>CP092721.1:0-9652500 GCA_030273425.1 Microplitis manilae
CAACGTGACGCTTCCTTGACGAGGACTTGACCAAATATGGGATCTACCAAGTGTAGAACGTGACCAGGAACAAGACTTGACCAAATATGGGATCTACCAACTGTAGAACGTGACCAGGAACAAGACTTGACCAAATGTAGGTTCTACCAACTGTAGAACGTGACCAGGAACAAGACTTGACCAAATATGGGATCTACCAACTGTAGAACGTGACCCAGAACGAAACTTGACCTCATACTGAGCTCTAACAACTGTAGAACCTGACCCAGAACGAGACTTAACCTAATATAGGTTCTATCACCTGTAAGACTTGACCAGGAATAGGGCTTGACTAAATATGGGTTCTACCAACTGTAGAACGTGACCAGGAACACGACTTGACCAAATATGGGTTCTACCAACTGTAGAACGTGACCAGGAACAAGACTTGACCAAATATGGGTTCTACCAACTGTAGAACGTGACCAGGAACAAGACTTGACCAAATATGGGATCTACCAACTGTAGAACGTGACCAGGAACAAGACTTGACCAAATATGGGATCTACCAACTGTAGAACGTGACCAGGAACAAGACTTGACCAAATATGGGATCTACCAACTGTAGAACGTGACCAGGAACAAGACTTGACCAAATGTAGGTTCTATCACCTGTAAGACTTGACCAGGAATAGGGCTTGACTAAATATGGGTTCTACCAACTGTAGAACGTGACCAGGAACACGACTTGACCAAATATGGGTTCTACCAACTGTAGAACGTGACCAGGAACAAGACTTGACCAAATATGGGTTCTACCAACTGTAGAACGTGACCAGGAACAAGACTTGACCAAATATGGGATCTACCAACTGTAGAACGTGACCAGGAACAAGACTTGACCAAATATGGGATCTACCAACTGTAGAACGTGACCAGGAACAAGACTTGACCAAATATGGGATCTACCAACTGCAGAACGTGACCAGGAACAAGACTTGACCAAATACGAGTGCTTCATCTGATTTCATACTTTGTCCGCAAAGGACACAATAGATATACAATTATGCTCTCTATATTACCTCATAGTACCTAAACTTGTTTAATGCTTTTCGTGAACCTGGTACTTACAAATATTTACATATAACTATAATAAATATATTTAATTATTGATAATTACAGTAATTATAATACGCATAATTTACAAAATATCATGTAAAAATAAAAAAATATACATCAATTGTTTTGAGAGATATTGTCAATAATTAATTTATAAATAAATATCATGTTAAATCCAGTTTTAAGATAATACAGTTATTGTCTTGATTATATCATCGAGTAAGCTTGATGCTCCTAATCTAAATGATTCTTTCTTCAACCATTCTTCTCCCAGCTCTTTTTTTACCAGTAACATCCATTCCAGTGCTTCAACGGATGTTTTTATTCCACCAGCAGGCTTTATTCCAACCTTAACATTTTTTATCATTTTTATATATTATTCAAATTTATTTATAATTATTATAATACAATATAATATTCATTTATTTTATAATTACTTTTTTTCCAGTCAATTTTTTGTAGTCTTTTATTGCTTTACACATTACTATTCCAACAGGTAATGTTGCATTTATTAATTCTTTGCCTGTTGAAGTTTTTATGAAATTACTTCCAGCTGCCATTGCCACCATTGATGTTTTGTAAACATGAGTTAAACTAGGAAGATCTCCAACAGACAATATTGTTTTCATTAATTTATTTCCACATGCTTCCTTCATTTTTGATAATTGATTAAGTAATTCATCCCAATCATGTGTCATAACAAGTGACCTATCAATCACTACATCTATTTCATCGACTTCAAGTTTTACCGCATCTACAACTTCTTGTAGTCTTACATTAAATAACGATTTTCCCGATGGAAAATCTCCTGCAACTAATTAAACAATTTATCCATCAATATTTTTATTAATTTATATTATTATCATCATTGTAATTGTTTCATTTATAAATAACAATAAATTTATGTACCAGTTACTACAGATATGTATTGACGAGCATCATGATTTTCTAAACTATCAAAAACATCTTGGACTCTTTCATTATAAATACATATACCTGCCGGATGTAAAGGTTCTGATGGTGATGATGATGATGATAATTTTATGACATCACCTGTATCAATAGGTTTTATTGCCTAAAGATAATTTTATTCAGACTTGAATTCAACATTTATATTTATATACACAATAATAACAATACATACCTTCAAACATAAATTTTGAATTGATTCTAGTGTTTCATTTTCATTTAAAGCTGTTAAATCAATAAATGTGATTGCTTTCCACAGCCAATACAATTTTTCTTCGTTGGTCATGTCACTTACTTGTTGCGATATTTCTTTTATTTTATTATTTATCCATACTTGATCAAAATTTTGATCATTATTTAATCCACACATTATTAATATTTTTGATTGTGCTCCCATTATTATTAAACTTACAATATGTCAGCTATCGTCAATATTAAAATGACATCCACTCTCATTACATTCAACCCAACAAAAAAAAAATAAAGCAATATCAGATAATATTATAAGAATTTAGTAACTTGTAATTTTCTCACCAAAAAAATATAATAAACAAAAATAAGTAACATGTAAATACATACTTGTTGTATAAATACAATATATATACTTTTATAGTTACAGTAAACTCCTGTGGTAAAATAACCACAGTTTTACAGAGGTCTCTGCTTGTACTATTGACGAGCTTAATTTTCAAATATATTATATATACATATATATATATATTTCATATATGTGTATGTATAACAAGTACGTAATAATTTGAGTTAATTTAAAGAAAAAATTTCATTATTTTTATCCAAAATCCATGTTTAACGTGGACAAACTTTTTATTTACTGCGCAATCATGTATTACCAATGATAGCACACCAAATACTGGAACAATACGTGCTATAAAACAAACGACAACTCTTTTTCGAATATACTTTTATTCTCAATAATATATTAAATTTAAATTTTCTCTATGATGTTATTTGAACTATATTATATACTATTTACGTAATATTATCTATACTGTTCCCACTGTTCCCAATATTCTTTAGTTTGCATTTCCGAAAGCCTTGATACTGTACGATCGAATGCAAATAATTCTTCTTCGCCGGTAAAAATATTTGATTTGTGATTATCTGAACCATGAGATATTGCCAAATCATCCATTAGCATTCGTTTTTCATCTGTATATTCAGTATCCCCTTCAGGTACAAATAATTTATTGGCTGCAGCTGCTGCAGATATCACAACTCGTATCTATTTACAACAAAATAATAATAAATTTAATGATTTGTCAACTAAAATTTAATTAATTTATAATCATTTTTATATACTTACTTTGTTATCATATAATGTATCAATAAGGGTGATAAATCTTCTTGCTTGAGACTTTAGTCGTAAATTAAGTTGAGGAACGTCTCTTATAATTACTGTATGGAATGCTTGAGATATTTCAAGATAATCACTTGCTCCTAAAGGCTAACATTTTATTTCATTATTATTATTTTTATTACTTATATATTTTTTTATTTTTATTTTTTTTTTTGTTTTTGTTTTTGTTTTATTAACAATAATTAATAAAATTACTTACTCTATCACATAATTCTTGAAATGTTGAATCAATTATTTGACCACAAGTTTTTTTAAATGTTACATTACGACCTTTAAATGTCAAAGTTTTGGGTCTTACAATATCATTTTCCATTGAACACAAGTATTTAAAAATAGTATCAACAGCATTATCCGGATCTTCTCCTTTAATAAAATACTTTCTATCTTTTCCTGAACATGATTTTAATCTATAATCTATACCCGACTCCAATGTTTCAATGGCACAATGATCTTTAAGTACTTTAATAAATGGTAAAAAATTACTTCTTTGTAATCCATTTTTATATAAATCATCTGGAGATCGATTACTCGTTGCTACAACAACTACTCCATTATTAAAAAGTTGTGTAAAAAGACGTTTTAAAATCATTGCATCAGCTACATCAGTCACCTTTTAAATTCATTTTTATTTTGTTTCATTATTTTTTATTTGATTAATTAAATTAAAAAAGAAAAAATAATGATAATACCTGAAACTCATCAAAACAAAGTAACCAAGTGTTTTCGGTAATCATCTGAGCAACCGGAGGTATAGGATCAAAAGGCTCAGGCTTCGTTTTACTTATATCTCTTTTAATTGTTTGCTTAACTTGATGAATTTTAGCGTGAATATCCAACATAAAAGAATTAAAGTGAACTCTTTGTTTGTTTTCAATCTACAATAAAGAATAATTATAATAATAATAATATTAAATAACAAAATAATTTATTACCTTACAACAATTGTAAAAGAGATCCATCAGCATAGTTTTACCACCACCTACAGCACCATAAATATACAATCCTTTTGGTGGTTTATTAACTTTATTATTATTCTTAAACCATTTATTTAAAAATGATAAACTTTTCACAGGTTTATATAATTTTAAATCATTATAAACTCTTTGTAAATTTTCAACAACTTTCATTTGATATTCATCTTCAATCAGTTCATTATTAGCTATTTTATTCTTTAATATTTCTCGTGGACTACAGCTGTCAACACTTTCATTATTATTATTATTATTATTATTATTATTATTATTATTATTATTATTATTATTAACTGTGTGACTTTTGTACTCTCTATGAATACTTGTAGATTTTTCCTTTGGAATACAAAATTTAATAGCAAAACATTTATTCAGTCTTTTCGATAAATAAAAATAACAAGCCATTATGTATATATATATATATGTAAATTTATAAACCTGCAATTATAAAATACTTATCAAAATTTGGATACTCATATTTTTTAATTATAAATTATTAATAAATACTTATAATTTTTTTTTTTTTTTATATACTTACTTGAATAAATATTAAGGACAAGATATTGTGAAAATTATATTCACGTAACACTTTTATGTATCTAAAATCTATACATCAGACTTATGCATACATATAAATCTATAAATATAGATGTATATTATTGCAATTGTTTTTATTGCATCTACAATCTATAATATAATTAATATTATCAGATTGGTGATAAGTACGCACTGTATAACTATTTTTTACTTATAAAAAACTACTAACTTAATTTAATAATTGTAATAACGATTTTAAAAAAATGTAACATTTTACGGATATTGGATCGTCTTATTTTATTTATCATAAATATAATTATATTTACAAATAACACGAGAACCAGAGGAAATCATATTTAAAAATTATAATATGCTGCTAGTGATATGCTTGCTTATGCTGGATGGATATTTTATTCTCACATCCTCGAGTCAAATTTTAATCATCCTCTCGAATCATACAATTTAATATATTTTAATTAAAAAAAAACTATATATATAAATACATAAATATATAAATAAATACTTAGTTTATAGTCGTTCTAACGAAAGCTTTGGATTTTTTTCCCACCACGGTTTCTTTCCCCACTCTTTAAATATGTGTATTGGTTTGGCACGTTTGACACATGCGCCCATTCCAGAAAAATATCTCAAGCTTTCGTTGGGGAGACTATATATCCTATACCTGTACGACCTGCTGTACCCATTATATATATTCAAATGAGGTTATGTTTGTTAATAGTACATAATATTTAAGGACAGAGAGCGTTGTTGTGAATTCATAAATTGGAATTTGTATGTATACATACGACATGAAAAAAAATAAAACTCGTCAAGTAAAAAATTTTTACTATACTAATTTAAGGATAATTAAATAATTATAGTTAGAGCGTTCACTTTTTATTATTATTATTATTATTATTATTATTATTATTATTATTATGTTTCAATCATTCGGAATAAAGTAAGGATAGATGAAATCAATGATTGACATAATTTATTGACGTTACGAATAAAGTGTATGTGTATACGAGTATTAAATTGACAATAACAAACAACACTGAAACAAATACCATGGCACAAGGAACTCCTGAATCAGATGTTGGAAGCTTCGAGTGCTTTACTAATTACACTGCACCTGAAGTTTTTATTCAAGGACTTGCTGGCCTTGTTGACCAACAAGATGTTGAATCTATGATAAGAGCTCAAAAACAAATGTAATTATTTTTATTTATAATAAACATTAACAATAATAATAATAATAATAATAATAATAACAATAATTTACTTGTCCAATAGGTTACAAAGATTTGAAAAAACTAATGAAATGCTGACCAATTGTAATCAATTGTCTATTAGTCGTTTAAAATCTGCTGGTGCTGAATTTAAAAAACATACAGCTTTGTTAGCTGAAATGAAAAAAGATTTAGATTACATATTTAAAAAAATTAGAATTGTAAAAAATAAATTAAATCAACAATATCCACAAGCATTTAATGGTAAGTATTGTATTATATTAATATATATATATATAATATATCTGATATTATTATTATAAAAAATATTTTTTTATAATTAAACAGAAGCAGTAAGAAGTAGTTTAGCTGAGGAGGTATTAGTTGAAGATATTAATCAAGGACCGAAGCCATTAGAACCGGAAATTATTACCCCTGTAAACAATATGTCAACAGCAACAGAAAAAGATCAAGACCCCGATTCTGATGGTAATCAACTCGTTTTTAAATCTTAAATATAGTTTTATATTTGTATGCCTGTCTGTCTGTCTGAATAAATGTGTGTTTCTGTGTGTATATTTAATTACTTTTTATTATCAATTACTATATTAAATTTAATCTTATAAAACAGAAATATGATATTAATTCTCAGACTTACAATAAATCAATTCAAATTATTATTAACGGCATTTATTATTAGCAAACTTATTTTTTTTCAATCAAATTTTAAGCTGTTAGTCGTTATTATTTATTATTATTATATTATAATGTAACAATATTCAAATATTATTTTTCCTACAAGTCAGTTTATTCTTTAAATAATCAAAATATAAGTAAAGTAATAAATATGTTCAATACAATATAAATGTCAAATTTATTCGATCGCCTGACAAAAGACATGCTCTATTTCGTATTAATAACATTAAATCAATCGTACTTAAACGAAATTAATATATCAATTAGTATATACTTGATGATCAATATTTTTCTTTTTAATATTCATTTCTAATCAAATTTTATAAATCTAAACAATACATATATCTAATATTTACTTATATTTCTATAGGACAATAAAATTATTATCGAATAATAAAAAAAAAAGTTTATAGATTAAAATTAAATGCCACTATCTCCATTTGAAGCATGCAGTTTTCATCTAATAGTTTTTGTTGAAAGAAAAATTAAAATACACACAATTAATGATGAAATTCCATTAATATTACAAAACATATATATATATATGAATATATATATATATAGTTCCAGTCGAGGAGTTTCAATTTGCAAAGCTGCGTAAACGACAATTAAAAAGAAAAGACGATAGTTCCTCAACAGATAGCAACAATGATCACAGTAACGCGGACGATTCGTCGGGTACATCGGACACCAATTAATTCATTTGCATAAGAAGATTAACATTATCTTATTTTGTTTATATAGAAAAATTAATTTATTTACTTACTATTATGAACAAATCATTATCAAATAAGTGACAACAAATCAATTGTTATTATTATCATCACATCAATGTAATAAACGCGAATAATTATTCTAAAAATTTCTGAATTTATATTTAAAAAATTCAATAATAATTTATAAAATCGCATACACACGCTCATGACATAATTTTCATTCATATAAATCTTTTACAATTTTAATAAAAGGTATGTCGGGAAAAAGAGAGAGAAAAAAGGTTATTATGAGATATCACCATATATATATATATGTTACGAATTAAATGACTAAGATAAAGTTAATAATAAACAATTTTCGATAAAAAAAATAAATATAATAATGAAAGTAAAACAGGCCAGAATGATATTGTTTAATTTTTATCCTTAATAGAAGTGCGTGTATGTTGTACATACAATTGTACTGTAGAAGAAACACCATCACTAATAATAGCACATTCAAAGTCGGAAAAAAGATGCCAATCGCCACCGTCATGCCCTAAACCTATCCCAAGTGGTACACAAAAAAATTTTTGGCTTTTTGTTCAAGTTAAGTTAACGATTGGTCACATGATAACGAATTGTGGCCTTAAATTAAACAAAAAGTTAATAATTTTTTTTTGTGCTGCTTGGGTTGTCATTTCCTCGGTTACGTTCCGTGACTAAAATTAAACTATTTTCCAAGCTGATACCATAAGTTGAGGTGAAAAAAAATTACTTTGCTAATCTAAAGCTTCGATCTTTATTTCCTTTTTTTTATGTTTTCATTGTAATAGTAACGTTACATTAGCATTACTACATGGCAAGCCGGTAAATTTAATATTCAAATAATAGTAATAACAATTATTATTAATATTATTATCATAACTAGTTTAATAGCGAAATAAAATATGGTAAATTCGTCAACTTCACCTATATTATGAAGGTGCTATTGGCATGTACCACTCGCTGTTATTGACATGTCTCTAATATTTCTCTCCCTCGTTCTCTTCCTCATTTTGTTTATCGTATAGTTAATAATATATTATATATTATTAACAATTACATTGCAGTTAACTCTCTCAAGTATTGTAATTTGATAAGAATGTCAAAATGATTCTAGTCTAAGAGCCGGACCTACTTCGACCTTCACCGATCCTGCAACCTAATAAGATATAATTTTTAAAACGCTTACATAATAGATAAATACGCCTATAATAGCTTGCCTAACAAAATCCTGACCAGGATATTTTTAAATAAATTATTAAAAATTAAATTTTTTTTAATATTTTACCGTTCTTGCAACCTGTCAAATTATACTCTAACCGACAGCAAATAATGCATAGAATATGCCGCGGTAGTCTTGCCTATCCATTTCTTGACCAAACTACCTGGCAAGCGGGTATAAACAGGTAAGTCAATATAAAAAACTCCACTGATCTATGAACCGCTTGAATTTTATACCAAAATGTAGTTAATTTTATAACAAACACGATGATATAGGATTGCCTACAAAAACCTGGTCATTAATATCTATTGTCAGACTTTGAAGTTTAAAAAACGGAGCAAACAGTGGTGCGCGAGAGAGAAAGTTGAGCGGCAAAAGTCCGTGCGTTAGAAGAAGACATAACATGACAGTTGTGCGTGCTGTATTCCCGAGATGTAAACTACTGCGCATGCTCTGTCTCATACTTCTTATTATTACTCGGAATTATTTTGGAGCAATCGACAATAAAATTTATTTATTTTATAATTATAGAATATTTTACTTATATTCATAATTACATTAATTATATCTATAATTATAATAATGTTAGCAAATATATAATAAAAAATATAACCTAATTATAAATGAGAATATATATATTAAGTTTTTATAATTTAACTTTTAACTAAGAAATCTTAAGTATAAGCAACGGAAATAAAAAATTAATGAAAAAAAAATAATAATATTTAATAAATATTTTTACAAATTACAAATGTAATAAATATTATTATTATTATTTTTTTTTCATTAATTTTTTATTTCCGTTGCTTATACTTAAGATTTCTTAGTTAAAAGTTAAATTATAAAAACTTAATATATATATTCTCATTTATAATTAGGTTATATTTTTTATTATATATTTGCTAACATTATTATAATTATAGATATAATTAATGTAATTATGAATATAAGTAAAATATTCTATAATTATAAAATAAATAAATTTTATTGTCGATTGCTCCAAAATAATTCCGAGTAATAATAAGAAGTATGAGACAGAGCATGCGCAGTAGTTTACATCTCGGGAATACAGCACGCACAACTGTCATGTTATGTCTTCTTCTAACGCACGGACTTTTGCCGCTCAACTTCTCTCTCGCGCACCACTGTTTGCTCCGTTTTTTAAACTTCAAAGTCTGACAATAGATATTAATGACCAGGTTTTTGTAGGCAATCCTATATCATCGTGTTTGTTATAAAATTAACTACATTTTGGTATAAAATTCAAGCGGTTCATAGATCAGTGGAGTTTTTTATATTGACTTACCTGTTTATACCCGCTTGCCAGGTAGTTTGGTCAAGAAATGGATAGGCAAGACTACCGCGGCATATTCTATGCATTATTTGCTGTCGGTTAGAGTATAATTTGACAGGTTGCAAGAACGGTAAAATATTAAAAAAAATTTAATTTTTAATAATTTATTTAAAAATATCCTGGTCAGGATTTTGTTAGGCAAGCTATTATAGGCGTATTTATCTATTATGTAAGCGTTTTAAAAATTATATCTTATTAGGTTGCAGGATCGGTGAAGGTCGAAGTAGGTCCGGCTCTCGTACTATTCAGAATGCTGAAATAACTGACTGTTAACTATTTGAATTAAATTTTATAGTAATGTATAACCACAGGCTATAGAGAAAATATATAATATTTTATGTTTATTATTTAAATTAGAATCTATTATAAGTAATTAATTTTCTAAATATTAATAATTTATAAATATAAAGTTACCAGTTTTCAAATATCGCAAAATGATTTAGTTTCAGCTGCAGAGCTTTCCTTTACGAAAATATATCGAAACACGTCAAAAACACACAAAGCCGTTTACGATATTATATCGTAGTGAGTATTACAATACATGCACGTCTAAACATTTTTTTTGTTTTTGTTTTTGTTTTTGTTTTTATTTTTGTTGATGGCATTTTCGTAGTGCAAAAAAAAATGTTAATACGTATCATAACGAAATTGAAATAAATAATTCATAAGGACGCTATCATTGAAACATTAATAATTCAACTAAATAAGATTACATCGATATTAATTGAGAAGATATAAGAATTGACATAAGGAAAAAGGATGAGGTTTTAAAAATTTTGTTGACCAGTATTTAGGAGTATCTATCTATTGGTAGAGTAAAAATAAATTAACTTTTAATTATAAAAGCTCCCAAACTTCAGGAGTGTATAATATATATAATGTAACCGGTTAGTTATTAATTGTTAATTGTTGTTATTAGTGATGCATAGTAGTATAGAAGTTACAGTAATAGTCTAATAGTATTAGTGAGCAGTGAACGTTATATATTATATATAGTATTATATAGGTATGGTAGGTATTATCAGGTATTATATGCAGTGGCGCCAGCAGTTTCTCGTCTCTTTACTCTCTTTTGTGCTTTGGTGGCTTTGGGCTTTGGGCTTTGGCGCGCGCATTCACGCATTTCACGCGCACTTGCTGACAAGCTGTTATGCCACTCGCTTGTGTCTTGTGTACCTTACATTAGAAGTAGTATAAGCTATACTACATTAGACCTTAAAAAAATTTTGTGTTAAGTGAGTGAGTTGAAGAGACCGGCAATATTTAACAATTTAGCAGTCCGGTCAAATACTGCTAGTCTATTTATCGTTCAAGTGTACTCATTTTTAATTTAATATATTATCCTATTTTTGTTAATTTAAATCATGTAAAAACAATATACGATGACAAAGTGATTGTAAATAAAAATTTTCATATTTATTATTTACAGTTTTAGAATGCGGCTTACAACAATTAAAAAATTTATCATAAATATTATTCATTGGCTTGATATAAAACTAAAGTCTATTAGTATACATTAAATAATCAAGATATCTAATTTTTATTACATTTCATATCATTAAATCTGAGGTACGATAATTTATAATTATTTTTAATAATTTATAGTTTTTTTTTTTTTTTTTTTTGAGTAATTACAGATATAAAAAGAATTGAAATAAATTAAGTTTTTCAAAGCTTAGAATAAAACCCTAATCAAACTAAAAAATTTATTTTAACTTTTTTAAAAAGAAATTCAGTTTTAATCGTAACAAAGCTCCTAATATAATTTCCAAATAAATAAGAAGAATATTATATATAGGTATAATACCTTAATAGTAAGCAGTTTAGTTGCCGATGGAACGGAAAATCGTCAGCTGCATGTTTTTTCACAATGTTATTAATTAATATATAGTCGTCTCTCTAAACTTGTGTACCTATATACTTCATTTATTATAACAATATTTATCAATACAGAAGTCTAATATGATCGCTATTTCAGTATGCAGTTATTTGTTCTCTTATTATGTTAATAATAATGTAATTAATTAAATTTCAATCATTATATAATAAATAAAAAATTAAGTGTTTATCATAATCTGCATGTCGATTAACTGTTGTTCAACAGAAGCAAAAAGAGCAGGATTGCTGATTTTGACTTGATTCTATATGATAAGTAAACACACACACACACACACATAATATGCATATATATATATATAAATATTTCTGCCTCTCACGCGCGTAATTCTGCTCTACGAAGCCCTCAGGCTTTATTTCCTTTATTTTCATCTTTCATTCTCTCTCTCTCTCTCTCTCTCTTGACTAGTAAATCCTATCCACCAGACAACTTGTGGTACGTATGTGCATGTTCACTAGTCAGCATGACTCAGTCAGGTGTTGTGGGCAGTTTCCAATGTTCAAAGAGAAGCAAAAGTTCTGTTAGAGACATTCCCCTTAATAACATTACAACAATAGCTCTATTATAAATAACTATAGTAGTTATATTATTATATAGCTATGTAATTTTATAATAGTGCTTGATAGAAAAACTGCTACATGGCAATAAAGATCGAATTCCAGTATATTAAACACACATAATATATTGTTTTGCTGCAAATTCTATAAATCCATAAATGTTCGATTTTTTTTTCTTTTTTCATCTCTATAATTTACTATGAAATTGGTAATTGAAATTATATGTGTATTTGTTTCAACAGATAATATATATTTAATATAAAATACATAAAAAAAAAATGCCCAAATAGGACCGTGTATCGGAACTGTGCGTGACATTTTTGTAATGTAACCGCGGGAAATGTTATTAGTAGTAGTTGTCATTGGTATATATATATATATATATATATATATTATATAGCCGCCGCAACGAGTAGACAGACATATGGGCTGTCTCTCGACAAAACATTCTAATATTGGAAATTTCAGTGATGTCTCTATATACATGTGTTCCCGTACATATATATATATATATATATATATATATATATATATATAATATGTTATCAACTAGAAGTATAAGAGCGAAATCAGCAGCACTACATACAAATATAATACTATACTGCTGGTTGATTTTGCATCTTCGATGACCATTATTGTATGTATATACACATTTCACGGTATTTTAAATATCAATAGTTTGCTTATGGCGTTTCAATACTATTTGGTAGATGTGTTAATTTTTATTACACACTTGGTTTTAGAGTGTAAACATATAATATATATATATATTACAAGCTGTCACTTTTGTCTCTCGCTCTTTCTTTTTCATCCACTGTCTTTTATTTATACCTAAAGAGATTTTATTAAATTCCTGACAATTGTTAAATTTTAATGTTGCCAAAAATAAAAAGTTGTCAATCATCAATTTATCGAGATATGTATAACGTCGCTATACAATTATTAATTTCTTAACACAACCACTGTTGCAGTAAAAATAATTTTAAAAAAAATAGTATTATTACGCGTCTAGAAATATCAATTTAACCTTTAGTTATTCTTTCGAAAAGTAATAACAAAGTAACATAAATAACTTTAAAGAAAGAAAAAATGTGAAAAAAAAAAAATAAAATCAGTCGTTCGACTAGATTTGACGTCAAATAAACAACTTTTTGAATTTTTTTCATATTTAACTATGTACTCTACTTGAGAGGTAAAATAAATTACGTTCGATAGATGAGTTATTAAAAAAAACTAAAATCAAACCGAAAAAAGTAATGTATTATACATATCTCTTCGGATTTAATTACGATTACTCCTATAAATACGTGTCAATAATTATTAGATTATAAATTGACATAAAAATAAAATAAAATTAACAATAACATTTTAATGCTAAACTTTAATTTACTATACATATATTGGTACAAAACAGTTAAAATATAAAAGAGAAAAATACAATTTAATTTAGAAAAATTTAAACGTATAGTATATTTATTTCAATAAAAAATTTTAAATAACTTTTAATTTTATTATCATATATAAAATTATTAAAGAATTGTATATATTCTATACAAGTATTCTTATCTCTACTAACCTGATATAAATACGCACACTAAACTAATAATTTAAATATTTTTAAAGTTAAAATATATGTTTGGTACAGATTTTATTATGAAAGCAGAGGGATCAACTACTCCAATCATTGTCTCGCATAAGGTCAAAATAAAAGAAGAAGTAAAAGAATGTGAATCACAGGAATTATCCCTATCATTTGAGAAAGATTTACCATCGTCTGTTACGACTACTGCTATTAACGAAAGTATAATCACAGCATCTGTTACAACTAGCACAATCCAAACTAGTACTATTACAATCAATAATTCATCTAATTCCTCAAAAAAACCAACGACTATTGATAACACTAACTCTGTTGTTAGTTTAATTGCCAAGGAATCCTTGTCAAATGATCTTAAAAGTAAAGGTAAATTTTTTCGATAATTAAATTACATAGATACTCTAATAATTATTTATTATTATAATAAATATATAAAAAATAAAAATAAAAAAAAAGCGCTTTAAAAAAATGATAACAATGTCATTGATAAATCAGTAATAGATTTAAATATATATATATATATATATATATATATATATATATACCCCGTATAGGGGTTGAATAGGTATAAATGAATAGTTTGAGTGAAATTCACTTGTTAGTAGTATATAGTATTATTGCGCATGGTGGTACCCGTATTCAGGCAAATATTAAATGCTGGCTTAAATCGTGCGCATTTTGAGTTGTAAGAGCCCGCAGCTATATTCAAAAGTTCTCAGTTGTTACAATTGTATACATAAAATATATTTATTTATATGTGTGTGTCTTGATTATTATCGTTATTATTTTTGATTAAATTAAAACGATCGATATTTATAGATTAAAAAAAAAACAAAAAAATGCTAATGAAAAATAGGATGGTGTACACAGCAACCATAAGCAAGCAATAAGGACACAGGCGTGAGGCAGTCGGTTAAGCTTAGTTTGCTTGTGCTTACTATACGTATGTTACTCATCCGCGTGACTGCCTGGTCCAGACGCGATAAGGCACGTCCAACACTTGCACCAGAATTCTGCTTAATACTGATATCATATCCTTTTCATGAGCTACTTGCTCCTAGTTTCTATTGTTTTCCTAAAATATGCGTTAATAAACTAGCCTGCAGATAATAAAGCCTTTTATTATAATTTTTCTTAACTTATTCTTCTTTTTCTTCTTCATCATTTTAATCTCATTTTTACTTTGACTTTCATTTTATCCTTCATCTTCTTATTTGTATTTTTTTTTTTTTTTTTTTTTTCATTTAAACAAAAACCCTTATGGATAGATATGGAAACTGATGCAAAAATTTATTTAAAAAATTTAATGGGCTCAATATATAAAATCTTATAGTCGATTTTACAAAGAGTGGCATACTAGAATTGGTTACAGTAGGAGTTGTAGGCGTGATGGCGGGAGGCTGGCTGGGAGGGAGGAAGGAAGGAAGGAAGGAATTGCGATCAAAGCCATCTGTTGCATTGTCCTGGCAATTAGGAGGCGACAGCTGAGTCCTACCGTACTTACACTTCCTCCAGCTCCACTGATTCTCAGTGCTCGTGGAGCACGTGCAACTTATCGATCCTATCTGTGTTTTTCTCTAGAGCTCACATAATAACAATAAAATGTAGCTCTCACAAATTAGATAGATACTTGGCATCCTTGAAAAATACAAAGTGTCTTAGACGTGTGTATTATTATTCCTATTTATCTCATACACATATATAACTATTACATTTGAAAGTATTAATTCAAAATTAAGAGTTACATTTAATATATATATGTATAGCAATAGCTAAAAAAAAGAAAGACCTGATTATTTGTAACAAAAATTACTAATTTGCAACTAAATTATACTGAAATCATCAACAGTTGAAACAAATATATATATTCTATTTTGAGAACGACAAAAAGGTTTTGGTTACAGAGGTATTATATCTTGTAAATCGCTCGCAAGAAAATGTCAGTGAAGAAAAATCACATGACCGAGAAGATAATATATCATCGTCTCCGACTAATTGCAGTTTACTCAAACAAAAGTTATCACATCATCAGCAACAAAAATCCTCCTTGGTTGAAATCAATAATGTACAAAAATCTTTATCCTTGTCGACGGAAAACCAAAGTCCTATAGCAATATCTATCAAAATCGAAGACCAAGTCGAAGATCCATCTGCTATGACAGGGGGTGCAGATAAAATCGAAGAAAATTTAACAATAACCGAAAATAATAAATGTGACTTGAGCTCATCTAATGCCAAAAATAATAATGGTCTCAGATGCATTGCAAACATTTTTACAGGACATACTAAATTTAGAAGACTTCTGGGTACTCTTGTACAATTTGCAAATAATATATCCAATGATACTGGTGATACTGTTCGAACTCTTATATTTGGGCTTTTGGTAATTTTATACTATATTATATGTAATTACTTAATTAGTAATTACATTCTTTAATATACCACCTGAATATTTTTTTTTTTTTTTTATGTTTGTATAGAGTGGTGGATTGGCTGTAGAAGAGTTTCATACGTCTCTACAAGAAGTAACTAATTTTCCTCTTAGAGATTTTGTTTTACCGTATCTAAAGCACACACTTCCTTTACTTCGCCGAAATATTACTGCTGCTGCTAGGTTCAATAATCAAGTAATCAATATTTTTTTAGTTTCATAAGTATATATTAGATAGATAATTAAATTAAATACTGATTTTATTTAATACAACTACTCTAAAAAAGAGCATAATCAATATAAATAGTCAGCTGTACTAAAGAGTTTTGTTATTATGGCACAAAAAAATATTAAATATATAAATGTATATAGATTTAGATACTGAAATTTTAAAATATTATTATATAATATATATAAATTTTTATTAGTAAATATTTAATAAATTAAAAATTTGCTGATTTATTAATTATTGTTATTATTAATTTACAGACATGTGCGCAATATTTGCGTTGTAATGAGTCAGCTATACTGGAGACTATCAGTCTTATCGTACCGTCTGGAGAAATAGTTCAACTATTTGGTGATTACAATAACAGCAGCAGCAGCAGTAGCAGCAGCAACAACAGCAGCGGTAGTTGTAATTACGGAATACGTTCTACGTGTATGACTAATTCAAATTTAAATTCATTTCTACAGTCTTCAAATTCTTTTTCAACAGTATCACTTCATCATTACAATACTGGAAGAGCAGTTAAACGACGAGCTTCTGATACTCTGTTCGTAATTTATAAATAACAATCACTATTAAAAATATTTAATTCAACACACACTATTCACAAACTCCTAAAAATAATATTAAATAATTAACTACACATATTTATAATTGGTATCCGTAATTGACTGATCTTCATGCACGTTAAATCATTTATTTAAAATTAAACATATAATATAGAACAACTATTCTATGTTTAAAGTTTGCATACTTCCGGTGCTGCGGTTACACAATATATATTGAAACCCACGAAATTTTACCACGTTGCTTTAACAAAATATTTATATCATCCATAAACTTTATTTATTTAATTAATTAATTAATATATATGATAATCCTCGATATATAGATAATCCTTATATAATATTATAAATGGGAAAGTTTGTAAATTTGTCCGTAAATCACGCTTTAACGACTGAAGGGATTTTAATAAAATTTGGCATAGAGGTACATTTTGTCATATATATATATATATATATATGTAAAAAATATTATTTACCTTCTCACCACTGTATCTCTGGAATTATAAGGGTTTTATACGGACTTGAAATTCATTAAGAACGTTTATTATGTCATGACGGTATTCCCAACTAAATGGCTATAGTAAAATCGCCCCCAAATCACCACTCGGTTTTAAAATATATGTGTTACAGAGTTTAAATTAGGTGTAAAGGTTAATTATGTCGAGTACTTATATTCTAAAATGGGTTTTATAATACTATATCAATTCTTTATACACTCTTTAACTGAATTACTTTGATAATTGTATGTTAAAAAAAAATGATAATTACATTTCAATCAAAATATTAACAACGTTCTCTTTTGTTCGAGATCTTATATTATGAGAAAGACGCGTATTTTTTAACTCAAAAAAAATAAACAAATAATTTTTTTAGTCTCATCGCCATAATTGTGGTGTTATTATTTCTAATTGAATTGTGCGTGATTAATTCTTTATAGCTTATTACAATTGTATCAATACGATTGCAGAGTAAGTCCATAGGACAAAGCAATAGTTATAGAAATAATTTTAATCATGAAAAAAAAATCATCACTTGTTTAATTTACGCCCAGCGAAGCGGGTGGTAAACGGCTAGTAATATTTATAATTATGATATAGTCGATAACTTAAATTAATTAAAAGCCATATATAAGCTAGACATGCTGATGATATAGATCTTTTGATCGATTGTCAATGTCAAGTGTCAAAAACACGTAAACTCATCAGGTTTACTTGCTGCTGTACTAACACGTAACACGTAATCGCGGTCAGGATTGATATTCCAGTAGGTTTAAACGGGGTGCTTATGTACATATACAAATAGTATATATATATAGTAGAGGATTTAGATGAGACACATAGAAGGGAGGGTGATAAAGCGCGACCAAACGCGCGCGACAAAACGTACTAGTATAATATAATATAGTGAGAACTGCTCACAGCCAATGCCAGGCTATACTACACCGTCCTCTCGATATGTTCTGGTGTTGACGTTTCAATATATCACTGTACATACACCTTTCCGTCCTTACATACTTATCCTGAGAGATAGACATCTAACAGCGTGCAATCATTCACTATTTTTTTTGTTTTTATTATTATTATTTTTTTGTTTTTTTCCAATTCACAATTTATTATTTTATGTATGTGTGCGTAGGTATTATGAAAATGGTGTTGAAGATTCTGTAATTTATGGTAAACGGCCAGTTAATTCATGGAATCATTCTCAGCATCAACAACAACAGCATCAACAACAACAACAACAACAACAACAACAACAACAACAACAACAATTATCTGATTCTTATTGTTTATATCATTCGTCTTCTGGTAATACTGTTCAAAATAATTTACAAACATCTGGACACGGAAACAATCTCTTACCACCAAATCTTATTCAAATCAATCAATCGCCGTCATTTAGTTCATACCATCGATCACAACAACAACAACAACCACAACAACAACAACAACAACAACAACAACAATTAAATTACATGACAGCAAGTGCACAAAATATCTCAAGTCTTGACGATGAATGGAAAAATATTCATGTAATGCTCAATTGCATCTTAGGTATGGTAGACAAAACAAAACGTGCTCTGGTGATTTTACAAAAACGTGGTTCATCTAGTCCATGTGGTGGTAGTGGTAGTAGTAGTAGTAGTACCAGTACCACTACTCCAACAGTAACTAACGTTTCTCAACTTATTTCTTCTACTCAGAATCTAAGTAGTAACAATAGTAATCATAATTGTTTAAATGGATCACAAGTAGAGACATCCGGAGATCGTGATGGTAATCTTAAACGACTTTCCGGAGAAATAGTTGCTCAAACAATAAGAGCTACTCAAGATCGTGTCACTGCGGAAGTTAAAAGGCATGCTGAAGAAGCTGTCCAAGAAGTAAAACGTGTTGCTATGGCTGAAGTACAACGTGCAGTAGCAGCAGCAGTCACTGAATCACAAGTCAACGAAAGACTTGGGACTAATCAACAACATTTTGATGGCTCGGTTTTACCTTTAAAAAATTATGGAAATATCAAACAAGGATCATTTTTCCGTCTAAATAGTCATTTAATTAATCAAAATATAGGCACAACTGTTAATTCAAATTTATCCAGAGAGGACGATAAAGAAGCTATTTATCATCTTTCTAATTCCGCATCTGTAAGTATAATTAATAATAATGATAATAATAATAATAATAATTTTTACTTATATTATAGAGTTGTTGGAATTGTGGAAGATCAGCTATGGAAACTTGTGGTGGATGTGGAATTGCAAGATACTGCAGTTCTTTTTGCCAGCATCGTGATTGGGAAATAGGTGGACATCACGTAACCTGTCGTCACACTAGTCCGCCAACTAGTGAATCACATCGTTCATCTTCACGTAGTCCACCAAGAGTTGTTACTTTAACTCAAAATGATGTTATCAGCGTTGCTAATAATGGTGCTAATTTATCTAATAATATTACTCAAGCAAAATGATGTTAAGAAATCTGAGAAAAAAAATCAACAATTTTTTTTTTTTTTTTAATTAATTTAATTGAAAAATTAATATATTATGCAAAATTATTATTTAATATTTAAATAATAACAAAGTTTTCTTGGTATTCATCAATGTATTAATATTTAGATATTTTTTAAAATGATAGTCATTATTATATATATTACATTACTCTATTTCTTAATTACATATCATTGTATAAAGCGCGCGCGCGAATATTCGATTGCGATTATAACTGATACTTTAATACAAGATTTAAATTTAAATATCTCAGTAAAAATAAATAAAATCTTAAGATTTTATTTATATTATAATGTAATATTATGATATAAATGATGGCAAAAAATTTTTGAGAAATAGTAGAATAACTTTTTACATTTGCATATAACAAAATTATTTACATTATGTATAGATATAAATATTTATTATCTATAAAATCATTTGAAAATATTATTATATTATTAATTGATCGGTTTTTTCTTATTGTTCATGTTTTTATTATTTCATACAGAATTTTATTAATTTCTTTACTTGAAACAATCACACATTTTCCTACTATGGCCTTGCACGTATATCTTCATTCTAGTCAATTGATATAATAAACAAGTGATATTTATGGACTTTGTTTTATCATTACGTAAATATTTATCAACAGACTATTTAGGTTTAGCCATAAACAATGTATAGTTGACGAAATAGCTAATACACTCAAATATTTAATTATTAATAATAATAAATAATAATAATAGTAATAATAACTTATTAATAAATTTTGCTCAACTATATATTAAAAAAAAAAATAAAAATAAAAATGACATCCACTTCTTTACAGTAATTTATATTTTAAAAATGTTGAATATAAAATTCACATCAAAAATATATTTATCGACATATAACATTAACTGTTTATCATATATTACATACCGAAAATTAAGAGTTGAATTTAGAAAAATTGTAAAAACAATAATATTTTAAATAATAATTTATCATTAAACCGCTCCGTATTCTTCGCTGGAAGGCGATTCATCGCTACCGAGTGGTCGCAAAGGTCTCGGTGGTCTGGGTGGTCGATGATGGTGATGAGATGAATAATGATGATGATGATGATGATGGAGAGACGCTGGTCTACGTGAAGGTACATGTATATGATTTCCATAACCATCATCACCTTCTTCACTGCTAGGAGATGGTGAAGGGACTCTTTCATCCTGTTCCTGAACTAGTTGTCGAAATTCTTGAATTGATTCATTGAGTGACCATAACTGGGATAGTAATGAAAGATCTAATTGCCGCAGTCCAAACTATAATCAATAAACAAGATAATAATAATAATAATAATAATAATAATAATAATAATAATAATAATAATAACACTGAAACATTTTTAATGTTAACTATTACCATTTCTTTTCTGAGAATCGCCAGCTGTGAATCTAAAGTGGTGAGTTGTCGTCCAGGTGAAGGTGAAGGCCTGGAATTTGATGACTGTATTGTTTTTCCTACTTTTGATGTTTTACTTGAAGATCGCATAGGCGGTGGAGGCGGTTCATTTGTTTCTCTAAATTCTTCATTAAGATATAATCCACTTAGGCTTCGAGGCAAAGGAGGTAATCCTTGAAGGGAAGACATTGCTATTTGATCATATATACTGTAACAAATTAAAATTTTTTGTCTGTTATTTAATATTATAAATCAATAAAATTAAAAAAAAAATAATATATATACACTCATGCCAAAAATAAAAGAAACAACAAAATTTTTGAAATTTTTTAGTGATTTTCGCAAGGCTGTAACTTGGTGAAAAATAATCGTATCGAGATTTAAAAAAAAAAAAAGTATTTTATAGCTTGAAATCTCTAGTAGTTTCGGTGCATTTTAATTATAAATTTTTTAAAGCTACGACAATTGCGTAAAGATGAGAAATATCGAGAGACAAAGATTTTCAAAATTTTTTTTATTTTTCCAAAGAGTCCATGGGCCGTGGAAAATTTTTTCAGCTAAACCAATGCATAGGTCGGCTAGCAAAATTATTCAGCTTTAATTTGATTTTTTTAGCATTTTTGTACGACAACTTGTCGAAAAATGATCTTTTTGGTTTTGATAATTGATATTTCAGGTACTAATGATCTCACAGTAAATTGAAGGATGGTGTTAAAAACTTCGATAAATTCTCTACAGGACCCTTTCATCGTTTTTTTGGAAAATAATTTTTTTTTACTTTTCTTCCATTTTTTCGTTGGTTACTCAATAAATGTAAGGATAAAAGAAAAAAAAAAAAAATGTAAAAAAAATCGGTCTGTCGGTTGACTCTGCGGGCCAGCCCCAAAACTTCCCGCGTATTTCGAGCTCCTTGAGCTCGAAAATACTTTTGTATGCTTTTATTTTCAAAAAATAACGTTTTTTACCATTTTTTCTACAACGATATCTCTCGAACGAATAAACCGATTGAGACGTTTAAGGTGGCAATCGACGCGTTTCATTGAGTTCTATAACTGATCTAATTTTTAAATTGATTTATTCAGTCGTTTTTGAGAAATTTTTAAAATACTAAAAAAAATTATTTTTTTCAATTCTTTCGACAACGGTTTATCTTGAAAGAATTAACTGATTTTAATGTTTGAGGTGACATTCGACGCGGCTTATGAATCTCCAGAGCCCAGTCCATTTTGGAATTCATCGAGCCCGTAAAATGTTATCCAAAAAAAAAACATTTTTGAAAAAAGTTTATTTTTAGAATATCTCCGAACGAGCACTACCGATCAAGCTCAATTTTTTTTTCAGCTTCAAGATATTGAAAAACTGCGTCGAATGACACCTTGAAGATCAAAATCGGTTCATCCGTTCAAAAGTTACAGATATTTACATACGTACGTATGTATCTACATACATACATACATACATACATACACTCGGACATCATCGTGAAATTCATCAGAATAGCTTCCTAAAACCTCAAAACGTCGATATCTGTTGGAATTTCGATTTTTACAAGTCGGACTAAAACCAATAACTTGCCGAATTTTTGATAATTTGCAATTTTCCTAGCGGGAAGTTAAAAAAAAAAAAATAATCGTATACAAAAACCAAGTTTCAATTTTATTTACTTTGACTTTTTTTGACACCTTTTTAAAATTTTTTTGTTCCTTTAATTTATGGCAAGAGTATATATGTATATAACACCAATATACAAACAAGTACCTGGTAAAATTACTTTCAGGTCTTGTCTTACTAAAATTATTAAAAAGAAAATGATGATGGGTCGGACAAGTTAAAATTCCGTTCTTTATTGAATTATTATCTGCAGGTAGAGTTATTTTAGTAGATGAATAACGAATCCCTGCTTCTAACCAATCTTTATGATGAATATTATTTTTATCTTCTTCGCTGTTAACGGATTTTATATCATCACTTGCTTTTTCAATTACAACAATCGTAGTGCCATCATCACTTGAAACAGTCGAGGCACTGGATGTCAATAAATTTTCTATACGATGTTTATTTTTTGAAAATTGTGATTTCACGTCATTTTCAGTTGAAACTACAACCTTCGTTAATGATGTTGTTGTTGCAGTTGCTGTTGTTGTTTTTATAAGAGAATCAGGTAACGTCGTAAGTTGATTAGAAATCGTTCCAGAAAATATCTTGCGCGCATTCTCTCTGCCAGTTAACTCGGTGTGTAAATTGCTATTTTCGAATTTATTTATTGCAATAGGTGAAATACTACCTCGAGTTATTGTACTCACACCTATTAATTCGCGCTCTTGATTATTTGAAATTATTATATTTTCATAACTATTATTATTATTATTATTATTATTATTATTATTATTATTATTATTATTATTATTATTATTATTATTATTATTGTTATTACTGCTGTGGTTTTGATTATTGGTAGCTACATTTGAATCTTGATTGTTTATATTATTTAAATTATTTTTATTAATGTCATTTGTATTTAAAAAAGTTTCCTTTATTAATTTACTGTTTGATTGATGAGATTTTTCTTGGTTAGCTTCTTTTATAGAATCGTGAACAACATTAAGATTTTTTTCAACAGACTCAATGTCATTATTTGAAGAATAATCCGATTGCTGCCAGGGTCTTACGTTAGTTGGAGGCGGTGGAGCTTGACGCGTTGGAAAAGTTAATCTAGCAGATGATCTCTTGAGGGCCTCTGCAACAACTTGTCTGCTTGGCCTCGGAGGTACTGGAGGTGCATGTGGTCGCTGCTGCATTGATGCAAGTTTCATACTTGTAGCAATACTCAGTTACACCTTTTTCTTATTATTAATAATATTGTAATTAGTATTATTATTATTATTATTATTATTATTATTATTATTATTATTATTATTATTATTATTATGATCCGTTTTTTTTATCTCTTTCAATTAATTTATTAATCATTTTAAATTATACCGTAATTAAAATTTGATATTTATAATCTTTCATACTGTACATTATCACATAAAAGATTTATTAAAATTTGTTTTTTAATAATAATAATAATTACTATTTTTATTAGTTTAAAAAAAAAATGAATATTCTTTTGTCTTTATTATTTCATTAATTATCTTCATTTTTTTTTTCACTGTTTTCTATTTCCTTTTTTTAGAGCCATATACTTATTTTTTTTTTTTTATTTATTTTAAAAATTTTTTTTTCTTTTATATCCCTCCTTCGTAATCTTACTAGAGTTAAAATCTCAATGTATAATCACTGACATTAAATAAATTTAATATAAAACTTTACAGTATTTTTTTATTTAAAAAGATAAACGTGGTGATTATTTAAAATATTATTAATTACGTTAGGATTTTTAAGATAACTGATAAGACAAGTATATTGTATTTGTATGTACGATAGTTTTATGCTAAAAACATTTTTGTATTATTATTTAAAACACACAATGTTGTATAATTTGTAAAATTTTATGTGGTAATTTATATAACAATATTAAAAATTTTTTTTTGTTTTATTTTTTATTGTTATATTACACGTTAACGGCGAATCGACATCAACAGCAGCAGCAGCAGTAGACTGAATTTACAATCTCTGATTCTCCTACAAATATCTTTTGCACGTCTAAACTACTCACGTGACTCTCTTTTTTTTTTTTTCTTTTTCTTTTTCTTTTTCTTTCTCTTTTCTATAACAAATCAAGAGTAGTGTATACATCTATTTTCAGTACATAATATATATATAAATATATATCTTAGTATAGCCACGACGCTATCGATAATTACGAAAGGGTTTATCAGGTAAATCAAGTCTTAACTAAATTAAACTTATAATACAGAGTACAACGAGTACTCTCACTCACTCACTCACTCACTCACTCAGTTGGTTGATTTTTTGTACTCTAAACGTAGTAGTAGTACTGACACTAGTATGTTGTTGTTGTTGTTGTTGTTGTGTTGTGCTGGATACAATACAATTTGTTGTGTTGAGAATAATGACGATGATGAGAAAGTCAAAAGTGTGGGTGATAACGATGACGATAGACTGTAGGATGTGGTATTACAATATGTATAGCGAGGAATTACCTAGCTAACGTAGTATCGCGTGAGAGAGTAACCTGTGGTATGGTCGTCGATCAACGACCAACCGCGTGACCGGGAAGACAGAAAAAAGCATAAGAAAAAATATGGTAGAAGATGTGGTGGGGAGAATCATGAGATATTCACTATACTATAATATATAATAGAGAGAGGGTTCCACATTCTCCCTTTTCATAAATATATATATATATATATATATATATATATATATATATAACCTTTATTCATATTTTACCTTTGAATACGTTTAACTCTTGTTTCTTATTCTCACAGTTTTATAATAACATGTTGTACTGTTCACTCAAATATAATAAATAATTTCAAAATCAACTTGTTGTTGTTGTTGATGCATATAATATATATATATATTGAAATAATAATACTAATGTCTATTATTTTTATTTTATTTTTTATCTAAATTGAATTAAATAGATCATCTTACCTGTTTAAAATATTGTTGATGTTAAAATATAAAAATAATTATTGTGTTTATTTATTCTTTGAATTTCCATTCCTGGCGGCACATTGGACATAAGCTGCTGGTTTGTTGGGAGTGTAACCACTTCATGATACAGTGAATGTGAAAACAATGCGAGCACTGTCCCCATACTATGTGTTAAAAAAATTTATTTGTACTATTAACATAATCATTGACATATTATACATTGAATAAAAAATAAAAATCAGAAACTAGACATGTTATAATAATAATACAACAATATTAATAGAAGCTATTCTCGTGTAAGCAAGTAAAGTTATACAATGATGATGCCGATTCATAAACGTGTGGGAGAAGTTGACTCATCAACGATCGATATTTTATGTTTATAAATTTACTTTGCGCAAGTCCAGTAATTTCATTTTAATTTTTGTATAAACTGTACGAATATATTATGTTTATTATTTTATATTCAAATTTACTTATTATGATGTGGAAAAAAATAATTTTAATAACTAATTATTAATATTATTTTAATAAACACTTTTGAAAAAAAAATTGTATATAATATTTTGCACGACTCATGATGCGAAGCATCAGAGAGTGCTTTACGATCGAAAAATTTTTTTCGCCTCACTCCGGCAAGTATTTCAATTATTATACCCTTGTTGGTTCACGGAATTAAGATATGTTGCATACTATTTTGAAGATAATTTAATGGAGATTAGTTCCATACTTTTCAAAAATTTATTTAGTTCAATAAAAACGGAAAAAACATGAAAATATTAAAAAAAAATTTCCTGTCCGTCAAGTATGAAACCTGTAGACACGATAACTTGCGAAAAAATCCAGTAATTAAATCAAATTTTTTTTTTCTAAATTCTTTGAACGATTTATAGAACCCCTATTGAAAATGGCTAGGTAAATCAGTGTCGTTTAATTACAATTAATAAAAGAATAAAAAAGGCTGTATAACTATATCTATATATATCTATGTAAAATTAACATGGATGGTGATATATCTATACGTTATACGTATTTTTTTTAAATAAGTTTTCTTATAATTATAATGAAAATACTAATATAATTAATTAATTAAAAAAAAAAAAAAAAAAAAAAAACCAAGAAATTTTAATGAAAGAAAATTGTATATATTTTAAATTTACTCGTGCCTCCCGCCATTTCATTATTATTATTTTTTATGTTTCAATTTTATTATTTCATAATAAATGAGGATTATGAGTCGTGCACTTTTGGATTTTCCAAATTTTTTAAAATTAATGTTGATTATTATTATATTTACCTAATGGACAATCATCACCAGGAGTTTTACAATCTGGACAACTTGCATCAAATGGCATTCGACAAATTCCACAATTATCATCATTAGCAATCCATCTCCAAGTAGAAACACCAGTCCAACCTAAAATAAAAATTAATTATATTATTGTATGTATTGAAATGAAAAAAAAAAATTAAATTAAAAAAATTAACTCACTTTTAATAGTAACTTTCATATTTTTTATCTTTTTAGTACTATAAGTATTAAAATTTATTTTATATAAAAAACAAAGCTAAAACGACACTGATAAAATAAAGGTTAAAATTTTGACGATTCAAAAAACTTAAACTTTGATCATACATTTAATTTCACTGCTTACACTTGATTAAAGAAAAAAAAAATATTATCCTTTCTTATTTATTAATTAATGTAGTTGAATCATAATTTATTATTTATAAAACACAATCATGTCTTTTTTTTTTTTTAATTATCTAAATACACAACATAAATTCTTGTGTTTTTTTTTTTTTTTTTTACCGATGAAACAGAAAATACAATTATACTTGTATTATTTAGTAAGTCGACATTCGTCTTCTTGTTATATTGTCAAGTTATCTCTCTCTCTTTTTTTTTATTTTTCAGTTTTTGTTTATTGTTTTACCGTTTCATAACAAATGTTAACAACAGTACATACATAAATACTTAACAACAACAACAACAAATAACTAGTAAAGTAACATTGGCGTTCCAGCAACGTAGCGGTGATAAGAAATAAAAATAAATACGCGGAAAACACATATAAGTATATGTAAATGGCGGTTTAATTTAAAAAAAAAATGATGTGTAGAATAGCTACACGACTATATGTTTTGATTTATAATTGGGGGAAAAAAAAAATAGTAGACTTTTTTATTTACTCTACTATAAGTAAATGAGAACTTGGTTTTCTTTTTTTGTTTTTAATTTTTTATCATTAGTATTATGAGAATAATAAAAAAAAAAAAAAAAAAAAAGACTCACACACAACAACACAAAACACAAGACGCACAAGCAGAGACAAGAAAAATTAGTGACATCTTGAGTTTTATAAATATAATCCATATCTAGTTGCATCGGTCGGTATAATAAATAATAATTCAATAGTCTATTGGTTGGGTGTGCTGTTGTTTAAAATTTTATTAATGTGTGTATGTGTGCTTCTACTGGATCAGTTTTGTTTAGAACTTACCAGCTACATCCATACGATCCATACAATCCATACAATCCATACATACATATGTACGTGCTTACGCGTATGTGATGACAGACAACACACTGAAACACACAGAAGCAGTAGTATACAGTATAGACAGTATAGTAAGCAGTTAGCAGTAGCGTCAGCGTCTTTTATCACAGTGACAGCAGACTGTAGCAGACTGACTGGATTGGGTTTGGGTTTAGGTTTGCTGTTTGCTGTTGGCTGTTGGCTAGAAATAAAAAATTTACGTCTTCGTGATATCTTGTTTCGTGGTGCATTTATTTACCTATAATATATTACCAGATTTAATTTTTTTACTTAATTATTTTAAAAAACTTAAATATAATTAATAATTATATCTGTTAAAATGACGTCTCGATTAGAAAAGGAGCGAACTAAACAAATTCAAGATAAATGTCAGGATCTTCTTACACAAATGCTACGCGACGAAGACAATAAGTATTGTGTAGATTGTGATGCTAAAGGTTTGTGTATGACAACTTAATGTGTAAGCTATATCTACTCTCTATATATATATATGTATACTCTAACTACTATAAAAAAAAATAGACATTGATTATAATAAAATATTAATATATTTATTAACTCTAACTTATAATTAAATATTTATAATCGATAAGTATTTATTGATTTTTCAATGACCTACTTTTATTAAGACAATACAAATAGATATACATATATGTATATATATATAGGGTTAGAATTGTACTTTTTTTTTTTTTTATATGGACATAAATTCCGAATAAACGTAATAAATATATTGTAGAATTATACGTATTCATAATAATCATATTGATAAGAAAATTTTATTCATTTATTTAAGGGCCAAGATGGGCCAGTTGGAATCTTGGAATATTTCTTTGTATCAGATGTGCTGGTATACACCGAAATCTTGGAGTCCATATTAGCAAAGTTAAATCAGTCAATTTGGATACTTGGACACCGGAACAAGTTGTGGTAAATATTTATAAATAAAAATAATAATTTTATATATTATTATTACTAATAGTTTCAATACAGTAGTAATGTTGAATAGTCAACCACATTAAACTCCCAACAATTATATTTATTTAGTTTATAATTTGAATTAATTTTTACATATATTAAAATATAATAATAATAATAATAATAATAATAATAATAATAATAATAATTCATTTTATAGAGTCTTCAACAAATGGGAAATTCTCGTGCACGCGCTGTATATGAAGCTAATTTACCAGATACCTTTCGACGTCCTCAAACTGATTGTAGTCTTGAAAGTTTTATTCGAGCTAAATATGAACATAAAAAATATATTGCACGTGAATGGGTACCACCGACAATGCCAAAAGTTAATTGGGACAAAGAATTAGATGAAGAAGCTGAAAAACAACGAAGACGAAAAAAATCATCTATTAAAACTAATGCTGATCAAAACCCATTGCCATTAGTTAAAAAACCGGAAATTATGCCGCAATTGCCAAAGCCCGGTAGCTCAGTCAGTCCAAAACCTCCTTCAAAGACACCATCTAATAGCACTCCAACTCTCGATTTATTAGGACTCGATAGTTTATCTGCTAAAACAACAAATAATTCAAATAATTCTGGTGATGACATATTCTCTTCCTTTTTGTCTGCAACACCTGTCACATCTTCATTAAAAGCCGAAAATATTGTTAATGGTAATAGTAATAATAACAGTAATATTAGTAGTAGTAGAAGTAGTAATATTAATAATAATAATAATAATAATAGTAATAGTTATTCAGCAGAAAATACTTTGAGTAATAGTGAAGCAAGTAAAGCTGATGAAGAAAGTTTTTTCAATCAACCAGCTCCAACACAAGAAGAAAAAAGTAAAATGACCAAGGACAGTATTCTTGCTCTCTATGGTACTCAGCAAACTCCACAACAGCAACAACAACCTGTTTATGGTCTTTCTAGTGGAATTTACACCCAACAAACGCCTGGAATACAACAATTTTCTCAATCACTCTCAGGTGTTGGAGTATTTGGTCAACAAAATAATTTGGTTGGCCAACAACAACCATTGCAACAACAAATACAGCAACAGCAACAGCAGCAACAGCAACAGCAGCAGCAAAACTTAGTAATGGCTCCTTTGATACAACATAGCGTCATTCCTCCACAACACGGTATTGCAATCACTAATCATCACATTAATTTAGCTACAAATCCCATAGGGCTCGTAGCAGCCACTAATCAATTGGGAGGCGGATTACAAATGGCTCCAATTAATCAAATAGCTAATTTATCAAATCCAACGATGCTTATGCAAACACAAATGGTATTTATTAAATTTAATTTAATAGTCTATTATTATTTTAATTAATTTTTTTTGTAGCAGGGCGACAGTAATGGTGTGCCTGTTATTAATAAACAGATGGTTCAAATGGGACCAGCTAATATTATAAGTAATAATGGATGGAGTAATATGTTAACAACGCAAAATATTCAGCCATCACCAGGAAGTAACCCATTTTTTAATTTATCCAACCAAACTTCTACAAATAGTACTTTTCCATCACAGGTAATTTTTTTTTTTTTTAACTTTTTTAATTATAATTACAATAAGAACAATGAATAAATTTTTATAAAATATATATTACAGTTGTCTCAGCAGATGTCTCAAATGTCCTTGGGTGGATTGGTAGGGAAACCAGCACCTGCTACACTCCCTGGTCAAACTCTCTCAACCAACTTGTGGCAGTAACGATTTATGTATTTAGATTTGGCTTGTTAATTGATCCAATGTTATGAAATTGTATTAAAGAAAGAAAAAGAAAAAAAAACGTTGATACATTTTATTAAACTTGATGTATAATTTTGATTTAAAAAATAATAAATTTTAGTTGCATGTTAATATTTTAATATGCGATAAATACAAAATTTTAAATATTTAGCAATGTCAACAAAATATCTTTCTGTTTTTGTTTAAAATTTTGGCGAATGCACAATTAATGCAAAATTATAATAGATAAAAGTTATCTAACAAAAAAGCTTAATTAATTTTTATTTAAATTTAATAATCAAATTTTTTGTTCAAATGATCTAAATATATGTAAAATAATGAATATGTCATTTCAGATATTTAAAAAAAAAATATATATATATATACATATATTTATAGATAATTAATTAATTATTAATTATTATTTGAGTGAATAGTAAACAAAAAAGAAAATAAATAAATAACCCTCATCACTGCTATGAATAAAAAGGTATTCCGCTATACTTGATAATGTAAATATTTAATGCGATTATAGCAGATAAATATTTAAATAATATTTTATTACGAGCGTGAATTATATGTTAAGATTAATTCGCCTTATTGAACGTGACTATCTCAGACAATGATGATAAACAAAAAAAATTTATTTATAAATCCTTGTTGCTATTTTTTTTACCCATTAATTTGATGGATGTTTTTTAAATTTGTAATCAAAAATGTATGAAATTGTCAAATATTTTATTTAATGATCTTATTTATTTTTTTACTACTTAATTAATTAATTTATTAATAAAATGCCTAATTATTAATTTACATGCAAATAATGTTAATAAAAAAACAAAAATTATATAAATATATATATATATATATATATTAAACCAAGTGTCCATTGATTTTAATAATGTGTATGATAATCTGTTGAGAATAAATAATTTATTGTTTTGACGATAAAATACATGATAATAAAATAAATAAATTTGTTTAAATGTATTATATGCTTAATGAATTTATTTAGCGGGTTATTTTAAATATTAGTTGATATAATACAAGCTAATGTAAGGGGCGCTGACTTCCGGATATCGCCATTTTTATTATAACTTTTATTGAATGACGTTCGTTGGTCCGTTGATTTTCATCGTTTTCATCGAAGCCTTCTTTCCTTTCTGATATTGCTGGCTTAAAGAGCACTGAAGAGCACGTGAATAAATAAGAACAACAAAAAATGGATAAACCATCGGTTACTGCTCGTGTAATTAAAATTTTGGGACGAACTGGATCCCAGGGACAGTGTACTCAAGTTAAAGTTGAATTTATGGATGAAACAAATCGTCAAATCATCCGAAATGTAAAAGGACCGGTACGAGAAGGTGATCTTCTAACCTTACTTGAGTCTGAACGTGAAGCCAGAAGATTAAGATAAATATTATTCACGTGGAAAAAAAAATAATAAATTGAAGAATAAAAGGTATTATTTTTTTTAAATTTATTACTTTTCCTTGTATTTAATTTAATAACTGCAGTAAATAATTATATTTTTATTATTTTATGTTTCAGGTTAAAGCAAGCATAACATCCAACATGTAAACGCCTATTTTTCTTTAGTTTTTTTCCACAAGAAATTCAAAAACAAAAAAAAAATGTGGTTATCAATTTATTGTAAAACTCAAGATCCAAAAATATTCGTCTACTTGAAGAAATATTATTGATTAAAATTTATAATTATATTATTTGTAAAACTAGATAATGCTACGAAATTGTGTATTAATAAAACTAAATAATTGGTAACCGTAAAAAAAAAAAAAATCGCCTTTCTTTATATTTTTTCATTAAATAAATTTAATACCCATCTCTTTAAACAATTATTATAATAATTATTATTATTATTAATGCATATAAAAAGAAAATTAATTTATTTACATAATATGAAGATTTGATTGAATATAGTCTAATAAACATAATGGCATAAAGTAGGTTCAAGAATAATATTAATAATAGCTTTATTATTAAAAAAAAAAAAAAAATGTTTTTATATTTAACATGTTCATGTTCTCCTTCGTTTGGGTGGCGGAGTATCTCTTGGACTCGATGATGCTTTACTAGCATTGTCAATACTTTGTCTGGTTGGTCGTTTTGGTACTCGTTTAGGAGTTTCTCTACTGGCATCTGAATCTTTTCGTTCTTTTTTAGCTGCTTGAATAACTATAATAATTAAAACAATATTAATAACAAGAAATTATTATTATTATTATTATTATTATTATTATTATTATTATATAAAATTACCTGGAGATGGTTCATCAGCTTCTTCTTTTCCTTTACCACGATTTTTTATTAATTTATTGTCTTTTTTTATTTCTTTAACTTCTCTCTGCTTTTCCTTTTTTATTTCAACTTCTTTGATTATTTTTTTAGGATCTTCTTTTTTTTTATCTACTTCTTTTGGTGTTTTTTGATCTTTTGTTACTACCTCCCGCTTCGGAATTTCTTTAATTTCCTTATCTTTTTTAGCATCTTTACTTTTATCTTTGGTATCCTTTGCTTTATTTTCAATTTCGTCTTTTTGTTTATTTTTCATAAGATCCATAAAATCAGATTCTGGTAATGTAAAATCTATTTCACTACTAAGATATGGTAAATCTTCAGTGTCGTCCTTTTTAATTATTATTTATATGTGGATATTAATTTATAATTACAGTGTATATAAAAAATAATAATAATAATAATAATAATAATAATACATACCAATGCGACTAAATCATACATTGATTCTAAATGATCCCAAATTGCTTTTAATGAAATATCTTTATTAATAGCTGTTCGAAATTTTTCCCAAATACACAGCATGTGAAAATATTTATGAATACCTGAATATTATAAATAAAATTAACCTACAAATTAATGGTCTAATTAAATATAAATTAATATTAATTACCAACGGGTTTGTGTCCATTCATTGCAAAAAAAAGTTGAATTTCATTCTCAACATTCCATTCAAAATCCTCCGTTGGTTCATTTGATTTTTCTTTAACTGCCATTATTATATTCACTAAATAAAAATTATTATTTAATATACATATACATATATGTTGTTGTTTTATTATTTATTATTATTATTTTTTTTTCTACACAAGCTAAATAAAATTAAACCTGTTCTGCCATCTATCAGTATAATTTTGTATTTTAAATAAATATAGACTTAAGCCCTCTATTTCAAAAACAGAAAACTACAATATGATAAATACATACTTAAGTACGTTGTATGTAAGCTATATGTAAGTAACTAATAGTCTGTTCGGATTCTCCGCTTGGCACACTGGGGCGCTTGCAATATACCCGGGAAAATTTAAATTCATAATTAAATTTAATTCGTAGAAGAAAAGTTGATTACCAATTAAAAAAAAAAAATGTATTGATTATCACTGTATTGATTAAAGTGAAATTTAAGTGAACCAAATCTTAGTATTTAAAATTGATCATTAATTAAAAGAAATGAATGTTAATTTCGTGTGCGAAAAAAGCGTCAAAGTACCCCGGGTGGCGGGTGGCGGGTGGCAAGTCCGAACACACCAATACAAATAAAACAAAAAAAATTATATAATTAATGAATTATTTTAAATATAGCCGTAGCGTAATTGCAAGACAATCTTCGAGACAGGTTACAGTCACTACGAGACAGGTTATAGACACGGGACTACGGCCCGTATATACATGTGTATAAATATATTTAAAATACATATGAATATATATATTTAAAATAATTCATTAATTATATAATTTTTGTTGTTTTATTTGTATTGTTGTGTTCGGACTCGCCACCCGCCACCCGCCACCCGCCACCCAGGGTACTTTGACGCTTTTTACGCACACGAAATTAACATTCATTTCTTTTAATTAATGATCGATTTTAAATACTAAGATTTGTTTCACTTAAATTTCACTTTAATCAATACAGTGATAATCAATACATTTTTTTTTTTTAATTGGTAATCAACTTTTCTTCTACGAATTAAATTTAATTATGGATTTAAATTTTCCCGGGTATATTGCAAGCGCCCCAGTGCGCCGAGCGGAGAATCCGAACAGACCATAAGCACCATAAGTAACTCAGTTGATTCGAGATTCGAGGGGTTCAGATTTTATTATTAAAAAACAACGTCAACAACTGTAACTCTTTCTTTACTTTTGTCAGCTTTACTTTATTTTTTCTAATTTAATCCTGATAACCAACAACATAAATATATAAAATTATGTAAAATATAAAAACCCAATAAGAGCTTTTAACAAATAATTTATTAATTATCTTAATTGATGTCAACTACATGTTCACAAACAAAATATGTCACAAAGTATTGTGCAAACAGATTCAACCGGTTAAATTACCCCTAACTTTTCTCATATTCATACTTAAATATCTTTGAAGCTATAAATATATGTATACTACTATAGAAACGTACAGCTAGTTAATATCTTTAATATCCGGTTAAAAAAAGTGTAATACTTCTTAATGGGTTGCCTTTTTTATTTTATTATTTTTATTTGCTTGATTTCGATTGGAAAAAAATAATGATACATCACAGTACATAATAATAAAAATAAATCAAGAATATGATAAAATAATAGCAGCAACAGAACATTGATAAAAATGAAAAAAAAAAAAAAAAAAGAAAGAAAAAAAAAATGTATAGTAGTGAGGTAAGCGCAAGGTAACTTGTTGGTAAAGGTAAAGCAAGGTTTCCAAGGAGAAGAAGTAGAAGAAGAGGGGATTGACTACCGCATGGGGCATGGAGTCAACGTTCCAAACGGGTCAGCGACCACTATCTCTTTACATGCCTGCTTCCCATCTTTGTGCTTATATACTTGGTCGCGTCTCATTTTTATTATTTTTATTTTCTTTCACCGGATTTCTTTTTTTTTATGTTTTATTTTTCGTTCCTTCTAGCATAAGACTTCTTTTTTTCTTTTTTTCTTATTTTTTTACACTTTATAAATAATTATCAATATAATAAGTCGGTAGTGGATTAGAAAATAGTCATCATCATATTTTTTATTTTATACATATAATAACTGCATTAATTACAATTTACTCTATAGAAATTCAATGATTGTAAATACCCTTGATCATATATATCTGTACATTATGATAATAGGTTATCCGGATATTTTAATATATAACAAACTTTAAATAGTTATAAAATTTGAATTGCTGCTGTCCCTGCTGCCGAATATAATTGTAGTTATGTGCAATATAAATGAAATTGATGAGAGATAATTTTTAAAATAATATAAAAAAAAATAACCGAAAAGCATACGATTCGACGCCTATGGTTCGCACCTTACGCAACTTCACTTAAAGCTGTGGACGATTCCAAAACTGGATATACAAGTCCTGTGATAGCCTAGAAAGTATACAAGTCAGATTATATCAGTGGTCGTCACGTCCCTACTTCCATCATCAGACAAGATATATCCATTAGAAGACGATTAATTTTAGAGGAAATCGGGTTAATAACATAATGTATTTATATATATATATATATATATATATATATATGTACAATCTTTGGAAAATTATTATTATACTATAAAAAAAAAAAACCTGTTAATCTTTTCTTTTTTTTTTTTTTAAATTAATTTATATGAAAAATTTTAATAAAATATGTATTTGATTTATTCATGTACGAATAAATATTTATAATAATAATTATTATTGTTATTATTAAACGCATAGTACGACAGTAAGCATAAGTTAGATATATTACTTAGTTGCGACCCGCATCAAACACCTGCCATACCTTTTGATGCATAAAAAAAATATGGGTTGATTGTACATGGAACAAAAAAACAGAAAATATATATATATTTAAAGTCAACGACTATATTTTTTTTTCTATATAATACTTGGTTTGATTGCGGCACCGTGACTTACGGTACAATGTCCGCGCTCTGTCGATGACTACATCCCTATATACTTGTACTCTACTAGTAGTAGTTCAATTGTGGATTCATAATCCATAAAATACTCTATAATATCTTAAAATGGTATTTTGTATTACATATTATAGTTATTACTGTAATTAAAGTAAATTTATTTTGGCATTTATTTTAAAGTAATAAACATCGAAACAAACGGTTAAGTATAAAATTTAAATGTAATAATATGAAATCAAGCTAATAATATAATAAAGTTAAAAAAATTAATAATTTTTTACCTTAATATATATAGATACTAGTAGACGTCAATAAATGTATATATTAAAGTTGTATATCACGATGGATAAATTGGTTTTGTTATTATTATTATTATTATTATTACCATTGCACTTGTCTCGTCACTGTGTCATGTTTTAAAAGCATCAGTTAAATACGGCCAATAGGAACAGAAAGAGCAACAGGTGATTGTCCAATAGCTAGTCGAGTCCAAAACCAACACCAATAAACAGCTTTTTATCCATATATACATATAATAATACTCTGGCAACAGCTTATTTTATACCATTATGAGAATACACTCCAGGATTTTATAGCAACAACTAACAAATATCAAGATATTCCACAAGCGATGATTACATTAGCTATAGGTTTATTATATATTATAGATATATGTAACATTTGTTTGTTCAAGTTCAAGTTAATTAGGTTTTCTTAATCACTTTTCATCGTCATATATACATAAATATTACTTTTTTTTTTTTTTTTTTTTTCATATCAAACAAACACATCAAAATGAAATTACAAAAATTTAGAATTCAATAAAGTAAATCAAATAGTAAAAAAAATAGCATCTTAACGATATTTAAGTTTTGAATAATTTTACTAAATAAATAGACATGATATGTCTATTGCCATATATTGATCATACTGTATAAAAATTATTATAAATCTTAATAAATCTTGAATATTTTATTTTTCTTAATCGCTATATACATGTATGTTATTGTAATCAACAAGGAAAGAGACGATTAATTTTTATTATAGGTCTGTGTATATAAGAATAAGTATATAACGGTAGATGCTGTATGGTTGTACGTATATATATATATATATATATATATATGATAATAAACTCTTAGTTGAAGAAAAAAACAAAAATTATCATGTTTAATTGAATTATTACAGATGAAAGTTAATTAGTATTATTTTTAAATTAATTTATTAACAATTGACAATTTATAAAAATCTACACGTCTGTGATGTTTATTGAATAATTACACAATCAATTAAAAAAACAAAAAAATATAATTAAATAATATAATAAAAGAAATAAAGATTCATTAATAATAAAATGACAGTTTATATTCTATAGCATTCTATCTAGGTTTGCATTAATCTTATAAATTCTTTGGAAATCGCAGTGATCGTTCAAAGTCTAGACGCTCAGGCTCAGACGGTGTTTTGAGAAGGGATGTCGAGAAGTGGAGGGATGATGAAAAAGTGAATAATGGAAGGGGAAGGGGAAGGGGAAAAGATTGTCGACTTGTAGGTATAGTATAGAGCATAGAGCTAAATGTATAGAGGGTATAGAGGGTATAGAGTGAATTGGACAAGCATTATATGAGTGGAGGGTCTGAACACCTGGCTTATAGCATACCTACACTAATACATATACACTGTAAATACCTATAGATACACAAGATATATATACATATGACACAATACATAAAAATTCACCTTTCCCTTTGATTTTCCTACCTGTACTTTGCTTGAATTTTTACAGTTGTTGTATTGTTGATGGTAGAACCAAATAACTTTATATCGATATTAGAATATTTTAACTATTATTTTATTCATAAATTATTAGGTTTATTGCATAAAATTTAAAATGACAAAATCAACACACACTCAATAATATCTATAAAAATAAATAAATATTTATTTATTGTAGTAATAGGACTAGTAGTAGTAGTAGTAGTAGTAGTATGAGTTTTAATTGTAGTTGTAGTTGTGCAGTAACAACGTCAAAAAAACAACAGTAATAATGGAATTGAATACAAGTAGTGTATGGTAGTATATAGACGACAGAAAGAGATAAATATACAAGGTGATGAAGAAAGAACTGTATGAACTGTATGAACTGTATATGTATAGAAGGTATAGAATGGTATAGAATAAGCGGGGCCTGACGGAGGTAACCTGGAAGTAGGGGAGGGAAGCAGACGAATCGCAAACGACGCGCAGTCGCCAGGTGAACCAACGACAGTGCGCGCGATCACCAGCGATCACCTGAGACGTGTGAGACGTGTAAGCGACAAAATAAACGTTTACTTTTTTTTTTCATTTTTAGTTTTATTCAGTTTTCGTTTCGTTTTGGTTTTTTTGTTTTTTTTTTCTTCTTTAATTTTTGTTTATTGCTTTTTTTTTGGTTTTTTTTTTTTTTTTTTTTTTTTTCTATTTTGTTGTTGTTTAATAAATTTTAGTTTACAGAATGTTTTAATATTTTTAAATATTAAACGGACATGAGTTTTGTAAGGTTAAAATATTTAAACGACTTTTAGATTTGACCAAAGTGATTGTTGTGTATACTTACCGATAAGTGTATATCTAATTTGTTTTATTATACCTTACCTAATGGTGCTTTCTTGGTAAAATTAGTTTTTTTCATCAAGTGCTCATCGATCATAACCTTTAATAGATAGTAATATAATTATCTGAAATAAAAGTTTAGTAAAAAAAGTTTTTAATTTGAGTAATATCGGTTATTCATAAACCATGTTATGTGCAGATAAATAAAATTTAAAGATTTAAAAAAATAAAGTAAAATAAATTTTATTTGGTTATAACGGTAAAATTTAAGTTAGTAATTTTGGATGAATCTTTTTACATCAGTGATATTATATTATAATAATAATAATAATAATAATAATAATTATAATAATTATATATTGTGAGTGCGGTTGACAAGTGTAGTAAAAGAGCTCGAGTACGGCGCTATAAGCGCCTGAAGGAGCTCTAAAAAAATGCAGATGATGACGGGAGAAAAAGGACCGAGCCACCTTGTCGTTCTTTACGTAGCAACCGCAGGACTTCAGGGCAATGCACTCGGTTCTGACGAAGAAGAAATTATACTTCTCATTTATGTCCTCATCGATGTACTCCAAAATAAGGTATATCATGAAAATACGATGTTACATTGTCATATTTTGTTAGATTGTCAATACATTAATATATTTCACAAAAAAAAATTACCTTGTACATATATGTTATTGGCAAGTGTGTTGTGTATTCTGTCAATATCTATAATAATATTTAAGAATTTAAATGTAACCTTGTCAAACATATTATTATCGTATGTCGTGTTAACATTTTGCTTTGTCATTCTATCATTTTATCATTCTATCATTCTACCACGCTTCTTCTTTTTGTTTCTGCATATCAGTCAACTTACTGAATTTTTTTTTAAATTTTTATTAAAAAATAATAAATTATATGTAAGAATATTGACATGTTTATAATATAAATTTATAACTAACAACAATGTTCATTTTTATTTTAAAATTAAATCGAATAATTTTTAAAACCATTATATCAATGAAATACGCAGTCTTATATTATTAAAGTTATACATATGTAGAAAGATATATATACATATATACTATATCATTACTCAATAGGTGTCAGTATTTTTGAGAAAAATATGTATGCAAGTAAATTTATCAATACTTTCATAGTGAAATATAAAATATAAGATAACGTTTGTGAGATAATAGATATGATTGCATATAAAGCATGTGGAGCAGCTGCCATTGTTTTTAAAATAATATATCTGGTAGCGGAGGCGGAGCGTCGCGCCCTCGGAAGGTCGTCCATCGAGAGAGTTCGTGCCGGCCATTGCGGCGAATTATAACCCGTTATTTTATATTAAATTCTATTTTTAATAAATTATTCATTTCATTAAAATTTTTTCCAACCACTTGAAATAAAAATTAGTTACTGACAATGATAATTTTGTCAAATAATACACGTATATATAATATTCATGATTGATTCACTTGAAATTGATATTTTAATCCTGTCGTATGAAAAAAAATTTTTTATTTCTCTATAATTATATATAAACAAATAATGTTTTAATAATATCATTTAATATTAAATCTGGATGTTATCTTATCCAGTTATGAGCAAGATAGATGATTTCGTACTCTTTTTATGATATTTATATATCATGCTAGTTTCTAAATTTATTAATATTTTATTTTACGATAAAAAAAAAATCTGGACTTTGATAATCTCATCACGTTATATTATGTTAACTGATGAGTACATCATGTTTATAAATTAACGTATAGTATGCAGTTATATTTTATATTTTACTAACTTGAATAAAAACTATTAAGCAAATGTATATATGAAGGGCGAGTTATAAATCAAGAGGTATTAATGAAAAATAAGTTTTTATTTATTTTTTTTTTTTTTTTTTTTTTACTTATACTCCTTTATATAGTTAATTTAAATATTTTTCGTTTTAATTTTTCAAGGTATCAGTTCGCTCGGGGTTTTTTTTTTTTTGTTATTAGAGATTGGCAATTTTGATAAGAAAAAATTTTTTTCCTTAAAAATTTAAAATAAACATATATAAAGTATATATGCATACATATAGTTACATAGTTATGTATTATGACAATGACTAACAAAAAATGCAAAAAAGTAATATTATAAAAAATATATGGAGTAACGCGTTTACCTACACTGAAAATTGTATGTATGTATTATCTTTATTGAATTCCATTAATAATTCATTCATTATCATCGCAAAGTTAATGATATGTTAATAAATTTAACGTCAATCATACAAGTCAACGATTTTTTTTTAATTGCAAACTAAATATATATTATAATTTTTGTCATACATGTGTTTCACAGTGTAGTATTACATCGTATTTTATGCGTAAAAAATTAAGATATTAACTGTTGAATAATTATTGTTTTTTTATATATATTTCCAGGTGATAGGTCATAAACAATATATAGTACAGCCATCATCTATGCTGGAAGCTAATCAACAAGAAGAAGATACTTCAGAATCAACAACATCAAATAGTGTTATTAGCGAGACAGCATTAACGCATGCGCCAAGTCTAAATGAACAAACTCTTCGAGAACATGGTGTTCCATTGAATCAAGCTATTCAACAGGTAGACATCATATACATATATATATATATATATACATTATCATTTATCATAAAATTATAACTACATCTATGATAAAAATAATAGTAATAACAACTGTTTTAGTTTTAAGGGGAAGGGTAAAAATAAAATAAAATAATTTAAATTAAATTGTAACATTATTTAAATAATTATCTGTTTTATTTATAATATTATTGATTGAAAATATCGTTATGCGGGTATAATCGTTTAATCATATAAGCAAATGAATAGTTGCTAAATTATATGTTTAAAGTCGACAATGATAGGGGCATTCGGGCATATATGATCATTTGTGTTTTGAATTATCATAAGCTAATGATTTTAATAAAAATAAAATTAATATTTAAATAATTAATTAAACATTAATATTTAAAATTTTTAGTTTGAAAGTTGGTGGTCATCTTTGACATGTATATCCGCCGGAAGTTCACCTCGTTTCGTAGTGGATGGTCAAGCTCCTCTTAGACAATGTCTTCATCCTGAATGTTACAATAAAGATCTAGACCTCCCGGAATATTACAATTATTTTTATGACCTTCGTAAGGAATTTACCAATTGTTATTCAACACAAGGAGAACTTGCTACCCCCAGTATTCAAGAAATGATTCAATGTATCCTTTTCATCATTTAAATAATTACATAAAATATGGTAATATTTTATTATTATTATTATTATAATTATAGCAATATTCATGTACCAATACTTGCTTTTTATTTTTTTTTTTATTTTATTATTAACACTAAAAATTACAACGCGAAGTAAAATTTAATTATATATTATTCTTTAAGGACAAACGTATATTCTGAAGCATACTATGATCGTTATAGATATTCTTGAATAACATATTAATCTCAGGTCAACCGTGTCAGTGTGTCTTAACATCGCAATTGCATTTGTATAAATGGCTGCATTTATTTAAATAATTTATTAATTACCCAAATTAAATATCATATCTATCTATATATACATATATATATACATACAGATGTATAGTGACTTTAAATACTGTTAAAATTATAAATGTTGATTACTATATTATCAACATGGGTATATTTTGTCAGGTATAATTGTAAAAAAACTTGATTAATTATTTATTTATAGTTTTTTTTATTTGAAAAGAGACAAAAAGTTGTTTCAGTTACAAACGTAACGTAAAGGTCAACCATCTCATCACCTAACGTGCGTCACATATGACTACTACCATACGATGAGCATATACTTTAAAGCCTGACATACATTAAACATTAGTTATCCATAAAATTTAAATTCGAAACTCTGCGTAACTGGCATGACCCAGCAGGCCTTCTTTATATGTGATGATAAATAACCACTAACCGATGTATATATATATATATACTATATTTTTAACATACATATGCTGTTGCTTATTACATTTAATCTCATCAGTTTGTATATTTTCTGGTGTAGTATGTTTATTGATAATTATTTTTTATTGAAATTTCTACCATGAGTCTAAATGAAAAAAAAAATGGTATACAGTTAGTTCTATATTATGCAACAACATGGCTGTGATAACTAACTTGTGACTGTGTACCTTTGCTCGTTTCATGAATAATAGAATGCCATAAAATGAAACATATAAATGTATATAAATCCGACTAGAATACTTTTAGTTTATTTTTTTATTGGTTATCATTGAAAAAAATTATGAATAAAAACTGTAATTGTAAAATTAAAAATTTAAGACATGTTAAAATCATTGATAGCGATAGTAATTATTTATATAAAATATTTGAATCCTAATTATTTATCGCGGGTTTTAAATTAATAGTCTTACTGCGCAAGCGTCCAACGTATTTCCGCGCGCATGCCCACACTATTGTCAATGTTAGTAGTGTTTGCAGTGTTTGTGTATAAAATTTATATATATATATATATATATATTTAGTCGTTAACAAATACACGGAGAATAAAAGAATACGAATATGTAGGAATAATATGAGCAATCATCAGTACATATACAGCATAAATGGTCGGTAAAAATCTCGTTGGATATCACCGGACTCAGACTTGACAAACTCTACCAGTACGATTGAGTACGTTATAAAGTAATTATAAATTGTTTTGTTCTTGTAATCTCATACAGATATCTAAATATTAGCTCCATTATATTTTTAATATTTAATATATATTACACATATCGATATATCAATACAGTTGTGCTTTAAAACATAAAAAAATAATTATATATAACAGAATATTGAAGATTTATTTAAAACATTAATGTGCTAGTCTTGGATGTGATTTTCGTTATTTAATTAAATTATCAGCTAAATTATAATTAAATTTTATTTATGATATTTTTTTCGAGATTCTGAAATAGGTATGTAAACTAAAATTTAATAATAATATAGATTTAAAAAATATAATTGTTGGGTTAAATCAGGAGGCATATTAAATCTCGAGTGGATCAACAGGTGCCTTCTATTCAGCTTTATCAAAGCGCCACAAAGCATGTATATATTATCTATATATATATATATATATAATATACGCAGCATATACCGGCTTAAATATATTTACATTTTTTTATTTTCTTTCTCTCTGTCGGCGACATAAGAATAAATAAAAAGCACGTCATATAGTTTCAAGGACACAAGGATTTTAAATTAAATTTTACATTAAATTATTATTTTTTATCTTTATATTATTAAATATTTTTGAGAGTTGTACATAAACTGAAAGCACAGTTGATCATTGTGCTTGATATCACATATATTATACTTATTTAACACCAGTTGTATTGTTTCTCAACAGTTGTGTGTATATAATATATAAGCATAATACTGAAGTATACGTTAAAACATACCTAAACCTATACACTTATACAATATTAATAAAGTCATAATAAGATGTACATCTGGTACAGGTGGAATCAATATAATATTTATTTTAACTTTAAAATCTTACAATTTATAAAAGTTGTATTATATATACACACACCTATTATTCAAAATAATTAATTTATATTAATTATATAAATTAGCATTGTTACAAAAACTTTATAGAGTTTTTAGAGTTTAAATAGTATAGAGTATTTAAATAATTTATTGGGTCAGTAAGAGCAGTTATATATTATAGTGATATCTACTCTCTGTAATAAAAAAACGTGAGGTTAGAGCAATGCTTATCAGTTTGCTCAGTTTAAAGGTCACAATCACCATCTACACCATTAAATATCATCACAATTTAATTATATTTTATGAAAATTCTTATGTTGACACATAATATATTTGGATAATTCTGTTTAATTATTATTATTATTATTATTATTATAAATATTTATTTAACACCTTTACTTTACAGTGTTTTTAAAAGATATTGTACATACACCTGAGAGTAGATATTGTATATTCAATATGTCCTATAGTCATATAGTCAGCCGTGTCCGAATAAAAAATCCAAGTTATATGGCTTTGATTTACCAAACGGCAGGTCTAGCGTTCGAGCCTTAGCGTCTGTACAAAGTGTTGATAATATATGTTTCAATTTCTTTCCTGTATCAATCAACACTTTGACGTTCTCTGGCTGGCCTCTACTTTTTATCATCTATTATTTCTCGTTTATCATTATTATTATTTAATTATTATTATCATTGAATCCTTAACTTAATAAATGATAGATTTTGGTATGTCACTAGACACTGATAATGATTTTCATGTAAAGGAAGTTCAAGATATGGTTAACGTTATTCAAAGAATGATTAAAGATGGTAAGATTTCTAAAATGAAAAAAAAAAAAAAAAAAAAAGAAAAACACACACACACACAAGTAAATTTAGTAATTTTTTTTTTTTTTGTATCTACATAATTTTTTATGACAATACTTTTTCATGTTATAGTCATGTGATTTATAAAAAAATTAAAGAAGAAATAAAATAAGAAAAAAGGAATTCATAGATATAAACTTGCTACTTGTTTTTTTAATATATTGGTTTACATTGTGCGACATGATATAGCTACATATATAAAAAAAAATTTTTTATAAATTATGTAAATTATCGCATCATATTTTATAATCTTTTTGTTTTTTTGTCTTTTTTTATAAATATATAAATACATGTTTGAGTACAATTTATCTAGCATTTATAGTTATAAAAATGGAGTTAAAAAATATATGTATATATAAATTGTTATACTGGCTCAACAGGCAATATATACGCACAGATTATTCGACATGTTCAATATTATTATTAGTTAACGAGAGCTACTGCAATATTCTTATCTCAGTTGTTCTCAACTCATTTGGTTATTTATTTATTAATATTTCTTTCATCTGGTTTTGCAATTTATCCGCATATAAAAATATAAATATAAAATACAATAGACTTATTTTAATGGATAATTCTTTTATTCGTTGCGTTGTAATTAGTTGCATCAATTCAGCAAAGTCAACAAAAAATTATTAAGCCAAGTATTGTGCTTAGCTTTCAGTAAATAAGTCGACAGAGACTGAGTCAGAAGTTTTATTGGAAAAAGTAAGAAAGAGAAATAAAAGAAAAAAAAAAATAATAATAATAATAATAAATATTTAAGAAATAAGAGACAGGATAAAGGCGTATAATTACTCGAAAACCGAATAGCAAATGATTCATGTATTGAATTATTAATATATATAATATATATTTTATTTTCAGGACACATATTTCACATTCCAGAAGTAATAAATCTTATTTTAGAACCTGGTATATGGTTAGTTGATTGTTTATAAAATTTTAATTTAATTTATAGTTTAAAATTAATATTCTTTGAATCAATTTTTTAGCTCAAAGGATGAAGAAGTTGATAACAATTGTGTTGTGAGAGCCCGTGGTTTACCGTGGCAATCATCCGATCAGGATATTGCAAAATTTTTTCGTGGATTAAATGTTGCAAAGTGAGTAATAAATAATAAATTTTAAATTAGTAGATTTAATTGTTTCACTATTTTACACAAAACGATTTTAATAAAAAAAAAAAAATTTAACATTTGCTGGTCAAATTTTTAGGACTGATTCATCAAGGTAATGATAATAGTATTAGTAAAATATTTATTTTCCTTATAATAGCAATTTAATTTTTTAAAATTTTTCTCATAATTTTTTTATTGGATAAATTTTTTACCTAGATAATGTTATATTTTTACTTAATTTTTTTTGATAAAATTTATCTGAGGTCAAAGATTAATTTTATTCTACTTTATAATATCGACATTATTATTTATTATTTCATTCAAATGAATGAATAAAAATTTTTAATTTGTAACCCTTGAAATAAAATAAAAATAATAATTGATTATTAAAATTATTAAATAGGGGTGGAGTTGCCTTATGTTTAAGTCCGCAAGGCAGACGCAACGGTGAAGCTTTGGTACGATTTATTAATAAAGAACACAGAGATATGGCATTAAAAAGGCATAAACATCATATTGGTAAACGATACATTGAGGTGTACAAATCATCTGGTGAAGAATTTGTAAGAGTTGCAGGTGGTGCTAGCGGTGAAGCTCATGCATTTCTTTCACGTGGTGCTCAAGTCATTGTACGAATGCGAGGTTTACCATACGACTGCGTTGCCAAACAAGTGGTTAGTCAAATAATACTTAAAAAAAAAAAAAAAAAAAAAAGTTTAATGTTTTAATTTATTATATTTTTAGATTGAATTTTTTTCTGGTGGTCAGAATCCATGTCAAGTGCTTGATGGTGAAGATGGAGTGTTATTCGTAAAAAAACCAGATGGCAGAGCTACAGGGGATGCTTTTGTTTTATTTGCTAAAGAAGCTGATGCTGAAAAAGCACTTAGCAAACATCGTGAATGCATTGGCGTTAGATATATTGAATTATTTCGAAGTACAACTGCAGAAGTACAACAGGTGTGTAATAATAATAGTAATAAAATAATAATAATAATAATAATAATAATAATAATAATAATAATAATAATAATAAAATTTTTAGGTTCTCAATAGAGCTATAGATATTAAACCACAAGTCGATATGACACCAATGTTACCACTACCACCTCCATTGCTTCCACAATATATAATTACATCGGGAACTAGAAAAGACTGTGTCAGATTACGTGGACTACCTTACGAAGCGCTGGTTGAGCATATTTTAGAATTTATGGGTGAATACGCAAAGCACATTGTCTACCGTGGAGTTCATATGGTTTATAATTCTCAAGTACATATCGATATATACATATATATATATCTATATATATATATATTTATATATATAAATATTTAAAAATAGATGGATAAATTTAAAATTATAATATTGTAATTGTTACTTAAATAACATTATTTTTTAAAATTTTTCTAACTATCAGGGTCAACCCTCGGGTGAAGCATTTATTCAAATGGACAGCGAGAGTTCAGCATTCGCGTGTGCATCACAACGTCACCATCGTTATATGATATTTGGAAAAAAACAACGTTACATCGAAGTCTTCCAGTGTAGCGGTGATGACATGAATCTAGTATTGACAGGTGCAGCACCACCAGTTGCCAAATCGCTGCTGTCATCCGGTACGTTGAGCTCACATACACACCCGGCCCTAGCTCCTCCTGCCGTACCATCATCTTTACCGGTACAAACAACTACCCAACCCCCATTATGGGATATACATGCATTAGTACAGGCACAAGCTCAAGCTCAAGCTCAAGCACAAGCACAAGCTCAAGTGCAGGCTCAAGCTATGAGAAATCAAGATTTTTGGTTAATGGCACTTGCCGGTAATCCGCCACCACCATCACATCAATCGACATCAACAACTGCCGGATCACAAAATGCTGTTGTAACTAGTAAAGCTCTTGCCTTACCCTCCCCCACGCAACATCAATTATCTTCTTATTCAATAAATCATCATCATCATCATCATGCAGCTTCTGCTGCTGCTGCTGCTGCAGCAGCTGCAGCTGTTCATGCGGCTGCTCTTCATTCTCCACCAACACAACCACCATTTTTATTTTTTAATATGCCCTCGAGAATTCCAATTCTTCGACCTCCTGGTCCTCACACACTTTTATCACCAATTGTACAAACCCAATCAATAAATCCTGCGGCATTTATGGGAATTAAAAGATCATGGGAAAATGCATTTTCTAGTGGTGATACTGTCACCAATATATCAAAACGCCCAGCTTGGCAAACACCTCCAGGTTTTCATGCTGCTGCGGCACCCGCTGGTACATCCGGTCTTGCCTACCCCGCTCAATTTTATCCTCAGATTTAATCCCCTTTTTATAGTAATCTGAGTAAATTTTTATTTTTTTTTTTTAATATAAATAATGCATTTAGTTACTTTAACGATTTTATATCTGATTAAATTATTATTAATCTTGCACAAAAAAAAAATTTATTTTTCGGTAAAATTATTTAACGGTTGTGTTTAAAACATTTACAGTACAATCAATAATACGGCGGCTATTTTAATACAATTATCAATATTTTTTTATAAAATTTTTTTCTTTATTTTTTTTATACTTGTCATTTACGAAAATAATCACTTAAAAAAAAGTACTTAGAAATTAATGGCATTTTATCGTAAGTAGTATATACTAATCAAAGTATTGCAGTACAATCATTTATAACTAAAAAATATATCTTTTTGTTTTTTTTTTTTTTATTTGTTTTTACAATCTTGTTACTTAAATATTTTATAAAATTTTACTTAAAGAGTATAGTGCCTTAAACAAATTCATTAAAGAAAATGAAAAATTATTGGAATAATTTTTTTCATATCTATTGCCAGTACGAAGAAAATTAAAATTTATATATATATATTTCGCTTTTTATTATGTTTCTTTAGTGACTTATGACTAATGTTAAATATGATGAAACCGTCCGATAACTATTAAATAATTAATTAAATAAATAATTATCTATTAATATTAAAAATAATTACAGTAATATTAAATATATATAGATTATCACTGACAATTGCCGTTAATATTTATTCGGTTGTACACTATTTACATTGAGTAATTTTTTATGCAATGAGCTCTATATTAGATAACTACAACTTTGTGTTGGCAGTTGTTTTTCGAAAAAAAGTCCTTATTTAAATAATTAAATATTAAGTAACATATACCATAATATTATTTAACCATTTATACTCATATGAAAGTATGTATAATCAACATTTCAAGTTTAATGCAAGCTTTAATTCTAACCGATTAATTATTATTTTTTTTTTGTTTTCATTTCGGATCATATGATTGGGTGATCAAACTCTAAATATTCCCATCGAATTTATTCTTAAGATAACTGGTTGAATGAAAAAAATTATGTCTTGCCACGTAATTCAATGATAATTATAATAAAAGATAATTATGATGAATCTTGCTTCAAAAATTACTCAATATTTAATTGAGCGACACACTTGCATGCAGTGAAATATCATAATAGTTCATTTTTCAAATAATCATTAATGGACGTTTGAATTCATTAATTTTTTTTTTTCTTTTTTAATTTAAATCATTGTCATTGCAATGCTTAATTTTTCTAATCTTTTTTTTTTGACAATTTTGTCTTCCATTAATAATACACATGGTGAGAGTTATATAAGTATCCCACAATTAAACAATATTTTTTGCTAAAGTACTTATAAAATAAATATTAAATTCTGTAAAAAAACAATACAGTTCAGATTTAAAAGTTTTAATATAAATTAATCTAAATAAATAGATACTTAAATTTTATACTCTTCAAAGTGGTTAATGGTACACTCGTCTCCATGTGTATATGTATGTATGTACGTATCTATGTATGCGCGCGCGTGTGTGTGTGTGTAATTTGATAATTACTGTTAAGTTTATTAATTTTAAAAAAGGATAGCATTGTATTACTGGTGGAAACATAGTGTATAGTTTTTTTTTTTTTTTTTTTTGTATTCCTTCAAATTTTTAGTTGATAGACTAACTCAAACTCAACGCTATTTTATAAATAACATGAAAAAGAAAAAGAACAAAAAAACTATACACATGTGTTGGAGTTATTTGGGTATATTGGGTTGATAGCTAACATGGTGCCTAAAATCTTTTGTTTTAATTATTTGTTTTTCCTTTTTTTAATATACATTCCGTCAGTTATTAATTTTTTTACGAATTTACCGTTTTTTTCCTTTTTTTTTTTTTTTTTTTTTTTTTCTTTTTTTTTACGCCTCTTTAACAATGTCAATATGAATTATTTATCAGTTTAATCAAGTTTTAATAAATAATTTATACAATAAAGTAGTAAAGAAATAAATTGTGATTGAAATTGTGTAGGGTTGTTGTTTAAAAGCTTTACACTATTGCCTTTACTAAATTTAATAATATACATGGGAAAACTACCATTTATTGAATTATTATGTTTAGATTAAATATTTAAGTAAAATTTCACATCCACATATACAAATTTTGTGTGATGTTTAATTTCATTTTTTATACATAATACTAATTATTATAGTAATTTAGATATGGGATATACAGGTCGCTGCAATGTTAGCACCAACATTATTATGCTATCACTTGAATAATTAAAAAAAATATAAAAAAAAAAATAATAATAATTTTTTTTATTGCTGTATACTCTCTGTAAATTTATAATTATATTTTTAATAATATCCAATAATCATGTTTAATAAATGTAAATGTGTCTTGTGGTTATCTTTGCGCTTGTCGGTATTGGTAAACTTTTATCCTCATTATAAACCTTACAGACGTACTTTTCCGACTGCTATTATTTATCAATTTTTTTTTTTTTCTGAACTACAAATATTGCTGCTGACTATATTTTATTTCCAAAAAAAAAAGAAAGATTAATTATAACTGAAATATATATGGTAGTATTTATTGCATGGCTTCTTTACGGGCAATAGTCTGAAAATATAATTAATATAATAAGTAATTTTAAGCTTGATAAGTTTAGTAATAGGTAAAAGTACGTCTATCGTCCTTGTCACATTACTTGAGAAAAAAAAAAAAAAAAAAAAAAAAACAACAACATGAGAAATACTTTACTTGGGTTTTCAGGTTTATCTTATCAAGTTAAGAAGATTGTGCCATAACACTGTGGTTTTTATTTTAAGTTTTATATTATTATTATTATTATTATTATTATTATTTTTGGTATTTTTTAGTATATATATCTTTTCTACTTAATGTTCTAATCATTTTCTTATACATTCATGAATGTATTAGAAAACTTTTCAACACTCGGTTATTCTTTTATCGCTGCTTTCCTTAAATTTTCCGTGATATTTATATATATATGTATATGTATATATATATATATTTTTTTTTTCTATTAATTGTCATTGTTATTCACAGTTATTAACTAATATAAAAGTATCATTTATTCTTTCTCTATTGTTGTCTCGCAAATTAAATTTTCATACGTTCCAGCTGGAAGCAGTCGCACGATGGTGAGTGGTTTTAAAGGTGGAAGGAAATAATTTGAAATTTAAACATGTTACAAGAAGTTTATTTTCATTTTTTTAAATTAAAACTTTAGTTGATATAAAAATAAATGGATGCACAAACAGTTGTTATTATTGTAATTGTTGTTGTTGTTATTATTATTATTATTATTATATTAATAACATAACATTATGTGAAAATTGTTAGCCAAACATGCTTAATGTGGTTGTTGTTGTCGTTGTTATTGTCGCTGTAGATATGAGGTGGCAGATCGTGAGGATTACTCAGGATAATAATCTCTCTATATATCAATTCAGTTGGGAATTACTTATACTTGTTAAAATAAAAATAATAATAATAATAATAATAATGAATGAATGACTGAATCGTATGAATGTAATGTATATGAGTGAGGCAATTTTTTTCTGGTTTTTCTTTTTTTTTTCTTTTTTTTTTTTTAATGGTGATTTGGCAGAAGGGCAAGACACGCAAGTGGTACAGTCTATCTACATAAAAAAAATACATAATTTGTATATCACAAATGTGGTTGGTCAAGTGTCAATCGCGGTATGGTAGCGGGGATCTACGTACGATACTAACTTCTGTGCTTTAAGGTAGGCCAAGTCCATTCATAATTTCAAACTCGATCAAGGCATTCATCAAACAAAACACACTCTTATTATTTAATTATTATTTATTTAAAATATTAGCATTGATAGCGTTGGTCCTTTTATTTATAAATTTTATTAATTTACATTCATTTTTTTTTTTTTTTTTTTTCAATTTTTATTGATATTATTGTTGTATTGTAAATATAGAAAATCATTGGGTTAATCGATTAATTGCTGGTTATTGGTGTCTTAATGTATGCAATGTTTCCTATTTTTTGTTTTTTGTTTTTGTTTTAAACCTTTTATAGTGAAATTATTTAATGACAATCGCGTTATAATTTTAAAATTCAATAACTAATGAGTGGGTTATTTATTTTATTTTTATCTGAATGCAAAACTTGGTGTTGATTAATAATTCAAATTAACATAAAATATATTTTTAAGCAACTTTAAGATATTTAATAATTATATTTATTATATAAAAATAATTAATAAGAATTTATATAATTTTAAAAAAATAATAGATGAAATGATGTTGCCGCCACCACCTTCACAATCAGGATTTCCACCGGGGCCAATATTTCCACCGCAAGCAACGATACTGCCTCATAATTTGCCAGTTTTGGCACCACCACCCTTTCAAACAGTCGTTTGCTTTCCTTATGCATCACTGTCGTCCCCAATAGATCCATGGCATCATCGTATACATGCACCTGCGAGTTGTATCGGTAAGATTAATAATTATGTTAAATAAATATTATTTTTAATTTTTTAATTTTTTAATTTATTTATAATAATAATTTAAGCTGATGTTGGACTTCATGCTACTGCAACATTTGGTTTAATAGAAAGACCAATAGAATCAACAAATGATGTTGATCAACGCCAACAGTTGCTACCATTACAAGCTGCTAATAATTAATTAATTTTATTATCAAGTGCTCCAAAGAACTTTAATGAAAAAAAATTCTACTTAAATTTTTTATAATTCCATTTTACTTTTTTATAAACGCTTTTAATCTTTCCATCTTCTCAAAAATAATTTTTTTTTTTGTTTTTTGTCTAGTCTAGAGAGATCAAGCCAAACTATCATAATAACATATTTCATCTGAATTTAATGATTTCACTTCATCTATGCGGTTTAATAAAACTCTTGATTTTTATTTTAGACAAATAAACATTACTTAATAATATATAAGTAGAGGCATATTTATAGTCGTTTAATATATTCTTTAATAATATATGTGATTAAAAGATTCGTAAATAGCAGAAATATAAAAAAATAAGAGTTATCTATAATATAGTTATGTAACAACAAATATTACAACTGTCTTCCGCACAAATTATTTTATTTATTGAAAAACATAAAATAAAAATAAAAGTAATGTGTAGTAGAAAAAATAAAAAAAAAAATTTTATTCTCTAACAGTAAAAATAATAATCTGTAAAATCGTCTCAGTGATTTATATCGATGCACTAAACAAATTGCCATTTGTTTCAATAATAATAATTTAAACGGCGTATGTTTATCCAAATTTTATATACTATATTTAACAATGAAAATTAATTAACTTAGTATATTTAAATAATGGCAATTGCCAAAGGAGTAAAGTGCTATTAATTTTTTTTTTTATATATTTAAAAAATTCTATAAATATATGTATAATCTGCGCGCATAAATTATATTATGAAATAAATTGTTTTCATACTGTGAATATCTCCTCATTAGCAGGAAAATAATTTTGGTGCAATAACAAATCTTTATTATTATTATTATATAATATACATTAAATTGTGCAATATTTATGTATTATCAATTTGAATTTTATTTATTCTTTTTTGTTTTTCGTGCAGTAACTTTTATTAAGTGGCTGTTAATTTTTTTTTTTTCTTAATTTAGTACTGAAAAAATACTATTATATAAATAAATTGTTGTGTGATTTTAATAAGTGCTCAAAAAAAACAATGTACCGATCAATATTTTTTTGTTACTTAATATGACAGATATTGTGAATAATTGATCCAATATATATTTATTTTAAAGAGTAAATTAGATAAATAAAAATTTATAATATATTTATAATATTAATATATATATTTTGTATAGTATATATACTGTAGTTAGTGAAATATATAATAATCAATCGTTAAGAATTAAATATATATATATATATATATATATATATATATATTTATATATACTCGTGACAAAAAAAAAAGAAATAAATAAAAAAATAATAATATTTTCAGTCTAAGACTTTGATAATTATTTGCTTTAAGTGATTATTTTATTGTAATTTTTAATAATAATAATAATAAATGATTAAGTGTTAAAAAAATTATATTATAAAAAAGTAGCTTGAAGAGTATAAATATTAAATAAAAATAATTTTAAAAATTGTTTGTTAAAAATTTTATTTATTGCACGTAATCTAAATTTTATATATATAATATATAAACTTGTAAATGATAAGTACAGATTTATCTTTATATCTAATTTCTATGCTTATAATTATAATAGAAATGGAGTATAAAGGCAATACTTAAATATATTATACAATTATAATTATAAAAGTCATTCAAGTGATTGAAACTTAATGTTAATTTTTTTTTCTTGTGATAAAAAATGGACGGATTAAATACACAACTTATATTAATACTTGGAGTCTATATAGTATGACGACTATACATTAATAAAAAAAATATACTACCTATATAATTACGAAATATTAATTTTTATATAAATATATTTGTATAAAAAAATTTTATGATCTTATTATACTCGTATATAATACGAGTTTACATATATATATATATCTAAACATCTTTTCTTAGATTAACAAAAACGTTTGGCAGTATATAAAATAAATCCTCTTATCAATTTACATATTCATTCAATTAATTTTTTTACATTAATTATTTATTTCAAGTTATTTATAACATCAAGACTATTATTTACTTATTTAAATTAAAAAATCTAATAAAAAATACTCGTACTAAACATGCATACGTAAAATAAAATAATAATAATAATAATAATAATAATAATAATAATAATAATAATAATAATAATAATGATGATGATGATGATGATGGTAGTAGTAGTAGTGAAAAAAATAAAAAATTTAAGAGCATTACTTATCAGTAATAATAATAATTAAATTAAAAAATTTTTGTACTTGACGAGATATACATGTATAAATATATACTTATATTTTACATGGCCGTTTCCAACGGTTGACTTTTACTTCTAGACTCAGCAGACAATTGACAGAGTTCAGTTGGTTCATTAGACGGAAGAAAATGATCAAAATTTGTTTCCAAAAGTGCTTCACTTTTAGACCGTAATGGTTTTTCGTCACCACTGTCAAGATTTGTTTCAAGTAGTGTACTGCTTTTTGGTCGTTGATCATAATAATATGTTTGGGGTGGTGTTACAGGAGAAAAATATACTGGAACAGGCTCTGAAATAGGTGTTGTCGGTGAATCATCATTATTAATATATTCCAATGGTTGTTGATTATAACGTTGAAATTCAATTGGTGAATTATATACTGAAGTTGATTCAATATCACGTTTCAATTCACTTATTGAATCTGATGTTGTTAAGCTTGAATTTAATGGCAGTGTTGATGTATTATTATTATTATTATTATTATTAATATTACTAGTATTCATATAGTCAGACTGATTATGAGATAGAGGAGTTATCGGTATATCATCATCATCGTTATCGTTATCGTTATCGTTATTATTGTTGTTGTTATTATTATGAGAAATAATTTGACAATTGTTTACAGATGGCCAATTACTATTTGTTCGTGATGTAAATGTTGAATGATTACGAAAACCATCATTTCGATAAGCTAAATTAAATACTGAATTATTATTATCAATATGCATAGATGATGATGATGGTGGTGGTGGTGGTGGTAATGGTGGTGATTGAATATTTTGATATTTATTTATTGATATATCTTTAAAATCACTGGTACTTGGTGAATAACGTGGATTATGAGCTTCATAAACATCATAACTGTGATTATCTTCAATTGATGAATTTAATTGTGATTTATCCATTGAATCAATACTTCCACCAGTATTTAACATTTTTTTATAATCTAAAGATCGTGATGTTAATGTATCTGTTGATTTTGTTGAAATAGGTTTTCTTCTATAAGCTAATTCAGTAAAACCAGATGTTGAACCAACAGATCTAAGTGAATGTAATGATTGACGAATTGAATTTCGTCGTTCAAGTCTTTCTATTTTACGTTTTTTAGATTTAGATATCCAAAATCCAATAGCAAATGCTAAAAGAGCAATAGCGGCTCCCATTGCACCAAGAACACTTATAGCAACAATATCTTTTCTCCATGATAAAGGATCAATATATACTTTTGGATCTATTTCACAAATAAATGGACTTGGTTGACTACAATGATCTATTTCAATAGTTTGATATGTAAATGTTGTACATTGATCTACACGTTCTAATTGTTGTATCCATACTCTATCTGAATATTCAAATCTTTCTTGTTGTCGTCGTAAAAATTTCCACAATTTTAAATAATCACCCATTATAAAAGGCATTGATGCATTTGCTATTCTACAAAATTCACGTGCACTGTAAAAATCCATTGGAGCACCAATATAAATATAACAAGTATCACCAACAAGATCCCAACCTGGTGGACATTTTCCACTTAATACTGATTTATTACTATTATGATATGGATTGTATTTAACAACAAGTAATTCTGGTGAATCACTACGGTCTCTTATTCTTCCAGCTACAGCTATTGATTCATTATAACCCCACCAATTAAATTTTGCATCAATATATGATCTCATCATTTCCAAATGGCTAATAAAAAAAAAAAAAAATAATAAATACATTATATGTGGCAATAAAAAAAAAATCACTATTATTAATTTTTAAGCTTGTAAAAAATATGTCTTTAAATAAAAACAAATTTTACTCACTTATCAAATGATATCATGTTGATTACTCTGTTTATATAGGCATGCATATGCAATAGATATATCAAATATAAAAAAAAAAGAAAAAAGTACAAATAAATAATTTTAATAGTTAAATTTATCTACATTAATACAAAAATAATTAAATAATTTGATAAAAACTTACGTTGATCTGTTGATAGTTTGCATTTCATAATCATTGTCAGGATTAAAAAAAACATTATCAACGTATTGTTGTCCTGGTGTACCAGCAATTACAGTACTGCGTCCATTTCTATCAATAGCATAATTTCTATATAGAGAAAATAAAAAACCAAGTTAATAAATTTTTATAAAAAAATAACAATAACAATAACAATAACAATAAACTTACTTGTAAAAACCATTGTGAGTTGTACTTTGATAAATTGGAAGGCGAACACGTTCAAAACCCGATATTACCAATAAATGTAGACCAAGATTAGCATGTAAATAATTATAAGACATATTACTGACAACTTGTTTAAGTACAATATTGTTATCGTATGGTGCATAATTTTTAATAAAATAATTTCTATATATTGTAATTTCTTGATATGGGCTACTTTTACGACCCTCAATATATAATGCCGGTTTGTTTAAATTTTCAACAAAAAGATTATTATTTATCCATCCTTTTAATGATGTTGCTGAACCACGTGAATCTGAACGAATAAATAATCCTCCAGCTTTATTATTACCAATTAAATTATTTCTAAAATACAATGATTGAGTATTTTGTATATCAATTGTTATTGCAGCATCACAAGTTGTAAAATTACCATAATATTTTTGACAATTATTTATAATTTGATTACGTTCAATTGTCATTATTGCATTAACTTCACCAGCACTTGTATATTTAATGCCTCCATAAATACAATTTGATAATACTGAATATGATATATTATGTTGTACATCACGATTAAAACCAATTGCTGATATTGGTAATGTTAAAATTTCAGCAATAAAACCATAAATACCACTAGCACCATTTGCAAATAATTTAATACTTAAACTTGGTCCTTGAGTTGTAAATAATTTATTTTCATTTTTATTATCAAATTCAAGATCAATTATTTTACGTGCTGTTATATTATAAATATCACCATCATAAAGAGTTATTTTATCTAAATGATTTTTATTATTATTATCATCAGTTAAATTAAAAATATTAAATTGTAATAATCTAAATCCAAATGGTTTAGCACGAAATGAACTTTTAAATATTTTAACACAATTTACTGGATTATTATCATATTTATAATATATAATAACTCGTTCTTCAATTTCAATTTCTTTCATTGTATCACACATATCAATCATACTAAATAAATTATATGGTATATTTAAATTTTTTAATGGTGTAAATGAACTTTCTTCAGCTTCTCTACCTTCACCAGTAAGTGATGCAATATTTATACCATTACCTAAACTATCATTAACAATATTAAATAATAATTCAATATTATTACTTGGTGATATTATATTTATTCCATGATAACCACTTTGTTCAATAGTAACATGAGATATTATTGGACTTTTCATAATAGCTTGAATTGCTGGTGATTTTTCATTATGAAGTATTCCAGCTCCAGTAATATTTATATATTTTAATATTGATTCAACACGACGTACTGTTTCATGAGTTTCAATATCATGAAAACGATGCTCATAAAGATAATTTTCAAATTCACTATTAGCAATACGTATTCCACCCCAATAATTATTATATTTAATATCAAGATTACGTTTACCACAATGAATAAATACAAATTTACCATCCCAAGGGCAATTATATTTATTACCAAATAATTTATCATCATTTAATCTTAATTTACATTCTTCAAGATTTTTTTCATTACCAATACACTGTATTGGCTCTGGCCATGACCAAATACGTGTTAAAGATCCTGGATGAAATTCATAACGACGATAATGATTAACATAAGTATTTATAGGATCATAACCCAATTGATGACAAGCAACTTGGCCATTTCTTTCAGTAAATTTTATATCACACAAAGGTATCCACTGTAATGTTGTACTATTAAAAAATTCAATAAAACCTTGATTACTCGAACTTGAACATATTCTATCTTTACACAAACGTATCGTTGTTGTTGATGTTGGTGTTGGTGTTGATGTTGGTGGATTTATATTAACAATATCGTTTGATTCCTTGTATTGTTTTTGTTTAATTGGTCTCATTATTATTTCGTGTTCTTTAACTCCAACAGCATTAAGTGTTCCAAGTACTAAAATACCAACATTTGGTGAAAATTCCATAACAACACCTGGATAAATATTAAAAACAGCTTGTGGCATTATTGTTATATCAGAATTAATAATATAAGGTTCTGGTCTTGGATATAATTCAATATTATCAGTAATACGACCACCAAGATTATCAAAATTAATATCTTTTTTTATTTCCCAAGAAATAGATATTGATGAATCAAATGAATCACTTGTTAAATATGGTTTAAAATCAGCAATAGCATGATTATTCCAATCATCAAAGTCAAATATCATTGATTTTATTTTAGTATCATTTGTTGTTCCCCACCAATTTTCACTAACATCTATTTTATTATTTATTTTAGCTGTTTTAATACCAGCTAATAATTCATAATCAATATTATTATCACCAAATAAATTTCTATTTATTTTAACTTTTTGAATACCATCAAAACCAACAACATAACTAGCTAAATTTTTTTTGTTATTATTATTGTATTTAATTGAATTATAGTAAAAATTAGCAGGAATTTCACCCAAAATTTCCGATTGACTATCTATTTTAAATTCAACCATATAATTACAATTATTATTTTCAATACGATTATGATCAATTTTCATTTTTTTTTCCATTCCACGAATTGAAATTAAACCATATTTACAATTATTATTATCAAATATATTACGAGTTATATTTAATGTTGCATAATGACCATCAATTAAAAAACCAAACATATTATTATTTTGCCAGGTATTATTTATAAAATACAATGAGTGTGTAAAATTTTCATTATATTGCCATACATATGGTAAAGATAAATCTAAGCCACCATTTTTATTTCTTTCAATAGTATTATCTTTTATTATCCAATGAAATAAATTATTTGAATATCTCATATCACGACTAAATTGTACAATACCACGTCCATTATCTGTTATTAATGTATTATTTATATGAATTGTAATTTCCGAAATATTTGACGATAAATAATTCCAATATGGTGAATTAATATAAATAGCTTCCTCGAGATTATGAGATAATTCACAATTTATAAAACGTATTGTTTCATTTGATTTTCTTAAATAATGATCACCTAATTCATCAATATAACGATTATAATATGATGCCATTAATCCTCGTTTATTATTTTTTATTTTTGTTTTTGATATTATTAATGTTGGAATTGGTCCTTTGACAATACGATTACGTATATCTTGAATAGGAGCTGGCAATGTTGTTAAAACCAATACTCCACCTCCAAGTGCATTTAAACCGCTGATATATTCAAGAATAACAGTAAATGAACTGGAAGATACAGGAAATATTGATAAATCTTTAGTAACATCCCAAACATTATTATTATTGTTGTTGTTGGTGGTGGTGGTGGTGGTGGTGGTGGTGGTGGTGGTGGTGGATATTGATCGTGGAGAATCATGTATTATTATTTTTTCTGTACTAAGATTTTCAATTGGATTTAGTAATTGTATACCAATAACATAACCAGGTGTACATCTTATTTGAATTAAATGTCGAACATTTTCTCCTATTTTTTTACCAGTAACAATATATTTTATTTCACCAGTTACAATATCGATATTATCAATTGTTTTTGGTATTATTATTGGTTGATATGGATTATCAATATTAGTTGTTGAATCAAATGATTGAATAAACCATCCTGATAATTCTCTTTGTTTAACAGCAGATATTGATGGATTATGTCTAATACCTGAAATTTTATTATTTTCAATAAAACAATTTAGTATTTTAAATCCCAATTGTTTAAAACTTATTCCACTTCCTTTATTATCTAAAAAATAACTATTTTTAATAGTATTTACAGCATCTGCTGAAAATATATCTGAATAAATAACACCAAGACCATCTTGAAGACTATTTGATATTTTAATTCCTTCTAATGAATGACGAGAAAAATCAATTTGTAAAGCTGGTTTTAATAAATTTGTTGTATAATCTAAAAGACCAGCTCGTTCTATTGTTATAAATTGTAAATCACTTCGATCAGCTAATGGACCAAGGCGTACACCAGCCCAACCAGCTTCTAAACATTTTACGCCAACATCATTATCATGAGTACATGAATATTCAAAATTATCCCAATTTTCAAATTTACAATTTGTTATATCAATATCATATTCAGTACATTTAACATTTGTTATTATTATATCTTGATTTATTCCAGCGTCAGGGATATTTGATCTTTCAAGATTCCAATCATCTGGATCAAGAATTAAACCCAATTGATGACAAACAAGTGCTGCATCTCTTATAGTCCAACCATAGTTACAAACAGTACCCCATTTTCCTTCAATACGAACTTGTAATCTTCCTTCACGATTTGTTTTACCTCCCAACAATCTTACTGGTATTCCAGTCAAATCATCAGGTGGTAAAGTCATCATTGTAATATTTTCATCAATCATAGTTGTTGCATCATCATAATTATTATTATTATTATTATTATTATTATTATCATTATCTTCATTACTAATTGTTTCATTTATTTCTTCAAATGGTAATATATTTATTTCTTCTTTTAATGTCATTATAATATTATTTAAACCTTTACCACGTGCTTCAAGTTTACCAGCTATCATCATTCCAACAGCTGGAGGAAATTTTAAAGTTACTCCTGGTTTTAAAACTAATTTACCACCTGGTCGTACATTTATATCACGTTCAACAATATATTCACCAGCTGATAATATTTCTAATCCATCAACTTCACCTCCAACAAAATTTGTATTAGGATTAAAAAATTTTGGTATAAATGATGAATGTGATATTATTGTACTGGTTGCTGGATTAGTATTATGTAATAAATATGGTAAATATTTAATTTTAGCTAAATTATATCTATCTTTACGATCAAAAATTCTTTCTTGGATTTTTTCTTCATCTATATCACTTAACCAATTATAAGTACAATTTATTATTTTACTTTGATCCTCTAAATGTGATCCTATTTCATATTTTGAATATAAATTATTTAAAATATTACGATAGATATCAACATTTGCTGAAGAAACAACTAATACAGCTGCAACACGAGATCGTGGAATTAATTTTGTTATTTGTTGTTGTTGATCGAAAGGCTCTTTTATAATATTATTTCTTAAATAATTTCGTGTAAATATTATTTTTTGTACATCACTGTAAGGTGATAATCCAATACTTACAACAAATACACCTCGATTATCATCAAAATAATTATGTTGAATTAATATATTTCCAGGTAATATATTAAATTCTTCATATAGTGGATTACGTATTAATAATCCACCATAAGTATTATAATTGAATTGATTGTATTCAATTTTACCTTTTATATTTAATGCTGGAGTTAATTTAATACAAAGTTTAAAATTTTCAATAAACATATTGTGTCCTATTTGAAGATTCATAATACCATTATTATATTTCCAACTTGATTCAATTTGTACAGCAGTTTCTGAACTACTATTAAAACAATTACCACTAATATTAACATATGATATACCTGTTGAATTACCAACAAGTACACCAATGTCTTTATTTCGAAATATTTCAGAATATTCAACAATTGTTGTTTGATTAAAATGTAAATATTCAGTTGATAAACTATCATTTAACCAAACAGCAATACCATATCCTTTATTTGATGAAATTGTTGTTTTAGATATATTGCGATTACCTCCTGTTACTGTTATATTAATACCATCAGCATAATTATAAGATATTCGACTATTAGTTATATTAATATCTGGTACACCATATAATACATGAATACCAGCAATATGATTATTATTTGAAACTGAAGTATCATGAACATGTAAAAGAGAACGAAGTTTTTCAGCAGCTATTCCACGCCCATTATTATTAGCAATAGCACTACTTGTTATATTTAAATCATAAAGTTTATGGTAACCAGCAGATAATTTAACAAAACTAATCATTTGTGTTCGTGGTTGTGCATTAAATTTAAGATATAAATTATGACGAGTTGTTGTAATACTTTGTGGCAATGTTCCATTTCTTATATAAACACGTGCTAATAATTTATCATTAATACTAGTACCATCATAAATTTCAATTGTTCCACTGTCATTACGATCAGTTTTCATTTGTAAAAATTGTAAAGTCAACACATGCCCTGGAAGTGTTAAAATACGTTGTCGACATTCTTTTGAATTTAATCCATAAATATTTTGTTCCATTGATACAATAATTGGAAATGTTTGACTACTTCCCACTGGAAGTGTACAAAGATCATATATATCTGTTCTATCAAGTCTGTCATCTGGTTTTTCATCATGATTTACGTATTTTATACCATCAGCTCCATTATCCAATACTACACAATTTTCAATATGCGTTAGTCCAGTTGAACTATTTACATAAATTCCATAGCCTGTAATTTAAACAATTCAATATAATACAGTAAATTTATTATATTTATAATAATAATAATAATAATAATAATATTACCTCGATTATTACGAATAGTACAATTAGTTATGGCAATTGGAGCCTCAGGTAAAGTTATATTGATACCCGTAAAAGATGAGTAAAGTATTGAAACCCATTGCATACGAGGTGGAACACCTTCCACATGTAGAGCAGATGTTACATTATTTTCTCTCCCAGTACCAGCATATCTAATAAAAATTTATTAATAAATAACAATAATAATAATAATAATTATAATAATTATAATACATACTTGATATTTATATATCGAAGAATAGATTTAGATTGTCGTATGTAAAAAGTATTATCTTGAGTCAAAGGATTGTCGTAAGGGGCATTTTCAAATTTAATACCACGCCAATGTTTTTTTGCTTTACTTGATCCATCATGAAATGGTAAACAAACAATTGCTAAATCAGGATGGTAATCACAAACACCAGCACCAAGCTGTCTAAATGACCAATTTTTACAGTCTTGTAAAGATGATTCGATACCCCGACACTGTGGCTCTTCATAAAGTAGTCTTGGATTTTCTGGCCATTGTCTGTCAAACCAACTTGACCATTTTCCACCTTGAAATCCAAGCTGACGACAGGCTATTTCATAATCCGCTCGGGTCCAATTTCGTGAGTTGGTGCAAACTGATCGCCATAAGCCCTTATGAAAAAGTTGGACTCTACCCTCAAGGGGACTTGGCCCATCCACCAAACGAATCGATCGAGACTCTGGTAGACCAAGCGATGTCTCCGAACTTGTTAAAGATATTTCAGCATCCGGCTCTCCCTAAAATTCATTTTATAATAAATTATATAATTAATAAGAAAAAAAAAGAAGAAAGTAAATTATAGAAGCTAATAAAAGATAATTGTTTAATTTAATTGAAACAGTTATAATATATAACTTAGGTCATAAAGGTTAATTCTGCTCGAGAACTTTAAATTACTCTTTAACTTTACTGAAAATAGTACACAGAAGCATAAATTATCAATTTTATGTTTATAATTAGATGCTTATATATACTTTTAATAGGGTCTCAACTTTGTTTTTGTCATTACATCACGCTAGATATTATTTTAAAAAACCACTAAACTTAATTGATATATGTTTTTTTTATCATGTGTAAATCAGCTTTTAAGGATTGCATAGTTATATAAATATGGTTATATTATATTCTTGAGAAATCGGCGCGTATTAATCAGAGCACATAGTGATGTAGCTATCGCTAATAATTTATAATTGAATCAATGAATGCATAATTTTAACTATTATAAAATAATAATATAAACTCTGTAACTAAATTAAAAGCAGAAAAGTGGTATCCAACTAAAAGCCCTATTCAAATATATGCTATTTTTAATAAATATAAAATTTACGAAACCTTGATAATGTTACACAAGATTTATATATATATATATATATAAACAAAGTAAACAACAAGTTTGACGCATTTTAATTACATAGATCAGACAGGTAAATATATTTATACATAAGGTCAAATATAGGTGTCGTACATAGTAATAAAAATAATTATTATTATAATCAACAACAAAAAGTCATCAACCGAAAAGATGTGCGGTAAAATTAATACTCTTTCTTTTTTAGCTATTCTTTTTAAACTTCCGGCATATTCCCGCAAGTTTCGGGCCACTGATCTTTACGGTTGGTGTACGGTCTGTACGGTCTGTACGGTTTGTACAGTTTGTACGGTGTATCCACCAACTGGAACTTTATGGTTCCCATTGTCAAGATTATATATTTTTTCTCAGTACTTACAGCAATAAACACAGTTTCTTTATTTCAAGCTATTTTTATCTATTTATTTTATACATGTAGAATAAAGATTATCGCAAAATTATAGATATATTGAAGCAAATTTATAATAAGAGTAAGGATTATGTTGAATGAGTAGCCCATTCACCAGTTTCTGGTATTTCCGGCGATAGGACAACTCTCCCTACATATATAATTTGATACGGCATCAACAGGCGTTTCATTATCTTTATTTTATTATTATCTATCTCATTGTTTATTACATTTCAATAAATTTATCAATTAATTATTGTAAATAAAGTCGAAAATGTGGACTTTTATTTTGGAAGAATATTAGTTTATATATCGTCATCAGAAGCAGAAGAGTAAAAAATGATATATATATCGAGTTACACATATAATACTATCTGTAACATTTTATATATATATATTTTATTTTTTTAATTTTTCTCTTACTCTTGTGTGAATGCACTCAACACTCAACACTCAACACTCATCACTCAACGGTAGTTCTGAAACAAAAACTAGAATTTCTCAACGGTTTTTATTGAAAAGATTTTATTATATAAAAAAATATAATCTTAAAAAATAATAAATGGCAAAGTAATATATAGGTAGAAAAAAAAAAAGGGAAATTATTATTTATTAAGAACCCATAAGTAGAAATTCAAGTGCTTTTCTTTTAACATAAATATTATATAGGATTAAGATAAACTTGCACACTAAGTAAATATGTACGTTAATTGTATTTAAAGTATGCGTGTGCGTGTGCGTGTGAACAAGTGTTGAAGTAACGGCTAATGTCACTAAGTTACAGTAATTAAAGTAATAAGCTCTGTTTTTTATTCTTGTATAGGATCAATTGTACACAGTTTAAATTAGTCTAAGGTTACTCATCTTTAATCTTTCGTAATGTTTATTTCGTTATATATGATTTATTAAATTAACTAATTTATTCCATCTCAGTAAATATACATTATTTTACTTTTAATTGTCAAAATTGTTGACAGTTAATCATAACCGATGAGTAATTCATCATTATTCTCTCGTATTGTTAATAAATTCAGTGTTAGTGAATGAATCACAATGAGAATGTTGAACTGAATCATCTTCACTATCATAATAATAATAATGGTAATTGCGATAAAGGGTGTTTAATTTTTTTTAAATATTATCTTGAAATATCCAGATTGTAACTTTAGTTGATGGTTCGTATGCTCCGTTTTAAGCGATAAGATAAATTCACACACTCCATATCACACGTTGATATAAAGGTGTTAGATAAATAAAACTAACATTTTTACCTAAGATATAATACAATGTAAATCAATATCACTGGGAAGGGAAAATGTATCAACTAAAAAAAAAAAAAAACGCTTTAATTCAATAATAATATAAAAGATTTTCTCCGAAATGCATTTAGTTGTACCTTTTTTTTTTTTTAAGTCATTGTAAAAATACGGTCGTAAATTTAAAATCATTTATTGTATACAAGTTTTATGAGTTGAAAGATATACATAAAACTTTTTTTTATCATTACAAGGTAATCTTTTTTTTTTAAATTCTTCAGTCTACCTATTTTAATGATATGAATTTTCATCACTATGGAATGTAGTTAACTACTACAACCCACCCACTATATATATATATAAAATATAAAATATAAAATATAAAATATAATATTAAATAGACAAAGAACATTCTCAAGTCCATTGAGTATATCCTGCATAGAGCGCAGAGCGCAGAGCGCAGAGCGCAGAGCGCAGAGCGCAGAGCACACACAATACAGACTGGAAAGTAAAGTGTGTACTTCAAGTCGTCCAATGCATTTCCTCTCACTTAAAAGTTATAATAAATAATTTAACTTACATTGCTACAGCCAAGTAGTAAATATTGTAAGTAAGTAATAATTAAAAAAAAAAAAAAAAAAAAAAAAAGAAAAAAGAAAAGAAAAAAACTATATATAAGTAAACTGTGTGGTATGTAAATAAAATAAAATTACCTTTGCTGTGATAACTCCTCGGACAGTAATTCCGACCATAGGTGAAAACCTAATTTCCACTCCAGGTTCAATTACAAGTTGTCCATCTTTTTCAACAAAAAGATCTTCTCGCAAAATATACGGACTAGAGGATCTTTTAAAAATCCGTTGTCCACTAATAATGTGACCACCAGGTAATTCATTGAGCTCTGTCGCGTCATTGTTCTCAGGTGCAGATGGTTCTGTATAGTAAATGGACGGAATGTCTGTTGAACCCTCTGGAACCTCTCGGGCCTCTGGGTTCTCTGGTTTACTATAACTCGAACCAGTCAGACACACAATTGTCCATAAAAACAACCATAAAAATTCTATTTTATGTCGACATATATTTCGATCCATTTTTTATATCTTTATTATTATTTACAATTTATTTAGTTTATTAATCCTGAGAGATCATAAGATTATTATTCCAAGTATTTATTTAAAAAACAAAACTCAATTATTATTATTTTTTCATTGAAAAACATGATTATTTTTTATATAAAAACAAAGAAACTTTTCACTTTTCACTGAGAATTTATATGTATGTATATACATGAAAAAGCACATAGCACACAACATATACATATGCATATACATATACACAAACACACACATACACTATACGCTTACATTCGATTAAATAGACTGATGCACTCTCCGTGATCCGTAAATTCACTTTCCAGTCATTTCCAGTATTTGCTCATCCAAGACAAACTTGGATTTGTGTGGGAGGAGTAACCAGTAACTACAGTCACTTCAGTAACTCCAGGAAAATCCACATAAGTATTATAACTTAAACTGAGTTAAACTGACAATATATAATTGTTGTGAATAAATAAAATGTAGATTTTAAAAAATAAAATTTCAGGACAACTCACTCAAAAAATGACATTGTTGTATATATTAAAATAAATAACCGTGAGGAAAGAATCGTTATTATTGTTGTTGTATAGGTTGGTTGGTTGGTTGGGTGGGTGCGGTTTCTGTTTCTGCACTGGTGTATGGTAGGTATGGTGGGTATGGTGCTACCAGGGATTACTACTAACAGCAACGAGCAACAGCTTGTTCTACAGTCAAAAAGACGCTCTTTCCTCTTTACTCTTTCTTCTTTCCTCTTTCCTCTTTCCTCATGTTAGCTGTGTTTGCTATACTATAGTACTATACTATTGCCAGATTGCCTGTATGTTACTCAGGCTTGCTCACCGGCTCACGGCTCACGGCTCAACCTGACTACGTGCTTGCTGTGCTTCACTCGTTCCTATTCGATAATCTTCGTCACTCGTTCACGTGACTCCTACGTCATGCAGGTTATTGTGAAACAGGTGAAGATATAATAATAATAATAATACTAACGTGACTAACGTTCACTCACATTCATTTCTATACTTGCAGTACTTTACTATCGCATGTTTCATATAATGGAGATTATAGTTATCATTGCATTACCTTCACATACATACACACCTGAGTACACCTGAATAATGTTCTCCATATCCAAGTTTTAACACTAGGTATATATATATATATATATATATATAATGGAATACGTTATCTTGGAGACCATCGTTATTATTATTACAAATAATAATATAGTTGCCCTAATTATATTTATAAATAAAAATTTTGAGATAAAAGTAAAAATCAAAATATTTACATGAGCAAAATAGATATAAAACATATAAAACATGTACATAGAGTGTTGATAAGTTTACATACCGTTGATAAGTTATCATCAATCTATAAGAGAGAAAAAAACTGTCTATAAATTATCATTGAATCATGAAAAAAACAATAAGCAGCACGTGCTGTACCAGCACTACAGATTTAATATATAATATATATATTGTTCAAGGGAATTGTAGATGTCATTGTTAACGTTTTTCTCTCTCTCTCTCCACGCTCTCTACTCTCCCACCTTCTTTCTACGTACATATCAGTACATATATTGTGTAATCTGCTATAATTGTACGCGTGATATGTAATATGCGATATATGCATTAGTTGATGGAATAGGACAATCAGAGTTGAGAGTAATTCACCAACAGTTCATCAGTAGCAGTATACCAAGTACTGAAGTACCATTTACCAGTCATCAGTCACCAGTCATCAGTCGTATTACAGTTGTATAGTTAAGTAATTTACAGTACCAACAAACCAACAATAGCAGTAGTTGACAATCAATTAAAAAGTTGTTGTTTTATTAAATATCGGTTGGAATTTGGACTTGAGGTACTGGATAGACTGGAGTCACGTACTAATAACAAACATACAATAAACAATATTATTAAACTATCTATTGAAACTAAAATTTAATAATATAATAAATAATTTTCATATATATTACTAATTTTCAGTTTATATTTTATAAACATTGTCAAGTTAGTGAGAGTAAAGAAGGGTGAGTATTTAAAAATAAACCACATTTAAAATAATTAATTTAATGATTTAACATAAAAATTATGTCAATTTATTTATTAATCCACACTTGACGATTTTTAGTCGTTTAAATTCATGTATATATATATATATACATTGGGGTGCTTAAAAAAAAATCGACTATTTTATTTTTTTTTTATGACACACCTAAATATCGTTGTACACATCGAAAAAAAAATTTCCTTAAAATTTCAGCCCTTAATATTAATTTTAAGTACTTTGTTTTTCATTTATAATTTTTTCCATTTAAAAATCATGTAAATCGAATAATTTTTTTTTTTTTTAATTGCTATAGCTTAGCTGGATTTTAAACTATGGTTTTGAAATTAGTTTTTATTTGTAGAGTATTTGTTGCTTTTTGAAAGTCTATAAAACGATTTTGCTCTAACTATATCCATGTTGATTGTATCAACTCTGAAAGTTGATTTTTTAACTTTTTTTATATATATGTTTGTTCATTTTTTAGAAAATTTCGTCCTCGACAAAATTGTTTATGACACTTATATTGCTAAAGTGTATTATTCATAAAATACGAGTAGTTGAACATTTTACAGTAAAAAAAAAAAATTTTTAAGCTTAGTATAGTAAATTTAAAATGAAAAAAGAAGTACTTAAAATTAATATTAAGAGCTCAAAATTTAAGGAAATGTTTTTTTCGATGTGATCAACGATATTTAGGTGTGTCAGCAAAAAATAAAAAATAGTTGATTTTTTTAAGCCCCCTAATATATATTATTGTTATACTGCATACTTTTGTATTACTTATTGATGGCCTTGAGGGAGCTTCGGTTCTAGGGTCAAATAAATATGTTTATCTATCCACCCATCCATCCATCTATATATCTATCTATCTATCTATCTATCTATATGTATAACCAAGTGTGTTGATTGATTACGTAAATTGAGCTAATAAATTTATTGAAAAATTTAACTAATAATAATTCGTTATTTTCAATAAATTGAATAAAAATTTGTATAACATATTTTATTATTGTTTAATTTATATGACATAATAAATTTTAATAATTGTATTATATTTTATAAATTAATACAAGTATTTATTTTTTACCAATAATAATAACAATAATTAATATTAATATTAAAGTTTTCAGTTAATCAGAATGGTGGCGCACACAGTTCTTCTTGACTTTACAGTATCATCAAATGTTATCACTGATGTTGAAAAAAGATCAAATCTTAAGTCAACAATTGTCAATGTATTGAATGATTATTTTAATGATTTAAAACCACTTACCGAGGCAACTATTGATGGTAGCTTTATTGTACTATACAGTGGACCAAGAGCTAGTCTCATAACTGTTAGAGGATATCCACAAGGATTAGTTACTATCAATGTCGAGTATTATAAAAAAGATGAAGAAGATGCATTATTGTCATTTGAGGTATATATCATTTATTTTTATTAATAGTTAAAAGTAAAAATAAACTAAGTATTTATTTACAACGGTTAGAAAGATGCAGGTTATATACATATATATTGTCCCGCCTTTTTATTTTTTTTTTTTTATTTTCTTTATTCATAATTTATAATAATTATATGATTGAAAGATTAAACGGTTACAAAATTTTATTTAATAGTATATTTAAAAAAAAAAGGAAAAAAAAAAAAAAAATAGTATATTAGAATGATAGAAAATGATAATATGTGAGTGGATAGTTGGGTATATTATAAAAACGCGAAAAGAAAAAAAAACACAGCTTAACAGACAGGACAATTGTAGCAGTGGCGTTACTTGGAAGCTGACATTGCCTTGGCTTTGAATAGTCAGCGAAGCAAACGTTTACCACCCGTAAGGCGAGGCACCATATATGATCTCTATTTGACATTATCAGGTAGAAACAAACTATTTTTCCATCACCAATTCGAGTTTATAATAATTTTTATTGTTTTAACATTTTTATTATTATTACTATTTTTTTTTTTATACAACACACTTACTATTAAATAGTTCTTTATTGTTTAAAATATGTTTAGATAATTATTAGGCTAGTCGGCTTGTCAGGAATGCTGAATGAGATAACCCAGCACTTTTTTATATAATATTTATATTAATTACATGCACTTACTATTGTTATAATAATAATAATAATAACAATAATAATAATAATAATTATTATTATTATTATTATTATTATTATTATAAAATTAAAATTAGATTTAAATAAATAGCATTAAATTATATTGGTATATACATAGTTAAACTATTGTCTAGTTAAAATAAAAATATAAATTTTAAACTAGTAAATAACAAGATTTATAATAATCATTGTTATTAATTTCATTTGTTATCCATGTTGGTTGTTTTTATTATTATTATCATTACAAGTATTGTTGTTATTTTTATTATTATCACTATCATTAACGCTGCTTGTAAATTGTTACAATAGTATTATAAATCACATATATCATTACAAAACATTTTACCTGGATATTAATTAATTTATATTTATATATAGATGTGCGGGGTGTTTCTATATTTGACTTAGGTTACAATAGGCGCAGAATAACATTTAATACATTTCTGTATTACGGCATTAAAATATGCACTTGTATTCCCCATGATAGCGGACGATTAAAAAAAAAACTTAAGAACTCGCCGGCATGACTCCGTGCGTTTGTCTACCCGCACATGAAGAATAAAGGAAGTGCATATGTTCTAGCCATTGGCCCTCGATAGATTTCCGTTGATTACTCGACGTCCACCCACAACAAATAACATAAATATCTGTATAGAGATATTATGATATTTATTGCATACCTACGTAAGCAAGTGCACGCCCCAGGTCCATTGTAATATTAATCACGATTATTAAATTCTTCAACAGAACTTTGCCGTTTATAATACAATTTTTACATATGTTCTCCATGACAGTTTAAAAAAATTAGAATTAAAAAATTTCCCATTTGTAGGACTGTTAAAAGGTTGATGACATGTGTCTGAAGAGGAAAAGTATGTGCGCTCATACGCCGCTTAGCGGCGACTCCTGAAACTACACCCTTCTCTGTATTTGCACTGTGTAAATTAAAATGTTTTTTTTTTTTTTTTTCAAATTTTTTTTTATTTTTATTTCTGTACGCTTTGTATTGAAAAAAAAAATTTACTTTAGCTAAATTAATAATAAATGCAATAAATTATAATTTTTAATAGTTATTATATATGTTAATTTAAAATGTGTGTTGTGTGTGCGAGTATAGGTTTTAACAAAAAATAACATTTAATATCATTACATATATATTATATACACTTGAGTATTATAATTATATTATATTATAATAGATGACGTAGAGAAGTTTTTTAATTAGATAGTACGTTTATTCTGTTTATTCGTTGATTTGCTTGACGGCTATGATAGTCGACCAGAAATTTGGAGATGGCAATGCAAGCAGCAGCAACAGCTACGCGATCACACACGCTTGCCCCAATAAAACGCGGAGGCCCATTTGAGAGATACTTTCCTACCAGCGGTGAGTTTTTTTATTTATTATTATTTTTACCGGTCAATCCTTATCGGATAACTATTAAACTATTACATATCCGTATTAACTACTATCGAAAAATAATATATATTAATCTACCCACTCCCCCCTCAACTATAGTAATAATAATATTCTATCAGGATTTTAATAGTTTCATTATTATTTGCATTATATCACTTAACATAAGTGCTTACAGCAATACAGCTTTATTATTATTATTATTATTATTATTATTATTAGTATTTTAATAAGTAACATTGGCTGTGCTTGAGTAAATAATATTTTTATCTATTTTTTATACTCTTTTTTAATTTTTTATTTATCATAAAATATTTAAAAATAAAAAAAATGCATATCATATTGACAGTTTTTTTTTTTTTTTAAATAGTTGAATATTAATCCTGTAAAGGGAATATTTTAAATGAAATTGATTATTTAACTACTGCACGCTCTCATAATAGAATGTTTTTTACAATAATCTATGATGATATACATATATATGGAGTATATATTTATTTTATTAAATTTATTGTTTAATATGACACACAGCACACATATTATTTTTACCAAATATTTATGTTGTATATCCTAAAAATAATTATTATAAAAATTAAATTATTCAGATGAAAGACTATTGGAGTACGATATTGATAAGCTGGTATTTGAAGAAAGATCGCCGTATCAAAAAGTTCAAATTGTCCATTCAAAATCTCTTGGTAATTTATTAATTCTGGATGAATTACAAAGTAAGTAACAAAGTAACTTTTATATTTAACAACTGTTGATATACGTATATATTATTAAAAGATATGTCAGAAGCGGATCTCATTTATACACAAACTTTGATGCAAAAAGGTAAAGAAAGTTACACTGGGAAAGAAATAGTAATATTAGGCGGAGGTGACGGTGGTTTATTATGGGAATTGCTCAAAGAAAAACCTAAACACGTAATAATGCTTGAGGTAATTTTATCTTTGTATAACTTTTATTAATAATTATTATGTTGTAAAAGTATGTAACACAATAATAAAAATAAAAAATAAATTTAAGATTGACGATGTAGTTATAAAAGCTTGTGGTCAACATATGAGAAGCGTCTGTGGTGATTGTTTAGACAAAAGAAAAGGAGAAAACTATGAGGTAAATTATAAATTATAAATATTATTATATTATAATTTTTTAAATTAACTTTGTTATTACAATAGATTATTATTGGTGATTGTGTAGAAGCACTTTCACATATGGTAGAAGAAGGTCGGCAGTTTGATTATGTTTTTGGAGATTTAACTGATTTACCAATCAGTCCACCTGATGGAGATGCATGGGATTTTATTAGGCTTATTTTAAATAAAACAGTTAAAGTATTAAAATCTTCTGGAAAATACATGACACATGTAAATTAAATATTACTATTATTACTATTCATTATATATTTTTATTATTATTTATTTTTTTTTTATTACAGGGTAATGGAGCGTCCTGTCCTGAAGCTCTGAGTATGTTTGAAGATGAATTATCACAATTATCAGTACCCGTAACATTCACAAAAGATCGTGCTTTTATTCCTTCATTTTTTGAGGATTGGATTTTTTATCAAGTATCCCGTAAATGATTGATCAGATATTATCAGTATCATGTATCAAAAAAAATTATAAATTTAATTAATAATTTTTTCCTATTATTATGACACACGATGTAATGTAGTTAGCTATTTTAAATTAACAATTAATAAGACACAAACCTATAGTTACCTTTTGAAAATAAATTTTAGAAACGCGTAAATATATATATATATATATATATATATATCTTTTCAGCAATTTAGCACAAATAATGAGATTATAATAATAGTAAATTTTTAAATTATTCTTTTATTTTTGAAAAAGAAAAAAATAGCATTAACAAATATTATATTCTTCATATTTAATTATTCAATAGATACATACTTTTTAAAACAAAACCATAATATTGATTTATTGAATAATAAAAAACAATAATTGTCATTAAAAATATGATACTTTAATTGAAACTTATTGCATTTACACGTGAAAGAAAAAATAATCACTACTACTAATTGGTTAAGAAATTTATTTTTTTCCATTATTTTTATTGAAAACAAAACAAAATTATAAGTAAATAAAAAATGATAAAGAAAATGCTGGGGAATTGTATAAGAATAAAAATATTAATTCATTGATAAAAAAAAAAAAAAAATTATTCATTTATATTAAGTACAAAGCGGTAATGTGCAGTTAAAAATAATTATTAAATAGTGCGAAACGTATCAGACTTTTTCAATAATTTGGTTCTTGGCCCCGATATATATGCATACCTAAATATATATATGGTTATAAATAAATAATATTATGTAAAGTACAAGATTACAAACATAAAAAGTTTATTATGTTTCCAATAAAGATTCGGTGCAACGAAATTTCAAAATTTCATCTGTAAAATGATCAATTTCTTGTATTGATGGTTCTGTTTCACTTTCAATTAATATTTGCTGAAGCCACTGTTGAATTTGTTTTGGATGTTCATCAGTCATTTGTTTTCCGTTTTCAATATTATTATTATTATTATTAGTAAAATCCGTAATGTTATATTGATTATGAACAATTGTTTGTTGCGGAACATGATTATTAGAAGCTATTTGTAATTCTGAATAAAGTTTAAGTGATGAATTAATTGTTTGATTATTAGTTATTTTTTCAATAGAATAACTTTCTGAGTCTTGAATAATATCAGCATCAGTATTTGAACACATTAATGAGCAATTTTCTTCATTATCAATTTTATCATTATTATTATCTGATAATAATAATAATTTAGAATTAAAATCAACTTTAGTCTTAAGTTTTGTATTTAAAATACCGCTATTACTATTATCAGATATAGAAGATCCATTTGAAAAGGTAATATTTGAGAATTTAATAGTAACATTTTCATCGTTATCATCTATTTGTAATGATTTATCAAAAGTTATATGATCTTTGTTGTCATCTTCGTATTCATGAATACTATACGGTTCAATATTTTTAATAATAAAATTGTCTTTGTTGTCAATAAACTCAAGTTTACCAAATTTAACAATCGATTCACTCAAATTTTTTGAGTCATTTACCAAATCGACTGCAATACCAGGTATTGAATTAACTAATTCCCAATCAGAGTGTAATATTGATAATTGTTGATTGTGAATAGCCTCTATTTGTCGTAATAATTTTTTTTCTCGAGCCATCAATGAATTTTTTAAATCTTCAAAGCAAACACTAACTTGTGTACGTACCTATAATTATTATTATTATTATTATTATTATCATTTACTTAAATATTGTATATATACTATTTCAATATTAATTACCTTTGTTACATTTTCCTCCAATGATTTAATTTTTTCCGTTATTATTTTAATTCTCGTTGTATCACTATTGTTACCTACTGGTTCTTCTTTTTTTCCTATCATTATATTCTTTCACTAAAATAATATATAAGTATCTTGTTGCTTTTATTTTCTTTTATAAGAATTAAATAAATTTTATTTCTTTTTATTAACTGAGGAGATTTAATTTATTGCTGTGAATTTAATGTTCGGATCAGAGCTCAGATCAGCTGCTTACCAACATATTCACTGATACTCACTGATATTCACTGATATTCACTACTTGTAGCGTTGTAGCTGCTACTACCGCATACATTCACATTCACATACACTTACATACTCATACATTTGGCATCATCCATGTATACATGTAGAACTAGACAATCCATAATCCCACATAATCCATAGATTCATAGCCTTCATAGTAATCTGCAGATGTATCATTCTATCATTGTGCTGTTGCGCACAACTTGATGGAGATATGGAGAAAAATCATAAAGATTAAGAGTCGGGAAAAAACAACCACTTGCTCACTTGCTCACTTGCTCACTTGCTCACTTGACCGCTCCTTCGCTCCTTTGCTCCTTCGCTCCTTTCACTGGCATTGAGTCCATTAATTAAAACAAATTAAAAGTTCATTTCTTGTTGGTTATTGTGTTCTATCTTTTGGATTTTAAATGATGAAAACTGATTCGCTCACGCCTGCGCATTGCACAAACATCACTCTCTATCTCGCTTCCTCACATGTATACCCCTACGTCTCCTACGCATGCGTAATCATTAGATGCATTATAAGGGCACATAATTACCTTATTGTCCTTATTACCTATCAACCTATCTCGTAGTAGCACGCAAGCGTAGCAAGTGCTTATTTATATTCCTATTCATTCCTATTACTCATTTCAATTTTTCATTATTTTCCCATAAAAAATTTTCATTAAAGGATTTTCATTTTTTAGGGAAATATTGAAAAATCGAAAAATCGAAACTCTCAAAATCGATTAAAAATATCGATGGTTCGATTAATCGATTTAGAGGTTACACACTATTGTTATTCTTAATATACCGTGGTAGAGCTGAGTAGAGCTGAGTAGAGCTGGGTAGAGCACAGGGTAGAGCACAGTAGAGTGCAGTAGAGCATAAAGAGGTATAGTACGTATATGGTATTTTGGTATTTGGTATAAGGTATATCAGTAATCAGTATTCAGTTAAATTTAGTACGTTCTTGATAAGTTCTAACCAGTTCTAACGTTCAGTACCTGTCAGTACCATTCATTAATCCAGTACTATCAATACTATCAATACTAGCATTACTATTCTGACAGTATTTTAAGTCTCTGTACCATTAAGACTGTAATTAGTAATTAGTAATTAGTAATTATATTGCTCTCATTGTGTGTGGGTGATGCCCATGATACTGTTTCAATTTATTTAATAATATTTATTTTTATTTTGCTGAGGTTATACTTTGGTTAATTCCTAAAGACACACACACATACACCGACAATTAGATACTTAAATGTTTAATCTATCGTAAATATATATTTTTATTATCCGAATGATAGTAATGATGATTAATGATAATTGTACCAGTACAGTTCTATAAATCAAGCTATTGTACATCCCAAAGTGTTAAAGTGAGAGAAGAAAAAAAAACAGAAAAAACCGTTGATTTGGTTCTCTGTGTGTGCGTGTGTGTCAAATATTTAATGATGATGTCAGTAACATGTTAAATGTAACAATTCTACAGAGGCATATCAAAAATGTTTCATGACAACAACAATAATTATTATTATCATTAATTATTCACAGATACATATATATACATATGAAGAATTATTTTTAATCATAGAATTGTCGAAAAAATAAATAAATATATATACATATATATTCTTGTAGTTGTGTATTGAGGAATTGCAATAATATAAAAAAACAAAAACAAAAAAAAAAAAAAAAAAAAAAAAAAAATTAACGCGCACCAATGAGCTTAGTAATAATAATAACTCTCGAATCAATTTGGTGTGGAGATTTTTTTGTATCTAAAAAAGTGTAATGCCTGGGAGTCGCTCTAGTACCGCTGCTGATCCAGAACATAAATCACCACGTGAAAGTGGTGAAGATTCTGAAGATGAGAGTGAAATTTTGGAAGAAAGTCCCTGCGGGCGGTGGCTGAAACGGCGAGAAGAGGTAAAATTAACTCATACATTCACATTAAATAATTCACATTTTTTTTAAACATCATTTTAATTGCACTGTATAAATTAAAATGTTTTTTTTTTTTTATTTTTTATTTTTTATTTTTTATTTCTGTACGCTTTGTATTGAAAAAAAAATTTACTTTTGCAAAATTGAAAATAAAGAAAATTAATTATAATTTTGAATAGTAATTATATATGTTAATTTATAATGTGTGTTTGTGTGTGCGTGTGTGCGAGTATAGGTTTACGTAGGTTCCAAGTCAGCTGTGGCCGGTGCTGAAGGTGCTAATTTTTCTGGACAAGGTATGTCAAGAGGATTCGAGAGAAAAGTATCAGAATTGGAGGTAATTTATTATTATTTAACTGACAATCCTTAATACATGTATTTTTCATTAAAATAATAATAATAATAATTAAGTAGGATGTTTTATTAATTTTGTAAAAAAAAAAAGGAAAAAAAAAATGAAAATATTTTTACTAGATGAATATAAATTTTTTGTGCATGTGCAGGTAGGACAACGTGATGTTCCAGGAATTGACTGCGCTTATTTGGCAATGGACACTGAGGAAGGTGTCGAAGTTGTATGGAATGAAGTGCAATTTTCAGAACGCAAAGATTTTAAAGCACAAGAAGAAAAAATTCAACTAGTTTTTGAAAATTTAATACAATTAGAACACCCAAGTATTGTTAAATTTCATAGATATTGGACTGATACTCATAATGACAAACCACGAGTAAGTTAATTTCATCACTGTTATTACTCCTATTATATTCATTATAGTTATATTATTTTTTAATTAACTCTATCTGTCTTTCCGGTTAATTTTTTTATAGGTCATATTTATAACAGAATACATGTCATCTGGCTCACTCAAACAATTTCTCAAACGCACAAAACGCAATGTAAAAAAATTACCACTACAAGCATGGAAACGATGGTGTACACAAATTTTATCAGCATTAAGGTAATAAATAAATATTTATACATATTATAAATTTTTAATTTTTTGTTACATCAACTCTGCAGTTATCTTCACTCTTGTTCGCCACCAATTGTTCATGGTAATCTTACATGTGATACAATATTTATTCAGCACAATGGCCTAGTAAAAATTGGTTCAGGTATATACATAATATACACATATTAATGATTTATTATTAAAATAAATAAATTTCAGTTGCACCCGATGCGATACATCATGATGGACGAACCTGTAGAACAAATGTTAAAAATATGCACTTTGTTGCACCAGAATATGGAAGTGAGTAAATGGTTAATAAATATTTAATAAATAGCTTTAGCTGAAACAATAAATTTTTTATTTTTATATTTATAAATATAGATTTGTTGACTCCGGCAATTGATATATATGCTTTTGGAGTTTGTGCCCTTGAAATGGCTGCGTTAGAAATACACGGAAATGGTGAAAGTGGGACTCCTGTTACTGATGAAAATATTAAAAAAACAATTGAATCATTAGATGATCCTCAACAAAAAGATTTTATAAGAAAATGTCTTCAATCAGAGCCGCTTAGTAGACCAAGTGCCCGAGAATTATTATTTCATCCAATATTATTTGAAGTTCCTTCGCTTAAATTACTTGCTGCACATGCTTTAGTAACGTCAGCAAGTAAGTTATTATTAAATTTAATAATACTTATCTGGATAGATATTATCTATTGACAAATTTATTTATTTATTTATTTATTTCTCAGCCAATATATCTGAAACAATAACAGACCAAGTTTTGCAAAGATTATATGGACCGGATACAGTAGTCGCTGAAATAAGATATCAAAATCAATTATCATCTTCCACCGCCATACCATCAACAACATCATCATCATCATCATCATCATCATCATCATCTTCATCCTCGTCTTCATCATCATCGTCATCACAACCGCCACTACACCAAATTCGATTGAGTGACATATCTGTCACCGAGAAATTGGAAAAATTTGTCGAGGATGTCAAGTAAGTTTATGATGATGATGATGATGATGATGATGATGATGATAATAATATTATTTAATTAAATTTTATCTGAATATTGTAAAAATTATTTAAACAGATATGGGATTTATCCTTTGACCGCATACATGGCTAAACTACCTCCACCTTCGGCAGTTCGACCTCGAGCAATATCACCTGAAGTTACTGAATCAGTTAAATCTGTTACACCTGAACCTCTTACTCCAGAAGCCCGTAGGATAGTTCATATGATGTGTAATGTTAAACCTAGTGGCGGTGGTTGTGATAATTTAGAATTAAATGTAATTATTTATATATATATTTACAATTGCTTTTGCATTATTATTTTATCATTAACTTTTTAAATAATTATTATTTATAGATGACAATATTGCTGAGAATGGATGACAAAATGAATCGTCAATTAACATGTCCTGTTACTGAAACAGATACACCACTTATACTTGCACAAGATCTTGTTGATAATGCATTCATAAATGAGGTAATAATTAATATTTATTTTATAAACTTTATCGTTCAATATATATATTCTTATATCGTACATGTTCGTAGAGTGATCGTGACGCACTGGCCCGTTTAATGGAGGAAACAATACGAAGTTTTTATAACAAACAAAAAATGCGACCAACAATGGTATCTTTAACAAATTTGTCAGCATCATTGCTACTTCCTGAACCAGAATTACCCCGTATACAAGATTTGGAAACTTTGAATCATAATCCATCATCAACATCACCCCCATCATCAGTTACCTTAACTACATCAGTATTTAAAAATGACGTTAAAAATATTACACAAAATGATTTAACATCAGTGGGTGGAATATCAGGAACAACAGAAGCAATATCATCTACGTCGTCTTCATCATCTGCTTCATCATCATCATCAATGATACCTTCTACCAGCTGTAGCAATGCTGAAGCTCCACCTTCTACAACAACAAATAATGATTCAATAGTAATTACTAATAATAATAATTCAGGAGACATTGAATCAACTGTGGTGGCTGATAGTATTTGCTGATGGCATTTGCGGCTCCAGTTAACCAAAATACTTATAAATACACATAAATATTATGTGCCACGGGCACAAATATATAGGCTGTATTTTTATATATATATAAGACGTAATATAAAACCTTTCTCTCTTCTTCCCCTTCGTATATATATATATATATATATATATATATACGTTATATTTTTAAAAATGTTAACATTTATTTCTATTAACTATTCACTCATATTTTTACGTATTAGTTTGTATGTATATATTATATTGATGTATTATTTGTTAATTCAAAAAGATTTTTAAAAAATAATCAATGTGTACATTAAAAATGAATTTTTTTAAAACTTTTACTGCTATATTTTTTTGCCGCGAGTAAACGACTAATAAAAAGTCATGAAATGCAACAATTGCGATTAATATTATTATTATTAATAATATAATATACTATAAACTCGGAAATTACGTATACTCTGAGTGTATATTAAAATTTGTACATATTTTATGTATGTGTATTGATTAAATCAATTTTATTCAATTATTAACTTAAAAAAAAATAATAATAATAATTTATATTTAAAAAAATTAAAAATTTTAAAGATATTTTAATATTTAAACTAGTCATACAGTAAATGCTATTTCTTATTTTCCTTTTTAAAATTAATACACTACGATCATATCGTATAGAGGTTGCTTTATTTTATTATTTAAGTTTTCACATTAAGTGTATTTCACTAATGTAACTAACGTAAATAAAAGACATTAGTGAAAATAAATGTGATAATCAACAAATAGTTTATACAGATCTGTCTTATTAATAATATACATATATAAAATTGACTGTCAGCGATAGTTATCGTTACTATTGATATAACAATCAAAATATATTTCAAATAATATATACATAAACAATTATTTTTTAATGTTGTTTCATCTCTTTTTTTTTTTTTTAACATTATTTTTGTAATAATTATAAATATTATTAATATAATAAGTATGTGAAGATTTGATGTTTAATATCTAAAAGTTTTAAGTAATTTTGGTATCGAATGCAAGAAAATTACCTTGTTGTTTTTTTATATTATTTCTGGAAAAAGCACCCAAGTCTGTTTGTTACGTTGATACTATGTATTTTCGTTACGACAAAGTTATTAAATTTATCAAACTAGAAAAATAACAGCATTGTGGACGATATTTATTATTATTATTATTATTATTATTATTATTATTATTAATATTGTTTTGTGGTGCTGCCTTTTAACAATCAAATACGTATTTTTCTTGCATGAATTTAAAAAATTTTAATTTTCGCATGCATACACAGCTTACATTATTTTAAAATATACATATTAAAGTTGCTTGATGCTTTAAATAAATAAAAATAAAATCCTTGACAGTTTGAGCTCATCGATTTAATAAATAATCCAGATCATGTGATATACGATCAAGCATACCTACTCCTGTAATAGTATTTGATGTTGTATTATCACAATCAGTAATTGTAATTTCAGGATTTTCTTCTTCTTTAATACTACTATTGGATCGTATACGTTTGTGTTGTTGTTGTTGTTGTTGTTCATTTGTACTAGCAATATCTGGAATAACATTAATTGTATAATCATCAAGACATTTTTCTTCAACTACATTGTTAACGGAGGAAGATGTTGACGTTGCAGCTGCTAAAGTTACATCTGGCATAATCATTGTCACATTTATTCTTGATTCAATATCCGCATTGCACAAAACTTTAGGAATGCACTCTGACGAACAATCTACTTGCTGAACATTACTTCGACGACGATCAATACTTCCGCCCGCAATACTTAATTCATCACAATTAAATGTCGTAGTATTATCCGAAGTATGATAAAATTCTGGTGGTGGAGGCGGTGGCGTTGGCGATGCCATTGACGATGAATTATTATTATTATTATTAAATGTATTTGTAATAGATTCTTGATATTTACGAGGACTTGTACTGTATGTTTCAAGGTTTATGTTATCTGAATAATTAATACGAATTTCAGGAAGAAATATATCACGGCGATTTAATGAACAAGGAGGAAGAGATGAATTATTTAAAAACTGTTGATTATTTATTTCACTAGAAATTTGTTTATTACTATCAGGTGTTGCTATTGCTGATGCTGTTGCTGTTGCTGTTGCTGTTGCTACTACGCCCCGTGTTCTTATGTATGAGCTCGGTGGCAGACGAAAGACACTCGCTGTTGCAGAAGATGATGACATCGGTGGTATACTTTCGGCACTTTCGACAGGTATTTTACTATTGACTAAAAATAATAATTAAGTTAATAAATTATGTTTTTAAAAATAATATTAAATGTTACTATTATCTTTACATTTAACAGGATCTGAAAAAGTTATCATTGTTGTCGTGGTAGTCATATCTTTATCAACATTTTTCCGTCCTATAATTTGTTGAAAAATCGGAGCTATCAATTCAATCTCAGGGCTTCCGATATTTAAAATTAATATTCCAAAACCCTATTGAAATAAATAATTTATTATTTATGTATAATTAAAAATTTACTCTATTTTTAAAATATATAATATAAAATACTTACAAAATAAGCTGAGACCGATGCAAATAGATAGTTATAAAATTCTGAAGTGTAATTAATATAAAACATAGAAGCTACCTCGACAAGAATAAGATTACATATTATTATAGCGGCGTGATTAATTATTCTTACTCTTTGCTGAAGAAATTTATTTTTCACAACAACAATTCCACCGTCACCACCACCACCACTACCACCACCACTACCACCACCACTACCACCACCACCAGTTAGATTTTCAACATTTTCAGTGAATGCATGAGCTCGGTGTAAAACTCCAGTGTAAAGTAACATAAATATCAGAAGCATTGTAGCAACACAACTGACAAATATACTATATACCCCTCCGCCAAAAATCAACCACCAAGATTCATGTCTTCTGCCAGTACTAGTGTTATGAGTTAGCTCTGTTGTTAAAATACATAAAATTGGTAAACCCGTAATTACTCCAATAACTGTTGGTTGAAAATGTCGACTTAAACGTCGACGACGACTATAAGTTATGTCTGCATAGACAATCAGAGCCTGTGATATAGGTGCAGCCATTCCTATCAGCAAAAATGCTTCTAAAGTTACAGCAGTTCTTGCATAATCTACCTAAAAAAAATGTTAAATACCGTAATCTATTTATACAGATGAGTTACTATTTATAGATAATGTGTGGATTTATTGCTTACTTCTGGTACAATATTGCATGTTGCATACACAAAAATTGACATTGCGCCAATAAGTGCACTAGAAGTTTGTAATTTCAAAAAATTCAACCATGTTGGCCGCTTCCAAAGTATAATACCCAAAATAATTGAAGACATAGTACACTGGAGCAAGCAACTACTACATCCCAACAATACTATAAACGTTGATGGGTTACTTTTTGCATCAACCACCTGTATACAAATTATATATATAAAACATAAAACATAAATTTTGTTTGATATTTAAATAATACAAACCTTAATTGCACGCGTTGTAAGAAAAACTGCAAATGTTCCTGGGCTTGAACATATGCACTGTGTTTCTGCCTGATTATTACCAGCTATCAATGTAATGCAAGATTCAAAATCCCAGGAACCAGTAGACAAATCCTCGACACCACAAGATACGTTCCATCGTTTCAATAGTGATTGATTTTGATGTAAGTGACCCAGTGTAAGCACAACTTCCATTTTTGATGGATTTGTCGATAAATCAATTTTTTGTTTTTTATTTAGAGAATCTTGTTCAACAATTGCAACAGTTATAACACGTGAATTAAAATGATACTCGAGATCCGTACCGTCCCTAAATTATATATTGTATTAAAAAAAATACATATATAGATATTCAAAAATATTATATACTAACTCTAATTCCTTAACGTAAGCAGTCGGTAAAAAATTTGTAATGTTTTTATAAAGAATAACTGCCCCGTTTAGTAATGACGTCCCGTTAGTAAATAATTTAGACTCTTCTCCTCGTCTCCGTCCTTGTTTTATAAGTCTAATTTCTACTTTATCATTATACCAATATGGATATCTATAAACATAACAACAAATATTTATTTAAAGTTTATAAAATTCATCGTTTTTTTTTTTTTTCCTTTTTTTTTCAACTCACGTAAAATCATCAGTAGGAATTTGCAGCAAGAACTTTGTTTCTTTAATTAAAGATGAAAAAACGGTAACTACATAGAATGGTTGGATATCTATTATCATCGATGGCAAGGCTAGATGTTGTTGCTGGGTTGTATTTTTCCCCCAATATTCTACATTTCGCTGAACAAGTTGCTGCATAAGTAACTGACGCCGGAGAATTGAATTTTCATCAGCAAGTATTCGATTTATTATTTGCATAAACACTTTTGCTGAATTATGTTCACTATTAATTTGCTTTTTATTAATGGCGTACTGTTGAATTTCAGCCAAAATATCTATTATACCGTCAGCTTCTCCAGGATACAGAGATAATTCGCGTGAACTTAAAATTTCCCATATACCAATAATGGTATCGTGCGTGGTAGTATTCTGATAACCGAGAGTCAACCTGCGAAACTACACAAATAGAATAAGAAAAATATATTATCAATACAATAAGCATATTTATAAACGCATCTTAATTTAAAGAATAAAGAATATAAGGTGAAAGATTTAATACCCGATCAGGTACTAGTATTTATTAGTATCTGATCACTCTATTAGATCTTTTAGCTTACGTTAAATGTTAAAATAAATATTTATATATAAAATAAAAAGCAACACGTACGCGGTACGTACTTGCTGGCAAAACATTAAATCTAGTTTTATATTTAAAATTGATAAAATAAAACGAACCTTTGTGTACGGATAAATGAGAGGTTGATATAAGCATTGAGAAAAATCAGGAATTTGCCACATTGGGGTAGTAGCATCTTTCATCGCACATATTCTCGATACTTTGTCACCCGTAAATTGTCGGGGACACTCTAAAAGAGCTGTTGAACCGGGTCCAGTGTCTGGCCAGCGCATTCCCCAGGTACTTTCTTTTCTACATATTGGAACAAGTGTCCGATTGATTACATCCACTCGAACAGACATTGAACGATGAGCAACATTACAAGTATATATTGCTGATTTCTACAAATAACTTAATATTATTATTTAAAGTATACTATAAAATGATTAATTGCATGAAAGAAAAAAAAATATATTTGTATATCAATGGGGTATTATATTGTTAATTGTTTTCTTACCTGAGCATTCATGATTTTAAGAATACTTCCAGCTGGATAAAGATCCTCCCATACTTGGTGTCCGGGCTCAAGTTTCAGCAGCGCGCGATTTTTAGTCCAACCGAATCCTATGTCTAAACTTTCTTTGTTCGGAGATGTTATACACATGAGCTGAATGCTGTTACCTTTATCTACAGTAGCGCTCATAGGAAGAATTTTCACATGGGGAGGTCCGTCTTTGACATTTATGTAAATACTTTTGCATTGCTGTAGTCCACTGTCAATTGCTTGACAGGTGTAATACCCAGCATCAAGAAGGGTTGCTTTGGGAATTAGCAAAGTAAAAGTATACGTATCATCGTTGAGCTCTTGTTGGATCTCGATAGCTCTGCGAATGTACATTAATGTACATTAATGTAAATAATTCTTTATTTATTATTTAAATTTATTTCAGCATAAAATAACGATAATTACCTTATGGATTTGCTAACATTCACCAAAATATCGTCTTTATACCATAAAAATTTAATTTCAGAGCTTCCTTGAACAACGCATTTCAAATACAATTCATCTTCTAGACGAACTTGATTGGTATTTTTAGGATTACTAATTATTTCGAGTGACTGGCAATGAGTCAATTACGGAAAGATTTATCAATATATAAACATAGAATTATTATATAAATATTACAAGTGTGCTCGTAGTAATAAAATTATAGTATAGTATAATAATAAAATAAAATATAAACTACCTTTATTTGAAGAGATGGTTTCTGTTTAAGTGTCAAATGAGTTGATTCTAAAACAAAGTCATTTAGTCGTCTTCGTTGAACAAGGCGGTTTAATGCATCACGAATTTTATCACTCTCCGTCGAAATCCCAAAAAACATAAATAACACTTCACCCGATGGTCTATTTATATAATTAAATTTATTTATAAATATATAATAATAATAATAATAATAATAATAATAAGTTTAAAAAAATATACTTACGTAACGGTCTGTACTTTCAAATCCTCTATATTAGTTATGTCTGCATTATTCTTGAAATACTTGGTGAGCTATGGATATAAATGGACATAAAAAATTATCTTTAATGTTGTCATTGTATTTTATAGTACATAATACAGTAATTCCATAAACTTACTTGTTTCTTCAGCAAGCTTTCAAGGGCACTTATAGTCTGTGACAGTGCCAAAGTACTCCGAATTAAGGAGCTAGTATTTGCTAACTTTATTTGAAATTCATATCTCACCCTATCTATCAAAATAATTATAATTATTAATAAATATTTTCTACCGTAGTACAATAATGTACTAATAAAAATATTTATATTAATATTAATATAAATGTAAATGTAAAATTACTACTAAAAATAGAAGAGATTGATTGTTGTTGTCGTTTGCAGTTATTTAGCATATTACAGGGTCGATTATTTTCTTGGTCTTTTTCAATATACAGACATTGGAAAATACATCTCGGGGTACCTTCCTGACATTCTGTAAATATCATTTCATCAAATAACTTTATTTTTTTAAAAAAATATAATGCTTAAATACCTTGATTCGAGTTAATTATTTCTGTGGTTTGTTGATTATCATTAGGAATTATTGGTATTTCACAATAATCACCAGTATAACCAAGCCTACAATTACATTTAATATATTCAGCTCCTATATGACTGCAGGTACCTCCGTTGTAGCAAATTGAGCTTGGATGATTTATATATTTATTATTTTGATTAATACAAAGAGGCCCGTATGAACAATCTTTCCCGCTGAATTCATTAAAGCATTGGCACTTGAATTTACTAAATAAAATTTAATGGTGTAATTTTTTTTTTAAATTATAATTAATTTTTGTGTAATGAATAGGAAATACCTATAAGTTGAATCGACGATACAATTACCGGCAAAGGAACAATTTTTAACAGAACATGAATTTATATTTATTGCTTCTGGAGTAGTTATTTCATACGTTAGATTAAATCCATATACATCCAACAAATTATCAAGAACCCGAACATGATTGCCCTCGAGTCTTTCAAGCTCAAATTCAATAACAACAAATGGTCTATTTGTTTTCAATAAACTATCCTCAAAAACATTACTTTCAGTGACATCCTTTAAGACTGTTGCTCCAAAATTAGTGCTTTCCGGTGACTCATAGTATGCATACTCTGTGATTTTTAGACCTTTGTATACATACAGTTGAGTTAGATAAACAGCAATGGTAATGTTATCAATGTTATCAATGTTATCAATGTTACTGCTAGCCAATTGTACTTCCGTGGCATCAATAACCCAATGACACTTTATTGGAACACTAAATGCTCTGGGAAAATTTGGTGTACTAATTATTCCTCGTAAAGACGTCAAGTAACCACCACAATTTCGTGATTTTTCAGTTTGTTTATTTTGATTTATATCATCATCATCATTGTTACCTCCACCATTACTTACACCAATAAAAAAAATAACTAATAATAAAAAAAAATAAATAATATTACATTTCTTAGATATATTTTCTAACATAATTATAAAATACTGTTGTTATCAATAAGTAGCTATAGCTCGGGTATCACATATACTTTTCATCAAAAGATTTTTTACTGTATCGGTTTTACTGATAGACACCATGATTTTAAAACTCAATAAATATTTTTTATAATAATAAATATTTATAATTTTGTATTATCTCTATGTATGACACTTGTATCCTATATACTTAAAATTAACAACCCACCCATATAACTGATTCTCCTCCGGAATTCATTGACAAGCTAGTGGATTGTATCAAAACATGCCTTACGACTTACGACTTACAACTTACAACTTTTACGATCTACATATTTTTTAAGTATTACGAAAATTATACAGCACTTAAAATTACTGACAGTGACAGGGTTACTGGATGTATAAGAAATACTTATCATTTTTTAGTATTAAATATATTTTATTATAGAATATATATGACAAGGGTAAAAGGTGCACACGCGCAAATACAATGATGGAACAAAGGCGCATATGGCTATAAGAATTTAGTACTGCGATTACTACTATACTACATAGTATTCGTATCCCGACACACCTTTTTTTATATATATAATCCAAATTACAATATATTTATTTATAATATAAAAATAATATAACTAGATGATACACGTAAGAAAACCACAAAAAAAAAAAAAAAAAAAAAAATATTCATAGACCGCGTATTATTTTCTAAAAAAATTTGATTTGTCGTTGTTTTATATCACCAAGTTACGATATCGTTGATGATGATTATAATAATGATAATATAGTTTTAATACCAATAACAATTGTATGCGTATTTTTATTGATCGAAATATTTAAGTTTGCATTAATATACAAATAACAGTACAAGTTTTACAAGGAACGGTTATAATTAATAAATAATCGTAATGATATCGGCAAAGGTAATTGAGATATTTTTGTTTTCATGTGAGAAGATAATGATTTTATATCGACAATGTAAGCACAAACTCGTGGTTGATTATCATGGTTGCAGTTCTGCTGTGAATTGCAATCATTGTTATCAATATTATTAACCTTTGACCGCTTCGATAACGATGGATGACTCTCAGTGTTATTAAAATAATCGGGTATCCCCGACTTATTAGTTTGCTGGTGATGTCGGGGTTTTATTGAATTCAACCATTCCATTGAAGAATCATCATCATCATCCTCGTCAATATCGTTGCTATGTTTTAATTTTTTCATATTAGTTAATATTGAGGCTTTTTTCCCAACAGACTGACTACTATCTACAACAGGCGAATTTTCCTCAGATAATTGTTTATGTTCTTTGTCAACTTGCATTATTTCTTCATCATCTTGATTATTACTATTGATTTTATAATTTGAATCACATGTTAACGAATCTAATGATTCTTTTGCGGAGGTGAAAACTATGTCATTAGAATTTATTTTCGAGTCTTGTTCTTGTTGACTGTTGTCATTATTTGAGCATCCCTGCGATAAATACTGACTAGTTGACGGTTGAAAAGCATTTTCCGATAATTCCTGTTCTTTGGTTTTATTATTTTCGTCTTTATCGTCAATACTCTTACTATCTAATTTAAATAAATTCAACATATTTTTAGCTGGAGATTTTTTTTTTACAACCCGAAATGAGGTAACTTGTTCTATTCCATCATCATGCTCTTCTTGTTCGTTTGGTTCATCTAAAGGATGATGTTCAAGACAAAAAAATAATCTTGTTTTACGATTTTGACGTCGACGAATTCTCAAGCTTCTGTCTTTATTATTAACACCGTTAGTACCATAATCATTATTACCATCATCATCATCGTCGTCGTCATCGTCCTCATTATCATCATCATTATTATCATCATTTTCATCATCATCATCATCATCATCATCATCATCATCATCATTATCATTATAATCATCATTTAGAGTACTGTAGTATGAATTATCGTTCGATTCCTCAAATAACGGGACAATACATCTTTGTAATGAAGATTGAGTTGCTGAAGAAAATGAATTGGTTGCAGCCTTATGAGCTCCTGCTGTGATTGGATGTTTTTTTTCTAGCTCTGGATGTTCAGCCCAAATATTTTCACGTAACTGACATCGAATTTTATATCGGCATAGTTCTTGCAGTGACAAAGGCTCCGAAAACGCTTTAGTGTAACAAACAAACAAACAAACAAGCTATATTTATTTACTATTCAAATAATTAAAAAATATATAATTATTATTAATAGACTTACGTAATATAAGTGAAGTATTGTGGCAAAGACTATCATCTTCAACTTTATCACTGTTGCTGTTATCATGATGATCACGGTTATTATTATTATTATTGTTATTGTTGTTGTTATTATTATTATTATTATTGTTGTTGTTGTTGTTGTTGTTGTTGTTATTATTACTACTACTATTAGTATCTGTAGGTAAAACTAGTGGAGCAAATATAACTGGTAACATAACTTTATGTTTCCAACTGTCTTTATCAACTCTTTCAATACGGAGCAGATGATCTTTATAAGGCATAACTAAAACCCCTCCAACTTTAACAAATTGTTTTATAAATGCTTCATGAGATTCTGGACAAGCAGCACCACAGTATACTCTATCGTATTTTCTAGTACATTCTACTTTCAAACAGTTCCCTATATAATGCCCAAATAATATGATTGATATAATTTTTAAATTAGAAATAAAACAAATAGATAATATTATGTATATTTACCGTGCATAAATACTGGTTCACAAAAATCAAATTCATCAATAGCTAAAGACTTTTGTTTAAATTCCTCTAATTTTTCGTATGCATACTCCATGCAATCTTTATTCAATTCTATACCATGATTTGTTCCATGATGTTCTGTAATAAAATAAAAACCATGTATAATAAATAAATAAATATTTGTATCGATATACAACTACTTACTTAGAATTAATCCTGCCATCGTACTCAAATATCCAGTTCCTGAGCCAATGTTGAGGAAACTTAATCCAGGCTCCAGGGACAATCCTTCCATAACTTTACTGTATATACAGGGTGCTGATAGATGAATATTTCCAATCTTCCATGATAAATCTTTATAAGCTTCACTTCTGTGACTCGGTAAAACGTAATCACCCCTATCAACAGCTCGAAAAACTTGCTCAACATTTTTAGTTTTTATATATCCTAAAATTTTTAGAATGTCCACTAAATCATCATTATTTTCACCACTCGTCACATTTCCCATTTTTTAAAATATATTTATATCTTGGTGTACAACCACACACTGTTTAAATAATTATTATAAATAACTTAATTATTTTTTAAAAATTAAAATCAAAGAATAACAAAAAAATTACGACTCTAATAGTATTATCACATGTAATAACAACAATATTAATGATAATTTATAAAGGGAAGATATATATTTAGTATGACGTTGGTAAACGACTTTTATATATACATTCACTTGATCTTACTGCGCACAACACATATCGACATAAACAAACTTAAATACGATGTAAATAAATGGCATCTCTATTTTTAATCGACATTAACTAAAAAAATAATTCGACAAGTAAAAATTAACAGAAAACTAAAATAAATAATATTTCATTTAATGTCGATTGATATTTTATTCATTGATTACATATTTCTGCATATAATACCGCCAAATAAAGTGCCATAGAAAAATTACAAGCTAGTATGTGTATGTGTATGTATATAGTATATGACAATAAAGTAAGCAGACATTTAAAAATATTTTGATTTTTTTTAACAAAAAAATAAATAATAAAAAAAATATTTTGAAAAATTGCACGTATAGTTTATCAAATTTTCTACATGTGCATTTTTCTAGAAATATTTTTTTTTTTATTATTTATCTGGTAAAATTTTATTTAAATTTCAAATGTCTGCTAACTTTATTGTCATATATAGTATTAGTTTGATAGCAGTCTATTAGCACTCACTCACACATTGCCTGCACGATAAAGACAGCTGATTATATTTAAAAACAACCATCAATTCATCCTTTATAATTGTTGTTGTTAACTGAAATAAACAAGAGATAATAATAATAATAATAATAATAATAATAATAATAATAATAATAAAACCTCTTGGGTTTTTTTAATACACTCATATACTTTTATCTTTTTGTATATGTACATGTATGTAAATATTATTGTAGACTATAAATTTATTTTTTTTAGACTTTGTAAGCTAGAGACATCTACATATGTTATTTTTTGATAACTTGTCATATAATTCCTCTATTAATAAGAAAACAAAATACGCGCGTAACTTAATGTTGTTTAAATTGATTTAATTTTATAGTTATTTACAAGAAATACAAATTATAGAACTTATAAGAAATTATAGAAAATTATAGATATTATAAAACCGACAGTTTTAATGTTTTTATAAACAAATTACTTGTAATTAGAACAAAAATTTTTTTTATTTTTGATTTGTATTTTTGAAAATGTTTTCCTATAAATATTTTATTTGTTTATTTAAAAAAAAAAAAAAAAACTAATGTCTGTTACTCAGTGTTATATTATTATTAATTTTTAAAATACATTAATATCAAGGTATATATATATATATATATATATTTTTTTTGAGTATAATGTAAATTCGGCTTTAATCTTAACTCGTAGAAAATACTTTGATGGGGGTGATGAGTAGTTAGTAGTAGTGGTCCTAGTGGTGTAGTGTATACTGTATAAAGATTTAAAAACGCATGCGCACTAACTCTTTTACACAAAGTACTTACGCACTTGGTTATTTAGTGTGTATCGTGTGTATCGTGTGTATATGTGTCGGTATGTACAATAGTTACAAACGATGGCGACTGATAACTTTAAAATGTGAGTAGTTAATTGTTTAAATTATAGTTTTAAACATTATAAAATAATAGTGCATAAGTTCTCTAACAATAAGAAAATACTATAAACATATTTTTATAAATTGACATTAATTGTTTCTAGCATTTTGCCAATAGCAATTGCTTAAGCGTTATAATTGTATGCAATAATGGCATAGCGCGAAATACAACATATCAAGTAATACGTTATACCATTTACCATTTTTTTTCATAGTAAATAATAAATTATATTTTTATATTTTTATATAAATATAATGTAGTAATCTGTAGCTGTTTGGTAATTCATTATGCCTTTAGTACAATAATTGTGCATACTTTACTACAATAAATATATAAAGATTATTAAATTATAAAAACTACATGATGTATCATGATCTAGAACTAATCATTGTTTCATATATTATTTTAATATATATTTAATAGTTAATATACTTTCGTGGTATGAGAAATAAAATTTTTATTCATTATTAGATAACTTTTAGTAAGATTATTATTGCTAACAAAATTAATAAATAAAATAATATCTTTTCTGGTAGTATAAAAAATAATGCAGTTACACGTGTATCTGTGGATATGTAGATCTATAGATCTGTAAATAAGTACATAAATGTATGTGCGTTCCACCATTTGGAGGTGAAAAACCTGAAAAACCTGAAAAACTGAGAGAAACTGAAACATTTTCACTGAGGTTCTCTACTATTATAGTAAACGTTTAATTCATGTTATTTAATCTTTACATCAGAAAACTGACATATTTAAAAATTACTTATATTTAACATTCACTAAATCAATTAATCTACTAAATTTTTTTTTATTGGTTATTTTTCATTATTATATGACTAGTATGTTTATTAATGATAGAATAATGATTTATGTATAGTATTATATTAGAGTATTTAAATAGCTATTTTTTAAATTTATATATTATTAATTTTTTTAACGTTGGATAGTTTATTTTAATTTTTAAATACCGAGTTATTAGTTTTTATTTAAAATATATTAATTTATGATACTTGTCATTCAAGTTTTAGTATTAAAATATTTTTATAAAATTATAATTCAAATAAAAAAAATTATAGATAACCAATAATGAAAAACTATATTCAAATTTTAGTTGTTATGTATTGTCACTAGGGTGTGCTAAGTCAGCTCACTTACAATCTATAGAAAAGTATATCTATATATAATGAAATGTAGTGTCATCTAGTGGGAGAATAATAAATTTAATAGAGAAAAATTAATTACATATATAAAGTAATATGTAAATGCAGAGCAATCGTTTTTAATAAATGAAAAAAAATTAAGTTATTTTAATCGTAATGTACAAATAGCTGAGTATTAAATATTATTTTAATTAAAAATTTATTGAATAGACTTTTAAATCATTTTTTTTCTTTTTTTTACGAATTTCATATACATATTATAGTTATGTGATCAACACGAGTTTAGTGTTTAGTGTTTAAATCAAAACTTTAAAAGAAAAGAAATTATATATAGATATACAAATACTTATATTCTCATAAAATAAAAGGTAGGCAGTAACAAGAACAAGATGTAATTTGTTAATTTTAATTAAATCACGATTATATGAGCTTTAGTTTTTATAATAAAATTTTATTTCAATAATATATATATATATAATTCGTTATAAGTTATAACAGATAAGGTGTAGTGGAAGAAAAGAGAATAAAAGCAATAAGAGTACGTGATGTAGTTAATATGAAAGATATTGGTTTATTTTATTAGCTAATTTTTTACGATTCGACCAATCTAATAAACTAATTTAACAGTTTAAGCTTTCTTTATCTTTAAATTATTATTTTATTTATTTTATCAAGATGTAAAGTTATTAATTACATTCGTAATATTTTAAGTAACAATAACTAAAATATATTTCTCAGCAATCGCGCCCTTTTTTTTTTAGTTTAATTATTTTGTATGTATACAGTTTATATCAATCGCTTTCACTAGTATCTTTTAATTCAAAAATTTCTAATTATCTTTTTATAAAATTTTATTTTCAACATTGCACACTTATGAACAGGATGGAAGAAACAATTCAAGTTGAGGATATTTCAAACTCAGAGATACTACAGCAGAGAGTATCAACAGTAACCGATGATGATTCAGCAACACCATCAACAGCAACAACAGCAGCAGCAGCAGCAGCACATGTTGTACCAGTGGTATACATTCAACCGAATAAAATTCAACATTCAGCCCCTTTAAATCAGCAGATACCGTCATCTACTTTACAATTAGTAAACTCAACAACATCAACTACAACCATCATTAATCCCATTAATGCTCCGGTAAATTATTTAAAAATTTTATTATTTTTTTTTTTTTTCATGTGTGTTAGAATTATTTAGCTACGTATTTACATGCTTGTTAGATATTATTAAAAAAATTACTTTTTTTTTTATTCAAATCATTTTATTTTATTTTATTTTATTTATTTATTTTTTTTTTTTTTTCGTTAGATTGTTACTGCTCAAAATAAAGTATTTATACAAGGTCCACATACAATTAGTTTGTCTCCAAATAAGCAACATTATGTAATAAGACAACCTATAACAGCTAGTGTTGTAACTACAACTCCAACTTCTGCTCAAGTACAAAAGCACATATTAGTGCGAAAGCCTGCACAAATTTTGCCATTAAATAAAACACCCTCACCACCGCCTCAGTCACCATTACTTCCGCCAGTTTTACCAAATAATCAGATAAATAATCAACAAACTGGAAAACATAATAATAATTTATCATATATTAATACACTTGATAAATCCATAAAGCCGCGAGACAATCGGTCAATTATAATAGATTCAACAACATCAACATCAGCAGTACCACTTTCAACAACAACAGTAACAGGTGATTAGTCTAAACCCGTATTTAGCTTGTAAATAAAAATAATAATATTTATAATTATTATTTTTTGTTATTGATAGGAATTGGTTCAACTAACCAGACACTGTTACCAAAACAAAAGTTGGTAATTGCTCCAGTACCAATACTTGGCCAAACGACAACGACATCAGCAGTAGGACCACAAGTAAAAAATGTTACAAATTTTTTGTTACCAGTAACTATATCACAGCAGGGTATCACAGAATCTCCAAAACAACAAAATGTATTTAATCTTAAAGTGACCAGTGGCAAAGTCAATAGTAGTGTAGAGATTAGTAATAACAATAATAACAACAGCAGCAACACCACCACCACCACCACCACCTCCACCAGCAGCAGCAGCAGCAGCAACAACACTAGTAAAGGAGCTATAACAAGTAAGCCATAAATTTATTGAAACATTATTTTATAAACATGAAGCAAATGTTCACTGTAATATTTAAATAAATTATTATATTATTTTAATTTAAGTATTACGAGAATCTTCTAAGTCAACATCGTCAAATAATCCTCCACCTCTTCATCCAATAACAAAAATAAATCTATTAAATAAAAATACTGGAATTAATATCAGTTCATCAACATCAACATCATCATCATCATTCTCATCACCATCACCACCATCGTCAGATGGAATTAAAATCACCGAAAATCCTGACTCAGCGGTCATTACACCGATACCAAATAATAATGATAGTAATAAAATTGATGAAAGCCATGCTGAAAAAAGAAAAAAAACAATTAGTAATATTTTATTACGAGGCTCAGGGGTAACTACTGAGAAAAGGCCAAAAAAACAAAACCTTTCAAAAACAAGAGAATGCCCTGAAGACAGTGAAATAATTGATCAATTAAATAGTCCCCAGTTATTGGGAAAAAATATAAGAGATAAAAAACCGTCTCAAAATGACGATGATATAACTTTAATTAAAGTTGTTCCAAGTCAAATAGGAAAATCTAATAAAAATAATAATATTAGTAATGGTAATATCAATAGCAATATTAATAATAAAAATGATAATAGTTTTGCCGATACTGCTACAACAGATGATGATATTAAAATTGAAATGATTAAATCTTCAAGTAATGTTAATTCAAATATGAAAAATGGTGATAAACAAAATATTAAATCCAACAGTCACACCGAAGAACTTAATGGTAATAATACTCAATATCATAATAATAATAATAATAATAATAACAATAATAATAATAATAATAATAATAATAATAATAATAATAATAACAACAACAACAACAACAACAATAATAATAATAATAATAATCATCGTCATCACCACAACGATCCAAATTTTGACGTAAACAAAGCTTTGGAATGGAAAGATGGTGTCGGAAGTTTACCTGGAAGTACACTTAAGGTAATTTTATTATTATTATTTATCTTTTTTAATTATTTAATTATCAATTCTTATTCTATTTAGACTAGTAAAAGTAGGAAATAAAAATTATATTTGCTAATTTCGTTTACAAAACGCGTAGTAAAAAATATCTCTGTGGATAGAGATCGATAATTGCATATAAATATATATTTTAAATTGAATTCTATGTGCATCTCGCGTAGTTTTGCATTAACGAGTTTGGGCTAATGGAAGTAGTTGATGAGGATAATTCTAAACAAGATAAACACAACAACATCGGTGACAAGGAAAATGTCTGTTTATCACCCCAAAATTCTTTTAAACCAGCACCAGCAATTACCGTAACCACTGTGACCACCGAAAAGAAAAGTATGTATTTACAAATAACATAATACACTTTTTATATACTATATATATATATATATATATATATATATATTATATAATATTATAATACATATTAAAAGGTGAAGATAAAAAAAGTCGTACTGCTGTATCTTTAGCACCTTCAAATGACACCCTATACTGTTGTGAAAGTTGTGGTTGTTACGGACTGGCCGCCGAATTTGAAAGTCCAATATCTTGTAGTCCAGCGTGCTCTGAAATTATAGAAGATAATAAACAAATTCAACTACGTCGAGAAAAGGAAGCTAGGTTAGTTTTTTTTTTCTTTTTATTTATTTATTTATTTTTTTTTTTCTTAATTGCTTATATATTTTGTTAATTATGATATCTAGAGATTTAAAAGCAAAAAGAAAGCGAAAAAAATTATTGCAAGAAAAATCAGCAAAAGTACTATTACAACAGCAGCAGCAGCAGCAGCAGCAGCAACAACAACAACAACAAGAACAAGAACAAGGACAAGAAGAACAAGAACAACAAGATAAACAAAAAGATGATAAAAAGGAACTGATTGAAATAAAAAATGATCCTCTACTACTGACGCCAAAGATTGAATCAGATGATGATACATCTATTAATAACTTGGATGAAACGAGTCGACAAAGTGGTAGTAACGTTAGTAATGAACCTGCTGCAGAACCAAAGGTATATTACCAAATATTTTATGGTATATATAATATATATTTATGTTTTTTTTTTCTTTTAAATTTTTTAGTATCCTTGGCAAACAGGAAAACACGGTTTCTCATGGGCTAAATATTTGGAGTACACTAAAGCAAAGCCAGCACCACTTAAACTATTTAGAGATCCGTTTCCGTATGGAAAAAATTTGTTTAGAGTCGGTATGAAGCTCGAAGGAATTGATCCTGAACATCCTTCACGTTACTGTGTACTAACAGTATTTGAAGTAGTTGGTAAGTTTTATTATTTTATAAATTTATAAAAAATTAAAATAATAAAAATTATATTAAATATTAATTTAATTGTTCAATAGGTTATCGAATACGTTTGCATTTTGATGGATATCCTGAAAATTTTGATTTTTGGGTAAATGCTGACAGTATGGATATTTTTCCGGTTGGTTGGTCGGAAAAACACGGACATCGATTAAATCCACCAAAAGGATACGTTCCAAGTAATTTTAATTGGAATGCTTATCTTAAGACTTGTAAAGCAACTCCAGCACCAAAAATTGCTTTTGCAAATCATAAAAGTGTAAGTTTTATTAATTTTTAAACTCTGTTATAATATAAAATAAAGTAATTTAATTTATTAAATTAAAAAAATAAAAAAAATAGACGGTGTTTGCACCAGTTGGATTCCGAGTTGGAATGAAGTTAGAAGCTGTAGATAGAAAGCACTCGCCTTCGGTCTGCGTTGCAAGTATAGCTGGTGTTATGGATTCACGAATTCTTGTGCACTTTGATTCTTGGGATGAAGTTTATGATTATTGGGCTTATCCAAATTCACCTTATATTCATCCTGTAGGATGGTGTCATCAGTATGGACACAGTCTTACGCCACCAAACCGTAAACTTATTTACTTATTACTTATATTTTTACACATAATTATTTAATTAACAACTAACTAATATATATATTTTTACGTTTAGATTATAAAGACTCTAAATCATTTACTTGGGATGCATATTTACGAGAGACACGCTCGGTTGCGGCACCTGCTAGAGCTTTCAAGCAAAGAGCTCCTTTAGGTTTTAAACGAGGAATGAAATTGGAAGCAGTTGATCGACGAGTTCCACAATTAATTCGAGTAGCAACAATTGAAGATGTAAAAGACCACATGTAAGTTTTTTTTATTTAAAATTAAAATTTTTTATCTAAAAAAATAAACCAATATCAATGATAATTATTAACAGGGTAAAAATTCGCTTTGATGGATGGCAAGAGAGTTATTCTTACTGGATTGATGATGATTCACCAGATATACATCCAATGACTTGGTGCTCAAAAACTGGACATCCATTAGAACCCCCTTTAAGTAAGTTATAATAATAATAATAATAATAATAATAATAATAATAATATTTTAATTGTAAAAAAAAAAAAAATATTTTTGTTTCTATTTAGCTCCAGAATTGCTTAATGAACGAACAGAATGTGGTACTCCTGGTTGTCGAGGTATTGGTCACGTCAAAGGACCTAAATTCGCTACACATAACTCAGCTTCAGGTTGTCCTTACTCTGCTCAAAATTTACATAAAATTCGAATGGTATCCGATCGACTCAATGTTAAGCATGAAATTTGTGATTATGATGAAGATTCGCCGTCATCACCATCGTATGACATAATACCGAAAATTGAAAAATCGGAAAAAATGAAAACCTCTGTGGATAAATCGGGAAAACATTCACCAATAAATTGTAAATCATTGAAATTAGAAAAAGATATAAAACACGAGGATTATGAAAATGATGAATCTGATCAACGTTTGGAAACATCAGAGAGGTTTGTTGTTTATAATTATTTAATAAATATATTATATATATGCATTGATATTTTATTTTTTTCCATGTTACACTTATAGATCGAAAAAATTTTCTAAGCACAATTATCATCACAGTGATGCGGGACAAACTGATGATGACGATGTAGCACCGCCACCTGCAAGAAAACGCCGTAAAAAGTATAAAAAAAAAAAAAAAATGAATTATTGTTATTTTAACAATTAATTGTTGTTGTTGTATTATAAATTTTAATTAATTTATTATTTAGACGGCATGTTTCTGAAGAACCTAATTTTTCATTGCCTGTCACGGATACAACCACACCTGGGACAACTGGGACAACTGGAACACCTGCTTCAACTGCGAATTTATATTGCTCTAATAATATTCCGGACAAGCAACTTCGTACTGAAATTTATCAATCTGTCTACAATCCTGGATACAATCCTCTACCAGATGCTCCTCACATATGGGCTAAACACAGTAATGCTTTGAATCGTGTAGTCGCTAAGCAGAATACTAATCCTCGAAGATGGTCCAATGAAGAAGTAATTAAGTTTATTGCAAGTGTTCCCAATTGCAAAGAAGTAGGCAGCATTTTCCGTAAACATGTAAGAAATATTAAAATAATTAACAATTATTCAAATAATAATAACAATAATACTTATAACAATATAATGTTTTTTGGTAATTTTTAGAGTATCGATGGTGAAGCATTTCTAATGTTGACACAAGAAGATCTGGTATCACTCTTAGGTCTACGACTGGGCCCGGCCATAAAATTATATAACAGTATTGTATTATTACGTCGTAAAGCAACGTGAAGAAATTGTTTTTTTTTCTTTTTTTTTTTTTTTTTTTCAATTATATTTTTTTTATAATTATCTTATGAGCCTTGATCGCGTTCATTAATAATATTATTATAATTATTATGTATTTCATTTAGTGTTTAATAAGTTAATATCAATTACATTGATGTGACACGCGTTGTGATTATCATTCACATTTAATTATTATTATTATTATTATTATTATTATTATAATTACTGTACAAATGTACATATTTATATATATATATACACATATTCCCATACTTAATAGATTTAAATAGCTATGTAAATGTGTCCTACAATATAATAAACATTTTGTTGAATACAATTAATTGTTATTATTTAAGCTTTTATAATACTAATATTATCATTACAAGACCGTTCAAAAAATATATTAAGTGAACGCTTGCGCAGAATTAATTTTCTTATCCTCTCTCGCACATGTTGTTGAAGACGTCCTTGATCGTGATTGGTCCCTTCCAACGTCCTAACCGTCCCAATCGCCCCAACCACCGTTTCATATCCCTACTATTCTACTTATGTTAGTGTTTAGTTTTACATATCTTAATGTTTATTCTCTTTTCTCTACACTCTACAGATGCTACAATGGTACAGATCAGCTTAGCGTGCTCTATACTCCTCTACACTCCTCTACACACAAAATACCACCACCAGCAGACCATCAACAACTAAACACCAATATCATAAGCCCTGCCAATGTTTACAGGTTTACACACTTTAGACTTTACTCACATACATTATATACACATTATGTATTGTATTACTATACTACTATACTACTATACTACTATACTACTATATATAATACTTGTATAGCAGCCAGTGTATAACTTGAACCAACTAACTAACTGTCCCTTTACTTGGTGTCCCAAGACTCCAGTCCCAATCTCCCAATCTCCCAATCTCCCAATAACCAGCAGAGCAGACTGCAGCAGACCAGCGACCAACAGCTGCCAGTTGTGGCCAGTTGCTTCGTTGCTTTCATCCAGTCAACACTCATCAGTTGTTGCAATATTTATTGACTTTTATTTTAATTCATCGTCAATTAATAATAATTATGTAATTAATCAATATTGTTTTATTTTTTTATTTTTTTATTTTGTTATTTAATTCCAGAAGCTTAAATAATAAATAGTGATGGACAATTTAACAACCAGTGTATTCAAGTTTTATATAATAACAACAACTATTTGTGACAGTTAATATGTTTATGTGTAAATATCAATTACTTGAAATACTATTGCTAAAACAAAGTGAAAATGATGAAGATGATGAAAAAAATAACAATAATTTATCGTAAAACTATTTTTTTTGTCAGATTGATAATTAAATAAATAAATAAGTTTAATAACAACAACAACAACATTGAATGATGACACTACTTAAATGACATAATAATACTAATAATAAATCAACAGTTTATATATTTAGTAGAAACTTATAATAAAATATAGTGTTGATCGGGACAGATAAAAGTAAAGCTGTAGTAAAAAGTAGTTGTCATAGTTGTTAGTTGTAAGTTGGACGCGTGAGCGTGAGTACGTTATGAGTGTATTGTTTTTATTGTTTTCGTCAGTTAGTAGTAGCAATTGCAGTTATTGCAGTTATTGCAGTTATTGCAGTAGATTTTCAAATAAAAAGAAGAAAAATGTTGAGCCACTAGTGTTATTATCATCATCGTTAATGCTCGACAGAGTGGAAAACCGTGACGGCTCCCGCCAGGACGAAAAATACAGTAGTGGGCTGGTTAATTACAAATTTTTAAAAAGTGTTGGCGTGCTGCTGGATGGTGGCATATCTATTAACATCATCACATCCTCCACCACCAGCACTAGCACTAGCACCAGCACCAGCACCAGCACCAGCACCATCAATAAAATAATGCCTCGGACGATTACAAGACGAGGATTGCAGGCTCTTGTACTTGTACTCGTTACCGTTTATGCAACCGTATTAATATATCAGGCAGTTTTGTCACCCCCGGTTATTTCCCCAGTCATGTCACATCAACAGGTGATGATGATAATTTTTATCATTTATCTAAAAAATATATAAATCTATTAATGTAATTTATTTTTTAAATAGTGGCCTGAAGAAAATTTAATTGGATTAACTAACGGTCACAGTGTAAATGTTCCGGTGCAAAGGGTAATCGACGTCGAAGAAACAACTGTAACACCTTCACTGGCAACAGCAACAGTTACAACAACATCTTTATCAACAAACCTTAATGACCTTTTTATTAGTGTTAAAACTACACGGCACTATCATCATTCCCGGTTACCGGCAATAATCACCACGTGGTTTCAAGATGCCAAAGATCAGGTTTGTACAACACGCGTCATATCCTAAGGCCAGTTGTTGTTGTTGTTGTTATTTCATTATATCATTTAAATCAACCAAACTCGCAAAAACATTGTTTAACATTTTTTTTTTTTTTTTTTATCTGTTGTATATTATAATAGTAATAATAATAATAATAATATGGTAAAATATATATTAATTAACTTAAAAGTTGTAATTAATTATGCTTATGATGGTGATGATATTTTTAACGCGACCGTCAGTTCTTCTTCCTCTTTATTCTATATAAATAAATGGGATAATTGAGACAATTATACGCATTAAAAAATTAGCTGAAATATGTGAGGCTTTTTCGGTGAATCATCTTATCCGTGTTACTGATGATTATCATAATGATTATGATGGTGGTGGTACGTTCATTACTAAAAACTACGGCATATAATAAACAGATGTTTAAATGGACAAAAGTAATGCATGTATATAAATGTCTTAATTAATTTTTTTTTTAAAATATTTCAGACGTGGTTCTTTACCGATCGTGACGATCCACATTTTCAGAATTTAACAAGTAAGTTACACAAGTTCTCGCCCAGATAAATCGAATTTTTTTTAATTTTAATACGCCGTAAAAATTCAGATCTCCGATAATTTGTAATTAATCACAATTTTCTTTCTTTTTTTTTTTTTTTTTTTTTTAATTTATTTCTAGATGGTCATATGATCAATACCAAATGCTCATCTTCTCACAATAGGAGAGCATTGTGCTGCAAGATGTCTGTAGAGCTGGATACATTTCTTGAAAGCGGTAAAAAGTAAGAACAAGTCTTATTATATTAATATGTATATATATTACGATAATTACTATTATTAAAAAAAATAGTATAGTTATAATAATTTTATTAAATAAATGGAAAATTGAAAAAAAAAAAAAAATATTTAAAATATTTAAAATAGCAGCTGGTAATCAGGATGTGCGATATTCGGTGATTTAATCATGCGTCGTTGGTCTTGTCTAAGATGTTTAAGAATGTCTATGTAATACGTTCATATATGATGTATATATAATAAAAGAGAAAATTTAAAATATAATGTGTGAGTAGAACACGCTTGACGGTATAGTGTTTCAAATGTCACATGCGGGTTACACACACATACATTTTTATAGTCAACGTTACGGCGGTTTTATAGATAAATATATATGGTGGTCATTGTGTGTAACGTGATAATGCTCTATTTTAATAAGTATAAAAATAGATTTTTTTATTAACACAATTTCGTATAAAATATATATAAAAGTTGGTCGATTGATTTTTGAAATTTTCAGATAACACAAGTTTAATCTATGTATTAATTATTCTTAGAAAATTTAATAAATACCTCTGTAATTTTAAAACGATTATCCTGATACATGATATTTGTATTCATATAAATTTTTATTTACTTTTTTTATCCACGTCGATATAAATAATAATAATAAAATTTATAATGACAACAGCTATACGATAATTATATATCAAGTATGTTATATATTATTCGTACCGGATGAAAAATAAACAAAAAATTGAGTTACTTTTTTCGTTCGGTAAAATACACGTGTAGCGGCAAGGTACGCAATTCCACGGAGTAGATCTTGCGTGACTTGTAAGCCGTTGCATGGTAATGTCACGTAATAAGTGTTTTAGAGAAGACCAAGAGATGCCATATCCCTTATTTCTGTTCGCTCAACTCTTCCTGAATGTACATCACTTTTTATTTTTTTTATTTTCTTTTTTGTGTAATACCTCCGACAGGCAGCGCAGTTAGTTGCTCGAGTTATTTTTTTTTTTCTTATTACATTCCTGACACATTGTCATCATTTATAATACTCATCACACGGACCTTTACTCACATATGCATAAAACACCAATCAAAATTATTATTTTTATTTTTAATAAAAAGAAACCAAAACCTTTTTCATATTCAATTTACATATATAATATGTTTTATTATAATTTTTAGTATTCGCACTTGTAATTTATTTTATAATATGCCGAAGAAAAAAGTTTATTCGTCTCAAGGCAATAAATTTAATTGATAATTATGTTATTTTGACAGCAAAATTTTTTTTATTGAAAATAATATTAATATTAAAATTTAAAAAATTTTTGAATCATATATCTTGTCACATGTATATACATTAATTTGTTCAATAACTTTATTTTATATATGTATGTATATTAAATACGTAATGAATGACACAAGCGTGTCGCGGCGCTTCATCATATAACAAGTCGACGGCATATGTGACCGATAAGTATAGCACACCCATCAATAATATAACTCATGTAGTCATGTGTTATTATATGACTCTTAAGAGCCGTCTTTTATGACTTTATTATAAATATCATAACCATTGATAAAATTAATATAAAAAAATAATTTACTACAGATAAAGTTAAAGAGTATTGATGGATATTATAGCATGCAGACTAAAATAACATATACAGTACAATACATCTCATGAGGACATTAAAGTTGAGTTGTAATAATGTATATATACATAAAAGATGATGAGGTACATGAGCAGACGCATACAACATTTGTTTTTCATCTAGATGGCAAAATATTTAAGAGTTTCTCTCGGTCCATGATATGAGTTGCGTGCATGTCGCTATTTGAAGATTTACCCGGCACGGTGTGGTTTCGTGGTCGTGCAGGAACTGGTTTGCACCTGATACTAGTCTCACTAGCCTCACTAGCCTCACTAGCCTCACTAGCCTCACTAGCCTCACTAGCGATCGTATGACGCGGTTGGTTGCCTCCCTCTCTCCCTGATACTTTCAATCCCCATTGCTCCTTATTGTCCCTTATATTATATTTTGCGTCTTTGCTGTGCACTCGACATCCTTTATATACGCAAAATAATATTTTTTATACTTTATATTCTAATGATATTTTTATTTTTTTATTTTTTTATACTATTCCTTTATCATAAAATATATATGTATATATCAATCCAGTTTAATCGTGATCGGTATTATGATTTTTATTCCACTTGAAATTTGATATAAGCATTAGTCATTAAAAAGAAAATAAAAAAAATAAAAATTACAGTGAAAGTAGACAGCAAAATTCGATACCACATTCGATATGAATTATGAAATCTATTGAAGGAATAATAGTATGAAAAATAATTATTACATTATTGTTACCTGATAGTTTTTTCATTAAATATAAGTATGTAATATCAGAATATATTTGATTACTCTGCGATAATAACTATGGCGATTTCATTCGAGACATCAATATTTCATATAAACAATAAATTTCAGATGAATTACATCCTATACTCTGGCTATCAAACTTAAATATTTTTTATTTATTGTTATATATTTTTATTATTTTAAATTGACCTATTTCATTTATAAAATATAAGTTTTAAGTACATATTTTGTGATGCAAGGGTGAAAAAGTATAATTTTATGTTTAAATATAGTACTGATAAGTAGTTTTATATAGCTGGCGCTAAAATGTATTGAGAAAATGAATTTAAACAAGTTAGTTTTGCATGTGCGACGTGCAAGAGAATTGGGGTAGGGTGGCGATGGTGGTGGCGGTGGCGGTGGCAGTGGCGGTGGCAGTGGCGGTGGCAGTGGCGGTGGCAGTGGCGGATGTACCAATGAACTCTGTTGCGATAGTCAACGAGCTTCTTCCGGTAGCGACGGGACCAACCACTCCCCATGCATTCGCTATTGCAGAATATTACTATATATTACTAAAAAATTTTTTAATTCGAACTTTTATCCTGTCAATCATATTATATACCAACATAATAAATTCGTATTTTATTTATATTAAAATACTTTTTCTAAAAAATAATCTTGTAATATTTAAAATATTAAATATACATATCATGGGTATTTACCTGGTTATCATCCTGCTTACAGAGCATAAAATACTGAGGATTTATATATTATTATTTTTTACAGATCGTAAAACAGCTGGTATTCGTATATATTTTATTGCTTTCTAAAGTTTTTCTAAATCATCATTTATACATAAAAGATATCGATTTTCTCTAAATTAGTTTCTTAAGAAGAAAAAACTTATTCAATATTTATGTTATTTTTCAGATGGTTTTGTCATTTTGATGATGATAATTATGTAAACGTCCCACGTCTTTTGCGGTTGCTGGACAATTACAATCCTCGGAAAGATTGGTATCTTGGTAGACCCTCAATACCAGCACCTTTGGAAATTATGAGACAACACGGAAGCTTAGCTGAACCTTCTAAACGATTTGTAAGCATTGTTTTTCATTATTTTAATACTCAATTGATTTTTTTTATGATAATAGTCAAAATATTGATGTTGTTTTACATGATAACAATGAAACAGGGAAATATAAATAGCCAATTAACTTAAAATAACAATGTTATTAAATTCTTGGTTTCGTTTAAAAGCTACTGCATTGCATTAATCCATACAAAATTTATTGATCTTGTTGTTCTAGTATTAGTTATTATTCACTCAGTTAATATTTTATAATAACATTATACTTATATAAGTTATGTCATGCACGCGAATTCATTTGCTGAAAAATTAAAATATTATTAAAATAACTAATATAATCAGGGTGCGTTGAAGCGAACAATTTTTTATAGGAAATGTAGCTATTATATGGAAAAAAAGTAAAAAAATAAAAAGGATGTCTATACGGAAAATAAACCCGGTGTGTGTTCATGACCCGTGTCGGCCTCGTTGCGGTTATATCTCTCTGGATTCTAAGGTATGCTGCTGCTGTTGCTGCTGCTGTTGCTGCTGCTGTTGCTGTTGTTACTCTCATTGCATCGAGATGGATACTTTTGCTCTTTCGCTTAGGTCGTTTATAGTTTCGTTCTTGCACGTACACTACCTTCATTATAACTTTGATAATAATAATATTATTTATTTAATTATTATTTTTTTTTTCACTATATTACTTTTAATAATTACACTTTTACAGAAATATACATATTCTATGTATTAAAAATTAATACACGAGATAAACTATCTGTATTTGTTTAACGAAAGTTATAATGGGCAATATCTGCGCCTGCAAAAGTTTCCGTGATAGCGGGCTTATTTGAGCTTTTAAAATTCGGTTATTACCTTGTTATAGTATACCGTAACACAGAAAAAAAGTCTATTAATATATAAATATAAAATGTAAAAAAGTTTCGTATGTAACAAATATTAACATATAAAACAAGTATTTTATCATATATTGGATCATACCATCTTTCGCAAATAACCGGATTGTATATTTAGTTTCGTATTGGATGATGCTATCAGTTAATGTGAGCTTGAGTTCATCAGTAGGGTTAACCATGTACGCTAACTCACAAAAGCTTAACTTTAATATACCGATGTAAAGATATCATAATAATTAATATTATTATTATTATTTTTAGTTAAAAACATGAATTAATAATAGTTTTTAAAATTTTTTTTTTTACAGCGCAAAGTTAAATTTTGGTTCGCAACTGGAGGGGCAGGTTTTTGTATCAGTAGAGCTCTGGCACTGAAAATGGTTCCCGTAGCTGGGTGAGTTTTATGTAATTTTAATAACAGTGTTAAAAATACAAGGGATAGAATTGCATTATCATTTTCAGTGGGTTTTCTATTTCTCTATGTATCGTTTGCGGCTACATTTCAATTGTAAAGACAAAAAAAAGAAAAATTTTAAACATCTGGGTAAATTATTTTCGGAACTATAGAATAAACATATGTTTAATATGGTATTTCAAGTGTATATTGTTATTTGCATTGTATTTTTTGAGATGGATTGTTAAAAAGAATTGAAAAAGGCGCACATATGACTATTGGCTAAAAATAATTAACTGTATTGTTAATGGTTTACTTAAATTATTCAATCGCAGTAAATAAATTAAGCTAAACCTGTCCACCGCAGATATTTTAATAGTTATAACCACTTACGGATTTGCGGTGGGTACATTTAGCTTTATCGATAAAAGTTTAATATTTTTCATTTAATTAATTGAGAGACATGAGTGCATTAAAAAATTAAAAAATTAAAAAATTAAAAGAACTGAATAAAAATTCAAGGTTATTGGCAACATATGCGCAAGGTGTATTAATGAATTATTAACATGATATACATGCAGCCTCTATAATTGAATGTGAAAAAAAAGACATTATCAGCCCAGAATTACGTTTTCTGACGGACGTGGTATTTCCTCACGGTGGCAATTATCACGGGCAACGAAGCAAGTTACGTAGTCGGTAATAAAGGGGAGGACCGCTCGCGTTCTCACGTTGTGCCCCTCAAGCTAAAAGCCACACCACAACACAATGTTAAAGTTGATTATTCAAGTATACACATGGCAATGGCAATGGCAGTGGCAGTGGCAGTGGCAGTGGCAGTGGCAGTAGCAAGAGGAACAAGAGGAACAAGAGGAACAAGAGGAGACGTCGACCGTTCCGCTTTGCGATTGCCAAAGCAAGAATCACCTTGAGAATAACTACTAACAGATATTATATGTATAAAAAGGACATTGCTCCAATCCTGTGGATCAACATTTTAAGCCTGCCGCCTTTCTGCAGACTTACAACATAATTACGTACAGAACCTAATGGTAATACGTATATACAGACCATACAGACGATACTTGTCAATCGAAGCACGTTTAAAGTTTTTCTTTATATCGAACAAGACATTTCAATTTATTGTCAACATGAATTTTAAACTCTATGCAAATAAACTTTTAAATTAAACAACTTTAATTTACTGCCTCAACTTGTTTTTATAAAAATAGTATTTTTTTTTTTTTTTGCTCAACTATAGTTATTCTGCTATTGCTGGCAACCGTCAATTATCTTTAATAAAAAATCTATTCAATATAAAAGGCCTTGTTTAGTATATCAAACAAAAATGTATTTCCCATTTTTTAATTAATTAAATGGACTTGATAAGTTATACTGATCTTATATTATATATACCGCACATGAGTAGTTGATAGGATTATAAGATAAAACGGATTTTTATTTATTATTATTGTTTACTAAAATACGTGAAATAACTGGTGATGAAAGTAAGTTAGAGTTGAGTTTCGTTGGGTCTTATTAACGATTTACAAAAAGCAATGCGATGACACTGTCAAAGTCACATTATTAACGTAGTTTTTAATGTAGAAATATATATATATATATATATATATATATATATGTACAGAGGCAGGCAGACGGACATACTGAGTTAAACTTGTACTTGATCCCAAAATTTCGATTTCGACGGTTGGTATTTTAACGAGGCCGATATTCTCAGTGGATTTGTTGGTTCAGATTGTTATTTTATTTATTTTTCTTTTCTTTTTCTTTTATTTTTTTTTTACTTGACTTTTATGTTAGAAAAGCCGAAAGGACGCGATCGGTTCTCTCAGATCCGGTGAGAACGTACATGAGATGAGAGACCGAACGACCGGTTGCAAGAGAAAAGATACATAATAAAAATAGTATAAAGTGCTTGAAATCTACGCGACAGAGTGCTCTACTGAATTGCGTACTCAATAATAATAAGGTATTCTTTAGAAGGGGTGAACGAGGCGATTTCGGTGCTGAAACAACTAATCTGGCCAATTAAAAAGACCTCTAAGATACGACGAACCATCACTGTAGAAATAACCGACCGAGGCCAAATCACACACTCGGGTATAAAAGGGTGAGGTAGGGAGAATTGAGACGATCGAGAATCCGACTGAGGTATTTGCTAATGAGCTTGCGTCCCTCCGCCAGCGCACAAACAAACGGACGACCCAATCCAAACAGAAAATGTTAATTAAGCGTGTCGCCGGCAATCGGCAACCGGCAACCGGCAACCGGCAAACGGCAACCACCACACTCGACTATTTATTTCATAAATTCACTTTTAATTGGCACCATGAAAATTTTTATCTCCGTAAAAACGACTAAAAAAAATTTTAAATTTCATTTTTTTCAAATTGATTTATAAATTTTTAAAACTTAAAAACATTATTAGTATTATTATTATTCATGTCTCTTGATTAAATCAATTTGGTTGAATGATTGATTATATGGCTAAAGTTGTAAAATTAATTAATGAAAGAGAAAAAAAATTTTACCAATTGGTTAAGCAGTTAAAATATTAAGTATAATTTTCGAGATAAATTATATTTGTTGGAATCCTAAATCTCTTATCGCAAAAACATTTAATTTACTTGCATTTCCAAACAAGTTTTCTCATAATGTAAATTTGAAAATTTTTCTGATATATTGATTAAAAAAGTACTATTAATAAAATTTCTCTTTGTGAGCTGAAAACTGCAATACTTGGTGCCATTAGCATTATGACTCTGCCCAGCTATCGATCAGTGAGCTATATATTATATAACTTTATACTTAAAGTTTTTCAATCGATGGCGTTTTTTTGAACTTACTAAACTCATTAGGACATATGATAAATTTTTTAAAATTTTTCTCATGAAAATACTATAAATTTATTTTAAATAATAATTCTTCGACATGTTTTTACAGAGGTGGAAAATTTATTACGGTTGGTGATCGAATCAGACTTCCCGATGACGTGACAATGGGTTACATAATTGAACATCTTTTGAAAAAACAGCTAACGGTTGTCGAACAATTTCATTCCCATCTTGAACCGATGAAATTTCTCAACAACGATACATTTCACGAACAGGTATTTCTATTATTTATCCTTACTCTATAACGAATATAAGGTTGCATCTCTATAGATACTTGAAAGAAAAATAAAATATTCCATATTGGCATGTATTCAAATCATCAATTACTATTTCCATAGATATCATTCAGCTATTCCAAGGGCCCCAGAGCCGAGTGGAACATCGTTAAGATTGACGGTTTTGACCTTAAGGATGATCCAAACAGGTATTTATTGACAAAAATATTATTATTAATATTATTAATATTCCTGTTGCTATAATTCTTTTATAATTTTAATTTAACAATTAGACCGGCATTATTTTTTCTCGTATTGTCTTATTTATTGATCACGTATATATAACTTAACTTATTTATCTTGAACTGCTAGTATTATACTTTCCATTCCACTCTGTGTGCATACGTGATTATTATAATAATTGCGTGCGTGAATTCAGTGTTGCCGTTATACAGCAAAATATATGTACGCGCATAGTAATCGAATAGAAAAAAGTATTTATGTTCTGAAAAATTGTGCGTATAATTTTTTTAAAATATACAATATATACATATAATTATATCCTGTTTATTATTTATGACTATAAGGATGTATTAACAATGCTGATTGAAAATTTATTATTTCGTTTCAGGTTTCGATCAATACATTGTCGCTTGTTTCGACAAACAGAGATCAATTGCCCTCACAGATGATGATACACTACAATTGTTTGTAGTTTGCATATCAAACGCTTTCAGTAATTAAATTGCGCGTATCCAAAGAGAACGTCGTATGGATGTGAAACATAATTTTTAACCTTTGTTTCACATATTCTATTTGTATATTTTGTATAAAAAATACTAATTGTCCCTTTGTAAACTCCTAAGTCCATTTCATCTATAAATACATACACAAAAATCATATTATAATTGAAATGTGTAATATAGTGATAATATATATTGATAAATATATATATATATATATATATAAATCACATGAAAACGGGTGATAAAATGAAATTTAAATTTAATCAACTAGATATTTAATGTTTTAATATAACAAATATGCAATCTATAGAATATAACATTAGATTATATATTTGATTGTGCAAATATTATGTTATTTTCTAAACACTACACTAGTCTTTTGATAAATAATCAATCAATTAAATGTAAGTTTATTTTGAGACCGTGATATCTGTAATTAATGAAAATATTATATGTATTTATTTTACTACTTTATATTGTGTAACCAATGTAATTAAATGTGTAGATGCGCAAAAAGACAATGGACCGTGCAATAAGAATTAAGAGAAAGAATTATCTTTTCTGATCAAAGTCGAAAGAAAACATTTAGACTGATGTAATTCTATGTACTATACGGCATATAATGCTATGATATTGCAAAAATAAAAAAAAAAAGATATTATATACTTAAATATATTTTTATAAAAAATACTTTGAGAAGATAGATTTATACAGATTGGTCGTTCGTTAAGTAATTTTTATGCCGATACAATGCATATATATATGTATATATCGAAAGTACCCTATAAATTAAATAAGCATTGAATTTATTAATACAATTGTAATGTAACATAAAATCATAAAATGACGATAAAACAGATATCTTTAGTTTCTTATTAAATCAATAAACTTATTCTCCGCTTATATACTAAAAGATTTAAATAAATCTTGAAAAAACGTATACGTATAACAAACTAGAAACGGATCATCGGTAGCGTCACCATCATCCTCATTTATCTTCCTTTCTCCTCATTCATCCACATATGGGACTCAACTCCAGAAATAAATGATTCCCGGGACTTTTTATGGTCTGTTCTACTGGAGGGCATCAAAATGAACAAAAAACGTTAATGTTGTGATGGGTTATTTCCAACAGGAGCAAAGTTAGAGGCTACTCTTCACACGACGCCCTAGACAGAGTTATCCTCGTTTATCCTCATCCATCGTTATATGGGTCTCAACTCCAAAAATAAATTATTCCCCGGTTTTTTAATGGTCTCTTCTACTCGAGGGCATCATAATGAACAAAAAACGTTAATGTTAAGATGCGTTATTTCCAACAGGAGCAAAGTTAGAGGCTACTCTTCACACGACGCCCTAGACAGAGTTATCCTCGTTTATCCTCATCCATCCTTATATGGGTCTCAACTCCAAAAATAAATTATTTCCAGGACTTTTTATGGTCTCTTCTACTCGAGGGCATCATAATGAACAAAAAACGTTAATGTTAAGATGCGTTATTTCCAACAGGAGCAAAGTTAGAGGCTACTCTTCACACGACGCCCTAGACAGAGTTATCCTCGTTTATCCTCATCCATCCTTATATGGGTCTCAACTCCAAAAATAAATTATTTCCAGGACTTTTTATGGTCTCTTCTACTCGAGGGCATCATAATGAACAAAAAACGTTAATGTTAAGATGCGTTATTTCCAACAGGAGCAAAGTTAGAGGCTACTCTTCACACGACGCCCTAGACAGAGTTATCCTCGTTTATCCTCATCCATCCTTATATGGGTCTCAACTCCAAAAATAAATTATTTCCAGGACTTTTTATGGTCTCTTCTACTCGAGGGCATCATAATGAACAAAAAACGTTAATGTTAAGATGCGTTATTTCCAACAGGAGCAAAGTTAGAGGCTACTCTTCACACGACGCCCTAGACAGAGTTATCCTCGTTTATCCTCATCCATCCTTATATGGGTCTCAACTCCAAAAATAAATTATTCCCAGGTTTTTTTATGGTCTCTTCTACTCGAGGGCATCATAATGAACAAAAAACGTTAATGTTAAGATGCGTTATTTCCAACAGGAGCAAAGTTAGAGGCTACTCTTCACACGACGCCCTAGACAGAGTTATCCTCGTTTATCCTCATCCATCCTTATATGGGTCTCAACTCCAAAAATAAATTATTTCCAGGACTTTTTATGGTCTCTTCTACTCGAGGGCATCATAATGAACAAAAAACGTTAATGTTAAGATGCGTTATTTCCAACAGGAGCAAAGTTAGAGGCTACTCTTCACACGACGCCCTAGACAGAGTTATCCTCGTTTATCCTCATCCATCCTTATATGGGTCTCAACTCCAAAAATAAATTATTTCCAGGACTTTTTATGGTCTCTTCTACTCGAGGGCATCATAATGAACAAAAAACGTTAATGTTAAGATGCGTTATTTCCAACAGGAGCAAAGTTAGAGGCTACTCTTCACACGACGCCCTAGACAGAGTTATCCTCGTTTATCCTCATCCATCCTTATATGGGTCTCAACTCCAAAAATAAATTATTCCCAGGTTTTTTTATGGTCTCTTCTACTCGAGGGCATCATAATGAACAAAAAACGTTAATGTTAAGATGCGTTATTTCCAACAGGAGCAAAGTTAGAGGCTACTCTTCACACGACGCCCTAGACAGAGTTATCCTCGTTTATCCTCATCCATCCTTATATGGGTCTCAACTCCAAAAATAAATTATTCCCAGGACTTTTTATGGTCTCTTCTACTCGAGGGCATCATAATGAACAAAAAACGTTAATGTTAAGATGCGTTATTTCCAACAGGAGCAAAGTTAGAGGCTACTCTTCACACGACGCCCTAGACAGAGTTATCCTCGTTTATCCTCATCCATTCTTATATGGGTCTCAACTCCAAAAATAAATTATTTCCAGGACTTTTTATGGTCTCTTCTACTCGAGGGCATCATAATGAACAAATAACGTTAATGATAAGATGCGTTATTTCCAACAGGAGCAAAGTTAGAGGCTACTCTTCACACGACGCCCTAGACAGAGTTATCCTCGTTTATCCTCATCCATCGTTATATGGGTCTCAACTCCAAAAATAAATTATTCCCCGGTTTTTTTATGGTCTCTTCTACTCGAGGGCATCATAATGAACAAAAAACGTTAATGTTAAGATGCGTTATTTCCAACAGGAGCAAAGTTAGAGGCTACTCTTCACACGACGCCCTAGACAGAGTTATCCTCGTTTATCCTCATCCATCCTTATATGGGTCTCAACTCCAAAAATAAATTATTCCCAGGACTTTTTATGGTCTCTTCTACTCGAGGGCATCATAATGAACAAAAAACGTTAATGTTAAGATGCGTTATTTCCAACAGGAGCAAAGTTAGAGGCTACTCTTCACACGACGCCCTAGACAGAGTTATCCTCGTTTATCCTCATTCATCCTCATATGGGTCTCAACTCCAAAAATAAATTATTCCCAGGACTTTTTATGGTCTCTTCTACTCGAGGGCATCATAATGAACAAAAAACGTTAATGTTAAGATGCGTTATTTCCAACAGGAGCAAAGTTAGAGGCTACTCTTCACACGACGCCCTAGACAGAGTTATCCTCGTTTATCCTCATTCATCCTCATATGGGTCTCAACTCCAAAAATAAATTATTCCCAGGACTTTTTATGGTCTCTTCTACTCGAGGGCATCATAATGAACAAAAAACGTTAATGTTAAGATGCGTTATTTCCAACAGGAGCAAAGTTAGAGGCTACTCTTCACACGACGCCCTAGACAGAGTTATCCTCGTTTATCCTCATCCATTCTTATATGGGTCTCAACTCCAAAAATAAATTATTTCCAGGACTTTTTATGGTCTCTTCTACTCGAGGGCATCATAATGAACAAATAACGTTAATGATAAGATGCGTTATTTCCAACAGGAGCAAAGTTAGAGGCTACTCTTCACACGACGCCCTAGACAGAGTTATCCTCGTTTATCCTCATCCATCGTTATATGGGTCTCAACTCCAAAAATAAATTATTCCCCGGTTTTTTTATGGTCTCTTCTACTCGAGGGCATCATAATGAACAAAAAACGTTAATGTTAAGATGCGTTATTTCCAACAGGAGCAAAGTTAGAGGCTACTCTTCACACGACGCCCTAGACAGAGTTATCCTCGTTTATCCTCATCCATCCTTATATGGGTCTCAACTCCAAAAATAAATTATTCCCAGGACTTTTTATGGTCTCTTCTACTCGAGGGCATCATAATGAACAAAAAACGTTAATGTTAAGATGCGTTATTTCCAACAGGAGCAAAGTTAGAGGCTACTCTTCACACGACGCCCTAGACAGAGTTATCCTCGTTTATCCTCATTCATCCTCATATGGGTCTCAACTCCAAAAATAAATTATTCCCAGGACTTTTTATGGTCTCTTCTACTCGAGGGCATCATAATGAACAAAAAACGTTAATGTTAAGATGCGTTATTTCCAACAGGAGCAAAGTTAGAGGCTACTCTTCACACGACGCCCTAGACAGAGTTATCCTCGTTTATCCTCATTCATCCTCATATGGGTCTCAACTCCAAAAATAAATTATTCCCAGGACTTTTTATTGTCTCTTCTACTCGAGGGCATCATAATGAACAAAAAACGTTAATGTTAAGATGCGTTATTTCCAACAGGAGCAAAGTTAGAGGCTACTCTTCACACGACGCCCTAGACAGAGTTATCCTCGTTTATCCTCATCCATCCTTATATGGGTCTCAACTCCAAAAATAAATTATTTCCAGGTTTTTTTATGGTCTCTTCTACTCGAGGGCATCATAATGAACAAAAAACGTTAATGTTAAGATGCGTTATTTCCAACAGGAGCAAAGTTAGAGGCTACTCTTCACACGACGCCCTAGACAGAGTTATCCTCGTTTATCCTCATCCATCCGTATATGGGTCTCAACTCCAAAAATAAATTATTCCCAGGTTTTTTTATGGTCTCTTCTACTCGAGGGCATCATAATGAACAAAAAACGTTAATGTTAAGATGCGTTATTTCCAACAGGAGCAAAGTTAGAGGCTACTCTTCACACGACGCCCTAGACAGAGTTATCCTCGTTTATCCTCATCCATCCTTATATGGGTCTCAACTCCAAAAATAAATTATTCCCAGGACTTTTTATGGTCTCTTCTACTCGAGGGCATCATAATGAACAAAAAACGTTGATGTTAAGATGCGTTATTTCCAACAGGAGCAAAGTTAGAGGCTACTCTTCACACGACGCCCTAGACAGAGTTACCCTCGTTTATCCTCATCCATCCTTATATGGGTCTCAACTCCAAAAATAAATTATTCCCAGGACTTTTTATGGTCTCTTCTACTCGAGGGCATCATAATGAACAAAAAACGTTAATGTTGTAATAGGTTATTTCCAACAGGAGCAAAGTTAGAGGCTACTCTTCACACGACGCCCTACACAGAGTTATCCTCGTTTATCCTCATCCATCCTTATATGGGTCTCAACTCCAAAAATAAATTATTCCCGGGACTTTTTATGGTCTGTTCTACTAGAGGGCATCATAATGAACAAAAAACGTTTATGTTGTGATGGGTTATTTCCAACAGGAGCAAAGTTAGAGGCTACTCTTCACACGACGCCCTAGACAGAGTTATCCTCGTTTATCCTCATCCATCCTTATATGGGTCTCAACTCCAAAAATAAATTATTCCCAGGACTTTTTATGGTCTCTCCTACTAGAGGTTATCATTATAAACAAAAAACGTTAATGTTGTGATTGGTCCTTTCTTACAGGAGCAAAGTTAGGGCTACCTTGTGGAGAAGCCATAGACAGTGTCATCTGCCCGTATCTGCCCGACGTCGATTATTCGAAAAATAAATAATTTCCGGGACTTTTTATGGTCTCTCCTACTAGAGGGCATCATAATGAAGAAAAAACGTTGATGTTGTGATGTGTTATTTCCAACAGGAGCAAAGTTAGAGGCTACTCTCCACTTGACGCCCTAGACAGAGTTATCCTCGTTTATCCTCATCCATCCTTATATGGGTCTCAACTCAAAAAATAAATTATTCCCAGGACTTTTTATGGTCTCTTCTACTCGAGGGCATCATAATGAACAAAAAACGTTAATGTTGTGATGGGTTATTTCCAACAGGAGCAAAGTTAGAGGCTACTCTTCACACGACGCCCTAGACAGAGTTATCCTCGTTTATCCTCATCCATCCTTATATGGGTCTCAACTCCAAAAACAAATTATTCCCAGGACTTTTTATGGTCTCTTCTACTCGAGGGCATCATAATGAACAAAAAACGTTAATGTTGTGATGGGTTATTTCCAACAGGAGCAAAGTTAGAGGCTACTCTCCACTTGACGCCCTAGACAGAGTTATCCTCGTTTATCCTCATTCATCCTCATATGGGTCTCAACTCCAAAAATAAATTATTCCCAGGACTTTTTATGGTCTCTTCTACTCGAGGGCATCATAATGAACAAAAAACGTTAATGTTGTGATGGGTTATTTCCAACAGGAGCAAAGTTAGAGGCTACTCTTCACACGACGCCCTAGACAGAGTTATCCTCGTTTATCCTCATCCATCCTTATATGGGTCTCAACTCAAAAAATAAATTATTCCCAGGACTTTTTATGGTCTCTTCTACTCGAGGGCATCATAATGAACAAAAAACGTTAATGTTGTGATGGGTTATTTCCAACAGGAGCAAAGTTAGAGGCTACTCTTCACACGACGCCCTAGACAGAGTTATCCTCGTTTATCCTCATCCATCCTTATATGGGTCTCAACTCCAAAAATAAATTATTCCCAGGACTTTTTATGGTCTCTTCTACTCGAGAGCATCATAATGAACAAAAAACGTTAATGTTGTGATGGGTTATTTCCAACAGGAGCAAAGTTAGAGGCTACTCTTCACACGACGCCCTAGACAGAGTTATCCTCGTTTGTCCTCATCCATCCTTATGTGGGTCTCAACTCTAAAAATAAATTATTCCCAGGACTTTTTGTGGTCTCTTCTACTCGAGGGCATCATGATGAACAAAAAACGTTAATGTTAAGATGCGTTATTTCCAACAGGAGCAAAGTTAGAGGCTACTCTTCACACGACGCCCTAGACAGAGTTATCCTCGTTTATCCTCATCCATCCTTATATGGTCTCAACTCCAAAAATAAATTATTCCCAGGACTTTTTATGGTCTCTCCTACTAGAGGGCATCATAATGAACAAAAAACGTTTATGTTGTGATGGGTTATTTCCAACAGGAGCAAAGTTAGAGGCTACTCTTCACACGACGCCCTAGACAGAGTTATCCTCGTTTATCCTCATCCATCCTTATATGGGTCTCAACTCCAAAAATAAATTATTCCCAGGACTTTTTATGGTCTCTTCTACTCGAGGGCATCATAATGAACAAAAAACGTTAATGTTGTGATGGGTTATTTCCAACAGGAGCAAAGTTAGAGGCTACTCTCCACTTGACGCCCTAGACAGAGTTATCCTCGTTTATCCTCATTCATCCTCATATGGGTCTCAACTCCAAAAATAAATTATTCCCAGGACTTTTTATGGTCTCTCCTACTAGAGGTTATCATTATAAACAAAAAACGTTAATGTTGTGATGGGTTATTTCCAACAGGAGCAAAGTTAGAGGCTACTCTTCACACGACGCCCTAGACAGAGTTATCCTCGTTTATCCTCATCCATCCTTATATGGGTCTCAACTCCAAAAATAAATTATTCCCAGGACTTTTTGTGGTCTCTTCTACTCGAGGGCATCATGATGAACAAAAAACGTTAATGTTAAGATGCGTTATTTCCAACAGGAGCAAAGTTAGAGGCTACTCTTCACACGACGCCCTAGACAGAGTTATCCTCGTTTACCCTCATCCATCCTTATATGGGTCTCAACTCCAAAAATAAATTATTCCCAGGACTTTTTATGGTCTCTCCTACTAGAGGGCATCATAATGAACAAAAAACGTTTATGTTGTGATGGGTTATTTCCAACAGGAGCAAAGTTAGAGGCTGCTCTTCACACGACGCTTTAGACAGAGTTATCCTCGTTTATCCTCATTCATCCTCATATGGGTCTCAACTCCAAAAATAAATTATTCCCAGGACTTTTTATGGTCTCTCCTACTAGAGGGCATCATAATGAAGAAAAAACGTTTATGTTGTGATGGGTTATTTTCAACAGGAGCAAAGTTAGAGGCTACTCTTCACACGACGCTCTAGACAGAGTTATCCTCGTTTATCCTCATTCATCCTCATATGGGTCTCAACTCCAAAAATAAATTATTCCCAGGACTTTTTATGGTCTCTCCTACTAGAGGGCATCATAATGAACAAAAAACGTTTATGTTGTGATGGGTTATTTTCAACAGGAGCAAAGTTAGAGGCTACTCTTCACACGACGCTCTAGACAGAGTTATCCTCGTTTATCCTCATTCATCCTCATATGGGTCTCAACTCCAAAAATAAATTATTCCCAGGACTTTTTATGGTCTCTCCTACTAGAGGGCATCATAATGAACAAAAAACGTTTATGTTGTGATGGGTTATTTCCAACAGGAGCAAAGTTAGAGGCTACTCTTCACACGACGCTCTAGACAGAGTTATCCTCGTTTATCCTCATTCATCCTCATATGGGTCTCAACTCCAAAAATAAATTATTCCCAGGACTTTTTATGGTCTCTCCTACTAGAGGGCATCATAATGAACAAAAAACGTTAATGTTGTGATGGGTTATTTCCTACAGGAGCAAAGGTAGGGCTACTCTTGTGGAGAAGCCATAGACAGTGTCATCTGCCCGCATATGCCCACATCTGCCCGTATCTGCCCGACGTCGATTATTCGAAAAATAAATAATTTCCGGGACTGTTTATGGACTCTCTTACTAGAGGGCATCATAATGAACAAAAAACGTTTATGTTGTGATGGGTTATTCCCAACAGGAGCAAAGTTAGAGGCTACTTTTCACACGACGCCCGAGACAGAGTTATCCTCGTTTATCCTCATCCATCCTTATATGGGTCTCAACTCCAAAAATAAATTATTCCCAGGACTTTTTATGGTCTCTCCTACTAGAGGGCATCATAATGAACAAAAAACGTTTATGTTGTGATGGGTTATTTTCAACAGGAGCAATGTTAGAGGCTACTCTTCACACGACGCTCTAGACAGAGTTATCCTCGTTTATCCTCATTCATCCTCATATGGGTCTCAACTCCAAAAATAAATTATTCCCAGGACTTTTTATGGTCTCTCCTACTAGAGGGCATCATAATGAACAAAAAACGTTAATGTTGTGATGGGTTATTTCCAACAGGAGCAAAGTTAGAGGCTACTCTTCACACGACGCTCTAGACAGAGTTATGCTCGTTTATCCTCATTCATCCTCATATGGGTTTCAACTTCAAAAATAAATTATTCCCAGGACTTTTTATGGTCTCTCCTACTAGAGGGCATCATAATGAACAAAAAACGTTTATGTTGTGATGGGTTATTTTCAACAGGAGCAATGTTAGAGGCTACTCTTCACACGACGCTCTAGACAGAGTTATCCTCGTTTATCCTCATTCATCCTCATATGGGTTTCAACTTCAAAAATAAATTATTCCCAGGACTTTTTATGGTCTCTCCTACTAGAGGGCATCATAATGAACAAAAAACGTTTATGTTGTGATGGGTTATTTTCAACAGGAGCAATGTTAGAGGCTACTCTTCACACGACGCTCTAGACAGAGTTATCCTCGTTTATCCTCATTCATCCTCATATGGGTCTCAACTCCAAAAATAAATTATTCCCAGGACTTTTTATGGTCTGTTCTACTAGAGGGCATCATAATGAACAAAAAACGTTAATGTTGTGATGGGTCCTTTCTTACAGGAGCAAAGTTAGGGCTACTCGTGTGGAGAAGCCATAGACAGTGTCATCTGCCCGCATCTGCCTGCATCTGCCCGTATGTGCCCGACGTTGATTATTCGAAAAATAAATAATTTTCGGGACTTTTTATGGTCTCTCCTACTAGAGGGCATCATAATGAACGAAAAACGTTTGTATTGTGATGGGTTATTTTCAACAGGAGCAAAGTTAGAGGCTACTCTTCACACGACGCTCTAGACAGAGTTATCCTCGTTTATCCTCATTCATCCTCATATGGGTCTCAACTCCAAAAATAAATTATTCCCAGGACTTTTTATGGTCTGTTCTACTAGAGGGCATCATAATGAACAAAAAACGTTAATGTTGTGATGGGTCCTTTCTTACAGGAGCAAAGTTAGGGCTACTCGTGTGGAGAAGCCATAGACAGTGTCATCTGCCCGCATCTGCCTGCATCTGCCCGTATGTGCCCGACGTTGATTATTCGAAAAATAAATAATTTTCGGGACTTTTTATGGTCTCTCCTACTAGAGGTTATCATTATAAACAAAAAACGTTAATGTTGTGATGGGTTATTTCCAACAGGAGCAAAGTTAGAGGCTACTCTTCACACGACGCCGGAGACAGAGTTATCCTCGTTTATCCTCATCCATCCTTATATGGGTCTCAACTCCAAAAATAAATTATTCCCGGGACTTTTTATGGTCTGTTCTACTATAGGGCATCATAATTAACAAAAAACGTTAATGTTGTGATGGGTCCTTTCTTACAGGAGCAAAGTTAGGGCTACTCTTGTGGAGAAGCCATAGACAGTGTCATCTGCCCGCATATGCCCACATCTGCCCGTATCTGCCCGACGTCGATTATTCGAAAAATAAATAATTTCCGGGACGGTTTATGGACTCTCTTACTAGAGGGCATCATAATGAACAAAAAACGTTTATGTTGTGATGGGTTATTTCCAACAGGAGCAAAGTTAGAGGCTACTCTTCACACGACGCCGGAGACAGAGTTATCCTCGTTTATCCTCATCCATCCTTATATGGGTCTCAACTCCAAAAATAAATTATTCCCGGGACTTTTTATGGTCTGTTCTACTATAGGGCATCATAATTAACAAAAAACGTTAATGTTAAGATGGGTCCTTTCTTACAGGAGCAAAGTTAGGGCTACTCTTGTGGAGAAGCCATAGACAGTGTCATCTGCCCGCATATGCCCACATCTGCCCGTATCTGCCCGACGTCGATTATTCGAAAAATAAATAATTTCCGGGACTTTTTATGGTCTCTCCTACTAGAGGGCATCATAATGAAGAAAAAACGTTGATGTTGTGATGGGTTATTCCCAACAGGAGCAAAGTTAGAGGCTACTCTTCACACGACGCTTTAGACAGAGTTATCCTCGTTTATCCTCATTCATCCTCATATGGGTCTCAACTCCAAAAATAAATTATTCCCAGGACTTTTTATGGTCTCTCCTACTAGAGGGCATCATAATGAAGAAAAAACGTTGATGTTGTGATGGGTTATTCCCAACAGGAGCAAAGTTAGAGGCTACTCTTCACACGACGCTTTAGACAGAGTTATCCTCGTTTATCCTCATTCATCCTCATATGGGTCTCAACTCCAAAAATAAATTATTCCCAGGACTTTTTATGGTCTCTCCTACTAGAGGGCATCATAATGAAGAAAAAACGTTTATGTTGTGATGGGTTATTTTCAACAGGAGCAAAGTTAGAGGCTACTCTTCACACGACGCCCTAGACAGAGTTATCCTCGTTTATCCTCATTCATCCTCATATGGGTCTCAACTCCAAAAATAAAATATTCCCAGGACTTTTTATGGTCTCTCCTACTAGAGGGCATCATAATGAAGAAAAAACGTTGATGTTGTGATGGGTTATTCCCAACAGGAGCAAAGTTAGAGGCTACTTTTCACACGACGCCCGAGACAGAGTTATCCTCGTTTATCCTCATCCATCCTTATATGGGTCTCAACTCCAACAATAAATTATTCCCGGGACTTTTTATGGTCTCTCCTACTAGAGGGCATCATAATGAACAAAAAACGTTAATGTTGTGATGGGTTATTTCTTACAGGAGCAAAGTTAGGGCTACTCTTGTGGAGAAGCCATAGACAGTGTCATCTGCCCGCATATGCCCACATCTGCCCGTATCTGCCCGACGTCGATTATTCGAAAAATAAATCATTTCTGGGACTGTTTATGGTCTCTCCTACTAGAGGGCATCATAATGAACAAAAAACGTTTATGTTGTGATGGGTTATTTCCAACAGGAGCAAAGTTAGAGGCTACTCTTCACACGACGCCGGAGACAGAGTTATCCTCGTTTATCCTCATCCATCCTTATATGGGTCTCAACTCCAAAAATAAATTATTCCCGGGACTTTTTATGGTCTGTTCTACTATAGGGCATCATAATTAACAAAAAACGTTAATGTTGTGATGGGTCCTTTCTTACAGGAGCAAAGTTAGGGCTACTCTTGTGGAGAAGCCATAGACAGTGTCATCTGCCCGCATATGCCCACATCTGCCCGTATCTGCCCGACGTCGATTATTCGAAAAATAAATAATTTCCGGGACTTTTTATGGTCTCTCCTACTAGAGGGCATCATAATGAAGAAAAAACGTTGATGTTGTGATGGGTTATTCCCAACAGGAGCAAAGTTAGAGGCTACTCTTCACACGACGCTTTAGACAGAGTTATCCTCGTTTATCCTCATTCATCCTCATATGGGTCTCAACTCCAAAAATAAATTATTCCCAGGACTTTTTATGGTTTCTCCTACTAGAGGTTATCATTATAAACAAAAAACGTTAATGTTGTGATGGGTTATTTCCAACAGGAGCAAAGTTAGAGGCTACTCTTCACACGACGCTTTAGACAGAGTTATCCTCGTTTATCCTCATTCATCCTCATATGGGTCTCAACTCCAAAAATAAAATATTCCCAGGACTTTTTATGGTCTCTCCTACTAGAGGTTATCATTATAAACAAAAAACGTTAATGTTGTGATGGGTTATTTCCAACAGGAGCAAAGTTAGAGGCTACTCTTCACACGACGCCCTAGACAGAGTTATCCTCGTTTATCCTCATCCATCCTTATATGGGTCTCAACTCCAAAAATAAATTATTCCCAGGACTTTTTATGGTCTCTTCTACTCGAGGGCATCATAATGAACAAAAAACGTTCATGTTGTGATGGGTTATTTCCAACAGGAGCAAAGTTAGAGGCTACTCTTCACACGACGCCCTAGACAGAGTTATCCTCGTTTATCCTCATCCATCCTTATATGGGTCTCAACTCCAAAAATAAATTATTCCCAGGACTTTTTATGGTCTCTTCTACTCGAGGGCATCATAATGAACAAAAAACGTTAATGTTGTGATGGGTTATTTCCAACAGGAGCAAAGTTAGAGGCTACTCTCCACTTGACGCCCTAGACAGAGTTATCCTCGTTTATCCTCATTCATCCTCATATGGGTCTCAACTCCAAAAATAAATTATTCCCAGGACTTTTTATGGTCTCTCCTACTAGAGGTTATCATTATAAACAAAAAACGTTAATGTTGTGATGGGTTATTTCCAACAGGAGCAAAGTTAGAGGCTACTCTCCACTTGACGCCCTAGACAGAGTTATCCTCGTTTATCCTCATTCATCCTCATATGGGTCTCAACTCCAAAAATAAATTATTCCCGGGACTTTTTATGGTCTCTCCTACTAGAGGGCATCATAATGAACAAAAAACGTTAATGTTGTGATGGGTTATTTCTTACAGGAGCAAAGTTAGGGCTACTCTTGTGGAGAAGCCATAGACAGTGTCATCTGCCCGCATATGCCCACATCTGCCCGTATCTGCCCGACGTCGATTATTCGAAAAATAAATAATTTCCGGGACTGTTTATGGACTCTCTTACTAGAGGGCATCATAATGAACAAAAAACGTTTATGTTGTGATGGGTTATTCCCAACAGGAGCAAAGTTAGAGGCTACTTTTCACACGACGCCCGAGACAGAGTTATCCTCGTTTATCCTCATCCATCCTTATATGGGTCTCAACTCCAACAATAAATTATTCCCGGGACTTTTTATGGTCTGTTCTACTAGAGGGCATCAAAATGAACAAAAAACGTTAATAATGTGATGGGTTATTTCTTACAGGAGCAAAGTTAGGGCTACTCTTGTGGAGAAGCCATAGACAGTGTCATCTGCCCGCATATGCCCACATCTGCCCGTATCTGCCCGACGTTGATTATTCGAAAAATAAATAATTTCCGGGACTTTTTATGGTCTCTCCTACTAGAGGGCATCATAATGAAGAAAAAACGTTGATGTTGTGATGGGTTATTCCCAACAGGAGCAAAGTTAGAGGCTACTCTTCACACGACGCTTTAGACAGAGTTATCCTCGTTTATCCTCATTCATCCTCATATGGGTCTCAACTCCAAAAATAAATTATTCCCAGGACTTTTTATGGTCTCTCCTACTAGAGGGCATCATAATGAAGAAAAAACGTTGATGTTGTGATGGGTTATTCCCAACAGGAGCAAAGTTAGAGGCTACTCTTCACACGACGCCCTAGACAGAGTTATCCTCGTTTATTCTCATTCATCCTCATATGGGTCTCAACTCCAAAAATAAATTATTCCCAGGACTTTTTATGGTCTCTCCTACTAGAGGGCATCATAATGAACAAAAAACGTTTATGTTGTGATGGGTTATTTCCAACAGGAGCAAAGTTAGAGGCTACTCTTCACACGACGCTCTAGACAGAGTTATCCTCGTTTATCCTCATTCATCCTCATATGGGTCTCAACTCCAAAAATAAATTATTCCCAGGACTTTTTATGGTCTCTCCTACTAGAGGGCATCATAATGAACAAAAAACGTTTATGTTGTGATGGGTTATTTTCAACAGGAGCAAAGTTAGAGGCTACTCTTCACACGACGCTCTAGACAGAGTTATCCTCGTTTATCCTCATTCATCCTCATATGGGTCTCAACTCCAAAAATAAATTATTCCCAGGACTTTTTATGGTCTCTCCTACTAGAGGGCATCATAATGAACAAAAAACGTTTATGTTGTGATGGGTTATTTTCAACAGGAGCAAAGTTAGAGGCTACTCTTCACACGACGCTCTAGACAGAGTTATCCTCGTTTATCCTCATTCATCCTCATATGGGTCTCAACTCCAAAAATAAATTATTCCCAGGACTTTTTATGGTCTCTCCTACTAGAGGGCATCATAATGAACAAAAAACGTTTATGTTGTGATGGGTTATTTTCAACAGGAGCAAAGTTAGAGGCTACTCTTCACACGACGCTCTAGACAGAGTTATCCTCGTTTATCCTCATTCATCCTCATATGGGTCTCAACTCCAAAAATAAATTATTCCCAGGACTTTTTATGGTCTCTCCTACTAGAGGGCATCATAATGAACAAAAAACGTTTATGTTGTGATGGGTTATTTTCAACAGGAGCAAAGTTAGAGGCTACTCTTCACACGACGCTCTAGACAGAGTTATCCTCGTTTATCCTCATTCATCCTCATATGGGTCTCAACTCCAAAAATAAATTATTCCCAGGACTTTTTATGGTCTCTCCTACTAGAGGGCATCATAATGAACAAAAAACGTTTATGTTGTGATGGGTTATTTCCAACAGGAGCAAAGTTAGAGGCTACTCTTCACACGACGCCGGAGACAGAGTTATCCTCGTTTATCCTCATCCATTCTTATATGGGTCTCAACTCCAAAAATAAATTATTCCCGGGACTTTTTATGGTCTGTTCTACTAGAGGGCATCATAATTAACAAAAAACGTTAATGTTGTGATGGGTCCTTTCTTACAGGAGCAAAGTTAGGGCTACTCTTGTGGAGAAGCCATAGACAGTGTCATCTGCCCGCATATGCCCACATCTGCCCGTATCTGCCCGACGTCGATTATTCGAAAAATAAATAATTTCCGGGACTTTTTATGGTCTCTCCTACTAGAGGGCATCATAATGAAGAAAAAACGTTGATGTTGTGATGGGTTATTTCCAACAGGAGCAAAGTTAGAGGCTACTCTTCACACGACGCCGGAGACAGAGTTATCCTCGTTTATCCTCATCCATCCTTATATGGGTCTCAACTCCAAAAATAAATTATTCCCGGGACTTTTTATGGTCTGTTCTACTATAGGGCATCATAATTAACAAAAAACGTTAATGTTGTGATGGGTCCTTTCTTACAGGAGCAAAGTTAGGGCTACTCTTGTGGAGAAGCCATAGACAGTGTCATCTGCCCGCATATGCCCACATCTGCCCGTATCTGCCCGACGTCGATTATTCGAAAAATAAATAATTTCCGGGACTTTTTATGGTCTCTCCTACTAGAGGGCATCATAATGAAGAAAAAACGTTGATGTTGTGATGGGTTATTCCCAACAGGAGCAAAGTTAGAGGCTACTCTTCACACGACGCTTTAGACAGAGTTATCCTCGTTTATCCTCATTCATCCTCATATGGGTCTCAACTCCAAAAATAAATTATTCCCAGGACTTTTTATGGTCTCTCCTACTAGAGGGCATCATAATGAACAAAAAACGTTTATGTTGTGATGGGTTATTTTCAACAGGAGCAAAGTTAGAGGCTACTCTTCACACGACGCTCTAGACAGAGTTATCCTCGTTTATCCTCATTCATCCTCATATGGGTCTCAACTCCAAAAATAAATTATTCCCGGGACTTTTTATGGTCTCTCCTACTAGAGGGCATCATAATGAACAAAAAACGTTTATGTTGTGATGGGTTATTTTCAACAGGAGCAAAGTTAGAGGCTACTCTTCACACGACGCTCTAGACAGAGTTATCCTCGTTTATCCTCATTCATCCTCATATGGGTCTCAACTCCAAAAATAAATTATTCCCGGGACTTTTTATGGTCTCTCCTACTAGAGGGCATCATAATGAAGAAAAAACGTTGATGTCGTGATGGGTTATTCCCAACAGGAGCAAAGTTAGAGGCTACTTTTCACACGACGCCCGAGACAGAGTTATCCTCGTTTATCCTCATCCATCCTTATATGGGTCTCAACTCCAACAATAAATTATTCCCGGGACTTTTTATGGTCTCTCCTACTAGAGGGCATCATAATGAACAAAAAACGTTAATGTTGTGATGGGTTATTTCTTACAGGAGCAAAGTTAGGGCTACTCTTGTGGAGAAGCCATAGACAGTGTCATCTGCCCGCATATGCCCACATCTGCCCGTATCTGCCCGACGTCGATTATTCGAAAAATAAATCATTTCTGGGACTGTTTATGGTCTCTCCTACTAGAGGGCATCATAATGAACAAAAAACGTTTATGTTGTGATGGGTTATTTCCAACAGGAGCAAAGTTAGAGGCTACTCTTCACACGACGCCGGAGACAGAGTTATCCTCGTTTATCCTCATCCATCCTTATATGGGTCTCAACTCCAAAAATAAATTATTCCCGGGACTTTTTATGGTCTGTTCTACTATAGGGCATCATAATTAACAAAAAACGTTAATGTTGTGATGGGTCCTTTCTTACAGGAGCAAAGTTAGGGCTACTCTTGTGGAGAAGCCATAGACAGTGTCATCTGCCCGCATATGCCCACATCTGCCCGTATCTGCCCGACGTCGATTATTCGAAAAATAAATAATTTCCGGGACTTTTTATGGTCTCTCCTACTAGAGGGCATCATAATGAAGAAAAACGTTGATGTTGTGATGGGTTATTCCCAACAGGAGCAAAGTTAGAGGCTACTCTTCACACGACGCTTTAGACAGAGTTATCCTCGTTTATCCTCATTCATCCTCATATGGGTCTCAACTCCAAAAATAAATTATTCCCAGGACTTTTTATGGTCTCTCCTACTAGAGGGCATCATAATGAAGAAAAAACGTTGATGTTGTGATGGGTTATTCCCAACAGGAGCAAAGTTAGAGGCTACTCTTCACACGACGCTTTAGACAGAGTTATCCTCGTTTATCCTCATTCATCCTCATATGGGTCTCAACTCCAAAAATAAATTATTCCCAGGACTTTTTATGGTCTCTCCTACTAGAGGTTATCATTATAAACAAAAAACGTTAATGTTGTGATGGGTTATTTCCAACAGGAGCAAAGTTAGAGGCTACTCTTCACACGACGCTTTAGACAGAGTTATCCTCGTTTATCCTCATTCATCCTCATATGGGTCTCAACTCCAAAAATAAAATATTCCCAGGACTTTTTATGGTCTCTCCTACTAGAGGTTATCATTATAAACAAAAAACGTTAATGTTGTGATGGGTTATTTCCAACAGGAGCAAAGTTAGAGGCTACTCTTCACACGACGCCCTAGACAGAGTTATCCTCGTTTATCCTCATCCATCCTTATATGGGTCTCAACTCCAAAAATAAATTATTCCCAGGACTTTTTATGGTCTCTTCTACTAGAGGGCATCATAATGAACAAAAAACGTTCATGTTGTGATGGGTTATTTCCAACAGGAGCAAAGTTAGAGGCTACTCTTCACACGACGCCCTAGACAGAGTTATCCTCGTTTATCCTCATCCATCCTTATATGGGTCTCAACTCCAAAAATAAATTATTCCCAGGACTTTTTATGGTCTCTTCTACTCGAGGGCATCATAATGAACAAAAAACGTTAATGTTGTGATGGGTTATTTCCAACAGGAGCAAAGTTAGAGGCTACTCTCCACTTGACGCCCTAGACAGAGTTATCCTCGTTTATCCTCATTCATCCTCATATGGGTCTCAACTCCAAAAATAAATTATTCCCAGGACTTTTTATGGTCTCTCCTACTAGAGGTTATCATTATAAACAAAAAACGTTAATGTTGTGATGGGTTATTTCCAACAGGAGCAAAGTTAGAGGCTACTCTCCACTTGACGCCCTAGACAGAGTTATCCTCGTTTATCCTCATTCATCCTCATATGGGTCTCAACTCCAAAAATAAATTATTCCCAGGACTTTTTATGGTCTCTCCTACTAGAGGGCATCATAATGAACAAAAAACGTTAATGTTGTGATGGGTTATTTCCAACAGGAGCAAAGTTAGAGGCTACTCTTCACACGACGCTCTAGACAGAGTTATCCTCGTTTATCCTCATTCATCCTCATATGGGTCTCAACTCCAAAAATAAATTATTCCCAGGACTTTTTATGGTCTCTCCTACTAGAGGGCATCATAATGAACAAAAAACGTTTATGTTGTGATGGGTTATTTTCAACAGGAGCAAAGTTAGAGGCTACTCTTCACACGACGCTCTAGACAGAGTTATCCTCGTTTATCCTCATTCATCCTCATATGGGTCTCAACTCCAAAAATAAATTATTCCCAGGACTTTTTATGGTCTCTCCTACTAGAGGGCATCATAATGAACAAAAAACGTTTATGTTGTGATGGGTTATTTTCAACAGGAGCAAAGTTAGAGGCTACTCTTCACACGACGCTCTAGACAGAGTTATCCTCGTTTATCCTCATTCATCCTCATATGGGTCTCAACTCCAAAAATAAATTATTCCCAGGACTTTTTATGGTCTCTCCTACTAGAGGGCATCATAATGAACAAAAAACGTTTATGTTGTGATGGGTTATTTTCAACAGGAGCAAAGTTAGAGGCTACTCTTCACACGACGCTCTAGACAGAGTTATCCTCGTTTATCCTCATTCATCCTCATATGGGTCTCAACTCCAAAAATAAATTATTCCCAGGACTTTTTATGGTCTCTCCTACTAGAGGGCATCATAATGAACAAAAAACGTTTATGTTGTGATGGGTTATTTTCAACAGGAGCAAAGTTAGAGGCTACTCTTCACACGACGCTCTAGACAGAGTTATCCTCGTTTATCCTCATTCATCCTCATATGGGTCTCAACTCCAAAAATAAATTATTCCCAGGACTTTTTATGGTCTCTCCTACTAGAGGGCATCATAATGAACAAAAAACGTTTATGTTGTGATGGGTTATTTCCAACAGGAGCAAAGTTAGAGGCTACTCTTCACACGACGCCGGAGACAGAGTTATCCTCGTTTATCCTCATCCATCCTTATATGGGTCTCAACTCCAAAAATAAATTATTCCCAGGACTTTTTATGGTCTGTTCTACTATAGGGCATCATAATTAACAAAAAACGTTAATGTTGTGATGGGTCCTTTCTTACAGGAGCAAAGTTAGGGCTACTCTTGTGGAGAAGCCATAGACAGTGTCATCTGCCCGCATATGCCCACATCTGCCCGTATCTGCCCGACGTCGATTATTCGAAAAATAAATAATTTCCGGGACTTTTTATGGTCTCTCCTACTAGAGGGCATCATAATGAAGAAAAAACGTTGATGTTGTGATGGGTTATTTCCAACAGGAGCAAAGTTAGAGGCTACTCTTCACACGACGCCGGAGACAGAGTTATCCTCGTTTATCCTCATCCATCCTTATATGGGTCTCAACTCCAAAAATAAATTATTCCCGGGACTTTTTATGGTCTGTTCTACTATAGGGCATCATAATTAACAAAAAACGTTAATGTTGTGATGGGTCCTTTCTTACAGGAGCAAAGTTAGGGCTACTCTTGTGGAGAAGCCATAGACAGTGTCATCTGCCCGCATATGCCCACATCTGCCCGTATCTGCCCGACGTCGATTATTCGAAAAATAAATAATTTCCGGGACTTTTTATGGTCTCTCCTACTAGAGGGCATCATAATGAAGAAAAAACGTTGATGTTGTGATGGGTTATTCCCAACAGGAGCAAAGTTAGAGGCTACTCTTCACACGACGCTTTAGACAGAGTTATCCTCGTTTATCCTCATTCATCCTCATATGGGTCTCAACTCCAAAAATAAATTATTCCCAGGACTTTTTATGGTCTCTCCTACTAGAGGGCATCATAATGAACAAAAAACGTTTATGTTGTGATGGGTTATTTTCAACAGGAGCAAAGTTAGAGGCTACTCTTCACACGACGCTCTAGACAGAGTTATCCTCGTTTATCCTCATTCATCCTCATATGGGTCTCAACTCCAAAAATAAATTATTCCCAGGACTTTTTATGGTCTCTCCTACTAGAGGGCATCATAATGAACAAAAAACGTTTATGTTGTGATGGGTTATTTCCAACAGGAGCAAAGTTAGAGGCTACTCTTCACACGACGCTCTAGACAGAGTTATCCTCGTTTATCCTCATTCATCCTCATATGGGTCTCAACTCCAAAAATAAATTATTCCCAGGACTTTTTATGGTCTCTCCTACTAGAGGGCATCATAATGAACAAAAAACGTTTATGTTGTGATGGGTTATTTTCAACAGGAGCAAAGTTAGAGGCTACTCTTCACACGACGCCCTAGACAGAGTTATCCTCGTTTATCCTCATTCATCCTCATATGGGTCTCAACTCCAAAAATAAATTATTCCCAGGACTTTTTATGGTCTCTCCTACTAGAGGGCATCATAATGAACAAAAAACGTTAATGTTGTGATGGGTTATTTCTTACAGGAGCAAAGTTAGGGCTACTCTTGTGGAGAAGCCATAGACAGTGTCATCTGCCCGCATATGCCCACATCTGCCCGTATCTGCCCGACGTCGATTATTCGAAAAATAAATAATTTCCGGGACTGTTTATGGACTCTCTTACTAGAGGGCATCATAATGAACAAAAAACGTTTATGTTGTGATGGGTTATTTTCAACAGGAGCAAAGTTAGAGGCTACTCTTCACACGACGCTCTAGACAGAGTTATCCTCGTTTATCCTCATTCATCCTCATATGGGTCTCAACTCCAAAAATAAATTATTCCCAGGACTTTTTATGGTCTGTTCTACTAGAGGGCATCATAATGAACAAAAAACGTTAATGTTGTGATGGGTCCTTTCTTACAGGAGCAAAGTTAGGGCTACTCGTGTGGAGAAGCCATAGACAGTGTCATCTGCCCGCATCTGCCTGCATCTGCCCGTATGTGCCCGACGTTGATTATTCGAAAAATAAATAATTTTCGGGACTTTTTATGGTCTCTCCTACTAGAGGGCATCATAATGAACGAAAAACGTTTGTATTGTGATGGGTTATTTTCAACAGGAGCAAAGTTAGAGGCTACTCTTCACACGACGCTCTAGACAGAGTTATCCTCGTTTATCCTCATTCATCCTCATATGGGTCTCAACTCCAAAAATAAATTATTCCCAGGACTTTTTATGGTCTGTTCTACTAGAGGGCATCATAATGAACAAAAAACGTTAATGTTGTGATGGGTCCTTTCTTACAGGAGCAAAGTTAGGGCTACTCGTGTGGAGAAGCCATAGACAGTGTCATCTGCCCGCATCTGCCTGCATCTGCCCGTATGTGCCCGACGTTGATTATTCGAAAAATAAATAATTTTCGGGACTTTTTATGGTCTCTCCTACTAGAGGGCATCATAATGAACAAAAAACGTTTATGTTGTGATGGGTTATTTTCAACAGGAGCAAAGTTAGAGGCTACTCTTCACACGACGCTCTAGACAGAGTTATCCTCGTTTATCCTCATTCATCCTCATATGGGTCTCAACTCCAAAAATAAATTATTCCCAGGACTTTTTATGGTCTCTCCTACTAGAGGGCATCATAATGAACAAAAAACGTTTATGTTGTGATGGGTTATTTTCAACAGGAGCAAAGTTAGAGGCTACTCTTCACACGACGCTCTAGACAGAGTTATCCTCGTTTATCCTCATTCATCCTCATATGGGTCTCAACTCCAAAAATAAATTATTCCCAGGACTTTTTATGGTCTCTCCTACTAGAGGGCATCATAATGAACAAAAAACGTTTATGTTGTGATGGGTTATTTTCAACAGGAGCAAAGTTAGAGGCTACTCTTCACACGACGCCCGAGACAGAGTTATCCTCGTTTATCCTCATTCATCCTCATATGGGTCTCAACTCCAAAAATAAATTATTCCCAGGACTTTTTATGGTCTCTCCTACTAGAGGGCATCATAATGAACAAAAAACGTTTATGTTGTGATGGGTTATTTCCAACAGGAGCAAAGTTAGAGGCTACTCTTCACACGACGCCGGAGACAGAGTTATCCTCGTTTATCCTCATTCATCCTCATATGGGTCTCAACTCCAAAAATAAATTATTCCCAGGACTTTTTATGGTCTCTCCTACTAGAGGGCATCATAATGAACAAAAAACGTTTATGTTGTGATGGGTTATTTTCAACAGGAGCAAAGTTAGAGGCTACTCTTCACACGACGCTCTAGACAGAGTTATCCTCGTTTATCCTCATTCATCCTCATATGGGTCTCAACTCCAAAAATAAATTATTCCCAGGACTTTTTATGGTCTCTCCTACTAGAGGGCATCATAATGAACAAAAAACGTTTATGTTGTGATGGGTTATTTTCAACAGGAGCAAAGTTAGAGGCTACTCTTCACACGACGCTCTAGACAGAGTTATCCTCGTTTATCCTCATTCATCCTCATATGGGTCTCAACTCCAAAAATAAATTATTCCCAGGACTTTTTATGGTCTCTCCTACTAGAGGGCATCATAATGAACAAAAAACGTTTATGTTGTGATGGGTTATTTTCAACAGGAGCAAAGTTAGAGGCTACTCTTCACACGACGCTCTAGACAGAGTTATCCTCGTTTATCCTCATTCATCCTCATATGGGTCTCAACTCCAAAAATAAATTATTCCCAGGACTTTTTATGGTCTCTCCTACTAGAGGGCATCATAATGAACAAAAAACGTTAATGTTGTGATGGGTTATTTTCAACAGGAGCAAAGTTAGAGGCTACTCTTCACACGACGCCGGAGACAGAGTTATCCTCGTTTATCCTCATCCATCCTTATATGGGTCTCAACTCCAACAATAAATTATTCCCGGGACTTTTTATGGTCTCTCCTACTAGAGGGCATCATAATGAACAAAAAACGTTAATGTTGTGATGGGTTATTTCTTACAGGAGCAAAGTTAGGGCTACTCTTGTGGAGAAGCCATAGACAGTGTCATCTGCCCGCATATGCCCACATCTGCCCGTATCTGCCCGACGTCGATTATTCGAAAAATAAATCATTTCTGGGACTGTTTATGGTCTCTCCTACTAGAGGGCATCATAATGAACAAAAAACGTTTATGTTGTGATGGGTTATTTCCAACAGGAGCAAAGTTAGAGGCTACTCTTCACACGACGCCGGAGACAGAGTTATCCTCGTTTATCCTCATCCATCCTTATATGGGTCTCAACTCCAAAAATAAATTATTCCCGGGACTTTTTATGGTCTGTTCTACTATAGGGCATCATAATTAACAAAAAACGTTAATGTTGTGATGGGTCCTTTCTTACAGGAGCAAAGTTAGGGCTACTCTTGTGGAGAAGCCATAGACAGTGTCATCTGCCCGCATATGCCCACATCTGCCCGTATCTGCCCGACGTCGATTATTCGAAAAATAAATCATTTCTGGGACTGTTTATGGTCTCTCCTACTAGAGGGCATCATAATGAACAAAAAACGTTTATGTTGTGATGGGTTATTTCCAACAGGAGCAAAGTTAGAGGCTACTCTTCACACGACGCTCTAGACAGAGTTATCCTCGTTTATCCTCATTCATCCTCATATGGGTCTCAACTCCAAAAATAAATTATTCCCAGGACTTTTTATGGTCTCTCCTACTAGAGGGCATCATAATGAACAAAAAACGTTAATGTTGTGATGGGTTATTTCCAACAGGAGCAAAGTTAGAGGCTACTCTTCACACGACGCCCGAGACAGAGTTATCCTCGTTTATCCTCATTCATCCTCATATGGGTCTCAACTCCAAAAATAAATTATTCCCAGGACTTTTTATGGTCTCTCCTACTAGAGGGCATCATAATGAACAAAAAACGTTAATGTTGTGATGGGTTATTTCCAACAGGAGCAAAGTTAGAGGCTACTCTTCACACGACGCCGGAGACAGAGTTATCCTCGTTTATCCTCATTCATCCTCATATGGGTCTCAACTCCAAAAATAAATTATTCCCAGGACTTTTTATGGTCTCTCCTACTAGAGGGCATCATAATGAACAAAAAACGTTAATGTTGTGATGGGTTATTTCCAACAGGAGCAAAGTTAGAGGCTACTCTTCACACGACGCCGGAGACAGAGTTATCCTCGTTTATCCTCATCCATCCTTATATGGGTCTCAACTCCAAAAATAAATTATTCCCAGGACTTTTTATGGTCTGTTCTACTAGAGGGCATCATAATGAACAAAAAACGTTTATGTTGTGATGGGTTATTTCCAACAGGAGCAAAGTTAGAGGCTACTCTTCACACGACGCCGGAGACAGAGTTATCCTCGTTTATCCTCATCCATCCTTATATGGGTCTCAACTCCAAAAATAAATTATTCCCAGGACTTTTTATGGTCTGTTCTACTAGAGGGCATCATAATGAACAAAAAACGTTAATGTTGTGATGGGTTATTTCCAACAGGAGCAAAGTTAGAGGCTACTCTTCACACGACGCCCGAGACAGAGTTATCCTCGTTTATCCTCATTCATCCTCATATGGGTCTCAACTCCAAAAATAAATTATTCCCAGGACTTTTTATGGTCTCTCCTACTAGAGGGCATCATAATGAACAAAAAACGTTAATGTTGTGATGGGTTATTTCCAACAGGAGCAAAGTTAGAGGCTACTCTTCACACGACGCCGGAGACAGAGTTATCCTCGTTTATCCTCATTCATCCTCATATGGGTCTCAACTCCAAAAATAAATTATTCCCAGGACTTTTTATGGTCTCTCCTACTAGAGGGCATCATAATGAACAAAAAACGTTAATGTTGTGATGGGTTATTTCCAACAGGAGCAAAGTTAGAGGCTACTCTTCACACGACGCTCTAGACAGAGTTATCCTCGTTTATCCTCATTCATCCTCATATGGGTCTCAACTCCAAAAATAAATTATTCCCAGGACTTTTTATGGTCTCTCCTACTAGAGGGCATCATAATGAACAAAAAACGTTTATGTTGTGATGGGTTATTTTCAACAGGAGCAAAGTTAGAGGCTACTCTTCACACGACGCTCTAGACAGAGTTATCCTCGTTTATCCTCATTCATCCTCATATGGGTCTCAACTCCAAAAATAAATTATTCCCAGGACTTTTTATGGTCTCTCCTACTAGAGGGCATCATAATGAACAAAAAACGTTTATGTTGTGATGGGTTATTTTCAACAGGAGCAAAGTTAGAGGCTACTCTTCACACGACGCTCTAGACAGAGTTATCCTCGTTTATCCTCATTCATCCTCATATGGGTCTCAACTCCAAAAATAAATTATTCCCAGGACTTTTTATGGTCTCTCCTACTAGAGGGCATCATAATGAACAAAAAACGTTTATGTTGTGATGGGTTATTTTCAACAGGAGCAAAGTTAGAGGCTACTCTTCACACGACGCTCTAGACAGAGTTATCCTCGTTTATCCTCATTCATCCTCATATGGGTCTCAACTCCAAAAATAAATTATTCCCAGGACTTTTTATGGTCTCTCCTACTAGAGGGCATCATAATGAACAAAAAACGTTTATGTTGTGATGGGTTATTTTCAACAGGAGCAAAGTTAGAGGCTACTCTTCACACGACGCTCTAGACAGAGTTATCCTCGTTTATCCTCATTCATCCTCATATGGGTCTCAACTCCAAAAATAAATTATTCCCAGGACTTTTTATGGTCTCTCCTACTAGAGGGCATCATAATGAACAAAAAACGTTTATGTTGTGATGGGTTATTTCCAACAGGAGCAAAGTTAGAGGCTACTCTTCACACGACGCCGGAGACAGAGTTATCCTCGTTTATCCTCATCCATCCTTATATGGGTCTCAACTCCAAAAATAAATTATTCCCAGGACTTTTTATGGTCTGTTCTACTAGAGGGCATCATAATGAACAAAAAACGTTAATGTTGTGATGGGTCCTTTCTTACAGGAGCAAAGTTAGGGCTACTCTTGTGGAGAAGCCATAGACAGTGTCATCTGCCCGCATATGCCCACATCTGCCCGTATCTGCCCGACGTCGATTATTCGAAAAATAAATAATTTCCGGGACTTTTTATGGTCTCTCCTACTAGAGGGCATCATAATGAACAAAAAACGTTTATGTTGTGATGGGTTATTTCCAACAGGAGCAAAGTTAGAGGCTACTCTTCACACGACGCCGGAGACAGAGTTATCCTCGTTTATCCTCATCCATCCTTATATGGGTCTCAACTCCAAAAATAAATTATTCCCAGGACTTTTTATGGTCTGTTCTACTAGAGGGCATCATAATGAACAAAAAACGTTTATGTTGTGATGGGTCCTTTCTTACAGGAGCAAAGTTAGGGCTACTCTTGTGGAGAAGCCATAGACAGTGTCATCTGCCCGCATATGCCCACATCTGCCCGTATCTGCCCGACGTCGATTATTCGAAAAATAAATAATTTCCGGGACTTTTTATGGTCTCTCCTACTAGAGGGCATCATAATGAACGAAAAAACGTTGATGTTGTGATGGGTTATTTTCAACAGGAGCAAAGTTAGAGGCTACTCTTCACACGACGCTTTAGACAGAGTTATCCTCGTTTATCCTCATTCATCCTCATATGGGTCTCAACTCCAAAAATAAATTATTCCCAGGACTTTTTATGGTCTCTCCTACTAGAGGGCATCATAATGAAGAAAAAACGTTTATGTTGTGATGGGTTATTTTCAACAGGAGCAAAGTTAGAGGCTACTCTTCACACGACGCTCTAGACAGAGTTATCCTCGTTTATCCTCATTCATCCTCATATGGGTCTCAACTCCAAAAATAAATTATTCCCAGGACTTTTTATGGTCTCTCCTACTAGAGGGCATCATAATGAACAAAAAACGTTTATGTTGTGATGGGTTATTTCCAACAGGAGCAAAGTTAGAGGCTACTCTTCACACGACGCTCTAGACAGAGTTATCCTCGTTTATCCTCATTCATCCTCATATGGGTCTCAACTCCAAAAATAAATTATTCCCAGGACTTTTTATGGTCTCTCCTACTAGAGGGCATCATAATGAACAAAAAACGTTTATGTTGTGATGGGTTATTTTCAACAGGAGCAAAGTTAGAGGCTACTCTTCACACGACGCTCTAGACAGAGTTATCCTCGTTTATCCTCATTCATCCTCATATGGGTCTCAACTCCAAAAATAAATTATTCCCGGGACTTTTTATGGTCTCTCCTACTAGAGGGCATCATAATGAACAAAAAACGTTAATGTTGTGATGGGTTATTTCTTACAGGAGCAAAGTTAGGGCTACTCTTGTGGAGAAGCCATAGACAGTGTCATCTGCCCGCATATGCCCACATCTGCCCGTATCTGCCCGACGTCGATTATTCGAAAAATAAATAATTTCCGGGACTGTTTATGTACTCTCTTACTAGAGGGCATCATAATGAACAAAAAACGTTTATGTTGTGATGGGTTATTCCCAACAGGAGCAAAGTTAGAGGCTACTTTTCACACGACGCCCGAGACAGAGTTATCCTCGTTTATCCTCATCCATCCTTATATGGGTCTCAACTCCAACAATAAATTATTCCCGGGACTTTTTATGGTCTCTCCTACTAGAGGGCATCATAATGAACAAAAAACGTTAATGTTGTGATGGGTTATTTCTTACAGGAGCAAAGTTAGGGCTACTCTTGTGGAGAAGCCATAGACAGTGTCATCTGCCCGCATATGCCCACATCTGCCCGTATCTGCCCGACGTCGATTATTCGAAAAATAAATAATTTCCGGGACTTTTTATGGTCTCTCCTACTAGAGGGCATCATAATGAACAAAAAACGTTTATGTTGTGATGGGTTATTTCCAACAGGAGCAAAGTTAGAGGCTACTCTTCACACGACGCCGGAGACAGAGTTATCCTCGTTTATCCTCATCCATCCTTATATGGGTCTCAACTCCAAAAATAAATTATTCCCAGGACTTTTTATGGTCTGTTCTACTATAGGGCATCATAATTAACAAAAAACGTTAATGTTGTGATGGGTCCTTTCTTACAGGAGCAAAGTTAGGGCTACTCTTGTGGAGAAGCCATAGACAGTGTCATCTGCCCGCATATGCCCACATCTGCCCGTATCTGCCCGACGTCGATTATTCGAAAAATAAATAATTTCCGGGACTTTTTATGGTCTCTCCTACTAGAGGTTATCATTATAAACAAAAAACGTTAATGTTGTGATGGGTTATTCCCAACAGGAGCAAAGTTAGAGGCTACTCTTCACACGACGCTTTAGACAGAGTTATCCTCGTTTATCCTCATTCATCCTCATATGGGTCTCAACTCCAAAAATAAATTATTCCCAGGACTTTTTATGGTCTCTCCTACTAGAGGGCATCATAATGAAGAAAAAACGTTGATGTTGTGATGGGTTATTCCCAACAGGAGCAAAGTTAGAGGCTACTCTTCACACGACGCTTTAGACAGAGTTATCCTCGTTTATCCTCATTCATCCTCATATGGGTCTCAACTCCAAAAATAAATTATTCCCAGGACTTTTTATGGTCTCTCCTACTAGAGGTTATCATTATAAACAAAAAACGTTAATGTTGTGATGGGTTATTTCCAACAGGAGCAAAGTTAGAGGCTACTCTTCACACGACGCCCTAGACAGAGTTATCCTCGTTTATCCTCATCCATCCTTATATGGGTCTCAACTCCAAAAATAAAATATTCCCAGGACTTTTTATGGTCTCTCCTACTAGAGGTTATCATTATAAACAAAAAACGTTAATGTTAAGATGCGTTATTTCCAACAGGAGCAAAGTTAGAGGCTACTCTCCACTTGACGCCCTAGACAGAGTTATCCTCGTTTATCCTCATTCATCCTCATATGGGTCTCAACTCCAAAAATAAATTATTCCCAGGACTTTTTATGGTCTCTCCTACTAGAGGTTATCATTATAAACAAAAAACGTTAATGTTGTGATGGGTTATTTCCAACAGGAGCAAAGTTAGAGGCTACTCTCCACTTGACGCCCTAGACAGAGTTATCCTCGTTTATCCTCATTCATCCTCATATGGGTCTCAACTCCAAAAATAAATTATTCCCGGGACTTTTTATGGTCTCTCCTACTAGAGGGCATCATAATGAACAAAAAACGTTAATGTTGTGATGGGTTATTTCTTACAGGAGCAAAGTTAGAGGCTACTCTCCACTTGACGCCCTAGACAGAGTTATCCTCGTTTATCCTCATTCATCCTCATATGGGTCTCAACTCCAAAAATAAATTATTCCCAGGACTTTTTATGGTCTCTCCTACTAGAGGTTATCATTATAAACAAAAAACGTTAATGTTGTGATGGGTTATTTCCAACAGGAGCAAAGTTAGAGGCTACTCTCCACTTGACGCCCTAGACAGAGTTATCCTCGTTTATCCTCATTCATCCTCATATGGGTCTCAACTCCAAAAATAAATTATTCCCGGGACTTTTTATGGTCTCTCCTACTAGAGGGCATCATAATGAACAAAAAACGTTAATGTTGTGATGGGTTATTTCTTACAGGAGCAAAGTTAGGGCTACTCTTGTGGAGAAGCCATAGACAGTGTCATCTGCCCGCATATGCCCACATCTGCCCGTATCTGCCCGACGTCGATTATTCGAAAAATAAATAATTTCCGGGACTTTTTATGGTCTCTCCTACTAGAGGGCATCATAATGAAGAAAAAACGTTGATGTTGTGATGGGTTATTTCCAACAGGAGCAAAGTTAGAGGCTACTCTTCACACGACGCCGGAGACAGAGTTATCCTCGTTTATCCTCATCCATCCTTATATGGGTCTCAACTCCAAAAATAAATTATTCCCGGGACTTTTTATGGTCTCTCCTACTAGAGGGCATCATAATGAAGAAAAAACGTTGATGTTGTGATGGGTTATTTCCAACAGGAGCAAAGTTAGAGGCTACTCTTCACACGACGCCGGAGACAGAGTTATCCTCGTTTATCCTCATCCATCCTTATATGGGTCTCAACTCCAAAAATAAATTATTCCCGGGACTTTTTATGGTCTCTCCTACTAGAGGGCATCATAATGAAGAAAAAACGTTGATGTTGTGATGGGTTATTCCCAACAGGAGCAAAGTTAGAGGCTACTCTTCACACGACGCTTTAGACAGAGTTATCCTCGTTTATCCTCATCCATCCTTATATGGGTCTCAACTCCAAAAATAAATTATTCCCAGGACTTTTTATGGTCTCTCCTACTAGAGGGCATCATAATGAACAAAAAACGTTCATGTTGTGATGGGTTATTTCCAACAGGAGCAAAGTTAGAGGCTACTCTTCACACGACGCCCTAGACAGAGTTATCCTCGTTTATCCTCATCCATCCTTATATGGGTCTCAACTCCAAAAATAAATTATTCCCAGGACTTTTTATGGTCTCTCCTACTAGAGGGCATCATAATGAACAAAAAACGTTCATGTTGTGATGGGTTATTTCCAACAGGAGCAAAGTTAGAGGCTACTCTTCACACGACGCCCTAGACAGAGTTATCCTCGTTTATCCTCATCCATCCTTATATGGGTCTCAACTCCAAAAATAAATTATTCCCAGGACTTTTTATGGTCTCTTCTACTCGAGGGCATCATAATGAACAAAAAACGTTAATGTTGTGATGGGTTATTTCCAACAGGAGCAAAGTTAGAGGCTACTCTCCACTAGACGCCCTAGACAGAGTTATCCTCGTTTATCCTCATTCATCCTCATATGGGTCTCAACTCCAAAAATAAATTATTCCCAGGACTTTTTATGGTCTCTCCTACTAGAGGTTATCATTATAAACAAAAAACGTTAATGTTGTGATGGGTTATTTCCAACAGGAGCAAAGTTAGAGGCTACTCTTCACACTTGACGCCCTAGACAGAGTTATCCTCGTTTATCCTCATTCATCCTCATATGGGTCTCAACTCCAAAAATAAATTATTCCCGGGACTTTTTATGGTCTCTCCTACTAGAGGGCATCATAATGAACAAAAAACGTTAATGTTGTGATGGGTTATTTCTTACAGGAGCAAAGTTAGGGCTACTCTTGTGGAGAAGCCATAGACAGTGTCATCTGCCCGCATATGCCCACATCTGCCCGTATCTGCCCGACGTCGATTATTCGAAAAATAAATCATTTCTGGGACTGTTTATGGTCTCTCCTACTAGAGGGCATCATAATGAACAAAAAACGTTTATGTTGTGATGGGTTATTTCCAACAGGAGCAAAGTTAGAGGCTACTCTTCACACGACGCCGGAGACAGAGTTATCCTTGTTTATCCTCATCCATCCTTATATGGGTCTCAACTCCAAAAATAAATTATTCCCGGGACTTTTTATGGTCTGTTCTACTATAGGGCATCATAATTAACAAAAAACGTTAATGTTGTGATGGGTCCTTTCTTACAGGAGCAAAGTTAGGGCTACTCTTGTGGAGAAGCCATAGACAGTGTCATCTGCCCGCATATGCCCACATCTGCCCGTATCTGCCCGACGTCGATTATTCGAAAAATAAATAATTTCCGGGACTTTTTATGGTCTCTCCTACTAGAGGGCATCATAATGAACAAAAAACGTTGATGTTGTGATGGGTTATTCCCAACAGGAGCAAAGTTAGAGGCTACTCTTCACACGACGCTTTAGACAGAGTTATCCTCGTTTATCCTCATTCATCCTCATATGGGTCTCAACTCCAAAAATAAATTATTCCCAGGACTTTTTATGGTCTCTCCTACTAGAGGGCATCATAATGAAGAAAAAACGTTGATGTTGTGATGGGTTATTCCCAACAGGAGCAAAGTTAGAGGCTACTCTTCACACGACGCTTTAGACAGAGTTATCCTCGTTTATCCTCATTCATCCTCATATGGGTCTCAACTCCAAAAATAAATTATTCCCAGGACTTTTTATGGTCTCTCCTACTAGAGGGCATCATAATGAAGAAAAAACGTTGATGTTGTGATGGGTTATTTCCAACAGGAGCAAAGTTAGAGGCTACTCTTCACACGACGCTCTAGACAGAGTTATCCTCGTTTATCCTCATTCATCCTCATATGGGTCTCAACTCCAAAAATAAATTATTCCCAGGACTTTTTATGGTCTCTCCTACTAGAGGGCATCATAATGAACAAAAAACGTTTATGTTGTGATGGGTTATTTTCAACAGGAGCAAAGTTAGAGGCTACTCTTCACACGACGCTCTAGACAGAGTTATCCTCGTTTATCCTCATTCATCCTCATATGGGTCTCAACTCCAAAAATAAATTATTCCCAGGACTTTTTATGGTCTCTCCTACTAGAGGGCATCATAATGAACAAAAAACGTTTATGTTGTGATGGGTTATTTTCAACAGGAGCAAAGTTAGAGGCTACTCTTTACACGACGCTCTAGACAGAGTTATCCTCGTTTATCCTCATTCATCCTCATATGGGTCTCAACTCCAAAAATAAATTATTCCCAGGACTTTTTATGGTCTCTCCTACTAGAGGGCATCATAATGAACAAAAAACGTTTATGTTGTGATGGGTTATTTTCAACAGGAGCAAAGTTAGAGGCTACTCTTCACACGACGCTCTAGACAGAGTTATCCTCGTTTATCCTCATTCATCCTCATATGGGTCTCAACTCCAAAAATAAATTATTCCCAGGACTTTTTATGGTCTCTCCTACTAGAGGGCATCATAATGAACAAAAAACGTTTATGTTGTGATGGGTTATTTCCAACAGGAGCAAAGTTAGAGGCTACTCTTCACACGACGCCGGAGACAGAGTTATCCTCGTTTATCCTCATCCATTGTTATATGGGTCTCAACTCCAAAAATAAATTATTCCCGGGACTTTTTATGGTCTGTTCTACTAGAGGGCATCATAATTAACAAAAAACGTTAATGTTGTGATGGGTCCTTTCTTACAGGAGCAAAGTTAGGGCTACTCTTGTGGAGAAGCCATAGACAGTGTCATCTGCCCGCATATGCCCACATCTGCCCGTATCTGCCCGACGTCGATTATTCGAAAAATAAATAATTTCCGGGACTTTTTATGGTCTCTCCTACTAGAGGGCATCATAATGAAGAAAAAACGTTGATGTTGTGATGGGTTATTTCCAACAGGAGCAAAGTTAGAGGCTACTCTTCACACGACGCTTTAGACAGAGTTATCCTCGTTTATCCTCATTCATCCTCATATGGGTCTCAACTCCAAAAATAAATTATTCCCAGGACTTTTTATGGTCTCTCCTACTAGAGGGCATCATAATGAACAAAAAACGTTTATGTTGTGATGGGTTATTTTCAACAGGAGCAAAGTTAGAGGCTACTCTTCACACGACGCTCTAGACAGAGTTATCCTCGTTTATCCTCATTCATCCTCATATGGGTCTCAACTCCAAAAATAAATTATTCCCAGGACTTTTTATGGTCTCTCCTACTAGAGGGCATCATAATGAACAAAAAACGTTTATGTTGTGATGGGTTATTTTCAACAGGAGCAAAGTTAGAGGCTACTCTTCACACGACGCTCTAGACAGAGTTATCCTCGTTTATCCTCATTCATCCTCATATGGGTCTCAACTCCAAAAATAAATTATTCCCAGGACTTTTTATGGTCTCTCCTACTAGAGGGCATCATAATGAACAAAAAACGTTTATGTTGTGATGGGTTATTTTCAACAGGAGCAAAGTTAGAGGCTACTCTTCACACGACGCTCTAGACAGAGTTATCCTCGTTTATCCTCATTCATCCTCATATGGGTCTCAACTCCAAAAATAAATTATTCCCAGGACTTTTTATGGTCTCTCCTACTAGAGGGCATCATAATGAACAAAAAACGTTTATGTTGTGATGGGTTATTTCCAACAGGAGCAAAGTTAGAGGCTACTCTTCACACGACGCCGGAGACAGAGTTATCCTCGTTTATCCTCATCCATTCTCATATGGGTCTCAACTCCAAAAATAAATTATTCCCGGGACTTTTTATGGTCTGTTCTACTAGAGGGCATCATAATTAACAAAAAACGTTAATGTTGTGATGGGTCCTTTCTTACAGGAGCAAAGTTAGGGCTACTCTTGTGGAGAAGCCATAGACAGTGTCATCTGCCCGCATATGCCCACATCTGCCCGTATCTGCCCGACGTCGATTATTCGAAAAATAAATAATTTCCGGGACTTTTTATGGTCTCTCCTACTAGAGGGCATCATAATGAAGAAAAAACGTTGATGTTGTGATGGGTTATTTCCAACAGGAGCAAAGTTAGAGGCTACTCTTCACACGACGCCGGAGACAGAGTTATCCTCGTTTATCCTCATCCATCCTTATATGGGTCTCAACTCCAAAAATAAATTATTCCCAGGACTTTTTATGGTCTGTTCTACTATAGGGCATCATAATTAACAAAAAACGTTAATGTTGTGATGGGTCCTTTCTTACAGGAGCAAAGTTAGGGCTACTCTTGTGGAGAAGCCATAGACAGTGTCATCTGCCCGCATATGCCCACATCTGCCCGTATCTGCCCGACGTCGATTATTCGAAAAATAAATAATTTCCGGGACTTTTTATGGTCTCTCCTACTAGAGGGCATCATAATGAAGAAAAAACGTTGATGTTGTGATGGGTTATTCCCAACAGGAGCAAAGTTAGAGGCTACTCTTCACACGACGCTTTAGACAGAGTTATCCTCGTTTATCCTCATTCATCCTCATATGGGTCTCAACTCCAAAAATAAATTATTCCCAGGACTTTTTATGGTCTCTCCTACTAGAGGGCATCATAATGAAGAAAAAACGTTTATGTTGTGATGGGTTATTTTCAACAGGAGCAAAGTTAGAGGCTACTCTTCACACGACGCTCTAGACAGAGTTATCCTCGTTTATCCTCATTCATCCTCATATGGGTCTCAACTCCAAAAATAAATTATTCCCAGGACTTTTTATGGTCTCTCCTACTAGAGGGCATCATAATGAACAAAAAACGTTTATGTTGTGATGGGTTATTTCCAACAGGAGCAAAGTTAGAGGCTACTCTTCACACGACGCTCTAGACAGAGTTATCCTCGTTTATCCTCATTCATCCTCATATGGGTCTCAACTCCAAAAATAAATTATTCCCAGGACTTTTTATGGTCTCTCCTACTAGAGGGCATCATAATGAACAAAAAACGTTTATGTTGTGATGGGTTATTTTCAACAGGAGCAAAGTTAGAGGCTACTCTTCACACGACGCTCTAGACAGAGTTATCCTCGTTTATCCTCATTCATCCTCATATGGGTCTCAACTCCAAAAATAAATTATTCCCAGGACTTTTTATGGTCTCTCCTACTAGAGGGCATCATAATGAACAAAAAACGTTAATGTTGTGATGGGTTATTTCTTACAGGAGCAAAGTTAGGGCTACTCTTGTGGAGAAGCCATAGACAGTGTCATCTGCCCGCATATGCCCACATCTGCCCGTATCTGCCCGACGTCGATTATTCGAAAAATAAATAATTTCCGGGACTGTTTATGGACTCTCTTACTAGAGGGCATCATAATGAACAAAAAACGTTTATGTTGTGATGGGTTATTTCCAACAGGAGCAAAGTTAGAGGCTACTTTTCACACGACGCCCGAGACAGAGTTATCCTCGTTTATCCTCATCCATCCTTATATGGGTCTCAACTCCAACAATAAATTATTCCCGGGACTTTTTATGGTCTCTCCTACTAGAGGGCATCATAATGAACAAAAAACGTTAATGTTGTGATGGGTTATTTCTTACAGGAGCAAAGTTAGGGCTACTCTTGTGGAGAAGCCATAGACAGTGTCATCTGCCCGCATATGCCCACATCTGCCCGTATCTGCCCGACGTCGATTATTCGAAAAATAAATAATTTCCGGGACTTTTTATGGTCTCTCCTACTAGAGGGCATCATAATGAACAAAAAACGTTTATGTTGTGATGGGTTATTTCCAACAGTAGCAAAGTTAGAGGCTACTCTTCACACGACGCCGGAGACAGAGTTATCCTCGTTTATCCTCATCCATCCTTATATGGGTCTCAACTCCAAAAATAAATTATTCCCGGGACTTTTTATGGTCTGTTCTACTATAGGGCATCATAATTAACAAAAAACGTTAATGTTGTGATGGGTCCTTTCTTACAGGAGCAAAGTTAGGGCTACTCTTGTGGAGAAGCCATAGACAGTGTCATCTGCCCGCATATGCCCACATCTGCCCGTATCTGCCCGACGTCGATTATTCGAAAAATAAATAATTTCCGGGACTTTTTATGGTCTCTCCTACTAGAGGGCATCATAATGAAGAAAAAACGTTGATGTTGTGATGGGTTATTCCCAACAGGAGCAAAGTTAGAGGCTACTCTTCACACGACGCTTTAGACAGAGTTATCCTCGTTTATCCTCATTCATCCTCATATGGGTCTCAACTCCAAAAATAAATTATTCCCAGGACTTTTTATGGTCTCTCCTACTAGAGGGCATCATAATGAAGAAAAAACGTTGATGTTGTGATGGGTTATTCCCAACAGGAGCAAAGTTAGAGGCTACTCTTCACACGACGCTCTAGACAGAGTTATCCTCGTTTATCCTCATCCATTCTTATATGGGTCTCAACTCCAAAAATAAATTATTCCCAGGACTTTTTATGGTCTCTCCTACTAGAGGGCATCATAATGAACAAAAAACGTTTATGTTGTGATGGGTTATTTTCAACAGGAGCAAAGTTAGAGGCTACTCTTCACACGACGCTCTAGACAGAGTTATCCTCGTTTATCCTCATTCATCCTCATATGGGTCTCAACTCCAAAAATAAATTATTCCCAGGACTTTTTATGGTCTCTCCTACTAGAGGGCATCATAATGAACAAAAAACGTTTATGTTGTGATGGGTTATTTTCAACAGGAGCAAAGTTAGAGGCTACTCTTCACACGACGCTCTAGACAGAGTTATCCTCGTTTATCCTCATTCATCCTCATATGGGTCTCAACTCCAAAAATAAATTATTCCCAGGACTTTTTATGGTCTCTCCTACTAGAGGGCATCATAATGAACAAAAAACGTTTATGTTGTGATGGGTTATTTTCAACAGGAGCAAAGTTAGAGGCTACTCTTCACACGACGCTCTAGACAGAGTTATCCTCGTTTATCCTCATTCATCCTCATATGGGTCTCAACTCCAAAAATAAATTATTCCCAGGACTTTTTATGGTCTCTCCTACTAGAGGGCATCATAATGAACAAAAAACGTTTATGTTGTGATGGGTTATTTTCAACAGGAGCAAAGTTAGAGGCTACTCTTCACACGACGCTCTAGACAGAGTTATCCTCGTTTATCCTCATTCATCCTCATATGGGTCTCAACTCCAAAAATAAATTATTCCCAGGACTTTTTATGGTCTCTCCTACTAGAGGGCATCATAATGAACAAAAAACGTTTATGTTGTGATGGGTTATTTCCAACAGGAGCAAAGTTAGAGGCTACTCTTCACACGACGCCGGAGACAGAGTTATCCTCGTTTATCCTCATCCATTCTTATATGGGTCTCAACTCCAAAAATAAATTATTCCCGGGACTTTTTATGGTCTGTTCTACTAGAGGGCATCATAATTAACAAAAAACGTTAATGTTGTGATGGGTCCTTTCTTACAGGAGCAAAGTTAGGGCTACTCTTGTGGAGAAGCCATAGACAGTGTCATCTGCCCGCATATGCCCACATCTGCCCGTATCTGCCCGACGTCGATTATTCGAAAAATAAATAATTTCCGGGACTTTTTATGGTCTCTCCTACTAGAGGGCATCATAATGAAGAAAAAACGTTGATGTTGTGATGGGTTATTTCCAACAGGAGCATAGTTAGAGGCTACTCTTCATAATAAGACATAGGCAATGTCATCCGTTGCATCGGTCAGGTACTAAACGATCTGCGACATTTGATCTGATTATATTCGGTTCTTATGTTATTATATCCACGGACAAATAATCTTTAAGACAATTAATCCAAAATTTTTTAATCACGTAAACAGTACCGTTCCTTTCCTCAGAGGTTTAGTGTGCGTGGACGGTGACGCGTTGTTATCAATTGTATGCGTTTGTTATATATATATATATATATATATACATGTATTGCTTTAGCATGGTGTAGAGCGAAAGAAGCTTCGATTTTTAGGTAGCATCACTGCGCACAGTGATCAATATAGAGTGCGGAGCAGAGAAAAGCACAGTAGAGGGTAGTAGAGGGTAGTAGAGGATAGTAGTGGTGGTTGCTCCAGGTAGTTATCGGTGCTTTTGCGCGGAACGATCACTACAACAGTTCTGGCAGTAGCAGTACAGGGTTGCAAGGGGTTGCTGCTGGTGCTGCTGGTGCTGCTAGTGCTGCTAGTGGTAACTCGCCGATGGCGGGGGTGAACAATCGAGGCGACTTGGTTGAGAAACGGAGCTCAGTGAGACCCGCGTCGCGATAGCGTACACTACCGCGCACATTCCGACCATAGCAAACTAGGTCAAGCTCACTGCCGCTTCTGCACGGCTCGCTCTCGCAGTCGCATCACAGCCAGCCGTGCAGGAGCGCCCTTACGCTCCTTCTTTCTTTTAACTGTACGTATTTTTTTATAACCGAGGTCTATCATTCGATAAATATTTATTCGTTAATAACAGCTACAGCCGACTAGTATTTTATTTATCAGTATCAGTATTTTTATTTTTTATCAAACCACACAGTCAGTATGTTACATGTCTATTCTTCATAGTTACTAGCTAAGTCAATACATATATGTATATAAAAACCACAATGTCACATCAGTATTTTATCCGTGCAAATAAATAGATTCTCATAACATCCTTCTGGTGAATCAACTATTTATCTCATTGTAATTATGCAGAGTTGGTTTATAATCTTGAGATGTACCCTTTACCTTCTACATCAATTAATTATCAGCAGTATTTTTATTTTCCTCCGATGGAAATTAAGCACGTGTGACTTTTATCTATTTTTGTTGATATAAAAAAATGAATACTTTAATATCAGAGTTATATTCTGCTGATCTTACTTTTAACTGAAAGCAAATCGCCCCCAAGAACACATTCAAGTTGCGTTTCCCATACGTAAAAGTATTTAACCTTTTAGTCCTTGGCCGTAAACGATTAAACGCATTATGATTTCTACAGTTTTTCTAGACTCTCAAAGTTTATTAACTCTTAATTTTTCTTTATATCACGAGACAAGTATTTTCCTTTTACATGTATGTTATAACTCCCTTACATGAGATATACATACGTTATTTTTTTATTTTTACAGCAAATGACAAGAAAAGACAGAATTTAAATGCACAATAATTAACCAGTATTAAAACTTAGAGATCTTTGAAATAATTACATCTTATAACTCCGTCACAGACAATTTAAAGTAAGTATTTTAACGTGGAAATTATTAAAACTAGATAACTAGATTCTTTTATTATTTTAATATGTTTCCACAGTTCAGTTAGTTTTTGTTAGATATATATATTTTTTTACTAATCAGTAGATAGAAAAGTATTTAATTATTTTTCGATGATATATCCTCGATATTATTATTAGTAATATGATTGATTATTTAATCACAAAATTACATCGTGTAATAAATTTTACAGAGATTATAATATATAAATTACCTTTATCTCGCTACGTGAGTTATTAGTGTCGATAGTTATTAATTTTAAGCTCATAAAATTTTTGCTAAATTAATATTAAAAATTATTATGCCGTAAAATAATTAATATAATAGATAAAATATTATCGTTAGTTCTCGCACAAACTATCATGTTGTTTATTAATTATGTAAAAGTTTTTTTTTTTAAACTATACATATATATATAATTGACCGAGTACATAGTGTGCTGAATAAATATGATTGTTGTAAAAATATGTAATGGAATAAACTAGTCATGCGGATTTATATTTCATTTTTTTTATTATATAAAAATATCTCCTCGGAATAAGTGACGATTAAAAAAATTATCAGTTTTTAATTTATTCACATTTAATTATTTTAGATGTTAGTTAATGAAATACTCGAGCACTGAATGTACACGCGATAAAATTAAATTACGTTTAATATTTGCTCGCGGTCGGTAACGCATCATCTCAAGTTTTTATTTAACTTTAAATCTTTAAAGAACTATCTCTTTTAAGAGCAACGCTGTGTAACTACTCTTGGTTTTCAACTACTTTGTCCTATTTTTTGATGCGTGTAAAATATATATTTTTTTTTTTGTATGGTATGTACATGTATACAATACGCGCGCTCAGATAAATTAAAAACATGTCTGTGCCATTTTAGAAATCAACTTGTACGAAAAGCAAACAGAGGATAAATAATAATTACGTGATGATAATTGTTTATACACTGAAAAATGTCTTGTTTATTTTATAACTATTGCTGTATTACGGCAGTAAAATATGCTCTTTTATTCCCCATGGTTGCGGATGATTTAAAAAAACCGTACGTTTGTCCACCCACTCATGGAGAATATAGGTATGGATAAGTTCTAACCATTGGCCCTCGGTAGTTTTTCGCTGATAGTCACCATGACTCTATGCGTCCATCTACAACAAATATTAAGAATATCTGTCGCATACCTACGTAAGTAGTATCAATCAAGCGTGGATGAAAAATATATACGTTACGTATTGAATATTTAAATTGTAGATATAACACAGAGCAACTTTAAAATATTCATTTTACTCAATCGTCCGCAATTAATCGTCAATGGCAAAACTAAAAGATTATAACTCGAATATTTGAGCTGACTGTCGGGTGAATTTACGTATAAAAGAGTACTCTTTGAATGTTATACATATACAATATAAAAAAGCTCGATCACTGATAAATAAATATATATTATATTTGCACATTGGTACAAGCCGAGTATTTGTCAAATATATAAATTATTTATGCGTAAATGCACGTAAAAAATAATTATGTATTATATTTAATTTGATATATGTTTAAAAGATGTGAATAATAAAGATTATATTATTAATCGGAGATTTAAAATAACAGGGAAAAAGTAATTAATCAAGGATTACTTTTTATTGAGTGTAAGTCACTTGTCTTTGAAAACGTGACTAAAATTACATTAGCGTCAACATTAGAGCTTTGTCGAGTATAGGTAGGTGTAAACCTCAGCTCGTTGGTTCACATATAGGTGCTGGTAGCTGGTAGGACGAATCCGATATGTCCGTCAACCAAACAACCACATAGATATGCATTATGCATAGTTGAATGATCGTATCGGCAATCGGCGGTAGTTTGATCATATCATGCTGGACATACGTTAACCCCTAGAGGTGTTTCATACTTGTACTCTAACCAATCATTATATATATATATATATATATATATATATTTCTCGCAATACACTACCAATCAAAATCATCTTTCATTTTTATATCCATAAGAAATTCAAAATTTAATGAGCACATGTAATATTATTTTTAAGAAATTTATTTTTATATAGAAATAAGCGAGAGAAAAAAAAATAAATCGATAGGTTATTAATTGTTATTAGAACGTAAGGAATATGATAGACTTGAGGTGGCGAGATAAAGCTTTGTCATCAAGTAGTGGATAAAAATAATAATAAGATATATTGGACGTTATGAATATTATATTACGGATATTAATGATAATAAGCTACTAGCATTACTAGCAATTAAAACAAAATTTAAAGTTTGTGAAAAAAGTTTTAATTTAATTTTTTATTTTATAAGACTGAAGCATTTATTAGTTAAATTCTTATATAAGTATATTAACTTTGAACAATTGATTAGTATATACTTCCTTGCACGATACTGATACAACTTTTAAAAATCATCAGCATACAAAAACTTTAAATATAACTTTAATAAGTAGAATATTAAACTTAAATTATTTTATATCGATGAAAAAAAAAGAAAAAAAAAATATAAAAAACATAAATAAATAAATAAGATGAAGATATTAAATATAAATGAAATAGTGATGACGATGGTTACAAAAGACGATGGCTGTCCAATTAAAGCCGTCGCCACTGCTACTGCCACTGCTACTGCCACTGCTACTGCCATCTTACTCTCTTGTTCATTATCATCGCGTGCCTGAGAGCTAGATAGCGTTTCCGCAAAGGCAAAAAAGCTCTATGCCGCATCGCGCTACTTTTACTCTCACCAGTCACCAATCACAATTAATGAGGTCTCTGAACTTGAATTATTTTAACTTAACTATTATACTTAACAAAGTACATTAATATAAAAATTTATTTTTTAAGAAATTAGTATACTATTGATTGTAAGGGACATCATTGATTAGTTATTCCACAGCTTCGATTGCTTTAAACTTATAAATATATATATATATATATGACCTAATTATTGCAGTTACTTTTAAATAACCAAAGTTTCATCAACAGATAATAACATATAAAACAAAATTTAGTTGTTATACAAATTATAAGAATATATTCTGACCTATATCTCATATAAATTTATAATTTCTACGTACCTTATACTAAGGAAACAATAACTTGTAGTCATTGTATATTTTCAAAGGCTATTTTTATAGCCAGTGACCGTACACCATAAAAATAATCAATATTATATGTAATTTTATAAAATATCTTTATTTTTTTACTCCATAACTTGTATATATGTATATATTTATTATAGAGGAAATGAGAGTAAAGTTAGTGGAGGAAGACAGGAAGAGAGAGTTATTAAACCGGCTTAAGAGTTGTTATAAAAAGTTTGATTAAAAAATTTGTTTTTAATTTTATTTCTTAATAACTGAGAACGTGATTGATTTATTTTTAAATTTAAATAGACTAAAGTCTCGGTAAATATGCTCTCGACCCTAGGTTCACTTCAATAGATCTATTTGCTCTAAAGATCGTCCGACAAAATTTTTATTACACATATACTGAGCTTTCGTATGCTGCACATCCTGAAATAACTTTTTTAAATAATCATAAAAGATTACCAATACTTTTTTACGAGTAACTCAAAGCATACTGATTAAAATAACTTTTTATATTGATGAAAGTTTTCAATTTACATTAGAGGAAATATTTCGAATAAAATACCAAAGTATTTAACGGACATACATACACAGTAGAGCTCAAAAATTCAATTATTAAAAGTATTTTATTGTTGCTGCTGACAACATGATCAGCCGTAAAGCATTACACATGATATATGTTGTGAATTTAGTCGAGTGATATATACTATAAAAGAGTATTAAAGTGTGTAATTGGTTAAATAGTTAAACATTGTTAGGCAACAGAGCTTTAAAAAGACATAGTTTATGGTAGATTGCTTGCAATATACTATTTCTATATGGTGTAGGTGTACCTACACAATAAATATATATATATAATGAAAAAGTCTTTGAATTTACTGATGAGTAAAGTGAGTAACACTCAAGTATTGTTGACGAGTGCGGTACGCGACGCGGGCAAGTATTCACTCTCTCATTTAATAAAACGTCTCAAGTTTGAGTGTGTGTTATACATATTATATATAATATAATAATAATATTTATCTACAAGCATCTTTCATAAATAATTATAATGTTATCAAAATAATATACTATCGGATTTTATTACACATAATTATTGATAATTTAATGGTATATTTATCTTAATTATAATTAAATATGATACATAGTCTCAAATGTATATTAAAAATAAAAGAATGTAATAAAAGATATTTGATATAAAATTTATTTGAAATGAGAAATGTTTTAATGTGAAACTGTATGATGTGTATAAAGCGTCACAAGAGGATTCATAGTGTCTGAAGGGTACATAAAAAAAAATCCCGTCTCTGTAAATTTATTGGATTCTGAGACGTATGAGACGTATGAGACGTATGGGACGTAAAACGTATGCTCATATTATTATTATCATTATTATATTCGTGCAATTACGATATCTAGGTATACCTAGTGAGTTGAGCGAATAAATGAGCAGAGCGAGTATAGTGAAAAGTGAAACAGAAAGAGTATCCTGTTATAACAGGAGTTTACATACTCTCAGCACATTTAATTCAAAAAAATTTACTGTTTACTACTATATTCAGTAAATGTAAATATCAAATTATTTTACACGTGATATTATTTATGTTAAAATGTTTTTTTCTTTTATTTTCCATTATACATAATACTTGGGGGGTGCATTTACTAGCATAATATACTTGCATGATTCTTTGCGTTGCCACTTGGTTCAACTCTTTTAGCATATAAAACTACTGATGCAGTAGTAGTAATAGTAGTAGTAGCACACGATCATACACGACGATATCGCACACAACGAACGCTGACGGCGCTTACTCTCGGTTATTTTTTTCACCCTGGATATTGCATACTGCATACTGCATACTGCAGGGTGTAACCAACCTCTTGGTTCTCTTGGTTCTCTTGGTTCTCTTACTCTCTCATTCTTTAACTCTTTCTCATTCTCATCCTACTTGGTTTGTTCACAGCTTTAGATATCACGCTAACCCCTGCTCATCTATACAGAATTATATGAGCCAGTCATGTGTAAGCATTCGCACACAATCGCTTTACATTTTTGCTTCGAAAAACGTTAACACGGAAAAAATATATTTATAGTCTATTTAATAAATATACTATTTTTAATTTATCAAACATAGATAATACATTTATTTAAGTCACCAACCTGATTTAAATTAAATATCTGATAAAAATTTTATCTTATTTATTAAAGATATAAATAAAAGTTTATCCCATCGTTAAGTCACAAAAAAACCTGAGATTTAGTCATGTTAAAAAATGTATACGTAAGTCTATAAACAACGAAAAGAACAACAACAACAACAACATATATATTTTTCGTGACACCAACATTAGAGATAAACTTGAGAAACTTTAACGTAAATTTTAAACTCTCAAGATACTTATTTTTTTATAAACTTGTTTACAAAATTTATATATAATTTATAAATATATAAAGTTTGATTATCTGTATATTAATTATATAGGTTTATTTATGATAAATAGATAGATAGATAATGAATTTATTTAATCCTTAGAGCCGTAGCTCTCCAAGGACCATCAAATCAAGAAATTACAAAATCACTGTCAGCTGGTCTAGTCATTAACTCATATGCAATGAGCCAAAAAGCCAAAAATGATTTCTCATATTTATCGCAATTGACAGTAATTATAACTTAGAACCAAACAATCATAGCGACAAATACGATAACAAGTTTAAATAAAATTTTTATTTATACAGAAAAATGATGATGTAGCATGAGTGTGTTTGTGTGTTGTATGTAGTTGGATATCGAAAGTCTTAATACAAGTATAAAGGTTAACGTCTATTCCTCTATCCCTCTATTCACTGTAGATACTCAAGAGTTGAATGGCGCGCGCGGTAGTAGTATTGATCGAGTAAGCGAGCAAAAGTCTCATCCCTGAGTTGGTCCGCGCGCGTGCTGGACCACCACGGTACCCTTTTCATAATATAAATATATATAGAGATCTTGGTATGCTTAAAAGTTTAGCGCCAACAGTGAACACCGGTCAGCGTTAAATTGAGGAGAAAAATAATAAAAATTAAAAAAAGTATAAAAATACATGTCGCGATAGATAATTGAAAGTGATAGTTGGTGACATTTTCTCGAGTATTCAGTAACTGACTACTCGAATGATATACTCCATCTCTCGAGTTTTTTAGTATATACTGTAATGTTGAGAGATGTAGGTATCGACTACAATACACTGACCATACACTGACATATACTACTGGTGATATTTTGTCAGTGTGATGTACAACCGAGAAAAACTACTCGAAATAGTAACATCATTCCCATGTCACGTACTATATTTTACTGCAGGCACGTGAAAAATATATACATCTTTTGTCAAACACAAGCACAACCCAGCAGAAACAAAAAAAGAGAATGAAAGGACCTGGATAAAATACTTGCTCACATCTTAATTTATATTTTGTACTTGTTTATTTGTTATCAAAGCATGTAACAATAATGTATCCTTCTTTTTCTTACAGAGAAAAACGTTAAATAAAAATAAAAATTTAATTACATTTAGATGAGGATTCTTAAAAAGTCAACATGCGATATACACTCTTAACAGTTGTTATTGCGCAAAGTTAAATAATTTTTTAACTATCCATACACATCAAAGAGCTTTCGAGAGTACGTGTATAACACTTTTAAACTCATATTGCGAATACGCTGGGTGAAAGCAAATCGCGAATTATACCCAAAAGTATAGTAATAGTATAACAAATTAAAAAGGAAAATATAACTATACCAGCTTAAACCAGCTCAAACCAGATATCTAACCGCTTTTAATGAATACCCAGGCCTTACTTGAATCTGATTTTTTTTTATTTTCCCAGATAATTGTAATACTTTTAAGATAATTTTTTTTATTTATTTGAAAAAAGTCGTTAATAATTCTGCCGGAAGAAAAAAAAAATTATGCAACTAACTTTATTCGCGAATGCTTTAGTTTCGCAATGCTGAATAAACGACAAATTTACCCCAGGCAAAAGAAAGAAAAAATCATGAGAAATTTTAATAGCAAAGTTAACAGGAAGTAAATTCCTTTAGTTGCCAGAGCGTATATACTGAAAATGCCAAAGGATTCTTCTAAATTAACGCCAATTGTATAACTTTGTTTTTTTCTTTTAATTTCTCCCATTTATTTTATTTTTGTTTCTGTTACTCTGTCTGTTACTGCTGTTGACTCATTTCTCAATATTTTATTCTCAGTTATTACAATAGTCGGTACTTATCCTTTGTTTACTTTACAAGTGAATGTGTACTCTATTTTGTTATATGTGTATAGCAACAACCCGACAACTTATTATACAACTCAATTCTCCGTGATCCGTGATTGGATATTTTTTATGCACATAAATCATTCTTATCCCCGATTTAATACAAATAGAAAAGTAAAAAAGCGATAAAATAATTATTTGATTTTTGTAATTATAATTACAGATATGTATTGGTTTTTGCGTATTACTATTTTAACAACTGCCACAGTATTTTGCTGCCGACAAAGTGAATTCCAATGCGGGAACGGAAGATGTATTACGCTCAATAAAGTATGCAATGCCTTGGACGACTGCGGCGACGGAAGCGATGAGCAACGAGCATGCTCCCGTAAGTATATTGTTGTTATTGTTATCAGCTTTATTTATATATTTTATAATTTATTATATTTTTCAACAATTAAGTTTAAAAGAAAAATTTATTTTTTTATTTTCTTTTATAAATTTAATAAATTACCGTTTAATGTCGAACAAAGGAGAAAAATTATGGATTAAGTCAGACTTTAGATCACATAAAAATAACTTTGCAAAAGAGTATTAATTTATAAAATTATCTTTTTAAAAATAAATATAGTAATAACAATAACAGGATGTGTTTATGAAAGTATAATTGCAAAAATATTGGATTGAAAAATAAAAAAAAAAAATCAATCAGCGTTTTCTCTTATGTTTCTGTCTGGAGTAATTTAGTAAAAAGCTATGTTAAGTTGTTCACACTGCAAATGAAATATGTAGCCAACTCCAATAAGATCTATCTATATAGAGTGGCTTGTATATGTACATATAGATAGGTACACATACGTGCAGGTATATAACTGATGAAATTTCTCGCAGCGGTTTTATATAAATTCACTGCACTGAATAAACAGTTTGGCAACGCAGGAGTAACCCCACTTCCGTGTCCAGCAATTTAATCTCGAGGACATTGCTGGACTTATTTTATACTCCAAGCCGAAGACATTAGTCCATTTTGTATGATGGCTAACACCTTCGACTTATACCTGTAGCAATATTTGTTTCATGGGTTGGAAGTCTAAGATTTACTTAAAATTTAAAAAGAAAGAAGAAATTTTTTTTTTTCTTTTTTTTCGGTAGAAAATCGAGACCGGTCATGTCTGCTGGATCCATGAAACACAATCTGAAATATTTATTAATAGGTTAGCTGAAGTAAACAAATATAAGTAGTTTTTTTTACTTACTTTTATTTCAGTGGCGTAATGATCCAAAAATCAAATAATCCAACTCAGAATAATCGAAACTAGAAAAAAAAAAAAAAATTACTAATAAATACAAAAAAATAAATTATTACATTCGAATAAGTTTTAAATGTTTTTTTAAAAACATTTAAAAAAAAATCATGACTAAACGTATTTGTAATTATCTCTAAACGGGGGAGGTGCAATAGCGTCATACGTATATATAGATATGTAAAACAAATCTAACCTATCTTATTAAAAATTTTATTTCAAGCAAAAAAAATATTTATTTGATATTTGATTACTATTATCAAACTTCATATGTGATATTTGATATACTGATGCGCATTATCAATGATTGTAATAATTGGTTCAATTTAAATATGATACCATTTTATGATATACTGTTGTATTATACACCAGAATAAAATTAACCCGAATAATTAATTGATAATTGAAAAAACAAATGGATATGACAGTTGATAAAATAATAAAATAAAATAAAATAAAATAAGAGAGGGATAGAAAAATATAAAAGTAAAGAGCATGTGCAGCTTGGTTGCACTTGGTTGATTCGCGCGGATCACTTTATATATATATATATTTGTGTGTATGTATGTGTATGTGTACGTAAGGTTGCGGGCTGTGGGCAGACATAGCCAACTGGCCAAACGCCAGCCAGCGGCCAACATTTAGGTCATACTCTTTATACCACATACATATATCTATACTTTTATTCTCAATATAGTAAACTCTACGGTATATGGCCCGTCCACCCTCTTATACTATAGTATACTCTCTGTACTTTGTCTGGCACGTCTTCGGCAGAGCTCCACATTATAGCTCAGCACCACATAATCAAGAGCAACGTTTACACAGTGAGACGAGCCCACAATTATTCTGATAATCAAACAATATTTTAATTTGCCAATGTTATTTACAACATCTCACAGCGGCTTACAACACAAAAGTGGCCCTCTGAGAGCCTGACCCAGGACAAATTTTTTTTTAATTTTGCATATTGATTGCGTCCTAAAATGAGTTATAAATCATCCATAGGCATCAAATTAAGTAAAATAAATTCAATTTGTTAATGACTAATTTTTTTTTTTCTTATAATTTTAAAACATCTCTCTGTTATTTTGTTCGAAATTGGAAAAGTCTAGTTGGAATTCATTGGTATTTCGACTTTGTACGAGTAAGCTCTATATGTATATATATAAATATATGTGTATTACAGATTTCATTAAAGCTTTCGTTGGATTTGTGCAATCACAGCACTTTTTTATCATACCTTTTTTTTTCTTTCTACTTTATCGTGATACTCGTGAAAATAATGCACGTACGGATAGAAAACGAATGACCAGGCGCAAAAAGTAAAGAAAAAAAAAATGACAGGGGGACTAGAGAAAAGATGAAACCGTGCACCCTCGATGAGATACGTACAAGTAACCAGCTCGAAGGGTTGTCTCGTCGACCGCTTGAAATGAATACTATAGAAATTTTTTTCTCTTTTCTCTTTTTTTTTTGTTTTCAATCTTGACTACACCCTACTTGAACGCAGCGGGGTGCTATCGTGAGATATAGATGCGTAAAAGGGACGGGTAGCTTTATGAGAGGTTTTCCCTCCTCTATATACAGGATAAAATTCATCGCGCATTCAATCATGTACTACTAATGAAGCAAATATCAAATTCTTTTACTCACTGTACCTCAGCATAATTATTTTTCATCATTAATTAAACCGTCATCATTTGAATAATAACAGAAATATACTACTTTAAATTATTTACTCCAAAAATAATATAAATAAACCCATATAAGAAAAGGTTGAGTGCCCTCAGTAGTCAGGTTATACAAGTGTTTAAATTGTGTTTGATAAAGAAAAATAAAGTGCTTGGACACGAGGTATTCCCAAGTGGCTAAAGTCACATATCCGTCAGGTAAAACTTTATGTATATTTAAATACGTCCCGTTGGTTATTAATATACTGGTTACACTATAACTATTTTTTATGTGCATCTACTATCTACATTATTATTCGCAAATAGTAATGAAAGTACATGTCATTTATCTCTCGTCTATTAAATTATTGTTTGCCGTACAGTTTAACAGAAATTATAGAATTAAATGTTGGGATAGATAAGAGAACGAAAACAAATGAAATTTAGTTACCAAGTGGTGAAACTAAATCACAAGTCAGACTCATCATAGTCAGCAGTAATAACCGGCATTGAGTTATAATATCAATATAATAATTGAAACATTTATAAAAATAGGAAACAATGTGTCATATTTTACAATTTACAATTTTTTTATTATTTTTTTTTATATAAAAATTTAACAACATTAAATGACAAAGGTGAGTTAAATATCAGCACAAAAACAATTATTATTTTAAACTACCGGAATTAAAAGGTCGCGAATAATGTCATCATCACAATAAGATTAAATTTATAAATGTTTATTATGTCAATCTGTGACTATAATATAATATTGTGTGAAAAATCAATAAGAGTATATATAAAAGCAATAGATAATTGCTCCTGAGTTGGCGCATCAACCAATTAGCCGTTTGTGAAACCCTGCACCACAGTAGGCGACTAGTAACTTTCCCCTCAGGGTTTTTATCGACATACACGTTCGCATAATCGGATAGTGCGATTCTCCTCACCCTACTCTAACTACTATACCAAAGTATACCATTCAATTCAATAATTTCCCACAAAGAAATACCTTTTTGTTATAAATAATCGATATTATATTGTTAAAAAAAAAAGTTTAAAAATCTAAATTTTTTTTTTTTAATTCTCGGCAAAATTTAACATCTCAGCTTTAGGTGTAATAAAAATAGTCGTAATTGAGAAATTATTACCATGATCATTATTGTATTGATGTCAATACATAAAAAAAAAAAAAAAAAATATAGATGTATATATTAATGAATAATTCAATTGACACGGCGACGTTATGAATAAAATATTGTGATGGTGTAAACGGAGCAAATAGAAATGACAGAATAATGCGATGGAGAAATGGCCAAGCTACTGGTACATCACAGATCAGACTGGAAATGACGGGCATTGTAGGCTGGCGGCGGCATTCACTTGCCTAACAACCGCTCGCCATTCTCTCCCCTCTGCTCATACAATCACCAGCATGTACGTCTCTCTATCTCTTTTACTCTTATGAAAACGAGTTTAGTTCCATATAACCCTTTACCCGGCTTCTCCATTTCCTGTGATCTCAATCACTATATACATATACAAAATAGCTAGCCCTTGAATCCAATAGAATCAACTCCACGTGGATTAATCTGTGCTACACTGTAGAATCACCACCAACATACTCTCCAAACTTGTTATATCCTCTCAACCGTAAATCCTCGTCCTTGCGTAATAATAATAAAGGATTTTTATATACTGTATATATTTCATTATATATTGGGATAATAAATAATATATAAATAGTCGATGTAAATGATGTGATATTAATTACAGCTTGCAATAAAACTTATTATGGTGATGTGGGGAAAACTTACTACCTCGAACTCCATCGACCCAAAGAGGACAAAGTACCTTACTTCTGCAAGCTCACATTCAATGCTGTCGGTGGTAACTTTGGGGACATTGTTCAGGTAATGCCTACATATATATCTACATATATGCTTCTCTCGCCTAGAATACATTGAATGCCAAAGATAGATTGCACGAACTAGGAATTTTTAATAATCTACTCTCAGTGATAATGTTGCGAGCAATTTTTCTTATTCCTCTTGGAATATGTCGTGATAAAACTTTTATTTTTAAAAAAAAGTAAATTCGGTATATATTTTATTACATAGCTTACGTCAAGTGTGTATCAATCGTCATTCAACTGGAAACACTCCAGAAAACACCTATAAATCATTATTATACCGGAAAATTTTCATAAATTCATTCTATATACAATCATAATAATGATAATGATAAAAATAATAGTTGTATTATATGTATATTAATAGTGTTTGATGTTTGTCGTCAGCTGACTTTTGACAGTTTTACTATTGGAAAATTCGTCTCTTTTACTGCGGAAGGATGTCCTGACGGATCACTGCAGATATCAGAAGCTCAGCGTCCCGATGTTGGCGGGTTGTGGTGTGGCACATCCTGGGGTCCTGCAATTTACTACAGTGAAACGCCGATCGTCACCATTTCCCTCCGACTTTTTAGATTAAGCCAAGATCAAACGGGATTTAACTTTGACTTTCGTATGGCTTATAAGATGATCCGTAAATCCGACGCAGTAGTTCGATATGGAAATCCTTTTGTCGGTAATATTTTTATTTTCATTCACATCAATACTTAATCATCAAATAATAATAATAATAATGATAATAATAATAATAATAGGAATGACTCAAGTAACTCAACCGACAACAGAATTGGAGCTGGAGCAACTCTCGACGGAATATTCAAATACAACAATGTTGATGTCGACATCGCCGCTAGTAGAAACGGTTGAACACGAGCAGCAATCTAGAGATAGTAAACCAGTACCCGAACAACAATACCTCGGGGATCTAATTTCGGGTACATACTGCTCGCGGATATTTAGCGATTGCGATAAAAAAAAGTGTCGATTGCAGTCACCAAATTTTCCTGGTCTCTATCCACGTAATCTCACATGCTATTATGCCGTAAGTTTATTATACCATTATATATTATCTACAATACTATAATAACAATAATAATAATAAAAAAGAAAATAATGACAATAATAGGTACGACAACATGAAATTCCACCGGGAAAACATGCCCTTATAACTGTTCGACAACCACGAGGGCAACTAATTGCTGTTCGAGCCCGGCCGGCCAGCCAAGCTGAGCCGCCACCTCGAGAACTTCGTCTCTGGCAAGACTGCGATGTTGTACAAGACTACGTGACTATTTACGACGGCTATACTACTCGTGATCCGGTAATCCTTAAATTCTGCGGTGGAGGTGAACCCGTCCCTGAGGCTACCAGTAGCGGCGCTGAAATTCTTGTCGAGTTTACCACTTCACCATACGGCACCTTTCTTCATCCCACTCCACCACACTCGTTACATGGATTTCAACTTGAAGTTCAAGTACAATTATCATTTTATTTTAATATAATAATAATAATAATTATTATTATTATTATTATTATTATTATTACTATCAAATTAATTATATCAATTATTAATACCTACAGGTTAAATTTGTCGATGCTGACTCTCCAACTTATGCAAAAAATAAACGATGTGAGTTTTGGCTAAAAGGTAATACTGGCGGAGTACTAACCTCACCAAGTCATACTTTACCGAGAAACACAACTTGCCTGTATCATTTGCGCGGAGCTGGACCAGTTGTACCAAGTCCTACACCACCGAGACCACTTCCGAAATTTCCCGAGACGCGGCCTGGAACTGTATGGAGAAAACCTCCACCCAAACCACCACAACCCCAGTTCAGAGTTTGGCTTTCGATACTAAAGTTTCACATTGGAACAAACCCCACAGTTGTTCCTTCACAGAACGCTGCCTCCGACGACGATTGCAATACCACTCTCTTCGTTTGGGATGGAGAAATGATGCCTTTATCCGATTGCAATGACATATCTTGGTATTATAACACCTATTATTATTTTTATCATTATTATTTATTTTTTAAAATTAAAATTTCAGTGAAAAAGAAAGATTAAGATATATGGAGAGAACAGGGGACTCTATAACGACAGTAGGTGCACGACCAGCCAGCAATACATCTCTATTAGCAAGATACTGTAAAGATCGAGTCCCTAAAACTTGTGACCACGCTATTTTACAAAATACCAGTCGACCCTGCTCACTTGTCGAGGGTTTTATTTCCTCTGGTAATAGCCTCACTATCGAGATACGTATGATTGAGTCTACAGCTCTCAGGTAACAATAAATTTAATCAATAATGCGTTGTTTTTTTTTTTTTCTTTTTTTTTCCTTTTTTTTCCTAGCCTACGCAATTTAAAACATTTGGCAAACTCAAACATCTTGCATATAATCGTAGTAAATTAAAAATACCCATAGATAGAAGATAAAAAAAACGAATTTTATTTATTTTTTCAAGGCCCGTAAATTTTCGTGCACTTTATGAGTTTGTGGATCTTCATCATGATGGTGAACCGTACGGCAATGGACCGTGTTCACGGGTCTTTTACAGCAGAAATCGAGATCAGTACCCGGATCGGAAATTCCAAGCTCCGCGAAATATTTTTCTTTATGGCCGAGGGGGTACTAAAAATTTAAGGTAATAAATCACCTTTTTATTATTTATCACGAGATAAATAGATTATTCTGTATATAAAAAGACTCTTTAAAACTCGATATTTGTAATAATAAGGTTATTTGCATGATAAAAGAATTTTTTTTTCCAACATTCAACAAATATTTATGAAAAATTACTCAACTTGTTTTAGCTGTGTGTATCGATTCGAGGGTGAACAGGATGAAGTTGTCAAACTACGATTCAATAAGCTTCTCAATGGGAATCGAACATGTCGCAGTGTGTCCAGTATTGACTATAATCGTTTTCTCTGTATTGGCTCCAGCAATTTCTCACTCAAGGCAATTTTATTATTTATTATTAGTTATTACATTACTAATTGTCACGCAATCGTTATTATATAATCTCATAATAATAGAGAAAAAAAAATATAACTATGTGATCAATGATAAATAAGAGTGCATACTGAAAAGTATGAAAAAAAAAAAAAAAAAAAAAAAGAGAAAAAAGAGAAAAAAGATCGATATGCTAAGAACAGAGTAGGATGATGTATATCTGGTCTAACCTAGATGTGCAACGAGCTTTCGCGTAATATCCTGAACTGTCTGACACGAGCTATGTTTATATTATACAAGTTATATGTATTTACGTGTGCATGTATATGATGTACATACCAGTTGCCATCAACACATTAACATCGTGTGTCTTTATTACTCTCAACATGAGCAGTAACTTGAATTCGTGATTAGAGTTAGTTCTCAACACCCTCTAGCACTATACTAAATTTAAGAAACGATCGATATTTATATGCAACTCTAATATGCCCGCATGGTTTTTGCTCTTGTTCTTGTTTTTGTTCTCGACTCGTCAGAGAGTTACGTGGCTAAGAGATTTAACTAAAACTTATATAAATTTTGTAAACATGTATTATTTTTTATTATTTTTATTTTGATAAAAAGGTGATGGAACTGCCTTGGTTGAATGCAGCGCCAATTCAGCGAGACTGTCTCTGCTCTAATCGATCACTACCTATAAACATTAAATCATTATCCCACGTTGTTGAGGTGCATTTTACGATTCACTCAATGAATGCTCTGGATGATTACAACAATATTTTCTTTGAGGGTGTTTGGGATTTCATAAAAGCCGTCCCGTGTCTTCAGAAGCGAAGAGTTCGTGGGCCATCAGGGGAAATTAAATACGAATTACCCCTTACAAATGAAGACCAGGTTTATATATTTGTTAATCTAATTGTAGATAAAAATAATAATAATAATAATAATAATAATAATACCAAGTATATCTTTTACTTTAAGAAAAATTGCAAACACCATCCGTGGTTGATTGATCCAGGACCGGGACAATATTTGTATATAGAAACACATGGAATAGTGATGAATAGCAACAATAGCAGTGGTAAATGCTTAACCAGCAACCGTATTATCGTACACACAGGCGGAAATGTAAATGTTTCGGTTTGTCCTAAGCCTGAATCAGACTCAAGACATAATGTTGTCCAAGTGTTTAGTAAAGGTTGGTCTGTTGAGCATAAAACAATGATGCTAGCACCTCGTTTTGATCCAACCAGAACAATTGCCGTTGAATTTATTATGAATGAAGCTGATTCTTACTCTGTTACGTGGCTTGAATTAACCAAAAGATGGTAAATAATAATAATAATAATAATAACAATTGATAATAATTGAGACAATAATATAATAATTATTTAATAGGCCATCATCAATAATGGCAATAGCCGAACTGGGGGAAAGTCTACCGCGTGATTGTGAGCAACGTTGTCCAGAATTGAATGCCTGTATAAATACATCATTGTGGTGTGACGGTACTTCTCACTGTCCGTCTGGTTACGATGAAGCACTTACTCACTGTTCAATGCTGCTGCGACTTCCTCCTTTACATTTGGCTATTGGTGCTTCAATACTTGTTACAATAATTGGCTCTGTGTGCTTTATCTTTTGGCGGTGTATTCGCCGAAAAGCGAACCGTTCAATTTCACAACATCGGCTTAAAAGTATATCATCAGAGACAGCTATTATTGGAGATGGAAAGGAAGTTATCTGCTGACAAAGCGACAGTTCTGTACGTTACGTCGAAGTTGACCGGGTTACCACTGTGTGACGATCGTTACGATCATCCTCACGATCTTCACCATTGACGCCATCGGTCTCTCTGTGGCTCGTTCATTGCTCCTTTGTGGGTCTGCCAAGGTGGTGGTGGTACGGACATGATGCCTTGTTAACACATAATTTAATGTTGTTATGGCTACTCAATGCCGTTCAAGTTATTATTATCCTCTAACCCTCGATTATAAAAAGTCCCACTCGCAATAAAAATAATATTATTTTTAAATAGCGTATGAACGAGCTATAATAACAATACTTAAAACTCGCTGTTACGTGCAGAGCTGGACGATAATCATTATTATTATTATAACTAATTAATATTATTATCATATAATTAATTATATGACCGTGTACGTGGGAGTGTGTATGCGTTCGACCGTATTCAATCTTTAGTTCAATCTCTTTTCAATAGCTACCCGTTTTAATATTAACACATTATTATTATTATTGTTGTTATGAATAATATTTATTATATTATAAAAAAAACGGTGGTCGCATATAATCCACAGAATGTTTTAAACTACTGTGTTAATTCCACTGAGGTTAAAAAAAAATGTATATCTGTTGGAGTCAACACTTTTCAATGTGATTGTTTTTTTTTTTTTTTTTTTTTTTTTATTCTACTTCCCCGGGAATTCTCTCGATAACAATGACCACACGCTGCCAATATTTTATTGATCATTTTAACAAGAGTGTAATTATTGTACAATATTTTCACACAACTTGAAATATATATATAGCTATGAAATTATTTAAACCCGAATTAAAAAAAAATCCGTTTGCGACCATTTAAAATAATAATAATAATAATAATAATAAAATAATTAAGCGTGATTTTTAATCACATTTTTTAACGAGGACAATAACTTTATAAAGAATAAAATATGTCTTGAATCGAGAGATTTGCGTGGAAAAGTATAAGTATATAAATATATATGTAAGAGTGTATTATCGAGTTGAAAGTGTTTAAAAATATGATGCATATAAGCGGGTTAATAATGATAATAATAATATTATTAAAATAAAATGTAGAAATTTAAAAAAGTAAAAAATATGTTATAATCATATACGTTCGATTGAAAATATTGGTATGAGTATGATTAAAATTTTTGTGTGAATTGGCGCGTGTATTGTCTGAATATGTACATAGATATATAGTAGTAAACAATTGACATAACAACTTTGTGAAACACGATATAAATTTAGAATACTTATTTGGCATATAACATTAATTAAATATACCGACCAAATTCAATATATATATATAGATATAAGAATGTTGCATTACTTAACAAACAGAAAAATAAAATTTTAGGCATTGAAAGCATGCAAAAAGTATTGAGGTAGAAAAGATTTAATAAGGAAATGAGTGTTAAATTTTTCAGTTAGAAATAATGATAACAATAATATACATATGTCATGTGAAATATGCATGTATATATATATATGTAATTTAGTTCGGAGCTGTGCTTCGAATTGTTACGCCGAGATTGACGTCAGCGTCGCGACGAGGGCACGCGGACAATCCAATCGATTTTTACGGCACAAGAAACCAACCACATATATTGTAATAGACAAATATTGTAATATTCAAATTTTTATTCCTCAGTATGTACACATACACACAAACACCAATTAAATCTCCATTACTCTTTATCTCATGTCTGATTTACGAAACACCATGTTTGTTTTTTTTTTATTTATTTATAAGATGATATTGTAAATAGATATGTGTACTTTCGCGCATAGTAAAAATTCATACTGCAATATGCAAAAAAAAAAAAAAATGACTGAGTTACAATGATCATTATTATTATTATTGTTATTATTACCATTGACTATTCAGAATAACTACAAGTAATTATAGAAAGGGAATAGTAATGTTGCGCACATACACAGCGACAATCGTTAAATAAATCAATGAAAAATTCGGTGATTTAAAATTTAGCCATATTAGTAAATTATTTGCAAATAACAGAAAAAAAAGCCCATAACAATAAATATTAAAAAATAATAATTTAAAATAAATGCATATACACATACAGCTAGCCGCGAAAGCACAGCCATTATTTTCTTCGTCAGTGCGTGTTTATAATAATATGCAATAATAATTATAAGCATTTGCTTGTATACTTAAACTAAATTTGCATGTCAATACTCAGCTACCGCCCAAATAATTCTTTGACATCTGCAATCGTATTGAGCAATTATTTTTTTAAAATTTATTTATATTTTGCAACTGATATTTGTTATTTTTTTTTCATTATGACTATAATTTTGGGACCAATTCGAAATATCAATATGTAAATGTTTAAAATATTAATTCAAATAATTCTCTCCCACTTAAAATTTATAACCTTATAGCTACTTTTCATATTTTTATTTTTTTAATTATTTAAATTAAATAAAAAATTTTTGGGGTGGTAATAAAACCAAAAGCACTACAAAAAATGACCATACGATTTATCCGTGCATTTCTATTATTAAATTTTACAATTTGCTACCAGCGAGTTAATTTTTGTTGTTGATACAACACTCATACACATGAATTCAATTATAGACATAATTCCATAGAAACGTATAGAAGAAAAAAAAGTTTTTAAATATTTCACAGTATGTTGTTGTTAAACGAACGAAATATACATGAAAAAATTAAATAATAATGAATACCTTATTCGGTATTCAATAATACTCTGTAAATATCTCTATCAATTTTAAATGACAAAAAAAGATTCAAATCAGCGGAATTCTACTATGTAGATGATAAAGATGTTTCATTATAATTATTATCATTATAAAATTCGATTGTAGAAATTGCATATCTCAAAATTGTTAAAAATTTTTTTAAATATATATATATATATATAAAAAATCACGTCAAAGTAAAAATAAAGCAATTTCTTTATACATTTAATTATAATTAAAATTATTTATAAAATTTGTATTGTGTTATATTATGAAATTGTAATATTGAGTTTTACTGTCAAAAAGTTAAATTTAAAATTTATTAAAAATAATACTTACTACGTAATTTATATTGCACGAGTGTGCGAGTGGTCTCGACCATTTTTCAAGACTGCCGAAATACGTCATGTGTATTTTAATAATTATATGATGTATATATATATATATATATATATTTTATGTTTTTATTATTATTTAAAATTTGTTTTTACTATTTAAATATTGATAATAAAATGACCTGTCATATTGGAATTTTTTAAGTGCTCTATTTTAAATTTTAAAGACTCTGGGAAATTACCCGTTCATCAGTATCATCGTAATTATCACAACTGTTTATCTTTGCAAAGTGCGGTTAAATAAAATAGTTAAAATAAAACTACTTAAACGCAATTTCCATCAATAATTTTAATAGAGAGAATAAATTTACGGATTAAATGTAAAAATCGACACTTTACAAGACATAAGTCGACAATAACTTATTAAAAAAAAAAAAATTAATTTTAACTAAACACGCACATTAATTACAATTTAAATAAATATAAATCTAAAGCCAGGATATTTGCAAAGATAAATAATCAAAATAAAAACATTTAAATGTACCTCAATAATTGTATATGAGATAAATAATAATTTCTAGTGGAAAAATTTTAATTATAATTCAGCATTAAAATTTGGTTTATTATCGAGTGTTGAAAATTTATGATAACATAAAATTTCCAATGAATTAAATAAAATATTATTTGTTGTGGATAACCGTACGAACTCAAGCCAGCGAGTTCCTAGGTTTTTTTAAATCATTCGCAACCATGGGGAATAAAAGTATTATTTATTGTTTCTTAATTTATTTACTTGTTTTTGCCGTTTTATATAGTATAATTTATCTTTTTCTCTACTCTCTCTTCCGGGTTCTTAATAGTATATTATAATTATGTGCCGAATTCTATTGTTATATCTATCGATTTATTCAATAATTGCGCAAAGTATTCAATACGTGATGTACATATACTGTTTTTAAGCACATGCAGATAATAAAATTTATTATAACAATTATATTTGTTTTTGGTTCATATTTTTCGTAAGATATCAGTTTTTAGGAAGAAAGCAAAAAAAAAAAAAAAAAAAAAAAAAAATTTTATTTTGTTCATAAATTTGTGTAGTCATACGACATTTAAACACGATTATATTCTGCGATTGATACAATAATAATAATAATAATAACAACAACAACAACAACAATAATTATTTTTTGAAATTAATTATACGAATAAGATTATACAATTTTTAGTTTTTGGGATTAATTATGATTTTTTGTTATAATAACCCACCATTATTATTTATAATTGATCTATATAATATATAGTAATAATATTGTTGAATAAACTTGTTGTTGTCATTAATAGGAATAAAAATAATAATTATTCCCAATAAATTACAATGACAAAGTAGAGTATTATTATTAACATCGCGTTTCATAAAGACCACTTCTGCCGATATATCTCACCCACTTAATGACATCGTGATCAGAATAATTTAGTTTTGATTCAAATACTTTGAGATATCTAACTTTAAAGCCAGATGGAGCAAATGGTACCTCAAAGTTCATTGAAATAGGTGGTCTTGTCCATTTTTTCTTGGTATCAGTTTCGAGTAAATCTATTTCAGCAGACAATTGAGTTTCTTTCATACCTGCCATACGTTTTATTTTCCAAACAATTGCATTTTCCGAAGCTTTATATTTAGCTTTACCCTTTAAACAAATCAATTGAACACCGGCAGTATTTAATGGAGTTGGTACTCGTACTTCTATTTTTTGTCCCAACAGTGAGGGCTTAAAATTTGATTTAAGAACAGCTTTAACTTCCATTTTTGTACGGCCAACTTCTCTTACCAGTGGTATCAATCGAAATGGCAATGATATATCTTTTGTTGTTCGGTATCTATACATTAAATAAATATTTATATTAGCTTATTAAATATTTTAAAAAAAACTAATATCAATACCTCATTAATTCAAATTCGCCATCCGGTGGTATAAAACTAATGGAATGTTCAGTTTCAAACTTTGACAATTTAACACATTGATGAAATTGACAATCATCAATAACCACAACGGGTTTACCAGAACGTGCGCCTGTTGGATCTTCGCCACCTCCTAGTGCACCACTACCACCCTTCATTCCACGTGTATCCATCACTATTTTATCATTAATACCAAATTTACATTCTGGCATTCCCGACAGATAAGATTTCATTACAACCTATTTATTAATAAACCATAATTTTTAAATATGATTATTATTATTATTATTGTTATTATTATTATTATTATACCTTTCCGGCAACATGAGCGCTTAATACTTGTCCCTGAGGACTCATCAAGAGATTGACATACTCCAATACATCAAGGAATAATTCATTACGACGGTATTTAATACCTTCTCGTCTCCATCCTATTTGACCTGTTACTTGAGATGTAATTTGTGCTTGTTCTTCTTTTGTCGCTGACTTAACCCCTTGTTGAGTAATGAATGTCTTCAGCACACCGGTATCGCAATTTTGTGGATATCCAAAATCCAATATTTCTATTTAAAAAATAAAAAGGTTCCTTTACTCAGCCTCTTTCATAAATAAAATTTAAAATAATGAATAATTGAATTTTACCATCAAGCAACTCGTAAATTAAAACAAAATTATTTTTAATATTTTCTTCGGAAATTTTTCCAAAATACGACTGCATAACGTCGTTGATCTTGAGAAGAAATTCAAAAACCATTGCTGCGTTAACATTTTGTTTAGTTACTGCAGCCAACCAAATATTTGCTCGTTTAATATGAAAGAATGATGTACGAGCAATATTGGTAACGGGTGAACGAACTTGCTGACGAGCATGAATAACATTAACTCTAAATGCATCTACAGCATTTCTACCAATGTCATCTCGATACACCCGAGAAATTAATACTTCTCCCTTGTGATTGTACACAAATAGACCTCCGATCATTTTTACGGTGAAAGCTGATTCAACTCTCTATTTATTTATTTTATCTTACTGTACTGCTGAAAAAGAAAAAGAAAAAAAAAACATTTACATTATCTTTGCTAAATAATCAAATGCCACGAAATAGCAACAGAATATAAAAATAATTTTTTAAATTATTATCATTATGTGTGGGTTTTTGAGACTGAGAAAAATATCACAATCGATAACGCCCTCGATATCATAATAAATGACATTTGAAACGAAAAATAAACTATATATATGTATGACGGAGATGCTTCACACAAATGATCGCTGTCGCTGATGATGTATTTTATCGACCACCCACTTTTGTATGACATTAAGAAAAAAATTTTAGAGTAGAAAGAAAGAGAAAAAGGAATAAATGCCAACAAGTAGTAATGCTAATATAATAATAATAATTATTTACTTACACATTTCACTAGTTAGAATACTGGAATAATGTATTTGATTATCCCAGACTGGGATTAACATTTAAATTTAATTTTTAAACTTAAAATACTATCCAAGTGCAATCATTACGAGCCAGCAGCCAGCAGCCAGCAGCAGCAATCACTGGTGATATCAGTCAATATCAGTAGCCGAACCAAGCCGAACCTGCCCAACACCCAAGACAGTCCAAATCCAACACCGTTTTATACGTTTATACGTTTTCATGAGAACCAGAAGCCGCAGTCAGCCATCTTCGCGCATCAAATTATACACCCACTTTTTGTTACTACGTAATTCAAAATTATTCATCTTTTTAAACTTTTTAAAATTCATTCTCATTAAATTATCATTTTTAAAATTTTTTACTATTTTAAATAAAACATAACTACTCACTGATAATTAATTATTTTAAATTTTAATTTATTTTAAACTGATTAAAGATAACAAATAGGGGAATAAGGAAATGGAATTTATTAAATATTCCATAGTTCCTCTTGTCTGACATGTTGGATCAAATCGAATTCTACGTCGAGCAGATGACGCTGTAGACAATTTCAGAACAATAGTCGCGTTATTTGATGGTAAAAAATTCAAAAGAGTCATATGTATATTTATTTATTAAAAAAAAAAAAATATTAATTACAATTTAAATATCAAAGAACCGTTAATTTAATCAAATGAATATCATCACTAGAATAAAGCGGATGCTGATCAGAGCGAGGTATGTACTCTAATTTGAATACTTTTTTCAATTTTTCCAGAAATAGTTGCCACACCGACACCTGTCCAGGAGTATCTCTCTCTTCTTGAGATAAAATACCATAAGTATTTTCATTAGTTTTACAAAAATACTTGAGAGTTTTAATCAGCGGATCTATCGACTTTTAAATTATTCATCAATTAATATTTATTAAATTAAATTAAATTAAATTATATACCTCTGAATAATATACACAGTCAGCAAGAAGAATAATATCTGGTGAAAAATCAAATTCAAATTTAGTTCCCCATTTGATAACTTGTGCTTCAGCAAATCCTATCCCATTTTTCCATTGATTTTCATTCATGGAAATGTTGTACTTTAACATTGGAATTGCACTCTCTAAATCAGTCATAACAACATGAGCTCTAAAATTAAATTATCATTTTACTTAATTTAAAAATAATTTTAAGAGAAAGAAAAAAAATGTACCCAAGGCAGGCTGCTGTCATTCCTACGCAGCCAATTCCAGCTCCAAGTTCCAATACTTTTTTTCCAGCAAGCCATTGACTTGTCGTTCCATTTTTATTATTTAAATTACTGAAATTAATGTAATCCAAATATTTAGCTAAAACAATTGCTGCATCCCATACAACACAATTAACATCACCGATTTCTTGTTGATATAACGTTAATTTATTATCTTTACTCTCTAGTTCGAAATTTCGAGTAAAAATATTATTTTCCATTATTATTAATTGTGAGAGGTTAATATACCATACCATACCATACTATACTATACCATACTAAAATATTTTGCCGCGAAAAGAAAAAGATTTTATTTTGTATAATGCGTCTGCCGGCCGGCTACGGCTACCGGCTGCATTTGAGCATTTGAGTTTTAGTTAAATATACCATAATAAATGTGCTCATAAGAGGTTATACTTAATTATTTTTTCATTATAAATAAATATCAACAAGAAAATTATTATAAATTTAAAAATAATCAAAGTAAAGTGATTATTTATTTTAAAAATATAATAAACAAAAATGAGTATGGAAAATATAGGATGTAAAGAAGTACTATTTAAACGTATATTATTGGCAATAACTGCAAGTATTATTGTCCAATTAATATTTATGAGCAGTGTTATTTTAATTAAAAATATAGACATGACATCTCCATTGTCATGGTTTCAAGACACATGGAAAATAATAACATGTTTAAAGATGTGGTTATACATGATTATTTTTGCAACAATTATTATTCTTCAAGGAATTATCTTGAGTAAAAATTATTTAAATTACTCATATTCACCATACGCTCAAACCAGATTTATCTTGTTCTGCCGTTTATTTACGCCAAATAATTTAATTATTGTTTTTATGTATCTTATCAGTGGAATTGTACTGGTATGGTTACATTTAGCATTAGAAGATGGAAAGTACAGTTCATTGACAAAAAAATGCCACACAAATATTTCAACAACAATAACTTCAACTTGTCTTGTTGAAGAGCATTTATTTTTGCTGCTCGGTAGTCTATGGACAGGAATTTATTATTTTACAAAAACAAATATATTTGTCTTTCATAAATTACAATTTCCTCTTATTCCATTATCGAAATTTACTCAAGTACGCAGAGGTATCAGTAATCTAATGCCAATTACAGTAATTAATGCTATTTGGCCAACATTATATTTCATAGGACTGTATTATTTTATCGGTTCGTATGTTAAAAAGTTTATTGCATCTCTGTTATTTATTCATATAGAAGAACAACAGCCATTGGACTCAATATGGAGATTATTTAATTTATCATTAATATTGCATTCATGGTTATATACATCATTATTTGGATTAACAATAAACAGTATGGATTTATTATTTAAAGCTTATTTAACAGAATGGATGCAGTTTGAAATTGGACAACGGCTAAATGTTTACAACAATGTTAATCAACAGCTTAAAGTAACAATAACTCTTTCTGATGCATTGACAATGAGCAAAGTCCCCATTATTCAGCATTTAGGATTTTTGGATCTGGTAACACTGGCACAGAAAGAAAAACAACGTAGAGAAATACTATTTAGCTTGAGCCAACCTGGAGGGCATCCCTACAACTGGAATTGTATTGTCGAAAAGTGTTTATCATTTATAAATAACTTTTCTGTTGAAATAAATACAACTGTTGGTCAACAACAAGATAAAGTATCAGTATCTCCTTCTGCTGCTTCACCTATATCACTTACATCACTTACATCACTTACATCGCCTACATCACCAGTCACGTGTTCTGAAAAACTAGAAGCACAACCCTATCATATGCGTAGTTTAGTAAATAAAAATCTATCTTCAACACCAGCAGCAGTAGGAAAAGACATTACGCCAACTGAAAATTGTAATAATTATATTGGACAATTTATTGGAGAATTTATAAAAACTACACGGCTAAATTTAATTTCTTACTTACTGTCAAAGCCTATTATTTTTTATTTTTTTGGTAAACTGAATAACAACAACATTCAATATTTGATGTTTAATGGTCAGCCAATTATTTGGGCTGTTGATGGAATTTCTTCACTTGCTGTGGCATCTCTCCACGAGGATCCATATGGTATTGTACAAAAAGATTTACCAGCTATAATTGAAACGTTACTTGTTCTTAAACAATCGCTAGATAAACTTCATAAAATGAATATGATGATAACAACAAAAAAACAGCCACACTATGATGACAAAGACGTTAGACAAATGCTCACATCTCTAAGAAGTGCCAACAGACGAAGTATTTATAGAATTGTAACAAAATTCAAGGATTACATTGATGATTTAACTCTGGATCAATCAGTCAGGGATCAGTTGAATGGATTTTTTGTTTGTAAAGAATAAGTTACAAGTTGTTACTGTTATTATTATTATCATCATCATCATTCAAATTTGAAATAAATAAGTGTGTGTGTGAGTGTATGTACGAGTATAGACTCAAACAATAAAAACTCATTATTTCTATTTTTAAAATATAAATATAAATATTTTTCATATCATATAATTAATGTATAAGTAAATAAATTAAATTGTTTTTCTTTTTTTTTTGTAATTAAAAAAATTTTATTATTACTTTTATTTATAAATAATAATTTTACATTTTTTTTAAATATTGTACAACGCTTATATTATAAAATAATTTTTCACGCAGTAAATTCCAACTTTTACGTTGTACAGTCGACAGATTACTTAAATATTTGAATAATTTTTCATTATTTTGTATAGTTGTACCATGAATTTTTAAAAATATACCTAAATATGATTGGGATAACTCAAAATCGCGATTACTCATCATCATATGTTTAATCATTTTCATAAATTGCAACATTATCTCTACTGTAGATGTAGGATCTAATGAAAGTGATTGTACTTGCAAGTCTATCGAGCTGGGTCCCAATACTTTAAGTCTCTCAATAATTTTTGAAAAATCATTGTCATCATTGCCAATAGTATCTTTCAACATTTTACCAAATGACGTCAAATTACTAAAATTATTTGGTATAAGTAATTTACTATTATTATCGATATCTTTATTTTTATTAACATCAGACAAATCAAACTCAACTTCCAATGAAGATATAGTTGGCAAAAAGAATGGCGCACTCTCAGGTGCTTTTGGAGGTTCAATTGGTTTGTTTCGTTTTTTTATTATGTCAATATTGAGAAGATTTTGCCACCGTGAGTTTGCTAATGATGACATTGTTATCAGATTCGGAGCTAATTGATCCGGTGAAATATATTTATTTTCATCGTCGTCATCTTGTTCATCAACAACTTGCATGTTTTCTACTTCAGTATCATTATCATTGGGTGCTGAGGCTATTCTTGGTAATCCAACCAAAGGTATTGAATAATTTGATGGTAATGCTTTCAATGACACATGAGAATATAATGTACGATTCGACCACAAATAAATTCCTACATTATTCATATGAGCTGTTACTAAAAATTCGCTGGTAGGAGAAAAATGCAATGATACACAGGCCTCGGGTATCTATTAAATAAATATTAAATTATTGTTTTATTATGTTCATCGTAATTATCAAGTTTAAGTTAATTTATTTTAAAAATTACCTGAAATACGTCAATTGGTTGGGCAGATGGTATGTCCCAGGTTCGTATAGTACAATCTAACGCGGCAGTTACTAGCCATCGAGCATCGGGACTAAATGTAGCATCAGTTAAGTGACCAGTATGACCACGAAAATGCCTAACTAAACGTCGAGTATCTAAATCTATTAAAATAGTGGTAAAATCTTCTAGGGCTAACGCAATAAGAGAACTTTCTGGATGCGTTCTTACCCATTTTACAGCTTCATTTAATGTCAATACTGTTTGTGGTTCAGTATCTGAAAACAATCATAAAAAAAGGTTAGAGTATTTAAATATAAATAAAAATAAAAAACTATTAAAAGAATAAACTAATAACCTTTATTAGGTTTGAATGGCCAAAATTTAATTTTAGTATCTCGTCCAGCAGAAACAACATATTGATTTAGTGGATCGACCATGATTGCTCTAACGGGACCTTGGTGTGCACCTTTTTCACCTCCATATGTCGCTCTGTGCAGCCCTGATTGAATATTAAATCTATCAATGTGACCTGTATTATATCCTATTACGACAAAATTTCCACAGTGTGTTAAACAGACACTCGTTGCGTTAGCATTAAAATTTTTCGAAAAACGTTCGGGTAATATTTTATGCTCTCCCATTTTCAATTTATCATAAGACCAAGTCGTGACAACACCCAAACCCAAATGACATGCAGCAATATTGTCCCATTCTTTTTCACGTGTTTTTTCATAAGCGAATTCCGTGATTGGTGGCATTATAAGATTATCCTCAACGTTACGTTTCTTTTTTTTCGATGACTTTCTGTTAAATGACGCTCTGCCTAAACTTTTATTAAATATCTCGGTGACAGTGGAAAATATTCTCAATGAAGAATCACCACCAGCAGTCAATATATTACGACCATCGTCTCCATAAAATCTAACATAAGTTGGCGGCTCAGAGTGTCCTTGTCGAACAATCAATTGTCGAGCAGCTCCATCAGCTAAATCAAATATCCAAACTTTCAGAGAGTTATCCGGTGAAGACGAAACAATCAATGGCTCATTTGGCAAGCACTGTAATCCAGCAACAGGTCCTGAATGAGCATTCATAAGCTGTGAATCAACTCTTTTCTCATCAAGATTCCAGAAAACAATATGACCAGAAAGACTACCAGTAGCCATAATTGGACGCTCGTGATCGTCTGTTCTAAATGTTATCGATGTAACTAAACCCCAGTCTTGAATAAGTTGAAAAACAGTTTCATCTAATTTTAAATTGTGTAAAATAATTTTTCCATTGGCCAATCCAATCGCCACAACATCCAATGCTGGTGCCTGTTCAACAACCGTTACCGTTGAATTCCATCCATTAAAATTGTAAATCATCTTTGACGTCCTAATATTCCACAACTGCAAATTACCCTGTTCACTGCCCAACAGTATTTTATTTATATAAGTATTGGGATGCATCATTGTTGTTATTTTAAATACATTATTGCTAAAATTTAACTCTAATTCAAGTTGTTCTGTTTTTATGTCCCATACTTTTAAAATACTTTCATCATCAACGGAGAGTAAATTTGGTCCAAATGGCAATAATCCGTGTACTTGATAATTATGTTTAGCATACGTATGCTTCAATTCAGTTCCTCGACGCCAGGCATAAATATTACCCTCGCTGGCAGTATACACGTGATATGTATCACCAGCTAAACATGTTATATCACCTGGATGACTACCAGATACTGTCAAAAGACTCAAATGAGAACAACTGTAAGTGTGAAATGCCCTTCCAACACAAGTTACAATTAAATTATCCTTTCTTCGTTTAATGTAACGTGTTACAAGTGGTATATGATTACTTACATAACCTAGAGCACGATTTTTTATAAATATTTTACTTTCGGGCATTTTAACACTATTTATATCACTCATTGTTTCAGGCATTTTATTTAAAACACTAACACTTGTATAATATATATTTTTTATTTATTTATTAAATCCTGCAATAAATAAAATACTCAAATTATTAAAAGTTAATAAATAGAAAAAAAAAAAAAAAAAATTATTGTAACAATTTATATTAATGATAATAATTATCTTACCTTTTACAAATTTTTAAAATAAATTTAAAACTTGAAAATCATAATTAATTTTATTATAAGAGCACGTGTTTTCTGATGATGTGATGATCGCCATTTAATTGATTTTTGTATATAGTTGAGTCGGTCAAGTCTACAAAAGAAGAAAAGAAAATATAGATATAGTTGTGTTGTGTATTGAGGATGTTGATAAATAAGATCTCTATAACAAAATTTAACACGTACAATATATGTACTGATGATTGATGAATATAGAATATGACAACATGGTCAACATGAGACAAAACAGAGCAAATAGACAATAGAAATCATAAGTATGTACAGTATCAGCACGTGTTTTATTTATTTATTTTAAATTTTTTATAACACAAAATTGTATTTTTAGTGCAATAAATTTTTGGATATTCAAAAAAAAAAAATAAACTAACACGTAAGTTATACATATATTTGAATTGTTTAAAAATTAATAAATTTTTTTGCTCATAAAAAAAAGTTTACAGGTTAATTTAAAAAATAAACTGAAAAACTGAAAATGACAACAGATTCATCAGATAATCAGATAGTAACAACGCCTAATGTAAATTTAATTAATGAAAATTCTAATAATGATACTGACACAAGTAATTTAAGTAAAAGCCAGCTTAAAAAAATAAAGAAAAGAGAGAAATGGCTCGCACAAAAACCAGAAAAAAGGTATGTCATTTTATACAATAGATAAGTATATTTTATTTTATTTAAATATTAATTGTTGTATATAATTAATAGACGAAAAGAACGATTAAAAACAAAAGAGAAACGGGCTTTTGCTCGGGCGAATAACATAGATCTTGGACCTTCAAGAAGAGAATTAAAGAAAAGTACCATGGAAAATAGCACTTGTCGATTAACAATTACCATCGACATGTCATTCGATGATTTAATGATTGACAAAGATATTGCTAAACTTGTCAAGCAAATACTGAGATGTTACACTCTGAATAGACGAGCACTTGCACCAGTACAATTTTCATTGACAAGTTTCAATAACAAATCGAAAGAACAAATGGAGAAACACAACGGCTATCAACATTGGGATGTTAGTAGACAATACATAATATACTTTTTATTTATTTATAGTATTAATTTATTCTAGGTTAAATTTTATGAAGAATCATACTCAAAGGTATACAGTGATAAAAAAATAATTTACCTAACTAGTGAATCAGAAAATATTATTGAAAACTTAGATGAAGATTGTGTGTATGTAATCGGTGGTTTAGTAGATCATAATTGCCACAAGGTAATTATTATTTTATATTTTATATTATTTTAATTATAATAAATAAATGTTTATTATCATTTAATTATAGGGTCTATGCCATAAACTTGCTGTTGAAGCGGGTATTCAACATGCTCGATTACCATTAGATAAATTTTTAAAAATGAAAGCTAGAAAAGTTCTCACTATAGATCATGGTAAATTATTTTATTTATTCTCAATTTTAATATTAAATATCACCACACGCATGTTATTTTTTTTATTTTTTTTTTATTAATTATTGCAGTTTTTGAAATTTTATTGAGAATGACAGAGGGGAAAACGTGGCAGGGAACATTTCTTCAAGTATTACCGATGCGAAAAAATGCTGAATTAGTATCGGAAGCAGAGGAAGAAATGGATTCATCAAATGAAAGTAATGAATGTCAGATTGATGTTTGAAAATTGTACATAATATAAAAAAAAATAATGATCTACGATGATAAAAATTTATTGCGTTTTTTTTTTTTTTTTTTTAACTTCCCTCTTAGAAAATCGATGATTTTCAAAAATTTCGGGAAGTTATTGTTTTCACCCCGATTTTCAAAAATCGAGTTTTCATCAGATGTCGACGTTTTGAGGTCCTAGGAAGCTATTCTGACTATTTTTAGAATGATGTCCGAGTGTCTGTATGTATGTGTGTAAACTCTTTATAACTTTTTAACTAATAAACCGATTTGGATGGTTAAGGCGGCAATCGAAAGAGTTTTTTGGCCATCAACTTTTCTGAAAATTTCAGATCATTTGACCAAGTAGACTCGAAGATATTGGCCAATTACGAAAAAAAAAAATTTTTTTTTTTTAGTTTTTTATTGATTTCTTGAAAACGACTTATACGATCGACTTCAAAATCTAATCAGCTCTAGAACTCAATGAAACGCGTCGATTGCCACCTCAAACATCTAAATCGAATAATTCGTTCGAGAGTTATCGTTGGAGAAAGAAATGATAAAAAACAGTTTTTTGCGAATATCTTTGAAACAACTCCACCACACAATCCAAAAATCTAATCAGCTTTAGAATTTATTAAAACGCGTCGATTGCCACCTCAAACATCAAAATCGGATAATTCGTTTGTGAGTTATCGCGGGAGAAAGAAATGCTAAAAACTGTTTTTTTCGAAAATAATGGCATGCAAAAGTATTTTCGAGCTCGAAGAGCTCGAAAATGTGTTTACAACGATGTTTTTGAGCTCCTCGAGCTCGAAAACAGCGGGAAGTTTTGGGGCTGGCCCGCAGGGTCAACCGATGCCCAGATTTTTTTTTTTAATTTACATTAATAAATTTTAAAAAGGGGTACAATTCAATGATACTTTTATTAAACACGCCCACACATACGTGTATATACATATTTTTTTTATTTTCATTTTAATAATTACACAAAGTGTAGAAATATAATTTTCAAGCATACGAATCACTGTTAATCTATTACATTAAGCACTTATTTATTACCATTATAATTATTGTGATGATAAATTAACATGATTTTTAAATTTCGAGAATAGGCCATCTTACTCATAATATCTATCTTACTTTATTTTTACAGTAATAAATAAATATTAGTATACATCTTTTTTTTTTTTTATCAATCTCTTACTAAGTATTCAGTGTTAAAGCTTTAAAAAATAAAAATTCACCAGAATCGTTTAAATATAATACAAATAAAATAAAATAATTCTATTAAATATATTGTTAAATGATATTTGATATACATGGTCAACTGCTGATTAAAAAAACTGCGTTTAAATTTATTTAAGTGAACAGAGTTTTCGGTAAAGAGATAAAATTCATAGATTCTCTTTAAGTCCTGCTCAAAAGATAACGTTTGTTTATGTATATAAATATATGTAATAAATATATACAGTGTGATATGAATTTTCAGTGAATTGTTGAGAAAAATATAGAAAAAAAATAAAATAAAAATATTAAAATTACTTTCGACACTTTTTTTTTCTTTTATTCTATAAATCTAATTGATTTGTTGGTTTTTTTTTTATTATTTATATTTTACAGCACCACATTATTATTTTCATAATAAATATTACCAAAGTCAACACCCCACATATGACTTATGGAACGTACATATTATGTACTATTAAAAATTGATAAAACAAAGTTAAATATGTAAAAGATAAAAGTACCGTCAGTCATTGTTTTCTGTGTACAACACATACAATTATTTTTTTATACATACTGTAGTATAAATGTTTTTTTTTTAAATTCATTGATTGCTGACATTATTTATTTCATGACTGTCGATAACTTCAAACTCGCTTTCATCGCTATCCCCGTCACTATCACTAGATATATCTTTGGATTTAAGTTCAAGTTCTTCTTCATCTTCCTCAGATGAAGAAATTCTTTCAAAATGTCTACTTTGAATTTTCAATCCATCTACGTCAGTTTCACCGCCACTCAACTCTAGCTCCGAAAGCTCAAGTCCATCAGTGCTGCCATCATCATGAGATGGCATTTTTAATCCAACAAGTTCATCGTCATTAAATGGATCTTAACAAATTAATATAATAAATAGATTAGTTTAATTAGGTAAAATAACTTTTTATATATTAATACATATTCGCAACATACCTATTGGTTGATCGAATGATGCGCCACTGGGTGGCGTCGGAGAATGATCACCGGTCTCTCCCGCTCTATTTAAAACTTGTAAGTTATCCTCCGTAACAACCGGCAAAAAATCATCTATTTCACTTTCCCATTCTAGTATTTTATATTAAAAAAAAATGTATATATATAAATATAAATTTATTTTTATTAATAATGACAATACTTATTCTAAAAAATAATAAAATATTTACCTTTAGATGAAAATATCTTTTTTGGTATTCTCAGGAACAAAGCAGGTCCCAATAAAATGCTCATACAAATGGTGTAAGTTAAAAGAACACCATTTACAGCACCACCGATAAGCCATAACACGATAGATGCAATACAAACTCCAATACAAAACTAATTATTCAATAAATAACATTATTTATAGTTCATATCGATGAAAAATATTAATAAATTATAAATAAAATAATTACCACTCCTGGCTGATTTTTCCTTAGCAGCATTAAATTTTCAAAACCCGCTTTAGCTTTGCTAATTATTTTACCAATACACTCTGCGTGTGGCGTCGACGATCTTTAAATTAAAAAAAAAATAATATATAGTAAATAACCATTCAATATTTATTTTTAAAAATTTTAAAAATTTAAAACATACATTGTGGAGTCAGATAATGATTTATTGTCCTGTTCTTTCTCTACTTGTGCTTCCAGAGTACTATAGCAGAGAACGAGGACCAACGCAGCACTGCTGGCTGCCGCAAAGCCACGAATCTCCAATACCACAACACCCCTGGAAAGAAAAAAAAATTAAAAATAAAACAAAGACATTTTGACAAACAACAACTGAGGATTCATACAATAACAGGAGTTTTTAATAAAAATACATAAATATGTATTTTTAAAACAATGACTGTACTGGTTATTTGTTCCATCAGATGGTCATTCATTTAAAAATGCATACTTCTAAGTATAAAAATATTTCACAACATTGTGTAAATAAATAAAATTACGTTTTATCAATGTATGAGTACCGAGAATAGTGTTGATAAAAAAAATTTTAAAAATAATTATGATCAATATCAGATAAAAAAATATTTTGATATCTAAAAATTACTGACGTAATTATAAATATAAGGTATTATTGTGATTGATGTTTAAAGTTTTCAAGGTCACAAGCAATTATATATATATATATCAACTAACTAGAAAGAAATATCAAAGTGAAAAAGAAAATAAAATATACATGTATAAATGTGGACATTAAATAAGAATCACGTGATTATTCGCGTATGTCTAAGTTTTAGCTTGTTGACACACAACACACTTATAATAATATACATATTTATATACATCATGCGCAAAAGATAGCATAACGAGGTTTAATTAATAATTATTTGTTAAAATTTATAATTATTTAATTAATATGATAATGTGATTATAACTAGGTATGTAAATATCCGATAATTAAAATAAATTTTTTGCAGTTACTCCATTTATGATAATGATAATAATTAAAAGGTAAACTCACCAAAATAAAATATTAAAGACAAGGACAACAGAAATGCTGTTGAATGAATTTTCCCACAATAGTATACTCTCTATTATGGTAAAAAATTTTTCCGATGTTTCTAAATCACGAGGAGGTAATTTTTTAGTTGTTGTTTGTTGCTGATGATGATGAGGATCAACGGATGATTTTTTTTCGACCAGATGTTCAGCTGTCCCTTTCATCCGCCGAAAATACCATCCAACTGTCTTCGATAATTTTTCCATAGTTTCCGTAGTATATATTTATAAATAATAAAGTAATTCTATATATATATATATTTTTAAAAAATACTAAAATATCACGTTATTGTCACTTGGCATGTTATTTTTGAAAGACGCACATTAACCCCTACGACTATTTCTGTCGCTTAACAAACTTTATTTTCCCAATTCTCGTATCTCGTCACCGCTAACTGCGTTGTTTGTGAGGCAAGATGAATAGAGAACACCCTCGCTCAATACAGACTACAGACAACTCAAATAAATTTCTCTCTCTCTCTCTCTCTCTCTCTCTCTTGGTTACTTTCGTTATACCTGCTGCCACGAGGTACTAACTATTTTTTTTATTATTTAAATAATTTATATATTTAGCTTAACCCCTTTGTTAACTGTGATATATATTTTCACTTGTACAAAATTTTCTTTGTCTAAAAAAATTAAAGTTACCACACACGATGAGTAATATGATCCACATAGATTTAAATAAATCTAGTAGTTATATTGCACACTAAATTAAATAAATTAAAATAATAAATAATAAAATGACACTTGGTTCAAATTTAAAATATAAAAGTTTTCCTATAAACTGCGTAAGTTATTATCAGTATATTTATCGAGGAAATTGCGATGTGTTTAATGTGTAAAACTGAAACGACTAATGTATGTTGTGTCGGTTGTGTCGTTGTGTGTGGTTGAGTGTACCATGTGGTTACCCCACTACTGGATACTGCAATACTAGTTTACTGGTTTTACTTGGTTTTACTTCTGCCTTCTACTGATCGTCGTTGTTGTTCAGCTCAGTTCAGCTGTGTTGTAGTCCGTGTTCGTTGTCGTCGTTGTGTCGTCATTGCCAGTACTTGGGCTATTTTTCCCCCTCTTCCTTACTCGCTCTCTTTCTTCTCTCTTGTGCGCTTCAAAATGCTTCAAAAACAACCCTATCAACAATTTTATATTTATTTTTCCTCTTTCTTCGACAATCGTTATAAAAAATATAAAAATTTATCATGTATCATGTGTAAAATGACTTATCTCTGAAAATATAAATAAACAAATGTTATTATTATTAATAAAAACGTGTTTACTTTTAAATTATAAAAGTACTTGGAAAAATAATAACAATAAAAAATTAAGACAGTACTTACTAAGCGTCATACTTTTAATGCTCTTTTAATTTATGTACCTATATATAGATATTGGTGTATAATGTAGACAATATACAAACTAAACGGCGTGATTCTCTTTCGCAAAGTATAAGTATATAATAAAGTGCATAAACCTCCGTCTACAATTCCCACCTTGTGATCTTTGCTACTTTTATACACAAAACATGTGACACATATTATTACTATTATTATTATTTTAATTCTTAATATAAATTACATTATGAATAAGATACCACTCAATTTAATACTCTTACTATATCGATTATACCTACAGATTAAATGTATGAATGAATATCGCGTCATTATTATTACTATTATTATTATATTTGTTTATTTATAAATATATATGTAGTATTATCAAAAAGCATGTTCTCCCTCATTGCTGCTTTAATTAATCATTAAATGATATGATAGTACACGAGACGTAAACGTCAGGCGATTAAATATATATATACATACATACATATATATATATATATAGAGCGTATTTTAAATATAAGTTAATGAATTGTATATGTACATAGTATAAATATTTGTCATTAATTCATTGATAGGTTGTTAAAACTTATTTGGCTATTGCTCTAATTTTTGGCATTAGGTCATCTTACTAAATCGCTTTATGGCCTTTCACTTTACCTTGACCTCAATCCAAACTTATTTTTCCCTCTCTGTTTATTTATTATTTTTTTTTTAATCTCAACTATATTATAAATTAATTAATAAGATGTTGGTAAAGATTACAGTTAATTAAAAACGTATTTTGCTTAATCAACTACTAAGTCTAATTGTAATGACAAAGATAATTCAATTGTTAAAAATTTATTTATTACACATTTTTGACATGCACGCACTCTTAAACATTTTAGATAATTATTCAGTCATTTCATATTTATCATACAATACTTTTTTTTTTTTTTTTTTTTTTTTTTTTAAATTAATTAAACAACGTATGGTACCTTGATTGGTCATCAAGTTCCTTTAAATAGATATCTTGGCTTCCGCTACGAATACTCGCAACAATTACATATAGTACATTAGAAAAAAAAAAAAAAAAAAAGTTAGAAAAGAAACCAACGATATATTTTTTTCAACTGTGCTGAATCATCTTTTTCGTACAAAAACAACATATTTATTATGTATTTCTTCAATCTCTTTAATTATAAATTATATTAATTAATATACAGATTTATATATTTTATAATTCCATCATAACTTTAATTAGTATTTTAGCTGTATAATTGCAACAAAATAAATTTACATATATACGTATCAATAGATGAGGTTTTACAAAACAGTTAACGATATGTCGGCACAGAGAATTACGTTATTGTATATATGTTATATAGTTATAAACAGTAGTTAAGATCGTTGTATAAATATTGAAAATAAAATAAAATAATAATTAATAAACTTACAATTAATAATTCAATAAAATATATAAAAATAAATTTTAAAAAATGCAATTCACTATGGCAATTCAATACAAAATTGTGTACATTATTTTATTTATTTTTTTCTTTTGCTAAGTATTATTATTATTATTATTATTATTATTATTGTTAGTCATACTTATAAAAAAATTAAGTAATTTATTTAATAATAATTATAATTAAAAATAAAAAAAGATAAAGAAATTCGATAAAAGTCACTTTGGCCTTGTTTATAAAATTTAATCATACACTGGGAGACAGATTTTTAAATTTCGACAAATAAATTTTTAAAAAGTTACTTTTCATAATTCAAATAATTTAAAATGCTAATTATAATTGTAATGAGTGTTTAAAATTCATAAATATTTTAGATTATTACAGCATCATTACTTATTTGATCACTCTATATGTATATATAGAAAAGGCACTTTAATAAAAATAAAAATAAAAAATTGAAATCACGTTTAAATAATCCAATAGGGAGCTATTTAATTACATTATCATAATGTATCAAATTTATTCACTAATATTTAAAAAAAAAAAAAAAAATTAAAATGATAAAAATAAATAAAAAAAGACAAGTTAGATATTTTACTGGACGTTCTCTTTACATGTTGTCATTATTCACACCCGCTTTCGTCGTAGTTTAACTAGTATATTATATGGCAGTATTGCAATAACACGACGAATAATAGAAAATAAAAATTTTAATATTTACCGATTTTTTTTTATACTAATGTAATAAACTAAAAAAAAAAAAAAAATGAATAATTTAAAAAAAAAATTATTCTTTTACATAAAGTTGGAAGTAACAAGTTTTGTTAAAAAAAATTTTTAAGTTGGTCGTTGTACTTTTTTACTTGCCAGCATAAGTAGGATTTTTAAATGTGGATGTTGCTTGTTTATAAATTGGATTTTCTCCCTATAAAAAAAAAATATATTTATAAATAATTAAAATTATTAAGATTTAATAGTAATAAACAAAATAAATTACCGTATCCCATTTAGCCATCATTCGTTCTTTTTCGAATTTCGCAAACTCTCTTCGATCGTGAATTGTCGTTAAAAGTTTCCAGAGCAATAAAAATGCTAAACCAATAAGAACGATAGCCGCTATTACTCCAAGTACTATTCCCAGGACGTAAACCGGAGAAGGACATTCTCGTTCAGCTTGAGCTTTCACTTTCAGACAGTTTTGTCCATCATAATAGTATACAAAATTGTATTTACAATCGTACTCGTCAGTTCCGTAACATGGGACTTCATCATTGTCCACATCGACTATTACAGCTTCGACAGGCTCAGGTACAAACTCTGTGCAAACTCTGGCACACTCTTCCTCAGTTAAATTTCCAGTTTTGTACATTTGACACTGAACACAAGGTTTTAATTCTTCGCAACGACTTGGACAAGTTGGACATTTGTTACAGTGCTTACCAGAGTATCGTATATTACCCTCCTCGTGGCATTCACATTCACCACAAACACAGTCACCCTGTTGATACAATACACACATATAACAAAATAATAATAATAATAATAATAATAAAGACAAGGTTATATAAATTTATTAGTACTTACATGACCAGAACATAAAAGGCCGTTGATAGTACCTGGAGCGATACATGTATCATTGGAAGATCGACATTTACAGCTTGGACCAGTCCAACCTGCATTACAAACACACTGTCCACATTGGCATGTACCGTGATTCGAACAAAGATGTCCTTCATCACGATCACAGGAAAAGTTATCGCATTCACAAAAATGACCTGAAATAATCTGAGAAAAAATAATAATAATAATGATTAATAAAATAATTAAATTAATAGTGATATAAATAATAAATTAATCGATTACTTCTTCAGGATTTTCACGTTCTTCGCATTCACATTGACCGCATGCACATGTCCCACGGCCGGAACAGTCTACCAGAGATGTATTGTCCGGTCGACAGGATTGGAAATTACGATCAAATCCAGTTATTTCCTGGTGTGAACTGCATTCACAATGTTTCCCGAAGAATCCATCATAGCATTCACAAACACCACATTTTAATGTGCCTACACCATTACATTCTGGTGATTTAGGCTCATACATTGGACCCTCATGTTCACATTCACAATCACAAAGCATTTCTAAATTAACAGTCAACGTTTCATTTATTCCAACGGGATATATATCGAATTTTTGTTTCCATTCAGAGCGATTTGTAGGGCAACTTGTTACCTCTATTTCCGCTATGAATTCAACTTTTGTTCCGACCTTTAATCCATCACATTTTGACGTTTCTATTGGAGGTCCGTCATTTAAACAACTCGAAAGATATCTAACTTTAATAGCACCACTAGCAGTATCTTTCATTTCAACAGAACTTGATATTTTATCATACTGTTCTCTTATCAATTCAACAATATTACTCGAGTCATTGGAAAGTTTACCAGCAAATGAACCCTCAACATGTTTTGTTAATCTTTTATAGACACTTATTTGTTCCTCAGTAACTGCCCAAATAATATTTATAGCATTTTGTTTAACTTTTAAATTAACTTGGGATATACTCGGATAGTCTTGTACTGATGAATGAGTATAAAGTCCAGTATGGTCAAGATGACACATACCGTCATTTGGCCGTATAATACCACCTAATTTACCGTCACCGGCATAGTGGAATCCAGCGTCTGTTGAAAATACCAACAGCCTTCGAGCTTTTTCACGCCAACCAATTTCACGTCTACACACAATAGCCTGCATGATAGCATCAAAACCACCCTCAGGTGCATCTAAATTACCAGAGACGGATGCGTTACTCACCAAGCTGGCAAATGCACTGGTATCAGTTGACAATCTCATAACATTTTTGTAACCATAAGGTGCCGCACATCCATCGCATGGCTCAATAAGTGCTTTCGGCAGTGTACTGACATATGGCATAACAACTTTATCAACAAAACTACCAAATCCTAAACGAAAGTTACTTGTTATTTTACTCATACTCTCAACAAGAAGCTGTCCTAAATCTGATAATTTTTGCTTATCATCTTCCATAGATTTACTCAAGTCCATAAGATAATAAAGATCAACAGGATAATCTTCAGCTTGTGAATAAGCGAAGGACATTCGGTGTGCTTCATTTATTCGAAGTTTTAAATTAACTTCTTGAGGCCATATTTGAACAGCTTCCTGTCTACTTGAACTGCTGCTACTCCAAGATGATGAACTGCTTGATGATGATGATGATGATGATGATGAAGAGGAAGAAATAGATGAACCAATAAATCCAGAGCTTTCAGCTCCAGCAATAAATCCACCCTTGGTTAAATTCCGATGTCTTACCATACTAAATACATTATCAGGATTCCACGTAAATTCTTCCGGACATGTTGCAAATATTTTAGTATTTATATTTGGTAAAAAGCAACGTTTTTCATTGAATTTCTGTAAAAAAGAAAAAAACAAGTAAATAAACAGGCATACATTAAATAATAATAGTTTAAAGGAAATAACTGAGACTTACTGGTGCTGCACACCAAGCACAATGAGGCGTTTGTATACAGTCATGACAAGTTTGTTTGCTAATACATGGATTCATTCCTGTCAATCTTTCAGGCGGAGGAAGAGTAGCTGCGATTTCAGTGATACATATCGCCAAAGATATAACAATCACTGTCTTGTATATTGTATCCATCATTACTGCAATAAATAATTATATTAAACAAAAAAAAAAAAAAGAAACCATTATATAGACATAATTTTATATCCTCATATGTGTCAGATAATATAAATTAAAATTAAAACGGGACAGCAGCGCGACATACTTATGTTTACTGAGTCAAATCTATTATTAAGACACTGAGTCAGTACTTGGCAGAGTAATATTTAACACACAAGATGATGCTTTCCTTGCATTAAGAGTCATATATTAATACTATTATTATTATTAACAATTTATATATTTTTTTTTCATGAATAACAATCGTGGGGATCTTAATATTTTATAAACATAGTTTGTGTCCAGAGCAAATAAAATACTTTGCCATTTTTTTTTTTTCGATATTAAATGAATTAAAAAACAGTTGCAGCAAAAAGTATTTATTAACACGGTGTTGAATTTCTGACAGAGAAAAAAGTTAAACTAAAGTGTGAGAAGTTTAGGTGCGGTTAAAACCAGCTCTCCCACGCTTCCTTCCGACCGATGTTCCCCACATTACTCAACACCCTCACAGTAATCAAACAAATTAAAACGAAATGAATTAAAAAATAAAAAAATAAAAAACTGTCCTTTTATGGCTCGATTTTGATGATATCTCAATGAACTGAAAAAATAATAAAAAAGGAAACACCCTTGTGACACTAGTTGCTATTCCAAGTATTGTGGTGTTGTCATAATTTATATGATGATAAATCAATTAATATAAAATAATATTTAATTTATAATTTGCAGATATTTATTGGTAGTAATTGCAACAAAATAAATGCTTACTTTTTAAAATTATATCTTCTATTCCGTATTATTGTTGACTTTATACAGCATTACAAATATATATCTATCGTTTTATTTTTTTCTTATTAACTGGATTACCATAAAAGGTAACCCTTACAATTCCGAGGAACTAGCTTCCTAAACTTGTATCACACACAATCCACTACACACCACAGCTTGGATCTGCTTGGATCTGCTTGGATCTGCTTGGATCACTCTCATGAATGCTCATGAATGCTCATGAACTTTCAGATCAACTGAGATCAACAACTCCAACAAACTCTTGCTTACTCTTGCTTACTCTCTTGCTGCTGCTGCGCTTCGCTACAACTTATTTTCTTTCTTCTCTCTCTTTCTCTCTCCTTCCCACTTGGCCGCTCTTCAGACCCACTATATTTTCTGCTATTCTACTGAGTGCAAGTGATACTGTAGCGCTCTGTAAATGTGTAAATTACAAAAGAACTACCTGTCATGTAGGTGACAGCACTTGTCAATTCAATTTTGTTTGCAAAACCGCGCCAAAATACAAGCATATTTTTTTGTTCATTCTTTTTTGCTCATAAAGAAATTAATAAAATTATTTACAGTAATTATGTATAAATATTAAAAGTTGATGAATATATATTTATTAGAAAATATAAGTTTGTGTAATACATAAAAAACAAAACAACAAAACAAAAAAGCAATAAAGCAGAGCGCTGGTGGCAATATTTCGAACGATAGGTAATTGTGTTAATAATATTGTATACACATGTGTAATATTAAAAAAACACTAAAAAATTTAGCACATGTATGTATATAAATGTAATATATATATATATACGGTACGAAACACATGAATATAAATAAATATATAAACTCTGTAATGGCATGAGTTTGTGTATGTAAATACTTACATCACTACATACTGAATACTGAACACGCAGCAGAAAACAGAAAACAGAAAACACAATACAGAACACACTACGCAGTAGACATATAAATATATAAATACGTCGTATATTCTTTACAGTGGGTCACTTTAGCTCACGATTAACGAAAATTACCAATCAGTTTTGAAAGTACGTCTGCTTCCAACGGCAACATATTGTTCCATTGTTAAATCATTTACTGTATTATTATTATTATTAATTTTTTTTCTTTGTGTTTTACATCAGCTTTAACAATGTCAAGTCCAGATGAATGCAAATTAAAAGCTGGACATCCACCTGCAGGTTAGTAATTAATATAATTATACTAATTATTATTACTTATTAATAATATAATTTCAGTGAAAGCTGGTGGGATGAGAATAACTCAGCATAAAACACCACGAGATGAACGCGAGGCTAAACCCAGCAAAGATTCCATTGAAAGTAAACCATCAAGCAGGTCATAGATTTTTCATTGTTTATTTTAATTATTTATTTGTTTTTTTAATAATCATTGAATTTTTTTTTGTTTTTTGTATGTAGCCCTCCTAAAACAATAATGATAAGTGGTGCTCCTTCAAGAGGTAACGCCGATTTTCCTCCAGAAGCTGTTCAGCATTTTCATGAAAAACCGACTTCATCTCATGATTCCAGACCAGCTCATTCTACTCGACCCATTGTTATTCAACAGCCCAGGAAGTAAATTATATTGAATATATATAAATTTATCTCTTAAGTTTTGTTAAAACTTATACACTTTAAAACAGGTTGATAAAAAATACTTAAATGCATTTTATAAAGTTATTTGTTAAAAAGTGTCATATTACATTATAATAATGTGTGATACTAAAATTATAATTATTCTTAAATATTACTAGGATTGATATTTTTCATTTTGTTAAAAATTATTGATATGAGTATAATTATATTTTATGTATTTTATTACTATTCTTTCCATAATTAAATTCATTACTTTGGTTAGTATTCTCAAGAAAAAAAAAACAGCATACTTTTGAATACAAATAATAATAATATAATTTTTGTGGGACCATAATTTTTATTATCTTTTCTTTCTTTAAATATAAATATTTTTTTTATTTTTCCAATATGTATTATTATTAATTATTCAGTTATTCTTTTGTTTATTCTTCGGATTGGATATATATTTTGTATAAGAAATAATAATTATAACTTGTATTTGGCATAGAAAATATATAAAAGTATATAAAAAAAAAAAAAAAACTAAAGGACTAAAAAGTTATTGACTTTGATTGTATTGCTTAAAATATAAATCCATTAAAACAATAACAAAAAAACAAATGTATTTGTATATGGTTATAAAAGGAAATGACGACACATATTACCGCGAGAACGAGTGTATTCTTTTGCCTAGCAACCAGAAATGTATTAAGTATAAACATAACGAGTCGTCGATGTGTCAAATGTGCCCGTCGAAAAAAAATAAGCAATTCAATGTTTATCCATTTTTTAATCCACACTATTCATATAAATGTACTTAAAAAGTATTAATATAATAAAATTTTGAGTGTTTGTGTGCTTATAAGAAATAACAAACAGCTGTCGAGCCGGGTCAACACCCGGTACTTATCAGTTATTTGAATTTGGTAAACCTCCGGCATCGATATATTCTTGCATTATAATCAGAATTTATAATTTATCAATATCAAGATGTCAGGAAAAAATAATGGTGAAAAATTATCGGAAATAGACAGTCATGTCACCAAGCATTATAACATCATCAAACGACTTGGCAAAGGGGTAATCATTTATTTTTATTTTTTAAATTTATCACATCATATGTGATAATTCGTACGACCTATAAAAATTAATTTAATCATTTTTTTACAATATATATTTTATTGTCTGTAATAATCAATACATAATGTAGTCATGAGTGTGCATTTAAATATTTATGTAGTGCTTGGAGATATAGATAAAACAACTGTACATCATACGTTATCACATTACATGAAGATATATATATATATATATATATATATATAATAATTAATTTTTGCTTTTATTGCCAAATATTAATAATACTAATAATTATTATGTCAGGCATATGGAATCGTGTGGAAAGCTATTGATAAAAAATCGAAAGAGACTGTAGCAGTTAAAAAAATATTTGATGCTTTTCGAAATCAAACAGATGCTCAGCGAACATTTCGTGAAATAATGTTTCTTTTGTCTTTCTCAAATCATGAAAACATAATTCAATTAATTGGACTTCATAAAGCTAACAATGATCGTGACATTTATCTTGTTTTTGAATTTATGGGTATACATTTAGATTATAATTATTAAAAAATTGTTTATATTTTTACTGTCATTGGTATTTTATTTATTTTAGAGACTGATTTACACAATGTTATTAAAAGGGGAAATATTTTGAAAGATATTCATAAAGTTTTTATTATGTATCAGTTATTTAAAGCAACAAAATATATTCATTCAGGGAATGTTATTCACCGGGATTTAAAAGTAAGCTATTTTACATATTTATAGAGTTACATTACTGTAGACTGTACATGCAACGATGGAATAAAAAAATTAATATTGTGATAAAAATAAAATATAAATTTTTTAGCCCTCAAATATACTCCTTAATGCTCAATGCCATTGTAAAATAGCAGACTTTGGACTGGCTAGATCAGTCACGCAAATCGGCGAAGGAGACGGAGAAACTGGTAGCGATCCTACTTTGACTGATTACGTTGCAACAAGATGGTATCGAGCTCCAGAAATATTGATAGCTTCTAAAAAATACACAAAGGGAATAGACATGTGGTCGTTGGGTTGTATTTTAGGCGAAATGTTACTTGAAAAGCCCCTTTTTCCAGGATCTTCGACGATAAATCAGGTCGAAAGAATAATGGCAACTTTGCCACCCCCTACACCACAAGGTTTTACTCCGAAATTCAATAAATACTAATATTCATTAATTTTATTTAAATTATTAATAAATAAATATATTATTATAGATATTATTTCTGTAAGCGCTGGATATGGATCAAATTTGTTGGAAAAAATTCCTAATATATCACGGCGTACTTTACAACAAATTTTTATTGGTGTACCTGCAAAAGCATTAGATTTAATTGAAAGACTCATAGTATTTAATCCTAATCACAGATTGACTGCCGTTGAAGCACTGGAACATCCTTACGTTGCTGAGTAAGTGATTATTGTAAGCACATATTTTATAATATTATTTATCAATTTTTAATATTTTAATTTATAGTTTTCATCATCGAGCTCATGAACCTGAGCGTGGTACTAACGTTATACCTCCATTGCGTGACGACGTTCAGCTGAGAGTTGAAGATTATCGCAATAAACTCTACGCTATGATGGATGAAAAACATCGTAAACACAAAAATATGTAAGAATAATTACAATCGTCTGATTGATAAATATTTTTTTTTCGTTATATTTATTTTTCGTAGGATAAAACACAAATTTTGTAGTAGGTCTAAGCCTAGAATTCGACGAATTTCGGAACATGTAAGAAAGGACACAGGACAAGGTGACGCTGTTGCGAAAAAGAATTTTGAATTTTGTAGTAATGACCTACGAAAAGAGCGCGAATTCAATGAGTCATTTAAAAAATCACACAATTCCGGTAAGTTTTTTTCTTTTATAATTTATTAATGAAAAATTTTCTATTAAAAAATGATTACAGGAAGTAAAAATACCATATCTCAATACGCTCACAATTTGATAAATGGAAATTTTCCAAGTATAGCACCGAGTCACACTAAAAGTTGTCAATTTGTCAGTCACCACCAACAGAATCATAATCATCATCATCATCATCATCAACAGCAGCAGCAACAATCATCTCTAACAAAATCTCAACGTTCTGTCCAATCGGATCAAATGACTGGAGTAAGTTAATTTTTAATATTTTTTTTTTTTATTCTAATAACAGCAGGGTGTATATATAAATCACCAAAATTGTATCGTTACAGGCTACTTGCCATATGGGATATATTTAGGTACTGTAAACTTTTCGAAATACACAAAAGTGCCATTCATATTATTAATAATAATAATAATAATTTATTCGGTCTAGTTGATTCATTAATTGTTATCATCTGCAAACAATTATTTTTTTTATCTTACTAGTTGTAGGACATGTTGATATTCTAAATCAAAAAATTAAAATAAATTATAAATTATAAATTATACAATTGAATTAAGATAAAATGATAAATATTTATTTATTTTTTCAGTATGGTGTCACTAATAAATCGAATAACATATCATCGATAAATCAGCCAACGAAATTACGACGTGGCACTAAATCACAAGGGCTTAATAATAACATCAATAAATACTCAACAATAATAAATGGCAGTAATACTCCATCGAGATATTCATTAGCTAAACGTGCTAACAATCAGGATAGTCCAACAAGTAGCATTAATTCTGTTAATAACTATCTCACTAAAATTCCAAACAATATTACTAAACATTTTGCCGTGGGTACTGGTAGCAATGGCCCAACCGATAATAATAACTCATTGGAAAGTCAAGTGATACTTAATTATTTAAATCAAACGATACCTTTAAGAACAGCGGCAGTAAGTGCAATAAACGGCAACAACCGGACTTCAGTAGTTAATAATAACAATGTAATTAATCGTCATCGGAATGATAATAATATCAACGAAACAATCAGTGGATATAAAATTACGCGTAGTCAAACTCTAAAAAACAATCTTAAACACATTGGCGTACAAAAACAATCAAATATAAGAAATTTACGATCTATCAACAATTATAATCAAAATCACGGTGTAATTACAGCTTCTGCGTACAGCGATTTGAAAAATGGATCTGTAAAGTGGTAAAACTAATCCACACCAATGTTATATGATGCTCATTTTAATATTCGCTCGACAACAGAAATAGTAACGATAATTGTTTGATAAATTTTTTGTAAATAGACATTTTTTAATTAAATAGTCACTGTGTGCGGTGTTACTACTTTTCATCTACATAACTCGGATATAATAATAATAATAATAATAACACTCTAGTCACAGATAAATTATCCAAATCCTGCCAAATTTTCGGATTTTCTCTGACTGAAATTTAATTATTTAACAATTTTAATAATTATCATAATTAAGAGCACGGCGAATGACGTTAAAGTCTTCAATTATAATTTACATGATTATTGTTATTATTATTATAATTAATTTATAATATATTTATATAGATCATCATCGCGTGTATTGCGATTTATTTGACTACACTGTGTCATAGAATCAAATACAATCTGTGCAATTAGATCACTTGATATTTAAGTGTGAGAAATTTTTTATAAGTCCAATTTTAAATCTACACACATATATAAATATATATATCTTTATTTATTACACTTATGTATATGTACAAGATTTTAATAAAAAAAGAAAAAAAAAAAGGTATATTTATATAAATGTAGTAATTAATTTTAATGATATAGAGTTTTGGTTTTTCGATTTCGAAAAGTAAGTATCAAAATTTAGTTATTCAGTTGTTTAACAAAAACAAACACCGTCACTGTTTCTCTTTTTATTTTTTTATAATGTAGAGTTTGTGTCTAAATATATGATACGAAACAAAATATATGACCGGTTTGTTTGATCAATAATAATTTAGTCGTTTAGTTGTCAAATAATTTGAGGCTCCCACAAATAAAATAACTGCACGTAAACAATGGTGCTGTTAACGACGAATTACATTGAAAAAGAATGTGTTCGGACACAATCCTTGAAATCTCTAACTAAAAAAATTGCAAAAAATAATTTCCGTACAATTACTCATCTTTACATGAATGGAAAATTTGTTGACGCTATCGTAAGTTTGTATAATAAACAAATAAATAATTTAAAAGATGAATTGAAATAAATAATAATTTTAGGGAAATCTTTCAGGATGTAAAAACCTGAGAGTCATATATTTGCAAAATAACTCTATTTCAAAAATTGAAAATCTTCAATTCACTGTAAATTTAACCCACTTATATCTTCAACACAACAATATAAAGAAAATAGAAAATTTAAATAATTTACACAATTTAAAAATTTTATTTATCGGCTACAACAATATTTGTGTTGTAGAAGAAATGGAGAATTTAGAAAATTTACTTGAATTTCGTATCGAAAATCAACGACTTTCGAGAGGGGAATCAATCATTTTTGATCCAAGAAGTCTCTATACCCTATCAGTACACTGAAATTGATTTTATTATATTTTTGATAATAACTACGTATATTGATAAGCGTTATCTTTTGTCCCATTGCAGACTAATCAGTTGAGAATCTTGAATGTAACTGGAAATAATTTGACCATTTTGGAACCCCTCAGCTGTTTATGTAATTTAGAAATTCTAATTGCAAGAAATAATCTTGTTAATGATATGCTTGACTTGATTGAAACAATGAAAGCATTGAAATCACTTACAGAACTACAATTGCAAGACAATCCCGTTACACATCAGTTCAGATATCAAGAAAACGTTATTGCTAACAGCAGTTCGCTAGGTAAATGAAAATTATTTATCTTATGAAAATATAATTATTCATAACATAATTGGTATTTTGGCAGTTACTTTGGATGGGAAAGCAATATCTCGAATTACCCGGAATTTTCTGACTAAATTTCAGAACGAGAAACAATTGCGATTGGCCCAACGGAAAATACATAAAATGAGTTTAAGTGACGATATTACAAGTAAGTATCGAACATATGTAGTACAAAGTTTTTTCAGAAACACGACTCATAAAAGGATGCCACTGTGTACGTGCTGCCTAATTCCGATGCAGGAGCTCACTTTTTACTGCCGGATTCCCGATTTTTACGCATTTTCACCACCTAGGGACCCCCTGGATGGCTTTCTTGTGGAAAGTTAACTCATACTTTGCTTAATTTCGATTCAGGGGATCGAAATCTAGTTCCAAACCAATGTTTAGCCTTCTAGAGCCATAATTAGATTTTCTAGGTCGATTTTAGTGGTCGGAATCACGATTTTGACCCTTTTTTACTTTTTAGAGCACCTGTTTATTCTTCGGTCATACTTAATAGATTTTGGCTCATCGTTTCGACTAATCTATTCTACTCGTAATAATCCTAAAAGCTTTCAAAATAAACTTTTTCTTTCATGTATAGGTATTATATATATATATATATATATATATATGTATACATTAATTCATATTCTTGATGACATTAGCAAACTTTATAATCATTTAAGGTTCTTTGATGAGATATTAGAGTCGCGAATCCCCATTTACAATTACTACAATCAGTTAATATCTTTATTTTATAATAACGATAATAATTAATAAAACCAAATAGCTTCTCTGAACTTACCACCGGCATTCGAACGATCTATATCACGAGCCATACTTCAACCTGGCCCTAAGTTATCAATCAGTGCAACATCGGCTATGGAAGTTAAGCCGCAAATCTATCCACCATGGACGTCAAGTAAAATCATCTATTCTTTAATATATAATCGTATAGAGGAGAGAAATAAATAATGTTTTTATATAGTTATTTTATTCATAGCCCCCTCAATCGCTGGAAGAAAAGATAACCATTGTACTCCAAGACCTTTTTGGAAAGCTGTTAATCCTCGACAAAAACATGACTTTAATCATCTAAAATCTACGTACATAAATTCAGTAGTTATGTCATCGTGTTTGAATAAAAAGTCATAGTAAAAATCTAATGCTAATAATAAACAACATACATCGAATTGGTAAGATTAAAAAACTATAATAAAAAAATACACACATGAGATTAAATATATACAAATGGAAAGAACAATTTAAACAAAGTTTGTCGAGCAAAAGTACTCGTTGCTTTAATCATCGTCTTTTTTTTCATATATATATGTATACTGCATTATAAATTCACATTTTTATTATAATTGTAGTAGAGAACGCTGCTGAACAGGATGTATAACAATTCAATTATATAATATAATATATATATTTCGAATCAAATTGATGTACTTTATTATTTATTTTCAATATATATTTATATATACCTCTTAACAACTCTATAATTAACGTGTGTTTCTGTTATGGATATTCAATTTTTTTTTATCTTTCAGCGTTAATTTTTCAATTTTACAATCAAGACAATATAATTATTGTTATTATTTTTTATATTTTATTTGTTTTTCATTAATAAGCGCTGCTAAAATTAAAAAACAAAAGAAAATAGTAAATTAAATGTATAATAAAAAAATATAATACACAATGTTAGTTATTTAAATACATAAGCGTGGAATGTTATAAACAACAATAATGAAGCAGGGTGAGATAATATTATGTGCCATATTCGTACTTTGGAATTGAGAAATATTTACTTATGTTTATATAAATATAATAATAAAAACAATATTGAAATATTATTTGTGACAAAAACGAAAATAATCTTACTAAATATGATTATATTATTATTAAAATCAAAAAATTGTAATGAGAAAGCCACATTAATTAATAATAAAAATATACTCAATAAATGTGGGGTGATATTTATGTCATCATTTATTACAACCTTTAATTTTCAATCAATATGTAAAAATATAAAACTAACTAATTACTTTTAATTGGCATCTGAATAAGTTAAAAAAGTATATCTAGAGAAAATTAGTTAAAAAATCGAAGAGCGCAGATATGGTAAGACTTCATTTTTAAATAAATTTAATTTCACTGTTACTGAGTATTAAATTATCATTGATATTAAAGTAATTTTTACTTTTTTTGTTCAATATATTAAAGGGTATCATACGCTGCAGACATACATTTTTTGAGTATACAAGCTACGCTAGATTTAGACATATACGCTGACCAATGCATTTTATAGCTCTTGGTTTTACAATTAATTATTGTTATCATTATCGAAAAAATTCAGTACTTGAGTCTAAAGGATTTATGAGCAAACCTTCGACATTGGTCTGCTTAAATGTAGTAGGAGAACGTGATGACGTTTTATTGTAATTATATACTGCTTATAGTATTTGTTTAAATATATATTTTAAATTGTATATTCAAAATAAAATTACTCAATTGTTACAAATCAAACTATACAAATATAGTCGTAGCATTAAATTTTATCATCACTTTTTATTATTTAAACGTATTTTTCATAATATTGTTATAATACGTTGACCATAATAATAATAATAACATTATTATGTTTATAAAAGTTTAACTAATATTATTATATAATATATCTTTGTTAAGTAATTGAAAAATAATAATCAACCAGATCTATTGTAATTGTAATTTAAATTATCATTTTTTTTAAAAGAAATGCTCCTTTGTCAACTGTACGGTTTTTTATTTTATTTTTTCAGTTCTCCAAAAAAAAAAAAAAAAAACTGATAAGATTTATCATAATTATTATTATATATAATATAATAATTTGTTAAGCGTGTACCGTACGTTTAAAATTCGATAGCAAAGTCTACAAGTACTATTATATATGTATTGTATAAGTTTTTTAAAACTCACCCTGTACTGTCAAATTTTATTCAACCTCTGTACAAATATGCGTAAGATTCAATCATACGCTAAGTAATTGCAATAATAATAATAATAATAATATAAAATACAATATTTTCCGATAATTTTTTTTCAATTAATATTAAATAATTATAAATTTTTTAGAAGATATTGTCTTCTTCTCGTTTATCAAAATTATAGTACTAATAATAATTTAAATTATTATTATTATTATTGAGTTGTTTGTTGTTGAATTTCAATTTTCTCTACCGTCATATCAGGATTCATAGCTGTTGCTTCTTGAATAGCTTCAGCAAGTGCTCGGTCATGGTCGATTGGATCACCATCTGATTGTATTGTTATTTTTTGTTCTACTCGAGTTTCAACAACTCCATCTCGTTCCGTTTTATACTATATCAATGAATACAGTGAAAATTAACGAAGGTTTTATTAAAAAAAAAAAAAAAAAAAAAAAAAAAAAAAAAAAAGTTCATAAAATGAATACAAACCGTAATTGTTTCTACAGTTCTAGTTTTACTGGAAATAGTTTGAGTGCTAACTATTTCACCAGTTGCACTGTAACTTCCATCTTCATTTTCCAAAGCGACTTTTCTTGTTTCAGTTGCCACTAACGGTACAGTACTGGTAGCAATTACATTACTGTCTGGTTCACCCGAAAATACATGAGTCTCTGTTGCCACTATTCCAGCAGAATCTCCCTATTAATTTAAATTATCATTGATTATTTAAATTGTAAAATACAATTATGACAATACAAGTAAAAATTTTAAATCATTGCAGTCATAGACAAATTGCTTTTTTTTTGCGGTGCTCACACAGTCACTTGTCTATTTACCTGGTACACTGTAAATAATCCTGTTAACTTTATAAATTATTTTAACGTCAATACAGTAATTCAGACAAAACATTTCGAGCAAACAATATTATACAAACATGTATTACAATTTAATGTTACCTTGATAAATGTATTAGATAACTCAAAGCTGATGATTTATTATAATTATTATTATGAATAATAATAAGTAATAACAAAAAGTGGTTATGCGTTAATGAGAAAATGATGATTACCTGATAATACTGATTGTAGAACTCACGTTGATCATCATCAATGTCAATAGGTGTGCCTGAATCACCGCTGCTTGAACTGGACGTACTGAGTCGTCGTGAGAAGAGCTACGCCATGCAATGTGGGTTATTAGCCAAGCCGCCGATCATTAATAAATTTATTAAATAATAATAAAAATAATCACAACAAACTATGATACTTGTGTAAAATTTAAGCTAATTTTGTTATTATTTTAAAAAACATGAATTTTTTAATCGAGATGATTTTTTAAAATTCAGTTAATAAATTATTTACTTGTTATAATGATTTATATATGAGAAAATAATAACTGTTAATATTATTGAAAATGATATTTTTAGTGGCGTTACTTTTTACCACAAACAAGTTAATATTGTGATATTAAATAGTATCTAATGAAAAAATAAATAGATATAAAGTTTACCTGCTCTCCAGAAAGCACATGGCTTGTGGTTCTTACTTCTTGAGTAACAACTCGCTGCTCTTGTCTGGTAGCACTAGTGGCAGTTGTATGTGCTACCGTTTTCTCTTCAACCTGATATGCCAGAATAAAGTAAAGTAAAATAAAATAAAAATAAAATAGAATAAAAAATAGATGATTAAAAAAATAATAAATTGTAAAAAAGATGTAAAAAATAAACAAACCTGACTGGTTTTTTGATTTTTTTCAAGATCTTCATGCATAGTAGCAGTACGAGTAGTCACGGCTGTTGCCGTCATATATGGAGCTCTACCATCATCCTGAGTTTCTGCCTACATTTATACATAATATGCCAAACTAAATACTTTTTTACTATTTTCAAGACACTAAATAATATTAATAATAATAATAATTATAATAGTAACGTCAATTACCTTATTAACTTGGGTATTTACTGTAACTTGTCCTGTACCACCTGGTGTCAAATCTTCTATTTTTTCTTCAATATTTTGTGTCAATCCTTCTTGATCTTTTATTACCGATTGTTTAGTTGTTGTTTTAACAATAGTAGGTGTAGTAACTGGAACGGCAGTTTTTTTTATTTTTGAAGGTGTACTAGTTGGAAGACTTGGAGCTACAGAAACGGGAATCTGATCATAATCCATTGGTTGACTATTTTTACCATAAATAATACCATCTTTGATAAATCCACTATCATCTCCAAATATTTCTTGGTTGTATGGTTTACCATTTGTGTCGTAAATTTTACCATTTTTAATATAACTTCCGTCATTACCAAATGGACTTTCCGTTATTGGTTTACCGGCACTGTCACAAATTATTCCCTTTCGTACCATCGTAATAGTTATATGAGTATAATGCTTGTCAAGTAATTTACCCGATTTATTGTAAATAAGACCATCTTTTACAGTATTACCGTCAGAATCAAATGTTGATTGTTTAATAGGTCTTCCAGTTTTGTCAATTATTACACCTTCTTTAACTCTTAATCCCTCAGGTCCAAATGACTCTTGTGTCAGAGGTTGTCCATCAGCATTACAAACTCTCCCGGCTTTGATAAAACAACTTTCAACTGGCAATGGTCCATGATTAAGTGGTTTATTATTAGGAGCATAAATAATACCATCTTTAATAGATTGTTGCTGTCCATTAAGACTAATAGAACTTTGATTTAATGGTTTTCCATTGCTGTCATATATTTTTCCATTCTTTATTTTATTTCCAGAATCATCAAAAGGCTGTGATACTATTGGTTTACCGTCATTGTCACATACCAAACCATATCGTATGAAATTTATTGTAATAGTAGTTGTTTGTTTTTTATTAAGTGGTTTACCGTTAGATCCAAATATTGAACCACCTTGAATATAACTACCGTCTTTACCAAATGTACCGCGACTAAGAGGTTTCATATCTTTATCATAAATAAATCCATTTTCTATGAATCCACCGTCATGCCCAAACGAACTATGATTTAAAGGTTTTGAATCTTTACCATAAAGTCTACCTTCTTCAACATAATATTCGTCTGGTAATTTACTGCCGGCATTAAACAATGAACCTCCCCAATTGTACAATAAACCATCTCTAATATACGTACCATCGGGTTTGAATGCTCCCAATTTAAGTGGACGTCCATTTCTATCGTATACTATTCCTTGTTGGATATAACAACCGTCTGGTAATAAAGAACCTTGATTCTTGGGATTACCTTGTCCATCAACTATTTTACCATCAATAATCGCAATATTGTCTGGTCCTTTATCATCTTGTGTTGAAGGTTTACCATCTGGACCAATAATCATACCATTTTTTATTTTATGTCCATGTGGACCAAAACGTCCATCTTTTATTAATTTACCGTCTTTATCATATAACAATCCGGCTACAACATACGATCCATCTGATCCAAAGGTATCCTTTACAAGGGGTGTTCCCATATCATCAAAAATAATTCCATTTAAAATGTAACAATCGTCTGGAATGGGTGAACTTAAATTCAATGGTTTACCATCTTTACCGTATATTTGTCCATCTTTAATAAAACTACCATCAGGTTTAAAGAATGATATTTTAATAGGTTTTCCATCTCGATTACACACTTTACCTTCTTTTATAAATGCACCTTCAGGTAAAAATGAATCTTGATTAAGAGGTTTATTATTTTTACTGACAATAATTCCTTTTTTTATTTGACTTGCATTAGATCCAAATGATTCTTGTTTTACTGGATTACCGTCTTTACCAATAACAATACCATCTTTAATAGATAAATTATTGTCATTAGCACCGACACCACCCAAGTAACCATGATCAAGTGGTTTACTATCTGGGCCATAAATAATTCCCTCACGTATAATAGTGTCATCAGGTTTAAAAAGATTTTGATTTAGTAAACGTCCATTTCGATCATAAAGTAAACCTTGTTTAATAAAGCTGCCGTCAATCAAATACGGAATTTTATTTAAAGGTTTACCATCTTTAGCATAAATAATTCCATCTTTAACAAAGCTACCGTCTGTTTTATAAAATGAATGTTTTATTGATTTACCATCTTTAGCAACAACTTTACCATCTTTAAGATAAGCACCAGTTGGAAGTAAAGATGCTTGATTTAATGGTTTACCATCTTTATTGTAAACAATTCCATCTTTAATAACAGAACCATCGGAACTAAAAATTTCATTTTTAACTGGTTTACCGTCTTTTGCATAAACTTTACCTTCAGTAACGTAATTACCCTCACGTCCAAGATCACCGCTTGACAAAAGTTTACCATCACGACCGTAAATCAAACCATCAGATATATAAGTTGAATCCGAAAGAAGAGCAATTTGATTAATAACTTTTCCATTTGGTGCACATACAACTCCACCCACAATATAATTGCCGTCAGTGCCGTATGAACCTCGAGTCAATGGTTTACCGTCATGTGAAAATATCAAACCATCTTTTATTGATGCACCACCTGATCCAACTTTATCCACACTAATTGGCTTACCATTTTTTCCAACAACTCTACCGTCTTTAATTAACGAATATTGAGGTCCAAGAGAACTTTTATTTAGTGGCTGACCGCTACAACAAATAATTCCATTGTTTATATAATACTTATTATTATCAACACATGGTATTTGTTGATTCAATGGTTTTCCATCTTTTCCAGTAATTAACCCATTGACAATGTGTACACCTTGTGGACCAAAATCTGCTTTTTTAAATGTTTTACCATCCTTTCCGTGTACTTTACCATCTAATATTTTATTTGAATCAGGTCCCAGTGAACTTTGATCTAATGGTTTATCTTTTAGATAAATCATACCTCCGATAAAAGTTGTACCATCTGGTAATGGTAGTATCAAGTGTTCTTGTTGTGGTTCAACACTTTCAGGTATAATTACACCAGGTTTAACAGTAGTTATATTGCCTGATTGTTCTCCAGCAATAAGAGCAGCAGAAGCACTTTTGTCATTTGAATTTTGTAATCCTTTCTGTTGTTCTTTCAATCCTGCCGATTCAACATAATTTATTCCTGGAGTTTTTAAACCTGTAGCTGCTGGTGTTGCTGCTGTAGTGGGTGGCGGTGGTGGTGGTGGTGATGGTGATGATGTTACTTTATTCGGTGTAATATCTTTGGTTTTACGTTTTTCAGCTGCTGACTCGACAACTTTTTTATCCTCTCCTGGAGCATAATTAAAAGCTAATCCGGTAGCTTTTTTACTTTCACCAGTGAGTGATTGTTGATTGTTACTGTCTGGAGAAGCAGCTCTGTCTTCATATGAAAAACCATGGGGTACATATGATTTTTTTGTGGGCGATGATGGTGTTTCTTCGTAATCATAAGATTTGGTGTATGCTGGTGATTTTTTTTCTGTTTTTTCTGTTTTTTCTGTTTTGCCAGGTTTTTCAGGTGTACCAGGCATAGGTTCAATAGGTTGTGGTTGTCTTGATGACACTGAGATATTTGAATCAGCATCACCCATTGACTCATCAAATTCTTTATTATTTTTTGTCGGTTTCTTGGTTTTATTTTGATCTTTATCCCGTTTACCAAAGAGGAATCCACCGACAGGAATCTTTGATAGTAAAAAAATAATAAATACATGCGATACATGCTACAGAGCAACTACTTTAATATATTTATATAATACTTATTATTTATGAAATTACTATAACAACAACAAGGGATCTAAATATTTTTTAAGTAACGATATCTAATAATTTAAAAGTTTCAAATAATTTAATGCATCTACTTATGAAAAATAATTATTATTAAAAAAAAAAATCCACAAACCTTTATTTTCTCCTTTTTGTCACGCTTTTCTGGGCTTCCTTTTTCCTTTAATTTTTTATTATCAATAGACGTGCTATCATTTATCAACTCGGAATTATTAAGATCATTATAATTTTCTTTTTCATTTTCGTTCTGCTTATCCTTCTTCTTTTTACTGGTAAGCTCACCACCGGCAAGCGGTAAAACCGCAATACCTCCAACCGGTTTCTACAAGTAAATTAAAAAAATCGAATCACAAAAGCGTTCCATGCACGCAAAAATAAATATATATAGTCTGAAGCTTTCAAGCTCGAATTACTTTTTAAAAATTTTCATTTTATTTTATTTACATACATGTTGTATGTGAGATTGTTTTTTTTTTTCTTTTTCTTTTTACAACAAAAAGCTTACAAAGAGTACGACAAATTGTTTATCGTGTGCGCTCACTGCCGTTAAGTACACATAGATTTTTATTTTTGTTTTATATATTATAATAAACGATCAACCTAGCATGCTATAAAAATATCATAATTACGGTCTGCGCTCCCATATATTTATGAAATTTTTTTTATTAATACTATTATATTTCACTATATTTATTTGTGAAAATTTAACAACCCCCTTGACACGTAACGCAATAAATGAAATATGAAATTCACAAATTTATCATGCAGTTGATAGAAATTAAAAAAAAACACCAAAGATCCACCATAATAATCTAACATTGAAATAGAGAACTACAGTGCGATATGTATAGATAGATTATGTATATATAGTATATATAGTATATATAGTAAACTGATAAATAAATATTTATTTAATGAGGGGAAATGAATGATGAAGATATACCTTTTCAGCGCGTTCCGCGTCATATTCTCCTTCCAGGCTACTGGCACTGCTAGCCGATGTTGTTCCAATACTTGTTTTTCGAGTGAGCTATCAGTGGTTAGTTATATACGTGTCAATTAATCGTTTTAATCTCAAATTTTTAAATACTCGGAATTTATTTTAAGTTAAAATAATAATTTCCTAGGTACGTGTTTCCTAACTTGTTTTTATATGTATATATAGATATGATGATAATCTACGGTGATTCTCTATTATTTAAAATATATTATATTATACCTTATATTATCAATTGCCCACCTCAAGCACGAGGCGTTGGGTGTACTCTACTCTCGCTTAAAAATTATTCAATTTATTTTTAATATCTTCCTAATAAAAAGTTATCATTTTTTTTTTTTTATCATTTGTATGAAATCGAACATACATACAGATAAAATAAAATCTTGAAAGCGTAGACCGCATTGGGCGATATATCGTATTATAATCATCGGAATAATAAAAGTAATTGATCTCCATAAAAAGAAAAAAAAAAAATAATTTTTGTAGATATAAACAAATGTTACCTTTTCTTTTTGTTTTTTTATCGGACTAGGCCTTTGATCAATGTGTTCCATGTCTGGAATCATTTCAGGTTCATAGCTCATGGTATGACGTTTACTTGGTTCTGAGCCATAGGTTTCAACGGTTTGTGACCCACCTAAAGCTAAATAAATACAAAAAATATTTAATAAAAGTAAATTTGTAATGTTTATATATTAATAAACTTTAAAGAAAAGAAATAAAAATTTAACAGCAAATATACCATCCATACTGCGAGAAGTTAGACGACGACCGCTGAGTGATCTCTCAAATTGAGGAGGCTGTCTTTCAATTGGTATTTTTTTAGTTTCATAATGTGTACGTCCAGAATATCGAAATCTTGATCCTAAGTGTGGTAGCAGACCCACTTTCTTCACTGGCTCAGGACTCATGAGTCTTAAATTTATGTTATTAATTTATAAATATAAAGAGAAAAAGAAAAAAGACGTCTGAAAATGTAATTCCGCAGTAAAGAAAAAAAAATACCTGAAGAAAGTATGGTGTTCGACACAAACTTTCCATAATTTTTTGGCAGCTCTGTGATTTGCTAATTTAAATCCAATCGTTGATTCATATTGTTCAAATTCTCCCGGGCGAATTTTAATATAAAAATTATGTCTTTTGTATGAAATTTTTAATATTTTAGGCCATGCAAATCGATTTATTCTCAGTCTATCTCGATGAACTAAAAGACCTGAAGAGCATACACCAAGCATTATATCTACACCTTCAGAGTCTTTTGCTGGATGAAGATCAACACCATACATTGCTAGTTTTTTTGCATTCTCCAAGTAATGCAATTCTGCTTCAGCAGGTGTTTGACCTCTGTTTATAAATAATATATATAATTAATATATTTATTAAACTAAATTATTATAATAATATAAAATAAAAATAAATTTACTTATGTGTTTTATGAAGATCCATAACTTTCTCAACTAATTCGGGCGTCTGATTAGGTGCAAATTTAAAGTCTTTTAAATAATCTCTACCATGCTCTTGTGGATCATAATCGCCCACTTCTGATTGTACTAAATAAGACCCTAACAATGCGTGAGTGACAAATGAACACGCTAATCGTCCTGTTATTATATCATTTCTAATTTGAAGACACAATTGGTATCGAGTAATATCTTCCTGCAATTGAGCTGGGTCTGGTGGATAAAATTTAACTTCAAAGTTGAATTTCCAAGGTTCACCTAAAAAGTATAGTTGGTTAAAATCATTTTTTTATCTATTGATTAGAACTTTAGTCTTGTATTTTATTAATATTTTTTTATTTTTTTATTGGCTTACTTTTAATGAATTTCGTAATTCTTCTTTCGAGATCAAGCCAATTTCGTGGATCGTATTTGTCTTCGTAAATAAGGCCAAAGTAATCTTTCTCAATTAAATTAATACTTGCACATATTTTGTCAAGAAGCTCGTGTCCTTTTGCTTTTCTCTGTAATACAATATATTAATTTTATTATTTTTACAAAATTTATACAACATATAATGTCTAGGAATTAAAAATCAACAATAACCTCAATAGAAAAATCTTTAGTAGTACCATCGAGCAATGTTACTTTGGCTAGTGCCATTTTACCCCTAACCATTGGACTTTTACTTGGTGAATGAGTTCCTGTTCCATTTTCAGCTGCGGTAACATTACCAGTACCACCGGTTGATTTTTGTTCTTCCGGCATTTTTAATCTGTAAAAATAGTTTTATTTATTTATACAACGGCAATACAAACGTCCGATACTACTGCATATAAATATATTTTTAAATTCATATAAATTATCTGTATAATAACTCATCAACCTACACAATTTCATTATCTCAAATATGAGTTGTTCTTTAGCAATAAATGTGGAATTATTTCGTAAAAAATTGATAATAAATTACGTTAAATTTTTATTTAAAAAGGTTAAAAATAATAATTATCAAGGTTATTTTTTCGTACAATAACTATTACATATTTATGAGAAAAAAAAAAGAAAAAATATATTTTATTGAATGAGTGTATTTTTGCGTGTGTTTAGTTAATACATAAAAATAGAAGGAAAAAAAAAAAAAAAAAAATAAGAGTATTACTCATGGAGCAAAATATAATATTAACAACAGCATCAACAATCGTACATGAGTATGACTCAGAATCAAAGTCAGATAGCGCACCTTATTCACCTTATTCAGTTTATTCAGTTTATATACAGTATTCAAATAAACGTGTACTTTTATATTACGTAATCATATAGTGGTTATGGTGCACGCACGCACACAATATAAAAGTAAAGTAATATAATTTACAGTGAGTGTAAAGTAAATTGAATCGTCCTTCATGCTAGCATTCCAATCATAAACGACCAACTTCTATCGAATACAACAAGTGTAGCTCTGTGACAATGAATGCCGTTGAATTTATATATCATCATCATCATCACCATCACTATCATCATAATTCATGCATACATATCTTATTCCGCGAGTTATTTTAAATTTTAACAGGTTCACTAGTACATATATATTATTTTACAAGTCTTTGATTACACTAGTTAAAATTGACTGATGCCGTCAGCTCTAAAAAAAAAATAGGGTGATCAATGATCAGTCTTCAAACTTTATACATATATAATTGTATATAGGCGTTTTTTCGTTGATATAAATCTCACTCGTATGTAATTTAAGTGTTTGATATTTTTTACAAAATTAAATTAGATTTAATTTATAAAAAAGAAAAAGCGATTTAAAAGAGAAAATAATGTCTTGTAATTGTTGTTTGATTGTTGAGTGGTGAATAACAAATGCATGCACTGAGGCCATTAAACCTTGATGGATGATTTTAAAGAGTCTTTTTTGTGTAGCAGTTTCTTTTGTATACCCGTGGTCCATTCAGTTGCATGGCTAGGGCTCGTTTGTCTCCGAGACGAGCGCGTGGGTTATGTCTATCCAACATTGATCTAAAGAACTATACATGCAATACTCGTTTTTTTTTTTCTTTTTTTTGTTTTTTAATTTTTACTTGTAACAGGCACATCATCCTCCTCCTACTATATTTGACGCTGAGTATTTTTTATTCTCCCTTACGATGAACTGACAGAGCGCATTTTTTTATACATATATACATATATATGGTGTATTATATTAGTGGTATATATCTCATATGTATATGTCTCATATTGTACAATTGCTGAGTTTGTTATTATAAACACTTTGGCCTCTGGCAAAAAATAATTGCAATATGGATTCACCGTATATTAGAGACTGTTTGTCATTTATGTGTACGCACGGAAATGATACCGTGAAGAATAAATAAAAAAAAAAAATTTTTTTTAAATTACAGCTGGTTAAGTAAGAGAGGGAACATGTTGATTATATTATGTGGATATATATACATGAGCGTCGCAATATCCAGACCCCGTTAGAAAACTCGCCAAGTTCATTGTTACTCTGGTCACGGTGTATGGAGTAACGTAAAATGCAGGTTTTTTTTTTTGAAAAAATTATTTACTTAATATTTATTTTTTTCCTATACTGCGTCATACACTGACGCTTCGTAAACGTTTGCTCAAAAAAATTTTATTTTGCTATGCATCCAATATTAGTACTATTAAACATAAGCATATTTAGTGTTATACACAGAATATAAAATAATGATTTTGGTACCTATCGTACTCCGGTACGAGTTTGTTGACTCTGACAAACAATATTGAACCTCATCAATTAAGGACGAAAGACTTAAAATCATGCAACCTACTTCTATTACGCAAAAATAAAAGTACTTGTTTTAACGAATCGAAAAAAAATTTTTTTGAATATTAAACTAAAAATCGATATCTGAAAAAAACATAATACATTATTAGTCGTGTCTATAAATTACTTCCTTTACAGGAAAGTTGTTTGAAAGTCGTGTGCACGTATATTTAACATCTGTGCTACAAAAGTCGGGCACACATACAACAACAACAACAACAATAACAACAGCAGAGAAGTCAAAGTTTGATCTAACCACGATAACAGAGTAATTGCATTTTTCTATTAATAACGGGTACAAAAGGTCATGAACCATGAACATGACCAACATGACACACAATATGTACAATAAAAAAAAAAAGAAAAAAAAAAAAAAAAGTAATGAAAAGGAAGAAGAAAAATGAGGTGGGGGTGTAAATTTATTATGCTGGGCTTTAAATCCTTCACAAGTGATCTTAATTGAGGTCATCAAGCAATTATTCGGATTGTTTGTCATCTAACCCGATGAGGTCAGCTACTTATGTTATTAGCTACTATTCCAGTATACTTTTGCAACATTCTCTTTTTTCAGCGTCATAAAAAATAAAAAAATATCAACTTCCTCATAACCCTTAGGCATACACTCGCAAATTTAGTCGATACTATCGGTCAAGATCTGAAACTACTAAAATCTATACTTTTTAAAGGGTTTTCGTGACAAAAATAAATCTACTTATAACAAAGAAAAAAAAATTAACGGATAAATGATGTATTGTATGAGTTTTTTTTACAGCAAGTGATAGTATGAAATGTACATGCAGCAATAACTTGTAATGAAAGAACGATTAAATTTTTAAACTATCCTTCAAATATATATGTATATTTAATGAATGGTATTTAAAAATGACGTCATCAAAACCATATTATGAGTATTATGAAAGTGTACAATGCTACTGATTACATTAACGAGTCGTCAATACAGTAAATATTATAAATAAATAAATAAGTAAATAAATATCTAATAGCTGATAATATTAAATTTAATTATGGACATGAGTAATTCGTATAAATATAAACTACACTATCATAATTTTATTTAAAGGATTTTACAAGTTTTATGAATTAATTAAATATTTACGACTTTTTAAAATCATCAACACACGTTGATAAAAGGAGACACTTTAAGCCTGGTTTTAATATGTCAAACACGCCTTGTATTCAATGAAACTGCATTCATAGCGTAAAATTTCATTTAATTTTATTTTCGAGTTTATTTAGAAAAAAAAAATGTATGTATGTATGTATATTCACCAAGTATATTTTTATGAATGTATGAAAATAAATAAATTTCTTGTTTTTTATTTAATTATTTAACTTAAAAATATTTAGGACACACGTATACTATAATAGCCTATGATAGTATATATCCCCCACTCCTTATCTTTGACAACTGGGAGCGTCAGATTTATATCTAAACAATGATTAGTGTATCAGAAACGTTTCTACCTTACGGGAAAATAGAAAAAAAAGTAACTATCTAATAGAAAATAAAACAAAAGATAAATTTAAAAAATTTATAATAATATTAATACGGCGATGAGTTATTATCAGTTTTTATCAGCAAACGGCAAACCCTTTAAACATATTATACCGCGGCTGTCGTTCTGACTTACCTTTAATTTCCAGACAAACTTTTTATATTTTTATTTTTTATTTTATAGAATATATCCTACAGGTGAAATCCAATATGGCAAGAAAGAGTTTTTATTAAAGTGAGATGTACAAAATAAAATAAAATCCACAAAACAGTTATTTAATTATTAAATATTTTAAAAAACGAACGAAAAAATAAATCAAGGAAAACACTTTAATTGAATAAGCGTAAACAATTGGCGTATTAATAATACTACCAATAGCCTAAAAACGTTTTATAAATATAACAAACACTACAAACAGGTTCGCCGGACAGGATCGCGGCACCGCGGCTGCACAACGCTGCTTGCTGCTTGCTGCTTGCTGCTACTGCACGACGCTACTCCCATTCCCCCCACCCACTATTATTTCGAATCATCACACAACTAACACAACTAACACAACTAACACAGCTCATACAACCACCTATATTTCATCATTGCTTCACCAATTAAAACTAGTTCCTCTCTGTCAATTCTAAATTATTGTTTTTTTTTCCTTTTTTCTTTTTTTATAATATCAATACATCAAATCATTATATTTTTTATGCTCAATTTTTAATATTTTATTATTAAAATTCAAAAATGAAATATTATTATTATTTTTATTTTATAATTGTTAGATTTGTAATCGTATTCCTACGCCGAGTCAAGATGGCGGTAAAACACATGTACACATACATATATATGTATACTTTTCACAATACAACACAGGGTGAACAGAATCAACAGAATGAACAGAACCTGACAGCTTACGGGCCAAGAAAATAATAATCAACCAGGAGATTTCTCTTATGACGCAATCGCATCGCGGACAACACCCCGCCCAATGTGTTTCTTTCATCAATTATATACTTCTGTAATGTTATAAATATTCAGGTACAGATGTCAGTAGTCTAAAAGATACAATTCAAATTACAAATTTACCAGGTGTTGATAAAAGGAAAAATCAATCATTACAATTACCTTGATCTTATATATTTATTTTTTTATTTCAATTTATTCTAACCTAAATAACAATTGAAGAGAAGATGATTTTTAAAAAATATAAATTCAATTTTCTTGTTCAAATACTAAAAATATATTTACTTAATTATATATATATTAATGGAGGCGATTAATCGTGGCCTAATTAATATAAGTACTATAGGTACTCACTATTATGTCAGCTATTTTAATAACAAATGAAATTAAAGCTCAGAATATGAATGAGGATAATAATAGAATGATGATCAATTGGTGCTATGAAAATCCTTGTCATGACTTTGAATATTAGTGAGTTTATTAGTCACGTGGACGGTATCGATGTGTCATACAAGAATAATTGCTAAGTAAATATATAAAATGTCAAACTCCACGTCGTCTGTGATAACGTTGATAACAGAATTTATAAGTAGGGTGTACTATTGGATACTCTGAATAAAAATAATACTCGGCTCCTGGTAAGGTTAGTAATTATTTTTATTATTTTTATTATTTTACACTCATAAGTACACTTGTAATAACAGTTTTTTGTAATTATATTATTTAAGTATTAACTAATTTATGTAAATAAATTTATTAAATTTAAATAGAAATCATAATAATAAAATAACAAGCTTTTAATAGTGTGCAATTGATATAATAAATTTTATAATTAATAACAATGATAACGATAGTAAATAATGGATAATAAATGGAACGTGTTGGTGACTGGGGGTGCTGGTTACATTGGTTCCCATACGGTATTAGAACTAATAAAACAAGATTTTCCGGTGGTGGTCATTGATAACCTTGGCAATGCCCATAAAGGTAAGAATTTAATACTTTATCTTTGTGATTTATCACTCTAAAGTAATTTTTTCTTTTTGTGTTTAATTACCTACAGATGCTAATGCCAGTAAGCCAGAATGTCTTTTACGCATAGAAAAGCTTGAAAATAAATCGGTAATATTTGAAGAATGTGATATTACGAATTTAAGTGATATTGAAAAATTATTTAAAAAGGTAAATTGTTGATGATAATTTATAATTTTTTGTTTTTATTTATTTAATATAAATATTTAAATATATTTCAGTATAAATTTCAATGCGTTATTCATTTTGCTGCTCTAAAAGCAGTTGGTGAATCATGCCAAAAACCATTGGAGTATTACAAAACAAATGTCGGAGGTACATTAAATCTTCTGCAAGTGATGAATGACAATGGTGTCAAAAATTTAATCTATTCAAGCAGCGCTACTGTCTATGGTGTGCCGGAAAAATTACCTCTTACAGAAGAAATGATAACTGGTAACTGTACTAATCCTTATGGAAAAACAAAGTACATGGTTGAAGAAATATTAAAAGATTTGTGCGCATCTGATAACTCATGGTCGGTTATATCTTTGAGATATTTCAATCCTGTTGGTGCTCATCCGTCTGGAGAAATCGGAGAAGATCCAAATGGAATTCCAAATAATTTAATGCCTTTCATAGCTCAAGTTGCCGTTGGTAAAAGAGACATGTTGTACGTGTACGGTGATGATTATGACACGCCTGATGGTACTGGTATGTAAAAACATGATAAATAAATTATTATTATTATTATAATTGACGGAATATATATTATCATGTTACATTTTTTTTTTTTTTATTCAGGTGTCAGAGATTACATTCACATTATGGATTTAGCTGACGGTCATGTTAAAGCTATTATTTATCAAAGTTCACGAGACGTCAAAGGTTTTAAACCTGTTAATTTGGGTACTGGACGAGGTTATTCTGTTTTAGAGGTAATTCATGCATTTGAAAAAGCTTCTAATAAAAAACTTGCATACAAAATTGTTGAAAGACGTCCTGGAGACATATCATCGAGTTACGCAGATGCTTTATTGGCAAAAAAAGAATTTAATTGGGTCGCCACAAAAAATCTTGACGACATGTGTAAGATTAAAAATTTTATCTATTTATTTTAATATAATTATCGAATATTTAAATATTACCAATTGATTAAACAAATAAATTATTATAATTATTTAGGTGTAGACACATGGAACTGGCAGAAAAAAAATCCAAATGGATTCAAATCAGCCTGATTTACAATTAAATTATCAACAATGTGAGTAGCCAAATGAGGGATAAATGTTTAATAAAATCAATTACCAAATGAAAAACCAAACTATATTTATTTATAAATATAATAAAGATTGTGAAATTTATTTATTTTTTTTTTATTTGCATATGTATATTTAACTGTATAACTTGAGATGCTGTTAATGTGAGCATAGTATACTCTTAAACAGAAAAGCCTAGATCTAGCTGGTAATATGCAATACTGTTGACCTCAATCACGAGAAGAATTATGTAATAATCGCTTAGTTGCATATTGGCAGTGAATAAGTCTGTCGATTCTTTAACATACCACGCAAAAGTTGTCTTTGGGACAACATTTTTTAAAAATGATTTTTCTTTTCCTTATTTATAATATCATAAATTTATCTATACTACCTACATTATAAATGCAATTATAAAAAAACAAAAAAAATTAAACTTTTAGTAATTCAACCTGGTTTATTTTCGTTTATCTATACTATTTTTAAATAATTTAATTTGCACTTGTAGATTTAACGTTTATTATGCATAATCTACCAATTAAACTTTCATAAATATATCTTTCTCACATATATAGATGTGTGTCAACAGAGGCAAACCGTTATTATGAAGGACATTTTTAAATTTTTATGATAGAATAAACGATAGTAATCTTCAAAGCAGGATTATCCGTTACTCCAGTATAACGAATATTATTATGCAGTCGGAAAATCTTTTGTTTATGCAATCTTACAACGGAGAACTACTTATTTATATGTAGTGCGTATTATGAATTCCCACTATATCTTTATCCTATATTTTTTTATTCTACGATGTTCTAATTATTATTATCATTATTATTAAATAAGGAAACAACTTAACAATGATGTGACGTAATGTCATCGAAAATAAAAAAAAAAAAAATCATTGTTATATATAACCATTTCGTAAATAAAAATTAAAGTTGTCTCTATAATTATAATTTAAAATAAAAAAACAATAAATTTTTCTTTCAATTATAAAAAAGCGCGGCAACTACATATATATTTAATAATGGCGTTAATCGATCTCAATACTTATCCTAAGGAAAAAAAAACATACATATAGTATTTATGCAATACCTCGTAATTTATGGAACTGTTGTGAAAAAATAATTATAATTATGATTTATATTAATATATAAGTATGTGAATATACTAGACCTAGAATAGATGCAGAAGAGATAGAAGTGATACAGAAATTATGTCTCATATTGTCCTCATGATGAGCTTGTTTACTTAGACTTGCGTAATGAAATTAATAATTATTATTACGTAGAGTAGGCGTATGTACATTGTTGTTGTTGTTGCTGTTGTTGTTGTTCGTATACAGTACATATAGCGGTGATCGACCGCACAATGCTGTACAGGTTTGAGTAGTCCGAGGTCCTCATTGCGGCTAGTAAATTGGTGTCGAGACAACTCAGGACGACGAGCACGAACAACAAGACAGTTAGTTAATCGCATGTTCATACCGTTCTCAGTTCTCATAAAAAATTTAAACAAACATTATATCTAATAATATTTAACTTAAAGTTTAAGTCACCAGACGTAGTTTACTTTTTGTAAATATTTATTGAGCCGGTTATAAAATAATATTTATTTATAAGTTTTAATTTTTTAGTAAAATGTCAAGGAAAGTGACAAAAGTTATTTCACAAAGTAATGTAGATGAACGAGATTATTATTATTATTATTGTCATATGGTTATCTCGTCTATTACATCATCTCAAGATGATCTTGAAATTGAAATCATAAACGTATGTACTATTGTTATCACTTATCATAATAAAACTTAAGCTGCAGTGAGTATTTGATTAAAAATATAAATAATATTCATCTCTCAAACAAATAATTACATTACCAAGAGGAAGTATATTAATAGCCAAAAAAAAAATAATAAATATTATGATGATGATGAATAACTCCAGATCGGAAGTGTTTTTAAAGTTTTGTAGTTGTAAATAAACAAATTTAAATTAAATAGAATAAGAAGTGGATTCTTGATGGGAAATCGGATATCGGATGCAGCAGGGCCGTACAACAAGTACAACAAGTACAACAGGAATAAGGGGCACACATAGACTTAAACTTGCCACCTACGCTATTTTCTTCTATATAGTATCTATGTACTACATATTATTAAAGGTACAATACATATATATCTACCTACTTATACATTACTTGTTTGATATCCTTTTTCTTCAGGCGCACGCGAGTGTGTGATTAAACAAGGATAGACAACAGTCAGTTAGTCGTCCTTTGCTTTCCTCCCTTTCTTATTACTTATTATATATGTACATATATACATATATGTATGTGTATATGTATACGTTCTTTGGTTGTCGTTCAGTCAACAGTCAAGTTCCCCTACCTAACCGGTGTCCAGTTATGTTGCTGTGGCGAACGTTGCTAGCAATAAGACGGTTGTATTATTTCTACTCCGCTCCTTCGCGACGTTGCGCGTCATCGTAAACCTTTTAATTCGATAATAAATATTTTACATTTTATTATATATAGTTTTTAATTATCTTAAATATTATATAACGTTAATTGTGAACTCTGGTTTTTTTATTCTCTTTGATACCAAGTGCTACCACAAGTGTTTATATATATATATATATATATATATTTATATATTTATAGGCATCTCTGAAGAGCAAGAAGATGCACGAGTTGTCTTCATTATTGATTTATTTTTTCAAAATTTTTCACCATCTTTTAATTTAAGATGCTAATAATTGTTTTTACATAATAATTATAATATCAATAATTAAAAAGGGTGCCTTTTAAATGGTTATTTTAATTTGGAGCAGAAAAACATCACTTTGACAATTTAACAGTGAGTAAAAATATTAATTTTATCATAATAACATAGTATTACAATAATCATTACATCCTGTGATGATGATGTTTAATTTTTCTATAATTTGTTGTAACTGAACCAGCAGCAGCCGCAAAAGCAAAAGCACCAGTTGTGTGAGAAGTCAAGTTGCTGTAAGATAGAGACTAGTGTGTTGAACCGTTCAGGTCGCGCGCACCTGCCATATTGATTCTGTATATTCTCTCGCGTTTATGTATTATATCATATATACTGGTACTATTATGCTTTCGCTGATACTATTTGATCATGTCGAAAAAAAAAAAAAAAAATAGAAAAATAATTTATATACTGTCGATTGTGAAAAATTTCTAATACCAGTATAATGTCTAAGCAGAATTAGATAGTTTTTTTAACAGTATAATATGATATATCTTCCTCAACAGGTGGAAGCCCCTCTTCTGTCTTCTCTTTCCTATCTAATAACTCTTCCTATCCTGCAAGTTCAACTGTGGAACGATCGCAGCGACGTTCTTGTTGAGGAATGCGTACATGTATCTGTATACTGTGGTTATATGTGGGTATATGTATGTATTATATATGATTTGGTAGTAGAGATGGTTGGTGCTCCAAGTGGATCTTGGTGGCTCTGATGGCCTCTACTGGTATCGGTGAGTATGGTAGGATTGTTGCATTTGGCGGTGGCGGCGGTTGATTTCTGGAACGCGGTAGACGCTGGTAGACGTGATGACGAGATTTCCTGTATAATATAAAATATATATATATATATATTAATCTGAGAGGAACTTGCGCGTGAGTTTTCTCATGACGGTTTTTTCACGCAACAGTTATTTTTCCCTTGTAACAGTGAATTTTTTCACAGTATTTACATGATAAATTCTTTTGTTTATAACTATGTTTTAAAGTAAAAAAAAAGGTTGGTATACCGTTTAATGCTAAAATCAGTTAACGGATCCCTGTGAACGATTGCTAAGTCCATAAAAACAGACCATCAAATAAAATAATAAAAATAAATCTCGAGTTATATTAGCGCAATCGTGATCTTGCTAAATCAATGCAATTGACCTTCGCAACTATTAATTGACATCATATATATGTACTGTGTAGCTAAGCTCAAGTTTAACGACAATCACTTCCTCATTAAAATTTTTATTTTTTATTATTATTCATTAATGTGCATCCCGAATAAATACACAATTATAATAATAATAATAATAATAATAATAATAAAATTATTTTTTTTTTATTATCATCTTAATTTATTGATTAGATTTAAAATTTTATTTTACATAAATCTTTCAGAATTATAACTTATTACAATTGTCATTGTTTATTGACCTGACAATAATGTATGATTTATGATTACGTATCAGAGTATATTAATAGCCGGTATTTTCAGATATTGAGATTGCGAATTATTATTTTTTTTAGATAAAAATCTTTTATTGATTATTGTATAAATTTTATATCATGTTATTGTAAACAAAAAAAACCAGGTGTTAATAATATCATATTTATCACACTTAGTATTTATCATTTATCATTAAACGGTGTACCAAGAATAAATTGTGTTGTTGATCTTTATTAAAAAGTATATTTTTTCTGTCAGATTAGATTAGACAGATTATGTTTATAAGAAAAATGTTTTTGTTGTCGTGGGATTGTTTTTGTTTTATATTCTTTGGGATTATTTTTTCGTCTATTGCAATATTTTATCCAAGATAAATATTACAAAAATAAGAAAATAGCGAAAGAAGATTTAAAAAAAAAATAATGTTCCCCTAAAAACTAGAGACCATTAAAATATAGACAGCTTGTTGTTGCAAATTCTTTAGCCGGATCTTTTCGATTAAATAAAAAACAGGTTTATTTTATGGATAAAGGAAGGTTCCTAATTTTATTCGAATGCAAATAAATAAATATAAATCTATATATATATATACAGGTATCTAAAAAATTTTATAAAATTTTTTGTCTGCAAATGGTAAAATAAAACATTTTAAAATATTATAGCATATCTACTATATACCTATACATATATTTTATTTACAATTTTTTTAGTTACTCTACATGCAAATCCCGGAATTTATTTAATTCATTACCGGTTTTTAAAAATTTTTGTTTTCCTCTTTGATGTCAAAAAAGACGTTTGAATGATAAAAATTTGAGTATAGAAAAAAATACAAATAAAAAAGTTACATTTTTTACTATATTTATTGTCGAGACATATATATGTTAAATATTTTAACTAAAAAATGAGGAAAAAAACTGAAACTAATTATAGCACATATATATATATATATACATTAATATTCTGTTAGTTGAAAATGAAAGGAATAAATTATTGTAATTATTATATTTTGGTATTTTAACATATCTCAATGACATCCAGTCACTTAAAAAACTTAAAAAATATATTATAAGGAAGTCAAATTATAAAAAGTCCATCGTGAACTTGAACGTTATTTCAAAATCAATACATATAACAGCGTATAGTTATAATTATTAATTTTTTTTATGTATAATGACATATCTATATATATATTTTAATACACTAATCATCACATCACCAGCAAGAAGGGTATCGGAAAACGCCCTTGACGAAAATATCTATAGCGCTTTGAACGAGGTCTCGAATATAAATCTATAAAGAATTTATTTAATTATAAAATACCGTAAACTCTATTTGACCTTAAAAATATGGTTTTTTTTTATATACAGTAAATAACTCTATTAAATATTGAAATTAATAAATTGAATGAAATAAATATACATTTATCGAAAGAAGTTGTGAATCGCTTGACTTTTTTGCTAAAATCAACTATGTATAAGTAAACAGGCCAATTACTCTTTAGATTAATCGTCGATTCTTGTTTAAACGTAAAAAACTGAACGACCTTCTGGTGTTCTCAACGAAATATCATAGAAAAAAAAAAATAAAAAATGCGATGGGACTAAAAAATAAATGAAGATGGTCAGAGAATGACTGTGCTAACGGCGTCAGGAAACTATTTGATGATCACAAGATAAGCTATCATAATTATTATTCATGCAGACATTTTATATCTTCACACTTGCCAACTTACTTACCTATTTATACATTTATCATTGTCTTAATATATATCTTTGATGTTATTATTTAATATGATTTATTATATTTTCAATACATCACATTACTAAATAAAATTCAAATTTTTTTAAAAATAATTATTCACGTATCATTTTTATTTTTTTTTTTAACGGTATCATTATTCTTGTCGATAATTAATAAAATACCATGAATTTTATAATATTTTACAATTTCAGATGTTTTTAATCATAATAATTCTAATAATTTGTTTATATTTGAATTTTTAACAAGAACTAGTATAAGATTAATAATCAAGCTGAAGATGAGCAAGTGTAAAATATTTTACATGACGTGTAGTAGACGTACTCTCGAGAACTTGCAATTTATTTTATTGTCGCTGTCTCTTTTTCTTTCATTCTCTCCTCATTTCTTCTCACTCCTCAGTATGTATATATAGGGTCAATTTGATTAGAGGCGTCTCTCGTTCAATGTAAATTATTATGACCATTACTCAGGCTAGTAGCCTTTTTCTATTATTTATCCTTACTGTCCAATAATCCATTTTGACAATTATTTATTTCTCATTATAATCATTATAGATTTAATCAAAAAACTATTCATTTGTTTAACTCGTTAAGATTTATTCAAAGGATATAAAATAAAGTTTATAATTTTTATAATAAAAGTTAAAAAAATTTAATACAGATAAGGAAGTTTATTAGTGTATAGGATCTATAATAGGCCGGATAGGAATTCAGGACGAGATTGAGAATAGCCGATATAAACTGAGTATATCTATATTTAAATATATATATATATATATATATATATATATATATATATATATATATATATATATATATATCAGTATAACGTCATATCAGCGTTATTGGTATAGGCTGAAAGACAGGTTTAAATACGCATCATAACGCACGTGTTTTATAATATTTTAGCATCGGTGTCGCAGAAAATATGTGAGACGGAAACACACTATAACTTTTTTATTTGCACAAATTTATCTTTTCATCTATTTTATCTCGACAAAATTAAATTATAAAAATGACCAATTGGTCAATTTTTCGCTGGCCAGTTGACGTCAATCGTCAAACAATTTCTCTGCCTTATATCACCAATATACAGACAAATATAATCGTCATGTTAATAATAACTCATGTTAAAACGTGCCTTATTTGCCTTTTAAAAATGTATATGTATTTTATTCTTTTATTAATTTTATAGTGACAATAATCATTGGCATATTTATTACAACGACTCATTTCTATGACGTTTAACTATAAGATTATGTTTTTATTTATTATCATAACTACACGTGAGATTCTGTAGCACCTCTTAATCATGTTTTAAATTATTTTTATCAACAGGAAAGAAATTTCACTGGCGATACCAATATCGATGTCTATATGTACATGTCGTGCTTTCCAGCCTTATTCTAACTGATAAAAAAAAATAATTACATGGATTATTCAAAGTGTGTAATTAATATTAGTAATGTATACACGAAAGTTTGTTTTTTATATCGATTAACATTTTCTCGAATTTTCTTAATAATATCTCTATAAATCTCTGACAATGAATATAATTTCTTAGTACTCAAAAGTTTATAAAAACTATCAGAGTTTTTTTTTATTTGAATATACGGCGACGAGTAAATTAATCACGCGACATAAGATTATTGCTTTTTTATTATTCCATTACGTCGAATAATAATTATTTTCTAATAAGAATATAATCAGTTATTTTTTTCAGCAAAATCTCGACAACAACGCGAGTCAAAAAAATAATTTCCAATCGAAAGTTTATTTATGTAAGAATAAGAAACTTACGCGGGTGTACGTGTGTCGTTGTTGTATATTCGATTTATGTTGTCATGACATATTACATTTTATACGCATAGAAAGTGGACGACTATTTAAAAATCTACTTGAATAATAAAATAATAAAATAATTTAATAACCATTTGATTAATACATAGATTGTAAAAAGTTATTTTATATATAAATGATATTGAAGATGATATACATCATAATTATTGTTAATTAATTTAATTTATTATAGGTTAATACCTTTTAAATATGCAGGTGACGATGCCAAGTGCATTAATATGTAGACATAAAATAAATAAACCCGGTGCAATTTTTTCCTATCTTTCTATCGCTGTCTTGTGTTCACTGTAGTAGTCGTTTTAAACCGCGCGCGGTCTTTCGCGATATACTAGCTATCTAATATATCTATATATGTGTAATGTAGCTGTGCGCGCAGCGTAGTATACCAGATACCAGGTTGCATTCAACAGTAGTCGACATCAGTTGGTAAACGGACACGACATGCGTCGGATCTTATATTATATTATATTATAGATTAACAGCCTACGAATAACTTATTTTAATAGTTTATTATTTTAAATTATACATTTATAAAATTGCCTACTAGTTATAATTAGTGACAACGAAAATTTTTTATTTTTATTCATTTTTGGTTTTATTGACGTGAAATTTAATAATTGTTTGTGTCATGCAACAAGGTATGCATTATATATATATATTTTTATTATTTAAATTGTCATTCTAATTTATATTTATACTTTTAAATGAATGGCGAAGAAAACAATTTTTTTTTTTAAAGTTTTGATAATAAATTAACAAGTTTAAATCTTTTCCCGCATATTTATATACTGAAAAAAGTAGCAAGTAGCTTTATTGATGCTGTTTTTTTGAATTTAAAAAAGAATATGATGATATACATGCATATTTATATGTGGGTATATATTGTTAAATATTAAATTTTGGAGTGTCTCATTATAAAGTATGTACATATACAGTATATATAATATATACGGTATATAGGGTCAATGTGACATGGAGCACCTTTGTCGGTTGTATAAACTTGGATGGGTTTGGATGGCTTGGATGTACCCTGCAAGGTCATAACATCAGCCTTATGTTGCCTTGAACGATCGTAAATAACCAGCATTTTTTAATTCTTCCTATTGCTTTTGTTATTATCGTGAGGATAGCAAATATGCATTAAACATTTTTTTTTTACAGTTCTTATTTATTATTATTAGCATCATTTATCTCTTTTGCAATGATATGTAGTATAGACTAAATTTGCTCAATTTTTCTCCTCTCAGAACAAAAATATCCTTTTTTCTATTTTTGAATAACCAGAGGAAAAATTGAATGTTATTAGCAATAGGGCTAAATTGTCATACCGGAACGTGATTCAACTATGACTAACAGGCTTCGCTTGTGTGAGTTTTATTACTTTTAAACTGGATAGGACGATGTGCAGTTATATTAGTTTAAATCTATTATTCACAGATGCCACAATGCATTATCAGTTTTTGGTTTTTGTTAGGACTCCTTTGTACAATAAAATTAAATATTAAAAATTACAAAAATAATCTCCAAGTAATGAAAATAAAAAAGAGCTAAGGATAAGTGATAAAATAGTCGTGCGGTGGAACTTGGTGTAGGTTCGTCGTCGTGAAAGTGTCGTGAGACACGACGGAAAATAGTGTCTAAGTGACACGGGAAATACCACCGGAATGCCATTCTTTCAGTAGTGTAGTAGTTGTTCCATTCTCTTTTTTAGTGATTTGCGGAGTCAGTGGTAGTCAGATTATTCCCTACTAAATAAATTATTATAAACTTATTATAAATTTAATCTTCAGTAGTTGTCAGCAATACCATCATCAGTAATACTACTGCCATCATTACCATTATGAACATTACATCACTAATAATAAATCCATTTTTTTTTATAGTTTTTATTATTTTTTTAAATCCATTAGCTGTTAAATTGATAATAACAGCAATAAAAGGCATGATAAAATGAAAAAAAAGCTGTGCTATTATGATTCTGTGTATTACATTAGCAAAGAAGAAAGTTGTAGACGGATTATATATATAAATATAAATAGATATATATGTGCGGATTTCCGGGCATGTACACATAAAAGAGAAATACACCTGACAGGAAAATGCCCTCAACTCGTCTCTACTATACGGTCAGTATAATAAGTTAAGTCTCGAGCAGGTAGGAGTTAGGACTGAGGGGCAACAACCAACAACCAACTAAACAGCCAACAACGTCAGAGTAGTTTCTCGTCGTTCGTCGTTCGTCGTTCGTCGTATCGTCTCGTTTCTCTACGGGCTGTTGTTATATGTGTGTTGATGGTGATTACGCACCTGACAGGAAACGATCATTAGGATTTCTGTCACACACATTCCCTCCACTCGAGTACTCATGGGACACGAATATGTCACTTATAGCATACCTAATTGTTTTCTCGTGTCAATAATTATATTTTATTATTAATAATAGTTAATAACAATAGATTTAGCAGCATCAGTAGATTTTAAATAACTACTGTTAATAAGTCTTACACGGTGGTGGTGATGACAATGATGATGATGATGCTGTTTCTAATGCTAAAATTACTTTGATGATGAATCAAATTGAAAGTTCCGTACTAAAGAAGAATAATCTTTAGATGATGGGTACCTCGGAAGACCGATCAAGGTAACCGCCGTGCGCGGCGTAAAAAACACGTAGCCATCACAAAACCACCGGCGTTGAGACGTTGAAACGTTGAGACGTTGAGACGTTGAGACGTTGAGACGTTGAGATTATACCAGTTGAGAGCTCGCACATAGGCCATTGACTTGTTTAAACTTTCGCCAGAGCGCTTTCATATGGAGCATCAACACATATACGATATATACATATATGTATACCCTTGGTGTTTTGTAAATGTCAATATAATTGTAGTCAATGACTACGTCATCATCTTATATGATCCTTTATAAATGGATTACACTAGTTGGTGACATGAATTAATTCCATTGTATAAATATGGATCTGTTGCTTCAGCGATTACTTTTTATTTTTTATTTTTATTTATTTATATACTACAGTTATAATTGATGATTGGGAAGAATAACCGGAAGGTATCTGTCGAAGGTATGCAATAGTAGCTATTTTTGTATTTTTGTATGTGTGGGCATTATGTACAATTTTGCATACAATAGCAGAAATAACGTCGCGGTGTATGCTCTTGTGGCCGCGACGAGACACCCAGGTGTTGATACTTTTTTTTCTTTGTTTAATAAATAAAATCTACTGTTTATACTGAATCAATAAAAGAGAAAGAAATTTTAAAAAATAGGTGACTGTTATAGTACCTCATTTCTTTTATTTTCTTTTTTTTTTCTACTCCGTTACAATAAAATTTTATTGGGATCATTGGAGGTGAAAGCTATCTGTAATAAAATTAGATTTGTAGATATATAAATAGTTTGATAGATAGATAAATTCATGATAAACTAGTCTATGATTGCAGTATAGTATAACGGGAGAATTGGATTAAAAATATGATTGGGTATGTGTTGTACGTTGTACGGTGTATTCATTGGTGATTCTTGTGCGTAAATACCTCAACTACTTGCACTTAACATACTTACTATTTAATATGCACAACTTGGATCCAGTTGCTGTTTGCTATTTGCTCTATACTATAATATACGCATCATGTGTACATATGTATCATGATATCCATATAGTATGAATTACATGATCAACTGCCGTTTACAAATAGCAAATACCTGTATATATATATATATATATATACTTTGTATCTTGGTTTGTGGGTCATTTGCCCGGAAATATAATATTTATATTTGAATAAAACTATAGTAATTATATTGCTTGCATATATGAAAATTTAAGATTATCGGGCGCGGTTAATTATCAGTTCACATTTATGATTTATGTTAAATATATATATATATATATTCCCAATGACGAGAGGTTGTCCTTCGAAGAGGTTTTGTATTCAAGTCGTGCTGTCGTGCAAGCCACATGTTGCTGCGATGAGTAAATAATAAGGTCGTAATTAAATTCGTTCAATGCAATGTACTTTAAAAACTTAATAGATTGCAATTAGTTATAATATTTAAAAAAAAAAAAAATATTTTTCGTTGTACGAACGTTCGAAACTTCAGGGACATGATTCGACGTCGGTTAACTAAGGCCAGTAATTAGTCTAATTTTGGAATCTATGTTTTGTTGAATAATTCACGACCTAAATTCACGACCAAAGTCAGTAGCTATGGAAGTATTAGCAGAGCAGCTCGTACTATATTTCAATGAATCGTTTATTGCAATGGTATTCTCCCGCACAGCATTGAATTAAACACGGAATAAAGTTTGTTGTGTCGGTAGCAGTGTAGTAACCCGTTGTCAATAATTTTTTCCATCAAATTATCATCAATAAATCTTACAGATTATTATTAATTTTTTTTATATTGTTTAAATATTTTAAAATCACTTGTTACTTAACGTCGTATGGAAGATCACTTTCTCATTAATTGCATTTAGGCCACTTTGCCTAAATAATAGTATTATTATTAATATTATTATAATAGATCAACATGGCAATATCATTACATTGAGTAATTAAAAATATCCATTTCATTAAAAGTTTAAACTTTACTCAAAACAAAATGGATTTATTTAAAAATGAATACTATATATATTTAAAAACAAATAAATAATGTAACAAAAGGTAAATTGTTGTTATGCTAATGTAATAAGCTATAACTAACACGAATGGTGTTTGTTAATCCCACTCTGGATGTTTAAATATTTTCCCGCCTTTTACTGCGCATGCGCACTTTATAAATTTTCGGTAGTGAGTGCGATTTCCGAGGTCCATTCTTTTCTTACGGTGGGACCACAACACCAAGCCTTTGTCGCTTCATGACCCATAAAACAAATATTGCTAAAAGGAATAAGTCGAAGGTGTTAGCCATCATACAAAATGGACTAATGCCTTCGGCTTGTATATTTAAACTGTAGTGATATTTTTGGGATTGGAGTATAAAATAAGTCCAGCAATGTCCTAGAGATTAATTGCTGGACACGGAAGTGGGGTTACTCCTGCCTTGCCAAACTGTTCATTCAGTGTATAATAAGTATACACGTTAATATTTTACGATTCTTTAGATCGTCGCGACATAATCTGGCTATATCACCTGTATTACCGCCATTAGCTTATCATCATCATCATCATCTATACGAGGCCGTCGTGCAAATATATATTCACCATTATGTTTATTGTCAGCATATATGTATATGTATATATTTTATCGAGTTTATAATACTACTCATTAAAATTAACATTAAATTGTCCATAAAACTTTTATGTATAGTGTCGATGTAATTTAACAACATTATCTACTACAATTATACCGATTAAAAAATTTAATTGACAGATTATTGCATTTATCTATTATACAATAATTGATGATTCACATAAATATATGTATACATAAATGAACAAATAAAAGGAAAAAAAATTATACCTTGAACTTGATCTTTATTATGTTGTTCGCTACATTAATCATTAAACTTTAACATGTACGTTTCTTGTACTTATAGGCATACATACATTATTTATTACAAATGTTTAAAAATTTGTATATGTCAAGTGTATATGTGACGACTCATCAGTAGCACATTATAATAACTTATATATAGCTGATGTAAAAAATACCTTATAAGTATATATACATCTGATGCCAGTTGTTATTATCATCAGCTCGGATGAGATCAATTACAAATAATAAGACATAATACGTATATACATAGTATAAAGATAGCAATAAAAAGTATACATATATAAAATATAAAATGTTAAAAAGACACGATCGTTTCAATAAATTTCATAAAATTCTCTAATGATTCAATATACAAATATAAATATTTTTTTTTACATGTAATGATATTATAATATAAAATTATTTATTTGTATCCCTGTCAAGGCCGATATCATCATACCTAACGATCTACGTCGTTGATTCTTTAACAACACGCAAAGGGTTGAAAAATCTTTTCTCTCTTACTGCAAATACTCTAATCATATACATGAGAAGTATAGCCAGACCAGCCAGACTTCCTTTCCCTCTGGAGTTTCGAAAAATTTCCTGCACGCACGCTAAAATACTCATTATATCTACCAATATATACCATATACTATTATCATTATTAGTATTTATCTTATATTTCATTAATATTTTTATGTCATTTAAATATCTACCGAATGATAAATATTTATACGTTTAATAAAAACGTTAAAATATGTGGGACAAAGGACACACTTTTCTTTTTATCCTCAATCTATATAAGACATCTCTCCCTTTGACCTATATTTTATAATATTATTATTATTAATACTTATCCCATTGTTAATCTCTCTCTGTCTGAGTTATAAAAATTTCGTCCATAAAAAATGATGAGTTCAAGGTCGAGAAAATTAACTACATAATTAAACTTGATAAAACTCTATAAGGTCTATTATATAATTTCAAAATATTTCAGTTTTATTACTGCACGTAAAATATATATAAATGCATACAAGTGTTTATGGAATGTGAATATATATATATACGTATTTTAATCTAGGTTCCTCTAGCTCTTCCGTGTCACTAGGTTAACGGTTAGTTTTTTTTCCTCTTTCCTATATAGTCACTGTCAAGTGTAACTCTGTCAATTTAAAAACAGAAAACCACCAACAGTCAGCTATCTTTTATCGTTACTTTTTTTGCTTATCTTCTCTTAAATAAAATGTGACTCGAAAAAAGATTCACAGCACGTAGCATATCACTTTGTACAATATGCTTCTCGAGAGACAAAAAAAATTTTTAAAAAAAATAAAAAGACAACGTCATTTAACAAGGACACTAAAATATAATAAATTTTTCTTATTCTGTGCAACAATATTTAAACTAATTTACATATATATACATATAAAATACGATGCACGTACGAATGCAATGATTTTGACAATAATTTAGAATAAGGAAGAAAAAAAACCCACGTATTATGTGTATAATAAAATAATAAAATAATAAAGCGTTTTGCTTGAAAATGGTATGCTTTCGTTTCAGCAATAGGTATAATAAAAAATATATATTAATCTTGGTTGGTGAATTCAGCGGATACCGCGAGAAACTTCCGGTGGGAAAAAGCAAACCGGAGTTTCTAGTTTGCATGTCAACTCAAAATTTTATTCTTAATTTATTTATCTCAACTACATATTATTAAATAATAGTTATAAAATATAATACTTGCTATTTTTTATTTAATTTTATTTGTTTCAGATAATCAGTGCCTTATTCAATTGATGTCATGTACTACTTGTTATATTATTACTATTACGTCTCATTAAAGCAATAATAGTTACAAAAAAAAATAATAATAAAAGTAAAACTCTATTTACGTCATAGTTGCTTACAACATATACATTGACATACATGTATTATTTAAAAACCTCAATTGATCCTGGATTACATAAAAAAATTTACTCGATCAATATAATAACGTCAATGTTGCCAAATAATAAATAATCGAGCATGTAATCTGTCAAAGAGATATCACGAATATTCATGTACGATGATATTAATAGGATTTGATTTTACTTGAATAAATTTATTTTAAAGTAATAAAAAAATAAAAACGAAAAACGAAAAACAGTAAAAGAGAATTAAAGACTGAAATAAAATTTTTGAAAAACGAGGAGAGCATGAAGACCATGGGAGATATTGTCGCTGCTGATTCGGTTTGTGATGAAGGGTGTGTTCAGCAGATTACTGGCCAAAACACCAGCAATTCAGCAGTAGCGTCAGCATCAGCATCTGCTGGCAAGGAGCTTGGCCAACGAACCTTGAGATCCTTGAAGCGAGGGTTAGGAAGAATATGGAAAAGGCACAGAGGCAATGCCTCCATCACTGAATACGATCCCTGTTACAAGGTCGCTTATCTTGGAAATGTGCTTACGGGATGGGCCAAAGGTAAGTCTTCTCTGATGATATGTCTTTTGATAAGATATATACTTGATTAAATAATTTATATTTAATTCAAATAATAACGTTTATTAACGAACCGGTTAATTTAAATAAAGAGTACATATAAATTAAAATTATCAACAAGATTTGCTCTGAAAATCGCAATAAATTTATTTCATATAGTGATATTACAACAAGTGTTTTTAATAATTTATAATAGCGCTGCAAAAGAATAACAAAAAGATGCATGATATATGTTATGTAAAATTTTTTAAAATTATTATCATTTTTTGTTACAAATATAGTAATACAACATTTAAGTATAAAAGCTAATAGGTCACGTGTATTTAATTGTTTATTACAGTAAAATCTAATTGCGCTCACATTGATCGATAAAATTGTCTATGATGGACTTATTATACTTTAAATTAAAAGTCGATAAACGTGATTCAATGAATACTGGATATATCGAGCTAACTTGAACGATCTTGTTTACTATTAAAATTAATATATGTATTGTATATGTATTTACAAGGTACTGAAAGTTAAGATACGATTTGAAAAAAAAAAACAAAAAAAAAACAAAAAAACAAAAAAAAATTATAACCACATAAAACAACAAGTAATTAAATCTTATCGTTATTTTCATTACGTATGCCCGTCGTGTAATTTTTCATTATTCTATTATCAAGTTAATTATATCACATTATAAGATGATCAAATTATAATTATCATTTAAATAATTACATATTATATCATGTACAAAAGGTTACAGTCAGGTCATTGATTTTTATTATTATCATTATCTATTGATTAATCTTACAAGAATGTAATAATAATAATAAACTATTTCAAGGTCGGTGAAACAATACATCAATTATAGGGTTTTTTAATAATAATAATAATAATAATAATAATAATAATAATAACAATTAAAATAACTTGTAGTTTAATTGCGTAGAAAATATGTGACAATCATGAATAATTTTTTTCACAAACAATTCTTTCTACAGATAAAGATAAACTATAATTAATTATTGTAAAGATAAAATAATTATATATCCGGTGTACAATAAGGGGTTTTTTTTTATCAATTATCAGATAATTATCTTATCAACGGAAAACAATTGATATATAATATTTATAAAATTATTTATCGTTTAAAGTTGTAATGAAATAAGAATGGATTTAAATGGCAATATGGTTTAAGTACTAAAGGAATAAGATCTCTTGTTGCACAGTGTCGGTTGAGTGAACCTTTCTCTCCGTGTATCCGGTCTATTGAATATCCAGGTGAAAATAATATTATCCGTATACTTCCGATTTTTGTCGATATACCTAGCAGTTTAATTTTTCTTTCCTCTATTATACGGTATATAATTCATGGGCTTACATTTTTTTATGCCACAATAATAATAAAAATAAATAAATAAATAAATAAAATTAGAGAAAATATTTAAAAGGCGTTGGTTTTATAAATCAGTGATTCAAGTCGACTTCGACGTACATTTATAATATACACAGAGTACACGGAGAAGAGGATTATTCAGAGCAACACACTGATGGAAAGTTGTTTTAAATTGTAAGAGAGGTCACGGACGAGCAAAGCCTTTAAATTATTATTGTACATATATATTATATAGAGCTATGTTTGCTTGGATGACTAGCAAAAGAAAATAATTAAGTAAAATATGTATATAGTATTAGTTGTTTAATTGAGAATAAACGTTATACCGACCTCGGCGAAAGTATTAAATTTAATAGATTGTAAAATAACTTTAGTAATAATATAAAAAATATGTTTATATATTAGGTGAGGGCTGTGTTGAAAAGCCTATTTCAACCTTGTGGCGCAATTACGTTAGCAGTAACAGACCAGACGTGACGATGAGACTGACGGTTACGAATGGTGGTCTGACGGCCACTACCAAGGACCACGGTTTGACAGAGTACTGGGCACACCGAGTTACTTATTGTGCCGCTCCTGTCTCACACCCACGCCTCTTTGTCTGGGTATACAGACACGAAGGGCGACGTCTCAGGCCTGAATTGAGATGTCATGCTGCCCTGTGCTCAAAGGAATCAACCGCAAGAAGACTTGCATCAACCTTAAATACACGACTACATCAAGCACTTATCGAATTCCGTAGGGATAAAGTATCACGACAAAATGCCAGGTAATATATAAATAATATACAACCTAAAAAGGGTAACCGGGTTTTTGTTATTGGGGTCGTCAGTTGTCGCGAATAATATAAACAAAGATAATCCACCGTGTTATTTGTATATGTAGATTGTAATTGCTACCGCTGTTACTCAATACATATACCTATATCATCTATATGTATCTACATGCATGTATATATGTATATTCAAGTGTGCTCCATTCTTATTCACCAGTTGCACCAGTACTACCATCAACAAGTTTAAAGATATAGAGTCACGTATTGGGTCGCATCAATTCCAATCGCTTATCATTCATATACACAATTCTATTTTAAATCTGCGATCGATCAATTCATTTTTCTTTGTCTATTATACATTTTATTTTTTTTTTTTACTTTTTTTAGACTTTCGTTGGCAAATGCCGTTTACGAGAATCCGTCACTTCCACGTAGAAAAATATTATTGAGTACAGGTGGACAAAATTACAGGCCACCTCTTGAAAGATCTAAAAGTGCTCCAAAGTTATCAGCTATTGAAGAGGATTCTGTGGCTGAAGAAATTGAACAAAAACGATTGCTTGAGGAATTGAGGTATAGATTTTTTTTTCTTAATTTAATTGGAAAGAATAAAAAAAGAATTTAAAATAATAATAATGATGTGATGTGATGTGTCTATAGGTCATTGGAGAATGTAGCACGTTGCTGGCAGGATCAGGATGGTTGGCGATTGGCAAGATTGGTTGACGCTTTGAATCGTGCCGGCGCCTCAAGCGAATACTTGGACGAAAATGCAAGTATCTCAAGCGGATGTGAGACTGCGAGTACGTCCAACAGCGAAGAGAGAGCGCTTGGTATTGATGATACCAATAATGCGAGTGTCGACCCCGAATCCCGATCTGCCTCCAATGGTAGAAGAGTATTATTCTCCGATGACATTGTAAGATCTTCTTCCGGTGTTGTTAAACTTGTACCGAGAAATACATCTGAGTGTTGTTCTTCTTCTTCTTCATCATCATCATCATCGTCATCATCCTCATCTTCATTTTCATCTTCTTCCTCATGTTCGTCTTCTTCGCCTTCTAATTTTATTGTGTGTTCGGGAGGAAATACAAGATTTATTAATTGTGGAAGAACCATCGGTATTAGAAAAATATACTCATCCTTGATGGTAGGTGACGATTACGATTTAACAGAGGAGGAAAACGAACAACGTGAAATAAATCAATCTTCAAATCCGGTATTTGAGTTTGAGGACAACCAAGTATTTAGTGAGGTATGTAGAAAATATTATTATTATTATTATTATTTATTAGATAGATATTAAAATATCCTGACATTTAGTAATGTGCCGGTGTTGTGTTTCTCGTTGGAATTATTCAGGTCGTCGACTACAGGCCTCATGGAGAAAGTTCAGCTAGATTGGAAAATCCTATAACCGGAAGGAGGATGGAAGTGAAAGCAACATCAGCAGCAACAGCAGCCTCAGCCGTAACAACAACGCCGGTAACAGCAACAGACGAAATTTATTCAGACTGTGTAGTTGTTAATCAAGTAAATAAATTATTTGAAACAATAAAAGAATCATCTTTTGTAACTCTTGACTCATTGGATGAAGAAGAAGCTGATAGTGATGAAAGTGGATATGTTGAAGCACCACCAAAATCTCTTTTAGACATAAACAATGACTCGTCATCAGATAAATTTAATGATAATGATAATGATAATGATAATGACAATGACAATGACAATGATTTATCTTCTAAAATGAACATTAAATCAGATCATCATTATTTTATATCTACTGAGGAAAATGAAAAATCTTCGGAAATAGTAAATGATAATAACAAAAATATAATCATCAGTAACAATACTTGTGATAAAATTCAAGAACAATATCAAGATTCTATTTCTCGACATAAAGATCGGGAAATAGTTGACTTTATAACGAGTCCAATATCTGAAACAATTAAAAAGCTAGCAAATGCATCACTCAAAAATTCTAAATCAATTGAATTATCCAGTAGTAATTGTCTAAAAGCATTAAATACATTTAGAAATACAAAATCATTTGATGGCACTAAAACAACAATAAATTATGATGATGAGCCATCACCCAGTCTTGATCAACGAAAGCAATTGCTCGCCAAACAGGGAGTCAAAGTTTGAACAATTAAATAATTAATACAATTGCTTTTGTTGCTCAATATTGTGTCTGTATAGAATTTATTTGTGAATAAATGTCCGCAATCAGGATGACAACTAGTCCATTTAAATCACTGCGTACTGGTCGAATTGCGAAAAAGTTACAGAATATAAACTTAAATAATTACTATTATTAGCATAATAATAGTGAGTGCTAGCGTGTACGCATGCATATTTTTACGAGATATTTGATCTCTGTATAAAAAAAATAAAAAAAAAACGCAAATTTCAAATTAATAAATGAATGAATATATTTAATAATATAACGGATTGATTACATTACACATCTAATGAGTATCTCAGTAATTAAATGTATTTATATATAAATTTGGCAATAATTATAAAAATTTTTAAAATTTAAAAAAAAATGTATTAAATCGAGCAAAATTGTTATGATAAAATTGTTATATTTGTTGTTAGTATATTGATTATGAAATTTATTTCAATTTTAATATTATTATCGTTTAAAGTTGATTATTTTATGAAAAAACAAAAAAAAGGATAAGATAATAAGCTCTCTGTGTACACAACTGAGAATAATAAATATTATATATATATATATATATATATATATATATATAATTATTAAAATATATTAACACATTGTTAATGTGTGTCATCGATATATTAGTATTATTATTTAAATCATATTAATTAATTGTAATTTTTAAATGAATTTATTTGAGAGCATTATAAGTATATGAAAAAAAGTTTTAAAATGTGTGTATAGTATTTACCAATTATTTAGCAATAAGAACAATTATTTTTATGAAAAATATACATAATTGTAGTATTTTAAACCTATTGAAATTAAATCAAAAAGTTATTATCATAATTTATGGTATTTTATATAAAATACTCTAATAAATGCAATGAAAATCATTACATCAATGCTATTTTTTTTTTTTTCCAATAACTCAATCACATCATTTTTTTGATTACGATATGTTGTATTTTTTTTTAATAACAATTAATTATAAAAATTTAAGCACTCGAAGAAAAACATTTCAATAATTTTCCTAATTAGTTATAAAGAAATTTAAAATTCTTTAATTATTTATGTATTTTTTTTAGTTTCATAAAAAATTTTTATTTAAAACCGTATTTAGTTTAATTATTATAAAATTTCATAAATTAAATAAATAATTTGCTGTGACAAAAATTGAATTTAAAAATTACCGTGATTGAAAAAATTGCGCGCGTATTTCCATGCTCATGCGCAGCAAGTAAAAATACTCTCGAACTTCGGACGGATATCGACACAGGTGTATCGATAATAGAGATCCCGATGATTCAAGTAACCGATAATACAGATAACTATATTATTTAAAATCTAAGGTCGATTAATTATTATATATCGAATTACTCTGTAGGTAAATTTTAGTCAATCTGTAAATGGCTCTATAGTATTATTCATCTTTGTCAGTATGGAGATGTAGGATTCTATATGATAACAGAGATGTAGAATCAAGGGATCAAGGCCAAAAATAGCGATGAAAATAATGAGTAAAGATCAAGATCAAGGTAGGATGATAAAAAAATTGATAAATAGTTTAGTTAAATATGCCTACGTCGTGCTGAGTAGATTACAGTTTCAGAACCACTGTTTCTGATAAAAGTGTACATAAAAGAAAATTTTGATTTATATAAAAAAATTATGAAATAAAATTTATAAGTTTTATAGTCAAAGCGATGTAAGCAGTAATTTTAACAATTGATACTCTAACGAGATTATTTGTTCACGAAATACTGATCCGTGCACATGAGAAACATCGCACACCAGTAAAGATTTTAAGACATAAGATTATAATATATCTCCTTTCTTTTTCTTCATCTTCTTGTTTTCTGATGGTTTACATATCAGGCATATTATCATCATCATCATCATCATCGTGAGTATAACGGCCTTGCTGCAGCATGTAGGTCATGAAACAAGGTCCTACAACCTATACAAATAAACCCACACACACACGGACACAAACACAAACATAAACCTTCACAAATGCTTATAAACTCATCTGGAAGAGAAATTATGGACATATATATACGATTTTATATCAATACTCACGATGATGATATTACTTGTATTGGTAGTTTATACATCTATATATTTATCAACTTCCTGCTAAAGGGTTTTACCTTAAGAAGTACATAAAATACAAGTGTAAATATCGATATTATATAAATATATATATATATACACGTGACTTTAATAGAAATGAACACATGTATGGTTTTAATTTTAAATATAATCACGTAGAGTGTGAATGATTTAGTTGCCAATAAGAGAAATCGAACCTGATAGTTCAATACTCGGGTTAAAAAAAATTTCATTTCATTATCATAATTATTATTAATCTCCTATTTAATAAAACTTATATTCATTAATTAACGTTAAAAATATAGAAACTTGGTTTGTTACAAAAGTAAATCACTGGAGTGCACAAGTGCACACTTGACCTTAATCCTCGATAATTATTATTTAAATTAAAATAACCCACTATTTAATGTCAAAGGTTCATTAGATGATATATTGATTATATATCTCTTTTATTGGGCGTTTATTTCTCACACATGCAGATATATGAGCATTTTAATTCAACAACTCACGTCTTTTAAAATAACAAACATATTTTTTATTAAAATTTTTATAATTGTATATAAAATTATTTTTGAATGGTAACTTGTTTCTTTTTTTTCGTTGGGATCAGTTATATATGCACCTGTCATTTATTATTATCATTATTATTTAATTGAGGATCAAAGATATATAACAGGAAGAAACTGTAACATTAAAATTAATTGAATTATTCATTTAAATAATTAAAAAGTTTTAAAAATAATTTTAATCAGTTGTGTTTTCTCTTTTTTAATTTTAAATTTAAATTTAAAAAAAAATAAAATGTCAATTATACTAATGAGATGGAGATAATTTAAAAATAAATAAAACTAGTTAAATATAGACGGCATATTGCTGGTGATGGAGTAGGCCCATTCTGACTTTACTCTGCAGGATCCTGAACCGAGAACCGAGAATCGAGAATCGAGAATCGAGAATCGAGAACCCAGAACCGAGGCGTCTGTTAAGTGTGCCATGTAAGTAGAACACATCGGTGCCTGGTACCAACACTTGGTCCGCTTTACCCTTCTCTCCACCACCTCATCTTCATCCTCATCCTCCACCATCACCATCACAATCACTATCACCACCACCTCCTCTTCCTCCTTTTTTTCCTTTTTCTCCTCTTTGATGTATGTATTCTCTCTGGTTCACGCGATCACAACTGGTTTGTGGTCTGCCTGCTTATACACTACAGTGAAAGACTTTCTTTAACAACTATGCTACCACTACTCACATTATCAAACGCACACAGTCTTGTTTATATTTAATCCTACTGTTCTACTCAATTTCCATTTGTTTAAATAAATATTCTAGCGCTAAAAAAAAAAACAAAAACTATCTTCAGGACTTGGAGTGTAGACACTCTAGGAAATTAAAACTGTATTTCTATTGTACCCAAAAACAAAATTAAAAAACAAAAAGTAATAGGGTCACTGACCTACGTGGGTCGTGTATAAAAGAGCACCGAGAGGACGGAAAGAAGATGGAGAAAGAGATGCAGAGAATCAAGCTGCAGCTTTGCCACCTATATAACTAACATATTTTTTTTTCTTGACCAGTTACACATGTTATTAAAACAAAATAATTAATAATGATTAATTAAATACTTAAAAAATAATTATACGTATTAATAGTTAAGTTGATAAAGGGATAATGAATGAAATAATACTTAACAGACATGATCGTATAATAAAAAAAAAAAAATAAAATTATAGTGACAAGTAAATAAAAATAAAACAGTGAAAAAACTATCAACAACAGAATATTTTAATCTTAAGCAACTATTTTATACGTCTCTTATAATAAAAGAAATATTTAAAATTAGAAATATACACTAATTCAGTATAATTAATTATATTAAATATAGATACAATACTGCCATTCATTACACTTTTTATTTTTTTTTCTATTATTATTATTGTTATTTACTATTTAGAGACACTATTTATTTGTTGTTGATGCAAATTATGTATTATTTAACACTGTTAATTCGGTGTTTAAAAAAAAAATAAAGAAATAATAATAAATAGTGTTGCATCGAGCTTTAAATAAATTATGTCTTACTTTTTATTATCATCATCAGTTTTTATGTTTGTTTTTTTGTTTGTTTGTTTGTTTGTTTAAATAATCTACATACAAAGATTTGCGTAGCCAGCTACGCTAGGTACCAAGTATAAAAATTAATAACTGTGTTTATCACACACAAATCTAATTATCTTTTTTTTTTCTTTTTCTTTTTCGTTTCCTTTTTTTATAATTAAAAACTGCCATTGAGTAAATATCATCTCACTTAAATTTTTATAAATTAATAAGTCACATATTGATCCGAGTGTTTAAAACAATACAAAATACAAGATTCAGAAGAAGAAAAAAATAAAATAATAAGAAAAGATATTTATAATAACTATTAAGCTGGGTGTGTACAGAGTACTTAAATAGATTTTATCTTTAAAAATTATAAAAAAGAGATAAAGACAGAGAAAAAAGGGGACAGTAAAAGAAAAATAGAAAAATGATGACAGAACTACCCTTATCAATGGGATTTTTTAGTTTATATATTCGTGAGATCTGTGGATCATCCTCATGAGAAAGAAGAGAACACAGCCGTCATTTCATTTTTAATGCGCACGTATGCATCTATTTTTCAAAAATCAATCATAGTTTTATACTCTCCACTAAACTTAAATTCGAATAAATAATTTAACATAAATAACGAGAAAAATAAGAGAAAGTAAAATTAATAAATAGAAATAAATAAAAAGAGAAAAAAAAAATGATTGATGCGACGTTTATATTAATTTTTTTTTGACAATTTATATATATATATATATATATAAGACTAATTTAAATAATAATTAATAAATTGACATTATATTATATGAATTTTTTATAATCCCGAAAGGATTACTTGTTAATGTATTGTCGCAAAAGAAAAAAAAAAGTAATTAATAAAAAAGCATTAAAGAATAATATTAAATAAGAGTAAAGAGAAAAAATGAAAATTGATGAAGAAAAAAATTAATAAATGAAGCATAATAAATAAATGGATGAGTGAAGATGATAAAAGTTTTATAACTGGTGATAACTGATAACAAAAACAATATAAATATATATTTATTTAAATGTAAGTTGAATTAAATTAAAAGCACGTGACAGAAGGACTTAATAACATATTTTTATAAATATATATATATCTATCTAATTATAAATATAAATATATATATATTTATAGGTACATTGTAGCACGATCACAACAGGTCGCGCTTATTGTCTCGTTATACATTGTTTAATGTCTCTTATTTAGTCGCACGCAAGTGTCTATACATAAAACATATATGTAATTATAAATAAAATAGTACCATGCGCGTTAGCAAGATATACCGAGCAATAATTATTTTAAATTACATACAATGTCAAAAACTAAGTATTCAATTATTAATATATAAAAATAAGTGTCATATTATATATACATGGCGCACAATCCGCACCATTGAGAATTTTATTCCAAAAACGACACTCTCACATATATATCTAGATATTTTTTTTTATTATCAGTGTTAATATGCATACTATATTGCGCGCGCGCGCATTATTTGCACTGGTACTTTTTTGACAAAATAATAATATTAATAATAATATTCAAAGTCCTTATTCATCAAGGTTTCATACCTTAATTAATTTTATTTTACACATACTAGTTGTCGAATATACTCACATGATTTACTTGTTGAGTATTTTGGCTGTTGTCAAGTAATCTTGTATCATCATCATCATCATCGTCATCATTAAATTTACTATTTTTATTAACAAAATCAGTAAGCTAATTACGCGACAAATGCCATAAGTATCTGATAGAAAGGATTTTGTTATTATTATTATTACTATTATTATTATCGTGCTACTCAACACAACGTATATAAATATATATCACTGACGTTATTGTTGTATGTGTGATGAATCAGATTTTTAAAAATAAATAAAATAAAAAAAAAAATTTAATCCCTGCCAATTCTTTTGTGAATCTGTTGATGTTTTATTAGATGGGCTTTTTGTCGAAAAGCTTTACCACAAACTTCACACCTGAATGGTTTTTCGCCCGTATGAGTTCTCAAGTGAACTTTAATATTGCTTTTATTTAGAAATCCTCTATTACAAATAGAACACCTGTGAACGGGTTTTTCTTTACCACCTATAAGACTTGACTCAGTACCGTAAGGTAAAGCAGTAGTGGCTGGATTTTTTTTTGAAGGATTTTGATTGCCAGCTGGTGATGGTCGTGATCTTTTTCGCGTGTGAGATGGTGCAGCAAATGAGGAATGAAGTAAATGATCAGGACTACAGGAGGTTGATACCCTACCGGGTGGACTGACTGGTGGATAAGGACTCGTTGAAGATGGTGTCTCACCACATGATGGATTTTGAAGACCCGCATTACCAGCTTGAAGTCTTGCTTGTAGCAATGGTGCATAACTTGTTGTTGTCAATAAATTTTGTAAAGTTGATCCATGTTGATGATTATGGTTATTGGGTTGATTTGTTTGTGAGGCATATATCTGTGAGTATGGATTTGGCGATGATGTTTCATGGGTTTTAGGTGAACACGCAGTGTCAATCCATTCCGCTATATCAATCCAATCTTTTGAATTATCAGGATCATTTTCCGAGCCCGGACCATTTCCACCACCAGGAACAGTTGTATCCGCAATAGCAGAACCAATTATTTCAGCAATATCTTCAATATCATATTCAACTTGCTGTGTTGTTGATTGGGGTAATTGATGCTGTTGAGTTGATTTTTGTGTCGATTGTGGACAGGGTGTACTCGATGATACAACTGATGATTCATAGTACTCATGATTTGAAGATGGTGTAGGTGAAGACGAAGATTGTATTGTAGGTCTTTGACCAGATGATGCTATCGTATGATAATGATGTCCAGGTATACCATTTATACTTAAATGTCCAGTATAACCAGTAAATGGTGGTAATGGTTTTAATTCAGCCAACGAATGAGCGGAAGCAACGACACCCACTGATGAACCCAATAAAAGAGTATCCCAAGCGTCATGAATAGAACCTGGTGTTGTTTGTTTAACATCAGAGGGTTCGAGAAAATCGGGACCACTAGTGGCCCATGGCAATAGAAGGCTATCAACACCGACTTCTGTTGCTGCTGATGATGCTCCTACAACAACAAGTCCACTTGATTGACTGCTACTGTGAGGAGGTTCAACACCAGTTGATCCTTGTAAATGGGGTGCTCCTGAACCCGGTACCGTTTGTGTCTCATACTTCATATCGAGAGCTGCTATTTCAGCTACTGATACTGGAGATACAACTATATTATCCGAGGTTGAATGTTGTTTATCACTGTCTTTTGAGGAAAAACACCGTGGTTGTGATGATGATTGTCCACTAGTGCTAATAATATCGTAAGGTGATGTTGCTGTTAAATTTTCTTCGGTAACTTGTAAAACGTTTCCCTGGGGTGATGGTACATTCAATGAATACTCAACTTTAATATTATGATGATCTTGATTGTTTGTTATGTCAGAATTTGTGTTACCTGATGATATTCTCGATGTTGATAATAGAGAACTTAAAAGGGATGCACAATATCCTTGTGCAGAACCGGTGGAATCATCCGTCGTTTGATTATTACTACTATTATTATTATTATTATTATTATTATTATTATTACTAATATTATTATTATTATTTCCTTTCGGTATATGTTCTGATTTAATTCTGACGTTAAGTGATGAAAGGATACCCGTTATTGAATCTCTCGAAGAAGAGGATGAGGTTGGGGAAGACACAGTCGTTGTATCAATATTATTTGCACTGGAATTTCTTATAATATTTGCTATCGATGTTGAGGCGGCAGATGAATTACTCGCATAGTCTAAATTTGTTGTTGTTGGTGATGCTGTTGTTGTCGTTGTGGTTGTTGTGGCTACTGCCGCTGCTGCCGCGGCCGCTGCTGCTGCTGTTAATAAAGACGACAATACTGTTCGATTGCTACCAGCAGCAACACCGCCAGACTGATTATGATTATGATTGTGATTGTGATTATGATTGTGATTGTGATGATGATTGATTCCTCGCGTTATATGCGAGGAATCTGATGATTTTGGGGCAAGCAGTGTGGAAAGTACGTTATCAGATTGTTTTGAAGAGGTTGAAACGTTTGTGCCGTATGAATTATTGCAGGTACTCGTGGTTGATGATAATCTTACAACATCTGAGCTACACCTATTTGAGTTAGTAGTCAATGAGTCTATTTGGCAGAAGCTCGACGTTAATGATACTGCTGCTGCTGCTGCTGCTGATGAAGATGACGACGACGAGGATGACGACGACGATGATGATGATGAAGATAAAATCGGTGGACTCGTTGTCGCTAAGGCAATACCCAACGATGAACACAAATTTTTATTTATTTCTTGATTATCGTTATTGTTGTTGTTGTTGTTGTTATTATTATTATTATTTAAGTGGTCATAAGACTGTTGTTGAATAGATGATGATAAAAATGAATAAGTCAAAATAGGACTCGATGTGTTACGAGTATTATTTTGTTGTTGCTGCTGGCCACAATACTGATGTTGATTTATTCCCGGAAGTCCCTCGTCGATTTTAGGTGGTCCTGGCGTCGAGACAGTTGGGAAGAGGGAACCAGGATTCCACCAGGGATCCACTCTACTGCCGGGGGTGTTGCAACCGCCAACGGCGCCGCGAGGACCTGTAACAATTTTAATTTTAAATATTTCAACGTGACACATTACTCTTAATATTTTTATTATCACCTCAATTTTTTAATACATCTATACATATTTAATTACATAAATAATTATATCTCGAGTCGGGTTGATTATTAGCGGGCAGAATTACTATACAGTATAGAGTTACATACTTATACACCGACTTGTCTCTTTCTCTTCTTTATACGTCAGAGAGAAAGAAAAAGGAAGTAAAAAAATATATATATATAAAAAGAGTTGCTCTAGCTAACTAGGTCAGTGGCACACTACCCGCAGCCACAGCAAAACTATATGTATACATGTATATAGATATATATATATATATATTCATCATTTCACTAAATCACATTATATGTAGATAGATTTTATTAAAAGATAATGATTATTTAAAATAAATAAATTTTTGTAACAATGATAAGAGAGGAAGGATATAAATGTTCATAAATGATTGAGAGTAGTGTTATATAGGATGATAAAAGGCGGTAGTAGCTTATTTCAGTACAACCTTCCCTCAGGTCACCGTCCTTGTCGTCGGGTTACAGTGTTACAGTGCGTCCTTGTCGACTTGAGAGCTCAACCAGGAATGGCAAATAAGCGGTGGCGGTCTTCCAAGCTACGGAGAGGAGGGAGAGGAAGAGGGAGAGGGAGAGTTGTAGAACCGTGACGTGACTTGATTGTACCGTTATCCAGCACCGCAGTGGCGTCGCAACTCTAACAATCGTTAGTTTTATCAGAGATAAAGAGAGAAAGGAGTTTATTATTATTTTTTCCGGCCTACGACAATGGTGAGCCACTTATCAATGGGATTACTGGGTACACATAAGGACGGATAGGGAATAAACTCATATACACACACACACACACACACACATTCATCAGACAAAGATTTTAATCATTGGAATTTAGGTACGTGGTACGTATGCACGTATGTACTTGTGATATGTTAAATTGGGGACATGCATCTACAACAAATGTCACTTGCAGCAAATAATTATAATAATAATAATTACAATTTACTTTGCAGTTAAAAATTAAATAATCATTACTGACGTAGAATATGATGGCAATGATAACGATGATTTAGAATGAGAATCATGATGATCAGAATTGAGTATATAGTTTCTACAGGTGACCTACTTAAACAAGAGGAAAGTGACTCAGCATTCCATCAAGCAGATCATCCTGTAACCAACCGAGTCCAAAAAAAAAAACAGAAAAAAACCAGCAAATACTACTAACCATTATTATTTTATCTGATGATTCTACGATCGAATAAAAAAAAAAAGAAACAAGATACAAGTACATGAGTATAATACACAGTAATAATATTGAATGGTGTCTATGGGATATATATATATGTATATGTAAATATGTTATAGGTTTTAGCAGTGCACAACTTTGGCATACTGATTGTATTATATTATGTATATTGTATACGCGTCATGTTTTGCGTGACTGTGTGCGGTTGTTCTAAGCACACGTGCGTCATGGTTGTCCAGACGTGATGCAGGCTGTGTTGTACAGGGGAATCGCCGGCTCAGCTCGACGATAAGTAGAACGAAGCACCGTTAACCCGCCGACAACCAATAGCTTCTCCACTACTTTAGTTCACGCGCGCTTGTTACACACTCATGCTCACACACAACACACAACACATACATATATAAATAAATATCTATATTATACACGCATACAAAATTTTGTTAAGTGCACAGCGTTTGCTTTCCTTTTCATTGTGGAAAATAGCGCGTGCGAATTGACAACTATACCCAACTATAACCTACTCTTCGACCTACATCTGTTTCTGTTCGTACAGAGTTATTTTATGCCCAGATGTCCCAAGAACCACCAAAAATAATCATCATTATCTACATTAATCTGTATTATGTATCCTTATTATTAATTTTATCTTTGTGCTCATTGCGAAAAAATCGTTGTTATATTTTTTATAAATAATTATGATGACTTTATTTGAGTAAAAGTTTATCGTATATCAATAGTAAAAGGATACATGAAAAAGGATGTTAATATAAAACAGCCATTTGGTCAAAGTAAATTGTATGAATGTATACAATATTGAAGATTGTAAACGCAGGTGTCTTTGGTGATATTTCGGTCATCGTATTCGACAACTTTCGCATTGTATATATATACATATTTGTAAAATGATATTGAGAACGATACAACTTTTTTTTTTTAAAATGAGGGTATTATCCGTGGTATTTAAATAAATTTAACGATAGACAAATGATCAAGTATATGTGGGCTTATACGAGAGAAAGAAATTTCAACGAGCCTAGTATGCAGTGAGTTTAATGCCAGATAAACTGCACAGACAATATAAGTACATGGACATATATACTAATGCCAAAGATATATATGATAAATAAAAAATATTATTTATGGAGACAAAATTATAATAGCAAATAACTTTATTTTTATACTCTTTATTATTTATGTTAATGTTGATATAAATACATTTAACTAATTAGACTTGTCGAGTTGTTGTATATAAATATATATGCATGCATGTATATGTACCGAGTATGTGGGTGCTGTTGCCCTCTTTTCCAGTAGCAGCAGCAGCAGCAGCAGCAGCAGCAGGATCATAAAATACACATTACTTCCTCATGTACGCATGTGTACTCGTTACAACAACAACAATAATAATGATAATAATTAAAACCATCATCAGAAAATTTTCGTTATATTCTATGATATACTATCATAAACGATGGGATAATAATAAAATAAAAAAGAAAAAGAAAAAAAGGCTTAAAAAAAGTCAAGTGTGTGGAGAAAGGGGAGGGGAAGGGAGGGGGATTGTGACCTGGTATGGCTTGGTCAACGGAGAAAGTGCGACTTACGTAGATCGAGGTAAAGGTTAAAGGCTTGTTTGCTTGCTTGCTTGGTTACTTGGTTACTTACTTATACGCGAGTAGTTTATATATACTGTACACAAATACGGTATTTTGTGTGATGAAAAGGAGAAAGATAAAAAATTTATATATGTACAAATCTCTGAATAAGATATGTACGGAGTAGGCAATAATTAACCTTGGCCTTCGGCAACTTTCAACCAACTTGGCTCTCTTTGATTCCTATATACACGTTTATATATAGAGAAACATCATTATCAGCATCAGTCGTTGAGAAAATTGGGCCAACCATTAATTAAATTATTTTTAAAATTTCGTCTATTCATTAATCAGCATCTAAGAGAAATAATATATCTATCTATCTATTTTACTAGATCAACTTTTTCAAGATGACGATAACAGAAAGATGTAATCTTAATAATAATATATATATATATATATATATATGTATGTATGGGTACAATGAAAACAGTTGGTTGTGTGTGTATGGTGAGAAAAGGATTGCTCCGGTTGGAATCAGGTTTTGCGGTGGTCGTCGATCGTGCAGGAGGCTGTATCTGCTATACTCACTTGCGGAACTGACTAGTCGGAAGCCCCCTTTTCTCTCCCCCCCCATTACTGGCACACCGGTTAATGTGGTACACTGACCTACTCTCGCGGCAGCGCGTTCGCGGGACACTACACACACTCAAACACACACACATACATACCATCAGTGATATTACCATTGCGCGTCACTCGTGCCTACGTCAAGGTGGGGAACACCACCGTTGCTCGCTCATCTGGTGAGCTACTCATTTCTTCTTCAATATTTCTCCAATATTACATTTTATATATATTATATACCCATCTATTCTTACCTCAAGACATTTATCATCTCGTTTTTTAGTTTAATTTTCACATTCATTAATTTTAAAGAAATATATATAATTTTAAGTTTAGCTCAACATTAATAAAAGATGTGAATTGTTTTTGAACTTACATAGGAGCAGCGTGGTATCCAGAGTGGTATTGTTGTTGCCCGCGGGACCTCCCCTTACGAATCTATCCACTGAACGAGACACTGTCACCTGCTGTTATTATTATTTGTACACGTTAATTTTCCTTGTTTTTTGTATAAATCACTTAATAATTTGTCCAATGGTGTTATATTTTTATAAATGTCACTATTATAATTTAAATCCTTAGCAACGTCCACATAAAATTGTTTACTTTACTACCGATATTATTATCGTTATTCTATCATAATTGTAGGAAAGAAAGAAAAAAAAAGAGTTAACAAATAATAGTATAAATCACGTCCGCCACCTTTTTCTTTTACGTCTACTAGTAATCCTCCTCTTCCTGGTCGCAGGTTTCCGTGGATAACACTCTGAATAAATTTCGCTGGCCGTATCTACCACACCGATTGACCACGCGAAGATCCGCGATCAGGAAGAGGTCCAGAATAAATCGGCACAGTTGATTGCCGATATTAACAATCCTTGAAATCTCTCAATCCTCATTAATAATTTTAACTTGATAAAGTTTATATTTACAAGCAATATTATATATATTATTTTATAATTTTAATAAAACTATTGTTGTTAACACTTTAGTACTATTAATTGCACTAGTCATCACTCTTGTCATTTGTATTAAAAATATATCACTTAATCAATAAATTATCTAATTATGTTCCACAACCGTATGCACAAAAAAAAGAGTATGTATAATTGAGATACATAAAAATAAAAATGAATAAACTCGAATGTGTATCCGAAATGCAGAATAAAAATTTAGTGTACTGGCCCGGAGTGAAGATATTTTATAAAAGAACTATTCCCTCGATGATTATTTTCTCTTGGATGATATGTCCACTTACTCCTTCTTCCTTACTTTATTTTAGAATTAACTTGTTAATTTGTTTGTTTATTTTTTTGTGCGTGTTGTGTGTGTTGTGTCTCACTCTGAGTGGGTTATCAATAATAAGAGATGACTCGTTTAGCTGACGCGAGAGACCGTGAAACAACGTTGGTTTATACTTTGGCCGGGGAAAAGCGACTAATTTCTAAAAGTAGGCGAAGAAGCGAACTGGATGGCCTGTGGGCCCTTACTGTGAGGGGCCTTTAGAGGTTTGAACGATCAGAGGCCCCTACTTGGAGCCAGGCCTCATGGCTACACGAACGGACGGACTTACTACAGCACAGAGGCGGGCGGGCGGGCTTACTTGTTGCCCCCCTCCCCTCCTCCCACCCTACCCCACCTTACCCTCCTCTACTCTTGACTCTAGACCGGCACGATGAAGCCTCTCTTCCTGGTCAAAGTCCCCTCTTTACTTATTTTCACTGTTGTATAGAATAAGCTGAATAAGTGAGGACCTCTAACCGGCATCCTCCAACTTCAACCACCACCATCAACTCCACCACCACGACCACCACGACCACCATTACCACCATTACCATTACCACTGTATTTAAATCTTAGGCAGTATTCTATCTACTACCTATGTAAATTACTCTATACCACCTTCACTTATTTACCTCCAAGATTATTCCTCTTATTGTTCCTCTTTCGCCATCATCGGCAACAACCACCACAACAACATTGTCTTTCTTATATTTACTATTATAGTTCTCTTGTTTTATCAAAACTTAAGTGTCATAAACATATTGTCCGAAAAAAATTTACTCATCATAAATTAACAATCATTATTACCTCATTATCCATACTTTATTTTTACTTACTTATGCTTTATTAACCATTAGCCATTAATCATCATACGTAACACAAAGTAAAATACTAATTTCGTTTTTTAAAAATACATAATACGAATTTTCATTTTTAAATGTACTGAAAAAGATAACATAGCTATTTACTTATGTCAGATAGCATAATAAGTATATACACCATGACGATTCCCGATTGAACACATTAGTAAATATATATATATATTTTTTTTGTGTAATTAGTCTTACCATTACTTTATCACGCAAATATGCCCTTAAGCATTCTTGCTGACTAATATCGATTGTTGTCATAAATATCTGTAAAAGTAATTTTTTTTTTTTTTTTTCAAAGATAAATAAAATTAAAAAAGAAAAAAAAAATGTAAACGAAAAACGTAATTATGATGAGACTCGATTAGAGTAAAAGTACATTTTATTAATTGTATATTGAGTCTGTTCCGGCTAGAGCCAGACAATTTTTTTTTTATTTTAAACTTTAATTGGCAAAATGAATTTCGTAATTTTGTTGCGGTTATCTTGAAGTACGATCCTCGTAAGCTGATTAATTATAATTGCGACGAGTAATGCACACGCGCATTTATTATTTATACTATAACACATATAGTATGTAGCTACTACTGCTACTGTTGATGTGTAGTTGAAACATCAAGTTTAGTTGTATTGTTGGCAAAAGGGATTCTCGTACGCTTTCAGCACATTCTTCGTCATGCTCTTTTATTATAACTCGAAATACTTATATACTGATTAATTGTATACCCATAATATATCTCTATAAAGTATATGCGTTAATACATTTATTTATTATTTCGAAAATATACAAATCCAATTGTATTTCCCAAGATATTTGGTCGAAATAAAAGTTGTTTAAATTATTCAAGGTAAATACATTTTCTCTTAACCCTAATATATCTAACTCCTTTAGTGTAAATTTACGTTAATCCTTTTAAACCGTTGCATTTCAAAATTTGTGTTACTCAGTTTAGATTCCTGAGAAAGCGGAATATTACTATTTATCCTATACTGGACAACAAGAGAACTAGGGCTATCGAAAAAAAAAAGAAAAAGAAAAACATTTACCAGTTTCAAGTATTATTGTTATCTCGTTTTAGGTCTTATGTCAATACACCAAATACCTTGACAGATTTTATTTTTTTCAATATAGCTTTTCAACTCTGTACCCTGTTATCCTCAAGAGGAAAGGAGTTGTTACCGTAAACTGAGACAATTTTACTCTCCGAAATTTTAAACATTGAACGCAACTATTCAAATAAAATTTAAACAATATTTGGTCATAAAAAAAAAAAAAAAGGGTCAACTACCCTAGAAGAAATAACAAAATAAAATATATATTTAGAGGAAACAATTGGATATTTCTATTTTTAGAATCCGTGTATTAAACTGTGAGGTGACAAAAATAAAGTTTAATGTGAAAAAAAAAAAAAATAATAATAATAATAATAAAATGACAGTATGCAATTGAATATTCAAACAATAGGTTTAGATATATCCTACTGCGATTTATCTTCGTTGGTTGTTTTTTGACAAGGTGAGGGAGGATTTACAACACTTAGTTAACTGCAGAACGAAGGAAATGTCGTCGTCCCATCTAATCAGCGTGTACCTTTTGACACAAAATATATACAATTTCATAACTTCTTTTGCCGATGGTTAAAAAACAAGTTTATAGATGTCAATAAACTAAAAAAGAAAAAAAATCGTATACAGAATGTGACATTGACGTTTGAGAATTTTTTAAAATTTTTTATGATCTTTCAAGGTGCATCATGTTTCTTGATAATATTTAAAATATTAAAAACATATGTTTTAATTTTTTTTTTTTCTCAGAGTACAAAATATATTTGCTACAAAATGTGTGTAAGTATATTATATGTGTTGATTTATCACACGCTGTGCACCCAAATTACAGTGTACGAATATATGTTAGATTTACAGAGGTCGCACGCGACACATTTTAAAAAATTTCACGTGTTGCTGTTGCTTGTCAATTTTCTTTCCTCTCAAAATATTTACTGTGTTTATAGATTTTTCTTTCAATGCCCAAGGTACATATAATTAGGTCCCAGCAATAAAACACACGTGTTGTTACAACTAAATCCAGATAATGTGAGAGACTAGTCGTGTGTTTGAAACACTCTAAAATCTAAAACATGTGTTGCTGCACGCGACTCACCAATACATGCCTGTGCCCTTCATCAGGTATATAATACGTTATTGTAAATTTTTGTATACACATAAATATATGAGTACATATGTATGCTGTTAGACTTGCATAGAACGCATAAACGAAATGTTTTGACCAAGTGTATAGACGATTGATCGTCTAATAAATCGTCCAAGCGAAGAAATTCTAAAGAATGTCAATGCTCATGTCCTTTTAAGTTGTAAATTGACTGGAAAAACATAACTAAAAAAAAAGTAATATACCAATAATAATAGCATTATTTAGTTAACATAAGGAAATGATAATTCTAATGATCTCAATGTATATAAAACGATATCTCCTCGAGAAAACTAGGTCTTAGAATACATAACAAACAATTATTATAACATAACAATTATATTTTACATTGTAACTTTATTCAAGGCGCAAGTAGCCGTAAAATCACTGTACTATAAGGCTGTGCCAATTACGCTTATCACCCAGTGTCCTTACATTTTTCTATGTCTTAAAAATATATTTATATATTTTCTATTATTTCTAATTTAACTCTTAATAATAATAATAGTATACCTGAGAAACAAAAGTTTGAAGAAAAAAATGAAATATATCGTTGAAAGGACGTGACGATGCGTCCAGACAGGTCCAATGAACCTTTCAATGAACATGCCAACTGATGGGACCCATGAAACGTGTATGGTATAAATATTGTTGTATATCTAAAAGGGGCGCGTCTAATCTCGGTTTCCACGTGTTATTCGAGCACCTAAACACAATGGTTTCAGAATAAATTGCATTTAAAAATAAGACGCAATTTCACACGGCGTACACCTAACATCTCAAAATATTTTGTAGTAAACATATTTGACACGCTGTGTGCGGGCTGATTCTATTATTTTTAAAAATCCGTTAAAATTTACGCAATTGTAAATGATTTACTCTCCTTTGCCTATGCAAGGAATTATTTTTAGGAAAAAAATTATTTTTACATAAATAAATTAAATAAATAATTTTTACGTAAAAATATACAGATATTTATATTTATCAGATGCATGGAAAGAGAGAGAGAGAGAGAGAGAAAAAAAATATTTTAAATAAATTCTGGACGATTTACGAATTTATTGGCGTAACTAAATGACCACTGGGTTTGGTCCCACTTTCCGCAAGTACCTCTCCGTCTTTTGGATCCTTTGTTCTGTGAACCTAAGATACTAGATGCGGTTTCCTCTTTGGGTCTCTCTTTTCCTTTTAAAAAATTTTTATTTCTTTTCCTTGTCGTTTTGCGATACGGTGGTCAACTTGTCGAAATTTAGCGGAAGATTGAAATAAGCGCAGGTACACAACAACTTTTGCGACATTTAAGGAAAAAAAAGGTGAGGTCGTAAATATAACTTCTGTGTAGGATTACTTATACTGTGACTCTTGTTTAACATGAGAAAATGCTCCTGTACTTGTAGAAATAGCAGCAGGCTAGCTTGACTTATCTGCTGATGCTGCTGCTGCTGCTGTTGCTATTGCTGTAGAAAATTTACGGTGGTTTGTCAAAGAACAGTTTGCGGACATAAATGTGGCCACTGAAAACTTGTTGTCCTTTTACCCGGTCTCATTTTCATTCCTATTTTTCTCTAGTTTTTCTGTTTATGACCTCTCTCCCCTTTTTGTTCCTTTTACATGCACCTTGTCGATTCAATCCAAATTCATCGTGTCTCCAAAGCTGTAAATTATACATTTTCATAAATTCTTCTTTTATTTTTCAAACATTTTTCCTTCGCTGTTATTCGACAGGTTGCTGACATTTAGGTTTGTATCTATATTTTTATTATTATACACAAATAAATAGTCAACTCGAGGTCATCACCATGGTTATGGCTTATATACATAAATATATATAATATTTAAATATTAATTATTCCAACAGAAACTTCCTACTTCTGTATACATAATATATATATTATTCAATACATTGATTGTTGATGCTTAGAAATGTCAGGTTGACTATAAACTATAAGAAACCACACCATTTAATTGGAAAAAGTAATGGATCATCAAGTACAACACATATACCACATACTCAACGTACGGCGGTGGCTGTGCTATTACTCGTCCTTGTCAAGGCCTTCCGTTTCACAAGTTATACATACATGTATATATATAGTTATTTTATATAGTATGATATTTTTCTCTGGCCCGCGATCATTCATGCGAAAACAAGGAGAGATCCATGAGTTGTGCATACACCATGCACACATTACTTTATATACATATATACAAACTATGTGAGTAGTTTCTGATGCGATATGCTGGCATGCGATTTTACGTACACTTATAATAATCTTATATATAGGTATATGTTACTTATTACTGAGTATATAATATACCAGTAAGAAAATTCTGTAAAAACCCATCGTCATCAGAATCGTAACTTTTACTCAATTGTAACTTTTATAAATGAATTAAATCCGTTTGTCGGTCGATTAAAATTTTGAAACTTATAAGCTAGATATATGTATTAAAATATGTACATAATATATATATAGTGATGATGATTGAAAAGCGTAGAGGGATTGAGGAATTTGTCCGGTGTGATGGGAAACTTAAAATATGTATTGATCAATCGAAGACTTTGAAAAGTCAATAAAAAGAAATTTTTTTTCTTGTTAAATAAATTTATTAATTTAAGTATTTATATTAATATTAAATAAATGCCGGTAAATTTTCACGTTTTGCGCTATTTAACATCCGGCTCGAAACCAAGAGTGGGTCGTATGTATGTAATATAAATATAATATTTAAATATACATTGATGGGAGAGCTAAAAATTTTGTTTCGGACAAACCGGGACTCTCAACTTTTGTCGACGATGGCCAACTGGAATCCACCGACATTTTTTATTTTATATACCAGCACCGGATGAAATAAAAGTCAAGCGAATAATAGTCTCTTCTATACGTGAGAGACTCTTTCTTCTCCTCCATCTTGTTATTATTATTATTATTCTTTATTACTGTCTTTGCATTTCTTCTTTTCTTTCTCCTGATAATACTCTCGAGATATATATATATATATATTCATGGTTTTGTCCTGTTTAACAAGTAGGTCAATCGAGATGGAGAGTGCGCCTAAGAACGTAAGATCATCAGGCACACTAAAACCAACACCTTATTATATTTATATATGTAAAAAAAAATAAATTAAAAATTATAAATATACATAATATTATTCCATAAATAAGCACCGGCACCAGCACCAGCACCAGCACCAACACCAGCAGCAGTAACAGCGATCTACTCTCAATCTACTACACTTCCAAATTCTCATACGTCTGTCTAACTGTTGACCAAGAAATCCGTTAAGCCCGCATCATCCAACACATGCCCACTGCTAATGCTTACATACTTTTTAATATCCCCATTTTTTTTTATTTTTTTTTCCATAGACGGGAGCAACATTGATATATCTATACATATTCTTTTATCTGTGATCTAAAACATAATTATTAGAACTTTAAATGTTATTGCAATAAAAAAGATACAGTTTTACAGGCATATGGAATATAAATACATATTTATTAAAAATGAATAAAGTATTGATGGGATATTATATTTAGTGAGTACATGAGTAGAGGCTGGTTCTTGCGGGAGGACGAACATCTATATAGATATATATGTATACATAAAAGTTGAGGTAAAGTATATGGTAAAGGAGTTTGAGTGAGGACATGAACGTTTAAAGCCAGTCAGCATAGTATAACATAGGTAAGTATGTTTGTAGGTCAGTGGCACAAGCCAAGCCACACAATATGCGCCAACAACGATCAACATCGTTCAACAACGAATGACTGCATGGTGTATTGGTGTAAGTCTCTCCTTCTCACCACCTCTTGCATTCCCTTTACTCTTTATCCATTCGATAGTAGTACAAGTTAAATATTATATTATATACATCGATATATCTACAATTTACATTATTGATCCTGACGTAGTTTATTATTCTTGAACTTGATTGTTGACAATTCTCGTACCTCGTGTGGTGGTTAGAAAATATCACTATATCTATATGTCCGTTTATATATAAATACATTATTGGTTTTACAAATCACACTTGGCTCTGTTATATACTTAATACATTTTTATTTATCCACATTACAATAATAATAACACCACAAATCTTAAAAAAAAAAAAAAAAAAAAATCAAAGATTGCATTATTAACACACAATTATGTAAAAACTATGTGGTGTTAAGTATTAGCAGGGCAACGATATTGTGGAGAAAAAAAAAACAAACCAAGGACATTTGACACACCGCTGACCAAATCCTTGCCCAATAAATTTCTCTCATGAGTAAACTGTCTGACCTGGCCAATACGAGTCATTGACTCTAATAAATATAAAAGATTACTAACTATATATAATAATAATAGATAGATACATACATAATGATATAAAATAAATAAAATTGATTATTCTGCACGAGAGATTTAAAGTTTTATTTTATTATCGGGGGCAAAATCACTAGACACTAGTATATTAGTGTGCCGTATAGTATGCTCGCTACGGCATTATTATACAGTTAAAACGTTAGAATAACGGGATGGTGGCTACAGAATTTTGGACATTTTTGTCTCAGTTGCCAGCGACCGCTTATCGTTGGAATTAATAACGCGTTCACTAATACAACAGCAACAACAACAATACAAACATACATATAAATATATATATATATGTGTGTAGGTACGTACGATTGGTTGTGCAGGCAACGTACCATGACACCTACTCCGAATTTATTTTAAAATGTATAGGTATATATCCCACTCTAGTCTCACTTGCTGGCATTTAAGAGATTCTGTCAGTATTGGCCGCTCCGACATTTGGAAATTTGTGTCATTTTGAGACATGACACTTACACACAAACCTCTGCATCATAAACCTCAATTCGTAGCACGTAATTTATTAGCTTGATTTACTTTTGTTTGAAAAAAATTATTATACTTTAACAACTAATACTGTACAGTACACTGTGTACTCAATTTTTTAAGTAAATTCAGCAATTAATCAATCCATATAAATATATACGTACACGGAGAAAAAAATATAGTAAAATTTACTAAAAAATATAGGAATAATTACTAAATTTAGATAGTAATCTTGAAACGCTTAAGATTTATAGGAAAAATTCATAAACAGATAAGTAAATTTTACTATCCCGTTTAGTAAATTTTACTATTCCGTTTAGTAAACTTTACTATCCCGTTTAGTAAATTTTACTATCCCGTTTAGTAAATTTTACTATTCCGTTTAGTAAACTTTACTATCCCGTTTAGTAAATTTTACTATCCCGTTTAGTAAATTTTACTATCCCGTTTAGTAAATTTTACTATTCCGTTTAGTAAACTTTACTATCCCGTTTAGTAAATTTTACTATATTAGAATGGAAAAAAATTAAATTAAATTTTTATTAGCTTTTAACTTTTTTTATTATTATTACTATCATTTTAATTATTATTGTTATTTATGTCATCTGTATTGGTGTTGGTGTCGATTTTTGTTTTTTAAAAAATCACTGGTTACAACCGAGATTCGAACCCTGATCTCCCGCGCGCGAGTCCTTTCCTATGTCTGACAGCTCGATGTCTCATTTGGACAAATGTTTCAGAACTTGTAATACATATTTGTATATGCTATTCCCACCAAATTTTAATTTTATCTATACATAGTAGAATTTACTATACATATAGTAAAAAAACATAATCGTATTAGCAAAAAATACATTGCGTATAGTAATTTTTAATATTTTGTATAGTAACAAATCCTATATTGTATTAGAAAATTTACTTTCTTAAATTTGTATTTATTAAAAATACTTATAGTAAAATTTACTATACAGATAGTAAAAAATACAATTGTGTTAGTAAAAAATACAACACGCATAGTAATTTTTAATATCTTATTATGTAATTATTACTAACTAGTAAATTTTACTAAATGTTTAGTAATAATTACAATACAGAATGTATTTTTTCATATCTGTTAGTAAATTTTACTATAAGATTGTAATTTTTACTATATTTTTTTCTCCGTGTACTTTACAGCTAATTTTTGGTTCTAATTAAATACATACACTTAAAAGTTATATACATACATAAAAAATTTTTTATTTCTGTTTGCCTGGGTAAAGAAAAAACCGCACGACCAGTGGTGTGTGTCGAAGCATAAACTCTGTGTTGCCGCGGGCCGCGAGCCGCGAGTCGCGAGCATTACTACTTTGTTACGCCTGCTGCGGGTCATATACTTTTTTTTTTTTTTTTTTTTTTTTTAAAGCCTAAGCAAGAATAATAGCGACAACTGGATGGTATAGCAAAAGTAATTAATAGTTATTAGATCTCAATGAGAGAGTATTGGTGTCTAGCTCGACTCTCAGAAAACTATATTCTACTCGAGATAAAAAATATTGACAAGGCCTCGATACGCCTTCAATCATTAATATCACCCAAAGTAGATCGATCCGCACTGATGACAACTTGTTTGACGCCGCTGAACTAAAAATATATATTTAGAAATTATTTAACTACAAGTCATTCTCATTAATTTACAGGCAAAAAAAAAAAATAATAAATATAATCTACTAAACATAATAAATTGTTAAAACTCAAGTGCCTCTATTATTCTTTTTATTTATCGTTTTCTCGGTAAATTGTTTTATTTTGAGCTCCCGTAGAGTCAATCTTCAACCACAATCTATATATATATAGATATATAGGTTTAAGATACTACCTTAAAATTTAGTTGTATTGTTGTTAGTAGCAGATAGAGTAGCTCTTTTTATATACAATATAATATAGTAGGTCGGCGGTTTGGTTTCTTTCGACACGCTATGGTCTACCTAAATTTTCGTAACAGAATGCATTTTTGAAGGTAGCACAAAACCCAGTATAGTATACCCGGAAGTATCCGCAACAGAAAGTACCAAATTGACGTTTAACTTTTTTTTACCCCATAATAAAAAAGAAATAACAATTCCATGAAATATCGGTATCTATACATATATTTATTCATTTATATATTGTCTTGATAAAGGATGTACTACTGCGGTTGTCTATACATATATATGTACATACGACGAGAGGTGGATCACATTATTATATATAAATATATATATATATATGATGTATATACTAAGGTTGGTTTATCAAAGCGAAAGTTCCGTGACAAGTTGTGCACTTTCTTACGTTTTAGCCTAACCGTTACGTTCTCGTGAGTAAACTGACGAAGCATGGAACCCAGTTTTTTTAAATTTTATATATTTTTTTTTTTTTGGAAACGATAAAAAAAAACTCCGTCAGCTGATTTGGGACAGTATGTCACCGTCGAATACATTTTAATCGACAAAAAATAATAATTCACTGATAATTAATTTTGAATAAATTTATATACAATTATACTTGATATGATATGATAAGTTTAGTATTATGTGTCTGATGTCTGGGATGATGATGATGGTAATGATAATGGTGAGTTTGGTAAGACATGTTCACTTTTACCGTGAAGTAGCCAACCATCAACGACCATCAGCATCAGTACGGCAACAGTAGCAGCGATGAGCAACTACTTGGCAATCATTTTTTTACAAACCAGCTGATGTATATAAATATATATGTATATATAAATTTATGTATGCATGTATGTGGAAGCGCGTCTTGATGGCAAACAGGCGACAAGCCTCTGCTTAGTAGTTAGTTGTTTTGCTTTCTCTTTCGGGAGTGGCATGCTCTAGTTCACTTGCCGCCACTGCTCTGCCACCTCAAAGCTAGCTTATATATATATATATGTATATAAATACATGTGTATATCCTATGGATCCATTGCAAATCCTGTTTATATTAATATTGTGTATACATATATACATATATATAGATAGTAGCAATGCGTTAAATTGTTGCGCATCTTAACTGCAATTTTCCACGATCTACTAATTAAGAATACCCGTAATCGAGCATTAACACGCCAACACATGGACTTACTCTTGACAGATTTGTTAAAAATATGACCCACCTATCCTCATCCCAAATTAGTAATTACATATTTTATTACATTATTCATTGGTTTATTTAATTTTATAAATAATAATTTGTACATTAATGAAAAAAAAAAAAAAAAATAACAATACCACTTATATATAAATAATTGTGCTTAGTTTTTTATAAAATAGAATGTGCATGTATTTCATTATTGTTAATTTTATTTCAGGAATAATATTTTTGAATTTCTTTCAGCAACGGCTTTTCAGTTATTTCATTTATTTCAATGAACCTTTTGTTACCTCGACTAAAATAATATACATCTCCGGTATAAATATCAAACCAAAGCGCATGAATATGTAGATCATGCCTCTCTAGCCGTTTCTTTAAAAATCCATAGGACGCGATATTTTGTAGCTGTTGAAGTGTATTTATCTGCCGATAATTAATTTTGTTTAATAATAATAGTAATAAAATAATTAAATTAAAAGAAAATATGTACTTGTGATAATTTATCTTCGACGGCAAATTTATCGTCAGGATCAATATAAGCGACGAATTTTCTCATCGGAGTTTCAGCTTGAAAAACCATTGGTTGATTGAATCCAGTGGTTTTTAATTGTCTATATTTATCTAGACTACTGTTTGCATGAGCACACAGCCATGCTCTCAATGGAGATATTCTTCTATTTATCTATTATTTTATTTTTATTTATTATTAAATATATATATAATATAAATAATAGAGTATTATATATTTACTTTAGAAGCGAATTCTTCATCTTGGAGCGAATATAATAAATTCATAGCTTTGCAATCACTGTGCCCACAAACAATAATATGCCGAATATCATTAACAACACATCCAAGCTCCAAAGCTGCTGGTTCACACATTGTCAGTTCATCGACGAAATGTTGCGAGTGTGGAATAACATTACCAGCATTACGTACTAAAATTATTATTTAATATGATAATCAACAGTTGTAACTTAATTTATTATTAAGGAAAAACATTACATAAAATAATTAGTTCCATAAGTACTTATATTATATGTTAAATAAACTCATACCAACGAACATATCTCCGACATTTGTTTCAGTGAATCTAGTTGGGATCATCCGTGAATCCATGCAAGTAAAAAATACTGCCTTAGGCTAAGATAGGAGAAAAGAAATAAATAATACTAGAAAAATAACTCAATTTATTAATAATAATAATAATTAAAAAATACGTTTTTTATAGGGATGTGCAAATAGTTTAAACTTATGAATTATTCGTAAATTTTTGAATTACATTTAAATATTTTAGTAATAATAAATGTATCATGTGTAGATGGCAGTAGTTAACACTCACTAAATTACTCTGCAAAGTGGGATTTTTTGTTCTTTTTCTATATAACTTTCAGTCGAAAAGAGGGATTTCATAATGATCGTAATTTCATTAAAGATTTTATAGTTTTATTGGTATGAGAAATATATTTTTTTTTCTTCATCTTATCTCAAATAAAAAGTAACAGATACATGCTCAAAAGATTATCATAAATGAGTGTAATATCGACAACAATAATAGATATATAAGATAAAGTGGTAGTGAGAGAAGACAAGTGATAAGGGAAACACAAAGTATATTATTATATCGCATAATTAAATTATCAAATGACGTGCACGTGTGTAAAACCGGCCATTTTTAAAGAGCATAGAAAGCATGTGAATGATTAAATATTTAAACACAGCATAACAGAAAAATAATTATAAAAACTTACTTCAGGATGATCTTTAACTTGTTTGAATTGTTTAACCATTCCTTCTCTGTGACACTGTCTGTATTTCATTATACCCTTTATTATTCTGTCCATTATTTTTCTTCAGGCATTAACGATTAATTAAATTTTTTTTTATTGCAAAATATACATACATATATGTACAATTGGTGATTAAGCACAAAATATCATATATAATAAAATATCCGCCATTCACACTGGAATTGCTTGCGTGTATATCGCGGGAAATTCAAAGCAAAAAAACTTGTCCTATTTGCTATAATTATTATTATTATTATTATTAATTTGCTATTCTGCATAAAAATTTAAACGAGGTTAATTAATAAATTTATTTAATTATTATTATTACTTTTATTTTTTTTATAATTTCTCATACATAAACTAATGTGAAATTGAAATTTGTCTAATCTAATATATTTAAATTTATAATACAATGTATTTATTTAACAATAAATTGACGAATGTGTAGGAAAATATTGATATAAACTTTTCAATAATTAAAAAAATTTTTATACATTTAAAGAAAATCAAGTGTTTGTCTTTTAAATACACTTTAACCAGTCTAATTATTTTATTATTTAAATTTCCAGTCATTTATCAGTACTTATTGTTTTTTTCATTGTTTATTTTTTCAAATTAATTTATAGTTTCCTTTTTACACAAGAATAATATTTTTATACAAGTTTTGACAATTAATCAGTCAATGAGCTTTCTGTTTTTTATATATATATATATTTGTCACATATTTGCAATTTATTTAAAGCCAATTGAAAATGTGGGTCCGAGCGACAATGCGCCTGGACCGAGCTGAATTTTATCCATTTAATGCTGAGCTTTGACTCACACGCTCTAGTTTTTCAAAGTGCTTTCGGGCGTTTCGAATATTGATAAGTGTCGCTGCTGAGGCTAAAATATAATTACGTCATAAATTATATATGCATATTAATTAAAATAATGAAAGAAACTTACGAATTGCTGGATCAGACATTATCACCATAACGTAAGTGTTGGAAGTAAATACATCAATGAAAGCAGCGAAATTAGTATTTCTTACTTCCATACTTAAAAATTGAGATGCTAATTTGCTGCAACTCAATTTAAATTGTTTTATAATATTCGAAACTTTTTCAAAACGATGAACATCTCTGTGATACTTTCTTTGACAATGGCTGATAACTAAAAAGGTTGCTCTTTCAAATAGTAAAACTTCATCAGCATCAATAATATTGGCAAATTGTTCGAGACTTTGTTCCAATTCCTTAACATTTGGAATCAGCATATAAACAATGGAAGACCAAGCCCTTGATAATAAACAAAATTTATTAATAACGTATATAATAAGTAATAATTAAATAAAAATTACCTATATAAAGTTTCATCCCATATACTTGTTCTGAAACACGTACAGTCAAGAGGAAGACTTAATTTTTTTAAATCTTCAGCTCTTTCTCGGAATATGACGTCTCTTTGATCCTCTTGCACAAGATCCATCTTGTGAACAAGACAAAATATTTTAGCATCCGGGCTATTTTGCAGTATAGCTTCCAAACAACTTTGGTAATAATGCATATCTTTATCTAATTCTCGTGATTCTACATCAAATACATAAATCAATACTTCAACATTCCTAAATATATTATCTCGTTGTGAAGCAAAATAATTTTCCATGAATGCTTCTTGGCCACCACAGTCCCACAAATTTAGTACCAAATTACCAAGAAATCTCACATGACTGTGTTCAACATCAACTATTGATCAATAACAGACAAAAAAAAATTAACTCACCATTTAAATATTTAAATAATCATATTATTATTATTAATTTTTTACTTGTTGCTCCCAGTCGCCTGGTATCTCTTGCAATATAATTAGCAAATATAATACTCCGCATACTGGTTTTTCCAGACCCACTTTTCCCCATCAATAAAACCTAAAAGATTTTCATTTTATTTTATCAGTATTTTTTTTTTTTTTTTTCATCATAAATATGTACGTACCTTCTTCTTCATTTTTAAAAATTTTTTATAAAATATTTAAACAGATGAACGATGACTAATTTTGAATACTTTGTTGACAAATAGAAAAATTATTATCAACACATATATATCTACGTTAACTAATAAATTAATTATACTTATGTTTGTTTTAAATAATTTAAGTAAATTATTGTATTCTATTAGTTATAAAAATAAATTATAAACGTATATATGTATAATATGTTGTTAAATGACACTTATTATTGTGAACAGAAGGCGTATGTTAGTATGAGTAATTATTAAGTTAATTATAAATCCACAGATATGATAAATTCACAAACAATAAAGTAAAAGTCTGGTCAAAGTTTACTCCTATTATTATTTAGTATATTCACTCAGTGTGTTGTGTATGTGTGTCTATCTTTTTTTTCATTTGATAATCGATAACGATAGTCGACTGTCGACAGCAAACTATTCGAGATTCGAGTTATTTAACATCAAGTCGACAGCATTGGTTTACCAACATAACAGAATTTATTATCAATAATTCCCTACAAGTCTCCAAGATGCTCCAAAAGACAACAACAACAACAACAACAAAACATACTTATGCAGACATCCAAATAAGAGAGGAAAGAACTACAGAGATATCTCATATAAAAATACCTTTATTATTATTTTAAGAGTAACAATATTATAAATTTTGCTGTAAGTGAATTTTAAAAAAAAATTAAAGGAAAAAGGCTGAAGAAGGCGCTTGTGTAGTTAAAATAACTGGCAGAGAGAAAGAGAAAAAAATAAAGAGAAAGAGAGAAGACTAAAAAGGAAAAGGGAAAAACTATCGACACTGAACACATACATAGAAATAAATAAGTGGTAGAGTGGTATGTGTGTGTAGAGACTAGGAAAAGTGTGTCTGGTGATAGTGGCAGACCGTGGTGGCTGGTGACTGCTAGTGACTGCTGGTGACTGGTGACGATACGAACGCGCAGGCGGGCGGTGATTCAGGTGATTATCTATATTCAGATTCATTTATCCGTTTATTCACAAGAGAAAATTAAAGTCAACTAGACTCTTGAACACGATAGTAGTTGTGTGTAACATTTAAATGACCAAGTGTTTTTTAAGTTATTTATAAAATAAAATGTGAGTGAAGTTGATGATAACTTATTTTATATATGTATATGTATATAGAAAATTGTTATTGGTTGGTGTATAATATATATGTATATATATATGAGCTAAAGACCGACCGACAAGCATTTCCAGCAGCAGCAGTGTGAGCAGTAGTGAGCAATAGTGAACAGCAGCATCACAGCACGAGTTTTTCAGTAGACAGAAACTGACAAGAGTTGTTGCCAGTTTAACATAAATTCAAATTTTTTTTTTTTATTTTTCTTTTCTTTTTTGAATTTTAGTTGTTTTACTGTAGTGGATGACACGTAGTGCCGAAATCAAATGAATATATTTCTATCCTGGGTATCTTGTAATTCGGTGGATGAGTGAGTCATACTTAAAACACACAACTAAGTGCTCCTGAGGGTGGAATTTTACGCACAGTTATTGCAATAACGAGTAACGACATTGACCTATTCTTAACACCACTGTACCAATCTTTTATTCTCTGTTTCGATAACTTCCAAAGGATACTACATCACAATAATCACTTGGCTCCTTACTTTATTTTCCTTGCCAATTTATTTGCCGTAAAAAAAAGGAAAAAAAGAAAAAAAATAAAGAGTCATCCAATTGATTCTTCCAAAATTTTATTTTTATATTTTTAATAAACCAAGTTGTAGGAATATTAAATTTAAAATTACTCCATTTATGGATTATTATGGAATTAGTTTAAAATATACATATAGATAGAAGAAGAAGAAGAAGAAAAATAAAGAAATAAAGATAATATTATTAAAAATACACAAGTGTATTTACCACTTGTCCTTTCAACCAGTCGACTGTGATCTCAAAAAATTGTGATTCCACCTGATAACTTAAAAGGTGGTGGTACCTACACTTATACACTGGTTTTACAGTGTACCAGTTGCTTAACAATAGCCTTTTATTATTTTTAAAACTTATTATTATGTGTCATCAGAGCCGATACCATACAACCTAACACATTCATATAGATACATCCATCGGATTATTATTAATTATTTTAAAATGATGATAAATACGTCCAGTAATTAGTATAACCAGTATAATAATAATAATAATAAAAAAAAGGACAGTATTTAAAGCCACTGAAGCTTTGATAAACTCGTGCCTAATAATCGACAGATAAAAAAAAACAGACTGAAAAAAAAAACCAAGAAATAACTAAAAAAAAAATAATCAGCATGTCAGATGAAGAAGATAAACCACCTGCACCTCCCGTCAGACTCACTTCAAACAGGTAAATCTCAGAAGCATATATTTCATAAATCGTTACCGTTACAATTTTTCTTTCTTTTCTTTTTTCCTCCTTTTTTTCATCTTTCTTGTATGATTGATACATTATATATTAAATTAAATTCATTGTTATAATAATGATTGTAAGGTAGTGACATTATATTTTATAATTTTTTCCGTATATAATCTATAGAAAAGAGGATTAAAATGAGAACGAGAACGAGAACGAGAAAGAAAGAGAGTTTCATCTTCCAGAAATAGATTAACAGACACTAATTTAGTGACAGCTAAAAATAAAATGATTTAACCGTGTAGACAGTATAGATATAGATATTTATAACAAGTTCACGAAGGGATGTCGTTAAAAAATATTATTGAACTATAGTCTCGAGAGAAAAATTTTATTTTTTCATTTTTTTTTTGTCTACTTCTGTTTGTTCGTTTTCTTTTTTCTCTTTTAGTATTATCAAACTCACATGCTGAGTAAAAATTAAAACTGTAAGTTGTTGCTGAAAATAATAATTGTGTATTATTTTAATTTAACAGAAGTGAATCGACACCAAATTTACCGGTGGATATGCGGCCACTACCAAAAGAGCCTGATTCGGATGAACGTAAAAAGAAAACATTAAAAGGAAAAATGAAGGTTAAAGAGAGCAAGGATAAACCAAACATCAGCTATCCAACGAATTTCGAGCACACTGTTCATGTTGGATTTGATGCTGTTACCGGTGAATTTACGGTACGTTTAATACTCACGCTTATTAATTTTGTTAATATCGTGCACTCGCTTGCTGCTTTGCTGTTTTTTATGGAACAACGGAATATCCAATCAAAATATATATTTAATCATTTTTTTTCTCAAGTAACAGTAACTCGTAGTTGTTGTTGCATTTATTATTATTAGAGGAATGAAAAATATATTTAATAACAATAAATAGTTTTTAATATAAACGTAGTTAACAACTGGATTTTCCGTGTCCGTAATAAATATTTTTAATTCCGACAAATATATGTATGAATATCATGGAATTATTATTATTATTATTTTTTTTTTTTTTTCATTATTATTGTTGAGTAATTTATCTGGTGCTTTTTAAATCTATGATTTTCTCACATGAAAACTAACTCAAACACGTATTTCTTTCAAGCTGCCACTCAAAGTAAGTAAATTTAAACAATCACAAGATTTTATTTTATGTCTAATTATTAACTTTATTTTTTTTTTATTTACTTACTTGTTTGTTTATTCTTTTGTTACGTTATCACCAGTTTATTTACGTTGCAGTCAAATTTAATACACATTCCGTTAGAGTTTGTTTAAATTGCTTAATAATTAAGTATAGAATTTTGTAGAAAAAAAAGCTTTAGTCAACGTTGCTTACAATTGAAACAATAATTAAAAAAAAGAAAAAAAATAATAAATAAACGAAAAAATAAAAAAAAAACTAACGCTTGATTCTATTTAGAACTCCATTATCAATGCATTAATTTTTATAATAATATTTAATAGAAGATTAATAAAATATTTTTTCATCTTTAAAATATCGATTATTTCTGTTATTTTAAATTTTTTTGTTCGATTAGTATGTAAATAAATTAAATATTTTGTGAATGATGCATGTGTCAGAATGAATAAGATTAGTATTATTATTATTATTATATTTATAAAATTATATAATTTGAATATATTGGATAATTATTGATATTTAAATCTTATTATTAATATTTAAATATTATTATCAGGGAATGCCGGAAGCATGGGCAAGACTCCTCATGTCAAGCAACATCAGCAAACAAGAACAAAAGAAGAATCCTCAAGCAGTATTGGATGTTTTAAATTGGTATGACAACAGCAGTAAGGAAGTTAAAGGATCCAAGTATATGACAACTACTAAAATGGTTGGCAATGCCGGTATGTTAATAAAATATATTTATATAATAATAATAATAACAATAATAATTATTATTATTATAATATTATTTAAATGATTTTTTTAGCACCTATAGAAAGAGCAAGTAGCCCTCGTAGTATGGGAACAGGAATAAGTATTGGAATTGGAAATGTGCGTGGGCAAGCAATGTCTCAAGCATCTGGTAGTTCACATTCACAACAATCTCTAAGCAGAGTTAGTAGCAGTAGTCCTAGTAGTACTCCTACAGATGCTTGTGCAACTAGTTCCGAACAAGAAGATGAACCACCGCCTCCGCCAATCTCCGCAAGACCGGAACGCACCAAATCTATTGTAATATTTTTTTATCATTATTATTCAATTGTATTGATTATTGTTATTCATTTATAAATGTGTTATTTAATGTTTATTGATAGTATACTAAACCAATTGAAGAAGAACCAGTTTTACCACCACCTTTACCATCATTGGGATCTCCTCAACGAAATGGTACACCGCAGTCTCAGCATCAATCACAACTTGATAAAAACAAAAATCAAGCAACACCGACATCAACTACAACTGATCAATCGAGGATCGGTCAAAATGACAAAGCACGAAAGAAAAAAATGTCTGATGATGAAATATTAGAAAAGTTAAGAACGATTGTCAGTGTTGGTGATCCTAATAGAAAATATACTAAAATGGAAAAAATTGGACAAGGGTAATGATACACAATTCATATATATTATTTATATTATGTAATACTAATACTAATAATAATAATAATATTAATTATTATTACAGGGCATCGGGTACTGTTTATACGGCAATAGAAACTTCAACGGGAATGGAAGTGGCAATAAAACAAATGAATCTTTCACAACAGCCAAAGAAAGAGTTAATTATTAATGAAATTTTGGTAATGCGGGAAAACAAACATCCGAATGTTGTCAACTATCTCGATAGTTATCTTGTTGGCGAAGAACTGTGGGTAGTAATGGAGTATTTACCAGGTGGTAGTTTGACGGATGTTGTAACTGAAACTTGTATGGATGAAGGACAAATAGCTGCTGTGTGTAGAGAAGTTTTGCAAGCGCTTGAATTTTTACACTGTAATCAAGTTATTCATAGGGATATTAAGTCTGATAATATATTACTTGGATTGGACGGTGGAGTTAAACTTACGGACTTTGGTTTTTGTGCTCAAATATCACCTGAACAAAGTAAAAGAACAACAATGGTTGGAACACCTTACTGGATGGCACCAGAAGTTGTTACTCGAAAACACTATGGACCCAAGGTAAGTAAATTTAAAAGTTATCGACTACAGGTGTTCTGGCATTAAAGATTACATATAAATATGTTTTTGTAATGTTTGGTAAAAGGTTGATATATGGTCGTTGGGTATAATGGCAATAGAAATGATTGAAGGAGAACCACCGTATTTAAACGAAAACCCTTTACGAGCACTGTATTTAATTGCAACGAATGGAAAACCAGAGATTAAAGAGAAAGAAAAATTATCGAGTATTTTCCAAGACTTTTTGGATCAGTGTCTGGAAGTTGAAGTCGAAAAACGCTCTGGAGCTTCTGAATTACTCAAGGTACTCATTTAAATTTATTATAATTATATATTTATCATTTACAAATTAAAAATTTTGAATTCCTTTTTTAATAATTAAATTGTATTGCAGCATCCTTTTTTAAAATTAGCAAGGCCACTTGCTTCGTTAACACCTTTAATAATGGCAGCTAAAGAAGCGACTAAAGGACATTAGGTAAAATTAAACATCTATTGCGAAAAAAATAATAATAATAATAATTCACCCTCCCAAAACGGTAACGGCACAATAATTCAATTTAATAATAATAATGATTATTATTATTATAATCATAGGAAATAGTTAGTTACAAGTTCGGTACCGTAACAGTATCGAAAATGAAATGACTTTTTGAGTCAATAACAATACGAGTAATCCTCATGTGATATGTGAGTTTATTTCGTATTAAACCTGACTAGTAGAGAATGATCTGATGAAAAAAAAAAAAAAAAATGATTTACAAGAGCTTGTAAGTAATAAATTATTACGTCTTCCGGGTTTAAAAAGTAAAAATAAAAAAATAAAAGAAAATAAAAAAAAAATAAATAAAAGACTTGACGGTTATTTACAATGACGATTTTTTATTACTTTCGAGGGCTTAGTAAATTAATGTCAGTTATTTTCTATATATGTTAAACTAGTATTACTGATTCTCAAATTAATAATGAGTTAGCTATAAAAATTATAAATAAATAATTAAATAAACTTACAGCTAAAATTTTGTTAGAGTATCTATATAATGATAAAAGCCATAAGCAAATACAACACAGGTTATTATATAGAACAAAATAAATAAAATAATAAACATTTATGACTAATCTTATATATATATATATATATATATATTAATCGAGAATCATATAGCAAAAACAAAAATTTGTCTTCACCTCGGACTTATATTTTTGAGAATAAAATTGAAAATAAAAAAAGTTGAAGAAAGATTTTTAAAAATAAATAAATAAAAACATATTTATTATTTTTTATTAAAAACACTATAGTGTTGTACAGTAGCCCAAGTATATTAATTTAAGGGTTTTAAAATTTCACTGATCTTTATAATAATAACAAAAGAAAAAAAAAGAAAAAGAAAAAAAAATTGAAAAAAATATATATAAAATAAAAAAAAATGACTCATAAAAAATATTTTAAGCTGCTTTATCAATATCAATAATGTTTAATTGGCATATCGCTTTTAATCAGATGTAATATAAGTTTAAAAATTTTATTAGCTATATAAATATCAATCATTTTTGACGTATATATTATTATTATTATTATTATTATTATTATTATTAAAAAGAAAAGAAAAAAAAACGTAAATATAATACGTAGCAATTTATTAACTCATGGTATTTTAAAATTATTAAATTTTTATAAAAAATTAGTTTGCTTATTAAATATATTGTTAATTGAATTAATTTAAAATATATGAGGCTCAGTAAATTGTTAGCCATTATTAAATATATTCCGTTATTGAGAATATTATTTAATGGTCTGTCAGTCAGAGCGTAAACGATAAATAAAATAAACGATCGAGGAAATTTTAAGACAAGGCTGGGGACGTTGTGAACAAATTGTGTGACACTTTAAAGTGCCTGTGCGTCTTGTCATATTTTAGAGAGATATGTATGAAAATATTATTGCGGTAGTGGATTTTTAAAAATAATATTATTTCAGTTTAAGACTCCGAAATATATGTAATTAAATAATACAATTAAAATATAATCGAATTTTTTATACGTGTACAATATTTTGGAAATTGTGAAATTGTTGTATGAGAATAATATGGGCCATTTTAGTACATATTATATTATATTATATTATAGTTTAGAACAGATTCGATATATATATTAATATACAATATAGATTTATTATTACAGTCGACTACCCGTCATAAGTCTGCCCTTCATAAGCTTCTTCCCCTCACTCTTTTCATACCAGATAGCTCATTATATACCTCCGTTTAAATTGTCAATGATTATAAACCAAGAAATAGGAAAAAATAGGCAAATTGATCAAGAAAATTTACTTTCTATGTTTCACGAACTGAATCGTTTACGTTTAAAGCTTTTGCTACAGATTTATGACGGGTAGTTGACTGCATTTTTTATTTTAATTGTAATTTTTTTTTTTTTTTTTTTTCTTTGATTATAATATAAAGCTAGTATACAAGTATTAAAATTATTGAACAAAATCAGGAAAGCAAATATACATATATTATTATCGATAGAGGTTCTAAACTCTTATTATGTTGATGACAGTATTTCAGAGTTGATAATGCTCACATAATTTTATACAATATTCGCGGCAAACTTAATCTAAAATTTTATTCTGTACTGTTTGAATAATTATCAGGTAAACTGATCATAGTTACAAAAGTTAATTTTTTAATTATTAATCTATTAGTATGAAATCCCAGTAGAATTAACAAAAATATGAGACTTTGCATTTTTTAAAATATCTCGAGCATTTAAGACCTGAAATATTTTAAGACAAATAATTCATTTCGAGCATTTTTTCATGACAGCAATAATTATTCCGATATTCAAACAAAATCTATTTAATTTTATTATCTGATTTTTTTTTCATTTTTTCTATGTTATAAATGTTTTAATTGTAAATTATTTGTAAAATCTTGATGTTTATGAAAATGCTCAGAAAATAACTCCATGAAATAACATGGAGGCAGCAGGCCTAGCGACAGAATTATACAATTCAAATGATGGTGTCTCATATGTCTCACTCACAAAATATACGAAAGTTGTTTTTATTATTATAAAGTTAAATTTTTACAACGGAGTAATATTAATAATAATTATTATCCTGATAATAATAATAATAATAGTTATTATAATAATTATAATCATTGAACGCGTTACGATATGGACAACAATAAAAAACACTATTTTATTTTAGTGGAGTCAATTTTGTAAGCGATACCGTTTTTTTTTTTTATTTTTTTAATTTTTTTTTACTGACAAGGAGGAATAGGAAAATGACAAAAAATTGTAATGAATTAAATAATTAATTGTAAAATAAAAAAAAAAATATGCCTAGTGGTTTGCGTATATATATTATATATATTGTACTGTAACTTACGTTTTTTTTTTCAACGTTAAAATAAAAAAAAAATAAAAACATTTTATAAAAAAAAAGTTTTTCAGATTCTTTTTTATTTCACACCTGATTAATTAATACAGATTAAGATAGAATCAATAAATACATTTAGGATAATTATGATTTTATTATTCTTACAATTAATAATTATAATTATTATTTACATGCTATTATGGCATCGTAAAATGGTCGATGAAAAAATAAAATAGATCTGTTACTTATGTAATTGATTTCAATAAAGTTCATTTGCACTTGATTATATTTTTAAAACAGAATATTGGTAAAAAATTTATAAAAATTTTAAACTTTCAGAATGAGGGATTAATTATTTCTTAGAGGAAAAAGAATAAGCTGATCAAGTGCAAATATACTTGATATAATATGTAAATATAAATGCTGATAAATTACGTCTTGTTTGATTTAGCTTCTCCGGCTTCATGGAAGCTTATAGAAGCGGAGTTGATGCAGAATCTTGTTCTTGTCGGTTTTGGGCCATCGTTGAATACGTGGCCTAAATGAGCTCCACACTTTGAACAGGTCACCTCGGTCCGCACCATATCTGGGTTTGCGATCAGCAATAGTAGATTGCCACCAACTGGTGTGCGTCGTTATATCGACGCATTTTTTTTGTTCATTTCGGTGGTGAATAGGTGGGAAGGCAAAGGAAAGACAGAACAATAGAGTGTGATTAAATTGAGACCTACATCGAGGTTTCTTTAATTATTTTTCATTGTGAAAAATAATAACAGCCCAATCAGTATAAATTAGAAGCACTTCCAGTAAATTTTTTCTTTTTTATTAAATTTAACATAGATTAGAAACGTAATCAATAATCAGCTACAGCAATTGTTACTGCTATTAGTTTTTTTAAATAAAAAAAAAAAAAAATAATAACAATAAATAGAGCTCAAGACAGAGAAATTTAAAAAAAAATTTTCCAACTAACATAATTTTATTTTATGTACAATTTTAAATCACTATTATACATATATGTATATAATTAAACATGATGTAAGTCTACTACAATCACACTCTAAGCATTTAACATGCAGGATAAAATAAATATATCATCATTTTTTTTTCTTATCATGTAAGCTACTTTTGAATGTTGAATGTCAATCGACGTGCAAAAAAATTATAATTTCAATTAAATAAATAGTATATAATAAATTACATAGATTTGCTAAAGCGATTAGAGTAAATAAAAAAAGAAAAAAAAATAGTGTTTATATTGCTAGGTAAAATAAAACAATATTGGATAGGAGGGCACAGAGAAGGAAATTATAATTCAAAGCAGGATCAAGGAACATTGATAATAAATATTATTAAAATTATACTTTAATTGCTTACCATTTGTGGTATCTTTGGTCAACTTGACTTTTCCTTGATCCAAAACTTGGTTGAATGCTGGCCAGCCACACCCACTGTCATACTTTGTTTCTGATGAAAATAATTCCTGATCGCATACAATACACGTATATGTTCCTTTTTCATAAAATTTATTGTAACATCCTGTGAATGGTCTGAAGAGAAAAATATTATATTTTTATTAGATTGAATTAGACATAGAGGAAGTATAAAATAAGCTTTGATGTTATTTTAGAAGCACTTGGCCCTGAGCCGTTCGAGACACATGCTCTTGAAAAAGTTATTTTTGACACTCGCTGTGTCACTCGTCCAAGACTCTATCAAACCTTATATATTTATAAGCTCCTTATTTTTATTTTATAAATTATAATATATATTCTATCAAATACAATAATATAAATTATGTTTTAAAATCAAGGTCAAGTTACTGTGACAGTGTGTAAAAAAAAAAAAAAAAAAAAAGTTAGATAATAACATATGTATTGCACCTTTCAGTTCCTTTCTCTTGAGTGACATGCCACTGTATAGGAGTCAATCGTTTTCGCAATTCCTCTTTATTTGTATCCGACATGTTTTTAGTTTCCTTATGAAATACTGAAAAAATAAAAATACAAATTATTATATGTATAAAATATAAAATATCGGAGTGTAATCACACGCACGCACTACCGTATGCGATGATATGGCCGTAAAAATACGTATTAACTATTATTTTAAGTATCGAGGTGCGATTCCCCTTCGTCTACAGCTTATTATACTGACCCCACTACTTTTCTCTTATATATATTTATATAAAAATTCTCAATGAAATATTATAGCTACCTAAATACATTATGAATCAGATTATTAATATACCTCATGTCCTCTATACTTTTTTTAGTCGTTTGATTTTTTTTTTTTATACAATATGTACACTACCAATAAAAAACCAAGTCATTTTTATGTCATAATATTATGCAATTTAATTTTATAATAATAATTATTTTAAATCAAAAGTTTTTCATGATAATTATAAAGAATTTTTTTTTTTTTTTAGAAAATAAAAAAATAATAATAATGAAAACCTACGTGGTGATTAATTTATTCGATAAATTGTAATAAATTATATTCAATATGGCGTATTCTTCGAATAATACAAAAAACAATAAATCCTTTTCAGTGTTTATCTTATTCATATTGAAATTTAAATTTCCGAGTTCAATAAAAAAAATTTTAAAAACGAATGTATTGTTAATAAAATTAATACTAAAAAAATTGTTAAAATAAAATTTATATGATATAAAGTAAACAAATATGTAAAAATAATATATATACCTATTTGGGCGACAGTAAAATGACGAATTACAGGTCGTTTAGCAACACCAATTAATAAATTTCGACAAATATTCATTCCCTCCAATTATTTGAACTTTATTATTATTTTAAACCTATTGTTATTTTAATTTTTTTTTTTTTTTAAGTAACACTGCAGATAAATATGGTTAGAGCTGTTTTTATCATTGTTATTATTACATTTTATGTGTTGGTACTTATATAAAACAAAATAAATTCAAAAATGCTCTGTAAGATGTCATTCTATTACAATTTTTGAAATTTCGGAAACTCGCTGAAAATAAAAATACAATAATGCAATTATAATTATGGTGCTGTTAAATTTCAAATTGACCTGTAATTTGTAAAAATTTTTATTTTACAAATAATATAAATCAATAAAAAATTTTCAGAAGTGCCGAAAGCCTCAAAGTACAAGTAGGAAATCATACTATCGACTGCGCAAGAAGATGAGAGGAAATTTATGATGATTTTTGATGATTCATTTGAGTTTTCTCGAGCTTAGCCGAAAACGCCTACGTATGCACGGTATCCACGGTATGCACGATTGTAATGTAAAGTAATCTAAAATGACAAACAATATTTTGTGTTGTTGATGATGTACAGTTAAGTTAAAGTTTAATAACCCTGTTAATCAGTATCATACCACACATTACCAACTATCACCAGCATCAAATCAACCAGTTTTAAACAATTTCTGTGTTTATAGGAGCAGTAAACGGATAATTTTATTTAGTTATTTTCCGGCTATAATTTGTATATATATATATATTATACACTTGAGTACCTCCGCGTCTTTAATATATGTACAAATTTTTTTGTATTTCATATTGTAAATAGCAACGATAGTTCCAAGGATAGTTTTTCTAAATAAATTTTAAGGAGTATGTTATTATAATTTTATAAATGTTAAGAAAAATGAGCTTCTCGAGTGATGAAGTAAACTTTTTGGTATACCGATATCTACAAGAATCAGGTGAGTTATTTTATTAGCAAACATAACCTTTCATTTGTTTTAATATTAATTATTGTGTAATTTAATAATAAATAGGATTTCAACATTCGGCATACACGTTTGGAATTGAATCTCATATATCACAGAGTAATATTAATGGTGCGCTTGTTCCACCAGCAGCACTTTTGTCAATATTACAAAAAGGATTACAGTACACAGAGGCTGAAATTTCTATAGGAGAAGATGGTAGTGAACAGAGAATGGTCGAATCTTTGTCTCTTATTGATGCGGTGATGCCTGATGTCGTTGTTTCAAGGCAAAATCAACAGAATCAACAAAAACAACAAATTAAAACTGATCCACAGGATACTAACGGAGAAGAAGGTTTTTATTTTTTTTTATTCAAAAATTTATGTTAATCCTGACACACCCTGGTTCATGTGACGATGATAATTTTAATTTGAACCTCCTTTATTAGATCAGGAATATTAATTAATTGCTTTAGGTTTTTTGAATTGTTTGAATTTTAGGATTTCCCACTAAAATTATTATTAGTTTAAAAATAACATTTTTTTTTATTTTTTATTAATCATATTTTATAGTTTAAATTTATTATAATAATTCTAGTGAAGTGAAATTCTAAATCTAGATAAAATAATTCATACTCTAAAAGCTCACATACTTTTAAAAATATATATAAATGTTAATTTTAAAAAAAAATCAAATTATTTTTTGTGTGAATAATAATATTTATAAATTTAGCAGTTGTCACATCAAATGATAATGCTGGGTCTAATGAACGAAGTGGAGAAAGAGCGGAAATGGAATTGGAAGAGCAACAGGCAGGAGGAGCTGGAGCGGGTAGTAATACGAGTGCAGTAGAAATACCTGCGAGTAAAGCAACTAAATTGCGTGGTCATGAGTCTGAAGTTTTTATCTGTGCGTGGAATCCCACAACAGATTTACTGGCTTCTGGCTCTGGTGACAGTACTGCTAGAATTTGGGATATGTCTGACAACTCATCGGCTCCTAATCAACTTGTATTACGGCATTGTATTCAAAGAGGTGGTGCTGAAGTACCAAGTAACAAAGATGTCACATCTTTAGACTGGAATGTAAGTTAAAAATATACTATATTTTAACTATTATAATATTTATCATAAATATTATTTTATATAGTGTGACGGAACGCTATTGGCAACTGGTAGTTATGATGGCTATGCAAGAATTTGGACCACTGACGGTAGATTATCATCGACACTTGGCCAGCACAAAGGTCCAATATTCGCATTAAAATGGAATAAACGTGGAAATTATATATTAAGTGCGGGAGTTGATAAAACAACAATTATTTGGGACGCTGCAAGTGGACAATGTACTCAACAATTTAGTTTTCATTGTGCGCCAGCTTTGGATGTTGACTGGCAAACAAATACTTCATTCGCCAGTTGTTCTACTGACCAGTGCATTCACGTTTGTAAATTAAATGTCGATAAACCTATTAAAAGTTTTCAAGGACATACGGTAAGTTTTATTTATAAATAAATTCATTTATTACAAGTGATCATTACTAATATTATTATTATTGATATTATTTTTAGAATGAAGTAAATGCTATTAAATGGGATCCTCAAGGTAATTTATTGGCAAGTTGTTCGGATGACATGAGTCTAAAGATTTGGTCAATGAAACAAGATACATGGGTTCACGATCTAAAAGCCCATCATAAAGAAATATATACAATAAAGTGGTCACCAACGGGACCAGGAACCCATAATCCGAATATGAATCTCACATTAGCCAGTGCTTCATTTGATTCAACTGTAAGATTGTGGGATGTTGAAAGAGGCTCATGTATTCACACTCTAACCAAACATACTGAACCAGTTTACAGTGTAGCATTTAGTCCTGATGGTAAATTCCTTGCCAGTGGCAGCTTTGATAAATGTGTTCACATTTGGTCTACGCAGGTAATTACATATATGTATATTTATATATATATTTTTTTAAATAACTTAAATAAATGCTATACATAAAAATGATATTTTTCAGAGTGGGCAATTGGTGCATAGTTATAAAGGTACAGGTGGAATATTTGAAGTGTGCTGGAATAGTCGTGGAGATAAAGTTGGAGCATCAGCTTCCGATGGAAGTGTTTTTGTCCTTGATTTACGTAAACAATAATTGCATACACATAATAATATTTATAACAAAAATTTTCATTAACTTTTATCATTCATGGACGAAATTAATTTACTTTGCATTAAAGTCTGACAAAAATTTGTATTTAATACCGGAGTATTTAACAATAAGACGTTGAATGTTGAAACTGACTGTTATTGATTTGATTTTATTATATAGCGTATGCTATCAAAAAACTTGATTATATTTTTTTCATTATTAAAATCATCATTTTTATTTCATTACTCACACCGTTGACTGTCAATGTAATGATAAGTTGTAAATTTAAATTTACTTATGACTTAATTTTGCAGTAAAAGTATTACACTATAAAATGCAAAGAAGAACAAAAAATTAAATAATTTAAACGTTGGATTGTTTTTTGATAAACAAAAAAATAGAATTATCAGGACATTAATAATTGTGTATTAAGCTATAATTAATAAATATAGATATGAAGGTTTACAATAAATTTTTTCTAAAGACCAAGATTTAATAGCTTCATTATTTTTGCCCTTTCAAATATATTTCAACATCAGTAACATAATAATAATAAATTAGTCAATATTTGGTTTAAGGAAAATTATCGCAAGACTCATAAATATATCATTTATGTTATTAAAATACAACATAAATATTTATTAAAGATACACTTTGATTTTAAATAAATAAAAGTAATAAATAATTATTCAGCTAGAATCTACATAATTGTACAAGGGAATACATGGATAGGCCTAACTACTAACATCAATTAACGTACATTTTTAAAAGCCTTTGAAATCTTTTAAATTTTTTAATTTTAATTTTAAATAAAGTTATTAATATTCTTTTTTATTTGTTTATTTTTTTTTTTTTTTTTTTTTAAGAAAACAATAAAATCACACAATAATACTGTTTCGTTTTGATAAATTATTTAAAAATACTGAGATGAAAAATAATAAATTGATTTGTAGTATCTCTATCTTAGTTTTCATTCATGTCAATATTAATTTACAGTTTTTATAAATTATCCTGTGTTGGTAAATTATAGACAACGATAAAAAAAAATTTTGATATATTATTTTACTCCGACAACAAGCCATGTTTTTTTTATACTTGTCTCCTCATATAATGTATTTTTATTTTTATATATATTTATTTATTTATTTATTTATAAGTATTTAGCGTTTCTTTTAAAAGATGACAATAAGATATCACTAAGAAAAAACAATAATAACAAATCTGTAAACATTTATCCTTTAACTAAATAAATACTTTTTTAAAATTTAATATGGACAATTATAATTACAAGCGGAGGGATAAAATTGTACTCGGTGACCAATTGTTTCACTCGCGTTACAATAAACGAATTTTATTAATCTTCTTTATCTGTAACAAATAAATGAATTTTGTTTTTTTTTTTAAGATTAATAGTCAGTACAAATTATTTTATTCAAATAATTTTTTTTTACCTTCCGTAATTGATCGTTTACGTTGTACTGATTTGAAACATCATTTGCATTATTATTGTTGTTGTTGTTGTACCAATCGAGAGTAGATTCCAGGGGATTTTTAGCTGTGTAATAGTTTTGCTCCGGCTGGTCAGCAAATTGATGATCAAAAATCCGGGCAATATTTTTTGTTTCCAACATTTGGGGTAAATAATCCATTTTGAGATATTGATTTGAACGTTTACCAATGTTATCCAAGTAACGACGATTAGCGTCTATTTGCTGTTGATCCTGCAAAGCTTTTCGACGTGCCAGTTCCAATAGGACACGTTGTCTCAATACATCTAACGAATTTGTTACCGAGAGAGACTGTATTCTTTTAGCCCGATCGATACCGGATACTGAATCATTCACTTTCAAATTTTCATCCTGTAACAAATTATTATTTTATTTAAATAAATTCAAAAAACAACTACTACATGTATCTATTGATGACACAGCTCGAACAAAGATGAAATAAATTAAATAAGTAAGATACACTTTATTTTAAGTGCTTCTAATTATACTTTTTACATTTTCATATTAATTATTTTAATTCATTTTACTTAGAGTATCCAATCCACCAGCTACCAACACGTATATATATACTGGTTATCATAGTAATTTATACATCCCACGTACCCGCAGACTAAAAATTTTTTCAAACAATGCTTGTACAGTATTGTGAGCATTTTCTTATCGTAAAAGTAAAAATAAAAAATAATTATTTAAGCACTATACATGCTGAATGTGATTTCCTGCTGGTTTTGGTTTTTGACGTCACTAAATTTATATATAGATCCTTCAGGAAGATTCAAATATATTTTCATATAAATTTATGTGGCATTATGTAACATATGCATGGTTATTAGATTGTTGATATAAATTGTATATACCTGTGGCCAGTAAAACTCGTTGACTGACAATCCTCTTTCATCAATCAAATAAGGTATATATACTCCATCATCTCCATCAGTAGCAACATCTCTTCTTTGATGTGTTACATATGATAAGGGTGTAGATTTTGACAGAGTTATCAGTGTTGTTACTGCGAATACGCTTATAACAAACATTTCGTTGGGATAAATTAATTCTTCTCCTTTTTCTTACAAGACTGTCCTAAAACACCATAAAAATATCTATCATTATTTAAATATATTTATATAAATAAAAGACTATTGACACTCATATATTGATGGAATGTTTAACAGAGTAATAATTAATACACGAAGAGAATTAAAATTAAATCACAAGCACGAATATGAAATAGACACATAGGATTATTATTAAATATTAAACCATATATAGGATCGATCGAGACGTTAATACATTTAAATTATTCTACACCGCAGTGATATTCGTGACCCTCAGAATAACAGCAGTTAGCAGCCTCTGTATCTATATATATATATATATATATATCAGGTTTATTAACATTGGCATGCACGATGGCTTAATTTGTCGTGGTAATTCGCGAGGGAACAATACAATGTATGTAGATATCTAGCCACGCTTTCCAATTACCACAAATCTCATCTACACCCTATACTCTACACCATCACCTTATTCGCACGCTATTCCTTTTGTCTGGTTCCTTTATTTACTTTACTTCCACTCTCGCCCATCACCCTTCCCTCTTTTTATTCCATTATTCTCCCTTTAAAAAAGACCTTCTCTTTCATTTATTTTCAATTTATTCAGATGCTTTATCGTAATGAAAAGATGTGCATCATGTTTTTAAATATAACTCACTTTGACATACAAAGAGCCCTTGTGTATTTAATTGTTGACTCAACTTTAATATGAGTTGCCAATTAAGACCGAAATCACTACCAAAGGCTTTTTTTATCAATTTATGTACAAATACCGGCATGGACTTTAATCAATGATGAAAAAAGAAGAAAAAAAAAATTAAATTAAATTAACCAACTTCCAATGGAATTGGATGATAGTTCATATTACACTGCTGTACCTATTCTGTTCTATTTGCCTTTTAATTGTAAAGTTGACAAAAATAAAAAACCGTTCATTTGATCCTTTTATTTTGTCGACATACTGGTAAATATAAAACTTTGTACATTTGATATTAAAAAAAATATATGTGTACGTATATTTTTTAATTGACGGTGAGAAATAATATATTGAATGAAATAGTTATTGGATTTATATTGTACATAAAAAAAATAAATAAATTATTAATGATGAATTGATTATTAGAGTTTAGAGTACAATGGATCGGAAATTCTATTTTAACGATCAACGAGAATTGTCGCATCGTTCACTTCCACAAGATTTACGGATTTGCAGGAGTTTCGCCTGCCTCTTGTCAAGATATTTTCTCTCGCCTTCGCCTTACCCGTACCAGTGCAATTACCCTTATCTACGTGACCCAAACAAACCACAAAAGCGCCTGCAACACTATATTCTTTAAGCTATTTTTTTTATTTTTTTATTTTCAGTTTATAAATATTATTATATTAAATAATAAACACGTAGAATTATTGAATCTGCAATCTCAGCAGGTAGTATAATACGACCGATCCAACAATTTTATTCTATACGCCGTCATCTACCCACGCAATTCCCGATAAAAAAAAAAAAAAAAAAAAGAAGAAATAACGCTCACTTGGTATACTTTAACCAAAATTATTTTGGCCATAATAATTAAAAATAAAATAATGTGTTTATAATTAATTTTAAAAATTACAAGCTCGGAAAAGTTTTTCGTGTGTCAAAGTTACGTATGTGGAAGAAAAAAGAAGACGAATTATTCGTCTGGACATTTAATTCATTTTTACGGGTCGGTAGACGCCCAAGTGAGACGCATGTAATATGCCTTAGTGACGGTATATAAAAAATATAAAAAAACATAAAACATTGAGAAAAAAAAATAAATTTGCATTCACACTTGGTTGTACATATAGTACATTACTTGCTGTTAAATTAAAATGTCAAACAAACTTTTTTTCTGCCTCCATCAATTTGTCTTCCATACCGATGCACGATCAACTCATTTACATATACTATTTTTACATAAATGTAGTCTTTATATAAAGAAATATACAATTAAATTTACTGTAAAAAATTTTATTTTTAGATCAGAGGGATTTTGAATTTTTATAACGTTTATTTGTCTACATATAGACTATAAATTATAATATCTGATGTCATTTATTGTTATTGTATCAAGCAAGACGCTAAAACATATATTTATAAATAAAATGCCATTTTCAAACGTCATAAGATTATTAGTTCATATATATAATGTGACTGTCGAAAGTAGTTTAATATAATTACAGTGTAAAACGTTATTTTATGGTCTGCGGACTGAAAATTTATCACGTTATTATATATGTTGAGACAAATTAATAGTGGTATAATGTGGGTTAATTTTTTAATCCTGAATAGTATTTTTATTTTATGTGTAGCATATAGAAGGTCTTTAATTTCTGTCACTCAGTTTGATTAAAGATTAATTGTTAAATTAAATAATTTTAAGTTAATTTAAACCGTAATAAACTCGGAGCACCACCAGCGCTGATAATATTTTACTACTTAATAAAATGTCTAGCTCTTTAATTCATTTTTAAATATTTTATCTAAAATATTATTTAATTCTCTCTGATGTCTTGTAATATAGTACTCAATAAAACTAAATTAAATTAGATAATTATATTTAATGTATAGATTGGTAGAGTGGTCTTATGGAATTCTCATCTTGGTATCTCTATATATGACTATTAAGCTTGGAGAGTTTTTAAAATTACAATAATAAAAAATTTAAAGTTTGCACAAAATGATTGCACTTGGTTTTCTATTTCTATATCATCAATATCTACTACTCGACGCATTCCAATTTCTTGATAAAAAAAAATATATATATAAATAAATATATCAAGTACTTTTGATATCGACATAACGTCGTGATGCTGTTCAAGCTCTATGAATCTATATCGTATTTACTCTTGTGTGTAATATACAACCAATACTCCCGAGAGACAATATCTATACTCTTAACTCAACAAGGTAATATGTACAAAAATTATTGAATTTTAAATTTACAAGATTTATATTAATTTCTGTACCATTCTTATAATAAAAGAAAAAAAAATGATGTAACTAAAAATAGCTCTTTGATGATGGAAAAAAAAAGTACAAGTACCGTATTATTAAATTATGTCTAAGTGTATATATTGCATATATATGTATATAGTAGAGTTAGATGTCAGAACTGACAATCGGTTCGTTTGCTGCTTAATGTACAGTACTCGTTACCTTGCGTCTGTGTTGTAATAAGTTTAATGTTAAGAATATATTCATTATAATTATTCTTTAAAATTTTTAAAATTATATATTAATTTACCGTCAAATATTACGAAATATCCACCTACGACTATACTAAATCTTTTCGACTAATTTTTACAATTTAAATTTAAAAAAAAAAGTAATAAAATTTGATTATTATTAATTTAAATGTACAATCGACTTGTCTTGTCAATTGAATAAAACATATTGTGTGCTGTGATTTTAATCAGTTTAAATGAGTTTATGCGCACAGAGAAAATTATATAAAACATAATATTAAATAAACAGAGAAAATGCCAGCAAGCTCCTCTTGTGTATTTGTCTGACCACAGTCTGATTGTTCTACTATTTCTACTTGTCGCGTTATCTTTACATATATGTGTATCGCATACTTTTATTCAACTTGTAATAACGTATTTTATTTATAATTTCAGAGATTATTTGAAAAATATAATTAGACAATTAATAACCAGCCCTTTTAATTATTAAAATAATTTTTATAGACATTAAATAGCAGAAAATAAAATTACAGTAACCCGGATAAAGCTCAAAAACTTTATAGTTTAGTTTAATTATTTAAACTTTTAAAAAGCATCTAAATGCATCGAATAATAATAAAAGAAATGATCAAAGGCTACAAAAATTATTTCATTTAAATTCATGAAAACATAATAATAAATTTTGATATATATATATATATATATATAGATATATTTTATTAATAAGATGTGAGAAAAAATACCAACAACTGTATAAAAAGATTATTGATAAATATTTCATGATTGTAGAAATTTTTATATTGATGCAATACTGCAATCTTTATTTCTCCAGTATAAAATAAAATGATTTTTATTACCCGTGGGATACAATGAATGTTCAAATGGGATAAGTCACATATATCTGACGTACTTTTATATATATTTTCCATATGTTTCGCAATTTTTTTTTTTTTTTAATATCCCACGAAAAAGTAAGAAAAAAATAGGTCAACTAATTTTGTAATATCAAGTTCTATATATATAGTTGCGTGAGTAAACAGTAATGTCGTTAATTAGTTATGTTGTTGTTGTTGTTACTATAACATTATAAGGATATGATGGTGATGATGCTCGGGGTTGAAATTATTATCGCGTGTGTAGTAACTGTATTATATGACTATATATGTCTGTAACCCATAATCCTACGTCAAAATCGAGTTTTCCTAAAATCTGTTCTATCGCCAACGGCTATTTGTGGTTTTATTTACAAAAAATCTATAAATACATCCTGTAATCTATTTTATCAGAAAACAAAAACTTTTTGTAAATAAAATCCTGAGAAAAGTTGTCAACTTGTATTGTTTCTTTTTTTTTTTTTTTAATTTACTTGAATACTTAAGTAATTGTTTAATCTGTATTAAACAGAAAATTAAATTAATTTAAATTTAAAAAATTAAACTATTTTATATTTTATTTTCACTTGAATGTTGTAAACTTTTTTAAAACTGTTAATAGAGTTTTAAAAACTTTTAATTGAAGAAAGTTAAACAATACAATGTAATATCCCTTGAATAAATAAAATAAAATAAATATAATGATAAAAAATAAAAAAACTCACTTAGTGATTAGCTTTAAAATAGTAGCACACCGAGAAAAAGCCAGCTGTTGACCCAGAGGGGATAAATAATCACTGAAGAAAATGGGAACTTCCTTGGCACGTTTTAAATTTGTCTCGTTGCGGTCCCAGTAGATTAACCAAACAGCTATCTTCCAGATTATACTAAAATCCAATTTTCACGATAATATCTTACAGCTTCAATATACAAATATATTTCCGTTTTATTTTTTAAATTTAATACTGATATTTTAAACTGAGTTAAAATTTTACATACGCGTTTTTGAAAAAAATTAAAAAAAAACAAAAAAAAAAAAAAAGAAAATGATATAAATTTATAATTATGAAAAAAATCCTCACTTGTCAGTTAAAAATAGTTATGATAGTTGTTGGTGGAGCTCTTAAGGAAAGGGGGCTTCCTTACTGAAGAATGGACCACCAGCGTGTGACGTCGTAAAGCCAGTGCCAGTGAGCTTTTATAGTGACTCTCCGGGACGCCGCTCGCTCTCTACTCCTCTGAACGGTGCTCTCTTGTCTGAACGCACCGTAAGAGCACCGATTTATCCTGCTATAGGCTACTGCTACTCGTATCGGGCGCGTTTTCCTGGCTAGGCAGATACACCCTGCGCATCAACATAATTTCACGCGATCCTCGGCCACTACTTTTATATTTATTATTATTTACTTTATTATTACAACTCGTCATATGTCAATTCTTCACCTGTTGCGTCTTCTCTTCCTTCTTCTTCTTATTCTTTAGTTATTTTTGCCTACCTCTAGCTCCTACACTGTATCCTCTGACTTGATATTTTATTTTTAAAACTCAACACTACAATAAAAAAAAATCTATCTATCGGTTGACCCTGCGGGTCAGCTCCAAAACTTCCCGCTGTTTTCGAGCTGTTTTAGCTCGAAAGCATTGCTAAGAATACATTTTCCAGCTCTTCGAGCTTTTATTGAGAAGTCTTCTATAATAACGCTGGCACATAACAGTGAAGGACTAGAGTTTATCTAGGATATGTCTTAGAATTAAAACGTCAAAATCTGTTAGAAATTCGATTTTCACAAATCGGACCGAAACCAATAACTTCCCGAATTTTAAAAAATTTTCAATTTTCTTAGCGAGAAGTTAAAAAAAATTAATGTTTATTACATATTAGAGTTGAAAGTTTTTTGTAATATATTTGGGGCTATCGATCGTAAGAGCTTTTGTCTGAAACGCGACAAGAATTACAAATTTAATAATTAAGACCTGTGATAAGGGTAAAAATATAAAACTGTTGAATAAATTAAAAGATTTAACTTAATAATTAACATTTAATTATATATTCATCTTTTTCTTCTTCTTTTTCTTTTTAAGTTCATGAGCTGTTATTAATATTCTCTTCATTAATGTTTGATACTGATATTACAACAATAATTATTATTATTTTTATCTGATATTTATTTCTATTATCACCTGACCGAGTATAGTGTACTTTGAAAGCTTGCAAAAAAATTAAAAAAAAAAGAAAAAAGTTTGAAGCTTACCGATAAGCGCGTATTTACTGCATACATAATACCTCGGTATAATATACATATCGTATATAAATATAATTTACAGCATATGTGAGATAACGTATATTAATGTATATCGATCGAGAAATAAAAAATAAAAAGGAAAAGGGAAAATTGATGACTACTTGGTATCATCAGTTGAGATGACTATTGACGTGACATGAAAATGAGTCGACAAGACTATTTCATTCACCAGAATAAGAGATGAGAAAAAATAAGCAATAGTGTATATTATAATGTGAATATGGGGGTGTCAATTTGTGTCTGCGTATTTCCGAGGACTTTAATTTGCATGTAAATTGTAACATCCAAACACTCGTCACTATAAATATTTCCTGTTTCTAATATTATAAATAAAACTATGTGCGTGTTCATACGAGAGAAAGGTTCTTATTGATGCAATGTGTCACTTTAACGAAAAGCAATAGCAGTCAGGGAATCATCTTGTTTATTTTCACATCCCAACATGCCGAGAAAAATCATCCCCGCGACAACAAACATACGCTGTTTATTATTATTTTTTATTTTTATCATAAAAATTATTATTGCCAAGTCTAAAAATATATATTTTTAAATTCCAATCAAATTTTTTTTTAATTTTTTAAATTATAATTAATAAAAATATGCATCAATTAATTTACTCGTCAAATATCACAACAATTATATCCTACTATATGTTGTTTGAATATTTATGAGTCAACAAATTTGTATCCGTATTATATTAAATTGACATAATTAGTAATTGTAATTATATTATTATGTCCACTCATGAATAAATATACCAAATATATCCATTTATATCTGACTGGTGATGATACATCAACTTTTTCGTTGTAACAGCTAATAATTAAATTTATATATAACTACATACATGTAGGATGTATAATAGATATTAAGTAATTAATTAAATGAGAGAGAAGAAATTAGCGTATATTTGATAGCTCAACTGACGAGACTGAAAAGCCAAAGTGCAGGAGAAATCGAATTAGTTTAACACTGCTACTCGAGAAAGAGCGATCGTGCTTGACCGCACTTAGTACTTATATAGTGTACCTTATATATAGATATATATAGGTAAATTGCACGCGTCAACCTAATAAACCAACAGAACCGACATTATTATTAGTCTTGTTCAATTCCTATGCTACTAGTAGTCTAGTAACTACCATACAGATACTGTATACATATATGTACTTGTACTGTTTTGTTGGTCAGATGTTCTAAGTATTCTGAGTGACACGGAAGCACAAATAACTTATTCCCAAGTCGAATACATATAGCATAGTCTGTGTATAAATGATAAAACGATAATAGACTCAATTTTACATTAAATATGTATACACAGATATACTATTCTTATGAGTTTTAATTTATAATTAAGCTTTTGAAATTTAAATAAGAATTTATATTTTGTTCTTTAATTAAAAATTATAAATCAGACAGAAAGAAGCCTAATTTTAATTTAAATTATTATTCAAAGTTTATAATCCTTATATAAGAAATTCAAATCCTTTTTGAATAATAAGATTTATATTTAATATTTAGCATAACATTTTTTTTTTTTTTTGTTTTTATAAAAATATTAAGCTATTTTTAACTTTATTAATTTTAATTACTACTGCATAAAAATAATACGCAACGTAATTTATATATATATTTAGCATGGAGGGTCACAAGTTGCAAGAAAGCTTTTCCACTTGCAATCAAGAGTGTGCATATTAATTACTCTGATTTTTTTTAATATGTCAATAACAGAGAAAAAATCTTTAGAACATACATCCTTCTTTCATTTAACTCATTTCCTTGTCCCTCTGTACTTTATGTAATCAATATATGTATTGATCGTGAACCCTACATCGCACACCTTGAGCTTGAAAGCCTCGAGTGTGCTCTACTGTCAACAAACCCAGCACTTGGTTCGCGATGGACGCGTTAAATTTATTCTTTTATTCATCCAGTCTAATTAATTAATTGATTTATAATTTATATTGATTTACTTAAATTATATAAAGGAAAATGAGGTTCAAAGTTTGTTTGCAGTCCATTGGTCGTGTTTCAGACAAAACTCAAATTTATTTTTCTTGATCCCCGACCCGAAAGTACGGACTTCCTGGCTGCTTTTCGCTCCAGAAAGAACAACTTTTGTGGCTCACACGAATTACAGCGCGCTCTGGTGGACTACGTTTTTTTTCTGGCTCAGTCGTGTATCTATGGCCGTGTTTGCTGACACTTTTTTTTTGGCGCAGGCGCTCTTAATTTTAATCTGCGCATGCTCAAAAAAAAGATGGCTATTATTTATTTATTTATTTATTTATTTATTTACTCACAATGTGTCACATATGACTTCAAAATCAACCTATAGTATTATTAGTTTAAAAATATTAATAAAAATATGTCTGCTGAATCGCATTTCGTGAAGAGTATCTGTACAGAAAAAATTTGGTATGCAATTTATCCGATTGTATTTTTTCTTGTGTTCCTTTTGAAACCCAAATAGGATATTATTCGCTAGACTCTGGATCCAAATAAATTCTCTTCACGAAATGCAATTCAGCAGACATATTTTTATTAATATTTTTAAACTAGTATTATTGTAGGTTAATTTTGGAGTCAGATATGATATATTGTGAGTAAATAGACAAATGGATGGATGTCTATCACACAGATCCCAATGAGGCAGATGTATTATTGATGATCCAGATCCCAATTATTTAGATTCCGAATATTCAGATTCCCGATGATACAGATTTACTTTCTTGCTTACTTGCTGACCGTAAATCTTCAAAAAGAAAATTTTGGGTTCAAAAATTCCTAAGAATTTTTAAAGAATTCCTATAGAAAGTCTACAGAAAATCAGGGTTTATTATACCGTCTAAGAAAATCCATAGAAAATCAAGTCTTGTCGACCTTATTAAAAGAAACGATTTAAAACAATTAGAAAAAAAAAATTTTAAACATTTTTTAATGCTTTTGAGAACTTTGAATACTTTTGATTCACCCTTTTTATGGGCATTCAACATTGCAAATCGTTTTGAATCGTTTTTTTTTAATCAGGGCAGCGTGTGAGAAAATCCATAGAAAATTTATCGACGTCATCAGGATGTCACCGTCTCAGAAAATCTATAGAAAATCTTAAATTCAACATTTTTCTTTTGATTGAAGATTTACGGTCAGTAAGTAAGAAAGTAAGTATGTCTCATCAGGATCTGGATCATCAATACATCTGCGGCATCGGGTTCTGTATAATATAGACATCCGCTCAAATAAATAAATAAAAAATCTGAAAACTGCCTGAACCTGCGGGCCAGCCCCAAAATTTCCCGCTGTTTTTGAGCTCAGGGAACTCGAAAACATTATTACTTGTAAATTTTTTAGTTCTTCGAGCTCAAAAAACTATTAGACTCACAAAACACAGATTTTACTGTAAAAAAAATAATTTTTGTCCGACGATATCTTTGGAACGAATAAACCGATTCGAGTGTTTTTGGCGGCAATCGAAAAAGCTCATTAATGCATAGAATTGATAACATTTTGAGGCAAATCGGACGAGTGGTTTATGAGTTATACGCAAAAAAAAAAAAAAAAAAAAAAAAAATCAATTTTTATTTTTCGTATTACAGTCGAGTCGCGTTATAAGTCCTATTAGTGTCTCTCTCATATTAACGCAAGTCTGGTTAAAAGAAAAAGATACAAGCCGGAGTTATAACGCGACTCGACTGTACTTGTAAACTACATAACCGATCGACTCCAAAATCTAATCAGTTTCAAGTCTTGGTGAACTCTTTCGATAGCCACCAATAACATTCAAATCGGTTGATTCGTTCCAAAGATATTGTCAGATAAAAAAAGTTTACATACACACGGACGTCCATCCGGAAATAGAATACCTTCCTAGGACCTCAAAACGTCGACGTCTGATGAAAACTCGATTTTCGAAAATCGGATTGAAACCAATAACTTCCCTTCTTTTGAAAATTTGCAATTTTCATAGCAGAAAGTTAATAATTAGCTATCTCTTTTTTTTTGAGCATGCGCAGATTAAAATTTAGAGCGCCTGCGCCGAAAAAAAAAAAGCCAGCGAACACGGCCTTTCTCTTCTCATCCATAAGGAAGAGACCCCTGGTGATTCGCGAGCTTTTTTTCACCAACGCCAGATGTCATGAAATTCAATTCCAAATGTCAGTATGTAGCGCGGGTTAAACCATTTGTCAAAATTTGTATATTAATTTTTTTATCGCGATGCCTGTGTGCACATTTATTTTAAGCGCGCGATTATTTGAATTATTTATAAAATTTCAGTGACTAGTGTATTTTGGAGTGATCCTGAAGTTAGCAGACACTTAATAATTCTTTGATTTTTTTTTCATCAAATCAATTACAAAAAATCAAAAACTAAAAAAATGCACATGTAGAAAATATCAGAGAATTTTGAAATCATTTTTTTGTGGCCACCTTGTTCTCTTGTCTTAACAAATCTATTTAATCTTTTTAATAAATTTATCAAATAGAATAAGTGAATTTTTTTTACCCCTAAACGTATCCATTGTCATTGGCCGTAATGTAAATTTAAATCTATAGCAAGGCTTTTCCTATTAAATAAAATCTTTCAATATTATTTATCGATCACGTTCTCTTGTATTTACTGACCAATTAAATCATACCTGTAACACGCGGCTCTATTAAACATCATTTGTAATTAACTTATAACTCGGAGATTTAATTGGGCATTGAAATAAAATTATTTAGCTTAAAATCATATTATTTGCTTGTGTTAATTTAAAATTTTATTATTATAAATTAATATAGAGTATAAAAAAAAAATGACCACGTTCATGTGTTTATGGAAGTAAAAGTTCACTCTGATACATTTAATATATAATTATTTCATACACTTTTCAAGATAATTTACATTTACAAAAATTTAAAAAAAAAAATACTTAATTATTGGAGTTAAAAAAAAATGTATTAATTAAAAATTAATAGAATAAGATTGAAATATTTTCGATAAATCGATAATGATGAAATTGTCATTTGCTAGATATATATTTTATTTTATTTCAAATGCAATTATCATCAACGCATCAAAAGACTGCGCCAAATTATTTCGCACGGCATTTTATTTATCTTCTAATGTCTCAGGTAAATTTTATTTATTTTTATACTTAAAAAAATTATTTTATTGTAAAAGATTAAAAATAATTTTTTTTTTTTACTTTTCAAGTTATTGAATGTAAGATTGTGACAATAAAAATGGACGAGTTGAATAGAAAAAAATTTCGACTGCCCATAATATTCAATGACGCGATAATAGAATCATTGAAGGATTGTTAGCTAATATTATTTAAATTATCTTTTAGAATAAAAAATATAGAAAACATCTTAAACTATATAAATTTAATCTATATAGACAATTATAATCCTACTTAAGTATATATTCAAGTCTTTCATGAGATCCCATCCGTATAATGTGGAATGTCATCAATAATAATATCTTTTGCGTAATATGTTAATAATATATGAATGAAAGTAAAATGAATTGAACTAATATATTATTACATTAATTAAAATATGATCGAGGTAATACTTCGCACTGTATGTGGGTGAATCAAGATTCGTATTCAGAGTCTCGGAATGATACATAATTTCGCAGTGTCGAATAAGCAACAAGAATATCCGAATAAGTCCTTACAGATGCCATCACGATGCTGAATATCAGGTTCTAATGAAAGGTCATTTATATGCCTCGAATCCTATAAGTCAGCGCCTTCTGTTTATTTTTTCTTCTGAAATAAACAAATAAACAGCGTAAAAAAAAAAATTTAATTTAAAAATTAAATTAAATAATAATTAATTTAAATACCTACAGGCTTGAAAAATAAGTACTTTGGGCTTTCTCGCCAAATTTTGACGATTCAGCAGAGAAATAATTTATTATTTTATTAGATTTAATTTCTCTGTACTGAGTTGATGCAACTCCCGTATGATCCGTACCCTGTATCACACTCTCGTTATTTTCATTAGAGTCTTCATTTCAAAAAATTATAATGAAATAAGAATCGACTGATCGTAATTTTCCTAACTGAGGAAATTTTTTGACCTCGTCCTTTACTTGCTGTAATTAAAATTTATTTAATTTAAATATTTATCAGAATTATATGTAATGGAAAATAAAAATAAAGAAGAAACATACGTCAGGAGTCAAATCTTTACGATCATGAAGTTCAAACCCCATTTGCGTATAAAGAGAGATCAAATTTTCATGATCGACTTTACCACCCGATCTATTATGATCCGTATCAATGTAATTTAAAAGAGTTATTATGAGTACTAATACACGGAGATTTCCTAATTGAGAAAATTTTTTAGCAGCGTCTTTTTTTTTAAATTTTTTAAAGAAATTTTCTTTGCAGTTCTTCCCCTTCAATTATTAGGATGATAATGATACTATTGGTGAATTTTATCAAGCGATGATTAATTTGAATTCATTTCAAATACTAAACTCTGATCATCGTTGTCATTACTATGTTTTGATGATGTTGTTAATGATGTCTACGCTGTTTACTCAACCCTTCCGGCACTGGAAGGTGAGGCGTGCAGTTTTTATGGTGACGGAGAGCGATGTACGTTGAATTGAACTTTTGTGCACAGCTTGGACATATGTGGACAATCCCTTTGCACTTTTTCTCGTGACTGACGACTGTTGAGAGCTGAGAGTAGCAAAGCTTGCATTTATTGCAGAAAAAGCCACCTCTAAAATGATTTGTCCACACATGGTGCTTTATTTTACAAGTTTTTTCGTTCCTGTTGCATCGAAAGCAGCGATGTTTCCCTGTGCCGAGGTTTTGGGTTATATTTTCCCACTGGATGGCAGAAAATCTCACCTTATTATAGACCTGATAGTACTTGCCATTGCAGGGCATAGCAGGTACTTTCAAGCCCATAATACCGACAGCCATGTTGTCTAGGTTCGAATATTCTGCCTCCCAATCATGGTTATCAATATAACCCTCACCATCGTGCTCATCGTGACCATCGCCATCTCTCTCTAAATCATTATCATTGTTGTCATTATGATCATCGTTGTCATTATGATCATCGTTGTCATTATGATCATCGTTATCACCACTACCAGCATCATTATCATTGTTGTCATTATGATCATCGTTATCACCACCACCAGCGTCATTATCATCGTTTTCATTATGATCATCGTTGTCACCACCACCAGCATCATTATCATTGTTGTCATTATGATCATCGTTGTCACCACCACCAGCATCATTATCATTGTTGTCATTATGATCATCGTTATCACCACCACCAGCGTCATTATCATCGTTTTCATTATGATCATCGTTGTCACCACCACCAGCATCATTATCATTGTTGTCATTATGATCATCGTTGTCACCACCACTGGCATCATTATCATTGTTTTCATTATCATCATCGTTGTCACCAGCATCATCATTATTATTACCATCATCATCATTATCGTCATCGTTACGTTCGTTACTGTCGTGGTTGAGATTTGTTTGTTCGTCTGTTTGTGGGTCAGTGTCTTGTCTACCACTAGCCCTGTCACGTAAATCTGTCTCGTTCTCACTACCGGCACCCCCTTGAGATTCTCTCCCAGTCGCAACGAGGGACGTTGAACGACGTCGTTCGATTTGCTCAAGCAGGTCATTAATTCTAATTTCTTTATCAATCAATTCTTGTTCTTTGACCTGCTTAAGCTCCTCATAACTACGCTTTACTGCAACTAACTCTTTTTTTACCTGATGGTAGTTCTGTTGCAGTTCGTTCGTGATCCTGGTCAGATCAGTTATTTGCTCAGCCTGCTTAGTAAGTTGCTTATTCAGCTTAGCATTCTGCTCAAATAGAAAAGCGTTCTGCTTAACTAGTAGATCTTTCTGCTTAACTACTTGAGCGTTCTGCTCAGCCAACAAAGTTTCTTGCTCAGCATGCTCAGCAATTTTTAATTGAACTGCCTGCAACTCTTCCTTCAATTTTTCCATTTCCTGACGGAGTCGTTCTGGCAAAGGGGAAGATTGAAGGCGTTGTTGCCCGTCTGGACGAGGAGAAAGCCTCAAAGATGGAACTATGGGGCTTCGCGAATCTCCTGGCCGATAACGAGGGTCTAGTACGGCGGGTAGATTCGATAAAAAACTAATAACTTCATTGCTATTCCTGTAAGTTAAAGGACTAGCGGCACAAACAATCAAAAAAATATTTTCAAAGCCAGTCCAGCTATTAATTCGGTCAGCCAAGGGTTGAAAAATACTTCTCTTCCCAAGGGTATTGTAACTGTTTCGTATGACGTCTGTAAAACAACTTAAATTTGTCATAATAAATTGCGAATTTAATTTTAAAACTTTTTTACTGTTATCGTCATAATGTCTCAAGTCAAGCGCATTGGCATTTTCGGTTCCGGGCATATCGATGATAGTTATTGTTGGTGGAGGCGTTATATCTTTGTTCCTCTACAATAATTAATTTTTTATTACTGTTGATTACTTGAAAGTTTTTTTAATCTCGTAGGGGAGAGGTGCTGCAGTTGTAACAAAAAATTTGATTTTTTCGATTCGATTTGTTTTTTTTAAGATAGTAAACTTAAAAACTGTTAGAAAGTTAGCTGATAGTATCTTTTAGGTGACTGACTTGATTAATTAGTAAAAAGTCAATGTTAACTTATTAAAAAATCAATTTATTTAACTAAAGTCAGGGGCCAAGATGTCAGCGAGCGTGAGTTGCAGTTGTAACACAGAGCAGGGGCAGTTATAACACGGAACGAAATAGATGTTTTTCACCAAATTGCTTTTATTATTCAGTCTTAATACATACTATTATACTTAATTAATTCTTAAAGTCAAGTATTTAAACTTAAAATAGCACGTATATTTGTATCTTTAATATAAAGTATTAAACATTTATCCTCTTTTAAAAAGTTGATGACCGGATGTCGTATTGTTTTACGTCACTTCTGTGACTATTTTATTCGGTTGTCAATTGGTCGACTGAGATAGTGGCGGGATTTTTGAAAGAGTGAAGGCGAGCGAAGCGAGCATGTTAAGTCTAGTAAATATAAAAACTACACTATTTCAGAGTAAATTTGTGGCGCATCCAGTTTGCGCAGATCCCTTACACGACTCTGAGTGTTACAATTGCTACTCGTTTAAGTGCTACAACTGACCCTCACGTAGAATTGTTAATAAAAATCTAATTAAAATAACAAAAATCAGTAAATTGATATAAAATTCGATCATACAATACTCTTGATATGTCTCTTAAAATATGAATACAAGTCTCACATCATAACATTAGAAAACAAAGTTGTTACTAAAAAAATTGTGAAGCGTACAAAAAAAAGTTTTCACGCGTATTTTCAACAATTCTCAATATTTTAATAGCGGAACAAGATTAATAACTGAAACTGATCTAATCAATAATTTACTATTTTGATAAAGTTAAAAAAAGAATAATAATAATTTTTAGTTATTTTAATAGTTTTTCATTGAGTGTTACAACTGCCCCTTGTTAAAACTGCGGCACCTCTCCCCTATGCCAATTCCCCATGAAAAAAATTTATAAAAAGAATATGTGTTAAAATATAAACAATATATGAATATATTTAAAATATATTTTTTATATATTCATATATTGTTTATATTTTAACACATATTCTTTTTATAAATTTTTTTCATGGGAGATTAAAATATGATAAAATCAAATGGTTTGTTTAGAATATATTATTAAAAAAAAATTGACTGAAGAAGGTAATTTTTGTTATGACGGTCATGACTTCTATCGAATCGATCGAGCGATCTGCATGAGCTTCACGGCAATTAAGAGGACTTTTTAAAGTTTAAATCTGATTCAATTTTAATACAAATCAGTTCAGCGATGTTAAATTTGTGGAACAACAATATGACAAAAATTTTTAATTTATAGCTGAAGAAGTGAATTAAAAATAGTAAAATAGGGAAATTACTGATTCTGATGATTTTGATGTACAAGTGACTTGTCACGTTGAAATTTGAGGCAGACTTTGAATTCTGATTATAATATGTCAACAGGTTGCCTTTGACAAATTATGAACAAGCAATTCTGTCGACCCCAACTTATCACGTTTCGTTGTCAACTCTAATCTTGCGATTAATCGACCACGGAATTAAAATATTCTTGGGAAAGAGTTTAGGTTGTGAATAGGAGTTTCATAAAATCCATTCTCAATGAGTGTCTACGTTAAGAAAGGAATACACATGCCAAATTTCAATAAAACCTGTAGCTTCGGAGATCTCGTGATGAATGAGGGGAATTTCGCTTGTATATAGGGGAAGGAGGGGGCAAAACGGGATACTTAACGAAAAATTTAGTTTTTAGGGACACAAATATCGTAATTGGCTTCATTTTGATTCTATTTGAAATAAATATAACGAATTTTAGACTGCCATCGGAAAAAAATTTTTATTTTTTGCGGGCAAAATGGGATACCCCAAAAAAAAGTAAATTTTTTTTTTTTTTTTTTCAAGTGAATAAAATTGATGTAATAATGTCTTTCTAAGTTGATGTAAGTAACAAAATTTACTCTCGGTTGCGCGTCCCGGGTGCGGCGTCAAAAAGAATCGTTTGAATCTTGGACGCAATGCCAACTTTGTCATAGGTGGGCTCATGATTCATGTGCTGGTGTTTCGGACGACGATACTCAATTTATCTGTGATTATTGTGAATAATTTTAGAGATTTATCTTTCATTAACGATGAATCAGTTATATATCGTTATCGTTATTTATTATAAATTTTAATACTTATGTTAAAAATAATGTTAGTTAGTTTTCATTCCAAAGAAATTATTTTTATAAGAGAAATAATTGAATATTGAATATTAGAAAATTAACATAACTGTTAATAATGTGATATTATAGCACTAAAGTTATAAAATATTACAAAATTATGAAAGTTACAATGTAACGGTTAAAATTATGATGATTACCAATGTTACAGTTCTAGAGTTTTTATCAGTATTGTTGTTATTGTTCTTGGGTTAATTAAAGAAATAAATTTCTTAATTTGTGATACTCCATGAAAATAAATTTGTAGTACGATAAAATTTGTACATTTTTTTTATTTATACTTTTCGCAAAAAATATAAAAATGTTTTTTTTTAGCTTTCGATAGTGTAAAATGATACTAGATGTCATTTTTGACGATTTTCGAAAGTTTTTCGAAAAAAAAAATTTTGACGAAATTTTGAGGGTATCCCATTTTGCCGGCCTATCCCGTTTTGCCCCCCCCCCCTTCCCCTATATATTAGGGTGCTTCATTTCGGAGCAACATTTTTTTTTTTTAAGTGCATGTGAAAAAAATCATAGTTCAACACAAAAAAAAAATTTTCGCGCAAGAAAAAAAATTCTATGTCGATTACAACCCTAGCTCATTGAAAAATTCGATTTTCCCATTTAAATAACACGGGAAAAAATTTTTTTTTAGCTTTAAGTATTGTTTACTCTTTAACAAATCAATACAGCGAATAGACTCATACATATTTTTGTAGGAAATTGAACGCTCTACAAAAAAGGTCTCTTATCATTTTTCGATAAATCCACTTGTTCGAAAGTTATTAGAGCTCGAAGTAAAGTTGGAGATCTTTTTACTTTTACGGCGAAACTATCAGACTTATCACAAAATGTTATAAGATCGTTTTTGTTGACAATTTTATTCTCTACAAATTATTATGTGTAAAGTTTTTTCGAATTCCGCATTGTTTTCTAGTTATTATCATTTTAATTACAAGCTCTTAAAAAAGTGGTTTTGATCGATTTCAAGAGCTCGACATTAAAATGGTAATAACTAGAAAATAATGCGGAATTTGAAAAAACTTTACTGATAATAATTTGTGGAGGATAAAATTATCAACAAAAAAGATCTTATAACATTTTGTGATAAGTCTGATAGTTTCGCCGTAAAAGTAAAAAGATTTCCAACTTTACTTCGAGCTCTAATAACTTTTGAACAAGTGGATTTGTCGAAAAATGATAAGAGACCTTTTTTGTAGAGCGTTCAATTTCCTACAAAAATATGTATTAGTCTATTCGCTCTATTGATTTGATAAAGAGTTAACAATGCTTAAAGCTAAAAAAAAATTTTTTCCCGTGTTATTTAAATGGGAAAATCGATTTTTTTAATGAGCTAGGTCTGTAATCGACATAGAATTTTTTTTCTTGCGCGAAAATTTTTTTTTTGTGTTGAACTATGATTTTTTTTACATGCACTTAAAAAAAAAAATGTTGCTCCGAAATGAAGCACCCTAATATATATATATATATATATATATATTAGGGTGTTTCGAAATAAACATTTCTTCTTTTTTTTTTTAAAGTCTTATGGTCTTAAAAGTTAGTCTTAGGTATTTTATATCTCTGTAATAACGTATTGTACAAATAAGCTCAGTATCAATTCATATGGGAAATTTAACGATCTACAAAAAAAGCGTCTTATCATTTTTTGATAAATTAACTGTTCAAAAGTTATTTGAGCTTAAAGTCAAATTTATAGTAAATTTTGACATCTTTTTTACTTTTCCGGCGAAACTATCAGTCTTATCATAAAATGTCATAGGAACGTTTTCGTTGGTAATTTCATCCCTTATAAATTATTACGAATAAAGTTTTTTGAAATTCCGCATTGTTTTTTGATTGATTATAAGAGCTCGACATTAAAATGAAAATAACTAGAAAACAATGCGAAATTTCGAAAAACTTTATGCCTCCTCATATAACAAAACTTTATGCACTCAATATGTATATTTTACAAAAGAAAAGACTTACCAACTCCAACCAAATGAATCCACGTGACGATACGCTGTTGTTGGCTGTTCTTGCTCGGGATTGAAGTTTAACTATTTGCGAAATATTAATTAGGCTTGTCCAGCAAAGATTTGCTAAACGTTCTTTGGACCCAACATGATCACCGTCAGTCCACCTTTTGACTACGTCAAAATAAAAGCCGTCCTTGAACTCCATCATTCTTTTGAATAAAAATTTATGTACCATTGATAAATATTTACTATTAATATATAAATGGTAGAAGTACCATTTGTCGCCATCACCTCAATTTTGGACATTTAATATTTTATTTTAACTAATGAAAAAGTGTAAAATAAAATTTTTGTTTTAATAGTGGGATAAAAGTATCTTTAATAGAACATATTTAAAAAATTGATTATGTTATTGGGTCCTTTAGAAATTACTTTATTTTAAATTTTCAAGTGTCCAAAATTGGCCCTACAGTGGCCGAAACAGATACCTATACTCTATCTTAGAGGTGTGCGAATAGTTCGAATCTAAAATTATGCGTATATCGAATTAAATTATTTTAATCGAGTTTTAAATCGAATGATTCGAATTTTTTCTTTTAAATGACTTAAAATTGTGATATTTTTTCCATCGCTTACAATTTTTGTTAGAGGTAAATAGAACTGACATGAATCTACGAGATGATAACTTTCAGTGACTTTAAAAAATCAAGCTCACCATTAAATAAAAAAAAAAAATTTTGGAAAATTCAAAAGTGCGCACCTCAATTGCTTATTTGATTTTTTATCGTTTCTTCTATTTTGTTTGATTATTATTTTATAACAACAATTAATATTTTTTTTTTATAGATTGTAATTCAACTTTTGATATATAAATAAAAAGGAGATAAATAAGACTCATTACCTTATTTCAACATTAGTGCCAGCAGGGAACCATGCTTGCGCAAGGCCAGGAAAATCGGATGCTTCTCTTCCAAAGACGGTGGAAGATTTTCCAGATCCACTGCGTCCAAATAAAAAAATTATTGGAGCCAACTCCTCCCTTGTCTCATCAGTTAACTTCGATTTCAAAAATTCCAAAGTCTCTTTGGGCGACGTCGATATTTTCGAAACGGTGAGACACATCTCACCCCGCTTAATGGTAGTATCATTGATTTTTTTTATTATAGACTCCGAATTAATAAACCCGTCTTCGAATGTTTGAAAAATTATTTTCAAGTTTCTGAAAAATAGCAAAAAAAAAAATTAATTCATAATGCGTAATTTCTGGCACAAAGTTGATACAGTGCTCCCTCTCTATAATTCCCCTCGCTATGATTCTAGTTCCCCTCATTTTGAGGGGAATGTGTTCCCCTACTCTCACTACATTGTATACAAGATATATTTGTGTACGTTCAGAATGACTGCGCGCGCATTTCTCTGTTTAGTACTCTTAAGAAAAAGTGGGGTCCCTCTCTAAGAAGGAATTCTTAGAATTTTAGCCCCGAGTTGGGAATTATAGAGAGGTAGCACTGTATAAAAAAAAAAAAGAAAATATTAAAGATGTTTTGGATAGTGTCAGATTTTCAGAGTGAGAGACTTTGTATAAAGATATCCGCAACTAGTGAATTATGCAGAGAGAATGTTTGTTACGAGTTTTTCAAATATTTTCCCGCATACGGCATTGAATTTAAGAGTACATAAAATTTCTGCTCAAGAGCTGTGCATCAATATAAGTTATGTATTTCTTTTAAGGTAATTCTAAAATAGTAAATAGGATATTGGGTGACAAGGGATTATGTAACAAGACGATTTTAGACTTAAATTGGAGTTGGCTGCCCAAGTCGCAGAAGAAGGCTGACCAGTGCTGCCAGATCGTGGGATATTTTTACCCCTTCCCGTGGTGAAATAGCATGGAGTGTAATGGCAAGAGGGGGTAAAAATATCCCACGATCTGGCAGCACTGAGGCTGACATTAGCCCCAGTTTGAAATCGTGTTTCATTCGGAGTCACAATCCATATATTGAATAGTTATCTGCATCGGAAGAGTACCTATACCGAACTTCCTACGTTCTACAAAGTTAATGATTTCAAATTCTGAATTTTATATAAAGTATTTTAAATGATACTCAAGCAAACTAAAATCGGTTACTTTACATATCCCCAGTATTTATAATCCGAAAAAAAATTTTGGGGTGATTCAAAATTCAAATTTTAAAATTTGTTGCGTGATAAAACCGAGTTCTTATGGAAACAGTTCATAATTGTGTGATCAGTCTTAAACGTCGAGTTGACAAATTTCTCACGAGCGGTGAATTAGAAGAGTTGCTGTTATCCTTTTTTATATTCAAAATTATTTTTAAAAAATTTTTAAATCCAAATATTGGCATGTGGGTACTCAAACTAACGGAAATCGGTTACTTTACGTGTCCCCAGTATTTATTATCCAAAGAAAAATCTTTGAATGATTCAAAATTCAAATTTTAAAATGGTTCGCATAAAAAACGCCGTTTTTATAGAAACAGATTACAGAAACAATTGTCTGATCAGTTTTAAATGTAGTTATGTGGATACTCAATCTAACGGAAATCGGTTATTTCTCATGTTTCTAGTTCTTTTTTTCTATAAACAAAATTTTAGGAGAATAAAAGTTCGATTTTAAGCTGTTTTTGGACGCAATTAAATTTACTTTATAACAGTAACCTCTTAGTATCAGGTCACTCTTTAATTCTAAATTGAAAGAGTATCGATCTTTCTACGTTTCAAAAAGTTAATGATTTTGAATTCGAAATTTAGAATTATTTAAAAAAATTTTTAAAATCCAAATTCCGGCATGTGGGTACTCAAATTAACCGAAATTGGTTACTCTACATATACCCAGTATTTATTTTTCAAAAAAAAAAATTTGTAGGAAGATTTAAAATTAAAATTCCAAAATGCTTAGATTTTAAAACTATGTTTTTATAATAAAAAAATTACAGTCTTGGTTCGGTTTCCAATTATAAATCGAAAGTGTACCGACATCTCTAGGTTCTACAAAGTTAATGATTTCAAATTTCAAATTCAATATCATGTCAAAAAAATTACCACTTGCAGTTGTTGTTGTCTGAACAGGTAGAACTATTTCATTCATGACGCATATCTATTCGATTTATTCTAAGCGAATATTTCACTCAGTCGATGTTACGAAGAATCATTGTATCTCATGGATGATAATTCATTTTATCAAGTTTATTCTGAGCTATGTTTTATTTTGAATCAGTGTTTACAAGTTTACTGTACAAAAGACAGAGAACTTGAGTTGTGTCATTTTATTTTTAAATATCAGTTGGGAAGGTACTGTACAGAAGACAGTGAATTTGACATTGAGCCATCGTGTTTTTTTGCTTCAATGTCAAGAGATACAGAAAACCCGATTCTATGACAACAACTCGTAACACAATAGTACGATAACCATATGTAATATAAAATTTAATGTTTACAAGTCTAAACACATTGAAATTAATTTTTTTCGTCATGTATGATATTTTATTTTATATTATATATTTCGAAGAACATTTTATTTTCAAATATCATTTAAAAAGGTACTGTACAGAAGACAGTGAATTTGACATTGAGCCATCGTGTTTTTTTGCTTCAATGTCAAGAGATACAGAAAACCCGATTCTATGACAACAACTCGTAACACAATAGTACGATAACCATATGTAATATAAAATTTATTGTTTACAAGTCTCTACATACTGAAATGAACGATTAACTTCTCACTAAAAAAATCGACGATTTCATCCTGAATACATTTATTTTGTTGAACGCCCGAGTCGAAATTTGAATCGTCAGTCGGACGTAATGAACGTTTGAATCGTTAGTCGGACGTGATAAACGTTGGAATCGTAAGTCGGACGTAATGAACGTATTGGAATCGTCAGTCGGACGTAATTAACGTTGGAATCGTCAGTCAGACGTAATGAACGTTGGAATCGTCAGTTGGACGTAATGAACGTTGGAATCGTAAATCGGACGTATTGGACGTTAAAATTATCATCTAGATATTTAACGCTAAAAGAGATGGACAAAATCAATTTCCTTCGGCTTTCCCGTGGGGGGTTTTAGTGGGTTGAACAATAAAAATACTCCAGTTTTTGCATTGTCCGACTTACAGACTTGAATTTTCACACAAATATTCCCAATAATCTTATCCTATTCTTATCATAAACTAGTGTACATGTTTCGCGCGCAAGCGCGCGCGTGTCGTTTGTCATATATTTATTTTAATGTATATTTTCCTGTCGTTTGTATATATTTTTTTTATCAGTATAGGAATTACGACCACGTTATGGAAGCAGTTCCTATAATTATAGGAATGTTTCCCATATTAACAGGAAAAGTTCCTATAATTATGGGAATGCTACTCATAACATTATAGGAATGGTTCCAATAATTTATAGGGATACTTTTTATAATAGTAAGGGAATTATTCCCATAATATTATAGGAATGGTTCCTATAATGCCATTGGAATAATTCTGATACCATTATGGAAATGGTTCCTATACTATCATAAAAATATTAATTTAAAGAAAATTGTGGAATTCACTTCTACAACACACATAAATACTATAAAATATAAACATAAAAATTCAAACATTAAAAAAAAATTCGTATTTAGTAAAAACATTAAAATATTTAACAAAAATTTTTTGTCAGCACAAAACATTCAAGAAAATTTAAATTTTGAGAATGAAAATTTTAATTTAGATAAAATCGAGTCTATAAGACTTATGATGAGAAAAAGGGGGTATTTTAATTTTTGACCACACTGAAATGCCCCTTGGAGTTGGTTTTTAAAAATTACAGACGGTTGGAGATTTCTAAGATTTTTTGGAACATTAATGCCAAAGATCACGCCTGTAAGTCTCATTATATGAAAACAAGTATTTTGATCGTTCACCTCAGTAAAACCCCCCTTGGTATTTGTTTTCGGAAAAAATACCGATGGTGGGGGATCTGTAAGATTGTTGGGAATATTCGTGTCGAAATTCAAGTCTGTAAGCCGGATAATGCAAAAACTGGAGTATTTTTATTGTTCAACCCACTAAAACCCCCCACGGGAAAGCCGAAGGAAATTGATTTTGTCCATCTCTTTTAGCGTTAAATATCTAGATGATAATTTTAACGTCCAATACGTCCGATTTACGATTCCAACGTTCATTACGTCTGACTGACGATTCCAACGTTCATTACGTCCGACGTACGATTACAACGTTTATCACGTCCGACTAACGATTCAAACGTTCATTACGTCCGACTGACGATTCAAATTTCGACTCGGGACATAATTGAGAATAAAAATTTAAAAACCGCTTGTTTAATAATGATCTCCGATACTTAAATTTTTAAACTTTATAATCAAGCGTAATTTGTTGGAGCTTAAAAAGCTAATAAAAAAAAAATTGCATGGAGAAGCATTTTCGAGCTCCAAGAGCTCAAAATGTATTCACACTCATAATTTGAGCTCTTTGAGCTCAAAAATTTTTCTCCATACATGATATTTGATTTTTATGAGATACTTATTTAAAATACTTATGATTACGCTGTAACCTTGGCTTGAAATAAAAAATTTGTTAAAAAATTTTCAAACTTAAAATTGCTTTTTTTAATTCTTTCATATGCTGGATGGACTTTTAATTAATAAAATCAGAAACTTACGCTTGCTGTTGCTGGGATGATGCCATCTTCTTGACTGAGCGGTGTGAAAGTAAAACTAAAGAAGTGAAAAGAGCAGACGTTCCCGCCGTTAACCCCTACTTAAGATGCGCTAGAGACATATTTACGGATCTAGTTGCGCCGTAACTACCTCTTAAATGATCACCGCGAATTGAGTTGGAAATCACTGGTACTCATTAGACTGGAAGTGTTAAAATATATAAAAGGATATTATTTAATACACAGAAAATGATTATAATCATGAATTTATGATATGTGAAATTTACGAGTATGAATAGAAAGGAGGAAAGGTAGTCAATAGAGAAGGGAATATTACAAAAGCAACAGATACTCTGATAGTTAAACATTGCTCTACAAGTGTTGCAGTAAGAAATTTACGGCTAACTTAAAGGAAAGAATTATCCAGCCAAGCTTACAAGTAACATTCTCATTGAGTTAGCCGTGAATGTTTCACTGCAACAGTGGTAGATCAATGTCAGGCGATCAGGGAAAATACGGCAGTAGCTTGTAGTTAACTTATGGTTTGGGTGGCTATCAGGGAATCTGCCATACTCACTGTCAGGGACAAAGTAGGAAGGTGGGATATCTTCTTTACTGACAGTGAAAATAGTAGTAGTTAATCTTATCTGCAGTGAAGTGCCTTGGCGGGGCGACCTACACAGTCGTTTCAGTTAGACAATTTTCTATAAAAAATAGTAGGGACCTCACAAGTTACTTGATAAACCTGCGAACGCTAGGCAAAATAGCGTAGTCACCGTCGAAACCCTCATTTATGGTCCTCCAAGATCAAATTGATTTTTAAGAAATAACGGAAATAAGTCGAACGGGGCAAACGACACAGTCGTTTTCGTTGGACAATTTCCTATAGAAAATAGTAGAGACTTCACAAGCTACTTGGTAAACCTGCAAACGCAAGGCAAAATACGTAGTCACTGTCGAAACCCTTACTTATGGTCCTCCAAGATCAAATTGATTTTTAAGACATAACGGAAAGAAGTCGGACGGGGCGAGCTACAGAGTCGTTTTAATTGGACAATTTCCTATAGAAAATAGTAGAGACTTCATATGCTATTCGGTAAACCTGCAAACGCAAGGCAAAATAGCGTAGTCACCGTCGGAACCCTCATTTATGGTCCTCCATGATCAAATTGATTTTTAAGACATAACGGAGAGAAGTCGGACGGGGCGAGCTACAGAGTCAGTTTAATTGGACAATTTTCTTTAGAAAATAGTAGAGACTTCGCAAGCTATTTGGTAAACCTGCAAACGCAAGGCAAAATAGCGTAGTCACTGTCGGAACCCTCATTTATGGTCCTCCATGATCAAATTGATTTTTAAGACATAACGGAGAGAAGTCGGACGGGGCGAGCTACAGAGTCGTTTTAATTGGACAATTTCCTATAGAAAATAGTAGAGACTTCACAAGTTATTTGATAAACCTGCAAGCGCAAGGCAAAATAGCGTAGTCACCGTCGAAACCCTCATTTATGGTCCTCCAAGATCAAATTGATTTTTAAGAAATAATGGAAATAAGTCGGACGGGGCGAACGACACAGTCGTTTTCGTTGGACAATTTCCTATAGAAAATAGTAGAGACTTCACAAGTTATTTGATAAACCTGCAAGCGCAAGGCAAAATAGCGTAGTCACCGTCGAAACCCTCATTTATGGTCCTCCATGATCAAATTGATTTTTAAGACATAACGGAAAGAAGTCGGACGGGGCGAGCTACAGAGTCGTTTTAATTGGACAATTTCCTATAGAAAATAGTAGAGACTTCACAAGTTATTTGATAAACCTGCAAGCGCAAGGCAAAATAGCGTAGTCACCGTCGAAACCCTCATTTATGGTCCTCCATGATAAAATTGATTTTTAAGAAATAACGGAAATAAGTCGGACGGGGCGAACGACACAGTCGTTTTCGTTGGACAATTTCCTATAGAAAATAGTAGAGACTTCACAAGTTATTTGATAAACCTGCAAGCGCAAGGCAAAATAGCGTAGTCACCGTCGAAACCCTCATTTATGGTCCTCCAAGATCAAATTGATTTTTAAGAAATAATGGAAATAAGTCGGACGGGGCGAACGACACAGTCGTTTTCGTTGGACAATTTCCTATAGAAAATAGTGAGACTTCACAAGTTATTTGATAAACCTGCAAGCGCAAGGCAAAATAGCGTAGTCACCGTCGAAACCCTCATTTATGGTCCTCCATGATCAAATTGATTTTTAAGACATAACGGAAAGAAGTCGGACGGGGCGAGCTACAGAGTCGTTTTAATTGGACAATTTCCTATAGAAAATAGTAGAGACTTCATATGCTATTCGGTAAACCTGCAAACGCAAGGCAAAATAGCGTAGTCACCGTCGGAACCCTCATTTATGGTCCTCCATGATCAAATTGATTTTTAAGACATAACGGAGAGAAGTCGGACGGGGCGAGCTACAGAGTCATTTTAATTGGACAATTTTCTTTAGAAAATAGTAGAGACTTCGCAAGCTATTTGGTAAACCTGCAAACGCAAGGCAAAATAGCGTAGTCACTGTCGGAACCCTCATTTATGGTCCTCCATGATCAAATTGATTATTAAGACATAACGGAGAGAAGTCGGACGGGGCGAGCTACAGAGTCGTTTTAATTGGACAATTTCCTATAGAAAATAGTAGAGACTTTAGATGCTATTTGATAAACCTGCAAGCGCAAGGCAAAATAGCGTAGTCACCGTCGAAACCCTCATTTATGGTCCTCCAAGATCAAATTGATTTTTAAGAAATATTGGAAATAAGTCGGACGGGGCGAACGACACAGTCGTTTTCGTTGGACAATTTCCTATAGAAAATAGTAGAGACTTCACAAGTTATTTGATAAACCTGCAAACGCAAGGCAAAATAGCGTAGTCACCGTCGGAACCCTCAGTTATGGTCCTCCACGATCAAATTGATTTTTAAGTCATAACGGAGAGAAGTCGGACGGGGCGAGCTACAGAGTCGTTTTAATTGGACAATTTCCTATATAAAATAGTAGAGACTTCATATGCTATTCGGTGAACCTGCAAACACAAGGCAAAATAGCGTAGTCACCGTCGAAACCCTCATTTATGGTCCTCCAAGATCAAATTGATTTTTAAGACATAACGGAAAAAAGTTGGATGGCGCGAGCTACAGAGTCGGTTTAATTGGACAATTTCCTATCGAAAATAGTAGAAACTTCACAAGCTATTTGGTTAACCTGCGAACGCAAGGCAAAATAGCGTAGTCACCGTCGAAACCCTCATTTATGGTCCTCCATGATCAAATTGATTTTTAAGACATAACGGAAAAAAGTTGGATGGCGCGAGCTACAGAGTCGGTTTAATTGGACAATTTCCTATCGAAAATAGTAGAGACTTCGCAAGCTATTTGGTAAACCTGCAAACGCAAGGCAAAATAGCGTAGTCACCGTCGAAACCCTCATTTATGGTCCTCCATGATAAAATTGATTTTTAAGAAATAACGGAAATAAGTCGGACGGGGCGAACGACACAGTCGTTTTCGTTGGACAATTTCCTATAGAAAATAGTAGAGACTTCACAAGTTATTTGATAAACCTGCAAGCGCAAGGCAAAATAGCGTAGTCACCGTCGAAACCCTCATTTATGGTCCTCCATGATCAAATTGATTTTTAAGACATAACGGGGAGAAGTCGGACGGGGCGAGCTACAGAGTCGTTTTAATTGGACAATTTCCTATAGAAAATACTAGAGACTTCGCAAGCTATTTGGTAAACCTGCAAACGCAAGGCAAAATAGCGTAGTCACCGTCGAAACCCTCATTTATGGTCCTACATGATCAAATTGATTTTTAAGACATAACGGGGAGAAGTCGGACGGGGCGAGCTACAGAGTCGTTTTAATTGGACAATTTCCCATAGAAAATACTAGAGACTTTGCAAGCTATTTGGTAAACCTGCAAACGCAAGGCAAAATAGCGTAGTCACCGTCGAAACCCTCATTTATGGTCCTCCATGATCAAATTGATTTTTAAGACATAACGGGGAGAAGTCGGACGGGGCGAGCTACAGAGTCGATTTAATTGGACAATTTCCTATAGAAAATACTAGAGACTTCGCAAGCTATTTGGTAAATCTGCAAACGCAAGGCAAAATAGCGTAGTCACTGTCGGAACCCTCATTTATGGTCCTCCATGATCAAATTGATTTTTAAGACATAACGGAAAGAAGTCGGACGGCGCGAGCTACAGAGTCGTTTTAATTGGACAATTTGCTATAGAAAATAGTAGAGACTTCGCAAGCTATTTAGTAAACCTGCAAACGCAAGGCAAAATAGCGTAGTCACCGTCGAAACCCTCATTTATGGTCCTCCATGATCAAATTGATTTCTAAGACATAACGGAGAGAAGTCGGACGGGGCGAGCTACAGAGTCGTTTTAATTGGACAATTTGCTATAGAAAATAGTAGAGACTTCGCAAGCTATTTAGTAAACCTGCAAACGCAAGGCAAAATAGCGTAGTCACCCTCGAAACCCTCATTTATGGTCCTCCATGATCAAATTGATTTTTAAGACACAACGGAGAGAAGTCGGACGGGGCGAGCTACAGAGTCGTTTTAATTGGACAATTTTGTATAGAAAAAAGTAGAGACTTCACAAGCTATTCGGTAAACCTGCAAACGCAAGGCAAAATAGCGTAGTCACCGTCGAAACCCTCATTTATGGTCCTCCATGATCAAATTGATTTCTAAGACATAACGGAGAGAAGTCGGATGGGGCGAGCTACAGAGTCGTTTTAATTGGACAATTTTGTATAGAAAAAAGTAGAGACTTCGCAAGCTATTTAGTAAACCTGCAAACGCAAGGCAAAATAGCGTAGTCACCCTCGAAACCCTCATTTATGGTCCTCCATGATCAAATTGATTTTTAAGACACAACGGAGAGAAGTCGGACGGGGCGAGCTACAGAGTCGATTTCCCGACTAGAATTTTTCATAAGGACCTGACAAGGTCCTCATCAGGTTAACCTTATTTCAAATAAGGTCCTGATCGGGGTATCCTGACGAGGATCCTGATGTGGATGTAACGCTTAAGACCCATGAGGTCCTTATCGGGATTGCCTTATAAGGTCCTTATCAGGATATCCTCATCAAATCCTTATCAGGATTACCTTATCAGGTCCTTACCAGGATATCCTCATCAAATCCTTATCAGGATTACCTTATTAGTAATTATTTAAAAAAAAATATTAAATTGCAAAAAAAAAAGAGAATTTTAATTCGATTGAGAATGTTATCTATTGTACTGAGAGCACTGATTAGAGAAAGTAAACATAGTTTTTATTGATGAAAAAATCCCGATGACTGCTGGGCTCGAACCTGCGTCCTTCCGATTCAAAGTCCTCGATGCTATCCACTGCGCCGACATACATATGTGATCTCGGAAGTCTAAATATAATATACATTGTGATGTCAAAGAATGACTGATAAAGAAGTTAAAAATCCGTGTTGCAATGATCGACGTGATTTTTATACAATATTCTTTTGTACTTTGTTTAATTTTTAGTCTGTAAATAAAATACTTGAAGGAATGGGATATTTTGTTTTTTGAATAAGGATATCCTGATGAGGTCCTGATCAGGAACTTGTCAGGTTGACCCGATGGCAAATCACTTTTTTTTGAACAAGGATATCTTGATGAGGTCCTGGCAAGGAACTTGTCAGGTCGACTCGATGGCAAATAACTTTTTTTTAAACAAGAAGTTCTTGACGAGGTCCTAATAAGGAACTCGTCGGGTTGACCCGATGGCAAATAACTTTTTTTTGAATAAGGATATCCTGATGAGGTCCTGGCAAGGAACTTGTCGGGTTGACCCGATCGCAAATAACTTTTTTTTGAATATGGATATCCTGATGAGGTCCTGACAAGGAACTTATAAGGTCGACCCGATGGCAAATAACTTTTTTTTGAATAAGGATATCCTGATGAGGTCCTGACAAGGAACTTATAAGGTCGACCCGATGGCAAATAACTTTTTTTTGAATATGGATATCCTGATGAGGTCCTGACAAGGAACTTATAAGGTCGACCCGATAGCAAATAACTTTTTTTTGAATAAGGATATCCTAATGAGGTCCTGATCAGGAACTCGTCAGGATGACCCGATAAGAAATAACTTTTTTTTAAATAAGGAGTTCCTGATGAGGTCCTAATAAGGAACTCGTCGGGTTGACCCGATGGCAAATAACTTTTTTTTGAATAAGGATATCCCGATGAGGTCCTGATAAGGAACTTGTCAGGTTTGCCCTGATAAGGCAAACCTTATATTAACCTGATAAGGACCTTATGGTACTTCAGGCAAATCAGGAAGAAATTCTAGTCGGGTTAATTGGACGATTTCCTATAGAAAATACTAGAGACTTCGCAAGCTATTTGGTAAACCTGCGAACGCAAGGCAAAATAGCGCAGTCACCGTCGAAACCCTCATTTATGGTCCTCCATGATCAAATTGATTTTTAAGACACAACGGAGAGAAGTCGGACGGGGCGAGCTACAGAGTCGTTTTAATTGGACAATTTCCTATAGAAAATAGTAGAGACTTCATATGCTATTCGGTAAACCTGCAAACGCAAGGCAAAATAGCGTAGTCACCGTCGAAACCCTTATTTATGGTCCTCCATGATCAAATTGATTTTTAAGACATAACGGAAAGAAGTCGGACGGCGCGAGCTACAGAGTCGTTTTAATTGGACGATTTCCTATAGAAAATAGTAGAGACTTCATATGCTATTCGGTAAACCTGCAAACGCAAGGCAAAATAGCGTAGTCACCGTCGGAACCCTTATTTATGGTCCTCCATGATCAAATTGATTTTTAAGACATAACGGAAAGAAGTCGGACGGCGCGAGCTACAGAGTCGTTTTAATTGGACAATTTCCTATAGAAAATACTAGAGACTTCGCAAGCTATTTGGTAAACCTGCAAACGCAAGGCAAAATAGCGTAGTCACTGTCGGAACCCTCATTTATGGTCCTCCATGATCAAATTGATTTTTAAGACACAACGGAGAGAAGTCGGACGGGGCGAGCTACAGAGTCGTTTTAATTGGACAATTTCCTATAGAAAATAGTAGAGACTTCATATGCTATTCGGTAAACCTGCAAACGCAAGGCAAAATAGCGTAGTCACCGTCGAAACCCTTATTTATGGTCCTCCATGATCAAATTGATTTTTAAGACATAACGGAAAGAAGTCGGACGGCGCGAGCTACAGAGTCGTTTTAATTGGACAATTTCCTATAGAAAATACTAGAGACTTCGCAAGCTATTTGGTAAACCTGCAAACGCAAGGCAAAATAGCGTAGTCACCGTCGAAACCCTCATTTATGGTCCTCCATGATCAAATTGATTTTTAAGACACAACGGAGAGAAGTCGGACGGGGCGAGCTACAGAGTCGTTTTAATTGGACAATTTCCTATAGAAAATAGTAGAGACTTCATATGCTATTCGGTAAACCTGCAAACGCAAGGCAAAATAGCGTAGTCACCGTCGAAACCCTTATTTATGGTCCTCCATGATCAAATTGATTTTTAAGACATAACGGAAAGAAGTCGGACGGCGCGAGCTACAGAGTCGTTTTAATTGGACAATTTCCTATAGAAAATAGTAGAGACTTCATATGCTATTCGGTAAACCTGCAAACGCAAGGCAAAATAGCGTAGTCACCGTCGGAACCCTTATTTATGGTCCTCCATGATCAAATTGATTTTTAAGACATAACGGAAAGAAGTCGGACGGCGCGAGCTACAGAGTCGTTTTAATTGGACAATTTCCTATAGAAAATACTAGAGACTTCGCAAGCTATTTGGTAAACCTGCAAACGCAAGGCAAAATAGCGTAGTCACTGTCGGAACCCTCATTTATGGTCCTCCATGATCAAATTGATTTTTAAGACATAACGGGGAGAAGTCGGATGGGGCGAGCTACAGAGTCGTTTTAATTGGACAATTTCCTATAGAAAATACTAGAGACTTCGCAAGCTATTTGGTAAACCTGCAAACGCAAGGCAAAATAGCGTAGTCACTGTCGGAACCCTTATTTATGGTCCTCCATGATCAAATTGATTTTTAAGACATAACGGAAAGAAGTCGGACGGCGCGAGCTACAGAGTCGTTTTAATTGGACAATTTGCTATAAAAAATAGTAGAGACTTCGCAAGCTATTTAGTAAACCTGCAAACGCAAGGCAAAATAGCGTAGTCACCGTCGAAACCCTCATTTATGGTCCTCCATGATCAAATTGATTTTTAAGACACAACGGAGAGAAGTCGGACGGGGCGAGCTACAGAGTCGTTTTAATTGGACAATTTTGTATAGAAAAAAGTAGAGACTTCACAAGCTATTCGGTAAACCTGCAAACGCAAGGCAAAATAGCGCAGTCACCGTCGAAACCCTCATTTATGGTCCTCCATGATCAAATTGATTTTTAAGACACAACGGAGAGAAGTCGGACGGGGCGAGCTACAGAGTCGATTTAATTGGACAATTTCCTATAGAAAATAGTAGAGACTTCATATGCTATTCGGTAAACCTGCAAACGCAAGGCAAAATAGCGTAGTCGGCGTCGAAACCCTCATTTATGGTCCTCCATGATCAAATTGATTTTTAAGACACAACGGAGAGAAGTCGGACTGGGCGAGCTACAGAGTCGTTTTAATTGGACAATTTTCTATAGAAAAAAGTAGAGACTTCATATGCTATTCGGTAAACCTGCAAACGCAAGGCAAAATAGCGCAGTCACCGTCGAAACCCTCATTTATGGTCCTCCATGATCAAATTGATTTTTAAGACACAACGGAGAGAAGTCGGACGGCGCGAGCTACAGAGTCGTTTTAATTGGACAATTTCCTATAGAAAATAGTAGAGACTTCATATGCTATTCGGTAAACCTGCAAACGCAAGGCAAAATAGCGTAGTCGGCGTCGAAACCCTCATTTATGGTCCTCCATGATCAAATTGATTTTTAAGACACAACGGAGAGAAGTCGGACTGGGCGAGCTACAGAGTCGTTTTAATTGGACAATTTTCTATAGAAAAAAGTAGAGACTTCATATGCTATTCGGTAAACCTGCAAACGCAAGGCAAAATAGCGCAGTCACCGTCGAAACCCTCATTTATGGTCCTCCATGATCAAATTAATTTTTAAGACACAACGGAGAAAAGTCGGACTGGGCGAGCTACAGAGTCGTTTTAATTGGACAATTTTCTATAGAAAAAAGTAGAGACTTCATATGCTATTCGGTAAACCTGCAAACGCAAGGCAAAATAGCGCAGTCACCGTCGAAACCCTCATTTATGGTCCTCCATCATCAAATTGATTTTTAAGACACAACGGAGAGAAGTCGGACGGCGCGAGCTACAGAGTCGTTTTAATTGGACAATTTCCTATAGAAAATAGTAGAGACTTCATATGCTATTCGGTAAACCTGCAAACGCAAGGCAAAATAGCGTAGTCACCGTCGAAACCCTCATTTATGGTCCTCCATGATCAAATTGATTTTTAAGACACAACGGAGAGAAGTCGGACTGGGCGAGCTACAGAGTCGTTTTAATTGGACAATTTTCTATAGAAAATAGTAGAGACTTCATATGCTATTTGGTAAACCTGCAAACGCAAGGCAAAATAGCGCAGTCACCGTCGAAACCCTCATTTATGGTCCTCCATGATCAAATTGATTTTTAAGACACAACGGAGAGAAGTCGGACGGGGCGAGCTACATAGTCGTTTTAATTGGACAATTTTGTATAGAAAAAAGTAGAGACTTCGCAAGCTATTTAGTAAACCTGCAAACGCAAGGCAAAATAGCGTAGTCACCCTCGAAACCCTTATTTATGGTCCTCCATGACCAAATTGATTTTTAAGACACAACGGAGAGAAGTCGGATGGGGCGAGCTACAGAGTCGATTTAATTGGACAATTTCCTATAGAAAATACTAGAGACTTCGCAAGCTATTTGGTAAACCTGCAAACGCAAGGCAAAACAGCGTAGTCACTCTCGGAACCCTCATTTATGGTCCTCCATGATCAAATTGATTTTTAAGACACAACGGAGAGAAGTCGGACGGGGCGAGCTACAGAGTCGTTTTAATTGGACAATTTCCTATAGAAAGTAGTAGAGACTTCATATGCTATTCGGTAAACCTGCAAACGCAAGGCAAAATAGCGCAGTCACCGTCGAAACCCTCATTTATGGTCCTCCATGATCAAATTGATTTTTAAGACATAACGGGGAGAAGTCGGATGGGGCGAGCTACAGAGTCGATTTAATTGGACAATTTCCTATAGAAAATACTAGAGACTTCGCAAGCTATTTGGTAAACCTGCAAACGCAAGGCAAAACAGCGTAGTCACTCTCGGAACCCTCATTTATGGTCCTCCATGATCAAATTGATTTTTAAGACATAACGGGGTGAAGTCGGATGGGGCGAGCTACAGAGTCGTTTTAATTGGACAATTTCCTATAAAAAATAGTAGAGACTTCGCAAGCTATTTAGTAAACCTGCAAACGCAAGGCAAAATAGCGTAGTCACCGTCGAAACCCTCATTTATGGTCCTCCATGATCAAATTGATTTTTAAGACACAACGGGGTGAAGTCGGACGGGGCGAGCTACAGAGTCGTTTTAATTGGACAATTTTGTATAGAAAAAAGTAGAGACTTCGCAAGCTATTTAGTAAACCTGCAAACGCAAGGCAAAATAGCGTAGTCACCCTCGAAACCCTCATTTATGGTCCTCCATGATCAAATTGATTTTTAAGACACAACGGAGAGAAGTCGGACGGGGCGAGCTACAGAGTCGTTTTAATTGGACAATTTTCTATAGAAAAAAGTAGAGACTTCACAAGCTATTCGGTAAACCTGCAAACGCAAGGCAAAATAGCGTAGTCACCGTCGAAACCCTCATTTATGGTCCTCCATGATCAAATTGATTTTTAAGACACAACGGAGAGAAGTCGGACGGGGCGAGCTACAGAGTCGTTTTAATTGGACAATTTCCTAAGAAAATAGTAGAGACTTCATATGCTATTCGGTAAACCTGCAAACGCAAGGCAAAATAGCGCAGTCACCGTCGAAACCCTCATTTATGGTCCTCCATGATCAAATTGATTTTTAAGACACAACGGAGAGAAGTCGGACGGGGCGAGCTACAGAGTCGATTTAATTGGACAATTTCCTATAGAAAATACTAGAGACTTCGCAAGCTATTTGGTAAACCTGCGAACGCAAGGCAAAATAGCGTAGTCACCGTCGAAACCCTCATTTATGGTCCTCCATGATCAAATTGATTTTTAAGACACAACGGAGAGAAGTCGGACGGGGCGAGCTACAGAGTCGTTTTAATTGGACAATTTCCTAAGAAAATAGTAGAGACTTCATATGCTATTCAGTAAACCTGCAAACGCAAGGCAAAATAGCGCAGTCACCGTCGAAACCCTCATTTATGGTCCTCCATGATCAAATTGATTTTTAAGACACAACGGAGAGAAGTCGGACGGGGCGAGCTACAGAGTCGATTTAATTGGACAATTTCCTATAGAAAATACTAGAGACTTCGCAAGCTATTTGGTAAACCTGCGAACGCAAGGCAAAATAGCGTAGTCACCGTCGAAACCCTCATTTATGGTCCTCCATGATCAAATTGATTTTTAAGACACAACGGAGAGAAGTCGGACGGGGCGAGCTACAGAGTCGATTTAATTGGACAATTTCCTATAGAAAATACTAGAGACTTCGCAAGCTATTTGGTAAACCTGCGAACGCAAGGCAAAATAGCGTAGTCACCGTCGAAACCCTCATTTATGGTCCTCCATGATCAAATTGATTTTTAAGACACAACGGAGAGAAGTCGGACGGGGCGAGCTACAGAGTCGTTTTAATTGGACAATTTCCTAAGAAAATAGTAGAGACTTCATATGCTATTCGGTAAACCTGCAAACGCAAGGCAAAATAGCGCAGTCACCGTCGAAACCCTCATTTATGGTCCTCCATGATCAAATTGATTTTTAAGACACAACGGAGAGAAGTCGGACGGGGCGAGCTACAGAGTCGATTTAATTGGACAATTTCCTATAGAAAATACTAGAGACTTCGCAAGCTATTTGGTAAACCTGCGAACGCAAGGCAAAATAGCGTAGTCACCGTCGAAACCCTCATTTATGGTCCTCCATGATCAAATTGATTTTTAAGACACAACGGAGAGAAGTCGGACGGGGCGAGCTACAGAGTCGTTTTAATTGGACAATTTCCTAAGAAAATAGTAGAGACTTCATATGCTATTCGGTAAACCTGCAAACGCAAGGCAAAATAGCGTAGTCACCGTCGAAACCCTCATTTATGGTCCTCCATCATCAAATTGATTTTTAAGACACAACCGAGAGAAGTCGGACGGCGCGAGCTACAGAGTCGTTTTAATTGGACACTTTTGTATAGAAATTAGTAGAGACTTCACAAGCTATTTGGTAAACCTGCAAACGCAAGGCAAAACAGCGTAGTCACTCTCGGAACCCTCATTTATGGTCCTCCATGATCAAATTGATTTTTAAGACATAACGGGGAGAAGTCGGATGGGGCGAGCTACAGAGTCGTTTTAATTGGACAATTTCCTATAGAAAATACTAGAGACTTCGCAAGCTATTTGGTAAACCTGCAAACGCAAGGCAAAATAGCGTAGTCACTGTCGGAACCCTTATTTATGGTCCTCCATGATCAAATTGATTTTTAAGACATAACGGAAAGAAGTCGGACGGCACGAGCTACAGAGTCGTTTTAATTGGACAATTTGCTATAAAAAATAGTAGAGACTTCGCAAGCTATTTAGTAAACCTGCAAACGCAAGGCAAAATAGCGTAGTCACCGTCGAAACCCTCATTTATGGTCCTCCATGATCAAATTGATTTTTAAGACACAACGGAGAGAAGTCGGACGGGGCGAGCTACAGAGTCGTTTTAATTGGACAATTTTGTATAGAAAAAAGTAGAGACTTCACAAGCTATTCGGTAAACCTGCAAACGCAAGGCAAAATAGCGTAGTCACCGTCGAAACCCTCATTTATGGTCCTCCATGATCAAATTGATTTTTAAGACACAACGGAGAGAAGTCGGACGGGGCGAGCTACAGAGTCGTTTTAATTGGACAATTTTGTATAGAAAAAAGTAGAGACTTCACAAGCTATTCGGTAAACCTGCAAACGCAAGGCAAAATAGCGTAGTCACCGTCGAAACCCTCATTTATGGTCCTCCATGATCAAATTGATTTTTAAGACACAACGGAGAGAAGTCGGACGGGGCGAGCTACAGAGTCGTTTTAATTGGACAATTTTGTATAGAAAAAAGTAGAGACTTCACAAGCTATTCGGTAAACCTGCAAACGCAAGGCAAAATAGCGTAGTCACCGTCGAAACCCTCATTTATGGTCCTCCATGATCAAATTGATGTTTAAGACACAACGGAGAGAAGTCGGACGGGGCGAGCTACAGAGTCGTTTTAATTGGACAATTTTGTATAGAAAAAAGTAGCGACTTCACAAGCTATTCGGTAAACCTGCAAACGCAAGGCAAAATAGCGTAGTCACCGTCGAAACCCTCATTTATGGTCCTCCATGATCAAATTGATTTTTAAGACACAACGGAGAGAAGTCGGACGGGGCGAGCTACAGAGTCGTTTTAATTGGACAATTTCCTATAGAAAATAGTAGAGACTTCATATGCTATTCGGTAAACCTGCAAACGCAAGGCAAAATAGCGTAGTCACCGTCGAAACCCTCATTTATGGTCGTCCATGATCAAATTGATTTCTAAGACATAACGGAGAGAAGTCGGACGGGGCGAGCTACAGAGTCGTTTTAATTGGACAATTTGCTATAGAAAATAGTAGAGACTTCGCAAGCTATTCGGTAAACCTGCAAACGCAAGGCAAAATAGCGTAGTCACCGTCGAAACCCTCATTTATGGTCCTCCATGATCAAATTGATTTCTAAGACATAACGGAGAGAAGTCGGATGGGGCGAGCTACAGAGTCGTTCTAATTGGACAATTTTGTATAGAAAAAAGTAGAGACTTCACAAGCTATTCGGTAAACCTGCAAACGCAAGGCAAAATAGCGTAGTCACCGTCGAAACCCTCATTTATGGTCCTCCATGATCAAATTGATTTTTAAGACACAACGGAGAGAAGTCGGACGGGGCGAGCTACAGAGTCGTTTTAATTGGACAATTTTGTATAGAAAAAAGTAGAGACTTCACAAGCTATTCGGTAAACCTGCAAACGCAAGGCAAAATAGCGTAGTCACCGTCGAAACCCTCATTTATGGTCCTCCATGATCAAATTGATGTTTAAGACACAACGGAGAGAAGTCGGACGGGGCGAGCTACAGAGTCGTTTTAATTGGACAATTTTGTATAGAAAAAAGTAGCGACTTCACAAGCTATTCGGTAAACCTGCAAACGCAAGGCAAAATAGCGTAGTCACCGTCGAAACCCTCATTTATGGTCCTCCATGATCAAATTGATTTTTAAGACACAACGGAGAGAAGTCGGACGGGGCGAGCTACAGAGTCGTTTTAATTGGACAATTTCCTATAGAAAATAGTAGAGACTTCATATGCTATTCGGTAAACCTGCAAACGCAAGGCAAAATAGCGTAGTCACCGTCGAAACCCTCATTTATGGTCCTCCATGATCAAATTGATTTTTAAGACACAACGGAGAGAAGTCGGACGGGGCGAGCTACAGAGTCGTTTTAATTGGACAATGTCCTATAGAAAATAGTAGAGACTTCATATGCTATTCGGTAAACCTGCAAACGCAAGGCAAAATAGCGTAGTCACCGTCGAAACCCTCATTTATGGTCCTCCATGATCAAATTGATTTCTAAGACATAACGGAGAGAAGTCGGATGGGGCGAGCTACAGAGTCGTTTTAATTGGACAATTTTGTATAGAAAATAGTAGAGACTTCACAAGCTATTTGGTAAACCTGCAAACGCAAGGCAAAATAGCGCAGTCACCGTCGAAACCCTCATTTATGGTCCTCCAAGATCAAATTGATTTTTAAGACATAACGGAGATAAGTCGGACGGGGCGAACTACAGAGTTGTTTTAGTTGGACAATTTTCTATAGAAAATAGTAGGGACCTCACAAGTTATTTGATAAATCCTTGGACCTAAGGCTAAATAGCGTAGTCACTGTCGGAACCCTTATTTATGGTCCTCTAAGATCCGAATGATTTTTAACTCTTTAACGCTTCTGGGCGTTTCCCCCACTTTGTGGCCTGTGAAGCGGGCGGTGCGTGTCTGCGTTAGTGTGAATCCGTGAGCTCTGACAGACAGTGCCGTACGTTAAAATAAGAATTTAAAAAGAAAAGAAATTCTGAAAAATTCATATTTAAAAAAAAAAAGTTGAATTTAAATTCCTTTTAAAACTTGAAATAATTGATAATATTGAAAATAATCAATAAAATAAAATCGTTGAAAACATTAAAATAGCAAGTAAAAGGGTACCAAAGGAACCCACAACATGAGTGAATTTCGGTAATGACTGAGCCCCAATCTCATAAACTGAGGTAGTGGGGAATCTGAGCGCACGCTGTAGGCTATCCCTTCTTTGGCACCGTGCGTACTATTTTGTCCGACTTCGCCGTTCAAGGGTTAAGCTATAACGGAGCTACGTCAGACGGGGCAACCTACACAGTCGTTTTAGTTGGAAGATTTACGGTCAGAAAGTAAGCAAGAAAGTAACCCTGTATCATCGGGAATCTGGATTTTCGGAATCTAAATAATTGGGATCTGGATCATCAATACATCTGCCTCATTGGGATCTGTGTGATAGACATCCATCCATTTGTCTATTTACTCACAATATATCATATCTGACTCCAAAATTAACCTACAATAATACTAGTTTAAAAATATTAATAAAAATATGTCTGCTGAATTGCATTTCGTGAAGAGAATTTATTTGGATCCAGAGTCTAGCGAATAATATCCTATTTGAGTTTCAAAAGGAACACAAGAAAAAATACAATCGGGTAAATTGCATACCAAATTTTTTCTGTACAGATACTTTTCTCGAAATGCGATTCAGTAGACATATTTTTATTAATATTTTTAAACTAATAATACTATAGGTTGATTTTGAAGTCATATGTGACACATTGTGAGTAAATAAATAAATAAATATAGTTGGATTAGCGAGAGTTTGCGCTTCGGGTTTTTACCCCCACCATCTAGACACAATGTCTTAGGTATTAAATTTAGATAGTGGGGGTAAAAACCGAAAATATCCGAAACGCAAACTCTCGCTAATCCAACTATAAATAATTGCCTTTTTTTTTTTTGAGCATGCGCAGATTAAAATTAAGAGCGCCTGCGCCAAAAAAAAAGTGTCAGCGAACACGGCCTATATTCACAAACGCGCTTGTGTCAGTATACTCACACATAAATAATACACTATAAAGTGTATAGTATACAGTGACAGTGCCGGCGTACTGACAGCTCAACATAACCAACAACATAACCAACACAGATCATTTTAAATCGTGATAATTACTATAATTTTTAGGAGTTAATACTACTGAGTGATATTAAGGGCATTCTCAGACTGTACCCCCCGCTTTTTAACAAATTTCTATGGGTTTCAACTGTTATAAACATATAAAAATTTTATTAATTAGCTGAAAAAAAATTAAAGCCTTAGTTAGAAAAAGGAGAACGTAGTCGTAATATCACCGAGGTATACAATTTATAAAAAAAAATGACTTGCAATTGATATCAGTTGGAAGTTAAATGAAATTTGTTGAATAAATTTTAGTCTATAAAATTTTTCCGTTTTTGATTAAAGTTTTAATTTTTTTTAATTAATTAATATAATTTTGATACGGTTATGAGAGATGTAAGCCATTGAAATTTTTTAAATAGTGGGGCACACTGTCTAAGCTCCAGGGATGACCTGCAGGATCAATTATTTTTCAGATTTTTTTTTAGCCCGCCCCGACCAGTAAAACCTCGGCTTCGCCTCGGTTTTGCAAAAGTCGGGCGGGCCGCCCCCTCCCCCCGCCTGTATCCGTAATTCCGTACTTTCGGTTGGAGATCAAGAAAAATAGTATACAACCCACGGCCAGAATGTTGGATACCCTGACACATGGAATATAGAAGCCTCGGCTTCGCCTCGGCATCTATATTCCATGCGCCAGAAAATCCAACTTTCTGGCCTAGGGTAGTAATATACTATTTATGAATTTCGTGTATAGTATAGTAGTTATATTATTAAATAAATAATTTAATATAATTATTATAATATTTTCGTTACTTCCCATTTATAATTTAGATGTCAATTGAGATGCCCATTAAATCGTTAATTACAGATTTTTTGTTCTCATCTTTCAGTTATAGTTTCTCATATTTTTTTTTAAAATTTCACCTTTAATTTGAAATTTAATATAAACCCGTAATTAACTGCTGCCAGTAATAAATTTAGAAAGTAAAGAAGGTACCTGTAATACGTACGTTCACATATGTACTACACATATAATACATATAAGTTTCCAGTTTCCCGCCTTGATGACATCACAAGAGCGCTAGTGTGTATACACATTTCTATTATTATTATTATTATTTGCATATGTGTTTACCCTATGAGCGGTATGATGAATGAAAAGCTAGTGTATTGAAAATAGAGTGGAAAATAATAAAATATATAAAAAAAGTAGGAGAATGATAATGAGATGGAAATTGTAAGGTTATATATATAAATAATAAACAATACAATGACAGAATCAGATGATTATGATCTTTTGGAAAAAAGACAACGTATTATCGATAAAGCTCCATTTGACCATTTAAAGATTGACGATCCCAGTGTATTGGATAGCATTCAAGGCAGAGAAATATGTGGAAAATGTTATAAATCACGTAAATTTTTTTGCTACACTTGCTACAATCCTGTTATCGACTGTAAATATTTTCCACGTGTCAAGGTATATTTTTTTTTTTTTAGTAAATATAGATATAAATATTATATTATTATTTTTTAAATATTTACAGTTACCAATTAAAATAGACATTATAAAACACCCAAAAGAAATAGAAGGAAAAAGTACGGCCATTCATGCTGCTGTTTTAGCCCCAGAAGACGTAACTATTTATATTTATCCAGATTTTCCAAGTTTTGAGCCTAATGACAAAGTAAGACTTTTTTTTAAAGCATACACTCTATTTTACAAAATATAACTTTTATATGTATATATTTCAGGTAGTACTTATATTTCCTGGTAAAAATGCTGTCAGTATTGATACCTTGTTATCTAATAGATTATATGACAAAAATAATGAGGTTGATAAAACATCGTCAGTGGATATGAATAATAGTTACTATCCAATAACTCGAGCAATATTCATTGATAGTACATGGCAACAAACTAAATCTATTTACAAGGATTCGCGGTTACGAGCACTTCCTTGTTTAATTTTCAATTCAAGAATATCACAATTTTGGAGGCACCAAAGAAAAAGTCCTCGGTGGTATTTGGCGACAATTGAGGCAATACATACATTTTTAGTTGAGTTACATGAAAAAACATACGGTACTGTAGAAAATTATAGCAATTGTAATCAAGAGAACATAGGTAGTGATAAATACTGTGGACAATATGATAATTTATTGTACCTTTTTAAGTATATGTACAATAAAATACACACTATTTATGATCATGACCAATTAAGAGCTTATAAGAGACCGCTTATATAAATAAATTTTAAACAAACCCATGAAATTATTATTTTTTTATTACACTTTTGTAAGATTACTACCATCTTTTTTTTTGTTTCTATTACTACATAAATATATTTATAGATATTAACACATTTTATTAAATAATTTAAAATACTTGTAACATTAATTACACAATAAAACGTATTTTTTTTTTTACTTTACTAACAACTATATTTTTGGAGATTACTCCATATATTTTGTAATGAACATCAATATTCAGACAGATCATTTATTATTTACGTACTCTGAATTATTAAGTTCATTTAAACATTTATAATATTTTTTTTTTTTTTTTTTTGACATTAATTATTCTTTTTATTGATATAAATCTTTTAAAATATATATAATAACTAATATTTAAATAATTTAATAATAAACTTTTGTGTTGAATTGAATTAATTTACTACAGTCATGATTTTAAATGGTTAATTAAGTATATTTTACGAAAGATTAACGCTCAATAAAACTAAGTTATCTTAAATGTATATTTTTTATCATTCCACTACGCACAGTAAATAAAATTAATTTATCAATTTAAAATAATAAATTAAATATTTAAAAACATCTTATTATACAATATTTACTCAATTAATTATTTTCTACATAAAATGCATAATTCCGTTGCTACCGTTGCCGTTATTTACCATAAATAGTTATTTTTTAAAATTATTATAATAAAAATGGATCGAGACTTGAGATCGGCCGGTTAATTAAGTTTATTTATTTAGTTTACGTAATAACTGATTTTTTTATGGCAAAATACAGTAAACTATGGAATAAATCTTTGGCCTAGTCAATCAGCACTATCTAAATTTAGTGCCTTTGTAATAACTGATATATATTTAAAAAATGTCATCAATCTAATTTGCTCTTTATAAAATTAAAAAAAAAAAAAAAAACAAAATTTATTTTATAAATATTTTTCTATCGCACCATTAATCATCATCTGTCATTTTAATGACATATTTGTACCTGATTGGATAATATTTATAAAAAAATAATGTTGGTACTTGTACATTTTGAAAAATATTAAAATTGATTAAACTTATATAGCAGTAAAATATTGGAATGATTGCACATAAATGCTTCTCAAAGTTAAAAAATTTATAGTAATAAAATTAATGATTATAATGATAATAATTAATATTATTTTAACCTTAAGAAGCATTAAGAAGTCCTCTGTGTTCCAGAGAATCTCGTAATGCTGTAAATAATTGTAACTGTTGTTCTGGTTTCAAATTATAAACAAGCTGCAATAATTTTTGTGGCGACGCAGTATGAATAAATGAAGAAATATAGACATTGACAAAAGTTGCCATCAGGTACTGACAGTCAAAACGATCCATTATACCGCCATGACCAGGAATCACATCACCAAAGTCCTGCAAAATAAATATACATTTTTTTCTCTTTATATTTTATGTAATAATAATAGCATTACCTTAATTTTGAATGCACGTTTAAATCCACTGGCAAAGAAACCTCCAAAGGGTCCTATGACTGAACTAAATACTGACATTGAGAGAGAATGTAGCATAAAAGGATACAGAGTTACACTAGACTTGAGATTAAGCTGTAATTTTAATTATAAAAAATTATTCATTAAAAAATGTCTAATTAAATAAATGAATACTCAAAAAATAACAATAGCATACCATTTTAGTTATAGCTTGTAAACTCTGTGGAAGTACATATTCTTGGGGCCTAAACAGACTCGAAGGTTCGCAGTCCATAGTCATTCGCCCCAAAGATTCACTATACTCAATGGGGCATACGAAATAACGATATTGGCACATCACATATGACATCTGAAATTATTTTCATCATTTTAATTAATTATTTATATTTATTTACTATATATTTATATTAATTACCATTATTCCGAATATAACTGTTGAAATACCACCCCCGATAAATCCTTCCCATGTTTTTTTCGGTGATAATTTAATTAATGGAGTGCGACCAAAAAAGAATCCAAAAACATATGCCATAACATCATTTATTACAATCATACTTACTGGAACGATAAACCTAATTATTTAAAAAGTAAATAGATAATATTAATAATAATAATAATAATAATGATATGTAATTAGTGATAGTATAGATAATTAATCACTCACCATATCAAGCCTTCAAATATATTTTGAATAATTAGATAGCTTTGTGTGACAACGATAAGAAGAGCAACGTGTGTCCAAGCAAATAATGAAAATTGTTTCATGTAATATTTCTTTACGAGTGATAAAACGAACCAAACAAACCCAACAATATATAAACAGAATGATATAAAACGATGGTAAGTTACAAGAACTCTTAAATAATCCTGAAAATAATAATAATAATAATAATCAATATTATTGATAGCAATTATTAAGCTATCAACTGTACGAAGCCATACAAATATTCTTACATTTAATATTGTGCAATACAAAAGTTTATATGTATATTGATTTTGTGTCGAGAGTTAAATACACATCAAATATATATTTATATATTAAGTACATGTTAATCACACAAATTCAATTGTCTATTTAGCTGTCTATACCTTATGTATTATTTTTATATTAATTAAATAAATAAACGTACCGTTCGATTTATCACCACTGCAAAGTAATCCATTAAATTTTCACCATAAAAAAAGTAATTTGACGTTATCAAAAAATACCAAGATAATGATCTAAACCAAGGTAAACCATGAATTCTATATACAGCGTAACCAATATTTATTATTTCAGCAAAACATTTAACTTGAACAACTAAAGTCTAAAAAAATTTTAAAAATGTATTATTTACTTAATTTTTAATAAATTTTCAATAGATATATTTAGATAATATTTACTGTGACCATCAGAGCTAATGGCCCACCATAAATAATTAAACAAAAACCAGCAATCATTAACCATGTGAAAATACCCCTGATTACCCAATTTTTCCAGCTACAATAAAATATTATCATTATTATCATATTTTGTACAAAAAATATAAAACTTGAAGTAAAAAAAAAAAAAATAAAAAAAAATTTACCGGTCGGGTAAGCCAGAAACAACAGATTCAAGGATACCCGGGGTATGATCAGTACCCTGTGGTAGGGTTTTAGCCAATTCATCAACTTCCAGTTTAGCATCATCTTCAGACTCAATGTCTTCTCGCTAGATATTATTAGAAAAGAAAAAAAAAAATAAATAAGTAGATATTTATTGGTCGACAGTAGGCCATCATTGTAATTCTTACTCTACTTTTTTTTTTTTAAATTAACAGAAAAAAAATATCAATAAATAATAATAATGTTAATGAGGGAAAAAAATAAAGGTGGAGTAGAAATAGTAAGGTATTTTTTTTAGTAAACAACTAAACGTCAATATTCTTGCCTGATCTTCACTGGGATCTCGTACAACGCCCGCTGATGATTCTCCAATCGTTCTCTGTCGTAATTCAGACATTTTACCAGCAATAATATTAATTAACAGTAAATAATGTTTAATATAAATATAACTAGCACTGTGATCACTTAAACGTATGGGTCAAATGAATATTTACATGTTTAAATAATTAACCCAACAGGGCGGACGTGATGGACGTTTATGAAAATCACAACTGAAAACTGAACTCGCGCAAAAGCGCAAAACTTACTGTACATTCACACAAACAACTTCCACCACAATGTCCACAATACTACACAACTGAATTACTGAGTGTAAGTAAATGTATACCGTATACATATATAAATTAACGTCATCCAACACACAACACACAGCTGTTCTGTTTGATGTTTCGTCGTATTTTCGGCTTTTCCCGACACCACTCGGTATATTTCGAAAAATCAATTTTATTATTATACTCCCTCTCTTAATCGCACTTGCTCATAAATTTAATTTTGTTTATTATATTTATGGATATTCGTAAAAAAAAAAAAAAAACTAAATTTATATAAATTTATTTATTTTTTTTTCCAATACTTAAACTTTATTATCATATTATTTTTAGTATCACGTGGTACTGAGTTAATTAACGTTAATGACTCTAATGATTAACTGATAATGTTATATTATGTGTTAGGAAATAAAATGATACTTTCTTTATTTATTTAATGTCGCAATAAATTCCCTGCAGCAAAGATTTCATGTTTATATCTCTACTTATTACCACGTGATATATTATAATAATTAATATAAATATATATTGTAAATACAAGGGGTCATTTAAATATGGTAAATTTTATTGAATAACATCACAGATATAATAATTATGTACACAATCGTTTAGAGGAGAGAAAATACAGCTCATTTATAGAACTTATATCTAAGTCTCTCTCCCTTCTTAATTATTAATAATAATAATAATAATATATAAAGAAATATAATTACTCAAGTACTAAGTATCGAGTAAAAGTATACTCCAAAGACTGGAGAATGCTAGACACAAAACTTTAGAGTTGTTGTATCCTTGGAAGCAAATAAATTTATTTTATGCGCCAACAGACTGTTTTTTTTTTTTTTATATTGTTTTTGTTGTTGTTGTTGTTGTTGTTATTATTATTTGCTTACCTCCTGATGCAATTAACGTAAAAATATGTTTTGTTTTATTTTATTATTATTATTAATATTATTATTATTATTTATATTATTTTATTTTTTGTTGAATCATAGTCCAGACATTATTTTTATACATAATATATATGCATGCACCATTGTTGTGTATTTTTATGTATGTATAGTATGTATAGTTTTATGATGATTACACGTGACGATTACAATAAGCAAATATTTATCTGGACTACATATTATCCTCAGACGATGATAATTTGTCAAATACGTATAGCTTGAGTTGAGCATCGTGTCTCTGGGCAGCCGTAGCAACAACCTCTGGTTTAACTGTTTCGGAAGCGCAAGAGGGATCTAAAGTTCTTGGTAAAAGACTACGATTCAACTCAGGCAATGAGGCAGTGGGATCTTTTAAGGGTAACGTCACTTCTCTGAGTGAATCTGTTGGTGAAGGAGGAAGCACCACTTTTTCCGGAGCATTCTGAATAAATATTACTCTAAAATAATAGTAAAATATTTTTATAAAAATATATATACATAAATATATTTGTATAAATGTATAAAGTGCTGTACCTGTTGAACGCTCGCCATCTTCTGCATAATTCAATGTAAGCTTTACACTGAATATACATAAATACAAGACCACCAGTAGAGCCTATAACAACGACTATCAATTTTGTCCAAAATGGCCAGTCGACAAATCCTTTCCGCGCTTCTTCAACACTTCGTTCTACCAAAACATATAAAGACCAAGCTACACATAGTGCAGCTACTGCGTGAAATGCAACAGCACACCACAATTTTCGTATTTCTGGTGCTGACATTTCAAGTTTCTCCCACTTAAATTTAATAATTAAAATTTTTATTTTTTTAAACTATTTTATTATTATTATTATTAAATAAGTAAATGTACCTCTGAAAATGGTTTTGTTTTGGCATGCATAATGAATGTAAATTTGCATAATTCACATGCACGTGTGTCAGATGCTTTGATCCACTGTTGAAGACACGCCTGATGTACATAACGTAAACTGCCACTGCAATAACACGGTGCTAAAAGAGGAGCTCCAATATCACCTTCACAATGGCATATCCTTAAACAAAATTATTATTATTATTTATTTAATTATAATTAGAATATTAACTTACCGACAAATGTCATGGTTACTCGAGGATAATGTGCTAACAGAGGAATGACAATGATTTGGTATTACTGTGACAACTGTCGCGTACGTTGGTTCCTAAACAAAAATATAATAATTTATTATTATGAGAACAATGAAATTAATCATCAGCTATTGTCTCATGCGAATACATATTTTCATTTTTTCTTTCTTTATTCTTAATAAATTAATCATGACCATGACAAATGTAGTACTTAATGAAAATGGAAAACATTGAAAACATTGAAAACATTGAAAACATTCAAGCAGTCATATATTTAAAATTTTCACAGAATGATAAATATAGTATTTTATTAATAACAAGATATCTGTTGACCTTTATACGTGGACAGAGTAATTATTATTTAAATATCTTGATATTATTATATTATTTAAATGTTTATTAATTTAATTATTAGTTATGCATAAAAGTTATTTTAGTATTATTTAAATATATAAATATTAGTTGTAAATCCAAGTTATTTTAGTATGAGTTGGCTTGAGCCAATGTAGATCACTTAAGATTTTATTTTGGGAGTGATATTAAACGATTTAACGTGTGTTGTATATGCATCATCAGTATGCATATATCATAATAATATTGACTTGGCAATAATATATAATAATTGATATTAATTGTTAAATTATGATAAATAATATTGAGATGAAAAAAAACTTACTCTCGGTGACCATTCACCACCTCCCGATGGGCTGGTATTATTTGAAGGACCAAGGGATTGGGGTGATTGCCAATCAGGGGGATTAACATTGATCTGGTGAACAGGCATTACTTTTGAGTCATTTAAATTCATCAAAACAATCACTGTTGATTCATTTTTTTTTAAACAAATATTATTTTTTTTAATACTGTCTTGTTACACCTCTCTATCGATGTCATATTGTAAAATAACACTTATACACACGCAATTTTTTTTTTTTTTTTTTTTTTGTTCTTAAATATAAAGAGATCTATTTAAAATGCCGCTGATTATAAACAAGACTCCAACAAGGCTGAGTAACACACCTCAATAATTACTGGATTCCCTGAAATGATATAATAAACAAACAAATTCAAATGTGCAAAGGTGCAATATAAAAACTAACAAAATATTATTTTAAAAAACTAAAAATTACAGAAAAAAAAAAAAATAAAACATAACAAACTAATAAATTTTTTTTGTTTATATTATATATACATTAAAAAATGTTGACACTGTACACTAAAATTTTTTTTATAATTATTTTTTTGTCCGTAAGATAAATATAAAGAATGATATTGAAATAACCTTAAATGTATGTAATAACAAAAAAAATATATGTATTTATATAAGTATATGAATACTGGTGAAATATAAATAATATTAATAGACTTACAGTAAATCAAATGACAATTTTGATATTCAGTCGTTTCGGCGTGAATGCAGCAGCAGCAGCAATCATCACTTATCATCACGATTAATGTGTATTTTGTAATATTTAAATTTAAATAAAAATAACAAACGATGTATTATTAGTTAATAGTCACCTTAATTTAAATTTATTGTTAATAAATTATAAAAATAAAAGCATTGTATAGGTATGCTTAACAATGGACCAGCCCTTGGAAACAATTTTGACACTTGATCCCGTGTGTCACTGACACGGGCCACGGGCAGTTCAGGGCAGTTGTTTCTTTGTGTATTGTTGCTGTGTGAGGTCGTGGTAGTGGTGGTAATGCTACTGCTGCTGCTGCTAGTGCTGCTGATATTTCTCTCAATATGTAAAACTCTAGTCTCAACCTCTCAACTCGTCGTCTAGTAACCAACAACCAGTCTGCACATCATCAATTAAATATTCTCACTTTTTCTAAAATTATCACAACAAAGTAAAAATAATAACATGGAAAAATTTAATAAATTAGTAATTTAAGTAATTGGTTAATAATAAGACATAATATAATATATCCTAACAGTAGATATGACAGACAGTCACTACTAATAAAAAAAGTTTCTTTACTCCTTACTGCTGCACCATCTGTTCAATGGCTTTCACTGTTTGCTAACTTTCACGCAGTTTCATGATGCACAACAGCCATCTGCACTTTTAAATAACAATCAAAAAGACTAATTATTATTTTGAATACGAAACAACAACAACAACAACAACAACAACACAATTTATATTTTACTCCATGTCATTCTAATTATTTTATTGTTATATCTAAAATTAATTAATCTCTACATTTACTTAGATTTTTAAATAAATTTAACAAGTTTGTAAAATTGATAATTAAATATTTATTAGTTTGTACAATTTTATTATAAATTTATTATTATTATTATTATTATTAGAAACTAAAGAATAATTGTAATTTTATGTAGTCTTTGAAATAAATTTATTTACGATAATAATAATTATTATTGTCGACTTATATGAAAGCATAAATTGCGCTCTGGACAATTATAAATATAAAATTATTAAATTAATAAAGAATACTGATTTAATATAAATTTTAAATTAAGTAATAATGATAAATAAATGAAAGAAAAATAAGTAACATTAAAGGTGAAGACGGATACAAGATTTGAGAGTAGCCGAAGCCATACATACTGGACATTTTTTTCTTGCACTTAGAGAACTTTGAATGCAATTTTCACAAAATATGTGACCACATTTTGTTGACATTGGTTTCAATGAAGAATTCATCAATTCCTCAAAGCATATTGGGCAAGATAATACAGTAGTTGATTCGTTGTGTAAATTTGTTTGAATTTTAGTTTTTTCCTTTGTTTGATCTTTCATATCAATTACTTCTGATGGAGTGGTTGTAGTAGCAACACCAGCAGCAGAAACACTAGCACCAGCTGATGACGTAGGCATTACATTAGTGTCATTATTAATGACAGTACAACGAAGCCCGGTTGATCTTCTTTGTCTTGCTGGTCGAGATGGACGACTACCAATAAAAATACAATTTTACAAATTAATTTCAAATAAACGTAAAGATTTTATTGTAAATTGAGATACAAACCTTACTGGCGAATCATTGTCATCAATTACAATGGTATCGTTTAAATTTGCAGTAACATTACCAGAGGAATCAGACTTATTAGTTGATGATTGTTTACGTTGTCTTGTTGATATCGGTGTATCTACTGTTAGATCTATATAATGCTCTGGAGATGGTGATCGTGAATCTCCATTGCCAAGTTGCGATCGTTTTCGACGACGACCAGCCGTCAGTATTGTTGTTGTTGGTTGAGACATTATTCGTCTATTGACTTTTGTTTGTTGTTATTATTATTAATCAGCTGTGTAACCGTATGATAAACAAAAGCCTATTTAAAATGTAATTTCTCAATAAAATAATTTTGAGTTGTGATGTTTATCAACTTTAATAATAAATTAAATATAAAATATTTTAAATAAATTTTTGTAAAAAATGAAAATTAATTAATAAAATAATTTGTGTTAACTGATCTTTTGCAAGATTTTGATACTCTCGAGAGCTCTGGATCTCTAGATGGGTTTTAAGTTTTAACCGGAGACTATTTTATCAAACTGAGAAAGGAAAACTGGAAAAGCAAAACTCAATTGTTTAATTATAAAAAAATAATTATCAACAGCTGGTATAATGTTTGTGGTGCTGGTATCCTTTTCTCTATTATTATAAACACATACACTGTATATTTTCCTTCTCTTTAAACTCTATTCTCCTGTTTGCTGTTTAGTGCTTTGAGTTGATGGTTGATGCTGCTTCCACTGAAACTGCTGACTGCTGATGGGATAAAAAATAATTCCAAGGACGGAAGGAAATTTTTACGAATAAAGTGTGTGCAAGAATATAATAATATTTATTTGTATTAGTGTGATATGTGCGACAATATACACATGCAACTAGTTTAAATGTCATTGGTTAGTAGTATATGTGTCAATGTAAATGTAATTGTATAAAACATTATATTTTATTAACAAAATTATTATTATTGTCGTAGCAGTCAGTAAAATAATCTCATGTTTCGCAGAACAATAGATAACAACAACAGGTCATGGCATATGTCAATGTTGCAGAATGGAAAACTGTACAAGTTTGCGAATGGTTGAAAGGTATGTAAATAAATTAATTAATTAATTAAATAAATTCAATAAATAAAATAATAATATATATAAACACAGTATGCAAGGTATGAATTGGTGATGATTTTTCTTCAGGGCGTGACAAATACAAACGACTCATCCCAACCGATATATATCTATATATATATTTTTTAATTTTACATTTATTTTTTGTTGTAGAAATGATTATTATATTAAAAGAATAAGAAAAAAAAAAAACGTAGATGTATTATGTTTTAAATTTCAGGTCTGGACAATTCGGTGCTTCCTTATGTTCACAGTTTTACAAATAATAAAGTTAATGGACAACAATTGTTAAATTTGAGACCGGAAGATTTGGAACAGTTGGGAGTGATTAAATTAGGACATCAGGAAATAATTATTGAGGCTGTTGAGTACCTGAGAAATTTTCATTATGAATTGGATCGGGAAAATTTACAATTATTGGCATTACGTCTCTCCTGTCAAGCTCACAGTTTACACAATGAATTATTTCGGCAAACAGATTCAAAACCACTTAAAACACAAACATTATCTGATGTTGTGGGTGTTATGAAAACAGTTAAACCATTGGTCAGATGGTTAGATCGTTCGCCATTCAGTGGACAATTGGAGTATAATGATAAAAAAAGTAAATTATTAAAACTGTCTATTGAAATAGCAACATGTGCTCAAAGAGATAGATTTGCTGAAAAACCAATTGAAGAAATAAGAAATTCATGTGGTGAATTAGCTAAACTTGCTGATTACATTATACAAGATATGACTGATCCGATGATTTTACAACCAGCAAGCTTAGATTTGGCAACATTGAAAAAAAGACCTGGTGATGAATTGGGATTTTATATTTTACCATCATTTCATGGTTCTCATCAGATTGCTGAAATAAAATTTAGCTCTCCAGCTCATCAATGTGGTAAAATGGAAGACGGGGATGAAATTGTTCAAGTTAATTATCAAACAGTTGTTGGTTGGGAAAGAAAAAATGTTGTTGAATTATTTAATGAAAGTCCTGCTGAAGTTTTATTGACATTAAAACGCCGTCCAAGACACACTAAAGTTTATGGCCAAATTTATATAAAACCTTATCGATTACCAAGTAATAAAAAAACATGTTATACTACAAGATGGCAACATAATCTTCCATCACCACGGCCAGAATTACTCACTATACCAGATTTTTCAATGCCATTACCAAGGTATTTTTTTTTTTTTATTATTTATTAAATAAATACTTGATCAATTTATTAATTATCATTGTAATAATTGTTTTAGAAATGATGCTACACCAAAAGATCCAAGTCCAGAGCCCAAAAATATAATTAATACAGCCAGTATGTTAGATACTATGGCAACAGACAGCAGTGAATCGGACAGTGAGGTCGAACCAGCGTTATCAACTCGTCTATATGCGTCTAAACCACGAAGTTTAGTACAGCGTCGGGCAACAATAACAGGAGTAAGTCCAACAACAAAGCATGCTGTTGATATTGAATTATTCTGGAGAGAATTAAAACAAGAACACAATACGACATTTCAACTCCGTGATAAAGCTGCATCCTGCGCCCACGGACTTGATAGTGTACCAACTTCGAGCTTGCGCCCACAAACATGCTTAGGCATTGAACCTACTAAACGCAAAAAAAAATATGATGAAACAAATGATGATAATAAAAAAATACAATTGCCCAAAAAATTATGCTCAAATGAAAGTGATCCATTAACTACAACAGCAACAACAACAACAACAACCACAACAAATAATATTAATAATAATAGTGATATTAATGTGCCTTGGAAACCATCTAAAGAGATTAGTACTAGTAATACTAGTAGTACTAGTAGCAGTAGTAGTAATAGTAATAACTATAATAATATTATTCAAGATTTTAAAATATTAACAATCAATAATAATGACTCGGATAGCCATAATAATAAAAATTACAGTACTCTGGTTAACGCAACAACAAATGCAACAATTACAACAACCACTACTACAACAACTTCCTGTAGTGATATTTCTGTTGATGATTCAACTACTTTTAGTTGTTCTACTTTAAATAAGACTGATCCGATAAATTTGTCTGAACAACTTTTATCGGATACCGATTGGGAAAAGGAAAATTTACAAAATATTACAAATAATAAAATGGATAGTATTGATAATGATAATGAAACAATAAATGATGAAAATTTAAATAATGAATCACGGGCAAAAATAACTACTCCAACTACTAGTTTAAATGACAATACAATTGATTGTGAAAATAATATTAATAATAATAATAATAAATTTGTGCCTATAGAAAATAATAATAATAATAGTGATTATGAATTATCAGCTAGTAATAATTCAAATGGTAAAGTGATGGAATCAGTTATTAAATTATCAGATAATTGTAGTATAAGCCGTGAAAGTAGTCAAGATAAATCAGAATCAGCCAGTAGTTATTTGGAAGAAGGTATTTACAGTAGCAATAGCAGTCACAGCAGTAATAACGATAGCAAAATTTTAAAATCAAATTTTGAAGATGAGTCTATTTGTTTTATTAAATCTGATAAAGTTATTGCTGGAGCTGAAACTGAATCATTAAAAAATAATGATACGGACCAATTAGCAAGTATACAAGTGCCTTTGAAATCTTCGTCATCTAATACTACATTAAATTATAAAGTATCAGAAGAATTGGAAAGTAATATTATTAACAAAGTGCGACAAACTCCACCTGAACCACCGCCCAGAAAATATTTCAATAAAATTTCACCATCAAATTCAAATTTTATTTCTTATAATACATCTCAAGTAAATATAATAAAACCTAAAGTTCCTGACAGACCAGATATTAAACGTGATTGTTTTAATTCTGAACCAAATTTTTTACCTCATACTTATAATAAGCAGCGGAGAGACTGCGCTACCTATGAAGGTTACCGTAATTTTGTTGAGAAATCAACTGACTTTATTGATACTGAATTAAGTACAGCATCTGAATCTAGTACTAATAATTCACAAGTTTATGATAAAAATTATAAACAAGATAAATTTAATTATGAAAAATATCAATTATTTTCGGATAAATTTTCAAATTCAAGTTTATCAGATATAAATAATATACATAGAGTTGAATCAGTTGCAACAACAGCAGCAACAGCAACTGTTGATTTACCAGATGGTGCAACATGTTCACATCATAGTCAATTTTTTGATAATTCTAAAACTCGTACTCTCGAGAAAGATAAAAATAACGAAAAAGGTGTCGTTAATAGAGCTATGATGGTAGCAAGAAGTATTGGTTTACACAGTGGGTCTAAAATTTGTTCTTCAAGTCCAAAAAGTAGCCGAAAACGTAATATACTACTTGCTAAAAGAAGAAATGTATCTGTAAAAGATATTGGTATTGGAGATTTAGAAGGATGGCTTACTTATAGAAGTAGAGGTGCTGGTGGTGCTTGGGCGAGATCTTGGTTCATTCTTAAAGGCTCATCACTTTATAGATTCAAAAATCAAGATAGTCTTAAATCTGATTGTCTTATAGTATTAAATGGTTTTACAGCATCACAAGCATCTGAAGTTAAATCAAGAAAATATTCATTTAAAGTTTATCACACTGGAACAGTTTTTTATTTTGCCGCTGATACTGATGATTATTTATCATTGTGGCTTGACTCAATAAATAGAGCAACTCTAGGTGCTGATACACACAATCGTACCAGTGGATTGTTCAGTGAAACAGATGAAAGTGATACTGAAAGTAAAATTAAAACAAAGGATACATCATTACCTCTAGACCATAGCAAAATACATTTTGGGTCGTTGAAAAAAATTGGACGAAAAGACTCAAATAGTAGCAATAAAAATAACAATAATAATCAGGAAGCAAGTGGTGCAAGTTTAGATAGAAAATATTTAAGATTTTTAGGTGCAAGAACTCAAAATTTACCAGTACCGACAGCTCAATTTAGAAGCTATAGAAGAGTATTGCCGTCATCAACACCGAATAAAAAGCAACAACAATCTGCACAGAGTTGCTTAGACTCTCGAGTTACTGTCGCTGGTGGTAGTACATTTTATGGTTTATCTTGTTCACAGAGTCCTGTTAATGTACCAAATACTCCCAGCAGTAGTAATAACAGCAGTTACTGTCAAGATATGGGTGATTATCGTCAAACATCTGAAAGATCATATTTAACTTCAACTCGAAGTAGACCAGATGATCTTAGAGGTTTTGTCACTCTCGAAGAATTTATGCTCTCACATCAAAATGAAAATAATCATCATTTATCCAATAACAATAATAATAATAGATCAACATCTCCACGTTCTATTTCTTCTACTCATGATTATCTTAATCATCATAGTAATGGACAAAGTTATGGTTTCAGTAGTAATGGATTTGCTACCAACGGAATGATTTACGGACATCCAAGAAATGGACACGAGTCACCAGTTAATGCCAGTAGACATTGTTACAATTATACAACACATACCTCTGATGAAAAATCAATACCTGAGCATCAAGTAGACATTACTAACGGAGCACGATTTTCACATGATGTAAATAATTTAACTTCAAGTGATGAATATTCTTTACGACCCTCACCATTACCACGAAAATTAAATGAATTTATACCAAATTCCAGTACCAACGCCAGCTATAAAATTGACAAAAAAGTACAACAAGAAAATGTTGTTTACTATCCAAATAAAGCAAATGATTCTCCTTCATCTTATGGTCGTAATAATAATAAATCATCTGAATCGGGTTATTCACGAGATTTAAACAATACTGTAATGTCAAAAACAGCTCGTTCTCATAATGACAATAGTTCAAGTACACCAGAAAATTTAATTAAAAAAAAATTTAGTTCACTAAATAGAAACAATGATTCGTCATCAAATACTTCTCAGCCAGTATCAAGAGTATTTTTAAGAGATAATAATAATAGTTGTTATTCAGGATCAAGTGGAGATTTAAGTTACTGTACTCCGTCATCAGAAACATTTGAACGAGTTAGAAAAGAAACATCAGTCAGTAGAAAAGCCAGTTTTAATTTGAATGATAAACGACATGATAATTATTCTCCTTCTTCTTTTTGTTCTGATAAATATTGGTTGGTAGATTCATTAAAACGTTCCGATAGTAACAAAAAAATAACAACAAGCGCTAGTGAAATATCTCGTTTGAAAAATGTTGCACAATATCAACCACCGCCTATTCCTACATCTCCGTTTGAACAGGATGGTATGAAAGCTGCATTTGAAATGCATCTTGATAAAGAGCATGTACAAAAAGCAACCAGTACCAGCAGATTAAAAAGTTTTTTTGGCAGTAAAAATTTACAAAAACCTACAACACTTGATGTATCTAAAGAGCCACAAAAAACTCTATTGGGATCACCAAGACTTCATAGGGCATTATTTCGTGAAAAAAATACAAATCATCGACAAATGATTGGTAAATTACACGGTTCTAATTCTGGTCACGGTGATTGCGCTCAAGGATTCAGTTACAACGGACAATCTTACAATCATCAAAGTATTAATTCAGCTAGTTCAATCAATGATTGGAGACCTGATACACCAACAAGTTGCTATAATGCAGAAGAGGTAACGTATACGCACTACATTATTATTAAATTATTATTATTATAATTATTATTATTATTTTTAGTGTTCTTCAAATCATCTATTGTGTCAAAAACTTTCGTCAAACACCAGCAGTAGTGATGTTAATTCAACAGTAATTTTACCACCAGTATTGCCTTACATCCCACCGCCAACTTCACCGCCTCCACCTGATGATTATCCTGGACTTGAATATCCGCCAGTATTTGAGCCCGGCACTTATACTTTATCGGATGCATCTTTGCTCCGAACTCGAAGCAATAAAAGTCGTCGGGGTAGTAATCAACATCCAAAAGAGTCATTTTAATTATATAATAGCAATAAGAATGCTAAAAGTTATTCAATGAAAGTATTATTTAAGCAATAATATTAATTCTATTAAAAAAATTGTTAAATAACATAATAGATTTAATTTTTTTTTAATTGTAATTTATATTCATGTGTGTTATCATCACATAAACTATTTATAAGCGTTTACAGTAATCAATGTTATTAATTCAATTTTTATTTTTTTTTTTTTTTTTTTCAAAATTGATCAAGTTATAATTGTTAAAATTTAATGATAATGTTTATCTATAGAAGTAATGTTATCATTTAAATTTGTCTTATAGTATAATAAGTACAATACAATTTAAAATACGACAATTATTTTTAAAAAAAGTGCCTATATACACTAATAAATAAATTTTCATACATATCTTTAAGTAATTACATTTAGGTATTGAGATTTTGTAAATGAATTTTAATAATAGTATATGCAATAAATAACAATCTTTGTATTGTATAAATTGTAAATACAATAAGCAATGTATAATAAAGCAATAATAATTATGATAATAATAATAATAAGTTTTTATTTTGGGCAAATGCCCTTTTATTGATGGATTTTGAAAACTTAAAAGTATTTTTTAATGTTCTGAATATTTAAATTTATTTCCTGTTTTACCCACTATCCTTTACCAATAGTCTATCTTACCTCTCATCTTCCTAGATTAAAACCAGCATGTGCCAACTTAAAAAAACGTTCAACAAAATACCCAGTAAGAGAGAGTACGCGCCAGACCCTAGGGACTCTAGCAACCAACCAACCACTGAACACAACGGCATAAAATAGTGCGTAATTCTGTATAATTTTACCCTCACTACTTCCTTTCATTTGCGTATTGCTGGTATTGCTTATTGCTGCACTGTTTCATTCACGACTTATTTCAGAATAATTATTCAAAGAAGTTAATTGTTAATTATCAACATTAACTATCATCTTTTTGGTGATTAGATTTGATTGTGTGAAAGAATTATTTTTAAGCATCCAAGGTTACATTAAACGGCAACTGCCGCTGCGTTCTCTCATATAGAGTGTTTGTTTGTGTGCAGGGTAAGATCATTGAGACATTGAGGTTGGAATTTACATTTTTATATTAAAAATAAAAATTCAAAGTTCAATAATTTATCACTTATGTGTAATGTATTTAAATCTTAGCAATTTACACATTAATGATAACTTTTTCCTTTTATGTTTTTTATTTTATCGATTTTAGACCAACGTCACGATGTCAGGTATAGCGAGTGCCCGACTTGCGGAAGAGCGAAAAGCTTGGAGAAAAGACCATCCATTCGTAAGTTGATCGTTTATCAATTCCAATATATTTCCTTTGTCTGTTTGATTTAAACGACAGACAGAAAGCGGAAATGTGGTATCAATTTTTTTATTTTGCAATTGCAGGGCTTTGTCGCACGACCAACTAAAAATGCAGATGGTACACTTAATTTAATGAGCTGGGAATGTGCTATTCCTGGTAAAAAATCGGTACGAACACATAAGTATGACATTACTGTGTTGGTAATCTAATAATGCCATTTTTTTTTATTTATTCAATTAAATTTAGACTCCCTGGGAAGGTGGTCTCTACAAATTGAGAATGATATTCAAAGATGACTATCCATCAAGCCCGCCAAAATGCAAATTCGAGCCTCCACTCTTCCATCCAAATGTTTATCCTTCAGGAACAGTTTGTCTTTCATTACTGGATGAAGAAAAAGATTGGCGACCGGCAATCACTATCAAGCAAATTCTTTTAGGTATTCAAGATCTCCTGAACGAGCCAAATGTCAAAGATCCAGCTCAAGCAGAAGCTTATACTATTTATTGGTAACTAATATTATTATTTTAAATTTATTCAAATTTTTAATCATAGATTTCCGATATCAGTAATTCAAATCAACACAATCTTTATTTTATTTTTCTAGTCAAAACCGTTTGGAATACGAAAAACGTGTCAGAGCACAAGCCAGAGCAATGGCACCACAAGAGTCAGTTTTTATTTTTATACTACTAATAATAATAACAATAATCATATATATTTATTATCAATTATTTTTTTACAGAGCACAACTTTAAAAAAAAAAATTATTTATTTTTACCATCTCTCTGCTGCTATCAATATTCTAAATAATAATGAATGCGTACACAGGATAAAAATAAAAAGTCAAGTACACATCTACAGACATTTTAATAATTATTTATAATAACATAAAAATGATCTGTAAACAAAAACGTTTAAATTTATTGTGTTTAGTTCATTAAAAATTTAAAAGTAAACTATTGGAAAAATATTCACTGCACTTACACGTGATGTAAGTTACTTTTTTTTTTTTTTTTTTTTTTTCTTTGTTTTATCATTCCATGTAAAAGAATAATTTTCATACTTTTTTAAATATTTATATGTATAAAAAGTAATTTTTTTATTAATCCTTATAAATTATAAATTTAATACATCAGTGGCGTAATGTAACCACGCTGTGACTTTGGTGTTTGTTACTTCAATGCAACATATTTAAATAGTACATTGTGGTAATTTAAAAAAAAAAAAAAAAAAAGAAAGATCTGCAACTTAAATGTGCGTACAAACAACAACAGAAAATTTAAATGTTATATGATAATCTTATCTTATAATATAAATTATATATCTTTATAAAAACCTTATCGTCTTTACTTGCTTACACAGTTTTTTAAATTTTCTCCAGCAGTTTCAATACTAGATTTTCTTGAAGAAACAAAAAATTATATTTAATTACTTCTTTGATTGTGTTTTTAATAATAATTACGTATGTATAAGTATAATAAATAGTTTATATCGGATTTATTATATAAACAATAGTTTTTGACAAGTAGTTTGTATTTTAAAAAATGTAAGTGGGTATAAATATATTAATCTACAAATAATAAGACGTCAATCTTTAATTTACATCATTAATATATATTTTAATTTTATAGATGGTATTTTTTATAATTATAATTTAATTTACTTATTATTTATATAAATAATAATAAGCCACTATTAGGTTTTTTATTTTTTTTTATGAAATAATACATTTTAGTTTTGAGTTGGGTATTACTATTGAATGAATATATAACATTGGTACTGGTATATTTATATACATTAGTAAATCAGCTGATTGGTGAGTAGCATTGATAAGACTGTAGCCGGTGCTTGTGTAAACTGGTTGTGTTATAAATAAACTAAAGAAAGTGCATATTAATAAAAATAAAAAAAAGATAAACAAGTTTTACGCGTTCTTATAATTATACATATAAAAATGAATGATTAATGTAGAGTTTGAATAAAAATTAGTGTTAATTATTTAATAAACAGGGGCAACGGTCACACCGACAGTGAATAAAAACCTTTAACGTAATTTGCGCATTACATTAAATCATTATCTTCACATTATTCTATGTCAGTTTGTATCAAAATCTATTAATAGCTCAGTTTATTTATTGCGGTATTAAATATTTATCAGATTAATTTTTATTATCTCAATATATTTTTTATTATTTGTATAGTTGTGTGATTACAAATTAAAAATTGATTAGTTGAATTGCGCTTGGAGTGAGAGTTGTCATTGCTGCGCTACCTAAAAAAATAAATAAGTACATTTTTAAAAAATCTTGGTTTACATACATGTGTATGTATATACATATATACATTTATAAGATTGCTAAATATACGCAATAAGTAAAGCTCACATGTACAACGTATCGGCGACACCAACCTAAACTAAACATCACGCACATAGATGATGATGATAATAATAATGTTTTGTATTCACATGTAATTTATATTTTTCGCGCGCGCACCAGAATTCTAGTGCATCTTGTTGTTGCTCGTCGTCGTTGCCACAACCGCCTTTTTATTTATATGTATGTACTTATATATTGATGCCAAAAATATATCCCAAGCATAGGTATATAATTCACAAGTGTATTTTTTTGCATACATATATAATATAATAAAATATAGCACAAGTGTGTGAATATGAATACGCAGTAAAGTTTGCGGTGTGTTGTTGCACTCAATATTTATTAACAAGCACGCGCATTTTTTAAATTTAAATAAATAAATAAATGTGAGTGTTATTAAAGTACAACGCAAAATGGTTTTATTTTTCAAATGTTACATAAATACATTTATCCTATCACATTTTAAATAAATCATAACAATAACAATAATAATAAAAGCAATACATCAAGATAAATAATTACGGCGTACAATTGTTGTAAACATATTATCTAATAACAATAGATATAGATATATATTTACATACGTATAAAAAAAATACAGATATATTCACATATATCTTAAATGTGCGCTCGCGAACACATTTAACACAATGTCGCAAAGAGACACCGTAATTCATCTAATTGCTGGCGGGTAGGTCTTTTAATTATAATATTTATTTTATTGATAAGAAAAATTTTTGAATTGTTAATTACTGTTTGTTACAATTATTATAAATTTAAAACAACGTGTTGTGTATACAGATAAATAATTTGAATAGTATAGTTTGTGTGTTTTGATTATTTATTTGTATGAATATCTTGTAATATCAGGCGTTGAGTTTGCGCATTAGTGTATTCCTATTTATTCGTAAGCATGAGTATAATTTCTGCTGTAGTTTAGTGATAAAAATATATAGATATATTGCGGGAAAATACAAATAATAAAATATATTTTTATAGAACTGCTGGTACTGTGGGTGCGATTGTAACATGTCCACTGGAAGTTGTTAAAACGCGTTTGCAGTCATCAACTTCAGGTTTTTATTTATTGCCACCACCTCCACCGCCTTCGGCACCTTCATCTAATCTCTCTTCCTTGTCTTCTTCTGTAACAACGTCTAAGATTTCAGAAAACTCATCAAGATTCACGCCATATCATCATCATTACCAACAATTCTCTCATTACCACCATCTTCATCATCATCATCATCATCATCATCACCATCATCAAAAACCTCAGCATCAACAACACCATCATCCTCGTCATCATCGTACATGGAGCACAATTGTCAGACCATCAGCCCAACAAAAAATAAGGAGATTGAGTTCAACCAACAGTAGCAGATATTCTAGGTAATGTATTATTTCATTTACAGGAAAAAAAAAAATATATTTATTTATTAATCTAATTTTTTTATCTGCAGGTATGCTATCGCAGCTCTTTCATCACAATACTCTGGTGAAATACGTAGGAATGGTATTTCTGTTCCTACTACTGCTGGTGTTACCACAACACCAGCAGCATCAGCACCACACTTGGCTATTCGGTCCACAGCGGCTATAACCAATGGACAGTATCACTACCATTCGAAACTGTTTCCATCAAAACCCTATCAGCATCACCGCCATCACCTTCACAATAGTCATCTTCCACCGCCCTCACAACGTTCACCAGGTCTCATCCATTGCTTACGATATATTGTTAAATACGAGGGAGTCGGCGCACTCTTCAAAGGACTTGGACCAAATCTAGTGGGTGTTGCACCATCCCGTGCTATATATTTTTGTACATACTCTCAAAGTAAGAGTTTTTTTAACTCAAATTTACCTACCGCTCCTGACAGTGCAATGGTTCATGTTTTTTCGGCAGCTTGTGCTGGTTAGTATTTTATTATCTCTTTACATGCGTATATTGCCATCGTCGTCGTCTACGTCGTCGTCGTCGTCGTCGGGTGAATGTATGCTGTTACGGATTATTTAATAAATGAATTTATAAATTTTTTTTATTATCTCTTGAAAGGTTTCATGGCGTGCACCGCAACAAATCCTATATGGTTTGTCAAAACCCGACTTCAACTGGACCACAGTCACGCCCCACACAACCGGTCCTCAGCTATTGAGTGTATCAAGAAAATATATAGACAATCGGTAATTATATAAATAAAATAAATATATTAAATGTATATATTTTTAATAAAAATTTTGTCCATAGGGATATCTCGGTTTTTATAAAGGTATTGTTGCTTCATATGTTGGAATAAGTGAAACTGTTATTCACTTTGTCATTTACGAAGCTGTCAAGAGCTGGTTGATAAAATCCCGCGCAAGAGATTCTATTAAAAATAACAGCAACTTTAAAGATAATAATAATTCATCGTCAACGTCAACAAAAACTTCCCGTGATTTTGTAGAGTTCATGGCAGCTGGGGCTTTGTCAAAAACAGTCGCATCATGTATAGCTTATCCCCACGGTAAATTTATAAACTTTATCTATCAATACTTTTAAAATGTTTTATACGTTTGATTATTTGTAATGCAGAAGTCATAAGAACACGGCTACGAGAGGAAGGAACAAAATACAAACGTTTTTGGCAAACTCTTAATACAGTATACACTGAAGAAAGTATTCGAGGGCTATATCGTGGTCTGACTACTCAATTAGTTCGACAGATACCCAACACAGCTATTATGATGGCCACATACGAGTGCGTGGTTTATGTACTGAAACGTAAATTTCAGCCGTCTTCTGATAAATTCACAAGCGTTAGCAACACCAGCAACACCAGTAATAATAAAAATACTGAAAATTTATCGACTAATACAACGACATCTCCAACAAACACTACGTCTCCGTCCTCCTCATCGACACAGCTACGGTATTCTTCCAAGAATAAACAAAAGGGTGAATTCATTTCACATTAAATTATTATATTATTTTTACCTTTAAATTGTTATATTGTACAGAATAGATATAAAAAAAAATGAAAAAGAGATTAAAAAAAAAGAGTATAATTGAATAATATTTAAGTATAACAATTACCATCAAGTATCCCTATTTTTAATTTTTACAATATACTAAATATTTTATTTATAAAACAGCATATACTTAAATATATATTTTTTTTAATGGTGATAGTTTATCATCATCAATAATTGTATATATTAAATTAAAGTGTGACTACAATTTGATGCGGGTTAAAAAATCCAATAACGTTATTATAGAAATATATATTTAAAGTAATTATGGCGGGATAAAATTTTTAAAAATTTATGAATGAATCAGAAATGTATAAATGGTGATTAATTGCGGCTGTGTGTTAAAAATATATTTTTTAACAATCAAAATTTATAGATAGATACGTAAGTGCTGTTTATGATGAGTGAAAAAAATTTTCAGTGATGCTCTGTAAGCCATAAGATTGCTTATAGAAGTATTAATGTTGATATCTGCTAACATATATATATTTTTTTTTTAAATTGATGCTATCTGTAGAAATATAAATAAACAAATAAAGAGATGAGCAATTTTAAAATATTATTTTAATAAATAAAATTTAAAATTTAAAATCCTTAATTTTTAAATAGATATCGCAAACAATTCATACGCTAGTATAATAATATTTTGATATTATACAATCATTTGTATGATGACACGTGGATTAGCTTGATCTTATTGTGTCTGTGTGACATAATGCGCATACAAGTACATTTTTTTTACACAAAAAAAAAATTCTCGGTTTCTATATTAATGTAAATAGCTTTATATATATATTAATATTTATGTATGTATGTATGTGTACAGAATGGTGTAACATTTGATTGGCGCTTTTACCTTATTCGATCATGCGCGTATATATACCATACGCGCGCAAATTACAACTACATACAAGATAAAACACTTGTGAGATTTAACCACCACATCTTGGAATACTCCAGCCACCAGCAAGCGAGCAAGCGCGCAGTCGCGCCCAAAGAGCCGTTTTGGATGGTGTGATTCGTTGAAGATTATTTGTTGGTACTATTCAAAATTTTTTATTCACCCCTGTGGTAACAAGGGTTTTTATATTATTTACTATTTTTTGTTATTGTGATTACACGGTGCTCAAGTGCGTGATCGTTCAGCCAAACCGCCCATGCTAAATATCTCATCATTTAAAAAAAAATTTTACTATTTTTTTCTCATGTTCTAATAGAAACTAACATTCATTTGAATTTTAAAATAAATAAACTGATAATTGAAAGTATGGCTCATATTTAAAAAAAAAAACTCCAAAATTTGGTACTTGAATTAATCGCAACTTGTTGCCTTATATAGTAAAATTTATTCCACTTATGACCTTTACCATAAATATATCTGTTCTTTGAAACATTAATCTGACGTGTTCATATGCTTATATATATATTTAATCGTAAATGGTAAAAAATCGTAGTAGTTATATAAATAAAAAAAGTATTTACCCACAATCTTGTTGAAACTATATAAAAAGAGTGGGGATAAAAAATTTGAAATTAGTATTATCATCATCATAATCATCAGAGTTGTCATAATTGTGAGCGTAACATACGTAAATTTATCATCGCCACAGGTATTTGATCTTAATTATTTTATTACATACCCGCGCTGTTTTTTAACACACAAAATGGCGACGTCCTTGAAAAGGTCACGTGATGTTATTTAAATACAGTAGCTATTCTTGTGGAATATGGTCATATAATTTGTACGTGCGCATCATTAAGTCTGGTGGATGACGTATTGTGCGTGCGCGTACTCATTTCTTTTCCATGCATTCAATTCACTGTAATATTGTAACGCGCGCCCGAGCGCACACCTATGACACCTTAAAAGTAAATCAAAGTGGGCGGCGCTTTTATACATATATATATATATATATAAATAATTTTATGTCTCATACATTCATATCTTCACACACACAACCAACAGACAGACAGACAGACAGCAGAGCATGGACATATACAAAAATAAAACAGTCATCATTTGACAATAAATAAATATATAGATATATTTAAATGTATGTATATATGTATATACGTGTTTTATATAGGTGTGTCGAGGTGGACCGCTGTAGAGCAAACTGGAGAACTGGACGTCGAGTATTATATCTAGTCTCTCGCTCGTCACCGCCTAAGGAAATTGGAAAGTTATTCACGCGCGGACATATATATTTAATACAGGTACATATGCACGTCTGTACCGTCTGTACATGCACAACTATTTTATAATAAAATATCAAATTTTTAATTTTGCTCGTCAAATGGACATATATTTATCAATTAATACACATAATTAAATATATATCCGGCATAGATCGTATCCATATAATAACATATTTTAAATATTTTCACTCGTAATTACTTCCTATACTTTTATTGTGTAGAAGCATATCATCGGAGTTGATGAAAGATAATAATTAATCCTTGAGGAAGTATGGAAGTTATTTCAACGAGTAAATATGATGCAACTAAGTCGTCAAAGACTTTGGCACCAGCAAAGCCGACGTCTACGACGGCACCCAATATTGTCACACATTACACTGACATGTTTGTAAGATAATATTTCTTTTTTTTTTTTTTTTGTTTTTCATAAAATATTTATTCTGTTTTTATTATTTTCATAAATAAATTAATTGATTATGTATGGACTGTTTTTTGTTGTTTTATTGCAGATTCAAAATCCAGAAAATTCTACAGCCAAAGTAATAGAAGGTAAAATAATTGTGTACTCACCGTATATCTTTAACTTAAAATATACATTGAATCACTGCTAAGTAGTTTTTTTTTATCTTTTATTTGTTTTATTTTTTTATATTCACTTATATCTTTATTTCGATATACATTTATGCGCTAATACTAATACACCTACTATAAATGTATTTATATATATGTGTGTGTGTGCGCGTATGTGTTTATAGAAGAATGGGAAACACGAAAGAAAAAAGAAATAACGACAACTCGCCAAATAGAGACAAGAATAAAACGTCAAGTGGTTTTGGAGGACGGCGAGGTCATCAAGGATTCTGGGCCGTTTGTTACCACCAACACAACTGAGGACATTGAACAGCAAGAGCAAACAACTCAGGAGGTATATAAGTATAAGTATAATAATTTGTGACTACTATATATATTTATTTAAAATAATTTTATTGCTACGCGTGAGTATAAGTATAAATGTGTAGGGATGTTTTTATATTTATTTATTATTCTTAGAAAAGGACTATAGCAAATGATGATAATTCATTATCACGTCGACGAGAGCGGTCTAAATCACCGTCAATATCACCAAATTTAAACGGAAATATCACACTTACGAGTGATAAAATTATTAGTGATGGTGGTGGGGGAAGTATTATTCAAAAAGAACTCAACGAAACGATTGTTAAAAGTCGAGAAGAAGTCGAAGAATTGGTTGAAACAGAAAAACGACAACATCTTGGTGATATAACTGATGAAGTATGATATTATTATTATTTATATTTTTAAATTTTAATTAGCTGGTATATGCTAACTCGTATTTCTGCATATTTACAATGATTATAAAAAAATTTTTAGGCTTACCAATTAGCAATAATACGAAATAATAATAATAGTCGTAAAAATTTACGAATGACTTTGGCTGAAACAGTTAATCAGTTATCAGTAAACTCTTCAGAGCATATCGAACCACGGATTATTCAACACACGACTAAATCGAATAAAATTGTCGATACAGAAAAAAAAATAAAACGAACGGGGATAAAACCGGACGGTGCGATTGTTACGGAAACAAAGACAAGTGTTACGCATGAAGAAGTTATTATTTATACATAAATAATTTATTTTTATTTATTTAAAATCAATAGAATTTGCAATAAATATTTTATTTTCAGATTAACGATGTTCCGGACTATTCATATTCAGACAAGAATGACGATAATGATGACACGCCGCGAGAAACAAAAAAAGAGAGCTCGCAAAAATTTTTCAAACAACGCGATGAAGATGTTGTAGATTATTTATTGAATGGAGAAAAAATAGCTCGAGAGCGGCGTTTTATTTCTGAAATCACAGAGGGAGACAGGATTGGTGATCCTTGTGAGTTATTTTTCACAAAATTTTTATACTGCGGTATAAATTGAATATAAAAGACCGAATAATTATTATTTTGTTTCAGATGATGACAATATCAGAACGACATTAAACCGAAAAAATGTTTTGACAAAAAAACCCTTGAGTTTTGATGAAGAAGATGAAGTTAAAAAATTTGAAACATCCAAGTGGTTGGAAAATCATTTTGGAAGTGATCATGGAATGTCATCTCATAGTAGCAAAGACGAAATAGTCCCCAGTAATCATAACGATAATAATCGTCAAGTTCAAGTTCAAACAGTGAATAATAAAAGTTTTATAAATGTCACTATGAAATCATCAAAATCTCAAGATTCTAAAAATAATAATAAAAGTAAGGACACATATATTAATACTTATATCGACAAAAGTTACAGTGAGCTTGATCAACCTGTACGGTCATCAAATAAACAACAAAATGAAAGAATAAGTAACTGGTCCGAGAGAAAGCAGCAGCACAATATTTCAGGTAAATATTTAATAATATTTATTAATTTTATCAAAATTTACCTTTGTATATTGTTATTAGATAAACAAAATGTAAATGGTAACTCTCCATCATCATTATTATCATTGTCATCGTCGTCTACTACAACATCATCGTACTGTAGAATTGAAACTCCACAATTAAATGGCGGAGAGAAGGAACAATTAGAGCAACAGGAAAATTTACCACCACAACAGACATTATCGAAAAAAATATTTGAAGATTCTTCATATGTTAGAACTTCGTCTTCTAATATCGCGCCTCATTATTACAGTGACAATACTGATAAACATAAACAACTGCAACGAAATACCTCAAATTCTTCTTCATCGTTGCAGCAGCGTTGCCATTGTCAAAATAGTAACAAAAATCATCAACAGGTACGTATACAATAATTTATTGTTGTTGTTGTTATTATTAATATTGTGATTTATTTAGATTTCAGTGACAAACAGATGCAAATGTGTAACAGATGATTCAAATTTATCCTCACCATCACCACAATTACCACCGCACTCATCATCAGCTCATGTTATTAAGAGAACAAGAGACAATCGTAATAAAAAAATTTATCACTATCCACCCCAGCAGCAACAACAGCAAAAACAATATCACTATCACGGACAATTTGATAATTTGCAGCCGTCAGAATTATCCAACAATAGTCCGCAGCAAAAATTTTGTTGCCATCGTCGGCGAAATCATGATCGACGTTGTCGCTCGTCATCGCCGCCGTCACTTATTAAATTTTCATCAACACCAACAATAATAAAACGTGAAAAAAAATCATCAAATAGTGATAATTTTAAGAATTCATCGCCTAATATATCGACAACGCGAAGCACTAAATCTAAAATTGGTGAATCATTCAGACGATTTGTAAATAAATTACGTTCAGCGTCTACTGAAAGAAGGAATAAAAAATCGAGTGTTAATGGTGGTGACAGTGGTGGCAACAGTGGTATCAGTAATTTTTCAAATACAACATCAGTTTCTCAAGTGACACAAACAGATGATAATAAAAATCACATGACAACGTACCTTCAATACAATTCAATAGATAAAAATATTCCCGATACCCAATATCATTACAATCAAACCGGTGATGATGTACATGAAGCCATTATCAACCACGGTGACAATAAATTATCCCAAGAAAAACCAACTAAAAATGGTTCTACCGTAATAAGTAGTCCTGGTTCAGGAATAACTAAGACTATTAAAGTCACAAGATTAAATGGTCATATTGCCAATTATGATCAGTACGGGCGAAATAATTCCATAACTCCAGTCCACAGATACTACATAAAAGAATCATTCAGAGGACGACAAAATACAGATCGTGACACCAGTTACAAAAATAAGTCTGCTACGAGATCACGAAAACCTACTGCTGTTAATGATGATAATAATAACAATAAAAATAATAATATGAACAACGACGATGAAATTAATAATTTTAAAAATAATAACAACAATAATAATAATGTTAAATATAATCAAACATTATCAAGATCTAATAACGAACCATCAACATTTCTTGGTCGGTTTAGCAAGTCTGCAAGTCGACTGATGACGTCAACGCCGACTACGAATGAATATGATCAAAAAGACCGGCAAGTTACGAGCACCCAAACATTACCTCGAAAATTACAGCGTTATTTATTAGTTCGAAATAATAATAATAATAATAATAATAATAATATTAACAATAATAACAATAATAATAACAACAATAACAGTTTGACGAAGAAAAAGCCACTGAAACCATCCGGAAGTCAATTTTCATCGAGTCATAATCATTTGAATTTCATAAAATCCTCGTCATCGTCATCGCCGTCGCCAACACAATCATTCGCTCCACTCTCGTCAATGTCACCGTCCTCAAATAAGTCAATGCATTATGGAAGTATGATAAATATATCTATAAAACATAATGCACCTCCACAAACAATAAGAGAGAACAATACAGCTATGAAGATGACTGTTGGCAATAATACTGGAACGTTGCCAGTTAAACCTGACCGTTCTTATAAATCATCATTGTCACGAAGTAAAAGTTTTAATGTTCTTGAGGACAATACCACCGATGGTTACAGTAATAAAAATTTTATTGCTAGAAATTATTCACCGAGTAAAACATATAAATCAAATACACAATTGCATCGTTTAGATGAAACACCATCACCATTAAAGAGTCCCAGTATCCTTGCTAGCATAAACCGTTACAGTGGCGCCGGTGACAATAACAATTCTAATTTTAATTTATAAAATTATTCATTACTTCTGCTATACCTACTTATACATGTATTTAATTTTATATCTACTTACGTACTAACATTTATACTTGTATAATCACTTTTTTTTTTTGCTTATAATTGAAAAAAAAAAAAAAAAAAAAAATTAAATAAAAACGTTGGCTACATTTATACATAATTTGTATGTAACATATATAAAGTGTAACATATACTTATAAAAAACATAATTAAAAATAATATATAATCATTTGTTTGTTATAATAATTATAAATTTAAAAATATTGACTAATTATAATTTTAATAAAGTTTTAATACGCTTGAAAGTAGTAATTCTGTAAAACATAAATATAAGCATACTTTTAAATATTAATAACATTTAGATGTATAATTACATGGCATTTATCAATATTGAATATAAATATATTTTTTTTTAAAATTAAAACTGAGCATAAATAAAAAGAAAAAAAAATAGAGTAATATATTCAATGCCTCTTTTTTTTATGAGTAGTTTTGTGTCCAGCCGAGGACGTTTGCCGTCCAGCGGTTGCGGAAATCTGTCGGCGAATATGTGATAGTTTGTTGTAACTGAGAATAACAAGGATAAAATTTACTATGTATGTGCTGATACATACGACACATATGTCATTAAGTACCCAAAGAACCCAAGCCAAATAAATGGAGCTTAAATTTGACAGAGCTGTCAAAATTAGTACTATTACAGCTAGGCCATAATTATTGAAAATATCTAAAAAGAAAAGTAAACTATAATAATACTATCAAGCTACTGATAACTTATTACTATTATTGTTAAAAAAAAACAACATACTTAAAGCAAAAACTATTCCATAGAATACCAGTCCATAGACACTATTAGGTAAATAAAATATGGATGTTTTGGGAATAAGTCCGAATCCTTTGCCATATCTTTGAAAAATACAAAATAAAAATTATACTAAATGCGTATAAATTTACTATTTTTAATAAATAAAAACTAAGTATGTAAATATTGATGGTATGCTTACTCAGACATAAATGCTCGGGTGCAACTGACGTGTTCACTGATATCACACATTGCCATATAATTGTGATCTTTCTCCTTGGTCGTTTCAACAATATAAGCATAATATGATAAAGACATACCGACAATGCAAGATGTTATTATTCCAGCGTTTATTTTGTCCAGCTTTTTGCTAATTGTGCTGGCGGATGAAAATTGCCTGGAGGCAACATTACCAGACGTCATCATTGTTTTTATTTGTAATCTTGATTTTTTCTACTGAATTTTATTTGTAAAGCTTAAACTTGATGATGTCTCATGCTATTTAATTGTCATGGATAATTGATGATACTTTGGCAAACGTAAACAATGTTAATTTTTATAATGAGCAGACGCAAATATGTAAGTTTTTGCTAGACATCTCGTCATAGATGCGCAAGCGTATTGATAACATGATAATAACTTATTTATTATTTAAATCACCCTTTGCATGTAATGTGGAACTCTCTCGATTTAGTCTCTTGCTTCTTCATATCAATACCATCACCATCATTCAAAACAACTCGAGTTGCGCAGTACTAACTTTTGATTTACTGACTTACCATCAGATTTATTAAATCATTAAGACGCAGTTACTTGATATTTTATTATAAAATCTGCATAATAAAATTTTAATAATAATTTTATTAGAATTTAAAATTAAGGTGGTTTTAAAATTTGAATGTCGGCAAAAATGAACATCGAGAGTTATTTTATTCAACATAAAAGTACTTGCGCACATGGTGGCAGCAGTGGTATTATTCCAGTTTGTACAATTTGTTCCCTACGTCTTCACATGCTCTTTTCACTTAGGCACTCAACATGGTACGTTTATATATTTTTTAATCCGTTTACATCTAATTATAAATAAACAAATTCACATTTATTTATATTGCAAAATTATCAGTATAATTTTCTGTCCTTTTTAAAATTATTATTTACAACAAAAACGTAGTATTTAAAATATGGTAAATTTTAAAAAAGGTTATGTCTTTATTTTTTTTATTTGTCAATTAATTTTTAATTTTACATTAAATTACCCCTTGAAAATTGGAGCAATCATTTTTTTTTCTTTTTTATTTTATTTATTGTTGACAATGATATTTAAATTTGAATATTTATAGGCTCGAGGACCTAAGCACCACTTGAAGCGTCTCCATGCGCCCAAGTCATGGATGTTGGATAAATTGGGTGGTGTTTTCGCCCCCAGACCATCGACTGGTCCGCATAAACTCAGGGAATGTATTCCCTTGGTTATTTTTCTACGTAACAGGCTAAAGTATGCCTTGACCAACTCCGAAGTTACGAAAATTACCATGCAACGTCTGATAAAAATTGACGGCAAAGTTAGAATTGACCGCAACTATCCTCTTGGTTTCATGGGTAATTATTTATCATCTTAATTATTTTATATGGCCATTTCGAAGCTACGATTATAATTTAATTTATTATTGTAGTCAAAAATGGGCCAATATTAAAGCCGCTTTTAAGGTCACTGGCTAAATTTATATTGTATTTCTTCAGTATTACCCAAAGTGGATACATTCATTTTTACAATCACTACAGTTTTTTTTTTAAAACGAACTAATTTATTTATTTATTTTAGATGTCTTATCTATCGAGAAGACTGGTGAATACTTTAGATTGATCTACGACGTTAAAGGACGTTTTGCTACCCATAGAATCACCGCCGAGGAAGCGAAATACAAGTTATGCAAAGTACGTAGAGTCCAAACAGGACCTAAAGGTATTCCATTCTTGGTAACACACGATGGCCGTACTATCCGGTATCCCGATCCGGTAATAAAAGTAAACGACACAATTCAATTGGATATCGCGTCATCTAAAATAATCGACTCAATCCGATTTGAACCCGGTAATTTGTGTATGATTACTGGTGGAAGAAATTTGGGGCGTGTTGGTACTATCGTAAGTCGTGAACGTCATCCTGGTTCATTCGACATTTGTCACATCAAAGATGCACAAGGGCATACTTTTGCTACTCGGTATGTAATTTAAAATATACTTGTACTTGAAATTATATGTTGAATGAAACATGCTATTTATTGTCTTATTGATTTATTGTTATTACAGATTGAACAATGTTTTTATTATTGGAAAGGGAACAAAGGCCTACGTAAGCTTGCCCCGAGGCAAAGGTATCAAGCTTTCAATTGCTGAAGAACGTGATAAAAGATTAGCAGCCAAAGGTGGCAACTAATTGTAATGGTATGGGTGGATTTTTTTAATAAACTAATTACCATCTGCTGGAATTTATTGTCTTTTATTCTTTATTTATTTTTATTTATCATTGTAATTTTATGATACAATTTCTACTAAAAAAACAGGTATTATATAGTCTACCCGGCATAAATAATGTGCTTTTATATAATACAAGAAAAGAGAGTAGTAAATGGCAGTATGATAAATCATGTAATTATTTATTGGGAAGCCAAATTTCCGAGCTCAACTCCAATTCTTGACGTAAAAGCTGATTACATCTTTCGTCTCCATACTTACCAAAGTCTCGATGAACATCTTTAGCAACTTTAATAAATCTGCCGTCAAAAAACAAAATTAATTAAATTTCATAATAAATATTAAATTTAAAAATAATAATTACCTTTGAATAGATAAAACATTATTTTTAATTTCTCGTTCGGTAGTCTTGGTTTCTTTTGTACTGACTGGATGTTGAAATTCAACATTCTCCAGTAATTTACAGTTTGTAAAAGGATATGTCCGAATCCATCCGCCTTCCCGGATTTTGGGATTGCTCCAATCTCGTCCATTGTCCCAGACCAGTGTACCAGAATTATTGTTATTTAATTTCTGAGCTGAATTTAATCGTTGACGAATATTTTTTTCAAGGCACAAAAAATTGTATCGCGCGTTACCATAATTTTCATCCGCGCTCGCTGAATTTCGGAACTTTAAATAAATAATTAATACTCGAAGATAATTTTAAAAATGTATTAATATTTTGAATACTTACCACATCTCGGTTATTTGAACAAATGTTTACAAAGGTAACGGCATTGTTTGAATTTAATTTACATGATTGCTTTGCTGAACATCGTGGCTTATAATACTTGGAAGCACAATAATCATTATCTATACTCTTATTATTAGGCGTTGTTGACCAAATTTTGAAAAGTGAAAGACCGGTGTTACATACCGGCAGACCCAACAAATCAAATAGATCATGAAGAAGCGGTTTTTTAACTTCAAAGTCTACTTCGCAATCATTTCCAAGTGCTGGACTTATATTTACCTGTTAATAATACATTATTTTTATTTACATTAAATACTTTAATTATAATTTATAAAATATAATTAATTGTCGAAAAAAAACCTCTAAAAGCCAGGGTTTGAGATCCGCGTCAATCAAAACGTCAAAACCAAAAAATTCAAAACAGTTGGAGGTCTCGGGAATGCCAGCAGTTTGACTAATAATTGTAAGTGTTATAAGACAGGCGATTCGCTGCCAGAGGAACCAGTCGTGGAAGCCCGATTGATTCATGTATCTTCTTAATTGTCGGAAACTCCATTTCGAGCCTTCATTTATATAAAAAATAATTTTTTAAAATTAACAAAGAAGCAGATGAATTTAAAATTTTACCTGCACCGACTCTCTCCTTCTTTTGTGAGTATCCTGGTCCCAGTTTATTGAGGGCGAAATTGGTAAGATGTCGAAAAGGGTCGCTGAGATTATCAAGCGAAAATTTTTGAGTTGCAAAACGAGCTAGACCTTCATTGTAAATATAAATGACAAGAGGTTTGAACGATGGGACACAAACGTACAATCTCAAGTCAAATTTGTAGCCGCCAATAAGAAGAGGTCTCTCTATATATCTTTGAACAACGGCAGTACTGTCATACGTCAAATCACTCAGCCTCTGTTATATTAAATAAAAAGAAAAAAAGGGAGCAATAGTCACATCACATAATTTACCGCGGTTTCATACATTTAATGTGGTGATGTATAGATATATTTATTATGTATTATTAATAAAGTAATACCCGAAATAGGAAAATACCACGTCCTTGACTCTGTCCAACAGGCTTGCATATCCACACCCGTTCGTCCTTCTCAGAGCGACTGCAGTCTGCCGCAAGTTTCGTGTACTCTGATGGAAGATTGTATCCTACCGGACTGACGTATTTAATGTGATAGTTGCCAACGGTATTAAACAATATTCAACTTTAAAACTTTATATACAAACCTGATGTCATAAATATTACCATATATCTGTCTCATGCATTTTAAATGCCGTACAAGATTGTCTTTTTTACATATCGAGCTGCCCTTGGGTATTCGGTTTATGAATTGTCCTGGCAATAAATTTTTGTAGTACGTTGTACTGAACCCCCCTGATTTCCACCACAGATTCCACCGGTCTTTCAGGGTGCTGTTGTCCCCAGTATACTCCCTCCATCCGCGTTCTACACATACCTGTTTAAATTTTAAATTTACAATTAAATATTCAAATATATTTATTATTGTTAATAAAAATTTACCTGTACAAGTAGATTAGGCCCACTGCCATTGTCGTTAATTCTAAAAACAAAAGGTCCATCGAGGTACTTATCGTTCATTTCACGCCGTGGAGTCCAATTGTGATTTCCATTTATCTCAATATTTTTTAAATTTTAAGCCATATAGCACAAAATATACAAATATCTGTAAAATTGAATGATTATTGAAATGCAAATGTCAATGACGAAAGTGATGAGCCGTAAGTAGTTGCCTTTAAAAAAGGTAAATATTTTTTTTTAAACCGCGGAAACAACAACAACAACAAGTACACGCGAGATTAGCAGTTCAAAATCCATTTCTCTATATCTTTGCTAACAAGATAGCGTTTTAAACATGCAATAGTAACTCAAATATTAATTCAACAACTTGCATACATACATTTACTAAAATTTATATATTTTATTCATCACTCGATAACTTTATATACAATTTATTCAAATAACAGTTGAAATCGGTGAGGTGTTTAGCCACTGAGGATGATCGACATACGATTCACCGATCGAAATTCAATATAAAATTAAATGTCATTGCCCGATGACTGAGTCCTATCGCAAACCAAATTCTATCACGACTATTTACCTTAAAAAAAAGAAAAAAAAAAATTATGAGATGTTTGTTGGTATTTTTTAATAAAATCTCGCGTGCCCAAGCGATCAAGCCAGAACGCGCAAGGTTACCGTACGGGAACTAAACGACTGATCGATGGATCGTCTCTATCTTGAATTGTAGATTTTGGGAGCACGACCGCGGACGAACGAGGACTTGTTTCCTCTAACGCAATGCAAAGTAGACTGCTGACTGGTGGGTCGCTTACTGGCTGGGGGTTGACGTTCCAGTGACGTTCCTCCTGCTGCTGCTCTGCTCTGGTGGTTCTTGTAAACTTTTAGACCTTCGTGCTGGCAATCTTGTACACGCATTACTGATGTCAACCCCAATGCTCAGACAGACCTTCTTTTATTTATTTACCCGGATTCACGCGATCAATGTCGCGTTCCTCATTTTCCAATTATTATCATGGACTAAATGTCATTTTTTAATGTAGTTGTGCTTATAATTGATGTACCAGAAGTCATTCAAGGAAGAGAAGGAGAAGAAGGAGAAGAGCAAAGACCTCATTTGAATATAAATAATCTTTCAATTTTTATTCTGTTTGTATAATTATATTTATTTATTTATTTAAAGCAACACAATACAGAGTTTTGTTTCTCCTATTCCGGCGTGTTAATTAAAAATAATCAATGCTTTTATTTGTTGATATATTAGTGGTATTCTTTGGTTATTAATTAATACATTTAATTGACTCGTTTTTGTAATAGTAATAATTATATTTATATATTATGATCAACTATTTCGTTTAAACATAAATTACTATTTATAATTACCAGAGATAGTTTAATAGCTTTGGGTTAAATTATCATGAATTAAAGTTGTAAAAAACCGTTTAACCATAATTAGCTTCCCCTCCTTGACCTGTCTCAATAATTATTTAAGTTGCTTTTTATGTACCGAATCACGCAACACCACACACACAAATTTCGTTTATGTTGTGCTGGTATGTGCACTAAATTAAATCCCCTCTGACATTTTGTCTTGTACAATTTGCTAGTTTCCATTTAATATAAACCGTAATTTCTGTTTATAAATATAATTAGCAATAATTATTATTATATTGTCGTTGTAATATATGTATTTATAAATAATTAACAATTAACAATTGTAAATTGTCGTAATATCTAATTACGGCGGTGACCTTTGCGTGTACATCATCGCTTCATAAAGCTAAAGCTTTCGTTGTGATTATTGTTAACTTATTGGGGTACACAACACGCCCACTTAAATCAATCTTAATATAATTTTAAATTTCTTCGAGTAATATAAATTTATCATTACTGAAGATTAGCGAGGCTAAAACTTGCTACCAGAAGACATTCTTTCATTGCTTGTTTGTTCTATAAAGAAATTTGTTTAAATTACAAACAATTCTTTGGTTCTAAGTTTAAATTATTACTGGTTGCGTTGCGTACAAGTGATATTAAATAAGAAAAAACTCTAATGTGTATGAGAAACCCTTTTTAGTTCGTGGCCGACAGTGATTTCGTAACTTTTTGATTTGATGGTCTTTGGGAAGCTACGGCTCTAGGATAAAGTAAAATTTATTATCTATCTATCTATTTATCTATATAATTTTATCCCGTACTTAAGTATATGATAAATCATAAATAATTATTAATATATATATATATATATTTTTTTTAATGTATTTCCAAGAGAACACGCCACAAATCATAAGCTTATACATTTACCTTGTATTGTATTTATTATTATTTGAATCTTATCTCGAAAAATTCAATTGATCTAGTTATTATTTGGTTACTTATTAAAGTATTCATTATTATAGATGAATACAGCAATATTATTATTTTTATCAGTAAATTGAATTCTAATTCAAGAGACAGACGATCTATTTTTATACTTATTCTCTGTACATTTAGCAATTTATTAAACTCATAACACGTAAGCTTTTGAATATAAATATTCTATTTAAATAAAATAAATATGCTAGAGTTGCTGATATATTATTTACCTAAAATATTATTATTATTATAATTATTTTTTTGATTATATTAGTAAAATAATTGAAGGCGTAATTTCGTTAAATTATTCGTGTGAGCTTAGCGTGCGTGATTTTTGCAGAAGGGTCGACCGGCTTTGGCGTAGAAGCTCTGGCCCTCGAGATTCTTTTTACACATCTGGAATAACAACAAATAAAGAAAACAGAAATAAAATAAATAACGAGAGGTAAAGGCAGTAATGAAGTTTTAAAAATAAAATATTTACCGTGCAGTTGAAGCACTGGCTGTGGTAATTATTGTTGAGAGCTTCTACCCAGCGATCGCCTGCTTCAACGGGGAATCCACAGGCAAAGCATTTCGTTGTAAAAAGTTCGTTCCAATCTGTAAGCAAATCGTAGAGCGAGAGAGAGTAAGAGAAGGAAATAAAATAAATAAGTATTATTATTGACGTATTGATAAAACATATTGGTAATATTCGTCAAAAGAAATATATTGTCTACATCGATTTCTTACCGGCCTCGCAGTATGGCAATCCTTCTTCGAGGAAGAATGGGCTGTTTCCAAAGATTTTTCCGCAGTAAGCACAGCTGAAGCAGTCGGGATGATAGGCTTTTCCAATCGCGTTAAGACAATCGCCTTTTATCTTTCCGTTACACTTGTTGCATGAGGGAGCAATGAAACGTTCGAAGCAGTATTCACAGTAAAGCTGCCCTTTCTCCTCTACGAATCCTATTTCATGAAGCGGTCGACGACACTGTGGGTTGACGCAAACAAAGTGCTCCGGGCACCAGATTTGTCCGAGAGCTGTGATGAATGGGCCTCTGTCAACAAAAAACACACAATGAACATCCCTTCCGAATAGCTATCGCTGGAAATCGATAGAGTTAATAAAGTTTATATACCTGACATTTGAATGGCAGTGACCACAGAGTGGTTGTCGACCGCCAGCGCCAGCTTGATTGAGAATTCCTCGTCCGCGTTTCGGGGCTGAGCTTCCGGCAAATTTGCAGCTTCCTCCATTTGAGGGTCCTCCTACACCGCTACCTAAATCCGGGTAGGACGAGAAATTCGGTGGATCTACTGAGTTCTGGGTTTTTCTAGTTGGTTCGTAGGATGAGGGATTAGGCGTACGATTCTGCTGTGCAGGAGCTGGGGAACGATAGGGATCCGGTTCACAGTGCACACCGTCAGTACAAGAACGATTTACGTTTGGCTCACAGTGCACACCGTCAGTACAGGGTTGTGAGGATTGAGGCTGTGGTTTAAATAGCTGAACAAGCTGCTTGTCACGACGTACAGTCAAACGCGTAAGCTGATTACTCAAATTAGTGCGCGGCTGACCATTTATAGGCTTAAAGCTGTTGTTGTTTGATGGGTATGATGTATTGGGAGAATTATAATCTTGTTGCGGTGCTGGTTGTTGTTGTTGCTGTTGATTCTTTAGTGGGCATGAATCACAACCAGATTCTTCTTCATCAGGAAGCGGGATGTGGGGAAAAGGAACTGGTTTAGCAGGACATTTGAGTATAGGCTTTGGACATTGGGATAATTTCCACGGAGCGACGCAGACAGTACCGTCAGCACATGTACCAACTTTAACTCCCGATCCCGGACAATTTCCGACGTCGATTTGACAGCCTCCTGCTCGTGGTTTGTCATCGCCGTAACAACTTCCAGAGGATCGTCCGTGTGCTACCGGAGAAACGCAAAGACCTCTGTCTGGTGTTGGAGTTATTCGAACTCCTGTTTGAGGGCACTGAGCTTCTGAGCCTTCACAAGGAACAATAACGATACCAGCACGGCTTCCTGCGTCAGAAATAGCTCTGCATGGTAATATAGTTACTCCGGTATTGGGACATTTTGTTTCTTTTTGCTGATGGCAAATAGGTCGTGATTCACAGACTTGAGAACTAGATGTCGTCGTCTCACACGGAGTGGGAAGTACACGGACTCCTGTTCTTTGAATTCTTTCGGATACGCTTGATTGGGGTGCAACAACTGGACAAGGAAGTGTCGGAGGGTTGCGAGAAATTTTCGAAATACCGCAAGTTGATTCATCAACCAATGACTCTTCCGATTTACTCAACATCATTTCACTTTGTCGGCAGGCTTCAAGCTGTTTTTCTTCGATTCGTTTGTATTTTTCAGCGTAAGATGTGCGACTGCACTGTTTTTCAGAATGATCTTCCGAAGCATAACTTCTCATTCCATAACTTTCGGTACACTGACTTTGAGGTGTTGAATTTTGCTGAGCACGATAAGTTACTTGTTTACTTTGTTGTTCTGGATAAGATGAATATGATCCTGATTGAGATTGATATGAATATGACTCGGAGGACGGCTGATCATAGTCCGGTACTTTTGAAACGTAAGGCTTGCGTCCTAAATTATGCTGAAGAGGATTTGGTAGATAACCTGGTCCCTGAGCTGGCGATTTCGGACGACAAGGAGTCGGTGATCTGCTTGGTACATAGGGATGAGCTTCAACTGGATCATAATCTTCTGTAATAAGATGTTTCTGATATGACGGTATAGTGTCAGGTCTTTTTAGTGAAGCTGGTAAAGATGGATCTCGTGGAGTTTCTGAACGAGATAGAGTTCTTGCTGGTGATGGAGATGCATCACGGAATTTATAGTTAGCAGGCGGAGTTGGCAAAGGCCGTGGTCCTTGAACTTTACTCAAATTACGTTCTCGTGATCGTGATTGACGAGTAGTCGAGTCGGTGTACAAAATTTCTGCCGGATGGCAGTATCCCTGAGGTGTTGACTGATTAATTGGCGTTTCTCCTCTGTCGACGCAAATAACACTTTCGTAGCCTCTGTCTGAATGATCTTCACCGAGTGGCGTGTAAGGACGTTCAGGCGCAATGGTCAAGGCATCAGTAAATGGTGATCCTGGTCTAGGAACGTACGGCTGAGGTTGAGGCGGAGGAGGAAATGATCGAGAAGTTTCTTCATAACGTACTTCACTAGAGTACATTGTTTTAGTTGAACAAGCATTGTTGTCTTCGTGATACTGAGAAGCAGATTGTAAGTTGGATGGTTGAAGAGGGGTATAAGGTCGAGATGGAGCAGTAGTCAATGCATTAACCATTTCTGATTTCCATTCTTTAGGGGTTGAATTTGGAACTGGAGTTGCTTGCATAGGACATGTTCCGCTTTCAGTTTGCTTGACAAATTGAACATGTTTACGTTGACAAGAAGAAGAAGAAGAAGAAGTCTCTTGAGGTGGTGATTGGGGTCTAAATCGTTTTTCCAATCGACGTTCCTGAAGACTTGTTTGTTGTTGTTGCTGTTGTTGTTGCTGACGTCTTTCAGGTGCCTGTTGTTCTCTAAGAGATTTGTGAACTTGTACTTGTTGGCGAAGGCTTTCACGACGTTCTTCTTCAAACTGATCAGTATTTTGAACCTTTATCTCTGATTTAAGCTCACGATAATGTTCCTCTGCAGACATAATTCGACTTTCGTTTTGATAATTCCTCGATTGATTTTGTGAAAAACTTACATGTTTTCCAGATCTTTCTTCCTCCTCCTGACGAATACGCATTTCCGTTTCTCGTCTTTGTTCTTGTTTACGTCGTTCTTTTTCTTCCTTCTCAGCTTGTAACAATTTCAAACGATTAGCTTCCCGACGTTCTTCTTCTTCTTGAGCTCTCCTAATTTTTTCTTCCTCGCGTCTACACTCTTCCTCATAAGTTTCACGTTGTTTCAGTTCTTCTTGTCTAGCTTCTTCAATCATTCGTTTGGTTTCAATGAACGATGAAATTTTTTCAGCAGAATCAACATTTTTTTTACGACCAGAGTAGTTTTCAACTTCATTATCGTTTGCTGGTGAACTGGTTGGTGACACAACTTCAACAGTTTTTTCATAAATCGTTGTCTTTTTAATATGAATATTACCTTCGTCTTTTTCCATAGTCTCAGTGTACATATTATGTTGATTTTCTACTCCTTTCGGACATACTGCCACATCAGGTGGAACAACTTTTGACAAATCTACAACCTCTGAATCTGTTTGCTGATCAAGAATATCACAAGGCTGTTCAATTTGTTGTTCTTCATCATAATCTGAAACCTGCATACAAGGTGGTGGGTTACATACCTCGCATTTAACTTCTCGATAAACATGCTCTTGTTCATGTTCTGGACCTCCTGGTCCAGATATTCGTTCGCAAACTATTTCGCAAGTACAAACTTTCCGGCAGATTGTAGATTCTGGTGGTGGTGGTACTGGAGCTTGAACGTGACCGTAACTACCCGTTTCGGAAGAGCCAGTCCAGGGCCGTGGAACCGGCTGACTGATTCTCGTTGGTGTCAGCGATCTCCTCACTCCTTCAGCAGATCCCGGTCGAGTCAAACTCGAGCTACGAGATTGCTGTCGGACTTCCGAACATTCCGTCGTTGTCGTCTTACGATAAAAGGGTGCACTGCAAACTGGTTTGTTCTCCATTGGTTCCTCTCCCCAGTAACCGTAATTTGATTCTTCTCTTCTGTAGTCGTCTCTCTTTCGATTAACGCTTTCACTTCTTCGACAAGAGCTTTCTTTAAGTTCAGATTGTTTATCCTGAATGTTGTGTCTTGGTCTTCTATCCAAAATTGGATTCGGATCAATCCAAATAGGGCTTGCTGTCGGATAAGTTATATCCTCAACACTTTTGATAGGAGGCCACTGTAAACTTTTGTTTCGTACCGATGACGGAGGTCGGGAGTATTCGTCAGCAGTGCTAGGTGCCGGTGTTCCTCGTATATCCTTTTCCTCCAAATAATTATATTCCGCGTGATAAGATTCTTTTTTCAGTTTAATTTACAGGAATTCACAGGATATATTAGTAAAGGTATGGAATGACGGTGTAAAATTTGATATTTTATACAACACACAAATAAACACACACATAAATTTATTAGCAGCGATAGATTGAGGCGTGAGTATGTCAGGCGAGCAAAAAAAAAAGAAAAAGAAAAAATAAATAAGCCATTAATTAATAGAAGCGAAGCAGCTATAGCATAAAAAATATCAGTTTTAATAAAATATAAAAACAATACACTGTAAAAAATTTCGGATTAAATGTGGCGTGAATAATTTTTTATCTATTGAATTTCCTCTAATCACTACTTGAATTATTTACGATTTTACATAAAAATCAACGTTTACTCCGGATTTTTTACAGTGTAAGTATAACGTAGCTTAGTTTTTTTATGGCATAAGTACTATTATAAATATTTTTTGTAAACTTCCACACTGCTGGGCACACTCTTATTGTAAAAAAATGACTATACAGTATGAAAGTAATCGGTAATATTTGTTTGTAAATAATCAATAATGTTTTTATTTTATTTTTTTTAAAGATAACAATTATATATATATTTAAACAATAAGAAAAAAAAATTATAATAAAAAATAAAATATACAGATCACAATTACACAACCGTGTTATTGTGCCCCGTTTTATAACATATTATTATTATTATTATATATATATATAAATATCTATATGTATGCAATATATATTAAGACAACGCGGACGACTTGATCGTTGAGAGCTACCTTCCGTCATGTTATATATAATTATATATATATATATAGATTGCGAAATAATTAAGCGAGACTTAGGGAGAAGGGTCGAGGTTTTGGATTGAAAGATGAATGAGCTGCTGAAAAAAAAGAATAAGAAAAAGAAAGTGTGTGCATTTTGTGGTTTGAAAGAGTAAAGGTGCGACGGATATTATGATTGATGATTTTTACAAGATGAGCCTATCACTGATATTTTATTTTATTTATTTTAATACAAGGATACATATTATTATTATTGTGGACCGCAGCTCACAACGTTTCCGTAGTCAACGTTGTTTATAATATCATTTTTTATGTATTTATAAATATAAAAATATCAAATATACTCCAAGTTTACAAAAATGTGGATGAAAAAAGGTGTAATCTAGTTATTAAGTCTTATTATTTAACCTAGGTAAAAAAATTTCTGAAAAGTGGCCGATGACTAGGGTTAATAATGACTGGAAACTTGAAAATTTTCCTAAGTTCTATAATTTATTACGAAAAATAAAATTTCGGCATGTTTTCGGCTAAATATTTTTACCTGGGTAATATTAAGATGTATATGAGAGCTAAGTAGAGATGAATTTACATAAAATATTCACCAAGTCGTACGTTTTATAAAATAAAATAGTTTTATATACTTTAAACACACCAAAGCAAATATAAGCTAAAAGATTTATATTTTAAAATGCCGTATGTAAATTTAATCATACTCGTGTAAATATATTTTATTAATAAATATAATCAATTAAGTGATATTTACTTTATTTTAATTATAAATAATTATTTATAGTTGTAGGTACAAACTTACCAGTGACTGTTTGACTTTGAGGCCGAGAGAAATTGTTGGTGATTGGATTTGAGGTCGGAGTCGGATTAAAATTGGATGATGGCCCGAAATTACTGGACCCACCGAAAGGTTTCGGACCACTTATGTTTCCCTATGACATAATTTACAATAAAAATTATAATTAATCGTATTGAACATTATTAATTTAACTAATTTATATAATTCCACATTTAATAAACACTCGAAATTTATTTTTAAAAAAAATTATTTCTTTTGAAGTATTATATTTTTATAAATTATTTAGACTCAGTATTATTAAAAAAAAAAAAAAATGAAAGCAAGAAAAAACACTAATGCCCACCGGAAAGATTTATAAAAAGTAAAAAAAAAGAGACGTAACAGTAGTAGTGAAGTCGTAGAGTCGTTTGGTGATTGAGAGTTACCTGAACAAGACTAGAACTGGGCGATTTATCAGCACGGGGCGAACTGCCAAGGTGACTGGGCTGCAATGCAACACGACACAACAATCACGTGTTTAGTCATCAACACAATAATAATAATCATCATCATCATTATCATCATATCACATAACACACACACACAAGCATATGATTGGCTGATGATTACAACAGATAGCACGTTAATTAGTCAAGCGGTGAAAATAAATTACATAGTCGTCATACTGTCGTTTTAATTTGTTGTTTGTCGCTGGGCCACGTTATAATGATGGTGATGCGACCAGAGGATGAGAGAGTGAGGAAGCGTTGGCAGTAGTATCAGTTCTAGTTTGTGGCATTGTCATTTTTTTTTTTTTTTTCGCCGAGAGGAAGCTGAATAAACTTCTGTTATGTTTATACTTATTGCCAGAAGATAATATATAGGCCAAGGATTTTGCCGGAATGCAAGCTTGCTCAACACTTAATTGTTTTTTTTTGCATTTCCATCATCACCTTTAATTACTCATCAATACTGAGCTTTTTATAAATTAATTTTTTTTTTTCATCCGCAAATAACAAAATGTATCACTAATTTATAATTAAAAAGTTATTAAAAAGTAACAGGGAGAGTGGGTCAAAAAAATCAATCGTTATCTGATAATAGCATTATTATTTTAAAATAATAAAATTAATAAGAGGGCAAGTTGTTGTTGGTATTTAATATTAATGGATAATTAATTTTGTTCAAAGGCACACTGTATTATTGATGTCGTCGTTGTAGTAATCCTTATTTCCAACCTCGCTCCCAGTCCTAATTGTTATGGTACTTGTGTAAGTTTTGTAGTTGTTGCTGTTGTTGTTGTGCTGGTGGTTCATCACGTCATCGTTCTTCATAATCATCCGATTGTTAACATCCGATGATAACGATTCGTAGGTACCAGTACTAGTACGATCAACCGGTTGCGATGATACTCCATAATAATCACCGGTGTACGATGAGGAGGAGGATGATGGCCGGTAGAATGTTCTGCGTGTCTGTAAATCCGATTAGTGGCAAAAGCAAAAAAAAAACACACAATTTTTTTGTTAATTCTGTTTCGCAAGTTAATTAAATCAATAATAAATTACTATTTATTTTTAATCTCTACACAATATTAATTGCAATTGTTATTTTTAAAATTCATTTACTATTGGTATATAATAAGCGTTATTGGTAATTAATATTAATTTAATGAGTGAACTTACAGAGAAAGGTGTTGAGCTGTTACCGTTGCTGAATGGTGTTGGTGACATTGCTGAATGGGTTTGGAAATTTCCAAGTGCTGCTGAAATGGTACTTGCTGGCGCTTTAGCTCCTCTGTAATTAAATATTAAATAATATTATTTAAAGTAATCATTAATTATTTAAAATAATATGAACTTACGGTGAAACAGTTACTGGAATATATCCAGCAGGAGCTTGTTGTCTTGCTACGAGTTTTGCGTGAATATCACAATACAATTTACTGTTTATGTTATAGTAGCCAACATTCTTTAGGGATGTGCCACATGTTGAACACTTGAAACATTCAACGTGAAGATTTTTTTCCTTGATTCTTACAAAGACTCCGCTGTATTTTAAATTTAAAATATTATCATTGATCATTGCTCTTAATATTTATTTACATTAAACTTTCAAATATACGATGTAACTTACACAATAAGTCTTTCACATTCGGCGCAAATGTTTTGCCCAGGTGGTAAACTGCCTTGCGGTGGTGGCGTCGGCTGGGGTTTAGTCTCAGGCGCGGACACTGATCTGAGTCCAGTTAGGGCTGGTGACGATGGTGTTACTACTCCGCTATGTATCGCTGAGTCAGCTGTGTTTACATTCATTTTATTCAGTGTACTTTCATTTAAAATTATAAACATAAATATTTTATTTAAATATTAGACTCACTGGGCTCTGGAGTTTTTGGCTCCTTGTCAGCTTCTCGTACCATTTTAAATACCTCACTGTTTTCTGGCGTGTAATTCTTTTCATTTTTCTTAAAATTAACTCTAAAAAAAATTAAACAGATAATTAATAAAAAAATATTAAAAAAAAAAAAAAAAAAAAAAAAAAAAAATAGTAGTTATTTTACCCCAAAACACCTCCAGCAAGTACTTCAGCTTGGGCTGAAAGAGTTTCAGCGATTGTCTGCTCGCTGTAAATTCCTACTGGGCTGTTGTATTGTTTATTAACAATGGATTTTATAGCCCCAGAGTCACTTGTTCCATTTGGCTGAAATAATAAAAATGAAAAAAAATTCTGATGACAGTAATTTACAAAAACTTACATAAGGTTTAGGACTAAAGTTATGGCCACTTCCAATTAGATGCCCGTCAGTTTTTTTAGCAGCAAGTGAAGTTTTAGTTACAGGTGAAACACTGCCAGCAGATAGATGAGGCTGAGGTGACGGTATCGACTGGGAAACAGGTGAAACACTTGGCCGCCAAGTACTACCTCCTCTGTGAGTAAAAATATTTATTAATTACAAATTTATTTACGTCTAATAGTTTAGCTTAAATATTTTATAGAATAAATATAAAAAACGGACCTCTGCACAGTCATCTCAAAGTTGTTACCGGATCTTACGATTACGTCTTGAGCGTCTTTGTGACGTAAATTAAACATATCCGTGTTGTTGACTCTAATTACTGCATCACCAGCTTTCAAGCCAGCTGCCTCTGCTGGTGATCCTCCATTCACCTAGTCCATGCAATCAGACAAAATAAATGTTTAAAGACCCATTGAATATGTGGTAACAGAGTATCAGAGTCGAAAAAATAATTATGTAGATGAAAAGTATGAGACAGCACCTGTTTTCATAGTTTGTATGCTTTTACAACAAATAGTCTAGTGTTGATGAGTTTTAAACCGTCTATTTTTGTATCACTTAATAACATCGGCTTCCGTTCTACATATTCAACATCAGACACTCTCTACATCGTCAATTCTCCCAATTTTATTTAATAGACACGCTTCATTATTTTATTAATTAATTATTTTTAAAAAAATATCAGCCATCATATTTACCCGTAAATTTATAAAAATTTATTTATCCTATGGGGTTTATTTATACATGCGCTATATATATATATATATATTAATAAAGCATAGTAGACTGTATATATAAGTATATTCATTCACAAAGCTCATGCAGATATTTTCTACTCACGCGGCGCTAATCTCAGATGAGGCCAAGACCAAAATTCAAATCGTTTTATAAAAGTTTATTTTATTTATAAAAATTCATTATTTACGTCATAGTTATTTATACAGTCGACAAACGTCATTAGATATATTTATATTTATTAAATGAAATAAAAAGTGGGTCAATATTGAAAAAATAAAGTTTTAGTTTAATATGTTCGATAGAGTTATTTAATTTAGATTGAAACTCAATATGTTTAGGATGGCGGGAAAAATAAAAATAAAAAAGTACTAAAGAATTTACAAGGGTGTTATATAAATAAAATTAGTGACGTTATGGGACCGTTGTAATATCAAGTCAGGGTTAAGACAAGATGGAGTATATAAGTATATAAGAAATGATGGTTAAAAATAATCAGGGACCAGTCTAAATATACTAAATTTCCCCTTCTAGTTTGTCCCCTTTCCCTGACCCCTTTCAAACCGCATTAACCGCGTGCTCTATGCATATACACAATCTCGCTGTCTGATAATGCGGATAATGCCTAAGCGATTTGAGACTGGACATAAGAAACAGTCAAATAGAAGATGACATGTAAATATATATATGTATATCTATATTATCAATGATTAATACTCGGATGATGAGTTATGCGCTGAATGATTCATTGGAGAACAGAAGCTCTCTACTCATGATTTATTGAATGTATGCTAAATAAATATAGATATATAGATAGCATATTAATTTAATGGATCTGACTATGGGGTTAAATAGATTTTTATTTGATACGAATAAAATAAATGACCGATGACTCGAAAGGAAATAAATATTTTCCTCCTCCTCCTCTGATGAATTGAACGGAAGATTCAGTAGACGAGTAAAAGTATCTTTAAAGAAAGCCACATACGAACATCACCACCGCGCTTAAGGAGACGAAAAATAAAAGCGATATTTTTATATCCACACAACTGTACAGAAGAGTGTAGTGATGTAGTGTAAGCTTTGCGGGCGCGGAACCGGGCCTTGGTCTCTATTAATATCCTCTGAGCTCTGGCTCTGTTGCTCTCGCGCCCTTTTGGATACGCTATAATGAGGTCTTATCGAACAAAAACTCCTTCAAATATTACTATCAGCTTAAAATACCATTTAATATTTATAATGCACTTGACTAAAGATATTTTAAAAGAGTTTAAATACATAAATTACCGTGTGAAACTGTTGAGATTCGCTGGACATGTCTACCAGCAGTAGCTTGCCAATAAATTACATTTTTTTTTATTTTTTTTTCTTTGCCGTAGTACTAAAGCAAATTAAGATATACATTAAAAAATAATAATGTGTAAAAATATGTTGATAAGAGTATGAAAGACCTTGCTATGAGTAATTGCCGTTCATATCTTGTGATAATAAACACACTCATTTTTTTACCATTTTACATATTTTTTTAAAATTCATAACAACAACAATGAAATGCATGTTCTTTAATTTAACATACTGCTGGTTCAAAGTATAAAAAAAAAAAAATAAATAAAGATGATTGATCAATTTTTTGTTTCCATAATTGTTGTAGTTTGTAGTGAGCTATTGCGTTACCAAGTCTACATTAGATGGTTAAGCTGAATGTATGATCGTGTGAGTTTCGCAAAGGCACCTTCTCAAAATAGAACATCCAAATAATTTGCATCAGATTACCGCAACAACAACGTCTGTGTAACTTTTAAACTTAACGACGTTTTTTTTTATTTTTTAAAAGACGTAACTTTAAATGCTCCACCGTTTAGTCTGATGACGACCGAATATTATCTCTAGCTCGACGTTTTAAATCGTTCAAATGGAGTGTCAAAATTTTTTAATATAAATATTATTTTTTCTTTTTTTTTTTTGTGGATTCTGAAAAATTAAATTAAGAATTTTTGATCGTAAGTTATGCGATGTTTGTATTCAAATTGTGTTGGGATCTCGAATTACCATAAAATCCACGCTGATGATTTGAGAGCAGATGCCAAATTTCAATTCGACGAGGACTTAAACTGCACGTATAATTGGCAATGCTTTCTGACCCAATCGTATAAAATTTACCATTTATTTGAGCTTTTATGTAACATTTAATTCTGACAATTTATTTGTTTTTTTGATTCTTATTATTATTATTATAAAAAATTATCTTATCAATTATTAATAAATCATAATTAATTAATTGATAACTAAATTATTTGAGCAATTAATAAAATGAAATAACATGATAAGCGGTGTGATAAACAAACCTTTTGTACGATAAGAGGGGTTCCAAAGTCTTTTCCACCTTGAAGTCGAAATCCCCATGGAGATCCGTCAAATCTCGACAGTTTGACGCTTATCAGTTGCGCCATCACTCACCAAATAAATAATTTCGGTTTATTGAGATAACAAGGAAAAGAATTTTTAAATTTATCTAAACAGATTTTGATAAAAACACTCAAATTTTTTATTACAACCAATAATTATTATTTTTCATTAAAATAAAAAAAAACTAGACTAGAAAAATTATTTTTCTTATTTTTAAAATCACCTACAAGTGTAATAAAAATAAAACTCAAAAATTCACGATAATTTTTACAAATTTCACTATTTTCTGTTTTTAACACTTGATGCGTCGTATCTTTTTCACGTAATAAGCTGCGTTTTAATTTTTTTATTCAAATATTTATATATAATTATTTTTTAAAATCTATAATTACATAAATATAGATATAGATATATATATATATATATATAAATGTGAGTAGGTGTGTACAATATAAATTTTATGAATTTGTAATTTGATGCACGAACGTCCCGGAATAAACGCAAAAACCAAAGTAAAGTTTAACTGGCCGGTGAGTTAAGCAAAAGGCTTTGCGCGCAATTTGAGACGTGACGATTGGAAGAGAAAAGCGCGTGCGTCTGTTTCGACTGACGCTGGTGATGGTGATGGTGCTGGTGCTGGTGCTGGTGTTGTTAGGAGGTGGTTGGCTGCCCACAGCTAACGCTCACGTAGGACCGCTGAGGACCGCGTAGGAGACTGAAGACCCAAAAATCAGACGGGGAACGTCAGGACGACACACCGCACCCGCTTCAATGGTTTATTTTACACTACTACTGTACTCTCTTAATATTATTATTAGTATTCACAAAACTATTCATACTCCCCACATGCATTCCACCAGACATTTCACTCCATCCCTCAGCCCTCTGCTTACTCGATTTTTGTTTGGTTTTTTACTTTCTCTCTCTCCCGGTAGTTATTTCTTCTTCTGCACTCTGGTTTCTTCTTATTTTTTTTTCATTTATCTTACACGTTTCCTGTTCTCTTATCAGTTGTTTATGAATCATAAATAACTGAAAGCTTAAATTATAAATACATTTGTCCATCGAGACAATTATATGTAATAATAAAATATAATTTATAAATAAGAAAATAAAAAAAAAATAAAGATGGACAGCAAGGATGGAGTTTATTGGTAGTAAATATAATTGTGAATAAACTGGGAGGATGAAATATGCCCGGCCTATCCCTTATGTCTATCAAAATAGTGTGTATACCTGCATAGCGATCTCGAATGTGAATAACAAACTAGTTTGTGAATCATGCCGCGCGAATTCTTGGAGTAAATTGTTCAGGATCGACGTCACACACTTGCCCGTTTGCTGTCCCGCCGCGGTTACAGACAATATCATTCGCTGCATAAGACTCTGTGACTCAACAACAAACTTGTGGGTATGCGGTTTCAGCTGATAATATCCATACTCACAATGTACTTGCTCAATATTATAAATTTGTTTATATAAATAGTCACGTAACCTGGGTTTTTACTTTTCTTTAGAGCCATGTAGAAAATTATTTTTAAATTTCATTTCACAATTATATGTCAGAGCTGATTCATACAGGTATGGGTATTATTATCTACTATTAAATTATTAAATAGCTAGATAAGACATACAAGTGGTTTTTTTTTTTAATTTTATTGATAGAATAGTAGTTCTGAGAACAAAACTTTACATATTCCAGTAATTTAATAAATTTACACTTTACTCACTCACTTCACCTATCAATAATATTATTATTATATTTATATTAATAACTTTGTTTTAAATAATATAAGAAAAATCAATGAATGCATAAATTTTAAATGATTTATTTGAATATGAATCAATGTTGGGGTTTCTTGATGTCACCCAATCTATACTGCTGTAGGCGTTGATGATTAAGCCGGCGTATTCTAATAATAAAATATAATAAAGTCATTATGAGAACAAAAAAATATTTAAATATAAATATTTAACGTACCACTCTTTCAATTATATCCTCAGCTGCGACAACTTTTGGTGGCCGGGCTGGAATTCCTGTTTTTGGTTCTCGTTCCATCTTATGTAGCATTCTGTAAACGCTTGAATTCATCAGATGATCGTAATTTGGCAGCCATGCTTTCTCGTACTTTTTAAAATTCACACTAAATTAATTATTAAAAAATTTTTAGAACAATAAAGTTAAAAAAAAACTTTCTTAATGATTTTTATTGAAATCATCTTACCCCATAGCACGACCACGAATAACTTCTGCCTGGCCTGACAAAACTTCAGCAATCATTTCGTCATTGAAGAAATCATTTGGACATCTCCATCGTCGTCCGTAAGTTAGCTCTAATTGTTTAGCCTGGGGCCAGAGGTCGCCAGAACGTTTTCTTCCTCCTCGTTGCTGTGAAAAATCAAAATTTTTTAATTATTAAACAATTCTATTACATAATTAAAGACATATAGAAGAATTTATTTTCATTATTTTTCAGTGGACATATATATCATGCTGTAAAATATTTAAAGTTTCATTTCGGAAGAGGGATCACTTTAATTACAAAGAAGACATAATTAATATACGCAATCTCGTCCCTAATACCTTTAGTTCTTGTATTACTTGATCTCTAGGTGATAAATTTGGATCTGCTTCATAACTTCCTAAAATTTATTTCAACATTTTTCTTGTTTATTATAAAAAAATAAAAATAAATTTTTATTTTACGAAATACAGATAAACAAATTTTTTTTACCCACCATAGGATGGGGCAGGACTTGGAGTAGATCGAAACACCCGAGTCTCATAAGAAGCGATGCACTTTTTAACTCTCGCGTCCTCGCTCTTGAGTGTCACTTCCAATTCCTTGGTCTCTGGAGGCTCGATTTCTTCCTCAATACTTATAGAAGGCGCCTTGTTGCTCATTGTTGATACTGTTTCGTCAATTGAAGTATCGTTTTTATCAGCCTCTGAATGAGTACTTTCTTCCTCGTGGGTACTTTCAGGAGTTTCAGCTCTCTCCTCTTCACGATTCTCAACTTGAGCTTTGGACTCCTGATCTACGTAATATTTAATTATTTATTATTTATCATAAGTAAAAAATACTCATACTAAACATCGGGATTAAATCCGTGCGGGAATGAAACTCTAAAAAGTAAACGCAAAAATAATAATAATAATAATAAATAAATAAATAACTCGCACACAAACTGAAGCCACACATACGATTCACACAATCACCACTATCATCATCTACCTGACGAGCTACGACGAGAACCCGTCTGACTGCCATTCTTAACTCCACTGAGTTCCATTATTTTGTATAATTGCTCAGACACAACTTTTAAATGATTTTCTATTTCAGCGGGTAATTGTTTCAATGCTAGCAATTGATTTTGAACATTCTCAAGCTGCTTCTCGAGACTAATTTCCGTTGAGACGAGTTCCTTAACTTTTTCTCGATCAAAAACGATAACGGGTTCGACAATCGGTTCAGGTGGTTGCACTTTAATATCTGGCGTTTCACTTTGCGCTGAAAATAATCTCTCAGTGTGATCTTCAGCATTATCAATGGACTCAACTTTCTCATTGACAGTTCCAGCGCAACATTCTTCCTCACGATTTTCACATGATTTTGACTCCTGACACTCGTCCCTTCGATTCCCATCCTCGGCGTTAGACTCATCAGCAGCTTTTGACTCGTTACGAGACGTTTGTTCTTGTTCATGTGATATTGTTTTTTGTATTGATGATGGATCTAGAGTTGGAGATTTAGACGGCGCCGACGTAAGAGCTTCTGCTGACGCCTTATCCAACAGACCTTTCTCTACCAGTCGTTCTGTGACGCTCTTTTTAGGCTGTTTCTTAATCACAACTCTGTAGCACTCACTTTGATCAACTACCACCTCTTCAATTTGATTTTTTTTAGTCGGAATAGGCCGCTCTGGTTTTTGCAAAAAAGTCGACTTGTGTTTCAACTCTTTAACACGTGGTGGCTCTTCAAGTGCAATCGTCTGGAGTTCTTCGAGAACTTTAGACTCTTTTAGCAGGGGCGCACGAGGACGTAATTTCTTGAAGTTAACTCTGATAAATATCAGAGGTACATCATGTATATCCAACACTAACTACTTTTATATTATGTATACATTTTATTTATAATTTTAAAAATATATTATATATAAAATAAAACTTACCCAAGAACTCCTTGATCACCCGCGTCCAATAATTCTTCTTCTTCAAGAATAAGCGTTGCTATTTCTTCATCAGTTAAATTTTTATTTGGTACTACTTCGCTGTTGGCGTCCACAGGTTTGGCTATCGTTTGTTCCAATTCTTCAAATTCTTTGTTAGCCTCGTCTTCATCGGTCACTTGATCCCCCTTTTCTTCAATTTCCTCTTGTCCTATTTTTTTATTTATTTTCTCCCACGGATCTTCAAGCGGAATCACTTCAAGGGGTTTTAAGTCTTCAAGCTTTTTTTTTGTTTTTAAATATAATTCATAAAAATTAATAAAATTTAACTATATAAATTTATATATAATTTAATAAACTCACAGGTATTCGATACGGTACAATGGTATCCGACTGAAGAGCTTCAACAGCTTCAGTTGCTTCTTGCTTTCTGTCGTATGTAACAATTAAAAAAAAAAAAAAAGTAAATAAATAGAGATAATAAACTCATTCACTGACAATGATCCAAGCAAAATGCCTAAGATAACTTGTCTACAGGCCCTTTATAAAATCTAATTATTGGCACATGTTATATTGGCTCACGATGTGAGATATACGGTCGAGGTCACGCAACAATTCAAGGTACGCAAATGCCAACAAGCAATAAATACAATAAGGACTCTTGTATCAGCATACTCTTACATCTTATTGATTAATTATAGTTAGAGGATACTATTTAACTATTTCATTGTAATGTTATTAATAATAATGTTTATAATTAGTTTATTTACCTGCTGACACCTAGAGTAAAATTATTACCAGCAAGCATAAGTGCCTCATGGGCCTGACCGTGGGTTAAACTGGCAACTGGACGGTCATTAATTCTTACGACCACATCACCAAGTTTAAGTCCCATACATTCTGCTAAACTTCCTTCGACTACCTAAAAAAAACGTATGCATGAATTTATAAATTATCTATTATAATTTATAATATTTCTGTGACTCACTTTGATGACTGTCAGTGGCTGAGGAAAGTCACTTCCACCAGCCAGCCGGAAACCCCAAGGAGTATTATCGAATTTTGAAAATTTAATGTCGAGAATCGACATATTGATCACGCTTTCTAAAAAGAAAAAAAAATTATAATAATTAATTTTATTTAAATTAATTACGTAATGTATTTTTATTTAAAATTCAACATCTTGATTACCTCGAAATTTTATTTAAATTAAATTTATCAGAGACTTACTTATTGTTGCGACACAATGATTTAAAAAAAAAGTAATTAAATTATAAATAAATGTAAATAGTTATAAATAAATAATTTATCAGCGGACACCTGCAGCCATCTTATTAAATTAGATTATATAACAAGATCGTCGACCTTAGATTTAATTAATCAGACAAAATAATTGACGTTCTATAAGCATTAACATTAATTGGATGGATTAATAAATTATAAATAATAATAATAATAATAATAACACGTGGACTACCCGCGCGTGCTATATATCTCGGATCACTATTTTCGTAACGTTACAAAAAGTAAATTTCGTTTTATTATAAATCGTCGGGTTGATAGTTTTAAATAAATAAAAGCTCAGATAGACAAGATGCTGGGAGAATTTAGTTGTATAATTTTATATACATGGACGTATACTTGCCAACTTAATTTTGACAATCGACATCGAAAGTACAAAAGATAAAAAAAAAATAATTGATCATTGATGTGTCGGAGGATCTGTTGATGAGAGTTAAGCACTAAACGAAACAGGATATTAAACTGATGAATTACAACAACGGGGCTTAAACTTTAGTGGCGCTTCACACTGGCCGATTGGTACTATGACAAAACGGTGTCACACGATAAGCCAGCTCTGATGCCAAAGACAATAAACCCTTGCAGCTTTCACTGGCTCTGGGGCTCCTGGGGATCGAGAGAAGAAAGAATAAACCAACAAGAGGAAAAAACTATTGAGACGATGCTCCGCCTTTTTTCCGCTTGGCTTGATCTATTTACTGATCGATGCTATTTTGATCATGCCTCGATCTCGTTATTTAACATCATCATGTGACTCTTCAACACACCAGTATACATTATATATACCAACAGCTGCTGGGAACACAAGATCTGGAGCTTTCTATATAAACAATTATTATAAATCATGTCATACATTGTTGTACTAACTATTTATTTTATTTTGATAAAACAATAATATATTTTTTATTTTTTCTAGATCATAAATGGCAGATTTTTATTTTTTATTCCGTCACCGATGTAAATTGAACCGTACTCGGGTGAATTAAGCTTATGATAAAATGTCATTCCGGGCCAATATAAATTTCTTATGATTATTAAATTGTCTTTAAAGTACGGCTGCAAACTCCAACACTCTGTGAATAAATTAAAAAAATTTATTAGATATCTGTTTTTTTTTTTTTTTTTCAAATAATAATAAATAAAATCACCTTTTGGCAAATCCATGTCAATTGGATCAAGAAAGTCTAGAGCATAATTGTAGTCTTGCCTTTTTGTTAAACTAACATTTGATTTTTCTTGAGGGATTCTCTTATGAAGATACGATTCAAGTTTAGTACATTCAGTAAAATTTAGGCCAGTGAAGGTCAGATTTTTAGCCACATCACCACTCGGAAGTTTTATCCAGCTACCACGTGGAATAATTATTGAATCATTGGTTATTAAATCCACTGCTGCGCTCAGCCGATCTTCTTCTTTAATTTCGCACGGTATCATATCACCTTCAATCGATTTCGACAACTCTTCATCATTATACAGCAAAAACTTTGGAACTTCAGTGTGTGTTTTCACGGATGGGTCGCCTTGGAAATAATTTCTTACAAGAGTTGATATGACTTTGTGATTTTTTGTTGGTTTAGGAAACAGTAACCAATCAAAACAATTTAAACTAAACAAAAGATTAAATCATATTGAACATCTGTCTTTGTAATTACTGGTGAAAGAAGATTACCTGTAATAATATACATTATTTCTCAAATAATCTTTCCCATGGCCATATGCGACATGATAGTCTTTCAGTATCCCATTTATTCTGCCCCAATAATAAATTTTATCAAAATTGTTTTCTTTTCCAAGAAGTAATAACGAATTTTTTAGAAGCTCGGATCTTTCAATTCCAACACAGACTCCAGCATACCCCACAGAGTCTATACTTTCTGATAACTTATTATACTCCATTTATAAATCAGGTTACTGAAAATAAGATGGTATCATATGACATCATTCAAGTTATATATTTATTTTCTAAAAAAAAAAAAAAAAAATGTGTCATAAAAAGAACAAAAAACTACAGCAACAAACATTTATAATGCTGGTCTATAATATCAAAATATTGCAACTTTGATAGTGTGCCAAAAATATAGAAATTAAAATAACGAGTGCAATAAAATTTTCTTCTCAAGGATTTGACCGTGAACTACATACTCCGGCTTGATAATTTTCAATTTTATAAATAAATTTTTCTTCTAAAAAATACGTTGAGTTTCTACGATAAAAATTTTGAATATTTAAATCTTTTGACTTTCGAAAAATAAACCGCCAGAAGCTGCCATCTCGCGGGTTTATTTCAAACTTGCTGGCTATTTTAAAATACATGAGTTCAACTGGAAATTTCGGTAGTTCAACAAAAATATTTACATGTGATCGTTGCTGTCAGTGATAATTAAATAAAAAAATGTCTTCAGACGAAGAAAATGATGAAATTCAAGATCTCGAGGCGATTAGAGATAAAATTTTAACAATGCATCAAGGTGAAAGAATGCAAGTAAGCGCCTGGGATGATGACAACACTGGAGTTGAATCCCAGCGAAATCCTGAAGGTCAGACAATACTTTTTACACTTTGTCTCTAATTATTATCATTATTTAAATTTTTTTGTTATTTAAATAGATCCTGACTCTAGAGCAATTCTGAAGGCTGCAGAAAATGGCAACAGTGAACGAGTAGCAAAACTTTTAGATAAAAATCCAACGTTGGTTCATGCTACTGATAAGGATGGCTACACTCCACTTCACAGAGCCTGCTACGGAAACCACATTTCAATTATTGAGGTAATTATTTGCTTTAATAAACTATCAATTAATCGGTACAATCCTTAAAAAAACATATATAGTATTTGCTGTTGAGAGGAGCTAAGATTGACGCTAAAACTATTGACGGATGGGAGCCGTTGCATTCTGCATGTCACTGGAACAATGTCGAGAGCATTGCAATTCTGGTCGCCAACGGAGCCAATATAAATGCTATGAGCAACGGTGGTCAGACTCCACTGCACCTGGTCTGTGCCAGTTCCCACAATTCTCCAGCTCTTCAGCTTTTGCTTCTCCATCCAGACACCAAACCCGAGTTAGTTAACTCCAGTGGTGATACGCCCCAAATGATAGCAACTAGAACGGGAAAATATTATCCGATGTTTGAAATAATTGAACCATGTTTACGTGAAATTTAATATAAATTTTAATAATTATATTTTTTATACATTACAAGGCCTTGTTTATAAAGAATACATACTTATTTTTAAGTTATTTGTTCATCGTTACTTTGGTTTAACGTATTGTCGTAATAATGCAATATGAAAAATATTATAAATGATAAGTTTCATTCAGTAGAGTATAAAAAATACATATTTCAAATATATAAATATAAACATAATACTACAATACATTATAACATATGTATATAATATATAATTCATTAATATTATGGCAATTTAGAGTGAATGATAATTATTTCAGTATATCACATTTTCCATTAAATATTAATTCATTAAATCTAAATATTTTAGCACTCAAAAAATTTACAATTGAGTAATTTAATAATTAATTAGAGCCTCTGGTTGCTGGACAATAATTGTGGCTGGTTATCAGCTCTGGTAATTTAAAGCGAAGTTAAATTTACAAATTTCGGCGTGCCGCTGTTTAGTCGTCGCAGGCCTTCCCAAATTAAAACTGTTGAATTTTCAGTTGCTGCATAAAGATGATGTTGGTCGTATGCCCATGCTATTGCTATGATAGCCCCACAATCTGTTCCGCCGTTTACTATTTCGCGAATTAGCCTCAAGTCCCAGCTGCTCCACAGTCTAATAAATAAATGAATAATTAATTTTTATTAAAATAAATAAAATACTTTGGTATTTTATAAGACAATTATTACCGAATCACTCCATTATCGAGTCCAGTGGCTATTACATTTACAGATACACCTTCTGGTGCATTGCTGTAACACAATGCAGTGATTCTCCTTCTAGACAAAACTGAACCGACAGATTTAGCATTTATTGTAAATACTTTTAACTGGGACTGATGGTCAAAATTATTTTCATTGGCTGAAGATATTGGTGATGTTAATTGTCTTTTTGGCGCTACTAATTGACAAACAACAGCAATATCTCCGAGAGTATCACTTATAGAAATATTATTTATCGTATAAATGTCATGGCATACTATAGATCTCACATACGACAAACTGTAAATAAATTAAAATTAAAATTCAATAACTTGATGTCATATTTAAATAAATTTGAATACATACCTATTTAAATCCCAAATGACAATTACACCTTTTACGTCACCCGACACGGCGATACTGAATGCGCCGGACAAGACGATTACAGTTATTGCGCATCTATGAGCAAGAAGAACAGAAGCTGGAGCCGTTGGTGATTCGAATTTTATTTTTCCACTTGCTTCGATGCTGTACGAGTAAACCATAATTTTTCCAGACATATAACCGATCCAAAGCTGCCCACAATCTGCCGCCGAACCTAACACAGTTATTGGATCAAATCCCGAGGATTTCATTAGAGGCTTTGGGGGTTGCTCTTTTTTGGATTTCAATCTAATGATTCCGTCGTTGTTGTCCCAAGAGGCAAGGGCTGCCCCAAGTACTGTTGTGCTGTTGACCATATTACCTCCTTTCTCATTATTATATCCTATAAGAAGAGCCGTACAAGCTGGTAATCCAAATACGTCTCCTGTTGTAAGTGGAATAAGTGAGACCATCGGTACTCTGTGTTTGTGTTTCCAGCATAAAACAGGTTCATTTCCAGGTGCTCCGACATAATAACCCCATTTTATACCCGTGACACCTTCAATAACCGGTGGGATAGTATTGTAGGCAGGTGAATTTGAGGAATTCATCAAAACGTTACAAGGCAATGGATGAGCAGCTGTGAATAGTTGTGCTGGAGTCTGTCCGTAAGTTTTTACCATTGTCTCCCATGCTTTTCTTTCAACTGGATCAGATATTTTATCGACATTGAACCCGTAGTATGTTGCCGGATGAAAGACATTTATTGCTTCTACAGCGGGTCTACCAGTTTGACGGAATCCAAACACTAGATCAATCCAGTATGACATATTTTCACGAACTATATCTGATTCCAGCGCAGCTCGATGTACCAGAACGAATAATCTCGCATCATTATTACACCAACTGGGTAATTCAACATCTCCAACTCTGCAGCCATTTTGCCGTACACCGAAATTAAAATTTTCTGAGTTGAGTAAAAATTCCGGTAGATAGAAAAATTCTGGAATCAATTCTTTGACGTCAGTTGTTGAATCACAGCTTGTTAATCTCCAAGTGGTGGCCAGTGCGTGGAATGTCCGATCCGGTATGTCAAAATTATTGTCTTGGTAATTCAAAAACATGCTAGTAAATGGTGGAAGACGTACCAAGAAATGAAGAACGGTACCAGAGTTGCTGTAATGCGAGCCGTAATGAAAAGGTTCCTGGTTCAACGCTATTAAATTGAGACCCTCGGCCAGAGCTTGCTTCAAGTAATTATAATTGTTGATATAGTGCTGCTCATTTTTTTTATCCTGGACAGCCATTGGGCGCTTGAAGTTTCGATAAATATTTGGATTAGTAAGATCTATTTTACTGCTAGTGTAATCGGCAAGTACAAAAGGAAAGACCGGGTACTGCATCAAGTCATTGTAAGACCTTCCGGCTAGTTTATTTAAGCACGTAATATATTCCCAATTGGTGAGATAGCCATTTCGCCACGCAGCAAGTGCTTCATTTAAATCATCACCAGGAACTCGTTGTGGTAAATTACAATTTAATAATTGACTTACAAACTCATCTCTCTCTTTAGAAGAATTAAAAGCCAGCAATAAAGTTCTTCCAGTAGTTAAAAAAAATTCGATTGCTCTTTCTTGAAGCTGATACCGTCTTCTGTGTAATTCCCGTATGTCTTTCAATTTCCACGCAGTACCTCCAGCCATCGCGAGATCGAGACCACTGCAACCGCCTCCCAACAAAGCAGTGTCTTGAGAGTAAACTGACATTTCTGGATTATCGGGTACAAAGTACAAGCATGTTTCACCAATCAAAGCTTCACCGGGTATTTCTATTTGCGGAGTTACAACTTTAACTTGAGACATTTTCCCAATACGCTCACTGGTATGCAGTCTTTCAATAAGAGCAGTCGCATTTAAATCTTGACGTCTCATATTTGTAAAAAGATATGACAAAGGTTGCTCTAATTCTTCTTCAGTCGATTGATCATTTCCGCTAGCAACTTTTCTGGGATCAGTTTGCTGTTCAGTTAAAAAAAATTTCTTATTAATTTTCAAGTGACATCTTTGCATCCGTATTCGTACTCGTGCCGGCCCTTCTGTGGGATCAAGTTCCCAATTTGTTGGATATGATTCCGGAAAATACCAAGGCGCTCGTTCATGAGTAAGTCGTTTAGTTAAATCTCTCCATCGGGCCATCGACTGAGCTTCTAATCCACGCGTGTGCTTGAATTTTTCCATCAGTGCCTTGCGCTCGTGATTCTGTTCCTCAATTACCGAACGTGTAATAACCATCGCGCTTTCAGTCAATTGTTTAGCCAACAAATCAAATTTATTTCCTATTCGATGTAATGCTAGTAAATTATTGTCAAGCCAAATTTCACGATCTTTAGAAAATTCAAGGCGCAATGAAGCTAATTGGTCTTCAATTCGTAATTTATCTGATGAAGTTGATGTTCCTTCAATACTTAATAATGCAGGATACCAAACAGCCAAAGTTTCTTTGAATTCCGTACATAATCTAGCATCTGAACTCGGCATATCAGTTCGTTTTTCAAATAAATCCCACAAAAATAATTCAAGTTTTTTTTCAACACTACTATTAATCTCAAGAATAGATGAAAGTATTTCACGACCTCTCGACTCTTCCATCAACGATCTAATGGCAAATACACGAGTACTATTACTCTGATGCGGACTCAACAGCCAGATGATCATTTTAGCAGCATTTTTACGTAAAATTGATCTCACTGACCATGATCCACTCCAATTATTTTTTCTATCAAATGAACTATTTGACATACCATACAACAGTATAATATATATTCTTTTCGTCAATTCGAGCTCATTATTTGACGGCGCGCAGTCAGATGCAGTCAAAAATTCAATTGCTTTGAAAAGAATACTTCGAAACCGTTCATTAACTTCTCCGCGTCTTGGTTCCCGGTTTGTTGTACCATAAATATTTATACCACTTGCACTTCCGCCTCCACCGTAGCTAGATGTCCGAGACTCATGATCGCTCTGTTCGCTCGAGGTTGTCAGGACATTATTGTGAGCCAAGTACGAGGAAGAAGCCAAGTACGAAGTAGCGCTCCGTAATTTAAATCCCGATTGTAACGACGATACTTTTGGCATCAAGACGTCTAGCTCACCGTCAAATAAAACTACTTGAGCATTACGAATTACAGAGACACACGCGGCATTTGCACCACACTGAGATCTTTCATTAAACTCAACATAATTTAGTATCAAATGTAAGTCTGATATCGCTGGCATATGATGACTACCCGGTTGCTCAAGTAATTTAGTTGCAATACTAACTAAAAGAATGTGAATATCATTTATCAGAAGCGGCGGTGAAGATGCTCCTGATGAGGCTGAATTATGCGCGCCTCCGACAAGCGATTGGGCTAAAGATTCAGCCAAACCCTGATCAGACAAAAGTGTGCGCAATGAAGATGGATTTTTATTAATCATATCAATAATCAAATTAATAATTGGTCTTGTGATATTTGATCCAGTTATTGGTATTCTAGTCAACATTGCCAGTAAAGGTGGAATCGCTGCTAATGTCGTAGGTCCTCTGAGCGCCAGACACTCCAACGAAGATGACAGTGACTCGTTATTATTACTCGGATAAAGTGTAATTTGATTTGCCAAGTGAAAGAAATATTTTTGCTTTATAAATTTATTTATTTCTTCATCATCAGCTCGCTGCAAATACGTCTGAATAACTTTTATTACTGCGGTTCGAACTCGAGTGTCGGGGTTGTTCAGTAAAATTAAAAGTAATTCGGCGCGAATTACGTGTTTTACAACAGATTCGATGTGACAGTCTGGTAAAACTCTAAGAGCGTCACGTAAAAGTAGAAGAAGCCCTTCGGTAACGAGTCCTTGACAAACACGTTTCTCGTCTGTTCTCCCTGATGAACTATTTTCATTTCCTAGGTGATTATTTGAACCATCACTTGCCGCAATACCTGAATCTTCACCAGCACTTGTTTCTCTAGCATTATTACAATTATTATTATTATTGTTGTTGTTATTATTATTACTACGTTTTTCACGGCGTTTGATAGCTCTGTCTCTCTGAAGTTGGACATTTATCAACGCTTTGTTTAGTTTTGTCACTTCTAATGTTGGAACATTTGATTCGTCTGATGAACTTCCAGTAGTTGTGTTTGCCGTTGTTGGAAAACGATTCAGGACTGGTGACTTTAACTTACTGTCATTATGAGCCTCTTCAACTATCAGCGGCGGTAACAAAAAGTACATATTGTGACGTGAATGAGTAACATAAGTATCTGACGCTTGGTGTACAAGTATAAGGTAGTCCATGATCGCAACCAAGTGGGAGAATTCCGGAGGAGCTCCCATGAGCGCTCTAATTAATTCAACAATCGAATTACCGGTAGTGGTATCCCAGAGAGCGTCAAAATCTTCGTACATGAAATGCTGTTTGCATACAAATAGAATCATTTCAACAATTTCAACTCGGTTTAATTGAGTTGCATTGAACTCTCTCTGAGCATGTTGATCTCTCAGCAACACCAATAGAGCATGTAAAAACATATTGAATGTGTCATGCTTGACCCAAGTTTTCCATACTCCCAGTGACTCTTTTATCAATTCTGGATCAACAATAACGGCTTCAGAACTTTGTAAAATTGTTAAATTATTTCCATTGGCAATATCTTTTACAATTATTGAGCTACTGCATGCAGAATCTAAAATTGCTTTGAGAAAATATTTACCAGCGTAACATCTAGGTGATTCTAGTACGCGCATAATCAACGACTGACCCCCCTCTGAATTATATTGACTCAGAAGCTCTGAATCACTTCGTGCTAAATTAACGACTATCGAGAGCGCAAGTGCTTGCTCTTCTTCAGAAGAATCGAGTTCGACAATTCGCGCAAATAAATACAAAAAAATAGGTATACCACCGATTAAACTTGCCGATGATATAAATCCCCGATACTGCTGACGCTCGAGATGATGCGTCGGAGTAATTACGGTTATTGATAGTGGGGGTTGTTGCGAAACTCGATGCTCAGGAGCAGAGACTACACGAAATCCAGGTGGAGGTTGTCCTGGTAAAAGATTTCTCACTACCGCACTAGGATTTGTGATTGCCTGTGGATATAAATTAACAGTATTTGGACATTTTGCTTCGTAAGATAATAAAATATTATCTTGTAATTCACTCAATTGTGATGAGTGAGTTGTGTCATTCATCACCGCATTCCAATCTATCTCTGAATCAACAGAAACTATTTTAGTTTCAACGACTCGCCGAAGATAAGTTCCTCCGTATGATTTTCTTCTGTTGAGATCGAATTTACCGCTTTTAAATTTAACTTGACGGACTCCATTTATTGCACCAGATGCAATCAATGACGCGAAATCTGGTTTTACAGAATTTAATATACAATCAGCGATATTTGTATAGTTGGGACCAAGACTTGTCAAGTACAAAGCTCGTTCTTTTGTAAAAACCGGACATCTGTAATGATAACAATTTTTTAAATTACGATTCATAAATAAATAATTACTTATAAATAATAAATAATTACCTAAATAACATGAGATTTCCTAAATACCAAGCGCCACCACTATTCCCGTTGCCACCAGTGACAACAGCAGATTGACCGAGCATGACACATGTAGTTGTAGCAGGTTTCCGTACCAATAAACCATCAAATGGTAGCTCAACATTTGCTTCACGCCAGCCGTCAACCCAAATGGTCACTTGTACCACAGCACTTTTCCGATTCAGCACAGTGTCTTTAAAATTAAGTGCCAAGTGATGCCAACGTCCTGATGGCAGTATTCCACTGATAGAAGTTTCAGAAATAACATTATTACTTTTATCGTCGGGTCGGCTCAAACGAACAATCAATTTATCTGACCGTAAATCCAGCCAAGTTTCCAGTATCAGTGATTCGAAGCCGATAGACATCAAATGAACGATTGTAGTTAGTGGCGGAGGTGGAGATATAGATTCAGCAGATATTTCACGGCTCCAAAAGTTATTATCCGACAAAATAGTGGGCCCCCATTCAGACAGGCTGTCACTTTCAGAATTAAACAAAGTAACGGGTGAAGTTTTAGCTGTTGTTAATCTTGAGCCCAGTACAACTCCTCGTTCCACTCTTATCCACATCGAAGCCGAGCATCCGTGTAACCACACTGACCACGACAATTCTGAACCAATAGGTAAACATGTGGCATGAACTGACCACGGACTATATACGCCCGCAGATAAATGTTTCTCACGATAATTATGGACAGTATTTGATACTTTTTCAATATTTTTACATTCTTCTTTTACTCGGGTATTTTGTTTCTGTTCGTTGAAGGTTGAAATCAGTGGAAATGAGAGAATAAAATTTGGCTGAGGTTGTAAATTAATTACAAGTCGATGAAGGGGTTGCAATAACGATAGCATTGGCGGAGAGTTTACTTTAAACAGTGAAAAATAGAGCAATAATTCATTTGGAGATATTGATTGGGTTGCTAGCAATGTAAAAACCTGAAGTATCGCTTGCTGTAAATCTGAAAAATCATTCAAAACGCAATTCATTATAAATTGTCTAAATAACATTACATAAATTTTTTATGCACCACTAAAAAGTATACCTTCATATTGAGAATTTTTGCTGATTAATATTTCCCTAAATCCGTTTAATAACTTAGCAATAACCCCAGATCCTGCAAGTGCAGCACAATTGGATACACTTTCTCGACAAGTAACCGCAACCTTCCTCAGTCCTTGACTCACAATAATACATCTCTCAGTGTCCAATCCCCTGCAAATGTATTGTGTTAATAATTCATATTTATTTTTACACTTATCAATAACAATATGATAAAAAAAAAGTAATTAAATCGGACTTACTGTTGACCAAACTGGATCAGTAGGTCAACAGCTAATGAGCACAATGCTGGATGAGCAGTAGTATTAGCGGTGATATGTCCACCTCGGGACTCGATTGTAGATCCCAAAGAATTTAACCCCTTCGGCAAATTATTTTGCTGGCTATTATCCTCATCTCTACTACTTTTATTGGGGACTTCATTGTCTGCTTCATATCCATCGTCAGCAGTGACGTATTCACCTGCACTGCTTTCGTCACCACCGTAATCCGGCGCCGACGATGAGCAATCGGATATCATTGCCGGTAACTTCTCGAAATAAAATAAAAATAATTACATACATATCAATATTATATGTAAAGTAAATAAAAATAAACTTACTCTGAGCTGACCAGATTGTAGGGGAACTTGTTCCCGGCACGGTTTCAGCATAGTGATTTTTAAAAATATTTCCACCAGCACAGCAATCCCACGTCCAAATTTAATTCCACCATTTATCAGTGTCTTTTTGAGAACACTTATTATGTCACTATTATTATCTAAACCAAAAATCATTTTTTATAAATATTATTAATACTTAATTGCAATAGATAAATGCATAATAACAATAAAATAAAACATTGAATGATATAACATGACAAGAAGAATTATAAATGATAGTAAATATATCTAAGTAATGGTGATAAGAATGTTAAAGAAAAGCTAGACGTTAAAACAAATTCATACTCTATGCAGTATGTTAAGCGTGATACTGAAAAGGTGTTTTATTGTTTTCACATAGCCCATCGACAATAATGATTGGCGGCAGCTACTCTCGGCCGTATTAAATACGCGTTAATCCACAGCTGTGGTTGTTAGATTTATTAGTGTATTATTATAACAACACACACCTATTTAAATCCGTAAATCGTAAACTCGTACTCCACTCCTCACCGCCGACATTCTTCACCGCGCTTTTAATCGTACCATTAATTCATATTTTCATAATGTCCCTACTAACACCATTTGGAAAAATTGATTCTTGGTAATTCCGGTCTTCAATAAATTATTCATAAAAAATGGACCTAGGAACTGAATGTTCTAACTAATGAACTCAACGGTTTTTCTAACTCAGTAAACTTTTTTCGCGGCTCTCGAAAAAATTTAAAAAAAGGCAATTCAAGTGGAAATGGAAGATTTCCGCATTGTGATTAATAAATATATATATATATATAGTTTTTTTTTACTCAATAAAATTCCATAATAACTCAACGCAGATATAAAAAATACTTACATAACGTGGATGTTAAGTGACAGGTGATTAATGCCTCGATCAGTTTGTGGGCCCATTTGTTTTGGTCTGAAAAAGATAAGTAAGTAATTTCGTTAATTTAAAGCGGTTATATTTAAAAAGAAAAAAAAAAAAGCTATCAACAATTACAACTGCTGTTGACATTTTTTGCTACTTACTCACCTAGGATTCGATCTTCGACAATACTAACTACGAGGATTTTAATAAGATTTAATGACGACTCTACAATGGCTAAGTGGGATGAAAATTCTTGACGAAATTTAGGACAATAAAGCGCTACTCCGGCGGCTGATCGCCATACTGCGCTAGCTTTAAATAAATTAATCGTCAATGATTCATCATTTTTATCTAAACTATTTAATTCTTCAGTATCTTCAGTCTTATTTTCTCTATTAATTTCATAATCGTCATTTAAAATTATATCACTATTTGATTTTTCAAATATTTTTTTTGAACATCGTTGCTGTTGGAATGTTTGAATATTCTCAATATCACAGAGAACACTATTTGTTTCGTGCTCAATTATTTCAAATAAAAGCTTAAGGGGTGAACATTCGGTTAATCTTGCCGAGTCTTGAGGATTGATGTCAAGTTTAATAGTCTTCCAAATCTCCATTATCACCGATATCTGGAGTAAATTGCAAACGGAGCGTGTAAATGTTCTAATTGACAGAACCTCAAGTGCCTCGTCTAGTCCGCTGAGCTGCATAAATTTATCATACAAACTATTGTCAACAATCAGACTGGAAATAATGGACAAACATGATTGGATAATAAATTCAACAGTTGTCGTTGATTTATTGTTAACAATTAAATTACGATAATCAATTTTAGCTTTCAAAAATGTTGGGTAAAATATTTTTGACAGCATCTCATGTTTAACTTTTAAATCTAAATGCGGAGTTACTTTGACTAAATGCGTCATTGTCATACAACATAAATGATAATTTTCCGGTGATAATAGAGATCCATAGAGTTCGATAAAGTCCCATGAGTAATCCGATGATTTACTGGTACAGATATTGCAATCAGCCTGTTGATTATTATCTTCAATGGCTACTGTTGACAAGTTATTACTTTCTTTAAATAGACAACGTTCGAGTAATGCTATGCAAGATGAATAAACATGCTTATTATGCGGTTGTTTTTTAACATAATTAATAATATTAATGAGCAATATTTTTAAAGGAAAACAGCAGCATGTACCAGAATTCTTCATTATTTTTAATAGCCTCACTTGGAATTCACAGTCAAATCGTGATGATTCTTTCAACAATCTAATAAGAATAATAAAAAGAGATGATATAGAACAGTTACATGTCTGGTGGGATATACTGGCTACCATTGTAGGCTGATAATAAGCGATACCAAGCACATCATTATGATGATGACGGTGATAGGATTTAATTGAATCAATGGCCGTAAGATGTTTATGCTTAAGCTTTATGTTACTACTTGGGTGATTACTGATCTTGGACTGCGATCCCGTGTAACTGAGCTCCTGTTTTATGTGCTTGAGACCGTTTATCAGTACGCCTATCATGTCGATGACTTTTAACGCTCGGGTCATTGACCTCAATGAATCAATACTTGGTAAATCTAATATTGTCACAATCGTTTTCTCAATCAATTTACCATCTTGACTTTCAATAAACAGTTGAAATAATTCTAAAAAATCATTAAGTTTATCTAAATTTTTTTTCCGATTGTTAACAAAGTAATAAAGAAATGAAAGTGTGCCGTATATCATTGCGAAAATACATTCCTGTAATAACGAACCCTCTTCTAGACTTGCCGAGGCAGTTAATTTGCTACTGCAATTGTCTTCTAGCAGTCTCAGTGTCATCGGTAGTAAACCATTATTTATTACAGCAGTCATTAGTTGATCATCTACCGTAAGAACTCGTTCCAAAGCAGTCAACATTAATCTTGAAGTGGCTGCTTTCAATCTAACGCATTCAATTCCCGTTAAATTATCGGCATCAGCACCAAATTGAAGTGACCACAAGGTATCTAAAGCAAACTTTACAATCTTGATAGCGACGGTTTGATCAACAGATGTATTGTCATAATCTTTTTTCATATTTTGTAGTAATTGAATAATCAAAAAACTTATTTCAAAATTACTGATCTTTATATTTAAAACAGCCTTCACCCGATCATCGGCACAATATTTTTCAATTTTTTTATTTTTATAATTAGATTGATTTAGTTTTTTTTTAATTCCTACCACCGCGTCTGTTTTATCATCATTATCATTATCATCATCATCATCGTCGTCTTCTTCGTCAATTTTTCCATCGCTTCTTACCACGTGCGTAAAGTAATCAAAATCCATGGGATTAAGGCGTATCTTAAACATTAGAGACCTTGTTTGATCAATGTCATCATCCGCGTGTACATAATCAGACTCATTGGTACTTGAGTCACTGTAGTTTGTTTCAGTTTTAACATTATCCGATTTATTTACTTTAGCGGCACGTAATTCCCGTCTTTTTACACTAACCATTGGACTGTGTTTTTTTAATTTTTTACGTGACATCTCTGGGTCGTTATTTACATTGTGACTATTATTGTGATTATGATAATGATTAAACCGTCTTTGATAATTTTTTTTTTTCATTTGCGATATAATATCCAATTTATCGATAGTATCATCATTAAAATTTAATTTAACGTAGGGATTACAAGTGACGTTTATCTCCAGCTTATTCTCTTCCTCCGCGACGTCACCATTATTTTTATCATGATGTGAAGCAACAACCGGGTAGAGAGCAATGAGAAGGGCGACCAGTTGTCGACCACAAGAAAGATCTCGAATACCACCAAGTAAATCGATAACTGTCAAACATCGCCATCCACGTCCTTGAATCAAGTATTTGCGTAGCTCGACCAGTTCATCTCCACCCTCATTTTTAGTTGTCGCACACAATTCATTTATATCAGAAATTAATTCACAGGCTATCAGCGTACAAATACCACCATCATCACCGTTACCACCAAATGAACTAAATAAACAATACACAAGTATAAATACATTAAATAAATAATAATAACAATAATAATAACGGCTATTGCTTTAGCATATATTTATTGGATAAAAATAATAATTATAATAAAAACGAAATAATATTTACATCAACAATATTAATAGCTTATTTAACTTTGAGTCCTATATCAGTACTACGGAAAATTACACCGAGCGATGTCTGTATTGTTATCACACCCTATTCGCGCGCGCAAATACAACATAAACATGCTCATTATCTTCTAATGTGTTTTTCATGAGCTTCACATCTACATATATGTCAATATATATATATATATATATATACCTACATTTATATTGCAGTTAAACAATACTTGTCTCTGTAGCTCCTCACTTAAATTGATGATCCATTTTAAATATATATATGTATATTATCATTACGAGGATTATTTTATTGATAAATATATATTTTATGAATAATTAACTGTGCAATTAAAAAATACTACGCGGATAAAATGCTCATGATTCTAAAAATATGTGATAAAAGTACTACATCCGAGACATGACAGTAGTCAGCAGACAACTTAAAAAATTTTAAGTTTTGTATTTTTTAAATACAAGATTTGAATACTAATAACAAATATATATAAGGACGTTAGCATCACTACATATTTCAAAATTATTTAATTTCTTCAGATTAATACTAAAATTTTCCGATGTCTGTCATTTAAAATATAATTTTCGGAGCGATTTAAAATACTTACCACCAAGAAGAAATAATATTATTAATGTCTATCCCATCATTAACTTGAGCCAGCAATTCAGCAAGAAATCTATCCAGCCACGATGATTTCTGAAGTATAAATAACTTTGTTAATTTAAATAAAGTAATAATTATTATTATTTACAATTGTACCTGATAGCTCATCGGCTCCGCATGAATGAAATTATCCCAGAGTAATTGCAGCTTATCATTGCACCCTGGTGAAGTCATTGCCACAATTATAAACTGTTCTATGTCTTCTTAGACATTTAATAACTTTGTAATAATGGTATTTTAATTAATTCACTGATCATTATTAATAATCAATAAATTTAAATATCAGCACACTATCAACTATTTCGTTAACAATAAATTTGTTTTTAAAAGTAGTAAGTAAGTAATACCGGGAGTGGTATTTGATACTTGAGTATTATTGAAAATAGCCAGCGGAGATATTTGTCAGAAGAAACAGCAGCAGCAGCAGCAGCAGCAATGTGTACTTATGGAATGATCGCGTTTTGCGTTCTGGGATTGTGTGAAAGATAAAACCGCGAGTTGTAGTAATGAGACACCCCGTTGATCGCGCACGCATGTATGGACTCTTTTATTCTTCCTTGTCTCTCTTCCCACTTGCCCTGTACTTTATTCTCTTTATTATTTCAAAGTTATATAATAATAATTATAATAATAATAACAGCCTCGTATCGTATTTTTTCTTTTGACGTAAACCTCATACGGCGTTTGCAGACTCGTAAATTAGTCAGTGAATTAATCAATACACATTAGGTGTATTATTATTTAAGATGTAAAGAAGCCTCTTAAATGTTGGGAAGACTATAATATATTTGTATATAAATGTATATATATATATGTTATGTTAATATTAATTATAAATTTCAGGGATAATAATTATGACAAGATCAATGACAGTCACAATTAGTATTTTGTATATGAAATCAATGTTGATTAATTAATGAATATATATATTATTTACAATACCAATGAATATTTTTAATTGATAAATATATAATGTGCTAACGTGGTTATGTTTTTAATAGATAGTATCAATTGACATTTCACATTATCTTGATTTATAAAAATCACCACTTATTTATTACTTTTTACAACATATATTATAACTGACACATATATCAACAAATATTTTTCACTCGATGACAAAAAAAAGTAAAAAGGCTAAATAATCAGTTCGGCATGTAGAAAATAATGGTTTTTATATATTTTCTGCGAATAAACACAAAAATATATATCAAGTAGGCAAAGTAGATAACTATATTATTTGGTATATATTTAAGTCATAATTAGTATTTATATTGTGAAAAAGTTATATTTATAATAACTAAATTATTTATTGTAATGTTTAAATAATTTAAAAACAATCTGAAAGAAATCTCGGACATTTTGAAAATTTTAATTTTACCGCGCAAATTTAAATAGTCACTTTATATTAATTATTGGTTGTAGAAAGAAAGCGGCCAATTTTCTACACACTGCAGTCTATTATTTAAAATCAAAACTGATTTACTATTCTCTTGTAAGTTTTATTCGGATTTTGGTCTTCAGGAAAATCTCGAGGAACTCGACCCATTTTGACATTTGGCGGGACGCAAAATTTTAAATCTTTTTTCGACTCCTCTTCCCTCGATAATATAGAACGCTACTTTTATATTTTATATAAATATATAAATCGGAGTATAACACACAGTGTGAGTACAACCACTCGATTATTTAATAATCGATTTTATTCGTATGTGCAATTTTCTAATGTAGGCAATGGATATAAATTAAAAATATAGGTATATTAGTTAGTAAATATTAAGTACTTAATAATTATTAAAAGCTGACGGGTGATTATAATGTTTAATAAATATAATTATTTATTATTTGCTTAAATTTTAATCAGTCAGTCATAAAATAGATAAGTTTGTTCTGACGGGAGTGGGAGGTTATCGTCAACAATACGGATTACCGTGGCAACAATTAAATGAGATTTAAATAAAAAAAATTATATGTATATGTTAGTAAAATTGTGTGTAAAAAATATTAGATGAGTAAGAATTAAATAAAAATGAATGTTTTGAATAAAATGCGTAATTCATGTGGTTGGCGTAGCGGTGCCAAGCAAATGTCAATAGACGCTATGATACCACTTTTTGCTGTTCCGGCAATAACAATTATTGCTGCTCAGACTGTTTATTTAACAGTAATAACATTCATCACAACACCTGTAATTGTTTATCATCTTGATCACAATTTTTTAAGATTTTTACCTAGATCAAAATTTTTCATAATGTGGACAATCACCAGTGTGATAATAATGTTATCGGTATTTGAAATGTGTGTGGTGCCTCTGTTGGAGATTTTGCCAGAGGAAAATTTGATTTTTGTTGCCGGAGTTGTCGGAGGAATAGCTTGTGGACATAAGACAAGAATAAACGCTGACTGTTTAGCGCAAGACGGTGCTGTGGCAGCAGTCGCTCAGGAATTAGAGCTAGAAGAAGGTACCAGTGGTACTGAGGATGATGACTTTTGTGTGACATGCCGAAAAAAGGCACCACCACGTGCTTATCACTGTCGAATCTGCCAGACTTGTGTGCTGGGCAGAGAATATCACTGTAAATGGTACAATTACATTTTTTATAGTCACGATCATGATAAGATAATAGTTATTTAATTAATGAATTTCGTTTTTTTTTAGGCTGGACTGTTGTATAGGTGCCAATAACTTGAAATGGTACCTTGGGTGTTTGATTAGCTCAACAGTGGCCTTCATTTACGGATCTAATCTTACAATGACGAGTGTTTGTCATCCTTTTATTCTTATCGGAACTATTCTATTGCCTGACGACTGTAGTGATGTTTATCATCAGTTAGAGTAAGCCAGTAATAACACCAATGACAAATATTCATTATTTTTTTCTCTAATTGATAATTTTTTATAAAATTCTTTCAGCCTCGCGCTTTGTTTTGTATCCGCTGTCTACAGTCTCATTGTCGGAATAATTGTATTCGGTTACTTGGTATATCATTTATGGCTGTTATATCTTGGTACGACAGCAAATGAACGAAGACGTCTTACCTCAAGTGATAGTCACCAAACAAATTGTAGACTATTCACCAGTATTGCACAACTAGTCTGTTGTAGATGTTAATTTAATTATCATTTTACTTTATTGTGATCAAAGTAATTTAATATTCATTTTTTATTCTACATAGATAGTGTAGTCATTTAAATAATATTTACATTAAAATTTCTGTGAAAATTGAGGTAAAAAAAAAAAAAAATCCAGTCGCTGATTACGCTTATATTTACTTAAAACAAAAATTGAAATGATATTTTTGTATGAATGAAAAATGCACAAGTGAGATATTAATTTATGTATATATTAAATGTGTACATAGTGCCAAATTATTTATTGATACTTTACCCGAGAGTTTCATTAGAAAATAATATTTATTAATGAATGAATCAATTTAAACTGTACCTCGCACTTAAAATATTTATAAAGCATAAATAAAAATAACGAGTTTTAAAAGTCGATATATTTTATTAAAATTAATTTAATTAATAGTACATGTGTATAAATATATAATATTACTTATTCTTATTACTAATCAATTATTACTCCTCTGTGCTGAGGAGCAAAGTCGGGAATAACCGACTGTACTAATTGCCTCAGTTTATTTTTTTGTTTGTCACTTTCTTCAACTTTGTCCAAAACTCGTAAATATTTTTTCCACATATTAAAATAATTATATTTTACTTTTTCATTGTGAAAATTTATAGCCACTTGTTGATTATTGTTATTGATAATTTTCATTGATAATGTATAAGCTAGCCATTTATCGTAATAATTTTTTTTCAATCGATTGTTGTAATGCTCAACAGCGATTTTATATTTAGTTTTATTGTCTCTAGTAAATTTCAGCCAGTTTTCAAAAATCCTCCAGGTAAGATTTCTATGATAAATATCAACATAAACTTCTGTTTTTATTTCAATCTCTCTTTCAGTTTCAGTTTTCCATTTTAAGAATACTTTTCGGAGAATAGATTTATGATAATGTGTCTTAGCTTTAATCATATCATTACGTATTGATTGGATGAAATAAATCAAAGGCCGCATGATAAATCGTCGGAGTAAATACTTTCGATAAAAATCATCAGCTCGCTGCATATCATGTTTAAGTTTTTCAATATTTAAAGCTCGTTCCCGTTCTTCTTCTCTACGCCGACGAATCTGTCGAGCTTTTTCTTGCGCCTCTAGCTCAAGTTTTCTACGCGCCGCCTCTCTCTCGTTCATTTTCATTATTTCCTCCAATTGTTTTTGCTCTTGTAATTTTTTCTTACGTTCATACTCACGTCTGGCAACTCGTTCTCGCCGCGCTTGAGCTCTCGCCTCCATTCTAGCCAAAAAAATCGGAGGATTAGGTTTCGGTACACCATCACTCAATACTTGTTCGACTTCATGGCAATCAATGCCTTCTCGTAACATTAATTGACGTAAAATTTTTTTCGATCTCTTTTTGCAGTGTGAAAAAGTTCCTTTCGCTGTATTGAGCGTCTCTAGCTCACTTAGTTTTGATTCAACTTTAATCTGTTGTAATTTCATGTCCTGAATAAGACGATTTTGCTCCGCCAACTTGGATCTTTGTTCAGAAATTATTTTTTTCTGCATCTTCAGACGATTTGCAAATGACTCCGATACATTAGCGCTATTTATTTCAGCTCGTGAATTAACTAAATCCTTTGTATCAACAGATATACTTTTTTTATTCATAACTCTTGATACATTTTTCTGTTTATCTTTTATAGCATTAACAAATAATTCTATTTTTTTAATATCCTCAATTTCATATTCTTTTTTTTTATTTTTATTCAAAAATTTAAGCTCATCCACTAGCATTTTCCACTTGTTAAAGTATCGTCTCAATTGTTTTCGCGCATAATTTTCTTGAAGCTTAATTGTCAATAATCTCAAACGTTTTGACTCTTTAGCAAAATTTAAAAGACAAGTAAATACTTTCTTCATTATTTCATAATTATGTTCTTTTGAATTGGCCGACAGTGGCTTGTCTTTTATTGTTACTGTAATATTCCCAGAAGGCTCTTTAACTTTCGGCTTAATAATTTCAATCTTTTGTACATTAAATTCTTCCTTATACTCATTATTCTGCAAATGTCTACTCGTTCTTATTTGAAAATTTACTTTTTGACTCATCGTTTCAAACGCCGGCAATAAATCAGTTTCTTCATCAGTCCGTCCAAATATCCACTTACTAAAAATATTATTCAAATTATTTACAAAAATTTTAATTATTTATTTCAATATTAATTAATTACTCACATTTTTTGATTTCGTTCCCGGCATAAAATACTACCGGCATCCATTTTATAAAAGTAAATTATTTTTTACCTGAATTATTTCAAATTTAAATTTACCCTCCAAAAATTAATTAAAAATATTTAATTAACAATATGTTAAATACTTTATTAATTAATAATTACTCACAATAATTGAAGTACAATAAAAATAAACACTTATTAAATTTATTTTTGTAACCTTGGTTACGTGATGACTAATTTTATAATTACAGTGTAAGCGTACTGTCAACAATTCAACACAAATATTTTATAGTATTTTATTATTATGATTTTAAAAAACCTAAAAAATATATTTTTAAAATAATAAATACACAGAGATATTATTTTAAGTAATTAAATAAATAATTCAAATCTGTTTAAATTTTAAAAAATAAGTTTGGATAAATTTCCCGCTACTGACAGCTGTCACGTGGTCTTTCATTTGAAAAGAGAGTCCCCTGGTACGTAAAATGGGTATCAACAGAAAATAATAAATATCTGTCTCTCTTTCTCTTGCTTTTTGGCAACTGTCAAAATCTGTTTTTGTCTGTTGTAAGTATATTTGCGTATCTGTCTCTCCCCGACAACGTCATCTTCAGTATGCGCAAGATCAACCGAAAAAATCTAACAAAACGTCAACGATAGTTAAGAGTGTTGATGTACTTATCGTTGGTTAAATTTATTAGAAATGGTTATTAATTATCCTTACATCATATTCAGTAGTTTTTAACCAACAGTAATCAGCATAATCAAATGGACACGAATATTTATTTTAAATTAAAGGTAATTTGTTCAGTTTGTAATTATTATTTTTCATATATTGCTTTGCTGTAGACAAGCAAATAGATTTTTACATCGTACTATGGAGGTTATTGTCTGTTGCCCTAGATTTTTATCCGAGCATTCTGTTCATCAATAAATTAATAACTCTTTTGTTGGCACAAAAATAAAATAAAATAAATAATTATTATTTATTTTCAGTGGCAGTAGAAAAAAAAATAAAACTGTGGAAGCTGTAAAATTGTATAAAAGTTAAGATTATTATTCATTTGAAATAAAAATCATGGATCCAAGGGGCCCTCAAAGAGCGGGGGCCCCTATAAACCCAACGACAATTACATCAACAATATCAGATGTTAATTCAGCTGTTGATAAGTCACTGCTGGATACTGTTGTTGATGACAATTGGCATGGAGTTGGTAATACAGCTAAAAATAATAACCGTTTGTTGTTCCTCACTGTAAGTTATTTCAATAAATGAAATATTTATTTATTAATTAATAAATAATATTTATTTTTAGGTTGAATATGTAGACGATCATCAGTCACGAGACTATTCAAAGGTATTTTCTCCATACGAACAGGTGTCTTTTTATTCTCCGAGAGCTCCGTCACCTCTGTCGGACTTTGAGCACAGCAAAGTGAGCCCACTGGACCCGAACATGAGTTCAACCGCAAGATATTCACCTACACCTGTACAACAGCTTCCATCTCTGGCATTTCCAAACTCCGTGGTAGTTCTTCCTGGTCCTCCTTCACCGCTTATTATTCCTAGTGACGGTCATGCTAGAGCCAATATTAATAATTATATTTCTAGTCACAATAATACTATTCAAAATGTAGCACAGTCGGGGGATAGTGCAACAATTGATTTTGTAAATAATGAGGCTCATGGAGAAGCTCTAGTTACTAGTGTTAATGGAGAGTTAATTTTAATGCAAGGAACAAGTACTGAGTTGGAGTCAACTTCATCGTCTTCGTCCTCGGTGTCAGCTGACACTGCTGCTGCCGGACCGCTGATGCTGGCAGAAATTCCAGAGGTTGAGTTTGCATTGACGCGAGAATTTTTGGTGATGCAGGATGATGACCATTTGAATGTTGTTAATTCATTGCCCAATCAAAATTGTCAAATAAAAGAAGAGCAGATTATGATCACTGATGATAATATTATTGATAATCATCAAACGGAATTATTGAATTTAAATAATGGAAATGGAGTAATTTCTCAGGAACAAGTTTTAGGAAGAATATTAAAAAATAATATTGAATGTAAAAAATTGATAAAAAATATTCCAGCTTCTGGTAAAATAACATTGAGGAAAAATAAAAAACAAATTCGTAACAAAACAACTTTAGGTAAATTTTTAAATAAATTATTTATTTTTTTAATATAAGTTTTAATTTATATATGACTATTTCAGAATGCGAGGAGTGTATTTCAGCAGCTTGTTTGAAATCTGGTGAATGTACTTGTCGAAATGTCCGCACAATTGCTGATCAACCGGTACCATCTCGAGCTGTTGCAACTTTACCAGGATCGTATCTTGCGATAAATAAATTACCATCGGCTGCAGCTATTGGTGAACCAATAGGACAAAGTAATTATGGAGTATTTGCTAAACGTAATATTCGGCAACGCACTCAGTTTGGGCCTATCGAAGGTATACTGCGTCCTTACAACGGGGAGTTTCTTAAAAATAATGGACTACCTTTGCTCTATGAAACGAATGACGGGCAGCTACTAAAAGTTGATGTGTCAGACGAAAATACTTCAAACTGGATGCGATTTGTTCGACCGGCTTTGACTTTCGATGAACAGAACTTAGTTATTTGTCAGCAGAGTGATGGAATTTTTTTTCTTACCACCCGGAATATTCTATCTAAAGAGGAATTGAAAGCAGGTCCAAGTTCTCAGTATGCTCTACGTCGCAATTTGACTGTTCTTCAACGAGACTCATTGTTGAAAGACAAAGAAATCCATCAGGATGACAGTAATATTAATGGATGGCCGTATTTTGAGTGCGACGAGCCATTCAAATCATCTGAAAAGTTATCAGAACCTTTAGATGCTCATCAAGATAAGAGTGAAGCAACTGAAAAATTTGAAAGCCAACAAAATAATTCAAAATTGTCGTCTGACGATAATAATAAATCACTTAAAGTTGTTGATGGACAAACAGTCCTCTATTCTTGTTCTCAATGCCCAAAAGTATTTCCACGAAGTTATAGTTTGAAGCGTCATATGCACATGCATCTCGGCTCAAAAGCGCCTCAGAAGTATGAGTGCTCAACCTGCGGCGAGAGTTTTTTGCATCCTTACAACCGCAGCCGGCACATAAAAATATTTCACAGCGACGAAACACGAGAGAAAGAAAATGCTCGTGAAAGTTCCAGTGAATATAAATGTAAATCTTGTAATTTGGCTTTTAAAAAATTGTCTTTGTTGAATATTCACAAATTAATACACGAGCAAGATGTAAATAAAGAACACGATGGTTCTTCAACATCGTCATTGTCATCGGCATGTCCACAGTGTGGAGTTACATTTAATGCTTGGTACGATTTAATAAATCACGTATCATCAAAACATGGCCGAATTAAATTGCCTAAAGTAACTAGTACATCTAAAGTAAATAATATTAATAATAATCAAAATGAGAATCAGGTTTCAACTCCGCCAATGTATAAATGTACAAAGTGTTACAAACGTTTTGCAACAAAAGTACGGCTCCAGCAACATTTTCTAGTCCATGGCGCTGAGGATCAAAAGCCACTGCCGTGTAATGTTTGTTGTAAAAGATTTATGAATAATTCAGCACTCTCTTGTCACTTGAAAACTCATCGTCAGGATAAACAGTTGTTTGAGTGTCCAATGTGCCGTAAATTGTTTAACCAAGTTCTCATGCTAAAAGAGCACATTGAAACACACAGAGGTGAGGATGGTATATTTAGTTGCCCTCACTGTCCGAGGACATTTACCAAGTACTCGGTTATAAGGAAACATATCAGAGCTCATCATTGTGAACGTAAACACAAATGTCAATTTTGTTCAAAACCATTCCCGACGATTGACAAATTACGTATGCATTTATTGCGTCACTCGGATCACAGGGAATTTCATTGTGCTAATTGTGGAAAGCAGTTTAAGCGTAAAGATAAGTTAAAAGAACACATGACGAGAATGCACAATGCACAGAAAATAAAACGGGATCAAATTATAACACAAAATAGTAATAATAATAATAATAATAATGATAATATTAATAATAATAATAATAATGATAATGATAATAATAGTCAGGGGAAAAAATTTGTACCAAAAGTTAATCCGACGGATTACAATCGTTTTATTTATAAGTGCCATCAATGCCTAGTGGGTTTTAAACGACGAGGAATGCTCGTAAATCATTTGGCTAAACGGCATCCCGATGTATCACCAGACTCTGTTCCGGAGTTGAATTTACCCATTTTAAGACAAACCCGTGATTACTATTGTCAGTACTGTGATAAAGTTTACAAAAGTAGTAGTAAGAGAAAGGCGCACATTATGAAAAATCATCCTGGAGCAGCATTGCCGCCTAGTAATCGTCATCAAAAGGAAACAGATTCAACGGAATCGGGTCTACATAATTCGACATTTAGTCAAACTGTTGGAAGTGTCTCGACGATCCCACAAAGCTGTCAGTGGTGTCATAAACAGTACGCTAGTAAAGTTAGTATCAAAATATTTTTGATGATGAATGTCTGATTTTGTAAATATTTTATTATATATATACATTTTTTTTTATAGGCAAAATTATTACAACATCAACGTAAAAAACACGCGGCGTTATTAAATCCAGCAGATAAAATTCCCCGTCCACGAAATCGTTCTTCATCCCAACAAAATAATTCATCACTTAACGACAATAATTTTGTTATGTCCGATTATATACAAGGATATGACGTCGATACTGACGTTGATTTTCTAAAACCCAAAATACTTAAAATATCTGACGACTCAAATTTTATTGATAACGATATTGATAACGAAGATGATGGTGATGATGATGATGATGATGGGGCTGGGGCTGGGGCTGGGGCTGAAGGTGATAATGACAATCTTGAGCTTGTCGAGCAACAATTTATTCGTATTTGCGATATTCGTTGAAATGATAATAATATTTCTACGTGACAACGTAGAGGTTTAATTCAATTTTAATCGAGATATGAATCTCGTTATTTTAAATTTAGCGTCTTGTTGTTGCGCCCTGTAACAATTGATAAGACTTTTTGCTGCCAGTAAGCGGCTGCGTCGTGTACCGTCATTGCCACTTGTTGTTCAGACGGTATCGCGGCAAAATTAAAACAAACAACGAAAAATGTTATTGAACTCACGAGAGGTGAACGAAGTTGAAAAAACGTCAGGTTAATTATAAATGACAAAAAATAAACTTAATAGCTGGACATAATTTGTTGTTGGCTCTGACGTGGAATGTCAGTGCTCACCCTAATAAGGGTGGTTGTCAATTAATTGTCACGTGCTCGGTAATTAAGTCATCCGTCAATTGTCTGAATACAAAAAATCAAAAAATAAATTTTTCATTATTTAAAAAAAAAACAGACGACATTTATTATTGATCTTGAATATTTTATATATTATACGAGCAGACTAATTAATACATTTCTGTACTACGGCGATAAAATACGCACTTTTATTTCCTATGATAGAAGACTAATTAACATTTGCTTCGAATTGAATTTTTACAGGTACAAAGTACCAGATTTGACATTGATACCAATTGATATATTATAAATAATAAATATAATTAAAATAAATAAATAAAATAAACTGCGTGTATAACATTACACAGATTAAATAAATTATAAATTTAAGTAATTTTATTAAATCATAAAATAAATTTTTGTTTTATCTTGACATTAATATTTAAATACAGTAAAAAAATATTTTGAATTTAATCTAATAAACTTCCACTCATACATTTGGTGATAATGATAATAAAATAAATGATAGCTGTAGGAATGACAAAACATTATCGTTGATAATAATTAATAAATTAAAGTTGACATAAATAAACACTGGTCAATAATCAAACTTTTATCAATAGCCAAGATTGAAACACTAATATTGATCTATTAAATACTTATTTATAAATAAAAAGGAAGACAAAATAAAAACATAGGCAATTATCTGTTGCTAAAAAGAGCAACAGATAATTAAAATAAAAATAAAGGGATGTAGTAGTATTGAGTAACATTTAAATTTAAAATAACGATATTGGCAAAATACTCGTTCAGCATATTACAATACTAGATAACATAGATTTATTTATTAATTTACTTAGCGATAATGCTTAAAAAATATTATTATTTTTATTTATTTGTACTATTAAAATTAACGAATGTATTAACGAATGTAATGTGCACGCAGTAGCATCAGGCAGTGGATAAGTCAGCTCGAATTTAATTTTAAATTTTAAATTTAAGATAGTAAATATGTGATGTGATGACAATGGAAGCAAAATTATATATATAAATATATAATTATATTATGTAATTACAGTGTATTAGAAATGCACGTGGAAATAGAACAATTAAAATTATACCGTTATGTTAATAGATTATTTGTTTAGATTTTCAATTATTTTTATCCTTGTCAAATTCATTAATAATTAATTAGCTTGATTTAATATAATCATAAATATTACCAGTAAGTAGTTAATATTTTTCATACTAATTCTAGTTTACTAGTGTGACCTAATAATATTTCTTCATTACACTGTAAATTGAGCTATATACTTATAAATATTATAATATATAATTATTTAGTAACAAGTGCTAAGTGCAGAGATAATTTAACAACGCATACAACAAATTAACGTCTCATGTGTGGACTTTCTTCAAGTTTCCGCCATACAACCTGTAATTTTTTATTAATTTATACAATTTTTATTATTATTAGATGTCTTTTTTTGATAAATTCAATGTATTTCTGTGGTTAACTTGGATTGATTCCGATTGGAGCTTGTGGCGCCTCTTAAGCGCTTCGATTGGTTAATTCAAAATTTTGTATGAATATTAAAATTAAAATACGTTGATGAGAGTTGAAGATCACTGAATTTATCAAAAAACTGAGGGGGAGGAAGAGGAGGTCTTAGAATGCCCTTAATTATAATTTAAGTATACTTACATTACACATCTCTCGTACAAGGGCTTTTTCAGTAGGGTTATGGCCAGCGTCTCTTTCTAGTTGCTCTCGTACTTCAAGAACTTGAAGCGCTTGCACAACAGCCTCGGGACGTCCACTTCCGCCATGTAAATTATGAGGATTGTCAGTGTCGGTATTTTGCTCCCAGCGAGGATCCCGATTCTCAGCCTCCCAAGTTTGGGCCCTCGCTTGCAACATACTTTTGTCTTCCTCAAGTTGTTTTACTCGTTGCTCAAGACTCCGAACGTATTGCATAGTTTCATCTATTTAATTATTAATTATTTATTATAATAATTGGTATAATTATTATAAAGCTGTCGTGTCTTGGCAAAAAAAATGAATAAATAAATGATATGTTTACGGAAACGCTGATATATTTAATAATATTTACCGTTAAAAAATGAAGTATGTCGAACTTGTCGTGGTGGAGCGGGAGGTGGTGGAGGGACCGCAGCTGTTTCTTCGGCATTCGTGCTCGAGCTGGACCCATCGCCGTCGTCCCTTTGGGCGCCGCCGCTACCTCTCTCTTCGTCCAGATACAAGCAAAGCTCTTTTAATTCAAGATTATCTTTAATCAACTCCTGCTGCTTATTATCCAGCTGTCTCAATTTATTTTGATAAGCCGAGACTTCTTGTCTCATTACACTGGCAGTGTATCTACCAAATCTCTGCCATTCGCGAGCTAGCTTCCGTCCCTTCTGACGATCGTCATCAAGAAAACAGCACAGGTCTCTCAGTTCTTGATTATCGTCACTCAGACGTTGGTTAGCTTCTTTCAATGACCGCAGCTCACCGAGCTTAATAAAAATTTTAATTAATATTTTTTAGCATAATTTATATTTAAAAAAAACATATAAATAAATAAATTACCAAGTTTTGTATCTGGCGATTTTGCTCTGTAACTATTCTGGCAAGATCACTCTCTGTTTTTCTGACAAACTTTAGCATTTCCACAGGACTTAGTCGCATAAATTCTTCGTCGGTTATTCTCTGTTTTGTTGTATTAGGAATAATAATATTACCACCAGGATAACTACTGCTGCTGCTGCTACTTGAGGGTAAAAATTGACCCGGAGATATTTTTGAGGGATAGTAAGAGTGGGAGACGGGTTTATTTGAAGTTGATCCAATAACCATGGACTGGGTACCAAGACTATCTAATTTAGGAAGATACTTAGCTTGTGCATCTTTAATGTTGGTCACACGCTGGGATGGCTGTGACTGGGGGTAGCTGTTCAAAAGGACATTTGGGTTGCCGCCGATACCTGTCGAATTCTTGAGGATACCGATTGTAGGCTGAGGGGGCGGCTGGTACTGAGGCGGAAGCTGCCCGGCTGATTGCTGCTGTTTCAAAAGATGATGCTGATGCTGATGTTGTTGCAGCTGATGCTGCTGCTGCTGCTGCTGGACTTGGTGTTGTTGCTGCTGTTGTGTCTGCTGTTGCTGATGCTGCTGTGGTTGCTGTACTTGCTTCTCTTGATGCTGTGTCTGCTGGGATTTTGTTTTGTTTGACATGGTGGCCTTAAATCAGGTGTAAAGTATCACTCGTTCCATTTCTGTTTAAATTCATTCACTTTGCCCCGTTTATTCTAAGTCATTTATCATCTCAACCACTGTCTTTTACACACTTGTTAATATTTTAATCACCAAATAAAATAGTTAAAATAATTATATACAATTTAAAAAACTGTCGTTGATAAATAATGATCTTCAATATGGCTGAGAGTTGTTAAATACCATGAATTTAAATAAAAAGCTAGGTATATTGCGTTCGATCTCGATCACTACACGTTTTAAAATCCACAGTATGAGTAGTAACAAAGTAGGAGCAAGAGAGGAATTTCTACAGGTATACAGTACTTGGTAAAATGATCAAAATGATCTAGAACGCCCGGTACGGATGCTTTAACTTCCTCAGCACATATTTAATTCATTAAATCGCGCCCGCGCGATAACACAAGTACCAAGTAAACTCTTTTAATAATTCAAACAAACTAACGACTAATCAAAATCCTATTTATAATTTATCAGCACATTTAAAAATGATGAATGCGAGAAATAAGTATAACGAAACAACATAACTATACACGAGCGAGTATAACATATATATATATATACATATATATAGGTATATACTTGAGAGCAGCGAGGTACACGAGTAAGAAGGGGTACCCAAAGCGGGGGTCTCGTGTACCTGTATACTCCTATACCTCTACCTCTGCCTCTATACCCATACCTTTACTTGCCTTTACTTGTTCTTCTTCTACCTCTACCTCTCTAGTATACTTTTTTTGTCCACACAGCATGCTGACGCTGACAGAAACGCTTGCCATGCATTTTACAGTAGATTTTCATCTCATCCGGCTTACATTTGCTGTCACTACGGTACAAGATGTGAGTATGTAGCGAGAGCAAGAGAGAAAAATAAATAAAGGTAAAGACCGGAGTAGGTAAAAAATAAATAACAAGAGAAAGCAAAGGTAAGCAAAGGTAAAATTACTTGCCGCGGCTAGTAAAGAGGAGAAGGTGAGTTGACTTGAGTTGAGGTGAGTGCTCGGATAAAGGGTGACACTAAAGAGGGACTCAGGGAATACGATATCTATATATGTATGCACAATACATCATACTGGTTACTTGTCACTAAATTAATTAAGCCCTTTATACTCTATAAGTCCAATTGATTTTATGTATTATTAAATTATTTAAAATAATTTTTAGAGAAAAATTTAAAAAGATTGTAAAATATTTATAAACAATTAAGTTATATTATACAATAAAATAATAGTAAATCAATGGATATAAAATATATGAATAATTTCAATAGACATATTGTTTAGCCAGCGCTCGGAAAAATCTTGCTTTGCGGATATTCGCCGCTTCTCTCTGAATCTCGTCATTGTTGTTTGAATTTAATTCCAACAGACCAATAACTTTGATGGCTAATTGTTTTCTGTGGTGTTCACCACGTTTTGAGTGCAGGTGAATCAGAAACTCCAAAATAGTCGTGTCCCAAATGCAATGGTAGTAAGCGTCCATTGCATCCGTGGAGGCGCAAGTCTTTGGATCGCTAGATGCCATTTTAAATGCTAGTGTGTAATTTATTTCTTCCAAAAATTGACACAGTACTGTCGCTTGGGTGTAGCACTGAAGGTGAGCGCAGCATTTAATCATTCGGTAGATTGGCTGGAGGTGTCCTGGAACTCGCTGGCTGAATAAACTGCTTTCTACCATTATTGCTTCAAGATAGTACTTCATTGCGCTCTCATGGTATCCCAGTACTAGTAATAAAATGATAAATTAATTTTTTTATTTAAAATTAAACTAATATTTATAATTAACTTACTGAAATTAAGATCTCCCATAACTCGTAAAAAATGGACATTTGTTGGATAACATTTCAATGCCTGAGTCAGCAAATGGAGCAAGAATTCGCTGATTGTTCTTATGTTGTAAGAATTAGCGCTGCAATGTAAATAAATAATTTTAATATTTAATTAACAATATATAAATTTAATAAATAAATTACTTTGATATGCTGGCTGGCCAAAGGGTGAGATACTGAGTGTACAACTCAAGACTAGATTCATCCCGTAAAACATTGTGTATTCTTGCTAGCAATGAAATGGCAACCGCAAGTGCTGTAGGCTCTCGAAGTCTAAGAAGAGTTCCAGTAATAATATTACTCATGACATCTTTGGTACCTCCACTGCTACTGCCAGAGATTGTCGTCGTAGTGGATGACCCAGTGATATTTCCGCTGTTACTACTTCTTTTTTGAGGCAGATCTCTGGTTGGTCCGAAGGTAACGAGCAGCATATCCCAGGCTTCTCTGGGAAACTTTCGTGTTCCTTTTAATTTAACAACTTCCTGACAAACGCTACTTATCGCCGCTGCAAATTCACAATGACTCCAACGTTTTTCCAACCCGCACAAGTAATCCCATTCCGCCATATTTAATAAAAATACTACACAGTACTCAATTATTTCTTGTCGCGGAATGGCTTGGTCTGTTGCCTGTAAATTTGCTAAACACTGTTTACATTTATCAACTAATTCTGAAAGTTTGCAGTCATCCACAGTCGAGTTTATTGTCAAATTAGCATTCCATAAATTGTAATACTGCAAAATTTCAACTAAAATCAACTCCCAGCTAATCATTTTGGACAATTTGAATGAAGTATTTATCAGACTTGGATTTTGCGTGGCAACGTGTACTTGAATCTCTTCCTCAATGGCATTCAATAGAGCTTTTGCGTCTTTTAAATTTTTACCGCTCGTCAGTTCACGGCTCTTGGCAAGCAATATGAATGCATAGTCTTGATACAAACCACGTGGAAGAGCGCTGACCACACTTTGCAATGGAATCGGTATTTCCCATCGACTTTTAGCCCGGCTTGGTGGATTCATCGGATTCTGTCTGTCCAACATTATCAACAATTCTCGTATTTCAACTGGGTCATACGAGTGAATCAACCGTCTCTCCAATTCAAATATATGAAACTTTTTACTTTCTAAATTATAAATTATTTATAGTTAATAATTTAAAATATATAAATAAATAAATAAATAAAAGTAGTACAATAGTACATACGATTGTAAGTTGTAAGAGAAACTCCCCAGTCGTTATTTAACAACAATGGAGGTAGCTCAGTAACCTCAGGCGTCGCCTGGGTTTTTATTTCTTCAAGTTGTTCGTCGTCAAATAATGACTTGTATGAATCATTGGCTAAAATACGCTGAGATAATTCAATACTATCCGTCATTGTTATTAAATATAAAAGATAACGAGCTATCCGTTGTTTGTCAGTAGCTGATGCACTTTCCAGAACGCTGTCGATGGCCTAAAAAATATAAATATATATTTGATCAAACCAATTTCAAACAATAATTATTATTATTATAAATCTCACCGGAAAGAGTATGTCCAAGCTAACAGATTTATAGCGTTTTATTTCCGTGATGTAGTTGCCTTGCACTACATTATTGTCTAAAATTTTTCTCACTAAATTTAAACATTGAATATTTAGCAGCAAATCTCTGGGAACGTCAATTTTATTATTTGCTACACCTGCTTCTATATCTAATTCTAAATTGTCTCTGTAGATCATCGGTATTTCCCGCGCTATATTATCAGCTTTCAGTATGTCAAGTATACCCTGAAATAAAAATATATTGATGTCAATAAATTATTTAAAAGTTGTGATAATGAATACGTACAATATAGTTATTTTTAATAGAATTGTGTAACTGTTGAGTCAAAGAAAGTCCTACACCAACAACAGCAACGTTTGTCGCAAGACAGTATCCATCCAAACCGTCTTTCTGCACTCGGCAGTATGACATTTCAGTGTTTACTTGAGCTAATGTAGTAAATAAATCTCTTGCTTGAGTGATATGATACTTGGCAATATCATATTCTTCTCTTAGTAAATAAATAGTTGCCAAGTCATAGTGAATTTGGCACTTGAATTCTTCGACAGTTATTTCCTGCATATTTTCCCAGTTTTGTTTTATCTCCGAACTGTCTTCAGTTAAAATTTGAAATGTGTCAAATGTCAACAATTTTGGTTTTATCTCTGTCAGCTGAATAACTTGATTCAACACTTGTACGCTGTGTTGTACGTTTGCTTCTATTTTCCTCATGATGTCATCAACCAGAGCCGGTGCTACGTACGTAGGTTCTTGGATACCGGGTCTAAAAATAACGACAATATTTAGTTTCATTGAATTATGATTATAATTATAAATAGAAAAAATATACATTACATGTGGATAAATTGTGGTTTTGACTGCTTGTTGTTCAAAGCTTTGTTGACAATGGCTCTGATGTGCCACCGGTGATACAAAACGAGTGTAAATAAAAATTGATCGCTGACAGTAGCGAGATCAAACTCAGGCCGACCTGGTAGTTCAATATTAAAATCTCCCGTAACGTAAAAAAGATCTTGCAGAAACGTCAGTTGCATTGGAAGCGGTAATTTTATTTCTAAAATATCTAGGTCCCATTTAAAATACGCTCCTATTTTTAAAGACAAAATTTTCAAAGCCACACTCTTGTGTGAACATTTTTTATTGTTACTTATTTTTGATTCGCTTGATTCAAAATCAATCATTTTAACTTCCGTTTCCCGGGAATCAGCATTTATTGACATGAATTTAATCATCAAGTCTGTTGGAGATGGATCTAAAAATACGACAAATATTTTTTTATTTATTTTTTATCGACATAATTATTCATTTTTCACTTTACCTGGTAAATTTTTCGAAATATGTTTTTTTAACAGAGACGGATTTAACAGAAATTCAAACCAGAGAACAGTATCCGGTGAAATCGGTACTGTTCCCGGTCTCAATAGATCGACATCCATCATCGCTTGTAAATTAATTACCAGAGATAATTATAATAAGTTAATTATTAAGTTTTATAATTAATTAATTAATTATATTTTTATTTAAACATAAATACAACAAATTGTGACTTGGAGGAGGTTAAAGCTGTTCTCTCGCTCGTAGACAGTTGACGACTGACACGACATTGGTCCCCAGGAGTACTCAGACCTCGCACAGATGGCAGTCAATTGAAATATTGTTGGGAAAGTGCGCTACCAGGAACTTCTACATGTCCTGAGAACTGTAAGGTAAAATAAAAAATACCAGAGGTCGCTGTGGAAAAAAATTATCTGGACAACCACCTGCGTCTTTAGGATCCAGTCTCTTAACTTTTAAGTCCTGTACAAATAAAATAAAAGATAAGTAGTTAAAAAAATTATTTTTTTTTTTTAAGACTATTTAAATTAAGTATCAAGTTAATAAATTTATATAAATAATATTATCTTATCAAGTCTACAAAAATAATTTTGAATGCAAGAATTTATTTGTCCCAGTGGATTGTCTTCTGAGAATTAAATTTTTTGATGACTATGGACATGAACATGGACTGAATCATACATTGATGATTAATCCTTGCGGATAATTTTAATATTTAATTACTAACTGGACTAGTCGTCTATCGCCTAGATAAAACAGTGAATTCATCATAAGAGACCAATCCGCTTGAATATAGTAAATTTTACAGCTGACAGATAAAATGTCGTGTTGACGTTTTGTGTCTATATATAAAAAAAAAATGGCTAAACTGTGCATCTGTAAATGTTTTTATTTATTTATTATACTGGTAATAAATATAACTACTGACTTGTGCCACGCGAAGTTAAAACACTCATTGGCAAAACATGAGTCTTATTATATATGTAAGTAACTTTTTTTTTTTTTTTATTTTTAAAACTACAATTCAAAATATGTCCTAATTATATTATTATTTATTTTAGATAATTTGACGCAAGAACAAATTTGCCATCCTCTGGGTAACGAGAAAACAATAAAGATAACTCGTGCTTTAATTGTCGAGCCCAGTTACATATTCAAGGTAGATCGTAGCAGTGGTTTGAAATGTAAATATATCATAAAAACATCTCATCATGAGAATTTAATGGTTGTCATACAGAATTTGTCATTTCGACGCAATGGTAGTGAATGTCTTGACTACGTTAGAGTAAGTGCTTCCTGTTTATTTATGTTTTGCTTTATTGTATAAATAGTAATTTAATTATATTTTTTAGTTTAAACGAAAAAATCATAGCGAGGGTAAGAAATATTGCGGGGAATTTAATTACGACAAAATACGCGATGAGTTTATTGAATACAATATCAACAATGGGTATGGAAACTTTAGCTTTGATGGAGAAATAGAGACAACGATATTTGTATCAAAACAACCGCTGCGTCCAGATGATCCTCCTTTAAATATAACACTTGTATATACTCCATTCAAAGGTATATAAATTAAGATTCAAATATTGTACGCTATTTAAATATAATTAACTTAGTATTATTTTTTTTTCTTGCGCTTTGAACACTAGAGTGCTTCCGTAGTGAAGGTTTAAACAATTATGGTCAGATTTATAAACGACCTACGGAAACATCTGATTACTGTTTACCGGAGGAATATAATTGTGACGGAATTGGAAACTGTCTTCCTGGTATTTGTCAAGACGAAGCTAATTGTCCTGAGATAATAATAAGCAATGGAATTGGAACAAAAGTAACAATTACTGCCGTGTCAACAATAGTGCTTTGCTTTGTTATATTTTTAATGGGTCTGTGGATATGCCGACGAAATCACAAACTCTGCTGGTCTCCAGACTGCGCCGGTCCACCGAATCCAGACGATCGCAGATTTACGAATGCAAATAATCGGGGGTCAAATAATTTTACTGACCAGCAATCGCCTTCGGTGCCCTCGGCACCGATGCTACAAGTCGCCGTTCTTTCGTCACCCGCTGACAAAGATTTGCCGCCTAGTTACGACTCTCTGTTTCCTGCAGAAGACGTCGACACGCCGCCTGTTCACAGTAATATATAACGTAATTTTTTTTCTTTTTTTTAATCATATATAAATAAATTGACTATATTATAATATACGTAATAAGTAATAATGCGTAATACGTAATAATTAGTATCCATTAAGGTCACATGTTACCTTTGTTGTGCGTTTTAAATTATTATTATTGAACGCTCAATTATTCGAACAAATTGTATATTAAATTATTGATAAATATCAAACACTGTTCTGTTATTATACGACAGTATTTTATATTTACTAAATTGTATATATAATATACGTATCGTATATATATGTAGCTAATAATAATTAATAATATTTTTAAGTTTTATTGATAATAAGTTTTTATTATATTTTCTCAAAGCGAACATGCCAAATTGAATTTATAATTAACTCATGCAATTAAATATTTATAAGAATTAAAAAACATTCTTTTTTTTTTTATAAATAATTGGAATTATCTGCAGCTAAGTACGTTCAATACGGATTATCCGTAAAGTATAATCTGATTGGATCGTCTTAATTATACGTTAATTACAGTGATGTATAATTAGACACGTGCGTCTTTGTTGTTTTATTAGTAATCTCAACGATCAAAGTGTACTTAAAGTTTTTTTTCAATACGGTACACTCTGCCGCTTGTAAACTGACATTTTTAATAATATTTATAATTTTTAATACCTTTGTAAACTTGTACGTAGATGTAAAAACAAAAAAAAATAAAAGCTACAACATAAATTGAGTATTCATATTTTCATTTATTTGATAAGTAAAAAATACTTGATGTATAAAACGAATTGTATTTAATACAATTAATTGCTGGCATCAAGATGTTCTAGAAGCCAAAGTGCAGCATTTATTATTTCATCAATTTCCACGGGACCTGAGCTTAATGGATGATTATCATCATAAACAAGCATCCTAAATTAGAATAAATTAGACATTAAGATCTCGTGGTCACTATATGTATGTGTACTGGTAATATATAAATACGTACTTGGTTTTTACTCCATTTGCCTTGAGACGATGGTACCAGTGCTTGCCCTGAGATGGTGGTACTCTTAAATCATTTTTTCCAATACAAACTAACGTGGGTGCCTTGACATTGTCAGCATGAACAATTGGCGAGCATTTAAACATTTTCATAGTCAATTCTTCGGCGTAACATTTTGGTTCACCGGTGAATGTCTGGCGGTACTGCTGGTTTACTGCAGCTGCACACCTAAAATTTAAGCAATTTAACTGTCGCTTAATAAAATATTTAGAGTAATGAATTTTATGTTAAATAACTTGATAAATAATGAACAGAAATTTATTAATATAGCAATTAAGTAATTATTAGTAATCTTACACGTCATGGCCAAGCGCCATTCTTTCATCTTTAAAAAGTGCATTGCGACTGAAATATAAACGCATGCACTAATATAATACATTTTTTAAAGAAGAGTAGATGGAATGAAAAAATAATAATTACCAGTCAGGGATATCGGAGATGGTAAACATTGCAGCGATATCAATTACTGGATTTCTAGCTACCACTGCTTTGTACATATCCTGAAATATTTAATCAGTTAGATATTTTATTTTAATTTTGTCTGGCAGTAAATTGTGATTAATTGATGAAGATTTATAAAATGAATACATTGTGCTGTCCGCTTAAATGAGCGACTAAAAATCCACCATGAGATCCACCGCTGAGACCAACTCTTTGGGGATCTAGCCATGGATATTTATTAAGTGCTTGTTTTGTAGCTGTTACGCAATCAATTACGTCAGTTGTTCCAACTCTGCCCTGGAGATACTCGACATTATCACTTCCCATGCCAGTTGATCCTCTATAATTAACTTGTAAAATTCCGAACCCTACAATAAAAAAGTGAACATAAAATTGATAAAGACGTCAGCAAATTAATTAAATCCCAGTAGATAAATTTTAATTTATAATTAACCGAGTAAAGTAAGAAGAGATGCTTCAAGTGAAAACATATTTGCAAATGCTGAATGAGGTCCTCCATGTGGGACAACAATCAATGGGCAGGATTTATTGGCCCCCGTTTTCGGTCCAAAGTAAATGTAATTGAAATCACCTGTGTTATTATTTAATTCATTATTACATTAATTAGCTTTTAATTTTATTTATGATATACTCACGGACTGGCTCATCATTATTGTACTGATATTCATTGAATTCATATGTAATATTATCCAAGTCAACGGCTTTTATCTCTGGGGAAATTTCACCTAGTGATATCCGGTTGAGATTTTTATTATCAAACCGTCCTATAAATAATCTCGGATAATCAACCAATGACGTTCGAGAAAATAAAAGTATATTATTTTTAACGTCTAATATGCTGAGGCTGCTTGTATCGTTTTCGATTTCCGTCAGTTTCTTTGTTTCTAAGATTAATTTTATTATTTTAATAATTAATTACCAATAAAATTATCTCATAAATATAAATAATAATAATAATAACAATACCGATTTCAAGAACGTAAGATCGTACATTTGACCGCTGCGGGTTACTGAAAAATAAGTAACGCGAATCAGAGCTCCAGCATCGTCGCGGAAAAGTACGATTATATACTCCATAAAAGGGTTTGTTGTTTTCTATGGTAATGCTTTTAGTAACTACGTCAACAAGGATATTTGCCTGTAAAAAAATAATGATAGTAATTTATGATAAATTTAATTAAAAAATGAATATACCTTTTTGAGTGAATCCTCCCAATTGATATGCATTATCCGCTGGGCATTGTGGTGAGGGCCACTGAGATCTCGTTCTATCCAGACCAAGTGTTTACCGTCTGGACTGAATCGGGGTGATCGGACGGAACAATTATCACTCGAAAGTTTTTCTTAAGCATTTAAAAACAATAAATAAATAATAATGGGTGCAATATAATAAACAAATAAATATAAACTTACCCATTTTCCCATCCTTGAGTAAAAATATCCAGGACTCGCGGTTAGTACAAAAAATCAGACCCAGTCTTCTAGGCTCATGTTTTAATGCAACTCCTACAATAGCGTCGTTAGCAGGGGTCCAGATAATTTGACCAGGAGATAAATCATCGGGTATTCCAGGTAGATTAACGATTGTATTTAAATTAGTGTCCAGCATACAAATAGCTGGAATATGTTTCCCAACCAATTGCTCACCCCAGTCACCTTTATAAATATATTCGTTTCCTTTTGTTATTTCATCATTGTCAGATTTATCATCATTTTTTTTGCTATCCAAGGATTTTTGTTTATAAAAAGGTTCAGATTTTTTAAGCTTCTTTTCAGCGATGTATATTAATTTGTCTGCCTCCGAGGACCACTCGAATGACCCAAATTCACCTACGTGACATTTATATTATATTATATTTATTTATCATGCTAATTATATACATATTATCACAGACACGCATTACTTATTTATTAATATATATTTTTAATTTACCATCGCAATAAACATCACCATGGACGTCAATTGCTGATAAGTCGTAATTTTTAAGTAAACACTGTTTATTCCAAACTTCAATGAATTGTTTGCTTGTTGGGTCTTTATCTTTCCCGGGGACAGATCTCAGCACAGCTTTGTAATGACCGTTAAAACTTGTCTTGGATAAAAGTCTAAAAATATATATTTTTTAAATAAACATAAATAATTTAATTTGATAAACAAGAACAACAGTTTATAATTTTAAAAAAAAGTTAATGACACGTACTCGGATGTAGTGTCAATGGGGAAAGACGATGTTACGACTTTGAATGTATCTGCTGATAGGACATAATCAACAGAATATTTTTGATTAGAGGACCTTTCCAAATTTCGCTCAGACCAACTGCTCTGGGCAATCAGCTGGTTATCGCCGAGCCAAGTTAATTTCGCTGAACTTATTGATGGATACTGGGCCAATGACCGATATACTTTCAATATTTTTTCCACCTGATTGATAATTTAAAACAATAACATTTAATTATAAAACTATTTGTCTATAAATAGTAATAGTAAATAAAAAATACTTACTTGAGCGGATGACATTTTACTTTTTAATTACAAGATAATTATTTTAAAAAAACTCTGGTATGGAGACACTTGAGTTATTCACCTGCAGCCTGCAGCCTAAAGCATTTAATGCTGAGTTTAATATGATTGTAATTATGTTACATAATTTTATCAGGTATATTTTAATTTAATTATGTAGTTAAATTAATAATTAATAATTAACAGCACAACAAACATTTAAATCAACAATACATTAATATAAATATCGTCCTGTGTAATACTTTTAAGGTTAGAACCGTGAGATTTAAAATGACAATCATAATAAAATTGCCATGTCATCGTACCATAAGCAACAATTTTTAAAAATAATTAAACCTACTGATAATACTTTTTAATTGTACACTTTTCATTTCTTACGTAATTATAACAACACGTGCTAATTACCTCGGATAAGAAAAAAACCAACAACAATAACAACAACAACAGCAACAACAACAACAGTAGCAGCAGCAACAGAGAGCAGGAGCTCTGGAAAATTCACTTTTTTCTACTTTCTTCAGGTCTGTCTACATGTGTTGTTACCACGTTCTCTACTACAATCGTTGATCGTTGACGTGTTTGACGTACTCATATGTGTGTACATCACATATCACATGTGTTACTTTTATAAGACTTAACGAGTGAATGTAATGTCATAATGATGATGATGAAGATGATATTAACTCTCGTAGATTTTTACTCTTATTATTATCATGCTGATTAGGATCCAGATAAATTTATTTATTTTTATAATTATTATAATATTTAGTTTCGTTTTATGATATTAATTTTTTTATATACTTTAAGGTGTGTTAATTTTTGCTTGAGAGCCGATATAAAAATTAACACACCTTAAAGTGTTTAAAAAGTTGTCTTGAGTGTCATTCAATGATTGCAGCGTTGATGTCTGTCAGTCTATCTGGTTGAATATTGATACTAAAGATACCAGACATCTGACAGTTTCAAGATTTTTATCAAGAAGAAATTGCATATCATTTTTTAAAATTTGCTTCTATCAATACTGAGTTTGTTGATCAAAAAATGAAAAAAATCTTCAGCTTATTCCACTGTCGTCATATCGTTGAAATCTTGAAGATATGAAATTATATGCTGAGAGTATGCAAATTATCTTTGAAAAAAATTTGCTACATAAATTATAAATTTAAAAATAAAAACATTTGATAAGAATGAAATTACTTTATTTATTATTATAAATGGTATGAGTTGACATAAGAGGTGATGAAGGCAGAAGAATTATAAATTTTTCGAATTCGTTGAGCATATAAATTTACTATAATTTAAAAATTATAGTAGATTTATCTATTATAGTGAGTAGATTGTATGTCATGTAGTATATACGTGAATGAAATTATGTGACATCTACTATAATTATCATACAGATGCCAACACTGGTCTGTCTGATTGTGATTATCTGATTATAGTTATAAAATAATAATGATAAATTATAATTACTCTAACTGTATTAATAATGTATATAGTCTATATTTAAGAGTTGTTAATAAAGTAAATACTTTATACAACGGAATGTGTTGAGAGAAAAAAATGAAGACTCAAAAAATTTATAATTATAAAAATGATTTTTTATTAACGACAAATATAATTTTTTAAACGCTTAAACAATTTTTAGATAGCATATATCTATAGAAAACGTGACGCCACGGTAATTGTGTGTATATTGTAATTAATAATAATGTAAAATGTGGATAACATAAAAGCATGTGAGTCAACACTAAAGTGATAACCTGAGACAAATATGTTATTCAATAATAACGAAATATCTCGAGTACACGCGCGTATTTTTTTTTCAACATTAAAATTACATTTTAAATAAATGATAATATATATATATATAATTAATGAATGTTATATTTAATTAAAATAATAAATTACTAATCCGCAACGGAACGGTAGCAATTACTCCTGCGGGTTTTCGTCCTTTGCATTCGTCATTGTACATCTTGCGAACTTTGAAAAGGTCTTTTTTGCTCATGCCTTTTCGCTGTCCAATTTCAATTCCCGATTTCAGCGGTATAATTGTTTCATTGCCATTTCGCGAGAAGGCTTTGCTACTGTAGTGCATTACACTGTTGTAATCGTACTCGGTATTGAAATCAGTCACCGTATTGTTGTCATATTTATTGAAGTTGTGTTCCTTGCCAGGCTGAATATTTTCCCATTTCACTTGAATATACTCGTCGCGATTGTAAGTACTTTGCTGATGGTAAAAACCCACCGCGTGTAATATTTCATGGACAATAGTTCCGTGTTTAAGGCAACCGGGATTTTGTAGATTTATAACTTGGCCTTTGCTCTGTTTGCCTACCGAAGACCAGCAACCGGGTTCATTTCCTTGGAAGGTTACATAATTCTTGTCTGTTTTATTATCATACGGACGAAAAACAAGACATGTTTTTTCGTGAAATTCATCTATCGCGTCTACTATTTGGTCAATGTCCTCTTCATCTTTAAAAATTATAAATATTTACTAAAGAATTTAATACATGGACGTAGACATCCAGTGAATTAATTAAGAAGATATTTACTATATGTCAGAGATTATTTTTCTACTAAAAATTACTTAAAATTATTGAATTAATCCTGAGTCATTTTACCCTAGCGGATAATATTTGAGTACCAGGATCACTTTAAAAGGGTAAATAATTTTAAGTAAAAAGAAATCTCCATGTGAATATTTAAATCTCAAAAACTTACCAAAATCGTCTCTTTTAATATAAATAGGAATGCTACCGTTAGGCCATCGCATAGTTTCATCCACAAGGCCGTTTCTTATTTTCGAATCACTATTGGGCATTATATCACCTTCAAATAAGCCACTTAATTCCCATACATTTTCTTTGTCATTTGTACTCCACTGATTGACCCTTTTAACTATCAATTTAACTATATATTATATTCATTTATAAATTTATTGTTTTAAATATACACCACAATAACAAAAACATCTCTGCAGCTTTTTTTTTATTTTTTAAATTAAAACCTCTTCTAACGCTGAGGTCATTGTAACTATAATCTGTTTTTACGATGTTGTGTTTGTTTTAAGGCCGTTTAGATTTTGAAACTCATTATTATTTAAAGATGTTTATTATGGTGGTGTATATTTTAAATGCTAATGAAAAATAATTAAGGTTTTTATAAATAATAGAGTAAGAAAATAATAATAATTGTTATATTAATTTACATATTTCCTCGCGATTGTAACTCGAATCGTAATTTTTAGCAGAATGGTGGACTTTCGGAGGTACTGATTTACTGATTTGTTCATCGGCTTGTAATTTACTACGATTACTATTGAATGCAGTTGCTCCGTAATTATAGTTTGACGAATTTAAAAATAAAATAATAATAGTTGTAATAAAACTCGTTAAAATGTTAATTGATGTCATTGTAGAGTTATATATTTCACTCAATGTCTTGTTTGTTCGACAAGTGGACTAGAAATGTTCCCAATTGTTGTACGGAGGATTAATTTATATAATATATATATATGTATCATGAATGATATCATGGGTGATAGAGAACAGCAGGAATCTACACAAATAGATAACGAGTGATAATCCATATGCGCTGTCACATATAATCTTTAATCTAATTTTTATTTATTTATTTTTTCCCCTACAATTTATATAAACTAGTAGCAATAATTGAGTAAACTAATGCATAACTTTTATTTGCTTGATTAAATACATAAATAACTACAGATATATTTAACTTAATTGTTTAAAATTTGCCTTGAGAATGTAATTGTGATTGTTAATATTTTATTTACCTTCAGTTTCAAGTATATATACACTTGGAATATTTTATTTATGTAATTAGGTCAAGAATAGTACATGATGTATATGTAGTTGCGATAGTCACACCCGTTGTCGTTGTGTACAAAAACATTGTGACGAGGATTTTTAATTTCCCTGTGAAAGTATGTACTAAAATTAATCTTAACTTATTCTTATATTTTTAAACTTTTATTTTCACTATATACTTTATTGTCTATTGAAATATTTATTTTTTCATGCTGGAACACTATATCTTGGATATCAGTTCTATGTAGTCGCATCCTAGAGAAGTAAACCACCATGAATTGGATTTGCATGACCTTAAGTACTTGGGTGTCAAAGAACGACTTGACGTAATAGAGCTCGAAATAAAAATATCTATGAAATTTGAGTAAAAAATAGGAACGATTGTTGTATATTATTCGAAAAACAACTAGTCTTAAAGAAATTACTCTTGAAGAAAACCGCAACTTTTTTAATTTCAGGAAATTCGAAATTTTAACAAAAATAAATCTCATCTAAAGTAGATAAGAGCAAATAAAATAAAGGTGACGATAAAATGAGATTGAAAAATGCATTTAATTATCTCAGAAATATATCGCAATGAATAAGCAATTTTATATTGTTATCGTTACATATATAAAAAAAAAAAAAACAGATTTATTATTTATCGTAATCATAATTATATTCATTATAAATATACGGAGATATTAAAAAAATAAAAAAAAAAAAAAAAAAAATGAATAATTAAATTATGGCAAAGGACGTGCAACTAATTGAGAAGGAGGATGATAATTATAGAATTGATTGTAAGGATGTGTAATTTATTGTATGCAGCCGAAAGTTTTGAGATGGGTAAAAAATAATTAATTGCGTAAATATATATATATATGTACAAATAAAATTATACATTATAAATACATATGTGTGTTATGTATGGGCGCGCGAGTGACTGAGGGCAATGACCTGTAACGTTCCAGATTCCGTGTGTGGAACCTCCGCGGTAGCCTAAATTCTAACCGCGGGCTTTTATGTGTTCCAACAGAGTCTGGTGTATGAATGTATCTGTGCGCAAATCGACCTGAGATAAAGGACAATGACTCGCTCGCCTGACCATTCTCTTGGCACATATATATATATATATATATGTATAAGATATATAATAATGTAATATATATTTACACAGTTTAGCATATTCAACATCATTATACGCGGTTTGATACTAAAGTATGTATTAGTTCATCTGGTATTACATCTTTCTTTACAGAACTACGACAATTTTACGTAATTGTCTTTAAATTATTACAAAAAAAATAATTATTATAATTCGTTTCCGCAATTTGTATTTACTATTTTGAAACCATGGTACACACATAAATTAACATTTAAAGTTTGTTTTGATAAAGTAAAAAAATAAAGAAAAAAAAATAAAAAAAAAAAAGAACATGGTATGAATTTGGAATAATAATTAACTATATATTGAAAAAAAAAAATAATAAAATAAAAAGTTGATATAATTGTGATTGTTATTGGAGCTGATGTCAGGGATTAGGACAATTGTTATTATTTTAGTATTGTGGGCACGCGACTTACACACATGCCCTTTTTTTTATTAATGGTGGTTGGCGCGCAGTCAATTGAGAACGTGCGCGCGCGGTTATATACAACTTGGGCCGTTATCTGTAGCGGACTTGCTCGATCACGTTTTTATTTATGGAACACACACCTCGATGAGTGGTTGCTGCTGACTTGGCCCAGCATTAAGGTCTCTCATGATAGTATACGGCAAGAAGACATGGGTAGGATGCCGATCCGAGGCTCGCCAATACACACATCACACCAGACAAGAATTGCACGGATAGGAGTCGACGTGACAACGACCACGGCGGCACCGACCACGACGAGTAGTATCCGAGTACAAAACGCTCGAGGCTCCAGCGGTCATGCACCTGTGAGAGGGAAACATTTGCTCTCCAAAATAATTATTTTAAACGACGATCCCATATATTTACAATTTTACTTGTTTTACATAAAAAACTGGTAACCCCCTAACCCCCTCTTAATTAATAAATTTTCTCAAAAGGGTGTAACGAAAAAAGTATTTTTTGCAAGCTCTGTATGACAAAAATATTATTGAAGCCGATTGTCTAATAATTATAAATAAAATCCAAGTGTTTATTTGATTTGTTAATAATATATTTTTTTTCCTTGTTTGTTTAATGAACTGTTAATCAATTTTAGTATCATCGATATATGTGTACTTTCCAACTCAACAAAAATATAAATATTTTTAACGGGTATAAATCGTTGAACCGATTATTTATTGATAACAATTTATTTAATGGATAAAAAAACTGTAATAATATTTTTGGATCTGAAAATAACAAGACCAGCGAGGATCTTTTTAGATAATCCCAAGCCACGGAAGTGGGGTAAAACCTGCCATGCCAAACTGTTCATTCAGTGAGAGGGAAAGTGTCTCTTGGCTATATATGCCGCATACTAAAGCCTATACTCACACGCCAACTGTCAATACATATATATGTATATATATATATTTAATATGTAGCATTGAGTGTGTACCACCGCGGTACCACTGGCTGCCACGTCTGTCTGTATCCATCCGTTCATTCACTCTACATTTATTATTATTTTTTAGATATTTACATACTTAACTTAATAATAATAATTATTATTATTACTTAATTGTTTGGTTATACGCTCGGTCAAGTATATATTCTTATTCGTTAAATCAACACACAAACTCCATTATCTCCCAGTTATTTAGATAAACTCATTATATTATTTAATAATAAGTAATTGCGGTAATAATTTTATTCATTATTAACATTCATTGAGTATTACTTAACTTGTACAAATAAAATCAAATCAATGAGGTGAATGTATTGTAATATATTTAATTTCGATTAAAACAAACAGATTAATTTTGTGCGCAAAAAATTATTATTATTATTATTTTTTTTTCTTTTTTTTTCCAGAACAAAGCAGGAAAGTTTGTAAATATGTATGTCTGGTGTTATTATTATAAATACAAATGTATGTATACATATAGATTTTTAAAAGTTTTGCGGGTATCAATAGCACATCAAACATGAGAAAGCCCTGACTTTCGAGTACATTGACCCCTGGCATCATGTCGCGTCCTCAACTCAAACCCAATAGAGCTATAACATTCATCTTAATCCTTTCTATAATACACATATATATATATATCTACTGTTCCCTTTTCACCAATTCACTCGTTGTATAAATGTATATATGTATATATTAAATGTTAATTTACCATAAACTTTCTTATATGCCTGGTAGGCCTAAATAAACGTTATATCTTCCTATCATATTTGTGGTACACTCTTTATTAAACCGACTATCTGTCTACTACATATATGACTCTCTTGGGTACATATATTTCTCTATAACCGCTTTCCTGTCACCGATAAATTCATTAAGCATAATTATTTTTTAAATACCGTATTATCAGTATATATATAAATATATTTATGTTTTTTTTAATTATTGTTTTATTAATACATGAGTGATTTTTATTTATTTTTAAATTAATTGCTAATAGCCAGCCTAGTGAGTCATATAACGATCTGTCTGATGATGACGACTCGAAAGTAGCCTTCAATATCAGAGGTCGTAGAAACAGACGAAATTCAAATACAGCTAATAAATGACTGTCTCCTTTTAAATGATGTCTATTTTTAAATGTCTGCGAAATAGACAAAATAAAAAATAAAAAAAAAAAATTCTAAAATAAATGAATAATTAAAAAACAAATTTTTAAACACTTTGGTATCAAGTAGACTTTAACGAGTAGACGGTGTGCTGTCAATGTTTGCTGTAAAATATATATATATAAATCGAAAAGTAACAGCGAGTGTGTATACAGCAGTAGCAGGAGCAGTAACAGCAATAGCAGGAGCAACAGCAACTTTAGTCGCGCAAATAATAAGAAGAGAAAGGGGAAGGGCGCCAGTGGAGGTGGACGCCACACCGTCGTTCCGTCGTACAGAGTTCGTTGAACTCTCTACCTACAGAGTGCTCAAGGGAGCAAACGCCGATGGACTGCAATTTACCTGTCTACGCAGGTGAAAAGGTGTCGCACGTCGACCTAATTTATCATACATTAATAATTGTAGTTAAACATACATCATAACACATCTGTGTACATTAATCTATCTACTGTAATTTCAGCCACAAATAAAATTAACAATTAATTAAATAGACTCTCAACAAATCAACAGAGTAATGTGTGTATTCAATTGATATTAATATCACTAACGTTTTTTTTCTTTTTTTTTTTTTTTTTTTCGAAATATTTAATAAAGAGATAATAACTTTTTTACTTTTTGTTCTTGACTTCTGTATATATATATATAGATATATTTTACAAGACTCGTTACCGTTTATTCAATGTGTATCGATATAGCGGATAGATAAAATATTCAATTGTTCCCGAGATATTCGTACAAGTATATATATATATATATAGATAAATTATAATAAAATATGCGAACAAACTCTGGTAAGATTTAAGCGATATTAATATAAGCGAAACTGGGTTATCAGAACGCAGCTTGCCTTGCGGACCGGTTCTTCGTTGCCTTGGTGATTTTTTTTTTACGTTTTTATTTCTGCGATGATACAGACTTTGATAAACCATTCTCCTACTCGGATTATTTATTTATTTTATTACTTTTTTTTCAAATTTTTTTATTTATAGACGGTAGTATGTATCATTTGTTCTAGAGTATTAAAAGTCATAAGTCATAACAAATTTCTAGGTCTCAACTACATCTGATATGATATACACAGGTGTATTAACTGCGTCATAGAAAGTTATTATTAACATACATATTTTTTATTTCAGCCAATATACATGTACAGTTGTTAAAAAGAAATTCAATATATTAATTTCAAGTACCCGAGTAAAGATCTTACATACATTTAAACGCTGGTATTATTTTAGTATATATTTATATGCAGCATTAAGAGAGAGAGAAAGATCAAAGGATTATTTTCATTCCATATATACAGAGAGAGTGGTTATTTATGTTGCATGGTCCCGACGAGTCACATTTCGTCGGTCAAAGCGAGATATTAAGTGTCCCCGGGCTAAGAACACGATCACTGATATACCTCAGGTCACTGACAGCGCGGCTATCGCCATATCGCCGTTGTTGCTGTCGTGCGTTTCTCCACCTTGCAAGGACACGAACTTGCAGCGGCAGTAGTCACACACCACTGCGTGCACATGAGAAAAGACGATCGCGAGGGTTCGTGGGGAGGGAGAAGGTTCTTGAACCCTCTGGCATGTTCTTCTGCATTATAATGACAACATTTACCACTCGACAACGCGACATAACATATTTTATAAATTATTTGAAAAATATTAACAAATTACAATTATTATTCGACAACAATTAAGGATACAGACGATATTTATCTCGGTAATTGCCGTGCACCCGAACACCCGAGCAAGGTGTCAAATATTATTTCGCTGAAATTCAAATTATTTTTTTCTTAAGAAATGTATAACACTTTTTTATTCATTCCATGTATAGTACTTAATATATCAATGTAAAGTGAAAATACCGTTTTTTTTCTCCTCTCGAGTGCGGAGGTGCCTGCCTGTGTGTACATCAGGATTTTCTATAAATTATCTATAGATATGTGCTTCGTATTTTGCCAGAGACATAGTTTTTATCTACAACTGGTTCTTGTATAAAAAAAGAAAATATGTAAACATTTACTTTATGTTAAAAGATGTCCCGCGTTTCTCAAAATTAAATGTTTTTTTTTTTTTTTACCAAAATTAATAAACTATCAATTTTTGCGCTTATTTAATTTTAATGCACAGATATGGAGTTGAATAAAAGTGGGGGAGTGAATAAGCTCATTATTGCAAGCTTCTGCATACCAAACTCATTGTCTCAACCGTTTTTATCTTTTATAAATCAAATCTAAGTAATTAGTAATTAATCAATACAAAATTTTGTCCTAAAATTGAACAAATAGTTTTTGAAATAAAATAAATAATTTTATGAAATTGTTTGATTAATTTAAGGAACCAAGGGAGTTGTCATCATCACCAGAAAGTAGCTCATATAACAGCTGCTCATACAACCGGTAGCAGAGACAACATCAACGAGGGAATCATCATTATCATCATCAGTGACTTTCCAACCCAGTAAAAAAATATTTTTTTTACGGGTATCATCGACGAAAAATGATTGTAATTTTTCGAATTTATCCAAACAAAGTGTGATGACATTCTTCGATTTGAAGATAACAAGGCCAGCAACGATAATTTTAGATAATTGAGGAGCGCTCAAGTGGAGTAAATTCTGGTATGCTAAACTCTCATTCAGTTAATTCAGTGATGCACCCTGAGTACATAATTACTGTACTTGTAATTTAATTTATTACCATACATGAGAATAATATTGTAATTCTTCAGTAGAAACAACAAAAATTAAGAATAATAATTGTGTTGAAGAAAAAAAAATTTTGATTTCAAGTATACAGGAAAATTCCAGACAATGACTCACGGATTTAATCATTGCCGGACTTGGCATTCATTTATACTACTTGCAATCAGTAATTGCACTAATATACACGATATCAGTGTTTATGTGGACATAATTAATAACAATAATTATTTAACATCAACGAAATTATTAGACTATAAGTGATAAAATATATATTATGTAAATATATTAATGAAATATTATTATTTATTATACAAAGGAACTTGTCTAATAATTTATTGATTTAAGTAGACAAGGACGTTCAAAAAAATAAATTTTTTCGAGAAAATAAAAAAAGGTGAATCGAGTTTCATAATTTATTTCAAAGGCCCATGAACCATACCTTGTGTGAAAATAATAATAAAAATAATACGCAACAACAACAGTCGTCGATCGCTCGTGCCCTTCTCAGGCGCGCGCGCGCGCACGGAAGCGTATAAGCGGACCGAAAGTGAAAGCAAACTTGAACCTTTTGAATATGTAGACATATACATTTATATATATACATATATACATTTTTTTTTTTTTTTTTTTTTTACAGGTATATACAAAAACAAAAACAGCTCCAGAATATCTCGAGTAAATGAATTGGATTTAGCCGGTCGACGATTATTATTTAACGAGTAATTAGTGCATTAGATATGTATGTATATCCAAGTGTACTTGTACTCAAGATTTAACCGATTGCCGAGGAGTAATTCAATGAATTAATTTTAAACTTTTACGGCAACATAATTCAATATATATAGACATTCCAATAAGATATATACATATATATATATATATATATGGATACGTGTGTTACTTAAAAGTACGCGAAGATAGAGATACGACCGGCCTCGAACTCACCAACACATGCACGCGTCTATATAATCTCGGAGTTTCAAACGACATAACACGATCGTCGCGGCATTTATACACATCAACACACATACACACATGCCAATGCTTTTCATTATTTTCGTATTAATATATAAATAATTCAACGATTTTTTTATCCACATATTTTTTTTTATTTCTCAGAGTTGTTTTTTATCCTGTTTTTATTTTTTTTTAGCACATACTTATGAGTATGATGTAAGAGGAAAATTCATTCACCTCTATTAGAAGTGCGCAGTTGATCTTGCGGCGTGTATTAGATTACGAAAGATTTACATGAACCTTGATAGATGTCAATGGCCCTTTACCAGCAGAATATATATACCACGTAATTAATGATATCATCCCGGAAAAAATTTCCATCGTTTAAATATAATACGCAATGTGGATTGGTTAAGGTTTATATATTTATACACGTTTACCAATCATCAATAATATTTTTTTCACACATTTATTACTCAATAAATATGTATATTATTTATTACCTTTTTTTCTTTTTCTTTTTTTTTTTTATTCAATTATGTTATTTTTTATGTATTTGTTAAGATAAAAATATTCCTCAATTAAATAAATAATTACATAAGGTTATTAAGGTAAAATAACAGTAATAAATAAAACAATAAACGGTTATTAATAATAATGAGTACAGTTTATTTATCAAAATATTTTTTTATTGTCGTGTGGCCAATAAACCTTTTTCTAATGTAATTATCACAAGTCTAAATACATAAATAAAATCAATCATCTGTCTACATGACTCGATTAAAAAAATAGTAATAATAACTAAAAAGAAAAAAAAACAATTGTACATTATTTATAAATGGAAATACATGTTTTATTATTACAATTACAAAACTCGGATATGTGGATCATTGTATTATTAACTGAAAAGTATATTAAATTAATTAACAGCAAATGAACACATATGGACTTATAAAGTGAAAAAAGAATGTTTTATCTAAAGGTATAAAAAGAACTGCGGATTTTATAAATTATAGAGCATTAATAATTTAATAGTAATAAAAATAAAAAAAAAATTAAAAAAAATGATTTATATTTCTTACAAATTCTCTTATTTATTGTCTCTTTATCAGTATTACAATGTAAGTGTCTTATTTATATATTTCAATTTAAATTCTTTTTTTTTTTCTGTTCTTGTATTTTTTTATTGCATCGTCTCGCGCGTGTACTCAGACGAGTATTCAATATATATATATATATATTCACGTGGCAGACGGGCCGACCTCACACGCGCAACATATAAACGATAAGATTGGTCAGTGAACTAAACAGACTGCATATTGAACTTGAGGTAATGCGATAAACAATCAAAAATATGACCACTGCGTGTATCACGACGCGACCTATGTTCGAGAATAAACAATGAGAATTATTTTAAGAACTTGCTGTTTAAAGGCATTGAACAAAAAAAGAAACTGTGGAAGCTTGTAATAATAAATAAGTATATCATTAAATTGATCAATGTGTATATGTGTGTGGGTGTCTGTTTGTGAACAAGTATATAAATGTGTAAGAGAAGAATTTGGTAAGACTAAATAAGGATAAAAAAAAAGAAACAATTTGTTTTTTTTTCTTCGGAAAAAACCGCAGGTCAGTCTTATTATCATATTGGTTATACAAAAATAGCGCATGGTATTACTGTCATCATTATAGAGTTTTATATACAATCTATATATGAGATCGCGCACGCCCAACTGGCAGTTATATACTTTTGGCACATATCTTCGCGGTAATAATCATTAATAATAATATTATTTAAATGTAAATAAAACAAAAAAAAAAAAAAAAAAAAAAACAGATGCGATGAAACATTATCTCTCATTCTCTTTTGCTCTTAATTTTAAGTTATAAAACTCTGCATAGTCATATATATACATATATGCATATACAAAGATGATGCTATTAATGTACAAGTAACTAATTATTAAGTTGTTCACTAGTAAATAAATTAATGTTATTAATTAAAATAATAATAATGATAGTGTTTAAAATTAATAATGATAATAAATAAATAATATGGCGGCGGGTTTACAACGAAGGCGCTGACACATTTTGGTGTTTGATTTGTACTGCTTGTCGCGCGCCGTCGAAAATTGTTCATCTTCTCACGCTTATACGCACATTCACACTTACACATATTACATACATTCATCCATACATCTATTATCTATCAATCTATCTAATTATCTAGCTACCTAACTAATATTATCTCTTGTCGTTTTTTTTATTACTTTTTTTTTTCTTTTACTTACGATCACATACTCTATATACGAACATATATATCACACATTCATGGCTCTGATTGTTAATTTTTTTTTTCTTTTTTTTTTTTTTTTTTTTTTCTGTCTGTCATAAATAGCTAAGGCGTGCATTAGAATTTTAATGACTGCCGATATTTCTCAACGGACTGCTAATTGTTTCGTGTTGAAAATCAGGAATGTCGAGATGTCTTTGTGCCAGGCAGACTTTGAATGGATCAGGTGTGACAGTGATACCGGCGTTGCCTCTTAAACTGGGCAGCGATGCGCCTTCGGGCAGTTTTATGTCGAAAGTGTGAAGAAGTGAACTGAAGAATAGGAAGAGTTCCATGCGGGCAAGTACATCGCCCAAACACATTCTGCGTCCCACGCCAAAGGGCATAAAATACTCGGGCTTACAGACTTTACCCTCGGCTGAGAGAAACCGCGTTGGTCGGAAGTCTTTTGGCTCGACCCACAGATTCGGATCCATGTGAACTGCATGAAGTAGCGGTACTATTTGCGTTCCTGCTGGTATTGTGAATCCGTTAAACGTAACTTCTCTGCGCAAACAAAGAAAAACGGGTAAAATTAAAAAACATGTTTTATTTAAATTATTTAATGCATAAATTTTAATTTAATTTTTTAATTTTTTAAATCTTGTATTACATAAAGAGAGAAAATAAAAATGTAATAAACGAATAAAGAAAAGTTGATTGAACTTACTTTGTAGTTGCGTGAGTGGTTCCAAGTGGTACAATACTGGATCTTCTCATTACTTCGAGAATTGTGGCTTCGGTAATTGGTAAGTAAGGAAGGTCTTCCAACGCGGGCATACGTGATCTCCCAACAATTTGGTCCAGTTCTTCTTGGACGGCTTTGGCTGCCTCTGGATGGTGTAGCATTAAAATTACAGCCCATTCCAAAGTCGTTTTCACGGTTTCCATTCCGGCAGAGAACAAATCACCCAGTATTTGCTGCATTTGACGATCTGTAAAATAATACCACGAAAAAATTTAATAACAAAAATCTAATTAAATAAAAAGAAAGTTTATGCTTTTCGGTGATTATTATTATTATTATTATGATTATTATTTCTTTATAAATACTAACCGTGATCTTTTCCCTGGAATAACATTGCGGACCTTCCCTCTGTGCGAGCTTTCTCAATTTCTAGGAGATAAGCGTCCACGAGATCTCGTACATTTTCTTTGTCAAAGGTGTTGCGGTGTTCGTCAACAGTTTCTTGGAAAAATTCCGCCATTTCATTTCGATTGTGAGTTATTTTATTACGGACTTTGCAAAGTCCGGGCAGGTATCGCATCAGTGGGATGAAATTAACAGGAACCATTCTACCAAAGAGTTTGAAACCTTCATCGATTAGCTCCATAAATCTTCGGAATTTGGCATCGCCGTGTTGGAACCGGACTCCCATGATGATTGAGCAGATGACATTGCTGATTGATATACTGAGCGAAGGTGAAAGATCTGTTGGAGCGCCGCACTTGATTGATAGTGTGTGCATCAGAGTTTCTATCTCCAGCTAAACAACAAATAATTCAAATTTTCAAAGTTAATTTAATTTAATTTTTTTTTTTTTGCGGGGAAAAAAAAACCAAATTTTGTAAAAGAAAAAAAAAATGAAGGTTTTTCGGAAAACTTACTTTGATTCTGGTCTCCATGGATTTTTTTCCGTTTCCCATGTAAGTCATGCCGAAACCTCGCAACTTTTCATGAAGGAATTTTCTCTGTTCTTTCCACATCGCACCTTCAGTATTGATAATACCTATATGATGCACACAGAATACATAATTGTTTAGTATTATATTATTATAAAATACAAATGAAGATGATTAGATTATAATTATAGATGTAGAGAATAAGAAGAAGAAGAATAATAAGAATAATAAGAATAAATAACTTACCATAACCGCCGAGAATATTCATGAATTCAGTGTGTGGCCTTCCGGAAAAATCTTCTCGCCGGAATGTTTCTCGAATGGTACGATAGTCGCTTAGAACAATAATAAGCTGACTACCAAGTTTAGCACTGAACATTGACCCGTATTTAGCAGCTAATCGACCAAACTGCAGATGCAAGTCACCCTTTATGAACGGGAGATAACCGAGAATGGGGAATCCCCAAGGTCCGGGCGGCAAACGTCGCAGATTCCGGGCCCAATAAATCAGTTTGACTAGTCCAAATACCATAATGAATACCACAATATTGTAGATATTTATTATTTCAACCTTGCTAGTAATGTCTTTTGTGAGACCCCGAATACACTGTACCGCATATTCCACAAACATTTTTACGCTTTTTTTTTTCTCGATTTATTTCAAGTAAAAATAAAATAAAACGTTATCTATTAAGTTCGTTAGCTCGAATGCACAGTCTCACTAATTTTAATGAAGAATAATAAAAAGTTTTGTTATACTTATATCAAGTGATAATTGTCTGCTCTATATATTATTATTTATTGATAATGAGAGATGTTGAAAATCGGTTGGTTCAATAATAATGAGAGCGACAAGAGAGTGTAATTAGTTAAATTATTACAAGTGTACTACTATTATAATTGTTAATAAGTAGTATAGATAGATATACATATAATATATGTATATTAATGAAAATGATCGTTAGCCGTAGCCGCGAGCAGAGTAGTAATAAGTGATCGCGGTGTTTGGACGACGATACGACGATACGACGATACGACGATACGACTGAACCGATACGATTATATTGTGAGGCGGAGAGCCCACCAGAAGAAATGAATGTATACTAACATACACCTTCTTGTCCTTGCTGTCTTATATAGTGACTCATCAACCACAGGCAGGCAGGCGACGGCGTGTAGAGCGGGCGTTTGACACCGGGCGTTAGAGTGGGAGGTGAGGGCGGCGAAAGAATGGATGTGCGGTCAACTTGTTGCGTTTGTGCGGGGCAATTGAGATAGTAGTATGCGAGTCAATGCGAGTAGTTAGCGTTCGTGTATATGACGATCAACAGCTCACATACAACGAGGGGGGAAGAGTATGGGTCATATATACGTCAGCAAAACCGGCAAAACAGACTTACGAGGGCGGGTCCTACCGACACGGAGGTGAGCCTCTTTCGCCTCCTTCTTCTTGTGTTATGTCCACCACCCGCTCCGCACACAACACACACTATCCTATCCCCTTTCACAGCTCGTTAAGAGAGACCACTGCCGCAACACGGTACAGCCAGTGATGCGTGCGCTCAGACAACAGCTCTGCCGATCCATCCCGCCGAATAAGCTTTTATTTTTTTAAGCTACTTATTTTTTACAGCACACACCACCAGCATCAGCATCGGCATCGGCATCGGCATCAGCACCAGCACCAGCACCAGCACCAGCACCAGCCAGCTTGCTCTTGCTCTTGCTGTTATTATATTATTAACAGCACAACAACACCAACCACCGGCCAACCACCCAACCAACTTACACGGTATTATTATTTGGTAAATGAAATTGCTACTGCTCTTGCTCCTGATGCTGTTACTATTACTGCTCCTGCTCCTGCTCCTGTACCGCGATTCCCTTTTACATTTTACCCATAGTATGATACCAGAGACCAGAAATTAGTAACAAAGATGAGAACGTACACTCTGTACCTGCATTAACATTGCTAATAATAATACATATATACAGGTGGTAGCAGCATATACCACAGATGTAAAGTCAACAGCCAATGCGCGCGGGATAGGGACCGGAGAGCGGAGAAAAAAAACGGGAGAGTTGCGCGCATATATATATACTATACGCTACAGAATTATTATACATACGTATGTATATACGAGTACATGTTCAATGTAAGATCGCAATTCCATTCAAAATTGTCTTGTTCTTAATGCTGGTGGCAGCTACTCCATCTCTCTATATATATGCCTTTATACATTAGGCAGACCCACATGTATCAACAATCATATCGTTAATCGACTTATTTTTTTTTTTTTTTTTATCAACATACTTACGTTACAGACACTAATATATATTTACACAATACATATATATATATATTTCACAGAAAAATTAAGATATCGGTAATTTTACTGCAGTTATGTATACTCTGTCATTTAGTTTTTTTTTTTTTTTTTTTTTTTTTTTTTTTTTTTTTTATCAACATATGTCAGTAATTGCTCAAATTATAACTTTTAAAACTATATAAAATAAAAGTAATAGTAGACATTTAATATTAATTTTCTATAAATTATTTGTTAATATAATTAATCACTTTGTTTTAATGAATATTCTTTTAATATTTTTATTAATAAATTTAATTGACAATAAATTATAAATTTATAAAAATAATAATGATAAGTGATGAGAGAAAATGAATAAAAATTTTGATTAAACATTGAGTCATTCGTTAATTATTTCCCTCTTTCTTTTTCTTATAAATTAATACCTGTGTGCATAAATTTTGGCAAATAACTTATATAATCTAGAGATAACGTCGGATATGATCAATCAAAAAATACCAGATTTTTTTCTCTTGTGTAAGAAAAAATTTAAGCTGCCACAAATTTTCAGTTCGTTCGCCAATAATCTTGTGTCTGTCAACCGTAGCGGTCATTGAACTCGTTCCCGCTTCTCTCTCATTGCTCCTTTCTTTTTTTTTTTTTTTGTGACTTGAATTATGCACCTCGTATTAATATATACAAAAACTAAGTTTAGTATAAATAGTGATATTTAAAACTTATTAAAAATTCTAATAAACTCAACTCGACTATTGATAAAAATATACGTGCCCATTAAATTCGGTAATTTTGCATACGTTAAGTATTCAAACGTTTATATTATAAATTCATTAGTGGTTATATATTAATTTGTTAAAGTTATTCGAAAATTAAATTCCAGCTAAAAAATATAAATGTAAACGTCACCTCTCAGCTAATAAATATAATACTACTAAACTTTTTTTTATGCATTTTTAAAATCAAATCTTGGGCAGTCTGGGATGACGAGTTCAAATTTTTTTTGTTGCAAATATCCGCAAAGATACCTTGACATTCAGTAAAGTATTATTAGTTCAGTAATAATTAATTTTTATTGTTATACCCATGACACAAATTAATTAATTAATTTTTTTTATTCTCCATTGATATTTCAAAATTATAGCAAAAATTATTTTATATTAATTTATGTATATTAAAGCATGTATATTATAATGTGGTAGCATTTTTCGTATGAGTTTACAAGTTGTATTTAAAGAAGAAAAAAAAAAAAAAAAAATGATTATGAAAATAATTTAAGGCCCAAGTACAATTTGCAGATTCACGGGTAACGTACTGACTGAAAAATATAGTTAAAAAAAAGAGAATAGACGTTAAGTGTCCAACAGGTTTTGTTTCTAACGCGGCCAACCCGTGTAGTGGCCACTACTCAGTAACGGTGTGGCACTCTGGCCAACGTGGTTTTTGGAACTCCGTTATTTCTTGTACGCGGTGTGATCTCGTTTGTGCGTATATGTATATATACATATAAGCTGTTAGAAATCAGGTCATGAGCGCTATTCAAAATTGCCCTTGTTTTTTTTTATTATTTTTATATTTTTTTTATTCTTTACGACGGTATTGTATGCGCGATATGACAGAACTCCCGCGCTCTCCGGCCTCTTTATGGATTTTTTTATTATACTCAACGCTCACGGAGTAGAGCCGTACAGCCGTACAGCCGTACAGCCACAGTTAAGTTAAACCCTTATGAGCCGTTGCAGTTCCTGTTAAAATACGCCATCACATCTTATACATGTCAATGATAAATAATTGCATATTCATTATTATAATTATTTTTAAAAAATGCAAATTATAATTTTTAATTAGATGTATATATATTGATAACAAAACGACATTGATTAATAATTAATAAAATAAAATAAAATAAATAGTTATAGTTATTAGTTGGAATTCAACGCATGACTATCACTGACCACTGCTATTCAACCATTTGATATACATGTACACCCAGATCATTGAACTTTACTATAAAACTTGATGCAACCAAGTTTCACCGGTATATAACTCTTGGGTCCAACGATTTATAATTTCCACGTGTGACACGAGGCAAGCCAACTCTTTATATTTATATATATGTATATATATACTTATACATATTTGTATACATCGTGTTATGTTGAATGTTTGTACGTGTGCAGCTTTTATTTATTCCTGCAGAGCACGAAAAATATTAATTATAGCATTGATGCAATTGATAAACCACGCACTTATTATATATGTATATGTATATATAATATATACATATAGCATCGTTTATGATTATTAGGTCGAATTATGTAACTGAAATGCTGAGTGTACAATGATCTCAAATCGAAAATTATTTTTTTGACGTTAAATATTTTTCACAATCTTGATGCATTCGCAAAAATTTATGTACGAAATACGTAAAACAGCAAATTGGTAATTTTTAATTGCTTAATATACATCGAGATTCGGTCAACCCCTAATTAATTATGACAAGTTTTTATTGTTTTTTTTTTTTTTAAATTAATTTATTATTTTAATTGTCATTTATTGCTGAAAAATAGTAATTAGGACACAAGGGTTTTTTGGGTCGCCGATTTAAATTCAAAGTTTTAAGTTTCGAAATTAAACATGACAGATCCAATGTGCCGAGCCAAAATAAAAAATATAAAACTAACAAAAATGAAAAAATAAATAAAAAGGTGGAAGAAAATAGTTCGAAATCAGTGATCCAAAAGACTTTCACAATCTCATTTTTTATTCAAATTTTATTAATAAAAAAAAAGAAAAAAAAAAACAAAAAAAAAGATTTTTATACCTTTTAAAATTTTTATTATAATATACATAAAATTTGACATTTTATCTTTATAGTCATATATATCATACTGTCTATTAAAATAATTTAAATATTATGTATAATTTTATCAGAGAAAATTTCATGGGCCAATTGTTAGTAGCTCAATGGCCTTTAATTATTATATATTATTTCAATAAAGTTATTATACAATAGTGTAATATTATAATTTGGTAAAATCAAATATTTGTCGGTTATTGATTGAGCAAGAGCGTCTGTATTAATTGTGAAATAACGATGAAATTTCAACAGACATCTAAAGTATGGACATTAGTAAATCGCATTTTATAGAAGAGGAAATCCAATAGCAAAGGAGGCAAAAAACGACGATTAGAAAGATGTTTCTTTTTCTTACACAAACATATATATAAATATATAAACCCAACATATACATTTACAAAACATACATACACGCACCTTTATCTATATGTATATATATATCTACAAATACTTGTCATATTATGGCTTCGGCAATTTCGACCGGTCGATGACCCCGCGCGTGCCGCACTTTCGCCCGAATCCGTAAAGCAAGAATCGACATTTCTGTACCTACTAGGTATACCGGGTTGTAAATAGGTAGATTGCTAAGAAAGAATATACTCCGTAAAATGAGGACATTAGGAAACAAAAAAAAATTTAATAAATTATATTAAACGAAGAAAAAGGTGAGTAAAAAAAATTAAAATAAGAATGAGAATAAGAGGAAGAAGAATAAAAAAAGCATTTTTATACTGCGGTTTTTAAGCTCTCGTGGATTAGATGGTCTATCCAATCCAATCCAATCCAATCCAATCCAATAATATATACATATATATGAGATGTATACAGAACTACACACCGAGTTTTACCGCCAAAGATTATAATTTTGTCAAGGTTTCCTTGTAATCTATCAACATTCTTTTCCCACTTGGCTCTCTCTCTCTCACTCAAATTCCTTCTTTCTCTCCTGCTTCTGATTATATCCGTAATTTGACTTACGACTCAGCATACCATTGACATATATGTGCATATAATTATAATATTTTAGAACCTTTCTATCACACACATTTAAATATATATGTATATTTAATATTACTATTTTTTTAATAAATATTATTATAAAATTTTACGAAATTTAATTGTTAAATTTTGGTTATTATTTTTTTCCATTCAAATTTAATCGTTTTAAAATTTATAATATTATTGGTGAGACAGTAAAAAGAAATTTTTATTACTTAATAGATATATGTAAAAATGAATTGTTATCAGCTCATTATCATAAATAATTACAAAGAAAATTACATAAACGACTAACGTCATAACCCGCTGATTAGGATTACAATCAAGTAATGATGAAAAGAGATAAAATAACAACGAGGAAATATGTTATCGGTCAAAGAAGGATTTTATAAGTAAACAGACGATATGTTAATTAGTTGGAAGTTTGAATGATAATAGCAACAAACTTTATAATTGATTTCAAAAATTTTTTCAAAGTGAATGCGATAAGTGTGCGTGAAGCTGTCGCTGTACTTCATATATATATATATATAGATATATTGATGATAGTTACACGCAAGACAGACGATATTTAGCTTAAGGCAAGTCACGTGCGACGTCACGTTATATATACTATATACCAAGTACTATATATACATATATAAATAAATATATATATATATATACACTAAGAACATAAGAACATAAGAGTAAGTAAGTAAGTAAGTGTACGAAATGTCGCTCTCGCTGTCGTTGAAGCGCGAGGGAAAGGCTGTGCGGTGCAATGCCTGCCGCCAAGCAAACCGTATGACACCCAGCCAATAAAATAGAGTGGGAGAAATACTACATAGCACTTAGAAGGGCAATGCACTTTCAACAATAACAAACTTATCCTTAATGGTTTATGCCTTAAGCTCTATCTCATTACTGCTGTCTTTAATTATCATTTTCATTTTCAGTTTTATATTTCAACTTGCTATCTATGCATTTATATACATATACCTATTAACTACTAATTAAGATACCAATTAAAAAGAAATTCTAAAGAGCATTGTGTGCTCACAGCTAAAATGGGAAATACCCATGTTTTATTTAGTTCGTGGCTTGGTATCGTTTTCCTAAACTACTGGCCTAGATCCAATTTTCGTCTATTTCTAAAACAATCATTATTTTTATTATCTTTAATCTGCTAGTTAATTATAGCTTATCATAATTAATTATCTACTCAAATAAATAAATTTTTAAAATTACTAGTCATTTGAAATATATATATGATTATTTTCCTTAAGTATTTGTTGTTATCATTATGATCATTATTGTGTAAGTATTAATGACCTTTGAATACTATCGAGTACGTGTACTTGTACTTACTTCCTATTCGACTCGTATTACGTCGGTGAGTAAACTTGCAGTTTTAAACCATTTTATATTTTTTCGAGCAACTACAGGCAGTTATATGATCTTTAATATTATCAGAAGATGCTTATGCATGCATGAGAATTGTCTATTCTATTAAATATCTCAACCATAATAATTATTATTTTTATTTAATTTATTATTAATTGATTGAAGTTGATAAATTATTCGAGTGTATTTTATGACCTTTTTTTTTCATATTAAATTAGAGTTAACTATTTCGTGGGATATTAACATGCCGAAGCTCGTGTTTATAAAAGACAGTGCATCGGACGCGTTTTTATTTTTTTTACTTTTTTTTTTGTTATTTTGTTTTTTATTATTTCTTTAGCACGAGACAAGGATAGTACCATCCTATTCAGCTCAAAAGTATATAGTAGGAATTTTAAAAGTATTCGAGATTGATAATCTTGTTGACACTTTCAAACAACTTTAAAAATCGATCCTTCCTAGAAATTTATTCGAACAACCAAAAATTTTTTTATTCCTTTTAGATGAACTTTACAATTTTTAGTGTATGGTGTAGGGATCTTTCTCAGTAATAGGCGCATAGAGAAGAGAATACATGAGAACGAAATCAGAGAGAGTTATGATGCCGCGCTGATAATTGTGCCAGAGCTAAAGCCAAAGCCAAAGCCAAAACACCAGAATGGTGGTATGCTCAGTGGAGGAGACTGGTGCACACCTTGATGTTCACAACCGGGCCACCCTGCTGCACGATCATCTGCCCAGCACAATTCTAAACTCTGCTCTACTCTACTCTTCTTGTTTTTTTTATTATTTTTCTTATCTTGCTTTCTTTTTTCGTGTGTTCCTCGATTATAGTTTAGCTCGGACACTACATATATATACTACATACTACTACTCGATCCTTCCGAGAAATGATGAAACACACATTCTTATATGCACGCGCGTATCCAACCAAACCAACAAAAACAAAACTCAAAAATAGAAAAAATAATCGATCAACAAAAAAAAAAGTTTAAAAGTTTAAAAGTAAAAGGAAGTGAGTCCTTCGCGCTGCACAATGCTGATTCATCCCAGATTACCAAGGATAGATATATATATGCTCCAAAACACGATGACGCCGAAAATAAAAAACAAGAAATATTATTTATCCTTATTATTTTATAATTTTAAAAATTCAAAAAAACAATTCAAAAGCTATTTCTCTTAAATAGACGCCGGTGCAATCTATTGATGGCTCTTTGCCCATCACACTTTTGATTCTTCCTTTTCATTATAATAATTGGTGATTCATGCACATAATAATATGTTGTGCAGATATTTTTCGTGCCGTCGGGATGAATATCATTAAGGCAAATGCGTCATAGGGACGGAATATATCTATATATATGAGTGCCCATGCACGGGATGCGTGCACAACGTCACGAAGTAATCTGTTTCCAAATTCAATGACACAGAGCTCGCTGATCCACACTTTTTTCACCGATGATACATTCAAATAAAAAAACAAATTTATTATTTTGACGATTACTATTTATAGACTTTTCCGACATCTATAAATATATCAGGCAGCAAAGGTCGAAAAATTTTTAATCAAACCAAATGTGACTTAATAATAGCTATCAATATATAAACAAAATAAACAAAATCACGAAATGATTTCGTGTGTCATGCTCCTGCATTAATTTTATTTATGACATTTGGTTTGTTTGCCGAAGCGGATAAACATTTGAGGAGATTATAAATATTGAGAATGAGAATAAGAGATAATGATAAAATGGGTACATATATGTATGAGATTTAAAATTGAAGCCAAGGTCCCTTGTAAGCGCATATTGTGGGCCAATGCATAGGCGTCGAAATATCACGACGCAACCAATCGAATGTTACGTAGGTCATGCGCGCAACAACTTTTTTTTTTTTAGTTTTTATTTTCATTACGAGCATGATATTATATACGAATAGCTGTACCAGTTGTGTCCTGTTTGAACTAAAACAAAATTTAAACCTCCTGTTTCTTCTTTCGCACCTTTCATTAACACTTTCAACGGCTGTTATACATGTCTGCATAAAAAGTATCTCGGCGGTACTCTGCTAACATATATTGTGTGATAAAAAATACACACACACATATATATATATATATATATATATATATAGTTTTGAATTAAATTTTTTTAGCTATCGAAATATGATAACTGCGTATTCACCTGTAATTTAAGCTGCATTGCGTGGTTTATGAGATAATAAAAGGCGATTGAATGCTAACGGTTTTATATATATGTATATATATAAACGGATGAAATGGTGGATGGGAAATAGAAATAATCCGCCAACGATAAGAATATACCGGACGGAAGTTTGATATTGTCGTGCAATAAAATTTAAAAAGTAGACGAAACCTGAATCATTTGAGTTTGTAAGTCTGGTTTTGTTTATCATTTGGGCTGTGCGATATGTGTGATATGTGCGTGTCACGCAAAATCTTAAGATTCTTTATGTGTAGATAATATAAATTTTCACACTGAAATTCACACGTTGATATACATTAATTTATATGAATGGCGGATTTGTTTTAAATTTAAATCATGTCTGAGACAATATTTGTGGCAAATAAATATTGTTTTTTTTTTGTTATAAATTAATAACAAGTACATATAATGTATGTTATATTTTTGGTAATTCCCAAATGTCTCTTGTCACATTTACTATATAGTCATTTATTATAAGGTCACATACACACATTCATTCGTTTTTATTACGCCATGTTAATGTATATTCAAGGCCATGATTTTGTCATAAATTTGATTTCACTTTCGTTTATTTGATAGCACATTAATGTATATATATTTTTATCCTTATCCTTATTATTATTATCATTATTTTATTTTATTTTTTTTTTCGCTCAAATGTTTAGACAGCTGATACCTAAAACAAATAATTATTAAATTTTTATTCATGTTTTTTAATCTTATATTTTGATCCAGACCGCGGAAATGATAAATGTGATTAATATATTAGTATATAATTAATGAGCAAGATAAATTAAAATTATGAAACTGGTATATTCGTAATAATTCATTGTTATTGCTAATTTTAATAACAATCATTTAAAATATCCCAATAATTTAGTTTATAAATTCCTGAGAGCGAAAACAAAATTAAGAAGAAGAGAAAAAAAAAAAAATAATAATAATAATAAAACAAATTTCTTGAAAGCATTTAAATTTTATAGATTTACATTTTTAACATATAAGACTATATAGGACACTTTGACCTGTTTCACTTTCTATCGTCGTCGTGTCAAGGACAACTCCTCGTCTGCTACAACACACGTCCATACGTGGAATATATTATATAGGTACTGGCTAAAAAAATCTTCCTTTTAATATAATAAACCCAACAAACACGCATACCTAGCTCACTCAAATTTTTCCATGGAATTTTTTACCCTATTTTCATTTTTTTATCCATTTATCCGCATACTTTACCCTCCACATAAGTACATATTTATCTATTTATTTTTTCGCAATTTTAAATGCGGAAAAAAAATATAAATTTTATAGCGAGTTTGCAAATTACGATGCAAATTAAAAAATATATTTTTTTTCATGAGTTTTACTTTAAAAATGGTATCGAAAATGCATAATGTAAATTTTATGTCGATGAAAAAAAAAAAGAAAAGAAATGCTGCATTCGGTTACTCCAGCTTCTGGTCAGCATTCATGGGCTTTCGTGTGCTATCAAAGTTGCCGCGTTTAAATTGCGTAATGAAAAAATTCATATATATATATATATATATATATGTATATAGGAGTGCGAGGAGACATTATTAAATGTGTGCGATATATAAAAGTAGTTTCTCTTAATTTTTTCAAATGTCGATTTAAATGAGAAGGTGTGAGCGAATATTTCTTAAATAGTTATGTAAGTTTACGTGATATTTTATAGGGAATACAAAGAGACAAATATAGCACAATTCGAAAGTGTAATGGAAGAGTATTGACAATACTTGATGTATGTGTATTGAAGAGTAATTGATGATGATGATATAGATATATATACATGTACAATGTACAAATAAATTTATACATAAGAGTGATTATAAAACTTGACGTTTAAAATTTTGGAATTTCTCAATTGTATATCGTTTGAATAAGAGTCTAATAACAAATGGTTTTGGCCGTGTCGTCATCACGTCGTCGTCAATGCCGCAGCCGCAAAAATGTTTCAAAATTAAATACACGCTTACGTAAAGTATAAGGCGTCGAACTTTCTTTCAGTAAATATACACATGTGTTCAAACGAAAAAAAATCTACATGAATATTCTTATACACATATATATAAATATACATTTAAATGCCCTGAGAGAAGTGAAAATTTAAAATCTCATTTGATTTTCGTAAGGTTTATTATTATTTAAATAGCCGCATACAATAAACGGACGAAATATTTCCAAATAGATTTTTTAATCAAATATTTAACCGTTATCTTTTTTTATTTTATTTTATTTTATTTTCCGAGTGAAAAATTTATTATTTTTTTACATAACATTAATATGATAATTACAAGGTGTATTTAAACTTTTACTTCTTTACATTTGTTAATATTCGATAACAATTTTTTATTTGACAATAATTACAATAAATTATGCTCAAGTCTTAAATAATAATATTAAGTACATCGCAAATAAAATCGCGGAGGCGGTTAAAACGGCGATTAAAATTAGCAAGTGCTTATCTCACTCCTGACATGAAGTGTTATAAAAAAAAAATTACATCATCAATAGCATAATGATTAAAAAAAACGTATATTACATATATAACGAGATTAAATAATCGAGTATACATTAATATACATATATATGTTAAAAAGAAATTGGTGTGAATGCGAAATCTCATGTATGTATATACAATATATACAATGAATACCAAGGTTCTATAAATAAAACTGTTGAGCGAATGAACGTAATCGGCGACTCCATATACGCTGTCGTTTTTCTGTTTTCACGATCAAGTTTGTCGCGCGCGCGAGAGAGGCTAACTAGCCAAGTTCTGCGGCGTATTGACACTGACATTGGCCTACTCTCACCACCCCAACACGTCGTTATTCACTCTCAACAGCTCCGCGCGCGAGCACCATCGTATTTCATTTCTTATTCATTATATACTTACTCTCATTTTTATCAATGCGTATGTACAACCATCTAATTATACGTACGCACAATCTGTACTGACATCCTTCCCATCCTTTCCATCCTTCCCGCCTGCCTCTTTTAATCATCACAAAAAAAAGAAAAAAAAAGAAAAATCCGTTACAAGCACAATAAAATAGACGAGCGCCAATGACTCTCTCTTTTTAAAATAATTTTAAAAATAAATTTTCTCACAAGTACTTTTTAGGTAGATTTTAAAAAAAATCTAGGTATTGTATTTGTCCTCATGGTTGATTTTTCATGGAATTTTGACATAACCTATCATAATTAGTTGAATGGAGTTCGAAAATACCATTCGTTGAAAAATTTATATATGTATGTATATATATATATATATATATATATATGTAATATAACCATGTTTTGAGGACACGATTGCGGCTACAATCCTTATTAGATCTTGATGAAATTTTCCACACTTATTCTATGGGCAATTATTACGGTTAAGTTCGAAGATGGGCTAAATCGGTCAATTAGTTTAGAAGTTATGGCTGTTTGAAATTTCCATGATTTTTCGAAAAAATTAGTTTTTATCCACTTTCATGTTCATATAATTTTAAAACTAATACTCATAGACAATTTCCGTAAAAAATATCTGAAAGCTTGTTTAGTAAGCTTTAATTAATGATCTTAAGCTTTATGTTTTGACCATTTCTTCCAATAATTTGATAGCTTTGAAAATTTTATTAAGATCAAAAAATGATGAAAATATGGTTTTCTTTCCATATAGCTTTTGGATGTCCGATTATAATCCAATTTCGCCAATTGCATTTTATTGAGCACAAAATAACCTGTAAATTTCACTGCTATTTCATATTTTAAAAGTAATTCTTTTATTATTTATGATGTATTACATGTACCTCGAATCCCTGTGATTATCACCGGTCTTGTCATTACGATTGTGCCCACAGTTCTTACTGGATCTTAATGAAATTTTTTTACACTTATTCTATAGGCGATTGTAACCGTTAAGTTCGAAGATGGTCTAAATCGGTCAAATAGTTTAGAAGTTATGGCTGTTTGAAATTTCCACGATTTTTCGAAAAAATTAATTTTTATCCACTTTCATGTTCATATAATTTTAAAACTAATACTCATAGACAATTTCCGTGAAAAATATCTGAAAGCTTGTTTAGTAAGCTTTAATTAATGATCTTAAGCTTTATGTTTTGACCATTTCTTCCAATAATTTGATAGCTTTGAAAATTTTATTAAGATCAAAAAATGATGAAAATATGGTTTTCGTTCCATATAGCTTTCGGATGTCCGATTATAATCCAATTTCGCCAATTGCATTTTATTGAGCACAAAATAACCTGTAAATTTCACTGCTATTTCATATTTTAAAAGTAATTCTTTTATTATTTATGATGTATTACATGTACCTCGAATCCCTGTGATTATCACCGGTCTTGTCATTACGATTGTGCCCACAGTTCTTACTGGATCTTAATGAAATTTTTTACACTTATTCTATAGGCGATTGTAACCGTTAAGTTCGAAGATGGTCTAAATCGGTCAAATAGTTTAGAAGTTATGGCTGTTTGAAATTTCCACGATTTTTCGAAAAAATTAATTTTTATCCACTTTCATGTTCATATAATTTTAAAACTAATACTCATAGACAATTTCCGTGAAAAATATCTGAAAGCTTGTTTAGTAAGCTTTAATTTATGACCTTAAACTCTATGTTTTGACCATTTCTTCCAATAATTTGATAGCTCTAAAAATTTTAATGGAATCAAAAAATGTTGAAAATATGGTTTTCATTCCTCATATTCTTCGCCAATTGCATTTTATTGCTCATCAAATAACCTGTAAATTTCACTGCTATTTTATATTTTAAAAGTAATTCTTTTATTATTTATGATGTATTACATGTACCTCGAATCCCTGTGATTATCACTGGTCTTGTCATTACGATAGCACCCACAGTTCTCATCGGATCTTATGGAAATTTTTTACACTTATTCTATAGGCTATTATCTTGATCAAATTCGAAGATGAGCTCAATCGGTTGATTAGTTTTGAATTAATGGCTGTTGAAATTTTCACGATTTTTCGAAAAATAAATTTTTATTCACTGTTGAAGTTCATATAATATTAAAACTAAAATCAATAGACAATTTCAGTAAAAAGTATTTTAAAGCTTGTTTAGTAAGCTTTAATTTTTGTCGTTAAACTTCATGTGTTGACCATTTTTTCTAATTATTTGATAGCCTTGAAATTCTAATGGTATCAAAAAATGTTGAAAATACAATTTTGTCAGTTATATTTTATTGTGATCAAAATAACCTGTAACTTTCACAGCTATTTTATGTTGTAAAAGTATTTTTTTGTTATTTATTATGTTTCAATCGTATCTGTACATACTATAATTATAACTGGTCTTGCCATCGTAATAGTGATTATCATTATGATCTCATACTAATTAAATTATTGATACTTTGTTTTTATGATAGTTAGTTTGCTACGTTACTTATAAAATGTTTTGTCAAATCAACTATCTGAAGTTCTCTATCAAAAGTAGTCGTTGTCTTTTTTTACCCTGACTCTTAGAAAAACAAGTCTAATTTCATATCATGACTATACACTAACATGTATTACAAGATATGTATATATGAAACTTTATATATAGATTAATCGGAAAATCTACCTTCCATTTCGGCTGCCGAATGGGCTTTTTTATAATGTGTAAAAGTTTTTACAAAAGAGCACGCTCGTAAGTGCAATATTGGTCTGGATAATTTCACCAGAAAACCGGCTTATAGCTGAGGTTGTTAAAAAGCTTGTAAAACGTAACGTACCTACCTCTCTACTCTACCCTTTGCCGCAATCATCATAAGCTAAATTAATTTAGCCCGGTACAACCTCAAGTTTCGTATCCCGCGCGACCAAATGTAAGAGAGCCAAAATCAGTCGCTCTCTGCTCTCTTCTCTCTTCTCTCTTCTCTCTTCTCGCTGCTGCTCCTGCTTTCACTTTGCGTATCGTATATATTACTGTGTCGCGCTTCCGCCCTGTGTATAAATAAATTTATATAAATACATACACATTTACATATAACACTTATAAATGTAATATATAATGATCATAATAATAATATATTAATATCAATATCAATAACAACAATAATAATAATAATAATAATAATAATAATAATAATAATAATAAGGCAACAACAGCAGCAGAATCCTCTTGGAAGTATTTTTGCTTCCTTATACATCGAGCACATATATATCTATATATATGTCCATATGTGTGCGTATAGAGAATACCTTTTCTTCTTTGGCTCTGATGATACTTTTACCCACTTTCTCCCACTCTTTTTATTATAATGTCTCTTTAATAATATATTTCTGAAACTTAATCTCCAAATAATGCAGATATTAATGTATGTATTTATAACGATATATAAAAAAGGCTAAAATTCCCAATGAAAATAAATAATACGAGTTTAATTTATTATTTTTGAAAATATATATACATATATATATATGTACATGTACAACTTTCATTATCGGTGTATGGGCATGATGGATAATAACAAAACAACAACATCAACAACAACAATAACAATGATGATGATAATAATGATAATTACAAGTGTAAAAAGTAAATGTTTGAGATTAAAAAGAGGTAAAAAAGACAATATAAACATTGGTAATGGATGTTGGTGTGGTTGGTGGATGGTGGATGGAGTGCATCGACCTCGGTTGAGAAAATATAGGTCAATAGTGTGGGCGCACGCAATCGTTGCAACAATTTTTAAAAATCAATGTCCTACTTGCACACAAGGAGTACTTTCACGGTCGCTAACCTCAACGTAAGCGATATATACGAGATATTGCGTTCCGCGGGCAATTAACAAGTGCATCGCGCCGCACCGCGCGACTTTTCTTTGAGAGCCGCCTCTCTATCTCTATACCTATACTTCACTACCAGCACCAGCACCAGCACCAGCACCAGCACCAGCACCAGTACCATCAGCCAGTTCATGCCTACACACAAGATACATGTATCCGCGTACACTATTTTTTTCCCGCGGAGAAAATTTATAATTTTCACTGAATAATATTTACTCTACAATATTATCGCCTTTTTTTTATTTTTTAATTCCACTATCATCATTAAATATTTATTATTATTATTATTATTATTATTAGTATTAGTATTAGTATTAGTATTTACTCTTAGGTATTTTATTACCTTTCATTTTGTTCTCGAAAAATAAATAAAGATCCAGAAGACAAAGCATCGAGATGTCTTTCTACAGAATACAATAGCACGAGATTAAATTTTTTCCCTTCTGGTTTTTTATTTTGAATATTTAACCGGGAAAAAAATTCGAGTAAACTGTGGCATTTAAAAGTTATATTGACTGGAGCTGGAACTGGAGATAACATACCAGCTAGCAGACACTAGACAGAAATGTGTCAAGTCTGCTAGTACTGTTATTTAGTAACCCTTTGTTTGTTTCGCGGGCATGGTATATTATTGGGCGGATACGCCGACGCACATGCGGACATACCAGGTATCATTTTTCGCGGCGGCGCGCTAAAATATAAACTTTAATAGATCGAAAAATCATAGGGCGCACACGCGTCACAGGGCGACACGGCTTGGTTACAGTCTGGTACTTCGTCTCCACAACTACTGGAACCTGCAATACTATACCGCCGTCGATAAGTCTCACCTTGACACTAAATATTGCATGGTACCTAGTGCCTAGTACCTTTAGTTCATACATACAATAAAAAGTTAAAAAGTACTACAGTAATAATAATAATCTGGTTGGATAATTCTAAAAAAAAAAGAACCGCAATTCGATTTGTACTTAAACTTGTGCTTTAACATTACAGGCAACTGGAGGCCGGAGTATTGACGAGTAAAGTGCCCAGCGTTAGAGGACAGAGGAGGATATGGTGCACCGAGTTTTGTAATTGATTTATTTAGTAAAAGGTCCACACCTAGACGGTATTTAAAATATTATTTATCGAGTACTCTATTTAATTTAAGACTGTGCCGCATTGTAACTGCATTATTTAATAGGTTTTTTGGATATAGAGTAGAGGAGAATGTAGAAGATCTAAGTGAGCAGCCTTCGAGGATAAAACTTGGTCGACATCAAAATCCTTATTATACTCCTTGTTCCTTTCACTGACGATAAAAAAGCCACGGCCGACAAATTCTTACTCTTCTGTCTAATCCGCGATATACGTTTTTTTTTACCCAATAAAATGGTAAGTGATAAATAGCATTTGTTTTTCTCTTACTAGCTCTCTTTCATCTAGATTTAATTAATTTCCTTTTTCTCACTAACCCACTATCGTACAAATATATATCTCTGTTTTATTTAGATTTGAGAAAACATTCGTGTCAAGAACCCAGTGAGAAAGTTTATTAAAAAACCTTTATTCATTTTATTCATTTTACATACATATATATATATATATAAACATCTTGGCTCAATAGAGATTTTTTATTTTTTAAAAATAACAACAATTACAACTTTATTATTTTTATAAATTGTCGTAGTTGTTATTGTTTTTTATTAAACTAAAGTTTCTTAACCGGTCAATACCCGTAATTTTTAAAAATAAAATTTTTTAGTTTAATGTCTGTATGAGGTCAATGTAATTTTTATTGTAGCATTTATTGGTCACTTGAATTATTTTTGATTGCTTCTATTAGGTAACTTCAAGTACATATCAAACGCAATATAAAAATTTCTAGTGATAACTTCTGTGAATGAACTAATAAAACTTTAGAATTTCCAGATATTTGAGTTTAATGTAACGTTTAAAAAACTATTAAAGTTTGAAAGATTAATCGTGTTTTTTTTATAATTAAAAACCAATAAAGTTCGTTATTTATAAAAAAAAAATAGTCAGTTATCATCGTACTTAAACTTTTATAATTGTAATGTTACGTAGAATCGTTAAAAAATCAATTAAGATTAAATTTTTGGTAAATAACTTAGGAAATAATTATTTGATCAATTATATTAAGTAACAATGTTTATTTAAAATGTGCTTCTTTCTTCTTCAGCTAAGGGCCTTCGAGGAATAAAAAATAGCTGTTACCTTGGCTGGATTCGTGAAAGTTGACTCTAGAATTCTCTGGTCGAATATTTTTTAGGTTCATTTTTTTTTACCTTCTAATCGGTTATTATCCACAGATCTTTTTGTATTATTTTTATTAAATTATAATGGATCGATCGTAAAAAATTTTTTATTTGTTGTTGTAATTATTATTATTTTTATCCTGGAGTTTCTCATCGGTCAGTATCCCCTTTCTTTTTTTTTAAATTAATTATAAACCAACCATAAAAAAAATAATATCTTTTGTTATAAATTTTATCTTTTTTTTTTTATATGTATTTATAAATATACCTATCGAGTCGTTAAAAAAAATAATCATCTATTACACAACAATATTTTTAATTAAATTATTAGTGTTATCGGAAGTAATAAGGGGCAATCTATTATTTTGGGTTAAACCGTAATAAAAAAAGATAATAATAATAATATATTTTATTTGTTTATCTTAGATTCAAACAAACGCTGCGGTTACAACTACGACGACTACAACGACATCAACAAAATCAACAATAAATAAAAATTTAAATACTGAAAGTATTGTTATTAAAAATTTATCTGATGGGGAAGTGATAACGTACAGCTTGGTGCTGATACGTGGACAAACACCGTCTCTGTGTACTAAAATAAACATCCGTACTCAGCATAATCACAATTTAAAGTCATCCTCGATTACAGAATGGCCTATTATCGCCGGGGAATTCCGTATCCTGGTAGATTTAGCACGTGGAATAAATAAACTTGAGCTGGAAACAGCGAATGGAATTAAAAAACAATTGACATTGATACACGAGCCGAAAAAGTCACGACTACGAGTTACACCAATCTATGTAATTTGTGCAGGTCACGATGGATATTTTCAGGGTCCGGCGAACGAAGACTGTTCTCCAGAGAGCGCGGCAACGAGAATAGGACTTGGAGCACGTCTATTACAATCATTAACAGCTGAAAAATTACAAGAAGCCGGGCATGGACGAAAAACATTTCAGTTGGAGAGAGATCTTGACGGTCCCGAGTGTTTGGTAATGCACAGCATGCTCAATGTGGACACTGCAAGAGCTATGAATCAACGTGAGCTGTGGGAATTTGTAGGTCGCGAAATAATGAAAGGTCCGCTGGCATCTAAAGACAGAAAATATTTGGCATTTTTATCGTGTACTAAATACAGAGGGGCTCCAAGTCCTAGAACGCATGAGGCAACTCTGGCAAGCACCCAAGGGCATGCGGCACTTGGCGGCGGTGGTCTTGCACTCTTTGGATCCGCATGTCTTCATACTTGGCCTACAACTCTTAATCAAGTGTTACCAAAATTTTTAGACACCACGATAATTGACACTGACGTTTTGATGGACGACAGTAATTATCGCGGTACCTACGGCGGATGTCTAGCCACAACACTTGGCTCCGTTCTCCATGAACTTGCTCATACCTTTGACTTGGGTCACACACGTGAGGGTATTATGGGTCGTGGGTTTAATTACGTTGATCATGTTTTCATTGCCCGAGGCGCTGCCAACAACCACCCGGCTATTGGTACTGATAACAATCGTAATGCTCGCAATAAGGATCCCCAACGCAGTACTATAACCCTGAGCAAACCACTCAGTGTCACTGTTACAATAAATAATAATAACATCAACAACAGTCAGTCCATTACAAGCCTAGCAAACTCAAAAGATCAAAGACAATGTGTGCTATCAGAATCGTCCGATCAAAATTCTAAAACAAAAGCCCTCGAAGCTGAAAATGAAAATTCAGTCTCCCAACCAGCAAGTCCGGATATTGATACTCCATTTCATAGTAATTACAACACATATGTATTTGAGACGTCATTTTTACAACCTGATAAAATATTTTGGGGGCCTTCCTGCGCAACAATACTCGCTTATCACCGATGGTTTGCTACCGACAACGAGCACGATTTAAATAATGATCATAATTCTCACTATTATCGCAATAATTGTCAAATTGAGTACAATGCCAAGAGGTAAAAATAAAAAAATAATTGTTATCATACAGAAGTAGAGATAGAAATAGAAATGAAATAACATCTATGTAATATTTTATTTTCAGAAACGTTATAAGATCGTCATATGGGATTCGCGTTATAGAATTACGCGACGCATCCACCGGTATGGTAATAAACTACCGTCAGTTTCCAGGAGTACGTCCACCCTTAGAAGCACTTGTTCCTCCACTATCCTCGCCACTAGCTCACACCTGTTACGACGCTCCACTGGTTATTTTTGCCGAAGATTCAGTGGGTAATGTACTCAACATTACCTCTTCCTTATATACTCCTGAATTTTAATATTTTTAAAAATATTTTAAATTTATACAACAGCTATTTTGCTAGTTCTTTATTAAACTAATATAGTGCAATTATTTAAATCTTGGTACCCATGCTAAAAAATTTAATAATTCTTATACACATACGGACATGATGATATTGTTAAATTATCTATTTATATACTATACAATTAAACCTAACGTAGGAAATGTGAGACAATATGCGCGCAAGTCTTGCACATTATTAACTCCATGCGTGCCTACTATTGCCTTAAAATTTTTAGCAAAAAAAAGTTAACCAGGCAGTAAAAGTATAAATCTCAAGGGATATATTGTGAATGAGCTAATGAATTGACTAAACTTAATACTTAATACTTAAACTGGTGATTTATATTTACTAAATAATACGTTTATCAGATTCTTAAGATAGTAATTACATTTAAATATATTACTCAGTATCTAGTCTTCGAGGTTTAATAAATACTACAGCTCAAGGGTTTGGAAGGTCTTTACATACTTATTATAAGTCTAACTGGTGATTGGCTAGTTAGTATACCAAAGGTTTTGTCTAAAATTATATTTAAAGGAATTTAATTTTGCAGAAAGTAATACAATCGATAGATTGATTTTTCTAAATATTGATAAAACATGAGCAGGGTAACTCGGCACTATAAAATTTGTCAATATTTTATTATATTATTTCTTCAAAAAATCATGATAAATAACTGAGCCATAAATTTATTAGCCGGCTTACCCTACGAGAATAATTAAATATTTTGTGTAAGAATGAGGAATTTTGAGATGAGCTGATAAATTTTGTTACAGTGCAATATCAAAAATAAATTATAATATTATAATTAAATATAATACTTGGCTATTTATCTATACTTATTAATAAACAATGTGCAATAACGCAGTGCGTTAAATATTTATTAACTTTATAATGCAGCTATACTAGTCTGTAAATATATAAGACAATGTACAGTATTCTATTTTATTAAAAAAAAAATTGCATTATTTATTTGTGAATTAGATAATAAAAATATAATTTAAAAAAACAATATTATTTATATATCTTTTATTTTTAATACCCATTGCATTGAAGTGCGTTGCGAGATTGACAGTAACAAATGATAATTGAATCTTGCTGTCACATCATTTAATTATTTTTTATATTTATCTGACGTACATAAATAATTATAAATATTAAAATTACTTATAGTTTTTTAAAGCTTGTCATAAATTCTAAGTACTGAAACATTAATAATGTCTAAAAATAGTAATGATTTTGAAGCTGATAATAATGACGAAAATATTCGTCACAGTTTAGAACTCAATTATGGCCTGGCAATTAAATTTCCTAAAGTAATTAATGGTAAAATTAATACGAAACATTTTTTGGCTGCATCTCAAGCCATCATCAAAGTTCTGGGTAATTGACAGATAAATGATTTAAAAATAATAGTTGATAAATTATTTATATAAATTATCACAATTTCAGATAAATTTGGTAAAGTTTTTGCTCCAATAAAATACGATATGCAAATAAATATGGAGGTAATTTTATTTTAAGTTATAGATTTATAAAAATAAAAAATAATAATAAAATTATTTTTAGAAAATAATTATCAAGTACTTAGCAAATAAGCAAGAGTACTTTACACTACAGGATTTATTATTATCGGAGCAAGCGTTGGGTAAAAATACAATTGTTATTGATGCTTTGGTTTGGTTGACTAGGTAATATTTACAACTTATACTTTTACATGTCGCAAATTAATATTTAATATTTAAATATTTTTTCATGTCCTTTATCAGAGGACTGAGAATGATTCAGCTGTTTATTGATAAAATAGTAGAAAATTCAAAAGCAGTACCAGCGAAAACAGGCAACGAGGCTGAGGATCTTGTAGCTAGTATTAAAGATTCTTACAAGGAATCTTTGGAACCTTATCACGGCTGGATGGCCCAGCAGTTGTTTGGAGTACTTATCAATTGCTCATCTAATCATCTAATCATTTTTCCCATTACTAAATTATATAAAATTATAGTTATTGACGAGAATGACACCGACAAAGAGCCAACTGATGCTGTCTCTCGCAAACAATTTGCCCAATCAGGAAGCAATCACCTTGAAAGCTCTGGAAAATTTGAGCAAAGGGCTAAAAGAAAATTTGATTACTCTGAGATCTTTCTTTAATGAAAATCATTTAGGTACTGATTCTTAAAATAATAAATTATAATTAAATGAAATAAACTTACGATAAAATAATTTGAATGAATTTTTTTTACGCGGCCGTCAGTTGAGTTGCCAGTTAATTAAATTTATTAACACGTCCACAAAGCTGTGCCATGTAAAATCTCTTCAAGTGATGTGCGGCTATATTATTAAGCGCAATAGTACCGGTAATAATTTCAAATACAACCAATAAAACCATCATTCCCGTAGATGCTTTTTCAATAAAAAATATTAATATATTGCCGTCTAGTAGCATAAATACCATCAGTGGGAATTGTAGTAACGCAGATATGAGCCAGAAACTTGCTAATTCTGGAATCTATAATAATATTTTCCCACACGTTATTAATTATTATCTATAAATTTAATTACAAGTCAATAAACTCATGATGTAAATACCTTTTCAGATAAATTGCCAAGATATCCGAGGTATAATTTAAGACATTCAATGCATGTAATCAATAAATAAACGCTTATATTTATAAACTTATATACTCCACTTAAGTTATAATACTGAGGAATAGAAAAAAATTTAAAATTAATTGATTAATTAATATATCAAGTTGTATTACAGTAAGTAGTATGATGAAAATCAGTACCTTGGCATCAAGTCCTAGAAGTATAGTAAAAAACCAAATTGGAAAGAACCATATATCAAAATATAATGCCATTTGAAGAGGTAAATTTGATTTAACCAGATGTCCTGCAACCAAAATCTCGTAATTCAAAAAAAATAATAAATTTATTTATAAATAATAAATAAATACCGGCATCCCAGTACTGTTTTTCCCAGTCATGATATATTAGCCCAGGAAATATCCGATTTGAAGCCGTAATCACCTTAGACCTCCACATTATCATAAATTATCTTGGCAATCTTCACTTAAACATAAATTGTTAACTGATAATTCATATTCTATATTTATTGGTAAATAATTGTAAGCGCATAAATTTAATTATTAATGAGGAATTAATTAATTGAACATGGTTTGATGAAGTTGATTGTTTTTGTTGTCAAGTTTTGATATGAATGTTATGTCAAATTGCACATGACAGCCGACAACAGCCGACAATGAACCAGCTGGTGATTGGGTGAGGGAACTGTCACACGCACCTGTCAGAGGTACAAAAAATTCGTCTCATTGTGACAGACGAGGGCGCTCCGATAGTTTTTAATTTTTTCATTCATTCCAAAAACATCAGTGGATTTAATTTTTATAAATTTTTTTTTTGTTGGTGTTATAAAAAGTTAATGCAATTGTTTATAGTAGTTGACAATTAAATATGCGTAGAGATTTTTAAAAATCAAAATCTGAAACGTCAAAATTGTTAATTCCGATTTTTTTAATTAATTATAAATTAATAAAATAAATTATGATAATGAAAGTAACAGACGTCAGACAGGTTTCTAAAATTACAGATAATTATTTGAATTAATAAAATTTTAATTTGTAAAATACGCGGGTGTTTTTAAATCGATACGCGACAATCGAGTTTGATAGTATGAGTAATTCGAGAAAGTGTATCAGTAGGATCAGTAGCAACAGCACTGCCTATAACCTCGTCTCGTCTATTTTAAGAAGACGACTTTTAAATGCCTGAAAAAAATATTTGACACATACTCCAGGCTGGAGTTGACTGGAAGTGACTGGAAAATTAAACAGTCAAGAAAAAAAAACGTTTTAGAAATGGTAGCTGAAGAAGATATGTAGATAAATATTTATTTATAACGGTGTTTTTTATTTTTTTTTATTTTACACCGTTTAAATTTCAATAAATTTTTTAAGCAATTGCTGGTCAGTTTTTAAATAACTGCGATGGCTTTTTCTGTAAATATTTCGGTGGAAGCACCGATTGAAAATCAAATTCAAGAGATAACTTATGACGGGCAGGAAATATATCAAGCGTAAGTTTATAGTAATTTATTATTATTTTATTTTCATTGACATTTAAATTTTTTGACTTCAGACCGCTGACTCTGTCAGAAAATTTGGCGAAAATCGCTCAGAAAATAGATTTCAGTAAGACGAGTACGTCGGGTGCTGATAACCTTTGTGGTGAGCAAGTTGAGAATGGAGAAAAGTCGGATGTCAGTAAACAAGATTCAAAAGATTCTTTTCCACAACAAAATTCCTTGTGGCCATGGGACAGCGTTCGGACAAAGTTAAGGTAAATATATTTATTTATATTTGTTAATGATGTTTAAAAAATATATTTATTGTTTACTAATAGTGTGAATAATGTATCAATAGAAATGCCTTGACAGAGGTTTGTGTTTTGGCTGACGTACTAGCAATTGCCAAAGAAAAACGTTACATGGTATTGGATCCAGTTCCTCAAGAGCCTCCGGAATTAAAGCCCATGGTGCAGGTTTATGCGAGAAAAAAAGCTTTGGCTGGTGCTGCAAATGTACTTTTAACTGGAGTTGAAAGATTAAGAAATAGTCAAAATGAACTTTCTAGAAATAGATCGACACCAGACTTTCATATTGAATTGTTGAGGCTCAGACAGAATTGGCGATTAAAAAAAGTATCCAATTCAATAATTGGTGATCTCAGTTATCGGACTGGTAATTATTATTTTTTACTTTCAATTATTTATTTATGTAAGCATATAATTAATGATAGATAAAAATTATTGTTGCAACGACAGCTGGATCAAAGTATTCACAGACCGGAATGTTTGAGGTGACTAAAGCAGAAGACGATGAAAAAGTAACCGTATGCAGTCCTCCGGTATCTCCTAATTCAAATGCCGTATCACCTGCGGCAAGTACTGCCGCAGGAGGAGTTGTACCACCAGCATCATCACCAACAGCTCCTCCTGCTTCATCAATCCAGTCATCCTCGTCAAAAAGTTCTTCCTTACGGGTCACTATTCCCACTGAATTACAAGGCGTAGCGTATATTAAAGTCTTGTGTCAAAAAGACCAAGAAGATTTGTGCAGTTCAAATATAAATCTACTGACCGCGACTGTTGCTAATTCAAATGCTGACATGCACTGGCAGCAAAAACTCGAGGCTGCTCAAAATGTATTATTTTGTAAGGAATTATTCAGCCAACTGGCTAGAGAAGCAGTTCACTTAAGAGCTCCGATTCCTCATATGGTTGTTGGTAATCAAATAATGGCGACAGTACTTCCGGGTATTCAACTGATAATTGGACTGTGTCATGGTACCGGTAATGATAAAAAATCAGCATCCTCATCATCGCCTCCACCGGTTGCCCACAATGCAGAGCACGACCACGTACTCGAGCATTCACTTCATCAGTTATTACGAGAAGTACATCATAAAAATACTCATCACCCTTTTCCACATCCGTCTTCCGGTCCATTGGGACCAAGCAAACGTCGATGCATTGCTGGACCAACTGCTGCTGATCGTCACGAATTACTGGAAATGACCAAGAGTCAAACAATTCTCGAACAGATAATCCAGCAAGCTCAACATTTTTTCATGAGAGTGCGCACTGAGTACGTATTGGACACCATTGCTAAAGAAGTTAAAGATCCACTCATTGTTTCTCATTGGAACGCCTTGAATTCCCCTACTCAGTCTTGTGTTAAAATAAATATCTGGACCAACGGTTACGATACCGTTTGTCGGACATCTCTGGTGGTTCACGTTGGAGAAAAATCACTCAAGTGCGTTTGCAGGGACGGAAGAGTTATGCATATGAGTTATGAACCTCAAGAACTTAGAGATCTTATATTTTGCCAGGTTAATATTTAAATAATATACATTTTTCAAAATAAAATCACAAGGTATGATATACTTTTTTCTCTTATAGATTCATCAGCATCAAATTACTGCAGTACAAAATTTAGCGAAATGCATGGGCTGGCAATTCTTAGCAAACAGTTCCCACTTGGGTCTTGGAGCTGTTGAACCACTAGGTAACGCCAGTAGTTGTATACTCGCATCACCAATTGGCGATCGCATGATCGCGGTAAGATGTGAGCCACAAAGCGGCGTCCAAGTATCAATAGCACACTCTCCACGAAAAGATTTCTTCCCCGGGCAATTGGTACGAGAGCGCAAGTGGGAAAATCTCGGTGGTTCATTCAAAGAAGTAAGATGGGACAAAATGGAAGGAAAAAATTTTTTAAATAAAATGGAATTACTCATGGCGTCACTCACAAGCTCATAGAAAAAAAAAAATAAATTTCTCAGGATAATTATTATATGAAATAAATTTTTTAAAACTAAACAATAAAACTTAAAATTTTTAATTTAAAATGTCTACGTTGACAATAAATTAATTATTCTTGTAATTGTATTTTATTTGTTAATTAATTTTAATTGATTAAATAATACAATTTAAAAATAATATTTAAAATTTATTTAATAATTATTTTATAAATCCTGCTTTTAAAATACAGTTTTTTTTTTTTTTTTTTATATAAATACCACACGTAATAAATTAGTCTCTTTTTATAAGAGTGAAACACTTGGGTATATTTTGTATCTTACCACCAGCAACTTTGAATGCTAATCCCATAGTAATAATAAGTACTGTATACACAGACAGTAAACTGTACGTATAAGCTTGATATCTATTAATCAGTGTCATACAGGAGGCAAATAAGTGAGATAGGACTACCCAGGCAATGTGTCCCCACTTCTTGTCATCAGCAGCTGAGAAAAATATCACACCCCAGAATGTGTGCAGTAAAATGAAGCAGAGAGTCGTGGCAGCGGATATGATGAAGAAATATTCAGATCCTTGCTTGAGTCCCATGGTCCCGGGACCCACGGCATCTGCTAGAACGTTCACCAACGCGAATGCTCCGCTCATGAATCCAAACCCTAGGCCACATACGTATGCAAAGATATGCCTGCTGTTTGCCAGATGAGCTGTTGTCACTTTCTCCAAGCCTTTTTCAGCTTTACGTAGCACCCAGTACAGCAAATACCTGGAACGTAGAAAATAAATTGAGTTGGATGAATGGATGGCGGGAGTCGAAGAGATTTATGGATAAATTTAAATACCTGAATGCTTCTTGAAACAAAACTGAAAATACTAGACCGAAGGCCAGGTTGTTTTGGAGTGGAACTACTGCATACCAGAGGATTGATGAAAACAGCAGTGATATCAGCCAGAAAAATGCACTAGCTATCAGGATTATTATTCTTATTGGCTCTGAGGATACTGTTATTGTGAACATTGCCAGTGGGGGTCCAAATGCCAGTAAAGCGCATCCAAAAAAATCGGAGGCTGTCATTTTTACAACTTTGTCAAGTTCAAAGGTTAGAAATATGTAAATATTTATATTGCAGGTATTTCTACAATATAAATATGAAAATTATTTATTTTGACTATTTAAATATTTTTAAAGTAAATCTTGCACTGTACTATCACATTATTTAGTTAAATAATTAATTACACTATTATTATTGTTTTTATATTTAGGAATACTTTTTGTGTCATTCATTTGTGTAAAAAAAAATAAAAACAGCAGTCTCAATTTTAAACTCGGGTAAATTCGAATGTTTTCGTGAACTTGCAATGGCGGGAATGAAAAAGATTTGAATTTATAATTTTGAAATATTAATTATTGTAAAATATTTATCAATTACTTGAAAGTTTTCATAAATTTGACAGCTTGTTAATTGAAAAATTAATAATTTTTATAATTATATTGATATTTCTGATATATTTATCCCACTACTTTTTTTACCCCCACTAAAAATCTATATTATGGCCTATATCTATAAAAATATAACCTCAAGTGTAAAACTATAAAAACACATGGTAAACAATATATTTATAAATAAATATATAAACAATTAATGACTATTAGATTTTCAAAATGACTGACGTGGAAAAGGATTGTGAAAACAAGCTGGAAAATGTCGAAGGAGAGGATTTGAATAATCCGTATGCATATCTTGATAGAGAAGATTTTACGTCCGAAAAATTCAAAATACTTGTTGGTGGATTGCCAAAGTATTATGGAATAAAACAATTTAAAAAATTGTTGAATGAAAAATTAAACTTACAGACATGTAAAATAAAACCTCTGAACAGCAAGAACAATTGGATTTTTGTCAACTTCCGCAATGAAGAGGCGCGGGAGCATGGTCTGAATACCATTAATGGAATGACATGGAAAAATTGCAAACTTACTGCCAAAGTAAGTGAATATTTAATATTTCAATAGAATTATTTTTAAATTAATTAATTTTTTTGGTGAAACAGAAAGCTAAAGCTGCCCCAGATCCCTACATCAAGAGGAAGCTTCAAGATGATGAAAGAAATAGCAAAAGATTTAAAGGCGATGAGGACAATGATCAGGAGCAGAAAGAAGAAAGTATTTCTGTGCTAGACCTGATTAAGTCTAGTACTATTCCACTCTGGAATGTTCCCTACGAAACTCAGGTGATTTTTTAAATGGAAATTCAAAAGACTCGAGTTTTGTTTGGAGAATAATTTTTTTTTTTTTTAGTTGAGTATGAAACAAGATCAGATGAGATCGATAATTGTTAAAATTGGTCAGCAAATCGCTAAAGCAAATAATGAATTGATTGGATGGATTGAAAAACAACGAGCTGTCAATAATGGATTAATTTGTGAATTGCAACCAATTTTGAGCGCCGAAGTTACCGAAGGGTATAGAAATAAATGTGAATTTACCATAGGTAATTTAAATTTTAATTAATTTTAGTGATTAATGAACGATAATTAAATATGGATGTTTTTTTTGTTTAGGAAAAAATGAGAATGAGATTTTAATAGGATTCCGATTATCTAGCTACGCTGCAGGATCAACAGCTGTTGGACCCATTGATCACCTGTGTCATATACCAGAGAGAATGAAAGTCGCTGTAAAAATATTTCAAAAATTTGTCCGAGACTCAAAGCTGGATGTTTATGATCCAGTTAATCATAAGGGGTTTTGGAATCAAGTTACCGCCCGCGCCACTCGTCTTGGTCATTTGATGCTGATTATCGGAGTCTACCCAAAGAATTTGCCGACTGACAGTTCCTTTGACGAGCTGGTTGATAAGATCACCAAGTTCTTCGAAGAGGGCGAAGGCAAAGATGCTAAAGTTACTTCGTTATACATTCAGACAATGGGAATATCGTAAGTTAAATTATTAGACCCAGCACGAATTGAATTGAACGAGTAATGAAATATTTATTTTTTCATAGAAGTGCCGAAGGAGAGAATCATAAACAGGAGAGACAAGGACCTATTAAACATTTAAGTGGGTCATTGCATATAGAAGAATCTCTTATGGGTTTAAAATTCCGCATATCGCCTCAAGCCTTCTTTCAAATAAATTCTCAAGGTGCTGAGATACTTTATCAGGCCGCTATTGACTTAGCACAGTGTGATAAAGAAAACACGTCTCTGTTAGACATTTGTTGCGGAACTGGAACAATAGGACTCTGTTTCGCTCAACACTGTTCCGAAGTTCTGGGTATTGAAATAGTAAACGACGCGATAAACGACGCTAAAGAAAACGCTAAGCAAAATAATATCAACAACTGCGAGTTTTTTGTTGGCAAAGCCGAGTCCGTGATAAAGCCTGTAATGCATAGAACCTCTAAGGAAAATATAATCGCTGTCGTCGACCCTCCCAGAGCTGGACTTCATCATGAAGCTCTGCTGGCTCTCCGTAAAACTAGTAAAGTTAAAAAAGTTTTGTATGTATCCTGCGATCCAAAAGCTGCTATGAAGAATCTTGTTGATCTAGCTCGTCCTATTTCCAAGCAGTACCTCGGCGAGCCTCTGGTACCTGTCAAAGCTATTCCCGTTGATATGTTTCCCATGACCAACCACTGCGAGCTGATCATTCTTCTAGAGAGACTTTCTGCTACTAAATCTTACTCTGATATAAAAACAGACACTTGTGAATAATTTTTTATATACAGAAAAAAAAAGAAATAAAAATTTAAACTTGTATACGAAAAATGATTTATTTGTTAAATATTATTAATTAATAACTTGATTCTTTTAAGTTCAACCTGACAATTTAATTTTCCCGCTTCATCACAAACAAATAATGACGTTCTAACCTAAAAAAATTATGTACTCGTGTACAGAGTAAATTTAGATTGACAGCAACAATATTTATATATATTTTTAAGTCAAGATGAGTTCCCTGGTGATGGATGTCTTGCTGACAGATTCAACAGGTGAGGATATTTATAAATGAAAGTGATTTAAAATGTAAGTATACAATGGAGGTAATTAAATAATAATTGCAGGTAAGATGAATGCTGTGGAGCTGAAGAAAAAAGTAAATGATATAGAAAAGGAAATAGTTAAATTAAAAAGTGACGTTAAAGAATTTATTGAAGATAATTACATAAATTTTTTACCTACACTGCAGAATGATTATGTTTTGGTTGAAAAAAGTAGGAAACTTATTGAGGATATGAAGATGCTCAAGTCCAAAATTGATGATCAGGTAATTATTTTATTTTTTAGCTGTCAGTTGTCAGAGTATCTAAAGATTTTATTTGATAGATAAAAGTGGAGCTGTCTGGATCAATAAAAGAGTTGAAAAATCTCTCCCAAGCTCTGATTGCCTGCAACTCAAGTTTGTATTTGTCTGCCAAGTTGCTTGAGCTCGAGCAGTTTACTAAGTCAGTTGACAAGTTGAGACAAAAAAAAGATTACGTCGAAGCAGCTAAAGTTTTAAATAAAATAATTGTTTTGCTGAACGATGACGAGTCTCATGGTGATTTGCAGATGCTCAATATTTACTCAGCACTCAAGGAAAATTATCTGCTGACATACAGATCTCTTGTGACTGCCGTACTGAAAATTTGGAACGAGCACGTTATTTGGACAGCCAGCAATGATGATGCGACATCCAAAGACTCAAAGACCAGTAGCAGCATAAGTTTGACAATCGATTGTGATCCTCAGGAAATAAGAAATATTATCCAAGCTTTACACTACTTGTCAGAACTTTCTGCCTCTCTTGACCACTTTTCTACAAAGTTAATGAAGTTTATCATCAGCCCGATAATACGTTCCGAGTGCTCGGTTTTTGTTGATGAAGAAAAAGTATTCAATGTCGTGGTCTCGAGTGAAAAAAAAGAATTGCCGACGTATAAATTTATTTTGTATAATTTAAAAATGCTATTTCAATTTATTTACCAGCATCTGAATGTTGATATTGACGGGAAAACATTTATAAACCGTCTCAGTGAACATTTGTGGGCACAATTGTCGGATTATTTATTGAATAATTGTATAAATGACATTATCCCAAGTTCAAGTGTGGAACTGAGTAATTTTAAGGGCGTCGAGGAAGATATTCATGAATTTGAAGAGTATTTAGGAGAGATAGGTACGGTATTAATAATTAATTAACTAAATAATAGCAATAATAATATTTATTTATTCATTTTTTACAGGATTTATCACCAAAGATCAATTGGTAATTTCAAACTATATTAAAGATATTGATAAACTGTACATTGATAAAATATCACAAGAATTTCTGGTGAAAGCAAATCAGCTTGTAAAGAAAAATTTACATGATTCATTTAAATATGAGGATAATTTTGGTGAAGAAGAAAAATCAAATGATAAATATCATGCTCACGTAAATAATTGTACACTTATAAGTGCTAAAGTTGAACGTAATTTGAATAAAAATACATTCCGGTTACCGTCTTGTCAAATAAGTAACAGCGCCAAAGAGTTGATGCTATTGGTCCGTGATATTCTTGATGAAGCGGTACTTAATTCTGATAATTCAACTGCTGCAGCTGCTAAATTGTATTACACTAGTCGTAATGTTATTGAGCATTACGTTTGGACGGTGCCAGAGTATCATAAAAAATTTTTGGAAACAATTCCTCAACAAGTTGGTAAGTAATTTTATCACAGTCTTAATTGTTGTTCAATATTTTAATTATTTATTTTACTAACAGCGTTATTTCACAACAACTGTATGTATCTTGCCCACAATTTAACGACCCTTGGACATGAGTACAGAGGAAAATTACCAAAATTACAGAAACACAATATTACATACGTTGATTTATCATTAAAATTACGTAATATTGGCGCTCAAACATTTTTAAATCATGTTAAATATCAGCGGACAATTATAACAGACATAATTAAAGATTCAGGTATTTTAATTAATTATTTAATCAATAAATCGATCAAAAGAGTGTTTATTAATTTATTGAAGTTAAATATTATTAATAGGATTGTCACAACTCGCTCAAAATCAATTACCCTCGTCATCGGGAGTCGAACGTGCATTAAGACAGTGTATCAGACAATTAGAATTATTGAAAACAGTTTGGTTTAATGTATTACCGATAAATGTATATCACAAGACACTTGGCTGCATATTAAACTCAATGATCGAGGACATAATATTCAAAGTTACTATATTGGAAGACATATCCGCTGACGCAGCTACTGAACTTGTAAATCTCTTTAACATGGTTGTCAAAAGAGCTCCGTTAATTTTTTCGGTAATTTATTTTGGACTTTAAGTCCTTCGTTACTTACCTCCTGTATGATTGAAATAAAAATTTTTATTTTATTGATTATTTGTTACAGGAAGAAAATTCGGTAAACCGTTACGTGAACAAGTGGCAAAAAATGCTGGAACTTATTAAAGTACTGGAGGCCTCGTTGAAGGACATTGAGCAACGCTGGGCAGACGGCAAAGGTCCTCTAGCGCGGGAATTTACCGCGAGTCAAGTAAAGCAACTTGTAAGAGCGCTCTTTCAAAATACCGAGCGTAGATCTGCATTGCTTGCTACTATCAAATAATTAAAATTTTAATTACTATCACTATTATTAATTATAAATGTTTTGTACTATTGAAAATAATAAATTTATTTAAAATATATTTAATTTTGTCTAAAGATAATTCAGGCGTCGAGGTAATTAATTAATCATTAGTTAAATTTTTTTTTTTTTTTTTTTTTTTTTTTTTTTTGACTAATAAGCACTGATAATTATTTTTTTATTTTTATTAGATTTTATTATAAAATTTTCTTAACTTTTGCGTATTAAAAATGTGTGTTCTAAATTTAATTTGTTTTTTCCTTAAAGGCAAAGATAAGTAAAAAGTAAACAACTACCAGAGGAAATATAAGATGATATTGATTAATTAAATATGTAATAAACGTAATATGAAAAATAGATTTTTAAAAAAGTGTAACATACACAAATGTGATGAGTTTAATCACCGTAAGACTAATTTATGTATATGATTAACTTAATTAATTGATTAGAATGTTGTTACAATAATGTCTGTAATTTTGTTTTCTTATTTTTTGTATATATATACACGTAGCTGTGTAGATTGGCCAGAACAACGGGTGGTAGTGGTGGTGGTGGTCGTGGTAGTCATCGAGGGGACAAGCAAGAAGTAGATGATTTATAATTATTAGCCACTCTTATTGCAGTGGTAACGTAGAACTGTCGCAGCTTCAAACTCTTTTACGTGCATTCACGAAGATGACGATGACTGTGAACATGGAAGCGTACAAGGATTTTTTTTAAAATTCAACACGTACTATTTTTAGTACCGTTTAGTTATTTTGTATGCTTGATTGAGAAGACAGTTTATATAAATATATTATATCAAGTAATATCCACATGCAATCGTAGTTGTAAAGATATATTATCAATGTTAAAGAAACAAGTATATGACAATAATAAAATAGGAGTAATTAAATGGTTGATTAGAAAGAAGAACCCGGTAGTTGTTATTTTTATAGAGTCATTGAGACAACCACTTTTGCTACAAATAATAATGACAATAATAAGTAGATATATTATGGTTGTATTGGACGTATACCTGCCGCGTCCAGCCGGTGATCGATTCCGGTATCTAGAGGAGGCTGATGAGGAATCCTTATTATTTCTTCTATTATAATAGTCAACAGTTGCATCTCCGTTGCCAGCAGAATTGTTGTATCCTTGTTGGGAATAAGCATTACCTCCGGGCACGTACCCGGTATTGTTTCTTCCACCAGAGTAATTGTTATCACCCCCGAATCGTCCTCTGCTGTATTTCGGACCACCACCACCCGCCCTGCCTGAATGATAACTATTGGTATTGCCGCCTTGATTACCGTACGAGTTGTTATCACGGTGATAACCGCCACCGCCGCCACCTCCGCCGTAAGATCTACGCGAACCGCCGAAACCGCCTCTGCCGCCGCCAGATTGACCTCTGAACCCACCCCCGCCGCCGCCACCGCCTCTACTTCTACTCCGACCGGGACCACGAGATATCTCGACCCTCAACTTGGCTCCCATTATTTCAGAACCGTTCATGCTGTTGCAAGCTAACTCAGCCTCGTCGACTCTCAAAAACTCAATAAATGCGAAACCTGGCGGATTAAATGCCACCCATACTTTATTTAATTTCCCAAATTTTTCAAACTCTGTTTGTAAATCTTCCTTTTTGATCGTGTCATTCAGACCGCCGACGTACACTCGCGTATATCCCTCCGGCGTCATTATTATTCTTATTATTAATTTTTTTTCTTATTTTTCACTACAATATAAGCTATTATATTTTTCTTACTTTTTATAATCTGGAAAAATAAAATAATAAATAATTTATTTTATAAATTTATATATTTATAGAGTTAACTGATAATCACAACTTAGTATTGATATTATCACTATTTGATTAAAATTGAGATGACAATACGAGTCATCTTAATGATCGAGTACATCGCATCGCAGAGGTAAATTACTCGATGCGCAGATATATATTATATTTATTCATCATTTGTGATAATAAATATTTAATAAATCATTTATTTAAATAATTATTTTTTTATTTATTACTAAAAGAAACTATGAAATTTTTTTTTAATTATTAAACAAATATATGTACCTTAATCTCCAAACGAATCAATATTATAGCGAGGGAACGATAGAGAACAGAACGCTGTGAAAGATTAAGTTTTATGTAGAGCGGGTGTGAGTACAGGATGTAGACAAAATCACAAAAGCGGGAGGGGCTAAGCCGAAGACATGTGAGAGGAATCCGAACTAGCCCGGGAATTGTGGGGAGCTGATAAATCATCATCAGAGAGCAGTCGCGGAATTTACTGCCAGCTCTCTTTGAGCGGATGTCTGTCGCATTCTTTAGCAGAAAAAAATTTCGTACACGCGCAGATAGAGATGCGCGCTGTTTCTGGGCTCTTGTTTTGAGCGCGAGTATTTGAAAATTATCTAGATAATGTTTACACGAAGTCCTCGATATTCGAAAACGTAACTCATTAATCAGCAGATTAATTAATTTTCGCCCATTTTAGCTCTTTTTCAATGCCAATAGCTCTCTTGCTAACACGTGGGGTCTTCCCTCGATAGTAGGTAAATTTATTTATGATATTAAAGTTAGCCGACGTCTAAAAATTTTTGAAATTCATTTAAAACGATAAATTATTAAAAAAAAAAAATAAGTAAAAAAAAAATGCACTTGTAAATTTTTAAATTTTCTACAAGTGCATTTTTTTAGATTTTTTATTTTTGTAATTTACTCGTTGAAAAAAAAAATCCAAAAAATTATAATTGTCTGCTGACTTGAGGATCATAATTTATTTGTGTCATCGGGGTCTGTATCGCAGACATCCGAACTGATTTAAAGATTGAGCGCACGCGCATGCGTCAGTCGTCTGATATTTTTTTCTTTTTTAAATAAAAACAAAAAAAGCAGGTATATTTCTATATTATGTTAAAAAAATACGTCACTCAATTGACTCATTATAATTTTTTTGGGAAATTACATCCCAATAAATGTAGTAAGGCTGACATCATTAGCTTACGTGTTTATAAATATACATACATACTTAAGTGTGTCGATAGTTATTTGTACTTATTCACGCAGAGAAGTACTCATGTTTAAATCGTAGCTACCTTCATAGTGGTTGGTTTATTGAAGTGATTAATAACTTAGCTGTGATTCATAAAATAACTCAAATTCATTTTATAATTACCGCGATACAATTCTTAATATAAAATGCTATTATAGGTTTTATCTTCCTCATTAATTATTGTATATTATAAATATAAAATATTAGTAAAGTATACAAAGTAAATTATATATTATTGTTAACGCTGTGTTAATTGTCGGCAATAAGTACTTGTGAAGGAGTAAACACTATAAATTTATCAAGATGTGTGCAAAAATGGCATTCCAGCATCAAGCTGGCACAGCTATGGAGTGTTTAAGTGTAAGTATTTTTTTAAATCCATTTATTTATTTAAATAACATTTTTTTTTAACCCACGCCTTATATTGTTAAGAACTTCGACCTGCTGATCAGGGTTGTGACTCATTGTTAAGTTAAAAAAATTTCAATTTTTTACAATATGATATTTTATTTAAATAAAATAATAAATTATGTTTCAGATACCGATAACGCTTCATAAAGAGACGGAAATAGACGCACATGGTGAAGAAGTTATGAAGTGTGGATTTAAAATTGGCGGTGGAATAGACCAGGATTATCGAAAAAGTCCTCAGGGCTATACGGATAATGTATCTATCATTTAATTATAAATTTATTCTGCGTGATCCGACTTACAGAGACCAAATGGCTAAATTAATTATATACTCTTATTTTTATAATTTTAGGGTATATATGTAACGGAAGTACACGAAGGTTCACCGGCCGCAAAAAGTGGTTTGAGAATGCATGATAAAATATTACAGTGCAATGGCTATGACTTTACAATGGTGACTCATAAAAAAGCTGTGGGTTATATACGAAAACATCCGATACTTAATTTATTAGTTGCACGGAAAGGAGTCACCAGTACCTAATTAATTAATTAATTTTAATAACATACATTTAAGCACTTTGTCCAGTTTTTATACATAATTTTTATCCTTACGGCCGACATCAAAAGGAAGGAAGAAATTAATTATTAACTTTGAGATTGTATAGACGTAATTTTAAAATAATCGTTAATCGTTACCAATTAAAAATTCTAGCAACTCGATTAACTTTCAGTTACAATCATCTCATTCCAAAACTAATCCTCTCATTCCATGCGTACTATTATACTTCTATTATTATTTTTTTGTTTTAATCTTTTTAAATAATGTAATAGATAAATAGTGAATTACCAAAATAACGAGCAATTTAAATAAGCGATTTATTGCAATTAATTGCTCTGTCCAATATAATATACACAACCAAATGTTAATATAAGAACGTATACATTTTCTACATATCTATCAATATACTCGACATTTTTACTGTTTTAAACATTATACATAAACTTTTATTTCATTTAATTAATTAAGTATTCAATTGTAATTAAGAATCAACGATCAAATGCAGCTTAAATAAATAATATTAATGATACAGCTCCAGTACAACAAATTAATAATTTTATCTGCTGCATATATAATAACATTTTTTATGACCTTATTTTTTATTCTTATTATTAATAAGTGAGTTATGATTATTAATTAATTATTAAGGTCAAATTTTTATAAAAAGAGGCCACATCAATAAGGCTGACTTTAGATTGTACGTAATGTTGTTAAACATCGAATTTTGAAAAATCTTACGAGCCAAATAAATATTCTAAATGTATCATAAAAATTTTTATTTTAATTACTTTTCATTTACTTATATTCATCTTGATCACGTCCAGAGTATGTAAATATATGAAATTTATCATGGGCATTATGGACAAATTCAAATATACGGTCATCAACCAAAAACTTTAACTCTTTACAATAAGAACTTAATTGCAGCATTACCGATTTTCTCGTACCAATTAAAAATTGTTGAAATTAATTTATCATAATACTCGTGACAAATTTTAGATATTTACTTTTATCTAATTTACTTATATTGAGGTTGAAATATCAATTAGTAATTAGTAATCATAATAAGTCAAGTTATTGTTCGCTCAAAGCTTAACGTGTCTGACTAAAATTTAAAACGAGAAAATAAAATTAACGCATACATTCAATTTGTATTTATTTATTTTCAATAATAATTCCAATGTAATAATTATAATTTTTTGTGCTAAAAAATATCAAGTTTTACAATTTTTATTTGCTATCATTATCAAAACAATAAACTACCAATATTGCTAATTACTTATAATAATAAATTTTCATTTGTCATTAAATAAAATACTATTTGATTACCGTATTATTTAAAATTATTTTTATATATATATATATATATATATATATATATAGTCATATATGTATATATAATTTTTATATATAATTATTTTTACTTTTTATTGAAAAATTTAAGCTTCTCTATTATTCTTGTCATTTTTTTTTTTTTTTTTTAAATGATTTCTTTATTTCTTTGTAGCGATTAGTACACAGAGTAATGAAAACTTGATTTCATTAAATTAAATTTTATAAGCATCCGTGAAGTAATACGAAAATGCATACTGTGATTATTGTAAATTAAAAATAAAATAATTTTTTTCATGACATTGTCATAGCTCATAATTTTCAAGTAGAAAATATTTTCAAACTTATACAATTTATTTAAATGACAATTTTTTTTTTCAAAGTTTAATGAAAAGAAATGGAATATAATATAATAAAATTATGTTAAATTATATATACTTATTCATCATAATCATAAATTCTTATAATAAGATACAACGCATAATTTTTCACACACAAAGTGTGTAATATTCAATTCACGACTCAGCCATCTCCATGCTGTCCTCATCCCACTCTTCAGCCAAGTCAGAAGACATTTTAGATTTGAGCTCTTCCTCATTGACATCTTCAACGCGTTCAAGATGTTCCTCTTCAATGATCATCATTGATTCCTGTACCTGATGATTGCCATCATTACTTTGCGACTGTTCTTCATCGTACTCGACAATTTCCGTCTCTTCTTCAACATACTGAATAACTTCTTCAACCTGTTCCTGGTTACTGTCTTCAGCTTCTGCTGAATTTTGATCCCCATGCTCAGCGTCTGCTTCCTCCAATACCTCTTCAACAACTTCCTCGACAATTTCTTCATTGTCATTACTCGTAACCGTCTGATAAGTTGCGTAAGCTTGATTTGACGAGTCATCGGTACCATGGATGTAGACAATCATTCCGTCTTCAGTTCCTTGCATAACTAATTGTTCATTGCTCGATATATGTAACTGCTGTGGCTGCTGATGATGCTGCTCATCTTGCGTCAGCTCGCCTTGCTGATGAAAGCTCTCGTTGTCAATTAGCATAATCATCTGCTGTCCATGACCATTGAAAGCTGCGTCGTGGGTCATGCTATTTAATTCCATTTCATTTACCACAAAACTGGTCTCACTGGTGTGCATTTCCTGATGATGGTCAGATGTGATGGTTTCCGTAGTCATAGTGTCGCCGACACCCAGAGAAGCAGCTATACCACTGGCAACATTACTGAGTGCCTCTGCTTCAGATGAAGGCTCCAACGGTATTGTTGGTAAGCTTTCAGTTTCAGGTGGTACATTTTCACGTTTTTTATGCTGACAGTCAATATGGACACGTAGATTTGTTGATCTTACAAATACTTTATGACAATAAGGACAGCGGAAGCCTTTGTCTTTTCCATTGATTGTTGTCCCATGTCCTGTGTTGATTTCGTGATTAGCTAACTCACTTACGTCTTTAAATGCTTCGCCACACTGGACACACTGAATCTCCTCGGTCACACTTGAACGTGACAGTGACAGTGGACGATGTTTATGATTGATCTGATGTCTTACTAGCAGAGTTTCTGACAGAGCTACGTAGCTACAGGCATGACATTTTGGAAAAGACATACTTTTGGGTGGTGGTACGTTGTGTTTAGTGTACAAGTGGTACATTAGAATATTACGTTTGGCTGCTTTGTAGCCACAATGCTCACAAACGCGGGGATCAAATTTCTCGTCGTGCACATCCTGCATGTGCCTGCGGTACATGTAGTAGTTATGATACTCTTCATCTAAATCACATTTGTGACATTTCCACGGCCCGGAATCATTTCCATCGTTTTTTTCTTCATTCTCAGAAGCGTCGGGTATCAAATGATCAGATTTTAATACAACATAAGATACTTTTGTCTTGCTCGATGAACTGTCTGATGACTTGGGCTCCTTTTGCATTATTTTCAACCGAATATTTTTATTATTCTTCACCAAGTGCGGATATTTTTTCAAAACTTCTCTTATTATTTTAGCATGATTATTTATCGACTCAGGAGAGCTCTGCGATGTATTTTTACTTTTCTCCATATTTTCTTTTTCTTCAAGCTCAAATCTGACGCGTTTAGACGCGGAAGCGCCATCCTGTGATCTGGAATTAGATTTAGTACTTATCCAATCGTCATCTGAATTATTCTCCCAATGTTTTTCTTGTGACTCATCCTCATCCTCAGTGTCATTGCGATTTGAACGGGTTGAATTATTTTTTTCACCGCTAGACTCACTCGTAGCTCTGACAATTGGCTTAGTATTGTACGTGATGTCATCAAAGGAAGAAAATACGCCTAAAGCAATGTCTTCAACTTCCGGTAGATCGAATCGTGACGGACCTGAATTGGCTTCATTAGATCTGTGTCCATATGAACCAGAATCGGAATTCATTGACGGGGAATCCAATCTCCTCCTCCAAATAGGTAATCTACAACATAAGTTTGTTAATAAAAAATACTCATAAAATAATAAAATGTAAAGTCAGTCATACTTTCTGCCAGGTAGAGTTGTCGTAGGCATCGCCTGACTAGTCGGTGATATTTTTTTAGCTGGACTAATTATTTTCGACTGCATTGATACCGATGTTTTTTCGTTAGTCACCGAAGTCGCTTGAATATTATTTGTATTAAACTGAGCATCCAATAATTTTGTCAAAACGGTAATATTCATTTTTTGAGCTGTTTTGTACAGCGCGTTTTGCTCCGATGTCCAATATTCCAACTGGCCAGTATACATAAAACTATTACAAACAATTATAATTAATTAATTATCAATAACTTTTTATCAAAATAATAATAAAATAAATAATAACCTTATAATTGATTTAACACACTCGTAAGGCATGTCCGGTGGCATGACAAGTATGCCATCATAATCTTCTCTCTCTTTTTGCTTACGTTCTAATAGCATAAAATAATCAGTACACGTTGTGAGTACAAGCCGATGTGCCTTAAAAAAATAAAAATGTCACTTAAGTATACGTAAAAAATGAAAAAATTTGTTTATTGTTAATCAATAAACAATAAAATATTAAAATTACTTGTACTGTGATGTCACTAGTGGGAAATTTAATTGTCAAGTCAAGTAATTCTTCTTCATGATAAAGCTGCTGCAATCTTTGGAGAAAAAATGATCCCCAGTTGTCAACTTTAACTTGCTTTAGCCCCGGTGATTGAGATGGTTTCGTATGGAGTATTGTCGACATTATTGAAGCCTTAAAAATGTTATATCAATTTTTATTATTAAATAATTATTTAATAACAATCATATATATTTATATTAATGTACAGATTTTGTAAGATCTATCTCACTGAATAAATTAATTACGAGACGCACTGCATATTGCTAATAAGTCATGATGTGTAGAGAGAAAATGTTGTTAATTAATTAAGTAATGACTTAAATAAATATGCAAATTATTATATTACATAATAATAATAAAAAAAAAAAAAAATTAAAGGCGAAATGTCATTACCAATAAAATTTTTTTGTTTTCCAAGTTAAATCTGTTAACCTAAACCAATCATCAGTCGGGTGAAGACACAAAAAAATATAAAATTATCACAAATGGTGGAATCGCGAGCAATTAGGCCACGTAATGTATCTCAGGTTTATGTTATTCCTTAAATAATAATACAATAATTATCATTTAATAATTATGTATAGTGAGAATATAATATTTATTGTATTTAACATTTCTAACCGGTTGTAAAAAAAATTACTGATATAGATTTCAATAACTACCAAGAAAGCGTACCTTTTCGTTACTTACAATTTCTTTGATATTCACAGGACCAGCTCCATCTCTTAAAAAAGCTTACAGTAGACCATCAATATTGAGCAACCCAATGTTCCTGAATACTCATAGATGGTGTTGTTGTGCTTCCTCTACTTCCAGTTCTACCAACTCCAGTCATTGCAATTCGAAACTAAAAAATTTTCAATAAATTTGTTAAAGAAAACAATGAACTTATTCTTTATTTTTAAATTATTCTGGTAAATTTATCAAGTAAGAACTTACTTTCTATCTTATTTTTCTTAATTACTGATTATTGATTTTTCACTTATTATTATCTAGTGCCGGGTTGATTATCTCATTCTTAACCTTTTTGACATTTATTTTTTAAATTAACTAATTAGTTTTAAATATTCAATTAGTTTTATAATTTTATATTTTTTTTAAATACTTGGTTTCGTTAATAATTGATTATAATATTTAAATATTATATTTATAAATAAATATTTGTTTAAATTATTCATTAAGATGGCAGCCATGCATTTGAAATTTCATTGTTGATGATTGTAATGTTTATTTTTTTTTTTTTAGATTATTGAGTAATTATGTTTAAAGAAAATTTTTTTGAGTACAAAAAAACAATTGGAAAATTTTTAAAAAAGAGAAATGTAAAATATGGGCTCCCGTTTATATTGTTTTGTGTTAGCGCATCTTTTGGAATGACATCAGTCACAGAATTGAGGTATTTAAATTATTATTGTGTAAGGGATGAAAAAAACTATTTCAAGCAAAGATGATGTTTGAAATTGTATTTTATTTCACTTTATACTTTTATTATTGATTATTACCTGGCTTTAAAGTTCATATTTCAATGCCTGGATCTAGTTGAAACTAATCTATTTCAAACTAATAGAATTTAGTGATCACTCAATTAGTTAATGATCATTTTCATTAATCAAGTTGATAGTTGAATATCATTTCGACTGGCTCCAGATATTTAAATTATAAATTCGTGCTCTAAAATTATATATTATATTTATTTATAGGTACAAATATCGATCAGTTAAATCAGTGAGAGAAGAAGCAAAACAAAAAGGATTGGAATTGAAAAAACCAGAGGAAACTACATTAGAAGCGCAGTATGAAATAATTAAAAAACAGGTAATGATTATTTAATTAAAAAAAAAAATTTGTCAAGCAACAAAGTATTTTTATAATATTTAATATTTGCATATAGAAATATTGTAAACATTTATGTTTATTGTTTTTAATTATAAATAAATTCTAGAGCAGGAAAATATTCTATTGCAAATTATAGGAATAATTACGTTTTGCGTCAATACTTCGTCATCAGTGACGGTCGATAGTCTAATCAATTATATTTAATTAAAACAATCACAACAAAAATCTACTGATTGTTTTTTTTTAATTATAGGTTGATATCGATAACTGGGAAAATAAGAGAATTGATAGGCCTTGGGAAGAAAGCGACGAAAATGCTGAAAAAAAATAAATATTTTAATTATTTACTTTGTAAAATAATGTATAGTAAGTACTTTGATAAATATATTATATAATTGAATGTAATTAAAAAATAATAGTTGTGATAATATCACAAGAGTGTTCAGTTAAGAAAGAACGATGTCATTATTAAGTATTTTTTTTTTATTTAAATGACGTATAACTGCAAAGTACTTGACGAAATATTACCTAGTGTTATCATAAGATTATCGTGAAAGTCATAAAAGATATAACGAGTTCACACGTGACTGGTTGCTGATATTAAATTTTTAAAATGGGACAAATACTGGATCATAATAAAAATAAAATAAATATAACTTATTGTTTGTCGACAAACAAATTTACGATATATAAAATAAGTAAATATTACATACTGTTATGCTGAAATACTCGTAAATTAATAATAATTTAACGATACTTGGTAAGATAAATAAATCATTATTATTATTATAACATGTACAAATTAATCGTAATAATTTATGTTATAAAGATAAATGACGACGAGACGTTTAAATTACCAAAAGTAATTTATTTGAATATAATTTAATAATTATATTAATATCTGAATATGCACAAATTCCAATGACAAGTGTCACATTGCAGCTATTATTTCCTCGTTAAATGCTTCCGATTTACCCTATTGCTGCACCGTTTTATTGGGAGGGTAATTGAAACGCATCATTTGACCGCGAACTAAAATAAACGTTAGGGGATCCAGAAGACGGATGTCATAAGTATATGCGTTTAGGGCGACTCGTCAGCACAATCGCCAGCATCATTATCAACGTGGGACAGTTTAGCTAATTTATATTTTCACTGCGCATTATGTATCTTATTAAATACACTCTTGCAGTTGCATTATCACATTAATTATATATTTATTTATTTATCATACCAGCTGATCATCAGTGAAGCAACCAAATCAATCGCAAACTCAATGGCATTACGTATAAAAGTAACAATGGTTATTATCTATTTAGAATTGAACCTCTTGCGTGCAGCAACTTCATTAAAATATTATTTAATACACATATATTCTTTTTTTAACATTATTTGCTTATTTATCAATAGGGGTAATTTGTAAATAGATTAAATTACAAATAGTTATATAAATAATCATTGTTGTTGAAAAAAAAATATTGATGATAAATCAGTTTGTTTATGAGTAAAAAAATTGAATGAAAAAAAAAATAAATTGAAAAGATACGCAGAGAAGAAAGGATTAATCTTGACTAGTCGATGGACTCGCGAGCTGACAATCAATGAAAGAAGAAAAGCGGGTGAATCATGCACCGGGTGTATGATCTGAGTCTTATGACTGTAGTATGCTAGACTAGACTTGTGTTTATTGTTATAATTTAAGTCTGGATGTAAAATGAGTTATTAATATTCGAGTATTATTGAGATAAAAAGGGGGCCAGAGCGGCATTTATAAATTATTGTAAAAACAAGGACATGTTTAGAACGTACGACACGCAATCATAATAGTTTGACTGATCGGTGGTTCATGTTTAATCATCGTTATGTCATATGCAACGTTGAATCAAGGTTGTTGTTAAAAGTGTGTGCAGTGAGGGCAGTTCTTTAGCTGCGTCGGCATTGCTACATAAATAACGCTGGAAGGTAGGAGCTTCAGTATTCAGTATCAAGCTTCGCGTTATCAGTGACAACATCCAGTCAGTCGCGAGCATCTCCACCGACACTCACTTTAACATTGACGTCTGGCTTTATTTTAACAATCGTGATTATACACTAGGTGAGTTTTTATTTTTTTAATAAATTAATTATTTATTTTTAAATAAATTTTAATAATCGCCGATTCTTCATATCGGAGTTTTGTTTTATTTAATTATTGCATCGCTAAAAATATACCCAAACTATCTCTCCTACATTTTTTATGTTATTGTAACTCTGGCACATATTTTTAAATTCAGATTTTTTTCTAATCAGCATTTGTGATAAATATTCATTAAAATAAGTGTTTTCGTGTTGTGATAGGTCTGCAAATGTTTTTTTTTTCTTTCTTATCATTTTCCCAGGTTTTTAAAAAACTTCATTTATTTACTTGAATAATTTGCGAGAATTAAATATATTGCGTCGCTAACTTAATTAACAGCTTAAATTAGTTCAATTTAAAAGGCCAATTATCAAGCTTGTAAATATTTAATTTATTTATTTCCTTCAATAAAATTAATAATAACTTTAATAAATAATTAATTTTTTGTAAACGTCAGAACGTTTATCGCCTGGTAATTATTTTTTTTTAATAACGCCCGAGTTTTAAAAATAATATGAATATAAAACTTGAAATATTAATATTTTATGAGCTGAGAATTTAATTAGACGTTAAATTGTTTAATGAACGGCTATTAAATAATTAGTTAATAAAAAAATTTAAATATAATTATTGTTTGTTATTAACGTTGAATAAAAATTAATGACATTGAACACTCAGCTTTGTTTTTTTAAAATTTCATTACGTTTTCTTTGTCACCGCAGAGTACTAAATATTTTTCAATGTCACTATTAATAGCACAAAGCATCGAGAGTTCTTTTAACTCAAAAACTTAATTTTCTTTATCAATTCCACAAACAAAGAGTTTCATTTTTATAACTTATTGTATGTAAATTTTATTTCTTAAATAAAATATAAAAATAAATAAAACTTTGTACTTTTGGAGGAAAAAAGCTCAACAATGATTGTATTGATGATCGAATGCAGCTGACTGCAGATAAAAAAAATAAAATTCATCGATTGCACCATCAATATTTATATTTAAAATAAAATTAAAATTATCATATCGCGATTCAGGAAAATAAATATTAAACAAATTCTGTATGAGGAGGATAAAAGTATATAATTTAGTAAGTATATACTAGATTCAAAGTAATGATCTCAGGTGTCATTAAGAAAAATAATTCTAATCGTATTAACCACACAATGCACAAATTGACGTTAATTAAATCCACAATATTGTTATAATTTACCATACAATGCACGTGTGATATTAAATTAAAATTTTAACTTTGTTCTCAATAAAGAACTCGCGGCAATTAAATGAAAATGTAAACAACAAAATCTTTGTAAACATTCAAGTTGTTTTTGTTTACAAAGTATCATAATATCTACGATATCTAATACTTGAAATCCTTGATAATGAATGAAAATATTTTTGTTTAACTAAAGTGGACCATTAATCATGCATCGATGATTAATATTCAATTGTCGTAATAATTTTATCAAGACATTGAAAGCACGTGTTACTTTTTTTCTTTTTTAAATAACAGAATTGAGGAAACGTCAGCTGTCATCTTTCTCACGCTTTAATTAAATGAATGGAATTTTTCTTTCTTTGTTGCACCATTCAATAAATAATAAATGAATAAATGGATTTTTTTAACGACAAATAAAAATTTTTAAAAAAGCGCCAAAAATTATTTATTCAATGGTTTAAATTTTTATTAATGAAAACTTATTTTTAGTTTTTAAATCTCTTAGAAAATAGTAAACATTGATTGCAGACAATTCAAACTTGGTCTTTGATGCGCAGTCTCGCACGCGGCGATCACGTGGATCGCGATTCGCGAGCGATTTAATTAAATGGACTTTTTAGAGTGGGAAATGTACGCGTGAGAGCGGAGAAAGGTTTTCAGAGGAAAAGTGGGGGAAAATTTTTTAAAAGAAAAATAAATAATAACAACAACAATAATAATAATTATTATTATTATTTTCATTATTATTATCATTATTGGGTTAATGAAAATTCGGGCGAATAATAAATGTAATTATTTCGGAGCAATTAAATTTATTTTAAATGACAATTATTATTGCAGTTTAACAACCTTTGAGTGTTTTATGTGAAACGAATCAATTGTAATCGAATATCTACATGCGCACAACAAAATTACATACTTGCATACATGCGTAGATGCGTACACTTAAAAACTAAGTGTAATGTAATATGTATATATATATACATAAATATATAATATACGACTCTGAAAATAACTGGTTGATAATGTTTCGCAAATTAACTACATAGAACTCACTCATAAGAGAGTTTATCTCAAATTACTTTATCATTACATAGTATAGTGACATATCTATTTCGTATATGCAAATCGTTGAGTAAAAATTTAAAAAAAAATTCAAAGTTAATATTCAACATACATGTAATTTATTTGCAAAGTAGTTTTTAAATTTATTCGTACATCGGGTATGTGCTTTTTATTTTTTTTTACAAGAGTGGGGAGTTGTTTGGCCACCATATAAATATTCCATTCGTCAGTATCGTTTGTCAGTTGTGGACGTTGTCCTGAATTACCAAGGGCATTTATAAGTGTACTTTTTTGAATTTTCTTTACTGTACCTACTCCCTTTTTTTTACTTAACACGCATTTTGAACTTAATACGCATTTTTATTTTTATATCTTTATATTTGTACTTATATTCCACCCCTAAATATTCATATATTTTTTTAACTAACATATTTTTTATATAAATATTTAAAATCCACTAAAAAATAAAAAAATGGGTTTGAGAATTTTGGTGAAAGTCTGTGAAGCGAACATTTTCTCACGAGCTGTATCAGGTAAAAAATCATGGATCATTTTCGGGAGACATTTCAGTTGGTAAGTTTCCCTAAAAAATAAATTCCGCAATAATAATTTATTTATAACAAGAAAAATTACTCAGTAGTTAGACGGAAATGAAAATTATGTATTTAAATGCAAGTTTATTTTTCTGCAGAAATTACTTGTCTATTTCCAGCTGTATGATTATGTTTTACCATATAATCATCCTATCACGATAATTCACCCTATTAGTTATAAAGGATTAATTTCCACATAACTTCTCACTTCCGGATACTCAATTATGTATTTATAACCATATATAGTTTATAAAATGTATATACATAAAAACTTTCATCATTTAAATTACCAAACGCCCGAAAACGAAAATTAACTTGAGAATCTTGCATGTAAGAGAAATTACAAGCTATTATAAAAGAAACCTTTCCTCGGCCTACTTCTTATGATTGTGATAATTGATAAATAAGAATGTTTAAGATAAATGTCAATCAGATATTATCTCAATCAGTCTCATGTAATTGCACAATAAAATTTTGTAAATTTATATTTAATAACTAATTCTAAATTATTTAAACATCAGTAATGTTAATATACATATATTTGTTGTGATGAAATGCTAATCATCATAAATAAAACAGTCTACGTGTTCATGTTTGATGAAATCATATCAATATTGATTTGTACTTTTGTATGAAAGAGATTGCGATAGTTATTTTTTTATTTCTTGTTACCAAGGAAAGAAAAAAGATAATTATTTTAATTTTTTCTTTTTTACTTAATATATATATCTATATATTATTTTGATAATTAAATTAAAATTTACTATAACTTTATTCAGTGTTAAAGTATAATATAATAATTTATTATTTATTGAATTAAACGATTGGTTGTAACTCGTTATCAGAGTTGTCTTATAATGATAATATTAGTATGAGAAATATTATTTGCAATCTATTCTCACTTGTGTCAAGTCAACTCGGTCAAATACCCCTCTTTGTTTTTAAATTATATGCGTAATGAAGTCTTCATTTAACTATTCAGTTATGGAACCGGTGCCAAAAATTTGTTTTATTGTTTTTAGAGTCATTTATTATTTCAGTAGATCTGTAATGTATTTAATAAAAAATAGAATAAAAATTCGCGGTGAAAAACTTGTGCTCTTTGGCGTAATAACAACAATTTTTGTCTTTATGCATTATTATTAAACGATAGATAGGAAGCTAATTAATTGTAGAGATGTCGAAAGTAAACCAGTATTTTTCCATATTATGGTAAAAGAAAGCGCCGACTCGGATTTGCAAATTTCAATGTCATATTCCTCTGCATATAATTATCAATTTATGTCAAGTACAATAAATTATTTGTTTACTTATTTTTTAAAAACAACCAGGAGATAAATTTTTATTTTAATTAATGCGTGACTTCCCATTTGAGATAAATTTTTAATATTTTAACAGCACGACCATGTCAAGGACGATGCTCAAAGATTCGCCCAACGCGGCACTCAATAAATCATTGCTGACCAAATACTTGGATTTACCTCAACCCGATGATAAAATTCAGGCCAAATACATCTGGATCGATGGTACCGGCGAGGGATTACGATCCAAGACAAGAACGTTGGACTTTGTACCGAAACATCCATCGGGTTAGTTGTTGAACTTATTTTTTTATCGATAAATTATTGATCTAATTTAATAATAATGATAATAATAATATTCAACAATTTCTTATCAGTTATATATTCATATTTAAAACAAATCTAAATATTATTGCAGAACTTCCCAAGTGGACGTACGATGGTAGCTCGACTTATCAAGCTGATGGTGCCAATAGTGACATATTCTTAGAACCAGTAGCTATTTACCGCGATCCAATTCGCCGTGGGAACAATAAACTCGTTCTCTGCGAGACATTTACTAGCGACAATAAACCAACTGCAACAAACAAACGGTACAGATGTAATCAAGCAATGGAGGCTGTTAAATCAGAAGAACCCTGGTTTGGTATTGAACAGGAGTATACTTTCCTTGACTTTGACAACAGGCCATTGGGCTGGCCGAAAAATGGTTTCCCTGGTCCCCAAGGTCCTTATTACTGTGGAGTAGGTGCCGACAGAGTTATTGGCCGGGAAATTGTTGAAGCTCACTACCGCGCTTGCATGTACGCTGGTGTAAACATTGCTGGCACTAATGCTGAAGTGATGCCATCGCAATGGGAGTTCCAAGTTGGACCCTGTGTTGGAATCAGTGGTGGTGATGATCTCTGGATAGCGCGTTTCTTACTGCATCGTATTGCTGAAGAGTACGGTGTTATTGTAACACTCGACCCCAAACCGGTTGATGGATCCTGGAACGGAGCGGGTGCTCACACGAATTTCTCAACGAAATCGATGCGTGCCAACAACGGTATCGTTGAAATCGAAAAGGCCATTGAAAAATTGAGCAAACAACACGCAAGACACATCCAGGCTTACGATCCACGTGGAGGAAAAGACAACGAACGTCGTCTTACTGGTAAATGCGAAACGAGCAGTATCCATGACTTTAGTGCTGGGGTTGCCAACAGAAACGTCAGTATTCGTATTCCACGTGGTGTTGCTGAAGATAAAAAAGGTTACTTGGAAGACAGAAGGCCCAGCAGTAATTGCGATCCGTATTCTGTTTGTGATGCATTGGTTCGTACATGCTTGCTGAATGAGTAATTTTTTTTTCCCATTATCATGTTTATTTCAATGTAAAACTAGATAATTTAAACAATGATACAAATGTTACAACACATGTGGAATTTAAAATTTATCCTTTAAAATTGTTTAAAGAGAAAAGATAAATATAAAAAAAAAAATCTCTTTATGTTAGTTAAATAATTGTCGAGTAGATTAATGAATAGTCTTTAAATTATTCATTAAAAATGTCTCTATTGATCTACGTAAATTTTTATTTTTTTGTCTAAGACAAATACATTATTTTTAAATAAATATGTAACTAAATGTCTTTTGATATCTTGAGATATCAAAAGTGTAGATATTGCGTATTTTTATTGGCAATTATTATTATTACGAGTATAGATTTATTATCAAACAGTAATAGAAAATTTTTAAAAATATTTTTGATAAGTGAGCTTGTATTTTATCTATTTTAGTGAGGGTGCCTTCCATGTACGGTCTGCATAATAAATGTTATTATTTTTATTTAAATGATTAGACTAAAGAGCAAAGAGAATGTCTAGGGTAGAAGGAAAAAATTAAAAATTGCTGGCAATAATTTACGACCGTTTTATTCATTCCGATGCAAATCCTCGATATCATTGAACGACTTTACTATTTATATAATTTTTTTTTTATCTCGCCGAATCTTTACCAGTGAATTATTACGTTGTAATGTCAATGACAATTATCATTGACAGCCAATTAAATTTCTATATACTTTCATTTCTATGTATATATATATATACAGATATTTTTATGTCAATTACAACATCATGGATTTTATCATGTACTCGTTATTATTATTTTATAATACGATCAATATACATAAATATTAACACTTTTAATAATTGATATTACCGTAATACATATATTATTATACTAAAATTTCATATATATATATATTTCTGTATTTAATTTACAGAATAATTGTATTATTTACATGATATAAATATTTATCAGTTCAATTGTATAAAATGTAGAGACATATTTTGGAAAATGTGAAATTATTTCCATGTTATTAATTAAAATAAAAAAAGTATATTAATTGTTAAACTGCATAATCAAATTGTAAAATTAAAAAAAAAAAAGTAAATAAATAATGTGATGTTTTAATAACGTTTTAATTATTTTAATTAATTATCAATACACTTTATAAAATAACTTATCAATTGTCGCATTACTCAAACGCGTAATGAGGTAATCAAATATTATTTAATGATAAAATTTAAAGTACTTGTCTGGGTTATTTAAATTAATCTACGATTTCATCATAAAGAAAGTTTAGTAAACATATCAAGAAGACTTACTGATAACATACAGTCATTGTATAAAAAAATATTTAAAAATATATTAAGGTAATAGGTATAAATGAACAAAGTCAATTGGCAATTTATATTATTGTCAATGACAAGTTTTTTAATTAAAAAAAATTAATTTATTAATCTATATAAGATATAGACAGTCACCGATGAGTAGATAATTCAAAAGAATGTCTTTTTTATCTTCTGCAAGAAAATACCTTTTATCCGCACTTGCGGTGATATTCTGGAGTCGCGGCCCCGTAATCTTGGAGACTGAATAGGTCGCTGCTGTTTTTATGGAGATATCGCAAAAAATCGTGAATGTGGGCCAACAATAACGCGATACTTCTTTCGTCTAGAGGTGTGTAAGCCAGCATACTTCCTAATTTAACTGGAAAAAAAAACAAATTTGTTAATAATTGCTTGGTATTTAACTGAGATGGTGAAAAAATTTTAAATTATCACCGAACAATCGCAGCAAATGAATGGCTCCGTATATTTGGCTTGGAGGCGTGTTAGGTGTCGTTGACATTATTTCGCTGTACTGTTGTCGTTCCCATCGGTACAGTAATTGCGTTCCTAACATAACATTAAAATATTCTTTCAGGCCTCTCGTTACTTCTAAAACTGCGCTTTCTCTGTAATAAAAAAAAAGAGAAAAATAAAATAAATGACCCATAAAATACGAGTTGATTAAATATTAATTGAACTAAATTAAATGTCTCAATTAGTGACCTAAATACCATATCTGATCTTTATGTTCTGAGATTATTGACAAGTTCAAGTTATAAAACTCAGATAAAATAAGAAATAAATCTAAAGGTCAATTTTTTAAAATCTGTTCCACGTAATAATTAATGTCGATGCGTAATTAATTTTTTTACATAAATAATCAGTGAATACATACTTGTTGGGGGTATTTGTTTTACTAGAAGTCTTAAATTTGACATAATCGTCTAATATTTGATCGATAGTATGTCTAGCCGGCAATGTGACTAATTTTTTCTGACGGATAATAGCATCCCAATCATCAACCAGCCAGGGCTTTAATTCATCTGGAAGTTTAACTTTAACTTCAACATTTGCTAAAAATTGCTCCTCGGTTTCTACTGATGGATCCACCCGGCTGTCAATTAAATTATCATATTTAAATAGAATGTTAAAATTTAATTGACGATAATGAATACCTTCGTTTCTTTCTAGGCGCATCCGAAGATGAATCGTGTGATGATGGTGTTACAGAACCACTATTAGTTTTATTACGCCCAGTACTTTTGTCACTAGTTGGTACCGGAGTACTTGCCCGACTTTCTGACTCTTTGTCTCTTCCACTTTCACTTCTACGCCCTTGTCCTTTCAATACTGACGTTGTTTTTTTTCCTTTCTGTGATGATTGTGATGCAGCATGAGCGCGTTGGACTTCCTTTTGTTTTTGAACATTTGTTTCATTATATTTCAGTACTCTACTTTCCGGCACCCATTCATCCCAACTATAAATTTAAAAAAAAAATAAATCAATCAATAAATTCCGGCATTAGCCTTCAAAAGGACAATGACCGGAGCAACCCAAAGTAAAATAAATTATAAATAATTTAAGAAAATAATAATAAACTTACTTTTTATTCCATCCGGCGTAATGTATAAAATATTTCATTGTTTTTTCTTTAGTAAGTTGTGATTTTAAACATTTAGCTTCATAAATAAGTGGTCCATGAAAACAAAGCACTTTTTCACCTAACCAACAAATAATTGTTATTTAAATCATTAATATGTTTGTAATTATTTGTTATTAAATTAAATAACAAGATAAAATAAACTTACCATCTTGGAATTTATTTTTCTGCGGCATCTGACTATTCGCGCTATTTATTTATAAATTTAAAACAATAAAAACACAATCTTTTGATTTTCTATTGTTTACTACGGCAATAAAAGTAATAAAGCCAACGAAATTTAAAAAAATAAATAAAAACTTCAACTCACTTCACTCGGTACCACTAGCGCCACCCCAAAATGGCTGTGGCTGGTAGTTCTTTTGGAATAGTAACAGTATTTATAAATATTTCACTCCAATAATACGAATATTATTAATTATTGATATCAAATATAAATTAATAATTAATTTTCATCAGTGAGCTGTATAAAAAATAATTAATTGCATAATTTATGAAATGTTTTGAATTTAGTTCACAAAAAATAGTAAATAGACTGAGTGAACATGTCTGCTAATTATTATTTTGTTATTGTTGGTACTGCAGACAACCCATTATTTGAAATAGAATTTAGCGGTTCCAATAAAGAATCTAAGGTAATTAATTTTATTATTAAGTCGTTTGTTTTTTAATAATAAGTTTTATTAAAATTTTGTTTTTAAATTTTCAGAAAGAAGATCATGCGCATTTAAATCAATTTATAGCTCATGCAGCGTTGGATCTTGTTGATGAACATAAATGGAAAACAACAAATATGCATTTAAAAGTTATTGATAAATTTAATCAATGGTTTGTCAGTGCATTTGTCACTGCTACTCAAATTAAATTTCTTATGGTACATGACACCAAAAATGAAGATGGTATAAAAAATTTTTTTAATGAGATGTATGAAATTTATATAAAGGTAATTAAAGTTATAATCGGCATCTGTTTACTTTTTTTATAAACAAATTACATATTAATTAGAAATAGGATAAAGTATTTAATCTTTAGTCCTTTAAACAAATATTTTGCTCTACTCATACAGAGATTTTTTGAAGTCTGTATGAATTTAAAAATTTATTATTTTATTAATATTGAATTTGTTTATTTAAAATAAAAATTCCACTATCATTAATCTGAACTTGTTTATTTTTTCAGTATTCAATGAATCCATTTTATAGAATAAATACTCCAATAAATTCTGTTGGTTTTGAAAAGAAAGCCCAGCTTTATGGACGGAAATATCTTTCATCATAATTTATTCATTAATTAATTAATAAACAATAAAAATTTATGTAACAAAATAATATATTTACAAAATATTACTAAAAATAATTTATAAAGTAGTTATAATGTTTTTTAATTTAAAATATCGATTATTAATAAATTAAGACAACTGAAATATTTTAGATTTAATTTTTACCATCATCATGATCAATTAATATAAAAATAAATTCGATGACAAATAGATGATTTAAAGAATGGATATATGTAACTATTTTTATAATTACTATGCCCGGTGTTTAGTTATACTCATTTGCATAACAGTTTGGTCAGATGAATGACCTTCATAAAGATCTAGAGGTTAAAGTTATATAGCACACCTTGAATACCGAAAAAAGAAAAAAAAAGTTTAATCAGACACAAAACAAGTACGAGTTTGTTGTGGTTTTAAGCTTGTCAAACAATGTTGTGTGTTGATGATAAAAAGGTAATGAAAATTTATTTTATTTAAATAAATTTGTATTATTTACAAAATATTTAATTTAATATAGATCATTGCTCAATAATTTTCACATGAAATATTTATAAGCAACGGAGTTATATATAAATTTAGTAACAAAAGGTACTTTGACACATCAGATAACCTCCGAACTCAATATCACCGTCCCGTAAATTGAAAATATATAAATATTTTATTTTTAAACTTTAATATGAGTTAAGAGGGTGAATAATTTTCAGTTACGCAGTGGATTTTAATCTTTACTTTTAAAAAGGAAATCTTAATCTTATCACAGGAATTTATCAAACTCCTATACGCTCATTAGCGATTGACGACAATGTCTATCAGATATAATTTATTTTTATAAATAAATATTTTTGTATATTATTTAAGTAATACATTTATATAGATTTATTATTTTTTACATAATTGCGAAATAATTATTTTTTAATTGATTTTTTGTCCTGCAACAAGAATTTAAATAAAATTATTTTAAAATTTTTTAAATTGCTGAACAATTATTTTAGTAAACAATGAATAAATAAATTTAATGGATATTTTTTAATTAAATATTGTTTAAAAAAATATTTAAAAATGCAAACGAGTTTTTAAAATTTAAGCGCACATTTAAAAATTATTATTTAAAATAATATTTAATTAATTTATTTATTTATCAGCATAATTGGTTCTTAAATATTTCTTAAATAAAATTTAAATCATTTTCTGACACTCGGAAAAGAAAAAAAAGTAAATTGTAAAGAAAAATAAAAATATATCAAGGCCATTAATAAATTTCCTTAAAAAAAAGAGGTGAAGAAATGAAAAATTAATTTACGAAAACAATAATAAAACAATAAATAAAATAATAATAAATATCGCTGTAATGTCAGCCTAAAAATTATGAAACAAATCAGTATGCAAGTATTAAGATTTATGTTTGTATTTATATATAAATAAAATTAACGAAGTCTCGGTCCGTAAGAGATAAATAAAAGTCTACTGATAACGGACGTTAAAGTTTTAAGCCCAGGCAGATGTCCAATAGTAATTTAGTTTCAGTTCCAAATCTAATCACATAAAGTATTTTAAAACTTTTAAAATTATTTTAACTGCACTTATTACCGTATAGCAATACAGTTAAAAAATTTATAGTTATAATTATTTTAAATTAAAATTAATTACGCAAATGGAATATTTACTACGAGTAAGTTACAGATAATAATTTTATTATTTATGTATTTATTATCAAAGAGTTAAATTTTTTGTCTCAATAATAAGCCGGTTAAAAAATATTTAATAGTTCATCGTTATATTTTCCTCTATTTCCACTGAACGCTATTAGCTCTAATGTGATAGATGATGCAGCAAAAATGATACGTCGTTGATAATTGTAATAGTTTAACAACTTTGGTCTCATCATGTGTACAATAAGAGAATTATTATCAAGGCTATTTAGCACATAAATATATATTGAAGATATTCCAACAGATTACTTCAAGTCTGCATTTCGCGCAGCATATTTTACTGTTATCACTTTTCAGAGCAGACTTGTCATTATTTTAAAACCAGATTGACAGTTTTAATTTATTAATCAAGAATAATATTTAAATATCAGTATTAAATATAATTAACATTAATCAACAATTATCAGTGGACACTTATAAATATTAATAAAGACAATAATTTAAATAATTTATATTTCATGATGCTAGTCTCGTGGACATGCACGTCAGCCATCTGACACTCAAGCTTTTCGAGAAAGGACGAAAAGAGATGCTGAAAGCGAAATGCAGTTTGAATTAAATCGTCTTGAAGCGACAGCTCCACCGCATCTACGAGAGCGGATCAAATTGGAGTTTGATGGATTCCAAAAACTCTTTCAAAAGTTCCTTCAAGATCAAGGACCTTCGGTTGTATGGGAACAAATTCAAAAATTACCTGAAGGAGCGGTAAGTTTTATTTTTTATTATTAAATCTATTAATTTTTATTATTATTATTTTTTTTTCATTAACAGATCAGAGATTACGATTCTCTGGTAGAGCCAACTCATGAAGAAATTCGTAGCATGTTAAATAAATTGATAGTTGTTAAATTAAATGGAGGCTTGGGTACCAGTATGGGATGTCATGGACCAAAATCATCAATTACTGTCCGCAATGATCTCACTTTTCTGGATCTTACCGTACAGCAAATAGAGGTTCATACATTTTAGATTTATATTTGTAGCTATTATTATTATTATTATGTTATATAACAATAATTAGTAGTGATAATAAATTCTTTTTAGCATTTGAATCGAGAGTACAATGTACGGGTACCATTAGTTTTAATGAATTCCTTTAATACGGATGATGAAACCCAGAGAATTATCAGAAAATACAAAGGGATAGATGTTATCGTTAAAACTTTTAATCAAAGCTGCTTCCCTCGTATCAGTCGAGAGTCTCTACTGCCTATAGCTAAAAATTGTGATGTCGACGAGGAAATGGAATCGTTAGTATAATGAATTATTTTTACCAGAGCTTAATCCTTACTAATTTTATTCAAATATTTTTTATTATAATTACAGCTGGTATCCTCCAGGACACGGTGACTTTTATGAGAGCTTCCATCGATCAGGTTTACTAGATGAATTCATTGAATCTGTAATTTATTCATTGCTTTTGTGATTATTCAAATCAGTGAGTCATTAAAAAAATCTCATAAATTACGTATGTTTCAGGGTCGCGAATATTGTTTTATTTCAAATATTGATAATTTAGGAGCGACGGTAGATAATAAAATAATGAAACTAGTTCTTGAGCCAACAAGTGGTCCACATGAATTTGTGATGGAAGTTACTGACAAAACACGAGCTGATGTTAAAGTAAATCAGTTAATTATTTTATTTTTTTTATTTTTAATGACTTTAAAGATATTTAATGCTATTTAATTATTCAGGGAGGTACTTTAATACAATATGAAAATAAATTACGTCTTCTGGAAATAGCACAAGTACCAAAAGAACATATAGACGAATTTAAATCTGTTAAGACTTTTAAATTTTTTAATACCAATAATTTATGGGCCAAATTGAGCGGTAAAAATAATACTCATTTAATATAAAATTAATTAAAGATTCACGTATGCTAATGTAATTATTTTTGAATAGCTATTCGTCGGATATTGACTGAGAAAACACTGGACATGGAGATAATTGTTAACCCAAAGGAATTGGAAGGCGGGTTGAATGTTATACAGTTGGAAACCGCTGTGGGCGCGGCTATGAAATCATTTGACGGAAGTATAGGTATTCATGTGCCACGAAGAAGATTTTTGCCCGTCAAAAAAACCTCTGACTTGTTGCTTGTCAAAAGTAATTTATATGATCTGCGCAATGGATCGTTATTGATGAGTCCCAAGAGAATGTTCCCTGTTACGCCACTTATCAAATTAGGGGACAATCACTTTGCCAAAGTAAGATTATTATTCAAATTAATTGTTGACATGATTCAGATACATTGCTATTAATTGTTGATACTTTTAGGTGGCTGAATTTTTACGTCGATTTGCTAGTATTCCAGATCTTCTGGAACTAGACCATCTAACTGTATCCGGAGACGTAACATTTGGTCGCGGTGTTTCACTACGTGGTACAGTAATTATAATTGCAAATCACGGTGAACGTATTGATTTACCATCAGGTACTATACTAGAAAATAAAATAGTATCAGGTAATCTACGTATATTAGATCATTGAAAATTTAATTTAGTTTTATTTAAAAGTTGTTGTATAATCAATGTGTCAATTAATGTTAAAAACAAGAGTTTCTTTGTAGTTTAATGTTATTCATTTTAAAAATATTTCTCACCCATGTAACAAAAAAAATTACTCATACTTTTTTTTAGTCTTTTGATGAAATTATACAAAAATAAACTTATATAAATAAATACGCACATTTATACCATTGAATTTATTTTGGTATAAGAAAAATTTAATTCTCAAAATTATAAGCTTTTTTTTTTACTGACTAAAATTCATTTATTCAAATAAATTCGCTGTACAAGATAATACTTATACAATAAAGTTTTAAAATATTTTACTTCACGCATCCACAGTCTTCTTAGCTTTTACAATTCAGGTTTGTCGTACGTTAAATGTAAGTTAATTTTGAGGAAAAAATATATATACTTTGTTAATCATGTTCATATGTAGATGGTTAATTTATCTAAATGCCACTAACGATAAGTAATTGTTCTTAATTCGGACGGTTTTTTAATTTCATTTTAAATAGCTCGTCATTACACAGGTTTCAATCACAATTACATTACAACAAATGTAATAATTATTCCGATAAAATATTTTTTGTATAAAAAAAGAGTTTAAACAAAACATAAATAATGAAAAAAAAGAAATACATGAATGATAATTATGTACTTATGTAAAAATACTTATTTCTTGAAAAATATCATTTGGAATATAATTTAAAAATAACAGTCAATTTGTTATTAAATTATAAATTATATAATTTTGATTCTAGCTGATATGTGATATGCAAAATATTTCATATAAATTGTAATCACATTTAAATCGTAATCGCAGTTGTAATAATAATAATAATAATTATTATTTTTACAGCGTTAGATTGAGCTAGTTTTTGGTAATGTTTTTATGGTTGAATTTTCACGCTGACGTTCGTGAAACTCTTGAAAACACGGTACAATGCACAAGTTTATTTGACATTCTGGACAATGGTATTTTGTTTTACGCCTCAATGTACGGCCGTGAGTATCAACGGTATTCCAACAATGATTACATCCCAATGCTGGTCCGTCTCGTTGAACTGGGCAATGACCCGACCGCTGATCGCTTGCTCCTCCTTCTCTTATTGTTCTTATTTCTCTTCCACTACCGAGCTGTAAAATAATAAACGGAAAATAAATAAGAGCACTATAATTTTAAATAAGCATTAAAGTATTGGAAATGCATTACTTGTGGTGTTGATGAACTTCGGAGTAATTCAGCAGGTATGATTCTCAAACAGCTTGAATTATTTCCGGTATCTTTAGTTATCCGTGACTCGGACTGTCCCTCCTCAATCTTAATAAGTGGAATCGGATCTGTGGCTCCAGAAGGACTTGAAGAACGTCCAGGATACTCGGGATTTGAGTGCTGTCGTTGAATCCAGTAATTACTTGATGAACTTTGCTGCTGACTTGGCAAAAGTGGATGAGAGTGCTGCTTCACTAAGTAGGATGGCTGTGGTACAGTTAACAAATTTGTACAAGTTGTTACTGTTAATAGAGTTTGTTTTGATGTCGCTCCCTGTGGCGGTTCATTGTCTTGCCAATGCTGCGAGGACGAAGGAAGATTCAATATCGGAGTAACTGAGTGAGATTGCGGTGATGAAATCACTCGAGGAGAACCAGGCTCGCTGTCTGGCGACGGGTGTCCTGGCTCTGATTCTTTTTTCACTCTCGTTTGTCGCATTAGCAGCAAACGACTGCGTTTTCCCTCAACCTGTTTGCTTTGGTGCGCTGAAAAATATTTTCAATTTTCATGTTAAAATAATAAATAATTCAAACAATTAACTATAGATTTGTTTTTTTATTTTTTTTCTCGTTGAAATAATCGAATGCGGTTTTACATTTTTTTTTTTAATTTTATTACATAAAATTGTCTATTATATCTACAAAAAAATTTTTTTAAGAACACTTGTCTACTAATTAACATTTTTTTTTTACATACATGATTATTAAAAAATCTTTTGTTACCGTCATTCGTACACAGGACATTAATGTCTACATTTATAATAATTATATAAAATGCAATGATGATTTTTTTTATTTTATCAAGTATAAATTGTATTACATGTATACGATAGTAATGATAATAATAATAATAATAATAATAATAATAATAATAAATAACGAAAAATAAAGCTAATAATAATTATTGTCATAATTTCTGAACAAAATATGACTAATAAATTAGCATAACGTTTTTTTATAAACAATCATTAGCTAATAAGTATTCAGAAACCACGTATATTATTAAATTGGAATTTAATTTCAAATTAATAATAATAATAATACATTTAATGTTTGTTAATTTTCTAACTAGCATTTACTTCGAGTTAGTGTCAAACTAAACTGTTAATAAAAATGCTGAACGTAAATCCGTTATAAAAATTGTCATTACTAATAATTATTATCTAGTCATTAATGTGTATGGGTAATATAATTATATATACTTTTTTTTGGAAAATATTATATTCTAAAAGAATACCTATAGTGAAAGACGTAAGATAACGATGCGTTATATTTTGTGATTACAATATATAAAAGAAAAAAAATATATGAAATATCTTCAATATAATCGATTACTGTTCCGAATAATTTATATATTTACAAAACTTAATTTTCATAGATTCATTTATACACCACAGAGATGTCACTGCTATTCATATGTGAATGGATAATTTTTTGATTTAGCACAAATTAAAAATGATAATACAAAACGAATAATAATAACAATATAGGATTAAGGTGCTGAATTTACTAAAACCTATTTGTACATGTAGTGTGGGAAAACGTTAGCTCACATGGCGTTATAATTGACACCGTGTAGATTGATAGGCATAGTTGGATTAGATAATGAGTAATCAATGTGTCTAGTGTCAACGTAACCACCGAGCATCGTGTGGGGAGCGTGAGTGGGTATCATAGCATGAGTATTGTGAATATTATGAGCGCTATGGGGACTATGAGTACTGTGGGCACTGTGGGCACTGTGAACACTGTGTGCACTGTGAGCACTTAAAGGAGTTGTCGGTGGACCCATGGAAGATGGACTTGGTGGTTCGACGGGTGGTGGTACTGGTGGAGAGGATGGCGATGAGTTGGATTCATTTTTAACTTTTGATTTAACACTTGGTCGGTTATTTGGATATCCACGTTTTTTATATTCAAGCCAAAGTGTTCGATTGTTAACGCCAAACATTCTTGCGGCTTTACAGAACCCTATCCCACCGTAGCGAACTGCATCTAAAGCTCGTATAAAATTTTCATCAGCTTGTGGATTTGTTGATCTTTTTCGCTTAACTGTTGCTTGTGGGCTGGCACAGGGACTTTGACAGCTATTTGAACACTGACCAGAGGGCGATAGACCACCTGATGATGACGTATGCTGGAGTCCATGAGGTGATCCTGGATAACTGTTCATAGCACAGCTAGAACCAGTGGTGTTGGTACCCGGGTACTGATCGTTGGTGCTCGATGACGCCGTTATTTCGGGCGTCGTGAACGCCGATGATGCTTGAATCGACAGATTCGTTTGACACGAGGATAGAGCGAAACGTGGATACGTATGCTCCATGATTGTCCATTGCAATCCTGTAGAACAGACCAATTTCATTCTTTGGTCAGAGCATAGTTCATTTGCAAAGTATATTTATATTTAATATTTAATATTTAAAAAAAATCTATTAGTGAAAATTATATAATTTCATATTAATTTATTTACTATCAATTAAACAGTTTTTATTTTTATTTATAAGCAAAAAAAATTTAACTCTTAGTTATCATATTATACCTGCATGTGCAATTATCATTATCAAAATACCATGTCTTATTATATTGATTTATAAATTATTAAAAGTTAAGGTTTAATATAATAATAAGAATAATAATAATAATAAATACATAAATAAATAGCAAAATTATTTAAATATAAACTATGGCATGGCACAGATACATATTCAAGCACAGCATCATCATGAATTACTATTTAAAAAATTTACAGCACAATAAAATGGCTAGAAAAAGCACACACACACACTCTTTAAAAGCTAAATAAATCTTTTACTTATTAATTTATTTATTTACAACTTTTTTTTTTACTATTTAAATACATACTGGTGTGCAATGTATCTGTGTGCCATTATTATTCTATAAATCATAAATCTATTGTATATTTTTATCTGGTTTTAATTAAAAATTTTTTTTTTTTTTTTTTTTTTACAAATATCCGCTCTATATTCATGTCAAACGTCTGTTGATTCCGTTGTGCAACATACTTGAACGCATCTGTGCCAGCATATATCACACAATTGGGTATGTACTCATAATCATGCAAAAATAGCACGGTAATGTTTATATACCACCTAGATTAAAAATTATAAAAGAAAAAAAAACAACAACAAATTCTTCTGTTGTTTTTTTTTTTCACGAGCAGTACACAACAGAGTACAGAGTAGCAAGTACACAATGTTAATGGAAGTAAAAGTTAAAGTTATATTGATAATAATGAGTTAGTGCTTTATCGTTTTGACTTGTCAATAAAACGAGGACAAAAGGAATTTAAAATTTACCAAATACTAGCGTTAATAATTTAAAAAAATAATAATAATCATAATAATGAATAGCAAACATTTTATTGTTAACCAATTAAACAATTAAATTAATAGCCTATCAACATGGTAATGATCCAGTTTGATTTACTTTTGTTTAAATATGATATTGGTTTATATGCAGCATCAAGTCAATAGTAAATTCTTATGTTTTTTTCTAATCATTTACACAAATGATATTGCGTATATTAATAATTTATATTATGATTAATATTAAAACAAATAATTTAAAGTAACCATAGGAAAAAAATAACTCACCTTGATGTGCTGGTGCTTGAGACGAGAGTGATGAACTTTGGCCTGCATTTGCCCCAGATTGATGGCTTACATCGTGCACGGAGCCTTCACTTTGAGCGAGTGTTGTCGTTGTACTACTTTCCATATTACTCATCTGAAAAAAAATAATAATAATAACAATTAATCGATAATCTCAAATTAAAATTTTAAAAAAGTACAATAGTGTAACTAACGGTATAATAAATGAAGCTAAAATTGAATCTGTTACTTAAATAACATTATATAATTACTAAACTTACAATAGATATTTGATCCTCGTCAATACTGCCTTGTGATTCAGTATTAGTGTTTACTGGACGTCTTATATTATCACGATTATCTTGTGAGACTATCAATGGCTCGGGTTTAACAACATTTGTAGCAACAAGTGTTATTTCGCCCATTTCTTCATTTTGTTTATCACCAGATCCAGATGCCGAACCAGTCGACGATTTTCTCAGTCTCTTACGCCTCAATGAAGGCGACATTGGAGATGGAGTTGGTGAACATGATTCACCACGATCTCCACCGCTAGGGTCACTGCTACCACTTGGCCACTTGGTTAACGTCGCTGGATGCATTTCAGCGAGTCCTTTTATTTTTAAACTTTCAGCAGTCTGTAATTATTATAAATATCCAATAAATAATAAATTAAATTAAATTATTAATTAATAATAAATAATATTTTACTGTACCTTAATAATTGAAGGTAATTGTTCTTGTGACACATTAACTTCACCGTAATACATAAAATCAACCATTATTTTTAATTCAGAAAATTTAACATCTTTCAATATAACTATTGGATGCTGACATGGATTAACAGTGAACAATGATTGAAAGTATGTACTGCAGGCTGACAATACCACTTTGTGTGCTTGTAAATGCCGGCCTTCAGCAGCTAATGTCACATCAACCAAAGTTTCATTTGTTAACAGAGTTGAGAACACTGATATAAAGTTTGGCTGATGATTATTCCATCTTAGACAAAATTGTTGCATACTCATAGTGATTTTTTTATTATTTATTTATTCAATTATACCTTTACCAACTGCAATCATAAAATTTATCAATAGTTAAAAAATTTTAAATTTCTATCATTACTACATTTTACACATTATCGAGTACTCCATTATTTAAAATAACAAATTATTCTAGTTAGTTTAATTGACACGAGTGATTTTTAACAAATAAATAATTATTATTATTATTATTATTAATTTACCTCGATTAAAAGTAATAAATATTAATCGGAATTTGTTCACATATTATATAGTTTTATCGAAGGCTATAAAAATTCACTGTTACAGGCTTTATATCCATGATAAAACACCAACCAAAGTAGAGCACAATTCAGTGTTCACAAATAATACTCCAATGTACGTTATTTACAAGTACTGTTACGATAAATTTATAATTTATAATTAAATAATTAAATAAAATACTTGAAATTTTATTCTGTATAAATGTATAAATGTGTTGTTAAAAAAAATGATACACACCAACAAGTACTTATTGTTATATATTGTATTCACTTGTTCCAAAATGCCTCTTACTCTCTTGGTCTTTGCTAAAATTACCAAGTAGACGAAGTAGACTCAACGATGACGCTTGTGTAACTCCTATTCACAAGTGACGTCATACTCCCGATATTATTTTGTAAATACTCGACCGTTCTACGGACATTATCGTAAATATTCATAAAATTGTCTTGCTAATCGGTGTAATGCATACACATATGTGTATATATACATATATATTTTAAATAAAATAAACAAACAAATAAAATCAACAATTGTAAATGAATATAATTAAATTGGCACCGCGACGATGGTCATAAATCAGAATATGATCAATACACCACTTGGTGCTGGCGGTGCTGGCTACTCTGCTGCCAATTGCCAAAGTCGTCCATAAAGATCTCTAATGCACCGATGGAGATTGTCTTCATATTCGTTTACATTGAACACACACTTTCTGTTGAAATTTTTTTTTCTTTATTCATATTTGTTGAATTTTTTTCAAGTAGCTCATGGACAAAATATTTTTAAATTTTTAAATAATAAATTGTAATACAAAAAATCGCTGACGTCTAACAATTTTTAAAATTTGTAACACAATAATTTTTAAAATTCATTTTAAAAATTTCAGAGTGATTAACCAAACTTGCCATTCTTTTAAATTTACAATTTTTAAAAATTAATTATCAGGTACTTACAATTAGTATCGTAATTATTTAAAATTTAATTTTCATAATAAAAAAAAAATTAGTTTTTATCCATTGAATTTATTTTTTAAAAATTTCTATTTAAAAAGTGGGGCGGGAAAAGATGGTGGCGCTTTGAAGAGCCAGTGGAGAGAGTAAGAAAAAACGTATGATATTCTTAAACATATGTGTAACATCTGTAGACTGTTTGTATAACCCATGAGGTTCGTTACGGTACACAAGTCTAGTGATAAGTAAAAAAAATCATTACATGAAATTACCGGAGCCATTAATATTAATAATAGTGCGCATAAAATAACAGTGTGTAATAAAAATTTAGGTGCGTTTGTATACAGACGCCATTTGGACACCGAGTGCAACGAGAACGAAGAGCGAACGACGACAGCCGAAATGGAAGAGAATCAAACATCGGAAAGTGTCGCTGTATTACCGGACATGTCCGAACCATTAACGAGCGAAACCGAGGAGTCGTCTGGACTAACGACTGAACACGAATCTCATCCGGTTGCGGTTACATCTGTTCAAGGTGTATCTACTGTCCAAGGGGTACCAGTCTCATTACCGGTCGGTTCAATTATTGGCGTTGCCAATTCGAGCAATGGGACCACTTTTAATGTCATCACTTCGGACCAACTCCAGGTAGATATTCATCACTGTGATGACACTTGCCGGGTATCAGCTAGCAGCTAGCAGCTATCAGCTTTTATCCTTGATCCTTGTTCTACCTGATTAATTATTTTTATTTATTTTATAAATGATATGATATATTGCAGCAACTATCAAGCTCAGGTCAATTCAAGCAGATGCTCTGCGTCGACAATGGATTCTTATGCGAGCCTCGTCACGAAAAGGAGTCAGATCCACTGCGCTGGAGTGGTGAGCTCAAGGCAACGCACATCGTTATACAAAACAGCGCTGAAGAATCTGAAAATGAACAGATGCAAGTTGCCGCTAGTAATTCACAAACTTTATGTAGCTGGACAGAGGCTGCTAATATGGCAGTTTTACCGATAAGATGTAAAACAACAAATGCCGAGTTGCATAAAAGTAGATTTGGGTCTGGTGGTAGAGGAAAATGTATAAAAGTTGGTAATACTTGGATGACACCAAGTGAATTTGAAACCCACAGTGGCAGAGCCTCAAGCAAAGATTGGAAGAGAAGTATCAGATTTGGGGGTCGTAGTTTGCAGACTTTAATTGAGGAAAATATTTTAAAGCCACATGCTACATCATGTACCTGTGCTGCTTGCTGTGATGACGATACAGCAGTAAGTAAACCTACTAATTTTCTCTGTTAATTGTGATCATGATAATTAACTTGCGATTTTATTTTTTATTTTAGAGCGGACCAGTTCGCCTTTTTACTCCTTACAAACGTCGAAGAAGAGCGCGTGATATATCTGACGGCGAAACACCACCAAGGAAAATAATAAAAAGCGACAATTCACGTGATTGCAGTAATAATGAAGAAAGTGATAACGAAGTTGGTGTATCAGAAAAAGAAATTTGGCCGCAGTATGTATCAGCAGAAGGTCTTGTTGTGCATCAAGCACAGGACCAAGAACAAGTTATGCAGGCTGTTAATGTTGATCATGAACAAACTGATGAATTATTTAAAAAATTAGACGAAATGTCAAACACAATGATTAAGTTAGCTTATGACTTTAGAAGAACTGTTGAAGAAGCCAAAGAATTGAGTCGTCAACAGAGACGTGAACAAGCTTTAGTTGCTCAACTTAATAGTACTAGAGGTGATGTCATTGAAGCCGTTGGCTTGCAACCAGCATCCAATTCTCATAATAAAAAGGTATTTAATCTAATATATTTTTTTTTAATTAATCAAATGATCAAGTACTTTGATAAGATACTAACTAAGTGTACTTGTTTTAATTACAGTGTGCCAATTGTGATAGACCAGCGATGGCTGAGTGCTCAATCTGTCGACGTACGCCGTACTGTTCAATATTTTGTCAACGTAAAGACTGGGCTGGACACCAAGTTGAGTGTGTACGTGGTGCCGAGACTGTTATGCTCATCGTAGAAAGTAGTAGTGCTGATACCGGCACATTAAATACCACCGAAGACTAATAATTATAATTTGTTTGACGTCACCTTAATTAATTATTTATGTTTTTGATGACCAGTCAAACAGTATTTTTCAGTGAAAATGACACTAATAATAATTAAATTAATAAAACTTGACCATTAATAGAAAAGTAATTAAAAATTATCGTGTAAATAAATTTATTATATCTATCACAATTTTTAATTCATGGAACATTAAATCTCACGTAAAAAATATTTCCTCTTTATTCATTGTCGTTTTATAATCAATAAAAAAAACTTTTTCAATAATTACAAACTTTTTTTTATATTCTATAATTAATAATTACCATAATGTTTTAATCGATACAAGTGCGCGCAACCTTTGTTATTTGAAATTCCCATAAACCCGCTGCTGGGAGAGAAGTCTATTGCCAAGGGAGTATAAATTGTTGACCGGGCGGTAGGAAAATTTGAAAAAACATTGAAAGACGGTAAATGGACCATTTTGAAGGCATTTTCTTTGTACTTGGATCCCATTGCCAATATTTCGCAGGTGGAATTAAATTTCAGTGACGTTATTGCAGTCACGAGGTTCAAAATTATTTTAGAAGGTTTGGGAAATCGATCACGTAAAACGCTACTCGTTTCATACAAATTTACAACTCCCTGTTTACTTCCAGTAGCTAAAAACTGTCCACTCGATGATATTGCTATCGATGTACTTGATATACATCCGGTATCAATTGCTCTGTGTATGCAACTTCGACTATTAATATCCCATATGTATATTTCTTCAGAGTCTATAACAAATCGAAAATAATTATCATCATCATACTCTTCGTGATCATTAAAAGTTACTGGAATAAATTTTTTCCTACAAACCTCCGTGGGTAATTAATTTTTTAGTATCTGGAGTAAAAGTTATAGCGTGACATCTCTTATTCATCTTAAATGTATGAATTAATTCTTTCGTTAAAGCTGATAATAAAAATATTTCTCCCATTTTTCCTATGACTGCAATAAATTTTCCATCGGGTGATACTTCGAATTTCTGTGAAAATTTTAAATATAGACAATGAGTATTTTTTTTTCTTTTGAAGATATTATTATTATTATTATTATTCTTTATTTAATTGGCCATGAAGTCGAAGCTTCTTGCGGCCATCCATTGTTACAATATAACAATATATAATAGTATAGTATACAAAAAAATTAGAAATAAATACATTAATAATTAATATAATATTATAATATTACACTCAATCATCACACAATTTCAAATTCTCTTACTTTTCATTCAATTAACATTTGTTTAAGTTTAGAAAATATTCATAACAAGAGGTACGAAATTCACCATAAGTAGGCTTTGTAGTACAATAATTAGGCAATTGATTCCAAATTCTTATTGCAGATATAATAAATGATTTATCATATTAAATAAATTATTCATACTAACCGACATATTTGTTACGCCGGTTGGCAATGGAATTTTATTTATTTTACCAGACATCAAATCATATAATTGACTGTAAGAATGATTTCGAGTTCCAGCAATTATTTCATTTCCGTCTCTCAAAAACTTGGCTGCATTAATATTGAAACGTTCGAACTTTACACTTTGTAATTTATTATTTTCCTGGCCGTCAATCTAAAAAAGTAGATATAAATAATTAAAATAATGAAAGATTATTGTATAAATATAATTAGATTTACTTTAAAAATAGATAGAACTCCAGATAAACCAGCAACAAAAGCAACAGTCGACGTTGGATGAAACTGCAGGCTAGTAACAACTGGACCCTCACAATGAGTCTCTGTATTAATGTCCTTAAGTGCTTTGATGTCAATAATTCCTCGGGGTAATTTTTTATCTTTCGTAGTTTGCAATCTATTACTGTGTTGATAAAGTTCTTCATCCGAGTCATCAGAATCTCTGACTTCCTTTCGTTTTATTTCCGACCACTTTGGCGCACCAACAAGAGACTGAAATTTATTCTCCAACAATTCATTGTAAGTGGTCTCAGTTCTACCTCCTGGTAATTTACGTTCTTGAATCTTCAAGGCAGCATTAACCCTAGAGTAATTAATTGCAATAGATTGATAAAAAATAATTTAATAAAGAAATTTTATAAATAATTTAAGCATACGAATAATTTTCATCATCGTCATCAACCCAAGCACGTTTGCAACTGTCCAGTTTTTCTTGATCCTCTTTGCATGCATCATCACTATCATTTTCTTTGTCCTCATCACTTTCTTCAGCTTCATCACTTTCTTCATCCCCATCACTGTCATTTTCTTCATCAGTTTCAATATTGATTGAATCTGCAGCACTTCCACCAGCTACTGTATCTCCACTAGTCTTAACATCCCTATTTTTTTTATCTTTAAACAAAGTCTTAATCAAATCATCAGAGTCTTTGAAAGCTACTTTCTGTAACCTGAAAAAACAAATGGTTACTCCGTTCCAAAGGTAAATCTTCTTAAAAAAATATAAATTCAAATTTTACCTGTCTTCAGCTTCTGGATCATACTGGAATTTTTGTCTCTTAGGATTATGCGCTGCCATTATTTTAAATTTATGAAATTAATTTACAGGTATCATAAATAAATTCACGTGTACTTGCATAAAAAAAGTGATTATCAATACATTTAAAGTACAACGATTGCTACGCCCCCTTCAGAAAATTTGAATAATTAAATTCTGATGATCAAGTCGGACACTCGGTAATTTTTGTAAATTAAATAATTAACAATGAAGAAATTAAAACAATTGAAATATATATTATTTATAAATTACTGTCATTATATTTTTCAAAGTTTAAAAATAATTTTGTCGTTTGAATAATTGGCGTTAAATCGTAACCTAGTTGGCGCCAAAAATTAATTAACACTTAGAAATTAAAAAATTTCTCCTTAAATGCTTTTTTATAATTATCAATTACTCCAATTAAAAAAATAATAGTTAATTAGTTATTCGTAATTAAAAATCCAATACTTAATTTTCAGTTGATTGGCGCTAGTTTTAAATTTGCTGAATTTTACCAGCGGAACTAAAAGCGCGCACAATTTTTTACTCTCAGCGGGTAACTGAATAAAATATATATAATGTATGTGTAATATACTATATATATGTTATAAAGGAGTGTAAAAAGTTAAAGCATCTTTAGGTTATGACGACCTGGTTAAATCCGCGGGAAACGCGTACATTTATTAGCGTTCGCGTTCCTTTTAGTCATATCGATTACGTTATGTTTACAATAAATAAAAAATAATATAATTATTGATAAATAAATATTAAATAAATGTTATTCATTGTAACTGTTATAAATTTATACGATCAGTTTGATAAATTAATATAGAAATAAAAAAAAAGTAATTCTATAAATTAATTTATTCTATGTAATTATTTGACCACTCTGTTTCCGCTATTGTGGTTATCAAAAGAATATAATTTGGATATCAAATACCGACAATCATTAACAATTATTTGTTAGATAAATATAGTACGTGGTGATATTTTAAAATAATTTTATTAACTGTTTGAATAAAATAATGAAGATTTAAGTTTATAAATAATATTTATTGTCGAGTAATAATGGACACTACTGGTGATAAACAAGTGGAGAGTGATGAACATGATGAAAAAAAGATGGATATTGTTGAAGACGAGTTAACTAAAACTAAAAGTAATGGTAAATTATCTAGTTTAAATGATAATTCAACTATCAGTCGTTATGGCAGAACTATAAGACACGTTATTCAGTCGAATGACAATAAAAATAATAATAAGGTGAATTAATATATTTAGTTTTTTTTTCATAACTGTGGTTATTGATTTATGTAAATATGATTATGATGACTGTTAATTATGGTAATTTATTTAAATTATGTTAGTTCAGATTTTATTTAAAATAATTTATTATATTTTACAATTACAGAGTCTGCTCAAACGACCAGTAGAACCAGAGTCTACTGAAAGCAATTTGTCAATCACTAAAAACGATGGCAGTAAAGTTATAAATAATAGCGTTAAAGATGTTGTAAATATGTCTGATGACACTGAAAGTGTCAGTGTTAAGTCTTTGGAAGGTATGGACCCGTCACAAGAGGCTTTGATGAAAAAGTCATGGTGGAAAAGACCTGATGACACTAAGTGGAAAACTGGTCAACTGGCTTGGGCACAAGTTAGCACTTTTCCGTACTGGCCGTGTATTATAACTGTGGAGCCTGATTCTACTCGCTATGTAAAGTGGAGAGGTAAATAGATGAATTTAAATTTCAGCTGACGCTTGGATATGTTAAATTTTAAAGATTTAATAGTTAAATAATTATAGATATTATTGAAATAAACAAATCACAGTTTTATTGGATAAAAATATTTTTTTGTTATTATTTAATGTTTGCTGTTAATTTTAGTACAACGTTTCGTCGGTTTCCCGACTTGATCAAGTATTAAAAGGACAAAGTAAAATAAATTAATATTAATTGATATTATTGTTTCAGCTTTCGGCAAATCAGTAACTAATATGATTCATGTCCAGTATTTTGGTGATAAGGGCCGTCACAATTGGGTACCCGAGGCTTCTTTGATGCCTTTCTCGGGTCTGGATAGCTTCAAGAAGAAGGCCAAAGAGTGGAATAGTAAGCCAGATGCTGACAGAAAAAAGGAGCCAAAGAAATCATGTGGGTATTTAGTGAAACCTACGATCAGTGCTAAATGGTTGACTGCTGTGAAGGAAGCTGAACAAGTAATGCCAATGGAACCGGACGAGAGATTGAATGCCGTCAATCCCAACAGAAAACGTGATCGTCCAATTGCTTTTCTTTTTAATCATTTAGTAACGAAGAAAATTAAATTAGACAATAATGCTGAAAAGAGTAAGATAAAAAACGGCGTAAAGAATGGTGCCAGAAATAATTTAAAAAATGGTGCAAAGAGCGGCGGGAAAAATGGATTGAAAAATGGCAAATTTAATAGCAATAATAATAAAAAATCTGAAGTTGATGATGACTCCAAGAGTATTATCAGTTTAGATGGAGAAATTCCACCTACACCACCATCAAGTCACAAAGACTCAAGTGATGAATCTGTTGTTATTAGAAAAGTTAAAACAAAACATATTGAAAAAGTTGTTGAACCTACACCAAGTTTTGAGCTTTATTACAACCGCAACAAAGAAGCTGTTGCCAATGTCTCGCCTGACTCGACTGAAGATGATATAAAAACTTATTTAAAAAAGAGCTGGGAGAATATGAGTGAGCAAGCACGTAGAAAATATATTCCACAGGTTAATGGACATAGTAAACAAAGTTCAACGGATCGTGAGACAAATTTTTCAGATGAGTCTGCGTCCAAGCGTAAAAGAGGAAAAAAAAATAGTTTAGGAAAAGATGAGTCTATTATTGAGACTGTTAAAAAAACACGTATTCCAAATTTATTTCGCGGCACAAAAGCTGAAAGAGTTTGTCAGATTTGTGAGAAAACGGGTAATCTTATACGCTGCAAAGGTCCGTGTTACTCGTACTTCCATCTGAAGTGTGTGAAACCCGGCGAGTCGGAGTCTGAATGCAGTACCGAGGTTGAGGATAATGTAGACGATAAAACTGTGGAGAATAATAAAATTGATAAGAGTGACATGATTGTTATTGATGATGATGATGACAATAATAAAAAAGATAGTCTTGCTGAAGAGGAAACATTTAAATGTATCGATTGTTTGTCTGGCGTTGCGCCAGCTTGTTTTGTATGCAACGAACGTGAAAATGAAAGAATAAAATGCTCTGTAATGGCTTGCGGTAAACATTATCATGCTGGTTGTTTGAGGTACTGGCCGCAGTCCCAATTACAGGACGGCCGATTAACTTGCCCGTATCACACGTGTCACACTTGCATATCAGATAATCCACAAAATGGTTATTCACGTGCTCCAAGTGAAAAAATTATACGGTGTGTTAGATGTCCCTCAACTTATCATGCTGCCACGACATGTTTACCCGCAGGATCTGAGATCATTACTGCAAGTCAAATGGTTTGTCCGAAACATTACGTAGCAGCTCATCCGCCGCTAAACGCTACATGGTGTTTTCTCTGTACCCGTGGTGGCAGTCTTATATGCTGTGACACGTGTCCTACTTCATTTCATGCCGATTGTCTTGGTAAGTTTTCATTAATTAATAAATTATCGCAGTTGAAGTAATTTTTTTTATGACGATTAAAATTTTTAGGTATCAATGCCCCGGACGAAGCGTTTATCTGTGAAGACTGTGAGACTGGACGTCTTCCACTTTATGGTGAAATTGTTTGGGTGAAACTCGGTAACTATAGATGGTGGCCTTCACGAATTTGCTTTCCTCATGAAGTACCTCCCAATATTCTTACGGTTTTCCATAAACCTGGAGAATTTTGTGTTATGTTTTTGGGTACACTCAATTATCATTGGGTCCATAGGTAATTGATAATTAACATTTTATTTTTATTTTTATTTTATATGAGTAATTGATGTCTATTACTGTGTACTTGTAGAGGACGAGTGTTTTTATATCAAGACGGTGATTCAAATGTTAAGGGTCCGGTCAGTAAATCAGGAGTTGACGGTGCATTTAGACAGGCTTTAAAAGAAGCTAGTGAACTTCATGAAAGATTGAAGCGTGAAAGAAAAGAAGACGAGTTACGGTCAATAAAACCACCGCCTTATGTTAAATTAAGAGTAAATAAACCTGTTGGTAATGTTAAACCTGCAGAAGTTGAAAGTATTGTAGCCTGTGAATGTGATCCAGAATGGGATACTCCTTGTGACGCCAACAGCGACTGTCTCAATCGTATACTGTCAATTGAATGTAGCCCTGGTATATGTCCAGCAGGGCCCAAATGTTGTAATCAATCATTTGCACGGAGACAGTATCCTGTATTAGAGCCATTCTACACTCACGCACGTGGTTGGGGTCTCAGGACTGTTGAAAATATCAAGTCTGGTCAATTTGTTATTGAGTATGTGGGCGAAGTTATTGACGAAGCTGAGTACAAGCGTCGTATCAAGAGGAAAAAAGAACTTAGGAATGAAAATTATTATTTTTTAACAATAGATAATTATAGAATGATTGACGCTGAACTCAAAGGAAATTTCAGCAGATTTATGAGTATGATTTATTTTTAATAATTATTCAATTTAATGTATAATTGTAATTAAATTATTAATGATAATACTTTTTTAGACCATTCATGTCAACCTAATTGTGAGACACAAAAGTGGACTGTCAATGGAGATACTCGAATCGGTCTTTTTGCGGTTCGTGATATTGAAGTTGGTGAAGAGTTGACTTTTAATTATAATTTGGCTTCTGATGGTGAAAAAAGAAAACCTTGTCTTTGTGGTGCTCCAAATTGCAGCGGATTTATTGGCTTGAAAGCGCAAAAATTATCGTTAACTCCTACCAGTACTGTGCCTCATTTAAAATCAAAACGCGGAAGACGGTAATTTTTTTTTTTATTCTTGTCATGATTATTTTATATTTTGTAAAAAATATTTGCTGTAATTTATATGTTAATATTTATTTTCAGTCCACGTATGATATATAAATGCTGGCGATGTAGTAAAGATCTGTCCGATAGAGAAGAATATGTTATATGTAGTTTAAGAACTTGTTCCAAAAGATATCATAAAAAGTGTGTTACTGTGCAAGGCGATGCGTCTAAATTCAGTTGTCCTTGGCATCATTGTCTGGAATGTAATAAAAGAACTGCTGCCCACTGTACATATTGTCCTATCGCTTACTGTCAAAGTAATTGATCTATTTATTTATTTATTTTTTTTCTTTAAATTTATTCTAGTAGTTGAAAAAAAAATTTAATTTATATAAACATTTTCGTTTGTTTATTTAGCTCATATAGAGGGTAAACTTAAGGAGTACAAAGGAGAAAAAGGCAGCTACGTGTGTCAAGTCCACGAAGATTCGGATGATGTAGATTTACATAAATCTTTAATACCGGAAATAAAGATTGACTCTGATAATGACATTGAAGCTGACCGAGAATCTTTATTAGCAGATTCCGATAGTCCTATCTCTGAGTTGTTACCCGGAGAATCATCTCCATGGGTACCAATAGTAGAGGTAAGGGAAAGTATGTAATTTCTATGTAATAGTCTAAATATCAACTTTTTTTATTTTTCATATAAATGTCTTATAGTTTAATAGAAAAATTGTACCATTTTTATTATGATTATTATTATTATTATTATTGCTATTGTTTTTATTGAAGTGTCAGTTATAATTATATTAAATTATTCTGATAGTTTTGATAATTTATTTGTGGCTGAAAGTGGGCATGACTAAATAAAATCAAAATTTGATTTCTTAATTTCTGTACACTGGAAGTAATCATTTTTTTATAAAGACATTTTTTTTTGATTAATCATTGTTAATAAAATATGTTTTTTTTTTTTTTTTTTTTTGTGTTAACTCAAATTTATGCTAGACATAAAATTAATTAAAATTTTAATTTTGAAATTATTAATTATAACTATTATTAATTAATTTTTGTTAACCAAAAATACTTTATGTCGGTATCAAATACATTGTTTTTAATTATTATTGTAATTTTTTAAAGTGATTGGAAAAGTATACTTTGAAAATTATTTTACATTGTTTTATATTTTGCCCTGTTTCTTTAAATTATTTGTAGAATTATAACTTTAATACAAGCGACATATTGCAGAAAAAAATAAAAATATTTCTAGGTCCAAATAAACAGCGAAGACAGCGAACCATTGCGAAGAGAAGATAATAAAAAATTAATTGATACAAAAATGGGAATAGTTAATTACAATAATTCAAGATTTACAAGACGAACTTATAGACAACAATTGTTAGATAAAAATAATTGACGCACAAAAAATATTTGTACGTCACCGACTTTCACTGCCAGTTAATTAAGAAATTGCTGGAAGTGAAAGTTTCTAGGAAAAGTAATTAATTTTTTTTTTTTTTTTTTTTTTAAATTGTAATAATTTTTTGAAAATCTTTTTATCAGACTTAGTGCTATTGTTGTAATTGTAACTTGTACTATTTAATTATTTTTTAACACTATAATGTGTACAATACCATAATCAATTATAAATATTAACAATTTTCAATATACAATTGCAAAATATAAATTTTATTATGTACACTAATTTATATAATAACTACAGTAATTAAATTTACAAATACTTTTTTCAAAGGTGTGTTAATTATAATAAAATTAACACAACAAATCGATAAAATAAAATACTTCAGTCATCAGCCAAAAAAAAAACATTATTGTAGTGTTAAAAAAATGTAAATATTTAACATAAAAAAATAATGTTAATTTTTAAAAATCAATACAATTTTCGATAAAATTTATAAAATAATTAAATAGATTGCACAAATTTTTTTTTATAAAAAAAATCAATAACTTTTTTAATAATTATTAATAAAAATATATACTCGAATTTTTTTTTTTCGCCAGAAAAAAAGTTTTATAAATCATATAAATTATTTTCACAGATCTCGTGTATCACTTTTTGATCGTGTTTTTGTTACTGATTTTTTAATAACAACAATAATAATAATAATTAAATTAGTGAAACAATAAGTGATGTAATTAATAATATTGCTAAGTAATTTGAATACTTAAATAAATAAATTTAAATTTTAAAATAAGGTGACGTTAATTTTAAATTAATAATTCAGTAACATAAACATGAATGATAGTAAAAAATAAATATAGTTATTTTAATATTTTTCATTTTATGTACCAGTATCTCTACCGTAATTTTGGTAAAGTTTTGGACTGTCTTGAACCAATGATGGACTACTATCTGCCTGACTATTATCCGTTGAAACAGTTACTTGAGAGTTTGATGTAACTGATATTACTTCTTCAGTAATAAATGAGCCATATTTCTTCCGTAATACTGGCGCAATAAAATTCTGACCAGTTGAAAAGTCACGTTTAACTATCTGTGACTGAAATAAAAATATGAAATGTCAATCGCTATTTTAAATGCATTAAATTAATAATAGTACCTTTGGTTTTGAAGCTGGCAGCGTAGCTCCAGTTACCAAGCCTAAAATACTGGCAGCAAGACCACTAAGTTGAAGAGCCGCGAGAGGTGACAAACCTTTACGGACCAAACCAAGTGCCAGAAGTGCTGCTTGTGCTAATACAGGAGCAGCACCAGCAGCACTTACTGCAGCACTGGCTAATTTACCACTTCCACTACTTGGTCCATACGCAAAACATAAATTGTGACGATCGACCAGATGTTTTATCAAAAAATACAAAAGAGCGAATGGTGTTATTAACGGACATGCCATACTGTATACTGTGGTCATTGTAAATACAAGTAATAGCCATGCGTAATGTGCACCAAGTGGGAATTCCCATAGTACAGCTTTTCGAACGTAAACACGTTCAGCACGACTCCTTGCCATGCAAAGTCGAAATGTATATGATATTAATTCTGGAAATCTTACAAGCTCGAGACCACAACCAAATAAGGATGCAGTAATCACATAATTCACAAAAAGTGCACCCTGAAAAATTTATATTTTTATTTGTTTAAATTTTTTATCAGTCGTAATTATCAATGTGTAGTTAAAAGTTACCTGATCAGCTAAGAAAATACATTCCCATTTAATAGTTGAATTACCAAAAATAGGACCTTCTAAAACAGCTTGAGCACTAGTCAATCCTAGACTAGGTAAAATAATCACCATAAGTAATAAAAGTGATAGGGTTTTTTTCATCACCGCATTATTTAAACCACTTCTTGTCCAGTGTCTCACTAATAACTCACTACGTCCAACTAGTACTGGCATAAGGGCCGTGATACTCACAAGCATGAGAGTCGGAAGAAATGTCGACAATACTGAACCCAAATTTTTGAGTTCCGGAGTTATGTCTAACTGATCTAAAGCTGACATTACGACAGCTGGAGTTGTTACGAAGAACAAAAAAATAGCTAGCGCTAAATTAATAGCGATAGCATTCAAATACCAAAAAGGTGTAGGTATATTTAAATTTTCCCAGAAAATGTCTGAGGGAGCTGGGGCGTAATTGACAACCCACTTTATAGCCGGTGCTGAACGTAACTGACGACGCATTGTCCTCGCAGCTCCAGGTGTACCCAATGTTACAAAAGCTATACCCAAAGGTTTACTTAAAGCGACTTTTTTCTCTTCTTCAGCTAACGCCGTCAATCTTATTTCCTCAGCAGTGTAAAATTCCAGTGCGTCTATTTTTTTTTTGCAACAGCATCCAATAATTTGACCACACGGATGTGGATATAATTTTAATGGTTCTTTTCTTTTGTTATAATTCTCGCAATACAGTCTAGCCTGTTCTGCGCAATCACGCTGAGCTTCTAAAATTGACAATCTTTTTATATCATGAGCTAGGGTAACATCTTCAACAGTAAGTGTAGGAAATGCTTCTTTAAAATATTCTGTAAGACTATCAACATTGCATTGGTGCTTTGGGATTTCACTTATCAATAATGTCCTAGCTGCCAATTCCCCAGAGGGTCGTGCATCACGGACCTGTTAATAGTTTTTTTTTTTTTTTAATTGCTAGTTTATAAATAAATTGAAACATTGTCTTATCTCATGAGCTCTTTTTTAAAAAAATTTACCTGCTTCATAAATCTTCTCATAACAAAACTACCTATAGGTAAATATGACATGACAATAATTGTATAAACCCACATCCAATTGGACCTCGCATCTACATTAGATAAAGTTGTAAGACTAAATGTTTCATTGCTATCACGACGCATAGTACCACTATAGTTAATTGGTAATGCAACACACAGAGCAACAACCATCATCATGAATGTCAAGACAATAAGATGACGTTCAAATGTTACGTAAAGTAAACCATCAGGCCCTGCTCGTCTTAATAATTCTCTGTCACTATAAATGATAATTTTATTATTATTATTATTTTTATAATGCGAACTGTTAAAAAAAAAGAAATAATAAATACTCACTTAACTTTAAAGGCAGCGACAACCCATGAAAAAAATCCCCTATCAATAGTTGACAGTTGAGCACTTACTGATGCCTCCGCTGTCCGGACATCATTTTCTTGGGTTTCTTCATTGTCACCAAAAAACAATTCCATCCATCTATTATCCGACTTGTGTAGCAAAGCTAGTCGTCCATAATTCCATGCTTTTTTTCTCAGTAAACCAAACAAAAATACTAAACACTAATTGGAGAAATTAACCAATTAATTTGAATAATTAAATTGCAACGTGAAATAAATTTTAATTACATAAATTATTTGTACGGAAGGTTGAACAATTTATGTAATAAAATAAAAATGTTATTTTATTTATTGTACTTACTAGAAAACCAATTAAATTAAATAGAAAGTTTGCTGGAATACCAGCGTAGATATCTGGTATTATTGTCTGATTAAATCTCCGTGTAATTATACAGGTTTCAACAGAAGGTGTGTAACTAAAAATAAAAAATATAAAATAATTGAATGATGTCATTTGATTATTATTTTAAAATCAGCGATAACAATATGCGACTGTTATTTTTTTTTAATGTCCAAGATATTTTTTATTGTTTGTTTGTAATGAATAAAGTAAAAGTTTAAAAACTTACTTTGCGTAGGATTGATTTTCGAAATCCATATTTATATTCTAAATTATTAAATAACTTGGCTCAATTATCAAATGCAGTGTAAAGTAAATCATGTTCGACATGTGTCAACATGACAGCTCACAGAATCTACTCTTGCTGATGATGATTGTTATATTTTCTTTGTCAGTTTCACTTTTGACAGCTTTCAGATGGAATACTGCATTATAAAAATAAATATCACTATGCAAAAATTCATTATTTGCTAATAGCTGCTACTGTACTAGTCTGGTCTATATATCATTCATCTGTGCTGCCTCTTGTTTATATTCTACGTCATGAATGTTTTTAGATTTATTATTCATTCGATCACCAGCAGGAAATTACTTCCAGAGACCTCTTTTATAATTTTAAAAATCCCGCGTGAAACATTTTTATCATTAAAATTGTTATTATATGCTGGATATTAAAAGTATAATCAAATAATTTCGTTTATTTATATATCGATTTAGTAGGCTTTTAATTATTAGATTATATAAGTTTTATTTTTTACTAATATAATTACAATTTTTAATAGTAAACATTGATCTTAAATTAATTTATAAAAATTTGTATGCTTATAATATTCTATAAAAATATTTACAAGTCTCTCTTTTTTTACAATTAATCACATTATTATTATTATTATTATTCATTCTCAGTGAATTCTTGATTAGCGAGCTTATAAAAATATGAATGGACATCGTCTAATAATACATTTGGTTCATCGAATTCTTGTACTTGACCAGCTTCCATGACTAATACTCTGCAAACCAAAATAAAATGATCAGTTATTATTATTATCAACTATTTAAAAGCATTCTCAGACAGTGCCATCCACTTTACAAAATATTCAATGACTCATCAATGAAATTGTCCATTTTCAATCAATGCCTTAGCTTTTTTTAAATATTAAAAATTGAATACGATTATGACAGTTTAAGGTCACTGAATTTTTTACAAAAATGGAGGGTATTGTCTGAGAATGCTCTTAATTTAATTGAGTATCAATAAAAATAAATATTACCTATCACAATGCATGATAGTACGTATCCGATGAGCTATAGTGATAACAGTGGCGCTTCTGAAGGAAGACTTAATGGTTGTTTGTATAGCTTTGTCAGTTTCAGGATCAACATTTGCTGTAGCTTCATCAATACAAAGTATCTGTAAATAAAATTCCAATGTTATTTTTATTTTAAATATTATTAAAAGAAAACTTACTCTGGCATTGTGTAATAGCGCTCGTACTAAACAAAACAGTTGTTTCTGTCCAGCACTTAAATTACTACCGTTTTCATCCAATGTCGCTCCCAATCCGCCAAATCTATGAACTAAATTACTGAGCTTGCACTTTTCAAGTGCTTTATATATTTGAGTATCTGGATACTGATCAAGCGGATCAATATTTTCACGTACTGTACCAGAAAAGATAAAGGGATTTTGTGGTATAATTGATAACCGGGATCTCAAAGCATTGAGTTGTATAGTATTAACATTGACATTGTCAATGAGTATTTCACCATCATCAATATCAACTAATCTGAATAGTGAATTAAATATTGAACTTTTTCCCGCACCAGTACGCCCGACGATTCCAATTTTTTCCGAAGGTCTTGTCATAAATGAAACCTTGTTCAATGACGGTGCAAGATGTTCTCGGTACTTAAGAACGACTTGTTTAAATTCTACAACACCCTGACTAGGCCAAGCGTAAGGAGGACTATCACCAGCTGGATTCTCTGTAGGAACATTATCAAGATATTGTTTTATACGTTCGACTGATATCATTTCCCGTTCGGTTTCTGTGAAGACATTTACGACACCAGATAAAAGTCCAGTTACTGATAGTGCATATGTGATTACTAGACCAATTAAACCTGGATCAGCAACGTCGAATTGGTGCTGCAGAACTGCCATCACACAGATACCAGCCAAAAGTGCTATGGCAATAAATTGTAATCTGAGTCCGAGCCATTGGCCAGCAGCGATTGATGCAAAGCTTGCTTTCTGATTAGCTTCCAAATATAGCTCATTCTCGTGCTTAAATCGCGGTACGACACGAAACGCTCGGATACTACTTAGACCTTGTAGTGTTTCATTGAAATGAGCGTAGAGAGGTGACAGTGAAGTACTTCCCAGACGTTTTAATTCTCTTGACGTAAGACGGTAGTGGTTTTGGATCCAGTGATAGACTGGCACCAATGGAGCTAGAATTAAAAATATCCAGGGCAAACCGTAAGCAGTGACGATTATGGTACCCATTAATGCAAAAAACTGAGCTAGCAATATATTTGCGACGAATGGAAGTGAGTCATCTACTGTGTACGTGTCTGATGAAAAACGGTTCAATATTCGTCCAAGAGGTTGAGAGTCAAAGAAACTCGTCCGTCCGCGCATTATTGTTTTCAATAATTGCTTGTGAATTACTATGGCCGCATGAATGCCTCCGTAAGCGAACATAAAAGCGCGGACGAGCGTGAAAATTGAATTGACGGAAGCTAAAATTCCGTAAATCGTTAAATAATATTTAACCGTATTATCGGTTTCAAAGTAGGCTTCAAGCAATCGGTCTCGCGGTGATGAGACCGCCGAGTGGTTGATTGACATGTTAGAGTGAGTTACCCAGAATGAGAGCCACAGGTCATTTACGTTCTTGGAGCTCTGCATCAAGAGCATTGCAAGGAAGATGGAGATAGAAAGTGAACGTCCAATGGCACCTAAATAAGAACCGTACACTCCTAATCGTACTGTGCCTCGTTCAACTAATTCTTCTTCTAGCAGCGGATCGATGGTACCGTGGTCTTCTATTTCATTTAATTCTTTACTCAAGTTTGTAATAGATTCAACTTCTAATCTGTCCACAGACTCTGATGACAATAAATAATCTTCAAAGTCTTTTAATACTTCATTGGGGAATCCTTGTTTTATTATTTTTCCTTTAGCCATTTCTATCACTAGGTCAGCGTGAATTAAATACTGAGTCTGGTGAGCACATAGTATTCGGGTTTTATTTTTTAATAGACCGAGAATGACATTTTCGAAAATGTATTTGGCTACTTTAGAGTCAAGTGTCGCTAGAACATCATCCAATAGATAAATATTTTTATCAGCATACACAGCGCGAGCTAGAGATATCCGGGTTTTTTGACCTCCACTCAATGTATTACCGGCTTCACCGATTCCTGTTAAATCTTTTTTCGGCAGACTCATCAACTCGTCCGTCAACGCACATGCTTTAAGAACTTGTTTGTATTTATTATAATCATAAGCTTTGCCAAACAAAATATTATCTCGTATTGTACCACGTTGCAGCCAAGGATTCTGTTTTACATAACCGAATCCTTGGTCAAGTTCACTTATCGCAACGATGCCATTTAATTTTGTTATTTCTGCTAAAAGTCCATCTAAAAGTAGTGATTTTCCGCCGCCTATTTTTCCCATCACTCCTATCAATTGGCCTTTTTCTATTTCAACATTTAAATTTTTCAGAATGAACGTTTTATCTGTTGCAAAAGTAACTGTTTTTGTTTCTGTAGACGTCGAAGGGTATGGCAATATTTCATATAGATTTTCTAGCCCTGAAAAATTATTTTCTGGTGATCCATTTACGGAAAATGTTACATTTTTTAGTAAGACGTCGATTCCTACAGGAGGATCTGAATAGTAAGTTGAAGTGTCCAAGTCTGTTAGCTGTCGAATAAAAAATAATTTTGTTAATTTAAATACTTGTTTGTAATTGGATTAGGAAATACTGATGAGAAAACATATTTATTTACATCTAATAGTCTCTGGATACGTTTAACTGAAACCCATGCTTCGGTAAGACCATTCAGTACCCATGGGAATGCATTTAATGGTCCAATTAACATATTCAATAAAGCCATACTTGTAAATACTGTTTTAGCGTCGAGTACATTTCCAAGCAAGACGTATGTTGAAAAAGTGAGAAGTGAAATTAAAACCGGTGTCGTTGCCCAAAAATATACACAAAGTGCATCTAAATATTTCCGACCTTTTAAATACTTGATTTCGTTTTCTCGAAAACCTGTCGAGGATAAAAAATAATATTAACTTTTAAAGATAAATTTGAAAATATTTTCAAGTGGAAATTAAACAACTCACGTAAAATACTGCGTAAGAAATGTTCTTCCCAGACGTTTAATTTAATGGTAGTCATGCCTCGCAGAGTTTCTCCAACTAATCGCACCCTCTGATCTTTGAATTTCATCATCTTTGTGCTTAGGTCACCAATTTTATTAGCAATAAATTTATTAATGGGTATTAATATTATAGTAAAACTAATTCCCGCCAAAAATGATATTCCAATTTGGGTGTGAAGAAGGTAGAGTGTCACGGCCAATTGCAAAGGAATACTCCAAAGTGTATGGAAACTGGGACAACTGTTGACAATTCTGTCACTGTCTGTGCTCATAAAATTTACTATCTCTCCCATTGTGAATTCCTGATTTAATTTAACACTAGACGAATGCAAAATTTTGCGGTACACTAGTGTAACTATTGTACTGCGGATTTTTAATCCGACAATACTCATCCAAAATGTAAAGTGCGCGGTAGTAAATGCTCCTATAAAAGTTTTATAATTTTAATCCTCATTAAATAATATAAATAAAATAACCATTAATTATTTACCGATTACAGAAGAAAGAAACATCGCAGATGCATACAAATATCCATAAGAAAGTGGTTCATTTTTATCCTCAATAAATCCTACAAGTTTGTTCAGTAAAATTGGTCCGACAAATCCTGAACAGTCTGCTATGAATTTCAAAATACCCACAGCATAAAATTGCCACCCGAAGCACTGATGCAAAAGTTTAAGTAGATATATATTATTACTTGAAGAATCTACTCGTTCCGGTTCATCTTGCTCAATGTCAACATAAATATTTCTTTTTAATCGAGGCTAAAAAATAAATAAATACAATCTTGTAATTCTACACGACTCAATGCAGATTAAAAATAGATCATTAAAACAAAAAAATGACAGTACTGTTTTGCGGATATGTTTATCAATATTATAAACAATAGAAGCCGTGGTAAGTGATTCAGGAAGATCGTATAAATCATCAGAATGTTTCAATGATCCTCTGACACCTTTTTCCATCAGAGGAGTCACCCAGTAGAATATAAGTTTCGATAAGAACGTTTCATTTTCCATAGCGGTGCCAAGATAGTTTGGATCCTGGTCATTAGGAAAATGCACGTACGATGAAGTTGGTGAATTTAGTAGCGCTGTGTGTTCACCAATCTACAATTTTATAAACTATCTTTAATAATCAATCGGGTTTTTGAATTAAATAAACAAATTTAAATGAACCTCAGTATATCTAGTAGACTGATCAGCCCTAATTTTATTTGGCAGCAGCGTCAAGGCGTACAAAGACATCAGAGTAACTACGACAATACTAAATCCCAGTGATAAATGCGGTAGCACATCATCTTCATCGTGATGTTTAACGTGCGACCGTAACAGCAGAGCAGACACTCCAATCAACATGAAGATAAGTGCTCTTATCATAACTGGTCCTCGTAAACTCAAACGTGGTCCTCGTTTCAGAGTTAATATAAAAAGAAAGTGGACTACCCATGCCAACCCTTCAGTTCCTGCGACGATGTAGTCAATCGGTTTGGCTGACGTCGCCTGATTACTTAAATTTATAATAATTATTTAATAAAATATAAGTTTAGTAATTTATTTCATTTGATTATTTATACCTTACCTGGGAAGAATTGTATCATTTGATGAAAATTTGTTATTATGTAGATTAACTGGTGACATTGTTGTGTTTGTGAGTATTATGTAGGCTCGTATTATTGGAAGAGTAATTAGACATCCTGTTATTATTAATCGTAATGTAATAGCATAGTGTGAAAATCTATCATATGGAATCGCTGAACTCTTTTTGCCACAATAATAAGCTGATGTTATTGCTAGCAAAGCTAATGTTGGTACCTGCGATAAATATTTATTATATTTATTTTAAAAATTAATTTACAATAAAGTAGGAGAACTTTAACTTAAAAAATAAGTAAATAAATTAATTTATAATTTACTTGAAGGCATAATTGCTGGAAACATAAACTAAGATCATTAGTATCAGGATTTATAGGATTCAAACTTGAATTATTTCCACATAAATTAATCCAGTTCCAAGTCCATCTGCTCTGACTAATAATTTCTAGATTATCCATATTTTTATTTGATAAATCCTTAAAAAAATATAAATTATTTTAATTAAATTATATTACACTAAGAAAATTCAAATGTATTTATTGACAGTTAACAAAGGTACTGTAATAGAAACTTTTTTAATAATTGAATTAAAAAAATGAACCTAATACTTACATCTATTTATTGCGATAAATGATTATAATAAACTACAACATTTTTATATAAAGATTTTATACCAGCTCTTTTTTTTATCTAAATATAATAAATATATATTTTTAAAAAATACAAAATATGTGTCCTCAACATTTAATTTAATTGTTTGGTTATGTTTTCAATGACTACTCAACCGGACGTTTGCTGACAATTATCTCTTTATATTTCCTCTCATATAAATTTCAAAATAATTTATTTATTTACTTAATATAATATTTGAACTTGTGGTTTTTTTATTCAAAGTATTGACGAGGTAATTTATTGAATCAGTTGTAAATTTTTTTTGTTTTCAATAAGTTATTAAATGTGTAAATTACTTGTTGCTAATAACCTGTAATTTGATAAGTTATGAATCATAATCATTTTTTTTTTATCAGATAAATTTTATTTTTGCTGATGATATTGATTTCAGTTGGTTGGATACTTTGAGCAGCATTGAAAATTTTGAAATGGATCAATTGTTAGGTGAAGAAATAAACAAGCCAATAGTTCATGTCAATGATGATAATAATGATAATGATGATAATGATAATGAACAAAAGAATAATGATATTGAAAAATTATCTCATGTAGAATATGAAATATTAAACTGCGTTGCTAAATCATCGGCTGTATTCAAATGTCAGCATAAAGATGAGCCGGAATTGTCAGTTGATGAGAAGAAAAAAATAGCTTGGGATTTGTTGAGTAAAAGTCCAGTTCAGTTTCTATCACGATTCGGTAGATATTTAAATAACGAGTTGTTAAAATACTTTGAAACTGATGATAAAAATGACTATGAGATCGCGCATTATATAAATAAACTTAAGAGATACTTTGATAGTACGAGCAGAGAAATAGACAAAAAGAATAGACGGTATGAAGCTTTGAAGCTATTAGTTGAGAAAGGGGAATATTTTAGCGAGACTGCTATGATGAAACGTAATCCTCTGCTTTATGATAATTTAGTTGGCCAGTATCTGACTGATGAGCAGAAGAGAGAGAGAGATTGTGCTGGTACTGATGATCACACTTTGGTTGATGTACTCATGCAAGGCATTGAACGTGATCAGGTTGAAAGGTTGATGCAAAGGCAAGAAGATGATGAGAATGAAGTTATGGAGGAAAATGATTCTGATTCTGATTCAGAGTCTGATGACTGTAAAAATAAATTAAACCGTAAATCTAAACCTGTTTTAAAAAATAATTTACGGTGGGGTGAATTACCTGACGGAAACTTACGCAGTAAATCTGCAAATGTAAATACTTATGATGATTCTGATGAGTCAACAACGGAAAAAAATAATTTAGCTTTAGGTAACAATAAATCACAAGGAAAAAATATTAAGACAAAGGAAATGAATATTTTACGTAAAGAATTTGTTACTCACATGTATCAAAATTTTTTAAATGGACATGACATAGAATTTGACTACAGGTAATTAGTTAATTTATTATTAATACGTCTTATTAATTATATATTTAATGATATTGATATTTTTTCAGTACTGTTGATGACAATGAGGCATACGATAACGTGGAGTTGAGAACTCAGGATGAAGAAGAAAAGTACTTTGACTCTGAATCACCGGAACTTATTAATTCACCGAGTGTCCAACAATCTCAGGACGACTCTGAAGATGAGCTGGATAAATATATGAACTCGCTCAAGGTCGATTAATATTTATAATAATAATTAGAAGGATTTGTTGTTTTTCATCGCAGACTCAAAGTATTATTTATTTGATTTAGGAGCAAACGAATATCACTCAAGATCCGCCTTAGAAACTCAACATTGTCATCAATTATCTTCTTTTTTTATACTGTACTGATGTATTTTTTAATAAAAAAAAAATATATATATACATATATATATAAAAGATGAAAACTTAATTAATGAAATTAAAGTTTACTTTATTCAAATATTCCCCGCGTAAATTTGAAAAGTATCAGTGGCGCCTTCAATGACAGATACACTGACAGGACAACATTGTCTTGATTGTGTTGGTGTAATCATAATTTGGAGCCTGGTGTGTACAGTGAACAATATAAAAAAATTACATTTTATTTGTATATTAATAATGGTATGTAATTTTATCTACAAATATTAAAATAAATAAATTTATCTACGCATGTGATTAATTAAATACCAGTAGACTTATATTAATTAAGAAGCTGATGAATGTCTTGTAATTTTATTGGATGTCAGAGGTTACGTATCAATAATTGACTTGATTATCAATTAAAATAATTTACTATATATTTTTTAAAATAATATATATGTATAAAAATTTATCAATTATCACTATTCATTTTTATTTATTTAATTAATTAGCATACTAAACTAACATTCGTAAAATCATTGAATTTAATTCCAATGATGATCTACTGATTTCATTTTAATTAAAAAAAGTTGAAACAATTCTTACACCCTAATATTTATTTGTTTGAGATTAAAAGGTTTCTTTGATAAGTAGAGTGTTGTAATGAAGCTAATGTAGATGTAGTGCATGGTTGAGTTGAATGGCTTTTTTAGCATGGATACCTGGTATTTTCCTGGTAGGTATCATTATTTTTTTCTCAGCCGATGACACCAGTGATGTCGGGACTTGAGGAGCAGGAGAAATTGCTCGAGGACGCTATTGGGGTTGTCAAGGTCCAGGCCTTCCAAATGAAGCACTGCTTGGACAACGCCAAACTGATGGATGCTTTGAAGCATGCATCTACGATGCTTGGTGAACTGAGGACATCTCTTTTAAGTCCCAAAAGTTACTACGAGCTGTGTATCCTTTTTTAAGTTAATTTATTGAGGCAATTTATTGTTTTGTTAAAAATTTATTGTTTCCTTAATTTTACTGTAAAAAAAATAGACATGGCGATAACTGATGAATTGAGACATTTAGAATTATATTTACTAGATCAGTATCAAAAGGGAAAAAAGGTTACGGATTTATATGAACTAGTTCAGTATGCAGGGAATATTGTTCCTCGTTTGTAAGTTTTAATATTTTTATATTTATATAATATATCTTAGTATAAATAATTAATATTTTTTTTCAGATATTTACTTATTACAGTGGGATTAGTTTACATAAAAACAAATCCGTGCTTGAAAAGAGATTTGCTGAGAGATTTAGTTGAGATGTGTCGTGGAGTACAACATCCACTGCGTGGTTTATTTTTACGTAATTATTTATTACAATGCACACGTAATATACTGCCTGATGTTGCTGAAGGAGATGATGAAGAAGGAACTGTTAGTTTTATTTTTTTTAAGGGGGTTATCGTGTAATTAAGCCATTTTATTAATAAAATATAAAATCATTTTTTTGTATTTGTTTTAGGTCCGCGATAGTATTGATTTTGTTTTGATGAACTTTGCTGAAATGAATAAACTGTGGGTTCGTATGCAACATCAAGGTCACAGTCGTGATAAAGAACGACGTGAACGTGAACGAGAAGAGTTAAAGATTCTTGTTGGTACTAATCTTGTGAGATTAAGTCAACTAGAGTCAGTGACTCTTGAGATTTATAAAAAACTTGTATTGCCGGGAATATTGGAGCAAGTTGTTAGCTGTAGAGATGCTATTGCTCAAGAATATCTTATGGAATGTATTATTCAAGTAAATATTATTTATTTTATTTTCAATATAATATTTAAATTAGTGAATTGATAAATTCAGTTAATGATTTTTATTTTACAAATATATTAGGTATTTCCAGATGAATTTCATTTACAAACACTCAATGCATTTTTAAAATCATGTGGTGAATTACGCAATGGTGTTAATGTTAAAAATATAATAATATCGTTGATCGATCGTCTTGCGACGTTTAGTCAACGGTCTGATGGTGTAGGAGGACCCGGTAGTCCAAGTCAAGCTCCGGGAATTCCACAAGACGTCCAACTATTTGACGTTTTTAGTGATCAAGTTGCTACTATTATTCAGGTATATCTTGATATTCAATTTTCACATTCAATTGCTAGTTACCGTTACTTGATGATGACTGGATACTACACAATGTTTGAAATAAATTCCGTGATATTTTTTATTAATTCAAATAGCTCTTACTCATCTAGTTTAAGTCTGAGAGTTTTATATATTTAATATTTATTACATTTATTGATAATTTATTTTTTACTATCATTAAGTTATTATATTCAATTTAAAAATAGACCAGACAAGATATGCCGCCAGAGGATATTGTTTCACTACAAGTCGCATTGATAAACTTGGCCCATAAATGTTATCCAGATCGTGTCGATTATGTAGACAAAGTATTATTTACAACAGTACAAATTTTCCAGAAATTAAATGTAGAAAAGTAAGTTAATAATTACTATCAATAAATCCAGTATTGATGTTTGCTGATTAAAATATTTATTTTTCTTCCGTAGGTTGGAATTCAACAGTGCTGTGTCAAGAGAATTATCGAGACTGATGAAAATTCCTGTTGACAATTACAAAAATATATTAACTGTTTTGAAATTAGAAAATTACGCGCCGTTACTTGAGTACTTTGATTACGAAGGAAGAAAACTGTTGGCTGTCTATATAATAACAAATATATTGGACAATGAAACATTGATACCGACTCAAGAGCACGTGGACTCTGTTCTATCAATGATTGCGCCACTGGTTCAAGACCAACCGGACCAGCCTAATATTGAAGAGGATCCTGAAGATTTTGCCGAAGAGCAGGGTCTTCTTGGACGTCTTATTCATCACTTTAAATCCGAAACTGCTGATCAACAATATTTGATTTTGAGTGCAGCGAGAAAACACTTTAGCGCTGGTGGTAATAAGAGGATTAAATATACTCTTCCAGCAATTGTTTTTCAGGCTTATCAACTTGCTTTTACATACAAAGCCATACAAGATCAAGTACTTAAATTCATTATTATTATTTTTGTCTTTAAAAATTATTTATAGTAATAATTATTTTTTTTTTAAGGATGAAATGTGGCAGAAAAAATGTCAAAAAATATTTCAATTCTGTCATACAACAATATCTGCTCTGATGAAAGCAGAACTTGCTGAATTACCGCTACGATTATTCCTCCAAGGTGCTCTGGCTATTGGAGAAATACGTTTTGATAATTTTGAAATGGTCGCTTATGAGTTTATGAGTCAAGCTTTCTCGATATATGAAGATGAGATAAGTGATTCGAAAGCTCAATTAGCTGCAATAACATTAATAATTGCCACGTTCGAACAAATGAGCTGCTTCAGTGAAGAAAACGCTGAGCCAGTAAGAAACCAGTGCGCCCTTTACGCCAGTAAATTATTACGAAAACCAGATCAATGTCGTGGAGTTGCTACATGCTCTCATATATTTTGGTCAGGAAAATCTTTAGCAACTGGCGGGAAAGAGGTAACGCTTTAATAATTTATCTGATGAAAATATGCCGAGAAAATTTATTGATAAATTATTTCAGATGCAAGACGGGAACAAAGTTCTAGATTGTTTGAAAAAGGGGATACGAATTGCCAGTCAGTGTATGGATACTTCTGTCCAAGTACAACTTTACGTGGAATTGCTCAACCATTATATTTATTTTTATGAAAAAGGAAACTCGTCTGTAAGTACAGTTTCCATTACAGGATCTAAAAATTTTAATTTTACTTTATAGATTCGAGTATGAAATGATGAATATTTTTTAGGTGACTGTACAAATTTTGAATCAAGTAATAGCAAAAATAAAAGAAGAATTACCAAATTTAGGAGTAAGTGAAGAGACGGAACAAATTCAGAAACATTTGGCAAACACTTTGGAACATTTAAAAAATAGAATGAAGCTCTCAGAGTCCGAAGCACTCATACAAGCATACAACGACCTTGTTTTATAATTTAAATAATTTTAAAAATTTTAATCTATATGTGATTTTGTAAATATACAAGCAACTACGAATTCAAGTCTTACGTTTTTATATAAATCAGCAATTTGAGATTCAAAAGTATTGATCATGTTCGGGAATCTCTCTTGGGTACTAATCTGTCATAAATTTATAAAACTTATACATTTATTTTTTTCATTATAAAAATAGTTTTAATATTATTGTCATGATTTTTAAAGAAAAATTTTTATAAAGTTGACACTTGAAAATATTAAATCATGAATATACATAAATATTATAGTTTATAAATTTTTATCTGTATATTTGTTGTAATAAATTTATTAATTGAAAATTATAATGTAGATAAATTTTATTACATGAAATATTCATCGAAATTTGATAATTTAAAAAATATAAAACTTTAGTCAATAAATAAAACACGAATTTTTGATAAACATTTCTTTTTTATTGACAGAATTAATTACACAGTTGATGTAATGATTAACAAAAATAAAGAATAAATATAATAATTAGTTTGTTTAACATTAAAATTAGTAAATACATTTTAGAGATTTTAAATAATAGCCGGAATAAGCCAAGTCTATAAAAAGTACTGAGCAAGCATATAGCAAGTACTTTTTCTTCAAGTAGAGTAGCAAAGATCTTATGTACCATCCCAATGATAAAAGTATATATATTTATAAATTCTAGCATTACATCTTGATCGTTGGTACCTGTAATTACAGTTAAAAAAACATTTGAATTATTTTTGTTAATGAAAAGTTATTAATAAATAAAACAGACAAGCCGATTTTTGAAAAAACATTAAAGATGTTCAACTTATGGCCTTTTCTGGTTTATTATTAAACTTTTGAATCTTTAATTATTTTTAAAAATAAGCTGTCAAAATATTTAATGATCAACCTTCATATGGACTGATGGATAACTACGTGATATAATTATTGGGATTGATTAAAATTACCTTTTATTGATCGCTAAGGTAATTAATTAATCATCATCGCCGTCATCATCTGATGGAACGAATAAATCGTTTTCTTCTAGGAAGTTTGCAATGTTTTTGCTGATTGTCGCTCCAATAAGAAGTCCCAAAGATACTCCAGCAACCACTGCAACTAGTCCAAGTGGTTGGGTTTTGGGTTCAGGAAGAATAGCTCCAGATCTCGTTGTTATGAAACTGTTTTGCTTGTGCTGCTGCATATTTATTGCTTTTAAATCGTTTATTTTTTTGAAAAGTCTGCGTAAACTTAAGAGCGACATTTTTTAAAAACTAAAGTATCTATTATGGATTTTATTTTTTTTATTCACTGCTCATTGTTGTAATAAAAACAGCAGAAAAATTCAAAAACAAAAGTAGCTGTCAGGTTGAAACAATGATTCAAAACTGTTGATAAAATACACAGTTATGAGAAAATTGTTTATTTAAATTAATTTTATTAAAATATTGTACCGAGTTTTTTTTTTCACTCAAATTTTATAAATTTATTTTAGGACGCAGCTCGTGTGAATGTATATTGATGTATACCGTTATCTTCACGCGAATTTATAAAACGCAAATGTATGAACGGATATATATATCAACTTGCTGATCTAAAGGTTCGTTCACACTTGGTGAATATATGATCCTGAAGTTAGTCGACGTCTAATAATATTTAGATTTTTTTTAAAAATGATAAATTATAAAAAAAAAATATTTGAAAAAATTGCACTTACAGATTTTCAAATTTTCTACATGTGCATATTTTTGGTTTTTTTTTGGTTTTTATGTAAAAAATTTGAAAATTTTTAATCGTCTGCTAACTTCAGAATCATGGCGAATATGTGAAAATTTATGAAGACCGGCTACGGAGCGGATGTGGGTAAAAATATTTAAAAATAAACAATCTATGTAATTTTTAATGAGCGATTGTTGCACGAAACTGAATATAAGTAAATATATGAATTATGAATGATATATAAAAATATATACCAAGGACTTTCATTGAACATATGTTGATAAATTGATGAGGTGGTGATCTAGGGAGAGCCACTGGCGCATTGAAAAAACAAAAAAAAATGAAAATAGCTCTTGTTGGATATATATTTTATAATCAAAATCAAAACAGTTGTTGGGCCCGCCAAAACCACGTGTATCATTTGTTTTTTGTTGTATTTATAAATTTATTATTGAATAATAATAATTAATAATGGGCAGAGGAAGAAGAAATAAGCCTAAGAAAAATTTCGCTGAAAAAAGACGTGAAAAATTGCAAGTAAGTATTTTATCAATAATTATTATAATGACAATAAGTTGGTTATGTTTCGTTGGTTAATTTAAATTTTGTTTATTCAGAACAAAGGGCAGGACAAAAGATCTCAGGGTCGGTACAATGACATCATCAGGGAGAATAAAGATTTTGAGACGTATTATAAAGCTCAGAAAGTTATACCTGAAGGCCAATGGGATTCATTTATAACGACTATGAGAGAAAATTTGCCGGCAGCTTTTCGTATCACCGGGTCGCAGACCGAAGCCAAAACGCTGCTGAAAATAATAAAAGGCGATTTTTTTGAGGAAATTTTGAATATGAAATTAGAGGGTGATAATGAAGTCGCTGATGAGACGGAAAAAATGCGTCCCCAGTCATTGCCATTTTATCCTGAGGGCCTGGCTTGGCAACTGAAGCTCACGCGTAAAGATATCAGACGCTCGGAGGCGTACTTCAGGTTACACAATTTTTTGATTGCTGAAACAAACAGTGGGAGTATCAGCAGACAAGAAGTTGTCAGTATGATACCACCTTTGGTGTTGGATGTCAAGCCGTGGCACAAAGTTCTCGACATGTGCGCCGCCCCAGGATCAAAAACAGCTCAATTGATTGAGATGATTCACGCTGATGAGGCTGTCTCTCATCCAAAAGGTTTTGTTGTCGCGAATGATGTTGATAATAATCGATGCTACATGCTGGTGCATCAAGCTAAAAGACTTAATAGTCCTAATATTCTTATTACTAATCAGGATTCATCCATTATGCCTAATTTTAAAGTCACTAATCCAGATGGAACCCAAGGAGTATTGAAGTTTGATAGGATACTTGCTGATGTTCCTTGCAGCGGAGATGGAACTATGAGAAAAAATCCAGACATTTGGTGCAAGTGGTCACCAGCTAATGGAAATAATTTGCATGGAATCCAATACCGGATTGTAAAAAGAGGACTAGAGATGCTGGCTGTTGGTGGCAAGTTGGTATACTCAACTTGCTCATTGAATCCTGTGGAAAATGAAGCTGTCCTTCATCGTATTCTCGCGGAAACTGGTGATTCCGTCCAACTGGTTGATGGCAGGGACCTAGTACCTGGGCTTAAATTCAATCCTGGTGTCAGTACCTGGCTACTGGGCTCTAAAGACGTTCAGTTTTATAAATCGTGGGAGGAAGTACCTGAAAACTGGCACACACAAATAAGACCCAAAATGTTTCCACCTAATCCTGAAGATGCTGAAAAGTATCATCTTGAAAGGTGTATGAGGATACTGCCTCATCATCAGGATACCGGCGGATTCTTTGTTGCGCTGCTGGAAAAAGTAAAACCGCTACCTTGGGAAAGCGAATCTTCGGTTGTTAATCCGGGATCGTTTAATAAAATTAAGGAGAAGAATGGAGAGTCTAGTTTGGAAAAAGACAGTGAAGAGAAAGAGGTGGTGAAGAAACAAGAGGAGAATCAAGTGGAGACAGAAAAGAATGACAACAACAAACGTAATTTAGAGGAGCAAAATAAAACTGCGGGTCCTGATAGAAAGCGTAAAAGAATTATTGGATACCGTGAGGATCCATTTGTCTTCTTCAAGGACGAAAAGGAAGATGTTTGGGCTTCCATTAAGTAGGTTTTTAAAATAATTAATAGTGATTTTTATTTACAAATATTTATAAATTGTTTTTTTTTTTTTTTTTTCAGGAAATTTTATGATATATCCGACGAACTAGATCCTCGCTGCCTCTATGTCAGGTGCCACGAGGGCAAAAAAAAGAATATTTACTTTACATCTCCGGAAATTCGCGATATTATTTTATTAAATGAACACCAAGTGAAGATGATCAACACCGGAGTTAAAACATTTGTCCGCTGTGACAACAGAAATATGAAATGCGCTTTCCGAATGGCACAGGAAGGAATGCAGAGTGTTATCTCATATATAAGCGATAACCGCAAAGTTAAAGTTACTAGAGATGACTTGATAATGCTTTTGCAAAACAATAATCCTCAGAAGCCTCCGGAAATAGAGAAGTTGAGTGAAAAAACTCAGGAACGACTTAAGAGTGTTGGTAAGAAGCGTTTTTAATTATTTATATTTTAATTTCAAAGATGATTTATTAATTAAATTGTTTTATTGTCTAGATGCTGGAAGCTGTGTCTTGATGTATGAAGAAGACAGTTCTCCAGATTCATTGAAATTACATCTTGTGGGCTGGAGAGGAACGATGTCATTGAGAGCTTACGTTCCTGTGTGCGACACAATCCATTATTTGCGTTTACTTGGCGCCGACTGCTCACAATTCGGTAATTTAAATTTAAATTATTATTAAGTGAAGATGATACTATTTGTAGATAGTCTGTTAATTAATTTTGTGCTTTGTTAATTGCAGAAGTTAATAAGTTTGAACAAAATAGGATCGCTAATAAGATTAATGAGAATGATGACTCGTCAGTGAAAGCTGACGTTGACGAAAATGAAGCTGACGATAATGACTTGGCTACTGGAGAACTTGACTCAGGTGTAGTGGACGGACAAGTTGAAGAAGTAGCTTAAGATTTAATAAAAGTTATTGTTGTGGTGAGCTGATGAATTTTATATTTTTTCGACGTGTCTTTTTTTAAAGGTCGTGTATAAAATAAATCCGTTTCAAAATGCATGTAACATTTATTCTATTTATTAATTTAAAACAATAATAACTAATTTTACTTATCATCAGTCATTCACAAGTAAGCAAATTGATGTTTCTAAAATGCTTCGGCCGGATATCGAGGTATTTTTTTTTTATATTGTTCGCATTAATTTAACTTAAGTTGACAATTTAACTTCCTAGTATGTATTTATCAATAATTAATAATTAATTTTAATTATTTTTATGCACTAATAGAAATATTAAGCGTATCTAAAAATTAAATTTATTTTAAAATGTGTGCGATGTTTCACCTCCATGTACATGCATTTTTTTTCTTTCTTCCATATATACTTAAATATTTTTTTTAAATAACTGGATATTGACTATTTTTCATCACTAAAGGACGGGTTTGACTATAAAAAACTTTAATATACATATAAGTATATAAATATGAAAAAACATTATTCAAAAAGTAACAAATATATAAACTATAAATAAAAAAAAATTGATTTAAAAAAAATAAAATAGATATTTAAAATATCTGATAATAAAATTCATACAATTCACAATAGTGAATTGTATAAAACTAATGCTAGTAATCTCTTCCCGTAGGTGATGTTATTTTTCCACTTAAATTTTGTGATTTTGACGGTGATTTTGTGCCTAAAAAAAAATTTTACATTCAATTACTAAGTAGGATAGAAGTAGCATTTGTAGCTATTGCGCCAAAAACGTTATCTCTTCCTATTTAAATTTATCGATTATTATTCAATACATACATGTCTTATTAATTTTATTCCGCGGATTATTTGGGCATGGATTATCTCCCATCAAATGTTCCTTCCATTTGTTTTTGTTTACTAAAGTTCTACAGAGAGGACATCGCTCGTATCCTTCAACTGGCCCTGATAAATAATTTTATTTATTACATCGCTATTAATCATTCAGGTATTTATAGTTACGTACTTGTGCACGAGTCATCATTAGTATGTTCTGCAAAAGATTTTTCAATAATCGCCTGCTTACAAGTGTCACACTTAACATAATCATTTCTTTTGTCACATTCGCTCAACAAGTGAGAATTTAGATGCGATATTTCTACCACTTGTGAGCACGAATCACATCGCGTTAACATTGGACACGAACGCCAGTAATGAATATTTAAACCATCTTCAGAGTACCCTTGACCCTTTGACAGGCAAAATATACAGACTCTGAAATAAAACATTTATTTAAATATAATCTCTGACTCAAGAGTAAATTTTTCTACTAATGTAATAGTTTTGAATTGACCGTAATGAGAGTTATTACTTATCGCCTTTATGATCAGTACTGTTGTCCGACGGTGACGTGACACTTGTTGAGCTTTCTGTGCTAATTTGCACAGGACTTGCACGTGACGGCGATTTTGTTGAATTATTATCAGCAGACTTGGTGCAAGTTGGAGTAACTGTTTGCTTTGGTGTTGATTCCAGTTCTTTTTTCCTCTAAAAAAACAAAATAATTAGTTTACTAACAAGTAATTTAGCAACGTAATTTATCAACATGAAACGTACTTGAAGATCTATTCGATCAAACTCGTGATATAACTGACGAAACAATAAATTTCTTCGCGTAATATCATCGTCAGGTGGAAGCTGTTTTCTTACTAATCTAGGATTAATTTTATAAACAAGCACTAAAATTCTTTCGGATACTTTCCTTACAGCTTCTGCTGGATGATGTAGCCCGGAAGAACCGAGTTCGGATAATGTGCGGCATGTTAATCCACTGCAACAATTACAATGTCTTATCAGAGAAAAAGTATGCTAATTTAAATAAGCAAAGTATTATATTAAGGCAATGCTAAATTTTTTAATAATTCAAATAATCAAAATATAAATTTAGCATTCCTCAAAATTGTCAGCAACATTAACACTCATTAATAAAATCTAATTAACTGCTAATCACCTCTGCTTGTCGGTAGAAATACCATGATTAAGTATTAGCTGTTCTACCATTTCTAAACGACTTAATGCTAATCTTTGATGTGTACTACTCAGTACAGGGCGGCTCAAATGGACTGGAATAATATGAAGCTCTCTCACGCATTGACAATCAGCCATACTTAGAATAGTATGAACTGCCATGTTATGAATTCGCGGTGTTGTGTCACCGGACTTAGTCAATAATTCAGGAAGCAATCTATCTACACTACGAGCTAGTTCTGTTGATGATACTCTAAAAATAAATATAACAAATGATAATTTTAATCAAATAATAAATAAATAAATACTTGAATAATTTACTACCTATTGGTAGCAAACTCGGAAAAGAAAAGTCTTATTAGTTGTGCGGCTAGACTATATACACTGAAGACTTTGTCCCTCAGAGCACGATGGAGCAGAAAAATCGCAGCTCTTGCAGTTTTGTTGGCCGAATGCTTCGAGACTTCGGGATCAAATTTTTTTAGCTCTTCCTTAAGCATCATGAGTCCTTCTTCTTTATCCATAAATTGTTTTGAATAAAATTTCTCAACCATCTCCATTCCAAATACGGTTATTGGTAGAGCTGCTTGTTTCTTCTCTCGGTCGTTGAGCTTTGAATTTACTTTTACTTCAGCGTCCAAGTGACACTCGCGGGTAAATTCATTTGTATGCGAACTGTAATTATTTATTTTTTCAATCATAAATACTTTAACTGGTAGTAAATAATTTGAACTTACTGTCGAAGAGCTGGAATAGTTCGTTCTTCGTATGCTTCATAACTAGACCGTAAAGAAGGACCCGCAGATTTAGTTTTTCTTCTCAGCGATCCGGTATTTCTGTTATTTTGTCTCTCTAACACACCATTTGGTGGACTATCCGTAATTTCTAAAGTTTATTTGACGATTTAATTTATTGATAATGAATTTTAAATGTTTAAAAATTACCTGGACTATGAGGCTTTTGGTGCAATGGAGATATCGGCGGCTGGTGCGGAGGACCAGTGGGTGAAATAGCTCCTTCGCGATTCGGTGGGACAACTAGACGCGGCGGTGATAAAATATCTTCTGGAACAGCTGCATTGTTGCATGCACCAGCATCAGAAATAGGTTCTTTACCGTCAACCGTTGATATATTATTTTTTTCCAACGGCTAAAATGTAAATATAAAATGATATATTTCTCTAAAAACCAAATTTATAATTAAAAAAACTTACCCCGTCAATCTCAAGTAAATCATTAACGTCCAAGCTGTCATAAACTTCCTGTCTATACTGTTGCGCTTGAGCTTTTTTTGCTTTCGCCTTATCGTAATCTTCCAACGCAATGGCGTATTTTTTTTCCAACTCATACTTGCCAAGTCTTTCCCCAGCTTTTCTGAGTATTTCCATAGCAACTTTTAATTTCGATGCATATTCAAATCTTTCTTCTGCTCAATAAAAAAATATATTTTAATAATTACCTTTCAATTGCAGTAACTTTGAATAAAATTTTTATTTTTACCTTCAGCAGCTTGCAATTTTCTAATTTCCATTTGACGAATTATTTTAGCAACTTCGCGATCGACATACATTTCAAATGCTAGATCATCGTAGGGTGAGGTATAGTGCGGATTGTAAGGAACTTCACCCTGGTTATTTATTTCCTGTGTGCATGGCTCGCCAATAATATTTATAGCGATAAGTCCAACCTGGAGGAAATATCAGCAATAAGATTCTTATCAGTTATCAGTAATACATACTTCAATACTTGCCAACAAAAGAGAATATTTTATTACAAATGCTGTGTACCTGCTCGTAAACATTGTGTTTATTCTGGTGCGGTTTATGCAGGCGTAGCTTCAATGACAGTGCTTTTGCTTCCGGAAGTGCAACACTCTTAAGCTCACGACTTTTATAAAGCGTTGATTCATTGTCAGACAATGTTATGTAACCTAAATAATTAAAAGACGTATTGACAGACGCGTTTTCTTCTTTTGTCGTCCATATTTCAAGTTTCTCCGCTGAAAACAATACGTAAATAATTAAGCGTCATTGATCATTGATGTTAGAGAATCTAGAGCACTCGCAAATATATATCATGCTACTGTAATTGCAGAGAAATGTTATTGTATGATAACAACTTTTGGTTCGCGTGATGCACTAACTCAAGGCTATTTTCGTGTTAAATTGGACACTTAATTAATCACTGATCATTCAGGAAATCAAAGGATAATTAAGCGCTTACGTGATTAGCTTAATTATTTTTTTTTGACGTACGTATAAGATATTGGTGAGCTAGTACTTGAATCCTCGTGAGCTTAGCAGGTCCATGTAAACGCAGAATTAATTCCTGGGGATAACCGCATCTTCTTGCACTCTGCCATCCTCTTACTGTCGGTCCATGGACGTTTAACTCCAAACACGAGTGTCTCTCATCTTCACCTGTTTGTACAATACATATATATATTTAATTTGTTTATTGTTTTTATAATTTGAAAATTTGATCGATAGGTTATTTTTAAATGAAGCGTAAAAGTATTGAATAATAATTATAGGGTAATGTTTAATCATGTGAACTTACTTGAGGCATATATTACGTTAAATTCAATTTTTCTCGGCATCTTTGCCGTAAATAAATATTTAAAATGCGTACAACTTAAATTTATATTAATTAAGATTATAAATTTGATATTTTCCGTAATGATAAACGTGAAATTTAAAAGGCACAGTCATTTCAAGCTCAAATGTGTGTTGGGTGCTGGCAAATAAACCCGGCGCAGAGCCAACCCGCAGACGTCTGATCGCAGCTAAGCTTGCGCCACAACTGAGTTACTGAATACTGCATTGGCTCTATTCCCTATTTTATCTTGGACCCTCATGCTATTTTCTAAATATCATAACTACATTTATTATTATATTTGTTCAATGTTTTTTACAAGTTATATTTATTTTTATTGCACAACAGAAGCTTTAGTCCCGATAATTTTACGAGTTTTCGGTAGCCAGGGTAACAATTATCAACTTTGCTTCATATTGGATATTTGAATATTTGTTGGCACGAAAAAATTGATTAGTTTGTCCGCTGAAGGAAGTAATTAATTTCGTACAAATATTTATTAACTTCTAAATTATACTTTGGACAACACAGAGTTTTTTTTCTTTGACAGTAAAAGTACTGTCTGATTTAAGGCTGAATTAATTCCTTGATGCTCAGACTACATTATTCCAGCGATTGTTGATGGATCAATAAGTGGAGGCTGCGTGACGTCACGAGGGTGCGGCGAAGAGCGTTCGGCTCTTGGGTAAATCGTTAACTTGTTACATTTTAAATATTTGCTCGAGCACGTGGATCTAGACCACTTTGTAAATTCAACTATCAAAAATTTATCAGACCGTGCAAATTAAAATTTTACAGCGCTGATAATTAAATTTAAATAAATTAAATGATTTAATAAACGTTTAAAATTCAAGTGCAATTTTTTATTACGAAAAATTGTAAAAATTTACAACAATTATATACAAATGGCGGAATGGATTTAAATTTATATTTTCATTGGTATTTTTGTTGAGTATAAGTTATTTTTTTAGGTCGTAGCAAAAAGATAAACGAGGCCTTTGATAAATTGAATTATTTCAGAGCCACCCAATTTAGATTCTCCATAAACTCGATCGACAAATGATATGGGAACTTCACCGATTGTATAATTAAATTGACGCGCTCTTACAATCATCTCCATTTGAAATACGTAGCCTTTGGATACACAGGATTCAATTAATCGTTGTAATACATCTTTCTTGTATAATCTAAAAGAATAATTATCATTCAATATTATTATTATAACAGACATTAAATAATTAATTAGTAAATTTTACCTGAAGCTGCCAGTTAAATCACTGACTCCTGGTCTCAAAAGGATTTGAGTTATGAAATTAGCACCCCGGCTTATAAGTTTTCTTTTGAAATCCCAACCATAAACTCCACCACCGTTTATGTATCTAGTACCAGTAACAATATCGTAGTTTTTCTTTCTCTGTAATTCGATCATGGGCGGAATGAATTGTGGCTGCAAAAAAATTACAAACAATTGAATAAATAGTTATAATTTAATTAATTAAATAAATTGTAAGAATTTACATGGTGGGATAAATCTGCGTCCATAATAATTATAAAATTTCCAGTTGCATGTTTGATACCGTGAATGTAAGCTGTACCAAGTCCCAGTTTTTTTTCTCGAGGTCTCAGAATAATTTTGTCTTCCCCATAGAGCTTTTGGAGCTTCTGTGCTACCTCCAGAGTCCCATCCGGAGACCCGTCGTCAATAATTATCACTTCATAAGGCGAACCACTGAAAATAAAATTTAAAATTTTGAAATTTAATCAACAAATTTAGCCGCTGCTTGATAATTAAATAATAAAATCCTTATCAGTTTATTTTTATTTATTTTGTATACGTATAAGTGAGGTTATGTATCAAATACTCACAATTCGTCCATATATTTAACAATGAGCCATATTATTATTGGTAAATTTTCAACTTCATTGTAAGTTGGTAATAAAATTGAATATTTATCATTTTCAAACGATTTACTTGACATTTTTATATGTTTAGTTTAAATTTAAATATTTATATTCGTGTATTGTAAAGTTGCAGCGGTTGCAGCTGACGTTTTCGATTTTTGACGTATCGATACTAACACCCTTATGCAATATATATGTATATTACAAGTGTATAGTTTTTACCAAATGATACACAAATTGTTAAAGATAAATTTATTTTAAAGAATAAAAATAACCCGGAGTTAAAAATTATGCATAATTTATTGATAAAGAAAAATAATTTTCAAAAAAATAAATTAAGTTTCATGTATAATATTAATTTAAATAAATTTTTGAATTAAAAATAATGTGTTACAATGTGCGATTATGTGTTACCTGTGTTAATTTTAAATAGTCAAGTGTTGAACCTGTCATAGCATACACTCTACCTTGATTAACCTCACCTGTATGTTGATGGCATATTTAAAACAAGATAATTTTAATTTTAATTTGCATTTAATAAAAAAATAAGTTAAAGTAATTAATTTAAATAAGTTTGTGTGAAAATTTAAAAAATGGGCAAGCCAACAAAAGTTGTAGTTTGTGGTATGAAAGGTGTAGGAAAAACAGCAATGATAGAGCAATTAATTTATGGAAATGTCAGTTCTAAAACTGTACGTGTAATTTATTTTATTTGTTTGCAATTTATTTTTCAAGTTTTAACTGATTATTTTATGATGATTAACAGGAAATACATCCGACGATAGAAGATATTTACTCAGCGAACATCGAAACTGACAGAGGTACGAAAGAAAAGATACAATTTTATGACACTGCTGGACTTGAGGGACTTCAGAGCAGTGCGAGTAATCAACAACAGCAATTAGCACGTCATTATCTTGGTTTTGCTGATGGGTATGTTCTAGTTTATGATACTGCCAAACCAGAATCGCTTGATGTTCTTATTCCTCTTAAAAAGGACATTGACAAGAACAAAGACAAGAAAGAAATAGTTGTTATTGTTGTTGGTAACAAAACACGTGCTGACTCGAGTCATGACAGTTTAGAAAATACCGCCAGCAAAGCTGTCAATTGGTGCACACGCGAGAAAATAAAACACTTTGAGGTAAATGTGTTAGATAGAAATAGTTTGTATGAGGCATTTATTTATTTGTCATCAAAATTAAACCCTGTACAGAATAAAAGTACATTTCCGCAGCTTAGTATGGGGAGAAAAAATGTCAAAACTGAAAGCACATGATTTTATTTTTATCACTTATCAGACCACACGCGTTGTGGTAAGATTTTAAATTAATAGATCTGACAGTGAATGATTTTATAATTAAATCATTAGATCTGATTTATTTATTGCATTAAATGACAATATAAAATGTACCAGTGATTAAATATGTCGACACTTAGTGATCGTTAATAGTCTTGTCAATATAAATTATTTAATATCATAAAGCAATAAAATTTATAGTCATGCATGTTTAGAAATTTTTTAAGTTTAATGGAGTAATTGATTATAAAAAAAATAGTTTATTAGTTTAAACTTCAAGGTTGTGTTTATTTTATATATTTTATATTTTTATGATACTTTGTAATAAAGTTTATTTATAATACTCAATTTATCACGGACATAAAAATTTTATAAATTTAAATAATCTCTTGGCATCAAAAAGTGTCATTGATAAATTGAAGCATTTAATTTAAAAGTTAAATAGATTCTTTGTTTTTGTATTGTCATTCAATTATTTATTTAAAGTTTTATTGTCATTTATGTTAACTTGTATTACTGGTACGTTTTTATTTTTAATTATATTTACGGCTAAGTACTTACATTAGTTAATAAAAAATATAAAGTGAGTTTCCACAACGAATACAATCAGTACAAAGTCTCATGCATTTAATATTTTAAAAGTTGCTCCTTGTAAATTATCATTTTCACAAATTATTAAATATATTTATAATTACAATGACCAGACAGAATAGTGATAGTTTTTTTTCTTACGACCATTGTACTTAAATATTAAACTTAATCGATTATTGAATATGTTTATGTCTAAAAGCAATGAAATGACTCAGCGAGCATTTGAAAAAATACTTACTTAGGCAATACACAAGTTATTATTTTTATTTATCATATTATTTAAATGTTTCATGTTTAAAAATCAATAAACACGTAAAAAAATTATAGTTACTTGTTTTACAATAAATATCATTATTAATTATCTTGAAATTAACAGACAATTAACAATTTTCGGATTGTATTTTTCAACAAACTAATCACAAAAAAAAAAACCAAAAATATGCACATGTAGAAAATTTACAAAATTATAGGTGCAATTTTTTTAAAAAATATTTTTAGTTTATGTCTTTTTTAAAAATATCCGAAAATTGTTAAACGTTGGCTAACTTCAGTGCCGTTATTATTAAAAATAAATTACCAAATAATGGCCTTTTTCATTTGCCTTAATATTATCAGTGTTTTGAAGACGTGATTCCACAATTTGTTGCTTATACCAAAGCCTATTTGTAAATAAATATAATTGATTTAATGTTAGTTAAATTATAAAAGTGTATTGTTTAAATTATTCACCTGCATGGTGGTAGGAGGAATGATGGTAGTTGTGGTATCTTTTCATGTCACCTAAATAAATTTTGAAACTTTGTGTTCCATGATGCAAATAGTAATGAGTTAAGTCATAACATAAGTATCCTAAATAAATTTATGAATTTTTTATATATAATTACCAGACATCTGACTATTTTCAAGTAACTTCCTTATTAAAAAGTTGTTTGTTATCAAAAAAAACTTTTGAAAAGTACAAGATTTTTAAAAATTCTTGAGACATTTTTAAAAATATTTTCTGATTATTTTACTAGTGAAAAAACAATCGGTCTGTAGGTTGACCCTGCGGGCCAGCCCCAAAACTTCCCGCGTATTTCGAGCTCTTCGAGCTGTTCCAGGCATCTTACAATTTCTTTCCGCCAGTATTTTCTATTATATTACTTTGAGAGAGTCACAGAAATGCTGTCAGATGATAATCAAAAGGAAATATTAGAAAAAAAATGTCTGATAGGCACCCAGAGCAGAAAGCCAGACACAAGCCAGACAGAAGCCAGATTAGATTTTGGGATCAATCCATTCAGCGAATTAAAATATATTAAAAAAATACATTTTTGAAAAAATTTTATTTTCGAAATATCTCCGAACGTACCTGACCGATTAAGCTCAAATTTTTATTGTGTATAGTAAATAAAAAGCCGCGTCGAATGGCACCTTAAAGTCAAAAATCGGTCCATCCGTTCAAAAGTTACAGAATATTTACATACGTACATACATACATACATACATACATACACTCGGACATCATCGTGAAATTAGTCAGAATAGCTTCCTAGGACCTCAAAACGTCGACATCTGTTGGAATTTCGATTTTCACAAATCGGACTGAAACCAATAACTTCCCGAATTTTTGAAAATTCGCAATTTTCTTAGCGGGAAGTTAAACATAGTCTCTACACTATTATATGTTAGTATTCTTCGAGTCTGATATCCCGAAGACGAAATACTTTTGATCGAGACCGTGGTTTCGATCAGAATCGCTTCCTAAGAAATTCAATAGAAAATCATGGCTCACTAGCTTGTGAAATTATTTAAAAAATACACAAAGTATTATTTTTATTTATCATATTATTTAAATTTTTCATGATTCACAACCAATTGACACGTAAAAAAAAATATAGTTACTTATTTTACAATAAATATTATTTATTACTAAAAATAAATTACCAAATAATGGCCTTTTTCAATTGCCTTAATATTATCAGTGTTTTGAAGACGTAGTCCCACAATTTGTTGCTTATACCGAAACCTGTTTGTAAGTAAATATAATTGATTTATTTTTAATTCAATTATTTAAAAGTGTATTTTTTAAATTATTTACCTGCGTCGTGGTGGGAAAAATGGTGGTAGTTGTGATATCTTTTCATTTCGTATAAATAACTTTCCGGACTTGGTGTTCCATAATGTAAATAGTAATGAATTAAATCATAACATAAGTATCCTAAATAAATTCATTAATTATTTATCAAATGTAAATATAAATAGAAATTTAGATCATACCTGTCATGGTTCCAGCAGTAATTGTATTTATTACTGTCATAGGAAAAATAATTTTGTATATTTGATAAAAAATAAATGCTACTAGCATACCGGGAATTGGGGGAAATACCAATCGTCGGTCATCAAATGGTGCCTAGTAAAATTTACATTATCAATTTATTGATAAATAATTATTGTCTAGTAATTTAATTATAAATACTTTATGATGAATCCCATGAAGGATAAAATGTAGTGAAATAAGAAGTTTTGAATTAGCTGGTGGTTTTAAATGAAAAAGTTTTCGGTGAAGAGTGTACTCAAGTAGCGTCCAAATTAATAAACCCGACAAAAATGCCAGTACTTTATAACAGACGGAGTAATCTTTAAAAATTATATTATTAATAGGAAATAAATACATGTTAAATACATGTGGGAGTTTAATTAACTTACAAAATGACTCGGAAATATTTTTCATTAATCCGAGGTACAGAAAATAAATAGAAATCGGTATCCAAAAAACCGGTACCATGTACCAGGGTGTGATCGTGAGTATTTCCAAGTAATCCGATTTGAAAAGCCGGATTGGACGATTAACGGGCAAATTAACCCACTCCCAATATTTATTTGACAGTGACCCGACTTGGCCCAGTAGCGGAGCGTTCCAATCAACTAAAGTCTATATTTAAAATAATGTAAATTATAAATGACAATATTTCATGTTTTAATTTAAAAAATAGTAAATTTAATAAATTACCTCTACATCTTGATAATTATTTTCATTATTGACTTTGAATTCATTAAACAAATGGAATGCCGCCTCGGAATGTTTTATGTTTTTAAAAACATTATCTAGCGCCAATCCCTTGTAAGCTTTGAGTGTTTGACGTCCTCCCGGATGGTGTTTTAAAAATCCACTTATCTCAAAAGTTTTTTCCTGATACTTGACTACAAACTCGGTGTCAATTTCACCAGTACCATCATTTACTTCACTATTATTTGGTTTTAATAAATTATTTGAAGGTAAATTTTCAATATTTTCCACCATTTTCCGGTCGATTAATAAATCCGCTTCAATGACTTTTCGTGGCGGTTGTAGCATTACTGTTTATATAGATTTTTTCACCAACGTTTACATGAATATTCAATCATCATTATTTAACTGATTGTTATAATGACTGCTGCCACACGAACATACCTTCGACTATCAATTCTTGAAATTTTTTTTTGATTACTTATTTTTGTTAAATAGTTACATATAAATCTTCTTTTCTCTTGTCATGATAACAATTACATGCGTTTTATTAAAGAAAAAAATTTCAACTGAAATATTATAAAAATTTACTAATAGATAAAAAATAAAGATAAATGTAAGTAAAAAATAATTTCCAAAAATTCAATCTAAAATATAGATAGCATATTTCTACGTAAAAACATTTGATAAAAAACTTAATATAAATTCCATTAGCTTAATTAGTTTTCAGGCTTAATGATAATGTACATTCAATAGTGCATTTAAAATCAAGTACACTTACTAATAATTTATGAACTTCTATTTATAAAAATTAGGTAACTGATTAAGTAATATTTTTCGCGACCTATATATTAAAATACATGCATATATATATTAATACATATATGTATTAATTTTTTTTATCTCTTCCGTGTGAATCTTAGAGTACTGACGTGCTTTTATCAAGGTCAAAGTAAATTTTCCGCGCACAAATATATATTTTAAGAATAGCCACATTACCGCTTAAGTAATCACATCATCGGTAATTTCAAACATTACATACATAAAGTAATTATATTTATAGATATATATAGCACCAAAAACACACTCGTTAAAACTGTGACAGCACTTAAAGTTTATCACTGGTCAAAATAAAAAAATAATGACACGTTAATTTGGAAATATATTTAAATTATTTTGAGTCGTGAGTAATTTATTCTCGCGTGATATGTGTAATCTATTCAAATGACCATTTTTTAAAATATTTCCATGTCAATGTCAGTAAAATCAATAATACTTAATATTAAAAATAAAAAAGTTAAACTATATATAAATAACTGAAGTGAAGAAATAAATTTACTGTTTGATCCGACGAACTGTCCCGCCCGAAGATCTAGATCCGACTGACTATTAGTAGGTACACACGCTGACTAACATTTGTTATCGTTGACAATTTCAAATAATAATGTCGCCGCCTTTTTTTTCTTCCCTTCGAATCGTTTGTCAGCTTTATTGCTATTTTACTCGACAACTTTTAACTTTTAAATGTTCTCACGGGCAAAAAGTATTACATTTTATTATTACTATTTTTTTTACACCTACATACATTTACTACGTGCATTAACGAACGTATATTCGCTTATAATAATCCTTTTTACAATTGATAACATTGTGTCTATGATATCATATCTAAATTGATACCGTCGATCGAAGATATTTATATGCATTAGATATTTTTTACCGACTTTATCACGTGAATCATAAGTAGTTTAAAAATTTTATTTGTTGTTTTTTAATGTAAAGGTAAATTGTCGACCTTGTGTGAAGACTACGTTAGATGCGAACCCTTTGTTTATAAACCTGTCCTAATTTGAATGACATGTTATTATTAATTCTTGTTTTCCAATATAATTTGTCTATAACTTGATAATCATCTGGTTTCCTTGATTGGCACGTAATATTTTATTTATAATTCATATCCATATATTCCGTGTGTATATTTTTTAGGTTTTATATACTTCACGTGTACTCGAGCATATTTATCAATACAATATAGATCATGTAGTTTGATTAATCAGATTACGAATAGACTTGTTTATTATTCTTAAAAATAACACAAATAATCTAGAAATAAATGGCAAACATTGGATATGAGTACGCGTAAAAAAAATTAAATATTTATGATAAGCAATTTAATTAATTATTATATTAATTTACAAATTTTTTTTTAATACTGTTTATAATACTATATATATTTTAATCTATTTTATGCATTGCACTTTCATGTGCAATCTGATTAAAAAAGTTGTTCTATTCTAGTGACTTACTGACAAAGTATCATTAGTGGAATTACTCGATATTATCTAATTCGCAAATGTTAATTTTTTATTCGAACTAAAATATGTAGTTATGTGAAAAATTTCAAATGATTTAAATAAAAAGAAATATGAATTGTTGTTTGAAGATGTGGACAATTAATTCAATGATCAAGTATTTCCATTTTGAAAGACTTCCCCTCTTTCCCTTTCGACACGATATTTTTATGTAAATTATTATATAAATGATCTTCGTCTTTAATATTTTTATCATTTTTCGACAAATTTTCTAATTCATCATGAAGCTAAAAATAAAGTAAATTGATAATATTGCAATTACGTAATTTGATAATTGATTATTATTATTGGAAAATCAATTAAATAAAGAAATGTTATCAACTTACATCAATATCTTCCATAATTTCTTTTGCTGACATAGTTGTATCGATTCGGCAAATATTTTTTCCTTCAACTTTGATGCCTTTGTATTTTCTCAGAAGAAAAACTATCAGGACTGGAGCTATTCCGAATAATATAATACAGATACCGATAGTTAATACCCAGTTTGGATAATCTGTCAGAACTGTTTTGCCCTGTAATGGAACAATAAATAAAAAAATGAAAATAAAATCGAAAAATTATTTAAATATTAATTGCTTACAAGTGATGCATTCCAAGCTGAATATTGAGGTTTTTTTAAAACCATTGATACAATACTAGAAATTAAAACTATTGCCATAAGAAGTGGTGCGAGGAATCTCCATGTAATTTGCCAATAAAGTCCTGGTTTATATCCCGTCATATCTTCAATGTCCTTAGAGAACCTAAACACAATAAAAAATAATGTAATTTAATATGTTGTAATTATTATTTTTTGTGTTAAAAAAAAATCTACACACTTTTCATGTCCGTATACATAAGTGACAGCTATTATTTCCATAAAGGCAACAAACACCAGACCAATAGTGCTAGCAAAACTGTCAAAAAGTTCGAGCCAATATTCGCCGGCTCCTGTGCAAAATAACAGACCCAAAAAAAAACAGGTTGTACATATAGCGCCAGTAATATATTGCTTTTTAATCCGTTTGAAAAAATCAATTTCAAAAACGACACAGAGCATCCCTTCGAGAAGACCAATCTGAGAGCCTAATCCTAGAGCCAGAAGCATCAGAAAAAATATACAAGACCAAAATGGTGCACTGGGTAATTCTACTATTGCCTGAGTGAAGACTATGAAAGCTAATCCCGTTCCTTCAGCTGCCTAAAATTTTTAATGTTGTTATTAAAACTGATGACCCTTGATTGTGATTTACAATTTACTTGGTTCAGCTGATCGGTAATGCTGCATTTTTCTAGTGTTACGTTCATAGAAATTCGAGAGTTGCTAAATAACCCAATAGCTTCTCGATATTCTTCTTCGGTATCATCAATATCGTTTAGAAACCCGTACATTAAAAGCAGAATACGATTGCTGAAAATGAAGTAAAATTAATTTTACAAATAATTGGTATTCAAAATAATATTACCTGCGGACACATTTTTCGAAATTTGACACGGCTTTAAATCCTAAAATTGTAAAAACCACAGTGCTTGCATAAATAGCCGTTAATCCATTGCATACACTAACTAAAATAACATCTCGAACGCAATTATTATCCGGTGGGTTGTAACTTCCGAAAGCGATTAACGAACCAAATGCAGTACCAAAACTATAGAAAACTTGGGTCGCAGCATCCAACCAAACCCGGGGTTCTATTAACTTTCCAATCTTGAAAAAAAAACCATAATTATTTGAAATACATTCACATTCGACAAGTAAAATTATTAATTAATTTTTAAACCTTTGGAAAGTACATGTGCTGCAAGCCGACGGCAGCGCCTTTCAAAGTGATACCTCTAATGAAAAAAATAGTAAGAACTACGTACGGAAACAAGGATGTGAAGTAGATTATCTGAAAAATTTTTAAATTTTAAATAAAAACCTCCGTCAGGTTAATGATGAATGAGAATCTTTGAATGGAATAAAAGACATACTTTTCCCGATGACTGTATCCCTTTCATGACGATAACAAAGACTACGATCCAGCTCAGTAGCAAGCAAAGAACAATCCACCATTTGAGGTCCATTCCTTCTTCTATGGAGGGCGAGGCGTCTAGGGTAACTCTGTACCAAAAGTAAGCAGTTGATGAACTTTTAGCACATTCTTCAATTTCCTGTCCTGAAGTATCATTTTTTGGACAATCTACCCACATCAAAGTGTCCTACATTGAAGTTTAATTACTTTATCTTTAAATCGTAAAAAAAGAAATATATTTTTTTCTCTATTTTATATGATATTATAATTAATATTACAAATAAGACACACAATAAGTCATTTTGATATCAAAAGTTAAAGTATGTAGAGTAGACATACGGTATATTCAGCTAAATAATTCGCAACCTGTTCTCTGATCAGCTGTCAGCTGTTGCTTAAATTTAAAGAGCGAATAATTTAAAATTTTTTATAAAAAGCTTAGTTCAAATTTGTCACTTACTTCCATACTTTTATTTTTATTTAAACTGAAAATTCTTCCTACAGCCTTTTCGAATGCATTTAAAAATTAATTATTTTTAAAATAAATTTTATATTTAAATAAAGATTTTTTTTAAAAATTATGTTAAGTAACTTACGGTTAATGAATTGAAGAAATAAAAGAAACACCATGTTATGATTATATTATAATAGAGTATGACGAAGAAAGTAACAATGCAAGAAGATATGCCAATTCCACCAAGACAGGGGTGGATTGTGTTCCACACACCCAAAGCACTTTGTCGCATGCGTTGGCCGAGTCCCAATTCAATTAAAAATAGAGGTATGCCTTCAAGAAGTAACATTATGGAATACGGAATGAGGAAAGCACCTAAAATCAAACAAAAAGAAAAAAAAACATTATTATTATCCTTTGAATTTCGAACTAGAGGGTAATATTTCGTTATTAATTTATAAAGTACATCAGGTAAATTAACAATGTGATTAAATGTAAATATTATTTAATCGATTGCGTGTAAAATAAATAAAAATAATTGACAAGTTATCAATGCGCGTAAAAAAATTTTATTTCGTTTATTTAAAATTTATTTGGCAGGAAATCTTGTATTGATCGTGAAAGCAACACCCTAGTCTGGTCTATGGTGTTTCTGTCTCTCTATCACTCTCTCTATTTCGTCTTCCTTGAAAAGTCCTTTTATTTTATTTATTATTTTCGTTTTATAAATATCACCGCTATTTAAATTATTTAAAATAAATTAGCCATGATGTTATTAGAGCAATCAAAAAATTAATTTTGCATAAGAGACATTGTAAAATATTTATTTGAAGGTGGAGAATAACAATAAGCCATAGTTAATTAAGTGATTATGCACTTTAAGTTACGGTAACGTAACTTCCTTATAAACGACAACAGTTTAGGGTTCATTACGAACAACCTAGACATAAATCTAGTGATTGCTCGGGTAAAAATTAATAATAAATAAACTTACCACCACCGTTTTGTTGACAAAGATAAGGGAATCTCCATATATTTCCCAATCCAACGCTATATCCGATGATACTCAGAAAAAATTGCAACTTTCCATTCCAAGTCGTGCGGTTATCTTCAGGATTTTCTTTAGATTCATTATTATTTTCTGAATCTGTTTGATTAATTTTTGATTCTTCATTCAAAGGCAGCTCACAACTATTTTTTTTTACCGCCTCACTCATTTTCCTTGTACTTTTTATTCAACAATACAAATATATTTGAAAAGTTTTTAAATCAAAATTCAATAGCAATTATTTATATATTTTATTTCTTCTCTAGCAATTTAATTTTTTTTATATAGTTATCAATTTATTTAATTATTTATACAAATGTTTCATCACATAGCTTGTAAACGACTCAAAAAAAAATATTGTGATTTTTATTTTTAAATACTAGCGTAGTGAACAATTTATTTCTTCTTTACGATATTGCTTTTACGTTTAATTTAAAGAATAGAATTATTTATTAGTTACTTTACAATTATTCTTAGTCGTAAGATAAATTTGATAATTTTTTTCATTTACTCATATGCATATATTTTAAAATTACATATATTTTACTACTTAAATTTAGTACTTTTGAGATTACGTAAATTGGGATTGAATTCAAAGTTAAAAGACACGGGTCTAATATCTTCAGGACCCATTAATATTTTTTTATTTTTTGTCTTTACGAACTTATAAAAAAATAACAATCTCTAGCAATTCAGATAAGTAATTATGATAGTACACAGCTTCTATGAGCTACGTTTGTAAACTGAGATACTCAAGCGAATCCACGAATCCTCCTGATAATTGAGATACGGACATGCGCATATTACCTTGCGAATTAATGAACCTTTGTCTTGTACTTAAAAAAAAATTTTCACAAAACCCATTTTAAAATTACGGTTCATTAAACATTGTTAAGAAAATTAATAACTTTAATTAAAAAATGTTTTTTACTAAGCCATACATGAAAAAAATTTAGTAGTATAGAAATTGACGGGAATCTATTGAAAATTTTTGATTATTTTGCTGTAATTTATTTATGTAAATTAGAAATTCGTTACAAAAAAAAAATCACGTCAGAATTTAAAAAAACTAAATCTAATATGTTAACATAATTGGCTTAAGTTTAAGAAGCTGATGGAATTACTAGCTTATGAAATAAAGTTTAATTATTATAACTCATCTGGTTCCGCAGATGCTAAGAATACTCCTAATTAATACATGTGTTTTTTACTTCACAATTCTGAATTGGAGTTCAAGAACAATTAAATGCCATTGAATCATACTAAACTTAAATCCACGTGTAAGAACACTATGCGCTGTAATTATAATTTACGCGCAAAGAAAAACAGTAACAAGTTTAAATTCGACACTTTGCTTAAGGTTACTCAAGTAAATCGATATAGTTTCTATTTATTTTTACTATTTTCTTAACCACGACCACCTATAACCATGTTTTTATTCCATATATATTTTTTTTCTAATTTTAAATTATTTATATTCTATAAATTACATAAAATGCGAAAAATGAACTCCTGAGAAAATTATGTAATGACATTTAAAAACAATGAGTTATCACAGTGTTATTTTTCTGAAAATTAAAAAAAAACATAATTGAATATTTTTCGTTTTATTTACTCAACGTTACAATACTGCCATCCTGTAAAAATAAATAATAATTGTATTAGTAATGAAAAGGCAATGATTTAGAAGTGAGGCTCATGTTTTTTTGATTCATAAAAAAATCTGCTAAGCAGAGCCCCATTTATAGATTTTTATCACTAAGAATATTGTAATAACTGTGTACCTAATGGTTTGTTTGATACAATCCAGTCTACGTACGCGCCGACTCTAATATTTACAGAAGGTCTTCCGTCAGTACAAATCATACCATAGCCAATCATTGCAACGAGAATTATTCGTCTTGTTTCAGGATTGCGCCACAAAACTGGACCGCCGCTATCATACTTAACAATTTAAGAAATTCATGTGATCACATAATTGCTGATAAGTGTTAAATATCATGGAGTCATTAAATAATTCATTAATTTACTTGACAGCTGTCTTTTTCATTTTCTAAAGTGCACAATTGTCTGGACCCAATTCTTCCTGGGTAGTCATTTGCACATCTCTGCTGGGTAATTACTTTTACTTGAGCCTTTTGCAGTACATTCGATTGACTTTGGACAGGGCCAAGAGAACCCCAGCCTTTTGTTAACGAAAAAAATTGAGCAATAAATGATTATAAAATTTAAAAAAATATCTAAAATTAATAGTACCTAAAATTTCAACAGTTTCGTCTTGAAAATGACTTTGAGAATGCTTGAATGGTAAACAAACCGGACCTACTTGTTCAGAAATTTCAATAGTACCATCAATATTTATCAAAGCGATGTCGTAATCTAAAGTATGTTCGTTGTACAATGAATGGATTACAAATGAAACCACTCGAAATAATTTAGTTGCGGTGGTTTCGGTTCCTATATTTTATAATTATCACAATCAATAAACAATAAACCTTTCAAAATTAATTTATTTTTTTTGTAATGCAGAAACTTACTTGTCGACAAATCATGATCACCCACCAAGACACCCACACTATTATAATTTCTTCCGGCAATACAATGAGCCGCAGTTATTACTTGCTTATTATTAACAATTGTCGCACCGCAAATAATTCCGCCACTAGCATCAATAATTTCTGCCATCATTGGGTACTCATGTACTCCAGTATCTTCTCCGCCGGCAATTCTGGTCTTCAATCATCATCAAACATTAATTATTATTATTAGACGCAAATAATATTTAAATTATCTATTACAGTTACCATAATTTTCTCTTGGTGTATCTAATTATTAAATAACATTAATTAATTACTTACCGGATTTTTCCAGCCGCACCTACAATTAGTGTTTGCATTGCTGACAGTTTTAAGAGTACAATAAAAATATCCACCGGTTGCTGATGAGCTTGATAGTGTTGCAACAATTCTATTATTTTCAGAGATGACACTGACTGGATGATTTCCACAGTATCGTTGAGCAGGTTTTGAAGATGAGCTCTGAATTTTTAGTACGTCAAGACTACACCCATAGCTCTACAATACAAAGTAATAATAGCTATAACTTTATAGAAAAGTAATGAATAAAAAAAAATTACCTCAGGTAACGAAATAGTATTGCATGTCATTTTGATCTGCTGATTACTTCTAGCAGTCCATCGGCACTTAGTTCCTGGTCGATAATTCGAATACGGAAAATTAGGACTAAAAACGGGATAGCTCTTGCCGGCTTGAATTTCCTGTTCGTAATCACAACCTCCGAAATCTTCATTGATAATTCCCAATACACTCGAGAAAAGCAGTATCAGTGATAGTGATCGTGATATCACTGAGCACACCCGGGTTGTTTTCATCGTTAGTTAACTGCGGCCTGATACCTCCTTTCTTCAATCGTAAACTAAATCATTTGGTTAATTTGACAATGATATATATTATTATATATACGCGTGTCTTGAGGTCGAGTTGCTGATAAAAATGATAACACACTTGTGTACATTTTATGGCCGTATTTTTTAAGTTTTTACGAAATTCGGTGTCTATTAAACAATTAATAAGCATTGGTAGCGTGTTTCCAGGTGGTTGTCATTAATAAATGTCGTCGAATAAAATCTATTATTTTGTTTTATTAAGACACGTGTTTTTAAAATTGGTCATTTATCATTTTTTCGATTTAAAACATTAAGTATATTTGTTTAAATATATTAACGATTTGCTTTTTATTTTATCAAGATAACTGTCTTAAATTAATCTATGTACAGAAATAAAGATAAAAAATATCTATCGCTAAATATTTATGTTACTTAAGTTTCTTTTATTAATCAATTATAAACAATATATATGTATGGAAATTTTTTCCGGATTATTCCTTTTTGCGATACGAAAAAATTCTGTAAAATTTTTAAGGTGATTATCAGTGGAAGAACTAATTCAAAAACAAGTAGAATTAAACTTTATAAACACAATTTTTCGTTTGTTGTAGCGCCAACTTGGGCTTTTCGAAAAACAGTTGACTTTAATTAGTTTCTTCGACTCTAATCATTGCGTCATAATCTAAAGCTTCCGTTAAAAAAGGCGGATGTGCGGTGACATTAGTCACTTTTAATAATTTTGTTACACTTGTATCAGTTTCTAAAATTTTAATTATTGTTAATCAACTACGTCGTGATACTGTTACACTTTAACTTAAAATTACAGTTCTGAGGAAAAATGTAACAGCGATATTCAAACAATTTTAAATAAAAGCTGATAACGGTCATGCATTTTTCTGATGGCATGTGTTGGTCTATTTTTCCATTCAATAGTTTTATTTTAATAAAAGTATGTGTCAAATCTATTGTAAATATTTAAATTATAATTTTAACATTAAAGTAAACACTCGATGTATATTTATTTGTTGTTAGTTAATAAACAAATGTGAAGAAAAAATACATATATGTAAATAAATAATTTAAAAAATTTTTTTATTTTAAATAATTTAATTTAAATAAATTAACAGATTAAGCTTTTATAGATTATTTAGTCATCATATTTAACATTTATAACTTTATATTTTTTATTCCTCTTCGCAATATCTGTATCCTGTAAAATTGAAAATATTTTATTATCAGTATTAAGATATTATTTTTTATTTTTAAAATCAAACCTTGAGGCGTTAGCGTTCTTATCCAGTCGATATGCGCCCCGATTTTAGAATGAACAGTTGGATTTCCATCAGCACACAAGCCGCCGTAACCGATCATTCCAATACAAACAATTCTTCTTGTTGAAGGATTTTGCCACAATACTGGACCTCCACTATCAAATTGACAGGCATCTTTGCCTTCTTCAAGTGTACACAGTTGTCTTGATCCAATTTTACCGTAAACTTCCATACACTTTTTATTTGTTATTACACTTACTTTTACTTTCTGCAGTACGGAAGGCTGACGTTCAGCGATACTGAGAGAACCCCAGCCTGACGAAAAATAAAAGCTAATTTATTATGTATAAGTCATTTCCTCAAGGCAATTCTTAGGTAATGCTGTCTCCCTTCCTCCGACTTCTTAAAAATATTCAATGGCGGTTTTTTAATTAATTTATAAATTTTTAATATGATTATGACAGTTCAAGGTCATTGAATATTTCTAGAAAGTGGGGGAGGGGGTGTAAAAAAATTGCCTTAATGTTATTTATTTAATTGTTTGAATTATGTAATTTTTTTCTATGGTTCCTGAACACCATCAATCAATTAGAGTATAAAAAAAAACATGTATGCCATGCAGAACTGTGCGTTCGCTAAGTAATTGATTAATCATACCCAGTAAATCTACATAATTTCCTGCGAAGGTATCTGGTGCATGCTGGAAAGGAAGACAAGCAGGTCCCACTTGTTGATTGAACATTATCGTCCCGTTAATAGTGACCATCGCTACGTCATAATCCAGAGAAATCTTTGAAAACAATGGGTGTATATCAATCCTTGAGACTCTGAACAATTTGGCGGCATTTGTATCAGTCGCTGTGTGATTTAAATCGTAATTATCATCAATACTATACTTAAGAAATTTTATTGCAGATGCTTACATTTTGAAATATCATGATCACCGACCAAGACTCCTACATCTTTGGGATTTCTTCCAATGACACAATGTGCTGCAGTCAATACTTGTTTGTTATTGATAATTGTCGCGCCGCAAAAAACATTTTCATTAATGAGGTCAACGAGTCCTGCCATCATTGGATACTCATTGACTCCAGTAGCCGTTCCACCGACAATTCGTGTCTGTAAATAATTTAATTAACAATAAATTAAATGCTTGTAGTTATAAATAATAAAATTATAATTTTTAGCTCACCGGGTTTTTGTATCCACAATTGCATTCTGTATCATTGCTCACTGTTTCAAGAGTGCAATAAAATTTTCCACCCGTCTTTGATGATGGAGAGCTGTATAATGACACGACTATTTTGTTTCCTTCTTCAGACTTAACTTCAAAAGTACCCGTACCACAGTAACGTTGGCCAGGACGTTTCGTTGATGTTTGAATTATAGCGACATCACTATTACAATTAGGGCTCTGTAAGGATCGATTGATAAACTTTAATTAACACATTTAGTCTTCCGTTAAAAACTGAATATTAATTGATAAATTTTTCACGTACCGCAGGCAGTGAAAAAGGATTACAAGTCATCTTTATTGGACGGTCACTTATAGCAATCCATCGACAAGTAGTTCCAGGTGAATAATTTCCATCCAAATAATTTGGAGTGAATATATAGTAAGATTGCTTTGCGGCTATAGTTTGTTCATAATCACAGTCTCCAAATTGAGAGTTACTTATGCCTGCAAGACCCAGCAGAAACACCAGCGAAGGAAACACTCCTAATTGGTACAAAAAAATATTAACGTGTGTTAATAATAGAAATATAATAAAAATTGAATTAGACGCAGGGAAATAATAAATATTGTGAGAAAGTTTTAAACTTACTGGCATGCATTTTATTTGATAAATGTTCTCTGACTGTTTCTTCGATTGCTTACTAAATCGACAGGTAAATTCAACTGCGATATAAGCTGTTCTGAGCTAAAGACTGATAACGGACATGCATATTCTATTTGCGTGTTTTTGTATTTAATTGTTATTTATTAAATTCCGCTAAAAATTCACAACCAGAGACGCGTTTACAAAATAAAATTTTTAATCATTCCCGCAGTGGATTCGGTGCTTATTAATTTTCTGAGGTAATTTTGACTGGGGCTCGTGTGAAATCAGACTGACACTTTTTAATCTTTATGCAAAAATTTCAAGTTCACGCTTTGCGTGCTTATCATTAAAGACACTTATTTATTTGTTTATTATTTTTTTTTTTTCAATACATATTTATCAATAGTTACATATTTATCTACATGTTTGATGGTATTTTTTTATTGCGGGTTTATCGGTAAAATTTATGATTTAAAAAAAAATTTTAGACATTTTCATAGTAAAAAAAATTTGAATTCTTATCAATTCCTTGTCTCGAATCAATTAACTTTTAATAAATTAGAGTATGAATGTTATCTGTATAATTATATTCCTTGAAAAAAAAATAATAATCTTTGAACAAATATTTTTGTAGGATTTTAGTTATTACAGATAAATAAAATAAAAACGTATAATCGTTTCTTGAGAAGTGTAATAAAAAGTCATCATCTCTCTTATAAAACTTTTATCTAACAGATCTTTCATATCAGATTCGAATTAAAAAACTTAACTTTTACTGTCTAGAAATTTTTAACAAAAAAAAATAAGCAAATAAGTTACCTTGCATTTAAATGTTTTCACGAACGAAATTAAATTTTTCTACCAGGAATGTTTGAAATTTACGATACCGGTAGAATAATTATTTACAATTATCTACTATAATTAAAAAAATAATAAACTATTGCTGTTGATATTGTTGTTGTTATTATTATTATCACATTATTACTTCGTAAAAAATGATGGATGAAAAAGATAATAACTTTGTCGTTTAAAAAACCTTGGTCGAAAAGTTCCCGCGCCGGTCATGCGCAATTATGAAAATGTTGTTTTTATTTAAAAGAGCAGGTGCCGAGTTGTCATGACAACAAAAGTGTTTTCATAACAAATAATGAAGTTTTTAAACTGCGTATCTGTCTCATAATGAAAGACAACACGAGTAATTTTTTTATCATCTAATTGTTATTATTTATATTAATTTATACAACCGATCTGCGAAAAATCTTATGATCAAAAATATATTATTAACTTGTGTAAATTAATTTATTTTGTTATTTAAATAATAATAATATTTATTAAATTTATCTAATGTCGTATATTTACGGTAATTCTACTGTTATTGACGATTTAAATGATCGTTATGACGGGAAAAGTGACAAGAAAGTAATAAATATAACTGGTTATTAGTTATAATTTATAATAAATTTTTTAATTGATTGATTAAGTACTGAATAATTGGTAAACAATTTTGAAAAATATATAAATAATTGTTATTTTATATTTGTAGTACAATGGACACAAGAATTCGGCAAATGAATCTCAATTGGAGTCAATTCGCCGATCTCATAGACGTAAACATTCATCTAAGAGTCGGTGTAAAGCGAAAACTAGAATTTTATCGAATAATAGTAATAGTAATAACAACAATAATAATGAAGACTGCAATGAAAATAGTAATTCTTCGGCGGCAAATAAACACAGACGTCATAAAAAAACTAAAGCAGGTGCCAATGAGACTGATGATTTAGTTATTAAATCAGAACTAAATCCGGAAATAGGTAAAATATTTTTTTTAGTAATTTTTCATATAACGAATCATTGAATTTAAATTTTATTTTAGGCTTGATGGAGGAGCTGAGTGAAAAAGAAGCTATGATAGCAAAATACAAAACTAAGTATAGTAAATTAGAAAAAAATTACCAAGAAATTAGTAAAGAAAATTCAAATCTTAAACTATTGATAGAAAAACGTGATTCTGAATATAAAGAATTGCATGCGCATTACGAAGAATTGATAAAACATGTACAGTCATTGGATCAGGAGAGAATTAATAATCAAGTTGGAATTAAAAAAGTTGTCGCTGAAAATTCCCAACTGCATGAAGATGTGGGTTTGCTGAAAATTTTAATTTACCGGCTCAACGTTGAGCTCCAGAGGTATCAAGATAAATTGCGGCTGCTGAATGTTAGGAGTGATGAACCAAAGTCCGATGCTACTGCGGATCCAGCTACGGAGAACAAAAAAGTATCTGAGGCTTGGGGTCATGTCAATACTCATGCACTGGCTCCTCTGTTGGAAGCTTACCAAGAGCATCTTGAAGAAAAAGAAGAACTTATAAGGCAATTTAGAAGAGAGATGGACGATTTCGGGGGAAAATGTAAAGAACTTGTCGCAGAAAATGATGAATTACGTAGGGATTTAGATTTTTATAAATTACAGGTAATATTTGTAGTTTTGTTTTGTTAATTAAGTGAATTTTTTTTAATTTAGTGAATATGTTGGGTTTTTCAGACAGAAAAATTAACAGAAGAAATGAAAACAGTCACTGAAGATATAGCTCTTGTTAAAGAAGAAAATGATATTTTAACAAAGCAGGCATTGTTGCATAAACAGAAACTCCATGAGATTCATTCGATTTATGAAAAAAAAGTTGAGTCAATGTCACGTGATAATAATAAATTGCACAGTGACTATGTCAGCTGTAAGACTGAGCTAAGTAATCTTCAAGGTAAATATGAAATCTTAAGTGATGGGTATGAGAAACTGAAAAAGAATTCAGAAAAAACGATGCCCGTATCTGTTCACTCGGACGCGATTGAAGAGTGCAAAAGGTTGTTTGAGGAATTAAAAACTCAGTATGAGACAGAGAAACGAAAATTGCTTAGTCAATTGAAACGGTTCGAAGAATCGAATCCGGAAAATGAGAAATTGATTGCCGCGCTGACTGCTGAGCGTGATCATTTGAGATATTTGAGCAAGAACCTCGAGAAAAGTCTTAAGTAAATTTGGAATTATTTTTTTTTATTAAAATTAGATGGTCTTTTTTGATAATGAAGAATTATTGTTGATTTTAGACGGACGCAGAGCAAGTTAGAGTCGTTGCAAAATGCGTTATGCTCCATCCAAGTATCCAGAGATTCTTTTAAGAGACAATTATCAAAAATTACATCTTACTGCGAGGAACTGGTTACTACGCAAGAAAAATTGCAAGCAGAAAAAGATGAACTTTTGACTCTTTTATGTACTAAAGAGAAAGAAAGTGAAAATATTCAGTATCTTGGCAATAATATTACGCAGCGTATGGGGGTTTTGAAAGATCAATTGAAGGTAATTTTATTAATTAATTTAATTAAATAACACTATCTATGAGTTTTTATGAAGAGTAGCCCTTAACTTTGCTCCCGTTGGGAATAACCCATCACAACATTAACGTTTTTTGTTCATTATGATGCCCTCTAGTAGGGAAAGCCATAAAAAGTCCTGGGAATAATTTGTTTTTTGAGTTCAGACTCATAGGAGTGTTGGTGAACATGGGTGAGGATGGGTGAGGATGGGTGAGGATGACACTTTCCATGTCTTTCTATGAAGAGTAGCCCTTAACTTTGCTCCTGTTGGGAATAACCCATCACAACATTAACGTTTTTTGTTCATTATGATGCCTTCTAGTAAGGAAAGCAATAAAAAGTCCTAGGAATAATTTATTTTTTGAGTAATTAACGTCGGGCAGATACGGGCAGATGCAGGCAGATGCGGGCAGATGAAACTATCCTTGGCTTGTTATAAAGAGTAGCCCTTAACTTTGCTCCCGTTGGGAATAACCCATCACAACATTAACGTTTTTTGTTCATTATGATGCCCTCTAGTAGGGAAAGCCATAAAAAGTCCTGGGAAAAATTTATTTTTTGAGTTCAGACTCATATGAGTGTTGGTGAACATGGGTGAGGATGGGTGAGGATGGGTGAGGATGACACTTTCCATGTCTTTCTATGAAGAGTAGCCCTTAACTTTGCTCCTGTTGGGAATAACCCATCACAACATTAACGTTTTTTGTTCATTATGATGCCCTCTAGTAGGGAAAGCCATAAAAAGTCCTGGGAATAATTTGTTTTTTGAGTTCAGACTCATAGGAGTGTTGGTGAACATAGGTGAGGATGGGTGAGGATGGGTGAGGATGACACTTTCCATGTCTTTCTATGAAGAGTAGCCCTTAACTTTGCTCCTGTTGGGAATAACCCATCACAATATTAACGTTTTTTGTTCATTATGATGCCCTCTAGTAAGGAAAGCAATAAAAAGTCCTAGGAATAATTTATTTTTTGAGTAATTAACGTCGGGCAGATACGGGCAGATGCAGGCAGATGCGGGCAGATGAAACTATCCTTGGCTTGTTATAAAGAGTAGCCCTTAACTTTGCTCCTGTTGGGAATAACCCATCACAACATTAACGTTTTTTGTTCATTATGATGCCTTCTAGTAAGGAAAGCAATAAAAAGTCCTAGGAATAATTTATTTTTTGAGTAATTAACGTCGGGCAGATACGGGCAGATGCAGGCAGATGCGGGCAGATGAAACTATCCTTGGCTTGTTATAAAGAGTAGCCCTTAACTTTGCTCCTGTTGGGAATAACCCATCACAACATTAACGTTTTTTGTTCATTATGATGCCCTCTAGTAAGGAAAGCAATAAAAAGTCCTAGGAATAATTTATTTTTTGAGTAATTAACGTCGGGCAGATACGGGCAGATGCAGGCAGATGCGGGCAGATGAAACTATCCTTGGCTTGTTATAAAGAGTAGCCCTTAACTTTGCTCCTGTTGGGAATAACCCATCACAACATTAACGTTTTTTGTTCATTATGATGCCTTCTAGTAAGGAAAGCAATAAAAAGTCCTAGGAATAATTTATTTTTTGAGTAATTAACGTCGGGCAGATACGGGCAGATGCAGGCAGATGCGGGCAGATGAAACTATCCTTGGCTTGTTATAAAGAGTAGCCCTTAACTTTGCTCCCGTTGGGAATAACCCATCACAACATTAACGTTTTTTGTTCATTATGATGCCCTCTAGTAGGGAAAGCCATAAAAATTTCTGGGAATAATTTGTTTTTTGAGTTCAGACTCATAGGAGTGTTGGTGAACATGGGTGAGGATGGGTGAGGATGGGTGAGGATGACACTTTCCATGTCTTTCTATGAAGAGTAGCCCTTAACTTTGCTCCTGTTGGGAATAACCCATCACAACATTAACGTTTTTTGTTCATTATGATGCCCTCTAGTAGGGAAAGCCATAAAAAGTCCTGGGAATAATTTGTTTTTTGAGTTCAGACTCATATGAGTGTTGGTGAACATGGGTGAGGATGGGTGAGGATGGGTGAGGATGACACTTTCCATGTCTTTCTATGAAGAGTAGCCCTTAACTTTGCTCCTGTTGGGAATAACCCATCACAACATTAACGTTTTTTGTTCATTATGATGCCCTCTAGTAAGGAAAGCAATAAAAAGTCCTAGGAATAATTTATTTTTTGAGTAATTAACGTCGGGCAGATACGGGCAGATGCAGGCAGATGCGGGCAGATGAAACTATCCTTGGCTTGTTATAAAGAGTAGCCCTTAACTTTGCTCCTGTTGGGAATAACCCATCACAACATTAACGTTTTTTGTTCATTATGATGCCCTCTAGTAGGGAAAGCCATAAAAAGTCCTGGGAAAAATTTATTTTTAAAGTTGAGACCCGTATTCGGATAAATTAGGATGGGTGGAGATGGGTGGTCATGGGTGGAGATGATTTTTTATGAAGAGTAGCCCTTAACTTTGCTCCTGTTGGGAATAACCCATTACAATATTATCGTTTTTTGTTCGTTACGATGTCCTTTAGTAGGGCAAACCCGAAAACGTGCCGGAAAAAATTTATTTTTTAATCTATGACTTATATGAGGATAAATGTGGATATATGGAGATTAATGAGGATGACACTGTTTTTTTTTTTTTTATCTAAAGTGGCCGATTTTAGGTGATTATTAATTATATCAATTAAATTTCAGAGTGTTCAAAAAGGAGCTAAAGAGCAACTAGAAACTGTCGAAAAAAATATGAAAATTCAAGAGCACGGTGTTGGGCAGCTGAAATCCGATTATCATAAAGAATTGCAGCGATTGAAACAGCTTATTAAGCAGAAAGAAGATGTGATTGGTAAGCTACAGAGAGAAAAATATGCTGCGCAAGATCACTTAGAACTGGTTTGGAAAGCTGCTACTAATGACGATAAGAAGGTTAAGGATGTGTTAAAAAACACAAAGATTTATGTTTGAGATAAGCCCATGGGTCGTCCCGATCTACCAACTAAAATCAAAGTAATCTACCTTTTTCTCAATCACTCCTGAGAATTTGAAATTTATAAAATATGTAACTGTTATAAAACTGTTTATCTATTCAGTGTTATTGTCTAGTCGCAACTGTTGCTAGTATTAGAATTAAACAAATAGATTATATATAAATTATGTGGTTTTTCTTGTTGGTATTTTTATTAATTTATTTAAATTGTCTCTGTGACATAATAAGTTGTTTTTATCATCATCATCGGTAATAATTCTTCCTTATCCTGGCCATGACGAGCTATCATCACACGATTATTCATTTTTTTATTTTATTGTTTCTTAACAAGTTTTTTTTCATCGCAAATTTCTACGATGTCACCTGCTTTATTTAGTGGTGATGTCAACCAATACAAGTGGCTTCGAAGGCTGTTACTGTTCGTGCCTCAAATTATGTCTCGAATATTTATTATGCAAGTGATCTCACACTCAGTCAATTAACATATTAAAGAGTTTGACTTTATCAATTGATATTATCTAGCTATTTCAGCCTTATTTGTATTTTTTTTCGCATCCTTAGTCAGCCACCAAATTATTCAAAAGGATCAAAAGAAACGACAGCAGATTTTTATTTTTTAAATTTTATTTATCGTTTATTAATTATCTGAAAAGTATGTTTTTTATTTATATTTATATTATGGTAATTAAGTTAATGAGCAATAAAAATATTTTTTGTTATTCCGTAAGGTAGAATAATTAATAAAACGATAAATTATTAAGTAATGGGACTCTGAGCGTCACTTTGTCAACATGTATGGCTCATAAATAATTTTTTTTATTTAAATTCAAACTGTATTAATAATTCTACAAGTGGTTTATTACAATTAAAATCTAATACAGGAAATTATAAATCATATTTTATTTAATAAAAATTTAATTACTGAATTTTCTATGAAAAGTAACCTGACATTATTAATTACTCTGCCACAAAAATTTATCTTTTAAGATCTACGTTTTATTTTGTTTGTCTACATAAATTTTGTATATTTTTTATTTTTAAATTTATAAAAGGTCATGATCATTGTAAGTGATTAAGATAAATAATATATAAAAATGAATTAAATTAAGAAATACTAATTTATTATTTAATATTTAAATTTTAAATTAAATAATTAAGACGTTAATTCAAATTTTTTAAAAATTCTAATTCTCTTTGGCAGACGGTCATTTAATTAAAAACAAACAAACAATATCTTATTTGATAAATCGTATTTATTATCATAAATTTGAATAATTTAATGTCGGTAACTCTACAAACAAAAACTTGAAATCAAAAATTTTAATATTCAATCCGTTTCCAAATTTTTATTTGAAATTAAATTATTTTTCAACCCCCGTTTGTTTCAAATATTTAAAAATTTTAGCAAAATATACAAAAAAGATATTTGAAAAATTCTTACAAATTTAAAAAAATAATTACAGAATTACAAATTTCATAATAATTATCGTAATAGTAATTAGATAAAGTAAAATTAATTGAAATAAATAATAAAAATAAGAGAATCCTTGCTCAGGATATTGATCAAATTTTCCCGCGTAATTTGAAGTTGTGTAAAACGGGCTTTTGGCGCGAGCGAGACAGACAGAGCCACACAATTGAATTCGTGTGTACTCGTACAGTCTCGGTCTGGGTTAAAAGCAAAATGTCGACGACACCAGGCGCGTCGTCGTCGTCGTCGTCGTCGTCTAACCGGGTCGTGCGTTAGTTTCTTTTTAAATCGCAACAAAAATCAAGTCATTAATAAATAATATTACATGGCAGTTAATTTAAATAATCTAAGTATATAATTAATAGTTATTTATTTAACACAGTGTGTCAGTAGTGTGATCTCACGTGTGATTTATAAATATTTAATATTTAAAATATAAAGCCGGTGAACATTGATTTTTTTCTTCCTCTGTTCTTATTCACTCTAAAACCTAAACTGCCAGATGATCGCTCAGCTAAACGTCACTTTGTCATTATTTATTATCATATTTATTGTCATTCCAAGTGATAACGCTGACAGAATACTCTAATCATCATACATTCAATTATCGATTTAATTATTTTCGTAAGTGTTACAGTCAACATTGTTGTTGTTGTTTATATTTATATAATTTATTTTATTTGCTTACACTCTCTGTGGTATTTATTTTCATATTAAATTATATGTAATTGTGTTAATGCAATTTTATTCACTTAAACTATGGAAAGTTAAATATTTATGAGACTTCCGTTATTTATCATGTAATTACAATATCTAATTATCTTCATATATATATTTTTATGTCATTAATTTAATTATTATAAATGTAGAATTAAATTTCCAGGATTACAAAAAATCGAATAAATTTTTTAGTTTTATATTTTTTATTGTACGGACTAACAAAATACATATTGATATATGTTTATACATTGCATATTAAGATGAGAATATTGTTACGTAAAGTGTGGTGATATGAGTCAAGTCAATTATTGCATCGATAAGCTAGTCGATTATCGCCAAGTGTACGATGATTGTGAGATATTTTATTTTCGTAGCTGCTTCTATTTTATTTCAATACCTCGTGTACTAAACACTGAATAAAAATAATCTTTTTATTAACAATTTTATTTTTTATCAGTAGTTATAGGCATGTAAAAAAAATATTATTCATTTTATTGAACGCTGAGTGAAATATAAACTAGTTCAGCCATCCGGGAATTCAAAATTAAAACTTCCTTAGATAGCGAGCAAGAAATCTAGTCCAATATTTAATAAACGTTGGAATTATTCTTACAAAATAATAATTATTGTTGTTATTATTATTGTGATAAGACATTGATTTACACTAGGCTATATGTAGTGTCATTTAAGTCTGAAAGACTCGGCAACAATCCAAGTCGGGCAAAAAATATCGCCAACGACCTTATGGAATCGCTAAATTTTATTTACTGTACTACGTGTTAAATTAGATGCTATTGCACCGCATGTACTGTAAACTGTAACCTGTAATAATACAAAAAGTATTTAGGACTACAGTACAGAATAGCTATCCCGGAAGTCAGATAGTAGCTAAATTACGTCATCGTGTCAACCCACACGACAATTAATCCGTGCAATTGTGACGACATCCTTCAGCAAACATGTAATGAAACAATCCTGAGAATATTTCCTTCGATAGCATCTCATTTTTTATTAATTTAAATGAGTGTGAATGTACCAGACATCAGAAAAATTTTAAATTATTAATAAATAGACTAAATAGTTATTAAAATAAAATTTAAAAAATTTTTAAATTTACAAGTGTATTTCTAATAGATATTATTTTAAATTTGTCTGATGTCTGCTACATTCACACTCATTAATTTAAACTAGTTGTCGGTATCTTTTATTTTTATATCTCTTATCACTATTTCAGTTTATTTCAAATATTTACTTTTATTACTATTGTTGTTTTATTCTGTCAAAAGTATTTTCATGAACACTAAAGTAAAATGATTTTCGGCACGAACAAAATCCATCTTTGTTTTCATTTCTGACATATCCTACACTCAATAAACTCGAGATCAACTTGACTAATAATAATAACAATAATATAACAGGTATATATTCTTAGTTCACGTGCTATTATCGTCGTAATAATAATTCTCATCAGTGAATAAGCCCTGGTCACATGGTCTAGTCACCACTAGACATTTATTTTGATATTTTAATTACAAAATGTCTCTAAGCCTAAGCCTAACGCTCAAGGTTCAAATATATTATATTTAATTAATTAAATAATTATAAAATTTATAAAAATGAATTATTTATAATTATAACATAATTAAAAATTCTAATAGCAGTAATTAATTCAAACAAATAAATTAATTAATTAAGATTGTGTGTTGCAGGTATGATAAACCTTGACCTTGGTTTTATTACTTGAATATCTGAGCGGGTCGAGTGGAGGTACATACCAAGGAAAGTTGATGACAATACACACTGACGACTGTACAAATAAAAAATAAATATACTGCAGTAACAAAAGCAAGTGCAGTGTGTTACACATCTCTGTTTAATGAACTTTATAAACCCCAGAGTGGGGGTAAAATCAACCGGTGCAAAGTTAAGAGGGATCGGAATCGTCTCTACGTGTAGTGGCGCTGGTTGTTTCGAACCCAGAGTTGTTTTACTACAGTACCCAGTGCACAACACTACGAGTGAACCAAGAGAATAAGAATCCAGTCGGGCAATAAACAAACGACCGGCTACGTCCGAACCACACGGACGTATTACGTATTTGATTTAATCCGCGTGCTAACCGTATTGTCGCGGTTCATTTGTTTTTTTTTTTTTTTTTTTTTTTTATTGTTACTGTACTTAGTAATTTGTGTGCAAACTTAATTGCGGAAAGGTGAAGGTGAGTGTGAGAAAAAATAATCACACTGAAGAGTATTGTTTGTGTTTTTATGGCAAATGATAATAAAAAGGTACGACACGTGGCCGCGGTTACAGTAAACGTAAATAATAATGTAATTATTATATTGTGATAGTTATTAATAAAGCCAAATTATTACAGTGATATTAAGTGTTTAAAGAAGAAGAGGAACAAGCTATTGGAATACTTTATATGTAAATATATATATAATAATAGTGGTATTAAATTATGATGAGGGATTTATCGTGAATCGGCGAGTGTTTGGACGATGGAGTTCAATGGTGGATTCGAGCTTGATGGCAGCTTGAAGGAGTGGGCCAAGGATAAACCTCTGAGTATTTTGCAGTTGGATCCAGCTGACAGGGCTGTCTTGAGAATCGCCGGTAAGTCAATGCTCTTGTTATTTTATTTTTTTATTTTTTACTCTTAGTAATCTAAGTGTTTGCTCATTTTTATTTAAACATCTGAGAATTCAAATGAATTTAACGTGTGAGTCATAAAATTACCCGTGTCACGCCTGTTGATACACGAATTTTAAATTTATAACCAACCGCTGTAAGTATACGGTGATATAAAAATAAGGAAACGCTATAGCCCGTAGCGCCTGAGTTTTTTTTTCTTTTATTTAAATTAAATTTAATTAAATTTTGAGCTGATATAGTTATTTACGCTGACGTTAAACTCGTTTGAGCGGTACGCCTTTTTATTACGATACATTTCGGGTAGTAATCGCTTAATCACATGTATTTATATGTAATATATATATGGATATATGTAACACGTGTTTATACATTATGATATGATATGTAGACGAGTAATGAGTCGTTAACTTTTTTTGCTTCAATTATTTCTTAAGGCGATTTACTTTCCTTAAGTTATTGTTTAATTCATAAACGTGGGAAATTTGAATCTGTTGCTATTTATCTATTGCTTATTTTATTGCGTTTGCTATTATCTCATAGCAGCAGAGGAAAATAAAGTTTAAATATATTAGACATATAACAATATATGTTTGTTTGTTGCGAATATAAAATGGATGAAAAAATAACAAACGAGTGGGAGTAACTAAAAAAAAAATGAAAAAAGAAAATAATCCTTGAGATACAACAGCATGCATGTAACGAAGTAAAGAAAAATAGTCACCGGGTTGAGTTCAAGCTCATGTACATGACACAGTAAAATAAAACAAGTCAGTGAGACGTAAGTGTATGAGAGCAGAGGAAGGGGTCAAGAGGTAAAATGAGAGGCGGTGGGACTACATATCTTAGACAAAGAACTTGGCGCTTGTTTTAAAACAAAAAGTTAAAGAACGAAACTTAAATAAATGATGTAGTGTACATGTACACACTTATTGTTCTTTCCGGCATATGAGCTCAACTTTGCATGAATATTACTTGGTAATCTCTGTTTTAGATTCAATTTTATAAATTTTTTTTAATATTATTATTATGTCTGGCAGTTAATACGTTCCGAGACTCATTCATCGCTCGGTCGAATTGTGAAGAAGAAATTTACGGGGTTTCGCAGAAAAACTCGCCAGTGGAACAAAGTTTCGTGTCTCTGTACACTTGGTTTAGCTGAGTTAAGTCTACTTGTTCATTTAAAAAAAAAAAAAAATTTAGGGCATCAACTGTACGGAACAAAAGAAGTCTTACAGTATTTTTTATTGTGATTTATTTGATAAGGGGTTGGTTAATGATTATTATTAATATTATTGTTGCTGTTGTTAAAGAGACTAATAAAGGACGAGTGCGAATCATCTGACGAGAGTGTGTGTTAGTTGATGCAATCATCGTCATTAATAACGATGAACGTTAAATATAGTAAAGGATGGCATTAACTCAAGTAGTCTCAATCAGATGTGATTTCTCATCGCGAGATCAAGTGTCCGTAGACATTGAACCCGTAATAATTTACTTGAATAGCATTTCAAGTGATAGGTAGCACTCACCTCAGATGTTAACATGAATTACTAATAATGACATGTATACCTGTATATATACTGTGAGAAAGTACGGAAATACTTAAGTAGTTTTATAATGTGAGAGGAAAGTTGTAAATAAAATTCATAGTATTTACTGAATAATTAATTTTTAAAATTTCCTTTCGTTTAATTTTTACGGGACCGTCTCATTTTTTTCTTCATTACTGCTCAGTACATACAAGTTTACACTTATGTGCTCGCGCCAGCGGTCAGAGAACCAACAGGATGCGCGCTTATATTATGTATAGTAGCCATGCTCCACTGCCAGTCTGCCACAACCATAAATAATAATGCTCTTGGTGTTTTATATATCCATATATAGACAGGGGTACTCAACTTGGTAGAAACCTTTTAAATATCATTCCTTATCTTCTTTACAAGCAGGTATAGCACCTGGTCTTGGCGTTAATCAAGATATAAAAGCAAAAACTTGGAAAAAAATTAAGCAAGGTAGACAGTTAGTTTTGAATTCGTCTTTATTCAGTAATGCGTTTCGTCAAGGTGTCATGGTTTAGATTTTTAGACTCGACTACTGAATGCAATTTAAAGTTTATGTTGAAAACTAGGTGGTTGGAATAAATAAATACAATTTGGCATTATGGGGTTGCGCGAGCGAATGAACGTGTGGTGAGGGAGTTGTCTGGTTGTTCCCTTTGACGTGTGTTAGCTCTCGTGTCTCATATGTGGGAACATCTACCCCACAATATCCTTTTCTCTCGACACACAATACTGGGGCTGTCTAGTCCCGTTCTCGACAAATCGAACATGACGTATGCGTCATTCTATAGTAAATTTTCATATGGTCATTGACTTTTTTCTTTATTTATTTTACTATTATTACTGGAGTGTCTACTATTCAAACCGTAAAACTCTTTTATGATTGACGTGTAGGATTTTATTTTTTTTTTAGTTTCTAAAAATAGTTTCGTAACTAAAATGAATGAATAGTACTGAGTCATGAGACTAGAGTAATTATTGTAATTGTATAATATAGCAGGCTCTGGTGAATGTAATTGTACGTTAAAACAACGTAATATTATAAATTATATTTTTGTTGAGTAAAGTATTTTTTAGCAGAATTAAATTATTATTTTATTTGATCTATAGTATTTTTAGCTATGGGTTATTTATATATGTTATATTTATTTATAATATAAAAGTTGTCTTTCTGTGAGCAAGAGTTCACTTGAAGATACCGCGAAACTCGAGCGCGATGATGCCGATCAAATTACTGAGATCATCTTACCGCAATTTTATTTTCCAAAGATGATCTTTTGATTTTTTATAAATGTTCCTTGCGCAGAATATATATAGTCTATAGAGTTACTTTATCTTAAATTTATTATGCAAAAATATGGTCGGCTAAAAAAATAATATGTATTCAAAGCGTAAAAATCAGCGGATGCTATTATCTTCAAGGCACGTTATGAATAATTTTAAAACCGAATATATTTAATGATAATTGATAAACAAGCTGATAAAATCTTTTATGGTAACTGATAAGATTAAAAGTTATTAATTGTAATGGTATTAATTTTTTAATATTATTGCTTGACTGAAATAATATTTCAAGCCCGTTAGATTTTTTACGCATTTGAATTTCGAAATTTAATGTATAAATTTACGTCAATGAAAGCCATAAGCCATAAGTATTATTTTAATGCTGCTATCAGTGAATGTAAATACTTGGTGCTGTACAAATACATATCTATTTATATATGTATGTATATATATTCAGGTAATTTTATGAGTTAGCCAAATGAAAAGTAAATTCATAAGTAAAAATATTATGACAAGTCTTGATGTCTAGTAGCTGGTCTATGATAATATAATAAATGTAAGAGTTTGTACTTGAGTAGGTTTCAAGTAGCAGATTTAACAGTTCGGCCACAAGCGACAGGTTAAATTGATGCTGAATTTATTAACACTCGAATATTCTCATTGTGTTTTACGCAACATGTTTTTTTGATGGATAACTTGACGACATATGACAAGATATCATTTCATCCATCATTTAGAGGTCTTTTCAATGCGATATTATTGTCTGAAACAATTATTTAACGGTTGAATGAGCGATCAATAGTCGAGTCAAAATTACCTGATGCACTTGTTTGAATTATTAATTTTGGAAGCGGGCTAAGGCCTCAACGAGTATACTTTTATAGCTTTTAAACACGATTTGCGTGTAAAACTGATGAAGATACATGTATGAATTTATGTCTGCGTTATTCTCACAGGTGAATTGAGTTCAGGTCAAGGCTTAAAGTTTGCTCTCGTACTTTCAACAGTAGCTTTTCATTTCCGTGGCTTTTAGCACGTTAACAACCTATCTAATGTGTGAGAAATTCATCTGTATATATATATGTTGGGCTTTTAACACATATTGACCTCTCTTTTTCTCAGAAGATAGACATTCAAAACAAATAGCAGGCGGTATTATAGAGACTTTAGTACTTCGTGACACGATAATCGGCGAGTTTTGTTCAGAACTTTGTTAAATAAAAATAAAACAGTTTAGTTTTTCGGAAGTTAAATTTTTTTAAATCTTTTGAAAAATATTTCGACAACTAATAAAATGTTAAGGTCAAATTTTATGACCTAAATTACCGAAAGTTCAAAAGTTATTTAATTTATCGCAAATGTTTGAATTAATAGGTGAAAATTTAATAATTAAAAGTAAAAACTAAAAATTTGTACAATTTGAAATGCTTTCACAAACTCATCGTAATTGCACTCTGGTTTGATGAAGCACTTGGCAACTTTTACTTGCACAAACTTTTTATTTTGTTTCCGCAAAAAAAAAATTTTTTTTCGCGCGTATTGTTTCCTTTAGTACTTTCTCTTACTCCCATTATATCAACATTGATGAATTGCTGGCATACATTTCATTAACATCTTTTTTTTTTTTTTCTTCAAAACACCTGAATTTAAAATATTACATTCAGTTATTGTTGGAAAATATAATTTTCATATTTTCTGAGCTGTAAAAGTAAAATTATTTTGACCCAGATATTTAAGTACGTACTTAAACTTAATAACAAGTAATAAAATGTATGAAAAATCAATTTTAATTTCAAACTCGGGCACTGAAATTTTCGGTCAGGATGGCAGATTGTAGTTGCATTGTGTTGACCTGCGCTTTTCGCAGCATCGATATGAACAAGATCAATACATCATGACTCTTAATGTGCACTGTATATTCCTCTCATATATCCATTACCTACTTCTACACACATATATATGAATATACCATTCTTGTATTCTCATTTACATAAATATAGGCCTCGAACACAAGTTAACTTTTCCATTAAACAATCCAACTCAAGCGATTGCCATTATCACCTTTATAGTTTCTGTGAATGTTTCCACATAAAGGTACCACGTATCATAAATATCATGTGTGACGGTACACACTAGTTTACATATATATCTATATACATGTATATTAACATTTAACATATTTATAAAAGTGTTAAAAACGTTCGAATATCATGTCAGCTTATCCTTATCTTTTTATAGTTAATAAAGTTGATCAGCTTGTAATATATGTTCTATGGTGTTTCCTCTAACATTACAACATATTTATATATATTATGTGTTATTTAAAACCTTTCTCGGCACTCTAATAAGATAATCATGTTTCCTTGCACTCATTTTCTCTTGACTTAGTATTATGTATAATAGTCTTTTTTTTTTTTTTTTATTTAAATAGAAATCCGTGATACGTTTATAAATATTACGTCAGTGATGCATGACCTTCCGCGCCCTCCACGTAATTAATTGCAATCACTGAATCTATTTCTCGCTAATAGAAAAAATAAAATGCTACTGCTTGTAATTTTTCTAACCGTTAAATTTATAAAATAAAACCCGTGATAATAAATCGCGTATAAATAATTATAAATAATCTTGTTAAAATTAAATGAAAAAATTGCACGTTATAACACCTCATAAAATTCCATCATCGAGTTTGATCTTTATTTAGTTAAGTATTAAATCCACCGTTAGACGTACAGTTAATTGACTCACTGGCATTATTTATTAATTTCATTGTTCTTATCCATAACCTTCATCACTAAGCACCATTGAATATTCAGTAGTTATTTATATCTTACATTAAAAATTGAACAAATAATATACGATATATTTTTATCAATGAAAAGTTGATCACTATTCTTAGCAGCAGGATAAAAATATACCGGTGTTGATAAAATTGAGTCATCTCAGCGGTATTTCATCATCGTCATCCAGCTATTCACCGTTTTTTACCATTCAGACAAATCCATATCGTCTATCACACTTTATATACTATTATTATTATTATTATTATGATAGTTGCGGTCGAGATAAAGTTGTCACTTGCATCACATTATTAATCTATCCATCAGATCAATGGGTTTTATTTAGTTCAATTACCAGTTCAATACAATTACACTCTTCAATACAGAATTTACGGGATCTAGTCGGCAGAGTCAATGATCGTGCGTTATCTGATGAATAAAATACCAATAATAAATCTTATGTTGTCTAACTCAGGTTTATAGTGACGAAATGACGTCGATCGTTGTTACATAAAATGTGTGTTAGTTGCTGGTTAATATTTTCCCAAGTATCAGTATGTGTCTGTAATTTATTGTGAGCATACGTACACAGAATAAAAGGATATCTTGAGATTGGCTTGAAAATTATTCCTTTGATCTTAGAATATTTTTTAATTTGACTGCTTAAAGGTGACTAGGGGTAATTGGGGGTGGCTGCAATTTTTGGCTTTCATATTAGCATCTATGCAAAATATTTCGGAAATCTAGATCCAGTAGATTTTATGTACCTGAATCTAGATTTCTTTTATTTACTGCAACCGAAAATTGGAGGCCACCCTCAACTACCCCTTAAGTTATCTTTAAAGTTAAACTACATAAATTATTATAATTTTCGTTGCGTGAAAAACGTTCGAATCTTCAGGTACATGTAGAAACTTGAAACTAGAAGCTAGAGTCTGTGAAGCGTGCCAGCTGGACAATGGAAAAAGTAGTTTGCGATCTATGATGTAGACTTATAAAGAGTAGAGGAAGAAGAATCTGATGAGTAGTCACATATCTAGCCTACACTAGCTATAGTTGGGATCGGGATCTCATCTTGTCTCATGTCTGATCTAACTATACTCGAGATCGTGGAAGAGTCATCGGATCGTCGGATCTTATTTTATCTATATATATATTTATTTTACCGTCTCTTTCTCGCCACGCTCCACAGAGTTCCCTCTCAGGCAGGTCGGGTTTGTTTTGTTGCTTTGGCCTGCGCTAGCTTTATATATTAAAGACAGGTTAGGCTAGCCAGGTTGGTTGCTGACTAACTGGTATAGTTGGATTGTATTAAACTACGCCTGCGGAGGCGGCAACAGGTGCTCCTGGGTCACAGTTCGATGCCCGGCACCAACTCTAGTCTACCTTCTCCCGTACATTAAATTATTTTTTTAAACTTTTATTTTTACTTCCGTTCTTCATCTTACAGCCTTCTTTTCCGCCTTTCGAATAATTATATTACTACACGGTCTTCATTTTTAGTGGCTCATATTATCTTTTGAACTTAAATTTGGTTACTTTGGTTGTTTTGTTATTTTATTGAGCAGCTATATATTTCTCTAAGGGTCTTAAAGTATAACAAAAATTAAATGTTTAATTTTTAACCGAAGAAATAAATTAACGTGAATAGATTGCATCTGACATTACGTTGGGGGAAATAGATAAATAAACTGCAGCTGTTTTGGAAGTTGTATAATTAAGGGAGGGAAGTTTATAGATTTTTTTTCAGGATCAATACATTTACGGGATTATTCATAGAGCGTAAATGTTTCTCGAAAAATTATTATTTAAAACTTTTTTCTATTCAATATTTTATTTCCTGGTTTTGGCTATCGCTAAGATTTTTATTCTAAATTTAGGGTTTATTTTAAAGTATTCCAGGTAATAAATATTTTATTTTCTGTACATTTGAATATTTTCCCGACCCTCGAGGTCAGACACGAGAGCTTGCTCTTGACTCATACTAAAATATCGATTTGCATGAATAGTATATTATTTTTCGTACCATTTACAGCTTTTATATATTTACGTATTTAAAATCATGTTTGTATTGTTATCGTGTAAAACGGGCTTCGTTCCCGGTCTTCTTTATCGACCTAACGGTTTATCATATGCATCGTAGTTTTAACGAACGGCAATAGATGGCGAATCTTTCCACATTTTCCTTCTCAATTTTTTATCATAAATAACCCGCACATTTTTTGAATTCTCACAACTAGAATAACATTCATATTCATTCACATAAAAGAAACACCAATTTTTATTGATAACAACACAATTAACTTCAATAGATTAAAAAAAAAAGTATAAGATCAAGACAATTGGGTTAAGATAAAGTAGCGGGAAAAATAAATTAAATAATTCACGTGGGTGGATAAGATTTTTAAAGATTAATAAAGTTTAGCTTCAGCTATCTAACTATTGAAATTTATCGATATAAATTTAACGATCTGTAAGATGAACGCACAATTCGAGACGCGGTCTGTAGATAATAGTTTCAAGTGATAATTAAACAATGCAATTGTAAGATTTCATTCAATTTCAATAGATACTGACATTTAAAATTAATTTTATTCTTATCTCTTTAATCACACGGCCTTAGCCTTTTATTTTATGGTCTTGTTTGTTAGTATCGTTATATTGTGATATACATATTTAAAAATAAATTATCAATTCAATCACTCGAAAATATCACAATCGGATTTTCTCAGCCTATCAAGCGGATGATTAATAAATTTGTCTATTGGCTACTCACCTGCAAACGCCGGTCTATTGGGAGTAACACTCTGCCATTGAGCCGACATGACTTGCTGATTAAAGCTGATTCAGGGCAAACAATTATGAATAATTATCATTTAAATCGGATTACAATAATTTGAATATTGTTTTTCTGAATATTAATGACAAAGTCAAAAAAAATAGACAAAACTCTTACGTAGTCAAGAACGTGGTCATGATTCCATTCGTGCAACTTGGCAAAGACTGTGAAGAATCCATGGGGATTCTGCTCTGATATATTTCGAGCAAGGATCTTACAACTTGATCGTACAGTTAGGATTCCATGAGTGGGGTTCATTGACATTCCATTCGTGCACTCGACACAAACCCCCGCTTCATGACCATTCGCATAATATAAACGGCTTACTACTTGTTGCCAACGGTTTCATTAATTTATTGGGTTGAATTCGATGTGAAATGGGTTTTTTTAAATAAAATTAACACCATTTTTACCCAACCCAGCATCTTGGGTCTCATTTTTATTCATCGATTTTTTGACCTTACAAAAGTGCTTTTGGTTGTTTAATTATTTAATACTCTATTAATTACTGCAATATTCATCAGCATAAACACTTGTCAGACAGTAGTGCTTGCTAATAAATTGTTGGGTTATTAATAAATCAGTCGTACCATATATATGTACATATATATGGTGGTGTTAATAATGAACCGTCTGGTGAGAGAAACATCCCAACATGTCAGCACACTGTCGCCAAAGCCTTATACTCATTGTGCATATCCTGTATGCATTACATGTGTTACACACTGTGCGGTGTCTTTTCTCACTTGGAACTAATTCAGCTCAGACTTGTGGCATATGAATAAAGACAACGGTTTTTTTTATCTATCATTTCATCTAATTGTTATAAAAACAAATCAGACATTGACCTTTTTACTCATTTCCAAACTTCCCGTCATGAAAATTTGAATTTTCGCAGGATCAATCGTTTTCTAAATTTTTTTGAAATTGATAAAACCAAAAATTAATATTTGACTTTTTTACTCGCTGATAACGTGGCAATAATTAATGGTCACATCCGGTTGGTTTTTTTTTCTAATCTCACAAAAGATACGCCTGACACACCTATTACCTATGACGTTATATTTTATATAGATAAATATTCCGAATACTTACATAATTCCCTGGTGTAAATAATGAAAGTGCTTGTAAATTGTAGTTACATTGAGTCTGTCGGTTTTGTTTTTACGGATTTTATATTTCTTTGCATCACTTACATTACATTACATTAGGACAATTGTTGATTCCACGAATAGTTGATTCAATGAATATCAAGTGGTAAGACGAGGTTAAAGAACAAAACAAATAAAAAATCATCACGAGTACAGATGTACTTACATTTATTTTCATAATTTTGAGATTAGTGTCATATCACTTTTATTTATAATACGAATTGTGCGTAATTATTCATCAGCGAGTGTGGATGTTGGTATGCGGGTACGCGAGAAATTTAAAGTTATCTTGTAATGGATAATTTAATGAAGAGCGTATTTGTTAATTGGAACGTCGCGGAATGACGCTAAGACATTAGCGAGAAAATACTCATAAGAAGTGTGTGATGTTATGCAAATGCACACTCTGAGTGTTGGTGTTGTAAAAAGGTTGAGTTAACCCTCTCGTATGGTGATCCTATCCGTTGATCGTTGATATACTTGAAGTTGAGATGCATGAAGACGAGTACGAGCAGCATCCTCATCTGGGGAGAGAAAAAAAGACGACCGACACAACTCAACTTTTGTTGTGTGTAATTCTTATGCGTGTGTCAGAGACCTGGCACTTCGATTGCCGCGATTAATCTTAAATCCTTAAATATCTTGTACTGTCTGTCTTCTTGGAAGTAGAGTGGCGCCTCGAGTGCTCTCTCGCTGCTACTCGGTCTCATCTCGCTCTTTCCTCTTGCCGCTGACGTGCAAATCGCCTCATGTTGCATTTTAATCGATGCCGCCATCATCTGAAAAAGTTTTACGGCTAAAAAGATTATTTGTGAAGCCAAGTATAAAACTATCACGATAATGATGATAATAATAATGATAATGACGATGGTAATAATAATAATTATTATTTTTTATCATCTTTATTCCATCATTGGATGCGAATTATTTATTTTTAATTCACGGAGATGTATAATGTCTCATTAATCTAAATATATGAAAAATAAAAAAATAATTCGTTATTGAAATTAAATTATTCGCAGAAGGATTTGGAGGTCGACGAGATTTCGCGAGGTCGTAAGTCGTAAATTCGTAAATTTTATAAATTTAATCCCCGCGAGTATTGGATACAAGTTCATCCGATCTACAAGATTTTAATAAACTCTGAAAAAACTCTGGTTAAGAGAATCAAGTAAACTTAATTAAATTTTTTAGAATATTTTATTATATAATTTTTCTGACCATACATTTTAATATATTATAATTATTTTTTTTTTTTAAACTGAATAATTATACAACCGACTTTTATCTTTATTAATATATTTTTTCTTTGTTCGGTAATTTATATGAAAATATATATTTTTACATCGAAATTTAAACAGAATTATTATCAATCTGATAAAAAAATTTGACTGTCTATAAATAATTTACTAATTTAAGTATAAATAACTTGTAGATTTTATTTTTATTTTTGAGTTATAAAAATATTTTATTGATACATCAATAACGTCATACTTTTAACGTGTTTGAGGACGTAAGACGTGTAAGTATGTAATAAAAAAAAAAAAAAATGAAGTTGGTCTTGGTAATTCCATCAACAACTTGCTTTAGTTGCACTATCGACAGTGTCCTTTGGATAAAATCCAGGCCAAGTCTCACCCGAGATGCATTTATAATAATACCGGTCATTTCCTGGATTGAATATATATTTACTTTATCTCATCACGTTTTATTATATATTTTGTTCGACAAAATAACATTAATTATCAAGTTGATTTATTTTTTATCACATTCTTCTCCAATTGCTAATATTTCTTTTTATAATTATTATATGATCCATAAACTATTTGTCTGATTGACGTATGCTCGTCTTGCGACACTTGAGATAAAAAAAGAAATAAAAAAAAATCTTATTACTAAATGAATATTAAGAGTTACTTAAACTCAATGTAAATATCCCGCAACTTCCTTTACTTTGTAAATTGAATTTAGTTGGTCCCTATTTAAAGTATTTTTTAAAAAAAATTTTTTAACGATGAAAACGAGACCGCCTTTACTACAGTCGGCGGGTATTTGAATAGGTTTTCCAAGAATATACCATCACATCAACCATCAACCGCGTCCCTTCAACTCGTTTTATGATTCCCAAGACGACTTGCGTCGTCTACTGGGACAAAGAAATAAAAAAACTATCTCTTGTACATACTTGTCTATTTTTTTTAACTTTACTCACTTTTTTCATCCTACATTCCGCGTCATACTCACATATATACATACTCTTTTTAAATTTCATTACTAAAACTTTTAGTCACTCGATATTTCGTAATAGATACAGCTCTTTACCAACCGGACGTTCGTAACAACTGTTCCAAATCAAACATTTACATTTTTTTTATTTTATTGCATTATTTTTGTTGCCTGTCACTTAATTATATTCAAATTTTTATTACTCAAATTTTATATATCTAGATAATTTGATTACCACGAATATTTTAAAGGTGATGTTTTCAGTCAAAAAATATAAAAAATATATACACATATATAACATAGAGTAAATAATAAATCGTAGGCTCTAGAGTCAATCATCTAGTGAAAGAGGTTTTAGCAGCCTGTTTTGTCTGCAGTCTGTATCCGTATACATACATATATATATATATATATAAAGGATCTATACACCCCAACACACATTCCTCGTGACTCGTTTTACCTGTTAATTTAATATCTGCCCCGTAGCGAGACCAGCAGTGCAGACAAAACACGCCGGGACCGCGTGTAGTATATTGGAGTTATATTAGTTGATAAACGCCGCGTAATGTAACATAACGCGCACCCATACTTCTTTATATATGTGATGTACTTTTGACTGGACATGTTATACATGTAATATATAATATATAGAGTAGTGAGTGCCGCGGATACATATACGCATGAAATAATTTACTCGCGACGTCACATAACGGCTTAAGTTAATGTACGCACGTTAATGTCATTGATAATCTATACATCGTTCTATGGTTAAATTCGATTTGTGATATGCAACTTCCTTATTACTTATTATATATTATCGGTCACTTAATTATATTTTAAAGTTATTGCCCATTAATTTTTTTTTTTCGAAAAAAGATTTGAAAATAAAAAATTTGAAATTTGAATGATGAGCAGAGCGAATCAAATCCTAGCGCAATGCGTATTGCATTGACATAGTCAATGGGAAGTTTAAAAGACGAGAATGGAGTAGCAGCAGCAGGAGCAGGAGCAAAAGCGGCAGCGCATAGCAGCAGTTTCATTCTGTTCGGCTGGGCTCGGGTTCTCAGTCGAAGTTTGAGTTGAATGTAGTGGGGCTTATATTATCGCTGTCGTTGGCTCTCCTCGTGTTTGCCTCTATCGGTCTCTTCGTTCTTTAGCGCCTACGGGGGCCGGAGTAGTAGAAGAGAACCAAAGCTTGGGATCGCGAACGCGAAGAGAGCCGGCTGGGTGGGCGGCAGTTGTCCAGGCAGCCGCAGTCTGCGGCGGGGCGACGTGGTCTACACGGCGGAGCGACACCGCGTCCTCGCCATATGCGCGTTCCTTTGCCCCTTGTTCAGTTATTATTAAAAGTCACACAAGCCGTCACATTTTTTAAATTTTTATCTGCTCCGTTTTGTTTACTAAAATTCATTATTATTTTTTACGCGGGGTGACAATGACATTGACGTGCGTGAATGTTAAACAAAGTTATAATTATTTTTTTCAAATAATTGGTTTCATTTTTTGAATCAACAAATTCAATATCAAGTAACCCAAAGTGTTTTTCATTTTTTAAATCGGAGTTTACATTTTTTTTTTTTTTTTTTTTTTTTTTTTTTTTTGCTCCATTTTAAAAATTTCATTTATACATATTTAGTAAAATAAGATTTAATAGACGTGTTGAACTAGTGATTGTGGTTAGTCTATGTATTTTATATTTTATATATATACATATATATTTTTAAAACTGAAAAAACTAAAATTAGTGAAGCGCCTCGTGGCTCGTGATCGCGATGGAAATACCTGTCGGCTTCAGAGAAAAGAGAGAGGATCAACACTCACTTACTCATCTTCCTTTCTTATAATATTATATTCTCGACACGTTCATCCACCTCGTGATTCCCGCGACAACGTGGTCGTTCTCACGCGGGTGTCAGTGACTTGCGGCAAGAGTCGTTCTTTTATTTCATCTACCCATACGTATTTTATATAACACTTTTTTTTTTCTTCAAATTTACAACACACATACAGACAAACTCTTAACATTTTTTTGAATTCAAATATTTAAACAGTAAAAGAAAAAAATTTGAGTAAAAGTGAATGAGAGCAACATTAATATTATTTATTATTTAATTTCGCGTGCAGGGTGGCATAAAAGGACTTGATAAAACGGGGGCGTGTCTGACAGTTCGATCGGCCGCGTGACTCACTCGATATGTGGCCTTGACGTTTTGTTTTGAGGCACTCTCGCGAATGTACCAGACTCCTGCTGACTCCGACAGAGTAAAAGAAAGAGATAAAAAAACGCATTTTATACCTGACTGTTTTACCCGATCACTGGTGCAACACGCAGTCTCAAAACTCTTTATTTGCTTTACATTTTAAATTTTAATATATTTACATTTATTATAATGTATACATAAATAATATTATTTTCTCGGTTATAGGTGAATAATTGTCGACTGATCGTTATAAATTGTAACGTGTACTTTATACACCTGCGTGTCAGTTGTTAAGACTCGCGGGTTATTTAGCGTCAGGTATCTTGGAAATGCTTTGGTTGGTTATTTTTAAATTTATTATCACTCTTTGCCAAGAGTTTTTTTTTTTTTAAACAAAAAAGTATACGTAATTTTAATAATTAAACTTTTTTGTTTGGACTTTTTAAAATGTAGTTATGAATGAATTGCACAGTCGAGTTGATTAATTACCCTCAAGTGTTGTAGTTTTTTGTGATTGTATTTTTATACAAGGCACATGTTTTTTTAGTATGTATTATTTATATTTTTTATAATACTTGTCGGTCTTCTTCCTCTGTATGCTTAACGTTCGCTTCGCTTAAACAAGAAGGCCATCGTGGAGACACTGAGACGGAATAAGTCTGCACATCGTTAAGCTTCGTTGCTTTCTCTTTTACGTTAGACCAGAGTTTACTTTTTCATCTTTTCTCGTCTTATCCAATTAAGACCGAATGGAAGTGACGTTTGGTTCCTTATTCAAAGTTTAAAAGTCAAGTCATTTTTTTAAAATCGAGTTTGTCTGGTCTCTAGTCTCTAGGGTACTAGTCTAAGCTCGAAAAAAGCTCAATGTTTGTGTTTATGAAAGTGAGAAGAAGAAATAGGATCCTAGGATGTCCTTGACACGAGGAATTCATTATCGCAAGTATATGATTGCCTTGAAACACTTTGAAGCAGTAATCAGTATATTCATTTATTTTATTTCACTTTATAAAGACATTTAAAAAAGAAAAAATGATTTTTCTTCCTCATTTCTGCAATGATGCGCACATTTTACTCAGGGACTCATAATTATTTATAAATTCATCACTTGATCAAATATATATCCTTATTGTTGTAATTTAAGTAATCATTGAGTCATCTTATAAAAATTATGAGATTAGATAATTTTTTTAACTTTTTGTTTACTTAATTAAATTAAATACTTTTTTCTTTATCGGTATTTCTAATTAAATGACTGTTATTCACACTTTATATAGATATACTTGATCTTAGATAATTTAATTAAGACATAATTATTATATTTATTTATTCAATTTTAATTAATCAATTAATTATTATTTTTATCTGAAACATTTTTATTTATTCAAATAATATTATAACTATCTAATTTAAATAATTTATATGGTTATTTTATATTTTTATATTTTAATTCAAAAAAACAAAATTTGATAAATTAATTTCATCATCAATACTATAATAAAATATAATTTCAATATTTTTATTGAGTAGAAAAATATTTTAATATTTTCCATTGGATAAATTATTCAAAATTAATTAAATTATTTTTTTTATAATTAGAATTTATTTCAATGCTCATTAATTTATTCTTCATTTCTTAATAATTAATTAAAGTCTCATTAATATTATTGGAGATATGTTTAATTCAGTTTATATTGAGCAATCATATATAATAAATATGTTATTCTCATATTTATTTTTTACGCTTTCTTGGGGAAAGAAAAGAGCAATAAGAGTTAAGTCGTCTTTAGATTGCGAGGAGTGATTAATCGTTTTAGCATCGTAAATAGAGCCTTCGTTGAATTTCCCGGGTAAATGCGTCGTCGCCGTCGCGAAACGAGACCGTAAATTTAATAATACGCTGTAAATGTATGTCCACATGTGGAGTACTCATGTAATACCCCTTGGGTTTATATAGTCATCTTTACTTTCTTTATTATCCTAGACTTTAGCTTGCTGCTACACATATATGTTTATAAATATATACACATGTATGCTACACACTAAGCAGCTTTTACATCAACGGTTAGCCGTACGCTGTTGCTATTCGTTTCTGCGTTATAATGTACCATTGTACATTACGGTGTAGAGGTTAAACGTTGTTTGTAACAGTTATAGAACAATTGATACGTCAACGAAAACGGTAAATGTCCTCGTCGATTTGTATCCATCGACGCGAATGCCACGAGTCGTTGATGGATGACTCTCTTTTCTACCTTTTATTTCATACTACATTATACATTTCATCTGTTGAAAAAAAATCAGACGAATCTCGAGCATTATTAGACACTTCTTAGACAAACCTTCTACAGTAAATTAAATTATAGTTTAATTTGCCGGTATTATGTATTATAAATTCCACCTGGCTGATGTAATTAGATCTGACGTATGTTTTTGATCTGTTTTAAAATATAGACAACAAGTTAACTGTCATTTTAATCTTAAATACACTAGATTAACGATAATTACTTGTTTTTATTTTTCGTAATAACCTACTTGGGAGATAAAAATTTTTTTTTTTTAAAGAACACATACTGTATTAGTGGATTCAAGTTATCAAATAACTGTAATTAATTATTGGAAAATTTATAAATAAAATATTTTTAATATGTTGAAAGTGAGAAATCGGTGAATCATTAAAGTGGTCTTTCACATTGATGGAATGAAACATAAAAAGGAAATTATAATTATAATTAAAAAAAGGAAAAAAAATATGTAAATGAGTAATTGGCAAACGTTTATTGGTTAACGGTGTAGTTGGTGCTGCCGGTTGAAAGACAAAATCCGTGCGCCCGGGGGCGGCGAAAAGAAAGCCTCAACATTCACATATAATATATATACATGTATATATAAAAATTGCGTAAATGAAAAAAGACCAACCGGTCTCCACATATCGTTTCTTAATTTGGTACGATCCGAGTATATATTCTTTGGCCCGATTTAAGTTTAGTAATCTGACGTGGTAATGCGATGTATTTAATTCCTGAGTACATATCACACCAATCCATACAGACATTTATGTATTTATATCTATATCTACGTATGAGTGTATGAGGGGGACATAAGATGCCGTACCTGGCGTTATTGGACAGACTAGATCTCCCTTAGAGTGAATAAAAAATCTTTCTACCATGTAGGTAGCTCAAGAACGAGTATTTATGATTTCCGAGAACTCGAGTGTCGTATCTCCTTGGGTATTTATTTACTCTCAATTTTTTTTATATATTTATTTAATTTTTTTCCTCTTTTTTATTACAACTCTCGCGGTTCCTATATACCTAACGTATAATGTAACATATACATAACACCCACGCGACTCTCATCGAAGTCAATTCCTCTCGATCACGTTTTCTTTTTACGCGTGGGGGCAGTTCAAGAGTTAACATGTATATATACTTACACTTAATACATACGAGACTCATATCTTGATTCATGCAATTGGCATTCTACTGTGACATTTTAAATTTTGATCGTGCTTTTATCGCGACCAATTGCCGGGACATTAGGTACCAGGTACATTACGCCGTACATATTTATATATATATATGTATATGTATGACCGCACCGATTCAACTCTAGGTGGTCTAATTAAACGTTAAAAGAGTTGTAAGATTTAATGTACTGTCGCATTGTGATAAAGATAATTGTTGACCACGATTGGACATCACGAATCGACCGTAACACATAAAAATAAAAATAAACCGTTTGTTATTTTTTCACGACTACGTAATTATTCAAAGCTACTTGATGTCGGTCAATCAATTCTTATACAACATATATGTAATCTACGTAATACCTTTTACTATTTATTATTTCAACATATTTTCATTCATAACTTTTGGGCCATTTAAATTTTGCCGGTATTTCAAGATCACTCGGAGCATTAATTAAATCATTCATGTCTTCACTCTTGTTTAAATAATATTTTTTATTCAAATTATTCTTTCAACTCTGTGTTACTTGACACAAATATTTTTTTTATTACGAGAGCTTGTGAAATACTACTTTTTCCAAGTTCAAGGTTAGTGTGCGCAGGCGTACGTGACCAAATCGGTTGACTGTAGATATTGATAGCTGGTTATTAATTTTTTTTTTTTTTTTTTTGACGGTAAAAGTTAATCGATAATAATGTAACAAAAGTTGACGTTGGTATTTAATGGTAGTATATAATAACTTCCTGAGCAGGATTCATTGCATTGAGTATCTCAAGAATACCACCGACACCCTTCTTCTTATTCTTCAGAGCACTTGTAAACTAAATTTATCGCCGGTAAGATCCTCCGCTCGTCACTTTCAACGAGTATCGTGTAGGTGAACCAGTCTGGGCAAGGCGAAATGTATATTGTATCACCACCGAGGAATTCAAGTTTCATTTTATTTATTTTTTATTAGTGTACACTTAAACTCCTGCTCGGCAGTATTTTAACTGGATTCATTTCCTTTTAAATTGTTAAATTCCGACTTTTTTTATTTTCATTAATCTTGATCTTTATTTGACGTTACTTAATCTATAATAATTTTTTAGCTCCATGTACTCAATCATCTTGATACTTGGCTGGATTTTAAGTACTTTTAAATTATAGTCGCGATAAAATACCGATTGTACGGGGTACTGTTCGTACGCGTATTAAATTTATATTTATATTTATATTTATATGTATATGCACATGCATCACCTGGAGGGTCGTGGTCATCGCATCGGTTCAAGGACAGCAATGCGTCTCAGCCCAAAAATACCCGCACTCATGGATCCGCTGGTACGGAACCAATCGCTTGGATTCGTTGGGCTCTATGCTATTTATTGGCGGTCTCTTTTATTTTCATTTCCTCTTATACTTAGGTTAATGCCGTTTTTATGCATAAGAGTAAGAGAAATAAATATATATGTACATGTATGTATCAAGTGTCTTATGTGTGTCTGTGTGTATCTGTATAGAGAAGGGGTCGATGAAAATAGCTCGGCGTCTAGGCATCTTGGACATTCCTCTTACGTCCATTCGCCGCGACTTGCTGCAGCAGCCGGTGTTGAGGCAGGTCACTATTCGATTCAATGACTTCTCAAACATTTATATTTATCATTTTTATCTTTTTATATACATATATATATTCACTGTATCATCTACTCCGTTTTATAATTCATTAAATTCAACTTAATACACCGGAAAAAAAATTTCTTGGCGCAGGAAATCCTTTTTTATTTCTATACAAAATTATTGTACTAGCGGTAGACTTGACTGAGTTTATAAAATTTTAAAAAATATTCAGTACAACAATTTTATAAATTTGATTGAATTATTTGTGCATGAGCTGCTGAGAATATAAAAATACTAAAGGAATAGAAAAGAACTTCCTGTTGAGATTCGCGTTCTTAGAAATATCCATTGCGCGCCTACACGTGCGCTCATGCAGTAAATGTACTGAGAAAAAGACACGGTAGTGAGGAGTACATGTAATATAATATATATATATATATATATATATATAATATATACGGAATTGAAAGAATGAAAATGATAATAATAAAGAGGCATTACAAGTATAAGCAAAAGCATCAGTAAGTTTAAAAAGGTAAAGTGAGCGCACGTGGATTTTGTTGTTATATTGAGTTTGTAAAGCAGCTGCACATTGTCGGCAGTCTCGATAGAAGTACCGTTTGTGTTTTAAAATAAATTTTTGCTACTCATTCTTAAAAGAAAATGTCCATATGAACATATTTATTATTTATTTTGTTTTGTTGTTTTTCAAGTTGATATCTGTTGCGATCTAATAGAGATATCACACAGAGCAAAAAGCAATCATGAAACTTTCATTTAAATTTCTTTCATGCTCTCCTTGCCGTAGCGAATCTTCTCTGCTGGGCTTACTCTTGTATGATAATAAAGTAAAGGCAGTAGACAGAGAATATATAATATATAATAGACAAAGAGTATTTTACTCTATAAGCAAAGTGAGGACGCGTGTTCAGCATAGCACAAAAAGAAGATGTATAGGTGAACTTGCGAGCACGCAAATTCTTTATTCTGGCACGCCTTTGCCGTCTATATATATGTGCTGGTTTAATCCCAGAGAAGTTTACTGTCCATTACTGAGAGAGGAGTATGATAATCCAGTTTGTCAGAGGAGAAACCTAACAATCATTATTTTTTATTCTCCAGTTTGTGCCTTTCGGCGTAATTGCATTATTATGCACTCGCGTATCATACACACAGACCAGATAATAGAGTGAACATTTCAAATTTTTTTTTTACTTATGGCTAAAAAACTCTCATCTTACCATCATTCTACAGTGAGATCTTTACCACGCTTTTTTTTTTTCTTTATCCTTTTAACCCCTCGCGTATATCTCAATTACACTTGGAATCTTAACCATTAATTTACGCGGAATTAATTGTTAATATCATCTATCATTTAATTATAAATTTTGTTATTTTTATTTCCATTATTAGTATTATTATATATTGCGGCCGTTAACTTTATTTATTTATAGAATTACCTTCTCATCAGTAGGAGTTGATTTTTTTTTTTTTTTCAAAGTTCATAGAACCTGAGGACGTTTACTTTGGACACCTCATTTGAATGGCTCAAGTTCATTTAAATAATAATTTTTTACTCAAAAATAATTTAACATTTTTCCGGTTACTTATAAAAATAATTTTTTTTTTATCATCGAGACAAAGATGTTTAATTTAAAATTCATTCAGTATGATATATATTAATTACAGCTCTACTTTATTTCTCATTAGTGACGATGACATTTTATTTTACCATAAAAAAAACCCGAGTAATATATTAATAATTAATACCCGTAAGTAATTACATATCAACTTTTGGATAGTGAATTGAATTAAAAAAAAAAAAAGTAAAATCTGTATGAGGTATCTTGAAGGATGGGATTATGATTTTATTAATTGGGAAGTAATGAGAATTGCTAACGGTCCGCATCGGCTGGCAAATCCTTTGGGAACCGTGATGCAGGTTATTGTACCCATGGAGTCCCGGAATTGCCAGTACCTTTGACAAGTACCGTTAGGTACACCTCGTTTCAAATTCCTCGCCGATAATCGTTGGGGTACACACATATATATTGTACACTTGGTAACATGCAATACATATAAATGTATAAATGTAAACTCAAACTAAACTTTACTCTATTGAGAATGAGCATAGAGACCTATTCTATTCCCAATCACACAATAAAAATTTTCTCGATTCTCTGATACCTGAAAATTACCTGTGTCCATTCGGTCTCATCCCCTTTAGGCCAACTTCGTAAGCTAATATTCCATTGAGTCCCCACCTCGTATTGTAAAGACTCGAAATCACCGCACTTGAGTTTAGTTGTTGGTTTCTAACGATTACAAGAGGTTATGGTTTAGTAAATTCAGAACTTTCACACAAAAAATAAAAAATTGAGATTAGATAAATTTATGAATTAATCAATAATTACGCAATGAAATTGTGTAAATATATATATATATATATATATTATCAGAGAGCTAATATAATTTTGTTTGTGTGAAACTTCAAATGGTTTAGTGAAAGTGTGACTAAGAAAAGTGTAGGTGGTATTGATTACGTATAAACTTACTGCGTGGTTGCCGAATGTATACAGATATATTTATATATATGAACATATAAATTGTATACATCTAATTACTACATAGCATTAGCTGTGTAAATGTCGTCAGTGTGTAATATATAGACGTACGTGTATCCTATTGATAAAATTATCCATTTCCGTGGCGAATTTACTAATACCATGTGCAAATGTAGTGATTGAGCCTGCGCCACAACACGACTAGACTCTAGTACTGTACATACAACATAGTATTCTTTCATTTAATTATATTTTTATTTCATTACATACATTCATATTTATACACACATGTTACTTTATCATTGCGGACGTGTGTCTCCCCTGTTGAAGAGAAATAAGACGTGCGGCGATTGGCTGATAGGAGAAGTGCGTCAGGTTGGGGATTGGACCGAGTTCAAGCGGGCCCAGGGGACTGCACCCACACACAGTACGTCGATTACCATATGCGGGGATTCCGATCAGCTATAGAGCACACAGCGTTCCGGTCGTCTTGTGTTGTCTTGGCTACTTGAAGAAATAAAACAGTCCAACTCAGTCAGTCTCGTGTTAGTCTCATGTCCATTTGCTTCCTCGTGTGATAGTATTATATTATTGCTGCTCCAAACCATATTTCTCTATATATATAATAACACTCAGCTCTAGTCACTTGGACACTTAGTCAGTTGGACATTCCGTCACGCGGTTAGTCAGTGAGACGTTGTCATTTTCGAGCTACCGCCTTTCCGTTTATTTTTATTTTTTTTTTATTCACTAAATATTTCTTCCTTCTTCCCCTTAACGCTTTTAATGCTTATTAAATTCAATTTAATTAGAAAAAATTATGTTTAATTAATTTTATTAACAAACGGAGTAGAAAAACTCTTGGCAAAAAATAATAAAATGTAAGTGAATTTATTTAAGTTACAACTGATTGTATTATTTTTAAAAATAGTGCTGGTCACATCCAAGTTGTGGTAAATCGAGAGGTGAAAGGAGAAGTATGCAAGTAGTCTCGACGGACTGCAGTGGCATGTGTGTAAAAAGTGAAAGAAAAAATAACTTATAGAATTTATAACGTCATCATTGGACGGTATTAATGACTATGATGAAGACGAGACAAGAATGACATGTAATCCTTGACGGATAAAAAAAAATAATAATAATAGTAATAATAATAATAATAATAATAATAAACAAGTACAACAGTAACTGGGAATTCAAAGTGCCATAATCACACCGACGGGGATTTATCGTTAACGGTTTTAATTTTATTTTAACATAACAAATAATATAATAGACCGGATGCAATCCCTGCGTAGCCATATTTCGCTTAATGACTTAACTAACCGCGAGTAATTAAAAAATATTTTTTAACTAATTAACCAAAAGACTAATCAGTAAAACGTCATGAGCATTAACAATTGTAATATTCTTGAAGAAGAGAAATAAATTTTGAATAAATATATCGATTGCAGATATATATTTGTATAAATAATTACATGAGAAGACGCATGCGAAAGAACAGTAAAGAGATTTTGAAAAGTGACACTCGCGTCCTCGCTAATTCTCTCGACGAGTTTTCACTCTAGTGCGTGAAGAAAAAGTGCCACGTGCTTGTTCTTCATATATATACATACATCATACATACGAGTTTTCTTGTTGAGCAAGTCATGCAACCTTCGCTGGCCTGTTGGATAATTTAAAAATATATAAAAAACTAAAAAGTGTAAAAGTGCTGATTTATTATAAATAAAATGTCGACTCAGGCTTACTATAAGGAGCGACTAGGATTCGATCCTGCAGATACTGTGGCCGAGCACCATCGTGAGCAAAAGTCCCAGCACGGCTACGAGGAATCACTGTCCAAGTTCAAAGGTCAGAATGGTCATACTGTCGAGGATATTATTGATGACGATGACACCAGACCCAGCAGCTCTTTGGCTTATTGGGGCTGCTGGGCCAAGTTCATCGAAGCTCACGGTAGGTATCACATTTGATGCTGGCAGCTCGTTTCCTTTTATTTTTATTTTTTATTTCACTTTATTGAATTAAAGGTGAGACAGTTTGCTTTCATAGTTTTTTTTTTTTTTTTTTTAATTAAAAAAAAATAATTTTTGAAATACCCCAGCATGTTTTTAAGTGAATTGTCATTCTAACGACTCGGTATATTTATGTCATACATATATTGATTTACATTCGCGGTACTACGCGGTGAGTGGAATAAATAATAAGATAATCACTCGTTTGCAAGATTTATATACATATATATATAGTGGGTAATTTGGTTGCGTCGCTGCTAATCACTAGTTATGTTAGTTTGTACCTTGAATGTACATTTTATTAATAATAAAATATATTTAAATAATTATTACATTATTACACAAGTTATAATTTATTTTTACTGCTTATACAAGACTAATTGATATGATTTAGCGACTAACCATTTGTTTTATATATTTTTCTTATTTAATTTACATATCCAAATGAATAATTACCATAATTATTATTAGCATTACTATTGCATACAAAAAAAAATTAAATCACCGTAAATTATTCTAAATAAATGACTTTTTGTTTGAGTGTCCTTGTTGATCTTTGACTATTTAGCTCCATTGTTTTATTTTTTAATTTTTTTCTCAACCTTTCATTAACAATTATCATATTGTTATTCACTGTTATTATCATTATTATAATATTAAATTATTTTATGTCAAAAATTTTTATATAATTGTTAAAAAAAAAAAAATGACGTCATGAAGACAATTGTCATCGGTGTCGTGAGAAAATTTTAGAAACTCTTTTTGGCAGTGACGCAATTTATCCTACTGTGCGATAATTCAATAAAAACTCGAACAATTGATTAATTGTAACAAGTGTAATATATCATCATTAAAGTTAATAGAATTATTGCCGAGTAATCGAACCCAATAAATTAATTTTTTTTAGCTTAAGCAACTGTAGTGTTCATTTTTATTATCAATAAACTTTCATTAAAATTAAAATTTACAATAGATTATTTATTTTTACGAGCAACCATGCATGCCATGCATCAGTGTGATACTTAACTGGGCTCTTTAGTCCTTGAATTTAATAATAAATAACAACAATAACATAATGATACTTAATTTAGCAATTACAATAATACACATCGTTATAAATATAATTACAAACATTTTAATATTTTAAATAATAACTTTTTTTACAGCCTAAACTTTAATACAATTTTGGTTTTTTAAATTTACCGCCAATTAAAAAGAATTTTTTACTTTTTTAACTGAGGTAATATCTTAAAGTTTATTAATATACATCATGGGTGACAATTAAAAAAATTACACCCGTTAAATTTTTATCTAACATTTTTCACAACTTGTTAATTTAAAGCGTGCGAATAATTCGCGCGTGACGTTACGTGAACGACATATATTATCTGCACTTTGCGTGGGTGGTGTTACAGGTGCGTGCAGTTAAAAGTTATCTATATATATATATATTATTATCGTCATCAGTTAAATCAATGATGCGTTAAAATAGTAAACGGTTCAATTTTATTTAATGTTCGTAGTCTGTAGTCTATATTACTTTGCATACTAATATATTATCATCATAGTCATAACAAAAAATTAATAATGATAATAATTTATTTTTAAAAGACTTGAATTAATTATTGAGACTAAATACTTTAAAAAAAAAAAAATAAAATAAGAACTTTGACTTTTGAAGTTAAATGTTCAGTATATAGATATATCACATGTGTGAATACCAGTGGACTTTCGCTACCTGGTTAAGAAGTGTAAATAGCAACTGATTGTGGTCAGCCAACTAGCGCGACATCCGTTGCATCATTATTGAGTACAACGTTTACGATGTCAATAGAAGTTGAATAAGAAAAAACTATCAGCGGATTTTAAAAACTAAACTCGTCTTGAAGATCCATGAGAAAAAATGTCGATTGAATGATTTTGTTATGTAGTATGCTCTGGCAGCCGTAGTGTAATTGATGTCTGCTTGAATATATTGATAGGTACTTTTTTATAAATTTAAATCGACATTTTCGGTACATAAATGGCGTGAGAGTTTGTCACTACAGGCAACACCATCATGCAGGAAATATATTTACGTCATTTTGTGTAACCTTTATGTATAAATATATAATTTTCAGCATTCTGCGGTTCCATTTCATATTTCTTAGAAATGCATTAAACATTAGTAATGAATACCGCTGAAAATTACTATACTTGGTTTTATATATTAATAATATTATTTAAGATTAAGATGACGGAGAAAATTTTAATTTAAACCGTTTTCATTTGAATTTGCTGACGCTCATTTCAATGCTGTCTATTATTAAATTTAAATAACTCGGGACACATTAATGCCGTTGCAAATAAATATATATTTGTAAGAAAGGAAAAAGTAGGAAGTTGACACATACACAATAGACAATGCCACGGCTTACTTATATTCGTGTGGTTACAATAAAACTGAGCGCGTGAATAATATCCTGGTGTACGCATCCAATAACAATAACTCATATCGCGAAGTTTATATGCCTCGAGTAATATTTATGAATCACTTATATATTTTAATGTATACTATCTCGTATTACATAATACATTAATAACGATAATATATTTGAATTTTATCTAAAATCTTAATTTCAAGTATGCATTCAATATGTACTGTCTCATATTTGTTTATTTATTTTATCTCAAGAAAGATTTTTGATTAGATTATTTTTTGATCAAAGTATTCATTTCAATTAAATCACTGATAAGGTTTCGAGTAATACATTATTTTCTTTTTAATACTATTAGCGTTATCAAAAACCATTAAAATATATGTTTCAGTCCCAAAAATTATCTTCAGATACTTCTTTTATTTATTTATTTATTAAAATATCAATTTTTGAATCGCTGCAAAAATAGAGTCTGCGCGCAATAAATTTTGGTCTTGAGCATTTTTCATCTTTTTGACACATTTGCTAAAATAATTTAAATTTGAAATTTTCATTATAAACCAATTTATTTCAGCCAGTGCTATATATCTAGAATCGCATATGAGATATAAAAATAAATTTAAAAGTTGAGAACGTGTTATCGAGGAGTTAATGGGTTAGAATATATCAGGATTGAAGCAGTTTAAAAATCTCCTCGTCCATTACACGAAATCAGGGCGTGAAATGTCATGGAAGATATATGAAGAGTAACCGTGAGTTAACGGATATAGTAGAGTGTGTATACTGTATACTGTATAGTGGATCAGAGTATCCCAGGGTGGGCTATTACGATAGTGGATCTAAGAAAAATAAAACGAGTTACGAATTAACGTGGTGAAGTGATGGGTAAGAGCGGGTGTGCTTGCTATTTGAGGCCTATAAACTAACCGTAACCATTGGACAGATGTGATCGCCCGCATATCACGTCACATATCCTATCCTACATGTAGTGAGCCCAGTACTCTCTCGTCTTTCTCTCGCTATCCGCAATTGCAAGAACATATTATGTACAAGCAATAGCAAGTACTCAAGTGACCATATTTAATGTCATGAGGGCGTCGTTCAAGTCTGGTTCAGTCCCAATACGAACCATTCTCATGACACTGAGTCTGATTAATTCTCATACCATCTTCAGCAGCCTCGAACATTAACACACCACAGACCACAATTTTATATTACTATTGAATTGATTATCTAATCTCAAAGTATACAAATTGCAATATTTAAGCTCTGTTAAAAGCCAATAGATCTTTCGAATAAATATTAAATGGCCACAATGTAGCTATTTATTAACATTAACATTAACTTTAATCTTAAACGATAAATCTGTATTTGTGTCTCCTAGCACTCGTGATCTATTATGACCATTCTTGGCATTAAACTACCATAAACTATTATTCTATCCGCTAAATTTTATCCACTTAGTTATTGTAGCTGTAGATTAAACGCCCGCGTTTTTGCTTGTCTCGCACACAAACACACAAACACACACACACACACACCGCAGCAGTTATTTATTCTAATGTGTTTTCTTCTTACGGCGGTTCTTTAACCTCGTCACCGTGCCAAAAGAGTCTGATAATAAATTGTCACGGGGTTTAAATAATTGTCAAGAGCTAGAGTGCAATTTTACGTTCACAGATATTTATAGTCTCAGAGAGAAAAAAATTTTAATCCAACTATGTACTTAAAAAATAAAAAAAAATTTTTTCCGTATTATATAGATATAGTAAAAAGTGGGCGCTCACGTAGGTGTATAATATTTGCTCTGAGTAGCATGAGAAGTCACAGCCGTCTTATTTGACATTCCGATCTCGAAGGTGTAAAATTTTTTCGGTTTAAAAAAAAATTTTTTAAGTACGCTCGCGACAAATAGGCGCCACTGCAAAAAGGATCTGATGTCATGGTAAAAAAATATTTTTTAAAAAAAATCAACAAGTTCTTGTGACTTCTTCAGCGCGGTCTTTTCCATTTAAAGATAATTTAAATAACTCGGTTTAATTGAAAATCTGTTGACGCTATTGAGTAATTTAAATTATTTTTCCACGATAAATCCTCAGATCGTGACATCAATCTATCAATTGTCTGCAGTCACTGAAGCCGTCAATTCACAAACTCGTCACTCAATTTATACACTCGCAATATATTTAAGTCCTTATTATTGTCTATTTATTTAGCAATATATTATATATATATTCCGACAATTATGTAGTCCAAAAAGGTAGTTCTTTGACTGGTAGTTTAGATCAAAGCATAAACTCTCAAACCCGCCTTAGTCTCGGGTCCAAGTTGGTCTTTTGATGTTAGATCTACGTATGCCTCGATCAGCTTTCCAAGAATTCGTGACGGGAAATTATACGCTCATTACGTTAATTATTTTAGCTTTCGGCTACTAATACCAACATGATATTATTTAACGCCTCGAGCGTCAATGTCGCTGCTAATATTTCTTTTAAAATTATTATTATTATTTTTTATTATTTAAGTACTTGTGATTTAATCATCAAATTTCTTTCTCCACTCAATTCATCCCTCATGTAATGAATTACTTGGAGGTTATTGTCTGCAAGTGAACTCTGATCCCTCATACTCAATGTATCGTGGGCTGCAGCTGCACGAATCTGTAGCCACAGCAACCAGCTTATGCTATTAAATTTCAATTTCCAATCATTTAATTTTAAAAACGTATTTAAACCTTAACCTTGTCCAACATTTATTACTCATTTTAAATTTTTAAAATTAAACTTCTCTTCCTCAATCAGTTTAAATAAATAATTCATTTATTTATTTAAATACTAAGTCTACAAATCTTTTGACATGTGTACATGTTTTTAAAATCACAAGCAATATACTCTAAATTATGCGGTAAAAAAAAAAATATCACGACATATATTTACACAAAAGAAACCAGAGAATTGAGAATAAAAAGCAGTGACTTATATTTGCACGGCAATTAAGTACTGTCGTATAATACGAGACACTTGGTGACATTGTCACTAGTGTAAAGCACAAGACTCCTACTTACTCTTCGCCAGTATTTATTCTCTTGACTCCTTTTCACGGGCACTTAGCTCACGCAACGTGGGCGTGACTGGAGTACTGAGGACCGAGCACGAAAGTTCAAGAGGTCGAGTCCCGACCTTAAAGACCGCGGTCTCATCGGGATTGATTGAGAATTCCGCGTCTGTCGTTAATTTAAACCAGCAGCAATTCCGCATATCCTCAAGGTTCACAAGTTTACCTTTAACCCTTCACTGACTTTCTAAATACACCAGCTTCCTGATTAACCTTAAATATAAATATATACATATATACTGCAGATATTTATCTTGTTATTGTCTTGGTTCTAAGGTTAATTGAGTTTATACTCTACAGCTAGTGATTAACAAATAACGGATAATTTATACTTTGATTTTATTTTTTTTATACATAATTTTCTATTTCTTCCTTTTCTTTTAATTACAGACGAGCGTGATGCCATCCAGAAAAAGACCTTTACTAAGTGGGTGAACAAACATTTAAAAAAGGTAAGTTTTATTTAAATCTTATTTTATATATATTTATTTTTTTATAAAAAATCTGAAAAAACAAACTTCCTGTTGACTTCGTTAGCCGAGTAATTTTTTTAAAACTCCGTACAGTGAAAATTTTCATAAAATACAAAAGCATCGTTATTATTTAATATAAAAAATATATAAATATTAATAGAGTAATTAAATTACAAAGAGATCAAAAATATGCAAGATATTTAAAAAAAAATAATTTTATAATTTACATGTTGGTATTTTTCGCAGCATCGCAATAAACCTACGATTTAACAGAATAAATTATTATGCACTTGTTCAAGAAGTTTTTCATCTTGATACTGCATATTAAATTGTTTACAAATTTAAATTCATTGTTACTGCTATTAGCATAATAATTAAATATTTATAAAACGACGTCGATTGGTCGTGTGAACAATATGGAGTATTTTTTTTCCATCAGCTCAATCAGGACTGATGACTGTCACGCGGAAATCGGCTGTATCCATAAACTCTAATAGTTTCTATTATTTATCAATAAGCAAAAAAAACTATAGATATACTGAGTTACTCCTTAGTGCAGTAGGAAGTATGTGAAGTTTAAATAAAGTGAAGGTGAGGTTTGTTAACGAGCTCAACTTGCAACATATATGTATACATCCATGACTTATTTATGAATTGCAATTTAAACGCTAGATATTTATTATCTTCGACTTATTCCGAGTATGTTATTTTTATTGGGCTCTGGGGAAAAATATAAAGATAACGAGTTTAGCGATAGGTCGCGAAGACAACGTCGTATCGACGGTCTTAAAATTATTAATCCTAGTCAATAAAACATAAATCGATGAGTTTCTAGATAATTAAATAAAATAATTAGATTGGATGATTTGGATTAAGTTTATTGATAAATTTGCTGCTACTAGTAATATAAGGTAGACAATTAACGTCAATTGATCAGCGAAAAATTAACCAACAGTTTTTGAATTTAATGCCAGTGTTCGCGTCAATTTGAATTTGCTCAGAATATTGTTTTATAAAAAATTGACCAAATTATTTTTGCCGTCAATTTTGCGTCACAGACCACCGGATACTTAATAAATATAATAATATCCGATTTTACTCGTTTTTAAAATTACCCGTTTGTCGTTTTATCTTGGAAAAGTCCAGCTTGCTGGAAATAAATTTATTTATAGATAAAAAAATAACGTGGGTCGAGTTGATCACATAATATCAAGTCTTGACGGTTTAAAGAACATAAAAATAAAAATTATTATATTTTTTGCTTAACTGCAACCTGACGTATGTCGCGTGGCGCGTATATGTAGGCTGAAGGTAGTTTGCCCAGCTCGCGAGCTATAGATGGTAGTACTGATGAAGAAATAAAAAAATACAATAAGTGGGCGGATAAGGGAGTGAGAAATATTTTGTCACCTTAGGATTCGTTCTGGTTCGTCACGTTAACGTTTTATTTTAAACGAAAATAAACATGAGCATAAATATTTATTTTTTTTATTAAATTTTATCGGTGATCTACAATTGTGCCTGTGAGATGTTCAATTTCCATAAGTCATCATCATTCAATTCAGCGATCAGATAAAGCTGGAATGGAAATATTTAAAAAAATATATACAAGTATGAATGTAATATATATAGATATAAAACCAGTACCTCTGAGATAAAATAACTTTTGTTATTATTATTTTATGGACACTTGAATTGTCTTTGTTTGATGACCAGACGAGAGTTTGTTCTTATTCTTACTTGTTACTTCTTACAATAATATATATGCCAGGTATTTCGAAGTAAGTCATGGTCTCGTAACTTTTCTTTAAAACGGCAAATGAAAAAATAATTAATTCAACTTTGGGCAATACCCTCATTTATATTTTATTTATTTTCTTTTTTTATCTCTCAGCGCATTCCACGGTTTTACTTTTACGCGACTGAGAATTTATTGATGATTCACACCCATCGTGAGCAACCTAACAGTTACGAGATGTATTCGTGCATTAAACTCTCGCATCACATTAACCATTCTATTACCTCATAGACACAATATTCTCTCCGGTAAATTAACCGTAAATTTATCTCATTTTTCCATTTCGTCATCGAGAAATAATTTTTGTATTAATAGCGTATTATAAAAATGCAAAATATGCCTTTTAAAAACTAAACTTGAGAGTTATTCATAAGAAAATAATGAATGGATTGTTTTATGTGAATTATTTTTCAAAAAGAATAACTAATGACATTGCTGGTCACATGCAGTTAGCTATAGATATATAAAATAACAACTCAGATTGCGTGCTGACTCTTCCGTTGAACACGACACGCTGCTCGATCGTAGACAATATGAGTTAGAGGATAATATAATACGATACATCAGCCTTGACGTGTAGTAGCAAGTAAAGAATATAACCAAGAAGTGGATAGGAGCTGAAAGTCGCGGTGTTATTCGTGTACATTCTATCAGGCACACATATATATTAGCACTTATGTCGTATCGTTACCAAGTTTGACGCAAGGTCATATCACGATACTTTGATATCATTCTCAAGAAAGCAAACTATCAAAACGGTCAACCCAACGGGAACTCTTAGCCCTACCACTTGAGCAAAAATATTTTTAAAGCTTCACTACTCTTTCTTTTTTCTTTTTTTTTTTAATCTTTATTCTTGACATAGCTTAGAAATATCATCAATCACTCTGTCACATCCGGATTGTGAATCACACAAGTAAATCGTTAAGATTACATTTTTATTTTTTATTTCGCTGAATTTATGAATAGAATTCAAGTTAGTGAGACATCATATATTATTAAAATGATTGAATTATTTTTAATTTATAGTCTGCGACTGCTAATTTTTTAAAAAAATAAATTAAATCTTACAGCCAGTCCTAGTAGTTAATTTTTTTTTATTAAGTCTCAAATATACATTTAGTGTAGAATATAAAAGGCAGCAATTTCGTTAATTAAAAAAAGTACCTCTAGTTTCCTTGAGTTGAAGCCGATCGATAGATGAAAAAGTGTAGCATGATCTGGTTACTGCCCGAGGGTGTGTACCAGCTCCCAGTGGTAGTTTTAAAAACGATTAAAGAGAAACCGCCCGCAGACCCGCAGTAGAATGGCTCCCTCTCGGAAGGTGTGTCGTCGGCATTAATCTCCAGGCATCGATTTACAAATTACACTTACCTGTACTTAGTTGAGTGAAGCAAAGGCAAGTTGGAGCGCTTTCGAGCGTGAAATTGACCAAGAGCTATGCCTGCTTCAAACTGTAACTAAAGTCGTGATGTCGTTTTTTTATTTTTTTATTTCTTTTTCTTTATCTATACGATGACGAGGACTCGTGCCGCGGACGTCTCTTTGACTTTTCTTGTCTCTCGATTATCGCTTCCTCTTCCTCCTCATATAAGGACTAAACTCATCTATTAAATATATACAAGTATTATAAGGACTTGCTATCAGTTTATTAAACTTGAATGTCTTCGACCGAGTTTGAATAAAATTCCACGAATCAAGACGGCAATTTGGTATGCTGGCATCGTGACCACAATTATTATTTCCGTCAAGGCTTGTCCTGACAATATTTTTCCACGTCATTTAATGTTTCTTAAATTACCCGATGTTACTCCAAGTCTAATTCTAAATTGAATACTCTTGACTTTGTATGCAAAATGAATTTTTAATTTTATTTTTTCTCAGCTATTTAATTATTTTATTTTTTTTTCGTTTACACTTTAATCCAACGGTATAGCAGCGATACCAAGTTATATTTTAAAATTCTCACGGAAGTAAGATAAGCTCCAATGTATATAAAACGGCAAGTTAAAGAGATAAGTGTCTTGACGCGGGTCGTTCTTCTGTAAAACCGTGAACAAGTTGTTACACGTATTACGACCAGCATACCACAAACATGTACATAGTCACAGCACACAGACACCATTAAAGTTACAACAAAGTCGGTAATCGCGTCAGCAAGACTTTTCACCCAACTACCCATTACATGGGTGCATTTTTACCATCAATATAACGCGTCTCTGTTTAACATTTATTACACACACTTCGATATACGTAATCTTTTTAAACATAAAAATTCTCAAGCACTTAATTATTCAGTCTTAACTCTCAATTGATAAAATTGACATCTTTATTGTTGAGCTGACAGTGATTAGATGATTTAGAATTTTTGTGCGACTATTTAAAAACGTGGGAAGCGCTAGATGTAGGCGGTGCAAGTGTAAAATTATTCCAGCCTGTTTGCCAGCAAGGTCATTGCTCGTAACTTTAATTCATAGAACATCTCGGCAAATGGCCAGTAGCTTTAAGTAAAATCAAATGTCTCGTTTAAAGTACTACATCAAATATATCAGTATACATATATGTATACAGACATACACATGTACCAAACACTTAATAATATTATGTATGTATCAAGATTGAGAATTGCTTTCAAAGCATCCAAACTACTCGACAAATTTGATAGTTAGTCCCTATTAAACTTTCAGCTCCTTAATCGTTTTCGACTTTGGCCCGTCTATGATCTGTACCGCCTTTATATCTCTACCAGCTTTTAAATGGATGAATATTCAAATAATATATAAGGTTTACTTTATTGGCAAATGTCTCCACCTGCTCTTAACTAAATTAACTTTTAAATATTTCTAAAATATTTCTCCGAACATATTAATCTTTAAAAAAAAACAGGATCTCTATACATTGATTTATTTATCTTGCATTCTATTATTGTTTGTTTAAAAAATTATATTACAAAAAAAAACATACATATATATATATTGAAAAAAATTCCGTTTCAATCATCAGCATCCGGCAACGGAGCAACAATAAAACAGCAGTTGCATCCAAATAGGTCAATTACATCTCCCTGTAATTTTTTTTTCTACTCAGAGTAAGAGGAAGTCAATTCTTTCAAGTCATTGTGGCGTATCTCGCGGATTTTTATTTTTCACTTAAAACTCCAAGGTCACCCCAATGTGGGTACAGCAAAAAAGCTGAACAAACACATTGTTTATGCTCGAAACGGGTCTTTTATCAGTTTTTATATTTTTTTTAATAATATAACAACTCTGTCTCTATAAACACTCATTTTCTCTTTTCCACCAAAAGGGGAATTGGCTTTCATACTCGCGAAGCCCCATCCTGTTATGTACCTGAAGTTCCGAACGTTCGTGTAAGAAATGAAAAAATTAAAAAAAAACTTAGAAATATATTTAGTGCCACGCTGGATTTTTTTGTGGGGTGTCTTTTTAGCCCAAAGAACAACCCAGAAAAAATTCATTTGATTTCATCCCCCGGAACACCCCTAGCGAACCACCCCCAAGTTTAAATATTTTTTTAAAAATACTAAAAAGCTTAGTGCCACGCTGGATTTTTTTGTGGGGTGTCTTTTTAGCCCCTAGAACAACTCAGAAAAAATTCATTTGATTTCATCCCCCGGAACACCCCTAGCGAACCACCCCCAAGTTTAAATATTTTTTTAAAAATACTAAAAAGCTTAGTGCCACGCTGGATTTTTTTGTGGAGTGTCTTTTTGGCCCCTAGAACAACCCAGAAAAAATTCATTTGATTTCATCCCCCGGAACACCCCTAGCGGACCACCCCCAAGTTTAAATATTTTTTTAAAAATACTAAAAAGCTTAGTGCCACGCTGGATTTTTTTGTGGGGTGTCTTTTTAGCCCCTAGAACAACTCAGAAAAAATTCATTTGATTTCATCCCCCGGAACACCCCTAGCGAACCACCCCCAAGTTTAAATATTTTTTTAAAAATACTAAAAAGCTTAGTGCCACGCTGGGTTTTTTTGTGGGGTGTCTTTTTGGCCCCTAGAACAACTCAGAAAAAATTCATTTGATTTCATCCCCCGGAACACCCCTAGCGAACCACCCCCAAGTTTAAATATTTTTTTAAAAATACTAAAAAGCTTAGTGCCACGCTGGATTTTTTTGTGGAGTGTCTTTTTGGCCCCTAGAACAACCCAGAAAAAATTCATTTGATTTCATCCCCCGGAACACCCCTAGCGGACCACCCCCAAGTTTAAATATTTTTTTAAAAATACTAAAAAGCTTAGTGCCACGCTGGATTTTTTGTGGGGTGTCTTTTTAGCCCCAAGAACAACCCAGAAAAAATTCATTTGATTTCATCCCCCGGAACAGCCCTAGCGAACCACCCCCAAGTTTAAATATTTTTTTAAAAATACTAAAAAGCTTAGTGCCACGCTGGATTTTTTTGTGGGCTGTCTTTTTAGCCCCTAGAACAACTCAAAAAATTCATTTGATTTCATCCCCCGGAACACCCCTAGCGAACCACCCCCAAGTTTAAATATTTTTTTAAAAATACTAAAAAGCTTAGTGCCACGCTGGATTTTTTTGTGGAGTGTCTTGTTGGCCCCTAGAACAACCCAGAAAAAATTCATTTGATTTCATCCCCCGGAACACCCCTAGCGGACCACCCCCAAGTTTAAATATTTTTTTAAAAATACTAAAAAGCTTAGTGCCACGCTGGATTTTATTGTGGGGTGTCTTTTTAGCCCCTAGAACAACTCAGAAAAAATTCATTTGATTTCATCCCCCGGAACACCCCTAGCGAACCACCCCCAAGTTTAAATATTTTTTTAAAAATACTAAAAAGCTTAGTGCCACGCTGGATTTTTTTGTGGAGTGTCTTGTTGGCCCCTAGAACAACCCAGAAAAATTCATTTTATTTCATCCCCCGGAACACCCCTAGCGGACCACCCCCAAGTTTAAATATTTTTTTAAAAATACTAAAAAGCTTAGTGCCACGCTGGATTTTTTTGTGAGGTGTCTTTTTAGCCCCTAGAACAACCCAGGAAAAATTCATTTGATTTCATCCCCCGGAACACCCCTAGCGAACCACCCCCAAGTTTAAATATTTTTTTAAAAATACTAAAAAGCTTAGTGCCACGCTGGATTTTTTTGTGGAGTGTCTTTTTGGCCCCTAGAACAACTCAGAAAAAATTCATTTGATTTCATCCCCCGGAACACCCCTAGCGAACCACCCCCAAGTTTAAATATTTTTTTAAAAATACTAAAAAGCTTAGTGCCACGCTGGATTTTTTTGTGGAGTGTCTTTTTGGCCCCTAGAACAACCCAGAAAAAATTCATTTGATTTCATCCCCCGGAACACCCCTAGCGGACCACCCCCAAGTTTAAATATTTTTTTAAAAATACTAAAAAGCTTAGTGCCACGCTGGATTTTTTTGTGGGGTGTCTTTTTAGCCCCTAGAACAACTCAGAAAAAATTCATTTGATTTCATCCCCCGGAACACCCCTAGCGAACCACCCCCAAGTTTAAATATTTTTTTAAAAATACTAAAAAGCTTAGTGCCACGCTGGGTTTTTTTGTGGGGTGTCTTTTTGGCCCCTAGAACAACTCAGAAAAAATTCATTTGATTTCATCCCCCGGAACACCCCTAGCGAACCACCCCCAAGTTTAAATATTTTTTTAAAAATACTAAAAAGCTTAGTGCCACGCTGGATTTTTTTGTGGAGTGTCTTTTTGGCCCCTAGAACAACCCAGAAAAAATTCATTTGATTTCATCCCCCGGAACACCCCTAGCGGACCACCCCCAAGTTTAAATATTTTTTTAAAAATACTAAAAAGCTTAGTGCCACGCTGGATTTTTTTGTGGGGTGTCTTTTTAGCCCCAAGAACAACCCAGAAAAAATTCATTTGATTTCATCCCCCGGAACAGCCCTAGCGAACCACCCCCAAGTTTAAATATTTTTTTAAAAATACTAAAAAGCTTAGTGCCACGCTGGATTTTTTTGTGGGCTGTCTTTTTAGCCCCTAGAACAACTCAAAAAATTCATTTGATTTCATCCCCCGGAACACCCCTAGCGAACCACCCCCAAGTTTAAATATTTTTTAAAAATACTAAAAAGCTTAGTGCCACGCTGGATTTTTTTGTGGAGTGTCTTGTTGGCCCCTAGAACAACCCAGAAAAAATTCATTTGATTTCATCCCCCGGAACACCCCTAGCGGACCACCCCCAAGTTTAAATATTTTTTTAAAAATACTAAAAAGCTTAGTGCCACGCTGGATTTTTTGTGGGGTGTCTTTTTAGCCCCTAGAACAACTCAGAAAAAATTCATTTGATTTCATCCCCCGGAACACCCCTAGCGAACCACCCCCAAGTTTAAATATTTTTTTAAAAATACTAAAAAGCTTAGTGCCACGCTGGATTTTTTTGTGGAGTGTCTTGTTGGCCCCTAGAACAACCCAGAAAAAATTCATTTGATTTCATCCCCCGGAACACCCCTAGCGGACCACCCCCAAGTTTAAATATTTTTTTAAAAATACTAAAAAGCTTAGTGCCACGCTGGATTTTTTTGTGGGGTGTCTTTTTAGCCCCTAGAACAACTCAGAAAAAATTCATTTGATTTCATCCCCCGGAACACCCCTAGCGAACCACCCCCAAGTTTAAATATTTTTTTAAAAATACTAAAAAGCTTAGTGCCACGCTGGATTTTTTTGTGGGCTGTCTTTTTAGCCCCTAGAACAACTCAAAAAAAATTCATTTGATTTCATCCCCCGGAACACCCCTAGCGAACCACCCCCAAGTTTAAATATTTTTTTAAAAATACTAAAAAGCTTAGTGCCACGCTGGATTTTTTCGTGGAGTGTCTTTTTAGCCCAAAGAACAACCCAGAAAAAATTCATTTGATTTCATCCCCCGGAACACCCCTAGCGAACCACCCCCAAGTTTAAATATTTTTTTAAAAATACTAAAAAGCTTAGTGCCACGCTGGATTTTTTTGTGGGGTGTCTTTTTAGCCCCTAGAACAACTCAGAAAAAATTCATTTGATTTCATCCCCCGGAACACCCCTAGCGAACCACCCCCAAGTTTAAATATTTTTTTAAAAATACTAAAAAGCTTAGTGCCACGCTGGATTTTTTTGTGGAGTGTCTTTTTGGCCCCTAGAACAACTCAGAAAAAATTCATTTGATTTCATCCCCCGGAACACCCCTAGCGAACCACCCCCAAGTTTAAATATTTTTTTAAAAATACTAAAAAGCTTAGTGCCACGCTGGATTTTTTTGTGGAGTGTCTTTTTGGCCCCTAGAACAACCCAGAAAAAATTCATTTGATTTCATCCCCGGAACACCCCTAGCGGACCACCCCCAAGTTTAAATATTTTTTTAAAAATACTAAAAAGCTTAGTGCCACGCTGGATTTTTTTGTGGGGTGTCTTTTTAGCCCCTAGAACAACTCAGAAAAAATTCATTTGATTTCATCCCCCGGAACACCCCTAGCGAACCACCCCCAAGTTTAAATATTTTTTTAAAAATACTAAAAAGCTTAGTGCCACGCTGGGTTTTTTGTGGAGTGTCTTTTTGGCCCCTAGAACAACTCAGAAAAAATTCATTTGATTTCATCCCCCGGAACACCCCTAGCGAACCACCCCCAAGTTTAAATATTTTTTTAAAAATACTAAAAAGCTTAGTGCCACGCTGGATTTTTTTGTGGAGTGTCTTTTTGGCCCCTAGAACAACCCAGAAAAAATTCATTTGATTTCATCCCCGGAACACCCCTAGCGGACCACCCCCAAGTTTAAATATTTTTTTAAAAATACTAAAAAGCTTAGTGCCACGCTGGATTTTTTTGTGGGGTGTCTTTTTAGCCCCAAGAACAACCCAGAAAAAATTCATTTGATTTCATCCCCCGGAACAGCCCTAGCGAACCACCCCCAAGTTTAAATATTTTTTTAAAAATACTAAAAAGCTTAGTGCCACGCTGGATTTTTTTGTGGGCTGTCTTTTTAGCCCCTAGAACAACTCAAAAAAAATTCATTTGATTTCATCCCCCGGAACACCCCTAGCGAACCACCCCCAAGTTTAAATATTTTTTTAAAAATACTAAAAAGCTTAGTGCCACGCTGGATTTTTTTGTGGAGTGTCTTGTTGGCCCCTAGAACAACCCAGAAAAAATTCATTTGATTTCATCCCCGGAACACCCCTAGCGGACCACCCCCAAGTTTAAATATTTTTTTAAAAATACTAAAAAGCTTAGTGCCACGCTGGATTTTTTTGTGGGGTGTCTTTTTAGCCCCTAGAACAACTCAGAAAAAATTCATTTGATTTCATCCCCCGGAACACCCCTAGCGAACCACCCCCAAGTTTAAATATTTTTTTAAAAATACTAAAAAGCTTAGTGCCACGCTGGATTTTTTTGTGGAGTGTCTTGTTGGCCCCTAGAACAACCCAGAAAAAATTCATTTGATTTCATCCCCCGGAACACCCCTAGCGGACCACCCCCAAGTTTAAATATTTTTTTAAAAATACTAAAAAGCTTAGTGCCACGCTGGATTTTTTTGTGGGGTGTCTTTTTAGCCCCTAGAACAACTCAGAAAAAATTCATTTGATTTCATCCCCCGGAACACCCCTAGCGAACCACCCCCAAGTTTAAATATTTTTTTAAAAATACTAAAAAGCTTAGTGCCACGCTGGATTTTTTTGTGGAGTGTCTTTTTGGCCCCTAGAACAACTCAGAAAAAATTCATTTGATTTCATCCCCCGGAACACCCCTAGCGAACCACCCCCAAGTTTAAATATTTTTTTAAAAATACTAAAAAGCTTAGTGCCACGCTGGATTTTTTTGTGGAGTGTCTTTTTGGCCCCTAGAACAACCCAGAAAAAATTCATTTGATTTCATCCCCCGGAACACCCCTAGCGGACCACCCCCAAGTTTAAATATTTTTTTAAAAATACTAAAAAGCTTAGTGCCACGCTGGATTTTTTTGTGGGGTGTCTTTTTAGCCCCTAGAACAACTCAGAAAAAATTCATTTGATTTCATCCCCCGGAACACCCCTAGCGAACCACCCCCAAGTTTAAATATTTTTTTAAAAATACTAAAAAGCTTAGTGCCACGCTGGGTTTTTTTGTGGGGTGTCTTTTTGGCCCCTAGAACAACTCAGAAAAAATTCATTTGATTTCATCCCCCGGAACACCCCTAGCGAACCACCCCCAAGTTTAAATATTTTTTTAAAAATACTAAAAAGCTTAGTGCCACGCTGGATTTTTTTGTGGAGTGTCTTTTTGGCCCCTAGAACAACCCAGAAAAAATTCATTTGATTTCATCCCCCGGAACACCCCTAGCGGACCACCCCCAAGTTTAAATATTTTTTTAAAAATACTAAAAAGCTTAGTGCCACGCTGGATTTTTTGTGGGGTGTCTTTTTAGCCCCAAGAACAACCCAGAAAAAATTCATTTGATTTCATCCCCCGGAACAGCCCTAGCGAACCACCCCCAAGTTTAAATATTTTTTTAAAAATACTAAAAAGCTTAGTGCCACGCTGGATTTTTTTGTGGGCTGTCTTTTTAGCCCCTAGAACAACTCAAAAAAAATTCATTTGATTTCATCCCCCGGAACACCCCTAGCGAACCACCCCCAAGTTTAAATATTTTTTTAAAAATACTAAAAAGCTTAGTGCCACGCTGGATTTTTTTGTGGAGTGTCTTGTTGGCCCCTAGAACAACCCAGAAAAAATTCATTTGATTTCATCCCCCGGAACACCCCTAGCGGACCACCCCCAAGTTTAAATATTTTTTTAAAAATACTAAAAAGCTTAGTGCCACGCTGGATTTTTTTGTGGGGTGTCTTTTTAGCCCCTAGAACAACTCAGAAAAAATTCATTTGATTTCATCCCCCGGAACACCCCTAGCGAACCACCCCCAAGTTTAAATATTTTTTTAAAAATACTAAAAAGCTTAGTGCCACGCTGGATTTTTTTGTGGGGTGTCTTTTTAGCCCCTAGAACAACTCAGAAAAAATTCATTTGATTTCATCCCCCGGAACACCCCTAGCGAACCACCCCCAAGTTTAAATATTTTTTTAAAAATACTAAAAAGCTTAGTGCCACGCTGGATTTTTTGTGGGGTGTCTTTTTAGCCCCTAGAACAACTCAGAAAAAATTCATTTGATTTCATCCCCCGGAACACCCCTAGCGAACCACCCCCAAGTTTAAATATTTTTTTAAAAATACTAAAAAGCTTAGTGCCACGCTGGATTTTTTTGTGGGGTGTCTTTTTAGCCCCTAGAACAACTCAGAAAAAATTCATTTGATTTCATCCCCCGGAACACCCCTAGCGAACCACCCCCAAGTTTAAATATTTTTTTAAAAATACTAAAAAGCTTAGTGCCACGCTGGATTTTTTTGTGGGGTGTCTTTTTAGCCCCTAGAACAACTCAGAAAAAATTCATTTGATTTCATCCCCCGGAACACCCCTAGCGAACCACCCCCAAGTTTAAATATTTTTTTAAAAATACTAAAAAGCTTAGTGCCACGCTGGATTTTTTTGTGGAGTGTCTTTTTGGCCCCTAGAACAACCCAGAAAAAATTCATTTGATTTCATCCCCCGGAACACCCCTAGCGGACCACCCCCAAGTTTAAATATTTTTTTAAAAATACTAAAAAGCTTAGTGCCACGCTGGATTTTTTTGTGGGGTGTCTTTTTAGCCCCTAGAACAACTCAGAAAAAATTCATTTGATTTCATCCCCCGGAACACCCCTAGCGAACCACCCCCAAGTTTAAATATTTTTTTAAAAATACTAAAAAGCTTAGTGCCACGCTGGGTTTTTTTGTGGGGTGTCTTTTTGGCCCCTAGAACAACTCAGAAAAAATTCATTTGATTTCATCCCCCGGAACACCCCTAGCGAACCACCCCCAAGTTTAAATATTTTTTTAAAAATACTAAAAAGCTTAGTGCCACGCTGGATTTTTTTGTGGAGTGTCTTTTTGGCCCCTAGAACAACCCAGAAAAAATTCATTTGATTTCATCCCCCGGAACACCCCTAGCGGACCACCCCCAAGTTTAAATATTTTTTTAAAAATACTAAAAAGCTTAGTGCCACGCTGGATTTTTTTGTGGGGTGTCTTTTTAGCCCCAAGAACAACCCAGAAAAAATTCATTTGATTTCATCCCCCGGAACAGCCCTAGCGAACCACCCCCAAGTTTAAATATTTTTTTAAAAATACTAAAAAGCTTAGTGCCACGCTGGATTTTTTTGTGGAGTGTCTTTTTGGCCCCTAGAACAACCCAGAAAAAATTCATTTGATTTCATCCCCCGGAACACCCCTAGCGAACCACCCCCAAGTTTAAATATTTTTTTAAAAATACTAAAAAGCTTAGTGCCACGCTGGATTTTTTTGTGGGGTGTCTTTTTAGCCCCAAGAACAACCCAGAAAAAATTCATTTGATTTCATCCCCCGGAACAGCCCTAGCGAACCACCCCCAAGTTTAAATATTTTTTTAAAAATACTAAAAAGCTTAGTGCCACGCTGGATTTTTTTGTGGGGTGTCTTTTTAGCCCCAAGAACAACCCAGAAAAAATTCATTTGATTTCATCCCCCGGAACAGCCCTAGCGAACCACCCCCAAGTTTAAATATTTTTTTAAAAATACTAAAAAGCTTAGTGCCACGCTGGATTTTTTTGTGGGCTGTCTTTTTAGCCCCTAGAACAACTCAAAAAAAATTCATTTGATTTCATCCCCCGGAACACCCCTAGCGAACCACCCCCAAGTTTAAATATTTTTTTAAAAATACTAAAAAGCTTAGTGCCACGCTGGATTTTTTTGTGGGCTGTCTTTTTAGCCCCTAGAACAACTCAAAAAAATTCATTTGATTTCATCCCCCGGAACACCCCTAGCGAACCACCCCCAAGTTTAAATATTTTTTTAAAAATACTAAAAAGCTTAGTGCCACGCTGGATTTTTTTGTGGAGTGTCTTTTTAGCCCCTAGAACAACTCAGAAAAGATTCATTTGATTTCATCCCCCGGAACACCCCTAGCGAACCACCCCCAAGTTTAAATATTTTTTTTAAAATACTAAAAAGCTTAGTGCCACGCTGGATTTTTTTGTGGAGTGTCTTTTTGGCCCCTAGAAGAACCCAGAAAAAATTCATTTGATTTCATCCCCCGGAACACCCCTAGCGGACCACCCCCAAGTTTAAATATTTTTTTAAAAATACTAAAAAGCTTAGTGCCACGCTGGATTTTTTGTGGGCTGTCTTTTTAGCCCAAAGAACAACCCAGAAAAAATTCATTTGATTTCATCCCCCGGAACACCCCTAGCGGACCACCCCCAAGTTTAAATATTTTTTTAAAAATACTAAAAAGCTTAGTGCCACGCTGGATTTTTTGTGGGCTGTCTTTTTAGCCCAAAGAACAACCCAGAAAAAATTCATTTGATATTATCCCCCGGAACACCCCTAGCGGACCACCCCCAAGTTTAAATATTTTTTTAAAAATACTAAAAAGCTTAGTGCCACGCTGGATTTTTTTGTGGGGTGTCTTTTTAGCCCCTAGAACAACTCAGAAAAAATTCATTTGATTTCATCTCCCGGAACACCCCTAGCGAACCACCCCCAAGTTTAAATATTTTTTTAAAAATACTAAAAAGCTTAGTGCCACGCTGGATTGTTTTGTGGGGTGTCTTTTTAGCCCCTAGAACAACTCAGAAAAGATTCATTTGATTTCATCCCCCGGAACACCCCTAGCGAACCACCCCCAAGTTGAAAAATTTTTTAAAAATACTAAAAAGCTTAGTGCCACGCTGGATTTTTTTGTGGAGTGTCTTTTTGGCCCCTAGAAGAACCCAGAAAAAATTCATTTGATTTCATCCCCCGGAACACCCCTAGCGGACCACCCCCAAGTTTAAATATTTTTTTAAAAATACTAAAAAGCTTAGTGCCACGCTGGATTTTTTTGTGGGCTGTCTTTTTAGCCCAAAGAACAACCCAGAAAAAATTCATTTGATTTCATCCCCCGGAACACCCCTAGCGGACCACCCCCAAGTTTAAATATTTTTTTAAAAATACTAAAAAGCTTAGTGCCACGCTGGATTTTTTTGTGGGCTGTCTTTTTAGCCCAAAGAACAACCCAGAAAAAATTCATTTGATATTATCCCCCGGAACACCCCTAGCGGACCACCCCCAAGTTTAAATGTACCTGAAGTTCCGAACGTTCGTGTAAGAAATGAAAAAATTAAAAAAAAACTTAGAAATATATTTAGTGCCACGCTGGATTTTTTTGTGGGGTGTCTTTTTAGCCCAAAGAACAACCCAGAAAAAATTCATTTGATTTCATCCCCCGGAACACCCCTAGCGAACCACCCCCAAGTTTAAATATTTTTTTAAAAATACTAAAAAGCTTAGTGCCACGCTGGATTTTTTTGTGGGGTGTCTTTTTAGCCCCTAGAACAACTCAGAAAAAATTCATTTGATTTCATCCCCCGGAACACCCCTAGCGAACCACCCCCAAGTTTAAATATTTTTTTAAAAATACTAAAAAGCTTAGTGCCACGCTGGATTTTTTTGTGGAGTGTCTTTTTGGCCCCTAGAACAACCCAGAAAAAATTCATTTGATTTCATCCCCCGGAACACCCCTAGCGGACCACCCCCAAGTTTAAATATTTTTTTAAAAATACTAAAAAGCTTAGTGCCACGCTGGATTTTTTTGTGGGGTGTCTTTTTAGCCCCTAGAACAACTCAGAAAAAATTCATTTGATTTCATCCCCCGGAACACCCCTAGCGAACCACCCCCAAGTTTAAATATTTTTTTAAAAATACTAAAAAGCTTAGTGCCACGCTGGGTTTTTTTGTGGGGTGTCTTTTTGGCCCCTAGAACAACTCAGAAAAAATTCATTTGATTTCATCCCCCGGAACACCCCTAGCGAACCACCCCCAAGTTTAAATATTTTTTTAAAAATACTAAAAAGCTTAGTGCCACGCTGGATTTTTTTGTGGAGTGTCTTTTTGGCCCCTAGAACAACCCAGAAAAAATTCATTTGATTTCATCCCCCGGAACACCCCTAGCGGACCACCCCCAAGTTTAAATATTTTTTTAAAAATACTAAAAAGCTTAGTGCCACGCTGGATTTTTTGTGGGGTGTCTTTTTAGCCCCAAGAACAACCCAGAAAAAATTCATTTGATTTCATCCCCCGGAACAGCCCTAGCGAACCACCCCCAAGTTTAAATATTTTTTTAAAAATACTAAAAAGCTTAGTGCCACGCTGGATTTTTTTGTGGGCTGTCTTTTTAGCCCCTAGAACAACTCAAAAAAAATTCATTTGATTTCATCCCCCGGAACACCCCTAGCGAACCACCCCCAAGTTTAAATATTTTTTTAAAAATACTAAAAAGCTTAGTGCCACGCTGGATTTTTTTGTGGAGTGTCTTGTTGGCCCCTAGAACAACCCAGAAAAAATTCATTTGATTTCATCCCCCGGAACACCCCTAGCGGACCACCCCCAAGTTTAAATATTTTTTTAAAAATACTAAAAAGCTTAGTGCCACGCTGGATTTTTTTGTGGGGTGTCTTTTTAGCCCCTAGAACAACTCAGAAAAAATTCATTTGATTTCATCCCCCGGAACACCCCTAGCGAACCACCCCCAAGTTTAAATATTTTTTTAAAAATACTAAAAAGCTTAGTGCCACGCTGGATTTTTTTGTGGAGTGTCTTGTTGGCCCCTAGAACAACCCAGAAAAAATTCATTTGATTTCATCCCCCGGAACACCCCTAGCGGACCACCCCCAAGTTTAAATATTTTTTTAAAAATACTAAAAAGCTTAGTGCCACGCTGGATTTTTTTGTGGGCTGTCTTTTTAGCCCCTAGAACAACTCAGAAAAAATTCATTTGATTTCATCCCTCGGAACACCCCTAGCGAACCACCCCCAAGTTTAAATATTTTTTTAAAAATACTAAAAAGCTTAGTGCCACGCTGGATTTTTTTGTGGAGTGTCTTTTTGGCCCCTAGAACAACCCAGAAAAAATTCATTTGATTTCATCCCCCGGAACACCCCTAGCGGACCACCCCCAAGTTTAAATATTTTTTAAAAATACTAAAAAGCTTAGTGCCACGCTGGATTTTTTTGTGGGGTGTCTTTTTAGCCCCAAGAACAACCCAGAAAAAATTCATTTGATTTCATCCCCCGGAACAGCCCTAGCGAACCACCCCCAAGTTTAAATATTTTTTTAAAAATACTAAAAAGCTTAGTGCCACGCTGGATTTTTTGTGGGCTGTCTTTTTAGCCCCTAGAACAACTCAAAAAAAATTCATTTGATTTCATCCCCCGGAACACCCCTAGCGAACCACCCCCAAGTTTAAATATTTTTTTAAAAATACTAAAAAGCTTAGTGCCACGCTGGATTTTTTTGTGGAGTGTCTTGTTGGCCCCTAGAACAACCCAGAAAAAATTCATTTGATTTCATCCCCCGGAACACCCCTAGCGGACCACCCCCAAGTTTAAATATTTTTTTAAAAATACTAAAAAGCTTAGTGCCACGCTGGATTTTTTTGTGGGGTGTCTTTTTAGCCCCTAGAACAACTCAGAAAAAATTCATTTGATTTCATCCCCCGGAACACCCCTAGCGAACCACCCCCAAGTTTAAATATTTTTTTAAAAATACTAAAAAGCTTAGTGCCACGCTGGATTTTTTTGTGGAGTGTCTTGTTGGCCCCTAGAACAACCCAGAAAAAATTCATTTGATTTCATCCCCCGGAACACCCCTAGCGGACCACCCCCAAGTTTAAATATTTTTTTAAAAATACTAAAAAGCTTAGTGCCACGCTGGATTTTTTGTGGGGTGTCTTTTTAGCCCCTAGAACAACTCAGAAAAAATTCATTTGATTTCATCCCCCGGAACACCCCTAGCGAACCACCCCCAAGTTTAAATATTTTTTTAAAAATACTAAAAAGCTTAGTGCCACGCTGGATTTTTTTGTGGAGTGTCTTTTTGGCCCCTAGAACAACTCAGAAAAAATTCATTTGATTTCATCCCCCGGAACACCCCTAGCGAACCACCCCCAAGTTTAAATATTTTTTTAAAAATACTAAAAAGCTTAGTGCCACGCTGGATTTTTTTGTGGAGTGTCTTTTTGGCCCCTAGAACAACCCAGAAAAAATTCATTTGATTTCATCCCCCGGAACACCCCTAGCGGACCACCCCCAAGTTTAAATATTTTTTTAAAAATACTAAAAAGCTTAGTGCCACGCTGGATTTTTTTGTGGGGTGTCTTTTTAGCCCCTAGAACAACTCAGAAAAAATTCATTTGATTTCATCCCCCGGAACACCCCTAGCGAACCACCCCCAAGTTTAAATATTTTTTTAAAAATACTAAAAAGCTTAGTGCCACGCTGGGTTTTTTTGTGGGGTGTCTTTTTGGCCCCTAGAACAACTCAGAAAAAATTCATTTGATTTCATCCCCCGGAACACCCCTAGCGAACCACCCCCAAGTTTAAATATTTTTTTAAAAATACTAAAAAGCTTAGTGCCACGCTGGATTTTTTTGTGGAGTGTCTTTTTGGCCCCTAGAACAACCCAGAAAAAATTCATTTGATTTCATCCCCCGGAACACCCCTAGCGGACCACCCCCAAGTTTAAATATTTTTTTAAAAATACTAAAAAGCTTAGTGCCACGCTGGATTTTTTTGTGGGGTGTCTTTTTAGCCCCAAGAACAACCCAGAAAAAATTCATTTGATTTCATCCCCCGGAACAGCCCTAGCGAACCACCCCCAAGTTTAAATATTTTTTTAAAAATACTAAAAAGCTTAGTGCCACGCTGGATTTTTTTGTGGGCTGTCTTTTTAGCCCCTAGAACAACTCAGAAAAAATTCATTTGATTTCATCCCCCGGAACACCCCTAGCGAACCACCCCCAAGTTTAAATATTTTTTTAAAAATACTAAAAAGCTTAGTGCCACGCTGGATTTTTTTGTGGAGTGTCTTGTTGGCCCCTAGAACAACCCAGAAAAAATTCATTTGATTTCATCCCCCGGAACACCCCTAGCGGACCACCCCCAAGTTTAAATATTTTTTTAAAAATACTAAAAAGCTTAGTGCCACGCTGGATTTTTTTGTGGGGTGTCTTTTTAGCCCCTAGAACAACTCAGAAAAAATTCATTTGATTTCATCCCCCGGAACACCCCTAGCGAACCACCCCCAAGTTTAAATATTTTTTTAAAAATACTAAAAAGCTTAGTGCCACGCTGGATTTTTTTGTGGAGTGTCTTGTTGGCCCCTAGAACAACCCAGAAAAAATTCATTTGATTTCATCCCCCGGAACACCCCTAGCGGACCACCCCCAAGTTTAAATATTTTTTTAAAAATACTAAAAAGCTTAGTGCCACGCTGGATTTTTTTGTGGGGTGTCTTTTTAGCCCCTAGAACAACTCAGAAAAAATTCATTTGATTTCATCCCCCGGAACACCCCTAGCGAACCACCCCCAAGTTTAAATATTTTTTTAAAAATACTAAAAAGCTTAGTGCCACGCTGGATTTTTTTGTGGGCTGTCTTTTTAGCCCCTAGAACAACTCAAAAAAAATTCATTTGATTTCATCCCCCGGAACACCCCTAGCGAACCACCCCCAAGTTTAAATATTTTTTTAAAAATACTAAAAAGCTTAGTGCCACGCTGGATTTTTTCGTGGAGTGTCTTTTTAGCCCAAAGAACAACCCAGAAAAAATTCATTTGATTTCATCCCCCGGAACACCCCTAGCGAACCACCCCCAAGTTTAAATATTTTTTTAAAAATACTAAAAAGCTTAGTGCCACGCTGGATTTTTTTGTGGGGTGTCTTTTTAGCCCCTAGAACAACTCAGAAAAGATTCATTTGATTTCATCCCCCGGAACACCCCTAGCGAACCACCCCCAAGTTTAAATATTTTTTTAAAAATACTAAAAAGCTTAGTGCCACGCTGGATTTTTTTGTGGAGTGTCTTTTTGGCCCCTAGAACAACTCAGAAAAAATTCATTTGATTTCATCCCCCGGAACACCCCTAGCGAACCACCCCCAAGTTTAAATATTTTTTTAAAAATACTAAAAAGCTTAGTGCCACGCTGGATTTTTTTGTGGAGTGTCTTTTTGGCCCCTAGAACAACCCAGAAAAAATTCATTTGATTTCATCCCCGGAACACCCCTAGCGGACCACCCCCAAGTTTAAATATTTTTTTAAAAATACTAAAAAGCTTAGTGCCACGCTGGATTTTTTGTGGGGTGTCTTTTTAGCCCCTAGAACAACTCAGAAAAAATTCATTTGATTTCATCCCCCGGAACACCCCTAGCGAACCACCCCCAAGTTTAAATATTTTTTTAAAAATACTAAAAAGCTTAGTGCCACGCTGGGTTTTTTTGTGGGGTGTCTTTTTGGCCCCTAGAACAACTCAGAAAAAATTCATTTGATTTCATCCCCCGGAACACCCCTAGCGAACCACCCCCAAGTTTAAATATTTTTTTAAAAATACTAAAAAGCTTAGTGCCACGCTGGATTTTTTTGTGGAGTGTCTTTTTGGCCCCTAGAACAACCCAGAAAAAATTCATTTGATTTCATCCCCGGAACACCCCTAGCGGACCACCCCCAAGTTTAAATATTTTTTTAAAAATACTAAAAAGCTTAGTGCCACGCTGGATTTTTTTGTGGGGTGTCTTTTTAGCCCCAAGAACAACCCAGAAAAAATTCATTTGATTTCATCCCCCGGAACAGCCCTAGCGAACCACCCCCAAGTTTAAATATTTTTTTAAAAATACTAAAAAGCTTAGTGCCACGCTGGATTTTTTGTGGGGTGTCTTTTTAGCCCCTAGAACAACTCAAAAAATTCATTTGATTTCATCCCCCGGAACACCCCTAGCGAACCACCCCCAAGTTTAAATATTTTTTTAAAAATACTAAAAAGCTTAGTGCCACGCTGGATTTTTTTGTGGAGTGTCTTGTTGGCCCCTAGAACAACCCAGAAAAAATTCATTTGATTTCATCCCCCGGAACACCCCTAGCGGACCACCCCCAAGTTTAAATATTTTTTTAAAAATACTAAAAAGCTTAGTGCCACGCTGGATTTTTTTGTGGGGTGTCTTTTTAGCCCCTAGAACAACTCAGAAAAAATTCATTTGATTTCATCCCCCGGAACACCCCTAGCGAACCACCCCCAAGTTTAAATATTTTTTTAAAAATACTAAAAAGCTTAGTGCCACGCTGGATTTTTTTGTGGAGTGTCTTGTTGGCCCCTAGAACAACCCAGAAAAAATTCATTTGATTTCATCCCCCGGAACACCCCTAGCGGACCACCCCCAAGTTTAAATATTTTTTTAAAAATACTAAAAAGCTTAGTGCCACGCTGGATTTTTTTGTGGGGTGTCTTTTTAGCCCCTAGAACAACTCAGAAAAAATTCATTTGATTTCATCCCCCGGAACACCCCTAGCGAACCACCCCCAAGTTTAAATATTTTTTTAAAAATACTAAAAAGCTTAGTGCCACGCTGGATTCTTTGTGGAGTGTCTTTTTGGCCCCTAGAACAACTCAGAAAAAATTCATTTGATTTCATCCCCCGGAACACCCCTAGCGAACCACCCCCAAGTTTAAATATTTTTTTAAAAATACTAAAAAGCTTAGTGCCACGCTGGATTTTTTTGTGGAGTGTCTTTTTGGCCCCTAGAACAACCCAGAAAAAATTCATTTGATTTCATCCCCCGGAACACCCCTAGCGGACCACCCCCAAGTTTAAATATTTTTTTAAAAATACTAAAAAGCTTAGTGCCACGCTGGATTTTTTTGTGGGGTGTCTTTTTAGCCCCTAGAACAACTCAGAAAAAATTCATTTGATTTCATCCCCCGGAACACCCCTAGCGAACCACCCCCAAGTTTAAATATTTTTTTAAAAATACTAAAAAGCTTAGTGCCACGCTGGGTTTTTTTGTGGGGTGTCTTTTTGGCCCCTAGAACAACTCAGAAAAAATTCATTTGATTTCATCCCCCGGAACACCCCTAGCGAACCACCCCCAAGTTTAAATATTTTTTTAAAAATACTAAAAAGCTTAGTGCCACGCTGGATTTTTTTGTGGAGTGTCTTTTTGGCCCCTAGAACAACCCAGAAAAAATTCATTTGATTTCATCCCCCGGAACACCCCTAGCGGACCACCCCCAAGTTTAAATATTTTTTTAAAAATACTAAAAAGCTTAGTGCCACGCTGGATTTTTTGTGGGGTGTCTTTTTAGCCCCAAGAACAACCCAGAAAAAATTCATTTGATTTCATCCCCCGGAACAGCCCTAGCGAACCACCCCCAAGTTTAAATATTTTTTTAAAAATACTAAAAAGCTTAGTGCCACGCTGGATTTTTTTGTGGGCTGTCTTTTTAGCCCCTAGAACAACTCAAAAAATTCATTTGATTTCATCCCCCGGAACACCCCTAGCGAACCACCCCCAAGTTTAAATATTTTTTTAAAAATACTAAAAAGCTTAGTGCCACGCTGGATTTTTTTGTGGAGTGTCTTGTTGGCCCCTAGAACAACCCAGAAAAAATTCATTTGATTTCATCCCCCGGAACACCCCTAGCGGACCACCCCCAAGTTTAAATATTTTTTTAAAAATACTAAAAAGCTTAGTGCCACGCTGGATTTTTTGTGGGGTGTCTTTTTAGCCCCTAGAACAACTCAGAAAAAATTCATTTGATTTCATCCCCCGGAACACCCCTAGCGAACCACCCCCAAGTTTAAATATTTTTTTAAAAATACTAAAAAGCTTAGTGCCACGCTGGATTTTTTTGTGGGGTGTCTTTTTAGCCCCTAGAACAACTCAGAAAAAATTCATTTGATTTCATCCCCCGGAACACCCCTAGCGAACCACCCCCAAGTTTAAATATTTTTTAAAAAATACTAAAAAGCTTAGTGCCACGCTGGATTTTTTTGTGGGGTGTCTTTTTAGCCCCTAGAACAACTCAGAAAAAATTCATTTGATTTCATCCCCCGGAACACCCCTAGCGAACCACCCCCAAGTTTAAATATTTTTTTAAAAATACTAAAAAGCTTAGTGCCACGCTGGATTTTTTGTGGGGTGTCTTTTTAGCCCCTAGAACAACTCAGAAAAAATTCATTTGATTTCATCCCCCGGAACACCCCTAGCGAACCACCCCCAAGTTTAAATATTTTTTTAAAAATACTAAAAAGCTTAGTGCCACGCTGGATTTTTTTGTGGGGTGTCTTTTTAGCCCCTAGAACAACTCAGAAAAAATTCATTTGATTTCATCCCCCGGAACACCCCTAGCGAACCACCCCCAAGTTTAAATATTTTTTTAAAAATACTAAAAAGCTTAGTGCCACGCTGGATTTTTTTGTGGAGTGTCTTTTTGGCCCCTAGAACAACCCAGAAAAAATTCATTTGATTTCATCCCCCGGAACACCCCTAGCGGACCACCCCCAAGTTTAAATATTTTTTTAAAAATACTAAAAAGCTTAGTGCCACGCTGGATTTTTTTGTGGAGTGTCTTTTTGGCCCCTAGAACAACTCAGAAAAAATTCATTTGATTTCATCCCCCGGAACACCCCTAGCGGACCACCCCCAAGTTTAAATATTTTTTTAAAAATACTAAAAAGCTTAGTGCCACGCTGGATTTTTTTGTGGGGTGTCTTTTTAGCCCCAAGAACAACCCAGAAAAAATTCATTTGATTTCATCCCCCGGAACAGCCCTAGCGAACCACCCCCAAGTTTAAATATTTTTTTAAAAATACTAAAAAGCTTAGTGCCACGCTGGATTTTTTTGTGGGCTGTCTTTTTAGCCCCTAGAACAACTCAGAAAAAATTCATTTGATTTCATCCCCCGGAACACCCCTAGCGAACCACCCCCAAGTTTAAATATTTTTTTAAAAATACTAAAAAGCTTAGTGCCACGCTGGATTTTTTTGTGGAGTGTCTTGTTGGCCCCTAGAACAACCCAGAAAAAATTCATTTGATTTCATCCCCGGAACACCCCTAGCGGACCACCCCCAAGTTTAAATATTTTTTTAAAAATACTAAAAAGCTTAGTGCCACGCTGGATTTTTTTGTGGGGTGTCTTTTTAGCCCCTAGAACAACTCAGAAAAAATTCATTTGATTTCATCCCCCGGAACACCCCTAGCGAACCACCCCCAAGTTTAAATATTTTTTTAAAAATACTAAAAAGCTTAGTGCCACGCTGGATTTTTTTGTGGAGTGTCTTTTTGGCCCCTAGAACAACCCAGAAAAAATTCATTTGATTTCATCCCCCGGAACACCCCTAGCGGACCACCCCCAAGTTTAAATATTTTTTTAAAAATACTAAAAAGCTTAGTGCCACGCTGGATTTTTTTGTGGGGTGTCTTTTTAGCCCCTAGAACAACTCAGAAAAAATTCATTTGATTTCATCCCCCGGAACACCCCTAGCGAACCACCCCCAAGTTTAAATATTTTTTTAAAAATACTAAAAAGCTTAGTGCCACGCTGGATTTTTTTGTGGAGTGTCTTTTTGGCCCCTAGAACAACCCAGAAAAAATTCATTTGATTTCATCCCCCGGAACACCCCTAGCGGACCACCCCCAAGTTTAAATATTTTTTTAAAAATACTAAAAAGCTTAGTGCCACGCTGGATTTTTTTGTGGGGTGTCTTTTTAGCCCCAAGAACAACCCAGAAAAAATTCATTTGATTTCATCCCCCGGAACAGCCCTAGCGAACCACCCCCAAGTTTAAATATTTTTTTAAAAATACTAAAAAGCTTAGTGCCACGCTGGATTTTTTTGTGGGGTGTCTTTTTAGCCCCAAGAACAACCCAGAAAAAATTCATTTGATTTCATCCCCCGGAACAGCCCTAGCGAACCACCCCCAAGTTTAAATATTTTTTTAAAAATACTAAAAAGCTTAGTGCCACGCTGGATTTTTTTGTGGGCTGTCTTTTTAGCCCCTAGAACAACTCAAAAAAAATTCATTTGATTTCATCCCCCGGAACACCCCTAGCGAACCACCCCCAAGTTTAAATATTTTTTTAAAAATACTAAAAAGCTTAGTGCCACGCTGGATTTTTTTGTGGGCTGTCTTTTTAGCCCCTAGAACAACTCAAAAAAAATTCATTTGATTTCATCCCCCGGAACACCCCTAGCGAACCACCCCCAAGTTTAAATATTTTTTTAAAAATACTAAAAAGCTTAGTGCCACGCTGGATTTTTTTGTGGAGTGTCTTTTTAGCCCCTAGAACAACTCAGAAAAGATTCATTTGATTTCATCCCCCGGAACACCCCTAGCGAACCACCCCCAAGTTTAAATATTTTTTTTAAAATACTAAAAAGCTTAGTGCCACGCTGGATTTTTTTGTGGAGTGTCTTTTTGGCCCCTAGAAGAACCCAGAAAAAATTCATTTGATTTCATCCCCCGGAACACCCCTAGCGGACCACCCCCAAGTTTAAATATTTTTTTAAAAATACTAAAAAGCTTAGTGCCACGCTGGATTTTTTTGTGGGCTGTCTTTTTAGCCCAAAGAACAACCCAGAAAAAATTCATTTGATTTCATCCCCCGGAACACCCCTAGCGGACCACCCCCAAGTTTAAATATTTTTTTAAAAATACTAAAAAGCTTAGTGCCACGCTGGATTTTTTTGTGGGCTGTCTTTTTAGCCCAAAGAACAACCCAGAAAAAATTCATTTGATATTATCCCCCGGAACACCCCTAGCGGACCACCCCCAAGTTTAAATATTTTTTTAAAAATACTAAAAAGCTTAGTGCCACGCTGGATTTTTTTGTGGGGTGTCTTTTTAGCCCCTAGAACAACTCAGAAAAAATTCATTTGATTTCATCTCCCGGAACACCCCTAGCGAACCACCCCCAAGTTTAAATATTTTTTTAAAAATACTAAAAAGCTTAGTGCCACGCTGGATTTTTTTGTGGGGTGTCTTTTTAGCCCCTAGAACAACTCAGAAAAGATTCATTTGATTTCATCCCCCGGAACACCCCTAGCGAACCACCCCCAAGTTTAAATATTTTTTTTAAAATACTAAAAAGCTTAGTGCCACGCTGGATTTTTTTGTGGAGTGTCTTTTTGGCCCCTAGAAGAACCCAGAAAAAATTCATTTGATTTCATCCCCCGGAACACCCCTAGCGGACCACCCCCAAGTTTAAATATTTTTTTAAAAATACTAAAAAGCTTAGTGCCACGCTGGATTTTTTTGTGGGCTGTCTTTTTAGCCCAAAGAACAACCCAGAAAAAATTCATTTGATTTCATCCCCCGGAACACCCCTAGCGGACCACCCCCAAGTTTAAATATTTTTTTAAAAATACTAAAAAGCTTAGTGCCACGCTGGATTTTTTTGTGGGCTGTCTTTTTAGCCCAAAGAACAACCCAGAAAAAATTCATTTGATATTATCCCCCGGAACACCCCTAGCGGACCACCCCCAAGTTTAAATATTTTTTTAAAAATACTAAAAAGCTTAGTGCCACGCTGGATTTTTTTGTGGGGTGTCTTTTTAGCCCAAAAAACAACCCAGAAAAAATTCATTTGATTTCATCCCCCGGAACACCCCTAGCGGACCACCCCCAAGTTTAAATATTTTTTTAAAAATACTAAAAAGCTTAGTGCCACGCTGGATTTTTTTGTGGGGTGTCTTTTTAGCACAAAAAACAACCCAGAAAAAATTCATTTGATTTCATCCCCCGGAACACCCCTAGCGAACCACCCCCAAGTTTAAATATTTTTTTAAAAATACTCAAAAGCCTAGTGCCACGCTGGATTTTTTCGTGGAGTGTCTTTTTGGCCCCTAGAACAACCCAGAAAATATTCATTTGATTTCATCCCCCGGAACACCCCTAGCGAACCACCCCCAAGTTTAAATATTTTTTTAAAAATACTAAAAAGCTTAGTGCCACGCTGGATTTTTTTGTGGGGTGTCTTTTTAGCCCAAAAAACAACCCAGAAAAAATTCATTTGATTTCATCCCCCGGAACACCCCTAGCGGACCACCCCCAAGTTTAAATATTTTTTTAAAAATACTAAAAAGCTTAGTGCCACGCTGGATTTTTTTGTGGGCTGTCTTTTCAGCCCAAAGAACAACCCAGAAAAAATTCATTTGATTTCATCCCCCGGAACACCCCTAGCGGACCACCCCCAAGTTTAAATATTTTTTTAAAAATACTAAAAAGCTTAGTGCCACGCTGGATTTTTTTGTGGGGTGTCTTTTTAGCCCAAAAACAACCCAGAAAAAATTCATTTGATTTCATCCCCCGGAACACCCCTAGCGGACCACCCCCAAGTTTAAATATTTTTTTAAAAATACTAAAAAGCTTAGTGCCACGCTGGATTTTTTTGTGGGGTGTCTTTTTAGCCCAAAAAACAACCCAGAAAAAATTCATTTGATTTCATCCCCCGGAACACCCCTAGCGGACCACCCCCAAGTTTAAATATTTTTTTAAAAATACTAAAAAGCTTAGTGCCACGCTGGATTTTTTTGTGGGGTGTCTTTTTAGCCCAAAAAACAACCCAGAAAAAATTCATTTGATTTCATCCCCCGGAACACCCCTAGCGAACCACCCCCAAGTTTAAATATTTTTTTAAAAATACTCAAAAGCCTAGTGCCACGCTGGATTTTTTCGTGGAGTGTCTTTTTGGCCCCTAGAACAACCCAGAAAATATTCATTTGATTTCATCCCCCGGAACACCCCTAGCGAACCACCCCCAAGTTTAAATATTTTTTTAAAAATACTAAAAAGCTTAGTGCCACGCTGGATTTTTTGTGGGGTGTCTTTTTAGCCCAAAAAACAACCCAGAAAAAATTCATTTGATTTCATCCCCCGGAACACCCCTAGCGGACCACCCCCAAGTTTAAATATTTTTTTAAAAATACTAAAAAGCTTAGTGCCACGCTGGATTTTTTTGTGGGGTGTCTTTTTAGCCCAAAAACAACCCAGAAAAAATTCATTTGATTTCATCCCCCGGAACACCCCTAGCGAACCACCCCCAAGTTTAAATATTTTTTTAAAAATACTCAAAAGCCTAGTGCCACGCTGGATTTTTTCGTGGAGTGTCTTTTTGGCCCCTAGAACAACCCAGAAAATATTCATTTGATTTCATCCCCCGGAACACCCCTAGCGAACCACCCCCAAGTTTAAATATTTTTTTAAAAATACTAAAAAGCTTAGTGCCACGCTGGATTTTTTTGTGGGGTGTCTTTTTAGCCCAAAAACAACCCAGGAAAAATTCATTTGATTTCATCCCCCGGAACACCCCTAGCGGACCACCCCCAAGTTTAAATATTTTTTTAAAAATACTAAAAAGCTTAGTGCCACGCTGGATTTTTTTGTGGGCTGTCTTTTCAGCCCAAAGAACAACCCAGAAAAAATTCATTTGATTTCATCCCCCGGAACACCCCTAGCGGACCACCCCCAAGTTTAAATATTTTTTTAAAAATACTAAAAAGCTTAGTGCCACGCTGGATTTTTTTGTGGGGTGTCTTTTTAGCCCAAAAAACAACCCAGAAAAAATTCATTTGATTTCATCCCCCGGAACACCCCTAGCGAACCACCCCCAAGTTTAAATATTTTTTTAAAAATACTAAAAAGCTTAGTGCCACGCTGGATTTTTTTGTGGGGTGTCTTTTTAGCCCAAAAAACAACCCAGAAAAAATTCATTTGATTTCATCCCCCGGAACACCCCTAGCGAACCACCCCCAAGTTTAAATATTTTTTTAAAAATACTCAAAAGCCTAGTGCCACGCTGGATTTTTTCGTGGAGTGTCTTTTTGGCCCCTAGAACAACCCAGAAAATATTCATTTGATTTCATCCCCCGGAACACCCCTAGCGAACCACCCCCAAGTTTAAATATTTTTTTAAAAATACTAAAAAGCTTAGTGCCACGCTGGATTTTTTTGTGGGGTGTCTTTTTAGCCCAAAAAACAACCCAGAAAAAATTCATTTGATTTCATCCCCCGGAACACCCCTAGCGGACCACCCCCAAGTTTAAATATTTTTTTAAAAATACTAAAAAGCTTAGTGCCACGCTGGATTTTTTTGTGGGGTGTCTTTTTAGCCCAAAAAACAACCCAGAAAAAATTCATTTGATTTCATCCCCCGGAACACCCCTAGCGAACCACCCCCAAGTTTAAATATTTTTTTAAAAATACTCAAAAGCCTAGTGCCACGCTGGATTTTTTTGTGGGGTGTCTTTTTAGCCCAAAAAACAACCCAGAAAAAATTCATTTGATTTCATCCCCCGGAACACCCCTAGCGGACCACCCCCAAGTTTAAATATTTTTTTAAAAATACTAAAAAGCTTAGTGCCACGCTGGATTTTTTTGTGGGGTGTCTTTTTAGCCCAAAAAACAACCCAGAAAAAATTCATTTGATTTCATCCGGCGGAACACCCCTAGCGAACCACCCCCAAGTTTAAATATTTTTTAAAAATACTAAAAAGCTTAGTGCCACGCTGGATTTTTTGTGGGGTGTCTTTTTAGCCCAAAAAACAACCCAGAAAAAATTCATTTGATTTCATCCCCCGGAACACCCCTAGCGAACCACCCCCAAGTTTAAATATTTTTTTAAAAATACTCAAAAGCCTAGTGCCACGCTGGATTTTTTTGTGGGGTGTCTTTTTAGCCCAAAGAACAACCCAGAAAAAATTCATTTGATTTCATCCCCCGGAACACCCCTAGCGGACCACCCCCAAGTTTAAATATTTTTTTAAAAATACTAAAAAGCTTAGTGCCACGCTGGATTTTTTTATGGGGTGTCTTTTTAGCCCAAAAAACAACCCAGAAAAAATTCATTTGATTTCATCCCCCGGAACACCCCTAGCGAACCACCCCCAAGTTTAAATATTTTTTTAAAAATACTAAAAAGCTTAGTGCCACGCTGGATTTTTTTGTGGGGTGTCTTTTTAGCCCAAAAAACAACCCAGAAAAAATTCATTTGATTTCATCCCCCGGAACACCCCTAGCGAACCACCCCCAAGTTTAAATATTTTTTTAAAAATACTCAAAAGCCTAGTGCCACGCTGGATTTTTTCGTGGAGTGTCTTTTTGGCCCCTAGAACAACCCAGAAAATATTCATTTGATTTCATCCCCCGGAACACCCCTAGCGAACCACCCCCAAGTTTAAATATTTTTTTAAAAATACTAAAAAGCTTAGTGCCACGCTGGATTTTTTTGTGGGGTGTCTTTTTAGCCCAAAAAACAACCCAGAAAAAATTCATTTGATTTCATCCCCCGGAACACCCCTAGCGGACCACCCCCAAGTTTAAATATTTTTTTAAAAATACTAAAAAGCTTAGTGCCACGCCGGATTTTTTTGTGGGGTGTCTTTTTAGCCCAAAAAACAACCCAGAAAAAATTCATTTGATTTCATCCCCCGGAACACCCCTAGCGAACCACCCCCAAGTTTAAATATTTTTTTAAAAATACTCAAAAGCCTAGTGCCACGCTGGATTTTTTCGTGGAGTGTCTTTTTGGCCCCTAGAACAACCCAGAAAATATTCATTTGATTTCATCCCCCGGAACACCCCTAGCGAACCACCCCCAAGTTTAAATATTTTTTTAAAAATACTAAAAAGCTTAGTGCCACGCTGGATTTTTTTGTGGGGTGTCTTTTTAGCCCAAAAAACAACCCAGAAAAAATTCATTTGATTTCATCCCCCGGAACACCCCTAGCGGACCACCCCCAAGTTTAAATATTTTTTTAAAAATACTAAAAAGCTTAGTGCCACGCCGGATTTTTTTGTGGGGTGTCTTTTTAGCCCAAAAAACAACCCAGAAAAAATTCATTTGATTTCATCCCCCGGAACACCCCTAGCGAACCACCCCCAAGTTTAAATATTTTTTTAAAAATACTCAAAAGCCTAGTGCCACGCTGGATTTTTTCGTGGAGTGTCTTTTTGGCCCCTAGAACAACCCAGAAAATATTCATTTGATTTCATCCCCCGGAACACCCCTAGCGAACCACCCCCAAGTTTAAATATTTTTTTAAAAATACTAAAAAGCTTAGTGCCACGCTGGATTTTTTTGTGGGGTGTCTTTTTAGCCCAAAAAACAACCCAGAAAAAATTCATTTGATTTCATCCCCGGAACACCCCTAGCGGACCACCCCCAAGTTTAAATATTTTTTTAAAAATACTAAAAAGCTTAGTGCCACGCCGGATTTTTTTGTGGGGTGTCTTTTTAGCCCAAAAAACAACCCAGAAAAAATTCATTTGATTTCATCCCCCGGAACACCCCTAGCGAACCACCCCCAAGTTTAAATATTTTTTTAAAAATACTCAAAAGCCTAGTGCCACGCTGGATTTTTTCGTGGAGTGTCTTTTTGGCCCCTAGAACAACCCAGAAAATATTCATTTGATTTCATCCCCCGGAACACCCCTAGCGAACCACCCCCAAGTTTAAATATTTTTTTAAAAATACTAAAAAGCTTAGTGCCACGCTGGATTTTTTTGTGGGGTGTCTTTTTAGCCCAAAAAACAACCCAGAAAAAATTCATTTGATTTCATCCCCCGGAACACCCCTAGCGGACCACCCCCAAGTTTAAATATTTTTTTAAAAATACTAAAAAGCTTAGTGCCACGCCGGATTTTTTTGTGGGGTGTCTTTTTAGCCCAAAAAACAACCCAGAAAAAATTCATTTGATTTCATCCCCCGGAACACCCCTAGCGAACCACCCCCAAGTTTAAATATTTTTTTAAAAATACTCAAAAGCCTAGTGCCACGCTGGATTTTTTCGTGGAGTGTCTTTTTGGCCCCTAGAACAACCCAGAAAATATTCATTTGATTTCATCCCCCGGAACACCCCTAGCGAACCACCCCCAAGTTTAAATATTTTTTTAAAAATACTAAAAAGCTTAGTGCCACGCTGGATTTTTTTGTGGGGTGTCTTTTTAGCCCAAAAAACAACCCAGAAAAAATTCATTTGATTTCATCCCCCGGAACACCCCTAGCGGACCACCCCCAAGTTCAAATATTTTTTTAAAAATACTAAAAAGCTTAGTGCCACGCTGGATTTTTTTGTGGGGTGTCTTTTTAGCCCAAAAAACAACCCAGAAAAAATTCATTTGATTTCATCCCCCGGAACACCCCTAGCGAACCACCCCCAAGTTTAAATATTTTTTTAAAAATACTCAAAAGCCTAGTGCCACGCTGGATTTTTTCGTGGAGTGTCTTTTTGGCCCCTAGAACAACCCAGAAAATATTCATTTGATTTCATCCCCCGGAACACCCCTAGCGAACCACCCCCAAGTTTAAATATTTTTTTAAAAATACTAAAAAGCTTAGTGCCACGCTGGATTTTTTTGTGGAGTGTCTTTTTGGCCCCTAGAACAACCCAGAAAAAATTTATTTGATTTCATCCCCCGGAACACCCCTAGCGGACCACCCCCAAATTTAAATATTTTTTTAAAAATAGCAAACAGCTTCGTGCCAAAGTAATTGAAAAAAACTGCTGAACAATAATCTTCTGCTACCGGGATTCGAAACCAAGACCTAACGAATATAAAACACAACCACTGCCGCACTGCTACTCAGACGCTCACGATCAGTCGGAAATATTTTTACGCATTCAGAACGCCGATATTATTATAACAATAATATCATGATTAGGAATTGAGCTCGTTCCAACTGACAGATCAAAAGTATGGTAGGTTTAAGAGGGTTAAAATACTATTTTAAAGAAGTGCTTTACTCCTCCATACGCTACTATTAGGATATCGGAATCGAGGACTTAAATAACCCCTAGTAGGAAGGGACCGTTGGCCAAGGCTCGGTCCAGGCATTGGCCAGTCGTTATGCCAGAGTCCCGAGCCTTGGCGCAAGCCTTGGTCCAGCCTTGGCTGAACCATTGGGTAAGCATTGGTCCAAGCCTTCGATGATGTCCATGTTCCAAGCTTTGGGGAACAAAATATCAAGCCTCGGCCGAGTCTTGGGAAACGAAAAGTTGAGCCTTGGCCAAGGCTTGGGAAACAAAAAAACAAGCCTCGGCCAAACCTCGGGAAGCAAAAAATCTAAGGCTCACCCAATGCTCGAACTAAAATATTATTATTTAAATTAATAAATATAATTAAATGAAAGTTCGATCACACTTTTATCGACATGACATTGGAGTGTAATTAACTAATTACTGAATTAATGAGAAATAACGATTAAATTATTTGGGGGCTACAGGGGTTCGAACTGAGATCCTTCTGATTACTAGGCCAGAACGCTATCCACCGTGCTAAAACTGATATCCAGATAATCATGATTTTTTTGCTTCTTAAATCATTTAAATACAATTTGATTCAAAAATATTAGATCGTAAAGATGAAGCGAAATATAGTTTTATTCAATGAACTTACAATTGTCTGATGAGTAATGACATATATTTATTAATTTGTAATTTTATGATTTGATATAAGGGGCTATTCATAAATTACGTAGGCAAATTTTGGGCAATTTTGATACCCCCCCTCCCCTAAAATAAGCAATAGTAAGATTTTCAATTTGGACCCCCCCTCTTATCTTAATATTACGTAAGAATACTAAAGTTAAAATTCGAGTGTTTTAAATATCGAAAAATCTTCCCATTATGAAGAATTATTTATTTGATGTACTCTTTTTCTTTAGGACACACGAAATAATTGAAACTAATTTAAAACACACATTTCTTCTCATTGTTAACTTTTTTTATTCAAAGATTTTTGTTTCGTTGCATTAAAATATAACATCTAAAATATAACATATAACATTTAAAATAAATATATATTAAGAATGTAATATATAAATATGGTATCATAATTATATCATCTTAAATAATAGACTACAAGCCATATACTATCACCGAATATTATTAATTTTTAAAAACAAATTGAAGATATTATAAATACAAATGCGAGACCAAAGAACAAATACTTCATATTTTTCACCTTTATACCTATAGGTATAAAATATTTAAAGATGTTCCCTCTGAATTTGTTTGTATGAACTGATACAAGTATAGTAGTACGGTTATACCAAAAACTGACGCATATTAGAAGTTATTCAAATTATTGACTGATCTGATAGAAAAAATCTTACGTAAGATTCCTTAAGTAGCATCCCCTGGGTACAGTAAGCATGCATAAAGATTCAAGTTGACCCTCCCCCCCTGAAAAGTGCTTACGTAATTTGTGAATAGCCCCTAAATGAATAAATTAAGAGTAAGATCAAGTAGCACTACTAGGGAAAGGGGTGGGGCAAAAGGGGGTAGGGTAGGCAAAACGGAGTACCCCCAAAATATATACAAAAAAAAACAATTTTTTTTTTGTCTAATTGCTATAAATCCGATATATTTGCGCATTTTTAGTCCTACGCATGATACTTGGGGCAAAACGGACCGTCCGAAAATTTTGAAATAATGATTCTTTCATATTTTTATCGTAAAATTAAAAAATGTTTAATATAATAATCCATTTTTCGGCTGATTCTCTATAGCTGGGGCAAATTCAGCCACTAAAATTATTCGAAAATAATATTTTATTTTTTAATTGGAAAAATTTTTGAAATAATGCAAAATGATCTGTAATCTAAAAAATCAAAAAACACGTTTTTTGGGTTCAAAATAATGACAAATAAAAAATGTTGAATTGTTTTTTTTTCATTAAATAACTATTAGTAATTAAGCTGATCGGGGGGAAATGATTCATTAAACCAATGATGTGAAATGTAATTTTTCTTTATGTATATTACATATAAAAAATTTGAATTTAATGAAATTTGATCAACTTTCAGAAATTTTTTTTTCAACTTTTTTAAAGAGTACCCCATTTTGCCCGCCAAAAATAAAAATTTCATGTTAGCTAAAGTTTTGTACATAGCAATAACTAATTAAATGGAAATTATTGATATTAATCGTATACTCGGTATGCCCTGGTCTTCTCTATATACATATATATAGATACATGTAAAGTTGATAATTTTAATTTTAAATTTAAATTTGACCCAGGCTGAGGCATTGGCCAATGGTCAGCTGCCAAGGTTCGGCTTGACAAAAATTAAACTATCGGACCCAGCCTCGGCCGATCCTTGGGCCAATGGTCAGCAGCCAAGGCTCAATTTGACAAAAATTAAACTATCGGGCCTGGCCCTGGCCGAGGCTCGGGCCAATGGTCACTACCCAAGGCTCGGCTTAATTTAATGAAACCAATGGACCAAGCCTCGGCCTAGACTTGGGCCAATGGTTAGCTGCCAAGACTTGGCTTAACGTAATCAAACCATTGGGTCAAGCCCTGGCCGAGGCTTGGGCCAATGGTCAGCTGCCGAAGCTTGGCAAGTGACAACAGGGCCAAGACTCGGCCTATTGTCAGTCTTGGCGGTTCCTACCTGGGGTATATTCGGTAGACCGTTATGTCCTGGTCTTCTCTGTATACATATATATAGATACATGTAAAGTTGCTAATTTTAATATTAAGTAAAAATTTAATCCAGGCTGAAGCATTGGACAATGGTCAGCTGCCAAGGCTCGGCTTGACAAAAACTAAACTATCGGACCCAGCCTCGGCCGATCCTTGGGCCAATGGTCCGCGGCCAAGGCTCAGTTTAACAAAAATTAAACTATTGGGCCAAGCCCTGGCCAAGGCTTGGGCCAATGGTCAGCTGCCGAAGCTTGGCAATTGACAACAGGGCCAAGGCTCGGCCTATGGTCAGCCTTGGCGATTCCTACCTGGGACATATTACATTCAGCGGCAAGTCCAACATCAAAAGAACTGTTGCTTTGGAGGCTCAAACTACTGTTCTAATTCTGACTAGGCAGAAGTGACGCAGAACGATATGACATTCAGCCATTACTTTTTTAGAAAAGGATATCATAAACACAAAAAAGAAATGGAGAAATCAAGAATTTCAGTCGCTTGATAGAAAATAAAAAAGATAACAATTATAATCATTGAACCTTATTCTCCTTCTGTATTTACTTTGACCTCGAGGATACGCGTAGGCGTCCTTCTTCAGAAAAAAACACAACGTCTTATGTCCACTTTCTTTCTCTATCAATTCCCGATGATATCTGAAATTCAATTTTTTTTCAGTCTTGCGGCAAAAAAATTTTTAGGTACTCATGCTAAAAATATATAAAGAAAAATTTCAAAAAACCGACCAAAACTTGTAAAATACCGTACGATTAAAAATTTCGTGAGATTAATTTACGCCGTATCAAAAAAATTAATATTTTCCGTTGAACGTTAAAAAATTTTCTAATTTTCAAACAGTATTTCTATATGAACAAGAAAAATTTTATAAATGTCATTACCCATAATTGTAGAGGGAATTGTTGAAAAAAATTATTTATATGATGATTTTATTTGAATTTTGTTCTTTCGGGTATTTTAGGATAACCGGTTTTTACAATTTTTTTAATTTCAAATTCAAGAAAGTTTTTCCAAATTGATCTGAAGTATTTTCTGTTTTTCAAATTTCTCTACTAAAATATAGTTGAAAGTAGAAAAACAATGTTATTCGAATATTGCAATTTATTCAGCACCCAAAAAAGTATGAGAAGAAAAAAAATATTTTTGAAAAATTAATTTTCGTGCTAAAATGTAGCTTCAGAGTTTAAAAAAGCATGAACGGTACAGGTACGAATTAAACTCCGAGATAGTGCGCGTGCGCCATTCTCTTCAAACCGTTCTCGGAGAAAAATGGGGGAAATAATAATAATAGTAGTAAGCGGCCGATCAGATACTCGAAGTAATTGGTGTTTCGCCTTTCTCGTAATTTATTCTATTTTTCATTTTTTTTTGACAACTAACTTTCGAAAAATCGATTTGACAATATAGGTATCGATCGATTCCAAATTTTACGACTCGTCCAGAAAATGTGACGACAAAAAATCGATTCTTAAAAATTAACTAACTTTTTTTTATAAACAAATAAGTGAATGAACTTTTGAAAATCGATTCGAACACATAGGTATCAATCGATTCCAAATTTTATGACTCGTCCAGAAAATGTGACGACAAAAAATCGATTTTTGAAAATTAACTAACTTTTTTTTATAAACAAATAAGTAAAAAAACGTTTCGAAAATCGATTTTACATTAAAAAATTTGAGAAAAGAAATGCATTTTTTGTGCAACAATTCAGATTCAGAGTTCAAAAAGCTATGAGCTGTACGGGAACGAATCCAACTCCGAGAAAGTGCGCGTGCGCCATTCTCTTCAAACCGTTCTCGGTGATAAATGGGGGAAATAATAATAATAGTTGTAAGCGGCCGATCAGATACTCGAAGTAATTTGGTGTTTCGTCGTTCTTGTAATTTATTCTATTTTATACTTTTTTTTGATAACTAACTTTTGAAAAATCGATTTGACAATATAGGTATCAATCGATTCCAAATTTTACGAATCGTCCATAAAACGTAACGACAAAAATTCGATTTTTGAAAATTAACTAACTTTTTGTTATAAACAAATAAGTAAATGAACTTTTAATAATCGATTCGAACATATAGGTATCAATCGATTCCAAATTTTATGACTCGTCCAGAAAATGTGACGACAAAAAATCGATTTTTGAAAATTAACTAACTTTTTGTTATAAACAAATAAATGAATGAACTTTTAAAAATCGATTCGAACGTATAGGTATCAATTGATTCCAAATTTTACGACTCGTCCAGAAAATGTGACGACAAAAAATCGATTTCTGAAAATTAACTAATTGTTTTTTTAAACAAATGAGTAGATAAACTTTTGAAAAATCGATATGACAATATAGGTATCGATCGATTCCAAATTTTACGAATCGTCCAGGAAATATGACGACAAAAAATCGATTTTTGAAGATTAACTAACTTTTTGTTATAAACAAATAAGTGAATGAACTTTTAAAAATCGATTCGAACATGTAGGTATCAATCGATTCCAAATTTTCGACTTGTCCAGGAAATGTGACGACAAAAATTCGATTTTTGAAAATTAACTAACTTTTTTTTATAAACAAATAAGTAAAAAAACGTTTCGAAAATCGATTTTACGTTAAAAAAATTTGAGAAAAGAAATGTATTTTTTGTGCAAAAATTCAGATTCAGAGTTCAAAAAGCTATGAGCTGTACGGGGACGAATCCAACTCCGAGATAGTGCGCGTGCGCCATTCTCTTCAAACCGTTCTCGGCGATAAATGGGGGAAATAATAATAATAGTAGTAAGCGGCCGATCAGATACTCGAAGTAATTTGGTGTTTCGTCTTTCTTGTAATTTATTCTATTTTATATTTTTTTTTGATAACTAACTTTTGAAAAATCGATTTGACAATATAGGTATCAATCGATTCCAAATTTTACGAATCGTCCATAAAACGTAACGACAAAAATTCGATTTTTGAAAATTAACTAACTTTTTGTTATAAACAAATAAGTAAATGAACTTTTAATAATCGATTCGAACATATAGGTATCAATCGATTCCAAATTTTATGACTCGTCCAGAAAATGTGACGACAAAAAATCGATTTTTGAAAATTAACTAACTTTTTGTTATAAACAAATAAATGAATGAACTTTTAAAAATCGATTCGAACGTATAGGTATCAATTGATTCCAAATTTTACGACTCGTCCAGAAAATGTGACGACAAAAAATCGATTTCTGAAAATTAACTAATTGTTTTTTTAAACAAATGAGTAGATAAACTTTTGAAAAATCGATATGACAATATAGGTATCGATCGATTCCAAATTTTACGAATCGTCCAGGAAATATGACGACAAAAAATCGATTTTTGAAGATTAACTAACTTTTTGTTATAAACAAATAAGTGAATGAACTTTTAAAAATCGATTCGAACATGTAGGTATCAATCGATTCCAAATTTTCGACTTGTCCAGGAAATGTGACGACAAAAATTCGATTTTTGAAAATTAACTAACTTTTTTTTATAAACAAATAAGTAAAAAAACGTTTCGAAAATCGATTTTACGTTAAAAAAATTTGAGAAAAGAAATGTATTTTTTGTGCAAAAATTCAGATTCAGAGTTCAAAAAGCTATGAGCTGTACGGGGACGAATCCAACTCCGAGATAGTGCGCGTGCGCCATTCTCTTCAAACCGTTCTCGGCGATAAATGGGGGAAATAATAATAATAGTAGTAAGCGGCCGATCAGATACTCGAAGTAATTTGGTGTTTCGTCTTTCTTGTAATTTATTCTATTTTATATTTTTTTTTGATAACTAACTTTTGAAAAATCGATTTGACAATATAGGTATCAATCGATTCCAAATTTGACGAATCGTCCATAAAACGTAACGACAAAAATTCGATTTTTGAAAATTAACTAACTTTTTGTTATAAACAAATAAGTGAATGAACTTTTAATAATCGATTCGAACATATAGGTATCAATCGATTCCAAATTTAACGAATCGCCCAGATAACGTAACGACAAAAAATCTATTTTCGAAAATTAACTAATTGTTTTTTTAATCAAATGAGTAGATAAACTTTTGAAAAATCGATTCGACAATATAGGTATCAATCGATTCCAAATTTTACGACTCGTCCAGGAAATATGACGACAAAAAATCGTTTTTTGAAAATTAACTCACTTTTTTGTATAAACAAATAAGTGAATAAACTTTTACAATAGTCCAGTAAATAGACCTTTAAATGCGAATTTTGAGATAAGTCGTTGCATTTTTGATATAAGTTACTTTAAAGTGTCTGAAAGAAAGTGGTAAAGAAATTTTTTCCACCACCCCCCGGGTACGGTTGAAAAAAATTCAAAAAAAGTGTTTTTTAAAAATTTTGAGAAAACGGTAAGAGCTAGAAAAAAAAGTTCCGAATAAAAGTTGTAGAACTTTGAATTTTACATAAAAAATGTTCTTTGACTTTTTTGGCTATTATTAAAATTAACAGAGTTAGGGTGCCTGGAAGCTAGGGGATGAACGTTACAGCTTTAAAAAATCATAACTCCCTAAGAAATGAAGATAATTAAAAAAATTTTTTTTTGTTTTATTCATCAACCTATAAACTTCAATCTCAGAGATAAATTTTTTTTTTTTAATTTTTTATAAAAAAAGTTATAACAATTCAAAATTTTAATTATTTTTTTTTAACCACTCTAATTGATGAAAATAATTTTTTTTTTTCATTATTTGATTTAATATATTAAAAAAAAATTTTTGTCGTTGGAAATTTTTTTTTGCCTTTATTTTCCAAGCAGGTATGAATTTATTTACCTGGCGTCAATTTGTTTGTGGCGGCAACTTTGCTTTTACTACCGAGTAGCGTACTGACCGCGCATGCGCTAGTAAACTGAATGAGCACATACTTGTGTGTCGTTACACGTACCTCAACGTTTATGTGTGTACGATATTGTAAGACGTTAACGAAAGAAAGAGAGAAAAATACATAGATACACAAATCTAATAAAAGATATAAATAGTGGAAAAAAAATATATCCGAATTTACTTATTCATTTATTATGATCCTTGTAGTCCAGAAATATAGGCGAAATAATAATAATGTGAGGCAAATAACTACAATAGTAAGCGGCTACTTAGATACTCGGACAAATTTGTTTTTTCATTTTTTTTGTAATTTATTCTTTCTTTTTTTAAGACTTAATTAACTTTTGAAAAATCGATTCGACAATGTAGGTATCAATCGATTCCAAATTTTATGAACCGTCCAAGAAACCTATCGATAAAAAACCGATTTTTAAAAAGTTTATTAATTATTTATTATAAACAAACGTTAATTAACTTTAAAAAAATCTATTCGATAATATGGGTATCAATCGATTCCAAATTTTATGAACCGTCCAAGAAACCTATCGATAAAAAACCGATTTTTAAAAAGTTTATTAATTATTTATTATAAACAAATGTTAATTAACTTTTAAAAAATCGATTCGGTAATGTAGGTATCAATCGTTTCCAAATTTCATGAACCGTCCAAAAAACCTATCGATAAAAAACCGATCTTTAAAAAGTTTATTAATTATTTATTATAAACAAATGTTAATTAACTTTTAAAAAATCGATTCGATAATATGGCTATCAATCGATTCCAAATTTTATGAACCGTCCAAAAAACCTATCGATAAAAAACCGATTTTTAAAAAGTTTATTAATTATTTATTATAAACAAATGTTAATTAACTTTTAAAAAATCGATTCGGTAATGTAGGTATCAATCGATTCCAAATTTCATGAACCGTCCAAAAAACCTATCGATAAAAAACCGATCTTTAAAAAGTTTATTAATTATTTATTATAAACAAATGTTAATTAACTTTTAAAAAATCGATTCGATAATATGGCTATCAATCGATTCCAAATTTTATGAACCGTCCAAAAAACCTATCGATAAAAAACCGATTTTTAAAAAGTTTATTAATTATTTATTATAAACAAATGTTAATTAACTTTTAAAAAATCGATTCGGTAATGTAGGTATCAATCGATTCCAAATTTCATGAACCGTCCAAAAAACCTATCGATAAAAAACCGATCTTTAAAAAGTTTATTAATTATTTATTATAAACAAATGTTAATTAACTTTTAAAAAATCGATTCGGTAATGTAGGTATCAATCGATTCCAAATTTCATGAACCGTCCAAAAAACCTATCGATAAAAAACCGATCTTTAAAAAGTTTATTAATTATTTATTATAAACAAATGTTAATTAACTTTTAAAAAATCGATTCCATAATATGGGTATCAATCGATTCCAAATTTTATGAACCGTCCAAAAAACCTATCGATAAAAAACCGATCTTTAAAAAGTTTATTAATTATTTATTATAAACAAATGTTAATTAACTTTTAAAAAATCGATTCGGTAATGTAGGTATCAATCGATTCCAAATTTCATGAACCGTCCAAAAAACCTATCGATAAAAAACCGATCTTTAAAAAGTTTATTAATTATTTATTATAAACAAATGTTAATTAACTTTTAAAAAATCGATTCGGTAATGTAGGTATCAATCGATTCCAAATTTCATGAACCGTCCAAAAAACCTATCGATAAAAAACCGATCTTTAAAAAGTTTATTAATTATTTATTATAAACAAATGTTAATTAACTTTTAAAAAATCGATTCGATAATTTGGGTATCAATCGATTCCAAATTTTATGAACCGTCCAAAAAACCTATCGATAAAAAACCGATTTTTAAAAAGTTTATTAATTATTTATTATAAACAAATGTTAATTAACTTTTGAAAAATCGATTCGACAATGTAGGTATCAATCGATTCCAAATTTCATGAACCGTCCAAAAAACCTATCGATAAAAAACCGATCTTTAAAAAGTTTATTAATTATTTATTATAAACAAATGTTAATTAACTTTAAAAAAATCGATTCGATAATATGGGTATCAATCGATTCCAAATTTTATGAACCGTCCAAAAAACCTATCGATAAAAAACCGATTTTTAAAAAGTTTATTAATTATTTATTATAAACAAATGTTAATTAACTTTTAAAAAATCGATTCGGTAATGTAGGTATCAATCGATTCCAAATTTCATGAACCGTCCAAAAAACCTATCGATAAAAAACCGATCTTTAAAAAGTTTATTAATTATTTATTATAAACAAATGTTAATTAACTTTTAAAAAATCGATTCGATAATTTGGGTATCAATCGATTCCAAATTTTATGAACCGTCCAAAAAACCTATCGATAAAAAACCGATCTTTAAAAAGTTTATTAATTATTTATTATAAACAAATGTTAATTAACTTTTGAAAAATCGATTCGACAATGTAGGTATCAATCGATTCCAAATTTCATGAACCGTCCAAAAAACCTATCGAAAAAGAACCGATTTTTAAAAAGTTTATTAATTATTTATTATAAACAAATGTTAATTAACTTTTAAAAAATCGATTCGATAATATGGGTATCAATCGATTCCAAATTTTATGAACCGTCCAAAAAACCTATCGATAAAAAACCGATTTTTAAAAAGTTTATTAATTATTTATTATAAACAAATGTTAATTAACTTTTAAAAAATCGATTCGGTAATGTAGGTATCAATCGATTCCAAATTTCATGAACCGTCCAAAAAACCTATCGATAAAAAACCGATCTTTAAAAAGTTTATTAATTATTTATTATAAACAAATGTTAATTAACTTTTAAAAAATCGATTCGGTAATGTAGGTATCAATCGATTCCAAATTTCATGAACCGTCCAAAAAACCTATCGATAAAAAACCGATCTTTAAAAAGTTTATTAATTATTTATTATAAACAAATGTTAATTCTTTTAAAAAATCGATTCGATAATTTGGGTATCAATCGATTCCAAATTTTATGAACCGTCCAAAAAACCTATCGATAAAAAACCGATTTTTAAAAAGTTTATTAATTATTTATTATAAACAAATGTTAATTAACTTTTAAAAAATCGATTCGGTAATGTAGGTATCAATCGATTCCAAATTTCATGAACCGTCCAAAAAACCTATCGATAAAAAACCGATCTTTAAAAAGTTTATTAATTATTTATTATAAACAAATGTTAATTCTTTTAAAAAATCGATTCGATAATTTGGGTATCAATCGATTCCAAATTTTATGAACCGTCCAAAAAACCTATCGATAAAAAACCGATTTTTAAAAAGTTTATTAATTATTTATTATAAACAAATGTTAATTAACTTTTAAAAAATCGATTCGGTAATGTAGGTATCAATCGATTCCAAATTTCATGAACCGTCCAAAAAACCTATCGATAAAAAACCGATCTTTAAAAAGTTTATTAATTATTTATTATAAACAAATGTTAATTAACTTTTAAAAAATCGATTCGATAATTTGGGTATCAATCGATTCCAAATTTTATGAACCGTCCAAAAAACCTATCGATAAAAAACCGATCTTTAAAAAGTTTATTAATTATTTATTGTAAACAAATGTTAATTAACTTTTAAAAAATCGATTCGATAATTTGGGTATCAATCGATTCCAAATTTTATGAACCGTCCAAAAAACCTATCGATAAAAAACCGATTTTTAAAAAGTTTATTAATTATTTATTATAAACAAATGTTAATTAACTTTTGAAAAATCGATTCGACAATGTAGGTATCAATCGATTCCAAATTTCATGAACCGTCCAAAAAACCTATCGAAAAAGAACCGATTTTTAAAAAGTTTATTAATTATTTATTATAAACAAATGTTAATTAACTTTTAAAAAATCGATTCGATAATATGGGTATCAATCGATTCCAAATTTTATGAACCGTCCAAAAAACCTATCGATAAAAAACCGATTTTTAAAAAGTTTATTAATTATTTATTATAAACAAATGTTAATTAACTTTTAAAAAATCGATTCGGTAATGTAGGTATCAATCGATTCCAAATTTCATGAACCGTCCAAAAAACCTATCGATAAAAAACCGATCTTTAAAAAGTTTATTAATTATTTATTATAAACAAATGTTAATTAACTTTTAAAAAATCGATTCGATAATATGGGTATCAGTCGATTCCAAATTTTATAAACCGTCCAAAAAACCTATCGATAAAAAACCGATTTTTAAAAAGTTAATTAACATTTGTTTATAATAAATAATTAATAAACTTTTTAAAAATCGGTTTTTTAACGATTGGTTTTCTGGACGGTTCATGAAATTTGGAATCGATTGATACCTACATTGTCGAATCGATTTTTCAAAAGTTAATTAAGTCTTAAAAAAAGAAAGAATAAATTACAAAAAAAATGAAAAAACAAATTTGTCCGAGTATCTAAGTAGCCGCTTACTATTGTAGTTATTTGCCTCACATTATTATTATTTCGCCTATATTTCTGGACTACAAGGATCATAATAAATGAATAAGTAAATTCGGATATATTTTTTTTCCACTATTTATATCTTTTATTAGATTTGTGTATCTATGTATTTTTCTCTCTTTCTTTCGTTAACGTCTTACAATATCGTACACACATAAACGTTGAGGTACGTGTAACGACACACAAGTATGTGCTCATTCAGTTTACTAGCGCATGCGCGGTCAGTACGCTACTCGGTAGTAAAAGCAAAGTTGCCGCCACAAACAAATTGACGCCAGGTAAATAAATTCATACCTGCTTGGAAAATAAAGGCAAAAAAAATTTCCAACGACAAAAATTTTTTTTTAATATACTAAATCAAATAATGAAAAAAAAAAATTATTTTCATCAATTAGAGTGGTTAAAAAAAATAATTAAAATTTTGAATTGTTATAACTTTTTTATAAAAAATTAAAAAAAAAAAATTTATCTCTGAGATTGAAGTTTATAGGTTGATGAATAAAACAAAAAAAAATTTTTTTAATTATCTTCATTTCTTAGGGAGTTATGATTTTTTAAAGCTGTAACGTTCATCCCCTAGCTTCCAGGCACCCTAACTCTGTTAATTTTAATAATAGCCAAAAAAGTCAAAGAACATTTTTTATGTAAAATTCAAAGTTCTACAACTTTTATTCGGAACTTTTTTTTCTAGCTCTTACCGTTTTCTCAAAATTTTTAAAAAACACTTTTTTTGAATTTTTTTCAACCGTACCCGGGGGGTGGTGGAAAAAATTTCTTTACCACTTTCTTTCAGACACTTTAAAGTAACTTATATCAAAAATGCAACGACTTATCTCAAAATTCGCATTTAAAGGTCTATTTTACTGGACTAAATAGTAAGCGGTTACTTAGATACTCGGACGAATTTGTTTTTTCATTTTTTTTGTAGTTTATTCTTTCTTTTTTTAAGACTTAATTAACTTTTGAAAAATCGATTCGATAATATGGGTATCAATCGATTCCAAATTTAACAAATCGTCCAGAAAACGTAACGACAAAAAATCAATTTTCGAAAATTAACTAACTTTTTTGTATAAACAAATAAGTGAATGAACTTTTAAAAATCGATTCGAACATGTAGGTATCAATCGATTCCAAATTTTACGACTTGTCTAGAAAATGTGACAACAAAAATTCGATTTTTGAAAATTAACTAACTTTTTTTTTTAAACAAATGAGTAGATAAACTTTTGAAAATCAATTCGAACATATAGGTATCGATCGATTCCAAATTTTACGAATCGCCCAGAAAACGTAACGACAAAAAATAAATTTTCGAAAATTAACTAATTGTTTTTCAAACAAATGAGTAGATAAACTTTTGAAAAATCGATTTGACAGTATAGGTATCGATCGATTCCAAATTTTACGAATCGCCCAGAAAACGTAACGACAAAAAATAAATTTTCGAAAATTAACTAATTGTTTTTTTAAACAAATGAGTAGATAAACTTTTGAAAAATCGATCTGACAGTATAGGCATCAATCGATTCCAAATTTTACGAATCGCCCAGAAAACGTAACGACAAAAAATAAATTTTCGAAAATTAACTAATTGTTTTTCAAACAAATGAGTAGATAAACTTTTGAAAAATCGATTTGACAGTATAGGTATCGATCGATTCCAAATTTTACGAATCGCCCAGAAAACGTAACGACAAAAAATAAATTTTCGAAAATTAACTAATTGTTTTTTAAACAAATGAGTAGATAAACTCTTGAAAATCAATTCGAACATATAGGTATCGATCGATTCCAAATTTTACGAATCGCCCAGAAAACGTAACGACAAAAAATAAATTTTCGAAAATTAACTAATTGTTTTTTAAACAAATGAGTAGATAAACTTTTGAAAAATCAATTTGACAGTATAGGTATCGATCGATTCCAAATTTTCGACATGTCCAGAAAATGTGACGACAAAAATTCGATTTTTGAAAATTAACTAACTTTTTTTTATGAACAAATAAGTAAAAAAACTTTGAGAAAATCGATTTTGCATTAAAAAAATTTGAGAAAAGAAATGTATTTTTTGTGCAAAAATTCAGATTCAGAGTTCAAAAAGCTATGAGCTGTACGGGGACGAATCCAACTCCGAGATAGTGCGCGTGCGCCATTCTCTTCAAACCGTTCTCGGTGATAAATGGGGGAAATAATAATAATAGTAGTAAGCGGCCGATCAGATACTCGAAGTAGTTTGGTGTTTCGTCGTTCTTGTAATTTATTCTATTTTATACTTTTTTTTGATAACTAACTTTTGAAAAATCGATTTGACAATATAGGTATCAATCGATCGCCAATCGGTAGCCGCTACTGATTTATTTTTTCCGTGAACATTCCAAAATTAAATAAGTCATACAACTAGTGAACTAGTTTCTTCTTAAGGTAGTACTATCGATACCACAAGAGCCAAATGTGTGCATTGGCTAATTTGACTACCGTAGGATTTATATTTGGCAACGACGCGTAAAAGTAAATAAGATAGAAGAATGCTTAGAGTAGCTCTGTTTCACTCAAAATATGAGATCATGCGCAAAGTCTATTGCGCAACTATCTATTATAGAAGTTATTGGCTTCAGATGTTGTTTACTAAAATTTCTAATTTAAAATTGTTGAACAATAAAAAAAATATTTCATTGAAAAGATAAGTGTCATAGAATAAAAAATATAAAAAAATCTGTAACAAGTAGCATTAAAAAATTAATTAAATGAGAAACATGAAAAGTTCACGTCTCCTACGACTAAATGACTTTTTTCTGGGTTGTTCTAGGGGCTAAAAAGACACCCCACAAAAAAATCCAGCGTGGCACTAAGCTTTTTAGTATTTGTAAAAAAATATTTAAACTTGGGGGTGGTCCGCTAGGGGTGTTCCGGGGGATGAAATCAAATGACTTTTTTCTGGGTTGTTCTAGGGGCCAAAAAGACACCCCACAAAAAAAACCAGCGTGGCACTAAGCCTTTGACTATTTTTAAAAAAATATTTAAATTTGGGGGTGGTTCGCTAGGGGTGTTCCGGGGGATGAAATCAAATGAATTTTTTCTGGATTGTTCTAGGGGCTAAAAAGACACCCCACAAAAAAATCCAGCGTGGCACTAAGCTTTTTAGTATTTGTAAAAAAATATTTAAACTTGGGGGTGGTCCGCTAGGGGTGTTCCGGGGGATGAAATCAAATGACTTTTTTCTGGGTTGTTCTAGGGGCCAAAAAGACACCCCACAAAAAAATCCAGCGTGGCACTAAGCCTTTGACTATTTTTAAAAAAATATTTAAATTTGGGGGTGGTCCGCTAGGGGTGTTCCGGGGGATGAAATCGAATAAATTTTTTCTGGGTTGTTCTAGGGGCCAAAAAGACACTCCACGAGAAAATCCAGCGTGGCACTAAGCTTTTTAGTATTTTTAAAAGATTATTTAAACTTGGGGGTGGTTCGCTAGGGGTGTTCCGGGGGATGAAATCAAATGAATTTTTTCTGGGTTGTTCTAGGGGCCAAAAAGACACTCCATAAAAAAATCCAGCGTGGCACTAAGCTTTTGAGTATTTTTAAAAAAATATTTAAACTTGGGGGTGGTTCGCTAGGGGTGTTCCGGGGGATGAAATCAAATGAATATTTTCTGGGTTGTTCTAGGGGCCAAAAAGACACTCCACGAAAAAATCCAGCGTGGCACTAGGCTTTTGAGTATTTTTAAAAAAATATTTAAACTTGGGGGTGGTTCGCTAGGGGTGTTCCGGGGGATGAAATCAAATGAATTTTTTCAGGGTTGTTCTAGGGGCCAAAAAGACACTCCACAAAAAAATCCAGCGTGGCACTAAGCTTTTTAGTATTTTAAAAAAAATATTTAAACTTGGGGGTGGTTCGCTAGGGGTGTTCCGGGGGATGAAATCAAATGAATTTTTTCTGGGTTGTTCTTTGGGCTAAAAAGACACCCCACAAAAAAATCCAGCGTAGCACTAAGCTTTTTAGTATTTTTAAAAAAATATTTAAACTTGGGGGTGGTCCGCTAGGGGTGTTCCGGGGGATGAAATCAAATGAATTTTTTCTGGGTTGTTCTAGGGGCCAAAAAGACACTCCATAAAAAAATCCAGCGTGGCACTAAGCTTTTGAGTATTTTTAAAAAAATATTTAAACTTGGGGGTGGTTCGCTAGGGGTGTTCCGGGGGATGAAATCAAATGAATTTTTTCTGGGTTGTTCTAGGGGCCAAAAAGACACTCCACAAAAAAATCCAGCGTGGCACTAAGCTTTTTAATATTTTAAAAAAAATATTTAAACTTGGGGGTGGTTCGCTAGGGGTGTTCCGGGGGATGGAATCAAATGAATTTTTTCTGGGTTGTTCTAGGGGCTAAAAAGACACCCCAAAAAAAAATCCAGCGTGGCACTAAGCTTTTTAGTATTTTTAAAAAAATATTTAAACTTGGGGGTGGTCCGCTAGGGGTGTTCCGGGGGATGAAATCAAATGAATTATCTCTGGGTTGTTCTAGGGGCCAAAAAGACACTCCACAAAAAAATCCAGCGTGGCACTAAGCTTTTTAGTATTTTTAAAAAAATATTTAAACTTGGGGGTGGTCCGCTAGGGGTGTTCCGGGGGATGAAATCAAATGAATTTTTTCTGGGTTGTTCTAGGGGCCAAAAAGACACTCCTCAAAAAAATCCAGCGTGGCACTAAGCTTTTTAGTATTTTTAAAAAAATATTTAAACTTGGGGGTGGTCCGCTAGGGGTGTTCCGGGGGATGAAATCAAATGAATTTTTTCTGGGTTGTTCTAGGGGCCAAAAAGACACTCCATAAAAAAATCCAGCGTGGCACTAAGCTTTTGAGTATTTTTAAAAAAATATTTAAACTTGGGGGTGGTTCGCTAGGGGTGTTCCGGGGGATGGAATCAAATGAATTTTTTCTGGGTTGTTCTAGGGGCTAAAAAGACACCCCAAAAAAAAATCCAGCGTGGCACTAAGCTTTTTAGTATTTTTAAAAAAATATTTAAACTTGGGGGTGGTCCGCTAGGGGTGTTCCGGGGGATGAAATCAAATGAATTTTTTCTGGGTTGTTCTAGGGGCCAAAAAGACACCCCACAAAAAAATCCAGCGTGGCACTAAGCTTTTGAGTATTTTTAAAAAAATATTTAAACTTGGGGGTGGTTCGCTAGGGGTGTTCCAGGGGATGAAATCAAATGAATTTTTTCTGGGTTGTTCTTTGGGCTAAAAAGACACCCCACAAAAAAATCCAGCGTGGCACTAAGCTTTTTAGTATTTTTAAAAAAATATTTAAACTTGGGGGTGGTTCGCTAGGGGTGTTCCGGGGGATGAAATCAAATGAATTTTTTCTGGGTTGTTCTTTGGGCTAAAAAGACACCCCACACAAAAATCCAGCGTGGCACTAAGCTTTTTAGTATTTTTAAAAAAATATTTAAACTTGGGGGTGGTTCGCTAGGGGTGTTCCGGGGGATGAAATCAAATGAATTTTTTCTGGGTTGTTCTAGGGGCTAAAAAGACACCCCACAAAAAAATCCAGCGTGGCACTAAGCTTTTTAGTATTTTTAAAAAAATATTTAAACTTGGGGGTGGTCCGCTAGGGGTGTTCCGGGGGATGAAATCAAATGAATTTTTTCTGGGTTGTTCTAGGGGCCAAAAAGACACCCCACAAAAAAATCCAGCGTGGCACTAAGCTTTTTAGTATTTTTAAAAAAATATTTAAACTTGGGGGTGGTCCGCTAGGGGTGTTCCGGGGGATGAAATCAAATGAATTTTTTCTGGGTTGTTCTTTGGGCTAAAAAGACACCCCACAAAATAATCCAGCGTGGCACTAAGCTTTTTAGTATTTTTAAAAAAATATTTAAACTTGGGGGTGGTCCGCTAGGGGTGTTCCGGGGGATGAAATCAAATGAATTTTTTCTGGGTTGTTCTTTGGGCTAAAAAGACACCCCACAAAAAAATCCAGCGTGGCACTAAGCTTTTTAGTATTTTTAAAAAAATATTTAAACTTGGGGGTGGTTCGCTAGGGGTGTTCCGGGGGATGAAATCAAATGAATTTTTTCTGGGTTGTTCTTTGGGCTAAAAAGACACCCCACAAAAAATCCAGCGTGGCACTAAGCTTTTTAGTATTTTTAAAAAAATATTTAAACTTGGGGGTGGTTCGCTAGGGGTGTTCCGGGGGATGAAATCAAATGAATTTTTTCCGGGTTGTTCTAGGGGCTAAAAAGACACCCCACAAAAAATCCAGCGTGGCACTAAGCTTTTTAGTATTTTTAAAAAAATATTTAAACTTGGGGGTGGTCCGCTAGGGGTGTTCCGGGGGATGAAATCAAATGAATTTTTTCTGGGTTGTTCTAGGGGCCAAAAAGACACCCCACAAAAAAATCCAGCGTGGCACTAAGCTTTTTAGTATTTTTAAAAAAATATTTAAACTTGGGGGTGGTCCGCTAGGGGTGTTCCGGGGGATGAAATCAAATGAATTTTTTCTGGGTTGTTCTTTGGGCTAAAAAGACACCCCACAAAAAAATCCAGCGTGGCACTAAGCTTTTTAGTATTTTTAAAAAAATATTTAAACTTGGGGGTGGTTCGCTAGGGGTGTTCCGGGGGATGAAATCAAATGAATTTTTTCTGGGTTGTTCTTTGGGCTAAAAAGACACCCCACAAAAAAATCCAGCGTGGCACTAAGCTTTTTAGTATTTTTAAAAAAATATTTAAACTTGGGGGTGGTCCGCTAGGGGTGTTCCGGGGATGAAATCAAATGAATTTTTTCTGGGTTGTTCTAGGGGCTAAAAAGACACCCCACAAAAAATCCAGCGTGGCACTAAGCTTTTTAGTATTTTTAAAAAAATATTTAAACTTGGGGGTGGTCCGCTAGGGGTGTTCCGGGGGATGAAATCAAATGAATTTTTTCTGGGTTGTTCTAGGGGCCAAAAAGACACCCCACAAAAAAATCCAGCGTGGCACTAAGCTTTTTAGTATTTTTAAAAAAATATTTAAACTTGGGGGTGGTCCGCTAGGGGTGTTCCGGGGGATGAAATCAAATGAATTTTTTCTGGGTTGTTCTAGGGGCCAAAAAGACACCCCACAAAAAATCCAGCGTGGCACTAAGCTTTTTAGTATTTTTAAAAAAATATTTAAACTTGGGGGTGGTTCGCTAGGGGTGTTCCGGGGGATGAAATCAAATGAATTTTTTCTGGGTTGTTCTTTGGGCTAAAAAGACACCCCACAAAAAAATCCAGCGTGGCACTAAGCTTTTTAGTATTTTTAAAAAAATATTTAAACTTGGGGGTGGTTCGCTAGGGGTGTTCCGGGGGATGAAATCAAATGAATTTTTTCTGGGTTGTTCTAGGGGCTAAAAAGACACCCCACAAAAAAATCCAGCGTGGCACTAAGCTTTTTAGTATTTTTAAAAAAATATTTAAACTTGGGGGTGGTTCGCTAGGGGTGTTCCGGGGGATGAAATCAAATGAATTTTTTCTGGGTTGTTCTAGGGGCCAAAAAGACACCCCACAAAAAAATCCAGCGTGGCACTAAGCTTTTTAGTATTTTTAAAAAAATATTTAAACTTGGGGGTGGTCCGCTAGGGGTGTTCCGGGGGATGAAATCAAATGAATTTTTTCTGGGTTGTTCTTTGGGCTAAAAAGACACCCCACAAAAAAATCCAGCGTGGCACTAAGCTTTTTAGTATTTTTAAAAAAATATTTAAACTTGGGGGTGGTTCGCTAGGGGTGTTCCGGGGGATGAAATCAAATGAATTTTTTCTGGGTTGTTCTTTGGGCTAAAAAGACACCCCACAAAAAAATCCAGCGTGGCACTAAGCTTTTTAGTATTTTTAAAAAAATATTTAAACTTGGGGGTGGTTCGCTAGGGGTGTTCCGGGGGATGAAATCAAATGAATTTTTTCTGGGTTGTTCTTTGGGCTAAAAAGACACCCCACAAAAAAATCCAGCGTGGCACTAAGCTTTTTAGTATTTTTAAAAAAATATTTAAACTTGGGGGTGGTCCGCTAGGGGTGTTCCGGGGGATGAAATCAAATGAATTTTTTCTGGGTTGTTCTAGGGGCCAAAAAGACACCCCACAAAAAAATCCAGCGTGGCACTAAGCTTTTTAGTATTTTTAAAAAAATATTTAAACTTGGGGGTGGTCCGCTAGGGGTGTTCCGGGGGATGAAATCAAATGAATTTTTTCTGGGTTGTTCTAGGGGCCAAAAAGACACCCCACAAAAAAATCCAGCGTGGCACTAAGCTTTTTAGTATTTTTAAAAAAATATTTAAACTTGGGGGTGGTTCGCTAGGGGTGTTCCGGGGGATGAAATCAAATGAATTTTTTCTGGGTTGTTCTTTGGGCTAAAAAGACACCCCACAAAAAAATCCAGCGTGGCACTAAGCTTTTTAGTATTTTTAAAAAAATATTTAAACTTGGGGGTGGTTCGCTAGGGGTGTTCCGGGGGATGAAATCAAATGAATTTTTTCTGGGTTGTTCTTTGGGCTAAAAAGACACCCCACAAAAAAATCCAGCGTGGCACTAAGCTTTTTAGTATTTTTAAAAAAATATTTAAACTTGGGGGTGGTTCGCTAGGGGTGTTCCGGGGGATGAAATCAAATGAATTTTTTCTGGGTTGTTCTAGGGGCCAAAAAGACACTCCATAAAAAAATCCAGCGTGGCACTAAGCTTTTGAGTATTTTTAAAAAAATATTTAAACTTGGGGGTGGTTCGCTAGGGGTGTTCCGGGGGATGAAATCAAATGAATTTTTTCAGGGTTGTTCTAGGGGCCAAAAAGACACTCCACAAAATAATCCAGCGTGGCACTAAGCTTTTTAGTATTTTAAAAAAATATTTAAACTTGGGGGTGGTTCGCTAGGGGTGTTCCGGGGGATGAAATCAAATGAATTTTTTCTGGGTTGTTCTTTGGGCTAAAAAGACACCCCACAAAAAAATCCAGCGTGGCACTAAGCTTTTTAGTATTTTTAAAAAAATATTTAAACTTGGGGGTGGTCCGCTAGGGGTGTTCCGGGGGATGAAATCAAATGAATTTTTTCTGGGTCGTTCTAGGGGCCAAAAAGACACTCCATAAAAAAATCCAGCGTGGCACTAAGCTTTTGAGTATTTTTAAAAAAATATTTAAACTTGGGGGTGGTTCGCTAGGGGTGTTCCGGGGGATGAAATCAAATGAATTTTTTCTGGGTTGTTCTAGGGGCCAAAAAGACACTCCACAAAAAAATCCAGCGTGGCACTAAGCTTTTTAGTATTTTAAAAAAAAATATTTAAACTTGGGGGTGGTTCGCTAGGGGTGTTCCGGGGGATGAAATCAAATGAATTTTTTCTGGGTTGTCCTTTGGGCTAAAAAGACCCCCCCCAAAAAAATCCAGCGTGGCACTAAGCTTTTTAGTATTTTTAAAAAAATATTTAAACTTGGGGGTGGTCCGCTAGGGGTGTTCCGGGGGATGAAATCAAATGAATTTTTTCTGGGTTGTTCTAGGGGCCAAAAAGACACCCCACAAAAAAATCCAGCGTGGCACTAAGCTTTTGAGTATTTTTAAAAAAATATTTAAACTTGGGGGTGGTCCGCTAGGGGTGTTCCGGGGGATGAAATCAAATGAATTTTTTCTGGGTTGTTCTTTGGGCTAAAAAGACACCCCACAAAAAAATCCAGCGTGGCACTAAGCTTTTTAGTATTTTTAAAAAAATATTTAAACTTGGGGGTGGTTCGCTAGGGGTGTGTTTCGGGGGATGAAATCAAATGAATTTTTTCTGGGTTGTTCTTTGGGCTAAAAAGACACCCCACAAAAAAATCCAGCGTGGCACTAAGCTTTTTAGTATTTTTAAAAAAATATTTAAACTTGGGGGTGGTTCGCTAGGGGTGTTCCGGGGGATGAAATCAAATGAATTTTTTCTGGGTTGTTCTTTGGGCTAAAAAGACACCCCACAAAAAAATCCAGCGTGGCACTAAGCTTTTTAGTATTTTTAAAAAAATATTTAAACTTGGGGGTGGTTCGCTAGGGGTGTTCCGGGGGATGAAATCAAATGAATTTTTTCTGGGTTGTTCTTTGGGCTAAAAAGCCACCCCACAAAAAAATCCAGCGTGGCACTAAGCTTTTTAGTATTTTTAAAAAAATATTTAAACTTGGGGGTGGTTCGCTAGGGGTGTTCCGGGGGATGAAATCAAATGAATTTTTTCTGGGTTGTTCTTTGGGCTAAAAAGACACCCCACAAAAAAATCCAGCGTGGCACTAAGCTTTTTAGTATTTTTAAAAAAATATTTAAACTTGGGGGTGGTTCGCTAGGGGTGTTCCGGGGGATGAAATCAAATGAATTTTTTCTGGGTTGTTCTTTGGGCTAAAAAGACACCCCACAAAAAAATCCAGCGTGGCACTAAGCTTTTTAGTATTTTTAAAAAAATATTTAAACTTGGGGGTGGTTCGCTAGGGGTGTTCCGGGGGATGAAATCAAATGAATTTTTTCTGGGTTGTTCTAGGGGCTAAAAAGACACCCCACAAAAAATCCAGCGTGGCACTAAGCTTTTTAGTATTTTTAAAAAAATATTTAAACTTGGGGGTGGTCCGCTAGGGGTGTTCCGGGGGATGAAATCAAATGAATTTTTTCTGGGTTGTTCTAGGGGCCAAAAAGACACTCCACAAAAAAATCCAGCGTGGCACTAAGCTTTTGAGTATTTTTAAAAAAATATTTAAACTTGGGGGTGGTCCGCTAGGGGTGTTCCGGGGGATGAAATCAAATGAATTTTTTCTGGGTTGTTCTTTGGGCTAAAAAGACACCCCACAAAAAAATCCAGCGTGGCACTAAGCTTTTTAGTATTTTTAAAAAATATTTAAACTTGGGGGTGGTTCGCTAGGGGTGTTCCGGGGGATGAAATCAAATGAATTTTTTCTGGGTTGTTCTTTGGGCTAAAAAGCCACCCCACAAAAAAATCCAGCGTGGCACTAAGCTTTTTAGTATTTTTAAAAAAATATTTAAACTTGGGGGTGGTTCGCTAGGGGTGTTCCGGGGGATGAAATCAAATGAATTTTTTCTGGGTTGTTCTTTGGGCTAAAAAGACACCCCACAAAAAAATCCAGCGTGGCACTAAGCTTTTTAGTATTTTTAAAAAAATATTTAAACTTGGGGGTGGTTCGCTAGGGGTGTTCCGGGGGATGAAATCAAATGAATTTTTTCTGGGTTGTTCTTTGGGCTAAAAAGACACCCCACAAAAAAATCCAGCGTGGCACTAAGCTTTTTAGTATTTTTAAAAAAATATTTAAACTTGGGGGTGGTTCGCTAGGGGTGTTCCGGGGGATGAAATCAAATGAATTTTTTCTGGGTTGTTCTAGGGGCCAAAAAGACACTCCATAAAAAAATCCAGCGTGGCACTAAGCTTTTGAGTATTTTTAAAAAAATATTTAAACTTGGGGGTGGTTCGCTAGGGGTGTTCCGGGGGATGAAATCAAATGAATTTTTTCAGGGTTGTTCTAGGGGCCAAAAAGACACTCCACAAAATAATCCAGCGTGGCACTAAGCTTTTTAGTATTTTAAAAAAAATATTTAAACTTGGGGGTGGTTCGCTAGGGGTGTTCCGGGGGATGAAATCAAATGAATTTTTTCTGGGTTGTTCTTTGGGCTAAAAAGACACCCCACAAAAAAATCCAGCGTGGCACTAAGCTTTTTAGTATTTTTAAAAAATATTTAAACTTGGGGGTGGTCCGCTAGGGGTGTTCCGGGGGATGAAATCAAATGAATTTTTTCTGGGTCGTTCTAGGGGCCAAAAAGACACTCCATAAAAAAATCCAGCGTGGCACTAAGCTTTTGAGTATTTTTAAAAAAATATTTAAACTTGGGGGTGGTTCGCTAGGGGTGTTCCGAGGGATGAAATCAAATGAATTTTTTCTGGGTTGTTCTAGGGGCCAAAAAGACACCCCACAAAAAATCCAGCGTGGCACTAAGCTTTTTAGTATTTTAAAAAAAATATTTAAACTTGGGGGTGGTTCGCTAGGGGTGTTCCGGGGGATGGAATCAAATGAATTTTTTCTGGGTTGTTCTAGGGGCTAAAAAGACACCCCAAAAAAAAATCCAGCGTGGCACTAAGCTTTTTAGTATTTTTAAAAAAATATTTAAACTTGGGGGTGGTCCGCTAGGGGTGTTCCGGGGGATGAAATCAAATGAATTTTTTCTGGGTTGTTCTAGGGGCCAAAAAGACACCCCACAAAAAAATCCAGCGTGGCACTAAGCTTTTGAGTATTTTTAAAAAAATATTTAAACTTGGGGGTGGTCCGCTAGGGGTGTTCCGGGGGATGAAATCAAATGAATTTTTTCTGGGTTGTTCTTTGGGCTAAAAAGACACCCCACAAAAAATCCAGCGTGGCACTAAGCTTTTTAGTATTTTTAAAAAAATATTTAAACTTGGGGGTGGTTCGCTAGGGGTGTGTTTCGGGGGATGAAATCAAATGAATTTTTTCTGGGTTGTTCTTTGGGCTAAAAAGACACCCCACAAAAAAATCCAGCGTGGCACTAAGCTTTTTAGTATTTTTAAAAAAATATTTAAACTTGGGGGTGGTTCGCTAGGGGTGTTCCGGGGGATGAAATCAAATGAATTTTTTCTGGGTTGTTCTTTGGGCTAAAAAGACACCCCACAAAAAAATCCAGCGTGGCACTAAGCTTTTTAGTATTTTTAAAAAAATATTTAAACTTGGGGGTGGTTCGCTAGGGGTGTTCCGGGGGATGAAATCAAATGAATTTTTTCTGGGTTGTTCTTTGGGCTAAAAAGACACCCCACAAAAAATCCAGCGTGGCACTAAGCTTTTTAGTATTTTTAAAAAAATATTTAAACTTGGGGGTGGTTCGCTAGGGGTGTTCCGGGGGATGAAATCAAATGAATTTTTTCTGGGTTGTTCTTTGGGCTAAAAAGACACCCCACAAAAAATCCAGCGTGGCACTAAGCTTTTTAGTATTTTTAAAAAAATATTTAAACTTGGGGGTGGTTCGCTAGGGGTGTTCCGGGGGATGAAATCAAATGAATTTTTTCTGGGTTGTTCTTTGGGCTAAAAAGACACCCCACAAAAAAATCCAGCGTGGCACTAAGCTTTTTAGTATTTTTAAAAAAATATTTAAACTTGGGGGTGGTTCGCTAGGGGTGTTCCGGGGGATGAAATCAAATGAATTTTTTCTGGGTTGTTCTAGGGGCTAAAAAGACACCCCACAAAAAAATCCAGCGTGGCACTAAGCTTTTTAGTATTTTTAAAAAAATATTTAAACTTGGGGGTGGTCCGCTAGGGGTGTTCCGGGGGATGAAATCAAATGAATTTTTTCTGGGTTGTTCTAGGGGCCAAAAAGACACTCCACAAAAAAATCCAGCGTGGCACTAAGCTTTTGAGTATTTTTAAAAAAATATTTAAACTTGGGGGTGGTCCGCTAGGGGTGTTCCGGGGGATGAAATCAAATGAATTTTTTCTGGGTTGTTCTTTGGGCTAAAAAGACACCCCACAAAAAAATCCAGCGTGGCACTAAGCTTTTTAGTATTTTTAAAAAAATATTTAAACTTGGGGGTGGTTCGCTAGGGGTGTTCCGGGGGATGAAATCAAATGAATTTTTTCTGGGTTGTTCTTTGGGCTAAAAAGCCACCCCACAAAAAAATCCAGCGTGGCACTAAGCTTTTTAGTATTTTTAAAAAAATATTTAAACTTGGGGGTGGTTCGCTAGGGGTGTTCCGGGGGATGAAATCAAATGAATTTTTTCTGGGTTGTTCTTTGGGCTAAAAAGACACCCCACAAAAAAATCCAGCGTGGCACTAAGCTTTTTAGTATTTTTAAAAAAATATTTAAACTTGGGGGTGGTTCGCTAGGGGTGTTCCGGGGGATGAAATCAAATGAATTTTTTCTGGGTTGTTCTTTGGGCTAAAAAGACACCCCACAAAAAAATCCAGCGTGGCACTAAGCTTTTTAGTATTTTTAAAAAAATATTTAAACTTGGGGGTGGTTCGCTAGGGGTGTTCCGGGGGATGAAATCAAATGAATTTTTTCTGGGTTGTTCTAGGGGCTAAAAAGACACCCCACAAAAAATCCAGCGTGGCACTAAGCTTTTTAGTATTTTTAAAAAAATATTTAAACTTGGGGGTGGTCCGCTAGGGGTGTTCCGGGGATGAAATCAAATGAATTTTTTCTGGGTTGTTCTAGGGGCCAAAAAGACACTCCACAAAAAAATCCAGCGTGGCACTAAGCTTTTGAGTATTTTTAAAAAAATATTTAAACTTGGGGGTGGTCCGCTAGGGGTGTTCCGGGGGATGAAATCAAATGAATTTTTTCTGGGTTGTTCTTTGGGCTAAAAAGACACCCCACAAAAAAATCCAGCGTGGCACTAAGCTTTTTAGTATTTTTAAAAAAATATTTAAACTTGGGGGTGGTTCGCTAGGGGTGTTCCGGGGATGAAATCAAATGAATTTTTTCTGGGTTGTTCTTTGGGCTAAAAAGACACCCCACAAAAAAATCCAGCGTGGCACTAAGCTTTTTAGTATTTTTAAAAAAATATTTAAACTTGGGGGTGGTCCGCTAGGGGTGTTCCGGGGGATGAAATCAAATGAATTTTTTCTGGGTTGTTCTAGGGGCCAAAAAGACACCCCACAAAAAAATCCAGCGTGGCACTAAGCTTTTTAGTATTTTTAAAAAAATATTTAAACTTGGGGGTGGTCCGCTAGGGGTGTTCCGGGGGATGAAATCAAATGAATTTTTTCTGGGTTGTTCTAGGGGCCAAAAAGACACCCCACAAAAAAATCCAGCGTGGCACTAAGCTTTTTAGTATTTTTAAAAAAATATTTAAACTTGGGGGTGGTTCGCTAGGGGTGTTCCGGGGGATGAAATCAAATGAATTTTTTCTGGGTTGTTCTTTGGGCTAAAAAGACACCCCACAAAAAAATCCAGCGTGGCACTAAGCTTTTTAGTATTTTTAAAAAAATATTTAAACTTGGGGGTGGTTCGCTAGGGGTGTTCCGGGGGATGAAATCAAATGAATTTTTTCTGGGTTGTTCTTTGGGCTAAAAAGACACCCCACAAAAAAATCCAGCGTGGCACTAAGCTTTTTAGTATTTTTAAAAAAATATTTAAACTTGGGGGTGGTTCGCTAGGGGTGTTCCGGGGGATGAAATCAAATGAATTTTTTCTGGGTTGTTCTAGGGGCCAAAAAGACACTCCATAAAAAAATCCAGCGTGGCACTAAGCTTTTGAGTATTTTTAAAAAAATATTTAAACTTGGGGGTGGTTCGCTAGGGGTGTTCCGGGGGATGAAATCAAATGAATTTTTTCAGGGTTGTTCTAGGGGCCAAAAAGACACTCCACAAAATAATCCAGCGTGGCACTAAGCTTTTTAGTATTTTAAAAAAAATATTTAAACTTGGGGGTGGTTCGCTAGGGGTGTTCCGGGGGATGAAATCAAATGAATTTTTTCTGGGTTGTTCTTTGGGCTAAAAAGACACCCCACAAAAAAATCCAGCGTGGCACTAAGCTTTTTAGTATTTTTAAAAAAATATTTAAACTTGGGGGTGGTCCGCTAGGGGTGTTCCGGGGGATGAAATCAAATGAATTTTTTCTGGGTCGTTCTAGGGGCCAAAAAGACACTCCATAAAAAAATCCAGCGTGGCACTAAGCTTTTGAGTATTTTTAAAAAAATATTTAAACTTGGGGGTGGTTCGCTAGGGGTGTTCCGGGGGATGAAATCAAATGAATTTTTTCTGGGTTGTTCTAGGGGCCAAAAAGACACTCCACAAAAAAATCCAGCGTGGCACTAAGCTTTTTAGTATTTTAAAAAAAATATTTAAACTTGGGGGTGGTTCGCTAGGGGTGTTCCGGGGGATGGAATCAAATGAATTTTTTCTGGGTTGTTCTAGGGGCTAAAAAGACACCCCAAAAAAAAATCCAGCGTGGCACTAAGCTTTTTAGTATTTTTAAAAAAATATTTAAACTTGGGGGTGGTCCGCTAGGGGTGTTCCGGGGGATGAAATCAAATGAATTTTTTCTGGGTTGTTCTAGGGGCCAAAAAGACACCCCACAAAAAAATCCAGCGTGGCACTAAGCTTTTGAGTATTTTTAAAAAAATATTTAAACTTGGGGGTGGTCCGCTAGGGGTGTTCCGGGGGATGAAATCAAATGAATTTTTTCTGGGTTGTTCTTTGGGCTAAAAAGACACCCCACAAAAAAATCCAGCGTGGCACTAAGCTTTTTAGTATTTTTAAAAAAATATTTAAACTTGGGGGTGGTTCGCTAGGGGTGTGTTTCGGGGGATGAAATCAAATGAATTTTTTCTGGGTTGTTCTTTGGGCTAAAAAGACACCCCACAAAAAAATCCAGCGTGGCACTAAGCTTTTTAGTATTTTTAAAAAAATATTTAAACTTGGGGGTGGTTCGCTAGGGGTGTTCCGGGGGATGAAATCAAATGAATTTTTTCTGGGTTGTTCTTTGGGCTAAAAAGACACCCCACAAAAAAATCCAGCGTGGCACTAAGCTTTTTAGTATTTTTAAAAAAATATTTAAACTTGGGGGTGGTTCGCTAGGGGTGTTCCGGGGGATGAAATCAAATGAATTTTTTCTGGGTTGTTCTTTGGGCTAAAAAGCCACCCCACAAAAAAATCCAGCGTGGCACTAAGCTTTTTAGTATTTTTAAAAAAATATTTAAACTTGGGGGTGGTTCGCTAGGGGTGTTCCGGGGGATGAAATCAAATGAATTTTTTCTGGGTTGTTCTTTGGGCTAAAAAGACACCCCACAAAAAAATCCAGCGTGGCACTAAGCTTTTTAGTATTTTTAAAAAAATATTTAAACTTGGGGGTGGTTCGCTAGGGGTGTTCCGGGGGATGAAATCAAATGAATTTTTTCTGGGTTGTTCTTTGGGCTAAAAAGACACCCCACAAAAAAATCCAGCGTGGCACTAAGCTTTTTAGTATTTTTAAAAAAATATTTAAACTTGGGGGTGGTTCGCTAGGGGTGTTCCGGGGGATGAAATCAAATGAATTTTTTCTGGGTTGTTCTAGGGGCTAAAAAGACACCCCACAAAAAAATCCAGCGTGGCACTAAGCTTTTTAGTATTTTTAAAAAAATATTTAAACTTGGGGGTGGTCCGCTAGGGGTGTTCCGGGGATGAAATCAAATGAATTTTTTCTGGGTTGTTCTAGGGGCCAAAAAGACACTCCACAAAAAAATCCAGCGTGGCACTAAGCTTTTGAGTATTTTTAAAAAAATATTTAAACTTGGGGGTGGTCCGCTAGGGGTGTTCCGGGGGATGAAATCAAATGAATTTTTTCTGGGTTGTTCTTTGGGCTAAAAAGACACCCCACAAAAAAATCCAGCGTGGCACTAAGCTTTTTAGTATTTTTAAAAAAATATTTAAACTTGGGGGTGGTTCGCTAGGGGTGTTCCGGGGGATGAAATCAAATGAATTTTTTCTGGGTTGTTCTTGGGGCTAAAAAGACACCCCACAAAAAAATCCAGCGTGGCACTAAATATATTTCTAAGTTTTTTTTTAATTTTTTCATTTCTTACACGAACGTTCGGAACTTCAGGTACATATCCTGTTTAGTTTAAAATTTAAACAAAGCAAGCCGCCAGTCTTTGCCTTATACACACAAAACAAAACGTCAAATCTGAGGGATTGTGAGCTTAAAAGAGAATATTATCAACATCACCAGTTTGGTTACCAGTAAATAGAAGAGGGTGCAAATTAATGGCACTGAGGAATGAAGAAACTTGTTTGCTTACATTTTACATTATAATCTACTCCATTAGGTTCTTAGACTTCATTAGATCTTCTTTTACATTTTAAATCCTTTAACTTAAAGAAGAAAAAGTATCCAATTTGTTGACAAGTTGAATCATCGAGTCAAATTTGTTGATACTGCTATTTATGACTCACACAACTTTTTTATGCCTTCATGTCATTGAAAGACAGAATAATTCCTTTTAGAGAAAATTTCAGCATCGAAATAACTGAATGTAAGTCAGTAGATTATAAATTTATGTGTAACGACAACAACAGCAACAATCACCAATGGAATAGTGGTGCCGGAAGTATAAGACAATGTTAAACTACTATGCGATGGCATTTAGAATTCCTCAGATGGCTGCAGCAAACGAGTCAAGAGACATAACATTCTCAATGTTACTCGGATCCAAGGGCCATTTAAGACGCGTGACTCACTTGTGGGTTGCTGTGCAGTACTTGCAGGCTCTGTTTCTGTTTCTTCAGCTGGCTTTACATTTGCTCTGCATCAACGCCATATATGGATTGAGTTATCCCGGCGAAGAAAAATTATTTAAAGTCATCTTTGTGCTCATTTGACGAACGGCTTAAGAAGACCGCAACTTTCACCGTAAAACTTTTTATTTCCGTTAATTGTCGGATTTAATTTAATGTGTATACACTGATATAAGGAATACATACGCTGTTTTTTCCCGTTGATCGTTTGTTTGTCTGTCAGTAATGTCAGCTCGCACACTAGATGGGCAAAGTAAGGAAAGGTTATTTATATTAGAAGACAAGTTTATATAGAGCTCGGGTATATCTTAACTCATTAATTTGCTAAAACGGATCCTGAACACCGGAGAACAAGGCCATGGGAAACTACTCGGCATCTCACGTCCTTATATATATATACGATATACTCCTTTGTGTTCATGAGTACACCTCCCTCGCGTAATCCGTTATAGCGAATCTCATTGTTGTAACCCGGGCGGCTGACCTTCGTGATGCAACCAAAGAACCAGAGTCAAGGTGTTGATGCAGCCTTGCTACTTTATTTTCCATTTTCATTTTTGCTCACATCTAAACTTCTTTTTTACTACTATTATTTATTTTCACAATCACGTGGTTTTAAAGTTCAACTCTTGACACAAATCAACTAATCAAGTTGTCTTACTGTTTAAAAAGTCGTTACACATTTTTTTAGTAGCGCGATTAATCTTTTGCAGAAAACCTAGTAGCTTTAATCGTTTACTATAAATCTTCATTTTTTTTCCAGAATCCTTGATATTCTGGCATTAATTATTAATCATAATTATCGTTGCAAAAGTAAATGACTTTTAAGGAAATAAATAATTTATGCTAATAAATTCGAGTATTGTAGGCACGAATGATTAAATCTTAATGTGAAAAAAAAGTGTGAGGAAAAAAAAAGTATATTGAAGCTGCGTGTGGCTCACAAGGGTCGCGATAAAGATTATAAAAAATGGTGATTACAACGAGACGATTCTGGTTTCACATGGTCAGCCCACTGGATACTGGGAGCAACCAAACAGGCGAATGAGTAAAGTATTATACAGACACCAGCTGCGATTCCGTGGCGCCCACATACATACAGTTGCTTTCCTGAGTCTGACCTTATTCGGACACCTTCTCCATCGCGCCTTGTTCTCTCCCTGGTCGCCTACCAATTCTCATACCAAAGTTTGCCCAACACACTGCCCGACACGAGCAATCGTACTGTCCAGAGTACAAAACCTTCACCAGCTCTCCTCTACTATAATAAGTATCTTTAAATTCTCCTTCTATTCGTTATTCACTTCACCATCCTCGTCGTCGCTGTCCTCGTATTTCGCAATTACCATCAGCAAGTGGGTGCACTTCTCCGACAGTAATTCCACCGTTGAGTTTCGTAATGGACCAACAGGAAGCGAGTCATAATATTGATACAATACGTGAATTTCACTAATTTTTGTTTTTCTTTATTTCTGCGATGTTTTATACTTATTTTTTAAGTCTTTTTTATAGTAACGGTGCTTTTGTAATAACAAATTGGTCAAGGTTTATGTTACAATATGTAGCTTAATTTTGTTAATAAATAGCAGCTTGAAAAAATTACAAGTGGTCCCATTGAAGGCGACGTCAAATGCAATTCAAGTTAAATGAAGACGCACTCACGTTTAATTATACGCGGTTCATACTCATGCATTTTTTGTTAAGCCTAAATAAGTTTAAGAACATACGTTTTATAGTGCTTCAAGAATTGTGGGCAATTTAATTTACGGAATGCAGACACATTAAAATCAAGTACACTAAAATATTCGCTGGTTAAACCTTATCCAAGTCTCGTTAGCAATTTTTTTTAGTTTCAATATTATTGTACACTTTAAATGGAAGTTATTCAATTCAAAGTAACTGTTTAACAAAGTCATTATGCTCAAAATTGTTTTATTTTTAATTTTAAAAAAATTTAACTTACGTGGGAAATGTCTTCTTCTTGTTACTCTTCGTGCAGTCCTATATTTATATATATATTTTATACTCAATTATTTTCCTTTTTACAAAGCCGTAATGGGTTCAGCTGCGTACTTAAAATAATGTCTAGTAGGCATATATATTTTTTATAACTTTATTAAATTTGCATTTTCCCAAATACCCAAATTTTTATCGTAACTAAACATTAAATGAAATTTTTTTTCTTTCACGCAATTCATTAGCACTGGAAATATGTAAAGGTAACCTTAACAATTACTAATTATGCCATTAATCATTTTTTTAATTAAAAAGTTTTTTTATTCCTTCATAAAAAAATACAAAAAACAAATTTTTTTAACAAACCCTGGTGATGGCTTTATACCTGTTCGATTTTTCAGACTTACACGTGTCTCCACGTGTGTGTGGTCGTCAACAACCAGCCCTGCTGTTCTCCTACTGTAAGTTAACGCTTTGTTTTTATCACAAAGTGTGTTGCATGTTTGCCTAAACTAATATAAAACATCAAAGTTTTTTTTTTATCTTCATACCCACTTAAGCTTATTTTTATTCATATCTATTGATTTAAAACTTTTTATTCCGCGCATCCTTTGCGTCTGATTCTTCTTGTACTTTGTCACTTAGTATTTAGTCTGTGTGTCACAAGCACTGTAATTTTTTGCACGTAACATAAGACTTGTCGCATTTTCACGTCACGCTTTACGCATCGATCACTTGCGGCGACACTAACATAAAAAATATTTAATAAAATATGGCCATAAAAAGCATTATTTTTGTATGAAATGTAGAACAACAATTATCTTTTATTGTGTCAGTATTTTTTTTTTACTCAATTTATTATTTTTAATTTTATATAAAAGAGGCTGCCATTAAATATTGTAATAGCTTTAGTTAAAGCAATTTTGACAGTGATTTTAAATTTATATTTCAGCTAATCTTGAATTATAATAAATAATATATTTTAATAATACTAATAAAAATCTATATATTTTTTCAGGCGAGCAGACATGTCGGAGATTTATTCGAAGATTTACGAGATGGACACAACCTTATATCTTTATTGGAAGTACTTTCCGGCGAACACCTCGTAAGTATATATATATACAAAAAAAATTTTATAGTTTAAATTAATTTGGTTCCCATAGAAATTATTATCTTTTCTATCCATAAAAAAAAAAGAAACTAAATAAATAAATTTATATCGAAAAGAAATTGACATAATCAAAGTTTAAAATCGCCTTATAACCAACATTATGATGCAAGCGCAAGCATGTACTATATTTTTTGTAAAACCACCGACAACATGTATCGGCTCTCTTTAACCTGGACTTTGACTAATGATTTTTCCGTAAGATCTTAGGTCGTGATGACTATCCACAATATTGTAACACACACGCGTGGATCAATTGCAGCTAATCAGGTCGTCTCTTTTACTGCACATAAATACTCTCACAGAGCACACAACACACACACATACACACCCATAAAACAACACCGCGAACCGCGTACTACTGAGGATTCCGCGAAGCGATCGATCGCCACTCGTGATTCACCTCGACGCAACGATAATTACTTGTCCATGATTATTTATACTTATTCGTGACCAGTTACGTAATTAAATGTTAATTCATAGTACTACTTACAAGCAAGTATTTGTTTTTAGGGTCGCGCTAATATGTTCAATCATCAACGTATATAATATACACTTCTGTTTTTTTTTACATGCACTTGTAAAAGTCTCTACATCATTTATTTAATATCATATTAATTACTTTTGCCCATAAACCCCCCAATAATGATAATAACACCGCCAATAGCCTGCAATATTGAACAATCTGAGTGATGTTTAAAGATCACGGTGAATTGACAGTTCAATTAATCTTACATGTCATTTAATAGCCAACTGCACATGTATGTTCTGTACATGTGAGCATGTTTCTCTTTATTTTCGTGATATGTGTCAAGCAATTTAAATTCCACCTGTCTTTAACACGTTCTCCGACTGACTCAGAGTCATATACTTCTGCAATTTAGGGTAATATGAAGATCACAGCAATGTATGTGTATATATGTATATATGTAGCAATTTAACAATAAAGCTTTTGGAAATTACGGTCGATATACATATTATCCACCGGCACACTAACACGATCGGTTCGTTTTCTGACGCTATCAAAACACGAATCTCTCTTCCTGGCTAATGATTACTCGATATCCAATTTAATTGGGTTGGGCGAATACAGTAAAGAAATCTTCCTTTAACTTTACATATACATATACATTTGCAGATATTTTTAAGGCTCGCATTTATCTTGTTATAATCTCAACATATCGAACAAGAGTTAAATTACTTATATAGATTTATTTATATGTATATATAAAACATAAAAGATATTAATGTCGGATGTTTTTCTTTTAATTTTTCAGCCGCGGGAAAGAGGACGAATGCGTTTTCACATGCTGCAAAATGTCCAAATGGCCCTGGATTTTTTGCGTTACAAAAAAATAAAACTCGTCAATATAAGAGCTGAGGATATCGTCGACGGCAACCCCAAGCTCACATTAGGTTTAATATGGACCATTATTCTTCACTTCCAGGTAAGTTCTTATTTATATAACTATATACATATATATATATATATGCCGTATATTTGTGACCTTAATTAAAGTATCTAGCTACTTAACTATACAAAAACAAATTCGATATCTTGTTAGCTACGTTTCGCCTTTCGATCGAATGACATATATTTTATTACTACAAACCAGTCACTTTATTAATTTATCAAACTAGTCAACTAATTTATCTTAATTTTATCAATAAAATCCAATACTTGGCTAAATAATACAGCAATCAAAGTTAATTGTCCGACGTAAGCTGTACGTGATTTATTGGACGTTGTATAGTCTATGCCAAATAAAGAATAATCATCCAGTGAGAGACAAAATATTTTAGTCAATCAGAGTGTGGCATTAAGCCAAGCGCTTTCAAGGAGCTTGAAATTCGTCGGGAATACAAATTACTACACGAAAACCGACGTTCATTTATTGAATTCCAGCGAGTCGTTTGTGACGCTTCGAACACTAGAAAAAAATTTAACTCCTCTGCCAATTTTTTATTCCATTTAACTTTTTTATCTCGACTTGATATATTTTTCCAACCCGTTGAAACCAACTAAGAAAGAAATTAAGTGTATCCATAACCAAGAGGACACATAAATCTAAAAAACCTCCTGTCAGACGACATTTTCTTATTTATATTCTGCCCTTTCTAAACAAAACAATAATTTTAATTTCTTATTCCAATACTTGGTCGTCTTTATATTAGTCTTCTCCATCTAAAAAAATTTTTTCACGGTCTACGGAATGCATCATATCATTTCCGTTGGTCGTTTGCCGCGAAAAAGAATCAAATAACTCAGGCGTCAGTTTTAATTTACATTTCTTTAATCCATAATCTTCTTTGCGAGTCTTTACGACTTTAAATATATAAATATATAGTAACTATACATAAGTATATGTGGTATATAGTAGAAGATGTGTCAGACATATCATTTTATTTAATACGGTCAGAAATTAACAAACAGAACAGAAAAAAGTTTAAAAAATAATAAAACTGACTAACCGAGTTACGCAAACAGAGAACCTCAGTGTTCTTATATATAAACCCATTGGTCTCCGTATTTAATAATGATACATTAGTTCGATCCCAAAGACGTGATGACTTTTCACCCGTAGAATTAATACACTTATCAAGTAATTCAATCGCAGACCTCTTCCACAGAACATTTGCTAACGGTAGCTCACTATCTACACACGATTACGTGCTTTAATAATTTGTACAACGTAAACATTTATATTAGATTACTTTTCATTCACTCAACAGCTTTTTTTCCATACTATTAATCTCAATAAACCTTTCACGCAATTAAAATACTTATCAATAACTTACAAACATGAGACATTTAATCGATAATCCATCATACCAAGACACTTTACTGCAAAAGAATGACAAATAATTGTGTATCTGGATTTGGTCCAAGATAATTCTATTCGTGGCGCCCATAGGCCCAAGTGAAAGTGATGAATAAAAAATAAAAAGAAACAGAAATTCGAGGAGAGGAAGTTATTAATAGACATCACAACACACATCTATTTCGCTTAATTATCTCAGCTTTTCTTTTTATAATTTTATATAAACTTTTTTTCTTCTTTATTGTTTATTACTTTCCAAGCGATTGCGCACTAGTTTTCTAATTCAGCAATATCTTTTTTTTTGCGCGCCCCAGAAATGGCGACGCAAGGTAAGTTTGCTAGAACATTTTTAAAATTACCAAAAGCCTCTTCCAATATTTAATTATCTGTCTTGCTTTACATATCTAGTAATCAATAATAATTATAGTCCTATTTTTTGAAAAAAGTTATTTGTTAAGAAAGTATCTTCTTCGTAGTGTAGATAATGCAGATTTCTGTGTACATTTATGATGGTTGCATCGCTTCCTGTAGTATCATTAAACAGTCGTGATGCTTCGAGTACTAGCTTACAAGATCCATCACAGCTGTCGCCACTTGAAGGTCTTTGTTCTGTAAAAACAGCGGCAATATTAACGCAAACAATCTTAATATTTGTTGGCTAAACAATCGCGTAGGCATAAAATTCCATATAAAAAGACAAACAACCTCATGATTTATTTTATTATTCACTATATTACTGCATTGTTAGATAATAAATAACCCAGTAGTCATGTATCATTACTATAAATTACATCGCGGCTTGTTAGCCATTCAAACAAACAAACAAACATATGTCTCCCACACGCCCTTGATCTACAATTAACTTAAGTGTTTGATGTTTCATTGTCATTATTGCTGTACATCATCCTCCCCAACAATTTAAATTTAATTGATATTCCTGAACACGTACCACTACTTTCATTGAAATTTCACGAAAGAATCGTGTTGATCGTACAAATAATCCTCAACCTTCCTGGTGCTTGTAATTTCAATGAGCGCGCGCTTTTTTGTTTACTCAGTTACCGGATAAAAATAAAATTATATAAATTAACAAATATATATCTATATATGTTTTTTTAAATGTTTAAAAGGCAGATGAATATTTAATGTGAATCAGATAAACTTGTTTTTGCATTCTCTTTGTCGGTCAAGGTAAACAAACACAACACACATTATACATACATACTCATATATCTGATATATATATAAATTTACTTGATGATGTACTTCTTCATGAGAGTAATCATATGACACGCGTACGAGATCTAATGAATAAAATATTACGCAATAAACTTTATCCAGCCTTATTCGTCAAAATGACACGTCGCGAGTCAGTTTCGTAAGTTGGGTGAAATTAAATGCACCTATGCCTTCTTTGATTTTATTTAAAGTTATTCTAAAAAGTGTCATTTCGAATTTTCTCTTCATATATACACAGTAGTAACTCTATACGACAATAAATAACAACGGATACATTTTATCCAGATAAATATCTAAGATTGAATTTGAAATAGGCTGTAATTGAATGTATGATTAATGACGCGGTAATTAATCCATAGATCATGATTTATAAAAATTGTTATCGAGTATTGCCTTAAAAGGGACTACCATAGGAAAAAATAAAGTGGGTATAGTGGATAAGTTTGCGTGGGCGTCCACGTTCCTGCATAATCTTGATTATGATAATTGCCGGCCGTGATTAACGCCCATACCTTTACATATGTTTATGTTTATAATTTTATATAGATACAGATGAGATATATTGATAAACATAATGATATTTTATGATAGTTAACGTAATTCAAAAATTATTATTCTGTTGATACCGTTCGAATATACATTGAGCCCCTCGGCAAAAAATATTAATCGAGCGTGCTGTGCATACACGCAAGGTCATTACTCTCAATTGATACTTGGGTAGAAATAAAAAATAATATTAATTAAATAACAAAACCTCGCGTGCGTGATATGCGATGGAAAAAATTAAAAGAAGAAGAAGAACATAAGAAAAAATAAAACTGGCGTAGTATAGAATTTCGCCGCTTGCATCGGGTTTCACGTAATCCCTCATGATGCACTTTAACTTCATTAGACGTTAGTACGGATCGATCGATCAATTTGTTATCCGGTTAATGTCCTCTTTAATAAATTCTTCGTCTGTCGCCTGTCTGAAAAAAAGAAAGATTTCGTTATTTATTTTTCAGTCTGCATTCTTTATATTTAAAGATAATGTCAGCAACATTTTAGACACATACAACAACTCTCTTGTGATTTCGATGCTCTAGAACATATCTTACGACTCATTCAAGCCATCCACGTAATTCTCTTGAATTTCTTCGTACACTGGCTGCTGCTGGTGAGAAGAAGCCCCCGGGAACCTCGTTATCTTGACAGACGTACATAAATATACCGGCTGGTATTTACAACGGTACCAGTGATCAGCACTTGCAATATTCCGGTTTTTTTATTTCTTAAATAATTTTTACTCGCTACCGTTATTAAACGTCTGCCAAATTTCGTTCAATAATTATTCCATATCTTTTATTTTTTTTATCGCAAATATTTTTAAAAATAAAAATATAAAATTTGACCAACTGTATAATTGACGTCAGTAAAACTGCTACCGGAAGCTAATGTGAAACGGACCCGGGTGCGATGACTCCATATCCGCCTTGGGATCTCTTAAGACTCAAGAGTCTCGTCTGTAACTGCTCGTATTATTCTGCATACGCATTGCACATTACACATATATATATTTTCCATTCCGGTCTTTCTCTTTTATATTCCAACGTTAAGCCAAGCCATGCCGTTCGTTATTCCTCTACTGTCGACAACTTTTAACCGCAAACTAATTAGCAGCTACAAGACTTAATTATAAACCACAATACAAAAATGTGTGTCCGTGATTCACAATACCCATAAAACTCCGCTTAGAGTTATTAGCAAATGAAAAACTCACCGCAAGTGTGAAATTTCAAAATTAATGTATCGGCTCGCGTAGAATGCAAAGTATGAAAAAAAAAAAAAAAAAAAAAAAAGTATGTAGAAATTATAGATAAGTATTATTTAATACTGCATAGGTTACCTGGTATCGACTAAAAGGTGGATAAAGAACCAGGCCATTACGCAACTGGACGATTTAGATACAGAAAACAGAAAGGCCATGACCGTATCAGGCATATGCGGTAACGAAGACACAAGCGATTAGTTAAAGACATAATTAAACAGACAACACATACTTTTGGATGTTTGCTCGTGTCTTATCTTAACTTTTTTTATTACCATTTCATCAGTCAGTAATCCGACGTTATTATTCTGATAACTCTCTGACGTTTATCTAATTTCTTCCGTGTTTTACTTGTGTAAATATAGACCCAAACAAAATAAAAGATAAATTGGGTACGTTTTATTTATCTTAATGGCGTAGTACTACTAATTGTTTAATCAAAATATCTTTTGTTAAACAAATCTCAGCACAGCACACACCTGTCTTTAATTTTTTTCAAACACTAATAGTTGAAAAAAAAAAAATTACTGACAATTTAATTTTTTTTTATGTTTAAATATCCAATTAGCTAGTTAATTAAATTACAGTCATCAAGTAATCACCATACATAATTAATAGGCACATGTATTAAATAAAATAATTTAAAATGCGAAAAAAATGATCAATTAATTTAGCATTGATAGCGCTTACCATAAATAGTATAAATCAAATAGTTATAAAAATAACAAACTATATATATAAATTACTCAATTGTTGTCAAACGAGTATGATCAAGTATTAATACTGACTCAATAAAAACACTTGTGTCAATTTTCGTGGCTCCCACTTTCTTAATATGGTATCACTGTGAAACGAAAAACACAATAAAAAATATAAAAAAGAGTTTCGCCCACGGTTTTAAGTGGGCTCCGCCATCAGTCATATTCAATACGTTGGCTTTTAAATACCACTCGTATATCTCGTATTGAAATAAATTTGAATATATATATAAATATAGACGAATATATCTAGTGCAAGAGCGGCGTCGTCAAGAACAAGACCAGCAAAAGAATCACAAGGCAACGATCAAAGTAATCGTCATCAGTAGGGAATATCTTGGTATTATCCTCATAAGGAAAAGAGGAAGGACGGGATCGAGAATTCAAAATCGGCATCGCCCACGCGGCTGACGAGGCCGCTCGTCGATCGGCGCATGCGTGATCGCTAAATACTTGACACAAGATATAGATAGTAATGGTAATAATGATAGTGTAGATGGGATGGGAGTAGACAAGAGTAATAAAGACGAATATATATGTATATATATAATATGAATAAACCGCGTTCCGAGTCGTGGATAGGCATATGGTATATGGTATAAGCAGTTGAGGTAGAGGTAGAGGTAGAAATTTATGTACGATCAAAGTATAGAAGAGTTTTAAAAGCGACTGGGTTCGCGATCGGCGGTGAGAGGAAGACAGCAAGTGTCTCACCTGTAAAAGCACTTTGTTGCCCTACTCTGAAGAACTTGGTGTGGTTTTTACCCATACACTCACCGGCGGGGTACCATCACGTTGTGTTTTAAACTCTCTTGGTCATCGGTTGGTTGGCGGCAGAGTCAGCGCGGGTGGGGAAGCCCCGAGCGACAGTCGGTGGATGCCGTGCTAAGCGGCAGCGCGTGCTTCGGTCTCAGTCTCTATCAATACCGATTTAAAAGACCTCCTGTCCCAATATACTGTACATTTTGTTGTCTTCCTTCATTAATAAATTTATTTATTTATTACCATTACTTGCGTCAGAAATTATAATAAACGATGAGAGGGACAAGACCAAGGGAACAGTGCGTAGGCCGATACAATAACGCGTGGTGGTGATGATTGTGACGGTGTCTCATACTCAGATTCTCGCTGGTGGTGGTCCTCGATATTCGATATGGAGGTGTTATGGTGCTGGTGGTGGTAATCGAACATCATCGGCAACCCTGAATTGTAAAGATATTAAAGAAAGAACGGAGCTAATAAATTCACTGGTTGCTGCTGATTGCTCCTGAGTTTTTAATTTCGCGTCGCGTTGTCAACACCTCGACAGAAATTTTAATTTTTTTCCAAATTATTTTATGTAACATCATTAAAGTGAAGACGAGTGTGTTGGCTTATTTTACTGAGGAGGATTCCCGCCCTCATGGTGAGAATGAGCCTCCGTGCTCCGAGTAGTGAAAGGAAAATAAAAATATTTATGGATACGTGCGCTTTTGTCTTATAATTGTGTACTCTAATATAAGGTGTATCTATTTTACTTCTCGTGCATGGTTCGGTTTAAAACAGTCTTCTTAATACGTAACTCGTGATGGAAATAAATATAAATTACAAAATTACAGTGCACGAACGTCTAGTAAATTTTTAAAAAATATTGTGAATTTATCATTTAACGCATTTTATTCAAACGTATTTGTTTGCCAAGTGAATATAGTAAACAGTGGTAAAGTGTTATCTCGCTTGAGGCGAGACTACTCGTAACGAGACCTGTAATTATCTTGGCGGAGAGAAAAATCAACTTAAAGTATTGTCGTCATCACTATTATCATTGCTTCGTAATTGTCATACCAGTTACGGAATTATTAAAGACTTAACTACCTTATTTTATCGGTGCTCTAATCTATTTTATTTATTTATTATTATTTTTGTAAATTAAAATTTTTGAAAGTTCTGTTGATTTTAAAAAACCCGCCATGTATCGGTTCAGCAAAAGCGGACGACTCTTCGTCCAGGGTACGCGGGAACAAGACGACCGTGACAATGTCGCTGGCTCTAGTCCTACTAGTGGACCAGAGTTGCAAGCTGTTCATACTAAACGTCACATGTCCACGGAAATTTTAGGTATCAAGGGTTATCATAAAATGTCTAGAGAATTTTTTTGTTTGATTCTTTTTGCTGTTCATTTATCGAAAATAAATTTAAAAAAAAAATGGAGTCGATTAATTTTTAAATTTGATTTGTAGCGGTAGTTTAATAAACCCATGTGTTTTTGATGACAAAATAGGTAACAGCTGATCGAAACATTGCTTGACCTTGATCTTGCCCACGCGCTCTGGCCTTTAAATGGTCAGGTCTGTATCGTAAACGATCGGCGTAAGCAAATACTTAATAAAGTAAAAAAAACCAGGAATTTTACCCCAATAATTTAGTTTACTTGCACGTTCATCAGGACTTGGTAATTTTTTTCAAATGATTACTCTTTGAATTAATTTTTAGGGACCTGGTAAATTTATTTGTTTTAAACAAAAAATTTTTGTAACCGAAATTTGTCATAGAATAAAAAAGACTCGCGAATAAAAAATTCTCTAGATATTTATTTGTTGTATTTAAATTTATTTACAACGACACGTAAAAACATAATCCGATAGGATCGTCAATTGAGTCAACCAAGACTTCAAAACGCGGTGAGAATGGAGCACGTAGAATCGTGACGCGAATAATCAGAAAAACAACGACTCTCACTCGCGGTGAGGAGAAAAGTACAACCGAGAATTTGACAAATCGAGCACAAGTTGAATCACTTCAGTCTGCACAATATCAAAAGGTTACCAGTCATCAAGGTTCTCCTGTTGCTAAGTCTGCCAAGACTGTCCGGGTAAGGAATTATAAAATATAACTCAATACTTTCACTGATAAATTCATTTAACAAGAAAGTATTTTATACATAATCGATTAAATTACGCGACTTATAAATAAATTAAGTAGCCTCATACATCTATACTTAATCGTTGATAAGAATATGTAGTCCAAAGAAATGTATATAGCACATCACGGCTGATTGTATCGATAAAATGATAACGTATATAATATATTAATAAGTGCTAAACTCCTTTCTACTGGCTGTCATACGAACTTGTCTGCAAAGACAACGAGACAAATCCGGTCAGGGCCAGTTGCATACTTTAACCCTTTTTTCTCTACTTAGTCAGCGAAAGCTCATTCAGTCGAGAAATTTCTTCACCGTCTTGTCTTCTTAGCATTTTTCTAATTAATATCCACAAAAAAAAATCTCAATCATCTCACTTTTAATTCCACATTCTTACCAACAAATTCCAGTTTTCCGTCTACTCAAACTCACTCTTGTTAAAAATTTTATTCATCAAACTTTCTAATCCAGGAAACGACATCGAAATCGAAAGCTGTCATTTTCCAGTTGATGCCTAAAAATTCTTAAACTATCATTATTGTTATGAACGTTTTTTGCCATTTAAATGGACATCCAACCTTGATTTTTATTAATTATTCGACCGATATTTGTCCTTGTTATTATTATTATAATTATAACAACTTACCTGTTACACTTTAGACTAGACGAAAAAGTCGATAATCACGTATATGGATCCTGTGTGGGTTTTCTACCGTAACTCTGACACCTACGATCGAGTAAAACTGATCGCCAGTTTACATCAATGTCTCATGGACATATTTTGAATAGACTAAATAACATCATCTGAATCAATATATCGATCTCGATTGCCGCCCACTTATCACCATTTGCATTACGAATATCTTGATTAAAAATTTTAATTCAACATCAACTTGAAAAATAAAAAAAAAAAAATAAATAAATAATGAAAGCAATTTAATATTATGGGCAAATTGTCGTGGCATATTGAGCAAATTAAGCCATAGAACGAGGTCCACTGGTTTTTTATTATTAAATTTCTTATTTCACCAAAGTAAATTTACCGAGTGAAATCACCAGATTGACATAAATCTTATTTTGTACATTATAACTTATCTCTAAATGTCCCGACGGTGTCTTATTATTTTTATTTTGACGGACACGAAAATATGTATAAGTATAGTCATATATATTTATAGGTGTAATTTAATCGTTGGTGTGATCAAGCAATTGGGACTCACCCACTTGTTTGTATTTTATTTATGTCTTTCTCTTTTTCTTATTTATCCCCCTGATTCTCGTGTTGCTTAATTCATTCTGACGTAATGGTGTACTCTTATGGTGATGTCAGGCATCGCTATCTTGCCCCATAAGGAGACAAACCCAAGGACTACAATCTTACGGCCTGCCATAAAACTTTTATGGTGAAATCTTCTACTTTATCTTTTTCTCTCTCTACTTTTATTTTTCTCTTATAATATTTTTCATCATTACAATATATTTTTCGCCCACTTTCTTACTTGGACATCTTAGTCTTCGTGATTTCACCATTCGGCCCAATCCCTTGTAACCAAAGAAATTTATGTTTTATTTTTTAAAAAGTTACCCAGAGTTTTCTCAATTATTTTAATATTACTCTAGATAGTTAGTGAATTGAATTATGATTTATGATAAATTTGGCTTTCTCTCATAAAAATATTCTTCCATCTCACTTTATCTAATTAGTTATACATCATAAAGTAACTAGTGTGAGTGTAAAAGAATATTGCGTGACATGATGATCAAGGTTAAGGAATTTGCCGGCGAATCTAAGGACTTCCTTTATGTATGCCAGTCTTGGTTCAAAATAATTACAATAAGTAACAACTTTTTACCAGGTTAAAAAAAATTTAATTAATTATTTCAGCGTGATTTATATATTTCAATAGCTACTAGTCTATTGTACGGTAAAAGTTAACTGCCGGAAATGGGTTAACTTTTATTTCTTTTACTTAACTCAAGACAATACTGAAGCTGAAGGCCAGGATGAAACACAGGCTCAGTTGATCAATCGGTACACGGTTCGACCGTTAGCTTAGAATGCCAGAGAAAACAATATAAAACAATTTCCTGACAATAAGTAGACTATTTGCTAAAATAAAGTTGATACAAATGACATATAACAGCAAATAAACTCTTTACTATTTATTTGTATAAAGATGTTTTAAATAATTTTATTGACATTAAATAATGCTTTTCTCCAGATTTTTATTTGTCTTTTAGAAACTGAATGATCGTGATAGGTCGATTTTACTATCGTTAGATTTATACACTTCCTGGTAGGCAATAATGATTTATTCCCGATTACGGTTTAAGTAAATGTGATGTAACTGTTTTTTTTTCTTTTTTGTATATTATTTAAATATAAATAAAAATTTTGCATGAAAATATGCTTATTATATTTTTAAAAATATGTTTAAAATTGATCGAAAGGCGATATGTAATATTTATTATTTTTTCTTTATATTAACAGTATTATTTATTGGTTTCAATAAATTATCATTACTTTGAAGTCATTATACTCATTTATAAAAAAAAAATTTTTTAATAAAACTTTAATTTTTTTTTTTTTAATTTTAATTACATGATAAATGTCAATTATCGAATAATGTGTCACTGTAATTATTAATATAAAAAATTTAATTGTCTATATTTCTTAAAAATATATTTTTAATTACCAATTATTGCTTTGTTGTTGTTATAAAGCTTATACAAATATATGACCAAAGATATTGTACTAAAAAAAATTATTGGCATTTAAAATATATATTATACTTATTAGCATTTGTATGCTTTTGATATGGCAGAAAAACTAATCAATCTAACAATTTCATTGGTATAAAAAAAAAAATTAATTTTGAAATAGAGCTTTTGCCTCATTGTACAATTAAGTTCACAAAAGACGTCTAGTTTGATTTTAATTAAAAATAAATGTTTTTTTTTCTTTTAGATATCGGACATTGTCGTTGGACAAGAACCAAACGTGACAGCTCGCGAAGCGCTGCTAAGATGGGCCCGACGTTCAACAGCACGTTACCCAGGTGTCCGAGTAACAGACTTTACAAGTTCCTGGAGAGACGGTATGGCATTCAGTGCACTTCTCCATCGAAACCGTCCTGACCTAATCGACTGGAGAAGCGCGCGATCATGCCAAGCGCGCGAACGGCTCCATCAAGTTTTTTACATCGCCGAGCGCGAGTACGGCGTTACCAGACTTCTCGATCCCGAAGGTAACTTATCTCAGCTTTACACTCCTAATAATATAAATATTAATATATAAATAAAAATGATAGGATTATTATCCACTTGCTTGCCATTCCTTTCACCACTAAATATAGAACATTATTTTTCTCATTTACTCTTCCGCATTGCTAACCGATGAGATACCGAGAGAGCCACTGGAGTCTGGGATGTAAATAGTCTTGCCAACCAGACTCCAATCGCGAGATCCCGGTGTCCCAGTTCCACGAACCGCAAGATCAATAGGTCACAATACTGAGGATCTTTCTCTCTTCCTTAAGTACGAATCCAACCACTAAAAATTAAAATAATTCGCAATAGTTAGCATTACATTGACATGCAATTCGAAGCTACGAGACGACCACCCATTGTGAAAATAAACAAACGGTATAAACTTTCCATCCTCTTAATATGATGTGCGGCTACAGCAACACTCTATACACTTGACTTGTCTGTGGTTTATCGCGATGGACGTCGTTCAAAAAATTTATGGGCGGCGCCAAATACAACTTGTCTCAATATCATCTACCAGATCACTTTGCCCGGCCAAATAAAAAAAAACATCCTACCGAATAAAAGTCCTACACGAATCACGATACAAACGAAATAAAGAACAATGAGATAATTTTAAATTTTTTTAGGTCACACAAGACAATTGAAAAAACTTTTTTTTTCACTTTCATTATTTACGAAAGTAAATTTAATTGAATAAATATTTTTTTGGTCAACTTCTGGAGACTTGTTATGGTAAACGACAATAAATTCATCGCCAGATTTGTACTCTACCAAACTAACAAGTCTGCGTATTTATATCCGCGTGTTCATATATATATATATTTATATATTTATATATATATTCTTCCCGGCTTGGATGGAGGATCGCCTATATGTATAATGTGGCACACATTCTTTTTGGTCACGGTACCCGACACTACTTCCGCTCGCACTCACACACCGTGACACACCGGCTCTTCGTATAATTGCTTTTACGACTCCCAATGTGTGTGTGTGTGCACATCAGCAATTGTAGTAGTACCCATTGTTAGCAAGTGATAGTGTTGAGAAATCCAAGAGACAAGTTCCTCAAGGATACATAATTTTTATTTAAAATATGTTGTTATTATCATGTATTATAATTTTTTGAATTTTCTAGATGTTGATACCCCCGAACCGGACGAGAAATCATTGATAACGTACATCTCATCGCTTTACGATGTGTTCCCGGAGCCGCCGCCAATCCATCCTCTCTACGACGCCGAGGCCCAAAGACGATCGGCCGAGTACCGCGAGCTCGCGACATCTCTGCACATGTGGATGCGCGAGAAAATAGTGATAATGCAGGAGCGTGCATTCCCACCGACACTTATCGAAATGAAAAAACTAGCTGCCGACAATGCGAAATTTAAAAACGAAGAAGTCCCGTCTCGTTACCGAGACAAGCAACGACTCACTCACATATTCCGCGAGCTCGAAAAATATTTTGAAGCCGTGGGTGAGATTGACATGGAACAGGAGCTACACATCGATGTGATTGATAAAAACTGGAATAGGCTGATGATGCTTCATCAGGAAAGAGAACAAGCTGTTATTGATGAAATCAAACGGTAACATTTTATTTCCATCATTAGGGTCGGCTAATTAAATTAATTGTAATAATCATAATAAAAATAACAATGTTTACAGTTTGGAACGATTGCAACGGCTTGCTGAGAAAGTACATCGTGAAATGAAATCAACGGATAATCGACTTGAGGAACTGGAGAGACGTGTTGAAGATGAAGCGCGTCGTCTTGATCGTCTTCATCCTCTGGAAGCTAAACATGCAGTCGATTTATTAGAACAGGATATTCGCAATACAGAGATACAAATTCAAAATATATTCACGGATATTCATACTCTTACTGAAGGAAAATACAGCCAAGCTGGTGAACTTCACAAGAGGTAATAATTATTTAGAGCAGTAGTTTATCGAACCTGATTATAATTTGATAGGGCTGTCAAAGTATCTTATACCCGACTATTCATAATACTTTTATTTTTTTTTATTAACAGAGTACAAAAATTGCATCAACGCTGGGTGGCATTGCGATCTCTGTTGCATAAACGGCTGGTGCAACCACTTTCAGCAGTTTCGTTCCCCGTTGAAGAACGGGTTGTCACCAAACATCGTACTACCGTCCACGAGACTCGTTTAGTCGACACCAATCCCCACTTCCGTAACCTCCACGACTGCATAGATTGGTGTAAGAATAAATTGAAGCAGCTTCAAGATGCTGATTACGGATCTGATTTACCGGGTGTTAAAAATGAATTGGACATTCATCAAAGAGAACACAAAAATATTGATCAATTTCACAGCAAAGTTGATAAATGTATTCATGCCAAAAATAATTTCCACGGAGAAGAGCTCGCTCTCTATAGCCAACACTTGAGTACATTACAAAAAATATATTCCGAATTATTGACTACCTCCAGTAAAAGATTGTCCGATTTGGACACCTTACATGATTTTATACAATCGGCAACTGGGGAATTGGTTTGGCTTAATGCCAAAGAAGATATTGAAGTTACACGCGATTGGAGTGACAAAAACTTGAATGTCCAAAGTATCGTGCAATATTATGAGGTAAGTTTTTATTATCATTATTATTATATATTTTTTTCCTTTCATTTGTATACTTTACTCATAACTACAATAATTTAATAATTAAAATAATTTCCAAGCATACGTATGGTTCTGGAGCGGAGGTAAAATAATTTATTAGTCAATAAAAAATACTACCAACACAATTATGTGCTTGCTTGTGTGCGTCACACAATCCATATAAAATATTTTGACATTTTATCAAGATAATAATAATATTATTATTTGCAGAATCTTATGAACGACTTGGAAAAACGTGAAATTCAATTCTCGGCGGTACAAGACCGCGGCGAAGCTTTGGTATTGCAACACCACCCAGCAGCTAAGACAATTGAGGCTTACATGTCGGCAATGCAAAGCCAGTGGGCTTGGCTTTTACAGCTTACACTTTGTTTGGAAGTACACCTCAAGTACGCGACTCAGAGTCAACAATTTTTCAAGGACGTACAGCAAGCTGAGCAGTGGATTTCAAAACGGGACGAAGTACTGAATACTATTTACTCACAGTCAGACTTTTCATTGGACGAGGGCGATTGTCTTGCCAAGGGCATGCAGGAATTACGGGAGGAATTCAGAGGTTATGACGATAACATTCAACGGCTGGTTGATCAAGCTGGCAATATTGTCCCGATGAAACAACGAAGACAACCTGTCACTAGGCCACTTCAAGTAACTTGTATCTGCTCTTACAAGCAAGCCAACATGTCTATTGACAAGAACGAGTTGTGTACACTTTATGATAATTCCGGACGTGTTAAGTGGCGTGTTAAGAACTCTCTGGGTGTTGAATCACCAGTACCTGGAGTTTGTTTTACCCTACAGCCGCCTGATAAAGATGCACTGGACGCCGCTGAAAGGTTGCGTCGTCAGTACGATCGCAGTGTTTCTCTCTGGCAGCGTAAACACCTTCGTCTGAGACAAAACATGATTTTCGCAACGATAAAGGTCGTCAAGTTATGGGACTTACCTCAATTTCTGGACATGGGTCAAGATCAGCGTACAACTATCAGACGAGCTATCAATGAAGACGCCGAGAAACTGATGTCTGAAGGAGATCCCGCAGACCCACAGCTTAGAAGATTGAAACGTGAGATAGCAGAAGTCAATAAGCTGTTTGATGATTTCGAAAAACGAGCAAGAGCTGAGGAAGAATCTAAGAACGCTGGTAGAATATTTAGCGACCAAGTAACTGCATTGCAGCAAGCGCTAGATGAAGCCGAAAGAATTTTAAATATTCGCATTGCATCTCCACTGTCACGTGATCTTGATAGTCTCGAGCATATGGTACTCGAGCACAAAGATTTCGAACAAAATTTACAGCGTCTAGCTCCTGATTACGAGCAAGTACAGCAAACTTTCCGTGGTATCACTCTAAAGACACCGGCAATGCGCAATAAACTTGATAACGTCATGTCTAAATGGAATCACCTGTGGAATGTCAGTAATTTGTACATCGAACGACTCAAATGCATTGAAATCGTACTGTCCGGTCTTGAAGAAAATACCTCTGGAATAACAGAACTGGAAATAAAATTAGCGTCATACAGTGAACTTCCGTCCGACGTAAAAGGCCTACAGATCGTCCTCGAAGACCTTATGATCCTGCAGAACGCTATTTCACAACAGCAAATATCAATAGATCAATTGAATGACGATGCACACAATGCACGACGACTTGTTGAAAAATCACGACCGGGTCACCGCGGTCCGCACAGCGACATGGATCGTCTGGACGCCGAAGTTAACAGATTAAATGCCAGATGGACAAACATTTGCGGTCAACTAGTCGATAGATTACGTAGCGCCGAAACGGCTTACAGCCTCGCCCAACAATATCACACTTCTTATCAAAATGAAGTTGACTTCGTTGATGAAAGCTACTGCAAACTTGAGTCTACTCCAGTTCAAGAACTGGAAACAGCCAAGGTAATTTACAATTTTATTAACTTTCATTATCAATAATTATCCATTCTACAAAATGAATAAATTTTATTCAGAACCTGCTGAATCGAGTTTGTGACCGCGCAGCAACGATCGAAGTCGTAAATGTTACCGGAGGAAGATTGATACGCGAAGGAAAGGTAAGACTTGAAAAAATAATAAAAATCATTGCTCTAGCCTTATAAATAGCCTTAGCCTATGGAGTGAATGAGTGTATTGTATGAACGATGTAAATATTTCTTATTAAATTTAAATCATAAGCATACACTGTATATATACCATTGATAGTATTTAAGACCATTTGTAAATTTTTTTTATACACAATGTACCTTTCAGCGGACGACAATTGAGTATCATTGACACGTATTGGCTTCTCTACATGGTCATACGTTCTTTAATTGGGATTTTTTTATTTTCTTATGTTAATATTATATTTTTCTCTATTTTCTCACACTAATTAGGTATCAAAAACACACATTTAATCAAAATTATTAAACGGTAATTAATTTTCAACACATTTCTTTATTGTTTAACGTCTAATCCATTCACCAGTGATGGATTAACATGCACACTGTTTTATTTACAAAATTAATAATTATTGTTATCATTATTATAGTACAATTAATTAATGTACTGTAATTAAAATGAGTAGCATGATTGAGTGGTCGGAAATGAGGTGGTGGTAAAATTGGTGATGGATGCTTGGGGTTTATTAAAATACCTGTAGATAATTAACGCACTCCTTTAGTTGTTAAAAATAAATAAAAGCTCAGTGTCGTATAAAATGATGAATAATTATCCAAAATTAATTTATTAATATTTAACATTACTAGCAACACATTAATTAGACAAGAAATTAGTAACAATTTCGATAGAATAATTACCACACTGGGTTAAATAAATTTTAAGTAGTCTAGTTGTAAGTAGAACCCGTATCCTAGTGCTTATTATCGTTGCCGGACGCTAACTAGTAGAAAAATTAGATATCTAATTTACTAACCATAACGGACTAACCGGCCTCTGTAGATCTATGGACAGCGACTCAGAGCGTTCAAGGAACAGCTTGAAGAGCTTTGTCCATCGCTGGATGCATCTGTCAAAAGACCGAGACGTGAATCCGTGACAACTGTCGACGTAATTGCTCACGATCTCGACAATCTCAACAGGCGATACTCAACTCTTGTCAGTCTTTGTCGTGAGCGTGTACACAAATTCGCTCAACAGTATCCCGAAGACATTTCTCTACAGGTAAGTCCATAATTTATCTCTCTACATTTATTTATTATTATTATTTATTTATTTATTTGGCCACAGAGTCAAGTCTCCTTCTGCCATACAAAAGAGACGTGAAAAATAATGATTTGATTAGTATAATCATTCCATTCATTATCTTAATTAGCAATCAATTTATTTAAGAAATAGTAATAGCACGTTTTTCGGAACGCAATAAATCTAGGCTGCTGTGTGGAGGCACTAGGTAACTCCATATTATAATTAGATAATCATGACGGATATCACCTCTGCGAACACGAGGCTCCAACTCATAAAATATTTCGAAAATATATATAAAAACTGTAAAAATATTTTTGTAATGATCCTTGACCAAGTAAAATTTGAAACCCCAAAAATAGATAAACTAAAAATGGTATTTGCAAATAATCTTACTCCCAAATAGAATTAAAAGTAACTTAAGTAATTATCCAGTAGAGCAATTAAATAAATCGATTGTTCTACTTAGTTAAACAGTTCATTAAATCATCGGATAACAATCTTTTTAAAAGTTTATTACGGCTATTTATATCCATCATATTATGTATACAAATTTACATATTTTATATATTTATCGGCAACAAGCTAAGAATTACTACTCTATAATTTCCTTCGTCATCGCTCTGTAATTATCACAGCAAATGCTAAAGTGTTTTGTAAATACGCGGTCCTCGTCAAAAGAAAGTTAAGTGAAGAATTACTCGTTTTAATTTTCGACCGGTTTACAAGATGTTTACTTTTGTTTAAATTATTTTATAGCAATTCCACACTCCACAGCACTTCATACCCATTGATTATATTATAGCAAGCTCGAAAAAAATATAATAACCATACACATGACAACTCGTCAGTTCTTTAAATGTTATTACACATTAAATTTAAAAATGGCAATGCTTACATTCGTAAATGACATCATATTAATTTTTAAAATTATCTATGATGTAATAAGTTTCATTTATTATATTTTTTTTATATTTATAGCACTTAATTATTTTCCTTGAAACTTATGTTTAAATCTATGAGCATAAAAGTATGTCAATATCACTATTAATTAACTATATATTATATATATTTATAAATAATCATAAATCAGTTCAAGTCATGACATTTTCTTATTCTCAGTAAAATATCTTAATAATTCATTTTCTTTTATTACAACCGACTGTTGTTACCAAACAAGTTTTTTTCTCAGACCAGAAAAACTTGTGATGGAAAAATTATTACTATCATTTATCATATGGTAATTTATAGATATAACATTATTAGTCCAGACACTGAGAAAAATTTGAAGATTTCATTAAAAATCATTTTTTTAATCAAAGACATTTACGTTCAATTCAACATATGCTGATTTTTTTATTAATTATTTACTCTATTTATTAATAATTTAAAATTTCTTTGATGTCTGCTACATTTACTCTCATAGACTACTATAAATAAATTTAAATTTTCTTCAATCTAGAAAATTATTCTTCAATTCTGATTCGACATCAATGATATAATAATTTTTATTGATTTGTTGCTTGAAAAATATTGTTTTTATAAAAGTTATGTTTTTTTTCAATGAAGATGACTTAATTATTTAAATATTACTATTAAAACTTAATTTATTGATATTTATCATGAGTAATTCACACTTTATATCTTGGGCGTATTCAGGATCAATAAATGAGAGTGTAGTAGAGGAATCGTCGGCGCTCTTGGTTGACTTAATGTGTGGCCGAGTGATTTTACGTGGGCAGACTATTTCGTCCTTGCTCATATTGCCACTTAAACTTAACTTGTTTTTACCATAAATGTATATTTATATTTTTAAATAAAACATACACTCGCGCATTGCATACACATTTTTTTATTTTATAAACTTACGTCATATATTATTGTAACTGTGCGTACGCCGATACACACAAATACGATTGATGCGCATTGCACACCGATTCGTTTCCGTTAATTAAATTTAATTGACTTTAGATAGAACACGTGTCGGTATAATTTTCAAAAGATGTAAAAATTTCATTGCGTAATTAGCTGGATGATTAAAATAATAAATTACTTGATATTTTTATGTTGACATTATTTTTATTTATAGATAAATATTTATGTAAACATTTAAATTAGTGATTTAATTTAAAGGTGCGCATGGTATTTAGATGTGATAATCGTGTTGGTATGCGTTAAATTTCATAGCAATCTTATCAAAAAAAAAAACTTGACCTTAACAAATATGTATTTACTTATAAATTTTTATTATGACGATAAATTACTAAATATTTTTCTCATCAATCGTGTTTTTAAAAAGAATATTAACAGAAATCAATCACTGTTTTTATTTAGAAAGTTTTGGTTATCAGTGATAAACAAGTCTGGATAAATAATTAATGCTGATAATTAATAATAGACTTTAAAAAAGTAAACAAATCAATAAATATCAGAATAAGTTCACGGACAATGATAAATCAAATGTTCTCATTTTTTATAATTACATATCTCATTAATCGCTAATAAGTTATTTAAGTCTAGAATAGTTAATTCGCGTAAACAATAAATATTTGATAAAACTGTTTGTTAATTTTTGAATAAATTATTTTTATTCTTAATTTTTGAGAGGAAAACTTTAAATTTATAAATAAAAAAAATGTCTTGTAGATTGCGCACTGTGTTGATGTCCACGCGGACATCACATTTAACTTCAGTCTTACGAGCAAGTTGGTACAGTCAACATCGTTGTTATTTCGCAGCATTACTTTTTCCGTCAATAAAACGTTATTAATTGTTTAGTAATGTAAAAAGTAATTAATAATTACAATTAATTGATTTTATAATTATCTACCTATTTTTTTTTTTAATTACAATGAAAAAATAACTTTATTTTTAATAAGTGACAGAAATTTAATAAATGATAAGATAATAGAAAAAAGTAATTACTATTGTTATTGATTAATGAGTACGTGGCTGCAATTAATGTCAAATATAAAATATTTTTTAATTTTAAAAACGAGTGTCAGTGATAACTAACGGTGTTTTTATGGAAATAATATTTTTACAATGCAATTACAATAATAATAAAAGAAGTAATGCTACCAGAAAGGAGGATTGTTTACCAGGTAAATTTACAGTACACGTAACTCTCTAAGTAAACTTATAATAATTTTTAACGTCAACTCACGTGGATAAAGTCACTTTGAATTATCAGCAATAATCGATAACGAGTACCGGGGTATAAATTATTCAAGTTTTATGATTTGATGCATTAGTAAATGAAATAAACTTTTTATATAAATTGCGATAGATTTTTTTTTAAACATTTAATTGCCAATAAGTATATAATTACTCAAAAAATTGAGAAATTCCGTGCAGTATATTATTAATATATAATTATTATTGTGGAAAGTGTAGCGGTGCATAATCACATGATTTAATTCAAAAAAAAAAAGTTAATAATTGCAGCTATTGAACTGAACTAATTGTCGTGATTAACAATTGCAACAGATTTTTCCTCTTTTACATTTAAATGAATAATTTATTTTTAAATTATTCTATTTATTCATAACCTTTCTCATAATCTGATAAACGATTAATTTACCGATAAATAGAATTAATGTTATAACTACTAGTTTATTGATCAGTCTATTTATTTATTTTTCTTTCTACCGCTACCGATTTATTAGATTACTCCGAGGTCAGAGTAAATAAAAAAAAAAGAGCGGGAACTGCGTAAAACGAGCAAGTTTAAATGCGATTTACCTTCATATCAATTCCCCCGATGAATCATTGTCCGGATTCTGCAGCATATAAGTAGCGCCAGCTACTAATTTGTAGTCTGGTGTGTATTTTTATAAAGTAGGTAAAAAAAAGTTATAAAATATTCCTGGTGGTTGGTATTTCTGAATGCTTAATATTTTGTCACCTGGCCAACTCGCGATTCGATTGCGCAATAGGGAATCAAGTTCATGGTAGTGCCGGTCGTTAAATATTATGATGTCATTATAATTATTTATTTATTTCCTTTCGCATTCCCATTTTTCATATTCAATCGTCACGTTTTTTTTAATTATCATTCATGATACGTTCAAAATAATTAAGTCATCAATGGTGATCATAAATTACAACAAATGTATAATTTTAAATGGGACTTTAATCAAAAAATTTAAGCATTGCCATTTTAATTTAATAAATAATTTAAAGTTAAAAAAAATACAACACGAATTAATTATGATATTAAATAACGTGGAATGTTTTAAACGCAGGTATTATTATAGTTTTAATTATTTTATTACAGTTGTTACCAATAATTATTGTATTTTTAACACTCGCACAAGTGTCAGTCAATTTCACTGAATCTCCAACCGTGAACTCCATTTTTCTTGACGTACCGTACACACAATAATGTATTTAATACTTACATATATATTAAATATAAACATGAAGAAGCATATTGCATACCGGTACGGTGTCTGAACATGCTCTAAAAATATTAACAACAACAAGCGGTCTCGAGACTACATCGGCACCCCCGCTCTAAATAAATTTAGTAAACATGTATATGTGCACACAGATTTTACATAGTGGGGCGGGATTTTTTATTTATAGAATTGTAAGAAATATTTTTTGAAATAGTCTTGATGCTAGTCTCTCACGGTTGCCGGTTGTCAGAACGTTCACATTACGATATAGCTTGCCCTGCAGTATTATAGAGACCGAGTCTCTTCCGTCCGTCAGGCATCAACGATCATCAACATCATCATCATCATCCTTTCTTCCCTCGTCGGTCAAGCTCAAACTGCTTCGTTTCCTCGCTGTTATTTTTCATTTTACTGTCTAGTCGCGGCGCAGTTTTTTAAAATACAATACCGGTGATAGCGCCATCGTCACGTGATATTTAGCTAACAACGCGTTTATTTAACACTCGACTTGCATGAGTCAGACAAATATAATAACTGTTCAAGTGGCTGGCGAATTGTCGTTTTAGTTGGACATTCTTCGGTATAAATCGTGTGTGACCACCACGAGACCGTATGACAGTTCAGTTTACTCAGGTGCTGGCACTCGCGGTTCAAGGTTCGCGGTTCACGCCAACTTTTGCTATTCTGACGCTATGTGTGACATAATCGCCGGTATTATCAGTCTGAACTCATTTCGCAATCAGAAATTGCATTGATAAGTAACAAACAACTTTATCTTTAAAGAAAAAAAAAACGAACTTGAGAATACTATTGATTTTATAAAAATATTTAGAAAAAAAACATCATGAAATCTTTGTACTGACAGTGCGCTGCACTTTAAATTGCAAATCCATCCACATACTGTTCGTGCGGAAAATTATTTAGTTTATTTTAAGAAATTGCGGCATCGATAGCCGTTTATTATTATCTTGCGGTAACTTTAAAGATAAAAGTTATTTAATTTGAATGAGTCATAAAAAATGTATCGCTAAAATAAATATAGATATAATAATAAATATAAATAAAATGAATTGCATGGATTCCCCGGGATATTTGAATAAAAATGTTGACAGTAACGTATTTACTATCGTTGATGTTTCAGCGCGCTCTTCAAGAGCAACGACCACTGCGTACCTTTCGCACTGAGTTTAACATCTACGAAAGTACAACCAGTGAAGAACGGTATAGTTCAACTACAACACATTACACTCAATCGCAGTAAGTAAATAAAAAAATTATTAAAGCTTAAGCACTTGCTTGACTTGTAAAAAATTTTAAAGAAAGAAAAAGGAAACAAAAAAATGAAATTTATTTAGGTACTCGTCCGAGCGATATGAATCGTCAAATGAAACCCAGAGAGTGTCTTCACGAGAGACATCGCCTGTTAAAACCCCCTATGGTAATCACAACAGTGGGTTTGTTGGTACCAACGGTGATAGCACATCCAGAGATACTGAAATCGATGGAATACGGAGTTATAAAACTAGTATCAATAATAGTAGTATGCAGATTAATGAAATTAAAAGCCTTCGTAGAAGACAGAGAACCTCGGAGGAAAACGGTGTTGATATGGATAACGTGATAGGGGCCAGGGGGATCATCCATCCCACGACTGGTCAAGTTCTTACTGTAGGTGAGGCCATTAGTCTCAGGGTTCTCGACGTGAGAAACGGTAGGATATCTACTTCAATTGACGGCAGAACGAGTGTCACTATTGAAGAAGCTGTGGCGCTGAACCTCATCGACGTGGAACTCGCGCGTCGTCTTCTTGGACCATGCGGAGTTGTCACGGAGAAAAATCGGATGTCTCTGCTTGAAGCCATCCAACGGGAACTGTTCGACGCTGAGAAAACCGAGGACCGTGTCAAGGTAACGTGTGTGTCTACAGCCGGAATTAGTGTTGCCGATGCGATGCGACAGGGTTTGTTGGACCCAGAGACAGGTCAATTTGTCACAGATAACGGAGAGATGATGACTATCCAGGAGGCGTATAAACGGGGATTTATTACCAAAATAAATACTACTGTTAAAATAAAACGTGGCGCCTTGGCGCTGGCTGATGCCATTTCTCAAGGATTAGTAGATGATAGGCTGGGTCAGATTGTTGATAGAAATACTGGTGAATGTTACCTCCTAGATGAAGCTATTCAACGTGGTATTGTTGATCCAGATGTCCGAGAAATTGTTGACACAAGAAATGACACTAAAATAACAATAGCAGATGCTATTGGTCAGGGATTAATAAATGTTAAAAATGGAAAATATGTACATGGTATTAGTATGGAAAAATTGTCATTTAAAGAAGCACGAAGACGTCAATTGATCGTTAAACCAATGACGCTTAAAGATTGTTGTGATTTAGAAATAATTGATGAAAAGGGTAAAATATTTAGCCCTAATCATAAAAGAAAACTTGGTATATTAGAAGCTATATCTGCTGGTGTTTTAGATACTGATAATATTAAATCTGTGTCAGATACTAGGTCTGGTGATTTACTTACACTTTCAGATGCCTTAGCTAGTGGAATTATTAAAGTCGATTGTGGTCGTTATGTAGATTTAAAAACGCGAGAAGAGCTAACCATTCCTGAAGCCGTTGATCGCGGATTGATAACTTCTGTAGCTCAAAAATCAATTTTTGATATTGACGGTTTCAAAGATCCTATTTCTGGGGAATTTATTAGTCTTAATGCTGCATTACTAAAAGGTTTAATCAGTCCGAAATCTGGGGGTTCATTTGTCGTTGATTTAAAAACTGGTCGCGCAGTTTCTTTCAATGAAGCCGTTAAATTGGGACACGCGCGTCCAGAAGTTATGGAAATGTTGAACCGCGGTATTGGGGTTACGGAAAACGGCCGGGAAATTAGTGTCCTAGAGGCTGTATTATTTGAATTATTAGACCCGCGAACAGGCCAACTGCTAGATCCGCGCAGTAAGAAACCAGTTCCACTAGAGGATGCTATAAAACGCGGTTTGATAACACCCGATGGCGCGGCTTTATTAGCAAGTCTTCTAAATATTACTGTCACTACCCAGACTGTTACAAAGACAATAAAACGTTACGTCACGGTAACGGAAACAGGTGAGACTATTACACGTGATTACAAAGTTTCTTACAGGGATGCCATTAATCGTGGATTGATTAATGAAAAGACGGGTGAGTTTACTGATCCCGATACTGGTAGAAACTTCAATATAAGTGAAGCTATTGAACAGGGTTTACTAAGTACTCCCGAGGCGAGAGAAACTGAAAGACCGTCGCCCAAGAAAACTCGTGATTCCCCATCGAAACAAATGATTTTCGAAAGCACTCTTTATGCTAAAATCAATGAACCAACGCCTACACCACCACCGCGTAAGAAATTATCTTCTCCTCCCCGAGCTATTGGGACAACAACGACAATTATCACCCACAAATTACCACAACCAGATAATAATGATTCTGTTTCAGTGATAAATAATAACAATTCGACGATTGTTTCTGTAGGTACTGTAGAATCTTCCAAAGAATCGCGTACTGAATATATAAATGAGTCCTCTGAAATATTAACCAGCCCTTTGTCACCTACTAAAACAAATCGTTCATTAAATGATCACGTCAGTACTGTATTTATAAAATCAAATGACGATGACCCGATTAAAAAATCCGTATCTTCCAAAGAACAAAAGAACCTGCGTAATTTGACAAATGAAGTCGAGACATTTATTGAAAAAGAATCGACTTCCGTTGAGAAAAAAGTATTTGAATTACCGTCAGATGGTTGGATGCTCGCAGATGCCATCGAACAGAAATTGTTTGATCCAGTTGCTGGACTCTTTATAATTCCTGGTACAGACAGACTTGTTTCGTTTGAAGAGTGCGTTAAACTTGAATTCATAAATCCTCAGTCTGGTGTTGTCGTTGATCCAAATAACGGTCGGCACGTGTCGTTGACACGTAGTTTAGAAAAAAATATTTTAGACTCAACTGGACACTATATTCATCCGCGTAAAATTACAATGAAAGATGCCATTGCCAAGGGTTTAGTTATTTTAGAGCATAGATCAATGGAAGTTGATTCGAAAAACCCGCGTTTAATTCAAATTACCAAAGTAACCGGTAAATCTGATAGAGCTGAAGCTACAAGTGTTGATAATTCATCAGAGGATGTCAAAGTATCCAATTCTAGTGAGCAAACAACTTCAGACCCTGTTCAGGTGAGTCCAGGTATTATTTATGATCCTGAAACTGCTTTGGTAATTTTTACCGAGTCTGGTAAATCATCAAACATTTTGACGGCTGTGAATGAAGGTACTTTAGAGATTGAAGCTATCGTTGTAAAAGATCCAGAAACAGGTAACGAAATTAGTATGGCGAGAGCTGTTGAGAAAAAAATAGTTGATCCAAAGAAGGGTATTTATGTTGATGGAACGGGTCGTAAAATTTCATTGAGTGATGCCGCGAAATTCGGACTTATTGCTGTGGTAGGAACACCTCTTGTAGCGGCGGCAGCTGCTGTGGAGGCTGTCAAAAAGGCAATGATTAAAGATCCTAAGACTGGTGAAAATATTCCCCGAGAAGTTGCAATAGAACGTGGTCTAGTTACTCCGGATAAAGTAGTCAGTCAACCGATAACGACTAGTGTCGTTGTCAGAGATCCAACAACCGGGAAAGATATTTCTGCTGATGAAGCATTGAAAAAAGGTATTGTTACATCAGATCAATTTAATAAACTTGTCGCTGAAGCAGACCCTACAGTTAAAGTTGAAATTAGTCAATCGACAAATAAATTTACGGATCAAGTTGATGACAAGGGGCCTAGTTTAGCGGAACAAACCCGAATTAGAGTAACCACTGAACCTAAATACAAAGTAACTATTGGCACTGCTAAAACAGTTTCTCAAAGCCCGGAGAGAGAAGCCAAAGCAATAGTACTGCAGAAAATGCGTAAGAAAATAATAACTCCCAAAGAAGCGGAGGAAAGCGGTTTGATTGATAAAGAAACAGTTGAAATACTAGAAGCAGCTGTCTGTGAAAATAAAGATGCACTGATAGATGCTTTTAAAAGTAATAAAATTGATCGTAATAGTGGTAAAGTTACAGATCCACAACGCGGGGACGTTATTTCTATTCACGAAGCCGTCAAGCGTGGTATCATAGACCCAGAGAGTGGAAATATTTTAGTTCCACTAGCGCGTAGTCTTTCTATTCCAGGATTGTACGATCAAGGATTGCTGGAACGTGAAGACGGTAAAATAATTCATCCTGAAACTGGACAGCATCTGTCACTTAACGAAGCCATTGTTTGTGAAATAGTTGATCCACTTTCGACAATTACTTCACAAGATGGCAATAAATTAACTTTACAATCGTCCATTGAGTCTGATGACATTGATGCCGATAAATCAATTGTACATACTGACAGTGGTGATTTAAATCTCGTTGAAGCTACCGAGCTAAATAAATTTGATCGAACAGAACCAACAAGTCCTGTGTCATTGCCACCTGTTGGCATGACTTTCCCGGTAGCTTTGAATCGTGGATTAATCGACACCGCCGAGCAAATAATTACTCATCCATTGACTGGTCAAGAATTTACCGTCGATGAAGCTATTAAAAATGATTTTATTATGTCATTACCATATCCAGCTGCACCTGAAAGTATTGAAGTAACAAAAGCCCTTGAGGCTGGTCTTATTGACAAAGATAAGGCTGTATTTAATAATCCAAAGACTGGACATATTATTCCAATAAATGAGGCCTTCGAGTCCGGTCAATTGGTTGTTGAATCTAAACCTGAAACCGAAAGTAGTACAGTAACTGCCGTTACGGAGACAATTACTTCGTATCACACTATTACAACGAAAACAATTCAACTTTTACCCGGTTATTCCTTGGTGAATCCAACCCAAGTACAGAATATTAAAACCGGAGAAATTATATCGATAACGGATGCACAGAAACAGGGTATTGTTAAAGATGAATCGGAAAAACGCCAAGAGTTTACGACACGTGATATTAAAATGGCATTTAGCGATGCCGTTGAACAAGGATTCGTTGATATGAATGCTGGTACCTACACAGATCCTGATACGGGAGCAGTGATGCCAATTGGACAGGCAATCAAAGATGGTATTCTTGATACAGCCCAACCAGAAATTACTGACTCACCTAAAAAGACAGCAACCAGTATGACTGTACTGGAAGCTGTGGATCAGATTTACGATGAGAAAACGGAAAAATTCCATGATCCAGCGACAAACAAATCTTACAATCTAACTGAAGCCATGGAAGCCGGACTTATTGAAGCTGATTCAGTAGTCTATGATGTTAAGTCGTCAGCCCAAATCACGACTAAAGAAGCCGTTGAACGCGGAATTTTGGATCCTAAAACCGGAAAGGTTAAAAATGAACGTGGAAAGTCAATATCTGTTGCAGAAGCTGCTAAACTTGGACTTTTGGCAGTCGTGGCAGCACCTGTGCTTGCTGGAAAAGCTGTTGTGGATGCTGTCAAAAATCGCAAGTCTGTCGACAGACGGCCCACGATGTCACCAGTTCCAGAGAGTCCTGCTCATCAACCTCATGCTGTAAAAGACAATAAATTAAAAGAGACAATTGAAAAGTCGAAAATAAAAGAAAATTTAGTATCTGAAAGTAAAGAAAGTGAACGAATGGAAGTTGCACCAATTCAAGACTCACGTCCAGTACAAATAACTCTCGAGGAAGCTATTGATAATGATCTCATTGATCCTAGCACATGTAAAATAGTTATTGGTCAACGTGAATTACCGTTCACTGTAAAAGATGCCTTAGAAAGTGGTGAAATTCAACTCACTGAAACAGTTATCGTACTCAACCAAACGCGTATCAGCATAATCGAAGAAAGACCCCGATTTAGAATAGAAATATTCCGTAATTTAACACCTCAATATCTTCAAGATCAGGGAGTTTATGATATTGAATCGGAAAAATTCATAGATCCTTACTCTGGTACAACAATAGCTTTCAACGAGTTTGTACTTGATCTCGAGATTTTCGATCCCGACAATGTCTGGGTCAAAGATTTGTCAAGCAAAACCAATGAGTACGTCCCTCTGCGCGAAGCTATCAATAGACCTTTAGTAGATAGAAATATTGGTTACATGGTTGACCCAAAAAGCGGCAAGAAAATTCAATTCTGCGAGGCCGTGCAAGCAGGTATGATTATCCAGCGACCTTCGATAAATCAAGAAGAGTCTTTGTCTCTGACTCTGCATGAAGCCATTCAGTCTGGTATCTGCGATTCGATGAGCGGTGATCTTCAGGATCCAAGATCCGGTGAACAATTGTCATTAGCTGGTGCCGTTGAAAGGGGTTTAATAGACGTAGAATCCGTGAGCATTCGTAATCCCGTCAACGATGAAATTATTCCACTCGCAGAAGCCGTTGAGTCTGGTATCGTTGATTTGAATCGCGGAGTTATAGTAAATCTCGATACGCACTCGGAGATTGGTATAAAAGAAGGATTCTTGAAGGGTCTTGTTCTTCCTGGTCTGCGCAAACCTATTTCATTGGAAGCTGTGATAACTAAAGGCTGGTACGACCCGCAATCAGGTAATATTGAAGATCCAATGACTAAACAATTGATAAATATTGATGAAGCAGTAGGTCGTGGTATAATTGACGCATTTATAACCGAGTGTCAGGACACTAAAGCTGGTTCTTTCTTGTCTCTCGACGATGCATTGACTGTCAAACTCGTTAATCCAAAGACTGGCCGTCTTCGCGATACCAAGGCAGGCGAATTGTTGTCACTTGATGTAGCATTAGACAAAAAATTAATCATTACAACGCCATTTGTGCCTTCATTAATTGATGTTATTATACAAGAATATTATTCCCCTAAAACTGGTCTCGTTCTTAATCCAATGACCGGCGATGAATCAACAATGAAACATGCGTTAGCTATCGGGTATGTTGACAGTAGAATGATTAAAATCAAAGATGATCGTAATGAAACAGTCGTTTCATTGCGTGATGCCGAGAAAAGTGGACTTGTTGATTTGGAAAAAGGTGTTTTGTTGTACCCGCACTCGATGACACTCGATGTAGCTTTGGAAAAAGGATACATTTTGAATACAACCAAACCGTGGACATTGCAAGAAGCTCTAGCTCATCAGAGTTATAATCCTATTACTGGTAGATTCTTAATGGATGGTGATAGATTGCCATTAGAGGAAGCCATCGCCAAGGGATTAATTAGTCACGACAGCCCCTCGGTAAAAGATCCGCGATCTGGGGATGTGATAACACTTAACGATGCTATAAAGCTTGGGCTAATTGATCCCAAGTCCGGTACAGCGTTAGATCCATCAACTGGCACAGCTTTATCGCTAACCGATGCGATGGATCGTGGATTAGTTGTTCCTGCGAAACGTAAAATATCTCTTCCCGAAGCTGTATTTAAAGGTTTCTACGATCCCAAGACTGGTCAATTTACTAGTCTCGAAACACGCGAAAGATTACCAACTGATCGCGCTATCAAAGAAGGCGTCATAGATCCAACTTCGGCAATCGTTAGAGACCAACATGGCGAATTGATAACATTCAGTAGAGCTATTAAGGAAAGAATTATTGATCCTAAAACCGGTACAGTTGTTACTGAAGAGGGACAATCCATGGACTTCCATGAAGCTTTTGAGCAAGGAGTTTTACTTGAAACCCGGCGACCCATGAGTTTCAGTGAAGCTGTATTCAAAGGTATTCTTGATAGCAAGACTAGCTTGTTTTTAGATCCACGTACGGGTACTTATTTAACGATCACCCAAGCTATCGATAAACATCTGATCGACGCCGACTCGGTGACTGTCAAAGACGCGAACGTTGAATTCTCTAAAAAGATATCGCTCAAAGAAGCCTTAAAGATCGGTCTGTTGAATGGTACAACTGGCAAAGTCAAAGATTCAACGCGTAACAACATGGAAATTTCACTGAGCGAAGCTTACGAGACGGGTATTATAGTCGACAACAAAGCCGCGATTTCCGTTCAGCGCGCAATACATCAGGGTCTGTATGACGAAAAAACTGGTAAAATAATTGATCCAAGTACCGGTAGATCGATAACTCTGCACGAGGCGATGAGAATGTGCGTCATCAGTCCTAAGCTAGTTTGCTATTGGGATAAACGTAGTGAGACATTGCTATCACTCGCGGAAACTTGTCGTGCTGGAGTAATTGACAGACGTACAGGCATGTTTAAAGAACCAGGTGCCAACTGTTCAATTCCTCTATCAATGGCGCTTCAGTTAGACCTAATTGTCGACATTGAAAGTACTGGTTTCAGTCTCTATGAAGCAGTACACATGGGAATGTACGATGTACCTTCTGGTAAATTTATTCACCCGTTGACAAATAAAAAATTGACTCTATCTGAAGCATGTCAGGCTGAAATGATAAATCCTATAGTGTCTTTTGTCAAAAATACCAAAACAAATCGGTATATTTTGTTGTCTGAAGCAATTGCTGAAGGTATAATTGATGATGTTCGTGGTACGTACACCCAAGTTGAGCTGAATAAGGTGATGAATTTATTAGAAGCCAAGAAAAACGGTTTCATTGTTCCGTCTAGCAGACCAATGTCTATCGAAGATGCTGTCAAGTGCGGCCTGTATCGCGCTGATAACGGTAAATTCATTGATCCCAGTACAAATGTCTTCTGTGACATTGTCCAGGCAATAAATTCCGGTCTCATTGATCCCGATACGACGGCACTGAAAGACACCACTAGCGGACAAATAAAATCATTGCAACAGGGCATTTCCGATGACACCATCGACGTTGCTAGGGGACAGATACTAGATCCTAAGACAAAGCGAACTTATACTATTGATATTGCATTAGAACGCGGTTTACTTGTTTCTATTGACAAACCACTGACGCAACAGACTGAACGTAAAAATTCAATAGAATTACTGAAGGCTGTAGCCAAAGATAAAATTGTTAAAGAGTGTAGTATCGAGGAAGCCATCAGGTATGAGCTTCTAAATCCATCCAAGTGTTTTATAAAAGATCCAAGAACTGGTAAATTTGTAACTTTAGGCAAAGCATTGGATGACGATATCATTGACGCTTCCAAAAGGGGAACCATAGAACCACAAAATGAAAAAATGACTCAACGTATAATACGTTTTGAAGAAATAAATGTATTTATCGCCGAGCCAATTTCATTTGATTTGGCAGTAGAAAAAGAATTATTGAACATTGAAACTGCCAAGCTAACTGATCCCATTACAAATGAAGAAATAACTTTGAAAGAATCAGTAACTCGCGGTATTATTGATTCAGATACTGTTTTAATAAAAGATTTACAGAAGAAAAAATTAGTTACATTAGCAGAAGCATTTAGAAAAGGAATAATGGACGGTGATAAAGGCAGCGTTTTAGATACAGAGACTTCGAAATTGAATACGCTATCAAAAGCCATTGAATCTGGACTATTGACAACTCAAAAACGCGGTCTATCTTTTATCGAAACATTGCAATTTGGTATTTACAACCCCACGACAGGTGCATTTAATGATCCCTTTACAGTGACCACACTATTAGACCGTAAAAAGTTAACACTGAGCCAAGTATTAGAGTCAGGTTTAGTTGATCCTTCGACAACTGTAATAAAAGACCCCGTAACTGGTGAAATATCAAGTCTACCAGAAGCCATTAGTGACGGCAAGATTGATCCCGTGGCCGGTAAATTCCGGCAGAATAATTCACAAGGAAGTGATCTTAACTTCGTGCAGGCCTTGGACAGGGGCTTCATACTCGCAGCAGAAGCGAGGGTAAGTCTGATGGTATACGTAAATGTTACATGTCTTCTAATAGCTTGCCGGCCAGGTTACGGTCTACTGCATTTATGCTTCAAAATTTTTTTATTTATTGTATACCCTTATACAATGACACTAAAGGGTTTTTTGTTAATATTTATTAATTTATTAATTAATCAGTTATTTATTTATTATTTCATAATGAGAAGCAGAGTTGCATGGTCTCGGACCCACTCTACAAGATCATTCGCATTTAAATTATTTATCGACAATCAATATCAAAATCTATACTATATATAACAATTGATAATTATCTCTTATATTTAAATTATAAATTATTTAAAATCATATGTTTCATTTACGATATCCCGACACCATCATACTTGTTAAACAGTTACAACAAAATATAAAATGCCTGCTTATATTGTTACCACGTGCTCGTACTCGAACGACATTTATTATTATTATACAACAACAACATACGTGCTTTATCATTTCGCATAAAAATAATAATAAGCTGGAGATGTGATTAAGATTCAACTCAGACTCAATAAAATCAGATCCACTTGACCATGACCAACACTAACCATTTGATACGAGCTCCTGTTATGGGTTATTGGTACATTGACAATCGTCCTGCCTATACAATACATATATTATTATTATTGTTATTATTGTTATTATTGTTGTTGTTATTTATTTGTTTAATTAATTAATCAATTATTTATCATGATTTATTGATTATTATGTCATAACAAATACGAGGATACAGCTTTGTCTTGTATGTCTTCATTAATATCCAATCGTTTTTATCGCATCAGCAACACTAATTCGGCCTTTCATTATCTAGATTAAGTATTATTTTATTCTTTAATCAATTAATTATTAACTTTATTTTGTTGTTACTAGTATGTTTAGAAATGTATTGTATTGTTTTTTATTATACACTGAGAAAAAAAAATTACTTTTTAGTAGAGTAGATTCTTGAGCAAATCTATAACTTTTTATTGCCGAAGAAAAATTTGAAAATCCAAAATTTATTTGAAATTTAAATTTTCATAAATATTTATTTCCTGAAAAATTATTTTGTGATTCAAAAGTGATAGAAATTTTATTTTTTTTTAAATTATAAATATATAATCAAAAGATTAATTAAATAATTTGAAATCGAAAAAAAACATTATTAGCTCAAGAAAAATGAGTTTTTTTCGCAGTGTAATTTTTTTTGTTTACGTTATCAGTCTGTTATAATTTTTGTAACTTAGCGTTCAATAAGTTGTTGAGGATTGAATAATTTTATTAATTTATATTTATGTTCATTTAATTGATTAATTATTAAAACTTTATTTCGACGTAGTAATTTTAAACAAAAGGCCTAATTAGTATTTCAGATGATTCATTAATCATAAAAAAAAATATATTGCACGTTATCATATTTTCAAAATTAATTTTTAAAAATAATTCATTACATTTATTATTTAAATTAATTATTATTGGGTTTACTTAATTTATAAATTTAATTAGCAGTCCTTAACAACATTTTACTTAAAAAATATTATTCAATTTTTAAATAATTTTCAATTTTATTTATTTTGTTATTAACAAGAATGTGATATTTTAAAATTGTTTATTCATTTTTTATAATAATTTTATATCTAAGTGTTTTAATTGTTTTCAGGTTTTATAATTCCTGTTTTTTTAACTATTTAAAAAAAAATGTTGTTTATTTTCTTCAGCATCTTTCGGAAAACATTCCATACAGTCTTCATATCTATTAAACTATTTTACTATCGGTATTTTACTATCAGTTACACTACTCATTGTGCGTTTTAATTTATTTGCTTTCAAATTTTTTAGCTGTGGCAAAAAAATATAACTGCATACAAAAATTACAAAATGTAACGATATGCAGTTAATTAGCAGATAAATTAAAGCTACTAGAAAAAAAAAACTGTACTATAATGACAGCTACGTGTGTTATGTTTATGCGTGTTTGTGCTTGCATGTATGAAATATGCCATAGGCTGATGATTATTATTTATTTATTTACTACTTAATATTATTAATTAATATATCAAGTCATTGGTAAGATGACGATTTGTTGAATAATTTATTACTAACACTCATTAAAATTGATCAGTAATTAACAGAAATTTATTATCCCACCAATTATAGCAAGCGGTTCAAGAAAAATACAAGTTGTGCGATGAAACGTTGACTAAACTGCTGCAATGGATCAGTGAGATTGAAGATAAGTTGGCGAATCAGGATGTCGTTAAGGAAGACATCGAAGAATTGAGGAATCAAATAAACATTATGAGAGTATGTTAATTATTTTGTTATAATGTTTTCAAGTTAGTTGGTCGGTTGTTTTAAAATTCATTGACAAATTATTCGTTTAAAATTTTCAGCAAGTGAAAGAAGACATCGAAGTCCACAGTAGACCAGTATCCGCTTGTCTGGATCAAGTTCGTCAAGTGGTGATCACCGGAAGCGACGTTTTGTCAAGTGACGAAGTATCAACTCTAGAAAAGAACGGACGGTCATTGAAGACACGTTACGATAGAGCTGCTGATCGTACTGAGAGATTACTCAAACGTTTGAATGGCGCTCGCGATGAGCTTTCTAAATTCAAGAATGAAATCTTCTCATTCTCCGGTTGGCTGGACAAGGCGCGACGTATTCTTGAGGACAAAGAAAGATCCTTGTCTGATTTAAATAAATTGACAGCAAGCACTGATCCAACTCGTGATTTTATCAGCGATGTTATTGCCCATCAAGCGGATCTAAGATTTATTACAATGGCGGCGCAGAAATTTGTCGATGAAAGTCGTGAGTATCTGCAGGTTCTCAATGAATTTAGAACGAGTTTGCCACAGCGATTGCCACACAAAGAACCAACTGCCAGTCAAGATTCTCCTGTGCGTAATGAAGTTACAATCGTGACCGCTCAATACAAAGATTTATTATCTCGCGCTACTAATCTTTCTGATAGATTGACTGGAGTCGGTGGTAGACAGCGTGACTATCAAGATTCCCTGGAGAAAGCGAGATCGTGGCTGAAGGAAATAGAACCGCGTGTGCACCGAGTTATCTCTGAGCCAATTGCCGCGGAACCTAAACAAGTTGAAGACCAACTGAGCAAAGCCAAAGCTCTTAATAATGAATTCTTGGTAAATGCCCGGCTTATTGACAATGTAAAGTCAAGTCTAGAGGCTTTGTTACGATCACTCGAGGGACAACTTACTCCTAATGAAACTAAACAGCTAGAAGAACCTGTTACTGCTATTGAAGACAAATATCGCCAACTGTCAAACGCGCTGGCTGAAAAGTGCCAAGAATTAGATACAGCTTTAGTGCAGAGCCAAGGAGTCCAAGATGCGCTTGATGGTTTGGTATCATGGCTGAACAATGTAGAGAGTCAGTTCAAAAATATGCAACGTCCTGCTAGTTTACACAAAGAACGATTGGATGAGCAGCAAAGAGAACAACGTATGCTGCAGTCAGACTTGGACAGTCATCGTCCAAGTGTAGAAGCCATCACCACCAGTGCTCAGGAGCTGTTGATAAATTCTAGCAATGCGCGCGTTGCCAAACGTATTGAAAGTAAACTTAAAGATGTGACAAGTCGTTATGAAAAACTTATGGACAAATCTGTACGACGAGGTGAATTCCTAGATGAAGTTGTCTTAGCACTTCATGAATTTACCATTGAAACAAACAAATTTGACAGCTGGTATTCCCAGATGATTGAGATACTAGAGTCACGTGAGTTGACTAAACTAGATGTCGTGGAGTATGAAAATAAAATGACACAACTGGCAAGTAAGCGCGAGGATCAGCGTCACAATTTCGAGAGTCTTATTACCAATGGTAAGAACTTGGTTGGGAAAAAAGATATAACTGATGCAGCGCAGATAAGAGATAAAATCAAAGCTATCGAATCGCAATGGAAAGAACTTGGTAATCTTCTTGATGAGAAACAGCGACTCAGTAAGTCACGTGCTGAACAACTTTCTGCTTATGAAAAATTACGTGACCAAGTTCTGGACTGGTTGAATCGTACTGAAACACGTGTGTCCCGTTTGCAACCAGTTGCCGTTGACTTCGATAAATTAAAAGTACAAACTGAAGAATTGAAACCCATTCAAAAGGAGTACCGTGATTATGGCAATACCGTTGATAAAGTTAATGACTTAGGAATTGTCTATGACAGCCTGCTGAAGGAACGCGGTGAGAGTCCACCAAGACGTCGCGGAAGTACCAGTCCTACTAAACGCAATACCATCACCAGTCCTCGTAAGTATATTTTATTTAATTGTCGATATTTAAACACATTAACACCTTGTCTATACTTAAAATTACCAATAATCACAACCACAACCTGACACTACACGTAGTAGCTTATTCTCTGCATCGGTGCACAGCATAGTGACCTGTATTTTTTTATTACTATTTTTTTTGTAGTCCGCCGAATGTCACAAGACGGTCGCTCACCTTCCCCCACTAAAACTTACGCCGTTCAAAGTCCGGTATCTCCAGGTGGTAGCAGCGGATTCAGTAGCCGTCGCTCCAGCCAAGACGGTTTCCATCTCGAGGAATTGTCACCGGTACAGCAACAGCTGTCTGAAATCAACAATAGATATGGGCTTCTTGGTGTCCGGTTGACTGATCGTCAAACTGAGCTGGACAATGTCAAGGAAGAGCTAAGAAAACTATTGGAGAACTTGAAGACATTGTCCCAATTCTTAGACAAGGTAAGCAATCAATCGATAGATTATTTTATTTTAGTTTGTTCTGAAGAAGACGGTGATTTATGTTTTTTTTTTATTTGTAGATTGAACGTCAGCTGCCAAAAGAATCCATTCCTTTTTCGAAAGAAGAAGCTGACAAAACGGCAAAACTTATTAAAGTTGTTGTCGAAGAAATGTATGAGAAACAGTCGCTGTTGGACAGCACAAAGACTCAAGTACGAGATATTGTGAGACGTAAGAAGGATGCCGACGGTGCTGACAGACTCAATGATGAATTGGAAGACGTTGCCAGCCGCTGGAAATCAATATCCGATCGTTGCAAGGACAGAATTAAATTCTTGGAAGACATAAAAGAGTTCCATGACACTTATGAGAGTTTGAACTCTTGGCTGGGTGCCAAAGAGAGAATGTTGGGAGCATTAGGACCTATTTCATCGGATCCACGAATGGTTGCTAGCCAAGTTCAGCAAGTCCAAGTACTTCGTGAAGAATTCAGATCGCAAAAACCTCAACTCGATCACTTGGTTGACGTTGGTGAGAGTGTACTTACACGTTTGCCAAATGACTCAGTAGATGGACAGAAGATTAGCGACAAATTGAACAACATACTTCAGAGATGGACCGATCAAGTTAACCGATTGGACGAACGTGCTCAGAGTCTTGGAGACGCTGTTGACACCAGTAGAGAATTTGATGCAAGTCTTAATCGTCTTCGCGATGCTCTTCAGGGTATCTCAGATAATTTGGATGATTTGCCGCTTGATAAAGATCCAGAGGAACAACTTCGTAAGATCGAACATCTCGAGCGCCAGCTGGAGGGACAACGTCCTCTTCTCGCGGACGCTGAAGCGGCAGGCGCACAATTGTGCGAAGTGTTGAGTGATCCAGCTTCCAAGTCTGAGATCCAAGGAAAACTAGCTGCGGTTAATAAGTTGTACAACAACTTGCAGAAAAAACTTGACCACCGCAAAGCTGAGATTGAAGGAAACCTTCGTGATGGAAGACAATTTGAAGCTTCGTGCAGCAAAACACTCGGATGGCTTGCCGACGAACTTGGAAATATGTCTGAGAAGCTTTTGGTTTCAGCGGACCGTGAAATTTTACAGCAACAGCTTGATCATCACGAGCCTATTTACCGCAATGTGATGGGCAAAGAGCACGAAGTTATAATGCTGCTCAACAAAGGTCGTGACATTCTTGCACGATCAGCAAAGACAGAAAATCGTACTCTACAACGGGACCTCGATAAGATGCAAATGCAGTGGGATCGCTTGAAAAAAGATACTCTTGACAGGCATACTAAATTACAAACATGTGCTGAGCATTGCAAGAAATATTATCGTGCGCAAGATTCGTTCTTGCCCTGGTTGAGACAAGCTGAAGACAAATTAGAAAGTTTGAAACCCGCATCATTCAAACGCAAGGATATTGAGAAGCAGCTTAAAGAATTATCCTCATTTAGAAATGAAGTATGGAAGCGATCAGGTGAATTTGAAAATAATAAAACACTGGGTGAAACATTCCTCAGCGCTTGTGATATTGACAAGGAAGTGGTAAAGAATGAATTGAGTGCCATGAAAACAAGGTGGGATAAATTGAACAACGAACTATTGGCGCGGACTCAATCACTTGAAGACACTGCCCGTCATCTGACAGACTTTAATGAAAATCTACGTGACTTGAAGCATGGCTTGCAGAGATGTGAAGATAAATTGGCATCACACGATGCACTGGGAGGTGCTTCTAAAGATCCGAAACTTCTTGACAGAATAAAGGTAATTAATTCAATATTTTTTTTTTTGTTAATTTGTTATTTAAATAATTTTTTTTTTTTTTTAATAATTTTAGAACTTACGAGAAGAAACAGCAGCACTTAAAAAACCACTGCTATCTGCTAGACAACAGGCCAATGATTTAGTTAACAACGCCCGAGAACAAGGTGTTGATGCAACTCATCTTCAAGACGAAGTCGACAATATCACTGATCGTATCAATGACCTTCAAGGAAAGCTCGATGATCGTTGCAATGATTTACAGAGCGCGGCTACAGCCGTAGCTCAGTTCAATGATCAAGTCAAAGCACTCACGTACGATCTCAGTGAGCTGGAGAATGAATTGGAATCAATGAAAGCACCTGGACGTGATATCAAGACAGTCCGTATTCAAATTGAGGAAGTAAACAAACTCATTAGTAAAATAAATCGCGCTTCTGATGAGGTATCAAAATTAGTAAATGCCGGTGAGAATTTGGTAGACAGTGGATTCGCTGCTGATGTAGTGGCAACGCGAGACCAAATTGATATTCTTAAACGTCTGCTTGGAAAACTTGATGAACGAGCTCGTAATCGCGATGAAGAACTGTCAGATGTTTTGAATAAATTGCAAGAGTTTTACCGCATTCACGCAGACGTGATGGATGACATTAACGACGCTAATGACCAAGTAAAGAAATTCAAAGCCGTTGGCTCTGAAGTTGATTCTATTAAAGCTCAGCAGGAAGACTTCCGTGCTCTCAAGGTCCATAAGATTGAGCCGATCGCTCGGGCAGTTGATGAGTGTAATATGGTTGGTCAAGGACTAGTTCAGAGCGCCGCTCGTGATGTAAATACCAGTGGAATTGAAAAAGATCTTGATAAAATGCACGAGAGATGGAATGACCTTAAAGACAGATTGAATGAACGTGACCGCAGACTTGATGTTGGTCTTCTACAGTCTGGCAAATTCCAAGAGGCTCTTGATGGGTTGGAGAAATGGCTAGCCGACACCGAAGAAATGGTAGCTAATCAAAAGCCACCTTCTTCCGACTACAAAGTCGTCAAGGCCCAACTTCAAGAGCAGAAATTCTTGAAAAAGATGTTGATGGATCGCCAGAATTCAATGTCGTCGCTTTTCAATATGGGCCAGGAGGTAGCCGCTGATGCTGATCCCAAAGAGCGCAAGGCTATTGAGAAACGATTGAAGGACTTGATTGGAAGGTTCGATGCATTGACTGAAGGCGCTGCTGAGCGCATGGACGCTCTCGAACAAGCCATGGCCGTGGCCAAGGAGTTCCAAGAGAAGCTAACGCCTCTGGCAATCTGGTTGGACAAGACCGAGAAGAAAGTTAAGGACATGGAGTTGGTGCCAACTGATGAAGAAAAGATCCAACAACGTGTTTCAGAGCACGATGTTCTCCATGATGATATTCTGTCAAAGAAACCGTACTTCAGTGAACTAACTGAAGTGGCTAGTCAGTTGATGAGCCTCGTAGGTGAAGACGAAGCCTCTGTTTTAGCAGATAAGCTTCAAGATGTTACAGACAGATATGCAAGTCTCGTTGATCGTTCTGAGTCATTAGGTAGTTTATTACAGCGTTCAAGACAAGGACTACGTCATTTAGTTCTTACTTATCAAGATCTACAAGCTTGGATGGAAAGTATGGAAAAGAGACTGTCTAAATATCGCGTCTTGGCAGTGCACACTGAGAAATTACTTCAGCAAATGGAAGATCTTGCTGATTTAACTGAAGAAGTATCTTCTCGTCAGACAGAGGTCGACAGTACAACTGATTCCGGTTTAGAATTAATGAAACATATCTCCAGTGATGAAGCTCTTCAGCTTAAAGATAAATTAGATTCTCTGCAGCGTCGCTTCAATGATCTAGTCACTCGTGGTTCTGATTTATTGAAACACGCTCAAGAAGCATTGCCATTAGTGCAACAGTTCCATGACAACCACAACCGTCTTATGGACTGGATGCAGGGAGCAGAGACGGCGCTACAATCAGCCGAGCCCCGGGAAGAAGAAATAATTCGTTTGGAAATGGAGATATCTGAATACCGCCCAGTCTTGGAGAAAATTAACACCGTAGGTCCTCAACTCTGTCAAATATCACCGGGAGAGGGTGCAGCTACCATTGAAGGCCTCGTTACAAGAGACAATAGACGATTTGATGCAATCGCCGAGCAGATTCAGCGCAAGGCTGAAAGAATTCAACTTAGCAAGCAGAGATCTCTTGAAGTTATTGGAGATATTGATGATTTGTTGGATTGGTTCAGAGAAGTCGACAATCAACTGCGTGAAGCTGAACCGCCGAGCAGCGAGCCAGAAATAATTCGAGTTCAATTGAAAGAACACAAAGCACTCAATGATGATATCTCTAGTCAGAAAGGTCGTGTACGAGATGTTATTTCTACTGCCAAGAAAGTTATCCGCGAAAATACTCATCATGAAGACACAGCGACTATTAGAGACAAGATGGAAGACTTGCGCGAGACAATGGAAATAGTATCTGGCTTGTCGTCAGACCGTCTTGGTGCTCTCGAGCAAGCTCTACCACTAGCTGAACATCTGCGTGATACTCATGCTGGTTTAGTTGGTTGGTTAGAAGAAGTTGAACATCAAATATCAATGCTACCAATGCCAGCTTTGCGACCTGACTTAATTGCAGCTCAGCAAGACAAGAATGAATTATTGATGCAGAGTATCAATGAACACAAACCATTGATTGAAAAGTTGAACAAGACCGGAGAAGCTCTCATGCGTCTCTGCAATGATGAAGAAGGTTTGAAAGTACAAGATGTTCTGGACAATGACAACGCGCGTTACGCTGCGCTGCGTGCTGAGTTGCGTGCTCGTCAGCAGACTCTCGAACAAGCTTTGCAAGAATCTTCCCAGTTCTCTGACAAATTGGAAGGAATGTTGCGAGCATTAACATCAACTGCTGATCAAGTACAGGGTGCTGAGCCTATCAGTGCTCATCCTCCACGTCTACGCGATCAGATGGAAGAAAACGCAGCCTTGGCTGATGACATAGCTCAGAGATCTGAAGCATACGCTGCTGTAAAGAAGGCCGCTGATGATGTCATCAATAAAGCCGGCAATCGCCAGGACCCGGCAGTCAAAGACATTAAACGTAAATTAGAAAAACTCAATAAATTATGGGGTGAAGTACAGAAAGCGACTACAGATCGTGGACAAACGCTTGATGAAACTCTTGCGATTGCCGAAAAATTCTGGTCAGAACTGAACGGAGTGATGTCAACACTCCGCGAGCTTCAGGACGCACTCTCTGGCCAGGCTCCACCTGCAGCTCAACCAGCAGCTATTCAACAGCAACAAGTCGCTCTGCAAGAGATCAGACAGGAGATCGATCAAACGAAACCCGATGTCGAGCAAGTCCGTGCTTCTGGTCAAGAACTCATGGGTCTCTGTGGCGAACCAGACAAACCTGAAGTCCGCAAACACATGGAAGATCTAGACCAAGCTTGGGACAACGTCACCGCTCTGTATGCCAGACGTGAAGAGAACTTGATTGACGCCATGGAGAAAGCTATGGAGTTCCACGAGACACTACACAACTTGGTGGACTTCCTTCAGGAAGCTGAAGACAAGTTCGCTGAAATGGGTCCACTGGGCAGCGACATCGACTCAGTCAAAAGACAAATCAAACAACTTGCCACCTTCAAAGCTGAAGTTGACCCTCATATGGTTAAAGTCGAAGCACTCAATCGGTACGTTGTCATTTTTTTACAACTCGTATTTATTTAAATATATCATCGCGGATATTTTATAGATTTTTTCATAAAACGTTTATTATCATACATATTTTAATAAAAAACTTTCTTTGTTTCTGATCCGGAACATAGGAGTCTGACAAGGCAAGTCAACTTCTCTAATTGTCGCTTTAGTTATTAAATTTAATAGCATGGCTTAAATATTTTATTTTGTTATTATCAGTACAAATAATTTTAAGAAAACTCCAATAAAAAGAAGCTGATTTGTCATTAACATTGTGAGTTGTGATGTTGCGAAAATATTTCAGATTTGTCTGAAGCAGCATGTAAAAGATGAAATAAAAAATACTACGCGAATAATTACAGCTTGGAGAAATGTTTTATAGCCGCTATGTCCAATGACGGAGAATAACGATCTCCAATGCGTTAAAATAATTTTTTTTTTTTTTTTTATTTATTTAAACTAAATGTATGCAGCAAGGCAGAATTTTCTGAGCTTTGTTGTTTGAATTTATTGCAGCAATGATTTATGATACTGAACTTGATGGATGTTTTAAGTTAATGGTATGTTGTAAATAGATTTTTAATATATTGTTTGTTTTCTTTAGGCAAGCGGCAGAGTTGACGGAGAGAACATCGTCAGAACAGGCGGCGGCGATTAAGGAACCGCTTGGTGCAGTAAATCGACGATGGGATGCTCTTCTGAGAGGAGTTGTCGAGCGACAAAGGCTTTTGGAGAATGCCCTTCTACGTCTTGGACAGTTCCAACATGCCCTTGATGAGCTGTTAGTTTGGATTGACAAGACAGACAGAACTCTGGATGACTTGAAACCCGTCGCTGGAGATCCTCAGGTTATAGAAGTCGAACTGGCTAAACTTAAAGTTCTTGTAAATGATATACAAGCTCATCAAACGAGCGTAGACACACTCAATGACGCCGGACGACAGTTAATTGAAGACGGCAAAGGTACTGCAGAGGCTTCGACAACTGCTGAAAAACTTGGTACGCTTAATCGTCGTTGGCGTGATTTACTTCAGCGCGCTGCTGACCGACAGCGAGAGCTCGAGGATGCGCTCCGAGAAGCTCAGTCATTTACTGCCGAGATTCAAGATCTACTGTCTTGGCTGGGTGACGTAGACAATATGATTGTCGCTTCTAGACCAGTCGGTGGTCTACCTGAGACAGCGTCTGAACAACTGGAACGCTTTATGGAAGTCTACAATGAGCTGGAAATGAATCGTCCCAAAGTCGAGACCATTTTACAGCAGGGTCAAGAGTATTTGAAACGTGCTGGCGCTTCCAGTGCCGGTACACTCAATCACAATCTACGAAATTTGAAACAAAGGTGGGATAGTGTCACTGCGCGGGCTAGTGATAAGAAAATAAAACTTGAAATAGCGTTACGTGAAGCAACTGAATTCCATGATGCGCTTCAGGCATTTGTCGACTGGTTGACCAATGCCGAGAAAGTGCTGACCAATTTGAAACCCGTATCCCGGGTTATGGAGACGATACTAGGACAGATTGAAGATCACAAAGCATTCCAGAAGGACGTTGGTGTACATCGCGAGACTATGTTGAATTTGGATAAGAAGGGAACTCAGTTGAAGTACTTTTCACAGAAGCAAGATGTCATTCTTATAAAAAATCTATTGGTCAGTGTTCAGCACAGGTGGGAACGTGTTGTTTCAAAATCAGCGGAGAGAACACGTGCTTTGGACCATGGCTACAAAGAAGCCAGAGAGTTCCATGACGCCTGGTCCCACTTGATGAACTGGCTAGATGACGCTGAAAAAACTCTGGATGAGATGGCATCCGAGGGAGTTGGTGGTAACGATCCAGAGAAGATCAAGTCCCGTTTGAACAAACATCGCGAGATACAAAAAGCTCTGGGCGCAAAACAGGGAACTTATGATACGACAATGAAGAATGGTAAGACTTTGAAGGACAAAGCACCCAAGACCGATGAACCAGCTTTGAGAGAACTGTTGAATGAACTGAAGAGCAAGTGGACAACAGTTTGCGGAAAGAGTGTTGACAGGCAACGAAAATTGGAAGAGGCTTTACTGTTCTCTGGACAATTCAAAGATGCTATCCAAGCTCTGCTCGATTGGCTACAGAAAACCGAGAAACAACTGTCTAACACTGGACCTCTGCATGGAGATCTGGATACTGTTACCAATCTTGTTGAGCAACACAGGTCATTTGAAAGAGATCTGGAGCTACGAGCTTCGCAAATGGAATCTGTTATCAACACCGGCCGTGAGCTTGAATCCAAGGCCACAGTAGAAGACGCCTCGACAATACGATCGCAGCTTTCTGAAGTTAAATCTCTTTGGAATACTGTGACACGTTTGACTGACAATAAATCCAAGCGACTTGAAGAAGCACTCAGAGACGCTGAGCGACTCCACAAAGCCGTTCATGTTCTTCTTGAATGGCTGAGCGAGGCTGAAATGAAATTGAGATTCGCTGGTCAGCTACCGGAAGACGAACAAGAGAGCAGAAACCAACTTATGGAACACGACAAATTCTTGCGCGAATTGCATCAAAAAGAAAGTGAAAAGGATCATACACTTGAGCTTGCCCACATAATTCTTGGCAAATCTCATCCTGATGGAGCTGCCGTCATCAAGCACTGGATTACAATCATCCAATCCAGGTGGGAAGAAGTTGCAACTTGGGCTCACCAGAGAAACCAACGGCTCGAAAATCATATGCAAGGACTTCAGGTAATTTTATCATCAATTTTCCTCAGCTTGACAATCAGTTAATTTTTTTTTTTAATTATTAATATTTTTTTTGTATTACAGGATCTTGATAATCTACTGGAAGAATTGCTTTCATGGTTAGAAGGACTCACAAACACACTGGTAACTTTGGAAGCAGAACCACTGCCAGACGACCGTCCAACTTTGGAGATGCTGATCGTTGATCACCGCGAATTCATGGAAAATACTAGTCGCAGACAGGTTGAAGTTGACAGTGTTTGTAAAGCCCGTCAAATAAAATCCATCAAGGACAATCGGAAAATGTCGAAATCTAGATTACCCGGTTCTGTGTAAGTATGCATGCTTTTAAAAAAAATTCTCTAGCTCTTCGTACTTAATTAATGTAAATATTGCACACGATTTATTTTATTTGTGTATAAATTTTTTATGTTTTTTTTGTCGTTTGTATTTTTTTATGTCGCTTGAAAATTCACTTTGTAAATTATCCATCACTATTTCGCAATTCACGTGTCTGTTGTTGCATGGCGCACTGATAAATCATCAGTAAGGATCTCTATCAAGAGACTGATCAAGATGAGCAGCCACTTCGTAAGCAGAGGTTTGTTTGCTTGCCATTTATTGTTTTATTCACCATCACTGTCCACTAGTTTATTCAAATTTTAAATTTTTTAGTCACTTAAATCAAATCGTAGAAAAAAAAATAGTTATTCATAATTATCAATTAGCACAGCAGATTAAAATAATTAAATGAATACTAGATTACATTTGTTTTAAATGTTTTGTCGTGTTGTTTTAAAAATTACGTTGCTTTAAATTGTTTAGCTTCAAAGGCAGTCGAGACCTGCTGCAATCTCGCCGAGGAAGGTACGCTTGCTGCACAATTATTATTATTATTTTTCATTCACCCACATCACTGCACACTGTACAAAAATTTACACAACTACTGCCACAAAAATAATTTCACCCACATTGTTTTTGTTTTTGTCTCTGTCTCTGTCTTTGTTTTTTGTGTTTTGCATCACTAATTTATTTTACATATTTTATTATAAAATTATTTACTTTATTGTTGTAAATAATTATATATATATAACAATATATATTTAAATTTACAGATTATCTATTACTTTTAAGATTTACTACTTCAATACAAATACACAATACAATTAAATCATATATTTATATATAAGAAACCAATGGCGGGACAATAATTTTTTATTTTTTTTAAATTATATAAATTCAAATCCATATAAAAATGATTTTAACTGTCTCGCTATTTGTCTCTTTATTACTTCAATACATACATGTAACTGAATTATATATATTATTAAAATTATTACTTGAAAATTTTAAAAATCGCGAAGCAAAAAAAGAAGATTGAAAAATATTTAGTTAAGTAGAGTGTTATGAGTGATTTTACGCATGTTCTTGTTTAGCCGAGCCAGTCCAGGTCGTGAGAGGACACCAGATCCTTCGTTGCCGCATATTGGCCCGCGATTCCCACCCAAAGGAAGGTTCGTTACTTACATTTCTTAAAAACTCCTTAATCTCCTGTACAAAAAAAAACGTTTGCGTGTAATGACTGAAAAAAAACTGAATGGTGGTTGGATTGTGGAGTACGAATTTAATTATTTATGTTAGAGAATGAAGGATGTGATTAAAATGAGTTGTGATTAAAATAATAGAGAATGAAGAATGATGTGATAAAACTGTCTTGATCTTGATAAAAAAATCTAACCAGAGATAATAATTTAACAATTGACAATATTTTTATTAAAAATATTTATTTCAATGAGAGTAGCAAAGGAGCCGAGCCCGAGTTTCGTAATCCTCGTGTTAAACTTCTTTGGGACCGTTGGCGTAATGTCTGGATGATGGCATGGGAACGTCAGCGACGTCTTCAAGATAAGCTTAATTACATCGACGAGCTTGACCGTGTAAGGAACTTCAGTTGGGAAGACTGGCGTAAGAGATTCTTGAAATTCATGAATCACAAGAAATCACGACTGACGGATCTGTTTAGAAAAATGGATAAAAATAATGATGGTCTTATTCCAAGAGAAGATTTTATCAACGGCATCATGAATACCAGTTAATATTTTATTTATAATTAAATACTTATGGCTAAATACTTGATACTAATTAATTACTAATTAATTTTTACAGAATTCGATACGTCCCGCTTGGAAATGAATGCCGTCGCTGACTTGTTTGATCGTCACGGCGAAGGTCTCATTGACTGGAAAGAATTTATAGCCGCTTTAAGACCAGATTGGGAAGAGAGACGTACTTATCATGATACCGACAAAATTCACGATGAAGTTAAGAGGCTGGTGATGCTGTGCACATGCAGGCAGAAATTCCGCGTCTTCCAAGTCGGCGAAGGAAAATACAGGGTACATTCATCACTCCACTATCTCTTACTAATTTTCCTTATCAATAAATATCACAATTATTTAATAAAAAATATATATTTTAATTATTTAGTTTGGTGACAGTCAAAAATTACGTCTCGTTCGAATCTTGAGATCGACGGTAATGGTACGAGTCGGCGGTGGATGGGTGGCCTTAGACGAGTTCTTATTGAAGAACGACCCATGTCGCGGTAAGTTATTTTTCATCATAAATAAATATACATATATAAAATACTATTAATTGAAAGAATAAAAATATTAATAATGATTCAATAATTCCATCAAACACAAAATATTTAACTAATACGTCAGATTAGATAAAATTTGAGTCAGGACTCCCCCCAGAGGCAGATTAGTTTCATTTTAAATTTGTATTTAATTTCCATTCTGTTAATATTTTATTTTTATTATATATATATATTATTTATCGTTTAGTTTCATTAATTTTTTTAAAACATTATTCATAATCGTCAGTAATCATAATCCACTTGCTAACAGCAACGTTTCGTAACAATCACCCTGATCTAACTAAATCGATTTACTTGTTTACATATATTTGTTTAATTAAATAATTGACTAATATTTAAAATCGTTAATGCACGAGACTATTTAATAAATTAATTGAGTAATTAATAAAATAACTAAAAATCCCATCGGGTTTGTGTGGATGATCTCAGCTCCTGAGGTAACAAATAAATAATTATTATTAATAAACGAATGAATCCGTCTCACAAATAAATATAAAGCATACGAGTGGTGACAAGAGAAATGAGTGCCCGTTGGTTTGCTTTGCTTAATACGTAGCCACTAGATACTTTTTTATTTATTTCCTCATTTACATCTATCAGATATTTATGGAGTTTTATTTCGGTTTTATCTAACGGTACTGCAAAAATATGAATAAGTAATGTGGTCTAGGTGATTCCGATCGTAATTTTAAACTTTGGTTTCCCTCATGATAAAATAATAAATTAATAACTGCATGGACCCTTGATGTACTAAAAAAGACTAAACATTTTCCATAATTCCCAAGTTTTTCTAATGCCAATACCGGATCCTAACAAGCCGGAACAGCACGAGGGTTGGTGTCCACTCGGTGAGACCCATTGCACGATCATTTTTTTAAATCTCTCATCTAAACTCTATCTTCTAGCAATACATGTTGTTTTTCTTAAATTATTGTTTTATACTTTTTTAATTACCTGCTTTAATTACATGAAGACAGAGTGTAGATTTAAGATTTAAATAATTCATCTGTCGCATGTAACATTTTCTCATTTGTTTATTTTTCTCATCAGTGTTTTTTACTTTAAGCGTTTTCTGGTAAAAAATATCATTAAATTTATTGATTGTAAGGATTTTGTTGAGCTGAAGCTTTAGTTATTTTTGATTATTACTATAGAATTAAGTTACTTTATTTTGGTTAAGTGGTTTATTATTTAGTCTTTAAATCTATTTTCGTTATTATTCTAAGCATGGTGTTGGAGTTACGTGGATTTTATATTTAAATGTGTTAAGTTAATTATAGATTTTATTTTAAAACTCGATTTTGAATTATAACTTTTTTTTTCTTTTTAATTAAAATATTAATTAAATAATTCAAGATCAAGTTACTTTAGAAACTAGATTTATAAGTGTAAAATATAATAATTATTTTATAAAAAAGTACTGGTGTGTTTTATATTATTTTTTATTATACGCTATTTTATTTAAACAATTCTAATTACGTTATTTTTATTCTTTTTTTCTTTTCTTTTACACTCAAAACAAACACATACACACATTTTCTTTTAAATAAATTTAAAATATACTAAAATTTTAATTTATCTATTTCTCGCATGGTTTTACTTATTTGTCTATTTTAAAAAAACCGCAAAAAATAATTTCTGTAATCCCTGTGAAAAAAAAAAACCTGCTCTTTCTCGTTCTATTTACTACCTAAATCTATTACTTCTACTTCTACTTCTACTTCAACTTCTATTTCTACTATTACTACTATTACAAATGCACTTTTATCTTATCCTCGGTATTCTTTTGCGTCTTCTTAACTAACTGCACGCACACACTGTAGCCAAGGGAAGAACGAACATTGAGCTGCGGGAACAATTTATTTTGGCGGACGGGGTCAGCCAGACGATGACGGCATTCAGATCAAAACCAAGTCCGACTTCGACACTCCAACGCACCCCAATGTCTTCTGCTGGTCCAATTACAAAGGTAAAAAACATCATCCACTCACCATGCAATGCAATACTATTCAAATCTTTATTTATTTATTTTATTACACTCTTACACAATCACTCTTCATTTAAATTTTATCAACTGTGCCAACTACAAACTATCTATCGTCTATCAAGTGCATCAAATATCCAGTAAATTTAAAAAATCAAGCGCTTGATTAACGATAAATCAAGTGTGCACTGAGCAAAAAAAAAATACTCATAATAAAATCAATTGACTTTTTTTGCTCAGTACATTCTATATTTATTTCATTTGCATCACATCTATTGCACATAATTATAAGCACATCCACCTGCAAAATAAGCGTACGTTCGCTTTCAATTGCAACACTTAATGTAAGTACTGCGAATGGTAATGATTATTTATTATTATTTATATTTTATATTGCATGCGCATGCTCTTAAATTTATTTATTTAAATTATTTAAATAATTTTCATCATCATCTTAAGTACATTAAGTAGATTTACTCTCTTATGAATGGATTAGTGGGATTGGTAAGAAAGGAAAAAAAATGCAGACAAGCTACTTGGACAAGGGACAAGGTTTTATTTATTACCTGGGCAGATTTCCTCATTGAATTTTTTATAAACCTCAGGAGGTGTGATTTTTATTTATTTTTGTAATTCCAACTCCCCCGCGATTTATCGCGACCGCTGTCGGTTTTATAAAACTACCTCGAAATCATTGCAAAGGAATTTATAATTATTGTTACTATTATTATTATTTTTAAAGGAGTTATTTTCAAAGATGCTCGAGGACTCTCGCATACTTTGCAAAAAAATTATTTTTCGATTTTAAAAAACACTAGTATGATTAATTTGATTTGTGGTGTAGCGGAGGAGTTTATGAACCAGCTGATGCCAATATTTGAGAGTTTGAGACAAAAGGAGGATCTTCCGTGCTCGTACCCTCTTCACATGCACGCCCCCTCTTACCACTGGGTAAATAATATCATTCTCTTGATTGATTCTGTTGATATTTATATGAGTTGGACATTGCCATGTCATTTTATATATACTTATATTTACAAACATGTAAATCTTTTACTTTGCCTGCATAATTACCTAATTATTAATTAATAATTATAAATTAGTAACTTAGTCGCTAAGGTGCATCGTATTTTTAGTGCATTGTGTGAGTATTTTTCCTTGTGTGGACCCAACGCTCAGTAACTCATCCGCCATTTAATTATTTACAATTCACTTATCAATTTTTTTTTTTTTAATAAGTAATTTAGTAATTTCTTATATTTATTTTTTATATTATTTTATTTATTTCCATTCTTTTAATTGCCTCGGAACTTTTCATTCCCTGCTAGATCATTTGAATTTAAATTTAAAATCCGAAATATTTTTTTTTGAATTTATTGTAAATAGAATTTATAAAAAGTCTTATCAATTTTATAAAATCTTTTTGATAGACGAATGCGCATAACTTTTATATCTATATTTGTAATATATATAAATATGAATATTAATTAATGCTCACATAGTGGCGTTGATTGGAGATACTTCAAACCACCATAAGCTACTGTATCTTTCCCAACTCCTTTTGGTAAGTTAGCATGCTTTGGTAGAGTTATTTATTTAAATTTAATTATGGCTAAATAAAATAATTAATTGCCATAATTAAATTTAATCATTAGCACTTAATCCATTCGTAGGAGCTGTTGGTACGTACACGATTTTTTATTCCCTATTATTTTATTAAAATGAACAGCAAAAATATTTAAATTTATAAAGATTCTTTATAATTAAATTTATTATTTTTACAAAAAAATATAAAATCTTTATGAATTTAAATTTATTATAAATGCCATCACAAACACATACACTTTAATTGTAATAAAAAATCCTATTTGTTTTGTAATTACGCTTGATTTTTATAACTACTGAGTTGCGTAATCAGTTGAGTCCTTATTAATTAATTAATTAATTAATTTTCAAATTCAGGTCAGAGAACGCAGTGTCAGAAGTGTACCGATGGGTCATTCGCATCGCGCGTCAAGGTCATCATTGAGTGCTGGTACACCAGATAGCCTCAGTGACAATGAGAGCTCATTCAAATTGTCAACAAGAAAAACTAGTACTCCTTACAGAAGTGTCATTACACCAAGTAAGTACTCAATTAATCAGTACGATAATTATATTTATAAATATACTTTATATAATTAAATTTGAATCAGGTGGCAGCCGTCCATCTAGCCGTCCAGCATCACGACCGGCATCAAGGCCAGCAAGTAGACCCAGTAGTAGACCAGCGTCAAGACAAGGTAGTAAACCACCAAGTCGATATGGTTCAACTCAATCATTAGATAGTACAGGTAATTATATTTTATTTTGTTAAATATTTATTAAACTATTTGATGTTTTATTTATATATTATTTTGTTTAGATGAATCAGGAACTCCAAGTCGTATTCCACGTAGAACACTAGGTACAACTGGAACAACGCCGACGTCAAGTCGACACAACAGTATTTCTGGAAGAAAATTAATTGCTCCAGTAAACGGGTCATCAACATCTCGACCTCGGACTCCCACTGGACTCGTAAGTCCTGCAAGCGGAGTCCCATCTAGGTAAGTTATTGTTACTTATATTTTTTATAAATAAAATCCTGCATTTAAATTTCACAGATAAAAAAAACTAATATGCATTGCTCCAGATTTATTGACAGCGCAATAGATTTAACTGCATTATCAACCGCATTTAAAATTTTTAAAATAAATTAACACATCATTTATATTTATATTAATTAGCATAATAAAATATTTGAAATTTTTAATATTTTAATTAATTATTAAATTCTCTGAATTTTATTAGAAAAAAATTGAAAAATATAACAAACTGATCTAGAGTCATAACTAAAACTTTTTTTAGGCTTGGTTCGATCTATAGAACATCGAGTATCCCAACTCTTTCTGGTGCCGTAACACCAAATAGGTAAAGCGTAATTAATATAACTGGGAATTATAATTTATTTAATACGGTGTCGGGATAATAATAAAATAGGCTGCTTTAACTAATGGTTTATTTCTGATATATATATAAAAAGATAAAAATAAAACCACTTTCAATTAACATTTCCACTGTCTTGCTCTCTATAACTCTGGTGATGGTTTAGTCGCTCGCGGATTCCTGTGTACGTGGGACCAGATATTAAATCTCCTCAATCTACAACGAGTAATTTTTCAACTCATTCCACGCAAAGCAACCATTCTACAATTTCAACTGACTCTACTGGGTATGCCTGATCTGTCGCTAGTTTGTCATGTCTGTTTTCTTTCCTTGCATCATAAACTGCACTGATATTATTATTATTTTTCCCAAAACCAGAAAAGTACCGTTTTAATGAGTGACCGCACAATTCCTTTACCCACTTTCAAATTATAAAATTATTTTTATTTACAACAACCTCCGACTTTTATTATTATTTGTATTTTTTGTACTTACCCTTACTGTTTATTTATCTAAATATCTATTTTATTTTGCTTTGAAATAATACTAACTCTCATAAATATATATCAGGGGCAGCTCTGTCTGTACCAGTTCAGCAACTAACTATTCATCAGCTGTTAAATATGCTAGGTAACTAGCATCTGTCATTCATTGTTTAAATATTTACAAAATAATCATTTTTATAATTTTATGTCACATAATCTAGAGATCTGCGGCCTAATTTTTAGTCACAGAATTAAAAAGATTTAGTCAAAGTAAAATTGATACTAAAATTATGATTTTTTAAAGTCGAAATTTAAATTTAAAAATGATTATTTTGTTTGCTTTATAAATAAATGCTTATAAAAATAGCTTGTAGAAAAATGTGATTGTCAAGAGTCTAAATGTCAACTGTAGTTTATCTTGGTGTAAATAATAATTAATTTATAAAAATTACTAATTATTATACTTAAATTATCTTAGGACACGAACACCTTCCAGTGGTTCATCGACGCCCTTGCCACCGGCGTCAAAATTATCGCGCAAACCTTCAGGAGCTTCAGATACTTCAGTCTCAGCTCTTCCAGTTTCATCACGCAAAGGAACCAAACCCACGGCCATTGATCAGAGAGCTCCATTTAGATTGTAATTAACATTTAAAACTAAAAAAAAACTTTAAATCGTTTACACGAGACGTATGTTTATATTATCATAAAAAATTATCACAAATATCGTGTTTATAAATTTAAAAAAAAAAAACTAGATTATCTTTGATCGAGCTTTTCATACTGTTTTTAATCAAACGCAATGCCAGTAATTATTAAGAGCATCGCTAATAAATTGTCTACATTGTCTAAAAAAAAAAAAAAAAACTAAAAAAAAAATATTCAAAACGTAATTTTAAAAAAAATATCGAAAAATAGAATTAACATATTTAAATGTAGTGAAAATAATTTAAAAGATTATTAAAATTTATATTTATCAAGCAAGTTTATTAAAATACATAAACTAACTTGCATATTAATTATCATTGAGCCTCGTTTGACGAAATTATAAAAAGTTTAACGTTACTAAGTGACAACAGATTTATAAATAAATAAACTATTGTATAATATGATTTATTGGTCACAGAGATGAACTAAAGTCAGTTAATTAAAATATAAATAATAATAAATTTTTAAAATAAACTAACAAGTGTTCCTAATAGTACCGAATTTTCGTTACCGAACGAAATTAGTTCGTACAAACAAACAAAAAAAAAAAAACAGTCTCATTAGACATTTGAATGCCATTTACATAAATAATATTTATAATTATCACATATTAAATATTTAATTATGTAATTAATTTACTTTTACTTAAAATAATTATTTGTTTAATCTTTATACTAAAACTTTGTTCCTAATTTTTTTTTTATATATTAAAAATTAAATTTAAATGTAATTGTAACTACGAAAAGAGATTTTCTACGCGAGGGTACTGATCCGGTTCGGGGAAAAAAAACATCAAAGGGCAGACCCGCGCCTAGACTTCTGTAATTTTTGTTGTAAGAAAATTAATATTTACTATTACATATTAATTTTTTATTGGAACAATTATGATCTGATAAAAAAAAAAAAGTTTAACTAATACGCGAGGTTGCGCTTAAGTTTAATGTTTTATTATTATTTTTTTTTAAATAAAATGTAATAATACCAATTGTCCTAAAAATTAAGAGCTAGGATGTATAAGTGTTTAGATATTAACAAAATTATTATAATTATTATTATTAAGTACTTTTTATTTTTGATTCTTTGCTGTCACGGACTAGAACATTTGCAATTTAAATTTATTATTTTTTTTTTATTTTTTCTAGTGTTTTTCTAAAAGAATGCAAATGCTCAATCGTGAAATATTTATTTGAAAGTTATTATTATAATTATTATTATTATTGAAAAGAGAATTGAGTAAAAGATAATGAAGAGAGAACGTATTATGTAAATATTGGTTTGTTCTCTTGTTTGAATAAATAAAAAATCCGCTGATTAATAAATAAATTGTATGAGAAATAGGGGTTAAATATTTTATTATTAGCGGAAGTGTAGGAAAATGAAAGAAAATCAAAGTTAGTTTTACATTTATGTGGCACAAATGTAAACTGATATTTTTTGTTGATTTATTTTTTTTTTTGAATTAGATATTTTGTAAGTTTTTAAAAAACTGCGAAGAACATAATAAATTAAGTGCGACAAAATAAAAAAAAAAGTAAATAAAACAAATAAGTCTGAGGTAATGCCTCGTAATCGTTAATTAATGAAGAAAAAAATATTTAAAAGACATTTATAATTCTTTTATATTAATTATTAAAAAAATGCAACTAATATAATAAATATATAAATAAAAAAATTCCTCATTTTTACTTATTAATTTTTCTAATACGATTAATGTATTAACATTGTTATAAAAAGATTTATGTTTTGCCTTATTGTAAAATTATGTATCGTTTCTAATACGCTGTGAAAATATACATATAGATATATATTTAAACCAATTGTACAGAAATATTTATTTTTAATTTATTTACGGCAGCAAAATTAAGTTTAAGATTTCCTTTTGACAGAAATTTTTAAAACTAGACATTTTAACTAAAAATGAACTTACCTTAGACTAAACTCTTCATTTCCGCAACGTATTGGACAGCAACTTAAGTTCTAAATATACAACTAATTTCTTATAAACTAAAGTCTTAATTATTTATTTACTTAATTAAAGTATTAATTATTTATTCATGGGAATATTTAAAAAAAAAAATTTGGTATTCGTTTGATTGTTCTTTATTGAAAACTATAAAAATCATTAAATTAATTCAAAAGTGATAAAAGCCTTGAAAATAAATATATACAAATTCATAAAATAAATAAATAAAAATAATAATCAAGCAGCTAAACATCTGATCTCTGAAGTATTATGAGGTGTCGTTTCAGAAAACCTAGGGGGTACAACAATTGGGTCCCTGAAATGATTTTTGAACCAACATATCAACGTATCAAGATTATTGAACACTTGGTTGCGATATTTGAATCCCTGTGAGACAACAGTAACATACTCATGGTAACATCTCAATCGAGGCACATACGACAATAAAAATTTACCAGGATAATTTTTCGAAGCCGAAAAAATGTATGGAATACCAGCAGGATTTTTTCTCTTCTGCTCTTTCAATATTTGCTCAGCCTTGTCTTTGAATCCAAGAATCTCACGGCGATAGTACTTAAATTTAAGTATTTCTACGACGTTACCAGCCATCACGTTGATATATCTCGCAAGTATTTCATCCAGGTCTTCAAATTTTTCAGTGCCGATCCACAAACTTCGTCCCAATGAAAAAGAATTTGATTTATCTATTTCAATTACATCAATGTGCTGATAAATGTTATCAGTTACTTTCCAAGTGACTGTTAAATGATCGATTCCTTTGCTGCTGGGTCTGATAATAGCTTCCCCTTGATCCATAGTCTTCATCATCTTCTCAGCTTCAGCGAAACTTATGTTATAAAATGACGGATGGACAATAAGACGTTTAGTATAAACCTGCTGTTTACTTTTCTTGCTGTCTTTTTCTGCTCTTTTATCTTCTTCTTCCGCCTCTGTGTCGTAGTATAAGTCCTTAGCAGGTCGCCAGGTATTATTTACGTCAGCAAGATCGCTGCTTTTGCTGGAACATTCGCTGCCGAATCGGTCTACATCAACTTTGGTAACACGACAAGCTATCACTTGTTGGATATGCACCCGGTCCTGAGGATTCGCGACATAATTATCAGATATATTTGTAGAATGAATGTATCCAGAGAGTCCATTGTCTAAACGGAGTCTAACGCCGACAGCTTTTCCTGGACAAGATCCCGTGTCAAAATGATTCCATACTTCAGCGAGTTCAAGAAAGTTATCCTTGGAACAGAATGGACACTGCCAGAGTCCAGTATCGTTATTTTTAACGGGGTGTGCTTGATCCAGTTGTGCAACTTCGGGTTTTTTGAATCTGAACCCAATAACTGTTGCCTGGACTAGTTTACCGACGTAAAAAGTTTCTTGAGTCTCTTTGGTCAATAGAGTAAACATTTCTTCAGGAGATGGAGATTCATAGGGCACTCGTAGATCTTTGTAGCGGTCAGTTAATTCAGTTTTGACGTCATAGAGAGTAGTAATTTTATTTCCAAAGCCTTGTCTCTCTAACTCGACGGCAAAAGCATCGAGATCTAATTCCTGAAGCTTGTCGGGAGTTTTCATTATCTCTTCAATAGCTGTACCTGGATCTGCATTTTCGTCCTCGTATTCCAGAGCATCGACAGCCATTTTACGAGCCCACTCGTACGTTTCTGGATGAATTCTCGTGCTGTCCAACACCTCAATGTAGACATCTGAGTTGTCGTCGAGAGTAGCCGTGTCTATTTTTATAAATCCAGCGCAATTTATAAAAACTTTAGGTCCCATATGGCACATGGTCACCAAATGAGTACGATTTTCCAATTTATTTTTTTTGCTTTTCAGTATTTTCAATAGACCCTGACTTTTTCTGGGGCCTAATCCACATACGAATTGCAATAAATTGTTATTGTAGATCTTATTGCTGCTCAAGTCGACACCAATTTCGTTGACTCTGTTGATAAATTCTGCATACAGATCCACCAAAAGCTCTTCTTTTGAAAGTAAATCTTGAAGGGGATGGAATTTCAAGCAGAGCAAGTCTTCATCTGGATTACAAAGCTGTGAAAATTCCCCGAGAGGATTTTGTAGACGTCGCGCAAGTGAAATCGATTCTCTCAGTAGTGGAGGGAAGTCGCGGAATTCAGCTACTCCTCTATTGCTGGTAGAAAATATCTTGGCTACATTAGAGTCACATATTTCAACTTGTATAGCAGGATACTGTTCTTCATCAGCAAGCTTTGTCAAGCATTCCCTGATGTCATTGGAAATTGTTTGGGCATCTCTGGATTCACCGCCAATTACTACAATATGAGGCTTATTTTTGCTGATAAAATTTTTCAGAGAAAGTAAATCAGCTTCTTTGAGACGTCTTTCGTTTTGGTTGAAACTATTCTTACGTTTTAACAAATGAGGCAATTTTAAAAAGTCAACGCACTCACCATCCGGAGCGACGATTGAAGCAAACGCAGCTTGATTGACATCTGGAACATAAGCGATTCCCATAGACCTGATACCTTCTCCAGTGTTCCAAGCTTCGTCATTTTGGCCATAAAATTCGCATGTGTAGGGAGCAAACTTTATCCAATTGAATAACTTGCGACAGCACAAGTACGTGATGGATTCCTTTGCTTCAGCGGTGATATGAGCTCTCAATTCATTCTTCAAGTCTGGTATAACATATTTTTTAAAAGCCAATTCCACACTACCAGTACGTAAATCATTCCAGTCTTGGACATTTCTGCTGAATTCATCTTTGATGTATAGTTGCTTGAATTCACTAATAAAGTCTGAGCCGATTATGCCTTCAACGGTTTCGCTGAATGTGATCGTTATCAAACCGTCAGCCTCAGCAGTCAATAACTTGAGCCACATATGATCGACAAGTTCACGAACTGGCTTGTCCTTCAAGTACTTCATGGTATAGATCGGATGGCTTTCATCTATTTCTTTGATTCCTTTTTTAGTCGGGCGTACTGAAAGCTTAGCACGATCCATGTAAATTTCACGAGCGCATTTTCGTACAATTGGTTCACGTGCCAGTTGGATGGCCATCATGTGCTGAACAGCTTTCAGAACTTGTTCTGTGGACTGGAAACTTCCCCCGAGATAGTCTTGCGCCACTACATCAGGATGAACTGGATGTTGATTGACTTCATGACGCTGATAATTGTCTTGTAAATTTTCAGCAAAGTGTTCAGGAGTGAGACCAAATTTTTTAGCAAAACTGCTGAGCCCGGCGCGGACATAAAGTGCGTAAGGTCCACTTCTGACGGCCTGCTTAAGAGTACAGTCATTTTTTTCAGTTTCTTCAGCATTTTCATCCTCAAGCGATGGATCTTCACTATTTTCTTCAACCTCCAAAAGATGTTGTTGACGTTTCTTATTTTTTTCTTCTCGAGCTTCTATCTCCTTCTGTCTCAAGATTTCCTTCATTCGCGGAATGTCGCGACTGTAGTATAGCATGAAATGATTATAAACGTCATTTCTCTCTTCGTTTGTTTGGACTTTCTTCAATCGCTCGATATCTTCGTCTTTGATAACCCGAATTTCATCTGGAAGTGACGCTTCAGGATTCTTCATTAATTCGTCCAATTGAAAATCTCTCATATTCTCAAACAACCTCAGCAATTTTTGTTTTCTCTGGTACAATTGACACCACTTAGCATCGAACTTGTACACTTTCCACAAATCATCGATATTTAATTCTGGTTCCACTAGTTCCTTGCGGTAAAAAGCTATAAAAGGAACTTCAAAGTTTTGATTGCGCATCAAATTCAACGCATTCTTTATTTTCTCCACCGTTTCTGGTCCTTTAGATCCAAAATTATTCGTACCGTCTGAATAATCCGTAGCTTGTTGCAAAATTTTTTGTTGTATGAATGCATGCTTATAAATCCACTCGGCCTCTTCATCAAGCTCGTTGGAACCTTCAAGTACAGGAGTAATCGGTGTTGAGCGCAACTGCATTCTTTCAGGAATGTCCTTGCAACGGATCTCATGATCTAGGTCCGTATAGAATGAGCGTTTTAAATCACTGGGCTCGTATACTTGGAAAATATTTTTGCCTGTAGGTTTTCGTGTTCTCCTCTCATCTTCAGCTTCCTCATCTTCGTCTTCTGGAAACATGTCATCGTCGTACTGGTGTCGTACGGTGTCATAATCAAAGTCGACACCAAAAATTTCCCTGGCCTCGTCCAGAGCTGGATCGCCTGCAGAAACATATTTCCTCTTGGGTATGGGCTTGTCATCATTGTCAACAATGAAATCATCTTCTGATGAAACACTTTGATCATCGTCGTCAAGATTGGATCCCTGATGCTCCGAATCGCCACTGGGACTTGGTTTTTGAGTATCCTAAAATTTTTAATTATAAATTTGAATCCATGAAATAATTAAATAAAGTAAATTAAAATAATTATTATAGAAACTAAAATACTTACATCATCGATGCCATTTTCAAATAATTCATTAGCAATACAATCTTTCTCAGTCCTTCCATTTTCGTCATCTTCGTCGTCAGATCCGCCGGCAGGCATCTGCTTCAAACGTTTGAATCGTCGACGGTCAACAGTAATGCCCAAGTTTTCTTCAATCAAATCATAATCATCGTCCTCTAAACGATCATCAAAGTCATCGTCGTCGTCATGACTTTTCTTTCTTTTACTCCCATTTACTTCTTCATCGTCTGCTTCGTCACTTTTCTCACTTCCGCTGTTACGGCTTTCATCGTCGTCGTCACAACTTTTTTGTCTTTTACTCCCGTTGACTTCTCCATCGTCATCTCCGTCACTTTCCTCACTACTACTGCTACTGCTACTGCTACTGCTACTGCTACTGCTACTGCTACTGCTACTGCTTTCATCGTCACTTTCCTCACTTTCGCTGCTACTGCTTTCATCGTCGTCGCTTTCTATCACGTTACTCTTAATTCTCCTGTTTTCGACTTCTTCACACTCCTCAACGTTCTTTAACTATAAATTAATAAATTAATATTTATTAAAAATTGTTTTCAATTTAAAAAATCACATTTCAAAAAGTCGCGCAAAAAAAAGTTTATCTATTCACATAAATTAAAAATTTATTTGACAATATTTAATTCAAAATAATTATTTGATTCACATTAAATTCAAAATTCGACTTAAATTATTTTTAAAAAAATAAATAAAGAAAAAAAACTTACGAAATTCATTTTTGCAGCAATAATTTTTTGATGTAGATATTTTCAAAAAATAAAACAAGTAACTTGTGTAATTACTATCAACTTAGATGTTAGAATGGTAACTTCTATAATAATTATCAACAATAAGATAAAGTGTGATCGTGATCCTCAAGAGCACAGGACAACTAAACTGCATCAAGGTGCCGATTGTACTTTAAATATCCATCAAGTCCTTTTCGTTTAAAGATCCAATTTAAGGAAGAAGGGATACTTATTGCAAGTTCATTGGTCAGATAAATTTTACAAAATTGATGTGAATCTCATTGGTTACTTTAGAATTTAAATGGTAACTTTAAGGAGACTGTATATATTACAAAGGACAAACATTTAGGCAGACAGAGTAATTATGCAGGTAATGAACTTATGACCCCTTGTATTGTATGGCGTATTAAATGAACCCTCACTTATTTACCTTAAGTGTTTTTAATCCTAATCCTATAATGACTAAGAGATTGTCTATCTTTCATTAAATAACTATTGGAGTTTATTATGTAGGTACTTAAATATTTTGTCCCTCAAGTGTGAAATGGACATATAAATCACTAATTTATGTCTCAGACAAGACGAATGGGAATTTTTTTGGAGCAGAAGAGATCATCGGGATTATACGAGTATTTAGAATAAATAAAGTACGTAATATGAGTTTTATTTAATTTTCGATTTTTCTTAATACGTCAACATTTTTAGAGAAAAAAGAATAATTATTCTCCGTAAAATAATATTTTATATTTTTTCATTTAAAAGTAATGTTAAAGGGTAAATTTAAAATGTATGTTTTCTATTAAAGGAACAATAAACCAGTTTTTAGTGGATTTTTATGATTACTTGGGTCGGTCACAAGACATCTTTGACGTCATGTAGCCCAAGTGCTGTACAAATTGAAGACAATGTGTTTTCACTTGAAGACAAATATATACCTATATATATTAATTTATTTTAGAAAATAAGTCAGTCTTAAGAGTGGGCGGTATTAAACAAATTTTCGAATTTAACTCTTATGATTACCCGGAGAAAAATAGAGTTAAGGAATCTACGGATTTGAGACAAAAAGTTAAATCGCCAAAAAATAATTATACAGGACTGTAATTATTACTGCGACTTTTGGTTTTATTGAAATTTGTGCGGTTTCGAGGCCGCTGCTGAGGATCCTACTCAATTTGAATCCCGAAATTTTTTTGCTAAATAATAAAGGAAAAGTTTAGAAATCGAGTTCTTATAAGATCTTGTAAATAAATTTTAAAACGATTCTCAGGTTCTCTATCACTCGGACAATTGCGCAATAAGCATGCAATTCAGTAGAATAACTCAAGCGTCAGTACGACAAGATTTAAGCCTTCTGTTTGGTCGTACTTTTTTATATATTTTTTATTTTTATTTTATTATAAAAAGATGACAAAAATAATGAATTTTATTTTTAAAACCAGCCCTTAATAAAAGTCATTTTGTTTTCAGGATTTCGTAACCCTACAGCTATTTTTTATGACTATGAAATAAAAATATTATTTGTGTAAACTATAATAAAAAAGTTCTAAAAAACAGTAGAACGCAATTTTTTTAATTTTTATTGTTTAACTTGTAATTTTTATTTATTATTATTTACACGATCTATGATTCATATCCACACGACTTTTTTTGAGCTACGATAAAAAATATTACAAGAAATACTAACAAAGAAATATAGATAGGTTTAAGTAATAAAAATATTGTGGAATTTTTTTAATTCCGTTTATTTATTTATCATTTTTCGTGGGAAAATTATGATTCTTAATTGATACTAGCATTTTTGATTTTAATTAAAAAATTTATTCAAATTAATAAAAAAATGTTACATTTTATTCTATAGGCCAGTAAAAAATAAACTTATTGTTACGATTTTTTACATACAAGAACATCACGACTCGTCTATTTATCAAAGACCACATTAAAATTAAGGTGACACGCCGATGAATTTGATTGGTTCGAGCCGAAATCATTAAGAATTTTCGATAAGAATTTGAAAAACAATATTTATTGTTAAAGAATTTTTTCAAGGCTGATAAACACGGTATACGTAGGCCCTATACATATATAAGGACCGTGTTCTAACTTGACCACTTATCGAAAAACTCTCAAAGCTACATTTCTCGCTTATAATTTTTTAACAAATTTACATCAACTTGCCACTTGTTCCTCGGTAAGTATTTTATAAAACCAATATTAATAAATTACTGAAGAATCTTGTGATCCCTGATTAAGAAAAATTATATATTTAAAATGATTTACAACAATTTGAATTGGGTAATATATAGATATACACAGCATGGATAAAATGATTTTTCTTAATCAGGGATTCAAATATCATTTTTGTGACAAATCTATAACAATCAATTTCTGAGTATTTTCTTTGGTTGATCCTTCATTAAACTGATGTATTATGGTTAATGAGATAGTTTTCTTGAATAAATTAATACTTATTTATTCATAATAAATTGCGCTTGGAAAATTCTTTAGAATTATTATTTTTATTGTCAGTTGGATATTTCAAGGGAAAATTAAAAGATGTCGATAAAATTTTTACTGACTCTGTTTGCTGTTTGTTTGTTGACTGTCATCAGTTTTGCCTACGATCCAGTGAATGATTGCGCTCAATCAGGTGACAATGTAAGTTACATATCATAACTGTATTTTCTAAAATATTATTATTTGTATTTTAAATTATATTATAAAAATAGTCATATATTGTAAAAATGTAGAATCTTGGTCTAAAGTGAATACTATAAAATTTCATTTCACTCAGAAAATAAAATGTTTTTGTTTTCAAATTTTATATACTGGTTACTTTCAAGAGCAAAATGAAATTATAAAAAATTCTATAAAATTTTACGAAATTATTTTTTAAAAATAAAATTATAATCATCGCGTGATATATAATATCGTATTTGTTAATCAGAAATAATCAGCATATAAGAATGTGTATGTTTATTTTTTTACAAGATACGCTTATTTTTAAATACTTATATATTTGTTTCTTAAACATTACAGTGTACTCTTACTCCGGGTGCAACAAAATGTTGCGATGATCTCCAATGTACGTTTATCATAAATGGAGAATTCAGGCAAACTGGCTCATGTGTAGACCCTTCGGCACCTGTGGAGCGATAAAACGAATTCGTGAAAATTCGCTATTTGCAGTAAAAAGTACATCACTATTTTCAATAACTGACATACTTCTTACCACATATTAATCAATATTCACTAATTATAGTGAACTTTTATTAATTCATTTTTAAAATTTATATCCAATTTGTTAACATGTTGAGTTTCACATTTCAAAGATGTTTCAATAAAATGTGATAACATAATTATCATCAATAAATATTAAAATATGAATATACATATATGTCATTTTTTAAATTGAATTCCTTTTTTTCTTTTAAACACAATCCACATTAATTACAAAATACATTTAATTGCTTTATTCTCATTTAACTACTAGATCAGGTCATTAGTTTTCTATTACATTTAAATATGCGGCAATCTACTAGTTTCGACATATGTAATTATTATAATGATAATGCTGTCAATCAACAAGATTTACAAAAAAAAAAACTTTGCAAATTTAAATTTAACTAGATTAAAGTAGAAATCGAAGAGTGAAATTGAGTAAATCGTATAAATAATATAATATATAGGTACAAGTACACCTGTGATAGCTAAAAATGTTATTTATACTGAAATTAATGATTTTTTGACAAATTTCATTATTTGATAAATACACCGCCTATATTTAATAAATAAAAAAATATGATATTACAAAATATATAGTAGGCATCAGACATTTTTTGTTACTTTTTATAAATAAATGAGGTATTTATTTTAAAAAATAATTTGAAAATTTACGCGCTCAGATTCAAATTCTTAGTGCGATTTTAGTTCCTATTAATTTTGAATTTGTAAATTTAAAAATTTCACAGCAGAATTTTATGATAAATTTTAAAATTTTAGTAATAATAAAAATAATATTTAACTATTTATGTATTTTTTAAATTTAATAAGCGGTCTGTATTTACTGATAAATTTTATTTGTCATAAAAAATGCGCGTGCGCCAAGTTTTAATGTGAAAAATAAAAAAACTTTGACAACTCCTTAGACAAAATTAATATTAAAAAAACAAATACTCGAGTTGTTAAAAATTTTACTATCGTTTAATTAAAATTACCAATAATTAATTGTGTTATTTAATTATTAAAAGTTGAATTTAGTTTTTGGTTTAAAAAATGGTGAGTGTTAATAAAGAAATAGTTGATGACCTGAGAGAAAAGTATTTAAAGGTTAGAAAATTACTTGACGAACCACAAGATGATAATCCTGAGGGACCTGATTGTCAAACTAAAAATAAAGCCGTGAGTTTATTGAAAGAAATGCAAATGAAACTTGAAAATGTGATAAACAATTCTGTCGAGCAAGATATAAATATAATAGGGATGCTGTCAATAGTTTGGTTGAATATAGGAATTATTTTAATTGACAACGAGGAATTGAAAGACGCCGAAGATAACTTGATGCGTTCAATTGAAATACTGAAGGGTCATGAGTTGGAACCTGAGTGTATTCTGCCTTCTCTCAGTGCCTTCAATCAGCTGGGAATTATTTGGTTTCAATGGAGTGAGTATGAAAAGTCTAAAGCATTTGTTGAAAAATCCGAAAAAGTTTACCAGGATTTCAAGAGCATTGACCCGGCACGTGAACCCCGAGGCATGTCTGAATTATTTGGCATTGACAGCAGCGAAGAACCAACACCTAAGAACGTTTTAGAAAAATTACATACACTTACTTTGTATTACATTGCACAGATCTACGGTATTTGTAAAGACCATCAGCGTGCTGCCTTCTACTGTCACATGACTCTGCAAAGGCAGCTGGAGCTAGATGATCTTGATTACATTGATTGGGCTCTAAATGCAGCGACATTGTCCCAGTTTTTTATGGAGCGGAAACATTTTTCGCAAGCACGTCATCATCTAGCAGCAGCTTCGCATATTCTAAAACTATACGAGAACTCTTTGGTTGATGATGTTGGTGAAAATGCCAATGAAGAACTTAAAGCCGCTAAATGGGAACAGTTTCGTCATCGGAGTGCTGATGTAGCCAGATGCTGGGCCAAGTATGGAATTTTATTGATGAGTATGTCGCGAGATCGTTTGATTGAACTTGCTGACAATATTGACGATGAAAAAGCGCCCAAAGACGACAACAAAGCTGAAGATTCGGTGGACATTGAAACGCTCGAGAGCATGAAGTTTAAGAAACTTGAAGAACCGATTCAGTCGATCGCGGAACAAATAACTGATCAATATTTACTAGACTTTAATGATGCTAAGAAAGTGTTTGTTAATGTTCAGCACTGGCTGGATCAAGCTAAAAAATTCTATGCTTTGGAGACCCATGCCTCGGATTACGTCCACATTATGCAGGACATGTCCCAGGCTTACAAATATCTGTCATTTTTCGAGGAGAATGAAGACCGTCAGGCTAAAATGCACAAACGAAGAGTGGATATACTTGAACATGTTATAAAAGAATTGAATCCACGTTATTATCAGTCTGAATGCCGGCAGCTTTGGATTGAACTCGGCGAAACTTATTCCGCGATACTGGACATCAAATTAGACAAACTACGTAGCTCTGATGATCGGCCTACACCGCACGCTTTGACTAAAATAAATCAGTTGAGTAGATCAGCTATTAAATATTACCAAAGTTTTCTAGATTCACTTAAAGAGTCTGAGTCATCCCCGCCACCTAAAGAATTCCCTGAGGAAATGGTTCGTCCTGCATTGTTCGCTTACTTCCACCTCGGGACTCTCTACAATAAGTTGATAACACCCGACAAAAATGCCCAAATAGAGAATATTATGAACAGCATCAACGCCTACAACTTTTTTGTCAACTACTGCAATACTCACCCACAAGCCGCGGAGTTTATGAAAACAGAATTAAATGTTTGTAAAGATCTAGCAAATTTGTTGCCGCTTAAATTAAATAAACTCAAGCAAACGCTATCGGCACCATAAAGACACTTTTTTTGTCGTTTATTTTTTTCTTTTTTTCCATTTTTTTTTTTTTTTCATCAATACAGTGTTCAAACACATCATTCAGCTTTCTACCGTGCTTAATTCGCACACATATGTGATATAATCTTAACGTTGTTTTTTTTTATGTAAAAAATTTTAATGAGTAAGCATTAATTATATAATAAATGTAAGATGAATATTTTGTGAAACGTCAAAAAACTAATATTGTTAAGGAAAAATAATATTAATAATAATAATAATAATAAAAATAATAATAATTATAATAATAAATGATGTACAGTTTTAAGAAAAAACTTATTTTCACGTTTCCATGGCCTCCATTGATGAATCAATCATTGGTGTATCAACTGGAGTTTCCATTGGCGTCGGTTCTACTGATGGTTTCTTAATACCGTAGAGTTTTTGTAACTTTTCATAATGCTTTGCTTCCTGTAATTTAAAATAAATAAATGAGGCAATAATTCATATTTTTTTAAAAATTTAATTGCAACTGAGATTAGACGCTAGTTCGCTTCATCAGAGCAAGATTCCCTGAATACTAAAGTCTATTTTTTAGACTTTAGTATTGAGCGGACCTTGTTCTGATAGCTGTAATATTTAAGATTATTATAATATATTTTATAAAAAAAATAATAAACCTTTTCGTGCACTGAAGGACGAATTTTATTGAAAGCAGAATTAAAGTGTCTCATTGAAACTTGAGTAAGTCCAGAATCATTAGTCATTGATTCTCTTAATGCCTCAATACCAGCCTCTCTTACTAAAGAAGCTAAATCAGCTCCAGTGTATCCATCACAATTTTCACTTCTTCCAATCACATCAAGATCAACGTCATCCGCAAACTTTGGTCGTGTTCCATTCTAATGAATTAAAAATAATTTAAATATAATTTTGTAACAATGAAATTAATCTTTATTGATAATTTTTAATACCTTAGTCAGAGCTTTTAAAATGTCAACTCTGTCAAGTGGGGTCGGGAGACCGACGTAGAGAATTTTATCAAATCTACCGGGTCTCATGACGGCGGGGTCAATGATATCTGGTCTATTGGTAGCAGCCATCAAGTAAACGCCTTTTCTACCCTCGATACCGTCCATTTCAGTAAGTACTTGATTGACAACACGGGATGTAGCTGAACTGTCGCCTTCTGTTCTTTTTGGACAGAGCGCGTCGAGTTCATCAAAAAATATCACACACGGCGCTGAATTTCTAGCTCTAATGAAACATTGTCGGACAGCTTTCTCACTTTCACCCACATACATATTCAGCAGCTCTGGCCCTTTAACAGAAATGAAATTAACTTCCGCTTCGTTGGCTATGGCTTTGGCCAATAAAGTTTTTCCACATCCGGGTGGACCACAGAGTAGAACTCCCGTGGGTGCCATCAGACCAAATGCAGCAAAATTATCGGAATGTTTTACGGGTGCAAGTATGGCCATTTGTAATTCCTCTCTTATTTCCTTCAAGGATCCAATATCATCCCAAGTAACATCAGGTACTGTAGCAAAACCTTCACGTTTTGATGAAGGTTGAACAGAACGATAAGCAACATCAAAATCAGCATTTTCTATTCGCAAATCGGCTAAACTTTCTGGTGACAATGGATTTTTATTATGGAGTAATTGCAATAAATCTTCCAAGTCACCAAAATTTGATTCAATTGATTCTGGTGTTTTTGGTTTGTCAGTTGTTGTACTTCCGTTAGCTAGAGGTAGAGTTTCATCCACAATATTATTAACTGGTGACGACATATTTACTTCATCAGGTGTAATTATTTCTGAAGGAGTTGCAGTAGTTTGATTATCTTTATCAGGTTCAGTTTCTACCTCAACAGGCGAAACAGTCATTTTATTATTGTCTTGTTCTGTATCCAAAACATCTGCTTCATTAACTGGTTTATCAGCTTCTTTATCAGCTGGCTTATCAGTAGGTTTCTCAATTTCTTTATCAGCTGGTGGATCAACCGGCTTATCGGTTGATTTTTCAGCCGTTGAATTATTCGGTTCTTCAACTTTGCTTTTATTTTTAAGAGCTTTGAAAACTCTGTCAACGGCAGCAACAGCAGCTTCTCGTAAAAGTGCCACCAGGTCTGCACCAACGAATCCCGGAGTGAGGGATGCTATGGTCGTGATATCTACATCTGGAGCTAAAGTTAATTTGGCAGCATGAACTTTTAATATACAGACACGTGATTCTTTATCAGGAATACCAAGTGATACTTCACGATCAAATCTACCAGCTCGTCTTAAAGCTGGATCCATTGATTCTGGTCGATTAGTAGCACCCAGTACCAGGACTTTATCGCCATTTTCTTTGGAACCCAAGTCATCGAGACAGGTAAGTAATTGAGCAACCATACGGCGTTCCATTTCTTTTTGTGCAGTAGCACGATGTGGCGCCATAGCGTCTATTTCATCTAAAAATAATACACAAGGTGCTGTTGCTACTGCACGTTCAAACAATTCTCTAATACGAGATTCACTTTCTCCAGAAACACCACCCACTAATTCAGGTGCTGCAACTTTTATCAAAGGAATGTCTAGTTCACCCGCAATAGCATGGGCCATCAGTGATTTCCCGCATCCCGGCGGACCGTGAAGCAAAAATCCTCTTGGCGGTGATATTCCCAGTTGTTTGAATATCTCCGGATGCTTTATATGGACTAATAATCTACAGACATCTTCCAGTACCTTTTTGTTACCGCCAATATCGGAAAATTTAATTTTAGTCTCCACTTGCACCGCGTTTTCTTTCTTTTTCTTCAATATCCCCACAGGACTTCCATCAACTGTTTTTTCTCGTGGCCGTTTCCTTGATTTATCGGACACTGATGGCTTGGCCTCCGGCGCTACAGGATCAACAGGCTGTAAAATCACAACAATAAATTATTAATTATCTACATCTACCATAAATACAACTACAAATATAAATAATTACTTTTTGATGATTAACTTCTTCTTTCTTAGCTTCGTTTCGCTCGGACTTTGCAGACTTTTGCTTAGTGCAAGTTGAACTTTTCGACGCTGACTTTGTCGAAGATTGCGCACTCACAGCAAACTGTTGACTTTTTTCCGGAGCAATGTCTTCTATTTTTTCCGAATCATCATCACTGCTGATGTCAATCAATTCTTTGTCACTAGAATTTCCATTCATCTCATCAACCGACTTCTTATACATTTTTATAAGTTCTCTGCCCAACGTATCATTTCCTGGCGTGTCTGACTAAAATAAAAATATAAAATAAGCAAACCTCAACAATTAACATCCAGTTCTTATATTTTTCAAACAATGCAACAACTAATAAATACAATAAACGAGTGCCTAGATTACTGTTGATACTCGTTTACTCGTCTACACTTTTTTATTTAATTTAAACCATGATATATGTGTACCTCTATCTCCACTTCATCATCATAATCGTCTTGTCGTGATAACGAGTCAGATTTCTTGGAAAAACTCTCAGTAATCTCATCGTAAGCACGACGCACCAAAGCTCGGAATGCTGAGCGTTTTTTTGTACGGTAATCGCGATATTTTCTTTGCAAGCTATCAGCCATTTCATTAACATCAATATAAACCTTATCTTCATTTTCATATAAGTACTAAAAAAAAAAAAAAAAAACAACAATAAATAAAAACATTCACTACAATGTTTTTTTATGAGTGTGAATGTAGCAGACATAAAAATTAAAAATTACTAATAAATAGAGTAAATAACTGATAAAAAAATGCGCATTTAAAATTCAATAAGTGCATTTTTTATAAATATTATTTTTTAAATTATTTACTTTATTTATTTATAATTTAAAATTTGTCTGATGTCTGCGACATTCAAACTCATTGTTTCTTTTTCTACAGAGAAAATATAAAATTACAAATTAAAACAAATGCCAACGCTAAAATGTTAGGTTATAAATAAAATGATATATAAAATTACCATTTGTACGCGCGATATTATTTGAGGATCGCGTTGTATGCGCATTTGATCATCCATTTGATTTTTATTACCCATTGGATTCATAATATCTTCGTTACTTACTCCCTGTAGCGGTATTATGTCAATTGATGAATTAAACTTTCTCATTTTATTCATATTTAAATAATAAAAATATACGTATGTATATATAGATATATGACGTTACGATTTTTTAAATTATTTTTACCACGTGATTTATAAATTTTTATAAATTATTACTCAATAGTATTTACTGACAGTATACTATTGTTACAGCATTATTTATATATTATTTTTTATAAATACATAAATTTATAAGTTATGTTTAATATAACTAATGGTGTAAGGAGTTTACACTAAACCACTAACCGGCTATGAAATATTCACCGGCGATTTTTATTTGTTCATACGCGCACTCATACATTTATTGTACATGTATGTGTCAATGTATGTATATACATAAGTATGGCTATTAAAAAAGGAGAGAAAATATTTGGTCATGTTTGTATGTAAAGAATACCATCAAGTTGTGGCCGTGTCCATTGGCGGAGAATTGATGCACCTGCTATTGATGGGGGAGAAACCACATTTTAATCATCGTAAATAGTCTAAGATTAATCAATAATAATTTCTTTTTAATAATTCGTGATCCTTGGAGAGCCATCTCAAAATTATTTTTCATCATAAAAACTTTTCTATTAAAAAAAAAATTTTTTTGAAATCTACCACTTAAAGATCTCGAGTTAATAAACAAGTGGCAACTTTCAAATTTATGGTAACTTTATTATTACCCTAGATATCCCTAGCTAAACTAATTTTTCGTCGGATGTCTGCTACTTTCAGGGTCATGATGGGCTTCCGGTTCCGGAAGTTGTTGGTTGAAAAAGAAACATTTCAAGTTTAATTAAAAAATTTAAATAATTGAAACTGGAGTAGTGGAAAATTTATGAAAAATATATAATAATTAAAAGTAATTTTTTAAAATGAAATTACGAAAATTTGAATATTTGAAATTGTTATTTTGAACAAAGATGGCGCGCTTGTCGGAGTTGCCTGCTGCGGGAGCTCTCGTGGTCCTTTTCCATCGCGAACCAGCAAACTATGGTACGTATACGATATTTTTTAAATCATTTTTGATAATTTAATCGTTCAAATAATTAGTTTTTTTTATAAAAAATTAACCACAGGATTAGGTGGTAATTATTTGTGTAGTAAAAATAATTTTTCTGAGGGTAATTTTGTACAATGAGTTTTGTAACCTGCGTTAATGTTGCAGCCGTGACACGAGCACATGGTAGAATATTGCGTTCTATTTATATTCGATATTTGTATCAATTATGTAGTGAAATAAATAAATGTAATTATTATTTAAATTCAAACTTCTGATTTTTAATCAAATTTTTGCGCGCAAAGTTTGAAAAATTTTTTTTTTGCAAGTTGAATTTTAACGAGGTTAGGATTGGCGTCTAGTTTCTTGTACGGTTGCTTTGAAGTGATAAATAAATGAATATATATGCTATTATATGTATGGATATATTTAAACTAATCAATTAATTTTTTTTTTACAGCCGTTTGAACGATTTGTGCAGACAGGCCGTGTGTGCCTTGTGAATGATGGCCCCAACCAGGGAAAATTGGTCACAATTGTGGACGTTATTGACCAAAACAGAGTAAGAAATTTATAATTTATATTTTTAATTACTAATAATAATTATAAACTCATTTATAATTAATTAAATTTATGATGAACCTTTGTTCTTGATAGGAATTGCCGGCTGATGTATTACTGATGCCAAAAACATTATCTGACATAAAAAATATAAAATATGTCAATGAATTATTTTAAAAAATCAAATTAATAAACTTAGCCATTGTGTTTTTTAAGGTTTTAGTCGATGGACCTCAGTCAAATATCCCAAGGGGTCAAATGAGATTGAGCGAACTTCATCTCACAAAATTCCAGTTGAAATTCCCATTTACTGGATCAACCCGCGTTGTCCGTAAGGCCTGGGAAGCCGCCGAGCTAGACAAAAAATGGAGCGAAACTGTTTGGGCTAAAAAAGCAGCTGCTAAAGCAAAGGTATAATGCGCATCGATTGTCGCGATTCTTTATAAATAACTACAGCTCTTTAAATAGAAAATTTATTTATAATTACGTCTTTGTTATTTAGCGATTGACGCTCAGCGATTTCGATCGTTTTAAATTGAGAAAGGCGCGCCAAATGCGCAACAAATTCAGAACGGATGCTTTCTACCGATTGAAGAAAGCAGCGAAGAAATCTAAAAAAGGAGCACCAGCAGCTAAAGACTCCAAAAAAACTGAAAAGAAATCCAAGAAGTAGTTTGATAAATACTTCAAATAAATCTTATTAAAACTAATTACTATCTATTTAATTTCTCAACCTGTCATTAATTGTAATTACAATTAAGTAAATATAATAAGAAAAGAAAAACAAAGTAATCAAACTTAACAAATAAAATTTAATACTTTAAATTTATGATAGAATTATTTTTTATTGAAGAATGATATACATTCGTAAATTAGATAATGATTATACAGTAATTACATCATAAACTTTGATCATACATACTCAACAAATTTTTACAGATAATATTTTTATAAAAAAAAATTAAAGGAAAAATTACAAAGAATAGTTATAGTATATAATAATTACGTATGATCTACTAAATATTAAAATTGTTCTTTTTTTTTTTTAATTAAGTATATTAATTGATATCAATTAATATTAATCAACTGAATGGAATTTACAACTCTCCATTCAATAATTTCTTGTCGAACAAGAATTCACCAAGTGGACCATGAGTATCCATCATCTTGTCGAGTGTTGAAATCTTACCAGCGAGGTCACGTTGGCCTTTGTATTGCTCTTCTAAGAAGTCTCCAGTCAACCAGTCCACGAGCTGCGATGCAGAAAATAAAAAAAATAATTAATATCATTAGATTAGATATCCATTAATTGCATGTCAATTATGTCAAAAAGAATTACGATAAACTATGACATGATCTTACATGATAATCATTGAAGTTGACATCAAGCGGCTTTTCACAGATTTCGATTATTTTCCTGATACTGCGAGTGACACGTGTCTCCAAACTGAGCGCTTCAGTAAGAGCTTTTACTCCATTAATCCATTCCTCGGCAATTGGTTTCTATTAAACAGACAGAAGACAGGAAAAGATTTAATTCAATTATTTATAGTAATGATAATGGCAATTGAATAATAGACTAACAAATACGCTCAGTATTACTCAATTCAATAGCAATAACTTTACTTATTAATAAGGATGTATAAAAATACATTGTCATTACTCATTACAAATAAAAAAAATATATATATCTATTTTAGTAACTCACCAGTGGGAATTTAAGAAGTTTACTTGCGTCACTAGTCAGTTGTCCACGCATCAACAAGTACTCGATTATTTTTATAGCATGTTCACGTTCTTCACTTGCGCTGTCGAAGAAAAATGATGCAAATCCTGGACGATTGACTGTATCTTGAGAGAAGTGAGCACCCTAACATAAAAATTCATTATGTATAACCGGAAATTAATCAAATTACATATTAATTTTCCCAAGATATTAAAGCAGTTTACTATTTAAAAAAAAAAACAAGATTCTACTTTAGTCGAAGGAAATTTACAAGACTAGTGCGACTATATAAGTTTCGTTTGTAAAGACTGAAATGACATCAATTAATTTATAATATATAATAAATACATATATATTGTAGACAATACTAATTGATAAGTAGTTCCCAAGCAAACCTACGCATCATGCGGCCCAATACCAGCGATCATTAGATAATTAACTATTTAAATAATAATTATTTATTATAAAATAAATTATACCATAGCTAAATAAGTCATGGAAGCCTCTATTTCTGTTTTAACCTGAGCTTCTAGTGCTTTGGTACATGGATCGACCATGTCACGCCATTCGAAGGGAAAATCTCCTGGTCTTAATGTACCTATAAATAAATAATAAATTTCATTGTTGGTCTGCTGCATTGTCTGGCTATTATTGTCATTAATGACTAAAGAACCATTATCATCTAAATGAATAATAACTAAGGGCAACAGTGAATTATTATTATGACTATTGACTCAACCATGAGTAATAAAAAGTCTAAAGGATGTAATACGTAATTGTATAGATATTTTTTATCATTTAAATTTATATATTTTATTACAAAGTATATTTTTAATTGTATGAGGATAGTTTATAAATAATTATGAACAAATAACGTTAAATTTGATAAGCTTTATGACCTTTGGAGTTTTATGTTGTTAGAAATTAACGCCCACTTGTAAAAAAAAATGATATCACTTAGATTAATTTTATTGATAATCAAACAGGCCATGGTAATTAAAAAATTTAATTAAGAAACAAACCCGGGTTTTATATAACAAGTAATTTGTATTATTTATGATTAAGGCGCGGAAATTTAAAGAAAAGAAATATAAAAGCAAACAAATGAATTATTTATCAGTAGATAAATTAATTATAATTTTTAATTTTTACCGGGGTTTAAATTCTTTTGTTTGATCGTCATAATATATTATCAGTTAATCCCGTTATCAGTTTAATCCAAAAAAAGTAATTTAGAGTTTTTATTGTTAATAGGTTTGAAAATTTTCCGTCTAATTCTTTGTTTTTTTTAAATTTTATTATTCATATATTTATTCAGTATTTTATTTGCAATGACTTTCTCATTACAAAGAACAATAAATGTCCTATCTCATTGTTATCAATTCGAGAAAGACATTTATTATTATTTTATTGTCATCACTTGCGATTATTAATTTATCTGTTGCAATAAAAATATAAATTTGAATAACTAACATAAAATAAAGAATGTTAATTATTGTTAACGTACTATACTATGCTAACCCAATTTAATTAAGATCAATTGCAAAATAATCGCATAAATAAAACAAAACCACCTAGTAGTAAATAAAATTCTTATAAAATAAATAAATATGATTAAATAAAATAGTATCAGAATGAGTCATTAGAAATTATTTCCTATAATTAAAAAAAAAAATAAAAATCAATTTGATATTGATAATTATAATTGATATTGATAAAATAAAAAAAAAATACTTACATTTCAATCCATCGCCAAAGGATGCACCAATGCAACCTAGTGCAACAATAAAAGCACATAGAACCTTCATGATGACAATTCAAATATTATTTTTAACGCAGTTACGAATTAGTCGCAGTAACTTGTTGGTAGTTTATGAGTATACCAAATGGCGATAATTTCAAAAAGTATTTTTTAGTTTTTTTTTCCAAGTATCTCCTTTCTCTTCTCTTCTGATGCCGAAGCAACCTTTATACACACTGGTATAGAAGGCTCTTCGTTACTAAATTTCAGGCAACAAATATCAATGAGTTGAGCAGAATTAGTTGGCCATTGGCCACTTGAATAAACAAAGCGCGATGATTATTATCTCAAAGTAACAACGGTCTTCACAGTAATGTCTGATGTCGGCAAGTAACGTCGTATGTAACTCTGTATAAACTGTACAATACACATCAATTTATATGTGTGTATATCTGTATATATATGTGCAGATAATATAGATAAATAATATTAGCGCATGCGCAAACTAGATAAATTGAGTTTATGAAGCAAGCGCTGTCGGTTCTCGAATATCAAAGGCAACTGGTGAGGAAGGACAGCAAATTCAGTCGTAATTCGTCAGTAAAAGCGTCTGAACCAAATAATTTACTCAATTGAATTTATTGTTGCGATTATCTTTAAACAATTGTAAGTATTGGTCATCGTAATTTAAATTTAATTATTATATTGCCAAGTTGACATCAGCTGACTGTTTAAATCCCAGCACTTTGCTCACTTTTTATGCGCAGATTTATTTTTTGAACTTTTGTTCATGATAAAAGACATCAGCTATTCTTGATGAATCATTGATAAAAATATATTTATCATTGTTTTTTTGATTGACTAGCTGAAAAATAAAAACAAGTCAATTGTAATTGTAATAACTAATTAATTTAGTTGATTGTTATTTTTTTTTTTTTTACTTAGGAATCATGATGAAGTTTGGAGTACTGATTGGAGTGCTTTTGATAAGCGTTTGCTCTGGTGAATATTGTTACAATGATGTTGAAGCTGCTTGTAATGCCCGTCCACTCACTGGTAATAATTTATTATTATTACTATTATTTATATTTATTTGAATATATATGAGTAATTTATTTAAGTAGATGGAATGATGGCTAATTGTAACGCAAAGTATGGAGGAATTGATCAGTTGTTGGTTGATTTGCAAAAATACGCCAACGCAAACATTGAAACAAGTTTCGAATACTTACTTATGTCAACGCACTTTGGTAATTATGGAGTAAACCGTGAAGGATTCAAAGGTCTTTACCGGAAATTGTCTGACAGAGCTTGGGACAATGCCATTGATGTAATCAAATTCATCACCAAACGCGGTGGTAAAATGAACTTCAACCAGGCCCCAAGATTCGAGAAAAATGTATTTATTTATTTACAACTTCTTTGTCAACTCAATTACCTATTAAATTAATTAATTGCATGATTACTAAATTTCAGGGCAAAGAGCACCGCGTCGTCGAGGTTTCAGAGTTGAGCAGCTTGGCCAAAGCTTTGGACACCGAAAAACAAATGGCCCGAGAAGCTATTCGTATAAACGAACAAGCTGGACATCATCCAAAGTACGATGCTTCAGTGGCTCATTACATGGAAGAAAAGTTCATGGAGTCTCAAGCTGATACTGTAAGAACATTGTCAGGACACACCAATGACTTGAAAACTCTTCTCACTGATAACGACGCTTCATTATCAGTATTCTTGTTCGATGAATACTTGAAAAAAACTTTGTAATTTTTTTCTTTATAATTATTCATTACAGTTCATCTAACAAAGAAAAAAAATAGCTGCAATAAAAGCTACTTCAAAAAATAACTCTTAATTACCGTCTTATCATTAACAAATGATTCAAATTATATTTGATCTATTCTTTATTATCAATAAAAATTATATTAGTTTTTTTTTCTTACATATGTAATAATTATTGTATAGAGTAAATATAATTATAATTATCAAATATAAATCTTTAATTAATAAAAATTAAGCTTATTTTTTTTTATTATTAATTAAGACTTTGATGAAAATAAAGATAAGGATTTTTTTGTTCAATTAAGAGAAATTTTTATTTTGAATTACATTTTATTTTACTAGATAAATTACTAATTGCAAAAGTGGATGCATAGATGTATCCACATATACATACACATATATATATATATATACACATATATGTTTATATATTTGTAACTTCAATATGGCGGTTACCGTTGTCATTCACATTCCAGAGTTGGAAACGTTGGAGACGTTGGAAAGGTATCCTCCCCCTCTTTTTACTTAACTCTGTACACATTACTTACTGTCTTATATTACTAAGAAAAACAGTGATATAATTTATTTAAAATATATTTATAGATATTTAATAACCAAAACATCTAGTTCAATTGAGTTTAATTATTGTCTAAATAGAACACCAAGTGATACTAGCTAGTAATTGTTAATTTATTATTATTGTTAGATTACATAGATACTTACACATAGATATATCTATATAATTTTTTTTATATATTCACACTTGTGTGGATAATTTTTTAACATAGAAGGTGAGTAATTTGACGTGTACAATTTATAAGACAGCTGTCAAAATTACTGTTATTCACTTTCTGAGATAAAAATATTTAATAATGTGTTTTTAATTTTTGTTTTTAAATTTTTTAACTATTTAGAGTATTGTTATAAGCTAATTAATGTGTTAATTATTTAAAAATAATATAACCTGTTATTGGTAATTGATAATATATGAGATTAAGTGATTAAGTTTTTATTACCTCGGTGTGTTGTAGTGACAGATTGAAGTTGCTGGTGATGTTTATGTGGTATTTTTTTAAAATTTCAGAATCTTATAAAGTAAATTGCTTTGCCTTATATATTATAATTTGTATGAGGATATTTAGTAAGCAAATATGAGCGACAGATGAGTATAAATTTGATAAATAATTTATCAATAAAATCAAACTGTAATTTTGGCTTGAAAGCCATCATCATTCTATCAGCATTTGAATTGGATTTAAATTTTAAAAAAGTGAGTTCCGACAATAAAATTATATCTACCGACGAGCTGGCGCTTTTAGGAAAGCTGGAAGAAGCTAACAGGTATTAATTATTATTTATTTAAAATTGTTTAAATCTAAGATAATTATCATCGATTTGTTTAAATATTTAACTTTACAAATTAAAAATAAATCTTCAGTCAGTAATTAAATATTCAAAAAATTTTAGGCTGATTGAATCAGATGTAAAATCATGTAACTCATTACAAAGTAATCACAGCAGAAAGAGCTCGGAATCATTTCAAGCGACCCCGGCGTCGGGTTCTAGCGGAGAAGATGAGACCGCGGCCCGACGCCACACCCCGACTGACGGGGAGGTTGACGTGTGGAAACGATGGGGTCACATAGTCGCCGACTGGGAAAATTACTGGAGAAAACATAAAGATGTTATAAAAGAATTAGTCAAGCAAGGAATACCACATCACTTTAGGTAACATGAAAGCTGCCGGTTAATTATTTTAACTTTTTCTGTTTAAATTAATTTATATTAATAACAATAACTATTGCAGAGGTATTGTATGGCAATTGTTGTGTGGAGCGCATGATTCACCGGTTAAAAAACAATTTGCCGAATACATTAAATCGACATCAGCATGCGAGAGAATAATTAGAAGAGACATCGCACGAACATATCCGGAGCACGAATTTTTTAAAGAGAAAGATGGACTTGGACAAGAGAGTTTATTTAATGTTATGAAGGCGTACAGTCTTCATGATCGCGAAGTCGGATATTGTCAAGGATCTGGTTTCATTGTTGGTTTACTGCTAATGCAGGTAGATTCTCAATACTTGTCATTATGATAATTATTATTGTTAATTAGCTTAAGATTGTTTAAATGGAATAATTTGTTGCAGCAAATGCCTGAAGAAGAAGCTTTCGCTGTGTTAGTAGCTCTGATGCAGGAATACCGTCTAAGAGATATGTTTAAGCCGAGCATGGCTGAACTAGGTGTCTGCATGTATCAATTAGAACACTTAGTAACAGACACGTACCCCGAATTATCAGCTCACTTTACAGCTCAAAGTTTTCATACATCAATGTATGCTTCTTCATGGTTTCTTACATTATTTACAACGGCATTGAGTCTACCACTCGCTTGTCGTATTTTTGATGTTTTTTTAATGGAAGGAATGGATATTATTTTTAAAGTTGCGTTGGCGATGTTAGATCTTGGTAAAGATGATTTGCTCAGTTTAGATATGGAAGGAATGTTAAAGGTACGGGTTTATTTTTTCATCTTTAATTCATGAGATAACAAATAAATCCTTATGTTTTTATTTTTAAAAAATTTGTTTTTTTTTTTTTTTTTTTTTCTAAATAGTTTTTCCAGAAAGAATTGCCAGGTAGAGCTGAAAATGATCCAGACGGGCTGTTAAATTTGGCGTATGGAATGAAAATAAATCCAAAGCGAATGAAAAAGTTAGAAAAAGACTACACCGTATTGAAAATGAAGGAACAGGAGGAAATGGTCGAGCTGCGGAGGCTGAGAGCGGAAAATCGATTATTGAGACAGAGAACCGAGTTATTGGAAGCTGAGTCTGCTGAATTGGCGGACAGACTCGTTAGGGGTCAAGTATCGCGTGCCGAGGAGGAGGAAACAACTTTTGTAGTACAGAGAGAACTCGCGGCTTTGAGACACACTCATCTTGAGACAAGCCATCAACTGGAGCAGGCTCACGAGGAATTGAGATCATTGTCGATGCTATTGGAAGAAAATATGTCGTCGAAACAGTCGTCTATTGATGAAATGAGTATGAAACAAGAAGCACTGTCGCAGAAAGAGGAAATGGTTGAGTGTTTACAGCAAGAGCTTGTGCGTGTGAGGCTGCATGAAGCTGAAAAAGACGCGACGATCAGGGATTTAAGAGGAAGGATACAGGAATTGGAACAAGACAAAAAAACTTTACGTGAATCAACGCCGGATAATTCTGTTGCGCATTTGCAAGAGGAATTGATAGCTGTTAAGCTTAGAGAAGCTGAAGCTAATTTATCACTAAAGGTTATTATTTATTTAAAGTGATAATTTAATCTTTTTTGTTTTTTTAATTTACAAATTTAATTATTGTTATTTATTTCAGGATCTTAGACAAAGAGTTGGGGAACTGAGTAGTGCATGGCAACGTCATTTACAAGAACACAGATCAGCTCAATCGGCACCTGCTGCCGACTCTACACCAAAAAAATTACTGTTCTGGGAAAACCGCGGTCACGAAATACAAAAATTAGAGGAAGATTTAATGTCAACGCGCGTACGTGAAATGGTTGTTCTCAGTGAAGTTAAGGAATTGAGGCTAAAAGTTATGGAGCTTGAAACCCAAGTTCAAGTTGCGACAAATCAGCTTCGTCGTCAGGATGAAGGTGAAAAACTGATACGTGAAGAATTGGAAATATCATCGGCTAAAATAAAAGAATTGACGAGTAAACTGCGTGAGCAGATGCATAAATATTCCGACTTGGAGTCGAAAATGAAGGACGACGCGATGATGGCTCGTATCAGAGACGCTGAACACGCTCAACATGTCGCTGAATTGACACAAAAAATTTCTCTGCTAGAACTGAAGGTAGCTATCAATCGATATAAAAAAAATCATTTAGCACAGGATTTATTTCTAATTTGTTTTTTATCAGAACGAGGAAATGTACGCGGAAGGGGAATTGAGAAGTAATCTAGATGACAGTGATCGAGTACGCGATTTGCAAGACAAAGTTGCTGAATTGAAGGCAGAGGTAATTATTATTTTTTTTTGTTAACTATCGATATTAAATTAAATCAATTGAAAAATTGGTTACTCGTTTATATTTATTTTTTAATATTAATAAAGCGTCGTGGCGTCAACTATACATCGCATTCGTTCGATAATATCCGCTGATAATATTAAAATTTTATTGTTGTTTTTATCTTTAAATTTATAGTTTCCCACGCCAATAACCAGTCCAGAGACAGAGCCTTGGCGGTGGCTCGAGTAAGTTTAAATCTATCGAGTACGTGTACTTTTGACAATATATCAATTTTCGATGTTACTTATCAATAGTAATTATTTTATTTATTATTTCATTGGTAGTTAGACTATAAATACTGTTTTTTAGTCTTGTACATTACTCATTTTTTTTTTAAGGTTTTCTGTATTCTGTGGAAATTATTTACATTAATAACTAGTTTTGTTAATTAATAAATTCGTAAACTAGATAATTTTTTATATCAGAGCATTGAAAAATTCTGCAGCATGGTTTTTAGAAGTTTTTTATTTAATGTAAATCTATCTAAATAAGTAGCATTTGTGATTGATAGCTGATATATTTAACGAGCTAAGTAAAGCATGTGGCTTTGATGTTTTAAAATATTATTATTATTTTTATTTATAAATTTAATTGGTTGGTAAAAATATAGTTTATAATAACGAGTGCGATGTATGTAACTTATCCTGTAGAAGGTATTTTATTTTTATTTATTTAAATGCTTAGTGTCTTTATTGATCATTACAAAGTCTAATTGATAGATTTGTAGTTATTAATACTAATAATTATTTATTAATGACAGATCATGAGATTGAAGAATAGTAAATATCAGTGGACAGGTTCAACAGAACAAATAGGAAGAAATACTAGCATTGATACCGACAGCGAATTTGATGAACGTGATCTACGAATCTGTCTTCAAGATCAACTTAATAATATCACGATATCCGATTCACCGAGAAATTAATTTTTAAGATTTATTATTATTAAGAACATATGTAACATCAAATATCATAATTGCATACTTTGATGTTAGTATAGTTTAAGAACATTTTTAGACAGTGCCCCCTCCACCCACTTTTTAAAAATATTCAATGATTTCCAACTGTCATAACGTTATTAAAATTTTATTAATCAACTAAAAAAAAATTCAAGGGTTGATTGACAAAAAGAAACCATAGATACCGATAATTGTCGCCAACACATAGAATTTAAAAAAAGATATTTACAGTTGTCATCAATTAGGAGTCAAACAAGATTTTCTTCCATAATCGCAGTTCAAATTCATTACATATTTTATAAAAACCGGGGGGTAATGTCTGAGAATGTTCTTAATTTTTTAAAGTTCATAGGACGCGTGTATATGGCACACAATACCAAGTATTGTATCAATGGCACTTAGTGTTTTTAGCGTAACAAAAAAAATTAAATTGCAACAAATAATTTTAAAAATTTGACGAACAAAATTCGATAACTGAACCTAGTGATTGGGATACTTAAAAAATATTATTATTGAACTTATTTTATTTTATTTTATTATTGTTTTTTTTCTTTTAATTCTATTGTTTTAAATAATAACTATAGTTCGTTAGACATTTTGTTATACAATGTCAATTGCATTTAAATGAAATTTTTTATATATACATACATATAAATAATATATTATATAAAATATAAATTCAAATACATTCTATATTATATTTAAATAATTTAACTATCCTTTTTAAAAAAGGGGCCAATTAATTGTTTATCGATTTATATTTAAATTTAAAAAAACAAAAGAAAAAAATATGAAAGAAACTAACGGCAATTAATTATGTGCTCATTTAATCATCTTCCGCTATTTTATAAATTACTTACAGTATTTTATTTGAAAGCAATTATATTTATCAGTTTTATTGTCTATTTAAATAGATGAGTATAAAAAATATATATAGTTAAATACCCAGACCCGTTTATTTATTGATGAAAATAGTTGTTGCAAGTAGACATGAATCTTTAAATGAAAAAAAGACTAAATAAAAATTGTAAGAGTAGTGAGAAAAAAAAATTATTAATTAATTAATGTAACTTTTTGTTTTGGTATTCAATTATTATTATATATACATATGTATTTATTACGACAAGTAGTTAATTATTTGTCATCATTATTCATCTCATCAGTGCACATGAGTATTATTCAATCGCGTACTTACTCGCCAGTTCTAATTCTTGGATCTGGAAAAAAAAATAAAAAAAGTAATAAAATAAATCAAGAGTTAATTAACATCTCATTAAATGTATTGTCATCTAACATATTAAATTAATAATATAATAATGTAGATGAAGGGTTGACAAGCTTTTTTAACGAAAAATTAATAATATAATTATAATAAAAAATAAAAAAAAAGGTCAATTATTTTTACCTCTTGCACTTTCTGCTCTTCCTGTATCCCGAGATTGTCGAGGATCTCTTGGAATCTCTGACGTAATTTAAGATTATCAATATTTGCTATTTCAGCTTCCTGCTGCTGTTTACGTTGACGTATTTCCGCTAGCTCGTTGTGGAGCGTGACTAAACGCGATGATAGTGAACCTGCGATGTTTATAACAATTATTATTATTATTATTATCAATAATTTATGTATAATATTAAAAAAAAATATCTGGTTTTTTTTAACGATAATTTTATCACAGACGCAGTAATAATTTTATTAACTTTAATGAGTTTCTGTAATTATCTAAAGAAATTATTTATCAATTTAAATTAAATTGTTCTACAAAGTAATGAATGACCACTTCTATTCTGTAATAAATTCTTGTATAATTAGTCATCAGTATCATGCCCGAGATTTTTAATGACTCATAAAAAAATACTTAAATACTATAAATAATTATTTAATCTAATGAAAGTATCGTTTAACGTCTGGGATGAGAGTAAATAAATTATTAAGTATAATTAATAAAAATAATAGTGTACCTTTGTTGGTAGACATTGATGGTGTCTCAGAATCATCAGGAATAATATACTCTGAATGAAAGTCTTCAATCTTGGGTACTTTTTGAACTCCTTCAACACTAGGTTTGTTGTCCTGTTCATCAGAAGTCTGCGAGGGGAACATATCTTTGCTGAATTCGGTAAGCAATTGGCTGCATGTGTTGGTGTCCTGTCCAGAACGTTCCGAGAAACCGACTTGCATTGAATTCGAGTCTGAGACACGGCTGTCAGCAGACAGACGGCTGGTTTCATCAAGCTCCATGACATTGATGTTTGTCTCTTCGTCCTCGTCCTCACTATCACTGACAGCTTCGCCGAATATGTCGTGCTCAGCTGATAAATACATTTAAATATAATTAATTATTATCTTGGTCAAGACTCATGAATAAAACAATAAAACAATCTAATTAATTAATTAATGAATTAATCACTTACCAACATCAACATTCTGCGATGATCCGTTAGCATCTCGTTTACCTTTGACTGTACCCGAATTAGATATTTTATTAGGCTTCGTGCTGTCTTCATCCTCACAGATAACTTCCCACTTAACATTAACTGCATCGTTGTCAACTCTCAATAACCTTTTGACCTCCTTCTCAATCTCAGGAGCTTCGACATACTTTTTCTTCAGTGTCTTTCTAAAACGCCGTCTCCGTATATTTTTTGTCGGCGGCGTCAAACCATGAGGCCATAAAAATTTTCTATCAACTTTGTTCGGATCTTTTTTCTTTTGTCTAACCGGTGACTCATCATCTGTCGTATGATCATCTTCCTCTTTACAAATTACAGTCTAAAAATTAAATACCGTCTCAACTAAACCTCATCAGCTACAAGTACATCTCTTTTACTCCATTAACAAAATCATACCTGACAAATATCAGCTGTCTTGTAAAAACTCTTATTGTCAATTGTCTTCAAAGACTCGACAACTGTCGGCAAATCTACGACCTAAGTCCATTTAATAAAATTATATAAATATCTCCACCTACGCAGCTAATGAAATAAAAAAAAAAAATTACCTTGGCATGTAACAGCCAGTGATCAAATCTAACTTCTCCATATCTCATGTCATTTTCAATTTTAATGCTCAAGCGATCTTTGAGCGGCAGTCCCGACTGCAAGACTTCTCTTAAAACTTTCGCTGGTTCCTAGAAAATTACCACCATAAATTTGCTCAATAAAATATTTAAATCAACCTTTCAAATTATGAGTGTCAATGTATCAGACATCAGAGAAATTTAAAATTATTAATAAATAGAGTAAATATTTTAAGAATTAAAAAATTAATAAGTGCATTTTGTTAATTATTTACTCTATTTATAATTTAAAATTTGTCTGATGCCTGCTACATTACCACTCATAAAAAAATAATTACCTCTGGTAGTCGTAATATAAACTGACTTTCCAATTCAACTTGCGGTTCAGCCGTACGATTTTTATTGTAATCTGGATTATGTCTGTGCATTTTCACATTTAAATTACCTGATAATAAAAATAATTCATCAACTAGATCAACAAGTGTAGGTTATGTTTGTGTTTATCTCTTTTACCACTATAAAACTAGATAACTCAATAAATTTAAATTTAGTTATTTATTTAGCAAACGTGGCAGACATGGAGCAAAACGACGCTTCATAAATGTTGGCAACTTGGATGTATCATCGTCGGGCTGCTATTATTATTATTATTACAATGAAATAAATGCATCTTTTTTCTTACTCGGGATGTCCGGTTGGCGCCGCATGCATCGAGGTCATTTGGATTATTCTTTGTCCTTCTCCTCACCAGCCAAGTGAACCCACACACTGTAGTATGGTATAGTCACCGCTCATACATTTATATATATTTACAGACACAGAGAAGCGGGTGGTGGTGGAAGAAAGCATCAAGCAGCAGCAGCAGCAGCAGCAGCAGCATCGGGTATCGCCGTTCTTCCTTATGCCATTCGGGCGTCGCACAAACCCCCCAACATAAATTTAACACACAAATGGCGGACATGCTATGGGGTGTGGCGCACACGCATGCGTACAGTTAACTTAAATCTCGACACCATTGTACGAATTCTGTGAGTATTGAGTTAAATGTATATTAAATTGTATGTATGTATGAGTCAACAGATAAGTAGTGGTGTGTAGTACTTGAGAAGCTGAGTAATATACCGGCCGGCAAGCACGCAGCCAGTCAGCCCCAGCACACACATCCAGACCGACCAGTCCACTCCAATCCAATCCAGTATTCCAGTATTCTGTTCACACATTCAGCATTCAGCATTCAGCTATTCGGCATTTTACATTTACCAGTCAGTATCTAGCGACATTTCGTGCGGTGTGCAGTTTTAACTCCATTATTTTATCCGATTTAAATTTAAATATATCGATATATATTTAAAAGGAGTAACATTTACAGATATTATATTGTTGGATTTAATATAATTAAAATTGCAAGGAGTTATTAACAATGACTGTGGCAACGGAAGCTGAAAATAACACGGCAGTAGGTGAGAAGGAAAATAAGGAAGTTAAAGATATGAAAGCAGCACTGAATGAAGAGACGCCGCCGGATAATAAGCAGCAGCAAGGTGACGATGAAAAGCCCACGGAAAAAATAGAAAACGAAAAAAAGGAGGACAACGCGGCCACTGATGAAACCGCCATGAAATCAGTATCTGTTCATAAAACCAATTACGACAAGGACACCGTTTATCTTTATCAGTTTTCTCGCACTCCGGTAATACCATCAATGTCGCCCTACTGTCTCAAAGTCGAAACATGGTTGCGACTCAACGATGTTAAATACGAGGTAATTTTTTTTGCTATACTCTATATACTTGTACAATCCAATATTACTATTGATTTTTTTAAAATTTTATTTTATTTTATTTATGGGAAAATTAATTTTGGAGCTTCTCTATTTAAATATTTTATGTTGCGAAAAACGTGCTCTAACATCGAATTATATTTTTGGCCATTGGATCGAGTAGAGGACGCCATTCTTACTTTACCTCCCGCTAGGCAGTAGGCATCCTTGACGCATCGTCGTCACCCTCCCATTTTAATATGTTCGGAGTGCTGTTGAGCTGAGCTGAGCTTTTTATAGATCCTTATGGAAAGGTCCGTCCTATCCAGCATTCCATAAGGATTACATATCTATATTTATATATATACATATACATATACATATACATATATACAATACAGCTTGACGATGGATTGCTAAATAAAAGTTTTGTTTGAAAAATCTAAAACAGGCTGAGCGTTTGAAGAAAGTTTACTCCAAGAGAGAACAAAGCATCGCTCTGTTTGTTAAAGAGTACGATATTATATATACACAGGAATATATATGTATATTTAAGTTGGGTATATGCATTGCATCCCCTCCATGAGCGAAAGAAAAAAGTTGGCTATTGTATTGTATGTATTGATGCCATATATAGAGAGAGTATTACTACTGACATTATCCGTAGGTTCTAAGGATTCAAATGTAACGAAACTGTCAACTTGTCGTAACAATCGAGTTATTTCAGAGCAACAAGTGACGCTTTCTTCATTATAAAATACTATTGTAATTATCTATCTCTATTTATGTGCTGTCCTGTTTAATATTATATTATTAATACATATATTATTAAATTATCTGTAATCAGTGTACGTCCCTTGTTGAATGATCAATTCATTCGCTCAACAGTCACGTCTGTTCTCTTTTACTTTATTTTATTTTATTATATTTTTTTTCTTACACTACCCGACTGTCGCTCGCCGTATTGTAAATTAACTCAAGAGATTATTTTAAATCTTAAATGGGAGATATATTTCATCGCTAATTCATCGAATGTACCCGGCAACAGCTTAGCTTGTTAACTTTAACAAGCTCCTTTCTATCATTATTAAAACAAATCATTCAATAAGTTAATTAAGTTTATTTGCTACAGTCATGAATGACCACGCCACGTTAATAATAATAATAATCCCGGTCATTATCATCTTACTTACCAGCAAAATATGTGCTATGCTAGTAAATTACATTTCATTTGTCATTAATTGACGCCAAGTGGTGACGTAATGGAGAAATGACTAATTAATTATAGAGATATAAATTTTTAAGACATAGATTTTTATTATTTGTCATGTCTTTTGCTGGATTAATATTTTATTTTATATATTGTCTAATCATTTGAGGAAGAGAGGGTTACAAAAATTAATTATTTAATTATATAATTTGTATTGAGCGAGTTATTTTATATGGGTTTAAGAGGATTCTCCTCTCAGTCTTTAATGTCTTTTTTATTTCTTTTTACTTCTTTTATATTTTTTTTTTTTTGGATGCTTAAATGAATGAGGGAGCACATAGCGGTCGCGAAGTGGTGCCCCCACGATCAATACTAGCGCACAGTACAACGATAACAACTACGATGATGGCAACTCCGGAGCCGAATGTGGCGGGGATGTTGCTAAGCAACGGAAGCTGTCTACCATGGGTTCATCGGCCTTCCTCAATTTCTCTCTTGCTCTCACTGAATATATATATGTATATATAATATACTTTTATCCCCCACGCACCCTTCCTTCTCTCTTCCAGCACACAGAGCACTCTGTACTCTGGTACATACTCTGTAATACGCGAATTAAATTCTTTTTCTCGATTAAATGGCAAAATTTCAATACAACTATTCACATTTAACAATCACAGGACGTGTGTAATTTACAATTACATTATCACACGCTCTATAAAAATATTGAGATAAAAATGTATTTAATGGAGCTGTTATTTTTTATTCATCGCTGATGATAGGATTACTCGAGTTATTGATTAAAGAGATGGAATATTCCAATTTATTTAATCATCAGTATTTAATATATTTATTATTATTTTTTTTTCCATTTCAGAATGTCGATCATAAAGTGAAATTCCGCTCGAAGAAAGGCCAGCTGCCGTTTGTCGAATTAGATGGAACAGAGATACCAGACAGTACGATAATAATCCGCGAATTGAGCCAAAAATTCCACAAAGACCTGGATGCCAATCTCACTAATGAACAACGTATAATATCTCACGCAATGATCTCAATGATTGAAAATCATCTGGTGTGGGTGGTTACCTCGTGGCGTGCCAAGAACACGGACGCGACTCTTAAAGGATATCGTGTTAATTTACAAAATGCTTTGGGTTCACGTTTGCCCAATGGAATTTTAGCTCTCTTGTTTAAGATTAGCTATTCACGAAAGGTACTGGCTCAACTATTTTATTTACGATTAATCATGAATATTAATTACCGTATTAACTTTTATAGAACTTATAAATTAGGTCAATTAATTATAATAAATAATTTAATTATTATTAATTATTATTCTAGTGCGCAAAGAAAGTGAAAGCTCAGGGATTGGGAGTCCATACTAATGAAGAAATAACTCAATTTGGTTGTGATGATCTTAAAGCTCTCTCTGAATTACTTGCTGACAAACCATTCTTCTTTGGCGATGAGCCTACAACTGTTAGTATTTATTAAATTTCATTTTATCATTTCTTTACTCATTTTTTTTAAATCTCATTCTTTTTTTTTTGTTTAATTTTACAGTTGGACGTCGTAGCATTCGCTCATCTTGCGCAAATACTATACATTGAAAAGTCTGTTCCCTTTGCACTGAGAGACTTTATGCAAGACAACTGCCCCAACCTTGTCGGACACTGTTCACGTATGAAGGAACGATGCTTCCCAGATTGGGATGAAATTTGTAATACACTCGATTTGAATACTCATTTGCCAAAACCACCCAAGGAAGAGACCAAGGAAAGCAAGGAGGAAAAAAAAGAGTCAAAAGACTCAAAGGAAGGTAAGGAGAGTGATGAGGAAAAAGTTGAAAAAGAAAAGGAGGCCGAGAAAGATAAGGAAGTTGAAAATAAAGAAAAAGAAGAAAGAGTAGAGGAAAAATAAATGATTTATTAGTTTATTTATAAACTTCAATAAATCATATAAAATTTTAAATTGATGACGGTGAGTAGGGAGTTTAAGACGAGTCAAAGAAATTGATATAATGCGACGCTGAATATAGGAAAATTATATGTATAAGAAAGCAGGATTATGAAGGAATATAATTTCTGCTTGTATCTTTTATTATTATTATTATTTTTTTTTTTTTTATTTTTTTTATTTTTATATATAAATATATATTATATATTATATATAAAAAATCATATATAGTATTGATATCTTTTTTATATTGATTTTTTTTACTTTACTTTATTATTATTATTATTAATATTAATATTATATACGAGAAAGCGTTTAAATCTTCACTTTTATTTCATTTTATTGTAGTAATGTTTGGATATCGATAGATCAATCGTATTCAAACACGCAATATAACAACTGCAATAGATTTTTGCCATACACTTGGAATTTTAATGACTTTTTTAAAATAATTATTTAGATTTTAAGTTTTATTTTTTTAATTAAGCTAAATATTATTAATGTACACAATTCATATCTGATAGATATTACGTTACAATTTGATTATTTTGATACAATCATTTTTAAAAATAATAATTATCATGATATATATATTGATTTTAATGATGAATAAACAAATAATTAAATAAAAAACTCATAAATTAGGGTTGTTATGAAGTAAAGATAAAGATAAAGAAGAAAAAAATGATGAAAAAGTAAAAATAAAATAATAGTTATTAGTTAGAGCTCTCTTTGACCAATAATCAGTCATGCGCTGATGGTGGAAATGAAAAATAAAATGAACGGAAATGAAATAAAAAAAAAAACGAGTACCGTTACACGTATGCAAATAACGATGAGTGCAGCAGCTCAAATTATAATAACAAACGAACAAATAATAACTTAAATTTATAATAAAAAAAAAAAAATATCGTATCGATAATTTGTCATTTTTCGAATAACAAAAAAATATTCATTCATAAAAGTCATAATAAATTTGTGATATAAATAATAAAACATAAAAGTTACGATAAAATGACTGTATAATTAATCAATTGCATGCGTCATATTCTAATCAATTCAAAATTTATTGAATAGTGTTAGCTAAAAAACTAAATCCATGACGTCATTAAAGTACAATAAGCATTTCAGTACATTATAATTAAATTTAAAATAAAATAAATAAAAAGAAAAAAAAAACGTAAATGATACTCATGCAAAATTTTTTAAGCGCAACGAAAAAAAAACGCTTTCACTTTTGTATGCCGGTGTTGCATTTATAATCGAACAAATAAAAAAAATGATAAAAAAAAGTAAAAAAAAAGAAAATATTAATAACAATTTATAATAAATAATTTTATTCATTGTCATCGCCATTCCTTTTTTTTAGCAGTAGATTTTTTTATATGTATATTTTTTACGATGTATTCATTAAGCATTAGACTCATTATTATTATAATTATATAAAATGAAATTCATCTTTTTTATACATTACTTGACTTATATTATTATTATTTTATTATTATTATTATTATTCATGACGAATCTCATTATGTAAAAAATTATGTTTTTGGTGCATACAATAGCTTAGCAGTGTTTTATATCCACAATTAAGCTTCAACACTTTTTTTCAATATATTGACTTACCAAACAATACTTTGATAATTTTTATACTCGATAATTAATGCTTAATAATTAAAAAAAAAAAAATTAACTAACTAATAAACTAATTAAAGAACCATGACAATTAAAATATTTAGTTTGCCAGCTAGTGAATGTTTTTTTTTTAATAAAATAACACTGCCATGTCCTTGATACTAAAAAAAGTAACAATTGATATTAACTTTGTTCTAAGATATACTTTTTTCGACATGGCACTTGCGAAATACCATAAGACTTTATTATTATTAATTACTATTATTGTATTAATTATTATTATTATTATTGTAATTTTTTTTAAAGAGAATAATGACTACTCGCTTCAATCGGACTTGCATTCTGTACGGAGAAAAATGAATTGAAATACAAACAAAATAGTCTAACGAATAATATATAATACACATTAGAATAATTCAATGTGAGTTGAATTTCGGTTTATACTCTCAGTGCTATGTATTTCACTGTCATTATTACACCATCATTTATTGTATCATGCAAAAAAAAAATAAACTGTGTTTATAAATAAAATTTTCTTTAGTTTTTATTAACTTTTTCTATATCCTTGTTGTTGTATGACTGAATGGAGTAGATATGAGACACTTTATAAATTTAAAATAAAGAATTTGAAAAAATGCGCGTAATGATTTTCCAATTATCGAAATATGCATTTTTTAATTTTTATTCAACTTACATTTTATTTATTAATAATTTTAAATTTGTCTGATGTCTTAGATTCACACGCATTAATATATATTTATATATAACTAGTAAGTAGGCACATGATAAAAAAGTGAGCTGAATTTATCGACGTGAATATAAAATGAATGAGAAACAGAACGGGGTATTGCCAGCTGGCAGGAAAGAAGACAAAACATTTCTGTTTATCAATAATGATAAGGATGAGAGCATATGAGCATGAGCATAAGAGGTAACAGACAACGACATCAAGTGCAACTTGACTTTTAGTGTTAAAGTCAAGTAATATCTGTATTATATATGTCTACATATATATCTATACATGATAAAAAAAGAGCAAGGCCTTCATTCGCCGACTGACAACTACGCATTGCACTGACATCCTCCTATTTCTGATAAAATTTATTGTAAATCAAAAAACTACCAAGTTCGATATCACAATTACGATTACTTCTGACTCTTCCATCAGTTTATTTACACAACTACTCAACAATCACGTAAAACTTAAAATATCTAATGACTGTGAAAATAATTTAAATAATTTATTAATTAATAAATAAATAAGTTAATTAAAAACAACGATGGCTGTGGAAATTTTTGACGAGGATCATCTTGCAGTAAGTGCTATAGTGACTATTGGAATGCAGTTGATATTTTTCTCAATTGCCGCAACATTTCAAATGGACAAGGTCACTGATTTCGCTGGAGGGATGAATTTTGTTATCATTGCCCTGCTGACGTTTTTTCTCGGCCAGGAAGGAAAGGTTCGTTGCTATTTATACTCATTAATTATTACGTAATGCAGGAATGCAGGAAAGCTTCATTATTTATAATTCCAGGTTTATGACAGCAGACAATTAATGGTGACAATATTTGTTTGCCTGTGGGGAGTAAGACTGTCATCGTATTTGCTCTATCGGATACTGAAAATCGGGCGAGATAAAAGATTTGATGACAGACGAAGTAATGTCATCAGATTTGCTGTCTTCTGGACCTTCCAGGTGAGCTGCTAAAACTTAAACATGTAGATAAAAATAAATTATCAGATGTCTGAGCACTTAAGGCCTTATTAAAACTTTGACACGCTGTTCACACGATTATACACTCAATACCTGACACTTGAAGCCGTAGCAATGGCAAAGGTGTTATGCTCATGTAGTTATTTAAGTATTATTAATGTCAATGATAATGGTATAATTACAGGCTTTTTGGGTTTACATCGTAAGTCTTCCGGTGATGATTATAAATTCACCACGTCACAGATTCCCGCTTTCACCTAAAACTATGACAACCTTAGACAGTGCTGGTACTGGACTATTTATCATCGGTTTGCTCGCTGAAACTTACGCTGATCTTCAGAAGTTTGCGTTCAGGCAGGATCCGCACAATAATGGAAGATGGTGTGATGATGGTAAAATATTTTAATAAATTTCTTTTAGTACAATAATAATGGTAATAAATATTGTAGGATTGTGGGGAGTATCGAGGCATCCAAATTATTTTGGTGAAATAGTGCTTTGGTGGGGAATTTTTATAATATCCTTAAATGTCATTGAAGGATTTGAGTGGATTGTAATAGCCTCGCCTATTTTCACAACATTTATAATACTATTTTTGTCGGGAATGCCATTACTGGAAAGAGCAGCCGATGAAAGATATCGAGAGTAACTATAATTATAATTTAAAATAATATTTCATTTAAATTTCAGAGGATACTAAATTTAAATTACATTTATTTATTTAGTAATGCAGAGTATCGACAATACAAACAATCGACGTCACCGTTGATTCCAATACCATCAGCGATCTACTCGGAAGTACCTGGATTTATGAAATTTATCTTGTGCTGTGAATTTCCGTTGTACAATTCCCTTGACGTCAAGCCGCGATCAGCCGTCACAGAATCAACTTCGATTAGCCTCGCTGCGTCCACGTAGCTATAAATCCACGTCAGGTATCTGCTGCGATTCCTGGCGTGCTTATAACTTATCAAATTTATAAATTTTTAGTTTATTATTTATTATAAGCTTGTTATTTTTCCTTTATAATTAAATTTGTTTTGTATACAAATGTATACCCATTATTTTTATTTCGTATTCGCACAAATTTTTATTTTACTGTCATCTAAGATCAACAACTGACTTATCGAACTAATCTTAATACCGAAGATAAGGATAATAATACAGAAATATTTTTTTATATTTATATATATTTAATTTTAATAATTATATTTATTTATTAAGTTATTTATAATCATGTCTACGAAAAATTTCAACGATTTATTTAAACGATAATAACAATCGAAAATCTTTTTGAGATTATATACAACAAAAAGATGTATATATATATTAATGTTAAAGCCAACGTAAAGATTATGCGAATTGCGCAAATAACTTTGATTGCCAATGATCAATACAAATACATCTCAACAATATTGGGTGCCAAGTTAAATTAAAATCAAAGGCCCCGCACTTCCAACTTCTTCCAAAAAGAAAAAATCAAATAGAAGAAAAAAAAATTTCGAGTAAAAAAAAATCTAATGATTTTTATTAAAAATAAATGTTACGGTACAATCGTATGACAAATTGTCAAATGTCCATTAGACCGGAGTATTTAAATACGAATAGTCATATCAAATAGTATTATTTAAATTAATCTTTAATGATTTAGATTAAAAGTAAAGTTAGTGTGATATGAGCTACGTCTTGAATGACGGAAATCTTCAAACTTCCAATTCCAACTTAACTGGTTAGTGGTTCTTAATAATTCATTATCACTGTTTAAAATTAACTAATTAATGCTTTATTATTGCACAAATAATTATAATGTTGACTATTGATTATAAGGGTTCTGTAACATTTAATCCGAGGACAAAATTACTGGGTGATAAAATAACGAATATAAATATCCGACTGGCATAATGACATTTAATTAATATGATAATTAAAAGAGTTCGATAATTTTTATAAACAAATTACGTATTATAAAAAAAAAAGTACTTGAAAATTTATACATAGGAATTTTAAAAAGTTCTTGGTATGCATTAAAAAAAATGTTTTTTTTTCAAAGCATCAAAAATTTAAAATTTTTTAAAATTATTTTGTTGAAATAATTTTGTCCTCGGGTAATTAGTCGCGGCACCGATTACAAGGGATGTTATACTGAAATTGCACTTTTATCTCTTAAAATTTCTCATTAATAATATCATAAATATATATAAAAAATAAAATATAGCGTGAGAAGAAATTAACTAATCTTTCTTAATTAAATTAAATATCTAATCAAAGAGAAAAAATTTTTTATGTTTCTAAATTTTTATCTTAAACTTTATAGAATAAGATGCCGACTAAATGAATCTCTCCACTTGGTTTTTTATCTTCAATAGTTACGAGTGAGATTATTAATAAAGAAAATTTTCTACTTATAATCAATCTTTAATAATTAACCCATGCTATTTAAATTTTTGAAGCACTTTATCGCGTAGAAATAAATAATTTCAGTAAAACATTCCCTTGATATTTAAATTTAAATAGAGAAGGAATTAAAATAAAAATATATATAAAAAATCTAATGTATACCATATAAATATATATATATATATTTTTGTATTGATTCCTCTGTATTAAAAGAATTATCTGTATAGACTTGTTAACATTTAGCCAAATTATCGCCGCATAAAAATGACAAACTTAAAGCTAATGAATTTATTAATAGATAATAATAATTAATAATTATAACAATAATATGTAGATGTCATTAAGGAAAAAGAGTTGTATCAAGACTCTAGAAGCTCACTTAAAAAAATTTCTTTATTTCTTATAAATTTGTACATCTTATTAATAGTAATTGTTGCCTACTTATCAATTAATTAATAATAATAGTAAATTAAGACCTACAATAAGCAAAAAAAATGAAAAAAAATGAAATAATTGTAGATGTAGTTGTAATCGTATAGTAAAATGAAATGTAAGTCATCAAATAGGAATATAGGCAGGTAAAGGTCCAATTGGTTGCCTTTTGAAGTTAAAATTTATACTATCAGGCTGTGAGGGTTTATCTGGTTGCTGTTGATGTGCGTTACTATTATTTTCAATGACAACAGATGAATCAAGTGCTACTGATGGATGATTTTGTTCAGAATCAGACAAATGTGACTTTATTATTTTTAGTTTTTTAAATATATTTATCTTTTTTGAGGCTAATGTGTCGTCAAAACAATCATCGTTATCGTAATAACGTTTTTTATTATCATCCCGTATCGACAATGCGTTGGAAGACGAAGAAGCATCTGATTTTTCGTTATCAATTGCTGGTTGCTTATTCAATGTGGTTATGGCTTTAGCTTTTTTCTTAGTATAAACTTTTGGATTTTGTGCTGTCGTTGAGGATTTATGAGGATAAGGACAATTCTTACCTTTTGAACACTTTTCTGTTTTTTCAAACTCCGGGCAGATGTTTGTATGCCGCTCTTTGCACTGTGGATTAATTATTTAAGACAGAAAAAATATCATGAATATTCAAGTGTTACAGTAAACTTCAGTGTGAATTAAAAAAAAATTAATTAAGTATCGTAGAATGAAATTTTTATGATAAATTTTATCAAGTATTACCTGGTTACCCTTTTCACAGTATCCTTGTAAAAATGGTATACATATTGGAGTATTTGCAGAGACTTTGACGTGGAGATATTGACAGGAATCGCGAACACAACAGCCATCCAGAAAATATTTACATGTTGGCATTTTTTCCGGGCCGACGTCATGCGAAAGACGACAATTATCTAATAGACATTTACCTTGGAGGAAGCTATTGATTATAAAATAATATATTTAAATCGGTAGTCTTTAAATACCAAGGGTGTGCGAATAGTTCGAATTGTTCGTAAATTCTCGAGTTATTTGAAAATTGACGCATAATTCGATTCAATTCAATTCCCTACTAAATATATATTTAATTGAATTGTATCAGCTGATTAAAAAAAGAAAACGCACTTTTTACAAAGAGCTACTTGTTTTTTGTCATGTACTTTAGGACAAGTTCCTTCATTGAATTTAGCGCAGAATCCAAACCGTTGGAAGAGCAAACAAGGTTGATTATTTTTAGTCATTTTGTGCCGCAAAATCTGGATTGATCTTTGTTTCACTCGATTACTGCAAAATTATAATTAAAATTTTAAATTGTGTTAGTGTTATTAAACATTTTAAAATATCAGTTACCTTAGGAAGTTTTTGTAATTAGATCTTTGCAATAGTGTAGTCGTCGTTGCCGAGTCTTTATTCACAATTACTTTTGTACTGATACTTTTCAAATTTGTTATTTTGCTATTAGATTTTATTTGCCTATATATATTTTTGCTACGATAATTATTTATACTATTTCGATTGACAGTATTGAATTTTTCTGCAATAATTAATTAAATAATTATTATTATATGTAATTGTAAGAAAAAAAAATTTATCATAGTAGAATAAAAATAAATAAATAAATGCTATTAATTTTACTCAATAATGATTGACTACTGCCACTGCTCTTAACAAGTTGTGACTTTGATGACTTATACATCACACCATCAATTTTAATTAAATTCGTATTTGTAGACCTAAAAAAAATAAACTCTGTAAATAAAAAAAATTTAAACAAACAAAAATCTAAAATTTTATTTACCTGGCAGGTTTACACCTGGAAATACGATTTTTATTAACTATTTTTTTCTTTTCCACTTTAGTCCTATCAAGTTTATACTTATTACCCGAAGACGAGCATCCTACATTACTCTTCACTCTACTGCTGGTACCCGCAGGACCACGCGTATTTACTTTCTTATACTGACTAAAATTATTGATCTTGGGTAATTTCCCAGCAACTGGGGATGATTTCGTAGCAACACGTGGATTTATTTTTTTATACTGATTCAAATTTAACTTAAGCGATTTCCCAGCAACTGGGGATGACTTAGCAGCGACACGTGGATTTACTTTTTTGTATTGGCTCAAATTATTGAGCTTAAGTGATTTGGTAGCAGATGGCAATTTTTTGGCTGCCTGATCCACAGGACTTAATCTAACTGACTTGGTAACTGGACTAGTCGACACAATTTTCCTAACTTGCTCCAGGTTTAATTTTACTGGTGACTTTTTAACCACCACCGGAATTTTTTTAACCGGTGAATTGTTTAAAACAAATTTAGTAACCGGTTTTACACGAATTAATTTACGCTTTGATATCGAAATCAGTGACGGCGAACTTTTTTTAACATTTATACTTTTAGTATTGATATTATTTAAACTTTTATTATTATTTATTAAGACTCTTTTATTATTAACATTACTTAAAAATTTTCTATTATTATTAACGACATAATTATGATTGTTAATGATATTATTTTTCGATATCAAAGTTTGTTTGCTAACAAATTTACTAGGAGATAGAATAGATATTGGAGTTTGTTGCTGCACATCAGGTACTTTGGACTTTAATTGTTGCATTAATTTTGGATTTACGTAAACAGATTTTTGAACATTTAATTTTGAATTAACACTAAGTACTTCAGGTACACTAGGTACATTGTGACTCAATTGTCTGACGTGTTGGATTTGCTGCTGATTAATTTTATTAAACTGCGACGCAGACAACGAATTAACCATTTTTGGATTAAAATGAACAGCGACATTCAACTGGACATTTGGATTAATGTGAATGAAATTTTTTTGCTGGTTATTAAAAGACGGATTTATGTAAATATTAAAAGGTTTATCGTTTACTTCACTTGGCATCTTGATCAACTTCTGAGTATTTGTAAATATTTATAAAAAATAAAATTTTTTAAAAAATATTAAAATAATTAAAGCATCAGTAAGATAAGTATTAAGTACTATCGAAGCACAATTGAAGTTAATGCGAACTGGACACAGACACTTTTGTCCTTTGTGTCAAATAGAAGCAGAAAACTGAAGATGGCTGACGTTGATCTGATGAATCATATGGACGAGTCTCGATACTTCTGTTTTAAAACGGAAATAAACAGCGACATCTACTGATAATAATTTTATTGCGCATGTTTAATATGTCCTTGAGTTTTTTAATTTTTTTGAGTGATATATTTATCAGATTTAACTGGGACAGAGTAAAAAGAGGAGCAGGAAAAATAACGTCGATGTAAACAAACATGTTGTAACCTCAAAATTTTTTAAATATTTATTATTTTAATTTATCTTTTATTATTTATTGTTTTAAATTTAATTTGTTAATTATTTATTGATTTTAAATTTGAATATGTCATTGCGGGTGAAAAAAAAGATAATAAATTCTGATAACTGCAAAGTTAAAAAAAATAATATCAAGAGAAAGAAAAAAATACATAATAAAGAAAATGATAATGAAAATTCAAAAGATATTTCCATATTGTCTTATGATAACTTAAGATCCATATTTTCTTATCTATTAGCCCGTGATCTGTGGAACTCATCAGCAGTCTGCAGGTAAAAGTTCATTCTAATTATTTATTAAATTCAGTTGGTTAATTTTTAAATTTTCATTTTCAGACTTTGGCTGGATGTCGCAAAACGTGAACTGGACACAAGAGGTGTTGTTGCCAAAGCTGGAGCTTTTGATGCTTTATATAAACAGTGTGGTAGCAGTACACATTTTACAAATTATTTAACAAATAAACCGATGCTTGGTTTATTTTTTAATTCATCTGATTGTGAATATCCAGGTACACATAGATATTTTTTTATTTATTCAGACCTTGATACTTTTGTAAACATCTAGTTCATTTTCTCATTCAATTTAATTTTCTATCGTATTTACTCTGCTATCTCCAGTTTGTCCCAGGAATTGAATATGTCCCTAACTCTCGTTATCGCTCTTACTGGGAATTCACTTTTACATCTACAGTCCCACGTCCTCCCATTTTTTTATGTTCCTTATTAATTATAAATATTAATATTTGAATTTGTATTTTCAGAATGTGCTGCAAAACATTTTCCATTAGATAGTTACTGTGTATCAATATCAAATTACGGAGTGATATTAAATAATGAAGAACATGAGAATGTACAAAACTACTCGGCATTTACATTTTTACCAGACGATCCGGACGTTGACATTGATTTGATAACAACAAATAACTTGTCGATGATACTGACCAATAAAAAGAGAGGAAGATTCAAATCTGTGAGCACGGCATTTTGGCGGTCATACGGAGCATCTATTGGTGCTGTCTATCAATCATTTCGTACGTCCGTCAGGCGTCTTAGACAAGTCAAATGTGTTATAATATTTATGAATGAAACTGCTGAGTGTTTGCTCGAGCCGACGATACCTGACATATTTGAGTAATTGTCATTTTTACTTTTTTTAATTTAAGGACATTCTCAGAGACAAGTCTCTATGTATTTTCTATAGATTTTCTATCAAGTTTTCAATGACAGTTGAAAATCATTAAATATTATTTAAAAGAGGGACGCAGTGTTTGAGAATGCCCTTAAAAAATGATTATAATTTACAATATTCAAATTATAAACCAATAAAACTTTAAAAATATTACAGCAAAAAGGTAAAAGTTGTGTGGGGAGGAGTCTGCACAGATATATCAGTCATGCCAGTGTGTAAACCCGGTACAAGGACAACATCAAAACCACTCTGGCTAGGTTTGTTAATATCAGGACGTAATGTCAGGTGCTGGTCTACTATTCTAAATGAAGAAGATGAAACCGACGAAGATATCAGAGCAAAACTAATTGAATTGAAAGAACGAGTTGATTTACTCAAACACACTGTTGCATTTATGTTCACGTGTGTCAGTCGCGGGTCAGAGTATTATCTTGGACGTAAGAATGTCGAGTCGTCGATTTTCAAAAGTATATTCCCCGACATACCTTTGACAGGAAGTTTTGGAAATGGCGAATATGGAACTTATAGTTTAAGAAGTAAATCATTTTATTTACTTGACTCGCAAGTAATTATTTAAATTAATTTAAAAATTTATTTGACAGATAATCATAACGGCGAGGGAATTTATCATCAATTTTCAACGACTTTTATGATACTTTCCTATGGTATTGCAGCAAGAAGAGAAACTCGTAATGGTGCCAGTTATTAAAAACGAATCACTTGTATATAATAAATTATTTCTTAATTAAATATACAATAATATATATAAATATATATAAGTATTAATTTATTATCAATTACTTAGACTTCAGTATTTAATAATAATTTTTTATACTTTTTAATTGTAACAGAATTTAATAAATATTAATTATTATATTTATTAAAAATCATTGACTGATATATATATTTAAAAGTTTATGTATGAAAATCTTATGGTGTCCGAACTATAATTTTACGTATTATTAAAATTGTAGGGAAGACAAAAAAAAGATTAAAATTTGATTATTGATAAATTTTTGACGTTTCGTCACTTTCATTGCGATTTAAATGATATTTAAAAGTGTTTTCAAGATGATTGCGACATCTGTCATGGTAAATCTCAATCAATTTACCTTGCAACATCTGTCATATGTGCTCCATTTACATAAATAACAACACTATTTACATAAACAATGTCTAAATTATAAATTAAATGATTTTTTAAAATTCGAATTTACCAAAACTGCTGACATTAAAAATATAAATTTATTAATTTAAATTAAAACGACATGGCTCCGAAGAAAAATAAAAAAGCTCAAGATGATGTTGACAAACAATTGTCTGATGTAAATAATTATTTAAACGTAACTTATTCATATGATTTAATACGGTATATTTTTTCTCATATATCTGGACGGGAACTCAGTAATTCTTCAAAGGTTTGTAAGTAAGTTGACCGAAATTTTCAAATTTCTTTATGCAAATAAATTTAATGTTAGCTGTCAATAACAAATTTAATTGTTTGTAGACTTTGGCGCGATGCAGCATTTCGTGAACTTAAGACACGTAAAGTAGTTTTAAATTTTGGTCCATTTAAAAAATATTTCAAACCCAATGGCAGTCCAAATAAACATTTTGACGATACGCTTACCAACAAACCAATGATTGGTTTATTATTTTCTACACCTCGTTGCAAACTACCTGGTAATTATTGTCAATAATTAAAATTAAGTAAATTACTTCCTACATAAATGAATTTAATTATTGCAGAATGTCTGCCACCACATGTACCATCATCGTGTGTTTGTTTGTCAATTAAAAATTATGGATTGATTGTAAATAATACCGATTATGAAGACGCTAAAAATTTAGTTGCCTACACATTTTTACCAGAGGACCCAGAGGTTGACATAAATTTATTCATACGCAACCGCGTGGAGAAAAAAAATAAAGATATTCAAAAAAATATTTTTGAGGTACCTAATCTACGGAGTTTATTTGATTTAATATGCGACGATAAACCGACAATTAAAAATGTCAAGTGTATAATAATTTTCGTAATTGATAATAATCCGTTCACTTTCATTGACGTTCCTACTTTCGTCCGGTAAGAAATATAAATGATTTATTTATTAAATGCGTTTATGAATGTAGCAGAAATTTGTTTATAAATATGAAAATTTTCAGCTGTCTGTTGGTTTTATTATCATAATTATAGTAATTAATTATTTAATCAGTTACATATTTATTTTTTTATTTACAGAAATAACAGAATAGCAATATGGGGTGGCGTAGTAAATAAATTTTCGTGTTCGCTATCAGGCTCAACGCTCACAGACACAAATTTTATGGGAGTTGTAATTTCTGGTGATAACGTAAGAAGTTGGTCGACTATTTTAACTCAAGATGACGAAACAGACGAATCTGTGATAAATAAATTAACAGAATTTAAAAAAAATATAAAATTACTTAAACATTCAATTGGATTTATGTTCAGTTGCGTAGCTCGCGGCTCTGGTTGGTACGATAGACGTAAAAATGTTGAGTCGAGTATTTTTAAAAATTTGTTTCCTACCGTACCTTTGATAGGAAGTTTTGGTAATGGAGAATTGGGTTCCTGTTCAATTTCCGGTACGTTTCATCAATTACTCACTCACTCAGTATATAAATTAATTAAATAATTTATTTATTTTAGAAAAACCTGAAGACGATAAACGTCTTGTTGATCTTCACCATCAGTATTCGACGACAATTATGATTTTAACTTATGGAAAATAAATATTTATTTTAATTATTATCAATTATTTATATTTTTTATAGTCTTTAATAATTATAAGATTAAATTCAAAAATATAAATATTAATATTAATTTTAATTAAAAGATTAATTTTATTAAATAAACATTTTAAGATACGAGTAAACTTGTCTTGACATTAAGGTGTAAATAATAATGAGTTTTTAAATAAACGTTTGGTAAATATCATGGAAAAAGTCCACGACACGTTCAAAATATCGTATAAGCTAAGATATCACAATATATATGCATATATATAAATCGCGCGTGGTGTTTTTACTTAACTAGGTGTAGACCCGAAGTCCCATGAATAATTTAAAATAAAAAACCACCGCTGGGCTAGACTATTTATTGCTTAGCAGCGTTTCCGCATGAAATGATAAAAAATATAACCTGGAGATAATAGAGTCTAAAAAAATAAAAGTGGGCCATTGAAGAGGGTACTTAAATTAGTATTGATATCGCTGGACTATAAATGGCTGATTGAGGTACCCTGACCGAGCAGTATAATTCAATCAGTTGTTGTTAGTAATGCCTATTAGTTACACTATTAAATAGTTAATTATTTTTCTCAACGGATTAATTGTTAAATAAAATTTATCGGTCTGCTTAAATCTCACGTCTCAAAGTCTTGATCCAGAGAAATAATGAAAATATTTATCGCTGCGAGTTCATTCGTTTGTGGTTTGTTGCTACCATGGAATCTTATTTACGCTCAAAGTACTGAGAGTTCGTTGCGAGAAAAGTACGATGGGTATGGAGAGGATTGGATTTTCATGCCGGATGGCAACGATCAGCCCCAGGTCGCTGTTCTGAAGGGACACGATCCAGAGCCTGTCAATCGGGGATTCCTAGACGAGGCTGTGACGTTTCTTTTATTTACCAAGTAATCTTTAAAATATTTAGATAATTAAATAATTGATATCTTCGATTGTTTATAATCTTTGATGTCATGTTATTGATGTCAAGATATTCAACGATTATTTTTTTAATTATTCAATACCTGATAAGACAACAATTTAAATAAACAAATATTTTTAAAAATTATTATCAAAGGTATGGTCCTGCAAATGGCTCCGTATTGTACACTGATAACGCTGATTCAATTAAAAACTCGGGTTACTCACCACAACGTCCAACTAAATTTATCACACACGGGTGGAAGTCAAGCGCGCTTAGTACTGGGCTCATTAATTTGAAGAATGGTATTAATACTTGAATTTAAAAAATATTTTTTAAATTAATAAACTTGTAATTTTTATAGCTTATTTAAAAAAATACGACTACAATGTAATTCTCGTCGACTGGGAACCGATGGCATCGAGTACGTTCTACTTAGGGCCCATGAAGAATACAGCCCAAGTCGGAGCCCGTGCAGCAGAACTTTTGGACTACTTGGTCCAAGAATTCGGAGCTGATTTAAATGATATGCATTTTCTCGGTAAGACTGATTGATTTTAAATGAATGCTGGTAGATTAGTTAAAGTATTTGAATAAATTTAGGACATTCGCTTGGAGCGCATGTCGCTGGTAACGCGGCTTCTTCAGTAAAAGCTGGAAAAATAGCCCGAGTAACTGGACTAGACCCAGCATTGCCAGGTTTTCATGCAATAATGCCAGCAAGTGGACGTTTAGATGCTACGGATGCCAAGTTCGTGGATGTCATTCATTCTTGTGGAGGCATTTTGGGATTCCTGCAGCCACTTGGTACCGTTGATTTCTATCCGAATGGAGGTATTGCTGTTCAACCGGGATGCTGCTGTATGCCAGAAATTACAGGTTTGATTAATATTGAATAATCTAGTTAATTAATATTTTTACTGGTAATTTTATAAATTAACAGAGGCATGTAGTCATGGCAGAGCTTACGTGTATTATACAGAAAGTATTCTTTCTGAAGATGGTTTATTAGGATCACAATGCAGCGACTGGGACGCATATCAAAAAGGCGATTGCAGTGATTCTCCAATAGCGTTTATGGGAGAAAATGTTGATCAGTCGGCAAAAGGAACTTATTTTTTGAGAACACGCTCACACCCACCTTATGCTATTTCGCAAAATTCTAATAATGTTTGATTTTATTTTATCTAATCTAATCTAATATAAATATTTATTTTTAATTGTAAGAAATATAAAATAAAAAATGAATCAATAAACTAAATAATTTATAAATTCATCTCTATTATTATTTATTTTTTTTCCAGAAAAAAATATATATTATTCTTATTTATATCTAATCAAAAAAATAATAAGATTACATGAAAAATAATAAATATCAAATTATAATAATTATGACAATAAAATTGCTAATATTGATAATTAATCTTTAAATGAAATCTCACTTGTTAAATGATTTTATCTTAAATTCCTTCTGTTAACGATTAAATATTAGACCTCATACCTAACAAAATAAAATATAAATCTTAATTAAAATCATACCATGATTCTCTACAACAAAGATCGATGTGATCGTATTGTCGTCCATCAATCATACAAATGGCAATAAAATATTTATTATTATTATTATTTTTATATCGGCTTGTACAGCAGAGTTGTGACGTATTTTTTTCGATAACGATGAGTTGCTGACAATACCATTACGCTTTCTTTTATGCTCAGAGCATAAAGATGATTTAGCATTACGTGATTTGGTTCTGGCAAGAGTGTTGGTTCACACTAAAACACCAATCATTAATAATAATAATAACAACAATTAATTAATGAATTAAGAGTCTAGACATTCAAATACATACTGATAGTGGCGTGTCTTTATTTAAAATGACTTGCAGTAAATGAGGCGGCAAAACTGGTGGTCCAGGTACTCTGTCCCAAGGTTTCTGTGCCGGAACTTCTTGACAAAACTCCGTTTGTATGCTACTTGAACCTCCTTCACTGTCTTTAGCAAGAGCTTGGAATACTTCAAAGTCTGATTTTCTTACAGTAACAAGATTATTTTTCTTTCCTTCATTATCAACATTTTGCTATTGACATAAAATGAATAATTTATTTTTATCATAAATATTTTAAATGAAGACCAGGAACTTACAATAGTCGGATCACATTTCCATTCACCATCGACGTAAAATTTATACTCGTGGTCTCCGAGAGGCAAGTCAATGATCGTAACAAAATCTCCATGACTGTTGACCATCGGAATTTTCCTCCACTGAGTAAATGAACCGCCGATGTAGACTTCCTTGCCTCCACCTTCCCATTTGAATACAGTTGGTAAAGATTTTGGTGGATCCGGTGACTGTACGACTATTTTACTGCCTTCGGAAATAGTATTTGATCTTGGCCGTCCTGGATCTTCATCGTCTTCCTAATGAATGCATAGAAAAACAATACGTGCTATACTTATTTTATTATTACAAGTAAATATCAGTAATTGAATGTAACCTTTGATAAATATGGCTCTTCCTCCTCGTTAGAAGTTTGGAAAACTAATTTTTTGTTTGGTTTTTTCGAGAATGTAAATGCTTGACCATCTCTACCAGGCGAGGGTGGCGGATGATCTTTGCTCTGTCGATGTGTGTCCTTAGTTATTGCACTGCCATGGTGATGACCTGGCTGATTACTACCAGCATTACCCATGGTTAACTTTCAATTATCAAACGTACGTTTATCACAAATAATTTATTCGTTTTTTAGTGACGACGCTGACTGTAGATGTATATTTTATTTTTTCTAGGTGAATGTTATCGATAATGTCACGTAGACACTCACGCCAGCTATTGAATCTTAAATCTTAAATAAAATTACGTTTAGTTAATGACATTGTTTACCTCTAGTTGTTTACATCATACTTTATTCAATTAAACACTTACCTAGATAAATTATTTGTAAAAAAAAACTCACATGTGAATATTTATGGTTTTACGTAATTAATTTTATGAACAATTGTTGTCTGTTTGTGAGGAATAATTAATTAAATGAAAATAATTATTTAGAGAACTGGAGTATCAGCTGATTGCGTGATAGTATAAAACGTCACAGAGAATTTACAATTTAATAATAAAATATTGTCGGGTACGATGATTATGATAAATTGTAAAGGAAGATGACATTTTTAAAACCAGTTGCTGAGTAATTATTTGAGAAAATTTATTCCCATTTAATTTATTTATAAAATACTTAATTTATTAATGAGTAGAGATATATTTAGTTTTATTGACATTACATAAAAATATTTTGTGGATTTAATGCAGGCAGAGATGAGGTATAAATTTTTTTAAAGTTGGCAAGTGAATGATCGTCAGAGGGCAGAGTCGTCCATTAATTAAAATAGTGCATTCCAAAATGCGCTGCAGTAGTTGTAACAGTGAAAGAGCAGCGTAATAGCAGCACGATTTTTGCGCAACACTTACGTTTTTTTTTTTTTTATATTTTAAATATTTTATCATATTCTGCCGCCATTTCGTTTTGATTTACGATTTTAAATTTTTCTCCCATTTCTAATAAGTATTTTTTCGAATTTTAAATTTACCGCGCAAATAATAAGAATAATTAATAAATTATTAAAAAAAATAAAAAATTTCGAGTATACTTTCTAGTAAAATTAATATAATTATTGATATTAATGAATTTTAATAAAATTATTAAATTTCAATTTTTAAATTTCGCGCCGTTGGCGCTACTGCGCGTTGCTGTATTCAACGTTCAAATTTTTGCTAGAGTGGGGGAGAGTGAATCGCAAAATCGATTGCGAGGTATTAGCTGACGGTTCGATAGTGGCAGCCAGTATCATCGACAACGGCAGCAGTGTTTAGATTCTTCTTTACGTTTAAATTGAAACGCAGTTAATTCGCGGAACCATCCATAAAATTTATTGCTCGTAGTCATTGTTTAATTAAAATGTGCAGTATTTGTGAAATTAAAATTGTGGAAAGTGTCTGTGGTGTCGTTAAGAGTTGAGTGTTTAGTGCTAATGTAAAGTGTTGCGAATTGCTGATGCTGACAGCTTCCATGTTTCTGAACCTACTCATCTGGCATCGTCTGGTGGAAAGTGGCTGTTAGGTGACGTTTTTTTCAGCTGAGATGACTTCCAGAATCTCATTGCAGCTTACAGCAGGAAATGGGACATCTAAGAGGTAAGTTTTTAAAATTTTTTTATTCTAGCAACCAATCGGTTTCGAATGGACTTAAAACTATTCGCAATGTTGAAAGCAAGTAAAATAAATCAAGGTAGTCGGATTTTTTTGTGGTCACTCTGGCTATCAGGGTATTTGATAGCGTCATATATCAGAAAGTTGGTGTATATGACTTGCGACCAACTTGACGACAAGTTGTCAACAACTTTCAGCTTGCGTAAGTGTTGACTACAAATTGACTTCAACTTGCTCAGAAACTTGACAACAATCTACTGCTGCAACCGGTCACCAAGTTTCTGAGCAACTTGCAGTCAACTTGTCGGCAACAGTTACATGAGCTAAAAACTGATGTCGTCAACTTGAAATATTATCGGCTGTTGGATAGAAAAACTTCTGTTATCGAATGCACGTGATTACTTATAACAGTAGTGGGTAACATACTTTTCTAGACAATCGTTCAAAAAATTTTTAAATTATCAAATGAGAGCTTAAATTACATAATGACACAATTTATCTAAATAATGCGATAATTGAATAAGAATTTTAATAACTACGAAATAAGAAAAAAAATAGATGAAAATATGATGATTCTAATCACATTTTGGGAGATTGAAAATTTAGTGAGACCGAAATCTCATAGGTAGGGATATCAGCACAACTCTGTGCTGTTCCTTCGATCAGACCTACGCTAGTTTTCGCTGTGATTAGATGCCACGCAGCGTTGATAGAATGAAAATAGCTTTTATATATATTATTTAATAATAAGTACCTGCGAGGAAAAGAAAATTTTGGCCACCTATTAGTGTTGATTCGTAAAAAACATTATTAAAAAAAAAAAAATTAATGCTAATTGCTTGTTCAAGACTTTTCAAAAGTCTTAACCATAAAACTACGTAGCTAGGAAAATGATGTATGATTATCTGTATAGTATACATGATGAAGGCTTAAAAAAGTATAAGCCAGAAGGTCTTTAGACCCAATGTAGTTTTACGACTTGGCGACACAGAACGTCACTTTACCTCCTCCTATTTTTCTTTATTGCCAGCTATCCATTCTCTTCTTTTTCATGATAATTTATTATTTATAAATTTATCCAGCACATTTTGTCTGAAAATTTTGACTTCTCCTCTTAACTTTATTTTTTCTTTCTTCCCACTATCCAATTCTCCTGAGGTTAAATCCAATAGCAAACAGAAACGAGCATTGGCTTTTAAAGCTCTCGATTTTCAATGACTGTATTGATACCATACATGTTGTCATACATATTCCGCAGATCTTATCGAATAAATATGTTAACTCGACATTTTATCCAGTATCAGTTTCTATTTACCCAGTATGTGAAACTTTTTAAATCATTAAAAGTATTCGTTATTTAATGATATTGATTAGATTGGAGTAAAAGCTTTTCTGGAATTATCTATTGAGTGGTAACATCTGTTTCAAATTTGTCTCATCCATTTTTTTTTCGCTTATTATTTATTTTTTTTGTATAAATGAATTTAATTAAACATAATTTTTTTAAATTCTAAAAAATGAAATGGATAAATAATAAATTAAAGTTAAATGAAAGTAGAACAAGACGGTTGTGCATATGGGTCCAATCGATAATCAGACTGGCAAGTGATTCAAGGCTGAAAAAGGGTACATAGAGTAACGTGCGTAGACGTTACATCTGTGGAGGTATCATCAGCGTGTTACAAAAGACCGATCCATCATCCCCGGACAATTCGAGTTTGAAATTGGCCGGCGTATCACCCAGACCTCTCTCTGAGAACTGAGGAGAGGCTGGTGTATATATATTCGTTGGTAGCTCCGCACGTGCGATTATAATGGAGATTAAAGTCAGTACAAACAATAAATTTCGCGTTACTCTAGCATACAAATTTTATAAAGAATAAAAACTCGTTTACTTTAAACTTAAAACCTTTAACTTATTCCATTACGTAGACGTCAAAATTCCGTCAAAGGAAAAATAATAATAAAGAAAAAAAATAAATAAAAAGCTCGCTCATGATAAAATAAAATAAATATTTTAAAATAAATTTAAATGAATTGATGAGATTGAAAGGTTGTTTAAAAAATTATTTTACAATATATATTCTTTTTTGTGTGCATTGTTGTCTCACGATGCAAATACGTCTTTAGTACACACGACGAAAGGATTACGCGGACGTCAAACCGGATGACTGAGCGACGGGTAATCATGATGATCATCAGAGTGCAGGCTGATGGGGGAATACGGCTAATATTTCGAATAGTTGGCATTTACAATAGGCTTTATTGGCTGCGGCGCGGGTAACTGCTGAATAAAAAGAGATGTTGCTGGCAGCGTCAGCATTAGCAGCGGCTACGGCAAGTGCCAGAGAGTTTTAGTTCATGTGAGACCCGGCTAGGCATACAGCCAGCCTGTATTTTAAGGAGAATGAACATCCATCACGTGGTGTCAACGTGATTGTCTTGCGACGTAATGTGTCGGCGACGGGGCGCAAAAGTATTGGCTGTGTAATAGGGTAAAGGAGGCAACTGTTGGATATTTTTCTTCATCTTTTTATTTCTTCTCTCTCTCTCTCTTCCTTTCTGTGTATGGGCGTTGAATGGAGTAGAGTAACTTGTATATACTTGTAACAGGCCTAAAATGAGGTGTCTTTGATTAAATATAAAGCTTTCCCATGAGTTTGGGTGAAAGTCGGTGCCGCTTTTTTGGCCAATATCCTCATCCAAGTCGTGACGGCAAATTTATCCGGCAATATTTCCCCAAGCATTGTTTGTCTCTCTTGTCTGCACGCTGTATAAGATATTAAAATGAGCTTTCTAATGTATTTAGTCCTTGCTGATGCTTTGCGTTATGTGACACGAAGCAACTCCACTAATATATACGTGGTTTTGGATGAGTCCGGGCGGTCCTCGTTAAAGACGCATTTTCACAACCCCAAACTTTTACTTATGGGAATGGGAAAAGAGTATTTGAAGAAGCCATGGTCCTACTGCTACCGCCGGCACGACACCCTTTCATCACGCGGAACTAAATTCCTGATGCTATTGCTACGTAAGATAATAATGATAACAACAATAATAATAATAGTTTAAAGTGTTTGGGGTGGACTTTAATACAGAGAGGGTGAAAATTAAAATTTTCATTTTACCGCATTACCAACATATATTTTACTGGCTACTTTATTTAAATACAGAAATTTTTGAGTAAAAATCTTTGAATGATGAATTGAAACCAAAAAAATTTCTTGCGCGAAAAAAGTGTCTGACAAAAATGTCGTATCTGCGTCACTAGTTTTCGGTTTATTTGTATACTAATATTAATAATAATAATAATAACAATAATGATAAAGGAGGTGGTGTGTCTGCGCGTAATCGAGTTGCACCCTCTCGGGCTATCTGTTTTATTTATCCGATAACACGCCATTATAGGCATACACAACACATAGCGAATGTGGGTGTGCCATAACGATTGGCTATTTATAATAACACACCAGGGCGCATGGATAATTAGTATCTCGTAAACCGATGTGCTCACTGTACAATAGGTATATAAACAGCGAGTTTGGGAGAAGCTGATGCTCTATGCACACTATCCACCGCCAAATTCATCCACTCTGTATTTACCTTCTCTGCAGTCTACGTATATATGATATTAATATAAATATATACATGTATATATTATCCACATGTATCAATAGCTAATAATTCGAAGAAAAATGGTTGATGATGCTGTTGGTAGTGTTGCTGTTCAGACACACACTCAGACTGCGTGTTATGTAGACATACATTTGCACACGCGTGTATGATATCTCTATCGATTTGCGGTCTTGATATAATATTTTACGAGTTGCGCCCAATGTTCACCATTCATACATTATACAATGTGTATATTACCTCTAATGTATGATATGTTATTTCATTTTACATTTTCATAGATATAACTTTTATAATAATAATACTAAGTAAATATTTAATTATAACAATGAAAAATAAATATATAAATTTATGCGAGTTTTTTATTACACGGAGATCTTGGCGACTTTGATAAAAAATATTAAATTTTTTATGAAACGTTGTGTAGCTATTGTGTACTTTGCTCGTGTATTATATATATATATATATGATGGATATGAATAGAGAATTACATTTGGTGTATATAGAGCTGAATATTGTGAAAGAAATGTTAATCTTGTTGATATTTTCTTATTATATTTTTAGGTAGGTATACATTTTTTTTTATTTTCAGTTTTTTTAGTTCGAGTTAGTTTTAGTTTTGTTTAAAAGCCAATTTGTATTGATGTATCACACTAATTGGGGGCGTTTTTAAATTTTTAGTTGCTTGTCTTGTGTCTCTTATGAGTGACATGAATTTTTTGATTGATTACTCTCGCTGACCAGCCCTCTTAACCCGTTTGTCGATCCCTTTTTTATTTTTTTCTTATTTTTAATGATCAAAAAAAAAGATATTACTATTTTGAAAAAGACATTTTTGTAATTTTAACAAGCAGTAATTGAGGAAGTTGAGGTACAAAAATCTGTCAAATATGTCGCGTGTATTTATGGAAGTCTAATTAGATTTAAAAAAAAAAAAATGTGGAACAAAATTTTCATGGGTTCCAGAATGATGACTGCCCGTTTGATTTTGGGCCTTTTGGTCCAGTGAAAATTGTGTAAGGTCGAGGAATCAGCTGTTCCGTGTGTTGTTGGATATATATTTTAATAAGGATGTGTGTGTGTGAGAGTGTGTGAACGTGAAACTTGACAAGCACACAACGCACGAGACCCTCTCACCACACTAGCCGTGCAGATATCTGGGTCACTGGAACGATGAGGGCAAAGATGAGGGGTTGACCGACCGAAAGATAGTTTAACGGTGGCTCCCCTCGAAGCACTTGGCATCATCCTACTCTCCGGCCCTGCTAAAACTCGTCTATGACAAGATAATCGTACGGTCGGCGTCCCTCCTCGTGTGGATACACGAGCTGTAGTATTTTGTTGGCTCGTCTGCTCGTATCTGTTGTGATACACCGCTGCCTCACTTGATGGTCAGCAACCAGGTAAACATCCTGGTCATCGTCTACTGCTGATTCTGTCGGATCGTAATTTTTTCCTGACCAAATTCTTATCCACCGATCAGGGACATTTAAAAGTTTTGCTCAGTATCAAAAGTTTGCCGAGAGTTAGCATGCATATCTATAAATTTATATTTTATGAGGATTTGGGGATAAGAAAACGCTCTTTGGTGGATGTTGGAAAGGAGGAAATGGAGGTTTCTATCGTGCATTTAAGATGAGAGCCAGATCTTGTACAAGTACAGACAGCGATGAGGCTGATGCGCTGATGGTAGGAGCATGTAATCCACGTAAGAAATAACTGCGCGCGTGTAATGCTGATGGGGAATAGTATGTACAGTACGACATCAGGATCTTATACTTGTGCTGTTATATATATATATAATATATAGCTTGGTGAAGTTTAAGGAAGCGAGAGAACATGATCAGAGTTATTGTATAGAGCGAGGAATAGAATAAGGCTAAGGCGGGTCGCGATCGATTCCAAACGCCAGCGACATTCTTCGGTGGCGCTCAACGAAGCAGAGAAATATATACAGCATAAATATATATACATATATAAAGAGAGAGAGAGAGAGAGAGAGGTGAGCGAGGAGGAAGATGGAAAAAAGAACCAGTAGTTTGAGGAGAATGAAGATGAGGATGGGAGGACAACTCTACGACGTCGACTATGACTATTACTATGACTACTATGACTACGACTAGGAGTAAGAGTACAAGGACAACAGAGAGAAGTATAAGAGGAAGAAAAAGCTGATGGGGATGTAGAAAGGAGGTATAAAGAGAAAAGAGAAGAATAAGTTTTAGCAGTGCGATGTAGAAAGGAAAAAGAATAAACTCCCTCCCCACCTTTTAGAATTGCGCCGGCACCGGTTCGCTCATTCGGAGTCGCCGTACTGTGATCGCGAATGTTGTGTTACTGGCTCAAGTCCACGTGTGTGAGTATGCGTCGGTGGCAAACCCGTCGGTTGTTGGGATACTACTCTGGTGGTAGTTGTAAAGAAGGTGGTGGAGGTGCCACCGTTCCTGGTGGGGGCATGCGATAGTTCTGCCAACGTCCGTAGGAAGAAATAGCAGGCGTGTCGTGAGGACTCCTCTTGGCCAATCGTTGAGTCTAACCGGGAATGTGCCCGACCAACCGACAACGTCCTGGGCATCACTATCACGCCCATCCTCCCCGATAGCGGGGCTTCTCACTGATGTTTTTATTTATTACATCTGTGACTGGGTAGGGAAATACTCCCAACTCGACCGAGAGAACGTTTGCCACTTTGAGAAGGAGCAACGCGCGTTCCTGCGTTACCCGCCGTGCAGCCGTGGATCGTAGCCACACGTAGTTGTTACTTTTACTCCGTTTGCTCTTCTCGTACCGATGAGACATTTACGTCGTGTATTTTAATTATTATTATTATTATTATTATTTTCTTTAATTGTAGTGTTATTCGCGTTTTGTAATTTCATTATCAACTATTTGGTTACACGTTGATTGTTGTTTGACGTCAGCTCAAAAATATTGGAGTAGCAAAGCAAGTTAAACATTATTGATTGACTATTGAGTATAAAGTGGACGTTTTTAACATGAGCTTTAAGTGGACTTTGATAAGTGTCTCCTGATTGACAGGACTCTACCAATGATCATGTACAGTAATCCGCGTGGTCGTGCTAATAAGTGATCTAGACAAATTATCCGTAGAGCTATCGCGCCTTTTTTTAAAATTATTATTATTATTGTTGTAATTATAAATATATAAATCTAAACAAGTGACAGTGAGACATTGGCTCAGTATTTTAGAATTATTAAGTGTAGTGTGATAGATAAGTTGAGCAGGCCGCCGAGGCGTGCTGTAAGGCCCCGGGAGCTCAAGCTCTGAAGCTCCTGTGTAGCCTCGGGCCTACTGCTATTATTTATTGTTCCCATTTATATTTATATATATACATATACCACGACTATTGTACTCTATTAAAGTGTATTGTTGTACATCATCGAGTACAAAGGAAGCCGGTTGTCATAGCTGATGGACCACGGAGCGATGGACAGTTCGTCTGAGCACAGTAGTCGTGCCAGTCCAGTTACCGGCAGTCCAAAGCATCCCCACAGCCCGTCGGGCCAGCACACACAGTCGCAGCAGCATCTTAGTTCACAGCATCAACCACCACCGTCGCATCAATTGCATCCACGAGATCTACGTGATCACCAGCATCGTGGTGTGCCAACCCCGGGTTCACCAACTCGAGGTTCACCGCCCCAAGTTCAGCCTTTGAGTCCACCGCCTTTGTCTGCTGGTGGAGGTCCCGGTGGAATACCCGGAATGGTACCAAGGATGCCGGGTCTTCCGCCACCGGAGTTACGGCTTCTTGGGCAGCTTGGCGGGATGCTGAGCGGTCACCATGGATCGCCACTTGAATTCATGGCAGCTCATCACGGTGTCCTGCCACCAAGATCCTACAACAGCCCACCGCCAATAAGCTCCAGTGATCCTACGGCAAATGAGTGCAAACTGGTCGATTATCGCGGCCAAAAAGTTGCGGCATTCATTATTGCTGGTGACACAATGTTGTGTTTACCCCAAGCATTTGAGCTGTTCTTGAAGCACTTGGTGGGTGGTCTTCACACCGTTTACACAAAACTTAAAAGACTCGATATTGTGCCACTAGTGTGCAACGTCGAGCAAGTCAGGATTCTGCGAGGACTCGGAGCTATTCAGCCTGGTGTTAATCGATGCAAGTTGCTCAGCTGCAAGGACTTTGATGTGCTCTACAGGGACTGCACCACCGCCAGGTGAGTCGTGTGTTTAAATAATTTATTCTTCCATCAACATCCATACCCCGATTGCCATCACTATAATCCATCTCTTCGCACATCTATCATTCCATTTTATCATACGAGTTGAATATATTAGCTTTTACTAGGTACGTATCGTAGCAAAAGAGCTGTTGAAAGTAGTTAAAGTTTACTCTGGTTGATCGAACCCAATGATAAGAGACTACCAAGTACCCTCGGGGCATTTCTTAACATTTCATACGTCCGCACTTGTTGTGCCATATATTCCACTGATGGTGTGTGTGCGTATCTTGTTCTCAATATATATATACATATATTTATAATGTATTATGTTCCTGGTCGGTTGAGCTCGCTCGTGCCCCGACAAAACGGAAGCTTGAATCTTCACGTACATTAATAATGCTATGTCCCCTCTGGGCAATGCTCCATCTTCGGCTCTCAACTGATTCACCATCAGCCTGTACTACTACTCTCTGCTGGCCAAATAATAATACATACTTTAATTGCAACTTCTCGCCGCCTCTAAGACTTAATCAAGAGTTGTTAATGTTGTTGGCTTATTGCTACTGAAATTCAAATGTCAAGTTGCTCCAAAAGATTTATCATTTAAATTTACCATTTATCATATTAGTCCATGTACTTATTAATAAATGTAGTAGGTACTCATGTTTGAATAATTGCGTAATGAATGAGTTATTTTAGTGGCTGTTGTGTAATACATAATACAGACCACAATTCCATTGATGGTGAAATACTAGAGTTTGTTGATGTGTCGTTTAGTGGTTTGGTCTCTAAATCATGGCTGAGGATTTTGACTCGAATTTACTCGGCGTCAACAGGTGTCCCTTTCACGGCTGTTTCTCCGAATGAATCGTCCCCAAACAACGTCGAGAGGCAGTAGTAGTGTAGTAGTACTATACCCATCACGAGCTTACCCCACCCACGATTCAGATGGCAGACGAAACGGAATGGTAAACGGAATGAACGAGGGGATCCCCAAAACCAACCGCGAATATTTTGTCAATTACAATGAAAATCTGCTGTCAAAAACTCACAATATTTGTCTTCAAATGCTACATTGACGTAAATATTAAGCTTTAAATTACAGTTTAGTGTTTGATTTATTTTTCTGATGATAGCTAATGTTGAGTGATGATAAATTCCTCGGTGATTCCCACAAATTCGCTGGGCTCGTGACAATACTTGTGCAGTCAGAGTCGAGAGTATCACACTCGCAACGGAAACGGATTCAGTGTGACAAAACGAAGGGAGAGTAAGCGAGAGAGGTTTAATTCGAGTGAGATAAATTTCGGAATAAGGGATCCGAGTAATCCGGTGTCGTAGTCAGCAACAGAGTTCTTCGGGCCGTCGGCTCGTGCTCATTGACTCTCTGATCACTCCGTTGTTCGTCCGATCTAAATAACAACTACCATTTTTACTGCTTAGATTTCATCTCTCAATCAATTTATCTGAATTGAATAAATGACAAAAAAGACGTCCGTCGAATTTCAAAAATTATCATGGGACTCCATTCACAAGTACACTTGTCACCGTCGTTTTTAAGTGATCGAACGGCCAATAATTCTAGTACTAACATGAAAATGAGTAGTACATACTGTAAATGGAGTGAAAATAATTTGAATTGAATGATGAAGAGAAACTAGTAGTGTTCGAACTTGTAGACTGTCAGTTATATGCAGCCGGTACCACCCACACTGCACAACTAACAGTCACCCTTTTGGCTTCTCTCTCAATTCCAAAGGGGAACAGACAACATATGTACCCAGTTACATACAAACTGCTGCGATAATTAAGAGAATTTTTTTTCCTTAACGATTTACAACTTGATCTTTTTAATTCCTCCATGTCCTCCATTTTTTTTTCTTTAATTTATTTTATTTTTTATAAAAGAATCGAATTTCATTCTGCGGAGTAGACAAAAGAGAACGAATTAGAGATTGTCTGGCTATGTACGGCTCAGATAAGATCCATTGAGTATAAGAATATCTATATATGTATATATATGTTGAGTGTGAAATCTTTGTGAGCGATAGTTATCAACAAAATAATTATGACGCTGTGAGCAGAATAATGTAGGAACGCTGGTTTATTACTTGATTCGAAGAATATATATATATAATATATAATAGAAATAGTAGGTTGATGTATTATATGGCACTACAGACGTATGTCAGGGTGTGTAGTCGGTGTAGGTAAAAATAATAATGCGGCCTCTTTTGTCTATCGAGTTAACGAGTAAAGTCAATTATATTAATTAATTTGCCTAACAAACTTAAATGCACAATAAAGCCCGTGCGTTAAGATAATTGGCATACTTTGATCAGACAGTGAAAGACAAAAGGATTGAATGTGGAAAAAAATCAGACGAGTAATAATAAAAAATACGCTATGATAGTCTTCGTCCTGATTCTTCTATAATTTAGGGGGACGCGAACTTGTTCTTTGTACGCTCACATGCTCACATTTATGCATCCACGCAAAACATTTTTCCATACACATTTGTTAATGCTTGTATGCGCATGTGTTAAAGTATCTCCGTTTGTCTGAATACGTGGGAGTCCACGTCCCTGAGCTGTAATTCTATGCGCTATTAGCCGTTTAATTATAAAATTGTGCATAGATTAATTGGCTGCCGTAATGGGCCCAACAATGCTCTGCAGACGCTGAATAAAATCCTCTATAGGGAGCATCAGAATATGACTGCTTTATACTTCTCTCATTTAATATATATATAACTTATTATTAATGTTTATTTCCTGGCTTTTATTCTATCATTTTTTTTTCTCATATAATATGATCGTGGTGATCACGATCACGAGCACTTTTTTACTCCATATTTTCTTCCGCGGTTACTTCAAGACTTGATAATATTTTAATTAACAGTCATCGAATTTTTTACAAGAAATATCTGACATTATTGGAGGAGATAAAAAACTATTTACGGTTATTTAGTTTGATGAATTCTTGTTAATGTATTGTATGTGTATAAATTAAATAGATGAAAGTTTAATGTGTAGAAATGTATGTATATATATATATGAGAGCTAATAGGTGTTTTTTGCTATTGCCCGTGACCGCGATTGTAAGAAAATGCAGCAAATATATGACTGAATCGTATATCCGGGATTTGTTATATATATTTATCGATAAATCAAAAGTGTTACGCTTAATAAAAATTTGCGAACGTGAAAAATAATTATTTTTATTCATTGTAATTTGTCTATTATAATAGTATATGTAATAATTTAAAGTATGGATAATTATACAGGCCAAACGCTCTGAAAATTTTTATTTAACATTTAATGGTTCGCTCTAAAAATATATGAATTCAGTTACTATACAGTAACAGCTCACTTGGCATTGTTACTTTTTTACAATAAATAGAAACAAGAAATACTAATCCGGAGATTTAATGCTGAAAGCAATAACTTTAATGATACTTTTTTTCTCGATAATAGTGGTACTAGCTCTGTTCCAAATACAGTTATTTTTTACTATTGATTTACTATTTTAAAAAAAAACATAGATGGTATTAAGTAGTAAGATATGTTTTTTTGAATTTCTTGATCATTGTTCCGTAAAATTACAAGGTGGGTGTGCCCTAGCTCTCAACCCTAAATGTGATTTCGCTTTGTATCTACAGCTTGTATATCCATATATATACATCATATGTACGCATACATATAGTTGCCTGACTGGCAGTATGCAATTGTATCAGTTATGGCAGCTGGCCCCGAGATTTTTTAAAACCAAGTGGTTGGTAGATCCTATAATATAACCTACGGGTTTACGCGGGGGATACACCAAAAGTATGATGGTTATGAGGGGCTCATATATTTATATATGTACATGAACATCCATATATGCTTCTATTGTCAGTAGTTTTAGCCCCTTGATACAGATACGCGCACTTTATGGTATTTATAAGCGCGCAGTTACACATCCTGCACCCTCTTTATCATTTTTTTTTACTCCAATTGAACGTCATAAATATAATATCTGTATCTGTATCTATATATAAATTATTTCTTTTATAATAAATCTGATAATAATAATAAAAATAATGATAATGGTGCATAAGGACTTTTCAGATTCGTGCACAAAAAATATTTTGAATTTTTAAATGGAAACATAAATTTTCTTGGGGCTAGTAAAAATTTTTTTTCTCTGTGTGGGTTTTAGAGTGAAAGTAAACGATAATTAATTTATTAATTTTTTTCCTCTTTAATTATAATTGAGTCTCTCGTTAGCGATTGTGATGCTCTGATGATAATCACGGGCTACTGAGTCATCTAATCGATGAAATTGATGATGATTTATCTATGAAAAATAATAAATGCCCACGCCTAAAAGTTTTAAAGCTACTCTTCTTCTGTGAAAACAAAGACAGGCGGATGAATATTTTTTTTATCGATCGGTGATGGTTATTATTTTCCTACTCGGTGTACAATCGCCCAATGAAACGTAAGACAGAGCTGGCCGTTGTATAAAAGAGTGATGGCTGTGTGTATTCTCGAATACTTTATTCTTATTCTCTCTAATACTTTTCTTATGATCGCGTTCTTAATTCAAGAAAATTAATTGAAAACACAAATCTGAGTGGGGTGGAAGTTTATTTTCTTTTTCTCTCTGATATTTAAGTTTTTACCCTCTTTAGTGTACTGTTTCTCTCAGTCTTACTTGCAGAAGACTCTTCATAATTCCTGATAATTAATAATCTCCAACAAGTAATAATAAAGCCAGTAATCCGACCGTCGTGGCAAGCGTTCTTAATTCTACATAATTAATGCAAAGACAAACAACAAGTATTTTCATCGTTCTACCAGATTTTAATTCCTTCTCTTAGCTAGTATTATATTACTTTTATATTTATTATTTTTTATTTTTATTGTGAGGGTGGAGATAAGGGGGTGGGTAAAGAAAAAAAAATTTAGCTATACTTTTTTATTGGCTCCTTTTTATGTCTTGCGTAGTGTATGTGAACAGTAGTATCACTGGCAAGAGGGAAAAAAATATTACATGGGGATGAGAAAATATGCGACTCTTCGATAACGCTATCGCAACACTGGGGCGCAAATCTTTGTCGTCGAAAAGTATATATCTGTGTCATAAACTTTCTGGAATTGCAATCAACACCAGAAATAAAACCTATCACTTCAATTGTTTGATAAAAAATAAAAAAGTAACAGAAAATAAATAAATTTTGTTTTCGAACAAAGCTTTATTGTTTTTGTGTTTTCTAAATATAAAATAAATAATAAAAGAAAGAAAAAAATAAAAGAAAAGAAAAGAACAAATGATCAGGGTGAAAAATTAGTTCCGTGAGTTCTTGACACTCGAAATAATGGACAGGATTTATAATCATCACCACTGTTAGATGCTTGTTTCTAGAAGTTAAATCTGATATAATCTAACTATATATATATATAAATGCAAGTCATGGAAACCCAAAGCATTGTATTATAGGCGCCAAGCTTCCGTTCTATCTTCTTACCATTCTTTCCTCAAGTTCTAATCCCTATCTCTCTTGATTCTTTTGCCATCATCAAGACACTCTTGTCTCTGTTATACGAACCGTGAAAACCCGCGATTTCATTATATTTCCAGATTTTCTCGGTTGTTATAACACCTTATCAAATAATTAGCTGTCAAAATATAAAAACATCCGGCATATAAATATTTATAAAAAAAAGTGGAATCTAAAGTTTTAAGAGGCACAGGAAATCGATTGACTTGGACGCTGGTGACCCACATTTAAAACAGCTGACATGTTAGAGTTAACTCGGGTTCCTGGTCGGGTGCCTCATCTCCCTAGGACACTGCCACCCTCGCAGCACTACCCCTATCGACGGGAAACAGAATACGAGAGGACTTTTGGGTTAATCCCTTGGCTCTAACACTCTTATACACACATACATAAATACCCGCAACAAAATGGGTGTTATTGTATGTAATTTCTTCCTCATACATCGGTATATATTTATATGTAAAGGCGTAACATTATTCTACACACCAACGTACGAAAATATTCGAATCATCTTATCGCATTGAATTACGTTCTGATTATTCAAATTGTACAACCGGCAACAATGATAAATGACGGCCCAGTTGCTGTTTTATTTCATGAATTCTCAGCTAATATTTAAAGGCATGTTTCACACCTTGCTATTACTATCTTTGCCATCATCATCATCATACTACTCATAAATCATCAACAATTTTGTTTAAATGCTTGGAGGCTATTTTGAATTTATTCCCTTTACTATACGCAATATTCAACCCTGCGCAATAATATTAGCCTTAATTTAAATTCATAAATTCGGATCATATTTGTTTTAACAATAGTAATACGAAATGACCGTAATTTTTGTGTTTAGTCAAATCACGATAAATTCACTGCAAACTGAGGTCGAAAATCATTTGGTCAATTGTTTTTAAAACAACTTTTTGGGTAAAATAAAGTTGGCGCGAAATTGCTAATAAATTCAAAACTTTAAACCGCTGATCAATTGTTAGTTAATTTCTGTGCCTTGCGTCACTAGTTTTAAAATTATTCTGGGCATCAGGTATCTGGCTTGTCTTAGATTTAGGTTATGCGTCAACGTCATGCATACGTCAAAATGGCGGGCAAAATGGCTTACATGTTAGAGCACTTAATGGCCTATGATGCAGGTAGTCGCCTTTTGACAAGAGTCATTGAGTAGACAATCAACCAATACAGTAATCGATTAAAACACTTAAAAAGTGTCTTACAATGAACGTTTGTGCAAAAATGGAGAGTATGTGTGTTAAAGTGATTCGTGGACAACGTCAGCGGGTGTCAAGTAATGTAAGACATACTTCTCAGGCATTAGTAGCTCATCACGATGCCGAGCTTTTATGTATTATTATAAAGGGAAGATGTAGTTTTCATGACATTTAAGTGAGAGTGAGAGAAGGAGAAACAAACTGATGCGAAAAGCTTTCGTGCACACACTGTTAAAAAAATTGTTTGAATTTTCAAAACATTGTATATAACGCAATAAACACATACATTTGTGCTTGAAATTTCATTACTAATTTCATATAGAATTTAAAATACATGCTTTTGAATTTTCAAATCAACACTTTGGATTTTCAAATACTTCGTTTTGAATTTTCAAATACAATTTTTTTAATATTCAAATATCTTTCATTTAATTTTCAAATACTCTCTTTTTAATTTTCATATAGATGTATATGAAAATCTGAAGCGTTTATTTGAAAATTCAAAAGCGAGTATTTTAAATTCTATACGATCGTTACAATGAAATTTCAAACACAATTGTATGTGTTTATTGCGTTATATACAATGTTTTGAAAATTCAAACAATTTTTTAACAGTGTATGGTTACATGGAAATTAAAGACTATTAGGTATGTTAAGTAACAAAATGTTTATTGATAAAACTTCAAAATTTTGTAAGCTGTCATCAATTTCTTATGAACAATTGTGTGTATGTTAACATTATAAATTTTTTTTTTTTTCATTAACCATTGTTATAATTAATATAATTTAATATAGCGGGTAATTATATTTTTTTTCTTAAACATTTAAAAAAGTAGAAGTTAAATAAATATTTTAGAGTTAAATCATATTTTAATATTTAAATCACTATAAAACTATATTATGTTTATTAGCATTATGCTATTTCACATTTAATACTGTATACAGTACATATACTGTCAATGATGTTCAGTTCAATCACAAGTTTTATTTACTTTATATTATCGAGGAAATAAAAACTTTACAACAATAAAGTCTGATGTACACCGCTCACATTACTCAAATTTATTATATATTTAACTAATTAGTATTAAAACACAATCCTTGATTACTGAACGCGCAGCACGTCACGCGCAGGAATTTCATATACAAGTATTTGAATTTTCAAATAAATATTATGAAATTTCAAATGGAATTATTAAAATTCAATGTGTCTTAGAATTTTCAATGCTTGCTTTGAAAATTTAAAGAATAAGTATAAATTTTAAGTACGTTTATTAAAATTCATATTTTTTTTCTTAATTTTAAATACCAGCTTGATTATTAAATTACGTACATTAAATTTAAAGCTTTTTTTATTGAAAATACAATTCAAATATCTAGTTATGAAAATTCAATACCTTTTGTATTGTAATTTTCAAATTATTTTTTACAGTGCACGCCATCAGCCACTTCAACTCGTTACATACGGTAATTAAACAACGCACGAGACCTCCCTGAGTGCAATAATGCTCTCTCTTAAGTTGCTGTCAGAGCCGTCCGAACTCGCACTGTAACAAACGTCATTTTCACCCTTCTACTCTTGTTGATTGTTAAATGTTTCAATACATATTAAACTACAAACTTTTCAACAGAGCTACAACTAAAATATTTTCTAGTCACTCAATCAATCAATCGATTAATTATCATTGATTGTTGATTATTCCATAAGTTACTCGAGTCCCGTCGTATTTCATACAATCATTGTTTGTATTTTTCCATCAGCTCATTACTGCAAGTGCGGGTGCGGGCGCGGGTGTCTATAAGTTAGTTAGGGTGGAGAGTTTATTTGGTTCGCGTGCCGTACTTTAGTTTGGACATGTAACGTCGAGGCGTCAATCAAAAAGTAGCAGCAGCAACATCAGCAGCCAGAGTAGGAAAATATACCTACTGGTAAATGATTATTCCGCCAAGCATATACTCACTCGATACGTCGAGTCTTTGAGTCCTGAATAATCTAAAGTTAACATTACATACTCGGTACGTACTTGGATGGTAGAGTGAGGCATACTAGAATCCTCTCTGATTGGAGTACGGGTAAAATGGTTAAGAGGTTGGTAGCAAGTACTCTGCTGGCATGACTTACAACTTTACTCCTCCGCAATAGAGTTGAGGCTCGATCAGCACAAGCTAGATATAGACGAGTCAAGTTGGACGAGTAGACACTGCACAGAGAGTTTAGCTGTGAACGGTGAACAAGAAGGGGCTAGTAACCAGTCAGCCGTCCCGAAACCATCTTTATACGCGTGCGGTCCGTTCGCGTGATGCACGCATGCCACTTCACTATATACCATCCTCTTCTTCTTCTTCTTCTTCTTCTTATTCTTATTCTTATTCTTCTTTCTATTCTTCCTCTATACTGCTATAATCTCTTATCCTTCCCCTCTTATCCTTCACTCTTTCCTTCTCCAAAGCCCCACTACTTTTATATACATATATATATATATATATATACATTCTCAATCTTTATCTCTTTTTATCTTTCATACCATAACCGGCGCCAAGATATTTCTCTGCACTTTCAATGACGACCTTGACGTTGTGCCTGCCTCACACTTTACTTAGCTATGAATATAGATTATATATAAATACCCATATACATATATTTATTGATTATTATTATTATTTTTGTTTTTTTTCATTTGTGCTTTTACTCAACCGTCACATGTTCTTTGATATTATAAAATAGAGAGTCCCATAAAAGCAATCTGTTTTTGCGGTTAAAATATCTCAACTTGTTCTTGCCATTGCTCCTTTTTTTTTTTTTTTTTTTTTTTTTAACATTCTCACGACTGCTGCTGCTGTTCCTACACTAGCGCAACGCCATGCAGGTCTCTGATTTTGTTGGGCCATTGGTGAAGAAGATTGATGTGTTCAGAGTTTATATTGTTCTCGACTTTTAAACTCGTTACAAAAAACGGCTGTACCGAATTTTTTACTCAGCTTGATATTTATTTTTTTTTATAGATTTTTCTTATCCTGCTTGCATACCCATGATTATTATTTAAAACAAGTAACAATTAAAATGCAAATGTTTGGTACTAAGTACGCGTGACGTAGTGCAATTTAAAGCTGACTGAAAATATTCGCATCGACCTTAAGAAAGAATCAAAGCAATAACATATAATGCGTGAGAATAAATCCATGCATGATTATTGTGTATATGAGTAATATGTGTAGATATATATAAAACAGCAACAGCAGACTGTGAATATTTTCTGTAGTAAATAAAGCATCAGCGTAAAAATAACAAGCGGTACTCGTCGGCTTTTGTATAATTCGAGCAATCGAGATAATCGCAAACAATATGTAATTATATCATTGTTTTAAATTACTGAGTGACCTCTCTTATTCTGCAGAGTACAGGAGAGCAATAGAGAAGGGTAAAGAGTGAGAGAGTGGAAGAAAGCATACATAACTTGAGGCGAGGTAAAAAGAGTACAACTATACTCTCATATACATTTCCGAGGTGTTATTATACTCTGACATTGATACATCCGTCTGTAGCATTTAGTTAAATGCTAAAAAAAGATCAATGAGTTAAAGAGCCTAACAAAAAATAAGAGACAGGGTTTTTTTATTCCTTTAGTACTCTTTCATATATATATACATATAGATATATATATATATATATATTTTTCTGATGGTGCATTAAAATACAGAAAGAGCAAAAAGAAGGCAATCGTTGGATTGGAACAACGATAATCTTGATCGCGATATAATCCTTGGGTTTCGCGCGTACTCGATTCCCTCTACGTGCTCAATCGTCTTTATCGCTCTCGATTATAGCTCGATACCAATCGACTAGTCCGGTGCATGGCAGATATAGATTGCGAGCCGAGACGAGGATGATAGCTCTTTGAAATGAATGAAAAGTTGTATCCCAATGGGCTGTTGTTATTATTTTATACAGCCATCAGCTAAAACCCAATCGCTTCGCTGGCCTAACGGAGTACAGACAATCGGAATCGATTCTTACAAGACACTAAACGATTATTGTACTATTATTTATAAATTCCAGTTAAATGGCTGCTTAGAGCTATTCAGGTGAATAAATATAAAAAAAAATTATATGTATAAAAAGCATTGCTAAATAAAAACATCAGGGAGCAACTGGACGTTAAATCATCGCGTAATAAAAAATGCCAAGATATTTAATTGTGGTAAATTTTTTCAGCGATAACTTGTACCTTCCTTTGGATAAATATTCTTACAGAACGTTAATCGTACGAATCGTTAATATTATCACGTGATACGGCTCATAAACCATGGCTTAATTCCACGCAAACTCTTTATGTACACAGCCAAGTATATATTGCTTTTGCTTTACTTTACTAGCGTATAAGTGTTGCGCTCATCCAGGGACTATCAGAGGTGGGAGAGAGAGAGAGAGAGAAGAAGAGAAGGAGATATGATACACATTTGGTTATGTATTGCTGTGGTGAAGAAATGAGTAAGGAGGTTTCTTGACGTTACTCTCGGTTAGACAGAGATAAAGTTAAGGTAACAAGAGGAAATGGGGTGGCTAAGTACACGTAACGACGACGTTATGTACGTGGGTAGCAAGCACCAGACACGAAGGAACAATCAGACTTGCAAAAAGACGCCTTAATTGGTCTGATGCTAACGTTAACTGAGTAGTCCGCCGCAGAGTTGCTCTCTATCCTATAAATATATATAATATATGTAATATCTTCTTGTGTGTCTACTTTCGTCGATGATTAATTGCACAGACACGCGTAAGTCTTGATCTTCTCTCTAGATATATACATATATTTTTATTGAAACATTAAATTAATCCCAAGATGGTATTCAGATGATGCAACCTAGAGCGAATCGGCGATTTATGTCAGATTTATAATGAAACTTCAGCATTCTGTTTGTATTTTGCTCTGGTAGAAGAAGATGTTTTATTTAAATCAAGATTATACTCAAATTCAATTTTTTATACAGGAGCCGATAGCTGAATTACAAAAAATGAAGTCTTAATCTTTGCGCTAAAGATTTTACCTCTGGCATTCTGGTCTACTTAATCTCTGTCTAGTATTTGAGACGATAAAAAGTAAACAGGAGTAGCGGAGTTGAGATGTATATGTATGTTTGATGTGGAATATGATTTTTTTGGTTTTAACAATTGGACATCAAAGAAAAATTGAACAATGGCTATATGGCATTTACGATGAGTTGAATTACATATTTGCTCATGGTTTTATCTACGTGATCACCCTCGCTCAGCTCTGTAATACTGATGGTGATGCTTTTACTTGCTCCCGAGTTTAGATCGTGGTCCGGTTATGAGAATATGAGGGTAAAGCTGTAAGCCAAAGCTTGGACCAAAAAAATATGAAAAGAGTGATAAAGAGAGATATGTTTTGTTGGCACTGGTATTTCGTTCGTTAGTTTCATTCTTTGGGCTCAAGTACCACTCGGTTTCTTTCTTCTTCCTCGCCCTTATTCTTCGCTTGTGTGTTGGTTCCTCTATTATTGTTATTATTATTTTTCTTATGGACCAAAGAGTTTTAGAAAGGAGTAACTATTGCGATTGTTGCCAGCAACTCAGTTATTATTCGTCACCATTGTCCCAAGTAGTTTAGAGTTTTGTTATTTGGGCTTTTCGGGCAGCTAAAGGTGTGAGTCTACCAGGCACGTAAATCGAAAGTGCGTAAGGTTTCTTAATGAGGATAGAATTTTTAAGTGACTGACCTAGCCGAAGAAAACGGTAGGACCGGTTCAAGCTGACCTCGACCGTCTGAATATTTTTTAATACCACGAGCAATTATTTAATATCTCGTTCGAATAAAAATTGTATCAAGCTTGTAAATTATTTTTTTACATATCAATTTAAATTTTTAAAAAACTTTTTAATCTCTATTTGAATTTATCAACCAGCCAACTCTCATTATACAAATGCAGTTAGGAAGTAGTAAGCTGTCATCATGTTAAAGTCATGGTAGTAACTGACTGCTGGTTGTTTTAAAATAGTAGTAGGCGTAGAGATGAGAAAACGTTGCTTCAAATAAAGTCTTGCTGATATAGAAGTCAGTGGCCTAAGGGTGATCGAGAAGCTGCTGCCTCTGTTCTCTTCTTAAGTTTGTTGGTCTGAGTGCCCGAGCTTGAATACATATATATGTTTTCATCAGCACACTTGCACATACATTCTCCTTACATTCACATTCACATTTATAATCCCAATCACAATAAAAATACCACAAGATCAGATATGTAAAATAATAAGCAAACATATTTGATTAATAATTGATAGAACAAATTAAATGATTGGTTTTAAATCTCAAGATTCATTTGTTATTATTATTTATAATTCATTGGGCGTAACTGGTGGTCATGTTGGATAGCAGTTACTCATGATCTCGGGATTAAGAGAAATGTGAGGGGCAAAAAATAAAAAATATGTTAAGAGCTAACTCATGAATGCAATGGCTATATGCATTAGCGCCTTTTGTTTTTAGCTCTGCTATTCGATTTATTTCTGGTTGATGAATCAGGTGTACGTCTCAGTCAGTCCCAGTCCCAGTCTCTTTTCTCTGGTGTCTGGGCCTGTGGATATGAGTCTGTGTCTGTTCAGATCGGCTGAGTAGAGGTGAGTTTGAGATTACTTTTGTGGGCGGGTCTCACTCTGTCAGAGCCTCTCATCCAGGTATAAATGCTCCTCGCATTCGCGTTGCAACTCCCAGCAAAGTAAAACCATCTAGCTAAAACACCACCAACGTTAGTTTTACCTTTTGTAGTTGTAGATGTAGTTGGAGTTGTAGTTGCTGTTGCCGTTGATGATCTCCATTCTTGACGTTTGTTGCATACAACTGCCTCGCACATTTTCTCACTCTAATCTTTTAAATCTCGTCTACGCGATATTTGATTTAAATTGGAATGCTAAATTGCTGAATACGAATATTATATTTCTAATTACTAAAGAGGTGTTTCTCATCATGCTTTAACATTCTCTCTATACTATTTATATACCATAATATAAAATTTATTAAGTGCAAAGTGCACATAAATATTTATTATTTAAAATTAAATTACTTACAAACAAATAATTGTTAATTGAAAATTTTAATTATTATTTTATATATATTTATACAGACGTTACTTATATATATATATAAAGCGGCACATATGTAAGTTTTATATTATCTCTGGTTATTTTTTAGTAAACATATGTAGATATCTAAGAGGAAGCCGAGAAATTAGAATAAATCTCGTGTACAACGAGGTCGTAAAGTGTTTAAACCAACGATTCACGAGCGAAGCTCTTAGTTATATTATATAGGGGATTAAAAAGTAAAACAAGAGTAAAGATTCACTTATGTATTTATATTTATATATTGTTTTTCCTCGTTGCGAATAAGCTTCGGCTTTTAACGGGCGCTTTACTCACACGTGTTTTAAATTATAATAAATATTACGCGCCAATTAAACCCGTTGTTTTCACAGATGACACGCATGCGTTTAACTTGTTATATACATATATGCATACATATTTTTGTACGTACACGTAGACAAGGAATAGTGTCTAAGAGTGTTAGTTCTGCTGGCTCATCGGCGCCTTTAATTATATTGGTTTAGGCGCATTTTTACGATTGCCAATAAATAATATTATACAAGTTTTCTTAACCAATATATGTATTTATATATGAAGATCTACATGAGATAGAAATCTTGTAAGAATTTCCACAAATAAATATTTCAAAATAATTTAAACGGTAGAAATTTATAAATGTCGATTTGGATTTGGTATTTTGATATTTTTTTTTTTTTTCATTGTTTGGATGGTGGAAATAATTACGGAAATAGAGAAGGAAATAGAGGAAAGGGAATATTAGTTTAGAGATGGATTTTTAAAGAATAAACTCAGACGATTTGTTCTCGCGGCGGGAGTTCGGGATTCGGCTTAAGTAGAAAAAATAAGCCAAACTTCTCACATTATTCATAAGAAGAAGAACTTTTAGAATGAGATGGAATTATTTGCTTGAGGCTACTCTTCTCCACCTACTATATACATGTATAACAAATAAAAAAATCATTAATAGTTTTTGTTTAAAGATCACCGACGCCTTTTAAATTTAAAACTAATGATTTGTTAATGATTTTTAAATTTTTATTTAGGTATCATTTTTTGCTTTGTCTTGAGCCGAAGACTACTTGAGATCTATAATAAGTAAAATATACAAATCTCTTTAAATTAACCACGCATCAAACAATTTGAATTTCACGCTAATCTTGTGAAAATTTTTTCCGCGGCGCCTTCGGTCTGACAAAGCGATTTTTTTTTTTTTTTAAATGAAAAGAATGATGGAAAGAGACAAGTAAATTGAGATTTAAATTAAAGAAAAGATAAATGGAGTAAAAGGTTTCCTTTTGTTTTGTTTTTTTTTTTTTTTCTTTTCTGATTCATGTTGACGCAATTCGTTAAACAATTTGTGGATTGAAAAGATTAAACTGTAGCAAAATCTATATTGTGTGTAATGGCAGGACTTAAATGGTGAGTGTTAAAAATATTTAAAAAGGGAGATCTTGGATAACGAGCGTGTACAGCCAATAGAAAGTGAAAAAGGAGGATAAAAAACAAGAGTTTGTGTCGAGTGTATAGGAACCGAGTGCGGTGACGGACATGGGGTGACGGAGTACCTGAAAAAAAGTGTTTTTTATTTTTTTTCCCATAGCAGCATGTCGTATCGATCAACGACACAAACGTGTCGAACAATGCGACCCCGTTTCTTTATTACAGTCATCAGTCATTCGGTATAAATATTAAATTCGCTAAAAAAACCGTCCTCGCTATCGTACTCTCGTCCTGCAAAGTCGTCCTCGGGGTTCACGGGGGTAGAATTTGCACCGTCACCAGCTAGACAAAAGGCCAGCTGACCGGCACATATACCAACAAATACGCTCGTCAGATATTTAACTTTAATATCAAAGGGATAAACTTTATAGTTAGTTATACAAATACTATATATATGCGCATAAACTTCGCAGACTTAACTGAGTACACAAGATTTCGATCACAAAAATATACTATTTCAATTTATTTTAAAATTCGCCGAGTCATTTCTCTCATTTATCACTTCAAACACAATTTTTATTCAAATTTTATTTATAAATTATTTTTTTTTCTATTTCTACTCAGGTCTATAAGACAGATTAAAAAAATTCGTTACAAATTACAAACACAAACAATTTAAACTTTCAAGTACCGTGTATCCGGTCTTTAATATACAAATATATATATAATATCAATAAACCTTTTATGTAACGTCTTACGATCTTCCTCAGCACCCAAAGACCCAAATAAAGTACTTGTGCCCCTTTCAAACGCACATGCTTATAAATGCCATCTAATTACGCTCTTACCTCACAAGAGTCTGTGCGCTACAGAAACAATGAGACAATAAATACAATAAATTCCATTATATATATATTATTATTACTGTTATATTTCTTGCAAGGATTTCTGAGTGGATATAAGTGTTTTCATTTTTTTATTTGGATGACACGAGGCGCGTGACGCGATCGGTAACCCCCGGTCTTGTCCAACCCCTTTACCTTACCCCTTCTCCTGGTTCACCTTTTCACATCGCCGCAGCACAGGCAACCCCCTGATTCACCTACAGACATCCTCTTGGCAGTCTCCGCCTCTCGAATCTGACACAATACCGCAACCCAGCCGTAATTCTTTGCTCTATAAAAATATATAATGCATCTAAGGGGTGATGGGGTCTGTCTCGAGTCCTTGTCCTCGAAGTAGGGATAAAAATGGATGTCGCTGTTTTAAATATTTTAATTGTAATGTGTGACAATGTCTCTAATGTAAAAAACACACATATTGTCTATTAAAAGTCTTTCAGTTTCTCAAGATCGCTGCGATCAAAGGCTTTATTGTTAATTATTCAAAATTTTTATTCCAAAACAATGACTACTATTATGAGAAAAAACCGGGGAATTATTAGACTGAGTAATATTCAGTTCGTTAATTTATTTTTGCAATTCCATCGATCGCTGATTATTATTTGCTTGTAATAATTGTATGAGTATGCGCTTTGTTGTAAACTCGTTGTTTACTTTTTCTTGTTTTTTATTGCGTGTAGATCTGCGTCGGTCGCGTGACATGTACTGACGCGTCGCGAGAAGCTCTCTCTCCTTGTGTACAGTAACAAGAATGACGACAAGACAAGTAGAGTTGGTTTGTTCTCCAGCGGGAAAATAAATATATAAATGAATAAATAAATAAAAATAAATGGAGGAATCCCGTGAAGCGCCGACAGCTCGAGGTGCGATACTTATCCACGGGTGGCCAGCCAGTCTCTCTTTCATTTAATTCCATTAATTAGCAATTATATAAATTCCAAGCTCAATTGCGTGACTTTTTACTCGTATATATTTAATCTTTCCCGGTGCGTTTTAAATGCTGCGTTAAAACACTTGTTTTACGATTATTCTTACCAGTGAATAAGACAACAACCTACTGATGTTCGTATCTACATATGTATGTTGTTTTTTATTTTATACGCCAGTCAACTCGCTGGAATCTGATATAGTAAAGACGCATGCGCGATAACTTGTGTTACGGATAACGCAACTCACGAGGTGAGTCGGTCCTAAGTATAATATTTATCAACAATATGAGTTTGCGCACTTATTGTCTTTATCGTCATCCCCGTTATCGTTTCACCTTGACGTTGTTTACGTCGTCGCGGTATGCCGGTACTGATGTCTTTCTTTAAATATATATATGTATGTATACATGTATATTTATAATTGTAATAATTATTATCATTATCAGAAATTTTTATTTCAAACCCTGGTTTTATTTTTTTAATTATTATTATCACTTACGATGCATCCCAGGACATTAAAACCAACACAATGGCCTCTCAACAGTACGTTAAGTGAGGTGATTCTGCATTTTTTTACCATTTACCTAACCGGTAATTGTCGAGTCGGATACTTATATTTGCATTTATTTTACTTGTTTTATTTAATTAATTTTTTTAAAATTTAAATTAAAAAATTTTACACTCTGATCTCTGTGCCTTCGAATATGGAGAATAAGACGCTAAAAATGCAACGTGTTTAGATGTATGTGACGACGACGACAGGGAGGATGACGAAGACGTGCATGCTGCAAACCTGTTTGTCACTGCGACGGCAGCCCCGAGCACCGGAATTGCATGTCAACGATATTACACGTATATGCATGCATTACGTATGTATATATACCGGCAGCTTGCATGTATACCTATATATACGTGTGTATTACTTGGACATATGCATACATGAGTTAATGTAACCATGGCGGCATTCGCGCGTGCGAACTTTTATGTAATTTCAGAAGCTTCTGAATATTACACTCACTAAATTGAGAAATTAAATACATTGTTTCTAAAAAATGTAATGACAATAATTACACTGACATGTACACTACATATATTTTTTTATCATCTGTCATTTTTGGGCTCGAGTATATTTTTTAAGCAGCCGATATTCGATCGTGAAAGCTTTTAACGTTTGGAGTCCCCTTGTTGCGACGAGATGTTACGTGATGATGATGATTTGGGTGATGATGTGGGGACAAATGAGAGAAGGATGATCTAAAGATTGTCAGCGATGCGTTAGGTAAAACGGCCACCGGTTTTCTTGGTCGGCAGGGATATCTCAAAGCCATGCCACGCTCGGGTCCTCTCATTCTTCAAAGTATAATCGCACGGCGGGTGTCGTTTCGCATTTAAAAAGGTGCCCAACTTCTCGCCCCCGTTTGTCGCGACGGGAGGTAGACATTTATCTCTCTCTTTAGCTTTTAGACGGGCGTGTATGTGATGAGTATAACATCAATTGTGCTTCAGTGCCGCTGGTAAATGCGGATAAACACGACCCTATAAATCGAGCCCATATATTCTCGCTCTATTTTTACATTACACGTTTCTTATCTCTCTCGCTCATGCTCTCAAACTATCACGCCTCGATAATCGTCCTAAATAGGCCCACGGATTTTACGCATCCACGAATTATTTGTGTCACTTACGAACGGTAACATTTGCTTAAATATATATATATATCTAAGTAGTTACGTCCCTTCAATCACCGAATTTTTATTTTTATCAAATATCAAAGGAAAAAATAGTTCATTATTTTTTTCTTTTTTTTTTTTCTGGTTAATCTTTGACAAATTAAGCGACGTTTGTTGAGTAGAATGCATGCACCGTGTACGCATAACATAAACAGAGAATAATAATATATATGCACATATACTGGATCGTGTGCGACGCACCACCGGAAGTAGTTCGCGAGATAACGCGGACCGCAATTTGTCGGCAGAGAAGAGATATAAAACGGTATGCGTTAGTTCATTCAAGCAGGGGTGACGCTTACAGCCAGATGCACGAGCACGCACGCTCGTATGTTCTCTCCTACACAACTCGAGAAATAAAGTACAGCAGTTAAAGAAAAATAATCATACACCTCTAACCCTCGTTATTTTTTATTTTATTTTTATTTATGAATTATTATACTTGCACAGACATAATAAAAAGTACTCTGCTGACGCAACTTTTTTTTTTTTTCAAATATTACAATCGTATGTGTGCAGTTTATAAAAATATAATATTTTAAGTACTTTAAACTTTTAAATTATTCTTGCAATGAAATATTTTTTTTATTTCAAAATATCTATCTCGTAAAAAATTACAACCGTTTAAATGGGGCTAGAAAATTTATTAATTTGTTACTGCTTACAAGCGTTACAGCCTTCTTAAATATTTTTATTATTTTAAATTACACAAGATAAAATATTACTATTATTATTACTGTTATTGGAACACTGAGAGAAAAAAATACTGTTTTCAAGTATCTGCGTGCTTGAATCGTACCGAGTAAATTATTTGTTTAATCTTAGTAATATTGTACTTTAACCAAGAATATTTTCTTAAAATAAGTATAAAAATTCTTAAATCAAGAAAATATTACTTGGTTGGAGTATATTTTTACTATAATTAAACAAATATTTACTCGGTACGATTCAAGCACGCAGATACTTGAAAACAGTATTTTTTTCTCTCAGTGAAGTAACGTTGAGTAGAGATTGCTTACAATGTTTCTGTGCATGTAAAACAATTTAGTTTTCGCAGTGGATTAAAATACACTGTTAAAAAAATTGTTTGAATTTTCAAAACATTGTATATAACGCAATAAACACATACATTTGTGCTTGAAATTTCATTACTAATTTCATATAGAATTTAAAATACATGCTTTTGAATTTTCAAATCAACGCTTTGGATTTTCAAATACTTCGTTTTGAATTTTCAAATACAATTTTTTTAATATTCAAATATCTTTCATTTAATTTTCAAATACTCTCTTTTTAATTTCCATATAGATGTATATGAAAATCTGAAGCGTTTATTTGAAAATTCAAAAGCGAGTATTTTAAATTTTATACGATCGTTACAATGAAATTTCAAACACAATTGTATGTGTTTATTGCGTTATATACAATGTTTTAAAAATTCAAACAATTTTTTTAACAGTGTATGGTTACATGGAAATTAAAGACTATTAGGTATGTTAAGTAACAAAATGTTTATTGACAAAACTTCAAAATTTTGTAAGCTATCATCAATTTCTTATAAACAACATTATAAATTTTTTTTTTTTTATTAACCATTGTTATAATATAATTTAATATAGCGGGTAATTATTTTTTTTCTTAAACATTTAAAAAAGTAGAAGTTAAATAAATATTTTAGAGTTAAATCACATTTTAATATTTAAATCACTATAAAACTATATTATGTTTATTAGCATTATGCTATATCATATTTAATACTGTATACAGTACATATACTGTCAATGCTGTTCAGTTCAGTCACAAGTTTTATTTACTTTATATTATCGAGGAAATAAAAACTTTACAACAATAAAGTCTGATGTACACCGCTCACATTACTCAAATTTATTATATATTTAACTAATTAGTATTAAAACACAATCCTTGATTACTGAACGCGCAGCACGTCACGCGCAAAAATTTCATATACAAGTATTTGAATTTTCAAATAAATATTATGAAATTTCAAATGGAATTATTAAAATCCAATGTGTCTTAGAATTTTCAATGCTTGCTTTGAAAATTTAAAGAATAAGTATAAATTTTAAGTACGTTTATTAAAATTCATATTTTTTTTCTTAATTTTAAATACCAGCTTGATTATTAAATTACGTACATTAAATTTGAAGCTTTTTTTATTGAAAATACAATTCAAATATCTAGTTATGAAAATTCAATACCTTTTGTATTGTAATTTTCAAATTATTTTTTACAGTGTAATCTCATATAAGTTAATAATAAAGCGTTAGTTATATTTATAAATTTAAAAAAAAATGATAATAACAATAATAAACAAGTATGAAAAGATAGATTGAAGGTGTAAGTAATATAAAAAAATGCATGAATGTTAAAATTGAAATATAATAGGTACCCGACAGGAGGAAAAAGAAAGCGAGTAGCCCCGGGCAAAGTGAGACTCTGGTAATTCTGTTTAAAATGCATTCATTTCAATTTTCATCCAGCTCTTTTTAATACTTGATATAAAAAGTGAGAGTTATATAAGCGATGACGAGAGTAGTAATACCTACGCGTTGTGTTTCTTTAGCCGGCGCGAGAGATGGAATGGAAATGTAATAAAAAGTTGTAATAGACTAGTCGCGAGATACGACCCAGTGTCAAGATGAAGGGGAAATTTTGAATATAAAACATGAACTAAGCAAATTCCTCGACAAAGTTTATGAAAAATTTCATTCAGTCTACAATAAACCGTTTATTTATTAAGTATAGCCTTTCAAATCCAAGCAATATCGACTCAAATATATATAAATATATATACTCTATCTATGGACGTAAGTTTAACTTGAGGGGTTGATACAAATGTATAATGGAAAGTTCAAACGCACTCCCATTGTCGAAACAATTTTCAAATCATCCATCCTACATGTACACTAATACTATTAAATAAAAGTTATGCGTCTACATATATATGTATGAATGATGTAATACTGATGTGATCCACTACAGTAATAGCTGGAGTACATGTACAAGCTCCTAATAATTTTCGTATCATACATGTGTGTTCCAAGTTGAATGAGAAAGCTTCTCCTCCTCTAAATTAAACCCCCCAGGGTTTCGTAACGGCTAGTTCTGTACTCTCAAAATACTACATAAGGTATAAGGGGATGTTACAACCCTTATTGTTCGCCTTTACTAGTATAGACACCATCGTTAACTATATTTTTCATCTACAGTTAATCCTATTCTATTTCGGTAGCATCCTCATAAATAAATCGCGAATTTAAATGAAATTCAATCCAATTCCATCCCATTACATGTGAGTGTTTGTTAAAAATAATTTACCAAAATTTCGGTTTTGCGAAGAATATAAAAAGCATGGGAATTAAGTTATTGATCCTCGGCGGACTTTTACGGAGAAAGCTATTGGATTCAATTTGTCTGGACGTAGAAAAAGGACGAGGGGAAATGATGTCCTCCGTGGGATTGAAATATTTGATTCGCAAAAAGATGATGGAAATAAAATAGCTGGGATAGTTGATAGATAAATAAATTAATGGGAAATATTGAAACAGAGATGGGTGAGCCATAAATTTGAGGATATCGGCAGTAGTGTGTATTTAATATTTATTTACGGATTAATAAGTACAGTACTAACGGTTTGTTGTTCATAGGTGTATTTATATGTAGTGTATAATGTTTCATACGGTGTTTGATATTTAGTACCTACAGTGTTACAAATGAGCTAGGCTTTTCGTCGGCCGTAATTTCTACTCGTGATATCCTGTAATTAACGAGCAGCCTGCTAGTATAATATCCCCCTTTAGAGGTTCGCTCTTTCTGTCTCTCTCTTACTCTTTTTCTGATACATCAAGCGCATTCTCTAGATTCCGCTTATCACAAATCTACAGCTGCTCTCCAAAGAAACACTCATTGTTCGAGTGCTAAAGTCGCTGTCGTGTTTTCATATTATTTATATACATTTTTCTTATGAGTATTAATTTATGATTGTTTTTTTTTATTTTCAAGTGTTAAACTGAATGATTTATCATTAAATCTGTAATCCAAATGTGAAAACATTACTCGCGGTTTCTCGCTCACCCACACAAAATATATTTACCACCCTCCTTGTATATATATAACATATATAATTGAACGGGATAATTTTCATATAGGATTTTGTTGGTATTATTCTCTTTGTGAATATAAATTTGCGTGGAAGACTATCACTGGAAGCATTTTCACGTCTGTTCGTGTGTATTCAACTGTACATTATCGCAATATATATGTGTGTATGTGTTGCTGAATACGACAATTGTGAGTATATATATATTTCTGTTTGATAGTAGAGAATGGTGTGCAACAGGTGTCCGCGGGGACATTCGCAGAAACGCGCGGGGCAAACTCAGGGATGGGTGAATCGTGAAAAGGGTCGTGAGAGAATAAGAGGGATGGATATTTTATATCCGCGAATGAGCAAAAGAGCAAGAATATAATATGAGAGTAAGAGGTTAAATTGTATATTATCAAAGGGAAAGAAAAAGCTAGAAAAAAATAAACAGAAAAAAAGGGCCGAGAATTTTTCTCTTTATTATTTATGAGCTTTTTATTCGACTTGTTGAGCTCTAGCTTTAAATCCTACTCGGCACTCTTTTCCGGCTTTTCCAACCGGGAGAAAATTTTTTTCTCTTTACAAGGGGAGAAATGTAATGTACTAAATTTAAAAAAAAGAACATCCCTCAGCCTAGAATATTTGCTGTGAAAATTAGTGTCGCTGGCTTTTTTACTTCCTCGACAGAATTTAATTACAGTGAAAAATAATATTTTATTTTTTAAAACAGATAATAATACAACTATTTAATGTAAGATGAATACATAAACAGATACTTAAAGTTGAAGGCATCTATAAATAGCCGTATGATTTTCTCAAGTTGTGTAGGTAGGATACATATATATGTGTGTTCTTAAAAAGTATGATCTTTTGACATTTAACAAGGGAAGATCGTGCAAGAGATAAGTCGGCATTCATCATCATGAAAAAGTATCTTTATTCTTTTCTATTAGAGTATCTATTCTGAAATCATATATAATACATCTAATGCATGTAAACTCTCAGTCTCAGTGAAAAAGCTTGGTGTTTAAATCTTGTGTGCGATGAGTATTACAGCTATGCATCAGAAATGATGCTGAGGATAAAACTGTTAGGGTATAATAACACTTAGCGTTCGGTTACCCGTCATCCTCTTTTGCTTCTTCAGGTAGCATTGCTTCTTCATCCCGTAAGAGATAGATACGATTTGGGCGTAATCCGTCAAAGAGGTCTTTCAGCGTTCGGCAAAAAAAAAACTTATTATCTGAGATCTCCATTAAAGTTCAGTTAACGCCCTCTTGGCTCCGACATTGTCGCTTTCTCTGTCTATCACACGAGATACAATAAAAAACCAGATGTATCTTATTTAGTAACTGAAAATTTTTCGGCTTCTGCTGATGTCTACTCACCTAACTCTTTGATCGACTTGCATCGAGATTTTGTCTATACATCTACACTCATATATGTGTATATAGATATATATATATATTTGAGCTAGTGTAACTCGATACGCCCTTACTCGAGCCCTCGACCGTAAAAGTTGTTGAGAACTCGAGGATTTTTCTCCCTTTTCTTCAACGACTTCCATCTTTATTTTTTCTCTCTTACTCTATACCCCACATGGGATTTCACGCACCCGTGAAGATCTATCGCCGCATTCTTCATTCGAGAGATCCGTGGGGTGTCGAGAAAAACACCTTTTACTTGGTCTAAATAAAATAAATGTTAAGTATACATTTACAAAAAATTACATAGCCAGAAAAATTTTTTCAACTGTCGCAATAACATACTAATTTCGAAATATTTATCAGCAAAAATATTCAAATAATTATACAGTTTATTATTCTTTTCGCGAGAAATAACTAGAAGCCTCTAATTAATTAACGGAAAATGTCATTACTGATAGTTTAATTACAATATTTACTAATTGCATGATTTAAATGAATGCAGATATATATTTTAAATTTGAATAACTATTTTTAAACTCTAGCTTACCATAATTCAAGTCTCGTAATTTAGTTTAGCTTCACGCGAATTCCGATAACTATAATTAAAACCTTTTCAAGCTCAACGCAATCTCTCCCCTTACCGACGTATAAGATTACGTGAGCGTTCAATTTCGCTGTTCATACTAGCATGTGAGTGAGTGTATTCCGTACAAGCATTTTCAGGTCTTTCTCACTCTCATTTGCTCAGACATCAGTAACAACCCTTCGCTACTCTTCTTAGACATAAGCCACCCCTTTCGGCCAAGCACAACCCTCCCCACCCACCCCCATCGCCTACCACTTCACCGTTTCCCTATCGAGCAGAGCCTATATCGAGTTACTCTGACATAATTTCGTTAATTATGATTTCGCAGTATGATTCCATTTCTCCACTTTCTCTTGTCTTCGAGCCTACTCTTCTCAGTGTCTCCTCAACTCCACTCCCCATTATCCCTCCGTATCCATATCAACTCTTTGATGTATCGTGAAAATTTTCCATAATTATTTAAAAACACATCACAGTTAAATTTAAAATCTCATCAAATACCGACAAAATTTCGATAAAATCACATTTGCATAAAACTTATAGACTTTAATAATCTTAATTATTTTAGAAAATTATTTGATAATAGCGCAATATTTAAAATTAAAACAGTTATTGCGTTAATAAAGATGACATTTCTTGCAGGTAATTAACATGGATATTTATGCTACAGCACAACCCACTAAGGGTTTCTTAGTTTCTCGTAGGGAAGACAATCCTCGTGGATTCGTATCGCTAATCCACCCGCGTGCCAGGGGGTTGTTTTAATTGAAATCTTACTCAGTTACTCGTGCCCAACATTTTCTCATTCCTCTTTTCTCTTTCTCTCTGCCGCCTATCTCCCTTTCACATATCTAAATATACACATATATATGTGTATATTAGATATATAGCAAGATACTCTGTTACGCCTTGCTATCATTCCTCATTCCTTGCTCCTGTCGATATGCACTCGAGGGTTCGTCTGTCGAACGTTAACGAGAACACGTTACCGAGTTACCAAGTTCCTCAACTCTCGACTAGAAATCCATCCTCGAGCTCCCCTTCCCCTCCCCACCACAGTTTGTCCTATGAGCGAGTATAAACTTTGAGGCAGAGGGATGAAATTTCTTCGTGTTACTCTGTGTACAATATGAATAGTATAGTAGTGTAGTGTAGTGTACAATATAATACATGTATAGATAAGGAATTATTCAAGAGGTATTATTTTCAAGAAATACTAGGGCTGTTATATTTTCGTTGAAAGTTTTCTCAAGTCGTGAGCAGAGTCGAGAAGTACGGATGTGAGAGAAGGTTATATTTCGCCGGGTAAGAAAACGACAAAAGTTTTCGGGGCTATTGGATGAGATTGCTGAGTCGGAATGTCAACCGTGAGACCACTAAAGGTGCCGATGGGTTTGTAAGACAAGTTGAAGATGTAAAAGAAGTTTAAGGAGATGAAAAACCCGAGCGAGTGTATGAGAGATGGAGGATGGAAACGAGACAAACTTTTAATTCGTTCATTTCAGTTGGCTCAAAGGGTTGCCCGAATGGGGCTTATTAAAATTTATATACTGTCTCTCTGCGCTTACGTTTTCGTGTTACGAAATTTAGATCTCGTTCTCTCGGCAATCTGCGTTCTGCGGGGATACTGTTAACTTGGAAATTAAAAACCGTCAAATACCAGCCTGCCGAGGAGAAAAGATGTAACAAAAGTGGTTTTGTGCTCTTCGATAAAATAATAATGATAAAAAAAAAAAATGAAATCTCTTCTTTAACCCCGAGAAATTACACTTTCGTGCTTTTAATCCTGTTCAACAATACTCAGAAACGCGTTTTGCCACAGGCGAAAAGGGTTATAGTCTCTTATTTTCTCCGTGCTAATATTTTTTGAAGGGTTGAAATCTAATTTTTTTTAAAGCCCACCCTGGTGTGCTCTTCCTTTTATATTTTCTGGTGGAGAAAAATACCGTGCGATGGAAAAAGATGTGGAAAGTGTACATTCCACGAGAATTAAGTCTCGGGGGTTATATTCCTGTCTGTCGTTCCCATTGGACATAATAAAAACGACATCTGAAATATGCATCCCTTAATAAACCTGTCCAATTAGCAACGAATGGAATTAAGTATTTAGGGGGTGTCAGAGTTAATTTTTTCATTTTTTTCACTCGCTTGTTAAGGTTCCAGGTGTCGCGTGAGAAAAAACCCTTTTTCATTCAGCGGCATAAAAAGATTAGATTCTTAAAATTCAGCTTAAAGTTTTTCATGAGGGTGAACTTCTTCTGCTTCCTTTTTCTTACATCTAACTGGATTAATTATGATTAATTTTTTTCTTTCAGATTAAAATGTAATTAATCTTTATTTTACGCCTCTACAAATATTATTCAGTGTATTAATAATAAATATATATAATATATATATAGAGTGAATTCATGATTCCCGAAATGACTATGAGTTTTTACTGCAAGGGTATGGCATTGTTCCGAGTAATGAACCAGACAAGTCAATCAAAACAGCTGATATATATGATATAAATTTATATATATTGGTATTTGATCAGACGAGGGTTTGTAAGGGTTTCAAATAACATCCAATTAACAATAGGCATTGAAAACAATGTGAATAAACAAAAATAATTATTATATGTAACTGATCGACATTCATGGATATATTTTTTAAATAATTACGGGCTTGTTCTGTTTCGGAATGAATGGAATTGAAGTAATAATCCAATGTAAATAATATCCCGATGTACAAATGAAATGTATGTAAATAATTTATAAAATGATGGCTCGTTAGTATGAACCGGTAAAAATTTAACGCAGGAGTTACCGAACGCAAATGTAAAAATTCCATATGAGGAGCGCAAGGAGCCAGGGGATGCATCAGCAGATCGAAAATCTGTGTAATTAACCGAAGGAATTTAAATCGCAAGGGTGGAGTGCGTCCAGGTGGGGAAGCGTCAAAGAGTGTTGGGGTTGATTAAAATCGCGGGAACAGCCGCTTAGAATGAAACCACCGTTTTTAAAAATATTTTTATCTCTTTTATTTCCGCCTACACTCGCCGCAATGGATAATACACTGATCCGTTAGTATATTCCTCGACATTGGATTTTTTTACCGGACGATTAAAAAATACTTTACGGCCAATTATCTGAAACTTTTAAACGCTAGTCGAGGGTGAATTACTTCGGTCAGAAATTTTTTGCTCCATTTCGCTCGCGTTTACTGGGAAAGACAAAACAATTATGTACGGGGGTAATAATATTTGTTACAGATTTTTTAAAATTCTGACACTAACAGCTTAATTACGGTTATCTGTGTCGTCATACCTGCAAGGAAAAATGTCTATTTGACTCTAATTTATGTGACTAATACAAACCGCCAGGGGTCTTAATATATGTATGTATAAATCTGAGGATAGTGAGAACAAAAATATGCCAGTTGAAAAAGTGCAATATCACGGAATACATAAATGCGTGATGAGGGCAAATCATTTGAATGAAAAGAAGATAAATTTTGTCGAGCTACTCGGTTATACATGTTTTGTTTTTTTTTCCTTTTCCTTTTTTTATTTCTTTTTCTCATTTTTTACATTCTTATTCATCAGCATAAGCTAAAATTCTTTGAGGCTATTTCTCGTGTCTGCGTGTAAAACCAATTTAGCTTTCACTCGCAATTTTATTCCAACAAACGTTTAACTGGCTGCAGTTATTGCTGGCTTTTATACTATTTCAAAACGTATAAATATATATAATATAATAATACAACATAATAAAATATAATAACAATTTCTTGACAATTCAAATTACCATCAATCTTGTATTGAACATTTCTCAACATTTTTTCATTATTATTTTTTATTATTTTCATTTTTGTTGCAGGTATGCATCACCGTCAAGTAACATTTTCTCTCTCGCTACAAACAAAATTTCACATAGATGGTATGTTTAAATATAAATCACTTATTCTTATCGATAACAAAAAAAAAAAAAAAAAAAAAAATGTTTATGTCCACTAGATTTTATTTTCTCGCTTCAATTGTCAAACATATCACTCAACAATATTTAATGCCCAATAAATATATAGACAAACGTGCACATGCACATTAGTGTGTAGGCATACTTAACTATCGAGCGTTCGATTGCAGGAAGTAGTCAATCAGGTAACACGATATATATATCTGCCTAAGTGTGAATAGTTTTAAACACGTTGCATATATATCTGTCTAGTGTTAACAGGCATAAATCTCGCGAAATAAAGAAATCATTAATCAGACAAAAGAGATACCGGGACTAGGTATCGTCAGGGGGGGGGGGGGTGGCTCCCTCCATATAGTACTTGATATTCGAATTTTTATTATCGAGCATGCTACTTTTTTGATGGATGCTCACTCGATACGATACAGATACCACGATATGACACAGAACTCTGGGGATCTAGATAAAAGAAACGAGTGGGTAGGACGTGACGAGACAATAGATCACCGGTCCACTAGCTATAATACAATCGCATCAGCATCTCCACCGCGTATTGTTTCTATCGCTTTGATATCGAGGCCAAGAACGCTTACAGATCATCCCTAGATCCACAGACGATCCGCACCGAGATCACATATATATAAAACGCCCCCGCACTTCCTCGTTACTTCTTTCTCGCTTTTTGTTTTATCACATTTTTTATTGTTACTATTTTTTTTCTTTTCTTTTTTTTTTTGTTATTCTCATCCGCTTTGTGTATCACTGGTAAAAGGGTGGTGTTTCCTAGCAAACACACGTTCCACTTTATCTCTTCCGTGCACCGTGTGAGAGATCTCCCTCCCAAGTTAAATGTACGCTACCGTTCATCACCATAATTAAGCAATTATTTTTTATTCTATCATAAACAATGTATTAAAGATAATATTCAACTGTACTCTCATATCTAAATATATTCAATTTAATTCTTTAACACTGCTAATTCATAGCAGAGATAAATTAGCCATTTTATCAATGATTAATTGCCCTATGCTAATTAGGATTAATTATTGTGGCTATTTATATAATTTTATTTGAGCTTTAACTCGAGAAAAGATAACGCTAAGTATATTATTACCAACTAATGACTCTATATATATCATTATTATTATTATTGTATTTTTTTTTAATGAAAAAAGTAAAACGTGGACGGATTAGGCGACGAAACAACGGGATTCCGACAGATGGGCAAGCACGTGCGCTAACGGTTAAGGATTTAGCGAAAGTGTAATATCAAGACACAGTATATCACTGTATATATAGATATAAAAGGAGGACGGGAACTGAGTTTGGTGTGGAGACAAGAAGGAGTAGAGGAAAGTAGCCGGGTTCAGTACGTAGCACGGGTCTTGCTCTCTCAACAAGACCAGAGAGGAAAGGACTTAGCAAATAAGTCTGTTGATATTAAATTGTGATAAATTAGACACGTTGGCACATAAATATCCACGATGTGGGCGGGCCCGCGGGCTAGTTCTTGTTCTCGTGCTGACACAAATGTTACCGAGGTTACAATTAAAATGGTATTATTGCCACTGGGGGTTGCTACCGCGAGCATAACCATCGTACCTTTTTCTCTGTACATTATTTTATTGTTGCTGTTGATATTGTTGTTATTACTCTTTTTTTTTTGTAATATGCATATGTATGTATATGATATGTTATGGTGTAGTTCGTGAGGGAATAAGTGCGTGACTCACTCTTTATCACGATGCATAAACAAGTCTTTACTTGATACTTTAATTGCTCTTTATATTTTTTTCTTCAAGCGTGAGAATCATTTTATTGTTTTTTTTATTTATATATTTCAGATAATTCTTTTTTTTTTATAGAGTATAATTTTTTTGGTAATTTAGAATCTATTGAATTGGAAATTAATTAAATATTGTAATTAAAAGGATTTTATTTGATGGATGTGGAATTTTGGTTAATTTACCGCCACTTTAATCCTGAATCAAATCCGCAAATTCAGATTAATGAATTGGAGAATAAGGCGAAGGGTGGGGAGGGGTGGGGGTAGAAGAAGAAAAAGGAGAATCAGAGGATGCAGAAGGTTGAAAAGTAGCAAAGCATCGGGCTGATCGTGAGCTAAACTTAGTGATAGTCGTCTTGTTTTCCTTCACGCGCGGACGACTTGCGATTCAACGGTACGCGAATGAGCTTCTCAGGAATAGAGAGCCAGAAATTACACAGGCAAAGGAGAGAGATGCGGATAAGTTAAATAAAAATAAGGAGCAGAAGTTTATCCAATCGTCTAAGACAAGATTGTTGGTATGAGGGAACGAAGATTAAACGATAGAATTCCTATCTTGTTTCCCCTTGATCCGTGATTCAAGAGAGTAAGCCCGGATCCAAGACAAACAAATTAGTACAATTAGAATCTCTCAAAGAAAATTGATAAATTCCTTCGCAACTATTTTCCCAATTCATTTCACTTCATTGTGCTTTCCTTATATTCGTTGTAACCTCTTCCTTTTTCTCTGCCTATAACTTTAATTTTGTTGGCGCTCTGCAATAACAAATGAGGATAAAATTAGCGGAAAATTAAGAGCTTCTTTTTATTCGGTGAGAAGAATTCGGAATATTTTTTCAGCTTAATTGATCTCAATCTACTCCTTGGTATTAAAACATTCCTAATTTATTTCTTTCGACAATTTAATGCAGCCCGGATAATTAAAAAAAATAAACTTGGTATTTTATTAATTGATCAAAGCCCGATTCTCATCCGAAAGGCTGAAAATAATTTTTCAAAATTTAATAGTAAAAACTCTCGGCACGCGTTTGTGAATATCATCCCCTTTTGTTTTATTCCCGTCTCGATTTCTCGCTTGTGAACATCCTTTATTGCATTGCTTCTTCCCTCACTCCATACATCCCAAGTAAGGAGCATTAAGAGCTCCTAGATTTATTTATAACTACATTTATGCGCATGCCACGTAACCCCTTTTGCTTCAGAATTATTGCGTTTACTCTCCGAGACTTATATAGCATCTCTTTCTCTCAACAAGACTCCAAGACAACTTAAACTACATCCCATCCCATCCCATCCCGACCCAAGATCTCTCTCCCACGGGACTTGTTCTCCTTGTTTCTCTCGAATTCACGTTAAATTTTTATCCCACTCGCAAATTAATTCAGACTCACTCGTCTTACCAGAAATTCACAGTCTTGAATTTGAGTCTGTCGTGATGCATAGTCGCTGGAATCATGAGGGCGACATAATCCCGGTCGAAGTTTTCGGGTGTGTATGTACCATATAGTCTACTCACTTCACACATATAGAGAAATGATACTAGTGTCGCGGGTATGTTGTTGATGTTGATATACATTGCTGGTTAAATGAACGTCTCTCCCCTGGAACCTCATCTTACCTCAACTCGACTCACCTCACCCACTACACACATATATATATTTATATGTATGTATACAATCACCCCAGGCATTTCTCTCCGCTCATTCTCAGGCTTCTCTTCTGTATACATATTACATATATGTGTGGGCTATATCTAACGAAAATTATTTAGACTCTGCATCAAGTCTCAGAACAACGCGAGCTCCCAAAAGGAATCTAATTTAAATAATACAACAATACGATCTTTACATCTTATTCACTCTCCCTCGGCGCATTTTAAAGCCCAAACTCTCCCATCCCATTAAAATTAAAAAATCTATCGGTCATTTAATCTGAAGATTCTGACCATCTGAAAAATATGAAAACATCAAGAGACAGGTTATCGGTATTAATTTTAAAAACGCCTCGCTTTTACAGCAGCTATTACTGAGACATCAGAAGCTCGGTGGTCTTATGAAGTAATCCTCGAGCTGTAGCTGTATCGGCATTAATTCTGGCCTCTCTTACCTCACTTAACTTACTTCTCTCTCCCTGTTATTCTGTAACCGTCTACCGTCGGCTTTTAACCGGAACAGACGCACCCTGTAATAGGCAAGTTGGAATCCAATCTGCAAGTTTGCAAATTCAATTCACCCGAGTCTTGCGAGAAGAGCGCGGAACGAGCCACCGCCTTTAGCCATCGTCGGCAAGAACATATACTCTTAGATTTCCTCCGTGTGGGGTGGAGGTGCTGGTACACAACCAGCTTGGTTCCTTTTGCCTGGACAACGAGGATACCCAAACTCAAAATGCCCACTCTATTACTTGCCCGAAACTTACCTCCAGCTGCATTAAACTACTGTTGATTATAGCTCTTTGTAACACGGTTATAAACATTTAATTGTTCATTCATCCAAGTTTAATCTATCCATCAAAATTTATATATTTCGTGGAACAATATAGTAGAACAATTTGATTTAGCTTTCAGCTAATTTTTCCACTTTGTTCCCTTTACATTACTGACAATGTACATATATCATATGTACATACATCCCCTTGACAGTAAAACTTTTTAATGCATTTTATTTATTCACAAAGAGACAAATACTCATTCACCAGAACTCTCAATGTCCATTTTACTCTCTGACGAGTATTTTATATTATACTGAAGAAAGTGAGACAGCTTTATCATCCACCAACACATGAAATAGGGTGTGTGGGTGTGTTGAGTATGGCCCTTTTCAGTTCACATAATCACAGTGCCGGACACAGAAACAGCGAATGCTTTTTCCTGTTACAACCACCAGAGCTTGTCTTAGGCTCCTCTAAAACTCAAAAGTGTAATGCCGCAATCCCTTTGATGGGGTTTCTGTAAATGGAAGCTCGGGCCGGGAGCCGGGGATCCACCAGTCGAAGCTTGATAGCCAACTCAGTCTTTGAAATGCCTAACTCGGGCATTTTTAATTTCTACGGATTATGCCCGCTTCTTTTTATAGTTTTCTTTATTCCTTTTTCCGTCCGGCTCCAAGCACAAGGGATAAAGTCCACTAAACCACCCAAGCCCACTTCGCTTCTCAATCTGAATGCTCCGATTCCTTCCAATCCAAATATTACTTACTTTTTGTCTGCAGAATTTTTAATCACTACAATTAATAATCATAAAAGCCTTTAATTATTGAAGACCAATTGAATAATATATTTTTCCAGCCCCTGGAATAATAATATTGTATTAATGTATATTTAGTTGGGCTTTCATCAAGACTTGATTAGATCGCGGTAAATGTATTATGACTTCTGATTGAGTGGAGCCGCAATAAAGTGCCATCTAGCTTTGTACCCAGTGGCTTTCACCCCTCATCTGTCATCGCTCACCACTACCCATCCACCAGCATCCATCACAACTTCCTCTCTATATATATCTATATACTGTAGTATATTCGCAGCTATCGAATTTTCATGGTGTACTCATCGGCGAGTTTTCATGGCCTAGCACTTGACTAAATGCGCAGCTATTTTCCCTCTATATCACTGACTGAGTAACAGCCAGTGGAGAGAGTCAATACAATAGTTGTAGTTGTAGTTGAGTTCAAGTTGTGATGTGATGTCAATGTCGATGTCGGTGTATACGGATGTGTGCTCGACCAATCCCACACGTGTCTCGCTTTTCCACGACTCATATAACGTCATATATAATACATCAGTGCTACCCTCTCCCGACTTTCATACACCACTCGCGAATCGTAGGGGTATGATACACATACGTAGTAACTGGGAGAGGGGCAAAGAGAAATAGACTACGCGGCAAAGATGTATAATTGGGTTACCCATCGAATTCAGTTACAGTATGGCGAGTCTGATGCATAAAATGACGTTGGTAACTTGGTTATAGTTTCACTTTACAAAGTGTACGTCGTTTATATCGCGAGCCGCGGCATTGTATTCGCTTTTATTCCACTCGCTATATTCTCATACTCGATATATAAATTTTTTATAATACTATTCTTTGATTTTTTTAAATTTTTCATTTATTTTATTTTTTATTTCGCACAATAAAGGCAAACGTACTTGTATTGATGTTATTAAAAATTCAGAAAACATTTTTTTCGATGTAAAATTTTTTGGTTACCAAAAGTCTTGCAGCCCATGTATTTTTTTAAAATTATTATTATTGAAGAATGCAATTAATATTGTAATATAAATACTGAAAAATTAATTAAAAAAAAAAAACCCTGAGGCTGGAATATTTCCTTGGATTAATATTCGTATAATAAATATTTACGCTAAAAATTTTTTTATTAAAAAATTAATAAGAGACGTTCATTTGAATTCAATACACGTACGTATTAAATTATTGGTATTTTTTATTTTCAAAAACACAAATTATCTATAATTTTATATTTATTATTATAGCGTGATATTGAAGATTAAAATAAGATACCGAGTATTAAGAGCTTCGAGTTTAATTTTTAAAAAAGTAAATGATAAGAGGATGTCTCTTGAAGAGCGTGCTATTCATGGGTTAAATTTTTTGCAGGAAATATAACGAGCTCTTACAGGCAATCCCTTAATCGTTTATGAGAAGGATATAATAATATAAGAGCGAAAGGCGTGTCATCGTCATCGTCCTCGTCCTCGTCCTCGTCTGTGTCTCTGTTTCTATATACATATATATAATATACAACAACGTACTTGGCGTTTTGTAATTTTCAACGGGGCTAGTCGCGAGTACGTCGCGCGTAAAAGGGGTTTGCTTACGATGAACGCTTATTATTTTAACGAACGGACGACCGAACGAGTTAGGTCGGGGATAAAACGACATCGTGTTAGACACGATATTAATATAAGCGCTAAACGCGCCGTGAGAAATGGTCAGGTGTGGTTTTCACTGTGGCTACAGACTGCCTCGCAATCCAACACCAGCCCTTTACTTTTTTTTTTTTTCATCCCCATCTTTGGGTTATTTTCCTTTGCTCACTCTCCACTTCACCCCTTCCCACTGACTCTTCATTCTTCTCTGTCACCACACTAACACTGAATTTCGCGCAACCCTTCACTTGCCGCGACGATTCTCCGCTGGCACTCGATCTATTTCCAAGGACTTTGTAAAAAGGTCCTCGAGAGCCTGAGCACTGTAGGGTCGGGAGTATTTTATCGAGATTCTGAAAATGAATTTAACATTTTTGAAGCTGTCTGTCGGTGGAAGTGAATGAGTTTGTATTGATAAAGGCTTTCTCTGGTCAACCCTTACATGTGCTCTCTCTTTTTAAATATCTCTTTCCCTCTCTCTCTGTCTTTCTGTCTCTTTCTCCTCGGTGCTCTTTGCTGCTGGTACCTTAATAGAGTTATTTCGTACGGTTACAGTGTTGGTACGTCATTGGCTCGCGGGCACTTTGGAAAATTAATTAAAATTGTTGAGACCGATTAATCAACGTTACTTGTCATGTTTCCAACTGCTCGTAACCGCAATTAATTATTTATTGATCGGAAAATTAAAACATTTGCTTTACATTGCAGTGTTTGGTAACACGATTTTCCGTCTTTATTTAACAATCAAAAAGTAATACCAGCATTAAATCACCGGGCATATTATTTATTTGAATTATTTATTGATTGGAAAATAATTATTCGTATTTTAAAATTTAAAATCCAGCTATTCCGTAATTAAAAATAAATACCAACTTCTCATCCCTCGGAATATTTTGTAAAATACTTGGGCTTTTTTTTTCAAGGCATCGATGGGGAAAAATGCTGAGTTGAAAAAAAAAATTAGCCAAATAAAAACAGAGATAGAGAAAGCCGGATTGAAGTTCTGATTTCATTAGACCCCGTGTTATGCGATTAATTAAGTCGCGAACTCGAGGAAAAATAAGAGACGCTTCATTTTTCTCGCGGGGAAGCTAAATAGAAAAAAAAAAAAAAAATTAACTCAAGACATTCCAGTGAGGCGTTTGTTGACGAGAAAATATAAAACTGGGGTGGATTTTTCCGAGTGAATTTAAATCCAAGAGATTGTTAATAAACGTCGATAATAAAAAAAAATACTTTTTTTCGCTGCATTGAGTAATTAAATTATTTTTTAATCACTGAAAAATAATTCTGTTTAAAGTGGCGGGTCTACATATTAATAATTTATCTTATCAAAAGACACATATACCAGCTACATATGTTATGTAGAGTACACACGTGAGACCACGTCATCTTAATTTATTTTATCTATTTGATATGTTTTTCCTCGTGGACACGTTCCAGAGACACGACTCACATTTACATCATTTCATCTGTACCCTATATATATCATATATGTATATACATATGTAATAGTCTTACGTACGCAGCTGGTTATATGTTGACGACATTCATTTACTAAACACTCAAGAGCGTGTGTGTTGCTGACTATCCTACAGGATATAATTTTTATCATCCGGACCCAGATGTTTTTTAAAAATGATGTCTACTAAAATGGAAGCACTTTTAATTCAAATTAGTGAGAAATTTAATAGAATATCTATTGGATATATGAAATATTAACTAAAAATTATAGATATAGATATAGTCACCAAAAGTGGATAAGTGTATAACATTAATATTTTAATGGTATCATAATATGACGTGGTGAGTCACTCTGGGAATTATGTGATAGTGCACACACGCACTCATTTATATATAATATTATATAGACAACAGACATGATATGAGTGATGTTTATGTGTGAGTATAAACCGCAGGAGTTAAACGGATGACCAGTCACTTTGATTCAAGATCGAATGAACGTCACGCACGTCTATATATAAATTCATTATTTATGATTTAAATAATAAATTAATGAAATTTATTTCAAGTAAATAGTAATGAATAAGGAGAATAAGAGTTACTATATTGGGTTACTGTTTACATACGAAAAGTTAAGTCCATTACTAAGTTGCATTATCGTCTTAATTACTGTTAAGTTTGTAAAAGTAACATGAGATAGTTGTAACAAGATAAACACGCGAAAAATTTAGGCAAGGGGTTAACGGCATGTGGAGGAAAAAATTACATTTTTATTTTAATTAATTAAAAATTTCTTTTGAATACTGAGATGAGAATTTTGTTTTTTACTCGAAAGTTGCAAAAATTAAAATTCTTCGTGAGATCTAATAACATGTTTGTGATTAAATTTTTTTAAAGCAAATCAACTTTTGCAGAACGACAATAACAAGAATAATAAAAATAGTAATGATGATAATAACGGATGCATACACTTGAATCGTATAATAAATAATGACGGCGAGGGATGGGTGCGTGTATAAGAGTTCTCAGTTTACATGAGCGGAGAGCTTAGTGTGCAAATGCCACACTGCAGAAATGACATTTCAGCCGACATTGCATGCATGCTTTATTTTATTTAGTTTATTTGCAGTACTTCTTTGTCAGCTTTGGCATAATCGCACCTGTACCTGTTATTTTTTAGCAAGTAAGGAGGGTCGAGTGTGAGTGTAGATATTGCCGAGCTAACTGCGACTGTGTGTGTGTGTGTGTTTTGTGCAAAGGAAGTCTGCAGGGAAAACGAGCCGGCTAAAATATGGGATTGTAAAAAAATCGATACTCTTAACTTACGGAATAGCCTGCAAATATCACAATAAACTTGTAAAGTAACCATTTGTATTCATGTATTTAACATGTGAGTGCTAATAAATTATATATATTTAAATATACGATGACGTGGATTTCAAATTATGGAATCTGGATAAAATTTTATTTTTTCTTGAGATTTTAAAAATCGGCAAGAAATTTTTTTTTTATTTAATTTGGTTAATTACTTTATTGATGACAGTTTTGAAATTGAACAAAGGGGGTGAAATAATAAGAGAGAGTGAATGAGTGAAACAGGGGAATTATCCCCACTTTTAAAATTCGTCGCCCTTAAAAGCCTCGACGTTGACACGCGCCGTTTTCATTCGACGAGAGAATTTATTATTGCTCTCATTGAAAACCAAGTGGGAAATTCATCGTCGAGTGCAGTAAAGTGAAAATATATATGTATAGAGACATAGAATGAGTGAGGGACGTAGAAATGTTGACGAAATGAGCTGTCAAAAAGCTCAACGGTTTAAATTCACGTGAAAATCTCTCCTCTCTTATTATATTCCATTCGCTGCTCATTCACTTTCATATTCCGTTTCTCTTTCCATCTAATAGTTAATCTACTACTACCAGTCCCGCCATATAAATTATCCGCTTTCTCTATCGAATTTTAAAACAGATAAAAAAAATTAATTAATTAATTAATGAATTTTCGGCAATATAATTTGGACATCAGTGAAAATAAATGAAAATAATGACAAGTATTAAGCTAACGAGGTCATGAAGGAGTATTATGACTGGCGCCAGGGTGATATGTGTAATAAATTTCCGACAAAAGAAACATAAGTGAGTCTACAATTACGTATTATACATATCACTTGTGTAGTAATAGGGCTTTTGCGTAGGAGTGCCGTAAAAGTAAAGGAGTAGAGCGAAAGTGTCGGGTCGAGGACTAATATAAGCAAGGCAGGGAGTGTATAAAGTATAATAGAGTATAGTGGTACATCATCATCGTGACAACAGAGAGAAAGAGGAAGAGGAAGAAGTAATAGACAGAAGCCTAGAGTTGTGTGTCGTCGCCAGCGAACATACTAGCCATCCGAGAACTTTAATCACAGCACTTGAGTAAAGTAATTACAATCAGACACCCTTGTAGCTGAGAGCTGAGAGCTGAGAGCTGAGTAAACCAGAGGAGAGCAAAGCAGAGAGCATAGAGCACACAGTGATCTCAGTACTACAGAGAAATTGAACGAGAAACGCACGAGGAGTCGGGTGATATGCCAAGGGGACTCGGTCATACCGCGGTGGTCTATGATTAGCTGAAGGTGACCAGTTTCTCTCCCACTTTGCCATGTCCAGTCTACAGTCTACAGTCTCTCACCTACTGCTACTGCTACTGTTACTGCTACTACTGCTACTACTGCTACTACTGCTACTGCTCCTACAGTTCTCAGGACCCTTTCAATTAATTAACTACAGTGTCCAGGGTGGACCGTTAGTTAACTCGAGATTCATCGTCCAATGCTAAGAACCGGTCGTTAGACCACCGGGGAATTTTCGTCTAAAACTAATCTCGACACTCTATTTATACACACCCATACATATTTCATTGCTCGTATTACTAATTATATTATTTTGTCCGACCAGCTTTTAAATTACTTTTATTGTTGTTGTTGTGTTATCTACAAACCGTTAAGATAGATTATTACCTCTTTCTTGGTAAAATAAAATAAATAATAAAAGTATAAATTGACGAGTCTCTTGCACTAAACGTAATTAGAGTGATTCGTCACGTTTAAGAGAGTAACTTTTAAGTTTTAAAATAAAATAAAAATAATAATAATGTTGCTCGAGGCGTACATTTGTGTGTGGATGCACGTTCAATGGGAGACAAGTCGAGGCGATAAAGTCGTCGCGGTTATTATTAACGCGCAACGATGAGAAAAAAGTAAAATAAAGATTTTAAAAATAAGGGGAGAAGTTAAAGGAGTAGAAGAACAAGAAGAAGAAGAAGAAGAAGAAGAAGGAGCAGAAGAAGAAAAAGGTAGGAGTAAAACTTGAGGTAATTTAAATCCCATCGAGAAGTGTAGAGGAGGCTCTTCAGAATGTACGATCGGATTACCCCGCGAGCAAACGCGAGAGTATTTGCATAAGTCAGCTTGTCAGTCAGTCCTGATGGCAACGCGTGACCCTTCCTGGCTTTCTCTTATTTTTTTATTTATTTATTTCTTACTCTCAGCCACGCATCTATCTATCTATTTATCTTTATTATTATTATTTAAATTTAAAAATCCAGCATTGAGTGGATGGCCCCGTGACCGGGTCGTTTCTTTTTGCACTCGTCAAAACTGACCTTGACTTACGCGGGAATTAAAACGCGACGGTCTTTATTTTCTTGTCCGGTCTTAATTATTGTGTTCCACTTTAGACGCGAGGAGTTTTTAACCAGGACGAATCTGATGATTTATCATACTCCTGAGTGTACACGGAGTTATCTAGCGGGTAATGGCGGTGCGGTAGTCTTGAAGGGTAGTAGAAAGTAGTGTACAAACCTCGAGGGCTCGCACGCAACGACGATTACCCTGGACACGAGTGAATTACGTAAAGGCGGAACGTCTAGAGATTACGATATTTTCTGATTGGAGTGCTTCTGTCACGTGAGAGCTGGGGGTTGTTGTTCTTGGTGTGTTAGGCTAACTCGGCCTCGACTTTTCTTCTCCTTTTATTTTTATTTTTACTTTACTCAATATATGTAAGAGTACGTTTATTGTAAGTAAGCTCAGCAAAGTGTGCAGAGTGTGTCATGCGAGAATATCAACACGCTACTCATAAAAATCCACTCTGACCGAGGTACTTTTTTTATTTTTTCTTTCAGCTCAACTTTTTTTCCTTTTTTTTTATTTTCTAACGATCGCAGTAAAATGCGCCAGCCAAACCAGTGATACTACGTCCAAGTGGACCTTTGAGTTACAGACTAAATTCACGGCTATTTACTTTTTTTACGGCCCAACAAGATTGAGTTATCTTTTTATTTCTAAATGCCTCTCCGGTCTTCATTAAAGCCGCTTGATTAAGTCATTAACTGCGTATATTTGATAAATAATTTTAATTAAAATATTCCTGATAATTTAAAAAAAAAAAAAAATTGTGGAATGTCCAATAGAAGACGGGAGTTTTCTTGGTGTTTGAACACCGAATGGACAACATATGTAATGGCTGTCGAAGCGACTGACCGATTGCCATCGCATTGTGGCTGGACGTACGTGTGAGGGTAAAAATAAAGATGATAATATTTACCGAGGCATTCAACCGATTGCCCTGACGACATGACTCAATCATGTCTCCGTACCTCTCATCTCTTCTTCTTGTTCACTCGACACACATTTTTTTATTTTATTTTTTATTATTATCATTATATACCCATGTAGACTCTTATATCAGTGCAAACACTCGTAGAACTAACGCCTTCGTGGAAACATCGAGGATTTCTCCCAGTTTATCTAGCCGACCGAGTAAAGAACTTGCTGTAGATTTATATACACAGGACTTAGTGTTTAACTCACACACGCTCTATCAGTGATACGTAAGCTAAGTCAATTTCACCCCAATGTCCTGCGACTGGCGGTTAGTTGCCCGCGTAAATTCTGGTGAGACTCCTCGGGGTGTCGAGTAAGAGATCACCGCTAACCTCATGTAGAAACCTGAGTTAAAGGGAGTAAAGTAATATCAGAGGAAGATGGACGGAAATATGAGCCCAATAACAAAAATCATAAACACTTGGATCGTTGATTAAGTTAGTGAGGGTCCTCGGGTACATTGCTCGTATCCAAGAGTCCTCACGACTCCCATTTCAAGTAATACTCCTATAATATCTTTACAACTCTCGTGTGTTGGCACACACACGTGTCCATCTACGTCTATGTGCATGTGGGAAATGAGTATCCTCAGTACACTGTTGGCACGTTTATACTCGTTCAATTGCCAGTTGTCCACTAACGTGTAATTTTATCCAACTTTTATAGACAGCATGTTTATTATTATTATTATTATTATTATTATTTTTATTAAATGCCTATTTGATATTTATTTTTACATAAATTTATATTATCTTAATAATTAATAAGTAGTTATCGCATTGTTGTAAAATTTTAATTAATTGTCAGTAATTAGTAGTTGGTATACGGGTCCGATAAATTATAAGCTTACATTGACAAAACGTGAGAAACGTATACAATAAAGATGGCAAAGTTAAACAAACTCTAAAAGTTGTTTTCATTCAAGTGCGCACTTGAACCAAGAGAACCAATGAGCTAAAAAAACATACGAACAATGCGGAAACAAGGAATGGCTTTGTCACGAGAGATAAAAAACAGCTGGAATAGAAAGGAGGTGTATTAAGCGGCTGAAGCGAAATAAATTTTCTAGAAAAAGCCAAACGATAAATGATATTTCGCTGCACAGCTTTCTATCCTCATCCTCGTGCTCATCCTCGAGCGTGTAATTGTCTGAGGGTTTATAAAACGAGGTAAACCAAGAGACGTATTTGAGCATACATGCATTGCTAAGTGCGTTACACAGTATTTTTATTTGTTAGTTTTTAAAAAAGGGAGAGTACTCGGTACCGAGAGCTAGTGTACTGAAGAAAATATAAAGGAGACAAGGTATTAATGCTGGCAAACCGATTGCTGGTTTCTTGCATGTATGCGTCCGGCATAAAATATAAAATCGACATGACGTGACGTGTTGATGAATCTCGGGGTAATATTTATGAGACAAAATATATATTAAATACCATAGCCTATCTTCATCGTATAGATTACATGTTATGATTTTTTGGTTTTAAATTGGAAATGATATTCTAATTTTTTTTAAATCACCGGCTGTGTTAACCAGCAGAATTAAAACTACTTAAGAGTATTATTACATATTAATGAAAAATTAATGACCTGAAATTAATTTACAATGTTTTTAATTATTTATACAAGACATTTAATTATACTACTATTTTTTTTTATTTTCAATTCTGAATTGTGAATCAAGTTAAATTACTCACTTCCTGTTATGTATTTATAAATATATTCTATATACGTTACATATATTTATAAATATATATATATGTGTTTATGTGTATGCGTATATATGATGTTAGTTATCTGGAATTTAAACAGTAGCAGGGTTTTAAGTGGCGCCACCGTGGGATAACCGGTGGGGACACAACAGTTCCTTTACTTTGACTCTCTTTAAATAAAAAGGACGATAAACAGACACTGAGAGGTAGATATCACTTCTCTAGTGGATTTGTACTTGAACGCGCAGCGATATATATAAAGGGGAAAGCATAAAAGACAAGTTTTTAAAATTACTGATAAGCGACAGCTTTATGATAATAAAATTAATGTGTCGAAAAAACTAGCGTCTGGTTTAACATAAATGAATATTAAGAGTTTAGGTAAATAATCATTTGCGTTGATTTGAAAGCAGGAAAATAAATGAGGATAGAAATAAAGGTATGATTACAGCAAGTGGGAGTGTGAGGAATAAAAAAACAAAAGATCTTTTGTGCCTGGGAGAGCGTGATATCTCTGTTGCTTCCGTTAAAATACTAGTATAGTACAATTGTAAGTGTAAAGTCTTTAAGTTCGTCCTCTTCTCAAAAGAACATTAAAAGAAAAAAAATACGAAAATTTTTCTCAAGACTCAGGTGTCAACTCTTGTGCACTTCCGGACGAGATTTGTTTTATTGCTCGTTTCTTCAAAAGTAACAGACCGAGTCTCGCACGCACGCGTTTTATTTGTAGCAGGTTTATTTTTCCCGTAACAGTCACAATCTTTGTGATAAAATAATTTAATTGAGAATGAGAAAAAGAGAAAAAAAATAGTCTGAGTGTGACACTAACGAGCTGGCAGCCAAGGCTCTCATAACCAGGGTCTAGTGAGTTGTCTTGTTAAGAATAGACGTTATTTGAAATAAGTAATTGCGCTTTAATGACTCGGGACAAAAAATGAAACTATCTGCGGTTTATTTTATTTAGCGCTGACTTATAAATGCCAGTAAAAACGTGACTTATTATTTTTTTTACGCCTCAGCCGATATATCTCGGTCGATTTAATCTAGATTGCAGAAAACGTTAACGGGTTGAAATGTTGAAATATTTATTGGATAGTTAATGTATGTGATTAAGTGCAGTTACAATTATAATTTCGTCATAGCTGATAAAAATAATATTAAATCTGCAAACAGCATTTGTAGAAACAGATATAATAGTCCGTTATGTGAGCCGCGATACCGCACGCTCGAGGAGCGTAAGAGGATGATGAAAAGATTAACACTATTATAGAAAATATAGAAAATAACACTAGACATTTGATTGTAGATCTGGGTTTTACGATATCTATAATTCAATGGCGATGACTGGGGCCAGGAGATAAAGTCATCGTTGATCATATTACTGTTTCGAGGCGACCACGGCCGAGAAGTATAAAAATAAGCTAAGATACAGTAAATAAAGCAAAGCTGAGTAGAAAAAGGGTCTATATCTACTCGCGTTAAAGTCCCAGGCGTAAACCGTTTATTTATATGTTCAACACAATGTTCATTTCTTTCCCCAAGGAATTTATTTATTACTTGGTGTCGACTCTGACTCAACCTCGGAATATACACCTATGTGTGTATATATAAGTAAATATATGTACGTGTATATTTATGCGTAGAGTAAATGTTTAATGCTCGAGGCAACAGATGGGATCTCATCTTCTTCAGTAATTCCCGGCGATTTTATTACCACTTGTCGATTACGATGATAAGGCCGAGCGGGCGACGAGTTACAAACTCATGCAAATAAGCTAAATATTTTGTTTTTTTGTTTTTTTATTATTAGGACCGTTAGTTAATGAAATCCTGGTAGAGTTTATAAAAGTGTCTGATGAGTGGTGTGATTACGCAATAAAAATGGATGAATTATCTAGCCAATGAATCCGCATCCTCTTTTTGAGGAGGATTGATTTGAGTGTGTGGAATTACTCTACCCGTCCTCGTGGTCGTCAATGCTCAACTCCTGCTGTAACTACATCTCATCGTGCTTCGTCTGTCACACATGCTACCTCACTCGCACGTTAACTACCGTCCACTTAGTGCCAATAATTATTTTTCATTGGGCTCTTGCTACCGTTGAACAAGGGAGCTATATATACATATATATAGATGTTTATAAATCAATGTAAATGTATATATGAGTACATACGTATTGTATGTAGACTTTTAGTAGTTATAACAGTTAGTAAAAGAGAGTAAAGTATGCAATGGTATTGGGTCCCCTAACGTGCAAAACGGCCGCCACGACTTCCTGCATACGAACGGATATAAAAATAGAGCTACCATCAGGCAATCATGACAAAGTTATTTAATGGGAGAGAGATCCATTGACGTGTCTTTAATTTACCAGATGACAACTACTTTTGATTTATTTTATTTTATTTTATTTTATTTTATTTATTTATTAGTTTTTTTTCTCTATTAAAAATATATCAGCATTTAGTTTAATAATACCAGAAAACAATACGTGTCTTTGTGATCGTAAATCTAGGAACCTATCGAGGCAATAATTCTTCATGTAGTCTCATTTCCCCGAGCAGACTAAGTAGGGTGTTAAGATTATAGTGCTGTGGTTTGATATATCCTGTACAATACGGAAAATGTTTTTCCGCAAATCCCGCGTTTAAGGTGTGTATAAAAAAGGAAAAAATATATGTATATAGATATATTGGAGAGTCGTAAATTATTTAGGGCTCATGCCAGAGTTGTGTGCGTGTTAGACAACGGGTGTGTGAAAATTAAATAACAACAAAACAATAAAAGACAATTGTTTCCAAGTTTTATGGACACGCTGCTACGGAGAAAAGTGAACGAGGATGAGACAGTTTATTGCTGTCGATGTCCCGGTCACTCGGGTCATTTTATTTAGAGGGTCAGAGGGTGATACAGTCTAGCTGGATTTACTTGCTTACTTTCCAGTGTTTTATTTATTTTTTAATTAATTCATTAACTCATAAAAATTAAAAATTTTTAAGGCTTAAAATAATTGTTACGGATATTGAATAATTTCAGCCTTAACTCAGGTACAAACATCTGAAGCTTTAAATCAGTAATAAACCATCAGCTGAAAAATAAATTTATTAATCCATTAAATAAAACAGCATTTACAATAATTAATATACTTGTAATAAAAGACATTATTCAGCATTTAGCAGTAAAATTAGTACGTTTACTCGAGTCGATATTCGAATAAATCGTAATCAAAAGAGGAGAGTGCGCATCAGTGAGAGGAACGAAAAATAAATAATTTGGTTCGTGTACAAGAGACTATAATAAACACATATATATGTTGATGTTAGTGTAATAAAGCCTAATGCTTGTCTGATTTATCGATCGATTTGTCTTGTAACTTTTCGTTTTAATCTTGGATAATTCACTGGAATTAACCTATGTCTTTTTATTTTTGTTACAGGTATGTGTCGGATCGAATTCACCAAGAAAAACTCCCTATGAATGTTTCGAGAACAGGTTTGAGATATGTAGAATAAGATTATAAGTACCCATATACATGTAGATATATTTGCAATATATATCTGAAACAATGAGTGACATCCGGGATAGTGGGTTATGCGTCCCCTTTAGTCCAATCATCTAAATTATTCCATAAGACGGGAGCAACTGCTAGTTAGGGTTGTTGAGAAAATGCTAGGCCAGTGAAAACTACTCTGTGAGATATAACTTGGTGTAGAATTGCTGTAGTATAACTGAAAACAGAGTTCTATAGCTGTAATTTTGCCAAGAAAGAGAAGAGGGACCGACTTTAACTGCTTCATAACTTTAGTCGCGTATATACGGACAATCACCCGTTATGATTTCTAATGCTATTTTGACTGCTCTTACACTCTGGGTGGCCTGACAATTCTCAGTCTTGTCTTGTCCAGAAACCCAGAAATATGCTACCTCGTAAAACGCGACCCCAGGGCTTTGCTAAACTTTCTATTAAATGTTTAGCTTTCACATCAATGTTACATCTTTAGATTTATACACATTTTCATTTGCAAAATACTGCCGAAATGTCTTAAATTAAATTGCTGAATTATATTTTCTATCTCGGGTACGTAATTGAGTGCTCAAGTATTGCGGAAACTATGAGCAAATTATGATATTAGTTTTTTGTTTAACGATAATGTGAAGTCAAAAAATTAGCGATAAAGAAAATTAAAACAGTATTAAAGTCGTTATGGGACAGTGCGTGTCTCAAGCTGGCGCTCTTCAGATTCGCATGCAAGTCCGATAAATCACCATGGTTAACGCTCAGCCCAAGTAATTCTTCGCACGAGTCATGGTGACACGCCTTGCTCATAAAAGCTGACCCACGACAATCTTTACCCACAATCTATACATTTTTACTACTAAATTTTAATAAAAAAAAACCCTTTGCAATCAACTTTATTCTAACCTATCACTCTAACCAATAAATTTATCGAAAGTAATTGACAATCGAACAGTATTTTATTCTACGAATTTTCATAATTGTTATTTATATCACGATTTTTAGTTTATGGCAACGTGATTTCTAGCCTCATCAAAGAAGTTCGAGGGAATTTTTTGAAAATGAGATTTTACAATTTTTTGATTTCAAATTTGATTAGAAAAATTATTTTTGAAATAAAGTCTTAACTCTTCCTATGGTAGAAAAGCATTAAATGTGTATTGTTCTACTTTTTACGAAATTTTCAATTTGAAAAAAATAATAAGGTTTACTATTTCCTGTTATAATAATTTTTTACAACGTTTTTCTACCGTCCAACAATTACAATAATTATGATTAGATTTTTTTTTGAATTTTCAATTAACAAGAGCGCTACACATGACGGGAGGTGTTAAATCCGTTTCGAATGCGGCAAATGAAATAAATATATAAAATTATATATAACAGTTATTATATATGTACCGACTGCAAATACAATTGTATGCTAAATATAAAAAAGTGCATTACGGCCTTTTCTTTTTGTTGGAGCGTGAAAGTGATAACAGCTGAATTATTTAGCAACTTTTTGTTATTAAATACAAATTAAATCAAGACCACTTTAGTAATTATAAAAAAGCTAAAAAATTTTCACACTATTTCGATTCATTATATAGTTCCACTCGAACTTCTTCCAAGAAATTAGAACCTCAACAATTTGTAGCCTAGGAAAAGCTAAAGTAAGTTTAAAAGTAACGGAAAATTAAAAATTTTAAATGAATAACGAAAAAAAACGAAGTAATAGTGAAGACTTTTTTTTTCAAATATTTTTTATTAGAAATTAATCTTCTAAAATCGTTTTATTAATCTGCGTAATTGATTTAGTGGCACGATCAATAAAAACTGCATGTACATTTTTTTGATACACGTCGAGATGATTATGATGATTATAATGATGACGATGAGGATAAAGGGGGTAAAAATAGTACACGAGAGAATGGTTTATAAAAGCCCGGAGGAGATGAAACACTGGAATAATATTAAGGTGAGCTTTATCTAAATGTTAATACAAACCCATTATATCGACTTCTCGAAAATATCTGAAAGAATCCCCGAAGACACTCACTCCATCTGTACATTATTTTTTCTTTTTCTTCAGCTCTATATATATAGATATATACATATTATAAACTCTGTGTATAACAGACCCGGCGGGCTTGAAAACGAAACGCTTAAAAATGTAATAGCATTTGTTGCTCGAAAATTTACTTTTTTGTTATTTTCATTTTACTTATTTCTTCCCTCTTTACTTATACCCCGCTGTCTCTCGCTCGACTCTTTATTTTCCCATTATTCAAATATAAATGTAAATGTAAATATAAATGTTGATACAAATGGATAGGTAATGGAAAGAGAGAATTCAATTGTAGGCAGTTTTGAAAGAGCGTATGAAATATAACCGAGGCACCGAGTCACGAGTAGGCGGTTGCCAAATTAGTTTATAAGGAAGCGCCGTTCAAAAAATTTAAGTCTGGCTTTCAACTTCTTCTTTTTACCATTTTTTCTGCAGTAAATACAAATGCGAGAGTCCTCGGGGTTTACATTTCGTGTTTTGACCAGCAATCCTGGTCTTGGGGTGCAAGTTACGCTCGATTGCTCGCAAGTATCGGGAGCCAACGAACCGTTAAATGTAAAAAATCATGAATCCATTGGCTCGTGACTATTTTTTCAGTCTTTTATTTTTATCTAATTCCATCACCAAAAGTAAATAAAGATCAAGGGATTAAGTATTAAAAAATATATATAAAAAAGGATGAGGAATAGAAAGGAGGGTTAATATAAATGGGGTAATGTCTAGATGTGAGCATATTCTGGGATGAATTGTTCTGACATTGGGCATGAGGAACTCCGTCATTTAGCGGTCGACGCGATAAAGATAGACAGAATAGAGTAGAGTAGGGTAGAGTGGAGCTGAATCCAGTGGATTGTTGTCCAGTAATATCATATCCAATATGCGCGTTCGTCTCGTGTTACCACCCCACACATCTCGCTGTTGCATTGTTCTCTCCTCGAAGCTTTCCCTTCTGCATATATTCTATTCTATAATACTACATATGAGCATTGTGACAGGGTGCCGACAGGGTGCGCTTGCGTTTTCGCAGAGGGTGTGTTGTTGATGCTACTGTGTGTTGTGTGCTAGGTTATATTGCAGAATAGAGCAGAGCAGAGCAAAGCAGAGTAGTGCATATGCCCCATCACATCCGATAGAGCCCGTAATGCCATCTCTAATTCCATGCGAGCTGATTTGATTTTGGCATTAAGATAAAGCGACTCCGGCCGGTGTGGCCCTCGAAAGCATCCCTCTGTACTGATAATCGTGTTTCTACAATGCCGATTGCTCCGACGAATTATATCCATGCGGATATGCGTGTGTATGGAAACGTAATGACAACAATAACAACGTCATTATAACAGATACCTACCTCCCTACAATATAAACTCATATATATCAATATCAATATCTGCATCAGTATCAGTATCAGTACTCATATTAACTCAGTAACTCGATGACTCCACGTACGCCAGTGGGTTGAAAATAAATCCTCTAGTTAATTCAAACCCCGCGAATTTGATTGCCGAGGTGTCAAGTTATTTTTTAATGCTGTAAAAATAGACATTCGGAAAAATAAAATCTGTGGTAGACTGGACAACTAAATAAATTAATATTAATGTATATGTTAGTGACATAAGTGAGAGCTAAACGACGAACTGTGTGACTGATTCGTTACGATTGGACGCCTTCGAGGGCGCGAAACTAATGAAATCAATTGCAACCAGGTTGCGTCTTCCGGTTGAATTAATATATCGTCCACTTAAATTATGATCGACACAAACATCATCCTCCATACAACTGCTCAAGAAAAAAGACTATGCACTCGAGCATTAAGATTTTATCATCATTTATTATTGCGTTTAAATTTATACCATCTGATATTGCGGTACAATAAAAAAAAAAACTATAATAATGACAGTAATAAAATTAATGAAACAAAAAATATTCAAGTCAAATCAATGATTAAACGTTTTTTTGTCCATTTTAAATTCATCGAGTGATTTTTTAACCGAACAATGCAAAGTGGAATCGGTTACGGTTGACAGGCGGACAATAATGATGATAATAAAAAATAATAAACAACCAAGCGAGATGACGAATGAATGAGAACAATAGTTGAGCAACGTCGGCATGCTCATATAACCACAGAGGTATCCAAGTGCGGCAGAGCACGGGTCAACCGCAAACCGACAACGTCCACGCGCTCTCTATGCTAAGCGACTTGTCCTGTCCGCGATATATCGATGCGAGGATCGCTGCATTGATATCATATATATATGCACGTATATGCACATACACCCAGACTCAGTACATGCAATGTAGTATTACATACTTCACCGCTACGCGTTATGATCCAGTTCCAGCTCGCGTTTGTTAGCACGCGTGCCTGCGCACGCACGTGACAAGGATCGTACATGTCGCGCGTGGGAATAAATAAATCCAATTGAACTTAATGTACTTCCTTGTCAGCAAGTTCATTTCTAATGCTTTACCTCCTCTTTTATATTTTATTTACTATCGTGTAACTCAATCTGACTCCATACTATAGACGCTCACGGTTGAATTATAATTACAATGATAATTAAAATCGTTATTATAATTATAATTTTAATTATCACTATTACAGTTGAAGGATAAAATGAACTCGCAAGCCATAAGAAAGACGTTTAAAATAATCTAGTGCAGAGTCATCACTTATGAATTATATGGAACGAGTAATTAGCAATTTAGCATGAGGTAAATGACAGTTATGAAGACGTGGATATGTCTAAGTATGCAAAGTAACACGCGATATTAAAATCTCGTGTGCTGGCTTGTAGAATTTTTTCGGAGGTTTGTTATGTATATGTGCTGTGACTGGGTATAAAAGCTGAAATTGAGATACTTTGGGTTGATGATTCAAAATAAAATTAAATGGAACGACCGCGACGCAGCTTGCGGACTTGTGAAGGCTGCACTTGTGCAGGTGTACATGTAAATGCTAAATGTACGATGCGTTTAATATTTAATTACAATTTAAAGAGCGGTGCTTGGAATATAATAAATTGAATAAGCTCGTTATTTGATCGTCGACTCCACCTTGATGAGTACCTACGCGCTCATATATATATACTATATATTATGTGATGCCATAACTTTTAATATATTTTATTTTCTTTATACTATTATTTTTAAATTAAGTATCATTGACAGTTATTTTCTTTCAGGCGCTTTTACTTAATTACGGTATTAATTATCGTTATTAAACTCGAGAGTACAGAGACAGAGTACGCGGAATAAGAAACGAAGGAATAAAAGGCTTCGTTCTTTTGATTTTTTTTATGATTAAATTTATTCAATGGCAAGTTTTAAACTCACTATGTAAGCAATGCTAGATTTCTTGAACTAATTTTAGAATTTTTGAAAAAAAAATTTGCTACGTTCTGAATTCAAAATTTTGACTATTAGAAATTTTAAAACTTTGAATTGCGAGATAATAAAATTTAGTTTTGATGAATAATAATTATAATAGCTGAAGAAAATGTCAAAATTAGTATTTTGAAAAATCATATACTGGGTAGATTACGGGTCAAAATTTTGTTTATGAGAAAATTATTAAAAAAGTTTGAGTAATCTCGAGTAAGCGATCGTTTTGACCCTCGTGTCGCGGGTTCCTTGATTTAGTAACGTTTATTACATATGAATCTGACATTTGGACATGCGTTTGGGTTGTTAGAGGGAGAGTTGGGCTGTGTCGTAAAAGTCTGACGAGCTGACCAGTGGACACCCGGGTATAAGTTTACTTTCATTTGCACCCCGCAGTCTTCCATTCAGCATCCGACTACTCTGGTTTATTATTTATCCCAAGAGTCGTAAAATTCGTGGATTTATCGCGAGCCATTGAAATGAGAGGCAATTATTTGGAATGCATTTTAGAATATTTATACTTTTTTGATGATTATAAATTTTATTTTTAGCAATTATTGAGAAAAAAGTGTGAGGAAAATAAATAAAAGTTTAGCAATTGCTCGCGAGTGTACCAAAACTCATAGAGATAATCTTTCCTCGGATATGTTCATCTCACAAATTGGCAGGATTACACGTCTAGAGTATAGAGTAGGCCACGTTCTCGAGATTGACAGGATTAGGTGCGAGTGCTTGGAACGCGTTTGTTTATGTCTCTCGTGTCTGCACTATGTACATTATTGGGAATTATATTTAATTCGGCGTAAAAAATTTTAATAAAAATAACAAAAAAACTATAGACAAATAAAAATCATAAAATGACATCCTTCATGTCAAAAATATATATATTCTTTTTCAAACCCACTGGAACGAGAACTGACGTTTTTATTTTTAAGCTTCACATATTTTTTATCCATCGTGCGAGCCGGCAATTCATCGCTCGTTCAATTATTCTTGTTTCCTTTTCCTCGTACATATATGTACACATCTGTTTTTTATTTTATCCTTCAATTTTAATGCCCATATTGCGTGTAAAAAAACTCTAAAGGATATCCAGTAGTTTGTAATATCACTATAGTATCAATAATAAAGACGTGTCCCGACATAAGTATTAAATCTCCTTTCTCACATATTTTTTGTCCATGTCCAGAAAAGTTTTCTGTGGAAATTGATACGTGCCTCAGGCTAAAGAGAAAAATATAACCTACAACTCCATATGTGGTCAAATAGAATCACGTGATGTGAAAATGGACAAATTTCGATCGAAATATTTTTTTTTCCCTTCGAAATTAGCAAATTTCAAAGTAGTTGTAAAAGTTTTTCATGTAATTGATAAAATTGCAGCATAAATAAATAATTTACGTTGAAATTGATAATCTTACGAGCTTACACACCCGTTGTAGAGTCGGGTATCCTATATATAGTGTATGAAGATAAAAAAATTAAAATTAGCCCGGTCGAAGACGCGACGCGATGAGGAAAACCACCCCAACGAATATTATGCAAAGCCACGAGCAATAAAAATAACATATTGCGACCGAGAGAGGCATAAGTTTTAATCCAATATTACTAAGATAAGTCCTTACCCACTGCAAAAAAACCCTCTTACTCCCCCCTTACCTCACGGACTCTTTTTCTCTCTCTCTATGGCTTTCTCTACATATATATTTTTATATACTTGCTCTTTATTTTTCCTTTCCTTTCCTTTAAACTCCCCCGCCACTATCTCGCGTATTCGACTGCTCTTCGTAAGATTTCTTTTGTGTAAGGCACCCCAGCTTTACATTGTGGTTATTAGAAAATATTCTTTTCCGTACACACGGCCCGCATTCGTATATTGGGGGATAAGAACGCCAGCAAGCACATATTTAATAGTACCGTAACCTCAAACGAACCCGAAAGATATTATTTCTTTTCATACACGCCATCAAATTCTTAAATTACCTCTTATTTTATTTATTTATTATTTTGAATTCTTGCTACGTCAGATGTTACTGCTGTCGGAATAAAATTTTTGATTTTCATAGACAGTCAGCTAGAAATTTAAAGATAAACTGTATATATATATATAGATATTTTTTTTCTATTTGGCGCGTGAAATCCGTAGAAATCCAATCGCGCAAAGTTTTTTCTGTGGGTGGGAGTGATGGGACACATTGCTTACGAAAGTTGAAATAGGGGCGACAAAAGATCCTCGTAAAAATTTATAATTTGGAAAATATCATGAGCAGAGAGCAGAGAACAGAGTAAAGTCAGTAGAAAGAAAATAAAACGATAAAAATAGTTAGATATAGAAAAAGAAGGACTGAACAATGATAACAAAAGATAGCAGTCGGCTGGTGGCTCGAGTGATGTCACGGAAAAAGGCATAGGCTTTTATTTTGGATTTCCGTGGCAATTGAGTTTATAAACCGGGAAATCGAACGGAGGGGCTACGACAAACGTCGTCCAGCATCCAGGGTAACCCGGTTTAGGTTGTAATAGTGATAGTAATAATAATAATAATAATAGTAATAATGATCTTGACAGCAGTAATTTTGGAAAAAGACTTGGAGAAAATTGAGGTCGTTATCAGGTGAATTGGATGCGACGAATTTTTATGGAAAATTTTTTCGATAATAATAAAATTTTATTTTTCTTAACGCGAAATTTTGTTTTGTTCGTTGATATATATTTATTTACGTAATTTTATAAATGAAAAAAATCATAAGCCGTAAAAAATTGATTCAATAATCTCGACAAAGAGAATCAACATCGACATATATCTATTCATATAAATGTTTCAATATCAATGGAATAAAAAAGCACAATAACAATAGTAATATAACAAAAATAGCGTATCATTTTACCAGTTGTAAGGTTCTTATGAAATCTGACGCTGCAATAATAGTCATATAAAAAAATATAATAATAATAAAATGTGTAGTATATGGATGGTTACAGTAAGAAAAAATAGACTTAGGGAAAAAAAAAGGTATTTGAAATGATGGGGATAAAGTTCTATCAAGCATGACACGCGAGGGCTAAAATTCCCCACATAATTTTATAATACATTCGCTTTTGATTTTTTCATACACTCAAAGTTTATAAGCTGTGTCATATATTTATCAAACTTCCGGAATTATGTTTATTTTTTTTTTTTTTTTAAGTAAACAAACCGCTTCCTTTTGAAAATATTAAACTAAATCTATTTGCACAAGACTAGTAGCAGGATGTCTTAAGATAAAATTTTAAATGATAAATGAATGCATACACTGGCATGCTTTGTCTGAATTTCGAGAAATAAAAAGTGTTTTTTGCAAGGCAACGACCTTTCGGTAGAATTTTAATAAAATGACATGGATTTTGATACTCAAGGAATTAAATCTCAGTTATAGCTAAAACTTTAAAACTAAACTCGGTTGCTATGAGCAATAGATTCGCTCAATGCGCGAAAACGGGGTTGCAACCCTCGACTGTGCCAAGTGCAACCCTAATCCCCGGTCCTTCCACGAGCCATTAATAATATACCCATATTGGACACAATTCACCTTGAAATTAACCGGCAGTCGATTGGTAAGCCTGGGCAAATTGACTTCGAAATTGACAATTTATGGCAGCCAGCAAACCCGTTTCAGTTTACGTGATCTCTGTCTTTCTCCTCTATTTCGCGTTACCTTATCTCCAGGTTCGTCTTCACTCGATAACTTAATTACCGCCTCCACTCCCCCAGAATTAAATTCCTGAAAAAATCCTCATGTTCATCAACTAATTAGTCGAGATAGCTTGCCATTTTTCTACCTTCCATTTAAATGCCCTCGGTTTGTTAACGCTGGTAATAATAATATTCGAAAAAAAAAAAAATAAAAAACACGGGCTATTGAACGTAAATCAGGTTGGAAAAGGAATCGAGTATAGCATAGGAGCGCGTAGGTACGTTCGTTGGCTGGAACGCGTGTAGATCGTTGATCTGATATCGTATCCAAGAGTAGATGAGCATGGTGTGATTTATAGCGAGTAGCTTAATTGTCTTAATTACGCGCTCGCTTCCGTGGAAAGCGCGATGTATATGCGCGCACCACTCCAGAGCTCGTGATCTTGCATTTTATATTTTTCACCTTTCATGAGCTGAAATTAAAAAACACAAACATAAACATAAAATAATCTAATAAAAGATTAAGATTAACATAGAAACGGATTAAGCAATCCAATAAATCTCTCCATCATCTTATTGTTTTTCCATTACACTCGAGGCCGCATGTGCACCGACACAATCATTTCCCGGGCACAGTACCCACTCTGGGGTTTAAATTTTATTGCGCGTATGATAAATGATGCTTGTTGTTGTTCAATTCAAATTGGCGAATAAAACAAAGTATTCTATGATTCTCACACGGCGTATCAAAGTCCCAGCAGAGTCTTAGCTTAACGATCCGTGGAATGTATTTCGCAGCCAGCTATGAATTATTCAAACTCCCTGGCTAGGCGGTAGGTCATTATCTTACGTTCGTGCCCGATGAAAATATTTTCTTTATTCTTTTCTCTTCTTTTTCCTCCAGCTCCTCTGCTCTGCGATATGCCACTCGTAAGAAAGTACTTGTACTCTTGTACTCATATTGTTGCTCCTATCCGCCAACTTCCTCTCTATTAATCTTTTAAAAATTACTATCTGCGCTAACGATCGCCCCGTCTCTCTTTTATTCCATAATTAATAAAATATATGCACGGAGGCTCAAAAACAAATTACTCCCATTCAAATGTTCGACTTTCGCGCCAATTATTTCATTGCGCAATTATCGCTTACTTTTAGCCGGATCGGTAAATCATTGAAGCCTCGGTAGACGGGATTTCAGCACCTGGCCCCAAGAAATCAAATACCACACGCAACTGGTAATTTATAACGCGACGTACTTGCGGTAGTTTAAACGGTATCAATTGATCAGACGGTTTTATTGATGTAAAGATGGAATTGATGTCGATGTGTGTCGCCTCTAAATATCTAGACTTAGATCTTGATATCTAAACACTGGCAGCCGTACCCGCATATAAAAAATATATAAGAGCGATCAAAGCCCTCGGTGAATGCAAATTTAATAGCATGTAGCGTATATAATTGCGGAGATCTGATTTGCGTAACGAATAATATTCCAACCAGTTGGAATCCTTACGTACGAATTATTTCAATGAAATCGACATAGATATCTACTGCATTTTATTATACTATTATAAATGAATAATTATATTCGTGATCTGTAATATTCACCATGCCATTATTTAAACTCTTGAACTTTTTATTTTTTATCAGCTCGCATTCTATTTTTTTTAGTAAATAAAGTATTTTACTTTTATTAATAAAAGGCTGGAATAATTTCGCGGTTGATTAACACCGGGCTCGTTAATTATCTTTATTGGCACTTAAATGTATCTGTAAATATATATATGAGATTTGTCTGTCAAGTTAAATGGGCAATAAAAATAAATAAAAATTAAAACAAAGTTGGTTTTAAATAAAAGTAAAAAGTACACAAAGTAAATGAGAATAACGATAAGCTAATCGTTTTGCGAGTCGAGTGTGCTCTTGTCTCTTGTTTTCGGTGTAACCTGAAGCTAAGCGGTTTAAGAGATCAACGGCACATAACCGACCGCGTCATGAGAATCATCCGGACGATATCGCAAGTTGAGATTTTGTTCCTCGGGATGGAATGAGAATGGATGACGAAGGTGGAGGTGATGGAGGAACAGTAGTGAGTACAAGGGGTGCCAAGTGAGTAGGAGTTTCAAAAACGAATCAGAGGGAGAAACTAAAAATGTCTGAAGGCTCGTAAGAGTCGGCGTAGATAGTGAGGGTTAGACCCATACAAAGAACGGTGATCGGTCGATCATCGGGCTATGATCGCCGTCCGATCCTCGAGCATCGGCTGATGATCGGAATATGTATAGGCGCAAGACTCGCTGGGCATCGTATGTTAACATCAGCGCAAGATTGCCAATGGAGCGTCGGCCGAGGATAGTAACCGAGCATCGGCCGAGGATAGTAACCGAGTATCGGCCGAGGATAGGATACGAGGTTTATCCTATTGTACACTGAGAATAAAATTTCCTTCAGACAACTAATTTTTGTCATAATGAAATATATTAGTGAGCCTTAGAGAATGAGTTATTAAGAATAAATAAATATTATTTAGAAATCACATCAGAATATTTATTTAACAATTAAATAAATGCATATTTAGACAAATAATTTTATTTGTCTAATTTTAAATTTAATTTAAATAATTTAATTTAAATTTAATTAAAAATAAATTAAATTGAAAAATTTGTCTAATTTAATTTAAATAAATTTATTTCTTTGACACGTACTTTTTTTATTCTATGACAAAAATGTTCAGGGAAACATTAATGTCATAATGTAATACAGAATACCTCTATATTACTATCAAAAATAGGTAATAGTCACTCTGCTGATTTACAGCAGGTAACCAGTCCCATATATGCTACAAGTTGGGAATATAATAATTCTGAAATAAGTTTCTTACCAGGGACACACTACAAGAGGTGGGCGCGATCTAGTGGCAAGCACCGCACTACTTTCACTGCTGCTGCCTAGTACCATAATTTTTTAAATCAATAATTAGGTTTAAATATATATTTATTAACCTCGACCAAATGTATATATTTATTCTAAATGAATATATTTTTTTGTGTGTGAGTAATATTTATTAGAGTTAATATAATAATATTTTGCTTCAATATTTGAATTTGTTGGCACTATAAAATAGTTTAGTTGTCCATTAAATAAATATTTTCTTAACTTTACCAAATAATTTTCTTATCTTAGAGAGAGAAATATTAGTGTCGACCAAATAGAATCTATTAAATCATTTGTTAAAAATGACAAAATAGATTATGTTGACGTTATAAAATTTAGTTTAACAAAATTTAACAAAATTAATTCAATTCTCCGAAGAGAAATGTTTTCTCAGTGTACACAATCACTAAAACTATTCTCATCACTTTCATTATTACTATTAAATACACTATAATTAATTTCTTTATTTACAACATTATTTACAATTATTTCACTGTGTAAATTATCATGATCACGATCGTTTGTACTATTATCATTAACAATTAATACTGAGACATCCTTACATATTCCGATCATCAGCCGATGCTCGAGGATCGGACGGCGATCATAGCCCGATGATCGACCGATCACCGTTCTTTGTATGGGGAGTATTAGGTGGTTGAGATCTATTATCCATGTATTTTTTTAATGCCCGATGTTTTCTTTCACGGTCAGACATGATTTTATAAATTACAAAATTTTTTTTAATCACAGCGATAAATTTATTTTCTGTTATATTCAGTATTGTTTCGGTCTAATGAAAAGTATATACAGGTAAATATAATGCTTAAAAATAGCTGATGTGATATTTAGTGCGCATGCGCAAAATAAAATTTATCATATCATCGACCGAGGAACGGCCGATGATCGGATTTCATTGTTATGAATATAGTTCGGTTACCGATGGTGTGACAACCATAGGCTGATGATAGTGCACCGACGCTCGACCGAGCATTGGTAGCCGAGCCTCGGTCGATCGTAGTTTTTTTCCGAGCATCGGCGACTTCGTATGGGGAGACAGGATGAAAAATTAGATTTACAAATCTGTCTTGACTACTATGAGATTGCCCGCTTACACAAACGCGGTTCTCATGTATCACTGAGCGCGGAAACCAATCACACGAGGTGTACAATGATACACATTAATCATTTTTTTCTTTTTTTTTTTTTTTTTTATTACTTCTGCTATTGTTATTTTTTAATGAATGAATGAACTGGGCACTAATGATTCCAGTGAGTCGTTTTAAAAAAAGGTAGATCGGCTTGGGGATGTTACGCGGGATTTAGAGCGTGACTTTGAGAGTGAAATGAGAACCTTGACCGTGGTATAACAACTTAAGAGAGAACTTTTTAGGCTGGTTGTCTTGCTCTTAAATTATCTGCGTGTTGCACTAAAGGAGAGTTTGTGTGAACAATAAAACAAAAAAAAAAAAAAAATAAATAAAATAAAAGTAAAACCAAGTGTGCGCCACTCTGGCGCCTGGGCCCTGTATGAAAAATGGACACCGCTGCCACCTTAATTCACTGGCTAAGCTGCTCTTTTTTACCTCAGATAAATTTAAAAGGTGTTGATTAAATGTTGCAACATATTATTGACAATGTACTTTACATATTTATAATTTCTCTAGTTCTCGAAACATTCATACCACAGAAATTTTTTTTATTTTAAAATTATTAGTAGTAATTATTTTAATAAAAGTCGAGAGCGCCAGGTGAGTGACACAAGTACTGAGTATATATATGACTTGTGACATAAAAGCTCAAAAAAATCGACAAGTCGCGGACGGGGTAAATCGTTACCTCGATGACGGTTGTCTCTAACCACAGTAACTCTCTACCACTGTGCAGCTCCAGGCCCGGGAGACCGCCAAAGAGAGCATCTATGGGACTGAGTTTAGCGGCGAGTCATCTTGCTGCTGCTGGACATCCTCCTCTCAAGAAACACCGACTCGACAATGGCGACTACTACGAGAACGGCCATCTCGGTGAGTTTATTCAATTATTTTTTATACTTGATTCATTTAAATTCCCAATTAATTAATACCCCCGACAATTTAATTATAAAACGCAAGCAGGAAAACGAGTGATTCGGTAATGAAGTAGTTGGCACATAATTCGTAGAGCGGTAAAGTTGCTAGTGCAATTTGATATTAAATGTATGTATGTAATATATACATATAGGCTGAGAGTACACCGCGGGTATGCATAAACGCGCAGGGCACACACTTGATTATTACCATCTATGCATGCTGCTGCACTATGAACCCAATATATAGCAATCAATTAATTAGGGGAATCAAACACACTTGGAGTGAGCAAATTAACTGCGATTCCACTCCTATGTTATTGCGGGTTGTGGTTCTGGTGGTCTCTCCGCTCACGTGCAGTCCTTCTATATATATTATATACAATATATAGGGGCCCCTTCTTCATGTAAAAAAACTTCCTAAATTCATGACTCTGAACTTCGAAATTCGCGAGTTCTAACCTTTGAGTTGATAATTTTTCGAACGTCAGCAAAATTTTCAAACAGAATTATTTTTGTTTGAAAAATACTCAGTTGAAAATTTTCGTATGCTTGAATATTTTCAAAGTTTCAAAAATGATCGAATTGAAGCTCAGAATTTTCTCAAATTTTGGAGTTCATGGTGATGTTCCTTCTTGGAACATTTTTATAACGGATTTTTTTTGCATGGGCCATTTGGTATTTCTGTGCAGACTAAATAAACCAGCACTCAGTCCGATTTCAGTGGATCTCTTTAGTACCATTGGTAGGTATTATATGAGAACAGAGCGAAATTGGAGACAAAACATCTATCACTTGTCCACTTATATCTCAATTTAACGTAATGCACTTACTCGTTCTACGGATGAAATATCACACTCGTAATTGTTCTGTCGACGTTCCAATGTAAATGCATTCGTTCGTTTTGTTTGATCCATATGAATTGAATGAATGAACGAACGAACAGTCTGCAGAACAAGTAGAGGGAAATGTGCGCACTGGGCTTTATGCCGCTGCTGTTGGTGGTCAACAAACTTAACCACATTGTGCTCGGTATTAATTTTGATATAAATGTAATTGTTTGAGTAAATAATCGGACATGATGTGGTGGTCGGCATCAATTTTGTTCTGAAATATGTTTCGGGGGTTGATTATAATACAATTAATGGGTTAACATTTCTGATGTTTCCGTGCCGCGACCAAAATGCTAAATTTCAAATAAATATCAAATTATGCTACAAATATATATATAACAATATATTTGTACTGCGTTACCGTTAAATTTTATTAATTAAATATAATAAATTTATTACATTGCTGACCGCAGTCGATACGCTAATTAAATTAAACACGAGAGGGAAGCAAAAAATTATTTTTTATACTTTTATTATTTTTAAATATTTTTGAATCTATTGATTTCATTGAATTGGACGAATGATGAGTTTTACTATCAATAAAAATGAAAATGCAGCGTCATTCTTTCAATAATATCGAGCTGTTGTGGTTAAAAAAAAAATATCATGATCATTTAATAAAGTTAATCAAACACTGCCGGTAAAAAATTGAAATGCTTTGAAAAATAAATATTATGATGACATATCATGAAAAATGGTACCGTTTGTTATAAATTTTCCCCTTGTGAAAACTGTAACAATAATAACAATATGTATGTATACATTTATTTCGGTTGAATTAAAAAACACGAGGGTGGACAGGATAGAGAAGAGTTTTGTTGAAAGCTCAATTGAAGTTATCAATAATAAGTAACTTATTGGATTATAAATACCGAATAAAGTAGCTTTAAAAATAAAAAAAATGAACATTGGTTGTATTGATGTTGTGTGTATCCACAGGGAGGATGACGATGACGACCACGAGGGGGCGAGGGGGAGTGGGAGGAAGGGAGGATTGTGAGCCGGTTATTTCGAGGTCGGACGATTCACGCGCACCGTGTAAACACGGGCGAATCGATTCGACACACGCACGCGAACGCCTGACGGTTGACACGCTCGCATATACAAACATATATATTTTTATTTATGTGTATGTACATGAGTATTATATTGTATAAAGCGTTTCAAAAATCGAGTGCTTTTTATTGGCTCAACTTTACCGTAAATGTATATGTTCACTATACCAAATACTGCTTCCACATTAAAGTAAAACGAGGAGCTTCCAAAAATATTTTTAAAACCACATTATTAATTTCAAATATTATTTTATCGGGTCATGAATAAATTTATTAATTTATTTATCAAATTTGTATGCGGGTAAATATACTAATCGATAAACATTTTACCTTATAAATTAATTAAAATAATTAATTAATTTTATTTAACAAAAAAAAAACCAACAAAATAGTGTTTTATTCAAATCATTACAAATGCGCGCTGAATAATGGAGTAAAAATTTTTTTGCATTTATTTTGCACGTGGGTGAATACTCATAGAAGCACTGAATAGTTGATCGTAGGCTGGTGAATAAAAAAAAATATCGACACAATACTTGTGTTGACGATGAAATAATATTGACATTTAAATTGTGATATGTGTTCTTTTCACAGTTTTTGTTGTTTGAAAAAAACCGTAAATATTTTTTTCCCGGTTATTTGGCTAATAAATGAAAAATTTGGTTTTGTTAACCAAAGTACGGTGCATTTATTTATTATTTTTGTAGTTGAGGGATTTGTGGTCAGAAGCCGTTGAGGGATGTGCTGTTACTACTCCAACTACTGAGCTGCTGTGGTGAAACAGTAGGAACTGAGTAATTCGGCTAACCACGATGCGTTTCGAGTCACGAAATTGCGGTTGACCCACGTGTTTATCAGCTTTCCCTAGAGTAATTAATTAATTTATAAAACGAGACTAATTTATTGAAATAAAAGGTGTCGTTTGGCTTAGGACGTTGACTCTGCAATTAAATTAAACTGAATATAAAAAAAATTAACAGCAATAATAGTGAGTAAAAAATTACACGATTTTTTATCCTCAATCAAAGTTTAGTGTGTCGGGCTGGCGCGCCGGTTGATTGTTTTTACGAGAGTGCCGGTAAAATAAAACCAGTGCCCCAAACCTCTTAATTTTGGTAACACTGTTATGGTTTTACAGCCACTATACCTTCCTCTACGAACTTTTACAATCGGTGTCTGTAAATCAGTCGGCTAAACTTTTGTTTCCACAACACTAGATTGCAACAACAGCAAACTTTTAAAACTAATCAAGACGTCAGCTTGTAAAAATTATAGGATACAGAACTTCATTTTATTATTACAATTACAATCACCTTTTTCGCTCTTTTACATTTTACTGATTAAAAAATAAAAAAAAATGTATGAAGTACTACAGTGATAACAATGAAAAATATTAAATGGCATGTATCCTTTGGTGTTGAAAACAGTCAATTTTTCTCTATTGAAACAAACGTTTAATTCCGTTGTGTGTGCTGTTGTAGTAAGCACTTCCTGAGGGAGAGTTGATGGTCCAACGATTCGCGAGAGAACATAAAAACACCGAGCTCCCACTCTTTTTCCTGTATCGCTCAATTAACTCGTCGAGTTCGACGCGTTCTTTGCTTTGTGCTAAAAACTTTTTTTCTCATTTCATTCCACTTGATTCCATTATTTTCGTTGTAATTTACACCAGTTCCCCGGACAGGGAACCCACACCCCCTTTCGGAGTCCTCCGAAAACAAAACATCGTCAATAATAAAATAATTTATTTAAGTTTCGTTTAAATAATCCAATAAAAAATCCGGCAAAGAATATTTAAAATTTAAACGAGCAACGTAAAAAATAATAACACTGTATTCCATATAAGTGAAGATCGGTTTAATTTAGTAATATATACATGCTCTTTACTTTAATTATCACGTAAAACGTATAAACAATGCATGCAGCTGCTTCACGATCGGGGGATTATGTATAAGCTATGTGTGAGGCCACCTTTATGCTCCACACTACTTTTATACTTCATCTCCATCTGACTCATCAGTAGCCAGTACTCTAGCCAGTACTCCAGCTCTTTTCCTCTCCATGCTGTCTTGGTCTATTTAATTCTGCATTCAGTACAACAACAGCAACAACAACAGCAACAGCAACTAAACACAGTTTGTCTCGAGTTTGAGCATTAAATCGCTCAACAGTTGTACTCATATGCCGCATCAAGAGACATAAACCTGCCAGCCGTAAAAACTTGATGAAAATACTCTTGTACTCTGCATATGTACATTATTTAACAGCATACACCATATTCTTGGCCGTGTAATTATCCGTTTTTCAATTATTGGCAATTAAACTCGCTCTGGTATAAATGATGACATAAAACCGGTCGGAGCTAGAGCTCATCGATTATAAATTTATATTTTATTTAATAAAACGAATAATGAAAAAAGGCCAAAGTGAAATAAATAAAAAATATCTAAACCGGTATGTGATTTTTGGGTCTGTCAGCATCGGAGTATTCTTCTCTGTCTTGTCTGCCGCTCATATCGGTTTTAGCCTCCCAATAAGCGACGGTGAATAAAACGCGGACTATATACCTGCTGCCAAGACCAGTCAGTCAGAAGATATTAATAACGAAATATGATATAATGGAAGCATCCCTACGCGAAATACAATACAATGTTTATGTACTGGATTAACTGATGTTGCCCGATCTCTGAGTTGTGAGACTTGCGTATATACTGATGATGAAAAAGTATCGACCGAGTACAGACAGTCCAACATTTAAGACACTGGACTACAGAATTGCTGCTACATATATTTGTATATGTATATGTATATGTATATTTATATTTATATATTATGTATGCTGAGTTAAGCAGATGGTACGGAAAAACGATGTAGTCCCTTGGCCGATCTTGATTCTTGATACCAGTGCAGCGAGATTCGCCGTAAAGATTGCGTCGTTTGATTTTTATTTTTTGTAAAATGCTGTTTGTTGATCGTACATACATTTGTTGTTTATACTGAGTGAATGTTGTACGCGTGTCTGAAGAAATAAATGAAATGAAGGGAGAGAATGCCCAAGAACCCGGACACTCTTGACGGTAATTTAAGTTGTTGTTTAAATTTTCGTTATTATTTTTTATTGGACGTTAAAATGTTAATCCGATGGGTCGGTTCTAGGATGAAAAAATAGCTGGGTACATTTAAAAAAAGGATTTAGGACTAATTGTAAGTGATGATGATGGCGAAACCCAAAATCATAAGCTGGAGAAATAAAAATAGCAATTTTGTAAATAATTCATTGGCCGATACGTCTGTGTATAATTTTATGTTGGAATAGTTCGCATAACGATCATCTGGTCTGTGCTATCGGCTCATTGGTTTGCTTTGTTATTATTTTTTTTTTTTTTTGTTTTTGTTTTATTTATTTGCGATGTATAATATTATTGATGCCGAGTATTAATAATTTGGTATTCATAAAATAGTGCATTCATAATATAATATGGAGGCCGGAAATTTTTAGCCGATGAAGGGACGGACTAGATCGCCTGGAATAACAAAAAAATGTAAAATAAAAGGAACACACGTATTATAATAAAAAAATAAAAAATGAATCCTGGAAGATAGAGATGAGCTGAAGGAGAAAGAAGAAAGAAGAAGAGAATGAAGAGGAAGATGAAAGTGGGGTGTTGGTCAGAGTATGAACCGCGAAGAGTGTAAATAATGCTGAGGCTGATTGTGGGCGTGGCTGACAGAGCTCTAAAAATCTTCGACTATATATCAAAGGGTTTACTGCCTTGAGATGATGCCCAGTAAGGTGTGCTGTATGAGCAAGTGAAAGAGCGCCAAGCTTTGAGACTTTTTCGCCAAGAACAAACAATATAGTTATGGACAGAGATAACACGAGTCGAATTCGTCGCGCGAGAGAGCGAGGGCTTAAAAGATTATAAAAAAATGAGTAAGAGGACATCGAGACTGAGTTGTTGTCTTGCAGAGGCTATTGCTGCTCTGGATAGAAGATTGGCTGGTCGCGGCTCGGACTCAGACTCCAGCTTCTATTTATCCGTCGTAACGTCCCTATGTCTCAATACCCTGGCTCGATGCAATGAGGACTGAAAAATTAGGAGGAGGGTAGAAAGAGGGAGACGTGTGTGGTTACATGTATGTTGTGAGGGTCTTATATATGTGCCTTGGGCCTTGTTCACTTTCTCGGTTATTCGACGATACGACGGGCTACTCGGTTCGGGTTCGCTCGCTGTATGTTGCCAGGCCCTGGCCTCGCGATTACTTGAAAAACCGGATTTTTGCTGCACGAAACTCTGTTTCCCGTGTTATATATATTTACATTTGTATATGCATACTACAACTAGGTACCGATCAATATTGTCTGACAATTTAACCCACTGGTAGTCGAGTTTGTTTATCACAATTTTATTTTTGGGAATTTTTGACTCGGTAATTTATGCGAAACCAATAGATTGATACGGATGGAAATGAAAATTAGCTTGTTGGTAAAATCTCATTTGTCTGTAAATTTATTCTCGTGTTTTGTTAATTTATGGTAGAGTGCACAAGAGTGAGTTAGAAAGAGAGGTGATGGTAATTATAAAGAATAATTAAGAATGAGAATATAAGAATAAAATTAAAAAATAAAAATAAGAAAGAGGAAGAAGCAGAAAAAAGAAAAAAAAATAAGTAGCTGATAGACGTTTTTCTCTCAACGTCATTCTCACTCGCAACGCGATTGTGCACCGCGTAATAGTATCAAGCATATATCAGCCAGAGAATCCCCCGGAAGAAGGAGATGCTCGGCTGATGGCTTTAGTACCTGGTGTGTAATAAAGAGAGACGAAATTCACGAGGTGGATTATTTAATAAAAAGAGCGATGTAGAGGAGCGAGAAAAACGAACGTATGAATACTTGTGAAAAAAGAATTAAAAATAAATAATAAAAGTAAGACAAGTAAAGAAGAAAGAGTTGGTGGGTAAGAGTTGGTATAGTAAGAGATTGTTGGTGGGTCTCCTCGAGGTCTCCGCATGCCACTGCAGTCAGCCCAGACAGAAAGCGGTCTGTATAATTATGGGTTGTCACCTCATCAGTTCGCGAGGGTGCACACACTCTCACGTGTCTGTACATCAGTACAAGAGTATGAGCACAAGTGTGTGTGTGTGTGTGTGAGTGTGTGGTGGAATCATCGCTGCAGAGGCGAAGGAACTGGACGACAGGCAAAGACAGAGGCCGAGTGAGTCAGTCGAGACAGCGAGAGTCTCTTGATGTGGCTGGTGGATATGCTGCAGCACTACAACTTACACAAGAAAGGGTTATTGGAGTGCAGTCTTTAGCTCAAATTGTGTTTTATCGTCCTTCGCATTCCACTACAACAAGGTGATTGGATGAGGGACCGTGTTTTTTCTAAGAACGATGATTTTGGCTCTTAATGAAAACGAAATTAAAATTAGTAATGAAATGAATGTTTGATTTTATGTGTACGTATGTATGTATATATGAGGTTGCTGATTGTTTTATTTATTCTGGTTTTGCATTTTGTTTTTACAACCGCGGTGAGTTCAACGAGCAGAGTCGAGTGAGAGAGGGACAGAGGGACAGAGGGACGAGTGCGTTCGGTGCATCAGTTGGAGATTGTAGAGATGAAGGACCGAGGCTAAGTGGAGAGTTTAAAGGGATTTCATTAAATCATATGGATTGGAGATAATGTATGTTATCGAGCGAAGCGTTCAAATCGCGCTCTATAAGTTGTAATAAGTCCAATTTTAAGGCCGATCATGGGCCAACGGTTGATCCAAACAGTGGTTGTCAAACATTTTTTACCCGAGTATATTTAATGTGGATTTGTGATTTGTGTGTTTGAGGCCTGTGTGTTATATCTCCAGAGAGAGTATATTATATTGGAACACGTGCTGGAGTCCATTATATGGACTCCAAGATTAGTGTGTACGTGAAAGTGGGGGCTGGGTTCGAATCTCGGGTACCCACCACTTAGTCGTCAAACGGCCAGCCGGTTCGTCCAAAATCACTGCCATTTAGATAATTTGTAATGAATAGGCACCTTCTCTTCACTCGCCTGTGTCCTTTATTCCTTTTATCCTCCACCGACTCTCATTCCTTACCAACGTCACTCCCTTTTATTTTATATATCTCTGGTATTTATTTATTTCTGACCAACGAAATACCAAAATCGATACTGACTGGATGTCATTGCCAAGAGTTACGCCAATATCTTCGTTTTTTATCACAATAAATATTTTCGCTTAAAAGTTTCGCCTGACCGAGAAATTTAAAAAATAAATAAGCCCAATAATGATTCCGGTTTTATCAAGAAAAGGTAATTGACGGTTGTCATTTGACGTAATAAATCTAATGTCTCCGATTTATTTCCGATGGGTAGTCGAGATAAAAAGCTGGAAAAAAGTCGAGTAACTGTCGTGATGTTGACTGAGGGAAGGGCGAGCACGTTTTGACGAATGAACCAAGCGTGGCTTGGAATGCGAGACGAACACTTGGAAAGAGATCTTCGAGGAGTTTGAGGGCCGCGGGAAGAGGAACCGACAACCGGAGGACTTATCGTTGTGAGACCAACTGCTCGTGCTGGCATAACAAACGATATTCGCGAGAGCGATGATGGAATGAAAGTGGAGCCAACAAGGGGCTGATGCGAAAGAGCGTCGATGAGACCTCGTCACATCTCGGGTAGGAAACGTGACGAAGCATACATTATACTGCGGGGGATTCTTTGCCACTTCACTGCAAGAGATTCACAACCTGTGTGTCGCACTGCAAGATTGATCGCTCTCAGATTCATCGCCCGCTATTTTATTTTACTCTATCTGTTGCTGTTCACTCAATTTATTTTTTTAAAATTACAATTAAAAAACAACTGCACCAGTAATTAATTAAAGTTAATATTTTGATGTTATTAGATTTATTGTTGCGATACACGAGGGTTGAAAGTAACATTTTGTATCGTATACTCTAAGTCGGTGTACAAACACAAACGGCTATAGCGTGTATTAGTCTACGGTGAAATCAACGTGCAGATTATATGTAAAATATATATACATATACATCTCTATATATATGAATAGAGTTTACTATACAAGTAAATCCGCTCACACTTGCACGTCGCTGTGATTGATATTTGGTTAAGCGGACAGCGATCCATCAACCCGACAAAAGCGCTCTTTATCCTCCTCTGTAACGTCAGCCGCACGTTCCCTTCCCGTTTTAAATCTTTACCCAAAAATAAATTTATTTCATTTTATTGTACAAATTTATTAACAACCTCTGCAGTGAAGAGTGCAGATGATTTAATTTAAAATTAGATGATTTCATGTTTGCAGACGTTTCGCGACTGGAGAAGTCACCGTTGCTGGCGAACGGGTACAACCAGCCGCCCACACACTTGAGTCACATGCAGTACATGCAGCTCGGAGGACATCCAGGTGCAGGACACACGGCGATTCTTTCACCCGCGAGCCTGCCACACCATCTCCAGGCACAGGTGCAGGCGCGTGTTGAACAAGGACTAAAAGTGAACCCGAACATGACCAACATGGAAGCCCTCGCAAGGTTTGTACTTGAGTTGTTTTATTTTTTAATATAAATTTAAAAGATAAAAGTTTTGTAAATGTCGGCAAGAGAGTTGATGATTAGGCTTTATAAATCTTAAGTTTGTACAATTGAATCGGCGTGTTACCCCTCGATTTATTGCTAATGATGTATCTCGGAAATGACGAACTGCCGCTGCGGGAAACATTTTCATTAACTCAGCTCCTCTTTCCCGTTTATATACCAGGGCAAGTTAATTTTCCGAGCAGGGAGAACAGAAATGAAACGACCAAACGACCTGTCCCCATCCTACTGCTTAATAAGTATCTTTAAACTTGTTCGTCGCTTAAAACTTATTCCTATGCTCGGTAATATTTAAATTATAAAATAATTATTACCTTGCAACAAACTCAGCCAACCATGTTCTTCAGTATTTTTAGCAGAGTATTATCGATGACACATTTGCCCAACTATAAAAATTGGATTTATTTCATTAAAGATTCCATTTAGCGTCTTGTTGAGTCATATTAAACACATGCTAAGAAAAAGAAAGAGAAAAAGAGTGCGGCAGTGATACGAATAAGAGTATAAGCTCGCGAGGCCAAAAGAATACTAGTTTAAGAGGATTTAAAAAGACAGTGAAGCCGTGGAAATCGCGGGGGGTCTCGACACTACTTGATCTCTTCTCTTTTTCTTGTACTTGTTATCGCTGGTTCTTCTTTATTTATGCACTGACTTTTCTTTACTCCACTGCAGTCTTTTCTCCGTCTCACCCGCGCCGCTGCTTTATTTCCCTTCAACACAGCCCAGGTTTAAATTACATTCCGAGGGTTAGTCTAAGTCTATCTTCCGTCTCTCTCCGCCGTAACAATAGCAAGTGCAACGACTTGACACTTGATCTCAATAATTCTTACAGCAATCTCAATAATTCAATTTACTCATTACCTTTTTTCCGGTTTTATGTTAAATTATTTACAAAAGCAGCTTCAACATTTCAAATTAACGCTCCTTCACATCCTCTACCGGCCACCGTCTCTAACTAAATAACTAACGACAAATTGTGGTGAGCCATTAACAACCTCGGAGCGTGTTGGCAACATTGTATTGACAATATATTCAAAATCTTCACCTCAACCACTTACCAACTCCAACATCTTACATCCTTACATGTTCAATTTACCCTACGCTGTGTAAGATTTTGTGGTTAAGGCCTTTTAGCCCGTTGAGTTTCCCTTTACTTCTTGCTTTGGCCCTTTGCTTTGCTCTCTTCCCTTCGTTACATTCTGCATCCTACAGTAGTCTACAGTCTGCCTAACGCTTATATATATTTACATATTAATATTTTGTATAGATTTTTACCTTTTCGATGTCTAGATAAATTTCTATTATCCATAACCCAACCAGTTGATTACTTGTCGACTGATATCCGAGCCAGACTCTACTTGACGTCATTTAAATAAATATAAAAATAAATAATTGAATAAATTATTTATCGCTGGGAGTTTATGTTTAATTGATATTAAAATAAATGTTAAGTGAGGTGTAGACAAAAATATATATTTATATACAGCAACGACAACTACGAATACGAATACAAAGACAGAGACGATGACGATGAGGAGAAGGCGTGCACCGCACGTTTCACATTATGATTTCAGCGCTTTGCTTTTAATTAAAATGCAAATCTATAGCCGGCACACGCGGACGAGCGGAAAAAGGAACGCCTGAGAGAGATCAGGAGGTAAGACGGATTACGTTTGAGGGACTAGGCCGTTGCGGGTGGGGACAGGGACAGGCAGGGGCCACGACAAACATCGGAATATGATTAATTCACTGCAACCCCATCCCTGTCTTGTTTCTAGTTTCTTCACCCTCCCACCCTCTTGCTAGTCGATAAACACACACATAAACACTTGTCCATCTTGAGCTTCCTACAGCACAGGGATTTAAATTATACCCATTTGATTAATTTTCATCTTAGATAATTCTATGAGTAAATAACCAACTTTTTATAAAAAGATGTGACGATGTAGCGCAAAACGAACGGAAATGAAATTCTGTTGGTTCTTTTTTAACGCGTAAAGATACTTTGGTCTTGTCTTTTTAATCAACGACTTCAAAAGCCTGCTTGGGAATAAAGTTGACTTGCAATTGATTCGAGTAATGCAAAGATTTCTTAATCAAGTCGTGAATATATTTTTTTAAATTCTTTCATCTCAGACTGATGATATATTTGGTCTGAAATGTGCGTCTTGTTGAAAAAAATTACAGCTAGTTATAATAATAATTTTCTTTTAAATTTAAGGTCGGGCGTGTGGGAGAACTGCCGAGCTGCCTACGAAGACATCGTCAAACATCTCGAAAGGTAAGAAAAAAATTAGTAAATGTATATATATTTATATTTTTATGCTGGGTTAAAATAAATGAAACTGATGATGGATTAAAAGCGTAGGCGGATAATTTAAATGGTAAATAAATTTCCAATTGAGTTTTAGTGATCGAATTTTGGTGTACACGATAGTCCCATAATTCCCAATTAACCGAAAAATGGGTTGTATCCGGTTTTATGTAAAAATGTAAAACGCATTGAGCACGATAAAGGTAGCAGTGGCATCGGCACTGCCAGTGGCAGCATCACCAGCAAACGCATCAAACCACGTAGCATTTCCGATAAATCAGTATTACCGTCAGCATCGAGTTTCCGGGCGTGTGATGGGTTGAGTCCTCGCTTGACGCGGTAATGCCAACATGATTTGTACGGTTGGTGCGTTCTCCTCCTCTCAATCTCACTGATCTCATCGTTTCAACCCCTAACCGCCGCGACCGCCAGTTGCGCGAGTGTTGCACACAAATACACACATGCACACACACACTCAATGAAAACGTTGATTGGTATAGTTGTATAGGACACATCCGAATAGTGTTATACTCCGAACGTAACTAAACGCGTCTGCCACGAGGTTCACCCCGATGATCCCAACCACTTGTCACTTTACGCGACGCAGATCATTGTCGCGACGTGCCCGTTCATCATTTGGGGATTAAATAATTCGACTGCCGCGAAATACTCTACTCTCACGACTCAACTCCTACATCCGCATCCGAGGCTTATCTCGCATCGCTGGCAACTACTGTCAACCCGAAATCCGACTGGGGTCCCGTCTACATCGACAAATCATACATTAAACATCACTCAAAATATGTCCACATACTGAACCTGTAATGTACAACATTTATCCTGGGTTTTATTTAAAATCAAACTCACCAATTTGCCACAATTGACTTGTCACCAGTGAAAGCGTGAATTTTTTTCAATTGCCCGGCAAATAAAAATTTGTCCGACGGATCAGAGGGTGATTTTTCATTGAAATCGAGCAAGGGACGACGAGGATTTCGATTTCGATAAGGTGGCCGGTATAATGGAGAGGGATTCGAATCGACACTTGCCCGCTGGAAACGTTATTTCCAATTCAAAGGCAATGACCACTGGCAACCCTCTTTACATATTATATACTCTTTCTTTGTCACTGTTATTATATATAGAACAGCAGAGAGTTTAAAGTACACATACACACACACATAAATGCGACACCCTCTCTTTCGCCCCATCGCTTACTCTCTATTTGCTTTGCCAGACTTCGTCAACCGGACAAACGCGTATTGTGATATTCCAGCCTTTGACTCTGCTCCACAGTACTCCCATCCAGAGCTCTCCTCGTCAACCCACCCACCGGAGAATAGAAAGAGAAAACTATCTGGGGAAAACCAGACCGTGAATATTCATGGCGAGTAGCCGTAGCCTGCGAAATCGGACTTGTTGCGACTGACACTGATGTGTAAACCTTTGTTTATTCCCAACACTTGGCTCCTTTACTTTTAGCCCCGACTCTGTACCCTCTACCAGCAGACTCTGAGCACCCACAGTGTATACCCGCGAGTATTTAACTCACAGTTTAATTCTGATTAATCGCCGGCCCTTCGCGCGTCGGGTTATTAATTGTTTGTCCTTTTGATTTAACATGCTCCGAGAATCTGTCTCGTTCCCTTATTCCTTTCTCCCTCTACACACTCACACAGACCTTCATCTCGCTCGGTTTTCGTAGAGTCGCGGCCCCGTTTAATCCAGATGATTTGTTTATGCTAATCCATTCAGAGCTCGCGATCCCACCAGCCAACCAAACGGACTCCCAGCCGTTATTTACGAGCTCTCTTGCCGCATCTGCGGCCAAAGAAATCCAGTTAATTAAATTTATTTTTATAAATTAATTCATTCTTTAGCCGATTGTCTGGTACATCAAACTCTTTAAGTCAATTTTTTTAAAATCATCTTGACGATATTATTTACAAAGTTTTAGTTTTGAATCGGGTAAGAGCTCGGTAGCGCGAAACTTTTGACATTCCGTGCCATGTAACCGGTCTCGGGTTCACATACAGTGCGAACACACTGAGTCTGTAAAGTAAAATTAATGGTGGCAGTGCGGCATAGAAAGTCAGTGTATCAAAGTGCCCTCGGGCAGATCGCTAATGTCGACTTCCTGGGTTTAAAACTATCCAGTCATTGTGGCATAATTCACGCGCATTGTCGTTTTATCCTCGTACCACAACCCAGTGACGACGGCATTTGGCTTTTCCACCATCGGCTCCTTATCAGCTCACTCTTTAGCACAAAACATCATCTCCCACTCCACCTCTAGCTCTATATATTTATCGTCTTTTCAAGACGTCATTAATTACACCGACGTTGACGTCTTATCGGGAAAGACATCTGCTGGAAAATAATATTCATAAAATTGAGCCTTTCCCTCTTCTCCATCTTCCTCAGCTTCTTCCTTTCACAACTCTTTGTCACTCTCAACTTATTTTTAAAATACAAAACTTTAAACATCTTCGGTAACAGCATAAAAGTCCAGCGTCAGCTAAAATAAATATGATTAAAATGAAAATAAAAAACATAAATAATCGTATAATAAAAATATATTTTTTACGGGTTATTTTGTGATTGCGCAATGAATTACGATTATGGTAAAATATAAAATCATTTTATGCTCGTTAATTTTTATATTCACATAAAATTAAAATACAGAATATTTTTTTAAAACTCGAGATAGAAATTTCTAATAGATTTAAATCGTTAATTAAAATATATAATTGTTAATTAAATCGTAGTAAGTGTTGTAGTAAAAGAGACGTATTAATAAGTAAAATTAATTCATCGATTAATAGATAATACGAGGGATTATCAGTCGGTGCTAATTGCGTTCAAACGAACTGTCGGCAGCGAACCGCTTGAGCACACACCGTGGACGATTCATGATCATATGATTATATATACAGACATACAAATGCCTGGAAATCCTATGGACATGTGTCATGTGCGTGTGTGCATGCATGAGCGAAGTCGGGAGTCTGATTAGTACGTGCCTTCTTGTCAGCGTCCCTCAGATAATTAACGACAGTCTTGAGCTAATTTTCATAATTATGTTCATTGTAAAAAAAAAAAAAATTATTACTTTAATTTCATTGACCAATTAATCGCACCCACTAAATTATTATTTATGATGATCTTTTTTTGTCTAGTAGACAGAAAAAATGCGTCTGGTATGCCAGACATCCGGGGAATTATTTTGTTTGCGTGATCGAGAAAACTATCGTAGGTTAGATTAGTATGTATGTGTATATATATTTAATATTCCTAGACAAACGTTGAAAAAAGTGTATAAATATTTTATAACTGGTCGAAGGGCATCGCAATCAATTCTTATATGGATCCTTTCTCAGAATCGTTTATCATTATTGCCATCGATCCTCATCGCTCGTCTTCTCGTCTTATAAATAATATTGATCCATTGGTCGTTAAAAAGTTGGCTCGAAAAAAATAATCTTTCCGGCGAATAATCGGTTAAACGTGATGAATAAAATTGCGTCAAGGGTCACGTCTCCAGACGAATAAATTGGGTTAACTTTTTTTTAGTTTACTTTTTATAAATCCTTGGATCCTCGTGACCTTGCTCTTGACAAGTTTCGAAATAAAATTATCAAAAAATCAACACGGAAGTTAAGGTTTTGTCTGATGCGAGACTGGGATCCAAACTTCAGAACAATTTGTCTGCAAGAAGTAAAAAAAATACTAAGGGATCATTACAAAATGTGTCAATTATAAAAGTGCAGTTGGGAGATGGCAGCAGTGAAAGCTAGAGTATAAAAATAGAGAAAGATGGTTACTGGAGGGCGTGTTATGCTAAGGTACATTATTATAAGACGTCAGTCTATAACGAGGTGCCGAGCAAACTTGGGCACGCGACAAAGCGGCTTCGTAACGTCCCAACACAGACAGTGAGTGAGACAGGCCGGGCCTCGAATAGCATCGAGCTTACTCGAGGTGACAAAACGATGATTAATTAAAAACATTATTAGTCAATAGGCTGTTATAGTGACGTCTAATGTGTTACGCCTCTAAATATGTAACAACTTCCTCGCTTAGAAATATTGTCAGCACCGCCTACGGTACATTAATTTGACACTAAAACGTCGGCGCATTTACTGCAAGTTGCAATTAATCATAAATTAATTGACTGAAAAAATTTTTGACATTTAAAATAATTTGCTTATTGAGGAAGTAGTTTGCGAAAATAATTATAAAGTTTTGGCGTGCGAGGATAGAATTTAATTATAAGAAGATCGCGGATCCTTGTAAATCAGCCCCGAAACAAATACCAACTGCCGCGTTAACACAATGCTCTCTTAGTAGTGATATATGTCTCTATCTTTTATTCCGTCTTTCTCACCACTGGAATATCATCCGAGGTACAGACTGCAGTGTGGAATAGAATAGAATAGAAGAGAGCACACACAATATAACATTGTGGTAGCTAAGATATATTGTTATTAAATAGTTCCCCTTCGACGTTCTCTATACACGCTACACTAGTATATTACACTACACTAGCTACGAGTACGAGGTCAAGAGAAGAACAACATGGGCAAGACAAAGAAGAGGCAAAAGAAGAAGAAGAGGTACAAGCTCTCGCCTACTGTTTTCCCATCGTATACTTATGTACAGTAATCTGGAGCCAACACTTATTTATACTCGTGTGACATGCGATATTCCTTCCGCGGGATATTTCGCGAGTTTCTGTTCATTATTATCACACTTGATAGCTCCAAGCCCAATTATTTTTCCTCGGAATAAATTACCAACCGAATTAACGAAAATTAATTTATTCAAATGATTGGACTAATTTTTTAAAAAATAAAATAGAATGGGAGCAAATGTGTACCGAAGTTGAGGATCGTGGGATCTGTGGCCTCGGGAGTTGAGCGCGTATTTGAACAAGGGTCGCTGATAACACGCGGCCGCGAGTGGACACACTGGACGCACCTACACGAGCTGCATATGAGCATAGCCAAGAGTAAAGGTTGGGGCAGATGAGGGGCGACCTGGGTGCCGGTATTTACTCTAGGTCTCTGTAGATCCTCAGGAATACATCGCTCTGAGCACACACACGTACACTGACCTACACACATGTCTCCGGACACCGCAAATATTAGTTCATTATCAAAAGTACCAGTGGTGCTTGTCTATATATCTCTCACTCGGTCTCTCAGTCTGTCGATTTAACAGCTCGATATATATGACATATCAATGACTCTCATTTACGGAAATGTTTGACCGCGTTTATTTAATGGCTACGCTTCCGGTGCTTTTCAATTAACTACCGTTTTCACGTCCGATGGTTTTGTTTCCGGGCACGCGTTGCTCTAAATGCTGTTGATAAATTTGTTTATTATTTTTTTTGTATTTGTTAAGACTTAGTCTATCAATTATAGTTAATAAAAAATATAAAAAGACTTGTGTTGGTGACAAGTAGGCCTCAGGAGGAGTGACAAATGATATTACTAAGTGTTGTTGATGTAACAATTTGGTCATCACCAAAGAGTAATCGTTTTTCAATTGTAATTCGGTACCGCCAGCTCTCGAGAATTCTATTTATCACGATTGTAAAAATGTTTCTGACACTTTGAACGTGACGATTATGCCCGGGTTTTAAAACTCAACAAAAAACCCCGGAGGATTTTTATTATAAACATTTTGTCCATGAGGAATTTAAAAGTCGGTAAATTTAAATAATATACGTCTGGTGTTAAATTATATTGTACCGATAGAAATAAGAAAGTCAGTGACACTCTTTTGCAGGCAACGAACGCGCTCTCATAAATCGCTGGAGCATAGAAAATCTACAATTCTAAAGCTTTCCATAAAACACTCGACAAAACGCTTGGCTTGCACTTTTCACGCCGCTATACACGTATTTTATCTCTACGTATATATGAATCACATATGCACGCACACAATCTTTCTGTCTCTCGATTTAACAGATTCACTGTTGAAATATGTAAAACCACCGTTACCTCTTCAATTTACATAGTCTCGGATTTTCTCAACGCGATGAGTGCTCGACTAATGAAAAGTATACCCACCAGCAATAGCATCAACGACTCGATCGTTCATCGCTCAACGAATTATTTAATTCCCGAGTTATTGGACGATAATATTTAAATGTGTTTCCCGTAAATCAACAGCCGTTTTATAAAACCACAGCCGAGCAAAAAATATACCAAGAGTTAAACTTACGCCCGGATATAAAATAATAAAACACGTGTTTTTTTAAAAATATTAAATTTTTAAAACGCAGACTATAGGGAGACTTAATCATCTGACGAAAGCTTACATAAGGTGACACTAAGTTTACACGTATACATCACTATAAAAACATTCCCAAAGTGTTTTAAAGTTATCCTCGTTATGTTTTCTCGCGTCATTTTTTATTTCATTCTTTTGATGATATATACTTTATATAGAGCGCGGCTTATGCATCCGCGGTATTTTTATCAAGCAAACTGAACAAACAACCGTCAACAAAAGTACGCCGGTGAATAAAGTTTTAGATAAAAAGAGAAAAGGGATACCCACACACATATTTATATCCATATCTATATCTATATCTATGTGTATGTCTATGTCTGTATACACTGGTTGGTATACATCTGGAAGTACTGGACCATCAGTCACGACGCATCTGTGATGTTCTCCCACAACATATCCCTCTTCCCTGCTCATTTTTTATTTTTATTTTATTCTTCACTATATTTTCATCTACCCCGCTTATACTTTTTCGTGATATGTAACACCAACGAAAGTGTACCCCTTCCCACTTTGCGCGATACGTAAAAACCATTTGTCACGTGACGTTTCAAATTTTAAAACTCGAGAGTTTAATGCGAGTAGACGTTATTAGTCAATAAAAATAATAACCATTCAAATAAAACCCGCCATCTTTAATGTTATTGTCATCAATATAAACTTTTGGAGGCAGCCAATGTTGTCCCTTGCTCTATATATATTTTTAATCGATCTAGATATATATCGGTGCGATGGGGAAATGGCTAATTGGCAAATATATTTGTCATTATAAAATATGACATTCGAGTTGTCTCTGGTATAATTTTGATGTCAACTGTGCCCGTGTTATCTCGTACGTCTCGGTCTTATTCCGAAGCAGGTGCATTTATTTAAGCGACTATTTTATGTGAATTTTATTGGTAGCCTCCGGTGTTCGGTGCTCGTATTTAACATTTTATCCTGTCTCAACTCTCAACCATCATTAAGCCCTTCGTCAGTTGGGCTAAAGAATTTTATTTAATGCATATATAATACATAAAATCATATGTATATAAATGTATGTGTATGTGTGTGTGTGTGTGCTGATTAAAGGGTGAAATGTTAAAAAAGGAATATTATAATTCTTTTTTTAAATTCTTTGGGTTTTTGTGTCTTGTACTCGTGTGATAGTTTAATAAAAGTCGTCTGGCACATTTGTTTCGGCATATTATTGCCAAAGCGTCTGTAGATATTATTTTATTAGCGTCTGTATCGTAAACGTTGAATGAGATTACCTGTTTTACTCGCGTGGCAATTCTACCGTGAGATTTAACTTTATTTTTTTTTATTCCATTTCTTAGCTCGGGTCTCTTTAATGTTTAGACCCTCGCGTCGATCTAAAAGTAGTCCAAAGCAAAAATAAAAAAATTTAAATTTAAATTTACTCGTTGATAAAATTAAGTGTCAACTTGATATCATGTTTCAATATGTTCGTCTTTGGGAATTAAGTGAAAAAAATAAAAAAAAGTACTCGGAGGATCAAGCGAGGACAGGATTTTATTGCAATATGCAAAACTCTGAAGGGAATTCAAAGTCAAATCCATTCGCCCGCTTACGAATTTTCGTCTCTGTCTTTTTATTTAAAATTTCGTACGGCACTTGGTCTCATCCTTGGTAAGTGTGTTGTGTCGTCATCCAGCGAGATCGTAAAATTAAGGAAGCTACTTACCCGAAAGTGGCATAGAGAACCTAAATGTTCGACAAAGTAGCTGCGTCGAAAGTCGCAGCTGGCACATCACGAAATTACGAGGTGGCATACCAACTTGTGGAACAAAGAGGAATGGGAAACAAAATATAATAAAAAGAAAATAACAATAAAAAAGTTTTTCAACTGAAAAAATGAACGTCTGACAAATGACAGTAACTTTTATTATTTTATATGTTGGGCCATCTTGTAAGCATTTGGGTCTACCACACTGTGCCTTACACGGTGTTTTACATATTTCCAGCGACACAAAAACACTCACTTGTATATTGACTCAGTAGTTGGGGTGAGTGTACGCACCCCTTGACAAATGGATTCGCCTTTTTTATTCAAACTTTTCTCAACGTATCTTACATGTAAGAACAAGTGTGCGACTGAAGATAACAAATTATTGTTTATTTTAATATTTTTTAATTCAAATCGCGAGATATTCGATTTTCATTCAAATTTAAAAGAAAGAAAATAAATTTCCCGCCATTTTTTTACGAATTGTTCTGTGGTAAATTTGAATTTTAGTTTAATATATAAAATAAATTAGCTTCATATTATTTATATACAATAAAAAAAATTTCCATTGATATGAATAGAATTTTATTTAAAAAAGTTCGATAGAGCATTTTATTTTTTTATTATTTTTTAAAACCTATTGCTATCAATCTCGAGTAAAAATTTTATATGAAACATTGTCCTTAGAATATTTATTTTTTCCATCACATAAAAAGCTGTAACATAAAAACTTTTCATATCAGATCCTGCTAATGCACAGCTTTCGAACCAGCTCTATTCACCGTTTCAATTCGTTTCGCTCAAAGTCTTTGTAACTTCACTAGAAAAAAAAAAAAACGTAAATAATTTTTTGCCACTCGAGCTAACCCTCGCTATCGCATCGACGATTTTCAGGATTTCATAAACGCCAAGTTGACTGACGATTCTTTTCACCGGGCATCTACCCACCCTCATACACTTTTTCGTTATTATTTTTAAACTTTCATTCTTTGAAAAAAGGGTAAATTAAATTGTTTTCCAACACCCCTTCCAGTCCACGCTCGACTCACACACTGACACACGTGACGTAAAACCTACTAAACATGTAATCACATATTGTATATTGCATTCAGTTGTTTTTCTCGACAATCAAACAATGGAGACCTCATCCCCGACTTTTAAATTTAAACCGACGAATATAAACTGACGTCGCTTTACGCAATTGACATCATAACATACCAAAGTTATGCATCAGATCCTCCCGCAGTCAAAGCTACAAAATAAAGACCAGTATTTATTGAATCCAACAAACCCCAGAGTTTAAAACCCCTTTGGATCGCTAAATATTTCATTTCGCATCCCTTTAAACATTTAATTTAAGCTCAGGTGTACCTTGATCGTCAATAGAACGTCCTCATTCCAGCAAGACTCGTCTACATTTACGTGCCTCCTATGACACACAAAGGGTATGACATACGCAAGAAGGGTAATTTTGTGCTTCCCAGCATAAGCTCGCTCACATAAAAACAATACCAACTGCAAATAATTATTTTAACATTCCTTTTATCCCTCAATAAATAACGTGCCGTTCCTCAGAAGCTACAAGTCCTAATAAAAATTCTAGGCTTGATAAAGAATTATTATCATGAGTCATGTCATGACAAATGGGCTCATCGGTTAGCTCTGCTCAAGAGAAGTAAAGCTATCTCCGAAATGAATGAAACCGTATAAATAGATCAGACATATAAAATGATAAAGGTAAAAAAAGAAGAAGAAAAGTTATAGGTATACATACTTAGACGGTTGTTCGGAATATTAAATTCACGTGGAATTCAAAAGTTTTCAGCAGCGAACAGAAGCATTATAGTCTGCTATCGGGCAAGATGATGTAGTACTAAAGTTAGGAAGGCTCTTAGAAGTCGCCCCGAGACTTATACACATTTTCTCTGTTGGTTCTTCACTTCTCACATCCTCATTGCTATTCTGTCTCGCTTACTTTTTACTCGGTCCTTACGCTACCGAGAGTAAGGAGGTACTGTGAGCTAGCAATCTTTTATTATTAGCGCAGGGCTTTAGGCCCAGACAATGAAAACCTGAGGAATGGAATATGATATTGTATCAACCGAGGTTGGTTCTGTTCGTACTAGTGTACTGTAGTCGGGGTCTAGGGTGTGGGCTGTGGGAGTTACAGTAAAGAGAGCGAGAGAACAGAAAGGAACACAGAGCCATTGTCGGTCTCTTTGAATTTTAAAGTCACCGATCGATACTGCTCAGGGGATGCGCCTTTCCTACCCTGATTCCCCCTCTCTCTTCGCTAAACAAAATCTAACTAAACCCCCAGCAGGTTTATAAACGTACACTCATTCCACAGATGTTTATTTGGGATCCACGAAACCCAGGAGATTCTGCTGGACTGGGTGCCGTGTCACGTACCAACGTGATATCCTTTGCTTGCTATCGTTTTTCCGTTTGAATTCCTTCGCTAGGTCTAAATGAAATTCTACATAGTGGACACGCATAATCTGAGAGTGACCCTTTGGTTAAATTATTTTTTATCGGGTCTTGTGTATGTGGAAATTATTTTTTGGTCTGGATATAAAATTATGGTGGGGCGAAAGTGTGAGAAGAATATGAATGCCACAGAGCGAAATGTCACCAAATAGTCGTCCCTAATGATAAATTGCGCCCTTGGCTCACCGAACCCTGTGGGGGATGAGAAGAGTCCTCGCGCGTACGGGGAATCAAATTGCAATTTGTTATTTGTAATTCCAAGTGTCGCTTAATATACTTCCCCATGGCACATCAGAATGCTCTTTCGACCTCTTTCTCGTTCTCTCGTTCTCTCGTTCAGCATTCTTCGTTACCCCGAGCTACCCGGAAAGGGTTGTTCAGAAATTAACCGTAGCTTGATGAGAACGATGTCGAGCCGCAAGGTGAGACGTGAGGGCGGGAAATGATAAAAATGAAGAGATATATCTGTATATAGTGTGATAGAGGGTGGATATATATAACTCCACATACAGGAAAACGTTAAAAGCACTCATACAATGCGAGTATTTTATTTCATTAATTCACCATCCGTATTTTTAAGTGCCGTGAAACGTGCGATACTGTCATCTCTCGTGATATCTCGACTTTTCGAAGGGGTTGCGTTCCCTGAATGCCAAGCGAATCCCATGGCTACAAAAAGCCATCCAGTTTTTCGAGTATTCAATTTTGCGTAAAGTGAAAATATCAAAAATAATTCCGAGTATTTTGTTGGAGAAAAATCGAGACGTTTTCTCGGCATGCTGGTGTGAGAGGGTTGACACGCAAGGTGTCGAGGAAAAGAATAAGTTGAATCAGTCAGAGGGTGGCAGTTACCGGTACGGTTATGGTTTTCGGAAGCGTCTTCGAATCCTATTCTTGCGCAAACCTGATAAGAGAGAGTCGAGAAAAGTGTCGGCACAAAAGTTAAGTAGAAAAAGGGGAGCATGAAATCTTCCATGTACCAAAGTATTATACATATATGGATGTAAGTTTGTTCAAGAGAGCGGTGGCAGGGTTTCAAATTCGAAATAACAATATTTCGACAACTCAATGACAAGTGTTGTATTTTAAAATTGAAGAGCTGTTGATAAAATAAGAAAATTACAGGGAAAGCTAGATCGGTTGCAAAAAGTCGGGAGTCTATTTTTCTTCAATCTGCACTTGGTAGCAATACCATCGTGCTGTGGGGCTCTCGATGTTGATGGAGGGGGAGGGTTGAGAGTTTATTTGCGTTTTGCCTGGCGGCTAAGCATTCGGGGGCAACAATTGTCGAGGGAGAGAGAGTGAACGATCGAACACGAGAGACTTATCGTCGATGTTCCGCAACCCCAAGCTCACGAGTCAAACCAACCCCGCATTCGATCTCTTTCTTACTCTCTAAGACTCGAAGCATCCCTCAAGGCTACGGGGGCACCCAAAGGGGTAAATCGGAATAGAATTATTCATAACATGCATGCATGCATACATAACTCAAGTATACACTACAGCCTCTGTAGTTGAAAGTAATAAACATAAACAAACATATGTCATATTTCTGAACAATAACGATCATTATTTTAGTCACAAGTATCAAATATCATGGAAATAATAATAGTACAAAAAAAACATATAAAATCTGATAAAATATATATTGTCATATGTGACGTCCTTATCTGAGGAGCTTTTGTGTAGCATCACTTCGCTTTTAGCATCAAGAAAAATAGTAAAGAAGCAGAACCGTAAAAAGCGACTTTCACAGAATGGGATTCGGGGAAAGTAAAAACCTCGTCGTCGTCCTCGTCGTTGGATGACATTCGATGGAAAAGATCAACTCACCATCCCCATGAACCGCGATAAGCCACCCCCTTTCTCTTTCTCTCTCTCTCTCTCTGTCTCTATCTCTCCTTCTCAAACTCTTTACATTTTCGGGCTCTCATGTCTCGGTCCCTCGGGTTCCATAACGACCATCGATAGTCCTTAATCGAATCATCCACGTACTCACCACAATGCTGGAAAGTGATTTTTATTTTCTCTTGATTCTGATTTATACTCAAATACACTTTTTTTCGTTCCCCTGGTATTGTAGAAAATTTAAACTGCAGACTATTTCCCCACCGCCATCACAACAGATATCCATATTCCATAGTGTTGATTTTACATTTAGCCACTGTGCACATCAACAAGCGCTGGCAGCTCGACCCAACGAGACAAAATCCATTGGGGTCGAAGAAATAGAAAGGGGTCGTGTTATCTTCTCGTAACGCGTTTCCAGGCATATGCCAATGCCGAACCCAATGCGACACATCCCAGCCTCTTTTAAAGAAAAAATAACCATAAATAGAGAAGTATCTAATAATTTTGAAATTTATGTACGAGTGCTTCTAGTCTAGATTCCGATCACCGAATGCTTAAAATTGAAATATATTTTTTCACTCTATTATATCTCTATCCGAAGCATCTATTATCTAGTCGTGATCGTATCTGCTGCCATCTCTCCTTCCATTCCACCATCTAGCCCTTTCTCCATCAGATCTCGAGCAGAAGCAACAAAACATCATCGCACAGCATATCCACAGCTGATTCATAATTCAAACCCTTTCTTGAGCGTCGTCGTTCTCATTTCAGGAACGTGCAAAATTCAAATCGAGGAGCAGCCGAAAATTCAAAGGGAGTAGAAACATGTATAAGTAAATAAGAGAAGAAACAAGAAATAAGCTTAAATGAGAATCAAAAAGCGTCATTTAGTAGGTTCTAAACTGCTTCTACCGTTGGTGGAAGAGCTTCTCCTCCGTTAGTTAGCTATTCAAATCTATTGTTCGAGCAGCTCATTGCTATTGTCTTCCAGGTAATCATGCAGTGTCTTCATTTTGATTCCCGTTATCGCTGGAGGTTATATTGCCTCGAGAAAACAATTTAGCTCAATCAAGTCAGTATCCAGGCGGGTGAAAATGCCGGCCGTTGTAGTTTCGTTGTCATCGTCTTGGTAGTCTAATTAAACCGCTGTCGCTCTAAGAAACATAAACTTTGGGTTTAACGTCTTGGGCTCAAACTCTACTTAATCCACCGCTGACTGTACTACATTTGACTCGGTATCTCGGCGAGTCGTTTGTGTGTTAAATACACCTTAAAGATATAGAACTACCGACACCAATATCAGCATCAGCATCAGCAATACCAACAGTAGAGCCAACGGAACTCAGGGAGTCTCATTTCCTGTCCGCGGGGGTTCCATCGCTGGGGTTGGATGCTGCATAATTAGCTGCATCGTTCCCAAGTAAAGGGAGCAGTGTAGTCTGATCGATTATTTCATAAATACCCAGCATCAGCCAGCAGATCCCGGAAAGGAGATGAAGAGATGGAGAAAAAATAAAATATGTAAAGAGGCCAAACCAGGGGAGTCCTAATTATTTCATCCGGCATCACAAGTCGTGACTTGTCCAAAGACTCTCTTCCCTCATTTGCTATCTCCCGTGCATTCCAAATAATTGAACGTTATTCGGCATAATTGAAGGCTCACGTTACCACCGTTAGCTATTTTTTCTTCCTTCCTTTCAATGTCATCACCCTCTTGGATGACTGTTGAGTTTTCTACCATAGACTCTGCAGCTTCTTGGATCGCTATTATGTTTTTTTATTTATTTACAAACACCCTCATCCCCAGTCGTCCCGGTGGCTGTTGACGAGTAAACCCGGCTAAAATATCGTGCCGAGTATCGAATGTAACATCCGCGAAATTAATCTCAATCGTCGGTACACCGGGCGCTGGATCATTTATCAGCGACTTGTTACCCCCAGGGAGGCGCGAGAACCGGCACTTTCAGCACACTCACAGACATCCACACTCTCTACAGCCTCAGATTTTCTCCGGCACCGGATCCTGGCTACGCGGATTGATATCAAGTTAGCAACGGTAGTCTGCGTATGATTGTGTCATGACTGCTGCTGAGATCTATTAGTCAAGGCTGCACCGAGGGGAGTTGATGAAACAAGGAATTCAAATAGTCCGCTTTTATCCGCAGGAGGTCCATGTCGAAATCTGTTAGCTATCCTACGCAAATCCTTCGTACCCTATTTTTTATAAAAATATTAACTTTCCTCCCGCTTAGATAAATTTTACAATTTATTATTTTCGATAAAAAAACAAATAATGGATTTAATTTACGGATAAATGTCTTACTTTTCTGGCTTTATTGACGTCGATGGAATGCCCGGTATTTGCTGATTGAATCTTCGAACCCCTCGGAGCATTTGCTTCCTTCTCTCATATTTTTTTGTTATTATTTTTATTTTTATTCGGCTGCTGACCAATTTGATGAATGTTGTAAGCGTGTTTGACAATATTTCAGTGATCACGCAGTAGTTTAGCTGATGACAAGAAACAAGTTGTCAAAGACACTGGGTAATTTGATATTCAATCTTCCTGTCTTCTTAAACAATTATCAATAATAATGTAAAGAGTCTTGAAGGACGCTGGTTCTTGAGACTCTTCTCTGCCTCGAATGACACTTAGTTGTAAAATTTTCGTCACTTTGGATCATGTTACTGGTCTCCGCCGTATAACAGAGCGAGATGAAAACTGAGATAAAGATAAAACAACTCACCCTTTTCCTCATTCCTTCAGACTACATCATGGCTGTTTATTATTCCCTCTTGTAGGTTTCTTCGAGCTACCAGCGATATTAATGATACTGGAGACTGCTCTTGGGCTCCTAATGAGAAGGATATTGTTTCAGTCGACGCGACAAATTTTTCAACTCTATTAATTAATGTTGATAATTTTTATCCATACTTTAATTTCATTTTATAAAAGACCTTTCTATATATTATTTGTATATAATTTAACTGTACGCTTATTGGAAATGCCTGGAACAGTGTCCTAGCGATCTAAAGGCATAACTCTCGTATTCATAACCGCGGTCCTTTGTTCTCTGAAATTACAATTGTTGTCATCATTATCGCGACTCGCTGTGCCACGAGGGTGCGTTTGATTTTATATTTTTGTCCTCGCGACAGACAAATTTAAACCAAATACATGACACATTGTGTCCCCGACAAAGACCACGTATTGTACGTTTATAAATATTTACACATCATATTTGATATTTAATAGCAACGTAACTTGTTGCGTGGCTTCATAACAAAGTTCTCAATTTTTACTCAACAATTTACAGCTTAAATTATTTAATTAAATTTTTTAGTAATGAAAAAAAAAAAAAAAAAAAAAAATGTTATAATTAAAATAGAAAATTAATTACGAAATAATATTTTATATTATAACAGTGCAGCCTTTTCGCAGTAGATTTTATATGAAAATGAGCGTTACTAATTACTCTTTATACATATATGTATCTATTATCTATATATATATATGAATAAAGAGACTGAGAAGATATAATAATGAAAGCCGTAGCATATGAGGGTTTCAGTTGTTAATATCACGAAGAGTAGACTTTATAATTATTTATATATTTTACAAGACGGATTGAGAGGTATATAACTGATTGGTGGTAATGTCTGATATTTGATAAATTATATTATATTATATTTTGATAAGGTGATAAAAAAATGTAAGAAAGAGGCGGCTGTGAGTGTAATGGCGCGGAAATAAAAATTAAATATGAGAGGAAAAGGCGGAAAAGTAAAAAGTAAATAATGGGAAAGTAGTAAAAATGGTTTTTGTGAATTTTCCTCAGGTTATTTTGCGGTTTGAACGACCGCGAGGCCATCAGCTTGTGACTTATTGCTGGTAGACACAGTATCTCTTTGGGTGTTTCTCTTTGAAAGCATTTTCTCATTAAAAAATTAAGGCGCGGGGAGCAGGAGCTACGACGGCGAGGTTGTTCTGTGTAACCCAAGAGCTAACGGGGCTCGGCAGAATGCCGGGTAGCCAGATGGGTGGGTGGGCTGCTGGGAGGAATATAGAAAGGGCGTTGGAAAAGTATTATGTATAATAAGAGCCGGGAGTTCTCGCGATGCTCTGTAAAATGAGGGGGCTGCGGTGGTGTTACTCTCGGCTCGGGTAAGTGCTCTGCGGCTCCCAGATGCGCCCAATATTATATTTAATGATATTAACTTCTTACTTAATGGTCCGCGGTTCGATTCCAGGCGAAAAAACCCTCAGTCCAATTCCGCAAATATTATTATTTATTTTTTTTTATTTCGTTTCCTCACTTTGTACGGAAAATTTTATAAAAATTAACCCGAAATTTTTTGCTGTTAATATTAAATAACATTTTTACAAGCTCGTAATAAAAAAGTTTTATTGCTAAGCTACAATTATTATGACCGAGGATGAATTCGAGTTAAAATAAAATTTAAAAAGGGTTTTTATTGTTATGACCCAGGGGTTGTTTTTTCAGCCTCAACCCGAGGGTCACTGTCATTTACAACCACTGGATTAATGCACACAAAACTTGCCAAGAAATCTTAACCATTTTATCTGCCACTCTTCTAAACAACCCCCTCATGTTTTTTTTATAAAAAAAATTAAAAAAAAAAAAAAAATGTCACTCCAGAAAATAAAAATAAAAATTACAAGATTAAAAGTTTTATCCAGCTAGTTTGTCCCTCGAGTTATAACGAGACTTATAAACTTGCAATATTCCTCAAAAAGTTATCAACAAAATTATAAATACAGATTCACTTTTCATGTCCATTATTAATTAAATTTATAAACATTTCATGCTTATATATTTAAACTTAATATTTGATAAACTTTTTCAAACTTTTAACTCAGTCTCTCGTCCATATTATTATTATTATTATTGTTATTATTATTTAAATACATGTAGAAAAAGGTCCGTACAGAGTGAAAACGATAAAATAAAGGCAAAATGGTGAACGTGAGATGATTCAACATGAAAACCCTCACTTATCAGCCCACGCACCACGTAAAATAATTACTTAATTATAACTTTCAGCAAAATAAAACCAATGATGATGATAATGATAATTATAATAACAACAATAACAATAACAATAATAAATAAATAAAATTGACGAGAAGTTGGGAACAACTTCCACGCCCGATCATTCGAATCAGCAATTTATTAACTCGGCAATCCAAAGCTTCGTTACATACTCAATCATATATATGTGCATATGTATATTAAATTGTCGTGTACTTGTGTGTTACAGGCTGAGAGAAGAGCGAGGAGAAGCTGACCGAGCGCTGGCGTTGGATCACAAGCCCAGAGATCTCAGCTCGCACAATGGTACGTAACCTTTTGCTGTATACATTTTTCTGTACACAATACAAGTATATGAGCAGACATATGAATATTTTTTTTTTTTGTGACATTTAATTGACAATAAATCGCAATAATCGATTATAGAGATAGATATTTGATGGATTCGGGATCAACGAGGGAAGTAGTGTGTCAGAAGAATTAAGATAGTAGAGCCGAGTGGTCAGAATAAAAGCCTGGTGATGCATAAAAATCCTCTTGACATATTTCTCGTCTTGTCCTACTCGGGTCTTCTTCTTTCCTTCTATTCCACCGACTAGCTCAAGTTCTTCCGGGCGGCTTTTGTTCTTCCGTTCGTTGGAACGAATTTTTACTTAGACTATTTGGCTGTGCGTATTCTGGACATCAAGATGATATAAATTATAAATAAATCAACACGAGAGTAAGAAAGGAATAATAATAAAAGAGGAAGAAGGGAGCGAGTTTTAGATGTATCAGGTTTCGGGACCGTGGCTCGCCTCATGGCAAAAGAGCCTTTCTCTCTGATTCCTCGTAATATTTTAATCCGTCTGGCCGAACCCTTTATCTCGGTTCGATGTCTCTCATTTTCTACGCGATATATTTTTTCGTTAAGTTTTATTGCTACAGACATTGACGTCGAGTTTTGTTTTGTTGGTTTATTTTTCTCCGATTGACTCTCGTGTGACTTTTTTAGTTTTATTTATTCCAATAAATTCATTTTATGGTAATTTATTTTTATTTGTCCTCCTTTTCATTCCCGTACGAATTATAAAAGATTGTGGGCACGGACTCATACGTCACCTATGCGGTCTTTCGTCAGCTTGCTGGCCAAACAGATCCATCCACGTCAGGATTAAAATCCTCTTGGATACCAAATACGCTGGGAAATTAGGGATTGAGAGGTACAGAATATATATCTATATAAGGGTGGAATGAAAGAGGAATATAAGATATTCCAGCGAGACTTGTACTTGTTAAAATAGGGAGAATGTTGCGTGTAAATAAAATCCATCAAATTGACGTGGACCTTTCATTTGTGTTAAACACACATACACACATGTATATTTATATTTAGATTGGATCCATCTACTAAATAAACACTCGCATTACTTAAACCAACTTGATACTTGTTTCAAAAATAAAATTAATAATTTAAAATTCCAGGGTCGTCGAATGGCCACAGCCCGGTGTTGAATTTGTCGAAAACCGCGGGAAGCGGCAGCATCGGCGAGCCCTCGGGAAGCGAAGGGGCTGCGTCACACCGCTCCCACGACGACGAAGACGAGGACGACAATTTGTCCGACGACCTGGAAGACGACAACGAGAAAGACGAAGGTCAGTATCTATCACCAATCATCGAACAATGCTTCCTATCAGCTCTTAGTTGAAAAAAAAAAAAAAAAAAATACCCAGGTTTTGATTAGTGTCGGGGGTAAAAAAATAATTTAAAAGGCGTCGTTGATTAATTATCGAGGATTCTGGACAGTGATGAACGACGGGTAGTGTTATAATGCGGTTGAGGATTTAAAATAAAGAAAGAAAGAAAGAAAGCGAGCGAGAGTGAGATTGTAACGAAGAAGAAGAAGGGCAATTAGCAAAAGAGAAGTGGCAATCTTTTATCGATGGTAGAAAACGTCCGTCACACAACACATATGAGGTACATTTGCTTGAGAAGTGTTCAACACATCGATCTCGTTTCAACCATCATCATCAGCTTTGCTTTGGAGCCCGAACCTCTCACTCACTCACTCACTCACTCTTTTTAAATTTTTTCTCGAGTCTTGACTCGGGCTATCTGACTACTTATGAGCATAAAAATAATTATATCGATTTGGACGGTGACCACAGCATCACCCACATCAGCATCAGCAGACCGATACTCTTACATCGACATTAGCATCAGTGTAAAATGGAAGTCGTACGTGAGTAAAACGACTGGCAGGTCAAAGCCGCTCATCGATCATCGCTGCCAAACGAGCGTAGTTATTTTCTTACTTTAGTGGCTCGGTGGCGCTGCCGAGAAAATAAAAGGTATCTGGTAGGCTGTATCGTGGACCCAATTAACGCGGATGTTCGTGACAACTAAAAATCAAGCGCCCGACTTTGATTCGAAAAATTTATTTTTCATATCAGTTCGAGGAACATTTACATATATAGATATAGATGTATAGATAAATAAAATAATCTGTTAGGTATGTGGATGTGTATGAGGAGCTGGTCCAGTAGTGGAGTCTGATGCGTGTTGCGGTGGAGCCGGGAGGGGCGATCTTAGCTCGTGTCTCGCAGCGTGTTGTATGCACCGGTACATCCTACCTATGGTGATCGAAGTAGAACCCCATCGAATGTCCGTGGGAGTGTACACACCCGTGGAATGCCGTTCTGATTTAATGAGACTTAGTCTCCTCCACCGCGTGTGGATTCTCTTCTTACCCCCCTCCCCTTTCGGCTCCTCCGCGCCATTCTCTTTCTCTCGTCTTTATTTTTCTCGGAATCGAATTCTGATTTGCCGATTCCTCAGTCGCTGATTTTAAGAGAAACACCGTAAGTATGAGAAAGAGTTTTAAAAAATATATATACATATTTTTTTAGCGCCAACAATGCAACACTACACTGAGAAAATTAAATGATTGTGTTTATTATCCTAAATTTTTAGCCCCAATCATCTAGGATGATAAGAACGATTTTAAATGCAAAGATAGTTAGAGTTATAATTTTTGTTAATAGGATTAACAATCATTGGATGATAACAGTTACCATCAGAATGATTACAGTTACCATCAGGATGATTACTGTTACTATCAGGGATGGTAATTATTATTATGAAAAAATTGATCGAAAATTCAATAAATTTTAAGTAGGGGAAGGGAGGGCAAAATGGGCCCCCTGAAATTTTGGATGCCTCGAAATATTTGGGGGCAAAATGGGCCGCCCAAAATTTTTAACGTGAAGTGTTTGAGGTGGAGAGTGGGGCAAAATGGGCCACTCAAAAAAAATTGTAACGGAAAAATTAACTAGGCGGAAAATGAAAAAAAAATAATTTTTTCGTTACAATTTTGTTTTTCGAGAGGTTCATTTTGCCCCACATATCACATATTGACCTGAAATACAATAGAAACATTATAGAGGTCAGAATTTGACGGAAAACGAAAAAAAAAATTTATTTTAGAGTGATCCATTTTACCCCACATATCACATATTGGCCTAAAAATATGATTAAAACAATATAGAGGTCATCACTTGACGGAAAATGAAAATAAAACTTTTTTACTTAATTTTTGAAAGGGTCCTTCGTGCCCTAGGCTCCCCTATTAACATTTAGTATTTTTTTACTCTTGTAAAATGATGGTTTCATTGTAATCGAATTAATTGTTATTCTAATTATCTTTGATGGTAACTATTATAATTTCTGATGGTACCAGTTACCATCAGAAATTATAAATATAACTATTTAGGATAATAATCCTAATTAACTCGAGTTAACATCCATGATCGTAATACTTATCATCCAGATGGTAACCATTACAATCTAGATGATTTACACAATCATCTAGATGATATTCATTACTATCAGATTGATAGTAAAAATTTTACCATCACTAGATGATAACTCCAATCATTTAATTTTCTCAGTGTATAATACTAAATATAAAGAACTGAAGAAAACGCGCGTGGATTTATTTTGTTTGTTTTTTTTGTCCGATAATTGTAATGGTTTCCCGTAAAAGATAAAGAGCGAGAGCGAGAGGTGGGTATCAAAAGGGTGCCGGCGGATCGGTGGTAAGGCGCGAGCATTAAATCCGATCGCGAGAGAGCCCGTCGGGCAATAAGTTACAGAATGCCGTTTCGTTGTAGGTGCGCACGCTGATAATTAAAAGACGATACAATAAATACACATATCATTGGCCATAAAGCACACACAGGCCCGAGTAGTTTTCTTTCTCAGTCGATTAAATAACTTTTGTTCTGGTGGGCTCTCTCGCTCTCCACTCGGCAGACCAGAATCTCGGATGTGCTCGGAGCTGGTGTGGGCAGCGAAAGGAGTCGCGAGTGGTCACTTAGTGCGGTGACGCTCGGAGACGAGAGGAGCAGCATTGAGAACCCACGCAGACATCTTGTCCACCAGCACTCACTCGGCAATAACCATAAGACATGAGTCTTTTATTTTGACGCTTCGATTGCCACCCGCACGGTCTTACTAATCGTCCTATCGGCTCTCTCCTCCTTATCCCTCTATTAATCCTCTTGTTTTTTGCTCACCCAGGCCATTCGTTCTCTCGAAAATGTCCTGAAGATCGGCTGGCAGCCTCGGAAACCCGATTCGTTGACGCTAAATCAGGGAACTCGGCTCAAGTGAAGGGTTACAAGCGAATCCCGGGGTTACGACTCCAAGACACGCACCTTGCATAAGTCTTTTGGTCCCTCTGTTTCTTCAAAACGTCCTTGTTGCCGTTTACACCCGCCCAATTTATTAATCCTCCTTAATATGTCTAACATACCCACACATTTAAATATTTTTTTAATGTCAGCCCAGCACGAAATTCACCTGTTGATATAAATCCTATAAATTTATTTATGCTCATACGTCATAAAAAAAAAATAAAATATCTACAACAACAATAATAATAATGATGTTAATAATTTCCAGATCTCTCAGACGTCCCAGAAAATCTTCCGCTGCCACCCCCGGGGTCAGAAAGTCCACCGCAGGCACTGAACTACTCCCAAATAGCCTCCGCAGCAGTAGCAGTGTCGCAGGGGGCGCAAGACCCCTCGGTCTCCAGCACGGAAACTCTTCTGAGGAATATCCAGGGCTTGCTGAAGGTCGCCGCGGACAATGCACGCCAGCAGGAACGGCAAATAAACTACGAGAAAGGTCAGTGGCAGGGCTTTCTTAAGACACTTGAGGGCGCTCTCCACAATTTCATTATCTACCAACTGTCTCAAAATCACATTAGGAGACACTAATTTATTATTATTGCTACAACAGCTAAATTACTATTAAACTCGCATTATATCAACCATCTACTGGTTCTCAAACCGATCGATCTCTCGTTTGTCGAGTCCGACATATAAATTATATTTTGCTAGCTCACGGTAAATAAACTTTATAACAATGACAAATTATTTAATTATAAAAGAAAAAGTGTCGTTATCCACGTGAACGAGAGGTCGATCGATCGTATCGCAATCCCGTAAATCATCAGTAAATAGAGATTGTGTTGCGGATGATCTTTGACCTCCGCAAGACTCTAGAATCTTTATATTTTGTATCATAGTCGCGGTCTTTAATCTGACAATGAGTCTATATAAATATCCACATATATATTTATCTTGCATTTAGCAATCACTCTTAGAATGGTCTTAGAACTCTGTGCATTTATCGATCGCAAGAATTAAATTTCTGAGTTGGTACTGACTGATGACAATTTACTGCCAGTCGCAGAAGGTCTTTTTTCTTTATCTTTTTGATAATTTTATTGATCTCGAGAATGGTAAATGAGATATTTTATATCGTTTAAAGTTGGCGTTAATTGATGTCATTTTAAATTTATTTAAATGAGCATGTTATTAAAATATATAAATAAATATATATAAATATTAAAGGATAAAAATACTGATAATAATAAGAATCTTCCGGTTATTTAAGTGATTTTAACGATAAGATTTAAAATGTTGTAAACGATATATTTACTCTCGATATCGATCTTGGCGGTTGATTTTGTTTTACATTGTACTTTATCTTCTGATCGAGCGATAATGAACAATGCATGTAATGTCATATATTTACGACACTAATGATTTACAGTCAACTAAATATTTTATATATATATATATTTAATAATAATAATTAATTGAAAGGTCATGGCATATATTTATATCTATATATATTTAACATGATGCATTGCTTCTCAAGATCGATAACGAAATTTATGTTTTATAATTATTATTTTTAAGTATACATATATATTAGGGGTATACGAATCGAATCGAACTATTTGATTCGAATACTTCAATTTTATTCGATAAGAATAATTTGTAAGTTTAAACTATTCGCCCCTCATACATATGTATATATAATAATGATATTAATATAAGTAGCCAATGTTATAAATGTTGCCATAGTCACTAAATATTAGCAACATGTCGCATGTACGGATTCGTTAGGAATTTCTTTTTATATTGTACTAAATTATGTTATATATACTAATAATGTAAGCAGTCAATCAGATACTTATTTATTATCTGATCGTAATTATTTAATTAAAATTATTCTAATCTTAAAAAAAAGTATAATGATAATAATTATGATTATGATTATGATTATTGATATGATAAATGATATAAAGTTGATAATAAAATTCATTGTAAACAATACACTTTGAGAAATGGGTTTGCATACTAAAGCAAATGCAAATGAAACAAATTAATTAAGTAAATATTTTTATGATTCAAAATCTTTAAATAGTTATGAACATTTTCGATTGCTTGAGTATGTGACTTATAAATTATGATAATTTAATTACCAATTATTTCGCATGAAACGTAAAATTTATAAGGGGGTATCGTTTTTTTAAAGGACGCAATTTTTATTCTTTTATATTCATCAGGTGAATTTTTAAAAAATGTCAGTAGAGAAAAAAAAAAGAATTTGAAAATTTCGGGTGCGGGAAGACAACACTTGAAAAAGTTTGCATTGTCAGTGAGTGATAGTAAAAAAATAAAAAACACAGAGATTAGTAGAAGTGAATGAAAAAATTGAGGACCCGATTTAATGCTCGAGCGAGCCAGCTCGTTTTACACCAGATGGTTTTACATAGTTAGCTATCGAGTTACTTGTACTCAGCCCTTCTACGCACATGCCACAGTCCGCACACAGTCCGCGCGTCTAACCCACTACACGATATTAAACAATCTGCATATAATATAGTATGAGTACACACGAGATATGCAATATCCACATACGAGCGGTTCCAGAGACAGCCGAAGAATATTATCAACATTATTCGTCTCAGTCGCGGACCCCCCGCGCGATATTGCGGTTTACTTTAAGATCCTCGATGTACCAGATCACGAGCTTCTGAGGAATCACAATCGCCGTGCTCTCCTCTCTCTCTTTCTTGCCTTTATTATTATTATTTTACTTTTTTCCATCCTTTCTTTTCATTTATATCTCCCGTCATATCGTATTACGTAATACGTTTTAGCTACACTAAATCCACATCCAGCATCCATCATCCATTATAAAAAGATTATACACATTTTATTTTACTAAATCCTCAAGATTATTTATTTTTACATTTTATCAAATAAGCTCGAGATTCTTACCAGCAAAAAACGTCAAATTAACTCGATAAAAATAAATAAAATAACACAATCTCCGACTTTTCGCGATTAAAATCTTAAATCGCTGGAAACAGAAGAAAATAAAAATATTGTGGTGCACGTAACCCAAGAGGTTGTCTCTTAAGCATTCACCCCTTAATTATTTCTTCTCCCTGTCCATGCGCCGGGTGGACTTTATCGAATAGCGAGTAAGAGGTAAAAATAAGACAACTTGCGACCAAGCAGAGTCTGAGTCTGAGTCTAAGGATGAGGATGAGGATGAGGGTAAAGTAAGTTGGCTCCAAGAGTCACACAACACCTCTGTCCTCTTTCATTCCCTCCGGCCGTAAACCTCTGTTACTTGTTTCTGGTTCTTAATCTTTGGGCCTTCCCGGGACTGCCAGCAGCCGCACGACCAAGGTGAGTTAGCTCTCGGGGAGACAATATGACCGCATCCCGTCGAGCCACCGAGGAGACACTATCTCCGATCCTACGAGAGATAAGCCAGGGCCTGCACGGATCGCAGAGGCCTACCTCGGGTTATATTAAACAACGCTAAATGTGTATTAAGACGGAGGAGGCAATCAGAAGCGCCAGTTAAGGAAGACCCACGAGGTTCCCAACAAAGAGGGAGCGAGTCGACGCGGGAAGACCAATAAAGAGTGAACAAGAAGAAGAACAAGCAGAAGAAAAAGCTGCAGGAGAGAAAGAAGTGAAAGAAGGAGAGAAAGAGAAAGAAGAAGAGGAAGATATGCTGGATTGAGTTGTAGCCGCGAGTGGAGGATCTTATGTAGATTCCTTGTAGATCGTGCACCCGATTCGATCGCGATCGGCTACTCGGTACCGGGTTAATTAAAATTGTAGCCGGCAGTAACTGCCGAGAGGGTGGAGATGAATATAAGAACCGAGCTGGAGTGCTTTCAAAGGAGGAGCGAATAAGATACTCTCTTTTGCTCTCCTCCGCTTCCCAGTTATCCAACGATAATAACAACACAGTCTTCAGTGGACTCTGGCAGTACCCACTGATTCACTGAGGATTTTTGGTATTATATCGCATCGACGACACTGCCCCTGCTCGCTGTTGCATTGCGTTGCCCCTGGATTACTCGGGACCTCAGGTAGCGCTCGGCTCAATACATGGGAACAGGATACATGCTTATGTATATATTTGTTTATAAATATATAAAATGAGGGAGGGTAAGAAGCATCTCCAACAATGCCACGAGCGCCGTGTAATGATACCGATAAGAAATTCTATCCTCGTCGTTTTATTCCCGAGTTTTGAGATCGTGCGATCCCAATGATAACGAGCTGCTCGCTTGCTAATAAGATAAATTAATCTTATCCAGCAAAGAATACACCGTATTTAGGTATTTGTTCATGAATTATAAATTATAAAATATATTTTAGTTAAACTCTAAAGTCTTCATTGTGTCTAAGGACGAGGGCATAAACGTGTCGGACAAGCAAACAGAAATATTGATATAAACATCCGGCCGTCCACCTACAGAAGTCTCGAAGAAAAATAATATGCGTATTCATAAGCGGATGAGCCTCCGGTGGTAGGTATCTTTATCTTTCTCCTTCTTATCCTCTTGGTCCTTTTATTTTTTATTAACCCGCGTACTCAAACGCTGCACTGGTGATTGATTTATGGGTAACCCCTGGCATCCTCCGAGCCCCTTCTCTGCCCACTCGCATATAAAAACCGACAGCCGTCGATATCTCTCTATACGCCGCAAATCCAATCATCTTGGATCCATATTTCTGCTGGAAAATTATTAAATAAAATAAAATAAAATAAAGTAAAGGAAAGAAAAAGTCATCAACTAAATAATAAAGTTTATGGGCGTAATTTAAAGGTCGAGGACACATGTGTGTAAGAGCTTGTGCACAAAGTGACGGCTTAAATATTAATGATCAGTCTTCCATCAACCTACGGTGGGTTGAACTTGATAATAATTAGCGCGAGTAATGCACGTGTGAGAGTAACAAAAGAACTTGTGCATCGTATGAGGATCAATATACCACCAAACATCTCTACACTGAGTGAGGCTAATGCACATATATGATAATAAATATAAATATATATATATATATTTGTGCATGTGTATATTGAAAGCGACTTGTCCATGAGAGAGGCCGTTTCGGACCAGACAAACAACTTCCTTTGCATACATCGATTACGCTCGCGGTTCCCATTATTAGCCAGCTATAATTTATTACTTTCCACCTTAATAAGCATAATAGTTCCCATGGCATTGGAAGAACTCATGTGCGGTGGATGAGGGGGTGGACGGGGAGTCGTAAGATCGCGAGAGCTCACTTGCCCAAGATACTCCTTAAGAGGTTACACACACGAGCTTTATTTTTATTATTATCTCTCTTGTCTTTTTTGTTGCCTGATTTTAAATCCCTTAGGCGCTATATTTCCACGTCGTGTGCGTGCGCGACCTCTGACCCAGAGACAATCGTTAAGGTAGCATCGGGCGGCCTTTAACGCAGCCACAGATATATTTAATTACCTGTGAGCTGGACTAAGTTAAAAGAATGGAATAGAGGAAGAAGAAGAGCAAAAATAAAAAAAGGCAAGAGGGAAGAAAACGAGCCGAAGTAAAAATAGTAGACTGAGGAATAAAAAAGTAAAATGAGCCGATGAATCTCATAAATAGAATGAGATACAACTCATGGTGGCTTGTGACTCGGGCGGGAACTGGATTTTAAAGTTTAACTGAAAGACCGGGCATGTATGTTTTAGATCCAGAGCCCCGGAGACTTGAGCCCCCCGTGCTTAACACGCCGTTACACGTTTATAACTCAGAAGCTTTTCGAATCGCCGCAACAAATTGTCAGTATGTGTGCGCACTGTCTGTGTGTGAGACGTATTTTATTAGTGGGTGTTTAACATACGCTGTGTAAGTTAAGACCCAGAGCAAGATCGAGTCCGAGTCCGAGACCGAGACCGAGACCGAGACCGAGGATGGATGGAAGCATATTTTGTATTGGGTATATGAGGATCTAAAATACGGGCTGGTTGCAATGTCCGTTCATATGTCGATAGAATAATGCGGGTTAGTGGTTAGGGTCCGGCTTTGTCAGACAATTCGGCTGCATGTCCGACAATGTCTCAGCTACTGAGAGTTACTGCAGTTGGCTTCTTCACTTTTTATTGTCAGCAGGTAATCTTTTTTAAAAATTAAATATTTATTTTTACTGCGCATGTGCATGAGTTTTTTAAAAATATTTTTAGATATGATAAATATTTGGGCAACTATCCTTAGACTGCAAAGAAGGTCTGATTTAAAATTAAACTCTGGATAATTGTAGAGAAAAGGATGCTCGTTATCCTCGTTAATTCCTGGTTTAAGTTTTCTGGCGGGTTATAAGTAGTATTTAAACTGGACGTGGTGAAATCGAGCAGGTATGTGTCACAGTGGATTCCACGGTGGCTCGAGACCGGGAAATAAAAATATAAAAATAAAAATAGCGTAGAACAATACGATGTTTGTTGGCGAGCGAGCGAGCAGAGAGCCAGAAGAAGGAGGAGAGGAGGAGGAGGAGGCTCGTTGTTGCTGTTGTCGGTTCCCACCTCTTGTATGTGAGCACGACTAACTCTTGCACGAGAGCTATACGGGATTGTCAATTAAAGAAACCAACGGGCTCTTAGCATAAGGCACCGAGCAAATGTGCGCTCGAGGGCCGATGCACTAGATGAAGTGGGACAGGAAGCTGCGTCAGAGGAAGATCAGGAGGAAGACAAAGAGAGAAACAAAGCCAAAGCCAAAGACAAAGACTGAGATACGTATGCAGTGAGAAAGGTAAAAATAAAGAGTCGATGAGAAGAAAGCGAAGAATAAGAAGGCGGGAGGATGAGAAAATTTAAGAGTATGGATATACTAGTGTAGAGAGGACTCGAGAGTGGCTCGTTTGGTCGAGGGTGGATAATAAATTATGGCTAACACGGACAACAACCGCTTGATTATTTATTTAACAATAAAAGAAGCCCCCGGGGCTTCACCAACAGATACTCCGTGTTCTCATTCGGATATCTCTGAAATATAATGACTTTTAGATTTGTTGCATTGCATTTACAACTCTCCGACTCCTTAAAATCTTACTTATTTCATATATATTTATATGTTTATATGAGAGCCATTAATTGCACTGCCGATGACCAATGACCTTTTAATTAAATTCACTCACTCAAACATGAATTATTATTTAATTAACTGACCTTTTGAATGCCCAGCTCACAGCTTATTATTTATCATATCAATAAGCTGTTGCTGTTACCGCGGAAATGTATACAAATATTTAAATTAAGCCTTTCACCAATTACTCTTCGCAAATGATAATGTTTAGTTTAACTGAGAGCCGATGTGCCAGCGAGACTCTAATAAAAATAATAATTTACCGGCAATAAAAAACAACCATTTAATTTTCTACTTAACTTTCATGTGTGTCATTAACGACTTTCCTTTACTACATTGTACATAAATATATAGAAACAAACAAATATTGTGTTACATGTAGACTAAAATTATTTGTCATTGGGTTTTAAATTTTTTAAAATTTTATTGCCCATTTAAATCTTATGTGCACTTAATTTATATTACTCTTAAACGCATAAATATAAACACAAATATAAATACATTGGTATATATTTATGTTTCTCGGATAATTAATTAAAGCCGCAATAAACGATTGGGTGGATTTTTTTAAATTTATGCCTGGCAGTTCTCTGTAATTGTGCCCACTCATAAATACTATTTATATTTAAGTCACTTAATAATAATAAATTAATTAAATTTTTTTTATTATTATTTTAATTTATAACTTTCTCTTTATAAATCTTATACATTTTAACTACTCAATTATTAATTTGCTTAATTATTATTATTATTCATACCAATTGCTCAGTGTCTGGAAAAATTTACTCTCTCGAGAAAGAGATTCTGCATACGTCCGTTTTAATTTAACGAGATAAATTTATTTCGCTTTGTAAAAATCCCAATAAATATAAAACCTATAATCTAATCGAATAAACCGGGTGTCTGATAACAAGTAGTGGAGGATGTAATTTACGAGATTAAATAGACCGTGAGAAATTTGTCAAACTGATAAACAAGTATTTTAGATAAACATCTAAGATTATTTTTTAAAACCCTTAATCTCTGGACACAGAAAAAAAAGGATTTCTTGGGGTAAGTGAAAATTTCTCGCACCAAGAAATCCATTTTTTCTCTGTAGATTTGATATCTTGTTTATCATAATAATTATAATTGATGTAACTCACTAAATTAGGTCTTTGGAAAAAATCGAAATTTTTATTTTTTAAAAATATAAGCAGACTTTCTTTTACCGAAAAGTTAATATATTTTGATTCAAAACCGTCTGTTAATTAGTGCGTAAAAAAAAATTATTTAATTGGCCCGTTGTGCTTCGGGTATTTCGTATCGCTCTAACAGTTGAATTGTATGTTAATTTTTTTTTTCAAATCACATGTAAATATATATATATATTTTATTTTAATTTTTCCGGGTCTAAATTTGGGCCCGTTTTTTTTAATCGACTGAAATTTTATTAAAATAAGGCATTATTTTTTTTTCTATTCGTTTTTATGCAGAGTCCAACGTTCAAAATATGACAATAAGCCGTAATCTAGTATATTTTTTTTTCTCCCTGATATTCTGTAAGGCCCGTGGGTAGAGATACTACTTAAAGTAACTAAAATAAAATCTCCACATATGACACTCTTACCCGACTTTTTTTATTAATAAAAATAAAAACCGGAAGTTAATTAAAATTCAAAATAACTGCGAATTGATTCTAAATTTTCTAAAACAAGAAATGTATAGATATAAAAAATTCAAACTTCCGACTATCTTGTCCATAACGATGGTATCGGGGTGTAGGTGCGCGGCATCCTTGGGTGATGTCTTATTATACCGGACAGTTATTTACGACCGCGAAACCCCGGGTAAGGATGAGAGTAAAAAGAACAAAAACATAAAAAGAAAATAATACAAATGCATTAAAGCAGAGAGGAAATAAAGAAACTACATATATATATTAGGATTCAATGAGTATAAATTATTTAAACTCGCAATTACTTACAACATATATTTAATTTATTAACAATTATCTACCGGAATACGATTGTTTATTTCCTCGTCCGTTTTTACTTATCCTGTAAAACAATTTGCGTGTCTATAACTCCCGGTTCGTTTGCGCTCTCGCCTTATTTTTCTATTCCTCTCATACATTTATATATCCTTTAATTTAAAACTTTTATTTATTTCTTCATTTATCCTTCTGTTTTCGCATTATATCGAGAGTAGTCGACTCGCCGGAGTGTAAAGATCGAGATATGATGCCAACTAATTAAAATAATTGTTAATTACGGACCACGAGCGAGTGACAAGTGGAAGGGATCCAGTTAAATCATAAAATTACTCGAGTGTTTTACAAAAAAGTGTAAGAAGTAACATAATGAAATAACGATACAGAAAACAATTTAAAAAAAAAAAAAAAAAAAAAAAAAAACATAAATAAAACGGAATTGTAGAGAATAAGTCGCTACGATTTTACAACGCGTGCCATTTCCGGCGCACGCGATATACTTCCTCGCGACGCTCGTACTACATAAATTGCATCTTACTAGTATTTTGTAGATCTATATATATGTATATACGTATGTATGTAGTTCATGGCACCCCAAGTTAGGTTCCTGTATGTATGCAAACAATTCAGAGCTCGCATGGCTCGAGTAGACTTGACGGACAGACGTGCATACGAGCTGCACTCGTAATAACGATAACGATCTGACGTCGTGGCAGTACCTCGTTATGTGCCAACAGCTAAGCTCGTAATAAAAAAAAAAAAGAAAAAAAGTTTATAAAGAAAAGGTAACAAATTAAAAGAGTTAAATATATCACACGGAATTTCCTCTTTTTAGTCGTGTTCTGTTATTATTAAGTTTACTTTTCGTTATCAATTTCACTATCAAACTTTATTTGTACTGTAGTGTAAAAAGTTTTTAAGTAATATTGTAAAGAGCGTAGTTAAAAAATGAAAACTTTAATTAAATAATTTAAGAGGAGATCTGATCGGAAAAAATATGTTCTTCAGGGTGGCTGAGACTTTTATTGAGCAGCCAATAACTCGTGTATGGATACTCGTACCCATTCAAGCTCTTTTTGTCTGCGAGCTATCGCAAAACGTGAAAAGGCTCTCGGTGGTATCTTTCGTCTCGCAACAAACTCTCGGCCCTTTTATTCTCCGCGCTCACTCACACGCTCTCTCTCTCTGACTCGTAACTTGGATAGGCTGAGGTATATTCTGTAGGATATAGAAGACCTGTGCAAGCTGATGCACAAGGTGCCGCGACCTCTGTCGATATCGAAAAGCTATTTCGTACCTTTTATTTTTATCCTCGTTTTAGTGCCAACAAAAATTCCGAGATTAGTCTAACACATTAAATCCCCGTGAAATATATATACATATATACTTGACATAAAATGTGTTAAATAAATTTTTAAGACTTTTGTTTTTCTTTTTATTTTCATTTCATCATTGAATGTATTGAGTTGAATGAAGTGAAATTTAATCAAATTAAAGCTACGGAGTATATGTTTATACATTTTGTTTGTTTTAATGATATTATCTGTGGGCTCTGTATAGTAAAAGTGCACTTTATATTTTTTTATAAAGATAATTCAAACACGCGGACAATAGGTATGTGTTTTGTACGCGTGCAGGTTTGAATACTCGGGCAGATGGCAGACACGTTCACAAAACTCTTTATTACGTTATATCAGTTAAAAGCTACTGTGATTACCTCTATGCCTTGTATGTACAATAATATTTCAAATTTATATTGCGAGTACACATAATTTAATAACTCGAGAAAAGGGTTTTTTTTTTCAAGCAAAAATATTTTTAAAAAAATTCAGTAACTCGGGTAAAAAACATTCAAGCCAAAATAATGATAGATTTTTTTTACGGCAGAAAAGTTACCCAGGAAAAATAATTTACGCGAATTTTCATTAAAATCAATGAAATTTATGTTTTAATAACTCAATATTGCCATGATATTTTGCCAAGTAATTACGATAACAAATATGAGGAAACAGTAAATAGTAACTAAGATGAATTGAAAATACTTGTACTTAGTCACTTTCAACTTAGCTCTTTGGGCGGATGCTAATATCTAATCCTATTTTGTGGAAATCCGTTAATGGTTAATGGGAAGCAAAGTGGTCAGCGACCGGAACAAGTCCTAAGTCCGTCTTAAATCCCAGAGGAGGGAAACCTGGCTACAACAACTCGCAAGTCCTTATTCTCGCGGGGAGTAAATCCCGGACGAATAATTATTGACTGGTGCTTATAATGCGACCCTCAACACAATATACTGTACACTATTCTCGGCGACTAACTCTCCTCAACATACTGATAATAATAATATTGTATACTTTGGAAACTTGGTTAAAATATTCCCAGCAAATCTCAATATTAAAACAAATCCTCAGACCGACAGCAGTAAGTCTCCTTATACCGCCCGCGGGTTCGGTACATTGAGAAATTATTACCACCGTTGCATCGTTAATTATCGAGAGGTAATCAATGTCAGTGTCGATATCAGCTAACCGACAGATCCCATCCCAACCTCTCCCGAGTCTGCTATTTACATTTTTTAATCTTGCTGTTTTAAAAATACCTAGAATGCACCAGAAAAATGACCCAGTTGCTAGCAAAAATAAATTAAAGCTTAAAGCCAATAGAGACGGCGATTATTTTTGTGAGTGACAATAAAATATCAGGGAGGTAACAGCGCCCAAAGGCTGCTACAAACTTCCAAGTACTTAATCGTTATTCAACTATAGCATTAAAGGGTAGAAACAATAATATCCTAACTCGCCTTCCCCTTATATAGTACACAGTAAAGACCTCCTTTGCTTAGGTAAATACTGCGACATTAGGATTATACAAGATTACTTTGAGAAATTTATGATATATTTAGGCCTATATGTCTTCTTAATCTCAATTTCATATTTTTAAAATATTTACTAATATTTTTAATTTAAGATTTCCTGATCTTTGAAAAATAAAAAAATAAAGAGTAGACTTGTCCGAAAATGAATCGACTATTGGGAGTAATTTCAATATCCCACGGTCTAAATTTTAGTCAGGATCGTCGTCTATGAAATCCTATGGAAAATATACTGTAAGGACATCTAGCCAATAGCTAAATTTTGACTAGGTTGTTAGTAAAAATTGCACTTCATTTACATGATATCGAGTAGTATACTTTACAATGTGCATAGTAAGAATTTAGATACTCTCCACATGTCCTCACAATATCATATTTTTCAAAATTTCGAGATTAGGTAAATGCCTAAAAAAATATTATTATTATTATTATTAAAAAAATAAATAAAAAATGAATATACATTTACTAGGAAAACGAGGATCGTTGCCTGAAGCAATTGACACGGTTGTTGTTTCTGGGAGTAAACCCCTCGGGTAATATGTACGGAGAATATCTCAGGTTGTACACACGTTATAAGTGTATGTCATGCACACAACCTTGCCTGTCAATATCACTATGTCTATATTTGTGTCTTTCATATCAAAATCGATCAATAAGACCACAAATCAATCATCAACTTGATTAATATTAATTATCACTGAAATAAATATAAGAATTACCATTTAAATTTAATTATAGCTTCGAAAGCTCAGCAGCTTCTATGAATCGTGGAAACTGTAGACTCAATTTACAAGCAGCGATGACGATAAAAGTGGGGGGTTGGAAAAGAGTAATTAATGATGACGTGGATTATTCAAATCGACGACTCATTGGATATTAATTGGCTTCTCTTGCTCACAGGCAGTTGTCGCTTAAATAAACCTCTTTAAATGTAACTCTCTTGTTACTCGAGTTCTTAAAGTTATTCAGGGTTTATGACGCGAGACCGCGGTAACCACTAGCTCGTAATTGAAATAAGAATAATGTCTATGACTTTCATGTTATGACTGAGTAGATGTGGGGTGATAACATTAAGAAGGAGTATAACCATTCTGCAGAGAATGAGAGCAAGATTGAGACTTAAAATGAGAATAAAAATAAGAGATGAGAGATGAAAGTGAAGACGTTGGGCCACAAGGGTGCCGTAACGGTGCATACCATCGTCGCGACAGAATAAAATTAAACATGAGCCACCGTGGACCAGGGGCATTAAGTCTAACGAGGCGATGCCTTGATATTAATCCCTGAAATTTTAATGCTCAAGACGTTATTTCAATATTCTTTTCTCACTTTCATTATTTTAAATAATTTTTCCCGCAAACTTCAATGCATTACTCGGCTCATTTTTATTTTTTTTTACAATTAAATTAAATTACGTGACGTTAAAAATTTAAAAGTACAAATTTGAATCGATAGTTTGAACTTTTGACGATAAATTTAATGAGTTGTAATTTATGTATTATATTTTTACAAGGATTGTAGTTGTGGATGGATGAGTTTGAGTAAAGAGAAATGGATAATAATATAAACGATCGTACAAAGTGAACGAAACATGTTTGAAATTGGCAATAACGAGACCATGGATAAAGTTTATATATTCTGGTTAGTATTCAAATTTAATACTCATAACGCCCCCCGGAGTTAGCGGGATCAAAATTTATACTTTGCAAATAGCGTTATAAATTTTTCACATATCGATACATTTTTTTTCCATCAAAAATTTTTTTTTAATTATTTAACCCTGTGGATCGGCGATGTTCGATAGCAAAAATGTCTATTAGGCATTTATTCAAATGAAAAAAATGTAAAATGCATCAAAAAGCTATGAAATATCTTGTAATACTGTTTCAAAAATTATTTTTATTGTTTTAATGATAATAACAATAAATAGTAATAAAAATGATATTTAGGTAATGGAGGCACTTAAATGACGTATATTGTTAAATTGATAAACCGATAAGCGATAGAGCAAAGAGACTGGGAAGCTTATAGGCTGCGAAAATGTCGTGCGTTACGAGTTGTACGGCTCATTACCCCCGGACGTAATTTGAGGATCGTTGGACGCACTCGGAAGGGCGAATTCTCGATAAAACGTACCAACACGAGAGACCGGAAAAATAGGGCGAGAGAAAGAGACCGATGATACCCTTGTAAATTTTTTTATCATTTTTAACTTTCCGCAAACCCGAATTAGCTTGATTTAGATCCCAGAAAGGTTTTATAAAATTTTACGAGGGCAAAGTGATTTCAGCTGTTTCGATACTAATTACTTTGTCAAATGAATTATTTATTGTAATAAATAATTATTAGCAGTCAAAATTAATTAGCCCTGTTAATTGTTAATTGAGTTGAATTTAAATCTACAAGACAGGAGCTTTCTTCACTTGACGTCAATCAGTTTGAAGTTAATAGAACAACGGAAATATTATTCGCGTTCCTTCGACCGTTCTCGTAGGAAGTAGTTGTAGATGTAGTCGTTTCTAACGACCCTCGCTGAGATTCGAAATGGCTAATTTAGCGTGGTGGCTCCCTGGGGGACCCAAGAACAGAGTAAAGTACAGCACCGACGTATAACAAACTAACGATCGCGATAGAGACAGAGATAGAGATAGAAACAGAGATGGAAATCGGTCGTATTACAAGGTACCAACTAACTTCCCTAGAACACTAAGATACTTTGCAGAGAAAGCCGACAAGAACATGGACTAGAAGAAGAAGAAGAGATCGAGTATAATTTCCATGTCTTAATATAATTCTATTAGAGGTAACTATGCGAGCTCCGTTATGGGTATCGTTGAATTTAATCACGAAGCCAGCAAACCGTGCGATATTCTCGACATTTTCGAGTTCGATCAGCTGGACACGCACCCAATCATCCAGCTACAGCCCTATTGTCAAATTATATTGACCTCCAGAACTTAAAATTAACTTGCAGCCCTCATTTATTAATAATTTAACCAGTCTCTCTTTCCCTCTCTCTGTGATTTAATTTTACCAATTTGTTGATTTTAAAAATCACTTGATCTAATTTCTGTTTCTCCTTTTTTTTTTCAGCTGAGCTCAAGATGGATGTGCTGAGAGAGAGGGAAGTCAAGGACAGCCTGGACCGGCAACTGCAGGACGAACAGAAGACAAGAAGTAAGTACAGAGTACAGTATACTAGATATAGATGTAGTTTTTTTGAAAGTATCGATCCTCGAGACGTTACGCGCAAAGTTATCTGATGATGAGAGGGCGTATGGAACCGTGGGGAGAGAAGAGGACCAGTAAGTTCGATTCGCGAGGTAATAATCGACTGGGTTGGGAAGAGACTCGAGGATGACGGATAAGAGTATGGTCGTGTGGGGTATCGAATGTCTCGAACGGGTTTCATAGTACTCGGGGGGTTAACTCGGTAATAAATCAAGAAGCCGTAGAGACACTGAGCTATAAAGTCTCTGGGCATCCGCATCCTATGAGACACTGCTACTCTATCGCGTATCCTATTATTCAGTGTTGATGTTTTCTCTCTTTCCACGGCACCGTATCGTCTAAGAGATGCTACAGCAGTAGCAGCTTTGCCTCTAACTATTGCTACAGGACTATGACTATAACTACTGGCTGTATGTAGTCTGGTACTTGGTAGCAGCATCACACCACCCTTATTCAGTTCTGCGACTTAGGATCCTCAGAGTAATGGAAGGAAGGAACAGAACGAGCCAAAGGCCGTGATCGCTCAACCAACTTTGTATCGGATGTCAGTTGGTAATAGAATAGTTGTCTCGTGTGTTATGGGCTGGTTCCTTTGACCAGGGCTTTAAGCTCGACCCTTCTCTCAGAGCAAAACTTGTTCCGGACCCGAAACTCGCTCATCCAATAATTTAGTCGCATTCCGGATGTCTTCAATCAGCTAAAACGTAAAACCTAAATGACTTGAGGAGGCTGTCTTGGTGAAACGAAAAACAAAACAAAACAAAAGATTTATGGTGTAACCCACGCGTTGTATAGTCGGTTCGAATATCAAGTGTCATAGCTTGTCCGCAGAATCTAGACTGTAGGAGCGGCATTAGAGATTCAGCGTGGGCGCAATACAAAGTCGTAAATAAAATATGGCTGGTGACAATACGTGTCGGATAACTCGTTGGATACACGAGCCTAAAGGGGCTGCTGTGATAGTGTGCTGATGCTGGATATGTACTTTTTAGAGCGAGTATGAGTATCAGGATGAGGATGAGGATGAATATGAGGGTGAGGGTGAGGGTGAGGGATAACTGGTCGGAGGTAATACTAGCCATAGAATAGTCTTTTTCTCCCTCATATCGCAAACGCAGTTGACAAACGGATCGACAGTATCCGAGATCGATGACTCGAGACTTTTAGATTTTTTTTAAACGTTATATATATTTCTATGCCACAAAATACTCATTTTTCAAACGTCACCAAGTGTTTTCCGATAGCAAAAAATAATATAATGAAAAAAAAAGAAGAGATAAATATATATAACAGGGTAAAGGTTTTCGGTGATGGGATTTTGTGTGTCGTAATGTCGCGCGAATTAAAACGCCACAAAAGAATTATTGGCTTGATGAATTCATCGAGCCGATGAGCCGAAAGTTTTGTTGTGAAAATAAGCCAGAGGGTGGATGTAGAAAAAAAATATTTTTAAAAACACAAGTGTCTGATGGTTCGACAATGACTGCACTATTTTTTTTTTGTTGTATCTTAATACCTCCGAAGGTTACGGATTGAATTGCAATGACGTTGATGGACATTAGGCTTCTATTAGATATTTAATATAGATTATATTGTACTTTTCTATTTTAAATGGATTAGAAAATAAAATGGAACACGAATCGATACTTTTCAAACGTGACATCTACATTTACTAATTTCCCGATATAACTTTATACTGTTTTTTTTTCTTTTTTTTTTTTTCTGTGATACGATGAGTTATGGCCTCGCAAAAAGTAAATTTGATAAGATCCATTGGATTGGTGGTACGGCCAAGAAGGAACTTGGCGAAAAAAAGCCTAGCCCTGGTAGTAATACGAGCTTGGGACAACAGCCAGTCCATTAGTCAACCGACTCAGTGTCAATACATGAATATGACAGCTAGACGTGAAATGACCGAGCCTCCGGAAACTTACTGAGACCCTTCGACCCCACATCTAACTCTGTTAGACTTTCACGGGTTTGTGTTCTTAAAAAAACCAAATGCTTGTTCATATTTATCATCAATTTCCATAATTAAAATCTATTCATTTACATTTTATGATTTACCAAGTGACGTTCCTAAAAATAAGTTAACCCTTGATTCAACAAACTCTAGTGAGAGACCGTCAGCTGTCCGAGTTGTTTCTCAGCTCCACCCTGAACCTTTCAATACTCGTAATTGAAACTATGATCATCAATTCCAATAAAAACGTCATAGAAAATCAATAAATCAAGATTAACATCTTAATTGATAAAATCGAATGAGCAATTGAAATGGCAGAAAAATTTTTACAAACAGATTCTCTGACATTTCGCTAAAGGTTCCGAAGCCCGACCCTCCGTGAGATTCATTATTTTAATTTTATTGTCTTACGTTTTGGGGTTCGTCACTAGATTTTTTCCAGTGCATTGTAATCATCAACAGAACGCAATCGAGGACGCTTTGGAATAAATAATTAGAAATTCCTCCTCAATTACAAGAAGAGTAAATAAGGAAAAGCTTACAGACAAAATCATAAGCCGGATATTTATCGCCGAACTTGAGTTGTTTGTAAGATTCCTCTTGAACCTTGGGTTGAAAAGCTCATGCTAGCATTAAGAAGCTGAGCAATATCTGGATAAGATGTTGACAACAAAAAGCTCGGTGGATGTAAACGAAACCACGGAAGCTCGAGGTAAAACGGCAGATGGTAAATGAACGCCAGGCATAGAGGCATAAACACACACATCGGGATGGCAGCCAGGCAAACAAGCATCTGAACTAAGCACCAGGTTGCACTAACTCCACAAACATCGACAGTTTACAAGGAGCTGCGGCTTCGATGTAATTACCAGCTAAACCATTTTGTTACTTTGTAGACGCTCCAAGGGAATCCTTTGCCATGCACTTTGTCCTTTAACTTCAAAGTTATCTTGCCAGTCAAGTCTTTAAACTTAAATTATGTACTGGATCCCTGTATAGCTGTAAGCTAGCCAGTGTTAAAAAATATAAACACAGCAATAGTTTGAGTTTGAGTCGAGGAAGTTTGAATTATCGTACATTCAACTTTCAGTATTTATTATCTCCATTGAAACCGCGACTTGACACCACGTCATTCACCTTTAATCCTCTGCAACCACTGTCCTCGCCTCTGTCCGCAGTATCTGTACAGACATGTCCATGTATATATCTATAATATCTACAGTATCTACAGTAACTGCACAATCAACCAGACTGAGATTTATACACGGACATGGAGTCACCCTCTCGAATTAGCCAGGCGGTAATGCCAGGATCGGGTGTCAGTGTAATTGGGACCCAGGGGACTCCAACCCTCTGATTCCCATTCTGTTCTCTTGTTTTCTCGCTAACTAAATTTTAAGTCGCGCTAAAAGATTCCCTGTACATTTAATAACAACAGCAGCAGCAGCAGCAGCAACAATTATTTTTTAAATTATTAATTACGGAAATATAAAAAGTCTTATGGAAGAAACACAAAAGGTATCTTTTACATCCACATCTCTTTGAATCCCTTTTATTTCATTCTCACTAGACATTACTGGGTTCTTTTTATCCCAAACCCATTTCCCTTTACGCTTTCTCCGGGTACACTCCTTAATTTCCAATGAGTCGGAATAGGACATGAAACGCTAAACTGCCACAAAGAGGGTCCACTGGGTATAAACGGTTGCTCGTCATAAACCCACTCTCATTCCACTCTACTCCCTCAACCCCTTCGCCCCTTTCATTTTCACTCAGTCACTTATTCGCCAACAGCAACAGCAGCAGCAGCAGCAACACCAACACCGATACCCTTTTTACATTCTCATAACGAAGAGATCGAAGCAAGCTTCCTAATGTTTGTCCACTGTTGTGACTTGCTTTCGCAGTCCAGTAGCCAACCGACCCTTACTCTTGCTCACACTCAAACCCATTCCCATGGTCAACTCTAGTTCAGTCTATTGTGCCCAGTGCAACCAACGCTGTACGTATCCAAAGATTCAGTGAATCAGAATACGAGGACGTATTGAATAAGCAAAGACAGACGAGTGTTGCTGTAAATATATAGATATATATGTAGATGTAGATGTATATGTAGCAGCGTTTACGTCAAATGGGTATGCTCGACAAAGGGATTCCTTGTACGTCGTTTTATAACGACACCACCAAGGGTAAAAGGACGTCTCTTGTTTTCTCTTTGGCTCTTTTCTTCGCCACTGATACACATCCAAGGGTTACACCATCAACCAGTGTAGTGCAGTAGCTCTCCGCGGTCCTCCATGACACCCTCGACACTTAAACATGACCCGGGGTCGCCACCGACCGCGGCACTTGCCTTCAAAGCTTGCCAAGAGAAAAAAGTAACCGCTAAATTAGCTCCTTTCCAGGAGCAAACATCCAGGAAACATGAAAAAGTTCATTTATATTAAAACTTCCCTCGGAAATTGAATGTTAATTACCGCTTTTTCATAACCCATGAATTTTATAAATAGTTGTTCATTAGTGATATCACGATATCAGAATTTGGTGTTTCTGTCCAGTATCACACAACCTGACCACCCTTACACGTCCCAGCATCTCGAGCTTTCTCTCTAGCAACATACGCAACTCTACACACGCGGTCACTTTGTGAACTAAGCTAGCTGTTTAATTAAGTCCTGGTTTAACTCCTGTAACAACTATTTTGTCCTGACGCTGGCTATCGTCGACTCTTTGATCACTTGAAATGAAAGCTAAGAATGACATCTTGTAGCAAAAATATTGCGAACATGTAGAAATTGTTGTAGATATTTTTTGAGCAATTCCAAGTGAGGTTAGAACCCTTGAGCTCACCCTTTGGCCCCCCGAGGGCGCGCTGGCTGTAAGAGTAGACTCGTTTTCTCATCGACTCTCGTCTCTGGTATCTCTCTGGCAGCTTCGCACGCGTATATGAATTCGTTGGCGCATAACAGTGAGCTTCCGTAATATAATTGTTAATGCGCTGATGCGCCCTCGGGCGAGCGTTTATGCATTGTATACGCCAGTACTCTCGCTCTCATTCGCACACTCGCACACACTCTTACAATATGTATTTCTTCTCTCTTCCACACTCTCTCAGCGCTGTCGTTGTCTCGGTGGCTGTATTACGGTTGGCAACGCGTCCGTGGATACACCAACCCCTTACGTAAAAATAGACGCACATCGGTAATACACTAGATTGCACACGCCTCGCATGTTATCTCTTTCTCTCGCAAGTATTAACAGATAATCGGCTCAAGAAAAAATGCGTTCAGACAATATATTACTCTGTTCATATATTTTATTTTTTATCATCAGTCTCACATTATTAAGTGACATATATAACAGACATCGGGGCATAACGGTCCATTTTACAACAATTTAAAAAAAAAAATTCCAGGCGCGACGGTCCAGCCTTCAAAATTATGAAAAAAATTTTTGAACCAAATTTTGAATCTGGCCCACCCTGCCCAGTTTCCCCTTTATCCCTTCGCTCGGATTTATAATTTTCGTCTGATAATTATTCCAAGTAGTTGTTTTTTTAAAAAGCCGAATGTTTTTAGGTAAATAGTATAGGAGCTTATTGCTAATGAATTCATACAAAAAGTCCCGGCGTATTTCTTGCGCCACGGGCTAAATTACTCGGTTAGACGGATAGATACATATTCCCTGGACGAGTAGCTTGGCTACAATATCTTTTCTCTCCTACTTCTCTCGTTCTCTTTAATATAATGAAATAATACAGCCTGTTGGGTATAAGTAAAAATATTCACGAACAAGTCAAGCGAGTTAAAGAAAGTTTTATAAATAAAATTACAGTCTACAGTATTTATTAAATCAGCTATTTAAATTTTTACAGTTTTTTATTTTTCGTAGCGTTGATGAAAAAATTACGATAAAATAATTTACAGCTTTTTGAATAAGCATTTAATTGAGTAATTGTTTGAATAAAATCCATTTAGAGGATATAAATAAAGTGGGATGTCGACGTCTATGCAGAGCCAACTTGAAACCTGGACTTGAAGAGGTAGAAGTAGAGGCAGAGGCTGAGGTGGAGGTGGAGGTGGAGGTGGAGGTGGAGACGAGGGCAAAGAAGGTCTTCTCGAATGCCCGTCGAATCGTATTTCATAATAATGAACGTCGGGATAACTATAATAAACAAAGCATGTAAGAAATACCAGCTTGCCAACAGGCACAGGCTCTAACTGGGAATACAGCATGCATGGATATTAACATTTATTTACATTACTTCATATCCCATCCTCTCCTCCCCTCCCACTTTAACAACACATCCCCTCTCTGAATCAAAACATTTGCATATATTTCATTGGCACCTTTGTCACAAGACTCGTTGCTATATTTTGGGATCCACGGAATTTTGATGAAATTTAGGGAATTGCGACCGTTTATACCCGGCACTAAAAGCTTTCATGTACGAGCCAATACGATACGGAGACAAGAATTCGCCTGGAGCATACAAGTTGATACAAACGCATCCTACATTACAAGGAATTTACTTGCCGTTTCATCAAGATAAAAAAAAGGAAGTAAAAATATAAATGAAAGATATTCTCCCGTGAATAATTAAACAATTAATAATGAATTATGCATAATGTATTTTTGCTGACGTACTTTATGAAAGGAATGCGGATACAGGAGAGCAAGAGAGAGTAGTATAAGGGTAGCAGGATTTCAAGAGGCTCTTAATGCTGCTGCAAGTCCTCGTAAAGTAGCATCCCCTTAAAGTCTCACTGTCGGTCTTCTCTTTCGTATACGGAACTATAGTTGTACTGTTTAGATGTTGCTTCGGGTTGAATGGTACTTCGCCTGGTGTTTCTGTTTCCACTGTCCCGACGGTTTCTATTATGCATGCCTCCCTTATTGGCAGTAAACGGGCTTACCCTCATACCCCTGATCCTCCCTAGTAGCTTTTAGACGCTCACCCCATCTCACCCCATCTCAACTCTTCTTACTCCTCAGAATTATGCCGTAAGCATATTTATCATTATTACTCTGTCACATTATCCATCACTTTTATTTATTAATACCAATAATACCCTTCATTCTACTCCGCTATTTTTACGTCTTTGTTGTGGCATTCAATAATTGTCAACATATATATGTATATATATATTTGGTCGATAAAGTCATGAAATTGTTAAATGATAAATGCCACCGAGCAGCGAATATCAAGGGAACATATTCGCAGCACCCTGGTGTGATCGAAATTGCGTCGCGATTTGATCACCAGCAATATAAACGGCAATGGTCCATAGTCATGACTATCATTGATGTCGTATACATCCACGTTAACGATTATGATGTTTTCGGCTGTAATCATCAGAATGATTGTTGCAATCTAATAAACTCCGATGGACATTCTATGGAGAGCAGAGTATATTGTAGAGATAGAGTAGAACAGAGTAGAGTGAAGTGGAGGAGAAGCAATATGCCTCATGTTAACACAACCACATGGGAAAATGCGTGCAGTTGAAGCCTCCTGGATGATGACGATGATGGCGCGATAGTAATTACTTGATCCCCGTGCTTATATGGACGTTTAAGCCTGTAGTTGTCTGTCGTTAATATGACTGAGTCATCTGTTAATCCCGAAATCACCAGATATTTGATCCAATCATCATTTGTTTCGAGTAGAGACTCATTTCGGTAAATTAACAGAATTTGGTTATCATTTCTGTGGGATATTTGTAAATAGCGGGTTCGATTTTCTTTAATTATAATTATTTGATAATGGATTTAATCAGAGGAAACTTTGAGTTTGTTGCGCTAGAATTCGAGTAAAGATGCTATACGTGAGTTGTTATACGAGTTTCGGACGAAATCTCTTGATCCGGGCAATTACGGTATTCGGGCAATTCCTAGGAGTTTGAGTAACTGATGGTCGGGGTACTGGGAACAAGTGAATCCTTAGAGGGAGTTAGATGAGAAAATCGTTGAGTATATCTATGTATGTGTATATGTATATCTTAGTCTGTAGTATGAGATGACGAGAGCTTAAGACGCCGAGAGCTAAGACGTTCGCGGTTTCGCGCGATGCGAACTAAGGGTCCTTCCGTAATTACGCCGACCGCAACCGCCGAGAGCGTGCTCCTGCCAGACACACCCGAGCATCACTCGGTAATGGGAGGAGACATTTCAGAGCCCCGGCAACCCTTACGTTCATTTGATCCCGAAAATTCATTCCTTTGAGAGAAAAAATTAAATAATTCTAAGTGTCAAATTTTTTCAGCCACAAATGAGTAACAAAGTAATGGCTGGCAGGTCTGAATTAGTAATGTAGTGGTAGTATCACTTGAGAAACTCACAACTACAACTACAACTTGAGTACTTGTAAACTGTAATTGCATTAATTGCGGTGATATTTTGGGCCCAGGTGCCTTGGCACCCGCCGCGGCTCGTTAATAGCAGCCATTATCGTTTCCACTCAGACATCCGATGGACGGCAAACGAACTGCTTTGCAGTATCCTTCTGTGTCTTCTTCTCCACCCCATTCTATACCAACACCAACACTAACATCATTTATGCATGACTACTACGTACTACTATTGCTCCTTGAAATTATCATCCTCTCAATAAAACTTGTTTCATATATATATAGAAAATGATTCGCCGTATTTTAAAACCCAGACGAACCGCGTGACGAATTCCTTGACAAAAGCGATTTGCAGCGTAAGAGGTTCCAACTACGCAAAATAAAAAAAGTACAAGAGTTTTTGTTATTGAAGCCTGCATGTACGGATACATATATATGTAGGTATAAAAGCTTAGCATTATAACGTGACCCCTGTGGCGTGAATTAAAAGCGTGCGTGGTCGTTCCGTCTCAAGGAATGCGTCGATCGATTATCACGGTCTTTGCATATCGATACACCGTTTATGTTGACGGATACACATACCCACGAGCTCCAGTGGACGAGCTACTGTCGCAGTGGTGATTATGATGCCTCCGCTGGCGAAGGCGGAGGTGCTCGAGACGCCTGTATGCACACGCATATCGCTATCTCGCTGGACTTGATGTCCACGCTTCTATTCCTCCTATTCCAGCGTGTTAGCTCTCCTGCACTAACGCTTCTCGCACATAACAGCAACAACAATAACAACAGCAACAACAACAACATATAAACATATAACAGACTGGAAACCCCGGAATGAAGATAGAGTTAGACGAGAGATAGAGAGAGAATGTCGAGGCTGCAGCAAACTAATGACACCACCAGAAGCTTATATAATATGCTCGTGCCCCGAATATCGTCGGGATCACAGCCAACACCAGCACCAGCACCAGCATCGGCATCGGCATCAGCATCAGCATCAGCATCAGCAATATTGCCACACCACTCGCTCGCGAGATTAATGTTTCATCGTCGTTCGACGCCTTCCATTACAACTCTGCAGCGCGTTTCTCGTCCGTATTACCTCCAGCGTCATCGTTAATACGATTAAATCGTGAACGACAATATATGATGTGTGGGAGGGAATATAATATGTGTGTTAGTTCTGGGACGTTGTCGACGATTATCATCCACACGCGATGACAATTATCACTATGATTGTTATTATGATATTGATGGTCTACGGCATTCCTCAAAAGACTCAATTAATTTTGTTAATCCTTTGCTTTATGCCTTGAACATCATCATCATCATAGTGATAATGACGATGATGGCTGGCATCATGGTGATCGGCAAAGTGTCAAAGTAAATGTAATTTGAAAAGAGGCAGGGATGCATGAGGGATGTTAGAATCGATTTACAACACACGTATTCCGATTATTAAATTAATAGAATCTAGTAGGAACCTTTTACTATGTCTCCTACCCTTTATCTCTCTTACACCCCCGAGTTTCGATCACCCTTACGCTGTTTGGTGGGTCTCGCGTTCTCCCGCAGCTCGGTTATTGTTCACGTTAATTGATGCGTTATGTTTGATGCCGTTCTGATAGCCATTGTACGCAGCCTGTCCACTGATAACTCAGTTACCGACTGCTGCATCCCGCTCAGAGTGCACTCAAAATCTAATTATCTCCAGTTGATGCAACTGCCGCATTGCACCGTTGTGGTCTTGGCATACAATGGGATTTTGACTTTGTTCAATCCTTTTCTTTCATTACCGCCATCATTATAATCATTATTTTAGTACTTTACTATATCATATCATGTGCAATCTAGACACGGGATTCGGATTAACTGAGCTGGGTTTTATAAACAGGAGCGCGATAATTGTCGAAAAGTATTAAAAGGAATTTGCGGAGGTTTCAGGAACACAAAGTTGCCCGGGTGATTGAATACGGTAGCTGTTGCTTATAACGATTACTGGTATGGGGTATGGGGTATGGGGTATCCAATTAATTTTCCCGTTTATAAATGTGCTGAAAGTCTGTATGCAACTGCATCGTAAAGCCTTTATCTTATGCTTGGGGCCAAAGAAGAGGCCGCGTACAAACGGAAGCTCGGTACAATAAATTCTGAAATTCAATTCGCTCGCGCTTGACTCACTTGCCGACACGCCGCAGCTGCTGTTAAACACGTCCAATCTTTTTATTTTAACTTTTTATTTATTTTGTTGCTTTGGCTTTCACTCACATGCTACTTGAACTTGTTGTTCGCAAGTTGAGCGTGAAGGTCGCAAATATATTTACAAACTTTTATTTTTTAAATCCTTTCAAACTCTTTGTTGCTATTTTTCTCTCCTCTTTTTATCTTTTACTTTTTTTTTAATTATTTAGCGTTGACTTATGCTCGTAAAGAGTTCACCAGCCAAATAAAAAACTCGTAGTCTGTCATTTTTGTATTACACTAAAAATTCACTTTTTATTTTATGCTACGCTGAAAAATTCATAAAGTAAAATGAACCTCACCTCATATGTTAATTCACTGTATACTAAAACATATTTCGTACAGATGAATTAACCTCTTGTTCAATATCATATTTTTCTTACCCGCTTCCACTACATTACAATACGACAAAAAATTTTTTTGTTTATTCAGAACACTCGACTTTCAATGATTCTTCCATATCTGAATTTGAATTTTTATCTAAGCCCGCCTTGGCGCAAAAAATTTTTAATAAATAGCCAATTAATAAATACTCGGCAGAGTATCGGGATACCAGTCGCCTGAAGCTTTGAAATCCTCGTGATGAGTATCCTTTGGATATTTGAGTAGTCTCTGTAAGATCTAACGGGTCGGCGAACTCGGAACACACACCGTCGAGTGTCGGAGTCACCTGGAGGTGCCGTCTGTGGAAATCTTGAGCAAAAGGTGTCCTGGGGTCATCGAGGGCACCGTCCATCTTTCTGCTGAGTTTGTCTATGCAATGGATGCGCTTAAACGCAGTGTCCGTTTACTCTATTATCGAACACGCCCAAGGCTGAGTAAAACACTACAGTACACAGCCTCTCTTGGTCTCTATACCGATAGCGACGACAACGACACATGGAAGATTTCCCTCAGCGTATTGACTCTAGGCCAACCGAGGTGCCTGTTAACGTATAGTACAAGTGCAGCTAGTGAAATACCCTGTAATTAAAGTCTCTGTCTGACGTCTCGTACAGTCGGCTCATGCTTGCCCTGGCTGCAGATATAACTTTTCAACACAAGATAACATGAGAAGAAATACCTCCTAGCTTCTACACCCGGAAGTACTTTATGACTTGGAGGCTAGAGCGCGGGTTAAAAAATATAATTATTCGGAGTATTGAGAAAGTTATAGATTGATGACGACCGAAAAGGAAACGCCCAAGTTTTTCTATCATAACCGGAAGAGGTAATGGGATTGATTGGGATTTAAAGGGTGTGTTGACCTCAGGGTTGAGAGTGGAGCGATCAATCACCTGAATGATTCAATTAATCATCTAGGAAAATATTTTTAATTATTGTTTTATTATTATGTATTAAGAAGTCTGTGAATGAAATTCTCTTTGAAACGTGTCTTGGTCTTGAGACAGTAGAATTAAAGGGGTAACTACGGATAGGAAGGGAAGCCACGGTAATTGTCAGCAAATATTAATAACGATGAGAGAATAGAAGCAAGATACGAAAGAGGTAATGAGTGGGAGTGAGATAAGTATTCAAAGAGTCGGAAGTGATTGTGATAGAGGGTGAAACCCATGGTGCCTTTAAGAGCAAATGTATAATGGGTGAATGATTTCGCGGCGATCAGTAGACAACAGAGAGGACAGCGAGAGTTGTCAGAGTTGAGAAAAGGGTGGAATAGAGACAACGAGGAAGCTGGTGGTGGTTTACAGGGGTTTAACGGGAGTGTGCTGATGGCTGGAGTAAGAGGCTAGCAAGCGCGAATACGCCGATGGTGATTGAAATTTGGAAACTTGCTTTGACACAATTACACAACGGTCGTTCTGCTTGACGGAGATATCGCAGCAGTAGTAGTACCAGCTGCGATGATAGCTTGTCGTGTATTTTCTCAACCCCTTGTACACAAATTTACCTCCCGTTTGCTCTCTATCTATATCTCTGTTGTCTGGTTTCCCTCGTCGTCGCCGTCCTTAAAACACCAGAGCGGATGTGTATGTATGCAAACACAAGAGAGGAACCATGTACCAAAATCGCCTTTCGCTTCACAATTATTGGCTATCGAGACTCAGTCACTGCAGTGGAAGCTACACGCTACACGGACTCGATCAACCCAAAATATCGGCCTGTCTCTCCGAACAAAACATTCCCCAAAAAATACCACTCACTCGTCTGTTCTACAGCTTCGCTCTACACCGAAAAAGCTTTTTTAAATAAAACTAGAGCTCATGTGATGAAACAACTTCACAGTCTAGTCCCACTAGAGTAGAGAGTATCACAAAAAAAAATATATATATATATATATATAAAACAAATAAAAACATCTGGGAGAAGAATTACTGTGTGACAGTCACCGAGAAGCCATAACCTGGTACATATTATAAGAAACCTTTCTCAGTTGGTTTAACGACTGCTCACCGGACTTATTCATCACTGGATCCTTGATGTTATTGTTATATCATGTTATATATTTAATATTGCGTCTGTACCTTGAGAATAATCATTCTGCACGTCCGCAAAAATAACTCGACTCGGGCGATTAGAAGGGCTTCTCTTGTTTCTGCACTCCTTTAACCATCTGCGCTAACTATTTTGCCACAAAATATCTCTCTTTAAATATATATATTACCTATATAAAAATATGTACGGTTATTGCGGTAAGATGATATCTTGGGGTCTCAAACTCCGTCTTCCATCTGTCAGCGTGAAATAAAAAATGCCAAACTTTATTGTAATAAATATTTTGTGTCAAATAAAGTGTAAGAGTATGCATATGTAGAATTTTTGTGTGGATGTGGGATTGAAAAGAAACACAAATCAAAGAGATAACTTGCGGCGGTGTCGTTTGAATCAGTAGATCTGGAAACTTGTCCCGGTACAATTCTCGAGAGTCGACGCAAGGTTAATTGCGATCCTTTCATATGTGAATGAAGTAAAACCGTTTGAACTCGGAATAAATGAAAGTGCAAAAGAGCTTAAGAAAAAGAGAGAGAGAGTGTTGGGGTGTAGTATGCGCTGAGTGGTGCAGTTGAAATTCTCTTTGCTGGATCTTTAATGCAGCAATCTTTGGGCGTGATAAAGTGCGGCGCAAACCTCGGCGACGAAAGGGAATGGCAAAGTAACTGACTCGTAACCACAATGCGACACACGAGCTATTACTTTGTATAAACAAGGCTCGGGGTTAGGAAATACCTTTTTTCCCTTTTCTATTTCTTTATCCAGTCTCTGTCTCCAGAGCTTACTTTTTTCTATGTCCACCTGACGATTAAACATCATTTCTCTTTTTACAACTCAGCATTTAGTATTTTCTTTGCCGAGGCTTCCACTCACTCTCTTTCTGCGTTTTAAATTTCTGTCATGTTTCACCGACTGCACACACATCTTTCATGTCTTTCACTGGCCAGTAAAAATGTGCAATTCTTGATAGGGTTTCCAGGACAAATATTTCCCGAGAAATTCATACCGCAGTTTTTCTTCAGCCGCTTGATCTGCGGAAGCTCGAGAATAATAACGAGAAAGAAAGCAAAAAAAATAATAAAGTTCTTAGCATATTCTAGGATTAAAAGGCAAACAGTTGCTCCGGAGAATATACTTGGGGTCATGCCGGGGGTGGTTTTTAAGAGTATAGTAGCAGGCAACCATATAGTTGTTGAAAGGAAATTTATGGGAATTAATATTGGCTCCCCGAGGAGGTGGTGGAGGTACAGAGGACGGGAAACGGCAAACCAGTGGCCTCGGGGACCCGCGGAATGCGACTTTCCACCATACATGAGAAGGGAACTTTAAGAATTTAATTCGTACACTGCAGTAACCCTGGCTCATATTCTACTTGTGCTTTGCTTTAAACTCCTCATCTACGTTCTTTACATTTCCTCCGCATAATATTCCTACAGTACACATTATATACTTGCTCTTCAGTATTCCACTCTCACTTTGCCTCCATTTTTTATTTTTATTTTTAAAGACTTCCTCGGCCAATTTCGTATCCTTCCCCCACAATTTCAATTTCCTTACGTATCTACACTTCCTGCTTACCAAATGCGACACAACTATTCGATAAAGATTACGAAAAAAAATAAAAAATTCTTCGCGACTATTTATGCAAATTGGACTTTTCTTCTCTCGACAATTTCAAATAAAAACAGAGGCGCGCTTTTTCGACGAGTTTTCGACGAGTATTTAACAGTAAAAATCCATAAAATATTATTATAAAAATAAATTACTGTGAGGAAAAAAATCACCATTAAATATCATATGACATCCCTCGAGAATAACGACGTTTTCTTTCCCATGGACCCTGACACATAAACGCAAACGTGATAAACACCCCACATCTTGTCCCTTATTTTATTTCCAGCACTTTTCTGTCAACGACTTACACATTTTTTTATTTACGTATATAAAAAAGGAAAAATAAAAAAGTGAAATATCATGGATACATGCATACACCTTATCACCATTAAATCTCCCGAGCAGTCCATCAGAAAAAACACTAGGGGGTAGTTTTCGAGTATCTCAACAAAATCTATCGCCTTTTAACAGAATAAATACATTATGTTGCCATTTATTCACTTATTTAATGTCTAGGTTAAGTTTTTCTTTTTTCTTTTCAAAAACAACAACCACGAGCGACAAAATAAAAAAAATGAACAAGACATTTCAGAGAAAATTGGAACTGCGATTCCCTGGTGTCGCTGATGTCTGTGACAAGGCAATAACGTTTATTGGGCTGTAATACAGAGAAATTGTTTATCCTCAGCTCTGTGATCGCCAGAGAAGACGAAGAAGGAGAGAATTAAAGGGAGGATCGGATTAAATGCCAGTGGATTGGGAATGTAGCTTTAGGTAAAGGAAAAAAGTACCGGGCGAATAAAATAAATTGCTCGGGCATATTAATATTTTTTGGGGGTAATGTGTGACGATGATAATATATAATAGTGATTCTAGACAGACGATACAAAGTGATGATGCGTAGTCTTAAAAAACATGGGTTTATATCGATGGTTATCTTACACATATAAATATATATATACATATAATACTTGTAGAAGTAATCGTAGCCCAAAACTCGATAAAATAAAATAGGGACGGCTGCTAATGCCGGGTTATTTTTTTAATGGCTCGCCAAAAAATAACGAGAATGAGTCAAAAAAAATATTAAATTGGGATATCGATATTATTCATCGGTTTATTTATTTTTCTTATTTTTTCCTATCGATCACTGGGGAAAAAGGACCAAACAAATTCCAACATGGGTAAAAAATAATAAAAATAAAAAAAGGTATTGCTGAAAAAATATTTCATTATGATAGAAATATTTGTCGATTACGTCAATTGATTTCTCACAGATTTAAAAACACGATGAAAATTTTTGACTTGGAATTCTCATTGGGGTCGAGAGTTGGTATGAATATCCATATCCATACAGTACACGTATCCCAGTCGAATGAAAAAACATTGTTCCCCTTTGGTGTGTAGTCTGTTGTACGCAATCCTACTGCCTACTGCGTTCCCTGCCGCCCGAAACATTTCATCAATCTATGACGAAGCATATAATCCCGATATCTATTGGTTTTCGGCCAATAAAACACGCGTTCAGTGCTCTATATATATTTATATACTCCAGTGTTCTGCTCTGTACGGTGCTGGCTAGGAGGGAGACCTGCCGAACTGCCGCTGCTTTGTGCTGATAAAGGAAAAAAAATTTTAGATAAAACTCCCCCACTTTTTATTACAACTGTTAAACGTACTATTAGTATTTGTTGGCATGGGACAAACGGACAATCAAAAATCAAAGGGCAAGAAAGTTCCCGTAGACGAAAATTCTGTGTACGAAACTTAACCCGGATTACCAGCTATTACGTTTCGGGATACACTTGAGATAACCGGACACAGGTAACTAGAGCCGCTGTCTCGAATGACGTGCAAGGACCAGTAAATATTTTCATATAATTTTACGAGTATAATGCTGCAGATAAAAACTCCTTCGCTCGATGGAAACAAAAGTGAGTAAAAATAAAAAATGTTTTTAGATAAAATAAAAAGTAACAAGTATTTTTGCGGATGGACCACACGCACGTGTAAGACAACGAAATGTAATCTTACGGGTCTGGAGAGCACTCGAAAGCTTTTCAGTTTACATCCGATATCAGGGAGGCTTCATAACACAATACAATATATATCATATGTACATGTATTTGTGTCACTGAAATGGCAAATACTCAGTGAAATGTAAAGCCAGTTTGGCATAAAGCGGATGACGATACGGCTGACCCTCTCGAGGATGTTTCCACTCACAGACTGAATCCCATCATCTCCATTTCCATATGCCCTGTGAGCGAGGAGGAAGCGGCACCCAAAGCGGAAATATATTGAGGGCTGTTTGCCCCGACACTTTAAGGGTGCAAAGTTGTCCGTACGAAATTGATATTCCGTCGAAACAAACTTTGCTGGGTTATATTTGTCCTCAATCCTTAAATCTTGACTACACGTACGCATATTTTTGCTTAAACTTTAACGCATCAGCAGAGTTATTGTTATTGTTACTGTTAGTGTTATTGTTATTGTTTGTTTGTGATGATAACCAAAATTATCTCGCCTCGACACAAATACTCACTCAGCAGACAAGGAACCTATGACTGGTTCGGGTGCTGGCACTGTTGCTTGCCTCGCGAATTAGCATTCACACAGGATGCACGCTCTAACTACTATCGACGTTGGGCTCTCCAACTATAATCATCCGAGTGGTACGGGTTAAGTGTAATATTATTCAACAGACAGCTTTGTATGGATATATCCGAGGGAGGAAGACCCTGGATGTGTACATCGAGGCACAGATGCTGTCCGTTTACGTCCCACCAAATGACAAAGACCGAGACCGAGACCGAGACCAAGACGAAACCAAAACCAAGACCGCAATGACTACGAGCAAGCACGACGGTCTTCGAGATCAGATGCTGCCGAGAGAGAAACATTTCTGAAGTGGGTGTCCAAGTATCTCATCTCCACAATCTAGCAATCACAGCCCTTTATTACCTTGATTCGCTACCAGCAGATTGCACCACCTAAATCCCACGTTCTGTAGGTTATGAATTCTAATCACCGGTTCTAATTTCCTTGAAGACGGAACAAAGTACAAAAATTACAAGGTTTTATTTATGATAGTAGACTTTAGGGTAATTTTGCTAAGTAATCTGGAGTAGAGAGACTTTGCGAAATTTCTGGAAAGCAAGGAGAGACTGGATAAGATCAGCAAAGTATTATTAATTCATTTTCCGGAAGAACCTGGTCATTTAGCGAAGAAAGTAGCCAGACGTAAGGTTGTTGCAGGTGCCGGAAATGGTCAATATAACCGCAAAATGTAAATCATATTGCTGTTTCGCTGGTGTATAGGAACTATCAAGCAAGAGGGTGGATATCGTCTGCGGGTGGAGAAGCTACTGGTACTAGTACTTGTACTTATACACTAGTATTAGTGGTTATGGTGTAGCTTCTTGTGCCAAATACGCCACTACGGACTTTGTATATAAGACATGCTACGTCTATATGGACGTAATATTAGTTCAAGGCATGATTGGATTCAGTAGCGCTGTCTTCATTGCTCCCCAGCAAGCGGGCTAGGGAACGGACTGTGATTGTTTCGGGCAGACTGAGGGCAAGACTGAGACTTGCCGACAGGACGAGGATTTTCTACAACCAATCGCAGTCGGATTTGCATATTAAATAAACGCGGGCGCTTTATGTCTATAAAAGTTTACGAAAACGATAAAATTGAATGAGAGAGGAAAAAAATACAATGATTGAGATTTGTTGACAAGTTTATTTGTATTGAGCTGGATTACTAAATAGCGAGCACTGAAGTGTGATAATCGGTGAAAATGACGATCAGACCCTCTACGATCCGAGAAGTAAGGAGAGCAAGGACAGCTATGATGACGGTGGCTGGACGACGTGGGGAGTCCGCTGGCGAGCGTATAAGAGAGCTTTCTGACCGAGCGCACAGCGGTAGCTGATGTATTTTGACGTGTCCGATGAGAGAGACCTTTTCTGCGTTGACTGCATTATCTAATGGACCACCCCCGCAGCCGCCCTCCTTGACTCACTCTTTTATTTTTCGTAACATCTACAGTCCTGGTGGAGGTTTCCTTTCGCAACTGACCACTAATTCTTTCTTACAACTCACTAACATCAATCAGCAATCAATTCAAGTAATAACTTGTGACTTAATTGTTCTCGCGCGGGGGTGGACTTATTCGCGGTCGGTTACTGGCCAACTGAACACGGTGGTCTGGTAATTTATTACTCCAGTGACACACAAACGCACTTGGTATTTATCCGCGTGCAAAAAAAAATAACAAACAGGACGGAATAGGTAAAATAAGTCGAGTGGATAAATTCCATATTAGGACATATTCTGATGAATACGAGGTTTGGCGCCGATTGTTATTTAAATTGTTTGTGGGAGGATCGAATATACAAAATTACGAAAGCTCAATAATAATTTTATTTAACTAAATGTTTATGATTAAAAAAATAAAATTGATGTGTAATAGTTGAATTATTTTGATTAGATATGAGGCAAAGTGGGTGTGAGTCTCCAGCCAATTCTTCTCGAGTTATTCTTTAAAGCGACTGTCCTTTTCTCGCTTAATAAAATAATTTAAATCGGTCTCTTTCGCTCCGAGGCTCGGACGTGGCTTTTTGACTCTCTATCTTTCTCTCTGTTTTGTTGGGTCTTGGTCTTTCGCGTGTTGTACGTATATCCTTAGTATGCAATGTATGCAGCAGTCGGTTGTTACCGAAGGAGTGGTTTTGCCAGCCGGCCAATGGCGAGTGCTCGGGCTAATTCTAGGGTGCCGCCGCCTCGCCATCTTTGCATCATAATGCTGTGCTGTGCTCGCGGTCCCCCTGCGTACCCCCTGCATATACCGACCCACCTCAGTTACTCTTTCTCTCTCCGTCCGCACATACTCCCAGGTCTCCTCACGTGCACAACACAGTCCCACGAGGACTCGCTGGCAGAGTTCTGAGTAGTTACCTATGGAATAGCGGCAAGAAAAAGCAGGAAAAATAATAAACTCCGATGGAAAAAGATGAAGATTAAAGCAACAAGGGGATAGAAAGAGAGAAAGAAAAAGAGAGCCAGACAAAAGAAATGATTGAACGAGTAAAAGAAGAAAGAAGAGGAGAGAAAATAAGAGGAGAAGAGAAGCAGATTGCCGGCATTACTGATGGAAACAGCCAAGAAACCCAGTAGAGTGAGATCGAGAGTGGGACGGCCATGGTGGCAAACTCCAGAAAGAGAGAAGGGGTTGTCTGCGCCTTGTCTGCCAAGAATCAATCACGTGACAGTGGCTCCCAACTTAGCATCAGCATTCTGGACAATTCCACTCTACACCTAGACGCTTATCTGCTCATGCTTACAACTCCTTTGCGATCCAGATCTAGATCCAGTCCCCCCGGCAGTCGAGAGCTTGACGCGGTATTAATCTTCAGCATAGCTTCCTTTTTTAGCTGAATGTGCACACATCAGTGTACCAGATACTTCAGACGCCCAGAGGGACGTTGCACCTACGCTTAAATCAGCTTCTCCTGTCAGATCGAGCAGGCTCGCACGTGAACGCTGGCTACCGTCGCTTCCCTGCATGATCTCCTTCAAGACCAAGCCTAAGAAATTTATCCTCCGTAAAAATAGTTCATGTCCTTCTACAACCTGATGATAAAAGAGGCAACTCTGATAAAAAAAATCCATTGCCTTGTTGTTGTTTGTTTATTTTTATTATTTCTTTCGAATTTGTGTCGAGTTCTTTTTTCAATTCAATCAAGTTGATCATTTGTCAGGGCAAAAAGAGGTAAAAGACCCAGACCCAGAGAGATTATAAGGACAAAGGCTGGCCACGGTGGATCAGAGTGATGGAAAATAATTAAGGCTAAGGGAGAGTTGAAAGAAGCCGCCGGACTCTGATCAGATCGATCGCGTATGAAGGATGCATATCATCGGGCAACTGGATCCTTCTGGGCTACAGTCTCTTTCGATTGTCTTCTTGTGCGGTCAAGTAACATGAGCACATGCGTGAACTACTCGGGTTATATATGTGCTATTGACGAGCAGTATCTTGTGACTCTTGTGAGTAGTTGAGGTACTGCTTCTTGTTCTTGTTCTTGTTCTTGTGCTTGTACTGGTCTTGGTACTGGTTATATACAAGACTGAACCGAAACGACGGACAATGCATTGATCATCTGTCGGTCTATGTGTGCTCTCGGTTATTGTTCTGTCCATCGGACATGGATTTAATCTCGTCCACTTGATTGAAGTTTCCATAACAAGGCGTTGCTTTAAATTATTTTTACTAAAATTATCGAGTCGCATTATTATTTAAAATCACAATAATAATGAATGTTTTATTTATTTGTTACAGTATTGTATCAAAAACGATTGAAGAAGGAGCGACGGGCGCGGAAACGGCTCCAAGAGCAGCTAGACCTGGAGGTAAAGAGACGCACGCAGTTGGAAGAAGCACTGAAGGCTACGGGGGCCACGCCGGAGCAAGTCAGAGCGATAGCTGGTAAATAATAATAATAAAATGTTAGATATGAAATTTGAAATGTTTAATCAGAATAGCGATCTGGCAAACAAAGACCGTGTCCTTCTGAGAATAAGGATACTTTCTTACGTCAGTGGGTTGATTACAACGACAGGAGTTTCTGTCGGTGGTGTATCGGGTGGGTTAGCGGTATTCGGGACGCAAGATGCCCGAGGCAAGTTGGCTCGATCTTGGAATAAATTAATTAATTCGCCGAGGCAAAGCAAACAGTCTGACACCCGCCAGAATATGATTCCTTACTTATCCGAAGCAGTACGGCGTGATAGTGTAATCTCAATTCAACCCTCGAATACAATCAAATCCTAACTCAACAATCTATATTAATACACACCTCAGTTTTACGTTTCCGTTATTGCTATCATCGCCCTCGTGTTGCTCATTTATTCCTTTTCTCTTTAAACTTTAAACTCACTCAGCCCTGTCACTACCAAAACTCAAACACCAAACCCTTTAAGTTAAATCTCTTATTTCGTTATACATATCTACACATACATATAGAACAGTTGGTTGGATGGTATTTCCTTCCTTGCTGTCTTACACTAGCTTTCGCGAGCGATTTTCCCAGCTAGGCTTTTACTGCTGTTGATTAGTCCTGTCAGGATCAGGAAGTCGTGATATTAATTTCAAATCAAACAAGACGTCCCGCGTTTTAGTTGCCAACACCGTGGGTGGGCTTACGATAGTCATGTAAAACCAGGTGCCTCCAGTTTATTTTAAATAATTTTTTGTCTTTCAGAAAACGTAACCACGGAAACTCGCACGAAAACTGAACCATGTGACGAGATGCCAGCACACTCGCAGTCCCAGTCTTCGTCATCGCAGCAACAGCAGCAGCAGCAGTCCTCGCAATCCCAGTCATCCCAGCAGTCGCATCAGCAACCGCAGCAGCAACAACAGCCACAGTCCCAATATCGAGAGTCCCAGGTGCCGCGCCCGCCTCAGCAACCCACGACGCCCGATGCAATAAAACCCGGCTGGGGCTACGGATTAGACCTCATCGGTGGTCAGGCTTCCGCCTTCTGGCAAAATTACCAAGGTAAGTCTTTTGCACCTTCTTAAATCCTTTCTTTCCCTGAATCAGTTGTTCCGTAATCTAGGCTCACTCAACCTCTTCATCTTCATCTTCATCTTCATCTTCATCTCCATCTCTGTTTCTCTTTCTGTCTTCATTTCTGAGGCAGCCTTTCGCTTATTATTAAATCTATATTACTGTCTCTATCCGTTTCTCGGAGGGCTGTGACGGGTTGGGTTGCCTTGATAGCTCATAGCTCCCAGGCATTCTAACCTGGTCCCGAGAGATCACAATTAGACATGATTGATTGCCATCCTGGTAGATATTACACTAGAGTAAATACATGTTTATAGAATTGCGGTTCATGGATAAATGTAACTGGGAAATTAATCCCTGATCATTGTGTTTAACTCTCAAAGTCTATCATCATCCAAAGTAATGATCCACCGGCTAATCTACAGTGACACCCATTTATGCCAAGACCCTCTACTTTTAGATTATATACATACCAGCACAATAAGCCTATAACTAAAAAGGCATAAAAAAAGTCATTTAGAAGGGAATGAGGAAAGAGAATAAAAAAAAATAAAAGAATAAACAGAAAGAGAAACAGAGCCCGAATCGAAAGAATCGTCTGGTATTCTTCTTTTGACCCCTTTTCAAACAAACTCACACGTGCTAATCGCATCTGCGTATCAGACTCCACTCAATTTTTCTGAGCTTCCACGCGAACCGACTGATCCTCTTCAATTATAAAGAAAATCTCGTCCCGAATATTCTCTCCTACACATCTCTGTATCATGGGATACCTATATCTACATAAACTCTCACTCCACCGGGAGTAGTTGTTATATCCGCGAAAATAAATTATTCGAAAGACTCGGAGCGAGAGCAATCACGCTCATGGCAATAACATCCCCAGCAGTATGTAGCCCATCACCGCCACTACTTTACTCATCTCTGGCACTATACGAGCATACGGGAACTGCAGCGAGGCCGAGACAGGGACCGATCTCAGGATACGTGTGTTCAGCACGTAACTTGACGAGGAAATACGTATTTGAATAGGGTAGAGTAGACTGGTTGGTGGTTGGTGGTTGGTGGTTGCTGGTGTTGTATACTGATACAGTACCACCGGGGCATTATACTACAGCAACATCAACAGCGTCATCATGCGGAATCCATTTGCAATAAACAACTGAGATTTAGACGGTGAGGACAGAGACAAAACAAAGAGCCGAGATAGTTGTCGTCTGAGGTAGGTACTTATACTTACCGAGACCTCAGAGTAGGTGCCCCAGAGGGCTGCTGTCTTAAAGTCATGCATTCTATACGAGCAGTGGCTCTCGTCTTATTTCCCCAGTCTGCTGTTGCCTCCAGTCTGTGATTCAACAAAATTAACTTTGGAAAAATTGACCACGTGGATGTGGTAGCTCCGGACAAAGTTACTGCTAATAAATGTGTGGATGTGGGTGTGTGGGTGTGTGGGTGTGTGTGTGTGTGTTGAGGATGAACAAGATTGCCAGCTAATATTCTCTTGTTTTACGTCCCCGAATTTATTCAGTAGTCGGGGATATATTTATGTTGAGATGAGAACCGTGGCATGTAATGCAGAGTTTATGCACATCTCTAGCAAGTATTATTTCCCCGGCGGCCTCCGCGGCTGTTGCCGTTACCTGTCTTCTCTACAGTCTATAGTTTCCCTCCCAGTCTATTTCCCACCGACACAAACTAAGCCCGAGTGTCTCCGCAGCTGGCTCTCTCTAGTGATTCCGCGACATTTACCGTCAACCCCCTACCAGGAGAAGACTACAACTACGGCTACGACTACGGCTACGACATGAACCACTCTAAAGCGCTTTAATATTCAGACTATATGCAATAATTTCATAGCGACCGTAACCGTCTTTCCTTCACTCGTTCTCTGTCCCCCTTACTCACACTCTTGTAACTTTTATTTCTCCTATCCGTCGTGTTGCTCTACGCCTCTGTTTTACGGATCACGCGCACTCAACGTACTCTCATCCACTCACCCACTCACCCACACATCTCACCTGTACTCGGGAATATTATGTAGGTACTCGCGCCAACACACACACGCACACACATGGTTCAGCAAGTCAGCATGCACGCAGACTTTATACTATCATTTATATATATTCTCCTGGCCGGCAACTCGTGACCGCAATCACTCTAAATCGCCGGGCGGGCTTAATATTTAATGGGCGGAGCCTTTGAAAATTTCTTTGGAATTGAAATGATTGCTGGTACGCTTGAGAAGGTGTCAAAACAAAAATAAAACTGCATCTTACCACCCATTCCTTTATTTTAAATTTTAAACTCTTATCATTTAAATTTTAACCCCCAAGTGGGTAAGAAATTATTTTTAAAATAAAATTCAATTTAAATAATTCAGATAGATATGGGGAAAAAAAATTACAGTGTAGACAAAACGAGGGTCCTGGTGATTATGAGGTGTCATCTTATTCGTCAATCCCTTGTTTTCTTCTCCTTTTTTTTTTTTTTTACAACACACATGCCTTGACGAGGGGAAGGGGGGAGAGCGCGAAAAGACATGAGTCTGCGAGGGAGTAAGAAAAAATAAAAAGCGGATTTAGAAGCACCTAGGTACTCGGTACCGGCACCTACAGCCACCAGCGCTTTTCCGATCCCCACGCAACGTAATAATAATACTGCCGACATGGCTTGAGGATTATCATATAAAAACAAATGTTACCCGGACGTGAAGCTACCGAGGATTCGGACGAAATTGAGTCTGAGATGTAACGAGGGTGGGATAGGGATCCGAGATGTTAAATAAAAATTTTAGGGGTTGGATATTATTGAGGCTTCATTTCTGTTTACTCCCCTGAAACTAAAAAATTATCTCTGAATAAAAAATTTATTATTACTTTTTTTATATACAAAAATATATAAATATAAATATAAACATTCTTTATTAAATGTCCGATGGCTGCAAGACCGGAGCAGATAATTTTCAAAAAAAAAATTCGCGCGTAAAAAATACGAATGGCAATTCCGTAGATGTGAAAAATAAACGTGTAGCTAGTGAGGAAAAAAGAGGCGAGATCGAAACTCGAGAGTCGAGACGGGACTGCCGCCTAAGGAAATTTGAAATTATAAAGAGTGAACTGTCAGGAACGGATTGGAAAGAGCAACCTCCAGTTAGCTTAGTAATGTTTTGTACATCGCAATACCATGCACGGATTCATCTTTTTTATATTACCATTATTATTATTATTATTCCTCTTCTTGTTCTTAAACTTATTCTTTAGCTTTTTGTGTCTCTCCACTTGTGCGCCTATTTCGATTCATACAATTTCACGGTTGGCTTGACGCTCTTGAGTAAGCGTCAAGCGTGTGCAAAGATATATATATATATATATATATATATATATATATTGTTTAGAGAGTCACTTTATGCTTTGCCGTGCTTTACATAAAGATCAGAGAATTAAAAACGCACACTACACGAAATTTACCCCCCGTCTGGGGCAATATCTCTGGTCTCATCCTCGTCTTCGAACCCCTTTATCTTTTTTACACAAGACCTCTGCATAACCCAGTCGAGCGAAAATTAAAACCAATAGTGACTCGTCTTAATTGCTTTTGTCTCCATTAATTCATCTGGAAATTTTATTCAAATATATAATAAATCATTTAATATTTATGTCATTTAAAATATAATTTAAAATTTATTTTTTTCTTTTAACTTTGACTGGATTCTACTGGAGTTAATTATGTGTATAAGTGCCAGTCATCGATTGGACTCCACCCTGAAAAGATGAAATGAATAAACTAAAGTCGAATAAAAAGTAAATGGAAAAGATGTATAAATTCCTTGGGACTACTGAGATTCGCTCGAACCGGTCTTAAATTGTTTCCATTGTCCGGTCAATTTGTCAGGGTGTAAGACAAGTAGCAAACCTCTTTCTTCATTAATCTATTTACAGCAAAAAATATCGCACGCTTTGAGTTTTTATCCGAGTGGATTTCCTCAACGCTGACCAGTCTAGTCCTTTTATGACCTTTGAGAAATAAAACCGGGCAAAAAGGAGTTTTGTTTAAATTGCGTACAGTGAACACGCAGTTTCGGCGGTTCAAGAGCCAACTGAAGGTAAAAAAGTCAAAACTTTATTTTAGGTTCCTGACTATCTGTCGCAATCGCTTTGATTGCAGAATCGTTTTGTTTTTTTGTCTTTGTTCCGCTCGGGGCGTCGGCTCGAGCAGTTAAATTGTCATTTGGTATCACAAAGGAAGGACTCGCCCGACGTGAGAATAGCGTTTAGGAGGCTTATGAGTAGGTAATTTGGGTGAGTGAAAAGGCAAACAACCGTTTACGTTGGCTAAATCCAAATGTGTGTACTGTCTTAGTCTTTGTCTCATCACAATTCGCACTTCCCTTTCTGTACCGTAGCTTTACTCTGGTGGAACATACAGCCCTCAGCTATTGTTGCTCAAAGCATAATAGAATCTCGGTCCCGTCTCTCTCGCTTAACCGTTCCATATACATCGACAAGACGAGCTGCCAGTTAACCAGGATTTAATGGCCTTACAATTGGATTTTACCATTGCTCGACACCCCAAAACTACGAGCCGTTTCACGCCTACTGATCTGATTCAACGTGTCAATTCTAATCTCTTACAACATCTTATCAAATTTTATATCATCACTTTCTTTCATCTTCGTAGACTAAGAAATTTTTTATAAATTAATCGGTTGAGATAAAAATTATTTTTTGTGCCGGAAATTCGAATTTTGTTAAAAATTTTGATTAAAAAATAATTTCGCGTGTAAAAAAATTAGAACTTTAGTATTCTATTTGGAATTTATATTCTTCATAATTTAAATAAATTAATAATTGAGATGCAGCTAAAAGTTATAACTACTGAATACTTTAAAAAAAATTGAGTTAATATAAAAAATATTCGATATCAAATTAGATAACGCAACAACAGGAAAAAACTAAAAAAACGTTTATTGGTTACCGATATCGGGGAAAGAGTTATTTAAGGAATGAAGTATTTGCGAAATATGTAATGAATAAAAATGAAGTACAAAAAGGGTAAAAAATAAATGAAAATAATAATAATAATAAAAATAAAAAGTAATGTAAATAACGTAGAGATTTAATGGGGAATATATGACCCAAGAGAAGAAAAGTTGACGCCTCCGTGGCATGGTTAATTCGACGTAATATCATTAAAGAGACATTTTCCAGTTTTCACCCTAATCCTTGTGGAATTCAGTGAGCAAACCCGTGGCTTCTCCCCGTAGAGTCCGTTCACGCCTGCCTACGCCCGTTATATTCCGAGCTCTCGTCTGCGACGCTTGTCGTCGTACTTGTCGTTATTCTCTCTCTCATTCTGCCATTAAACTATTCCCTTAGTTTCATTTCATCACAAATCCCCGTTTACGCCGACGACCACAGGAAGAACGAAGAACGACGCGTCGCGGGAGCGGGGTATGTCGGGAACGCTTTTCCACTAATTACTCGGGCGTTTTATCCTCCTTGCGTTTTCACGCCCCAATGACCCGCTCCGCCGCAAAACCAACTCGGTTTTCTCAGGTGGGAAATACCAGTACTCAGTTGAACAGAAGAAAAAGAGTGCATGGATACTCATTGATCCGCCGTCCCTTCAGTGACGACTCGCTACTGCAATTACTCTCTCTAACAGAGAACGCAAAAGAAAAAAAAACAAGTAGGCATACAAGCCTTTGGTAAAAAGGATGAAAGGGTGAAAGGTTTGACCATGTGAAAATTAACAGTCACCTTCCCTTTCATTGTTTTTTTCTTTTTTTTTATCCTTACACTTGTTCTTTTACTTTATTAATTTTTTTCATGTCAATTTCCAGCACAAGCGACTTCTTTGAGACAATACGAAATTTTTTTATCATTTTTCTGTCGCAGAATCACTCGCCCAGGAACTTGAGCAGGAGAGAAAGTCCCGCCAACATCAGGCTGCTGAGAGGGATCAAGTTAAATCTCCCCTTCAAGGTAAATTTCAAATATTACTATTATTTATTTTATTTACCTGCAATTTTTATAAGCCGCGAAAACTAGAATTCAAAATTTTGCTTTAAGAAAAAATTTCAAAGTCGAATTAGAAAATTTTCTTTCTGTTTACGGTCTAGAAAAGTAGATTTCGAAAAATTAGTTAAACTTTATGTGCTTGTAATGAATTTAATGGCATGTTTGAACGATGGTTTATGTGAATCTTAAAATTAAGAGTCTGTATCTGCAAAAACAAACGTAACGCTGAAAAATGCGAGTGATCTATACCCTCTCCTAAAAAATCCCCTGACGTTGGCGCCTTGACTGGCAGAGCCATGACGACGTGATCGTAAATAATCTCATTCTCTCCCTTCTCTCCTTTACTGGCATCTCCACCTTTTCTTATCCACAAGATGCTTAGCATCCCGTAATAAAGAATTTTGTGGCTTACAGTTTACCGAGTTTTTGTTTAATTTACATTCGTCTTTTTATTTTATTTAACATTCATACTCATCGGGTTTGTTTTAAAACAAAATATCAATTTAGCCGCAAAAAGCTATACCGCATTTAAAATATTACTCACCAGACTATTTACTTTTAAAATAATTATTTTTCCCCCGTCAATTAAAAAATACCCAACTGCTGAATTACCGAGAGTTATTTTTTTAAAAAATAAAGTTAAATATATAGACTATATAAATGCATTTAAAATCATAAACGACAGAGTTAAAATAAAAAGTATGATTGTCGGCTGATCTCAAAGCTAAAACCGTGAACGAGGCCCCGATGACTTGACTGGTCCCGATTTACCAGCAGATCCACCCTGTCTTGCTCTGCAGCACACCTCCAAAGCTTCCTCACAACTCGTTATATATATGTATATGCATTATATATATCTAGCAGGTTATCCTCCACACATTGGCCCTCTATCTTTTCACCTATACTTTGTCCGGCACGGATGATACTGCACACAAGACAATCCTTATCCCAGCGGCCAGCAAAACTCCAATATACTTGGTCTTAATTTAGCGCTTCGTCCTGTCTTACGCAGTCTCGAAGGATAATTAGTGAGCGGCGCCTTGTGCTAAACGAAACAAAATTCAACCAGCTGGTCCTTATTCATCTTAAAGCCTCGGTCTTTTTTTTAATGCCCTCCCTCATTCGCTCCCTCGACATTTGCCATCTTCATCACTCACTTAAATTACGCATGCATATAAATTATTATTTTTTATCAAAAACAATTCTCTCAAAGTATTATAAGAATCATAAAAATAATAAACGACCCAAAGCCACCAAAATGGTCCAGCTTTAATTTTTTACGCTCAAATTACCAACAAATTCTTCTTAAATTATTTATTTTAATTTTTCGCCGGCCCATTTTGCCCCAACTGCATTTTTTTAATTACATCATACTAATATGGAATAAATATATGATGAGAAAATAAATTTCCTTCTCCTATTTTTTTTTTTTGTAACAAAATTTAAAGAACATTTTTTTTTAATTTCACATTTTTTTTTTCTGATCTACAGAATCCCGAACGGGTTACTACAAGAACTCTGTTCTCTTTACAAGTGCGACCTAGAAGAAAAAAATCCAAGAAGATGCGCAATTATAAAAATTAACCAACAGATTGAAAAATCAAAATTTCGACTTCGCTCCCGGGTAAAGTCTAGAGTGCGTTTCTTAAAAAATATCAAATATCTACTCATGATATTTTAAAAATGTCTACGAGTAAGTACTCACCCGAGTTTAAAATAATAATACTACCAGAGACCAGGGAAGGATTTAAAAATTTAAATAAAAAAATAAAAAACTGTAAATTATATATAAAGTAATTGCTATTAGTTATTATTGTATTTATTGTTGTAACAACAATAAACAAGTCTAATGATAAATTAATTGTAAGAAAATATTTAAAACTGTGTACTGTATAAATGAACTGTCATGCGAGCGTATATTAATTACATATCAGCGACGCGATTGTATTTCATATAATACATGATTGTTAAATCACGTCGTATCGTTCGATGATTTAAATAAATTAGTAATAAAAAATTATTAATAAATTTGAAAAATTGACGGCATCGGAGTGAGAATAGAGAGAGCAAACAGAATAATGACACGATATGATTTAAATAAATAATAATTTATAAAGACTGCTTGTGAGTGTTTGTGTGTGTGGATTATGAATCATAGATAAATTTAAGAATGATTATTATTATTATTAATAAATATCAATATCGATGAGCGAGAGTTAGTAGATAATTTTAAGTCCGTAATCGACGAATGCTAGTCGACCCTCGTTACTTCTCTGATCGTATTTTTTAATTAACTAATTAATTAATTAATTGATCTATTATTGTTTATATTATTTATGGAGAAACGAGTGATCGAGTCGTCGAATAGAAATACGTGCGATAAAAAAACCTCTGGCGAAATTATTGAGGTTTTTATAACGCAAGAGATTTAGTCTTATACGAATTAAAATTAAAATACTGCTGGCGATCTCTTGCCGCACGTCATTTCCATCGGTCAGTACGAGAGCTTTTATTTATTTTAATGACTATTATTTATTGTCTTTCATACACGGGGAAATTATTCTCGTCTGAAAAGCTGGGGAGTTACAGTAGAGCCGGTCAACGTTGGCCATCTGACGGAAGTTGAAGTAAGCTCTTGGGAAAATTACTATGGTTACAGTAATTTGTGATATAATCGTCAATTTTACTATGGCTGTACCTCTGTATTTATTTAATTCCCTTGGAATATAATTCATCCGTGGAGTTAATTTCAATACTAAACTTCCGGTTCGAAGTAAATGTGGATTTAAAGAAAATTCAGATCACTCCCGATTTTTTACGTTCATTTAAATTTCTGCAAATGGCCGACATGGTCCGGCTCGCTGGAAAAAATATATATCCGATATATATCTTCAGTATTGTATAAATACTGTTTTACCGGCATATATCTCCGTCTGTATATTCTTTCGTATAGCCATAGCACTTCGACGACGAATAATTTCTCCATGGAAATAAAAAAAAAGTGATTGATAAATGTCGTAGACTTGCTGGTAAATAAATCAAGTCTCGTACTGACGAATATATAAATATGTGGGACGTTTAATTACTAAATTATAAATAAATAAAAGTAAAAATAAATGAATTCTTAAACCCACTGTATCATACGTAGACGAAATAAAAATGATAAACTGTAGCCTCCTGACTCTAACAACTTCTATTTATATAAATAAACATTTAGCTATTACCGAACAATTGACTCTAACTATACATTGTACGTGTGTTTAATATTACGTTAAACAAATCACGAGAAGTGAAATACTTTTGTTTCAGTGGGTGCAGTGCAATCTCACGTTAAATTTAAATGATAAACTAAAAGTTTAATATTCTAAATAAAAATAAATTGGCTGATAGAAAAAATCTAAAAAGTCTTTCCCTTCGAACGTGAATTAATTTAAGGTTGTACAGTCTTTTACCTTTAAGATCCTTGTGTTGTAAAGTTGACGTAATCGTAGCGTCTAGGTAGAGACTAAGTCTATTAAATGAAATAATAAATAAATAAATGAATAAAAATAATTGATTGTAGTGCCGATAATCTAACCACTGATATAATAAATTTTTATCGACCAATTATTTCCACATTTATTTAAAATAATTTATTTAAATATTTTGTAACAAATAAAAGAAAACCATAAATATAAATATATAAATATAAACTAAAATTGTCAGTGGAAATTTTTAAATTAATGAGCGCATTAGAACTTTTCTTGATATTTATAAATAAATAAATAAAATAATGAGTCAGCTATTAAGTTGTGTAATAATATATAAATATAAATATATATATTATAAAAATAATAAATAAATATTATTATTATGACAATTAACTTTTTTTTGTAATTTTTATTTTTAACTTGATAATGACTCACCAATTGGACATATAAACAATCTAATATCGAGGCTAGAAGTGTATTCATGTAATTCAGCATTACTACGTATGAATAAATAGTTGTTATTGTAAAAAAAAAAAAGTGTTTTATTAAACTGCTTATTATTAAACCTTTCCACAAGCGTATTATTTAATTCAATAAAAAAATATATTATAAGTAATTACGGGGGTAATTATATGTAATTTATTTTTTTGGCTTTGAGGGGAAATTTATAATTATTATTATTTTTATTATTATTATATATAATTAGACTAATTACATGATATAAAGAGTACTAGTGTTAAAAAGTGCTTCCTTTGTCTTGAGGAGTAAGTAAAAGTATGGATATATATGTTTATATTTATGTGTGTGGTGAGGGGTAAGTACTCTTTTTACTCAGTTTGCTGCAGTTAGTCATGTGTCGATGTAATGCATTCTTATCAATTTACTGAGCTGGCTTGGTAACGACATAAGGCACGCGACGATATTTCATTGGTCGGCATAACAAGCTCCACCCTTTTTTAACTTTGAATACATTTTAATAAATAACTATAATTCTGTTACATTATCTTTAAATTTATTAATTGAATTCTCTGCGTCATATATTTTGCATTAATCAATTTTTTTAAAATAATTATCCTCATGTGGAATTTTTTTTTCGGTTTTAAGGCTTGCAATTCATTCAAAAATTTAGTTTTTGAAATCATTTTTTTTTTTTTAATGACTAATTTGATTCGATTCCAATTTTTGAAATCCGGAGGCTGGAAATATTGAAAAATTTACTGTGTTGTTAATCGGAAATTTAGATAAAATTTTCTTTAGATTTGAAAACCACAAAACTCATTGAAGAATTCAAATTTTGTCTCACATGGCTTACTCGATTTCATCTAAGTCTGCAAATTGGTTAGCTTGAGACTTTGATGACAAGTATTTCAGTTATTAAAAGTACATAATTTATTGAAAAGAAATTACGGAGGGAAAAAATTTTTCAAGCCACATAACGGTGAAAAAAAATCAAACTCCTGTATTTTTTTGGAGTCAAAAATAGTTGAAGCTGACTTTCGCCTTTTTTTTCCTCTAAATATTTTTATGAGCATATAAAAGCAACTCTTAAGATTAATTATAAATTATCCTTTTAATTAAATAGTTTTCATGAGACAGAATATTTCGGAGTAATAAAAAAATGTGAATTATTATTTAAAAAATGTATAAAATGTCTCGTAGACTATATAAGAGCGTTGACGATGACTTAAAGAATAATTTCCACCCCCGTCACGGCGGCCTAACCACCAGGCTCTTGAGCGGCGTAAAAATGCAAAACGCGTCGCCCTGTCAGCGAGTTATATATCTGCGTGAAGATCGAGAGAAAAAACGAACGGGATGCAAATTAAGGGCTTGACTTTGCGGCCTCACTTGCGGCAACCCCAACATCTTCTGTCGCGAAAAAAATATTCAACTCGGCCCTCAAATCATAAAGATAACCGAATTGCTCGACTTTTATTCTTAGGACATATTGCCCGACAATCATTCCCGAATTTACATAATTATCGAATAAAGTTTAGGGTGCCGGCGGGGCTCCTGCCATCTAATACCTCGCGAGTACAACTAATTTCATGCTTTTACTTTTTTTAACATTATTCCTCCTCCTTTTATTTTATTTCATTTTGTTTTATACTCTTACGAGGGTCCTCGAATGTCCTTTCATCTTTTATCGTCCTTTCACTTCCATTCTCATTACTTTTTTTCGCGCTACGACTCTCCTGGCAGCCCTTATCCGAATAAAAAATAAAAATCACAGATTACGTCTAATTTACTCATCAAATAATAAACATTTTTTTTCAAACCGGAATCATGATTTCTCTCAATTAATTACCAAGCAGACCTCAGCTGGGTGAAATGGACAGCCTGAAAAAAAAATCCACACTACAAATAATTCGAAAAAATATCCCAAATAAATTTAAATAATTTCCTCATTAAATGAAAAAAAAAAAAAAAAACTTAATGACCCGTTTGCAAATAATAATTAAAAAAATATATATAGCGACGACTAACAAGAAATTTTGAATAATTAAATTTTTAAAGTTAAATAAATTATTAAATTATAACGATAAATAATAATAATAATAAAAGTAACATTAATAATTCTGATGAAATGGTTGAGTTCTTAAAGAGTTAACAGACATTATGCATATATTTATATTTATATACAGCCGACGTTGGTCTACAACGAGATGCATATTAACAAGCACATTATAAACTAAGTATATGCAATTCTAATTTTAATTAGAGTCGCAATAGTGTTATTTTATGAGCCGTGTGTTTTTAAATCTCTCATGAGCTGAGCGATGAGAGAGACTTAAAATTTTCTCTTCTCCAGTAAGAAGTAGTACGAGCGTTTGTAGTGGTAGTCTAGCCATCCGACAGCTCTTATTATCATCATTATTTTATATACATTTAAAATACTATTTGAAGCATAGTCACATATATGTGATATGATGATGGAATATGGGATATGGAATATAATGTACGCAGGATTCCACGGCACTCTTGTTTCCTCTGGGTGGGAGCGGAGAGAAGAAGACGCGATGTGCACTCGTCGGTAACGTAATTAGGTGAGCCATTAGCGCCTGAAGTGCCTTCTTGAGAACCTTGAATTATTTTTCATACTCTTTTCTTTCTCTGTATTTAAATACACGGGTAACCTCGACCCCCTTCGCTCAAATCAATTACCATTATCATCACTGTTATTATCATTAACGTCGCTGCCACGTACGCACTCAACACAATATCTTTTATTCAATCCATATTTATTTTTATATCACAATAATATAATTAGAGAGTTTTCTGAGTCTGAGCTGAGAAAAAGGTCATCGGTGCTCCATTTACACTGCGATCCTTCACAGCGACTCGGAATGCAATTACCCGACGTCAACTGAAGAGTTAATTGATGCAAATAAATTTTATATACTTGAGAGCTGAATATTATCAGCTGCTGCTACTGACTGTGCAGATAGGGACTGACAAGGTTTGCTATGGCGGGACGGATTTTACATTGCACTCACTAGCAAGAAGTTTCAGTCATTTGAATTCATTTATGGGCAGTAATTACAAGAATTATTTTTTTTTGGTACTTTGTTGAGCTCTTGAGCTCGAAGAGGCAAGTTTTGGGGCTGGCAGTTATCAGAATTTTTTATTTTGACTACTGGTTGTTATCTTGAATAACTTTTTAGGCTTAGACTCTCCACAAATCCATGTCGATGTCCATCTCGAGGTCGAAATTAGTAGGGAATTTTGGAGCTGGCCCATGGGGTCAGGTGGTTTTCAGATTTTTTAAAATGATTTGCTGGATAGGAGCAGAAACGGTCTAGCGGAGTAAAACTCTGTGGCTATTTATAGAGTTTTGTTTTTAAGGATTCGATAAAAAGTGTTACGTCAATCAAAAAGACACGCGAGGGCGAATAAAAATCCACGCGACGCGTGAGAGTAATTTCTTCAGAGAGATTAAAGATATACATATATAAGACAGGAGAGACGGATCGGGGCTAATTCTGGATGATACGATTTAAATGCAGGACGTGCCCAGGAGCAATAGCGATCAGAAGTATAGTAGGAATATATATATATAAAAATAAATAAAAATAATAATGAGAGCGAGAGAGAAAATTATTGAGGAGGACAGATAGACTACGGGACTGCCGGAGGCCAAGACGATTTCCATCGAAAGGACGAGCTGGAATTTGTCTTACGATTCTGCATAAAGGCATTACGTATCTCCGCGGATATGCTCGAGAGGCGACACACGATGTTGTGACGAGACGCGTCTCGCATATGGCGATTCATCTCGTTTGTCTGGACACTTTGATTACCGGTTTCATGCTTATACGGAATCCGACGCTCTTATTCATTCCTGGTGTCCCTTTACGGTGCACTCACCTCTATATTTTGCTCGAGTTATTTTACCTCAAAATTTCATTTTTTTTTTTGGTCAATATATTTTTTATTATTGACTATGATTAAATGGCAAATTATTTTGATTGAAAATTGCTGAGTAAATTTTTATAAAAGAATTTAATTAATTAAATTTAATTGAATATTGATAAAAAAAATTTAAAGAGCTATTACGTTATTAAAAAAAAAATAATCAGGGTAAAATAAAAATTTCTATAAAAATCCTTATTATTTAAACTAAAAAATAAATTGCCAGAGGCAGTTGGTCTTCCACGATAATAATTAGAGGCAACTAGGTCTGAGGACTACTAAAAAGTCCAGACCGCAGGATCAAAACACTGAAAATAGTAAGAGCGGTCTAGACTGTCAGTAGACAGACGAAATTCGGTACTTTGATTTACAGCTGTCTTACAATCGGGCCATAAAGAATAAAGACGCGTGAGAGGGCTGTGGAGGTTTGGGACCTTTGATTGCGAGTCGAGTTGTTGTCTCTAATCGATGCTAAACGTTTCGAGTTCATGAATTTGGATTAGAATTTTTAACCCGTCTCTCGGAAACGATTCACCGAAACCTTTAAAACTTTTTTTATTTTTCATTTTTTTACTACACCTAAAATAAAAATTAACAAAATAAGAATAATTATCTTCATTTCGTTTTGTTTTTATTGGGATGATTTTTATTTCGCCCGAGGCTCTGAAATCCACGAATTCATCCCCTTGTAACTCTGTTTAATTTTGAAGTTATACTACCATACTATGTAATGTAAAAGTGGCCCTCTGAAGGGTCGACCCACCACCAACTTTTTTTTTCGGAGATCTTTTAAACTAATATCTATTTAGGATCGTTCGTAGGCACGGAAATACAGACTCGGGACTTTGTTTTAAGAAAAAATTGATTTTTCGTCATTTCTATATGCTAGAGCTATTTCGGAAGGCCTCGTCTATAGCTTTTCGAGTGAATACAGAGTCAATACAGACTCAATACAGACTTGGGACTTTGTGTTAAGAAAAAATTGATTTTTCGTCATTTCTATATGCTAGAGCTATCTCGGAAGGCCTCGTCTATAGCTTTTCGAGTGAATACAGAGTCAATACAGACTCAATACAGACTTGGGACTTTGTGTTAAGAAAAAATTGATTTTTCGTCATTTTTATATGCTAGAGCTATTTCGGAAGGCCTCGTCTATAGCGTTTCGAGTGAATACAGAGTCAATACAGACTCAATACAGACTTGGGACTTTGTGTTAAGAAAAAATTGATTTTTCGTCATTTCTATATGCTAGAGCTATCTCGGAAGGCCTCGTCTATAGCTTTTCGAGTGAATACAGAGTCAATACAGACTCAATACAGACTTGGGACTTTGTTTTAAGAATAAATTAATTTTTCGTCATTTCTATATGCTAGAGCTATTTCGGACGGCCTCGTCTATAGCTTTTCGAGTGAATACAGAGTCAATACAGACTCAATACAGACTTGGGACTTTGTGTTAAGAAAAAATTGATTTTTCGTCATTTCTATATGCTAGAGCTATCTCGGAAGGCCTCGTCTATAGCTTTTCGAGTGAATACAGAGTCAATACAGACTCAATACAGACTTGGGACTTTGTTTTAAGAAAAAATTGATTTTTCGTCATTTCTATATGCTAGAGCTATTTCGGACGGCCTCGTCTATAGCTTTTCGAGTGAATACAGAGTCAATACAGACTCAATACAGACTTGGGACTTTGTGTTAAGAAAAAATTGATTTTTCGTCATTTCTATATGCTAGAGCTATCTCGGAAGGCCTCGTCTATAGCTTTTCGAGTGAATACAGAGTCAATACAGACTCAATACAGACTTGGGACTTTGTGTTAAGAAAAAATTGATTTTTCGTCATTTCTATATGCTAGAGCTATTTCGGACGGCCTCGTCTATAGCTTTTCGAGTGAATACAGAGTCAATACAGACTCAATACAGACTTGGGACTTTGTTTTAAGAAAAAATTGATTTTTCGTCATTTCTATATGCTAGAGCTATTTCGGACGGCCTCGTCTATAGCTTTTCGAGTGAATACAGAGTCAATACAGACTCAATACAGACTTGGGACTTTGTGTTAAGAAAAAATTGATTTTTCGTCATTTCTATATGCTAGAGCTATCTCGGAAGGCCTCGTCTATAGCTTTTCGAGTGAATACAGAGTCAATACAGACTCAATACAGACTTGGGACTTTGTTTTAAGAAAAAATTGATTTTTCGTCATTTCTATATGCTAGAGCTATTTCGGACGGCCTCGTCTATAGCTTTTCGAGTGAATACAGAGTCAATACAGACTCAATACAGACTTGGGACTTTGTGTTAAGAAAAAATTGATTTTTCGTCATTTCTATATGCTAGAGCTATTTCGGACGGCCTCGTCTATAGCTTTTCGAGTGAATACAGAGTCAATACAGACTCAATACAGACTTGGGACTTTGTGTTAAGAAAAAATTGATTTTTCGTCATTTCTATATGCTAGAGCTATTTCGGACGGCCTCGTCTATAGCTTTTCGAGTGAATACAGAGTCAATACAGACTCAATACAGACTTGGGACTTTGTGTTAAGAAAAAATTGATTTTTCGTCATTTCTATATGCTAGAGCTATCTCGGAAGGCCTCGTCTATAGCTTTTCGAGTGAATACAGAGTCAATACAGACTCAATACAGACTTGGGACTTTGTGTTAAGAAAAAATTGATTTTTCGTCATTTCTATATGCTAGAGCTATTTCGGACGGCCTCGTCTATAGCTTTTCGAGTGAATACAGAGTCAATACAGACTCAATACAGACTTGGGACTTTGTGTTAAGAAAAAATTGATTTTTCGTCATTTCTATATGCTAGAGCTATCTCGGAAGGCCTCGTCTATAGCTTTTCGAGTGAATACAGAGTCAATACAGACTCAATACAGACTTGGGACTTTGTGTTAAGAAAAAATTGATTTTTCGTCATTTCTATATGCTAGAGCTATCTCGGAAGGCCTCGTCTATAGCTTTTCGAGTGAATACAGAGTCAATACAGACTCAATACAGACTTGGGACTTTGTGTTAAGAAAAAATTGATTTTTCGTCATTTCTATATGCTAGAGCTATTTCGGACGGCCTCGTCTATAGCTTTTCGAGTGAATACAGAGTCAATACAGACTCAATACAGACTTGGGACTTTGTGTTAAGAAAAAATTGATTTTTCGTCATTTCTATATGCTAGAGCTATTTCGGACGGCCTCGTCTATAGCTTTTCGAGTGAATACAGAGTCAATACAGACTCAATACAGACTTGGGACTTTGTGTTAAGAAAAAATTGATTTTTCGTCATTTCTATATGCTAGAGCTATTTCGGACGGCCTCGTCTATAGCTTTTCGAGTGAATACAGAGTCAATACAGACTCAATACAGACTTGGGACTTTGTGTTAAGAAAAAATTGATTTTTCGTCATTTCTATATGCTAGAGCTATTTCGGACGGCCTCGTCTATAGCTTTTCGAGTGAATACAGAGTCAATACAGACTCAATACAGACTTGGGACTTTGTGTTAAGAAAAAATTGATTTTTCGTCATTTCTATATGCTAGAGCTATTTCGGACGGCCTCGTCTATAGCTTTTCGAGTGAATACAGAGTCAATACAGACTCAATACAGACTTGGGACTTTGTGTTAAGAAAAAATTGATTTTTCGTCATTTCTATATGCTAGAGCTATTTCGGACGGCCTCGTCTATAGCTTTTCGAGTGAATACAGAGTCAATACAGACTCAATACAGACTTGGGACTTTGTGTTAAGAAAAAATTGATTTTTCGTCATTTCTATATGCTAGAGCTATTTCGGACGGCCTCGTCTATAGCTTTTCGAGTGAATACAGAGTCAATACAGACTCAATACAGACTTGGGACTTTGTGTTAAGAAAAAATTGATTTTTCGTCATTTCTATATGCTAGAGCTATCTCGGAAGGCCTCGTCTATAGCTTTTCGAGTGAATACAGAGTCAATACAGACTCAATACAGACTTGGGACTTTGTGTTAAGAAAAAATTGATTTTTCGTCATTTCTATATGCTAGAGCTATTTCGGACGGCCTCGTCTATAGCTTTTCGAGTGAATACAGAGTCAATACAGACTCAATACAGACTTGGGACTTTGTGTTAAGAAAAAATTGATTTTTCGTCATTTCTATATGCTAGAGCTATCTCGGAAGGCCTCGTCTATAGCTTTTCGAGTGAATACAGAGTCAATACAGACTCAATACAGACTTGGGACTTTGTGTTAAGAAAAAATTGATTTTTCGTCATTTCTATATGCTAGAGCTATCTCGGAAGGCCTCGTCTATAGCTTTTCGAGTGAATACAGAGTCAATACAGACTCAATACAGACTTGGGACTTTGTGTTAAGAAAAAATTGATTTTTCGTCATTTCTATATGCTAGAGCTATTTCGGACGGCCTCGTCTATAGCTTTTCGAGTGAATACAGAGTCAATACAGACTCAATACAGACTTGGGACTTTGTGTTAAGAAAAAATTGATTTTTCGTCATTTCTATATGCTAGAGCTATTTCGGACGGCCTCGTCTATAGCTTTTCGAGTGAATACAGAGTCAATACAGACTCAATACAGACTTGGGACTTTGTGTTAAGAAAAAATTGATTTTTCGTCATTTCTATATGCTAGAGCTATTTCGGACGGCCTCGTCTATAGCTTTTCGAGTGAATACAGAGTCAATACAGACTCAATACAGACTTGGGACTTTGTGTTAAGAAAAAATTGATTTTTCGTCATTTCTATATGCTAGAGCTATTTCGGACGGCCTCGTCTATAGCTTTTCGAGTGAATACAGAGTCAATACAGACTCAATACAGACTTGGGACTTTGTGTTAAGAAAAAATTGATTTTTCGTCATTTCTATATGCTAGAGCTATTTCGGACGGCCTCGTCTATAGCTTTTCGAGTGAATACAGAGTCAATACAGACTCAATACAGACTTGGGACTTTGTGTTAAGAAAAAATTGATTTTTCGTCATTTCTATATGCTAGAGCTATCTCGGAAGGCCTCGTCTATAGCTTTTCGAGTGAATACAGAGTCAATACAGACTCAATACAGACTTGGGACTTTGTGTTAAGAAAAAATTGATTTTTCGTCATTTCTATATGCTAGAGCTATCTCGGAAGGCCTCGTCTATAGCTTTTCGAGTGAATACAGAGTCAATACAGACTCAATACAGACTTGGGACTTTGTGTTAAGAAAAAATTGATTTTTCGTCATTTCTATATGCTAGAGCTATTTCGGACGGCCTCGTCTATAGCTTTTCGAGTGAATACAGAGTCAATACAGACTCAATACAGACTTGGGACTTTGTGTTAAGAAAAAATTGATTTTTTGTCATTTCTATATGCTAGAGCTATCTCGGAAGGCCTCGTCTATAGCTTTTCGAGTGAATACAGAGTCAATACAGACTCAATACAGACTTGGGACTTTGTTTTAAGAATAAATTAATTTTTCGTCATTTCTATATGCTAGAGCTATTTCGGACGGCCTCGTCTATAGCTTTTCGAGTGAATACAGAGTCAATACAGACTCAATACAGACTTGGGACTTTGTGTTAAGAAAAAATTGATTTTTCGTCATTTCTATATGCTAGAGCTATCTCGGAAGGCCTCGTCTATAGCTTTTCGAGTGAATACAGAGTCAATACAGACTCAATACAGACTTGGGACTTTGTTTTAAGAATAAATTAATTTTTCGTCATTTCTATATGCTAGAGCTATTTCGGACGGCCTCGTCTATAGCTTTTCGAGTGAATACAGAGTCAATACAGACTCAATACAGACTTGGGACTTTGTGTTAAGAAAAAATTGATTTTTCGTCATTTCTATATGCTAGAGCTATTTCGGACGGCCTCGTCTATAGCTTTTCGAGTGAATACAGAGTCAATACAGACTCAATACAGACTTGGGACTTTGTGTTAAGAAAAAATTGATTTTTCGTCATTTCTATATGCTAGAGCTATTTCGGACGGCCTCGTCTATAGCTTTTCGAGTGAATACAGAGTCAATACAGACTCAATACAGACTTGGGACTTTGTGTTAAGAAAAAATTGATTTTTCGTCATTTCTATATGCTAGAGCTATCTCGGAAGGCCTCGTCTATAGCTTTTCGAGTGAATACAGAGTCAATACAGACTCAATACAGACTTGGGACTTTGTGTTAAGAAAAAATTGATTTTTCGTCATTTCTATATGCTAGAGCTATTTCGGACGGCCTCGTCTATAGCTTTTCGAGTGAATACAGAGTCAATACAGACTCAATACAGACTTGGGACTTTGTGTTAAGAAAAAATTGATTTTTCGTCATTTCTATATGCTAGAGCTATTTCGGACGGCCTCGTCTATAGCTTTTCGAGTGAATACAGAGTCAATACAGACTCAATACAGACTTGGGACTTTGTGTTAAGAAAAAATTGATTTTTCGTCATTTCTATATGCTAGAGCTATCTCGGAAGGCCTCGTCTATAGCTTTTCGAGTGAATACAGAGTCAATACAGACTCAATACAGACTTGGGACTTTGTGTTAAGAAAAAATTGATTTTTCGTCATTTCTATATGCTAGAGCTATTTCGGACGGCCTCGTCTATAGCTTTTCGAGTGAATACAGAGTCAATACAGACTCAATACAGACTTGGGACTTTGTGTTAAGAAAAAATTGATTTTTCGTCATTTCTATATGCTAGAGCTATTTCGGACGGCCTCGTCTATAGCTTTTCGAGTGAATACAGAGTCAATACAGACTCAATACAGACTTGGGACTTTGTGTTAAGAAAAAATTGATTTTTCGTCATTTCTATATGCTAGAGCTATTTCGGACGGCCTCGTCTATAGCTTTTCGAGTGAATACAGAGTCAATACAGACTCAATACAGACTTGGGACTTTGTGTTAAGAAAAAATTGATTTTTCGTCATTTCTATATGCTAGAGCTATCTCGGAAGGCCTCGTCTATAGCTTTTCGAGTGAATACAGAGTCAATACAGACTCAATACAGACTTGGGACTTTGTGTTAAGAAAAAATTGATTTTTCGTCATTTCTATATGCTAGAGCTATCTCGGAAGGCCTCGTCTATAGCTTTTCGAGTGAATACAGAGTCAATACAGACTCAATACAGACTTGGGACTTTGTGTTAAGAAAAAATTGATTTTTCGTCATTTCTATATGCTAGAGCTATTTCGGACGGCCTCGTCTATAGCTTTTCGAGTGAATACAGAGTCAATACAGACTCAATACAGACTTGGGACTTTGTGTTAAGAAAAAATTGATTTTTCGTCATTTCTATATGCTAGAGCTATCTCGGAAGGCCTCGTCTATAGCTTTTCGAGTGAATACAGAGTCAATACAGACTCAATACAGACTTGGGACTTTGTTTTAAGAATAAATTAATTTTTCGTCATTTCTATATGCTAGAGCTATTTCGGACGGCCTCGTCTATAGCTTTTCGAGTGAATACAGAGTCAATACAGACTCAATACAGACTTGGGACTTTGTGTTAAGAAAAAATTGATTTTTCGTCATTTCTATATGCTAGAGCTATCTCGGAAGGCCTCGTCTATAGCTTTTCGAGTGAATACAGAGTCAATACAGACTCAATACAGACTTGGGACTTTGTTTTAAGAATAAATTAATTTTTCGTCATTTCTATATGCTAGAGCTATTTCGGACGGCCTCGTCTATAGCTTTTCGAGTGAATACAGAGTCAACACAGACTCAATACAGACTTGGGACTTTGTGTTAAGAAAAAATTGATTTTTCGTCATTTCTATATGCTAGAGCTATCTCGGAAGGCCTCGTCTATAGCTTTTCGAGTGAATACAGAGTCAATACAGACTCAATACAGACTTGGGACTTTGTGTTAAGAAAAAATTGATTTTTCGTCATTTCTATATGCTAGAGCTATTTCGAAAGGCCTCCTCTATAGCTTTTCGAGTGAATACAGAGTCAATACAGACTCAATACAGACTTGGGACTTTGTTTTAAGAAAAAATTGATTTTTCGTCATTTCTATATGCTAGAGCTATTTCGGACGGCCTCGTCTATAGCTTTTCGAGTGAATACAGAGTCAATACAGACTCAATACAGACTTGGGACTTTGTGTTAAGAAAAAATTGATTTTTCGTCATTTCTATATGCTAGAGCTATCTCGGAAGGCCTCGTCTATAGCTTTTCGAGTGAATACAGAGTCAATACAGACTCAATACAGACTTGGGACTTTGTTTTAAGAAAAAATTGATTTTTCGTCATTTCTATATGCTAGAGCTATTTCGGACGGCCTCGTCTATAGCTTTTCGAGTGAATACAGAGTCAATACAGACTCAATACAGACTTGGGACTTTGTGTTAAGAAAAAATTGATTTTTCGTCATTTCTATATGCTAGAGCTATTTCGGAAGGCCTCCTCTATAGCTTTTCGAGTGAATACAGAGTCAATACAGACTCAATACAGACTTGGGACTTTGTGTTAAGAAAAAATTGATTTTTCGTCATTTCTATATGCTAGAGCTATTTCGGACGGCCTCGTCTATAGCTTTTCGAGTGAATACAGAGTCAATACAGACTCAATACAGACTTGGGACTTTGTTTTAAGAAAAAATTGATTTTTCGTCATTTCTATATGCTAGAGCTATTTCGGACGGCCTCCTCTATAGCTTTTCGAGTGAATACAGAGTCAATACAGACTTGGGACTTTGTTTTAAGAAAAAATTGATTTTTCGTCATTTCTATATGCTAGAGCTATTTCGGACGGCCTCGTCTATAGCTTTTCGAGTGAATACAGAGTCAATACAGACTCAATACAGACTTGGGACTTTGTGTTAAGAAAAAATTGATTTTTCGTCATTTCTATATGCTAGAGCTATCTCGGAAGGCCTCGTCTATAGCTTTTCGAGTGAATACAGAGTCAATACAGACTCAATACAGACTTGGGACTTTGTGTTAAGAAAAAATTGATTTTTCGTCATTTCTATATGCTAGAGCTATCTCGGAAGGCCTCGTCTATAGCTTTTCGAGTGAATACAGAGTCAATACAGACTCAATACAGACTTGGGACTTTGTGTTAAGAAAAAATTGATTTTTCGTCATTTCTATATGCTAGAGCTATCTCGGAAGGCCTCGTCTATAGCTTTTCGAGTGAATACAGAGTCAATACAGACTCAATACAGACTTGGGACTTTGTTTTAAGAAAAAATTGATTTTTCGTCATTTCTATATGCTAGAGCTATTTCGGACGGCCTCGTCTATAGCTTTTCGAGTGAATACAGAGTCAATACAGACTCAATACAGACTTGGGACTTTGTTTTAAGAAAAAATTGATTTTTCGTCATTTCTATATGCTAGAGCTATTTCGGACGGCCTCGTCTATAGCTTTTCGAGTGAATACAGAGTCAATACAGACTCAATACAGACTTGGGACTTTGTTTTAAGAAAAAATTGATTTTTCGTCATTTCTATATGCTAGAGCTATTTCGGACGGCCTCGTCTATAGCTTTTCGAGTGAATACAGAGTCAATACAGACTCAATACAGACTTGGGACTTTGTGTTAAGAAAAAATTGATTTTTCGTCATTTCTATATGCTAGAGCTATTTCGGACGGCCTCGTCTATAGCTTTTCGAGTGAATACAGAGTCAATACAGACTCAATACAGACTTGGGACTTTGTTTTAAGAAAAAATTGATTTTTCGTCATTTCTATATGCTAGAGCTATTTCGGACGGCCTCGTCTATAGCTTTTCGAGTGAATACAGAGTCAATACAGACTCAATACAGACTTGGGACTTTGTTTTAAGAAAAAATTGATTTTTCGTCATTTCTATATGCTAGAGCTATTTCGGACGGCCTCGTCTATAGCTTTTCGAGTGAATACAGAGTCAATACAGACTCAATACAGACTTGGGACTTTGTGTTAAGAAAAAATTGATTTTTCGTCATTTCTATATGCTAGAGCTATTTCGGAAGGCCTCGTCTATAGCTTTTCGAGTGAATACAGAGTCAATACAGACTCAATACAGACTTGGGACTTTGTGTTAAGAAAAAATTGATTTTTCGTCATTTCTATATGCTAGAGCTATTTCGGACGGCCTCGTCTATAGCTTTTCGAGTGAATACAGAGTCAATACAGACTCAATACAGACTTGGGACTTTTTGTTAAGAAAAACTTAATTTTTCGTCATTTCTATATGCTAGAGCTATTTCGGAAGGCCTCGTCTATAGCTTTTCGAGTGAATACAGAGTCAATACAGACTCAATACAGACTTGGGACTTTGTTTTAAGAAAAAATTGATTTTTCGTCATTTCTATATGCTAGAGCTATTTCGGACGGCCTCGTCTATAGCTTTTCGAGTGAATACAGAGTCAATACAGACTCAATACAGACTTGGGACTTTGTTTTAAGAAAAAATTGATTTTTCGTCATTTCTATATGCTAGAGCTATTTCGGACGGCCTCGTCTATAGCTTTTCGAGTGAATACAGAGTCAATACAGACTCAATACAGACTCGGGACTTTGTTTTAAGAAAAACTTAATTTTTCCTCATCTCTATATGCTAGAGCTATTTCGGAAGGCCTCGTCTATAGCTTTTCGAGTGAATACAGAGTCAATACAGACTCAATACAGACTTGGGACTTTGTTTTAAGAAAAAATTGATTTTTCGTCATTTCTATATGCTAGAGCTATTTCGGACGGCCTCGTCTATAGCTTTTCGAGTGAATACAGAGTCAATACAGACTCAATACAGACTTGGGACTTTGTTTTAAGAAAAAATTGATTTTTCGTCATTTCTATATGCTAGAGCTATTTCGGACGGCCTCGTCTATAGCTTTTCGAGTGAATACAGAGTCAATACAGACTCAATACAGACTTGGGACTTTGTTTTAAGAAAAAATTGATTTTTCGTCATTTCTATATGCTAGAGCTATTTCGGAAGGCCTCGTCTATAGCTTTTTGAGTGAATACAGAGTCAATACAGACTCAATACAGACTTGGGACTTTGTTTTAAGAAAAAATTGATTTTTCGTCATTTCTATATGCTAGAGCTATTTCGGAAGGCCTCGTCTATAGCTTTTCGAGTGAATACAGAGTCAATACAGACTCAATACAGACTTGGGACTTTGTTTTAAGAAAAAATTGATTTTTCATCATTTCTATATGCTAGAGCTATTTCGGAAGGCCTTGTCTATAGCTTTTCGAGTGAATACAGAGTCAATACAGACTCAATACAGACTTGGGACTTTGTTTTAAGAAAAAATTGATTTTTCGTCATTTCTATATGCTAGAGCTATTTCGGACGGCCTCGTCTATAGCTTTTCGAGTGAATACAGAGTCAATACAGACTCAATACAGACTTGGGACTTTTTGTTAAGAAAAACTTAATTTTTCGTCATTTCTATATGCTAGAGCTATTTCGGAAGGCCTCGTCTATAGCTTATCGAGTGAATACAGAGTCAATACAGACTCAATACAGACTTGGGACTTTGTTTTAAGAAAAAATTGATTTTTCGTCATTTCTATATGCTAGAGCTATTTCGGACGGCCTCGTCTATAGCTTTTCGAGTGAATACAGAGTCAATACAGACTCAATACAGACTTGGGACTTTGTGTTAAGAATAAATTGATTTTTTGTCATTTCTATATGCTAGAGCTATTTCGGAAGGCCTCGTCTATAGCTTTTCGAGTGAATACAGAGTCAATACAGACTCAATACAGACTTGGGACTTTGTTTTAAGAAAAAATTGATTTTTCATCATTTCTATATGCTAGAGCTATTTCGGAAGGCCTCGTCTATAGCTTTTCGAGTGAATACAGAGTCAATACAGACTCAATACAGACTTGGGACTTTGTGTTAAGAAAAAATTGATTTTTCGTCATTTCTATATGCTAGAGCTATTTCGGACGGCCTCGTCTATAGCTTTTCGAGTGAATACAGAGTCAATACAGACTTGGGACTTTGTTTTAAGAAAAAATTGATTTTTCATCATTTCTATATGCTAGAGCTATTTCGGACGGCCTCGTCTATAGCTTTTCGAGTGAATACAGAGTCAATACAGACTCAATACAGACTCGACACACACACACACACACATTCTGAAAATCATCAGAATAGCTTCCTAGGACCTCAATACGTCGACATCTGATGAAAATTCGATTTTCGAAAATCGGGGTGAAAACAATGACTCCGAAATTTTTGAAAATCATCTATTTTCTAAGCGGGAAGTTAAAAATAATTCCTATCCCCAGATCCATTACAGCATCTCACAGCAGCTCACAGCACTCTGAAGTGTCGACCCACCACCAACTTTTTTTTCCGGGCATCAACTCACTTAAATCCAATTCATGGTCAAAAAAAGTTTTTACTCAGTCCCAGATCCACTTCTTCATTTTACAACAGCTCCCAATATAGAATCTATTCTATCAACTCTTCGCTCTTGGTCTGCGTGCAGTAGGGTGTAGATCATGAAGAAGATGACGATGAGAAAAGAGAAGGAGAAGGAGAAGCAAGTTCCAAGTTGGAGAGAATTTTAAGGAGGATTAATTTTCATAGTTGTGTGCCACGCATCGGAAACACATAAGACGTTCCCTCCGGCCTGCCCTATCGCTAATCTGCTTAAATAACGAAACATCCCTTGTGTTAGTCTCGATGCGAAGCTGGGGCCGGAAAAGATATACTCACACACAAGTCGGTTAAACGAAAATCAATGCTCTCTTCAATCTCACGCTTTACATTTGAATATAAAACAAAAGTGTAAAAAAGTTGAGCTCATTTTCTTTTCATATTTATGCAAATAAAAGTATTATTATTATTACTATCGTTGTTGTTGTTGTTGTTGTTGTTGTTGTTGTTGTTGTTGTTGTTGTTGTTGTTGTTGTTGTTGTTGTTGTTGTTGTTGTTGTTGTTGTTGTTGTTGTTGTTGTTGTTGTTGTTGTTGTTGTTGTTGTTGTTGTTGTTGTTGTTGTTGTTGTTGTTGTTGTTGTTGTTGTTGTTGTTGTTGTTGTTGTTGTTGTTGTTGTTGTTGTTGTTGTTGTTGTTGTTGTTGTTGTTGTTGTTGTTGTTGTTGTTGTTGTTGTTGTTGTTGTTGTTGTTGTTGTTGTTGTTGTTGTTGTTGTTGTTGTTGTTGTTGTTGTTGTTGTTGTTGTTGTTGTTGTTGTTGTTGTTGTTGTTGTTGTTGTTGTTGTTGTTGTTGTTGTTGTTGTTGTTGTTGTTGTTGTTGTTGTTGTTGTTGTTGTTGTTGTTGTTGTTGTTGTTGTTGTTGTTGTTGTTGTTGTTGTTGTTGTTGTTGTTGTTGTTGTTGTTGTTGTTGTTGTTGTTGTTGTTGTTGTTGTTGTTGTTGTTGTTGTTGTTGTTGTTGTTGTTGTTGTTGTTGTTGTTGTTGTTGTTGTTGTTGTTGTTGTTGTTGTTGTTGTTGTTGTTGTTGTTGTTGTTGTTGTTGTTGTTGTTGTTGTTGTTGTTGTTGTTGTTGTTGTTGTTGTTGTTGTTGTTGTTGTTGTTGTTGTTGTTGTTGTTGTTGTTGTTGTTGTTGTTGTTGTTGTTGTTGTTGTTGTTGTTGTTGTTGTTGTTGTTGTTGTTGTTGTTGTTGTTGTTGTTGTTGTTGTTGTTGTTGTTGTTGTTGTTGTTGTTGTTGTTGTTGTTGTTGTTGTTGTTGTTGTTGTTGTTGTTGTTGTTGTTGTTGTTGTTGTTGTTGTTGTTGTTGTTGTTGTTGTTGTTGTTGTTGTTGTTGTTGTTGTTGTTGTTGTTGTTGTTGTTGTTGTTGTTGTTGTTGTTGTTGTTGTTGTTGTTGTTGTTGTTGTTGTTGTTGTTGTTGTTGTTGTTGTTGTTGTTGTTGTTGTTGTTGTTGTTGTTGTTGTTGTTGTTGTTGTTGTTGTTGTTGTTGTTGTTGTTGTTGTTGTTGTTGTTGTTGTTGTTGTTGTTGTTGTTGTTGTTGTTGTTGTTGTTGTTGTTGTTGTTGTTGTTGTTGTTGTTGTTGTTGTTGTTGTTGTTGTTGTTGTTGTTGTTGTTGTTGTTGTTGTTGTTGTTGTTGTTGTTGTTGTTGTTGTTGTTGTTGTTGTTGTTGTTGTTGTTGTTGTTGTTGTTGTTGTTGTTGTTGTTGTTGTTGTTGTTGTTGTTGTTGTTGTTGTTGTTGTTGTTGTTGTTGTTGTTGTTGTTGTTGTTGTTGTTGTTGTTGTTGTTGTTGTTGTTGTTGTTGTTGTTGTTGTTGTTGTTGTTGTTGTTGTTGTTGTTGTTGTTGTTGTTGTTGTTGTTGTTGTTGTTGTTGTTGTTGTTGTTGTTGTTGTTGTTGTTGTTGTTGTTGTTGTTGTTGTTGTTGTTGTTGTTGTTGTTGTTGTTGTTGTTGTTGTTGTTGTTGTTGTTGTTGTTGTTGTTGTTGTTGTTGTTGTTGGTATTATTATTTGTATACAATGAGTATTTGTATAATAATAGTTGTTTGGATAATTTTTAAAATTTATATTATGATTAAACAATTATAATTTCACGGACGTACTGGCTCTGTGTAATTTCGTTAAAACATAACTCGCACATAACTAATACTTCATAATACTAACTTTTCGTCACGCGTCTTGGGATGCCACCACTTATCTTACTATTATGACATTACTCTTAAATAATATATAATAATTCTCACATGATTGTAAAAAGAAAAAATTTTATACATATATATATAACACTATTTTTTCACAAAGAAAATTAAAAAGAAATTAAAAAAATTTTTTTTTTTTATATTAGGGCGGAAGGGGCGAAGCGGGGCACAAGGAACTACTAAATTTTTGAGGACTCGAATCTTTTTTTTTGTAATAATATCCAAAGTAAATCGAAAAAGTTTTTAGTTGCCATTAAAAAGAAAAAATTTCTAAAAATCAAAATTTGTTTTTTTATATCTTTTTAAAACCAAATTGATAAATAATTATTTTTTATGACAGTTTATTTATTCATTAAATAAACATTTATCAAAATCAATATTCATTGAAAATAAAAAAAACAAAAAAATGTCAATGACATATTTTTAAGCGTGTGATCAGTTTAGTATCATGTGTAACTAAATATCTTGAATATAATTATATATTTATATATATAGTATTACATTAGTTAACATGCATAAGTTGATGTGGTGAGCTGTAGAATAATTGAATGCGTTAGCCGTATCAGAAGGAGACCTTATCATGTAAGAATATCAAAAATCTCTCGCCTCAGGCGTGCCTACTGCAATTTAAACGGTATGCGACTCTCGTCTTGGAAACGTTGACGGAGATCCAGAGTTACTTTATTCTTGTGTTATTATTGCCTACTTGTATGTATTATATGAATATGAATATGAATATGAATATAAATATAAATATGAATATATAAATGTGTGGAAGTGGATCTTGTAAGTTAACTTCAGCAGCCAGTGGAATTGAAAGGACTGAGGGCGGTACTGGTGCTGGTACTGATGTTGATGCTGCAGCATCGGGCTGGAACCCATCAAAAGGATCATGAAACCCAGTGTGTTATGTATGAGGGAAAAGATTATCTGCAAGAGGGCGGTGCATCTGCTGCGAAAACGATAATACGAATAACTAAAGTGTCGCGATGTACACTTTTTAGGTAAGATATCAAGTCTGCTTACCGCATGATTGCTTTATTACCGGAGCCTTATTATATTTTTGTCAAAACTTATCTTTGTGTAAGAGGTTTTTTTTTTTGTAATGATACGTGTTGTAGGCTGGTTAATCAATAAATTGCAGAGGTTTTTAAATGACAGTGCAGATTGTAAGGCGACCTTCATATAATGAGATATCAATACAAGTACTTATTAAAAAATAATATCCAAGTTTGATAAAAATCAAAATTAATTTTTTTTTTTAAGAACAATTAAAAATAAAAAAAAAATTAAATTTAAAATTTTTATCTTTTGAACTAATTTATGAATTATGAAAATTAATTTGAAGTTATGGGGAAGGCTGGGGTAAAATTGGACACTATAAAATTTGAAAACTGGGAAAAGTTTTTAATTCGGAGAAAATTTTGATTTAAAAAAAAATTTGAATTCCATTTGAATTTAAATGTAATAAATATATTCAAATACTTGTATGTATTTATTGAAATGGTCGTGACCCTTGAGAAAAGTTGAAATGGCAAAGGTAATCGAATCGCAACATAATCCAATGCGCATTTAGCCTGAGGAAAATTTTATTCTGGATGCACCCGAGCGTAAAGTCAATTTAGTAAAATATCATTCGACGTCACTCTCACTCTCTTAAAGTCTTTATAAAATATTTCATCCAATTTATGAATATAAATACACAAAAAAAGCTTTAGATAAAAAATTTATATAGCAAACTCCACAATCAATCGGTTTTTATTGACAATAAGCCTACAAATTACCCTCCATTACTTCTTTTTATTTTTTCACTCTCCATTACAAAAAAAGGAAAAAATATAGTAATTTCCCAGTATGAGCTCTCATGTGTTATGGCTCGACATTAGTAAAAAATAAAAAAGTTTGTAATAATAATAATAAGATACGTGATAAAAAAAATGAAAGAGTTGCGAGGGCGCTGATGAAAATACACAACCGACAGAGTTCTCACGAAAGAAAATTTTTCCAGAGAATACGATTAAACAGCATCGACCACATCCGTCGATGATGATCGTTATGAGCTCGAGGTGTAACACAACAGCCCTGGCTACTTACTGCCGCTGTTCGGGTTGCATTCTTGCATGTAACTCTCGCTACAACACAATCCATTAGAGATTTTAAAAATAATAATATTTAAAATAAAATAATCGCGAGTGGCGCCGCCGGGTTAAAAGCCGCATTACCGATCTTTAAATGTTATCAAGATCCCAAGGCGCCGGCTCTTGAAACTTAAAAAGAAACAAAAAATATTCTAAAGCCAAATAATTGCATCGATTTGAATCATTTGCCCAACGATAATTATTTATTTAATCATTGAAATTTAAGGAATTAATTACATACAGAGCAATACCACAAAAATGAAAATTTAAAAAATTAAAGGCAGGATTTAATGAACTTGTCGATAAAAGAAACCCAGCATAAGGCAGTACGTTAACCTGAGGTAAAAAACAAAGAAGGAGCCGGAAAAAAGAAAAAAAACGTGTCGCTGGAGGGACACGACGCGAATGTATGGCAAGTAATAGTCGGCAGAGTGAGAGCGAGGGAGAAAGAGCGTAATGGAATAACCACAGGGACGACCAGTGATTGTAAGAATTAACTAATAACACGGCCCGGGAAGTAGGGTCATGCGAACCCGGTATCTTAACCCGTAACCTGTCATTCTTAGAGCCCTCCTATATATTTCTGTTGGCGATCCAAGTCTGCCGAGAGATTCTTTTGCCGATGAGCCAATACTTTGCCGGCGCAATGTGGGATATATAATAGAGAGCATGCCCTGAAAAATCCGCGACCGTGGGGAGGGATGTCGATGGTATCTATCAATTACCAAGTGGATCATCCAGAGTAGAATAGAATAGTCCAGAGCAGAGCAGACAATAGAATTGGCCTTCATCAAAGAGTCTGCTCTCATATATTTATATTTTATCCCGCACCGACTCTTTGATGTGTACGCGGTTTAAAACGCGATACTCAGCCCATTTGCATGTGCAATTAATTCAATTACACAAATTACCTTCTTATATTACTGCAATCTTTATATTTCTTTTCTTCTTTTTTTTTCTCGGTGTCGGCGGTTTATTTTTTTCTCTAGTCGTGAACTCGGGCGAGAAAAAATAAAGCCGAGATAAGGCCGAGGTGAACGCATTGTTTTGTAATGTATGACCTTGTACTCTCATGTAATTTTAAAAAGTTTTAAAAATCACCGGGAATTAAATATTTATACAACTAGTTGTTGGTAATTGGCAGCAATTTAATTAAAACGTTTTATGTTTGTGTTTTTATTTATTTTTATTTCCTTTTAGTACGTTATTTTATTTCCGCAATAACGCTTTTGTTTCCGATAAAAAACAAACGTACACAAGTTTAAGTAACAATAAAAAGAGTTGACGCGCGTTAAAGTGAAGAGGGAATGGAAAAGCTGGAGGGTGAGGGGGTGGAGAGGAAAAAAAGCGAATGGAGTTGGAGTGATAGTTAAAGGGTGATGGAGACCAGAACGCAGTGGACTCTGGCCCTCGCCTCGTACTCGGTACGAACACTCTCGACAACTGGGGCTCCCTCTCGCCGTGCTCTGCTCGTTCAGCTGGACTGGGTCCTGTCGCGGGTAAATGCCGTGAAATTGTCCTCCCACAGTCACAAAGGGAATTTCACAACGTCGCGGCATCACTCGATATTAAATATAAATGTCTGGCCATTTTACAACTCTCTTGTTATTGTTATTGATTGATATCATAAATATACATATATATGCAATTTATAAAAAACTATTGAGCTTTGAATTTATCGAGCTAATGTTTAAATAAGGTATTAATCAAAAGTCAGTGGCGGGTTTTTTAAAATAAAAATTTTCAATTTTTATTAATATGAGGGTGGGTTACGTAATAGGGTGACTTTATATATAAATATACTAGTCGATGGATTCGTGAATCCAAGTATCTGTGTAGCCACCGATCTATTAAGGTATAGCCCCAAAAGTATTCATCCCTTGGGTCCGTTTAGTCCCCTCCAACGATTTTCCCCATCCGCGGGAATTCAAGCGTTCATAATTTTTTTTTACTTACAATATTGTGACGTCTCAATCCAGAGATTTCATCAATACTTGAAACATCGAACAAAAAAATATTTTTCATTTCATTTTTTTTTATACTGTGGCATAGCTTCAAAAATCTCCTTTTGCCTGACCCATAAATGAATTTTTGTAAACTGTGGCTTGTTCTTAATATATATAAAAAAATATATGAAAACAACCCAAGTACTTTTTAATGACGATTAAAAAAATGTTAGCAAGTGTAAGGTAACACATTTCTCTTAATTTGCATAAACTAACCATTAAACCGTTTTATGCCGATAAGAAATGAAACAACAGTGCTCTCTCGACTCTCTACTAGTGCTCTATTATACTCCACTGTACGATATTAAATATACATTATATATATTTATATACAACACAACTCTTATCCATTTTTCCTCGTCGCGCGAAGAGAAGGCGGAAACGGTATCGCGGCTTTTATATCCAAGTGACGTTTGATCAAAACCCGTGGGCAATTAAAGAAGGAGTTAACAAGTCAACTCACTATCATTTCCTCTGCATCTGAAACTAAAAATGTTACACATATGGTATATATGTGCACTGAAAAAAAACGGGAGTGGTTATGGATTTTATTCAAATCCAAATTCAAAAAATAAAAAAAATAACTGGCCTCTACAAGTTGTAATTTTGGGAATCCAAGTGCATCCACATCCAGATGTGGTATTGAATTAATATATAAATACATATAAGGATCGATCAGACAGAACGGAAAGGGATAAATATATATATATTTAATATGTAAACGAAAAATGATCGTCGAAGACGCTGGGCAGCTGTCGAAAGATTAAGATAACCCTGAAGGTAACCAAACTGTAGGCCAGTGCCAGAGAACTGTGGATTTAAGGTGATTAAAGGCACCTGATATCAACGAATTATTATAACCAGACATCATACCTTCCAATGTATTGAAGACTAATACGAAGCCGTACTCGGCTGCATTAATTTTTAAATTATTTTCAATTCCAATCGATTTTTAATCAACAAATAAATTGTCGCCAACTCCAACATTCATTTTTTGTTTTTTTTATTCATAATTATGTTGTTTGTCTTGACATTTTTTTTTTTTTTTACTGAATATTCATACCCAGACTCCATAAATAGATTTTTTCCCAAGAGATAATTAGCTGATAAATGTTTTAATTGGTAATAAAAATTAATATTTGTTCACTATATAATTATATGAATAAAAATATCAAAATATGTAAGTTGTAATTATTTGAACGGATGGAAAAAAATAAATGTCACGAACATGGCTATTTAAATCTATAGGAATTTGATAAGACTCTCGGAAATAAAAAATGTACGGGTCGGAGGGAATCGAGAGCCTGATCGTAGGTTGACTTAAAACTCATAACGGCAACTTCGTGACTCTGTATTTGTTCAAGAAACAAAAAATTTATCTTGCTCTTTTTAGCGAAGCTGGAATTCAGAGTCCGGAGTCCCGCGTCCTCGGTCTCAGTCTCAGTCTCAACGTTTTGCTCGTTTTCTATCCACTGGAACCATCGATGTTTCCTTTACCTTACCAGGATACATAATTATATTATAATAAACTGTAACGATACGAGCGTGCATCTCCGCGAGTAGAAAAATAACAAGACGAGCAGGCCTATCCCATAAATGTTTCCTCAAAGAGGTGGCCTAGCCTCTTATTCTAAGAAACAAACTCTAGTAAGAGTAAGAGCAAGTACCAGATTTACCCGGCAAAACTAATTTCCGTATGCTGCACTCGCAATGTCGATGAGAAGAAAAACCCAGACCTCCCGCGACTCGGGCACGGGTTTATCTGTCATCTTGACAATAAGACCGCTTTTAATTTAATAACTTTCACGTCTCACATATTTTTGAATCCATCTGTTTATTTGTCATTCAGACAATAAATTAATAGCTGAAAGTGTGCGGATATTTTAAATTTAGAATTTTTTAAAAAGTCCTGCTTGTAAGCTCAGTTCGAATAATTCGAAATTCTAACCGAAGAACATTCGTTACATGCTGAACATAATTCACACACTAATTATACACATGTCAGCCTAATTTCCGATCAAAATCCTAAAATAAAAAGCGATAAAATTATAGTTCAGTCTCATTGAATTAAAAGAAAAATAATAATAAAATATAGCCCGGGGGTAAATCCGCGAGAAAGCCGAACACGAGTAGAGAGTATGGGTGAGTGTAATATGAAACGTGTGAAAAATATTTATATAAATATACAATGTATAATATATAATATATAATATATAATATATACTATAGCTTACATATATTTTTTATTGAGCTAGAGTTTATTCGTGTTATAATAATATTACGAAAGAGTTGGCGATATTAAACGGAGTTGAGTAAAGTCGAGTCCTAATAAGCGGTTGTACAGAGCCCAGGCCCCAGAGTACGAGAGTACGAGAGTAGAGTCAAGCCAAGTTGGAGTAGAGGTGAGCTGATGCCCGTGCAATCCTGGTACTCTTCTCTTATTATATTCTATAATACTTAGCACGTTATCTCTTGGGATGTTTGCTCGGGCAAGTCGACGTCGTGTGTTGGCTGGCGAGTAGTTGGTATAACAAACTGAAAATATTGTGGATATTGTGCCCCAAGTGAGAACTCGCTTAGCACAGGGAGAATTCACGATCACAGAGCTTGATGCTTTTAAATAAAACTCCAAACCCTCGGGTTAAATCCTGGTTCATCTCTCAACACCTCGCCAACTGGCTTTTTATATTCTATATCTATTTTATTCTCCGGCAAATATTTTTTATGATAAATCTAATGCTAGTATCGGAGGTTAATGAGCTAAGCGTATTAAGATGTTGACAAAACGGATTATTTGAGAGTTTAAAGGATGGAAAAGATAATAAAGAAGTCGAGGGAGTGAGTAACGGAGAAGAATTAACCCGAAACTCGGAGCTGCTAAACAAACAACCCTTCTTCTTAATCATTTAAGTGATTCGGTCTTGCTGAATCGCGAGCAACCCTTTGCTTCCATCAGTCGGAGCCATCTCATCTCTTTTCGGCAAACTCGCTCATTCACTACATTTAAATAATATTCTGCCTTTCTTAAACTTAAATTAATCTCTTTTCTCAGTCCATTACTGTTAATACCACCAAAAAATAACATTACGCCCTTTAAACTTAACTGAAGAAACTTTAAAACCTTTAGCGCTAATCCGATTCCCGCTAAATATAATTTTACCCATAGACAACAAAAAATTACAGTAGAAAAAACTTTAATTGGCTTTTAATATCAAGCACAACATTTTACAATTCTTACAAAAAATTATTAATCGAAACCCAACGTAATTTAACTCAAAAATTTCGGAATTTAAAAGTTGGAAGAAAAATAATTTTTTCTAAGCGAAATGATAAATTCTCTTATCGAGATATCGAACAATGAAAAAAACATACGAGTCCGAATTGACGAGTCGGGTAAACGCGAAGCGACGGCCTGACGTCGAATTCGATTAATTTTCCGGTCATTATTTTTTACGGCCCTTATCGGAGACTCTGCCCTAGCGCCTTGCGCCCAGACTCGCGATGCCATCGTGAATTCAAGTTAAGCCCAGCCGAGATCCTCTCAATTCATATTTTTTCCATCTTCCTCGCCAAAACTCTCTTCTCCTCTCGATATCAGCCGATCCTCCCACCCGAACTCCTTCTGTTTTACATAAATGTCCTCTCGAATCGCAGAAGCTCCTAAAGATGTCCTCGCCTGAGCCGTTAAATCCCTCTTTTTCTTTCCCAATAATTCGTCCCCGTTTTCCAATAAAAATTGTTACCTCAATCGATAAGAGTGATGCGCAATAGCAGAAATATATTAATCACACAATTACCATCATCCAAGTAATTAAATGCTTTAAATTAATCTACTAATTGAAGCGATTAAATTCCATGTAATCAACCGCAATTTTTATAAATAATATTCCATTTAAAATAATAAAAATATATTCATGGAATATAATTATCTTGGCTTATATTGATTGAGAATTTAAAACAACCGGATCATCCGGGCGGGTTCTTTTCTTCATATACATGTATACATATATTTTTGCACAGTATAATGCAGTAGCACGCGAACATGGTGGAACTGCGTATGCAACAACCAATGTAGTAACGTCTGAGGCTCTCTTCGGACATTTGTCCAAACTTAACTCACACATACAACCAAAAAAAATGTAAACATACGTGTGTTGGTATAAGGATCGGAGCATGTGATTGTACCTCGAATGTGTTTTGTTGATACGAGTCTCGGTATATTTATATATATTGTCGAGTCTCGGTGAGGGGGAAAAATGCTGGGCAAAAGTTGTTTTAAAGAGTAAAAGAGTGATTTCGCGAAGGGCAGGGAGGAGTCTCTGAGGTCTGAGGTCTTGTTGGGCGGAGCTTCCTGACCACAAAACACCCGTCGACTTATTTCGCGAGCCTTCTGGTTTTATTCGGCAACTTTTGTACTTATATTTGCAATTATTTAATAATAAATTACTACAATGTATGCATTAATATGCGCGACGATATTTTTTTTAAATTTTCGACTCAGTTACCAGCTTCCATTGAGTCATGATCCGCGAGTTGGTTTAAATCACTAAATAGATGCACTTTGAGAGCTAACGATTATTCTTTTGGCCCGCGGACCAATCCCATCGAGAGCTGGTTCCAATGATTATGATTATGATTATGATTGGATTTGCCGTACAGTTGGAACGCCTTCGTCTACAGGAATTTAATTTTATATTTTTTATTTTATCAAAGGTAGTTATTGAATAATATTCATCTCCGTCGTTAGTCACGATTGCAATAAAATTATTATTACGATAATTTTGGCTTAGAAATTTTATATCGTCATTTAACCAGGGGAATTTGTATAATGTCGAGTGTAAGTGTACGAGCAAAAGAGGGCCAGTATAAATAAATAATAATAAAAAAAAAAATGTAAAACATAATAATAATAAATAAGTTTTAAGGATCTCTGGCAGCAAAAGAAGAAAGAAGCGACCGGAATGGCGATCGCCGGTTGTTTTATATTCGATATATAAAAATATGAGAGTCGAAAAAAAAAAGTAAATACAATATATATATAAATACATTATATTCTGTTAGGTCCAGCACGCATTTTCGGTTTGCCAGGAGACGGAGAACATCAGCATCAGCAGCAGGCAGGACGAGACGGGCCACCGTGTGATTACCCGCCAGGATGGAGTGAGGAGTTAGTTTGGGGCATATATGAGTAATTTGTATTCAGCCCGATCATCCGTATCGAAATTCGAATCTACTTAGTTCTGAGAACCCTGCGAGAGTGTAGTATATAGTAGAGCCCTGTATACCCAAACTCGATATACCGGAGAGCCAGAGCCGGAGCCAGAGCCAAAGCAACGAGATGGTTCGGCTCCGGCATCCCCCGTTCCACCATTCCAACGATTTCCGATCGACCGTCATCTACTCGTCCTCTTCTTTTATCCAGCGCCATGCTCCTTACATACCATCCCCCGTTATTTTTTTCACTCACCCTCTCCCTCCCTCACCTTTTTCTCTCTCCCCCTGACGCTCCTCAGCCGCCTACTCATCCCCCTACATAAGCTCGATATAATATTATTCCCGGTTCAGTTTAATGGTCCTGGGCGATTATTACCACGGCCACCTCCCCCCACCTTTTTCTTTCATTCCCGAGTCTTATTTTATTTCATTTTACTCTTGTTTTCATCTTCCTCAGCCTCCAGATTGTTCTCTCGCTACCTGCTCGTACTTTGCCAAAAATTATTTCATTATTTAAAAATAAAATTAATTACACAAAAACTCTTTATTTATTTTTTTTTTTTATATTTTCTGCAGACGCGCAATCTACTCATTAGACACTAATAATTATAATTACTGAGAAATAATTAAGTTTTGAATTACAGGCAGTAATGATATATTTGAGAGCTTAATAAAATTTTTTCCAAGTCCGATCGATTTTATTACGCAGATATAAAAATATATAAATATACAAATATGTACAGATATGCAAAAGTGGATGGATGACGGGAAAGGCACAATAAATAACGAGTAATTGAAAATAAATAAAATAAAATAATAATAAAGAAGTATAGTTGGCACATCGTCAATCGACAATCTCACAAAAATGTACGTGCACTTGAAAGGATTTTTATCTACGTGATGCATTACACGCCGCGTCTTTCACACGCTGACTCTCATGAGTAATTTACTCACGAGATCAATTAAATCGACGTCGAGGGTATGTATATATATGTATATATATGTACATATGAGTAAGCGAGAAAGTGAATGAGTGAGGGACGAGTAGGAGGTTTGAGCGAGGATTGAAGAAGATGCATGTATACATCGCTGCCTGCCCAAGTCGACGAGGGATATTAATGAAGATATTTAAATGAGAGAAAAAATAATGAGAGGACGCTCGAGCTTAAATCCTTTGTCGGTCGACTACACACATGCGCTATATATATCAACCAATGACTTTTGTATACTGTATACGTAATGCTCCTCTGCCTCTGCTGTTACTCTCATCCTTGGACATTTTCATTTTTCCCTGACCTATCATGACTTATGAAAATTACACTCTTTAGCTCGGTAATAATATTTTTTAATTATTATTATTACGATATTTTTCATCGCATGTACCCACTGTATTTATTTAAAGGATAATAAATATTCGGGGTGGTCAAGGAGTTTCATAAATAATAAGGAGGTGGTCAAGACGGGCCGTCTGAGAATTTTATTTTTTTTTAAAGTGATACTAATTTATTTTATAAATACAATTTTTTTTTTTCGGATAAATTTTGCCCTCAGAAAACAAAATAATTTTTGCGAAAAGGATAAGAGGAATCCGATATGTCATTAGCATCAAGAGACTTAATTCACTTGTTTCTTCAGTTTTCACAAAAATTAAATTAGACCGAGCGAGATGTCATTAAGAGCCTTTTACATCCTTCCTAAGACCTTAAGGCGGGGAAGCCATTAAAGAACTGGCAGAAAAGAGCAACCCTTGTACCCACCATCTTCTATTCTACTTATACTTCAACTTCTTATATTTACATTTATCCCAACACTCCAGCACTGTCAGCTGTCACCTACTGACATCCTACTCAGCTCCTCACCAAATAAATTTCCTCCAAAGTTCATCGATAATTTTTTTTCCAAGCCACAATTTTTATTTTTTAATTCGCGTCCGAGAAAAGGATCACCGATAAATTTTTCCAGGTCAAGAGGAAGCTCCTCCTCGTCTCTACTCATGTGAATCCAATGAGAAAATTAGGGATGACTGCAACTCATATATAAATATCTTCATCATCCTCAGCGTATTCTGATATTCATTTTACTCAAGCCCACAAAAAAAAAAAACAATTTTTTTTAATTGATCTCTTGTTTGTTTTATTTTTTATACTCCAGCCAGTCATGCTCAGATTGCCCAGCATATAAATATTTTTTCTTTAATTAAAAAAAAAATTTATATAATATGTATATCGGGCTGGTGTTTGTTAGTAAGAATTATATGCTACATGTTTAATGACAAATGGTATCTAAATAGCCAAGGGCCAGCGATCACGTCATAACCCTCAGGATCAGAGGTCACCTGCTTCCTCAATCACGAGGCTCGAGATACGCAGCCGGCAATTATCACGTGAGTAAATACTTGCGATTCGCGATTACCGCTGATGAAGAAAAATAATAAATGATGAAGGAAATGGGGAGGGCATGACTCGAGATAACTCCGCGATAACCTATCGCGGCTACAAGTTTAATCTACTATGGGACATGGACGGTTCAAATATTTCAATATGTCAACTTTGCTATTACAGGCTCTGCTATTTTATTTTTAATTAAAAAAATTTATTTATTAAAAAAAAAAAAAAAATAAATAGTCTGCGGTCTCAGTGGTTAAGTTCGGTGTGAAAACTGTCGAGTATGATTGACGAAGAAAGTCGATGAGACTCTGATGAAGAAAGCCGCAAATGCGTACGCAGTGATGAGTCGAGATAATAGCTCAGCAAGAATCGAGAATAAAAGAATGAAACCCAGCGGGAGTTTCAGCCTTTTGTTTCCTGTCTTGTGATGCCGCAGGCTAAATAGTTGTACGCTATTGTTCATTATTTATACCTTGATGTCATTACTCATTATTATAAAAATTATTTTAATATTTTCTCTGGTTTTTTTTTCCTACAAATTATTATCATTATTTACAAGATAATGTTGCCTTATTTTTTAAAATTAATTAATAAAATAATAATAAAATATAAACTTTTTAACATGAATGGAAAAACTTGAGCGGATAAAAATTGGCTGGAATCTATTTCACGATTCGCCGGAACTTTGAGTCGACGATGAATGACTTGTCGAGGTGGAAGTGATCGATTTCGCGTCTCGAATCCCGATTATCGAAGGGTTGAAGTTAGTCTTTTAAAAAATATCCACGCAAATATAAAAGAGAAAAATAACATCCGAGTGAAGAAAAAATAGTTAATATATATATAGATATATGCGGTGTGATATTGAGGGTGGGCGCGTGTGTGATATCGCCAGCTGAGCGAGTTATGACTGTGTTGCCGCCTTCCTCATGCGAATAAGGATCAAGTCTTCTGTAGAAGTATAATATAAGTTAAGCAAAGTAACTTTAAATTATCCGCGCCAAGCGAAAGAACTCAATGTGACGAGGGCTTATCTTACGAGCGGGCTTATTGCCTCAGCGCCTGACGACTCCAAGTGCGAATTAATTAATCGCGTGTTAAACACACTTAATACCATTATTATTGTTCTTATAAATATAACAAAACAATACAACGGTACAAAGATCTTTCAACAGCTTCTTCTGTCCCTCTTAACCCCATAGAAGAACACATTTTTTTTTATTATTAAAGGACCAGGATTCAAATATCGCATGCGGGCGCGCAGGTGCGCTGCGAATTTTTTTACTTTCAGTGACAAAAAAATTTTTTTGCGTGAATAGTAAATTTTGTTGAAAAATTGAATAGAGAAAAATAAAAAATGAAATTTGAAAATTTAAAAAGCAATTGGGCGGACAATCTATTGGGTAAATGTATAAAATAGTGAGAGTTTAAAATGATGAAAGCCTTGAATTGTATCTATGTCATGCGGGCGTCACGTAGGTGGCCCTGAGATATTTTTTTATTTTCGCTAAAATAAACCGGGATTTCATCCTGGTAGGATCGTATAACATATTGAATTTATAAAGCTTATAAATGTGAATCTATAATATTATAAAATTATGCAGAGCGATCTAAATAAAAGGTTATCTCGATTGCGAAAATAAAAGTTCATCTGACGGCTGGGGAATTATTTTATTGCAATTATTTGGCAATTTTATTCTAACCTGGTTATAAATAAAATCCAGCTAAATGATGAAAAAAGTAGGCCCTGGGCCATCCACGGCAAGAGTTCCGTGACGTATGAGAGTGATTTCCGATCCTGTGTCTTAAAAATCGGATAATCGTTTCGGGATCCGGAGTGAGGTCAGCAGACCTGCGGGTGGAATGCATCCATTAGTTCCACTCTTGTTAAATTTCCGTGATTCAAATAATTAAGTCTTTTAAAATAAATTATCAACTGTCTACTCAGCCAACAAAATATCCACGTGTTTTTATTTTTATTTTTAATTTATTTATTACTCGAAATATCTGATCTGTTTGAGGTGTCACCTCACACCTGCTCCTTCGCTGCCCGTTATCTCACAGAATATAATACAATCCACAACATCCAGAGCGATTAAATCGTTAAATACGTACGCGTGCTGTTTAAGTAACAAGAGAAGTACTTCTGCTCGGGTGTAAGTCGGCATCTACATGTATCAGGTAAACTGGAGGTTGAGGTTGACGACGCAAACCACCCTTACAGCCAACAAAACCAGCGCGACCAAAAAATAAAACGCGATACGAAAAAAAAAAAAATAAATAAAATAAAAGAAAAGAAAATATAATATAAAATAAGTAAGAAAGGATATAAAGGGAAGGATTGGATGCGGACAAATATAAACGGAGACAGCACACACTCATCTCAAGAGAGTGTATTGTATCCTCAGGCGTAACCCAATAGTATACCGGTCGATTCGCTCGAATTAACTCGGTATCGGCTTACTCTTGGTCTTCGTCTGCCTCCTCCTCATCTCCAGCAATGCTGGCAGAACCGAAAAAAACATTATGCAAAAACACAGACAAGAAAAAGCCGGCAGGCCAGGCGGATCCGTCGATCTCAATCCGTGATGTGCGATTCAATGATTATAAACCACCATCTTTACAAATTTATTTCTTTCCTTCTCTAAATAACTTTCTTTTTCTACCGGTCGCTTTACCTCCAAGTAACCGAGTTGTAAAATAAATTATTTAATGACGAACTAGGCGTAATGTCATTTCAGGATGACTAGACAGATTCGAATATTATTTAGTCGCCCCATCCGCGAAAAGGCATAGACTGGATGTTTGTTATCCAGCAGCCAGGGCGTTAACGCGATAATCATGACACGGAGTATGAGGATGTGGATGGGATGGAATGAACTAGAGACGAATATCAACGGCAACAACATCAGCAGCAGCATCATCAGGAGCAGTAGAAGCAACAGCAGCGGGTGGATTGAGGTCCGAAGCTACGACTAGTCTAGCATATCACATAAAAGGGAGAGAGAGTTAGATAGCACCTGGGAAATCCTAATACAATCGGTGGTCGTGAGCTAGCGTCGAATGAAGCTCGGTTTAAGCCACACATAAGCGCCGTTATAGGAGTGGTGACGCAAACCAGGTATAACCTATTGTAATCAATATTAATTACTCGAGACAATAGAATCTCATTGGACTCGATCGCTCGAGCGGGTCCTACGGGATGAGTGAGACCGGCGTGTTTGCCCAACATTGTAACACACCCTTTCCATCCGCTGGCTCTTGTTATATCATATATATATATTTGTTGTTATGTGCGAGCTGGACGAATATCACCGAGGGTGTGAGTTCCCAGCTACAGCTACTACCAGCTACCATGCCATGGTATACAGGAGAAACCTCTATACTCATTTACCCATCGCTATAACCTATAACGTTAGTTTCAGCATAATCTATTGTTTACGTTATGCGGCGAGCACGCGAGTGCTGCTGGATCTGCTCTCGAGTTGTTTTAGTCGTCGGAAAACAAAAGTATCACTACAGGCTAAGAGATTCTTATTAAAACTTAGACAAAAGTTTATTGATGAAAATATTCGCGTGATTGTTTGTCGTTACTAGTCTTCATATATATGTATAAGTTATTTTTTATTTAACTTGGGTGGGTTAATTCATGCGAACAAGTGACGGTTTCCTTAGGGGAGAAAGTTATTTTACTTGTAGCTAGACACCTTCCGGCTTGCCAGTTTCCGCTTTTTTTTAATGCCTTTTTTAATTACGCGTATCATTACTGGCATGAAAAATAATATAATAATTCTAGTATAGATTTTTGTAAGAATATTTTACGGCGCAAACTGTATGACGATACGTTGAATAAATCAAACATTGATGCGAGTTTAATGCAAACGAACTCTTTGAATCTACTTTGAATCTTTAATTTGATTGAGAGCTCGGAGGAAAAGTTATTAAAGAAGCTTTTGTTAAATAAAAAGTTATTACGAGAATATTTTAGTCTAATGAATATCAATAGTAGTCATTTATTTAAATTTTAATATATAGTATACCCAGTTATCAAGATTATTTTTACCCTCGAGTTACTTTTGAGTAAATTAATTACACGAGAAAAATAATATCTGAGACTTTAATCTCGGCAGTTAATGGACGTCTAGTTTGAAGACGACTCAATTCTGATTGTTATCTAGTTTACGAGACAGTTTACATAAAAACTCAGTAATTGAAATCAGATATATACTTTTTAATAACATATTTATGTATAAAAAGTAATGTAATTTTTATTGTATAATTGGAAATAAAATGGCCGCTGGCTACTCTAAAAAATCGGGAGTGAATTCAGAGTAATTACGAATTCACTCGGAGCTTGGGAGTTTTAAAAAAATCACTCCTCCACGGAGTCAATAGGAGACTTTTTTTTCAGATGCGTGGCTTAGATTTTATTTTAAACCGCATTAATTACGATTCAGAATTTCAATATTAAAATCACAGATTTGATCTGCGTTCACTTCGAAAATTTTTTACTGTGTACACAAAAAAAAAATGGTTTCTTGCGCCATTATTTTTTTCTGTGTACTGAATATAAATAATCTTATTATAATATATATATATATATATGAACTTTAATGTCTTAAATACACGAAGAGGATTAATTTTTTCTAATACAAGCACGATCTAGCTGTAGATATACTAGCGAGTTTACTACTCGACAACTTGCATACAATTCACGTTCGACCGCGGAAACGTAACACGCGAATCGTCTGACTGTTTATTAAACCTCGACAAGATAGTAACTAAATAAACGAGTGAGAGAGAGAGAGAGAGAGTGAGTGGGTGAGGAAGAGAGATGATAAATACAGACGTTTATATATTCAACCAACCACAAGTGAGCCACCCACTTCTTCCTAATTGGCAAACCACCGGATCCGGTTTCTCCCCTTAACTGCATTAGCTACTGACATGCCACGACTGCTGATTGTCTTGCTACGCTAGTCTATAACTATTTAGATTTTTAAAAATTACTGTACTAGTTTTAAATGAATTCTATATTTTTTTTTCCGGATTGTTTGAAAATCAATCAAAGCAGAGACGGATAAGTATTTAAGTCATTGATCTATAAATCATCGGATTAGGTTTAAAGTGTGCGAATATCCGGCGAGCCGTGTTAATAGAGCATATGTGGAGCTATAGGCGACGCAACAGACACTCCCACATCTGGATAGACACTCACATCTCCACACTGACACGTATGTCGCACTGACCTCGGGCCCGCGTAAATTGCTTCATTACGCGAGCTAGGGTTGTTTAGAGAAACCGATGATGTTGTTGACACGCTCAACTGCTCCACTTGATTCTGCAATGTTTACTCATCTTTAAATCTAATTCTTTTCCCGCCAATTCAGTCAAAAAAACAAAAATTCATTTATTAATTTTCAGACTCCCATGAGTCGAATTAAAAAAACCTTTAATTGAAAAAATTTCGGTGATTTAGTTAGAGGGGGAGGAATCCTAGGGATTATAATTAAAGTAAATTGAATAGACTTACTCTCAAGTGTGCAGAGTGTGAGGGAAAGAGATACAAATTTATATTTCGTCAGTAATGAGCTTTGATTTTGATTAGCACGGAGACTGTTTAACGGTTTGATACCTTGCTGGTAATCGAATCCGGACCTAATCTCTCAAGTTATAACCGGGTTATTGCTTCCTCCATGCACTCACTCTGCACCGTGATTTCTCTTCTCTTCTCTGCCGTCTTCTCGGTCCCTTTCTACTCGCCACCCACTTTCCACCTCTAACCTATCTATCTCTATGCTCATTTCATTCCATACACTCCACTGGCAAACCCTTGATCAACCCTTCTCCTTCATCCATCCTTGTCCTCGCCCATTTTCTAACCATTTATTTACACCGTTTACTTGTCTGACCCAAAACTACCTTTCCACTTGTAAAAATTTATTTACACACCGCATTCCACACTAGTTTATTCCAGAATATCCATCCGACCATACATTCATTTGTTCAAAAGCAACAAAAAATTTAATGGACTCCGCAAAAAAAAAACCGGCAGTTAAAATTTATTTCTACAAACATTTGTCCGTAAATATTTTTTGTCTCAGCAGTTAGAAGACTTTATTTTATTTCATAGTAATAAATATAAAATTATTTTTTGAAAAATATGAAAAATAATACCGGAAGTTTGAATGGATTGAATAAGTGTTTGGTACGAGAACGTCATCGTCAAATTCCTCAAGTCTAATTTTACTGTCTGGCATGTTGGATCAATATATTTGACTTATAAGTTGTTTTCACATACATTTATATATATATACAATGTAGTAATGGTGTTAGGTTACAGTTTTAAACGCAACAAAATTATACGTTCGCGAGGAAAGAGAAGGAGAGTAGTAACGTTTAAAATATTCCGAGACGCCTCAGAGTCCAGTCGTTTTATATACACATGCACACATATATATACATATGTAAGCCGTGCGGAAAAGGGCAGAATAATGTTCTTAAAGACTATTATACATGGAGAGGCAGGCTGTTAGAAAAAAATAACGGATAATTATTCAGAGGCAGTAAATTAAAAAAAAAAATAAACAGTCGGAGAAATGAAAAACCTGAAGTACGAGAACGGGGATGAGAAAATAAATTCAAAATGGCTGGATGCAGATACCGATAAAATGGCGTCAGGATGTTAATAGCCGACTATTAAGTAAATTTTAACGTTTCTATTGATAACACCGATGTCGACAATGACCGATCGTTACTTGGACTCGTTTCTTAACGGGTCTGCTGTTTAATCTCGAGCCAGTTTAATTCGATATAAAAAATAAACCGTGGATTATTTAAAATAAAAATGAAAAAAAGGTTTATGGGATATATTTTTTAAACGGTTATTTTATTTTGTTTGTTGAAATATTATGCGTTGGCTGGCTGGTCCTATTCTCGATGAACGAATTCTTAATCGGAGCCATTATCTCCGTGTGATCATCATCCCGAAAACTATTTCGTATTTTTTACTCCCAAAGCGAAAAGCCATAAATCAAACTGGTCTTGCTCTCAGGACTCTGGGCTCTCAACTCGAATAACCGATTCGGTGTTTCCTCCTCGGGTTTATTTGTAACCTGCTCACTTTCTCTCATTTATTTGTTACAGACTCCGATACTTAATATACCACGGTCTCACTCTGCATCACCCGCAACGAAACAATACTCTGTCCATTTAAAAATTCTAATGCTCCCAATTTTCTATGGAACTTTGTAATTATAGGCAGTTTGATGCACCCAAAGGATTCTTTTTACAAACCGTCATTCGTTCGTCTCTCAAGCCGCTTTGTGTAAGTTAAGGACCCACTCTCTTTTCTCCCTTCCAGCCTTTCTCTCTTCCTCTGGTTAAAAATATACAAAAATTAAATTACGCTCAGGCGATAATTACGATTATTATTTTTAATGAAAAAGCTAAATAACACATATATATTTCCAGTTGAAACATAAAGATAATAATTTTTTAAACGAATACTTTTACAGCCGTATTAAAAAAAAAAATGTAGGATTATAAATAAATAATTTATTAAGTGCAATTAACTTATTTTGTTGGCTCACATAAAATTATTATACTGAATATATTTGTCATTATGACAGTTAAAGTATAGAGTAGATGACAATAAAAAAATATATATGTAATATATATTTCTGAAAGAACAAGAGTTTTATATTTAACTTAAAATTACCTTGTTCATTATAATTGGAAAATAACGAGCTCTTGTGATTTAACGACACAATCCTTTGCCCATCGAGGGGGTCGACTAATAATAATAATAATAATAATAATAATAATAATAATAATAAAAATAATATCGGGCACCCTTTGATCAATAATTTTTCTGGGAGTATAATCGTCGGGATCGATAGAATAATTACTGTCTCTTGGTCGGGAGGTAATGCAATAAACCTTTTGAGGACTCGGAGGCTCGATCGGAGACCAAGAAATATCTATAATATATTTATTTATTTATATATACATTATTATTATCAGAATGTGTATACCCATACAAAGTTGCCGTTAATGGAAAAAATGCCGTAGGTTGGCCGATGTCCAACTGCAGTCGCTCGGCCAAGCATTGGCAATTAGTAATGGCCCAAACTTGGTTAATTACTAGCAGCCGATTAATTTTTCATCAAGATAGCGTAATCAATTTGAAGTGATATTTATTTAAATTTTTGGATGTATATGTTATGGTATTACTGGTTTCATATCGGAATATGACCCCGTATCGGAAACGACAGTCATACGACGCTGCCGATGGCTGGCCAATGAATGGTTCTTTATGACTGGCCAATAAATGGTTACCTATGACTGGCCGATTATCGGTTTGCAACGTTGGGCCACTATTTGGTGAATCAGTGGGCCATGAATGATTCTTGTTAAATGAAAAAATCTACTCATCAATTACTAATTATTCAAATAACTTATTATTACAGTTTTCTTTAATTAATAATTCGTTATTTTTGAATTAAACTAAGTCTTAATTAATAAATATTTTAATTTTCCGATTAAAATTATTTACAACTAACAATTAAAATATTTTTTAATTCGTTATTATTTGCAATCAACAATCGCAAATTTTATAACTTAACTTATAAAAATTAATTTATTTAAAAAATAAGACATATATTTTAAAGTAAATATCATTTTTAATAAAAGTGGTAGAGCAAAATAATTCCAGTGGGTTCTTAAGAACTAATTAACTAAATTTAATAAATTTTATTTTAAAAAATCATGTAATTATAATAAAAATAGTACGAAATTATTTTTTTTTTAAATAATCGATAATATTAATTAAATTACTCGTTACATTTCATAAAACTGAGTGGTTGCAGCAAAATGAATAAGTAGATCATTTAAAAGTATCTACTCAACATCAGCAGGTTCGTCCGGTAGCCAGCGTTCAGACCCAGTAATCAGAAGGACGGCAGTTCGCGCCCAGAGCCCAGCAGAATTTTCACCGAGTTTTTTCACATCATTTACCCCACTTACATAGTTTAAACGTTAATGATTACGAATTCTATTAGGAAGTTAAAAAAATAAAAATTTTTTTAATTTAATTTATTTGTTTGCTTGGCTGATTGCTGGCTGCCATTGATCGGCCGATAGTCGAGCGCCATTAATGGCCCGAGGTTATCATTCTGACTATAAGCCGTTTATCGGCCAATAAAAATTGCCATTGCTGAGCCATTAATCGACATTCTTGGCCTAGTAATGGCCCGATGCAGGGCCGATTTCCAAACTTTGTATGGGTACTAGTCTCTACTACGCTCCCGACATATCCTAAGGCATTTAACGTCCAGATGAGTCTACTCTTTTCTCAATGGATCGCGAGATTTATAACTTGTAATGAGAAATCATTCGCCGCGAGGTGTATTAGATGTTTTTTGGTAATTGCCAAAAATTGCTCAGCTCCGGGCATCTAAAATTTTATGCACTAAAACTAACTACTGCGTTATTGTTGAAACTAAAATGGGTGGATTTAAGTTGATGGTTAATTACGAAATGCGCTTACTGCTGCCCGAAACGTCATAATAAATCAAATCTACCCTGACCTGTCCGATGCATAGAGAAATTTCGAGAGAGTATCAATCAAATGGATTTGCCGAGGGAAAAAAATATTAAAATAAACAGAGGGCGATTCTGCTGAGGTGAGAATACAAATTTTCAGGAAACTGATTTGGTAGTGTTTGGTTTTGGTTTTTTGCAAATTTTTGAAGACGATTTTGGCCATTCGCTGGGTCGTTTAATAGTGAAGTAGGCGAATTGAGAGAAAGTAAGGCGAATGTGGACTTGGAGCATCACGTAGACTTGAGTAACATGTGTAATATGATGAAGCGGGGTGGCCAGAAAAATCAATCACGCTCCGTTGACGTCCGGAGGAACTCTGGGAGTCACAAAAAATATATATACGTGTATAAAAAAATAAAAATATAAAAAACTCGGCGCGCGCCGTATGTCGATAAAGAATAAAGCCACCGTTTCACCGAGTGATCGATGCTCTCACTTACGCCCGAATTCTTTGAATCTCGTGGTGAGAAAAGGCTTTTATATTATTCAGCTCTTAACCATAGCTAATTCCTTTTTTACGCTGCGTTCAAATTATTTTTATTTTCATGGACAAATAAATTTAATCGTTATTAATTTTTCTCACGGAAAAAAAGTCAGAAAAGGAGGGTCAGAAAAAGTCACTTGTTTTGACTTTGAATATCTAAAGCTTTTATTTTTTGCCTTATACAAATAAAACAAGAAACTTTTAACTGTCATCAAAAATTTTTTTTAAATTTTCAGTAATATTTAAAAATTTACTGGTCATCTGAATGACCGTTGGCAAGAAAAATCACTCGGAAATTGACCAGCAGCATAGGGTGCTTCAACCCTTTCGCAAATAAGTGGGGTTCGGCAATCTGATACCTGTGTATCCATGTTTCAAGAGCCGCAATGATTAATGATGAACAAACTTCTCTTATGTTTCTCTTTAGCCAAAACTTTTCCTTTTATTTTTTCATCAAACCATTTTTTATCCCATACATTTACGATTACTTTGTTAATTACTAAACTGGAAACGCCTGGTGATATGCAGATTACAAAGTGAGATACATGATCCAGTAACGTAAATCTGTCGATACTCGATTGCCTTAATTTGAGTAGCGTTAAGCTTTATTATATATTTACTTTTTTAACTCCATGCTCACACTCCCACTTATTCAATTACAAAAATAAATTTTTCAGTAACGTCATGCATTCATACATTCATATATGCATCTCATCTCCAGAGTTTCGCGCAATAAAAATAATGAAATCAACACACGAATGAAAACTCGATCCCATGCGCGGAATAAATTAAACCTCGGCCTCAAGATGTCTGCATGTTTATGCATACATTTGCACTTGACAATTGCACTTTGTAAAAATTACATATATAATTATTCTAGTGAATATCAGCTGGATATAAATAATCCATGCACGCAAATTCACACTCGAATGCAGTTCACTCGAGTTCGAGTACAATTAATCCCTCAAGTCCTCGAGTCAGCAAAAATATCCGATACAAATACGGTCTCTTATCCGAAGAAAAAAGTTTAAATAAAAAAATTATTGCACTGCATCCTCCAATTATTCCATTGCAGAGCAAGTTCAAAGGGGTTAATTCCCGTAGCTGTAATATATTCACCCCTTTTTACTTGAAACCCCGGAGATTTCGTATGTATTGCCAATTTTGCATTTAAACCCCCCGCGTCTCTGGCTCTTTCACTTCCACATCTATATCCACATCTACGCCACCCATCGTGCATCGCGGCCATGAATAAATTCATTCCAGATTCGTCGTTCGATCGCACCTACCTACCATTCGCCTTTTCCTTCCGTCATGTTTTTAAAATTTTTTTACACCACTTCCTTCCTTTCCTTTACTTTACTTTCCCTTCCCTCCCTTCCCACTCCCCATCATCTTTGTCCGGCACTTTACACACCAGAGTATAAACTACTATCTTTTATTTAAATTAACTAATAAAATATACGGAACAACTCTGCGCGTTTTATTTTCTATCAAAACAATTATCTGGCTTATCAATCAGTGTCCGAATCTCTGCCCTCCCCGAGGCTGTTTTCCGGAAATCTTATTTGGAACAGAATAGTCCGAGCCCTAGAACAGATTCCACAAAATCCGTAGCCGGTCCATTTATCAAACGGACAAAAAACTCAACGTCATTGGGTGTCATCATTTCACTAGACTAGTCAGATGACTTCGTGAGACGGTTGTCAACAGTCTCACCCTTGGACACAAGTCATCAATATGACTGAGTTCACGAATGCGAGTGTTAAGTGTATGAAGTTGACTTACAGACACGCTGATGACAAAATATCAATACCAGCCGGACACGCTGTTTGCTATTGTCTCAGACCGTGATATAAATTTCCAAGACTTGGTGATACTTAACATACTGAGGGCAACCTCGGCATACTTGGACCAACGGGCTATAATTTTTGTCACCCTAAGAGGAAAGTCGCATCATCCTCTGGGCACTAGTCACCCCATCGGGTCTTTCAGAATCTAGACGGCTTCTTACCCACCCTGAACTTTGTTTCGTCTACGTGGGATGCTGTCGGTATAAGTTGCTTACGTACAAGCTACTCGAGTGAAGTTTACTCGGAAGGACATGGCTTCTCCGGTGGATGCCTTGCAGGAACTCAAAGACATTCTCGTCGTGGATTGCCAAGTTTAAACCATCCCGAGAGCGATGAGGCTAAGGAATCCCTGACCAACCGATACCCTCGGGCGAATCCCATACGGCTTGCACGACTTAGCGTTCCAACCGCCGTTATACAAAACTTACCACAACTTCACCCTTATCGTCATCTCTTCTTATTCGTATTGCACTTAAAAACTCGGCTACGTGATACCCTTGAACTCTCCGCCGAGCCTGGTGACAACACTGAGATGAAGATTATTTTGAATTGAATTATTCCAGAATGATTTATTTTAAAATTTAAAAATGGGCGCGAGGATCCTTAATTGCGAGGGTGAGATTAGAGCGAGCATTAAACAGTGGCATTAAATCAAATACAGATAATTGCGGAATTCGGTTGAGATATTGTTTTATATCTGAGAAACTATCTCTGAGAGAAAATAATCGAGGGACGGAACTCGGAGAGCTGAGGAATAGAGTGGGAGTAAGAATTGTAGAGAGGAGTCGTAAAGTCCAAGTTATGGGTTTTCCAGGAGATTCACAAGCTCCCGGTCTATTCTTTGCCGTCGCGTACCCACCGACCTCCTTAGCCACCCCTAATAATGGATAAAACGATCATAAATTCGACGGGAGGGCTTTTCAGGCTCTTAGGAAATATTAATTAAAATGTAATTGTTCTGCGCACGAGGAGTTAGAGCACGAGAAGGGTTATATTCATTCTTATAAAACCTCTTAGATCTTTTCCCACCTATTCTATATATATAGAGAAAGAGAGAGAGAGAGAGAGATTTCTTTGTTTTCAGTCGCTTCATCACCTATAAATTCACCAAGACACCACCGCTACTTTTTCATTTACTCGTCTCTTTACCGGCGATTTTATTTTATTCTATTTTTGTATTTAGCTCTGGTCTCTGCTCTTAACTCTCGAGTCTCTGGTTAATAATTACGCCCGGAAGATAAATAAAGAAATAAAGGAGCGAAAATTTAAGCGCTCGGGAGTCTCAAGACACATCAGAGAACCGACACTTGAAAGAAGGAAAACACGGGCCCCTAGAGGCATGAAAATTCTTAGTCAAGTGGACTGAAATTCCACTGGCAGTGCCACACTAAGAGAAAGAGAGAGGGACAGGGAGAGAAGGAGTGAGTGAGTACATTACAGTAGAGTAGAGGCTACTACACGCCGTGTGTAACCCGTTACATGTATGTTACTACAAACTAGATTCTGTGAAGTTGTTGAGCTCATGTAGATACAGATATACTGGGCCAGAGTACACCAGAGAGTATATAACGGACATCAAAGAGACGCCAGACAAACGGAGAACGTGAGTAAAGAGACGAGGATATACAATTTGGACATGGAGTAGTACACAGACGCAATGACGTCATTAGAAGCTCACATGATAACCATGAGACGCATACAACAAGATATCACGTGTTTCGTTTGTTTATTGTTTGCAGTCTCTAGTCGACGAGCTTCCCAACTAGTTGCCTTTATTTTATTTTTTTCACCATGCACTCCATACTCTTTATCTACATCTACATCTACATCTACAGCAACACAATTTCTCATTACCAAATCAGAAAGATTCATTAGATGCCAGCAGATACAATCTGTGTCAAGTTTTTTTTTTTTGCGGCAATAAAAACCAATTTTCCGTCAAAATGAGTTTTCTACAGAAAACGAAAAAATTATTAGAATTTCCTCGCGGGTTAGAAAATTTTAAAAGTAATAAAAATTTGAAATTGCCATAAACTCTTTTTTTGGAAAAATTGGTAAAATAAAAATATTTAAATAAGTTAAGAATTTTTTCTTACCCTCGCATGGCAGTCCAACATACAAAAATCCAAAATGGCGGGAATTTGCAAGTTTGAGATCAAACCGATACCGTGTGAGGGTTGAACACCTGCGGGCTTAAGCGACGCGTGACTTCGACCCCTTGGTCGCCAAAGACCTTCGTCGGTGACGTTGAGTAGAAGATGGCGACTTGCGTTCCTTCGAATAAAAAAAAGTAAAATAAAATAAAATAAATTGCAACCAAGAAAACTACTTTTTTCAACTGACGTCTTATAATTGCAAAAATTAAAATGTCGAGGTGTAATTGTTACGCCCGAGTGTTCTTTGACAACGAGAGAGAGTGGAGACAGGGCTGCGTCATATCCATTCGCGATATTGGACGTACTCATCGCGACAGGGAACACACCCACGTATATAAATATATATAGACAAATGTAAGCGTGGAAAGTAACCGGGGTGGATAAAACAGTGACAGGATTGACGAGAGGCGAGTGCGGCGAGAGATCGGACAACGGCCAGAGAGAGCCTAGCACCCAATTACACTGCAGTTCAAACACATGCAAATTCGTAGTATAAGCTTTATTTGTTGTGCAAATTAGCCGCATATTGGACCACCGAACCAACGGGTTTTGTTGGCTCGGGCGTTCGAGCTGCCACTGCCACTGCCACTGCTGGTTCCGATGCTGGTTCTGAAGCGGACTATGCCCAGCATAAACTCGCTGGCTGGCACACACCCCCGTAGCAGCCTATCCCCCAGGTCAATTGCTTATTTTCATCCGCGATATCCATCCAACGACAGCATTACCGTTTTATGCGCGTCCTTCAATTCGCTCCACACCAGTTTCGTGTATACATTCTACATCATCCAGGTGTCGGTCCTAGTCACTGGCAAACAACGCGCTCTGTAGGAACATGTTGTTCTAAAAAAAAGGACAAAGATCAAATGTATCGACGGCATTTTTTTTTTTTTAGTCATAAAAAGGTGAAGTTTAAAAAAAGGTGGGACGATATTTGAATTTATATTTAACGAATATGTATCGTGGAAATATAAATAATAGCGTAAAGGTAAAATAAAATAGTGGAATAAATATAAAATGATAAAAATGAATGAATGGCCGTAGGACACGAGGCAACATATTTCATCATGATGCGAGAGGTGTCTTGTCTAGTCTATTTTATTTGAGTTTTTCGCCTGCTATCCTCGGAAGCCCTAATCGAAATCAATAAAAATATAGAGCACAAGACCGAGGGAGCCCGGAGGTCCGACTCCTCGTGACGGACGACGAGGTCTCCGGGGCTCGATCTATCCTCAGAAACCGTTTGAGGTACTGTTGTGTTGTGTGTTATAGATGTTGCTGGTTCACTGATGGAATGGGACGACGAGAAAGCACCTACCAACCGGGATGAAAAGTACTCCGATAGCCCCCTGACCCCTGGCTATCCTTCACTGGCATTTGTGTCCACATCTCGCGGGATATGTCTTTTTCTTACTTTTTTTATCTCCCACATCTTTTCTCCCTCGCACTTGTGCTGCTACACTTTGCCCGGAGATATTGCTCGATTTTAGCCGTGAGATGCCTCAATTCCCCACTATTTTTATTCCCATTCAATATTTATATTAGACGATATTTTATCCAAGAGAAATATCTGCAGAAATACTTTTTTTTGAATAAATCAAAAATTTTTTCTTGCGGCTATTTTTTTCCCATTAGAAAAAAAATTTAACTTGGACTGAAGACAAAAATGTTTTTTTAATTTATTTAAAAAAAATTCGATTGTCATGGACATGATAAATAAAATCGTGACTTAGATCCACATAAAGAGTATTCCCCTAATTTAAAAATCTCAATATATCAACCCCTTGTAAGCTAAACGCAGTATACAGGAATACCGCAGTATAAAATCAAAACAGGCTGCGATACGTCGGGGCGTTCTAACAATTTCCCGAGGCTCGTTTACCTAGTGACTTGCACTCTATTGTTAGACTCTTCTCCCCGAGTTTAACCCCCTCTAGACTATTGTCCCAAGCTCGTCTTACTCCTTCGCACTTGCAACTCCGTCATTGACTTATCGTCTACGGCTCATTTATGTTTTTTGCTTTAAAATGTATACAGCAATTCCATTTCCACTGAGACTGGCACTGGTACTAGTACTGGCACATGCCGGTTGAGCGGTTTAATTTAAGCCGTGCAGATATTTTTATGTATCAACAGCGACATGCAGAAAGGTCAAAACTGCAAAGTCACTTGGCGTTCATATGTTAAGACTTTCTGGCATGCGGTGGACACGGAGGGTGACTTTACGCTCCGTCTACTCAACACAGCTTCGAGAAAATGTGCGAGGATATTCTGATTGGAAATTCTCCTCATAGTATCTTACCAAAGTATTTTACAATATTTTTATTATTAAATTATATTTTAAAGTTATAAATTATACTAGGGCGTAAAAAATTTTTTTTTGCATCATCCCAATTTCCTTAGCCTTCATTTTATTATCTTAATCCTTCAAGGATTACTTCAACAATTTACGGCAAAAATTTTGTGGTCAGTTGAAAGAGGGGGTAATTTTGTAAAAAATTAGCAGGACGTAATATATGGTCGACTTTTTTTAAAAATAATCAGTAATGATTTCTTGAACTAGATAAAATAATTTTAATTAAAATAAAGTGGGTAAAAAAAAATTGTCATGTAATCTTGAAATAAATTAAATGTAAAGTAACCTAAAATTCAGAGAAGCTTCTTAACACTTTAAAATACAAAGTAAAATTGAGGTCGAGGTAGCAAGCAAACTCAGTGCCACGTCATGTCACAAAACCAGATAAGTTTGACACTTGTATTGTCTTGTAAGATCGTTAAGTAGACATACGGCAAATTAAGTGATGTAAAAAAAAATATTTACGAGACAGGGGGTGGCGTATGCGAGCGTGGGCTGAAAAAAGAGGGCAGCGAATTAGAGCGGGCATCCGAGGGGCTCTAGTTCGTCTCGCGACACGTTCTCTTCAATCAATATGCAAATAGCGGCTGACACTAATTAACACGGAAGCCTCGTGCCTTCTTTGATGTCAACCGGCGGACAGCCCAAGCCGATTGCTCTTGGCCTCCTTGGGAATTATATTTTACTGACGAGCTCTCTCGCATTCACATCAGTATCTTCAGATGTTCTCTCGCTCTATGAAAATCTATCTAATTTATTTTTCAAATAAATATTAATACTGCTACTATTCGGGACATTTTCTGTACGTCAAATTTAAAATCACCAGAGTACTGACAAGTGAACGAGAGCGAAGCTTATATAACTGTGTTAAGAAAGCAAGGACGCTTTTACTTCAACTTCAACTTCAACTTACACTACCTTTCCGTTGGCTCTTGTTGGACCAAGACAAGCTTACAGCTTCAATTAACGTCGAAACAATTCAAGTGCAGGCAAGATGGCCGTCCTACTTAAACAAAAGCTTCAGCGTCTTTTATTTAAGATACAAAAAATAAAAAAATTTTAATTACAGCAAAATAAAATCCTTTCTTGTAATTTTCAAGTGATTTGAGTAGAGGAGACCCATGCGCAAGCTCAAATATCAATTTTTAAGAGTTTCAAAATTTTGAAGTGATCTCTTAATTTTTTGAGCCCGATTCAAGATTGCCATAGAAAAACTTTGCAAAAGAAGAGAGCGAAAAAAAAGTTTTTCTTTGAGCCACCCTTGTATATCGATACATATATGAGCTAATATACATAAGAACAAGTGGGCGCCACACCACAAACTCCTTATCTCTAGCAGCCGAGTTTCGTCGGACAGTTTGCTAGCGCTAATGAGCTGGCAAGATAATTAGCATTATGTTAATTATATGTATGATGTGCCACGGTCCCGAGACGTAACCCAGCCTCACGGTCAAACTATATCCAAACCCCGGGTACCGGGAGTAAGTAGCCAAGGACAGAGTAAGGAAAACAATGAGAAAGAGAAAGCGAGCCCAGCTAAAGTATATCCACTTCCCTCGGGTGAATTGAACCCCCCGAATGTTTGTTCCTGATGTTTGGACTATCTTACACAAGTTATACACTCAGACGCTCGACTGCTTGTATGAAGTGTATGAGTTAAAGTGACGTGCTGGTATAGGAGTCTCACCTCTGGCGAGCACAGCGTAGAGCCCAAGAATTAAAGCTCGAGGGGCTGGGGGGTTAATGTATTAGATCCAAGTTTGCCAAGGATCCGGAACGGACAACCAATCTCCTGGCGATGTCGAAGCACAGAATAGGATCTCTAGTTATCGAAGGTACTGCTCCTCTCACTCTCCATCTCCATCTTTGTCTTTGTCTTGGTCTAGGTTCTGCTACGCTTCCTTGGATACTTCTTGAGAAGAGGATACTACTTGGACGGTTTCGACTTTGTTCACTAAACTTGTACAATCCCGAGGTTTAACCCTTGCTAATCCGATACTCAGAGTTCGTAGCACACGACATTATCGTCAAAGACATTATTCCCGTCTTCGTTTACCTTAAGTATCTTAATTCACGTCTTTGTTCTCCGTGTACTCAGCTCCATGATATCTTGATAGAAAATTCCTCCTATCTCTTATCTCTTTAAAACAAAATACAACTTCTTTTTTCTGAAAAGACTTTTTAATCCTTACTCGAGTATAGTTTTTATTTCAACTCCCGATCAAACTAAGTGGAGTGTGGACACACAGTCCGGTCTTGCGTATCTTGAACAAACTCGGAGGGATCTCGGGAATCGAGTCGAGATACCAGAGTACCATCGAGATTTATAATTGTCCTGTGGTCATTCATGTCATATTTGCCGGGCGATAACCATCTGTGATGCCATTCAGGATTACTATGCTCGGCGTACTCTTATTATTCTTTATCTTTCGGCTCTACGTATGTTTGGTGTATTTTAAATGCTGCATTATGAAGAGACCACTCGACTCGTAATAAAAATCCTCTTCTGAAACAAAAAAATTTATCTTCATCTCGAGGATTAATAATTGTTGTCTGTATTATAATAAATTTACTTTACATACTGATAATAATAAGTATACATAGAGGTAATTAATAAAACATGGATTATAATAGGTAGAAGTTGGTAAGCCAGACAGGACGTAGGTTAACGTCTATCCTGAATCCATTTCTCTGAGCTTGTCTATGTACCGGACTGGTCTACTAATTAATTAATCATGCCTCACTCAAGTTTTGGCTGCTTATCCGGAAGTTGCGCTGGCAAACTTCACCAAGACGCGTATCTTCGGTATTGTTTGTTATCAACTTTTGTATGAGATGTCAGTTGTCTTTAACACATGGTGGACATTATTTCTGAACATCACAACTTAAATGCTTCAGAAAATCAGCCCCGGGTATAAATATCTTGCCGAAAAGGTTAAATTTCGCCGAAATCTTGCTCGAGCCGTTGAATTTTATGAAAAGAGGTCAAAAGTTGTCCAAAAACATGCCGAAATTTTATTATTCTTAGAAAACAGACTGATTAATTGAGTCAGCCTTTTTTGGGCCTAATTATCAACCATTTTTTGGTTTAGGTAGTTTTCACCCTTGTATTCACTACCTGAGCCTTTTTCCGGCCATTTTTCGATCGAGGAAAAATTGTTGAAAAATTTGTATTTAAATAACTAATAAAAGTATAAAAATATGATGATAATTGAAGTATGATATCGAACAAGCGCACAGCTCAAGTCGTTATAACAATGTACTCGTTTACAGTAGACAAAAGAGCGGGAAAACTTGTCTACCCCATCCTCGAACAGAGAAAGACCTCGGGATTCAGCGCCCTCTTCTTTTTCCGTCTTTCCCTTCCGCAAAAGTATATAGCAGTACGGCAAAGAAGGCAACAAAGCCAACCAACCAGGTATCGGCTCGAGTCTTAATTTAAAGTTAAAATTAATTTCTCGTAGAACCGACGCCCCCGTCCGTTCGTTCCTTCGTTTCTTCGTTGAGAGTCTAGTTGGGATGTAGTACTGGCCGAGGTTTTCCGTTTCCACGTCGTCGTCTTTTTCTCTTGAAACTCTCGCTCGATACCACTCTTGCACTCTTGCTCTGTTATCCTTTCTTCCCAACTCCAGTTATACCTTCCACTGGGACTTTTCGATAGAACATAAATCCACGGAAATTGCATCGAACAAAATCGCCGCTAAAGCAAAAGACTCATTACCAAAACGTCAAACTAATTATCACTGGATCTACACTAACTATTAAGGATTTTTTTTAGTTTCGTAGATTTTATTATTTTTTTTACCCATAAATTGCCGAGACAACAAAAAATTGTAATTAATTCTGTGAATTATCGCGACTATAAACACCAACAATTAGGATATTATTAAAATTAAGAATTATCAAAGACTCTAGGAGTTTAATTAAATCTCCTGGTAATGATCCAAAGAGTTGTCCGTCGTCTTGCTGACAAACTTTATGTTTGTGTTATTCATTTATAATTTAAACGCCAATCAAAAAGTCTACAAAGGAAATTTAATAATAAATACGACAGCTTAAACTGCAACACGAGTTTTTGCATCTTATTTTTAGAAAAATGTTAACTGTCGCTATAAAGTATGTAGTGCAGAAACACATCCTGTCCAGCAAGTTTAATAAAACATCTTTCCCAGTCTCAAAGTGAGCAATCGATTAAAAAAAATCTAAAGTTTTAACTCTACGGCAAAAAACAGAAACGATCGTGAACTTGGAGCGTGTGAATAAAACTGAGGTTAAAATTATTAAGAAAAGATACGACAAGTTTAAACACCGACTGCCGACAGTGTGTAACATGGAAGTATTATAGAATCAAGAACGATTATCGCTTGAAACCATGAGATAGAGAGGGCAGTTGGGACGTATGATTCATGGCCGGTTAGATCGCTTGTGTTCTATACACTCTTGATACTTATTTCTCATCGTTACTCCCTGTAACATCATATATCGTCATGCAAATGCTTCTTGTGCTCGGTCGATCGTCATTCTCATCATAAACGACCAAGACGATTTAATCGATCTATAAATCTGAACGGGAGCAAAACTGTTGGAGCTCGTTGTTGGAAAAAATTGATTTTTCTTCACTTTTATGCGCTAGGGCAAGTTCAGAAGACTTCGTCTCTAGCATTTTTTCAGGATTTCTTGGATTTGTGTAGGATTCAGAGAAGACTTCTGGAAAAATGCTTGCATACATAAAAGTAGAGAAAGATGATGTCTCTAGCATTTCTCTAACATTTTCAGACCAAACTTCTGTAATATTGCTGACACATAACAGTGAAGGAAAGAAATTTTCTCTCGGGCGACTATAGGATGACTCTCCGAGCTCGAAAATACTTTCGTATGCCTATCACGAAAGTGATCCTGGAATCTTCAAAAAACCAAATTTTTTCATAAAATTTTGGAGAAACTTTACTTTGCCCTCTCCCCTCCCCTACATGTATATATATATATAGTTATATATGGAGAGAATAAATATGTAGGATGATGCATAGAGAGAGTAACATCCCTAACTCATGATGCTTCCAGTTTACCTCCCCTAGAGCTAACGTATCCTGAAGCAATACGCGGTCGAATATTACGGCAAGAGGCACCTCACTGAGCGGAGCTGAATCCATTGCCATAGACAAATGTATCTTGTTAGCATACCATTTGTATGCATGGGCTTTTCCACTCTGTCTCACTTTCTTTCTTACTTTCTCTTTATGGGAAGAAACCATTTACGATAAACTTTCCTTCTCTTACTACACTAAAAGAGTAAAGTATAGAATATATGTACGTATAGATCTATATGCAAACATTTAACGTTTAACTTGTTCACGGGGCAAATCGAATGTAAATCGTTTTCATTGGCTGGCTGGGCCGTAGATTCCGAACAACTCTTAGCTTGATTTTCAACCCTCGGAGGCCGTTTCTACCCCATGAGATTTACCACAGGAAAAAAATGCGGAAAAAAGTTTAGTGTTTAAGAGGTAATTATCGTGAAAATTCGATATTGTTAATGGGGTCTCGCTGAATCACTTGCGGCGAGTATTTTTTTAAAGATTCTCTTTAGAATGGTTATCAAGTTAAGACTGGGGAGAAATGTCTTTCTTACACGTGATTGATTAACTTTTTTCATTGCATCTACTCTTCGCAAAGAAATGTAATTATAATTTTTATTCATTAGCTCGGGCTTCGGACCTTCAGTCGAGATTTAATTTATTAAATAATATAAGAGTGATAGACTCGAGTGTATAAGTCTATTATGTCAAGTTAAAAAAAGATATCAGTTTGATTTAGCAGTTGAAGCCACTCGCTTGTGGATAAGAGATACCATTATTGTCAGACGACCGATTTTTTTCATTTTCAAACGGGTAATCAATATTCATTTTCATTCCACCCCAAAGCTTCATTAATTCCCTGTGGTCTTTTGCTTCAAATATTTAGAGATACCACGACGTTTGTTCGTCCCCAGGTTTTATTTTAATCGTAGTGCTCTAAAATTACCAGGACATGTACAGAAATATTTAACAGAAAAATTGCATCCAACCGAAATGGTAATGCCACGAGCAATAACTTTTAACGGAAATCGAACCCCCGAGACATATCCAGCTTATTTGCATGCTCCTAAAAATCCTGATCTCATTTTCTTTATTTTTATTTATCATCTTCCTTTGTCTCTCTCAGTCGATGTGCCCTTTGCCATTGTGTCAGCTTATAAGTCGACATAAGGTTGTAACCAAAAAATGTACCGTAACATCGACACTCCCATCGATACAATATTTTTCCTCAACAGATCTTAACATCTCCGCCGTGATCGTTTAGCACTTTACCGTAATTTTTTCCACCCCCATATTTGCATAGACACTTTCCCTAAAACTTTTATGCGTCCCCCAGTCATCACGCGCCCTCTTCGATTCCGCATGCTAAGGGACGAATAGTTTGATAAAAATCAATACCGTCAGATCTAATCCGACTCACATTATTTTCTCGTTTGTTTTTTTAATTAAAATTTTTATTATCATTATTATTATTATTATTATTGTTTTTCTAGATATTTATGAGAACAACTAAAACTCGAGATAATACATCTCAACATTTTCGAGCCGTGAAATTTTAAAAGTTAGAAAGAAGCTTCGGGTTTATCGACAGCCGGCTCTCACCTCCGGTCTCCGGGGCCCGCGGAACCGTCAACTTTAGTGCAACACATAACTTTAAGGATAACGCGTTAACCCGTGGAATAAAAATCTTTATGGCCTTACTCTACTCATTTTATTCCGCTCGCGATCCCCAGGTATATTCCCCGTGGGAACTACGACACATCTTGACCCCATGAGCTAACGTCCTTTAATATATAATCAAACCTTTCTATAGATAGGTTCGCAAATAAAGAAAAAAAGTAAATCACCTCAAGTATATTTTTAGCAGGAAAAATTTTATAACTAAGACAGGTAGAGACATCTAGGAAGGAGCTCGGCAACATTAGATGCAGAAACCTTGAGAGCGTACCGAGGTCATAGACCTCAACCTCATGTAGTTTCTCAGTTTACTCAAAACTTAAATAAAAATAATTTCTCGGGAAATAATTAAAAATACTAGACATAAAAAATAGTAAGCCCAGCCTTTCTCGCCCTCTATCACTTTCTTCGAGCTAACGAACCCGCACTTTCATCCCCAGATCTGGGGCTTTTACACGTCCGGCGGTCTTTTAAAAATAAAAGGACACGGGTGCGGGGATGGGCAGTCCAGTATCCAGTGTTTTGTTTTTTTTCACCCCGAGACGTAGGTAAAGGTGAAGGTAAAAGGCAGAAAGGGCCGTGAGACTAGCTCCGTGTATCGACAATGTCGCGATACAACTTTGGGTTGCCACGGAAAAGTGTTTACGTGCAAGTGTCTGGTCTATAGTTAATATACAAGAGCTGGAAGAGTGTTGCAGGGAATAGAAAAGGTGGTGGTGTAAAAGCAGACGCCTTGGTTGCCACACAAGTTTCATTAACCCCACGCATTCATGAACTCGAGTGTGTTGGACGTGCGAATATAGATTGAGATGGGAATGAGACGGGTTTTGTTCTGGGAATATATTTTAGAAGAGAGGTGAGAGCAAAAAAAATACATAAAGAGTTGAGATATAAATTCATACATGTCGGTAGATGTTGATGTATGTGTAAAGAGAAATATATAAGAGAGAAGACATCAGAGACAAGAGTCTCGAGTGTATCAAGAGAGCTAGGTGTGTACAGCCCAGTCCACTGTCGCCACTCAAGGGGAATGAATGTCTCGTTGAAAGACACCCTCGACTACTCGGTTTGTTTGGTTAAATGAAACGGTCGATTGGACACCACCCGACTTTGCTGTTACGTCCAACCAGAGAGCCCTGGGTCTACTGCGATTACTTACTCGCTCAACTGTATCGCGTTATCTCACGAATTTCATTTTCTTATCCGATTTACGGGGGACCGATTCCATCTCTGTTATTTCGATTTGATAATTCGACTCGAGAGTCACGAGTCACTGGATCCTTATCGCTATCTGGACAAATATGTACACGGACCCTCGAGTCGAGTCGAAGGTACTTTTTTACGGCGAGATATTATTTTGTGGATTTGTTAAAAATATTTGCTTATATAAGTAAATAAGAGTAGAGCAGAAAGCAGAAATGGTTGCAACTTCAAGGAGGCGAGATGCAGTGGGACAGAGCTGGAAAGAGGAGAAGAGAGAAAAGCGAACTAGTAGTTGTATACTGTAGTAGGTGAAGTCGGCGGAGGAGGTCTGGAGGAGATTGAGGGTGTGCTGTGGCCCGGTCGATTCAGCCCCGGGCACTCGACTCCAAGCCACCTCTATCTGCTCCATTCCCTCTGTCTTCTCTTCTTCTATGTTCGTATACACCAGCCCTCATTCCACTCATCCTCCGTCTCAACAATTCCAGTAGCCATTGTTGTACTATTTTCTTTTTTTTTCTCTTTTTTTTATTGTTTATAACAAAAACTCGTAATCCGATAAAAAAAATCCCTTGGAAATAATTACATTACATGAATAAAAAATTTAAAACTAAATTATAAATAAAAAGTGGTAATTTTTTCGAACCAATTGCATTTGGTGGCAAGCAAGTTCAACCCCTTGGGGACTGGTACATTTTCTCGCGACGATAAACGGGAGTACAGACTTTGAAAACTAAAAGTTGAAGACGAAGAAGAAGGAGGAGGAGGAGGAGGAAGAGGAAGAGGAGGAAGAGGACAGAAAAGGACAGAAAAGGAGAAATGGAAGGTGAATAGGTTCCGATCGCGAAGGGGGTAACTTCAGGGCGTTTCTTCGGGTGGGCTAGGTCGAACTGTTTGTACGCAGACGTCGGTGCTCTCGCGAGTGGCTCCCGGTTTCCTCTCAGTGCTTTTCTATTCCTCCTTTCCCTCAATTATATTTCGCTTGGTCTCACTCGCTCCCCAGCTCGCGCATTGGTTTCTATGTCTGTACGTTTGTCTGATGACGCACCGAAGCTCCACCCAAGGAAAGGGGTGGCCGAGTCTCGCGGCACTCCACGGGAGGAATCGTCTAAAGGATCTATACAGACATCCACATGCAACTTTACTGCCGACTACAGATGAGAGGAAAACATACATATTTATATATATATATATATATATATACAAGAGGTCTTAGCAGAGAGGGAAATAGAACTGAGTCGGTGGAGAAATCGTCGCGCTTGCGCTGGAACTTAAAGTTTAAATCGTTTATTTGTATCTGTCATTGCTTCCACAGCTTTTCCACTGGAGCTTTTAGATGGCAAGAAATAAAAGAGGTGGCAGAATCGGCCCTGGGCCACTTTTACCTTTTCTCCTCTCACTATCTCGCTCTCCCGCTTTGTCTTTATAGCGAAAATTTTTTTATCTTGGTCTGCGATGGTTTCTCTTTTATCCTTTCTGATGGCTTCTCTTTTCCTATACCTTTTTCACACGACGTGACACCTCCCCCCTCCCCCTTGGAGGCTGGGGGCTAGATGGGCTGCTACTACGGCTGCAAAGAGAGACCGAGAGACTGAGAGAACGAGGGGGTGACGCGCTTTTCTCTACCCAGGCTTTTATTTTCGGTCTTAACGCTGCTGAAGGACCGACCGACGGACGAAAGGCCACCGGTAAATTTATTCACGGCAAAGCGATACTGAAAATCTCGGTACGTATACTCCTACTGCCTTTATTGTTAACCTCTCGCTCTCTTTCTCTTCTTTGTGTCCACTTCTTTCTTCTTTTGTTCGACCCACACCCCCGCCCACACATACACTGGCACGGGAGGAAAAGAGAAAACTGCAAGCCCTCTTTTGATTTTTTCCTAAAACTCGCCTTTACTTTTTTACTCTTTTATTAAAAATTTTATTTTTAAAAAAATTTTTCTTGTGATTTTATACGACATCTCACCTCAGCGCCGCCCGGGATCTTGTGGTCTAGACTAAAGGGTTTAAAAAATCCAGCATTACTTCTTCCACTTACTGCAATGACCGCGAGTTAATATTTTTCCCTCGGACAAAATTAAATTATAAAACTAACGAAAAAAACATAAACAACCTGATTTTATTTATAAATAATGAAATTTCGTTTGAATGCCGAAACAGAAAATATTTTTTATTCGGGCTAGAAAGCTCGAGAAATAAAAGGTATAAAAAATATTAAGTGCTAGCCTTGTTCTCGGTAGTAAAGTGCTCATTACCTGGTTACGATCTTGCCCCACTCCAATTATAATTAACTTCTTAATACCTAGAACGAACTGTCGATATAAAAGTTTTCCAGTTCGCTGCTGGCTTCTCCACGTGTAGGTTCACTGACAATTTTCTTCACTTCAAAGCTTCCTTACATCAATATGCATAAAAAAGTATCTACACTACGATAAAAAAATTTATAAAAAACCCTGACTGTTATTTTAGACCCGCGAAATAAAAAACTCATGCCCTTATTTTTTTTTTTTTTTTTTTGTTACAGCCGCAATAAATAAATCTAACGATGAATTTAACGCGTATTTAAAGAGATGCGTCCTTGTAAAATAGTTTGAATTTTAATGAGTCAATTAACACTTTTTAAACTGCCGCTAAATCATTTATTTGCTGTACAATAATTGCGTGAACTCGAACAGCAAACAAAAAAACCGAAATATTTTTGTAGATGAGCATAAATCCAGAAAATTAACAAATGGGTTTCAGAAGAAATTGAGCCATGTCTGAAAAATAAAGATTTAAACTACTGAAAATAAAATTTAAGTTGGATTGGTCTTGTCTGATCCTGTTGCGGAATTTCCGTATGTGCATTAAAATGATTGTCAGTAAAAGAAAATTAAAATGGCTAAAAAAAAGTTTAACAACAACAAAGCTTTTAAAAATTTTTCAATGCATAAAACCACTAGTGCCTTAGCTAGCCTTGTATAGAGGGTTAAATTCAGTTGTTCTCATTCTGAAGCACTTTGCTGTTGCTGTTGCACTCATCCATAGCTTACCCATGAAACGCAGCAGCATCTGCTGTTGGTGTAACAAAAAATGATCCTCATATTCCAGCAACTCGCGCGACGATGCCTCCGGGTGGTTTCTATAAGAGAACCAAGCCACCAGCCGAGGTTGCCGTCCGGAGAATGGGCCGTACGAGTGAAAGAGAGAGAAGTTGCATGAAGAAACACGGGAGGGAAAGAGTAAGAAGATAAAAAGGTAGCAGAGAATGGAATTGAGAGTGCGGCGGAGGGCCGGGGAGACCCAGAGGGATGTTGAGTTGAGTTAGAAGGGGAATAAAAAGAGAATAAGGGAGGTAAAAGAGAGGTAAAAGAGAGGATAGAGGAGAGTGAGGAGGGTTTAAGTGCTTGGTTGCTGAGTGTCTGCGCCTCCTTGTGGCATCGATGCTTCCAGGACTTGTATCTCTTTCTCCAGCATTTCCGTCTCATTCTCGGATCGAAACGCTCGCGAAACCCTCTCCACAAGCTCCTTTACCCTCTTCTATCCTCTTATTCCATTCTATACATATATATGTATCCCAATACCCTCAGATTCAGCCTGGGCGTTTCCACCTCCCTCAAACAACCCTCTCTTGAGCTTTGCGTCTGTCGCAGTTGCACTAAACTTCCCTCTTATAACTCTGACTCACATCCCTCCGTTTATCCGAGAGCATTCCCATTGCCATTGGCCAATGCGACAGTCAGAGACCAATGAAATGCGCAAATACTGGAAACTACGATGTTCAGAGTAAGAGAAACGAATTTAAACTCCGAGAGCTGAGAGCGCAGGACGATTCTACAGACGGACGAATTGTGTGTTCGTATCACTCTCACCTATCCCTACTCCGAGCTTACAGATTTCTGTTCACCTGCTTTCGGATTCACAATTACATTCAAATACTCGAAACTATCCGATTGGTCGATTACTATTTCCCTTCTCATTGGCTCCGCCATTTCAATTCTACAAACCTATTGGACCCGGATGACTCCTCCTCGGAGTTAATGTTTAAATTTTTTATTTTTTTACTCCACTGAAATTCGATTCCTGGAATCCTGAATCCGATAAAATGGCGGACTGTTATTTCAGTGCATTACAAGTCCGATGGCTGATATATAAAAGTTTTTACTACTGATTTGAATAATTTTTTAAATATTTTCAAAAATATTATTGATTATTTGTCCAATGAAAGATATAAAATATGTCATGATAGCTTCAAAGTTGAGTTGTTTTAAAAATCGACTTTTTATTTTGTTTGGACTCGCGCCTGAAAATCCATAACTGAAATGCAGTAGTAAAAGTATCGCTAGCGCCCGACCACGGCCATATCTACTACCAGTACACTTTATATATTCTTTTTATATATATTTTTCTTACCTCTCCACCCCACGTACTCTCCCTCACTTTTATATCCAGCTAAATCCATCCATTTTAAATGACGGATATTTTCTTCGAGCGACTCTATGGATTTTTATATTTTCTGGGGAAGAATAAAACCCAGGGTCTGACTTGAGAGTGACGTAGCAATTTTGTAAAAAAAAAAGTATATATTTTTATATAAATTATCAAAGCTCCAGAAAAAAATTAAATCAATTTTTTCGTTCACTCGAATTTCCAGTTCCAGAATCACAATTGAAATTAAAGTAAAAAATAAAAATAAATTCCCGGTTTTTTAGATAATTATTCATAAAAAAAAAAAATCCGGTGTATTTTGGACAACAATGGAACAACAAATTTAAAAAATTTAAAATAACTACAATGAAAAAAGTAAAAATAAATAAAAAAAATATGAAAAAAGGGGAGGTCGGGTCACCGACGTCAGAGCCAGTTATAACTTGAAGATGGGATGAAGATACCGAGGTGGCGCGGAATAGTGTAAGTAGAAGAAGTAAAAGAAGAAGTAGAAGAAGAAGAAGAAGAAGAAGAAGAAGAAGAGGGGTAAGGCAGACGACATGTATTATTGATGTGGCTGTGTCGCCAGTTCTTGCTCCCTTCTCTGTACTATTTCTATCTCCACCAATGCCCTCTCTGGTTCGTCTATCTCTCAACTCTTATTACACTCTTCCCTCTCTCTCTTTCATATTCCACTCTTGAGTTTCCTCCGTACTCGGTACAGTACCGATCGTACTCGACTAGACTCTAGCTCTCCTACTACTTCCACTCCTCAGCTCACGATTCCCCCTTCTCCCTCCCAGCCCACCAACACCCAACTGCGTCTTCCAGTTTCCGATACATTCCGGCACGAATCCCAGCCGTCTGCATCGCTATATACGTATCTAGTAAACATTTACCTACCAAGCAATCCAATGTTGCTATGCGCGTTTCCAACTTCCTCATAGTTGATTATCTTTTAAAATTACTCGAAAAATCCTTTGAATTCTAAATAAATTACGACTCATTCGCTCCAGGAATACTCGCCTCCAACAATTTATTTAAAAAAAAATTCATATTTCATTTACTTATTTTTTTTTGGTAAAGCAAAAAAAATATTACAAGTATTGATAATTTATTTTAGTATCAAAGGGTTCGAAGAAAACTCTGATCTAGTCGATTAGATTTATTCACACTTGGGAAAATTTAAACGAGAACGTCATCTTTGTAGTTCTCTTCTATATTCTATATCCAGCGAAACCATCAGCGTCTTCTCTACTCAAGTATACACACGTGTAATATATATACATATCCATATACATATACATACATATATAATGTTGAGCCGTCTTTCATTAATCTCTCGCTTATAAAAATTATCATAATTGACAGAGCGTTCAATAGCCTCCCCCATTCGACTCTAAAACGGCATTTCATACGCTCTATTCTCGTCATATCTCTTACATATTTTCTCTTCGAGCTCACAAGCTTAAATATCATAAATAAATTATATATTTTTTTCCACACCCTATCAAATATTTAAAAATAATAATGATTATTATTAAATTTCTCGTCGAGAGTATTAAAAAAAAAAAAATTGAATTAATAACCTAATGTTTATATAATCATACAAAATATCCAAAGAAAATACTGCGGCGGCGGTGACTCGAAAAAGCTTTTTCCCATTAGTTTAAAAAGTGGAGGGTAGTAGTGGCGCTGGTACTGCTAGTGGAAGTGGAAGTGGAAGTGGTAGTTTTGTAGTGGCAGCGGCAGACCGGGAGTAGGGAAGAAAAAGAAGGATATACTTTGCGGTAACCCAATTAAAAAGACGTTACGAGGATGGGGAGAGATGTGCCATTGACTAAAACGTCAGAAGGATGTGTCCCGGAAGTGGTTGTTTTCCACGGCGATGCCGTATTCGTCATCTATATTCATGGCGCCGAGGAGTAACTTTAGATTGCTGCGATTAAAGTAGCAAATTTCCAAATGACTAACGAGTGAATTTTATACTCAGTAAATGGAGAAAGTGACGAGTCAAGTAAACATCGGTTCAATTGATTAAATTTAATCTCATTAGCATAATTAATTTTAAATAAAATTTTTAAATTAAAATTTAAAAGAAAAGGAAAAGAAAAAAATTAAAATAGAGTAGATTTAATGGGCAATGAAAATTAGCATCCATCAATGTTTGTGACGTAAAAAAATCCATCTTTCTCAGACACTTTTTTAGCCTGTGTGGAAAGTTTCTCCCTTGGCGTCCGATCTATAGATATATTCCCGGCTGATCGAGTATCGGATGCTTGCGGTTCTCGCGCGAGCGAACGGGATAAATCCCCGGCAGCCCTCACCTCTTTTCTTATTCTCATTCTCTTTCTCTTTATATATCCATCTCTTGATATTCTTGTTTTTTTTTTTTTTTTTTTTTCTACTTTTTTTTCCACCCCACCTAGAGATCCCGCTACGTCGACATCGCAGAGAGCTTTCCCGGCTACTCGCACCCGTCGAGCTTTGCCTCCCGGGAGCCACTGGCGTTCTTTGTTACTTTTCTGAAAAGGTGGCTGTCCGCTCTAGTGCTGCGATAGGAGTTTAAGTACGGGCTGAGTATAACGAAAGAAATGGAATCGAAAACAAAAAAAATTATTCTAATTTTTAATAAAAATAGTAGTTGACAGTTTGAATAAATATAAAAATAGTAAATAGTAATAATGTATATAAATATATTTATCAGAAAGGGTCATAACCGGGACATAATGCGTCCACATGTATAGAGTGTGCCAACGCATACGTGATTAGGGCCTCTGTCCAAAAAGCAAATACATGCAAACGCGAGATAAGACTCGGCCTCAACTCAGACACGAGAACAGAACACAATGGAATGGAAGAACCCACCGTGTTATGTACAACTCAACGAATTGACTTACACACTTATATATACCGTCGCCTAAACGTTTCCATACTTATTTATATTAACCCACAGTCACTCGACCATCATCTATTATCTAATCCTAAGCAAACATTAGACACTAGTGGGTTTCGTCTGAATATCATCACCATCACCAAAAAAAATAGTATAAATACATTATGATATTATGAGTAAATATATATTGATATGAGAGACAAAGTACAAGGAGCACCGACTAGCACATGACTAGTGTAGTATTATATATTGTATTTGTAATGTATAGTTTAAAATAGTGTGAGAACGGAGGGCGGGCATGAGAAGTATGAAAGCTAAAGTGAGTCTATAAGGGTATGAAGGAAGCGTTGAGGATACCCGGGAAAGTGCTCTAATTATTAATCAAACATATTGCACAAGTCGCATAAGGTCTGACCCCCGGAACAGCTACAGGAGTTATAATGCACTTACTGGGTGGAAACGAGATTATCGCAGTCTCACTTCTCCTATCCGGTGAAAATGCTTTAGTGTGCCCATACTTGTCGTTTATCAGACCCACACTCACTTGGTTTGTACACTAAATTCTCTCTCTGTCTAAATATAAATTTTATCATAAATGCCAATTATCTTATTTATAATACCTCCTTAATTTATTTACCAACTACCGTATTAAACATTTGCTATTTCATATTTTTACGGCTATTTTAATATTTTGAATTATTATTTTTACGGAACTGACGTTTAATTTATTGTTATTTATTCGGGTACAATGGAATAGGGCATTAAGAAATTAAATTGAATTACTGAAGATAAGTGAGAATGTTTGATGTATGACTAAGGCCAAATTAGATACCACACTATATGAAATGTTGACTATGGTGAGGACAATATTCAATAGATAAATAAATACTTAAGATATGACCTTACTCAAAAATTTATTTAATCTTTAATTTAATTGTCAATAGAAAGCGGAAATAAAATATAATAAATGATATTTTTTATTGCACATAAAAGAGATTTAGAAGTTTCCTACTGCAAGATTAGGAGCTGAGCAGGACTAAAGGAGGTCTATGCACATTTTTTAAATTGTGTCATATTTTATCGGTACTTGGGATTTTCTTTTTAGTACTAAACTTTGCAAAAAATTGAAAATGTATTTAATGAATTTGGCAGACCTAATTTCGAGAATTCGGTATTTGGTGTTTTTTCCATCTGGCATTCGATATCCAAAACTTTTTTATTTGACTTTAAAAATTAGAAATTTTTGACAATTTTTTAGATCCAAATTTTAGTCTTTCTATTATGTCCCATAGTACCCGTTTTCTATTTAAATTAATTTTATTTAACCCAAATTAAAATTTCGAATTTAGTAATTTATTAAATAAAATTGATAAAAAATATATATATATTTTTTTTTATAAATAGTAAATTTAAATTTAAATATAATGGTGATAAAATTGATTGTAAGATCTATTGAATATTTAGTAGGTAAAATATTTTTAGTTCTATTGAGTATATATTTTTTAATAGTTATTCATACACAAGTCCTTGGTTGTTACAAAAATAAAGCATTGTAGATGATAATGATTGTTAAAATATATAAGAGGGGGTTCGGTATAAATACCGAGGACCGGGCCAGTAAATTATCAGTTCAAATTTTTTATTTTCTGACACCACGTCAAGATTACAATTATTTCTCATCTCGAAACTTCAATTGCATGAGGTATTAAAAAAGAATTCAATATCAGCATTACTAATTGCTTTTTTTTAATAATAAATTTTTTTTAGTAATGGACAGTAGAAAATATATCGACGGTTTTTTACTGCAACGGCGAGATGCAAGTGAAGTTATTGAAGAATTTTCCGATGAAATATCATCAATGTACGGAAAGTGCATCGACATTGGATGCGGCCCCGGAAATATAACTAAGGAATTAATTTTACCGAAATTACCCGCCGACAGTGTCGTCGTCGGCGCCGATATTTCCGAGTCGATGATCGATTCGGCGAAAAAAAAATATCAGGATGAAGAAAGATTGTCTTTTATCAAATTGAATATCGAGGCTGAAGAATTGCCGATCAAGGAAATTGAAAGATATGACAACGTTCTGTCATTTTATTGCTTGCATTGGTGTCAGAACATGAGGTAATTAGTCGTAGATTTTAATTTAAAAATTACGGAGGTAAAAATAATGAAAATATTACAGACTGGCTTTGAAAAATATTCACCAGCTTCTTCGACCTGGGGGACGTGCTCTGGTCATGTTTTTGTCTTACAACAATGGCTTCGATGCTTACAAACGGTTGCAGAGAAATCCGCGCTACAAACCTTACATGGAGGTAAAAAAAAATTGAAGTAAAAAAAAAAAGAATTAGTAATAAAAAAATATTAATTCAAATAGGACGTATTGAAATACATTCCGGCCTATCACAGCTGTCCTAATCCGCGAGCTATGATGAAGAAAACTTTGGAAGAAGTCGGCTTTGAAGTATTACACTGCAGTAATAGAGAAAAAACTTTCGTCTTCGAGAGTATGGAGATCTTACAAAGTAAGTTGTTAAACTAATTTCTTATTTATTTAGTTATTTATGAAATTTTAGAGTAATAAATTATAAGCTGACTTTAATAAAAATGAAATTATTTTTTTAGAACATATTATTGCAGTGAATCCTTTTATCAATAGAATCCCGGATGAGTTGAAGGACGAGTACAAAATGGAAGTGACGAGAGAAATAGCTGAGCATAAAATATTATTCGAGAGCCAGAAAAATAAGTCTGGTTACAGTATTCTAGATCGATACGCATTACTGATTGCTTACTTTAGAAAACCAAATAATTTGTAAATAAAAAACAATTTTTAATTTATAAGATTAGTCTAGATTTTTTGACAGCTGTCAAGATTTATTTTTGTCTTTTTTCTTGAATTTCTGATTTTGAAATCGAGTCGAAATAAAAAATTAATTTTTTCTAGGGCTGAAAATAAATTAGACCAAATTTTGATTTAAATTGTTGGTAAAATTGGAGATAAAAATTTTTAAAAAATTTCAATTTTCGCGGGTTTAAAAAAATTAACAAATCGAAGGTGAACTTGTGGATATTTGTAAAAAAAAATAAATGATTGTTGGAATAAAATTTTTACAACAGTGAATTATTTATTTAAATGCTAAGTTTTGACTTTACAGTATGATTTAGCCATTTATATAATATTTCGTTATCAATACATCGTAATAATATTGAATATACATTGTAATTAATTAATTATCTTACATAGTACACAGTAGTGGTAATTATAATATTTAGAAGGTATGGTATGACTTTTTATTCCCATATATAGCAGGTAACAATTTAATATCTAATGCTAATTACTAACAGTACAATAATCTACTTAAATATTTATCTAATTGTAAGTTACCAATTTGATTAAATCTCTTTGGAGACGTTTTAAAATTCTCATACACAAAAACCAGAGCTCATATATATCATATACATCTCTTGAAAAAAAAGTCTACAGCAAATTCAAAAATAAAAAGCCCTAATTTCGGGTTAACATAAATTTTCATTGAAATCGCGCCTTGCCGACACTTGGCTTAATTATTAACTAAATTAATTACATCATGCCATATATTTATATTTAATTACTAATTTACCAGTGACTATGCACGTATTTAAGTATTTCCATAAAATAATTTACTTGAGTAGTCTTAATAGAAGCAAACATCGAACATCGAACAAATTTTTTTTTATTTTTTTGTTTGTTTATAAATTACTCTAATCTTTAATTTAAAATGGATGTTAATTATCTAGTCACTCTTGTTACTGTCCTATAGAAAAACAGATCAACAAAGAGAGTAATTTTTAGTATCGTACATATAATGTATAAGGGAAAAGTATGAGATACTCGAGGGCAAGGCACAAGTGAGTCAGAGGAAATTATAGGATGATAACTACTTATTTTTATTTCGCACATATACTTTTGTCTTATCGATATACTTGCTTGTATATCTACAAGGCTGCCAGCATCTAATTGGCATCTAATTAGTACTTCAAATAATAACTTTTAATTAAAATTTTTATTTTTTTTAAATTTCGATTTATCAATAATATTTGGTATTCAAAATGGTAATTTTTTTTATTAAGTAATTTTAGAGTGCCAATTTTTCTTGGTTTTTTTTAATTTTAAAAGTGTTTTTTTTTTGAAAATATTACACATCGATACTAAGCTCATATTTTAATTACTCTCATAAAAAATTTTTAATTAATAAATAGTTGTAATTAAAATAATTAAGCATAATTTTTTTGAAATTATCAAATTTAAAAGTTTTATAAATGTAGTCGAAGTCAAAATTTAAATAAAAATCATAAATTTAAAAAATTTAATCAAAATTATCAAACTCAAAATTTTGATAAAAATCATTTATTTAAAAATTTTGATAAAAATTAAGAAACTCAAAATTTTAATAAAAATTACTAGATTAATTATTATCATTAAGAGTTTATAGAATTCATTAATTACCAAAAAAAAAATCCAACTATTTATTAATTAAAACTTTTTCAAAATAAAATTCCCAAAAATGACTCCCTACGTCCAATTACAATTACAAATTAACTCTCCTTAATAAATTTTCCCACAACAATGTAACGACTATGTACTTTCATCTTAAAATATATATAAGTTTACATAAATTTATAATTAATAATCAACATTACGATTAATCAATCAATTAATAAATGTAAAGGATACATACATTTACGTAGTGTATATATATTATAAATAGATCTGTGTGACTACGGAGCACGTGAGAACCAGTGTGTTATTTATATATCATATTTGTTTATTGAATTATAGACTTTTTTTATCCTTTTCTTTGTAATATTACTTTTTTTCTACCGACACTTATTAAAATAACTGCGCAGCAAAGCAATTCCTTCGCTTAACGGTAAAACGCTTAACTTATTGTCGGTCCTTTCATGTAACAATATAATTATAATAATAAACAATAAATAATAACAATAATAATTAAAGCGTCGACTGTAAACATCTAAATTAAGATAAAAGTTCAATCAATGTAATTAATCCGATCGGAAAAATCCCCTCGTTATAAATATATTTTTATATCAATACAAAGATGTAAAAAAAACATATTTATCAGTATATTCATATACTTTTATATATTTTTAATTGAAAACAAAGGAATGGAAGACATTTTTTAAACAATAATAATATATATATATATATTGACCAGCAAAAATTATTATTGTCAATGACTGAAAAAAAAAAAGAAGACAAATTACCGACATCATAATTTTTTTTTTAAAATTACTGCAGTAAATAAACATCAGCAGGCTTTAAAAACAAATTTATGCTGTAAAATACTTAATCGTAATTCACTCATACTTCATATTTTAGTCATACGTATACATATATAATTAATAAATTGATGGGTAGAAGAATTAAATGAGATTAAAGTGCGAGTCTCATTAATGCACATTGAGTAATTTTATTATTTATATGTATTATTAATTAGCTAAAGAGACTTCGTAGCTTCGATACTATCATAGAGTCATGAAGAAGAACCTTCAGTTTTTTTTTAATAACCAGTTAGTTAAGTTCGCGCTCAATTCAATTAAATAAATTGAGTAACAAATTAAAAATTATTTCGAGCCCGATCGAGTGACAGTTCAAATATAAATGATAATAATAATAAATATTTAAGTGTTCGGTTTCGACTCTCATTTATTATAATTTACTCGAGTGTTTTGACAGCGGCCAGGTACCGGAAATCGTTGTAAAATTATTAACTTTGTCAACATTTGTACGTATATTTAAATTATCGAAATTTGTTAATTAAAAAGTTGGTTTTATTTACCCGAAACATTCAGCCGAAATTGAAACCGGTTTTAATTAACAAATTTTTCTATTGATAGCGAAATTAAAATTGAGAAGAAAAAAATAAATAGAGAACGTTGACGTTCTCGTTTATTATTTTTTTCACATAATCACAATTTAAGCGAAATAAGCTACGATTAGTCAATAGGCCGTTTGCACTACACTTAATTATTATTATAAATATTACATACTTATATTTAAGACATTAATTGGTGTCTTATCAATAGAGATTAGATTTAGAAGCGCGTGAGCATAATTTATCATCATTACCATTCAGTGGCACTCATTGATGAAACAAACTTTCTTTTTAATTATTATTATCAAATTACAATCATCCAATTATTTAATTTAATTGATACTGGAGTTAGCCAACGTCTAATAATTTTCAAATTTTTATTAAAACGATAAATTATAAAAAAATATATATTTTTAAAAATTGCACTTATAGTTTTTTAAATTTTCTACATGTGCATTTTTTTAGTTTTCTTATTTTTTGTAATTAAGTTGTTGAAAAAAAATCGAAAAATTGTTAATTATCTACCAACTTCAGAATCACGATAATAATAAGATATTTGTTTCATCACAATATACAATATATATTTAAACACATTTATGAAATCGTACACTGAGAACACAAAAATAAAAGCGGCAAAATTACGCGACTGACAAGCCTTACAATTATCCATTTATCCATCGATATATTTATAAATATATTATATTTAAAATAGACGAATTGTAAAGGAGCAAATTTCTCAATTAAAATTATTAAAATATATGTGTATATATATATATATATGTACATCATAAATTCATTAATAAAAATTAATTACTGACATTTGTGTGTAGACATTCAGAAAATATTTAATAAATATATAATTGATTTAAAGTTAATTAACAGTAAACATTAAATAAATAAATTACAATACAATGCTTTACTTTTTTCCTTTCAACCAACAAGGAAGACTTAATTAATTATAAATAATTAAGGAACGCGCTTTAAGTCTGGCAAGTCAGCGCATGGAAATTTATAGACGACTATTACACGAATAAGAATAAGATATCAAATATTACTATTTTTTTTTCCTTTTTTTTTTTTTAATTTGTCTAACTACTGGTCGCTACATTTGTAATTAACAACATCAACAGCAACAACACATAATATATCAACACGAATATAATTATCTCTATTATTACAATTATTTATTTATCTCTATGTGTATATATATAGATATATGTATACACATATTTGTATAAATATATTTATATATGTATATGTATATGGCATGGAAGAAAATGTATAACAAAAATCGCAAGTACTGAGATTATTTAAAAAAAAAAAAAAAAAAAAATTAGTGAACACAATTTTTAGCTCAAAAAAAAAAATTCAGATCTATACTCGAGTTTACAATGCATCCATAAAATCTCTTAGAGAGAATTCTCATAAAAAAATTTGCATTTTAAATGCGCGTTTTTTTATTTTACAAACAGAACTGGATAATTCCATTTTTTAAATTATTTTAATTAACAAAAAAAAAAGTAATAACCCAGAGAATAAAAATAAATTAATTTTCATTAATAAACACAAATAAAAATTTACATTTCATTACCCGCGAACTATTCAAACAAAATTTTAAATGCACTAAGTAATTAAATGGAATTATTTTGGTTTTTATTTTTTAAAAGTTGTTATAAATAATTTATAAATATTCGAAGACATAAATATGGAAGTATTTAAAACGAGAAATAAGTGAATTATAATAATAAATAACAGCGACTTTGAGGTGACTGGTCGCCGATTTAAAATAATAAACCCGCGCTTATTCTTCAGAATTTTTTCTTTTTTTTTTACAATTAAATTAATACAATTACTATCTATAAAATGCAGTAATTAGTTAAGTATAAGTATAATGGACTAAATGGACTTTGGGGATCGGTATAATTGATAAAAGTTTCACAATTTAATTACTCAGTATCGTCATTTAATGTCCAGTTTATTGCTCAGATGTATGTAAGCTCATTTAGCTGATAAAGTTTTTTTAAAACTCCATTTAAAACTGAGCACTAATTTTTAAAAAATTATTTTATTCACCGATATAAATTTATTGAAACTCGTCTCGGACATCAATCTACTTTTTTTTTTTCTTTTAAATACTACTAATTTATTTTTTTCTAACAATATTATTAGCAAATAGTTCAGTCGACTTTCGTACGATTGTAGCAACTTCAGTGAGAAATAGAAGCATTGTACTTTGTTTATTTTATTATTATTATTATTATTATTATTATTATTATTAATATTACACAGAAAAAAAATTTTCGGCGCCCCAAGAAAACTTTTCGCGCCATAAGAAACCTTTTGCTTTAAATTTATAGGGTACGTTCGGAAATACTTTAACTCTCACTACATGGCATCGCTTCGCTAGAGCTAGAGCTAAAGCATTTTCGAATGCACCCATAATGAAAAAAAATTTCTCGGGACAGATAAAAATATTTCGCGCCAAGAAATTCTCATTTTCTGTGTAGTGTCCATTCTTTAAAATCCTTTCCCCTTAGTCGTAGATTTTAAACTTCATTGTCAATCATACGATTGCTTTAATTGAGATCCATTATATATCACAAACGCGTATCGCAACATCGACTGGCGGTTTGATTGAGGTCTCGTACAATAATTATATATATTATATATTATTATTCATTTTGCCGAGAAACAAATAAGCGTAACGGCAAAAATGAATAATTTAAAAAGTGCTTTTGGCATTAAAAAAACTTTGGGTCATTTAAAATAATAATTATTTATTATTTTATTTAAAAACACTCTAGATCTAACCGCCTCATCCAATGTTTATTTTAAAAGACATTGATTACTTATTATTTATAATTATTATATCAATAAATATATATAGGTATACATGTTGTTATATATTTAGACGATTGGTAACTTGTGACTAATTTTAAAAATAAATAATAATAATCACACATCACGAATTACTATAAATAAATAAATTTACAATTAATCAAGACTCGATTACAATAATTATTATCATTAATATTAATTAATTAATTAATTTAGGTTATGAATAACAGGGAAAGTGTTACCGCTAAATGCTTATCGTGTAAAATTTTTTTTTGATTGTCTTCCTCGAAGTTACCGTTAAACCAATTGATCATATCACCGTCCAAAACACGTAAGAGATGATAATATTTTATTTACGGCTAAACCTTACACGATTTTAATTAATTATAATATATAACCGAAAAAAAATATGTATCAGACCCACGTCTCGTGTAATTACTCGAAATACTTTCAGTTAAATTTTACAATAGCCGAAAAATTAACCGATTTTTTTAAACTTTTATTTTTATAGGCCAGACAAATTTGCGCGAATATTTAAAAATTACGAAACGTGGATTTAATTTTTTTAAAAATCCAATTGTTTACTGTAAGAATAATAATAATATGTGTTTGTATGTATGTATGTATATATATATTAATATTTCGTGAGAATAAAATAAATAAATAACTCTTATGTATATAACAACAAGATGGAGAGCAATCGTTTCAAAAAGTTTACACTTATTTAGAATAATGTACGGTCAGATAATTATAAATTAAATTCTTGACATACTGAATTTAAAAGAAATAATTATCTGAATATATGTAATGGATATTTATCTGTACTCTTTTAATACTGTTAAAAAAAAGACGAAAATAAAAATCAATAATAATAAAAATAAAAAGAAAATAAATTGAGTATGAGGAGAGCTATGACGTGTCGTTCGCTGTACAGCGTACTATTTATTTTTATATTTTAAAATACCTGTCTCGTAATAGACACAAAACTGCAAAGACGTTTACTTTGTCGACAAAGCGAGTCTTTTATCAGATACAATACAAACTACCCGAGGTAAATTATTCCTCAGTGTACTCACGTCCAGTACTTCCTATTTTTTGTCATAAAAGTCATCCGGTCTCTCCGGTATTTATATATTTCCGTATTTAAAACTCGTACTCGGAGTATTATATTTTTAAAAAGTCTTATCTGTCTCTCTTAACGTACACTAGACGTGAAAAGGTCGATTGCGATATAGCTCGTGGATCTGGTCGCGATCCTGCGCGGGGAGTCAGTAAGGTGTTCTACCCAACGTGTCGGCAATACTTGTACTACCTGAAGGCGTTAACGCTAGCTCACCACTCTCATATTTATTGTAACGACTAGTGTACTCGGCTTGTAACGCCGCCTTTACCTGAAAATCAAAAAAATCAAATAAATAGAATGAACAAAAACACTTAAAATTTTAAAATACCCGCGGATAATTAATGATCTTTGTTATTAAATACAAGTGTAATTTATTTTTAATTAATTTCCACCCTCAATTTCCGTAATTACCCGAAATTAAACGTTCATTAATTTTCATCCCTAGCGATAATTTTATTTACAAAAATTTAGCAGGAATAAAAGTTTATATAACTCAGTACCTTATTTCTCTCTTCTTCAAGCTTCTGACGAACTTCCTCATGCTGGATTTCTAGCTCTGATTTCTTCTTGTCGTAAATAGTCGTCAGTCGACCGCATTCGTTAACTCCCTTTTGAATAGTCGTCTTGCCAACTTCTCGTTTCATGCGATCGAACTCCGCCTTATCTTTGTGTACTTTCGCTAATTGTTTCACCTATAAATCAGCACAATAATTAATTTAAAAATAATTTTTTTTTTATAAACTGATTATTTAAATTAAAATAAAAACCTCAAAGTGTCGTAATTTTTGTAACTTTCTCATAGCGCTGCTTATTTCTCTTTCCAGAAGAACTTTTAGTGTCTTCATTTGATTTGTCTGAGATGTTTTCATCACTTTTTCAACCATAGAGTACACAATCTCGTGATATTTTTCCTGAAGTTCTTTTTCTTGATCCAGCTGCTCTTTGAAGATATTTAGCAAACGCTCGCTTTGGCTCCTGGGAAGACCTCTCACTGCACCCTCGACTCCCTCTTCCGGACACTCCGACGTCTCTGCTAGAGTCATGCTGCTCAGACCAACGTCACTGGAAAATCTATTAAAAAAAAGGTAATTAGTTATGACTGTCTACTAGTTCTCAATTGAAACGTTAAAGAAAAAAATAGTTACATATTTTTGGTAGAAAGCCGTTTGACCAATTTGTTGTTATAAAATTTTGATTTATGTTTCTCCCCATCGACGGAGCCCTTTGCCGACTGGACGCGAGCTCGTTCTTTTTCGTGCTTGCGACGCAGAGATTCAAGTTTCTTATCCAACTCTCCTTTTTTCTCCAAAACAAGCTTGTTGTTCATAAGTTTTTCCAAACTCTCGGCAACGATTCCGTCTCCAACTAAATTTAACAAAAACAAAATATCAATATCATATTATTTGTCCAATCTACTAAAACCACAATAAATAATAATAAAATTACTCGAAACGACAGTTGAGTTTTTATTAGACGAAACATCGACGACAGAAACTGTTGGCGAAACAATTCCGTCTTCCATATCAGGAGTGTCGGGAACTTCCAAACCAGCTGATGATGCTCGACCATGTGGACTTCCTGACACCGGCAGTGCACCAGATAAATCCCCGGAAGACTGTAATCTCTTAGCTTTTGCCGTTTCGTCCTTAAAAAATAATCATTACACCTCAATGATTTTCCAATAAAAAATAAAAAAAATAAAATCGAAATATTAAATTCTAAATATTGAAATAAAGTGAACTAGACTACTAATAAAAGTAATAAATAACAAGCTACATACAAAACTCACGGCGGGTTTAGCAGCGCTAGTTCCACTAACAATTTTATCTTTTTCTTTATCTTTATCTTTATCTTTATCTTTTTCTTTCTCTTTATCCTTATCCTTATCTTTATCTTTCTCCTACACGAGTGTTAGTAAGCACAAACACACCAACACACATGGTTAGTAATAACTCCCAAGTAAATATAAAAATCTATACCAAATGTAATGAAAATAAAAAAAAACTTACGTCAGTTTCTCCTTCTAATCCCTCATCAATGTCCATCAGCCGCTCCAATTGCTTGGCTCTCTTTTCTAACTCGCATTGATACTTAATGGGATTGGCAAGCGCCTCGGCAAAGTCATTGAATCCATCAGGTACGTAGTCCTTAACAATAACATGGAGAAAGAGACTGGCCAGAGGACGTGGCTGACCGCACTCATTTCTCAGAGTCACGTGTCGGTATCCCGGGCAAAGACCCACTACTGGAAGCACTCGATGGCCAATTAACCGTCCGGACTCTTCGTAAGCGGCGAGACGGAGAGACGCGAGCTCGGGCAATACGACCTTCTTAAATACAAATGGCTCTTCATCGTAGATTGGATTGATACCGTTGTTGGGTACTATTTTAGTTCTGAACTTCTTGCGAACGGTGTCTGCTGGCAGTCCGTACATATCAACCTCGACGTAAGTGCCCACACGTTTGTCACTCAAAAACTGACCAGATATTACGTGAATGTGAACAGTCCCTGCAATTATACCGTCGACTGTTGACTCTGCGAACGGATCCAGACGACGATCTTTACGTCTCATGAATTCCGGCTTCAGCAAATAACCGCAACGCTGATTATACTCAAAGATTCCGAGGTTTAGCTGCATAGCTAAATCTAGAGTTTGATAATTTAAAGCAACCAACTGACAGCCGGCATTCCAAAATACTTGAGGCATAAAATTACTCGAGTCGAACCGCGTTCCAGCCGGATAAACACGAGATAGTTGATGTTTGTTATAGTTGACAAATTCCAATGGTCTTTCTTTAAGTAAAGTTGTCGCTTGTTTTTCATCAAACGAAGACATTTCATACATACGATTTTTCTTTTCAGCATTTTCAAAACTATTGAAGTGCACTGGCTGCACATAATTTACGAGAGCCGATATTTCAGCGCCAGCTTCGGTTTCTTTAGCAGTTGATGCAACTTTGTCAGTCGCTGCTACTTTGTCATCCATTCTCAGCTTAATGTCTTCGACATTCGACTCGTCTTCCTCGGTGCTGGATTCATCCTCGTCGTCATCATCATCCTGGTTGCTGTCTTTGCTGCTCTGTCGCTGTTGGAGCATCGCCGGACTGTGGGACACGCCGTTGCCCATCGGCTGCTCGCCTTCGACTTCACCTTGGGGCACTACGTCAGGCGGGGGACCATTTTCACCGTCAACTTGCTGACTTACGCCGTTGCTCTCAGTCACTTGAGCACCCTGAGCAGCCTGGTCCGTTTGGTGATGCTTCTTGTGGTCTTTTTTGTGATTACGGTGTTTCTTCTTATTCTTTATTATTATCTTGCGCTTCAACAGTGACGGTGGTGGAAGCATGTGACCTGGCAACAGCTACAGCACAAATAAAAAAATATTATTTAAATAAACAGATACTCGACACATAAATAGATAAATTATTTACGGCGTTTAGCTGAAAATCTAATTATAGGTGAATACTATACAATAATAATAATATGTTTTAGCAACTACAACTAGCAATACCTTATGCGAATCGAGGGGAGAGTCAAGCAACATATCACCAAAATACTCTCTACAATACTGAGCAATCTTAGCCTGTTGACGCGGATTGCAATGATTCTCGAAACTGAGCACAACCGGAAATTCGGATGTTTTGAAGGCACTCTCAGCAATCGCCTCAATTACATCCCGAGCGCATATTTCAGGCACAAATGTGTATCTGATAAAATATATACCGTTAATTATATCGTATTACAAGTGATACAAATACGGGAATGCCCCAAGGCACCCGGTAATTATGAGGGCGTATAAAAAAATTAAAATTTATATTGGTTGGAAATCTTCCACTAATTTTTTTTTTTTTTTACACAGACCACTTGCGTCAAATTGACATTTTAAAAACGTGTTTTATTTTCTAATTTCTTTTTAACTCAGTAGAGTTCGAAGTTTATAAGTTTATAATTTTTAAATATTAAAAAAAAAATTGATTTATTACTTTTAAAAGATAATTTAATTTTTAATTCTACATAATATTTTTTACTGCGTCTTCTAAATTTAAAAAAATAAATAAACAAGCCCATGAAAAAATATCAAGCAAAAATAATTTAAAATTTAAAATGATAATTGTTTTTTTTTACCCATGAACTATTACAGGCTCGTCAAATTTTCCATTCCAGAAATCTAATTCAACGCAGCGACAACCTGAGAGTAAACACTGCCGGTATATTTCCACGGAACTTTTTCCAGTTAGTTGATGGCCTGTTAATAAAATAAATATAATAAATATAATAATAATAATACTAAAAATACTTAAGTCATATTAAATGTCATTGACGTAAAACTTTTTAAATGAAAGTGCTTTGTAATTTTAAAAACTAACGAGTCATTAAATATAGATTACCTGTGAGATAAGTATTGTGACTAGAATTGATAAAGTAATGAGCAAGAGGTTGATCCATATCGTCGTCGAGCTCATACTTTGACATAGCAACAATTGGATTATCTTCGCTCATTAAATACCTAAGAAAACCATCGGAACTCAACTGTCCTCGACTGGCGTTATTTTTATCCGGTTCGTATTGATTGATAATATCTCGTGCTCGGGCGTCGTTCGCGTACGGATATAATATTTCATTGAGTCGAGGATCACGCTGTGATTTATTAAGAAAATCAACAAATTGCGATGTTGACATCAATCGGCGTTTGCTGTTACCGCCGACTATTTCATCAAACACTTTGTCAACGTCCGTCCTCTGGGTTAGCGACTTATAGAAATTGTAGAAGTCTTTAAATTGAAACTTTTGCAGCGGTACCGAGTCAGTCTGAAACAATAAATTAAATGATAATAACAATTATTATCATTATATAATTTTAAATATTAGTCTGAATCATTGGTTTTATATATTTTAATTCTCGTTAAATTTATTACTGACGTGTCAAAATAAAATATTAAAGATGATAAAATTAATTCATTACTGATTCGTCATATATATTTGGAGTCATGCCAATTGTATTTGACTTCTTAAATATATTGTGCAGTCTCACCGGTTAAATTTTTTTAAAATTTTATTTCTTGTACAAACTATAGTACGGAAGTCCGGAGTAAATGACTGTGTAAAATTTACTCCGGGGTTTATTTTAATATTGAAACTCTGAATCGGAGTTAATGCGGATTTAAACAAAATCCAGACCATGAACTGCCTATTGACTCTGTACCCAAATTCGGATCGAAATAAAATCCGTAATCACTCCCGGTTTTTTACAGTGGAGAGTTTACACTCAGACACATATTTAAGTAAATAAATATATAACACAGTACGAGGGTTTTAATAAAAACAAAGTGACATTAAAAAAAATGTAAATATAATTTTAAAAAATTTAAAAAACAAAATATTTTTCATCACGTAATAGACATTACGAGCAATGCTTATAAACACCGATAATTTTCAAGGGTATTCAGGCATGTTTTGTAACTTATAATTCAAGTTACACAATATCTACATCGCGCGTGTCCAAGATAATCCAGTATTACTTGTATATATATACACCAAAATTTATATATTCAAATCACAATTTAAACAGCCATTTCCAAAATTATATTTACTCAGTAATCTTATAATTAATCTATTTTTATTCAATAACTATAAATGTCTCATCGACTTGATTTACAACTTTTTGAAAGACATCAAGCTCATATCAGTACACATATGGCTCTTTAGTGCACCCAAGGTCGCTTTCAAAAATTTTAATGCACAAATATAAAAGTTAATGGTAATTTTGGCAGCGTGCCACAAAAAATTAACACATGCTACGAACACATATTTTTTTTTAAACCAATCCGACTAATTACGCGGCCATAAAACAATTAGTCTTTAAATAAATAATAACAACTATTATTATTACAAACTTGTATATAAATATATATATATATATATATATATATATATATATTACCTTGGCAGATGGCAGAGAAGAAATATCAAGTGCCTTTTCAACGCGTTTTCGGTCCTCTTTATTTGTCGTAAACATTTTAATTATACTGTTGAAATAAATATTTACATAATTAAAATTCCATCATCATTTTAAATTCAAACTAAAATATAAAAAAATCAACTTACTTTTTGGTTGAAATTTTACCAGATTTATCAGCCCCCAGTACTAATTTAGTGTGGGCTTTTTGTAAAAACGCAGTGACGCTGCTATTAAGTGAAGTTAAATTATACGCCAATTGTAGTAACTGATCTGTCCAATGCCGTACTATTTCCGCTTTTGTCGTGCAAAAGTTTATAAATTGTACATTAACAAAGTCTGATCCATAGCAGATGGTCAAAGTTTTTTCTTCTAAGCAGTCTTGCGACCCCATTGTCACTAGTGACTTTAACTTTGGATCCTATAAATTTATATTTTATTATTATCATAAACCCAGAGATCTATGCATATATATTTCTAAACAAATATATTATGTAAACGTATAGAACAAGTACCATTGAGCTACACAATTAAATAAGTATGTACATATATATATTGATAAATAATATCTTAATGCATTGTCACAAGTTTTGTATTGAAATTGACAACTTGACACTGAATAAGAGACATTACAATGGATGTTGCTCGTAGTTTACTTGTAAAACAACTCAAAGATTACTTTTTTCAGATTCAATTCAACTCATGACCTACTGTCCAAGTAGGTAAGATTAATAAATATATATAAAATTTATGTATATAAATAAATAAATAAATAAATAAAGGGTAAAGTAGGTAATATATGTTCTATTTATAATTTTATCAATAATTATTATGTCGCATAACAGTCATGTGCGTCATCGGCATCGTCTCTATGCAATAACGATATAATTATAGAGATTCCAGGTAACTTTAATGTAAGTTACCCATTAGCAGCGATCACGACTCTGATAAAACTCTGAGCTGGCATTTAAATTATGTCTCTGCTGAGCTTTGTAATTTCTTTTTTTTTTTTTTTTTTATCTTAGTTATGTCTAGACTCGAGACTCTGGACGTTAATTAGTAATTAAATAAAAATATTATCTATCATATTCATGCTCGTTATCGTTATGTAATTAAAAAAACATTAGCGATATTAATTGTCACATAAAATACCTTTGGTACTTTAGCATATTTTCCAGTCCTGGTGTCTCTTATTACCGCGATGTCCAGCATGTCTACTTCGTTATTTTGGTCGATCCAGTACAAGTAAAATCCAAACTCATCAACTTTCAGCGTAACCGGAGTAGCCACTCCGGAGTCCTGCAATTGAAAGAAAAAAATTTATTATTTGATTAATAATTTAACTAGTTAATTAGAAATTATATTAATTGAGTGTTTGCTAGATTAGTATATTCTTACACAATAAAAATGATAATTATAATTATATTGTACAAACAAATTATGTAAATAGTTCATTAGAATTATCAGCATTGAGTAAACATTGGAGTGTAAGATAAATATAAAAGTATATATTTATATAGTAATAAAAATGAAAAAATACCTCATCCCATTTTATAAATTTCTCTCCGGCTTGCAGCTGCTGCGAAACCTCCACGGGTTTCGTCTGGACCGCGTTTATCGAGGGCTGTTTATTGTTGGCCATCATCTTGCTGTCTATTTAACCCCGATTACTCTGATCACGTTGCTGTTAAATTTTCCTACAACGACGACAACTAACCAATGCACGAGAACTCGGTGCCAGAAGACCGACGTTACCTGGAGACTAGTCAGTAGGGAAAGTGAATATAAAATATTAAGTAAATAGTCACGTGAGCAGATAAAGGTAATGACAATTTAATGAACCATAGGGCGTTACTAAAAATAACTGATCACTGCCATCATTGTTATCATTATTTAACAATATTAATAGTCGTTTTATTACTTATTGATATTTATTTATTTTTATACCAACATAAATATCTCCAGGAGACTTCCCGGAACAATATATCAAGTTTATCTTCTCTCGGTGGTAAATTGTCGAAATAACTTTAGCTCGTGTGACAACGAGACGTGGAATAACAATGAGGGTAAAGCCTTGTCAATTGTCTCGTTTATTATTATCGTGTGTTGACAGTACCCTTGCGGGAACGATAACGACGACGACGAGGTGAGTACCTCCAGCTCCTCAACCCGGAAGGACATTGACAATTAAATAAGCTCTATACCACCAACAAAGTCACCCGATAAACCGCACAGTCCCGCGTCAATACCACCGTGTTTTTGAACTCGACGACAACTGTCATGATGACACGATGGACCTAGACCTAGACCTAGACCTAGACCTTATCTATGTGCATGAGTACATGACACTTATACGTTTTATTTACTAGTTATTATTTAAGAATGACGTTGCGTGTCACCTGGGTACGAGTTTATATTTGTTATGATACTGATGGAGATGCTGCTCCTAGAACTGCTGCTGATAGTTCTTCAGGGAAAATGATACAACTGACCACCTCGTAACACGAACACACAACGTTCACTGTCACCCGCACTCGTTACTCGCGGGAGAGCTACCAGCAGTTCCTTTCCTCCGTTTCCTCTTGATACTCTCAGCTACACACAAAACTCTACTTTACCCTGATAGCTCGAGTGAACACAAATGAACAAGTGAGCTGCCGCTCAAGCAACCATTACTACATTACATACCAACACCAATAAAAATTAAATATACAGCGTGCGCAAGTCTACATGTAGTAGAATATATACTTTGCCAACAATCACTACTGTCACTACTCGACTTTGACATACATATATATACTTATATATTGTATATGTACAATTTATGTGTAATTTCACGGAGCCTGCTCACATATCACCAACTAGGATAAGCCAAATAAAATTGATAGCGTATATATACATATATATGTAAACGTATATGTACATATATGTGTATATACATATATTTGTAGGTATATTATGTATTCGCGCCAGAGGGCGCATGACAGTACCGCCACAGCGCCATTTTTTGACATGCGCAGTAAGAACTGCGCGTGCGCGCGCTTTTATTTAAGGAGTAGGAGGCGCGCGTGTTGTGATAAGCGCGCGCGGTTGGTTTTTAAAAAAAAATTGATTATTTAAAAATGATAGAAGCGCGCGTGCTTTTAAATAAGTCCTTGAGAGAATTAAAGCTTATCATCATCTGTAAACTATCTGGGAATCGATTTCTTGGAGAAATCTAATTTTACTGTAACATTAACTTAAACTTTATAACGTTTTTTTTTTTATTTTATTTAAAACTTGCTGACCTTCGTAACACTCGCATTTAACATTTAACCAGACGTTGAAAAAATTGAATATTTAATTGATATGATAATTAGTAGATTTAAATAGAAAGTTAATAAATAAATTTAAATCCAGTGAAGATGTGATTAATCATGAGTTAATTAACTTGTCGTGTTAAGGATTTAAAATAAAATATATATTTATGAATATTATTTAATCAATAGGACTAGAAATATAAATATCATTTAATATCAGTATAAATATGTTTAGTAACTCAAATTTTATAATTGTAGACATTTAGTTATTATTTGAATAAATTATATGTATTTACTAGCTAAATAATTATAAATTTTTGTTAGTTTATGGAGATGCACAGACGAAAAATATGAAATACAAATATGGTGGTATAGTTATTTCGACGACAAGGTGATTTATATTTTCAAAAATTTATAAAAAGAATTCACTTGATTAATTTTTCTACTCTAGATAATGACATCATCATCTTTTCTGTTCAGGGGATCGCCTCTAAGTAGCGCTATTATCAAGCTGTAATTAAAAATAATTATAGTATTATTAATGACAATGAATTATTAATTACAGGGGAGGATAAAGTTTAATGTGAAGGTAACTTACCAGTAAAGATAGATGAAAAAGAATATAAGATTATATCCAAGGTAAATCATACAGTCTCGGTTATGTTTTTTTAGTTGACCTCTGTTGTGTATTTCAGTAGGATCAAAGACACCAAGGTTACCTCGGGGTATTGTAAAATATTCATAACACAGCCACATGGTCATTGGAAGATTTACCAGTGCAAGTAACCACTGTCCGTGTATCAACATCAAAAGATCCAAAAAACTATGAGCAAATATCTTTGGTATTATCCACTGGAAATATAAATCTATTATTGTTATTTATAACTTATTGTTTTAATTCAAAGTCGACTGTGTTTCTAATTCATGAGTTTGAATGTACCAGACATCGGACAAATTCATGTATTAATTAATATAAACAATTTTGTTTAAATAATTACAAATAAAAGTCTACTTCTTATAAATTGAAATTTATTTACTTGAAGTAGGAAAGTGGAGGCAAAATGGATAATTTTTTTTTTTAAATAATATTCCATAACAATTAATATTTTTCAATTTTGCAAGCATTCTACCCTACCGCTCTTTCTTATGCATACGTGTTATCATAATGTCAATAAATATATGAATTATCAATACCGCGCGCTTAATTTAAATAATTAATAATAAATCAATACCTTATTTAATCTCGAACAACATTGTCGTGCATTCAAATAATCACATTCAAGATCAGACAATGCAATCACCTATAACTCGTTAAGAAAAAACAATTTTAAAAATTTAAAATTGCGCGCGCTTTTATAAAATTCAAAATAAATAAAAAAAACTCTAGAAGTCACCAGAGTTTTTTAATTCACTAACCTAAAAAAACTCATACTCAAAACAATTAAAAAAAAGTACTTAATTACCAATAATACCTAATTAATAATGAATATTAAATTAACAATCAAAAAAGGATACAAAATACACCAGCAAAAAAAGTACAGCTCCAGTATCCAGAAGCGCGATTGCAAACAGAAGTGACTCAGGTAAAAAAGTCATTTTAATTTCCATTAATTTCCAACTTGCAAATATTAATTATATATTTAATATATATCTATATTGTTTCCTACTAATAACTAAATTTATTATTTTATAATACTATTTTTTTTTTATTTCTTTTTTTTTAATCACATCACTTTATATTTACACCCTTACTTTATTAACGTCAGTTAACATCAGAATATGCCGACGATTGTACCGACTGTTTAATTGAGACAAATCATTGCCAACATTTGAAATGTTATTGTTTCTAGGTTTGTTGTGATCGAATGATGATTTATGATATATTTTGTATAGCAAGTTATCAATTTGGATGAATTATAATTGATGACAGTCACTGTCATGTCAAAAATATTTATTTTCATTAAATAAATTTATTTAATTTATTAATATACCAGACATAATTAATATCAATATGTTTCGTGATTCAGCTAAAATAATTGTTGATGATAATGATGCACCATCAGCATCATATATTAGTAATGTACGCATGGAAGATTTGATAGAAAAATTAAAAATATTAAATTATGACAATGAATTTGTTCAAGAATTAAAAATGAAACCAATCAATAGGTAATTTATTATTTATTTTAATTATTATATTTATTAATACATTTATATTTGTTTAAATAGGCATTATTTTGTGATACCAACAAATCCTGGTGAACAGTTTTATTTATTCTCATCGTTAGCTGCCTGGTTGGTAAGGAAAGCTGGTAAAAATTTTGAACAACCCCAAGAATCAGACGATCCTAATGCTACGATAGCATTGATCTTGGATCATGTCAAAGAAATAGCCGCCGTTGAGTTTCCGCCGAATAAATTAAAGCAGGGTGTTGGTGAACATGCTATTTATGTGCTGGACAATTTAGCGGATCAGGCAATAAAAGTATCGAAATTCAAATGGAAAAAGTATGTGATACTTTTAAATTGTGAATTAAATATTTAGTTTTTTAAAAATCTAAATATAATAATATATATTTGATTATTTTTAGAGCTGAGATTCCAGCGGATGAGCCGGATCAAGAGCCAGAAATAGAAGACGATGAGGCTGAGTTGATTTTAGAAAAAGTTGAGGAAGAAATGATGGCTGATTACGATGACGAGGATGATGACATACTACACATTGATGACATTACTAAACTCTATGGCAAGACAATGGTAATTTTTGTAAAAATATATTTGTTTACTTCAAGTGCTGGGTATTTTTTTTAATTTAGGAAGACGTGCAGAAGCCGGACAATATATTGGAATCTCAAACAGATGCTGAAGAGTGGAAGCTTGAGCTGGAACGTGTTCTTCCTCAGCTAAAAGTCACTATAAAAACTGGTAGTTTATTTTGAAAATAAGTAATAAAATCCCGGGTAAAAATATTTCGTCGAAATCACTTCGAAGCCATTAAATTTTATTGAAAGAAGCCGACAATTAAATCGATCTATTTTAGGCCATAGTATTTTTTTTTTAAATAAAATTTCCGGACCTAGAAAAATTTTACGCAACTCAAAGTAGAGCTTAGAAAATTTTAAATTTCGGTGTGAAAAATTTTATTTTAGATTCCAGAGATTGGAGATCGCATCTAGAACAAATGAAACAGCTAAAAGCAAACATATCAACTGGTTTAAATGGTACAAAGAATCAATTAGATAAATTACACACGGATATCGGTAACACGTTGGACAAAATAAAAATGCGGGAAATGTATCTCAATAAACAATTGGAGCCTACTCTAAATGAATTCAGAGTTCTTCAAGTAATTTTCATAATTTTACTCTGTCGAAGACTAAAAGATTCTTTGTCATTAACAAGAAAAAATTTCAGGAGGAGTTATTAAAAATAAAAGAACATTATCGTGATGTAAGCGGCGGAGTGACGGAGCGCACACGTACATTAAATAAATTGACCGATGAACTAGAGCAAGTGAAGAAAGAAATGGACGAACGTGGCTCCAGTATGACTGACGGAAGTAAGAATTTGAAATATTTTCTAAAAGTCTTTTATAATCGTACATTAATTTTTAAAAATTATCACCAGCGCCTCTTATAAACATTAAAAAAACCATCACCAAATTGAAATCCGAGATAGCGGAAATGAACGTGAGGGTCGGGGTGCTCGAGTACACGCTGATGTGCACGAAAATCCGCGACAGGGCTCAGATGCAAGAAGACATGAACAATACCACCAATCCATTGATAATTAAATGAACATTTTAAATTACTTATTTTTATAAAAAATATGTCCGTCCATTAACTGGTACTCAGGTAAAGCCAGCCTACAAACTAGTCTTATAAATAATTACTACCAAATACTTCCTACAATTATTTTATTTAAAAAATATTTATTTTAATCATCACTTTAATAAATTATTCTTGCACATCATTCAAAAAAATCTATTTTAATTCTTTTTATCTAAAAAAAATCTCAACTATATTTTTATTCAACTCAATGATGCTCTCTGTCTATTCATGTATTCCCTAATGACGCGACATCATTAGTAAAGAATATTTCTTTTATCCGAACTCGTTCAAAAAAGATTTACTTGAATTCTATACTTTAAATTCCAGCTAAAAATTCATTTGTTTCTTTGCAATTAACTACAGTACTTTGACCTAAAAAAAAAATAAAAACATTCACGCGTATTAATTAATTTTATTTTTATTTAAATGATATATATTTTAATATCTCTTTTCATTAAATTAATTTGTTATCAGTTGACCTTAAAAATTAAATTCTTCAAGTAGAGTTTCGACGATCGGGTTCAAAGATATATTTTATTGTTTGATTAACACTAGAAAGTAATACGATCGATACAAACATCGAGTATGTAACTTAAGAAAGGATGAGTAAGAGTATAATGTAAAAATTTATTATTTAAAAAACGTGATCCATGAACTGTTAGTTCCCCACCAGATTTTTTACTTTAAACTCGCATGAGCTGACAGTGCATAGTTACCACGTGAAGCTAAATATTTAACCGTCAGTCTCGTCCGATCGCTTAAACCGCGACGGCCTCATACAATACATATATATAAATATATGTATATATAATTCTGCTATCGGGTTTATTGCAGTACCGGTTTTCCTTGTAGAATTACATATCAGTAAATAAATTAACAATCGTGGTACAAAAGTGCATTGAACGTCAGTTGTATAGTTAATTAAATAATTACCAATGATACTATTTAACAAGTACAAACAAATAATACTCCAAAACAGTATTTAATCCAGCAACAAAAAACTAGTAAGTACTTTTTAAATTTTTAAATTTATGGTAAAACTTACGAGTGAATGCAGCAGACAGACAAATTTGAAATTATAAATAAACAGAGTAAATAATTAAAAAAAAAATATTTATAAAAAATGCACTTGTTAATTTCGAAATTTTTTGAATGCGCATTTTTTTTAAATTTTAGTTTATTAATTACTTACTCTATTAATTAATAATTTTAAATTTTTCTAATGCCTGCTACATTAACACTCATATAAAACTTATTTGTTTTTAATTATTGTATAAGATTACATTTAATTATTATTATGATTGATAGATTTTATAATGATTGGAAAGTATAAAAATCATTAGCCGTGAATTTCTTCGACACTTTCACTTTTTAAAATAAATAAAATATAACTCTCACTATTCAATATCTTATAACTTAATTTTAATTACTATTGTATAATTATTTATATCAACGTAATAATTATTTTATTTATATTTTGAACTAAATTTTATAAAATAGAAATGAGAATTTCATTTTATCATTTAATGAACTAGTCGACCTTTGACATAAAAATGTCTGGGTCATTTAATTTACGTATTAAATATATAATTTCCAATAATTATTACGTAGATTTAAATGGAAACTATTACCAATGATAAGAACTCATAAAAGTATAATAAAATATATTGTTTACAAAATAAATAAAAATATAAATTATGCATAATTAAATGAGTGACTTAATAGCAAAACAACTCGTTATCATAAACCTCCCACGGGATTTCAAAAACTGAGTCATTAAAAAAGTGAGTAATGATTCGTTCAATAGAAAAAAAAAAAAAAAAAATAATGAATTTTAATTAAATGTTATCTTTATAAAATGTAATAATCAAAAAGGTTCATGATCATGAGACATGTAATTATGAACTTTGTACGCGCGATTATTAACTGATATTTAAATCAATGTCCTTTATTATTATCACCATCTTCTGTATTAATTAAATCACGCAAATCATTACGCAGCATCATCTAGTCCATCAGTCATATCTTTACCTACGATTCGAATCAACGTTTTCAATAAAATAATTAATAGATAGTGATCGGGACCGAAATAATGAATCAGATAACGGAATTAATTTAAAATTAAATAATGTGAGATAAAATAATTAGGATATGTAATTATCGGTGTTTATAGTTCAATATAATTCATGGAATTTTATCTTTTTGATATTTATTATAAGTATATTATACACATAAATTTACGCGACAAGAATGATACAACGGGAAATGGATAATGAATACCAAGATGACGTGGATTTTGTACAGATGCAGTGAGATATTTATTGTCATTTTTTCACAATAGAACTTTTTTGTTTTATTTTAAAGTTATTTATTCCTGCCATCATTGCATCGTACTAACAATCCGAGATGAAAGTCAATGAATCAATCTAATTTGACTTCTAAATCAAATCATTTAAAATATTCATGAACTTTAATTGGAACTATATCAAATAATTTCTAATAAATCTCAAGTTTTTAATAGGAATATGCGAATCGTGTTGGAATTTTCTCAATTCGATTCGAAATTTGAAAATTTTCAAATTCGATTTGAATCGAAAAAATTCTGATCAGCTTTCAAGTAATCTATTTTTTATTTAACAGATAAATTTTTTCCTAGATTGATGAGCTCTGCGTACCTCTGATAAAAATTTGAATTTTTTGAAAAAATATTTCAATTTTAATTCGTTCAAAAGAAAGTTTTGGAATAATTCGAAAATTTACGATTAATTTAGAAAGTTTCAAATAATTCGAAAACTTACGAATAATCCGAAAAATTTGAATTCAAACTATTAATAGACCTCTAGATTTTAAATTATTGTCATGATTTTTATTGCTGATAAGAGATAAAATAAATAAAATTAGATAGATTCTAATTTTCAGATTTAAATTACAAACATATGTACACACATATTTAATTGTATACGATGTTATCATAAAAAAAAGTTATCTAAAACTTGATACAAAAAAAGTGTAAAATTTAATCATTGGGATAAAAATCAAATCGTATGATTTTAAATTTAGTCTTATTGGGAATCTTTATTAAATGTAATATATATCGCCTTTATCATAAATTAAAATATATAAATATTCATATAAAATTAGTCATTTGGCACCATATATTTACTGTTTACGTCCACAGAAGAAATAGAATTGATACTAACTTCTAACATTTACTTTACTCAGCTATTAAAAAAAGAAAAAATTTAATATATAGTGAGTACAGAGGAGAAGTAATTGAAGTCAGTGAAAAATTACTTACATTATCAAGTGAAATGAGTGATGAAGATCATAATGACGAAAGTAATTTTAAAAATCAAGAGACTGTTGACACAAAGTTAGAAAATTCAGATGATAATGAAATAAATAAAAGTGGATTGCAAAGTCGGTAAGACTTAATAATTATTATTTACAATAATTATAATAGTTATATAATAATTTTAAAATTATAAATAATATAAGACCGCCATTTTTGAATTTTTATAAAATAACAATTTTTAAATTAAAATACTTTTGACCCTTTTGACTTTTGTGTAACAATGAAAACAAAAATTAATCATAGTCATGATACATTTTTGTTCAAAACATATTATTATATATAATATATATCATTATACTTATATAAGTTAAATAAAAATAACAATAACGAGTACTTATTTATATTTATATATTTATTTAAAATAATAACGAATGGAGTAACAATAGGAATTCAAATTTAAATTAACTGACCAATGACAATGTAAACATGTTTTCATATACATGTATATGTGTATATGTATATGTATATATATATATATATATGACGTACGAGAAGAGAAAAGTCAAGGTCATGTGATTAAATCAGGAAATTTTTTTTATGATCATTACAGGCTGAAATACTTTTGATAATTAGGTCACCGATTCGCACTAGATTTTTCATAGATTATATATTTAAAATATATAAATATATATATAGTTTATTTAATCTTATCAAGTCTCTTAAAATAATGAAATTTTGAAGAAGGAATTTTAATCATTTATAACTTCGAGGAATGACACATAAAAATTCAAGTGTAATTACATGCGATGTTTGTATACACATATATATAGACATATATATGTATGTTTACATTTACGTGTGCGTAAAAAGTATCAGTTGGAGTTTTATCTCAAAAATGGAGACACTCAGATGACTGTTATGCTAATAAAAAAAGTGTTTCCTAATATTTTTTATGATTATTTAAGTTCGTAGTTATGATAAATATTTTATTTAATTACATATATAATTATTGTACATAATTTATTGTAAATATGTCAATCGAATCAGTTTCAACGAGGTTAGAAGATGAAACGACACCTTTATTGTAAGAAATTTTAATTTTATTTTTTAAATTAATTAGGATTAATTAAAAATATCTCTCGTAATTAAGAAGAAATTAAAAAAAAAATTCGACAGTGATAGCAGCAGACTCAACTTTTTTATTTTTAAATAAACAAAATAAAATATTTGCGCGCTCATTTTTAAATCCTCAAGTTAATTATTAATTTTATAAAAATTTATTTATTTTTGTTGCAGACAGCAGCCCAAAAAAATGGGGATTTCTAATCTCAAATTGGCCATCATCTTCGGGGTTGCTTGTGTTGCTATTTGTTCTGGGATAACTGCTGGCTTCCTATGGAATTCCATTTTTTATAAAATACTTTTTAAAGTCAGTACTCATACTTATTATTTTAATAAAATCCCAAGTAGCACTGAGACAACTTCAAGATGTCTTTCAAACCGACAAGACAAATTTTATTTTGTCTCAAAGCCAGCTTTTTTTATATCAATAAGATCTAGATGTTGGTATCACGACTAAATATTACAGCCATAGTCTTAAGAATCGTAGGAAATTTGTCTTCTTTTTTCCATCTTAAAAAAGTCATTTTGATGCATTATCGATAGGTCGAACAGCCTTAAAATTGTTATCTTATAGATGTCACAAAACCATGTGCCACTTGGGATAATACACTAAAATTATAAATTTTCTCAATAAAAATCATTCGATGTTCCCACAGGAGCTTGTCCTATCTCCAACATCACAAAGCTACACCATGTGGGAAAAAACACCTATTCCGATGTACTTAGAAATTTATCTATTTAATTGGACGAACCCCAAAGACTTTTCATTACAATCTAAATACAAACCTCATTTCAATGAAATGGGTCCTTATGTCTTCAGGTAATTTTTTATAAACGTCCATTCAATTTAAATCTACTACATGATTTATTTATTTTATTAATTTTATTTGCAGTGAAGTAGACTATAAAGTAAACCAAGTGTGGAATGAAAATGACACGATAACATTTCAACAAAAACGTGTATGGCATTTCATAGCATCCAAATCAAAAGGAACGTTAAGTGATAAAGTGACAAATATTAATCCAGTGGCAGCCGTAAGTTTCATGTTTTTTTTAATTAGTTAATTAATGAATAATTTAAATTAAACACTAATTTCAGTCAATAGGATACAAATTAAGATTCAAAGGATTATTTGCACTACTTGCAGTTAATAGTGTCTTAAAAATTCTTAACGAAACACAAACAATTACTAAGACAGTACGTGAATTATTATTTGATGGTTATCATGATGAATTGCTCGAGTTAGTTAACAAATTAAATGTAACTAAAGATTTACCATTTTCTAAATTCGGTTGGTTTTACAACGTGAGTTAATTTAATAAATTTATCACTAGATATTTTAATTACAGGGATAAATAAAATAAATTAAAATTTTAAATTACAGAGGAACAATTCAGAAACTTATGATGGAACCTTCAACATGCTGACGGGATCATCAGGTTTGTGGAACACGGGAATAATTCAGGAGTGGAATTACAGCAATAAATCAAAGATATTTAAGCACGAATGTGGCTCAATAAATGGCACACTAGGTGACATATGGCCGACGAACGCTGAAAATAAGTCGGTTAGTATTTTCGCGCCAGACGTTTGCACTCTACTGAACCTGGACTACAGCGAGGAACAAGAACACGAAGGTTTGGTTGGTAAAAAATATGTTTCTACTGCAAGGATGCTTGATAATGGTACCAATGTGCCATCACGTGCTTGCTACTGTCAAGATGTCGAGTGTCAGCCCAGTGGTGCGCTCAATGTGTCATCTTGCAAATTTGGCGCTCCCGCTTTTATCAGTTTGCCGCACTTTTATCTCGCGGACCCGAGTTATCTTGACGCCGTCGACGGATTGAGCCCCTCGAAAGATAAACATGAATTTTCTATGCTCGTTGAACCAGTACGTAATTATTTATTATTTATCTTTATCAAAAAATATCCAATTGCATAAATGATAATTTTTTATTTAGAATTTCGGAATCCCACTGCAAGTTAAAGCTCGCCTGCAACTAAATTTATTAATTCAACCGATAAAACATTTGTCGTAAGTGAAATTAAGATTATAAATTGACCAATTGATTGCTAATTTATTTTTATTTTAATTACAGAATATATACAAACATACCGCGTATTTATATGCCTGTGCTGTGGTTCAAACAGGAGGCGAATTTGACTGAATCATACGGAAAACAAATTAAATTTATTGCTACTCTGCCATTGTTGGGACACGTGACCTTTTATGGAATAGCTTGCATTGGATTATTACTAACATTCATCGGAACGGGACTTTTGATAAAAAGGTTCAGAAATTCCGACGACAATCAAAGGCTCATTCCCAAAACGGAAGTCAATACTCCGTCAAGTAACGGGTGATTTTAAATAATAAAATAATAGTTTTTATCATAAAGGCGAGAAATCGCGTTTTTAGCTAAGGGGCTGTACTTAAATTACGTCAACACTTGATTGAAAAATATTATTGTTATGATTATGAAGTATTTAATTATTTAAATTAATTACATTTAGCCATAGGCAAATTTCGGCGCGGCAAATTTAATTAATTTTTTTTTAATTACCGTGAACTTTTATGTTTACTTTTAAAAATTCAAAACTCCCCTTGGCGTTAAATTTTTTACGTAATTTGAGTACAGCCGTAAGAGTTAAGAAAAAAAAAAATTCAGTATAAATCGTGGATTTAAATAATTTTAAAAATATTGAAAAGTATTCAGCTGTTAAAAACTTTGATGTTAAAAAAAATAATGTAGATATAATTTATAATGTTAATTGAAGTTAGTTAAGCTTGTATTGGTGATACTAAGTGCCTCGAAATTAATAACAATCGGACTTGTTAGCAGATTTAAAAGTATTGAAATTGTATCATTCATTAAAGATTCAAATATTTAAATAAAATAGCAACGGCAGTGATACTTTACCATATTTAAAGTCTATTTAAAAGATAGCTCAATTAATTATATTTATAAAATAAATTTTAAAAAATAAACAATATCAATTGTTGACATGTATTACGGGCAAAATATTTTTACAGCATTAGGAATTAATTTTATTTTCATCGGTCTCAGTTCAAACTCTTCGTTATCTATTGAAAAATAATTTTCTTTTTTATTCTGGAAAGAAAAAGCAGAATATTTTTTTATTTAGTAATTAATTTTTGTTAATTAAACCAAATTTTTAAAATTAATAAGTATACTTACAGAGTCTTCTGATGCGTCGGGAAGAAATTCAATTTCTTTAGCCTCGAATATATTTTTTATTACTTTATTTTCACCTTTAATCCGTCTCCATCCTTCAGTGACAAATCCAAAGTAATCAATGTTTTCAGGACCTTCCAAAAATCATTTTTTATCAATTAGTTAATTAATATTATTTTTATAATTTGTATTTGTAAATATGTTTATAATTAATAATAAATATTTACTAATAACTTACCGACTTGTAATTTAACTGCCGGCGGACCTGACTGCGAATTATTTAAATTATTTGTCACCAAACTTAGCTCAGTTGTAGCAACATGAGTTTCTTTGAACTTATCACAGTCATTATTTTTAACTTTGCTGTAATCGACTTGATTACTTTGAGCAAAGGTTATTTTTTTAGGAATAAATACATGCCACCACCTAACATCCGATTGTCCGGGTGACTGATACTGTTGGTAACATTTTGAGCAACCGGGACATGGATCCGTGTATCTTATTGTGGCATTACAATTCCAATTAAGATCATTTTTAAATCCATTAAATACATACGTCACGTATCTGTAACAGAATTTGCAATTTAATTCACTGATCAAAATTTTTCTGATAAGATTCTGATTCGTTTCAGAGAAATTTTTTTTTAGTTATTTATTGTGAGTAAAAAAATGAGATTTAAATTGAATTTTGACCCTCGGTCTAAAGCTACTCGAGTTCCCAATAAGTAAATCATTGAAAAAAAAACTTAAATACCTTCTTAAGCTTCCCCAGTACCAGTATTTATTTCTTCTAGAATCAGCGTCTCTCCACGCGCCTAATTCGATAGAACTTAGTGCATAAATTGGTTTTATTAAATTATCCTCGTCTTGCTGTCAATTAAAAAGAAAAAAAAATTAGATTATCCGTAAACAATTTATTAAAAAAAATAAATACCTCAATTGGTTCAACTTTGACGACATCAATAGACTTGGTGATACCGCGAACCGCGGCCATGGAAGCATCAATCATTTGGCGTATGTGAGGAAGCTCATCATGTTTGCTACCAAAAATTGAATCAGCTATTCTGTTTGCTTCACCAAGTGGCAAAATACCAATCGGAATTTGCTGTGCGCAAAATGTACTGCCGTTACACTTTCTCATCAACCCAGTAACGACATCCAGCAAAGTGCCATCACCTCCAGCAACTAAAATACCATCCGTACTAGTGTTCAAGTTTTCAATCAGCTGCCTCGCTTGACTCTCCTTCTCCGTTTGGAGAATCGTGACAGCTATTCCCGCTAAATGAAATAGCGGCTCGCAGTATTTTTCAAACAACTTCTTAGCTTTCCTACACAGCAATTAAATTCAATTAATTACCTACTAACTATTGTGTTAAAGTAATTAACAAACCTTTTCCTAGCAACCGGGTTTAAAATAATTGTAATGTGCCGGGGTGCTCGAGTAGGTGGGATAATTTCGTCACCATATTTGACAGCTTCTTTGCAGTAAGCTGTCATCAACAAATTCGCCCTAAAAAATAAACAATTAAATAAATAAATAAGTGGAGTGGTATAGCTAGGTAGCTAAAAAATAACCTAATTTTTAAAAAGCTTACTGATAACTTTGATTGGCGTAAGAAACTCCATATGCAAGTGCAGCTGCACCAACTACAGATTTCTTCCAATTATTCTTAATTGTATTAAAAAATTTAATTACACGTGACATTATTCTATTGTATTCATGTCACTCCGAACATTACACTTTAATCTAGAGTATTCAATTTTTTCAGGTTATGGAGACTTGTGTCTTTGCTTATTCAAAATGACTTACCAATAGTAGATAAAATACTTTTCTTTCACTTTTTCAAAAATTAAAAAAATCAAAGTTTTTTATTCAACAGTCGATAATACTTCAAGTAAACACGATAAATTACGTTAATATACAACTACATATATAGTACATGACATTTCTGATGATCACGATCATCTAGACGTTGAAATAAAAATATAATTGTTAATAATGAAGTAATTGTTTAAATAATTATTCAAATAATTCTGTGAGTGTTTAAATATTGTTATGTTGAGTTGAAATAATTTAATTTATAATAATGAAAGAAATAGTTCATCAAACTAACCTGTCATCGTCAACAAATCATCACTATGCGTCGAAAAACAACAATAGTTCGTCAACAACCACCACGAGTACGAGCAATAACACCACGAGTATAACCAATGGCAATAACCAGCGTAGATATGCAGTACTAAGCACTGACTGGATATCCACAATCGGCGAAGAGCTGGGCCTTCATCCTCTTCCTGACTCGTTATCAAAGAAACTCGCTGAGGATGCTTCCTACCGCTTACGGGAAATTTTGCACGTGAGCATAAACATTTTAAATTTTTAAATTATTTCCCGCGACGTTTATTTATTTAATTTAATTTACAGAAATGTGTTACCAGACTGAGCCACAGCTGCAGGAAGAAACTCCTGTCCTCTGATGTCAACTCCGTTATCACAACTCTCTGTGATGCTGACCCAGTGTACGGATCGTCAGATCCGATGCCATCTTATCACACAGAAGCGCAAGTGTTTGTGCCTCATGAAGAAATCGTTGATGTTGCCAGCGTTGCTTTGGAGCCGGTTAACTTGTCCCAAACCAGTGAACCTCTCTGTGATGAGGATGAACTTATGGAAGATAAGAATACCGAGTTTCGTCATGCTTACGCTAAACGCGCCTTGAAAATTTTATTTAATGGGTCGAAGAAAACATTTCAGGTACAGAAGTTTTCAATATCAACATTCTGACGTTAAAATTTATCGCAATTCATTTTGCTTTCTAATTAACTGACAATACTCTGGTCCACCTGCTCGCTCGTTACCACCAATTTAATCAGGATCAATAAAAAAAAAAATTTATCACACTTTTGAGACAGAAATCTATAAAAAATTATTTTTAAAGTTACTGGGGACCAGATTAATTACTTAATTAATTATTTATTTTATTTAATTTACAGGTTTTACTGAACGACTGCACAAATAATAATCATTTTGATGGAGAAGGGATATTAAATATTCTAGTTTCGATCGCCAGATCAACAGTAATTTCAAATAACGCTCAGTACACACGTGTTACAACACGTGCGTGTCAACTCATTATTGCAATTACATCAAACACTGGAACTGGGTACCCGTACCACATAAATTCGGTACTTATTTTTATAAAATACATCAACTAATTAAATAATTAATTACTAATCATCGTTATTAATTAAAATTTCAGGTGGAAAAGTTGACAGAATTATTACTAGAACTGTTACTGGGCCAAAGTTTCATAGATTCGAACGTAGAAACATTATTCAAGACTTGTGCGTTGAAGCTGATGCTCAGGTGGCCAGCGACTGCAGACAAATTTCTACCAATGCTAGAAAACGTTCTGTCGCAGGAGGACAAACCCGGAAGTACAATTAACAAAAAAAAAATAACTGCTTTGGAACTGCTGGTGGGAATCCAGCCGTTGGTATTTTTTCAGCCGTCAGATCCTCTGTTGTCGTTGGACAATCTTCTGAACGAGGCACCTTCGGGTTCGAAGCTCTGGCACCAAGTCGCGGTGAGTATTTTATTTAAATAAAAAGTCATTGATCAACAAATATTTAAATTGTTTTAATTGATAGCTTTCAGTTAACGCTCTAGTAAGATCAAATAATAAATTACCAGACCTTAAAGTGTTAACTGAACATTATGGAGACTCATTGTTGCCTTACTTGGGACCAATAGACAATGAAGAAAGCAAAGAAATTTTACCACGGTTACTTCCTATTATTGTGAGAAGTAAAATACGGTACGCTAAAGTACGTCCTAGTTCGAAATCACCTGGTGATAGACTTAATACGTTTCCTGACTCTGTTCTACGTGGACCTCGACGGGAAATCAGGTATTATTTTTGTGTCTATTGCAACAAACTTTTGTCTATAAAAATTTTTTAATTTTTTCAGGTTCGCATTCGCTGGCGGCAGACCAGTAGCTCCAAATAACTTACGACGCGTAAGTTTACGCGCGAATTATCAAATATTACGTGGCGATAATCGTGCAATGACTGCTAGCGTTGCCTGTCGTCGTCTGTTGATCCTCCGGGATAAGCAGAATAAAATAAAAACAACTTACAATCTAGCTGCTATTCAAATTTAAATTAATTTAACAATTAATGTTATTTAATCAAAATAATTTGATACCTGATTCAATTGTATATATAACTTAAATGTAAATTAAACCCGTGTTCTTTTTTTGTAAATTACTCGTAATTTAAAGTACTAGTTACCGCTCGAGATTATTTAAATAATTAAAACAAAGTGTCAAAGTATGCATTCATATTTATACAATATTGCAAAAGTATATTTTAGTTTACAAAATATCAGTAAGAAAATTTATCAAACGTCCAATGGTATGTTTGATTTAAAAATAAAAAACTGATTAAATGTACTTATAAAATTTACACAGCAATTGTATAAAAATTAAAATGATTAATTAATTAATTAGTTAATTAATCATTAGTGTCATCGTCAAGCAAATTATCATAAAACTCGCTCGCCCATCGACTTGAGGAATTTTTCCGAGTCAGCGATCACTTTTTCAAGTCGTTCTTTCGTCGCTGAAGTTTGACGTTGCTCCAATTTACGTTTCGCTGACTCAATTGCTGAGCGGTAGCCCGGAATGTTGCGAATAATTCGAATGTAACGATCAACAGCCACCAGGAGATACTCTCCGGACGCGTCGAATGTTAGGCATGACACGAAACCTTTGTTGTAAAAAAATAAATAAATAAAATAATGATAATTATTTAACATTTGTTTGAAATTAATACCCACCGATATCTTCAATAGTAGTGTCCAATTTTCCACTGATCCCTGAGTAGAATGATAAAGATGATCCATGAGTAATCACGATCACTTCACCGTTTGGTGACATTACCATTTTAGTTGGGGTCACATTCTCCCAAGTTCCTGATAAAATAAAATGTGGATCTTCGCCTTTTTCAAATTCAACTGGAAATTAAATTTATTTTATTGATCATCAATAAATAATTTATTAATTACTAATATAAAAAATTAATCAACTGATCCTGTTCTCTTAAAAAATGTTTTTTTAACAGATTTTAGAGTAATTTTAAAATAAAAAAAATACATAAATAAATTTTCGATGGAATGGTAGCGTCCAATGTCTAGTTTTTAAAAATAATAATTAATTTTAAAAAACTGGTTTAGCGAGAAATCTTATCAGTAAAAAAAATTAATTAGGTCTTTAAATTATTTTGCTGATAAAAAATTAACTGACAAACCGGACACAGGCTGAGTGCTGTCTTATATTTATATTAAAAAATATAACATACTTTTAGTATCATACAGACGGTATGTACCATCTTTTGACACAGAAGCCATCAAACTAGAATCGGCATTAAAATCAAAGTCATAAACTCCCGATGAATGGCCACCGAGATTGAAGGCCGATGTAATTTGTTTGAATTCTCCTGTTTTAGTGAATCCGACTTCCCATACTTTGACATCTGGCGTGAAACCTTTCATGGCAAATAAGACATATTTAATTTCATTTGAATATAAATGTAAAACAATAATATTATTCCCATATTACCAGAAGCAGCAACAAATCGTCCGCAAGGTGAAATTTTCGCCATATGCGTCGATCCTAAATAAGTATCAACAGTCGCAAGAACTTCTCCCTTGAGATCCCAGACAATTAAATCATTTGTTTTCCCACAAGTCATTATAAAACGGCCATTGCATGCTATTTCCATTCCCACAATGTCTTCTTCATGTCGCTTTAACAATTCAATTATCAAGTAATATTATAATAGTGATAATTTAATTTAATTGTGTCACTGATAAACAAGAGCTTACTTTTGGAAACTCGAGGACAAGTGTCGCTGATGCGAAAAACCCATTTGGTTTTTTTCTGAGTCCATAGACCTCGACATTATTACTCTGCGATTTGTGGATAATGAACGCCTTGCCATCAGGAGAAACTCTGACATTGGTAGCAAAGTCGTAATCAATGTTCACACGCAGAGATTTACGTTCCTTTGACGACAGGTCTTTGGTGCACCAAATCTGGACCGTGCGGTCTGCAATAAATAAATTTATTTCCAGTAACAATTTATTTATTTACGTCCAAAAAAACTTACATTCATCAGGTGAATATCAAGACTTCGATTATTTTTCAAATAAAATTACTGCTAATTAATCAATTAATTGATTGAGATAATTAATAAAAAATTAAATAAATAATTAAAATTAAGGGAGTGGATGGTTATAAATAAAATATACAATGTAATTAATATAAGTCTTTATTTAATTTAATGACAGCGTTGACTTTTAATTGATTGATGCATCATGTATAAGATTTAAGTCTAAAATTCAAACCATCACTCAAAATCAAAAGACACAATTGAATAATAAAAATATCATTAAAAATTTAATTACACATAATTATTATTATTTACAAAATTCTCATTAAAATATTAAAATTAAATAAAATAAAATTAAATTTTAATGAAACAAATTTAACCGGATTAATTTAACTAGTAAATTGTCATCTCATGCGTTTGGCTGGTGGCGGCATCAGATCCGAGTCGTCTTGATACCGGTGATGCTCGATGTAGTCCAGAAGATATTTTGTCGTGACAGGCTCCTTGATACTTTGACAAACGGACATGGCCGTTTTATACGAGTTGGGGAATGACTTGTCCGTCCTCTCTCGCATGAAGACCCACTTGTTGTTTTCGTATTTACATTCAATAATCTTGTTGTTGAGCTCCCTCAGAGCTTTGTTCGGCTTGTCAATTTTATCAAAGGGTTCTGAGAGCCCGCCGACATACAGAAGACCTTTTTTTGTTGGCAGAATACCGAGGCCCGAGTCAGTGACTATTTTTAATTTAAAATCTACGGAGTTAAGCGACAGTGGTTTCCATTTCAACACGTCCTCGGACACTCCTGCTACGTATCGTTCTTTAGAAGGCTGGAAGATCAGTCCATCGGGCTCGTGGCCCAGCTGTTTGGCAAATTTATCACTCAGCAAACTGCCTGTTTGCGATATGTCCCAAAATTGTTTCAACCTTACGGAAAAAGGTTCGCGTTCACGACGTAAACGTCCTTCTCTCAGTGCGCGGTAACGTCCGCCCATAACTTCTTTTTCAATGAGCGTGTAGCGGTCAGGAAAAAATGCTTTCTTGCTCACATCCTTGCCGTCGTACATAATAATGTCGTAGGCTAAGTAACGAGGGTACTCTTTACCATCAGCCCGGTCAATAACCATCTCCCCGTCCAGCAGAGTGTCTTTGAGAGTCCTCGTGGTGTCGTGAACATGCGGGAATGCGAGTCCGGAGACCTGGAAGATGCTGTTGGCCCGGTCAATGAAAAACAATTCATTGCCACCCTGAATCAGGAGCATGTACCTGGTGCCGTCAGCTTTCCACGATACGCGATAAGGTTTCTCGCTCAATTTGTTGATATTGTTTCTGTCCATGGAGACAGGCTGAGAGCCTGGGAAACCGGAACTGTTCCAGCTACAAATCTCTTGGACACGTCGTTGAATACCGGACACCTTGACGTTGTCATTGAGGACCATGACCCCAGGAACTCCTGCCATGAAGACTGGATTTTTATTTATGTACTCCCGTTTCCGTTTACCGTGGGACTGATTGCTGCTGGCAGACTGATAGACATCGTCATCAACATCGTCGTCATCGTACTCGAGGCACCAGGCTGGTCTAGGTGGTGCTGCTGGAGCGTCATCTCCGTCGTCATATCTACGGTAAAGCTCTTTAATGTAGTCGTCTTTGTAAATACCTGGAGGTCTTACTGCTGCAAATATATTTAGCGCTGCGTCAAGGTTGTACTGATCAGTCTCCACAAGGTAACTTATTATCAAAAAACCTGTTCGGTTAAAGCCGTGGGTACAATGAACTCCAATTATTTCTAGGGGATGCTTGGATATAAAATTTTTACATATTTCGACAAATGTTTTTGTTTGCTCTCGGGAAGGAGTTTCACCGTGGCCACGGCATTGTAATTTGAAATATTTACATCCATAAGCCTCAACGTCATCTTTGTCGTAGAAACGGTTTGTGTTTGTAAGATCAATCCATAACCCTATTTTTAAACGCTCACTCTTGAGTGAAGCAAAGAGCATGTCGACATTGAAACGGCATTCTTCTGACACCTGATCGTCAAAATTTGTCGACAACGGGGTTTTGAATGCTATAAATTTATTGTGAATTAATTTAACTGATTTTCGTGGACAGTGAAGCCACCTTGGTGGTATTGGTCCTTTACTACTTTCACCGTTTACACCTGACATATTTACTTATTTTTTTTTTTAAATGTTAAATTACTATTTTTACACTAATTTATTTATTTGTAATATATTTATTTTTTTATTGTTTTGTTTTAAAACCAAAAAGGTTAAAATTAAAATCACAAGTTAATCATTTATGTATTTATTTAAGTGTAAGTATTTAAATACAGTTATGTGATGCATGTGTTGCTAATGAAAGTTCGACGGTAGACTAACCTAATAACAGATGGGTTTTTTTTTACGTTCTCATTTACGATCAATCGCGATCAAGTGTGTTGAATTACAACCTTTTATTTTTAGTTGACAGTTTGTCCGCCGGGCGCGCAAGCGTACCATTTAATTTCGCGCGCTTATTTAAAATTTTCATTTCTAAATCTATACTTATAAATTATCAATGAATTTTTATTTATTTATACCAGCAATTGAATGTAATTACGATAAGGTTTATTTGATTATACATTTTTTAAAAATTTAAACTCGTGATTTGAATTTCGCGCCTGATTATCAGTGGCGCGAAAAATTTGAATTTAAATTATCGATAAAAGTAAATATTCTATTATTTATTACTGTAATTCGTAGTTTTTATTATTGATTAATTATGAGAAATTTTAATTACAAAAAAATTTTAGTAATTAAAATAATAATAAAAAAACATAAATACAAATTTTGAATTACAAGTTGGGCGATAATTATATTCTGCAGCATTTTACCTCAATTGAATGTAATTACAATAAAAATAATTTAATTATTCATTTTTTTTTTAAATTCGAACTCGTAATTTGAATTTCGCGCTATGATTAGTGGCGCGAAAAAATTTGAATTTGAATTATCGATAAAAGTAGATATTTTATTAATTATTACTGTAATCTGTAATTTTTGTTATTGATTACTTATGAAAAATTAAAAAAAAAAAAATTGTACTAATTAAAATAATAATAATAATAAAACATAAATAGAAATTTTGAATTAAAAGTTGGGCGATAATTATATTCTGCATCATTTTACCTTGATATAATTTATAAGTGAGATAAAATATGAAGTTATAGATATATGTATCACACTAGATACATTGTAAGGTATAAATTGTTATAATTACATAAAAGCAGATTGAATAAGACGTAACTTTATATAATCGATACGAAAATAGACAAATAGCTTTGAAACATAAATAATTTAAACTTTTTATTGGTTTATCCATTGGATCGCTGGACATTTAACAGTTTTACGAGCAATTAACAAATGCAAAAAAAAACTATTTATAAATATAAATATATATTTATTAATTTAGTATATTGTTGACGTAACGGTAATGAAATGTGACAAGTTTCGTAATTGGCATTATTAATTTTTTATAAAATGCATTTAAATATAACTTGTGAATTTATAATTAATAAAATCTATGAGATTTATATGCTATATATGTAGTTTTATAACGATATATATGTATATTTATTTATATATTTAAGATGAGAGAATCCGTGACTATACGCGGTGATGAAAATATTACAAAGAATAGTTGGTTAATGATTATTGTCCTTGAGTTGAATTTGATAAAATTAATATTATCCACAATGACATCAATACACAACTAACTTGTTTGATAAACGACTACATGTGATTTTTTTTATCTAGATAAAAATAATATGTAAATAGTAATAATAATATTTCACAAGCATGCCATAAAATATTCAAAGATAACTTAAATATTTTGAATTAATATATATTTTAAATGAATATCTATCGGTTAATTTTCTCGCGATTAGATTATCAGACTGATTATCGCTTTTTAATGCTAATTATAATTTATTTAGCTCATTGTAGAATAAAATAAACTTTTAAAATCACGTATCACTGGGATAATAAAGAGTCCATATATTAATAAAGTTTGAAAAAAAAAAAGTTATTAAATTATAAAGATGAGCAAGCATTGAACCTCGGTCAATTACCTCTCAAGTTTGACAAATGACAGCCTTGAAAAAGTTGTCTGCAGCATATATATATACATATATGAACTGTGTATATTGGTTTATCCTCGACAATATAAATAAAAGGTAAATGTAATTTAAAAATATTGCAATTGATGAAAAATAATTTTTTTTATTAAGCGACAAATTAAATAATGCCTTGGATATGAAATAACAATTTGCGGATTAAACTCTAAATTGTCTAAATCGGATATTGCTTTATTGGAGATTAAGGATAGTCAAGGACAGTAATGTTATAAGTCAGTGAGCTACTAAGTCTATAATCGATTATTCGCAACATAACGCGAAAATAGAACTTGCGATAACTATATACAAGTTATCTGATAATGTAGATTAATAGTGTTATATGGCAACATGTATGTACATATACATCTTATATAAATAGGGGTTTAAAATAGTTAGTAAAAGGGTCTAGGTTTATTTGATTATTAATTTTATTAAAGCAGAAGAGTTGAGCTCTAACGGATGGGAGCTCCCAGTTTTATTATAGACGGCCTTGGTATGTAAAGAGAGTAAACGAGTGCAGCCCCCCTGTGGCTCTAGAAGTCGTAAGACTAATAAAGTAAATGATAAAAGTACCCGAGTACCCAATAATTACTTTTTATTTATTATTATTAGTGTAGTTTTTCTTATTTTCTTCGGTTCGCGGTAACAATCAGAGGGAAATTCCTCGGGGTTTATCGAGTATTTAATTTATATTTATTTAAAAACCAAGAAGAAGTCACTCGTTTCCAAGAGAAAGCGTCATTGTAAACGCTTCGATCACTTTAATGAGTCATTCTGTTGGATTGGACAATCTCAGAACTACAGTCATCACTTTTTATTCTTCTCAATACTCATCTCTTCAATTGTTGTCATTATTTGTTTTTTTGTTTTGTTTTGCTTCCTTATTGTACTTTAAAAAAAATAAATAAATAAAAAAAAAGCGTAACAAAACACTTTTATTATAAAAAATTATAATGAACGTTAATTCTGTTTAATTTTAAAAATTATAATTTAAAATCCATGTATTCATATTCAGCTTAAATAAAAATTAAGCAAGTTAAGGCTTTTTAAAAATCTTCTCTGGACGTGGCCTTATATATTTATATTTTTATTGTTTCTTTTTTATTATTTAAAGACTGTAAATTTTCAGTAACTGTGTCATGAGTTTTATTTTTTTTACCTTCGCAACCGATTACTTTTTTAGGCATCCCAGGATCATCTGCTTTGTCATGCAAATGACAACATCGTTATTTAAAATAATGTATTATATTATTTAAATAAAAATAACAAAACAATAAAAGTAAAACCAAAGGTTCTAAAGATGATGAGCTTTCTAAAAAAAAATTTCTAATGTCAATCTATATTAAAGACTCGTAATATATTTTGTAATCGCTTTAACACGGGCCTGTACAGTTGTGTGTTAATCGATACACATCAATACAACTTGTATCGGCTCGAGTTATTTGCACATTAAAAAAAATTACGTGGTAGGTGGCCAGGTGAGGGGTCGTCTCAGTTAAAACCGATTGGGAAATCAAAGGTATAAGGAGGTCTTGTCAACTTGGATACGCCGACGTTTGTTTTATAATTACGAAACTAAAATCTTCACTTTCGTATCATCGAGCATGCCATTGTTAATGACTTGGTCACGTACATGAAGAAAAAAAATTATAAACTTCTCTTTATGATAACAAAATTATCACAAATAACTTAAACGTGACTTTATAACTAAACATTTAACAAGTTGATAAATAACCCGACATTTATCTGCTAGATAAAAAATAAAACATTTACGTTTAATTACGGTTAATTATGAAAATTTAATTACCTGGTAAAAAATAATATCGACAATTAAACAGATTTTATAATCGGATAAAACTTTTACAAAGAGAAATGAGTTAAGGCATGAAAACGCATCTTTCTTTGTAGTAGTGCTGATGCACGGAGATTACTCTTGACGTGTGGGTGTTAATGTCCTTAAAGAAATATATGCTAAAAAATAAAAATAACAGATGATGGCGGTCGGACGATTTCCAGCTCGTGACCAGTCTACATGGAGAAAGTTCGTAAACTTGTCGTTTCTATAGGTTTACAGACCAATAAGCCAGGCAAATGTTCTCGTTGTGGCTTTTGACGATAGCTCGAGAGAGCAAGAAAGAAAGTTGTAACGACTTATATATATCTATATAATACTGTTGTATTTTCACCGTTTTAAATCCGTTCAGTCGAGTTGCTGTGCTTGTTATCATTATTATGTTTATAATATGGGTGTAAACCTCTAAAAATCAACTGACACTGGCTGACTGCCCCAGTTAAAGACCTAGTTACAAATATACACTCCTTGTGGTCTTTTTTCATTTCCCATTACGCTTTTTTTTTATTTATTTATTTTATTCAATTCGAGAGTGGGTTTATGAGGATATATAACTACAACATGAGTCACTTATAATGAATCTTTAGATCCTCTGAGTTTATTCGCTTTCACAGGAATTAATTTATATGGAAACCTTGATTCGCTGAAGATTAATATCAAGATCAACTCTGCGCTCGAATTTATTTGGAGATCAAGTAAATTATAAATTCTAGATCTTAGGTTTTAATGTTTTAAACTAAATTTTAAGTTCGTTCACCTGGAGAACGATGGCCATGACGGTTGAATTCACATTTCAGATCTTCAGTTAAAATTTTTTTTTTTTCTTAAAGTTGAGCAACAAAAAATAAACATTTCCATTTTTAATGCTTGATCATTTAGTTTTATTTTATTGTTTATGTAAGTGTAAAAGTTAAAAGTAATTTTTTTGTTTATCTGAATAAAAAAAATATAAATAAATCAATGTAGTAAAATATAATACCTGGTAGTTTTTAAATTAAAAATTTAATTTCATTTTTATCTAAATAGTATTAAGTGGATATTTAAATTGTCGGCAAGTGCGATAAGTAAATGTAGAAATTTAGAAAAAATTGATAGTAGTCTTTATTAAAAGTAGATTAACACACTTTTAAATAAAACGTATATCTAGTTCGTATGTTACTGTTATATAAAACATTATTTCCTTAAAATAAAATATTACTCACGGTAAAAAAACTCTCTAATGTTTATTAAAAAAGAACAATCTATACTTAAAGATACTCGTTAAATATTCTATTAGCGATGTATCAAATATTTACTTATGAAATTACATTACTTATACATAAAATTCATGAAATATCATTTTTGTTTAAACTGTAAGTCTTAATAAATAACGATAAGGAACATAAAATATTCCCCAAGTTAACTGTTTGAGAATATTAAACATATATAACTGATAAATTTATTTGTCACCTGTAAAATATACCGTAGCAGCTTTGACTAAAAAGAAACAAATAGAAAAAACAGCTGCTGGTGTCCCTGACTCGAAGTATATATCTAGAATTGTTCCTTGGTATAAGTATATATTTAATTTTATTTAAAATAACGTGTTTTTTTATAGTTAATCATATAAAATTTTTCTTACGAATTGAAATGTCGGAGGAAAAAAGTGTGAGGCGAATTAATGCAATACTAAGTGTTGATAGAATGAATTAAAGTCACTACACGGCGTTAATCTCAAAAATTAGCGGCCTGTATACAGAGAACGTTTAATTTATTCGAGGAAAGTAGTATAATAATTACAAATCACCTGGGAATAAAATCACGACTTATATAGAAATCAAAAGGATTAAGACAAAAAAAAAAAAAAAACAAGTTGAGGAAACGATGTTGACAAATTAAAAGACATAAAAATTAAGAAATACAAGAGACGAGAACGCGTCTTCACCAATTTAAGGATATAAAAATTACATACGTAGTCCTCAGCGGTATAAATTCAATTGCGAAAATAAATTTCAAGACATGTTTTTCTCGATGTTTTCACCAACTTTGGCGAATTATTATCATTTATAATGGATTCTATGTTGCAATTGATTCAGACCAAGTTCTACAACTGCTGGTTAGGTCAGTTTTAAAGGCCGATGAGATACGTCACACCTGAGCTGACTCTCGATGAATTTCACACTTAGGATTTTATTTACAAGAGAATTAGGATTTTAAAATAAAAACTAAATAAGTAGTAGAGTATAGATTGATAAATAAAACATGTTTTTTTTTCTTTCATAGATTAAGTAAAAAACGTATATTAATATGATTGTATATTACACTTACATTATAAATATATCAAGTTTTAAAACAATAATTATAAAAATAATCTTATATTAATAACTTAGCGATCTATATGTACAGTTTTATACGTAATACAAATAAGTAATATCATTTTGTATTGATTTATCTTTGATTTAAAATTTAAAAAATTTGATAATTCACATTCGTTTGTATATACAAAATATATAAGTCGAGGTATTTTTAATAAATTACGATGATTAAAATTTATAAATTAAAGAATTCCTTTCCGTTGAACGTGAAAGTGCGTTGTTTTAATTAAAAATAGGTAATTAAGAAGCATTACTTTCATTATCAAAATAGACCGTACATTAATTATCTACACTTGATAATATCTTAATTATTGTAGCGCGATAATTTTTAAATATTGCGGTCAAGTTTATGCGTAATCTTATACACAATAATTTAAAAACAATGAAAAAAAAATGAATAAATAATAGCTTAGTACTTAAACTTATAAGTAACAAGTCTTTGTCAAAATAGAAGTAATACAACGGAAGACAAAACAATAGTAAGATAAATCAATACATCATATATTTTTAAGACACTTTTTTCTTAAATTTTTTTTTTTCGTCATTTAAATCACCTTTCAATTAAATAATCGCAACATGAGATTCATGGAAGCGCACAGCCGTTGAAATTGAAAAAACACAATTGTTTTGAGATAAAAACAAAAATACTTCCGTATATCAGTAGAAAAAATAAAATCGAATATTCTTTATTTGATGAATTGATGTGTGGTGATTTATACGGTTTAGTTTTCAATTATTTAAATAAATACATTATGCTGCCGATAAGAATGAGTGAAAAATAATATAATCCTAAAGCGAATAATGATTATTAATATGATAAATTTGTACAGATTTAAAATCACATTTAAATTTATCACTACATTCACGCAACAGTCATACATTTATATACATAAAATATCTCTCATCAATATTAATATCATTAAACATCCAAAAGTCTCTCATGAGTGACGAGTGATAGATGACAAATAAAATGAGTATGTAATATGTAGTAAATAAATGAAAATAATTTTGTTAGTTATGGAATACTGTGAATAGTTGAATTTGAAATGACATAAAATAACACTTGCTTACAATGTCTCTTCAATATGAAGACAAGTATATATAAGTAAAGGTGGGCAATGTAAACATCACTTTTAGTATACATACATATAAAATGTATCACAGACTTCACTTAACTTGTATATAACAGCACTCGTAACACCACACACTAATATTAAGTTTTTAATTAAATTATTTATTTTCGTTTTCCCACATCTTCGAGAACTTTGTTAAGTGCCAAATCCATTGCCGCTTTCGCGTCTTCGTAGGCGTAATGCTCGGCGCTTTGTATCGTCCGGTTTAATTCAGTTTCTGCTAAAATCTTTAACTTCGTTTTATTCGGAAACCCATACTTGTGCGGATATATAAATGCTGTATCAAGTACGGTTTCGTGCAAGATTTTCAGCTTTCTGAGATCGTTTTCCAAACCATGTCCAATTATGATGGTATCTGCATGAATGAATTTTTGTAAATCTCGATGAACGTCATGCAGTGTTTTTGCGCCTTGGAGATCTTCTGCGCGAATACCGGAAAATTGTGTATTGTAATCAATTATTTCGTGATCCGGCTTGATAAACGCATCGTAGATTGTTGAACCGTCTAATTGTACAACTGTGAGTCGTGTGGGTTCAAAACCATTACTCGTGATGCACATTTCACAGTCCAAAGCAACCACGTCAAGCATTTGTCTATTACTGCTTGAAGATTTCAAAGGTTGTGTACACATGTACCCGTGAAATGGACCATTGACGCCTGGTTTAACTCCAGTCCAAATGTGAAAATCAGCTTCAATGCATCCTTTTGAATCTTTTGGTCTTTGACAGCATTTACGAACTTTGTTATTCGTTATTGGAGATGAGTCCATTTCACTGTTACAATGATATGTACACTTTTCCTGTGAATTATATTCATCAGTTGATGGATCGATGTAGAATTTTTTGAAGCATCTTACACATTCGCGTTCGGCAGTATTTTTTCTATTTTTGTTAACTGCTTCAAAATAATTCAGGATCAGCAGCATTGGGTCGACTTTTTCATTCGAGTACAGTAAATATGACGCTGAAGATTCACTTTTTTCACTGTCCGAAGAACTCTCTGACTCAAAATCCGAACTCTCGACAGAATTACTAATACCTGTGGTACTTTTTGGTTTATAATTCAAACTATTAGGTATGAAAATTTTTGCATTTACATTTAAATTTTTTCGCTGCTTATAGTAGAATTTTTTTCTTTCTTCTTCAGTATGGCTGTAAAAGTATTTTATCAATTCATAATGAGGTGTATGTAAAAAAGAAACACCAGTACTATTGAGGTCTTTTTTGTACAAATAACCCAGACATTGTAAATAATGTGTCGGGTGTGTGAAAGTTTTTAGTTTAGATATCAACGTAGAATGACTCATGTACTCCAAACACTCGCGATATTTACTGTACTGAACTGTATTCATTGAATTACGTACGATTTGATGAGGTTTCTCATAAGGATTGTAGTATGATTGGTTGAAAAGATGGTAGTTCAATTTGCATGCTGCATTGTTTTTGGAAAATATATTATTCACCTGATTCTGGACTGGTTGATCTGTGAATTCTAATTCCTGATTCTGGATTCCATGTGTTATTGTCAGTGATGGAAAAAATGGATCTGCATACAAAGGTGTAAATTGAAACGGATAATGGCAGAGCGTTGACTTGATACAATTGGCATTGTAACGATAATTATCAATATGATTATAATCCACGTGGTTTGGATCGCGAGATGCACGTCGATTTTTTTTCTGTCTGCGGCTCAACACAGTCTGATCCTTTATTGAAGAAACAGACTCCATGCTGCTGCTGTTGCTATTACTGCTAATGCTGTTGCTGCTTCTGATGCTACTGCCACCGCTACTACAACTTCGAATTATTGCTGGTTTGTTGACACGAGTGGAGTTCTTTTTCCTAGCTGTTGTAGTGTCCTTCTTGCTGGTCTTTTTGCCGCAATGAATGACTGACGGTGAGGATTTTGTGGAACCATTTACCACTTCGTCCACGTTGTCCTTCAGCGCATCTTTCGGCAACAGGCTGCAATCTTTATTATACACAAATAAAATATAAATTCACCTGGCTATTTAATTTTTTTTTTTTTTTTTTTTTTTTTCATTACTTTGAATTTTTATAAATTTTCTTATTTTATTTACATAGAGTATGTATATATTTATAAATATATTTTTTGTATAGTAGTAAATCTATTAATTAGGCACACGTATACAAAACACATGCATCAGAATTTTTTTGTTTTTGGTACCCAACCTTGAAGTTGATTATTTACGTATTAAAAAACATAAATTCACTCATGATTAATTCAGCACTCTTGTAATGACTATTATAATAATATATAAAGGATTAGTTTTAATTTAGATAGATTATTTTTAAAATTCCAGCGTCACACGCGAAGAATTTTTCTGTAAAAATAATCCGTTAAGGATGAAATTTTTTAGAGGAATAGTTCTCAAACGAAATCTATGATAGGAAGTAGGACATGACATGTGAAATTCGTCGAGTTTTTTTTATTTTTGACTAATAAAATGAAGCGAACAAATTAATTATTTTTTTTCCAAAGTGTGACGATCTCAAAGTCAATGTCTGTTGCTAAAATTTATTTAAAAAAAAAAGAATTATAGGTATAAACAAGGTCAAGTAGATACACTCAGTCTCTCAAGAGGTCGTGTAAGAGTTTGAATAAAAAATGTATGTATGTAACTGCAGTTCTTATAACAAATGATTGATATCATTAACAATTGTTTTTTTACTAATAAGTTATAAAGTTTAGCAATGTCATATACACATTTATTTAACCAGGCTGATAACCTTAGAAACATGTGCCAAGGTCGCTGGATTCATGTTTTGACTATAAAATTTATGAACAGCAAAAAAAAAATGATAAATATGAGGTTGAAAGTACGATAACGGGAGAGACGATTCCTGTTCGCACGGTTGTTTGATACCGTTGGATTATTATGAAATCATCGTTTGAGAGAGTAGTGTAGAAGAAGAGGAAGAAGAAAAAGTAGTGACTCTTTCCTTCATTTCTTTTCTTCGCCATCTAAATAACACTAAGCTAGCTGTATATATCATTTTAGACGTGAGGAAATGAAATGTTTTCTCGGGTGTTCAACATAATCTCACATGATCTCTCTGTCACGACGTTATACGTAATTTAGGAATTGAACAGGAAGAATGCGATTAAATCATTCTATTTAATCACTTTCTTCCTCAGAATTATTTAATTTTACAAAAAAAAAAAAAAATACATTTAAACTATTTTTGAACAGCTTTAGTATTTTTTTTTTAAGATTAAACCATGCATAGAAATAAAATATATATATAATTAAAAATTTTCAAAGCAAATAAATGTTCGATTGGTTTTAAAGTATAAATACATAGACATAAAAATGTACTTGCAGTTAATTTAAAAATAAACTTGCTTTCATTGCACTTGATTACTGTAAATTATTGTATAAATAATTCCCTCGTATCTTTACGATAACGGGGTCTCAGCAAAGTACTATCGTGTAACTAATGTAAGGAGCCACAGTAACCCACTCTGGACTACCGTTACTCACGATTACGATTCTCCGTGGACTCGTATTGACCGTCTAATGTAATGCAATGTAATGTAAGAACTAGTACTAGTAGTAGAGTCATTCGTTAAAAGATGAACAGCTGAGGTGAGCATTCATGACCTAAACCACCGAGTTCAGAGATCTTAAGGGGTTAAGATGAACTGAATTTTTTTTTCATACTCTTAACTGTACAATTTATTTCAAATACGTTATTATTTATGCATATTTACTTTTTTAAATTCAAAATCACGTAACCGTCCTTGGATGATAACGATAACTAAATGCATCGTTGACAAAAAATATGTATATAAATAAAAACTCTATTTCAATTGAATGCACTTTTTTTTCATGGCCGAAGTACTTACTCTAAAGCCTATTACGATCTTTTAGATAGAGTGTACTTCTTGGTAACAAGATAAAAAACATTTAGCATTGAACGTATTATTAAATAGAACAATAAGGCAAATACTTATATTTTGTTAAATAGAAATTATTGAAACATAAATTTTATAGAAAATCTTATTATTGATTTTTAATCAAGGAATGGTATCATTTGAAATTAACAAAGTCAATTTAAGTACAGTGGTAGTTTTAAAAATTCAGATCGAGGATAAATAGAGCGCGAAAAGAGTGTCATTAACATGATTGAGTCATTTTTGTTAGGTAAATAAATCATACATTTCCGATTTCTTCATCAACTTCAGTGTGGGTACAGTTATAATAATTAATTTTTTAAGTATTTATATATATATCAATTGTTGCTCATTAAAATTAACAGCCTAATCTAAAAGCTAAAAGGGAAATGTTATAAAATTTGAGCGAGCCGCAATTAAATTGTGAATTAATTAAGCTCTAGTCTAAGTGCTAAATGATGCATCGAATGGTCCGAATACGGGATTTCATACTGTGTGAGATTTATTAAATGAAATAGAGGAATTCAAGGGCATGTGGTGTGTACGTATTTTTAAAAAAATAACAAGCAAGCAAATTTGGATATTTTAAATACCTTCAGCACAGCTAGCGAGAAATTTGTCGTCACTGGAGAAGTTTATGTCCAAAACTGGTCCAGTATGGCCCTTGAGAGTACCAACTACCCAGGAATGAGTGAACTCTTGCTGAGCCTCGCGACGTTTTTTATTCTTTGCACGTTTATTACCACCGATATTACGTTCGTTGTTGGTGTTGATTGATTTCTGGATTTCAGGTTCTTGAATTTTTTCATCAGATTTAGGCTCATCTGTAAATTAAAAAGAAATAATTCATTCGATAAAATAATATTATATATTTAAATATACTCATTAATTCAATGGATAATTTATTCAATTTAAATCTTCATAAATAAATATTACTTTCAGTGGGAATTTATTGAATATACTTGGAAAAAACTATGACAAAGTTCATACTGCTAATGAAGCATGAAATTGTTAAATTATTTATACTTGCCGATAGAAAATAAATTATTATTGAACCACTTTATTCCCTATTGTTATTATTATAATTGTGTAATACTTAGTATCTACAATTATCAATCGTGATAAGTAATAATCAATTAATATGGTAAAATTAGCTGAATAATATAAATATTTACATCGCAGCTTCGTCCGTGATGGGCAAACTTTAACTGATCTATTCCCTAAAACTTTTACAGTGAAACTAACAACCCCTCCTCCTTCTTCTCCAATATATACATTAAGTATATACACTCATCCTGAATTGACTATGGTCATCTTCCAAACTCATTATCAACTACAGAGTACTTAGGCCTCAATGACACTATAATGTCCTTTAATGAACCCAGGTGCCCGAGGTCTCAAAACTTAATTAAAAATAGATTTTCTCCAAAAATTAAATCTACACTTTAAGCTTAACATTAAATACAATTTTCTCAGGTGTAAAATGAAATATTATTTCGAAAAGGATAAAATATTAACTGAAAATGAAAGTTATTCAATTTTTACTCATGCCAACGATTTGATTTAAATTTTCCATTAGACAGTAAATTATTATTTGCCTACTTTATTTCCTATTGTTACTATCAGTGCAATGTTTTATCTCTGAAATTATCAGTCGTGATAATCAATAATTAGTATATTAATGTTAATTAATTAATATAACAAATTATATATGCATATTTTATTTACTGGTATGCATATATAGCGAAGCCTTTATTGTGTCACGTGAGTTAAAATCGCTATCTACATCTAGATAAATATGTAAAGTATATAGATGTGTCTAATATTAGCTTTGTCCGTGTGGAAAAGAGGAGCGATACAGGATCGTATGTACACATACACGCCAGCAATAATTTCAGGACACGTGGAAAACGAAGGAGAAAATATAAGTTGTGAAATAGTTACCTATGGTAACTATCGATTCGAGCATCAACAACAGAGTGCTTTTTAATATATTTCTCTACTTTTTATGAATATGTGAATTTTTTTTTATAGGTCGAGGAAAAATAATATTTGTAGATATATTAAATATTTTATGGATCCTATCTATTGCTTTCCCCTTTTCATAAAATTACGCGGTTAAAAGCGTGCTGATAAGAATAAACGAATAATTTATTTCAATTTGATCGGATTAAAAATACATTTTACTGATAATTGAAATTACGACGCACTTAAATTATTTATAAATTTTAAATATCAGTCGGGGTAAATATTTACTTGCATTTCATCTGCTCGTCATTTATATTTTTTTTTACGTAAGCAAATTGTTAATTATTTATTATTTTTAAGTTTACTTTATTAAATTAAACCATAACCACGGACAATAAATTACACTTGTATCAATGTTTTTTACGCCGACCCAATGCAGTTATGAAAGCATTAAAATAAAATTAATGCTATCAGTCAGAAATTATCTTTCAAGTTTTTCAACGTATGAAGAATATTATTTAGGAAGTTTTTATTTTAACCATTTATTAAATAATCGTGATAAGACTGTCGCTTTATGACATTTGCTTACCAACGCATCAAAAAGTAAAAGCATAAATTTTTCCTGTTTCTTGCTCTCTTTGTTTTTACAACCGCAGAATTACAACCCAGACGACAACAAACATATCCACGACTTCTTAATCATTCTCTTATTGACAATTGTCGGCGCATATCATTTAAATAAATATAAAAAATTTTATCTTCAATTAATTAATAAGAAACTCAAGTTCCTTTGGTTCTATAACCAATTTAAAATATCATAATTTTATTTAAAAACTATCCCATGAATCGTGATACTAAATTCACTTAATTTATGTTTAAATATTTCAAAACTAAAATTAATTACGACGATACCTACAACATACATTTATTCCATTCACAATTTAACCAATAGGAAGCCAATTTTCTATTCAATCGGCGTTTTCAATAGCTAATTTATACCCAGCATTCAAACTACCTGCTTAAATATATATATATATATATATATATATATATTTAAAGTCATCATTCCATTTATGCCCTACGCCCAAATAAATACTAAAAAAATTCTCAACTTCCAAAGATAAATAAATAAAGTAAATAAATAAAAATTCAGTGAAGCAATAATTTATTCACAAAGTCAAGACGCCAACGCAATCGTCGCCAAAAATGTGTGAATAAATAAAATACTGATATTTCGCCTTGAAATAATATAATATATATTTATATTCATTTGCGTGTGCATTTGCTTTAGCTTCGTCTTCCTCTTGTTCGTCATCTTTTTCATCCGTTCCACGCTTATTTCTTCAGGCTTGCTGATTCATTTAGCTCCCTGACCTGCTGGAAGGCCAATTGAGTTGAGCATTTAAAGCCAAAGTCAACTTGTACATTAAAACGATCGCAAATACATACACATGTATGCGTGTTGTAACAATAAACAATGAAGACAAAAAGTATTTTTGTACAAGTCGTGGTAAAAAGTTCAATAACAATACCAGCAATTAGACAGCTAATTACAGGTACTCGTTTTCAACAAGTGAATCAATATGGACTTGAAGGCATCCATACTTAGTGTATTCCTTACAAAACCGACGACAATAGCAATTGTAAAGCGATATACATTTATAATATTAAAAATGCAACAACGTGGGCGCTGAAAATAAGTTCTCAAATGCATACAAGTTTAAATTGCACCACGTGGCGACCAGTTTGTCGCGCTGTACTTGGACTACGACTTAGACTTTAAATAAAAGATAAAAAAATTCGTTAAACGTAATACACCCGACGTACAGTCGATTCACTTTCAGTCTTTGTACTCTATATCTTATCTGTTACCATACAGTGTCTATAGTATTTTTACTCCAGACATGTAAGCTGCTAATTTCTCTACAGCCCTCATGTCTTTTATGCACTTGCTTTTATTTGATATGTTTTTTTTTCTTTATAGGCCTTTACTTGGATTACTCAAACTACTGGTGGTACTGTAATACGAATGAAATAGAAGAAGTAAAAGAGCCAACCCGATGCAATGTGTGAGTCGCAACGAGGATAAATATAACACATCGCAAGTTATTTTTACGCTACGTTGAATCGAGGGAGCTTAGCTAGTATAACTTCTTAATGTTTTTCTGTCACACGTTAGTTTTAATATTTATTATGCAAATTAAACCAAATATCGTAAATCAATACCTTATTTTTTTTCAGCTCCGAAATAAAACTCTTATTAAAAAATATAAATAATGTTGGTAGTCGAAACAAGAGTTTGAAAGTTTCAAATTACACAGACCGACATCGCATTGTTCGTAAATTTAAAAAGGAATAAAATTTAAAAACAGGCATGGGTATACACGTGGGCCCTCATGTTCTCTCTATACTACTTCCGTTTGGGTAAAAATCACCAGTACACATGCACTCAGCTCACATTCCACTTGGACACGCCGGTTCTCGGTCTCGCTCTTCCTTTCTCTCTCTTCTCTCTCACTCCAGTTTAGCAGCCTCATGCTTTCTCACATGCAGCTGCCGCCAAAAAAGGTTGCTAAAGCAGAATAATCCTTCGAGAAAGACGAAACGAGGCTCCCCAGTAATATTAATACTAAAAAAAAACCTTTTCCGTCTGCTCCAAGGTTTTTTTTCTGACTTAATCTTTTCTTTTTTAATGCCGAGTGATTTCATCGGGAAATTACGTGTCCGATGACTAAAATGTAAAAAATGATAATTATTTAAATATCATCACCCGGTGATGGAAATAAAACCGATAATTATAATTTAGTGATCCGGTAAATTGAAAATATTAAAATTTTCGCGGGTTTTTCAGGTTGCGCAGAATCGCAGCCAGTGTCCTAACAATGTGCTGATTAATTTCATAACCATAACAATTAAAATTATGACATAAATAATAACTTACTTGTATTCTCGCAAGTCCTAGAACGTCGTCCGATAATAAATCCAATTATAACAATAGCAGCACCCAGAAAAAAAGTCCCCATAACCATGGGATCGGTTACGCGAATTCCCATAAACATTTTAATCACCGCGTCGCCCATCGCTCCTTTTTATTACTGTACGTGTATATTTATTTATACACGTACTATTTATTATAAATATATATTATTTGTATATAATAAAACCGTCGTCACTTGAAATCACGTAACTCCTACACTGCGTTTTTAGCAAACTCGTACGCAATAATATTTATAAAACTTTTATTTATTTTTAAGGTTAAAATCTAGCACTCACGTGGAAATTTAACGAACGGAAATAAAAATAAAAGAAAGCAAAATAAAAACTATTGGTTTTTAAAAAGAATTTTATAAATTTTGGCCACTTGTCCTCGCGATACACGTCGGGTTAAGTGATCTCCCGGTATTTTATTCACGCGGCGATACCTCGAACCGACACACCAACACGATCTGTGATGCTCTCCTCCACGCTCTAAAATCAAACTGCTTCTACTTGTCTCTCTCTGTCTCGAACAATCTCTTTTTACTCTATTTTACTGCACTATCCAAAGCCACAAACTTACTAAATTTAAAAGAGTGTCATCCCCTAGATGTTTATTTTTCGCACACGAGAGTGAAAATGTCGATAAAGCAGTAGTCTGATTTATTTGTCCGTAGTCAAAAACCGGAAACCGGAAAAATTAATTTTTTATTTTTAAATTGTCGTGCAAGTATTATTATATCAACGTAATTTATTTTTTTTATTTTTACTATATACAAAATCACTTGCATTCTCCGCGATGACCGCGTCCGAATGATTAATTAATAACACGAAATAAATTATCATTTCCGTAATTTTTAAATTTTATGACTCAAGCTGACGGTTTTATTTGTTTATTACAATAATTATTCAAAATTAGCGGGTGATTTAATTTAAATGGTGATGAGAATTATAAGAGCGCACACTGTTCGTCATTCATCGACGAGTTTCTATAAGTTTCTGACTGTACGTCTTACAGACGAGCATCATCTACCGGTACACTGGTCTACAAACCCACGTAAACTCCCACTCTGATCACTAGCTCTCCAATCATTTTTACTTACACGGCGATTTAATTTTCCCCGCCACTAATTAATTTCTCTGTGACCGCATGCGCGGTTTGGTGGCGCGTGCGCACTGGTCGGACGCATGCGCGGGAAGAATTGAAAAGTTGCGCGCGTTTTTGTCACCGGACAGAGACGCGAGTTTCACAAACAGGGAAATAAATAAAGACAGATTTATAAAACACACATGGAAAGGCGGTACCTCACGTGCTGAAAATGTCCAATAAAACTCATAGAATTGTCTACGTGTACCACATAATTTCAAGGAAAAAACGATCAATTTAATTCTAATGATATGTATGGTCTATCCCAATAATTAAAAACTATTGATCTACAGAATTCCATATCAATAATTAATTTTTTTCCGTATCATTATTCAAATCTGCAGACTCGGCTTCATTTTTTATCTTCCGTATATCATGTAATCTTTATTATAAAATATTAAATGCAGATATTTGTATATATATATATATACGTGACATATGACATAAAACCACGTGGAAGTACACATCAGTGATGACTATTGTCACTGGAATAAAGTTATATTTTCCTAGAAGACCACGTGAATCACAAAGCGACGTCAGGAAAACTCTTGAGGATAAGCTACCGCAATTGAACGCGTCATTTGTAGTTCAAGGCAAAACAAGACAAATAAAAAAAACTGAGGATTAAAGAGAAAAAAAAAGTACAGAAGGAAATAAACGACCGAGATAAAACTCAAAATTATCACCGGTTTGTTTTTTATTTTTCCGCTATCAATTAGTGACGAATGATGAAACTCTTTAAAGCTATTGAATCAATAGTAATTACTCTAAATAATAACTCTTCTAAAGTTAAAAACAATTAAGAGTTTATTTTTGCCTTTATCATTATTTACTTTTTTTATATATTTGTATGTGATCTACACAGTAAATAATTTGTTTAAAGTCCTTGATATAACGTGCAATATCAGCACCTAATTACGCAAGCACGAAACAAATTTGACTGATAATTATAATAAAAAAATTAAGTTGTTATTATTTTATAAAATCGGACGTCATTAAGTTGATTATTTTGCTAAAAGAAATTGAGTAACGTGTTATTTATTATTGTTATTGTTGATTGTGATATATGTGATACTACTTTACTTATAACTGTATAAATAGTAAACTAGATGTAGAGAAGAATGAATACGTGAGAGGATGAGCCTTTGGTTTGAGGACGAGAGAAAAAGAGACATGATACTTTTACAATAAAGTATGAGGATGATGAATAAAATTTGGAACCGTTATTCGCCCCGTTACTTTTCCTCCTTTTGAATTTTTATAACGTCCCCAATATACACATATACAAAGTGCCTCAATTATCCTCGGGCTTAGAACAAAAATGAATCACTAGTACAATTAATAAATAACAATAATGGAAATAAACGATTTATAAATTCACCGGTGACGCAATAATTACATAATTAATGTTCATTGAATTCTATCAATGGATATATTGTTTACTTTATTGAAGGGAATACTCACAGACAGTAATTCTTTAATGCGACTGACGTAATTGACTGTAAAGAGTTAATTAATTATTAACATTAATACCTAAAGTCGTCGGGCGACTGTTAAATACTCAAAATCGATTAAATGTCAGGTATTAATAAATCTTCAATGAATAATTATTCAAATTTTATCGATTAACTAATTTAAATGTTAACGATCTCTATATTATAAGAATATAAAGGTATTACTTTTTTTAAAGTTTATTTATTTTAATTATCATAAATTATATTTTGACAATGGTAGCGTTATATAAATTTGAGGCATATATTTTCTTTTTCAGATTCAAACGCCCACTACAAGACGTACGCAAAAAAAATTCCTGACGTAAGAAAAGTTTTGCTCTCCTCAAGAAAATTTAAGTTTTCAATTCGTAATGCGAAGAATTTTCTTGGAGCAAATAATTTTTTTTCTGTGTAGTATATTTTTATAACTGTGTATTTAAATAATTTTCTCGTGGGCTCTTTGTTATTGTCAAGAAAACGTAAAATTCATTGACATGGAAGATTTTTAAACCCTCGCGATCGCGAATCAAGTCATTGTCTCTCTGCTTTATGAAATAATTCATACCAATTATCATCTCCCGTTTTACTATATATTATTACTGTATATTTATTTTACATGCTTTTTTTCTTTATTTATATTATTTTTACGTTTATTTTATCAGCGCGAGGTCGTGAAAATGAGTTCGATGGCACCAGAGGAAGTAACAAGTACGACAATGAACGATATAATTAAACATAAACAATAAAAAAAATGCGTATCATTGAAACTACGCATTTAAAAAAAGAAAAAGTAGAGGAAATAAAATATAGAAATTTATATAAAGTTGTAAATATAAAAATGACAATTACGTAGTCAATATGCGCATTTAATATTTATTATTTTATTTTGATAAATAGAAAAACCGTTATGAAATTTTTTTTTTATCAAATATAGGATTTGGTAATGGGAAAATTTATTTCACAACAAAAATCGGTGTCACTGGTCTCTCATTATCTAGAGATCTATAAGTATGCGCGATAACAGATATCAGAAAATTAATATTTAAAAATATATATTTATATACACTGCATGTTTAATTAAATGTACATATATATCTTTTTGATATATTCTTTTTATATTGGGCACTTTCTTTGTGGCATCAATCCAAGTCATCGAACGTGGACCATATTTCTAAATTTATCGTTAAGGTTGTTGGCCCCGCGAAACTTTACCCGGGTTCATGCAACCGCAATGTCGTGCAGTATTTTTTAAATAAATAAAAAAACAAAAAAATAAATATTTCGACAAGGACACGATAAATTTGAATTAAAGAATTTAAAACGAAGACGAGCCTTTGAGTTTTTCGAGGTCTATATCCAAAATACAATAATTCAAATATAAATATTTGCATTTACGAAGGCCATCGAGATTTTATTTTAATAAACTCTCTGAAACTTGCTGTCTTAAAAAATATTAATCACAATAATAAAGAATTTTTTTTATGGTTAATTTACACAAGTGAAGAAATAAAATTTAAAAAAACAATAAATTCTTTTCTGATAACAATTGTCATTATTCTTCAGATTATTTTCCTCGTGCGCATTAATATCACTGATAAAATATTAAATAAACAGTTCAAACTGGATCTTCTGATCCCGATAATTATAATTATTATTTTTTTAAATTTATACGAGCAACTCAAAGCGCGGGAATTCAAGTTTTGAATTTTTTATTTTTCCACATGTAAATTATGTATCTGCTCTAATCGGATGGTTGATTTTTAAAAAATAAAACCAGCAGTTAAAGATCTGAAGATTGTCATTGGCAGATCGCCATAATTTAATAAGTGCGCAATTTTCACTGGGTCTCTATCTTCATTTCCTGTCTTATTCCCGTTACATTAAAATTATAATGACCACATAACATTACATATCTACACATATAATATATATGTAGCACCAATTTACCTCACAAAAATTCTAAAAATAATAATTAGCACACTTTTAATATTATGATTCAAGTTATTGATAACTGATTAAAATATTTATTTTATTATAAAATTTAGAACACGATAAGCGGATCACAATCTTTTTTTATGATTCACCGGTTTTATCGAGTATTAGTCAACTCACTGAGTCATTGTTAGTAAACCCGAATTATTAAAAGGTATTTTTTACATTCATTAATATTCAAAATAAGATATTTAAATATTTTAAAGTGGATCTGATTATTTTTAACCAAACAAAGACGAAAAATTATCTACTTCACAAAAATAAATGATCATAGTAATAGCCACGTGTATTTAAACGCGCGCTTTCAAGTGTCGTAATAAATAAACAAACCGCTTAGTTATAAATTTAAAATGCAAAATATATTATTATACATGATAATTAATTTAAAATTTAAACTAAACTGTCACTTTATCATGAAGAAGATTTATGACTCACCTGAATTTTCAAAAATCCCGGGACAGTTGTACGCTAAACTCTCCAATAAAATCATTTTTAGATAATGGAATAAAAATAATATCTTGAATTATTACTTTCGTTTTTTTATCAAAACATAAATAATTATTTGAAATAGTTCCACTTATTCAAGTAACTGGTATATGAGCACGTGTTTTAGATTTATTGTCTTCAAATAATGATTGTGACATTGATTGATCCACATTTGTTGAAAACACAAGATAAACTGAACTAAAAAGTTTACGAGGTTCAAGTCTTCTTCTTCTTGAGGGTACTCGTCGTCGGTTGACGTTATTGTACAAGTGCCGAGGATAAAAACTCATTGAATCGTAACTACGTCAGTCGAGTTTAACTCAGGAGGTGGTGGGTATGTATAAACAGACGAAGAAGTAGAAGAAGAAGAAGAAGAAGAACTGTAGTGTACGACAACGACGTATGTACTGTACACGTAGAAGTTTGTAGCAACACGATCAGCGACGTAGATGCTGGCTCTTCTAGCTGTTAGCTGACTTACTAGTGCTGATGTTGCTGCTGCTGGTGAGGTTCTGTGTCATGTCAAGTGACAGAGATAAAATATATGACGTATTAGAAAGAGAGAGAAGCAACTCGTGGGTAATATATATAGATATATGTATATGTATGCTCTCAGTCACTTACTTGGCTGTATGCAATATATGTAATGCAACTAATGTTGCATGTAGTTGAATACTTCAGCTTCTATTTAATCTGACTCATAGTAAAGTCTTAAAGTGAATGATGTTATGTTTACACAAATTAATTGTTTATGTTATGGCTTTAAATATTATGGAGTAGACTGAAAATGTGTAATTTTAAGTTACTGGGTTATTTTTTTTGGCATGAGTTTATAAGAGTAGGTCGTGAAGAAAAAGACAAAGAAGATTAAGTAAAAAAAGAATGATATTGGCGCGCAATGTCAAGACTGATGATAAAACAAACTAAATATATAAATTATGTAGACTTTAAACCGATAAGTTTGCGATAAAAATAAAATTAAAATTTTTCGGTGTAGAAGTTGAATTAGTTTATTTTATTTATTTGATTGTATTTTCTTCTTAGCGGATGTCCTTGTTTATTGATGCGCGATTAAACAGTAAGAAGTTGATGCGTCATCAATATCAATGCGTTCATTATTCTTCACTTTGATTGATTATTCATCAGAAACTCGGTCTGGATAAAAGAAAAAATGAATAAATGATAGATGTTTTGTTGAAACTCGAGGGTAAATAAGAGCGGACTTTATTTCGCTGATAATTAAACGAAAAAACTCATTGTTCTTATGATGCAATAACTTTTTCCATAAAAGCAAAACAATAAAGTCTGAGGCAAATGTACTAGAGATAAATTTTTAAATTAAAATTCAATGTTAGAGTAAAAAAAAAATAAATAAATAAAATGAAAAGAATCGATACTTTTAAGGACCTCGAGTTGACACGCTCGGTAAGTCGTGTCGAGGCTAATCAGACACGGAAGCAACGAGTGCTCGTCTCGCTCGTACGGATACATAATAAATGACAATGCTCAAGTATTAATGCTTTATTTTTATTTTAATTGCAAAGTGCACGTACGTTGTAATCATGGGTGGTATCGATTCCCGTGTAGATATCTGGAGATATATATGAAGATATATCCGCTTTAATGGACATCATGGAAGGATCCATTGTTGTAAGGACCTGTCGATTTAGTAGTCGTTCCTGGTTTGGAGACCGCCAAGGTCGGCCTTCAGACACGATAAAACATCTGTGTTTTTTTTTTTTTTTTCTACAAAACTTTTTATTAAAAAAATAAGAAAAACTAATCATAATAATTGTGTAGACGTTATTTCAAATGTTGAACATTTTTTATTTAAATCACTGAATCATTGGCTGAATAATTATTATCACAAGTAACAAATTAATAGAATCTTATATTTTAGTATCACATTTAATTGTCAAGGTACTAGTTCTTTGTGTTTTTCTTTTTAATACTTTGTTTTAATTTTAATTAATATCATTATTTGGCTATTAGTAATAAAAACATATAATTGACAACATAAAGTCATACTAAATATGTATATAAATATCATAGACTGTTAATTATAACTGTCGTTAAATTTTATCAGTACAATTTTTTAATTTTAAGTTTTCAAATATAAAGAAATAAAAAAGTGACTTAATTTTATTATAAATATATATAAGTCAGTACTTTAAACCCTCAAGGCTCTAAGTTTTTTTTTTGTAAAACTTGTTCTTGCTAATACTTTTTAAAATTTTAATCACATATTAAAATCGTTTAACTGATAGATTATGTAAATTAAAAATATAAAATTGACAATAATTGTTAAATATCAATTAACTAATATAAAGGAAACATAAATTCGTAATAAATAATAAGTATAATAAAAAATAATCGTTGCCAGCAACAATTATAACGAATAATAAATTTAAACTGTATAAAGTCTATATAAATAAAAAAAAACTAATTTACAAAGCATCAATAAGATTTCTAAAATCCTTATTATCAAGGAATTTAAAAATGTGATCTGAGCAATCGATCGGTAGTTCCGGGAAGACACGATAGACATCAAGTTCATTGGCTTTTTTAATTAGCTCAGCTCTAATTGAAGCATCGAATAAATTACGTTTGATTAAGCCTCCGTAAAAAGGATAATTCTTTAAAACATCAGACTCAATAGCTTTTGTTATCGCTGGGTTTTTTCTGTAGACAGTCAACTCTTGGACGCTTTTTGTAAGCAGATCATAAAATGTGATTGTGTGAGTGATGTAACTACTTTTTAAATTTTTCAGCTCATCAGTAAAACCACGAATATAATCAAGCTTCTCTTTGCAGCATGAACATGTAATGACTTCAATTTTATGACATTTCATAGCAACAGGCAGACCTGCAGTCCACAGAAGAGCAGCGTGGTTTTGAATACGATCTATAATTTCCAATGAATTTATTATATTCATAACTTCATCTGCATTTTCTGCACGATTAATTAATTTAGACACGGAGTAATGAATTGGTAAACATTTATTATTGCACAGTGCATTTATATCAGCGCCATATTTAAGAAAAATCTCAACATCATCAACACGGGCGTATTTACAAGCAAGATGAAGCGGAGTTCTGCCTTTCAAATCCTTGGCATTTACATCAGCGCCAGCATCCAGGAGTAACGTCAGTCGAAATAGTTGAGGATAGTTTTTTCTCATTGCATAAAAAATTGGTGTAACACCAGTGGAATCAACAGCATCTAGATCAGCGCCATTTTCAATTAAAAATTCCATCAAATCAACTCTCCTATACTTGACCGCTTTATGGAGTAACGATTGTTTAGACTCTGCTGTCGATTCATCTAATGCGTTAATGTCAGCTCCCCGATTAACAAGAATCTTCCATATTCTTATTGATGTGTAACAGTCATACGCAAAATTCAAAATATTGCGACCTTTATTATCTTTAACTCTGATGTCCGCTCCATGATCCAGTAGCAATTCAACTACAGTTTTTTTTTTATGAGCGACAGCACAGTGGAGTGCTGTCAGTTTGTTTTTCATGACAGCATTGACATTGGCCCCATTGCTCAGCAGAACTTTGACAATTTGGTCATTATTGCAAGTTTTTATCGCATAATAAAGTGGCGACAATTTATTCCGGGTTTCATTGACACGAGCGCCGTTTTTAATGAGCAGTTCGATAACTTGAGCATTATGACCATCTACCGCAAAATGAAGAACTGAGTGTCCAAGATAGCTTTTATTAGTAGATACGGCATTGACATCAGCTTTGTTATTTATAAGACAATTAGCAACCGCCAAGCAGCCACTGAGAGCCGCGCGATGAAGAGGAGTCATTCCGTCTCTGACCAAATCAACATCAACACCTTTACTTAACAATTTTTCAACAATAAGTGCGCTAGATTCAGCAGCGATGTGTAATAATTTATGATCCTCCAGCTTAGAAAATGTAAGTGGCAGATCATTTACATTTTTACAAATAATTAATTCAATTATTGATATGAATCTTTTGTCAATTGCAATATCAAGTGGAGTTTTACCTTGTGAGTTCACGACGTTTATGTCAGCACCCCGTTCCAGCAATTCCTTGACGATGTTTTTGTACCCATTGACAACTGCTAGATGTAGTGGAGTATTAGTCGCTAACTTGTGATGATGATTTACCTTTGCGTTTTTTGATAACAGGAATTTAACTAATGTTATATTTTTAATTATCAAAGCTTCCCGCAATAAAACATAACCTTCTAGCCACAAGGGCGAGTGCTGTAGACCATATTCTTTTATTTGTTCTATTACTTTATTACTTTTGCCATGACGGATGTCACAAATAATGTCATAGCTCGTATTATGACACTCTTTCTTCACTTTACTTGACATTTTTACATTTAATTATTTATTAATTACTTCAAAAACACTTTTGATTACTTTTAAAATCGCTCAGAATATGCCATAGAATGTAACGAACTTTTAATTCAAATTCTACGTACACGACCGAAGCATCCCGATGACTAACGAACTGGAGCGACAGTATCCGATTTTAAAATTCAAGCGCGAAAATTTAAATTCTGTTAAAATAAAATTTAAAAAAACTAAATTTAATTTAATAAACTGATTTAAAAAATTATATTTTGAAACGTCATTACACTTTTTTTAAAAATTTAAATTATAATAAAAAATTAATTTAAAATTTAAAATGTAAACAAAAGATCGCATTGTTTTTAAAAAAATTTAAGTGACTGTTCTTTATTTAATTAAATTTCAACTGAATAATTATTTATATTATTAGAACAAAATATATTACGAAGTAAATAAAAATATCAATGCGTCACGATCACATGATTAATTGGTGGTAATTTTTATCTATATTTTGAATGTTGCAACAAACTGCGACATCTTATTTCACTCTTCTGAAATTTTCATCAGAAAGTTATATTTTTCTCAGCGGTATAAATCAACAAATTATATAAATACTTACATTTATATAAACACACATTTAAAAAAATAAAAAAAGCGCTTTCAAAAAATGTCCGCTAGCGACCTCCGGTCCACAAAATTATTTAAAAAATTTTTCAGTAAAAACTAATTAATTGATTTAAAATAGAATAATTAAATTGATAATTAATTATTTAATTTAATTGTCATTTGTTTTTGTAAAACTTCTGGTGGAGTATAAATTTAAAAAATTTAAGGTTAGAGAAATTTCGAGAAGTTTGTGGGTAAAAAAGAACTGCGCCGACTCAAGCCTACACTGGGAAATCCTCTCCCACACTTACGCAACATTATCGACCAAGTTGAGTCAAAGTATTCGTGAGCCCTCAGTTTTAACGAGAATTCAGAAGAGTCAGTACATAAACTTGAGTTTTAATAAAATTAAATAAAATCGGACAACATGCCACGACGAGGACGCGCATCTGGACCTCCACCAAGGACGTAAGTATCAGATTAAAATAAAACTCAAAATTAATAGACGAAAATTTTTTTAAATTTATAAAAAAATATGAACGGATCTCATTCTTGGTAAATTAATAAATGACCCATTACGTCACAGTCACAAGGTCCATGGTCGCGAACGAAAATCTAATAGACGAAATCCTACAAGTGATTTTTAAAAAACTAGACGTAGAAAAAATTTCATCATGTTGCTCAATGCAGAATGAAATAATAAATTTTATTGTGAAAAATTTTTTAGGGTTAGGGCACCAGCAAGAGCAGCGGCACCCATGAGAGCTGCACCAGCTCAGGTGCCAGCACACGCTCCAGCTGCAGCACCAGCGCCAATGATGGCCACTCCATCTCAGGGGCCATCGCTCATGGGACAAATGGCAGCAACCGCTGGAGGAGTCGCCATTGGATCGGCCGTAGGACACACCATCGGCCACGCAATGACTGGAATGTTCAGCGGTGGCTCCAACGAGGCAGCAGCACCAGCAGCTGCTCCAGCAGCAGTTCCCCAGCAAGGATCAGCTCCAGCCGGAGGCGCCTGTGCCTGGGAAGTAAAGCAATTCTTGGAGTGCGCCCAGACTCAGTCAGACCTCACTCTCTGCGACGGCTTCAACGAAGCTTTACGCCAGTGCAAAATGGCCAATCGTCAGTATATTTAAATTTAAATCAATCGTTCACCTTCAGTTTAAATGCAATCAATAACTTTATATTTTTATTTGTTTTTACAGACATCTAAATCAATAGTAAATCTTAGGACATAGACACATCAATATCAATCTTCAATAAACAATATGACAAACCAAGTTATTAAAATGCTGATGATATTTTAAATTAAATAATCATAATTGGAGTTCTGTATTAGACTTTGAAAACATTAAATAAAATCTAGAGTAAATTAATCATAAGTTATTAATTATTACTCCCTTCAATTAAAGGTAATCAGCACTTGTACACTGAAAAATATCGGGAGTGAATTCGGACAAATTTAAAATTGATAGAGTAAATCTCCAGAATCATTAATCTGAAAAAACAAACTCCTTATTTACTCCTCATTTACTCCATATTCGGAGTGATCTTTTTCACTCCCGATTTTTTTCAGTGTAAAAATTAATAAATTATCAAGCCTGTTAACATTGAAATAGTCCTGATAAATATCATGTTATCACTGAATAAATCCAACGTAAACCAGAATTAAAAAAATCATTATCATAAATGAAGATGAGTTAGTAAGAAAAAAAATCCCAAGTACCAATCAACAATTATATTATCTCAACACAATATCAAGGTGAAATCTAAGAGATAATTAATTGCACCAATCATTTTGTTTACAAACAAAATTATGCTTGTATTTTATTTATGAATAATGAAATAAATTTTTAGTAGACAATTAATTGTTATTACAAATCCATTAGTTTGTAACTTAAAATGTAAGTTAATTTATGGACTGATGGGGTTGGGAGTAAAGTAAAATTTAAAAAAGAAGTTACGTTGGGTAATAGAGTACTTTATTAACTTAACGCGTGCTTAAGGATAAGGTATCTTTAAACAAGTGACTGTACGATTATGAGGAAAAAAAATAAAATAAAATATGAATGGTAGACTATCTTTTTTCTGAATTGAAGACTTTCATCATAATAAAACCAGCGACTGTTGCTGCTGCAAGTCCTAATCCAGCTTTCCACCAGACTACTGAGTCTCCTTGCATCAATCCAAACTGTTTCATGTGTCTGCAATAACAATAACAAACAATAAATCACAATATTTTTGTTTCGTTTAAATAATAAAACAAATTAACGCCTTCGTGTAATGAACGTGCTGTTTATTACAGAATAGCAATTGGTATTTTAAATATAAAATTATTTCATTATTTAAAGGCATTTTCAGACTGCCCCTACTTTTTTAAGTATTCAATGACTCAATTGTCATAAGCGTAATTAAATTTTATCAATTAGTTTAAACAAATTAAAGCATTAATTTAAAAAATGACAGAGTTTTGAGTGTCGCAGAGATATAGATTAAAAAAAAAATTACTGAAAGTTGTTATCAACTAGGGGTTGAACGAAATTTGGTAAATAAATTTTTCATACAAAATTTCGAATTACCAAAGTGACATGAGGATTTTACTTAAATTTATTTTATCTTATTGATAAATGTCAGTATTTTTTTAAATCTATATCTCATCCTTTTTCCAGTTGTCGCTAAAATTTTTTTTTTAATTAATTGATAAAACAAATCCGGTCATGGCAATTCAAGGTCATTGAATATTAAAAAAACTGGGGGGTATCGCTGAGAATGCGCTTAATTATTTATTAATAAGCAATGTTCAGGCTTGTAAAAAATAATTGTTTCTATAAAATTGTAAGCTTGGGAAATAAAATGTGAATTTAATAAAGAAAAACAATGACGAGTTGCTTGTTGATGGCATGCACATGCCACACACCCACGATAAATAAAAGTTAAGTCCAAATAAAAATGTATAATGTATAATATTAATATATATGTCTGTTTTTAAATGATTAAGGTAAACAGAGACCTTGTAAAAGAACTCCACCATTGTCTTGGTGAAGGATTGTCAAGCAACATGTAGACCATACGTCGAAAAGTGCTGAAAAGAGTCAGTTACATTGAGTCAATGATACATCCAACGCATTAATGATTTTATTTTTAAATTATTCATTAATATATGACATGGGGTGTGTGATTGTTAAACAAAAAATTAAAGAAACAATTTAATAAGCCTGTACAGTAGCCAGTAGCGTACAAAATATTTATTGTATTTTATTTTATTTTGTTTTATTTTTTTTTTTTAAATTAATACACAATTACTTTAGTGATTGCTTGTAAGTTTACTAACGTGCCTAATATAAAAAAAAATAAATTAGCGGTACAGTGTATAATTTAAACCAACCTGTGTTTGTAAAATAATACCCACGCTGCTTGAAAGCGGCTAAACACGAAATTTCCGTTAGTTTCTCATTGTTTACTTTATTTAATATAAATTCAAACGCGAAACTAAATATTTAGGCATTCAATGGTGAATTTATGAGCCAATGAAGGAAAAAAATGGTGTACTGAAGGGAAGAGCAAATAAATTTTATTTAAATAAATTCAAGGGTAACTTTTACGAATCTACGACTAATCGAACAATTGTTTTAATTGCCGTAAGAAAGCAATCTATATCTCGTAGGCATTCTTAGGCAGTAATTAAGTCGAGGCGTAATTCAGGAATATTTTCATTTATAATAATAAATAGTAACGGTAGTAAGGGTGAATATAAATATACTTACGGAAATGCTGCCATTGTTGCTAATTTAACAAATATTTCTGGTCTAACAGTACGCGTAACACTGTACGGCTGCGGTGGCATCAGCTTGTACTTGTTACAAAAGCTTGCTGGTTGCAGTAAATACTCTTGTTTAACTTCCGACAAATCACTTTTGTTGGCTATTATTAATACAGGTATTTTGCTATCGGCAAAATATTTCTAAAAAAATTTAAAAAATGATTCGATACGAATAATTCATAAGTTCGAACTATTCGGACATCTTTGGTATAAATAAAAAAATACTTACAATGTAAATTCTTGCAATGTATTCAAAAGATTTCGGATTACTTGCATCATAAACAAGTGCCGCAGCATCACATTGAATTTGTGCGGGAGTCAAGGCATCTTGAACATTCATAATATTTATATCTCGTAGTATTATTGTTTTTTCTTGACCATACACATGTACAGTATTTACTGTGACATTTGAATTTGATGGTACTTTCTCATCAGTCAGTTTCTACAAATCGTAAAAAAAAGTGATAAGTTATCTTTGTGTACTAAAATAAATAATTATCTTAATTGGTAAATCTTACTTCAAGTTTAGGATCGACAAAACTCCTGCACAACGTTGTCTTCCCACTGCTCTTTGGTCCAATTACGTGACAAGTGTAAACATTACGACTCGATTGCTTTTTAGCGAGATCTAATTTTTTTTCTCTCGTAACAGTCACCGCACTCGTCTGACACTCGTCATTAAAAATATTGTACCCGAGATACGCCATGTATTCAAGTGTTTTACGTACATTAGTTAGAGTTATTAGTGCCCATTGGCACATGTATCCTTGATACGTTATCCAGCCCTAGGATAAAAATTACCAGCTCAGTATATGTTACATATACATGTCCATAAATAAATTAGATTTAATAAAATAAAAATGAGCCAACGAACCTTTTCATTAGTCGCTACTGTATATTTGAACTCGTCTCCCCATGGCGGAGTTACGCAACGCGAAAACAATGATTCCATTTCAGAAGGCGACAGAGCACCGTCACGATCTCTATCATGCTGCATAAATAATATTGTTAAAAATTCCTGCCCCTTGTGAGACAATTCTGTTGTACATCCTTGCGGTACTTTAAGGCTGTTGATTTAATTATAATTAATAGATAATACATCAATTAAATTATGCTAAAATACTTACGGAGGATGAATGTATTCTTTGGACATTTGTAATTCATTATCGTATCCGAATTTTCTCAGTGCTGCCCAGGTTGTTTCATTCCTACCCCGTTGTATAAATAAACATTGTAAATACATAAAACCTTTCATAGTAACACACCCGTTGCAAGTACCATCGTTTATATTTTTCGATAGCACAGCTTTTACGTCTTCAAGGACTTGTGGCTGCAGCGGCGTATTAAAACATGATTGTTGGAACGCATTTAGCTCCATGTCATTTAGTAAGCCGTCATTATCAAAGTCACAAATCTGAAAAAAAATCATTTTTTTGTATTATATCAGCATCAAAACTCAGTTTGGTGTCTCTACAGCCAGTCAAAAGATAATCCAATGTTACGAACGAATATTAGCAAATACGTGAATTGCGAATGCCTTCGTCCCTTGGAAGAAACAAATAATGTTTTTTCTGACTGGCTGCTGACGAATATTCTATTTGAATCAACACTAATAATAATGATAAATAAAATGAAATGTCCTTACTTTAAATATTCTTTGTAAAGCAATTTTACACTCCTCAGTGAGCTGTAAAATAAAAGTTAAATAAATTTAAAGCCACAAAAATAAAAATATAAATTTAATAATAATTACTTCTTGTGTACTGTCATTGTAAAGTGGCGTAGTAGGATGAAGTACAGCTTTTTGTGCATAGTAAAACATTTCTGAAATATTTTGTAGCGTTTTAGCTGAACACTCGATACAACTTTCAACTTCGGAGAACTCTTTCATTATCGCATGGTACGCCTCAATATTTGAGTAATCTACTAGATCTATTTTGTTTCCAACCAATACCACAGGACATCTATTGCTGGTGGAACACTTTCTGATGAGAGGTAACCAGTAATTAGCAACCCTGTCAAGCGTGTCGTCATCATCAACCGCGTACACGACACAAATGACATGAGCCTTTTGAATTTCTTCCTTTAGCTGATCATCTGTCTGCTCCGTAGCTAAAATTAGAAACAAAAGAAATTATTTTCCAACAATAGCCACCAACAATGAACTAAAAAAAAATAAACAGTTACATGCACTCACCAGAGTAATCAACAATGTGTGTGGGAACCTGCTCAGGAGTTACGTCCGCAGGGATGGTAATTTCCTCAGCCTTCTTGGGAACATCTTCGGCATATTCCTCACTGACCAAGGACAGTATCAGCGATGTCTTGCCCACACCCTGGTCACCAATCAGGAGTATCCTGACATTACGTCTCGGTGCGACCGGTCGCTGGACCATGCTTCCTAGCTTTCTGGCCCGGACACTAATGACTAAACCAACAACCCATCAAGCTCCAAGTGTATCAAGTCTCCAGGTTTATTTACTTGTCACTCAACTCCATTGTCCTTGGAGTATTGAGCACTCACTCAAACTCTGTTTCGTTAACCTCGGCACATCTAACCTCTTTTATTTTAACTTACAACCAACCAACTGGATACTCTATACTAGTCTACTATGCAGTATAATGTAATGATGGTACTGATATATGATAACGAACTAGTGCACCAGCACCAGTGTATGCAGTGTAGGTGGTGGTGGGTATGCTTTCCTTTGACTCCCGTTGTCCCTGTTCTGTTGTTAGCTCGTCACAAAAATCAAACGCACCTTGGAAAAATACGCGCGCAAATCCAAAGCATTGTCAGTCATCCATACACTCAATTCCAGTATATCGTCACATCAACTTACACATAACATCCAAGCATCCACATATATTTAATATATATATATAAAAAAAATCACCCTTACTGTTATCCGACCCAAAAGTTTGACCTTTTTTTAACCTTTATTATTTTATCCAGTCACTTTACTTCGGTAACCTACCAGCCAACCGTCATGCTCTTCCTCGCACTCAGTTTCAGCTACCAAAGCCATCAACCAACACATCTCCGCGGCTTACAGATACTATACATATTTATATATATGTATACATGTATACATGAACATATGGGTGTGAAGGTGAAAGAAAAACACACCCCACATGCAGAGAACACCGTGGGTGGTTGCGAATACTGGCAGAGGCCAACGTTGCTAGTGTGTAGAGTCTAGGGTAGGGTTCATACCATCCAGGGGGTAGTTTGGTCTGGGTAGAGGTCTGAGTATTTCAAGGTTAGGAATTAAGAGAGAGAAGTTGTAAAATAAATTGTCATGATGGAGAGAGATGGAACAATTGTTGTATAATGTCAAGTACACACACTACTACCATTTTTGTAAAATTCTACCAAGATTATGCGCGAATCCATCGATCCTACAATGGCTATTTATTTTATTCACCAGGTCCAGGTCCAGGATTCAAAATCTTAATCTTTTAAATTTTTCTACGCAGTTTTTTATTTTTAATTTTTTAGCGCGAAAAGTAAATGCGTTTTAAAATTCAAATTTTTAATAAGGAAAAATTAAAAAAAATTAATTTACTTCCGGTGAAAGGATTTTATTACTTTTAATAATTATAATAACGTTCAAAATTTATGGTGTGGAAAAGTATTTTTAAATTGATGCAGATAAATGATGAAAGTCGGACAACGGCTGCTAATTATCATTGATTAGATTGTTGTTAATTATTGTAAATGTTAATTAACATGTACTTGATGAAGAAATATTGAGAATGAGATTTTAAAATAATACATTCAGCGTGAAGATAAACTGAACGATAGCCAACAGCGATATCTCATATAAAGTTATTTAAAAGATATCTTGTTGCAAAAGTTAAAAGTTATCGGTCAAGACATTTTGAGTCTGATGAATTTAAAAAACATTTATTTACTAAATCAATTAAAAATTATTTTAGCTGGTTTTTAAATTCAGTTCGCAATTAGAGTTATTGCGTAATTAAAATTAAATGTTTTATTTTTTCAAGATATCTTTTAAATGTCAAAAATTTATACACTAAACTTATAAGTAACGTTATTTTTAAATTATAATTATTACAGATAACTTGTAGACATCTGGAGGTTGGACTGAGGGTGAAATGTAATCGCTCTTTTTCACACTGAAAGTAAATAACTGAATTATCTTTCAGAAATTAAATTTAAATTTTAAAAAAATAAAATTTTGTAGCCTGTAAATTATATTTCATAGATATTTGAATTCTAGCACTGATTATAGAGAAAACGTCACTTGTATTTCTTCTTTTACACTCATAGAGAAGAAACGATAATTTTCTGTGAATCAAAATTGAAAAAAAATAAATTTTTTATCCTTATTGTAGGATTTGAGAAAACGTTAAATGTTTCCTTTCTTTCGTTTCCAATCTTGATTGAAAAATTTAATTAGTGGAAGTAGTCTGCCGTAATTTTTAAGTAAATAAAAAATTAAAAAATAGTTTGTAATCTACGTAATAAATTATTTAGTTTATTTCATTTACGCGTCACGTTTTATTTTTTTTGTATTAGTCTTCTTCATTGCAGATGTTGATACAACTTATCAGAATGACAGAGACAAAATAAGTTACTAATATTAAATATTAGGCAATTAAAAAAAATATATAATGAAGATAATTTTTATAAATATCATTCCCAGCAAACGTGATGTGCTAATTCTTATCCATATAATTTTTTGATCATGTAATACATTTTTTAAGAATAAAAGTACATTGACTTTTAATTTTAGCGTTAAAATTTTTCTTTTTTTTGCGCCAATTGACAAATTACTGTAACAGTAAAATGAGAAAATAAATAATGTATTTAGTGGATTTATTGATGTAGGAAAATTTTGGATCACATCATCCCTAAACTATACAAATATTTGATAGCGATGACCCGCGATTGCGTTAAAAAGACGATAGTTGATTAATAAACTATTACAGTGCAGTCCCCTCGGACAACAACAAGACAACAAACAAAGGTCATGGAGGCCATGAAGATATGGCCGAAATCGACGATATGGATTTGGTATATAAGCGAAAATATTTTGGCAGTATGGTACAGAAGAGTTTTCTGATTTAGAATCAGAATGCGCATCTTTTTCTTGCTGGTAGCCCTCGCGGCTGCAGTGGCCGCTATCCCGACTCCTTTTAGACAGCATGCTGGTAAGCATTAATACTAATTAATTAATTTATACATAATAATTAACTCGATAATGAATTTCTTAAATTTATCCGGCAGCCGACCAGGAATTACTTAAAAAGCAGCAAGACATCATCCACTTGTTGGAGCACATAACACAGCCGACTCCCGACAAACAAGTCTACAACTTGGGAATAAACTACGACATTGAGCAGAGCTATGGTGACTACAGCGAGCCCCACATAGTAGAGTACTACGTCGGTCTCGTCAAACAAGGACATGTCCAGCCAAAAGGAACACCCTTCTCAATGACCATCAGCCAACTTCGCAAAGAAGTTTCTCTGATGACTCGTATGTTCCTTGGAGCCAAGAACTACTCAGTATTTTTCAAGACTGCTGCTTGGGCCCGCATCCACGTAAATGAACACCAGTTCATCATGGCATTCATCACCGCTCTTCTCCAGCACCCAGAGACCCAGGGAGTTATTCCACCAGCTCTATATGAAATCCTACCTCAGCATTACTTCGACGCCCGCGTCATCCACGAAGCCCAGAATGTCAGAATCTACGGTATGGACAACCCAATGACCGAGCAGACAGTTGTCATCCCAGTAAACTACACTGACTACCTTCCTTACGGAGAACACCAACTCTCTTACTTCACCCACGACATTGGTCTCGCTCTCTACCATGCTTACTTCGCACTTGCTGGTTACATGATGCCTGAAGTAAGTATTCCATCATTACATTGAAAAAAACCATTACGATTTATTTATGATTTCTTTAATTATTTATTCAGGGTTACAAAGTACATGGAGTTGAGGGTGAAACCCACCACTCATCACACTTTGGACGTGGATCACACTACTGGTACATCCACCAACAACTTATGGCTCACTACAACCTCGAACGTCTGTCCCAAGGTCTTGGACCCATCGATGAAGTCGACTACGAACACATCAAGACCCCATACCACCCACACTTGTACTGCACCAACGGACTCCAGTTCGCTGGTCGCTCTCACGAAATCACCCTTACTCCCTACTACGCAGACCTCGTGAGAAACGTACACGCTCTTGAACAAAGAATCGTCGATGCCATTGACTCCGGCTACGTAATCACGCCCCAGCAATCTTTCCTATCCCTCTTCCATCCCCAAGGACTCAACATCCTCGGAGAAATAATTGAAGGCACCGGAAAATCCATAAACCCACGTTACTACGGCAGCTACCAGGCCGTAGCCCACCAACTTCTTGGCAACGCACCGGAATTCAGTACTATCTGGGAGTACACTCCATCTGCTCTTGATCTCCATGAGACATCAGTCCGCGACCCAGCCTTCTACCAACTCTACAAACGTGTGATGAAATTATTCCATCGTTACCAGGAGTCTCTTCCAGCTTACCAATACAACGATCTATTTGTTCCTGGTGTAACCATCGACAAAATCATCTTCCCCGACCTCAACACCTACTTCGACACCCAGATCGTCGACCTCGACAATGGAATTTTCCAACCGGTTAACAAGAACGAGCAGGAGAACCTTAAAGTAAAGGCCGAGGTTAAGAGAATCAACCACAAGCCATACGAATACCAGATTGTTGTCAACTCCGAGAAACCCATCACCAACGCAGTCGTACGTGTCTACCTTGCACCCAAATACGACTACGATGGAAAATTAGTCGACATCAGCCACCACAGACATTACTTCGTTGAACTTGACCAATTTGTCTACGACTGTAAGTCTATTGTCCAACTATCAATAATTATTTAGATCCAGTAAACCAACTAATCACCTAATTTAATGTTACAGTCCAAGAAGGCAAGAACGTAATCGTCAGAGACTCTCACCACGCCCCACACTTGAGCCATGACTACCCAACTGTCCACCACATGATGACATACATCGACAGCGCAGTTCGTTCCCAGAACCCGTTCTACGTTACTGAGCCATCCCAAATCTTCGGATTCCCCGCCAGACTATCAATTCCCAAAGGACGTTACGGTGGATTCCCACTCCAAGTTTTCGCCATCATCAGCGTTCCTGAGCACACCAGCTCTCACTATGGACCAGTGGTACCAGCTCAATACCGCACCTACCAGAAACCCCACTACCACGTTGTCGATGATCAACACTACCAACCATGGGTCCAAGAACAAAGATCTGGACAAGGTCTCTACGACGCCCTTGATGTTGTTCCCCACTACCACAAACACGGAGTTTACGGCAAAGATGGTAATTTTAATTATTTTAATAAAATTATATCCTTAAATTAATTATTTGCAATTTCAGTTTCAGCTGAAAAAATGAGCTACTACTACGGTCACTACCTTTACCACAAATACCCACAGTACTACCCATTCTACTACCACCAACACTCCGAAAAAACTTGGCCAACCCAAGAATACTACGGAGTCCACCACCCAGAATACCAAGGACAACAACAAGTCTACCAGCAATATCCAGGACAAGGACCATACCAATACCAACACCAATATCCACACCAAGTACCTGCTGGTCAAATTTTACCCGTAGGACAACACAAAGTATACCAAGGTGAAGGTGTCTACCAACACGGAGCAACTTACCCATACGTCGTCGGAGGTACCGTACAAGGAATGAAACACGAAGTCCACCCAGAAGTACACCAAGGAGTCCACACCGAAACACACCAAGCAATACACCACGACGTCCAGTCTGACCAGACAACTGGCTACGACGTCTACAAGCACAACATCGAGTACTTGAAGAAGTACTACCAAGGCAAGCACATCAGCGAGATCATCGGTGGAGCCGTTTCCCTGGACTACAAGCCTCTGGGTTACCCACTGGACAGACCTCTTGCTCCAAGTGCCTACTACATTCCAAACATGAAGGTAGCCGAATTCATGGTCTACCACCACGATGGCCATTTCCCAGATGAGCACCACCACGAAACCCACCCCATAACTTACTAAACTAAATAATTATCTTTTATTTCTTTCCCACTTTCATGACTTTTTTTCCTGTTTTTTTATGTTAGCCCTCACTTTGTGATTGGTAATACTCAAAATAAATTATCCGCTATTTGATACTAGAAAATAATATTTTTATTTTATTTATCTATTCATTAATTAATTATTATTATTATTAAAATTAGTAATTAAATAATGTTAATGATGATGTGGAGAACTGATTGGATGCATAATGAAAATTATCAAATCGCATGCGAACATCTAATTTCTTCTTATGATGATAAAGCTGACCGTTGTTTTAAATTTTGTCTTTTGCGTGGGTGCTAGTATTCTTGTGAAGATTAACTTGAACACGAGTTATTCACCAGTCATCATCTCCATGAACTCTGAAATAGAATATAAATTGTTTAGTCACGCGTTCTTAAAAAAGACAAGCTCATTAAATATAATTGCGTTGTATATAAATATACACTTATTATACGTAACAAATATTAATTATTAATAAAACTAACCGTCAAAGTCCACTGTGCCAGAGCCATCGGTATCAATTTCGGCAATAATACCATCGAGGTCCGAGCTCGTTAATTTGTCATCAAGAGCCGCGAGAATTTCTTTAAGCGTAGCCGTTGTGATGTAACCGTTTCCTTCGCGGTCGTAAAGACGGAAAGCTTCTTTCAACTCTTCTTGCATCGCCTCCGCGTCTTCTTCTTCGAGGAATCTCCCGGCTATTTTACAGAACCCGTCGAAATTAACTTTTCCGACCTTGTCGGGATCATTTTCCGCGATGATTGCGTTCAGCTCGGCATCGTCGAACAACTGGCCCATGGTGTTCAATATCGTCGAGATCTTTATGGTGTCAATGAAGCCGCTCTTGGTGGTGTCAAACATTTGAAATGCTTTGCGCATTATCGCGGTCTTTTGTTCATCTTCTTCCTGAAATTTATCACAAACAAAATAAATAAATTAATTAATTTTAAATTTAAAAACACTACTAGGGGTGTGCGACCAGTTCGAACCTACGAGATATTCGTATCGAATTCAATCAAACTACTCAATTCAAATTTTGAACCAAATAATTCGAATAATTCAAAAATTTTTTTTGAACGACGATTCAAAATTTTAATATTTTTTCCAATAATTCAAATTTTTATCAGAGTTCAGACACGAATCTACGAAAATTATGCTCTCAATTAAATAAAAATTGAATATTTGAAAACTGATCAGAATTTTCTTGATTCAAATCGAACAATTTGAAAAATTTCAAATAATTTAAAAACTCGGATAATTAATTGACGAATAATTCGATTCGAATCATAAACGATTAGCTGCACACCCCTACACTTCACTTAAAAATAGAATTCACTTGGTCACCATTAATATTTGTCACAGATTTTAAAAATTGATAAGTGAAAAAACAAAAAGAAAAATAAATGAGTAAATTTTAAGAGATAAGAGTTTTAAAAAATAAGAAGATTAGAAGATAAAAAGGGATAAGTCGCGATAATAAATCTTACCATGGTGATTGATGTCTTGCGTTGGAAACGGACGAAAGTTACCTGACGCGAACCTGCAGCTTCTCGGGAAGATATAAAGGCCCGTGGGGTGAACCAGCTAGAAAGCCACTACCCAATTACACACAAGTCTGCACAAAAATAGTCGACGCACAAGAGAAACGAAAAATGAAATATGTTATAAGTTTCCGCCGAGGTTTACACGCCGGCAGAAGGTCAATAGTTATACACAGACAGTAAACTCATATTTTTATAGTTATTAAAAATCTTAATAGCCTCAGCATCCTAATGGATTACGCCTATTTATTTTAATCTCATTAATTATATCCGCTTACTAATTTAACAATTTCACTCCTTAGACTTTGAAGAATATCATCGGAAGCTTCATTTATTTTATTTTATTTTATTTACCAGCTCTGCTGCACATGACTGATTGCTTTTATAAATATTCGTTTTAAGTTCAAAATTCAAACTATTCGCGGTAATAAAAAAAATTAAAAAATCATAATCCGCCTACATATTTCCTGGTTGGCAAATATTATACTTTATTGAAGTATAAATTACTTAAATATTTAATATGTCTCATCTTTTCCAATAATAAAGGAGAGACCAGACTAGTCTATACATATTCTGGTTTTGTAAAAAGGTGTCGCAAGCAATTGCGTAATTGGGTTGAAACGTTGATGAGGCCGGTACAAAATTATCTTCCAGTAAAATTTTTGGCTCAATAATGCTATGTCTTTTTTTTATTATTTATTTTAAATACTACAAAGAGCGCATACATGTATATGGACCAATATTATATACATTTAAAACAATTTATAGAAGTTTAAAAAATTGGACGACCTTCAAACGTACCCTCAATTAAGCAAACACTTGACAATGGGATTGTAACAAATAAAATTAATGTTAATGGACATTAATAAGTGTTAATTCAAACGGGAGCAGAGAAAATTGAATAGCTCGGAGTCGTTTAACGGCTCGTTTACCCGAAGATATAAACCAACGTGGACTTCTTTTGAACTTTGCTCAGATTAAATGGATTATAATAATGATATTCCTCTCTTGCAACAATAAGAATATATACATATAATATAATATATTAATAAAAGTATGAAACCCATTAACAGACAGCATGTGCCAAATTTTAAAAACACTATTATCTGGCAACTGACTTGTCTGTGATACGAGTCGTTTGAAGAGAATGCAATGCAGCGCAGATGATATGCTGATGGTCCTTCTTGTGTGCACTTAAATTCGGTAACACTGAAGTGTTTTTTCTCCATCTCTATCTTTATTCTATTCTCTGTTTCATCTTATAGCGCATTCCACTTTAACAGAATACAGCAATAATAATAATGTGTAATGTTATTTTATCCGCGCGAAATTTTCAAGCATTTAAATATCTGCAACCCACACTTTATATTACAAACGCATGTATGATGATTTGTAACGAGTAATTTGAATTGTAGTGAATAATTAATCAACGGTAGTTAGATTGTACGCTGTTGATGTTAATGCTGATGCATTGGTTATTATCCTTACTATTAAAAACAGATGCTGACCTGAAAAACACATTACTCAAGGTTGAAATTGATTGCAATGTTTAAATAACCATTGGATAATTTCCTTATGTCTGTTATTATTAACTTGGCGGTTTTTTTTAAATTTTCGCGGTTTAAATTCGCGACTTAAAAATAATAAATAAATTTTTATAATTTATTGGGTAGCATTGTCAACACATTGATGATTTTCTTATTTATTCAGGTTCATTCACCTCTTAATCCAGCATTAGATCTTTCGTTGTAAGTTATTATGATTAATAGCCAGTTGTGGTCCTTTTAAATGTTTGTAGTTAAGTGTTTTGCATTTAATTGGCTTTGAGCCCATCATATCACAAAACTATACGCAAATAAATATCCCGTGGGTTTCAAATATTTTACCCACGTTATTATTATCATTATTATTGTTATTATTATTATTATTATTACAATTGAGGATAGTTCGTTACGCGTCATCAACAACTCTTACTAAAAATAAATCAGCATGACAGTTTCAGAAAACGTCTTTATGTAACAAAACATAAATAAACTAAACTATTTATTTTACATTGGAATTTATACTCTGCTCGAGGTTTATACATTCCAAAATGATTAACCATTTTATACAAACATTAATAAATGTTGTTACCACGGAAATCCGGATTACCGAGTTATCACAATATTTTAAATTAAACATTTTGGGAAATTTATTTTACAGGAAAAATATTTTTTAAGTTATAAAATTGAAATGACGCATTTTGTATCAATTATTTATATTCCTATTTTAATAATCTTTTGTTTGTACATATTTAAAATTTATAAAATTCAATTGTACATATTTTTAAACAGACATTTTAAATATTTTATTTATAAAAAAATATTATTTATATTTAAACAAATAAAAAAGGTTTAACATTTAATATATTATAAAAAAAAAAATGTTGAAATTGATACATATAAACGTAATGACAACAATATTAATATATCCTAATATTCAATATCACATGCCATAACATACAGCAGAATTAAAAATAATAATTAAAAAAATAATAAATTTTATAAATAATGTCGTTCGATAAAATTCATAATCACTCATAATCGACTTAATAATTTTGAGCGGTGGATTATTCGACGCCTAGTTGATAACCTGACCTCGGTTCATCCGACTAGAATACATGTGGAATAATCCAATTTAATACCATTCAATTTGTTACTTAATTTATTATTTAAAATAAAAAAAAAATCAGTTTAATTTAAGGCAACTCGGAAAATGCGTACACTGGAAGTTAATGAAAAATATACCGAAATTTCTTATTGTCTAGACTGTAAAATTATTATTATTAATTTTGTTAGAAGTGACGTAATCTCAAAACACCACTGTTGACCTAGAGATCAGTTGATTTAAATGAACACTATTTATCCTAATTGAAAATATGTTTATGTACGCATTGGTCGGCTATAAAAAAATTTAAAGCTGATATCTGAGTTGCTGATTCATATCAAGATATTAAACTCGGCACTGCCGAGTTTTATATATTTCAGCTCCTAAAAAAAATTAGGAGCCTGTTTTACGTATTAATGTATAACTAAGTAATTATATTTTAACAATAAAATATAATATTTATGATATCTAATTATAAAAGACCCTACTACCAGTTATTTTAAGTATTAATGCCGTTTATGGTGATTGTATTGCTGATAAATTTGATATGACGATAGGCATCCCATCGGCTTGTAATTTTTCAGATAATTTTTCATCTTTGTTTTTTCTGCGGTCGTAAATAACTTTTATCAACCACAAAATCATCAGTGGAATCGGCGTCATTATGGCACAGGACACAGGAATCACTAAAGAAAAAAAAAGTATTTATTTAGATAAAAATAGAGTGCAAGTGATTAATTAAATGAATTGAAAATTAAAATTTTTACCGGTGGTAAGATCGGCAGCTGGCTGCTGCATACCGGATTTAAGGAGGAAAATAGCGATTCCGGTGTTCTGAATTCCGGTTTCAATGGCAATAGCACGAATGTCAGGTTGCGGTTGTCGGAAGACCAACATCATTATTAAACCGCATATGAATCCTAGCCATGGCAAACCCATTCCTGCTAGAGTAATCTAGCGAAAAATTATTTAAATTTAAATTTATGAATAAAAGACTTGGTCTTTAGTTTAGATTTAAATATAAAATAATTACCTGCCAGGAAAATAATTCGAATAAATATAAATTTGTTACGATGGCAAAAATAACAATAAATAAAATTAAGATTACGGAAAAAGGCTTCATTATTCGGACCATTATTTTACAAAGTCTTGGGAATTTACGTTGAATTAAAAACCCAATTCCCAATGGAACTACTAAACCAACAGCTGAAAATGCTATTCTGCTGTAAGGTATCTTTATATTTCCTTTGTCAAAAATATATTTACCCAGAGTAAATATCCACAGTGGCATGGTACCTAATAAAATAAAATAAAACATTATAATTTATAATTTAAAGCTGTGGTGTCATTGCAAAAATTAACGATCACAGACTTCACGCAGACTGTTTACATAAAACTTATGTATTTGATTCAAAATATTTCATCAGCTTGGAATTAAAATTAATGGGAAGATAAAAGTATAAAAATAGTATATATTTAATTACCAAAAGAAGCCAAAGTTGATACAGTTGTCATGCTGATAGAAAGTGGAAGGTTTCCACCTAAGAGCAAAGTCCATATGTTTGACGCTCCTCCACTCGGACTTATCCCAGTAAAAAATATACCGATTTGCATTTCTGGTTTGTTAGGGAATAATATTTGTCCGATACCAAACGCCAACTGTTTGACAACAAACAATAAAATTAATTTATTTTATCAACAATAAATATAAATGATGATTTTTTACCACACCCGCACCGGAAGTTTAAATTCCCGCTCTATTTAGAGGGAAGCAAGTCGTTCTTTTTCTCTTATGAGAGAACAAATGATGAAAATTACCGCATGCGCTGTTCTTCCCGCTAACAGGCAAAAATTTAAACTTTCAGGTGCAGATCTGGTGAAAAATTGAATACACATCACGGAGGAAGGTGGGTCATCTCAATCCGCGTATTTTCCACCCTCGCCTTGGCTTGGACTGGCTATTACACGGATTGGAATGTCCTACTTTCCACCCTAGGTGTGTAATACACAAATTAATTACCAGAGGCATGATTATAAATTGACAAATCGATCCAATAATTGGCCCGACAGGTTTTCTTATCGTCTGACGACACACGTCCCAGTCCATAGCGCATCCAAAATTAATATACAATATGCACACAAGAGCTACAACACTTCCAGTAAATAATCTATCGATTATACGTTCCGGACGTATAACAATTACCTCTAATCTGTTCAGCTCATAAGTTCTCTGCAAAGATTAGAATTTAATAATTAATTTAATTATCGATAATAATAATTTATAAAAATGCCTACCCCTTGTTCAGTGACTTTTAGGATTATGACAGCTTTGCCAAGAAATAGAGCCGTAATATTTAAAGAACCATTGAAGCGATCGACACCAGCAGCAGGTAGAGATTCAACCCATGGTTCATTGACGCTCACAACATGATGGTCAGTATTTTCGATTTCAAATTTAATTCCCGGTCTGTCAACTCCCTCAGGAATTACCAATTCAAATGGGACATGTATTACGTCATCAAGATGAAGGTTGACCGACTGATTCCCGGCAAAAGATAACTGCCAGGCTTGGGTCGTTTGTATGCTCGTCAGTCCCAGCAGCAGAATTCCAATGTACGTCAACATATTCTACAATTAAAAATGACAATAAATCAAAATTTATATTTTTAAAATATCATTACAGTAATTTAAAAATAATTAACTAAGCTCGACTACCGATTTGAGATATGAGTGTTTTGACATCATAATTTAAAATATTAAATATTCATTAACGACTCAAGCTTTATTAACTTGTAGCGTGATTACATTCAATCATAATTTAAATAACTGGCTCTATTGTTAATTCATTTATAAGTAAATATTAATATTCAAATACATATGGGATTTAGCGATTTAATTTACTTTTATAATTATCCACTTTTATGTTCAATAATTGTTATTATAATTAAGCCGAGTGTCATTTATGCAACTCACTCTCGCTTATTCCTCATGTCATTAATTTTAAATCCCTACATATATAATATATCAACTTACATAAATATAAATAATTACTGAATACTTGAGAACTTTTAAATAACAAGCAAATACTGAAACCAGGTACTGATAATTTTTAAAAAATCAACTGATTTAAAATTTACATGGACGTGATATTTAAAGACAAACACTCAAGTGATTACAAACTCAAAAGTTGATAACTTGCTGATAAACCAAAGTATTGTGGCCATTACAAATTTAAAGAATCAGTAAAATAATCAGTAGACTTGACGATAACACTAATTATCATCAATTTAATCGTAAAATCTTGCTTGTTTTTTTTAAATTTATAATTACTCGTTACCTGCAATGAGCATTGCAAAATAATAAATAATATTAGGTAATAACTGCATGTATATATTAAGTAATATTACCTTGAAATAAAAAAATAATTTGTCGACAAATAAAACGCACGTTTCATTAAATTTGAAGTCACTGACTGGAGATACTTTCACGTGCGCTAGTTTCGAGAAAAGGAATAGACTGTTTTAAAAAGAAGAATTTATGTGGATCCACATTTGTGCGTGAAACCGGATTTAAGAGCAATTTCACTTTAATGTTAAGTAAATACAGTACTGATAGACGAGTAGTTATTTTATTGCCGGTGGCATATAACGATAATAATATAACGAATAAATAAAATAAAATAATAAATTATATAAACGTGCGTTTAGTCACATAGGCACATGTGCTCCGCGTCACTGAGATATAAATTTATAAATATACACATAGTATATTTGTCCTTTAATGTGTATACGTAAGAATTAAATTAGCTGGAGTGGAATCAGTCGGAGGTATAGACACTGAATACGTGACTTCTGACTCCGAAAATAATTCCTACAATGGTTTGACCACTTGGTAGTAACAGTAACCTTGATTTTATTTTATCATTATTTTACATATATTCAGTATATGTAGGCGATCACGTAACGTAACTGGTTTTGACTATTTTCCGTGGCGGCATCTATGTAACTCGCCATAAGAACTTATATTTCTTTTTAATTAATAAATTTGATGTTTGAAATCAAAATTTAAAAATCTTTAAGTTTTTAAAATTGTATTAATTATTTAAATTATACATTTAATTATCAATTATTTTTATCGGTCGCTGGTTCCCCAAAAAAATCTTGTATTAATAAATAAATAAATAAATTATTTTTAGTATCACACGATTTATACAGATAATTGTTCTATAAAAATATTTATCTCCATGATTAAAAATAAATATTTTTTAAATTATTATTATTTTGGCTTCAAAAATCTTGAAATTCTAAATCAAATAATTTTTGTATGACATCGTCCATTTGAAGTTCTTTTGATATTTCTACAACCAACTCGTCTATCAGCTTGTCAGATATCCTGTCATCAAAATAATTCATTTATTAATATATAATAAGACAAAATTACCATAAAGGTGTTGATATATTTTAATTAACAGAATGAAGTTTACCATGAAACCACTTCCCAAGGTTTGTTTAAACTGTTGCTGGTGTACATGGGACTCAAGCTACAGAGACGTTGGTACTCATCTCGGTACTTGAGGAGCCGATCTGCTGAATCATGGGATACATGGAGTTTAGTCAGCCCAGAATTTTTAGTGTCACTTGTAGCAGATTCTGAAGACTCTCGATCGCTTTCAGATTCACGAGAGCTCTGGGTTTTGGAAGTCCGTTGAGTTTCTGAAGATTTGCTGCCCATGTCATGGGACTCAGGCGACGTGATTGAAGATTTCCGACTGCTTTTCATTTTCTCTGCTAGATACTCGTGCAAAAACTCCAGGAGAGCCTCCATTGTCGTGGCTTCTTTCAATGATGAATTTTTTTGCTGCAATTTATATTTTACTATTAATAAAAAATACCAGGAAATAAATATATAGAATAAAAATGAGCGTATACTTTTTTAGCAGCTAAAGAAATTAAATCCGTTATGATTGGAATTAAACTAGACAGTTGTTTATTTTTAATAACAATTTCTGTTGATGATTTTTTTTTATTAACATCAATCTGGTTGCTGGACTTTGGTGGCCTACTTTGCGTATCATTTTCCCGCTTTATGTTTTTTTTTTTAATTTTATTGACATTGGACATTGACGAGTGGCAAATACGCGATGATATTCCATTACTTCCCTAAACAATTAAATATTTGGCATCAATAATTAAAAAAAACTAAAAATGCTAATTTTAAAAAATAAATTATCATACAATTTCCGAATCAGTTGGCATCATTTCCATTACAGTTCTGATATCATCCTCTTTTTGATAATCTCTAGTCCTAACATGACTTCGTTTCAACACTTCACGTCTAGGCTTTTGCATCGCGATACTTTGACGAGGTTCAATTGGGCCTGAAGCAGGATTATTCAACCGTAATCTGCCGACAGTAGATCTTCTGTCTCTTGGATAGACACCAACAGTAACTATACACATTCAATAATAATTAAGCGCATCAATAATTTATCAGTAAACAAATAATCTAATGATTTGTTATTTTTTTTTTTTCTATAAATATTAATCATCTGATACCAGGCCGTCGATTTCTCAGGCATTTTGTATATTTAGAATCAACGCTGTACATACTAAAGCGATTTGGATAATTTTTACGGTTGTCCAGACGATTTCGTCTTTTAGCTTCGGATGTTGATGCGCCAATGAGAGTTGGTGCTGTGTGGTTGTAAGCTGATTCGTGATCTGAAGTCAAACGCAGCTTTGATAAAATAGCATAGCACCTTTTCTGCGTATCTTTACCCTTCAATAAAAATATTCAATAAATTATCAACCATCAGGAAATTAATAACTAGAAATTTAAATAAATTACCAAAGGAAGCGGAGCAGTATCGCCAGCACCGAATAATTCAGCAGTGAGATTAATTTTTGAGCAAACATCTCTCAGATCAATAACGACTTGTAAAATTTCCTTGAGCTTTCCCGGATGTCCTTTTAAAATAGAACTCGGTATGTGCTTACAGTAAGCACTCAAAGCGTTGAGCAATAATTGATGAGTTGAGCATAATTTTTGTTCCAACGCTTGCATGTGCAGAGACAGTACCCGTTTAGTAGGTCGTCTAGCACCAGGTGACATAACTCTCACGTGTCTTTGGACGTCTGACATTTGACGTCTCAAATCATACAAATAATTACGTGAAAATCGTATTGCAAACTCCATAACTCGTTGCTGACGTCGTTTTAAATCGATATCACCGTCTGGTTGGGGTATCCGACAAAGACGATATGATATTTCATCCAAAAGTTCTGAAATTTTAGCTTGAATACCTAAAATTTTATGAGCTACCACTGGGTCTATACGAACGACATGATCGGAATATTGATCACGCTTATTTTGTGATGTCAATTCAGGAGTTGAATTGCATTCACGGCAATTGTAGTCATGATAAAAAGTACAAGGACGTTCATGACGATGTCTTATTGTGTGCTCGTAGCGCAATTTCGTTGTTTTGGATTTGAAATCCAGTTGAGATACCGGCGAGCGCTCGTAGACCAACTGATCCTCGTCTTCTTTCTGTACAGCTCGCAGTGTGCTGCTGCTTTCCGAGTCATTATCATCATCATCATCATAGTTTTCAACTTCATAATCAAACTTCAGTGACTTTTTATCACTTCTAGGAACCTGAGCGCGAAAAAATTATTGATGATGATTAAATTATCATTTAAAATAATTATAAATAAATAATTACCAAGTCATCATGTCTTTTGTCATCACTTGTACACGTGGTCAGTCTTTCTGTACGTTCAGAGTCTTCGTCAAACCTCCTGAGCTCGTGATCAACTTCTTGCAAATTAGCACGTAGAATCTGCTTGGCATCAACGTCCCGATAACAATTAAGGTGATAATCGTCTTGATGTTCCTGCTGATTTACAAAAGAAGTCCAGACCCGTTCCTCATCGTTTTTCGTTCTCTGTCTTCGTACATCTTTCACGATATATTTGAATTGATTTGAAGGCACGTACTTGAAGAAATAATTAAAATGTTGAATTAAAAATATAATTACAGATAAAAATAAATAAATAAATACCTTGAAATTGAAGTCATTATCATCGTCATCGGTGTAGGCATTTTCACAAGATTTTTTATCATTTAAATAATTAAATTTCATGGATTTGATGACGGATGACATGACCGTTTTTGGTTATGTCTGTCATCAAAAATGAATAATTTTTTTTTAAACTTTTTTTGTTTATTACAATATGTTATTTTAGTTTACCAAAATCCATTGTGTTATTATTATATTTTTATAAATTATAACGGGTTTAATTGAAGTTAATTTATTCCTAAAAACAATTTTAATTTAACAGTTTTTAAATTCAAACAGCCAATCATGAAAATGCAAGTGCGTTTGTTTACGCGTCGTTGGGGAACGACCGGCTGCTGCTGCATTCATTCAAAAATTTTTTATTACTCAATAATTACCTCATATTTTTTATAACATGAATTTAGATACCTTACATATATTTATTTTTTTAAAATATCAATTATTGATTCCCGCGCATTTTAACAATTTTTGAATTTTTTTTTTTCCATCAAATTACGCGGGATTTTTTTAAAAATTTGAACTCATGTTAATTGTCGACAGTAATTAGTAATAAAATTACCCACAGTAAATTCTTAATTACTTTTTTTTAACATTTTATAATTACTCGGACTTGATCAAAGTATTTAAATATTCAAATCTGAAAATAATTTCAAAAATTAAATTTTACAAAAAAATAATATAATCCTGAAGTTAGCAGACAATTCAAATTTTTGAATTTTCTTTTCCAAAATTTAATTTAAAATAAAAATAAAAATATGCACGTGTAGAAAATTAAAGAAACTGTATGTACAATTTTTTTAAAATTTATCTTTTTTAAAAATAATTCAAAAATTATTAGACGTCGACTAACTTCAGTATCATAAAAATAATCAACTCCTGGTGCTTTTGCAGCAAGACAAGATGATTCTGTAATTGCATGTAGATTAAAAAATAAAATAAGACATAAAAAAGTAAATGTACATGTAGGTACATAAAGTTGTCAGGTGAACAAAGAAAAAAAAGTAAGTGTATGTACGTGGATGTATATAGTGGGTGCGGTCGTAGAATTACCAGCACCAATGACCGAGTAGTCTCCGGCTACTGGTTGTCAGTGTAGTTTGCAAAAGGCATACTCGTATGCCATCAGTAGGAGAGTGTTGGTCTAGTCTATGTAATGTTTAATGCTGTGGGTATGAGTCCGCGATCAATACTGACGACTACGCCGGCTTTCTTCCCTCGAGAAAGTCGCCCGAAGATTTCCGCCGGCGTGTCAGTTTGAGCAAAATTAAACGCGCTGCGTACCGAGTTGTCCGACTTTGCTATTTATTAGTAAATAAATTTGTCAGTTGTCAGTCTATCAATCATCAGTATATTGATTTCTAAAGCAGAGCAATTGGAAGATTTGAATAATTGACGTAAATAACGCGGCCTCGACGACTACCTCGGCTGAACCGGGTGAACCACCCAGGGGAGGAAGGCATCAACGAGGGCATTAAATCCAAGACATCGTGCCCTCGTCTCTCTTCACCCTCCTCCCTCACTTTGGTTCGCCACCTCGCAACGAGTTCCGGTTTCACCTCTCGACGTCTAACGTACGTACTTTATTTAAAACATTTATTTTATATTTATTAATATAATTACTGTCTATTGATTTAATAAACTTAGTCATTATTTTGCAGTAAAGTTAATATATCAGACTGGCTCATAGGTTGTCTAGACAATTATATTGACGCGTTATTATTGCGCGGTGTTGAATTATTCACGAATTGAGTCGCAAAAATATAATCGCGGATCAATCATCAGTTAGTTTATAATTTTATTTGTATTTTTAGAAAAATAAATCGTAAAATGACGTCCAAGGTGTTAGTCAAGTTACCCACGGTGCCATTTTCTCAGGTCGGTGACTTTTAAATTTGATTGGAGATAATTGCATTTTTTTTATCGAGTGTTTTCTTTTCCTTTTTCTTTTGTAGGGGAAAAAATCAACGGAGCTAATGAGTTTGCCAGCGAGAAACGACGGAGTTGCAACGCCCTTGCGATCTCAGCAAGCGGGTATTAATGGAGATAGGACACCTCAGTTGGAGCAGAATATGAAGTTTCTTCAGGAACAACATCAAGCAACTCTCGTTGCTTTGCATCAGGAAGTGGAGACTCTGCGGCAACGAAATCGCGGTATAAAAATAATTTTAAATAAATTGATAAATGTATTGACTTTGTGTTAGAGTAGAATTAATTTGTTGGTGATTTGAATTTCTAGATTTACAATTTCAGTTGGTATTTACTAAAGGCACTGCGTGTACAAATAGCCCGTCATCACCAGAAGATAATTCAAACGGGTTTGTGAAACCTAAGGTACTGATTACTATTATTTATTTATTTATTATTTTTAAGATAAACTTTCAGACATCGATGATTCGATCACGATTCCGATGTCTGTCTGATAGGGAAGCCCAGTTAGTGTCAATGTTACTCCTCTGCAGATTGAACTTCTTGAACGTGATCTCGAGGAGCTCAAAGTATCATTCAATGACGTTAAGAAACAAAATGTCCATCTTCTTGAAATAATTGAGCAGCAGAAATTGTAATTACCAATTCGAGATGGAAATACAATCGAAATTTGATATTAAGATTAATTTATTGTAATTTTATTCAGGAAATTAGAACAGACGGCAAAGGACAAAGAAAAACTTAAAGTCAATGATGCGGCTATACAAGTGGGAGAAACGACAAATTCAGTAAATAGCGAACTGGCAGCGCGTCTAGAGGATGCAGAGTCATTGGTAAAGAGATTGCAGCGCGAGAATTCAGATCAGCAGCGTGAAATAGCAACGATAAAAGCGTCATCAGCTAAAAATTCTGGTGGGAATCGCAGTGGACATGGACGAGGACGAGGAAATAACGAAAATGGTCATCACAGTCGCGGATCATCTGGTGACCCTGGACAGTCCGGTAGAAATTCTTATAAATTTCCTCCATTAGAAGGTGAAAGTTATTGGAGAAATGCTGCTCGAGGACGTCCCAGGTTTCTTTGATTTCATATTGTCTATTTATCAGTAGTAATAAATTAATAAATAAATTTTTTTACCACTAGTTACGATCGTCAATCGGGACAACATCACCGTCGCAACCGCATGGACAAAGAGGAAAGCGAGCCTGACATGTCCTGTCGTATTGTTCTGCCAGAATTACTTAACAGCAACGTAAAACCAGAGATCCCTTGCTACCCACAATTTTATCCTCGCTCATCACGGGGATACCACAACGGAGGAGGTGGTAGTGGCGGCGGTAACTATTACAGGGACAGCGGTAATCGCAAATTTCGAGGACAAGGACGTCCAAGAGATCGTCGAGAGCAACAAGACTCGCGAGGCGATCATCGTGATTATCGTGATAGAAATTCCAGAGATCAATCAAGGGATTTTAATGACGGCGCACATATGTCCAAGAAACAGTAATGCGTTTTTAAAAATCGATGAATAATTATTTGCATTATGATGGTGATTATTGCTACTAACATGAAAATTACATAAAAACATATATGCATGTTGATATACATGTGGCTTTAAACAGCAGACTTTGTGTTTTAGTTACCACGCATGAGAATCCTCGTGTTAAATATTTATATATTACGTGTAAAAGAACCGATCGTCATACTAATATTAACCCTTTAATGGAAAAATTCACTAGCGGCATATTTATAATATTTAAATTATTATTATTATGGTTATTATTGTTATTATTAACGGAAAAATGGTAAGATTTTAATCTCGTAGCTTGGTAACTATTCAATCCTAAAATGAGCTACACTCGGGCATGATTACGTAATAAATAGACGAGTACATGATAGCGGTATTTAATATTCGGTATAAAAAATATGAAAACAAAGTATAAGAATCAAATAAACTGGTATGTTATTATAAAGGTATTTAAATATTGTATTAGATGAATTAAAATTGGTGTAATCTAAATTTTAATCGTAATAGATTTTCCGTAATGAGTAATTTATTAAATTAATTGATAACAAATAAAGTAAAACATAAAAAAAGAACCAGAAAAAATGTATACTCTGACAGTTGCTATATAACAAGTAGAAATTGAGACTGAATCATTAAAACTTTGGAGGATAAAAATAAATAAAAATTAAAGGACTAAAAATAAAATTAGTAATTTTTAAATTAACATATTTATATTGATTGTGTATCAAGCACGACGCTTAACAATATTGTGAATTCAAATCCAGTCATATTTATCGTTCATTGTTCAATGTTTAATTGTTTTTGTCATGCTAATTAACTGTCAGTTGAAAATTTATTTATTTATTGATAATTTAAAAATGCTTAGTTTATGTGGGCGGCATTCATCTCAGCTTCCATGAAGGAAAATACTGATGCTTATTGTGATAATTTTTTTCTTAACATTTAAAATTATTTTATTGTTCTACTCTATCGTTTGCTATATAATTATATATGTATATGATACTTTTATAATCAAGTTTTGATTTTTTTAAACTTTATAGATCTGGAAGATACTTTATATATTCTATTTAATATTCTATAAAACATAAAACAAACTAAATACGTAAAGCAGTGATTGATGATTATAAATTTTAAATAACTTTTTTAGCTTTAGCGTCATTTAATAATAAACATTCATACTACAAAAAACAGAATATTGAATAATAATCACAAAGGTCTGCATGGATAATATTCCCAACGATAAAGTCATCGATTTTTTAGTATACAATAAATACGCCTCATGTTAATTATAAAATTACACATATATATACACATTATATATATGTATAATATTATAAAACAAATAAAATTCTTTATAATCATAAAGTACAATTGTACGCTTTAATGGGTGATAAAATTATTAAATATAATACTGAATACTGCACTGAATTCCTTGTACTAAGTATGAACAATAAAAGTATATTGAAAAAAATCATAAACATTTTTTTAATTCTCAAATTTTTAAATATTAAATAAAATGATTTCTCAGCAGAAGTATCCCCTCCTTTTTAAATTAAAACTTAGTCTGTGTGATTGTACTAGACATCAGACAAATTTAAAACTATAAATAAATAGAGTAAATAATTTAAAAAACAATATTTATAAAAAATGCACTTATTAATTTTTGAATTTTTTAAATGCCCATTTTTTTCAAATTTTATTTTATTAATTATTTACTCTATTGACAATTTCAAATTCACGTCAGCCACATTCACCCTACAAACTTAGTTCTGATAATTTAAAATTTTTTAAGTCTCCCGCCAGTATTCGATAGATCGAAGTCTCGATATTTGCGTTACAAAAATATTTGTTTTGCCGCTACTTCTATTTATTTACTTACTAAAAAAAAAACTAATTACTGTAAGTAAATTTCAAACTTCGCAGATTTTTGTTGTCATGTAAATTGTAATTATGAATAATCTATTATTTTTTAACAGCAGGATTTCAAAAAACCAGCATGTGAAGGATAATCAGTGACGTTTTTAGGTTATAAACATAAACAATACATAATAATAGAAAGTCTACATAATAAAATAATTAATATTTGAATGAAGATATTTTTTAAAAATGTCATCACCACCAAATGTAAGTAAACAATTCACTAATAATAATTAATGACTGGTTTTCAATGTTGATGAGTACTTTCTTTGTTCAGATAACATTCGGATATTTACAAATGGAAGAGCGTTACAAAAACCTTGAACGCACGATCAAAAAAATGCAATTGAAGGAATTAGAAAAAGATAATACAAATAATATAATAAATGAGTCAAGATCCTGCGCTTCGAGTATCAATGGAAATTTACTGGACAACACAATTGGAGAAACGAACTCTCGTATTGGCAGCGAAGTTGTCTCGTCCAGCACAAATATGCGTAACATTATTTCTAAAAATCTAAAGCCGCAAATGTACAGCAGTATCACAACATCAAGTTTTAAAAATTCACCAAGTACTTTAGAAGATCGAGCTATCATGCCACCACCAAAGACAATGGGAATCCTGGCCCATTCGTCGCGTCGAAATTCACTGGCGAGCCCCCACATTCCAACAAAAATAAATCCAGCTGGTACTGAATCAAACGCTAGTATTATTTCTTCAATAAATTTTCCAACACCATCTGAGTTTAGCAAAAAAACATGTGGGATTTTACACTCGACCTTGGATATAAACAAACCTGACCGTATTTTCACACAGTGGAAAGTCGTTCTGAATGATAAACGCGAATTGATTATCAAAGGGAAACTAGATTGTGGTAGATCGGTCCGCAGTAAGCCGGTAGTCCAACGTATCGATGCGACAACAGTAAGATCTGTTTTCTTAAACATCTACTGCCTTCAAGGGAGGATTCACGACGAGGAAAATGAGCTACCGGAGTATGTACGTGGTAAATTTTACAATGGGTTTCCAGATGATTGGGAAAATGTGTATAATATTTGGCAAAGTTTTGTTGAAGGTGGTTGCGACATTAATTTTCGCTGGCCGACACCAATCACTGACAGCGACGACGACTTGATAAGTGAAATAACTGAAGTGTACAGCCCGTCTAAATCTCTGCGTCGTTTACGGCCACGTAAAAGACCTCCAAGAAGTACCGAAAAAATTAAAGACTTGAGTAAAAAGTCATTAGTGACCAAAGCACCATTCAACCCGAAGCATTTAACACCGGAGCATCAACCCGGAGAGTCGCTTCCTCCAGCTGCATCTTGGTCAGCTCCAAAACAATTGACCAGAAGCCCTAGATCTGGATCCAGAGCTACTAATAATCGTGAAGCAGAAAAAGTGTCTGAAGAAGCAGCTGTTGACTCTAGTGATGAGTCACGTAATGTCATTGATATGTTTCTCGGTAAGATGTCGCATTATTTATTGAATAATTCAAACGCGCAGTTCACTCCAAGCGCTGAAGACAGCTCAGATATCGCGAAAGCCTTCTCAATTATGTTGAAAAATAAAAAACATTCTGTGGAATACTTGGACGGGATTGTTAAAATGTCTAATTCCTTAAAGAATACCATAATTCGGGCGGGAGTCGACGATCCAGTAGCAGAAAGTAATCAGCTTTCATCTGTACCACCTAGAAGTGGAAACTCGTCAAGGAATTTCAGTACGACCTACACGATGACTGATGCAAATAAAAGTTTATCTGCTGGATCGAATAAAATTCTTAAAGAACGAAACGGTGGTCAAGCAACAAGTAATTTTTATGGTAAAGACAATTTGAAACGTGCTCCAGTTTGTAGAAAGTTAACTCATCATGATTACGACAGTTCTGATGAGTATGACCGTGATAGTGATGATGATGATGATGATGATGATGATGATAAGCGTTATGACAGCCGACGCGTTTTGAAACCAAGATCCCTTCGAGTTCCCAGAAAAAGATTGCACGAACGGCAGAAAATATTGAAGTCTGTTGGACGTAGGCGTCCACACAATCATGATGACAGTGATTCGGATGACAATTTTCTCCATAAAAGTAAAAAAGTCTTGACTGGTCCTGCGTATGATGATCGAAGGACTAATATCGATGCCGTTGAACCGGAACAAGAAAAATTAACTCGACGTAATTCGAAAAATACCGACACCCGAAGGACACCCATCCAGCAACCGCCGATCGCGGTGAGAGAATCGCGGCCAGTTTTACAGCCTCCAGGATATCCTGCTTATCTCCATGATCGTCGGGGAGCTGAATCAGCTTCAACCATCACAGGATTTCTTGCCAACTATGACTCGTGCACCAGCTTCACTGAAGACGAGCGCAGAGTTCAGGACAAGAATCGACAAAAACTCCAGCTAGATCACAACAGACTTGGCAAAGTTCTTCAACCGGTAGTGAGTAAAAACCCAGCGCAATATGACTCGTGTGTGAGTATCACCGAAGATGAATCGAATAAAATTACTATCGAGGCAACGAATAGAAATAAATTTAAGAAACCGGTACTTCGGGAAACAAATGCTCAGTACTTTGATGAGGTACTGAAGAGAACGACTCTTCAGCAACTGAAGCAGATTGATAAAAATGATGACTATCAGCATCAACATCCTAAAACTAGTCCAAGTCTGTCGAAAAATGTCCAAAACCAACCGGAATTTTCTCAAACAGTTCCTGCTAAAATGTCGATTACTGATGACAAAGAAAATGAAGAAAACGGAAGCAGGCAAACTTTGCGTGCAGCATCTCCACAGATTGTCAAAAGAGAAGAAAGACAAGAGTCATCAAACAAAATAAATCCTGAATTTAAAAAACCTTCCGTCGTCAGTATAGAAAATGTATCAATGAAATTGCACCCTCGTTCAATTAAATCTCCACCGTGTCTTCAAGTCAAGTCACCGAAGAAAACTGTCGACAAGTCTGTTGATAAGCAAGTGAGTGATGATAAATTAATAAAAAAATCTCATCGGCTAACTGATGAAAATACCAGAGAAAATGTATCAGTGCCAGTGCCTACTTTAAAAACACCCGAAGCTTCACAATCAGAAGCTCTCGCTCGTGGTAAAAATCTCAGTGACAAATATCCCCGGGACACAAGATGTGAAAAATTGCAAGGGAATCAATCGCGAATAAAATTTGGGTCTGAAGACAATCCGAAGGTCCTGACTTGTTGGATGCCGAATATAAAGAAGATGGCCAACACCAAGTACGGGCTTATTTTCGAAGGGAAACTGCTTAACGAAGCCGGTCATGTCAGTTCGAAAAAGTATAAAACTGATTTGATAGTTCGTAGAGTGACCCCACGGATAGTAGAAACAATAAACAACGAATTTTATCAACTGTCTGGAGATTTAGTGAATGCCAAGTACGTGGTACCACGAGAACTCCAGAAGCTTTGCATGGACGGCTGCCCTGCCAAGATATCAGCGTTCTGTGAAAAATGGAGAAAGATTAAAAGCGACGAGTCAAGTCTATTTCAATCAGCCGAGTCATTGAACGCGTCGATAGACATGTCAAGTGTGCCGACGAGCTCACGTGGCCGTCGTAGGGTACAGAGCCTGCGTTACTGGGAAGGCGAAAGACTATCGATGAAAGGCGATGACGTCTACTACAGTCCAGGTCACTTGCAGGACTCGATTCTTCCTTCGTCTAATGAAACTTCCAGGAAAGATACTTCGCAAACTTCATCCAGGAAACGCAACACCAGCAAAGATAACTCGCGAGCAGCTAAAAATAATTCAAGTGATCCGAAAAACAAAAGCTCCAGTCTTTCGCCGAGAAAAGAAATTATTAAAACTAAAAAATTAAAAGATGACAACAATTATAATTTAAATGCGCAGAAAGAATCTGGCAGCAAGACAGCAGTAAGTCCCCGGGTGTCATCAGACAATCGTAGACGCAGCCAAAGGTTCAGAAGCGCCAAAAGAAAGTCATTGTATGAACCTAAATCGTCGTGCAGCGACTCCAGTCCTGGTGAAGATGCCGGGAACTCGAGGTCTAAGCGAAGACGCAGGGTAGTAAATTATTGTGAATTAGAACCTGATCGAGTTGATAAGAGAGCTAGGAGATCCAGTGACAGTAAAAATAAACGCGGGTCGAAAAATAAGTCAAAGCATGACAACGATGAGATGCTAAGTTCGGATGAAACTCCTCCAGGAGTTTCCTATTGCTACCGGAAAATTCCTTATAGTGATAAATTTTTTTCAGATGAATAATTTTTAATTATATATATATAAGTATAAAAAAAAAGTATTTAAATTATTATAAGTTGTGCTGCCATTATGTTTATACATTTTTTTAACCATGGAGATTATTTCTATCGCCGATTTTATTTGTTATATTTAAGTAAAATAAAAAACATATTATATAATAATTAATATAAGGTATATAGAATTTATTTAATGAACACAACATATATAATATATACTATTTGTTATATAATGATACAAAATAAACTAAATGCGTAAAAAAACTAAATTGAGATCAATGGTAGCATCAGGAACTTTCACTTAGCTGCATAAATTTTTTAAAGTCGTCTTACTTTTATCGAAGCTAATTTGTGCCAGGTGGTGCGGGTAAATCTTCTCCGTGATTTCTCTCAGTTGGATAGGGGTGTGGATTATAATGCACATTGGGCAAGTATGGCCTGAATGCAGATGAATAGGCTGCGTAATTAACAGTAGGGTAATAGACAGGCTGATAAGGCGGGAAGCTATTGTAGACAGTAGGCGGCGGTGGTCTTGGTACAGGAGCTGGATTCTGGTTGAAAAAAGGAGCTGGATTATGATTGTAAGCAGCAACTGCTGCTGCTGCTGATGCTGGATCAAGAGTAGGCTGAGTAAAACGTTCGAGGATAAGACGAATTGACTCTAATTTCTCATCCGGGATATCCTGGATGGCTTCTAGAATTCTCGGAGTCATATCTATTTCTGGTGATTCTGCTCGTAGTGTTGATGGTCTCGGTGTTTGAGGACGTGGTGTCAGTGGTCTCGGATGTGGATGTGGAGTAGCAGTTGTTGATGTTACTGTTTCATCTTTTGATGAAACATTTTTAACTTCTTTCGAGTTTACTTTAAAGTATATAAACAATTCGTTAAGATTATCAAACGGTTGATCACGAAAACGAAAACCTTCCGGTGTTATTTTAATGTACTCATGATAACAAGTAACTCGAGGTAAATACGATATCAAAAATTTACCAGGAGATCGTTTTACAGCCGTCACTATGTACGGAATACCATTGGGATTTTTTTCTTTCTCCGCTGTCAGTATTTCTTCGGCAGTTGCTTTCACGCCATTGACCCCACTCTTGTAATGCTTGAACTCAAGCAACTTACGGGCATTATCTGCCATTGGCTTTACGTACTTATTTACTACTTCATCAATATCTACAAAGTCTTTGCTGCCAACACAATATCTGACTGCTTCAGACGACCGAAGTTTTTTTTTAATTTTAATGTGCTGATAAATATCATCAGTTACTTTCCAGGTTATTTTAAGGTAATCAGGACCTTTGCTGCTTGGACGAATGATAATCGTGCCCTGTTTTTTAACTCGCATCAACCTCTCACACAATTCCACGTCAATATCCCGGAAAAGTGGATGGTTGTGTTCGCAACCCGCGTAACTTTTTTTTTTTTTCGGTTCGTAATCGTTATCGGCCTCATTATCAGCCAGCTCAGCGACCTCTTCTTTGCTACAAATTCCGACTAAATCGTTGTAGTCTACACTGACATTTTCGCAGCTTCTCGATTCATCTTCAGCTTCTGTAAAATAACTGCAATCAATCGGCGAATTTGACAGTCTCCTTTTCTTCGACTTTTTTTTACCATCTTCATTCTTCTCAGTCTCATCTTTCCGGTCACTTGCACGCTTATTATTATCATTAGACTTCGACAAGCTCTGGATTTCATCTACAATAACACAGTCATCAACAATAACACAGTCGTTTGACGGGGATGCTATTAACTCCCATGGGTCATCGTTGCTGGTAGAAAAATTTTCTGCTGAGCATACACTCTCTGTACCATGTTCATAATAAGAGTCATGATCTGAGTACACTATTGTACATTCATCGGATGAATGATCACTGACATCGATACCAAATAACCTGTCGTTTACTTCATTCCGCACTTCAATCAACTCAGCAGAACCTTCTCTCTCATGTCGCAGAGATTGGAATTCTACTTCTACTTCGTTTTCGTCTATTTCGCCTTCTTCTAGATCAGAATTAACATCAACCTGCTTACTCTGACACTGTCTTCTTTCATGGCTAGTAACTAGTTCCCCATCTTCTGGATCAAAATTATTAACAGGTTCAGACGGTATACTGTCACTCTGTTTGTCTATCAAATTAATATTTTTTTCACCAACTTTCACTTGGTCATCACCACTAGTATCTTGTGAAATTTCTCGCGGTTTTTCCGTCAAACTTAAGTCTACATTGTCCCCTTGCTGGTTATCATTTTGACTAAAATCATTCAAACTTTCCAAGTAAATATCTCGTGTTTCATCATCACCCTGTCCATCATTTTCAGCTGCAACTTTTTCACTCATACTTTCCACGTAATTATTCTGTATTTCTCTATCCGTGGTTTGGGTATCAACGACTAGAGCTTGTCCATTTTGATCGGGTCTCTCCGTATCATCATCATCATCATCATCATCACCATCATAATAATCATCACTTAAAATCCTATCACTTTTCTTACCTAGACTACCAGAAATTTCACATGACTCAGCTTCTTTAGACTCGCCGGTATTATTCTTATCAACGAAACTGTCATCAAGATTTTCTTCAACACCACTATCCTCACTGACTCTCAAGGTAAATGTGTCCTCATCACTGTCCATACTTGCAATTTCTTTGTAAAAATTGTTCATTTCATCCAATAATTTTTCTTCATCACTTTCTTCCGATGGATTCGATGAATCTGATGTCATGGTGGTGGTATCTGCCAGGCCGGTCTCCATATTGATAACTAAAAAAAAATATAAATAAACATAATAATTGTCTACTAATTATTTCAAAAAATTTATAATTTTAATATTTACTTGCGCATTAAATAATTAAATATTCAGATTAACTGCAGCGAATGACAACTTAATAAATAATGATATATTTTTTCCACCAGGATCATAAAAAATTATTGTCTTTTACAGAATTAGATGCGTCTATAATATATAATATATTTATTAAATATTATCTATATTAAGTATTCACGTTTGTTTACGAATAAGCATGCAGAGATAAACCCTACTGATTGCTGATATGATTTAAATAAACAGTTGAACGTACGAACATCAAATGCACAATGGTATGTTTGAGTTTAGCCGAGCTCAGTACTTTAGCAAAGGGGGAGAACTAAAACAAAATTTAAGAATCCCATTGGTGGAAATATGAATTCTTTGATGGATAAACCAATCGGAGACCTGGAAGTCAAACAGTCAAAAAGAGACACGCGTGGAAGGTATTCTAGGTATAGAAATACATTAAAACACACACACATATTTATATATGCACATATATATATGTATATATTTTGAAAATCAACAAGTTGCAGCCACTTGAGTTTTAAAATTTAACACGTGCTAGCAACTAGAGCCATAAAATAAATTTAACCTGGGAAAATTTTTGTCCCTTTCACCCATAAAAAAAAAAAAAAGATATAATGAGCTTAGGATAAAGAATTTAAACAAATACTGGACACAGTAATGGTAGAAGTAAAAACTACAGATGATTTTGAGCAAAGCGAGAGTTTTGAAATAATCTACTTTAAAAATGAAGACAGCTGAGAAATATTATGAGACATTTTTGTAAAATAAGACAATTTTAAAAGGTAGGTGCATGTAAATTTTTTAATTTTCAATAGTTTTTAAACAGAGCGGATAATTTTGAAACGCGCGCTAAATTTAAACAGTTAAATCAATGAGTTTTTATGGAACTCATTTCAAAGCGGCGCAATATTGCCGCGGAAATATGACAATTTTTAATTGATTTTGAATTATTTTTATAAGTAGGAAATTTTTATTTTATAAACAAAAGCATTGTTTGGTTGACGGGCATAAATTTATTTATTTATTAAAAATATTTATTGTAGAGAAAAAAAAATAAAAATTAGTTGTATGTATATTAGATACATAAATTAAAACTTAATATTAATATTAATTAAAATTCTTAATAATTTCAATAATAATATACATAAATAATAATGTATAAATTACATTACGTTCGTTTGATCCTAAAAAAATTCGATTACAAATTGATACAATAAAATTAGTTATTTAGTCGTTAGGCAAAAAAAAATAACTATAAATTAATAATAATTATACATGATCGATTGTATAACACAATAATTAAAAATATATCTAGCTCTCGTCGTAAAGAGGTGTTCCATCACCACTGAGCGACATGCTCCGAGGACTTGAGTTAGTGTTTGGCGTTCCTCGGGGTGATCGGTATGATGGAGTTCGTGCTGAACCGTGTGATGAATGACGGTTGCGAGGCGTTGATCTACCGGTATCTGCATATTCACGAGATGGTTGTCTCATGTCATCGTATCTTGGAGTCCTAAATAAGAATAAATATCAAGTCATCTATAGGATTTAAATATATGATTATTATAAAACTTAAACTTACGATCCCCTTGGGGTGGACTGTTTTTGTCTCGCCCAGTCCTCAGCAGCCTTCTTCCATTCTTCTTCAGAACCTTGGCCGTAAGAAGTAGAGGATCGGTGGGACATGGATGTCCTGTGATGAGTATTCTGACTAACTGGAGGACCAGGATGAACAAACTGATGACTGGGTGTTTGTTGTCCATATCGTGGAGTAGGCTGGGAATGATGAGGAGTGTGATGGGGCGTTTGGTAGGGTGTCATGAATGGCGTCTGACCTGAAGGCGTGTACGGAGTGTTGGGGTAAGTATGCATACCGTACCCAGTAGCCCCAGTAGCACCAGGAGTATGTGGTGGATAGTGTGGCGTCTGGTTCGCGACTTGCGAAAGCGAGTGCAACATATGATGTGGAAGATTTTGTGCAACTCGCTGTATTGCTTCTTGGTTCATACTACCAACTCCAGGAGTAGAATGATACGGTGTCCGGGAAGTAACAGCTCCACGGGGAGTACTCGGTGTAATTTGACCTGGTATCGGGTTACGGAAATTTTTCTTGAACCAACCGACGAGTTTATCGACACGCGCAAATGTTTCCGAACGGTATCGAAAACCGTCTTTCGAAACTGTGATGTACTCGTGAGAGCAGGATGTTCGTGGAAGATACGACAGTAAGAATTTACCCGGACGATTTTTACATGCTGATATAATATAAGGAATACTTCCGGGGTTTTCTCTTTTTTGTTCTTTGAGTACTTCTTCAGCTTTTTCTTTTATGCCGTCAATGCCACGCTTGTAATATTTGAAATCAAGCAATTCTGCAGCGTAAGCAGCCATTGGGTTTATGTGACTTGCTATGATTTCATCAAGATCTTCATATTCGTTATTGCCAATCATCAAACGACGTCCTAGAGTAAAATCGTTTATTTTATCTTCTTCTTTGATATCAATATACTGATAAATGTCATCAGTAACTTTCCACGTGGCCACCAGATGGTCGGATCCTTTGCTACTAGGTCGTATTATGACCTCGCCCTGTCTAAGAGTTTTCATCATTTTTTCACATTCATCATAACTTACATTATGAAATGACGTATGTACAATAACTCTTCTGACATAAGTCTGTTGTTGTTTTTTCTTCTTGAAATCTTGGACATATTGAGTATCCTGCTGTTCAGCTTCAGTGTCGTAGTATGGGTCTTTAGTTGGTCTCCACTCATTATTTTTATCACTTAAATCAGAACTTTTACACGAACACTGCGTACTGAATCTATCAACTTCTATTTTAATAATACGGACATGTATCGTTTGGCGGATTCTCAATCTTTCTTCAGGATTTACAACGTGACTGTCAGATATATTTTTAATGTGAATATAACCAGATATATTGGGATTGTCTAAAACAATTCTAACACCGGTTGCTTTACCAGGACACGCACCAGCATCAAAGTGATTCCATACCTCAGACAATTCGGGAAAATCATTTTTCAAACAAAATGGACATTGCCACAGCCCAGTCTCGTCATTTCGCACTGGATTAGCTTGATCCAATTGATCACCTTGTGGTTTCTTGTGACTGATACCAACTACAGTTGCTGATACAAGTTTACCAATGTAAAATGTCTCTGGTGTTTCTTTAGTCAGGATGTCAAAGAGTTGCTCGGGAGTTGGAGATTGGTACGGTGTTCTGAGATCTTTGTAACGACAATTCAACTCAGATCTGATGTCATAGAGCGTAACACATTTATTACCAAAGCCTTGTCTTTCTAATTCTTCAGCAAATGCATCCAAATCTAAGTCTTTTAGCCTCTCAGGGGATTCGAGAATCTCTTCCAATGCCCCAGCTGGGTTAGCATCCTCGTCGTCGTATTCCAAAGCATCGACAGCCATTTTACGAGCCCACTCATATGTTTCAGGATGTACTCTTGAGCCGTCCAGTACCTCAACATAAGCCTCTGTACTGTCTCCAAGACTGTTGGTATCGATTTTAATAAAACCAGCGCAGTTTATGAATACTTTAGGACCCATGTGACAGGCTGTTACCAGCTGAGTACGATTTTCAAGACGTTGATTTGATTGCTTGAGCATTTTTATCAGTGCTTGACCTTTACGCGGCCCCAAACCACACACAAATTGGACTAAATTGCCTGAATAGGTTTGTTGTACAGCTTTATTTATATCAACACCCACTTCATTAACTCGATTTACGAATTCCAAGTACAAATTTTCAATCAATTCTTCCTCCGATAACTGGCTTTGAAGACTATGATACTTCAAGCACATGATATCGTCATCAGCAGTGCACAGTTGTGAAAACTCAACCAGAGGATCTTGTAGTCGTCGAGCTAAAGAAACAGCTTGACGAAGTAAATCCGGATAGTCACGGAATTCAGATTTACCTTTTTCGCTTGCTGCGTAAATTTTAGCTAAATCATTATCTAATATTTCAACATTTATTGCTGGATATTGCTCTTCCTCAGCTAATATTGTCAAACATTCCTTTATGTCCGTAGATATCATAAGGGCTTCTCTAGACTCACCTCCAATAACAATAACATGAGGTTTATTTTTACGAATAAAATTTCTTATTGCAAGTAAATCAGCTTCTTTTTTAAACTTTTCATCATCTCTGTAGCTATTTTTTCTCATCAGCAAATGAGGCAAACGTAAAATATCTGCGCACTCGCCATCTGGAGAAACAATGCAAGAAAAAGAAGCTTCATTTATGCCTGTAACGTATGCTATTGCCATTACCCGTACGCCTTTACTCGTGTCCCATTCTTCGTCTTCTTCATCAGGAAATTCACATGTGAATGGTGCTACTTTTAACCAGTTGTACATTTTCCGACAACAAGCACGCATCACGAACTCCTTTGACTCAGCCGAAAGATTTGCACGGAGTTCTTTTTTCAAATCCGGAATAACGTATCTCGTCAAAGCCATTTCAACGCTGCCAACTCGAAAAGCATTCCAGTCTTGAACGTTCTTTGAAAATTCATCCCTTATGTAAAGCTGCTTCATCTCTTCAATGTAATTACTGCTAGTATTGCCATCAAAAGTTTCACTGAGCGTTATTACAATAAGTTTATCCTTTTCAGCAATTTCTAACTTGAGCCATTGATCTCCAACAAGATCGCGAACGGGTTTATCTTTCAAGTATTTCATTGTGTAGATCGGGTGGTTCTCGTCGATGTCAGTTAATCCTTTTTTTGTTGGTCGTACTGACAACTTGGCACGTTCCATATACATCTCACGAACACATTTTCTTACGAGTGGTTCACGTGCCAACTGAATAGCGACCATTACTTGCACGGCTTTTAAAACATCATCAGTTGATTGGAAACATTTCCCCATATAATCTTGTGCTACCACGCTAGGTTCAACTGGCTCTTGATCAACTTCATGCCGCTGATAATTGTCCCGCAAGTTTTCAGCAAAGTGTTCAGGAGAGAGACCAAACTTTTTGGCAAAACTATTAAGTCCAGCACGTCTACAAAGTGCGTAGGGTCCACTTCTTACAGCTTGCTTAAGAGTATCTTCAACTTCGTCTGGCTCATCAGGATTTTCTTCCTCAGGTGGTGGATCTTCTCCATTTTCTTCAGCCTCCTGAAGCTGTTGCTTACGTTTCTGTATTCTCGCTAAACGTCTAGCTTCCTTTTCTTTACGTCGCACAGATTCCTGCATCGCTGGAATATCATGACTGTAATAAAGCATAAAATGATTGTGAACATCATTCAATTCTTCATTTGTCTGTACGCTTTTCAATCGCTCAATGTCTTCATCTTTTATAACTCTAATGTCATCTGGAAGTGGGGCATCAGGATTTTTCATAATTTCATCCAATTGAAAGTCACGCATTTTTTCAAATAAACGAAGTAAATTTTCTTTTCTCTGACGTAACTGACACCATTTAGCATCAAACTTGTACACTTTCCATAAATCATTAATATTTAATTCTGGAAGAACGTATTCTTTTCTGTAAAATGATATAAAGGGAACTTCAAAGTTCTGGTTACGCATAAAATCTAATGCTTTTTTTATTTTTCCCACTGTCTGAGGACCTTTACCACCGCCATCATCCATATCGTTATTCAAATTTGTATCTTGGTTTGAAATCGTTGGCCGACAGAATGCCTGCTGATAAATCCACTCTGACTCATGATCGAGCTCATCAGAACCTTCAGGGACAGGAGTAATTGGCATCGTACGTAATTGCATTCTCTCAGGTATATCTGTCTTACGTATTTCATTATCCAAATCAGTAAAATGTCCACGTTTGAGTTCACTAGGTTCATAAACCTCGAATATAGTCTTTTTCGAAGGTTTTTTCTTAGACTGTTTCTTGTGTCTTCTAGGTCGCTCTCCACCTTCATCATCAACATAATCATCCTCTTCGTCTTCTTCCTCTTCATACTCATCTTCACCGAACTTTTCAAAGTTATCGTAGTCAAAGTCAACACCAAAGATATCCTGGGCTTCTTGCAGCGCTGCGTCCGTAAAAATATGTTTTTTCTTCCGTCGTTTTTCATGAATGGGTCTGTCGTCATCACCAACAATAAAATCATCCTCTTCTGAGTACTCTCCTTCACTGCCTTCTCCTTCGAGTATCTCAGGTTCTGGTCTGTGGCTCCGTTCGCTTCGCCGCTCATCCTCCTAAATAATTATTAATTTAAATTAACAAAATAATCTTATTGTCATTCTTAATTAATTAATTACTTAATTATCAGCTAGCGTTACACAACATTCTAATTTAAACCTACCGCATTCCTGTCCTTTTTTTTTTTAAATTATGATAGCACGGAATAATTACATACAATAATTACTACACTAAATAAAATTATAAATAATATTAAATAAAATTCTTACATCTCCAGAGCCTTCACCATGAGTAAATAGTTCTTGAGCGATGGCATCTTTAGCTTCGCCGCCTTGCTCTTCTTCGTCATCAGATTCAGCATCCGTTATACGCTTGAGTCTTTTGAACCGTTTCCGTTCCACAGTAATTCCCAAATTTTCCTCGATAAGATCATAATCGTCGTCCTCGAGTCTGTCGTCAAAATCTTCATCGTCACTCTTCTTACGTTTCTTAGAGCCACCAGAAGCATCGCTGTCCTCGCCATCACTTTCCTCAATCGGTCTGTCGTCAATTAAATCTTTCAACTCTTCTCTCAGCCGATCTTCATCATCTGCGCATTAATAAATATCCTCGTTTGTTACTTCTCATTAATTTAAATACAATGAATAATAAAAATAAAATTTTAGCTAGTTAAATAAAAATTCAAGTTTTTTCGGCAATTCCTATCAACAAAATGGCCGATTATAGTTCAAATCAAATGTATGTTCAAAAAGTAGCACGTTTTGAGTTTAAATAGATTTAATTAAATTAAAATATCACGTAAAAATTCATTTGCTCTTCATTTATTATATACATAAAATTATTTATGTTAGTAGCAATATTGCGTCATGATTACCTCAGACAATATTATATATAATTATTTCCTAGTAATTCAGCTTTTTACGAAAAATTATTCATCATAACAAATAAACGCATTTGGAAAAAATAAATTCAAATCAAATATAATATTGTAAAACAATAAATTTTATAATGGATTTAAAATAGAACAACTCACGCCAAATAAAATCTTACAAGCATCAATATTAAAGTAGGTTAGTTTTTTTTTTTTTAATTTTTTTTTATGCTTGAAAATATTAAATTTATTTCTGGAGTAAAAATAAATTTCGTTAAACTCAAGACGAAAAAAAATAATAATTAATAAAAATTACCGTCTTCTTCTTCTTCACTTTCATCCAGCGTCTTTTTGACTTTTTTCTTACGCCCATGATCAATTTGCTCTTCCTCATCGTCGTCATGCTGTCGAAAGTCAAAAAAATTAAACTCTCCATTTAAAAAATTGAAGTAACTTGCACATCAATAATAATTACATAATCGATTGGCAATAAATTATAAAAAAATAAATGATAGTAATTTAAATAAGTAACAAATAAATTAATTAAAAAATGATGTGTAATATTTACCTCACTTTCCTCAGCTTCGGAGTACACAAAATCAGCCATTATTTACAAATAATTAAATATAATATTTACAATTAATAAAAATTATATGTATATATGTATATATATAATTTAAAAACGTGGTAATGTACAATTTGAAATAAATAAATTAAAAATAATTATAATTAAAAACGTGTGTCCAAACGGTGGACTAGAAAAACGCCAAATCACTGACACTAATTTTTATTTTTTGCCATCATTTCTTGTTGGTTGGAAGTAGTTACTGATGATCAACTCCTGGCAATGACGCCTCCGTGATTTTAGGCAAAAAATATGTTAATTATTCAAGTATGAAACTGATAAAAATTTAAATTACCCATAACCCACTTCTCTGGTTCGATTTGTTCTAGAAATATTTTTCACTTCTACCGCCACCATTCCCGCCGAAATTCAAATTTCCCGTAAAGTCAATTTCCTTATTTTTATGAAATAACTTCTAATCAACTTTTTACTTCTGACATTCGTACAATTAACAATAAAAACTAAATTTAATTATTATAGACATTCCGAAATGCGCTGAGGAATGGCGCCAAATTCAAAAACTTATATTTCAATATTTTCATTCAGAAATTTAAATCCCAACAATTTATGGACTACGTTTAAAAACACATGCTGATTATTTATTATCATTGTAAATATAAATATAAATATATGTATATTTATATAAATTATTTGAATGCTGCAGCGCATTTCGAAAAAAATTTGGTATCAAATAAAAAAACTCGTGCACTTTTTTTTTTAAATAAATTTTTAATAGAAAAATATATAACTGGATATAATGGTTATAGATAATTTAATTTATCCAGAAATATAATAACCGAATATATAAATCATAAACGACTACAAGTATATATGTATATGAAACTAATATATAGATTATAATCTCAAGTAATAATAGTAATACTTTCAAAAATAGTAAACATGAATACTGAAAATAAACTAAGCAGCTAAACAGGTGAATTCAGAAGGAGTGTCTTTTGGTGTCACCTCTTCAGACTGTGACTGTTCAACAACAGACTGTTCGACAACCGGATCTCTGTAATGTTTTTTAAACCAACGTACTAGCGAATTGAGATTATTAAACATCTCATTCCTGAATTGGAATCCCTGGGATGTAACGGTAATATACTCGTGGTAGCATCTTTCGCGAGGAAGATATGAGAGTAAAAATTTACCAGGATGGTTTTTAGCAGCTGATACGATGTAAGGAATGCTAGCAGGATTATTTGTCTTTTGTTCTTTCAATATTTTTTCAGCCTTGTCCCTAAAACCAAGTACTTGACTGTTGTAATACTTGAACTCAAGTATTTCTGCTACATATCCAGCCATCACGTTGATATGTCTCGCAATTATTTCATCGAGATCCTCAAAATTCTCTGTCCCAATAAACAGACTACGTCCCAGTGTATAAATATTGCTTTTATTTTCTTCAAGTACGTCAATATGTTGATAAATGTCATCTGTAATTTTCCAAGTAACTGATAAATGATCAGTCCCTTTGCTGCTAGGTCTAATGATAACTTCTCCTTGCTTCATAGTCTTCATCATTTTCTCAGCTTCAACAAAACTTATGTTATAAAATGAAGAATGAACGATAACACGTTTTACATAAATCTGCTGTTTATCTTTTTTACTTTCATCTTCTACTCTTTTATCTTCCTCTTCAGCTTCTGTGTCATAGAATGAATCTTTAGCAGGTCGCCATGTGTTGTTTTCATCAGCAAGATCACTACTTTTGCTGGTACATTCAGCGCTAAAATGATCCATATCAACTTTGGTGACACGGCACGTCAATACTTGTCGTATCTGGACCCTATCCTCGGGACTTTCCACACGTTGATCTGATATATTTTTAACATGAATGTAACCAGACAGTCCATTTTCTAAACGTAGTCTGATACCAACAGCTTTTCCAGGACAAGTTCCTTCGTCAAAGTGATTCCAAACGTCCGACAATTCAGGAAAATCATTCTTAGAGCAGAACGGACACTGCCAGAGTTCAGTCTCGTCATTTTTAACAGGATTAGCTTGATCCAATTGTTCACCTTCGGGTTTTTTGAACCTGAACCCAATAACTGTGCCGTGAACTAGCTTACCCACGTAGAATGTTTCTGGAGTCTCTTTGGTTAACATAGTGAACATTTCTTCAGAAGATGGAGATTCATAGGGCACTCGGGGATCTTTGTAACGATCAGTCAGTTCTGTTCTGATACTATACAGAGTAGTAGTTTTATTTCCGTAACCTTGCTTCTCTAATTCAGCAGCAAAAGCATCAAGATCCAAGTCCAGTAGCTTCTCGGGAGCTTGTATTATTTCTTCGATAGCACTTGCCGGATGTGAATTCTCATCGTCGTATTCTAGAGCATCGACAGCCATTTTACGCGCCCACTCGTAAGTTTCTGGATGAATTCTCGTGCTGTCTAACACCTCAATGTAGGCATCTGTGCTGTCATCAAGAGTAGTTGTGTCTATTTTAAAAAATCCAGCACAATTTATAAACACTTTTGGACCCATATGACATATAGTTACTAAATGGGTTCGGTTTTCTAGTTTACTATTTTTATCTTTTAGTATTTTTAACAATCCACGACTTTTTCTGGGACCTAATCCACAGACAAATTGCAGTAGAGTATCACGGTAGATCCGGTTTTTGCTGAGATCAACGCCGACTTCATTGACTTTGTTGATGAATTCCAAGTACAGGTCTTCCAAAAGCTCTTCTTTTGAAAGAAGATTTTGAAGTGGGTGGAAGTTTAAACACAGCAGGTCTTCGTCTGGAGTACAGAGTTGAGAAAATTCACCGAGAGGATTTTGCAATCGTCGAGCAAGTGAAATAGATTCTCTCAGTAGTGGGGGGTAGTCACGAAACTCAGCAACTCCTCTATTGCTGATGGAAAATATTTTAGCAACATTTGGATCGCATATTTCTACCTGGATAGCAGGATACTGTTGTTCATCAGCAAGTGCTGTTAAACATTCCTTAATATCATATGAAATTGTTTGAGCATCTTTGGACTCCCCGGCTACTACAATAATATGTGGCTTGTGTTGGCTAATAAAATTTTTCAGACAAAGTAACTCGGCTTCTTTGAGAAGCTTTTCATTTTCATTGAAACTGTTTTTTCGCTTCAATATGTGAGGCAATTTCAAGTAGTCAAGACACTCGCCATCTGGAGCAACGATTGAAGCAAAAGCAGCTTGAGAGTAATCAGGAACGTACGCGATTCCCATTGATCGAATACCTTTGCTAGTATTCCAAGTTTCAGCATCTTCATTTTCGACGTTATAAAATTCGCATGTATATGGAGCGAATTTTATCCAATTTGATAACTTGCGACAGCACGACTGCATAATAGATTCTTTTGCTTCACCAGTTATATTCGCTCGTAATTCATTTTTCAAATCGGGTATCACGAATTTTTTAAAAGCCAGTTCCACACTAGCAGTACGCAGATCATTCCACTCTTGAACGGTTTTGCTAAATTCATCTCTGATGTACAATTGTTTGAATTCGCTGATAAAGTCAGAGCTGGTGGTGCCGTCAACAGTATCGCTGAATGTGATTTTTATCAGACCGTCAGTCTCAGCTGTCAATAACTTGAGCCACATATGATCAACAAGTTCATTGATCGGTTTGTCCTTCAAGTACTTCATGGTATAGATCGGATGGTTTTCATCTATTTCTTTAATTCCTTTTTTAGTGGGTCGCACTGACAGCTTTGCCCGTTCCATGTACATTTCACGAACACTTTTACGCAGAATTGGTTCACGCGAGAGTTGGATAGCTACCATTAGTTGGACAGCCTTCAAAACTTGCTCAGTTGACTGAAAAAATCTACCAAGATAATCTCGTGCTACTTCACTCGGCTCAACCAAATCTTGATCGACTTCGTGACGTTGATAATTGTCTCGTAAATTTTCCGCAAATTGTTCAGGAGTAAGACCAAATTTTTTAGCAAAACTACTCAGTCCAGCGCGTCTATACAGTGCGTAAGGTCCGCGTCTGACAGCTGGCTTTAGTGTATCTTTTTCTTCAGGCTCTTCGGTGTCTTCATCCTCAAGTGGTAGATCATCATTCTCCTCAGCCTCCAATATCTGCTGCTTACGTTTTTCTATTTTTTCCAAACGTTTAGCTGCTTTTTCTTTCCGTCTCACGGCTTCGTGCATCGCTGGGAGTTCACGGCTGTAGTACAGCATGAAGTGATTATAAACGTCTTTTAATTCTTCGTCAGTCTGAACACTCTTCAATTGATCGATGTCGCCTTCGTTGATAACTCTGATGTCATCAGCAAGAGGAGCTTCTGGATCTTTCATAATCTCATCGCACTGAAAACTTCTCATCTTCTCAAATAAAGCAAGTAAATTATTTTTCCTCTGATACAATTGACACCACTTGCCATCAAATTTGTATATTTTCCACAAATCATTTATATTTAATTCTGGCTCAAATTGTTCTTTTCTATAAAAAGCTATGAAAGGGACTTCGAACTGTTGATTACGGATAAAATTTAATACATTCTTTATTTTTTCCACCGCTTCTGGACCTTTGGATCCAAAGTCATCCATACCACAAGAGTAGTCCGTAACTTGTTGCAAAATCTTTTGCTGTGCGAATGCGCGCTTATAAATCCACTCGGCCTCTTCATCAAGTTCAGTGGAACCTTCTGGTACAGGAGTAATCGGCGTTGAGCGCAACTGCATTCTTTCAGGAATGTCTTTGCTGCGAATTTCCTGATCCAAATCCGTATAATGTGAACGTTGTAGTTCACTAGGTTCATACAACTGAAAAATACTATTTCTCGTAGACTTTCTACTCTGTTTCTTTTTCGATCTTCCCGTAGATACACCGCCTAGTGTTAAATCACCATCAGCTTCTTCATACTCTTCCTCTTCTTCATAAGTATCTTCATCATGTTGATTGATGTCATTATAGTCAAAATTAACGCCAAAAATTTCTTGTGCTTCTTCCAACGCAGAGTTGGCACCAGAATGACGTTTTTTTCTAGGTAACGGTCTGTCATCATTGTCGACAATAAAATCGTCTTCATCTGAAGAAGTGCCTCCATAACTATTATCAAGATCAAAGACTTCATCTGGTTCCCGACTCGCGCTTTCTTCTTCCTGTTGATTAAAATACCAGTTACAGTCTGTAAGATTAAGTAAAGCAATTAAAAATTAAACTTACATCAACACCATCTCCAAATAATCCACTGGCAATGTTCTCTTTGTCAGCTTCCACATCTTCGTTACTCTCCTCATCATCAGATCCACCAACGGGCATCTGCTTCAGTCGCTTAAATCGTCTGCGCTCAACAGTTATACCCAAGTTTTCTTCAATTAAATCATAATCATCGTCCTCCAGACGGTCGTCAAAGTCATTGTCATAGTTTTTTTTCTTTTTACTTCCATCATCCTCATCATCATCTTCATCACTTTCCACCACTATGCTATCTTCAAGATCTGCCAATAAATTATCATCAATTACAAAAAATAAAAACTAAAAATGTGCACATGTAGAAAATTTAAGAAGCTACGGGTGTGATATTTTTAAATATTTGTTTTTTTATAACTTATCATTTTTAAAAAAATCCAAGAATTATTAGACCTTAACTTCAGTATCATAAAAAAATAACTCCAATATAAATTATAAATTCAAAAAAATCGCATACTTTCATCCTCGTCACTGTTTCCTGAGTTTTTTCCCATCTTTCTCTTTCTGCTCACAATTTCTTCATCTTCCTCAGTCTCTGCCTCCATTTCCTACGACGCGATTAAAAATTTTAAATTAAAATTTGTAATTAAATTATTAAACGAAAAATTTAGCGGCAAAATATATGTGCAGGTTAAATTTAATTAGTTCACTTACTTCTGCGGTATAATTAATAAAGTCGGCCATTTTTTTTTGTAGAATAATTAAATAACAATGGGAAATATATTAAACAATAAATAAAAATATTAAAGAGAGATTCGACATAAAATTTATTTGTTATTTCAAATGTATGACTATTGACTGTAATGTCTTGACTGTGTCATACATATATGAGTATAATAATAATATTCCTTAACATCCTCAAGGTCGCATATTTTTTCTCATAGGTTTCAAATTTCCCAGCCCCGTTTTGTTTATTTGTTGAGATGCTGCATGAAGTAAGAGCAGAGTTATTTGTCAATCAACGCCCTCAGGATTAACGGACAGTTTTTAAATCAAACCAAAGATTTAAGTTTTTTCTTATTCTTTGTTACGACCGTCGACGGCACAAGTCTTCATTTTATTTTAATCGTTTTAAATGTTTTTAATGGAGCATCGATTTTTAAATAATTAAATAAAAAGAGTTTTCATAAATTTTAAAAACATGGGGACCAAAGTCAAGGCGGGTGGTAAAAAAAATCAGGTAAAGATGACATATTTATTTTTATTGATAAATTTTAAATTAATTTTCTTTTCCCTTGTCTTGGATCGCGGTTTAAAAAACTAATATGGCACGTGCTGATTTTTTTTAAGATGGAGACAGAAAATAAAAATAATGCTAAGTTTTCAAAAAAGAGGAAGATTAGCAAAATACTTGAGTCGAGTGATGATGAAAATCTTGAAGGTAAATTGCGGTGATATTTTTTAAGATTATTTATTTTTTGTGGAATTTTGCTTCAACGTGATTTTTTTCAGACAAAAAAAGAGTGAGGAAAAGAAAAAAAAATGAGGCTTTGAAAGACAGTTCAAATAAACGGAAAATACATGATGATTTTGATGACAGATTAGATGATGATGATTACGATCTTATTGAAGAAAATATTGGTGTCAGTTTAAAAAGAAAAAGTTTTAAGCGCGTGAGAAAATTATCAGACAGTGAATCAGATGATGATAAAGTCCAGAGTAAAGGTGATGTCAAGTCTGCTATTGCTGATGAATTGTTTGGAAAAGATTCTGATGATGTAAGTGTTCTTTTATTTAATTAACTGGTGGATTTAGCGAGCGTTGGTTTTATTTATTATGATGGATTGTTTTTTTAGGAAGAAGAGAATAAAAACATTAAGAAACCTCTTGAAAGTCAAGATCGTCGCAAAACAGAAATTCAAATTTGTGACAAAGAAGACAGTGGCAGTGATGGAGAGTCTTCTGGAGTTGATGATTTTATTGTTGATGATATTGGATTAACCTCAACCACTGACAGAGGAAAAGAAAAATTATGCTCGAATGCAGCTTATCAAGAAGCTCAGGAAATATTTGGATTTGATTTTGACTACAGCGAATTTAAGCAAGACAGTGAAGACTCTGACGAGGACGAGGGTTATGACGAAGAACGATCCCCGCAAAAAAATCACCGAAAGAAGAAAACTGTGAGAAGTATTTTTGATATTTACGAACCCAGTGAACTGAAACGTTTACATTTTACGGACAAGGATGAGGAAATTCGGTGTACAGACATTCCGGAGAGAATGCAGTTACGTTCGATACCAGTTACTCCAGTATCTGATGATTCTTTTGAGCTGGATCAAGAGGCGCTGTGGATTTATCAGCAAGCATTCTGCCGACCGACAATTTTACGTAAAACTTTTGAACTAGATATTAATGAGAACATTGATGGTGTTGGAAAAAAAAGTCCTGAGACAGTGGAAAAAATAAAAAATGCACTTGATTTTATTCGTAATAAAAATTTTGATGTACCTTTTATAGCTTTTTATCGAAAGGAATACGTTCTTCCAGAGCTAGATATAAAAGATTTATGGAAAGTATATGAATTTGATGAAAAATGGTGCCAGTTGAATCAAAGAAAAGAAAATTTACTTCGTTTATTTAAAAATATGAAAGATTATTTGCTGGATAAAAGTAAAAATTCTCACGATAACATCAGAGTTATTGATGACAAGTATATTGATCAATTGGCGAATGCACAAACCGACGAAGAGTTGAATGATTTTCATCACCATTTAATGCTGTACTACAACCGAGACATTCCTGTGATGCAGGAAGCCGTCAGGCAGAAAGAAAAAGAAGCCAAGCGACGGGAGAAAATGAAGAATCGTTTAACAGGTCGCGGAGCTGGAGAATATAGAGATGATCTTTCTTCTGATGAAAGCGATCAAGAAGTTAAAACAAAACCAACTCGCAAGAAGGCGGTAAGAAATGGTTCCTATGCTTTATTCAAAAAGTTTGGACTGGACAATTTAACTAAGAAATTCGGTCTCTCCCCACTGGAGTTTGCTGAAAACTTGCAAGAAAACTATCAGCATCATAGAATTGATCAGGTGTTGATTGATCCCAACGAAGTAGCGCAAGATTATGTTGGTAAAAGCTTAAAAACTACTGAAGAAGTTTTGAAAGCTGCGCAAGCTATGATGGCACTTGAATTGTCCCGCGAGCCAATTCTTCGAAAGTGTGTTCGTGCAATTTATATGGAGCGCGCTAAATTAACAGTACGACCGACAAAAAAAGGCATCAAAGTAATAGACGAGAGTCATGAGATGTACACAATGCAGTATTTAAAAGAAAAACCAGTTCGTGAACTAGTAGGAGACCAGTGGCTGAAACTGGTGACAGCTGAGAAAGACAAATTAATTACAATTCACCTCAGTGATATTGTTGAAGGCAACACCACCGACAATTACATCGACGAGATGAAGCTACTGTTCGTTAAAAACAACAATAGTGATGTAGTTCAAGAGTGGAATAAATTACGTACCAACAGTGTCGAAGATGCTCTCATACACTTGGTGATACCAGATTTAAAAAAAGAGTTGAATTGTAAACTTTTGGCTGAAGCTAAGTCATTTGTCATGGAAGCGTGTTGTAAAAAATTACATGACTGGATTAACGTCGCTCCAATCTCATGCGAATTTCCTGATAAAGAAGACGAAGTTTGGAATACCAGTGATGGGATCCGCGTGATGGGAATTTCGTACATTCCGGATTACTCTCAAGCAGCTTTCGCTTGCATCATTGCTCCCAACGGCGAGTGTAAAGATATTTTGAAGCTGCCTTATTTATTAAAAAAAAGAAATGATAGTAATAATAATAATTTTGGTAGTGCTGCTAAAGAAGCAGAACTCAAGACTTTAAGAGACTTTATAAACAAAAATAAACCACATATTGTTGTGATTGGTGGTGAGTCTAGAGAAGCTCTTCAGGTATCTGAAGAGATCACTGAGTGTATTGATACCCTGTCTGAGGAAGAAGATTATCCATCGATACGAGTAGAAATATCTGATACTAATGTTGCTAAAATTTATGCAAACACCAGAGGAGTGACTGAATTTCGTGATTATCCTCCACAGTTAAGAGAAGCTATTTCACTAGCGCGACGTATACAAAATCCTCTGGGTGAATTTTCTCAGCTGTGTAATTCAGATGAAGACCTGTTGTGCTTGAAGTTTCATCCGTATCAAGACTCGCTGTCGAAGGAAGAGCTTGTTAATAATCTTTACACCGAATTTATTAATACAGTAAATGCTGTGGGTGTCGACATAAATGAACCTCGGACTTACACTGAAAATTTACTGCAGTTTGTCAGTGGATTGGGAACTCGAAAAAGTCATGCGCTGTTGAAAATAATTAAAAACACAAACCAGAAGCTTGCAAGTAGAGAGCAGTTAGTAACAGTGTGTCATATGGGTCCAAAGATTTTTATTAATTGCGCTGGATTTATTAAAATTGATACTGATAGTCTCAGATATAATTCAGATACTTATATTCAAGTTCTAGACAGCACGAGAATTCACCCTGAGACCTACAAACTCGCTGCTAAAATGGCGATCGATGCTCTAGAGTATGACGATGATAACGAAGATAAAGATACGGCTCTCGAAGAAATTTTAAAGTCTCCAAAAAAGCTTACGGACTTGGATTTAGATGCTTTTGCAAAAGAGTTAGAGAGGCGGGGCTTCGGTAAAAAAATTAACACGCTCTATGACGTACAGGCGGAAATGAATTGTCGATATAAAGATCCCAGGACACCTTACGAATCTCCGAATGCTGAACAATTGTTTGATTTGCTGACCAAAGAGACACCGCAGACACTCTACGTCGGTAAATTAGTGTCAGCTACAGTAATTGGTATGATTTACAGAAAAAAAGCTGATGATCAGTCTGATAATCAACTAGTTCCTGTAAAAAATGATGAAACTGGACTGTGGAAGTGTCCGCACTGTTTGAAAGATGACTTTGCTGACTCATTTAATGTTCTGGAACACTTTGATACTGACAACTGTTCCACAGTCTCAAGTATTAAATTGCGATTAGAGAATGGTCTACATGGATTTATTTCAGTTAAAAATTTATCTGATAATTATATTAACGATCCTGAAAAAATGATTGCCATTGGGAATTCATTTCAGTGTCGCGTGATATTCATTCATACAGAAAGATTCCTCATTGAGTGTTCATTAAAGAAAAGTGATCTACTTGATTTGAATAACGAATTGCGTCCAACAAAAGACCCGTTTTATGATACAGAGACAGAACAGCTGGATAAAAAATTAGAGGAAGAAAAGAAAAAAGCTAAACAACAGGTTCTATTAAAACGCGTTATTTATCATCCGTCATTTCGTAACGTCAGTTTCGCTGAGGCTGAGAGAATGATGAAGACTATGAATCAAGGTGAAGCTATCATAAGGCCTTGTAGCAGAGGACTTGGTTACTTATCAGCAACTTGGAAAGTAACTGATGATATTTATCAGCACATTGCCATAAAAGAGACGGGTAATTACAGTTATTTTTCTCTCGGAAAAAGTTTGTGGATTGATGATGAAGAGTTTGAGGACCTTGATGAAATAATAGCTCGGCACATCAACCCCATGGCTTTATATGCCGCAGAATTACTTGACTTCAAGTACTTCGTACCTGGTATCGATGGCTTAGAAGCCAAAGCCGAGGAATATTTAAAAATACAAAAAGAAAAAAATCCAAATAAAGTTCCTTATATAATATCGGCTATGAAAATTTATCCTGGTAAATTTTTATTGTCATATTTTTCTAACAATCAGTTCCATCATCTTCATATCACAGTTACTCCAGATGGTTTGAGTTTCCAAAAAATATACTTTCAACGTCTTCATGATCTTATAAAGTGGTTCAAAAATGAATTACAAAAATGTACTAATAATAACAATAATAATAATAATGCTAATAACAATAATAATAATAATAAGATTAGATACCTTATAAGTGCCGATGACTTTGGCAGTGTCATTGATTATCAATCACACCCAAAACTTGCCGTACCTAGTTTTCGTACTCTATATAACTAAAAAAAGTCCGCTAGCTGGATTTATTTATAAACGATTAATTATTATTTGAAAATTTACCAAATAACTTTTATTTGTTTTTAAAAAACAATTCTCTTTAATTCAATTTTTATTTTATTATTTTTTAAAAAGTGATAAATTAAAACCAGCCAAGTATTTTTTAAAATTTAATTTAAAAAATTTATCACATTCAAACATTTAACTACCGCTATAGTTATATTATTTTTTTTATTTAACTTTCAAAAATAAAGTTTATTTTAGTTTTAGTTTTTAAAAAATTACGTTCAATTATTGAACGTTTTAGAATATTATTCTAAAGGCTGAATATGTAAAAGCATAATAAATTAGTTATTAAAAATAATTTTAATCAAGTACTATTACAATTATTAATAAAATTAAATCAATCAACGGGTCAGTGATCAATTATCCCAAAGTGCTAATTAACATAAATATTTAAATAAAATAGTTTACAAAAATTTGTATTTAATTTTCACCAATAAAATAATTTTTTTTTAAATTGAACCAGTTTTTTATTTATTTAAAATTTAAAAATAATTTTGGCGCGCAATAGTTTGAATATCTCGAGCAAGAGGCGCTGGGAGTAAAAAAAAATGCGGATCATGATCATCTTCAAGATGTTGGTCACCACTGAATAACCTTTTGACTTTTTTTAACCAAAATTATTTTAAATTCTGGGTAACTGAGCACCTCTAAATTCAGCATGTGTTATGAAATTTATGTAACATTATTATAATAAAAATATAATTTAACAATTAAATAATATATAAATCCAAAGGTAATAACCAATAAAAGTATTTATCTAAATCGATTTATTTTTTGACCTCAATAAATAAATTAGTGCACGTGAAGATGGTATCGCAAGTGCCAGAGTATTTAAAATTTAATTTAATTAAAATCATTGAATTAATTTATTAACTTAAGTTTTGTCTGAACGCAGGTTGGAAATAGGGAGCATGGGCTCCAGTCAAAGTGCGCGTAAGCTCACAATCAATAACGAAGAAGGAGTTATCCAGATATCAACAGATTTAGTTGAGCGATTAGCACGAAACAGCGAGAAAAGTGTCACAGCTGATGCTGCCGGTGACGTAAAGACAGCGGAATCATCAAGGACTGACAATACTATTCATAATGTTGATGATCATGTGAAGACTGCTCCTAAACCAGCTCCAAGTGTTGCTTCTGCTCCTGCTCCTATTCTTGCTCCAGTGCCAGCTCCAGTGACACCAGTACGTAGTGTACCTGCACGTCACGAAAGCTTGCCAAATCCTGAATATTCAGGTCAGTTGTATCCCGAGTACACGCTGACGGCCATGAAAGTTTTACATCAAAAAGAAAATGAGCTACAAGTTCTAGACCAGTACTGGAGACAGCGTTTGCAAAAACTTCATGGGCAGTATGAAAAAATTAATAGGGTTTTCCAGGACGAGTACAATCGTGCCAAGGAACAAATTGCGAATGCTCCAGGTAGAACTTACTTATTTAAATGATTGATTGTGTGGGAATAATGAGTAATAATTATATTTTTTTAGGCAACAAAAATGTTAATATTGACATAACAGTAGCACCGTGTAGTGATAAGAAGAAAAAGGTAATTCAATGCTATCAAGAACATCCGCGTGAAATATTGAAATGTTCGAGTGTAGTTGAAGAGTTCAGCAGTTGCGTGGATCAATGCCGGGCTAATATTATTGCTGCGAGATGTTAATATCCAACATCATGTGTCTGATTATTATTTACGCGGCCAACATCAATTACATCAAAAAATCTAGTTCTCAATGATGTAATAATTTTGATAGACGAAAAAATAATTTATTCAAATAATTCGCGTTATTAATTTTCAATTGTTCATTTTGATGACGATAAATGTTGAGTTTAGTTTGATAAATGTACAGTAATAAAAAGAGCAAATATTATTTTAAATTATTGTTGCAAATCTGTACTGATTATTGATAACTTGTATGATATCTGATAAAGTATGGAGTACATAAATTATTATTTTAAATTTATCAGCCCTTTTCCTTTTCATATAAGTACATATTCTTATAAATAATTAGTTATTTTTATGTAAATCAAATCTTTATATTTTTATTATCATCCATTCGTACATTTATATATTAATGATTATCAACCGTGCCACCTATTTATTTACAAACATAATTATTTTGATCATCAAGTTACAATTAAAATAAATATGCTGCAAATACAATTATTGATATTTATTATAAATATAAAATGATAAATATTTAATGAATAACTTGGGAAGATTTATAATGAGATGAGTATCAGATATTAAATTAATTATTTAAAATATAGCAGCTGGAGTAAAAATAGTATGTAGTATTAAAAACAATGAAAATGATTATTGATCGAGTAACATATTAATAATTAATCACTTTTTTTATCACCGCCCTCAGCCTTAACTAATTTAGCATGTTCTCCAGTAAGCCGGTCGTACTCTTTGGCGAGAGACTCAGCTTGAGACTTTAGCGCGTCTTTATCTTTTTTCTCCCGCTTGAGTTCATTCTCGAGTTCAGTATTTTTTTGTGATAACTCGGACACTTGTGACTTCAAATCAGTGACAAGTTTGTCGTGAGCTTCATTGCTGTCATTTTGTGCTGTCTCGCCTTTTTGTGACAATAGACTTTTTGCGGTAGTGGTTGCTGACTGGGCCTGGCGCAAAGCTGCTTCACTCTGTGCTAAAAGAGTCGCCTGTGTAGAAATTAGAATCACGAGACGTCGTATTACCAAACTCAAAAATAGGGCGAACCCGGAAATGTAAAAGTTTCTCTGAGCTCGGAATAATCGCATGCTTCCTAAAAGAATTTAAAAATTATTAATTAAATTTTTTATTTTAAATAAATGATGAAATCCTGCTCAGAATTAACATCATATATTTCCTGATAGTGACAATGAGTCATTGATAAATTTTAATTATTATAATATTTATCTTTAAAAGATTAATATAAATTTTATTTATCAACATCTGCCACTTCAATTACTAGCACAATCATGTCTACTAAAATATCTTAACAAATTTTAGTAAATATTTTATGTAATGAGATTTAATCAGACGATGATTGGGCCTGCAATCTCAATGTCGCATGTTTATCCTACACCGTGACGGCTCAATTTTCCACTTAATTACTCTAATAAATAATAATTGACATCAATAAAATTACCTTGCATTTCAGCATCTAGATGACCATGTTCAGTATGTTCTAATTTTGAATATTTGTTCATTTCTCTGATAGCGTCAAGTAAGAACAATACTAGAATAGCAAGAAGCATAAAGAAGTAAAACGAAGCTTGATTACTTAAACTCTGTAAAAATCTTGACTTAAATAATGACTGCCATCTTTTTGGTGATGCTACCGGCAATACCAGCAACAACACTATAAATATCTCGGCATACAAAAACGATGCGATCAATGTCCACTGTAAACTCATGACTAATTGCTATCAATCTGCTACCTGTAAAAAAAATTATAATTATAATTACGCCTCGATAATAAAAAAATTAAATGATACTGAGTCAGCCTTGTACAGTCTACGTCTAATAATTTTTTAATTTTTAAAAATTGCGCCTAGTTTTTTAAATTTCTACATGCGCATATTTTTTTTTTTAATTGATTTGTTGAAAAAAATTAAAAAATTTTCAATTGCCTGTTAACTTGATGATCATAAAATTAATACCAATAATATGTCTTACAATATAACCTGCTACCAGTACAATGAATATGAAAAAATTAAATAATCAACATATATATTTAACATAAATTAATTGGATGAAATTCTCAATTGAATTCTGAAGTAATGTCAATAATGACATACGTGTTTTTTTGCAGATAATGATGTGGAATTAATAAGAAAAATAAATTACGAATTATATATTTATAAACCGGTAATTGCAAAAATATTTATATATATTTTATTTTGACTGCTGGTAGCTGACATACTTTACGAACGCAGGTAAAAATAATAATAATATAATTCAAATTTATTAATACATACGTGTGTTAATTTAATGATGTTCTAAAAATGTTATTACAATCGATGGTAGGCAGGTAGTCCAGTTATTCTGTTCAAAGTGCGGTATACAAGTACAATTTATAAATAATTCGCAAATAATGACGTCACGTCAAGTACTTCACTTATATATATGTACTCACTCAGACACCGTGACCGAAGAATATAATGATGAGTGAAAAAGATTTTACACAGAATTATATTATTTATATTTACTTATTTTTTTTTTTAGTGAAGTAAGTGCGTAATTGTCTTCCGATTGGTAGTTTTGCAAATTGAACCCGTGGTCTGCAATTATTTGTGGATACTGTTAAGTTAGAATTCAATTGGATTATTTTCGGCCAATGATATTCAAGTGTAGTCCGGTGGAAATGAATTGATTTAAAGGAGAGAGACAGGTAGAGAAGACAAGGACAGAAAATAGGCGGCATTCAAAAGTTATGAACATATGAAGTTTGTGATTTGTTTACCACGTGCGTGAGTATTTTTAGTAATTATATTAAATATCCAGTCATGAGGAACGGAATCACATATGAAGGTTGTAATTATTTGAAACAACGTTTGTTGTTATCAACACTGTCTGGAAAACCGGTAAAAATTGATAATATCAGAGCTAGCAGTGATGATCCAGGAGTGAGAGGTTAGTTTTTTTATTATTTTATATGTTTATTTGTTGGTGGATTTATTTGATTAAGTGAATTATTTTTTTTGGCAGCACATGAAGTTAATTTGATACGGCTGCTGGACCGATTGACCAACGGGTCGAGAATAGATTTGAATGAAACGGGAACGAGTCTTTATTACAGTCCAGGGTTGTTGGTCGGAGGTGATTTGGAGCATGACTGCAATCTAGAACGAGGTATTGGATATTATCTTGAAGCTGTCATGATCCTCGCGCCTTTTTGCAAGAATCCTGTCAATATTAAACTCAGAGGAATCACCAACAATACTCTAGGTAAGGAATCAATGAAATTTGTGCTCTAAAAATTTCTTAAATTTATTTATTTGTGATTTGCTTCTGACAGACCCGTCCGTTGATAGAATAAAAGCAGCGGGATTACCAGTACTCGCGAAATTCGTGATCGGTGATTGCGATCTTGATCTGAAAGTCACTAAAAGAGGTGCTGCGCCCGAAGGAGGTGGTGAAGTTCATTTTACATGTCCTGTCAATCGTGCTCTGAAGCCTGTTCACGTAAGCAATTTTTTTTCTACAAATTATTTATTCCCAGGAGCGATTGATTTGAAATTCGAATTTTTTTTTAAATCTAGTTCTTGGACAGTGGAATGGTCAAAAGAATTCGGGGAGTAGCTTGCAGTCTGCGAGTATCTCCAGCTATTGCCAACCGCATGGTGGAGTCTGCGAAAGGAGTCTTGTTAAAATTCCTTCCAGACATTTATATTCACACAGATCACTGTCGGAAAGGCAACGGTGGAAAATCTCCTGGGTTTGGGATCACAATCTCTGCTGAAACTACTACTGGAGTATTCCTTTGTGGCGAAGCATGCTCGTCAGTCATGAAAAATAATTCTTTGCCATGTAATCCTGAAGATATTGGCAAGGAAGCTGCCATGAAATTATTAGATGAAATTTACCGGTAATTAAATTGTTTTTACAATACATTTGGTGTAAAGAACAAATTTATAGACGTGTTACTTTTGTCTAGGAATGGATGTGTAGATTCTGTTTTCCAAAGGATGGCGATTCTCTTCATGGCACTCGGTAAAAAAGACGTCTCCAAAGTGCTAGTGGGTCCATTATCTCAATCAACGTAAGTAAAAATAAAAATCTATCCTAAAATTTCTGAAATTATTTTAAATTCTCATTAAAAAAAATATTTCATCTTATAGAATCCAATTCCTACGAGATTTGAAAGACTTCTTCGGGATAGTATTCAAATTAGACCCAGCCAGAGATCAAGAAGACGAAAGTATTCTGGACCAGGTGGTTCTAACTTGCACTGGAATCGGATACAGCAATTTGAGTAGAAGAGTATTATAAGAAATAATTCATAATATTTTTTTATGTAAATATTTATTTAAGTTTTATAATAAAATAGATAACAAATTGTTACAATATAAATTTTTTAAGTTGTATCGGTTTTGACGGCCATGTTTTCATGATATTGGCTCTCAAATCACTCCAAGAGTTTTGGTAATTACTAGACCACTGTTTGCATTCATAGTAAGTTATTTTTTTCGGATGTCTCGGTATTGGTTTACAACTCGGATGCTTTTCAACAAGACTAAGAAAAGTTTTTAAAAAATTTTTTCTTGTCACAAGCAAATAATTTCCTTTTTTATTTTTAGTTGCTCCTTGCTTACGTCCTTCGACCGCGATTTCGGTATCTCTGAAAATAAATTCAATATTGAATACTTCAGTAAAATAAATTTATTTTTTTTTCTATTAAACAAAAAAAGGTCGTACTGTTTTTGTGTAGCGCACCAGATGATACTAGATGGACAAGGATTGATTCTGTGATCATCTTTCCCATGCATGAACATCAAAGAACTCTGATAAATTTTCGGCAGAGTGAATTCGTCAGTGAACCTTTTGCACAAGCCACGTTCCATTGCTTCCATTGAAAACGGGCATCCATTACCAATAATAATAGTCTCTAGTTTCAATACCGGAATAAATAATGACAAAAGCGCTCCCTGGATGCCGACAAAGTTCCACCTGTACTTAAAAAAAAATTAGGCAAAACCCTTCCAATAAAATAAAGTAACAATTAGTATTTCAATTACTTGGCCATTTTATCTGAACAAGACAAACTTAGAGTACGATCTCCACGTCCAGGTTTGGTTCTCAACGGCCCCGTGGTATGATAATTAATACCAGGTAAATGAAGATCTTGTTTTTCTTCTGTCGCAATAATTTTAGCACCAGTCCGATGAATGTCATCAACAAATGAATTATTTTCTACAATCGTTCCATTGTCTGCTTTTGCATCATCGTTTAATTTTAAAATTTTTGGCAAAGGATTCCCGTCATCATCATCATAGATTCCATTATCAGCAACTCGCATTTTAAATTTTTCCTTTGGAATTATTGAACAATCACCACAAGGAGTATGACTTGCGTAAAAATGAAAAGACACCCCGTTTTTAAATTCAATAGACCCATCATTAATTATAAAAACTTGGCTTTTATTTAAAGAAAGTAATTGGTCGATTTGATCGTACAAATATCTTATGAAGGCACGTCGTGTAAGTACTTCTGCATGTGAATCACTTAACCTACTACCCATATCATATAAATTAGTATTTACCAATTCGTTATAACCCAGACATTTTGTTCCCGTTGCCAATGAAACTATTTTTAAATTATCACCCTCATCTTTCAATACTACACCAGCTAAGACTGTCCATTCATTATCACGCGGTTTCCCAGTTTTTTTTAAAGACTTATACTTATCAATACATAATTTGGCAATTTTATCTTGAAAATTCATTTTTAAATTATTTTATACTTAAAACTAGATAATTAATACGGTTAATTATAATATATGTAAGTAAAAAATTTATTTTTTAGACAACATTGTCTGGGCTCCAGGCATATTTTCTCTGAGGTAATGAACAAAGTGCTTTCATCTGAGTCTCATTGATGGTAAAATCTAATTTGAAATTATCATGAATGTGTTCTTTTGACGTCGCCTTGGGTATGATTCCTACAAGCCAATAAAAAAATAAATATTTACTTACAATCACACAAAAAAAAATAAATTTATCAAGAAACTAATTACCAATTCCTTGTTGAAGTGCCCACTTCAATAACACACGTGCTGGTGATACGTCTAGTTCTTCAGCAACTCTACAGACAATAGGATCATTAAGTAAAGTCGTTTCATTACTCGTTCCTAGTGATGAATACGCTTGGACATGAATTCCAGTTTTGTTACAAAACTCAATGAGTTTCTCTTGTCTGTAATGAGGGTGACACTCGACCTTGAGCAGTAAAATAAATTCAACTTAAAAACTTTTGTTTTTTTAAATTCAATCTTTCAGGCAGTAGCTCACTTGGTTCACAGCAGGGCTTTCTCCATGACAATCTTCTAGCAGCAATTGCAAGTGCTTGATAGTGTAATTAGAGACTCCAATAGATCGCAAAAATCCCTGAGACTTCAAATCGATCAGCGTCTGCCAGGTGACTGATCTCAGTTTGATGTTTTCTATTGAATCTTCAGGTATTCCTCCAGTTCCAGGCCAGTGGATCAAGTACAAATCAATGTAGGATGTTCCCAATGCTTTGAGTGATGCTTCAACAGCTTTTCTTATACGTTGTGGACTTCCGTTATCACTTGGCGCTAATTTAAATTAATAAATAAATTTTTGCTACAACTAACAGTTAAAAATTATTTAAAATTTGATTGCTACCTAGCTTTGTAGTTATGAAAATATCATCTCTTTCGAGAGCGTATTTATTCAATAGACTTTTTAATGCGTAACCTATATCTTCTTCATTTCTATAAACTGCTGCTGTGTCTGCAATAATTAAATGTATTGAACTTCATAAATAATATCAATTAGCAGCAAATATTTTTTGAAATTACCTATGGAATGATAGCCAACACCCAGTGCTTCATCAAGAACGTTGTATATTTTGTCTCTCCCAGTTGTTTTATAAGTCCCGACTGAAATTAATCAGCAATAATTATTATTAATTAATTTATCACTCGGTAATTAAACAGTTGGTGTTGAAAAATATAAAATAATATTTTTTTTGACAATCTTACTTCCAACAAGTGGCATATTAAATCCAGTTGACAAGCGAATGTATTTACTAGCGGAGTTCATTTTTGAATTTTTAAAATTATAATTGCTATTTATTTTTATGTAAGTACTCAGTACTTGATACTTAACTATTTAATTTGTAGAAAATTTAATTTAAAACTAGTAATATGTCACTTGTTATCTAGTTTTTATCAATTGAGGTTTTCGAGGTTAATGACATTGATAAATGATAATGATTTGGTGTAATGTCATTGGTTGAGCAAATAAAGTATTTGTGGTAATGCTAACATTTAATTTAAAGTCATTGACAAATATGGCATGTAAATTTATTTTTTAAATAAAGTGACAGGTGACCTGTAATTTGTTGATGATGACAGAGACAGGTAGAGCGCACCTGTGCTTTGAGTTTTCAATTGATGACTTTTGGTTTTTAAAATTGGCAACGCTTAAATTTTAAGATACTGTTCGTTGGTAATTGTTTAAATTGCAATTTATGGACCAATGACAAATTTATTTCTTTAGAAGTGCACTAGGTATTGGTTGAGAAAATTATTCCAGTGAACATTCTGACAAGTACAGGTGGTGCTAAAATTTTTTGACAGTCTGTGAGGTAAGTGACAGCGGGCCAATGAAATCGTTTGTTAGAGCTGTCATGGACCAGTAGAAAAACCTGAAAGTTTCGTTGGTATTTTGGTGATTAAAAATTTTTAGTGGTGACTGTACCTTTTTACCAGACAAACAATTCATGAAACTCAGTAAATTCCAAAACCATTGACGCCATTCGGTATATAACCAGCGAAACAAGAGGCCATAATGTAATTGCGTCTTGAGCTTACACTGAATTTTTATATTGAGAAATTAGAGTTCATATTAATTAGATAAAATTTATATAAATAATTTATAATTGTTTGAAAATAAAATACATTTGGTTATTTATATATTTATATTAATTATTAAAATCAGTGTTGAATTTTTTAAAATAATTTGCAATGGGAAAAGGTAAGCACGGACATATTTTGTAAGCATCGATGTTGCATCATCTTTGAAATGTTTTAAATGAAATTGGTGATTTGCAATTGACAAGTAACATATTGTAATTTTTGTTAATTATTGTTGTGTTATTTATTTTGTAGGAAAAAAAAAGGGAGGGGGAGGAGGACAAGGTGGTGGTGAACCGAGTCAGGGACAAGGATCAGCACAAAGACAAGAACAACCTCAACAACCTAGACAACAACAAGATCAAGGTGGTAGACCTCAGCAGGGTCAACAGCAAGGAGGAAGACCTCAACAAGGTCAGCAACAGGGTGGAAGATCACAAGATGGTCAATACCAAGGAGGAAGACCTCAGCAAGGTCAGCAACAAGGAGGTAGACCTCAGCAGGGTCAACAGCAAGGAGGAAGACCTCAACATGGTCAGCAACAAGGAGGTAGACCTCAACAAGGTCAGCAACAAGGTGGGAGATCACAAGATGGCCAATACCAAGGAGGAAGACCTCAACAAGGTCAGCAACAAGGAGGTAGACCTCAACAAGGTCAGCAACAAGGAGGAAGACCTCACCAAGGTCAACAACAAGGTGGAAGATCACAAGATGGTCAATACCAAGGAGGAAGATCTCAACAAGGAGGTAGACCTCAACAAGGTGCATGGGGTCAACCTAGATCCCAAGAACAACAACAGCAACAACAAGGAGGACAAGGTGCATGGGGACAATCTAGACCCCAAGAACAACAACAGCAACAACAAGGAGGACAAGGTGCATGGGGACAATCTAGACCCCAAGAACAACAACAGCAACAACAAGGAGGACAAGGTGCATGGGGACAATCTAGACCCCAAGAACAACAACAACAACCACCTGCACCATCAGCATGGGGTCAACAAAAACAACAACAACAGCAACCGTCTCGCCCACAAGCATCTCCAGTACAAGATACTGCCGGAATTGCTAAATCTATGGAACGAATGAGCGTAAGTGAACAAGGAGCTAAAGCAGACGGTGACAGTGTACGTACAACAGAAGTTAAAGAAATCTTAAAATTATCAGCACATTGGTAACTTAATATTCTAATAGATTTTCTTTTTTTTAAATTTGTATTTTAGACATCACGGGCACCTTCAGTTGCTTCATCAGCAGGCGGAGATGCTGCTTCCGTCAAGTCAAGCGGCAGTGCAGCTCAAGGAATTCCTAAAGTAAGTCCTATATTGAAATACATAATAAACATTTGAAATATCGATTAACTAATAAACAACTTTGCAAATTTTAGAAAGAATCTCCTGGTGGGTTGGATAAGAAGTCTTTAACAGACAAAGAAAAGAATCGTTTGATGAGTCTCATACCCACCCGTAAAGATCCACTCAAAGCCGGAACAAAAGGCAGAAGAATTCAAGTCTACACCAACATGGTGCAAATTATTTTCAACAGCAAATTCAAAGTAAATGCTACCCACTACGATGTCAAATTTGATCCCGACAAGCCGAAATTTTTGAAGAGACTTGCTTTCAACAAATTGCGCGAGGAGAAGTTCCCTAAAAATTGGCCGGCATTCGATGGTCGCGTTAATGCCTACTCCGCAGGAGACCTACCTTTTGGAAAAAGTGTAAGCAGGGCCTCAAATAATTTAAAATTTCATTTTTTTCATCTATTATAACTTGAATTATAAATTATTTTAACAGATCACCCACACCGTGCAAGTGTTTGACGAAGAACGTCAGCAAGAGCGTCCCGTCGTAGTGACGATGGAAAAAGTTAACGTGATAGACATGTCATGGTTACCAAGAGTGTCTCCCGGACTTAAGGAAGAAGAAAAGGATCAGACTTCCATCCAAGTTCTTGATGTTGTGCTTCGTAGCGCCCAATTCACTCGGTCGATCCCCGTTGGACGTTCATTCTTCCAGCAACCAAGATCCCAAGCTTTCAATTTGAGCGACGGCATGGAGCTCTGGGTCGGAATGTTCCAATCAGCTGTTCTCGGATGGAAGCCTTACTTCAATGTCGATGGTACGTACCAATTAATAACACAAATAAGTTAATTTATTGTAAGTTTCATATATTTTTTATAGTTGCGCACAAAGCCTTCCCAAAATCTGTCAGCGTAATTGAAGCAATGAAAGATCTATGCGCTGATCGTCGTGCTGGACCTCCTCGGGAATTAACTGCTGATATGGTGTCCCAAAACTTGGACAAAATAACAAAATATCTTAAAGGATTGAAAGTGGTATTCCAGTTACCCAACAAGCCGAGTACCAGAAGAACTGTTGGAGTTAACGGTTTAGATAAACCAGCAGATGCGGCAGTATTCACTTTGGACAATGGACAGCAGTGTACTGTTGCTAATTACTTTTCTGGATCTAAACAATACCGGCTTCAGTATCCAAAATTACCGTGTCTTTGGGTTGGATCACGACAAAAACATGTTCTACTCCCCCCGGAAGTAATAATTATTCAGTTTTGTTTTTAATAATCTCATTTTTAATTCATTAAATTAATATTTATTTAATTTTGAATTTATAGTTATGCACAATTGCCGCTGGTACAGTCACAAACAGAAAATTAAACGATGAACAGACTCGTAGGATGATTAAAGAAGCAGCCAAACCAGCTCCTGAACGTAAAGCGCGAATTGAAGATGCGCTTCATGCAATTAATTTCAATGCTGATCCAACAATGCAGGAATTCGGTATATCCTTGAATGGTCAACTTGAAAAAGTTGATGCACGTGTGTTAGATCCACCGGCACTGCAGTATGCTGATATTAAAAATGTAAGAGTTCAAAAAGGTGTTTGGCGAGCAAGTAAATTTTTGACTGCTCAAAACATCCCGGAAAATTCATGGACTATTTTAAACTTATCGCGTTGTCATGAAGGCTGTCTTAGAGATTTTGTCAAGATGCTCCAAGATTTTGGTAAAGTATTGTAATTATTAGCTACAAAGTAATAGGGTAGAAGTACCATTCGTGGCCACAGCTCATTCTTGAGCCAGAATTAAAATTTTTCAAGTGTCCAAAACTGGACCTCGAGTGGCCAAAAGCGGTACTACTGTCCTACAGATGAACTATGTCAATGATTCAAATATTAATATTCAATTTAAAATATATTAGGAAGAAGTAATGGAATGAATATTGGAAATCCAAGCACCCCCTTCGCAGTAATGCAGTGCCGAAATCCTCGCGACATCTCCAATCTCTCACGAACATTGGACGATCTGAAAAGAAATAAAATGCAACTCGTGGTTGTTGTAATTCCTGGACATCCTCCGGACGTTTATGCTCGAGTAAAACAACAAGCAGAATTGCAGGTTGGCATACTTACTCAATGTGTCAAAGACCAGACCATTAGTAAGTGCGTCGATAGGAACGACAGATCAACCGCAGGAAATATTCTTTTAAAAATAAATTCTAAGTTGAATGGAATAAATCATACATTCAATTCTGAGATAAAGTACGTCAGATAAAATCATCAATTTTTTGAATTTAATAATTTTTAAAATATTTACAACTATTGATATTTAATTACAGACCGGCGTGCTTAAGAGTACCTGCAATTATTTTCGGTGCCGATGTAACTCATCCATCGCCTGATGCAACTGACATTCCTTCTATAGCTGCAGTATGTAAATTTATTAATAATTATGCAAATAAAAGATATTTAGTTTTAATAATTTGAAATTTGCTTAGGTTGCAGCGAGTCAAGGTGCTGATGTCTTCAAATACAACATTGAAATTAAATTGCAACCAGCTCGTCAGGAAATTATTTTGCAGCTCGAAGAAATAGTCCTCGATCAGTTGAATATTTTCAAAAAAAATACTGGGAGAAGACCTGAAAAAATTTTCTACTACCGGTCAGCTAATAATTTTCATCTCCGAAATATTATAATTGGAAGTTTGTCTAATTTTTTATGATTATTTTAAATTACAGAGATGGAGTAAGTGAAGGCCAGTTCCCTCAGGTGATGCATTTTGAATTGCAAGCTATAAGAAACGCATGCAGGCGTTTTGGTCAACCGGATAAATACGAACCCAAGATAACGTTCCTAGTGGTTCAAAAACGTCACCATATCAGATTGTTCCCAGCTGACGTTAGGAATTCAGATGATAGAGGTGGAAATGTGCAAGCTGGCACAATTGTCGACACCAAGATCACCCATCCTTCGCACATCGACTTCTACCTCGTGTCCCACGCCAGCATTCAGGTATTTTATAATAAACTCAACTCTCACCGACGACTTGATTTAGATTTTAAAATTAATATATCGATTTGAATTACAGGGAACAGCTCGCCCTACTAAATACCGTTGCCTCTGGGATGATAATGACATGTCGGAAGATGATATTGAGACCCTGACTTACTATCTTTGCCACATGTTCTCCCGCTGCACACGTTCTGTGAGTTACCCGGCCCCGACTTACTACGCTCACTTGGCAGCTTTCCGAGCACGAGCTCTAATAAGCGGGTGAGTCATAGGAAATTGTTATTTAATATCATTGAATTTAATTTGTTATTCATTTCAATAAATTATTTTCAGAGTTCCCATTCAAATGAACAATCTGGAGAGGGAACAGAGGACTAAGTTAACTTTGAAGCCGGATTTAGTCAACAACAATCCCATGTTCTTTGTTTAAAATGCCCGCTTCCACTGATTCTAAGAGACTGTTATTATAATAATATGATTATATTAAATATTTATAGATATATAATATCGTATATTCTATTGATAGCTGCTTATTTAAGATATTTTTATATTATATTTATAATTATCTGAGCTCTCAAGTCGTTCGGAAAATTGGGTGATTTAAATATTTTTTCTTTATCATTGTCTTTTATTTTGTTTTACTTTATTTTTATTTTTGTCACAAATGTACACCAAAAAATATGTAATCAAGTGATATCAATAAATATTAATATTAATAAAACTTAGTTTCAAAAATTATTGGTTTTAAGTATGACGGCGTGAAAGAGCAGGGAAAATGAGGGAGCGTGACTGCCATGTATTTTTATAGAGAGTGGCTCGTAACTTTTCTCCTGTTGGGAGTAACTCCCAACAACATTAACATTTTTTGTTCCTTTTGATATCTTCTAGTAGGAGAAACCCAAAAAAGTCCCGGGAAAAATTTATTTTTTGATCTATGACCCATATTAGGATAAATGAGGATAAATGAAGATGAATGAGGATGTCGGTTTCTACAAAGAGTGGCCTGTAACTTTTCTTCTGTTGGGAATAATTCCCAACAATATTAACATTTTTTGTTCCTTCCAATGTCCTCTAGGCGGAGAGAATGGTGAGGATGGATTCCTTTGAGCTCAGAAAGCTCTACAACAGCAAGAAGTTCGGGAGTCGTTTTTTGGGTCATTTCTTTTCGGTTTTTTTGTAAACCACTTTCTTTCACTAATTTTTAATGGTTTCGTTCATATATAAACCATAACTACTTGTTTATTTATTTTATTATATTATGTTCATCGACGTTTCGCTTTTTCTAATTACTCGATGAACTTTTCACGGATCGATATCAGGAAATCCAAACACGCAGAGTAAGTTTGATCGTTATCAAACTTCCTGGAAAATTACACGGTTGCGCATTAATTTCAGTAGAGATCAATAAATATCGATTTGAATATATCTGGAGTTAACTATTTTCACCATTTGATAGATTTTATGAAGAAATAAATTTATTTCCTCGCCATTTACTGACATATAAACCAATGAAAATTTTTCAATAGCAAAATTTAATAAATCATTTATTTTTCTTGTAAAATAAAAAATATTTTTTTACCTTTAGATTATTTATTGATCTTCCCATTATTTGTAATGTTTATTATCTAGGACGACGCAATTTTACCTGTTCGTGCTTTGACATCCAGAACTTTGTTAGCAGAGCCGTAAAAGCCACTGAAGTAATTGCGTCAGTTCGACGGTGAAGTTTGTAGGGTTTAGAATAGCAATAAAAAAAACTCACGATGGGCAAAGGCAAGTAGAGACTTCCTTTGTAAAAAGTCTTCATGGTCGTGCGATAAACAAAATTTCCATTCAGAGACCATAGTACAAATTTTTATTTATTATTTATGATTTATTTATTTTTCAGGAAAGAAGAAGAAGGATAAGAAGGGACAGGCAGTGAACGATCTGATTCAAGGACAAGACGGAACGTCACAGGAACACGATCAGCAGGAGTCTGAATCACAAGAGCCTTGGCAGAAGCAAGAAAAAAAGAAAAAAAATTCTATGAAGAGACAAAGTACTTGGGGTCTACCTATTCCGGTAGAACCCGAACCTCCGCAAGGTGTTTGGGCTCGACCCAAAGAAGCTCAGCTTCTCTCATGCGAAGCTGGTGCTGCTGCAGCTTCAGACAGCTCCGTTAAGTCTAGTAAAGAAATAGAAGGTGAGGAAGAAAAAGGTGATAATCCTGCTGGTGGAAAAGGGAATGAGAAAGCTGACGACGAATCAAAAGAAGAAATAAAAAAGGTTTGTAAATTGCCAATACTCTAATTTATTAACTAGTGTGATAATTATTTAAAAAATTTAAAAGTTTTATATTTTAGCCATCGCAACCTTCGGCTGCTTCATCACCAGGAGATACTACTGCTGCCAAGTCTAGTGGTGCTAAAGTAAGTCTGGTTGGAAATAAGTAAGCAGTTTGATAATTAATAAATCGATAAATTGATTTTCAGGCTGGATCTTCAGGTGGCCCTGATAAAAAGTCTTTCACTGAAAAGGAAAAAAATTATTGGAGTAGTCTCATACCTGTAAGAAAAAATCCAGGTAAAGCTGGAGCCAGAGGCAGGAACATTGAAGTGTTTACCAACATGGTGAAGATTATTTTTGACAGTAAGTTTAAAGTAGCAGCCACCCATTATGACATAAAATTTAGTAACAACACGCCAAAGTTATTGAAAAGACTTGCGTTCAATAAATTGCGGGAAGAAAAATTTCCCAAAAACTGGCCTGCATTTGATGGTCGCGCTAACGCTTATTCCGTGGGCGATTTACCATTTGGTCACAGTGTGAGTAAGAATTTAGAAATTTTATTTCTACTGAACATATTTCTTATGGTTTTAATTTAATTCGTTAGATTACACATATTATACAAATTACTGACGAGGAAGGTTATCAAGATTGTGCCGTAACAGTAACGATGGAGAAAGTTAACGTCATAGACCTGTCATGGTTGCCAAAAGTATCTACAGGATTTAAAGAAAAAGAAAAAGATCAGTCGTCCATCCAAGTCCTTGATGTTGTCCTCCGAAGTGCTCCATACGCTCGCGCGATTCCTATCGGACGATCATTTTTCCAACAACCACAATCCCAACCCTTTGATTTAGATAACGGGATGGAACTCTGGGTCGGAATGTTCCAATCGGCTGTTCTTGGGTGGAAGCCATACTTTAATGTCGATGGTAATTGCTAGTTAATTAACTAATAATTAAATTCGAGAACTAATTCAATTTTTATCATCTATTCAGTTTCTCATAAATCATTTCCAAAGTCCGTCAGTGTATTAGATGCAATTAAAGAACAATGCGGTGATCCCACAAAAGAATTGACTGCAGACGTGGTGTCCAAGAACTTTAATAAGATCAGTAAATATTTCGAAGGACTAAAAGTTGTATTCCAGCTACCCAACAAGCCAAGCAGTAAAAGAACTGTTGGAGTAAATGGTCTAGGTCAACCTGCAAAAGATGCTAAATTTACTATAGAAAATGGACAGCAATGTACTGTTGCTAATTACTTTCTTCGGTCTAAAGGATACAAACTACAGCGCCCTGATTTACCATGTCTTTGGGTTGGGTCCAAGAAAAAGAAAGTTTTACTTCCGCCAGAAGTAAGTCTAGCAATTATTTATACAATGACTTTTAGAATAACTATCGTTTTATATTTTTAATGCTTAGTTATGTACGATTCCCGCTGGTTCGATAACAAATAAAAGATTAAACGATAAGCAGACTATCAAAATGATAAAAGAAGCTGCGAAACCTGCGTCAGAACGTATGACAAGCATTGAATCTGTTCTTCACTCAATGAATTTTAATGATAATTTAACGATGCGAGAGTTTGGAATTTTTTTGAATGGACAGCTTGAAAAAGTTGACGCACGTGTACTGGAGCCGCCTTCCTTGAAATATAAAGACATAAAAAGTTTGAAAGTTCAAAAAGGTGTTTGGCGGGCGGGTAAATTTTTGACAGCTCAAAATATACCAGATGATTCGTGGACTGTTTTGAACCTGTCAACGGATTGTAAGGAAGAAGAGATCAGAAAATTTGTTTCATTGCTGCAAAATTTCGGTAAAATAGTACAGAAATTTTGAATTAATTACTTGACTGTATAAAAATATTTGATTATTACTTGAAATATTTCAGGAAAAGATAACGGAATGATAATAGGAAAGCCTCAAGCTCCTTTTAGAATTATGAAAATCGAAAGCGCACAAGACACCAGAGAACTTATTAATTATTTCGAGCAACAGAAGAAAAATCGGCTGAAACTAGTGATTGTTGTGATTCCAAAATCTCCTGTGGACATTTATCCCAAAGTAAAACAAACAGCAGAACTGCACATCGGCATACTCACCCAGTGCCTTAAAGACAAAACGATGAGCAATATTGTCAAAAATTCAGACAGATCAACGGCGGGAAATATTATTTTAAAAATAAACTCAAAACTCGGTGGCATTAATCATTCATTTGTTCCTGAGATCAAGTAAGATTAATTGCAATGTTATTGGTGGCTTACAATTATTCAGGTATTTAGTTTGACAATATTTACGTTCAGACCGCAATGCTTGAGAGTCCCCACGATAATTTTCGGCGCTGACGTCACTCATCCATCAGCCGAATCCGCTCATAGTCCTTCTATAGCTGCGGTAATCAAGTTAATTATTTTATTAATAGCTTTTTTTAAAAATAAAAATTTCAAATTTGTTGCAGGTAGCGGCAAGTCAAAGTTCTGATGTATTCAAGTACAACGTCGTCATTAAACTACAGCCATCGCGCCAGGAAATAATACTGCAGTTAGAAGAAATCGTTTATGATCAACTGAAAATTTTTACTGAATCCAATGGAAAAAAAAGACCTGAAAAAATTTTCTTTTACCGGTACTACAGTTCGTTGAAAAATTTCATTTAATTCTATGGTATTTTTTGTAATATAATTTTTTTTCTTTTAAATTAAAGAGACGGAGTAAGTGAAGGTCAGTTTCCTCAGGTAATGCATTTTGAGTTGCAAGCTATAAAAACCGCATGCAGACGTTTTGGTCAACCAAGTAAATACGAACCCAAGATAACATTCCTGATCGTTCAAAAACGTCACCATATTCGATTGTTCCCGACAGACTTGAAAAACTCAGACGACAAAGGTGGAAATGTGCAAGCTGGCACTATTGTCGACACCAAGATCACCCATCCCTCGCACATTGACTTTTATCTCGTGTCCCACGCCAGCATTCAGGTATTTTATAATAAACTCAGCTCTTACCCATGACTTTATTTATATTTCAAAATTATTGTCCATTAAAACTTTAGGGAACAGCTCGGCCTACTAAATATCGCTGCCTCTGGGATGACAATAAAATGTCTGAAGATGACATTGAGACCCTGACTTACTATCTCTGCCACATGTTCTCCCGCTGCACACGTTCCGTGAGTTACCCGGCCCCAACTTACTACGCTCACTTGGCAGCTTTCCGAGCACGAGCATTAATTAGCGGGTAAGTTCAACAAACAAAATTATTTCAAACATTTAAACTCATTTGCTAAGTACATCCAAGTATAATTATATAGGCATTCATTCATTTTTTTTCACAGAGTCCCTATTCAAATGGATAATCTAGAGCGGGAGCAAAGAACCAAACTCACTTTGAGACCAGAGTTACTCAACAATAATCCCATGTTCTTTGTTTGAAACTTTCGCTCCAATATTCCTCATCTGCGTGGTGGTTTGCCGAGAGTGTTTACGTCATTCCTCTACATTGTGATTGTCTTGTTATTCTTATTTACGCGAGATATATATTATTCTTATATTTACAATTTACGTTAAATTTATATATATTTATATTTACATTTACATTTACGACATTACGTTTATATTTCAGATATTTATATTTACATTTCAAATATTTATATTTATTAATACCAATATTTTTATATTATATATTTAAATGTGTGATACATACTTTTATCAGTACAAATTGTCAATATTATATTTTTTAAGCTGTAAAAAATCGGGAGTGAATCCGGAGTGACCACGAATTTTATTTAAATTCGAATTCACTCTGCGGAGTACTTTTGGAGTGAACTGGATTTTTTTAAAGTCTACATTAACTCCGATTTGGAATTCTAAAATTAAAATAAACTCCATTTAGAAGTCAATTTTACTCCAAGTGGAATAAAAAATTTGAAAATCTACTCTGAGTAAAATTAAAAATAAACTAGATTTTTTGCAGCTCAAAAAAATTAAAAAATCGTGTTCTCCATAAATGTATTGACGAGTTTCCAATAAAAATATATAATGAAACTCCTCGGCACATTTAATGAATGAACAAACTCATTCATAAACCAACAAACCATAATAATTATAATAAGAGAGCATGAAAGTTAAAAAAAAGTAAAATTTATTTGCTATCGATGTCTTAATGCAATAAGAGCATGATGAGCATGTAAGCTCATTACTCGTAAATTTACGATGGACACCACCAATAAGATTACTGCTAAAGACGTATTTAAAGTGTACCAAAGGTAATAAACTCACCTGGTGGTGCTTCGACGCATGTAAGAGCGCGCCTATTGATCTACTTCTAGTTCTTGCGGGGATGCATGCGCAAAGGAAGTTATTGCTACGCGTTTGCAAGCTGCGTCGCGACACTTGGACGTTTCGAGGCCGCTCGGTCGTCCTCGGTAAATGTGCTGCTGGTAAACTTTTTTCCCATACATTGTATCGGTACTCATATCCATCCCCGTGTAATAAAAAAAACGTATCATCACCTGGATCATTTATTCTACAACACGTAACATATTTATACCGTAACGTGTGCAGTTCAGTATTTGTGTACCCAACTCATGATATCTCTGGTATGAATTTCATCAGCGGACACAGGTATATTTATATATTTATATTTTTCGTTCCTTAATTACTGTAATTATTTATTCGGACGGTCGTTTCACGCATGACAAACCTTTTGCTGCAGTTTTCATTCACCTACATTTTCAACTATCAAATAATTTCGTGCAGAAAACGTTTGGAGTTATCAATCGTCATCATCCATCAGCAGTTTTTTTTTTAAATTATATCTTACAGTTGATTGTTAACTCTAGTGTTAACTCGCGGTCTTTAAAACTATAAAGATAAAAATAACGTTAAATTTAATTGTCTCGTTAAATGAATATGTATATATATGCAAATATCCTGAGCTCCTATAGGAAATTATTCTCGAAGTTTCTTCCGAAAATGTCGGCGTCAAGTGAATTCGAGTGACAGTTGATTTTTATTAATTATTTATAAACAATTTATTATTATTATTATTTGGTACAAGTTTTAATGAAATGACCGGAAATTAAAGCGTATTTAAATGTCTGACCGGCATAAAGATCCCTAAGAGCGCTAAATAATTTATGATGATAGAGTTGTAAAGTGTATAGAGTCTAGTATCGATTTATTACCATAACTTAGCGGTGGTCAATTATTAAATGACTAGGCAAACAACATATATATACAGTTTAATGACATTTGACTTTGATATATGATTGACAGAATAATAAAGGTGTTGTCATCGGGGCGGGCGGATTAAAAAAGTCAAAGGCTTCTGGAATCCTCTTGAAGCTGAAAGATACGAGGGAAGTCGGTGGACAGGAAGGCGAACTAAGGAGGTTGCTGGTGGGTGAGAGGAAGAGGATGCGAGAAACAAAAGTGACCGGTAGCTGGTGACTGGTGGTGGTTATAGTGGAGGTGGGAGTGGTAGTTTACCTGGTGGTGAGGCATTCAGCCAGACTAGAAGGTGCAAGAGCATTAATTGGGACTGGTGGTGGTACCCTCGATGCTTACGTTACGCCTCGTGTCGACGCACTTCTTGAAGCAACCATAGGGAGATATCCACCGCCTCGGAAGCGTAAATCCAGAGCTTTTGTATGATGTGCCGTGATAGGGACATGAACCCAGTGCTCCTTTCAATCCTCCATGAATTGTACTTCTGGTCGATAAGAGCGAAATAAAAAATTTTATTTTAAAATAAATAGCAGACATCGTCCTACGATTTATTCATCGGGATAATAATTCATCAAGCTTATTATATACGTAATTTTTTTATACCCATTGATAGCAAGAAAATCCTCACGCTTGTTGAAGAAACAACTCATCGATACATCGTTGTTACCATTAATTATCAACTATTGATAATTAATTGCCGTTAGTTACTATTAACATTTTTATTTATAAAATAATAATAATAAGATTAATATTAATTATAATAATAATAATTATACTTGGAAGCTGGGCTTCCGTTTGTTGTTCAAACGACGGGCGAGTTTGTTGCTCGTCCCTAAGCCGTTTGCCGGGGCAACACGGCACTGAGACTGAATTTTCTATACTTCAATCTGTGGAGAGCTGCGAGAGAGTGCATTGTAAGTATTTAGTCTATTTCTGCAGACAATTAACCTTGGAAAGTTTAAAAAAATAGAATTGACGTCTGTGATATATTTATATATTTAAGTTTAAATTTTTAAATTACAATTTATTAGTGCGGCAGTGGGTCGCGAGGAAGACGGACTGGGATGAGACGTCCGCAGCAAGAAGCTCTCCAAGAGGATAATCACCAGCATCGACACCATCATCATCCTCTTTGTCAAGGCACTTTGCCGTCATGTTCAATAGAGCCGCGACGTAGCGATAAGGTAAACGAAAAATAAAATAATTAATTGGCAAATCACTTCAGTGACCTAATATCCGGTCATTGAGATTCGATTCAGGTTAACGTACCTCTATTAGTCTCCAATCAACTCTTCATTCGCCCAATTTTTATTTACATTGCGATTTATTGATCTATGATACTCAATAAAAAAAGAATAAAAAATTTATTGACGACCCAATTGAATAAATAAAATTAATGTTCGAATTAAAAAATAATATGATAAATTTTTCGTCAGCTTGGTATAATCAGTGAGAACCTTCTGAATAAATAACTAAAGCAGAGGTATTAATTATAAACTGTTCAACTAGAATAATTTAAATCAAATCGCGTGAATAAACCGTGATATTAAGTAATAAATTTGTTAATTAAAAGAGCGATGGCTAAATTAAAATTATCACTGAATTAATAATTAACTAATAAAAATAAATATTTAAGGAGGAATCAAGACTGGCACGAGTTAAACGTGCGCTGACTGGATCACTGCTGGGACGTGTTGGAAATGGTAATTGTAACCGAGTTTTCGGAGCACGGTTGGAGCTGGTGGAGTCATATCTAGACACAGGAGTGCCCTATGTCGTTCATCGGCTCTGCAACTATATAGAGAAGCATGGGTTTGATAGTGCGACGTTGTTTCGATTGTCTGGTGGGAGTCCACGACTTACTGAACGGCTCAGAGCAACATTCGAAAGGAAAGGGGACGCGGATCTCGAAGCTGCTGCGTGTCCTTCAACTGCAGCTACACTGTTGAGACAGTACCTGAAAGAGTTACCACAACCACTTGTTCCGTCTTCACTCGTATCGAGACTTTTACACGTTCACTCACGTAAGCTGACTGTATAATTCCTACATCAATCTCCTTCTTCTTATACTTTTTCTTCTTCTATTGACCCAATCCATTTATAATGAAGTATCTTTACTTTTTTTTTCTGTTATTGCAGAAGAGTATGAACATCACCGCGAAGTATGGATCGAAAGAACGCAACAGCTTCTGCGGTGCCTACCACCCTCGCACTATCGTCTTCTGGGCTACCTCGCCCACCATCTCAGCAGTTATGAGGCCCGACATGGCAGAAGTTCTGGAGTGTGCGGCGTATTCGCACCTGTCGTGCTTCCCCACGTCCCACCGGCCACGACTCTTCTGCGGGACATAATTACCGAGGCTTCAAAACTATTTCCCGACTGGTTGGTTAATTATTCAGCTAATTATATTTACTGTCTTGTGTCTGTGTCTCCACTCCATTTGCTTTGTTTGTTTTCATTTGAATTTCTCCATCGCAATTGCAAGTAATGCGATATGTCATTCAAAATGTCATCGATCTTTCTTATCGCGACATTCCAATTGCAGAGTATACGATTGTAATCGATTTTAAATTTATTTACAATAATATTTATATTATTTCAATATACATGTCCGTTGCTAATGACGCGAGCCTCAAAATTACATGGAATTTTATTATTGCGTCTAATTTGAAATTTAAAAGCTGACGTAATTTCGCTGCTGACGTGTATAGACTTTTCTCATAATATTTTTGTGTCTAATATACTGAGTTATCAGCCTAAATATACCCTGAGATGTAAGAAAGATTGACGCCGGTAACAGTTAGGTACCAAGTCTGCGTTGAAGATGATGATGATCTGTTGCTGTTGCTGTAGATGTAAAAGTCCTGGCACAGCTGTAACCACGATTGAATAATTAGATATTACCACTATTCCATCTGTCAGTACATAAAATATTTCCGCTGTTAACTTATTCAAATTTCACCTAGAAATTGCGCAGTTTCGCGAATAAAAGTATTCTCTGTGCCGTTGGATATGAGGCTCAGTGTGCAAAAGAGCGAGCCTATTTTGGCTGTCTGCCCAGTTCGATTTCTTGTTCATTTACTTTTCTATATATATTTATATATTTTTTTCCTCTTATATTTATTTATAGAATCCAAACAAATATGATCATTCCTGATTTATTTAAATAATATTGACAAGCTCCTAAATAATACTTATTATTCTCTAGCGTAATAAATTTATTTTTATCTTTTTTTTACCGCAAAAAAAATTTAAAAATTATCGTTACGTGTCCGAAATATGTTTTTGTGCCAAAATCTATTTTTCTCGTCTGAATGTCAAACCAATAAAATTACCACGTGGCTTGATTTTTATTTACAAATATAAACAAAAATTATTAAAGCTACTGGACATTATTTTATAATTATTTACCCTTGAAATTAACAATAACACTCGCTCGCCTTGGATATGTCGGCCATATAAATCACGATCCTTGCAAAATTTTCCTACATCCCGGTTATAAAAAAAAACATTTTCTTATGTAAAAATTCCATAGACACTTGGAGCGTATTTACAAAAGGTTTCCACTCTGCTGGAAAATAAAATAGATAAAATATAACCGGTTTAGTAAATAATATTACGGTCTAGCGCATGCATCCTTATAATAAAATGATCAGAGTAACAAGTGTTAAAGACAGCAGCAAATAAATTATCAGTGTCACTCGATCATTTAATAAATAATCCATCAAGTATATATACAAGACATATCACGATAAAATACAATGCGTCTAGTGATTTAAGATCCATTGTATAATGGGACCTTGATCAGGGTCAATCCTTGAGTAAACGTTACGGCCCTGGCATGTAATTTACGTGGATATACTGCCGATTGTCTAGGCTCAGCATCTTGACACCAACACCAACAATAGCATCAAGCCAGTTTTAAACCTGTTGAGATATTTAATTAACTTAACAGCTAGTTTGTATAATCAATCAATAATTATTGATTCCCTGGTAATGGTACCGGATTACTGGAGCCTCATATCCAATATCAGACGGTTTATAGCCATGTAATTTAATTCGTCCAGCAATGTAAACACATTGTCAGTTCATCGTTGAGTTTAAAAAGGAATGACATGGAAGAGAGAGTTGAGTTTAACGGCTGACCGGATAAAAGTTAACTACAGATGGATCGATCGGTCGTAAATATAAATGGGCGGAAAAAAACAATAATCGGGTAACGAAATATCCATCATGATGATGATGATCATCATTGTAACTGGTATCATGGTATGATGTCGTGGTATCGAACGTCGTCCCTGGCACGTAGAAAAGACTCAAGACTATTTCATGTATGTTGCGGTTGATGCTTTTGCTTTAGCATCAGCATGTGAACGTACTATTCGACGAGGCGGTATAATGTAACACATACTCCATACATGCTCTACACTTATCTACACCGTCTGTCATATAAGTATTATATTATGTTATGTTATGTGTGGATTGGAGCAAGTAGAGGTGGAGGCAGAGAGAGAAGGAGAGACGATACATAGTACGGGCAGTTAAATACCCGTAGATCGCGAGAACCGCGAGCTCGCGAGAATGCGCGAGAAGGATAGGAAACACCGGACCAAAATTACACTACTACTACTTGTACCCGTAGCATCGCGACCGCGGTTTGGTTGTTTTAAGCCAACGCGGATATAGACTCGCGTGTTTAACCGCTGGAGAGCCAGTAAGCAGTTTGTACTCTGCCTGCCGCATTTCACTTCAATCCTATCCAGTAGACACATGCACACATTACTTGTGTCTTACTGTTACGTTTTATTGACGTTTACTGTACAAGAACTTTATTTTTAAAACTACATATTTTTTTCTATCAACAAATATATTGATTGTTGGTATTAAATTACACTGATAGTGCGATAGCGGCCGCTGTCAGTTTTTAAAATTTAGTCGCTCCGAAAAAAATAGTTAAGTGCCAGACGGAGGTTTTAAAAAAAGAAAAGTCATATTAATAAATGTATCATCGAACCGCCGTGAGATTAAATATTTCAGTAGAATTCCATTGGAAAAGAAAGTTACTTTTTATGATCACATAATAAGTCATAGGTGTCTGACTCAGCTATATTGATATTTATTTATCAATTGATGACATTTTTTATTGTTAATAATAAGTAAGTTGTTAAAATAATATACTTATATTTGATAAAATAATAATTTGCTTTTTACGCCTCGTTTGCTGTTTTATTGTCGAGGTGAAATATATAATTACGCTAACATGCATAACTCCGTGAAATGCCGGCCGGTTTCTTTACCATAAAATAATGACAATAATAATAAATAAAAAAAAAAATTTACAATTACAATGTCATGTAATTTTACAACCAGTGGAATATTTTACACTTGCAATGACGTACTGCTGGTGTTTTTTTCGATTATTGTAAGTGTTTTATAATTTGTAATAGTGTCAATGAATTCATTACGTTTTTAATTTACATTTTGACCTTTTATTAATTGTGTGGTTGATATTCGTCCTTGATAATTGATAAGCGACACTATTTGACACGGGTTTGTTATTGTTATTGTTATTAATTTTATTCGAGTAATTACATTAACTAGCGTTTCCGGAATGTTATCGTAGAAAGAAAAATGTACCACGGAATTTTTTTTTTAATTAAACTCAATGAGTTTAATTTAAACCACGAGCTCATGACTAATCGACTTGATTAAACAACATTAATTTTTTTCTGCGCAAACATTATTATGAAATTAAAATTTTTTTTTTTATTATCGATTAGAAAATAACTTCAGTAATATAAACATACGTTTTATACATATGTAAAGTGTATTATATGTAATTATACTTATTATTGGGATTTAAAAATAGATGTTGTGTAATAATGAGTAAAATTTGCAGCACTAGGGATTCGTCAGCTTATCCAGTGATACCAAACGACTGCGAAGTTTGCTGTAACAAACCAAAGGACGAAAAAAATAACTCATCGTCAACCAGTACGGGTTTGCTTTGCGCGCTGAAACCGCGTAAACGTAAAGAACGTCGCGAGTCTTGTTGCCAAGAAAGAAAACTCATAAGGTACTGGAACTTTATTGATAAGCAATTATAATAACTAACTAAATTAATTACTATAATTTTTTTTTAGGAGTAACAGCGAAGAGCAAATTTTAGAAAGCCCACCGAATGGTGTGGAGTCAATCCGCAGGGTTAGTAGCCACGAAGATTTCAACAGTGACAAGCATTTGCATATTATTTATCCTGATCAAGACATGGGACACGGAGTGGTAATTTATCAGAATTATTTTAATTTAATTAATGCTGTTGCGTATGTCGGGGCAGCGAGTTGATTGAAGAAATTAACGTGCTGTTATTAATTTTATTTCAGAGATGTACTGGGTTGCCTCTGCACGAGAGAACTAACGTTTCCCCGGTATCAACAAAGCCGTCACCATTACCCTCGCCTTGTGACATTCTGCTCAGTGCTGAACGACTTGAGTGTGATGTAGAGCGAGTACGAAGCACTGAGAGGTTCAGTAGAAGCATTGCCCCTCGTGGGAGACGTGTAATGAGACATAAAAAAACACACAAGGGTCTGGAGATTGATCTCAACTCCAGCAAGGTGAGTTGTACATTTATTTCTGTATGTAATTTAGTTTAGTGGGATTTTATTCTTTAAACTGATGAATTTTTTGGTGAACAGGAAAATAATGCAAATGAAAATGAGGAGCCGGAGTCGAATTTATATATAAATATATCGGATTCGAATCGTCGTAATGAAGGGACTGGACAGAGTTTTCTTGAAATGCTGAGCAGTGGACCGAGCAGATCTCCATCGCCCGCCCGACCGCTTTCACTAGATAACGAAGATTTGAACAATCCTGTGCCAACGAATTGGGGCTTTCAGCGTAGACAGACAGACGTAAGTATTAGATAAAATCTTGTTGTAGATGTGCGAGTGTTAGTGTGAGTGGGAGTGTGAGTGTAAAATTTCAAATTACACTTATCTCTGTTACTGAGTCATCATTTTATTTTATTTTTATCGTGTCTTTGATTATCAGGAGGAAGAGGAGGAGGGTGATACTAATAATGTTGAAGCGATGTTGTCACCAAGAAATTCTTTATTGTTGCCGCGTAGATTTTACTCTGAAAACGATGTCCCACCAAGTGTTCCAGGACCAACAGAACTTGGTCTTAAGACCCTGACTAAGCACATAAACGGATTAAAGAAGAAAATAAAAAAATACGAGGACGAGTTTGAAGAGAATTTTGGATATCGTCCAAGCCATTCGGACAAGATGAGCAATCGTGATATCAAAAGACTATGTTCGGAGCTTAATAAGCTGCGTAAAGAACACAAAATGCTTAAAGAGGATCCAATCGGGCTGCTACGAGCGACTGCTAATCGAAACAATTCACTTGATAATGCCACTCAGATAAACAACAACAACAGCCCAGAGAAATCTCGGGCTATAATGATGGAGGAGATGTTAAAGGATGTGGAAAGGAAGCTTTCTGAAAAGAGATCCAAGTACGGACGACCGGATAGTTTGGAAGAAATGAGCTACGAGCAGTTGCTTGATGAAAAAACAGCAGTTCAGAAAGCTCTGCTACAGATTGAAGGTGCGTTCGGTAGACCCGTTTCCAAGGAAGACCGCTCGGTTGTCCGGACTCTGTACGACCGGTACCGAGCGTTAAAAAGACTGCTGATAAGAGCTGGGTCCAGCAAAAACAAAGACAGCATTTCAGAGCTAGCGACGATACTGGAGCACGAAGCCATGGACTTTACATCATCATCACTTCCTGGAAGTGCAGGGGACGGTGACAGACGAGCAAGTGAACCTGACATGTCTCATCGCGGAATCTTGGACTGCATTGACGCACCCGATCCACTGCCCACTGACAGTGACAGCCAGCACAGCAGCAGCGAAGGAAGTCGAGGTGGTCCCGGTGAAGGTCTCCACGCTCTTCCCCAAGAAGATCTCATCGCCCAGCAGCGAGTCATGAGGGAGGAAAAGAAGTGTCTCAGACGAGCTTTGAAGGAACTTGAAGCTCAATTCGAAGCCAGAGCCGGCCGACGCATGCAACGAGAAGACCGCGGACCTCACGTCACTACAATCTACGAGTCTTACAAACAAACTAAAGCCAAATTGCGACTTATTGATGCTCTTTTATCGAAAACTGCTTGACGTAGTTTCTAACGTTCTTATATCGATAATATATATATGAGAATATTCATCATGTTGACGGTTTTTTATTATTATTATTATTATTTGATCTCACAGACAAAAAAACTTTTATTACTGATAAAATATTCCTCAAAGGTCATATGTTAATTTACATAGATATTATTGATCAAGTTGAGCTTTCATTCTATTTATTTATTGATGTTTATTTAAAGTTGGTCGGTATATTTTATACAAAAACTTGTATTAAAAGACGGCTTAAATTTAGATCAGTTCTGCGGTTAAGAAAATTAATTAAAAAAGTTTAAAAAAAAAAAAACGGGAAAATATTTTCGTAAATTTTAAAATAACGTTTCCACGTCATATATATATTTAAGTAAAAAAAATATCTATATATATTGATTGATTTATTTATTTGTATACGTTATTTGTTACACTTTGATATTTATAAATGGAATATACTCTTGTCGCAAACTTATTTTTTTCTCGTTTATTTTTGGAGTTTAAATATGTAAATAACGATTACAATAACATAAATATATATTACTATATTTATAGTTATATATTATGCTCGGCGTTAGCGAGAATAATATAGAGAAGAAAAAATAAAATAAAAATAATAAAGATGGATTATTTTGTATTGCGTAGAAATATCTATCTATGAAAGATATATCAAACGTTGTATAATAATTACGTGGAAATCCTATCAACTGTTATCGTCTTGAATAACACGTACAAAAAAAAATAAAAAGAAAAAAAAATACTTAAGAAATCTATTGAGCTTTCAAAGAAAAAATTTTTTAAAAACAAAATAATATTAATAGTAATAAATATTATTATTAAATATAACGATAAATAATTATGATGATGATATTTTCTGCACATTTCATTGAATGAAAGTGCTTGTGCGTTGGTGAATGCTCAAAAATATAAACTTGACAATGACATTATATATTTATTGTTTGTTTGTTTTTTAAAATTATTGTCAAATATTTTTTTCTTTTTCGTTCTCACAATTATTTTTTTTTTTTAATACCAAAGCATCTTTAGTCTGTGATATGAGAGATATTTTGTGTCATGAACGGATGAAAATATAAATTTATTTAATATTAATAATTATTTCCATTTAATTATAAATTTATAAATTTGTTTATTAAATTTCTGTTGGTTTTTCTACTAACACTTTTGTAATTGGAAAAAAAAAGAAAATAATTCGTAGTGTAGTTTTGGGAAGGAAAAAATTTGATAAAAATATTGCTTATTAATATGTAAACTATTTAGTACTTACAAACTAGCTGAAACGCTGTGATTTTTATTTACAATAAAAATTAATAATTAATTTATTGATTTAAAAAAAACAATAAATTAAAAATATAAATATTTTTTAGCTGCTCTATTATCTATTTGCAATTTGCTTTAAACTTTTAATTGTTTTATTATTACCATATATATTTATAATTATATAATTTTATAAATGAATAATTGGTTGTAAATTGTCAACATATCTTGAGTGATCCTCATCGAAAAAAAACAATTAAAATGAATTATTAATTAAATTTATATTAAAATTATAGTATATAGATTTTAGTATATTAATTAGTAAAGAGAAACAGATTAACGTACGTTAAAATTACACTAGGTAAATAAAATAAAGTAATCAGTCTTAAAAAAAACCGCGAATGACTTGTATTGTCTAAAAAAAAATCCTATACAATAATTGTTGCCTGTAGAGAATAATTGAGAAACATAAAATAACGCAAATTTAAATTTGCACTACAATTATTATAAATAATAATAATACGAAAACAAAAGAAACCCGTAAACTTTGATCATTAATTATTTAAAAAAAAATGTGTTTTAAATATTTGTATATAAACAACACATGAAAATAAACATTTACGTATATTGTATATCAAAACAGCAAAAAAAATAAAAGCTGACATCTATAAATTTTCTTTCACTCAAAAAAATTTATTTTAAAAAATATAACTCTCATTAATTTAAGTCGTTAGCTGCTGCTGGACAGACTGGATGTGACGTAAGAGGCCCACGAGTCGAGAAGACGTTGGAGGTTTTGTACTGCAAGATGTCCTGGGTCTCTGATGACGATGAAAAGATTCGAGCGGGTATGAAGTTCGTGACCGGCTTAGCATTGAAGAATTTTTCAGTGGCTTCCCAGCACTTTCGGTAGTTATGTAAAGAAGACTTTTTTTTTTATGCATCATTTTAATCTGCTGCTTCAGAGCCCTTACTTCTGTGTATAGACCAGCTACGGCATAAATTTCTTCCTCTTTATCATTCAGCTCTGACTCTAGCTTACTCAATTCTTCCCTGACACTTTCGTCGCTTAGTTTCTTTATTTTTCCTTCTAGTTTTTCGTACTTCCTGTCGGCAAACATAAGTGTTGATTTAAATTACATAACTTTGTTAGTGAACTTCCGGTAAATAGCCGTAACTTACTTGTTCATTTCTTCAAACTGATCTTGCAGTCGAAGTAAAACTTTTTGAACATTTCCCGAGTCGTTGGTAAAACTTTTACATTTTGAAATTAGAGTATCACTTTTTTTCAGTTGTTCCTAAATAATTTCAAATAAATTATCAGACAATTAACTAGTAAAATTATTTTTTAAAAAATTACTTCTCGCTGTCTCAGTAATGAGCTTTTGGTAAAATGCGCAGAGTCAATAGAATCTCCGCACTGTTTATTTTTCAATGAAACTCTACCACCTGGATGTTCAAGTGATTCCTGACGGAACGTTTGCTTTGAAGAAATAATCGATCCTTCATTACCATGACAATTTTCTCCATGCATTGACCCTGGATTCACTGTCGAGCCGAATATCTGACCGACTTTGCGAATAAGTACCGGCCTAATTCCATTCAATATTTCCGGCTGTCGATTTTTCATAAGACTCCAAACCTGCATTAACATTTTTTAAGAACCTGAGCTACGGAGATTTAAATAAACTCTGAGATTTACTTGCTGAATATTTAATCCCAGATTATGACTACGAGTGACCGAAGTTCCAACGACGAATGGAATATTTTTTATGTCGAATCGTGTCGTGAAGTAGCATCTGTTGACTTTCTTCAGCTGGGAAGCGATTGTCGGTTGCTGATACCGTCTCACTGAAAAGGATTCGCAGCACCAGGAGTCCATTGGAGTTGATTGACCATTAGGGTGCTTAGATGCCTCTTGGTTCCTATTTATTATTAATTTTCCATAAACATATTTTACAATCAATTGATAATTCTTTTAGTAACCTAGCATGGATGTGCTGGTGATTGAAGACATTTTGTTTGATGTCCACGCGAAGATATTCCTCATGCCTGATACTGTTTTGTTCAACAATTTCGTGTGGTTTAAACTCTTCAATGGCTTCATCAAAATATTTATCATCCTTTGAATTAAAATTCTGTTTAATATCTAATTTAAAATGTTGTTTACTAGACACCGCAGACGGACTTATATTTTGCGCAGCAATATTGTGATAAATTTCAACAACGTCTGGCCATTTTTCATTTAACTTCTCAATTATCTCGACATTTCCTACAGCTGGCTCAATATTTAATGACATTGATGGATCTTCCTTCAGTTCGTTTACTTAATTATGAAAATAGAAATAATTCATATAATTATTATTTATTATTTATCGTAATCTTTATATAAATAAAAGTATACCTGATTCATAATGATTTATTGGACATTCGTCTTCTTCCTCAGAAGCTTCTTTTTGAATCTCAATCACTCGTCTCGACTCGACGCTTTTTGATTTAACTTTTTTCATCCTGGTCCTTCGTTTCTTCATTTTAATCCGACTCGGACTGTCATTAAGTTTTATTTGATATTTAGGTCTCGCTAAAAAATTTAATCGATTCGATATTCGCCATGAATTATTTTTCTTCCTTATTTTACTGCGACGAGAATACTCCGGACGACTTCCACTTAATTTATAATTTAACTCTGGCTTTCTTTTACGTTCAGTTATCATGGGAATAGGCGGCAAAATTTTTTCAACTTCTTCTTCTTCTTCTGATTCTTCTGTGCTGTCAGAAAACTCTTCACTGAAAGAATCAAATTCTCTGCCATTGATATCAATGGGATTGAAATCATTCTTAGGCAATATTCCCATCATTTCAATATTAATTTCTCTTCCTGTCAAAATATCCTGGGATTCTTGTTTGCTTGCTGAAAAATACTCATCTGATTTGGCTCGAAATGATCTAGCGGATAAACTTTTTTCTTCACTAATAACTGAACAAATTTCACTGCCAATTTGCTCATAACTGTCTCCCATACTTTGAACGTCATGATAATTGTCTTCTTCACTAGCCGGCAGACGAAAATCTTGACGTTTCTCACTGCAAACTGAATCAGTTGAAGATTTTCTAAGTGATCTTTCTATTTCAGATGGACCAGAATTTTTAAACAGCATCGTCATATAATCCAGACGATTTTTTATTTGAAAACATGATCTTCCCGCTACTTTGAGCCGTTGCTCCAATTCTAAATAAATTTACCGTCCATTAAAAATTGTCTGCTCATTTATTATAAATAAAATTTTCTAACCTTGTAATTTTATATCTTTAGGTTTTTTTACGTTTGAATTTTTAAAATCTGCAGCTTTACCTGTAAAATATTTTTTTAAATTTTTATAAAAAATAAATAAAATAAAACTTAAATAAATTACTTGATTTATTTTGAATTGAATCATTAATAATTTCCATAATGTCAAAAATATTTTCATAAATTATAATCCATTACAACCTGAAGTTAACTTTATTTTATTATTTATTTAAATAAAATAATTAAATTTACAAACAATCAAATTCCAATTTTTTTTTCTCCGTAATAAAATTTAACATCAGCGCCATTTTAAACCGACTATCGATAATTAACTTTTATAAAAATAAATATTTGAATTTTACAATAAATATGAACAAAATCTTACAGTAAAAGTACAGAGATCATAAATTTTTAATAATTAAAAAAATTACAAAATACATAAATTCAAATCTCTAATCAATAATTCAAAATTCCCGCTTATTATTTATCTTAAAAATATTTACAATCCTTGCACACAAATCCACGTCTCATCTTTTAAAATCTTCTCCAACGTCATCAGCCGAAAATCGTTAAATAATAATCCAAGATCTATCATTATAATATATAAGTATATATATACCTGATAAATCTTATAAATCTCATAATCTTAAGCTGATGTGGCACCAAAGTTTTAATTAAAATTTATCCTCTCTACACCTGCGCAGCTTTCCCACTGCGATTTATAAACTCTTATAACTTACAACATGTATATAAGTCTTTCAACTTGTATCAGTATTGCATTCACTTGCACCGCATCTAGATCGACATCTTGACATCTTCACAATTCATTTCCCATCAAAACTAATCCATTCATCTCCTCAACTGCAACGTCATCACAAGTGTCACCGTAGTTCAACATTAAAAATAAGCCAAAAGAAATTCAGTATTCTATTTTTTTAAAAATAATTATCTGCTTACAAAAATGACGGCTGAAAAATTCATTGAGTTCGATAGTCTAGGTAATTTTTATTTATATAACGTAATTATTTTAAAGTCATCGTGTCATTTCTTCAACACACTCACAGTTTAAATGTCATTAATTTAAATTGCCGCGCCATTTTTTTTTAATTTTCTAGCAATTAGTAATTGAACTATTTACTACTAGGTTATCTATTCTTATATATTTCCCAACAATTAGATAATAATTTAATTATTTAATTAAAAACTTCAGTAATTTGAAAAATTTTACGATATTCTTTTGAAATTGGATTTCATTTTCACTCGAATTGAATTTTTGAATGCATTTGGACTCAAAAAAAAAAATTTACCATTTTTTGGTACTCATTAACTAAATTTAAAAATATGAATGTGAATGTACCAGATATCAGACAAATTTAAAACTATTAATAAATGGAGTAAAAAATTAATAAAACAAAATTTAAAAAAATTTTGAAATCAATAAATGCATTTTTATAAATATTATTTTTTAAATTATTTACAATTTATTTATAATTTTAAATTTGTCTGATGACTGGTACATTCACACTCGTTTAAAAATTCCATTTCTGGGACTGTTTTGTATAATGACTTATTGGAGTATGGAATTTCTAAGTCTATTTTCCTTAGATTCTTATACAGGGTATTGAACTTGATACCTGGAAAAATTAATAATAATAATAATAGTAAACTGTTAATCATATTATAGACAACGAAGCCCAAGAATTAATACGCGAGAGTATCGAAGCCATGAAGATGTCTTACTCGCCATACAGCAACTTCAAAGTAGGCGCAGCATTAAAATGCGACGACGGAACAATAACACGAGGATGTAACATAGAAAATTCATCGTTCCCAGCATCCATTTGTGCGGAACGCACAGCGATCTCAAAAGCCATCTCCGATGGAAGAGTTAAATTCAAAGCAATAGCTGTCGCCGCGAAGATGATTAACAATTTGATAACTTCGCCTTGCGGCGTCTGCCGGCAAACTCTAGCTGAGTTCGGTGACATGCCAGTTTATTTGACAGACCCGACGATGACCAAAGTCGTGGAGACGTCAGTAAAAGATTTACTGCCACTGGCGTTTCATTTAAATAAAGCCGGTCCTTGATACTCGCTTTTGTCCCACTTATAAATTAAATCACCACTAATTATTTAACATCAATCAACACACATGTTTGTGTATGATATACACTAGGGTGGTCGTTAAAAACGTAATTTCAAACATTCGTAATCTTCAATTTTCAATTGATAAGATTTAAAAAAGTTTTTTTAAAATATCTTCGTAAATATACATTTTGTAAAAAAAATGAACATGACCTTTTTTGTCAAGAATTTAATTTCCTACAAAGTTGTTCCTATGACTCTTTACTGTAATCTGCATATTCAATGAGATATTTTAAAAAAACCGCGACTGTATCGGAAAATAAACTTGGATCTTCCTGAGACACGTGTTCTTTTAACTTAAAAAGAAAAAACCAAATTCCCCAGGTATTTTTAAATTTTTAACGACCACTTCAATCCACACGCATAATATATTTATGCCATAATAATTTACTGATAAAATATTTTATAAAAAAAAAATATAAAATCCAATATTTAAGCATTTAATTTTATTTGATATTAAATAAAAATTATTTAATTATTAATTTTTTTTCATATTACAGATTAACTACTTTACAATGTTAATTGTTTTAATGCAATTACAAATAAATTTATATACAGAAGGCTTACCCATTTTTTAAAAAATTTATATTTACAGCATTGAGGTAATTTTTTTTTGTAAGCAATTATCGCTGCAGTGCATGAGTAAATTTAACGTTGCTTTAATAATAGTAATAATTTTTTTTTTTTGTTACCAAGCATCAAGTGTATTATTGATAATAAAACATTATCATTATCAATTTACCAGAACGGACACCTGAAACGTTAATGAATATTAAATAACAGTAATGACTTTATTGCCGCATGTATTATTAAATACAATTGTAATTAAAATACAAAACTTACCATCCGATGTAGCATTGACATAAATTTTCATTGTTAGTCGCCTGCTGAATAAGCAGCTGAACTTGCCGTTGAACACTTAGAGTTTCATCGTGTGAGAAATCACGTCCTGTTAATTTGTCCCGTACTCTGGTGGTGATGGCCAGAGCCTTTTTATTCAAAGCCTCAGGCTGGTTGACGTCGGCATTGCCACTCTCGCCACTCAAAGGCCCGCCTTTTTTAGGTAAAGTTGAGTTCATGGAGTCCAGAATGTCTCCGTGCTCTTGACTGCAGCTAGTATTAATACTCTGGGTGTCAGATCGTTTGCTCTTGGTCGCATTGTTGTCAATCAGCCTCCAGTTGAGCAGAGGATCGTAGACAAAAGCTTCGAGCACGGCCATCAGACTGTCTTTGTTCCGGTGAAGAACAGACATTACTGATTCGCAGGTTCTTCTGTATGTGCCTTCAATCCCGGTGACTTCCATGGCGTTTATCAGCATCCTCGTGAGCCTGAATGGAATTTTTTCAGGAAACTTTTCGCGAGTCATTGCAACTTCAAAGCAATCGCCAAAATCAATGTGTAAAATTTTACCACTCAGACGATCTAACATCAAATTTGACGGATGACGATCTCCTAGACCTAGAATGTAACCGACCATTGACATCACTGCGAGTGAACGTGTGTAGTTGGTACGGCGATCAAACCAGGCTTCACTTGAAGGTGATTTTAACCAGAGTAGCCGCGATAAATCATCACCGTGTGTGTGCTCCAACGCGTGTTCAAACACTTCGACCTTCTGCATCAGCATCAAATGATCATAGTCAGGAGCCATTCGTAGCATAATCCGGTGCTCGATGTTAAGAAGAATTTTTTTCTTGTCCCGGTAGTCGCGGATAAGAGTATGGAGTGTGTCGCAGTGAGGCACCCAGCCAATAAGACCGCTGTTGGTTGACAGAGGTATCACTGCGTATCTTTGGATTGTTAGGTTTCGTCTAAATGTATCAGGGTCATGAAGCAGCAGAGTGTTGACTAGTCCAAAGAGCTGCATGACCCGTTCATCTTGTCTCAGATCTTCGTGGCCTTTTAAAAGGAACATGTAATCTTTGCCATTACTTCCTTTGATGCAGAGCTTCCGCGGCCGTTGTTTACTGGTAATAACTTGCATCGAACTATGAATACTGGCTATTCTTACCACTGGTTGACCTGGAATGTAACTTCCTGGGACGGCTAACTCGAGATCTCGACAGAGAAGTAACTTGGGACTGACGTACTGCAACTCTAGACTAGTCAGCTGCGGTAGCTGTCGAGATATTCTTCTGAATACATGATAGTACAGGTCCCAAGCTTGGTTCAAATCTCGTACATTGTTGGATACTTTGTACCGATGACACCATTCCTGTGCTTCCATCAAATCGCGTCCGTATGCCTGAATAAAGGAAGTCTCTTTGAGAGTTTGCGCTCCTCTCTCTAGCATCGTGTGCAGCGGTTCCAGCGTCTCGAACATTCCCGTGACGTTTTTCTCACCAAAGTACAGCCTGCTCGCTTCTTCAAGACCTTCGTGCCACAACTCGTGCCATATAATAGCGACCCTGATCAGTTCGTCACTGATCATTATCGCCTGGGACACCAACGTCGGACTGTGCTCGCACATATTTTTTAGAATTTTATTGGCAGCTGTTTTACGAGCGAGACTTGCACTCTTAGAGGCCACTGTCAGAGGATAAACTAGAGCTTGAGGATGAGATTTACCGATGTCAATAAGTAGATGATGAATACATCGGCTCACTAGTGCTCGGGGTGTGTCTATTCTGGCAATCAACTGGGGAATAACTTGCAGCCAAGTGTTTATTTCAATCATACGAATTCCCTCGATGATGGCGTCGTAAACTTCAGGCCACTGGCCGTAATCGAACCACAGAGTCAATAATCTCAGAGTGTCTTGCAGAGAATTACCGTGGGATAGATTTATTGATTTAAAGAAACCTTCGACAGCTGGTACAGTGAAGCTTGAGATGTACTGAGAACTTGGTATTGATTGAGCACGTGCTGGTCCAACTCCATTTATCTCTGGTACAGATTCTCCTTGCTGATGTTTGTAAAATAATACAGATTCAAAGTTCGTGTAGGCAAAAGCGTGCCATGCTTTGTACCAGGAGGAATCGTGCTCAGTTGCGGCGGCATAGTAAGACAATACAGCAGGAATCGAATGCTCATTGATACCTTCTAGAGACTCGAGCCACTCGCCTAATTTTAAGTAGCAGCGAGCAAGAAGCCGCCTGTGCGCTTCTTGCTGATGTGGCTGATGCTCTTCCTCAGACTGACTTGACGACCCGCCATTGGATTTGAGAGAATTGACAACGAAAAGACGCAGCTGGTTGTAAGCTTCCTCCCGTTGATTGGCGACCCACATGTGCTTGCAGTAAGCGAAAGTCACTTGAGGATGAGTAGTAGGAAGTGGGTCATGCGGAGTCAGAGATGGATCCTGACCCAGTAGCATAACCAGGGTCTTGTGATCGAGCATAAGACTTCCACTTTTACGGCAAAGACTCGCGTATTTTAGCCAAGTGTACATGTCATCTTGAGGCGACACCACTAATGTGTGAACTTGAATTATTTTCTGCCAATCTTCGACAATTCTTTGGCCTCCTTGAAGTCTTTCCCACCACATGGTCTTGATAGTTGTCCTTCTTTCGGGCACTAATTTAAACTGGATAACTTCTTCAAGCTCTGCTAATTTTTGTACCTCGACCATGGCATTGTAAGCTCGTTGATAACTCTCACCAGCCATCGCTGTTAGTTCAGTGTCAAGGAGATCCCGAGCAGCATCAATCAGCTGATGAGCTACGTTGTACTCTTCGTTGTGAATCGCCAGGACGGCGCGATAAAATGCACCGTCCTGGGTGTCCTTTGGTACTAGAGATACATATTTTTCCATACTCTCCCACTGACCTAGACCCCAGGCAGCAGCAGCAGCCATTCGAGCCATTCGTTGTTTTGTTTCGTCAATCTGACTTGACCATTCACGTGTCGCTTCTTCATGCAATTGTCCCCACTCTCCCAAAGCTTCTAGACAACGCATTTTTCCTAACGTTGACTCCACGTCAGTTGGATCAGTCTCCAATCGTTCCCGATAAAGATTCAAAGCCTTGTCCCAGTTGTGGAGTTTTTCATACCAACGAACTTGTACTTTCAAGTCCTGTTGGTTATTCTGATTCATCACGTACTCCAAAAGACCTTCTGCTGCTTCCTTTTGCTGCAGTTTATTATTGATTGATATCAATGACTCAAAGACAGCACCATTTCTGCTCTTGTGAAATTCATCTTCTTTGTAATGTAAAGCTTTAGCGTACGCTCGACAATTCATCGCACGTTCACCCAAAATTTTATAATCAATAGGCAGAGGGCCTTTGTCACAATGGTCCATAAATTCAGCGAGATTCAAAATCGTCTGAGTTATTTCCGGAATGTCTGGTACCATCAGCGCTTGCTGAAGTGTCTGGATCAACTCCGAGCGATAGGAGTCGTCGAGTTCAGTCCAGCAAGACACAAAAGCCGCGTTAAAAAGATCTCGGGGTAATTGGGAGTACGTTTGTGCCAGTGCCCAACATGACCTCAACGCTGGAGACGGTGATTCTTTCAAAAGACCTATTGATAAACTTCTCAGCCACTCTAACCAGTCGTCCTTAGACACTCGACGAGTTGCAGTCCATGCTTTCTGTAGATTCGAAGCTGATACATGCAAATATTTAATTGTCGTTATGTCTGAAGACGCAAGTGAAAGATCACGATTTTTATTACGCGGATGACGATGTCTCATAAGTAAATAATCATCTCCGTCAGGTACTGACGTTTCTGTCAGTATTTTATCCACCAGGACATCATACTGCGAATTACTGATCTTATGTTTAGTCATAACTCTCTGGACAAGTGGAATAAATATCTGGTATTTTTTTCCCAGCTGCATTACCAATGAGCACAGAGTCTCCATAGCAGTATTTCTTAACTCTGGACACTGGTCCAATGTCCTCACTAATGGATGAACGATTCTCGAAGCAAAATCTGTAAAGTCTAGTGTGTCTGCCAACTGATCGACGGTCTCGAGAGCAACTTTGTTGACGGTAATCGTACAGTCCGATGCGTGAAACAGTTTGACAATTGGCGGCAGTACAAGATGTAGATAATTATCCAAATTATTGCCAAATGTCTGAAGCGCTTCGAGTAATTTGACAGTAACGGAGCGATCTTTGCTAGTATCGTGAGTCAGCACTCGCAAGATCTGCGGCATCAGCTGAGGTAAATAGACTTTGAACTCAGCGCCAAGAGCTATGGCAATGTTTTGTACCAAGTTGATCAGCGTGCTCTGCAGAGGGCTGTTTATTGTCCAGAATTCTTTTATCAAGTTGAAGGTGTCGTCGAGGTAATTTCTGATGTGCTGTTTTACGATAGCGATGAGGACAGACAGCTGTTGGAATAAATATTCACGGAAGTTTACGTCAGCTGTGCGGACGACGTTTAAGAAACTTGGCATCACTTGTGATATGTAAGGAACACACTTGATACCAAGACTCTTGAAGATGAATGTCACTGCCTGTACGACCATCGTGTGATGCTGAGCCAGCGTTGGGTCGCGAATTATTCTCATCAGAGTCGCGATAGCTATTGCTGGATAAAATTCTTCTAAGCTTGATGACGACATATTTACCAGCATCTCACTGGTAGTCAGATCTTGATTATTCTCAAGTTCACTTTTAGAATCCACCATAGATGTCAGAGTGTCCAGCTGACTGTCAATTTGTCCAAGATTCATTTTATGTTTGTAAGGATCCAAAGCTCCCAGTAGCCCCAGGACACGAATCGTTTCTCGGCGGATTATTGGCTGTTGTTCTGTCTTCAAAAAATTTATCAGCACCTCCAGAAGTGATGGGTACTGTATGTAAGGTTTCACCACGTGTCCAGTGCTACCGACAAGCTGACCAAGAACCCAGAGAGCAACTCCGCGTTTTTCTGGTGAACTTGCGTCGACTAACATTTCCAGTAGAATTGAAAGCAACTCTGGCATCCATTGCTGCATCTCTGCGCCATTTACTTCTGCTAAATCACCAACTGCTCGGAGAATAGCCAGTACTACACCAGGATTTGGTTCTGGCTCTTTTAATTTCGGCACCAGGACTTTGAGAATCGGTTCCATGTACGGTCGTATCAGTCTTGGTGCGCTGACGACCAGATGATCTAGCATTCTGGCAGCTTGTTCTTTATTACGGCCCATTCCCGAGTGCTCCAACTCTGTAAGAAACTGAATAAGAGTTTTTCTAAGCGACGGCATGACATACGCTGGGTTCATTGTGCTCAGCCGGCCAATTGTTCTGATCGCTAGCTCACGAATTTCAAACATCTCGTCATTCATCGCGATAAATAAAGCAGAAAGACTCTCCGCTTGTGCTAAATGAATATCAAAAGAATTGTCAAGCGAAGCGAGGACAGAAATCCTGACATCTGGGTCCGTATCAGTGATACCGACGACTAGAAGTTTTCCAAGTACGGACGACACTGTATTAGTTACTGTAGGTCCAGGTTGATTCAAAGCAAGTCTCAGAAGTCTTGAACAAGTTCTGACAGCTTCTAGTCTTACTTCCGGCTGCTCTGAAGTAAGAAAATGATCCGCACACCTGCGGACAAATTGCAGCAGCGGATTACCATCAAAGTTGAAAGTTCCAAGTGTACGGAGAGCTAACACAGTCGAAGGAACGTCTGTCGGTTCATTGAGCGGCGTGACTATGGGACTGGTGGCTGTCCAAGGTGCTCCTGGATGCCGAAGTGGCTTGTGCATCAACACTTGAGACAGCATTCGCAACAAACCTTGAGAAATATCTGGCTTAAGAGACGGAACGTTTTGTGCTAACTCACGCAATGATGTAGTGAGTATGGGACTCAGTCCGGTAGCCAGCATTGAGTCCAAAAGGTCTCTAATGTCCGCGCTGATTGCCGATTTGACAGCGTAGCCCAGTAAGGTGATGCAGATAAATACTGCGGGTTCCAACGGCGCGCTTCTTTTCTTACTGGGTGTTTCCTTCGCTGGCAAGCTGATTTTAATTACCTCCATTATTTTAGGTAAATAAGTTTTAATAGCATCCCCAATAGCGACTGCTATCAATCCAATAGTCATAAACGCAGCGTGACGGTCTTTCTCCCTTCCTCTCAGTGTCATCAATAAATAATTCAAAGTTTCTCGTCGGTATTCTTTGTTGAATTTGTCAGTATTAAAAGCCACGAGTCTCGGCAAAAGAGTCATCAGTGCATGTTGAATATGAGGATTTTTCGAGTGCCTCTGATTCATAACGTCATTGTAAAAATCATCGAGCCGCTCTTGCATAAGTTGCCGACAAGCTGCTGACTCATGCAGCGGGTAAAGTGTATGCTGAGGATTAGAAGTGTTTTCTCCAGACGGACAACCCGACCACTTTGACACAATAATTGTCTTTAGTCTAGGCATCAGTGCAAGAATGTCATTGTCAGTCGGCTGACTCGAGCAGTTCAATCTTTCCATCAAAGCCTCGTAATCTCTCTCCCACTGTATATTACTGCAGCGTAATAATTCATTGAGAACCAGCAGAGACCCATGAATCCGATCATCGCGATTATACCCTCTTTCTTTGCTATAAACATCCTCGAAACCAGCAACTATTTCATCGTAACACTGCTTGTACCACTGAGACTTGAGCATTTGTTTTGTTGTTTCGCGTTGCGCTGTCACTACCAAAGCAGCACGCAATGCTTCGACCGCTCCCTCGCGTATTACAGCCTTCTGATCTCTTACTGCATTAAATATCAAGTCAAAAAACTGGGTTACCTGCTGGAAAAAATACGTAGGCATCGAAACAGCCAACTCGCGAAGCACCAGAACAGCCGCGTGCCTTTTCCCCTCATTCCTGTCACCACCCAGCCACTCGAACGCTCGTTTAACTTCAAACTCAACATACTCAGCAGTGTAAGTACCGGATACCAGGGCTAATTTTCCCACAGTCTTGGCGGTCAGCTCCATGACACCGACATCAGTCGAAGGCAGCAGACTTCTTAAGTAATTAGCAAATCTGATAGTCCGCGTGTTGATGTTTCCTACATCGGCGCCAATTAAACAAACGATGGCCAGAATTCCTCCCTTTTTCTCGTTCATATCCGAGCCATTTACCATCTCAATAATATGATGGTTAAATTCATCCATAAATGCTGTGATCTCTTCTTGCGATGATTCCCGCAGCTCTGTTTTGACGTAATGACACAAGTCCCGAGCCGCTTTATTACGAACATCTTCGTGACGCGACTTGAGTCGCTGGACAAACTGCTGGACCAAACTTGACGTCATCTTGCTGGGCTAAATTGTCAACAATAATGGATTTATGAATTCACTGGGTTTTCAACAAACAAACAATTGAACATTTTAATTACTTACTAATTAAATAAATTGCTCAGACACTAAAGTACACCATGATTGAGGTTAAGTAGAGGTTAGGCACTATTGACTACTGTACAACAATGACAATACTTTTAACTGGATGTCATATTTATATTTTATAAATAATTACATAAATTGTTTGTCTTAAAATATACTGTCTTATTAAATTAACGTTTAGTTTCAACCAAACATCTCTAATTGCAGTTTTTTTGCTACTGGCGCAGTATCAAATCAAAATCAAACTCACTCGCCCTATTCCCTCATTCAATTGCCTTGACAATGACAACTCTTGTGTGTATCATGAGAACTAGATTCATGAAAACGAACCCAACTCGTTTGGTTCATTGAAATAAAAATATAAACATAAATAAACTTATTTTTAAATTATGAATTACAAGATTTTTAAATTTGAATAATTTACATTTTGCGGTTATTTATTATAAAATAAAAATATATGTATATATATTTAATTAAATGGGTATTGGTAAATTTTTAGCGACGATCAACAGAATCTGTTCAATACTTAGACACCAGTTTTTGATATCTTTTGAAACTTTGCACCAGTGCTCGCCGTGAGTTGGTTCCGCGGCGATGACTCTCTTCTTGACTTCTTCTTGCTGTTCTGGGGTACCGTGGGTTACTTCGAATTTGTAAAAGTATGCCCATACGTCGCCGAATTTAGAGTCTAGTTTCACTGCCTTGTTGAACCAGCTGCGACATTTGCTAAGTTTGTGTTGAGCCCACATGTGCCTGTAATAATAATCAAATAATTAGTAAAATAATTAAATTACATAGAGATAGTAATTTTTAAATTTAATTAAAACGTACCGTGCAACTGCAAGAACAACGTGGGGATCATGCTCACATTTCTTCAAAGCATCGTAGCCCTTGGTCTTCCTCTGAGCTCGGGGCTCCATGAAGATCGCTTCTGCCCAGAGTAGCCCGGCGTTCGGACATTCTTGTAAGCCCTTGGCCATCAAGGTGTAGGCCATGTCTCTGATACCGCCGGGTTTCATTTCATTCCTGACAGCCTCCAGCCACAACTCGGGATTCTTAGGATTCTTCAATCGCGCCTTCTCCAAAACAGATCTTGCCTTGGTGATGTGATTCTTACGACGTTCAAGATCAGCCAACAATCTCCAGAGTGGAACTGAGTGGGGACATTTTTTTATAGCGAGATTATAAGTCTCCAAAGCTTTGTCTAGATCACCCATTTGCTCTTCAATCTGCCCTTTCATCAACCAAAATTTAGGGAAGTCATCGAAATCTTGAAGTCCTTCGTTCAGAATCCTCAGCGCTTCCTGTAAATTATTTAAACACCACTCCAACTTGGCGCTCTTCATCACGACCTTACGTGTAGGACATTGAGCGCGCGCTTTTGAAAGAAGGTGTCTTGCTCTCCCGTACTCGGCGTTTTCAGACTCAAGCTTAACAGCAGCCAACCAAATTTGCTCGGAGTTTGAGTTCGCTTGGAAAGCCAGAGACAGGAGATCTCTTGCTGATGCTACATCACCGGCTAGCCATTTTGATTTAGCGCCCATCAGCCACAGCATTTCACTTTGCGGGCAATGTTTAACTGCACGCTGTAATAATTCTTCCAGTGACTCCCGTGTCCCGTAGGTTCTCTCAAAGTGCGCAGCTCTCAGCCAAATAGATTTTTTAGACTTGAAGTGATTTATTGCGAGACTGTAGACAGCTCGGGCACACTCCAGTGCGCCTTGCTCGGCACACATCTCGGCATCTTCCATCCACGTGTGCTTCCTGTCTTCCTCTTCGACATTACAATCAATAATATACTTGATAATCACTTGACAACAATGTATTGCTCCTGATTTTTCAGCTTCTATGGCTTCTTTGAACCAGTGATCACGATTTATCTCAACGCCATTGGCCTTCAGTGACTCGATAGCACGTTGAATTATTTTGTCTACCATCTGTATGTGGCCATTAGCTTCCTCTAATTTAGCAGCAGTCGTCCAAATCTGTCTGTCAGTTGGAATATTTTCTCTTGCTTTGTTCAATACTTTACGAGCATTTTCGTAGGTCTCGAGACGCGCCAAAGCCAGCCAGAGATCAACGTTAGTCGGACAACACTCAACAGCACGGCTGAGTAAAATACGAGCATCTTCTGGTTCTTCAAGTTCCACCGCCGACCTCCAGAGTCTCACAGAATTTGGTATATTTTCCAAGGCCTTTCTGTAAACTTTTCTTTTTGCCTTTGTCTCTGTCTCAAGATCAGCAGCTTTTGTCCAAATCCTCACCGACGTAGGAATGTGTCTCACTGATTGGGCAATAACCGCCTTGGCAGTGTCCGGTGGCTGAAGACGTGCTGCCTCTAGCCACAAGTCTTCAGACGTTGGATTCATTTCACAACCTTTCATTATCAAATTACGAGCAGCTTGAACTTTACCAGTTACTTCTTCAAGACGTGCTGAAGCAATCCATGCAGGTGGATGGTTAGGATTTGTTTCTCTGATTGATTTAAGAAGAAGTCGAGCTTTCTTTATGTCATTTATATCTCCACCGTAACTAGGAATCATACTTTTCAAATCAGTCAAATATCCATTGGGATCAACATGAGTTTGTCCTTCTACTGAGTCTGACACTTGACTCAACTTAACGTGCATCAGTTTATTTCTCGCTAGACCTATTTTACAAAGATCCAAATCCCCCGTGGGAGTCAGCATTCCCGGTGTCGCTACTCCCGGCATCATCGAAGCCAAACCACTAGCTGGATCAATACTCATCGCAGACTCACCACCCAAATTACGCGCCAGCACTGAGTCGGGTAGAGGTGTGAATTTTTCCGCCCGAGGATTCCTCTGCTTTCTATTCCTCGAATCTCCAACTTCAGGTACATTTTTCCACTCATCCTCCGAGACATTTATCAAGTCCCGCTTCAAGTCCGAAAACTGCTGCTGGATTTTAGGACGTTCTTGACGATACCGTTCCAACTCTTCTCTGAGTCGTTTCTCACGATACTCCTTGCGCTTCTCGTCCATCCGTTTGTCAATGGCTTCATATATAGCATCCGCTTCCTCGTCATCTTTGTCATACGGATCCTGAAAATTAATTTCCAATTATAAACATCCACTACGCTGTCTAACTTGAGTATCATTAAAAAATTAATAACTAAAATTTAAAAAATGAATTTACTTTACTGAAAAGTGATCCTCCATATCCTGAAAATTCGTCATAATTTGAATCATTAAGATCTTCTTCATCTTCTTCCTCTTCTTCTTTCTTTTTAGCTCGTTTTGTTGGTGGGGCATGTCGGTCATCACTAATAACACAACAAAACAATCAATTATAATAAAAAATAAATATAAAATAATAAAATATACTTACGAAACGTCATTGGCATCACGAGCAGGTCCAATATCAGACCGTGTTGTGAATCCAGTGGCTCTAAAAACAAAAACATAATCAAGGTTAGAATTAAACGCAAGACTTCGTTTGTCATTTTTTAAATCAACGGTAAATAATAATATTAAAAAAAAACAATACAATTATAAAAAAATAAATTTACCCTCTGCCAACACCAGCGACGTATCCCAAAGGTGCTGGTACACCAAGAAAATGTTTTTTATTCCGAGTCGACAATGAAGTGGACGGCGCAGCCATTTTTCAAAATTAAATTTCAATAATAAAAATATAAAATGGTCCTGGGGAAAATTTTGAATTTCCAACTGAGAGGTCGCTTTTCCAGAACATTCTCTTGACTCATCTTTTTATAGTTTCTTACCATCAGCGGGTTATTTAAAATTTCTAGACGTTGATTTGACTCCAGTAGCAGCATGACACGAGTTTTGCCAGACGTTTCGACTACCAACGACAAAAAGTAAGCAGTTATAAGTGAGCATTTAAAGTCTGATAGTTAAATTATAAATAACAACAACTGAGTGAGTGGATTTATTTAAATAAATTTATGTGATAATTATTTAACAATAAATAAATATAAATAGCAAAACTGACAGTAGCAAAAGGTTTGCAAAATCAGATAATAAAATTACGATTTATAAATATACATCCGTTAGGTCTGAAAAAGTTGAAATGGCCGGTGCAATGTTGTTTGAGCGTGCTCAAGCCGCCTGTCTTACGAACCGTGGCGAGGGAATATCACTACTCAATGAAATAGTATCAAATCCTGACATCGGTTTGACAGAGGACGATGAAGAGAGCATCCGTATCAAAGAGCAGGGCATCCTTCAGCTGGGTGAGCTCTATAAAAAAGAGGGTAAGGCTAAGGAACTCGCTGACCTCATAAAAGCTACGAGACCTTTCCTCAGTCTTATCAGCAAGGCCAAGGCTGCTAAACTCGTGAGGTCTTTGGTTGACTTCTTCTTGGACTTGGAGGCTGGTATAGGAATCGAGGTGAGCTGGATTTTTATTTATTTTATTTTATTTTTATTATTACTGAATGACACAGCAGTAATGATGGTGATCATAACCTCTTGAAGGGTGTGTTGTGTTGTCATCGCTGACGCACTTGGTTATTTTTAGGTCCAACTCTGCAAAGAGTGTATAGAATGGGCGAAAACAGAAAAGAGAACGTTTCTTCGACAGTCGCTGGAAGCGAGATTGATAGCTCTTTATTTCGACACTGGAATGTACACCGAGGCACTGCAGCTCAGCTCGGCTTTGCTGAAGGAGCTCAAAAAACTCGATGACAAACAATTGTTAGTTGAAGTACAGTTGCTGGAAAGCAAGACTTATCATGCTCTGAGTAATTTAGCCAAAGCAAGAGCAGCATTGACCAGCGCAAGAACAACTGCGAATGCTATTTATTGTCCGCCTAAAATGCAAGCTGCTCTAGATTTACAATCTGGAATTTTACATGCTGCCGATGAACGAGATTTCAAGACTGCCTATTCTTATTTCTACGAGGCGTTTGAGGGGTAAATAAATTTAAATTAATGGGCGGAGAATTTGAAATGATCAATAGAATTATTGTTTCATTATTTATTTTTTTTAGGTACGACAGTGTTGACAGTCCTAAAGCACTCACGACCCTCAAGTACATGTTGCTGTCTAAAATAATGCTCCGTACACCTGACGATGTCCAGTCAATAATGTCAGGAAAGCTTGCGGTCAAATACGCTGGCCGTGATCTAGACGCTATGAAGGCTGTGGCCGAGGCCAGTCACAAACGTTCTCTTGCCGATTTTCAAAAAGCCGTCAAAGAGTACCGTCAGGAGTTGGAAGATGATCCCATTGTCCGCGCACATCTTGGTTCACTTTATGACACTATGCTTGAACAGAATCTTTGCCGATTGGTCGAGCCTTATTCTCGTGTTCAGGTAATTTATTAATGTGATAATAAATATAAAAGTATGACTAATAAATGATTTATTTGTGCAGGTTGCTCATATAGCGTCATGTATAGCCTTGCCGATTGCTCAAGTAGAAAAAAAATTGTCTCAAATGATACTGGATAAAAAATTACTTGGAGTACTGGATCAAGGAGAAGGTGTCCTGATTGTATTTGAAGACGCGCCACGTGATAAAACTTACGAAATAGCTCTCGACACGATACACAGTATGGGGAAAGTCGTGGATACACTTTATCAGAAAGCGAAGAAACTTACATAGCCTTTTTAATATTTAAAATTTGTATTAATTAAATTCATTATATAATTACTACGATTAACAATTTAATAGTTATTGAATAATGATAATCCGTAAAAAAAAATATTTTTTTTGCCCTTCACTAACTTCCATTGTTTGGCTGATAAAAAAATAAGTAATCATTTTAATTGTCTTCTTATTTGAATTTATTACATTAATAAATCGTAAATATTAATTAATTAAATCATTAATATGATAATTGGCAGAGGGAAAAAAAATTAACAAGAAAATTTATTTGATAAAATAAATGAATATACAGTGAGATATAAACTCGCTTTTATTTCACTACTCTATTAAATATATTTTACAAAAAATTATTAAGTATTATTTGATAATAAATTCAATATAATTAATTTAATTAATTATTTATGATGTGAAAAAATGACAAGTGAATATTTCACATTTTCCATCTTTGGGATTTGCATTGCGCGCTATTTTGGTGAGCATCTTCATACTTTTGTATACGTAATCCGCGCTGAAAATTTCACTGTCAATTCTGAAAGAATAATTAAAATAATTAGTATTTAAATTATTATTTTAATTTAATTTATACTGACAGTTCTTTTAGTCGACGCTCAACGTCTTTGCGAAGACCTGGATCTTTTGTAATGGCTTTCAAATATTCCTTTTGAACCTCGCAAGTGAGACGGGCGACACACTTCGGAGACTCCCAGAATATTTTAGCAGCTTCGTCGTCTTCGTAGACTCCAGGAATACGATCTCGGATAAATTGTTCAGGAAAACGCAGGAGATTGAATTCCGATTGGTCCGATTCTACGGATCTTCGCTTACGTCCAGCAGCAAGAACTCCGACTGGTAGAAGAGCCGGGTTGGCAGCCAACGCTGCTGCGGCACCGATCAATGCCACTCCCGCCAAGGCTTTCAAAGCAACTGCCTTAATTTCAAAAAAATCAATCAATAATATCACTGTGTTCTCAGTCAGGTTCATTTAAAAAATAAATATTTACTTTCTGGGTTTGAATGTTAGCTGGCAGTTTACCTCCCGCCATGCCTTCAGGAAATTCATCTTGATCACCAGATACTCCATGAATACCATAACCACCCGAAGGTCTATTACTTCCCGAGAAGAAAATTCCACCTGGACGGTGATTTAATTCGAACCCCTGACTTCCAAAAGACCCACTGTCTCCGTATCCTCCGTAGCCCCAGCCGTAGCTCGGTCTATTTCCGGGTCTTCCGTATTCTGAGTCATGGTACGATGGACGAGATCCAAATCTTCTGATAATAAATCTTCATAATAATTAAAAGATCAATTACTCTATTAAAATAACAATATAAATAAATAACTGACCTGTCAGGTTGATTACCAGAACTTCCATAGAGTCCGCCGTTTGAATTTGAAGAACTGCTCGGTCTCACCGACTGCCAATTATTGAATCTATCATCCGGACGATTTCCAAATCGGTCTGGGTACCGATTGGTATCCGTCGCTCTGGTAGTCGGTTGTAACGTCGACTCAGGTCGTCCAAGAGACTCGAATCTATTGCCGCAGCAATTGAGTCTTAAAGAAAAAATAGTTTTCATAAAACCTTCATCAAAAGAAACAAATCCAAATAAATAAATAAATAATTATTGTTTGTATTTACAAAGGTGACTTATCTCTTTCGCTAAATCTTCCGTGAGTCCTCTTGTCTTTTTTATCATCATCCATAAATTTATCATCCTTCGAAGCTTTATCACGTTTGTTTACTTTACTATCAGAATCAGAAGCAGATCCTTCTGCTAAAGGCAAAACAAACTTTTCTGGTTTTTCGTTTGATGTCTCGTCAACTGGCGAGGGTTTAATCGGCTCCAGTGTATTTTTTTCCGATATCACTGCAACTGAACCGGACTCATAAATCACCAAGGAAAAAAATATTAAAAGCCTCGTTAAGCGAATCATTTTTATTTTTTAATTACTACTGTTATTATTATTATTTTTTTTTTTTTTGTAATCAAGAACTCAAGTCATTTGTAGAGAAAAAAAATTTTTAAAGTTACGGCACAACTTAGAAATAAAAAAAAAACTAAATTAATATCTCGTAATGTTGTTTGTTTAAAAAATTGAGAGTGAATGACTCTCTGATTTCCCGAGTTTCACTATTTATATGGTACAGTCACACGCGAGCAATTGCACAGGAACCCACTCTGCCCTTCGGGGTTGCATGCTCGTTAGTTATTTAATTCGTTATAGCTTTTTGTTTAATTTTATCTTAAAGCAATTATCTTATTATTTAATTAGTAAATTTACAGAGTCATTTAAATATAATTTATATAAAAAATTAATAACTAAAAATTATGAAAACAATGATGATAATAATTTAAAAAACATAAAAAGTTGTAAATATACGATAAAAAGTATACGACAGTTCATAAAGTGTGACAGAAATTTGCTCAAGTGAAAACGAGAGTGTCACGCATAGAGCAACTCTCTTCGTTACGGAGTATTCTCTCTCAGTAATTGTAATTGCAGCTCACTCGGTGCTTTTGTCACCGGGCATCTACACCCAACTGGTGACAAACCATACATACAAAGTAAGAATCCCCTTGAAACTTTTCCCGCGAGCGAAATTTGTAAGACACGACAGCAACATCTCAGATCTCGGACCCCTCAACGAGAGATTCAAATTCATCCTCGCGCCTGTCTCATGTCATCACCCCGAGAGTCTCCAAGGACTCTCCTTAAATTTACCAGCCAACAATAGACCAGTTGTCTAAAAGATCGTCACTAACTAGAGAAACTTCGTCCTTGTGCTGATTGTAATTAATAAGTAAAAAAAAAAGTTTGTAAACGAAAAATAAATTTTAAACTTCCGCTGAAAAGCAATCGAAAGTTATGAAATACAACTGCTGTGATTAGTTACGCTTCGAGATTAGTATACGGGATCAACATACGACATACATCAGCAACAGCGTATCCTCTGGCAAAAGGTATAAAATAAATATGAAAAAAGAACTGTGACAATTATATTTATATTGAAATTGATAGCAATCATTTATTATTTATTTTCCTGCAGGAAGCTGGTATTGCCAGTTTCCCGAGTTAACCAAGTAACCGTAAATTTTTCATTGAACACGCGTGTGGATCTGTCACCGCGTGGAACCTGTCAAGTGTTGAACGGCTCCTATGGGAATATTCCTACACAGCTCTATAATAGATGATGCATCACTATGTATCTAAGTACAGTACATAGAACAGACTCGTCAGTACATATATGTACATAGGAGAAGATCAAATACCTTGACAAAACATAATAGTAGAGACAGGAGATGCTGTGCCAGCGGAAGAGCAAGTGAGTATGAAAGTAGTAATCAATACGTATTCACGCGCGGCTGGTTCTCTTGCATCCTGTCACCATGACAACCGACGCCCGCGCATGCTTGTTACTCTTAAAAAAATTAAATCTCCCCTTTTTTGTGGCAACGTCCTCTCGTCCTTACGCACTTGACTCTATTCCTCGTGGACCGCGAGTCCTTCCGGCTTTCTCTCATTGATCTGCAAACAAATATCAACAAACAAAATCATACATCGCTTAAGCACACATCATTATACTTAAATAACAAAGACGATTGCCCTGATGATTAAGTGCAATGATCACCGGATCGGAGCGGAAATAAATAACTAGTATTGCTGGATGAATGAGTAGGGAAAAAAAAGGAAATCAAAGTCATTGCTATTATCAGGAGGGATGAACAGTTTAAAAGCTGCAGGTGGTGGTAAAAAGTGAGGGTGGAGGGCTCGTAGGACAGCGCCTGCGTCGAGTCCCCGATGATGACAAGTAGAGCTGCCTCTAGGTGCTCGACCCAGACGCAGTTGGATCTTCGCAAGTAACCAGCATACATAAAAAATAATCTAGGCTCACATACGCGTTTGATAATAATCCGAGTCCTCGTTGCTCTACAAACCGATTGTTTACAAACCGATAAACGTGTGAGTAAGTACGTGTGCTCCAAACGCGCGAAACGTGGCAGCAATAAAATGTACAGTACTTATGTCATCAGCAGAGGTGTGTGTGAGTGTTGATGGTGATGACAATATGTCATGTCCAGTACGATTGATTGAATCCAGCGGGTCCGTTGTCCCGGATAAATATTTCCCAACCTGGGTAATTCAATTTATTTGAGATTTATTTCCTGTTATTATGCTCCACTGAAATACTTACCGGCTCGGGTCTTTTGTTTACTTCAGCAAATGAGCAGGTGAGGTTCATACGTAAATATTATTATTATTATTATTATTATTATTATTATATTTTTTATTGCATAAATTTATGAGTACAAGTTACTAGTTTAGTCCCACTTTAGGCTTTTGTTGAACTAGTCCATTAATAATTTATTTACCACCGTCACTGTTGACCAAGTAAACAGCACATCTTTGTCATATTAATTTATCAACGACGTAAAAATATATCAAGAACGTCGTTGGAATTAAGTCGTGCCGTCATCGTGGGAGGTAACAACAACCGCATACATAATATCTTCTATCCTTGTTCCTCTGGCATCTCTATCATACAAAATAAAATAATTAATGTCCATGTACTCTGATGGGGTTCATTTTTTTTTATATAAGCTGCAGACTAGGACAGAACGTCTTAATTGTGAAGCTGGCGGAAGAATGACTCTAGAGTGTCACGTCGAGACAATTAATTGGCTGAATAATCGCAGGCCACATGTGGGTCACGAGTTGCATCGGATAATGGGATATACGGACGAAGCTAAAGCTTTACACCGACACTTTTTACTCATATGTATATTGCTTTATATATATATAACATACAGAGTATAAAGTATACACGCCTGAGTTGTGTGTACCGAGGAAATAATAAAAAAAGTTTAAAAGATAAGAGGGGATGAATGAAGGCTTTTATCGATGATAATCTAATTTTCTTTGATACTTTTTCTCTCTCTCTCTCAGTCTTCACTTTCATCTTTCTTTTTATTGCCGTCACTTGGAAGTTATTAATGCGAATGACAGCCAGTCGGCTGTGAAGAATATTAATAAATTTATGATATTTAAATTTTTATCAAAGAAATATCAGCATTGATTTTTTTAGACTGATGAAAATACATGTTTAATGTATAGAGTCCAATGGAATGTAAATTTTTTATTTCATTTTATAGGTATATTGAATTGTCGGGCGTCAGTCCGCTGAACAATTAAATTATTAAACTCTCCGTGTTTCCCAAAGCAGAGCTGAGGGTAAATGGAAAAAGATAAAAGAATAAAATAAAGCCTATCAAGAGCGCACAAGGGAGTTGTAAAATCTTATTGAATGTGACCTCGCGTTGCTTCCGCATTTGAATTTAAATATCGTATGTATGTGTACTGTGCGCTGATGTTTTTTTTTTTTTATATTTTTGGAGCAGAGTTGATTGTAAAAGTAACGATTTATATGAAGTGAAACAAACGATATTTTATTTACTGGCTGGAGAGTAGTCTCCCCTTTTGCGGTCTTGCTGCTCGTCCTGTCGACACCCCTCTGACATGGAATTACAAATAGTACGGGAATGGTTCAGTTAAAGGGACTACTCACTACATCGAATATTTTTCTAGTGTTATAGATAGCTGTCAGTCACATGAAAAATTATTAACGTTTTATCCAAGTCACCCCAGACCAATCCACGACCTACGTAAGAGATTTGGCGCCACAAGTGAAAAGTAAATGCAATCACGAGGGGTTCAAGCTTTATAGCTTATACTCGCGTATGTAGTTGGTACATATATGTTGTAATTTAAGCGATGACTGAGGATAAGGGGATCGAAGGGAGAAAGAAAGAAAGAGAGTAGGAGATGTATCACTGCACCGGAGGAGAGTGAAACGGTTGCTTGGCGACGGCGTCTGCTACTCTTATCCTGGCCTTAAAATGAATTTCAATCCCACTCAATTTCAGCATGAACGGATTAACTACAAAATCCTCTTTCATTTTTTTTTTCAGATAAAAAAAAGCCGAGAACGAGAACAAGAGCAAAGGCAAGAAGACAAGATTGAAGAGGGAAAATGTGGTGCTCAGTGACTGCTGCTGGAACGGAAAATGGTCCAGCACCACCGTCGAGAAGTAAACATAGTGCGACATTACTTGGAGGTCATGTTTATCTTCTGGGAGGCAGAAATGGAAATCTCCCTCTGAAAGATCTCTGGAGGTATAGTTTGGGTAAGTGTGCTCTTGATTTATATTTGCATATATGTATATAAAATTCCCACATACTTGGATCAGGACTTGACTTCTGTGTACTCAATGATCAGATGAGAACTGCTGTTGAATGCCCTCGAGCAAACACATCTCATTCGGATTCTCGTTATCACGGTCCGTTGATTGACATCTGGTTCGCTTGATGTTCATTCCCAATTACGCACCTCACGGGATTGACACTAGAATTATTTGCCATGTTCGATTCAAATTTACTACACATGTACATGTGATTGGTTGTCAGGTGGCTGCGGTTGACGCTGTTTTGTTTTCTGTCACAACATTACAATACGTCATGTCGATATAAAAAAAAAAAAAACACATTTTTAATTGATGGATCGGATTAAAATTGTGATGAAAAATTAAGCGTTGCAATAATGGTCCAGTTTTGTTTATTTAATTGGTCCTCTTTTATTAAAACTGTCCGCACAACTTTGCCGCCAATTGAATTAATATTTAAATCTCCTTTTTTTTGAAATCGTTATTTTAATAATAATTATTATTATCACGAGTCATGTATTTTTTTTATACTCAAACAATGGAAAAAGACAAAGTAAAGACGTTTAATAGTGTAATCCAAGCGATTAATAATTTAAATCAACAGTCAAGTTGTGTCGGCAAAAGAATATTGAAGTACATTTCATCTCGGCTCAGTATTGACGAAGAATTAATTAAGCGACCGGTATTTGATATTCACTTTATTAACTTACAGTTAAATAAATTACTTGATATTTAACTTTTATATTTAAAAAATAAAGTTATCGGAAATTCTCAAAGCTTACGAGGAGTTTGGGATTCTTGAACGAGATCATAAGGGGAAGTACAAGTTGAATGACATCGGATCTCCATCAGTGGGTCTCGGCAGTCGTCCCCCAGGCTGTAACTGCCCAGATTGCGTTGGGAAATGTGGGTACTGTCCGACTCGGACCGGCAAAGTGGCTAAAAGAAAATCCGGTAGAAAAAAATGCTCCCACTGTGGCAGGGGTCGTTGGTTGGCTGAACAAAGACGTAAAAGAAAGAGGAAACGATTAGAGAAAAAGAAAAATAAAAATAAACGTATCGAAAGACGCAGTCGGAAATGAAACTGCCAGCATTAATTCAATTACTCAATAAATTTCATTAATTTGTTAAACTCACAGCTATAAATTTTTTTTTTTAAGATAAAATTAAATTTCGTATGTATGCGCGATAAATAAAAATTTTTTAGTGGTCTAAGTTATCAAAAGTTTGTTCATTTAAGTAGATAGAGCACGTTTAATGCGAAATACTAGGTCAACCGCTGAGAAAAGTACTAGCTGAGAACACCCTATTGTCTGGTAGCACGTTTTGGAACCCGTTGAGAAGAGATAAATGTTTTATGAAGAGGGAATCTTCTTCCCTGAGAGTAGCACAAATATATACATATATAGACTAACATGCAGGACATATATTAAGTTTGTTCCCCGTAGCAACGTGTCAATTATCTGAATAACGTAATTTATTTTTGTTTTTCCACTTTATCTGTTTTCTCAGCTGAGAGTCGATGGGAGGAGCTACACCCCAGTGGAGAACGACCTCCAGCGCTTCAGGAACACAGCGCAGTAGCATACAAGGATTGCTTATACGTTTTCGGCGGCGAGCTGGGCTTCTCCGCGGGCACTGAAACCCCTCTATGGGTCTACACAGTGAAGGTAAAACTTAAAATTTACAACAGCTACAGAATATGCACTTGGCTACTTATCAAGACAGCTAGAGAAAATAAAAATCATTGTAACGCTTTCGAAATCGCATAAAATTCTTCCTTGTTCAATTATAAACTTTTACTTTTTCTTTATTTGTTTTAATTAATTATTAATGCGGATTTTCATGGTGTAAAATATGAGTGGGAGCAATGCTGATTACTTTTTTCTTTTTTTAGACAAATTTGTGGAGAAAAATACGAGCGCAGAGGGGGTGCGCTGTGCCGAGAGGACGAAGAGGTCACACGGCATTGGTGCATCGAGGGCAGATGTTAATCTACGGTGGATATCAAGATTTACGTGGTAGTTCACCGGAATTGTGGGCGTTTCACTTTGAGACGGAATCTTGGCACTTGTTATCGTCAAGTGAATGTGGTCCGGCACCGCGTCATAAACACTCGGCAGTTTTGCACTGTGACTCGATGTTTATTTACGGGGGTATGACTGATCTGCAGGAAAGAAATGACTGCTGGAAGTGGGATGTTAAGGCAGCAATGTGGACTATGTTGAAGAATAAACCGGGACCCGGAGCACTACATGGTCATGCTGCATGCAGATTGCCTAGTTGTATGTTGATATTTGGCGGTGAAACCAATGGACTGGCGACTAATGATCTTTGGCGGTTTCATTTCGCCACGGAAACATGGGAGAGATTGACTGTACCTGGGCCAAAGCCGCAACCAAGAGCTGAAAGTGTTGCTCTTGCTGTTTCGGAGCTTGTTATCAAAGGCAGTGGGATGCAAGATAATCAACGGCCAAGGTTGCGTAGCAATAAAACAAGATTTTCATTGTCTGGAAGTGGTGGGAATCGAGTGTCACCAAGTGAAGCTCCAACGAGACCAAGTTTCCTCAAAGAAATATCCAAACTTTCACAAATAAATCTTTCAAGACTGAGTCATCCTAATAAATGCAGTTATTCGGTATTGAGTGGCCAGGAAGACACTGAAGAGTGTCCACAAGATGTTAATTCTTATTATCCGTTCCAGCAGGTTGATTCTGAATTAGCAGAACCATCAAGCGGTATGGTGAAATCACGAAGTGCTAATGCGTTAGCTCGACGAAGACAGCGCACTTTGGCGGAGGCTAACAGATCCAGCTTTGAGAGTTCATCTTATGAAGCTAAAAGTGCTCGTATGACTCGCGAGCCGATTTCTGTGCCAAACTTCCGTTCTCTGACTCTACCTACGCCTGTCCTTACGCCCGTGGAAGCTGCGAGACTGGTGTTTGTCGATCCTGACGAAGACAGCGATGATGAACAGAAAGGATTAGCAACCACGCGACTTATAGATGTCGCTGAAGAAAAAGCCGATTTCGAAACACTTCATCAAGCTTGTCAGCCTACACGCGGGGAAAGCTACAGTTCTCATTTGTACGAAGCTGTACAGAGTCCTAAGACACCTTGTGCAACTAAAATTCCTACTTCAGCGTCCGTACGATTCGCGGATCTAGAAGAAGGTGAAGAATCAACCTCGGATTACGCGAGTATAGAAGCAAGAAGTCCCGGAGATCCACTCGCAGACGACGACTGGCCTGACAGAAAAAAGTCTAAACAACGCGCGCCAACGATACGTGAAGGACAATTCGGATTTTGCAATCCAAATTATTTAGGACTCGAAGCTACTGATGATAAGTTTGCAAAAATGCTTAATAGTCCACCTGACAGTGTCCTCGAAGACGCTCCAGGCAGATCAGCCTCACAGACTTTCGCAGAATTACTTGAGTTGCAGGAAATAAAACCTAGAGCACCACCCAAGAGCCTGGCTCTCGGTTCCCCATCCAGGAGAGCTGTCAGCGCGTCACGTGCTGAAAGACAAAGAGAAAAACTTGCTGCCAGTGAAGCTGTTACACCAGCACCCCTCTATGTTTTTTTGGTCGGCGGCAAAGAAAAGGGTCTTGCTGGTGTTTTTGCACGACCCGTATCGCTCTGGAAGCTTCAATTAGCTCCGCATATTTTTTAATCAATCACGCTGTAATCTAATCAACCAATAACAGTTTTTGCTGAAAGTTTCCTCATCATTTACCAACTAGAGTGTTGATAATTCTAGTGGTTGTAAAAAAATTTTAAATTACTTGCCAAATGGAACAGAGTATTATTCGTATTCTTTTCGTCAAAAAAACGTAACAAAAGTACCTATTTGAGACCGTCATATACTCGAGTAAACGAAATTTATAATATATAAAATAATAATCAAATAAAACAAAGGCAATAAATGTATACTTATGACTTATGAGAAAACTTTGATGATAAATATATAATCCACTATACAATATTTTAAAGATATATATATATGTATCTATAGAAAAAAAAATGAGATTGATGTATTAAAAGTGATTTCGAAACCGTAACGATGCAATGTCAGTTGTCAATTTAAGAAAGCTATAAAAATAAGTAAATATATAAACAGCTGGATATTATTAAAAATAGATGACGATAAGAATAAAGAAATCAATGTAAGAATGTATAGAAAATTTATAAAGCAAGTCTTGTATTTATTTTTGCTGCCTACTGTAGAGACATTACATACTATTTGTATACTTATGATATAAATATGCTGTTTTCTTTGATCTAGTAAACACGGAACACGATAACAAAACCGAAATGTCTTTTCAAGTATATATATATATACATATATGTTAAGTACATGTCTCATGACATATTATTGCCATAGAAACAGAATTGTTCAAACTATTATACAATGAAAAAAAAAATGTCAAATCAATATTTTCGGATACGATATGCAATTTCTTACTACGAATTATTCAAATTTGTATACTGGATGATAATATTCCTTAAAAAAAAAAAATTACAATAAATTTTACTCCTGTAAGGTCATTCTCAGGCAGTACCAGCCAGTTTTGGAAAATTTTCAATAACGAACTGTCATAAGTGTATTAAAATTTTATTAATTAATTAAAAAATAAATTGGAGCATTTGAAAAAAAGACTGGAGTTGCAATTGCCGCCGAGATATCAATTCTTAAAAAATTACTTGCAGTTGTTATCAATTAGGAGTCAAACGAAATTAGAATTGAAGTTCTAAAAGAAAAATCAGACAGCAATTAAGTATTTTCTTCATGTAATTGTCATTTAAATCTAAATAATGCAGGTAAAAATAAAATAATGTTAATTTACTGGTCGGGTTCATTAACTGGGACTGTCATCCTCTATCTCGGTGAAAATTGCAACTCCGTCGACCTTTTTTTAATTGATGCTTAAATTTTAAACAAAAATTTAAATTCGGCTATGGCAGTCGAGTCATTTAAAATTTAAAAAAAGTGGCGGGCAATGACCGAGAATGTCCTTAATGAAAAAAAAATGTATTTAAAGCGCAAAAGCTATTTCGCAATTAGCGCATAGTATTATTACAATTAATAATGCATTTGTTTACTTACACATCGGTATTATAATTGTAGTTAGTAATTTTTACGATAATCATCTTTTAAATAAGATAATAATAAGCGTACTAATAAACAAATATAATTAGTGTTATATAACAGAATGGTATTAATTACAAGTTCATATTGAACTACTCGATCTATATTCTATAATATTAATTAATTAATTAATTTAATAATGAAGTAACTAGTCGATACTGTTTATTGTAGAATAATTATTTTTCTGGGTAAGAGTACTTGCGTGATTTAAATGCCAAAAGATAGGATGAATAAAAATGAGAGGAAAAATAATTTACTCTAGTAACTATAAATTATTTTTTATGCTTCAGTTCAGAACTGACACAGGGTAGAGTAAAAAAGTTAAGTTAGGATGCCATACGTCCAGATCATGCGAGTTGTCTAAAAATTTTTTACGCGATTGCTCAATCCAGCGAGAAGTGACGTACGCATGTGAAAAATTAAAACGTCCAAGTGGACCGGAACTTAATTATTATATTTATTAGTAGTATATATTGTCCAGCCAATTTCGTGTGATTATTTTTTATGTTAATTATATGATTGCGTATTATTTAAATGCCCAATGTGGCCCGATGCATATAATCCATCCAAGTAGATAGTTTTAACGGTGAATGTCCTTTATGTTGGACACTGACTCTTTTTAAATAAATATTTTAGTTATTATTATTATTATAGTAAGATCTAGGTTGGTCTGTTGATAATACACTGATCAAAAAAATTAAAGGATTTTTTAGCAATTTTGTCTAGAAACTCTTTTGGTTTGAATCCTAGTTTTTAATTTAAGAGCTCCAAGAGCTTTGAAAGATAAGTTTTTTCTGTCATTGGTATTCATAGCAAAAATTTCATTTCCGGCTGATAATTAATTACTCCTTTTATTTTTGTGACCAGTGTATTTGTGAAATGACAATTTTAAACCATTCTTAATCTTTATAAATTTTATTTGACAGATGTTACAATTAAATCAATTGGCAACATTTTAAATCTCTAATAATTTACATTTCATAGTTATTATCAGTTATTTATTCTTATTATTATTATTGTGATAATTTATCAATGATTAAATTAACAAATTTTTAATTCATGGGATTTAGTGCAATTATCAAGATAAATACTAACACATATCATGTATGTATTGATAAATTATATTAAGTTACTTATTTTGTTGATTGTAAACAAACTAGTTGATAATAAGTAAATAAATATTATCAGCGTCCAACTTTAAAGCCGCACCAAAATTATAAATTTAAAAAATAAATCAATGTTTTCCATTTTCGTAGACTCATTTTAAATTAATAATTTTTGTGTACAAATCATTATGCGAAATAAATGTAAATGATACTGTTGTATGTATAATTAAGATCATTAATCAACATTGCTATCATTTATATAAATATAAAGTATATCAGAAAATAAACGAGTATTACCATTTATATAATGCGTACTGTCTTATTTTAAGCGGCTTGTTGACCAATCATGACAATTAAATCGATAGTGATTAAATGGAATTATAAATAATCTATCAAATTAATTAGTAATAAATTTTTATTCACTTATAGTAATGTAAGTTAGGATTAATATTATTAATACTTCTTTTTCTTTTTTAATGGTACAGAAAGACGTTCTTTGTCGTCTTTGCGCTTCGAAGAAGTCGCAGAAGCACTTGGTGTGGTTGTTGACCCACTGGCTCTCTTGGCTTGAGTCAAGAACTGATCCAATCCGAAGGGATCCTCTTCATCCTTCTCGAATTGCACTGGGCCACTCCTTTGGGCTGATCGATCAGTTCCACTGAATTCTTTGTCCGGTACAAATCTGTTGGTCTTCACAATTTTCTCGAGATCGTCACCATAATTGTCTTTGTCAATATTTTTACTGGGTCTGTAGATATTGTTAGCCAGTGAATTCGAATCCCTCCAGGGCTTATCGTAGATATTGTACTCGTCATCATGACCATAACCGCTGTCCATTCCCTTAGTGGTATTGAATAACCGTTGGTCGAATTGAGCCTCACCAGTGGTATTTATGTTCTTAGCGGGCATTCCTAAAGCGATTTGTTCACTTATATCACGCTCGCGTTCTCGTTGTAACCTGGACCGCTTGTCTGGAGCAGCGCGAGCAAGATTGCGGTCGCGCGCACGATCCTTGTGCCTCTCATGTCGCAGCTGATCTCGCTCCTTAGATTCCTCGGACTTCTCCAGAGCCGCAGAAGCCTTCAACCCGGCACGCTCTTCACGTGCTTTCTGAGCCAACTGACGGAGATGGTCTTCCTTCTTTTCTTTTTCTTTCTGAGCCAGTTTCTTCTCTAACTGTGCTCGCATTTCTACAGCTTCTCGGGCTTTTCTGTCGGCAATGTAAAGAGCCTCAGCTAGCTTAGCAAAGTTTTCATTGACGTGAACCTGTTGCAGGCCGCGCCCATCGGCAGCCAAACGTTTATCCAGAGGAATCGTGTAACCTTTTGCGTTTTTCCAGTTACTAATACACGGAGGTATCTTCCACTCTTTTTGTTCTTTTACAGTCACCTTACGAGTTGGAGAATGCAAAACTGGTGCTGGTGGAGATGGTGGTCCACGAGGAATTTTTTTGTTTATTCTGAATTTCGGTGGCTCCATCGGGTCCACTTGAGCTTCAACCATCCTGATGACTCGTTGCTTAGCTCCAGAGTTGAATGATTGTCCTTGCTGGGACGGGGTGTACCGAATGTACTGAGCTGGCCCTTGTTTCTCTGCACAACGGACCGGCATAGCAGCAGCGATCTTCGATTGAGTAATTTTCTCAAGAGCTTTCCGAGTCCGTTCAGTATTTTCTTCTAATTCCTCCTCACTTGGCCGCGCCAAAGTGGGATCATTTTCATTAGCTATTTCTGATGGTAATAAATCACTGAGCTTACTGTATACGATTTTGTCCTTAGAGTGACCTTGTCGAGCGATTAAGTCGTATTTTATTTTTCCTTCTGCATCGAGCTGAATTGCCAAGGCGTTGCATGTCTCCTTGCCCTTCTGACCCATTTCCAGAGGATACTGGGCAACATGGATCTCCGGAAACGCACCACCATCTCCATAGTCATCTAGATTGCGGGGAATCCATCCTTTTCTTTGCCCGTAGGGTGGTGCGGTGACAAAAGCTTTCACCAAAGCTGATACAGGTCGTTGCCTCAATTTTTGTTCACGTGCTTCATCAGATCTGTCCCAAGTCACTTGGCTGGGTGCTGGTAAAAAACTAAAAAAAAAAAAAATTACAAGTAAGCGCGTGTCTCTCAAGATTGACTATAAAATTTAAATATTAGTGCGGGAAAAAAATTGTTTTAAATGAAAATAGTACATACCTCGTTAAAGACATTTTGGCTTTTAACAAAATGAAATTATTTATTTAAATACGTTGATAAAGTAATGTGATACGTTCAACAAATAACCTCACTTCCTTGTTGTTTTTAGATTTTAAAACGTAATAAACAACTTTCTATACATATGATTATAAAACAGATTAGACGATTCAAAAAACCTCGATGTTTTTATAAATGATATCAAAAAATCAAAATTGTTCGAAGAGATTGAATTAAATTACATTACACTTGGTGAAAATTAAACGTTGTTGAACGTAATGACTAAACACTCAACTTAGTACATGGTCGGCCATTAACCATATTGGACAACACACAACCAGGCCTACCAGGCTTCTTATAATTATCCCCACTTTGTTTTGCGCATGCGCATGAAATAGATTATGGAGACTATATATACAGGTATAGTCCAAAGGTTAAGAACAGCTCTATAAAATACCAATAGATGGTAGCATTTAAATTTTCAAATACAAAAAAAGGGCGCGGTTGGCCAAAAGAGTGAAAACGATTTAAAATTTATCAAATTCAAAAACGTGAAGAAAAGAGAATTGCAGACAGTACTGTAATTCAGCGTAACTATCGTTAGAGAAATTCTATAGAAAATTTATAGAAAATCCATAGTAAGAGAAAAATTCTATAGGAAATGAGTGTGAATGTAGCAAACAGACAAATTAAAAATTATTAATAACTAGGGTAAATAATTAATCGAATTAAATTTAAAAAATACGCATTCAAAAAATTTGAAAATTATTAAGTGAATGTTTTAAATTATTTACTCTATTTATATATAATTTTAAATTTGTCTGACGTCTGCTGCATTCACACCCATTCAAATAAATAAATATGAAGAATACCTTAATAACATTTGCGCCATTTTAGTTATGTCTAATAAAAACTTCAATTATTTTTCAAATCAAATCGATTGTTTAATTAATTATTGAAAACAGTAAAATTATTCTTTACTCACAAGTTTAAAAAATCAGAGCAGCCATTGACGAAGTTGGTTTCTGAGAAAAAAAAAAAAGTCGCGATGGAGCCACCGGCATGGAAACAGCGACAAAACAGTAGCCAGAGTCGGAGTATAAAAACATCGGCAGCCCACAGTCCATTGTGTGCTTTAGTTTCTCCTTCTCCTCGGCTTGGTCAAGGACAAAAGCAAGTAGAATTCACAACCGGGATGAGCGGCGGCCTCGAGTTGTGAGCAGTGTCTATGTCTACACAATAAGGGACGGGAAAAATTAGGGCTCCAGAAAGAGGCTGATGAGAGCACACATTTGCAAGTGTTCGTGAGTGAGGACAGGAGGCTGGTGGAGGTACTTGTGGCGAAGCTAAAGTTGAAATAGGGAGGACAGAGTTCAGCGGAGAGGAAATTGATGTCGAAAGGGCGTTGAGATACACCATGTAAGGACGTCATATTTTATTAATATTTTTTTTATACCTGCTGCGGTTGTCGCTGGCCAACGGGTTCTGACAGAGCCGATGTACAGAGCAACGGGAACGGGATATCAAGCAGCAAAAGGACTGATGGAGAAGTAGTGACACACTATCAAGTAGTTTTGGTATGTCAGCCTTCAATATTAAAATAAAAAGTCTTAGTCTCTGTCATGTGTTGATATTTTTTTGTACTTGAGGATCTTGTGGGTTCGAAAAAAAATGTTCAACGGAAAATTTGTCAGCTTTATTTTGTGGTACGTGTGTACGTATGGCTTGCTTTGTATTGGATGTGTAGTTACTCCATTTATTTATTTTTTTTTTGTCTTCTGGAGCAGTAGAAAATTTTTGGTCTTGTAATTTATTGGTAAAATAATTTTTATATGAATTCCAGGTCTGAGCAACGAATTTGACATTACGGGAGTCGAGGTTTAATTAACCTGGTGATAATAAAGGGCCATCAGAATAGGCAGGAATAGGGAAAATAGCAGCCGCGGAGGCAGAAAACAAAGAGGCGGAATGACGAGGCCTCCTAACAATGATAACCTTATGACGTTTAAGCTGGTGGTGGTTGGAGATGGAGGTGTTGGAAAAAGTGCTTTGACAATACAGTTTTTCCAGAAGCTCTTCGTCACCGACTATGACCCCACCATCGAGGACAGCTACATCCAGCACACTGAAGTCGACAAGCAGTGGTGCATTTTGGATGGTAAGTAAATTATACCCTCAGTTTAAATTTATATCACTAATAATGTTTATACTTTTACTTTTATTTTAGTGCTGGATACTGCAGGCCAAGAAGAGTTCAGTGCAATGAGAGAACAATACATGAGAAAAGGAGATGGATTTTTATTGGTTTACTCCGTAACTGACAAACAGTCGTACGAAAATATTGTTAATTTTTATACTCAGATACTTCGAGTCAAAGACAGAGATGTGTATCCCATGCTGCTGGTCGCCAACAAAGTCGATCTTGTTCACTTGAGAAAAGTTACGGAGGAACAGGGTCGAGAGTTGGCACATCGTTTGGGGATTCCGTACATTGAAACATCAGCGAAAGATCCTCCGCTAAATGTCGATGCGGCTTTTCATGAGGTGACTATTTAAACAAAAATATAAAAATTTTTTATTTAATCAGAATTAATGAAATGATTATTCAATTTATCTTTAGGTCGTACGAATTATACGGAACCAGCCGCCCACGGACTTTGATAAGAAACGCCGGAAACGACGACGTTCCAGCAAGTGCAATGTACTGTGAGCCTGAATTACGATACTTAATACTAAGTACTAAGTATGTTTAATCAACGAGTCAAATTATTTACTGTTCAGCTTGAATTCATTTATTTGTTTCCACGACTTTTTTTATTTTATTTTAAAAATTCAGCAAAGGTATTTTTAAAAATTATTACTATACTGCCTGATGGAAATATCCATGATTAATTACGATTATTATTTAAGTTTGCCACTGAAAGAAAACAAACGTGATTTTGTTTGTTAATTGTTATTGTTTAAATTTTTGAATTATTTAAAAGAAAACTCTAATGGACGAAATCTAGATCATATTTACAGATTTTTAAATAATCGATCTATTGTAATAATAATCGTTTTCTTTAAAATTAATTGGTGAAAAAAATGATAAATTAAAATATTTGAACGAATTAGTGAAATTAAATTGGATCGACAGCGCACATCTAAATATATGTATATGTATATGTATGTATATTTATTGCAGTATTTTATCTCGAATCTCGATGATACTATTTATACCATTGACACATTGTGGAATTGATCGTTTATAAATTCAGTGAAATTAAATATTTTCACATGAATATAAAGCTTTTTTCAATGATAAATTTTGTCATAAAATGACTATAATAATTTTTATAATGAGAGATTTTAAAGAAAATATTTAAAATGTCTTTTAGAGTAAAAAAAAAAAAAAAAGAAAAAAAAATTCAATTGATTGTTAAAATTAATTAGATAATTAATTAATATTATTTAGTTCCATGCATAAAAAAAAATTTCCTGGCGCAAATTAAAATTTTTTGCTACAAGAAATTCTTTTATTTTGTACGGGACTACATATTGAGGTACCTTATATATATATATATTTCTGCATGTGTTCTATTTTTACTTTAATATTAATAAATATTTTTGTAATCCGCGGATAAATATTTAATTTAAATAAAAGACTTTTATTTAAATTAATTCTCAACGCACAAACGAGTTGTAGAAAATAATTTTATCCATAGACTTAACATTTCATTTAAATTATAAATGAAATGTCGGTAATGATCAGTTAAAAAAAAATTTATGTCTTTATCAAACTTGAATTTTCTCAACGTATTATATATTTGTATATATTAAATGTGAATAAATGCCAACGCTCATAAAATGTAAAGCAGATTTGAAAATTTTCGGTATTATGTTTTAAATAATCGATTAACGAATCGATAATTTTTGAATTTAAAAATTCATTTAAAAAAATTATACTGAAAAGATTAGAAGTACGTTTGAATGCGACAATAATCGGTTCCACGTGAGCCTTTTCCAAAAAATATAAAAGACGAATAGCATTTTAAATCAGCGATTTACTTTTAATTTAAACATAATTTATAATTAATCAGCAAACGAAATTAAAATTTGAGTACCTATTCGTAAGCACATCGAAGCTCAGGGCTCACTTAATTAACAGTAGCTTATTTAATTATGATAAATTTGCTGTAAATTATGCATCGAAATTTGGCAATGAAAAAAAAGAAAAAAATTTGCCTTGAAATAAAACGCGAGAAAAAAGTTTAAGTATTTAATTATAAAAAAAATAAATATTAAATTATTGTGATCTCACTCTTTAATTGGTATTCGTAACAATAGGAATAATAATTATTATTTTTTAGCTTAAATTTATTTATTATGAATAATAAATAAATATATAAGTTAACAGTAGCCACAGCTGTGATAATAATTATTTGCCAGCTGCCGACTTTAAAATTATTTTTAAAACACTGATATCGAAAATAACAAAGCGATTTAAATATATGTATATATCTATATATATGTAATCGCATTTATTTAAGGGCATTCTCAGACAATACAAGTTTTAAATAAATAATAATTTGGCGACTCAACTTCCTGTTTCAAATTTCGCCAACAAAATAATAAAAATTTGTACGTTTTAAAATTTATTTCTCAAATTTTGTTTTATTCCTAATTGATAACAATTGTATTATTTTTTTTCAAATCTATATCTCGACAATTTAACTCTGTCCTTTTATCAATAAATGCTTTAATTTGTTTCAATTAATTAATTAAATTTTAATCATACAATGAAAACTAAACTCTTTTTCAGACTAGAAAAAATTTTTCACGTTGAGAAATTTTTTTTTTCTGTGTGAGAATGCCCTTAAATCATATAAATATAATATTAATAATAAATTATCGTTGCACATATATATACCTATATTTTTTAAACAAAAATTACAAATGACAAAAAATATTTATGATAAATAATAACGATATGTACTACAATATTATTGAAATAATTAATAATAATAATTATATGTATGTATAATGTGTAAATGTATCAAGTATCGCTCAGATAATTTATATCAATTTAATTGGCTAATATTGTATCGGTTATTGAAAAAATAATATCACAGCCAATAAATTATAGATATTAATTGTTAAATTTAAAACGAAAATTATAATTGATTAAGTGGTGAAATTTTTGTTCGGTAATTGCTGTTGATAATTGGAATTTAAAATAAATATATTAATTAAACAAATTTTTGTATTGCCGTCCAGATTAAGATGTTACTGAAAAAAAAAGAAATTTAAAAAAAAAAAATAATAAAATAAATTATAAATTTAAATTTGTTTCTGTTACTTAGAGAATTTAAACTCACGATTTTGATGAAGAAAAAAAATAAAGTCAATAAAAATGTGAATAAAGTGAAATATAAAATAAAAATTGATATATTTAATAAGAAATAATAAAATTTATCATGATAAAGTGAATAAATTTGTTTTGTCCGCAGATTGTTTGTGTAAAAAAAAAAATATAAATAAAAATTGAAATCTCCGTTTCAGAAGCAAAATTACTGTAATAAAAAATCCTATATATATTTTTTGTTGAAATGTCATTTGTGCAGGACACTGTAAACACTACATGCAAAATCAATGTAATAAATTATTGAATATTTACAAAACTAATTTATTTATTTATCCCATATACTTTTATTTTACAACAAATTTACCAGTTGCTTTTAAAATTAATCATTTGCCGAAATGAAGAGTTGGCAGTATGACAAAACTTATTGATTATTTACAATTTTAATATTATTATCAACCAGTACTTGAATATTGGTAAGAAAAATAAAATTAGTACTCGGTATCATGAAAATTTTTATATCAAAAATAAATAAATTAAAAAGACAATAAATATTTACAAAACAAGGCCCCAATATGAACAAGTTTCGCAGGTCAAGTACAAACTGGACGTGTTATTTTCAGGAATAATCATGAAACTAGCTTTGAAATTGCAATTCGCGCCATGATTAGCCATCTGATTTTTAATACTGTGGTAAAAACTTTCCATGGTAACTTTTGCTGGCAAACAGAGCTGGCAAGTTGGACAAACAAAGTGATCAGAATGCTCAGTGATGATGTCCTTTTCACAAATCGGACATATTATTTCATTCTTCATCATTTCTTCCAAGTATGTCTCCATCATATCCATTTCGTACTGATGCATACGATGGAACTCTTCCATAATCCATTGCTCTAGAACCCAGAATAAATCAATCATCAATACTCAAGCCAATTAAACAAGACACGAAGTAGTGATAATCATTATCTTACCTTCTTCTTTAAGCATTTCTTCTTCAATACTCATGAGCTCATCTTGATTAACTGGCCATGTCATTAATTCAGCAAATGAATCAGAGCTGTCATCAAGCATCGATGACATGCTGCTAAATTCCCGCCTGACTATTTCAGTAAGAGAATCTTTGACAGATTCATCCTCTTCAAGACCAAGTCTTCTGGAGTTGAATAACTTATGACGTCTCTCTTGCATTTGTTTCCTGCATCTCTGATTTTTAAAATAAATAATTTAAATTCATCAGACATCAAATACGTATTCATCAACACTAACCTGTCGCAATACTTGCTGGAACTTTGGCGACCCATGTCTGAGTTTATTAGCAGCTTCAATGTTATTTAGTCTATTAGATCTAGGACTCTGCATACTTAAATTCAAATTCAAAAATTAAAATCACACTGTCAATTATTTTGAAAATATTTTATCAAATATCAACACCAATTGCTCCAATAAATGCACTTGGGAAAATTCAAACAGTCAGCTTATAAAATTCGCATGATCTACGACAGGAATTGTATCAAAATCAAAAGTAACCCAACATAAATTGATAATAAATTAACTGTAGGTAAATATTTAGTAAACTCGTCCCAGAAAGAGAATAAACTTCGGCAATCGCTCCCACTACTGATTAATTCAAATCTGCGCATGCGCATCAAAAGTGGGGGAAATTTTAATTAAAGAGCGGGAGTAAAAACCGAAAATACCCGAAGTATTCTCTTGTTTAGAAGAAGAATTTGAAATATGTAGTAGAGAAAAATATGAGGCAGCACTTATCAGCAGCATATTTATTTATATACATTTTTGCACATGTAATTTGGTAGGATGTAAACACTAGATCAAAACATACGAAAGTGAGGTTACTAATTAGTTTAAATAACTTTCAAATTAATTATGTGGATAATTAAAGTTTTGAGTTTGTTTTGAATATTTCAAAATATAAGTTTTAAAATGCCACCAAGAACTGTGATGATAACTCAAGAGAGTCCAGCTAATGCACTAGCTCTCAATAAAGATCATTCACAAGTTGTCATTGCTGGACGAAATGGTATTTAATTAATTATTTAATTATTTATTTAATTAATATAATAATTATAAATAACAATTTATTATTTTCAGTTTTCAAAATCTTCTCGGTGTTGGATGACAAGTTCGAAGAAATTTATAATTTACGAGTTGGTAAAAATCTAAATTTAAATTTTTCCTGCAATGATGTCACGTGGAATTTAAATGATGGTAAATTAATATATATATTCACAAGTATTTTAAGTATCAAGAAATTAATCGTTGTTTTTATACTTACAACTGTTTAATTCAAATGCCTAGATCATTTGATAGCAACCGCGGCAACAAATGGAGCAGTCGTGCTGTGGAATTTGAATAGATTGACACGCTCCAAACAGGAGCATGTGTTTACTGATCACAAAAGAACTGTAAACAAGGTGAGCTTCCACACAACAGAGCCGATGTGGTTGATATCCGGCTCCCAGGATGGTACGATGAAGTGTTTCGACATTCGTATAAAAGAAGCTACCAAGACATTTTACAGCAACACCGAGTCTGTGAGAGACGTTGAGTTTTCTCCGCACCAGCAGCACACATTCGCAGCCGTGTCTGAGAACGGACATGTGCAGCAGTGGGATATGCGACGTCCGGATCGCTATTTCCAACATTTTACAGCTCACAGTGGACCCATTTTCGCGTGCGATTGGCACCCGGAGAACCAGTGGCTGGCAACCGCTTCCCGGGACAAGACTATCAAAATTTGGGACTTGACGTTGAAGCCGACTTGTGAGTACACCATTCACACGATTGCTTCTGTGGGTAGAATTAAATGGAGACCGCAGAGAAAGTATCACATTGCGAGCTGTGCTCTGGTTGTTGACAGCAGCATAAATGTGTGGGACATTCGCAGACCTTATATTCCATTCGCGAGTTTCAATGAACACAAAGACGTGACGACTGGTATCGCATGGCGAGGAGATCCTCATTCATTTATATCAACTAGTCGTGACTGTACGCTGTACCATCACGCTTTTCAGGAGGCAAGTCGTCCAGCAACTCAGGCAAATCCTCAGGGACTTGATATAAATCCGCACTGCGAAGTTGGGTTTGCCAGCAAAGTCAATACCAACACACCACCAACACTAAAACATTTGACAACTTTGATGAGAAAAACTCAGACGAGTAGTGATAATTTTTGTTCGGCATTGAGTACTGTCCAAAGATTTACTCTCAATACTTCTAAAGAGTCTAATTGGTTTGTATACTGCGCGAAAAGATATATTTTAAACGGAAGACTGAGTGATATTTGTGATCACAATTCAAAAGTTGCTTTAGATGGCGGTCGCATCGACATCTGCTATGTTTGGAAAATAATTAAATCCTTTTACGCTGACCCCCTGGACAATATGCCCAAGAATATTGCTGACAAAGACGAAATTTTGAATATATCCCAGATGACACTCAAGGGGACTGGAACGGAGCAGAATAACACAGTGATTGAGAATGAGGTCAAGTCACTGCAGGGAGACGGGTTAGGTGGCGTCAGTGGTGGAGACGACGAGACTGAGACCGATGAAATGCCAGAAAATTTGAATCCTCTGTCGAACATTTCTACGGGATATAAAAAATCTCTGAATGGATACAAACGTAAACCTAAGAGCGATTTTATTTTTGGTGAATTTGAGTTTGAATCCCTTGCTTTGGAGTATAATACAGGTGACTATATTGACAATACGATAAATGATAGCGACTGGTCATTGCCCAAGGAAGCGTTTCCGCTGAGGCACGAGATACAGGACAGATCACCGCCGCCTGAGCAATTTTCTAATCCCTCGGATATTAATGACGACTCGGGTTCGGTGACTGTTGAAGATCAACCCTGTCACCTTATCGTCAATTCTGTACCCAAGCCAAAGTTTTTCGACCCCACGCCCCTCGTTGAGGAAGCTCTTATGCACCACGTGTCGATACGCGATGTCCAGACCTCCGTCTCAATATTAATGGCTCTGGGGTCCAACAGAAAGGGTCTCAATATATCGACAGCCACCCAGGAGAGCTGGCTTCTAGAGTACATTGATCTTCTAGGCAGGTTCAAACTCTACGACGTGGCCACTCAGGTATTTAAATTAATATCAATTGCAATAAAACTCAATTAACATTTTTAATTACTTTATTTAATTGTTCAGATTATTCAAAACGCCTGGATACCATCAATATCTCAATTAAACCAGCAGTCAACGACAATCCACGCGAGTTGTACCTCATGTGGGAAAGCTTTTCCACCGACCACGTGGTTCTGCGACCAATGTAACAAAACTAAACTGTCTCTTTGCTCGATTTGCCATCAGGTAATCATACAATATTTTATTTTATTTATTAAAACTAATCAGTAGTTTTAGAAAAGAAAATTAATTAGCAACTGTAACAAATATTTTCAGGTGGTCAGAGGACTGTACACCTGGTGCCAAGGGTGCACGCACGGCGGGCACATAAAACACATGAAAGAATGGTTTCAAAATAATCGACAGTGTCCAACAGGATGTGGTCATATGTGTGAATATATTTGACGACTGTAAATTGTTAGAAAAATTTTTTTTTATTATTTTATTTCATGACGTTTACATTTATACATAAAACATTTTTTATTGTTAAGTTTTATAAGAGTAGGATAGTTATATATATATACATATATATATAAGTGGTGTGTCGCACCCCTAATATATATGTATATATATATTAATATAAATACCGAAGAATGCTAGCCAGCTATACAAAGTGAATTATTATTTTGCACCAATTATTAGACAATAAAAACTTTTTTTTTATTTAAATTATACAATTAATTTGATTATTAATTCTTTTTTGCAAGAGTACTCAAAAGACGCGACTAACTACTAAAGTACAAAAATATAAAACCAAAAATTTTATCAATTAATATTCAATAGTCAATTCTTCTGAGCATCTTCTATTTATTATTAACAATAATTATTATTATTCATATTTAAAAATTTAAATTCAACGGTCCATTTACGGAAAAGTTAATCACAGAAATAATGTTATTTTTAAAAAATAACTGCAGTTAAAATAATCAGTCATGGCTGCAGTTAAGTATTCATTTATATTTAATTATTATCAACTGATAAGTATTTTAATCTTTAACATTAGTCAATGATTAATTCATTGATAGAGCAAAGCAACATAAAAATTAAGTGGCAGTGAGTGTAAAAATAGCAATAATAATTTATAGGCTTACAATCTCGACATTTTATTTTTTTTTTCATTACATGTCAAGTGCTGAAATTAAAAAGGTAAAATAAATTTCTAGTTTTTTTATAAATTATTTATTATTTCAATTATATTAATTTACATAACTTGTTAACTAACAAGATTTATTAACGAAAATAATTAAATATACTGTCTTTTTAATTATCATATAAAAGTAAATTATTAAATACTCAAAATAATAATAATTATTATTTAAATACAATATATGTATATTATAATAAAAAATAATTTAGTTTTTTTAAATTTCAGCACTAAAAATTGTAATGAAAATATTTAATGACGTTAATTATTATTTGTGCTATTTATTAAACGTTATTGAGTTGCCGTAACATAAATTTAAAATTAATATATTATAAAATAACAATGAAAAATTTATTTATGCGCGTATTAATCAAAGCACCGGTGCTCTGTGTGATTTTAAAATCTTAACCAAGTGATTTAAAGACAAAATACAATTGGATGTTAATTAATATATATAAGAAGTAAAAGTAAAAACAAAAATATACAAATACGAGTAGTATTATAAGGCGTGTAAGAGAACAATAAGCGACTGTATATATTATAATATAATATATATTTATATGTATTAAAGATTTATTTGATCCAGAATCAAGTCGTGTCGTAGGTCCCTCGAGTATACTGTAGATACAGTCATAGATGTAAAATAATATCAAGGCTTATCACTGTAAAGGGTTTGAGAACGCCGGTATGTTATACAAACGCATTTAGTTGGACGTACATTACACTATAATAATATTTATATAATAATAATCATAATAATTATAATAATAATTATTAAACCTACTTTGTATTTTTTTGTTTTTAAACATAAACAAACTATAAAGTTGCCTCCATTTCGTTAGAGAATAACACAACATCGTTTGTTGTTTTTACGCTCGGCACCCTCGATTTTATTTTCTTGGGCTTTGCGCGCTGCTATTGCGCGCATCAAGTCAAAAAACACCTGAAATAAATTATTTTATCACTCAAGCGAAAACAAATCAATTTAGTTAATTTTTTAAATTTTAATTATTTGAAAGTCCGCGCGTTTTCTTTTTTGGCGGTAAAAATTTCAAATGGTATTTTAATTTCTTCAGTTCAATTAGCTTTTGTTGTATTTACTATTTTGAAAATCAAAAAATGCTTTGATTGGGAGTTTTACTTTCAAATAATTATCTTGGTAATTAACACACATTAATTATTTTGCAAAATATAAAAACATCAAGCAAAGCAAGATGACAAAAGCGCAAAATAAAAAAAAAAATATCTGCGAACCTATAGAATAATGCACTTCTTTTTCTTCCTTTTGGCACGATCCTTGCCGCGGCCATTACTCGCCGACTTGTCTTCTATTTTACGTGATCTTATTTCACGCATCAAGTCAAAAAATACCTGTAAAATGTGCAAGTGATGCTAATTCTTAAGACAACTACCACAGTGACAGCAATAAATAAAACTAAATAAAATTATTTATTCAGATCCATGCTTAAGCAGCGGTAACAAATAAAATACCAGCTAATTTATTTAAATAAACAAACAAACAAATAATTTTCTTACCTTGTCAACATTTTCTCTAGTTTTAGCGCTCGTTTCCACGTAAGGTACACCCCATTGCTGAGACCTTCCTTGAGCTTCAGCCAAACTAACTTTTCTTTTTTCCTGAAGATCACTTTTGTTGCCGACCAATAAGAAAGGAATGTTCTCGTCGTTTTTAACTCTCAGAATTTGCTCTCTACAAAAAAATAAAAGACATTTATCACATCGAACATTTAAAAATAATAATTTATTTGAATAGCTTAATTAATAAAATACCTGAACTCTTGAGTAGCTTGAAAACTGTCATCCTCAGTGATAGAAAACACACAGAGGAAACCCTCACCACTTCTAAAATAATTATCCCTGATTGCTGCATAGTCTTCTTGACCAGCTGTATCTAAAATATCTATTTGTACTTCTTCGCCGTCTAGCACTACTTTTTTTCTGTATGAATCAGCTTTCGTTGGCTCATAGTCTTCTACGAACTTTATCAAAAATAATATATATATTACTAATTATCTATGATAATGAAAGTAGCGGAAATTAATTTGTAAAAAAAATATATATAAAATATGTATACAAAGCAACAAACCTCATCGTACATAAATTGTAGTGTCAGAGCCGATTTACCAACACCTCCACTCCCAACCATTATCACCTTGTGCAAAGCTTGGGCTGCTCCTGGTTTTTTCGCCATTTTTCAGCTAAAAAAAATATATATCACCATTAATATAAATATTTATCATAAATTTTACCATTACCCTCAATAATATTAATATTCATTATAATTATACGGTAACGAAATTTTCCCACGCGCTAGAATGAAAGTCATCAAGAAATATTCAAATAAACAAGAGGATGTATAACGGGTCTCGCAATCAATGTGAACTATCTCCAAGAATGAATCAACATAAACAAGAAGCCATATGATGTAGGATTACTTGTTTATTGTACTTAGCTTTTTTCTTTCACAATGAATTTAAACTTTTTTGTTTAAACTTCTTCAGCGGTTTCTCTATTTTTAATTTCATTTATTTGACTTACAAATTTATTAAAACAAACAAAATTATGAAATCTACACTTAATTAATTAGTATACCAAAGTTAGCCAACGTCTAGTGTAACAAATTTTGAATTTTTTCAAAATGATAAATTAATTTTAAAAAAATGACAGCTGTTTTTTAATTTATCAATTTAATTGTTTAATTTTTTACGTGTAATTTAAAAACTAATGTCTGCTTAATTAATAAGTCGAAAAAATTAAGATCATTAATTAATTCCACATGAATTTAAAAATTATATTTTTAAAAAATAGTTACCAATAAAAAGTACTTGCATTAAATTATAAATTAATTTTTTTAAATTCCAGCGTCAATTTTATTTGAATTGTTGGATAAAACTGACACTAACCGCGTTCTAAATAATTCTCATTTGTTTGATTAATAAAAGTAGGCTAATTGTTGATGATGATGATGATTAATTATTACCAAGAATTTATGAATTTAAAAAATAAAATAAGAACACGAGTGTCAGGAATTTGAAAATATTCAGGGCGTAGAGTTCGCACATACAAGAATACGAAATAAAATAAAAAAATATAATGAATAATAAAAAGGCGGTGCCGCGTTGTCGGATAAATTTCCGAGATGTATGAGTAAATTTAGTATTTAATTTAACCTTTACCACAAATTAATAACAAGTACACAATGACAGCGGGCACTTTCGCGGTATTATTTGTTTCAAAATTACGGCACTTATTTATAAACAATAACTTTATTATCTTTGCAACAATTACCTTGATAAAATAAAATATAATAACAGTAAAAAAGTCACGATAAACTTTTTGTATGACTCAGGCTCAGGACAGAATCGAGTCTGGCCACCCGTCATTGGTTGGTTCCCTCTTTCGCCGCTGGCTGATCTATGATTCACAGAGCGCTTTCGTCGGTAAATATATATAAATATAAATATATATGTGTGTGTAAGCACTCGGTAAATAAAAAAAAAATGCCGAACAATATTACATTCCATGTGTAATTTTTAAAAAAACAATAACAATTAATTGCGGGAGAGAACACGCGTTGAGTATTAATTCATTCAAATTTGAAATAATGAACAGCTCGAAGCTGGAAGTCCAGTGGTCTCCAGTTCATTCAAATAAATTTATCACCTGGGGAACGGAAATATGTCTCTATGAAGTTGCTGAGTTTAAAGACAATGATAAGCAATCATGTAATAAATTATAGCTGTCAAAAATAAATTTATTTTATTTTGAATTTATTTTTAAATTTACCACTATTTTCTAGGTATTAAAATATCAGACTCAACTGTTGCTCAGCTACTGGCAACAAATTCAAGTCATCATTATGTTAAGTGTGTTGATATTTATCCACAATCAGAACCGGATATTTTGCTGGCAGTGGGTCAAGCTAATGGGAAAATAGTGTTGACAACTTTTGGGCCAACGGCTTTTGACTCCCTCAGTTTAACGGGAAAGGAATTGGGTAAGTTTATAAAATAAAATATTTAAATAGCGCCGGTATTTAAATGCTGGTTGGATTTTTTAGCACCGAAACATGCGAGACAATGTAACGCAGTGGCATGGAACCCGGCAGACCCAAATTTGATAGTCTGTGGTCTTGATAAATATCGTACAGATCATTCGATTCTTCTGTGGGACGTTTTGAAATCTCCTTCGGTAACTGATCGTGCCCATCACCACACTGTCAATCAACCGGATTCAATAAGACCGCTGTCAGAGGCTGGAGTGTCTGAAACAACACATTCACTTTCTTGGTTCAACAATGAGACGCGGTGCCTGGTTGCCGGCGTAAATAATAAGCAATTAAAGATAATTGACTTTCGCGACTCTGCTAAAACTGTAAATACCACAGCCACAAAGGCCGTTTACAGTGTGGCAGTAAATCCACATAATGTTTGTCAGCTGGTTTCTCATGTCGACAATCAAATCACCATCTGGGACACGCGTTACTTTGAGAAGCCGATGCTGACGTTGCCGCAGACTCGGCAGATAAACAAAGTCCTGTGGTGTCCAACGCGGCACAATCTCTTGGGATCTTTGCAGAAAGATTCAGCAGTATTATATTTGCATGATATACAGCACAGCGGGGTTGGAAGTGGTGAAGATGCTGAGCCGGGAGCTCTAGAACGGATGGTAACTCCTTGGTCAACACCTGGTACCAATTGGACGGGCATCAACAGTTTTTCTTGGCATCCTACTCATGCCAATAGACTACTGACGATATCTCCCCAAGGAATTACCGACTACACCGTCTACGAAAGAGTCACCGTGAACTGGTCCACAAGATCTCATTTGGTGTGGAATCATGCTACCAAAGCTCTCAAATATATATCAAGCAGTGATAATGTATATAAATCTCTAGATGACATTTCTATTCTTACAAAGCGACGTGCTCTTGCTAATTACGGATTACTTCCTGATTTATCGCAGAATGGTGAAGTAGCAGAAAACGAAACGCTAAAAAATTTATGGCAGTGGTTATGTTTAAGTAGGTCATTAGTTGAAGACGGAATCATTCCGTCAATTTACAATTATCATCCTGGAGTAAGAACAGTCTTGAGACTGGACGGCCAGAATGGCGGCAATGGATTATTTATGAAGTCTGAGTTAATAAATCGACCGTGGGTTGATATTGGATCGAGTCATACTGCTAAAATTTATCGATCGACTGATCGCGACAAAGCCCTCCAGCTTTGCGGCTGGAGATTCGACAAGGACTCGAATGCTACATACAATAATTTATTTCTCGAGCGGCTTGAACGAGAAGGACAGTACGCACGTGCAACAGCAATATCTGTATTTAATTTATCTTTAAGACAAGCCATTGATATTTTGAATCGCGGTGCCAGCAAAATGTCAATGGCTACAAATTTACACATCGTAGCAATGGCACTGTCAGGATTTTCAGAAGATAGAAATAGCATGTGGCGGGAATTGTGTTTGAAATCACGATCTCAATTGTCAGATCCTTACCTTAGAGCAACTTTTGCATTTCTAACAGCTGACAATGACTCGTATGAAAACGTACTTAATGAAAATGGTGTTGCTGTTGAAGACAGAGTCGCGTTTGCTTTGATGTTTTTGTCGGACAGTAAATTATGTGAATACTTGAAAAAGTTAACAGTTAAATTGAGCGAAGAGGGTGATTTGGCGGGTTTCCTACTTACTGGAGCAACATCTGACGGCATTCAGCTGCTGAACCGTTACCTAGAAATTACTGGTGATGTGCAGAGCTGCAGTCTCATCGCTATTCGTGCGTTACCAGTTAAATTCCGGCAGGAAAATCAAGTCCAGGTTTGGATCGACAGTTACAGAGAGTTGCTGGATGCCTGGAAGATGTGGAACCAACGCGCGCACTTTGATATCGCAATGAGATTGCCCTCCACCGACAAACCACCTCAGCAAGTCTTCATATCATGCAACTTTTGCGGCAAAAGCATATCAGCATTCATGCAAAATCTCAGTCGGACACGAGGACCCTTCAGTAGACTCGTGAATAATTCAAACCAATTAAAAATATCATCATGTCCGAACTGCCGCAAGCCACTTCCAAGATGTGACATCTGTCTGATGCACATGGGCACTCCCAGTGGCATTCGGGCATTGGCTGGAATCTCATCAAGAAACGACGATGACAGCAAACTCACGGAATTTGGAAGCTGGTTCACGTGGTGCCAGACATGCAGGCACGGCGGACACACTGACCATATTACTCACTGGTTCCGACAGCACACAGAGTGTCCGGTCACCTCTTGTAGCTGTCGCTGCTTTTCTCTAGATGCCTCTTTTAATGTTTTTGTTAACGCGACATAAATTATAGTTTTTTAAAATAAATAATGTACAAATTTTGTATTTTAGCAAATTAACAATCATGCAATTTAGTTTGTATTGAAATTTTTTATGTAATTATTCCCAAAAATATATTGTACATTTTTTCCAATCAGTATTATTTTTGTTATTATTAAAATTACTTTAATTAATATAAATATCTTAGGAGAACAAAATTAATGATTAATGGGGGCATGAAAAAAAATAAAAAGTCGGTGGAAAAAATCTTATCAGTAATACTCTTCTGTTTGCATGGCATTATCACTTGGTCCATCATCTTCGATGATATTACACTTTGCCAAAATGTCTTGGAAGTCCGTAGCTTTCAATACGGTCATGAAATCCGTGTGGTCTTTGGGATCTAGATTAACAAATAAATTTAAATTATAAATAATTGGCGGGTAAATAAATAAATAAATAAGTAAGTGATAATACCGAATGCATTTTCATCTTCTTCAGGCGCAAATCGATAGTAACTCTCGGCAGCAATCGTTGATTTAGATGTTACATTACCAAATATCTGCATGATACCGGAAACTTCACCAGAGTATGGCTCATTTAAAGCGACATTTATTTTTGATTCATCGAATGTCGTTATCTCGACATTTTTTCCGTCACTACTGAGCTGAATGATGAGTCATAAGTATTGTTAATTATATATACATAAATTAAGTTCTTGTAATAACATGTCGCGTCACTAATACCAAGAGGACTTAGATTTTTATACGCTCTTTTGGCTTCAGGGAATCTCTAGGATCAAAAAGGCATATAATTCTTGATTTATTACAAATCGTTTTGAAGACTTATTTGAATGTTCAAAATTTGACGATCCTGAAGTTAGCAGACAATTAACATTTTTCGAATTTTTTCTAAACTTATCAATTACACATAGAAAAAAACTAAGATATGCACAAGCATAAAATTAAAACAACTATCAATGCAATTTTTTAAAATATTTTTTTTTTTTTTTTAATTAATCGTTTTTAAACAAATTCAAAAATTATTCGATGTCGGCTAACTTCTGTATCATGAATGTAAGTCCTTTTGGAATCAGTAAAGCGAGGTAATAAATGCTTAGTACCTTGGTTAGATAGCCTTCAATCACCACATTCTTGTTTACATTCTCCGCTACATGCTTGCCGCCAATATGAAGTCTTCCACCCGTCATTATTTAGATTCGTTTAAATAATAATATCTTATAAAATATAGAATCGATGCCTGGACAAATAACTTGCAGCAGTATTCGATATAATATCCGTGTTTGATAGTCAATTATTAATTTGTGCTATTTACATAGCAATCTGTGTACAGCTTTTTTGACTGATAAAACATAGTAAATTAGCACAGTATATGAATTGCACGATGTGAGTACGCCATCTATTCGATGTCGAAAATAATATTGTTCAGAAGTTTGCTATATGATTCATCAGTAACATCAAAAACTAACTTATCATTTGATAGTTTCTTCCGCTTACAGGTGTCTTGAGGCTAGGCAGTACTAAAAGAATTTTTAAATTTTACTTTTCTTTTAATTTATTAATCACTTGTTATTACAGAAATTTTTGTAGCTTCCGAAAAAATGTATAAGACAAGCTTTTTCGGAAAGTTTTCATTATTCGAGTGACGTAATTATTCAAAATGTAATTAGAAAAGTAAAATTCGAAAATTCGTTTAGTACTGCCCACCCTTAAATAGATGAGATGCGAGCAGTCCCGTCATTGGACATTTTTTTTCTCATCCGACAGTGACAGTACCGTCACATGACCATTTCGCGTTACTAAAACCATAAGAGCGTATCTCAAAATATACGCCCTTTTGGTTCTACAGAAAAAAAACGCACTAAAATATCAATAATTTGAATTCTAATTTAATCACTCAACAATTAATTATTAACTATTAACGTAATGTACATGAAAGATGTATTAATTATACAAGTTTATATTGTTTTACTGTTTTACGGTAACTGAGCGCACTATATTTCAAAAACCACTTATTCGAAAGACGTCCAACTTTTAAATGATCTCTGAGCATCTCTGCTGCCAGAAAGTAGACGAAAAGTTCCCCTTCCCAAGCATCTCTTCAGCATCATGATGCTTGGGAAGAGGAACTTTTCGCCCGCGTTCTAGCAGCAGTAAGTAGGGTAGCCAAAACGGGGTACCCCCAAAAATTCATAAAATAAAAATTTTGTTTATCTAACTACTATAAATCAAATATATTTGCGCATTTTTAGCCCTACACATGACGCCTGGGGCAAAATGGACCAGCCGAAAATTTTGAAAAAATGATATTTCCGTTTGTTTATCGGCAAGTTAAAAAAAAATTTTATGTATTAATCCATTTTTTGTCTGATTCTCCATAGCTGGGGCAAATTTGGCCACTAAAAGCCTTCGAAAATAATATTGCACCACTCATGATGCAAAGCATTTTTTTATTTTTATATTTTTAATTGTTTAATTCGTTGATTTGTAGTTTAAAATCTGTCTCATATCTGCTAGATTCACACTTATATAATAATAGATAATATAATTTTTTAAATATGCAATGACATAATTAGTTTTTTTTATTTCTCCAGAAAAACTTTTATCTCACTATTATAATAAAATTTTTTTTTTTTACGAAGATCTTTTGGGAATTCCCCAGATAAACTTTTAAATACTATGTAATTTACTTAAATTTACGAATATTAAGGGAGCTTAAATTTATTGTAATCTGTAAAATATTTAACACTCCTGTTTACGAAATGATTTAAATCGATTTCAATCCATATTTTACACCCACACTAATGAACTATTTTCAAAATATTTAACATTATAATGGTAAATTTGGCCTATTCAAAAGAGATTTTAAAAATTACTCATTAAAACATTCTATTTATGCTCAAGGACTTATTTGTCTGTAATCTTCGAAGTACCATTAAACATCTTTACTAATTTCTATGATAATCATACATTTATAGAAGATCTAATTATCGCTACAGGCATCGGCGCCTTATCTTCAATGATCCAGGTAACAAAACGGTAAAAGTACCTTCACAATACCGAGGATTTAAATAATAAGCGCCAAGTCTGTGCTTGCCATTCACCTATGTCGATTGTCCTCTATAAGCAGAAGTGTCAAATATTTTACAGATTACAATATATTTAAGCTCCCTTAATATTCGTAAAATTAAGTAAATTACATAGCATTTAAAAATTTATCCAGGGAATTTCCAAAAGATCTGTTTAAAAAAAACTAATTATATCATTGCATATTTAAGAAATTATATTATCTATATGAGTGTGAATGTAGCAGATATGAGACAATTTTTGTATTACAAATAAACAAATTAAACAATTAAAAATATAAAAATGCACATACTGATTTTTGAATTTTATCAATGCGCATTTTTTTATTTTATTCGATTTACATTTAACTTATATATTGTCAGCTACACTAATACTCATACCTTTCCCCCACTATGATATTTTTTTTTACTTTTTTAGCTATAGTCCCTGTTGGGTAACTTGTCAATTATTGCTGTTTCATATTGAATGTTTTTGTTTAGTTGATGATCTTATTTTTTCCGTTTTTCCCAATCTGCTTTTACTAAATATGAGTTTGTGTGAACGATGATATAAAAATTAGCCGATGTTTAATGATTTTTGGACTTTTCAAAAAATGAAAAAAAAAATAAACGTCCGAAAATTTTAAATTGTCTTTTAATTTCAGGATCAGGCGTCAACGATAATAAAGTTATCGGACATCTGATAATTTAAAAAATTTTTGAAATATTAAATTGAAATGTTCATAAAGTAAAATAAAAAAATGCGTGTTTATACCCGGATTAAAAAATGGGGGTGAATATAGCAGACATCAGACAAATTTATAATTATAAATAACTAGAGTAAATAATTAATAAAATAAAATTTTTAAAAAATGCACATTTAAAAAATTTTGAAATTAATAAGTGGATTTTCTTAAAATTCTTTTTTTTTTTTAATTATTTACTCTATTTATTTATAATTTTAAATTTGTCTGATGTCTGCTATATTCACCCTCATTATTAAAAAATCTAATTTGAAATGATTTGAAAATTCTACATTATTTCATATTGTACCATATCATAAAATTATAATTGGAAATAATTTAAACTCTTGAATGATGATTTTAAATCAAATCACATTAGACAATAATATCGCAATTTCTGGTTCTTTGGACATCATTCCAAAGATTTCTTAGTCAGGGTAGACACTTTAAAATTCAGTACATGCGTTTTTAAAATTTTATTAGTTTAATTATTTAATTTTTTTACATGTAATTAAAATATTTTCGTATGTCTGCAACATTTATACTCATGTATATCAATGGTGTTTTATATCTGATTCATTAGAGATGAAGGGTTTTAAATAATGAGATATTGCAAAACCTGTAATACACAATATCTTGGAATTTAGCTGTCGGTGATGAGTGCGAATACTACTGACAAGTGGAAATCTTCAAATTTTTGAATAAATAAATAAAATGTAACCAAAATAAAAATAAATAATACGTATTTAGATATTTGAAAAATCAGTGCGTGCATTTTTTTAATTCATTATTTCAATTAATTTATTTATTTCTTCACTTAAAATTTATAAATTGTATGTCTGCCATGTATATATAGGGGATTTATACAATTTATTATAAAATTTTAGGAGTACTCCATTTTGTCTACCCTACTCACTGCTGCTAGAACGCGGGCGAAAAGTTCCCCTTCTTAAGCATCATGATGCTGAAGAGATGCTTGAGAAGGGGAACTTTTCGTCTACTTTCTGGCAGCAGAGATGCTCAGAGATCATTTAAAAGTTGGATGTCTTTCGAATAAGTGGTTTTTGAAAAATAGTGCGCTCAGTTACTGTAAAACAATATAAACTTGTATGATTAATACATCTTTCATATACATTACGTTAAAAGTTAATTATTAATTGTTGAGTGATAAGATCAAAAGAATTAACATTACTGATATTTTAGTGCGTTTTGTTTAAAAGTTATAGTAATCCCGGCGATAAAGTCGTCCTCCCACTACCATTAGTTAGCACGTATTCCCTATACCCCCACTATCCATTTTAGAACGACTTTTTCGCCGGGACTACTATATAAGTCTTTTAAATTGAGTGGTTTTTGAACATATGTAAACTTGTTGTGCTACTGAGAAGTTAAAGGTTAATATTTTGATTTAGTTAAAAAGCTCTCCTCTATTATTCATACTTGATAAAAAAAAATTATTGTCACCAAAATTTTTTTTTTAATTTGAGTTTTTATTTTGATCTAGTAATTATCAAGATAATATTGATCGAAATGTCATCTACTACAAGAGGCCAGTTAATGTCTACAATTTTCTTCGAAAATGATACGAAAAAGTGTAAAAAATTATTGAAATCAGCAAACATGTTACAACTTCCCATTCTTCGTGGCAAATATAATATTCTTAAAATGGCGATGAGGCTCAAACGTATAAAACTGGCTGAATTATTCGCTAAAAATTGCATTGAAATAAGACACAAAAGATTGGATCGCTCTTCGAACACCCTACTCCACGATGCTGTTCGATTAGGGCAGCTTAAAGTTGTTAGAATACTTGTAAGTAGAGGTGCTGATGTTAATGCAACTAGTAGAAATGGGATGACTCCTCTTCACGTCGCAGCAAAACATGGATATCTCAAGATTATGGAATTTCTTATAAGTAATGGTGCACATGTGAATGCAAGATATACAGGACATTATGGATATGGATTTACGCCACTACACTTCACTTGTAAATCGAATAATCTTAAGTGTGCGAAATTATTACTCAAACATAATGCTTCTGTTATTCCAGCAAACGTTGATGATTATCGTCCGATTGATATTACGGTTAATTGTCTTTCTTTCAAAATGACTCAATTGTTATTGGACTATGGCGCAAGTATGACTGTTAATAAACTAATCCGTATAGACTGGGGGACTGAAATAACAGAAGCAAATGATGTCGAATATTTAACTTTATTACACTACATAGTTATACGTCGTTCTTTACCTATGGCACAATTATTTTTAAAATATGGAGCAGATGTAAATATTAAAAGTACTGATGGTATATCTCCATTGGCGGATGCCATAATGGACCATAATATTCAAATGGTTAAGCTCTTGTTAAACAACGGAGCTCATTTAGTCTGTGATGTTAGTGGTACAAAAGTGGATTTAATAGATTGTATATTTTTTACCCGACTCGGTGTTTATCCATATTATTGTAAGTCACAGTACAGTTTAGTCGATAAAAAATTAGAAATAATCAAACTACTAATTGATGCAGGAGTTAGCATCAAGTCGTCAGAACGTCCGTCGAGAATTCTCCATCACTCTATATGGCACGGATTCAGAAAAATTGTTAACTATCTTCTGTATCATACCGATTTCAATTTCTATAATTTGAATGACGTGGTGTCAGAAAGTGCTGCTTTTAATGAACGTCTTATACCTCAATTTTCAGAGATTGCCAATGACACAGAGTATTTAACAAAGCGCAAGCTCGAATGTAAAGAACTTACTTACGATGTGATAGCGGATAAATATTCGAGACATTTGATTGGCTTGCCGGTGGACCTCTCCGAGATAAGTTACAAATACCTTACCAGACTTTCAACTCGGTTTGAAGTTACAACAGAAGAACATGAAGATAGAATCAAAAAAATTAAAAACAATATTCAAGGAGTCGTGGATGAAATGAAACGTGAGAAAATAGGTGACAGTAATATTACTTTTTTTGATATTTTAACTTCTGATATGGACAAAATAATAAAGTTTGCATCAAACGAAAACTTTAGAGCGTTATGTATCGATAATTACAAAGAAAAATATTTTATATACTTTAATAAGCTAAAAAGCGACATAAGTTATGCCGTTAAAAAAAGTTTATCTATAGAAACATGTAATAAGTTAGTTTATTCTTTATTTAAAAATGTACTACCATATGACTGTTGCGAAGAAATTGTTACATATTTAGATTGTGATGAATTTATAAGTAAATTTAATGTTGATCATAAATAAAAAAAACGATAAAAAAAAATTGTTTTTTGTTATTTCCATCCTCCTATCGTGTCTGACATATAGATGTAATAATAAATAAATGCTTGTGATTAAGTTATCAACAATATCAATGGTAATATTACACAGTAAAAAATTTTCAGAGTGAACGCGCATCAAATTTGGAGTGAATTCGAAGCGGATGACTGTATATTCATTTAATACCTTCGAAGGAAAATTCGCTCCAAAAGGGAATTTATTTTAATATGGAGACTCGTAATCGGAGCGAATGCGGATTTAAGTAAAATTTGTAATCACTCCGAGTTCACGCCGATTTTTTACAATGTACTATTGCAATCTATATTAATCACGCGCAATATATGTATTGCTGTATAAGTAGGGTCATAAAAATGAAGATTGGGATAATCTAGATCTTTGACATGGATAATTGTTCGCATTACAAATTTTTTGTAATACTTCAATTATGGCTTGCAAAAAAATACCAATCATCAGCTTCATCATATGTCGCTTAAATATCACGTGTCATCGTTTTAAAATTATAATTTTTATATTTTATTTTATGTGGGTGAGTATTTTTCCTTGAAGAAAAACAATATTTTTTCGAAAACACAGGAATACATAATATTCAGTACTCTTATATTTTTGCCACGAAATTTTTTATGTTTATTCAAAATAGAGAGTCAGTATTCGAATAAATTCGAATAATGACTAATTTATTAAGTTTTTCCTTGATCGATAAAATTTTATCGAAAATCGAAATACCTGAAGACCCCAGGTAACGTACAGAGATTTTTTATCGTTGTATGATAAGTCGAATTTACGCGCTTTATTTAAGGAGGTTCGACCGAATTTAATGTAAAAAACATTTTCTAACTTTAAGATTTGAAACTTAATATACATGTAAATAAGTACTTTATCTATCTATTCTCAAAATTTCAATATGATCCACCGTCTAGTTTTTGAGAAAAAAAGATTTAAAAATGACGTTTTTTAAGTTTTTATACACAGGCTCTTACGGCGGACAAGCTCCCGTCATGACTTGTTCGATTATTTTCATTATTAACCTCCCAAGTTTAAGAAATAAAAAACCACATGCCATAAACTTTAATATTTTTGGAGCATGATAAGATTTTAACAATACAGTGTTACCATTGTAATTATTTAAATAATTAAAGTTAAACTTTATTATTTAATCTCGTTTATCGACAGAGATACATATTATTGAGGGTTTGGCAACGTCGCGGAAGCAGCTGAGAGAAAAAACAAAGATAAAAATACATTAATAAGAGAGCCGAGATTAGAAATAAATTTTTCCCGCTTTAATTTGAATATCGATGTGTAAGAAGTTAGAGCGCGCTGTTGCCAAATCTTTTTATTAAGTAATATGAATCAAAAATAACCAAGTCATTTCATTACTTTCTTTAATTAATTAAAGAAGTAATAAATATTAATTTATGAATTCGTTATGTTATTATAAATTAAAATAATGAATTTATATAACTATTAGGAGAATTTAGCAAACAAAAAAATTCAAACACTACTTTGACTCACTAGTTGCGGCCTTTATTAAATTTCACATTCAAATACATAAAATTATGAATAAAAAAAAAATTGATTCAATTACAAATTAACAAATTAGTTTATATTATTTATAATTACATAGACCAGTTAAATATTAATATAATTGTAAATATTGTATTAAAAATATAACTGATTAATATATCTGATAATTGGTTTTTATAAAAAATAGCTTCGTGCATTATTGCATTACAAGATTTAAAAAAATTAATTATTAGTTAACTTGAACCGAGGCCAGCTCGTGTAGTAACATACAAATTGACCTAGTTTAGTTTAAAAAATATGTCTTCTATATGAAGTATCTAAAATTTATAATTCTACTCCTTCTTGGAATGGCTAGAAGTAACTTCCTTAGGCTTTGATGGATAGATAGCAAACAAAGATAACTGGACGATGTATAAAAACAACCCAACGACGTTTTGGAACTGTAAAGTCAAAAATAAATACTTATTATCTGATAGTTAAATACCTTAATAATTGAGCAACAAATTTCATCAGCCGTATTTGTTGTTGTCTTATCATCATCATAATTAGTTACTTACGACAATAAAACCGTTATCAATTATGATACCATAAAGTAACCATAGGAAAGATACGACCGTCCCCATCGCTATCAGCGGGAACGGAAGAATTTCAGTGCTCTTGGTCTTTATGACTTGACCCTACGAAACAAAAGTAAAATATTATATAAAATACAAAGTAATGAAAATAAATATCAAGGTGTGGAATTAGATCTGTGCTTACGAGATTCATAAGCGGAGTTCCAATGAGCATCAGCAATAATACTGTCGTCAACAGACCATATCTAAACTCAATGTACTCCGGATTTTCAAATTTAGCGTAGGCTAAGAATATTGACGCTAATCCCAATGTCTTGCCTATTAATTTCATCATCGCGGTCTATAAAAATATTATCAGTACAATTTGAAATTAAATATAATAAACAAATAGTTACAGCTATAGTTTATTTTCTTATCAACTAATTAATTAAGTTACCTTGTTTGGAGAATAAAGATAAAATACAGTTACGTAGAGGATACTTGTAGTCAACCCAAACATATTAACCTTGATCATTGCCGGATCATTTAATATGAATGCGTATTGAAACATGAGCATTCCTCTAAAAATAAATGAATAATTGTAACAATAACAATGCCTTAAAGTAATTGTAATATTAAATTACAATATGATTATAATTACATTCCAATACCGCCGACGAAAGGTTTGGCATCGAATCCCTCAGATGATCCTTTTTTGTAGATGTCTTTGCACACAAGTCTGCAAAACAATTTATTTATAAATTTGACAGCGCAAGCAATAAATATCTTAATTGTTCATTCATTCAAATTAATGGGGTGCAGGGGTCATGAGTTCAATTGATAAATTAATCGGCAATATTAATATAAGTATGAATAAATAATTAATTTTAAGTACAGAGTGATTATTTCCGGTAATAAGTTATGCGAATTATTCAAGGACATTAACGTCAGATTGTGTATCAGTAGACTTGTCATGATTAGATAATTAGATATGATTTGAAAAATATAATTAAGTGTAAGACAATTGAATTTTAAAATAAAAAATCTTACGTTCCAGAGAGCATGTGTCCCATGGTGCAAACGGAAGCAACATTCGCCACCAGTTCTTTGTAATCTTCCAAGCCCATTTTGTTGATGTATGCAGATCACTTGTCTGAATAATAATTATTTGAATTAAAGTTGTTGATAAGCAGCAAGTGTAGACTCGTCGACGTCTTTCAAGTGAATGCGGGAGCAGCAAACCAGTTTTGTATTGGCCGTCATATCCAGCATGACCATCTCTCTTTACTGATTAAATTAAATTATTTCGTCATCCAGCCCCAGCTGTTTTATCTAGAAAATTTCCAACTTTACCAACTCACCCAACAAAAATAATTACAGCAAGATGGCGCAGGTGTCGTAATATTTTTCTCGAGACCGCCCCCTTTCAGCGGTCGCGTTCTCTGACTCTTTTTATTCGTGAGCGGCTCCATTGGTACGTGTTTTCTCATATTGCTTATTAAAATCCACTATTTATAACGCGATCAATTTCTTTCTTATTTTAAAATTATGTCCACATGTTTTATTAATTATCGAGTTATTTATTGTATTAAATATTTTTATAAAATATTTTATTTATTTAAAGTTGTTTAGATTTTTGATATCCGACTTAATTTCGAGGTTAATTACAATGAATTTCACGTTGTCAAGATGTGTGCCAATGTCACGCAACTTTTTCAACTCTGTCCAGGTCTAAGTTTACTAATAATTTATTTATTTTTTTATTTTTTTTAATTATAGATCTGAACAATGGGTCGAGTAATTCGCGCTCAACGTAAAGGAGCGGGATCTGTATTCAAATCCCACACCAAGAGGAGGAAGGGTGCACCTAAACTCCGTTCTCTTGATTACTCAGAGAAACATGGATACATCAAGGGTGTCGTAAAGGTATTTTGACTGATATTTATTTAAAAATTAATTTAAAGACAGTTGTTTATGATGATTTCTATTATCCTATCTCTGAAAGGTTTTGAAGATCATTTAGAGGCTCTTTCTGATGTGACAATTGTTCAAAATTAATTTTCACTGATCCTCCAATCGGTAGTTTGCTAATTTATTAACAGCCAATTTGTATTTTATCAGGAAATTCTTCATGATCCTGGTAGAGGCGCACCACTGGCTTGGGTCCACTTCAGAGACCCGTACAAATTCAAGACCAGAAAAGAATTGTTCATTGCACCAGAAGGAATGTACACTGGTCAATTCTTATACTGTGGAAAGAAAGGTACATCAAAATTCAATAATTAAATTATTTTAAATGGCATTAATTAATGTGGCTAATTGAAACTCTGCAGCAACCCTCCAGATTGGCAACGTAATGCCCGTTGGCACCATGCCTGAGGGTACCATCGTCTGCAACCTCGAAGAAAAGACTGGAGATCGTGGCCGACTTGCCCGTGCATCCGGTAACTACGCGACAGTAATTGCCCACAACCCTGACAGCAAGAAGACCCGTGTAAAATTGCCATCTGGAGCAAAGAAAGTCATTCCCTCCAACAACAGAGCCATGGTTGGTATCGTTGCTGGTGGTGGACGTATTGACAAACCGATATTGAAGGCTGGACGTGCTTACCACAAGTACAAGGCCAAGAGGAACTGCTGGCCTAAGGTAATTGTCTACTTTCTTCAACTATTCTTGATGATCATACCAGCAAATCGCGTTATTAAATTCAAAAAGACATTTTTATATGCCTTTGTGGTTTTAGTCACCACGCAGAGAAATTTTTAGTAAAAATTACCTAAAAAGTTTGATACTGTAAGAACGTGTAACAACAGTAAAAATTTAATTACTGGCTTGATGTCTTTACAGTACCAAACTTTATGTGTAATTTTTACTCAAGAATTCTGCCAATCGTTTTGTAGTTGAAAATTTTAAAAAAATATGTCTTTTAAATACTTAATCTAGATGATGCTTTGACATTTGAAACCTGAATTTCATGTGGACACTTTTTAACTGATTTAAAAAATAGAAATCCATTGAATTCAAATATTTTCTTATGGGAACTGATCTAAAATGAATTTAAATTTAAATTTACAGGTTCGTGGTGTTGCTATGAACCCAGTTGAGCATCCTCACGGAGGAGGTAACCACCAGCACATTGGTAAAGCATCTACAGTCAAACGTGGAACGAGTGCCGGTCGTAAAGTTGGTCTCATTGCTGCTCGTCGTACAGGAAGAATACGCGGAGGAAAAACAGATACCAAGAAAGACGATTAGGCTGTTAATCATCTCAATTGTCTTTATCATTATAAATAAAAATAAAAAAGATCACATTGTTCATTTATTTATTTAAAAAAATAATAACAATTTCATCCTCTGTCCATCAGCCCAATTTGCTGTCAATTATTTTACATAAGTAATCAATTATGTCAACCACCAGAAGTTGAATTCAAATAAAAAATAATTGAAGGCATTTAAAATGAACCAGCAGTCAGCCCGGAAGTAGCCAGACGGCCATATTGCTCAGTTTCCTATCAGCCATTTTATTTTTAGTTTTATTGCAACTTGCGGCCAACACAGCAGCACCATCACCCATACACTAGACTAGAGACACTCTGGCAGGGGTCGTCTGTCTCAGTTGCTCTCAAACGTTTGTCCAAACCAGGAGAATTGTCTGCAGTGTTGGTATACCTATAGTTGAAGTAATATTTGTACCCTTACCCTCAAAAGCTTCCTTTGTGTGTCGTTGGAAGTTGGAATAGCGGCAAGCCTGCCGACGGGTGAATAGCGATAGCGTGTGTGATCAGTACTCGTAAATCTCAGACTCAGACTTTTAAAATATTTCTCTTGTGCACATAGGAAGTTTTAAGTTTAATAATTTAATTGTTAATCTTACGTTTGCTACAACGAATAAATAGGCGAATTAACGCAATAAGAGATACGAAAAATAACTACGCACGAGGCGGAGTAATATGAGTAATGCAGCCAACCAAAATGGATCAGGTCTAGAGCAGCGTGTAAGTTATAAAAAAGCTAAATCATTGTATGATCTTGTGTACTTGACAACCGCCATTCCCGATTCTCTGGCTTTTAATTTAAATATTTCGCCTTTTCATTAATTTCCTTATGATGGATTTAAACTTATTCGCTTAATGATTGCGTTAAAAATGTCACAATGGACACAAATTAATTGATCTGCATTGTGAAATTTTTAAGGAAATCACCTTAAAATTTCCGTGACGTCTGAATCGCGTAATGGCGGCGATCAATTCCGGGAAGAGCACGCTCTCCACGCTGTGATTTTTCACTCGTTTTTTTTTTACAACACGTGCTTTGGAAAATTATTTAGATTAATATGATGAATTTTTTTTAGCAACTGTAACCTTGAGCGATAATTTAAAATTAATTTTCGTCATCTGGGGCGACCGCGATAATAAATTTAATTATTTATTATTAATTAGTAATATTTTAATAATTTATTTAATTATTTTCTGCAGTTAGCTGATCTGGACTTGCAGGACTCCCAACAACCAAGTGGGGGTCGCTACGTACCACCGCATTTACGCAATAAAGCTAGTGAGTGAACAATAGCATTAGATTAATAATTAACTGATTTACTAGACTCGCAATAATTAGGATAATTATCATCGAACGCTGTGACAACAGAAATTAACGATTGGCTTTTAAATTGACAGCTAACGGGACATCTGGCAGAGAGGAATCCTCTTCCAATTCGCGTTACCAGGAGAGAGACCGTGGGAATTCACGCGATCAGGATCGTGACCGAGATCATGGTAGCAGTTACAGAGACGTTCGGGTCAATCGGGACGTTGATTTCGGTAACTTCGGGCGCAACAGACGAATGGGCCCACAGGAGAATGGACGAGACTTTCGTTCCAGTGGATATGGCGAGCGAGATCGTCCAGTGGGAAATGATCGGTGGAATGAGCAACAGAAAAACGACCGCTGGCAGGACAACAGAAATGACTCACGCGGTGGATCAATGGGAGGCAGATGGAAGGACGACTCCGATCGTTCGGGAGGAAAAGGAGGTAGAGGCGAGGTGGACTGGACAGTTCCCACCACCCGAGACGAACGACTCGAGCAAGAGCTCTTTGGAATCGGCAACACGGGTATTAACTTTAGCAAATACGAGGATATCCCGGTGGAGGCAACTGGTGATAACATACCGCCCCACATCACATCATTCAGCGAGGTCAAGCTGACAGAAATTATAAGGAACAGCATTACCTTGGCTGGTTATGATACACCAACTCCGGTTCAAAAGTACGCAATACCAATAATTATTGGTCATCGTGACGTGATGGCCTGCGCCCAAACCGGCTCCGGCAAGACTGCGGCATTTTTAGTGCCAATTTTAAACCAGATTTATGAGTGCGGTCCACTTCCACCGCCACCTCAGGCCTCCGGTGGTCGACGTAAACAATATCCTCTAGGTCTAGTATTAGCTCCGACTCGTGAATTAGCAACTCAAATTTATGACGAGGCTCGTAAATTTGCCTATCGTTCACGCATGCGACCTGCTGTCGTCTACGGTGGATCCAATATCACCGATCAGATGCGCGAGCTGGATCGCGGCTGCCACTTGCTTGTAGCTACACCCGGTCGACTGGCTGACATGCTCAGCCGTGGAAAAATAGGTCTACACAACTGCCGTTTCCTCGTACTGGATGAAGCTGACCGCATGTTGGACATGGGTTTCGAGCCACAAATACGACGTATCGTCGAAGAGGACACGATGCCAGGCACTGGTGAACGTCAAACCCTCATGTTCTCAGCGACGTTCCCTAAAGAAATTCAAATGCTCGCTCGTGACTTTCTCAGTAACTATATTTTCCTCGCTGTTGGACGTGTCGGCTCCACCTCCGAGAATATTACGCAAAAAATCGTGTGGGTGGAAGAGCACGACAAGCGATCATATTTACTAGACTTATTACAAGCATCTTCTTATGAAAACGCCGAGGAATCTCTTACCCTTGTGTTTGTGGAGACTAAAAAAGGAGCAGACATGCTTGAAGAATTTCTCCACTCGATGGGTTACCCGGTGACAAGTATCCACGGTGACAGATCACAGCGCGAGCGTGAGGACGCTCTGCGTAGATTCCGTGGTGGCAAGACTCCGATTCTCGTAGCGACCGCCGTCGCCGCACGTGGTTTGGACATTCCACATGTTAAACACGTAATTAACTTTGACTTACCCGGTGACGTCGAAGAGTACGTTCATCGTATCGGTCGTACCGGGCGTATGGGTAACCTCGGACTCGCGACCTCATTCTTCAACAGCAAAAACCATAACTTGGTACGTGATTTGGTGTCACTGCTAGTCGAGGCTAATCAAGAGCTTCCCCCGTGGCTCGACAACATGTTTTCCGAGGCTAAGCACTCTGGAGGAGCTAGACGACCCGGTGGAACTACAAAGAACACTCGCTTCGGCAGCGGTGGATTCGGTGCTAGAGATTACCGTCAGCAGCCCAGTTCCGGAATGGGAAATCGCAATGGCCCTTCAAGCAGACCTGGTGGTTACGGTGGTAAGTTTTTTTTTTTACTACTTCATTTACACCAGGTACACATGGACTATAATGTAAATAAAAATTACTCATTTAATTATTTTAGGGAGCTACGGAGGTGGTGGCGGATACGGAGGCAACTTCAACTCATCATACAATACAGCTAATAATGGTGGCAATTGTGGTGGTACCGACTGGTGGGGAAAGTAGATCATTATTAGAAACTCGTCGCTATTTACTATTAATATCTTTATTATTATTATTATTAATTAATTATTATACATGAAAATTCAACTATATGTAAGTGAGCGGCACATAAACACCGAGGATACATCGCGGTACTCGAAAAAACAAAAAAAAACGTAATGAAAGACAGTGTATTGACGTATATTACATTCACACTCGCTGATTGCGTATCATGCCGAGTTAAAATGCGCAAATATTATTTAAAAAAAAAAAAAAGTTAAGAAAAGACTACCGTGGCTCAGTGTACTCGGCGGCTACTTTTTGTTCCTACGCAATGAGCCGAGATAAAAGTCCCAATTATTTGTATGCTGTTTAATTATCTTTTAAATCGTTAACGAATTATTGGGATTTTTTATTTTTGATTATTAGGTAAATTTCATAGATTCACCCGAGTTTACTCAATTTTTTTTCTTTTTTTTAAGGGTTGACTCGATAATTCACATTACTATTATTATTATAATTATTATCATAGAAAAAAAACCGCTTACTAACCAAATTTCATTAACCGTTATTGCCATTCTGAATAAAAAAAAAAAAAAAAACAACATAATGCTGTAGGTAAATAAAATTTAGTTGAATTTTTTAGAATTTTCACTTTGAAAAAATAAATAAATTAAATTTCTTCGGGATTCGTTGGCTCTGCTATTAAAAAAAAATTTCATTCACAAAATGATACGGCGAGCGTGCCTTTTAATTAATGATAAATAATTAAAAAAAAACAAATTAATTAAATAAATAAAATGTCCATTACTAAATTTAGATTGAAAAATACTTAATTGTTTTAAATTAAATTGCATTTATCAGCTGTATGCAAAGTAATTAATGTCTTTGATGTGAAGACTCATTGCACGCATGTTTGATCATTTAATGAATTATCATTATTATTATTATTATTAATATTAAAATTATCTTTAATAAATATTATTTAATTTAATTTCTCAAAACCACAAGATTTTTAAAAAATTGTCGACGAATGGTACTGAGTTTTGCCGTCCCAAATAAAAAAACGCGCGAAAAAAAATAGATAAATAAGGGATAGGGTGAAAAAAATAATTGATGTGGTCATGCGACCGCTCGTTCATTAGTCGGCAAGAATGAAGATAACAACACCACCACCACCACCAACAATCGAGTGTAAAAAACTCTGCAGGATAAACGTCTTTATAAATATTTAAAATAAAACTCGTGCTTTTTTAAATTTAAAATAGTATCCAAGTCTACTGTATCCTTAAATAATCAACAAACCGTAGAACAAACGAAAAAATAAATAAAATAAAATTTTCATGTAGTATTTAAACTGTCCGCTCGTGCAATTGACAGTAACTTATTTAATTAATTATCAATTAATTAGTTTAGGTAATAATTAGACGGAAAATAAAACAGTTTGAGAATTTAAAATCGCAGACGTACACATGATTAGCCTGCATGATAGGTAACAATTCAGCTTATGAGAAGAGATAGCGAATAAATTTTATTAAAAAAAACGAAAATGAAAATGAAGAAAAAAAAATACGGTTGCAGTTACAGGAATAAAATAAAAATAGACAAGTTGATAATCACGAGAGTGCGATTATTTGAGTATGGGAAGAATAGTAAGAAGACTAGTGGAAAAAAAGAAAGGGAGTAATTAAATAAATAAAAATAATGAGCTGCCGAAAACGTAACTTGGAGTATAAAAAATACGCGAGGCATCGAGGCGCGTTCACATAATATTTTATAAAAAAAATATTACTATGATAACTGTTATTATCACAGCAGTTAAATATGCTCTATTAATTATTATAAATAAATGTAAAAGGTATTAAGTGATATTCGTAACTACATAAAATAATAAAATAAAATAAACACTAAAGTTATTTTAAAACGACTGTGATATTTAAACGATCTTGTGACATTCAATTTACCACACACGAATTTATTACTATGATGGTAATGATAAATAATAATAAAAGTTGATAAATAATTATTTATTGATAATTAAATTGAATGTCGGGGAGCAAAATATGGAGCTCGACATGTTATTGTGGAGCTGGCTGATGATAACAAATTTAAAAATGATAACAGAAGAATATTAAGTCGTTAATGATAATACAGAGTTGAATAATTAAATGACAAAAAATAAATCAAGGAACTGAAATTTAAAAAAAAAAAAAAAAAAAAAATACGTGGCTGTTGTCCGATTTTTTTATGAGGACTGAACGTCTAGCTCGTCAGCCAAAATCTCATGAGGCGTTTTCGGGGCATTGTTTATACTTAAATAAATAAATAAAATTAAAAAAGAGAATAATAATAATAATGTAATAACAGTAATGAATATTTCTGTGTAGTTAATAATGTTCATTAGAATTCTTTGTAGGGTGATTGATATACATAAAATATTGTAATAAATATATTTAAAATAGTATGTGCGCTAGATTATTATCAATCTGGCTGAGAAAAGTACAAATTCAAATTTATTAAATTTTTGAGTAAAGCACTCGATACGGCTTTTTAGGTGACTAAATAAAATAAAATAACAAAATGAATGAAATAAAAAAATTAAAAGTTATTATAAATCATAGCAATGTCTTATGACTTTTACCTGTTACTGTGTACTGAGTTTATAACTTAAAGTGCAATCGCGTAAGTGAGGCGTGGGAATGTGCAGCCACAGAAGCACCAGTCGTGGACCAAGTTGTGAATGGATTTTATTTTTCCGCAAATACTAAAAATATTATTTTTAAATAAATAATTTAATTAGTGAGGCAAATTAAACACCAACTTTCTTGTACGATGTATATATTTTTTCACGCTGCAAGAACTCGACGAAAATTACTCTTAGATTTTTTTAATTATCTTTTTTTACTACTAATTACTGTTGTGAAATACTATTGAGTCGAACGCCTCACGCGTAAATTCGATATATTATCGATTATTATTATAATTATTACCAGCATTTTTTTATAAAAATACATGACAAATTATTTAATAATTAATTGTTAATTAAATTCAATTGTGTTAACACTAATTAGTTTTTATTGATGATGTATTTAATCTATCGCAAAGAATTCATTGTCAGTGGACACTTAATTGCTAAACTTCTCGGTGTTTGTTGAACTGATAATTAGGAATTAATAATAATTAACAAAAATTAATAAACTAATGTAAACTTCTATTAATTAATCAAAACTTTTTTAGGGGGGTTTCAACGATCCAATAAAAAAACAAATATATTTATTTTCACTCTAGTATTTATTGTCATAATTATAATTATCTTAATTCATCCATATTATAAATTAAATGTAAAAACAAGTAGAAAAAAAAAAATGTGCGTGTGGTTCTGAAGGACATTTTCAGACTGTCTCACACTTTTTTAAAATATTCAATGAGCTTCAATTGTCATGACCATATTTAAATTTTATTAATTAATTAAAAAAAAATGAAGCATTAATTAAAAAAAGGACAATTACCGAGACAGAATTTTAGAAAATTACTGGCAGTTTTTATTAATTACAAGTTAATTAAATTTATTAAATAAATTTTGTTTGACTCCTAATTAATGTCAACTGTCAGTAATTTTTTAAAAATTTTATCATTTTTTTAATTAATTAATTAAATTTTACTACGATTATAACAAGTCGTCATTAAATATTTTAAAAAAGGGGTGGGAGGTCTAATGCCCTTAAATAATAATTATCAAAAAATTATATTATTGTTGCGTTGTATGTTTGGTCCTCAATAATGTTCATCGGACTAGCAGCCTTGTCATACGTGACGAAATAACCGAGTACATTTAAAATAATGAATGCGCCGTATGATAGATTTTAAAATAAATAAATAAACGAGCCTACGAATAATCTTATGAGATACTTTTGTAATAAATACTTGAGTGTCTGTAACGTTTATTTAAAATCGAGCAGGCTCGATAGCACAATTGCGTTCGTCATAAATCCGTATTAATATATAATAAAATAACATGATTAATAACAGCCGAGGAACAATGATGAAGTAAACTGTGACTGCAATCATCTCTTAGGAGAATAATAATAATTTAAAAATTTAAATTTAAATCCCATAACTCAAAAATTGTAGTAAACTCATTACAGATTAAACATATCTGGTTAAATATGTTTATTTATCTAAACTCATTTTTTTTGCTACTCCATTTTAATTTTATTTATTAATTAATAACTTCATTCATAATTTATCATTTAAAAATACAAGTCTGTGTGCTAGTATTTAAAAAAAAAAAATTAAATCTCCAATCAAGGGATGGCAATAATTTCTTCAATTGAAGAAGGCTAAAAAACAAATTTTAAAAAATCAATTAACGTTCGTAAAAGTGTATGACAGCGAGTGCAATCCGTCGATACGCTTAGTGCGATAAATTAAAAAATTTTAAAAATTATATTGAAAAAAATAAAAAAAATTGTCTAGTTACTTTGTCAGGGTTTTAAGTAAATAATTAAAAGGGTTTAAAGTAATTGATATAATTGGATAATGCTTCCAAATGTATACCGGAAAACTGTATCCTAATTTAATTTAAATCACGCACGTGTTGAATCAATTAAAAAAAAATATATATATATTTAATTAACTGTATGTAATTATGGTCGATGACAATTACACTTGTGTATTAAATTTTATTATTATTATTTAAACATTTATTATTATTGTTTTTTTTTTTTACAATGGAATATTATGTGGCGCTAAAGGAGCATCAATGTAACGGCGAATGTACCATTCAGTCGGTCTTTTAATACACATTTAAATGCTACATTAGTTTAAATGGTTTAAAAAATAAAAATCTTTAAAAACAAAGAAAAAAGATAATTTAGGAAATGAAATACTATTAAATTCTACAGATTACTGTACGTCGTGCGCGGTATCGAAGAATAAAGGAAATAATAATGATGAATGAATGTATAAATATTTTTAACTTTAATTTTTACCTTTAAATACTAATCCTAATCCTCGAGTAATTCAGAAAGTAACAAACTAAGTAGCAGGTGAGTATAAAAATAAAATAAACGCGTGGCTGTACTCAACAAGGCATCAAATTTTAAATTTCTATTGATTTATTAATTCATTTTCATTACAAAGATTTTTTAGCTTCCGGAAAAATTAAAAAATCGAATTTCTTCATAAGATTTTCTTCATTGAGGTACTATAAATATTTAAACCGTAGTTTAATTGAATTTGACTCATTTTCGTGTCCATGGATGATTTAGACGGCAATCCTGATCAAAATTAAAGCCTCCGATGAATGCTTGAAAGCCAATAGACCCCAAAAAAAAAAGCTGGTAGTCTTAAAATGCAATTTTGATATTCACAGCTCAAAAACTATCTACAAGTTTTTCCTTTGGTTCTTTCTTATTTTATTATTTGTTACGATAGGAAGTCATTCGTGACATATCCGTAAATATTTAAATATTTCTACGAATATATGAGTCATGTTAGGAGGTAGGGGTTCTATCATTTGCGATGCAATATTGATATGGCAGGTTGCAGAGAATGTGACATGTGACGAAGAGCACGAAGAGAAAAGAATAGTAATGATTACTATGCTACTTAACCAGACTCATTTTTTGAAAAATGGTAAATAATGCTTTGTAGAATAGGACTCATTACCATTTTTCTGGTAATGATGTTACATTGAAACAACTAAAATGGTAAAAATCGCTATCTAGCATGGGAGTCAGGGCTATGTAGAATGCTACTCAGTCCCAAGCTGGAATAGTTGTCGTTGCAGTTTATTAAGTGAGACAAAGAAGTAAACTTGTGCAGGCGTTTGCGCAGTAATCTATGTGTACGTGTATTCAAATATATGTCCGATGTATATTACTAAATATTTTAATTTATTTAATTATTATTTATCTGTTATCAAAAATGATATTCCCTGAGCAATATCTTCATTATTTCAATAGATTCATTCAATTTCTAAATATATATATTTATAGTAACCTGAGTTATTTGTTTTGTCATAACGTTATTTACTGGGAATGAAATAAATCAAACATCGGAAACGTTATTAGGTAACATTGTAGTGATGTCCTTTTACATAGTTCTCTCGTCAATGTAGAATAGTAATCAGTCCTATGCTAGCATAGCCACCGTTACTATGTATGTAGCAGTCCCGACGAAATAGTCTTCTTCCCACTACCATTAGTTAGCAATTATTTCCTATACCCCCACTAGGTAGTTTAGGATGATTTTTTCGCAGGGACTACTATAGAATGGGGGGGGGGGGGGGTTACTCTGCCCGGCGAGTACTCAACGCTAAAAAATCCTCGTTTCGATGTAACATAGTAATAGTTAACATTCTACATAGGAATTAGAACTATTTTTTTCTCTCTGTGTATGGCATTTGGCATCATTATTTTTAAGTCATATCGATCATATGACTTAAAAATAATGTAAATCTATCATTTAAACAAGTTCAGGTCTCTTAAACTACAATAATCTTATAGGATAGCAAAAGCAAACAATTTTTAACTTTTCAAACGATTAGTATATATAATTTGATTTATTTATTTTTCTATCTATATATCAGATACGATAGGAGATGGGAATAACAAGAAACAATTTTTTTTATCGTTTTTTTTATTTATGATCAACATTAAATTTTCTTATAAATTCATCACAATCTAAATATGTAACAATTTCTTCGCAACAGTCATATGGTAGTACATTTTTAAATAAAGAATAAACTAACTTATTACATGTTTCTATAGATAAACTTTTTTTAACGGCATAACTTATGTCGCTTTTTAGCTTATTAAAGTATATAAAATATTTTTCTTTGTAATCTTCGATACATAACGCTCTAAAGTTTTCGTTTGATGCAAACTTTATTATTTTGTCCATATCAGAAGTTAAAATATCAAAAAAAGTAATATTACTGTCACCTATTTTCTCACGTTTCATTTCATCCAAGACTCCTTGAATATTGTTTTTAATTTTTTTAATTCTATCTTCATGTTCTTCTTTTGTCACTTCAAACCAAGTTGGAAGTCTGGTAAGGTACTTGTAACTTATCTCGTGGAGAACCACGGGAAAACCAATCAAATGTCTCGAATATTTATCCGCTATCAAGTCGTAAGTAAGTTCTTTACATTCGAGCTTGCGCTTTGTTAAATACTCTGTGTCATTGGCAATCTCTGGAAATTGATCTATCCATATTTCATAAAAAACAGGAGATCCTACCTCCACATCATCGATATTATAGAAATTGAAATCGGTATGATACAGAAGATAGTTGACAATTTTTCTGAATCCGCGATCAATACAGCGATAGAGAAGTTTCGACAGACGGTCTGATAACTCGATGCTACCTCCTGCATCAATTAGTATTTTGATTATTTCTAATTTTTTATCGACTAAGTTATACTGTAACTTAGAATAAAATGGATGAACGCCGTTTCGGTGACAAAATAGAAAATCTAGTACGTATCTATCTTTACCATTACAATCGTAGCGCATAAGAGCTCCGTTGTTTAATAAGAGCTTAACCATTTGAATATTATGGTCCATTATGGCATCCGACAATGGAGATAGACTACAAGCACTTTTAATATTTACATCTGCTCCATATTTTAATAATAATTGTGCCATAGGTAAAGAACGACGTATAACTGTGTAGTGTAATAAAGTTAAATATTCGACATCATTTGCTTCTGTTATTTCAGTCTCCCAGTCTATAAGGATTAGATTATTAACAGCCATATTTGCGCCATAGTCCAATAACAATTGAGTCATTTTGAAAAAAAGATATTTAACCGTAATATCAATCGGATGATAATCATCAACGTTTGCTGGAATAACAGAAGCATTATGTTTGAGTAATAATTTTGCACACTTAAGATTATTCGATTTACAAGTGAAGTGTAGTGGCGTAAATCCATATCCATAATGCCCTGTATATCTTGCATTCACATGTGCACCATTACTTATAAGAAATTCCATAATCTTGAGATATCCATGTTTTGCGGCGACGTGAAGAGGAGTCATCCCATTTCTACTAGTTGCATTAACATCAGCACCTCTACTTACAAGTATTCTAACAACTTTAAGCTGCCCTAAACGAACAGCATCGTGGAGTAGGGTGTTCGAAGAGCGATTTAATTTTTTGTGTCTTCTTTCAATGCAATTTTTAGCGAATAATTCAGCCAGTTTTACACGTTTGAGCCTCATCGCCATTTTAAGAATATTATATTTGCCACGAAGAATGGGAAGTTGTAACATGTTTGCTGATTTCAATAATTCTTTACACTTTTTAGTATCATTTTCGAAGAAAATTGCAGACATTAACTGGCCTCTTGTAATAGATGACATTTTGATCAATATTATCTTGATAATTACTAGAACAAAATAAAAACTCAAATTAAAAAAAAAATTCTGGTGACAATAATTTTTTTTTATCAAGTATGAATAATAGAGGAGAGTTTTTTAACTAAATCAAAATATTAACCTTTAACTTCTCAGTAGCACAACAAGTTTACATATGTTCAAAAACCACTTAATTCAAAAGACTTATAACTTTAAACAAAATGCACTAAAATATCAATAATGTTAATTCTTTTAATGTTATCACTCAACAATTAATAAATAACTTTAAACGTAATGTATATGAAAGATGTATTAGTTATACAAGTTTATATTGTTTTACAGTAACTGAGCGCACTATTTTTCAAAAACCACTTATTCGAAAGACGTCCAACTTTTAAATGATCTCTGAGCATCTCTGCTGCCAGGAAGTGGACGAAAAGTTCCCCTTCCCAAGCATCTCTTCAGCATCGTGATGCTTGGGAAGGGGAACTTTTCGCCCGCGTTCTAGCAGCAGTGAGTAGGGTAGACAAAATGGAGTACTCCTAAAATTTCATAAAATAAAAATTTTGTTTATCTAACTACTATAAATCCAATATATTTGCGCATTTTCAGCCCTACACATGGCGCCTGGGGCAAAATGGACCAGCCGAAAATTTTGAAAAAATGATATTTCCATTTTTTTATCGGCAAGTTAAAAAAAAATTAAATGTATCAATTTATTTTTCGGCTGATTCTCTATAGCTGGGGTAAATTTGGCCACTAAAAGCATTCGAAAATAATATTGCACCATTCTTGATGCAAAGTATTTTTTTATTTTTATATTTTTAATCGTTTAATCCGTTTATTTGTAGTTTAAAATCTGTCGCATATCTGCTAGATTCACACTAATATAGATTATATAATTTCTTGAATATGCAATAATATAATTAGTTTTTTTTTTGAAGATCTTTTGGGAATTCCCTGGATAAATTTTAAAATACCATGTACACTGAGAAAATTAAATGATTGGAGTTATCATCTAGATGGTAAAATTTTTATTATCAATCTGATCGTAGTGAATATCATCCAGATGGTTATCATTACAATCTAGATGATTTATACAATCATCTAGATGATATTCACTACTATCAGATTGATAATAAAAATTTTACCATCACTAGATGATAACTCCAATCATTTAATTTTCTCAGTGTAATTTACTCAAATTTACGAATATTAAGGGAGTTTAAATTTATTGTAATCTTTAAAATATTTGACACGCCTGTTTACGAAACGATTTAAATCGATTTCGATCCATATTTTACACCCACACTAATGAACTATTTTTATAATATTTAACATTATCATGGTAAATTTGGCCTATTCAAAAGAGATTTTAAAAATTACTCATTAAAACATTCTATTTATGCTCAAGGACTTATTTTTCTGTAATCTTCGAAGTACCATTAAACATCTTTACTAATTTCTATGATAATCATACATTTATAGAAGATCTAATTATCGCTATTAACTTTAATGATCCAGGTAACTAAACGGTAAAAGTACCATCACAATACCGAGGATTTAAACGATAAGCGCCAAGTCTGTGCTTGCCATTCACCTAAGTCGATTGTCCTCTATAAGCAGAAGTGTCAAATATTTTACAGATTACAATATATTTAAGCTCCCTTAATATTCGTAAATTTAAGTAAACTACATAGCATTTAAAAATTTATCCAGGGAATTTCCAAAAGATCTGTTTAAAAAAAACTAATTATATCATTGCATATTTAAGAAATTATATTATCTATATGAGTGTGAATGTAGCAGATATGAGACAACTTTTGTATTACAAATAAACGGATTAAACAATTAAAAATATAAAAATAAAAAAATGCACATACTGATTTTTGAATTTTATCAATGCGCATTTTTTTATTTTATTTGATTTACATTTAACTGATATGTTGTCAGCTACATTAATACTCATACCTCTCCCCCACTATGATATTTTTTTTTACTTTTTTAGCTATCGTCCCTGTTGGGTAACTTGTCAATTATTGCTGTTTCATATTGAATGTTTTTGTTTAGTCTATGATCTTATTTTTTTTTTCTGTTTTTCCCAAGCTGCTTTAACTAAATATGAGTTTGTGTGACCGATGATATAAAAATTAGCCGATGTCTAATCATTTTTGGCCTTTTTAAAGAATGAAAAGAAAAGAAACGTCCGAAAATTTTAAATTGTCTTTTAATTTCAGGATCAGGCGTCAACGATAATAAAGTTAGCGGACATCTGATAATTTAAAAAATTTTTTAAATATTAAATTGAAATGTTCATAAAGTAAAATAAAAAAATGCGTGTTTATACCCGGATTTAAAAATGAGGGTGAATATAGCAGACATCAGACAAATTTATAATTATAAATAAATAGAGTAAATAATTAATAAAATAAAATTTTTCAAAAATGCGCATTTAAAAAATTTTGAAATTAATAAGTTGAATTTCTTAAAATTTTTTTTTTTTTTTAATTATTTACTCTATTTATTCATAATTTTAAATTTGTCTAATGTCTGCTATATTAATCCTCATGTTTAAAAAATCTAATTCGAAATGATTGTAAAATTCTACTTTATTTCATATCGTACCATATCATAAAATTATAATTGGAAATAATTTAAACCCTTAAATGATTTTAAATTGAATCAAATTAGAAAATAGTATCGAAATTTCTGGTTCCGCGGACATCATTCCAAAGATTTCTTAATCAGGGTAGACACTTTAAAATTCAGTACATGCATTTTTAAAATTTTATTATTTTAATTATTTATTTTTTTTACATGTAATTAAAATATTGTCGTATGTCTGCAACATTTACACTTATGTATATCAACAACGTTTTATATCTGATTTATTAGAGATGAAGGGTTTTTAATAACGAGATACTGCAAAACCTGTAATACAAAATATCTTGATATCCTGTCGTTCTCACCATACCAATATTCATGTCTTATGTGCACAGGTTTGCGCCGTAAAAATGCATAATAATACATACATATTTATTAAAAAACGCCACTAAGTTTTGTTTTGATAGTCGCGCAAAAAAGCACAATAGGAGACAGGATTGTTAACATTAGAGAGATTCTACTGTAGAACTATTCCTTTGTCTGACTTAAAAATAATGTAAATCTATCATTTAAACAAGTCAAGGTCTCTTAAACTATAATTATCTTATAGGATTGCAAAATCAAACAACTCATTACTTTTCATGTGATTAGAATCTATCTGCTCTCAAACTTTATGGTCGTTGTTTCTATGATGTTACATGAAAAAATATCGTAAAATAATGGTTACCGTTTCCATCATTTTTTTTTCGTGTAGTTTATCAGTGGCTTTGTTTTATTTTAAAGTTTTTGAATATTCCTGATTTAATTTACATTACATGACGATTCTTATTTATAAATTTTGGATTACTGTTACTAATATATAACTCAAATTAATCTTATTGATAAAAAATATATGAGATCAAGTTTGTCAGATTTGACTTAATAAATTGTCTTTGACCGTAAAATTAAATGAGTTGGGATTTCGGATTATGCATTTAACATTTCATTATATATATATATATATATATATATATATTGATTTAATTATTTATTATTACATCTATATGTCTGACACGATAGGAGGATGGAAATAACAAAAAACAATTTTTTTTATCGTTTTTTTTATTTATGATCAACATTAAATTTACTTATAAATTCATCACAATCTAAATATTTAACAATTTCTTCGCAGCAGTCATATGGGAGTACATTTTTAAATAAAGAATAAACTAACTTATTACATTTTTCTATCGATAAACTTTTTTTAACGGCATAACTTATGTCGCTTTTTAGCTTATAAAAGTATATAAAATATTTTTCTTTGTAATTATCGATACATAACGCTCTAAAGTTTTCGTTTGATGCAAACTTTATTATTTTGTCCATATCAGAAGTTAAAATATCAAAAAAAGTAATATTACTGTCACCTATTTTCTCACGTTTCATCTCATCCAAGACTCCTTGAATATTGTTTTTAATTTTTTTAATTCTATCTTCATGTTCTTCCTTTGTCACTTCAAACCCAGTTGGAAGTCTGGTAAGGTATTCATAACTTATCTCGGGGAGGTCCACCGGAAAACCAATCAAATGTCTCGAATATTTATCCGCTATCACGTCGTAAGTAAGTTCTTTACATTCAAGCTTGCGCTTTGTTAAATAGTCTGTGTCATTGGCAATCTCTGGAAATTGATCTATCCATCTTTCATAAAAAGTAACAGATTCTACCTCCACATCATCGATATTATAGAAATTGAAATCGGTATGATACAGAAGATAGTTGACAATTTTTCTGAATCCGCGATCAATACAGCGATAGAGAAGTTTCGACAGACGGTCTGATAACTCGATGCTACCTCCTGCATCAATTAGTATTTTGATTATTTCTAATTTTTTATCGACTAAGTTATACTGTAACTTAGAATAAAATGGATGAACGCCGTTTCGGTGACAAAATAGAAAATCTAGTACGTATCTATCTTTACCATAACAATCGTAGCGCATAAGAGCTCCGTTGTTTAATAAGAGATTAACCATTTGAATATTATGGCCCATTATGGCATCCGACAATGGAGATAGACCTTCATTACTTTTAATATTTACATCTGCTCCATATTTTAATAATAATTGTGCCATAGGTAAAGAACGACGTATAACTGTGTAGTGTAATAAAGTTAAATATTCGACATCATTTGCTTCTGTTATTTCAGTCTCCCAGTCTATAAGGATTAGATTATTAACAGCCATATTTGCGCCATAGTCCAATAACAATTGAGTCATTTTGAAAAAAAGACATTCAACCGTAATATCAATCGGATGATAATCATCAACGTTTGCTGGAATAATAGAAGCATTATGTTTGAGTAATAATTTTGCACACTTAAGATTATTCGATTTACAAGTGAAGTGTAGTGGCGTAAATCCATATCCATAATGCCCTGTATATCTTGCATTCACATGTGCACCATTACTTATAAGAAATTCCATAATCTTGAGATATCCATGTTTTGCGGCGACGTGAAGAGGAGTCATCCCATTTCTACTAGTTGCATTAACATCAGCACCTCTACTTACAAGTATTCTAACAACTTTAAGCTGCCCTAATCGAACAGCATCGTGGAGTAGGGTGTTCGAAGAGCGATCCAATTTTTTGAGTCTTATTTCAATGCAATTTTTAGCGAATAATTCAGCCAGTTTTACACGTTTGAGCCTCATCGCCATTTTAAGAATATTATATTTGCCACGAAGAATGGGAAGTTGTAACATGTTTGCTGATTTCAATAATTTTTTACACTTTTTAGTATCGTTTTCGAAGAAAATTGCAGACATTAACTGGCCTCTTGTAATAGATGACATTTTGATCAATATTATCTTGATAATTACTAGAACAAAATAAAAACTCAAATTAAAAAAAAAATTCTGGTGACAATAATTTTTTTTTATCAAGTATGAATAATAGAGGAGAGTTTTTTAACTAAATCAAAATATTAACCTTTAACTTCTCAGTAGCACAACAAGTTTACATATGTTCAAAAACTTATAACTTTTAAACAAAACGCACTAAAATATCAGTAATGTTAATTCTTTTGATCTTATCACTCAACAATTAATAATTAACTTTAAACGTAATGTATATGAAAGATGTATTAGTTATACAAGTTTATATTGTTTTACAGTAACTGAGCGCACTATTTTCCAAAAACCACTTATTGGAAAGACGTCCAACTTTTAAATGATCTCTGAGCATCTCTGCTGCCAGAAAGTGGACGAAAAGTTCCCCTTCCCAAGCATCTCTTCAGCATCGTGATGCTTGGGAAGGGGAACTTTTCGCCCGCGTTCTAGCAGCAGTGAGTGGGGTAGCCAAAACGGGGTACCCCCAAAATTTCATAAAATAAAAATTTTGTTTATCTAACTACTATAAATCAAATATATTTGCGCATTTTTATCTCTTCACATGGCGCCTGGGGCAATATGGACCAGCCGAAAATTTTGAAAAAATGATATTTCCATTTTTTTATCGGCAAGTTAAAAAAAAATTAAATGTATCAATTCATTATTCGGCTGATTCTTTATAGCTGGGGTAGATTTGGCCACTAAAAGCATTCGAAAATAATATTGCACCATTCATGATGCAAAGTATTTTTTTATTTTTATATTTTTAATTGTTTAATCCGTTTATTTGAAGTTGAAAATCTGTCTCACATCTGCTAGATTCACACTTATTTAATAATAGATAATATAATTTTTTAAATATGCAATGACATAATTAGTTTTTTTAATTTTCCAGAAAAACTTTTATCTCACTATTACAATACAATTTTTTTTTTTTACGAAGATCTTTTGGGAATTCCCTGGATAAATTTTAATATGCTATGTAATTTACTTAAATTTACGAATATTAAGGGAGCTTAAATTTATTGTAATCTGTAAAATATTTGACGCGCCTGTTTACGAAACGATTTAAATCGATTTCGATCCATATTTTACACCCACACTAATGAACTATTCTCAAAATATTTAACATTATAATAATAAATTCGGTCTATTCAAAAAGATTTTAAAAATTACTCATTGAAACATTCTATTTATGCGCAAGGACTTATTTGTCTGTAATCTTCGAAGTACCATTAAACATCTTTACTAATTTTTATGATAGTCATACATTTATAGAAGATCTAATTATCGCTACAGGCATCGGCGCCTTATCTTCAATGATCCAGGTAACTAAACGGTAAAAGTACCTTCACAATACCGAGGATTTAAATAATAGGCGCCAAGTCTGTGCTTGCCATTCACCTATGTCGATTGTCCTCTAAAAGCAGAAGTGTCAAATATTTTACAGATTACAATAAATTTAAGCTCCCTTAATATTCGTAAATTTAAGTAAATTACATAGCATTTAAAAATTTATCCAGGGAATTTCCAAAAGATCCGTTTAAAAGAAACTAATTATATCATTGCATATTTAAGAAATTATATTATCTATATGAGTGTGAATGTAGCAGATATGAGACAATTTTTGTATTACAAATAAACAAATTAAACAATTAAAAATATAAAAATAAAAAAATGCACATACTGATTTTTGAATTTTATCAATGCGCATTTTTTTATTTTATTCGATTTACATTTAACTTATATATTGTCAGCTACATTAATACTCATACCTCTCCCCCACTATGATATTTTTTTTTTACTTTTTTAGCTATCGTCCCTGTTGGGTAACTTGTCAATTATTGCTGTTTCATATTGAATGTTTTTGTTTAGTCTATGATCTTATTTTTTTTTTCTGTTTTTCCCAAGCTGCTTTAACTAAATATGAGTTTGTGTGACCGATGATATAAAAATTAGCCGATGTCTAATCATTTTTGGCCTTTTTAAAGAATGAAAAGAAAAGAAACGTCCGAAAATTTTAAATTGTCTTTTAATTTCAGGATCAGGCGTCAACGATAATAAAGTTAGCGGACATCTGATAATTTAAAAAATTTTTGAAATATTAAATTGAAATGTTCATAAAGTAAAATAAAAAAATGCGTGTTTATACCCGGATTTAAAAATGAGGGTGAATATAGCAGACATCAGACAAATTTATAATTATAAATAAATAGAGTAAATAATTAATAAAATAAAATTTTTCAAAAATGCGCATTTAAAAAATTTTGAAATTAATAAGTTGAATTTCTTAAATTTTTTTTTTTTTTAATTATTTACTCTATTTATTCATAATTTTAAATTTGTCTAATGTCTGCTATATTAATCCTCATGTTTAAAAAATCTAATTCGAAATGATTGTAAAATTCTACTTTATTTCATATCGTACCATATCATAAAATTATAATTGGAAATAATTTAAACCCTTAAATGATTTTAAATTGAATCAAATTAGAAAATAGTATCGAAATTTCAGGTTCCGCGGACATCATTCCAAAGATTTCTTAATCAGGGTAGACACTTTAAAATTCAGTACATGCATTTTTAAAATTTTATTATTTTAATTATTTATTTTTTTTACATGTAATTAAAATATTGTCGTATGTCTGCAACGTTTACACTCCTGTATATCAACGACGTTTTATATCTGATTTATTAGAGATGAAGGGTTTTTAATAACGAGATACTGCAAAACCTGTAATACAAAATATCTTGATATCCTGTCGTTCTCACCATACCAATATTCATGTCTTATGTGCACAGGTCTGCGCCGTAAAACTGCATAATAATACATACATATTTATGAAAAAACGCCACTAAGTTTTGTTTTGATAGTCGCGCAAAAAAGCACAATAGGAGACAGGATTGTTAACATTAGAGAGATTCTACTGTAGAACTATTCCTTTGTCTGACTTAAAAATAATGTAAATCTATCATTTAAACAAGTCAAGGTCTCTTAAACTATAATTATCTTATAGGATTGCAAAATCAAACAACTCATTACTTTTCATGTGATTAGTATCTATCTGCTCTCAAACTTTATGGTCGTTGTTTCTATGATGTTACATGAAAAAATATCGTAAAATAATGGTTACCGTTTCCATCATTTTTTTTTCGTGTAGTTTATCAGTGGCTTTGTTTTATTTTAAAGTTTTCGAATATTCCTAATTTAATTTACATGACATGACAATTCTTATTTATAAATTTTGGATTACTGTTACTAATATATAACTCAAATTAATCTTATTGATAAAAAATATATGAGATCAAGTTTGTCAGATTTGACTTAATAAATTGTCTTTGACCGTAAAATTAAATGAGTTGGGATTTCGGATTATGCATTTAACATTTCATTATATATATATATATATATATATATATATATATATATATATATATATATATATATATATATATATATATATATATATATATATATATATATTGATTTAATTATTTATTATTACATCTATATGTCTGACACGATAGGAGGATGGAAATAACAAAAAACAATTTTTTTTATCGTTTTTTTTATTTATGATCAACATTAAATTTACTTATAAATTCATCACAATCTAAATATTTAACAATTTCTTCGCAGCAGTCATATGGGAGTACATTTTTAAATAAAGAATAAACTAACTTATTACATTTTTCTATCGATAAACTTTTTTTAACGGCATAACTTATGTCGCTTTTTAGCTTATAAAAGTATATAAAATATTTTTCTTTGTAATCATCGATACATAACGCTCTAAAGTTTTCGTTTGATGCAAACTGTATTATTTTGTCCATATCAGAAGTTAAAATATCAAAAAAAGTAATATTACTGTCACCTATTTTCTCACGTTTCATTTCATCCAAGACTCCTTGAATATTGTTTTTAATTTTTTTAATTCTATCTTCATGTTCTTCCTTTGTCACTTCAAACCAAGTTGGAAGTCTGGTAAGGTACTTGTAACTTATCTCGTGGAGAACCACCGGAAAACCAATCAAATGTCTCGAATATTTATCCGCTATCACGTCGTAAGTAAGTTCTTTACATTCGAGCTTGCGCTTTGTTAAATACTCTGTGTCATTGGCAATCTCTGGAAATTGATCTATCCATCTTTCATAAAAAGCAGCAGATTCTACCTCCACATCATCGAAATTATAGAAATTGAAATCGGTATGATACAGAAGATAGTTGACAATTTTTCTGAATCCGCGATCAATACAGCGATAGAGAAGTTTCGACAGACGGTCTGATAACTCGATGCTACCTCCTGCATCAATTAGTATTTTGATTATTTCTAATTTTTTATCGACTAAGTTATACTGTAACTTAGAATAAAATGGATGAACGCCGTTTCGGTGACAAAATAGAAAATCTAGTACGTATATATCTTTACCATTACAATCGTAGCGCATAAGAGCTCCGTTGTTTAATAAGAGATTAACCATTTGAATATTATGGCCCATTATGGCATCCGACAATGGAGATAGACCTTCATTACTTTTAATATTTACATCTGCTCCATATTTTAATAATAATTGTGCCATAGGTAAAGAACGACGTATAACTGTGTAGTGTAATAAAGTTAAATATTCGACATCATTTGCTTCTGTTATTTCAGTCTCCCACTCTATACGGATTAGATTATTAACAGCCATACTTGCGCCATAGTCCAATAACAATTGAGTCATTTTGAAAGAAAGACAATTAACCGTAATATCAATCGGATGATAATCATCAACGTTTGCTGGAATAACAGAAGCATTATGTTTGAGTAATAATTTTGCACACTTAAGATTATTCGATTTACAAGTGAAGTGTAGTGGCGTAAATCCATATCCATAATGCCCTGTATATCTTGCATTCACATGTGCACCATTACTTATAAGAAATTCCATGATCTTGAGATATCCATGTTTTGCGGCGACGTGAAGAGGAGTCATCCCATTTCTATTAGTTGCATTAACATCAGCACCTCTACTTACAAGTATTCTAACTACTTTAAGCTGCCCTAAAAGAACAGCATCGTGGAGTAGGGTGTTCGAAGAGCGATCCAATTTTTTGAGTCTTATTTCAATGCAATTTTTAGCGAATAATTCAGCCAGTTTTACACGTTTGAGCCTCATCGCCATTTTAATAATATTATATCTGCCACGAAGAATGGGAAGTTGTAACATGTTTGCTGATTTCAATAATTCTTTACACTTTTTAGTATCGTTTTCGAAGAAAATTGCAGACATTAACTGGCCTCTTGTAATAGATGACATTTTGATCAATATTATCTTGATAATTACTAGAACAAAATAAAAACTCAAATTAAAAAAAAAATTCTGGTGACAATAATTTTTTTTTATCAAGTATGAATAATAGAGGAGAGTTTTTTAACTAAATCAAAATATTAACCTTTAACTTCTCAGTAGCACAACAAATTTACATATGTTCAAAAACCACTTAATTCAAAAGACTTATAACTTTTAAACAAAACGCACTAAAATATCAGTAATGTTAATTCTTTTGATCTTATCACTCAACAATTAATAATTAACTTTAAACGTAATGTATATGAAAGATGTATTAGTTATACAAGTTTATATTGTTTTACAGTAACTGAGCGCACTATTTTCCAAAAACCACTTATTGGAAAGACGTCCAACTTTTAAATGATTTCTGAGCATCTCTGCTGCCAGAAAGTGGACGAAAAGTTCCCCTTCCCAAGCATCTCTTCAGCATCGTGATGCTTGGGAAGGGGAACTTTTCGCCCGCGTTCTAGCAGCAGTGAGTGGGGTACCCCCAAAATTTCATAAAGTAAAAATTTTGTTTATCTAACTACTATAAATCCAATATATTTGCGCATTTTTAGCCCTACACATGGCGCCTGGGGCAAAATGGACCAGCCGAAAATTTTGAAAAAATGATATTTCCATTTTTTTATCGGCAAGTTAAAAAAAAATTAAATGTATCAATTCATTTTTCGGCTGATTCTCTATAGCTGGGGTAAATTTGGCCACTAAAAGCCTTCGAAAATAATATTGCACCATTCATGATGCAAAGTATTTTTTTATTTTTATATTTTTAATTGTTTAATCCGTTTATTTGAAGTTGAAAATCTGTCTCACATCTGCTAGATTCACACTTATTTAATAATAGATAATATAATTTTTTAAATATGCAATGACATAATTAGTTTTTTTAATTTTCCAGAAAAACTTTTATCTCACTATTACAATACAATTTTTTTTTTTTTACGAAGATCTTTTGGGAATTCCCTGGATAAATTTTAATATGCTATATAATTTACTTAAATTTACGAATATTAAGGGAGCTTAAATTTATTGTAATCTGTAAAATATTTGACACGCCTGTTTACGAAACGATTTAAATCGATTTCGATCCATATTTTACACCCACACTAATGAACTATTTTCATAATTTTTAACATTATAATGGTAAATTTGGTCTATTCAAAAGATATTTTAAAAATTACTCATTAAAACATTCTATTTATGCCCAAGGACTTATTTCTCTGTAATCTTCGGAGTACCATTAAACATCTTTACTAATTTTTATGATAGTCATACATTTATAGAAGATCTAATTATCGCTACAGGCATCGGCGCCTTATCTTCAATGATCCAGGTAACTAAACGGTAAAAGTACCATCACAATACCGAGGATTTAAATAATAGGCGCCAAGTCTGTGCTTGCCATTCGCCTATGTCGATTGTCCTCTATAAGCAGAAGTGTCAAATATTTTACAGATTACAATAAATTTAAGCTCCCTTAATATTCGTAAATTTAAGTAAATTACATAGCATTTAAAAATTTATCCAGGGAATTTCCAAAAGATCTGTTTTAAAAAAACTAATTATATCATTGCATATTTAAGAAATTATATTATCTATATGAGTGTGAATGTAGCAGATATGAGACAACTTTTGTATTACAAATAAACGGATTAAACAATTAAAAATATAAAAATAAAAAAATGCACATACTGATTTTTGAATTTTATCAATGCGCATTTTTTTATTTTATTTGATTTACATTTAACTGATATGTTGTCAGCTACATTAATACTCATACCTCTCCCCCACTATGATATTTTTTTTTTACTTTTTTAGCTACCGTCCCTGTTGGGTAACTTGTCAATTATTGCTGTTTCATAGTGAATGTTGTTGTTTAGTCTATGATCTTACTTTTTTTTTCTGTTTTTCCCAAGCTGCTTTAACTAAATATGAGTTTGTGTGACCGATGATATAAAAATTAGCCGATGTCTAATCATTTTTGGCCTTTTTAAAGAATGAAAAGAAAAGAAACGTCCGAAAATTTTAAATTGTCTTTTAATTTCAGGATCAGGCGTCAACGATAATAAAGTTAGCGGACATCTGATAATTTAAAAAATTTTTTAAATATTAAATTGAAATGTTCATAAAGTAAAATAAAAAAATGCGTGTTTATACCCGGATTTAAAAATGAGGGTGAATATAGCAGACATCAGACAAATTTATAATTATAAATAAATAGAGTAAATAATTAATAAAATAAAATTTTAAAAAATTTTGAAATTAATAAGTGGAATTTCTTAAAATTTTTTTTTTTTTAATTATTTACTCTATTTATTCATAATTTTAAATTTGTCTAATGTCTGCTATATTAATCCTCATGTTTAAAAAATCTAATTCGAAATGATTGTAAAATTCTACTTTATTTCATATCGTACCATATCATAAAATTATAATTGGAAATAATTTAAACCCTTAAATGATTTTAAATTGAATCAAATTAGAAAATAGTATCGAAATTTCTGGTTCCGCGGACATCATTCCAAAGATTTCTTAATCAGGGTAGACACTTTAAAATTCAGTACATGCATTTTTAAAATTTTATTATTTTAATTATTTATTTTTTTTACATGTAATTAAAATATTGTCGTATGTCTGCAACGTTTACACTCCTGTATATCAACGACGTTTTATATCTGATTTATTAGAGATGAAGGGTTTTTAATAATGAGATACTGCAAAACCTGTAATACAAAATATCTTGATATCCTGTCGTTCTCACCATACCAATATTCATGTCTTATGTGCACAGGTTTGCGCCGTAAAAATGCATAATAATACATACATATTTATTAAAAAACGCCACTAAGTTTTGTTTTGATAGTCGCGCAAAAAAGCACAATAGGAGACAGGATTGTTAACATTAGAGAGATTCTACTGTAGAACTATTCCTTTGTCTGACTTAAAAATAATGTAAATCTATCATTTAAACAAGTCAAGGTCTCTTAAACTATAATTATCTTATAGGATTGCAAAATCAAACAACTCATTACTTTTCATGTGATTAGTATCTATCTGCTCTCAAACTTTATGGTCGTTGTTTCTATGATGTTACATGAAAAAATATCGTAAAATAATGGTTACCGTTTCCATCATTTTTTTTTCGTGTAGTTTATCAGTGGCTTTGTTTTATTTTAAAGTTTTCGAATATTCCTAATTTAATTTACATGACATGACAATTCTTATTTATAAATTTTGGATTACTGTTACTAATATATAACTCAAATTAATCTTATTGATAAAAAATATATGAGATCAAGTTTGTCAGATTTGACTTAATAAATTGTCTTTGACCGTAAAATTAAATGAGTTGGGATTTCGGATTATGCATTTAACATTTCATTATATATATATATATATATATATTGATTTAATTATTTATTATTACATCTATATGTCAGACACGATAGGAGGATGGAAATAACAAAAAACAATTTTTTTTATCGTTTTTTTTATTTATGATCAACATTAAATTTACTTATAAATTCATCACAATCTAAATATTTAACAATTTCTTCGCAGCAGTCATATGGGAGTACATTTTTAAATAAAGAATAAACTAACTTATTACATTTTTCTATCGATAAACTTTTTTTAACGGCATAACTTATGTCGCTTTTTAGCTTATAAAAGTATATAAAATATTTTTCTTTGTAATTATCGATACATAACGCTCTAAAGTTTTCGTTTGATGCAAACTTTATTATTTTGTCCATATCAGAAGTTAAAATATCAAAAAAAGTAATATTACTGTCACCTATTTTCTCACGTTTCATCTCATCCAAGACTCCTTGAATATTGTTTTTAATTTTTTTAATTCTATCTTCATGTTCTTCCTTTGTCACTTCAAGTCCAGTTGGAAGTCTGGTAAGGTATTCATAACTTATCTCGGGGAGGTCCACCGGCAAACCAATCACATGTCTCGAATATTTTTCCGCTATCAAGTCGTAAGTAAGTTCTTTAGATTCGAGCTTGCGCTTTGTTAAATACTCTGTGTCATTGGCAATCTCTGGAAATTGATCTATATAACTTTCATCAATGGCACGTGGCCCGATCGGGACGATAGCCAAAAAGGAGGAACTTTCATCAAAAATAACAGATCCTACCTCCACATCATCGATATTATAGAAATTGAAATCGGTATGATACAGAAGATAGTTGACAATTTTTCTGAATCCGCGATCAATACAGCGATAGAGAAGTTTCGACAGACGGTCTGATAACTCGATGCTAACTCCTGCATCAATTAGTATTTTGATTATATCTAATTTTTTATCGACTAAGTTATACTGTGACTTAGAATAAAGTGAATGAACGCCGTTTCGGTGACAAAATAGAAAATCTAGTACGTATATATCTTTACCATTACAATCGTAGCGCATAAGAGCTCCGTTGTTTAATAAGAGCTTAACCATTTGAATATCATGGTCCATTATGGCATCCGCCAATGGACATATACCATCAGTACTTTTAATATTTACATCTGCTCCATATTTTAAAAATAATTTTGCCATAGGTAGAGAACGATGTAAAACTGTGTAGTGTAATAAGGTTAAATCTTCGGGTTCATCTCCTATTTCAGTCTCCCAGTCTATATGAATTAGTTTATTAACAGCCATACTTGCGCCATAGTCCAATAACAATTGAGTCATTTTGAAAGAAAGACAATTAACCGTAATATCAATCGGATGATAATCATCAACGTTTGCTGGAATAACAGAAGCATTATGTTTGAGTAATAATTTCGCACACTTAAGATTATTCGATTTACAAGTGAAGTGTAGTGGCGTAAATCCATATCCATAATGCCCTGTATATCTTGCATTCACATGTGCACCATTACTTATAAGAAATTCCATAATCTTGAGATATCCATGTTTTGCTGCGACGTGAAGAGGAGTCATCCCATTTCTATTAGTTGCATTAACATCAGCACCTCTACTTACAAGTATTCTAACAACTTTAAGCTGCCCTAAACGAACAGCATCGTGGAGTAGGGTGTTCCAAGAGCGATCCAATTTTTTGAGTCTTATTTCAATGCAATTTTTAGCGAATAATTCAGCCAGTTTTACACGTTTGAGCCTCATCGCCATTTTAAGAATATTATATTTGCCACGAAGAATGGGAAGTTGTAACATGTTTGCTGATTTCAATAATTTTTTACACTTTTTAGTATCGTTTTCGAAGAAAATTGCAGACATTAACTGGCCTCTTGTAATAGATGACATTTTGATCAATATTATCTTGATAATTACTAGAACAAAATAAAACCTCAAATTAAAAAAAAAATTCTGGTGACAATAATTTTTTTTTATCAAGTATGAATAATAGAGGAGAGTTTTTTAACTAAATCAAAATATTAACCTTTAACTTCTCAGTAGCACAACAAATTTACATATGTTCAAAAACCACTTAATTCAAAAGACTTATAACTTTTAAACAAAACGCACTAAAATATCAGTAATGTTAATTCTTTTGATCTTATCACTCAACAATTAATAATTAACTTTAAACGTAACGTATATGAAAGATGTATTAGTTATACAAGTTTATATTGTTTTACAGTAACTGAGCGCACTATTTTCCAAAAACCACTTATTGGAAAGACGTCCAACTTTTAAATGATTTCTGAGCATCTCTGCTGCCAGAAAGTGGACGAAAAGTTCCCCTTCCCAAGCATCTCTTCAGCATCGTGATGCTTGGGAAGGGGAACTTTTCGCCCGCGTTCTAGCAGCAGTGAGTGGGGTACCCCCAAAATTTCATAAAGTAAAAATTTTGTTTATCTAACTACTATAAATCCAATATATTTGCGCATTTTTAGCCCTACACATGGTGCCTGGGGCAAAATGGACCAGCCGAAAATTTTGAAAAAATGATATTTCCATTTTTTTATCGGCAAGTTAAAAAAAAATTAAATGTATCAATTTATTTTTCGGCTGATTTTCTATAGCTGGGGTAAATTTGGCCACTAAAAGCATTCGAAAATAATATTGCACCATTCTTGATGCAAAGAATTTTTTTATTTTTATATTTTTAATTGTTTAATCCGTTTATTTGTAGTTGAAAATCTGTCTCATATCTGCTAGATTCACACTCATATAGACAATATAATTTCTTAAATATGCAATAATATAATTAGTTTTTTTTATGAAGATCTTTTGGGAATTCCCTGGATAAATTTTAAAATACCATGTAATTTACTCAAATTTACGAATATTAAGGGAGCTTAAATTTATTGTAATCTGTAAAGTATTTGACACGCCTGTTTACAAAACGATTTAAATCGATTTCGATCCATATTTTACACCCACACTAATGAACTATTTTCATAATATTTAACATTATAATGGTAAATTTGGTCTATTCAAAAGATATTTTAAAATTTTCTCATTAAAATATTCTATTTATGCAAAATGACTTATTTTTCTGTAATCTCAGAAGTACCATTAAACATCTTTACTAATTTTTATGATAGTCATATATTTATAGAAGATTTAATCATCGCGATTTACTTTAATGATCCAGGTAACTAAACGGTAAAAGTACCTTCACAATACCGAGAATTTAAATGATAGGCGCCGAGTCTGTGCTTGTCATTCACCTATGTCGATTGTCTTCTATTCACACTTCCGGAAAAACCCATACGTCAACTACTTAAGACGTTTATTACCCATAATATATTTTTCTTTGAAGTTTTTATGTAACTAAGATTATGTCTTTGTCTCATTTTTAGTAATAGAGGCATTTAAATATACGTAAATAAATTTAAAGCAGCCAAAACTACTTACAGTTTATAGTAAGCCTGCATATTAAATTTAAACTTACCGTAATATTATGAACTTTCCAAGTTAAAATAACTCCATTAGTGTAAATATTCTTTATCGGTGTTAAAATATTTTTCGGTGTTGAAAATATTTGACTTTGACGTTTAAATATTCTTACGTACTTGATTACTAAAGTTAGAATAGTTTTATTAATTAATTAAATTATTGGTGCTTGAAATGGTAGCCGTTAAATTGTGTAATTTTTAAATCCAATTTTCCGAATTTATAACTCAAAAAATCTCAATACCCGAAAAACGCACTTGGCTTTGTGACATCGATGAGATAGAAGTTTTTTGAGAAATCAATAATGCCCCAAAATTCTGAAAAAACAATAAGAAATTTGTGTCACCGAAAAATTATCGGCTCAAAAGACTTAGCTTCACAATCAGAAGCTTTCGCTCGTGGTAAAAATCTCAGTGACAAATATCCCCAGGACACGAGATGTGAAAAATTGCAAGGGAATCAGTCGCGAATAAAATTTGGGTCTGAAGACAATCCGATGGTCCTGACTTGTTGGATGCCGAATATAAAAAAGATGGCCAACACCAAGTACGGACTTATTTTCGAAGGGAAACTGCTCAACGAAACCGGTCACGCCAGTTTGAAAAAGTACAAAACTGATTTGATAGTTCGTACACGGAAAAAAATAATCGGTAGCTGGTACCGATTGTCAATCGGTAGCTGCTACCGATTATTTCGGCTCTACTGAACAGTTTCAGAAAAATGTTTTGTTACATTTAATTACTATAAATCTGATATATATGTGCATTTTTGACCCTACGTATGACACCTGGGGCAAAATGGACCACATACATATTCGCACACTTTCGGACGCACGCACACATTCACACACTTTCGGACGCACACACACATTCGCACACACTTGGACGCACACACACACATTCGTACACACTCGGACGCACACACACATTCACACACATTCGCACACACTCGGACGCACACACACATTCGCACACACTTGGACGCACACACACATTCGCACACACTTGCACGCACACACACATTCGCACACTTTCGGACGCACACACTCGGACCCACAAGCACACGTACGTGCACACACACGGACGCACACACACTGATACTGAAAAAATCGGTAACAACTACCGAAAAAAAATCGGTCACCACTACCGATTTTATCGGTAGACGCTACCGATTATTTTTTTCCGTGTAGAGTGACCCCGTGGATCATAGAAACGATAAACAACGAATTTTATCAACTGTCTGGAGATTTAGTGAACGCCAAGTACGTGGTACCGCGAGAACTCCAGAGTCATTGAACGCGTCGATAGACATGTCAAGTGTGCCGACGAGCTCACGTGGCCGTCGTAGAGTACAGAGCCTGGCGTTACTGGAAAGGCGAAAGACTATCGATGAAAGGCGATGACGTCTACTACAGTCCAGGTCACTTGCAGGACTCGATTCTTCCTTCGTCTAATGAAACTTCCAGGAAAGATACTTCGCAAACTTCATCCAAGAAACGCAACACCAGCAAAGATAACTCGCAAGCAGCTAAAAATAATTCAAGTGATCCGAAAAACAAAAGCTCCAGTCTTTCGCCGAGAAAAGAAATTATTAAAACTAAAAAATTAAAAGATGACAACAATTATAATTTAAATTCGCAGAAAGAATCTGATAGCAAGACAGCAGTAAGTTCCCGGGTGTCATCAGACAATCGTAGACGCAGCCAAAGGTTCAGAAGTGCCAAAAGAAAGTCATCGCGTGATTCCAAATCGCCGTGCAGCGACTCCAGTGATACAGGTGAAGATCCCGGGTACTCAAGGTAAAAGCGAAGATGCAGGGTAGTCAATTATTGTGAATTAAAACCTGACCGTGTTGATAAGAGAGCTACGAGATCCAGTGACAGTAAAAATAAACGCGGATCGAAAAATAAGTCAAAGCATGACAACGATGAGATGTCAAGTTCGGATGAAACTCCTCCAGGAGTTTCCTATTGCTACCAGACAATTCCTTATCGTGATAAATTTTCTTCAGATGAATAATTTTTAATTATATAAATAGAAGCATAACAAAAAAAGTTATTTAAATTATTATATTGTACTGCCATTATGTTTTTACATTTTTTTAACTATGGAGACTATTTCTATCCCCGATTTTATTTCTTATATTTAAGTAATATAAAAAATATATTTATATAATTATTAGTATAAAGTATATAGAATTTATTTAACTGAATACAACATATATAATATATACTTTTTAGGTTTTATAAAGATACAAAATAAACTAGATACGTAAAAAAAAATAAATTGAGATCAATGGCAGCATCAGGAACTTGCACTTGGCTGCCTAAAATTTTTCAAGTCGTTTTATACTTTCATCGAAGCTAATTTATGCCAGGTGGTGGTGGTAAGTCTTCTCCATGATTGTTTAGCATACTCGTAGTGTTGCAGACAGTTTCGCTCTCATTGTTACCGTAATTCAGTACCGAGAGATCGTGATTCCTTTCAGTTGGAAAGAGCACAGGTTGTTGATTAAAATGCACATTGGCCTTGGGCAAGTATGGCCTGAATGCTGATGGATACACTGAGTAATTTACTGTTGGGTATAGTAAACAGGCTGATAAGGAGGGAAGCTGTTGTAGACAGTAGGCGGCGGTGGTCTTGGTACAGGAGCTGGATTCTGGTTAAAAAAAGGAGCTCGATTATGATTGTAACCATCAGCAACTGCTGCTGCTGATGCTGTATCAAGAGTAGGCTGAGTAAAACGTTCGAGGATAAGACGAACTGCATCTAATTTCTCATCCGGAATATCCTGGATAGCTTCTAGTATTCTTGGAGTCATATCTATTTCTTCTGATTCTGCTCGTGGTGCTGATAGTCTTGGTGTGTAAGGACGTGGTGTCGGTATGTGTGGATGTGGAGTAGCAGTTGTTGATGTTACTGTTTCATCTTTTGATGAAACATTTTTAACTTCTTTCGAGTTTACTTTAAAGTATATAAACAATTCGTTAAGATTATCAAACGGTTGATCACGAAAACGAAAACCTTCCGGTGTTATTTTAATGTACTTATGATAACAAGTAACGCGAGGTAAATACGATATCAAAAATTTACCAGGAGATCGTTTTACAGCCGTCACTATGTACGGAATACCATTGGGATTTTTTTCTTTCTCCGCTGTCAGTATTTCTTCGGCAGTTGCTTTCACGCCATTGACTCCACTCTTGTAATGCTTGAACTCAAGCAACTTACGGGCATTATCTGCCATTGGCTTTACGTACTTATTTACTACTTCATCAATATCTACAAAGTCTTTACTGCTAACACAATATCTGACTACTTCAGACGAACGAAGTTTCTTCTTAATTTTAATGTGCTGATAAATATCATCAGTTATTTTCCAGGTTATTTTAATGTAATCAGAACCTTTACATCAACCTCTCACACAATTCCACGTCAATATCACGGAAAAGTGGATGGTTGTGTTCGCGACCCGCGTAACTTTTTTTTTTTTCGGTTCGTAATCGTTATCGGCCTCATTATCAGCCAGCTCAGCGACCTCTTCTTTGCTACAAATTCCGACTAAATCGTTGTAGTCTACACTGACATTTTCGCAGCTTCTCGATTCATCTTCAGCTTCTGTAAAATAACTGCAATCAATTGGCGAATTTAACAGTCTCCTTTTCTTCGACTTTTTTTTACCATCTTCATTCTTCTTGGTCTCATCTTCCGGTCACTTGCATGCTCATTATTATCATTAGACTTCGGCAAGCTCTAGATTTCATCTACAATAACACAGTCATCAATAATAACACAGTCGTTTGACGGGGATGCTATCAACTCCCATGGGTCATCGTTGCTGGTAGAAAAATTTTCTGCTGAGCATACACTCTCTGTACCATGTTCATAATAAGAGTCATGATCTGAGTACACTATTGTACATTTATCGGATGAATGATCACTGACATCGATACCAAATAACCTGTCGTTTACTTCATTCCGCACTTCAATCAACTCAGCAGAACCTTCTCTCTCATGTCGCAGAGATTGGAATTCTACTTCTACTTCTACTTCGTTTTCGTCTATTTCGCCTTCTTCTAGATCAGAATTAACATCAACCTGCTTACTCTGACACTGTCTTCTTTCATGGCTAGTAACTAGTTCCCCATCTTCTGGATCAAAATTTTCGACAGGCTCGGGCAGTATACTGTCACTCTGTTTGTCTATCAAATTAATATTTTTTTCACCAACTTTCACTTGGTCATCACCACTAGTATCTTGTGAAATTTCTCGCGGTTTTTCCGTCAAACTTAAGTCTACATTGTCCCCTTGCTGGTTATCATTTTGACTGAAATCATTCAAACTTTCCAAGTATATATCTCGTGTTTCATCATCACCCTGTCCATCATTTTCAGCTGCAACTTTTTCACTCATACTTTACACGTAATTATTCTGTATTTCTTTATCCATGGTTTGGGTATCAACAAGTAGAGCTTGTCCATTTTGATCGGGTCTCTCCGTATCATCATCATCACCATCGTAATAATCATCACTTAAAATCCTATCACTTTTCTTACCTAGACTACCAGAAATTTCACATGACTCAGCTTCTTTAGACTCTCCGGTATTCTTATCAGCAAAATTGTCATCAAGATTCTCTTCAACTCTACTGTACTCACTGACTCTCAAAGTAAATGTGTCCTCATCACTGTCCATACTTGCAATTTCTTTGTAGAAATTGTTCATTCCATCCAATAATTTTTCTTCATCACTTTCTTCCGATGGATTCGATGAATCTGTCATGGTGATGGTATCTGCCAGGCAGGTCTCCATATTAATAACTAAAAAAAAATATAAATAAACATAATAATTGTCTAATAATTATTTCAAAAAATTTAAAATTTTAATATTTACTTGCGCATTAAATAATTAAATATTCAGATTAACTGCAGCGAATGACAACTCAATAAATAATGATATATTTTTTTCAATAGGATAATAAAAAATTATTGTTTTTTACAGAAATAGAAGCGTCTATAATATATAATACATTTATTATATATTATCTATATTAAGTATTCACGTTTGTTTACGAATAAGCATGCAGAGATAATCCCTACTGATTGCTGATGTGATGTAAATAAACAGATCTTACAAACGAAAAATAAACAATGGTATTTTTTTTTTGTATTGAGTATTTCAGTGACAGAAAACTGTGAATACTCGGGTAGTCGGCATTCGGCCTTAAGTAGCAATAATTTCAGTTCAGTAACAGCCAGAATGTCATCACAGGAGTATGTATTATTTTTGTTAAAAATTTTTTCACCCGCCAGAAATACTTGATTATAAATTTGATAATTGATAGATTTATAAATTTTAATTAATATCAAACCGGTGAACAGTGTGTGTGCTCGGGTGTGCGCTCAGGTGTACAAACATGTGCGTTTGTGTGCACATATACGTGTGTGCGAATGAGTGCGTATGTTGCGGGTGTTCGTGAAAAGATGTGCATGTGTATTGATATGTACGTGTAAGTGCACGTGTCGTGTGTGCACATGTACGTGTGTGCGAATGAGTGCGTATGTTGCGGGTGTTCGTGAAAAGATGTGCATGTGTATTGATATGTACGTGTAAGTGCACGTGTCGTGTGTGCACATGTACGTGTGTGCGAATGAGTGCGTATGTTGCGGGTGTTCGTGAAAAGATGTGCATGTGTATTGATATGTACGTGTAAGTGCACGTGTCGTGTGTGCACATGTACGTGTGTGCGAATGAGTGCGTATGTTGCGGGTGTTCGTGAAAAGATGTGCATGTGTATTGATATGTACGTGTAAGTGCACGTGTCGTGTGTGCACATGTACGTGTGTGCGAATGAGTGCGTATGTTGCGGGTGTTCGTGAAAAGATGTGCATGTGTATTGATATGTACGTGTAAGTGCACGTGTCGTGTGTGCACATGTACGTGTGTGCGAATGAGTGCGTATGTTGCGGGTGTTCGTGAAAAGATGTGCATGTGTATTGATATGTACGTGTAAGTGCACGTGTCGTGTGTGCACATGTACGTGTGTGCGAATGAGTGCGTATGTTGCGGGTGTTCGTGAAAAGATGTGCATGTGTATTGATATGTACGTGTAAGTGCACGTGTCGTGTGTGCACATGTACGTGTGTGCGAATGAGTGCGTATGTTGCGGGTGTTCGTGAAAAGATGTGCATGTGTATTGATATGTACGTGTAAGTGCACGTGTCGTGTGTGCACATGTACGTGTGTGCGAATGAGTGCGTATGTTGCGGGTGTTCGTGAAAAGATGTGCATGTGTATGAATATGTACGTGTGAGTGCACGTGTGCGTGTGTGCGTATGTGTGTACGTGTGCGTGATAATAAAAAATTATCAACTCCGCGAAAACTCCCCTTCGGAGTGAATAATTAAAAATTCATTCACTCCGCATTCACTCCGGATTTAATCCGCATTCACTCCGCGAATTTTTTACAGTATATTTATAATATTTTTTTTTTTTTTTTTCCAGTTTTTTTTCGCTAACCACCGCCTCGGTAATGGAGATCGATGAACATAAACAGAAATACGACTCAATCGCTCGACAAGGTCACTCGAAGGACAAAATCGTATACAGTAAGCTGAGTGATTTATTACCATCAGAAATAGCTAATGAAAATGATCCCCCTTTGGCGCGGCCAAGTAAGAAGGAATTGGAGGAAAACACAGAGCGGACTCGGAAAGCTCTTAAGAAAATTACTCAATCGAAGATCGCTACTGCTACGCCGGTACATCGTGCAGAGAAACAAGGGCCAGCTCAAAATATTGCGTACACCCCGTCCCAGCAAGGTCAATCATTCAACTCTGGAGCTAAGCAACGAGTCATCAGGATGGTCAATGCTCAAGTGGACCCCATGAATCCATTAAAAGTCAGGACAAACAACAAATTTCCTCAAGGATCACCAGCTCCTCCAGCACCAGTTTTGCATTCTCCAACTCGGAAGGTGACTGCAAAAAAACAAAAAGAGTGGAAGATACCTCCGTCTAGTTGGAACCGGAAAAATGCGAAACCTTCAGCGGCCGATGGCCGAAATCCGCTACAGGTTCACTTCGATGATAGAATGGCTAAGGTAACTGAGGCTATTGACAATGTTGTCAGGATGCAAGAGCTTAAGAAGGAAGACCATCTCCGTCAGTTGGCTCAGAAAGCGCGGGAAGAACGTGCTGGGTTGAAGGCTTCTGCGGCTCTGGAGAAGTCCGAGGAATCTAAGGAGCGAGATCAGCTGCGACATGAGAGGCACAAGGATCGTGCGCGCGACCGCAATCTTGCTCACGCTGCTCCAGACAAGCGGTCTAGATTACAACGGGAACGCGAGAGGGATATAAGTGAACAAATCGCTTTAGGAATGCCCGCCAAGAACATCAATACCACTGGCGAGGCTCAATTAACCAGCGGTTATTCAATACCACTAAGGGAATGGACAGTGGTTATGGTAATAATGACGAGTTCAATATCTACGATAAGCCCTGGAGGGATTCGAATTCACTGGCTAACAATATCTACAGACCCAGCAAAAATATTGACAAAGACAATTACGGTGACGATCTGGAGAAAATCGTGAAGACCAACGGATTTGTACCCGACAAAGAATTAAGTGGAACTGATCGATCGGCCCAAAGGAGTGGTCCAGTGCAATTCGAGAAGGATGAAGAGGATCCCTTTGGATTGGATCAGTTCTTGACTCAAGCCAAGAGAGCCAGTGGGTCAACAACCACACCAAGTGCTTCTGCGACTTCTTCAAAGCGCAAAGATGACAAAGAACGTCTTTCTGTACCATTAAAAAAGAAAAAGAAATATTAATTAAATTAATCCTAACTTACATTACTACACTGAGAAAATTAAATGATTGGAGTTATCATCTAGTGATGGTAAAATTTTTACTATCAATCTAATAGTAGTGAATATCATCTACATTGTAACAGTAACCATATGGATAATAATTGTTACAATCTAGATGATTTACACAATCATCTCGATGATATTCACTACTATCAGATTGATAGTAAAAATTTTATCATCACTAGATGATAACTCCAATCATTTAATGTTCTCAGTGTATAAGTGAATAAAAATTAATTAATTAATTTAATAGAAAATTTTAATTCCATTTTATTACCGACGATTTAATTGGCATGATTAGCCACTTGTAAAAAAAGACAAGACGTATTGTATAAATTGTAGTAATGCTCGTTTATTTTTTGATATATTTTGAATTTATATAAATGACAGCAATAGTTATTAATAATCTTAATTATACAATCAACGGTATCATTATCAACCTTTATTCAATTTAATCATTTGTACACAAAATTTATTAATTAAAATGATACCATTATTATTTTGAAATGAATATAAATAATTTAATATGAAAAATTGTTTTCTAGTTTTTTATTTTTTACTGATAAAAGTAATGTATGTTAGTTTAATAATTAATCTTGAATGCAGGTAATCGAACTCAAGGTGAACGGTATGTATGTAATAATTAATAGTATTTAATTATCAAATTTATGGATTTTCATATTAAATAAAATTATCACATGACATTACTGTAAATATATTTATTTACTCTGTTACGAGCAGTTCATTAATTACACAATAAAGTATCGACCACGTGTTACTTAAGTTTTTTTTAAAGGCAGCTCGTAATGTGGAATGAATCGGCTGCTGTGAGTGTCTGCAATCTTTATTTACTTTTTTTAAAAGACATTATAAGTATCCATAGCACAAATCACGTTCAATCACTTTAAAAAAATGCAGTGTAAGCAGTCACAATAAGCAAAAGTACACGTAAATTTATTTTACGTTCAGGCACAATACAAATATAAATTTTCTTTTATCTAATATATTTATTTTATTATATTTATAATATCAGCGATTCACTCTTTACTTTAATAATTCGTTTTAACAATCGAAGCGACTTTTTTTTATCATGCGGTTACTCTTTACAAGTAACTGAATAATTACGTCATCAGTTGTGGCACTTGATTTATTTGTACATATATTAATATATATATATTTTTATTTAATTATAATTACAATTACAATATTTAAAAATTCAAATTAGACAATTATAATTAATATTTTAAATAACTTGTAGACACTCACTGAATCTGCCACTTGAAAAAAAAAAAGTTCAGTTTTTTGTCTTTTATTATTTAGTTTAAAATTCTTTTAACGCTTAACTATTTGTATGTTTAATTAATTTTACTTGTGACGTATAAAGATAAACGATATCGTAGTTCATAATAGTAATGATCAATGTTTACAATAGAGAATGTTCCATTTAGTTTTAAAGTTGACAAAAAAATTCAAAGCTAACTAAGTAATTAAAAAAAAATAATAAAAATTATTATTATTAGTTTTTGTTTAATTAATTAATTAATTAATTGATTAACTTTAATATTTATCAGACGCAGTTTAAAGTAAAACTCTTATGAGATCGGCGTCCGCTTACATCTTGCATTGATTTTTTATTATAAAAAAAATTTATAATAGACAAAATTCATTTTATTTTATTAATTAATTTTATTTTTAGCTACAGCATATTATCAACTAATCAATAATGCTTCTCAAAGGCTCATATTATTAATATTGTCAGATTATTTTTAGGCATATTCAATAAGGCTCGAAAATTTTTTCGACCGATACGGAAAGCAAAATTATTTATGACACTGGTTACCAGACGTTTGACAATTTTCGGATTTTTTTTCAACAAACCAATTACTAAAAATTAAAAAACAAACATATGCATATGTAGAAAATTGAAAAAACTATAAGTGCAATTTGTTCAAATATTTTTTTTCATAATTTATCGTTTGAAAAAAAATTCAAAAACTTCAATCTCATAATTATTTTTTAAAATTTCAGACTGTGACTGTTTATTTATTTAATTTCTTTGGAGTGAAATTCCAAATCCAAGTGAATGGAAATTTAAATGAAATACAAATCACACCACGGAAAAAAAAACCTTATCTACTTCATATGCGGTGTAATTTTTTTTCAAGCTCCCTCGGAGTGACGAAGCGGAATAAATCTGCAATCACTCCGAATTCCCTCCCGATTTTTCAGTGTATTGATAATAATAAATATTGAATTTAACATGATTTAGAAAGTAGTTTTGATAAGAATAATTAATTTAGCTTTCCGATGGTCGTCAATATATCTTAATACTTTCATTTTAAACACTTTCTTTTAGCGCCAGTCGCACTTGCACGCTGGTTATTATTATAATTATTATTTTATAAAATAGCAATAGCATTTTGTTATAATTAAATTGACAGTAACTTGTTTTAAATTGCACATAAATATATATCATAACGTCTATATAAAAAAATAAAACGTCATGCCGATCAAGTTGTTAATAAAATATTTAACATTTCTTTTCTATGAGTAATATAATTGTAATAGAGAATATTATTATTATTATTTTTGTTTTTTTTTTAATGTTTTTTTGTTACGTCAATTAATAACTCATTGAGTTATAAGGCTTCAGTTCAGTGTATCGAATAACAGAACACACGCTGTCTATTATCTCCTCGTTTAAAATTTAAATATAATAATAATAATATATAATATCGGTACAATTTATTTAAGGGCAATTTCAGACAGTGCCCCCCACTTTTTTTTAAATATTCAATGACAACTGTCATTACCGTATTTTAATTTTATAACTCAGTGACTTTTCTTTTTAATTAATTAATTAAATTTTACTACGGTTGACATTTCAGAGTCACTGAATATTTTTGAAAACTGTGGGGGAGCTAATGTCTGAGAATGCCTTTAGTCATCGGTAATTCTACATGTTTGCACTTTGTTCAAATTTTAAAATGTCATTAGATGTGTAATTAAAAAAAAGAAAATAATAATTTCACCTTTTTCTGTATTGCAAATAAAATAATCTCTTTGTATCATGAGAATATTTAAGAAAACAAGACCAACCACACTCATTTATTATTGTTTTTGACAGTCAGTCTCCTTTTCTACTTAAATTAAATTTTATATTATGTATAGATAAGGGTAATTTAAAAAAAAAAAAAAAAAAAAAAAGAAAAAACAATTATAGTAACTGATATTTATAATTTTTTACGACACGGAACTTATGGCATTATGAGGAGACCCCATTTGAGTAAGGACTTTGTCTAGCCACTGCAGTGGACCATGTAAATGTGCCTCGATCCAGCAGGGTGTTGACGTAACATCTTGCCGATGATATTCAGCTCCCCATCCTTTGACGAAAGACATTCTAAAATAAATAATAAAAATGTATTTTATTGATTTACGTCAAAGACCAAAGTAATTGCTGATGATTGATGATGATAATTAAGCTGACCTTATTGTACACATCTTGGTGAGCTCGTAGACGGCTTCGAATCCATGATTAACACTCTGGGAGAGCAATTGTGCAAATTCAGCATTGTTAAATATCTTTAGTGAACATCCTGGAGGTATTTTGCAGACTGTACTGGGATGAAAACCATGATGGTGATTACAATTTCTCGATTGTACAAAAATAGCCGAGTCAGATAAACACTCGGCGTAAACTTCGCCACCGACATAATAAAGATGAACACCTTTGCCGATGTGTCTTCTTGTGTTCTCTATCGTTGAGTTACGATTGACGTTGGACAGCTGACCTAGACAAAAACGGTCAGAGTTGTTGCTGGGATTGGTGAACCCGTCGACAATCACAGAGTGGGACTGACAGTGAAAGACTTCACCGACGCGGCAATTTAATTCGTAGTAAGCAATTGATGCCCAGTAAGGCGGTTCCTGGTAGCAAACTGGATCAACTTCGGGAGAGCCTCCAGTGTCCATAGCAGCGGGATCAGGCGGGGGCGATTGTCCAGTTTGTGAACCGTCGTCTGGCGGCGAGTAAGCCGGTGGTGGTGTCTCAGGTAAACCATTTGTGCCATACGGACTTTGAGGATTATTTGAGGCGCTACCGGGACTCGGTACTGAGCTTATTGAGGACATCGGCGATGTAGGATTTATACTGGACCCGCCAGTAGGTCCAGAGTTGAATCCACTTGTTGAATAGGACACATTGTGTGGCATTGTCGTGTCTTGAATCTGCTGAAACGGCAGCAACGAATGTCCCGGTGCGAATTCCGAGTGTCTTGGCACCAACACTGGCGGCAACACAGGGCTCTCAACTCGTTTATAATGGTAAGGGTTGATACAGACTTCTTTCTGCTTGGCTGAAAATGGATATTGGCACAGTTCCAGGGGTTTCAGTTCATGGTGCGACTGCAAATCAGGCCACCTCCATACACGACAATAGATAACGTGCGGTAAACCTTTACGGTGTGACACCTGAAGTCTTCCATCAAGACTTCTAGGTATGGTTACACATTTGCTAGGTGTACCAGGACAACTCAGAGCACGTTCCAGCTCTTCGATCGCACCTTTTCTTTTTTTTAACTTTTTAACCAACGAGTCAACGGCTTTCTCAGCCCATTTTTCTTCCTCGTCACCCTGTTTCCAACCCAGAAGTTTTTTAACCGCCGGACTTGTGAAAGAAAATAAACTATTTAACGATGACATTGGTCCAGAGCTTGATGTTCCTTCGTCATCATCCATTTCCCTCAATCTTCAATTGATAATCTCCGTATCGAATTTTTACGCTCCACTGGAATAATAATAAATTCATTGTTAGTTATTATCATCATTATTGCAACTATTATTATTACTACGTATATTTTTTAGCATAAAAACGAGGGGTACCACGAAAGGTATATTTTAGTAGCAATTAAATGTAATTTTAGTGCGTGAGTTAGTAATTGATAAGCAACACGAAGGTAATTAAATGGTAGGACATAAAGTAATAAGAGTGAATGGCAGAGTAAGAAGAACGGGGGCGTCGCAAATCATAAGTACTTGCTGATAAACAGTGTGTACTTGTTACCAATGGCTTCCTATATATATCAACACACCATTTATATTTATTCCCACCATAATTACTATCCACAATCTACAATAAAAATAACAACAATAAAACCAAGTAATCAAAATAAATATCAGTAAAAATCGACGTTTAATATTTTATTGACGCTTTTTACTACATAACCCAATCGCTAAGGGCTTTGGAGTATTCGCGCCGAGAACCCACAACTTTATAACCAGTAATAGTTTATTTAAAAGCAATACTCACATTTTTTTATCACGGTAATTTATAAATAAACCAATCAAATGTTTTGTTAACAGACGATCAGTAAAAAAAATCAGAGTCGTTCACGACGGCATCGTCGTATAATCACTAGACAAATGTTTATCCCGCGTTGCTCTCTGCTCTCACTCGAGCGCTTCGTTATGGCGTTACGTCCTTCTCAACGTTATGGCGGATATTGGCATCACCAGTTTCAAGTGGAAGAATATTATGTGTGTATATATGTATATATATATGTATTATATATTATATTGAATTGTATGTATTGTAAGTTGTGTGATTCTGCGTACACGACGCGGTAAAACCTGGCTCCTGACTGTGTTGCCTGCACTTGACAATCTACTTCTCAGCTTGTCTCTCCCCTTTTTTTCTCTGTCTCTCCCTTTTATTTCTTATACATAACACACTTATACACAATCACGATGACGCGATGTATCATATCCGTATTTATGATTTCAAGAACTCTGGTCCTGTCTCTCTCACTCTCGTGGAATTCAGTGCGCTTTTATCTGTACTCGTTGCTGTTGGCTGGCACACCGTTCATTATCATGCCCCGCCTCCCATTCAGCGGACACTCGTTTACTTACATCGACTATCGATTTGGAAACTTCGATACATCGATTAGTCGTTTCGTAAATAAATTTTTTTAAAAACTGAATCTGTGGATTTTAAATCTGAAAAATGATTATTTTAAATTTGAATTTATTTTAAAAATTCATCTGTCAGAAATAATTTTAAATATTTTCAATGAGATAACTTGAAGTCTTTTTTATTTTAAATTTATACTCGGAAAGAGACACACAAAAGTACTGACGCACTTTGAAAATGTGAATCATAAAATTTTAGCAGGTAAGAAAAGTAATGAGTAAAATAACTGGAAAATTCATTTCAAGTGACCTTGAAATTTATCATTCATTTGCTCGTAATTATAGATTTCTTTTTTACTGGCTCACGTGGTCAAAAACTCAAATAATCATAAGCCACCTGGTGGGCAGCAGGAAAATCATGTTTTTACAAATTACAAATTATTTTAAAAAATTAATTAACAGTATGCGCTCTTAGAATTCAAAATAAGTCGGAGTCTAGTAATTTTTGGTTTTTTTTTAAATGATAAACTATTAAAAACAAAAAAATTAATTACAAATTTACACCTATAGCTTTTCAAATTTTCTACATGTTCATATTTCAGACTGAAAAAAAATTTTTCTTAAAAAATGAAAATGACAGATTGACTGAAAGTGACAGATATTTTACATCCGGTTAATTATCATTTCAATTAAATAAAAGTCAGCGAATTAGTTGCCGCCATTTTGTTGAAAATAAAATAATTTTTAAATAAAATATTTTTTTTTGTCATAAAAGAAAAAATTTGAAAATAAAAATGTAAAATAAAAAAAAAGTATCGACAGTCGGTAAAAGTAATTTACACGACGACAGGAATTTAACGAACGGATGAGCCAAGTGTCTGTTTATCGCAAAGTAAACTTTAAAAGATTTAAAGATGGCGGACACCGCGAATGACGGTGATAATCGTGTAGAAGCAAATGTATCAAGTGAAATGGAAAATTCACAAGAAAACGGCCAAGTTGCCGTCGTAGATGAAAACCCAGAGAGAGACGTAAGTTTTTTACTAATTTTTTTTTGTCAATTACTCATATTACCCATAGGTTAATTTAATTTAAATAGTTTACATGGTAGATAGCAATGATCTCATCAGCTCACAAGGTCTAGCTGATCCTTTTAGATTTAGGAAGGACACGTAATCAATTGCGTGTCATAATTTTTAGTTGCCATGTACACGTGTACATTTACCCCACGAAATAATTAGATTGTTCTGCAAAAATTTATCTCAATTCTATATTTGTATCAGTAATATTTTTGGTACACTCCCTACTATTTAACAATGACCTAAATTCCCAATTAAAAACTTTAAAAATTAAACTGATAATTTAATTAATTGAACAATTAAATTTTTAAATTTCAGATCAATGCTGAAATCGACGCCCAGAGACAAAAATATCAACCAACTAAATGGGAATCATTCTTAGCAGTATTCAAATCACTTATCATTAGGTCATTGATTATATATTTTATCACGTCATTCTTCCGAAGACCAGCAGCAGATCCTGCGACATCAGCAGCAACAACCGATGGCGTTGTTCCAAAGTATCCGGCAGTTAATGTCTACGATAATGGAACATTATTTGACTTGTATGTATTTTTATCCGAGGCGGAAGTTTTCAATTCGTTTGAAGATTCAAGAGCGCTGATATGGCAAGAAAAGGGTTTGGTGTATGGCGACTGGACAAGTGGACCCAGCCATGACGGCACGCGTTTCTTTAACCATAAATTTGAGGTGTCGAATAAATTGAAAAACAATGGGTCGATTTATCTACATATTTACACCACAAAGACGGGAAAATCGATAAATCCAAAGGATGGGAAAGAAATTTATTCGGCGACTCACGTGTGCTATACTAAAAAAATGGTAAATAAATTCAAAAAAATAAAATACCAAAAGCGACACAATTTATTGACTGGACAGACAACTGCCAGTGAAGAAGAAATAAAAAAAGCGGAGCTGATGGACCAGGAAATAGTGTCCCACTGGCATCCTAATTTAACAATTAACCTCGTGACAGATCAAACCAACTGGGTGTCGGGACAAGTTCCGCCTCCATTGAATGAGTACATTGAATTTATACAGGGAGGTTCGTTCTACAAGCCACCGATTTATGTTAATGATTTCTGGAACATGCAGCGCGATTATCAGCCGCTAAATGACACCGTGAAGGAACTGGAATTGCATCTCACTTACCAGCCACTGTCTCTGTTCAAGTGGCAGCTGTACTCGGCGCAGAATATGAGAAATAAGTGGACCTCGTCGTTCATGGGAGACGTCGCTGATGAAGATGACAGCGATCAAGACACTCTGAAAGAAACGATCCTCGAAACAAATCCCTACTTACTGGGAATGACTATTTTTGTTTCGATTTTGCACAGCGTTTTTGAATTTTTGGCATTTAAAAATGGTGAGGATTTTAATTTAATTTTAAAAACACAACTATCAGACTTGATAATTAATTTATAAAATTTTTTGTTGCAGATATTCAGTTCTGGAATAATAGAAAATCATTGGAAGGTTTGTCAGTACGTTCAGTCTTCTTCAATGTCTTTCAATCCCTGGTGGTGCTGCTCTACGTCCTGGATAACGAGACCAACACTCTGATCCGTCTGAGCTGCGGTATCGGACTGTGTATTGAAATCTGGAAGATCAACAAAGTCGTGGACATCAGCTTAGACAGGAGCAGAAAAATCCTAGGAATATTTCCCAGCGTGTCCTTCCGCGACAAGGGATCATATGTCGAGAGCTCGACCAAAGAATACGACAGACTCGCTTTCAAATATCTATCCTGGGCTCTGTATCCTCTTCTCGGCGGATACGCGATTTACTCATTGATGTATTTAGAGCACAAAGGATGGTACTCGTGGGTACTCAATATGCTCTACGGTTTCTTGCTGACATTCGGGTTCATAATGATGACGCCACAATTATTTATAAATTACAAATTAAAAAGCGTAGCTCATCTTCCCTGGCGCATGCTGTCCTACAAATTTTTAAACACATTCATCGACGACATATTTGCTTTCATTATTAAAATGCCGACGCTGTACCGACTAGGTTGTTTCCGTGACGACATAGTCTTCTTTATATTTTTATATCAGCGATGGATTTACAAAACTGATCTGTCGAGAGTTAACGAGTTCGGTTACTCGGGCGATATGGAAGCCGATCAGGCTTCGAAAAAACAAGTCGCTGTTACGAGTACGAAAGATAAAGTCAGTAAGAAAACTGATTAATTTTATGTACGATAATCTCTTTAAATACGTATTAAATTAATTAATTCAAATAGATTTTATAATTAATTTTCATTAACTTTGTCGTACCAAAGTACAAAATCTAGATCAATTACGTCATTTATTTTTTTTTAATTCTTTCATTAACTTTTTTTTTTATTAATTAAATTTAATTAAACCCGCGGGTATTAATATTTCTATATGTCTGCCAGAGTACATACTAATTTCCAGGATAAAAATGTCGACGTGTAGATAAAATCGCGTTGATTTTTACACAAAAGAAAATATATATATAGAAAAAAAATCTGTATTCAAATAAACGGACAACTAGCCAAGATTTGAAAGTAGAAAAAATGAATTAAAGTTTTGAAAGTTTTTAATTAAAGAACAAATAAATAATATTAATAATAATAATGATAATGAGTGTAATTAATTTAAAAACGCTTTGTCAGATGTTTAATTGCAATAAAGTATAAAAAAAAGTCTTAAATTAATTAATGAGCTTCCAAAAATGGTTTAATGGGTTGTTTTTTTAAAATTTTAAAAACTTATATATTTATATATAATAATGTTTTTTAAAAAATTTTTTTATTACCGAAAAATAAAATATGAGCTCATATATAGAAGTGTATTATTTTAATAAATTAATTAAAAGTACTTGCCACATAAAAGGTAAGTACATGATAATTAGGTACAAATATTTTTTTTATTTTTTTTCTTTTATCGCTACTTAACTTATCTACTTTGCATAGAGGATTTACATGTCAGTTAATTAAAATATAACGTGTAATAGATTATTTTTAAGCTTTTGATAACGTGGTAAACAATAATTAGTAATTAAATTCTACGTTCGTTTTTTTTTTAAATTACATTAAAAATAAAATTATCTAATATTATTGTTATTATTATTATTATAGTAATTCGTTTGAAGTTATTTTTTGTTCAGTTAATTAAGGCCATTATCAAACAGTGTCCTCACTTTTTTTATAATTATAATTTTGTTAATTAATTAAAAAAAAAAAAAAAATGGAAGGATTCATAAAAAAAAAAAAGACAACAGAGTTGTAATTTCGCTGAGATAAAATTTTTACAAAAAATTACTGACAGTTGTCATCAATTAGGAGTCAAACGAAATTTTTAAAATGAATTTTAGTAAATTTTGTAATTTGAATTTGAATTTATTTACCAAATTTCGATTAACTTCTAATTAATAAAAAATAATTAATTTTTTTAAAATTCAATCTCAGCGAAATTGTCATTTCTATAATTAATACTTAAATTATTTTCTAAGTAATTAACAAAATTTTGACACTTGTTAATTTAAAATTTAAAAAAAGTGGGAGACACTGTCTGAGAATGCCCTAAAATTTTAATTATTACTAGATTGTACTTAAAAATTCTTATTTTATCACTTGATAAAAGGCAAAAGGTGCATTGTAATGATAATTTATAGTACACCAAAAATAAAAACAAAATTTATGACAATCTATCCCTAGTTCGTGATATTTTTTCGATAACTATAAATTACAAAAAAAAAGTTTAAGAATACAAATAATAAAAATTATAAATAAATATAAAATTATACATAGACGGCAATAAAAGACAATTGAATTGATAACAATAATAAAAACAAGACTAATTATTTGAAAACATCAGTGATAAATCATTAAACAGTAATATTAATTAATTAATTAAGTAGTTAATTTTTTTAATTACTAGATTGGCAGTAGTCAATGTAATAACTTTCGGTTAAGTAGCAATGTGGCCTATTTAAGTTAAATGGCTGAGGTTAAATTTAAAGTTTAAATACAATGACAATTTTGATTTAAATATGTTTGAAATAATACGCCGAGTATTTTAAATTTAATACTTTCTTCATATGCTGTGTGAAATGTGTCATCTGTTACCAACGCACTGAAGAAATGGAGTGTGCGCTTTTTGGTGAATAAAAATATTTATTTAATAATGATAAAAAATAATATTAATTGAAATTTATTGATAAATTACGCGACCATTCCGGCGTCTTTAGCCATACTGTGAAATGCGCTGGTCGGTGTTTGCATTAAAACTTCCGGTTTATCGAACTCTGTTATAACTCCCTTATCTAAAACAATTACCCTGAAAAATTAAGATAACAATTAGTAAATTATTTATTTATTTATTTGTTTATAAATGATTAGATTCATACCTGTCCGAATCAACGATCGTATTAAGTCTATGAGCAATTGTAAGAACAGTACTGTCTTTAAATTCTTCTTTGATCGTCTGTTGAATAAGATCATCTGTCTCTAGATCAACAGCAGCAGTAGCCTCATCTAGTATGAGAATTTTAGTTTTTCTTAATAGAGCTCTCGCCAAACAAATTAATTGCCGCTGGCCGACACTCAAATTGTCCCCACCCTCGGACACCGAGTACATGAGCCCATTGGGAAGAGTTTTGGCAAAGGCTTTCAAGTGCGCGTGTTCAAGCGCCTGCCAAATTTGTTCATCAGTGTGCGAATCAAAAGGATCTAAATTGAGACGCAGAGTGCCTGAGAAGAGAACTGGATCCTGAGGGATAATTGTGAGCCTTGATCTCAGTGCATGGAGACCAAGCTTGGATATGTCGATGCCGTCGATGAATATTTTACCCGCAGCCGCCTCAATTATTCTGAACAGCGACAACGTCAAAGAAGACTTGCCGGCTCCAGTCCGGCCGACAATTCCAATCTTCTCACCGCCGTTCACGGCAAAACTTATCCCATTGAGCACAAGATCCAGACCCTCTCGGTAGCGGACTTTGTAATCACGAAACTCGACGCAGCCTTCTGAAGGCCAATCTTTTGGTGGAGCCGTACTAGGAATTTCCCATGCGGCTTCCTGTGGTGTTTCTCCGTACTCTTTTATTCTTTCAACAGCGACGATATTTGTCTCGACGTCTGATGTCATTCTCACAAGCCAATTTAATGTCTGCGTTATCTGAAGTGCGTAACTAATTGACAGACCAACAAGACCAGGGCTCAATGAGTCTCTTCCAAGTACAGAAAATATTGCGGCAAAAAATATTATCATGTTACCCAACATTTCTAATCTCACCGCCAGCCATCTTTAAATAAAAAAATTTATAATAAATCAAAGACGCTAATTGTACAAGTGGTATTTTATTTTTTTTTTTATTTGAATACTTTTTAACGTACCTATTACTTATAATACCTGGGTAGTAACACATTTGATTGAAATCAACTCGACGTTCTGATTCATAGATAAATCTTTCTTGTACATCAAATGCACGTATTGTTTGAGCACCTAAATAATAACAATAATAATTATTATACTTACAATTATGATTATAAAAAATAAGTAAGTACCTGTTATGGATTCACCAAAATGAGAATAAATAGGAGATCTTGATACTGATTCTAAACGCTTTAATTGACGTGAAGTCGCAACGTAAAAACGTTGAATGAAATAATAAATAACACCGATAGGTACTATCACTGATATAAATATCGGTGTACTGTAACTTATTACTACAAGTGTAGCAATCACCTGTAATTGGTATGTTAATTAGGGTTAATTAAAAAAAAACAGTTATGCAAACGATACCAGTTAAAATAACTAATCTGTGAAAAAGCAAAATATTGAGACCATTACGTAAAATAATAAAATGAATGAAGAAAATAAATAAATAATATTATCATGCAAAGCTGTGCTTGATATAAATTACTGATGATAAAAAAGTAAACAAAAAACACTTAAGGCCCACCAACATGTACCAATAATAGTTCTCGTAGCCTAGTTAATTAATTAATGTTTAATTATTATTGAGACAATCTACCACCTTATGCCTTAATTATATTAAGCCCAAGCATTACTTTTATTAAATTAGGATAATCCACTTAAATAATTATTTTATAACCGCTACCAAATGAGACGGACACAATTATACTAAAAATTAAAATATTACATTATATTTAAATACTATGTGGAGTTTTCAGCATGTTCAAATAAGGCAGAGTTTCTATAATTGATACTGAAATTTGAATTGGTGATTAGTGTAAAATTACCTCGAAGAGACAATAGAAGCTATCAGAAATTTGCTGCGGAAGCGAAGTGTCCAGCACGTCGACATCTTTAGCAAATCTGGAGATAATGCGACCAGTAGGAGTAGTATCAAAGAAGGTCAATGATGCACGCATTACCCCCCGAAGCATTACCAGATGCATCTGACGTGCAGCCAGCCAGCAGCCCAGCTGTGGAGCCAAATCGCAGAAAAAACTCGTCACCGCTACAACAAGACGCCGGCAATAATTTTAACCGCAGCATCGTTTTTAACAAAATTTTTTCCTCTAGCTCTTTGTGACAGCGGTCATTTTTAAATCACATCTTATTAAATGTTATTATTATACTGGGCTTAAATTTTAAATTGGTATTCAAGTAAATTGCCACCACTAGGCAAGGGAGTGAAGTTTGCTGTGCCATGCATTTCGTAGATATCAATTTTTTATTCTTATATTATTAATTTTATTGTTTAAGGGCATTCTTAAAAATTTCCCCCCTCTTTTCAAAAATATTGATAATTCCCGCCGAAATATACATTTAAAAAAAAATTACTTACAGTTGTCATCAATTAGAAGTCAAACGAAAATTGACATCAAGTTTTTACTCAAATTTATTTAACTCCTAAATGATATCAGCTGTAATTAATTTTTTAATTAAAATTGGGGGTATTAAGAATGACCTTGATTTAAAAAATAAATTAAATTGTGATACTTTTATTAGTTAAAATTAATGAAATAGTAGTTTAGTTCGTAGGAAATAAATAAAATAGTGTAAATATTAAATTATTATTTTAAAAATAACAGTAAGACTAGATAGGGTTCAAACTCTCATAGCAAATGATACTAAGCAGATACTTGGCAGTAGAAATAATCAGGCATAATAAAGAGTATAATTGTATCCGTCATCAGCTGGTTTAAAGTGAGAGAAACATGCTCGAGTGCAATATTTTTTACAAAACTACTGGCATGCGACATAGATAAAAAAGTAAAATAAAAATATGTGAGTAAAATAAATGAGATTTAGTTATGCATAATGAGACCATGATAATGATCGCGTATGAAAGCTTACCCTCAAACAACAGGGTAGCCACTGTACAATGGATAAGGGTAGTTTTGAGTCCATGACGTCTACATCGCCACTGAAACGGCTTAGAATCCGGCCGGTGGGTACTGTATCGAAGAAAGAACTGGGAGCACGCATTATGTTGAGCAGAGCCTCACGCATCATTGCTGAGGATGATCTCAGGGTACCAACGTATATAAACATTGATGAGAATACCACAGATAGGACTGTAACACAATAACTACATCTTCAGAACAACCATCCACTCTTCTTGTAGTCCTGTCGTTTCCTTCTTTCTTTTTAAACCAATTTGTTAATTACTAGCCATACATCATAATGCATTAGCAAGTTAAGTACAAACAATAACACACGCGCAGAAAAAAATTTATTGAAGCAACGGAAGACGAGTGGTAATTTTAATTTTTGATTTAAAGTTTTATTTTTTGAATTAACGGACTTTTATTATCTAGAGTTTTTTGCAATCTCTTCTTCTGTTACTTCAATAAATAAATTTCTTTGCGTGTACAATCTGGAATATTTAAAAAAAAAACCCATTGGACAGATTAGTCAACAAAAAAAAATCGCCATAATGATTGATGAGTTATGATTTAATGATATTCTATTTTATTTGTTTTTTTCTTATATATAGTCTGTATTCTTTTAAAATCAGGAAGCAACGCAAGCAATTTATTTCCCCAGCACATTGTCACTAAAATCAATGCGCGCTTTATTTTAAAAAATATATTTTTAAAGCTTGAGAATGCAACTAATAAAATATATAAAATTTTGTTTGATATGAGTGATCATACCGAGAAAAAACAATTTAGCCAAGAACGTAGATTAATTGGTATAATATTGTCAACGACGTCTGTATCTTTACCAAACCGATTCAACAGACGACCTGCCGGTGTCCTGTCAAAAAATGACATAGGATTGCGTAGTACTTGCATCAATAATTGTTGGAACATTTTAACACATGCTCTAACTGACCCTATTGCCAAGTTTACCGATATAAGGATTGACAAAATACCTAGAAAGTGTTTAAAAAAAAAAATAAAGAAAAAGAGTAATATTATTGCTGATCTGCTGAGACAATTGACGTCATTTTTTACTCTCATCTCTCTACTATTTTTATTGTCAACGCTATTATTTTTTATAAATAAAATGGGGATAACGGTGACCTGCCCTGATAGCCATTTTGTCGCAAGTTGACGGGAATCTACAACCGAAGAGATGTCAAGTTGACTGCAGTTGACGGTAATTTGCAGTCAATTCATAAGTAACATTTTGAATTCGTTTTTTTTTCTGCAACTTTTTTGATTGACGAATTCCTATTGTACTCGTATCAGTAAAAACTGGGAACAGCAGAACTTGACGTCAACCTGGCTGACAAAACTGAACAGCAAGTTTTTTAAAAGAAAGTGTGGCTATCAGGGTAGTGATTAGATTCCGGTACCTACAGATGAATTGACGTATGATAAAAATTAACTGATATGAGGAGTATGGATTTAACCGTGCTGAAGGTGCAACTAGTATTATTTAAATAAAATAAAAAAATAACGAGATGCAAACAAATAATAAAAATAAGAATAATAATAAAAGTATGTGTTAGCTAAATAAAACGAATAATATTAGTTGACAAATAAACAAAATAATAAAATCTACTCTACGGCAAAACACAGTACTCATTGGTGGACCGTGATACGTCGTATCAATATTTTAAATTGTGAATTTATCAACAGAAAAAAAGAATTTTTACTTGCCCTGAGAAATTCTTTGCATTATGAATTGAAAACGAAAATTTTCATTCCATAATAAAAAATTTCTCTTGTGCTAAGAAATAACTTTTTTTCTGTGCAAAAAAAAATATGAATTTAATGAAATAAACAAATAAAAATGCAAATAAAAAGTGTGATACGGTATGTAGAGTTATTGTGAGATCAATTTTTAAAAATCTCACGTACCCCTGCGAGGCAAAGTAACCATGTTCTAAGATTCATCGGTAATACATTGTCGACAACATCAACGTCCTTGCCAAAACGATTTAATAGTCTGCCAGACGGCGTGGTATCGAAAAATCCAATAGGTAAACGTAGTACGCCAGATACTAATTCATCATGCAGCATTTTACTGCTTCGCAGACAGCCAACAGCCGAAATCAGCTGTGCAACAAGCACAAAAATTGCTGAAATTCATTTTTAAAATAACAATAAAAAAAAAAATATACAGTAGCCATTAGTTTCCCTGAATTTAAAGTTTAATAAATTATTTTTTGTCAATAAATATCGTGATAGATTTAATGGTTGTATATGTAAATATACCGTTAGAGATGACCATGCACAGAGTCAACTGTTTAATATCAAGAAGCAGTAAATTAGTTGTCTACTAGAGCTACGTCCCTAAGGGATAAAATTCAAAATGACAAGAATATATATTTATAGACATGCGCATGTTGCATTAAATATATTAACTTGTAAAAATATTCCACAATGCTACTGAGGTATGTGAGAATGAATAATTATATATAAATTTATCAAAACTACTGTTAATGTAAGTAAGTAAATAAATAAATAAATAAATAAAAATAAATGTAATTGACAATACTGGCCGCGCCTTCAAAAACACAGCAAACCACACTCGTTTCTCTAATCGTAATTGTTAATTCGAGTGGGAAGAAACGAGTTAATTATTTAACTGACTATTAAATATATTTTTCATCTGCTTATTAATATCGTGCTTCCTGTGATATGCTTTCATTAGAATGGGAGTTGCTATCATCATAATTAGATTTTAAATTAAATCAACTGTAAAGCGATGCCGGTCCATAGGGTTTCAGTTTTTGGACTAAAGGCAACGAGACTCTTCAGAATCGAACCTCGATGAGACCATAGTTGGTTTTATTTTTCGTTAAAGTAAATTAAATTAAATGTCGATTAATACTGAGAGATTACATACCTTGACCTAGACCTAGACCTCCGTACACAGAGACATACGTGAGTTTTTTAGAGTCATCAACTGTTCCATTGACAACAACTGTCTTGTCATTAGACCAGTCACTGATCCAGATGTTCGATCCAATACTGAATGCTTGGAAAATGGCATTCATTATTATTGTTGATATTGACAAAAACCAACCGATTGATTTTAAATAATGAGCGTACACGCGTAATTTTACCTGAATAAAAGAAAACAATTTGTTAAATTTGATTAAATTTACCTGTAGATTTTTTAAAGAAAATACTTACACTTCCGGTTTCTGTTTTTTCAGCTTCAATTATTTTCTCACCGGCTTTTACTGTAAGTGAATTGTCCTTGATGCTAGAACTGCGCATCATATTAACCGATTTTTGGCTGTCTACTGATTGTTGCCTGTGTAAAGAACCGGTCAATGATTTCTGATCAATGGATCCAGACTCGCTGTGAGTGATAGACAATCTAGACCGTGCTTTCGTTAATTTCTGTTGAAGTTCTTCTGGTCCAATAGTCGACTCAAGTTGTTGCTTTATTTCCGTCAGCTCGGTTTCCGGCACATCCTCAGGCTTGATTTCTTGAAGATGTTGAATGAGAAAATCAGCAAAAGCACCTCGTTTCTCCATCAACTGTTTGTATGTCCCGCTTTCCGTTACCTCACCGTCTTTTAACACAATAATATTATCGACTTCCGGCAAATAAGTAATACCATGAGTGACAAGTACACGTGTCTTTTTTTTCAGCAAACCACTGGGTCCAACGACATTTTCAAAAATATGTTTTCCGACATGAGAGTCAACGGCACTGAGAGGATCATCAAGAAAATAAATATCGCAGTCAGTGTAAACAGCTCGAGCAAGAGCAACTCTTTGTTTTTGCCCACCAGATAAATTTATTCCTTTTTCGCCGATTTCCGTTTGGTCTCCAGCCGGCAGCATTTTAATATCCAGACCAAGAGCACACGCATCAATTACTTTAGCATACAGAGCTTTGTCCATAGGTTTCCCAAATAAAATGTTGTCTTGCAGAGTTGCATTTTGGATCCATGCTTGCTGAGCAACGTAAGCTATTGATCCTTTGGTATTTACTCTCCCGCTAATTCGTTCCATTTCTCCAAGGAAAGCCGATATCAGTGAGCTCTTACCCGATCCAACTGTTCCCACAACAGCCACCAACTGTCCTTGCTGCACTTGCAGGTTTATGTTCTTCAACGTAGGCCTGTCTGGAGTATCTGAGTCCCACGTAAAAGTCCCATTCTCAATAATCAATGGGTGTAGTTCTGACTGATCATGTTGAACGTTATTTGGATCTAATTCTTCCCCATTCATGTATGCGTTTATTCGTTTGATGGAAACCATCGCCTGTACAAAGTTGCTTATTACCATGGGTAACATTGACAATGGAAACCGCAGGATATTGAATAAACTCAAAGACACAAAAGCTTTTTTGCTGTCCAGGACATTTGTAGGGTCAATGTAGACATAGGTAGCAAATGACACGAAAGAAACTAAAAACGGAGCGCAGGACCATATAAAACTTGTTCCCGCGTTGAGATAAGCCGCTTCTTTTAATACCTTTATCTCTTTACTTCTTATTTTCAAAATTTGTTGCTCAAACGACGGCTCCCATGCATATAATTTAAGTACTTTAATGCCGTTTAATACTTCATTCATGAGTTTAACTCTTTCGTCTTTGCTCTTCATTTGTTTTATCTGCAAAGTCTTGACTTTATTGGCAATAAAGGCGTTTATTGGAATAAGAACAATCATGACAGCTAGACCAGCAAAAACAGCAGCATTTAGCTCACCCCAGAGGAAGTAAAGCGCAACCCCGATTTGCAAAGGCGCTGACCAGATCATGTTGATGTACGGCATCAAGTCCATGAATCGTTGCGCGTCCACGGACATCAGATTTACTATTTCGCCCACTGTTGATTCTTTACGTGCGGCGTTTGACATTCTAAGCGCTTTACGATAAATAGCCGCGACAAGGGCTGTGCGCATTCTCATGCCCACGATAAACATCCGGTTGAAGTACTGCGACAAGACTAATGTTTGAGATATCGCTGTTAACAGAAGAAGAACGGCATAAAAATAACCCTTCCACATTTCTTCTTTTCCTGATACAAAGTTTATAAGTAATCTGTAATTATTTTTAAAAAAACAATTAGTAACTTACTTTTATTTAAAATTTAGTTAATAAATTAATTAATGACGTACCCTAATACTAGAGGACTGATAAACGTCATTATATCTTGTGATAATTTAAGTAGCGCGCCAAAAAGAAGAGTTGGACCAAATATTTTGTATAGAGGTATAATAACAGAGGCGACTTTTCTCTTCCGGGTACTGTCGAAGTCAACCTGGCCGGAAGCTTTGCGAAATGAGGCCTTGGTACCCTGGCTGTTTAAAAAAAATCATTTTATTTTACCTGAACTCTGATAAATTTACCGAAAAAAAAATAATTTAAAATATTTTCTCACCTACAGTAATTGCAACAGAGCCTTGTTAGCAATTACACACACACTTATTAATAATGTAAGACAATACTTGACAATAATAAGATAAAATATTAATAACAACTTACTTGTCGCATTTTTGAATATTTCTCGTCCAATATTTATTGAACTTCGGAACGATTTCCGCTGCCGTATCCTCCGGGTTCATCGACCACAAGTCAGAGGTAGTCAAGGGCTTTTTGAAACCCTTCCACGCCAGTCCATCGAACCAACCGAACAATATTCTTGATGGATACGACGCAGCTTGCTCCGGACATGGCCTTTCCACCTGACCGTATCGTGAAAATTTCGGCTCTGCATCCACAAGAAAATTGAGCAATAGTAATACCAATACCACTGGGTAATATATCATGTATGATACAAAAGAGTAAGGCAGCTCAGGCTTAGAGAAACAAAAATTTAAATTTATTAGTATATTGTGACAAGGGATTAAACAAAACGATTTCAGACCAGGGTGACGGCTGACACTCGCAGTTTGAAACCGTGTTCAATCCTGGGTCACACACTAGATTTTTCATGATTACCTGCATCGGAACTTAAAGTTTTAGTGTCAGTAGCCAGTCAGAAACTTCAAGTTTCGATGCTAGTATCATAAAAAAAATATTTATTACCTGTTTATTTACTTAATTAACTGTAATTTTTTTACTTACTTGATTATTATAATCCCTGATAAGACTTCTGCATTGTACGGCACCACAACAGGCCAATAAGAACCAAAACAAAAACAACAATCCAGAAGTTCGCATTCCACATTTCCTATTGTAATGCATCAATAATAATGCTAAACCCTGTAGATAATTAATATTAATCATTTACACAAATAAGTAACCACCCAAATACCTTAGCTCGATTATCTCTGATAAATTTATAGTACTTACAAAGGTAATGATTTTAATAAACGGCGTGTAATAGTCAACATTGAAAATTGTCGTATAATTGCTATTATGTATTGCTACTGCTAAATCAACAATGCTAAGTACTATAAGAACAATTGTAAGTACTCCTTTGGAAATAAACTTCCAGGTATAAGGAATATTTTTTCTTTTGCTGTTTATCAGATAATACGTCTCCAGCAACGAAAATATCCAGAGGAATATGCACGGTGCCCATACCAGCACCGTTTTTTGAAAACATGGCGTTATTTCTGGGTCCTCGGTGTACCAAGTCAGGTTTGAATCCTAAAAAAGAATTGAATACATTGTTATCTTTATTTTATGAGAATTGACATCTTTCTAGGCTGCGTTAGTGATGTGTATTTTTACAATTAAATTATAATCTATATTTTACTGTAGTCGTAAATGAACTAGTATCCAAAGATTATTTTTTTTTAAACTGTTAATAAAGTCACTCATCGATAGTTACAAAATATTTATCTGATTAGTCTATAAATCAAATTCCTTATCATTTAATGATGTTGAAAGTAGCTGACATCTAATAGTTTTACGAAATAAAAGTATAAAATATAAAAAATAAAATTCTCCAGATGGATTTTTAAAAATTAATGCCTGTATGTCAATGTCTGCTACTTTTAGCATCATAAAATTTCACGAATTTAAATGCAGCAGATATACGGCAATTTTTAAAAACGTATGTACTGAATTTTGAATTATTTCATAATCTTTTATCAATGTTTTTACAGACGTAGCAAAAAAGCTAGACTTAATTCTAAACATTTGTACCTAGTCAAGAATTAAAAAAAAATATCATACCCAAAATGTAGAGCCGCAAAACAGGTCCATAGAATTATTCTCCATCTTCGTGATTAACCTTTATCCGAATTATCTCCAATAAATGAATATATGAACAATTTAACTGATCAAGTTTTCTCCACAAGCAAGCCCAGTAGCTTTCACCATCAAACTAAAAAAAAAAAATACATATATATTTTACAAAATAGTGCCATGGATAATTTAAAAATAAGTAAACTGCGCGTTTTTTATCCGGCAAACCATAAACTCGTACAAGATACTTGCGGTGTCATGACAAATATTAAATTAGTGATACATATAAGTATGACACGAAAAATAATATTAAATAACGAGAGTTAACTCACAAAGTAATTTAATTTCGCAACCTATATCGAGGTAGTGTAAGTAAACTGTTAACTATCAGCAGCGGTGGCGGCGTATGATGAAAAATCAGCGTGGCCGAGGAGAGAGACGGTCGTTAAAAGTAGACAAGACAAAAAACCCGCGTCTTTATTATAGTAATTTATTTGTATTGCCCTCGAGTAACCTTATCCACTCAAATTAATAATTGTAACATTCACTGGAACACAACGATGATGATGATAAATAATTATTTAGCCTTCTGCTATTGGAAGACATTGCTACTGATGTGTCTTGCTGGTGTTACTGCCTACGAATGGCCGAATGCCGAGCAGCCGAGTGTCCAGTTACTCCCAAGTGTGTATGACAAATACCCTTACTCACACAAACAACTGGCATTTATATATATATTACATATATGATATCGATACTGTGAAATACAAAAGCTGACAAGTAGGTATTAGGTATAGTTTTCTCGTTCTCGATCCACGTTCAGCAATTCACTGGATGTTAGATACAATCACGATCACACGATGATAATCGAGAGTTCTCGAGGATAAAAACCCGCCAAGGACGAAAGATTACGATTGGTGAATAAATAAAACATATATATTTTATTTTATTTTAAATATTTCATTATCTAACTTTGACATTTTGCTTTTATTTTTTTTCTAGGCCATCATAAATTTTAAATGATACGAGAGGCGACAGACATCTGACTTTTTCGGTAACAAAAATATTTTGACATCCATTTGGTAATTTTTATCAATTTTATTTGTTCATTTTTTTAATGTCAATTATTTTGAGTGTCATAATTTTTAAAAGTAGTTATCAGATAATTTTGAAAACTTAAGTGGAATTTTTTTGACAGTTCAGTGAGCCGACTACAGACAAAAAATATATGAAACTTTCATAAATTCAAATACTTAAATATGATAAATAATTTTATACTTAGAAAATTTCAAATACTTTTGTTGCGCTGATAATTTAAAATTCGCGGGAAAAATTAAAATTTTAAAATAAATAAATTGTTAAAACTCTTACTTATTAATATAAATTTTTAGAAGTTTATTTTTATATTACACATTAAAAATTATATTTTTAATTCGCTTTGACAGTCGTTACGTTTTATCTCAATCATGACCAAGCTGTTATTTAATTCACACTAATGCTCTCCACTATACAATTTAATTCCACTGAACACTTACAATTGAATCTACTCTTGTATTAAAACGCGTGTATGCTCCGTTTCCGTCTGATGACACTCACGCGGAAGTTAATTTACAGCAGAGTAATAAAATTCATTTATAAAAATTTAATTGATAAATTAATTCATCACTTGTACTTCCATATTAATATACACATTTATCATTATTTATAAAATTAATTACACATCATTAAAGTTCTTCCATAAGTAATAAATTTAAAAAATAGATCATGATAATTTGAATTTTAAAAAATGTATGGTAGTAACTAAAAGCAATAAATGAATGTCAAGAGATAGCTGACCCTACATATTACTATCTAATTATTATATATTAATATTTATATTTTTTAAAAACAATTTCACAATATTACAAAAGATTGATATAGTAATTGTCATCCTGACGTAATTTTTAGTGAGCAGTCATTAAGTAGACTTGTAACAAGGCATTATTATTATCATCATATGTTTTATGTGATATAATCCCTTCTTTTGTAATTATTATGATGATAGCAGACAAGAGAACAATAATTGTCATTACATGAACCCCCACCAGGAAAATTTTATCTGTCTATTTGCTGTTTACGCTGGAAACAATTGATTGGCATGATGGATCATCATCAGTTAAATTGCCAATTGTTGCGTCTCATGTCGAGCTTCGTTACATAAATTAATGACCAGCATTACAATAATAAAAAATAGACGTGTTTACTTACCATTTATATCTGTTATCTTTAAACTCAGTCCACTGTACAAATAAAATACTAAAGTTATAAATTGTAACGTTAATTTAAATATATAGATTTTTTAGTTTTATTGTATTGTCTTTAAGTTTATTAATCTTGACACTTATCATAAAACAAGGCTATTGAGATTAAACTATTCACACAATTTAATCTACTGATGTTTGACTAAAACTGTTTTTTTTTACTCAATAAATAGTAAATTAAAGTTTGGATTTTATTGTTAAATATTCACTGATTCTGGTGTCAAGTATCATTACCCGGCAACTAATGATGATTAATGATCTTGATAACGGTGATATATATCTTAAAGTAGTGTAAGAACGCCAGCTGACACTATTATTAACTTGCAGATAATTATTTTTATCAGTATCGTATAAATTGATAGATAAAAAGAAATATAAAAGGCATCAAAGATACGTAAATTTTTTTTTTAAATTGATTTAAATTATTTTAAAGCTTTTAGTACAATATTATACATAAAAATAATTGAAAAATATTTTAATTGATTATATTATAGTATTTATAATTATTATATATTTATATTTTGATCTATATTGATGTCCGACTGAATAAAAGAGTGAGTAACTCGGGCCGTGATAAATCTCTTTTATACTTTTGTACTATGTCTTGAATCTTCAATCGTCGACGCACGTGCGGCGGGTGATAACTGAAACAATGGAGATTAAATAATTTATTTATTTGTCAGTTATTATTGTCATTATTGTTGTAAGAAATAAATAAAAATCCTACCTATCGTTCTCAAGTCTTTTTCTTCGTCCCATATTTAAAGCCGTCTGTCGTACTAGAGTCCCAAGAACTCTCCGTGATATGACCATGCCATCAATCAATGGCGTGGCTAAATTTATTCTAGACACTGGGCCCTGTAATTTTACGCGCAGTAGTCCGTTCCCTAGGGCTTGGAGAAAAATCACATGGACATCAGATGGTTGTAAAACTCGGAATGATTCTAGTCCCGTATGAGTGCAGGGTAAAAGATCAGCTGTGAGATTTAAAAATTGTGTATTAGAAATTGGTCGAGTTGATAAGACAGTTGAGTTGATGAAATTTTAAATTACCGATAGGAAAAGTGAAATAATCTTCGAAGCTCTCAAGCCAGACGACCATAATTCTGGTGTCGGTTTGCCAAGGAAGAGAATGTTTAGCAGTCCGCCTAGTTCTTGTGGGTTCTTGATTGCTAGAAACACTTGATGGACCGGATCCACTTAAACTTGGCGGCTGTTTTTCCAAATCGAGAGACATCGTTCTGGTTCCGTAGGACTGGGAGGATCCAACACGAGCAGTAACTTCGCTGATGCTTCTTTCATACCAGGGTTGCCCACCACTGGTATCACTGTTGTAGCTGACGTCATCTAGGTTGTCTGGTACGTGCGTTAGAGCAGAGCCAGTAGGCACGATGAACGCAATCTCTGAACTCACGTCTGCCCAATATAAAACATGTGTCTCGCCATTGAAAACTGCCCCACCGTGATCGGAACTTAATGCTCGCGAATTACTGGATTGCGGAGAGACTCGCCAGGATGTTGAGACGTGACCAGTCCAGCCTGCATGCGTGGCAACACTCACAGGCCAGCCGAGTGAACTCAGCAGCTCCATAAAATGTGGAGACACATCAGTGTGATGTTGAACGTTCGCTAGAATTTCCGATGGATTTTTCTGACCGGCTTTCACATAAAATATATGAACTGTGTCACATGTTCTTGGACTTATATGATCAAGATTTTCAAGATCCGTGCAAAAACTTGGAATCATTTGATCTAGTGCTATTAATCCTCCAGTACTATTTTCATCAGTTGCTTCAAAGTTCAAAAAACCAAAGTGACTTAAAAATAATCTTGCGGTTTGAAATTCTTCACAATTTTCCGGAGGAACACACTCTTTAAAATTGTCATCTTTTTTAGATTTAAGTTCTTCATTAAGTCGCTTCTCAAGTTCTATTTGTCGCTCCAGTAATTGTGAAAATAACTGATGCTGTTGTCTCAGTTCTTCCGTTTCATTCATAACTGCTTCAAGAGTAGGTATCGATTCATCTATTTTACAGTGCGGTATCCGATCAATATTATCAGGAAAAAATTTTGGTTTATACTCCGGGCGAGGTGCCGGGTCCGACAAAGGCAAAGGCCTTCCGGGTTTAGAATTTATGCTGCGAACGCCCGATTTATGTCTAGGTAAATGACGGAGTTGCATCGTCCACGCATGTCTACCAAATGGCCCGCGAATTAAAACGGTTACTGTTGGATGAGGCTCTGTCTGATGTGCCAGTGGTTCTTCTAGCAAAGCCAGCATCGTTGCATTCTCCGCAACAAAATATCGGAAACGTTCTACAGCAGCTTGACGACCAACGCGATCATTGTTATTGTTTTTACATTTTTGCACGAGAACTATTTCATCTATGAGCGATGAAAGAGACTGAGCACCACATGGACTAGGAAAATATCCAACCTGCAATATATTTATTTTTATAAATTATATATACTCATTATAGTGATGCAAAGTTATCCTCATTTTTATGTTTAGCCAGATCATGAAAAATTGACTGGCAATTGACATAAAAAAATTTGCTGTTAATTTTTTATGAAATAATTTCGCGCGGGAGCTGTCATTAAATTTAAAAAATGACATCTATAAGATAGCAGTTTTGACATCTCAAAGTTGCCTCTGTGCTACGTGGGCGTTGACGTCAATTACGAGACGATTTCTCTGCCTTACATCACTAACATTACCTGTTCAAGAATTACAGTAAGAAGCGCATCCGCCGCGTCCCGTACTCGCATCGATGCTGGTTTCAATTCTTTTTGATCTTTCATTTTGATTGGCTCACCAGGTTTCCCGACACTCTTTGATCCTGATATGCCGAGTTCCACGACCTCGAAAACAGTTGTCAGACAATCTTTGTCCTGAAGTAATTGGGGGTGAGCTGTCAGCCAAGTCGTCAAGCAACCAAACGCCGCGACTATCGAGGAATGCAAATCTTTGGAATGAGCTGGAGGTGGTCGCCAACATTGATAAGTTATGTAGTCACACAACCATTTTACGGCTCTCTTACATTCCAAGGCGTCTAAAATAATAAATTATTTATTCATTTAATTAAACAAATGGTCTTGGTCTAGTATATCGCACCTGTCAATCGTCTTGCTGCACAAATAGACAAATTAAATTTTTATTCATAGTCTTAAATTAATTTGAATATGTAATAAGTTGACCGTTACCTGTTTCGCGTATTTTCGTTCGCGCTAAACCTGACAGTAACTCAAGAGCGGCTAGAGAAATATTGAGATCTGTCTTCCATGATGAGATCAATCGATGACAAACTAGATAAGTCGCTCTCAAAAAAAGAGCGTGAGCTGAATCTGTAACAAATTTTCGGCATTCTTTTTATTAAACATAATTTTTAAATTGTTAAAAAAAAAAAAACATGGATAGTAAATAAATAAAAAAGCAATTTCCGGTTGACAAAATCACCATAAAAAGTAAAAATAAAAAAAGTAGTGCTGTCATTCAGTATTTACCAAAGGACGGACTTTCTTCTTGGACAGTACCACCGTCAGAAGTCTCGCTGAGCGATCGTTGATCACTTGAAATGCTTATCTGACTGGTCGAGTCGCTGCTGACTATCAAGCAGCGTGATGATGAATCACAATCGCAAATGCACAACCAAAGTAAATTATAAATAATTCATTGATAAAAATAATTTAAAATAAAATAATTAAGTAACAAGCTGTAATTGCAATTTAATAACAACTTTTTTTTTGTGAATCAAGCGATGGTATTAATAAAAGAGTGCCGATAATCAAAATTTATTACTGTACACTTCAATCGAATGCTGTTAGTATGATCTCCGGTGCGGTAATTAAATTATTAATATTCAAAATTAAAGCGGTCTTTTTTTGGATTTTATGTACAAAGCGCTTTTGGGAAGACAGTAAAAAACATACCAGATGACAGCAAGTTCGTCGGAGTTTCGTTAGTCAACGTGTCTTGAGTTGTCGACTGTTCTACTTCTTCAACTGTTGCAGAGTCTTGGACGCTGAGCAATAATCCACCTAATTAATGATTTAAATAATTAATTATTGATAAAAAAAATAAAAACGTGATTCAAATTAACGATAAAAAAATTACCAAGTAGCATGTGCGTGTTTAGAGGATCAGTCTCTACTTGAAGAGCATTAATTAATAAGTTCATTAGTCTTGGCTTAAGTTGTCCAAAAGTTATTAATGGTTTGTCTTGATTAACGTTCCCAGGCGTGGGTAGTTCACGTATTGGAAGATTCTTTGGAATATAATTAATTATTTATGGTTTCGAGTGATTCAGTGACAGAATCCGCAGTAAGTGAAAAATAATTAAACTTTACCTGATAATGAATCGGCAAAACTAGCATTGATATCAGCAACTGAATCGACGATCTTCTTAAATCAATTTTCGATACCGATGTTGACTTTAATTTTAAATCTTTATCCGGCAGAACTAATTCCAGAGCATTTATAACTGTGGGCGCTAGTATTTCAATTCCATCTAAATCTAATCTAAACAGATCCGCGGAGTTTGTTAGAATACTCGCTAGAGTTTCGCCGCATTCTCGGGGCTCGTTGACTTTGAGACCCTGGTTAATTGCTTGATAAAATCGCGCCAGGTAGACTGGTAGTATTTCTTCGCCTGTTTTTTTCGCACAAAAAATACGACAAAGTGCACCCATAGCTTCCGCTCGACCGGATTCGTAGCGATCGATACTAAGGGACGATGGAATTTCAGTTATTGTCTCTTGCAATGAACTGGGACCATCAACTAGCACAGACGATGGTCGTTTTGAACCTGCATTTTATTCTCATTAATAATGATGTAGTTTTTGAGTGAGACAAATTAATTATTAAACCTACGCGGTAAATTTTGTGACCATCCCTCGGTACCAATAAAAGCCGCTTCGAATAACCATTCGCCAAATAGATGTAGAATGCTATTGCATTTAGGTCGACCTGGTGCCAAAGGAGGTCTTACATCGTGACCAAGAGATGTCACGGCTGAAACATTGTCATTTAAATTTTATCATCAAAGCTGCTGTAATTTTATCAAAACTTTGTCTTCTTTGAATAATAAATTATAGACTACATACACGCTGTGCTTGACGTAGAAGATGGTCCAGAATTAGCGATAGTGGGCGGTGTGTTAGAAAGTCTGCTGCTCGTCAATCCAATGAGTGACGCTTTGGGTATTCCTGTTTTAAATAAAATAATTTATTATTTAACGGTATTTTAAAATAAACTTAAAAGTATAATGAGAGAGTGTGCATGTGTGATAAAGGAAGATCAAGAGCTGAGAGTACCCTTAGTGACGGCAGAAGGTGTGACGCTGAAACTCTTGGCAAGCCGCCGTTGCGTTGGAGGCGTAGGCGACGGCTGTGGTTGATCTTTGTTGCTAATCCTGTCCGCGCCAACGCCTCCCACTCCATGAATGCTAGATCCTGGTGTGCTGCTGCTAGTTGCGCAACATTCTTCCCAGCAGCAGGCTTGTGATATTCCTGAAAAAAAATCCAACCACACATGCAACCACCACCTTAATATATAAAATAAATTCTGACAGTTGTGCTCTAGCTGGACAATAAATCGAGTGAATTTTTTCCCATAAGAAATTATTAGTATATTACACATCAAAGGAGGGAAGTAGGACTTTCTACCCTGGTATGTAATTGGGACGTCCTACCTTCCTCACTTCGTAGACAATTTTCACCAGATCTGCACCTAAAAGTTCAAATTTTTGCTTCCGTCCAAACAGGGCAGGAATTTAAATTTTTGATGCAGGTATGGTGAAAAATAATGATATGAACTATGCATGACTTGTCATCCTGTCAGACGGTAAATTCTTACCGAGAAATGCATCAACTTGTCCGGCAATTCCTTTGATAGCTTTTAAAAAAATCTGCGGTAAACTTTGAAGACAAGGATGATGACAAGGATCGACAACATTGGGGCTGGCTATTGCGTACTGCAAGAACGCCTGTGTCTGTGATATTACAGCTGGACGACATAAATCCACTGGATCACCGACAGTACGTAGCAGTCGGTACCATGCTTGCGCTACTGCCTCGTCGGACATCGTCGGTGGTACCACTTGTGCATCTTCTTCACTTATTTTTAACTCCGGAAAGCTCGGCCCGTACATTATGTTCAATAATTTTGCAGTCAAAGCCAAACACACCCGGTTCCACTGCTCTATCAAGGCGAGACGATGGCGCCAACGCAGACAAGACTCTCTGAGGGTTCGCCACAGCGGAGGAGACGGGAAATTCTTCTCACAAGCCACCAACCATACCTACAATTTGAATATTATTATCAGTCCCAGACATGGTCAATATTAATTGAATGAAAAGTAAGTTTCAAAAATAATTACTTCAAGTAAAACACCAAGAACTCGTTCACAAAGTTGTTCTCCAGCGTCTTCTCTTACAGCAGGTGGTGCAAGCAACGCGTCATTAATACCAATTAAAAATAATAACAAACTTTCCCAGGTTTCACTTTCCAAAGTACCCGGACTTCTTGCTACTTGTTGGAGAGTCCTCAGTACCCGATGACAAAGTACTGCTTGACGATTTATTGTATCAGCACCTGGAAATATCAACATTTAACTAAATTTCCCCAAGTTTATTTTAATGACTAGCAAAGTAAAAGCCCATATAATTATAAAAGCAATTAAAAGTAATTACAGGTTGCTTATAATAATTTAATTACCTAAATCCTGATATAAAAAGGGCCAGACTATTGGCAAGGAAAAGAATAATAGTGTTAAAGGATTAATTATTGCGAAAAATCAGTGCGTCTACTGGCTACAATATCATCGATTAATAATTTACGTGATAAATTTAAAGAAATGAATCAATTAAAACGTCTCTTACCTTCGCCTTTCCTGGGGACAAACAAATTGTGGAAATGACTGATCATTTTTCTCGCATAAAAATTAGGATCTTCGACTATGGGCTTTGGTACCGAGATCTTTGGTGACGCGTACAAAGCCGACAGCCACTCGCAGTAAACATTGACGCAGTCTCTGACTGTGTCATGTTCAGCCAGAGGTAATGACAGCCCGAAACATATCACCTCCATGCACCACTGGACCTCCTTGTCTGTCGTCAGAGGACTGGGTTCCGCAGCCTGAGTTATTCCCAAATTGGATGCCAGTTGTCTGACAACCGGAAGAGCGACTTCACGTCCAGCTCCTGGCGACAACTTTTCCAAGACACTCCGGCTCTCGTCTGAGCCTCTCTGTATCAAAGCACTCAGTGATGCCCATTCTGAATACATTCCTCCTCCGGAATCCTGAAATTTAAATAAAAATTTATCACCAGTCATTTTTTAATCGCTTACCCACTCGATATTCAAATATTTAAATATTTAAACAATAATTACCGCGAAACAAACAATGGAAATGGATTTTAATTGTAATTATTATCGATTGTTGTTGACAATGTCAATCAATGAGGTTATAATTTATCAAGTACTCTGGTAGCCAGAGTTATATAAAAATATATGGATTATTTAATCATTACCTTGAGATTAACTCTGTTGAATACGCCTAAATTCATAGATAATCATGAGCTAGTGTAACATTTATCAAAGAGGATATAACTTTTGACGTCTGGTTAAATGACCAGCGTGCCTAACTGTCAAATAAGGACTGATACGCGGTCAGCTGTTACATGTCTGACGGAAATTATTTTATCGACTGACGCTTTACTCTTAAATTTATTATTAATTTATTCCATGTACTTGTTAATTAATGCTAATTATTATTTTTTTATTGTTTTCAATTTTACAATATACTTGTTTGTTAAATGTATGTATATGTTTTGGTCGGTGAGTATTTGTGACACTGAAAGAACCAGACGTAAAATGTATTTTTCAGATAAACGAATAGAATACTTGTGGGAAAAACTTTAAATTTTATGTCAAAAACTTGGGGAAATATTTTTGCGCAGTTCTAAAAAAATATTTTACATACGGGTAACTTGTTTATTTAAATTACGAGTGACTGAGTTCTGGTACTTTTAGGATCATGAATAGCTGTCCTTTTTAAAACTAATTGCTTTCATGCAATTGTTTAAATATTAATTATGTAAAAATTAGCATCTATTTTTTTATATTTACTTCATATTATATATTGTAGAATTTTTTATAAAGATGCTGGTAAAGTAAAAGATCTAACCCAATCAGGAACTAGTACATGACCAGAAACTAGTACCCGATCAAGGACTAGTTCATAACCAGAGATTGGTACTCGGTCAGAGACTAATACATGATCAGAAACTAGTACATGACTGGAGACTAGTACTTGATCATACTCTAGTACTTGGCCAGGGACTGGTACTCGATTAGACACTAGTACATGACCAGAAACTAGTACCCGACTGGGGACTAATTAATGACTAGAAACTAGTATATGACTGGAGACTCGTACCTGATCAGGTATCAGGTCTCATATCTTATTTAGCGAAATTACCAATCAATTTTTTTCTTGATATGGATCAAATGTGCCTTCAATTAAACTAAAATTATTATAACTAAATTACAGATATAATCTAATAAAAAAATTAACGAAACCATTAATTAATTATTTATAATTAATATTATTTTAGTTACGGATTCTAAATTTTACATCATTCATTATATATCATTACATTTTATGAGTGATATCATGAAACAGAGCTGTAGAAAAAAAATATGACCAACATACAAACAATGGCAGCTGAAAATGTCACAATGCCTTAAATGTAAAATCAGTCAACTTTAAATTGCTCAGCAGATATAATTTTTTTAAATGGATAATTTACATATGATTATTAATAGTCAATGGCTGCGGTGTTGGTGTTCGTTGGCGTTTATTTTAAATCTTGAGGCACTGCCGGATGGTTTACGATGCCTATTATTATTATTATTATTATTGTAAACCATGTGAGATATTTATGCCTTTTTCTGTTTTCTTTACTTTTAAAAATACAAAATGGTAAAATAAAAATTGCGTGAAAATCCATGTTTTAAAAGTTATGATTAACTCAATAGCGATTGATTTTATCCAAGCCTAGCTTATATATAGACATTCTTCAATATTCATTATCCAATTAAGAGTTGATGATGTTTTTACTAGTGAATGGCGACCAATCCCGACTCTAGAAGTTTTTGTAACTTCTCAGCGATCGCGGGGTTCTTTAAATGACTGGAAATAAAAAAATAGGATATTAATTAACAAATTAAAATTAATGAAATTGAATAGAAGCTGATGGGTGAGAAAAAAAACTTACTCTTGCAAAGCCTTTGGATCATTTTGCATTTGTTCCAAAATCAACCGCATCGCTGGGTCTCTCAAGATGTTCTGAACCTCGGGATCGGCCATTGCTCTTTTTCTGACTTCCTCTGGATTTGAATCAAAGTATACCGAACAGCTGCGGTATCCTTCAGAAGCCTCGGCATTGTAGGGGTCCAATGAAAGAGCAGTCTGGTAGGCCTTCAATGCTTTTCTGTGTTGCTGCATACCCTGAAGAATTTTTCCTTTTCGCACCCAGCCTTTGACGAAATTGGGATCCAATTCAACGCACTTCTCGCAATCTTTAAGACCTAAATCGAAGGCTCCTAGTTTTGTGTAGCAGGCAGCACGATTGCTGTAGTACTTTGCGTCATCCGGATTACGCAAGATAGCTTCTGAATAATGTTTAACAGCTGCCGCATAATCACCGTCTTTGAATTTCTGATTGCCCAGTTCTTTCTCCTCCTCAGCTTTGACTGGATCTATGTAAGCTTTTCGCTCCTCTTCTTTTATTTTCTGCTCCAATTTAGAGAGAATCGTCTTTATCTCGGGAGTTCGGTGTTCCGACATCGACTTTTCGTAGTAAACTTTAGCCTGTCTCCAGTTGTTCATTTTCTCGTACGAATGTCCGATTCTCGTGAATGCTTTGGCGATAAGTTTGAAGTCCGCGCGGTTTTCGCGACCAATATCAATCGCTTTTTCGCACTGCTCGATACATTTCTGGTATTCTTTTTGTTCAAAATAAACCGCGGCAATATTTAATAAATAAGTTATGTCAGTTGGATCTAGTTCAACAGCTTTATTGTAATGACTAAGAGCTGTTTCGAAGTCTTTTTTCTTGTAAGCGTCGTTGCCTTTTTGTTTTTCCGCTATGGCTTCTCTCTTCTCCGGCGGTATACTCGGGTCTTCTTTCGGCTGTGGTTTAGGTGCTGGTTTAGGTTCTTCGCGTTTAGGTGGATCCACATCCATGCTTTCGTCTTCGCCCATGGTGTTGATGCCCAACAAAACGCTCAAGGTCGTAAGAACACGAGGGTCTTGTAGCTTGGATCCAACAGCTCGTGGATTTGTTTGAAGTTCATTAAGAAGTTTTACATAATCAGGATCGTTCAAAAGATCCTTTGTCCGTGGATCGCTGCGTAACTTCATGAATACATCTGGAGAAGTAAATGGATTAGCGGCCATCGATGCTTTCTGGGCTTTCAAATCTTCTAAACTCTCTTTTATCTGAGCATTGTTGGGATCTAGCTGAAGACCTGTCTCATAAGCGGCTATCGATTCGTTCAAACGTCCAAGATAAGCCAACGCACTGCCTTTTCTCGAGTACCCTTTCGCCCAGTCACTTTTCAATGAGACTGTTTTCTCAGCATCCTCGAGAGCCTTCTCATAGTTACCCGATTTTGCATGGGCAGCTGATCTGTTGCTGTACAGCACGTGGTTTTTACCATCCAGAGCAATCGCTTCTGTGTAAAATTTAATTGCATCCTCATATTTTCCTTCTTGCAAAGCCGCATTGCCTTTGTCTTTTAACGCCGATACCTAAAAAATATCAATCATTTAATTTCCACTCAAACTAATTTTTTTCGGCAGCACAAACTCGTAACTAAGTTTAATATTTCTATTTCAAAAAAGCTGAACTTTAAATTTGATTAATAAATGAATTTAAAAGGAGGTGATAAACGTGCGAGATAAAAACAAAATGTAAGACACCAAGATAAATGTGTACGTCACTATCGGCGTTTAATGAAATGATTTAAAAATAACTAAAGTGTTTGAATAATTGATAGTTAATAGAAATAAAATTTTTAAATATTTCTTACCTGGTCCATGATTATTGGATTAAGACAAAATGATACTAAGAGTTATATTTACTGCAGTTTATTCAGACTTGTGCACGATATCGTGATGCTTTGTCGCAACTCATTCGCATGGTGGTCAACATCGGAGATATAGAATGCTCTAGAAGCATCTCTCTAACGCCATCTATAATTGTTAACTAAATTCGAATTCTTTCTCGCACTTTCTATCAATATTATTTTTAATGTCATGTATATTTAAATTTTATAAAAATAATCCTCATTAATTCTATTATACACACTGAAAAAAAACTTTTTTTAAATCTATAAATAATTTTCTGATACTCGTGACTTTTTTTTTAGAATTGTCTTTGATTATCTAGAAAAAAAAATTGTCTAATTAATTAATTAATTAAAAATTATATTATTTATTTTATTTTATAATTAAATTCATTTCTTTAATTATATTTTATAAAATATGATAAATATAAATTTGACTTTACCATCAGTGCAAAATGGCGGCAGCTATATGGCCTCCTGTCAAATGTTATTTTAAAATATTCAAAATATATATTTTTAAAAATAAAATGTGTTGAAATTGTGTGTGAATGTAGCAGACATAAGATAATTTATAAATTTTAAATAAATAATTTAAAAGTATGAAATTTTAAAAAATGCGCGTACTGATTTTTTAATTATCTAAATGCGCATTTTTAAATTTTAAATCCGAGTACTTAAATTTTATTTATTTAAAAATTTAAAAACTAATTGCGAGCTACGTTCACTCATTTTATTTTAAAATTTATTTTCAAGTACTTAGTAAATAGAAAGAAAGCGAATAGCAAAGAAAACTTACCTTCTATGAACCCATGGGAATTAGTTCCATTGGAAGTTGCAGATGAGAGGTACTTAGGTCTAGCAAATGAGGGATGAGAGTTTATACCTGGAAAAAGTAAACTGTATAGTTAAGATCCTAAAGTTTATTATCTGGATTTTCTACAAAGATAATAGTTTAACAACAGACAATTTAAAATATTGTATTATGTCTTAAAAGGTAAAATTTCCCGTAAAGTTTTACTTTATTATCATAAAAGTTTATAATATATATTATCCTGTTTAAGTATTGTATTACATAAATTGTTTCACTAAATTTTATAATACATTATATCTTTTGTACTTTAATTTATGATCCGGTATTTTGGGTTTTGGGTATTTTCTTCTGAAAAAACCCGGTAGAGAAGTACGATTAAAGGCTTACAAACACATTAGTCTAGACTTGTGCATTTTGTAATTATAATTAGAGACATGTCTTATATAGTGATTTTATTTTAGAGTCATCGATGCGAGCGATTCCAATGAACGTCATGATGATTTAACATCAGGAGATCGTGTTCGCGGCTCATCGCCAGTGATTAATTAAGATGATTCGCTGATGACTTCAAGGAAATGAGAGAGAGTAATAGTAGGTATATATTTATATATAAATATATTAAGTATGAGTGTGAGCGCAGTCACCACTGACCAGCTAGACAGCTAACGGAGGAGAGTAAGAGAAGTGAGTGTCTGAAGCATCCAAATATAATTCAAAACTCACATGTGTGATGGCTCGTAGACCAAACTCCCCCAAAAAGGAATAAGTCGTTTTAACTTCCCAGAATTCCGCGACCATTACGCAGCTTTGCTTTAAATACCTTCTCAGGTCTTTGCTCTACATTTTTAAATTACATTTTATAATTACAATATTTTTATTTATTAAGATTTTTAAATTGAACGGGACTCGAGTATAAAAACAAATCATTCCCTTGGTAATAGGTTTTTATGAAATCCGCTTTTAAGTAGATAGTAAAAAAGTTTCTACGAAATATGAAGAAAAATTATCTGCAGCATTGTTGTAGTAGAAAAGATTAATTTTTAAAAATAACTTCTTGTCTTGGAGAATAAGTACTAGGCACACAATTTATAAACGCAGGATTAATTTTTGAAACATTGTTTTTATTATTAAAATAAAGTAATAATTATTATTATTATATTAATTTATACTTAATGATACTTCGTCTAAGGGATTTATTTACAAGGAAAAATTTGTTGTTAAACAAATTAGTTTTGGCATAAAATTAATATTTAAATATTTTACATATTTTCATGTTATTTATACAGTTCATATCGGCATATTTTAATGGAAAAAACAATTTTCATCATTTGTTCACTATTTTTTTTTTTTTAATTTCTCATATTACAGGATAAAAGCATTCAATAACAAAAATTCCCAGTACTTGATCACACGATAATTTTATACGGATGTGCCCAATTACTGGAGATTATCACAAATAAAATAATTAAGATTAAAATATATAACAAACGAATACTCTCAGTTACGCAAAGAACAATAGATTTAATTATTAAGAAATATGATAAGTTTTTTTTTTGAATCACAGTAATTAATAAATCTATTAAAAAATAATAAAAACGGCTATTAATAGTAGTAATGCTTTTATCCACAGTTAAGAATATATATAGCAAAAAAAAATATTTATTATCGCTGCGCGATAAAACGCAAACAAGAAATAGCTCGACAGTAAAAAAACAAATTCAATTACTTTGTTTGCTTTAAAAATACAGCGATTTTTTACTAAATGGCAATGGCGCCAAAGATGATCATTGTTTGAATAATAAATCCAGTAATACGCAGATCCTTCATGTAATCGATGTACTCAAAAACACGAAATGTCATTAATAATTTACAATAATGTAAATCCTTTTATTAACTTTAACAAAAGAACTCATCATTATATCATATCGGCCATGTGCGCACACATATACTACTATAGAAATGAGTGTGTGTATACGTATGCCTTCAAGAAGTTCCGGCCCTCTTTTTTGGCGGCGGTGTCACTATGCATGCATACGTCTCACACTGATGGTTTGATAGTTTAGTTTTTTCGTGCACCCGGTCAATACTTCAATATAATATATGTGTAGATATTTTTTTTCTTATACAGTAAGACCGCAATCTTGATGTCTATGTCTTGGAAGCTCCGGGACGTAAATTTCTTCGTCATTTTCCGAATCATCGCTTATGTCTGAATCAGAGTCAGGCTTGTACTTTGGATTGGCACCAAACTGTACGAGTCTATTTGCTAATTGCATATTGATACACGCAGCCAATTGATACGCGGTTATTCCAGCGTAATTTGGTGTGTCGAAACAGGGTCTGCACTCGTTCAATATGAAATTTAAAACAGAGTGACAGTTGGATTCAATGGCAATGTGAAGGGCCGTTTTTCCCCCTAAACCTTCTCTTGCTTCGAGATTTGCTCCAAGTCGTAACAACAATCGCATGATGTCTGCGTGATCATTTTTGGCGGCGATATGGATGCACATTTGTCCTGAAAAAAATAAAATAAATAATTTATTTAGCTGAATCTTCATTTATAACTGCTGTTAAGTATTTTTATGATGGATAAATAGAACTAATAAGTTTAAATGAGTGTCTGGTGGCGTCTGCTGCTGAGTTATTTCTATACCCATTCATATTCTCGCGAAAAGACATCACGGCTCTTACGTTTCATGGCTTCTGTCCAATATTTTTCAAAATCTACGAATCGTCAGACGAGTATTTCAATCACGATAACTTTAATTAATACTCTTATTTATTTTTGTATAGACATTAAATATTATTACTACTACAGTATTTACGTAAAAGTCTAATTTTAACACGTTGGGGAATTTTTTCTGGCGCTTACTTTTTTTATAAATAGCCGCATGCCTAAGGTGGTTTATAGATAGAACTAGGAAGACGTGGTGATTCATTGTCGGAGGACTGGCGAGTATTCCATGCTCCAAACTAGGACCGCGAGGATAAAAGTTAATCCTAAAATTAACCATCAGCACATTGCATTCGCGCTCGTTGCAACGGCGCTTAAATTTCAAATACAAAAGAGTAATAAAAAATTTTAAATTACATACGAATATTTGATGGTTTAGGTACATAACATTGTTTCCGAGCATGTAAATGACGTTGAGAAAGTTTGAAATGGAACAGTATGTGAATGTTAAATTTGGAAAGCGAGCAGGAAGAGTAGATGGGAGACGGAATGAGTACGCGATGAAAGCATATGTGATCCACCGACTTCTACGCTAGTGCTGGGGCTTTCCCAAGTCGAGAATGCCGACGAGCGCGGGCGCAAATAACCCTACAGGTATTTTAAAATGTCTAAAACATCTGGTCTGTCTCATCGTCGCGTGATGTAACCGCCCAGACAACTTATTCTGCTATTAATAATTAATCTCAATAACTTGGCGTTACAATACTTTTTATTAGCTCACGCAAACCATTTTTTGGTACCAGATAAAATATCAGTAAAGTTTGAGCGATGATTCTTATAATTTTAAATTAACGAGCAAAAAATATTAATCCCGTTTTTCTTATAAAAAATAACGATCATAAAAATAAATAAAATAATAAAAAAAAAAAAAAAAAATGCTGATGGCAAAGTTTCTTATGACAGTATTTAAGTATCGCTCGTTTAACTGGGGGAAAATCCCAGCCGGCGAGACTGTTGGGCGAAATACCTCATCAGAAATTTTGTATCGCGTATTTTCCCAACTCCCATACACGCGTATCCTCTCTCACTCCATTTCACTCATTCAATAAATATTTTTATAAAAAAATTTAAATATTTAAACAAGTCTTGAATGACAATACATTTATATATATCTTTGAATGAATTACTTTGCTTTACATATATACCGAAAATAAAAATTGATAATACCTAAAAATCATCCGATACTGATTAGAAACAAGTGTTTTTATTATGACGCATTAACATTTAATCTCAATTTGAATAAACGACCAAGTATTTTAATCATCAGAGATAAAATTCTGAGAAATAAATTGTCAATACGAGGAATAAAATGTATACGGAACTTAAGAAGAGGTCCTTGGCATTTAAAGTTTGAGAGAGTAAAATATATAGTAACAAATATGAACACGAGCAAGTGAAATCGAGGCCGGGCATTGGCATTGGCTTTGCCTCTGCTGTTAGATACATACTTACATACATGTAATATTATTCTACAATCACATTATTGACAACTATTTTTCATTAACATAACATAAATTTTAAATGCTATGACAATGCGCACGTTGTTTTATATAAAATATGACAATAACGCAGTAATAGGCAATTTCTTGGTAAATAATTAACTCGATTATTATTCCAAGTGACGGCATGTGGGAATTCCGCGGTCCGAAGGTTGCAAATATGATAAGCCAAAGCTATTATGTATATTATAAGCCTACAGACATCTATATTGTTAATAATATGAGGCTGTTTGGGACATTTAACTGATAGACGATAACGAATATTCGTGATACGTTCAACTTTGACGTAAAATCCGAGGAAAATAGAGTAAAATTAATCACGGTTTGTTGATTATTATTATTGTTTTTTTTCTTGCCAACATCGCGTATTGTTTTGTTGTTTTTGCATGAAAAATAATAAATAAATATAATAATAAGGATGACGATAATTATTATAATGAGCAGCTCTAAAAGTATAAACTTAACAACAGTAAGACACGTGGAAGATTCGAAAATATGAGAGCGTTGGGTTTCATCATTCCGTTAAGCATCGGAGACTTGGGGATTTCCCACACTTACATGTATACGTTCTTTTTTTTAACTTGTGTGAGTTTAATTTCTAAAATAAAACTTTTCGATCTCTATTAATTTATATCCTCAATAATAATGTTATCACATTGATTTTAATTATTTTCTATATTTATAATTAGTATTTATGTTTTATGAGCGAATTTTATGATACTCAATTTAGCGGAGGTCTGATAATTTATCATTTTGTATTAGAAACGATAAATTATCAAAACAAAAAATTGCACCTTTAGTTTTTTAAATTTTCTCCATAAGCATATATTTATTTTTTCAAGTAATTGAATTGTTGGGAAAAAAATCCGGAAATTGTTAATTGTCTTCTAAAGTTCAGGGACATTAAATTTTTCATACTTTTGACTCACACTCAGGTAAAGAAAATTAGGAAAGAAGAAAGGTATTGAGAGATAAATGGTTACGGCAGTAAATAATAGAAAGGCAAAGAAACTACTCGACGTACCTTTATAGTTTCGTTGTTCTAAATCCTGTGGTAAAGCGGGAATTTTGCAATTTGGCCCCAGGTGAGAACGCTCGAAGTTTGAGAGCGGGTCCGTCAGAGCGTAAGCTGAATATAAATCTCCCGTTATGCAGGCCAAGTGAAGTGGAGTGTTGCCTTCAATGTCCCGGACAGATGGATTTGCGCCCCCAAGAATCAATCGTCTGGTAATTCTCACTTGGTTAGTAAGTACGGCCAAGTGTAATGGACTCTGTCCATGGTCATTTAGAATGTCCAGGAGACGGGAATCTGGCGCCATTTCAATAAGTTTCCATGCAGCTTCCTCGAAACCTCCATAAATAATTGCCACGTGCAGTTGTCTGTTGATAGTAAAAGAAAATTATTAAAATAAGAATAAAAATAAAATTTAAATAAAATATAAATGAGACTTACGTATCACCATCGCTGTTTTGTTGGTAGTACAGCTGCCATTGAAGAACCTTTGGCGGAAATGATTTTTTCTGGTCGTTATCCTCTTCTTTGTCTTCGATGGGCTCCAGCGCGGGCTCAGATTGTGTCAGACTCTTTCCCTGGAGCGGGTTCAGAGACACCTTTTGCAAATCCATACTCAAACTTTCGCAGATGCCAAGATCAAGACCACTGTCGACTTGAATTGATTTGTCATCAGCAACTTGACACTTTGAAAACGGAGCGTCCACGTCCTCTTGGCCTTCGCATTCAAGCTCAGTTTCTTTTTCGTCGATGTAAGACGAAAGAGATGAGCTCAGAAGCTCACCGCTGAGCTCGGAAGAACTCAAAATAATATTTCCAGATGAAAGGAAACCCGAGTCGACAGTTCCCGAGTCCTGCTCCCCAACTTTTTTATCGTTATCTGAAACATTCTTGTCCATTGATTGCTTTGCTCCTGATTGTCTCCACATTTTAATGTTGTTATTATTAATAAATAAAAATAAATTGCTCAAACACTTGGTTTATTGTTAATAAATAAATAAATATATATATGTATATATAATTATTTGAAATTGTCTATTAAAATAAAAATGACGTTCGATATCATCAGCAGTTAATTCGTTCGTTGTTATAAATAATTATTTAAAATTTTAAATCGCGCACAAGTTTTCAACACAAATATCAATGGCTCCTATGTTGAGACCAGTGGCAAGACAGCACAAGTATTTGCGTTTCGCAATCTAGTTCGTTCGATTCGTAATAATTTAAAAATAATTCAAATTTTTGTGATTTATATTTCACTAATATCAGCAATTTATTTAAATTGCTAAAATAATATTTGATAAAGCACAATTATAAAAAAACTTTGGGATTTCTATACTACCATAACCAAACAAACTTGCTGCTGTTCGACAACAGACTGGGTGAATGCGATCTCGTGCTGGCTTGTAATGGAGGTCCGAAACCCGACAGCAGCGCGCAAGTGGACGGAGTTTGAAATTTTTAAACCAAGGGAAAAACCCGACTTGGCCTTTACTTTGAGACCGATTGTTAGATTATACAGTAAACTAGAAACCTATTATATATTTAATATATATTATATATGTAGATGTATTAAGTACATTTTCGATGATAACAATAATGTAGATTTGAATTTGTGATAAATGTAAATGTAGCAGACGTCAGACAAATTTAAAAATTATAAATAAATAGAGTCAGTAACTAGTAAAATTAAATTTTAAAAAATGCGCATTTAACAAATTTTGAACTTAAGTGCGTTTTTTTTTTTAATTTTATACTAAACGCCGATGGCGAATAATTTTTGAATTTTTAAATATGATAAATTATAAATAAAAAATTTTCGCCTGTAGTTTTTTAAATTTTTTACATAGGTATCATTTGAACTTTTTTTGTAATTAATTTGTAGGAAAAAAACATTTGAAAATTGTCAAAATGGGAAAATGACGTATGTATATATATTTATATTGCAATTAGGTCTGCAGGTATATGCTTGAAGGAGCACATGGCACTTGAAAAGTATTGAGTGCTAAGGGTGGAAGGTAAAAGAATTAAATGTATATTATTTTACGGTTTGAGATATTACCTGCGGGTAAGTATGGGTTTCCCCATTATTTTTCCCCAAGGGTATTCTTCATTTTAAAGGGAAGCCATATGGAGCAATATAATCTTTACAACAACTAGTTACCTAAGTGCTGTAATGAAATAGTCAAACAATGCCGAATAAAAGTTTTCCCAGACGATTTACGAATTTATTTTTATCAATCTAAATTATTATAATTATTTGCTCTTATATTTTTAATGATACTGAAGTTAGCCAGAGTAATAATTTTTTTAAAAACGATAAATTACAAAAAAAAGTATTTTTTAAAATTGCATGCGCACATTTTCAGTTTTTTTAAAAATTGATTTGTTGAAAAGAATTCAAAAATTGTTAGTTGTCTACTGACCAGGATCATTTTATTGCAGATAATTAATTATTGATGATACGAATTATTAGCAAGTTTTCAATAAACTTCTGATGATTTGATAACGATAAGAAATATGACGTCGAGCGCATAGATTACGAATGAGTTGTTTTGAGTAAGAAGTTAATGAATTATTAATAATTGTATTTTTTTACCTTTTCTTTCGATTCTCATCTTTATAAATATTTTATTGTTGTATATTTATATATATGTATAAATATTTATTTATATAAATAATAGTTTTTTAAATTTAGGATGACAACAAGTAAACGTAGTAATAATCTGGGAAAATCCTGAATTGAGATACCGCTGGTAAATAGAATATTTGTAACGCCGGGGGAAACACATAAGGTGATATGACGTTTAATTTAAAATGATTGTGTGAACTAAAAAATTTTGAATTTATGACAATGTAATTTGGACAACTGTTTAAATGACACGTGGACTTTATTTTATCTATGGTATGTTACTTATTATTACGCACATACTTTACATTATTAATTCTAAGAATGATAAGTTGTATTTATAAAACACATCGTTTGATTATTAAATATAAATATGTATATATAAATATTACATTAAAGTTATTATTATAAAAAGCAAAAAAACCTAAATATTTGTCAACGATTTTATTTTAACACCGATGATTGAGCAATTTAAAGAATGTATCGAAACAATCAGCAATTTATTTTTATAGATTAAAAAAATCCAATTAAAAGTTGCAATAAAAATTTATAAATATAATTTTCAAATGCTATGTAATACTATTATCTAATTTTATTTTTTTTTTCCAAAATAATAAAAATTCCGAAGCATTACACTCATTGATTAAAAATATAGTTAACACTTATTTATAAAAATTTATCGTCTTTTAACGAATCAGAATTACCAGTTATTAAAAATTATAAATAAAATTTGTTCACTTTATCTTATAAAAACTTACCGATGACGTTTTGGCGAAATAAGAACCACTTAAATATATATAACTTTAATATAACGTTATAAGAAATAAAATAATCAATAATATTTAATTATAAACTGGGTTTTGATAAATTTAAATTATAGATTCACTGATGTTACTCCAAGAGATGCTCGACATGCGACTGGCACCTCACTATTCCTGTGATGAAATAAACTTTGGTGCCTCTACTCTTCAATGAACTATACTAGCTACCCTTAAGTACGGGCGTATAGTTATTCCCTGGGCTCAACTCCCACTCCAGTACGGGATATCCCCATACAGTTTTACGGTACGGAAAATATACCACCAGGACCATCAATTGTTCTATTGGTGCCACCAGCATCTGCCCGTCCCATCTAATAAAGCCGGAGTGTACACATACTATGAGGGACTAGTAAAGTACTTACTACTTAGACTAGACCTTGTTGGAAAATACGTTATTTTCTGGCTCCAGTATTTCAACCCAGCTCACATATATCTATATATATATATATATTATTCAAAGTTTGCTCTGTCCCTTGTGCTCTCCACGTGGAACTCGTAAAAGTTTATTAGAAAAATTTTCCCCTATTTGTATATTTACATAAACCGTTTAAACTTTTAAAACACTCAAATGTTGTTTTTATTCTTTCGATTATGTATTACATATTGTATGTACTTTTTACTTATTAATTTACATATAGACATTTATTTTTTAAATAAGAGATTGAAAAATTTTTACAACTGTCGTTAATTATATACACATTTTAATTTTAAAAATAATAAATTATAAAAAAATAAATAAATAAATTTTCCAGATTTGAAAATCTAGATCTCGTTTGTAGACTGAGTTGCCTGATTAGCGCTTTCAATAGTAAGCTGATGCTGAATTGTAACAGTAGACAGAGTCTGTAAGCTCCTACTGCGTCGAGGACCCTGAAGATCTCTATTATCGTTAGTCGCATTACCGTCGACGTTATTCAAACTTGTCGCAACATGTAATTCTTGCTTTGCGAACAATTTATCGGGATTGCAAGCTGCTGCAGAAGCTCTACCAACAGTTCTAGCCACCGGCGTGCTTTTTAACATGTAACAACGTCGATGCGGACTGTGACGGCTGTTTGCACTGCCATAGCCACTGCTCGAAGATGCAGTACGCTCGGGGGCGGTTTTGTCAATTGCAGGTTGAGCCACCGCAGCAATTGCAACTTCCCGAGGTTTCTTTGGGACCCGAATACCTCGTTGCTTTATACTTGAGCCGAGAATTACTCCTACATTCCCGGCACTCTGTAATCAAATGCAATTCCAGTCTATTAATTTAAATTCATAAAAGAAAAAAAAAATACATAATTAAATAAGTCTTCTTTTCAATCGTACTATAAATTAAAAATGATGTATATTGATCGTTATAGAAAATTTAATCATAAGGTTCCCATATTCATTTTTTTTTTAATGGAAATAAAAAAAAAAAAAAATGAATACTAGACCAGGAAAAATATTTTATATATTAGAAATTATTGATTTTTATTCCCATCATTTATAGATATATTACTTGTCTTGAGTCATCTGATCGTGAGTAGAATATATAAATAAAAATAAAATTAATTAAATATATGACAAGAGAAAAAAACAGATTACCTTACGGTTACACTTAGATCTATTTGATTTTTCAGATCGCCGACAAAGAATCTGCTTAACACTTTGACGGAAATTGCGTGTCATGAAACAATAGACGACGGGGTTGAGTGCACTATTTGCGTGGCCAAGATACAGGCAATAAGGAAGTACTATTGGAATCACTCTGCCTTCATCTACAAATAAAATTTACCGTGTGATGAAACAAATGTCTGTTTACACACTGACCAGTACAAAAGGGACTTACACACGACGCCAAGGTCAACGAGTAACCGCAGGACGTTGTAGGGTAACCAGCACAGTGCGAAGAGGATGGCTAGTGTCAGTAAAATCCATGCCACCCGTTTGCGCTCACGCATTAATCTAAAACCCTTTAAATTCAAAATTGATTTATTTACTGATAGCAAAACTCTCTGATAAAAGATTATTTATTAACAGAAAATCTGTGTACAGAGTATATAATATAAAAATAAGACTGCATTCTTTGATACGTGATATAGTATAATGTGATAAATAATATATAACCGTAATATAACAGAATTAATAAATTTAGAGCACAATATTTACGTATTTTATATTTACTGGACACTTTATTTTACGTCGACTTGATTCTTTTTTATCATACAATATGATACTTTTTTTTACTTTAATTGTTAGCTTTTCATTAATTTTATTACTAAATAGATGTTCAGTAATTGGAATATTGTAAAAAATTGTCGGAGTGAATGCGGAGCGAATGACTGTGAATTTATTTAATGCCCTCGAATGTTTTTACGATTTAAAAAACACATTGCAATATTTAATCAGGATCTATGAACAGCAATATAATTATTTGCATTAGTATTATTATTATTAGTCAAATAAAACATTAATGTATGCGCTTTAATAAGCTGCGTTTACTTGAAAGTTTTTTTTTTTTACGAAATAGTTTTTATCCTCGTATATATTTTATTGGCAACGTTTTTCCGTTAAAAAAACACTGATTCGCGAGCAACGTGGTAGAACATGCACGGGAAAAAATGAGGATAAGAAGTCTAGCAGCTTTTATTATGCTGTCAGCCAACCTCGATGCAAGCCGATGAAATTCCAAAATATACTACATATATTATTATATTCTCAAAAGTTATTGATGAGCTTTAATAAAAGTTATTCTTGCCCATAGTATAATTGTTGTGAGGCATACAAATTTTTTGGAGACTCATCAGCCTGTTTTAAGTTCTGGTCGGCAACATAACAAATTGCTTTTACCCTCATTTTTCTTCGAATACCGTGGAAATAAGTGCCTCGAAAATTTAATAAAATATATTAACATTTTTTTACCGGTGGATGTTCACACACATGCGAATCATCAGATAACATATTACAGCAGACAAGTGTAGATTATAACATTACCATACATTACATTGGATTATTTAATCAAGATGTTGATATAAAATGTTCGAAAACTGTTTGTCTTTTAAATTTGAATTCACGGTAAAATAATTAATGCAACTTTATAAAAATCTTCGAATAAACGTATTCATTAATTTACCTGGATTTTAAGATGAATGTAGGTCATACATTTTATACAGTATCGGGTATTATTCGAGAGGAAGAAAATACCAGAGAGTTAACAATTAAAATATCAATGTAAAACACTCTTTGAGTTATTTTTTGCGTATGAGGTGTCTTAATTAAACTGATCTCAGAGCTCTAATTATTAATGTACAATTCTTGAGCGGAATATATACAGACATGCATCAAATAATACGTATTTAGTTAAAATGTTTTTTGTACTAATATACCGGATGGTCGGGAGGTAAAATAATAAGCGACGCTTTATAGAAATCTTATGTCTGAAATTAATATTACAGTTGATTTCACCTATCGGTTGCCTACATGATGCTGTATAAAATTTCTGGGCGACGATTATTGTTTGGAATAGTGGTCATGTACGTTCAATTAATCACGTAATGTAACTTTAGTATAGCGATCATGTTTTGTAACTGTAATATAAGATAAATAGACATCAAATTACTGACGTACTATCTATATGGATATCCAATCAATGTTGGCTATATATATTTAAGTTTTTCATATTTATTTATTTCTTACTTAATTTACTTCTTGTTGTAAATAGGGTAGAGGTACCGTTGTTGGCCACCAAGGTCAAAACAATATGTTGAATTTGACTTTTTTGACTTAAACTTAAATCAATTAAGTCAAATTTAATTTATTTTTTTGACTCGGGTACTTTAGGGCCAGCTTTGGACACTTTAAAAATTTAAATAAAGTAATTTGTAAAAGACGCAATATCATAATAATTTTTAAAATGTGTACAAGGATACTTTTATCAGACTGCTACAATTAAAATTTTATTTTATACTTTTTCATTAATTAAAATAAAGTAATAAATGTCCGAAAATAGAGCAGTGGCCACAACTGCTACCTCTCTACCCTACATATTTATTTTCTCGTTGGAAAACAATTTTGGGACTATATGATAAAAAAAAATATAGATAATAATATTGAAAAATATATAAAGATAAAACCTGTTGTGAGCTTGCACTTCTCACGTTGCTATCATAATCAAACGGCGGTTTTCTAGCACACAAAGTTCTGCCCATCAGTGAATAAGTCAAGATCACGATGAATCCTAGATAAGAGAATTTAAATTTATGTATGCTTTGCATGAATTCACAGAAAAAGAATAAAAGTAAAGAAAATAAAAATGAACAAGGCAAAATAAATAAATGAAATAGTATATATTGTAAAATTATGCCCACCGGGAATTGCGTAAACTAGTATAAAGCAGAAGGTTCCAAAGACGTATGCGTGAATCCCGAGGGGTTTAAAATCCTCCGAGCAAACTTGAAGAACCGGCGGTTGGACGATTTTGAAACTTTTATTTTCTCCCGACTTCACCACAAGAGTAATGTTCAATTGTGAATCTAGATTTTCAAGTGATACCTAGACACGTTATTTCGATAAATTAATTTATGATCAACATTTGGATAAATGGATACGATTGCCGTCGAGTTAAATGGATGATGATGATAACTAATGATATGTGTGAACATCAGGCAAAAGCGTTTGTCTCACTTGAACTTGTTGTCTTACCGCTTTGAACAATGGAGCAAATATACTGAACGCGATAAACCAGAGTGCTACGATAATCATTATGGTGCTCTTACGATTAAACACTCTGTGAAGGGCTATCGGGCTTCGGATTGCCAGATATCTATCAATACTCATGGCCGTTATCGTGAACACAGAAGCAGCGACGGCAACACCTTTGGAAAAAAAGTAACGGCACATCATTAAAATAAAACAATTTGTCTAAATGTCAAAGTACATTCATAAAAAAATTTATAAACATTAAAAGAAATGAAAAATTACTGAGGTATGGATATAATTGGCTCGCTCAATCTTTAATGCAAAGAATTATTCAGTACAAAAAGACTAATTGAGATAACGATCATTATTCCGGTTGCCAGACTTATTAAATTGTTAAATTTATTTAGTCGGGCAAATAGTCTCGTTAAATTATCGATTTCGCACTACTACTGCTCTGACATAAACGTCAAAGGTCGTACTCTGATTAAACGAGACGCAGAGTATATTTGAGTGTACAATAGAAAGATGAGGGACTGCTGGTTTATCTGGGATCTGGCGATCGCTCGATCACCATCCAGATAAATTTATCTGAGAGACCTTTACTTTTTTACTCTGTTCTACTTACCCTGAAGATAAAAGAAAAGCTTGCACATTATTTCACCGTAATTCCATATTATCGAAATAGCTTGGCTTACAGACATTGGCATGCAGATAAGTGTCACCAGGAGATCAGCTACAGACAAATTTACGACGAAATAATTTGTTACGCTGTAAAAAAAAAATTATTACGTCCGAGCATATGTTTTTATATATATGATATCAAGTCGGCGAACTGTATTAATATAAATATAAATTTTCGCCACTTTTATATTTTTAAAGTGCAGTGTTAAATTATAAAATTTTGATTTTTAAAGTAAATAAACGTTTCTTTATCACTTTTTTCATGTTTTTTTCGCTGCACTTGCTTTGGGATATTGAGTTTATTTTTACGGTTGACTGTTATTTGTTGTAACGAATCGTATGGTCAAAAGTTGTTGCGATTTTTTGTTAGCTTCAAAAAGAAAAAAAAATTTTTTTTAATTGTTATCATTTTTGCTTTAATAAAAATATTTATAGATTGTAGAGTAAATAAACTTTTGATTAAAGTTGTTATTTTATATTTTGTAAAAATGAATTTTAAAAACCGCGGAGTAAAAGCTAATACATATCGACTATGAAATAAAATTATTGTTTTATTTATTTACAACAATTCGTCGCAGAATTTATGAAATAAATATCATAACAATATAAAATATATAATTCGTTGATGATAAAATTTTTATTGAAACGATAAGAAAATATTTGCATATTGATATTTATTTTCAATTACAAATAAAAAAGCTTTCCAACTATTCCTCAGAGCCTTTAAAAAACTCCAGAGTATAGATTTTATGAATATATATGTTCCTCTACTTATTATCATTTCAAATAATAAGTAAGTACTTCCATAATTTGACAGCCGGAAAAATTCGTAAAAGAAACTGTGGGAAAATCTAAAAGCTAAAATGCTAATACACCGAGTTTACGTCTGCCATACTACAAATTATACAAATCTACCAGCAAAAATATTATTCTCTCTTCAAGCATCATAAATTCTACGGCTGTGAGACTTTATGACTTGCTTGGCAATAATTTCATAAGGTCCTTAATGTTTTCCCGTCGACACATCGTTCACACGTGTGCGCCTATCTATCCTAATATTTACAAATATGTGTCTATAATGATAATACCCGTGGGAATGTTTTTTCATGAGAACAGAAAAGTACCCGAGTGTCCAGAGAAAATTTTCAACAACATTGCAATTCAAATTTTTTGACCATACCTGCGCCGCAACTTTAAATTCTTGCCCTCTTTAGAGAAGACAAAGAGGAACAATTTACACTTTTCGATACAAATCTGGTGAAAAATTGTAAACACACCACGGAAGATATCCGCCTTTGGCTCGGGTAGGCAATTACACACATGGCTTGGAATGTCCTACTTTCTTCCCGAGGTGTGTAACATACTATTTTTGAAAATTTGAAAATGTAAATATGAAAAAGTAAAATACCTGCGCATATACTGAAATTTAATGACAACAATGATAACGATTAAATTTGCAGTAACAGCCAATACAATGGTAGGGATGTACAGTGATATCAAGAAATAATCCGTATCGTTGGTTAAGCTCTTGTAAAAGTCTTCAAGGACTTCTGACATCTTCTCCATTTCTAGACTCCTGGTGATATTTGCTTCTAACTCGGAGATTACCTCGCCTAGAGACACCTCCATTATTCCTACGTGATCAAAATGTTTATGGTCAATTGCTTCATTCCCTCTTATATTCATCTCATAGATATGTAGATATATAGGGGAAGGGGGGGCAAAACGGGATAGGCCGGCAAAATGGGATACCCTCAAAATTTCGTCAAAATTTTTTTTTTTCAAAAAACTTTCGAAAATGGTCAAAAATGACATCTAGTATCATTTTACACTATCGAAAGCTAAAAAAAAAACATTTTTATATTTTTTGCGAAAAGTATAAATAAAAAAAATGTACAAATTTTATCGTACTACAAATCTATTTTCATGGAGTATCACAAATTAAGAAATTTATTTCTTTAATTAACTCAAGAACAATAACAACAATAATATTGATAAAAACTCTAAAACTGTAACATTGGTAATCATCATAATTTTAACCGTTACATTGTAACTTTCATAATTTTGTAATATTTTATAACTTTAGTGCTATAATATCACATTATTAACAGTTATGTTAATTTTCTAATATTCAATATTTAATTATTTCTCTTATAAAAATAATTTCTTTGGAATGAAAACTAACTAACATTATTTTTAACATAAGTATTAAAATTTATAATAAATAACGATAACGATATATAACTGATTCATCGTTAATGAAAGATAAATCTCTAAAATTATTCACAATAATCACAGATAAATTGAGTATCGTCGTCCGAAACACCAGCACATGAATCATGAGCCCACCTATGACAAAGTTGGCATTGCGTCCAAGATTCAAACGAATCACTGTACTTTTGATCACAGTAAATACAAAAGGCGTCATCTTTGTGCTGATTTTTGCAGGGTCGACCTCTGCCTTTACCGAATGTTTTTTTAACTGACTTTTTCTGTTGAACATCAATTTAGAAAGACATTTTTACATCAATTTTATTCACTTGAAAAAAGAAAGAAAAAAAAAATTTACTTTTTTTTGGGGTATCCCATTTTGCCCGCAAAAAATAAAAATTTTTTTCTGATGGCAGTCTAAAATTCGTTATATTTATTTCAAATAGAATCAAAATGAAACCAATTTACGATATTTATGTCCCTAAAAACTAAATTTTTCGTTAAGTATCCCGTTTTGCCCCCCCTTCCCCTATATATGTATATATATATATAAACGTGAAATGCATTTTATGATGGTCATGGGGATAAAACAAGGGGTGTTTTTCTTTCATTTGGCTTAAACATTTTTATCTTAACTTAAAATTCATTCGTAATTAATTGAATCGCCTTAAGTGTAAGCCAGCGGTCATATGTTGTCCCATAAATCACTTGTGATTATTATTAATTTTTTATTTCACCCTCTAGTAATTCGTCGCAAAGGAAAACTGATGATCATTACCGCGTGCTGTGGTAGCAAATGAGAAAAAATATTTTACGAGGAAAGCAATAAAAAATAATCTCGGACTCGATTTAATTTTAATAAAATAACGCTTGGTAAACAGCTAAGGTAATATTAATATTATTTTATCTCATTATATATATTTTTTTAAATTTAGTCAAAAGATAAAAAAATTAGGGTAGAGAAGAAACTTTTTATGTAAAAATATACACATATATTTTAATTTATTTTTTAATTTCTCTACTATTATTATTATTCACTATAAATAAAAATACAATCGAAATATATGTTTTATTCTAAGAATAATCTGCATGCACGTGGATAAATATTCAGCTGTATACTTACGTCAAAATAATTTAATCGAGTGGCTAAGAAAATTAAACACAATCGCAATTTATTGATTCATTATTAAACACACGAAATATATTATTTCAAATTTTTTAAACAATTTCCGACACTTAATTATGTTTTTTCTACCATTTAATTCAAACATTTTTACCCCAAATTTCTTTATAAATTTTTTTATATTTCAGTAATCGAAAAATTTATTTGATGAATAATAAATAAAACTTTCTTTTCACATAAATTCAATCACGACAGGTGATGTATGAATGTCTACGGCAAACTGATAGATGGAATGAACAGAAGAAATAAGTTTGATGCTCGAATCTGGAGGAATCGCGCGGGAGTTGTGCAACGCATGCGCTATTATCTAATATCATCATATATATCAATAAATAAAATTTGTTTATCAAATTTTTTTTGACTTTGTGCCCACGTTAGTTTCAAATATCTGCTAATTAAAACCAATGTGGCTATTGTTTTTTTAAAACCCATTGTCTGCATTACAAAAAAGTACTCATTTGAACCATTGATGTTATGAATTCAATACATTTTTGTTCTGCTGATAAAAATCTTTGTCTATTTTTTTTTTAATATAATCAATCATCAACTATAATTAGAAATATTCAAAAACCATCGCGGGTATAATTTTGAAAGTTTAATTTCAGTAAAGCATAATAAAGTTCTATAGTCATGGATTCATCGCATGAAGAATAACCAGGTATGTCGTTATAGCTCCAACAATCTGTAAATAAATGTAACGGAAAATTTTCTATTGAATTTTTTTTTTTAGTTCGGGATATTTCAATACAAGTAAATAAAAAAAAAATACTCAGACCGATAGTAGAAGAGGTAAATCGACTCGTATCAGTCCTGCTGCTGCGGAGAAATGTAATTTTTTTAAGTAGAAATATGCTATGACATCAATGTTATCCTAAAAAATATTATTATTTACTTCTTATTAATAAAAAAAAATTAGAGAAGTAACAAAAACTTACGAGATTTTTTTTTCTTCGCATCGATGGATGAGGAGCGAAAGTTGATCTTGCAATATTGTTAGCTTTTGCAGCCGTGAAATGACTTAACGCTGAGATGATTAGTAAATTAACAGCACAGGCAGTAACAGAAAATGAGTCTCTTATTACGAAGTACAATTGCTGTTCAGCTTGCATTGTGGTGAGAGTATAAATTCTCGACAAACCGTTCAAAAAACTTATTGTTATCCAGAAAAACAGTTGGGTCGAGTAGACTCGGTTTATTTCCTCAGCTGCTGTTACCAGAAGGTAATGCAGCCACCAAATCTCTTGGAGGTTCATGATCCCTCTTTCAGGATACACTATTATGCTAAGTCCTATACAAATTTATTTCAATAAAATTATTATAACTTTTAATGATTAGTGCAAAGTTATGAATTATTATATAACATCACTTTATCTGAATTCCAAAAACAGTGCTTTGGTTTTAGTTCATTGATAAACTTTGACAGAAAATTTTACTGCTATGTGAATAGCACAAGAGGGTTAAATTGTACTGTCAATTACTTTAGTTAATTTTATGACATCATCAAAGAGGATCAGAATATATTATTATATATTTTATTTAATAAATTAACGATATGAAAAAAGTTTACCCTCTTCTGTTTAACCATTTTACTAAAAGTTTCCTTAGTAGTGCGAATAATGTAATTGACATATTCATATATTTACTTTTATGTCATATCACACTTAGTAAACTTTATTTGACTAATTAAACTAATTTCGAACTAGAGATTTTGAAACCTTACACAAAATCAATCACTGGCTTTAATCAGTCAGTGCCGGGATAGAACCCGAACGACTAAAATCGTGAATATTTCTATGAGAACACGGACCGAATTAGTGTATTTGATCTACTCTAAACACCGCCATCCATCTTACGGCACCAACAATAGTAGTGATTAATATTCATACCTCTGGGATTATTTATCTGCAAAATAACTTTATCTAAATGATCAAATCGTTGATAAAGTAGTAGCAACATTCCAATAAATTTCATAATCTGCATTGACATCGTAACGTTGACAACAGAGTAAGCGACAGCGTTAAAAATAAAATCACTTTTTTCACACATGTAAGTAAAGTAACCGACGACTGTCCAATACATCACAACAATAAAAACAACTAAGTGACAGGCATTAATCATTTTATAATTTATTTTTTCCCCGAACTTTATCGCATAGTCAAAAGTATAGATTCGAGACACTGTTACGTTTAAAAATCCATTGTAGATCATTGAGATCACGCCGTCAGTAAGTATGCAAATGTAGTAAAGACAGCTGCGTACAAAAATGAGCAACCGCAATTTAAATTCAACTGTATGGTACACGTTTATGTAAAAATCAAATATACAAATACAGCCAATTATTGTTCCAACAAAAATTGAATATACCAGACCCATTTTTGTTATTATCAATTTACGATCAGTTACTCGATGAGGAGCACAACCGAATATTCTGGCGGCCACTAAAAGTGGTCTTATGTTGTCCAAAATTGCCATACTACTGGCGGTATAACACCACAAATACTCAGACAACTTTAAGTATGATGTGGTGCGAAAAAAAAATATTACTTTTTATTATTCTTATTTTAATGGCGTGTGACGTGATAATCAAACAGGTAAAGTTTATGTTGACATTGCGATGTGTGTCATAAGTCAAAGTGATCATTACTCACGCTAATATGAGCTTTAATTACAATTTTTTATTTATTATTTGCGCGTTACTGTATTGATTTTATCCTTGAGAGAATTTAATAATACAATTACGATATTATCGAACATTATATATTTTATTATGCATATGTCCAACATCTACTTTATTTCTCATATGTTTCAATAATTTAAATTACGCACAAATTTCGTGGTCTGTCGACTAAAATTTTTTATAAAGTTAAATAAATATTCACTGTTTTTCATTATTTTTTATACAATGATACTATTAAATATATTTATAATAATAATAATAATATTGTTATAGATCAGATCAAAGCAACGTTGTTAGTTTTACACTTATTTCAAAGCAATTCCATAAGTCAAAAGAAAAATGCGCATGGTAGAAAAAAAAATAATCAAAGATATTGCATGAAAGCAATGCATGTAAAAGGAAATTCAAATATTCCTTTAATGTTCATCGTCAGTCAACATTTATATCCTGTTGTGTTGCAAGCTTTTCATATACATACTTTCAATACTGGAGATTTATGTTTCATCTTAAGAATCAAATTACACGAGTTAGTAACGCAAATGTACGATATTTTTCATTCTAATTTTATTAGCAAAGGTTTAAAAATAACGAACGAGTTACTGAAATATTTAAAATAATAATACATATGACAAGTTTATAAATAATCATTATTATTCAAAGCATACACTTACGTACAAAAAAAAGCTTATATTTAATTATGGATAAACTTTTTTTCACATGCGGACAAAATCTATAATCGACATGAATAAGTTGAGAAATTATTAAAGCTTCTCAATAATTTACAATCTAGTTCGCGGCTAAATTTATCCTTCATGTTAACGTAAAAAAGCTAAGTCATAGATTTTAGTTAATTATTACTTCTGATTTTATAAAATTTGATTCCTGTCAGACAAAGCTTTTAAGCTGTCAAAAAATAAAAACTGTTTTTTTCCTTTATTTTGTTTAATTCTTTATCAACTCCGATAATTGTATAGAGCCTTATGATGGGTATTTTAGAATTTTGAATATATATCAACTCATCAATAACCACGATGACTAAAATGGGGTCAGTAGGAGTGAGGGAGAGTAAAATTATAGCTTTTATCATTACAACAAAATTATTTAGTATTTTATGAAAAATTTATCTACCGAAATTATGTATTGTAATCATTATTCTAATTAATAATACTTTTAATTTATTGTATTTGAAAAATATATGTTAATCAATAATATAATCATGAGTATTCATTGTTGGATATTTTTATTAAATTTATGTTCTTTGAAGGAAGTAAAAATTATAATTAAATTTAATTTAATATTTAAATTCCAGACAAAAAGCAAAATTAGCTGTAAAATGAGATATCAAGCTTGAAACTTCATTACTAGTTTTTGTTTATTTGGGTTTCTTTCTTGCTCTATATTCTACGAGCTTGGTAATAATATGTTACAAGCGTAAAAAGCATTTTATATCCTTTTAATTTATTTTTTTTTTAGAACTTTATATAATTTTACGTAATTAAATATTTGATCAGTGACTAAAATTATTGACGAGTAAAGTCAACATTTGTATTTTTTCAAATCTAATTATTTTATGTTGGTGTTTATTAATTAATTAAATTTATGTATTAAATGTTACGTATATATTTATATAAAATAGCCAATTTCAAATAACATGAGCTGTCAACATATCTTCAAAATCAGATAACAAATAATTATGGGCGAAACAATGGTCAATTAAATGTGAAGATAATAATTAAATGTTCATTGATTCTCAAGGGTATTCATAAATACTACAAGTATATCTAGATTTTAGTAATTAGATAATTAATTATAAATAATATAAATTGTATATTTTCAAAATTTATTTTTTAAATTATAAGTTAATAAAATTTTTTGAGACAAAAATAATATAAATATATATCGCGTTACTTAACCCGAAAGGACTTACATTTTCATTTACCCTTTTAGCGTTAGGGAGCTTCCTAAGTACCAAAAGGGCGTGTAATTTTTTTTTTTTTACTACAAATCCTTATGGAAAACTATTCTACAAAACTATTCAAAATTAAAAAAAAAATTTTCAGCACTAAAGTAATGCCTCATATATGCAATTTGTCCGCATATGTTTTATTCTACTCGATACAATAAAATTTTTCACTTTAAATATAGAAGCGAAAATTCCAAACAGTAATTGAATTAATACTAATTCAATTTCTATAACATACCATACAAAGTTATTGTATATTACATATATATTTTTAAATTGAACCGAAATAATTAAATTTCGATGGGATTTATTTGACAGCAAATTTAATCAATTATAAATTTAAATGCCACAAATACCAACAACATTTAAACAATGTCAAAGATCACTACCAAATGTTACATAAAACATATTTATATATTTAAACGGTAATAATTATACTCGCTCAACAGATGTACCGAAAAAATATAATTTATAATTAATCCTCGTAGTTTAAGTTCATAAAACATTCATTTAATTATACCAATGATGTCAACCACTGCTTTATAAATATTTTCGCAAGTACGTCGAGTATTTCTTTGTACCCAATTATTGTCGTACACTAATTACTTATGCGCATTCGCAAACATTCAGGACTGTGAATAATTTAATTAGCGGTCTTTTTAGATATTTAATATGAAATATCATTAGACCAATGCCTGCTTTATTAAATTAATTATTTAGCAGATGTTCAAAATAAATTTATTAAATGTCATAAACTAAAGTTCATTCAAATATGCGAAAATCAGTGGAAATTATCTACCGCTATTTGAAAGTCATGTTCTCGATTTTCGACGATTTAATTATTGATCGCAAATCCCGCTTGTGTTCGAGTTGAATAGCTCACAGGAAACTTTATCCGCAACTACAAAGCCATCAAAAGTATATTCTTAAATTAAAATTTATTAGCAACAGGACAAATCAGTAGTAATGATCGAGTTCTGTCAGACTCTCTAATGTAATCTGGTGAATGCCTGTTAGTGTAATACACCTTCGAGTTATCGGAGTCGTATATGTAATCCCTACTTAATTATCGACGATGGTTATTCAAAGCATAGTTTTCCAGAGTACCAATCATCCTAGATTATACAGTCTTATGTTATTGATTGCAGAATTAATTATCACTGTTGAATTTCATCTAGTAATTTTTTTTGCGTACAATATTGACTGAACTTTTCATCTCCAAACTTTTCATTCTCCAAACTTTTGCTCCAGAAACTTACGTCATAGTATCGCAAGAACTCTTAAGCTTCCTTCCTCTTCTTTTTTCATACTTGAAAAAGATTTTACATCTTTTGCATCAAATATTCTGCTTAAACAACTTGCATAATATCATTGCTAATAGGAAATTAACACGATATAATTTTCAAAGAGTAATTAAAGTCAGAAATGTCAAATTCCTTATTGAAATTCTGATCTCGGCGTACCGAAATATTTAATATTGTAGTTCCATTAGTTGCCAGAGAGCAAGAGATGATGTTAATGAGTGAGGGTGACTTGAATATGGTCAACACGCGGGATAAACTTTCATTTTATCTACCCGTCACATCATTTTTATATTTTTCATGTTCCAATAAATCGTCATGTCGAGGTCGTAATTTTACCATAAACACAAAGTAATAATAAATGTATGAAACGCGTGATTGTACTGTGCAATTGATCTGATTTAATATTTTGATAAAACCTAGACTATGATAAAAAAGTATTTATCTGATGTTATTAATCATAAAGCGAAATTGTTGACAGAAATAGCTCAGAACATAATAATTGATTACAGAAATGGGTCTTGAGTAGTTTAAAATCGATGATGTTACTCGTAAACTTGTGATCTCGATGAGCAAAAAGAGATTTCGAGTAATTTAGGTCTCCATAGATGAGCATAAAACATTTAAAAAATAATTAATAATGACCGAGGATATTTTTGCATCGGAAGCATCTAAAAATATGACGATTGTTCCATTTTTATTTAATTAAGAATCAGACGTTTGCGGCAAAATTTATGCTCCTTTAAATTTATTTTTAAAAAACAAATAAAATTACAAAAATGTATGAAATGAAATTTAATAAACTGATTGCTCATTAAAAATCCCAAACGAACCTTGAATAACTTTATTTGTGATAACTCTCAAAGAACATGGAGAAATAATTAAGTATTTGATTTAAACTTGAAATTGTACTTCGTATTAAATTTAGTTAAATTGAAAGGTCCTGTAGCTCCAGGGATATTACTTCCATGAGTGTTTTCAAACGAACTGTAAATAAAAAGATGGACAAAGAGACATAAAGTCCTTTGTATTAAACGTACATATAATTTAAATATTATTTTTAAATTTGCAACTGAATAGTTTACTTAAAAAAAAGAAATTTATTATCGTTTTTTGATATAAAATGTTGATCAACACAACATGCAGTTAAATTTTCAGTTAAAATAATATAATATTAAATGTTGAATCAGAAGAAAGAATAAATCGATAGCCAAAGCTATCTTTTATCATCAGGTACGTATTTGTCGGGTATACGTCGAAACACAGCCAAAAATTTGTCTCCCTTATTCCTCGTGACTTTCTGACCTTCTTCGGTACTTTCATAGAGTTTCGGGACAATTGGATCCGTCTCCTGTTACACAAAAAAAATCAATACAACTTCTGGTGTATAAATAAATATAACACGGATAAACTTACCAATTCATCACCTAAAATTCTCTCGAACAAAGGGTGGTCTTCAAAATGCTTAACCATCCATTCGTGTAGGTCTTTTACGTCTGTCATTGTATACACTATCGCCTAAAAGGTTTCATTGTTAATAAATAATAACTTGTCTATTAAGGTGTGTGAATCGTGTTCGAATTATTCGTAACTTTTTAAATTATTCGATTTGAATCGAGAAAACTCTGATCAGCTTTTAAATATTCAATTTTTATTTAATGAAAGCTGAGGGCGTTTTCACATATACACTCTATTATCTATTTCCAAAAATACATTTATTTACCTGTTCAGCTAAAATGTATGCATACTCAGCTAATAACGTGTTGTTGATAATTCTCCACTTATGTTTGGCTTTTTTAAAGTGCGGGTCTGGATACAGAAAGAAAATTTTTTTCAACTGTAATGTAAACGTTTATAAATTACTCACTTGTTTCATAGACAGAAGTAAAATTTATATTAATAATCGAATACCTGTCCTTTGTTGAAGTAATTTGGCAAATACTTCATAGCGTTTGTCCTCAAACAAGCAATATTTTTATATTGACCTGGATTTTGCGATCTCAAGGCAGCGATCCTGTCCATGACATAGTCAGATACTTTTATTCTGATCTCCATGCCCAGTATCAAATTGTCCGGAAACATTCCTGATAGCGTAACTAAATTAAATCCATAAAAACAGATCCATTCAAAATTATTGTGTGATAAAAATTAATATACTTTCTATAATTCAATTTTACCCAGCAGTCCGCCGTAACCACAACCAATATCCGCAAATTCAACTTTATGTTTTTGTTTATCATCTTGAGAATCAGAAAAATAATCCGGATACAATGAACTCCAGTCCATCAACTCGGGTTTTGTGGGACTGAAATAAATTTCAAATTAATTAATTAAATAAAATATAAGATAATTAACCTTAACAATTACTTACTACTCAATACAATGATCAGCAATCGGATTGGAATGTGCGCGTTGCCGATAATATTTTTTCTGAGGCAAAGCGATCATTTTATCCGTCATAATTTATAAATGTAAAATAAAATATATAACAATATTTATTAAAGTAAACAAACTTTGACGTAAATGTCCTATTTTTATTTCATAAAATCATCTTGTGCTCCACGTGGTAGCTCGCGGATCTATACGCCAGCTGATTTTGAATTGTCACGGTGGCGCCAACTGGCAGCCAGACTTAAAACTAAAATGGAGTCAATTAAAAAAGTATAAAAAATTTTAGCTCGACGGTGACGTGTTTTTTGCATCTACTGCTTTGTATCAATTGTCCAATAAATAATTTTTAGTGTTTTAAATATTATATTAAAATGTAACTGATTGTTTATCAATCTTGTATCAGCAATAAACCAGGCCAATAAGGCCTCGGAATACAGTAAGGTTATAAATACATAAAACGTAATATAATCCATATATATTATTAATATAAATCAAGTCATCTTGGGTTCTTTTGTCTGATGTGATCAACTATCAACGACTGTTGGAGGTACGGTTTCTGTACTTGATACTTATCGCTATTATTAAGTTATTTATGATAATAAATTACTCGTTATCATATTAATTTGTCACACGACGATGTGACCTGGACTCAGTGATTTTACTTATGAGTAATTAATAAAATAACTAAATAATTTAATTACTATATCTAATCTTTTAATTATAATCATAGTAAGTCATGTAATTAATGTATAAGTTATAGATTAAATATGACAGTAAATTTATAAGGAATTTATTTTATTTGTAGATCGTGCCATGCGATTGATAAACGAATACAATTTGCCAATAATTAATCTGCATACAATCAACTGGTAAGTCTTTAAATCCAGTATGTGTGTTTGTACATAATAAGTAGACAATTAAGTGTTGTACTTAACTATTGATCGTTATACGCATTGATAATTATGCATAAAACTGAAGACCTGATACCAGTACAATGGGTCATACGTCATACGTCATGTCTTTCCGTACTTCCTGGTAGAAAATCATTTTGTTGATAATGTTTATTCCTGTTACAAGTCTGTAGACTTTATTGTTAGTTTTGTTTTTACTAGCAAGACCTCAGGTCAATTTTTATTTTAAAAGTAATTGCGTATGCTAATAATTGCATTTAGAGCTTAAGTTAATGTTGGGTAGAGTTACAATTATATTTTTATAATAAATACTTTAAACAATGAGTTCGTTTCCATGGATATCGGATATAAAAGACTGGTGGCCAACCAATGGATCAGAGTTGGTAATTTTAGTTTAATAATTTTCATTTTTCATTCTTGTCTTATTCTTTTGACGTGTAGTCCCGTGTAAAGAATCGTGGTTGCGGTTTTAATCTTATCTCCAGTGTCCTTCATAATACATTAGCGTTATCGATAATCCAATCTTCTGAGCTAAAAAAGATAATTATTTTTATAATAAAAATAGTATAATTTTTCAGTACGAGATATTTTATCACATAAAATTAAATGCATCAAACGAGTTTAATATTTAGTAAATTTACATTAACGTAAATAAATTCACACTCTACAAATATTTAATTCAAACAATTATACGAAATCTGGCATATGCAATGTGCGGATTTGCTGTAATGTCCGCATGCTATTAATGTTGTAAATATTCCAATATTGGAGTCACAAAAGATTAATTATTTTCCAAATTTAAATTATTAAACACACTTTGTTAGTATTCAATAATTTGTATAATTAATAAAATTTTAAATTCATCAAACGATTTGAATATTAATTAATTAAAAATCATTATAAACTGACTCTTAATATAGCAACAGTACCCAGCCACTTCATGTTAAATTACATCAATATATATTTTAAGCTAATGTTAAAATATATGACCGGCTGGCTACTGGTTAAGGGCTGAATACTGGTACGCTTACCCTACCAAATTTTATTCAAAACAAATAGAGTACAAGTGTCGTTTGTGACAACTGCTCCATTTTTCGACATTTAATACTTTATTTAAATAAATGAAAAAGTATTTAAAAAAATCCATTGTAAAAATTTCCATTTTAAAAACTAATTTTCGTTACGTAATTTATTTAAAGTTTTCGTGTCCAAAATTGGCCCTGAAGTCGTGGAAAAATGGTATCTTTACTCCGTATAAAATTTTCCGTAAGATTTTGTTTACTTTAAACTTGACAGCTATTTGTACTCAGTAAAAACAATATCAATTATTATGAAGGAAAATTTTCCATTAATTAAAATAATTAATTATTATTTTTCGCGCCACTATTATTAAATAATTTTATGGCAGCTAAAAAATTTTTTCGCCGTAGCGTGTCGATAATATATGCGGAGCTAATCTCACGTCTAATCGTCGCCTTGAATTCGCAAGGACAATTGACACGAAACAGTAATAGTTGTAGTAGTTGTATTACAATACTCGATCGTACAGACTGAAGTATTTTTCTTCATATCACCTGTTTCAACAATAACAGGACACTCACAATGTGCCTTTTGAACGTATTGTTTCGCGAGTTAGAAAATACTAGTTTACGACACACTTTCTCGAGAGTGTAGATCAGCTTGTAACTTGTCTTCATTTTTTATTTTTTTCTGATATACTGTTAACATATACACATTAATGTGGCACACTATCATTCGGATGTAAGTGTACAAGTGATAAAGTTCGTGCTAGATTTCAAAATGAACTTTGCAAGTACTCTAATTACTTGTGCTACATAATATTAATTTACAGTAAATAATTTATGTAAAAAATATAACACAAGTCGCGTTATTTTATTACTCATTGAATTAACCAATGCAATAATAAATGTATCAACTGATTACCTTTATTTAAACAAGTTTTAAAAGAAAGTGTTATCATTGTAATAATAAATATATATTTTTACCTTTTTTTCTGATTTTCCGCAAGTTTATATATATTTAAGAAAAATACTGACATAAACTTTTAAAATGTCGCACTTGATTAAAAAGAAAAACCGTTCTAGCAACGTTAAAATTTATAGACAAGTTTCATTACAACCGGATTATAGAAAAAACCAATTTTTTTTCTTCAAAGAAAGATCCCACGATACTGCTCATCGATTACACGAGGTACTGTTACCATAATAATTAATTATTTTTTTATTAAACGATGTGTCATCTGAGAAAATAAATCTATAACACTATTACTATTTTTTCCCGATTATTTTTTACGTCTTTGCTATCAGTTCAACTTCTGTTAAGTAAAAAGATAATGTATCTGTCGTAGCCAGTACTGCTGGTTGTCAGTTATCAAGCAAAGTCGAATGGTCTTTTATTTTTTTATCTTTCTTTCGAGTCGTCCAGTGCGGTTAGTCATCTTCAATGCCGCGATGTGTTTTACCTTACGACTGAATAATATCAGTATTAATCCGTTAACATTCGGTTGTTATTTTTTAAATAAATTTATAAAGAAAAAAAACCAGATAATAAATTTTTTATTACTGGTATTTTAAAAATATAAATTCGTTGTGATGTGAAGTAGAGAATATGAAGCAGTTATTCGAATTATAAATTTCTTTTAATTGGGAATTAGTATAAAATATTAATTATGAAGGATCTTGTTTGTAAAAACAATGAAAACGGTACTACTGAAATTAGCTGACGGTAGAGTATAAAAAAAGGAAGAAAAAGATCTTAGTAGCTATGAGTTCTGCGGATATTCAAATTGACCTTTCTGAAGGAACGGGTTTATTGAGTGGTACAAGTAGTCGTTCTTCTTCTGGATCATTTACGTCCTTGATTTTCGGTTCACGATACACTTCTTATGGATCTATTCAAGCTTGTCAGCAAGCACTTCGCTCTTTATGGAAAAAAAACAAGGTAAACTTTTTTATCACAATAAACTCCAAAAAATATTGACGCTATTTCTTCAGTAATTTTATTAATTCTAAAATTTTAGAAAACTAAAATTACTCATTCAAATTGTAGAATATTTTCAGATTTCACTAAATTATAATTATTAAATTTATTCCCATGGCGCGATTTTCAAAAAATTTAATCCAAGTTTCTTTAAATACCAATAATCCAAAAGTTTATATATATTTATACATTATCGCAATAGCGCGCGTAATTCTTATCAGAGAAATTAAATTTAAACGACTTTCTTTGAACTGTCACTTTGGTCAAGTTCAAATATGAGGAAAACCCGTTGATAAATTCAAAAATATGAAATTTTTCAAAATAATTTAAAATTCTACCTCTCGTTTTTCTCCTGACTTCACTTTTTACGAAAGATCTCTATCAGTCTTATCGACGAATGACACTATCCCTGTTGCATTTGCGCAGTAAATTTGAACTTTGCCCGCGTTTTTCTCTTAGACAAATAAACATTTTCTAAAAATCAAGACATGGATGCTAGATTATAGAGTAATGCATAGCCTCGTTCTTATCTTTGCATTTAGAAGTTTCGTTGAGAGAAAACGGACAAAAATTTCTCCACAGAAGACCCTCCTTAATAAAAAAGACTTTTCTATTAATTATTTAAATAATTTTCCCGACTTCATAAAGCTCAAAAATTTAACTGCCAGACTTTATTTTTTTGAAATATATTTTATGGCATTTTGTCAACTGGACTCTGACGTATAGACTTTTTTGGCTCTCACTTCACCGTGACTGTCGTTCCATTTTCATTCTGGCATTAGTGGCATTGTCATACCACATTTCCACTGAAATGTATGTAAATGTATGTATTTTTGTTTATAAATGTATACATGTTTATATTAGTGTACTTGTTGTAATATTAACATTTTAATAAAAATTATTTAAATTTTACAACCGACAATATAAGGTCATAGTAAACATAACATAAAACAAGATAAGCTAATAAATAAAATTAACAGCTCATTTAAATAATTACACTCTTGAATCTCACCGCTGATTACAATTCATCGCGCTACTTAGTGCAAAGCTTGCATATTAAATATTGATTTTTCTTTTATTGATCCTGTAGATCTAATAATAAATAAAATAAAATAGAGCAGACGTATCAACATAAATTCAGTGGTTAATGGGATGTCGAAGAATCGTTTGATTGAATTGAATTCTCCACAAAGAAGCTTGTGTTGAATAAAAAAAATATAAAATGATTGCAAATAAACTTGCAACTGTTAGCGAGTTGCGAGTCAGTCAGAAGCACATCTCTAATAATGTGTACACATTGAGAATTACATATTTGTGATCTGTCGCGTATAAATGTTGATCCACAATGTGGGGAAACACCACGAGCACGAGCACAAATATATATGTAACTATACATATAACTTTCGGAATATAACTAACAAGATATATATTCCACCGCGTAATACGCGAGTTGAATCTCTTTGAGTTTCATTTGCTCTTGTGTCTCTAGTGCGACAGTATTTTTTAACTTTTATCAGTATACATTTATCTTGGAATTTTTTAAATTACAAGTGATCATTAACGCCTTAGATTTTTTTTATTGTTAATATATTTATATATTTATTGTTTTTATTTTTTATATTAATTGACAAATACAATTATGAAGAGAAACTTTAAAAGTTTGTAAAGAAATTTTAAAAAAATGTCGACGAGAAATTTGGAGAAGATGTTTAGACTCACCAATTTATCTAGGGTCCGTAAATTTTAAAAAAATAATTTATTTATATAAATTTATGTGTCTTGAATTTAATTGTTTTAATAAAAAATTTTAATTTATCATTACGGTTGCGTGTCATGTATCAGATGATGCAAGCAATTAATTTTATCTCGGGTGTAATAAAAATTTTATTTGTCTTTAATTTTCTAAGAATAATAAATTCACACAATTTATAATTAATTAATTAATTTAAATTTTAAGTAATTAAAATAATAATTGGTTTTTTATTGTCAATTAAAGTCGATAATTTGTCGACAGTAATTTTCTCGCAGCTTTACACCCAAATTAATACGTGATTCTGAGTGGCGAAGAATTTAAAGAAGAGAAGCTTAATGATAAGCTGAATCGAAGGATGCCATGCGGAAGGCTGACAGCTCTAGCAGAGAGGTCAAGATTGCGTGTTCAGTTTACCGCATTGACATCGATGACAATGAAGACCAGACGAAGAATAACAACAAAGAGAGTGAGGAGACGGAGAAAGAAGAAAAGACTGGTTTTAACTCTTTAGCTCAACTCAACGCTAAATCATTGACAATTGGACACGCGTCTCGTGAAATAAAAGATAAAGACATTAAATTAAGCCGACTAGCTCTTCCAGAAGACGATAAAGTATTAAAAAATAATGGGGATACTGAAAAAGCAACACTCCAAGTTCCGGATTTCGAAGAATTTTCAGTTCGTGAGTGCACTTCTGACCTGCCGATTTCTTTGAAAAATTTAGCTACGACGGATCATGTGTCAGAGACTTTGAATTTGAAGAGTCAAGTGGAACAAGACGATTGCGAAGCTATGATAGCAATTAGAAATAATAAGCGAAGAAGAAAATCTAGCATCACTAATATGGCCATTAGCTCGAGTATCGCAGCGAGTCTTATCGGCGTTTCTTCCCAAGTGCCCCGTAATTTTGTAAATAAAGACGTTGAGAGACAATTCCACAGTGAAACCCAGTCAAGAAATTCAATTTGCACAGCTATGAGTGATGACATGGGCCCTGATGAAGTCGCAGCTTCAGGTTTACTTTCGTCAAGAAGAAAATCACGACTGCCATTGCTACGCCTTCATATGCCTCAGCCACATTCTTGGTCGAATTTCATATCAGGAACCGGCGAAGCCGAGGAATTACGTTCTCATAACAGCAATCATCATTATCATTTTCCACATATTCCTGTACCGACAATCACATTCACCGGCGACGGACCCGGTCGCAAGTTCAGCATCGGCATTAGACGTCACTCGCAGACGGTTAGTCCGGGCTATTAACCAGCGAAATCATTTTATTGCTAATTTTTATTTTTATTTATTATTCCATACAATTAATATTTTAGTTTTCTAAATAAAAAAAAAAAAAACAGACATCAGACCTTTGGTAAATGTCATTGCATGAGATTTATATTTATATATATGACGGTTAAAAAAAAAGACTTTTTTTTTTTCAAAAATTATACAAAATTTTATGACTCATCAGCGAATCAGTATCGGAAAAATCAATAGATATTTTTTGTTGGAAATTGAACATTCTACAAAAAATGATCTATTGATCTAATGAAGTTACAAAAATTTAAAAAAAATTTCCGATATTATTTTCATAGAAAATCGAAAATTGCGAGGAGGTGGTTGTTAGTATTAATATCAAAAGTTTAAACTAACATAATTTTTTTCGCTATCTCGAAAAATATTTTCCGTATAATTTTTGAAAAAAAAAATAAAAATTTTTAATCAATCTAATATATATGTATATATTTGTAATTATTAACTTGAGTGTGGCTGTGTAATAATTTAATGTGCCTATCAAGTGTAATTAGTATAATAGTAAAAGGAAAAATATATGAAAAATTGATAGATATTTTTAGATATGAAAAATGAATAGCTAAACCTGATATCACTTGCTTGTTCACCTTCAGTCTACAAGTAAAAGCAACCAAATTGTCTTATCTCCATCAACAGTTGCTGACACGACGAATTATTACAGTAGTTAAATACATAGTAGTTAACGTTACTTTGTTGGTGATATTCCATATACATTGAAATAGGCTAAATACACTTGCTTGTATACATTTATATATATTTATTAATGTCGTAAGTGACATAAAAGGAATAAAAAAAACTTAAATCAAAGTCTTTCTCAATTTTACTCGCTGTATAAGTACTTGGTTACTCGCTACCTCATGGAGTAGCGAGTTGAGAAAAGAAGTAGTCGAAGAGTCAGACAGTTGTAGCTAAGACGTCTAACGGAAAATAATAATCGATAAAATGCAACTCTCAATAATATCCTGGATGAACAGCGTGTCCTCGCTGTACGACTTTACGGCAACATCACAGAGCGTAAGGTTTCATTTTTAAAAATATACAAAAGTTGAGACAACGAAAACGACCAACGATACATTTATCAGCTTACATTTATTTATTTATTGTATTTTTTAATGGCTAGCTCATTAATATTGTGTGCCTTGATAACGCCGTGTGCTATTTATTTTATGGATATAAAAAAATTCAAATAAATATTTAACAATTTTTTAACTGTGAGCTTTTTACTTTTTTTCCACAGACTCTCCACCGGTCGGACTCGATGGTGTCGTTGTGCTACCGGCCCCTTGCCACTTACATCACCGAGGACAACCTCATCGCTCTTAGAAACTTTCTTGAGAATAAAAGAGTCCCCATAGACGACCGTGATGAGGTAAATATCACTATTATTTTTTTTTTTATAAAACAAGAAAAAAAATAATAAATTAATTTCAATGGAATGATTAATTGGTGTATTTTTAAACCAGAATGGCAGTACAGCTCTCATCCTCTCAGCGTCGAAAGGTAAAATCCAATTCGTCCGCGAGCTCATCAATCATGGGGCGGATGTCAATGCCGAAGATGCTGACAACTGGACAGCACTTTTGTGCGCAGCGAAAGAAGGACATACAGACGTGTGCTTGGAACTGCTGGAGCATGGAGCGGATCTGGAGCACAGAGACTTGGGAGGATGGACCGCTCTCATGTGGGCTTCATACAAAGGCCACACGTCCACGGTAACGCTGCTCCTAACACGGGGTGCTGATGTAAATGCTCACGGGAATTATCACATATCATCTTTGCTGTGGGCAGCAGGAAGAGGACACACTGAAATAGTCAAGGAGCTTATTGTCAACGGTGCTAAAGTCAACGTCGGTGATAAGTACGGAACAACCGCGCTGATTTGGGCAGCAAGAAAAGGCAGCCTTGAAATAGTCGACACTCTGTTGAGAGCTGGAGCTAATGTTGATACAGCTGGTATGTATTCATGGACGGCACTCATTGTCGCGGCTATCGGCAATTATGTTGACGTGGTCACGCTGCTGTTGGAGTACAAACCCAATGTAAATGCACTTGATAAAGACGGGTATACAGCACTAGCAATAGCCTCTCGCGAAGGTTATCACGAGATAGTATCCGCTCTGCTCAATGCCGGTGCGTACATTAATATCCAAGACCGCGCTGGTGACACAAATTTAATTCACGCAGTTAAAAATGGCCATCGTAACGTCGTCGATGCGCTTTTAAAAAAACACGTTGACGTAAATATTGCTGGTAAAGATAGAAAGACTGCTACGTACATTGCCGTAGAAAAAGGTAATATATCAATATTAAGATTACTATTGCAAGCAAATCCTGATCTCGAAATAGCAACAAAAGATGGTGACACGCCGTTATTACGCGCTGTAAGATCACGTAATAGTGATATAGTCCAATTATTATTAGATAAAAATGCCAAAGTTCATGCTACGGATAATAAAGGAGACACGGTGCTGCATATTGCAATGCGAGCCCGTTCAAAAGCAATCGTTGAAATACTTTTAAGGAATCCAAAAAATAGCCAGCTGCTCTATCGCCCCAATAAACAAGGCGAGACGCCTTACAATATTGATCTGAAGCATCCAAAGACTATTTTAGGGCAAGTTTTCGGCGCCCGTCGGCTCAACACTAATGAGGACAACGAAAATATGCTCGGATACGACTTATACAGCAGCGCTCTGGCAGATATTCTCAGCGAGCCCTCTCTCTCGACACCAATCACCGTAGGGCTGTACGCGAAATGGGGCTCGGGAAAGTCTTTTTTGCTAAACAAGTTACGCGAAGAGATGAAAAACTTTGCCAAGCAGTGGATTGATCCTGCATTCCAATTCTCAACGCTGCTTTTAATTGTCACAATCCATGTCTCTGTACTCGTCGGAGTTACTGTAGGCTTAGCTTTGATGTCGTGGATCATCGGTATTATAGTGGGCGTCTCGATATTTACTTTAGTTTACACTGTGCTGGGACTCACGTGGTACTCCAACAATCATTATGATTGGCGGTGGCCGTACAAGTTCAACGTTGGTTTGACAACCAAGCTCAATTCGTTAAGACTATTGCTCCAAGTAATATTTTGTCATCCTCCTGGTAGCCAGACAAATGATGGCCTAACAATACAGCCAATTAAATTTTATTTTACTGATCAAACACGAGTGGGAACAACAGCTGCCGGCGAGAATGCCGTTGTACAAATGGTTGGTTCGCTGTATGACTCTATTGAAAATGACTTTGGATCACTCGTTACTCGGTTGTATCGAGCCTTCAGACCTAAGCCAGTCAAATCAACCAGCAACTGGAGGTGGAGGCATCTGTGCTGCTTACCCTACATTGTTATATTTGAATTCTGCTTCTTCAGCCTCGTCGTCGGGGTGACAGTAGTCACCATATACTTTGTTGATAATTACAATAATATCGAAACAATAAAACCATTCACAGCCCACATTATTATGATAACTGTGGCGCTGCTACTAGCCTTCAATGTCATTGCCAATTTGTACACATGGAGCCGAACATTCAGAGCATTGATTTTCTCGCAAAGAAGACATCTGCAGAGAAGTATCGCCAAGTTGGACACACTTAAGAGCGAAGGATTTATACAGACGTTGAAGTACGAAGTTACTTTGATGATTGAAATGGTCAAGTGCCTGGACAGCTTTACCGCTCAACAAAGCAGACTCGTATTAATAGTTGATGGACTAGACAGCTGTGAGCAAGACAAAGTACTGCTCGTTCTTGACGCAATGCAAGCACTTTTTCTTGACAACGGCTGCCCGTTTATTATAATCCTCGCGATAGATCCCCACATTATTTCAAAAGCCGTAGAAGTTAACAGCCGGCGTTTGTTTACCGAATCTAATATCGGAGGTCATGATTATTTACGGAATATGGTCCATGTGCCTTTCTATCTACAGAACAGCGGGCTGCGTAAGGTCAAAGTTGCACAACAGACTGCGCAGCACTACAAAAAGGCGACCTGGTACGAGACCGAGGAGAGCGTTAATTACGCGACCACAAGCACGATACATCATCCGGTATCAAACAGACGTCTGAGCACCGAGTCAAGTGTCATGAATAGCAATGAAAAATTGAAACCACCGAGCCGCAAAGGCAGCAGAAAAATGAGACTGAGCGAGTCAATTGCCAGCAGCATCGGTAGCAACTTGAATCGTTTGGGTGGCGCCCAAGATTTAAACAAAATGCTGCTTACTGATGATTACTTCAGTGACGTTAATCCGCGTAGTATGAGACGTCTGATGAATGTTGTCTACGTTACAGGTAATTATTATTTATTTTACCCTCTCTTGTATATGTAAATTAATATTGATTCAGTTTATGTGTTGTTTGATGTATTAATCAATCGTTTGTGTACACAGGAAGATTATTGAAAGCATTCCAAATTGATTTCAACTGGTATCATTTAGCCAGCTGGATCAATATTACCGAGCAATGGCCTTTCCGGACATCCTGGATCATTCATTATTATGATAAATGTGAGGACATGGACGACTCAACGCCTCTAAAAGTTTTATATGATAAGTAAGCAAGAAAATTTATTTATTTTGAAATAAATTAAATATGCAGCGTAATAATTTACTGATTACAGAGTCCGACCGCACATACCGACGCTGAAAGAAGTTCAACCGCTTCTGGAAATAGACAGAGATGAGCGTAAACTCGACGTATTTCTTACTGTTCATCGTAACGATCTCCTTGTCAGTGACATGAAAATATTCCTGCCGTTCACGATAAATCTTGATCCGTATATTAAGAAAAAAATAAAAGAAGAACAGCAGAGCATGGAGGATGACGGAAATATGTACAAAAATCCGTGGCAGAAGAGTGTCATAGAACCGCCTTGGGGTAATCGGACTAATTTATCAAATCGACATGCTAAGCTCACTAAGACCCCAAGCTTACAGGGATCAGCGTATCCTCCTCCGGCTCCTATAATACCCTGGCAAGTTCCTCCGATGGCTTATGACTGGACTCAGACCCCCTGGATGTCGATGCCGCCGGTTGAACTAATAAATAAATCATTATCTGCTACTACAACTTTGCCCACGGAAATTCTTGAGTTGAAATTATCGAGTTTGTCTGTTAATAGTGTTTGTGATCTCTTGTCTAAAGTTGATGAACTAAATCCAAATAATATCGAGTCTTATAAAAATATTGTGAGGGAAAATAACATCACGGGCAAAGTTTTGTTGCATTGTGATTTGGCTGAGTTGAAGCAGGTGAAATATTTTGATATTTAAGCTAAGAGATCCAGTATTCGATCAGGAACTGGGTCTCTGGTTTTTTTTACCTCATTGATAATTATAATTTTTATTTCAACTTCAGGTTCTCAGAATGACATTCGGTGATTGGGAATTATTCCGTATGGTAATTGTTTCACTACGCGAGCAAGAACGAACCTCATTTACAACCTGTGAAGAAGGTCCACGTAGTGTCCGTTTCACAGTACAGCCGGAAATAAATCGCAAAGGTATAAAGATATTTTTAAAAAATTTCTACTCAATGTGAAAATTATTTATAAGTATAATAAATATTTATAGATGTCAGAGAAACTCAAGTTAATAACCCGAGAGTTCTCACGCATGTAGATAAAGAAAAATCTATCAGCAGAACAGATGGACCACCAAGACGTGATTCAACAAAACACTCGATTATGGAAAAGCAGGTAAGAAATTTATAAATTATAAAGAAAATAATAATTTGAATAAATAAAATATGAGTTTTTCATTCATTCCCACTATTTGTCATGCGCACATTTACATTTATTGCGGAACCAGTTTCAGGTAAAAAAAAATCACCCTCATCTTCTAATTTATAATATTGCAATTTAAATAAATTATTTTCAATAATAAGTTTCCATAATGCATGAAATTACGTTTAAATAAATGAAATTTACATAAAAATTTTCATCATACGCATGTTATAAAAGTATTTGGCGTGTTAGGTGACTCTAGAAGAGCAGATGATTTGCGGAGCCCTTCAAACTTTGAATGAAGAAGCGTGTGAGGATGTACTGAATGTACCATCGCCCAGCGTAGTGCCACCACCAGACTCACTTCCAGGTGAGCCTACTTCTCTTCCACTTTCACTGCCTATGGTTATAGTCGAAGAACCACCGAAGTCTGACCAAAGCCCTGACATCGACAACGACTTTGCCACACACTTCTAGTCAGATCATGAGATAATATCACAATTAAATAGCGAACCAGCCAGCTCACACTAGCTTCCGTTGATTGTCTCTCAAATTGCTTATTTTGCGGCTGATATTTTTATATATATTTAAATAAATAATTGCTTGTACACAAAGCATTTAATCAAAATCAAAACCTAGATCTTAAAGAGAATAAATATCATTTATTTAAATTATTTACTGTCACGCATGTTGCGAATGGACGTTAATTGTTTGATAACTCGGACTATGTCTGAGGCTAATCAATCAAATGTTTAATTATATTTTACTCTTCTCCAATCAAAAAAAATATAAACAATTATAGTATTAGTTTTATAAGTATTAAGACGTGTGAATTGATGAGCATTAAATAATTATTATAGTATACACCAAGTTTTGTAAATATTTTTTTTCGACGTGTTATCACTCAGCTTACTTACTATTATTATTATCATTATCATTGTTACCTCAAAGATTATAAAAATTGAAAAATAATTATTATATTATTTCTACTTATAAATAAATGGGCGTGAACACGTCGATAAAATCCTATTGGAAAATAACTTGTACACTATACTGCGAAGTAATAGTTAAAGAAATAAATATATATGACTTTATTATGAAAAAAAAAATTTAATAAATAAATGAGTTAATACTGTAAAGAATTTGCGGAGTAAATTCGGAGTGAAGGCGGAGCAGGTGACTGTTTTTTTATTTAACTCCCTCGAGTAAAATCAACTCTTATCTAAATAAAATCTAGATCACTCCGAAATCACTCCGTATTCGGAGTAATCTTTTTAAAAACTCCGAGTGACCAAATTAATTCAGATTCAAATAAAATTCATAATCACTCCCGATTTTTTACAGTGTAAAACAAGATGTAAAACTGTGATAAGAAGTATGCGGCTATTGCCGGTGAAATATTAATTTTATTATTTTAAAATCGATGCAGAAAATAAATGGATCTCAATACTTTATTTTTATTATTACACCAGCAATGATTATTAGATTAGTTATAATTTTCTGCATCAGTGACACTATTGGATATTGTTAAACTTTATTGATGGCAATAATAAACGGTTACATAAAAACAGAAAAGAATAAATAATTTGTATGATTTTATTTGGTTTTATTTAAAAATTTGTGTGCTTATTAGATTATTTATATAAATATATATAAGTAACGCTTGTGCTTTATGAATTTTTACAGATGTCAGGGTAGGTCTTATCAGACACCGTAGCGTGATTACTCGGTAGCTTAGCTTTATTACAATGCTAATTAATTAAACAATTAGAAAAAAACTAATTACACGTAGAATAGATATAAATATACAGTGGAAAAAAATTTTATTGGAGAATTATTTTCTAGGTGGGCGAGCACGATCAGTCAGTGTCACCACAGCCCCCGACACAGACTACGTCCTGCTGCAACCGTCTCCTATTTACCACTGGGTCCCCGTACCCGACGAGCCCGAGAGTTCAGACGACAGTTCTCAGGGTTCGACGACCCAATTGCATCGATCAAGTTCACAGCGAAGTGTCACCTCTCAACGAAGCACCAGGTCAACTTATTCATACAATAATCGCGCAAAGAAGAAGCCACCAACCAGCACTGCCGCCCGTCCAACTTCTCTGCGAATTTCACCGACAGCCTCACCGCGACCTGCTTATCGCTCAAAGTCAACTGACGAGTATCCCACCAACAATGAGGTCCCAGCCAAACAAATTCCATCATCCGTGTTGCTGGGAAACAATCTCCGACACTCGACACCCACAATAACTGATGAAATAAAAATAATAGTACCGACTGCTCCGACAAATTTAAATAAATTATCAAAATTAAAGGATCGATTGATCGGAACATCATCTAGCCCGTCATTGCACGCATGTGAAAGTGACGACGAGTCGACACCTCTGGTCTCGGAACTTTCTACACCCTCGCACACACAGTCCGATAGCGTTTTCACCCACGCGTTGAGTCCTGAGAGTGATCAGTCGCCTCTTTCTATGAAAAGTCTCCCGCAAACTGGAGAACATGCTATTGACATCCAGTACTGCGATTCTATGAGTCTTGTTATCCATGAGTCAACAGATAATAGATCGTTGTCACGACAAAATGCCGAAGAGTGGGACAGTCCAGAGACACCGGTGTAACACGAGTACAATTACTTCATTTTAAAAAAATTTTTTTACATCAATTCGTTTGTTGATATGATAAAAACCCAAACTACTGCGCATAAAAGTATTTAATGGCTTTCAAAATAATACTGGTGATAAGAATAAGATAAGGAACAATAAATCAGTGTGCTAGGGGATTAACTAATAAAATACCTGAGCAATGCACAGTGATTAAGCACATGAAGCGTTGATAATTACATTTTTTTTATTTTACTTTAAGTATAGTTTACTTATGTCGTAATTAGTTCAGAAGCTGATTGCGAAACAAAACAAGAGTAAGAAGTAATTGTTCATTACTTGTAGCTAATGCGAATTGATTTATAATTGCGGTAACAGGAATTTAGGCTGGATAAGTCTAAAAGTTAGTTAGAAAAATGCCTACTCAATAAATAATTTTAATTGTAATTGTAATTATGTTACTGCTGGTTCTTATTTCATTCAAAAATGAGAATCATTCAGATCTTGGAGAAGCTACTTAAAATATTTGTGATATATAATTTTGTCACGACATTAGAGTGCCTTAATTAAATATAAATAAGTTAACTAACATGTTTTTAATTATTTATATAAATCCCATTATCCAGTAAATATAAATTCAATGATGCTCAAGTTAGCCTTCGATAATTTTTGGATGTTTTAGAAACGATAAATTACAAAAAAAGAATATTTTTAAAAATTGCACATATAGCTTTTTTAATTTTCTACACATCCATATTTTTTTTTTATTTGAAAAAAAGTCCGAAAATTTTTGATTGTCTTCTAACTTCAAGATCATACAAATTTATATTTTTAAATATACTTTAATTATCAATAATGAAATACTCGTTAATTTGATTTTTAAAAAATTTCGCGCGCGCAGATACAGATATGCACTGTTTCTGTGCATATTTATTTTAAGCGCGAATATTTAAAAAATGTGGCAGATGTCTATGACACAAATACCGATGATACAGTAGGTAATAAAATTTAAAAAAATTCGCGCGCTAATTTTTTAAATATTTAAATATGAATTTCTCCATTTTTTTCTATTCCAATATAACATTCAAGTATTTAAAAAATTCACACTTGTCTATTATATTCACACTACATCTGTCGACATTCAGCACAATTTCGCGCATGCGCATTAACATTCGTGCGTGCATTTTTTTCCCGCGATTTTCTCGTCTGACATTTTTCCCGCAATAGCACGCAATATTATTATTTATTTCTCTTGCTACACCAATGCACTGACATCACCCTTCAGCAGTCCCGTTTTTTTTAGTGTCTCGCTTCCACGCAGCGCCAGTCTACATTATTTACTTACACATATTTTTTTTAATTTTATTTTTATTTGTAGATATAAAACAACTAATTAGTATTTTATCTAATCAAATAAATACATGACGTCGCACATCATGACACATTTTTATTCATAAATTATATTTACTGTTAAGACAATTAGAGTTTCAAGAAACTGATAAAAAATAATTTTTTCTAATTGATATATGGCAATAAAAAAAACTAGAGTGATAAGAACCAAGTAAAGAACGCCAGCGTGCTCAGTTTAAAAAGAAGTAAAATTATATAATGTGCTAAAAATTAATAACCAGGTCAAGTGTCATTATTTTAAATATTCAAATTGAGATAACCTTTGCTCTGTGGTTTTATCATTTCGCTTAGGGGTGTGGGATAATTTCCATGACATTCCATAGATACTTGTTATCAAACTTTGTAATAATTATCAAGTAAGTAGGAAACGTATTCCCAGAGTTCATTGGAAAGATTATATTTTCCTTTGTCATTGGTAGGTTATTGATGTTTTATACTGACAAACAATCATCATGACAGGTAAATATTTTATAAACAAAGTTTTATTAGTAATGTTAAAAAGTGTAATTATGTATAATGAAATTAATTGATTGACAGATACGGAAGCAACGACTTTGTGCCTTCAAAAACCAAAATCACTTACTCTAGTGAACAAACGAGAGTCACCAGACGAGGTAATTTATTGAATATTTACTCAAACCAGTATGTAGATATTAAATTAATCAGCATGAGTTACTGATCTCAACAATCTAGAGGTCAAGTTCAATGGATTTGATCTAATGATAAACTCAATGGCGCAACTCCAATGATTTAATTTAAAAACATTAAATTTATAAATAATGTGTAAGATATGATGGAGATTTGTTTATTTTTGGATTTAGAAAGAAGAGGATGGCCCAGAAATAAGTAAATGGACACCTCTGCTCATTCTAGGCGGAGCAGTTGGTTGTCTTGGATCAGCTGTTCCAGCAGGGTTCAATATAGGGGTTGTAAATAACCCAGCGGACGTACGTAAATAAATTTCATTCATTTCTTTTTTCTTTTTTTCACCTTTACAGCAAGGCTCTGGTCAGTAAGTTGGTGTCAATTAGTTGCGATCAAATTGACGCCAACTTGTTGACAGCTTTTTGAGAAAACCGAAGGCGACTAATGTAATAGCCAACTTTTGCTACCAATTTACTCAGAAAGTTGTCATCAACTTGTGGAAATACCAATTTGCGGGCAACTTGTTGATAATTTGCTGTAGGTTGTCGCTAGTTTGCTGTCAACTTGACTATCAGAGTAGATTATCCATTGATTTATTAGTTACTTCACCAATAAATAGTATTTTTTATTCATTTAGATTATCAAAGAATTTTGCAATGAAAGTATTGAAACAAGATACGGCGTAAATTTGACAGAAAAAGGATTAAATTTCACTTGGTCAGTTATAGTGTCAATATTTTTAATCGGTGGTGTTGTTGGATCACTTGTTGCCAGCATAATTGCTGATAAATATGGAAGACGAAATGCGTTGGCAGTGGGAAATATTTTTGGTATTTTGGGAGCTGGATGTTTCCTCCTCGCGCCAACACTGAATTCAGTTGAAGTGATTGTACTTGGAAGACTTCTTGTAGGCAAGTCTCATATAAATATCTCCACTTGATAATTATTATTCAAATATATTTATAATTCAGGATTTTCTGGAGGCATGGCTACGACATTAGTGCCAATTTACGTGATGGAGATCTCGTCATTGTCACAGCGCGGAGCCGTGGGTGTATTATGTCAATTAGGAATAACTGTCGGTGTATTTTTGGGCCAAGTTGCTGGACTAGATAATGTCCTTGGTACCAAAGAAAGTTGGCATATTATGTTTGCTTCCTTTGCACCACTTTGTGTTATATCTTTAATTTTATTATATATTTTACCGGAAAGTCCCAAGTACTTATATATCATTAAGCAGGAAAAAGAAAAAGCAACAAGGGGTAAGTGAATGTTAATATCTATTTAAATATTAATTAAATAAATTTAGCAATCGAGCTGTAATTTTTCTAGCCTTTCAGAACTCGCGAGATTTCGTCGTGTCAGCACTAGTTTGCTGTACAATGAATTGCGATCACTTGAAAAAGAAGCTGCAGTGCGCACGACTTTGGACACATGGTCCTTTGGTCGTATTGTCAGAGATCCGTCAGTAAGACTGCCATTACTTTTAGTAGCATCCGTTCAACTCGGACAGCAATTGAGTGGAATCAATGCTATTTTTTACTATTCTAAAAAAATATTTGAAGCTGCTCAACTGGGCTCAACTGCCGCTCAATTAGGAATTCTTGGGACAGGCATTATAAATATTTTGATGGCTGTGATATCTGTTCGTATCATGTCTTACTTTGGCAGACGAACTTTATTCTTAATTAGTTGTTATGCTAGCGCAATATGCCTTTTTATTTTGTTTATTGGATTAACCACTATAGTAAGAATTAACTGAACTTACTTACCAATTAATTAAGTCAATAAAAAATAATAATAAAAATTATAATTACAGAAAAAATCAGCCGTTATGCCTTGGGTATGTATAGTATCCGTCCAAGTATACGTACTTACATATGGCCTTGGAATGGGACCGATCCCTTATTTTATTGGGTCGGAATTATTTGACGTATCGCCTCGTCCAACTGCAATGGCGATTGGCAGTGTTTGTAATTGGGGTGGTAATTTTATCGTTGGATTACTGTTTCCAACAGTAGTAGACGCATTAGGACCACCAACTTACTTAATATTTATATTCTTTATTATTATCGTCGCTGTTTTTGTCAAGTATGTTATTTTATTTATTCAAAATTAATATTTAAAATATTTATATTTATATTTTTTACAGATTTTATTTACCTGAAACACGCGGTGTCAATACACCAGACATTGTGGCACAATTAAGTAGAGGATTCCGTCGACGATCTACATTTAATTCATAATCGAGAAATAATTTTACTATTTGTTAACCATGACGAGTTTATATAAAGTTTAATTTTTTTTTTTCATTTTTATTTTACCACTTTATTATAAATACTTTCTAATTGTTCATAAAAACAAAAGCACAAAACTGTATGAGGGCCGATCCTCAGCCACGTGGGAAAGACTCCTTTGTACAAACCAAGTAGACCTTCTATTTTAAATATTTTATAATATGCATCGAAGTAGTTACGATACAAGAGGCCTTTTCCACTTGAATCTGTGCCTATAGTAATTATCAAACTTTTTTATGTAAATAATATAGTTTAATTAAGGAAAAACTTTATAATGTTTACCTTGATTGTATATTCGTATCGAAACAGCGTCAAAAGGTTGCATAAATAATGCGACGCAGGATCCGCCGACTAAAGCTGAGCAAAATGTTAACAATAATGAATTTTCATTAAAAATCTACAATTGATAAACGTCTGTTACTATTTCATTTCAATGTAAAAAAATAAAAAATATTTAATACAGTCGAACTCCATTATCACGGAACTTTCCCTCAATCTTGACTCCTATTACAAGTTACGCTGTCTTCCATCGAATATAAGAACACATGGGTTACATTTTGCTTTTTAAGGTAGAAAAGGCATCCGTTAACTCAAAAATTCCGGAAAATTTCCGCTCCGAGGTAATGGAGTTCGACTGTACTTGAAATTACTTTAATAGGCTTCAACCAGTCATCAACAATACTGAGAGTCGTCAATTGTATCGCAGCACTGCAAAATATCCTTGGAGTATTTGCGAAACACTGACGATACAGTCCACCGATTCCACCTGTTCTCCAAAGACTTTTAAAAGCCGCCCACTCACTTGTATGCCCATGCTGGAAACCTGTTGCTATTGACTTTTCAGCTGACTGTGATTGCATTTGGGTTTTTATCTAAATTGTAATATACGCATAGTCAAAGGAGCGATAAATAAACCAACTTATTTAAAATTACCTAAAGAAAAAAAAAATTATAATGCCAAGATTTTCATTACCATGTAAAAAGGACTCGCCAAAACGGATCCAAAACATCCAGCTGCTCCAGTTATAAATATCGTTCTTGGTATATTTGTCTGCCCGTCTTCATTGACAGTGATTCCATGAGAACGTGCGGATTTAAAAACTCCTAGTTTAGTTCCGTTAAGGACAAATTGAAATACTAAAGCTGATCTTACCCCAGATTGCAACGCAGTGATTCCTTCGTGTTTGGCAATCACATAGGCGGCATGAAATGTATTTTTATAGAGAACATTATATGTTCCACGACGTAACAGCTCTCCTTGCATCTGGAGTCTCACTTTGATGACGTCGATTGGATTTGTAAATATTCCCGCACCCACAGCAGCTAATCCTCCTATTCCAAACTCTGCTTCAACTCTAATATAAAAATATCATTTGAATACTAATATATTATTCCCGCCAAGTGCATACAATGATGTCGCGATTGCGCTTCATATGTTTATTTATATAATAATAATTACAACCATTTGGCTTGTATCTCATAATTTTATTTTAAATATATATATATATACTCGTGATGTAGGTAAATAAAAATTATCTTTATAAAAATTTAAGTTTCATAATTTAATCTGGTTAACAAAATATTTAAATATTAATAAAATACTTACGGTTTATTTTTTATTGTGTTCTCAGGCATTTTAAATTTATGTAAACAAATACTATTATTTATATTTGTTCATTATAAAATTATAAATTAAATAAATTTTATCATATGTCAAAGACAAAATTTATGCAGCAAAATGTTGATCAAACACGTGATTTATGGTGACTATCAGTGTTATCTATGCACTCGGTCACTAGATAAACTCACATAATAAAATCACTATGAAGACTTACAAATATATTTTTTTTATTAAATTAAAAGTATGATCTCATTGATCTTTAATTGTTTTTAGTTAATTGCGAAATATTTTCAGCCTTCTATTGTTAAATATTCTTCAATTAATTCTCTAAATAGTATTTAATAAAACTATAGTTTTTAAATTTTAAATGTAAACTTAATAATAAATTTTTAAATATTAACTAATACTTAAATTTATCATAAAGTCTTTCTAGATGTTCATAAAAACATAAACACAAAACAGTGTGTGGTGCTATTCTCATCCAAGTAGGAAATGTTCCCTTATACAATCCATATAATCCTTCAGTTTTGCTTATTTTAACCACTGCATCAAAGAAATTTTTGTATAACATTCCTCTACCTTTTGAGTCTGAGCCTTCAGTCATAAATATATAATTATTACAGTGAACAATTAAATAAATAATTTAAATTAATAGCATTCTCAGACAATGTCCCACTTTTTTTAAATATTCATGACTTTCATGTCATGACCCCGGGTGCATTTAAAAATTCTGTAGCTCTATCTTTCGCTATATGACAAATTTTAATAAAATTATTAAATTTCAATTTTTAAATTTCGCGCCAAATCGGCGCCACTGCGCATCACTGTATTCGACGTTCAAATTGATGCTGAAGTATGGGGGGGGGGGGAAGAATCGCAAAATCGATTACTTTGTATCAACTGGCGGTTCGATAGCGGCAGTCAGTATCATTGACAATGGCAGTAGTAGTCCAGATCCTTCTTTGTGTTCTTTATATATTTGAATTGAAACACAGTATTGCAGTGGTGTCGTGTAAAATTGTACAGTGATTATAAAATTTATCTTTTATTAATTTAAATTGTGCAAAGTATCTGTGGTGTAATTAAGTGTTCAGTGCTGGTGTAAAGTGTTGCTGATGGTTGGAGCTGATACCTTCCTAGTTCCTGATCAAAATCATCTGGCATCGTCTGGTGGGGAAATAGCAGTTAAGTGACGTTTTTTTAGCTGCAATACACTTGGAGCAATTTAATTCAAATCTCCAAGTGTATTAGGACACCCTTCTGCATATTATTTCCCTGCCAAGGTTTGTTCAAACACTCAAGTGTTTTTTTCCTATTTAAAATATTTTTCCATCATATTCTGCCGCCATTTTATTTTACCGTACGATTTAAAAATTTTCCTCCAAATTCTAATCGTTTATTTTTAAAATATTTAAATTTACTAAATACTTCTAAAAAGTATGAGCTATTGTCTGAAAATGCCTTTAAAGATTTTAGTAGTCATAAAATAATACCTTGATTATAAAGTCTTGTTGCGACTACATCAAACGGTTGCATTGTTAATGCAACACAGCTACCACCAATAACTGCTGAGCAAAACGTCAGCATCAACGGATGTCCATTAAAAATCTAAATAAAAAAAATAAATAGCTTATTACTATTATCCAGATTTTTATAAATTGTATGAAGACGCACATGATAAACTTACATCAAAAGTTCTTAACCAGTCTCCAACTAAACTAAATGACGTCAACTGCGTAGCAGATCCAACAAAAACTCTAGGAATATTTGCGTACCAACGACGATAAAGTCCAGAAAGTCCAGCTTCTCTCCACAATGACTGAAATGCTGACCATTCCCCAGCATGCCCATGTTGAAATCCAACAGCAATCGTTGCTTCAGCTGATTGGGCTTGCATTTGGGTTTTCACCTGCATCACACGATGTCAATTTAAATAAATAATCCAGCTAATGATTATCAATGAGAATGAAAAAAATATTTTACAAGATAGAATGGACTTCCTAAAACAGCACCAACGCATCCTGCTAAACCGCTAACTAATGCCGTACTTATAATATTCGTCTGTCCATCCGCATCAACAGTAATTCCATATGTACGTGAAATTTTGTATGATCCCAATCTGATTCCATTGAGGACAACTTGAAATGCAAGAGCTGAACCAATTCCCGACTGCAATCCCGTGATTCCTTCGTGCTTAGCTATCATATATCCAGCATGAAATGTATTTTTGTACAGCTTCTTGTAGGATCCTCGTGCTTCCAGCTCTCCTTGTAACTGGAGCCTTATTTTAATAACATCAATTGGATTTGTAAAAATACCTGCACCCACTGCAGACACTGCTCCCATAACAAATTCAGCGCCAAGTCTAAAAAAAATTATTACAGAATTGAATTTTTAAATGAAATTCAAATGAACATTTTATTCCCGCCAATGACGTATCACTTTTTACGATAAAAACTTCAATGAAACTGACATCATATGATGATTGCATAATATTATAGTCAATACAACCTATATACTAAAATATAAACCGAAGTAGGTAACCAAAATAAATAATTAACAATTTTAACTTGTTAATTTATCACTAAATTTGAGGAAAAACAAAAATTACTCACGGTTTATTTTTTTTTAGTCTCTCCGTCATATTATCCTGCTTTTATGGACGATTATTTTTTTTTGTTTCATAAACTATTGAGCCACGTGTTTAATTGTACAGATTGTTGACAACTGAATTATATATATATGATTTTATTTCAATGACGAATAGATTTTTTTCTTGATTTTATCTTATTATTTTCTTTGTGCTTAGGTCAACATCAATCGCTAGATAATTATGACGTAAGAAAATATCACAGTAAAATAATATTTCGAATATTTAAAAATATGAGATAAATTTTAAAAGTTCAAAATATAGGTCAAATAACGCCAGTGATTCGTATTCGCGTTGAAACTTAAATCTTGAATGTATTATTAGCACTAAATTGAGAGGGAGGAGTAAGATGAGGAAAATATTTAAAATTATATTGTTATTATTTTTTATTTAATATATATAATTAACTATTTAATAGCTAGGTACTTAATAATATAAATGTATGTATAAAAATTATTTATTTTATCAGTCGGTTTTAATGAGCTCCTGACAGAGGATTTACTTTTGATACAGCAGCTATTTCTTCTTTGAATTGCGCTATTGTTTCTTTAGCTAACGTCAGTTTTTCTTTATACTCAATCACTTCTTGACGAATTTTATTGCGTGCCTCCGCAATAGCTTTTAATGTCGTTTGTTTTTTTGCTTCGACTAGAAAAATAAATAAATAAATTCATTAAATTTAATCTACAACTTAATGAATAAATAAATAAATAATAATCACAATCTGTTTCATGTTTCCATGCACCGAGAGTTATTGGTCTTGTTGAACTCAGCAGGTGCTGCATTAATTGTGTTGGGTCCTGGAATACGATTTCCTCATAAAATTCAGATACTAAATTTTTTTTTCCATTCTGTGCTTCCGGTGGTGATTGAAATAGTTTTAATATATGATAAATTGTCACCTAAAATTAATAATAATAAATAACATATAATTTAAATTATATTTACATATACACTGTAAAAAATATGGAGTCAATTCGCAGATTATGGATTTCAAGTAAATTCGAATTCACTTTGATTTGAAGTTTTTATATTCAAATAAATTCCCCTTCGGAGTTAATTTTACTCAAAGGGGATTAAATAGTCATCCGCTCCACATTTACTTTGGATTTACAAGGTAAATTATATTCCTGATAGCCAAGTTGTCCGCAACTTGTCAACGATTTACTGCTGCAACTAGTTGCCTATAAGTTGATTGCAAGTTTCTCCAACTTGTAGTCAATTTGTAGACAAGTTACAGAAGCTGAAAGTTGACGACTTGTCATCAAGTTGTTCGCAACTCATGTACACCAACTTTCTGATCAAAAACTCTGGCTATCAGGGATCAATTATTTGATAAAATCCATGAACTTACCGGGCGTTCATTGGGATCGTGAAAATAAATTTTAATGACTATTTCAAACTCTCCCCAGCCAGTTTCAGTAACTTCATAAGGTGGTTTTGTAACAATTCTATTTTGATTGTTATAACTCTCGTGAAGTTTAAAATGTACTTTTTTGACGTAAGTCGACATGTCTTCATTATTGTATGGCTTAACATACACAGTCCATTGATGAGTATGACCATCTTCTTCACGTTTCTTACCAAAGAATCGCGCTACGTTTCCGTAAACCAATGGTTTAACAATTGTCACGCCCTAAAAAATTTTAATTATTTATAATTTAATTTTTTTTAACTTACTTTCAAGCAAAAAACACTAATTAGAGGTTAAATTATTTACCTTTACTCGACCACCAGAATCTGGGCCGAATTCATTGGTGGTGGCAACTGCCATTACTTTGAACATTGAGTTTACGTTATTGTATTTAACACATTACTGTAACTTAATTAAAAAAAAAAAAATGCTTGGTATATTTTTCCAACAAAACATGAAAGTAAATATAAATAAATTTTGTTTGTGTTTTCCTTTTGTAATCAGAGCTGTTTGATTGACAAAACTCACCGGTAGGTGAAGTATTTTTTGGGCGGGAAATTTCAAATAATAAATGCAATTTTTTGTTGAGTTGTGTTAAAATAAGATGAGAAATGGATGGCTGTGTTGTAAGAAATTTTCAGAATGAAATTAACTCCTGGAGGAAGTTTATTTTAATATGAAAACTCAGGAACTCCTAGTAAATTTGAATTTAAATAAAATCCGTAATTACTCCAAATCCCTAGTTTTTTTAGTGTGTAGGTCAATTTTAAAACTTCCCGCTGTTTGAATTCGCCGACCGAGGCTTCAAGTCAGGATCTCCCCTTAAGAAATTCTATAAAAATTAAGAAAAAAAAAAAATCTTTACAAAATTTTTATTGAAAAATACGTACAAAATATTGTCCAGGTGATGAATATTCTCAACTAATAAAAAAAGACACTGGAATTATAAATTCTACCGACATACAATTAAAGATTATTTTTACGATATCATAAAATTACAAGATATTGAAAATAAAATATATATTTTGTTAATGCTAATGTTTTTTATGATTAATGGCCCACGTCGCGGGACTCTGGGGCTCAGTGAGAGGTTTAAAGGAACGAATAGGCGCGGGGGTTTTGAATTCCGGCATGGGATGAGCTTTGGGTTCCATAGTTTTCCTCAGAGCCAGTTCCTCAAGTTTTTCCTTCTCACGTTGTTTTTGTTCCAACAACGCTCGCATTCTATCAATCTCCAGCTGCTTCTGCCGTATCTGGACATCAAACTCGTGCCTTTCTTTAGCTCTCTTGTCAGTATGCAATTTCGGTGGTCCGATTGTTGGTTTTGATATTACTTTAGGTTTTGTCTTTGGTGCAGTATCAGTAGCAACATTCGGCGTTTTATTTTCTTGATTTACTTTCGTGATACTTCTTGTGCTGTTCAAACTCTTTGCAGTTGTTTTAGCTGTGCTCGTAGCAGTTGATACTCTACTGGCAATAGATTTATCTAGTATTTTCGACGGTGCACTTTGTACTTTTTTATTAGTTAAGGTTTTATTGACTTTATCAGCTGTACCAGTCAATGTTTTATTGGCCACTTTCTCAACTACATCAGAAGTTTTATTCTTTATATTCTGACTCGTATTTGAATTTTTTCCTCGTGCTAAAAAGCTGAAGGGCTGAACCTGAGTACGTGTTTTTCTACGAGCAATAACTGGTATTCCAAAATAATTTATTTGCTCATCTTTTACTTGTATACCATCAGTAGTGTCGACAATTGTCTTGACCACATGTTTAGCTGATGATTTTTTAGCATTATCTTTTACTGCAGATTGATTCAACGACGTGTTGACATTTCGTGGCTTTGGTTTAGGCAGCAAAGATGGTGAAGCAGGTTTACTTTTTTTGGCTGATTGATTCAAAACCACTTTTATACTTTTGTTCATATTTTTCTGGTCATCAGCGCCTGGAACAGTTTTGTGACTGTCATTATTTATTGGAATGTCATTTAATTTCAAGTCCGGAGCATTAATGTCGTGTTTTGTTGTATTGTCAGTATGAAAATCAGAAACTAGTTCTTGACTATCGTTTTTTGGAGTGTCAATAATTTTATCATCAGTCTCTATGTCAACTTGTAATGGCTCATTAATGATTTCTGGATGTTCAGTTGCGTGGTTATCTGGTACTTCCTTTCCAGCAGCATCAGCCTCTGCCCCAACTGGCTGTGATTGCTCATAAATAGTTTCTGGATGTTCATTTACGTGGTTATCTGCTACTTCCTTTCCAGTAGCATCAGTTTCTGCACTAACTGACTGTGATGGGTCATGAATGACAGTATTATTAACCGAAACATCGATCTGTGTGTTTGATGACAAATCCTGGCAGTCTTCAAACGAGAGATCTAGATCTCCATCTGATTGTGAAGATCTTCGTGGATGAGATTTACGGTTCTTCCGAGCAGATTCAATGCTCAAATTATTCAATGCATTCACAAGTCCTTCTTCAGATGTAAAACTTGAATTTCCATCCTTCTGAGTATTGGAAGACATAAATGATGAATTTATCGTGTCAGATATTGAGTCATCTAGACAAAAATCGGAATTTGCGTCCGTTGAGCGCCACTCTGTGCTATCCATCTTCGGTTTCTTATTTTTAAGCCTTACAATTAACTAAGAAAAATTATTTTACACAGCAGTCTGGCCTGAAATATCAAAGTATTTATTAGGATTTTATACCCGGCACTATCATAACATTGCAACACAACCTCCAACAAGTGAAAATTACTTACCAATACATAAAATAATTTTTAAACACACATGTAATTATTATTTAAATAATTACGTGAGATTTTTTTTTATTTATACTTTTAATGAATGTTTTCTCTTGTTATGTTACTTTGAAACTTGGACTTCGGTAAACAATAAATACGGTTACGACGCTATACATTCAAATATAAATATAACATACTATATATTTAATATAATAAACTATAGTACGAGTCACTTACTTCGACTGCCATCTAGACCAATAAAATTATTTGCGCGCTATATTTAATTTCTTCATCAAGATCTAGATATCCGCTCAAAAATTTAAATTTTAAATTTCATTAGGTTCAGGGCACAATTTTTTCAAAATATTTCTTTTTATATTTTATCTTTTTTAAAAAAATTTAAAAATTGGATGTCGGCTAATTTCATGATATTTTTGTAAGGACAGCACCGGGTCCTTTTTTCAAATTTATTCATTAACTTAAAAATTTCTAATTAAAAGCCTTAATTAATAAATATACCAGTAGATGTCTCTGCTATTTCACCCGGCTCGGCAGTACCACAAAATTTTCTAGGTTAACATTTTAAAAATATTATCATTTTAAAAAATAGTAATGAATAAAATATTGTCAGCGCCAATAAAACAAGTGAGTAATAAAATAAACTCAGGAGAAATAAAACCAACGGAAATTTGTAAGTCAGCGTTAAAATTAATATCATCAACAAAGCCGCTCAATGCTTACATAAACGTCACCGACGAGCTAGCAATTCAGCAAGCTGATGAATCTGACAAACGACAGCTTGACAATAAATTACTGGGACCCTTAGACGGGATTCCCGTGGCCATAAAAGACAATTTCTGCGTCGAGAACCATCCGACGACATGTGCGTCGTTGATGCTGGCTAATTTCACCCCCGGGTACAGTGCCACCGTCTACGAGAAACTGAAGCAACATGGAGCTGTTCTGCTGGGGAAAACAAATCTTGACCAATTCGCCATGGGCGCTGGCACCGTCGACTCCTACTACGGCCCAACAAAAAATCTGTGGGGTTCAAATCTCATGGAAAATTATTTTATCGGCAATACTGACAGTACGTCAATCAATAAAAAGTCTGGTCAAGATGATTGGCACATCGCAGGTAACATTTATAATAAAATATGACATTTTATTGTTTAACTAATTACCATAATTAAATAATAAATATAATGATGAACTTCAAAGGCGGAAGTAGTGGAGGATCAGCCGTAGCAGTGGCCACTGGTACATGTTATGCTGCCATAGGATCAGATACCGGAGGATCAACACGAAATCCGGCGGCCTACTGTGGTCTGATAGGTTTGAAACCCAGTTATGGATTAGTGTCCCGTCATGGATTAATTCCTCTCGTAAATTCAATGGATGTACCGGGAATATTAGCGCGGAATGTCGATGATTGTTTGGTGATACTAAATGCAATAGCAGGAACAGATCCACTAGATTCTACAACTCTGGATGAAACTCCTTCACCAGTTAATTTACCCAGCGCTGATGAAATCCGCGTAGAGGGATTACGCATTGGAATACCTAATGAGTACAATCACGCAGAATTGAATCAAGAGATTCGTAATTGCTGGATGGGAGTCTCTGCTATACTGAAAGAAGCCGGAGCTCAAGTTGTGCCTGTGTCGCTTCCACATACCAAGTATTCAATTGTCTGTTACTCTGTATTAAATCAATGTGAAGTCGCTAGTAACATGGCGCGTTACGATGGTATTGAATACGGGCTACGTGCTGATGAAACATCGTCTACTGAGCAACTGTACGCTAAGACACGTAGTATGGGATTCAATGATGTCGTACGCAGCAGAATACTAACTGGTAATTATTATTTATTGTCTGAAAATTATGATAATTACTTTGTAAAAGCCATGAAAGTCCGTCGTCTGATTGCTCAAGACTTTGACGCCACTTGGAATGACAATATTGATATACTTCTTACCCCGACAACTCTGTCTGATGCTCCGGTATACAGCGATTTTGTCAGGGAAGATAATCAGACTCAATGCTCGGTACAAGATTACTGCACCCAGCCAGCGAATATGTCGGGCATCCCTGCGTTAAATATACCAATTACTCTTTCAAAAAAAGGCCTACCCCTGTCATTGCAATTAATGGCGCCATTTTTACATGAGGAGAGACTGATGACTGTTGCCAAGTGGATTGAAAATGCTGTCAAGTTTCCTCGTATTAAATTAAAAGATACGAGTCTATTAGAATAGTTGTACATTAATTAAATAATTTATTTATAAATTTTATCATTTTTAAATTTAAATTAAATAATTTTCCCTTTTATTAACAAACTGTTAATTTTTTATTTCATTACATTGCAAAAAATTATCTCTTGATTATTTTTGTTGTTGAGTGGAATATGATAATTAATCTATCAGCACAAATGCCGTATTACTTAATACAATATTAGTCAATGAATTATGACATTTAATATTGCAAACTACAAACAGCGATGGTTATTGATAATCTATAGGCGCTTAATAATTCACATAGTTATTAAATCGATCGCATCCGCGGTATCTTTACCACTTCTCTGCCCGTCAACAATGTCATTAATTACACAACGCCATAAATATTTCAATCTCCTCATTTATATGAATTTAAATTCAAAGGAAAAATTTGCATCAAAAAACTAAATTTTTTATTTAAAAAATTGACTTATTTTAAATTTGAAATTTTGCCGCATTTTATGGTAATTTACCGCTTTTCACGGATAATTACGACACAGTACGGAAATTTTACTGCAGCGCCGTATTTTGCTGCAATCTATAGTAATTTGCGGTAATTGCTGTTCTGAGAAAATTTGCGGTAAAGTGCCGTAATTTTACTGTATCATACTGTATTTCACCGTAGTTCTTCCGAATGCTGCAATTATGGAAAATTACGACAATTAATGTAATTTATTGTAATTCGGATTATTATTATTGATTGCAATGTAAAAAGGGTATTTGTAGTATCTCGTCTTATTAATTTAGGATCATTTTTTTTATTGAAAAAGTCAGACCCCTTTTGTTGGCAAAAAAATTTCCGGCGTTAGAAATAAATTATGATCATACACAAGTTCAGAGAGGGCTACTAATATCCAAATCTTTTTTTTTTATTATTAAAATTATTAGTTTCCTAGAGTATACGTCACATCATTGACATGCCTTGATATCAAAGTCTACTTGGCTTGTAGACTTGAACCAGGCTTTGAAACGATCATACCACCCACCTGGTCACATACTCACAGTAAGCTCAAATAAAAGTCTCTCTTGATATTTTAATCCACATGCACCCTCTTCTCTTTGTGCAAAAAAGAAAAAAAAAACAATGACTGACGTCTTTTGCTGAAGGTGGTAAGCAAACATGATCATTTTCTTCTTTTGTCTATATTTTATATTTCTATGGGGATACATTATTCAGTGTAAGTATGAGTATGAATGTCTAGAGATGGAAAAATTGTTAAGATAAAATATTAAGACATATGTTGGATGACTTTGATATAAAAGTTAAGACTTTAGTCCTTTGGATTAGAAAATAGTGTGTGTGTTGATGAATGATGCATCGTGTTATAATAAAAATTAGGGTTGGGCAAAGGTCTTAGAGGGCGCATGCGTTCGACCTGGCCCGGGGGCTGTCGTGTCCGCGTCTCGCGCTCTCTTGTACAGTCATCGGGTCGACGTCAAGGCCATCGTATCCGGAGTTACTTTTAATATATATATATATATATGTATCATGTCTTTCAATATTTTAATAGACTTTTGAGGAGTAGAGCTTTTATCTGTACATAACATTTAAATTTAAAAAACATTAAAAAAATTATTATTTTTTTTATCGCGGGCTATTTATTTTTAAAATTATTTTTATCGGTTCCGCGGATTTTTTAAATTCAAGGACACTTGTGACTTTTTTTACGTGTTTATTTCCCCGCTAACTTGAGCGCAAACGTGACCTTGTCTTTCATTAATTTTTGTGATTAAATAAATTAAGTAATTAATTAATTAAATATTTATATTTATCGTGTAAAGTAAAACTTTTTTAAAATACTAGTGATTAATTTTTAATTCATGTGATCAAGATCGTGTGTGTTTATTTAAATAAAGGCGGAATTTTAAAGTTGAATAATTGAGGTGAGTACATAATTGTTACTTTATTATTATTGTTATAATTAGTTTAAAAATTTGAATATTTTAAATTTTTATAAATGATTTAATTCAAAAATTTTCCCGCGTAAGATTATCTGATCCAAGATGATTATGAGTGTGAACGTAGCAGCTTTTATTCTACTTACATTTTACTTTTATATATATTCTAAAATTTTTTAAATTGACAATTGTCAGCTATATTCAAACTCATAAAATTTATGATTATAAAAAAAAAATATTTATGAGAATGTGGCTGATATGAGATAAATTTTTAATTATAAATAAATTAATTAGAAAGATAAAAATAAGAAGAAATGCCGATTTTTAAACATGATACTGAAGTTAACCGACGTCTAATAATTTTACAAGTTTTTTCAAATTGATAAATTATAAAAAAAAATATTTTAAAAAATTGCATCTATAGTTTTTAAAATTTTCTACACGTGCATTTTTTTTTTTGTAACTTATTAATTAACAGAAAAATTAAAAGGAAATTGTTAATTATCAGCTAACCAGGATCATTTTTAAATTTCATAAGTATGCATTTTTTATTTTTACTCTTTTAAAATATTGGTGATTTATTAAAAAATTATAAAAATTGACAAATGTCTCGAACATTTAGTCATTAATATTTTTATACGGTGGAATTGTATGTAAATTACATAGTTTATGGTTTATAATTAAGGTTTAATATATTGCTGTTGTGAAATTATTGTTCTGGTTGCATTAGGGGTTTGCGGTGATCTTGATAAAAGCTCTTGTAATAAATTAACGAATGAACAGGTGCTTTAACTTCTATTCAGCCTTAGCTTGATCAGTTATGTAATCTTAGTAAACAAAATTACGATTTGTTCTAAGGGTTTATGGCCTTGTAAAGGTACACAGGTGTTTTACTTCAGCATAATAATCATTACTGTTGCTGGTATTAGTGTTGATATCAACTCTCCGACATAAGTTTTGATTTAAACGTTTTTGAACTTCACAACGATCCGTTTGAAAATATATATAAAGTAAAATTATTTATAATACTGAAGTTAGCCGACGTGTAATCATTTTTTGATTTTTTTCAAAACGAAAATGAAATAATTTTTTGATTATCTCGATGCGCATTTTTGAATTTTTATTCTATTTATTTTTTAAATCATTTTAAAAACCGCCAATCGTTGGCTACATTCACTCTCATAATTTTTTGATACTTTTCAAAATTTTAAAGATTAAAAAAAACTGATAATAAATTAAAATATTTAATACTTTAAGAAGTAATTAAAGTTGAAATGATCAATTTAGAGTACAATATCTGGATGGTGCGCGAATTATTTTGACAAATAAAAGAGGATAAAAAGGGGTTGAGTGTGACAGGAAAAGGGTGTAATGGAATCAAAGGGATGCATTAAATTGTGCGTCTCTAGTGACGTTATCGAACCCTCAATATTATTGGGGAAGATATACATGTCTATATTATTGTACAGAGATTTTAGATGACGAGGATAAAAAGCCCGGAAAATATTTCTTTTGTGACTTTAAAATATTTTCTCCGCCCTTTATTTTTATTTCTTAACTCAATTTATTTTTACGAGTCCACACAATTTTCTTTATTATTTTTATTCTTTTTAACTTTTTTCCAGTATGCAATTACGGTGAATAAACTCTAAAATACTCAGTATTACTCCCTCTGATATAATTACAAATCTGGAATTTATAATTCACAAGCAAGTTTTTCAGCAGAATGAACTTAAAAAAAAAATAATTAAAAACAATTCGTATATTTTTTATATTCTGATAAAAATGCAGTTTTTTTGTTTATTTTTAATTTCATATTTAAATTTATAACTTTAATTTGAATCGCTCATGTTTTGTAAATCACCATACAGAGTTGAGTTAAAACGTGTCTAATCAGCATATTTTTGAAGGTTGCCATGACAACGAAAGCTCTTTTTCCCCTATTCTGATTAGGTCTCTTTACAACCTCCAGCACAAAAGCTGTTTCAAATACTCATCTGAATTTTTTATGTCGTATTTTTCGTTTTCTCTTTCGATTTATTATTTTTTCTGTTCCTTCTCCCGTAACCACCGAACACTGGAAAAATATAAATTGAAAAGATAATACACTTGATATCTTGTTTCCATTGCGTAAATCCAAATGTATATGACCTTGTAACAGCACTCGTAAATCCTGTTACTCTTTTATTCCACAGTTTTATTTATTACTTCCCATTATAACCAACCCCCGCTGTGTTTTATATTCTTCAATCAAATCAGAATGCTTTCATTGCACAAAATCTTTCCCATACAATAAACATTCATACAAATTAAAAAAAAACAATTATCGATCACGTGATTAATCAAGATAAGTACACCGAGCAAAAAAAATATTTTAAGAAAATTTTAATTCGTCAAATAATTTTTCATCACTTTCCATGAGAAATTTTTTTTTTTAACAAATTTATAATCAATTTTAAAAAAATATGACATTCTTATTATTTTCTTCTCAGTGTGCCTAAAAGTCAATTACAAACCAATTATTCTTCATTAACTCATTCTTCCGGATATGATTATTCTTCTTAAATTTGTCTTAATGACGTAGAGTAATTTCATTTGATAGTGAATGATAAATATATATTTATTTATATACTTATTTTATAAGTGCGAGTACACATCAGTATACATCACACATTCAACATCCGGACTCACGCATAATTATGAATGACGTCATGAAAGAGTTTGATCATGAAGTAGGGGACTTTGCTGAGTAGTTCTTGAGTGTCGTTAAACAATATAGGAGAGCCACCCCAGTTTGTTTCTGTTCTTCTTTCCTTCTAGATCCGAATTCTTAAAAAAATAACAATAGTAAAATAGTTAGCGTTGGTGATTCATTGTGTCTTCATATTTCATTGACAAATAATAAATAATGTTAACAAATAAACGTTTACTTAATTACTACGACAAAATAAACTTTTGGTCGCGAGTGTTTTTGTGGTTTCTACGTCACAATTTATTGAAAATCGGTGAGTGCATTGTTCCACTTATTCACTAACAAAAAAATGTATTCTATATCAATATAATTTAAATCAAAATATCGAATTATCGTTATCAAAATATCTACATTAAATTGATTCATCATTTACTTGCGTTTAATCGAATAAATCATATCTTTTGTATCTCAATATCACCCTTTCAACCAATTTAATTCATTTCATTAAATTCGCCAACAGACGATTGATTTCAACGAGAATATACTCAACAGCGACCAAATATATTTAATTAAATTGATTGTATATTTTTCGTCGCGTAACAACAGAATTTAATTAGCGCAGTCTATACCCAATCCTATTCAATATTGATGTGTGTATTTGTGTTTGTTCGTGCGTTTTGTTTACGATATCGGTTGTTTATCTCAATATACTGCAGAAAATCTTGTTGAATTTAGTGTTGGCTGAGGATATATAGATTAGAGTTTTCAGTTAAAGTACTACTAGTACACATATGTTGTTTTATACTTAACAAACCACATTGTCCACTTCCCACGATCATGATTATCGTGCTCAGTAGTTAATTATCGAGATAACTCGCATGCTGGTTTTGGTCTAGCGCCGTTACAGCCTTTGTACTCTGCGGTATTAACGTGTAAGTGGTACATACCTTGTATACATGTTGCTGTTAGTTATCAGACTGATGTGTAAAGCGGTTTTTCCTCTCTCTATATATATACATTATATATTAAGGACTTACCTCTCATGTAATATTGCAAATTACAGTATTTCCTCTTGTGGTTAAATCTATTCCGGTGTTAGCTACTCGACATACAATTAATATTTCGGGAAATACATTGTTCAACTTGAAAAGATATACTGTTAAAAAAAACTTTTGTACAAGCATCATATCCCTGAGTAATTAATTAATTAAAATTATTGAAATATTTCTAAAAGTTATTTTTCTGTCATTGTTTAGATTTCACAATAATCAAAGTAAATATTTAAATTATAATTATAATTGAATATTTTTTAATTTATTTAATGGAGTCTTTGTATCAGTCAAGTATAAAAATTAAATTACTTTGATAAATATCTTATTCATTAAAGCGATTAATATTTTTTACAATTAAAATTAAATGCTTACTAACTACAATTTAATTTATGTAATGGAGAAAAGATATTTTGTGATTAATATATATACATATTTATTTGTTTTTTTAAATTTTATAAAATAGTAATTAAATTAGCATTTGTACGTATTAATAATCATAATATGTCTCATATTTCTAAAGTGGGTCGACATTTCCTTTCTGTATTAAAAAGTACTTCCGCATTGTACGTAGAATAAGTAAAGCTTGTCATATATATTGAGTTTATGAGTGCATCAGCAATGGACTGAATTTTTAAATAAAAAAAATATATAGTAATCATGGCAATGAGCAATGATAATGATAACTAAATAACAGTATTTTATAGAAAAAAAAATAATAAAATAGCCAACATTGTTTTGTTAGAAATCTTTTTTCTTTAATTCACAATAGCGATGCTTGAGTAAAAAAATCCATACACATTTACGTGAGGTACATTTAGAAGAATGCTATTCTCTTGTTCTAGTATTATATCACTGAGCTTGTAACGAGGTTACAAACCTAATGGAGTACGTGGTGGTCGTTGAGAACGAAAGAGTACAGATGGAAAGAATAAATAAAATAAAAAAATATATTTTATTTTTATAGAGCTTTAAGTTAAACCACGAGCCGCAGAAATCAGCTCAAATTTATTGTAAAGATGTTGCATGTGAAAGTTGTTAGAAACCACAGGGTGAATATCAGACGATTACACGGTAATATTAATATTATATTTCTGTAGGGTATTATATTACAAGTGAGTAAATGAACCGTAAGATATTTAACTTCCTTGAAATGGATTTTTAAGTCCTTTTAAAAATATTATATCCACCCTTTTAAAATTAAGGAAAAAGTGTTTCAGTCAGTGAATATTCACTCTGAATTAAGATGGCGACTTAGCCCTATCTATCATTAGGTAAAAAAAGTTTACGGTAATGGGGTAGTATTACAGTTACAGATAGAGTAATCTGATGACAAATATAACGATTTGAATTTGTTAAATTGTATATACGGCGTGTAAGGGTATATGACAAATTATACGAGGATTATCGCAATTGAAAATCACAGGTGGGATCGACATTTCGGGGGATAATTGACCCAACGTAGGGCAATCAAGGACCCATTGAGTAGCTTCACTTGCATTCCCAATCATTTGCCGTCCCTAGGAAATTCTCTGATGCCAAAACCTCACAATTCTCCCTCATCTCTCATCCCTCATCCCTCTGAACTCGCTGATTCAACTCCCTAACCCTCTCTCGGTTATCCTTCATCTCCCATGCCCCTTTGATCGTTAGTTATAACTTGTGTGTTCAAGTTTGAAAGCCATATCATACTTGACATAAACGCGTTTGCTGACTTTCATAGCGTTAAAAATAGTATAAAAAGAAATAAAACATTTTATTAGTAGTTTTTTTAAACTTTTGTTTATTTTATAAGCGTATGATGTCAAAGCTTTCCTGATGGCTAGAAATCCAATTTATTTCTTTACCAGAAAGTAGATTCATCCACTTAAAATACGCTCATTTTGTTTTTATTCGCGATTGAGTGCAGCTTTTATTTATTCTTTTTGTCTTTTCTTCAGCTTTTTATTTTTATTTGTCTCTTTTTTCCTGGTTTATTTAATTAACAAGCCATCGGTTCGTGTATATGAGTGTGTGTGGGTGTATAGGTGTGTGTTTCGGCCGTAGATTTGCTTTATTTTATCTTTATGCTACGGGAGAATTGAATGAAATTAATGAACACAGGTTATTTGCTGGATGCTCCAAATAAAAATATTCTTTGTTAAAAAAAAAGGAAAAAAAATAGAACAATTATTATTAAATATTCCATCTACCTTTTTTTCAAATTTTCTATTGCTTTCCAATTTACACCTTTTATTTTTTTTCAATTTACTCTCTACCATGCTGTTCATTTTTAGTGATAACATACAATGCAAATAATCAACCTGGTTCAAGTTGACTGAAAAATATTAGAGATGCCTTTTGTACAATTTATCTATTCCCAAGTTTTCATATTATCTTCAATATTTTTAGATTGCGTGACTTTATTGCCAGAGTATGCCACGAAAAGTCAATGACTTAAATATTATATCTTTGACCTCCATATTTAAGGAGACTGACTTCAAATTGGCGCTATTGGAAATATAAAAGAAAATATTTAAAATTTAAAAAGTTAAATAATTCTTTATTACTCAATAACAATTTTATTTATGCGCTTAGCGATTTATTTTCGTTTAAAAAGTGACACAGAGCTGGATCATACATATCACTAGATAAAATGGGCAACATAAATCAATATTGAAAAAAATTTAAAAGCGGTAACAGCATTTTTGTGATATGACTCTTGTTTGAATTTTAAAAATTTTTTCTACGCCACAAAAAGTCGCGAGTGATTCAATTAAAAATAAAAATCTGTGAATCTGAATGACAAGTTTTAAGTTAAATCTTTTGCTATGCAAATTATTTACATGTACCTCATTATCCTCAGCTTGACTTGCTTGTACTTAAACTGTGGCATATAGACGCAAGTAAGGAGTTTCTTAAGTCAAAGTTGATTTAGCTTCTCTAAATATTGTTGATGCTGTGACATTGTTAGATGGGTTTAAAAGCAGTATCCAGTCACGCCTGTTAATTTACCCTGAATTCAAACTACTTTAGCATACCATCATATATACCTTTACAACTAAACATTGCGCGTCTAGCCGGGTCCTCTCTTTACCAGAACAGCACAGAGCATTCAACGGATCGCTGCATTTTCGTTTACAATTCTCAAGTTGTATATGTATTAAGGAACCTGTTCATCCCCTAGGGCATATGAACTACACGATCTTAAGTAAAATGTTTTGAATAACTGATTTCATTCATAATTAACACACTATTGTTTTACGCCTGACATAAGCACCCGAGTAACACAAAGGCAACTTTAAGATGTCTAAAAAAAAGAAGTCAAATTTTATTTTGTCTCTTGTCTCTGATTTTTGACGTACAGATTTTGGTTAGGAGTCAAGCTTTGTATTTTTTCCCGTTTTAAAAAAATAATTTCAATTTAAAAATTGTTTAGATGACATTTGACAATTATTTGTAATTAACTTTGCCGCCGTTTGTGTCGTCTTTTAAGTGGATATTTTTTCGGTGACAAGTTTCTAGTCGTTTTATCAACATTCTGGTGTCTTATCGATAGGTCAAAAACATAGTCTCAAAATTGTTATTTTATATAAATGTCACAGCCGACTGGCTTAAGTCGACTACTTGTGGACTATCTTTGAAAAAAATTATCTTTAAAATAAAAATCTTATAAATAATTTAATTCAGTTACAAAAATATATGTATGATAATTTTATCTTCTTAATACTAAATTATTAAAATGGATTAAAAAAAGCCATTTTAAAAGTTCGTTAAAGAAAGATAAGACTTTAATATTCTATTACTACTAAATCTTGTAGATAAATTGCTTGTAGGTTCTATTTAAAAAGTCTTGCTCTCCTAACTCGTTCAAATGGGAAATAGTGCAAGAGAAAATTCAATCTTAAAGAATTTCATTTAAATTCTTATTTCCTATTTCCAATACCCATTAATAAGAATTTAAAACGGCTAAATAATAAATTTACGAATTTCACTCAACATTTAATGAAAACTAAATACTTTTTTTGTTCGTATTCGACAACTATTGATATTTTTTTCTACTCTAGTTCGAATATTTTGTTCGATCTAATGGAGACAGACAATCTCATCTTCCATAATTACAATCGGTACTTAATAACTACACGCCCTAATTATAACACGAGAAAATTAAGTAAAATAAATTATGTTACCAATTTATAAAATATTAATTAATGTTATATAAATAAGTATATACTTATACTAGTATGACATCGTTATTGAAGGTAAATGTAATAATAAAATTATGTGGAATAATATCCTCTAGGTTGTCGGCGCTATAAAAATTGGAGTTTCATAAGTTGGCTTCCTGAGAGCAATATGTGGCCATAACAAATATATCCTGGCGCCACATGAACTGTCTATCCAACTAGAGCCATAAAGTGCTAAACATAAAAATAGTTAAATAAAAAAATCTTTAATTACTACACAACAGGGGATACTTTTATTACTCAGTAAAACTGGCCATAACATGAAAGTATTTACCACTAAAATTACAAATAAACCGTCTAAAAAAATTTTTCTACTGATTGCGTGTACAAAACTTTCGCCTCTCATTTAACTTTTAATTTACACACCTAAAGATTTAGGGTTTAGGTTTAGGTTCAGATGTAGGTTTAAACTTTAATAGTTACACTGACTTACAACTTATATACCCTTTTTATTTCCCAACAATTTTCTTTCACTTGCTACAGCAAAAGCTTCGTACCACCGGCGACCTTATACAGATCGGCTTAAGTTTTCAGAACCAACACGCAAACCAGTACCTTAATCACTAATCAACTGGTAAATAAACTTTTAAAAACTATTTTCGAACCCCGAGGTATTTTTAAATTGACGATGCTCATTCAGCTTTAAAGAGACTTTTGATTAATCCTGAAATGTCCAGAGTTTAATTACATCCGACTGAAAGCTCACTTAAAATGTTTAAATCTTGAGATATTGTTCCAAGTGCTAGCTAATTCGCACAGTAATTTAACGTTTATTAGGCTTTTGTGAGTGACAGAAAGGTAATAACTTTTAAATAGCGTCGTAAATTATTTTGATTAATGGTCTTCATAGCAATTAACCAAACCGAGTGAGCTGTATTATATATATGAGTATATGAACCACTACACGTTGCACAGTAAACTAGTAAATGGTAGCTAGAGCACTATATTAGATAACAGAATCAAATAAATTGGTCATACGAGATCCAGATATCGGTGTGCAGATATATAATGAGAGCATTTATATTGAGTTGATATATGAACAGTATATGTGCGAACAGTAATGGTAATGGCAATCGGTTGTGTTATATATTATTATGAACGTTGGCATTGACAGATCAAAGGGTCGATGTCATCAAAAGTACTAGCACAGTTGGTCACCTTCCTAATGGTTTTTTAATTTTGATCTTTGGTAATTTGAATTTGTATATTTGATCATGAAAAAATTTTATTTACGTTCATTCAGAATATTAATTTGCTTGAAATATTGTCACCAATAATTGTTCAAATGTCAAAAATTATAAATTTTGTTAAACTAATTCACTATAGGTTCAAATTTTCAAGTTCAATAAGACGTTTATTTTTTCAAAGATAATTAGATCGGATATCGGCCCGATTATATTGTACATATAATATATATACTATTGTATAGTCTATATATTGGTGTTATAAAAATTAATAAAAACGATCCACTCGATTTGAATAACCAGTTGTGCAAATTGATACAGCCTTTTTAAATTTGCAAATCGATTGATTTTAACACTGACTCGCGCTAAAGCTTTGTTATTATTTTCATCACATATATTTTATATGTATTCTTCTCTTTGAGTTTAGTCCAGTTCTTTTTTATTTTTATTGAATGCAAAAAAGGGTAAAATCTCGACACGGAAATATCACATTGATAGCTGTCTCAGTGGTGAGCTTTTGAAGATCATAGTGTACATGTGGCAATCGATTGAGCTTTCGGGCGATGGATTTTAAAAAAGTATGTCAGGCTTTTGCGTTGGCAAAGTCGATGCTACCAACCGAAGTGGAATGGAAATTTTCGTCTTTTATATTTTATATTTGAACTTAACGTCTAACGTCTAACGTCTATCTTCGCGTCTATTCACTTCTGTGATGATTATCTGTTATACTTTACCGTACTTTTATCGATTTTATTCAACTTTTTATTCTTATATGTATGAGATATTTGGTGGATTTATTCTGTGGCGTGAGAATAGAAAATGTCGATTGCTGTTGAATTATTGAAGGGCTTTCAAAAATTATTGCGTTGATTTGTTTGTTTGTTTTCTTTATTTTCTTCGATAAAGAACCGACTGATAGAGTAATAAAAACAAATAGGTCATTTGTTTGTTGATTTATTTTTTTATCTTAGAGGAGTTTAGAGTGACAGTTTTACTATTTATCAGAATTAACAATAAGTACAAGTAATTTTTATTTGGATAAAAGCATTAGATTGTATATCAATTAAGAAAGACGAAGAACTTGTCGTTATTCTTTGTCGTAAAATTCAAAAAATTAATTTTATAAATTTCTGATACACATTGTCAGATTTATAAATCAATTTAATTTCTTATAAAAATATTTTAATGGCTTAGTCAAACAATTACAAAATTTAATTTTTTAAATTATAATTAAATTAATTTAAATATTTATAAGTGACAGACATAATTCGAATCCTCAGGCATTTTGCGTGCCGGCATATGAATGTCACAATATTTTGATAAACAAAAAAAATTTATAAACAAGAATCGTATTATTATTAATAAAACGAAAGTCGCGCTCTAAGACGATGCAGAGGCTCATGTTTCAATGATAACAGTCGCGATAACGTAACTATTGGCGGGAAATTATCGGCGGAATTTTTTTTTTACATGACGTGACTCATGAGCGCCGCGGGCACCGAAGAGAACTCAGTTATTAGCTAACCGTGGCGGTAAAAACATCGAGTTAAAAATGTCTCGTCGTTCATATAAAAAACCGGCGACAATTAAATTCATTGATTATGTACGTAAACATCTATGTTTGTACAATCCTAGTGTTAGAAAACAGTATGGTGCTGACTACATAGAAAATGTTTGGAAAATTATTGCCAAAGATTGTGGTCTAGGAACCGGTAAGTTAATTTATGGATTAATTTTTTTTTTTCAATTTTATTTCAGTGAATTGACATTTGATAGTTGAAAAGTTACCATTTATTTGTTGCCGTAAGATGGAATTTGTAAAATATAATGATAGTGAAGTTAGCCGACGTCTAGTAATTTTTGTATTTTTTTTAAACAATGAATTAAAAAAAAAATATATTTAAAAAATTTCACTAATATTATTATAATATTTCAATAATTAATTTTATCTACAGCAATAAAAGCTAAAAGAAAGTGGATGTATCTTCGGGCTGGATATAAAGCCGGTCTGGTGGATCCCAAGAAAAAATCAAATTATCACAGCGAACTCAATTTTTTGTATTCATTTGTACAAGATATCAATGACGATGACGATGAAGAGGTACAGTTTATACTGAAAAGAGAACCTCAAGACCATGGATATGAAAATTCCTCTGAGGGATCGTCGGTGTCTTCTTCAATTTCGAAAGATAAATCACAAAGAAATAGACATTTGAATCAAAATCGTCCTTCGACCGCTTGCGCTTCAGGACGTCAATCTGTATTCAGTGAATACAGTTTTCCTATGCCGGTTTACACCTCAAATGGACCTCTACATATTGATAATAACGATGAGTTGAAGCCATTTTTCGAATCGATGTATCGCACTGCTAAAAAATTACCACCCGCGCTGCAGAGACACGTTAAAGCACAATTTTTTGAGATTATCAGCACAGCTGAAGCAAGTGCTGTAAGTGAATTGACTGAGAGATAAATATTTAAATACCTCATCAACCGATTAAGCTAAATTATTCGTATTTATTTTTAGTTTTAAGTATTACAATAAATTCCTATATAAATTATTTTTTTTAAATAGATAATTTTATAAATATCAGAAACAAAAATATATATTTGGTTATTTTTATACATATTAAACAAATGGTTAATTATTTCAATTAAAATTTGTTATTAGCAAACATACAACTCATAATATTATAAATATATATTTTTTAATTTTTTATATACATGACATATATGTGCATTATATTGTATTATATATTGTATTATATATTGTATTATATATTGTATTGTATATTTTATTAAAAAAAGAAAAATATTAAGAAATCTGCTCTTATCAATGATTAATACAAGACATCATTATATCCATAATTTCATATCAATTATTAAGTATATCTGTTAATCTTTTTAATGACAATTAGACAGAAGATGTATTATTTTTACTCAGATTTAAGTATACCTTAGATCTGGAAATTTTTTGAAATTTTTTTCTTATTTTCATAAAAATGAATTCCTGAATTCTCTTCAAAAATATAAAAAATCCCAGTTTGCTCAGTTTGATTTGCTGTTTTTTTTTATCTCTACACAGAAAAAACGAATTTTTCGCCGCAAGAAATATTTTTCTGTGTATGCAGATCTATGTAAATTTAAATGACTAAAAAATTATATAAGATCTCAGTAGAATACAGGATTTAGGTTCTGCAGCTCTAACTTTTTTTTCTGGAATATTATTCAATATTAAGCTGTTTCTTTGTGCCTTGCACACAATCAATGCCTCTGTATATTTTTATAATATAAAAAAAAAAAAAAACCTTACCAATAAAAGAGAAGCCCCCACATTATAGCAGCAGCTATACACACGACTGTCCAATTTAAAATAGTTATTTTATAAAAATGTCTTTTATTAACATGATTTTTTAAAAAACACCTCACATGTATTTTTTTCAACCCAAAAAATTGGATATCAAATAAACATTGATCTCTTGCAAAGTTTTTAAATTAAGATTTCATAGCGTAAAACATAAACACGCTCGCCTAAACGATAACATTCGCGATGACGTGGTCATTGGCGGGAAACAGCTTCATTTTTTTTATTTGCTTTCGTCTCGTGACGTGACTCATATCAATACCAAGAGCACCAAAGAGAACTCAGTTATTTATCGCCAGTGGAACTGGAATCATCAAATTAAAAATGCCTCCTCGTTCTTTTAACAAACTATCAGTTAAAAAATTAATTCGTCTTGTACAGAAAAGTCCATGTTTGTATGATAATAAAGCTAAGAAAGCATGCAAAGCTGAAGACATTGAAAAAATTTGGAAAAAAATTGCCAAAGAATGTTCTCTCGAAGTCAGTAAGTTATTAAAATTTTATTTTAACTTCAATAAATGATGAACTGGTGGTCAATAATTTTTTTATCATTATACTGTAATGTTTGTATGAAATTTAAAACATTATTTTTATAATTGTAATCTTATCAGTCTTAATGGTAGATTATAGAAAGCAATAAAATAATTTAAGGCCACTTCTCTTTACAAGCCAAGTATAGTTTGTGCTTAAACTTCATTTATGAAAGTTATGCTAATATTTATACAGAGGTATATTTTCAAGGTCATTATTTTGATTGGTATCACATAATCAATTAAAAATCATATTGATTACCTATTATTAAAATTATACAATTAGAATAGACAGTATATTTAAAATAGAAATAAAGTTTATACTATAAACAATTTACTTTATTTACAACAGCACAAGTCAAAAGGAAGTGGACAAATCTCCGGCGTGATTATGCATCCGATGTAAAGAAAAAGACAGATAAATCAAAATATCGAAGTGAGCTAAATTTTTTGTACAATTTTGTACTCGATGGACAAGATGTCAGTAACGATGAAGTCAAGATTGTTGATGAAGTTATAAAAAAAGAACCTCGGAATACTGGTTATGATAATGAATATGAAAATCGTCCGTCAACATCTTCAGGTCGACAATCTGTGCTTAGCGGGTATGATCAACCGTCAGTGACAATTTATCCGTCAAACGGATCACTGCAAATCGACGATGACGAATTGAAACCTTATTTCGAATCAATATATCGGAGTACGAAAAAATTGCCGCGAGATCTGCAATTAAGTGTGAAAACAAACTTTTCAGAATTTATTAATGCTGCTGAAAAAACTGCCAACGAAAGAGATTCTCAGTGAAGACTAACTACTCATAGTCAACATGACATTTTTTAATCAAAAGTTAATGACGGCGCGAAAGTACTAGCATTTATTTCAAATTTCAAGTACATGTTACACTAAATTTGAAAGAAGAGTTTGAAGATTATTTGATTTGGGAAAAAAATTTTGACAAAGCCTCCATTCGAGTACGAAAGAGGAAAAAGTGCAAACTCTACTTAAATAACTTATTTTTTTATTGAATGAACAAAAAAAAAATAATCACTTTGTTTTAAATATATTTTTTATGTATAATTATAGACATGTACAATCCCAGTTATTGTCGGCTATGAAAACTCGAAGAATAAATATTTATAAATTTTTTATGCTCAAGGACTTATGAAAATAAATATCCGAATTAGTTTTAGCACTATAAAACTATAAAAATATTTATTTTTATGGATTCTATATTTTTTTATCAAGACACCGTCAAGTAAAATATATACCTCTACATAATTATAATTTTTTAACAATTATAAATATATGTCCTTACCATCAACCTAGATCCCTACCCTTTGACCCTGCAGGCGCCAATTACCGAATTTTCCATTGGTCGACTTTAATCATCAGTAATTTAAATTTTATGCCGAATTTCCAAAATGCCTCAGGAACTTTCGATTATAAATCAAAAGTTTTTCTGTACTGCAATGTATTTCTGTTACACTTCTTCTGGGACATCCTGTATATATATAATATATATATTTCAATATTAATATGACTGCGCACAGTAAAAAGTTAAAGATAATTTCTGATAAAAGTTATAAATAACAAAGGATTAAAAAACGCTATCAGCCGCTAGCGAGCCCACCAGCTAAGCGGGCATATCAGACAAAACATTTCACTGTTTAATACACACATGGTCGTTAAAATGTTAGCGTTATAATGGTGACTCAATCATTGGCGGGAACTTGTCGCCAGTGTTATATTATTTTTTACTCTGAGTTAAAACGCAGAACAGAAAAGGCTTCACTTCAGTTGTAAACCATCAGTAGTACTGAAGAGGTCTGGACTGATCGTCTAATTTATTAATATAAAACGTTACGATGGCTCCTTATCCGTCAAGTACTTCAGATTCTAAATTAAAATTCATAAATTGTGTACGTAAATATCCTGGACTGTATGATCCTACTGAAAAAAATTATCGCGACCGTGATTACACCGCAATTGCTTGGGAAGAAATCATAAAAGAATGTCACATGCCATCAGGTAAGTACTATTATTTGTCAGTACTAATTATTTTATATTTATTGCTAAGTTTAGTTAATTAACTTATTGTTAATCAATTATTTTTTTTAATAATATTCATTTTGACCGGGATCTTATTTATAAAACATCAAGAATCTATAGTATGTGTTTCATATATACATATATATTTTTATATGAGTAAGTGATAGTCTCATATATCCAAGGTCATGCTTCATTATTTTTTTTTAATATTTGTTATGTTAATTTTATCGTTTAAAATATATAACGTATATTTTGCTGAGTATATAAATTTTTCATTGTTTACAAAGATAAATATTGTGGTTTTGCAATTTGAATTTAAGAAAAAAAAACAATTAATTTGTATTTTCCATAAAACATTTAAAGGAATCTAAAATTATAATTTTATAATTAATAAATAAATTTTTTCTTTTAGTGGCAAAAGCTAAAACCATGTGGGGAAATCTTCGCAGAGTATATAAATACAGTTTAAATAATCCAAAGAAAAAAAAACCAAAGTATTACAACGATCTGAAATTTATGTTTTCATTTATCCAAAATAATGATTGCGAAGATAATGACGACGAGGTACAATTTATAATGAAAAAAGAACGAACAGATGACGACGAAATTGAAAGAGAAAATTTATCAGAAAGATCATCATCCTCAGTTATGACGAATCGACGAAGAAATTATTCAATTGACAATCGTCCTTCGACGTCTGGACGTCACTCTGTGTTACACGATCATGAGTATCCTAGTTCCTCATATCCTAGTAGCTCGCAACAGATCAATCAACAGGACGACTTGAAGGTTTTTCTTGACTCGATGTATCTCATGGCGAAAAAATTACCACTCGCGTTGCAGAGGCATGTCAGAAACCAGATTTTTGAAATTATCAAAACTGCTGAATCAAGTACTGTAATTGAAGAAACCGAGTGATAAGTAATTTGTCAAGTATTATTTTTTATACGATAAGGACTACTCACAACTATTAGTTATTATACTCAATAGATATTATATCTATTTAGTTTTTTTTAAGATTAGGTATAGAAATATGTATGTCTTTCAAGGAATTGTAATAAACACATGGGAAAATTACTATGGCTACAATAAAATAGACAACGATGGTATCACAAATTACTGTGAACATAAACTTGCAATAAATTTTACTATAGCCATAGTAATTTTCGCATGTTTATTTCAATTTTGGTAGGCGGAAAATATGGTCCGACTTTACTATGACACCATAGCATTTTAAACAAGAACTATTTCTCCGTTTACACTTCATGTTATTTTTTTTTTTTTAAATGTTTAGATATTTTAGCGGCAAAAATTTTAAATTGTTCATGACCTAAACTAGACAGAGCCATGATTCCAAAGATTCATCGTATCGCTACTGTAGTTCTAAAAGTACAAAGCCAGTATTTAGAAAAAAATTAACGAGGCGCTGAAAATTTTTAAAAAGTAAAATAACTGAATAATAAATGAAATTAAAAATTATATTTGACGTCATGGAAAATGCTATTGAAATATTATTTTTAAAACTACGGTAGTGATATTATTTTTGAAATATATTTTTTTTTGCTCAGTGGAATTTCTCATTGATTTAATTATTTTTTCAATACAAAAAATAATTAAATTTCAATATCAATTTATTAAAAAATTTATTTGCTGCACCTGGAATTCCATATTATAAAATCTTTTGAATAATTAAATTTAAATTAAATTCTATTTTATAATAAAATAAAAAATATTATTTAATTAATCCTATTTTAAAATATTTATATTAACCCATGTTTTATATTTTTTTATATATTCTATGTATGTATGTATTTATTATTATAATAAATCAAAACATACTTATTAATAATAAACGTAATTATTTATTTAAATTCCCGGTATTTTATAAATTAATAATTAATATAATTTTAAACGGGAGTCAAGCTGACTTAATATTTGAAACCTCATTGGTTGGTGATTTACAAAAATCCCTATAACTATTTCTAGGGTTTTGTTCCATCCAATGGCAGTGATTTAAATCGCCCGCTTTTCTTTATCCGGTATACGCGTCACTGGCTCTCATATTTCATAAACGAAACGATCGAGTCATAGCGTCTTTTGTATTTACCACTAAATTTTATTCTTCTGTGTCGTTAATAATCATTTTATTTATTAATATTTAAAAAATAAATCATTAATTTACTTCTGACATAAATAATTGATTACTTTTAATAAAAACAATTTTTATACAATATTAAAATGTCTGGTCCAGACGTTAAGATTAAATTGATAAATTGTGTACGTAAATATCCAGGATTATATAAACCTACATATGAAATGTATCGTAATCGTAATTATTCGATAACAGCTTGGGAAAAAATAATTAAAGAGTGTAACATTGATACCGGTAAGTAAATTTTTTGAATTTATTATTTAAAAGTGTGTGTAGCAGACATGAGACAAATTATTAATTTTGAATAAATAAATTTATTAATTAAAATAATGATAAATTAATTTAAATAATAATTTTTCAAATATTTAAATATGAATTTTTAAATTTTTATTCTATTTACATTTTATTTATTTATTCGAAAATTTAAAAAGTTGACATCCGCAGCTACATTCATTTATTGTCGTATTTTTTTTTATAAATTTAATTATTAATTAAAAATTTATGACTAAAGTTTTAATGTTGAGTTTAGTTTTTAAAGAATGTTTATTTTACAATTGAATACGAGGGCTTATATTACAACTCTTAAGTCTAGCACTGAGATATAGCAGTTTTTATAAGCCATAAATGTTTTTTTTTCATCACATAGTTTCGTAAACAAACATCACGTGATCTCAGGTATAAGTACCCAAGACAAAGTAACCAAGTTCTCTTGATACAAAAGAGTCTTGACCTCCTGTTATGGGTTAAGCAGGAAAAGTGGAGATCTTACTAGAGACTCTTGACTTGGATCTTTACTAATCCGAAAATAAATTTTTAAAATAAAATATATTTCATTTTTATTACATTACGACATTTCTCTGTGCATGGAATGTTTATAAAAATAAACCAAATAATTATTTAATAAATCATCTTAAACTCAAGATTAAAAATTAGTCGTCAATTACTTAAGAATTAATAATAATAATAATTAAATTTTGATATTTAACAGTCACAAAAGCTAAAGACATGTGGGCAAGTCTCCGCAAATCTTATATCGGGCATTTAAAAGCACCTGGAAAAAATCCACCAAAATATTTTCAAGAAATGAGTTTTTTGCGTCAATATATACCCGAGACAGCTGCCGATGGATTTAATGATGACGAGCCAGTTAAATTGAAAACTGTCGCTCCTGCAGTCTTGAAACCCGCGACCAAAAAACAAGAAAACGCTAAAGTCGGAGCCGTGAAGAAGCAGCCAAAGCAACCGAAGGATAAAATCCCAGATGATTTAAAGCTTTTCTTCGACTCCATGTACGCTACGACCAAAAAACTGCCCTCTTCGCTTCAGCGCCACGTGAGGAATCAAATATTCGAAATCGTTTCATACGCTGAAAACACTATGGATTAATTTGACCGTCAGCTAATTTATATTTCATTCAATACAACCATTATAACTTTATTATTATTATCATGTAATCGGCGTGTCCAGTACCGTCGAGTTATCGTTATTCTCTATCAGATTATTTTAAATAATTTAATTTAAATTACAAGTTACGATTATTGATTTATTATATAACTCAGTTATTGTTTAATTATTATATAACTTAATTATTTTATGAAACAATGACGTTTATGTTACATTTAATCTACCGGGTGTCAATTGGCCATAAATAATATGTAGGTTTAATTATTAATTATTAGCTGCTATCAATAAATTATTTAATTACTTTTTTAAAACTATTTAAATTTCGTATATAGTTCTGTTAAATATTTTTTACTTGAAAAAAAAAAATTTCTATTGTCTGCAGTTTTTATTACTCTTATTACAAATATACTACTATATCAATAAATATGAAGAAGGATAAAAATTGAACAAAGTCAAAGTATGTGATAATCAGTACTCGATATTTGATCTCGATATTATGGCAGATACAAAATATGTAAATATAAAATGTGCGAGACTGTGTATTGTAAAGAATAAGAAAATGGGGATGACCTAGTTGTCAAGTGTAACTACGCCAAGTACCGTTAAAAGACTTGCAAGTCTGAAACCCATCACATAAGTAACAAAGTATCTTTTTTTTATTCTATTTCTGTCTATATATATACTCATATGTTTTTTCACATTCTCCATAATGTGCATAACGTACTGAAAAGCTTCAGTACTTCACGAGTCACTTAAACTCACTGTTAAAAAAAAAAGAAATATATTAATTCAAATTGCCGCGCTTGCCGCAATGTCAACAATATAATTTTACATAAACATTAGATGAAAAGTTAGTATTAGCTTTCCCAAGTAAATATCTAATTACAATCTTATAAATTGATGAGAATCAGTAATTATCAAAACAATATAACCGTCGTATCCAAGTACAAGTTGGTAATAATTAACTTCAATTATACATGTCTAGTTCTCTAGTTCTCTAGTCATCTAGTCTCTTGTCTCTCGTCTAGTCTAGTCAAGTCCATGTCGATTGATTCAGCTCAGTATCATTGCGTATGTTCAATAATCCGTTGTTAGTAATCCACAGGTATTATTCTCCACCTCCGATTGTTTCCTCAAATTCGCTCGATGGCTTTTCCCAAGCATCACCACACTAATTCTGGTTCGTCAGAACGATCCTGCGCTTTCCAACATAAGATAAAATTATTAATAGAGAAAGAATATGTCTATAGTGAAGGTGAACATGAACATGAACATAAACGTACAAGGATAAGAACAAGAACAAGTACATCCAAAGATTCAAATGAAAATGTACTAGTAGTATCTCCTTTAGGTCTCAGTTCCGTACATCCACGCAACGCACACAGACAAAAACTTTCCAGTCTTTCTCAGTGTCTCTATTCTCTCAACTTTCCTTTCACCCTCAGTACGCGTTCAAGTATTGATCCACGCTCTACCCTCTCGCGTAGAGTTGTGCCGTCCCTGTGGGGGTGGTGGTACTGGTGCTAGTGCGAGTGCCGGTGATGCTAGTGGAGGTGGAACGGCCCCCAAACTGGAAACTCCGAGCCTGCAAACCAAACTACGAGGTACCCGCCGGCGCACACTGTGCTGATGCTATACCCCAACGCTGTTACCACCATCACGATCTAGCAACCGGCACCCCCGCGTATCCATCTCACTCCCTTTATATTTTACATCCCCTTGCACGTACGCTCGTCATCCCCTTGCCCTTTTCTCGTTGGTTGTACTGCGTACGACCACCAATACATGAGCCAACGCAAACTTTTCTCATATATATATATATATATTTATGTAAGGGTTACGTGTTGCTATACTATACAATTGCTTTTTGTCTTTTACTTACGCAGCTAAAACGTTCTTCTCATTGCGAACTTGTATTAGTGGGGTAGTATGGACATGTTGGCTATTGGATGTTGGATGAATAATATTCTCTCACGCACAGAACAATCATACCAATACTACAGTAGACTACTCGGACATGGAGGACGTGCCCAGTGGACGACCAACCCGCGGGTAAATTAATATTCGGAGGGCGGGAAATGCTGAAGGAATACGACTATATTTTGCCTGGGGATACTTCCACTTGTATTTTATAGAGAATTCTGCGAACAGAGAGTACTTGGTTATTATTTCAAATGCATTTAATTTTATAATTATCGATATTTCAATTCAAACATAATTATCCTGGCTCGGATAGATTTATTTAATATCCATTTTAAAAACAAGATTTAAATTTTAATATATGTATTAATTTATTGGACAGAGCTTAAAACTTTTCACTTTGCTGATTGCTCAGGTCGAGTAGTGTAGCCGTAATTTATATAGAGAAACAATAATTATAATTGATTAATTGCAAGAAGGGATTTAAAAATAATAAAAAATATAAATTCAAGTAGAGATCCTGGAATTCTCATTGATTGCCTTGAGGGTACTGCTCAGTGTACATTTTACGAGCAGAGTAACATTTGATGGTGGCCTGTCGAGCGTCGACAAACTTGACGTAGTCGATGGGGATACTCAGCATAGCAAGGGGCGAGTTGTGCCATGGTATAACAGCACAAGGGGCTGGAGACGGAGAACGAAGAAGAAAAACGGAAAAGGGATGAAGAACAAAACGTCGACGGTGAAGTCTCTTCACTCATACCCCAGGTCAAATAGGATTCATTTGAAGGAAAATATTTTTTATTCTCGTAAAAATAAATAGTTATTTTATTTTTTTTTAACTGCCGGTGAATTTACAAGCCAGAGGAAATGTAAAGTCTGATAAAGCTCAAGTAGACTTAAATGTAAGCTGCAAATTTTCAATTATAACGCTTATTTGTTAATATACCAGCAGCAAATTGTTGCTAATGAATGAATGGAGCACTTTGATGGGTTCAATAGAAAGTTTAAGCTCAGGAAATAGTCGAAACCACTGATAAACCAACTAGTTATCAAGTGAATATAATGGTACCGTGGCAAGGGATGGTGGAGAGTGTAGGGTCAGCGATAGAGCTTGTGAGCTAGTAAAAGGTACTGGACTGTACTTATATAGTTGTGTAGTATGGTAGAGTGTTTGAGGGTGTCAAAATATTGAAACCAGTGATTACTGTGCAACTGTGGAATTACCAGTCAATGGATAACGCCCAGGAAACTTCTATTCACCCTTCAAAACTGCCCGTTGCTACCGATACTTCTATTATGTTGTTATCAATACATCGTCTAATGATTACACTTGTGTATAAACTTTGTACTGATGATTGATTTTTTGAATAGAATTTAATTTTTTTAGCTTCCTGCCATGGAAATTGAAAATTTTCAAAAAAAGAGAAGCCATTGCTTTCAGTCCGATTTTTATCACAAGTCGACGTCTTAAAATTTTTGACGGGTGTCTGTGTGGCTCATAGGCTTAACCGGTTTTCAGATTTTTTATTTTTTAAGTCGTAAGTTATAAATGTAATTGAAATAAAATCAACAGAAACTCGATATTTGAAAGTTTGGAGGAAAAAAAATGTTTTTTAATTGAAATCTATTGATGGGATTTTTTACTTATAGAAAATTATTTTCTTTGATGTTTAATGAAAAAAAAATCGTGTCAATACCTTACGCAGTAATTAAATTTCTATTGACATTGAATACTAGGCCCCGATTGAACTTTATCGATATTTGTACAATATTTGAATAGTCTTCATTTAAACTTTCAGTCAACTAAACTTGTGCCTTTGTTTTGCACATTGTGTCTTATATAAGATTACAAGTTGTATAGATTGTAACCGAGAAATTGCTAAATTACTTCTTGGATTGAGTAAAACGGTAGAAAAAAAAAAATTATATATCGAGTTTTTATCAGAGCTCTGAGAGTCTTCAGACTCTATGATATGAAATTGATGCTGAGATATATACGCATGGATTGTTATAATCTCTCGATAAAGATTATCCAGCAGATTATTTCCTTTGCTGTAACTCTCATTCACCTGCAGCACCAATTTTTATTCCTCTTTCATCCGGTTTACCTTCATCCGGCCTTAATTTTTTTTTATCCACTACTTCAAAACCATAAAATATTACTCGGATATTAGATAAAAGCTTTTAGAAAAAAAAAAATATATATATTTGATAAGAAAAAAGGAATTACTTTTATGAAGATGGAAAATTAAGATATTAATTATTTAAAATATTTAATCGTTCGTGTTTAATCTTAATATTAACACGAATAAAAGTTCAAATTTAATAACTCGTAAATTTTCTATCAAATCCCATAAAATTATTCATTAAAAAATTTTATTTCTTTATTTCCAAGGCTTATCTTTTGTTCTTCTTCATTATCTTACAGTCGTTTTCTTAACTTTCCTCACATCTTAAGTGTTTTCTTTTTACTTTCAATTTTCCACTTCACAGCTTATACTTTTCTTTACGCTAAAATTTTAACTCCAGCAAAAAGAAATATAAAAAACCAAGTTCGTTTTCCGTGACCTTCCATTGAAACTGTCACCGTATTTTCACTTATTTTCTTTTTTTTTTTTTAATAAATTTTTTTATCTCATTAAGACAATTATCGGATTTATCAGCATTTTTTAGTGAAATGGAATTTTTTCCTTCTGTCGTTAACTCAATGTATTTTATATCTATATCTAATTTATACCCGATAAAAAACAATATATGTGTGTGTGAAAAAAAAACTTTATTCGTCATTATATTTTTATACTCTTACACATAATTAACGTGTCACAATATAATTAAATATTAATTATTACTGTTTATATGAATTTCCACTTCCATTAATTATGATTTTATCAATTCCATTAGTTTAATACATTTAATGCATATTTAATAATATATTATAAAAATTTGAAATTTCATTTGAAATCTTTTTCTTGATCAAAAAAATCTGAGTTTAGTTCGAAATAAAAAATCTAGAGGGCTCGATGCTGGGAAAAAAAATTATTTTCCATCACTTCTATGTGCTAGTGTTTTTCCAGAAGACTTTTCTGATACTCCCGAGGCCTATAAACATCTAATAGATGCCTTAATTTTGGTCAGGATCTTCATGTAAGACTTTCTGTCGAAAATCAATAGAAAATTTAGACCCAGAGCTCTGTGTTAGGAAAAAAATTATTTTTCATCACTCGTATGTGTTGACGTTTTTCCAAAAATGGCAAGATCTGATGGAAACTCGGTTTCGAAAATCAGATCGAAACCAATAACTTTCCTTTTTCCGAAAATTTTTGAATTTCGCGCCGGGAAGTTAAAAAAAAATGTAATTAGGATTATTTTTTATTTCAAATTGCATTATCAAGTAAGTTAGTGTGGCATTTAATTTATAAAGTTAAAGTTATTGTAATGAGATTGCCACGGCATGAGAGAAACGATTATAAGTCCTGCAAGTGCAACGAAATGGGAAACGTTAGCTTGTGAAGCGGCCGTAGAATGAGGACAAAATTCAATTTATAACTTCAAGCGACGATACGATGTAACGGGCTTGTAACCAGTAAGAACGTTTATACACAAATACCGAAGATTTTCTCTTAGCTTCTTCTTATTCCGACAAGATTCAATTTACAAAGCGCGATAATCTCTTCATTTCCACTTCCCCTTTTATCTCATAAACTCCTTTATCGAGTAATCATTTTCTCATATTTATTATTTTATACCGTTTAATAAAACTCACCCGTCACTCAATTAAAAAATTTAAAAAACAAATATGGGGGTGAGTTTTTATAAATATTTTTTCCTCTCAATTTTTTTTCGTTACACGGAAACGCGTTTAATTATGAAAAAAAATTAATTAAATTGCACGTGCTTAAAAAAAAAGTAAAATAAATATTTGTTGGCATATTGTATAAAACGGTTTTTATCGATCAATTAACAAACTCCACTGCATTTAAAAAATAAAATAAAATAACAGTGAGTACAATGATAAAAAAATGTAGCATGTGAAAAATGTAGTATGTGTATTTCGCGGATAATCGTTTTCCTCAGTTGCGTCAGTTTTTCAATTCAATCTCGAATCCACACTCACCGCATAGCGAATAACATCCATACAGTACACGACACATCTCTTTTATGTGTACGTTCGTTCAATTTCGAGTTGTTTATTTTTACGGCCTGCCAACCGAGCTAATACACCGGCTATTTATTACATTTTTGCTTCCATTTTCAACCCTCCACTCACTCCCGTTTATTTAACTCAAATTACATCATCGTTGTTCGCTAGTTTTTTTTATTTCATTTTCAGTCTCCTTATTATCAATAAAAAAAAAATAAAAATATAAAATTTCAATCAATTGATTAACGTTAAAATCACATCAAAGTATTAGTATTGAGTATTTTGTAAAAAACAAACCGTAAAAAAATAAATAAATTTCGAGGCGAAATGAATGAGTAGTTTTTTTACTGGGGCGACATAAAAAAAGAGCCGCAGGGTACAAAAAAAACGATAAGTACTTACACTTTTGGGCTATTGTAGTCCCTTTCTATTGGATATGTTTGGAAAAAAAAAATCCGTGGTGGACTAGTGCGATGACTAGTGTGAAGCCTGTGTGCTGATGAATAAGAGAAAAGAGACTGTAAATCAGTGAGAATAGTCTGTATCCAGTGAGAACTCACACGTAATGCTAAATCAATATCTGACGATAGGGCGTTCGTCGTAACGCATATATGTAACAAGTATATAACAGAGGGTAGGTTAGAAATTTCTGATCGACTAACTTTATATGTTTGCAATAATATTACTGAATAAATTTATTTTTGGGTATTGTGTCGACCGAAACAAAGATGATTCAAGTCATTATGGGGTTTAGGGGCTCGAAAAATGATGAAAAAATAATTTATGAAACTTTCTCGCCCTAAATAGAAAAAATAATGCGTAATACACAACAGGAATTCCAAAAATTTTTCAAGTATTTAATCGATAAAATTGTTGATTGAAAAAAGGAACATAGGAAATTTGAATAAATAAAATTTATCTTCTGTCAATATTTATATGTCGACAAAAATAATTGCGCACAATATTTCGCATATAAATTAAATCTAAAAAGTAAACAAAATCAATACATAAACTAAAGCTTATTGACAAACAAACCGCGTATATTTGAAATTTTAATAATTTGAATTATTTTAATTACTTTTGCCGTATAGATTAAATTAACATCGTTATTACATTCTGCCCCACGAAATTAACAATCTACGTAATGATCCTTTGTACATATATATACTTGGAAAAGTTTCTTTGACATTTGAATATTAAACAGTAATGAAAAGATAAACAAATAGAAAGGAGATCTAGAGGGCTTTCGTTTTATACAGAATATACATATCTATAGATATATAAACTTTTTGAGCCAGTACTTTTGATTTAGGGGATGTAGATGTATATCCCTAGTCCTGTAAAGTACTACAACTGCAAATATAAAAAATAAGGCATGGGGTCTGTCCTTTAGTCCTTTACGTCATCGGGAGATTCATCCACAGCCCACTTATTTCGTCCAGGCTCGGAAATTCCCCTTTACTGTAATAGCCCATGCTTGGAAAACCATTCTCACTCTTCTTGCCCATGTATACCACGCATTACATACATACGTACATTAATGCTTACATACATTCATTTTTATCTATACATACATATTTCTTGCTTCTTCGCCCTCGACTAAAACTTATTTACCAATACACTAAAACGCGATTCGTATTCGTTCTGTGTACGAAACCTCCCGCTGGCCCATCGAGTTAGTCACCCTCTTGACGATTCCCCTCAAATTTTCCCCCTTTTGTCCCAAATAGGTTTTTCCATATCCACCCCTAGTCTCATATACTTATGCGCAGACTCGTTACGCGTGCCTCCTTTTTTTTAATGACACTTTAATTATAAAGTAAAAAGATTTTTTTTATTTTATATAGCAAGAGAAATAGTAAACTAACATTTTATGGGACTAAGCGTTGAATGTTTTTTAAATTTTGAAACTCACGATCACGACTCTGACTATAATGACTGTGTTGCTCTGCGTTCTCGTAGTTTATTCCTTATAGAACGTTTTAATGCTGGCGAAATGTTTTGTTTAGCAATAAAACTGTGAAACGAAAGCGAACAATGACCACTCAAATTCCCTAGTGACTCAATATGGCCCCTTTGGTAAATTTTCATATATATATGGAACACGTGTACACGAATTGCGTGATTACGTAACACAAATCATTATTACGCTCAAAATTTACTGCTCAAATATTTTCAATCAAACAAATAATTCTTCGAGCCGGTTGGGTTATACTATATATATAAATATATACGGAAAATACGCAGTGTTTATTATTTTATTTCGTTTCAATTTATTTTTACTTTATTCATATACGGATATATTTAATTACATTTTGTGGCTGATAAATTATTTTTCAAACAAAATGTATCAACTTTCGTGGGTAGTGAACATAAGCTTCTTTTTTTTAATATTTCAATTTCACTTTTCATGTAAAGTTATATTACGTGAATTATTCAACGAGCAATTTCGTTTATTGGATATTTTTTTTCAAATAATTTTTTATTATTTTATTTTATGTACAGAATAAATGCAAATGGACGAGAGAATTCGTAAAATCTTATCCATTTTTAGTACATAGTATACTCGGCAGTTAATTTAGTATCAAATACCAATGGAAAAGCGAGGGACAAAAATATGAGGATATTATTCCAAAAATGCGTGGCTTGCTCATTTTCATACATCCAATAATGTTGATTAGATAAAATACTTATATAAGTATATACTCGCTGGTTTGGATAGTTTGTTATATATTTTGTAAAATATTTATGTTTGTAAATTTTTTTTTCATGCTTTATACACGGAGAAAAATGTTGGCTCGAAACCTACCAATTTTTATCATGCTGCCGACCAAACTTGAAACAGGAAGGGAAGCATCCAAAAAATTATTATGCTCATACGAAAAATTATTATGCTGTATCACAATACTTACTACGAGCGAGAAACTTATCGATAAGATTTAATAACAATTACTTTTATACATTATAATAATTGTGATGCGGCATAATAATTTTCGTATGAGCATAGTAATTTTTTGGGTGCTTCCCTTCCTGTTTCAAGTTTGGTCGGCAGCATAATAAAAATTGGTAGATTTTGAGCCAACATTTTTCTCCGTGTATTTAATTTAGATCTTAAATTTGGTTTACTTTGTGCTTCGTTCCATAAAATAGCAAACAAAGTTAATAACAAATAAGATTATTGATAAATATAACTGTCGTTATTATCTAGAGTATCATCAGATGGTTGTTGTTTCTCTACAAATTGATACTCCGTAAATAGATTAAATTGATTCGGTGTACAGAAAATATTATTTCTCCATTGGAAACAGATAGTATTGTCTTTTGCGGTTATTTCTTATTACGTATTTGTAAATAATCAAGTAATTGGTGATCGGCAAATGTCAATAATATCAGTTCTTATATTTTTGATCTATCAATACTTCAATAATTTAAACATCTGAATTATTTATCCCTTTGTCAAACAATTTTAGACAATTGGCTGTTGAAAATTTGAATTTAATTATATGTTTATATGGCGGAAGAGAGGGAAGTTTTAAACTTTTAAAAGCTATATACCGGAAGCAAAATGGACGGCATGAGTAATTTGAGTTGCCCAAAATTCTTTGCCATCGATTTTTGAATTTCAAAGTCATCCTTATCAAATACTGACTTTGCGACTAAAATAAAGTAAAACTCGTTCTTGAGGAAACCCATCTTGCCCCAGATTATCAATTATATTTATCATGGGGTGATAATGATACCAAAAACTTATTTGGGGAGCAAAAAATCCCCCCCTCCCATCATCCCTTTGTAAAAAAAAATTGACTTATATAAAATTAAACGGAATGTAAAATTTCATCAGATATAATTTATTGGGCTGTGAAATTTAAAAGTAGAAAATATCTTTGACAATCGAACATCCGTAGCCCAGATGTGGCTTGCCGAGTGCGCTGGAATCGGTCGTTCAGGCCAGCCCGCCTGTACAGCAGGTGGTGTATTGTAGATGTTATATTCGGCTCACTTGGTACTTCTACACCTCGGCCTTTTTATACCTCAGCATTATTTTCACTTCCATTATAAATACCAATACTTACGGCGTCTTTCTCTCCATTTTATATATTTTATTATTATTTATTTTTACAGCAAAATTTTTTACACAAATATTAATATTTTTTTCGACTCTATAATTTGTATTGCAGCCTCTGCTTGATCTTTCTCGGAGTTTGTTAAAATATTTGACCAGACGAAAATTATTCTATAGACCGGGTAATTTTGCCATCGTCGTTAGTAAACACAAAGTGTTGAGTTCACATAAAACGCATAAGTAAATAATCCTAAGTGTACTTTCCGCAAATATACATGTATATATACATATGTATATTTTATGTGGGTAGTACAGAACACATCCGCGTAGTGTAGACCGCAAGTCAGGTCAACTATAGGCTTAAATATATTTCTAAGGTTTCCTCGAGGAGCGACAGCTGCGGATTTTTTAAACCACGTTAGTCTGACATCTGTCTTAGATATAAAACACACAAGAGTAGTTGGTCTACCCAACAACTATCCTGTGTTTCTTCAACCTAGAAAACCATTTATTCACCAGCCGACTAAACAAAAAAGCTTTTTTATCTTTATAATCTTTATTCATTGTTTTAGTTGGAATAAATTTCCATTTACTTTTTTTCATCTGCAATAAATGGATTTTTTTTCTTTTTTATTTACAAAGATCATCATCAACTTCTCTCTGGAGTATAATTTAAAACTCCAATATCGTTGTGTAACAATTTGAATCACCGTGTACTCGAATGTCCACACTAAATCGATATTTATAGCGAGTGGTTAAATCTCTACGAGCACAGATCGTAAACTTTATAGAATTTTCATTCTCTTGTGCACATACGTGATGCAACAGGAGTTCACTTGGGACCATGTCAACGACACTTTTTTTCTTCTCTTCTTTCCCAAGACACTATTACTCTAACGGTGTTCGTGAGAAAAAAAATTTATATAAGAAAGTTTTAACTTTTCTGTCAGGATAAAAAAATAATTCCATTAAAAAAAAATATATAAAATATCGTTATCAGTATCTAGACACTTTGGTCAAAGAAACTTATCTCTAAAGAGCCGGTTAATTACGAAATGTTTTTAAACATAAATCAAAACCAATTGATTTTGAAAGTAAATACGGATGAATCTCAAGACCTCTGAATAGTTGAGTGAATAGAAATCAGATGGAAGAAGCTTTGAATTATTTGGCCGTACTGAGAAATGACAGTTGTCAAAGAGAATTCACAAAAGTCGATTTACCTTAGCAGAGCAAGTCTCTTAGCTTCTTTTTTTTCGTCCTCTACTTCTTACTTTACTAGCTCTTACCATGAATCCCGAAGAAAACTCCAGTGAGGATGTGCATTATTCAGTTTCCCTATTGGCTTCTCAATTTTCATCCTGTTTTTTTTCCTTGCCCTTTTCCTCTCTGACATTTTCTTGTGTGCAGCCATCAACTCTTCACCTCTCGATCCTAACTCTCTCGTACTGATCCTTTCTCGTCTTAAGAGGAGTAGACTAGTCAGCTCTGGAATTTCGGTAGCTTATATTGGAAAAGCGTTCAACGGGTATTTCCCACATGAAGAAAGATCTGAGGTATTTTCACTACTTCTATTGAAATAATCGGTGGCGAAAAAAATAAATAGACTGTTTTTGCTTGAGAAACTAAAAATACTACAAAATTATAATTATTTTAAAAAGATCAATAATTTTTTTCATAAACTGACAAGATAGTTTAAAGACAATGTCGGACTTAACTCAGATACTTTGACGTTTCTTTCAGTAGCCTTCTTGTCATTCCTCTCTGGAAGCGGTCTTTAATTATGGACTCATGTTGCAAAACTTCAATTTATAGATCCAGAATTGAAAGCCTCGAAGATGAGTGACGTTGATTGTAAAATATATAAGCAATTTATAAATCTGCGGTTACAATATCGTAGCAAGAAACTCTGCTGCTGATTGCTTCGTGCTCCATAATTTCGATTTCTTGTTAGTACGTTTTTTTTATAGCAAAAGAAATTAATCGATCTATCAATCAGAGCATTATATATTGTTTTTTATTAATATATAAATTTATAAAGAGCAGTATTCCATAAAAACTGACTTTTTCAAAAAAAGGCGGTAAATTTGAAAAATTTCATAAATCATAAATTTTAGATACACAGGTTTTAAGCTTTATATGAAAGTTACTCAATCATTTTTTTGTTTGATTCTATTATTTTATGAAACAGAATATGATTTAATTAGATTTTAAAATTCCTATGGAATGAAATCTTTCACGTACGTCAAAAGTATGCTGAAAAAAAGTACAATATTGTTCTTTATTGTTATAATATTTGAAAACTGATCGCTGCCACGAGCCACATATGCTACCGGAGGTATATCCAATATCAGCCTTAAAAATATTTTTTTTCCCTTGTCAGTGCTCAAATTTCACTCAAGACTGAATCCATTTTTTTATGAGTTCATAATGCTTTAGTCTACTTTTACTTGATGTCAAAAACCTTTTATACACTCACAAAAAATAACCGGAAAAAACGTCATTACCTACTGAAAAATTAAGAAAATTATTTATAAGTTTTTGAAACATTCATATAAAGAGGCAATTTTCTTTTTTTAATATTTAATTTTCGTTATTTCATTGCTTTTACTCTTTTTGAATTATTATCTGAATTATGAATTCTAGCAATAACACAGCAAACATATTCATAAAAATATACCGCAAGTAAATATTTTTTTTTATGCTAAAGAAAACATAATAGAACGCTATGTGCATTATATCTTATATATGTATATATATTTACCATAAAGTAAAATGTATATAAATGCAAATGAAGACAATACGACATTGTATAATTGTCATTGTAAAAATTTTGCCTACTCAGTACTATTCGGATTTATAATATATACATACGGCTTTTTTTCCTTTGTCATTATTTTGAGAATGTATTGAGATAGGGACATCTGGAGCCTAAAGGAAAATTTCATGTATTCCATATCTTAAAACATTTCTCGAAAAATCGGTTATTTAAAAAAAGTCTACTTAATAATTCATTTAAAGAATCAATAATTAAAAATTTCAAGTTTTCTATAGCAATAATTATTAAAAAATGAATCTTTTGTTGGCATTATTTCACATAATACATATTGTATAGATTAAATCGTAAAGTGAAGGTAAAAGAGACAAGAGGAAGTGAACAAGTTCCTACAATAATCGACTATATATCTTTGAGTCCCTGCGTCTGGGCCCACAGTCCCCACTCCCACTCAGATGTCCAGTGAAACCAGTAGGGCCTTCTTTTACTCCCCACACATCGTTCCTGGTTTATGCTCACGGTTCAATCTCCCTCTATTTCTTTCGCATCCTCAGTTTAACGCGACCTTTCGAACACTCCGTATGTTCTTTACTATACAGATATATAAATACAAATATATATATACTACCCAACATACATAACACGAAAGTTTTACACTCCGTTATACGGTTTTTTTACGAGCACATCTTTCGGATTACGGTATTGTTATTTATTCAAAGTTTACTTGACATTGGTATTGTCCGTTGTTTTATTGTCTTTTTGCTCCATTTTATATTTTACTGTGGTACTGGTACATCCGATTCAGCGGTGACTATATGGACCAGCGTCTATTTCTTCCCAAGCACGCTATTGAACTAGTTTGCATTCTTCTCAACGCATTCTCGACGAGCGAGCCCGCGGATGCAATTTGCGAGTAGATCGATCCGATGAACAAAAGGAAACCATGATCGGAATTCTGGCCGTGTGATCCTGTTTCTCGCGTGCTGAGTACTCAACATTCTCATCTGATAATATATGTGTGGATCTTTGCCTCCAAGGATTTTTTAATATTTCGTAAAGAATAATAACAAGTGGCTGCATCCGAGAAATTATTTATTTTCTCACTTGTAACATTTTTCATTCAAATCGTGAGAGCTGCCAAAAGCATTTCGATATCTCAATAAGTTGTGCAAACTATCCACGTGAAAAGAAAGGGAAATATTGTTCAAATAAATATATATAAAGAAAAATATATTAAAGTGTCCGAGCAGTGTTTACTTTGGATTTACCCAATAGCTTTTAAACTCATGGAGTCGAAACTTTTTCAGCTGGCAAGTCACTTTTTTATTTATTTACTTTCTTTTTTTATATATATCTTATCCTATTTTTTATCGAACCTTACTTCAGTATTTTTTTTTAAGTTTGCAGAAAATTTCACTGCGAAACAACTTTTATTTCGTACTTTTCCACCATCTACTTTTCAAAAGTTTATAATTCTTGAATAATTTTCTCAGTTGAGTGTAGTTTTCTCCCCTAGGTGGAAATATACAAATAAGACTCCCAACTTTCTGTGTACATACCACTTTTTTTTATATATATATATATAAATTTAAAATAAATAAATTTCATTTGAATAAGTAAATTAAAAAGAATTTTAAAAAATCGCTGATTCTCCAAAACGTTCGATCGCATTCTCTCATAGTGTATTACGAAAATATTTATGCGGCGCACATAATTCTGCATCGATAACTATCATTGTAAATTTGTTTGATAATATGAATTATTCATGATTAAATTTTCAATGGCTGTGCAATAATTTTCCATTTATTATATCGTCGCCTTTCTCACTCGGTTGTAGTTACATTTACAATTATCTATGTACTCTGCAATGATGCTTCATAGTCTCAAAGTAATATATATCCATGTTTCTGTATATATGTCTCATAAATATAACAGAGAGCATTCAAAATACTCAAACGATAGCCGATAATTTATCGAATTCCTGGTGATATGTTTCTGTATACTGGTTTACCGCCAGGGTATTATATAAACGTTTGCATAATAATTATCGTGCATTTAGTCTGATGACAAGCGTATAATTGCAGTGTGAAATGGGAAAAAGACAAGCGGAAGTGGAGTAAAGATTATGAGGATGAAAGATAGTGAAAGAGAAATGACAAGGAAGAGTATAGTGTAGAGTTAAGTAGAATACAATGTAGACTGTAGACTTACATACAATATAATATATATATGCATATGTATATATATTAAGAGAATAGTAAGTATAGAGAAAGGAGATATCCCTCGTTTTACTCACGAGACTATAGAATTAAATCGTGAATCTTCAACACGTCGAAAAGTTCTCGCGTTAGCTTGATTAATATTTATAAGGAAATCAGACTCTCTTTCATCTATAGTAATGTATGTTTTAATAACATTCTGAAAACTTTTTACTCTTAATATAATGACAGTGTATAAACTATAATCAGCAATTGTTTATACACGTTTCAATTTTTCGCTCGCATTACGATGAATCTACAAAAATGTATATAATTTTTTTTATTGAAATTATTTCAGCAAAGTAAATTTTATTTCAATGTATTTTGTATCATAAATTGGAATATTTTTCATCCATTGCAACGCCGATAAATATTTATGAAAATTTTGCGGTGTGGATGTACGTACATGAAATAAATATATTTGTGTGCCGAATGTACTGTAATGTATGCATAAATAATATGCATTTTTCGATTTATTTTCTCGACACTATTTTCACGGTTAGTGCATAATGTACCGCACAGTATACATTTAACGAGTAATCGAGTTACGCAGTCTTTTGCCATTTTTAAAATTCTATTCAAGATAAAATTTATCTCATGATCACTATCGATCACTGTTTGTGTTCTTCCAACCATATAATCACATCTTTAGATTCATTGACCTGGAACTGACCTAATCGTTTCTGTAACTGAACTCGTCCAATTTTTTTTTCTTTTTTTATGCTTTTTTTGTACAAATATATGAACGCAATGCAATTTTACTTGCTCATTAACTTTCGTCGATTCCAATTAAACAAAATTACTCTGATAAATAAATAAAAAAATGTAAATTACTCTATATATATATATATATATGTAAGTTCAATGTCTGGTGTGTATAAAATGCGTAAGATAACACGATTGACAAAGAAGGTAATATTTTGAGTCATTGCCTTGGCAATCGTGTTTGAGGGGCTTGGTCGCCTTGATACACATGTGAAAGCGTAGCAAAAGTTGTATACCTTAAATGGTATCGTCTTTTTTTTTCACATAACATTGCATCTTGCGAACCAGACCATCATAATTACAAACAACCACCATCATCATCGTCATCGTCATCGTCATCATCATTATAATTATCAGCAGTTACATATATAAGTAATATGTGCTGCGGTATTAATGATATGATGCAATGTGACCACGAGACGAAGACGAACCTTTAGCTTAACAACGTACTGTGACATTAAGCCATATCAAATTCATTTGAGATGCGCATGAAGCTGAGGGATCGTATACATCAACAGTATACTGGGACAAATGGGACACATATATATACGGTTCAAGAATGATGTATTTCGAGAAAGAACATTACGCTCTAGGTTATAGATCATTCTATTTGGCAGTTCTCACAGATAGGATCTGATCGCAACGTTCAAGCACGAGTGCTCATCAAGGGGAGTCACTGTTACATTTGTTGTGTTGTCTACGTTTTGTGTTACTCCATCATATCACTTTTGGGTCCATTTATATATAACTATATATATATGGACAAATGTGTATACGTCTGTGCTATTATTTCATTGGTCCAATCAGACATAGACATACCTCTGAAGTGTATTTTGGATCGGTTACCTTCAATGTAGTTTAGAGATACCATTCAATCTGTAGATACTCTCCAGTGAGTTATGTTACATATATTTCATTGGTTTATAGATAATTTCATTGTTTGCGTTGTTGATTGGTATTTTTTTTTCTTTTGTCGTAATCAATTTTCTATTTTTTTTCATTAATTTTGTGGATTACGTCACGAAAAAATTTCAATTACTTTACTTTTAAAAGTAGATGTTCTCTGTTATCAATTAAGTAATAACCAAAATTGATGAGAACTTTCGAAATGATTACTGTATTTTTAATTGAGGCAGTTATTTAATTTATCAATTAATGTTTTATATAAATATATGAGAAGATCCATTAATGATTACATCAATTATTCATTTGATGATTAATAATTAATGGCCGGCAGCAAAAACAATTATGATATTTGCGTTTTAATAACGAAAACTATTTCGACTCTCAATGCTACTTCATAAATTAACATTATATGTAATGCATATATGTGTATTTGTGCTGTATAAATGTATATATTACTTCCCGCAATTATCTCTATGGGTAAATGCCGAGACAAATCGCATCGTTTCGCTAGTTTTAACGAGAAACGGAAGTCAGTGTACATGTAGTAGGATATACAAACGACATTTCCTGTTCTCCAAAATAAATCACGAGTACGCCAGATATCGTTCAATCTCCGGAAGAATGATACCTACCTCTACTTTTATTATTATTTTATTCTATTTTTTTCCCCATCAACTTTAATCCCATTGGAATTATAAAACTAAAAAATACTCGTTTCGCTTGCATTGACATTTGATGAGAATTTTATTTTTTATTCCTACAGAAAGGCTTTCACGATTCCCAATAAATCTTCAAAGCTTAGCCTGCTTTTTTATCGTATCGTAAAAGATTTATTAACTTTAATCACTTCGGTAACAAACGGCTTTAATGCACTGAAATATAGTACATTCAAACATACATATATTTATTATAAAATTCTGTCATTAATCTCTCGGAAAAAATAACGAATCCATTTTTATTTAAAAGTGTCTTAAAAACTCTGTAATTAATCAACTAGTCAACAAAAGCCGCCAATGCACTTCAGCAAATTTCAAACTAAGTAACCAAGAAGCTTTTCAATGTATTCAAACTTTAGCGCAGTTGCAACCAGTATCTCGAAATCGATCACGGAAATACCAATAAAATTATTTGTAACGGCCATTTGTATTAGAAATTACCATTCCTTTCCAAGAAGATCTCAAGCTACTGAACCAAAAGTTAGCCAGCCAGCATAGTATTAGTTTCCAAGCTTCGAACTATTCACCAAACATTCATCAGACAGTTTCAAGTGAGATAGCGGACATAGATGTTGGATATAGATACAATGATAAAGAGATGTTTGAAAAAGTTCATAATGGCTCGCATCTGTCATGATGAATTTTTAAACTTGTTCCATTTCACCAGGTGTCATCCTTCTAATGCGGCTATTTCGCAGTAGAAATAAAAAAAACTCAAAGAGGTCAGACTGCAGCATTTCTATGGCTCTCGACAAGAGTCGCTCTATACACTGACCAATGTTCAGACTGAGTATACTTTTTTTTTGAATATAAATGTATGCTTTACTACATCCATCGAAAAGTACTGACTAGACACATCGGTTTCTTACATTATTTATGCTCCATCTATACTAAACCCATTCTAAAGTATTCTGATGAGTAATATCAGTCACGTCAGCTGCTTCAAATCCACTATTACTATACAGCATAAATATATGTATGTAAGTAATATATATATGGCCTAGAAACACAAATCGCTGAAGATGTCTGCTGTATGCTTATAAAGCTTGGCCTAGTCAGTTTTGACATTTATGATTGATAGTACGTGCAAATGTCAATATATTATCAACCCGTCTATCGATAAAATGAAAATTTAAAAATAAAACTATTTATGAGATTTATTATGTATTTATAACATGATAAATTATCAATCCAAGAGCGATCTGCTTTTGAAACCTTGATTCTGAACTGGATCTGATATAATGAAAGGAGTTTAAATCTCGCGTTCATATTCTCAGTCGCTTCACCGTAAAACCATTAATTCAATCATAAGACATAAGATATAAGATATAAATAATGATAAGCATATTATTATTAAGAGTGTTTTTTATTTATTATTATTTTATGATGCGTATGGAAAACGACATAATGAAAAATAAGTGTATGATAAATGAAAAAGAAAAAAAATAAAGATTTTGAACGCTCATGCAGTGTGTTCAAAATTGATTTGCATAGTCGTTTAAACCTTCTTCCCACCTTCCGTCTGGCACTGCAATTAAGAGCCAATCTAACTCGTCTCCGGTTGGTTGGTTATGCGATGTACTGAAAGAGATGTGCATCAAGAATCGTCGAGACTTATTATACGCTATTGGGATGTACTCACCCACGCAAAATAAACATCGATCGCGAAAGTGTACAAACATATTGCAACTTAACACTCGGTTAATCGAAATTGTTAAAGTTGCGTAAATAAAATCTCATAGGAAATGTAATTTAATAAATAATTTTTGTATCAAGAGTGCTGTAATAATAGTTTGTTAAATTTATCCCGATGTAAATTAAGTAGTAGAGCAGTTGTGGCTCGAGTATAAAAGAGGATTAAAAATAAAAAAAGGGATATTTGTCATGCGGTAAAGAGGGTATTTTTGAGTTGCTAAATGTGTCTTTTCATGGTAAGGTATAACTAGGTCGTAAATATTCATGGAGATGCCCACTTTGGTCTACTCTTTTTGTCTCGTCTCTCAACTTTACACTGCAGCTCTTCCGGCGTTTCCCGCGAGCTTTGGCCTCAACTTTCATTCTTTTTCTTCTCTGTTTCCATCATCATCATCATCATCATCACCACCACGACCACGGTCTCCACCTACTCTTCTGTTCACTGGGAATTCTTGTGTTGAACGCCGACATGCACCCGGCGTAATTGGCTGCACGTTCTCGACTCTTCTCTAGCATATATCCAACTTGTCGTCTGAGAGTCTAGTACGGTTTGCTCTGGCTCTATTCCTCTCACCAGCAAACGCTTTAACTCAACTCTAGTCTACTCTGCTGATGCTGTGCGCCATCAGGGGAAATAAATTTTCTCTTCGCTAACCTATTTCAGCTTTCAACGGCCAACCGACAACGGGAAATTCCCGAGAGAATCGAATCCCTTGGTCGTTAGTGAGTCATCTACATTACTATATATATATATGTACATATGTTTTATGCTGATGTTGAGTGTGATGAATTGCGTTGAGACTCCATATGATATATATATGCCACCAAGGATTTGTTGAATTTAAAATTGCGTTTAAAGTAACGATGGACATTCGATCATATATATATATTGGTTTGAAAATAAAAAAATCCTGATTTATTTTCATCCATTTTTTATTGACATTTTTATTTGGGTCGAAAAAAATATTGTCGATCAACGTTATCCTTCAATCTGTGGAATAAACAGATTTCCCTTTTAAAATTATTGAGAGGATTGAGAAAAATATTCCGTATTTTATATCTTGTGAATATATTTTTTAAATTTGCGTATTATTCCGATTGAGTGCTCAATATTTTAGAATTTTATATACACATACATATATGTATACCGAGGGTATGTAGCTGTATGTATTTCAAACGAATATCACAGCAGATTACCTTTCCTATTATTTGAATAGACACGCCGCTGTGAAAATTATTGCGTGAGAACAAGCAATTTTTGATATTTCTGTAAGATGTCGGCGGAATTTATTCCACTTGGACAGTTTGAAAAAAATTGTCCTGCATAGAAATAAAATATATTTTTTACACAAATAACATTCTTAGACTCTACTGAATTTCATAAAATCAACTGCTTAGATCAGAATCATTTCCAGACGATATACGACCAGTTTTATAACTTATCGAGTCTGACCCGCGTGCTTTGAATAATTATATATTTTCAGTGGATATTTTTATGAAAGAATATTCCACGGCTTTTTATATTTATTAAATTTTTTTTAAGTTCAATAAAGAAATTCAAAGTGAGAATGAAAAGGAAAAAATATGACAGCAAGTTTCTGAATTTTAAAATTAAATTTCAGTGAAAAATACAAGTTGAGGGTTACAATGGAAATATTATAAAGAGAACATGACCTGGTTAACATTTTTCTTGCTTTATGAACGAACATAATATGAGCCAATTATATATAGTGTACAGAACATGAAAAAAAAGTAAAATAATAATGAAAGAATCTTGAAATAAAGAACTGAAAAATATCTTTTGTGAGAAAATTCTTGATTACTTAAATCTAAACGCCTAGAATATTTTCCGGCTATACTTTGTCTTAAAAATTCATAAATAATCATACATTTAATTTAATTATCTTTGAGAAAAAAAATTTATTGTTGGTATTAATACTAATAAAATATATGTTTATAAAAAAAAAAAAATGAATTCTCTAAGGAAAATTCAATGTCAGCATAATAATATTTACATAGGAAATGGTCGCATGTGTAAATTCCATTTTAGATATGACAGGGACATTGAAAAGACGCATGAACCCACGAAAAAGTATAAAAATTTTAACAACAGACGTGTCGCTCACACAAAGAAATTGCGCTCTTGAGAAATCGATTCTGATATATCTGACAATGACATTTACGTCAGTTTTACCCGTCTCTTAAATTTTTTTTCCATATTTAGATTACGTTTGATACATTGAAAAATATACTTTATATTTTCCAGTATGACAAGAAATTCAAATCAATATCTGAATCAAAGGACGCAATTTTTACATATCATTATTTTTATATTAAATTTATATCAAGCGACTTTTATTATTCATTTTTCATATGAAAACGGCAATCGAAAATTTACTTCTCATATCAATGTACTCACATAGTATACACATTTATGTATAATACATATAAAGTGGTATCCATGTCTATTGAAGCGAAACCCTGAGCGTTTCTAAATGTCATAGAATTGAGAATACACAATATTGATAACAATTGTACAGTTGAAAGCTACGGTGTTGTCTGGCTTCGGTGCCGAGACCACCATAGCACGTCATTTAATTCAATAAACTCTCCACGGTCTTCATAAACGATAACATTTATATTAGATATATGTATAATATGGTACTAACAATGTTAAAGTTAAATGTCAGTATACGAACTAGGGAATAATATTATATATACAAATATGATATGTTTAAACAGTCATATGCATGTAGAATGCGATCAAACGATCAAGGAACGCGAACAACTTGAAAATCAATTTAAATGTTAGAGTTTATTGGAGTAAAAAATTCAATATCCTGTAAAATCTATGTCCTAAAATGATAAATAAAAGTATGGAGTAATGGAAAGACAGTCAGGTACAGAGAATTGTGTTGAAGACAAGCGTTTATGGTGAGATTAAATGTACATTGCAGATGGTCTCATTGATCGTCCAGGGATTAGGTGTTTTGTGAAAGTGCACGTTCGCTCTTCCGAACCCGACAGAGTAATGAAATCCAAGCAAGATAAAAAATAAATTATATATACATATATATAAATTTAAATAATTTATTACAATGAGTACAATTGTTGATAATGGCGTGGAAACCACCCAGCCACGAGGAGCTTTTTCTAGGGCTTTTGCTAAACGAGCTCAACCCTACGAGGAAGGTAAGGATCTTCATTATAAATCCCTCTAATTACCACTACAGTCTGTCAAATATATAAATACATTTTTTCGCTCAATATTTTAATTAATAAAAATTTCGTTTAAATTTTGAATACAGAATATTTTTACGGCGGGCAAAATTTATAATTGAATTTGCGCAAGTTGTTCATGAATATGCAATTTATGTTTTCATTAAAAACTTTCTCGAAAAATTATATAATTAATTTTTACAAAGCTCCATTCTATTGTTTGCTGTAGATTATTTCATAAAAAATTTAAATTAATTACAATGTCAACATTTGAATTTTTTACGCGATAAATTATTTTCAAATTTAAATATCCGTCCGTCAATATTTGAAGACTGTTAAAGTAATGAAGTTACAATTACATATATTTGACTTATCAGAACACAAGTAAATATACTGGGTACTTAGCAAACTGTATAAAAGATCTTTAAATATTAACATCTAACTAGGTGGCTAAATTTCCCATCTGCTAAATACATTATAAAATTTATTTTCATAAATCAATACACCCAGCGGCAGCATAAACTGAAAAAAAACTTTTATACTTATTTCCTTATTCCTTTCTTCTTCTTCTTCTTCTTGTTCGACAAAACTCTAAAGTTTAAACTTTTTAAGGTTGGCTTTTACATAATACATTAAAACACAGTACGTCGTGTGGTTGCCGGTGGTGATGGTGTGCTAAACTATATCACAGTACGTCGTCTATGTTTTTTAACACCTCCCTCTTTACTTATAATAAAAAAAATCTACACAGTATATTTTACCGTTATGCTGTAATATTCCCGAGGATCTTTGTCTCAGTATCTGTATATATATTCTTCTGTCTCTTTTATTCCCCTGCGGTCACAGAGTCATCTCCATCTCCATCTCCATTTCCATCTTCATCTCCATTCTCCATCTGAAACCCCATTCCTACAACATATATAAATATATAAACCCTATACATCCTTGTTAAATATTATCCTGTCTTAGTTATCGATATTTACCTTGAGCTTTTTTTATTTGTCTCCCGTTCTCAAAATTAATTACATCCCTACTATTTTTTTTTTTAATGACAATTTTTTTTCCTTCTAAAAAAAAAGTATTTACGGATCAATAAAATCTTAACGTCAGTTAAACAAGAAAAGTAGTAGATTAAAAGAACAAACCGATTGACAGCTTCAATGCTTTTCAATAATGCTTTATCAAACGTATATATATATATATATATATATATATATATATATATATAGTACATTTCTCTTTTGGCATCTTGGAGACGGTTGGGAAATCCAATTATCGTTAGAGATTCTATGCTAACCCACACCCACATTGAAATAGCATAGAGATAATACGAATTGAAGGTGGTTGGTTGGACAGGCATGTTAGTATTGGTAAGGAAGTTTCGCTTCCCTTAAAGATCGCTTAACTCGACCGGAAGGGTTATCTGGCGTCAAAGCGACCGCTTTTATGGAGTATAACTGCTGGATAGTTAATATATAGTTATAGATATAGACGTATAGATTTCAGTGAATGGCTGAGGATATAGACGTCCACAGTCTAGTTAACGTTTCGTTAATTCACTTAGCTTGCGGTATTGTACTCTGATAACCGGTGATGGGCTGCAGTAATTTGCCAAACTTTTATTCAACGGCTTAATTAAATTTTTATTGTGTAGAAATTGATTACGGTTTATTGTTGTTTATCTTTATGATTACAAAGGGTTAATTAACTAAACTGATTAGTTTTATTATTATTTACTTAGACTCGATGGCTCGCCGCTTATTTACTTTATTTTTTATTTTTCAGTCATCAAGAGTCTGAGCCTATTGAGTAAAGAGGGCGAAGGACTTGCCAACGAAGATGGGGCTTCAACGCACCCCACCTTGGCTTTGATGAGACGCATCCTTTCTGATGCTCAGGTAATTTTTTTTTTAATTGTCTCTACAAATATTTAATTGCATCAGTTAATTGAAAAAAATAAATTTACTGAAAAAAAAGTATCTTTTTTTTAAAAAAAAAGAGAGAGAGAAATTTAAAGCAAAATATATTGAGGTCACAGCTTTAAGTTGTAAGAAATTTAAAATGCTCGGTTGAGAAAATATGGGGCAGAAATTTGAAATAAAGGAGCTTTTCTCCAGAGTTATTTTCTTCTGTTTTTAAGAGATCTGTGTACAGTAGAATGGACAAAAGCTCAAGTCTTCCTACTATTATTTTCACTCTAATTATTTTTAAAATTTATCATCACGTTGACGAGCATAACCTTCATGAATTATTATTTACAATAATAAAAATAAACAACCAGCCATAAAAGTTTAATTACACACCGAAATATACATTTTTTTCGGGTCAGTTATGCTACATAGTTAATACTGTAATTACTTTTATACACAAACTTTTGAATTAGTATTATTAATTTAAAAGTTACATTGTTTCCTTGTGAAATAAAAAATTCAATTTATTTTTTTTTTACAGCTTAAACTTTTTTTAATTTCAAAAAATAACTTTTTCTTTCTTTTTCTTATTTATTATACAACATACAACACGTAAAATCTTTTCTATCAGCGCTTTAACAAAAAATTTAAGGGATAAATTTTTTTTCCCTCGTGTTAATAAAAAAAACAAAAAATATATATGAAGGGAGTGCGTGGTAGTACGTGCATAAAGTCAACCATGGCGTATAAATATATATATATATATATATATTAGTAAGTAAAAGAGGAGGATGTATTATATATTATGAAGGGCTGAAAACGGTACGTGAGCGGGCATACAGATCATCTTTAATATATATAGTAACTTATATTATATATATTCTATATGCACGTAACTCAAACTCCCAGTAAACACTGACTTAATACTCGAAAAATTTTTACTATCATACATGTTAAAAAAACATTTATGTATATCAATCATAATTTTTTGCTTTTATGGAAAAAAAATTAAAACCGCAATTCATAAAAAAACTTTAAATGCAACGTGAACATTTTTTTTTAAGTTTAAAGGATCTAAAAGCCATAGTCATTAACAAGTAGTGCGCATAAAGTTTCTTCTCTCATGTGTATTTTCCATATAAAGGGAAGAGAAAAAGATAAAGATAGGTAGTGAACTTTATTCTACATACATGATGATGTTTGTCGAGAGGAAAACTAAGTGGCTCCTGCAGCTTCACCACCTGCGGCAGACCCTCGAGCATCTGACATGAGGCACGTGCGTTGAATATTGTGTCCCAGAGACAAAAGCCACAAACGTGCAGGTCTTTTCCCTTTTTTAAATTTCTCATTACACTGCATTGCACTCGACATTATTATTTTTAATTTACTCAATTTTTTCCACATATTTAATATACAAAATAAAAAAACAACTGGGAAGTATTCAAATCTCGATAAAAAATCTTTTGAAGTTGATAGCCTCTTTATTTTATTTTTTATTCTTTATAATCATTGTGATGAAATATCAGACGTTTATTTGAACACTAATAGATGGTAGGAAGTATTAATATCAAAGTAAAAAGGATTTCGTGAGATTTCCTTCTAGAAAAGGCTTAATGTCTATAATTTACGAATAAAACTCTGACCCAATTCATCCTCCCACGTCCTGGGGGACCATTACAACACTGAGACCGTCTCTCTCTACTTCCTGACTTTGCACTCAACTCAACTAATTTCACCAACTTTGTAATTGTCACATAAATTTATTCAATGTCTTAAATAAACATTTCTTACCCTTGGATAAACATAATTCATAAATTCTATTATATTATTTATAATAACAAGATCATTTATTCATGTGCTCAAAAAGGTTTAAACTTTTGTGCTTGCATACAAAAAAAATATACCTTTTTTTTGTACTGAAAAGTTCTTCACAGCCCATTTATTATTTTTATAACTATTATTATTCATAAGTCCATTAATACTTTAATGGAATACTTAAAAACATTGACGGGGGATTAAACCATTCAGAGTAAAAAAAAAATTAAATTCAAGCTTTCAACGAAATCGTTAGATAAAAATTAACAGTGGGAGCATATTCGTCAAAAGCACAAAACTTTTTGAATTTATTTTAATTTTTAAAATTTTCTAGCTCAGTAATTTTGCATAAATACAAAAATATTTATAACAGACATAAGAAATTAAACAAAAGATAAAAATATCTCATAAATGTCTTTTGAGAAGATATATTTTATATTTCTTTTTAACATGCTCTGAATAAATCCAACGATAATTAAAAAATTCATCTCATTAAAAATATATTTTCACATTACAAAAATTTATGTATATACATATTTCTACCTTGTAAAATAAAAACAAAAGAGTATGATATTAAAATATATAAAGAAGAATAAAGAGGTACTAAAATGAACTTAAACCAAATATTCTCTACGTTCATTAGCGTAAAGCTTGATCCGAGCAACTGTAACCAGCACACACACACCCACCCACCCACACACACACACACACATATATATACTACCATTCGTATTTCGTATTCTCGTCTCGGGTCAATCCCTATTGTGGTCAGTATATAGAGAAATATATGACTATAGACATCTACATATGTACGTATATATATACTCTATTTATTCTATATATTCTCTATATGCGCCTTACTCTACCGCTAATGGATTAACCAACCCTCTAACTCAAATTTCCCTCTCTTTTTATCTGGTAGTGTGCTAGTGCTCTCTATTCTACCAAATACCCAACCCTTCTCTGTCACCTAACACCCTTTAACCAATCTATCCCCAATAATCCTACTTTGTTCCCTGACGTTATATATTTCGAGCAATTTAATGCAGTACCAGTCGCCGAACATTTCAACAAGCAAACCAGGATCGCGTGCTAACTCACGCGGTTTTCGCGTCCAGGGAGACCTCGGTTCGGGACACCCCGTCATCATCATCAACCGACATTATAAAATCTTTTACCCTATGGGTTGTTTATTTAAAAAGGACTCAGACACGATTTCGCATGCATGTGCTTCGCGTAAGCCGATTATAGTCTTTTTAATAATTTAAATTAAACTGCGGTTTTGTTATGCATTATTACTAATTGTACATTGATAAATTGAGGGTTGAGGCTGACAGACATTAGTCATCGGTAATTCGAAATCAAAGTTCCCGGGAGAATTGATCGAGTGTTGGCTAATTAATATTCGGTTTCTATTATTAAAATACTGGTAAAACAACAGAGAACAGTCGGTTATTAATTATTGTTATTATTAACAAAATTTCAGGTATATTTAATTCAAGGATATTTGATATTCATTCGTAGGTACAATGGCTTGTTAAATTGTTGATGAGAGTTATGAAAAAAAAATAATGATAACAAAAAAAAATATTTTAAAAATCAATGGATTGGTGGTGAATTTCCTGGCAGAATTTTACAGTAAGCACTAAAAAAAAAAAGCTGTAATTGCCTCTTGACTTCTGACGCGTCGGTAGTTAAGGTAAATGAAAAATCGTTCGATAACCCAGCTGATAAATGCACCAAGGCAGTTTTAATTGCCTCGCAATTGAAAAATTTTCATACTTTTTTATTTTAATAATTCACAACAAAATCTAAATAGAAATAGTCAGAAAAATATTTTAATATTCGTTGACCCAGATTTTGTTATGATAAAAAAAAATTAAACTACCAGAAAGATATACAAGTTGTGACAAATGTTAAGCTATCTGCAAAACTCGGTCATACGTTGCACTTTTCACTTTTATGTAATATATGTACGTATATATATATATTCCCCCAACGAGAATATCAGGAAACTGCCTCCATCACGTCTATTTTCATAGTGTCCCGACATACACATGTCGCTGAAGCGTCATCTCATAGAATGGTTCTTCATTCGATGACTCTCTACTTGTTCTCGTCTCTAAAACGAGAGATGAGAGAGTTACTGAGGTTGCGAGACGTGATCGTCTGTTGCCACTATACTGTACACTGTTGAGTACTCGTGTGTCTGTAATTTTTTTCACCATTCAGTTAAGATCATTGACATTTTACAGTTAAATTATTTTTTAAATTATCATTATTTTTGAAAATACTTAGAGCCGATTAAACAACCGTTAGGAAATAATTCTTGCAATTATAATAATAATATAATACGTGAATAGTTTTATTGATCGATCGATTTAAAAGCAGGTCTTCGAAAGAGTAATCTTAGGTTTAATATAACGATTCACTACCACGCCTCGCGGTCCACGTGCTCGGACGGGTACTGCCATCATCATTACCATCATCATCATCATCATTATCCGTGCAAAGATGCATTAACATCTGCAAAACGAGTACTGTATATATTACAAAGTGCCTTTCTGGGTTTCAGTATATGTGACCAGTGACATATAATTATATGGCTAAATAAAGTTCTTATAAAAAATTTTTTACTTTAAATTACCATTTATTATTTTTTTTATCATAAATTCATATTTTACAAATTATAAAATTTAATAATAATTGCAGTGAAATTTAAAAAAAAATGAAATTAAATTCTAATGATGTTCAATGAGATTTATATATTTTGAGCTTGACAGGAGCACATATAATAGTGAGTGCAACCGAAATTATTTCCCTGGATATAATTAACTCACAAGAGTCTGGTGAAATTCAGCAAATACTCAGCATGAGCATTTTTACACGTCACTAATAAATAAACTTCCGTGTGAAAATAATTAGAGCGAAATATTATTATTTTATTTATTTAATAATTTAATAAATATACGTATATAAATATCTGTCATGATCATACGAGAAATAGTATAATAAAATAAATTTATCGACAATTATTCCAGCGAATTAATTTTTCCACTCGATTTTGTCCAACTCGTCAGCTTGCTGAGTGAACTTTATTGATCGTGACCCTCGTTATTAATATAATTCACTGGCTACTCTAATATATATAGTCGGTATATATAATATAAAAAAAAAAATTAATATATATGCATGTATGTGTATATATTAACGACATGGAGACCGAAAGAATTGAAAGAATGTTTTAATGAAATGCAAAGTAATGTAATAAAAAAATTTTTGTTCCAGACAAAACTCCGCGTGATGGTGGAGGAGAACGCAGCAACGGGTGCCCGGCTGGACGGGGAGTTGGAGCGCGCACGTGGTGAATGTGCAAGTCTCCGGGGTGAATTGAGAACCGTCCGCGGCGCCCTTGTGCTCAACAATAATCACCAAAATAATGGAGCCACGAGTAATGGCAGTAATCTCAGTGGTACTTCGACAAACAGCACAAGTACTAGTGCCAGCAGTACAACAACTTCTAACAATTTATCAGCACCACCGAGTCAAGACAGCACAGAGTCAACGGGGCACAATAGTCAAGAAGAACCATCGAAACGTTTAAGTGCTAACAGTAGTCCCGTTGACAAAAGAAGCTCCGCTAGTGAAAAATCAGTCAGCCCTATTGACAAAGGCAACAGTCCGATTGATAAAAAAGATCGCACTAGTCCTATTGATCGCTCTAAAACTAGTCCATCTGTTGGTTAGTTCAATTTTAATTTAGATTTTTTATTGAAAAAAAAAATTTTTACAAAATTACTTTCATACAAATGTGATAAAATTTCAATTTTCCCTCGAGATCAAACAGTTCCTACGGGGATAGACTAGATTTTATTAATTTTAGAGTGTCTTGTATTATTCTATCCTGCATTTAAACTCTCTTGGGAAAGGTATTGATGTGAAAAAATCAATGGAATGAAAATTTTTATAAATTTTATATCACTACACAGAAAAAAATGAATTTCTTGGCACAGAAATTTTCTTGCGCCAAGAAATCCATTTTTTTGTGTAATCTATTTAGAGTAGTATCTAGTAGACAAGTATTTATTGTAAAAAATAAACAAATTAAATTTTTAGAGAGAAAAAATGGCTCACCGAGCCGCAGCCCCAGTGAAAAAACCCGGCGTCCGTGGACATCTGCGGTGGAGAAAACGCGAATCAGTGGCTCGGGTGGTAGCGTTGACTCGAGGTCCGGCAGTGCAAGTCCAGATCGTGGCTCACGGACCACAAGTTTCTTTCAACGTAGCGGAAGCGAACGTTCTAGTGGTGAGAGACTGCGAATCACAACCAACCGCGATTCAATACGATCCAACAAGGATTCCAGCACAGAACACGACAAGGATAGTTGTGGCAAAGACATAATTGATGGTGATGTAAGACCAGATGAAGACAACGAACCTCCTGCTCCGGCTCCCAGCAGCAGGCCGACATCTCCCACTAGTTCTCTCGGTGAGCAAGTTCTGGCTCTTGTTCTCAAACTCTCTTTAATTATTTATGTGTGAATTTACTCAGTCCCAGTAATTCACTCTCTTGGCCTCTTGTTCAACTCAACGTATTTTATTATCATTTTTTTATTTTACTCAAACAACTTTTAATGATACTAAAATTAATTAACTATTCCACGTCAACAAACTTTTATAAACAGCAAGTGAATTTTAACACTTTTAATTAATAATAATTTTTTATTTATTTAAATGTCAATCAGACGTTAATTTGTTTGTAAAACTTTTATGAAAATTCCCAGCTAGAAATTGCTAATTAAAAAAAATTTTATATATATTCAGTACTCAGTATTGAATATATATTTATTTTAATTAAAATTCAGCGAGAAAAAGTTTTAATGCCGGCATATAAATAAAGGAATTGAACCGAACAGCAAACGTCGAATTAAAAAGTTTTATAAATGCTTTTTTTCTACCCAAGAAAATTTATCGTTTAAAATATTTCTTCATATAAATCGATATTATAGTATATTACTAATGTAGTATAAATATTATATTTATTGAAAAATAATTGTGTTGCAGCTTCACGATTTTCTGGTCTCCATACCGGTACTTCAGTTGAGATAGCAAGCACTCGAAGATTACGTTTAGAAAATGAACGACTTGTGGCAGAAGTTGCGAGATTACGTCGCTTATTGCTGAGCGGTGCAGCGCGAGGTGAAGTGGGTGGTGAAGATGCAGCTATAGAAGAAGAAGCTCGTTTCGTGGCTCTAGAAATGGAGTTGCAACACTCTCGGGAGATTATCCAAGCCCTCAAAACTGATCGCAAGAGGCTTAAGGCTGAGAAATTCGATCTACTCAATCAAATGAAAGCACTTTACAGTACTCTTGAAGACAAGGAACGTGAACTCCGTGACTTTATACGAAATTACGAACAGGTAAAGCATCAAAAAATTTTGCTAATAAATTAAATTACAGCATGCGTAACTTTTGTTTTAGAAACATAATTCACCTAAGAAAAAAGTAATATACTAATTTAATATTCAATTCATGCATCAGACTCGAGAAAAATAAATTAACAAAAGGCGGAAAAAAATATTTAAATTTATATCTTCAATATTAAATAATTTTCTCGGAGATTATCTTGGAATTTATCAATTTTCTCGCCCCGGACCTTATAATTCACTTAACTCGTGCTTTGCATTTTCACATCTCCAAACAACTTCTTCATCAATCTTTGTTTTTGCACTTAGCTGGCCTTTTTTACGATTAATGGCTTTAGCATGAACCCGCGTTAAAACAAATGCCCACATAGAACTAACCGAAACCGCCACAGAACTCTACCGCTACTTTTCCGAGTGAAAAATAGCTACGAATAAAAATAAAGTCGCAGTTTTCCATTACCCATCTTACTTTATAAGTTTTTTTTTATATCAACAACACGAGTATCATTTTTCAAGTGCATTTCTCCGACGAAAAATTGCCCGTGACAGGCAAGTAAACTCCAGCCCATATGTCCGTTATCCCTGATAAAGATTTCCCGACAATATCTCTTATCGACCCTCGTGTTAATTTCACCTCTTTCCTTTCCCCTTTCCTTTATTCTCAACAGAATCAACAATTCACCACCATCTTGTCCCGACAATTTTCCGCCCTCGGCTTAACTTCTATCGCAACTTCTCGACTCTTATCTTGCAAGCGAATACCAGCCATTAAAACGAATGAGAATAAAACCGTATGTTAGTCTCTAGTGGGAGTGTTATCTTAACAACAAATCGTTATTTAAATTCAACCAATAAAGACCTTAATACTTTTAAATCCGCCAACGCTAATCTTTTAATTTCTCTAAAATAATTTAACAAAAATATATATAAATATAAAGGATGTTCGAATAGATTCGAATAACTCAAAAACTTATGAATAGTTCGATACATATAATTCGTAGTTTATATATGTATATATTATAATTCGTACATAGTTTTATTTTACAACTTAGTAAACTAAAACTACTCATTTAAAGCTCTTTTTCTCTTTATTATACTTGTACTCTAGCTGTTTGCATTAAACTCATTACGTACAAACTTTGCCCGATAAACTGTTTCCACATCGTTACGATATTTGTTCATAGAAAGATAAATGGATTAATCCGGTCATCTAGTCTACCCAATACTAATACTAACACTAATACTATTATTAATCCCAATTATTTAACTTTGTTTAAAAAATAACTAAAACAAAAATAAGATATAAAACACTTAGCCGTAGTTGCCTGTAACGGAGTTAGCAAACTTCAAACGACTTGTTAACTTCGTCATGTCCAGTAGTGAAAGTAGTTGTAGTACTAGTAGTAGTTTGGTGTTGGTTTAATTGGGGTGGAGTTACTGCCCGTGTGTGGTGTTTCTCACCGTTTGATTTCAGCGGATGAGGGAAAACGAAGCGACACTTGGACGGCTTCAGCACGGAGGTGGATTACCAAATGAAGAACGTGAACGAGAACGTGAACGTGAACGCTGGAGTCTTTTGAGAGCCGCCAGAGATGAAGCTGACCGTAGTGTCAGTTTGGCAGCAAGTCTTGCTGATAAAGAAGCTGCACTTTCTCATGCTCATGCGACTATTAAAGAAGTAAATTTTTTATATAAATTTACAGATTCAAATTTTAAAATGTTATTTATAAATTTTATTTTCCGATTTAGCTTCAACGTCAATTAGGCGATCGAGGTATTGGAAATGTATGTTTGAGCGATCAGGAATCCCTGGTATCGTTTCCCCGAGGCAGCGTTAATGGGACAGCAACACCTGGCGCCTGTAGCAACAGCGGAGTTGGAAATTGTGTGCCAATGCTACTCCCGCATCTGGGATCCCAGCCGCCCTTGGGCATCACTGATATCTGTGTGGGCAGTGTCACTGGCACGGGTGTGTCTGGCATCGGACAAGCTGGCGATCGTGGAAGTTGCAGTGCAGATAGCGGCGTACGTGGATCCAGCGACCGTGAAAGCGGTGGTGCCACTAGTGTTGGCGGCAATTTATCTGATTCTACTACTGATGGTTAGTTAGCTTGATACTTTTTTAATTATTTTATCTGCAGTACTATAAATAAATTAATTGTAGTATAAAGATATTTTCCTTTAATTAAATAAAACCAAGAACCTCGAGAGTCTAAACGAGGTGGAATTTTTTATAAAAATTAAAAACGGTCAAAGGTTAAATATAATTACATTTAAACAAGAGTGAGAACCCAACGTACGATTAAAGTCTCTTTTAAAAGCTTCCCGCAGAGACCCAGATAACTCGTCACTGCTAATTGTCCAATTGTTCATGCTCTAAATACTATTATGTAAAAGGTCGTAGTAAACGGATTTCATCAGGATAAAATTGTTGCGTTGGAATTTTTTTCTTTTCATTAAAAAATAAAAAGAAGTTTTAACTAGTAAAACAAAAATTAAGACCTGCTACTTAGATAATTTATTTTTTTATTTTTCTTACTAACACTGAGGGTGCAACATAAAGAACACGTTGAAGGCGAATAAAACCGTGTCTTCGTTGGTGTCCTTTAGAAACACCCACTCGATGGCACTTACTCTCTGTCTCATCCTTAACATTTAAACTGTCACTTAAAAAGTATTATTTATGTTCATTGTGGACTCTCAACACAAACATATACATATACATACGCAAATACTATTTGTTAAATATATATACAATATCTCCAGTATATTTTTATATACATGTATAGAATAAATATTTAAACGCAGGCACACCAACAATAACTGTTGAGGGAAGTGGCCTCGACATGGACAGCATCTCCGTGATCTCTTCCATAGCCCCATCGCACATGTACCAGTGTAAGTGTACAGTTTAATCGTCATCCTCATCGTAATCCTATCAATGCTTATATCATCCCTTGCTTTATCTACTTATCTGCTACTTTATACTCTATGATATTTAATACTTGACTTGTATCGCTCATTTCTCTTTATTTCATTACATAATTTATTATAAAATAATGTATATTTGTAAGTAAATAAATAAATAAATGATTATTGTCCTTGAAGACAAAGCATGAGCATGAAAAAATATAAGAAATTATTGATTTTTATCCTAACACGCGAGTCCATGTTCTTTATGTTGCATCAATTGTTAAAAATAAATATTTATTGTTATAATTAAACTGTTGTAGATAAAAAATAATGCTATGAGTTTGTGAATATATTTTTCCAGCAGCGACAACGCCAAAAGACTGCAGTCCGACACTGTCGCCACTGAACGCATTCTCACGGGCGATGGACACATCCTCAATGTCGCGATCCGTCGAGCAGCTCTCCAGCCCGATGGACTCCGAGCCGAGGAGATGTAAACAGAGTCCACCTGTCGTAGCACCTGTCGCTCACGTACGCTCGTCTGCGACAAGAGGCGGGCCTTGGGGCTCCATTTCAAGGTAAAAAAATTTACATTTTTTACTTCATCTCAGTTCTATTTCTTTTTCTTACCAGCATTATTTTTATTTTCTTAAAATTTATATAAATCAATCCAGCTAATTTTCTTTATCAATAAGTTTTAAAATTTTATTTATTTTTGAATACTTATCAGTACTTTATTCATGTATATTTTACTCCAATGCATTTCCACTAATTATCCTCACTTTTTGCTGATAATAACAGTAATAATAATTATATTTAATGTTAAATAATGAGAACGAACAAAATTTTGTAATAATACTTAAGTATCACAACAAGACGCTTTAATTTCTCTACATTAATTTGATGTACAAGCATTAGTAGAGCATAATTATTATTATGCATTTTGAGCGTGCATTTATCTCGTCACCATTTTGTGTATGTACTTGAATTTTATCTTAATTCAAACATAACTAGAACATCAAAAACGCGCACAAAGCTTTACATAATTTATTTATCCCTTTCATCTGAACTCTATTATAATAATTACAAAACTAATTAATTTTAATTACCTATTAAAAAAAAAAAGAAAGTATTCCAATTTCGCATTAAACAGTAACTTTTTTTTTTTTTTTCAATTTTTAACCGTTTAATGAAATAGCCATTTGATCAAAGACTAAAAGCACTCAACTGGCAGCACTCGCTTTGAGATTGGCAAACAAACGTCCTTGTACCGTCATTACTGGTATAGTAGATGAATAAAGCACCATAGTAGTTTGTTGGTACGAAGGTAGAGAGGGGCGTTGACAAAAAATAAAATAAAGAGACTGGGGTGTGCTCTGTAATGGTCGTTACGTTTCATTTAAAGGGTTTTCGCACGCTCGCGTCACCGGAAAGCGATAAACAGTTCTGTGAGCGGCAATGCCGGAAACGAGGGCCCGGATGCCTTCGATCCATACAGATCCTGGTCGCCCCTCACCGAGGAAGGCTACGCCGAGAAGCTGAGACTACTCAGGGAGGCTGCGACAATACCAATGGAACGTTGGCGTGCACCAACTGTCCTCGCTTGGCTTGAGGTGGCTCTCGGTATGCCGCAATATGGGCCGAGATGCGCTGAAAATGTCAAGTCTGGAAAGGTGAATTTAAAAACTTCCCTGAGTACTTTTGGGATCATTAATTTTAAAATGAAATTACTTTTGATAACCAGGTACTGCTAGAGCTGAACGACGCGGAACTTGAAGCAGGTCTTGGTATAACGCATCCACTTCACAGGAAGAAACTAAGACTTGCTATTGAAGAGCATCGTCATCCAAGTCTTGTTCGTTATCCCTGCATCGCCCAACTTGGTCACACTTGGGTTAGTTCTGAGTGGTTACCAGATCTAGGTCTTGCTCAATATTCCGAGAGCTTCGCCACAAACATGGTAGACGCCCGTATGTTAGATCATGTTGTTAAAAAAGAGTTGGAAAAGTTGCTCGGAGTTACGAGGAAATTTCACCAAGCAAGTATTATGCATGGAATTAATTTACTGAGGATGCTCAAGTATGACAGACAGGTAAAATTAATTTTATTTATTATTTATATTTAATTATTATCCTTTATAGATTATGTATAACCAGTGTTCAGTGTTTAAGCCATTAAGCTTTAAACTTTTAATAAGATTTAAATTTAACCGTCCATACTTTACATAATCCGGTTAAAGTTATTGTCATTCGTGTTATCCAGATTATCTGACATTATTTAAATTTTGTTTTTATAAATATTTATTGGGATAATTATTGCAGGCTTTGGCTGTTAGGAGGCATCAGTGCGAGCAAGTCGACGAGGATCCATTAGTTTGGACTAATCAGAGATTTATTAGATGGGCGAGGAATATCGACTTGGCTGAGTATGCTGATAATCTTAAAGGTATATTTTTATTTTTATAAAAAAAAAAAAAAAAACATTTCAATCAATTAATGATTTCTATAACTCTCGAGAACCAATAACCGATAATATCAAATAACTTTTTACTTTCGTAAAGTTTAATCAATACAAACTTCTACAAACTTATGAGTGAAAATACAAACTTGTATTAACATAACACATAATTTAAAAGTTATGAGTACAAATTTAAGTAAACAAACTTTTTTTTAAATAATATTTTACAATACTTTTCGCTTGTAAAAATAAACATCCAAATAAATTTAATACTCAGCTTTATTAAATATAAAATTTAATTATCTTGGATTGAAAATTCTTATACTGCAATTTATATATTATTATTAAAGATTCCGGAGTACACGGTGCACTGGTAGTGTTGGAGCCTTCATTTACGGGTGACACGATGGCAACAGCCCTCGGAATTCCGCCAGCTAAGCACATGATTCGCCGACATCTGACAGCTGAGCTAGAAGCACTCGTTCTACCAGCAAGGTACTCAATCTACTGTCATCCAGAAGGAACAATGGACAACGCACATTAATCGGCACTCGTTCTGTCATATATATATATTTATACATACCCATATCTATATATATATGACATTAGATACACAATACGGCAAATCAATCCCCAATCAACATCATATTGTGTTGATTACTCATTAGAAACAGTCATATATACAGCCAATATCACGTTCAATGACTGACCCAACGTCAAATGAACGTGATCACATAGACCCTCGTTTGTCTTCCTTAATTCCAAAGACAAATAATTTAAAATCAGTCTTCATAAAATCTTATTTTCTAACATCAGTCATTTCTTTATCTCAGTAATTTTAAACTGTAGACCGGATTAAATTTATTTCACGTATCTAAAAAGAGAAATTAAGGATTCTGCTTAGGAAAAAAAATTAACTCTTGTTCGGACTTATTGTTATTTTTAACTTGTAGTTATTCTACTTGCGTGGAATTATTTTATCAAAAGAATTCCAAGTGCTGAAGAAAGTAGAGCTGAGGAGGAAAGTTAACTAAAAAGCTTATATTTGTAATCAAAGTTAAGTCTGCGATATATATAGGGAGGTATTAAACAATAAGAGAATACCGAGAAGACCGATGAGAACTGAGAGAAGAGATATCCCTTTTACAATGGCTTCAGATCAACTTACTCGTATCCAAAACTGCTACCGGGATTCAGTTTACGATTACAACAATATATATACATATATATATATCCCGCTGTTAGTCCAACTATTATACTCGTTACCGCTCCTTAATTCCTCAGGGTTTCACTGAAAACTTCCACTATAATACACGTAATTCTTGTTTTAAATTCCGTTGTTCATATTTCCCGTTTTATAAATGCTACCACTAGCAGCAATATTTGTTGTGTAACTCAAATAACAAACTTGTCTGACAACAATAGTTGTAATATTTATAAATATTTAAACTCAAATATTTCTCATCTCTAGTTTACACAAAACTTGATTTTAAAACCCGGTAAATTGTTTCTACATATTAAGTACAACCGAAGTAAAACAGCTCCATAAATAATTAAATAATTTGTTAAGTAAAAAAAAGTAATTACCTATTCCATATTGATTTAATTAATCGAACATATTCGTGGAAGCTTTTAAGTAGATAACTTTTTTTCCCGCTAAAAACAAATTTACCTCATTCATTGACACTTAATTATTGAAGCCGCTGGGTTAATTAATGTAGGTCACCGATAATCAATACCAATTAATTATTTTTAAAACTCTCTATGACACGTGTCAAATTTTTTTTTAACTAATGCTTCCGAGAATACTTGAATTGATAAATAAAATTAAAATTATCATTGATGTCACTTTGGCGAACAGACTATTTAATTTGCCACTGTGACACTGTGATAAAAATATGATAAAACGAATTTAATTTGCATCACTCAGTGTCGCAAACAAAATAAATATATATCAGATCTAATAAAGAAGATCGAAATAAAGATCATGTTTAACGCATGATTATAATTATAATGTAAATTAAATTAATTATAAAAGTTATTACACGATATATATCCCGTCATTACCAGTAATACACACACGTAAATACGATACAGTTACAGCTGACATTGATATGTACATATACAAACATTTATATTATTTTTATTATTTAATAACTTGTTTGAATTTTTAAAAAAAGTATTTTGTTAATAAATAAATAATTTGTTGTTGGTAAATTTCTGGTCTGCAGTCCACTCGATCAATGGATAAAAAAATTAAATAAAATTACAAGTTGAATAAATAAAAATAAATGATTTGTCTTGATGACAGATTTATAAAACCGGTAAATAAGATATTAAAATTGAATTTAGGTGAGCCGTAGCCCACAGCCGCTGCCTGCACTGCACTGCGCTATGTACAGCACTCATTTTTATTAGTAAATTGTGGTATTATCCTTGATCAATTATCAGTAAACATATCACGTTACTAATTAGAAAAGGACAGATTTTTTTTTATACTCTTTTGAGTTAAGGAAATTAGAGTAAGCCAAAGAGGCTTTTAGTTTTTTTATTGCCAATCGTTTGTGTAAAAAAAATCAGCTTTTGAATAAGTCCACAATATGTTTAGCAATTAAAAAAAAATTATGTCCTTTGGGTTTTAAATTTAGTGACTTCTGTAAAAAATTTTCAGAGTGAAGGCGGATTAAATCTGGAGTGAATTCAAATTTAAATAAAATCCGTATTCACTCATGATTTTTTGTATTATAAACCCAAAAGGGCGTCGAAAAATATGTCCTTTAAGAATTAGTGACGTGATATTTTTTTAAATTTATTAATAAAGATAAATAAATGAAATTATGAATAAAAGATTAAGATTGATTGGTAAATTTACAAATAATGATCATGGATTATACTACTGTGCATTATAGATATTTATTTGCCACTAAAAATTAATTACTATAATATGACTGTTAAATGTTTCGTCTGAACAACTTATTTGGCTCTAATGTTTAAATGAAAATTTAAAAATTTGAATTTTAAAAATGAAAAAAGTAATCTAAGCCGTTGCTATTCTGGTACCGAGGATCATTAGAGCCCAGTAAATGAATTTTTATTTATATTTAAAGCACAAAATGCTTGTGTATGTATATTTATGTTGTAACTAGATATATTTTAATTAGATATATTTATTATTTTGTAATATTAATCTTGTTTAGAATCCCATTAAATTTTTTTCTAGTTTTAGATTTCTAGAGCGACCGATAAATTGAAAAAAAATAGAATTTAATAGAAATTAGAATTTTTAATAATAAGATATTTTTCAAAATTTTAAACTAAAAAAAAAGTAATTTATTATTTTCAAAATTAAATTGCAGTAGTAATTTAAATTTTCACGACAAATTTGGATTCTTAGACAAGATTAATATTTTATAAAATAACTGATATATTAAATAATCAACAAGAGTGAAGAAAAGCTCGTGGAAATTAAACTAAATAAATATGACTAATAAATAAATAAATACGTGTGTGTGTTGCGATGTATTGTCGGTGCTATACAACTAGTTTATTAATAAAAGATAAAAAAAAGCGAGCATGAGGATGTGTGCGTGTGTGTAGAAGTCAGCTGGAGATTGTCCCGAGGAACCACATCGGAGCGAGGCCAATGAGTACCGTGAGCGCGGGAGGAAGTCTTGGTCGAGGAAATCGGACTCTCCATCTCCAGCATCACCAGAGCTCTCTCTCGGCCCTCCACATGCCCACCACCAACAATAACCACAACAACAGCTTAAATACTATCGATAGACGACGTTCCAGTCTCAGGGTAATGTCTTCATTTTTTCTCAACTATCTTTTTTTACCGCATGTCTCTCCTTGGTATTCAAACTAAAATTGCAGTCTATGTATATATCATTCATATTTTAATTAATCGCCTCATTTATATACGACGATTTTTATTTAAAAATTTCAAAATCATTCGTTACTTGTTTATAGAAAATAAAAATCGTCTCTCGCTAATTGCATGAAATGTGTAAACGCCTACGCTTTAGTAGATTTATTAAAAATTGACAGAAGCTAAAACAACTATATAAATATTTTATAAATCATTTAAATGATATAATAATAATAAATAGATAATTATTTAATCATGGATGTTGAGTATCAGCCCTTTGCTGTGAGCTATGGGCTCTTTCGATTAACATTTAACATTTATCATTCTCCCTGCATCCTGTGGATCATCGCAGACCTGCAGTCTTCTTTACCTTAAAAAGGTTCGGTATATTCCTTGTCTCATTTAATTTACACAATCATTTACTATTTTTTATTGGGGACTTACAGTCAATTCGGTCAGTATTATCTCCTCCAATTTACTAAATGAATAGTCAATTATTTTAAATATAAAACTAAATATGAGTAATTAGTTAAATTTAAAAATTTAAATCAATTGAAGAGATAAAACTGACCAAGGAAAAGCTGTTTAATTATTTTATATAAAAATATTTGACAGCGAGGGTCCATTTTCTTTATTTCATTGAGATATTTATTAATTAGATTTCTCGCGTTTATTTTCTGGCCTAATTAAAAAACAATCAAAATAAATTTTATTACTAAATATCGCTCTTAAGTACTTAAAAAAATGAACGTAATCGCTCGAGCCTTGAGAAGATTTAAAAAAACTATAAATACTTTGTAAGGTAAAAGACTGATCGATTACGTGCCTACAGTCAAAATAATATATTGTTCAATTTATCAAAACTATTGATACTATAAACTTAATTTTAAAAATATATAAATTTATTGTTAATTTAATTATTTATTCAAAATATCAATCAAACATATGTCATAGTTTATATACAGAAATATATATATTTAAAAAATACCTATATATTAAATCCTCGACACTGTATATATATTTATACACAACCTTACATATATGTAATATAATTCTATTCATCCCCATTATAATCAACTATTAAAAAAAAAAAAAAATTCATTGAAAATCTGCATTTCTTATTTTCACTTAAATATTTACCGATTAATTAACTCATTAAATATTTGTGAGGGAATGATATTTAAAATATAGTTGATAAATAAATTAATTAATTTAAATAAATAAACAAAACAATAATAATTATTATTGTATTAAATTATTTAAATTTAAATGTGAAATACAATATTTAAAAAAAATGAATGGAGCGGTTTTTTAACTGACCTATGTGTCATCTTTACTATAGTTGTCATGGAGAAGTTCTCAGGTATGAGATTCATATAATAATTATCCAATAAATAAATTAATTAATAAATATTAATCACATGTCATTGATTCATTTCATTACACGTTACTTTTATTTTAAAAAAAAGACATTTAAATTTATAGACTCAATATTTAATTTTGTTTTAATTACAAAACACTATTGAAGTTACTGATTGGATTAGTCACGAGCTTGCAGTAAAAAGAAGCCTGAGCATGTTTAGATAATTATTTAATTAGATTAAATTGCTATTAATTTAAAAACAATAAAATTTACAGGGATCATTGAGTCGAGCACTAGGTCTTCGTCCTCGCAGCGAGAAAGCATCGCCGTCGTCGTCATCAGAGACCGGAAGCTTGGCCAGTCAGTGTCAATATATGAGTAGTCTACGAAGTAATTCACCGCCACCTCCACAGTTGCCACCGCGACCGAATGCCAACGGCGGGATCGCGACTGCCATCGGAAGCGGAAGCGGAAGTGGGAATGGGATCGGGATCGGGATTGGAAGTGGAGGCAAACGTCATCGTCGGGTAAAAAGCATAGGAGACATTGAGTACATAACGAATGCGCCTGTCAGCACACCAGTCTGACAAGAGGACAGGCCCCATCGTTCGGGGCCTTATCGGAGTCTCAGCGAACGCGGCTATTCGTCGTCTTATTCGTCGGCGTCAACGACTTCTCAGTACGGTTCATACTCTGGGTACAGTAATATTCTCATGTCTGATTATTACTGCGAGTCAGTTTCTAGTGGTGGTGGTAATAATTACTATCAATTACACGGCGGTTATTATTCACCTCAAAGCTCGTCAGGACCACGTTTTCCTGGTGTTCAAAGATATGGAAGCCTTGCTGAAGAAGTCTGGTCAACTTCTGCTAAAGATTAACAACTTCCATTTAAATCACAACCATACTTAGCTTAGTGATTCATTAATTTATTTATTTATTAATTTATTTAAAATAATCTACGCGGAAAACGTGAACCGTCTTCCCAATGACCAATTTATTATACTGATTAATTACTTATTGGGAATTAATATATCCATATATATTAGGGGTGTGCAAATCGAGTTCGAATCGAAACCAATAATTTGAATTTTTGAATTATTCATAGAATCATGTTCACAAAACACTGGAACTAAAATTACTAAAAAATCGATTTTGAAAAATTTTTCACTTACTGTGTTTTGAAATTGGGCAGTCGAATAATTCGTAAGTTCAAATTCGCATACCCCTAAATTATATACATATATTAAAATATAAAATGCATCTTATTAATATAGATGCATCAGATACATTCCATTTTGGAATCGTTGTTTAAATAAGACCAATTACTCAATTTGATAAATAAATAAATGAACAAATAATTGAATATTATACATAATTCTACTCATATATATATATAACTTCAATCATCATATCTCTATATGTACAAGTATAATTAAAATATCACGGAAATAAATGGAGGGAAATATATTTTGAATTAATATGAGTAGTATATAAATATAATTAAATGTACGTGCTGATAAATCTAAATATGAGATAATTATGTATAATATTTGATTTTTGTTATTGAAACGCTGATTGTATATGAAGGAATATTTAAGGTGTGTAATTTAAATTTATAAATGAAACAATTAAATGTGTAAGGCTGAATTTTGTTTATGCATTTATACTTTCTTTTCTATTTGAAAGTAATAATTATAAGTGTTGATGAATTTTTTTAATTTACACGATTGATTAATAATTTTTGAAATTATTTGACAGGTGAAAATTTAATTCAAAATTACTTTTGCTGTTATGAATAATAAATTATAAATAAAAGAAAGCAGAAAGACTTAAAAATTAACGATAATTTTATACTTTTAAAATATGAATTGATATTTATTAATTACTTTAATTTATTGAGACTATAAATCATGAGATTTAATTATTTATAAATTAACATGTAAACCAAAAATTAATTAAAAAAATTAATAATTAAAATTAAAAATAACGAGGATTATAAATATATAGTAAAAATAAAAATGTATCAGTACATTAAGTATTAACGACATTTTATAAAAAGTAAAATGCGTATCAATACGTAAATATAATCATGTATTTTTATTAACTATTATCATTATATGTCTAAAATAATTATTTTAATAAATAAAATAAATTTTAGGCTTAAAAAATGAAATATTAATTATTTATTATCTATCACGAACACCAGTCTATAAGATTGTTGAGAAAAAAAAATTAAAGCTTGTGCGCGTGCTAATTAAAATATGAATAAGTATTGCGCTGATTAAACTGCTTAAGAAAATAAAGTTATTTTAATGTCATTGCTAAGAATCATAAACTCAATGTTGTAAATGTATCGATAAAAAAATATATGTATATATTCGTGTGAACTGTAATATTTAAAAGATAACTACTGACGAATAAATTATAATTGCCTTAAAAATTCTTACGACTATTTTGAATTATTTGTAAAAAATAATATAACATTGCTGTTTGAGTATTGACGTCGATGATAGACTAACTGCATCGAAAAAACTACAAAAAGTCCTGGAAAAAATTTATTACCTATATGAGGATGCGTGGAGATGAGTGTTGACGGACTCGAAATCTTTCTAAAAACAGTAGCCCGTAACTTTTCTCCTGATGGGAATAACCTATTATAATATGAACGTTTTTCGTTCATCATGATGCCCTACATTAGAAGAAGCCATCGGAAGTTATGGCTGGCACATATTTTTCCAAGTTTTGTCTAGGCTAAGTCTAGGTTTTGTCTAGGATTTGACTAGAATTCAGAGAAAGTCTCTCGATAACGCTGGTACATCAATTTTTCTAAGTTTTGTCTAGGATTTGTCTAGGATTCAGGATGAAGATTGGAGAACATGGGTGAGGATGATTTTTTATTCCCAACAGTTTCCCTTCGAAAATAAGTCCGTACTTGGTGTTAGCCATCTTCTTTATATTCGGTATCCAACAAGTCAGGACCTTCGGATTGTCTTCAGATTCAAATTTTATTCTCGACTGATTCCCTTACAATTTTTCACATTTCGTGTCCTGGGGATATTTGTCACTGAGATTTTTACCACGAGCGAAAGCTTCTGATTGTGAAGCTACGTCTTTTGAGCCGATATTTTTTCGGTGACACAAATTTCTTATTGTTAATTCAGAATTTTGGTGCATTATTGATTTCTCAAAAAACTTCTATCTCATCGATGTCACAAAGCCAAGTGCGTTTTTCGGGTATTGAGATTTATTAAGTTTTAAGTTCGAAAAATTGGATTTAAAAAATACACAATTTAACGGCTACCATTTCAAACACCAATAATTTAATTAATTAATAAAATTACTCTAACTTTAGTAATTGAGTACGTAAAAATATGTAAATATTTAAACGTCAAAGTCAAATATTTTCAACACCGAAAAATATTTTAACACCGATAAAGAATATTTACACTAATGGAGTTATTTTAACTTGGAAAATTCATAATATTACAATAAGTTTAAATTTAATAGGCAGGCTTACTATAATCTGTAAGTAGTTACATAAAAACTTCAAAGAAAAATATATTATGGGTTATAAACGTTTTAAGTAGTTGACGTATGGGTTTTTCCCGAAGTGTGAATGGAAGACAAAATCGGCATAGGTAGATGGCTAGCACAGACTCGGAACCTATCATTTAAATCCTTGGTATTGTGAAGGTACTTTTACCGTTTAGTTACCTGGATTATTAAAGTTAATAGCGATAATTAGGTCTTCTATGAACGTATGACTATCATAAAAATTAGTATAGATGTTTAATGGTACTTCGGAGATTACAAAGAAATAAGTCCTTATGCATAAATAGAATTTTGTAATGAGTAACTTCTAAAATCTTTTTTGAATGGACTGAATTTACCATTATAATGTTGAATATTTTGAATATAGTTCATTAGTATGGATGTAAAATATGGATTGAAATCGGTTCAAATCCCATTTCGTAAGCGGAAGTATCAATTATTTTACAGATTACAATTAATTTAAGCTCCCTCAATATTCGTGAATTTAAGTAAATTACATAGTGTTTAAACATTTATCTGGGGAATCCCCAAAAGATCTTCGTAAAAAAAAATTATATTGTAATAGTGAGATAAAAGTTTTTCTCGAGGAATGAAAAAAACTGATTATGTCATTGCATATTTAAAAAATTATATTATCTATAAAAAAATTTATTTTTCTAAAAAAAATACACGTACTGATTTTTGAATTTTATCAATGCGCACTTTTTTATTTTATTCGATTTACATATAATTTATATATTGTCAAGTTTAGTGGCAAAATTTGCCCCTGCTATAGAGAATCAGACGAAAAATGGATTAATATATTAAATTTTTTTTAACTTGCCGATAAATAAATGGAAATATCATATTTTCAAAATTTTCGGCTGGTCCATTTTGCCCCCGGCGTCATGTGCAGGGCTAAAAATGCGCGAATATATCGGATTTATAGTAGTAAGATGGAACAAGAAAATTTTTTTTATAAAATTTTGGGGGTACCTCGTTTTGGCAACCCTACTCACTCCTGCTAGAACGTGGACGAAAAGTTCCCCTTCCCAAGCATCACGATGCTGAAGAGATGCTTGGGAAGGGGAACTTCTTGTCCACGTTCTGGAAGGAGAGATGCTCAGAGATCATTTAGAAGTTGGACGTCTTTCGAATAAGTGGTTTTTGAAATATAGTGCGCTCAGTTACCGTAAAACAGTAAAACAATATAAGCTTGTATAATTGATACATCTTTCATATACATTACGTTAAAAGTTAATAATTAATTGTTGAGTGATAAAATTAGAAGAATTAAAATTATTTATATTTTAGTGCGTTTTTTTTTAAAGTTATAAGTCTTTTAAATTAAGTGGTTTTTGAACATATGTAAAACTTGGTGTGCTGCTGAGAAGTTAAAGGTTAATATTTTGATTTAGTTAAAAAACTCTCCTCTATTATTCATACTTGATAAAAAAAAATTATTGTCACCAAAATTTTTTTTTTAATTTGAGTTTTTATTTTGTTCTAGTAATTATCAAAATAATATTGATCAAAATGTCATCTATTACAAGAGGCCAGTTAATGTCTGCAATTTTCTTCGAAAACGATACTAAAAAGTGTAAAGAATTATTGAAATCAGCAAACATGTTACAACTTCCCATTCTTCGTGGCAAATATAATATTCTTAAAATGGCGATGAGGCGCAAACGTGAAGAACTGGCTGAATTACTTGCTAAAAATTGCATTGAAATAAGACACAAAAAATTGGATCGCTCTTCGAACACCCTACTCCACGATGCTGTTCGATTAGGGCAGCTTAAAGTTGTTAGAATACTTGTAAGTAGAAGTGCTGATGTTAATGCAACTAATAGAAATGGGATGACTCCTCTTCACGTCGCAGCAAAACATGGATATCTCAAGATTATGGAATTTCTTATAAGTAATGGTGCACATGTGAATGCGGGAAAAACAGGACCTTATAGATATGGATATACGCCACTACACTTCGCTTGTAAATCTAATAATCTTAAATGTGCGAAATTATTACTCAAACATAATGCTTCTGTTATTCCAGCAAAAGTTGATGATTATGATCCGATTAATATTGCGGTTGATTGTCTTTCTTTCAAAATGACTCAATTGTTATTGGACTATGGCGCAAGTATGGTTGTTAATAAACTAGTCCATATAGACTGGGAGACTGAAATAGGAGATGAACCCGAAGATTTAACCTTATTACACTGCACAGTTTTACATCGTTCTCTACCTATGACAAAATTATTTTTAAAATATGGAGCAGATGTAAGTATTAAAAGTACTGATGGTATGTGTCCATTGGCGGATGCCATAATGGACCATAATATTCAAATGGTTAAGCTCTTATTAAACAACGGAGCTCTTATGCGCTACGATTGTAAAGGGAGAGGAACGGACTTACTAGATTGTGTATTTTTTCACCGAGTCGGTGTTTATCCATATTATTGTAAGTCACAGTATAATTTAGTCGATAAAAAATTAGAAATAATCAAACTACTAATTGATGCAGGAGCTAGCATCAAGGGGACATACCGTCGGTCGAAACTTCTCTATCACTGTATTGATCGCGGATTCAGAAAAATTGTCAACTATCTTCTGTATCATACCGATTTCAATTTCTATAATTTCGATGATGTGGAGGTACGACATGCTGCTACTTATGAAAGTTTGGTAGATCCATTTCCAGACATTGCCAATGACACAGAGTATTTAACAAAGCGCAAGCTTGAATGTAAAGAACTTACTTACGACTTGATAGCGGATAAATATTCGAGACATTTGATTGGTTTACCGGTGGACCTCCCCGAGATAAGTTATGAATACCTTACCAGACTTCCAGCTTGGTTTGAAGTGACAAAGGAAGAACATGAAAATAGAATTAAAAAAATTAAAAAGAATATTGAAGATGTCGTGGATGAAATGTATCTTGAGAAAATAGGTGACAGTAATGTTACTTTTTTTGATATTTTAACTTCTGATATGAACAAAATAATAAAGTTTGCATCAAACGAAAACTTTAGAGCGTTATGTATCGATGATTACAAAGAAAAATATTTTATATACTTTAATAAGCTAAAAAGCGACATAAGTTATGCCGTTAAAAAAAGTTTATCGATAGAAAAATGTAATAAGTTAGTTTATTCTTTATTTAAAAATGTACTCCCATATGACTGCTGCGAAAAAATTGTTACATATTTAGATTGTGATGAATTTATAAGTAAATTTAATGTTGATCATAAATAAAAAAAAAACGATAAAAAAAAATTGTTTCTTGTTATTTCCATCCTCCTATCATGTCTGATATATAGATGTAATAATAAATAAATCAAATTATGAGAACAGATATATACTAATCGTATGAGAAGCTAAAAATTGTTTGCTTTTGCTATCCTATAAGATAATTATAGTTTAAGAGACCTTGACTTGTTTAAATGATGGATTTACATTATTTTTAAGTCAGAGAAAGGAATAGTTCTACAGTAGAATCTCTCTAACGTTAACAATCATGGAGACATGATTAACATTGTCTCCTATTGTGCTTTTTTGCGCGACTATCAAAACAAAACTTAGTGGCGTTTTTTCATAAATATGTATGTATTATTATGCATTTTTACGGCGCAGACCTGTGCACATAAGACATGAATATTGGTATGGTGAGATCGACAGGATATCAAGATATTTTGTATTACAGGTTTTGCAGTATCTCGTTATTAAAAACCCTTCATCTCTAATAAATCAGATATAAAACGTTGTTGATATTCATAAGTATAAATGTTGCAGACATACGACAATATTTTAATTACATGTAAAAAAAATAAATAATTAAAATAATAAAATTTTAAAAATGCATGTACTGAATTTTAAAGTGTCTACCCTGATTAAGAAATCTTTGGAATGATGTCCGCGGAACCTGAAATTTCGATACTATTTTCTAATTTGATTCAATTTAAAATCATTTAAGGGTTTAAATTATTTCCAATTATAATTTTATGATATGGTACGATATGAAATACAGTAGAATTTTACAATCATTTCGAATTAGATTTTTTAAACATGAAGATTAATATAGCAGACATTAGACAAATTTAAAATTATGAATAAATAGAGTAAATAATTAAAAAAAAAAAAAAATTTTAAGAAATTCAACTTATTAATTTCAAAATTTTTTAAATGCGCATTTTTTAAAAATTTTATTTTATTAATTATTTACTCTAGTTATTTATAATTATAAATTTGTCTGATGTCTGCTATATTCACCCTCATTTTTAAATCCGGGTTCAAACACGCATTTTTTTATTTTACTTTATGAACATTTCAATTTAATATTTCAAAAATTTTTTAAATTATCAGATGTCCGCTAACTTTATTATCGTTGACGCCTGATCCTGAAATTAAAATACAATTTAAAATTTTCGGACGTTTCTTTTCTTTTCATTCTTTAAAAAGGCCAAAAATGATTAGACATCGGCTAATTTTTATATCATCGTTCACACAAACTCATATTTAGTAAAAGCAGATTGGGAAAAACGGAAAAAATAAGATCATCAACTAAAAAAAAACATTCAATATGAAACAGCAATAATTGACAAGTTACCCAACAGGGACGATAGCTAAAAAAGTAAAAAAAAATATCATAGTGGGGGAGAGGTATGAGTATATTAATGTAGCTGACAATATATAAGTTAAATGTAAATCGAATAAAATAAAAAAATGCACATTGATAAAATTCAAAAATCAGTATGTGCATTTTTTTATTTTTATATTTTTAATTGTTTAATCCGTTTATTTGTAATACAAAAGTTGTCTCATATCTACTACATTCACACTCATATAGATAATATAATTTCTTAAATATGCAATGATATAATTAGTTTTTTTTAAAACAGATCTTTTGGAAATTCCCTGGATAAATTTTTAAATGCTATGTAGTTTACTTAAATTTACGAATATTAAGGGAGCTTAAATTTATTGTAATCTGTAAAATATTTGACACTTCTGCTTATAGAGGACAATCGACATAGGTGAATGGCAAGCACAGACTTGGCGCTTATCATTTAAATCCTCGGTATTGTGATGGTACTTTTACCGTTTAGTTACCTGGATCATTAAAGTTAATAGCGATAATTAGATCTTCTATAAATGTATGATTATCATAGAAATTAGTAAAGATGTTTAATGGTACTCCGAAGATTACAGAAAAATAAGTCCTTGAGCATAAATATAATGTTTTAAGGAGTAATTTTTAAAATATCTTTTGAATAGGCCAAATTTACCATGATAATGTTAAATATTATAAAAATAGTTCATTAGTGTGGGTGTAAAATATGGATCGAAATCGATTTAAATCGTTTCGTAAACAGGCGTGTCAAATATTTTACGGATTACAATAAATTTAAACTCCCTCAATATTCGTAAATTTGAGTAAATTACACTGAGAAAATTAAATGATCGGAGTTATCATCTAGTGATGGTAAAATTTTTATTATCAATCTGATCGTAGTGAATATCATCCAGATGGTTATCATTACAATCTAGATGATTTATACAATCATCTAGATGATATTCACTACTATCAGATTGATAATAAAAATTTTACCATCACTAGATGATAACTCCAATCATTTAATTTTCTCAGTGTACATGGTATTTTAAAATTTATCCAGGGAATTCCCAAAAGATCTTCAAAAAAAAAACTAATTATATTATTGCATATTTAAGAAATTATATTATCTATATTAGTGTGAATCTAGCAGATATGAGACAGATTTTAAACTACAAATAAACGGATTAAACGATTAAAAATATAAAAATAAAAAAATACTTTGCATCATGAATGGTGCAATATTATTTTCGAATGCTTTTAGTGGCCAAATTTACCCCAGCTATCGAGAATCAGCCGAAAAATAAATTGATACATTTAATTTTTTTTTAACTTGCCGATAAAAAAATGGAAATATCATTTTTTCAAAATTTTCGGCTGGTCCATTTTGCCCCAGGCGCCATGTATAGGGCTAAAAATGCGCGAATATATCGGATTTATAGTAGTAAGATGGAACAAAAAAATTTTTTTTATAAAATTTTGGGGGTACCTCGTTTTGGCTACCCTACTCACTCCTGCTGGAACGTGGACGAAAAGTTCCCCTTCCCAAGCATCACGATGCTGAAGAGATGCTTGGGAAGGGGAACTTTTCGTCCACTTTCTGGCAGCAGAGATGCTCAGAAATCATTTAAAAGTTGGACGTCTTTCCAATAAGTGGTTTTTGGAAAATAGTGCGCTCAGTTACTGTAAAACAATATAAACTTGTATAACTAATACATCTTTCATATACATTACGTTTAAAGTTAATTATTAATTGTTGAGTGATAAGATCAAAAGAATTAACATTACTGATATTTTAGTGCGTTTTGTTTAAAAGTTATAAGTCTTTTAAATTAAGTGGTTTTTGAACATATGTAAAACTTGGTGTGCTGCTGAGAAGTTAAAGGTTAATATTTTGATTTAGTTAAAAAACTCTCCTCTATTATTCATACTTGATAAAAAAAAATTATTGTCACCAAAATTTTTTTTTTAATTTGAGTTTTTATTTTGTTCTAATAGTTATCAAGATAATATTGATCAAAATGTCATCTATTACAAGAGGCCAATTAATGTCTGCAATTTTCTTCGAAAATGATACTGAAAAGTGTAAAGAATTATTGAAATCAGCAAACATATTACGACTTCCCATTCTTCGTGGCAAATATAATATTCTTAAAATGGCGATGAGGCGCAAACGTGAAGAACTGGCTGAATTACTTGCTAAAAATTGCATTGAAATAAGACACAAAAAATTGGATCGCTCTTCGAACACCCTACTCCACGATGCTGTTCGATTAGGGCAGCTTAAAGTTGTTAGAATACTTGTAAGTAGAGGTGCTGATGTTAATGCAACTAATAGAAATGGGATGACTCCTCTTCACGTCGCAGCAAAACATGGATATCTCAAGATCATGGAATTTCTTATAAGTAATGGTGCACATGTGAATGCGGGAAAAACAGGACCTTATAGATATGGATATACGCCACTACACTTCGCTTGTAAATCTAATAATCTTAAATGTGCGAAATTATTACTTAAACATAATGCTTCTGTTATTCCAGCAAAAGTTGATGATTATGATCCGATTAATATTGCGGTTGATTGTCTTTCTTTCAAAATGACTCAATTGTTATTGGACTATGGCGCAAGTATGGTTGTTAATAAACTAGTCCATATAGAGTGGGAGACTGAAATAGGAGATGAACCCGAAGATTTAACCTTATTACACTACACAGTTTTACATCGTTCTCTACCTATGGCAAAATTATTTTTAAAATATGGAGCAGATGTGAATATTAAAAGTACTGATGGTATATCTCCATTGGCGGATGCCATAATGGACCATAATATTCAAATGGTTAAGCTCTTATTAAACAACGGAGCTCTTATGCGCTACGATTGTAATAGGAGAGAAATGGACTTACTAGATTGTGTATTTTTTCACCGAGTCGGTGTTTATCCATATTATTGTAAGTCACAGTATAATTTAGTCGATAAAAAATTAGAAATAATCAAACTACTAATTGATGCAGGAGCTAGCATCAAGGGGGCAGACCGTCTGTCGAATCTTCTCTATCACTGTATTGATCACGGATTCAGAAAAATTGTCAACTATCTTCTGTATCATACCGATTTCAATTTCTATAATTTCGATGATGTGGAGGTACGACATGCTGCTACTTATGAAAGTTTGGTAGATCCATTTCCAGACATTGCCAATGACACAGAGTATTTAACAAAGCGCAAGCTTGAATGTAAAGAACTTACTTACGACTTGATAGCGGATAAATATTCGAGACATTTGATTGGTTTACCGGTGGACCTCCCCGAGATAAGTTATGAATACCTTACCAGACTTCCAGCTTGGTTTGAAGTGACAAAGGAAGAACATGAAAATAGAATTAAAAAAATTAAAAAGAATATTGAAGATGTCGTGGATGAAATGTATCTTGAGAAAATAGGTGACAGTAATATTACTTTTTTTGATATTTTAACTTCTGATATGGACAAAATAATAAAGTTTGCATCAAACGAAAACTTTAGAGCGTTATGTATCGATGATTACAAAGAAAAATATTTTATATACTTCAATAAGCTAAAAAGCGACATAAGTTATGCCGTTAAAAAAAGTTTATCGATAGAAAAATGTAATAAGTTAGTTTATTCTTTATTTAAAAATGTACTCCCATATGACTGCTGCGAAAAAATTGTTACATATTTAGATTGTGATGAATTTATAAGTAAATTTAATGTTGATCATAAATAAAAAAAAACGATAAAAAAAAATTATTTCTTGTTATTTCCATCCTCCTATCATGTCTGATATATAGATGTAATAATAAATAAATCAAATTATGAGAACAGATATATACTAATCGTATGAGAAACTAAAAATTGTTTGCTTTTGCTACACTGATAGAAGGATTTATTACAGAGTACTAAATGGATTTAGTAACCAAATTTTTAGTCACTTATTTGGGAGAAAAAAATATTTTGTACCCATTACCATAATTTATTATAATTTAATAAATTATTTTTTTATCTCAATTAAATCTTATTATGGTAAAATAAATATTTGTTTCCATCAAAAAAATATTTGGTAATCGGTACTAAATATTTTTTTGGTAAGTTTTGTCGGTAGATGGCTTGTTTAGGAATAAAAACTACGTATGTATTTGTGGGGAAATATCAGTGTAGCGTGTGTGTGTGAATATATTGCCGCTTTCATAGTATAGTGCGTTTCGTCTCAATCGGAGTTACTATTGTGATTTCCAAATCAATTTATTGATTTTAAAAACAATTATTTTCAATTGATTAAAATGAATTATTTCAAATTATGGAGGAGCTCTTAAAATCTTATTTAACTAAAAATTTGTTATTTATCTTAAATAAAAAATTATAATAAAATGAGGTTATTTTCTTTATAATGCTCTATATTTTTATTTAAAATTATTTATTGTTATCATTTCAATTTATTTTAATTCTCAAAAATTTATTTGACGAAAAATTTGTTATTTATCTAAAATAAAAAATTATAATAAAATGAGGCTATTTTCTTTATAATACTATATATTTTTACTTAAAATTATTTATTATTCTCATTTTAATCTATTTTAATTTCAAAAATTCATTTGACGAAAGATTTGTTATTTATCTAAAATAAAAAATTATAATAAAATGAGGCTATTTTCTTTATAATACTATATATTTTTACTTAAAATTATTTATTATTCTCATTTTAATCTATTTTAATTTCAAAAATTCATTTGACGAAAGATTTGTTATTTATCTAAAATAAAAAATTATAATAAAATGAGGCTATTTTCTTTATAATACTATATATTTTTACTTAAAATTATTTATTATTCTCATTTTAATCTATTTTAATTTCAAAAATTCATTTGACGAAAGATTTGTTATTTATCTTAAATAAAAAATTATAATAAAATGAGGTTATTTTCTTTATAATGCTCTATATTTTTACTTAAAATTATTTGTTATTATCATTTTAATTTATTTTAATTTCAAAAATTTATTTGACGAAACATTTGTTATTTATCTAAAATAAAAAATTATAATAAAATGAGGTTATTTTCTTTATAATGCTCTATATTTTTACTTAAAATTATTTGTTATTATCATTTTAATTTATTTTAATTTCAAAAATTTATTTGACGAAACATTTGTTATTTATCTTAAATAAAAAATTATAATAAAATGAGGTTATTTTCTTTATAATGCTCTATATTTTTACTTAAAATTATTTGTTATTATCATTTTAATTTATTTTAATTTCAAAAATTTATTTGACGAAAAATTTGTTATTTATCTTAAATAAAAAATTATAATAAAATGAGGTTATTTTCTTTATAATGCTCTATATTTTTATTTAAAATTATTTATTGTTATCATTTCAATTTATTTTAATTCTCAAAAATTTATTTGACGAAAAATTTGTTATTTATCTAAAATAAAAAATTATAATAAAATGAGGCTATTTTCTTTATAATACTATATATTTTTACTTAAAATTATTTATTATTCTCATTTTAATCTATTTTAATTTCAAAAATTCATTTGACGAAAGATTTGTTATTTATCTTAAATAAAAAATTATAATAAAATGAGGTTATTTTCTTTATAATACTATATATTTTTACTTAAAATTATTTATTATTCTCATTTTAATCTATTTTAATTTCAAAAATTCATTTGACGAAAGATTTGTTATTTATCTTAAATAAAAAATTATAATAAAATGAGGTTATTTTCTTTATAATACTATATATTTTTACTTAAAATTATTTATTATTATTATTTTAATTTATTTTAAGTAGAACAATTAGGTTATGCGCTAAAATAAGTTAAAAAAATTAGTTCTTAAATCCTAATAAATGATTTATTGTGCCCCAATAAATCATTTCTTAAATACTACAAAATATTTATTTGGTGGAAATAAATGAGCTTTACTAAATGATTTGGTTCCTGTAACCAAATATTTAGTATTACAAATTCGTTACTAAATCATTTGGTACATACAACCAAATCTTGTTAAATACAACTAAATCCTTCTATCAGTGTATCCTATAAGATAATTGTAGTTTAAGAGACCTGAACTTGTTTAAATGATAGATTTACCTGCCACTTAGTTTGTTACTTTCTGAATTACTCGAGGATTAGGATTAGTATTTAAAGGTAAAAATTAAAGGTAAAAATATTTATACATTCATTCATCATTATTATTTTCTTCATTCTTCGATACCGCGCACGACGTACAGTAATCTGTAGAATTTAATGTTATTTCATTTCCTAAATTATCTTTTTTCTTCGTTTTTAAAGATTTTTATTTTTTAAACCATTTAAACTATTGTAGCATTCAACTGTGTATTGAAAGATCGACTTCCTTATATATATATATATATATATATATATATATATATATATATATATATATATATATATATATATATAACTATATTCATCGAGATATATAATTAAGTTTATATATTACACTTATTGCTAATCCAAGACTATTTCTTTGGCTACAACAGGAATAATCAATTAATTAATTAATTAGTTAAATAAAAACTAATAACAATAATTTTTATTATTTTTTTTTAATTACTTAGTTAGCTTTGAATTTTTTTGTCAACTCTGAAACTAAATGGAACATTCTCTATTGTAAACATTGATTATTATTATTATGTACTACGATATCGTTTATCTTTATACGTCACAAGTAAAATTAATTAAACATCCAAATAGTTAAGGGTTAAAAGAATTTTAAACTAAATAATAAAAGACAAAAATCTGAATTTTTTTCTTTCAAGTGGCAGATTCAGTGAGTGTCTACAAGTAATTTAAAATATTAATTGTAATGGTCTAATTCTAATTTTTAAACATTGTAATTGAAATTATAATTAAATAAAAATATATATATATATTAATATATGTACAAATAAATCAAGTGCCACAACTGATGACGTAATTATTCAGTTACTTGTAAAGAGTAACCGCATGATAAAAAAAAAGTCGTTTAATTCGATTGTTAAAACGAATTATTAAAGTAAAGAGTAAATCGTTGATATTATAAATAAATAAAATAAATATATTAATAGATAAAAAAAATTTATATTTGTATTTTGCCTGAACGTAAAATAAATTTACGTGAACTTTTGCTTATTGTGATTGCTTACTCTGCATTTTTTTAAATGATTGAATGTGACGGCACACGATTAATTCCACTTTACGAGCTGCCTTTAAAAAAAATTGAGTAACACGTGGTCGATACTTTATTGTGTAATTAATGAACTGCTCGTAACAGAGAAGTAAATAAATATATTTACAGTAATGTCATGCCATAATTTTATTTGAAATGAAAATCCATTAATTTGATTCAACTGTAATTATTTAAAGCTAGGCAGAATTTACCGAATTTTAGGATTTTAGATTTTTATTTAGGAGCCAACTAAAAAATATATCGCGAAACTACCTGTTTATTTTCCTTATATATGACCTGCCGACGATTCATGTCATTAAATACTATTAATTATTACATACATACCGTTCTCTCTAAACTTGAAATAGTTAAATTTTCACTGTTTTTCCCAGTGATCAACTAATTTACTAGAAAAAAGTGAATTTTATGCATAAATAGTGAAAATTTTACTATTTACACAGTAGATTTAAAACAATACTTTTTAATAAGTAATTATCATTAAAACTATTTACTACTAATAACTACAGTGAATTTCTTTGTTTTTATAAGTGCATCATTTCACTGGGTAAATGAATGTATATGCACTAATTCCAAGTGGTCGACTTTTAGCTGTGGCAAATAGTGAATATACACTGTGAATTAGTGATAATTCACTATTTCAGGTTTAGAGAGAATAGAGTAGGAAATGAGAGAAGGATAGTTGAGAACTGACCAGGGTGTCGGAGAGTTGGATTTTGGAGTCGCGGGAGTGCGAGTCGACCAATGGTCGAGTTTGGAGTTTTGGAGCGAGTGGTTGTGGGTCGGAGAGCCCCAAAGGTAGGCCTCGACCACACCCTTGGCTTATGTCGTTTTGGAGCTTGTGGCTCTGCATATTAAGTTTGGGAGCCGTTCTGTCGAGATATTTGTCGTTTCGTTTACCGCATTAATTATTTTATTTTATTTAATTATCTAAAAGTGTGTAAGTTTTGTAATTCGTCGTCCACGAGAGGGTCCCGATGTCCAACCCAGGTATTTATTTGTTCGATGGGCCGAGAGTACTTAATGACAAAAACCCGCAACAAAATTGTACGTCAAAATTGTTGCGTGTTTTTTTTTTTTTTTTGTCTTTATGAAGTCCTAGAGAGTAATGTCATGTCTCGCGTCATCTTTCGTTATTTTATTTAGTTTCCGTTTCTTTATTTTATTTTGAATTAAATTTAATTAACCGGCTTCTTTCGCGTAAAAAGAACCGCGACCCTCTCTCCATAACCTAGCATACTGAGCGCACCAGGACATGCCGCTACCACCGCTCGGTTTTCTCATTTCTAAAGGATTTAGATCTTAGGTTTTAATTTAAGTGTACGTTTAGACCGGTTGCCGATACCGGGGAAATAAAAGTCGGCTGGCGCCCGTCAGGATCTGGAGGAAATGAGAGGACTGATCGGTGGGCGAAGTGTAACGTAGCCCGATTTTGTGTAAGTTGAGTTCGAGTATTTGAGTAAAATTATGGAGCAATGTTGAGTTTTAATTTTGTCAAGTTTAATCGAGTTGTTAAGTTGTTGAGTTAAATAGTACGTTACAATATGAACCTCTATATGTATGATTATGCATATAGGTCCATATTATATTTATATATATATATATATATATATATATATATATACATATGTATGTATATATTACATATTGTGACAATTTAAATATTAATGTTATCAAATTTGTATTTTGTCTACTATCAATGAAAATTGAATCCCTATTGCTTAAAAAATGCTCAAAAGTTTCGGCAATCATTTAAATATATAAACCACTATCGATTTATCTACAGATATATATAAGTTTGTAGATAAAAAAAAAGTAATCCCATGAACTGTTTTTATCATAAATGCATAGCAGGCTAGATGAGCAGACTACAATACAGTGATAACCAAAGTTAAACAGGATCGACTTAAGGCATTAATTAAATAGATACTCGCTTGGTAAAATAGCAGTTAACCGATAGTTAATAGGTTTTTCTTTTTTTTTTTCATTTAAATATCACCTATATGCATAATCATACATATATAGGTTCATTAGACTGGACCAAAAAAATCGACTATTTTTTTTTTCTTTCGATACTATGAAAATATCATTCCTGACGACCAAAAAAAATTATTGTGGAGGTTTGAGCCCTTAATATTGATATTAAGAGGTGTATCGTTACAAATATTCGTTTTTTGATAGCAATTTCATTTTTTATCCAAAACTCGTAAATCATCTATCTGAAACATTTGAGCAATGCATGTTCTTGAAGGAAAGTGAATTCCCTGGAAAAAATCTCTCATGGTAAATTGACGAAAAACGAGCCGTTTCCTTGTAACCGTGCCTTAAATATTGCTTTGTTTTTTGAATTCTTTGTTTTTATTTTGGATTTTTGTATCTACTAGGAATATTAAAATTTTTTCTAGTCAAGATACATAATTTTGAAGGAAATTTAATGCTCTACAAAAAAGGTCTCTTAACATTTTTCGCTAAATGCACTCCTTTAAAAGTTATTCAGTTTATTCAAGTCGTTTTTACTCAAAACTTCAACTTTGAATATTGTAAAAATATTTTAACAACGATAAAGAATATTTACACTGGTGAAGTTATTTTAACTTGGAAAATTCATAATATTACAATAAGTTTAAATTTAATATGCAGGCTTACTATAATCTGTAAGTAGTTTTGGCTGCTTTAAATTTATTTACGTATATTTAATTGTCTCTATTACTGAAAATGAGACATAGACAAAGACATGATCTTAGTTATAAACGTTTTAAGTAGTTGACGTATGGGTTTTTCCCGAAGTGTGAATAGAAGACAAAATCGGCATAGGTAGATGGCTAGCACAGACTCGGAACCAATCATTTAAATCCTTGGTATTGTGAAGGTACTTTTACCGTTTAGTTACCTGGATCATTAAAGTTAATAGCGATAATTAGGTCTTCTATGAACGTATGACTATCATAAAAATTAGTATAGATGTTTAATGGTACGTTGAAGATTACAGAAAAATAAGCCTTCTTGCATAAACGACATTTTTTAATGAGTAACTTCTAAAATCTTTTTTTAACGGACTGAATTTACCATTATAATGTTAAATATTTTGAATATAGTTCATTAGTATGGATGTAAAATATGGATTGAAATCGGTTCAAATCCCATTTCGTAAGCGGAAGTATCAATTATTTTACAGATTACAATTAATTTAAGCTCCCTCAATATTCGTGAATTTAAGTAAATTACATGGTGTTTAAAAATTTATCTGGGGAATCCCCAAAAGATCTTCGTGAAAAAAAGATTGTATTGTAATAGTGAGATAAAAGTTTTTCTCGAGGAATGAAAAAAAACTGATTATGTCATTGCATATTAAAAAAATTATATTATCTATAAAAAAATTATTTTTCTAAAAAAAAGACACGTACTGGTTTTTTAATTTTATCAATGCGCACTTTTTTATTTTATTCGATTTACATATAATTTGTATATTGTCAAATTTAGTGGCAAAATTTGCCCCTGCTATAGAGAATCAGACGAAAAATGGATTAATACATTAAATTTTTTTTAACTTGCCGATAAATAAATGGAAATATCGTATTTTCAAAATTTTCGGCTGGTCCATTTTGCCCCAGGCGTCATGTGCAGGGCTAAAAATGCGCGAATATATCGGATTTATAGTAGTAAGATGAAACAAAAAAATTTTTTTTATAAAATTTTGGGGGTACCTCGTTTTGGCTACCCTACTCACTCCTGCTAGAACGTGGACGAAAAGTTCCCCTTCCCAAGCATCACGATGCTGAAGAGATGTTTGGGAAGGGGAACTTCTTGTCCACGTTCTGGAAGCAGAGATGCTCAGAGATCATTTAGAAGTTGGACGTCTTTCGAATAAGTGGTTTTTGAAATATAGTGCGCTCAGTTACCGTAAAACAGTAAAACAATATAAGCTTGTATAATTGATACATCTTTCATATACATTACGTTAAAAGTTAATAATTAATTGTTGAGTGATAAGATCAAAAGAATTAACATTACTGATATTTTAGTGCGTTTTTTTTAAAAGTTATAAGTCTTTTAAATTAAGTGGTTTTTGAACATATGTAAAACTTGGTGTGCTACTGAGAAGTTAAAGGTTAATATTTTGATTTAGTTAAAAAACTCTCCTCTATTATTCATACTTGATAAAAAAAAATTATTGTCACCAAAATTTTTTTTTTAATTTGAGTTTTTATTTTGTTCTAATAGTTATCAAGATAATATTGATCAAAATGTCATCTATTACAAGAGGCCAGTTAATGTCTGCAATTTTCTTCGAAAACGATACTAAAAAGTGTAAAGAATTATTGAAATCAGCAAACATGTTACAACTTCCCATTCTTCGTGGCAAATATAATATTCTTAAAATGGCGATGAGGCTCAAACGTGTAAAACTGGCTGAATTATTCGCTAAAAATTGCATTGAAATAAGACACAAAAAATTGGATCGCTCTTCGAACACCCTACTCCATGATGCTGTTCGTTTAGGGCAGCTTAAAGTTGTTAGAATACTTGTAAGTAGAGGTGCTGATGTTAATGCAACTAATAGAAATGGGATGACTCCTCTTCACGTCGCAGCAAAACATGGATATCTCAAGATTATGGAATTTCTTATAAGTAATGGTGCACATGTGAATGCGAGAATAACAGGACCTTATAGATATGGATTTACGCCACTACACTTCACTTGTAAATCGAATAATCTTAAGTGTGCGAAATTATTACTCAAACATAATGCTTCTGTTATTCCAGCAAACGATGATGATTATGATCCGATTGATATTACGCTTAAATGTCGTTCTTTCAAAATGACTCAATTGTTATTGGACTATGGCGCAAGTATGGCTGTTAATAAACTAGTCCATATAGACTGGGGGACTGAAGTAGGAGATGAACCCGAAGATTTAACCTTATTACACTACACAGTTTTACTACGTTCTCTACCTGAGGCAAAATTATTTTTAAAATATGGAGCAGATGTGAATATTAAAAGTACTGATGGTATATCTCCATTGGCGGATGCCATAATGGACCATAATATTCAAATGGTTAAGCTCTTATTAAACAACGGAGCTCTTATGCGCTACGATTGTAATGGGAGAGAAATGGACTTACTAGATTGTGTATTTTTTCACCGAGACAGCATTTATCCATTTTATAGTAAGTTACAGTATAATTTAGTCGATAAAAAATTAGAAATAATCAAAATACTAATTGATGCAGGAGCTAGCATCAAGGGGACAGACCGTCGGTCGAAACTTCTCTATCACTGTATTGATCGCGGATTCAGAAAAATTGTCAACTATCTTCTGTATCATACCGATTTCAATTTCTATAATTTCGATGATGTGGAGGTAGATTCTGCTGCTACTTATGAAAGTTTGGTAGATCCATTTCCAGACATTGCCAATGACACAGAGTATTTAACAAAGCGCAAGCTTGAATGTAAAGAACTTACTTACGACTTGATAGCGGATAAATATTCGAGACATTTGATTGGTTTACCGGTGGACCTCCCCGAGATAAGTTATGAATACCTTACCAGACTTCCAACTTGGTTTGAAGTGACAAAGGAAGAACATGAAGATAGAATCAAAAAAATTAAAAACAATATTCAAGGAGTCGTTAATGAAATGAAACTTGAGAAAATAGGTGACAGTAATATTACTTTTTTTGATATTTTAACTTCTGATATGAACAAAATAATAAAGTTTGCATCAAACGTAAACTTTAGAGCGTTATGTATCGATGATTACAAAGAAAAATATTTTATATACTTTAATAAGCTAAAAAGCGACATAAGTTATGCCGTTAAAAAAAGTTTATCGATAGAAAAATGTAATAAGTTAGTTTATTCTTTATTTAAAAATGTACTACCATATGACTGTTGCGAAGAAATTGTTACATATTTAGATTGTGATGAATTTATAAGTAAATTTAATGTTGATCATAAATAAAAAAAAAACGATAAAAAAAATTGTTTCTTGTTATTTCCATCCTCCTATCATGTCTGATATATAGATGTAATAATAAATAAATCAAATTATGAGAACAGATATATACTAATCGTATGAGAAGTTAAAAATTGTTGGCTTTTGCTATCCTATAAGATAATTGTAGTTTAAGAGACCTGATCTTGTTTAAATGATAGATTTACCTGCCACTTAGTTTGTTACTTTCTGAATTACTCGAGGATTAGGATTAGTATTTAAAGGTAAAAATATTTATACATTCATTCATCATTATTATTTTCTTCATTCTTCGATACCGCGCACGACGTACAGTAATCTGTAGAATTTAATGTTATTCCATTTCCTAAATTATCTTTTTTCTTTGTTTTTAAAGATTTTTATTTTTTAAACCATTTAAACTAATGTAGCATTCAACTGTGTATTAAAAGATCGACTTCCTTATATATATATATATATATATATATATATATATATATATATATATATATATATATATATATATATATATATATATATATATATATATATATATATATATATATATATATATATATATAGCTATATTCATTGAGATATATAATTAAGTTTATATGTTATACTTATTGCTAATCCAAGACTATTTCTGTGGCTACAACAGGAATAATACTGTGGCTGTAACAGGAATAATCCTGTGAGTACAACAGGAATATTCTTGTTGCAGCTACAGGATCATGCTACAGGAACGTTCCTGTTGCAGCAACATTTCTTCTTTTTCCGTGTATTATAAATTTTTTTTATAATAAAAAATCAATGCAAGATGTAAGCAGACGCCGATCTTATAAGAGTTTAACTTTAAACTGCGTCTGATAAATATTAAGAATAATCAATTAATTAATTAATTAGTTAAATAAAAACTAATAACAATAATTTTTATTATTTTTTTTTAATTACTTAGTTAGCTTTGCATTTTTTTGTCAACTCTGAAACTAAATGGAACATTCTCTATTGTAAACATTGATTATTATTATTATGTACTACGATATCGTTTATCTTTATACGTCACAAGTAAAATTAATTAAACATCCAAATAGTAAAGGGTTAAAAGAATTTTAAACTAAATAATAAAAGACAAAAATCTGAATTTTTTTCTTTCAAGTGGCAGATTCAGTGAGTGTCTACAAGTAATTTAAAATATTAATTGTAATGGTCTAATTCTAATTTTTAAACATTGTAATTGAAATTATAATTAAATAAAAATATATATATATATTAATATATGTACAAATAAATCAAGTGCCACAACTCATGACGTAATTATTCAGTTACTTGTAAAGAGTAACCGCATGATAAAAAAAAAGTCGTTTCGATTGTTAAAACGAATTATTAAAGTAAAGAGTAAATCGTTGATATTATAAATAAATAAAGTAAATATATTAATAGATAAAAAAAATTTATATTTGTATTTTGCCTGAACGTAAAATAAATTTACGTGAACTTTTGCTTATTGTGATTGCTTACTCTGCATTTTTTTAAATGATTGAATGTGACGGCACACGATTAATTCCACTTTACGAGCTGCCTTTAAAAAAAATTGAGTAACACGTGGTCGATACTTTATTGTGTAATTAATGAACTGCTCGTAACAGAGAAGTAAATAAATATATTTACAGTAATGTCATGCCATAATTTTATTTGAAATGAAAATCCATTAATTTGATTCAACTGTAATTATTTAAAGCTAGGCAGAATTTACCGAATTTTAGGATTTTAGATTTTTATTTAGGAGCCAACTAAAAAATATATCGCGAAACTACCTGTTTATTTTCCTTATATATGACCTGCCGACTATTCATGTCATTAAATACTATTAATTATTATATACATACCGTTTACTTTGAGTTCGATTACCTGCATTCAAAATTAATTATTAAACCAACATACATTAATTTTATCAGTAAAAAATAAAAAACTAGAAAACAATTTTTCATATATAATTAATTTATTAATAATTTTTAAAAATAAGTTTCGACGGAAACATCATCCAAAATCCGATATTAATATTCTGAAAATCTTTAATATTTTTTTTACACTTACTAAACACCTCGTTATTATATCGTATAATCATGTAAATATATGTAAAGTAGTAAATAATGGCATCATTTTAATTAATAAATTTTGTGTACAAATAATTAAGTTAAATAAATGTTGATAATGATACCGTTGATTGTATAATTAAGATTATTAATAACTATTGCCATTATTTATATAAAGTAAAAATATATCAAAAAATAAACGAGCATTACTACAATTTATACAATACGTCTTTCTAAGTGGCTAATCATGTCAATTGAATCGTCGGTTATAAAATGGAATTAAAATTTTTTATTAAATTAATTATTAATTAATTTTTATTCAATTATACACTGAGAACATTAAATGATTGGAGTTATCATCTAGTGATGGTAAAATTTTTACTATCAATCTGATAGTAGTGAATATCATCGAGATGATTGTGTAAATCATCTAGATTGTAACAATTATTATCCATATGGTTACTGTTACAATGTAGATGATATTCACTACTATCAGATTGATAGTAAAAATTTTACCATCACTAGATGATAACTCCAATCATTTAATTTTCTCAATGTAGTAATGTACGTTTGGATTAAATTAATTAATATTTCTTTTTCTTTTTTAACGGTACAGAAAGACGTTCTTTGTCATTTTTGCGCTTTGAAGAAGTCGCAGAAGCACTTGGTGTGGTTGTTGACCCACTGGCTCTCTTGAATTGAGCAAAGAACTGATCCAATCCGAAGGGATCCTCTTCATCCTTCTCGAATTGCACTGGACCACTCCTTTGGGCCGATCGATCAGTTCCACTGAATTCTTTGTCGGGTACAAATCTGTTGGTCTTCACAATTTTCTCCAGATCGTCACCGTAATTGTCTTTGTCAATATTTTTACTGGGTCTGTAGATATTGTTAGCCAGTGAATTCGAATCCCTCAAGGGCTTATTGTAGATATTGTACTCGTCATCATGACCATAACTGCTGTCCATTCCCTTAGTGGTATTGAATAACCGCTGGTTAAATTGCGCCTCACCAGTGGTATTTATATTATCGGCGGGCATACCTAAAGCGATTTGTTCGCTTATATCACGTTCGCGTTCTTGCTGTAACCTGGACCGCTTGTCTGGAGCAGCACGAGCAAGATTGCGGTCGCGCGCACGATCTTTGTGCCGCTCATGTCGCAGCTGATGTCGCTCCTTAGACTCCTCTGTCGTCTCCAAAGCCGCAGAAGCCTTTAAGCCAGCACGATCCCGCGCTTTCTGAGCCAACTGACGGAGACGGTCTTCTTCCTGTATCTTTCGCGTTTCGCGATCATTGATAAGTTTTTCTTTGGCATCGTCAAGAACCTCACCTAGCTTAGCGAATTTATCATTGGAGTGACCTCGGCCATCAGTAGCATGTTTTGTTTTTTTCGAGTTATCGGAACTCGGAGTAGGTATCTTCCACTCTTTTTGTTTTTTTGCAGTCACCTTCCGAGTTGGAGAATGCGAAACTGGTGCTGGAGGAGCTGGTGATCCTTGAGGAAATTTGTTGTTTGTCCTGGCTTTTAATGGATCCATTGGGTCCACTTGAGCATTGACCATCCTGATGACTCGTTGCTTAGCTCCAGAGTTGAATGATTGTCCTTGCTGGGACGGGGTGTACGCAATATTCTGAGCTGGCCCTTGTTTCTCTGCACAATTTACCGGCGTAGCAGTAGCGATCTTTGGCTGAATAATTTTTTCCAGAGCTTTACGAGTCCGTTGAGTGATTTTCTCCAATTCCTCCTCACTTGGTCGCGCGAAAGTTGGATCATTTTCCTTTGCTATTTCTGATGGTAATAAATCACTCAGCTTACTGTTTAAATTTTTTTTTGTAGAACAATGTTGCCGGGCGATTGTTTCGCATTTTTTTTTTTTTTCTTCGTCTGTTTGAATAACCGAGGCGGTGGTTAGCGAAAAAAAACTGAAAAAAAAAAAAAAAATATTATAAATACACTGTTAAAAATTCGCGGAGTGAATGCGGATTAAATCCGGAGTGAATGCGGAGTGAATGAATTTTTAATTATTCACTCCGAAGGGGAGTTTTCGCGGAGTTGATAATTTTTTATTATCACGCACACGTAGGGAAGAGTGGGGTCAATTGAACTAAAAATATTTTGACATTTTTTTTTTATATGAATAAAAGTAAAATGATAACTTTTTTTTTTACAAAATTATAAATTATTATATAGACTATCATTTCTCATAAGTACAGAACTTAATAAATGATGAAAATTTTTAATAAATACGAAATTGTACAACTGCATCAAATGGTTCAAACGTCCCCTCTGCGGGGGCAATTGAACCACTAGTCGGGGACAATTGAACCAAGAGTATTAGAACCACAAACGAATGACTTCAATGAAAAATTTACTATTCATTACAGCGTAAAAGTAAAATTACAACACTTCTAATAATATTTATTATTTTATATAACATTATATGTCAAAACAATCACTTTAAAAACTTGTGTCAATATAATTTTTTTTTTTCTTGATTAGTTTAGCTCGTTTTCACGTTCTGTCAAGATGCGCGCGCATATCTGATGCTCACAGTATGATTCGTGTGGTTTAACCGTCTCCGCGAGTACTGGTTCAATTGTCCCGTGGTTGAATTGACCCCACTCTCCCCGACACACATTCGCGTACAGATTCACACACACGCACACGTCTACTTACACGTACATACTCATACACTCATACATCTTTTCACGAACACCTGCAAACATACGCACACATACACACATTTGGACACGCGCGTATCTATTTGCACACACGCACACGTCCACTTACACGTACATATTCATACACTCGTGCATCTTTTCACGAACACCTGCAAACATACGCACACATACACACATTTGGACACGCGCGTATCTATTTGCACACACGCACACGTCCACTTACACGTACATATTCATACACTCGTGCATCTTTTCACGAACACCTGCAAACATACGCACACATACACACATTTGGACACGCGCGTATCTATTTGCACACACGCACACGTCCACTTACACGTACATATTCATACACTCGTGCATCTTTTCACGAACACCTGCAAACATACGCACACATACACACATTTGGACACGCGCGTATCTATTTGCACACACGCACACGTCCACTTACACGTACATATTCATACACTCGTGCATCTTTTCACGAACACCTGCAAACATACGCACACATACACACATTTGGACACGCGCGTATCTATTTGCACACACGCACACGTCCACTTACACGTACATATTCATACACTCGTGCATCTTTTCACGAACACCTGCAAACATACGCACACATACACACATTTGGACACGCGCGTATCTATTTGCACACACGCACACGTCCACTTACACGTACATATTCATACACTCGTGCATCTTTTCACGAACACCTGCAAACATACGCACACATACACACATTTGGACACGCGCGTATCTATTTGCACACACGCACAGATTCACACACACGCACACGTCTACTTACACGTATATATTCATACACACGTACATCTTTTCACGAACAACTGCAAACATACGCACACATACACACATTTGGACACGCGCGTATCTATTTGCACACACGCACAGATTCACACACACGCACACGTCCACTTACACGTACATATTCATACACTCGTGCATCTTTTCACGAACACCTGCAAACATACGCACTCATTCGCACACACGTACATGTGCACACAAACGCACGTATTTGTACACCCGAGCGCACACCCGAGCACACACACTGTTCACCGGTTCGATATCAATTAAAATATATAAATTAATTTAATTAACGAATTTATATTTAAGTATTTTTTGCGGCCGAAAAAATTTTTAAATTAAAATATATAAATTAATTTAATTAACGAATTTATATTTAAGTATTTTTTGAGGCAGAAAAAAATTTTAAATAAAAATACAACTTACTTATTCGCCGACATTCTGGCACTGACTAACTTGTTAGTTCTTAAAGCCGAATGCCGACTACCCGAGTGTTGACGTTTTTTTGTCACTAAAATGCTCAATTCCAAAATCTGCCCTGTCATGGCAAAACGACGTATCTGAAAAATTATAGTTTCAAGAAAATTGCGTTTAAAGTTTTAACAGAATTTGAGTCCAATTTGACAGAAAAATTAATTTCTGTTATGACAAAACGTTGTAACTCGAGATACGTTTTTTGTATCGTAAAGAACTAATGCTCATTTCGATAAATAGATGAAATTGTTACGACAAAACAGCGTATCTCGAGATACGTCGTTATGCCATGACAGGGCAGAAATACTATTGTTCATTCTCTTGTAGGATGAACTGTTTATTTACATTACATCAGCAATCAGTAGGGATTATCTCTGCATGCTTATTCGTAAACAAACGTGAATACTTAATATACATAATATATAGTAAATATATTATATATTATTGACGCATCTAATTCTGTAAAAGACAATAATTTTTTATGATCCTGGTGTAAAAAATATATCATAATTTATTGAGCTGTCATTCGCTGCAGTTAATTTGACTTTTGATTATTTAATGCGCAAGTAAATATTAAAATTATAAATTTTTTGAAATAATTAGTAGACAATTATTATGTTTATTTATACTTTTTTTTAGTTTTCAATATGGAGACCGGCCTGGCAGATACCACCACCATGACATCAGATTCATCGAATCCATCGGAAGAAAGTGATAAAGAAAAATTATGGGACGGAATGAACAATTTCTACAAAGAAATAGCAAATATGGACAGTGATGAAAACATATTTACTTTGAGAGTCAGTGGGATCAGTAGAGTTGAAGAGAATCTTGATGACAATTTTGCTGAAAAGAATAATACCGGCGAGTCTAAAGAAGCTGAGTCGTGTGAAATTTCTGGTAGTCTAGGTAAGAAAAGTGATAGGATTTTAAGTGATGATTATTATGATGGTGATGATGATGATACGAAGAGACCCGATCAAAATGGGCAAGCTCTAGTCGTTGATACCCAAACCATGGATAGAGAATACAGAATAATTACATGGAAAGTATGAGTGAAAAAGTTGCAACTGAAAATGATGGACAGGGTCATGATGAAACACGAGATATTTACTTGAAAAGTTTGAATGATTTCAGTCAAAATGATAACCAGCAAGGGGACAATGTAGACTTAAGTTCGACGGAAAAACCGCGAGAAATTTCACAAGATACTAGTGGTGATGACCAAGTGAAATTTGGTGAAAAAAATATTAATTTGAGATTAATTTACAATAAAATACTAATTAAATGTCTTTGAATAAATAATTAAATTATTATAATATTTTTCTAATAAAAATAACCCACGTTAAAATATGTTAATGTTAATATTTATTATTTTATTTGAAAATTTTAGTTAAAAATTTATATATTATTAATTAAATACCCTAATCTTTTAATTATAAAACCTTATTTTGATATTAACCTTTTACTATATTCAATTGGAAGCAGCTTCATCGAAATTGTAATAATTCCAATGTAGCATAGGAATGATTTTAATGTAGCATGGTAATCATTCCCATGCTAGCATGGCTAGCGTTACCATTCAACATCGGACAAATTACTATGTCAAATAAATAATACGGCTAAAAAACTTGCGTTACTATGCTCCATACTAATAATTACTATATTACATTTTAGAATATACCATTCACTTCTCGCCTTGTATATATTATATATGCTGTGCTCAGGTAAATAAATTCTATATACTTTATCCTAATAATTATATAAATATATTTTTTATTTTACTTAAATATAAGAATAAAATCGGCGATAGAAATAATATACATGGCTAAAAAAATGCATAAACATAATAACACCACAACTTATAATAATTAAAATACTTTTTTTTTATACTTCTATTTATATAATTAAGAATTATTCATCTGAAGAAAATTTATCACGATAAGGAATTGTCTGGTAGTAATAGGAAACTCCTGAAAAAGTTTCATCCGTCCTTGACATCTCATCGCTGTCATGCTTCGACTTATTTTTCGATCCGCTTTTACTTTACTGTCACTGGATCTTGTAGCTCTCTTATCAACACGATCAGGTTTTAATTCACGATTATTTACTACCCTGCATCCCCGAGTCGAAATATTTAACGTAAATTCAACGTTTTGAACGTTTTGAATTTAAATTGAACATTTTGGACAGTGGCCGGCCTATGAGAAAAAAAAGAGATCGGGAAAAGAAAGCACCAAGCATTATCGCAAAGTTTTCCAGACTAATTATCAAAATATAAGTAGTATCCTCAAGGTCTTTCTCCAAAACACAATTTATGATGCTGTCACTTACTCCAAAAACATTAAATTGAAGACTGACACTGCCCGATAGGAACAATAGGATTGTCCGATCAAAAATGATTTTAAATTATTATAATTGAGTATAAATGATCATATATGAGATATCATACATAATTACATATAATTATAATTATTATACATGGAATTATATACAATTATATATATTGTGACGTTAAATTGCCGAGGAGATAGAGTAGAGGTGGAGTAAGCGTGAGTCTGTGTGATAGAGAACGATAGAGTTAGTCTGTGTGTCGCGTTGAGTGTAGGGGATAGTGAGAAGAGAGTATGGAGTACGTGTACGTATTATGTTGTATGTTTTGGAGTGTCTGTGTGGTTGAGCGTGGATTTATCGGGGGATGTCTAGCTGTGTCGCGGATAGTGGCCAAGATAACGTGCCTCCCGACCAGTGATGACGACTGGGCCCAGGCCTAGCCCTCGGGGCTGACGTGGTGATCACGGAGGAGCGACTGAAATGTCGCCGCCCCTTCGTGTTGATGCTCGGAGTTAGCTGGGGTACGTTTACGGTTATTTGGGAATGGCAGGCCTCGTTTGTGATGCTCGAGGAAGCCAAAAATTCGCTAACTTCGGGGATCACGGGGAGTGACGTCGCGGGAAGACCCGCGAGTCCACGGCTTGTATGTGGTGGGGCAAGAATGGATGGAGAAGCGAAAATGTGAGAGTGACTGGAAGTAGTAGAGTGTGGAAGTGAATAGAGTAGGAGATGAGAGAAGGATAGTTGAGAACTGACCAGGGTGTCGGAGAGTTGGATTTTGGAGTCGCGGGAGTGCGAGTCGACCCATGGTCGAGTTTGGAGTTTTGGAGCGAGTGGTTGTGGGTCGGAGAGCCCCAAAGGTAGGCCTCGACCACACCCTTGGCTTATGTCGTTTTGGAGCTTGTGGCTCTGCATATTAAGTTTGGGAGCCGTTCTGTCGAGATATTTGTCGTTTCGTTTACCGCATTAATTATTTTATTTTATTTAATTATCTAAAAGTGTGTAAGTTTTGTGATTCGTCGTCCACGAGAGGGTCCCGATGTCCAACCCAGGTATTTATTTGTTCGATGGGCCGAGAGCACTTAATGACAAAAACCCGCAACAAAATTGTACGTCAAAATTGTTGCGTGTTTTTTTTTGTCTTTATGAAGTCCTAGAGAGTAATGTCATGTCTCGCGTCATCTTTCGTTATTTTATTTAGTTTCCGTTTCTTTATTTTATTTTGAATTAAATTTAATTAACCGGCTTCTTTCGCGTAAAAAGAACCGCGACCCTCTCTCCATAACCTAGCATACTGAGCGCACCAGGACATGCCGCTACCACCGTTCGGTTTTCTCATTTCTAAAGGATTTAGATCTTAGGTTTTAATTTAAGTGTACGTTTAGACCGGTTGCCGATACCGGGGAAATAAAAGTCGGCTGGCGCCCGTCAGGATCTGGAGGAAATGAGAGGACTGATCGGTGGGCGAAGTGTAACGTAGCCCGATTTTGTGTAAGTTGAGTTCGAGTATTTGAGTAAAATTATGGAGCAATGTTGAGTTTTAATTTTGTCAAGTTTAATCGAGTTGTTAAGTTGTTGAGTTAAATAGTACGTTACAATATGAACCTCTATATGTATGATTATGCATATAGGTCCATATTATATTTATATATATATATATATATATATATATATATATATATATATATACATATGTATGTATATATTACATATTGTGACAATTTAAATATTAATGTTATCAAATTTGTATTTTGTCTACTATCAATGAAAATTGAATCCCTATTGCTTAAAAAATGCTCAAAAGTTTCGGCAATCATTTAAATATATAAACCACTATCGATTTATCTACAGATATATATAAGTTTGTAGATAAAAAAAAAGTAATCCCATGAACTGTTTTTATCATAAATGCATAGCAGGCTAGATGAGCAGACTACAATACAGTGATAACCAAAGTTAAACAGGATCGACTTAAGGCATTAATTAAATAGATACTCGCTTGGTAAAATAGCAGTTAACCGATAGTTAATAGGTTTTTCTTTTTTTTTTTCATTTAAATATCACCTATATGCATAATCATACATATATAGGTTCATTAGACTGGACCAAAAAAATCGACTATTTTTTTTTTCTTTCGATACTATGAAAATATCATTCCTGACGACCAAAAAAAATTATTGTGGAGGTTTGAGCCCTTAATATTGATATTAAGAGGTGTATCGTTACAAATATTCGTTTTTTGATAGCAATTTCATTTTTTATCCAAAACTCGTAAATCATCTATCTGAAACATTTGAGCAATGCATGTTCTTGAAGGAAAGTGAATTCCCTGGAAAAAATCTCTCATGGTAAATTGACGAAAAACGAGCCGTTTCCTTGTAACCGTGCCTTAAATATTGCTTTGTTTTTTGAATTCTTTGTTTTTATTTTGGATTTTTGTATCTACTAGGAATATTAAAATTTTTTCTAGTCAAGATACATAATTTTGAAGGAAATTTAATGCTCTACAAAAAAGGTCTCTTAACATTTTTCGCTAAATGCACTCCTTTAAAAGTTATTCAGTTTATTCAAGTCGTTTTTACTCAAAACTTCAACTTTGAATATTGTAAAAATATTTTAACAACGATAAAGAATATTTACACTGGTGAAGTTATTTTAACTTGGAAAATTCATAATATTACAATAAGTTTAAATTTAATATGCAGGCTTACTATAATCTGTAAGTAGTTTTGGCTGCTTTAAATTTATTTACGTATATTTAATTGTCTCTATTACTGAAAATGAGACATAGACAAAGACATGATCTTAGTTATAAACGTTTTAAGTAGTTGACGTATGGGTTTTTCCCGAAGTGTGAATAGAAGACAAAATCGGCATAGGTAGATGGCTAGCACAGACTCGGAACCAATCATTTAAATCCTTGGTATTGTGAAGGTACTTTTACCGTTTAGTTACCTGGATCATTAAAGTTAATAGCGATAATTAGGTCTTCTATGAACGTATGACTATCATAAAAATTAGTATAGATGTTTAATGGTACGTTGAAGATTACAGAAAAATAAGCCTTCTTGCATAAACGACATTTTTTAATGAGTAACTTCTAAAATCTTTTTTTAACGGACTGAATTTACCATTATAATGTTAAATATTTTGAATATAGTTCATTAGTATGGATGTAAAATATGGATTGAAATCGGTTCAAATCCCATTTCGTAAGCGGAAGTATCAATTATTTTACAGATTACAATTAATTTAAGCTCCCTCAATATTCGTGAATTTAAGTAAATTACATGGTGTTTAAAAATTTATCTGGGGAATCCCCAAAAGATCTTCGTGAAAAAAAGATTGTATTGTAATAGTGAGATAAAAGTTTTTCTCGAGGAATGAAAAAAAACTGATTATGTCATTGCATATTAAAAAAATTATATTATCTATAAAAAAATTATTTTTCTAAAAAAAAGACACGTACTGGTTTTTTAATTTTATCAATGCGCACTTTTTTATTTTATTCGATTTACATATAATTTGTATATTGTCAAATTTAGTGGCAAAATTTGCCCCTGCTATAGAGAATCAGACGAAAAATGGATTAATACATTAAATTTTTTTTAACTTGCCGATAAATAAATGGAAATATCGTATTTTCAAAATTTTCGGCTGGTCCATTTTGCCCCAGGCGTCATGTGCAGGGCTAAAAATGCGCGAATATATCGGATTTATAGTAGTAAGATGAAACAAAAAAATTTTTTTTATAAAATTTTGGGGGTACCTCGTTTTGGCTACCCTACTCACTCCTGCTAGAACGTGGACGAAAAGTTCCCCTTCCCAAGCATCACGATGCTGAAGAGATGTTTGGGAAGGGGAACTTCTTGTCCACGTTCTGGAAGCAGAGATGCTCAGAGATCATTTAGAAGTTGGACGTCTTTCGAATAAGTGGTTTTTGAAATATAGTGCGCTCAGTTACCGTAAAACAGTAAAACAATATAAGCTTGTATAATTGATACATCTTTCATATACATTACGTTAAAAGTTAATAATTAATTGTTGAGTGATAAAATTAGAAGAATTAAAATTATTTATATTTTAGTGCGTTTTTTTTAAAAGTTATAAGTCTTCTAAATTAAGTGGTTTTTGAACATATGTAAAACTTGGTGTGCTACTGAGAAGTTAAAGGTTAATATTTTGATTTAGTTAAAAAACTCTCCTCTATTATTCATACTTGATAAAAAAAAATTATTGTCACCAAAATTTTTTTTTTAATTTGAGTTTTTATTTTGTTCTAATAGTTATCAAGATAATATTGATCAAAATGTCATCTATTACAAGAGGCCAGTTAATGTCTGCAATTTTCTTCGAAAACGATACTAAAAAGTGTAAAGAATTATTGAAATCAGCAAACATGTTACAACTTCCCATTCTTCGTGGCAAATATAATATTCTTAAAATGGCGATGAGGCTCAAACGTGTAAAACTGGCTGAATTATTCGCTAAAAATTGCATTGAAATAAGACACGAAAAATTGGATCGCTCTTCGAACACCCTACTCCACGATGCTGTTCGATTAGGGCAGCTTAAAGTTGTTAGAATACTTGTAAGTAGAGGTGCTGATGTTAATGCAACTAATAGAAATGGGATGACTCCTCTTCACGTCGCAGCAAAACATGGATATCTCAAGATTATGGAATTTCTTATAAGTAATGGTGCACATGTGAATGCGAGAATAACAGGACCTTATAGATATGGATTTACGCCACTACACTTCACTTGTAAATCGAATAATCTTAAGTGTGCGAAATTATTACTCAAACATAATGCTTCTGTTATTCCAGCAAACGATGATGATTATGATCCGATTGATATTACGCTTAAATGTCGTTCTTTCAAAATGACTCAATTGTTATTGGACTATGGCGCAAGTATGGCTGTTAATAAACTAGTCCATATAGACTGGGGGACTGAAGTAGGAGATGAACCCGAAGATTTAACCTTATTACACTACACAGTTTTACATCGTTCTCTACCTAAGGCAAAATTATTTTTAAAATATGGAGCAGATGTAAATATTAAAAGTACTGATGGTATATCTCCATTGGCGGATGCCATAATGGACCATAATATTCAAATGGTTAAGCTCTTATTAAACAACGGAGCTCTTATGCGCTACGATTGTAATGGGAGAGAAATGGACTTACTAGATTGTGTATTTTTTCACCGAGACAGCATTTATCCATTTTATAGTAAGTTACAGTATAATTTAGTCGATAAAAAATTAGAAATAATCAAAATACTAATTGATGCAGGAGCTAGCATCAAGGGGACAGACCGTCGGTCGAAACTTCTCTATCACTGTATTGATCGCGGATTCAGAAAAATTGTCAACTATCTTCTGTATCATACCGATTTCAATTTCTATAATTTCATTGATGTGGTATTACCAGTTGTTGCTTTTGATGAAAGTTTAATAGATCAATTTCCAGAGATTACCCATGAACCAGAGTATATAACAAAACGCAAGCTCGAATTTAAAGAACTTACTTACGACTTGATAGCGGAAAAATATTCGAGACATGTGATTGGTTTGCCGGTGGACCTCCACGAGATAAGTTACGAACACCTTACCAGACTTCCAGCTTGGTTTGAAGTGACAAAGGAAGAACATGAAAATAGAATTAAAAAAATTAAAAACAATATTGAAGATGTCGCGGATGAAATGTATCTTGAGAAAATAGGTGACAGTAATATTACTTTTTTTGATATTTTAACTTCTGATATGAACAAAATAATAAAGTTTGCATCAAACGAAAACTTTAGAGCGTTATGTATCGATGATTACAAAGAAAAATATTTTATATACTTTAATAAGCTAAAAAGCGACATAAGTTATGCCGTTAAAAAAAGTTTATCGATAGAAAAATGTAATAAGTTAGTTTATTCTTTATTTAAAAATGTACTCCCATATGACTGTTGCGAAGAAATTGTTACATATTTAGATTGTGATGAATTTATAAGTAAATTTAATGTTGATCATAAATAAAAAAAAACGATAAAAAAAAATTGTTTCTTGTTATTTCCATCCTCCTATCATGTCTGATATATAGATGTAATAATAAATAAATCAAATTATGAGAACAGATATATACTAATCGTATGAGAAGCTAAAAATTGTTTGCTTTTGCTATCCTATAAGATAATTGTAGTTTAAGAGACCTGAACTTGTTTAAATGATAGATTTACCTGCCACTTAGTTTGTTACTTTCTGAATTACTCGAGGATTAGGATTAGTATTTAAAGGTAAAAATTAAAGGTAAAAATATTTATACATTCATTCATCATTATTATTTCCTTTATTCTTCGATACCGCGCACGACGTACAGTAATCTGTAGAATTTAATGTTATTTCATTTCCTAAATTATCTTTTTTCTTTGTTTTTAAAGATTTTTATTTTTTAAACCATTTAAACTAATGTAGCATTCAACTGTGTATTAAAAGATCGACTGAATGGTACATTCGCCGTTACATTGATGCTCTTTTAGCGCCACATAATATTCCATTGGAAAAAATCTCTCATATGGTAAATTGACGTAAAACGAGCTCCTTCCTTGTAACCGTGCCTTAAATATTGCTTTGTTTTTTGAATTCTTTGTTTTTGTTTTGGATTTTTGTAACTACTAGGAATATTAAAATTTTTTCTAGTTAAGATACATATTTTTGAAAGAAATTTAATGCTCTACAAAAAAGGTCTCTTAACATTTTTCGCTAAATGCACTTCTTTAAAAGTTATTCAAGGTTAAAGTTTTGAGTAAAAACGACTTGAATAAACTGAATGACTTTTGAAGGAGTGCATTTAGCAAAAAATGTTAAAAGACCTTTTTTTGTAGAGCATTAAACTTCTTTCAAAAATATGTATCTTAACTAGAAAAAATTTTAATATTCCTAGTAGTTACAAAAATCCAAAATAAAAACAAAGAATTCAAAAAACAAAGCAATATTTAAGGCACGGTTACAAGGAAGGGGCTCGTTTTTCGTCAATTTATTTAGTAAGAGAGATTTCTTGTAGGGAATTAAATTTTCTTTTAAGAATATGCATTGCTCAAATTTTTCAGATAGATAATTTACGAGTTTTGGGGTAAAAAATGGAATTTCTATCAAAAAACGAATCGCCGTAACGATACACCACTACGAATTTAAATTATAATTAGTGTCATCTTTTAATTTTTTAGTTTTAATAATTTCTTTTCTCTGCGAAAGGTTGGAACTTTTGTTTTTCGGATCACTTGAATTATATTTAGCTGCTAGCGAGTTAAATTTACTGAGGTTGCGTTTCTTGGATGAATTTTGCGAAGTATTTTTCCTAGAAGCTTCATTAGACGAAGGAAGAATCGAGTCCTGCAAGTGACCTGGACTGTAGTGGACGTCATCGCCTTTCATCGACAGTCTTTCGCCTTCCCAGTAACCCCAGAACTGTTGGGAATAACCCATCACAATATCAACATTTTTTGTTCATTATGATCTTCTCTAGTAGAAAAAGCCATAAAAAGTCTTGGGAATAATTTATTTTTGGAGTTGAGTCTCATATGAGGATGAATGAGGATAAATGAAGATAACTGAGGATGACACTTTTCATGTCTTTATAGGCAGAGTAGCCCGTAACTTTTCTTCTGTTTCAAATAACTCCCAACAATACTAACATTTCTTGTTTCTTCGAATGTCGAGAGGTAGAGAGTACGAGAGGTAGAAGAAACTCGAAGAAGTCCTGGAAAAAAATTTTCTCCTGACGCTCGATTCGAATTTTTCTAAGTTTTCTCTGGGGTGAGTCGGGGTTGAGTCTGGGCTGAGTCGGATTCAGAGAAAGTTTCTAAATAAAGCTGGCACATGAATTTTTTTAAGTGTTCTCTGGGGTGAGTCTGGGTTGAGTCTGGGCTGAGTCGGATTCAGAGAAAGTTTCTAAATAACGCGGGCACATGAATTTTTCTAAGTGTTCTCTGGGGTGAGTCTGGGTTGAGTCTGGGCTGAGTCGGATTCAGAGAAAGTTTCTAAATAAAGCTAGCACATGAATTTTTCTAAGTGTTCTCTGGGGTGAGTCTGGGTTGAGTCTGGGCTGAGTCGGATTCAGAGAAAGTTTCTAAATAAAGCTAGCACATGAATTTTTCTAAGTGTTCTCTGGGGTGAGTCTGGGTTGAGTCTGGGCTGAGTCGGATTCAGAGAAAGTTTCTAAATAAAGCTGGCACATGAATTTTGCTAAGTTTTGTCTTTGGTTAGTTTTGAATTTATTTTGGATTTAGAGAAAGTCCCTCAATAACGCTAGCACATCAATTTTTCTATGTTTTGTCTAGGCTGAGTCTTGGATTTAGGATGAGGATTGGGGAACATGGGTGAGGATGGGTGAGGATGATTTTTTATGAAGAGTAGCCCTGAATTCCACTCCTGTTGGTAATAACCCATATCAATATTAACATTTTTTGTTCATAATGATCTTCTCTAGTAGAAAATGTCATAATAAGTCTTTGGAATAATTTATTTCTGGAGTTGAGACTCATATGAGGATGAATGAGGATAAATGACGATAACGGAGGATGACACTTTTCATGTCTTTATATGCAGAGTAGCCGGTAACTTTTCTTCTGTTGCAAATAACTCCCAATAATATCAACATTTTTTGTTCCTTTGAATGTCCTCTCGTAGATGAAACCCAAAAATGTCCTGGAAAAAATTTTTTTCCTGACGCACGATTCATATGAAGACTGGTGAGGATGGGTGAAGATGGGTGAGGATGACAGTCTCGTCATCTTACTACGAACGTCTACCGTAATAAAAAAGTATCTAAGTATAAAGTTATTGGGCAAGAACTGCTCAGGTGCATTCAATACAACCCCCTGCGCAAGAGAAATGATAGCAGCTTCTAAGGTAAACTTAGTGACACAAATCATGCAGCTCATACTTTTCCGATCATAATAATTCCGTACAATAAAAATATTTTTAATCTCAACACAAAACTGTTAGTATTTGGCGTCATAAGCAGTCATGATAAATATTTTCCCACCTGGGCTTTCATTTTTATTATAATTAAATCGATCTTATATTTATTTATTTCATTCCTCTAGAATCTAGTCACCATAAGTATGTCACCTAGTGATCTATACTACCCTCACCCTCTATATATATATCTATATCTGTATATTTACTTAAAATGAGGGTAGATCATGTACGCAAGCGTTTCAAGCGGGTAAATTTATTGATTTGAATGCGCAAGTGCAATTAAAACGCGCATTGTGCTGAATTTTTACACAAGAAACAATTCTTACTCGTTATTTATTACTTTCTTTTAAAAAAACAATACAGCTCATTTCAATTTTTCCTCGACAATTCAAATAACTACCAATAGATTGTAATATATATTAACAAGTGAATCAAATCATCCGTCTCCTTAAAGAAGTAGTTATCGATTTGTTTTGGTCAGGCCGATAAAAATATGATTGGCTCACGTATTTTTAACTTGCCAGCGACTTATAGCAATAAGTGATCAAGTAACTCGAGATCTTCATAAATTTTATAGCGGATAGGTTGTGACGAAGTGATTAAAGACGGACCTGACAACGCTTTACAAGGTAAATAATCAAGTTTTTTGTCAAGATCCTCAATTTTCCTGGGGTAAATTTATTTATTTATTTAAGCAGCAGCATAATTTTATTGATTCCAATCGTAGGTGTACCCAATTAGCCCTGTAACAGGGCCAGGTGCTGCACGTTCAGTATGGGAGCTAAGTCCAGACCCCGACATGGTCGGGCATCTATCGAACAATTCAATCGGAACTCACAACGTAAATATGACCAAAAGAAATGTCACAAGAGAAAGAAACACTCCTGACGAAAATATTTATGCTGATGAAGCGACCACGGGACAGAATCCTACAGACGAAACCAAAAGAATCTTTGAACTTCTTCGCGCTGGGTAATTATTTTATAATTAATCATTATATATTCATTATCTGAAATTTTTGTTTAAATACCGATACAGAGACACGGAAACCGTTGAAGAATTAGTTGAAAAAAATGGATTGAGTATCCTGAGTGTTCGTGATAAATGGGGATACACACCAGCTCACTGGGCAGCATTAGATGGCAATGTTGAAGTTAGTTAATAATTTATATATTTTATTGATATTCAAATTCAAATTCTTAAATTATTAGGTAATGCGGTATTTAGTCGAAAGAAATGGGCCAGTTGATTTATCATGTCTGGGTACGCAAGGACCCAAACCAATTCACTGGGCATGCAGAAAAGGTCACAGCGCTATCGTCCAAATACTTCTGAAGGTAAATACAGTAGATTTATGCTGATATTTTAAATAATCAAAAATAATGACTTGGCAGGCAGGGGTGGCCGTAAATACAGCAGATTTCAAAGGTCTGACACCTCTGATGACAGCAAGTATGTTCGGTAAATTTGCAACGGCGGCATTTCTTCTTGGTTCCGGTGCACTAGGTCATCTGACAGACATTAATGGCGACACTGCACTACACTGGGCTGCTTACAAAGGTCACCCAGACTTAATTCGTCTCCTTATGTACAGCGGAGTTGATTTACAGAAGCCCGATTACTTTGGCTCAACACCTCTGCACTTAGCGTGCTTATCAGGGAACGTTAGCTGCGTAAAAATACTCTGCGAAAAAAGTAAAATAGAATTAGGACCACGCGATAAAAACGGCAAGACACCTCTGCAATTAGCCAAAAGTCACCGTCACTCAGAAGTCGTTGCGATTCTGGAGAACGAACAGAAACGTCGGTCACGATGGGTACCGCCAATAAATGAGCTCTGGTAAATATATTTTAAATAAATAAGCCAGGATGAATTTTAATTTTATGATTGCATTAGGAAAAAATTTATTAAACAGGGCACTATTATTTGGCGGAGCGGGAAACAGTAAAGGGCCTTTGCTATTATTTATGGGATCTGTTTTATTATGGGGCTATCCAATGTATCTACTCAAATGTCTACCTCTGACGTGGAATTTTTTACGCGGTAGTCATTATTGTTTTATTTATTGGAATATTCTGATGTGGTTGTCATGGATCGTCGCCAATAGACGCGATCCCGGTTACGTACCTCAGAATAGTGATACTTATTACAGAGCCATTAAACAGGTAATTTTATTTTATTATTTATTTACTCTGACAAAACCAATTTACCGTAAATTGAAACCGCCAGAGTACTTGTAATAAAAAGTGAATATACATATGACATATTTTTCTTATTATTTATAGATTCCGTATTTTGATAAGTGGAAGAAAAGAAATGTTATTTTGTCACGTTTATGCCATAGTTGCAGATGTTTTAGACCACTAAGAGCTAAGCACTGTAGAATTTGCAATCGCTGTGTCACGTATTTTGATCATCACTGTCCTTTCATTTATAATTGTGTCGGTTTACGAAACAGGTAAGTTCTTGATCACTTTAATTGTAGCAAAATTAATTAAACAGCTTGAAATATTTATTGCAATTTTTTTAAGTCATGAGAATCTAAATTAAAATTTATTTATGAATGTTTTATTAAAACTTTTCTTCTTCTATTTGCTTGTGATAAATTTTTTTCTTATATTTTATTTAAAATTTTCTATCAATTCCTCTGTCAGTTGACGGAATTTTTTATTTATTTGAATTTTTTTAGTGCAGTGAAACGAAGGGATTAAAAATTCTGATTATTAATAGAACTATACAATGTTTTTTACTATATAAAGTAATGATAAATATATAAATTACTTATATTCAATATATATAATTTTGCAGAATGTGGTTCTTTCTATTCGTAATGTGTGTGGCGATAAATTGTTCATTCACGCTCTACTTTGCGTGTTATTGTATTGCAATTGAAGGATTGCAATTGATGTACGTGTTGGGTCTGATAGAGGCGCTTGTTTTTTGCGGACTCGGTTGGATACTAACATGCACATCAGTAAGCAAATGTTTTACACAGTTACAGAAAGAAAATTAAACATTTTTAATTAAATGTTAAATATTTTTTCTCTACTTCTTTTTACTTATTCAAATATTTAGTATTTATTTAAATATATTTTAGGTACTGCACGCATGCATGAATTTAACAACCAACGAAATGTTTAATTACAAGAGATACTCGTACTTACGTGACAAAAAAGGTAAATACTCGAATCCATTTAGTCGCGGACCAGTGCTCAATTTTATTGAATTCTTTCTCTATCCACCTGATCACTATGCAACTGACCCGCAGCATTACAATATTTTATCTGAAGAAGCTATGTAATAGTTTTTACTTTCTTTACTTACTTCAATTACTTTTTTCACATTATTACCGCCAAGTACCACAAGATAAATCATTTTAGTCAATAATAATTAAGTTTTAATTAAATGCTACAAACTGAGAGTCTAAAATATTACACACGCACAACAATAAATAATTATCATATATAATTTATTATAATTACATTCATAATATCAATAATGTGAATTTGAATATTTAAAAATACTGACAAAATGAGTAAATTAATTTATAAGTTAATTACATACTTAGTTTATAATAATATTTGGATATTATTGAATATTTATAAAATATGAAAATACAAATATATATATTATGTAAAAAAAAGTTTAATATTTGCAATGTAAATATTTATCAGTAGCAAAAGAAAAAGTTGTAATTGTTTTTATCGATAAATAAAAATGCTTGCAAAAAAATTTAACTTGACGCCTAGTTAATCTTTGGTAAAATATACTGCATCTTTCCCAGTTTAAAAAAATAAAGCGTTAGTTATTATATACTTTGGAATTAACTGCTGACAGAGGTAAGAAAATGTATAAATATGGTAGTAAAAAATTACAGAGATATTATGAGTAATTGCAGTGTATAAGATAAGACTAAAAATTTTTACGGAAAGTAAATTTAAAATTATTTTTTTTTACCATTTAGTAATTAATGATACGTCAAAAATGTATAAAAATTTTTTCATATAAATAGTTATTTAAAATCACGTATTTTATACCACGTGTGCTTAGTTATAAATAATAATCAATATCTTAAAGTTCAAAACAAAAATCATAATTTGGTGGTGGTTCTGGTATTGGTGGAGGGTCTTGAGGAATATCAATGCCTTCGGCATCGAGTAATCGCAGCTTAATATCCATCGACAATAGAGTTTCTAAATCATTTTCTGTCTCTTTACTTGTCATTTTATTACCTGAACAAATAACAATTATAAATTGATAATGATTAATTATTATAATAACTAAATAATTAAAAATAATAACATACCAAGCAAAGCATTGATACCATCAGTCCAGTAATCAAAAACTTGTTCATCCGGTGCAACAAAGTCCAAATTTGATATTTCAACAGAATCTAGAACCAGGGAAAATGCCAACTGATGAGTTGTCTTTCGTCTTTGTAAGTCTTTCATATGTGGACAGTCTCTGCCAATAAGAAGCCCACGGATATCGACGACAGCGAGTTTCATCGGCAGGTCATCAATAGTCGGCACTGACTTTTCATCACAGTCTCCATAATGAAATACTTTGTGATTTGGTGACAAACGGACGTACCAAAATTTATCTTTTATCCTCTACACAAATTTTAAATAATTTTATAAAACCACTTCTGATATCTTATGACTAATTACTAATTATCGTGACAATTACCTGACCCCTGGCACTGTACTTAGTAAACCTTGTGCCTTCAACAAGAAAACCCAGTCGTTGCTGTTGGATAAGCTCGAGGATTTCCGGTGTTATTTGCTCGCGCAATTCCACAATTGGCTTAGCATGGCTTTCCCACTCTTCTCTGTTAGTTCTCTCCTGTTGCCACAAATTGGTGATAGTCGAGTACGTCAACTGCTGCAATTTGTTCCTAAATTTATCAAGACCCGTCGGCTTGCACTGGAGTGCACGTGTTATTTGTTCTCGCACTACAGAAAATACTTTAACAAAATCTTCAGTAGTAGCGCGCATTTCTTTCCAGGTTTTATTTAGCAGCACAATACACACGCAGTAAAATTCTTCGAACGGATGGTCATGAGTAAAAAACATCGGATGATATGACTGCCCTTGCTCACTTGGAGCTTCTCCAATTCTCAATACCTGAAAAAATAATCCATTGTCATATTAATTTAAAATTAATCAGCAACGACACTTACTACCAAAGTAATTAATAAATTAGTAATAAATTACCTCACATAATAATTTAACAAGCTCAACGCTTGTCCTACCAAATGGACACTCATGTTCATCAGCACGACAAGAATGCTCCAGAACAACTTTAGTGTACGACTCGGTATGATTTCTAGCGAAATAAATCATACAATCAAGCGCCAGCATACCAGGAGGTGTCCCGGTAAAATCTAACGCCGGGTTGATGTCATACTTGAAGCCTAATTTTTTGTAATCTTTGGCAAATAAGCCTTGTTTACGTGCAGCGACATCACTGCCACTGACATTACCCTCAGTGTCAAAGGCAATACGACGCAATTCTTTTATTTTATCATGAGCGTCCTGGTCCTGCGGGTCCATTTTCGTCATCATGCGTTGCTCGAGTAAACTCAGTACCAGCGTTTGCAGTACGTAGAGCTGATGTGCCATTTCAGTGCCAACTTGCCCAGTTGACTGAATAACGTTCGTCAAAAAAACATTGCGCACTTGTTTAGACTGCAGTGTTGCTGCTACTGCACGTCTTTTTATCAAGTCAGCTTTTAAAAACAGGGCATTTATTAAAGCTATCGTGTTCTGCTGAATCTGCGGTGACATACTTTGCAAATGCATCACAAGATTTGGGAATGTAACTTCTTTTTCAACTAAACTGTACTTGCCAGATGAATTCAGAACAATGTTCTCTAGAATACTAAGAGATGCCTCAATTACACTAGTATCCTGAGACACTGATTGATTGTTTACGTAGCTTGCGACTTTGTTGATAAACGGTGGCTCCAAAATGTCCCAGGACACTATCCCATGATCCATCAACTCCACGAACGATTGGAGCGCACATGCCAGTGCTGCAGTTTTATATTTTCCTGATTCAATCTATATTCATTTCATTTAATTATTAATGATCCATATAAACAATAGTATATTCTGTGACGAGATGAAACGATTTCAGACCAGGGTGACGGCTGACATCACTCGCAGTCTGAAGACCTTTCATCCTGAGTTACACTAGACTTTTCATGATCACCTGCATTGGAATAAAGTTCCAGATAAACTTACCTGTGATATTATTAACGCCAGTCCTTGCTTATTTATAAACTCATGTGCAAATGTAATGTCATTACTGAGTGTACTTAATTTTTTCAGTGCTGACAATTTGTCATCAGCTGTTCCATTGTTTAATTTGTGCAAAATATCACCAGCTGTTTTACTCGGCGAGTGTTCCAGTCTCAACACACTCCCGTTTTTAATTTCATTTCTATTTTTTTCAGTAATGTAGTTCTGATTATTGTTCTCTGAAAATTGCAGCGAGTACGTCTCAGGATCCGTCAAACTCCATTCGTTACATAACCCCTGTTGATAATTAAATTAATTATTTAATTAATACAGGCGGTAATACGAATTTAAAAAAAAATTAATGTATATAATATATGGGTTAATATGAAAACTTACTTGAATTATTCCAGTTAATGGTTGCTTTTGATTGAACTCAATTAACTGAGGCATTTGTCCTGTCATTTGGACAGCAATTTTGACAATATTTGAATCTTTTTGCACTGGCATTTTAATTGTTTGTGTATACATTTAATAATTAAACTTTTTGGCACAACTATTTGTTTTACTTATTTATTTAAATGACAGGCTCTTTATTATTAATAAAATGACAAAGACAATGTGTCATACTCGTCATAGTAACGTGACACCATTTTTAGGTGTATATATATATAGATATATGGTGAAGTTTTCAGTTACAGACAAATGTCACTATTCTGGTGATCTTGAGATAATTTTTTTCTAATTTACTGCATGTCGATAAAGACAATGGCTGATGATATGTACTTTAAATAATTATAGTACAGAATTATTTTCTATCTACTGTTTTATTTGTTTACACTATGAAAAATGTAATGAAGATTGTAAAATAAATAATACTATTTTTAAAGATGTTTTTATATTTTCATAAAGGGATTTTTTATGAATTTAATACTTGTAGGTATCAATTTGTAAATATATAAAATAGTATATTGTTATTTTTTGAGGTTACGAGGTAAGATTTAAATTTATTTTAACAATAATAATGATGATTATTTAAATTAAAGTGTGACGTTGACAGGAGAATATTGTTTTTGTAGATTTATAAATAAATATAAGGATTATTGAAATGGCTGGTCAACAACCGTCTTTTCCATCGGGTTTTCCGGCACCCCAACAGCAAGCGATGATTAATCAATTTGGCGGGGGTCAAATGGTACCAGAGTTGATGGGCCCTCAGCAAGGAGGCATGCCAGCAGGTTTAGTTAATCCCCAACAGTTTGGAGGGAATGTTGGTGGCAACGTTGCTGGCGTTGGCCCAAATCCAATGGGTATTCCGACAGCTCAGCAAGTTATGACCCAACAGCGCCAACAACTGGCCCAACAGACCCTCATGCAGCAGCAGCTCCAACAAATGCAGCAGCAACAAATGCAAATGCAGCAGCAGCAACAACAGACAGCACATGTCCCTCAGAGCAGCCAAGCTGCTAATCAGGTACAGACACCTCAGACTCCTGTTCCTCAAGTTCAGCCGCAAATTCAACAGCAGCAGCCGCAACCTCCTCAGCAACCGGCACAGCAGCCTCAGCAACAGCAGCAGCAGAATAAAGAATATAATACTGTTAGCATTTGTAAATTAGGACAAGAAACCGTTCAAGATATTGTCAGTCGTGCCCTTGAAGTTTTTCAAATTCTAAAAGTTATTCATCCTCCAAATGGTAAGTCGTGATTACTTTAAGATTTATTGATGATCTCTGAAGCTGTTTACTGTTAATTATATATTTTTCAGGCACATCTCAAAGTGCTACTGCAGCAAATGACAAAAAAATAAAATTACAAGAACAAATAAGAATGAACACTTTACTTTTAAGACGTTTGAGACTGGTATATGATAAATGTAATGAAAATTGTCAGCTGCAAGGTATGGAGTACACGCATATCGAGAGTTTGATCCCCTTGAAAGAAGAGTGGGACATGAAGTCTGAGGAAAAGAAAACCTCCGAAGCGTATCGACTTGCTTGCGAGGAACGTAAAGAGTTGATTGAAGTAAGCAGTCTTTTTATTTATTCTCATATTATTTAAGTAACATAATTAATATAACCCAAGTAGCACATGTCCTTAAGACATCTGCATGATACAAGTTTTGACTTATTCATAAGACACCAGAATGTTGACAAAGCGATCAGAAATCGCGGCAAAAATTAAATTAAAAATGTTTTAATTGAAAAGACTTTTTTAGAATGGAAAAAAGAACATAAATTTTCCATTACTCTTAGGACCAACATCTGTAGATCTTATTTACATAAAAAAATGGGATCTTAAAGTTGTCTGTGCTACTTGGGAACAATAAAATAATTTTATTAACATGAATGTTTAAATTTTCTAGCAAGTAACGGCTAAAAACCGCCACCTCAAAGAAATAATAGATCATCTGAGACGAATTATTTCCGAAATAAACACCATGTTGCATATGCGAAGGTCTTAAAAGTAAATTTTATACGTACATATAACTTAAAATAAATTATTTTATACTATTGATAAGAAAATAAATGAATAAAATATTGTTATTGTATCTTCATGGTGCTTTTATATTATTTATTGTGAAACTTATGACGTCTGTTGCTCGGAGAATAGCTTCCGGCACGACTCCCAATGGCGTTTTCAAATTGTGGACGAACAGTTCAAGACAATCTACATCGCAGCCACGAAATTCTCCAGATACACGTGAGTTCTCGTAGAGATAAAAATTCGCTTTAGCTCCTGGAATTATTTTAGTAATTTAATTTTTAATTTATTATGCAAATTGTCATCCTAAAGTTAACAATTATATTTACCAATAACTCCATTCATAAATCGTAAATATCGTTCGCGCAAAAAAGTTCGAGCTTCTTGCATTTCCGGTTTTGAAAACTCCGGTTCTGTAACTCCTGACAGATCTTGGATCTCATGGGGTTTAAAATCTTCACTGAACATTATTACTTATTTGTTTATTTATTTATAAACAATTCGAGTATTAAATCACGTGTTGACAGAAAAATTTTCGTATGTACTGTAGATATTTTGATAAAGAGGGAGTTACTGTCGCTAAGCTCCGAAAAATTTCAAATCATCCCCAAGTAAATGAAAGTAAATTACAACAGACATTGATGATTTATTATGGAATTATTCTATAAATATTTTTGGAGCTGATTATTTAAATTTAAAAATAATTAAATTCATATTTATTTAAACTTGAGTATTTATTACCGCGTGCTGATAAGAGCGATGGCTGATGATACTAATAAACAAATTATACAAAAATATTTTTACGCTGGCATTTAAATTTTGGAGTACAAAATACTGGTATTTTTATAAAAATGTATTGAGCTTATGAACAAAATATTCAAATTTGTTTTCAAAAAAATTAGTAATTCTTATTTTTAATATTTTATTTTATTAATTAAATGTACATATATATTTATTTTTGAAAATAATTTATTTTAAATAAATAAATTCATTAAAATTAATCCTAAGATCGTCGCATATGCAACATTATATTTATTTCCGAAATAATTAGTCGTATATGATCGATTATTTCTTTCAGGTTACGGTTCTTGACAGTTACTTTCTGAAATAATTATTAAGAAATCAATACATCATTTTTATTATTTTACAGTAAAAATAATAATGATAGTAAATTATTTACCTCAATTAAATCGTTGCGTTCCTCACAAGCGTGTCGATACGCTTCGGAAGTTTTCTTTTCCTCTGACTTCATGTCCCACTCTTCTTTCAAGGGGATCAAACTCTCGATATGCGTGTACTCCATACCCTGTAATTGACAATTTTCATTACATGCATTGTATACCATTCTGAGACGTTTAATAAGTAAAGCATTGGCTTGTAGCTGATTTAGCATCTTCTTTTGCCTTTCATTTGCTACAGTAGTTCCTTGCTGAGTGCCTAATATGAAAATATAAGGGATAAGTACTCTAAAGTATAAGGAATAAAACAGTAAAATACAACAATTACCGTTGGGAGGTTGAATAGTTTTAAGAATCTGAAAAACTTCAAGAGTTCGGTTGACAATATCATGTACCATTTCTTGGCCTATTTTACATAAAGTGGCAGTATTATATTGTTGCTTTTGCTGAGGCTGCTGTGCCGGTTGCTGAGGAGGTTGAGGCTGCTGCTGTTGAATTTGCGGCTGAACTTGAGGAACAGGAGTCTGAGGTGTCTGTACCTGATTAGCAGCTTGGCTGCTCTGAGGGACATGGGCTGTCTGTTGTTGCTGCTGCTGCATTTGCATTTGTTGCTGCTGCATTTGTTGGAGCTGCTGCTGCATGAGGGTCTGCTGGGCCAGTTGTTGGCGCTGTTGGGTCATAACTTGCTGAGCTGTTGGAATACCCATTGGATTTGGGCCAACGCCAGCAACGTTGCCACCAACATTCCCTCCAAACTGTTGGGGATTAACTAAACCTGCTGGCATGCCTCCTTGCTGAGGGCCCATCAACTCTGGTACCATTTGACCCCCGCCAAATTGATTAATCATCGCTTGCTGTTGGGGTACCGGAAAACCCGATGGAAAAGACGGTTGTTGACCAGCCATTTCAATAATCCTTATATTTATTTATAAATCTACAAAAACAACATTCTCCTGTCAACGTCACACTTTAATTTAAATAATCATCATTATTATTGTTAAAATAAATTTAAATCTTACCTCGTAACCTCAAAAAATAACAATAAACTATTTTATATATTTACAAATTGATATCTACAAGTAGTAATTCCATAGAAAACCATTTATGCAGTTTTAAAAATATACAAAAAAACAATTACTAATTACATATACATAATACTTAAAAAATGTAAACCAAATGTCAGCTACTGAATTTGTACACAAAAGTCTTAAACAATATATATACATACACGTGCTTCACGTGCTGCGTCGAAGAGGGACTCGCGGGTGTAAATAAAATGCGCAAGTCGCCTGCGCACACTGACATTATATATAAATGGCGCGCTCTTTTAATATACTGAAATAATCCCAAGAAAAAAACACACTTACTTACTCCAAAATATTTTTTCAAGTATTGATTCACCAGTAGAACTTTCCCTCAACTAATAAATTTCATAAATTTAAAATTTAAAAATATTTTTCTCCAAATACCGTCCAGTGACATCAATTCGATTAATAAATCAATAGACGTCAAAAAGTTGAAAAGTAATTTATTCAAACCAATAAAAAAATATCGCATACGCAACTACTCCCATTCATTCGTAATTATCTAGAAATCTTATATATCTCAGCTCCAATGTCTCAATGCATCTGAAGAATGTAAGATCAGCTGGTTCTTTGCTGTGTCCTCCATACACCCACTACGCAAATTTCGAAATCATAAACGCGCGTTATAAATACTAGTAACATTACATCACAAACATTAAACACAACAATAATTACACAAATAAAAGTCAAGGATTAACTTAAAAGGTAAATTTTTATTCTACTATTTTTACTCCACTTAAAATACTTCCCCTCGATAGAATTAAAATTAATTTTATTTCTTATTTTTTATTTATCTTATAGAAACACGCCTAGAATTTAAAAGTCAACAAGGGATACAACAACACGATGATCAGAGGTTCGACATCTAATTTTAGTTTCTGTTTTGCCTCGACAACGAGTAGATGTGCGTGCCAACGAATCCATCGTAAACCACCTTGATGATAGACTCCAGCTTTCCAGCGACACGCTACTAGGTCTGTACTTATATATATTTTTTTTTTTACCATCAATAACTACATCCTTGTACTTAAATTTTTCATCTCCAAATTACAACTGTACTCACTACTCATCAAATAATTAAATTTTATAAAATTAATTTATTTTTAGGATGACAATCGAAAAGTTTTTCAACGACGTCTATAAAGTAAAAGACGATGAGACTTTTATTAAGCAGTTCAATGATTATTCTAAATCCGGTAACAGACACAAGATGATCGAAATGATTATGCAATTACAACAGGTGTCTGGTTTAAAAATTACTCCAATGTTTACCGGGAAAAATAACGAAATAGCTCGGCGATTATTTGATGATATAAATTTTTTAGAGAAAGAAACAGCCAAGGAAACAGTTGCTGGTAAAATAAATCTACTGACTCAAGCACTCTTCGCCGTTGAAAGTGACAATTTATTGCCCATGGGCATTCAAATTGTTTTGTCTCGGGCTCGACACGCGTTTAGTGTTGGGTTGTACCAAAAGTGTTGTAAAGACTGTGATTATGCGATCCAATTGCTTGATAATATAAAAATATCTTGTGAAAATGAGCTCGATAATTATAAAAAAATGTCTAGTGTACTTAAGAGTCAGGCTAAAAAATTAATTAGTAAAAATAGTAATGAATTTAATAACAATAATAACAATAATTTATTAGTAAATATTGAAATTGACGGAAAACGTAATAAAAAATTGTTAAGCTGCAGCGAAGCTGTGACTTTTTCTCACAATTCCGTTCGTGGGAGACATTTAGTTGCTACAAGAAATATAAAAGCCGGAAGTGTAATTATCATTGACAAACCTTTTGCTTTTAGTACTGACAAACGAGCTATCAGTACCAATTGTCTTCATTGCCATGTGTCTTTTTCATTAGAAGACAAGATAAAGATACCCTGTGCCAATTGCCAGACAGTTAGTACACTTGTTAATGTATTTGAATTTTTTAAAATAAATTAGTAATTAAATTTTCTTGTTTTACACAACAGGTTTCTTTCTGTAGCGAAAAATGCCGAGGAGAAGCGTGGGATAGTTATCACAAATATGAATGTATGATATTCGATATTTTTATTGAAAACTTTGATTCAAACAGACAGCGCTCGCATCTTTTATTAGCGTACCGCGCTACTGTTATCAAGGCAATAAACAAGGAGTTGAATGCTTTGGATAAAGAATTTATGGATTTCCACAGAGAAAAAAATGAAGATAGAAATGAGTTTATTAGAAGCGACATAAATGTATATGACCCGTTGGATTACAAGACAGTTTATTTATTGGAGACTCATTGCAAAAAATCAGATTGTCAGCTTAATTTAGCTCGCGGTATAAAAGCTGTTTATTTGGCTAAATGTCTTGAGTTTGTTTTTGAAGAATTTGGAATTAAGAGTCTTGGAGTAGAGGAAATAAAAATACTTGCAGTGGGAATTATGCGGCATATGCAAGCAATCGACTGTAATGCTTATGAAATTGTTGAAAATATTCGGGATGAAGAAACGAAGACATTGGAACCAATAAATATTGGGGGCGCTATTTATACGACTGTTAGTCTTGTTAATCATAGTTGCTATCCAAATGTAGTCCGACACTCTTATCCTGGCGGTAGTTTGAATATTTGAATATTTGAATATCGTACTGAAACGTTTGATAATTTTTCTAAAACTTGTGAATTTATTTCAGGTAAAGTTGCAGTACGCGCGCTGAGATTTATAGAAAAAGGATCTGAAATTCTTGATTGCTATGGGCCACATTTTGTAAGCGATAAATTACTGTCACGTCAGAAATATTTGTCTGATAAATATTATTTTATTTGTACATGTGATGCGTGCAAGAATGATTGGAAATTACCTACGGGTGAAACAATATTCCGATGCTTGTGTGGATCTAAAGTAGATCATAAGCAGTCACGCTGCACACGCGTGTCCTGTTCACGCAAAGCTGACGTCAAAAAATCAAATGATCAGTTGATTAAATCAACTAAAAAGCGTGTCAGCGCGATTACTAAAATGTATGACGGAAATTACGTCCAGGCATTACCCTTATTATTAGAACACTCTGGGTTTGTTGATAAGAATTTAATGCCGCCCAACATTGAAGCCGTTAAAACGCAGCAATCGATAATACAATGTTTCAATAGCATGGCTAATGTGAGTAAAAATTTTTAGTTTTCTTTACTAGTTCAACTTTCAAAATTTAAATAAATTTTTTATTATTAATTGTGACAAAAATAAAGTAATTCATTCATTAATTGAAACATTACCTGATGTTTTTTATTTTTAATTAATTTACAGTAAAATAATTAAACTAGATATTTATTCCAAGGAAATTTATTTGTTTTTTTTTGAAGGAAAAATTATTTTATTGTCTTTAAAGTGCAAGCGAATAACCAATTATCACAACAGTTCTTATATCTAGTATACTTGCTAATTAATAGCGCAGTGATATTTTTACTTACTGACAGAAAAAAGTTCTGATAATTTTCTTCTGTCTATAATTTTGATTATTTATATAAACACAAATTTCAGCTTAAAAATATGAATAATTAAAATATATGAATATAAATACATGAATTTTTTTTAATGGCAGACAATTAATTTTTTTTTAGTCTCGTATACTACTTTTGTAAAATTTAAATAGATCTAACAACTAATTAACATAAATTATTTATCAATCTATATAAATATATTACAATTAAAAAAATTGATTACTAACAAAAAAATTAAATTGCGCAGTACAAGAAAAAAAATGAATAAACTTTACTTTTACTTCTGTTCCTTTATTCCGGTGTTAATATTGATGATGAATAAATTGCAGTTACAATTTTTCCGGTGATTTAAAATACTGGAAAAGAGGTTTTACTTATTTTTAATACATTTATTACTCAAACACTTGTTCACTTTCCAATAAGGCATTTACGCAACAATTAAATTATATACATCATTTAATAACTTTAAATCCTTTCATATTTTTGTAGATATCATAGTGTTCTTTATCACTGCATTCACTTAGAATATATATTTTATATTTTTTATTTTAATAACTAAACACTCATTTAAACATCTTAAATTTATTTTTTAAAGATGGTATACAAACAACTTGTGCGAATTTTTAACGTATCAAAGATACTTGCGGCATAGTTTTTGCGCAAACGAATGCTTACAATAAATATATCAACATCAGTGCAATATATATATATATATTTTCCAACAGACAAATAAATATAAAATTGTTTATCTTATTTAATTAAAAAACTGATATATAAATTTTAAAAATTTATAAAATAAAAATTTGTTTTAAAAAAATCATTACTTTAAAGCACTGAGTTTGATATATACAAGACACCTCGTTGAATTTCATGGAAAGTGTAGATAAAAATGTTGGTTGCATTAAAAAATTATTTATTTTATTTTGTCGTCATAGCCAGACCTGTAATAATATTATTTATATTAATGAAGAAAAAAATTTATATTTAGTTTGAAAAAAGTAAATTTCTAATACTGTACAATATATTTTTATAAATATACTTACCTCATCATTATTTATCACTAGTCAGACATGTTCACCGTCACTAGTGCTACTTGTACTTGTCATTCCTTCACTTTTACCCGCAGTTGTTTGTTGCTGCCTATTAACTTCTTGGTCCTGTCGCTCTCTTTCACGTGCAGCTTTTCTTTCGCGCAAAAGTTCCATTCTGCGAGCGCGGTGAAGACTTCCTGAAGGAAATGTCGAGTCTTCAACAGCTGCCGCGGCTGCTGCTGTCGCTCCACGTTCAACTACCGTCTAATAAATAAGTAAATACATTTAAAAATAGTTAATTAATAATTTAAAAAAAAAAATACAAACCTTGAGAATAAAACTAGCGGATGAATTTTTAGCATTGGGACTCTGCGCACTCCAATTATGGCCATGGGTACTGAAATAACCCCCCATTTTGGGTTTAATATGACGATTATGCATTTCCATATGAACTATTTTCATAAACTCAATTTGTGCCGCGAGTTTTTGAATTTCTTCTTTAAGCTCTTCGTTCTCTTGATACAAATCAGTTGTTTCTTCAGCGACAAGGCCGCGTATACCATTCAAGGAAAAGCTGGCCGTGATACCCCGAGCACGAGCACGACTGTCCCACTGGTCACCGTGACCTCGTAAAACTCGTAATACCTACACAAACATATATATAAATATATATACAACTAAACTCCATTATCAATGACAAGCTCATTAAAATTCCTCTTAACTCTATTTACTGCACACTACTTTTGTCACGCGACTTGTGATAAAATTTATTTATAAATTATCATACAAGCTAAATTAAATATAACAGTTTTAAATACCTTCGGCCCGAATACGAGGCCAACGGTCACCGTTGTCGATAATTGGGTCCGTAAAAAACCCAGGGTGTACTTAATATCCGGGCCAGCATGCGGAAATATAAAAAGGCTGCAATGAAAATAAATAATTAAATACAATAAATAATAAAATAAAAATTAATTAATTAATTACTTACTGGATTGCTATCATTGTTGTATTTACACCAGCAATATTATAAATAGCATAGCTAATTAATCTCGCTTCATTGAATAAGCTCTCGGCATTGCGCACATTGTAGCATACCCTTATGCCCCACGCGAGAAATAAAATTTCTCCTGCATAATTTTAAAAAAATTATAATCCCAGGTTATAATTTTTTTTTTTTTAAATATTATTAAATACAAACCGATAGCAAGACTGTGATCCCACCAGTTATACTCGCATTGATTAAACTCAAGGCCTTGACTATCGGCAATAACATGAGCATCAGGCGGGGCACTGAGTGTCCAAGTGCTCAAATAAATGATCATAACCAGCAGAATAGGTATCATCCACTGCAGTAGCTGCTTGTCTGTGAGCTTAACTTTGTGAGCGCTCTTGACGCGATACGTCAATGATACTCGCCAGGTTTTCATTAGCAGAGCGGTGTACGATATACAGAACCCAAGATGTCTTGTCCACTTGGTTGCTATACAAGAGTATACGTCAAGTACTGGAAATATTGCAGCCATCTATAAATACCAGTAAAGCTCAAGTACTTTCTACTCAACTCTTAAATTAAGTGATCAATAAATTAAATTGTCAAACTAATCCAATTAATTTATCATTATCACGCCTTCGGTAATCATAATATTTAATGCTCTCTTTATTAATAATTAGCAAGTGGCAATGATAGAGAAATTAATGTTGATATTTATTATTAAAATAGCACTTGAGGTTGAACATAATAACAATAACTTACTTCTAAGTACATTATTGCGCAGCCAAGTAGAGTTATGGATAGAAAAATAGGGGATGCAACCTTGAAGACTTTGAGCTTGCGATGCTTGTAGACGTAGAATATTAAAAGGACGGCGCCGCACGAACAAAATATCGAAAATGTCAGCAAAGTTATTCTGAAATAAATAATTTTTAAAATAATAAAATAATTGGTGATAATAAACATAATTAAAATGAATGATTACCTGAATGGCCAATGATAAGTAGCTAGACAAGGTTCTGGACCTTTACAAGTAACGCAACCGACAGCACATCTAGTGCATCTAAACATTTTATCATACAAATCACTTTTATTCATCTGCATTTCTCTCCACGCAGCTTTAAATTTGAATAAAAAATACATTGTTTTAGATAGCAACAAAAAAAGTAAGGTAATTAAATATTTAACGAGTAATTAAAAAGACTGAGGGACTCGAGGATCTCTTCGCTGTATAATTAACGTTGAAAGATGGGAAAGATGTCTTGGGGTTGGGGTGTATATGTGATATATACATTGTGTGTATAAATAGAAGAATGGAGGAATAATATAAGGGTGCGGCGCATACCTTCTACGAGCACTCCGTCGAAAGCTGCGGGTTCTCTGGCAGCGGCACTTGAAAGATCGAGGCTGTAAAAGCCATCACGACATCTGCATACGTAGGCACCTTTTACCCAGCCGGGTGCGATGGGCGATACGCTGATCTCGGCACTTCTGTGGCTGGATGGTCCTCTGTACTCGCACTGTAAATCCCTCGGTATAATTATTCATTAGTCCCTACTATATTCATCATCTTGAATTTTAAATTAACATATACATTATATCCTATATATACATATAACTTTTGACACAATTATGTCTAATTAATCTTGATTATGTTTACTTGCGTGGTATCGTTGTGACACTTATGTGAGCCTCTAAATGATTCTATTTGATTATCATGAGCTGGCGCGGAAGCAGAAGCATCTGAACGCTGATCCGTTGAAGTAGAAGTTGAAGATGAAGATGAAGATGAGGAAGAAGAAGAAGATGATGATCGAGTTAGAGATGAGTCAGCAGCAAAACTGGCTGAGGGTGATACATCTCCATCGCACTGGTTAACTTCCAGCCCGCTGATGTCGATATCCACACTTAAAAAGTCACGAATGCTGCAATAATCGATCGCGATTATTCAGTATGGTATACGACGACGACGCGTCTGTAAAAAGTTTTTAATAATATTCACTTTACAAAGTTTTGTATTGTATTTTCTTTATTTTTTTTATAACTTATCTTGGCTTTTTGTATTTAAAATCAATACTTACAACAATACTATAATACTTTAAGTAAACAATTTTTTTCTTAGCATAAATGTAAATGTGAGCTTTATATAAATACATATATTTAAAAAGTGTAGTAAATTAATTAAAACAAATTACCCGTTTCGCGTATCTGATTGTCGTACATAAACGCTGTATGATATTATCCACTGATGAGTTTTGCAAGATAAATATGGCAGCGTCCACCAGCCCATGTATGATTCTATTGGAGCTGATAATACGAATTTAGGAGATCTATATAAATAAAATAAATTAAGCTGTGAAATTGGTATTGTTTATGGGAAAATTATGTAAAGGACGGATGGAAAGAGAAATCAGCACGTGCGCTCAAGGGAATGTGGGTGTGGGTGTGGGAAAGGTTTCATTATGTATGTATGTATGTATGTACATATATAGATATAGTGTGGGGTAAGAGAAAAATAAAGTATTGAAGAACCTCAATTGCGAAGTAGAGCCTCCGGCATTCTCGAACCAAGGGAGTCCTGGATGCGGTCGATATCCCGCGCGCAGGGTGTCGCTTTCAAGTTTTATTGGCTCACCTATACTACTTGGCGTACGTTTTAGCCATGTTTCCGAGATAACAATATCCGTTGATGCATTCAGAACGACAACTCTCGTAGCAATTGCATTGTTGACCGACAACAAAAGTGATCGGGCCACGGCGTTCAATAGTCCTGCTGATTTCAATTATCAATCAATAGCTCATTTATTCGTACATAAATAAATTTATTTGCTGCTCGATAGAAATCTTACGTGGATGATTGTTTGACCCAAGAGTCTGTAACATCGTAGCGGCCATATCTATCTTCTGTCTGGCTGCATCGAAACGTCTTGGATCCAATGCCGCCCCAGTTGGTAGTGATTTATATCCGGCAGTCGACGCACAATCCTCCCCGAGCGAATTCGATGACGCTGCTTCAATAATATCCAGGGCTTCTTCCACTTCGGCCTTTTCACATAAAAAACATCATAAAAGTAAATAAATACATGAACGCTCGAGTAAATAAATATAACGCATGATTAAATAAATTAATTTATATCCAGAGCTCGGATGTTAAATCAATTATTATACGAAATTTGAATACCGAATGGTAAATATTATAAATCAGAGCGGATTCTGCTGTAAATAATTTATTGTCAATTGTATTGGACAGGCTGACACAAATTCAGGTTTAAATATTTTATTTTGAATAATTAATTATTGAAAAATATCAAAATACGCAATTAATGACTTAGCGCTTTAGGAGTAAGAGAATAATCTTTACTGAAAATTAGTTTTTTAGGAAATTATGTGAAGACCCGAGTTTTATAACGATAAAAACTTTATCACGAAAATTTTTATCTGTTGTACGAACAGTTTATAGCAGAAAACGGCTTCGGGCGAAAATTTTTTCCATTTTCTCAAGAGCCCAAGTTTTAATAATAAAATTAAACTTTAGATTCGTTTATTAAATCAAATTTTACGTACTCGCACACCGACACGCAGCCTAACGAACAATGACGATTACTCTAGATAAATCAATTAAAAAATTTAATTTGCATATTTGTGACTCATCGACTTGATAAATTTTTTTAAAATTTGTAAATGATACAGAAAGAGCGCGGGCATTTTTTTATTAAGAAATTTTCCTGTGCAAAATATTCAGTTAATTAAAAAATCTGTTCTCAAAAATTGTGTTTAATTTTATCGTGTAATTAAACGATATAATAAAATCAATTAAACGTAATAGTGATAATTTAACCAGTAGTACAGCGTACAATTAGCGCTCTCGTATTTTAACTTGAAATGTGCAGTAAAATGTTTTTTATTTTTTTAAAGTGATATAGATTAAATTATTAAACCACTATACTGTTTAAAAATTTATATTGAAACAGAGTAAATAAAAATATAGGTCAATAAATAAATAAATAAAGTAAAAATAAATTTAAAGTTAAAACTATAATCAAAAGCAGTAAAGCATTAACGCGAGGAAGAGAACTAGTTAAAACATTTACAAGTTGGATTAAATTAATGCTCCGGTAACTCAACGAATGTAATTTTCAACAGGTCGAGTTTGGTGACGAGTCGAGTTCTCAAAAGCTTTTATTTTCTATCCGGAATAAAATGGAAATTGCATTCCATCGACGGAGTGCCGACGGCTAAATAATAAACAATTTTTTTTTATTTTATCATTCCGTCTCTCATCTTTTGTCTTGATATATCAAGTAGAAACAATAACTGCCACAAACTCCTCTTTGAGTCTTTCTTTTCTTCACAAGATATAGCCGAATGAAGAATATTCTTTGGTTGTTTTAAATTTTAATTTACTCTTTGCATTTTGATAATAAAATATGAGCGAACATGCTCGCAAACAACCAGTAAACAAAGTGTAAAGTATATGTAGAGCAAAGTGTTTGTTTGAGACAAACAATTATATTTATATTACCCGGCGAATATCAAAGGGTCCGGGATTCCCACGAGACAGAATGGAACTTGTTGTGGGTGGTAGTGATGTAGTTTTGGTTGATGTACTTGCAGCACCCATTGTTGCATGAACATACGTCATGACCGCGATGGTGGTCATCGTGGTCGTCGTCAGATGTAACGCTGTAACGTGCCAGCTTCTGTTGTACTCCATCCCTTTCTCGAAAATTTAAATGTCTGAAACATTTCACGTGTCGTTGTAAATAAATAATTAATTCAACTTACATGTAATTGTTCATTACAGTAAAGAGATTACGAGAACTACAGAGAAAGTAGAGCGGAACCCATTAGATAAATATTTATATTTACCTGCCTGTGTTTTTTTATCCGGAGATCTTTTAATTAAGAAGGTTTTTTTTACTTCGTTTTTAGGTTTCAGTATTTCGGGTTTATTTCTTTATTCTTTTCTAAGTCCCGATATCACGGGAGCCTTTTTCTGGTGTACAAACATAAATTTAACGTTGAGAATTATTAACTCTGACACAAAGCTGGCCGCTTTAAATTTTAGCGCCGTTCGACGTGAACGTGCCTTCGACATTGCTGGGATTTTTTTTTATTTAAAACGCCCAAGGGCCTGAGGGAAAATGAGGATAGATGAAAAAAATCACGGACGTTGTTTGCTCTGATGAAATGAGTTTTTTTTTTGCCTCGACGATTTTTAATTATTTGGTCATTTAAACTTTTGCATGATTTATTGAAACCTGAAATAAATAAAACTTATTTATTTAAATAAATGTAATGGTTAATTATAATTGCAATTTTAAAATTAATGATTGCATGTAAAATTGATTTTTGTTGACCTCTGCTCTCAAATCGTGCTGAAAAATTTACCAAAATAGACTTATTGCGTGGTATAAATTTATATAACTTGTTATTTTATATTTTGTTCCTTGTATTATAGAGCTAACATGTAAAACATAAGCAGAACTTAATCTAAACGAGAACAAGACTTTAAAGGAAAAATATTGTGTTTATAAATAAATGTACTTGTGGTTACATTAAATTCAAAGTTTAAAGCAAGACAAATATTCCAAGCGTTTGTTGAAATAAAAGTATCTCATATTTACAATAAAATTTTTGATCCAAAAAATTGTGCTCCGATGTGTGAAAGTTTAGAAATAAATTTAAAGTAATTTCTGTTTTTAAAAAAAATATAAACTTATATTTAACGTAAGGTAGATAAAATATATATATATAGTAAAAGACGTATGTGTTTATACAGTATAAAATAGTATGATAGGGTTGTGAAGACATGAGGGTTTTCGCAGCAATTTCATGAGTCACTTGTCAAAGTATATAAACCCATGAGTAACGAGGGACAAACTTGGATATAGATAATAGACTACGTACATTAGCAAATCGATTCTTAGACTTAGAATCGTGCTTTTAATAGACATTATACCGACAATAACACCTCGCAAAGTGCTCGAGCTATAGGATAATATTTAAATAACAGGGTAATAAAATAATCATTGGGTTAAAAATACAACGTCTATTATAAACTCATTGACTTGTAGTAAGTGAATCGACAGGTGGATTCATAATTCATTATCTGTATTCATTTGAAATATCTTCAATCTATCATAATTTAGAACTAATTGATCGAATGTGCGCTGCATTGATATCCGGCTGGGAAGAATATTTGTCTCCGGTTAATGAAGATGAGGGAGAAAAGTAATGAAATAGTAATGGAGATATATAAGCGAATAGATATTAAATGTATAACTGAAAAAGTGACAAGTGGGTGGCCAGATATTGTGGGCGAAGCAGGAGCTGATCCAGGAAATATGAGAGGCTCGAGAGAATACGTGGGTCGATCGATGCAGCAACCAACAACCTGCGGCCTATGGGACAAACTCACAACAAATCCTATCTACTCTTTTGTGCTCTTTGACTATTATGTATATTATTTTTATAAATAATATATATACCTACCTGCTGAAGTTGTTATACTATTTTATCAATAATGTATAAATAATAATAATAATAATATACCCACAGCGGTAAACTTTTATATTTATAAATGACCCTAAAAAAAACCACTGGTTCTTTTAAATCTCTCAATTATTATTTAATTTATTATTTTTAAAAAACACTTGTGATAAAAATGATATTTTTCTATTTAAAAATTTAAAAATTCATCACAAACAAAAAATTTTAATGAAATGTGTTTTTTTAAGCTGAAGTAATTGTATATTTAAATGTAAATGTGTTTCGCAAGTGTAAAAAAAAATAAAATGACCGAATCGTTTATAATGTAAAAAAAAGAAAGAGTTTTAAATTGCCGCAACAATTAGTTTATTTATAATAAATATGATAAGAGATAACGTACGTATAAACAATAGCGACTAGTGACTGGCATAAATAACGCGGGAAGAGATAAAAAGCAGCCGATATTGCGTCCGAGTGCTCAGTATGACTGTCCGTGAGTAACTGATGGTTGTGCTCTCGTGAAAAACAGTCAGATCCAGAGCACGAGCAGAAGCTTTTTCATGGTCTGTGTGCTAGTACACGGGCACAAGTACTCAGTCACTCAGTGTACTGGTGTGTAGTTTCTGGTGATGTTGGTGCTTAACGTTTGCGATAGAGCTTTAACTATAACTGACTACTAGGTAACGATGGTCTTGGGTCTAGGTCTTAAGTCTAGAATCTCACTCGATCGCCTGCGCGCGAATATACCAATTCACCCCCATATGATATTCACAACACGTGCATGCTTCAATAGTTCAAATGTATGTGTGTGTGGGTGTGTTACGACTTGCTCATGGTACTTGCGCTCATCGCACTAACTTTCAAATATAAAGCTCGATTAATTCCCTCTTATATTACACTATTACAATTCTACAGTTACACACACACACATATATACATATATAAATACAAATAACAGTAGTTTTTAAGACAGAATTTCCTCAAAAATTCTGCTATATATCGGACTAACAAATATCAGAACATTTAAATGTGCAGCAGTAATTTTCAGGGCACAAAATGACTGAAAAATGTCATCACGTGTCCTAAAAATTGCCTTATTCGTAATATATGTATATCAGTATAAATAACAGCAGCTTTCAAGACAGAATGTCCTGAAGAATGCCTCTATACATCAGAGTGACAGATGTCGGGACATTTATATGAACAGTAGTATTTTTCAGGACATAAAATGTCTTATTCGTTATATATATATATATACTATAGTATTTTGTATAAAAGATAATCGATGGTTTCAACAAATATTAAAAGCGGCGATTTACAATTGTCTATTATTCTACAATGTAATTACAATTCAACATAATTACAAATATAAATAATTATAATTAATGACTAATATGATCATCGATTAAATTATTAATAGCAAACAACTCACATAACAAAATTTATAATTAAAAGGATTAAAGTAACAAATATTGACAAATTTTCTAGGCATTCCATTCAATATATTAATTCAATTATTTACAATATACATATCCTTTTTATTATTATTATTATAATTAATTAAATTTAAATTAAAATGAATTATATATGATAACTTAAATGATTATATAAATAATTTAATTTATTAATTAAATTATTAAATAATTATTTAACGTGTAACTTATTATTATAGACATCTAATTGTTCAATATTGTGATATTTAATTTATTTATTTAACGAAGACTAATTGAACAACCTTGTATTGACAGAAAATAATTATTTTTAAAAACACTCACGCATGACATTTTAAAATTAAAAATAGAGTAAGTATTGTCTGATAAAAATAATCAGATATATCACATAAAATTTACACTAAGTAATTTTTAAATTAATCCACTCATATATACACATATAATTAAATAATAATAATAATAATAACAATTAATTTTAATTAATATAAAGAAATATGGCTACACAATGCATTTAAATGCCTATTAAAATTATATCTGATTATTTTTAATAAACTGACAAAAAACTATTAACTGATATCACGTGTGCACAAACATGCAGTGGAGTCTTTAAACCTTTTTTTTTATATTTATTATATGTATGTAAGGTAAAAGACCCAGTGCCCAATCAGGGAACTAGTACTCGATCACTCCATTTTTTCTGTATATAGATACACAAATTTATGAGTGATCGAGCACCCGGAGGAAAATGTATAAAAAATATACGAATTTTTATTATGCTGTCCAAACTTGTAACAGGAAGTTGAGTTGTCTCAGAATTATCATACATTTTAAATTTATTAGTAAATTGCAATGAAAATAATTCGTCTCAAATAAGAATCGTAGCAGAGATAAAAAATTTCCGTGGCTCACAATAATAATTACAGTAAAGCATAATAATTTTTTGTGACTCGACTTCTTGTGCTTGATCGACAGCATAATAAAAATTCTTAAATTTTTTATCCGTGAACTAGTTCCCTAATCGGGTACTGGGTTTTTGCCTCATAAATATTTTCATTAATTATATTCTATACACCCTCGTAAGACACGTTAATTAAGTTTTTATCATAAATTATTATTATTAGTTAATTGTTTTTTTCCATGAAAAATATTACAGTGGACTTTTTTTTAATTAAAACAAAAATATTTATATAAAATGGGTCCCATGTGTATTGGGCTCGTTTTGTTTACGAGCTTTATTAGAAACAATAGCAATAAAAGCTCAGCGGGAGACTATTCTAGATTTTAATCAATATATATATATGTAATATATATATATATATATATATTACGGCGACGAGATTGTGATGCCGCATGCTCCCTCACCGATCAGTCTTTATTCGAAACACGTGATTGTTATAATCATTATGTACTGTGTTGCATTTTATACGACGTGTTTTTGACAGGTGCATATTAAACATATATATGATGTATTATCGATGAAATTTATATTAACATATGTATCATAATAATAATAATAATAATAATTGCTGTGCACATATAATGTATGAAAAATATAATAAAACCTAACGGTGATTCAAAAATTAACTTGCCACGAATATTTTTATAAACAATCACATATTACTTTGTTTCATTTTTTTTTTTAAAGTCTTCCCTAACACAAGTGGACATAAACACTAAAATACACGTAATTTATTAAATTATCCTTAAAATTTTTCTCTTATAAATAATGTGTGACTAATAAGACATGATAATAACGTGCTCATAATTAAATCCTTCCTTGGGATTTGATAGATAAAAAGAAAAATAAAAGTTTATTGTTTGTTTACTTTGGTATGGAGTAAAAAAAAATAATAATGAAGTTAAAGAACGTTTGCGCCGATGGACGATTGTAGGACGCCTATTGTTGAGATAACAAACAGATTGATAAAGTTATTGTATAAATATATCGTCTTTGGGACTGCGACTTGTCTTTATACTATTTTCATTTATTTTGTTAAATACCGTAATTATTTATCTGAACTAACTGATTGGACAATAAACGTAATCGCATTTTCCCGCATATTCCTCATTATTTTTTTTGTTTTTTGTTCATATAATTTCCGCCTCCAATGTTGCCGCTCTATTTTTCTCTCGTATAATTGCTCTGACTATTTACAATGAATTCCGATGCTAATTTTTTTTTTACTTTTATTGCAGAGAATAGACAAAAAAAGAAGATATAAATCAAGGAGTAGTTAACATTAATAAATAAAACTTAATGAAACAATTAAATACGATGAATTTTTTCCCGCGGAATCATGAGATTTTTAAAAATAAAAATTGTATGATTGATAAAGAAATAGCACCAGACTCATTGATTGAAAACAATTGAAATTTTAACCGTGTAAATGCAATCAGGTACAGCGGTAGCATTCTGAAAAGTTGTGACGTTAAATTATGAAATTTTTCTTATTGTCTGTCTGTCTGTTTGTTTGTTAAATCAAAGACTCCATATAATTTTTTTTTCGGAATACTCAGCGGTAGTTAGCGACTATTATTTTTAAAAAACGAAAAGAAAAAAAGTTAAATTATTCAACGACAACACTCTCGTGTTTGTCGTTTTCTTTATCTTGATCTATTGACGTCCTATCGTGGTTGGTACAATTCCCGGACGTGCATGTGTTCTCAGCCAACTCTAGCCATTTTTTTTTATTTTCCGTTACACCTTCCATCAGTGGATGTAGTTTGTCAGAAAGTAATGCAAATGCCTGGTAAAAAAAGCAAAAAAATTTTATAAAATAAATTTGACGTTATTTTATGATCCTGAAGTCAACAGAGAGTCAGTAATTTTCAGATTTTTTTTAAACAAATCTACCCTATCTCATGGGAATTTGAGGTAAAAATCTACATGGAATTCTATACGATTCCCATGTGAATTTGGCATAGTATGGATTCCTATAGGATCTCATGTGAGAATCTATATAAGAATCTAAACTGGATTCCCATATGGATTTTTTTGATAGAGTATGGCAATAAAAAAAAATGCACATGTAGAAAATTGAAGAAACTACAGGTGCAATTTTTTTTAATATTTTTGTTTTTATAATTTACTGTTTTTAAAAAAATTCAAAAATTATTAGACGGCAAACTTCAGTATCATGTTTTTTTATGTATAATAAATTTTTTTTTTAATGACTCAATTTAATTTAATGCCGACGAGTATTAAAATGATAAAAATAATTTTTATTGATGTAATTTGTGTTACCTCGTAAATAGGAAGACATATGGAATCAATAAAACCAACTTGCATCAACGGTAACTGATCCTCCTTCTCACGATTCATGATATCCTGAAAAAAAAAAGAAATATAAAATTTTATTAATGTTATTTATTTTATTACTTGACAATAAATATATAATGGCATAAAGTTTGTGAATAATTAAAAATTAAATAAAAAACTAAATTATTTATGTGACGTATTTTAAATTAATTGAATTATCAGTTGTTTTGTTGATAAAACAAATAAATTTAAGACTGAAATTAATTAAAATTTAAATTTCTTTAATCTCTATCAAGACAGAGCTTTTCTTAAAAGTTACTAGACTTAAATAAATTTACAAAAGTTTTGATTAAAAAAAAATAGTTTTAAAAATATATTTTAATTAACATCCCGTCTTTTCTCATTACAACTTTTATCCTTAAGATAAAGATTTAAAAAGTTTTATCCTGATAAAAATTAATGTGATGACCTGGCACAATTTATTATCGATTTATTTTATTTCCCGTGGTAAAATACTGTTTACTTGTTTACTCAGACGGACAATTAAATAAATGTATATAAAAACGTTTAAACAAATTCTTTAGATAAATTCAAAAAATAACAAACAATAAGAGTATTGAGAGTACTAACAATTGGAGTGATGTTGAGTGTTCGTCGTTCAATGTCACCTTGTTCAAAAAATTCACTGCTGACTAGTTCTGCGACGCGTTTTTCAATTTCCCATGGCTTTGTTATTGCCGCAAGATCGCACACAGTCATTAGCATCCCGCGGAGCAATTCGCGGTGTTCGGTCAACGCCCAGTTGTAGGTGCGACCGCGTGCGATATTTAAAAATGCGCCGCGTTTGCGGAAGTAAACGGCCAAATCCGTTGATAGAATTGCGTCTTCAAGGACTTTGACAACACGTGAGTACTCATCCGGCGAAACATTTGAAAGAATTTGGTTGCCATGACTGCTGAGGATCATCAGACATTGATCGAAATGGTGGTGCTCCATTGTCGAGGTAGAGTAAAGTTGCGCTAGTGGTGACGAGGCTCTAAAATTAATTAATAAGTTAATTAATTACTGAAGTAATTAAGGAGACATCAATTTTTTTGTGTTCAAGATAACGTACTTAATTTGAAATGAATTGTTGGTGCCTCTATGGTCAAGGTCATGACACAGACAAGCAATTATAAGAGCCAGGCACTCGATTTCTCCGAATATCTTCCACCACTGAGTCGCCTTGATAGTGAATAAATAAAATTAAAAAAATTATTTTTAAATTCTGGTATATACAATTACAAAAGGTTACCAGGTCATTGATCTAGCTTTCATAAAGTAATTATTACTAAAAAAAATAATAAATACGGGGTATTTAAAATTAGTTACCGTTAGAATGGCAAACATCATTTGCGCGACGTTGAAGGCGTGTCGCCAATTGTGATAAGTAACATTACGATAATTTTTTTTAACGCTTAATAACCAACGGCAGAGAACATCGTAATCAATGTGGAAACGTTCAACAAAGTCTAGGTCAAGAAACATTCTTAGGCAGGCCGTGAGAGTATCATCGTCTTCCATTAGTATGTCATCGAACTTGAAATCGTGGAGGTGAAAGTATGCCGAGGATGGCACCCTTAAGCTCTGAGGGGTCATACATCAATCAATAATTAAATAAATAAAAAATAGTGATAATAATAATAATACCTTCAATCTCTGTGCATCTTCTATTGAGGCAGATGCGTGATAGCTGAGAACTTCTAGTGTAACACTTTGCTTTGCCATTGCAGTGATTGCTGTTTCATACCTAGAAATTATTTATTTGTTAACAATAGACTTTATATTATTTATAATTATAAGTATGAAAATATTTACATATGTGTATTATGAATTCCCATTCCACAAAAAATAGCAAAAGCTTCGACGAAATTCTCATCATTCTTAGTAAATAAAAGATCTTCAAATTTATTAACAAGCTGAATAACTCCAATTATTTGACCGGATGAATTCTTAATCGGCATGCAAAGAATTGTTCTGTGACGGAATCCAGTGCCATCGTCTACCGATGGGTCGAATCGTGAGTCTTCATATGCATTTGGTATGTTTACGGTCTGTAATTAAAATTTATTTAATTAAGACAACAATAAATAATTAATAATAATAAATTATTGATGAGTTGCGTACGTCATCCGCCAGCATATAATAATTTTATTTATCATAATTATTTTAATCATTATTATTATTAATTACTATTTGTTTTTACTGATTGTTATGACGTGTGTATTTAAAAGTGATAAAAAAACACTTAAGGAATATTGATAACAGTATAAAACAAAGGCGTGCAATGTTTTGTTGGTAATGAGTTTAACTTACCTCGCCTGTGGTCGCGACGTACCCGGTGATGCCGATATTTATGGGAAATCTGCTTTCAAACGGACTGCAACATAAAGATACCAATCGCCAGCGATTCGTTAAATCCGAAATCTACATTTAAGATTTATTAATAATACTAGTCTATTCTACTGTAGCGAATTAAATATTTACATTCAAAGATATATATATGTATAAATATATAATATCAATTATTACGCATTAACCATAAGAAAATACCATTGACAATCACCTAGTTCGAGAATCCGTATCTTCTCCAGTTAGATCGTTTGCTTCAAAATCAAATACCCGAGAAAAACTTCCTTTCGATGCTTTATGGACTAAAAGTACCTGAAATAAATATCACGTCAAATATAATTTATACCTTGTAGGGGGTCGTTCATAAAATACGTTCGCACATCGAAGAGAAAGGGGTGTCGCTTTTTGTGACAAGAGAGGACGGGGGTCTGATTTTTTAAACTTAAGTTTTGCTACGATAGGACGTCATTTGCTCATATTTGTAAATATATAAGTCTTTCTATGTATATATTTCCGTCTAATGGAGGGAGAGATCTATCATTTGTGACGCAATATTGATAGGGCGATTGCAGGAAATGTGACGTAAAGCGACGAAGAGGGTGGGGATTCAAAGAGGTAAAAATTTGCGTGACGTATTTTATGAACAGGCCATAGGTCTACTGTAAAAATTGTTAATAACAAATAATTACCTGTACACGTTGGCATTGAATAAGAGACTGGGTGTGCGTCAAAATTCTAAATACCATATGCTCTATTGTGCTCTGCTCTTCAAAAATCATACGAGCTAAATCCAACAAAACCTGAGACAGAAAAAATAAAAATAACGTAAGTAAATAAAAAAACAACTCAGAAACTTGATGAGTGTAAAAACAAAGTTCGTTAATCTTTACACAGTTGCCAAAAAAAACAACTGTTATTTGAGTGTATCATTAAATATGTACATTAACGCAACTAAACCTCTCACCTGGTTTCTCTTGACCTCTAGCTGACTTTTCTCGTACAGCTGGGCATTCTTCAAGCCGATCCCACAAAATTGGAGATAGCTCGAAAATATTTTCTCGTCTTGAACTGTAAACTGACCCTCGCCGCCCAATTTATTGATAACCTGTGCAACACCTATTACATCACCACTGCAATCCTTTATCGGCATACACAAAAGAGCTTTTGTTCTGTAACCAGTCAGTACATCTATTTCCCGATTGAATCTATCATCCTGCAATTTAAATAAATACATATATTTATTAATCAATATTTTCTCTATCTCTATTCTGTTACACTGTAAAAAATTACTGGAGCGAACGCGAATTAAATTCAGAGTGAATCTCTAAATTTTTTACAGTGTAGCTTTTTCATGCAAAACAATAAAAAATAAAATAATAACCATGTATGCATCTGGAATATTAACAGGCTCGCCGCTTTCCGCAACAAACCCGACGATCCCGGTGCCCCAAGGAATTTTAATCTCGTCATTTTTCTCCATTTCGACGAGTGTTGATCTTGAGCAAACATCAAAGAGCTTCGATACCAGACACCTGCTCCGTGGACGAGTTAATTTTGGAGGGCTTAAATTATCCCCCACTGATTCATCGGCGCCTGTACTCTTACTTTTACCAGCCGTCTTACTGTTATTATTATTATTGGTATTATGGTTGTTGTTGTTATTTTTGTTATTATTATTAGGTTTGCTGGTGTTATTATTGTTGTTGTTATTACTGACGAGGGAATTTGAGCTATCGGAGCGTTGGGTATTGTCGCCGGCGCACTTTCGCTCGCCCTGGACCAGAAACAAAGATCCCCGATCCGCGTGCAACAGCATGCTGACATTCTGAAGGATTTTATGACACAGTGATCTTACGTCCAGCTCATTACATATATCCTTGACCTACAATAAAATATAAATTTATATACATCAATTAAATTGTTAATTTTATTTGACGCCGTTTCATGAATCTTAAACACTACCGCAATGATTTATACGCGTATCATAAAATTAATCAGTAAATCCAAGAAAAAATATATATATATATATACGTCTACATATATAAACTTTTTCTTATCACTTTTTCAGCTTAAAATATAATCCATTAAGATTAATAATCTTAATCTTATTGACTAATATTCATCAATATCAATATCAATATTAATATATTTGTAAGAATAAAATACAATAAAATAAATAAAACCACTTAATTTAATTATTTACTTAATACAATTCTTCTAGAGGGGAGAGTTAGAGTAAAATGAATGACTCAAATGTCCCAAAGATCTATTTTAATAATTGAGATTAAAAATAAATATTTACCAATTCGAATATAAGATCTCGTTCGTCAAGCTGACGAAGTTCATTCCTAGACTTTCGTTGGGGTCTGACGGCACCACTGGGTCCGCCACCCTGCTGTCCAGTACCCGGTTGTCCAGGTTCTTCGGTCGCGATACTCAAGAACGTCGGCGTACCGTCAATTGTATTGACGATTGGCTTGAGTAATCCACCACGTTCGAATTCATGTGCTGATATTTTACGTACTGGTGTCGTAGCACCAGAACCACCTCCTGGTGACGTAACTGTTGCGCCACTGGCATTATTACAAGCGTTTGAATTTTGGGAGCAATGATTCTGACCACCCATGATACCCTCCATCAGGCAATTTGCTGACGATGCTGTTGGCGTTGCGTGCATTACTAACCACGCGTCGACAGTCTGCCTTGTCACTTTTCTGCGCAATAAAATTTTTCATTACAGTAAAAAAAAATAATAAACAAAAGTTTAATTAATTACTAATAAAACGAAAATATCCACGGATTCATAACCAAATTAATTAATTAATCACTTGAAATGATACAATATGATGAGTGTTATTTCTCGTTAAGTTAATAAAGAAAAATCGTTTAAGAGGGGTCGGAACTTTTTTCTCTATCGCACTCAAGTCTAAGAACAGTCTTGTCTTTGTTGCACTTGCGCAATAAATGGAAACTGGCCAGGTTTTCCTCTTAAAAGAATAAAAATTTTAAAAAATGAAAATGTTGATTCGAGCCTCGTTCTTAACTTTGCATTCAGAGGATTTGTTTGAGAAGTTACGGACGAAAATTACACAGACCCTCCTTAAAAGTAAGTCAGGAAGTTGACGATTGTAAGAAATATGTAAGCGACGAAGACACGAGCATTAGATCATCATTAGTTATTAATAATTTAAATGAAATAAGAAATACCTTAGTACATAATCATTGACGAAGTCCGGATGTTCGTCAAACCAGGATTCCATACTTGCGTACTCGGGATTATATTCGGTGGTTGGTGGTGAGGAATTTGATACGACGGACGTTGATCCTGAGCGATTTGTCGGCGATGTATTGTTGGCACTGACATTGTTGGTGATTGATTTTTGATGATGATTTTGTTGATCTAGTGCACTTGTCTCGTCTACCATAACGCGACTTTGTACACTTTGGACAGACGGAGCTGCTGTTTCTGCTGTCATCCTCGGTTCTCCAATGCTCCGTAAGTACAGCCCTAAGCAAAAGAAAAGAAAATAAATATTTTAATTACTGTAATTAGTGTTTTTTTTAATAATTTTAATTTGGCAAATTAATACTTAACGCCGCGTTAATTTTATTTAGCAACAAACTTTATGTTAAAATTAACCGGAAGTGTTGTTGGCGTATTATTTTACGTATTTCTAAATCAACTAATGACTAACTGTGGTTTTTATTATTATTTTCTTTCGTAATTCTTTATTGCCAGATGTGCTGCTAGTTTATTATTTATTATTATTATTATTTTTATTTAGATACCAAAGATTAAATTAATCTATTTATTCAAATATTATAATTACCTAAAGGTATTATCAAAATATTATTAAAATTTAACTTCTAATCTCAATAAATATAAACACTTAAATATTTGTATAGATTAAACTGCATTCCAATAATTTAATTGGCTAAAAACCCATGAGTAATGTTTTTTTTTTGTTTTTTTGAAATTGTTCAAAATAACAGAATTTAATTGTCAAAATGGAATTCCCGCTAATAATTGAAGCCCATCGCTTAATTACTGTTGCTCAACTTTTATTTCTATTTTCATGGATAACAAAAAAAAGAGACCGCTGCAAAAAAAATAATGCTTTTTTTTTTTTAATATAATAAATTGTAGCAGCAAAATTATCGTACGTAATTTTTTTTTAATTACAAATCAATTAAAAAAAAAAATGATGGCAATAAAATAAAATTCTAGATAAATCTGATTGACGGATGTATAAATATCCACATATTTATACATATATGTATCTATATATCTTACGTAATAGCCGGTCCATTCGGAGATAGAGAATTATCAGCAGCACGATTGACCGGTGGATGATTATTAGCAAGTAAACAAATCGAGTAGAGTAATTTTATTATTTATATTTCAAAATAACAAGACACAAGACATTAAAATTTATTATTACACGTGATTGTAAGTATCCCGGATACATTAAAGTTTAAGATTACACGTCAGTCAAAAATGTAAAACGTTAAATGAAATATAAGTGATAAAATTTAATCACAATCCTGATGCACATTATTAACATATGTAATATGTAATTGTGACATTGAAGTGTCATTACGCGGGTGGTCCTTCCTGCGAGTCTATTTAATAAAACGTCACTCGTAATGAGAACATCCTTATAGCTCGTGTTTAAAAAACAAAAAAACCCAAAGCGAATAAAAATAAATAAGCGTAAAAAAATCTAAAATAGATAAGAGTAAGCAAGACAAAAGTTATTCGCGTGTGGTAACGTCCGGCTAGACTGAACTTACGTTTCAGTTTACACGAGGCGTCAGATAACTCAGCACAGCAAAAATTTACAACAGACTGTCTCGTACTGAAAATCGCCGACATGTTAAACTTATTTATTTACCATCATCGTATCGTGTTTTGACTGACACTCGACTTGACATATTATTACTTTTATTTTTATTATTTATTATTCACCTCAACTGTCATTAATACGCTAAGCTAATTACTAATCACTAATTACTATTAAATTATATACCTTACATTTTATTATTTTTATTTTTATCCTAGCCGATATTATTAGATATTGTTAATTTAATATTAACTTTATTATAGCATTTATAATGTCCATCTGTCACGTAACAATGCCATTATAGTGTAATAATAAATTAATTATGCAATGGTATCAATAATAAATCAGTTAACAATAACGTCGAAATTACGCTGTAATAAATCCGGAGTAAATTCAGAGTGGCTGTGGATTTCCCAAGGAGTGTATGGACTGATATAAAAATCCATGTTGGCTATGGTATCCAACATGGTGGGTATCTGAATTCGTCTATTGATACGAGTCCATATGGGGATCCATCCGAAAAAACCATATGGGAACCCCCGATTTTTTTAATAGGATTTATTTAAATTCGAATTCACTCGGAGTTCCGGAGTAAAAAAATCACTCTGGAGTTAATCTTACTCCAAGGGGAATAAATAAACAGAAACACTTTCCACGTTCACTCCGAATTTACTCCACATTCACTCCGAAAATTTAGTTACGGTGTAAATTTAAGTAAATAAATATTTACTTGTAATTTTCTAGATATTTAAAAAAATAAAATAATGGAAACTTTTTTACCAGATAGTATTATTAAATTCAAATCATGTAGTCAAAAGTAATTTGTTCCGAAATAAATTTGGTATGATTGGTGAATATTAAATAGACTGAAAGAAAATAAAGTAAATAAATTTGTTAGAACGGAATTTTTATCCGACTTGAGGTAAGTCGAAGACTAATACACAAATATATAAACTACGGATTAAGACAATTGAAATTTAAGACGCAAGTAAGACAATAAATCCACGTGGTAGATAGTATCACTCTATTATCAACGAGATAAAAAAAAGAAAAGTTATTAAAATAATTAAATAAAAAATATAAACAACGTACTGTTTTGATGATTAAATAACCAGAGAATTATTTTACGTCCAAGGAAAGCGTAGTATGTAGTGTACAAGTACTAGACTTACATTATAGAAATCATTAGCCAATTAGCTAAATAGTTTTTTCTTTTTTTTTTTTTTTAATGTCACTGGCCTTACGATAAACTGTACATGTTATATGGATACTGATAGCTATTGTGACGTCGTGGTATTATTTTATGCAGATATACCTGCTGATTGGTTAGCGAGTTCTGGGAAGTACATTTTAAAAAATAAAAACATAAATTATAATAAAAAGTATCGCTGTTATCATGACGATATGATTGATAGTTGACAATTGACGCAATTGGCGTCTGACGTCTGTCGAGCCATTCGCGGTATGTAACAATTGTTCGATTAATTTTTAAGATAAAATGAAAAAAGAAGAAAAAAAAATGTAATTAAGAATTTAAATAAAAGACTGGAAATTATTGTACGGCTACAGCTACATCTACAAACTACTTTATCTATTCTATTAATCACACAAAAATTTACACGACTAATTTTTTTTTATTCGAAAAATTTTTTAAGCACCCGTACTTGTATTGTTATACCATTTGACATAAATTTTTCCAATGTAAAAAATTTAATGTGTTTATTTTCTGTATTAACTGTAAAGTTAATTACTCTGTAAAAATTCTTATTTTTTTTTTTACATTAAGCAGATAATAAATTCCAAGTGGACGGAAAATTTGTATGAGGAGATAAAATAAATAAATTTGTAAAATAATATTAAATAACAAAGTTGTAAATAATTTATAGATATACCGTTTTAGTAGAAATAACGTCAGAGTAAGACGTCAGCACGAGCAACAGCACATTTCCACTCTTAGCCAACAAACGTATGCACACTAGACTCAAATTGTACTAAGTAAAGACTTAAAATTAAATGAGGAGGGCCAGAGAAGAGAGAAGTGAAATGAAAAAGAGTGGTACCAAGTTAAGTTATGCCCGACTGTACTTGTGCCTTAACTTTGGCATTTTCCAGTAGTAGCAGCAGCAGCAGCCAGTTTTATCTATAACCACACACTACACCGTACACAGTACAGACTTAATTCAAGTTCGTGGTTAAACTTACACACATATCAAAACTAAACTAAAACTTGTACAGCTGGCGGCTTAATACATATCCCAGTTCATGCTGCTTTCATATATTAGATTACACTAGAGCCGGCTGATCGATGGTTTGATGTACGAGTACTGCGACCTTTTGGTTTAATTTAATATCAGTCATGTCAAAAGTACAAATTTACATACACAGTTTTATTTAGTTGTTTAACTGAATGGTAATGTAGATATTTATGGTGTGTAGAGGAACAATTAAATTGGACGGAGCCACGCAATCGCAAAAGGTCAATGTGAAGAATGGTATAGAAATAAGTCTGTTGGATTGAGCCGCGAGAGCAGACTAATTGACCCAAGATGACAAGGGCCAATTGAGGCCAGTCTTCATCTACTTGGGTAATTATCCATTAGTTGCTAAACATCCGCATCCACATCCTCTCAAATATATTCTCATTAATGTAACTGTCTTACTTTTAATTATCACAATGACTTAATTACATTTTTCATTAACTTTTTTTTATATTATTTCATTATGAGATAAAATCTAGCCGTTTTAAATTTTCATCTCAATTTATTTAAATTTATCCCGGCAAATTTAAAACTTGTAGTACAGTTTTTTTTACAAAACTCAACATAACTACAAATTTAAATTTAAAATTACCGCGCCTATTTTATTATGTTTTTTTATAAAATATCTCAAACTCCCATTTACTGTTAGCATAAAAAATAAATAAAATTATTCATAAGGAGAAATTTTTTTTATTTTCATCATTTTCTTACTATGTTAACACTCATTGCTGTGATATTTTACATTCTATCTTGACAGCGAATTTTCCTCTTTATTTTAACATAATACGAGTCAACAGTAGACATTTATGGTAAATCTTGTGGCAAATAAAGATAAAGATACTGATGATGTCCTTCGATATATTAAAAGGAAAACTTTCAGAGTCATCAACATCTGTGTGAAAATATTAACACAGAGGTCAATACCGCTGTCCATGACGATGCTGTGAATCTTATTACACTGGGGCGTAAACGTGTAGCGGTCAGAAGATTAAGTGGCTCCGATTGCGGGTATACCAATACAACTAAACATTATACCAACTACATATATATATATATATATATAAAATCAGTTAGCATAGTTACAGTTAAGTACAGTGTATGTAATAGGGAGTAAAGGACAATTGTGATTAATTCGAGGGCTTATCACCCTATCAGTAATAAACCGCACGCGTTCCCTGTCAAACTCTTTAGTTGTTGTACCTCACAACTCATACCTACATTACACATTACTTAAGAACCCGTTTTATTGCTTACATACATATGTATAGTATTTTAACAATCATTAAAATATTTATTAAACTTTTCTCTCAATAATAATTTATTTGAATTTAAATACCAACTCGTATCTAATCGGGTGTTAATTTGGTTAAATAAATAATCAATTAATGAAATAATAATTTAATTTAAATATTATATAATTAGTGATAGAATATATATGTATATATATGTACCTGGTTTTCTGCGCGAGCTCCAGAGCACAGGAGGATGCGCGGAGGCGGGGTTACCAGCCGAGGCAGCCAGCTTGGATGATGTATTCCGCGAGGCTGTAATTAATTTATTATACATTACTTTTTTTTTAAGTTTATTTTTTCGTTTTGTTTGTATCACTATTAATAATCTAACAATTTAATTTGATTTAAATTACATATAATTATTTATTTATTTATTTATTTAATTATTATTATTAGATAGCAGATAATAAATACCAAATACCAGACATTAGATATTGAGATAGATTAATATGTATTGATAAGTATTAATGGTTATCGAGTGTGTTAAGTGTGTTAAGAAAATACACGATTATATTAATGGGTAATAAATAAAACTCGATGACCTTTGGAATATTGGAAATTATGTGTATTCCCGAGAAGCTACTCGTCAATTATAACAATGCTCAATAGGTGTATAAATAATGTGGAGATGGTGTTTAAAATAAACTATGCTACGGTCTATTGTTCATTAAAGATATTTGTAAAGCGTTGGATTGTTAATATAGAGCGATGATATTTAAATAAACCTTTTTTTTTACACTGATTACGGGTTTTATTTCAATCCGCATTCACTCTGCAAATTTTTTACACTGTGGAGCAAAATTCCCTCCGAAGGGAATTTATTTAAATATTGAAACTCTGATTTTCCTTAAAGGGAGTTTATTTTAGAATTAAAACTATGAATTGGAGTGAATGCGGACTTGAATAAAACTTCCTATTTACTCTGTATACGAAGTGATTTTTTCTAAAACTTCGAATTTACTCCTGATGTTTTACAGTGTAATTTTATAAGTAGGTTAGTAATAATCTTTTTTTTTTGCTTTTAATGTGTTGTTGAATGATAGTGTTACGCCGCAAATTCATATCGCGTTGATAAACGATGGAGGAAGTTTTTTTTTTAAGGATTTATTAAAGATATTTTTTGGTTTCCTCTGATAAAAAAAAGTAATATGACAAATGATGATTATTTTAGCGAAGTTTGACTACAGACATAATTTTATTTTTTACTGGGAATATATGAATAAATAAAATAATGATGAATACAATAAAATAAGAGGAAGTACTAAAAAATGAGGTTATTATCTTTATGCAAAAAAATAATAATAAAATAGGATGAAGGAAAAAATAAAATTAGATGAATGAAAAAAATAAAAATGAAAGAAATCCGGGAATTCCGTGAGATAAAAAATAACGAGGGGTGACTCCCACGCTTGACTGAATAAATAGTTTTTTCACGAGCTTCTTCGTGGGTGGATCGGAAGAGTTGTCCGGTTTAAATTCAAATTTAAGATGCTAGGATATTGTTACACTTGTGGAAGGAAGATAACAAATAGGAAATGAAAAATATTAAAAATCATCAGCCGAGATTTAATATCCGATTCTAGAGATTATATCCTCGTAATCGTTCGCACACTAAACTTGTATTACCTCTTATGTAAGATATCGCTTTTATTATTATTATTATTTTTTTTTTACTTCTGTCAAGTATACGCATATATTTATATGACCTAAGATATTCTATTTTCATTTCCCAGCCCTCGGAATCTCTTCGGCCTCATTTAAATACAATTTATCACGAGATTTCGGATAATATATAATCATTAGGCTCCAAACATACATATATATTTTCTAGCCTTTGAAAATTTATTGATTTTACATTAAGAGAGCTGCGTGTTTTGAATTAAAGTCTAAAGTCATTATCTTTTTCTGGTATCAATGAAATTTTCGGCATTCGATACAATTAAAAATCTGATGTCATTATGAATCATTAAATTATTCACATTCATTATATCTAATGACTCTTTAGATTAATAAATAATTAATGAATTTTTTTTTTTTCTTCAAACTCAATCATTAAATTGATAAATTATATTATCTGTCAAATACGATCGAATGCTCATTAGAGAATAATAAAAAAATTTATGAATTAAATAATTAAAATGGTTTTTTTTTTGTTGACAAAAATTATATTGAGATTAAAACTCAATACTGTAGACTATAGTATGGATTAAATCTTATAAATAATTCAACATCAACATTAAACCAACGAGTTATTTTATTTTGCTATTGACAAGTAAGGCATTAAATAACAAAAAAAAATTAAATAAAATAATAAAAAAACAAGTATGTAGTGAGAGAATCTTATCCGTTAGGTCTTGGCGCCAGTCGATGAGAGAGCGACAATTCTAAACCTACAACTACTACCAAGTTTTAACTATAAACTACATATATATATGAAGATTTATGTAACATATACGTATATAGTTAACGAGGTATACGTGACTGTACGTCGTCATCACCGAAAAATTTTCTAGTGAAAACGAGGGCGAACCCATATAATAGTTATTGCAATTCTCGAGAACGAGTTCATGTAAAATACCTGTCTGATCTCACCATCAAGATCAAAAAAGTAAAGCAAATAAAATATGAAAAAAAAGAAAGAAAAAAATGCCGACTATAAAATAAACATAAAAGAAAAGATAGAAGAAATGACTTCTAGAGTTTTTTATTTGTTTTTAGCCTGAGGCAAAAGACGTTTTGAGTTTTAAAAAAAAAAATTCCCTTGAGCTGTTCCATTATTTTACTCTTTATATTGTAATCCCGTGAGGGATGTTTTCCACTCGTGCTACGCAAGAAAATTTATCCTGCATAACTTTTCCATCTCTTGGAGAGAAGAAATTTTTAAAACATGTCAGCATATGTAGTGACTCGGATTTCCGCATTTTAAATTCTTACTACGTATAAATATATATGGAAAAATATACAAACTTTTTTTTCTATTCATCATTTTCTCGTAAACTTTTTTCCTTTTAAGTTTACATTAAAAATTCAACCCACGTGCTGATATTTTTTTCTATTTTATTTTTATTATTCTTAATATTTTATTCTCTTGTCGTTACAAGCAAGATAACAATCAGTGTCAAGTTTATTTATTAGTCATTACTAAGCTCTAATCAATAATTATTTAATATCGATACCACGTGAAATCTATACATATATAGTAAAATAACTAACGAGTATTTTATATAATAAAAGCTGTCAGATTAATTTGGAGATAAAAATATTACGATAACGGTATATACTCAAGACTTTTGTCTTATTAGCTTTTGGTAAATTCTAACCATTAAAAATTAGAGTATTGTACATAATAATAATAAATAATAATATTTATTTATGTTAAATTATAGTCAATTTTTTTGCTTTTATTTCAATTCGAATTTACTCTGTCACTGGGAATTCTGGAGTTTTAGAAAAAATGACTCCGAATATGGAGTAAATAGGGAGTTTGTTTTTTCAGCAGAGTAATTTCGGAGTGATCTGGATTTTATTTAAGTCTGCATATATTCCGCTTCGGAGTTTAATATCAAAATAAACTCCCTTCACACTCTCTCTAGAAATGAATCAGTGAAATTCAATTCGAATTAGTAAATATTCACTGAGAACCAGCTATAAGGTTGAATTAGTGGTATACTTATATCTGTAGAAATAGTAACTATCCACTGATTCGCGGTGAATGTCACTAATTCATTTTTAGAGGGATTTTTCAGAGTTTAAAAAAATTTCTTAATATTTAAGAACCGGAGTTTAAATATTAAAATAAACTCCCCTTCGGAGTGAATTTTACTCCAAGGGGATTAAATAAATACACAGCTATCTGCTCTGCATTTACTCCGAATTTAATCCATGTTCACTTCGTAGATTTTTTACAGTGTATATATATATATTTATTGTCTGTAGTAAAGTAAAGAGCAAAGAGTCTGTATGATTGTGCGTGTATATGCATATACACGAAAATCCCGTGTCAAGTATTCGACGAACATATCACCGGACTCGAAAACATCATCCGTACATTGCAAAGTCGCCAACAAGTTAAAAGCAAAGAGTATTAGTAATGTAATGAGCAAGTGAGTGAATAAGAAATGTAATTGTTAAATGTAAAATAAAGAAAGCAATGAGCTGTAATGAAGGAAATACATATTTAATAAAATAAGAAAAGGAATAATGTAAATATATATACACGTATATATGTGTGTATGGATGTATGCAAAATGTATTGTATTAATGTAATGTAAAGAGAAACGAAATGAAAGAGTGTAAGAACTGTAGATAATACAAACGCGTGGTTGGGGGCACGGTTTTAAACACCAGACGTTTATCAATATTTCTTTTTCAATGTAATGATCCTATCAAGTATGTACACTGGCGATTGTTATGTATCAGAATATTCTAGCGTGTCTTGACAGTGACGTACGTGCTGTCGTGCGTCAAGTAACATCGATCATCGTAAGAACAAAATAAGGTAGGGGCCGATGATCGATGACAAGTAATGTAAGTCACAAGCTCGCTGCTCATCATATTTATTTTGTTTTACTTTATTTTATCATGACGCGCTCGTGTAAGTGTGCGCGCGTGTGTGGTAATTAATATTTACATTTATTTTACGCTTCATGTAAATAGATGAATAATTATAAAACATTACAAGAAAGTTAAATAGATGACAAGTCTGATTAAGGATAAAATGTTCCAGTTGCTCAATCAACTAGCATTTAATTATTTTCATTTAATTATTAATAAATAATCTGTTGCCTCAAGTACTAAAATCCGTCTTAAACTTTATTCACTTTACTTATATTAGTCATTCTTTAAGTCAACCGGTAAATGTTTACCGACTTAATATAATCCTCTCGGTACACCATATTTTTCTATTCTTCTCTCATTTTCTCTAGTGCTAGTAGTATAAAATGATAGTAATAATAATAAAAGTAGACATTACTGTACTACGACAGAAAATTATGCCCTTTTATCCCCCATAGTTGCAGACGATTTACAAGAAACCCAAGAACTCGTCCGGATGAGTAACCACCCGCTCATCGAGAATATAGGCGTTTATAATTCCTAGCCATTGGCCTTCGTTAGATTATCTTTGATAATCGCTACGATTCTATGCGTCCACCCACTACAGATATCATGAAAATCTGCATACAGACTGCATATACGAGAAATCAAATCAAGACTAGAAGAGCGTAGTTTCAGGAATCACCGCTAAGCGGCGCATGAGCACACAGACTGTTCCTCCTCAGATACATGTCATCAACATTTAACAGCCGTTCAAATGAACAATATTAGTATTTTTTTGTCATCCAAGCAATCAAGGTCAACATATGATCGTAAATAGCAAAGTTTCATGGTATAATTTGATAACTGTGATTAAAATTACAATGGGTTTGGGCATAACTACTTATGTAGATATACGACAGATATCATGATATCTGTATACAGATATTTATGATATTTGTTGTGAGTGAATGTCGAGTAATCAATGGAAATCTATCGATTAAGAACCAATGGATAGCACATGCACTTCCTCAGACTTATACCGGCGAGTTCCTAGGTTTTTTTAAATCGTTCGCTATCATGGGGAATAAAAGTGCGTATGTTACTGCCGTAACACAGAAATGTATTTAAAAGTACCAGGAATGTATTAATAGTTATAAGTTATAAGGAATAATAAAATGGAAAGTTAATAATTATTAATTTAAATTAATCATTGTCTTACTTATAAAATATAATTTATTTTATTATCTTCATTCAAATAATGAATGCTCATGAATAATAAACAATAAAAAAAAACTTACTGGTAAAAATTTAAGGTGCTGCACCCGCAACTGCTTCCCACAATTCCGACTCGCTTTCGATCGCATCCGATGGCCTTGATCAGGTGTTGATGATCGATCTTTGTTACCGATTACCAAGTCCTCAATTCACTCTTCTCTATTTTAAAAATCACCTTTCAGTTATCGGCTCCAATTTTAAGTTTTAAATTATTTACATACATATGCCCGGCTTGATTTATTACATGTCCACTTTGTAGCTGATTAATTTAAATAATTAATAAATATTATTTAAAATGTTGTATTTTATAAATAAATAAATAAATATTGTTGATAAATAGTCACATTAACACACATCAGACAATGACGTACACTTACAATCGACTATCCAAAGTCGACTGACTGTTACTGAATGCGAAGCGCGTTTCTCGCCTATTATATGTATATATCTAGACACACACATAACATATATATATATATATATATATATTTATATATATATATATATATATATATTTATATATACATATATTGAACGATTTATCGTATCATGTAGACGCTTTTCGTAGTTATAGTTATCGTTGTGTAGCAGACCAGAATTAAATGAAAGACACATTACTGTACGTCATATTGTTGTATATCTATATATTAATAATAATGATAATGATAATAAGTTAAAGCGAGAAAGACAAGATACAATACAATACAACAAATAAAGAGCCAAGTGTATATAAAAGTATATTGCAAGAGTGTAATGGTGACAGAATGGTTGGTTTAGTGCAGAAGAGACGCTCGAGGAGTTGATGTTGAGTGAAAGAGAGGACAGAGAAGACAGAAGAGTGTAACGGGAAAACGAGTAGAAGACTACTCTGCGGGAAGAGAGGGTCATACATAGGGATAGGAGTAGGGGCAGGGAGGATACCGTGGCTCGCGGGATAGGATAAGAGTGTAGTTTTGTAGTCGTGTAGTGAGGATGAATTAGGGAGGGATCCGGAAGTACGTTATTTCAGGATGTTCGCCGAATAGAAGCGGCAGTACAAACGATAGTTTGTACTTTTTTTTACACAATACAAACTTTTTAGTATTTTGACAACTGTTGTATTGCTAGTATTCGTATTTCAAATTACAAAAGCTCTAATGTCACGGGCGCGTAACTCTTATTTTTTAAATTTAAAAATATTAATCATTTTAACTGTAATTTTATTTTATTTATTAATGTACTGATTACGATGCGATATCATTACATGCATCTATTGGCTGTTGTAATAACAAACAATACATACATACATACATATGTACATACATGCGTGCGTGCGTGCGTACAGTAAGTAAAGCTACTACGCGACACTACTAACAAGTTCATATGGCACGAGCGTGTATGACCTCGCGCGTGCGAATACGTTAACACTTACATGCATTGCTCATTATTTAACTTTTCAATATAACTATTTAATGCGCTGCTCCATGTACTTGTTGTTTAATTTAATTTAATACAAAATACCATGTCGATATTGTATTGTATTGTAGAAAATTGAATTTAAATAGATTGGTATATTTATATATATATATGTATATATTAAATGAATGCCAATGGATCACATGCGAGAATTAATTTACCGGCATCAGCCACCTGTCGCGGTAACACAGACACTACACTACTACTGACTACTTGTACACATTACTATCATGTTTTACTCTCTTTACTTTTGTTATGATTATAATGTATAGTAAATAAATAAATAAATATTATTATTGAATGAGTACTAGTGTCTGTACACTTAAATACCTAGATTACTTACGGTAAAGCAATAAATTCACTTTTCTTGATTTAAAAAAAAGAATTTTAAATTTAAATTTAGTTTTTAATCAGTTGAGGTCCAGTTGATAACTTTTATATCACAGTTAAATATTTAAATAAAATAAATAATTATTTAAAATTTAAAAACGTTTTTTGAACACACGTTTTATTTTGCCGAGGGTTTAAAAGTAATAAATGTATATTACGTTAATAAATATTAAAAGTTATCATGATACGCGGTTTTTTACTGCTGTTAGTGTTCTCAGCGATCGTGTAGATGCAGTACTGCCCCAAACAGAAGCGGTAACAGAGAACAGAATTGAGAATTGCGAAGCGGCGCTGCTTACGTTTTTCTTTTCCTCTCTACTACCAAGTCGGATAATACTTTTTATGTGTATTGTGTCTATGTGTGATAACTATAGATATATATTAATCATATATGTGCATATACACATGTATGACACATACATTTATATATGTGATTATAAGACAAGATTCTCCTACTCTAATAATTTTTATTTATTATTTTTTCTTCCTCGCTCTTTATTATTTTCTTATCAGTTTCTCGCTCGTATTAATAACAGTACGATTTTATTTTTTAATTACTATTCTACTTGTTTGTAAATGTATGAGTGATACGTAATGAAGTAGAATGAAATGAAAGAGAGATCTAGACGTAATGTGGTGTAAAAAAAAGTTTACTTGACTTGACTCTCTGACTTGAAGGAGAAATGATATACAGAGATTTCATTCTACATATATGTGGATGTATATATATTTATATGTGTATATTAAACCAGACTGTACTAATTCCCCCACCAACATGACCTCGTACGGCGCCAGTTTGTTGTTATCTGTTATCAAAACACACTAAAAAATAACAATTCAATCGGGATCACAATTTAATGAGTACTACGTTTTAATAAGATGAAAATTAATTTGCGCTAATAATTTTTATATTGATCATAATCATAATCTTTATCTTGATAAACTCACGCTAGTATTTTTGTTTCTATTTCAAATAAATCATAAATTTTAAAAAAGAAATAAAACTTTCTATTGACCGCGAGATTTGAATGCAAGTTTCAATTGAGATAAATTAAATAAATTTATTGTAAGAATTGTGTGCGTGTTTTGATAAGGATTAATTTATAAGAGATTATTGGGAAGTGATAAGTATTACGTTGCGATGGGTCATGTTGATAAATGATTAGCGGTTGTTTAATTAAAACGCGGAAAAAATATCCAGTAATAAATATCGGGGATTTTTTAATTTTTTTGATAAGCGACAATTGAATGAAATGATAAACAATTGTAATATAGAGATAATTTAAAATAAAAATTAGTATTTTATATTCTAGACTATAAATTTTATGTGCATTGTGATTCATCATAATTATTGTTAAATATTATTATTATTATTGATGTTATTATTCTTACAGTACATTTAATATCTTCTAAATACACCAATCTATTAAATTATTATTATTATAAATAACAAAACGGTTATTTTTTAATCATAATCATCCGGTGGAATTCCCAGTTCTTCGTCAGTCCATTCAGATGGCTCTGGATAAGGAAACTCACCCTGTCAATGACATTTTAAAATTTATCTTTATGATTCAAAGAATTTTGTTAAAGTCCATATAAATATATGATAATAAAAATATAAAAATTATATTTTTTATTTAAACTTACGACGATGTGTCCCCAGTCGTGCCACAAGTGCCACAAGACCCACCACCACATTATCCCTCCTACTAGTTCTGCACATATGACATCGGACTTTGGTGGATCTGGTATATAACGATACACCACTCTGTGGAATTTAATTATTTATTTAATAAATAAATAAATGGTAGGAAAATAAAATTACAAGTGATCTTAACCTGTCATATGTAAATAAATTATATAATTAATCTTACCCATGACCGGAGTTGCGGACTTGGACTTTATTTGCTGCGACACGTTGTTTAGAAATAGTCGACAAATTTTTTAATAATCTGACACCTCGTGAAAGAATCATTTTTCGTAAATTATTAATTTATTATTTAACAAATTAGTTATTCTGTGCACTCCGATGGCACAGTGATTATTTTTATAAATGTTTTTTCATTATTGCAGCAGGTGGCGCGCTAAGTTAAATTGACCGCGTAAATTTAAATATTTGAGTGTCTTATGAGTAAATGTAGCAGACCATTTTTGAAATTTTAAAATAACTGCATAAAATGTAAGAGTAAAAATTTGAAAATGCATATAGACATATTCAAAATCCGTACGCGCGTTTTTTAAAAATTCATTTTTTTTATTCAAATTTATAAATTGTCTCACGTCTGCTACATTTATGAGTCTTTTCTAAATCAGAAATTTTTAAAAAATCGGGTATATATTTAAGAAGCACTGAGACAACTTTGTACTGATTATTTTAATTTAAATAATTTACTAAATAAAAAAATTATAAATGAAGTTTGAATTAGAAGATATTTATAATTCCATGCAATTGGGAGTTTTACTGAGAATTGATATTAATTTCGTTTATAATTTATTAGTTTTTATTTTTTTTACATCATCAGATACACCTGGCCTTAGTCACATGTCACATAATAATATTTTGTTACTGTTTTTATTTAAATAATTTATGATTCATATTCCAGTGAAATTTTATGTACACAAACAGGCCAACAAATATGTTACTCGCAGACCTTTAATTAAATGACAGTAGCAATATCTATTTATAAATTATTTGTCAACAGACTCATAACAGACTTTACAATAAAGTCATTTTATTATTTTACAAACTCTAAAAAAGGAAAAAAAAAATAACTTTCAATTTTCACTCGCGTGAAAATTTTCTCCGTTCCTAAAATTTTTAACTAATTAGTACTTCGGATGATACAGCTTTGATTTATTTTCATAATTACGTCAGTATGAAACTGAGAATAAATTAAAAATTACGTATATTTAATATGTTTTGTTCAAATAAAATTGTTACCAGAATAAGTATCATCTTGTACCAGAGAATAATTTATCGTTTTCGTTTATTCTCGTATGTGCATTAACTATTTTTTTTTTTAATTAATTATTTATCAATAATTTTATGACAATTAAAGTAACATAGTCATGGGATTTTCCATGAGACTTCTGAATGCGGAGAGCCATTGGGCACCAACGGCACCATCAACTGTTCTATGATCACAACTTGCCGTCACTGACATGAATTGGGCAGAATTATAACTAATAAACAAAATAATAAAATAAAATATCAATGAATAGTTAATTAATTAATCAATTAAATACATAAATAAATAGACAGTTACCCTCTTTCATTATCAGCAGGAATAAGTCGACTTTCAGTTGTACCTATCGCCAGAATTATCGACTGCGGCGGATTAACAATCGCTGAAAATTGTTTAATACCAAACATTCCCAAATTAGAAACTGTTATCGTGCCACCTTGAAACTCTTGTGGTTGGAGTTTTCCTTCTCTTGCTTTAGCAGCAAGTGCTTTGACGTCTTTACTTATTTGGGCTATACCTTTCCAGTCAGCACCGAATACTATTGGAGTTATCAATCCTGATTCAGTACTTACTGCTACACTTACATCAACGTTATCGTATCTAATAAATAAATTAATTAATTGAATGAACGAATCAAGTGTCTAAAAATAATTAATTAAAATTGACTTACTGTCGGATAACATTTCCAAGCCAAGCAGTATTACCTTCTGGTACTTTTTTACATGCCATGGCCATGGCTTTTATAATAATGTCGTTAACACTAATTCTAACGTTTTCTTTTTCCATAAGACGATTAAATTGTTCGCGCATTTTTAACGCAGCATCCATTTTAACATCGATTGTTAGATAATAATGAGGAATTGTTTGCTTACTCTCGAGCAAACGTTTCGCAATCACGCCGCGGACATTTGAAACTGGAATATCAACACCACCGGCAGAAGCAGTGCCAGCCATTGAAGCTGCGCCTTCTAAATCTTTTGATGTTATCGATCCAAATAAGCCCGAACCTTTTAAGCCCTGGATAAAATTGATTCAATTGTAAATAAATTAAAGTGTCAAAGAGTTTTAAGGTAAAAGTAAATACTTGTAAGCTTATTCCCCGTTCGGCGGCCAATCTTTTGGCCATAGGACTTGCGTAGACTCTGTCTCCGGCAGCAGTGGGTATTGATGGAGGCGGTGTTGCTGCTTTTGGAGCTGCTTGTGGAGCTGCCTTTGGTGGCGGAGGTGGAGGAGGTGCAGCAGCTGCTGGAGCAGCTTTGGGGGCTGGTGCCGCTGACCCGTCGTCTTTGAAATCTTTAAATGCTGTAACACTTGAGGCATCGGATACAATTATACACACCAGTGAACCTATTCCGATGTTTTTAGTACCCGCAGGTACTATTATTTTCGCTAAATATCCTTCCTCTGGTGTTTCAAAACCCATCGTCGCTTTGTCTGTTTCTATTTCCGCTAGCAGATCACCTTCATTTAATTTGTCACCTGAAATAAATAATTATTGCCGTTAGAAACTAAATATCTACTTTTATTAAATTGCAAGTGTAAATATTTAGTGGAAAAAATTAATAATCAATGATCTGGTGACAAAATCCTGGATTTTAAAATTAATTTAGACAAACTAAATATGAGTGTAAATGTAGCTGACAATTTTCAATTCAAAAAATTTTGAAATAAGTGAATTTGATGTAAAAAGGGAAAATCTTAAACTTTAATTTTTTGGGGATCCCGGGTTTGAAACTACGCGTCACATAAATAAATAATAACCTTCTTTTTTTTGCCAACTAATGATAGTTCCTGTTTCCATAGTTGGTGATAAAGCAGGAAGTGTTACTTTAATATGATCTGGATAATCAGCATAATATCTAAATTGTTGTTTCCATGGCTCAGCTATAAATTTTCCACTGGATCCTTGATACCTACAATTATTCATTCAATTAATTAATAAATCAATTGATTGATAATCTAATTAAAGTTAACCTAAGACTTGTATTTGATGACTCCAACTACAAGTCTATTATTGATTGACATAATTGACTGGCATTTAATTAATAATATTTATTCTCCAAAATAATAATACCTCTGGAGTGATTTTCTGTGAAGACATCGTGTGGTTAAACATCTGACGACATTTGTACGAATAGAATTACGTAGTGTGACACGAGCCAGATCATTACGAAGTTGAGCAGTCGTTCGTAGCAACATTTCCAAGTTTTTTTTTTTTCGTTTAATCTAATAAGTTATCGATATGTTTAATTAATTACTATTAATTACAAATTGTCACCGAGGTCCTGTTGTTAATTATGATAAACTTTTTAGAGTTGGTTAAATTTGAGTAAGACAATTACTCGGTGATGATTGTGATTAACAATTTGCGACACAACCAACACGCTGGGACGGTTTCAAGTCAGAGGTCGTCCACAAGGTCACGTGATAATCGGATGATTATCACTATTTATCAATGAAAATATTTATATGCTCGATAGGTGTAATGTCTTATACAATATTTACAATCCTGTTGATTTTTTTTTACTGGTGAAAAAAATCTAAACGAACCCAAGACACTTGTGTTTGGTGTGCTAAGGTTACGAAGGATTCTTTACTTCATTAGTTTTGACATCTAGGTTCTGGTTTTCCTCAGCAGATGGTGGTGTCTTGTGATTCTTTATGGATTTTGTGACGTAACATGTGACATAATTGGGATTTTTTAGTTTTTATTTTTAAAAATAAGGCAAAGTTCAAATTATTGACACTAAAGGTCAGTTTTTAAAACCGGGATTATTTTTCTTGGGGCTTAGAGATGAACTGGAAGCATAAAATAGAGTCTTTGGCGTTTTTTAAAACCTTGACAGAGGGCTAAGAATTTTGTATTTTCAAAAATTCTAATCTCTGATGGAAATTTTATAAATATATATCATTTTCATGATCATTTTCAATATCAGAAGAAATTCAAAATAAAAGAACTGATTCAGACCATAATCATTATTATTAATTCAACATTTATTAAAATTTAATTAATATACAATTTGTCAACTGATGAATTAAAAAAATAAATGCTTTGGGTTTTAAGTATTTCGACCAATAATTTTCAATCTTCTTTATAAGAATCAGGAACTCTGAATTCAGTGGTCGCTGGTCTGTATATTGGATTTTGTGTTAATGCGTAAACTGTTTTTTTACGTTCTAGTTCAAATTTAGCATACTCCCTTTGATCTTTTATTGCAATCCAACATCTGCAATGAAAACAATAATTAGACTGAATTCAACAAAATTCTCAAATAACTTTAGTATACATCATCAATTCTTACTTCCATATTATTAAACCAATTATTCCAAGAACAACAACTGCTAAAAATACTACTCCCGGAAATACGGCTGCTGGTAATGGAGTTTGACAGAACTAAAATAAAAACATTCCGAGTTATGAATTTACAAAAATACATTTTATTACATCGTGTTTTATTACCTTGTCACCAATAATAAGTAGGACTCTGTTGTCTTCGGTAAACTGATAAACATACGGGATAGTACAGACAGTAGAACCATCAACAGTCCTAACAATACAATAATGATCGCTGCTAGTGTCAACAGCGTCGACTCTTTCTATTTCATATTTAAAAGTACCATTCCGATGACAATACTCGTCAGTTTTTTCAGGTGTTTCAACCGTCACATTAACGCAGGATTCATATAAAATACAGAGACCACGTCCACCAGCACTTGCCGATGATTCGCAATAAGTCCCTCGATACAATAAACCATCTCCTGGCGCAGTTACATTACATCTGAATAAATCAATTAATTATTTATAAATATATGTAAAAAATTTTGTGAATAGATATATAAAACTAACCGACATTGTCCACAATCACAAAATCCATGATTAGCACAGACATCATTGCTCCCAGGTGCTATGCAAAGTTCATTGCCTGTCGGACATTCACATACATCTCCTTGCCATCCATCTAAACAAGTGCAAACACCGCAGTCACACCTACCTCTTCCACCACACTCAATTCCGTTGGTCTGAAAATAAAACCAACTTGTAAAATCAAAAGTGATACCGCAGTTAAATTATAAATATCCTCCGTTACTCGGCATAAAAATTCATATTTACTCAAGATCCAAGCTGATAATTATATCACGTCGTCAGTGTTGTTAATTATTTAAATAAAATTACCTTATCGCAAGGTGAACATTCGCAGTACTTCCCATTATATCCAGGATCACAGTTACATGAACCGCAAGTACATTCACCGCGATTTGAGCAAAATTCATTTGAATCTCCAGGTTTTATACATTGTAAACGATTTAATGTCCATCTACTTTCATCGCAATCGCAAGTTTCTCCTAATATATAAATAAATTTTATGTAAATGTTTATTTCTATTGATAAATTTACATTTTACTGGAAAATAGTTATAAGAATCGAATAAAATTTTTCACAGTTAAATATGCAAATTTTTTTATTTTATAGATACGGTGGAAAAAATTCGGAGTATTTATCGATTTTATTTCAATCAGAGTTCACTCTTGTAATTAATTATCAGCAATTATAATTATGAGTAATATTTAAAACTAACCAGACCATCCGTAATAACATTTACATATTCCACACTCATCAATACCATTGCTACAATGAGGGCTCGTTTTTTCACAATCACATCCGCACTGCAACTCTATTTCTATCAATGACTCGGAAGCTTCTGAGGCTAATGCGTCATCAATTATTATTTTTTGTTTCTGAAATAAATCAACTGATAAATATATGAATAAGCACACAAGTATTTAGTAATTAAAAAACTTTGATTACCCAAAGACTTTCATTAGTCGGACAATCAGCGAGAGATAACTCGATTTTAAAATCATAAACTTGACCTTCTTGTATCCCACTACACTCAGATGTCATAATTTCCGGTCTATCATCGCTGCTCCCGCATTTCGAGTAGTACTTAATGTCTATTAAGTCTGTTGAGTTATCACGTAAAACAACTTTCGTAACAATATCTCGATAAGATTGTTTTATTATTTCTAGTATATTTGAACTGTTGGCAGCGAGAGTAGCAACGCGGGCTTTTTCTTCCAATAAATTAGCAATTTGTTCGTACTCAAATCTCCGCTCCTCGGTAACGGCGAAAATTAAATTAACTTTACGCTGCTTCAGCAGACGTGATACTTCTGCCAGTGATGGATAATCAAACACTTTAGACATCGTATATTCACCGTTACTACCAAGATGACATGAGAAATCGTGACGATTAACGACTCCGCCAAGTTTACCCTCGCCAGCAAAGTGCATCAATCCATCAGTAGCGATTAGCATTAATTTTCGCGCCTGTCGCGCCCATCCCACCTGTTCATTGCACACTATTGCTTGTACAACACCATCCAGACCACCTTCCAGATTGTCTACATTTCCCGTTACATGACTAGAATTCACCTAATTTACGTTACCTATTAATTTATTTACAGCGATAACGTTTAAAAATTTTCTATTAATTTTATTAATAATTAATAATGAACCTGTTGAATAAAACGCGGCACATCTTCGCTCAGTTGCATGTGATGTTTAAATGAATATACGGGCGCGCAAACGCTGTGCTCACTTTGGCACGGATTATCCTCATGACCAGGAAACACATATGGCATTAATGGTTTGTCAGCGTAACTTCCGAAACCTAAACGGAAATTACTCGTATATGTGCCCAATGTGTGAGCCATTTTCCAACCGAGACTTACTAGTGTGTCTTTGTCGTCGTTCATCGACCATGTCAAGTCCATCAAATAGTACAAGTCCAATGGATAGTTCCTGAATAAATAAATAAATAAATACTCAAACAAAATTATATAAATATACAACGCGCACATACTTAGCAGGCCTGTATTTCAGATAAACGGTTTCCGTGGTATGCGGCCGTAATTTAACGTGGAGTTTTTGTGGTTTCAATTGAATAGGCACTTGGCCAGGTACAACAACATCTTGAAAATCATCGTCTCTTACTGAGTTTACGGAGCCCATCGACGCATGATGAATTGCGTTTTTCGGACACCCGAATGCTTCCAAACGTTCCGCGCTACTGCACCTCAACTTGCCGACAGTCGAATTTGAATATGACTAAATAATTTATTTCAATAATAAAATAATTAAAATACTTGTGATAAACTACAATTATAATTACTATTTACCCATTCGCTACACCACGCACAGGAAGAACTGCTTTCAAGGCAGGTCTTGCAGGATGTTTGTATCGCGCAACGATACAGCAACGATTCTTCAGGAAAATCCGCAGCATTTATCGCACAATAGTTGTCCATGAGTATCAATAATAACGATACTATTTGACTTTTAATCTCCATGACACGCGTCCGTCTCACTTTATCATTAAAACGCAATTCAATTTATTTATAATTACCATTATTATTTTTTATTACCATCATTTAAGATAAATTTTCTCTTTTTTAAGCTCATAAGTTAATAGCAATATTATTATTATTGTTATCATAAACCGTTTAAATGTAACAGGTGGATCATCGTAACAATCTCATGTTTATCTAGACCGATAGCAATCTCGGTGATGTAATAGACCAAACATTATAAATTATCACTTATCACGATCGTTCAATATCACAAGTCTTACTATCTTTTAAATCCTCTATAATTAGTAATAGAACCAACATCCAATAAATAGCAAACCGCTAACTAAATAACTTATTTATCAATGGTAATCGTAATATTACGACACACTTTTCTTCTTCGATGATTTACCAATAGACCGAGGAAAGAATTGAATAGATAAATAAATATAACGCGCTAATTACACAACTTTATTTCATTTAAATATTCAAATTACAATTTTAAAAATAAAATATCGTCTTCTTGCAGACGTCACTCGCATTTTTTTTGCCAAACTAGATAAGTTTGAAACTTTTCAAATAGCGGGAGGATTAATGCCTCTGATAACGATAAAACAATTCACTGTTTACTTAGCAAGTAATTAATTAATAAACGAATTGAAAGTTTAATTGTAAAGATGACATACATAATATGAGATTCTGTAATGAAAGCAATGCGCGGTATGATAGATCGCGAGAGAACTATCGTCTGGTAGTTTTTCCCAACAAAAGCGGCAGTCACTCTCTTACTCGGTATCCTTTTTGAAACGTCACGCTCCTACACACCTTGATGAGCATTAAATTACTGACGGTGTATTACAGTTAGTGTAATAATACATATATAAAAAAATATATGAATGTATGTACGCAAGGATGTACTTTGCACAGTTGTAATAAACGTATTGTAATATAAAAATGTACATCAAGTATTGTTAAATGTAAAACAAAAACCACTTGCCTACACACTATTCTGTGTAGTCTCAGATATTCTCTGATACCGAGTGGGTTGATACACAACACGTATTTGCGTTGACGATGCCGCTATCGGTATTGCCGTTAACGCCAACACGTAATCTCGCGGCACTTGGCCTATTTGTCATGTATATGTACATACATTTATATTTATGTCGATGTATAGATCTATATACATATACAACACAATACGCATTAGAACATCTGCTTCGCGTATATAGTAGTACAATATAAAATCATATAAATATTTAATGGCTAAAACATTATGCCATTGTTTATATCTTTGAAAATTTTTGATGAAAACTCCGTTTTGCCCCTCCCTCCTCCATATATTAGACTGTGAAAATTAAAATTGATATTTTTTTTTTTTTAGATTCATACGAAAATTTTGTTGTATGTAACAAAACAAAAATTTAGAAACTTTTTTGTAGATCATTTTATTATCCATCAAATAATGTTATCCAATTATTTTTAAACCTTATAATTCACAGTTACAAGTTTTTAAAATTAATTGTTTGAAAAAAAAAAAAATCGCAATGTTCGTGAAAAACGGATGAAAATTCTTTTGTGTCGCATTTAACTGTATCGAAAATTGTTGTCTTTAACTTCATATTTAATTTAAATCAACAATTAATACTTGATGATATATTGTTCAATCCAATTCAACAAAAATTTAACGTTTTTTTTAGCTATGCTTACTGCAAAAATTATTCGCGAATTTAACTGAATTATTTACTTTATCGAAAACTTTTTGGATCCAAAAAATATTTGTTAAATTGACAAAAAGAACTTAAATTTCTCGGAATAAGTACTATTCTTTTAACGCAAGAATTTTCGTACGCTCCAACTAAGAAAAAAAAACTGATTAAACCAAGAGAAAAATTTCCTGGGAGAAAAAATATACATATAGAGAAAGGAAGAGTCGTCGGTACTAGACAACGGCAATGGGAGTAGTTCGGTGCTCGCCACTAGATAGCGCCTACCTTCTGAGATGTCTCTGTTAAGAAACTTATTTCAGAAGTATTATATTCTAAGCTATTATATTCTAGACTTGAGTCAAGGTTTTTGGAATTTTTTACTATGTATGAATGACTCGATATAATAACTTTATCAATGATATTATATTGAAAGTATTTTTTTTTTATTCATTAAATCTAATAGTACTAGTTAATTTAAATATAAAATTAGAACAGAAGAAAAGTTAAAGATACTATAAATATAATCTTCTAGTCATGATAACTAAAATTAGTTATGTTAACATTTGATATGTGTGGAGAACCTCCGCTAGCTCCTTAAGTTTTCTGTTTGCGGATACCTGTTGTAGACCTCGTTCATCCAAACGTTTCCCATTCTTCGACTTAGTATCACATGGAGGAATATTCAATTTTTCCTTTTTTTCACAGTAACTTTACACTTAGGCGAAGAGAAAACTGGTGCTGGTGGCGATGTTAGTCCACGAGGAATTTGTTTGTTAATCCTGAATTTAGGTGGCTCCATCGGATCCGCTTGAGTCTCGACTATCCTGATAACTCTCTTCGTAGCTCCAGAGTTTAATAGTTGTCTTTGCTGGGACGGAGTATATTCAATATTCTGAGCTGGGCCTTGTTTCTCGGCATAACGAACTGACATAGCAGCAGCGATCTTTGACTGTGTAATTTTGTTAAGAGCTTTCCGAGTTCGTTCAGTGTTATCCTCCAATTTCATGAAATAAAAAAAGCCACGAACATTCTTCGACTGATACTTTTGATTTTTAAAAAAGTTTAAAAAGAAAATTTTTTAAACAGGAGGACATTAAATTATAACCCGTGAAAAATGATGCACTTAATTACAGTAAATAATTTTTAAGTGGATGTAAAATATTTTATTTAAATTATTATTATTTTTAAGACACGTAATTGGTTATTTTTATTAGTTATCACTCTTCAGTACTTCTTATAATTATAATTTAATTAAAATTGATTATTTTTATAGTATTTCTAAACGCTTCCAGCTAAACGAGAAACAACAATCCAAAGGCCGATGATAATTATTTATTTTTATATCGCCACCGCTAATTAGCGACGTAAATAATATTTTCCAGATAATTGTTTTCTCATTTAAATAATAATAGGTTTGAAAGTACATTGGTTTAAAAAATAGTTTATGAAATAAATAATTGATTTAAAATTTTATAAGTTATAATTATCACCAGTTCGGTATCAATTAACACCGAGGCAAGTGGCGGCACTGTTTATTATTTTTAATATTTATCCCACATATTAATTATATTAAATATGTACATTAATTATCAATAACTAATTTCAAAGGCAATTAAATATTTTTTCAATTAATCATTAAAAAAATTTACATTGATTACATAGAAAAAAATAAAATCAAATCTAAATCCTGAGGAAATTGCTGACGACTTGATAAAAATTAAAAGAACATAATTAAATATATATTATATATATGTTTAATATCATTTATCAGAAAAGTAATTGGTCTGAGTTTTTCTTACTTTTATTTACTATTTATAATAATAATTATATATTTTAAAAATTTTATTAATTAAAAAGACATTGGACCCGTCATTATTAACATCACAACCATATTATTCACTTTACTTTCGCTGTGAACAAGTAAAACACGAGTGTCTGTTATTTCGACCTCGTATAATTATTGTAAAAAATAATTCTACGTATTAACCGTAATATATATAAAGAAGAAGTAGAAGTGGAAGTAGTAGAAGTAGTAGAAGTAGTAGTTAGTTGAGGTAATTTCATGGTTTTCTCTCAGAACTCGATACACGTCTTGTAAGCTGCTGATGAAGTGCGCCATTGGGATCTTTAGATGCTTCATACTCCGGTTGATTATTCTCTGAGGCTTTCTTTGGTTGATCGTGTTGAGGTGACGCGTCTCTTACTAACCCGCGAAGGAACATCGCAACACAATTCCACGGAAATATCCTATGACACAGAGCAACACAAGAATATTAGTCTTCAATAGATAAAAAAATATAAAAAGTTACGCTAAATAAACTTATTTACGTTACGTTGAACAGGAAACGAAAGATATACGGGTTATTTTATTTATACTATTTTTATTTCTAAGTAAATTTAACTTAACGTCCGATCAGGTAGAGCTGTATGAGGAAAAGCCTCAACCGGGAATTATTATCTGCCGTAAAGGAGTGTGTAATAACAGAGTTGCCGGAGTATCGACTAGATAGGTCTCTGGCTTCTGCTCACGCGAGTCGAGTTTTATAACATTGTTAGATGTAATGGTAAAATAATTTATTTAATATATTTTAATAAACTTTTCAGTATAATACACCATGTCCGCGTACGTATCACAGTGACGTGAGCTTCTGCGATGTGTCATTTAAATTTAGTTATTATTTGTATACATACGTATAGGGTAGAGGTACCGTTTTCGGCCACGAAAAAATTTGAATACAATAATTTGTAATAAAATAGACAACAATGATATAATTTTTAAAATGTGTTCTAGAATACTTTTATCATATTATTGCAATGAAAGTTTTTCAACTTCTCGCTGTGAAAATTTCAAATTTTCACCAAAGGAACTACTTGGAAACTATTCTGACAATTTCCGGATGGGCATCAATTTGTGTTTTCTTAAAGTTTTTGTTGCATAACTCGTAAATCGCTCGACCGATTTATTTCTGTTCGATCAAATCTAAGTCTCAATCTGTCGATTCGTTCCAAAGATACCGTCTTCTATCTTATATGGAACTTACCATTTAGCTGCGAGAAGACCTTGAAGGTAGCCTGGTATAATGGCAAATTTTTCGTTACATCTCATTGCGGTTATAATACGATCGGCAGCGATATTTGGGCTCAAGGGCGGCAGAAATCTGTAATAATAAAATAATAAAATTCCTCGTCAAGTTTACACATTTTTTTTTTAATTATTTACATGGAGTTATTATTTAATTTTTAATTACAAAATCAATTACAATCTGAGATATTCAGTTAAGATTTTGTACATAATAATTTATATAACTATGGGAACGTGATATTCGATTACGTGTAAAAATGATTTATTAAAATCAAATAGATACATCAACTGAGATGATATATATTTGTTAGTTAATTAGTTATGTTATAGAACATTTGAATGTAGGAAGTAAATAAGTATAAAAAGTTATCGTGAAAAATAATTAGTTTTTTAACAACATTATTTTACTAAGTTCCCATGAAGAAATATTATTTTAATATTGATACCTTATTTGAATATTATACCTTGCTTCGACATCTTCAAACATACCAGTGGCGCGAATGAAAAAAGGACATATCACTGTTGTATATATTTTGTTGTAACCATCAGCCTAAACAAATAAAGTCATTTCTCAGATAATTTCACTGTTAAAAATTTTCATCGTACCTTATAACTTAGTTGTATACTTTATTTTCACATAAATTCAACATCCAAGTCATCAATGTCATAAACTTTTTTACTTATGTTATCAAATTGATATTCATGTTTGATTAAATTCACATGCTAATTATCTTTGGAAACCGATAAAATTTTACAGAGTTAATAAATAGATAAAATACCTCAAGTTCCATTCTGAGAGCTTCATCAAATCCGACGGCAGCGAATTTCGAAGCGCAATAGTCAGCAAGTTTCGGAACACCAACGTGACCAGCAAGACTAGCGATACTGACAATGTGTCCGCTATTTTTTTCCATCATCGTCGGTAGAAAAGCCTTTACAGTCTGAAAATTAAAATCATAAATAAAAATAATATAATTTTGTTGAGCATTTGTTAAATTTTATTGCAGATAATTCGCTACTGAATACTGTAACTCTGTGCCTGTATTTGGATGGTCGGATATTTCGTAAGGTTTAAAATACGTGCGAATAAAGTCGCAATGGTTTTATATATATGTATGTATATACTTCGCCTACAGGTCGACCGGTTTGTATACATGTGCTACACCTGACCAACGCAAACTCTTGATAGCAACGAGTAGAGATGTCGTGCTCACTTACATATAAGAAACCGAACCAATGCCTCTCACCGCGAATTCTAGTCGGACAGTTAACTGGTGGTCCTTGAATTCTTTAGCGAACTAATCGCGGCTCCAGAACACACATTATTACATCAAGTGAAAGAGGATAACTTTATATATTGTAATTATTTAATACTACACTAGTTATTTATAAATTTTACTAGATGAATCCGTCTCAAGTATCGAGTTTCATAATTTAATGTATATAAAACCCCAGGTTTTTTTTACTTTTAACAAAACTCGGTACTTTATGCAACCCAAGCTGACCTTAATTCCATGGCTTTATCTATTCAATTATTATATTTATACTGACCCAAAAATGCGCCATAGTATTAACTTCCATCGTTTTGATAATCAGCTCATCAGCTGTCTCCATAAATTTTTTTCCCGTAACAATTCCAGCATTGTTGATCAATATTGACACCTGGAACACAAAAATAGTCAAAATATTATTATTATTTAAATGTGAATGACAATAGTGATAGATGGAGGCTGATCGCCCACTCTTGAGTCTTGATTTGTACGTCAGTATTTTTTTTTAACAATTTAATTAAAAAAAAAAAAAAAAACCAAAAATATGCACATGTAGAAAATTAAAAAAACTATAGGTGCAATTTTTTGAAATATTTAAAAAAAAATCTAAAAATTATTAAACGTCAGGTAATTTCAGTATCGTGTATTATTACAAAGTCAAAGACAGAGATAGGAATAGAACTTATATTCGTATCATTCATGTATAAGTTTGCTTATTGCAATCTTGTGGCGTAACATCATTGGTATAGTATCGTGGGGACTTTCGTAATATCGTCCCGCGGTCGTTCCATTCGATTGTCATGAGAATAAGTCTCTGCCTACTGCTGGGTCTGTTTGGTGAAGGAAAAAATAGATACTCATATGTATGTATATACCTATGGTTAGAATAGAAGAGGTGTTTAGACGACTTACAGGAATATCAGAGTCCATTGACCGACCTTGTGGGGTCAGTCATCTTTTTTCGCTTTTTTTTTAATGATTTATTAGTTTTTAAATTGATTATTACCATGAAATAATAAGAATTCTTACCGGGCCGACTTCGGTTTTTAAAATTTCAGCTTTTTTATAGACATCCTCACGATTACAGAGATTGCAAACGTATCCGTAACATGTTCCTCCAGCCGCGCGTACTAATTTAACTGTTTCATCAATTCCTGAAAGAAAAAAAAATGTATATTTAATTATGATGCTTTTAACTTTAATTAGAGCAGTAGTTTGTAATTTAAATATTTAATTATAACGTGAGTTAAAGTAACAAAAAGACATTAAGTGTATTAGCAAAAGAGATGGGCTTAGTTGTGTTCTAGACAAATTAGCAAGAGATGAGGAAATTACAATTCATCCCAAGTACGAAACGGGATTTCACGATGCAACAATTAGCGGCAGGTGGATTACGACATAGATAGGAATCTGGAGGTAATATTAAATATTATAAAATACTGTGTACGTGTTTTTAAATTTGCAAATAAATTTTATTTATTTATTTTTATTTTCGGTAACTCAAGATAAACAATTATTTAAATACTATAAAAACATTAAATGCCACTTTCATAATATTTATTTACTTTACCATTCATTATAACCAAATAACTTAATAAAAATAAATTTATACTCTATTGAAAAGTGTCGATAGATAAATTACCATAAATTTAAATTATTTATCGATTTATCAAAAGATCACAATAAAATTATTTTTAATTGATTTTGTGATTAAGCTTTTTTCCCGACTTTGAATGAATGATTTAAATCTCAGTAGACTTTAATCTCAAATTAATTAATTTTAATTGCGAATGTAGTATTTAATAAATAAATAATTTATAGCATTTCATTACTAGTATACAAGAAGTTTGTATGTGTTGTTACTAGAAAGTTTTATCCTTGCTCGTATTTTTTCGATTACACAAAAATAAATAAAATATACTGCCGGTAAACGATGAAATTAAATATTGCGGGAATTATTTAAATAAATTCTTTCAGTTCACTGAGCGAAGGGTAAAAAATTAAAGTTGCAGAACAAAGTTCAAAGTTTTTGTACTTTTGATTTTGTAAGCGAGTTATTCGCTAAAACCGGGCAAGTTATTTATTAAGTGCTTAGTAAATTTAATAATAGTTGTTTTTTTTTATAAATAATTTTTTTATTTAAGTAACTATTAACCAGTTTTCACCGTTGACCGCGTAGACTTACGTAGGCAGGTATTCACACCAGGGCCTTGACTTCTCGTCGTGCTACTTCTCTACTCGGATATATATGTATATATAAGTTCTTTTAAGAGTATAAAGTGAGAATGGACAAATTGCGAATGCTAAAATAATTAATTTTCTAGTTTAACTTAAATATTTACATTGGTACGGTTATACAAATATACAATTCATAATAATATTATATAATACTCGAATTTAAAAGTTAAATGACGAGCGAGTGTAGTGTTGTTGTGAAAATTGGGTGAGCCTTCGTACTGAAGAGTGCGAATGTCATCGAACATCGTAATCGAGATGTTTTACAGGAAACTCGTTATGCAGGATCGCAACTGCCTGCAATCTTTACAACATAACGTAAACTGTTACGTCCTCGGGCCATCACCCAGTGACGCGTGATCAATTATTGCCACCTACATGCGTACGAAAAAGTTTTTTCTCCATTACTGCTATTATATTTATTTTGAAACAGTATTTTTTTTTATTATATAAAAAAAATATAATGAGCTGTAATCATATCTCTAATGGATAATAAATTACCTTTTACAACAATTGAGGAAAATATTTAGCATAATCTTTGTAATTGAAAAGGATTTTTTTGGTCGATACGTAATAATTGTTTTAATCAAAATATTATGTATATTTATGTAATTTTTTTAAAATTACGGAATATTTAAATTAGTTTTTTTTATCCATAAATTAGCGATATTTTTTTACTGATCTCATATAAATAAAGATGAAGATGTAAATGTACTAATATTTTTTTCAAAAAATTAACTAATTGAAATTTATATCGAGTATTGAATTTTTTTTTACATAAAATCGGCAAAAATTAAAGAATTTGAGAGAACGAAACTGAAACTTATTTTAGTGCGATTTTTACAGAATCAAGTTGAGTCACTTCATTAAAAAGCTGTAAAAGAAAAAAGTCATGGAAGTTATTTTTTATTTTGGCAACTTTGAACACCTATAAAATCGCATTAAATTATCAGGTGTTTTCGGCTGAGTTTTTTTCGGAAAAAAATTTGTAAATACAAAATAAAGACCGCACATTGATGGACTACTGTCTCAACTAGCGAAGTGCGCTTTAATTGTTTGAAAATATTCAAAAAACTCGGCCAAAGTTTCCATTTACTGCACAAATGCAACAAAGGTAAACCTGTTCATCGACTTGAGTGCGATAGAGAGAAAAGTGCGAACCTCTCTTATAAAATAAAAATGAAATTAATTTTTTGTTTACGAGGTTCAGTTTACTTTCTACAGAATGAAGACGTCAAATTTTTCGTTCAAAAATTTAAATGGCCATAATTTCTAAAGTAATCAACCGATTTTGCTCATTATATCTTTGAACTTGATCAAGAAAATCATTCAAAAACTGAACTTGACATCATTGAGGCCTGATAAAAATTATCGGCGCTCGTGACAATAAAGCCCGTTATACTTTATATGTATACTCGTACACACATTTTTGAATCAAAAGTATTTTGGAAACCTACTCGATGTTTTAAAACATAAAGCATGATTTTTTATGTAAAAAAAAAATAAATAAAGAATATGTACAGAATTATATATATGGCGATAACTAAATTTGAATGATACCAAAAAAAACCATAATTTTATCTGGAAAAGGTCGTGTCAATTGATGTTAACGACTCTTGAGTGGGTCAATGACGTTATTTTTTTATTTGAACATTTAACGTGAATTGAATATTTTTATCGAAACCTCTATAATATCATCAACTATGTCAATAATATTATAGTGTTTTATTGAATGACATAAACTGCGCTTCTTACCATAAACTATATAAAATTTATAAATATTATTTATTGATGTTTGTTTTATTTATTTATGAGTCGGTGATTTTTTCTTTCATCATAGCTGCAGATTTTTATTTCAAAAAACATTTTAATTGTACATATTGTTTATAATTATCATAAGTGTATATGTCAAATGATGTAGATATACAGAGAGTTAATTTTCTTGCACAATTTATGCTCGCAAGCAATGCAAGAGTACACACTCGTGTGTACCATAAATGCTACTTTACTCTCGCAATCACGAGACAAAATGTTAAAGACAGAAAATACTAGAAGTAGGTATTGGTTTAAATAAAATTAGCTTGTAAGGCCGAGTTTTAAAAGAGAGTGCAACTACACATGGAGTTATTTGTTATTGTTGCGAAAAAGTATAAATAAATTGTCAAGTGTATACTCTAGATTATACTTGAATTACGGGTTATCGTGTACTTTGTACTTGTGTCATTATTTTACCGAGATTATTGTCTTCAGGTCATTTTTATTGTGTCTGGAAATTTTTTTATATCTGCATTTTAAAGTTATAATTAATTGTTTATTTACATTTTTTATTGTAATGATATTCAATTAATTGTTTACTTAAATTTCTTGTCTTAGTTATTTTTAATAAGAAAAATTACTGAAACAAAATATTATTATTTACTTTTTTTTTTAACGATTCGTAAGAACAACAGGAAAGTTGTAGTTTTATTTGGAGTTTTTGCAGAATACTTGAAATTTTATCGTCAAAAAAATATGCGTCCACAAGTATCTAAAAATAGGTACAGGTAGAAAAATTATCATAAGTGTGGGCGAATTTCAGTAGTTTGATTATTTGAATATAAATTTAAATAAGAAATGATATGAGTGTTTTTCTATAAATAAGTATTAAAATAATTTACCGTTTTCGTTGATGTCCCAGACGACAACGGTAGCACCCAAATTAGCGAGCCGTAATGAAAGAAGCCTTCCAAGTCCTCCGCCACCCCCGGTAACGAGGGCGATTTCACCCGCGACACTTTTCATTTTATATTTCTTCGGAATCAATGATTTAATCATCGACTCAATTATTGTGATCAACGATAACAGAAGAAATCCAATAATATCACCAGCCGAACGTATGAACGACATTTTTAAAAACAATTATACAAATACAAAGTTGAATTAAAAATCACTAAAGTAAATATTAAAATATTGTAATTAAATTTCTAGTAAGGAAGTAATCATCACGATTATTTGGTCCATCCACGAGTAACGTAAGTTAAGAACCTGATACTGGGAGAGTTGCTGGCCGATTGGAATAGGGTAAAAAAGTATCTACTGAACGACGTTGGATCAACGGTGGTAGCAGAAAAGACTTGGGGTCTGGTTGTTATCCAATAAGAGGTGGTACCAGATGGAAGTAGTGGCAGCCTGGTGGCGAATGATCGGGCGAACTCGAACGCTCTCGGTTCTGTTGGTGTACCGCCACGTGCTTACTACTTTACTCTCTATACCTCTATTATTTTTTTACTTATTTTCCTGGTCACTTAGCACAAGTACTCGCACTACATATCGTAATCATAATTTACAACAAAACCGGACAGGACGCTCACTAAGACACTGCTGATCCATGTTCATCTAACCTCGCTTGTATAAGTGTACCAGTTCTCTAGGACAAAAAAGTTTTTAATAAAAAAAAAAAAAGAAATAATAAGTATATGTAATTAATGTCATAAACATGACGTTTTTAGTAATTTATATACATGTTTTTAAAGTCTGATATCCATTCTTATAATGATCTATAATTTATAAAATGCCTACAAAAAACTTTTGACTTAGACTGCAGTGAAAAAGTTAGCAAAAAAGTACTGACCTTTGATATTTTTAATTTATACAAATTTTATATTGTTCTTTTTTTGACTATTCATTTTATTTCTTCAAGGGCAAGTTGGGCACATCAATCAAAAAATAATTTCAGCCGGCTAAAATATAAAATAATAGTCTGTCAATTTCAATTTGGAGTTTTATTATTATAATTTAAAGTAAATAAAATAAAAAAAAAACAATTTTGATGTGATTATACTAGAGATACTAGAGATAAAAAAATAAATAAAATAATTATGATATGAAAACTCCAGTATATCTTGCTCTTAAACGTAACTCCGAGACAGTCAAGGCCACAAAAATTTTTCAGCCCGTTCTCTTTTGCCGTGCTCACAGCCCGCGAGATCGCCGGATATGCAATCAAAGTGAAGAGTAAAGAGAAATCAAGCGAATTGAAATTATTTTTATTTTTATTATTCATTTTTTTCTTCTATTTGTGCTCTAATTATGCTCGATCGAAGAGAGAAAATTTCCACCAAAGATTATCATCAGTAATTCGATTGTTGAAGAATAAAATGTACTTTAAGTGTGTCAGATATTTAAATTTTGTGTCACGGCCACGTAATACAAGATCATTTTCTTAAAACCATTTATCCTGTTTACCTTTACCCTGATAATATTAATACACTTGTTCGCATTGCAATGTCACATATTTTTTTTTCTGCAACTTACTTTCTAATAATCTATCGCCAAATCTTGAGTACCTTGAGTACTTTCATTTTTTTTAGCAAAAAAATCTCGGATTATAACTGTCCTCTTTTACTTTAGTATATTCTGCCATAATGCACATGTAGACCATAATAATCAAAATAATAATATATACAGTACAGAATATTAAAATCAAGTATTTGCATTCGAAGATGAAAAAACTGTGATAACCACGCAACCATATATAAATAATGATAAATATGTTATTTTAAGACACTTGAAATTTAAAAAATTCAAATACATTTTAAATTAACCCGCGAAAAGACTAATTTGAAAAACCGACTCATTTGACTCTTTTTGATTAATGAGTAAATCAAAAACACTCAATTACACCAGATTTCAATGCCAAAGAATAAAAATTATCGCACTGATACCAGCGAAAATATTTTTATCGATTAATAAAAAATTTATTGCGATTCTCTGCAATAAATCGCAGTTGCGAAATGGAAATAAAAAATTTATTTATATGCTAAGGTCACGAATTGTTTGGTGTTGTCTTTACGTTACAATTTTATAAACGAACAAAGTAACTTTTAAATTCCTGAGTTAATTTTATTTATGAATATGAATATTTGGTATATATCTATATATATTATTATGCGAGAGAGTCATGAAGGAACAAAAAAAGTGTTTAGTGACAATGCACGCGCTTATCTTTTCTACTTGTTGTAACATACAACGCAACGTTACAGTGAAAGTTTTAAGTATTCTAATGAGATGGTTAGACCATTAATTTGCGATTCATTCGTCATGTCCATTTGCAAAAAAAACTTATCCTTAAACTATATATAATATTCTTGGAATTTTATTTATTATTCACAAGCAAAAAAATTTGATCTTGAACTATAGGAGAAAAAATATCTAATAACAGATTTCATAGTGTTCATATTAATGAATAAACGACGTATTACATCTGGAAAAAAAAGTAGAAAAATCTAAAATTAAAAAAAAATGAATAATTTGTTGTTTTTGCTGTGACATTAATGAATTCAAACGCAGCTATAAAAAAATCATCAACACAAATTGCGAGGAAATAATTAAATTATTAAGTAATTTATGAATAATGTATGATAGATAATACTTACAATAGAAGATTAATTATTAATTGATAATTATTATGAATATATTAAGAATACTAGTAGAATTATGTAACTATTTTATTAGATTTGCTAGTACCTATGATAAGATGGATGTAGATGATGAATGTTGAGGTTGCTGGAGTCTGAGTGACTGGTCAGAAACGACTGAGTATATAAGTTGTGAGTATAATATAATACAAGATACTGAAAGGACTTTTTTATTTAAAGTTACTTACTTATGTTATTATCCGGTTGTTTCTGGATAGAATTCTAGCCACACGATGAGTGAACGCTGATGAGATACCACCTGGGGGAATGCGCTCACCTCTCCAGAAATCCGGCCACTGGAACTTAAATCGCATGTGCATGACGTTATTTTATGTACGATAATGTATTGGTTCAAATCTCATCACACATAATAAACTAGTTTCTAGATCATTTTTTTTATCCTCCAAAAATAAGAGAATTCAAATATAATGAATAATTATGATACTGGTTAACCGAGGTCTAATAGTTTTTGAATTTTTTTTAAAACGATAAATTATAAAATCAAAAATTTCAGCTATAACTTTTTTAACTTTCTACATCTGCGTATTTTTAGATTTTTTTTTTTTGCAATTGAGTTGTTGGGAAGAAATCCGAAAATTGTTGTCTGCTAACTTCAGGATCATGAATCACTTATTATTTTGATCTTTATAAACTTCAAAATGATTCTCATAAATTGCAATCAATTTTGGTTGTACGATTATTATCATATAATCTATATGATTAATTAAAAATTTACCGATAAGATAATTTTGATTGTTATTGATTCGGTGTTTTGAACTTTAAATAATTTATCGAAGATCGTTTAATTAATTCGATAAATCAAATAAGTTTTCAACGTTCACTGAGTGCGGGTACAATTAGAGTTTATTTATGTTGTATTTATATTTAAAATTAATAATATTTATTATTTTTTCCGGTATAATCAATCACGTTATTCAATCCAAAAATTTATCGTCAAGACTTTGCTATTTTTTTACTTGATGATATATTTGTAAAATATTTTTATTACTTGAATTATGTGTTTAAAATTTTAGACGACGTTAATTTTTTAAATTTAGCTTTGATGTATAGATGTATTGTTTTTAATACAAACAAATATATATATTTATTGTTTATAGTGAGCGCAAGCTGTAAACATGACATATATTATATTTATCTCGTTTGATGATCAAGGCAATATATATATAAAAGGATTATGATGAATATTTTATCGGTGTCTTTTGAATAAATTTTTTACGGTAGCGATTAAATCCTCAGTTACATTCAAATATGAATACCAAATTTTTTTTCTTTACTTTGTTTGTTTTGATTATAAATTTTTCAATTATCGTTGTGGCAAGTAATCGTAAAACTGGATTCAATAAAACTAAATTTTATAAAACTGATTTCAATAAAATTGAAAGTATGTATTCAATTAGTATATTTATTTTAACAAATTAACGATCAACACTACACTTAAAAAAAAAAATAACTTTTAGAAATATTGTATTTTCTTCTGTTACTGTAAAATTTTAAACTGATACATATTTTGGTGACAAATTTGAGGATTTCATTTGAAATCACTTTTTTTTAGCGAGTAAATTTGAGTTTATTTCAAAATACGCTGACCTTTTTTTTAGAAATGATGGAAACAAGTGTATAGTACTGGTATATTTTGAATTTTTAAAATTTATCCAACAGAATATATGGAGAAGTGGAAAACGTATTCAAAAGCATCATCTTCATGGGAAAATCATACTATTTATTACGATGAATCGAGCGTCGAAGAAGCGAAAAAATTATCGACTCCGGAGGAATGTGCGCGGCCTTGCAAACCAGGGAAAAAACCAAAGACCTGCCACTTTCAGTGGACTGTAGAATATTATCATACTTTTGGCGGGTAAAAAATACTTGTTTATTGTTGCGCAACAAAATTACCATAATAATTTTAATCATTAGTAAGTTTAAAAAGTTTTATTAATTGATAGAATGTTTCGTAAATTTATTTCGGGCGTAATTTGAATACTGTCAGTAAAAAAAATTAACACATCACTCACGTCAAAATTAACATCTTACCAGTGAATTTTATTTAATTATTTCAATTTGAATGCTGATTGTTCCAGAGCTTGTAAACTATGTAAGCCGACTACAAACACATCAGTTTCAAGTGACTGCCAGTGTATTTTGGCCGATGGAATGGATTTGTCGGGAATAATTACCGTAAATAGAATGTACCCAGGACCAGCAATTCAAATTTGTTTGGGTGATTTTGTAGTTGTCGATGTAACCAACAAGGTAACCGGAAACGCACTGAGTATTCACTGGCATGGTATTTATCAAAGAGACTGGCAACACTATGACGGAGTGCCTTTCCTCACTCAGTGTCCGATAAATGAGGGTTCAACATTTAGATACCAGTGGCGAGCACAGAATCCTGGTACCCACTTTTGGCATGCTCATTCAGGTCTTCACAAAGCTGAAGGACTTCATGGAGCGATTGCTATTCGTCAGCCAAAATCAAAGGAACCGAACAAAAAACTCTATGATTATGATGAAACGGATAATGTCATGTTTATTACCGATTGGATGCACAAAAATATTCCGTCTCATTTTCCGGGTACTACTTTCCAAAATCCTGGACAAGACCCTGATAATATTCTCGTTAATGGCAAAGGACAATTCACGGTAAACTCTTATTAACATTTTTGATTTATGATTCCAAGTAATGGTTTCAGAGGGTTTTTTTCATTTAATTTTAGGATTCGCTGGGAAATGAAACATCAACTCCATTAGCTGTTTATAACGTTAAGCCTGGTATGCGTTATCGTATTCGTTTGATAAACGGAGGCAATTTCAACTGTCCCATCCAAATGACAATTCAAGATCACAATCTCACAATAATTGCAGTCGACGGAGAAGATGTTGTACCACGTATTGTTACAACAATAACTACATTTTCAGCTGAGCGCGTCGATTTCATTATCAATGCTTTTCAATCAGGCAATCGGACTTACTGGATACATTTTCGCGGTTTCGGTGTGTGTGCTAATAAAAAAGTTCAGCAGCATGCGATTTTACGTTACATTGGTTCAGAATTAGATTCACCAGAAACTCCAAAGCCATCATATGATTCGCCCCTTCCTTCTGGAATCGTAAGTTATTTTTTGTAACAAAATTTGGGTGAAATATTTTAGCTTTCTAAAATCTTCTCGAAAATTATATTTAACGTCATTTTTTATTTTTTTTTTGTATAGATTTTTAATGAAGTAAATGAAGTCTGTGACGGCAGTCGTACTGATGTTGTTTGCATAAAAAATCTAGAAGCCATTGATAGCATTCATCCACGGATTCTTCGTAAAGAATCAGACATGCAGTTATATTTGCCGTTTACTTTTCATCTCTATGATGACAATCATCTTTTCGAACCTAATACATATAAACGTTTTATTGGTGATACTTTTACTAATATGTCTTAACCATATTTTAACACATCGCCTGATAAAATTAGTCTGCTTTAATCTAACACAAAAAATGATTTTAGTTCCTAGTGGTAATGAGAGTTTTGGTGCAATGATGGCTAGTATTTCTCATATCAATCCCCCGTCACCTTTTATCAGTCAACTCAGCGACATTCCTGATGGATATATTTGCAACAAAACAAATTTACCTGCCCGATGTTTAAATAGTCCAATTTGTCATTGTTCACATGTCATCAACATTCCGCTTAATGCTGTCGTGGATCTTATGCTTGTGGACGTTTCTGGTATATAATTAACTTCTAAGTTAATCAACTAAAAAATCTAGATAAATTACTAAACCCTATTTTTTATGCAACATCACAGGTCCTACTGGGATATCTCATCCGTTCCATTTACACGGGTTTGGTTTTCACGTACTAGCCCAAGGATTATTGTCGAAAGTAAATCTTACTGAAAGTAACACTAAACAAGGAATTGAACTTGACAGAAAAGAATATCAGGTTTCTCACAATAAACCGCCAACCAAAGACACGTTAGCTGTTCCATCGGAAGGTTATACGATTGTCCGATTCATCGCTGATAACCCAGGTGAATATTTACCCGGATTTGAAAATATATTTTTCCATTTTTGATTAAAACTTTTCCAAATTTATTTCAGGCTGGTGGCTCTTTCATTGTCATTTTCTTCCACACTTGTATAATGGTATGGCTTTAGTTTTCCACGTTGGTGATCAAAAAGATTTACCACCTACGCCTGAAGGTTTTCCAAAATGTGGAAATTTCGTGCCGTCTATTCATAAATCAAATCCGAAAGCTCGCGGGAAAATGTAAATGAATTAAATTTGAATTTAAATAAGTGTTGAATGTCTAATATTTAAAAAGAAAACTTCCTGGCTTACCATCGAGTTTCAGGATCGCCTGTGATTCCCAACACTGTATGATAAATTATCGGTGATTGGCAAAGAAGTTCTCTAGTACAAATAACCCGGGATTTTTGTTTGCTCCTTCGAAAGGATTTGCGTGTGTGTAATTATGATAGTATTTATAATTAGGTATATATAAATATGGAAATAATTTTTTTTCTTCTGTAATTAATATGCATTACTTAGCTCGTTGGTAAGTGAATAGTTGACACTTCACTCTTGTAAATACCAGACAATGTTTACAAATGATACCACCCTAGGATATAAACAGAGCATGCATGCAATAGTCCACGTTGAGTTGTAACTTTCCTTTAATTGACCTACTTATTTCCACGAACCTGCTCATAGATTAGCATTACCTGTCTGTATCATGCACCTATATCACCACCTTTCCCATAGCTTGGAATCCATTTAACGTAATGGAATTTTTTTTTATTACTATGCTACAAAGTATTAGAAATTTCCAAGTTCTCTATTTTTATCACCAGCTCTTCCCATATCATTACGTATCTAAAAAAAGACGTGGAAATTCCGTGTTTATGGTAACGATAATCATATAACCCGTTAGTTATTCAAGCACGTAGATTCTATAGACAATAAACCACGACTTTTCAACCTAGACCGTTATACTATTTTCGTTTTTTTTTATTTTTTTAAACACAGGTCAAGTATTTTTCACAATCGTCTCATGAATTTAATGTCTATGTACGATGAGTGTGATGTAGCAGACATTAGACAAATTTAAAGTTATAAATAAATAGTCATTCACTTATTAATTTTGAAATTTTTCAAATGCGCAATTTTTTTAAATTTTATTTTATTGATTATTTACTCTATTTATTAATAATTTTAAACTTGTCTATTGTCAGGGAACTAGTACCCGATCACTCATATATTTGTGTATCTATATTTAATAAATATAAGTATACAAATATTAATTTTAAAAAGCATAATTTAAGTATTTTATAATCATGACTCATTATAATTTTATTGACATTTGAAATTACATTGTCAGTAGTCAATAATTTAAATTGAGAGAAATTTATATTTAAAAAGTATTGAAGCATTTAATGATTATTTAGTTGAGTAAATATTAGTATATTTTTTAAACTAAAAACTACAATTGACAATGCACTCAGTAGATGCGTATAAATATTATATACATAGAGATAGTTGACCGACTTTTGATAGTGGGAGGTTCCTTTCACCGAAAAGGAGAAAAGTCCATTTACTGAACACATCATTTATTTAATTAAAGTACAACTAATCTGTTTATATAATTGCATATTTATATATAGGATATGATTAAAATAATGTTCTGGAGAAGATTGTTGTTGTTATTATTTTCTAATGCGAAACCTTGGCCGCACAATGCAACGCGCATTCGGTTTCTGTTCATGTTCGATTGCCATACGAGGCCGAAACTCTCCTGAGCTGTGGCAAGTCAGGGTACCGGAGATCTTCACCAGGCAATTCAAGATATTTTCTTTACGCAGACACTACAGTCAACAATTGTCACTCCGAGTGAATGCAACCCTGATTATTGTGTCTACTTAAATTGGCTACTGTTTAAACTTTTAAATTAAATTATTCAAAAACTGAGAGAATAAATTTGTTTGCTTTTTTCGGGCTCTGATAAATTTAAAATTAATATATTCAGTAATTAATTATGAAACCAGTGAAAGCCTGATTGCATTTTTTTGAAAATTTCTATTACCAGTTAAATTAAATGTTCAAAAAGTGATGTGATTGAAAGTGTAAAAATTACACTAGGTTCAAATTTTGAATAAAGAGCTGATTCGAGCAGAATTTTAGAAGAAATTTGTGCATCGACTGATTTTACTGAAAAATGGATTTCAAAGAAGGATTATATATTTTGTATGACACTTTAGTATTTTTGTGGCTGTCGGTTGTATATATAACTGAGTCATTCTTTTTGAGTTTGATACCACGAAAATATCGAAGCAAAAGTATCCAAGGTGAAGTCGCATTAGTCACTGGAGGTGCGGGTGGTTTAGGAAGGTTGATCGCTTTGAAATTAGCGGCTCTCGGAACTCACGTCGTGATATGGGATATCAACAAATCGGGTGAGCAATAAAAATAATAGTAATCAATATTAAAAAATATCAAAGACCCGCATCTCAGATCCTTGAGATGCAAATAAAATAAAAATAAATTGATTTTTTTCATTGAGGACAGAGAAAGTATCTCATTGTATGTTGATCTCAGTGATTGTATTCAATTCTCATGCTATTGTAATAAATATTCCGCGAAAGTTTAATTTTATTTGTATTTTCATGTTTCTAATTTCCGATAAATTGAATTACATTTTTATCTTTACTGCGCATTAATGGCGAGATAATTTTATTGAAATTGCATACACGCAGGGTATCATTACTTTGATCATTGAGAAATTGTAACAGTAATCAAGATTTAATAAGATCATAAAAATTACGTCCTGGAGTTTGAAAATAATTTAGAAAAGAAGAAAAATTCAAGACTGATTTTTTTTTAAAATTATTACTTAATACCCATGTATAATAATTTTCTATTTTATTTTAATGATGTGAGCCATAAATGTGAAAGTTCCCGATGATCTCAATAAAAATAATTAAAAAAATTAATGAATAAATTATTCAATGAAAAAAAATGAATTACCGCTTTTAGAGTGAAAGATAAATTATATTCAATTGTCTTTAAGCGGCGATTTCAATAAATTATAAACGGATACTCGACTTCAACAAGTATAAAATAAAATAAAGTTGTACTGACCACATAAATAAATTGCTATGAATATTTAACTACATTATTTTGCAAGAATAATTGCTGACGAAGTGATTACTATTCAGAAACACGTTCGGCTCATAAAAATTAACCGGTCACGGATGAAATTAACATATCAATATACAATATTATAATATAATTGATTAAATATATTTTCTGCAGGGATTAAAGACGTCGTAGAGGAAATTAAAAGCCAGGGTGGTAAATCTACTGGATATTTTTGCGATATCAGTAACAAAGAAGAAATTTATCGCGTTGCTAAAACAGTGCAAGTGGAAGTGGGAAATGTATGGAGATTTAAATTTAAATAGAAATGTACTTATTTTAAATAAATATTTATTTATTTAAATCTTCCTAACAACTTTTGATTACAACGCAGATCACAATAATTGTCAACAACGCTGGGTACGTGTGCGGTAAAACTTTTATGAATCTCCCAGATGACGAAATCGAAAAGACTTTCAAAGTTAATATACTCTCGCATTATTGGGTAAACAAATCCATTAGATTGTTCAAATATTTATTTATAAATTAATTATTATTTAATTTTTAAACCAAAATATTTAATAATTTACAGATAAATAAATCATTTATGAAAGAAATGATGAAAGAAAACCATGGCCACATTGTCACCATTGCAAGTGTCGCGGGGTTACTGGGTACTTATAATTGTACTGATTATTCAGCGACTAAATTTGCAGCAATTGGCTACCATGAGAGTCTTTTTACAGAATTGAAAGTAAGTGAAAATAAAACGACTTTTAAGAAATTATTATTGCGTATTTAAATTAAACACTTTAAATTTCTATTCATTTTTTTTTCTTTTAAAAGGTACACGGATACCATGGAATTAATACGACTTTAGTTTGCCCGTATTTTATAAACACAGGAATGTTTCCAGGTGTTAAGCCAAGGTAAATAACATTGCGTAACCTGATGAATTATTTAAAATTGACTCAGTCTTTCAAATAGTAATAATTTCCCACTACTTTAGATTATTACCCATGCTCGAGCCTGAGTACGTAGCAGATGAAGTCGTCGCTGGCATACTGACTAATCAAATAAATGTTACCATGCCAATAAGTACTAAATATTTTTTGCCGCTTAAAAGGTTAAGACTTTTAAAGATTTAAATTTGTAGTGTATTACACACCTAGGGAGGAAAGTAGGAGATTCCAACCCGTGTATAATTGCCTGCGTATGGCAAACACGCGAATTGGGACCACGTGCCTTTCTCCGTGGTGTGCAGACAATTCACGATCTGCAGCTGAAAGTTTAAATTTTTTCCTGTGTGTGGGAATGGCGCGCTTTATTTTAATCTTTTGCTTTGATAAGAGAAAAGAATGACTTTGTTCCCTCGAAACAGGCAGGAATTTAAACTTCCGGCGCAGGTATGGTGAAAAAATAATATTTTGTGGACTCAGTTTTGTTAAAAGTAACTTTTAATGTAGAAAATATATTTTTTTTAGCTGGCTACCACCGAAACTCTGTTGGGCTTTGATGTACAACATCATAAAAGGACCACAGACCATGATGATGCTACAGAAAAACGAGAACATGCACAATTATGATCGTATAAATAAATATTGATAGAATAAGTTTAGGTTTAATTTTAATAATTATTGATAGTGGTGAAGACTGAGAGTACTTACATATTATAATAAGTCGTAAAAATAGTTTAGACCTTGTCCAAGTTCCCAAATGGACAATCCTGTTCCCAATTCTCGGGCTAAATCTATCCGTTGTTGAAGTGAATAGAGTGTGGGATAAAATATATAACCACTGGCTGCTGATGATCTGAATTGTAAAAATTATAATATTATATTTGTTGGATTAATTAGAATAAGTGTTAATAAATAAATTTACCGGTATTCAAACAAGTGCTCTTTACTTTGCTCGTCCCATTGAATTTTTCCTTTGTAGGAATCGAGTATTTTTATGTACTGGGATCCTAGAATAGCACCGCCGCCATCCGGAGTGTAATTATTACCGTAGAAATTGAGACCCATCAAAATTTGAGATCGTTTTGGGTCGTCATCGTCGGGTACTAATTTTTCGACGCAATCACGTGCCCATTCGAAGGGACTGTTTGGTCCGGGTCGTTGGACGCTTGAAAAGTCGTAGGTCATCAACGAAAAATAATCAATGAAAGGTGACAATTCTTCGAATTGCGTTTGTGAAAATATTTGCCCTGGAGGTCTAAACAAAATTGATATTTTTATTAAATAAATAAATTACTAAATAATAAAAATAATTATAAATTTACCCTTGCGCTGGTGGAATAGCTAAAATTACTTGCAAGTTTTTATTCTTAAGTCTCTTTGCTAATGATTTTATTAAATTTACAACAACTTTTGATTTAGCTCCTGTATAAATAAACTGATTCCATATTTCTAGGACGTATCCATGGAACTGGAATGTCTAGAAAATAGAAAATCATAACTATTATTTTGTTAATTAAATGAATTAATTGCTGGAAATTATTAATTATGGAGTGATTACTTTAGCTGTTTCACTGAGAGCAGAAATAAGTTGATTTTTTTTTTGAACATCAGAATTCAGTGAAGATATATCACTTGCTGACCACTGTTCGAACAAAACTCGGGGTAAAACTGTAATAATAATAAATTAAATTAATTAAAATAATTATAAAATAGAGTTTCTAGTGCTGGAAATTATTGGGATCATTAAATACTTTTGACAGTATGGTTTCCTTCGCTCGCAGTCTTCATATCTTTGAGCCACTTCTTCTGAACATCATGAGTAAGAATTTGAAACTTGTCAGCACTTGGTATAGAGAACCATACCGGAGAAACGAGAGTTAATTTACCATGAAATGTCTTTGCTACATCAAGACCTTCACCGTTCCACTGGAAATTTTTAAACCATTTTAAAAAGTAGCCTACTTATGAATTTAAATAAAGTCAATACGAGAAAACAAATAAATTACTGGAGTTATGTAGCCCAGGACATCATTGTTGAAGTGTCTCTTCTTGGTGTCTTTGTAATAAAGACCAGATTGTTTGATGATGTCATGAATCTTGGGGTCTTGGACAACTAGGTTTCGGTCGAATACATTATCATCAACTGGCCCTTTCTGTCAATAATAAAATCTTATATTAATTATCATTAAAACATATATTTATATTTTGTATATTTAAATATGTGCTTAGTACCTTGATCTCTGTTTTTCCTTTGTCTTTTTTTGGTTTATCAGTACGTGGTGACAACGTACAGTCTGTTGTTATAACCAACGTTAGGATTATAAATAAAAACCATACGTTCATAATTATTTTGTATATAAATAAGTATTGTTTTGAATAAATATATAATTTTTTGCTTTAATATGTCAACAATAAAAACATATTGGTTCAAATATATGAGTTTTGTGTATACATGCCGGTACAATGTTGTGTGTTCGTCATCAGCTGATGACTGGTACTCGAAAATTAAAATTCTGTTCAGATATCCAGGAAAATTTTTTGAAACCAAGAAATTTTTTTAAATTTGTAACAATTAAAATTTTATAATAAATCTGTTTTAAAAAAAATGGCGGCAAAGTTTCTTTTTTGAAAGAGAAAAAATTTTCAGCAGCAAGTATTTAGAACTTGGAATAAAAATAAAATTTTAAATATGTATGAGATAAAAGACCCAGACCTCAGTCTACTGAAGCGCCATGATGTGAATTTAGCTGACGTTTAATTTTTGAATTTTTTTCAAAATTATGAAAATATATTTCAAATAATTGCGCCTGTAGTTTTTTAAATTTTCTACATGTGCAAATTTTTATATTTTTTTTTTGTAATTAATTAGGAGAAAAAATTTTGAAATCATCGTCTGCTAACTTCAGAATCATTGAAGCGCTCTTGTGATTTTTTTGAAACTAAGCGGCGGGAAATGACTGTACCTTCAAACGGTCACTCATTTGTATTTGGATTTTACTTGTCGTCAGGTGATTCGATGATGACAAACGTCAAAGTATGGCGACCATTTACAAGACATTACGTGTACTTAAATAAATAATATTTACACGTGTCGCATGTTAATTTTTTAAAATATAAAATCAATAAATAACTAACATTTTGTAATTTAAAAAAGAAAAAAAATACAAATGTCAAATAAACATTTAAAAAAGAAAATGAAGTCTCTGTGTTGAAAAAATGGTTACAGTAAATAAGTAGTTAGTAAATTACATGCATAAGTGATATGTAAAAAATAGTGATATATTTATTGGTGAAAATGTGGGAAAAATTTGGATTTTATTTAATTGTTTTACAAACAATTGTTGGAGGCATTGTTTGTACCTTTATGAAAAATACTGACGCTGAAATACTTTACAAAATAAACTGGCCCGGTAAAATAGATACTGAACTCTCTGTGAGTATTTTGTCAATTTATATTTATTAGTTTTTATGGATATTTTATTTAATTTAAATAATTTTATTGCAGAATAATTTTGAAGAATATCCGATAGTGACGGCTGGTAATGAAAAGTATACATGTAGAATTCCTGAGTTAAAGAAACAAGAGAAAGAAACTGAGCAGCCTTACACTGGACCTAATCCTATTGAATTACTGGCTCCTCTGTTTGATCAAAAATTATGTTCCTTCAAGGTATTAATTGTCAACTCGAATATATCTAATTAATATGATACTGAAAATTTTTAATTGTTAACTTGGATCATTAATTAATAGACAAAATTAAAATTTTTTAATTTTTCTCTAGTTGGAATCATACTGGACTTACGAAATTTGTCATGGTAGATATGTCAAGCAGTATCACGAAGAGAGAGAAGCAAGAGGTCAAAAGATAAAAAAGCAAGAGTATTTTCTTGGCACTTTTGATAAACTCCAGCGATCAAAGTTGTCAGCGGAGTACGATGAAAGAGCCAAAAACCCTGAGAAAAAATATGAAGTACCGACGAAAAAATTTGAGGGAATACGAATGCCATATGTTGAAGTAAAAATGACTGATGGCACTGTCTGTGATCTGAGCAATAAGCCCCGCACAATAAAACTGCTTTACGTATGCCATCAAATGGGCAAGCATGAAATTTATTCACTCGAAGAAGTATCCAGCTGTGAATACGAGGCCATTATTTTGTCACCCTTCATCTGCAGTCATCCTGACTACGACCCGCGTCTTACTGATGAAGATGAAATAACTTGTATACCCGAGGACAAGTCACCCAAGAAACCTAAAGCACTTGCTGCTCTAGAAGCTGAAAGTCTCAAACTCCGGCACCAAAAAGTCTCGGTAGTCATTATGGAAACCAGTCTTATCGTTATGCAATTAGCTAATTATTTACCGTAAACTGTAGATTATTTTAAAAGCTTTTTTTTTATAACTGCATGTTTTATTATTTACTTAAAGAAAACAGAGCCCATCCCTCGGAATGATAAAAAATGTCAAAAAATTTCGGCTTCTCATACGAGTAAATTTATAAAATTAGTATAAATCTATAAGTCAGATTGTGATACCAGCAGATATTTTATTAATTACTATTGCTATTATTTTTTTGTTTATTTATAAATTATTTCTTATACAGGAAGAGAAGCCACAGAAAGTCGTTGCGATTCTTCGTGTAGATAAGGACACTCAGGTCAGATTATTTTGTAATTAAGGGAATTGGGCTTTAAAATCATTCATTTATTTTCAGAGCTACTTTCTATAATTATTTCACATTAATTTATTTTAAATCACTAACACTAATATTTTTTTTATTTTGCTTTAATTATATTCACTCTGTTGCGGTGATGGATGCATGACTTTAAATTTTTAGCCCGGTGACATCATCAGACTTTCATTGGAGTGTTCTATTAATCTTTTATATCTTGATAATTTAAATAACGCAAGTGATTTATTGTAGGATGGAGAACCACAGCTGCGTATTGAACTTCATCCAGCTGACGCCATTGAGAAAAACGGAGAAGAGTATCTCAGTTCATTGCTGGACATGAGTTCTGTACCATCTGATACTAATCCTGTCCAGAGTTTCCTTAGTGGGAAACAATGTTTGCACGGGGTTAGTTATTTTTAATAATTTACGTTTGAAGTCAAGAAATTTATTCGTGTTTAGCTAAATAAGTTATTTTTAGGGAGACGGGTGGTGGAAGTACGAATTTTGTTACGGCAAATCCGTAGTTCAGTATCACGTTGAAAAAAGCGGTAACAAAATAACGATTGATCTTGGAAAGTTTGATAAGAAAAAACACATTGACTGGATTGAGGCTCATCCCCAGAAACGACCCAAGCCTCTGGAGCAACGGAAACAACTGTCGCACTTTTACAGCGACGGAAGTTATTGCGACGAGATGAAAAAGAGGAGACAGACTGAAGTAAAGAAAACAACTGAAAATATTAAATTTTAAATATTGATTAATACAAATGGTTATTTTATTTGTAGGTAAGACTGAAGTGTGTTGAAGTCTCTGGCAGCCCTTCGAGTGTGTCGCTATTTTTACTAGAACCCAAAACCTGTGAGTACATTCTTGGAGTTGAGTCACCGCTTATTTGCAATATACTTGAGCACGCTGATGAGAACGGCCTTATCAATGAGTCAGCTGGCTTTGACTTTGATTCTCTTAAAAGCACACCAGTATCTCCAAAGAAAGAAGAAGTGGAAGATAAAAAGAGGACTTCCGACGAGTTATAGTTTATAATAAATAATAAATAAGCATAAAATAATTTTGTTTTTGTAAGAGATATTAATTCTCTAAATAAATAATGTTGTACAATAATTCTTTTAGTAGTAGGCTTGATTATTTAATCTAATCTAAGCTCAGTAATCTCACTTTTAAAGTTACACAGTGTAAAAGTAGCAAAAAAAAGAAACTAGAGAATACTTCATCCAATGTTAAGTCCTATTCCAACTCGTAGTTGCTGTTTTCTGTGATTCAACATCCCGCTGAGTACCAACGAGGTCTCGGGCATCGGGTACAATTTTTTCTCAAAGACACCGCCGATAGTAGTCTCGGTATTGACAAGTCCGCGGAAGACCATGTCTGCATGTGGGACATCAAGCTCGTAGATCAAAGTCGCTGTCGAATCAAGTGTCCGTAGATTAGACTCCAACTCAACTCCAAGCTGTAGCTGCTGACTCGCTCGATGATGATAACTGACATGTAGTCCAACTTGCCCGAAAGTCGCTGCCAATGTCCTGGCTCCACTGCTGTACCTCGCCGCAAATGTCATGATGGATTGTTGTCCTCCTGGCACATACTTGCTGCGATGTATCGCAATCTCCGTGCCGAGGGTCAGCCGTGATGACAGCGCTTGTAGGTAATGCAATACAAAAGTTCCAGACTGTTTCATAATATCCGGATCGGCGACTATCAATGACAGCGTTGAGTCATCCGATCTGTATTCAGCTGTCGAATTCGCCGTCACGCATTTCCCTTTGACCATTTGCGTGACATGTTTAATTCGAAAACGGCAGCCAATCGTGTGCGCGAAACTTGCGGCCAGGTTACCATTAGGCATAATGTCACCGCTTATCAGCGGATATCTTTCGTAGAGTCCGATGTGCTTTGATCCCTTGTAACAAGCGCCAAATTTGTAACCAGACGGCATGAATGAACTCAACGATATCGTGTGATAAGCATTGAAATAATCACTCAGTGATTTACGTACAAATAATCTGGCTCCTTCGAAATTACGCGGGTGCATGTCTTTGACTTTTTTGTGGATTTCTTCAAAGGTACCGGGATTACCTGGCCAATAACCGTCCGGACATGGCACACATGTTTCTTCTTTAGGTTTACTCACTGACGCTTGCACTAGTCCCATTTTAAATAGTTTACTACCGGTCCTAAGTTTATTTTTACAAATTATTTCCACCGTCTACTCCAGTAATTAATGCGCCAATCATTTTAGTATTTAATTTTAGTAAAATAATTTAAAAAATATTATTTGTATATCAGGTGTAAAATATTTAAAAAAATGATTTGTAAATATACTTTGAACTAACGCATGATTTTTTAATGCCGCGTACTTCAAACTTTAAAGTCATCTATTTAATTCAAAAAATCCCCGCATTTTTTCTTTTTTTTCCTGGGTGCCGACAGCGAAAGTAGATCCCGCTATTGACGATACGAAAAGTATCAGCAACTCCATCGATTGTCATATTTATGGAATTAAAAAGTATTGGGATAATTCGAGGATAAACATACGGAATATTTTTTTTTATTTACAATTGTAGAATAAATGTAAGTATAGTAGTACTTGTAAGTACGGTAACAAAACTAATTATAATTTATAATAATCCATGATAAATTATTCCACGTGATCGTGTGTATTCAATTGATAATGACTATTTTTTTTTTAGTGGCTATCATTTAAAAGAACTCCAGTAATATTTGGACACGTGTCCAGGAAGTTGACGAATTCCGAAATCTGGTGAACAATACCGACGAGGACAGTAAATTTAGTTGAATGTAGTGGATAAAAAAAGTATTACAAGATAAATAATAACCGGCTTGATTAAGAAGTCCAATAATGGCGGCTGCATCGTCACCGCAGGTAGATGACCTGGTGCAATCAGTGAGCCTGCATAATCCACGTACATTAATATTCAACGGGTACATTCTGCCGTTCATAACCCTCCAAACAATATGGATCTATAGCTGGGTATTTATTTACGGACTTGACGACTATTTTCACGAGGGTCTCGTTGGTATCGCGGCGATTGGTCTCCTCCAGGGGTTTCTTTGTCTCTGCTGTCAGTGGTCAGTTCACGTGTACTGTTTTCTCAACTGCAGCACTGCCAAAGATCCATATAGAACGACAATTGTCAAAGTCGTGCCGACTCCGAACAATGGGAGCTCGGAACTCGTTAAACTGCATCATTCAAAGGACGTAAAGAACCCTTGGTTCATTTTCCAAAAGACGAAGTACTGCTGGGACCCGGAAAAGAAACAGTTTCGATGTCTTGAGTTTCCTATCAATGAGGTGATACAAAGTTACTCGAACTGGAAAGGATATTCTGATGACCAAGATGTTGTTCAGGCGGAAAATAAATATGGAAAAAATATGTATGGTCTTTTGATGACTAAAGAAGTTGATAAGTGAGCAAATGTTTAATTGGTTAATTTTTTTTAGGCTGGAGATGGAGATACCTGAGGCATGGGAATTATTTAAAGAACGTGCTATCGCTCCGTTCTTTGTATTCCAAGTGTTCTGCGTGTTCCTGTGGTGCTTTGATGAATACTGGTACTACAGTATCTTCACGTTATTTATGCTGGTTATGTTTGAGTACATGCTGGTGCACCAGCAGATACGTAACATGGCCGAAATTCGTAGGATGGGAAGCAAACCCTACATGATTAATGTTTACCGTAATAGAAGATGGAGGAATATGCTGACTGATCAATTAGTACCGGGTGATATCGTTTCGATAACCAGAACACAGAGTGATAATATTGTACCTTGCGATATTTTATTGCTGAGAGGACAGTGCGTTGTTGATGAGAGTATGCTGACAGGTAAAAATATATTTTTTTAATTACTTACTCTATTTATTTATAATTTTAAATTTGTTTGATGCTTGCTACATTCACACTCATTTCTATCTGCATAAAAAAAAAACGATTTATTGGCATGAAAAATTTTCTGTGCCAAGAAATTTTTTCTTTTAGTTTCATAATTCAAAATATGTCGGAGACAGTCTAATTTTTTATTAAAAAATATTTATTATTTTTATAGGCGAATCTGTACCGCAAATGAAAGAATCCATTGAAGATATTAATGGTAATCAAGAATTAGATCTGTCAAGACAACATAAAATTCATGTTTTATTTGGTGGTACTAAAGTTGTCCAACACACGCCTCCCAGCAAAAATACCTCTGGTTTACGATGTAATTATTTCGAATAAATAAATTTTAAAATCGCGAAATTATCATGAACTAATTATAAAATGCTTTCTTTTGATAGCAACGGACAATGGTTGTGTGGGTTACGTATTACGAACAGGATTTTCTACCTCGCAAGGAAAGCTTCTGAGGACGATATTATTTGGCGTCAAACGTGTTACCGCTAATAATCTAGAGACATTTGGATTTATACTCTTTTTACTTATTTTTGCGATTGCTGCTGCCGCTTACGTTTGGATGAACGGTATAACTATTACATTTATTTATTTTTTGCTTCAACTAATAATCAATTACTTTATTTAGGTATCGCTGATCCAACAAGAAGCAGGTATAAATTATTTTTAGAATGTTGTTTAATTCTTACATCTGTCATCCCGCCGGAATTACCGATCGAATTGTCACTTGCTGTTAATTCGTCACTGATTGCACTATCAAAATTAGGTAAAAATTTTTTAACTATTTTTAAGTATTCCCTGATAGTCAAGTTGGTGTCAATTTACTGCCGCAACTTGACGTCAAGTTTAATGCAACAAGTTGATGTCAAATTTCTGGCATCGTTGAAACCAAATTTGGGCCGACAGTTACGAAGTGTGAAATTGTCGTTAAGCTGATTGGAACCAACTGACACGAATTTTTAGCAACTTTAGAAAAACTTGCTCAGGATTTTTAAAATTAATTTTTTATATTTTCAGGTGTATACTGTACTGAGCCATTCAGAATGCCGTTTGCTGGAAAAGTCGAAATATGTTGTTTCGATAAGACTGGCACGCTGACGAGTGACAATTTAGTCGTGGAAGGAGTAACTGGCATTGATGGTACTACTGAGGTAATAAGTGTTGAAGATGCGCCGATAGAGAGTGTCCAAGTATTAGCTACCTGTCATTCATTGGTACAGTTGGACGATGGAATTGTGGGAGATCCATTGGAAAAAGCAACTCTGAAAGCTGTGAACTGGACACTAACTAAAAATGACGTACTGATACCGAAAAAAGGACGTGCGCGTCCTTTAAAAATAGTTCACAGACATCATTTTTCATCTGCGCTGAAGAGAATGAGCGTTGTCGTCGGTTACAATTCACCCAATACCACCGAAACTAATTACATTGTTACAGTAAAAGGCGCGCCGGAAACTTTGAAAAATATGTACTCATCAATACCTGATAACTATGAATCTACTTATCTGTCGTTGTCACGTCGGGGCGCACGAGTGTTGGCTTTAGGATACAAAAAATTACCAGAAGTAGTGACGTCGCAAGATTTAAGATCATTAACACGCGATGAATTGGAATCAGAATTAATTTTCGTTGGTTTTGTCATAATAAGTTGTCCTTTAAAACCCGATTCAAGTGCTGTCATTAAAGAAATAATCAACGCATCTCATTTTGTCGTTATGATAACTGGTGATAATCCACTGACAGCTTGTCATGTCAGCCGGGAATTACATTTCACAAAAAAACCTGTCACTTTGATACTGACTAGAAGTAATAAAGAAAATTGGCATTGGGAGAGCGTTGATCAAAAGACAACGGTCTCACTTGGTCTTGAGAATGTAAAAACAGAAGGCAAAGAAATTTGGAAAAAGTACGCGCTCTGTTTGACTGGCGAAGGCTTAGATTATTTAAAAGATTACGATAATTATTTATTTACTGAATTATTACCACATATTGTAATATTTGCCCGCTGCGAGCCTAAGCAAAAAGAATTTATTATTATATCCCTTCAACGATTGGGTTTCGTTACACTGATGTGTGGTGACGGTACCAATGACGTTGGTGCACTGAAACATGCACAAGTTGGTGTTGCTATTTTGAGCGGTCCACCAGGAGAAAAGAAATCCTCGTCACCAAACCGCGAACCCAATCAAGCCAATAATTCTCAAGCATCAGTTACTGCCACAGCTAACAATCCAAATGGACCGCAGTCGTTGACAAACAGTCAAAACCGGCCGCAAAATATGACGCGGCAACAAATGAACAACATGCAGCTACAGCAATTGTTGAAAGAAATGGAAGAACAAGATCAGACGGTTGTTAAACTAGGCGATGCATCAATCGCCGCGCCATTCACCAGCAAACTGTCATCGATACAGTGCATTTGCCATATTATCAAGCAGGGAAGGTGTACATTGGTCACAACCTTACAGATGTTCAAAATATTGGCGCTAAATGCACTTGTGCTGGCTTACAGTCAGTCAGTTCTCTACTTATCGGGAATAAGATTCACTGATGCTCAAGCAACGATACAAAGCTTTTTACTGGCACTTTGTTTCTTGTTTATATCGCGCTCTAAACCCCTAAAGACTCTGTCCAAACAAAGACCACTGCCTAATATATTCAATTTGTACACAATACTCACGGTATTGTTGCAATTTGCTGTTCATTTTTGCTGCCTTATTTATTTAGTTAGAGAAGCTGCTGTTTATTCGTCGCCAGATGACAAACTGAGAGGCATACTGACCGACTTGTCATTGGCACCAGCAAGTATTGCTAACAGTACGGCTGTTGATGGAGCAACAAATGCTGATGGAGATGAAGATAACGAAGTGGAGGCAAATGTTGTTAATAGTGCGGTCTATATTATTTCAATGGCATTACAAATATCTAATTTCGCAATAAACTATCGCGGTACTCCGTTCATGGAAAGTTTATTTGAAAACAAAGCTCTTTTTTATTCACTGAGCGGAAGTTTCGCAGCAGTTTTGGCGCTGGCTTTTGGAATTTCCCCCCTCGCGGAATCACTTAAAATAGTCGATTTCCCACCGGAGTTCCGTAATATTTTAATTGCCGTTTTAATTATTAATTTCGTCGCGGCTTACGTTGTTGACAGGTCATGCAGATGGTTGTTTGGTGAAGGGAGTCTACAAAAATTGTGATATATTCATGATAATAAATGTTATAGACAATTGAATTTACGATTAATTAAATTTTATCGTACGAACCCATGAGTTTCGCTAGATAATTATTTTTTTCTATGGTCTCATAATTAATTTCCGTGTGTAATGACGTTTATTTAACGAATCTACAACTTTTCTGTTAAACGGATAGTATTTTTTTCTTTTCATTAATTTTTAAAATATGTAAATAAATTCAAATCGGCTGCATTTTTTATTTATGTAATTTAAGTATTTTAGTGTTCGAAAAAAAAATGATAAGTTAATTTAAATTATTAATTTGAATTATTGTAATTGAATGTCATTACACTCGTGATTTAATTAAAATTGCAGATTAGAACTAAAAGAAGATTTTTTTTTATTAATGAAATAATTGTTTTCATTGGTGTAAATTCTAGGCAAAGAAAAAATATAAAGGAAAATTAATTTGTTGAGATACGGTGCGGCGGATGATAAGATACATAAAGTAAATAAACATAAAAATTGTGAATGTTTAACCGAAGGATTTATAACTGAGGATATTTATAACAAATAATCAGTACTATTAAAGTAATAATAATAGTAATAATAAATGAGTGTGAATATAGCAGACAAATTTAAAATTATTAATAAGTAGAGTAAATAATTGATAAAATAAAATTTAAAAAAATGCGCATTTATAAAATTAAAAAATTACTAAGTGCATTTGTTAAAAATATTTTATTTTTAATTATTTACTGGTGATTTATAATTTTGAATTTGGTCTGATACATTTACTCTCAATAATAATTATAATAATAAACAATTTTATAAAATGATTTCATTTATAAGAGTAGTAGACATTCCATTTTATTTGTCAATTTAAATATTTCATAGTGAATCATCTTCGACTTAGTGTTTTTTACGCGAGCAAATGAATATGATTAAATAATAATAACCAATTGGTTATCCGGTAAAACTGGTTTTTTGTTTCAATTCGTATGCAATTATAATGTATAATTATTGTTTATAATTTACTGTGCTGTGTTTTGCTGTCATCTTATAGATGTACTTTATAATTTTTAAAAATGCAGTATACGAGTGTAATGATTGTATTTATATCAATGTGATCATGATAAATATTTAAATAATTTTTAAAATGAGTGTAAAGTAATTTTATGTTAATAAAAAAAAAGAAAGATTTAATAATTTAAATGATCGATGTATAAATAAGTCTATGATTGTTTGTGAACTAAATAAAAACTGTAATTCCAAATTTGGAAATGCATTTCACAATTAAAAGTATTTTGAGGTCATACAGTTTTTTACTCTTTAATTTATTAAAATAATAATATTTTAAATAAACTTTATGTAATTTGTTAAAATAAATTTACACATTTAAACAATTTTTAAGCGGCACAAAAAATTTTTATCTCTTATCTCAGCGAAGGCTATTAAAGTTTTTATTTAATTACTGTTTGACACTCGACGACATATTATATAGATTTACTTTGAGTTATGAGTTTTTATTTAAAAAAAATTTTCACGACAGTGGCCTTTTAATTAATTGTAATATATTTAATTAATGCGTAGAGGAAGTAGAGCGGGAGTAAATATTTTAACTAGAGTGACATATTGTAATTATTGTGAATGAAAGTGATGGAGAAAGCGTTTGGATCTGATATTACACGATAAAGTCCGTTAATCGTCGGCTGTTGATCGACGATGCACACAACCCGCGGCAGTATGGACTGACGTTCTCTCACAAGAGGATTCGTTTAACGTAAACTCTTTTTTTTATTTCTTTATTTTTTCTTTCCACATTCTTGTGGATCGAAAATAAATTTTTGAACTTAGAGCCGAGCCATGACTTAGCAGTGACAGACAGTGACTCGTTTCGTGTTAAATATCGCAACGGTGTTATATAAAATAATAATATTATTTTTAAAATATGATAATAAAGTGGAGCTAAAGTTTAATAAATAATCGTGTCATAAAATAACACATGTTTGTTAAAGTTTATGTGATTTAATTACTCAGGTGTTAATATTACCAATCGTTAATCGAGATCATATCTTGTCTTGTGTACACTATAAAAAATATCGTCTGCTACATATCTATAAATATATACCTATATATTTGTTAAATAACTGTAGATATAAAACCGTCTACTGATTACACTGAAAGTTCTCGCGGCGGTTGAAGAGTTCTGGTTTGCCGGCTGTCTTTTCAAATTCAAAATTATTTTTGTGGGTTTACAAAATCATGAAAAAAATTAAATCTGAAATTTTTCTATTAGGCAAATGGTAGATAGTGAAAAAAATTTTTAAAATAGTTAACTAATGATTGACGCGCATCAACTAGCTAGTGACTTATGACCTGGTGTTACTTGATCAATTACGCCTCGTTAGCGCTTGATCAAGTTCTTTTATTATAAAGTTATTCTCAAAGACGGAGCAATAAAATATCCGGACAATTTTCTGATAGATAATAAGTCGAAAAAATAAATTTGAGATGGAAAACTCGGAAAGATGGTACTTCCATTGGGCAGACTGGTTGGTATTTGGTACAATGCTAAGTTTTTCAGCAGGAGCTGGTATCTGGCACTTCAAAAAAGCTAGTCAGTCAACGACACTCGAGTACTTGCTTGGTAGAACAAGTTTGAATGTTTTTACAGTATCCGCTTCTCTTATCGCCAGGTAGATTTATTGTTTTAAAAATTTGGAATTTTTTGAGCTAATATTTAAATACAAAATATTTTTTTTTCAGCTTTATATCTGGAGTTACGATATTGGGAACGCCGGCTGAAATTTATAATTATGGTACACAGTATTGGATAACAATAATATCACTTTTATTTTGTGGAATTATTGTTAATTGTGTTTATTTACCGGTATTTATGACTTTACGTTTAAATTCTTGTTATGAGGTATTTTATTAATTATTGATATCAATATGGATTATTAATTTAAATAATTTTTGTGGTTAATTTTAAATTAATTATTAAATTTATTACACTGTAAAAAAATTGCGGAGTGGATTACTGTTTATTTATTCAATCTCTTTGGAGTTAAACTTACTCCGAAGGGGATTTAATTTTAAGATTAAAACTTCGAATCTACTCCGAATTTTTTATAGTATAACACGATATTTGATCGTTTTTCAAATCAAAATTACTAAAAAGTTACTACTGAAGATTTGACAGTTCAAAATTTCAAGAAATTTTTGAATTTTCGTCAGTATGAAGAATTTAGAAAATTAATAAAGAAATAATTTTAAAAATATCACAATTATTTAAGTTAAATATTCTTTAGATTTATGTGGATGTAATTAGTAACATATTTTTTTTCCAGTACTTAGAATTGAGATTTAGTAGATCAGTTAGATTATTAATTTCACTAATTTTCGTAGTTGATGTGGTAAGTGAAAAAAAATTGCTCGTTAAAAGTTACTGTAATAATATTTTTTAAAAATAATATTTTTATCTCAGGTACTTTATCAATCAATTGTCGTTTACGTACCAGCGCTCGCTTTAAATCAAGGTAATTTATATAATTATATATAATTATTGTGTAATGATGTATATTTATATAATAAATTTATCGTTATTGTTATCAGTTACGGGAATAAATGTGTACCTAATCGGCGGGATCGTGTGTTTCGTTTGCGTATTTTACACCGTTTTGGTAAGTTTACATTGTTAATAATATTGAATTTATTTATAAATATATTAATTAATATATGAATAAATAAATAAGTCAGTAGAGAATCATGATAAAATAATTTACCGTCTCGGAGATTACAATGCTGTGAGAAAATGTTAAGGAGTCTGTTGAAATGTTTATGAACGGAAAGGGCGTACTTACAATAGCGCATACCCGAGACCCCGAGACCGAGATACAATAGCCAAGAGCATCGAGTGCCTGTTGTTGGCCTTGCTTATATATATATATGTATATATATAAAGTTTTATTATAATAATAATAATATCTACTGTAAGTTGTTTGTAAACGACCAGCGAGTTAAAGTGATTAATTACTCGTTTAAATAATTATTTATATTATTTGCTAAACTTTTAATTAATGATTATTTATCGTTACTAAACTAAGAATCCTTTATAGTAAATTATTTATTACGTAAGACGCTATATTTATTTATTCATAATTAAACTGATTGATCAAAAAATAGCCTTGGAAAATTATGACAGATTCTATGATTAAAATCATAGAAATAAATTTGATAAATTAGTTTTAAATGATAATTAATAAAAGTAGCATTTCATTCATTTTTCAAAATAAATAAGGCATGATTTACATTTTCTTAGTCATAATTGTAAAAAATTTTCTGAGTGAACGCGGATTTTTAACTTCCTGCTAAGAAAATCGACGATTTTAGAAAATTTCGGGAAGTTATTGTTTTCACCCCGATTTTCGAAAATCAAATTTTTATCAGATGTCGACGTTTTGGGGTCCTAGGAAGCTATTCTGACTATTTTCGGAATGATGTCCGAGTACTCAAAAGTCTACTTTTGTCTAAATCTGGCTAAAACTAGCTAAAAATCAGCTATTTCTGTCTAGTTTTTGTAAATAGGTACTCTTGACCCTTCAAAAGTCTACTTTTGTCTAAATCTGGCTAAAACTAGCTAAAAATCAGCTATTTCTGTCTAGTTTTTGTAAATAGGTACTCTTGACCCTTCAAAAGTCTACTTTTGTCTAAATCTGGCTAAAACTAGCTAAAAATCAGCTATTTCTGTCTAGTTTTTGTAAATAGGAAAGTGTATCTACAACAATTTTTTGAGCTCATGGAGCTCGAAAACGGCGGGATGTTTTTGGGCTGGCACGCAGGGTCAACCGACAGACCGATTTTTTATTTATGGAATTTACACCGGAGTGGAGTTTATTTTAACATTAAAACTACAGACCGGAGTGGATAAGGATTGAAATAAAATTGACATTACTCTTAAATCACTGCGTTAAAAAAATAAACTCTCTATTTACTCCATATTTGGAGTGATTTTTTAAAAAACTCCGGAACTCCGAGTCGTAAAATGAATTCGGATTCAAATAAAATCAGTATTAACTCCAGAATTTTTACAATGAATGTATATAAATATTTCTTTTTTGTGAAAAAAGTCAAGATACTGTAGGGCTATATTTTCCAAGACTACTTTTTACGATTATCAATGAAACTAGTATGACTAATGAGCTAGTAACTTTTGTTTTATTTATAATAAATATTTGCAAGGGCGGAATCAGAGCTGTCGTATGGACAGATGCTTTTCAAGTTGGAATAATGATTGCCGCAGTTCTAACAGTCACTAGTCTGGGTACTTATGAAGTTGGTGGTCCGTCAGAAGTATGGAAAAAAGCACTGGAGGCCAAGAGAATACAATTTCTAAAGTTTATAAAATTATTTTTTTCTTTTTAATTAGTTAATTTATTTTTATTTCAATTAGCAAAATATTTAATTAATTTAATTTACAGCTTCGATCCTTCGCCGTACACAAGGCACACTGTTTGGTCGGTTTTAATTGGATCTTGTCTTTATAGTACGTCCTACATCGCCGTTAATCAAACAATAGTGCAGCGTTATAGCTCGCTCCCAACTATGAAAGTCTCAAAAATGTAAATAATAATAATAATACTGAATTTATAACGAAGTATTCCATTATACGAATATATATATTATATTTATTTATTTGTTTTACTATTGTACTTCAGAGCAATAGGAATTTTCACCATCGGAATAATGCTTTTTATTTCTCTGACATGCTGGTGCGGTCTTGTTTTATTAACATGGTGGTCACCGCCAAAATGTGATCCAAGAGCCTCAAAATTAATTGAAAGAGATGATCAAATGCTGCCTGCTTATGTTATGCAGATCGCTGGTCATTTGTACGGAATCCCCGGATTATTTACTGCCGGCATATTCAGCGCCGCCTTGAGGTTACTCATTTATTTATTCACCATCCATCCGTTAAAATTGAATTATCTTAATTAGTTTTTATTATTATTACAGTACTCTGTCTGTAGGCTTGAATTCAACCTCAGTCGTGCTTTTAGAAGACTTTGTAAAAGGATTTTTTCGTATGAAACCCAATGATCGCGTTTCGACGATTTTTGTTAAGACTGTCGTTATATTTCTCGGACTATTTGCCATGGGTTTTTTGTTCGTTATTGAAAAACTTGGCGGTGTATTGGCAGTTAGTTCACTATTACTGTTATTTTTTAAATAAATATTTTTAGTTAATGTTTTTTTTGTAATTTAAGGTCACTGGAAGTCTCTCCGCGATAGCTGCAGGCACTTCTTTCGGGGTTTTTACCCTGGGAATGTTAGTACCCTGGGCTAATTCAAAAGTAATTAACTTTATACTGTAGAATTAATAACAAACATAATAACCATTATCGGTTTAAGTGACGTTTCGATGGCTTGTTCATAATTATTAGCTTCTACAGTCTCTATTGTAAAGATTTTATAATTATAGAACCCTTCTATGTTATCACCCTTCTACTTTTCCCGCTCAATACCTCCCTAGCTTTTACTTTAGAGTGTTAATGAATATTAAATTTATAAAGGCTTCACTATACAAACTCCGTTACTGAGGAATATTTCATTTTTACAATACAAATTATATAATTATATTTATTTATATATAATAATGACGAGCAAGACATTGAAAAGTCGTTTGAATGATCACGTATTTATTTTATTAATGAATATAAATTTATTATTTTAAAGGGCGCGCTCGTGGGTGCGATAGCAGGATTTCTGATATCCGGATGGTCTAGTCTCGGAGCCAATGCGATGATTGGTACCGGCGCTGTTATTCCCAAGAAACTTCCAGTAGATTTTAGTTACTGTTCCGGAAACGTGAGCCAAAGTTTTATAGATCAATTCCCGGTTGATCACAAGTTTGTATTTTTTTTTTCTTCAAATTAAATTTATATTTTTTTCTGCAATTTATTGTCAGTGTAATTTTCAACAGCGAGGATGATGTATTCCCGTTGTATCGGTTGTCCTACCACTGGTTCGCCGGCTTGGGAACGATCACAGTACTAATAGTGGGAGTAATTGTGACCTGGATAACAGGACCAGAGGATATAATAAATGTCAATCGCGATTTATTGTCTCCAGTGATTCATAGGTCATTCAATTTTTTAAATATCAATTTATTTAATATTTAAAATTTTAAAAAATAACTTTGATTTTTTAAATTTCAGGTTTCTGCCGGATCAAAAAAATAATTTTGAAATGGGAAAGTGGCAGCAGAGATCAAATGTAGATATTAATACTCCAACAACGAATTTTTTAAATGACCGACCTCAAATCACAGCCCCATTGAATGAAACTTTATCTTGATAAATAATTTATATTTTAATAAACTAAATTAATTACCACTAGTAAATTTATTTTATCAAAATTTTCTACTCTCTAACTGTATTACAAAGTACATATCAAGCATTCAATATAAATTATTGAATAAATTTGAAAGCTATATATTTGAAGGTAAAATATTAAAGGTCCTGTTAATTTGACACGTTGTTAGAAGCCAGGATAGTTTCTGTTAAGTGAGTTTGTTTGATTTTCAAGCTTTAGTAATTCTGAGTGACCGTCCGAAAGGGTGGCGCTGGGTGAGATACATCAGAAACAGTGAAAGCTCCGGTGTGTACTTGTACGTCTACACCTTTAGACTCTGACCGGGATATTAACCGGCTTGTTATAAGGCAAAGCAACGTTCAAACATCCTTATTAAGGTGACGCAAATAGGTCGGTCTCACGTACCGTTTACTTGCCCTTGTTAATTGAATTTTCGCCAGCCAAAGTGCGGTCACTCAAAAGCACAACACTCACTCACCAGTCACCATGCAATTAACTGGCTCGGCTCTACGTCATGCTTTTAGTAATAAACATCAATCGATAATAAATCATTTATATAAATATCAATAATATCAAATTATTGTTCCTGTTATTGTTATTATTATTAGTATTAGTAATATTGATTTTATATAATTCAAAGTTCAAATAGAGTTCGGTAGATTAATTAAATTATAAATTTTCGAGTAACGAGTGGCGCGGATAGTCTAGAATAGTCTGTAGTTAGCACCAGAAATATGGGATTCGGTCAATTGGTTTTGCTATCATGTGTAGGTGGATCTTTGTATGTAGGCAGTGTCTGTGTGGACTTATGATTGAAATTGAACATGTGAATATGTGGAGAAATCATCGAGATCGTGAGACTGCGTGCGCGATAGAGATTGCGGACTGAATGGGGCTAGTTTGAAATAGTTAACAGGCCTTCAAGAGAGCACAATCGCCGAGCGATTGGTTCATCCTGCCTACAATCACACGCCGAATTATACATCCTTTAACACCGAGATCTTGCAAATCCATGCACGCACAACTTTAACTATCGCCCAGAATTTTATTTATACATTTTTTCCACTTCAAAAAAATCCATTCAATTTTTTTTTATCTTTTTTTTTCTCCCAGTCCTCTAAATGAGACTATTGAGATTCAAAGTGATCCGAAATTACTCTCTGGGCTTTAAGAACTAATTCGTAAATTTAGTAGAGTAATTACCGACACTCAGTAGGAGTAGACTTTAAAAAATACCGAGGCTCTGTATTTCCTATCGGCGAAATAAACAACAATGCGTGGTATTAATATTATTTAGAGCTCGGTGTGTACGTGGGTGGTAGTCTGTGCATGTGTAGTGTGTACACGAAGCGTGTGACAATCTCTTGGACAAATATTAGCCTCTAGTCTAATCCGTCGCCAAGCTACCGTACTATCTTGGAATTATCTCGACCATGGAATTGGATTCTTAGAGAGTTAATTGGACACAGAGGATATTGTAGTTGGGGATGAGGATAGGCACTGAAGTCGTTAGATAAACGAGGAATGGAAAATCAACGTGCTGCTACTGGTGGTGGTGCCGGTGCTGGTGCCTTAACGATAAGCAAACAGCTTTGAGCACAAGATATAATATTTGATTGTTATAAAATAATAATATTCATTTCTATAAGGCTGTTTAAATAATCGTCTACATTATTATTATTATTTTGTTTTTAATTTAATCATTATCTCGGCAGTAAACTGTCTCTCTGATACGATTATTCAAGCAGTAGTTGAGGTTGTGCAGTTTGTTATGTAAATTAACGTATTTATTTTGTGAAAAGTTGTTTAGATACCGTATGTGTGCAAGCAGGTTAAATGTAAGCTGGTTACAGCAGTTCGAAAGGACGTAAGCTCAACGCAGTACATATGTATAGATATATTTGTCTCCATACTCTCTGATGTCGCGGTAACCTCAGATCAAATAACCTACTGTGATCTGTGTTCTCCAGTTTATATATCTGTCACGACAGACGACTAACGGAATAACTAATTTATCAATTCTTCGGTTCGGTTGACTTCGATTTCCCGAGACTATTTGCGCACTCGTGCAAACAGGTCCATTGCTAATTCAAACTCTCAACTGCTCTAGCTCTTGTCTACTCTCGTCCTCGTGTATCAATGAGAGCTGTTTCAACAAAAATCATTATAGATATATATACAAGGATCGCAACATAGAACGTCAGATCTTGGCGTATTTAAAATTGAAATAATTATCTGGTTTTTTCCTCGGCGATTTGTAGCCGATCTCTGACAGTAATAGTCTGTTTGCAATCAAACTACTGAGGTACATTCAATAAATTATAAATTTTTACCGGGACTGAGATTGAAGAGCGATTGTACATAGACGAGTACTATGCATAGTTGATTAATTGAAGACAATGGATTGGTGGAGAGTAATTGAGAGGAAGATGTAGATGTAGATGAAGAGTTAGATGTTGATGGTGATGATGCACTGAGCAATATTTCAAAGTAACGGTATTTAGTTGAAACGTCCCGCGACTGTCATCCAGGATGAAACGGTTCCCGTTGCTGTAACGCTGGAGACATTAAGCTTAATGAATTACCAGCCGAGAGGAGTAATGTGTCTTAGTTATGCCGGGCGGCACAATAATTATGTAATTAGGCATTGTTTGCCGACCGGTCTCTAATCACAACTCTGATGTGATGCTGCGGAAATCTCGTCACGACATAATGTATCTTCTCTTGGTTCTTGGGTATTATCGATCCATTTATAACTCATCAATTTTATTTAATCAGTTTGTAATAATTGATGAAATTACTTGGACTAAAAATTATAAATTTTTTAGTTTTAATAATTAATTAATTAAATTAAAAATAATAAATTTTTTCTAAAGCGATGTCAATTTAGTGTTACCATAAGATGCTAGATTGGCACCAAATAGAGAGCTGGTACATTAATATTTATACGAGAAATCAAATCCTTAAAGCCGGCAATATCGTGTCAGAGCGCGTAGACGAGTAAACGAAAATGTAAGATAAACACGAGGTTGCTGTGTATTTCGCATAAGCCTAGTGATAAATTTATCAAGAAGACGACCTCCTAGCATAACGTACTACCTTCCGCGTGAGACTCAGTCTCTCACAGCAAAGGACTCACACTTTAGCTTCGTAGCAAGTCAATGGAATAAAATTTACATCCTTAACCGCATTACACTGCAGATAATGCAACCCGGTGGATTATAAAGTCTCATATGTCTACGATGATGACGTCTTTGATAGAGTTGGTTATTTATTTAGCAAACTGATAGATTGTCTTGTAAAAAAAATGAATTGGTGTTTAAAAAAGTTATGATTATTAAAAGTAATAATAAAAAATAAAGATAATTATTCCAAGTTGCGGCGTGACGGAATAGAGCACAATGGCTTAGAATTATTCATAATTTAAAGCAAGTAAGTTTAATAAAGTTGAATAAGAGGGTGAGCATTCATCAGAGCAGCCTGAGACGTATACCTCCAAAGAAGGAAGGAAGGGGTTATAAATACATCGTCAAGACACCCTTTTATATATATGTATATATATAGAATATAAGAGAAGAGAAGAGAAGAAAGGAGTAAGAGGAGGTTAGTTACATATACACACACTCACCGTTATCTCTCGTTGATTTGCATATCCAAAGTCCGCTTGCAAGCAGCTATCACGACGTCTTTCCTTCATGACAAATTTTATTCGTACCCCTGAATAAACGCCGTCGTCTAGTGTACCTATAGTTTTATCATACAAAAACCTTGTGTTGATTGTATATAATTATCATTTTTTTTTCCTTACTTAATCTTTAAAATCCGTGACACGAAGAATAGTTTGACTCCATTTCAGCACTTGGGTGACTGGTGGTGTTGTTGTTGAGCTGTTGGTCAGCTGGGAGCGGAAGCGGGAATTAGGGAAATCGATATTGGATACCTCGATTGTTACTTGACTATTATTGTCATTGTCATTATCGATAGTGCCATTGTGTATTTAAATCAAGATGGCGGCGGTATGTTGGCGCGTTCGTTCCGTGGTATTTTATTTAATGTTTTATAATAATTAAATATATATTTTAATAAATTTATTGATTATATAATTTGAGGGTAATAACTTTTTGATAGTTGGGAAATATAAAATTAAAAGGGGCTTTTGATTATTTTATTTTGAATCGGTGTTGAAGTTGAGATCGATTAATATTTTTTAAAAATAATTATGAGTGAATGTAGCAGACAGACAAATATAAAATAATTAATAAGTAGAGTGATTAATTGATAAAATAAAATTTAAAAAAATGCGCGTTTAAAAAATTTTTAAATTAATCAGTGCATTTTTTATAAATATTTTTTTAAAAATTATTTACTCGATTTATTTATAATTTTAAATTTGTCTGAAGTCTGCCACATTCACACTCGTCATAATCGATAGTTAATTTAAAAATCGAGATAGTGAAATTGATGAACGTTTCGATTAGTTTAATCAAAGATGGCGGCAGTATCAGTTCGTAAACTTTAGGACAGTTTTATTAAACTTTTTGAAGTATAAAGTGGCGCGTTAATTTCATGGTATTTTTTAAAATATTTTATACTAATTAAATAAATGTTTTAATTAATTTATTAATTATAATTAGACGGGAATATTTTTTATATAGTTGCGGAATATAAAATTAAATGGGGGACGCTTTTGATAATTTTATTTTGAATCGTGTTGATATCGATTAATATTTTTGATAAATAATTTTTAAATATTTATAGATTTGCTTGGTTAATTAATTATTATTAATAATTTAAAATTAATTACGGTGATTAAATTAATTGGGAGAAGAAATAAAATCGATATTGATTTTGAATTTACAATCGATAGTTAATTTAAAAATCGAGATAGAGAAATAGATGAACATTTCGATTAGTTAAATCAAAGATGGCGGCAGTAACAGTTCGCGGGTCTGTTAGGACAGTTTTATTAAACTTTTTTTAGCATAAAGTAGTCGCTGGCGTGTTTAAATATGTATAAATAATCTTTCGTGTAAGTAAATAAAATGAATAAATGATAAGCCGGTAAAATAATGATAGATTTTTTTACATCGTTAGTTTGAATAAAATAATGGGTTGTCGTTCGGAGAGTGGAGTTACTTTTTGTTGCTTTTACGAAATTTTTTTTAGCTCGTGTGTGAATACTTAAAAAGTATGATCAATAGTATTAATGGTGTAATTTTAGTAGAATAAATATTTAACTGAGAGTACAAAATGGTGAAAAATATTTTTTAAAATTATAAATAAACAATATGGCGGTAACGGTTCGCGCGTTTTTGTGCGGGAGTGCTTTTATTTATTTTTATCGGTAATTTACTCTAAAAAGTGTTGTTAAAAAATTAAATACTACGCGAGTAACGTGATAATTGTTTTTATTTACATATTATATATTTTTTTTTCGTTTATTTGTGATTCGTCAGTGAAAATCGGTCGTTTAAGTGATAAGTGAAGTGTGTGTGTGTTTTAATACTAAATTTCATGGTCTTTTTATGGCAATAATTTTTAAATAAATAAAATAAATTGGTATGTTTTTTTTTTTTTATGAAACTAAACTTGAAAAATTAATAATCTTTGTTGCAAAAATAATTTATTTAATTTTTCTTGACTGCAGCTGGAAAAAAATATTTTATAAGAGATTTTTGAAAATTAAATAATAAAAATGACGTGACACGTGTAAAGGTAAATTTTTGTCAATCATTAAGTACACATAGTATAATAAAATTAATAAAATAACACAAGTTATTTAATTTGTTTTCAGAATTCAACGTCATCGTAATAAAAAATATACGATATCCTAGGAATTAAAAAAAATACCAGGACAAAAGTATTCTCTCCAAGCAGAGCTTTGCAGCACCAGTGATGGTATGTAAATTTAAAAACAAAAGAACCTGCATGTTATCGTAAAATCAGCACAAGAGTAGGCGTTGAGGCGGAGTAGATGCCTCGTCCAAGGAGTTGTAAAGACTCCAGAGCCTAGACCCCAAGGAACAAAAGAAAGAGAGAGTAAGCTACTCGGAAGGGTTAGCTCATTTGCTATGGAAATCATATAAAATTGTTAGGTACTCATGAAAGAACAATGCAAACAGCAAATGGGTAATTTTTGAATGATATCGCGCGTAGTACTGGGTGCCGTAGTTGGCAAAGCTAAACATATGCATACATAGGTTTATTTATGGTAATTTCATGATCATAAAGTAAATTGTGGTGCAAAGCTTGTTGCATCAGATTGGTTTGTTTAATATTATACCTAAACTCATGTTCGTTTGTTTATAAACCGTAAGTTTTACTCATACTCACACAGTTTAAACGTGATAAATTTATCCGGTAGAGTTGCTGCTAAAGGATAATATAGAGTCGTTTGTTGTTGATACACATATACATATGTATATGTATTATTTACTTTGTATTATATAAATATTAATTTTAATTGAATTTATTTAAGTAAATCATGACACGTCATGTGAAAAGCTCCGCACTCGATTCTCCTGCAGTAAAATATAGTTAACGAACCGTATTAATATGAATCCCGGTGGTGGTATGTCGATATGTGCGTGGTATATACATATGCTTTCAATTGGTAAATATTATGATGATGGTCGCGGGTGTTTTTGGTCGAGTGAGCAGCACAGTCTCGAAGGTAACTCTTGTCGAGTCGTAAACATAAATAGCGCACACATTGAATGAGTGAGCTAGGGCAGATGAGAGTAAATTTATATATATACCATAATATAGTTACCGTCAATCGTTTAGACAATCGCAATTACTGACAACGATTCCCGCAGGACGTCCTGCTAATTAATATAACCGTTTGGATAATTTCGTTTGGGATTGACAGGAAAATGCGTTTGGAAGTTGCGTGAGAGTTTTCTGTCATTCTCTTGTATCCACTCTGGTAAATTGTGATAAAGCGGAGTTAAGGGGCAGGCGGGTTGCACAGGAAGAGGGGGAAGAAGGTTAATAGGGGGTTAGTAGTAGGAGAGGGTTCATCAGTAGCCTCGCAATTTGTCAGGTGGTAGACGAGAGACGGGAATAAATGGACAATTACACAAATACAATGTTTGACGTCATTTCAATGACGCGAGAGACACCTGTGATTGATTGTTAATTGCCTCGGTTTGTTACCCAGTCCTGGTGGAGTGGTAGTGGTACTGGTGGTGGAGGTGGTGGAGCTAGAGGCAGAGGTAAAGGTACCGGTGGGAGGTTGGCCCAACATTCGTTGGTGCCACCAACTAATTCAATTGAACTGATCGATGCAGAAGAGGTTTTCCACGCCGTTTTATTTTTATTTTATATACATATATATATGTATACATATACACATTGTATTTATTTTATCTATCTATCTAGCTCACTATTTATCTATCTATTTTATTTATTGTTTTTATTTATTTTCATGTTTTTATTTTATGAAACCCAATTTAAAATAAAATGCTTCGTATATATATTTTAGCTAGATACACATTTTGTTTATTCATGCTTGCAAATGTCCCAAAGGTTTCCCCAAAATTTTATCACTAATTTGAGCTAAATATTTACCGGAGTGTTAATTTTTAAAAATAAAAACACATACTGCTTTTGATCAGGGACGTTGAAACAAATTGATGTAAATTCTTTTTTTTGTTATTTATTTTATTGTTTTGACCACGACAGCGCGAGTCATTAAAAATATATAGCTTTCCGGCTAACTACGTATTATAATGCGAGCACACGTTGTGAGGTGATGCTAGTGGACATTATGAATGACTGAGCATTTAAGTTTAACAAAATACATACACCTAACCGGGACAAGTTACCTCTTTGCATGTAAATTTATTTTATGGCTTCAGAACTCCAGACACCACAGAGACCCTACATGCTAATTTCATTCTTTTCTCTTACTTCGTTTACTTAATTTCATTTTTAACCCTCTTTAATTACTGTCAATTGTCTCGGCACACGAGAATAATGTCATTTTGCCACATATTCTATCATCATCATTATTATTTTTATAATAACTAATTATTAAATTCCTGAGTTAAATTATTTTTAACAAAAACATTTAATAAATTTCTATTATTATTAATTTCATTTATCGAGATGATAATCCAATTGTAATTAATGCAATCAATTGAATTATCATAGACATAAATAGCGGACTTGAATAGTCGAAAAAAAAAAAAAAAACAAATTTGAGAATAAATGTTTGTTTGATTTGCATAGAATCGACTTAATATAATGAAACTTAGTCTCTCAGGTCGTCGACAGAAAGGATTCACGAAAGGCTTCATTAATTCATTTCATTTTAGCGCCGCGTCTACAATCCTCATCCCTTTATTCTTATTCCTATTAGACTCTACTTAGTTACTTACTTACGTTCTTATTCCACTTACTTTAATCGCTACGGTTCTTACCAATCTCCACTTGTTTTTACGCTTTATCCCTTAAGGCTAATTCATTAATTAATTCCTTCTCCTCAATCCACCACCACTCTCTTATTCACTCTCATCTTCCTCGCGTACTTTATTCTTTCACCTTGGTTAATCTTATATATGTATATATATATATATATAGCTACCGACATTCTTCCCTTTATTATCTCTCACATTTATTCTTTGTCTTGGTTATACTCGTCTACTTCCTCCGTATATTCTTTTAGCCCTTTTCAACGATCACAGTAGTTGAGTCTTGTCCGTACTCTTAGCGCTAAAGTCGTTTGGGCCACTCGCTAATTAAGGTAATTACTAAATAAAATGCAATTACGCTAATGGCACCGGCATTTGAGTGGTGGACGAGAACGATGAGCAAGACAACGACAACTACGAATACGTCAGCGAATACGGCGCGACGTTTGTCCTTGTGGGTGATATTTCTTGGACGTTGAAATATGTCCACATCCTGTCAACACTCACAGCGAGATATGTCCCAAGATGGCAATCATTAATTACTAATTGATCGAGTCTTGGTATATTTATAAATTTTATTCGCATATTTTATTTTTAATTATTGCGGCTTATAGTTAATTAAAATTTTTTATCACGACTTTTAATTATTATTATTATTATGCTTCTCTTATTAATTTAAAATTAGTTATTGCATATTAATTAGTAATAATTAATCATTTGGAAAATTTAATTAACTCGGGGAATATTTACTCGTGATTTTTAAATAGCAAAGTCTATTTGAAGTTAAAATGAATACTTTAGTTGGGTTACTTGCTCGATTGTGTCTGAAGTCAAGTGTAAGGGCGCGAAAAAAAAAATAAAAAGAAAAAAAATGTATATAAAAAAAGTTAAAGAAAGATGCGAAAGAAAATTCGAGTTGAAAGTGCTAGTGAAGAAGATACGGACGATTTGAAATGAATCGAGCAAACGGACAGACGTGACAGACATAATTCCCTGGTAAGAAGTACTTAGGGATTGAGGGAGGGTGAAACGATACTACTGTGAGACACCTGTCGATTCCCACTGGGGAAAGTATTGTAGCTTACAGTCTACTTGTTATAAAGCTACAATCGATGTATATTTTCCCTTCGCTTTTTTTATTATTTATTTTTCTCGGTAATATCGGAAATATATATATTTTTTTTTCTTTTTATTAACTTCAAATATTTAAATATTTCATGCATAAACATTTTACAACTTGTGGTTCACTGAATAATTTTATTCAAATAGTATTACTAGAAAACGTCGGAAATAAAATTATTTTGAATTTAAGCATTCCCGCTATACTTAAAAAATCAAATGCTTGTCCGAAAATTATTCGGCTAGTGGAGACGACTTTGATTTTATTAATTAATTATGAAGTTGTTATTAATTTAGTTATATGAGATATTTTAATGAAGATTTTTTAGAGCGATTAACAATACGAGATTAGAACTCGACAGCTGCTAACTCACACGAGAATATTATTTGTCAATAGTGTAGACCGTAAGCGGCTTGGTATTATTATATTTTAACAGTAGATACTAGCAGAGGAGTAAAATAGAGAAGAGAAAGGAGAATCGAATTAGAAACGGTCGTAGAATAGTGGATTATACTCTAAGATACTTTGTGTCCCAAGCTCTTTCACTACCTTAGGCTTTAATGAACTAAATTTAACACGATGACGACGAAATTATTCGAGTGTATGTTTCACACTTGAATTAATTTATTTTATCTGTTATTTAATATTCATCCATCTTCGGATTTCTCACAATAATACATATATAGAATTCATAAATAAATTCATCGCGTTCATTATTTAAAAAAAAAGTCGGGGCATGGGTTGGCCCAGTTGACCAGCCCCAAAACTTCCCGCTATTTCCGAGCTCCTTGAGCTTTTATTTATTTTTTTTATGGCTTTTCTGAATCCTAGAGAAATTTTTTTCTTTTTTTTTTTTTTATTATAATGAACTTGGCAACATTAAAAAAATATAATTATAAGCATCTCCTGTAACGAGAATTTAAGATTTATTATTTTATACATTTCATTTTATGCGGCTTTTTTATTCTTCATATTAAAGCATATGTGTTGCTGTTTAATTACTCATGAGTACGGCGTTTTAATTAGCACTGACGCCCGCGTGTATGTGCGTATGTGTGGGAGGACGGATAAATGTACAGTACTTGAGTAAGCCACGGGAAAATGTTTGAGGCTTTTTCCATCTGCAGTTCAACGTATCATGCCTAGCCTCTCCTCGCCGACCTCATTAAGCCATAGAATAAGAAACTACGATAATTGCCGTCGAGAATAAACCAGGATCTTTCTGGCGTTTCGATATCTCTTCACGTTATTAATTCGACCGGGAGAATGCAACTTCTCTCAAGTCTTTTATCGGACTTTGAGAATAAACGTAATTAGTCAATGTTAGTCGAATGACCGCCATAATTGACTGATAATCACCAATCGCCAATTACACCACAATTATTTTTTTACACACTCCAGTGTACTTAGAAACCGTTTAAAAAAATTATTATTTTTAATTGCAATCTCAGGCTAATTAAAAAAATTACTTACTTGACTCGAGTACTTTTCAATTGAATTTTCGGACATTCAAATTATCTGTATGTGGTCTTTTCCGCTGAATAATTCCCAACGTCGCTGGGTATGATTTCGAATTAATAATTCATAAGCACTCAATGGGTGGTCCTTCATCTTTTATTTAGTCATTAGCATACGAGTAAATTAAGAAAACTCCCCACGTACAATTATAGAAATTGCACCATTATAAGTTTAAATTCTCTATATATTTTTTATGATTTTCTAATAACAATTTTTTTCGCGTATTAATAAATTATAAAAATAATTTCGTATTGAAATATTATTAATTTATGCTCTGTTAATAAATTCAAAGCAATATTCCCAGATAAAAAAAATTTATTATCATGATTTTGATTTGTATATCATTTATTTGAATAATTAAAAAAGAATTAATATTCAGTGAAAGAAAAAAAAAAAATAGTACCAAATTTCAGTATTGAATTGGGAATAATTTAACAAGGTATCGCAATCTCGTCTCATTGAAGCGTTATGACTGTCGGAATCGTTGACTGGCATACTAATGGACAAACGATTCGGTAGATTCGTGTGAAATTTCGATCGACAGTGAGATATTACTAATACTGTATCGTTTCTGTGATTGCTTACAATACTAATACTAATACTCATACTAAAAGTGAAACTACGACTCGATACTAGTGCATATTGAACGGGTGTATCGATAGGTAGTGCGATATGTGTTCATACTAGAAAGTAGCGGCGAGTATTAGGGGTAGTATGTAGGGTGTACGAACACATGTGATATCACGGTTAGAGTGCATGTGCACGTGGATGAATGTATTTTGTTATGTGTCGTACTGAATAAAAGAGAATTGATTTTACTGGTGGATACTTTGTGAAACCAAACCTGACCATACTCTCGCCATTAACAATGATAAAAATAATCCAATCGTCCCGTTTGTTTGATCTATCAGTATCTGTGTTATCATTGTAGTGATTATTATTATTATTATCATTTTTGTACAAGGCTTTTTAAAATGCCGATCCGAGTAGATTATTACTGGCGCACTGCTTTGAGATATATATACATCTATATGTATTGTTGGATATAAAATAATATATCAGTGGGAGAATTTAAATATAACGTTAAATCAGTATAGATATTTTATTTACTTTCATTTTAAATCATTCATTATTTAATTTAATACTGTTGAATTCGATATTCTTTATGGTGATTATTTTTATGATGAATAAATATTTTATTTTTCGAGAATATTTGTTAATAATATAAAAGTAAAAGCGGTTTTTAATTATTAATTACAAGGAATTTTAATATTAAATATTATAAATTGATAAATTTAACGAAATTATTTATTTTACACGAGAATATTTCAGAGTAGAAATTTTAATTTTATGCTGGGTGGAAATATTAAGCAGCAGAAATACTCAAATATATATTCTGGGAAAATTAAAGCATGGAAGTGTGGTGAATTAATTTTGACACACGAAAGTCTGGGGGGTAACAAGAAGAGACGAACTGCGGGTATATTACTCTGGCATTTGACTTACGGGAGTCTGTGTGAACTTGGCCTAATCGGTACTTTTATGCTGAAATAAAATGCTCCTGGTGTGTGAATTTATGTGTGAGTATGCAAGTGTGCAATTCATATACTTGCGGCGTAAATATTCGCACTCGCGAAGTAAAGAGAAGAGTATAGTCCATGGAACATTTAATTCGACGTACAACATTCCGGCGTACACACCACACCTGCTTTGCTGTTTCTGTTGCCCGTAAAAGGATAAAGTACCGTGCTGCAATACCACATATTCTGTGCTATGTTTTTCTCGCTACCCTACTCTGGCCTCTCTTATTTGCGCATCGCCCGTGAAACCATTTCTGTTTATATATTTTCTGCAACCTCTATCTGACGTTATTGTTTCACAGTGAAAACTACGTCCGACACACGAGTACTTTTCTCGAGACATAAGAATTTTTACGACCGTTACCGTACACACTGCACTGTCTATTTCGAAATAAAACAGTATGAAACTTTTATTTTATTGATTATTCTCCATTTTCCAAACATAAATTTGTCCGGTTTTTTTTTCTTATTATTTATTGAAGAAAAATAAATTTTATAGTTCGATTATTTATTAATTTTATTAAATGGAAAAACGATATACACTCTAGCAAATAATTGTATAATAATTACATAGATAATGTGACAGTTGAGCCATTGTGATTGAGACTAATTAAAAATATATATGACTGTACAGGCGATATAAATGTCTAGTAAATGATATATCTATATATTGGATGTATAGGTTCTCGGTAAATCCATTTTGAACTTTGGTCTGACATTTGATCGCGACTTCATATGTAATTCATACGCGACATGTTCCGTAAACTGACAGATCGGAAACTTTTGGGAAATATTTGTCTGTCAAACGTTTTCCACGTCCACTTTTGTCCGACCATTATCTTCTCTAACCACTCTAGCAATTTCTCTTGTAGATCTACGTCATTTTTACTTGATAAACCAACGCTTTTATTTATTTACCTTTTTATTTTGTTTTGTTTCATTTCTACTCTTCATTCCCACAAGAGAAAATGATAACCTCGTTACTCGTTTTCCTCCCGTCGACGGCGGGTAAATCGATTTATCCTACATTCAATTCGTACGTGTGTTTCAGTAGTTATAGACTTTTTAGATTAGGCATTATGTGCACGTGATATAAAGAAAAAATATTAAGAACAGTTGATTCCGCCAGTCAGCCTAAAAATCCCCACTGCCGAGCTTGGAAATATTCTCAAATCTTCATTTTGAACCGAGTACTCTCTGAGGAATATTAAATATAAATCCAAAAAATTTCGAGGTCAAATTTCGAGTCTCAGGTTAAAAATTCGATCATTAAAAATACAGAGTCTTACGAGTACACGGTAGATATTATGTGCGTACAAGTCAAATATTTACGCATAAACAAAAATTACTATACTGTATATGCTGAAGATTATTTAGCGTCGATGATGATGAAGAAGTTTGCTATGCACGTGCACGCCCGGTGTTTACTCGTCGCAACACGAGGACATTAGCATACCAAGAAGAATTCCTGGAGTTGGCTTACGAGCGCCAAAAAGTAGCCCCAGGCGTCGCACGAACGTGCTCTGTACTTACCGCGAAATGAATCAAGTGCCTTGCATCTAAAGGCGGGCAGGTGCTTATTACTTACTTTAAACTCCCTTCGTCTTACTCTCTTTCTCTCATTATCTTCATACATATCTATCTTTTCGTTTACTTGCTTTCTCTTTTACGCATTCTTCAAGACAAGACCATCCATATATTCTTGACCGAAAACCTCCCTCGCCCCCAGGTCATCCTCAGAGTTCTCCGCCTCGACCAGTCGGCCGCCTCCTCAGTCTGGGTATTACCCTACACCATACAATGCAATTCACCTCACATTACACTCTATCTACGTACATGTTTTTGTTTTCGGTCCCCTCGAGCCTCAATTTTCGATCCCCATATGTACATTTTTATTTCCCAGCACTTGCCGTGACAGATAATAACCGTAATAGATCTCTCGCATTTATGGATCGATATGATGCGGTCGATTAATTCGATTTGTATCTATATAACTATATATATATATATGTATATATGGATATTAATGTACGTGATGTGGTGAAAGTTTTTGATTCGTTTGCAATTGAGATCCACAGCAGGTGTTACATATATTTTTCTCATAACAATATTTATCACCTTGTGAACGTGCTATAAAAAAAACTAATAATGATAACAATAACAAGTACAAAAAAAATTTACTTTTGTCATCACTGATTAATTAAAAAATTTTTATAAACTATTCGAAGACTGATAAAAAAAAATTAACACTGGTTATACCTTTCTCGAATAAATGTACAAAGTTAGGGCATTCCGATGTTGAAATTCGTTCCTCGAAACAATTTACAGTTTTTGGTTTTTTATTTTATTTTTCATTAATACTTTGGTATTCCATATGCGATGTAGATTATTCTACTGAAATTTAAGTTATTTTAAGAGTATCAATTTAATATTTTTAATGAGATATATAAATTTAGTAGCAGTATTAATTAATTTGAGTGATGCAAAAATACTTTTCATGATAAAATATTGACTGAGACATTACTGAGAGTTTTCCAAACTGGGTAGTGAGTTCGGAATTTTTGGGTATTGAAATGTCCTCAGGTAGGACTTTATGTGAGATAAATTGAACCTCTGGGCTTAGCTGTATACCGAGGAGAAACATAGATGGAGAATGTGAATGTGCCTTTAATGGCGGCCATCCCAGGATCGCCTTGGGCGGCTATTGTCTCGGTTTATGCTCTCCCTACTCGGCATATTCCGCTTTTAAGACTGTATCGTCGTCATGAATACATACACAACATACATATTATTACGATCATTATTATTATTATATTATACTACCTGGATCCTTCTAATGTCCCGGACATTCGGACATATTGTCGTAACGTATTGTTACAAAAAAAAAAAAAAACGTTACATATTCTGTATAAATATATAAAAACTCAGTTTTATGTTAAAAAATTCATTTTTTATGTAAATATATTTTTTTGTTAATTTATGATGAAAAAAATTATTAGAAAGCCCGAGTTTTTAAAATTGGTTTTTAAATGCCCCGAGTATTTATATATATTATATATTTTAAGAAAAAAATTTATAATCTTTATAGATGAGAATATCCATTTTTTCACATTAGCAGATTTAAATGTTTTGTTTTTTTTTTTTTTCTATAAGAATAAAATTTTATAATGCACGCAGAATATTTTAACTTAGAACATAAGTAGATTATAAATTAACAAAAAACATACATGTACATACGGATTTTCGTATTATCTTCCCAAGTACAATACAAGTGGGTAAAATAGTGAAATTTTCGTGTACTTGAAAATGCACACCGTGAGATTTGTATATATAAGTATAGATATACCTTTCGGCGAATATATGAGAGAGCGAAATAAAACGAGTGCAGTGAGAATGAGTATATGGAGACGATGAGTGGTGGTATAGAAGTAAAAAGGGGGAGAATGAGTAGCATAGTATAGAGAAAAGAGGACATTAAGCGCTCACGAAAGTCCCTCGGTTTATCCCATGTAAACTAAGCCGGCAGTGTGCGCGCGGTCTCGTCGCTTTTCTTTCCACGAAAAGAAGAACAATAGGCAGATTTTATCCCGTGAGCAAGTACATACCGGCGGTACCGCGAATGCGAGTTAGAGAGTCCGTCGACCACTTCCTCTCATTCCTTTCTTCGTTTTTCTCTTCCTCCTACTTTTCCTCCCGCTCTTGTTTCATTTCAAGTGGAAATAAGCTTTTCACTTGAAACAAAATACTCCATTGGAATTAACTTCTTAGTCTGACGGTTATGACTTTTATTTAAAACAAAAATTATTAACTGCAAAACAAAATTAAACATAAAATAATAGAATTTATAAAAAAAATATATACTTTTATATATTTAAGTTGAATTGTCTAACAGAGTTGTATTGGGAAATATTTGAACGTTTATCAAACATGTTGATCCGTACTAATTCAAGTCTAGTGTGTATTATTAACAAATTCACGAGATTTTCAGATACATGCGCGAGTATATATTGCGCGCTTTTAATCTCTCAATGGTCCTCGACGAAAGCTCTCATCGTTGTTCTTCACTCTTCAGTTTCGTTTCGATATTTATGTACCTATATATACAAACGAACATATGTTTGTATAAATAGTTGAATATTTTCAGGATATTTCACTACATTAATCCTTCTCGAGTTCTATAGCTCACTAATCGTCTAGTAATATGTCAGTGCTTATCTATTTTTTCTCTACATATTTATTATTATCATCGTTATGTTGTATTTTTTAATCCTCGTAATTTTTGTCCTTTTTTATCTTTTTCCGTCCTCTCTATCTATTTATTTTCTTTTTTTAAATATGTCCAAGAGGATACAAAATATTTTTAGGACATCCACGAGTGGCCAAAGTGTATTTTTTTTTTTTTTGGGTTTATTTATTTTTTGGCTCTTTTATTTTTACGGAGAAACGACGACGAGTCGAATGTGACGCTGGTTGAGTTTAATATCGAGACAAAAAGCAACCGGGGGATAAATAGTAGTATTTTCTCAACGGCAGCTAAGTTGGAAAATGGGTGAATAAAAATATATAAGGGATGTAGACAATGTCATACACATAATGTTGGAGACTCTGATTATAGAAGAGTGCATTTGAGGGTGTACACATGACCTCAGATTAGCGTACCACAAGGAGAGACTGTTCAGGTTTCTCTTATCCTCAGAATGTATAAATAAAAAAATTTTTCCAATCCTTTTTTTATTTATGCTCTCTTTGGACTTATTGTAGACCCAGTCGTGGGTTGCGCATCCATTGTGTGATTGACGTTTTACAGTTGATGATTTTTTTATTCTGAAAGTTTGTCAGTTTGTAAAACAAGGAATATTGTTGACATATGCGCGTTACACTTGATGTATCACGGACAGTGAAGAGTACCGTGTACGCATGTCATTTAAATGACGATTGGGTCTTAACACAAAACGGAAGAAGAACAAAGATGGTTTTAATGTGGCCTGAGGGCCCAGCGAATAAGGGCTTGACCTCAGGATAATGATAGTGTTTGAGCGCCTGGCGCCTCACACCGTTAAGCTAATGGTAGATCTCTTCGTCCAGTACCATGTTCTTGCTATAAATCATTTGTTTTCTTCCGATACATACTCTTTATACGTAATGCAATTATTCATGTTCATATTTTTTTGTTTTATTTTATTTATGCTCGAGTTAATATACTAGCGAAATATAATTATATAATTATAGAGTAACGATGTTGGTAATAATAAATATTTTTTTTAATTGGTTATGACTTTTTTTCTCAGTGTAAAATATTCATTTAAAATTATTTCATGTTGATAATTTTTTGTTTATTATTATTACACTGTAAAAAGAGCGGTGTTAAAAATGGACTCATTTTAACTCCGCCCGGTGTAAAAATGAAATTACACCGGTGTAGGAGGAGTAATTCACCGGTGTTAAAAATACCGGTGTTAAAGCGGGGTAACCGGTGTAAAACCGGAGTAGAATCGGTGTAGAAGCGGGGTAACCGGTGTAAAAGCAGGGTAAACTGCGTACGCTTGGAATTTTAACTTTAAAGATTATAAAACACAAAAAATGTCAGTTTTTTATGAAAATTAATAAAAAAATATTACTTAGTAACAAGTATAATGATCGAGTAAGTAAAAATATTCACAAAGTAAATTATTTTAACATCGATAAAGAATATCTACACCGGCAGCGGCGTCATTTTAACACCGGAGAATTTTTTTTAACACCGGTACAGAATATTTACACCGGTGGCGGCGTTATTTTCACACCGCTTTCGGTGTTGAAATTTAACACCGCCGATTTTAACACCTACACCGCTTGGACTTACCCCGGTGATTTTTTACAGTGTATTTAAAAAAGTAGCTGAGTCATTCTCTAATGGAAAAAGTGAATGCGAAGTATGGTTAAAAGACAAATTTTATTAGATTATTCTTATGTAAATCTTGATCCTCATGAGTTCTCTTTCATTTCAAATGGCTTTTATTGTATTAAAAAAAAGGGTTGAGGCTTTCTCTTTATTCTTTCATACACTTTTATCCCATCAACTGCACATACCCACTGAGTATGCAGACGAATATATTTACTTAGGGTAATTATTTTACTTTAAAAAATCTCCCAAGTTCTACTTTCCGCGGTCTGCATATTAAATTACCCACCGAAAAAAAATTAAATTACGCTAAATTAATAAATTTAATAATAACAATAATGATAATAATAGCAATGAAAATTATTTTCATAAAAAAAAAAAGCTTTATAATTACAAATTATTAATGGCAATAAATCGTGTGCTAAAGAGAGTACAAAAGGCATCGCGAATCGTTTTAAAATACAGATAAAGAAGCGATTTCGTTTGAAGCACCGTTTGCGTGTCTCTAGTCATTCATTTCGTGTCTCAGTCAGATTATTGTGTCGCCAGTGCTCGGTAAACACGGCTTACCAAGGCTTTATTTATTTTATTGATTCTAAAACCCAAAGGGTCTTGAATTTCGCGTCATAACCCTCTACTTGCCTGTACACATACATATATATATTATAAAAAATTTATATGTATTCAAGCTATCTTTAATCTGTTTTACCTGAATGTGTCACTCATGTACAGTTCGATGACCACACACTCAACAAACACCGGGAAAAAAAGATCTCAATCTTATCGAATTTCTAATTCTCATTTCACCTCATGTATTTTATTATACCAACTTTAATCATACTTTATTCAATACCTCGATCAGATAGTGCCCGACCATTAATGACCGTTATCACTTGGAAACATAATATCAAACTCCTACTATAACCTTGCCGACTAAATTAACTTTATAAATAAAAATAATTAAAATGCCAGTTTCTTAAATTGTTGATTAATCTAGAGTTACCGGGAGTAATAAAAAAATAATATAAATAATTGAATGGGTTAGTCGAGCTCAAACGGGGTAAAGTCATTGGTAGTGGACCTTACATGAGCCGTCGGAAGCCTTTTGGACATCAAAGCGTTCCACAAGGCTTCCTGGGTAATTAATTTTCTCCCCTCATTCACCTTGGCACGAAACTCCGTGGAAACGTTATTTCTTTACCTCCCCACGAACTAACGTCTTCCCTTTTGTGCTGCTACTGCTACTACTACTGCTACTGCTACTGCTTAGCTTAGCTTTTAACTTTTGCGATTGTCCTTGTGGTAGTAGCGGTACCTGTGACAGTGCTAGTGCTCGTATACTTATTCTTATTAGCCTATACAATAGCAAACGGGCCCATAAGTAAAGCCAACAACCTAACTTTTGTATACTGCTTTTGTATACTTAACATCTTTCCTGCATGCCTCGGACGACCGCGCAACATGCGAGAAGAAAAATTACTTGTCACTAAAGCGTTATTTTATCGTTGATGTAAACATTGCCGCATGCTTAACCTTCGTCCCTTGTGCGAGCGAATACCTCTGTGACTGACGAGCAAATTATTTGATACATTTATCAAACATACTTTTCATAATGATTAATTATTACTTTTTTCCGAGCCCATACTTAATTTTTTTCCTCAAACTCTATTTACTCTGTGGGTTACATTTATAATTAAAACATGTTATTTGTTGTATGTTAAAATTTTTTAACCTGGAGATTAGATCTGCAGGCTGATTGGGAATGAAATTACTACTTGAAGTAGATAATGCCGTTAATATTACGCCGCGTAAGTAGTTACGGCGCATTGACAAAAGACTAAGTACATTTTGATGGAGATACTGGCTGGTGGTTCGCTGCTGATAATTATCTCTCGTGATAATGATTAAGACTTCTTCGGCAGGTGTGTGTATGCATTAATAGCCAGTTAAGGCGGGAATAGTGTGTGAGAACAGGTGAATGTGGAATCCAATCGTAAATGACTTCTTAACATCAATGTTACACGCTCCTCCTTCGCTGAGCTTGCGGGGGAGTGGCTTTATCGTGCGCCTGCGTTAGTTTGCTCCGCCTCATCACATCTGGAACTTTCCCGCGCTTATGTTGTGCTGCGCTTAAAAAAAAAATCCGGAAAATCTCTTTTTGGAAAGTTGTAGGGGGAGAAAATTTATCAGAAAATTTTTGGATACTGTTGGAATTTGGGTTTTGTAAATGAATTATTTTTGTGATGTGATTAGGATTTTTGATATGAGTGTAGCTGGTAGATGGCGTTGGTGTAACCGTTTATGGGACACTAGCTGTTTAGAGGAGGAAGAATGATTACAAAAATTCTTTAGCTATAGGCGGTTCAAGTACTTGTAATGCAGATGATCATCTATCGTACCTCTACTTCTTAAAGTCATGGTATCCTAGTATTTTTTTTCAGTCGACATTTCGATGTTCTGTACATGATTAAATTTGAAATTTAAAATTCCTTTTTTTACCGATTATATCTAATCAATCGATTGAGGATACAAAAAAAATTTGGTTAAATTGAATTTCTTTTTTTTTTTTTTACACAGAAGTTGAGTGAATTTCTGAGTCAGGAAAATTGATTTTTATTCACGGAATTTTTTATTTTCAAAATTATCCCATGACTAGATGAAAAATTTTTTGAAAAACAAAAAATGATTTTTTCACTTCTAGAAATTTTGAAAATTAAATTTTTTTGTCAAAAAGAAATTATGATGTGAGGAAGAAATAAATTTGGATAAAGTGTATGCATATAAATATTTTGATTTTGAAAACAAACATTACGAGGTCCGCAAGCTCGGCATCATCCCCAGACGAGAATCTAGTGATGGTGCAGCCACCCTCGAGCGGCGATGTTCAACGGGCAATCACCCCCTTGCATTCGCGAAGCGCACGCTCGTGTTCGCAGCTTTCAGTCGTCCGCGAACGAGCGTCGCGAGTGTCACGTAACTTTTGGTCCTTCATATCGTCACTGTCCTTGACGACGACCGCGGCATTTATACTCCTGCGATTTCCACGCTCGAGTCATTATTATTTCCTCACTTCCGATATTTATTTATGATCGAACCTCAGTAAATCTGTTGTCCAAAACGATAACAAATTTCGAAATTTTTTAAATGTCAATTTTATTTTATTTGATAAATATAATCGAGACTAAAACACTTGTGTTGATATTTTTTTTTTGTGTAGAGAAATTGAATTATTCAAATTTTAGATGAATTAATATAAAAAAAAATTTACATACATTGTGTTGATGATTAATTACTCGTCGAGTAAATATTGAATAAATTTAAAAAATTCATTTGTCATTTTTTAGTAGCATATTTATATACTGTTTTGATGTAAAAATATGATATAAATTTTTTTCCTCGAGATATTGAATTTTAAATTGAGTCGAAAAAATAAAAACAGAAAAAAAATAAATTCTTGCTCGTGCTATTGTCATTCTCGCGTGTACACGATCAAACAGAGTTCGTGCGGTTACCACGTGGTAGACGAGGGATCAACAAAGAAGGGGAAGATCAAGTTACTACCACTGATAGGCTAGAAATCATCTGGCCTTTTCAACGCCAGTTTACTATTATTTTACACCCAGTCTTGTAAGTAATAGTTACTATATATCTATATACAAACACTCTTATAAACCAACAATTTTTTTATCCAAATAATCGGAAATGATATTTATGGACAGTTGCAGATAAATATTCCTCTCAAATATAAAATTACAAAATGATGAATTATTTATATAAAATTGTATAAATTTACATTGAGTATCAGGGGGTAATGTGTATATTTATTGAATGAAACAACGTTGGTGTAGGCAAGTTTGAGAAGTTTAAACGAGTCAATGGACAATTTGCCCATTAGCCAATGTAGCTTCTGCTGGTAATGAAAGCCATTGTTCAAGTTATCTTGTCGACGATACCAACAACCTGGTTCTCTAGTTTCTATTGAGTTTATTAGTATGTGCATTCATATATGTTGCATTGTATACAATTTCTCTTCATTTACATCAATAATATTGTGGTCAGGTTGTGTTTATTACTATACAGTTTCTCTTAAATTATTTTTATTCAATTTTGTTGACCGAAATTTGGTTACAGGAAAAATCATTTTTTTTTCCTGCAATAAAAATATTTTTTGTAGCCATTTAATCGAAAAGGGATTTTTTTTTACTAGAGAATGAAATTTAAAGTGGATTTTTTTTTATCGGAAAAAAAAAGAAATCATATAATGGAGAGTTTAATAAGCGTATAAAAATGATTATTTGATTATAATAAAAAATGATTAAATATTAGTGGTAATATATTTTTAGCAAAGGATAATTTTGTGAGTTTAAAGCGAATTTAAACTTTCTCTTTTTTGTCTCTTTTGAGCCGAGTGTTTAACTTGAACTCTCTCTTTCTCTTCCACGTCCAAGGTTGTTATATAGTGAGTCGGCAGTGTGTCCCGGACCGGCCACCTCTTGCGAATACCGTTTTGTATTTTTTATTTTAACGCGGCTTGATAGGTTCATGGTCGTATGTGTGCTGAACGCCACGGGCGAATTTGCGAGGCGCGAAAAGGATCCTGGCATGATTAGGAAAGTAGCAAGAGCCAAGAGGTAGCACAGGACTAAACTCGAAGGAGAAGAAGGAGAGAGGACGTGGGCAAGATAGAGATGAGCGAGAGCTCCAATAGCTATGTGAGATAGACAAAGAGAAAGCGATATTGCGAATTCGAGATTTCAGACTCTGGCTCAAGGACATTTGCCCGGACTCTATACACCCAATCTTTTATATGTTTTAACCTACCAACTATACACAAACGAATGCTTTGCGATTTTTAAATACTGGCTTTTTTAAAAATAATAATAATAAAAATTTAATTTTGCGAGAAAGTTTTTTTTCCTTTTTGTTTTTTTAATTAAAATTAATATTAAATTTCAAGTGATGAATATTTTCTCATTATTACCCATCTATCTAACTTATATTACATCGTCATAAAAGCAGTAAATAATTTTCAAAAGTAATAAAATACTTTTTGACAAAAATTACAATTTAAACTTTCATATTGCGTTATACATAAATTAATTTTGATATAACAATATTACTTGTACTAAAAGCCGCATACATTAATATCAATTTTTTTCTTTTTTTAATAACGACAGAGATGTGATGAAAAATTATTTATTGACCGGGAAAATGAGTACTCATTTGAAACTATTGAACAGCAGGTTAGATAAATGAAAAAGTGCAAGGAAAAAATAAGTAATGTCGATGTGACAAACAGCACGCATGTGAACCCGTTTAGCAGAGGTATAAACGCGGGCACTGTACGGTGTTGGGCCTAGTGGGTTAACCGTGTGCTCTCCCAGTCGATCAATATCACCCCGACATTCCCGTTCCATGAGCCCGCGTGTTCGCGGTAGGCACCCCATTGCTATGCCACCCCAAAAACCACTTTATATTTTAGTGGCAATGTTCTACAACCCTTCGTAAGACACTTTCGAATCTCCGAGACGCCAAGTCTCGTTCTAACTTTTTTGTAATTTCAATTTTTCCGATTTAACAGATGTTTTTTTTTCTTTTCTTTTTCATCACTTTTATTATTTTTTCCCATCACTAAATTTCATTTTATACTGACCTCCATTTCGATATTAAATTTTTAATTTCATACTTAATAATTTTATTTTTTATTTTTATTGTTTACTTAATAAAATTTGTTATTTATTGATCTGATGATAAAGTCGTACTAACCAGTCGCGATGATAAATTGCCAAGATTTTATTGTTGCTATAAAATTATAATTTAAATGGATTTTACAAAATTTATATCAACTACTTAAATGTACATTTCATTAAATTATCTCATGTAGTTTATCAGTTTGATAGAAATACAGTCAGCGTAAATCTGTACTCGCTTTCAATTCGAATGCGTTGTAAAAAGGTATTGAATTAAGATCTTGTATTAGAAAAAAATTTACGAGTTTGATTAACGTATATAGAGTGTGGTATTACAGCAAGTGGCGAGTGTAGGAGTAAATTTAACCGACTTGTGTGTGAAATTGTCGGTTGAGACCGACGTAAAAGTAAAATCAAACTACAGAAACTGTGTGAGGTAGTAAAAAAACGAGTTAATAAAAATAAAAAATGAAATTGTCCTCTTACATCGAATGAGATTGAACATTTTTCGAGGTTTAATTTACTGTATTACGTGACTATCGTTGTGAAATTACGTTTCAAAGAGAAATTAATCTGCTGATGCGTGTTTACAAAGTTTGTTTTATGAAACAAACACAATGAAGTTCGTGCTTGTCGACAATGTTTGTTGGCGGAAGGAATAATATAAAAGTCTATCTTACTTATTCGTACGTTTTTCGTTTTCATGACCACTCTCCTTCTCCTTCTCCTCTCCCCGTTTTATTTTTCTGCTCAGCTCCTCCGCAGCAGTTTGTTCCTCTCTTCCCGAGTATACCTCGCGTGTCCATATTATCCTTTTCTATTTCTCCTTAAACCCTCGCGCCCCTATCCTCTCACCTTGTACACAGAGTTTGATTGAATTTTTTCCTCAGCAAGAAATGTTTCCACCAAATGAATCTGTCGAAATATTGCATTCCAAGAATAAGCGATTTTCTTTTTTTAGTTTTTATTAAAAAACTGCCTCCGGCTTTGGGGCTTCCACCTCCTCCCGTATTCTTGGCATCCTGTTCCTAGCGCTTGTATTCAGGAACATTTATTCGACCCCACATATTTATAAATATATGTATATATATGTGTACGATTCATCCCCTAGGCCAGTCACACCGTCAACATCATCACTACCACGGCATTATATATATTATATATACATATATAGTGTTTTAGGGTCCCTGTATAGTTGTGATGAAGTATTTCAGAACTTGAGTTAAAAAGTTTCACACTTATGCCGCTTGATGTTTTATGAAAAAAGTTAAAATAACATCTTATGAAAATACATTTTACTTCCATAATACATAAGCTTTTTCTCTTTGCTGAATAATTTCTGTGAATCATTTTTTTTATATAACACTACTGTTAATACATTTATTTTAAATAATTTATTACTTGATAATAGAAAAAAATGGATTATTAAAATATATATTTACTAATATGTCATCTCATTTATGAGTAATTAAATTTTAACTGGATGAAATGTCTGTAAATTTTTTATTTTAAATCCATAAACGTATGATGAGTAAATGAGGTTTTTTTTTTACTGCATATCCTTGATATTTCATATTTCATTTATTAATAGTATACCCCGTTGTAATGGTCAGATTTAATATAGCTTGAATTTTAATAAAACGTACGTGGCTGGTTTTGTGGACATGTAAATAAAAGTAAAAAAAACAACGCTCTGTGTGCCGTTTAAAATTCACAGCGGATGTAGGTAGCAAAATATTGTCGATATATTAAATGACTGTCCGGAAATTAATAATATTACTATAAATAGCAGCCTCTTTATCACACTCAAATATTATACATCAATCTATATATTTATAAATATATATATACATATACATATATACGTTTATCTCATTTGGCCGTTTTAATATATACCATTTTTTAAATTTTCCCACCCCCGTTGCCTCATTTTCTGTCCTTTTAATATTTCCCAACTACTCATCATTCAAACGAATGAATTTGTAATTAAAAAATTAATTAAAATGGCATATGTGAAAGGTTACATTTTGAATTATATCTACAGAGATATAAAAAAAAATTTATTCGTTAGTTAAATAACAGTATGAGATATTTTATTTATATTTATATAAAATAAATAACAAATTTAATTAAAAATCCCTATTGCATATATACAGCAATGATAATAATAGTAGTAATTTATACATATATTGGTTCAATATCCGTTAGAAAAGTTTTATTAAATGTTAATGATAGTATATAAAGAAAAACGTTACTTTGATTGCAAACTGCAAGAATAGAGTGGAGAAGAAAGCTTCCTCTTTGCCACTCTCTGGGATGTCCCGTATCAGAAATTAGGTAGCTACCGGATGTTCTACTACTACCATTACTGTTACAAGAATAACAGCAACAAATAATACTAATACTACTCTAGCAACAACCACCAACCGTCTCTCTCATTTAACAGAGTTGCAATAAGAGCCGAGTAGCCATCGGGTTTTCAACCTTCTTGCTTATTCTCTCTTTATCAATCTCCCTTATTTTCTCTTAGAGTCGTCTCTGTTGTGCGCGCGCGACTCTATCCTCATCCGACAGTAAGCCAAATTGCACCGAAAGAGCGAGAGAGAAAACGGGGGTGAGCTGGTAGGTCGGATTCAATTATCCGATATTAAACTGCCTCTAACCACGTCCGTGTCGAGCCCTTTGGCTGTGTTGGTTCAAATGGTTGTTGCTACTAGCGAACCCCAGCTAGAAGTATTAGATTGAATGGACTCCGGCGTGTTGCACTTGCTGTTAAACGATTGAAATAAGCCTACACAATGTGCTTGTAATGAACTCTTATCTTATCTACTTCCTTCTTTACTCCTTCTTTGTTTTTATTAAAAATATTTACTAGGTAACAATTATCATCACACTTGGCTCAAACGATGTTTTATGTGCACCGGTTTCGTTTGGAAGGCAATTGTCAGAAAATTAAGGTTAGCTACCCGAGTATTTTGTGGCGCCATCAATGCCAGCGTGGATGTAACTAAATTACGTTATTATGTACTGAGTCAAACGATTTGTATATTGGATCAAGATATTAAACTCGTTAGGATGAGCTTAAATACCGCGGGTTTCGCGACATGATGATAATTAAATTGCTCCGCGGAGCAAGCAGTGACTAAACAGTCATTATAACGACTAGAGGTCATAATTGCGAGACTGGTAACAAACGGGGCGATGAGGCCCCGCTGCTCTCGGATATACTAGGACTTGATTTTATATATATATGTACACCTTCTCTCTGTTAATTTACTATTATAATTGATTTGCATATAGATTGAATCCGTTCAAGCTACAGCGCGTTGAAGTTATGTACGACTTTGGTGAAATCACAGTGCAACTCCCCGAGTCTTTTGTCCTTCTGTAAATTATCTTTGTAATGTATACATACATATATATGTATATATATATATATATATATATATTTCATACGTACAACAATCTATATATTTATGTAAAAGCGTAGTTCAATGACAACGACGACAACTACTAGCAGTATTACTACTGTGATTATACGACAACGACGCATCAACTAATTGGACTGGTGTATGCAGGATAATTAAACGTTACTCGTTTTACTAATCAGCAAATCGAGAGTGAGCTTCCTTTCACCGATCACAACTTGGAGACACCGTTTATCGGCTCGTTAAACTTGCTCTCGCGAGACTAAAGCTTTTTAATTGTCAGTCTAACTCTCGTCTCGTTTGTTATTTCCCTTTGGGCTGGTAGTTGTCTTTGTCTCCTCACCATACTAGAGACGTAGTAGTACCCGACGTAGTCGTCGGTGAGTAGCAAGAGAACGCGTGTCTGTTTAGATGGAAAGTTTAGAGTAGTGTTTTCGCTGATGCCTCCCTATCATTGCCGTCGACGTCACACAGCTGACGAAATTCTATAGAAAGAGTCACTCACGACATATATTTTAAGTGACGATAGTCGCAGTGATAGTGATGCTGCTTCAGCTTCTGCTGTGGCAACACTTCATCGCAGAAGCCAAGCCGTTTACCTAGTACTGGAACGTGCGAATGTCGTGATTGATTTCTCGATAGTGGGTAATGAGGTAAGGTATGCCTCGTTGCATTTGAATTTAAACATCTATCACTTTCCACTTCTTTATCATCATCTCGAGAGTTGACACACTCGCACACTCACTTACTCACTCGTTGATTGGTAGCAATACTTTGATACCGTCGATCGATATATCCATCGGATTTACTTGGCCTCCATAATCCATCAATAATTTATTATTAATATTTACCGGTTTATTTTATTTTTTAATTGGAATATCAATTTCTTAAGCCGTTCTGAGAACATATTTAATACGTTACTTTATCTCAAATTTATCATCGTTACTCTTGATTATACTAATTGGCGAAAAACATTACTCAGCTTAATTATCATCCTGAATTTAGTTATCGTTCGCTGTGTCACCTATATATCAAACTTTATTCTCTGAAACTATAAGTATAAATTATAATTTATTTTATTTTAAATCCTGACACTTTACACGGAGAGAAAAATAGTAATGATTACTATGTTACATAGTAACCAGACTAATTTTTTGTAAAATAGTAAATAATGCTATGTAGAATAGGACTCATTACCATTTTTCTGGCAATGATTACTATGCTACATTGAAACAACTAAAATAGTAAAAATCGCCATCTAGCATAGGAATCAGGGCTATGTAGAATGGTACTGAGTCCTATGCTGGAATAGCTGTCCTTACAGTTTAATAAGTGAGACAAGGAAGTAAACATGCGCGGACGTTTGCGCAGTAACTTATGTGTATGGGTATGCATGTATATGTGCGATGTATATTATTAAATATTTTAATTTATTTAATTATTATTTATCTGTTATCAAAAAATGATATTTCTTTTTGAGCAATATCTTAATTATTTCAATAGATTAATTCAATTTCTACATATATCTATTTATAGTAACCAGAGTTATTTGTTTTGTCATAACCTTATTTACTAAAAATGAAATAAATAAAAGATCGTAAACGTTACTAGGTAACATTGCAGTGGTGTCCATTTACATAGTTCTCTCGTCAATGTAGAATGGTAATCAGTCCTATGCTAGCATAGTCACCGTTACTATATAGAATGGGGGGGATTACTCTGCCCGGTGACTCTCGACGCTAAAAAATCCGCGTTTCTATGTAACATAGTAATGGTTACCATTCTACATAGGAATTAGAACTATTTTTTTTTCTCCGTGTAGTGCCATTTATTATCCTAAATAAAAGTATTTAGAAAATGGTGATTTAGAAATCGTTAACAAGTCAGCTATTGCTATATTTCTCTCACGATCGTGTTGTATATTCAAGACGATTAGGATCACGTTTGTGAGGTTACAATCGTGGTACGAAGTTGGTGCTGGAGTTTCGTAGCATCCAGCTCTGCACTTTACAAGTGCCGACGTGAAAGTTCATTAGAGCCAGCGTGTGATGGACACGTGCATTAATCAAGATTTTAATTATCCGTGATGTTGCTTTATCTCAGCTCGCTGAGAAAATTGAAATGCCGAAAAAATATGAGAAATATAAATTTATTTTATTTAAATTAAATATATATATATACATGTATCAGTTAATTACAAGTACTGCGCAGAATATTTATAGCTTATATTTGTGCATACTTTTAGTAAAAGTCTTTGTTTTTTTTTATCATTATTATTATTTTTTTTTCTTTATTATTGGTGAATACTGGCGTTTGCATTCGTGCGAGATTGAGCTAGACTCGGCGCCGGCTCTAATTAGAGTTCTTCTTGTGGCTCGAAGATTAAAAGCCGGGCCTAAGTGCCGGCACGATGATGTGCCTCACGTCCATTTCGTTCTTGTTTTAATAGCAATCGCTCGTTATTTACGTAATGCTAGTCATATAGATATATATTCAAGCATAAAAATAAAAATACATCAAACTTTTATTGAACGAGAGTGAGGAAAATTTGAAAAATTTGAAATAGACGTCGAAATTTATAAAAAGCTTTTTATAAGTATATCTACATAATAATTATTATTAATAGTATATATATTTATGAATGGATGAATTTGATATGAAGCTTATTTGGCAGAAAAAAAAATTCAGCGAGGCAATATTGCCGTGTATTTTAAATGAAATTTTTTTAATTAAAAATTAAAAAGCTATCTGTTTATAAGTGTAAAGTATTGTCAGTGATTCGCAATTTTCAGCTCGTTACGATGAACGCATGAAAAAAGTAAAAATTAAAAAAGTAGTGAAAAAAATAACGTAAGCGCACAAACCATATCCCTCGACTTGGTACTGTGTAGTGTTGTAGCCGGTGGGAGACGCTAAAAGGTTTCGAGGTGTATCGAGGAGATTTTGCTTTTAGCACATTCACGATAAAACGCGTTTCAAGCCTCCGCCCGGTTGACGTTAATGCCGATAAACGTCGTTTCGTATAACAAACGGGTGTGTATTCCACGTTCACTTGGTTACCCATCGAATCACTATTTCTCTCTTTCTCTTTGTCTCTCATCGTTGATGCTCCCACCAGTCCATCAAGACAATTTTCGATAATTATTTCATCGTGCAAGTCTTTTAGTAACTTAATAATTTAGTGGCTTATTCATTCATCTGTAATTCCGTCAATATCGCCAAGTATCAATTTAGTCGAAAAAGGTACGAAATGGCCTCTAACATTAGAGAAAAAGTAACGAAATGAGCAAAAATGGCTGGAAGGTACAAAAAGTAATGATAATTAAGTTTGATGAATAGCAGGTCGTACAATATCTCAAGTGACAATACGCAGGCAAATGACAAATGGAGGTTCTTCGTTTTCCATAGTAGATTTCAGGACATTATATAAGGGGGTGTAGTATAGAGGATAGAATAGCAGGAAAGGGGAAAGTGAAAACACGCAAACAGAGAGGTTGTGTAGTAGCGTGGCCTCGTCGAGCAGGCGTCATTAAATCACAGAAACAGCCTCTGTTATTGACTCCGTCGACAAATTTATCGTCGGCCGGTGCGCGTTTTGGTGTATACCAGCGAGCCCTCGAATCCCTACTGCCTCCTAGTTTCCCACCCTCAGAATCCAGCAGGCTCTCTGGTCACCCCCGCACACGGACTCTTCCCGAGCCCAATCCCTCTGCTGTCCCACACTCGCGTCGTCATTGTTCTGGTTTATACGGTGATTTGTGGATTTTACTACCATACCCCTTGTCTCTTTTCTCTCGGTGCTGCTTTTCCACCTTCTCGACCGTCCCATTCGCACTCCACTCTCTTTCACTTTTAGTTATTATCTACACACCACTAGACCATTTTATGGACCAGTCTACTATTAGTTTACCCTTGTGAGTAAACACTCTTGTCATTCGCATTACTACCGATCGTCAAATTACTATTGCTTTTATTTACCACATATTACATAAATCCTCAATAAAACATTATTATTATAGCTAAGAAATTTACCGTTCTATATCCAAAATTAATTATGAGAAATTTCTGAAGATCGTGCTTTCTATTCGGCATTGTCATTTAAAGGATGTCTATTTAATGGAAATAAAAATATTGTCAAATAATCGTTTACAAATGATGATCATATAAGCATCTGCTTTGAGTTTTCAGAGAATATACTTGTTCGTTTTCCTTAATCCTTTTGCCTTTGGCATCGTCTCGAATAAACGCCGTCGCTTTTACGGTTCCCTTGGCCTCTCAACCCCATCGTCGTGAAGCGTTCGTTAGAGGTAGATTCATCCCCCTAAATTGAATTAATTATCATACTAAAGTGAATCCTTGGAACGCTCGTGATTTCTCACCGCCTTAAGCAAGTTTCACTGATTTTACATTTTTTTAACTTCCCACGTTAAATTTTCGTGAATACTAAAGCTATTGGTTTTCGTACGATTTTATAAGATTGTTCTTCCAACAAATACCCATGTTTCGAGAACCAAGGGATCATTTGTATTTTTTTCACTACTTGCAGTAATTTCAACGTTTTTTTTTGTCTTGAGAAAAAGTCATTAACGAAATTAGTAAAATTACAGACTTTCTTTTAATGGAATTTTTTTTTATACTTATAGTAAGTTTGCTGCTGCAATTATCAATATTTCATTTATTTTTAATTACATGAGAGAAATATATTTTGTACTCCTATTAAATTTATTTATTATTTACGAGGGTTATGCTATTAAGGGTACATTACTGGAAGCATTTGCGATGATTCTCAAGTAATTAGGGTGCTTTTGACATCCACCCAAGAGCCAAAGTGCAGGAGAAAGGTGGAGTGAGTATAAAAGCGGAAGGGTCCATAGTATGGGCAGAAGCGTCACTGGCTTTTGCTATTGAGCTTTGGCCTCCACGCGATTAGACCAGCGAGCCGGCCGGTTGTGGCGGCCTCGGTCTTATCTCAAAGATAAGGACCTGCCAACCCTTATGAATGCTTCCATTATCCACAACGTCCCCTCACTCTATTTAGCGCTACCTTCCTCACGCTATAAATGCCTCCTGCCTCGGATATGTTTGCTTACCCAATATCGTAATGCGTCTCCTCCACTCTGTAAACTATTTCGGCCAAGTCTGAACTGTTGATAAAGAGATAAACATTTTAGAATTAATGCTACATTTGCTTCCCATATAAACTTTACTCGCTATTCAAAGCTACTGTTTCATTTGTTGCGATAATTTAACTTTTTAACTCACGAAAAATTAAAATTTTTGATTTTATATTTTTTTGAACTATATATATTTGCTTAACAATAATACGCCTGTTATATCTAGTGGAGGTCGTGAGAATCCAAGCGTGGACTTCCGAATCGGGATATTGAATTTACGCCATTTCTGTTTTGACATATAATAGTGTAGTCCAATGCTCGATGTGATCCATCGACTACGCTTCCGTGTTTTACGTTAAGGGAAATTATTTTTAAAACCAAACAAATAGCTTTTTGCGGTTTGTCAGGATTTGATGCCGATACAAATCTAAACACTGAATTTAAATTATCTATCGCTATTTATGTTTGTCGCATATTTTTAAAACTCTCAGTGCTGCTTATAAATTTAAAATTTTAATAAATTTAATTAAACTAATCCATTATTTAAAATATATTAACTTTTTGACATTAATGGAAATTTTATATGCGTATTTTAATAATATAGTTGGCAGAGTAAATTTTCGCATGATATATCCTATAAGCTGAAGCGATTACATCCGCTGACGTACATCGTATGTAACTGTTTAGTTTGCAAGGGAAATTATAGGGGAAATTTGAAAATTCAGAGAATCTATAATTCCAACCATCAACAATGTAACGACCGATTCTATTATACAGTTTGTTACAAAACAACAACAAACTATTTGATTTCATATATGAGTATACATTAGTTCGTAAATACGAGTCACATTAAACCGTGTAAACTCCATTATCGTCATCCAGTTAGAGGCTAACAAACCAAATAAACAATAGAAAATAAATCTCATCCATAATACGTTGATTAAACCCAGGTTATCACAATATAAGTATCAAGTAAACATTTGCTATTATTCTTTAACACAATTATTGGTCTTTTCAGTTCAACTTCTGCTGATCTCATTATTTATTAAAATTAGTTACTAATGATAAAAAACTATAGTTAGTGGCTAAAATATCTGTAATGATTTTTTAAATTACTATAAAGAATTTTTTTTTGTCACAGGCCATCTCGGACATTGGAGCAAAATCAAGGTGCCATTAGTGGGTGAGTGTATGTATATATATATTTATTTGTTAGTGAAGTAGTTTGGCAACCGAAACAATTAGACAAAAATCGATGTATCCATTTCCTTGAAATGGATGTTTCGACTTGTAGGCAGGCAGGCAGAACAGGTTATACATACAAATAATAGGGCAGAGGATACGTAAAAGACAGAGAAAGCAAGTGTATGTTGTTGTATCGGATGTAAAAGGGTTGGAAAGTGGGAAGGATCCGTAAGAGGGTGGTAGTGGTGGTGGTCGGTCCAGCAGAATGCTAATGGAAAGTGCCTAGCAATATAGTGTGCTATATACATACACCTTTGTGTGGATAGCCAACGAACATATCGATCGTTTCTATCGATAGGTCGCCAGTAGGTACTCTACTCGCAGAATAAAGGGATGAGAGGAAAGGGTTTGCTAGGGTAGTTACAAGAGGTAGATAATTACATTTAATACCCATGGTCATGTGTTTGCACCGTACACATTTGTCAGTTGAGTCCCACGAGGTGACCTAAACTCCAGTTTGGTCTGTAAACACTTCCGGTTTATATGCCTTGTATCTATACTGTTTCGTCCTAATAATCAAGATTAATTACACTTATACCAGTAATTTTACAAACTGTTTTCATAAATTTTAAATTGACCGCTTCCATCAATCCAAAATTAATACCACTTGCAATCTAGTCAATGCAAATATAAAAGATTTGTAAACGCATTATTTAAATTTGTTCATGCTCCAAAGTCCTTCTATCCTTACACTTGGGCTTGAAATGAATCGCAAGATTCTAAAGCTAAGGGGAAATAAGAATGAATGTAATAATATATTTAATATTCGCCGAGACCCCTCGGTCTTCTCTACTCTCGGTATTACAAGCCAATATTCTCGCCCCCGTTTAGTCTTCTCAATATAAATACATCTTTCTCCTCATATTTTTACCTACTCATCTATCTTACAAACTTTTTCTCTGCTTTACTTGCTCTTTTAAAATCCTTCAAGAGTGACCTATTACACTTATATTACATTTATTTCCTCGTCTCGTATCTATCGCCGGTCTTATATTCATATCACTCACAATAGCATTGTAGATCTCTTAAAACTCTCACTTATGATTCATCGACGGGAACTAGATGAGCCTTTAATATAGGTCACCGTCCACACTGATACAACGATATTTTCTATTGAAAATATATATTACAATCTTATCGTTTTTAATATCACTCGAGTCTGAGCACAATTGCTGCAGCGTAAGAATAAAACTCAGTCTTTTATCCAAAGACGGACGAAAATTCTTCAAGATGCAATGAAAAATTTCTTGGATTAAGTTTTCTAATAATACCGCGTATTAAAAGTGTCGATTGACGCTACATATCTATATTAACTTAATATGTATATGCATATATATGTAGAGTGAGATGCGCCAGCGTTCAATTTCAAATCGTTGGAAATTAAATTTTTCTTCATACTAACGGACTAGAGAAGCAAGAGCCACAAAATTCATATAAGATTCAATATTATGTTGGATATTAGTGTACGAGGAAAAAGTCTGTGCATGTATGGTTGGTTGAGGGAAGTTTTCTTGGATGAATATAAGGGAGCCACCAAAGATTCCTGGGTTTTGTCGAAAGAAAAGGTGGAAGATATTATAGTTTACATAAAATACATACTTTCTTCGTTTTAACCCCACGATATATATATATACATCAAGTAATATCATGTGAAGCCATGTGACCTACACCCTCGTTATTTACTATATAACATATATATTTATATGTAGATGTTAACTTGATGTATCGAGTATCAACAACCTTGAAATAATAAAGATAAAGAATAAGATGAAATGAAAGTAAAGGCAGCGTAACCCACGGTGGTGGTTAGTCGCGTCGTGCGCCGCGATTTGATTTACGCAGCATGGGCGTGTCTATACCAGAAGCCGCAATTAGTTTATTAATAATTAGTAAACGAGTTTTAAGGCCTTGAGCTCTCGGCTTGCGATTGATCGAAGAGCTAAGATCTTGCTTTGATCGGCAAGTTGAGGTAATAGCCTGATATGTTTTATTCTACGTCATCGATCCTCACTTATGGTTGTGCGCTTGTTACTCATCATTGAGTTATAAATTTATTTTTCTTAATTATTTATTTTTTTTGAATTTTAAAAAAGTAATTTTATTCTATCAATGGTGTTCGCGTTGTCGGTCGTAAATACATGAATAAAGTATAAAATAAGCTTTTAAAAGTAAAACCACATATGGGGTGTGCTAATGGAAGATATGACCATTGGTGCATATAATAGTTGTTAATAAATCGTAAAGCTACTATTTTTTTTTGGTTTAATATTTAAAATGTAATGAAAGTAAGCTCGAGTGCTGTAGTAAAAATGAATATTTTTTTTTCTCCTAATCTTTACTTACTGCTCTCAGTGATATCAAGTCCGAATAGACGTATTATCCAGTACCTTGATATGACCATATACTTGACGTTGAGGATATTTAAAATATAGCAAAAAAAAAAAAATATATATAGTAGTTATCATCTCTGCGTTATCCATCTGTACTGTGAAAACTCGAATCGTAAGTTTTACGATCAGTTCATTCGTATACATTACGTTATATCTGAAACACGTTTGGCAACATCACCAACTAGACTCGTATATCCTTTCGTCTCATATCTGACACTTATCCAAGACATTATTCTGCTACATGTACGACACACGGTGATACTTTTGCGCGTTACGGTTTTATGCCAACAATCGGCGGGAGTTTATGAACCATTTAAATGGACCGAGTCGGAACTTTTTATCATATCCCATGAAAAACATGAGATTACTCAAACAACATTTTTTTTCTGTTTAATATGGGAGATAAAAAAATTTGTATGCAAAGATACCAGAAATTAGTTAATTAAACTTTTTTTCTTCACATTAGTCCGATCTTGACGACCAAATATCAAAATTTTACCCTTTTTGAGTAAACCTCAAAACTACATTTTTTCTGCAGAATAGATGTTTTTACCAATTTCTGAAAAAATTATAATTTTGCAGTTACGAAACTTACCCATAAAAGGGACGAAAGTTTTCTATCAGATGACCTGCCTTTTGACAGATAATTTAATTTTTCAATTACAATTATTTACAAGTTAATTGTTTTAAAAAAGTCAATATTTGTTTGTGAAAAATCTTATATCTATTGAAAATATATGTTCTCTGCAAAAAAATAACGAATGTGTAGATACAAGTGTAACCGCAATTAAAACAAACGAGATTTCTACAATTCTGTAAAAGCATTGCGAGACAAAAGCAAGTAATGAGTGGAAAAAATGAAAGGAAATCCCGTATAGTATCTCGTTATAGACTTCAAAAAGATCCACGTTTACGTTGTAAGAGATGCAACATTAACGTGGCAAATGTTTTTTTGTTTAATTATTTTTTTTGTTATCACGCTCAGCATTATGCACATAACTTTATATAATTTTACTTTAAATTACATCTACAAATGCTACTAATGCTTCATGATAAAAAAAACATAATTTAATTACATTAAAAATTTATGTTATTGCAGCACTAATGAATTAAAGATTTATGAAATGGTGAGGGTAGATCCATTAAAATAACAAATAGCTTGCACTTAGATTGTCCGTGATCGTGAAGACGATATTTGATTCACATGCGGGAGGTCGCGCGTGCTTTCTTCGGAATCAAATTAGGTTTTGATTTGATCGCTCGTGAGATATGAGACTATATCTCTTCTCTTATGGTATAATATAATAACATGCAATCGTGCAACGTCATTCCTCGGTTATAATATGTCCGTGAGTTATTGGTTGATGAAAGCCGAGAAAAAAACAAATTAGACGTTTAAATATATTCAAAATCTCATAAAGCAGCAATTATCAAATCATCAATCGTATCTTCTGTATCCGAAACCCTCTGATTTAAACGATATTATTATTTTATTTACTCAACAACTAATTAATGAAAACAGTATATATTTTAGTAATTAAATATTTGAAAATGAAATTGTAGCAAATCAAAACTATTAGTTTAAATGATTAATTACTTAAACAAAATTATTTATTCAACGGAAATGAAATTCATTTGAAGACGTATTGACATAGAAACGAGTGAATGAGTACTCTAGTTGAACGCGGTGTATACTACGTGGGAGAATTGTTTAAATTTGTTCCGGAACGGCACTCTCTCAAAATTCGAATCTCTAACACGTTGAGAATGGCTCATTGGGAACGCATCGAACTATGATTTGGTATTTAGTCACCATTAGGGACGCATTAGCTCTGATTACTCATGCATTTGCACGTACCTATGTACGACACATCCATACTATAAACATACAAACATACAAACATAAATACATACACACATTAAATATATACATATACATATAGACATATACGCGTGGATAGATACATATTAAAGGCATATATACATACAGTGCTCGCACATCTCGTCGATTGCGTACAAACGTTTGTGCTCTCCCCATTTGTGTGACCCCGTCCTGCTCGCTCTACAATAGATCGATCGTGTGAACCAATCGACAACCGATTAAGAGATACTTTGATTAAAGTCAATACATACATACAGATATATGTGCAGTGGTTTCTCTCAGTCAACATGACGTTAGTTATTTTATAAAATAATCAGAGAGAGAGAGAGAGAGTATGTGTTGTACAACTCGTTGTCTATCAGAACATTTATTATTATCATCATCATCAATAACATTTCATTATATTTATAATTCATAGTAATAAAATAAATTGAATTGAAAGGGAAAAAAAATTAATACGCATTTTTATATTTTGATGAAAGGAGATTAAAATTATAAAAAAAGTGTATTAACACTTGGTATATCCGTTTTCTTCGTTATTTCTCTTACACACGGCTTCGTTTGCTTCGGCACGAATATCAGAGGTCACGGGCCAGGATACAACGCTATACTTACGACCCCTCGAGCTCATCATCTCACAGACATTTCATTATATGAATCAGCCAACAGCATCCCGTAACTCCTTCGGTCCCTTCCCCGCCTTGAATCTCGTATGTTCCTTGAGAATGAGAGGAGAACACGTGTGTTGGTGAGCATTCAACCGCCAGAGAGAGAAAGAAAATGATTGAGAGTTCGAGGAAGAGGCTTATAACATCAAGGTGTATATCATCCATCTCACCATCTACTCGATTGGTCGGGCTCGATTTCTGATTGGAATTTCCGCGTGAAACCAATGAGTGATTCATGATATGTGCTCTCTGCACTTTTGTAGTTGATTTAAAATTTTTTTTTAATTAAAATAAAATCCATTAAGTTTTTATGTTTTTTTGTTTGTGTTGATGTTTGAGTACAAACTCTGCAGGCCTTAAATTTTTAAGTTATGCATAATAAAACTGTAAGGATACTAATACGAGTGACTGTGCCGATGCGACCGCAATTTTTCAACGATCGTAAATGCGTTCCGGTGCCGGTGACGTCACGCAAACGGAAGTCGTAAAGAGTTTTATCAAATTGCCGGCGCGTGCGATGCAAGTATAGGTATCAACACCATATCAGCCCGAGCCCGAAGCTCCTGTGTACTACAGATACACTGATACGTCGGTATACTGTAGGATTTGTTGTATGAAAGGGGATGGTTGTAGTTGTGGTGGTTGCGAATTTCCATACACAAATTCACGGACACGCGAGCGGACAAAAACACGCACCCATTGGGAATGAGAGAATATCTATGAAGAGAGTGAGAGAGAGTTACCTACTTCCGGCAATAGATTTTAGTGTCCGCTACTATGATCCCCGCGTGGATTCTCGTCGGTGGACTACGGCGCCGTTGGTAGTTAGTTGAGGGTTAGAACCTCCGGGTTGACTTGCTGGGGGAGGAAGCGCCGGTATACATACAATCGAGACTATTGTGTTATGTGATTTGTGGGAGCTATTTTTTTTTTATACTTCCGCTAGGTCTTGGTACCCGGCGAAAAAGAGTATGAGAGAGAGTCCAACAAAAGAGAGCAAGCGCGAGGTTTCACGTTAACTCGACTGGTCTTTTTGAAGTTGAGATGAGAAAAGGTAAAGGAGATCTGCTCCCAATGTCACTAAGTCTAGTCTAAATTGTTGCTGAGGATCAGGTCAGGGATCCATCGATTTATCCCGGCAACTCTGGTGCGCTATCGAGAGATCTTCAGACTTCTCGGATTACCAATCACACTGGATGAAAGTCTTTGGTTTAAAAAAGTGAGAGAAGGTTGTGAAAAAAAATCCGCGAGTTCTTTTCAATGAAAATATTCTCTCATGGACGTAACAATGCTCAATGACGACTAGGATATTGATGCGGGGAAAACTGTCGAGTGATTTTTATGAAGATAAAAAAAGTACTCGGTGTAATAATACTAGCGATCCTCTCCCATCTCTATCAGCACTCACTGCAGGATTTTATGAGTCTGTTTTTCGTCTATGCTTATTTATGACTTTAACGATTGTCATCGTCTATCGTTACGTCGGTTTTCATATCCTCGTTTTGATAGAACTCTACAACTTTTATATTTTTGTAGAAGTTTTTCGGTTGACAGTATGCGCACACACACGCGCGTTATTTTTTCTATGATGAAGAAAAAAAAAAAACTATTAGTTTTATTTTTTTAAACGAATATTTAATAGTATGGTGACAGATGATTGACATTTTTTAAAGTTTCAATAAAAAAATTTTTTCAAGTGTTTCAGAAATTTGATTAAATTAATTAAATACCGTACTATAAATAATTGGAATATTTGTTACTTTTTTTATTGGCATTTTATTAAACTGTGACAAGTATCAATAGCCAATTTTTTTTTTTTTTTTTTTCAATGCGTGTTTATTAAAAAGCTTGATAAAGTTGCAATACAAGACAAAATGTTCCAATTAGTCATAGTGGTGTTTTATTAATTAAATAACCGGTTAAATTCTCTGATTTTTTTTTTAATTATTTACAAAAGCCAGATAAATCAATAAATTCAAAAATGACAATACATTTTTTTTTCGTTATCTATTAGAATTTTTTTTTAATTACAGTTAATTGATAAATACGATCGAGTATTGATTTATGTAGTTTAACAATGCTTCATCATGTTCATTAGTGTAAAATGCAGTCTTTTCAATTTACCTATTAAATAACTAAATTTGTGTGACTTTTATTATATGAACGTCGTTCATTAGCGTCAATCAAAAGTTGATTCAACCGGTTTACCGTCATTTACCATCTACTACTAATCGTTTGTTCAGGCAATCAATACTCTATACAAAACGTAATTTGTCTCTTTTTGTCGTCGTCTTCGTGTAGCCGTCGTCGACGTCAACCTACTCCTCGTATATTCATTGTGAATGTTATACCTTTATATACATATATATCTGTACACATACATATACATATATATGTGTGTGTGTGTGTATGATATCAAAAGTCTTAGAGATTTGAGAATGTCAAGCAAAATTGATTTTACTAAAGAGAGCGAGGTGCAAAGTGCGTGTACGTGGTCATTCGTAATTCTACCATCTGAAGCCTCATTTCGTATTCGAAGCATTACTCGTAGCTTCTAAAGTGTCACTTCTCTCTCACTCTTCACTACTCTTGTGTTTATTTAAGAGCATTTCGACACCTTTGAAATACTTAAAAGAGTTTTGCTAACATCAACAAGTCAATGGATTTCACAATACACAACACTGATCTTCCTTTCAATTACATATTTATTTTTATTTTACAACAGTTCAAGTCCTAACTTGTTTATATTTATATTTGTAAATTGCTGCAGATTAATATCTGCAGATACTTTTATTATTATTTTACAAATGGATCCCAGATTAAAATAAAATGAAATGAAAAATACGCAGTAGGCTGTTATGTGCTCAAAATACACAAGCGTGATTGTATATCTATATAGTTTTTTCTCTCGTTTGGATCATGAAATTTTATGGTCATGGGGAATGTAACATCCCGATTACGTCCAATCATTCGCCACCGGATGCCAATAACTTATTGGTTTTTCACGCACGATTTGATTCATTATCATTCCGTTATTTATATTTATATTTGCCTGATCCCGCCACCGAACTAAAATAACATTTCAATGTAAATTTTATTATTTTATTTTATTTTTTGTTCAGCCAATGGAAAAATTGCTCGCGTATTCAGCTAATCAGTATTCCCAATTAATTTTCATATAACCGACGAAACCCAATAAATTAAATATAAATAAAATAATAAATGTGTCGATAAAAAATACAATAAATAAATTTTTAAATGAATATTTATGTTTTAGTAATTTATATTTGAATAATATAAAAATGAAAAAAAATGTTTGTGAAATGAGATACTGGGAAAACGTTATTTTAAACCTTGGATGTGTTCTGAAAAGGGTTATTGTTAGTGTTGCGTCTAGGTGTTGCCGGGTCGAAAAAGGATAAAACAAGAAAAGCAATGAGAAACCGGCAAGCAAGCGTCAGGCTTTGCTTTAATATAACTAAAAAGAGAGAAAGAGAAAGAAAGATTTGTTATTGTTTCTCTTACGCGTTTTATTCGTGTACTTCCGTAATTTGTCGAGGGAGTCGAATTCCTGAAAGAAGCCCATTGTGCTTGAGTTTCTTGGCTGATAATGGTCCCCATTCATGGGCCATGACTGCCTCTTGCCCCTGCCTCTTAGTCTTGTTTTTCACCTCCTTGCTATACTCAAACCCATTTTTTATTTTTTGTTTAATGCCTTTGTTTTTATTACTGTGCATCTCTTATTTCTTAAACATCACGCGACTTATTCAATAATCCATAATACATTTTAATCTTCTTAACTAATTATAACAATTTTTTTTTATTCCTGAAACTAAATACTGCAGTATATTTATTTAAATTTCCGCGCCATGTTTATGAGTCATTTATTATTTAAACTCAGCAAGAGTTACTATGGCCGATAAAAACTCTAGTTTAAATTCGTCCGAGTGTCTAGAAAATTTTTCGTACCAATAATTCTACGTAGAAGCTATTGCTGGTAAGACGGAGAAGTAAAATAAGAGCTGGACATTTCTCCAGGAATTTTTTCGCTCGTTCCTCCACTTTTCACATCTCACTCCAGTGATCTGTTTTACGTCCGTTGAATGTTTTTCTTCTTGGTACGGTCTCTGTACCGTAGCTGTAGTTGTCACTGGACAGATTATTAATAATTCAGGTGGATTCGTCGCCAAGGCCAGAAGTCTAAACGCCTAAGTCTTCGCCTCTTACTGACGAATTTGTATGGACGTCTCGCGAGCCACCCACGTACGAATCTAAATCTACTGAAATATTAAAGCTGTCTTAGCTACGGTACGTTACTACATATATATGTATATATATACATGTATGTAAGTAAGTATAGAGAGATGTGTACCGTAGGTGATACTACTAAAATAAATTTCAGTCTATCGGAATATTTTATTCTTAAACTTTTTTTATTTATTTGTCCATTTATTGCATTACGTACACATGAGTAAAGTCATATGTGTTATGGACATATATGCTTGCTTTAGACGGGTTGCAGAAGCACTCTCGTTTCAATACTCACAATCCAATTGATTTAAAATGAAGCCATGGTAAAAAGTCTACGAGTGGTCGTTACTTTATTCGTTATTGCATTCGTAATTTATTAAAACTAATAGTAATATCATAAAAGTACATTCATCATCAAATATAATATACATATATATGTGTATAAGCACACTAATGTAATTACTTTTCATTCAATTTAATTTCACTCTAAAATTTTAAAAACCCACCGATGAGTATGTAGTCAAGGATAACTGAATTTTCCCATTAAAAATTTATATTTATTTAAAGACCGTTTTTTTAAAATACTGCAGCGATTGAAAAATTTCTTAATCACTTAATTAATTAATAATAACGCTGTGACGTTTGACAAGTGAATTATATTAATGCTCATAACTAGTTTTTCAGTAGTTAACAAATTTAATTATGACATTAACCGCTATAAGGACCGTTTAATTAGACGGAATTACAAAGTCGTTAGTCTAGATTCTGTCACGGCGGCAGCTGGAATAAACATTAATTAAATTAAACATGTCCAACTTTGATAAGATATCTATATATATTCTTAACTATTAAAGATTTTATTAATTAACTTCTGTTTGCCGTCTGATTTAATAAAACCCATGGAAAAAATAGTGAATTATTTGGTGTTTTTAAGTGTAGAGAATATGCATGGATGTCAGGATATGTATAAACTCGGTTAATAAAAGTAAAACTCACAAGCCGGAAAATGAAGTCGGGAAAGGCAATATGCATTTTCGCATGATGGTAAATGTTATTTATGAAGTAATACAGAGTATGTGTAGTTGGTTTTAAAGACAAGACTCGCGCGCGTTGGTAACGAGCATTATAATGTTCCCGCGATTTAAACACGTATGTGTGCGGTTTGTTTATATTTATTCGCATAAAAAATATATGTGTGGACGCAGGCGCCTGAGCAATAACTCGGTTCGGCCGGTAATTACTTTAATTAATTAAGAAACGCGGCTCGTGAAAGTCCAATCTTGTGATGTGTAACATGCAAGTCTTGATTGTGCCGCTTGACGTTGGTGGTCATGTTACGGTGTGCGTTCACTTACACTTACACTTACACATGCATATACATGTGTATACTCATTTAACAATATTTTATATTTTATTGATAAGCCAACGGGGCCGTCTTTCTCACGATAAAAATTAAATTTCTCCATTCAGTCATCAACTCCGGAGATTAAATCTCGTAAAATCACATCTCAAGTACATCGCGGAGTATTAAATTACATTTATGTATCATTAATCAGTTTACTCATTTATATTTATTTGTATAAGCTAACCGATTAAATTGATAGCCGCTTAATAAAAGCAAAGAAAAAAAATTGATTATCGAATTACGGCAGCTGATGGTGCAATTTTATAAACGCGGCTTTACATCATCGTGTCCATCCACGGTAGCAGTTGATAGTCGGAATTTTTTGAGCTTCGCTGATGTTGGTGTTATTGTTGTTGGTATATATATATTTAAAAAAAAAATATAATATATAATAAAACAAGAGGAAGAAAAGAAAAAGTTATTTTGCCGGAGAAATTGAAATACCCTATCAAAAATGAATGCGACAGGGCCGTATAAGCCATGGGAGAAATTTCTTAATATCGTCGTTCATGAGCGACGGCAATAAATTACGAGCTCGAAGTTGGACGTTGAATAATGGGAAATAATTTCAGAATTGCCTGACGGTTGAACGGAGCTTTAAAGATATAGCGTTGTATACATGGGGGCTTATCCAGACCGTCGTTATTCTAGTGGTTTAATACCGTTATGGTACGACATGAACGTTATTAGCATCAACTACTTACCTCTCTTACACACTCTCCCCCTCTTTCGTTGTTCCTCTCTCGCGCCTCTCTAGGGCCCGGCACCTCCGCCACCAACGCCACCGCCACCGCCGTCGCCGCTACTTGCCTCTTTCACTTTCGTACTCCTAAATTTAATTAAATTTCACGGTTTTTCGCGATTAAGAGACAGAGCCAAGCGCGAACTGCGAAATTAGTTTTAGTATATAGGATAATTAATTTTGTTAATTATGCCTGGACACTGTTGATGAAACATCACCCTCACAATTATTATTCAATATTACTATTTAATTAATAAACTTGTTTAAATAATTATTTATTTAATAAGTAGACGGGTATTATAAATAAATAGTTAATAAACCGTAATCACCTAGTTTTATTATTATTTCAAAAACTCATCGGCTATTAAATTCCCAATGCTCGGATAATTAATAATAAATATGTGGCAAATTAATGGAGAAAATTCGAATCTCTGTTTGGTATTTCGGTGTGAAAATTTATTATTTAAACCGCAGATTATATTTTATTAATCATCATAAAAGCATTTTATTTATTAATTTATTCAAATGGCTTTATTTAATTTTCCATCTCCAAAGTGAAATTCAATATTTTGTATTTTTTATTCCATGGAAAGTTATTGCAATACAACAAAAAAAAAACTATTATCATGTTCTTAAAAATAATCTCAAATAAGATTTTTCTTTTTGTTAAAAAAAAAATCAATTGTACGGCAAATTGAATTGAGCAACACGTATATATATATGTATATATATATATATATACAGGAATACATAAGATAGATTTGGTTCTCCCTCAATTCTCAGAAACGGATCGTCTGTGGTGCTGATTAGTTGGCAGCACCAGCGAGGTTTCCCTATTACAGTCGAAGAGAAGGTGAAGCCTTGACACAACACTATATCCCAGCTCACCCCCTCGCCCAGCCCACACACACACATCAATGGATTTAAAGGCTGATTAACCCGCTCCTGGACTTCTTTATTTCCCAATATCATAATCCCTTTGATAACGACGTCTTTTCACGATTATTGCATTCTTCTTACATAATACGCCTCCACCCACACTCGATTCTACACCCAGCCCTACTCTTACTCTTGTTTCATTAAACCTTTTGTCAAATTCTCATCCATTCCGTTTTAATTAACGCAACTGTCCAATCCATTTACATAATTAAATTATTTCCAATTAAAAGACACCCTAAAAAACAAATAAACCAAAATATAAATTAAAACTTTAATGATAAATCAATAACGTTGTATAACGATGTCTATTAATTCCGCCTTGTCTACATTGAATTAAAAATTTTAATGCTAATAATAATAATAATAATAACAACAATTGAACCGTATAATTGAATAAATTGAAAAAGTTGTATAATAGAAAATAGATATACGTGGCAATGCTGCCATCCAACGGTGGCAGCAGTAAACTCATCAAAATTCCATAATACAGTACAGTGTGCAATTTTAAACAACCCTTTATCCTTTCGACCTGCCTCCCTACTCTTATATTCGAGTTGCAGTATAGGAGAGTAGGTGGGTATGGAGGGTATGGATACTCACCCTTCTCGCAGCTACACAACACAACTATACATTGTACCTTGGTATGTATAAGACTGGTCCAATTACCTCCTTGCTTCGCCGGCTGCTACTACTACTACTACTGTTACTGCTACTTGTACTTCTATTACTAGGAGTACTAGTACCAGTAGTACTTCGGGAAGGGGCTCCATGATAGTTAATTACACCCTCATACCCACCCTCTGCTTTCCACTTCTCTTTCACTCTGGTGCTTAAACCACCGACCAAATCTCTCGGTCTCTCTCTTGCACTTGTACATCTTTTTTCTTTTTCCTCGACTCCACTTCTTTTTCCCGCCGCTGCTAATTACTATTTTTAAAACATTAAAAGTAAAGTTTGTTAAACGAGTGGGAGTTAATTATAAAGCTACCGGGGAAGGTCGGAGGTAATTGGAGCGAACGACAAACAAAGACTTTCCCCGTATATATATCTATATATCTATATACATGCTGACTTTTCTCCAGTCTACTCGCTCTGGTCTTCCCTGTACCTCTATTCACTCCTTCATTTTCTTTCATTTCATTCTTTAGGCCGCTCAACTTATCCTACATTAGTTATACTTTTATTATTTTTATTTTTTAATGAAGAATTTTTTGATTTTCACTGACGCTTATCTAGTTATTTAGTTAGTTAGTTTATTCCCTATCCTTTAACTTGCTATTTATTCAATCTTTTTAATTACTAATTAGCACTACTTTTAATGAGTTAGCGCTGTAAAAACTTTCATTCAATATTTTCTTTGTTGTTGAAAATTTTATTCCGAAAAAATTCTACAAATAATTAACGATAATAATAATAAGTAACTAACAAAAAAAAAAATTTCAGACGAGTCTTAAAATAAAAGTACCGACTATTTTTTAATTTATAAAAATAATACCATCTTTTTTCGAGGATAAAGTAACTTTGCGTGTCTCTGAGAAATCCGTCTTAGTTAAATTCACTTTGAGATTCCCAGACGACTCGACACCTGACCCCGTAACGGGTCGTGTCCCACTAGAATTCGTTGTTCGGCCGCATCCACGTCTTTACCGCTATTTCCGGCGCTATCCGTCAGCCCTAGTTACCCAGACATTTCTTCGTGACGCCCTCGGACGTGCGTCTTTTACGGACCAACTCCGTCGTGTTATGCTCCTTAAGAGCTTTCTATTTAAGTTAAGACGTTGCTTTGTATCTTTACACTCATTTCTACTATTTTTCCTTACTATCACTATCACTGTCGCAGTTCATCCCCTTTTTGAGTAAACCTCGTAGCTGCAAAATTATAATTTTTTAAAAATCGGTCAAAACATCGATTCTGTTACACATGCGTTAGTAGAAATATTAAAATTCAAAAGGGCACAATTTTTTTTTTACAAAGCATTAGATTTTTTGTTAATCTAAATTCTGTGTTCCATTTATTTATTTAAAAAAAAAAAAAGTAAATACAGTATCGGGTGTGAATGTCGAGTAAACTGCAGAGTTATCGCTGACATGTGGGGGTGGTGAGTGACGAAGAGGCGGGTACTCTTGTTTCCCGCAAGCTCTCGAAGACGAAGAGGATCAACAATGATGTACGATCAGACTCGCCTCTTCCATGTTCTGCTCTTTAGTTGATGGCCAGTTATATATTTTTTTTCCACCTGTAACTAGATCATTTTTAGTTAATGTTTTTATTTAATTTCATTTTATTCGGGAAAACATTTAAGAGAAATAAAATTTTCAGAAGCGTTTTAATGTATTATCGAGGTCTCGGTTTTTCGGCTAAAGGCTATAGTTTAAAACGATCAATCGATCCGTTTGCCTGTGCTATCTATATCAGGGTTTTTAAATTCTTTATGAGCCTGTTAAATTAATGAGAGTGAAAAATTACAGGGTACTTTAATGGTTTTACGGTAAAAATAAAAAATATATTTTAAATGTGAATTAGAAGATGAAAATGAAGTGAAGGCGAGAATTAAAATCTTTCATTCATTGATTTTACATCAACCTATATTTCCATAAGATCGTAAAAGACTTCATAAAAGCTCTAAAAGCAATATCAGTCTTACGTCGAAAGACGGTCATATTTTGTTAAATAAGAAAACTAAATACAATTGACGTGACAAAAAAATAAATAATTGCAGCAGGTGGATTAGTAGGAACCCATGAAATGATTTTTAAAAATTTAACACTAAATTAACTTGATGAAATACTCTTGCATGATATTTATGAGCGGAAATCACTCATAAGTTTTGCAAGCATTTAAAAATAAATATACAAAATTTTTGAAACGTTTCTAAAAAAAGTTATCTCATAATTTACAAAAAAATGTATTTTAAAAATAATGTCCAGTCTTTTAAATTATATTTATCTAACGTGAAAAAATAAATAAATAAAATGAAAGCAAAAATATGGTAAACGGATTTCGTCAATCAGTTTAAATGTCGCGTAGTTAAGTGACTACATCGGTTTAAGATTAGAGAAGAATTATCGACGATTTAAGAGCCCGTTCGTCTTTATTTAGTTTTCTTTATCTTTTTTTAGCTTCTCGCCTTTTCGTCGCATCACACATACATGCGCTCATTCACTCGCTTACTCAATCACTCCATTATACACAATCATTTCCTTCATATATATATATATATATATAACATGTATGTATATGTTGTCAAGTGTTAATGCAGCTTCTAAAAGATCAATGGTCAGTATGCGAATGGATGACTCTCAAAGTGTTGAAATAAAAATAAAAATAAAATAAAAAATCGGTAAGAGGTATTGGACGCCTGTGACACCATACTTTACTTCGGGTACAAATTAATTGGCAATCTCGGTGGAAGTGGAGACAGAAGTTAAGTGGCTTTTTATTTTCATCGGTCGCCCACGTGCACCAAGTAGTTGAATTATACACGTTGCTCCGGATAAAGTGGAAGTAGCAATTTAAGAATCTCTCGAATAAAAATAATAATCTATGTCGTTTATTCTCAAAATATATATCTATATATACATACAACATTGTAATCTTATTTAAAATATATATTAAATTAAATCGCGGGCTTATTCAAATAAAATAAATCTTCCATAAAAGTATACAGGCGGGTTATTTCTTAATGAAAATAATACGAAAATGTAAAAATTAAGCATTACCAAATTAATGGATATATTTATGTGCATATATAAATATATATAGATATAGAAGGTGAATGTGTTTACGTTTAATTACATTAAGAGAGACTAAAAGTCTCCATTAGGCTGGACTGTTGCCAGGCTCAATTTCCGGATGAGGCCTGGACCTGTTTTATCCAACATAGGTGCTTTCCACTTAGCATCATCATCCCCTTACTCACTAACATTTTCTCTCTGTAGCTTTTTCATCCCTAATGCACATTCACAGGATAATGTTCCTCCTGTTGATGGACTTTATACAAAATAAATAAATAAATAAATGAAAACCAGAAGCAAAACCAAAAAACCTTAATACATAAAAAACATTAAAAAATAAACCAAGTAAATATATAAATATATGTATATAGAGTATTTCTATTTTTACTCAATGGATAATGTTATGTTCAGTAAAAAAAAAATCAAAAAGTGAGAAGAGACGTCAGAATTTAAAAGTGCTTTTAGCTTTTAACCTTCGCGATACTGCAGTTAGATGTTGGGTAAAAAGTATTCAGCGGATTTCATTCGCGGTAGGGATGAAGAATTGAGAAAGTCCAAACTTAGACGCGGGAATTAAGGGGATGGATAGTAATTGTTCGTGTGTTAGATGAGAGAAAAAAAATAAGAAGCAGGACTACTATATAAGAGGGCTATAGAGGTTGTCGGGTAACACCGGTTATTAAGTAGATGCTACATCGGTGGATGAATATTTAAGACGTTCAACAAGTTGCGGATTTTTCTTTAATCAGAGTACGCCGGTGCGCGTTCCTTTCTGCACCCTCTGGCAGCACTACGGGTGTTCTCTTTCTCGCTGCTCTGTGCCAGCACCGATGACTCTGCTCGTACAAGCGTCAACCCCTCGCCGCTACTTACTTACACCCTGCGGAGATTTCCCACCCCTGAAGCTTTATCGTCAGCTTAAAACACTACCAGCTTTCGTTTAAATTCTGTTTCTTAAAAATTCATCTGCCATCGATCAATTTTTTAATTTTTACATTAATTAGCAAGCTTACTGTGGCCTGTAATTAGCTAATCGACTATAGCTGCAATATCCAATACCAAAAAATCTTAAATTAAATTCACCCTTTTCTTTGACAGTTGACACAAAAAGTAAGCCACTAAATTTAAAACTTTTAATCCAAAGTGTTGATTAAAAAATTTATAGCCCCCTGAAATTACTCAAATTAAATTAGTTTATCACCATAATTAATTTTTTTAATTCCATTAAGCTAAATTAAAAATTTATTTAAATATAAAACAAATATTTAACTAACCATCAGCTAAATTAAAACACTCGAGTCGAAATTTTTCACATTGCCAGTCGTAGTATCTTACTCTACTCTACTCTCACATTAAACCTTTTTATTTATTTATCGGTCGATATATGGCAGCATGCAGTCCCCGAGGGCTCGGATGATTCTTGGCAATGAGTAGTAATGAATTAAAATATTTGTTACAAGTGCTAATATTGCCCAAGTATCAATCGTCTTTGTAAACCAGCATCTATATAGTCTCGTCTGAGTCCAAATATCCAGCACCTTAACACGAGCTTTTATATATGAAAAAGTTAGTGGCGGTATACTGGTAAAAAGCCATGAGGTAAATAGTTTTTCTTGGATATTCCTGGCCAGAAACAAACAAGATTCTTTATAGACGTAGCAAACCACTCTTCTATAAGTACGCTAGAGTTTTGCTCTTTCATTTTTTTATTTATTTCATCTTCTTCTGTATACTTGTTCACCAATATCTTTATCTCTAGCTTCTTATTCTATTTGTCCTTTTCATCTTTTATACTCAACATTCACTGTTACTCCTCTTTCACTCTCTCTCGGTTACTTTCCATCTCATTTCCTCTCACCGTAGAATACCCAGCTGAATCTGCGCGCATCTTCTCACTTATTCCGACACATACACACACAATACTTTTATATACATTTGTGTATGTTTGTTTGCGCGTGCTCGCAAAAGCCCCGCTTAAGTAAAGTAAGGCTTTTAGCGAAGTGGCTGATTTATCAATGTATTTATTCCGAGATATTGAATTTATTTAGCTAAGTAATGCCGCACGCGCGGCATCCTCTTGTATATTCTCTATTGCTTTTACTTAAGCTTTATCATTCTATTTATTTTATATATTTTTTATACCTTTTTTTTATTTCACTTAGCATTGGCATTAATTTGAAATATTTTTTGTCATAAAGTTACTAAAAGCTACCCTATGAATTTATATCGCAATAACTAACAGCCTACAGTCGTTGTCCGAGTACAATTTTTGATAAATTATTTAATTGTTTACTGACTCGATTCGAAAACTCGAAAAAAGACTGAAAACAGGCCGATTCAACTGTCGGCCAAATTTCGGCCTCTTTCAATAAAATTTTACACTTTCGGCGTAATTTCGGCCAAATTAAGCTGTTTCGGCCTATTTTTGACCAAATATGTTTACCTGGGTCATTTTTTAATTTTTTACTCTTTTTTTCTTATTGATTTTTTTTTTTTTTTAATTGAAACTTGAAAGGTTTCCGTCCACCTTATTCTCTTACATCTTAATAATATAGATATACATACTCATCATTACACAGTAAATTGTCAGTACATTTCCATAAATTTTATTTCATCAATAACTTAAATTTTTCAATAATAAAAAGTCATTTTTATGTGACAATATCGTCTGGCACGTGACAGCTGCATCAGCCTGCATTTATGCGTTCCAAGGGCTCAATTCCAACTCGTGATCACTTTTGGCCTCTTATACTTATACTTATATTTATATTATACATATTACTATCAACGCAATCTTACGACATTAATTCAAGAGAAAAAACATGCATAATACTCACACATGTCCATTATATTCACAATAACATTTTCTCGGCTAATTTATTCATTGTGTCACATTCAATTACCCGTTCTCTCGTCTACGCTATTTTAAATCCCACTCTATTTTTACCTACGCAAATTAATTTAGGTATTTTAAAATTTACATTGCCACTCACTTTATTAATCTTGGGGAATAAAATGAGAAAAAAAATATAATAAATTATATAAAAGCTATGTTGACATACATAATTACATTGGTTAATTATACATGAAATTTTATTAAATTTAAAACAATGATTAAAAAACCTTGAGGTAAATTTTTGTTCAAGTATATTTATACAGCAAGTAGAATGAAACGAATGGTGAAATGTCGTAATTAAACTGCAGCAGATTGAATAATTAGTGAATAATAAAGAGAAGTAGCGAGCCAGTAGGCAAGCCCAATGTCAACAGGAAATTATACAAAAGTTCTGTCGTAGTCGTCGTCCTCGCGCGTATACAGAAACGTGTCCCTCGGCATAGAGTCTCTTTTCAGTGCTTATATTAGAACCCCGTCAGTCTGCACCCCCGGGATTGGGGGAGCAGCCGTGTCCCCCGCTGCCCATCCTACTACACTCAACCACCCGCTCCATCTCTCTATTTAATGCAGTCCATTAGAGTGCATTTAGATCGGGGGATAGTTAAAACACGGTCTCAGGTACTCTACATTATGGAAAATTGTACGTTGTCCGAGCCATCGATTCGCCCGTCTGCATTTCTCTTTAAATTTATTTTCATCTCCAAAATAACGTTAAACATTTTTACTTATCCGTATTAATGGTCTCTCCATTTGCGTCTATTAACGCATCTAATTAAACGACTCCATTCTATTAGCGGTAAAAAATTGATGATCATAATAATAGATGCAGGGTAATTGAATATTCCTGCCGGTGAGTTATTAAAGTGATCCTTTAAAACCTAATATAAACATTCCGGCAATGAATTCAGTTGTTGTGTGCTTGCGGATACACACGATTGCAGAATTCAGCCTAGTACCGAGTGAGTATAGTGAGTATATAGAGTAGAATAGAACAGAATAGAATAGAATAGAGTACAAGTACAGTGCAGAGTAGAGTAGACATCAGTACGATAGGGTTTGATTGCACCGACAACGGCCCGGCATTAATTAGCGTGCATAATTGTTTACCGGCGCTTAGTGACGCCGGATCAATATTTAATTGAATGCCTGCTAAATGCCAGCTGCATCGCAAGCCCTCAAATCGACCTGATGCTTATTTATTCTCTTATACTCCCCATACACGCACGCAGAAACACTCACACACGTAACCACACTCAGCAGAGTAATACACAAATGAGAATTTCTCTTGTATTAACAGCAGAACAGTGTTCTTATTCTGGCGCTGCTGTTATTCTGAATAACTTCTCGAGTCTCGTGCAATACAATGAGGGAGATGGTGAGCTGGATGCTGATGCTGGGCACTGCCGGTCCACGATGTCCTACAGCATGTTCAACTCGGTACTCGACTTGCCTTATAATACACCAACCAGCCAACCTATTACCCATCTTCCATTCCATATCTCTGTCTCTTTCCACTCTACAAACCCACATCTTCCTCAGCATGTTCCTTTTCTTCCATTCGCACCCTTTCTTATTCGTTTGTACAGTGGCTTTATCTACCGTGCACTCGCTAAGGTCAAATCGACGTGTAGACTCGCTAATGAGCTTGACAGTCACTCTGATAACTTACTCGTCCTTTTCAATTAATCTGTTGGTACTGAATTATATAGGCTAGAGTACCGTTTTTGGCCCTTGTAAAAAATGCAGTGACATAATTAATTTTTAAAATGTGTACCAAGACACTCTTATCACACTATTGCAATGGAAATTTTATTTTATACTTGTTCATTAATTGAAGTAAAGTATTAAATGTCAGAAAGTTGAGCAGTGGCCACAAATGCTGTTTCTACTTTATATATTTTTTATGCATAAAAAAAATTAATTTAATTGTTGATGCATTTAAAATAAATGATAAATAGACGGGAATTTAATTTGATAAAATTAATCCCATTTTACAGAAACATCCCATGTATGTATTCATTCACTCTATTTTGTTCTCCATTAATTTAAGTGTACGTAGATAGACATCATCATCACAACCACAGTATCATAGTCTCTTTTCACTCTCCCGAGTAGAGCTCGCATATATATTTATATATTTACGTATATATAGTAAACCTTCAACTTTAATCTCAAACTACTTTACTCACCCTCTCTGTGCTCGTGCACTCAAAAGATACTTTATATCCATCTCTTTCCAACCTCATCTCTTAAATATATACTGTACACAATATATACATAGTTTAATAACTATATACATGAACAAGGAATTGCTAATTGTTCGTACAGAACCAATTTACATTAATCAATTTTAAATCAACCTTGCGCTTGCTGATGACTGCATACTCTCTTGTATTCTCTGCACAACGGTTTTACAAGTTATAATTAAAATTATTTATTTTTATAGTCTCGACTTTTATTTTTTAACTTTACCTTACATAAATATTTTAACGTTTTACTTACCAAGTATGTCTGCAATGAAATAATTTTTTTAAAATTTCATTTAAACTATTCGATGTGCAATTTCCCACGTGGTTGCAAAGAGTTGTTGAGAATAAATTACCAAATCGAATTACGAGTAAACAGTATTTTTAGCGTAACTAAATGAAAACAAGCGGATGGACATTTGCTACTTACACGTTAGATTTTCATTAAATAATAACATTACCGAGACTGTGGGAAATAATGAAGAAAAAAAATGATGGGTACAGATAGACGACTTACGAACTAACGGAAGAATGAAAATCAAGAAGTTGAGACTAAGAAAGACAAAGACGAGGGAGTTTAATGATAAAATAAAATGAAGAAATGAGCTTGGTGGGGAATAAGTGAACAGAAATAAGCCAGGTGTTGAGGTAAAGCGTTTAATTAAATCAGCTCTGGGCTCTTCTCATTTTCTTGGACGACTCACAAGTACATCTCGTGTTTTAATTATTTTACACCGAACGACTATTTGTTTTTGTCAGAAAATAGTCAAAATTGTTGGGTCACACTTGTAAATATTAATAAACCTATTTATAGAAAGTAGATTTCTACTGGGCATGATATAAATATATATGTGATGTATTTTGAATGTTTTAAGAAAGTTTAATTTAAAGAAATAATTTGACTAAGCTGACACATGAGGGAGGCAAAGCAGACGAGGAATGTGTTAATGAGATCATTTAGCATATCCTGCCTCTGTCTCGCTCGTATCCATTGACCTCCAGACGTTGCTTCTATATCGCCTTGGCTCACTCGTAAATTCATCTCTTTATCTTTTCATTCAAAATCTATTTAGTGTAAATACGCTGACGGTTTAAACTGAATATTTTATGTGCAAAAAAAATACGCCAACTAAACGAAACACTAAAACATAAAACGGGCAAAATAATTACAATAAATTAAAGAAAGAAACAGGAAATCTAAGTGCTGCGTATTTATAACTCATTAACTATGAATGCAGTTGATTTTACTGATTATATTTTTAGTCGTGAATATGATGTTATATCGCCCATGTTCCGACATAAACAATGCGTACAATGCAGTTCATTTGCACAAGTTAACTTATGGTTTTACCAGCTGACAGACTCCATCATAACCTGCTGTACTCTTTCCTTCTTTTCTTTCCCTTGTTATGCGTCGAGTCGCTCGGGCCCCATACCAACTGCAGCCACAATACACTAAAACCCATAGAAAAAAAACCATTTTGTTCAAATTCTTGGTAAAGTACTTATTATAATTATCCTTGCTGACGTTCATTCAATTTTTACACTTAATTATTATAATTATTTAGTATTTCCGAAAATTTTATACTTTATGGTCATAAAAATAATTTACGACTCGAAAAATAAACTTTTGTGAAAAGAATTTATTTTAGAATCATAACTCATTATTTTTTAAAAATTCGCGATACCGCAGACTTGTTTTCAAAAATTTTTAACTTTATGATGATAAAAGTTATTAATAATTAAAAAAAAAAAAAATCCATTGATATTAAAATAAAATTATTGCTCAATATTTGTTTAATTTTATTTTTAAATTGGAATTTAAATTTATTTAATCAGATGTATTTAATTAAAAACTCTTATGGTCATTGACACATTGAATTAATAAATATTGATTTAAATAATATTTATAAAACGAAATTCACTTAATTTAAATTCATAAAAAAATTAATTTATTATTCTTTATGTGAAAAAATATGTTGTCATTTATAATACTTTTTATACTTATAATTTGAGGATAAAAAAAAAAGAAAATGAAAATATTTAACAAAGAAGAAATTTTAAAAGCATTACCGTAAATTTATACCGACAATTACCATAAAAATTGTCACACAATAAAATATTTGGATGAATTTACAGCCGTGTATTCACAGCAAGCTCCGCGAGTTTAAATAGTATTAAAAAATAATAAAAATAAAATAAAACGACACGGATCCACCTACAGACGCACATGGTCAAGAATTTTACAGCCAATTATTTTATACGTTATTTTATTGCATTCGTGTATCTCTTACAGTTTAACCAGAAATACTTAACAAGAATGTACTTTACTGTCGAAATCCAATATAAGAATAGTGGTCGCATCAAAGTAAAGGAAATTGTCTTTGGAAAATGGCTCTCTTTACCCTCGACAAAATAAACTAAAAGTCATTTCAGGATTTCAATCACTGAAAGACATTAATTACTCACTGAATTTTATTGGATAATACAATAGTGTGTAATTGTCCAACTGCTTGGTATTGCGAAATAAAATAAAACGCAAATGTAAAGGTAACACATACCGGGAACGAGTACAGTTGCATCGTGAATCATCCAATACTTTCGCTACTAAGATTTTACGAGACAGCTGAATTTATCGTTCCTGAATCGAACCTTGGATTATTAAACTCTGTAAACAAACGCTTGTTAAATCATAAGAAATATAGTCAAACTGGAACGTGCAAATTACCCACGAAAAAAAAAAAAAAAAAAACAATTTAAAAATAATCTTTATTACTTGTCCGAAAATAGGTTTGATTTTCTTAGCTCCCCAAATTTGAATAGAAATTACACATGGCGATCTTATAATAATTATCATGGTGCATACAATCATCTGGCAACTCGTTCCTTCGCAAATGTCAGTATAGTTTACCAGTAGACCATTACAAAGTGCCTTATACAATGTGCATATATTATACACACGCGAGCCAGCCCCGGAACACATTGCATATACTAAAAATTACAATTTAAATATCCCAATCCCCCTAAGTAATGTTTAACGTGACTTAACGTCTACTCTCTTTTGTATGAGCGACAAGATTATCTTCTTGTTTTTATCTAAACGTCTCATTTTTATGCACCATTTAAATTTATCATCTTTCTTTATCCCACTTAGCATTTATTTGTCCGCATCACACACACACAAATTAGTCCCTCACGCGATTAAATAACGATTTTTTATTTTTTCAATCAACGCACTTGTAGATGACTATCAGTTTTGTCTTAAATTTTAAAAATCATTTTTAAATTTTAAACTTTTACTTAATCAGCTTTTTGATCTTTATTGGATATTTAATTTACATAATTAATAAACGTTAATTAATAGTTTGCTGGAGGGATTCTCAAGAAGTTGCAATATCTAGTATCACATTAATAATAATTTAAATGTAAGGTTAATTGCAGATCATTCTCATTAAAATTAATTACACAAATATTGATTAGCTGTCGTGATGAAACGTCTAGTCTTACTATAATACAATATATACATATATATATATATGAAATATACACTTGAAACTATTTTAATAATAAATAATTTTATAATTAAATCTGCAAGAGAATCTCGGCACCGAACTGTACCAGTATGAGGTCGATAAAATATTAAATACATGTACGTTAAACTTTTTAATAATCAACGCTTTCGACTGAGTCATTTGCAGCTCCTTGTTTATTACATCCTTGATACGAAATACCCTTCTGTCATAGACCATGCTCCTCTGACAGAGCTCGACGAGCCACGTCCGCACATAAAATCGCCCGGAGCAACAGTGGATTCTGTAGTGCAGTAACCGGGGCTCGAGCGCCAGGATCTTCCCTCTCTTCCCCTTCTGCCAGCGGCGGAACCGCGCCCGGGGATCGGGGGTCGGCGCAATTTCTTCGAATCAAGCGAAAGCCAATTACAAGTTTAATTTAGAACTTTACCCCACGATAATTAGCCAGTAAATTAAATTTACTTACATCGTGAAACAATCGGGAAACTTACGTCGAGGTTTTCCCGCTACCGGAAAATGTCGGCACCGTCGTCCTTATACACCGCTCACGCACTCTTTGCTCTTCGTTCTTTGTACCTCCTAACGAGAATCCAATAAAATTAATTACGCGGAATTTAATTCAATGTACATCGCCGCCTTTTTTACCCGCCCCAAAGCTAAGCGGTCGAAAAATAAATTGTAAAAACAAAAGTTTTCTGTTTTCATTTTTTTTTCACTAAATAAATTCAAATATAAGTGTATAAGTATATATGAATTTTATCAGGCTAATTTAATCTCATTTTATCCACACAATAGGTGTGATTTCTTGTGTGTTCTTCCAAGTGTATGAAAAATAAAACAAGCTAGTAAGTGGTCCTCGTTACGGTGTGTTAATCTTTCACATCTCGTAGTAATTAACTGCTTCCTTAAACTTACCTCGGTATCATCATATCATCTATGCCATTCTGTAACAGTTTACATTTTGCCCTTGGAACAGCTACGCGGTATGAAACTTCCGAGCGGCCCTTTCCAACCACCAGTACTTCTAAAGACTCTAACGTGCTGTGTACTTATTGAGTTATATTGGCAGAGCCTCAAGTACCATCTGAACATTCGATATTGCTAACGTTCATTAACTTGATTATTGACTTAGAAATTTATAATTAATTCATTTATTAATAAATTAATTACTACAAACACACAGTTTGTTAAGTAATGTCAACGAAGTTAGCAGTTAATTGTTAATAGTTAGTCGTCAGTAGTGAAAAGTTACAAAATTATGTAATTTGGAGCTCAAAAAAAAAAAAAATGTCGGCCAACGTTTAAGGCGTCCGTGCATCCGTGAAGTTGGTAACCAGTTTTTGACGTCACAGGACACGTCACTCAAACTCAAGAATGGCCGGAAGTCGTGAAATAGGATTAGCTGACTTACCTGTGTCGGTTTTAATGTATATATATGTATATATTTGAGAAGAGAACGTGTGCAGATAGCAGATACAATATACGAGGTGATAATTGAATAGATAGTGTTTAAGGCACACACTAATGCCTCTGCTGATTTGATTTTTCCAAGTGTTTTTGTTGCAAGGACATGAGATACACCAGGAGACTAGATAATTTCCTGTTACGTTTCACAGGATACTGTCTCAAGGCCTTGTCGTTATATATATTGAAACACGCGCTCATTATAAAGACTTTTGGTGATGTAAATAAGTGTTAAAATTTATTTTCATTTATTTTACGAGCGATTATTTAACCTGTCACTCGTCATTTATATATCCAGACAGGTGTTTAAAACGCATTATATATCACTGTGTGATTTTGATCTTTTAATTTTTTTATGCCGCAGTATCATCAAAGAGCAATATTAAGTAATAAAAAAAAAGGTAAAATGAATAAATGGTGATAAAATAAATAGATAAAAAAATTTGAATTATTGCGGGAAGATCCGAGACGAGCTAAGATATACCGCAGGGTCTTTTGGTTGAGGCTGGTGAGAAATCAAAAGCCGTATCGCTTGTGGGAAGCTAATTCGGCGCGATGCATCAACGCGGTACAGCACCGACTGCACTTTGTGGAGGCTGTTAAATTGACATACCGTATATCAGCGAGAAGTATGGGATTTTACTGCCATGCTATGCCGGTAGACTCGAGTAGACTTTTGAGCCATCCTCGTACGGAAAAAGAGCTAGTAGTCGTTTTGGGATGAGATTAGAACATGCGCTAGAACATATGTCATTTTTTTATTTTTTCGGCTGCTCAGAAAGATGATAGATCTTGGCAGTAACTAAAATTGTCACTGCTGTGAGTATGGACACAAAAAAATAATAATAATAATTTGAATTATTAGTCATCATTAAAAGTTTTAAATAAAAATTAAATGACAGTTTACCTATAAGTTAAAAATATTTAATTATTATGCGGAAAAGTTTTAAATGGAAGATAAATTGTAAAAAAAAAAATAGTTTATGTAGTTAATGACAAATTAATTGGCGAGTCTTTGGGCGGTCGGGTAAACTGAAACTTGGCCGCAATCATTAGCGGGGGTGTCCACGTGGGTTTTCTGTCTGAGTACCACTAACGAGAACTCACTATGAACACATATATATGTATATGTATATGTATATATAGATATAAAGCAGGCAAACAGTTGAGTGGTAGCTAGGGCACATCGCACTTGTTAAATCGGCCGTCTCTTGTCGCAGCATCCCATCGTGTCCGTGGCCCGAGGTCCTGTGGTAATAACTGGACGCCATTATAAAACCTCCCCAGGGTAAAACCGACTAAGGGTACTCTCGGTACTCTCTCGTTTCTCCTCTCAACCCGCCCTCTACATTCTCGTATGTACCGCTCGTTACTGCCAGGATACAGGATTTTCCATCGTTGACCGCCGATATTTCTTTAACATTTTCTCACTTTCTCTCGTCTGCCTTCTTATTCTTTATCTCTAGATCATTTTTCACAGCTCAGCTTTTTTTATTTTCCCATGTGGGTAAATTATTTTTTAAACAATTTCCCGCTGAATATTTTGAGTGGTCAATTAAATATATACTGCATGAGTTATCAGTATCATTTATTGCCACGTAGACAAAACAATTTATAACGAATTTAGATTAAGCTGTAATCCTCGGCAGTTTAACACAATGACCCGATAATAATGATTTGTGTATATCGTACGTATATCTATAGATATATACGAAAATACATCGAGTATTGTCGAGAGACTATAGGCACCGGGCTTGTTCACTAAATGATATATTTATGCAGATAGATATATGAACATACATCGAATATCTAAATTAGTAAACTCATTCTATATATCCCTCATTCACTTCAACTCTTTATCTCTCTTTTGCTTCTTCTTCTTGTGTATATTTGCATTGGCAATACACTCGTCAATTTGACGGGATCAAATGAAATTCGAAAACGGATTGAGGGGATCCCGATTATTATCCTGCCAGTGTTTCGCAATTCGCTCTTTTGTTTATCGCTAATTGTCGATCCTCAAAATATTTTTAATTTTCCACTCGAAATTAATATCCTACAATTTATATATACTCACACAAACTAAAGGCTTCATTAAAATCGGTTTTAAAGCTTAACACACATAAATAATGGATTTTTTTGATAACGTATTTTACTTGTTTGTTCCAGGATTACAATCTACATCCCGCAAAACAACCCAGCCTATTATCAAATAATTGCCGGATTAGGTGAGTAAATTATTTAATTAATTAATACGTTAATTGACGTGTATTTAAAACTATTAATATTTTTTTGAGCGCTCTGAATTTAAATGAAATTCTATTTATAATTTATGATGTTAATTAATACAACTTTCGCCTTGATATTTTATTAATGCGTTTGAATTTGAGATTTTACGTTTTCGTGTTATTATATACGCTCGTATATACGTTTTCTGCACTACACTAGTGCTCACATTACACACTCACCGCGTCTCACGAGCACTAAAAGCATAAAGAACTTCATTATTACTGGCTTTAATTATATATTTATTTTTAGCTAACACTCTTGGCTATGAGTAAGCCACTTTACGGTACTCAGAAAAAGGAGTTATACTAATTCTTAGTATACTGACTTACTTACTTCTTATAAGACTTTTAATTTTAATTCATTTATACAAATTTTTTAAATTATACCCTAAACACTTTTTTACATTTATGAATTCTAACACTTTTTATAATTAGTCTGTGAAAAGGAAACAAAAATTTAGACCTTCGTAAAGTCTTAAACTTAAACCTCGGCAATTTCATAGAGATCTAATTTTTTTTCACTCAATTTTGAATTTTCATTTAAAATAAAAATCGACAATTTCCGGTTTGAAAATTCGTTTTTCTTTAGCTTCGGTCTCTGTTGAGATTTAAATGGACCCAAGTAAAAAAATAAATTGGTTTTACTAATATCGATATTTAAGTAAATCGAAATAAATAAAATAATTAATGAAAATCCGTGTAATCAAATAAAATCGATAGATTGAATGATTTAAAATAGTGATTGATAAAAATTGAGCTTAAAGACACACTCTAAAGGCACTTAAAGTCTTTTTACAAAAAGTTATTTATTTATTTTTTTATTACTCGATGGAGACTTTTTTCATTCTCTCGTCGGTTGTTCCTCCCATCAGGGAGTATCCTCAAAGCGGTGTGCCGGTAATTCAATCTTCCACACCTACAAGGATCTTAATCCGAAGATTACGTCGAGTTTATGTGAACAAAAAGGCAGGCTAAAAAATCTGTTAAAACATCCAATAAACAATATAATAAAAATAACTAAAATATGTTTAAGGAAAAAGATAAAAATTATTTTATGAATTTTTCTATGCAATAGCAGCTGAGTTATACTGGCTGGGTTCTCTGTCTCAGTCGTGTGACAAGTTTTTAAAAATAATAAGAAATATGTGTATCCGGATTTCAATAATATAATATCGTATCGTATCGCGGTATAGCGGGAGTGGTTCGCCAACCGTTAGCAACCAACAAAAGTCTTTGTTTCGAATATAAGACGTACGCGGTGAATTCGCATCCACGGAACATTAACCAACCAGTCTGGCATGGCATAAAGCGCATATACCATTTATATCTATATCTGTGTATAATATATATCAGTATATACGTGGATAGCAAAGAGAGAAAGAGTATCACCCCGACGTAACGCAACGCGACGAAACTGCTCCGGAAACGGACGTGAGGGGTCGAGAGGGATGGTTTGTGGCACGTCGGAAAACGTTGCAAATATAATGCCCCCTGTACTCGAAAGACTGTCGCTACCTAACGAGATAATAACTATTATTTATTAATAATCGTAGTGGGAAAAAAAATAATTTAACAGAAAGCATTTTCAGTATTTTTAATAAAATGAATAGTAAATGTAATTTTTATTTTATTAAAGTAAGAAAATTTGTCATTTTCCAAGCGATCGTTTTGTGTTATTTCCATATTTCAAATTTCAATCTTGGATTTTACAGAAGCTCCCCTCGGTCAGATCGAGGGTCGCTAGCAATCTCACGGTTTTCCTTTCTATGGTAAATTTATCCATCTCTCTCTTGTATGTACACTCACGCATATGAGAATCGTTCAAGCTACGGTATTGCGGCGAATAGTAGAATCCTATAAAAGTTGTCCTAGTAGTTGTAGTAGTATAGTAGTAATAGTAATAGTAGTCGTACTAGTAGTAGTAAGACTAGTAGTAGTAGAAGTAGTAGTAGTAGTAGTAGTAGTAGTAGTAGGGGTCGAAGTAATCCATATATGTAGATCTGAGATTCGTGCGCCAGCAGGTTCGATTCCCGGCCAAGTTATTATCACATATATTAGACAACTGACCGAGTGCAGAGCGACGGAGTTAAAGTGTCGGGTGGACGAGAAGAGGTGGGTCGTGGGAGGAAGAATAAGGGTATAACCTCGGGTTAGAGGTTTAGTAAAGGGAGAAAGCTCATACCAGATACAATAACGTTTCGTCTCGCTCGCTCTCGTACGTTCGTTCGTTCGTTCATACGTTCGTAGTGGTTATGGTAAGAACCCTTTATTGTTTTATATTGTTTCCAGGGTGCCTTTATTATACGTTTTTGCAGCGGCTGCAGAGTGCGAGTTAGAGAAAATAAATCGAAATAAAATTGCTGTTCATATATGGATATATATTTACATATATTTATTTATATTGCTCATGAAATTAGTGTAAAAAAAAGTGGATATTTTTTTGCTCGGGAATTTGTCGGCTTGGCGTTAAAATTGCCCAATAAATAATAAATTTACGAGAGATTGAGGCAATAACTAATGTTTATAATCATTTGCTGGTTTAATGTCCGGTTCGAGTGTACACAAAGCGATACAGTATATATATAATAATAATAATAATGTGTGCAAAACACAGTATTGGTATTATATATATAGAAAGATAAGATGATGAGTGTTTGCAAGATGGTACAACATAAATGAGTTAACGATAGTAACTGAGCGATCACAAGCGAGATAGAATAATACTGTGTTCATGACGAGCTGATCGATAGCGATAATCGACGGCGGCCTGGCCGTTTCCGACCGCAAGGCAATTGTAATGCCGAGTGGATACGAGAAATATCATCTACGGCAGTGCAGTCTCGGCGGGCCACGAAACGCCTGGATCGGTGGATTATGTAGTTTATTGCTATAACATCACAGGCAACGCACAACACTTTGACGCCGATGGGAACACACCCGTGGGGCGAGTATTTACCTTGCGGTTTCAATCTGATCTTATTTAAATATAAATTACAGGGCCACGGGCCTTGTGTGTGCCGGATATATTATTATAAACGGCCCGCGATATTTGATGGAGTTTAAATTTTTATCTTGCCAATTGTAACCCACTAAATTACATCCAGGTTCTTTTACAAAATGTCACTCTCGGAATTTATTTTCATCAACCTGCTGCAGAAAATAATATCGTGCTATGATTGAATTTTTTTTCGTCTGTGATATGTAATATATGTAATGACAATCATTATTATATTATTATATATTATATTATATAGCTTGTGTCAGTATTCATTCGCAGTCAATTGACTTGAAGTGATTTTCTTGCAGTCATTATTTTAAAATTGACGCTCAAGAGTCAATCCTCGATTCTTATTATCGAGTCCTACTGTCGTATTTTATTTTATTTTTTTTATTTATTTATCTTTAGACGGAAATTAGATTCTTTGGAATTTAACTCGAGAAAATAAGGCCAAGATATTATTAGTGAAACTTAAAAAAAAAAAAAATGGATGAGACAGAGCAGAAATCGCTGCGTGACGGATCGCAGATCGAGCAGGGATAATTTTCGCAACCCGTGTGCTTGCATTCTTAGCGATTAATCGCTCTCGATCTCAATCGGGTCAATAAAAAAATCTAACATCCACTCCGAGGTAGTAACCGCTTAATTTTCTGTTCGACTTTTAAAAAAAAATAAACCTAACTAAATAATATAAAAAATATTTTAAAACAATTATACTAACATTTAATTCGTTCACGTTCGCTCTGCCGAGATTACACGACGATATATATTTTTTTCTACCCTCAATAATTACGGGTAATTATTTCTCGGACTATAAAAATTTTTTTATTTTTCAAGAATGAAATATTATTACACTGGCGTGTGTAATTTCGTGTGTATGATAATATTTTTTATTATTATTATTCACAATAAAAAAAATGATGCATACACGCGGCATTTTCACAGTTGACGGAAACACACGGTTTTTTTATATTTATATTTTTTAATGTGATGCACCATAAGGTACAGTGGAAAGACGTGAGACAGGTGTGTATGACAGATGGTTTTACTTCCGGCGGATAGATTCAATGTTTATGCGATTTAGTTCATTTTATTAGACAAATTCCTTTTAATTTATTTATTTTTTTTTTTATTAATTTACTGGGCCATTAACTAGCCCATGATAATTATTGAACCGAAAAAGCCTTGATTTAAATTTTAAATTAAAACTTTAATTATTGTCAATAAAATAATTAAAGCTGATAAATATTTAATATTTTTTATAGAGGAATAAATTTATCCTTCAATTAAATGTTTAATTTATAAAATGAACTTTTTTCCTTAATAGGTTAAATTAAAATATTTTTTCACTTTCATTAGACACAACGAACGGACATATGTATATACAGAGCTATTGGTGGTGAACATACACACAAATATAAGGAATGCTGGATAGGTAGGTGCGTATGTGTGCACCGCAGTCCCTTTGTTTTCCGAATGCAAATGAGTGGTCCGGGCCCTTCTGGTTAGATTCTCCCCTCGGTGTCCTGGTCCTGCGTTCATACCCCACACTAACACTTACTCTCGGCACACGGAAACGCGCATGCATATTCATACATCATGGGTATGTGCATGAGAGGTTATTAATTAACCGGAAGCCTAATCAAACCTTGGACGTTGGAGCAGGTGTCGTTTATCTCCCGCAAGGACACCCCAGTTTGCCTCCAAGCATTCAATGGAAAAAAAACTTTTTATGATTTAATATAAAAATTTTCTTTTTAATGGAAAATGATAATAAATCCGTGAATCGAGTCATGGCTGAATGAATTTGTAGTAAGGACAGAAAAGAGGGAACGGTGTAATAGTAATAGTGAACAACAGCAGACTGGTGATGAAAAAAAGGAAAAAAAAGGAGCCTTTGTATTTTTCTGGGATTCCTGGAGCGAGTAAAAAAGTCAAGTGGTAGTGGAAGTGGTGCAAAGAGTATGGCGATCGGTCGAATTTATTCTCAGGGGTATGGGGTGGTGACAAAAAAGGAACTAAATGATGAACGACTGATGACGATGAGCACAGAGGTCCATCAGAGTGAGACGTAGGGGCAACTGCAATTTGTACCTCTTACTGTCTGCGAAAAGAATGCCCATTGTCTTGCAGGAGAGAAACAAATTGAACATATATATGTGTGGGTGCAGATGTACATGTTGGTGGATAGATGACTGTATGGAGGCGGTGTGAGCGTCAATAGCAATCGATATTTTTAATTTCAGTAGAAGCCAAACATCTACAACTGGTACACTGGTATATTTATTCTTTTTCGAGATACGATTTCGCGTCCCTTCGCGCTTACTTTCAATAAACTCGCTACTCATCCACTCTGTGACATACCCACAACCTACCGACTACGAGCAAATTTATTTACTGCATACCTCAATATTTTTCAGATATAGTTTTGTCGTGGTCAGCCGACTGTAGAACCAACCTCGCGACTCATATGTTACATATTTTTTTCCTTTGAGAGATTTGTGTTTAACAAAAAAGCTACTTTTTAAAATTTGTTTTAGAAAATAAAATTGAAAACTAATAACAGCTACACTGTTAAAAAAATTGTTTGAATTTTCAAAACATTGTATATAACGCAATAAACACATACATTTGTGCTTGAAATTTCATTACTAATTTCATATAGAATTTAAAATACACGTTTTTGAATTTTCAAATACTTTGTTTTGAATTTTCAAATACAATTTTTTTAATATTCAAGTTCTTTCCTTTTAATTTTCAAACACTTTCTTTTTAGTTTTCAAATAGATGTATTTGAAAATTCAAAAGCGTGTATTTTAAATTCAATACGATCGTTACAATGAAATTTCAATCACAATTGTATGTGTTTATTGCGTTATATACAATGTTTTGAAAATTCAAACAATTATTTTAACTGTGTATTGTTACATGGAAATTAAAAACTATTAGGTATATAAAGTAATAAAATGTTTATTGATAAAACTTCAAAATTTTGTATACTGTCATCAATTCCTTATAAACAACGTTATAAATTTTTTTTTTTATTAACCATTGTTATAATATAATATAATATAGCGCGTCATTATATTTTTTTTTATTAAACGCTTAAAAAAGTAGAAATTAAATAAATATTTTAAAATTCAATCACATTTTAATATTTAAATCACTATAAAACTATATTATGTTTACTAGGATTATGCTATATCACATTTAATACTGTATACTGTCAATGATGTTCAGTTCAATCACAAGTTTTATTTACTTAATATTATTGAGGAAATAAAAACTTAACAATAATAAAGTCTGATGTACACCGCTCACATTACTCACATTTATTATATATATTTCACAAATACACAATCTTTGATTACTGAACGCGCATCACGTCACGCGCAGAAATTTCATATATGAGCATTTGAATTTTCAAATAAATATTATGAAATTTCAAATGGAATTATTAAAATTCAATATGCCTTAGAATTTTTAATACTTGCTTTGAAAATTTAAAAAACAAGTATAAATTTTAAGTACATTTATGAAAATTCATATTTTTTTTCTTAATTTTGAATACCAGCTTGATTATTAAATTACGTACATTAAATTTGAAACTTTTTTTATTGAAAATACAATTCAAATATCTAGTTATGAAAATTCAATTCCTTTTGTATTGTAATTTTCAAATTATTTTTTACAGTGTATGATATTTATAAAATTCAAACATTTTTCGCTGTTTCCGATGCAGCATTTCTTTTTTACTGTAAAATCAAAAGCAAGAATTTATCAAATAGAGTAAAATTTAATTTTAAAAAATATTTTCCAATTTCATTAATTAATATTTATTTCATAATCAATGGTATTTTTATCATTCAATTTTACTTCAATAAATTTAACAATCTAGATATCCCCAGAATACCAATGTTTTATATTCTACGTAAAAAATATTTTATTTGTTATATTTTTAATTAAAACATAGCTTTTTAAACTGACATCCTGAAAATCAATTTGAATTGACAGAAATAAATTTTCAAAAATATAAAAAAAAGTTTTGCGAATTGTTGGTTATTAAATTGGATTCTGGATTGGTTCAAGAATGGAACTGAAAGAATGTAAGGTGACTAGAGGATGGATATGGAGTTAGATCGACAGCAGCAGATGGAATGATTCCGTTTCTTCAATAACTGACCACTCTCATGGGATTATTATTTTTTCATCAACTCTTCTCGGTATATAGATGGAGTAGAACAAGACAGTGTATACAAGAAGAAGAAGATGAAGAAGAAGAAGAAGCATCAGCATCAGCATCGAGTAGGGTTTGTGGGCCGTAGCTAGATCGACATGTACAGGCCATCCTGACCAAGAAATTGCACACACCTCCATCCCTCACTCGTCTCTCCACCCTACTCGCCCTTCGATATCTCTCCCTCTTCTTCTTCCTCGTTTTCTTTCTCTTTTATACCCGTCTTCTTTTGTATATCTTTATCACTATCTGTCTGAGTCAGAACAGGATCCTTCCCTACTGCTTTGGCAATACTCCTCAAGGAAACGGTTTTTCGTAGCCGTGTGCCCACTACCACGCTCGCTGTACCTTATACTCTATACCCTAACCCGTCGAACCCACGCGAAATATATACGAGCCGGCAAATTGAAAACTACCGATCGACCTGGCTTGAATAAAATATAACCGAAATTTATTGTAACACCTGGTACATCCTTAGACCACACTACCAATCGAATAAGAATCTTTTTTACTGTATATTTTCATTCACCTTTAAAAATGTATCTTTATACACTCATAAATAATAATAACAATAAATATATATATATATACATATATATTTATCAACGTAAATTTTTAATAAAATGAAATTTTTTTAATAAAATTAAACGACTGTAAATAAAATAGTTGAGTGGACATTAACATTCGGGTACAATTAGAAATATTTTTGTCGGAATTAATATTAGGCGAGTGTTGCAGCAGCAGCCCGTGTCTCAGTAGTTACTGTCTCTGTATCTCTGCTATTACTTTCTCGGTCTTTCTCTCGTTTTTCTCTTTCTCATTTACTTCCCTCGGCGTTTTCTCTACTGCTATTCTCCGTACACTCCGTATGGTATAGTAATACTAGTAGAACTGTATCGAGGTGGAAGGGCGGGACGACAGACTCGCAATAAGGGAATATACCGGGGGTAGGTCGACGGGGTGACAGGCTAAATTAAATTTTCTATTTTGCAACGCTCCTCACTCTTCCTGGCCTCGGCCTTATACTCGTTACAATCATATGGACAACTTCGGACGTGGTTCTCAACGGTTATTCAAGATCCGGAAATTCATGTCCGTACTTTTCATTTAGCGCACTCCGTTTCCTTTATATTACCGTTTTACTTTTTAAATAAAAAATATTATTATAGATTTAGTGCTGGTAAACCGGCAATTTAAATTTTATTTCCAGTCGAAGCAATTTCTTCTGCTGCTATAAATATATTTCAAATTTTTATTTCATATCCCCTATAAAGTATTTTCACTTTAAAAATTATATCAACATTTCTAGTAATTGATAATAATAAAGTAAATTAATTATATAAATAGCTATATATTTATTGAGTATATTTAGCAGACGAGTACACGAGTAATAAATTAAAAGCGTATACGAAGAAGTAGCGAATGAGAAAGAGAGAGAGAGTGTCTGACAGTAAGACAGGTTGGGTACCGCTTTGTAGAATATGTGTGTCGGGGGTGGTTATTTTAATTACTGTCCAGCGACTCTAAATTAAAGAGCCAGGTTATATTCAACGTTGAGGGTGGGCTTCTTTCCCCATATTGCCCACCCCGATGCTTTCGTAACACTGTAAGCATCCGGTTCGCTTCTGCTCTGCTCTTCTCTCGCACACTCGCTCGCTACGCGTTTCTACAACTCTGGTTAGCTCTCTCCGGAGAGAACACTGTACAGTAACGGCCGCGATATTACTACCGCCATTCTTTACCCACACCGCACACCGCGGTTACACGTTTGACGTTAAACCAGCTAACCAGTCTCTAAATTGTCCTGACTATTCCAGGATTAAGGGGCTCCCACTCGTCGACTCAGCCCGTAAGCGATTGTCCAGAAATTAACCCACCTCCCTAGGCTCGCTCTGAGCTGAGCTGGCCACTGCACACCAAACCACACGATCCTGTACAACCTACAGTACACAACTGCGATGTCTGGCTCCTGGACCCTTAAAGAATTTTTAAACGAATACAGAGAGAATTATTGAATTTAATTTTCGTGACCCTTGGGGGTCATTAATCACGACCCTTAGCGTAATTGCGATTCGCTCGCCCGCTGCCTCGTTAAGTCGTCTGACTTGCGGATATCATCGTTTTCTTAGATAATTGCACGACTGCAGTTAACATTATCCTTCAGAGTTCTGATTAATCTTTTCTTACCTCTCACATAACTATAATTATAATTATAATGAGAAATTTATATTTATTTTCTCTTAATAAAATATCGACTCGATTTCAACAAAAAGTAATTTATCATATTGAACAATCAATCAATTAAATGTTAATCCGCAGCTCAGTATTATTACTTTTTTGTGGAGTCTGTAATAAGTGGTCTATTGTCACTTAAAATGCTACTTACTATTGGTAGCTTTTAAGAGAAACACTGCATTATGGATGTTTTCCCCGTTATCTTAGGGCGAGTGCACCCGAACACGGATTACTGGCACTCTTACCATTGAATCTTTCTTTCTCACTTCCGTCCTCATCTTCACTCGACACTTTACTTTATTTTTTCATTTTATTCTATCACTTGAGTTCTCTTTTCTTGCAGGTTTTTCTTTCTCCACTCGTTTTCTCTCCCCGAGGGCTTTCGACACTCGCCCGCCAACGGACAAAGAAGAAAATGATGAGGAAGAATAATGTACACCCTTCTCAACTAAAGAGATTTATTTATTTAGCGAGACAAGGTTTATTTGCATCCCGATAGTTTTGTCTCTGCCTATTTTTATTGCTCATATTAGAGGTTTTATTTCCGTCAATGCTTCAATATTAGGTACAGCGGTGAATTATAGAATGCCAGTACACGATAAATAAATAAAAATTTGATAGAATCATTAATATCGAGTAAGGCAAGACAGTCTGGATGAGTATTTTCCGCTGGAAATGTGCCCGCCACAAGATGGGCAGATGTCCAGCAATAGTAAATAGAGATTCGGGATCCAAGCAGAGTAAGAGGGAGTGTGGGAAGATGAACTCTCGTTCTTGGTGGATGTTTAATACATAAGGATCCAGTCGATATTGCAACTAGAGTAATCGTATCTTCGTGACTGGGTGCGAATAAGTTACAGAGCGCCCTCCTGGCGGGACGGCACTCAACCAAGAAAGTGTTGTCGGCTCGGGCTTTTCACGAGCTTTCAAGTACTTTTGCAGTTGCCTCGAGTGCTGTAAGAAGCTTTCAGAAACGGAGGCGGAAACGGGCTTTTTAATAGGACCGAAGAGATGCCGACCTTCTTTCTTTCACTTTTCCTTGTTGCCTTTACTTTGCTTATACATATACTTTTACTGTTTTATCCTCTTTCACTCACTTACTTTTTTATCTTTCGCTTCAAGTTGTAAATCAAAGGTTAAAAATCATTGTTGTTTTTAATTTCTACCTTAAAAAAATTCATACCAGATTATTGCACCAAATTTCAGCTTTGACGTTTAGCAAACAAGTGTTTGGTCATTGGACTGTGGGCTCTCCTGTATTGATTAGGAAAAAAGTAAAGAAAACTAGAGAAGGGAACATCCGTAAATTTATTTCTGGTATTTTTAAAAATAAAAATAAGCTTGTAAGAACTTTCATTCAAGTTGATAATTAACACCATTGTTCAAAAATAAATACCGCTAATGGTGTTAAACAAGTTTTATAAAAAAAGAGTTTCTATTTTTGGAGTTATTTACGGGATTCGAATTTTCTAAATACTTTAGTGATGTTCTGTCGAAAAGCTCCATTGTCAGCAGTGAGTTTTCGTAACAGGCTTTTTTCCGCATGGTGTGTGAAGCCTTGGGAATAAAGTTAGGTATCAAGCCGAGCAAATGCGAGTTTAAAATGTTACAACGAACGTGAACAGTGAATCCTGGAGCATAATACTAATACTACTCGAGCTGGTGGATAGGCGAATGGGTGGTGTTGTAACTTTATTCGAATTTTATCCTCGTTATGGCTTTAAGGGACACGAGAAGCAGCCGATGCTACTGAATTAAAGCAGTACTGGGAGTATTAGCAAAACGGCAAGAGGAAAAATTAAAAGAGAGTTTGCAGCTTTTCATACTTTAAGCTGAAGGATACCGAAATTCTCCAGGTTCTCCGTGAAATCCTCCATGCCAGACGAAAATCTGACATCAATGGGAATTTTATCAAGGGATTCAACTAACTCGGAAATCAAACTCGTATTTACTCACGAGTGTTTCATAGAAAAAAAATTTTAAAGTTTTGTTTCCAACAAAATATTTTTTTATTTGAAAGTCTTCTCGCATACTTTTTTTTTTTTTATACACTTACATTACAACTCTGTAAAAAAGTATTGAAATAGAGTCGTTAACTGTTGGATTATTTCAGCGACATGTTTAAATGCCGTGGTAAATTTTTATTGGTCGTTTACGATGGCGCCGAGAGATTTGTAACTCGAGAAGTACTCCAGTTACTCGCGATGCTGTACGATATCCCTATAGATCACTTTATACACTTTTTACGTACGCCACTGACTTGATATAAAAAAATAAAACTAAATATTTACAGCCTTGTCGTCAGTGCAATAAAATAACCACCTACTTCTTAAAAATTAAATTCACCGATTTATCGTCCGACACATGCGCGCCTCGAAAAAATAAAATAAATTAATCTACTTATTTAGCGACTTACCGAAAAAAAATTCCGAGTGGAGTTGGTGTAAGTTTCGTCGGTATTTGTTATCTCATATAAGAAAGTGAAGAGCTTTCGAGTGTACGGAGAGATAGGCTGCTAAGTATCACGGTCTTACAAACGGTTGTACCGCTAATTGCTTTAATTCGATAGATTGCACTTTTTTAAGGATCTTTTTCAAGCCTTTAAACTTTCTTTATCAACATTTATTTTCACTTTATTTATTTATTTAACAATTGCCAATTTCTCTTCTTTATCGCTTCAGCTTCGAAAATAAACCGCGAGAAATTCAGTGAAAAATTTTTATTAACCGCTGCTTCGTTTAATTGACGAGTTCAAAGACATTTAATTATAATTTCATTTTTTTAGTTGCAAAAATTAATATTACACTGTAATACAGATCTTTAACTGGTACGTAATCAATGTAGATGTACAAACTATTATTTATTTCAATTAAAGTCTAAACCCAGCGAGTGGATGGCAATTGCTTTGGTAGATTGATGGACGAATAATTGAAGCGCGAATAAAAAAACTAAATAAAACCGAAATAATGAGGGAGCTATCAGTGATTTAAAAATAGGTTTAGTAGGTATATATGTACACATATATATGATGTTTAAATGAGGGGTTTTCGGTTCAATGATCCGACGATGAAACTACCATAGACCAGCAGAGACACATACTGGTGCATATATGCATACATGCTGCCGCTGAAGGACTCCATTTCTCGTATAGAGTAATGGAGGTGTTATTAAATAGATTGAGATTAATTGCGCAATTAGTGTTTCATGTGCAATTGGATGGCTGATCGAGTGCGAGAGATATCTGTGTGCAAGTTGATGTGCACATGTTTATATACCTACTGACATGCGTTTAAATTACAAATATTTGTAGCAGGATTTACCATTTTTTTTTTATTTTTAAAACGAGTTATGAAAAATTAATTAACAATCAGTTTTTTTATTTTCAATTAAATTATGAAAAAATTTTTCGGCTGAAAATATATAAATACGCATATGTAAATGTGTATATGTATACTTTCTTCGGTCACCCCTCGGGCATCAGTATATTCATTAACGCAACACGATTTATCAATTAGCGTAAAAGGCAGCGATAGATAGTCGGTCCTGATACCTTGTCCTGATGCACCATCTCTACCTACCCTATCATTATCACCCCTTTTTATATAAAAATATATATACAATATAAATGTTTTATTTTTATTTTTATTCCCGCTAATATTTATGTCAGGTCAACCTTCGCGACGCGACGGAAACTTTCTATCCGAAACATTTTAAAAAGCTTGTTATTTTAAATTTGTAAATCCAAGATTATTTTATTTCACTGTCTTTATTGGGATGATTAAATTTTATTTTATAATTTTTATGCCAAGAATTAAAACTTACAAGTAAGATAAATATAGAGTTTGTTTATTTACTTTGGTTATATTAATTAGTATTGTTATTTATCGTGAGTAAAATACTTTTTTAGTGAAAGGATAACTCGCGATTGGTGTAGGTAAGGTGGGTCGCGTGAGTGTGGCTACTATATATAAAAGTGACTACTACACTCACACGTTTAAGATTAAACTGACAGGTTGCTTATAAGATACACGTTCAATCGAATTAATAAATTACTTTGTGATTATGACTAATTTAACAATTTATTACTTTTTTTTTTTTTTTACTATCCGAGATTTAGTTATAATTTATTTAATCAATTTATTAATTAGTAAACACTCAATCTTTTTGTTATCGAGTCTATTTATTTTCTGGATAGACTAAAAATTTAAATAAATATATTTTTAAATTTTAAGATTTAATTTTCATATATATATAAAAATAAAAAAATAGATCTACGGGATTGATTGAGACAGGTGTTGCAAGTAGAGACTAACGTGTGTAATAAAATAAAAAATTTTCATGACAATGTTCCGAAGCCATCGAAGCTGAGCCACGGGCTGGATATCGTCATAAATATTAATTAATAAAAGTCAGCAGTAATATCGAACATGTTTTAAACTCCCAAGAGATCTTACGACGACAAGAAATGTCTCATTTATGATTAAATGCTCAATATTTATTTTCTATACCTTTCTACAATTTATGAGCGCACAAAAAAAAATAAACAGGGAATTAAATTGCGCGGGAAAAATTAAAAAACACGATTTAATGCTAACTAATGGTTGTAATTATTTTAATTTAATTTAAAAATATATTTTTATAATTTTCTGTCATAAATTTCGCTGATTGGTATTTAAATAATAGTAATAATTAAAATTATCAGTTTAATTCAAATAATAATTTATAATAAAAAACGTTGGATATAATCGAGGAATAAATTGATGTCGTGAGACAAAGCCAGATAAAGGGCCGCTAATTTTGTCTTGTTCCGAGTCCATCAGAGGACCTTTTATCTTTCCCCGCCAAGAGTACTATCTAAAGTGGTTCTCACTTAGCAGTGAAGGATTCAGCGGGCAAAGGCCGAGAGGAAATAGGATCGAGTGAATGAAATCCCCACTATCCTGTTCCGTAAGCTTGTGTATAGTTTGATCTTGAACAAAAAATCAAAATCTCAGGAATGGAACGGGACGAGAAACAAACGAAACACCCAAGGATCACAGATCTCATGTGTGTAAAGTTTTTATAAAAAGACACACTTCCTTGGAGTATAAAAAATTAAGAATGGATAAAGGATAAAGGAAGTGATCATAAATATTAGCAAACGCTATCACTCAATTAGCACCAGCAACCGAAGTTATCTTTGGGTTGCACGCAAAGTCCCAGCTTTTCTTGTGTGCTCGAGCAAAGAAGAACACGAGCAAGAAGAAGTAAAAGAAGTCCGTTGTGAGTGTTTATCGTGGAGCAGGTTCAGCTGAATGAATGAATGAATAAGACCGCACGGGTAAAGAAGACTAAAGAGAAGACTAAAGATGAAGAAAGAAAAGAAGAAACATAAGAACAAGAAGAACAAGAGCAAGAAGAAGGTTCCACTCCACTCCCTCTTGAGAATCACTTATCTCAGTCAATGAAGCCTCTCGCCGGGACTATATAAAATTACTCACTCCCCAAGAATAATCCACAGAGTCTCTTATGTCTGTTAATTTTTATATATTTTTTTATTTTTTATACATCCGTTGGTTCGAGTTCAACGGCCTTTACTTTATCATTATTAATCGCCGAAAATATTTGATAAGGTCTGTAATAAAATTTAAATTACGAAAACCTGAAAATAGCAAGCCGGGCTGAAGCAGATGTACCAGAAGATGTGTGTGTGTATACGAGCAAGTGTGAGTGCGGATAGATGTAATGGTATCTTGTGGAAGTGGCTGAGGATTCGGGTGTCCCGTGAGTGGACATATCACATGGAGTCGAGAGCTTGATGCGGCAATCGTGGACGATTGGTTAAGCGTGTAACGCGAGGTGCTGCACTTAGCAATCGCGCGGGCCAGCCGTCGGAGAGCGAGACGGGGCGAGGAAACGGGAACGAGAGACGATGAAAGCAGCAGCCGAGAGGAGATGAGCAGAGCAGAGAGACGTAAAAGCAAGCAAGGGAGTAGAGATCACAGCTCTCAGCTATACTACTCGTGGCCCCGTGGTCGATGCTCGATCGAGCGTGGGCTGCGGAGCTCGCTAATGCGAATATGCTGTTGTCCAGATAGAAAGAGATATCCGATAGCAAATCTGTGTTCGACACGGATGTCGAATTAGCTTGGATTTAGGTTGCCCGGGTAACTGACAAATAGTTATTGCTTGATTAGGTACGTAGGATGTACTCGACCAACCACCGTCCAGTCCCGGGTTTTCATGTCTTCCTCTTATATATCCTATCCTATATATACCCACACACACATATTTATACCATAGCAAGATGTCTTGTCAATATATATATATATATATATGTCTTTGAACACGAGCAATTTAACTCATTCCCCGTGTCTACAATCAATTCGATTGGAAATACATAATTGTGCTTGCTCACTATATACAGGTACTACTTTATTCATTAAACTTTTTTTCATTTAATAACGACGATAAAAATTGAAATCCGAATATTTTTGAAATAATCAAAATTGATTGGTGATGTTGATGATGTTTGCATTGACTGGAGAGTAAGAGAGTAATCGCATCAAAATAATCGCATAAATGTTTGATTTAGTATCAAACTCTATTTACCACCAGACATACGTGAATTCCATCATCGAATATTTAATGGCATTCCAGAGCAGAGAGAGAGTTAGTGAGTATCAGAGTTTAAAATTGAATTTCTATCAATCATCAGTGATTAATCGGATGTTTATCTGTACTTAGCTTTCTAAACACCCTTATCGCCCAAATGAGTGTACGTAATATAAGTAGTTTAAAACTATGCCAGTGTAAACTCATCACGAGTTCGAGCCATTAACATCAAACCAGGATGGGCGACGGTGGATTAATCGTCGGCATATTCAAGAGGAAAATCCACGCGAGTTGGTACTGACCGACCGCGTTGGCAAAAGGGGATGAGTACCAAGTGAATAGTTAGCCCCGTGCTCCGTGTGTGCAGTATTATCTATCCTTCTCGCAGCAGAGCGAGAGGGACAGTGGTATTGTGTGTGAGAGCGAGAGAGGACGAAATCGATCGAGCGTGGAATCGGCCGCGGAGTACCGACCAATTAGTCCGCCGATGATTGGCGCGTGTAAACCGAAACGATGACGTCACGGGGCCGTTGTGGCGTTCGTAAACCCATCGACGAGTGCACAAACTCTCTCACTCTCTCACTCTCTCTCTTTCAGCTGTACTCACTTAATTTGTCTATCTCTCTATCTCCCTTTTTGTACGCACCCCCGACGTATACCCATAGCGGTAGATGGCTACAGGGGACTAATGGAATTGATTAAAATGTGTTCGATCAACCGAACCACGAGCCACCCCTTCCATTTACAAACTCCTTTTCCCCCTTTCCCTCGTAATGCTATTCCTCTATCTCTCTTTCAATACCGTGGTAGCGCATAGAACTGGGTACTGCGAGTACATAGAGCACAGAGACATCGCGTTGGTTGGTACCCATTGCCGTGTGTCACTATATATATATATGTTGACACACATAGAGACACACAGTGTTACTGCTGCAATCGAATATTTGCGTTTAGGTACGTCGACGCGGAAAATGCTATCTTTGTCAATTAATTCAACCTGTTGTCCCTCCCTGAAACAGTTTCACGAAAGCGCGATCATGAAAATTGGCGGTTCCCCGTTATAGCTTAAACTCTATCACCATTGCCAGCACCACCGTCACGACTAGACGACCAAAAACATTGACTTTCCCGAAAACACAATCCTTTTTTATTATTCTTGTTTTTACACACTGGATATATCATTCGACTCTTCATTGTTAGATTAGATTTTCTCTTTTGTTTTCTACTAGCAATCTGGATTATTGGATATTGGAAAACAAATCGTATTGATATAAATTTATTTGAAATTCTATAAAATGTCTACATACTTCTGCGAATAAAAATGTCATTCCAGACATCCATATATTTTTTATGATTTAATAAATTCTTTATTAATATTTTTTATCTCATAATTTAATTAAATGATAAATCAAAAAAAAAAAAAAAAAAAAAACAATGTATTAAATTACAACGATCATTAATGTCAATTTTTATATTAATAACCGTACGGATATATAAGTAAATATATATTTATTAACACGTGTCATGCATTGCATAGAACATGTTTTCGTACTCTCAACTCGGACCAATCATCGACTCAACATTTCATATCTCATACAGATGCAGACTCTTGCTTGCAACTGGACAATTTTATTTGTCGAACCGGCTGCTTCAACTTGCACTCGTTTAGCTCGGGAAAAAAAATATTATTTTTATTAACGTCATAAATCATCCGTAAGTAATCGAACTTGCGAAACCTTTTTTTTACATTTCAAAGGACTTTTATTAATAAGGTGTCATAAATTTTATGACTCAACTCGGCTATAAAATGCCAAATGACTTTTTTCGTTGCATTAACGTACTATCAATTGAATAATAAGTAATAAGTAATAAGTAATAAGTAACGATTAATAATAAGCGAACCATGATATTAAATATCAAGAATGGACAACTCTGGAGATGATGAAAATCTAATAACAGTGTAAGCGCTGATCACTTCAAAGAATAGTGTGCAAACGACGTGCTACATCGCGCGGGGTGTGTGTACCATGGTGTCCAGATTAAGAAGAATGAGATCGAGTTTTAAAAAAGAACAATTCAAGTTAAGTGGACTGTGAATAAGGTAAAGAGCGTACAGTGAATAAGAGAGCAAAGGTGGGGCAAGTGTATATATACTCGATAAAGAAAGAAAATAAATGAAATAGATGTCTCCGAGGCAGATCGTGAGTGTCGCTAATGAACCGGTCCCTCTCATCTCGCTCACTCTCAGCATATCAACCTATGAACCTTTAGCTCTTTTTCACTCCAGCTCATATCAACTCTCTCGCTGCTGCATTACAACAGAAGACTGCACCACGTAAACGACGACCGGTCTTCGTTACACTCACTTCAGTCGTTAATTGCGAACGCACCTACGTATGGCGCCGTGTGATGTCGCTCACACAAAATTAACTGATATCACACAGTCAGATGCTCGATAAATAAATTCATTTAAGTTCATTCCACTTTACTATTTCATTAAACAATCCAAGCAAATTTAATACCGTCTTCGAAAAAGCGACCTCACTATTTTTTGTGAATCAAGCAAATCAATTATCGAGTTGTGTGTTTCCCGTTTTTGCGGTATATTTTTAGCGAATAATGCTCGAGGAATAATGAGCCAGCAAGTAGTTGTTAAAGTGCATCTAATTAAATGTTTATTTTTAAACGTATCGAGAAGCAATCTTAATGTTAAACATGAGACGGTGGGTCAGCACAAATCCTCGGTATACTGCTGGAGTTACCATCCAGTTAAAAGTTGTGTGTTGGGGTGGTTGAATTAAAAATTTCAATGCCTACTGGATATACTGGAATTTCCTATCAATTAGGGACAGGTTTACGTGGTGCAGTAGCACTTCTTGCGATTGTGTCTTGCGCTTTCCCTCCTATCCTCCATTACTGCCGCGCTGTACCTACTACCTACCGTACTACATATATATGTGTATATATATATCTTTATATATCGCGTACCCGGTGAGTGTATACACTGTAATATATCCTTGGAGAATTCTGTTCACTGCTCGTTACAGTTTGTTGTTAACTACAAGCCACTGCTAAACTGTATTACATGTTACACTTAATACTTGAGTTAATTATTTCATTAATTAATAAATCGCTGAGAGACTTTTCTATTTACTTTCCGGTTATTTTTTTCTCTTTGGCCACTGATGCTATCGAGCTAAAGACCAAAGAAAATCACTAGTCACTGAGATAATTCCTCGATACCGTTTAAATTAGTAAGATAGCTAATTAGAATGTATGAGGATGTCTCGGACGTTTATTTTTATTAAATATTTTATATCATCGTTATTATTTGTTTATTTTTTCGACGTTATGAATAAACGAGTCGGCTGACGTTCCGTTAGACTAGGACCAGTTCGTGATTATCTTATCCATAATTATCGCTGCTCTGTATGTATATAGAGGGGCGTGTGTGTGTGAATATATATATATATATATATATGGATGCTGAGAGTGTGTAAAGCATGTAGGCGAATGCCGTGAGAATCGAGAAATCTTGGGTTAAATGGCGCACCCAACTCTGTTTTCGAGATCGTGCCAATGGAGTTTAATTATACTAACACGTTGTCACGTTCAATTTCTCTTCGATTTCTCCGTTATTACATTATTAGTCTCGGTGCATTACATCTTTTCATCTCTATTATAAAAACGTATTTTACGACAATTTCAATTTTTTTAAATTTATTATTTTATTACTTTTAATTTTAAATTTATTATTAACGCTTCCGGCTTATTTAACTTTTTTAGCACCGCTACAATTTATATGATATTTATTGAAACTCACAACTTTCTTAAGATTTCGATTTTTACTAATTTAACGGAGGATTGAACCATTGTTTGATCTTTCTATTTCACTATGAAAGGAATATTTTTCCGATGGCGGGGGAAAAATGTTGGGATGGGTTATTCCCAACGGGAGCAAAGTTAGGGCTACTCTTCAAGCAAAGACATAAGAAGTGTCATCTGCCCGCATCTGCCTGCATCTGCCCGTATCTGCCCGATGTCGAATTCTCACAAAATAAATTATTCCCAGGACTTTTTATGGCTTTTACTACTAGAGGGCATCATAAAGATCAAAAAACGTTAATGTTGTGATGGGTTATTCCCAACAGGAGCAAAGATAGAGGCTACTCTTCAAGCAAAGACATAAGAAGTGTCATCTGCCCGTATCTGCCTGCATCTGCCCGTATCTGCCCGATGTCGAATTCTCACAAAATAAATTATTCCCAGGACTTTTTATGGCTTTTCCTACTAGAGGGCATCATAAAGATCAAAAAACGTTAATGTTGTGATGGGTTATTCCCAACAGGAGCAAAGATAGAGGCTACTCTTCAAGCAAAGACATAAGAAGTGTCATCTGCCCGCATCTGCCTGCATCTGCCCGTATCTGCCCGATGTCGAATTCTCACAAAATAAATTATTCCCAGGACTTTTTATGGCTTTCCCTACTAGAGGGCATCATAATGAACAAAAAACGTTCATGGTGTGATGGGTTATTCCCAACAGAAGCAAAGTTAAGGGCCACTCTTCATAAAAATCATCTCCATCCATGTCCATCCATCTCCACTCATCTTAATTTATCCTCATATGGGTCTCAACTCCAAAAATAAATTATTCCCAGGACTTTTCATGGCTTTTCCTACTAGAGGACATCATAATGAACGAAAAACGTTAATGGTGTGATGGGTGATTCCCAACAGGAGCAAAGTTAAGGGCCACTCTTCATAAAAATCATCTCCATCCATGTCCATCCATCTCCACTCATCCTAATTTATCCTGATATGGGTCTCAACTCCAAAAATAAATTATTCCTAGGACTTTTTATGGCTTTTCCTACTGAAGTACATCATAATGAACAAAAAACGTTAATGGTGTGATGGGTTATTCCCAACAGGAGCAAAGATAGAGGCTACTCTTCAAGCAAAGACATAAGAAGTGTCATCTGCCCGTATCTGCCTGCATCTGCCCGTATCTGCCCGATGTCGAATTCTCACAAAATAAATTATTCCCAGGACTTTTTATGGCTTTTCCTACTAGAGGGCATCATAAAGATCAAAAAACGTTAATGTTGTGATGGGTTATTCCCAACAGGAGCAAAGATAGGGCTACTCTTCAAGCAAAGACATAAGAAGTGTCATCTGCCCGCATCTGCCTGCATCTGCCCGTATCTGCCCCATGTCGAATTCTCAGAAAATAAATTATTCCCAGGACTTTTTATGGCTTTTCCTACTAGAGGGCATCATAATGAACAAAAAACGTTCATGGTGTGATGGGTTATTCCCAACAGGAGCAAAGTTAAGGGCCACTCTTCATAAAAATCATCTCCATCCATGTCCATCCATCTCCACTCATCCTAATTTATCCTGATATGGGTCTCAACTCCAAAAATAAATTATTCCCAGGACTTTTTATGGCTTTTCCTACTAGAGGACATCATGATGAACAAAAAACGTTCATGTTGTGATGGGTTTTTCCCAACAGGAGCAAAGATAGGGCTACTCTTCAAGCAAAGACATAAGAAGTGTCATCTGCCCGCATCTGCCTGCATCTGCCCGTATCTGCCCCATGTCGAATTCCCAGAAAATAAATTATTCCCAGGACTTTTTATGGCTTTTCCTACTAGAGGGCATCATAAAGATCAAAAAACGTTAATGTTGTGATGGGTTATTCCCAACAGGAGCAAAGATAGGGCTACTCTTCAAGCAAAGACATAAGAAGTGTCATCTGCCCGCATCTGCCTGCATCTGCCCGTATCTGCCCCATGTCGAATTCTCAGAAAATAAATTATTCCCAGGACTTTTTATGGCTTTTCCTACTAGAGGGCATCATAAAGATCAAAAAACGTTAATGTTGTGATGGGTTATTCCCAACAGGAGCAAAGATAGAGGCTACTCTTCAAGCAAAGACATAAGAAGTGTCATCTGCCCGTATCTGCCTGCATCTGCCCGTATCTGCCCGATGTCGAATTCTCACAAAATAAATTATTCCCAGGACTTTTTATGGCTTTTCCTACTAGAGGGCATCATAAAGATCAAAAAACGTTAATGTTGTGATGGGTTATTCCCAACAGGAGCAAAGATAGGGCTACTCTTCAAGCAAAGACATAAGAAGTGTCATCTGCCCGCATCTGCCTGCATCTGCCCGTATCTGCCCCATGTCGAATTCTCAGAAAATAAATTATTCCCAGGACTTTTTATGGCTTTTCCTACTAGAGGGCATCATAAAGATCAAAAAACGTTAATGTTGTGATGGGTTATTCCCAACAGGAGCAAAGATAGGGCTACTCTTCAAGCAAAGACATAAGAAGTGTCATCTGCCCGCATCTGCCTGCATCTGCCCGTATCTGCCCCATGTCGAATTCTCAGAAAATAAATTATTCCCAGGACTTTTTATGGCTTTTCCTACTAGAGGGCATCATAAAGATCAAAAAACGTTAATGTTGTGATGGGTTATTCCCAACAGGAGCAAAGATAGAGGCTACTCTTCAAGCAAAGACATAAGAAGTGTCATCTGCCCGTATCTGCCTGCATCTGCCCGATGTCGAATTCTCACAAAATAAATTATTCCCAGGACTTTTTATGGCTTTTCCTACTGAAGTACATCATAATGAACAAAAAACGTTAATGGTGTGATGGGTTATTCCCAACAGGAGCAGAGATAGAGGCTACTCTTCAAGCAAAGACATAAGAAGTGTCATCTGCCCGTATCTGCCTGCATCTGCCCGATGTCGAATTCTCACAAAATAAATTATTCCCAGGACTTTTTATGGCTTTTCCTACTGAAGTACATCATAATGAACAAAAAACGTTAATGGTGTGATGGGTTATTCCCAACAGGAGCAGAGATAGAGGCTACTCTTCAAGCAAAGACATAAGAAGTGTCATCTGCCCGCATCTGCCTGCATCTGCCCGTATCTGCCCCATGTCGAATTCTCAGAAAATAAATTATTCCCAGGACTTTTTATGGCTTTTCCTACTAGAGGACATCATGATGAACAAAAAACGTTCATGTTGTGATGGGTTTTTCCCAACAGGAGCAAAGATAGAGGCTACTCTTCAAGCAAAGACATAAGAAGTGTCATCTGCCCGCATCTGCCTGCATCTGCCCGTATCTGCCCCATGTCGAATTCTCAGAAAATAAATTATTCCCAGGACTTTTTATGGCTTTTCCTACTAGAGGGCATCATAAAGATCAAAAAACGTTAATGTTGTGATGGGTTATTCCCAACAGGAGCAAAGATAGGGCTACTCTTCAAGCAAAGACATAAGAAGTGTCATCTGCCCGCATCTGCCTGCATCTGCCCGTATCTGCCCCATGTCGAATTCTCAGAAAATAAATTATTCCCAGGACTTTTTATGGCTTTTCCTACTAGAGGGCATCATAAAGATCAAAAAACGTTAATGTTGTGATGGGTTATTCCCAACAGGAGCAAAGATAGGGCTACTCTTCAAGCAAAGACATAAGAAGTGTCATCTGCCCGCATCTGCCTGCATCTGCCCGTATCTGCCCCATGTCGAATTCTCAGAAAATAAATTATTCCCAGGACTTCTTATGGCTTTTCCTACTAAAGGACATTATGATGAACAAAAAACGTTAATGTTGTGATGGGTTTTTCCCAACAGGAGCAGAGATAGAGGCTACTCTTCAAGCAAAGACATAAGAAGTGTCATCTGCCCGCATCTGCCTGCATCTGCCCGTATCTGCCCCATGTCGAATTCCCAGAAAATAAATTATTCCCAGGACTTTTTATGGCTTTTCCTACTAGAGGGCATCATAAAGATCAAAAAACGTTAATGTTGTGATGGGTTATTCCCAACAGGAGCAAAGATAGGGCTACTCTTCAAGCAAAGACATAAGAAGTGTCATCTGCCCGCATCTGCCTGCATCTGCCCGTATCTGCCCCATGTCGAATTCTCAGAAAATAAATTATTCCCAGGACTTTTTATGGCTTTTCCTACTAGAGGGCATCATAAAGATCAAAAAACGTTAATGTTGTGATGGGTTATTCCCAACAGGAGCAGAGATAGAGGCTACTCTTCAAGCAAAGACATAAGAAGTGTCATCTGCCCGCATCTGCCTGCATCTGCCCGTATCTGCCCGGTGTCGAATTCTCACAAAATCAATTATTCCTAGGACTTTTTATGGCTTTTCCTACTGAAGTACATCATAATGAACAAAAAACGTTAATGGTGTGATGGGTTATTCCCAACAGGAGCAGAGATAGAGGCTACTCTTCAAGCAAAGACATAAGAAGTGTCATCTGCCCGCATCTGCCTGCATCTGCCCGTATCTGCCCGGTGTCGAATTCTCACAAAATAAATTATTCCCAGGACTTTTTATGGCTTTTCCTACTAGAGGGCATCATAAAGATCAAAAAACGTTAATGTTTTAATGGGTTATTCCCAACAGGAGCAAAGATAGAGGCTACTCTTCAAGCAAAGACATAAGAAGTGTCATCTGCCCGCATCTGCCTGCATCTGCCCGTATCTGCCCCATGTCGAATTCTCAGAAAATAAATTATTCCCAGGACTTTTTATGGCTTTTCCTACTAGAGGACATCATGATGAACAAAAAACGTTAATGGTGTGATGGGTTATTCCCAACAGGAGCAAAGTCAAGGGCCACTCTTCATAAAAATCATCTCCATCCATGTCCATCCATCTCCACTCATCCTAATTTATCCTGATATGGGTCTCAACTCCAAAAATAAATTATTCCTAGGACTTTTTATGGCTTTTCCTACTGAAGTACATCATAATGAACAAAAAACGTTAATGGTGTGATGGGTTATTCCCAACAGGAGCAAAGATAGAGGCTACTCTTCAAGCAAAGACATAAGAAGTGTCACCTGCCCGCATCTGCCTGCATCTGCCCGTATCTGCCCGATGTCGAATTCTCACAAAATAAATTAATCCCAGGACTTTTTATGGCTTTCCCTACTAGAGGGCATCATAATGAACAAAAAACGTTCATGGTGTGATGGGTTATTCCCAACAGAAGCAAAGTTAAGGGCCACTCTTCATAAAAATCATCTCCATCCATGTCCATCCATCTCCACTCATCTTAATTTATCCTAATATGGGTCTCAACTCCAAAAATAAATTATTCCCAGGACTTTTCATGGCTTTTCCTACTAGAGGACATCATAATGAACGAAAAACGTTAATGGTGTGATGGGTTATTCCCAACAGGAGCAAAGTTAAGGGCCACTCTTCATAAAAATCATCTCCATCCATGTCCATCCATCTCCACTCATCCTAATTTATCCTGATATGGGTCTCAACTCCAAAAATAAATTATTCCTAGGACTTTTTATGGCTTTTCCTACTGAAGTACATCATAATGAACAAAAAACGTTAATGGTGTGATGGGTTATTCCCAACAGGAGCAGAGATAGAGGCTACTCTTCAAGCAAAGACATAAGAAGTGTCATCTGCCTGCATCTGCCCGTATCTTCCCGATGTCGAATTCTCACAAAATAAATTATTCCCAGGACTTTTTATGGCTTTTACTACTAGAGGGCATCATAAAGATCAAAAAACGTTAATGTTGTGATGGGTTATTCCCAACAGGAGCAAAGATAGAGGCTACTCTTCAAGCAAAGACATAAGAAGTGTCATCTGCCCGCATCTGCCTGCATCTGCCCGTATCTGCCCGATGTCGAATTCTCACAAAATAAATTATTCCCAGGACTTTTTATGGCTTTCCCTACTAGAGGGCATCATAATGAACAAAAAACGTTCATGGTGTGATGGGTTATTCCCAACAGAAGCAAAGTTAAGGGCCACTCTTCATAAAAATCATCTCCATCCATGTCCATCCATCTCCACTCATCTTAATTTATCCTAATATGGGTCTCAACTCCAAAAATAAATTATTCCCAGGACTTTTCATGGCTTTTCCTACTAGAGGACATCATAATGAACGAAAAACGTTAATGGTGTGATGGGTTATTCCCAACAGGAGCAAAGTTAAGGGCCACTCTTCACAAAAATCATCTCCATCCATGTCCATCCATCTCCACTCATCCTAATTTATCCTGATATGGGTCTCAACTCCAAAAATAAATTATTCCTAGGACTTTTTATGGCTTTTCCTACTGAAGTACATCATAATGAACGAAAAACGTTAATGGTGTGATGGGTTATTCCCAACAGGAGCAAAGATAGAGGCTACTCTTCAAGCAAAGACATAAGAAGTGTCATCTGCCCGTATCTGCCTGCATCTGCCCGATGTCGAATTCTCACAAAATAAATTATTCCCAGGACTTTTTATGGCTTTTCCTACTGAAGTACATCATAATGAACAAAAAACGTTAATGGTGTGATGGGTTATTCCCAACAGGAGCAGAGATAGAGGCTACTCTTCAAGCAAAGACATAAGAAGTGTCATCTGCCCGCATCTGCCTGCATCTGCCCGTATCTTCCCGATGTCGAATTCTCACAAAATAAATTATTCCCAGGACTTTTTATGGCTTTTACTACTAGAGGGCATCATAAAGATCAAAAAACGTTAATGTTGTGATGGGTTATTCCCAACAGGAGCAAAGATAGAGGCTACTCTTCAAGCAAAGACATAAGAAGTGTCATCTGCCCGTATCTGCCTGCATCTGCCCGTATCTGCCCGATGTCGAATTCTCACAAAATAAATTATTCCCAGGACTTTTTATGGCTTTTCCTACTAGAGGGCATCATAAAGATCAAAAAACGTTAATGTTGTGATGGGTTATTCCCAACAGGAGCATAGATAGAGGCTACTCTTCAAGCAAAGACATAAGAAGTGTCATCTGCCCGCATCTGCCTGCATCTGCCCGTATCTTCCCGATGTCGAATTCTCACAAAATAAATCATTCCCAGGACTTTTTATGGCTTTTCCTACTAGAGGGCATCATAAAGATCAAAAAACGTTAATGTTGTGATGGGTTATTCCCAACAGGAGCAAAGATAGAGGCTACTCTTCAAGCAAAGACATAAGAAGTGTCATCTGCCCGTATCTGCCTGCATCTGCCCGTATCTGCCCGATGTCGAATTCTCACAAAATAAATTATTCCCAGGACTTTTTATGGCTTTTCCTACTAGAGGGCATCATAAAGATCAAAAAACGTTAATGTTGTGATGGGTTATTCCCAACAGGAGCATAGATAGAGGCTACTCTTCAAGCAAAGACATAAGAAGTGTCATCTGCCCGCATCTGCCTGCATCTGCCCGTATCTTCCCGATGTCGAATTCTCACAAAATAAATCATTCCCAGGACTTTTTATGGCTTTTCCTACTAGAGGGCATCATAAAGATCAAAAAACGTTAATGTTGTGATGGGTTATTCCCAACAGGAGCAAAGATAGAGGCTACTCTTCAAGCAAAGACATAAGAAGTGTCATCTGCCCGTATCTGCCTGCATCTGCCCGTATCTGCCCGATGTCGAATTCTCACAAAATAAATTATTCCCAGGACTTTTTATGGCTTTTCCTACTAGAGGGCATCATAAAGATCAAAAAACGTTAATGTTGTGATGGGTTATTCCCAACAGGAACAAAGATAGAGGCTACTCTTCAAGCAAAGACATAAGAAGTGTCATCTGCCCGTATCTGCCTGCATCTGCCCGTATCTGCCCGATGTCGAGTTCTCACAAAATAAATTATTCCCAGGACTTTTTATGGCTTTTCCTACTAGAGGGCATCATATTGAACAAAAAACGTTCATGGTGTGATGGGTTATTCCCAACAGAAGCAAAGTTAAGGGCCACTCTTCATAAAAATCATCTCTATCCATGTCCATCCATCTCCACTCATCCTAATTTATCCTGATATGGGTCTCAACTCCAAAAATGAATTATTCCTAGGACTTTTTATGGCTTTTCCTACTGAATTACATCATAATGAACAAAAAACGTTAATGGTGTGATGGGTTATTCCCAACAGGAGCAAAGATAGAGGCTACTTTTCAAGCAAAGACATAAGAAGTGTCATCTGCCCGTATCTGCCTGCATCTGCCCGTATCTGCCCGATGTCGAATTCTCACAAAATAAATTATTCCCAGGACTTTTTATGGCTTTTCCTACTAGAGGGCATCATATTGAACAAAAAACGTTCATGGTGTGATGGGTTATTCCCAACAGAAGCAAAGTTAAGGGCCACTCTTCATAAAAATCATCTCCATCCATGTCCATCCATCTCCACTCATCTTAATTTATCCTAATATGGGTCCCAACTCCAAAAATAAATTATTCCCAGGACTTTTCATGGCTTTTCCTACTAGAGGACATCATAATGAACAAAAAACGTTAATGGTGTGATGGGTTATTCTCAACAGAAGCAAAGTTAAGGGCCACTCTTCATAAAAATCATCTCTATCCATGTCCATCCATCTCCACTCATCCTAATTTATCCTGATATGGGTCTCAACTCCAAAAATAAATTATTCCCAGGACTTTTTATGGCTTTTCCTACTAAAGTACATCATAATGAACAAAAAACGTTAAGGGTGTGATAGGTTATTCCCAACAGGAGCAAAGTTACGGGCCTCTTTTCATCAAAATACATGGACAGTGTCATCCTTATCTATACTCATTCATTCTCATATGAGTAAAAAGTCAGAAAAAAATTTTTTTTACAGACTTTTTAGAGTTTTTTCTACTAGAATCAAACAAAAAACGTAGACATTATGTAGAATTATTCCCTGCAAAAAGAAATTTACAGGCTACTATTTATTAGAGTACATAGACAGTGTTTTTTCCTTGAATTTCTCCGATCCTCCCTAGTAAAATTTAACAGCTTAAGAATTTTATTTATTCCCATTTAATAGAACGTAATAATCGTTTCGCTTGATCGGTTTGACGTCATTCCTCATAAAGTATACAATAAAATCCCTTCGTCAATAGCTTGTTTTGTTGTTTCAGTTATCCCACACAACCATCGATTAAATAGTCAATTAATGAAGTTAATTATCGCTAAATTACTAACGCAATCATATAATTTTGGACAATTTAACGCTTATAAAGTTGGAAAATCAACACTTGTTCAATTAAATATAAAATTAATTAACGTCTACAAACATCCGCTTGGTAGTGAATTTGCATGGGAACAAATATTAGCCGTCAACATTGCTAAATATTTAACCACTATTTTTTATAAATACCTTAGTATATGTACTGCTCTTAATTATTATTCCATAAATATAAATATGGATAATAATAATAATAATTTTGATGCAGTATTTATTTTTAAGTAGCACAAGCACAAAGAAATACAGAATACAAAGCTGTCTTAGATGTTAAGGAATATAATAATAGCATCCCATATATATGTATATCTATGAATACATTATGTCTATACATATATATGTATTATACCTCAGTACCAGTAATCACAGTGAATTATGACCGTAGTCGAGGTGAAGCGTCTTATGGATAGTATATAGCATAGTGTCGCGAAGAAACGACTCACGACCGGATCGTCATGGCCCTGAAACTTCGTGGCGTGGGGTCCATACTCTTACTACGACCCCTATATACTCATGTGATATTATATATCTCCAGCTTGGCGTATCCAGTGCGAGAGAAGCGAAAAAAGCTACAAGACATGATAAAAGGAGCGATTCTTTTATTCTTTTGTCTATCTACATTAGATTCAAACATCTTCGTGGGGTCTCTTGACCATACGACAGATTTATTCCTCGCCGACGCAGTCTTGTGACGTTCGAACCTCGTGGGAAAGTCTCGACACTAACTCACTATTGTGTTTATCTATTCCAGTTGTTGAAAATATTCATACACAATAAAATAAATATAATTTAATAATTTTTAAATACGGCAAAGTGGCTCTTGAATAATCAGCACTAACGCGCTTTGAATTAATGAAAATAAATAAAGAAACTTGGCTTTGCACGTGTTATCTTTGGGCTTTGTAGATAAAAAGAAATGGTTACACACTATCTACAGTGACGGAGATTTTAGCATAAAGTGAAAGCTGCGTATACATATATATACATATATATCTAAGTGTACGAAAATGAATAAATTTAATTTATTAGTCGATGATTTTATCTTTAAGCAGCATTAAGAGACATCGAAACTGCTTAAATGCTCGTTTTAATGCATGTTTAAGTAGTTTCATAAAGTGAGCATTAAATAATTCCACGTCACTGTATATAGAACAAGTACAGCTGCGTATAATAATACTATTGTGAACCAATAAACCTGTCACATTTATACGACTGCTGACCGCTATGTAATAAACTTTTTATCTTCGCGAGTGTTCAATAGAGCGTGAAAAATGTCCGACCAATTTCCGGTTCCACACGGCTCAGCTCTGTTGGTTTATTTTATAATAACACAATCAACATCACGATTTACTTTTTGCTATACTCGGCTTAATAACATTTTTTTTACTTTATTTCGATAAATTTATTCGTAATTATCCTGACATTCTGAGTGTACTTATCATCGCGGTTATTCTCTCAAACCCGTGTGAGATAAATGTATTTAGGTTATAGTCTATCTTTATACATTTAATAAATTTTAATGGCAACATTAAAGTTTTTCTTATCTCGGTGATTTGTATGATACATTTTAAAGTACATTAAACCGATACATTAGCTTGTTTAATATACATTGTTAATGAAAAATCTCTTACTTTTTTAAAAACTCATTTATTTTATTTCCAATTACTAATTACGAATGCATGTTATATATATCTTTATTAATATTGTTATCTTTTGGTTTATCGCGTGTATTTTTATACCCTCTGATAATGCCTTTTATTATCTATTCTATTACATTAAAATTTATTGCTTCTAAATTATAATTTATCGATCTAAATTAAACTCGATAAAAAGCAGCCTAACAAAAGTTTACTTGAAATAAATTTAAAAAATATTTAATAGCTTATTAATGATGAAAAAATTTAATATTGTTAATTTACATTAGTATTTATGCATGTAGCCTTGAAAAGCAAACGTTGGAGATAATTTAATGTTGTTATTAAATTTTTGAAATGATCCATAAGTTGATGATCCTAGCAGGAATCGTGTCGCTTAATATGTAAAAGATGATGCTCGCATTGACGGCAAAACTAATTTTCATAAATTATATTAATTCGCCTTATAGTCAAGATCTTACTAGTAGAATGTAGCTGAGGAATTTCTACAGGTTTTTTTTAGCATCTCATATTGCTGATTGGGTGACACAAAGTGCATAAGCTCGTCGACGTCCACTTCTTTCTCATAACCCAATGGCTATTTTATTCTCCTGCCTCTTCATCTTCATCTTCCACATCTTTGCCATAGAGTATATGGATGTATAGTAGAGGAAGGGGGGAGGGGACAACTTGCTCCTTAAATAAAAGTTTCAATAGTGAATTTTTTTTTACCTTTCACTTTTTTTAGTTCGTTAATAACACATGGTATTAATATGAACTTGTCAAAAAAAATTTAAACGTGGGGCAAAATGAGTCTGCCACTGAAATTAAATTTTTTAAATTTCTTCTAACGGTTCAAACTTATTGATTTGAATTTGAATTTTTCTTAAGAGTCGTCAAAATTTTTGTAAAACTATTTGAATAAAATTTTTAATTGGCTTGAAAAAAAAAATCAATTAACCAGGTAGTTTAAAGTTTTGAACTTTTTTAGTCAATCGTTTTTTTCAGTATCATTATTGTTTGAATAATTTTTCGTGGCAAAGTCACGTTAAGTTAGGTTATGGCTTTTTCGTGTATTCCCTTGTTTTCTTCATAATATAATCCATACATATACAAAGAGAAATAAAACCCGAATACAAACACGAGTAAAAATCTAAATACAAACATGCATATACCAGAGTAAAGTAAAGTAAAAGCAAGGCAAAGAGTTTAACGAAAACGAGAATGTAAGAGACCCATACGACTCCCGAATACGTTATCATGCCTAAGTAGCTTTTGTTTGTAAAACAGATTTTTTTTAAGATCGCACGAACCGCGTGCTGAACAATAAGATAAAATAAAAGTGTATTTTAAATAAAAATAAAATGAATAACTTTAAAAAAGAAATAAAATAAAGACAAATACAAGACCAAGAGACCAAGACTAAGACGGAGAAAAAAAATAATAATAAAAGAATAAGACAAACCGACGATGAAGAGTAAAGAAAAGTTTGCCGGCTTTGTCCGGCGTCGCGGTTACGAATACGATCGGATCGTGCGGAACGCAACGTTCTCCTCCATGGTACGACCTCTTCTGTACTCTTTTGCTTGGCATCTTCTTTCATTCCTTACCTGCATATTCTGAGGCATGTGCACTCTGTAAGGTCCTCTAGGGACACATACGTCGCATTCAATACATAAAAGGCATATGTTAGACCAGATATCGTTATAATTTTACCAAATCAAATTACATTTAAATAAATATTTTTCTTCAAACAACCGCTTTAGCCATTTTAATCATACCCGTATCTCGTATTATTTTTTTTTTAATTTTTATTTTTATTCACATTTATAAACATTAAATCTGCAGTAAAAGTTAACGTGCATAATACTCTGGTTGTTGCAAGAAATAATTATTATTTTAACGAAACTTTTTGACAAACAAAATAAAGTTAATGGATTTAAATTTAAAATAATTAAATTAAATGTCGACGTTGAACATGTCTGCAGATACGCAGCTCATGATATTAAAACGGGTGTACACTTAATCCTAAAATGTTTCCATTAAAAAAAGGCATACTGGTGCTTACATTTATTGCATGGACAGAGCACTTGCAACATCAGCCACTAAAGATAAGGGTCAGCCGGTGTAATGGCAAGAAAACCTCACCAAAAACTAATTTTCTCTGGTGTACTTGCGTACAATCCACCCCATACATGTATGACTTGTTGTCGTTTTATTTATTTTTTTTTTCTTTGCTAATCAAATTAACCGAGTATCATAATCCGAAAATCTCGGGCTTCATTTCGCGATTGATTAACCATGATTCCTAATAAAAGATAAAAAAAAAATTGCTCGAGCAATTGTTAAATTTATCGGGCAAGCGCAGGCATTAGTTACGTTTGTCGATTAGCCTCGTCACGGCGAATCTTAAGAGGTTGCGATAAATTACAATTTGCCACCTCTCCCTCTCTCTCTCTCTTAAACTCTTTTACATTTTATATTTTTCTCATTCTATATACCCAGGAATAATTTTAATCCTTAAATATTTTCTCAACTCTCTTCCTTACGGGTTTTTATTACCTCGTCCCGTCGATTTACTCGCTACTCGTGAATAAAAAAAATAACCTGCAGAATGAATTAATCTGTAACAAATCTATCCATCAGTTTTTAAAATAAAAAATCACTAATATCTCTATAGCATTTATTGCAGCGCAGAAAATAATTCAGACATTTTTCTCTCCCGTCTCCCATAAATCGGGGAGAGATAATCTTTCATAATACATAATTTCATAGATAAACATTGTATACAATGTGCATTGTATTTAAACGAAACAAGTATCAGGACCCTCAATAATTCGAAAGGTACATAAATTATGCGGCTAAACGCGTTATTCCAAACATGGCAGTGACTATTTTTGAGGCCTAGAGGACGTGAATAAATTCCGATGGATTGTTTTTGAGGGGTGGCCTTTCGAGAGTGGGTAAGAGTGAAGGGAGTCAGATCTCGCCACGGGGTATATAATCGAGTTGGTGCCCCACGCGAGAAAATAATGTGAGAACGATTTCTTCTCGAGTGCATCATTATCTCGATCTCACTGTCCATGCTTCCTCTCACGATCATTCCCGCCACTTTATTTCTCATCTCATCATCTTCCTTTTCTTTCATATATTTCTCTTTCTTTTCTTATCCATACATATATGTATATATAGATGAGCAAGTGTAGACATGTATGCACATGCACATATAGGTATAAAATATTTGTTGGCGATCGTGGCGCGGTAACTCCTTCTCGGACGATCGATCTGTCGAACCGATTTCACCATCCAGCAACCCTACAATTACTATCTATCTATATTATCTTGGCGTGGGTGTAGGTATAATCTTGAGATCGTGTCGAGACAACTCATACTCACGTGCCAACTTGGGAAGGATAACATTTTCGCTTTACTCATATGCATACTTTTGTTATTCAAAAAATAAAAAAAATTTATCCTCGATCCTCGTTATTTTTATTATTCTATTAATTTAGTCATTATTAATAAATTTACAAGCTGCGAAGTGCGGTGGTGAAAATCCATAAAATTCTATTACCCAAAATAATGGCTGATAATTTAATAAATTAACAATAAGCTTTTTATTAAAATCCGGGTATGATATACGTTTTGTAAATTAACACAATAGCGAGAGGGATTTTATGCTGTATATTAAATTTTATTTTTCGGTGGTTATTTTGTACAGAGGAATTGCATTTTGTCACTTAATTCATAACCACTTGTCCTTTGTTTCACATGGTTACGCGGGTGTTTTCAGCCGCGATTACGAGTAGTTTCATTTTACGGATTTATCAGAGTATATAACGATGGTAAGCGAATAACACAAATGCGTATTCATTTCGATTTTCTTTTATTTTTTCGCTTTCATTCTCGGCCCAGCTATTATTTGCGCTAACTGCCAGTCGGCGATATCACGCCACGATAGACATATAGTTGATGGTCATAGCGCGAGGATTGTATTGTATCTATATCTACATACATACATGCATAGATATACATAGATATTATACATCTATAGCACATTGCCAAGAGTTTTATTCGACTGCTTTACCTTTTGTTTCACCCATGTCTCTATTGTGTCACTCGCTATTGGTCTGTGATGTGGATAAAATTATTCAAGTGATTGGCTGTTAACCCTGTTTTCTGAAAAACTATTCATATTTTGTTATTTCCTACATTTTCTTTTCACTGCTGCGCCGAAATTTAAAATTCCCGCCCTGTTCAAAAGGAGTCTTTTCTCTTATGAGAGAAAAAATTATAAAAATTAGCGCATGCTCCATTCTTCCTACAAACAGAGGCAAAAATTAAAATTTTCGGATACAGATCGTCTTCGGCTAGGGTAGGTAGTTATTCAGGTGGGTTAGAATGCCCTACTTTCCTCTCTAAAGTATTTACAAGTATTATTCTGTGATAAAAAATATTTTTCATTAATTGGATAGCGGATAGAGAAAAATATAATTTAGAGGCGATTGAATGACATTAACTGTCCGACTAATGCGGCGCCGGAAAATAAAGTTATAAAGCTTCAAAAATATCTCCCCCGGTCTCTGTGTCTGACAGTTTGCAATTACTCCCTATCAATTTATTTACACTCATAATCCTTTTCAGCCAATTTGAATTGTTTCGAATTCATTAAAAAATTAACGAGCCAATTAAATAAGAGCGGAATGGTAGGAGTCTAATGAGTCACCACGAAATTTAACTTTCAATGTGCACTCATTTTATAAGGTACATTTGAAAAACTTTACCCTATCAACTCATGCTATTCATTCAGTCAAGTTTGCTTCCGAAAATGCCCTAAGATAATATCTCAAGTTAGTTTCGCTGCTTATTAGTTCCCTGAACCATAGGGATCAGTACAATTACGAATCCTGGCTGCAAATTTACTAACCTATAAATAGCAGCTCAGAAATTCTTTCATTCTTACCCATGCGAAAATCCAAAAATATTCCTAATAACTTAATCAACTGCTCATTTCGAGTCTAAAAATAAATTATTAATTAAAAAAATTCCAATTAGCCGACAAATAATTGTCAATTACTTTAATTAATATCATAATATTAATTAAAAACTTTGACAAAGTATTTATTATTAATTAATTAATCAGAAAAACAATTAGCTCTAATTAATACTTTTAATTAAACATTTTAACGTTGTTCAAAAAATATTTTTGTTTAACGTTTATTAAAAATGTCAATTAGCGAAAACGATTGTTCTTAACTAATTTTGAATTTTTTTTTCCCAATTAAAACACGAATTCATTACATATGGGAACAGAAAAGCAATTAGACTTAGAATAAGTAAAGTAAAAAAGACGCGAGCCCATGTTTGATCCAGCAATCCATTATTACAGAACGAGGAGGACAGCGAGCTTAATTTTCTATACTACGTTCATTCTCTGGCCATCAACCTGTATAATACTCTCTACCCCTTACCGTCATTGCTTCGCAACAATTCAAACTCATAACGTGCACACATACGTCACTATGTATCCCAGCTCATATATATACATATATATGATATTGGTATATATTTGTGGTGGTGATCTTTCCGCGTAGCAGTGTGTTGGTCGCTATAATTACTCGGGCAGTAATACAGGGCGGCCCTTGAGTGGCAGCTCATATTACTCGCCCAACCCGCGTGAAAAGTAACCCCTTGGGGTTATGTGGGGGCAAAGAAACCAGGAGAGTTATCAGTAAGAGAGAAACAGAGAGGGAGAGACTAGTGAGTAGTGAGTAGTCAGTTGAGTAGTACAGGGTTGAAGAGAGGAAAGGCAGCAGGGGAATTGCCACAGGGACTAAAGAGGGACGAGACTTTGGTGAGTGAAAGAACGAGAGATGGCAAAGGCAAAAAGGGCGCGTAAAAACGCGAAATACTGCTTATATGCCATACCAGAGTGTATACTACACTGAACTGAGTGAGATGAGAAAATACTAAATGAGATGAAGAGAGAGAAAGAGAGAGAGGGAGAGCGAAAAAGGGAACAAGTAATGCTGGTGCTGCTTTATATTAGTTTCAGCCATTTGCCCTCAAACCCCCGGCAATGCAATTTCGTTATTGCAAAATTGAATTAATATTCCCTCGAGTAATAAGACGATTGGCTATCGTAATATTATAACCTCTGGAATATTGCTTGAGACATAGGAAAAAAATATATAATAATAAATTTTTTCGAGTATTAAATTTTTTTAACTTACTGAAAGTATCAACAATAAATTTATTAGTAAATTCCACAGCCGAAGAGCTCAAAACACTACACTTTATTTATTTAGTTTGGAGAGTTTTAGCGCAGTTTTATAAATTTAATATGCATGAATGGTTATTTTAATAATAAAAATCTTACAATAACTAAGTAGGTATTTGATAAGAATAAATAATTTATGTTTTTAATTCTGGGGAAATATTTTGAGCATCAGATGTCTGATGAGAATCCGTAGGATCAGTGTATGTGTACAACTTTGGATAATAAATCGCAGGTCGGGTGAGATTACGTGGCAAACGTAATTCTTGTTTGTAGTAGATAAGATATAGACTTCAGTGCTGTATATATATATATATATATATATATATATATATATACTGTGGCATAGAGTAGGAGATGAGAGAAAAAAACAAGGATAAGAATTTAAAGAAGAGTATAAAAATAAATAAGAAGAACTGAGAGGGTGAGATTGAGTGAGACTTAAAAAGAGGAAATAAGGACAAAAGGTCTAGGACTTACTTCTCTATCTCAGCGGCTTATCTCTCAGGAAGTTGTCCGCCAGGACCTCGTTGTCGGGACAGTCCGTTTAAGACTCCATGAGTCCTGTTTAGTCTGCAAACTTCTTCTCAGAAGTGTGGAGTGTGGAGAAGGAAAGTCACACCTCTCTGTCTCCGGCCGCTAGTGTACTCTTTAGTAGTGAAGTGCTCTCTGTATACCTTTTTATCCCTCTCGCTCAAAGGGACCGCTTACGCAAACGATAACCTTTCAAATTACTTTTGCAAATTTTATCTTTTTTCACTTTTCCATTCAACACACCCTTATTTTGGTCAACATCCAGAGTCAACAAAAGATAAAAAACAAAACAAAATCATTTATAATCTTGTTTATTATTTGCTGAGGTTTTTTTTTTAAATATTTATCAAGCCATTAACAAGAGAGTGACGGTTCCTGTTGATAATTATCTAGATATTGGGTTCAAGCAAGCAAGTAACCACCTCTCGTCGTTTATACGGGGTAAACAGAGTGCGTGGATGCGATTTAATTGAAATCCAAGACCTCGTCGACCCTGCTCGCATGACTCAGAACTGAACATTACAGTACACACAGTTTACAAGTATGGGCTAGATATAGCTATACATATACATATACATATATGTATTTTAAACAAAGAGAGAGATATTAGTCCATTGACTTGGCGAGTGACGTAAGCAATTAGCGCGGTGTTTTGTTTGCCCCGGTACACGGACTTAAAAGTTGTTTGAGTTCGAGTGCGCGGTTAGGCTCGAGCCTCATCAGCCTCAACCTCAGTTTTAGCCTCAGCCTCTGTCTGTACCTTTACTCCGTAGGTTGACGATGACGACGACTTGCTCCACTCATCGTGAGACTCAAGCCCTTTCCACTTACATTAACTTTGAGTAGAGAAGTAGACGAGAGAGCCGGTACCTTTCTTTACTCCTTTGCTCTATACGACACACACACACACACACACATGAAGACACTTCTCCCCCTTACTCTCGACCAGCTTTAAGTTTCTTCAGTGTGTGATAAATGTTAAAACTACAAACGACACACATTAAAGTTCTCACGGTTTTGTTCATTTTTCTTTTGTCTGAATAAATATATATTTTTAAACAAACATAATGAGTTGTGATAATTGTTTTCTCATACGAGATAAAATAAATACACACGTATTTGGGCTACGGTATATTTAATGTGGCCGGACTGAACTAAACTGTCGAGGAGAGGAGAGAAGAGAAGAGAAGAGAAGAGAAGAGGGGAGGAGATAGGGGTGTAATTATGTGTACGAGTGTGTATATCTCAGGATATCAACGCAGCTGAGAATACTTAACTATATGGAAACTGGAAGCTAGTTATCTTGTATAGATCGAACGGCGTTCAATTACCGAGGTTATTAATTAAGTCCCTCGTATTCACCCTCGACCGCCACCATTCTCAGCAACCACACCGGCGACCAGCGACGTCTGCCTGACCGTTCGAGATATCCCACTATATACATATACCGGCTAAACTATATATCTATATTATATTCATACGAGCCAAGAGAGAGCTGACCCCTCTCAGCGACATCCATAAACATAGATTTACTTATCTTGTACCTACCAAGATAAACAAAATATTTTTTATGACCAACGCCGCGATATTGATGGTCATCCGGCCCACGAACCCCATTCATTTATTTTTTTATTTTATTTTACTCAATTTATTTATTTACTTTGATTAATTTTTTTTGCGGTTGGTTTTTAAATGATTTGGTGATTAATTCTTTAATTTAATTTCGGCGTTGATTTACGCGGTGAGTATCTCGATTGGTCGAGGAGTTTTTGTTGGATAAATCGCATGTCGGATTGATGCAGTGTCTGAGATAGCCTTTGGGATGATCCTGGTGTACGTATGTGTGGATATATATACACACACAGAAGAGGGTCGGTACAGTGTCAGTCAATTATCTTTTAACAATAGGGTTACATTTCAATTACATCACACGCCTTCGCCGTGACCAACGGCATCAGTTGTTTTTATAATCCATCGATGCCGCCTTAATGCATAGTATATAGATAGCAAACCACTCCCGATACGCCTGTCTCTTGTGTTATTCGGTTTTGCCAAAAAGAACCAGGGCACTGTCCATCTAATACTATCCTTCACGGTAGTTTGTTATTTTTTTTTTACTACCATCGATAAAATTGTCCGTTACTTCGCAGCGCTGTGAAGAAACGACTGATAAATGAAATTAATTTTTATAAAAATAACCGACTGATTGAATAGTTTTTTTGAAACGCGGGCTGGAGGTAAGAAATAAAGTGTTGGATTCGCGTTTGTGGGCCGCGATTCAGCGAGCCGGCAACGTCGAGATTGTGGGGACTTGACGTACCAGACGAAGGACGGTGACAAAGAGGATTAATGTGATATGAGCTGGTGTAAGAGAGCCAGCAAGTTATCCTCGATCCGCGCCCCGCGTCCCACGCCAATGTCCTTTGTCGCAACTTCTCTCCCGCCTTTTCGTTCCTCTTGTTCTTCAACTTCTACTTCTGGTTCTTGGTTCCTCGATGTTCTGTTGTTGTCCTGGAATGCGAGAGAGCTGCTCTCTCTATTCATTTAGAAATCAACCATTTTATAAATCTACTCTATTGTATTTGAATATAAAAATATATTGCACTGGTAAAGAAACTTCAAATTATATATGTACATATTTCGGGTAGGTATTTATATACATACATAAATACTTCAGTAGCTTTAGCTTGTGTATAAAGTAGATGCTAAACAGCAGTAGTAGTAGTATATAACAGAGCAAGGATTCAAACACAACAGAGTTGATGTAAACTTAATAACGAGCCTAAATTAATTAAATGCCAAGTTCGACCATGTTTCCTCAGTTTCAGTCTCTCTTGGAGATATTAGACTTCAAGGCGCGGTAATGATGCTTATGTAACTGGGTCACTAACATGATACCATCTGGAAAATCGAGTTAGCGGTGTACATTCACGAGTTGTGCCAAATCACATAAGATTTACAAACATTTTGATCCCTAACCATAATCTTATAAATTGTCTTCAACGGAACGTTAGCTTACTAATCCTCATTATACCATACATCATCAATAGATGTATTCAAACCGACTATCTTGAACTCAAGTCTTTTAAAAATCGCAGGAATTTTTATTTATATTTTGTATAAAAAAATTTGAAATGGTATTTTTATAGTTGAAGCCATCTTCCCGAATGCCTATAGATTTTTTATAGAGAGTTGTTATTGTTATATCAGGAGTATCCTGGAACTTGGTATAGTTAAATTTTGAGGTATAGACAATGAGAAATGTCGGTTTTAGTGGGCAACATTTTTAAAGTGTCGAATTGCTTGGATGCTTGAAATGTATTCTCAAGTCTCCTGCTGCCTTAAAGACACACACACACACTCACACACTCTCACAGATACTTACGTGTTTACACACAGACACATACACACTTGGATGGTTAAACATATTCCAATCCGCGTCCGCGGTTAAATTAAGGGTGGACCTTCTCATTTTCTTAAAATATTAAATCATCGTTCTGGTGTCACAGCGGGGCTGCTGTCGTACTGGGAACCCCCTGTACTCCGTTGTCCCTCGGCCGGCCATCTTCTTGGCCAACTGAATACTCATGGTCCATGGTGTATAGGAAGAATGGTTAGCTGTCCGGCGAAGCAAGCGGGATGGGAAAGGAATTAAAATTCATTGGTCCCAGAAACCCATGTCACCGCTCGAGTGCCATCGTAAATACCTGAAAAAAAAAATAAATAAAAAATAAAAAAATCCGTCTCTCGTCTTTCTCCATAGTCTCTATACTTTTCTATACATGCATGCATGCACACACACTCACACATACAAATATGTATGTATGTGTATCAAACATATACTGTACACTACACTATATCTGTATAGCGTCAGTGCAATGCCGCCGCCGCCGCAACGGCCGCCCTTCCGTGCCGAGGGTCACCATAAAAATTATACTCGCGCTCGTTCGTAATATCAAGACTCGAAATCTCTTCTGTCGAGTCTCGCGTCTGCTAGAGACACTCACCGATTAAAGTCGCGTGTGATTCTTTTTACTTTTTATTTTATGCGACATGTCACTAGAATATATAAATTTATTCTTTGCATATACTAAGATTTTTTTATTTCTTCGAAAAGCTTCCTCGCCTTTGACCCCAAGACCCATAGACTCTTAAAATCCACTACATTATTTAGCATGACATTTATTTTTAAGATAGAAGCTTAAATATTTAGCCTCGAGGTGTTTTGAATTTATATTCAATTTTCTTTCTTCAAGAACCTGGTCCAGCTGCTGCCTGGTACTCGGACCGATAGGATCTATGAGCGCACACGCTAAGTAATGCGGCCAGAACGCAATGCTAACTAAACTGCAGTGCAACTGGTTTTCGTTTGCCCAAGATTTTCATCTGTTTTCTCAGAAACTTCTTGCAGACGTTTTAAAAAATCTTATCTAGTTCCTGGTCACCTTCCTCTCCACGACACATTCGCCAATGCTTAGACTCTAAATTTTTTAATCGACTGATTTTGAGAATTCAATCCATGATTTTTAAAAAAAGTGACTTAATACTGCATTCGTTTTTTCATCAGTTGTCTTTGAAATTGTTTCGCGATTGAGTCGTGCAGGAAAATAATAAATTGGTTTTACTTTAATGCCGAGTCAGGCTCAAGTACAACTATTGCGCCACATTTGTATACCCGTAATTTGACGTGACAAAATGTATGCATATGTATATGTAATATGTAATATATGAAAGAAATAAGGCGAACCGTTGACACACATATTTACATTTGAATAGTGAAGGAAGACTCACCTGCATGATCACATTAAGATTATTTTCTCGGGTACATGGGTTTTCTGGCAATTACGTGTCTGTGTTGTTCCCTTTCGTTGTATTATCATTTTAATTTTGTCAAAATTCGTTCGGGTTCCTTTTAAGTATTGCCAGGTTATTTCTCAACCCGCTGTATAGAACAGGTGATGCTTTGTTTGTAAATTATTATTATTTTATAGAGACATAAATTAATACAACTATTGAAATATATAAAGGAAAAAAAGAGAATAGTTGGTTTAATTTAATAAGCTCGCTATAATTAAAACCTTGAAATATAATTACGAAAATTTTATCCGGTGTATAACTTTGTTGTTTAATGAATGAAAATTAATGACTCGTTATGAGATCAAAGCCTCGCAAACTTCTTCAGGGTCATTAGCCTTTAAATATTGTATTATTACCACGTTATTCACTGTCACAAACGTTAAACGAAAAGAATAAAAAAACATATATATATTTCTTAAGTTATAATAACTCGGTGCAATCTTTTATTGTCCAAGACGACTGTTACTTTTTTGCTTGTATTTATTTTAAATGATTATTTTTTTATCTCTTTAAGTTATTTTTAGTTAGGTGGTTAATTCAGGATGAGTATTTATGCGTGTGAGTGTGAGCATCTGAGCAAAAACCAATTAAAACCCATTTATACGGCACCTAATTCGTAAGATCGTCATTCATGTCAGTCAAACCCACCGATGGCGATGGCGAGGGCGAGAGCCAAAGCCCAGACCCAGAGAAAGAGAAAAAGATTAAAAATAAAGGATTTCATCTCATGAAAAATTAACTCATATTTGTCTCTTCAGAGTGTCTCGATTAAATTCTCTTCATCCAACTGCTCAACTTTTGAAGCTTCTCTACTCATATCCAATGGGATTTAAACTCTCTAATATGATGGACGATAATAACTTTTTTTCATTATTACCTTATTATCATTATTATTATTACAAAACGTCTCATTTTTAAATTTCATTTCCTGCATTACGTTTTTTATTACTCGAGTCACCATAAAAAACGCTAATACCCTCGGATAGTTTTATAATTGATTAAAAAAAAAAAAGTGAAGTAAAATAAAATTCATTACTTTCAGCATCGCATCGATTAATTATTTTAAAGCAGATTATTTAATTGATGTTTCAATAGTCTTGGTAAAAAGACGGCTTATAAATTTCGTAATGATTGTTTACGAAAATGATGGATGATGACTGAGATAGCTCCGATGGGTATCTTCCTCCCAGATTAAGATCGGGCTGATAAAATAGATTGAGTCCAGGGCGAAGGGATGAGTTTTGTCGGCCCTGCGACACAATTCCACATTCCTTAATCTCAACGGGTGGGCATTCTTCTGTTCGCTGGCATAGTCGTGTCTCAGTCAACCGCATTAAAGTCGATAGTTCCGTTGTGTGTTTTTGTGATTGATCACGTGACCTCGTCATTCGGTATAATAAGATTGCTTTTAATCTGCCAGAGGATGAAATGGCTCCGAGGGCGATATCTTACGTCGTCTGCTTGGGACCGCATGCCAAGGGTCCAAGCCCTGCTCCTTATATTATCTTCTTTCTTACCTATTCCTTTGATCATCCTTGAACTTACCAGTCGCTAGTCGACAGTCAGTTAGATGCTGCTCTCTGGAGTTTTACAGTCTCCGAACTCAGATTCTGTCCTCACTTTATAAAGGAGTATCGTAATTGCTACTTTTTTACCATTTCCTTTTGTTATTCATTTTCATACTTTACATTCTCCATTCATCTTCCTAATATATTTTTTTTATTTCCACTTTTTGTTTGCTTTAAAAGACTCCACAGAGACGAGGATATTGTATGGCCAGTGGAAATTAAAATATATGTGCTTTGCAGTTGAAAAAACATTTTCATTACAATTCAAACAGATTCTTGAGGCAAAGTCGTACGAAAAAAAATCAAATAAAAATTAACAGCCGCCATTTATTTTTAAAATAATCCACGATTTTAAAACCGTGAAATATTTTATTTGACTTTTGAATTTTTTTATTTCCCGCTTCATTCCTGTCTACAAGTGCATGCGTTTAATAATCCGTTGGTAGCAGTATAGCTGCGGGAGAAAGAGAGACAGACCGTGTATCGAATAAACCACCGACGTACAACGGACTACACGAGAAAACTTTATATATATATAATACATTGTGTTAAACGTTTCGACATATAGCCAAGCAGATTTTATCGTGGACATTTTACACCGGGAAAACCCCAGAATTATACCCGATTATTCAAATTTGCAGCGCTCGCCGTAAGGCAATTCACCACCGAGCCAATTCAAATTTATGCAAAAATTTAACCAACGCGAATTCACTCATCTTATTAATATGGATCAATTTATAAATTTATTTCTTACCCTTTTTATATTTTTTTTTATTACACATACATATAAATATATATTTTAATACCCAAGACTCTTTAATTATGATCATGAATATATATTATATCATGAACAGATACTTTAATATATATTTATATTACCCATGTACATATATTTATTTTTTGCAATATAAATTCTAATCGAAGCTGAGGCGCTTTGTAAATTAATAGCAATAATAAATTGGTATTTAATTTTGTGTTACAGAAAATATGTCACGTCAGGCTGAATCTTTGGCAACGGACGTTAAGAGTAGCGTGTTTCAGTGAGTATTTAATTATTTAATTCATGCAAATATTCTGCTGTTTTAGATAATAATGCATTCAAGCAAAAACTAGGTCGTATAACAAGCTGCGTTACGTACATACTCTAGTACATTCTCGCTTCTAATCAATACTTAATAAGCTCGCTATTTATTACACGTACATTAACAACATAATTACTCTTATAATTATATTAGCTATTCCGTATTCATTTTCTCCGCGTGCGGAAAATAATTCACTTGTTAGGAAATACCATGTGCCTTTTCTTTTGAAAAAAAATTTTTTTATTAATTGGATTGTCGGAAAAACTGAAATTTGTCGAACAAATGATTCTATTTATTATCAAGTGTTTTTTTTTTTTTTTGTATGGAAAAAAAATTTTTTTAATCAATGGAAAAGAATAATAACCATTAAAAAAGCTCAAATGAATCAATAATAACCAATTGTACTCAAGTGAAATATTGCTCGTCATTGTAAAAAAAAAGTTGCATAAATCATATATGTCGTATCGTTGATGGTGTACGATGAAATTCCGTATTCCTGGTTAGTATAGGATAGACTGGTCTCTGACAATACTGTCCAAATGACGGTAGTCTGTACCAAAATGTTATGTATAGTACGTAAACTACTACCTACATAACGTACGTGTATTTCATATATACATATATATATAGCCCATGGCATGATGGGAAGTAAATTCTCTCCCGTTCCCCCAGTTAGCCTGACCCAGGCACGCAGTGATGGGCTCGTCGAAACAACCACTGCAATCAGCGCACTTCAAAACGACTCTTCTTTGTAAGCTAAAAAATTCCAAGAATTTCCTCTGCTCATCACGCGAATACTCATTGGGAATCAACGCACGATTTACCCTGTAATCTGACGGTGTATCTGATCCTCATTGATACATTGATTAAATAAATAAAAATAAAAATTCGTCAATTTAAATTCGAGTGAATAAAAAAAAAATTGATTATAAGGTGTGGCAGTAAAAAAAATTCGAATAATCAATTGTAAATATATTTAGTGCGAGTGAAATTTCGTATTTTCGTAACGTTATTTGTTTAATTTTCAAAGGAATTTATTTTTATTCTTTATTTATTTTATTTTAAAGCTCGTTTATAACTCTTGCTGGCTGATTGAGAGGCTCTGGTGTAGTGTAGTGAGAGTTTGCTTCACGCAAATGAAGAATTGTCAGCCGAATACGTTTCGGCGTGGAGGGCGAGTAGGGAGGTGTGTGAACAGGAGTAAAAAGATGTGAAAAGAGTATAACACATGGTGGGGGGTTTCGGTGCATGGAAAACGGGTGGTAAAGCGGGAGATGAATGGAGTGTAATGCCAGACTTTGGCCTGATTGTTGATGCTTTTCCCTTTCTATTCGTCCTTTTAGTGTCGATTTGTCTATCCATCGGAATTTTCCTCGAATATTTCGTCTGCCGATGTCACTTCCGCTCTGCAGATAACCTCTACCTGGGTACGTTTTACAAATTATCTCCACTTTATCCATTTATCATAATGCCGGGATTTCAAAATTATTTTTATGCTCGATTTTATTGGCCTCATTGAAGTTCACCAATTTGGAATTTATGTAATCCTACAAATTGAATCGTATTGTGCGTCATTGGCTATATTTTTGAGGTTTGAAAAATTTCTTTTTAGGGTTTTCAGTCGGTTCAATTTTTTCGGAGCCAGAGAATATTAGAGAGACGTAATAAATACAAGTGTGATTTTTTCGATTAAGGTGTAAATTAAATCAACTGTGAATAAAGATACAATTTGGGTTCATTGATAACATCCAACGGATTTTTACAACAATGCCAAATAATTCCAATTGATTTTCAGGTTTTTTTTTCCTGCGAACTATAGTCTGAAATTCGATGGTTGTTTCCGTCTGGGTCTTTGAAGGGACAATTCGTTTTGCTTTTTCTCCTATTTCTATTTCTATTACGGGCTTTTGTCACACAGAAGTTGTTAACGAAAAATAGTAACATTAAAAATCCGATGTATTCACGCACAAAGTGAAAAAATTTTTTAAAATCCTACCGTGTTACACAGAGTTGATTAATTATTTTAAAATAATTTAATAACTTTGGTGTTTTTTCATGGTTTGATGAAATAACATTACATATGAATATTCAAGGGGACCGAAAAGAAAAGAAAAGAAAAAAGGAATGAAAAGGAAATAAAAAAAGTGAATTACGAGTAGAGAAAGGCAGCTCGAGGTCGAGCACTCTTTTACCTCCTAAATAATAAAACTGAAAAGGTAAATATAATTACCCACTCGTAACATGTTTGTATGCCGCGTAAAGCAAGTACAACAATCGCGAGACTCTTGAGAACGGGTCGCTGTGAAAGAGTCACCCCTCTTACTTCTCCCACACGACAAGGATTTCGTTCAACGAGACAAATTAATGTTTCAGAGTCTCATCATAAGATTACTACCCAATTTAATTTGTACATACTGCTTCAGGGACACTACCAGTAGGTTTTCCTGCTACTCATTCTTACATTATTTATATATATATATATACCTACTTCATATCAACGCTATTTCCATCTACTTCATTTTCTTCTTATATTTTCATCCACAAAAAAAAACCCACTACCAATATTTAAATCTACAAATTAAACATACAGTTTTTGTACTTCTTCATGTGTAATTATTTAAATTACGCATGAAAATTCAAAATATCTAAATTAATTTTTCTAAAGTAAGAGCAGCTGTTCCCTAAATAATTTTTATATCTTAAATAAAAAATGAATTAAAAAAAAAACAAATGGTGGAAAAATATTTTTACCTATTTTTTTTCCCCATGAAAATTCAATCACTCGTCTGTTATTTCATAAAATAAAAATTTTATTTTTTCTATTCACTTTGTGAACAATCAAATTCCACATAAATACCTCAATAACTTTTATTAAATCGTATAGTACCGAGTATAAAAAAATTTTTCTATTCACATAAACATATACAGACATGTAAAGCCAATAATTTTTTTCAAGCACATTTATTTACCTATAAAAATTCAAGATACAGTCCAGTGGACGGTCATGTAGCGTTATTAGTACGTTTTGATATGTGTGTACTGAGAGCACCCTTTTTACGATGCACTATACGGTACCATAATGTGCATGCAGTCCTTCAAGGGTAATGGGAACATATGGGAAGTAGACGCACAGTCGATATAGTCCGCGTATGTGTAGCGTCAAGTGCTAGGGGTTGTAGGGTCGGCTGACAGAGAGCTGCCATAAGAGAGAGAGAGACTGAGGAATAGAAACGTGAGGGTGTAGAGAATGCGAGCATACGAGAGGGAAAGTATGCACTCGAGTACCTACACGAGCATTTTACGTATGTGGAAAAGTACCTATTGCATAGGTCGGTAATTGGCCCTCTTGATCGCCAAGTTCACTCGTATCGCGAGCTCACAAGAGCAAGTAGAGGGAGTACAGAGAAACCGTTCGCTTTTCAATATAATATATATTTTCATTGGTCGTTCTACGTCATCCTTTCTTGTACCAACATCTTTACATCTAATTCCCCGTCATTTTGTCGACCTCCCTCATATTTTTCTACATTCCCATCAACCTATACCCTATACTACTTCTTCTATTATATGAATATTATACTATGCATTACTTTTCATGCCGTAGTGCGTACTTTCATCATCCATTATTGCTCTTTTTAAATATAAATACGATATTGGTAATGGCTTAAAATTTTCTGTGCTTCTATTTATTGAGGGAGAGCCAGACCAAATGGGACAAATGAACTTTTTTTACCTCGAATTTGCTAAATCTTATTGTACTTGGCATATATGCTGGAGCATTTAAACTCCAGAAATTTCGAATTTCTAAGAAAAAAAAAAAGTTTTCAACTTTGGTCTAAATGAGGTGTCCTCAAAAAGAGTCGGAAATTTTTAAAAAAATAATTCCAGGTTATCTGAAGTCGTCTAAAGCCCATTTTGCTGGCTCTAAATAAATTTTTAAAAAATTTGAAAATTAGTATAATATTTATTTAACGAAACTAAGTTACGATTTTCTGTTTATTTATATTTTTAAACCATGAAAACGATATATAATTCTCGGGAATCCCTGCGGTGTTTTCTTGGTATAAACGACTCATAATTGTCAGAAGAATAGAACCGAGTGTACGTATAGACATAGTGTGCGAGAAGGGATATAAAAGAATAATAAAAAGAGAAGCGACTTGAGAGCAGAGACGAGACGAGAAGAATAACCGGGTTTGGCACTTGTTTGCCTTTCGACTCTCTCAGTTTCAAATTAGGGATGCTTTTCATTTGTCTGACGTCTGCCCCGCCCTCATGGAGCTCCTGTGGTAGCTTCTGCTAAATTCAAAAGTGACCGAACCCGTGATCACCGGCACTACATCCACTCAACTTGCTTGTCGTCATAATCTTTATCATTTAATGTTATTAATACGTAATATTTAATTTTTTTAAACCCTTATCCTCTCATCTTCTCTATAATTTTCACTCTCCGTCACTCGGATTATACTTTTATACTCACTAAATTAAAATATTATATTATTTTTAAAATTAAATTCAAACAAAAAGTTTTATAATTAAAATTTATATTTGAATAAAATTATAATAAATTACGAGATGAAAACTTTTTGTGAGCATTGTCTGCTAATTTTAAAATTATATAAGACACTGATTAAAATGTGTCTCTGACCTTGTCTCGAAACTCTTAAATTTTTTTCCAAACTGAAATTAAATTTTTCACTTGAATTAAATAAACTTACGTGTCAATTCAAGACTCGTTATTTTATTTTTCTCATTCCCAAATAAAACAAGACCGGACCAACAGTATATATAATCAATGAATAAAAAACTCTGGCACACTTGCAATTAAACTTTTAAATTTCTTACAACTTTTCCATCTCCACTTATTAAATTAACTCTTACATACTACAATTAAGTCCAATGAAATCTCAATGTTTTTATACTTTTCCGGGTCCCTCATTGTCTTCATTTCACTGGGAGTATAAGCTGGAAGCTCGAGCCGAAGCTTGAATCAACTTTTCATTTCAAAAGACAAAGGGACTTAGACAGTAAAAATAAAAGTTCTGACAAGTATACTTGTGCTTTACTTAGGATAGTGCTCGGGATAAAAAAGAGAGTGTAAGAGAGTAATGAGAGATGAGTGGTGATGGTTTGTGGTAAATCCACAGGATGTGGTGTGTATGTACAATTTTACTCATGTTTTTATTGTTGGGCAACGGTGTATAACAGATCCTTGAAGCGAAAATACAAGTTATCCGGCGCTGTATCATCAATTCTTGTGTACACGGCCTTCAAATAATTCATTTAAGTTTATCAATAAAATAAAAACAACTTCAACTATTGATATAACTTTCAAATTAAAAATATATGTATAAATAACTTGATCGATAAAACTAATTAAAGTAATTAAGTCCAGCCGCGATAGCATCGATTACTTGTAGATAAATATTATAGTTTAATTAACAATCGCCGTTACCGTTTTATTTTTATCAGTAAAAAATTATGTACAAACTTTTCGACGGAGTAAAAATACAAATTATTATCTCTAGTCTATTCTGGTTAATCAGAAAAGAGGAATAATGTTACGCGTAAATAATTATTTTTTAATTAAATTTTTAATGCACAACTAAATAATTAAAATATATATTAAACTTAAATAAATAAAGCGAAATAAAATGAAAAAAATAAAAAAAAAGGGTATTCTACGCGGTATTTTTTTTTACTAATTAATTAACGTTCATTTAAATTAAAATAATAATTAAACATTTATAATTCATTGTCTGTATTTACTTATATAATTAAAAAAAATATTAATTATAAATTAAATTAAATTTTCAGCGACTTTGTTAATAAAAAATAAAATAATAATAATAATATAATTTCATCGTATATAAGTACAAAATAACTAAGATAAGTAATTATTTCAAGTAATCTCCACCTCTACTTTTTGCTTTATCTCCGTTCTCGTCTTCGCTGTTCTCTTTTTCTCTCTCTCTCCCTTTTCTCTCCCGCTAGCACGCGAGTCGTTCAATTAACGGAATACTGTTGTCTTCCCCCACTGTTAGAACCCGTCGGCGGCGGCGGCGACCATCCCCCGCGAAACCCGCGAAATGTTTCACTCGCAAAGTAAAACGGTGGGGTTGTGAGTAAGGGAAACTCATACATCTACAAGTATATTTATACACATACACAGCAGTAGGAAGGATAGGATGAGAACCAACGGGGAAGTGAAATGAGGGAGATAGAAAATGTTGATGGTGATGCCCCACCTCTAAAATACCCCTCCGTCCCTCCATAATAACATGTGTGCCCCTCTCTTTCGACTCCAGTGTGCTGATTCCCCACCACTGGAATCTCTTGCCACCCCTCGTTCTCTCCACACGTCGCGGATAGCCCCACTGACTCGCGAACCCACCGGCGAGGTGGGGGTAGCTCCACCGGCCGCACTCGCTCGTCTACCGCCGTACCGAGCACATCCAAAGTCTAAGCTATATCCACCACGCAAGTCGCGTCTCGCGTGTTTTTATCTCTTATCTGGAAAAAGTTTCATCTTGTGAATTATTTTACAGTTTTTCAAATTTACTCGCAGTCACAATCCCTGTCGATCCTAATAGTAAAAACGACTTTTAGCGAATTATTGTGTAGACTATTGATAAAAATTTAATCCGATTGGAGAAACACTGACGAACAATAACCGCGATACTATTAATGGGAGTTAATTAACGAATGTGTGAGTATCCAATAAATGTGATACGTGATACAGAGTTTCATCACAAAGATCAGAATAAGTAGCAATATATTTAGTGTCTGATCACCGACGGACGAATCTACTTACGATTAAGTAGTTATGCACATCACCCCATCGTACAAACGTCAGTGTAATTAATATCAATTTATATATGTAGGTATCGCAATCATATTTAATTAATGCTTATTGCCATAATGGATAATCGATACGAGTGATGAAAAAAACAAAATAATAAATATCAATGTCATCAAAAGCAATTAGCCTGTTTTTGTGAGCGACGTTAATTAAAACTCGGAGGAAAAATAATTTGATGACACGATTTGTGTAATTGTTTTTTAATTAAAAAATATAATCATTGTTCTAAATTATCATTAGTAATTTATCTTAACTAGTGGCGCAGAGTGATCTGTCGTGATAACAAAAAAATGAATTAGTAGAGTAAGCTAGTATGTGCCAGTAAGTGAAAAAAATAATTGTGGAATCCTAAACAGACGGTTAGGTTGTGCCAGTGATATATTTATTGAGCATTGAAACATTGTGAATTATTTTATTTTATTTTTCGTGCAATAGATAACAGCCTACGCATGTTGTGCGTCAAGGTGAGTTGGATTTGTTTGAATAAAATTAATTAATTTGGGGTCATTTGGTTTGCAGCTGTAATTTTTTATTAAAAGAAGATATTTTTGTATTCAGTAAACATGTAGACGATTCGACGTGCGGCTCGTCGGCCGAACGACTGAATGCGCGTAAACACTAGCGTTCCGTACACGGCAAGAAATTTCTATTTGATAGCAGACTCAGCACGCAGGCGCTTCGCCTCCGCCACGTGCTCTATCCTATTACTCTCACACTATCAGCTATTTTTTTATCACCATTATTATCATTTATCTCCCTTATCACTCCTATTTTCTTGATCAATTTTTATCACTCAAAATAATCAGAACCGGCAGTGAAAGAGTATAAATTAAGCTCAATATTTCTTAAACGTTAATTTATTTTGTACTCTTATGTAGTAGACATAATCTAGACTGGCTTGTTGCCAAGAAACACGAATCGTTGGCTTAGAATAATCGTAAATATCAAAATGTACCATTTACAAGCGTCATCAAAATTTCTTATTCGTTTATTAACTACATAACAATATTACATATATACATTATTGTTATTATTATCACTATTATTTTATTTTAAACTCCGTCCACTTTGTTTAATTTGCATTACATCGGCTAAAAAAATCCCTGCCGAGCAACGTATCGCTCGGCCAATTAGTTTAGCTCCATATCGAGTCACGTGCCGATAGCATCAGTCACGTAATTAGGCTCTTATCGAGTTGCACGACTCGAACAGTATTTTTCTTATACATCAGACTCACCTTACACTCATCTACATAAAACACACCCTCGAAATATTCAAATAATTACCATTTAAATTTATATTAATCATTTTTAAAATTTACCTGTCTGACCAAAAATACAATCTTCGGTGACCTGACCCATTTTCAAAATAAATCATTCAGCACTCGTGTTCGTAAGTACACGGACAATTTATTCAAAGCATTGAATTGATAATAAAAAGTATAGAAAATAAATTGATCCCTTTCTTTTTTTTTTTTTTGTATTTAAAATCACCGTCAGCGTCATGATCATTTCCAATTTATAATAGTTATAAATATACACCCGAGCGATTTTAGTATTCAATTAAATGTGTCACGTGTATTTGTAAATAGACTATTAAAATTTTAAACTCCGTTGCGTCAAGTAGAAATGGTCATTAGTGTACAGACTGTACGTATGTATCCTATCAAATTAGTGAAATAGTTAAAAAAAATCATCATTACGTCTTTTGAAGATTTTGTCAAGCGTACATAATTAGCTTTATTAACTTTGAATAAAGTTTGCGATGCAGTAAGGCTAGTAATGATAATAAATTTATATAAAGTGGTAATAGTGTTTGTGTAGTTTAGTGCAGCACGATTATAAGCTGTCTTATTTTTTGATAATGATCAGCTGTATACAACAGATATATATCCGGTGTAGTAAGAGCAGTAAAGAGTAGAGCTGAGAATTTCCTGGACTTGGTCCAAAGACACTACCCAGTAGCGGACTGCTAAAAAGTTAAAATAACATTCCCACTGCCACCAACATTTTGACATTTTGGCTCACCGGGTTCACTTTTAATTTTATTCTATTACACTATGACAATTTAAATAACAGGAAATGAGTATTAATTTTTATTTATATTTATAAATTAATATGCATACCCATACGAAAAAATATCTGGACAAAATAGTACACTAAAAGAAATTGGAAGTGAATACGGGTTTTATTTCAATTCGAATTGACTCTGTCACTCAGAGTTCTGGAGTTTTCAGAAAAATCATCTCCCGTAGAGTGATTTTGGAAGGTTAATTTTAACCTGCTTCTACTCCGATCCGGAGTACAAATTTTCCCGAATCAAAAAACAAATTTGAATAATTTTATATAGATTTGAACCTCAAAAGTCTTATTCGACGTATTCTCTCCCTTCCTTTTCTTCTAAAATTTTTCAAAGTCCGAAGTATAACTTTTCATTCGTTGAGAATTTTTAATACTAAAGTAGAATTACTTTCTGGGCGGCAAATAAAACATTTAAAGAATTGAGGCTTTTTGAGGACTAAACTAGAATTTATTTTTTGACTCGGGTTGAAAAATGGTTTTTTTAAGTTCACTCGACTCTGAAAATTTTTGGCAGCATATATATGGGACTTATATCTTTTGTATTGTCATACATATGGTATTTCTTGTACGAAGACGGAGTCGGTAAAAAATAAACGAGACAACGGTTGACTAATCAATGGCATTAAAATAAGAATTTACGTACGTATTGCAGTGTAAATTTGCTCTACAGGTTTGTCGGGGATTTAAATCGAATTATTTAAATGTACAGCTGAGGCAAATAATAAAAATTAAAAATCTTTTGTCACGATCATATATAACGCTATTGTCTTCTCGAGTTAGCTCATTGTAGTGTCACATACAGGTGTAACGGATTGTCGAGTTTAGCTGCTATAAAAGCTTACTAACCAGTTTAATTTGTTATGCTGAGAAAACCTGCTGCTTTGATGCTTTTATTTTCTAGGGAAAGGTGTTCTAGTGTTACAATTTCATTGTCCTACTGTCATCCGTTACAGCTGCTTTGATACTTAGCTTGTTATGAAATTTAAAAACGTCGCGTAATTATAATGACAAAAAGTTCATTATTTTAATTATTTATTTAACAAATTAAAATTACAAAAGCTGTATTAACTTTAAAATGAATCGAGTATTTTAATAATAAGTTTAATTAAAGTTGCTTCTTTTATAAAATAATTTATCTTCATAATACGAAAAGAAAAAAAAACCCTCGACCGACTCACTTTAATTTTTTATATTAGACTATAAATTTAAAAAATAAAAAAGCTTATTAAATTTAACAACTCGCCGGAAAATTAATGTCCGACATATAAAACAAACCTATAGATGTTACACATAAAGAGACGTCTCAGTAGGTCTGGGTTGTTGTTCGATCTGTGTAGTAATAAAGGATAGAGGGTATTTTGCAATTAAATGACGTCGCGTCGTCGTAAAAGGTCGCGTACCAAACTACACTTTGCTATACAATCTACACTACAGTTCCTACACTAGACTAGTAGCATATGCACGCGTAGCTCGCGAATTAAAATGTAAATATTTGATAAGAGTTAATCCAGAGCAGGTGGATGAGTATGTCTAGAGGTTGAGCGAAAGAAAGTTAAAGAAAGACAGAATGGGAAGACGAGCGAGGGTCTGAGGCGAGGAGGACTAGGCCCTGAGGGGTATTTTTTATTACCAGTTTTTATTGGCCGTGTAGGTACACCCCTCCCCCTCCCCTCCCGGTTCTTTCTCTTTCTCTTATACCCTCTACCCTGGGGTCTCTGTTTAGCGCAGGCAGACTATAGCAGCTCGTTTTGAGCCCCTCAATCCGTCTCTCGCCCTCTCCGAACGACCTATTTCAACCCACCCTCAGCAACCCTCTCGCTACTCGGCCGCTTGCGCTACCTCCGTGTGAACCCGGACGGGAGAGGGTTGATTAAAACTAACGTTGTGCCAAGAATTACCCCGTGAGATTGAAAATTAAATTAATACACTAAACCCACACCTTGGCCCCGCCGCCGCTCTCACTCCTTTAGTTTAAACCTCATACTCCATCTAGCTTCTATCCACCCCGCGGCCCTCACTTCTCGCCTCTCGCCCCTCACCCATTCTCACTCCCTTTCTACCCGGCGGGCTAATTAGGTATATAATATTAATTAAAAGTTAAGTGCCACGTCGTTTTCAGCTGCAGCGACGCGATACCGTCGTACTGGTATACCTTCACGTTTTCCTCACGTTCATGCGACGTCCGTACAATTCATAATACTAAAAAAATAAGAGAAATAAAAAACTTAAATTAATAATAATAAAGAAATGAAAAATATATCCACTTGAATATTCAGTGGTAATAATTAAACCTATTATTAATTTACGTTATTAATAACAACAACAACAACAACAGCAACAGCAACAAAAAGACCTCAGTATTAAAATAAAAAAAAAATTAATTAAATTTTATCCGCGCGCTGAAATACTCTTATACTTACTCTTACGCGGGAACTTTAACTAATAATTAATTTAAAAACTTTGAATTAAAAATATTTAATATTTTTTAATTCCGCAACTTTGCAGTTTGCGCAAAATGTATGCAGGTATTTAAAAAAAAAACCGAGCTTTCATATACGTAAGCCAGCTTATTATTTTTACGCGTCACGTACGATGAGAAAATGTATATCGGAAAGTAGTCGGGCGTGGACGGTACTTGGGGCACACCGATATGACTATCCGTTATTACTTCGTTGGCTGCTTTGGTGCATTAGCTTGCATATACATCCATTAATATTGTCCGGTAGGGTACTACTGTGCTGCAGCAACGACTCTATAGGACTATCATCGAGCAAAGGGGTAGAAGTTGCACTACATGGAAGTAGGTAGAACGACCGGTCAGGGAGCTCACAGCTCTGAGTGGGAGTTACTCTATAAGGTATAAGGCAGTCCATTAACGTTAATATTATAAACGTTAGCTGCCCTCTGGTCATCTACACACACGCGGATCGTTACATACATATCACATTTACCCACACGAATACGATTACTCGTGTCTTCTTGTTTTACTTGCATATACTCATGCAATATATGTATATACGTAAATCGTTTAAATGTGTGACTATATTATATATATGTATATATATAATACAGATAGTACATACAGAGAAGTAGGATATTCAGGATAGCTCTTAGGTGTTCCGTTACCGTACATTATCAAGCCACGTTCTATGACTAGGTCTTCAATGAGACCTGACACTCGCTCGTCGGCCCCAATGGCCTATTAGTGTAATTAGCCTGGTCATTTAAATGTTTTCAACGTTCCCACTGTTTATAATCCCCATAAATTATTTTTTAAAATAAAATTGCTTGTTATTATTTTTAAAGACACGCTGACCCGAGGGTCGGTCAGTAGTTTTTAGAAACCAAAAAATACTAAAATGGATGGATTTGATTTAAAACAGGAGACGGTATGTGAGATTAATTAGACAATTAACGCGAGGCTGTTAAAAAATATAAATGAATTTAGGGATTTATTTGTAGTATAATTTGAAATTAAGAATTTAATTTAAATGGAGAGATTAATAATTATAAAATATGGGTCTACGGATGTCGTCGAGCGTGTGTGCTGTAATCAAAAGTAGACTTGGGGTCTGTGGAACAAGTGTACCCTCGAATTAGTACATGTACGAGGGAGCAATAGTCCAGGTCTATGCAAGTCTCTGTATACTCATTCCAGCTTTGTTGAGTGGTTCCAAGTCCGCTGCGAGTATTTAAGCGATAGAGAAAACGGGGATGAAAGTTAAAGAGCGAGAGAGAGAGGGAGAGGGAGAGCGATAGTAATAGACAAGGGAATGAGAAACGAGGAGGGTATGTAGTGCTACTCCAAGCAATAACATTAATTGCTATAAGCTCAATCACAACGAGTTGGCTGGATGTTGGACCCAGCCAAGGTACCCAACCCGAGGTCACACGGCTTTTAGATAATTGGATGAACTATTTGATCAGAGATAATTGAAAAATTGCTCTCTCCAGCCGGCAACGACGAATCACTTCCCCAAATTGCTCCAACTTTATCACTTTTTTTATTTTATTATATTTTTTTAAATTTTATCTGTGTCACTCATATTGAAATGGGTTTCGATTTTTTGATAATAGAGTCATGTTATATTTCCACAAATATATATACATATCTATACGTATATATTTATACATTTATTCAACATATATACATTTATATGAAGAGAAGCGTGGCTGGGTATTGGAAGTAGGAATTTCACTGTGGGAATTTGAGAGCCCCTGTCTGCCAGAGAATTCTAGGCACTCCTGACGTCTGCTTAATTAATTACTATCCGCGGTTTTAATTAGCCCGGCAGAGCCTTCGCTTGCTCTTGTGCTCTATGGAAAGCCGTGAAGTAGTCGCTACCACTAGAGACTTGTATTGGTCTTTCTATATATACATATACACATAAATTTATATATATATATATATATATATATATATATATATATATATATAAATTTCTATGTACATGATATACAATTGTGTTGCTTAAAACATTCGAGATGTATACACTCAAGGTACCTTTATAAATATATATAATACGAAAATCCAATGGTATTTTATATATTAAATCTTGGTAAAGTACATACTTAATTTAAATTTAACTGTTAATTATATTTACATCAATGTCACTTCACTCCAGAGACCTACTATAAATACTTATTTTATTTTATAATTGAATATTTATTACCGTATATATTAGTGCGTATATATTTTAGTTAATTATTTTTTAAAAATTCAGGAATAAAATTAGTTGTTTATACATACATACATATATATATTTATATATATATGCACATAAATGAGTGTCTATGTCTAGGTAGATGATATCCGCATTACGGTTGCGCTCAGCAAAAAAAGATACGGTGAGACCAATTAAAAGTTTCTCTCTTTACCTCGCGCGTTTCTTGCCTTACCTAATTTCTAATTACGATTCAGCTATTGCGTATACCCGAGACATGTTTGTCGATGCCCCAACAAAAATTACTGACATTTAAATCAACAGAAAAACCTCCACTTGTATTTATAAATATATACATTTACTTATATACACATACATAAATTTAAAAAATATATATCAGTACAAGCTTGCATTACAGTTTTAATTAAAAAATTATAATCACAGGCATTGTGTCGATAATTAAAACGAATGTTATTTATTAATATTTATAACAAAGCGGCTCCAAAGTCGCTGACTCATTAATGCGGATATGGAAAAAAATATGAATAATAATAATAGAATATAAATAATAACAAGGCGTAGTAAGTAGTAGATTACAGCTGTTAGATATTTATTCCAACAGAGAATAATAATTGAAAGACGATTGTTAGTCCTTGAGATTAATTGAATATGAGGCAATTATCTCTAACACTGTGTATCCGTCATGTGAAATAATTAAAAGTCCCCTCGTTTATTTACTCCCTCTTATAACTCGTTATTATTTTTCTTATTATTCTTTATTATTTTTTATTTAACAACCCAGGTATCAACTGGCTATAGAGAGACGATGATTATTATGATGATGAGTTCTCGTAACGTCGACGTTGTTATTACGTGGCTCCAACATGAGACATATACATATATATTGTAGCACACTCATGTAAATGTAGTTAGATGCAGTTAATATTACGTCAACCAGCTGACTTTAAAAGTGAAGTTTATATATATATATACACTGGTTAATACAGCAGAGTGAGTGTATATATCGTTGGTGGGTATCCTGCGTAGACTGAGTGAGCGTATTTAGTTGCAGCGAGATAATGCGAAAGCACTTAAGAAGTGAAGCAAAAAAGGTATTGCCGTAAATCTCCTGAGGGGGTGGCTACGCCAGTTTTTAAAACAACGAGTCCGAGTGAGATAAATGCTGAGGGGTAGGTCATTTAACGATCTCCGAGTTGGATTCTTCGGAGTTGTAAACGAGTTACACATCTCTCATTTATGTATTTATTTTTTACTCCCTCTAATTTATGTAAAAAAGTGAAGACACGTTGGGGATTTTTTTATAATTGACAGCCAACACATTGTTTCTGTTGCTCTCACACTCACACACCGTCGAGCAAGTGGTCTGGTTTTAGTTTTGTTATTTAGTTACTTGCTGACCTTTTTTATCGCTAATAAGAAAACCAGCTCATTATTTTGTGTCGTTAACTGACTGGGCTTTGAAAATTTAATTGCTAAGTTTGCCGTTAAAAAAATGAAAAAAAAGGCGGTAAATTAATTTTTTTGAATTTTAATTATTGTGGGAATTTTTTTTAAATTATTAAAGCTTATGTCCATTTATTTATTTTATTTAAATAAATATTTTGTGACTTTTGGAAGCGACTATACGGTCACAGCTGGCTCTTTAAGCGCGAAATAGATTTACCCGGGCCTTCCAAGAAGGATTCGATTGTGCGCGTGATGAAAAAGAAACCGAGTTTTTGTGGTTTTAAAATTTTTTTTTTGTTTTTTTTTTTTTTATTATTACTTAATTATTTTATTTTCGTCTCTCTTCTTTCCCATCAAAAGCTTCAATAAAGTGTATAGTGTGTAATTTAAAAACATAGTCCATTATCTAATTGACAGGATCAATAGCGTTTAAAAAAATTCAACTTTCGCATTTAATATTCATAAGTACTTAGCATAAAATGATGAGTGTATTGTAAAAGTTGTAAAGTACCGTTGTAAAATCAAGGAAGAAAATTATCTACGGAGGTGTTAAGGGTCACGTGATGCAATTTTACTTCTTGCTCATCATCTCTCACACCTCCTCCTTCAGTATATATTTATCCATAAAAAGAAATCGCTGGATGCTCGTTCTCGAGTAAAGCTCAAAGCACGATTACTATCGATTTTAAAGAGTGTGCACTTTAAATATAAATACATAGGTACATACATAATATATAAATCTCTCAACTCAACTCTCTGTATACTTTCTCTCTCATCCACGGTTTCAATAAATAAAAAAAAGAGATTTAAATCAATCAATGAATTTTTAAGCCCCAGGAATTTTTTAATCGGAAAATTCGATACCAAAAATATTTTTCAGTCATAAAAAATTTCCTGCCCTCCCAGAGAACTCAAAAATAATTAAACGGCTCAGTTATTAATTATATATATGACAGTACAACAAAGAATAAAGAATTAGGATAAAGTCTGGGTGGAAAGCCAGCAAGTCGAGGAAATATTTAATCACCGGAGCTTGAAATTAATTACAGAGGCCATCTTATTGTGTCTTTGCTTGAACTTTGGTTTTACTTACAAGACAAGTTAACGTGGTGGAGGCGCAAGAAGACCGAAACAGAGATAGAGACAGACAGAGACCGAAGGCAAAGGGTTAGAAGAGTCAAGTCAAAGAGTAGACGGGGGTCACCTTTAATAATGTCTGTGAACATATAGGGGAAGTGGGGGCAAAATGGGCCCCTGGGGGCAAAATGGGCCCCCTAAAATTTTGGATGCCTCGAAATATTTGGGGGCAAAATGGGCCCCCCAAAATTTTTAACATAAAAAGTGTTTGGGGCGAGAGAGGAGCAAAATGGGTCACTGAGGCAAAATGGGCCACTGAGACAAAATGGGCCACTGGGGCAAAATGGGCCATTGAGGCTAAATGGTCCCCCAAATTTTTTTTACATATAAAGTGTTTGGGGTGGGGGACAGGGACAAAATGAGACATTGAGGAAAAATGGGTCATTGAGGTAAAATGGGCCATTGAGGTAAAATGGGCCACTGGGGCAAAATGGGCCATTGAGGCTAAATAGTTCCCCCAAAATTTTTAACATGAAAAGTGTCGGGGGGAAGGGGGGATCAAATGGGCTGCCCAGACTTTGAAAACTTACGAATATTTTTTAGCCAAACGGGTTCCTAAAATTTTTTTAACAAAAATGATTAAAGAATTATGATAAGGGGCAAACTAGGTCACGAGTTCAACAGCATTACTAACTATAATTTTTTTCAAAAATAATTTATTCTATGTCAACAAAAATGATAAAAATATAAGTAATCAAGTAATGAAATTAGTAGTTATTACAACGAGTGATTAAAAACTTTGAATTAAGTTATTTTAAGGTCCAAATCTTCACTATCAACTCGTTTTTATGCTAAATACATAGCAAAAAGTTTCAAAACATAAAACAAGCGAGAAACATACATTTTGTTGGGGGCTCGTTTTACCCAACTTTTCAGGATTTTTTAATTTTGATAGACACAGCAAATTAACACCAAAATCTCAGCAGAAGAAAAAAAAAGTGAAACAAGCTGAAAAACTTACACTATAAAAATTTTTTGAGGGGGCCCATTTTGCCCCACATTTTTAATATTTTTTTTTATAATGGACAGAACAAATTAATACCAAAAACTAAGCAGAAGGAAAAAAAAAGTGAAACAAGCTGAAAAATTCACATTATGAAAATTTTTTGAGGGGGGCCCATTTTGCCCCACATTTTCATTTTTTTTTTTTTTAACGGACAGAACAAATTAAGGTCAAATACTTGGCAAGGGAGTAAAAAAAAGTAGAACACGTGAAAAAAACCGAGAATTTGAATCTTTTTTTCTTAAGGGGCCCATTTTGCCCCCACTTCCCCTATATACACGTACATAGATACAGATACATCGAAAATGTAATATTAACAACAGCCTAGGGCTCTTGTACATTAAACAAAAAGCCCTTTCCCTCCAGCGCCCCACGCTGCATCCTGCGTCCATGGCACATATTACTACGGGCAATAATTATCTGATGTAACACTCGACTAATATTAAAACAATTTAATTAAATATTTAATTTATTAAATTTAACATAAAATGAGAGTAATATCTTAGTATCTTTGACGGGAAAAAAATTTAATATTAAAATATTAAACTTTTTTAATATATTAAAAAATATTGACAATATAAGAGACAATGGGTAGATTATTAATTGTCTGGGCACCTTCACATGTGATGCATTATATTAAAACCCATGAAATTATTTTTCTTCAACCCACTTGACAGCAATAATGATAATAGTAGTTGTTTGGCGGATAGAGCACGCGAACTTGACTCAGTGATCTGACAGAAATTTTCATTAAGTGGATTCGTATACTACAACTTCCGAGATTAACAAAATGATGTGTGTTTGCATACACACCGGGAATAGCAGTGGTGGATGTAGTGGTATAGTAGAGAGATTGAAATGAAGCGCGAGAGAGAGATAGAGACAAAGAGAAAGATAGAGAGGAGATGAGACCAAGTGAGGGTGAATAACGGACAAAGAGGGTATGGGTTTTGTGTTCGACCGAGTCACGTTTAATATCATCGTGGGTTTCATCTCGCTTGGTTCTCTTCTCCCATGCACTTTGCGAATGTCATCGTGTGTCTGTGCATATGAGCTAGAATGTCCATGAAATTGCTACGCGGAATATCTATTACTAGGGTTTAATTACCTCGTGTCAACTTGGATCAATGCTGCTGCTAGTGCTACGCTCCTACTACTCGCTCTGAGTAATTCATATTGACTGTTTATAATTAAATTTATCATCATCACATAAATTACACTCATCTATAATTAATCTTTATTATTAATTAATTAATTAATTAATAAGTATACATCATCGTGATTTATACAATTTATCCTAGTGTTTGTAGCACTTTGTATAAGTATACTTTTTAAATTATCACTTAACGCTTGAAGAGATAATATGTGTGAGATAAAGACACCAAGATATCTCTATAGAGAAGAATAAGCATCAGCGAGAGTTGGGTGGTTAGTGGTTATATCAACGAGGATAGTCTCAGAGTAGACAAGAGCAAGGGGACTGAGGGAGAGAACAGAGCCCTCTTTCACCGCGACCGCCGCCGAAGGTAACCGACACCCTTTCGCAAAAAGTAATTGGTTAATGCCTCGGAAATGAGTTTAGTTCCCTTTGCCCGGGCTGCTACATGTCTATTTTTTTATTTTTTTTTTTTCATCCTTTTACTTTATTATTATTTTATATTTTTTATTTTACTGCACTTCTCTTTTCAACCTTCTGTCCATCGCGAGTCGAGTGTGTGCTGTAAGTTCGATGAAGTAGATAATAAAAAAATAACTAAATTGACAGAGACAGTCTCGTGGTAACTCTGTAGATGTTGACTTTACTGGTATTAGTGGCTGTCTCTTATATTCTGTCTCGGATTTTTTGCTCGTCTGTGTAGTGTACCAACTACGATGAGCGACTAACCCGCGGGCTCAGTCACGCTTTGTGCCATCACATTGCAGCATGTCTTTGGACTACATTACATTATCTCGGTATTAAAACTTATATTACAGTATGACAAGACACACGAGCATTATATTATATATTTTTGTATCAAGAGTCGCTGGAAAAAACAAATTTATTATTTTATAATTACAGTTACCGAGAACGCAACTTAATTATAAACCGCAATCACACATTTCGTTATTACAAACTTTTAAGCTGATATCTTGACAATTTTATTATTTAAAATGAACATGTAAACAACAGTATTATATTATCAGTTTTTTTTTCTTCAAACACTATATCTGTATCTTATCGTTAACACACCAGTCAAAGTCGCCCAATAATTCTTATCAATGTCAAGTTCAATAGCAAAGATAGTATACAATAATAAAAAAAACACGAAAAAAAGGTGCGTTATTTGTGTTATGGGAAAATGACTGATAATAAATAGTGTTGTATAATGGAGCCTAATAAAAATAATTAATAAGAGTAGAGTGAAGAAAGAGCTAGATGTATGTATGTATATGGATGTATATGTATATATTTTTTTAGTTCGATTTACAAGGCATAGTGGTGCTTGAACGGGCCATTAGACAAAGGGCCTTTAGCTTTTAAAAGGTGTTGTTAAATCCTCCCTACTCATGTAAGACACTCCTCTCTCTGGCGCCTCGTTTTAATTAAACTCATAAATCAATGTCAATTAGTCTAGCTTCTTAGCTTCGGGTAATTAATTATCATTAACAATTAATTGTTATTTTTATTAACGTACGTATCAACATCCTACATACTTTATAAGTAATAATTAAAGCTATCAAGGCTTTAATGGCCCGAGAGGTTTGTTTTAATTTGTTAAATTTTAAAAAAAATATCGGGCATTATGTGGATTAATATAATTTGATGTATTGCGATATTGGTTGTGACGAGAGTGGAATAAATATGGCGAGTCTGTTTGGTTGTCGTCGGTGGGACCGAAGGGACTCATGGCTGCGCGGGGTCTGAGCAGGTGGCCCGTTTTGTAGTGGGGAATGCTGGATAACTCGACCGACCGGTTTCATGTATGCTGGATTTATAAAGACAGAGAGAGGAGACTTGGGCCTGTTCATCTCTTTTATCGTTCTCTCTTATTTCTTTCTCTCTCTGTTGTCTTGCGCTGCCAGTGCAAGGAAAAGACGCAGGACAATATAATACTGGAAGGTAAGAGTGTTTGTATACCGACACAACGGAGATAAAATTTTATAAGCTAACGTTAAGTAGATAGAGAGTGAGATGGATGAAATAAAAGTCGGAGTAGTGCGAACGAGGGTCGAATCGCCGAGGATAGGAGGAACGGATGATACTTTTCGCGCGTATAACGTTCCAAATAAATATACATAGCTGCTTCTGCGTTATCCGCGTGCTTATGGTATGTTTTTACGTTTGAAAGAGAGAGAGAGAGAGAGAGAGCTGTAAATATATTGGCTTCAAGTTCAGCTCGGGAATTTTTCTTATTACCTTCAATTCGAGATTGGCAAAAAAATTATCATGTTATAGTCAATTTAAATTTTATTTACGCGAAACATTTATTTTATTTACTAAAAGGTTTTTTTTTTACGGGGCCCTGAGTACATTTGCAGTCAGTTGAATAAATTTAAGTAAACAAGCCTCAAATATTTTTTTTTTAATGTCCGAGCATTTGTTTCGCCGAATGAAATTTAATTAATTGGGAGGAATGATTGACAGAGTAATTTTTATTTTAAAAATTGTCAATAAGCTGCGTGAGGGTATGCAGCTGTGTTTATGTATGTGTGTGGTATAAAGCTGTCGGTGAATGAGCAATGAATTTAAATGGATAAAAAATGTGGAAAAGTTGCGCATCGCCGAGCGTTCGAGTGGTTGTTCGAGGATGCAAAAGTGAAGGAGTCGGTGGAGAGAAATTGAGAGAGGAAATGGGGACGCGGAGGTGAGGGAAAAGTATATAGCGAATGAAGCTGCTAGAAGCTACGAAATGGACGAGTCTTGTTGAGGGTTGAAAGGGACGAGTGAGAGGGTAAATCTTAAATAAAGTGATATGGAGTACTTTCGTATAAGAGCTCCATTTCCACTACTTTTCCTTGGAATGTACCAGCGCAGATTCCGCACAAATCACACCTGCACTTACTTGCCTCTTGAAAATTTCTCCCCGACTTGTACACTCACGTACACCACAACAATACACCTATCTCTCTACCCATCTCTTATTTATAATGCGATAAATCAGATCCACTGAATCTATTATATTACTCTCGTAATTATTTACAACGTACTTTAATAATTATATTTATATTTCAATAATGATCAAGTAAAAAGAAATGCACGTCATTGCGTACTCTATCACATGAGTTGGTTTTTTAATCAGCTAAATTTATTATCCTCGTTACTTTGGGACCGCTTCAATTTGTATCGCTATCCAGTGTCGTAAATGTCGTTTTCGTGAAACGGTGTTCTTTAAATAACGTCTGTTATTTATGTCCCTGTAGCTTTGATCTTTCACTAGAGCATTATCGACAATCATTGACACGATCAATTGTAAAATGCCGATGTGAAAGAGGTGAGATTGATAGCACGTAGCAACTGAATAGAGATAGCCTGATAAATAAACGGTCTGAATATAAGTCAGTTACAAAATATATAAACAAAAGGAAAAATTCAATAGTCATGAAATAAATTATTACTCCAGTACTCTCTGTACTTCTCATTCTCGTCTCTTTACGTTTTTCTTGTTCGTCTTCTTAGTCTTGGAGCTGCAAAATTGATATCTGTCAGCGCGATGCCGCGGGGCAGCTACGTCAAATTAAGAGAAAACGCACGACTCACGAAACGAATCATTAACGAGCTGCAGATGCGAGAGGGTCGGTTATTAATTCCCAGCAACGACTACTCTTATACAACCAGAACAAGTGACACATACACATACACACATTTATACGAACACTAAAGTATAAAAGATGAGATAGAGAAATTTCGAGTCACACTGAGTAAGAGTATAAAGTCAATGTGAAAGTTTCGTGCCAATTATTTTACTTATTCTCCGTAGCACCTTCTTCTTCATCCTCGTTCTCTTCCTACTCTTCTTTAACTTTATCTGTCGGGTCTCTGGCCGACGAGACCTCAGTCTTCATAAAATTAACGAATGGACATGTTACAAGTGTACACTACACTACACTAGTCCGTTGTCATAGATAAATATTAATCACTTTGAGTGAGTGAGTCAGTTCGTGTTAGTTGTTATTTATTATAAATCTCTGCGTGCTATAGTGCAGAGTATGGGGCTAAATAATTAGACGTATTTTCCGTCGATGCATAACGATCCACTAACGAGCACCCGGTGTCTATATCCCGTTAAACTTATACACAACCAAATTATCATTTCCAGTACACACTTTACTTTGGCTTTTGAGAATATACTCCGGCTGGCGTCGGTGTGGGATACGGACTCGAATACCTCTGCAGAGAATAGAGAGAGACGAGTGCAAAGACACTTTGTTCAAAGGGGTAGCACGGAGGAGTTTCAAGATAGAAAGAGCGAATAAGAGAGAGAAAGAGAAAGCAAAGATAAAGTGTCACCAGCAAAATGAGATAGAGTTGATACTACAGAATAGTATAGAGAATCGGTTTTCTCAATGCATGTAGACTCCAACACAAGACCGAACCAACACACGAGCGCAGCATTAAATGGGTTTAGTTTTAATTAGCAGTAAACAGCCTCCATTAAGCCCGCAGTTGTAAATCACCTACACTTACCCCCTCTACTTTTTCTTCTTGTGTATAATATATACATAGCAGAAAGCGGTGGTGGCGTCGACCCCCTTTCCGACTATATATATACATTTAATTCTCTCTGCTCGTCTCTCTTCTCTCAATTCCCAGTGCAGAGCACACCAACATTCGCTGGTCTCCAGTCTCGTTTAGTTCTGCACATTGGATGCTCCGTCTTTTTCCTACTGGTGTTCACTTATATCGACGGTGTGTTGCATATGTACCAGCGAAAAGAGCCAGAACGTTTGGAAAAGACGACATTGGTGTGTTGTGAGTGTAGAGCAGAGTATAGCAGAGTATAGCAGAGTATAGGGAGATTGAGACGATAGAGGAATGAGATTGAAAAGCGTATACGGACCAGAGGGAGGAGGGTGTACATTACATTTCAATTTGGAATCGTTCATCCTTCTCGTGAAGTCGCATGTGGAGCGAGACAACCAATATCAGGGCATTTCGAAACGGTCCACTGCACATACTCGATCTACCTTCCGACAGTTGTACAAGAAGTTTGAGATTTTCCTTGAGAATTGGAAATAAAATTAACCAAATAAATAATCAGCATATATCTCCGGTTAATAGAGTTTGTTTTCTTATGAAAATACCTACAGCAACAACAGCAACATTCACTTAAAATTCGACACTAAGTAAATTTATTTATTTAAATAAATTATACGCAGTAGTAATAAAAAAAAATAATGCAGTATAAATATAAATATTATATTACATACAATACTATTAATTTTAATATCTATATAATAGAATTTGGTACGAGGTAAAAATATATACTAAAGTATTAACGTGCTAATAAATAATACATACACAAGAAAGGAAGGGAACGCAAAAGGAAATAAGGGAGAGAATGTGATGGTGGTGATAGTGGGGTTCGTTGTTGGTATGAGGATTGCTGAAAGAGACGCACACGTTTCCTCTATATATATTTGTATATATATATATATATATGGGATCGTTATTTTCAAGGACGAAGGGCAATTCCAGAGCTCGCGAGACAACCGGCTGTATCAAAAGAAGAGAGACTGGGCTCTATAATAATCGGCATTTCGAGGGCCATTCAATTTCCGCCTAATTATGCTTATTAACGAGACCACCCCCTGTTGATGTGTCTCGTCATCTTTACTATTATTTTTTGTTCCTCCTCCTTCTGTATATATCTAACTCATTATTATTTTTATTATCATATAACTCTCAGTGGACCTTATTATTTATTTTGCTGTTGACTATTATCAACAAAAGTTATTAAATTTTAAAAAAACATTTTTTCGTTCACTTTGTGGTCAGCATGGATTTTTATTATGTTTTTGTCCCACCGCTCGGAAATTGTCTTCATTGTTTTGATATTCGTCTTGACGGATGCGGCACTCGATGATGATTCATATGACATATATCTAAATGCTGAGACCTATGAGGCTGAATAGAAGTAAAGTAATAAATGGCACGTATTTGTATAATTAACAAACCTAAACCACGGTTTTTAACACTTGAATGAGATGGAAATGAGCGAAAAATAAAACAGGCATTCCGATGGAATGAGACAAGTAAATTTCGAGCTGAATGATTCGGGATGTGAGCACGTGGGTGGCACTCCTTGGTAGATAGTGAATAAGTGCGAGAAAGGTGCATGATAATAAGCGAGGGTTGCTGAGAGGATAGATGATGAGAGTCAGAGACTGAGTCTGAGTTAGGGAATGGAACTTCTAAAAGAGTTGAGGCTAAAATTTTTTTTAGAGTTCGTTTTAACAATCAAGCCATTGTCCTGCCAGTTATTCGATCCTTCAAATTTATAATGGACATTTTTAAGTATACTCGTTTATTTTTTATTCACGAAACACTGACAGCTTATTTATTTTTACTCTGAAAATTTAAATAATTACGATCATCAATTCGCTGATTAAGAGGAGACCTAAAAATTAATAATTTATTTGACAAAAAAAAATAAGCACTGGGATTACTTTCTTTTTAACTATTTATTTATTATTCTCATTCGGTGACAATAAATAGAAAAAAAATGCAGGATTATATATGTTATGGTATGTTTTTACGGTAGTAATAATAATCCTCGAGTTGTTTCTCTTTTCATTCCCGACCCACTTCTTCCGGTCTTATTCAACCCCAACCACCCGGAGACACGGTTTTATCGGGTGTCGCCGCGGGTTATCGCTGGCTGCTGCCGCAGAGGGTGCGAAGGGGAGGGTCGCTTCGAAGAGAACACGACAGCAAGCAACTGACAAAGAAAGGCATAGAGAAAGAGAGAGCAAGAAATTGAGAACCGAGGCCGAGCTCGGGGAGGAGCACCACCTGTTGGCAGGGTGATGTCTTAACCCCCTTCGCACATCTTCCTGCCATACACTCTCACCAGCGTGAACCGTCGCCTACACTTTCCGTTTCGATCCACGCGTCTTATCTCTTTTATCTCTGACCTTTATTTTTCCTAATATCACACTCATCATATCTTATCTTTATTTTCATTACATCCGGTCTCCCTTTACCTTCCTCATTTTCAATCTCTGATAGTTTTATTTTTCCAATCACCCAACTCAGTAAGCACATACCTTCATTTTCATTTATTTTATAAATTCAATCCTTCAATTATTGGACAAGTTGTCCATAAAATTTTTTTTTCTAATGTCAAGTGTCATTTAAATGCTGATAATTTTTAATGATAATTACTGACGGGATCGGAACATGTTAAATGTATAACAGACAGTATATAGTTTGATAGTCCATTATCCATTACATATATGCTGGATAACGATCCCATTTGTGACATTTCCGTTATAGTAGTTGACACGTCCACCATATGAATATATATATATATATATATATATATACATACATGTAGAATGACGATAATTACTCGGTTGCTTTTACCTAAATGACACATTCAATCCTCTATCTATATAATATATGTGTCCTATACATATATTTATCACCAGCTATTAGTTGTTACTTGATTTTTCATTAAAAATTAAATTTACAAAATTTATTATTCCAGTGAGTGGATATCGGACAATATGTAATTTGCATGCTCCATTAAGTCTTTTTAATTATAAATGGATTTTTTTTGTTATGATTAAAAGGTGGTTTTGAGTACTCTGCCGGTTGTGCGTATAAATATATGAATATATATATAAGTGTATAGTATATGTGTGCTGAATAAACACAATGGTGTGTGCATACAAGCTGACGAGAGTCAGAGAGTACGAGTGTAGAGAGAAAAGGTACACAAGAATGGTAAGAGCTTGTGGGTCTTGGTCCTATTGTCAAGAGGATATTCTTTGTTGGTTTTTCATCCTACCCTGGACCTAATGTAATAGTTGTATATGTATATGTATATGTAGTGGTGTAGAGGGCCTCAAGGCTCTCGATTCAAGTTCCTTACATTGCCGATGTGACGGTAGGCCCTCCGACCCGTCAACGAACCATTGAGATGCAACCAACTGGAAGTTTCATTCCTCCGGCTGAAATATCTCCGTGTAATCCGATACTCACGCGTTCATTCTACTCACTGCAATCTACACTACACTACACTACTTATTCTGACTATATTCATTTGTACATATGCTGCATTGTTCAATTTTAAAAATATATTTTTTCTAACCTTGATTAAGTGATTTCGTTCCATATTTCAAAATTTTAATTTTCTTTATTTTTTCAAGGCTACCCCATTGTACCTGGAAATTTTGTCTTATAGCTCAATCAAGATAAAAAAGTGAATATTTTCAAAAGCCCTACTTCCTGTCTGTACTCTATATTTAATATCTTTAATTACGCGTTATAGAAGTGAATATCAATTTGATCTTAAAAAAAGCAGATTAGAGTGCACTTAAGTTGACAAGATGGAATAAACAGTGGCCATAAACTACGTAGCGGTACTTTCTTTGAGTGAAATAATAGGTATCAGCGCAGGTGTTCGCTCCTTTGCTTAGTCTATGTCCATTCTATGTCTATATATGTATAAGGGACGAGGGTGGGACAGGCTTTTACTTTATATTCTACGATCTCTACGATTATTTTACGAGCCACCTGGTCTTAGTTGGCCTCAAGTTCTGTACCGGGCCACTACAAAATCTTGAGGTAGCACTAACCCGCCTACCTACTTTAGCCCTACACTGTTCCTACTTCTAGTCCTAGTACAGCACAGCAAACTTGCCAATGACTACCCACCACTAAATATAATACCGATTCCGAGAACTGTATGATTTACAACTACACCTCCCAAGTACATAAATCACTCCAAGTTTGCTATTTAAACTATCGTATATTGTTAAAATATTATTTTTACTACACTATAATATATCTCTTCCTTGAAAATATTGTTTTATGACGGTCGCCCGGACAGCGGCATCACATTTTTAGCTTACCCCAACTTCGCCTCAAGATTAAATCTATTGAGCTAAGTGTTAATAAGTTGCATCACCTGGTGGCTTAGCCGTGTGCCGATTTCTCTTAAAAGGTCTCTCTAATATATCCAACAGCCTACATAACCACCCACTCGCATTAAAATCAAACGATCGCGTCGCTAAACGAACTTAAAGTGAACGGGATTTAACAGTTAAACACTTTTGCTCTTTACTTTGTTGTTGTTATTGCTATTGCTATTGCTATTGTTATCATTATCATTGTGGTTCTGGTTCCAGTTGCAATTGTAGTTATTGTAATAGGTATAGCTGGAGTTATAGTGTCTCTGATCAACTAGTAACGATAAAGAAATTGCTTGGAAAATTGGCTTATTCCATTTGATTGCGCTTACTTCATACTTATACTGACAAACTTCAAGTTGTCTATTTATTTGCTTATTTTTTTCTGAATTTAATTCAGCATTACTGTCACTATTATTATCGTTAAGAAAGGGGATATTATTATCGTGTTAGGGGGAAAATGGGGCTCATACACAATTTGGCGGGAAAAAATTTGAATTTTCAAAAACTCTACATTTTTTATCAGAACTAGATACAGCGGGACTCTTAAAAAATTGTACATAAATGAAAAAATTTCTTTTATACTCACCTTGACTTAGAAAAATTTAAAAGAATGTCCGCGGATTTTATTCAAAATATATGAAAACGATTCACAGTGATTAAAATAAATTACTTACTCCAAGTCCTGATTTCTATTATTATTGTAATTTATAATAATGAAATGGAATTATTTATTTATATAAAATCAGTCTTGTCTAATTAATATATACGTTAACGACGACATATATCAATCTACATTTTATTCATGTAATCACATTTAATTAAAAGTAGTTTTTGCAATCGTCTGTGCAACAAACATCGAACATACATATATTAAAATACAGGAACGATTAATTCTGGTATTGCGGCTCTTGTAGTAATTATTCATTGAATAGATAAATAAACATTTAATGCCTATCTAAAACAGACTGTGTAATATGTAACTACCTTATGATGGATGGGAAGAAATTAATATTTAATGCAAAGCATTTTTTCCGACCCAGTACATTTAAATAGTCAACAATAAATAATATACATATTAATGTATGCACTAAGCCAAAAAAACTCCCTATACATGATATGTACATACAACGCAACCAATAAATTATAAATTACTAAACACACAGTACGTTAAGTCTTATTTAACGGTTTTCGTTTTATAAGTGTAATAAATTAAAAGCACAAAAAAACAAGGCGTGGAAATCATTACATACGAGGCTCGAGAAACTCTAATCGAGAGAATAAGAAAGATTCGATGGAATAAAATAATCTGCCGGTGGTTTTAGTCTGTAATGTGTGTCTGCACGTGGGAGATCCGGACTCTACTGTTCAGTTGTGACACCACCAAATGCAGTACACCCACGTGGTGAAAGTTTCTGTCGATTGATTTCATACATGTATGTCGCTTTATATACATATCTTACACGATTAATATAATATCATTTATCATAAATTTTATTATAATAATAATAATATTGAAAATGATAAATATTAATTTATGTATGAGCTTAAAAACCGTCGGAAAAATGAGAATTCAAATCGCAGGTGCCGTAGAACCTGCTATGTTTTATTTTAAATAATAAAAAATACAATATATATTTATATATATTTATTTAGGGCCGTGCTGAGTAATGGTGCTCGAGACACCAAGTGTGAGGAAGGAATTTTGTTTATTTTAAATGTATACTCAAGACTATATGTTTTTAAAAAATAACGAAGGAAAAAAAATAAAACTCACTGATTTAATTATTTTGATATTTTTGTATTAACAATTATGTATATTTAATACAATGATGATGATGAAGCACTTGATGGTTTGGAAATGAAAATACGGGAGCTTAAACTGACCAAAGTAAATATTATCAATGGATGGATATTTATATTTATATTTAAAACAATTGTATGGTCAGCGGGAGTTGGTGTGCATTTAAAGCTGGCCATGTAGAGTTTTGAGGTGTGTTATTCGATACCACGAATGTAACAAATTGTTGACTGTATATAACCTAGTTAAATTCAAAATCATATTGAACGGGACCGTTTACTCGTTAACGAACCGTACTGGTCAATTTAGTTATGGCTCTGCGTATAATTTAATAACGATTCAGCAATATGTGCGGCTAGACACAACACCGGAGTAGTATGCCACGTCACTGTTAGTATTACTGGCTTGCTATATGCCCCGATTATTGTTATTATTATTATTATTGCTTGGTGGCGAAGGGTAAAACGATCATTACACACAATGACATGCGTTTCGCACACGCACCGTCCCTACAAACACCGGGCTAATATGGAGTTTAATATTAATTAATTAAAAAATTTATCGCTTAGTATTCGATTTGATTCATTGATTGGAATTCGCGCCAATTCATATACACACATATAATTTTTTTTTAATCACACACGAAAGGAAAATAGATATCATGGGACAAAATAGGCCATTTTTAATTTTTTAGTCTCAAAAATTTTTGTCAAATTTCATTTTTTTTTAATTAATTAATTATGAGTAAAAAAATTACTTCATATGTATATGTAGCAGAGACTGTTTTCCCCCTTTTAGATATTCATTAAAGATTTAGATTATTCTGTGTGAGTTTGATCTTATAATGATTCGAGTATTTTTATTTAAAATATTCCTACAAAGGAGTGTAACATTTCAGCTCTGTATTCGTTATTCGAGAATACTTGACACACAAGTATTAAAAAATAATAAAATGCACGGTGATTATTTCTCGAAATTTTTTTACACACTGTTGGTTGTTAAAATTGTTTTGTCGTCGTTATAATGCATGCGAAGTGTGTGTTGAGTCTTGAGAATAATACACAATAATAATATGGGGAAAAACCCAGAGAAAAGTATACACAAGATTTCGAGTTAACTTTAACGAGATTGACGAGTGACTAAAGTCGCTTTATATTTAAATTATTTTTTTTAGCTTTAAATATTTAACCTAAATATATATAAATTTTATTTGCTTACCCGATTTATAAGACGTGACTGTATTAAATTTAAATAAACCATTATTAAAAGAGATTCGAGAGATTCATAGGAACGTCACCCCAGCTCGGTGACCCCAGCCCAGGATCGAATCTCACCCCATGTATATGAAATGAGAAAAGACTGGCTTTATGTCTGATGACAAATCTTTACAATTAACGCCTCGTTCACAATAATACCGTGGACGCGATCAATCTGATGACAGTGTGAGTTTTTTTACTTACTTTTACAATAATCCATACCTTATATACATATATATTATCGTAAATATATATATGTGTGAATATAATACTAAAATAACAGTTCAATTGAGGGGTTGCCCCAGCTGTCGGTTGCGTTACTACTAATATGCTATTATTTTCTGTTTTTCGTTCTCTAATACACACGGTAAAGTAACACGCGAACATAATATATATTATAAAAATAAAAAAAAAATAAAATAAATTTATCCGCAATACATCTGTGGAAAAAAAAAAAATAAATTGTTGGGTAGGAATTATTTTCACACATACTTGGTACATAGTTTTTTACATATTTCTAATATATGTACAGACTTATATATTTTGTTGTACATAAACTTTTGTATAGTGCTTGGAGTTTTTGTCTGAAAGCTGGAAAATAGTGAGAGACTTTCCAAGGTTTTTATACTTTTTATTATTTTTTTCCGCGATTGTTAGGGAGAGCATCGCGAGTATGTACCAACCCGCACACTAGCTGTATTTCCGTAAAATGGAAATCCTGTATGTGCGTGTAGAGGAATTGTCGTGTGCTACTGCAACCGCAAGAATTTTCCATTGAGTTTCTCAATACGAAAAGGGCTTTACGTTCATGTTCCATTGCTTCCAAATGTTCTTTCCCCTTTCGCATTTATGTATGCATGTATATTGTACATAATATATGTAGGTATAAGTATAAAATATAGATACTTGCTGTACATAGATAAGTTGTAAGTACACGTAGTGTTCGGTTGGATACGTAATGAACGTAAGCTGAGAACCAACAAATGTCGTAGCACAAATAAGAACCCGTCACGGTGGATTGCACTTTCTGAAAAGACCTACTACTCTACTGTACTTGTACTCTCGTCTACTTTCATTACTGTGAACGTCATGAGTCTACGTTACTCTAACATCACTAACGCGCTCACTAAAATCTCCAGTAATAAGTTCTATTAAAATCACTCCCTCTGTTATTCACAAATTAATGCCCCGGAAATACTCGTCTGAAATAACTCCTATTCAGCCCGTTTCTACATACACATATATGTATACATGTATATATATTTGCGCATGTTTACTGTAGCTCCATACTCGGATAATGGTCCATAGAATTAATTAAATAAAGAGCTTGTTTATTTTCTTTAAAACTTTTTGAAAAGTGTATTACCCAAATGAAAGATAAAGCCAATTCAGAGCCAGCGCCGCTTCGGTATACCGGGGGTAGCCTGGGTATGAGGACACTAGTGTGTACGCTTTTACGAGCCGGCGAGAAAATGAAATTGGACCTTTATCCCCGTCTCGGGTAGAGAGTTGGGTGAGTGCGAGGGGCAGACGTCGAGTGAAATAAATCTGACAAAAATATGTGTTTGACAGATATTGGAAAACATCGATCGAAACGTTCCCCTGCTTCGCACCGCTCAACAATAAATATATATACATACATATTCTTTGTTGTTTTCATTTCGGCGAGTCAATAATAACTTTAGCTTCTCATCTGCATAAACTGTTGTTACTTTTTTATTCATATTTATTGCTCGCCATATCATAGTACTCAAATACGCATACATATGTATATAGAGATAATTTTTAAATAACGCGCGTTATTAATGTTTTATTTGATTCGTTTAGTCCCACTTGAAAATTAGCATATCGGGTGGGATATGTAACAGCTGTTACAAAGCTTGCAGCATCTGATAAACTGATAGTACCGACACGCCTGGGATCTCACCTCCTTTTCTCAACCACAGACTATCTATGCCTCGATTCACTATCACATATAGGTATATGTATATGGCGCATTTAAAATAAACGTTTCTAGTTGCCAGCAGAGATAGAGAGAAATTTTATCTTCTCGCTTACACTTGTGGGGCACCTTCGCTTATAAATGGTTGGTAGGGGTCTCACACCCATGCACACACTCACACATGCGCGCACACCCACAAGCCACCCCCGTAGTTGCAAAAGACGTAATACTTGCTACTATAGACGGTACGCTACTGAGAGAGAATGCGCGTGATACGATATTGCGAATTCTATGGTTTTCGTATTACGGCCGTTCGGGTGAGTTCAATTTCGTACGCGGATACGTTTTACGTGCCGCGTGCTCCCGTATACTCTCATTCTACATATATACAGATATACATGTAGACAGGTATAAGTATATATTGTTAAGGAGAAAAAGTGATAGAAAGAGAGTGAGTGGGTTAGCAGATAAGGGTGGCTGTGAAGAGAGAATCCGAGGAGTGGGTTTTCGCAGGTTCAGGAGAGAGACACCAAGATGTGGAATAGAAAATAGCGACCTGCGCGGTATGCCGTAAATTTTGGCCAATGGATTTTACACGAAAGATAGCGAGACATATAGATATATATGTATATAGGGGCGTCATGTGAAACGAGATTCAGGCCACTTGCTCTTGAGTGCACAAGCTCTTTCTATCTAACGGATTTACATATTCTATTTGGTAAAAGTCGTTGTAAATTTCATCACTTGAGTAAATAATGTCCAGCTAGATTCTTCAATGTTATTGTTTACTTATGTTACAACCCTTTTAAAAATATTTTTTTTGTTCGTTAGTTGGCTATTGTATTATAAAAAATGAAGACGGCTAAGCTGAATGAATTGGTAAAAGTTTTCAGTACGTCTGAAAATTAAGAAAAATTCAAATTTCGAGTTACTGCATTGACGTGAAAATAAATTTTTATTTTGTTCAATTATTGTTTTTTTTTTTGTGTAAAAAATTTGTAATAAATATTGGAAACTAAATAGCAGGTCAAAATTTATTACATAGCAATTTGAAATTCATTTTTAACCACTTTGTAAAATATAAATTTACATGCATATAAAAATGGTAGGAAAAAAAATGTAAAATTTATTTTTCTCGACGAACAATATAGAAAAAATATAAAAACAATTTGTATACATAAAAATACGTTTTACAGTGATTTGTTTTAGGATTGTAAATAAACAAATAGCAAGAGGATTAATCTAGTTTAATGGCCCAATGATAAATTGAACCTTTCATTTATTTATTTAGTTTTTATTCATTTATAAAAAGATATTTTGAATGAAATATAAATCGATTTCAATATAGAGAAATGAATTTATTTTCCACTGTGCGAGTGTTCTTTTTTTTCATAAAGAAAAAACAAAGTAAACGTTCCATTTTGTCCATATATTGCAAATCGATGGAACGAAATGAAAAAGTGGCTTACATCGGTTAGCTCTGCTATACAAACGTTGCCATACTTCTGCTTTCGTGCCATGAATATACTGTAGTGTCGTTTACGTCAGCATCGTCGAATATAATATCGTCCTCTCGTATTTCACGGGCCCTAATACTTCTCTCGAGTGCTAGTGTACTCCAGAACCTTTTGATTTTCCCATCAGCATCATTACCAGCCCGAAAGTTCAAGGGAACTAACCGACGAAAATTAACCCGCGGTTTTTATCGAACTGATTCGAATCAGCGCGAGCAAGGTCATCACTTCATATGTATGAAACTAAATCATAAATGTTATCCTTTTATCCAGTTTTAAATCTCATCGCGGTTTAATAACAAGCCCACGTGTTTGATAGCAGCGCAAACTCTCGGAGAACGAGTGAAAAAATAAAATCGAGATTGTGTAGTGGGAGAAAAGAGCTGGGGCAGAGATCGAGGGGGGCACTTTACTGCGCAAATTAAGGCAAAGTGGCAGTCAGTAATTTTATGTGGCCATCGAGCTACTGATATTGAATTTCCTTAGTCGCTTAATCCAAATCGTCGTGGAGCTACGAGCGATCTCGCGAAATTGGAATCATTACTTTACGGTCCCTTGCGAAATTGAAAGAGAGCTAAGGCACACAATATATAGCACACTGTAGCAGTGTAGCAGTAGTAGTATCCAGACTAGTACAGCTCTTGAAACCAACTGCTCATACTGAGACTCAAACTCATTTCATGATTTTGTGGTTTTTTCATGGAAACTTTGTAGTTTATATGGCTTTAAATTACATCGGAAATTGCCTGGTTTTACTCAAAAATTATTATTACCATTTTTTTTTATAAACTGCGCCAGAAACAAAGTGCATTCCTATTTGAACAACTTGAGTATTTAAACAGTTAACAATCTATAATTATTTATTTTTATCTATAACTCCGAAGTATCAAAAAAATACTCTAAATAAAATTTTCCATTACAACTCAATAAGTAGAAAAATAAATTGAAAACCATTAAATTTTTAAAATTACCCCGAGTCTAATTGCAAACAGTAAAAGCCCCTCGTATTATCAGCGTACTAAAAGTGCGAAGACAACCTAGAATTAGTCTTGAAACTTGGCAGCAGTTGTCATAAAATTGGTTTACCCCTGAAATCACCAATTTCCCCCTTTACTTTTTTCTTCTCTCCTTTATTTTATTATATTATTTTTTTTTTTCTTTTCGTCAAGCTTTTACGACCAATCACTTGGTTGTCTCCAAGTCCCTGAACCCTAGAACTCGCCATTTATTTTTTTATCTCATAAAAGTTTCATCCAATATTACATAGCACCTTTAAGGTAATATATAATACCACTAAAGAATTATTATTTCTCGTTTACTTTTTTTACTATTGTTTTTTATATTTCATACGCCTATTTTACACATTCTCAACTCTAATAATATAAACGATTATATTTGATCCCACACCATCACTTATTTTATTTACAGAGTAGCTGTTTTTTTATCCCTTAATAAATTTACCGGCAGTGTCTCTGTCGCTTATTTACCATTCAATAAATTTATTATATGCTTCCATTGATTGTGAGTGCCATCAAATGTATATTCTATATATACATGTACGCGTGTGCGTCTTTCTACGCTCGGATGACGGTATAGCAGGGGTATGACAATAAGTCCGCGAGCCGTTTAATAGAATAATTAAGGGTCCTCGTATATGGCAGCTGATGCTTTTACAACACGCTCGTGTACTCACTCCATATATATAGATATATCTCTAGTGCTTACTCTCTCTTAAATTTTGTTGCGTGAGATTGGACCGTCTGTACTTGTAGATTGCGCATTAGAGAAAAGTTGTCTGATACACGCACGATTCCCCTTCATCTATACACAAACACTACACTAGTTCAATTCTCGACATCCCCTGTACTATTGTGCACGTACCTCGATCTATCCATGGGGTGTACAGAGGATCCACGCGCAGGGGACAGGACCAACGGAATTAATATTAACCAAAAGTATAAGCCATGATATTTGGGCGCTTGCGCACTGAACATCATATCCATGCGGTTTACTATTTACTAGCAAACTCGATTAACGTTATAATTTTATTTTATTAATGTCAAACGTTGTCCGTATGTTTACACGCCTACCGCATGCACAAAGTCTAGACCAGAGTGATTCAAACTTCATTGCTGGCTGGTAAAATTACTGTAATCGCGTTCGACTATAAATTTTCACTGTATACCACAGAATTATATACATCAAGACTTTAATCATGATAAACGTTACACTTTGATAAGCTCTATCAGATAATTATCATCATTGATTTATCGAATTAAATTTATAGTTATTTTTAAATTTAATTTCATTTGTATTCATCTTCTCTTTATGATCAAATCTCATTCATTTATTGACCCGCATTTTTAATCACTGGCTAATCGAATACTTTTGAGTATTCTAGACTTAGATCGTGATTTATTCCTATTGGTTCATTTAAAATTTACTGAATCTAATTTTAAGGTATGAGTCGAGGTACCTTATAAGCTATTTAATTAATTAATCAATCAATCAATCAATCTTTCGTTCAATTAATTGAATCAGTGTCTATAGAAATGAAGCTAAATAGGGTTCAAAAATAACCGTCACTCGGAAGTATAATATATAAATTAAATCGGCGGTCGCATCGCACTTTAATTGGATGTCTTAATTAAAACAGTCTATGGTTACAGGATACAATATCCAAATTTAGTATTTACAGAGTTCAATAGCGTAATCAAAGATAATAATGACATTAATATTAATATGTCTTATTATAATTTGATACTTAATATGAGAATGCTGATGCTCGGCACGTTATAAATTCAGATATACACAGCTCCATAATCTGGAATAGACAATAGTAAGGTGTAAACCGCAGAATTCTCACGGCAACAGTTATTTGTGGTGTTGAAGTCTCGACTTGGTAATGTCAGGAAGAAGCTAAAGTAAACCCCGTTCCCGTGTGTTACGTACTTATGTACTTCGACTAGATAGTACTGAGTAGACATTGGAGTACATAAGGATGAGAACTGTGTAAGGATACGACGGGTGAGTTAGGCGATGCGAGAACTAGAAACGTCCTGAGTCGTGAGTCCTGAGTTTCTCCAAAAGCAGAATAGAACACATAGCCAACATCCTCTTTCACCTTCCTTCCTTCCTTCCACAGGAAGCTAAAGTCAAGTGGACTCACCGCCGGAAACTCCTCTAATGACTAAACTTGCTAATTTCGACCAATTAGAGCCACCTAACCAGTAGCCCCCTTCCAACGTCTACGACGTCGCCAAAGACCACCTCACCACCTTGCAACCCTTCTCTTCTCTTCACTACTTCTGCTCCCGCTACCTTATTCACTTCATCCCTTTCTCTACTTGATGCAGCTTAGAAACCCCTGCATATATATATGCATACTTACATACACAGATATCCATTCACTTGCCCTCAAGTCGGCCACACTCTAGCTCTAATGCGCACTATATTCAATCTTGACCGACGGTAAATGCTTAGCGAGATAAATTTTGTCTAACCACCAATTCTGCATCACTGAATTCACTAATTAGTGTATAGATTATACATATTACTGTATTACACATCGAATAGACAATAATCTATACAAATTACTTTACGCATGGCTGCAATTATTGAATAAACTTCATACTACATACATCTGAAATATTTAACTTTTAATTAATTAATTAATTAAATTAATAATAATAAATAAAATTAATTAAAACTTTGGCAGAAGAGCCAAATAAAAAACTATTTAAAAGTAGTAAAATAAATTTTTTAAGTATGACTTTTAGCACGTTAATTAAATTATCCGTGTTTTTGAAATAAATAATAAAACGTTGAGTTTGCGTATAAATTAAAAACAATTTTCAGTGCATAATATATGTAATTTATATCCGCGTAAGCTTCTCGATGCGTTCTCAACTCTGGTGGATGTGTATAACCACAGATAGCTCGTTATAGACGTAGGCGTACGCCTCTTCAAGTAAATTCTTACGTCTCCTCATTATATTTATAAATATGAATATAAATGTCTGCGATCTCGTTAAAATACAAGTGATATTTAACTATTGCGCAGTATGTTAACACCAAATTAAGTTTTTTCAATTGAAAATTAACCGATTTCTCGGAAGAGTCAATGGTGTCTAAAAAAAAACCCTATTAAGTTACCGCCAGTGGATTGCATCGTAAGTTTGTAGTGCGGACAATATAATGTACATATATAATATTAATATAATAAGCGTAGGATTATTAAATGAGATGGGAGTGACTCTGATCTCTTGTAAGCTGATGTCAATCAAGTGTACTCGGATGCAAGCACACAGCATCGAACATCCAGCATATGAACAGAGCACTCTTCGGTGGTTATACGAGTGGTCAGAGAGTATTGAGTGTCGTGGTCGGTTTGAAGTTGGCAATGGTGTGGAGTAACAAGCTGCCACTGTCCAATATTTATGGGGGGGCCTCGTAGGGGTCGTGAACGCGGACTCGAGCTTCAGCAGCACGATACGTGAATCCTCATCTACATTCTCTTTTTCCTTTTCCGATCCACTGCTATAATACCAATCCTCACACTATACCCCATACATACTTTTACACCCAAGCTACATCAAATACGTCAGCGGAGCAATACCATACCAGCATTGTAGCTCGAGCCAACTGTTATTTGCAAATAACAGTTTTACACTTTGACTCTTTCAACTTGTGTATTATTGCCTCAGTGAAGAGGTCAACCTACAAAGGTTCTAAACTCTTATATTGCTCTGCGTTTACATGTCTGATGCACAAACACACACATGCACACTAATAAAATATATATATACTTCCACACCCACTTTCACATGTGGAGTTTTACACATATGTATGCAAAATTCAATTATGCATATGGCATTTGGTACAAGGCTTTAAAAGTCACCAAGACATGTTTATATGAACTAGCAATTATTTTTACCACCAGCAATTCTTTTTTTCACTAAATTTATTTCAATTACACTAAACAATTACTGTCAAGCTTAAGCTGAGAAGCCATTTTGTGTACATAAATTATTATTTTCATGTACTTAAATAATTAATCCTGGTTACTCGAAATTGGTCTAATAGTATTAAATATCAAGTTTATAACAGCCGTTAGTATCAGCATTTTTACGCGAAACAGCTACAAAGCTATAATATATATGTAATAAGAAGTATATGTAACGAACGTATTAAAACTGGGAATGGATGCCGAAACTCTGTGCAGGCCAGCTCTTTCATAACGCCGGGTTTAATGCGTCTGAGATTTATGTCGTATAGCGCGGATGAAATTCCATCTTGTGGTGTATACATATGTACATATGTAGGTATAGGTTCGTATGGAGAAAGGTTCATGCTCGGGCGGTATGGCAGAGCAGCCAAGAGTTATGCTTGCACTGATATCTATTATAAACCCATGAACCGCCCCTACACTAGTTTCCACGTGTCCTCTTTCTTCGTACATTTAACTCACGATATTTTAGCACTCTTGCACTCGATATGTGGCTCTCTGCACTCTCGAAACCAAGTACTCGTATTCTGGGGACACTTAATTAAATACGTATTAAGGGACTGAGTGTATTCCGATGTACCGATGCCCGAAACACCATCAGCGAAAGAGAAAGTTATGTCTATACATATATATATAAAGTGCGCGTACATATGTGGACACATACTTCTAGCACATTGGCTAGCACAGCTTTAACGGCTTCTATGTACGCTACTGGGTAATCTGACACTCCATTGAACCTTCCGATATGATTTATAATAGCAAAGTGCTTTATTTCAGCCTTTTTGACAATCGTGTGTCTTTATTATTGCCATTGCTATATATATAAATACGTCAAATTATATTTAGCAAAAAAAATGTTACGCCATAATTTTATAGCGGTAGTGAATGTCAAAATTTTTTCTTAGATTAATAAAATAAAAATTTATTATTTTATCCGTGAGGAATATGAGTATAAATATTTAAACTTGTTGCATGAATAGATAACAATGTGATAGTTATGCAAAACACAAAGTGGGAAATGGAAAAACTATAAAACCAGAACGGCAACTACAAAGTCCTTGGTGTTGTAGAGTCTTGACGTCGGATGGTATAAGAGTGAAGCCTCTCACTTGGTGGTCAAGAGACTCTGGTTTTTTTCTTTTTACTTCCACTTCAGTATATTTGTTTGTATGTATATATGAGAGTACACTTTCGCTTTACTCATCTGTAAGGCTATCCCTCAGGAATAATATTTCACAGTGAAATGGCTGTAGTTGCATTCCTACCGACAACTATAACCAGACAACAATAAAATAAGGCATTTGTATCTCCTAATAACACTTTTTCTTACTTTTTTTCTTGTTTCTCCTCTCCATTTTGCCTGAGCCTCGGTCTTGGTCTTCATTTTTACAGTACTCACGCAAAGAGATTTTTCTCTCTACAGCAGTAAAAACATAAAGAAACATACCAGAGTCTTGAGCTTAAGACCCAAGTAAAGTAATACACTGAATGCTGAAAATAATCGCAGTAAAAGCTGACGATTTCTTGAGAATGCGACCGAGTTTGAGGCATAAACGCAAACATGAACCGAAAAAAATTTCTGTAAAAACAAAACATAGTAAAAGTAATAAATAAAATTTAAAAAAAGATAAAAAATGAAGAGAATCCGCACGTAATGATAACTTTGGTGCGAGGTATAATGACCGGTCGAATAGACGCAAAAGGAGAATAAGGGCAAAGAATACAGCACACAAACTCTCTGTTGGTTGCGAATAAAACGAGACCGAATAACTTTTAAAGAAAGGAAAGACTATAAATATCCCGAGAGAGCGAGCGAGTGAGAGCTCGGTTTTGAAAAATAATCTAATTATTGGTGAAAACGATTATAGTAATTATGCGAAAGATGAGTGGGTTCTCTGTTTGTTACCGTGGACCTTTATTAGACGTATATATACAGACAAATATATGTTTATACACATATATAGATGCCAAGAAGGTTTTTGAGGCAAATGAAAAGGCGTACTTTTCTACACGAAGATGATCCACCTTCTCATGATCATATGCCCTCGAGTCTTCTCGGAAGAATCACACAACGGAATCGAGAGAACCTAACGATCATGTAATTATCTTCATGCCTTTGGGCCAGACACTTTTATTTTGTCATATCATATATGTATTTAAAAAATTTTTTATCTACACGGAAAGAAATTTTCTTTAAAAATTACCGTTAAATTCACTGTAATCGTGGGACATAATGCAGTGCTTTTATTTATTACCATTTTCGAAATAAAAATTAGGAAAAAATTCATTTATTTTGTGGTAAACTTCATAAAATTTACCGAAAACCGAATAAAATTTACAGTAGACTACGGTAAAATTTGTTGAAAAAAGGTTAAAAATTATCTGACTTACCGACAAATGATTAGGTCGTGCCATTCGTCCCACGATTACAGTGAATTTAACGGTAATTTTTAAAGGAAATTTCTTTCCGTGTAACAATTATACCTTACCCAATAATTACAATAAATTCAACAATGGATATAGACAACACATATATGTATATGTTATATATACATTTATAGATAGACAGATACAATGAGATGATGCGCATTAGTTTTATTGATACAAAATTAAACTAGAGTTATCGTTGTTACTATCGCCCACGGACGTCCTCGTTATCATTCCTTATCGCTAACAACATCGCCACCATCTCGTTATTATCGGTTGTAATCGTCCTTGTGGCACTCGACGTCCTCGTTTTCGTAGGATCGTGATCGTTAATTATCTCTATCGGCTGCTTGATCATCGTTTAGCTTCCTCTGCTTCTGCTCTGTTATGTTATCCCTTACTCACTCACACTCATTAGGGCTATAAGACTGTCTATTCAACTTCGTCATTATCATTCTGGTAATTACCAGTACACTCACACACACTCACATGCACACATCCACACAAATATATCACTCTGATACACATATTCGAGTGTATTTATGCGCAAATGTGTCTGTGCGAATGTGTGTATTTATACGCTATCGTCTCGTTATCGCAGTGAGGTCACTTCCGCTACTTAAAGAAAACTCGCTTCTCAGTATACACTCACGCACGCTTACAATCGGTCGGTTTATTTGATGAATTACGATTTTTCTTCTATCTCATTAGTAGACGTCGCGATAATTATCACTTAGGAAACCGGCTTAATTTATTTTTATGTTTTGTAAAATTTTTTAAGCCATTAAATATATTTTCAAAGTAAATTTCCATAGCTGTGATAAAATAAACGATTAATGGTTTACCAATCAACGTCAAAATTAGCACTCGTGGGTTCCATATAATTGAATGCAACAGCTGGCAGGTGATGGTGGCAAAGGTTTCCCTATTCCACACAATAATACACTACACCACATTTCATATATTATTAGAGTAATGATTAGTGAAATTGACGTTGAAGAGATTTTGTTTTCAAAATATTTTACACAACCTTTCATTTCAGTTTTAATACACTGTCATTTATCCTAGTTTTTTTTTTCTACTTAATTTTGTCATGGGTAAAATTGCTTAGGGACTGAAATAATTACAAGGACTATGATGTATTGAGGAATACTTGTATACTTGTGTCCACATGTATATTTATTTATACATTTTTAGAATTTTAAAATATCGTGAGAGCAAAGCCTGCTGATGGGTGATGTCCCAAAAACCACACGCTGAGTTTTACCAAGAAGGACCGTCGTTATTAATTAAGAATCGGCGGCATCCACAGGCCTCTCAGATGCTCATGCTTATTATAATCCATATGGGTATGAGCCCGTCCCCAGGTAAAGCCAACACAAGGAAAATAAAAAATAAAAATAAATATTCAGTCAAATGAGATTTTTAAAATGAGACATTTTCGGTTACTTCGTTTTAAATCCATCCACCCGAAATTCTTCTCAACCACTAAATCATTTTTTTTCTAAGACCCGATCTAAGTAGATTACAGAGATAATATTTTAATTTTTAAATTTTATTGTTATAAATTACATATTTAATTGTACACATAAAAAAATTTATTTAAAATTAATGACCACATTAAATCGAACAAAGAAAAAGTTTTAATTTATAATTTAAATTGGTATAAGTTTAAAAAATAAATTAGTAAAGAAAATTATATCATCGACCAAGGCAATAGTTATGTATATATGTATATATATATATATGTATATTTATATAAGAACAGCTGGTGAACTCTGTAACGATAGCAGCAAATGAGATGGACTGAGAGAGCGCGAGCAGGTCACCAGAGCGGTAGCAAGTTAATGAGATTACTTTCTCGAGGGCGGAGGGAAATGAGAAGATCTGATTGGACGCCGGAAAAGATCATAAAGGCGAGTAATTAGAGCAAGCTTTGTTCGTTCGTACAATGGAATTCGTGAAGCGGAATTGCTATTTCCGTATATACATATACATATACACATACATATATATATTTATCAATCACAGCGAAAAAAAAGTAAAGCTCCGTATCAAATTGTTGAAACTGGGCATCATTCTATTGGCTTTCGTCAATCAGCCAATTAATAAATTACTATTAATACCCTCGACTACGCTAATAATGAAGCTAACCAAAATTTTGAATTTATGTTTCAGATAAAAATAGAAATAAAGAAGAAGAAGCGGTCATTTACGTGAAAGTAGAGGTTAAATACAGGAGAGCAATCGCGATCAAGTGAATAAATTTATTTGTGACGGAAAGTCGGTGGGCTTTAAGGCCCACCCATCTAATTGGTCAAGCTGGCGAGCGCTTTGACCGCTGGTATGAACCCCCACCACCCGGGCCACTCAGCAGCATACCCACATCACCCCTCGCTGTCGAGTAGCCCGCACCACCCTGGTGCCGGAGGACCTCATCACGGAGGATACGGCACTCCAGGCAGCGGCAATAGTGGCGGTGGAGCCGGTGGTGCCAGCAGCGGTGCAGGAAGCAATAGTACCTCGACGCCGGATCTGCCCAGTCCCCACTCACCCCTAAGTCATTCAGGCCAAGGTGACCCCGGTACACCCTATGGTTCCATGTCAGGCACACCGGGCATGGGCAGCAATGGTCATCTTCACGGTGGCGGAGGTATGATGGGTGACAATCCTCATCACTCGGTACACACACATCCTCACTTGCCAGGACATCCTGCGTATCCTCCTGTCAATCATAATAACAACAATTGCACCTTAAAGGTAAGAATTCTTTAACCAGTAACCGGATAAATGTTTTTTCTTTGAAGATTTATTGGGATTTAGATAAATCGATAGCGATTATTGTGAATGCTTTAAATTTCTGAGCTGCTGTGGAATGTGATTTAGACCAAAGTACGTCAGTATTAAGTCTACACATGTGTACATATGTATGTATGTAAGTGAGTTAATGCTATTGGAATAGTATTGAGAATAATTTATAATAATAGACATTGTATAAGAAATTTATCGGAGACACATGAGCTCAGATTTGGGTGTAGAGTTGATAAGATCGTGTGAAAAAATATTTTCTACCGTTGGAAACGAGTGGATGAGAATATTGAGAGTAGAGTTTTGTTTGTGGGTACAAGATTTAGTTTATATGTATGTATATACATACAGTTGTATACCTCTCAGTTGTATTCTCTTAGCCGAGAGGTTCTTGCGTCATCGTTAAGGTTGTTGAAACTAGCATGAGCTCGTGTCGGTTCCCCAAGTGCTGTTGGCCTACACTTTCTAAGCGCGTGGTGGTTCAGCAACAACGATCATCGAAGAGAGAAAGCCAGTAGGCGGAAGCATTGCCAAAGATATTTCGTATTCTTGTTAAATAGGATATTTCGTATTTTTATTATGCATATACACATATTTATTTTCATTTTTATTAACCGAGTACAACTATATTTAAAATTAAGTTTCTCTCTTAAAAAAAATTTAAAAAAAAATTAAAAAATAGCAATCATTTATTTTCGTAATTGAATTTATACCGTAAAATTAATTAAAATTAAATTGGAGTAAAAAATGATATTAACATTTTTTAATTAAAAAAATTTCATTAAGATAATTGGCTATAAAATTAATTGTAACAATTTTTAAATTGCTTTAAAATATTAATTTATTTAAATGAAAATTCATGTGACCACGTGACTGCTGTTACACATTTCGTAGTAAATATATATGTATAATAAGAAATTTATTTTCATCCAAATGACGTCATTATTACGAGAATTGTGGGAATGATGAGGAAAAAATGAAATGAAATGGTTGACGTGTCGGCAATGACACATCGGGACTCAATCAACGCACATAGTGTGCACACAGTAGAGTATAGTGTACTTATAATAGCAAAGTTTAAGGACGACAGAAGATGGAGGAACAAATAGCCAAGAGTGCAAAAGAGTGATGTTAATGACGAGGGGCATCGGAGCCTTATAGCTCAACAGAGGGGCCTCTCAAGCTGAAATTCCACGGGTATTATCCGGCTACGTGACCCTCACTTAGCTCGCCATTGACAAACGTAACAATATGGGCATTTACCATGGAGAAATATAATTGAATGGGGCAAAGAGTGTTGCGGGGTCGAGCTCTGTGGAGTCTGCTGGCTCTGTAAGAGCGACAGAGACCGAAAGACCCAGAGTACATTAAGGACGAGAAACTACTATACTATATATACATATATATATATTTATATGTGTATGTAAAGGTAAAGCAAAAGAAATGGGAAAGACAGAGAGGGCAAGATACTTCTCCCACCTTTTTCACTACCACCATGACAACCAATGGGACCCTTCCCCCTTAGCACGTTCGTTAGGTCCTTTCTAGGCTCTTCTTTTTGTACATATTCTTCATCGGTATCCCCCTCCACTGGCTCACTACCATCGTCATCATCTATACCTCGGAAACAGAACGCAACGGGGTACCTGAACCCAGAGACCCCGAGAGGCATTCAGGTCCCAAAGCCATCCGGCAGACCCCGTCCAGTCAGTTGGGTCCTGACTTCGGTCGGGGCTAGTTCGTCGTTTTCTGTGCATTCCAACACACACTACAGTTTACTTCTCTACAGTTTGCTCCTTACACACTTATACATTACTGTATACTCTATACTTTAACATCATTTAAAACTAACTCACTCACTCGCTGAAGAACTCGCTCTCTTTCTTTCTCTGTTACTCACTCACACGTTCACCAACTTTTTTACTCACTCTCTCTCAGTGCACAGTGTTTTTCATTCTCCGTTTCTTTTCGTTCTCCCTACTCGTATCGCCGAGTATCGTGGTGATTTTACTCAAACGTCTGAGAGTAACCAGTCGTGTTTGTTGCGTGTGGGTACGATCAACGTGTTGTGAGTTGAGTCAGTTGGAGCACATTTAGTTGAGTCTTTCGACTAAAGTCTTATATCCCTCTGCCTTATATTACATTACCTTACCACAAGTTTCATTAACCAGAGGCTAGATTATCTATAATAAATCTTCATTTCGTAATAATCCACTGGGTATTAATGCTGCCAAGTGTTTTGGAGTAACGTTCATTCAAGTGATTGTTTGAGTGCATAAGCCGCCGCGTTGTTCCTTGTTTTGTCTACTGAACTGGGAAATAAATAGCCATCAGATTAATCCAGCATACGCTGATTCACTTTTCTGAACACTGCTGGACTTGGTAGTAGTAGCGGACAGTGAATTAATTGCCGAAAACAAACAATCGGCGTTTTCTCACCATGGAGATCCACACTCATCACTACAGCGCCATCACTGCGCGTATGAACCAAATGAAGTGTTTTCCCGGTGACAAAATTGTGAGTTAATATTATTTCTAAACTGGTAGCATGGATGCATGTGTGTGTAAGTGTGAATGTGTATCAGTATGAGTATGAGTAAGAGTAAATAAGTTGTTTTAGAGCTGTAGGAACAAGTGCATGTACTTGTTTGTCCTACTGCTCTGAAGAAAAAGAACGTGGTTGTATTTAAAATGTGTTACGGAGATGAAGGAAAGAGAAGTTGAGGTGATCTTGGTTCAGTTGCTGGTATTGGAGATGGTAGTGGTGGAGGAAAGAGTAAGAGCTGGTTGGTGGTGGCAGATTATAAGTCCGAGAGAGAGGGTTTTAGGATATTTACTGCAAGGTTTGCCTGAAATGAATTCCCGAGCGACGAAGACGACGCACTGAGAGCACCAACCGCAAGGACATTGGATTTCAAGATCCTCACAACGATCCGTGGTCCGCTTTTGGGATTCTAATGTCCCGTTTTACTAGTCTCCTGTCTCTGGTCTCTGGTCTCTGGTCTGTTGTCTGTAGTCGGGCGATTGATATTCAACGAAAACTCGTTTGTATTACTGAAGAGTGCGACGATTTAATCGACTTTCCTTCAATGAGTGCGATTGAAAATTTTGTTGGCTATTTATACTGGCCCGTTTTAGACAATTATCTTTGGAGCATGAAAATTTCGAACATTGATAGCCTGGCGTTGTTTAATTAAAAGTCGGTTTAGTTGACGGGAAATTGATTTTTTTTTTTTATTTCTAAAGCGGAATTGATTTTTTTATCGGTTTGTTGTAAAATGAAGTACTTTTTCTGCTGTTCTTTCCTACGCGTGACCGTCGCGAACGAGTGATTTTGAGGAGATTGGCTTTTGCGTAAAAAGATACGGGTGCGTGATTTCGGTCAAGTAGCTCTTATTATTAACTATACCGTTTAGTTTGTCTCTTACGAAATATTATCGCTGAATTAATATTAAATATTATAATAACAATAATTTATAAAACATTTCGGTAAAACTCAAAGTCCATTTTTTAAAACTTCCAGTAAATTTAAAAAAATTCTTACTTCAAGTCCTTCAATCAGAATTTTTTTTTACACAAAAGTATCAATAGATAAATTATCGTAGATTTCTACTTTATCAGCTCTCACTTGAATAAAAAAATAAGGAGAGACAAGACCTAGTAATGATCCTGAAGTTAGCAAGCAAACAAAAATTTTTGGGCTTCTTTTTTCAATAATTTAATTTAAAAAAAAAAAAACTAAAAATATGCACTTGTAGGAAATTTAAAAAACTGTTTAAAATCATGGCCTAAAAATCATTTCAATAATAATTTATAGTTAAATTTTACTCTCAAATTTTTCAAATTAACTTGTAAGAAATCCACAAGATTGATTACGTATTTAAGCATTTAATTATTCGAAGTACATACGAACCGAGCAACAGAACTCGAAAAGTTAAAATTTAATTATTTTGATGAATGCGAGAGTGAATGGTAATTTTTTAAAGAAAGTACAGAGCGCTCAGACAATTCAAAGTTAATTTATCTGTCCTTTCAACAAACAAATTCTCGACCTATAAAATAATACCACTATTTGTATGATTGCAGCAAGAAGGACCTCCAGGCGCAACGAATATGCAATTCTGCGCGGGCTGTAACGGCAGGATAGTAGAAAGATTTTTACTCCACGCGATGGATCGTTACTGGCACAACAGTTGTCTCAAGTGTAATTGTTGCCACCTACCTCTGATAGATTTGGGCGCATCCTGTTATCTCAAAAACAACATGATCCTCTGCAAGACCGACTACATGAGGTAAGTGCATCTTCATATATACTTAACACAAACGCGAACCTCGCCCCAGCCATAAATATTTATAATACACATAATAACAATGCAATTAAATTTAATCCTTTTATCCATTTAATCGTTAATTGATTTCCGGATTAACTCGGAATTTCGCTACTTAACTGAAATCCGATAGTTATATTAAAGTGATTGTCGCGCAATACGCCCTCCTATTCATTTTAACTTAATCCCACTACCCAGGAGCCCTAATGAAAATGTTTCCTATCCGTCGTTTATTGCCTAATGTCCCTTTATATTTCGCTCTAATGCAATTACTCACTCTTGTGCTCATAAATATAAATCTCAATAATACATTTAATTATATAATTGAGTTACAAGTTTACGTACTTGTACGCATTAGACACAACGTACAAAAGTCGGCTTGTAAATTAAACGAACGCGCATCTAAGTAAATTATTTTAGTGACGATAATTCTAAATGTCTTGGGGAAAGAGAGTTACATGTGGTTGTGTTGATACTGCGGGTCTACTTGTGATGTTACAAAGCTCAAAGCTAGGTAATCGTTGGGGACCGTTGTTCCAAATTTAGAGGATTCGAGGTCAGAGTACAATTTAATGAGAAACAGACGTCGACTTACATTACATTAGGTGGACCCGTCCGCCGCTCGGAATAGATCGACGTGCTGTTGCTGCCTCCAAAGTCCGACCAGACCATTCCTCCTCGTTTAGTTCAGTTCTTTAGGTCTAACCGTCGGATACTTACGGTGTGTTGCCTCTCGCTTTTTATCTCATCCATCTTTTTCTTCTTCTCCATCTTCGTCTTCTTGCCCTCTCCTCCCCTCCCGCCATTTCCTCATCTTTTTGTGCTTAAACTTGTTGTACTTATTTTTATTTCAACTGTCATGGTGCACTCTGTACCTCTGTACCCTCTGTACATTACTGCACAATATATACACTCTGCTCTATACTCTGCGTCACTTTAAGTCCCAAACGAACGAGATACGCAACGCTAAGAGCCAATTACTCCACCACAGAAATCGTTTTTATGTTAAAAAATAATATACCTATGTAATTATTTATTTAATGTGCACGTTGGTTTTTCGGCTGTTGATTAATTTTAATTTAAAAATATATAAAATATATAAATGTATATATTTTTATTTTTTTTCTTTACTTTTCCGGTAAAATTTATTTGCTGTAATAATTTGATGTATAGGGAATTTAAATTTTTAGAACATGAGATTTGAATTTAAAAGAGTGAATTTAAAAAAATTTTTTTCTAGCATTTAAAAGTCACGTCAGGCGCCATTTAACTCAAATTATTTTTCTCAGAATATTTTACCTGTCACGTTTTTTTTTTTTTTTTTTTATTCTCATCAAATCCATTTTAAATTATCGAGTATTTTTTGTTGAATAAAAATAAAAAAATGTAAATAGAATCTTATCAATCGTTTGTCTATTCCAGCTTGTTATAGAACCGAATAACTAAATAATTGAAAAAAATAGTAAGATAAAACTAGAGCAGAATAAAAATAAACAGTTTATATAAATGAAAAGTATTATTCGTGCAGGAAACCCGAATGTTTTTGAGAAAGAAGTTGGGGGCAACGAAAGTGAATGAAAAACGTTTTTCCAAAGCTTGCGACGGGAAAATAAACAAATAAAACAGTGAGCACGTGGGCTAGATGAGCAGGTGTGTGGGTGAGAGAGAGACGAATGAGAGAAATAGAAGATGATAGAGATGGCTCGTTTCTTTTGGATTCAAGGAATGTTTCAATCAGTTTGATTGAAGGGCTGAGCTACAGCAAGAGGGTAAACTCGATTTACAGGCATCTACGTATACGTCTATACGTGTGTACTGGGGTAGAGTAGGGTGGTGCTTTACCGCGGGAACGGGGACAGGCACGCAAGGGGACGTGTGGGTATACACTGCGGTAGTCGTGCAGGAGCTGGTTCTCCTCGTTGGGGGTTAGGTTGACTGCCGGCAAATCGTATGTGTATAGAATGAGCCAAGTGAGTGAGACAGACAGACAGACTTACTTCAAATACTGGTACCACTGCTACTTGTACTGGTAGTAGTTGCAGTAGTAGTAGTAGTATACAGAAGCAATAGAGAAAATGAGATAGAAAATGAATCAAGGGGTGGGTGCTACAATCACCAGGATGCGTCCAATCATCCTTCTCTTCCCTTTCGGCATTTTGGCTGATACATAGACGTTAGGTTGAGAGAGTAAGTGAGCGAATAAAAAGAGAAATACATATATATGTGTGTTAGATTTATAGGTATGTATGAGAAAGAGAGAAGACACTTGAGAATGTTACTTTTAGTTCATATGAGAGAGCAAGAGAGTGAGGACTGAATAGGAGAAATAGTAGATGGTAGTAGTGAGGTTTTGGTCGACACGAGAACGACGACGACGACACGCGGCCGAGGAAGACGGGAGGGCCAATCATCGCGGTGGCTTTCCGCTGGAGCGCGTCAGCCCGACGTCACGCGGTCCCTGTGTTGGCCTAGATGTGCAATCAGACTGGCTTCAACCAGCATCAGATCCTTCCCTCTACCCGCGACTCGTGTCTTCTTGGTGCGGGTTGCCACTCTACGTGCATCATCACCCCCTCGCTTCTTCCTGGCCGAATACCAAATTCCGGCAATTTGCTAGCTGGGCTGGTTGTTGTAGGTACTTTGTTGAATCAACATGATTGGGCTTGACGCAATGAGGTATACCATAGATAAACGAACCAAAAATATAAGAGCTTAAGATGTGACGGATAGATTTCTACTCGAGTATTTTTATTTTTTTTTCTCAGTATACATATAATATATAATATATGTTTTTAGTATTTTTTGAAAAATGTTCTTTTATTTTTTATTGCTAGTACTAATTAGTTTATCGCAGCTATTTAAAAGTAATGACCAACTATTAAAAGGTAAATTAATTTGGCCTAATTTCTTATCAGCACGGAAATTAGCGTCGACCTCATGACAACCGTCTGTTTGAAAGATAACTCGTCACGTGAATATAAAGTACTTTTAAAATAAACCGGTTGAGATATACGAACATACAAACATTTATTTGTAAATATATTCACGAAACAATAAAAATAAAAAATGAACAAAAAAAGAAAAGAAACCGGTAAAATAAAAAAAATAAACAAATGAATAAATAATGAGTTTATGAGTATTGTGCGTTGTAAATAGTAAGAGAGTAGTGAAATGAAAAATAAAAGGAGTATACTCTAGGGTGGAAAGAGAGGGAGAGAAAGAGGTGGCGCAGGAGGGTGGCAACGTTGGCGATAAGGGGTTCATTAGAGGCAGTTTATTACCGCCTTTGAAGTCTCTCGCGTGTTGCCATTAAGTCTCGCTCGATATCTCGTAATATCTCGCTCTAATCTTGCGAGGAGAAGTTAATTGCTACCTCCCTCTTTGCGTTCCCCGTCTTCCTTTATCCCTCTATTTCTTCTCACCCCTTCGACGCCGGCGTCTTCCTCTTCTTCGTCTTCGTCTTCAGACACGATTATCCTGGCGCACGTGTCGTTGGTTTTACTTCTATTCACTATTAAACACATACTTTGAAATTTGAATTTAACCAACCTCCACATCCTCCGTGCGTACGCGGATAATTTTAGTACACACTTTATACTTCAATAATTAATCCCTTTGAAATATTTTGCTGTAAAATTTACTCCATCGAAGATTTTTTGGATAATCACTTTGACATCGCGGCTTTAATTTTGTTTTAAAATATTATTGAACGATGAATTTTAATCAATTGGTACAGATTGTTCAATTAATTTAATTATCGCTCAGTCAAAGTTGCGTGAAAGTTTATGTACGCAAATTCTGATGGTAAATTCAAACGTTATATTTACTATTCAGAAGGTAATTAAACCGTCAATTGCAATTCAAGTAAATTAATCGATATTTTAATGAAATTGAACAGTAATTACTCATCTGAAAATTACGAAAATTATTTTAGTCATACTACTAATATTGTTTGGGGTTATTAAGTTATTAATATAATAACTTTTGTTTATATATGACATATCATTTCTAATAGTGGGAATCTCTGAAAATATGAGTAATGCGCGTGTTCAGAATCCCGTTGAAATGAAATCACATTTTTCGTTTAACGTTTTGTCCGATGACACACGTCTTGCAAAAGCTCAACACTGTAGCTTTAGATTTTTCATATATATATTTTAGCAAACAGATAATACACGTGTAGGACGAGAAAGTGAGAAAGAGATGATGCACGTCACGTTTGTCATCTCGTGGATATTAGACGGCGTTTATGTCTCTTCCGTTGACGGCCTTAGTCTTTGTGGTTAATAATAAATTAAATCAACACTTGTTTTTTAGTATCCATAGTTTTTTTGCAAATGACTAGTTTTCAAATTTTATGACTTTATCAAAAGTCTATGACTTTTTTTAAAACTAATATTTTTTTAACCAGCCTCATTTTGCCCTAAAGTAAAAAATAATTTTTATTCTCTTCAAATTTGGACGCTACGAAAAAAATTTAGTAAAATCAGGATCGATAAATTTCCTTTTCCAATTTTCACTGGCTTTCCTCTTTAAAAAAAAAAAAAAAGGATGCGTTTTTATTCAATACTACTGTGTATTGTTATTATTATCGTTATTTTGTCCAAGTTGTTGATTATCAAAAGAGCCAAGTGGTAGATCGCATTGACTCATCGCATCGCCTATATACATACCCATATATGTACATATATATCCAAAGCATTACACTGAATAATATATAACGACATCGTCACGTACTGCGCAAACGAATTTCCCGTACTTTGCTCCTTTGACGGAGATCTCCGGGTATCGGTACTCAAACGTAGTGTGTAGATAGTGCACAGCTCGCACGTACGTCAAGAATAGATAATCCGTAAAAAAAAAATAGCCGTCACATTGACAACATATAGAATACCTTTTTCTCTATACTCATCTCTTGCACTGTACCACTTTCTATATAACACTGGTGTATATATGTACAAGTAGGAACCGACGTCCAATGACGCCAGGCAATTACTCCAGTAGCCCCCTCTTGTTTTCGCTCTGTTGCAATTATTGCCAGGACATCCTTTGTTTTCTACTAATTGAAAAATACTCGCGAGTAACGATAGCTATGTAAAAAGAGAAAAAATTAACCGGCATGGAGCTAGAGAGGGAAGAAGGGAAAGACACCCGTGGAACTTTATCGGCTTGGGATTCTCTACGGTATCTGTCAAAGACGCGTGTGACTCAGATAAAAAACAATATGGGAAAAAAAAATATTTATAGATAGGGGACGAGTAAATTGAATTTATTTAATCAGTTAACTTACTATCCACGTTTTTATACATGAATGCTGAAGCAAAAACTTCTTTTTCGATAAATGTATGCTGGGTAACTTTAATTTTTATTTATATTCATTGGACACAATTTCATCCAATTAATTAAACAAAGCGATTTATATACGGACGCGTATGTGTGGCCAATAGTCAACACAAAAATAATATTATTAAACTTTATTTTCTTTCCGCAATTTTCATATATGTACAAATTAAATGGATTTCTCCATTTATGTGTTTGCTTTAGTGATTTTGAAAAGACTGTGAGTGCAGCCATGTGAATTCATTCAAATATCAAAAGCTTTTACTGTATAGACAATCGAATTTATTGATATTAATTAAAGTGAGAATTTGTCTGTGAATTAAAAAAATTTAATTACTGACAAATGTGATTTTTATTTCTATTAACTTCCCGCTATCAAAAGTTCAAATTGGAAAAAAAAATAATTGTTGAATTCAGTTGAATTTTCAAAAATTGAGATTTTGACAGGTGTCGAGGTTTGAAGGAAATTATTATTGTTATCAATAAGAAGTTTTCGAGATAATTCGCGGGGTCAACTTTTTTTCTGATTGATTTAAATTTGTTAAAATAACGTATGATTATCTGAATGAAATTTTTCGATGTTTGAAATCTATTACTCTTAAACAGTTGACAAATAACCCGACAAATGTTTTTTAGGTATTTCTTTAATTTAATTTTTTATTTTGGTTGTTGTTTTTATTGTTTTTATCGTCTTTACTCGTGTGTTCTCTCCGCAAAACCATTCGCTGCTCGTTGCACATCATGAATTTTAATCCGCGCGTCAGTTAGACGTTAAAAAAACTCACTTGTGAACGTAAAAACAGAAACAACAAAAAATAAAATGCTAAAAAAACGACACATGTTAATATTTTTTCAAAGAGTTTCAGTCTCACGGACTTTTTTCAGAAAGAAAAATAAACTTTGTCATTCTGCCGTTAGTAAAATAAAACCATTATTACAATAAAATTTTTCTAAATACATCGATGAATATCCTTTGAACAAATAATTATGAATTTAAAAATTAATAAACAGTACGTGTTAAAAATAAAAGCACTTAATTAAAATTTACACAACAAAAATTCTAGTAACGCTCACTGAAATGGAATACGTTAGAACATTTAAAGTTTTTTATTTTTTTTTCCTATGGTACATCAACTGCCCGAATTCCCCTTTGACGGGTTTTGTTCACTCGTGAAAAACCAATCGGTTCCAACGAGCAGTCGATGCGTAAAATATACGTCATTTGCTTGTAAAAATACGTCGCCTTTAATTTGTCAAACCGCACAGGAAAAAAATTAAAACAAAAAAAATACTTCGCCGCTTCATACTTTCAATTATGCCGCTAACGCTCTTTCTCACTTTTATTTTTATCTCTCATCCAAACTAAATCAATTTTATTTTTTATCCTAACTCTTTTCTCTCCTGCGGAATTATTAAATACATCCACACATATATAATATATATATATATATATAACAACTATTACTACTGTACAGGTTGATAAAAAAAAATGTCACGAATATTTGATCAAAGAAATAAATTGATTTACATCAATAATCCAATAATTTTTAATAACAATGCTCTTTTTATGTATATTAATATCAAAGAAAATTTTTTTCAAAGGAATAAGAATTTTATTATACATTTTTTAAAATTCCGAACAACGTTGCATATTTTCTCACTCTCTCCTATACGTAATGGATACATATATATATAACTGTACCGACAAAAATATATATACATAGATATATAAATAGAACACCCGTATATATATATTCAAAAGAGATAGTAAGGGGTAGAGTGCTGTAATAATAATCTAATTTTGAAACAGCGAGTAGCATAGTAAATAGTGATGAGAATTATATTTGTCGTCGAGATCGTCGGTTGGGATATGACCATTCTATTCTATTTTGCTTAGATTGCTCGGAGCGTTCGGGATGAATCTAACCCAATAACGGCAACCAGACGTCACATGTAAGCCCACATACATTTGTCCAATTCATAAAATTTTTATTATGAAAAAAACTCTCGAAAATCTAGTCCGTCTTAATAATTTGATAAATATGTATATAAAAAAATTTATTACACACTAAACGCGTTACTTGATTCGAATAAATAAAACGAGAGCCATGAAATTCAGGGATTCAATCACTCGGAGAATTCACAATCAGCGAATCAAGGTTAAACTGTTCAAACTTACAGACTTCTTGGAGTCCTTGATTGACGCCCTTCCGCCGGCGTGCTAGAGAGCAGCTATGTCTTAAAAAATTTTATGTTTCAACCGTCTGTGTTTTACTAAGAGTCAACATCGTCATCATGTGTTCCTATGTTTTGACAAGTCTATATACCATCTCATTTTTTTTTCTTAAACTTTTAAATTTAAAACGAACAGAAAATAATTTTCGTAAATTTAAAAGTCAAATCTCTCATTCATTATATTTTTATGAAATAATATCTTGTAAATTTATCATTCAGTATAATTATAATTTAAATAACAAATTAAATTACTTTAATAAATTGAGCAGCGTTATATCTCAAAGTACTTAACGTTATTTGCGTCTAAATAATTGACTAAACACCTACGGGTATTGAACACGAGATTTATCGCTAAGTCACGAACTTAAATCTGCGGGTGATGTTCCATAACATCTCACGCCTCGTTACCGCAGCTTTCCCGTCCTTTCGCTCTATTCATCCATCTACATATACCCTATGTGCGCAAAACAAACAAAACACACTATAGACCCCAGCTCATGGAATCTGTCTCATTAACAATCTAATTAATAATCCAATTACGCGGCGAGATCCCTCTTGGCATATTTTCACGGTAACAGGAAAACAATTCTGTCGGACAAGACAGCCAAAGCTCGGGTACTCTGCGGCAATCCCACCCCCGGTCTTTCCCTCGCTCCTTATTTCCTTCCTTCTATTCACTGTCTCTCCCTTCCCTGCTCTACTCATTTTACTGAGTAGAAGTAGAGTCTTCTTATCCCGTTTCAACCCCCAGAAATCGCGCGTGCCTCCCTCTAGTTATATATTTCCATCTCTTGTCTATTCCGTCTTCCTTCCTGTAAAATCCACCCGCAGCACTACAAGAACAGTACTAGTACAAGAGAGTGACGTCGACGAGAACTCTGTAGTTGCTGAGTGGGGTTTCTTCACCCCCAGGAATTTAATAAGCAATTACCAGGGACATGAAACGAGACGCATCTGTGTGTGTGCGTGTACCTGGAACAGCCCGGGGTTGAACTCATAGGGTGTAAGGTCAGAGGTAGGGCCAAACCATAGCTCTATAAAAATATTGATAGTAAAAATCTATACATTTTAATTTATTGTATACATTTTTATTAACTATGAACTAGTATTGCATTTTTCGTGCAATTACAGAGAACAAATTTAAAAATTCTTCAAATAACACAAATATTTATATTATTAGTTTTTACTCCATTTTATATTACAAACTGCAGATTTATTTGTAAATTTTTCTTTTTTTGGGATAAATGAAAAATAACTTTTTGGTAAGAAAATAAATAATGAAGTAGTGAAGATTAAAGTTTAATTAATTTATGCATATATGTATATATTTATTTGTGTATAAATATGAGCTAAAGAGATTGTGAATTGTTATGAGTAACGGGCGGCTAGATGAAAAGGCATTAACGTCCTCTTAACATGCAGATTGGTCTCTAAAGACTTTGGAGTTCCTCGAACGTTGATTGGACGATTATTTAATGCCAGCGTGATGCATTACGCCATTGGCACACCACAGTTCATATATATATTATATTATCTCTAAATAGATATGTGTTCATATATAAATACATAAGGAAAAGCTGAGCGAAATGGGGTAGTCGGTATTCTTATGAAACTTTTTTTTAAAATTTAATCGAACATCAAAAAATATATATGAGTGATTGTCTGACTGATGAAAAGCGTCATATTTTAGTGTAACAAACAGAGTAAATTTAAATTGACTGTTTAAATTGATATATAATAATTTATAATGAGAAAACACACACAGTATTGGGTTTAAAAGTGCACTTGTAGTTGTGTTTTAAATGTCAGATAAAACATACGTAGTTGAATCCGTCTTCCAATCACATTTAATAGCGTTAAATTACAGTGAAATTGGATATTTTAATTTATCCTTCGTGTATGTGTAAGGAGTTATATTAAAAGCGTATTTAAATTTGCCGGGAGAACAAAAATAACGATCACGCTTTTGGCTTCGGGGGCTTTTATATAAATTTTCTTTCTGTTAATTATATGTACACGGAAAGAAAAATATGGGAATTTTTCCCATTTTACTTAGGAGTAATTCCCTTGTTGACATGGCAAATTTTGCTTTATCGACATGGTAGATTTTACCAAGGAAAAATGGAAATATAACCATATTTTATAGGAATTTTACCCATATATTATAGGAATATCTTCCATGTTGCCATTGCAAAAATTTCCATGCAACATAGCAATTTTTCCTATGTGGACATGGGAATTTTCCCCATGCCAACATGGCTATTTTTACCATGTCAGTATAGGAATTTTGTTCATGTTACTGGAGTAATTATTTCCTTGTCAACATGGGAAAAATACCCATGTCAACTTAGAAGAAATTACTCCAGTAACATGGGAAAAATTCCTATACTGACATGGTAAAAATATCCATGTTGGCATGAGAAAAATTCCCATGTCAACATAGGAAAAATTACTATGTTGCATGGAAAAAGTCCACAAAAAGATAAAATCACTAAAGTACCAAATATTTTGGTCATTTTGATCATTTAAGCTTTAAAGCGATAAAATAGGGATATGTGAAGGTATTACCGTTTACGAAAATAGAATTTCAAAGTTTCCAAAAAAATTTTGTGTAATTTAATAAAAATTTTTTGTAGCACCTACGAATTAATCAATTTTGATTGTACTTAACAAATTACAAATTAAAAGCAGATGAACTTCGAACAGATTACATCCAAGAGCTATAAAATATTTTTACTATCATTGTACTTCACTTTAATTAAAAAGGTGCCATAATTATTGATGTTCTGCAAGTACATTCTTTATTAATTTATACATTTAACTTGCATTTAACTTGCCATTAAATACGGCTTGTACATCAACGAATGACCCATATTTAATGTTATGAAAATTTGAAACTATCAGTTTACAAATATTTTACTTTTATATACATAATAATTTCTACTTTGTTAACATGGTAATTTTTACTTTGTTAACATGGAAATTTTCCCATATTAACATGGGAAATTTTTTCATGTTGACATAGGAACAAATCCAATGTTAACATAGGAATGATTCCAATGTTAACATGGGAGTCTTTCCCATGTTGAGATGGGAATTTTCCCATGTTAACATTGGAATTATTCCTATGTAACATAGTTATTTTTTCAATGTTGATATAGGAAAATTTCCATTTTCAATATAGGAATAATTCCTATGTTACAAAGCAAAATTTACCATGTAACACAGCAACAATTCACATGTCAGCATAGTAAAATTTACAATGCCAACAAAGGAATTTTTCCCATGTAAAATTGGAAAAATTCCCATTTTTTCTTTCCGTGTAGATTGAACGATATCTCTTCAACGGCCCGTCTACTCTTTTTTTTAATAATTTTTAAATATATGTATAACATTCTCTACATCTCTCATTATTTATTTTTGACTCATTATTAATATAAATATTAATTTGTCGAGTCCTCAGTTATCGTGATGGATGACGATTATTTTTAAATATTTATGATATTGTTAAACAAATAATTTACAACTTTTCATTAGTGATAATTCACTGTGCGGTAATAAAAGGTATCCCTTGGTGATTGTGGTCAGCCCTATCTGTGGGCACCATACCGGTATACCCACGTGCGTTATCTCGAATACACTGGGTTCGAAATGACCAATGCGTGAGATACTCTTGCGTTGTGTACTAATAGGGTGGCGTGTTAGACTAACGATAAGCATTTATTATTTTTTTTTCATCTTTTTTAAAAATACAATTTTTTATTTTCGGCTGTCTGTCAGTTGATTCAAAAATCGGTCAAAAAAAGTCGCTACTGGTGAAAAAAATTTTCAAACCAAAAATGTAAACAAAAAATTAGTACCTGAGGTAAAAAACGAAGATAAAAATAACAAAGTATGGATAGAATTTGAAGTGACCCGACGTAGATTCATTACAGTGCATGCAGGAACCCTCGTTGTCGCGTATCAGTTGGAACTATATATCTTGCGGCTGGTACGGAGATAAAGCAGGGTCGTTAGCTCGGTTAGGGGCTGCAGTGACGAAACAGTGAGATAGAGTAGACTTGTAGAGGGAGTCTAGCAACCAGCCGGGATGATGCAAACGGGATGGGCGAGAGACGTCGAAGAGCTGGTGGGAGGAATACAACTGGAAGGACGACTATCGGAGGTCGAGGATTATTATGAAGGGAAGAGAAGCCTGAGGCAAACGTTGACGAACCTCCGCAAGCTCCAAGCACATCGCGACACACGTCTCTTCTCTTCGCCTCGTTTATCACCTGCTACCCCTCCTACTCCCCCTCCTTTCCCGACATCATCACACATCTCTTCTCTATTCTCCATATTTGAATTTAACGAGCGAAAACGCTTTCACGTCCGATTTCAAAGAACTTAGTTTTCGTCGATCCAGAATCCAGACAAATTTACAACATATAGATCTATCGTCTACATATTTTTCTTTACGAATATATTTTCCGTTTATTTGTTTCATTAAAAAAAAAAAAAGAAAATAAAATTTTTTTCTGGGTAAAAATTTTCTTCAGCCATCAAATAATTACATATGAGCTTATTATTAAACACGGGGTCAATTGTTATTAATAAAGTCAAAATCGATCGCATGACCTATGACCCAGTTCATATATATATATATGTATATATCTATCGGTTATATATGTGTGTCGTGTATTATTGATTAAAGAATTGGTGGGAACTCTTGAAAGCCAGCTAACTACTGTACCCGCTACACTACTACCACCTGACCCCCGCAGTAGTTGTTAAGTCTGAGAGTCGACACACAACGATCGTGCAAACTCTGCACGGATCGATAAATTGAAAAGACCAGTTCGTGCCATGACTGACTAATTTCATACACCAAACTAACAGCACCGCACGTGCTGATCATGATTTTTTAATTTTTTCTCTCCATAACCTTTTTTTTACCTCAAACCTTATCCTATATCACACGACAATAATTAATAACTAATAATTTACTCAAATACTCTATAATTAAGCGCCGCGATAAATTTTTTACAGGCCATTTTTCCCTCAATTAATTATCAGAGTATAAATTTTAATGAGTTTCAGCCAAAGGGGCTTGATAATAGTTAAAAATCACAAAAAGTATATTATGTTAAATATTTTAAAAATATATATGTACATATTTTATAAAGTACAAGTTGAGAGTACAGGTTGGACAACATCGTCCGTAGTAAATTGCAATTTAGTTGTGAGATCATTATAAAATACATAATAATACTTTTGCAGGGTAGCACCATGGATTTTTCAGTGTACCCCCAGGGGAGGTTTACGCCACCTCTTCTTCCTCACTAGCGTTGTCGTCATTGCTTAAATATATATATATTCGACTACCATCCACAGGTCTCTGTACAACCCAGCCTCGTTAAAAGTTTCTAGCAACGCGTATTCTTAATAATCTGCGCGGACACGCCGTCATTAAAATTATAACCAACCTCTCTTTTTCTCTCTTTCGTCGAGCGCAACCCTCTTTAAATATATATACCTCCGTGGGGCGACGTTTTCATAACTGATTTTTTTTCTTCTCACACGCGAATATAATACGCGCTCTATTAAAAGTCTTTGCTGTGACAATAAATCCGACTCTCAGTAATTTTATAAAAATATTTATTTTACAGGTTAATAAATAAGTGAGTCACTAGTCAGTCAAAATGAAATAATAAACTTAAGGAGCTCGAGAAAACTTAAAAATATCAGATATAAGCAGAGTCGTGAATAATTTAAATATTGTTCGGTAGAGCGCGAGAGTATCTGGAAATAAAATGGGGGAGGGGTGGCGCGGATTAACTGAAACTTAACAAAAGTTGCGGCTTCTGTAAATATGTAAATATTTTCCCCCCTCTGCTGGATAATAGACGATATTAATACACCTCTGAAGCGTGTAGATGGATAAAGAGAGGATTTTCTAGTAGCTTTACCCAGTGGGTCTCCGTCCTCGAGAAACGCACGAGCCAACGGTTCCGGTAATCGACTGGTATTTAAGTACCGAGTTTACGTACACCGGGTACAGTTTAAACCCGCTTATTATCATATAAATACAACTTGGACGTTCAATTTACGCGCGCGTGAGTCCTGCTCACTCGCTCTCCTCTGCTTTCTTATTTTATCTCTCTTATCCTCTGCTATCTATTTATCTCTTTTCGCATTTTCCAACCGGGTTACAGTACCGCCCTGAGAGTTACAAAAGTTATTATTGTTATTACCGTATCGTTTAGAAAGTTTTGTTGGCTGTACAATAGATACTTTGTACTATAAGTTTATACAATTTGCTCTGATATACTTACAATTTTTATTTCACTTTATTTTTTTTTTAATAATGACAAAATAAATGTTCACTGCCATTTTCAGTCGGAAAAATTTTTCTAAAACACAAATTTCATAAAAAAATCATTTTGAGGACCAAAATAAATTTAACCATTTTTTCCCAAGGATAATATAATTCAGAAAATGTTTATTCGGTGATTCTATTTACGAGAAAGACTTGTCCTTATTTTATGTGTACACTATTCTAGTTTATCCCTTATCCTCCGAGTATCCTAAGCAAAGTCAACGACGTTCATTGGACAAAAGAGCAATTTACAGTGCCCGAAATTTCCAAAACACACATATACCTCAGTACAACAAGATACGGCAACAACAATCCTCGGCACATTTACCGGGAAATCCCAAAAACAATTCACTTACGTACGACACGCGACGGCACATACACACAAACATATATGCAACCGTACGTACAGATATGTACGAAGGAATTCAGGGAGAGCTGGGAGGGTTGAAACCGCTCAAGAAAATTGCTCCGACCTGGTCCCCCTCGTCGCCCTGGTCCTAAACCGATGCTGCCGTTTCGCTATTATTGTATCGTTTTACTTTGTCTCGGTTTGATGAAATTGCAAAGCAACTAAGTTTTAATTTGTCCTTGCGTGACGTGGATTACATCCGTTTGGGTTGATTGACGCTCAAGCTCTTTGCTTCATTCCGGCAAAATTGCTTCAACACCGCTTACTTCTTCATGTTTATTACTTACTTACTCACTTTACTTATTTACTTGCTTGCTTACTTACTCACTACCTATACTCCCCCACTTTTCTTCTGGATATGAAACTTGTTTATTTGACAAACTGTTACGTCCAACTAAATTGCCTTCAAACATAAATCCTTGTATCATCCACACACACACACACACACACACACAACACACATACATATATGCATGCATTTTTTAATTAAATAATTTTATCTCTTTTAAATTACGTAACTAAATTGAAAATATAAATTATTAATTGCAAATTATTACCTTATATTAATAACAAAAACATATTTAATTATATTTATTGCTATTTTTCATTATTTTTTATGTGTGAATAAAATTATTCCATTAAAATAACAGATTAATCAAAATGGAATACGGCTGATTAAGTAACGTATAAGGACAAAGATAAATTGCTAGATATAACCATCTATATATATTGTATATATATATATGACCGACAAGTATAATCAAGATACAATTACATGATATTATCCTCCATATGTATTAAGTAATTGTACATTAGTTATATTATTATTTTTATTATACGAACGAGGTCTCGGGGCAAAATGAGCCACTATTTAGAAAAAAAATTTGTGTAGACCTGAGTGAGAATAAAGCGAATTGTCTACTGTGATCAGGGAGCCAAAATTTTGACTAAAAAAGATTCTGTTCCTTTTCAGTAGTGTCCCGTTTTACCCCAGATACTTTTTCCCAGCATTTCTGCTCAAGGATTTTATTCTGTCTCAAGTTTTAATTATTAAAATAATGAGTAATGAATGAAATTTGAAAAATTAATGTGCAATAAATTTATAGAATTTATTATTGTACATATATGTATATATATATCATTGTGAATGTAATTTATGGTGTAATGAAACACAATTCACAATTCTACATCTGTTGAACTTGATTATAACATGACCTACCGGAAATATATCACGTAGAGCATTCAAGTTTCTCGACTAAAATTCAAATTTCACGCGTGATGTTATTAACGTAATTTCGTATTAAATAACATGAGTAACTTGTGATGTGACTGATAGTATGTAAATATATTTAGATAAATCGAATCTTCTATTCAAACCACGCATTCGATTAAATAATTAGACAGGGGAAATTTATTGCAGGAATTTAAAGTAAAATAATTTTTCGGAGTAAGTAAAAATAAAGTTATGCATTAAAGGCATCGGGAGAATAAGACGAGTGAGAGGATGAGAAATAAAACCGGTCGTGGTTGTATTTCTTCATTGACCCCCTCGTGCCCTTTGAGATGAACTCGGCTCGATACGATCTGCACCGGAGCCATGTAATTGTGGATGAAGAGTGTAAAAATCGTAATTAGGTTCGTCGAGCTCGGCAACTGACCGGGTGAGAAAATGAATGAGATAAAATAAAAAAATGAAATTAAATAAATAAATTGAGAAAAAAAAATGAGACGAGAGACTTAAAAATGGAGAGTGAATTCACCTGCGTAGTCCTCGCTAGCGGGGACGTAAAAAATGAGATTCCCGCTTCTCTTAAACTCATCCGCGTGCTGCAGCATGAACAATATAATTACTTATTGGCAATAACTAAATGGAAGGTGAGACAGAGAGTGGGACAGAAAATAAAAGACCGTGTGTCGGGGGTTGGGATATGTATAAAGAGAAAAGATAATGAAATATAAATAAAATAATAAATAAAGAATGGGTACGAGAATTAAGGAACAAGGAGGAACAAGAAGAGGAACAAGGAACGAAAAAATAATAAAAGTACCAAAGGCTTCTCAGATGCCGCCGGGGTGGTACTGCGTCGCCGACGACGTTAAAACCCAACTCTGTTGAAAACTAATCGAGATATATTAATTGCAGTATATACTTCACTTATATTGCTTTCCACGGGCTCTTGCTCACGTTCAGCTCACTATTATTACAAATCGCTGACTTCGATATAATCTCACACAGTCATACATCCATACACATATATATACTCCTTTTGACATGTTTTATCAAGCTAAGTATATTACAATAATAATAATATAAATTACATAATTTCAATCTACGAGACACTTGAAGTTTTTTTAAAATTTAAAGTTTGATTGATTGTCGTATAGATTCCCTCGGGTAATTGATTTAAAAATTGTCATGTCAGATGTCATGAAGTCATTAATTTATGTACGCATTAATATTTAGCTTAATGGAAAAGAGTAATTATATATTTATATATATATAAGCTGAGAATTCAACTTTTAAAACGTTTTATCATAATTACATGATCTCACTAAATTGAACATCAACCATCAACAATTTAACTTAATTAATCCATTTAATTAAGCTCATACTTTACAACATATGAATACGAGTTTTGACGCAAACATATGGTGATTATAGACTAATGTATGTAGATTAATTAAGGATTTAAAAGTTGTTTGAAAGCTATGTTTCAGACTTTTTTTAGCACTTATGATAATTAATTAAAAAAACCTAATTTCGAAATAACTGTTAGTACTTACTCGTAAATTGTTGGCATTCGGGTTGAGGTAATGAGAGAAACATTTGATTGAGGAAAGGATAAAATGCGAGAGGTAATCATCAAAAGTTTAATTAATTCCGAGTTAATAGATCTGATCAATCAATATTGATACTCATTAGCTCTGTTAATTATCGAGTAACTCAATATAAATAACTTTGGAAACAATATTCCATTGGGATAAAAATTTAATTATTTTTATAAATTAATTAATTAAATTAATACACGGTTTTTAATTGAATATTTCAAATTATCAGTACAATGCCGCGGATAATTATTTCAACCGGCGGAATTTTAATTAAAAAATCTAAATTATAATTAAATAGAAAATTACAGATACAAGTTTAATATTAAAAACAATTTGTTGGTTATTATTAAAAATTTAACTACCCACTCGACTTTGTAGTGAAAAGTTTTACCACCTTGTAATACGAGGCTCACGATCTCTGTTAGCTGTTGTTATTATTATTATTATTATTATTATTATTATTATTATTGTTATTGTTGCTGTATCCAAGAGCGAAATTGGACTTGTATATTGGAAGCTAATAGGAATTTTGATTGACTGAATTAAATGGTTATTGGAAACGTCGGGGTTTTTAAATTGATCATCTATATTAGTGCTCTTACGGTCTTTCTCACCGCAAAAAGACAGGCCAGTGGGTGGGGCTGTAACCGGTAAGCACGAGTGAGGGTGGAGAGCTAAAATAAAAATGTAATTGAAAAAACCGACCGTGAAAAATAAATAAAAAACTATAAATTTTAAAACAAAAAAAAACTCAAGGCAATTTGTCGTTAAGTCAAAACTCATTTTCCAGAACGCAGCACCTCATTATAGGATCGTTCAACTTCAATTTAACTTGTTGGTACTACAGTTTTCCCGGAGAATAAAATTAATATCCACGAATCTTGGATTTTCCTCACACTTTAAACTACACGACTTAACTTTTAACAGACCTACTAATTATTAATACAGTGTGTAGTTAAAAAAAAAAACAAATCAATTTAAATTAAATTTAATTATTTTATTTATATTCGGCAGAACTCTGCACGCAATAAAATTAACTTTCAGTAATTATTGTAATTAAAATTTGAATCATTAATGTCAGTAAACTAAATTAAAATACGGTGTAATCGTCTATCTGTTGCTAAAGATATATCGTAGATAAAACACAAGTTACGAGTTACGTATCTCAAATTGTTCTTCACCCTCACTACAACACAACACACATGTGTTTGTGTGTGTGTTTATGTGTGCATAAAGCAAAATGCACGCTCCATTCACACAAGGAAGTATACAACTATATGTAGGGACTGGCATATATGAGCTCGGGCTGCTAATGAGTTAGCCGGCCCGTTGGGTCGCTCCAACTCTCCTCCTCTCCTTCAGCGCTTCGTCACCATTTTAATTGTCTAAAGCGCAAATTGGGCGACTTTAATTAGCGTAATTATTTTCGGTCATTTCTATAGCTCTTTGTTATACATGGACATTTTATTATTACATTTTTTTATCATTACCAAAGTTTGCTTAAACTTTAGTCGACTAAAAATTTATCCTCATAATTATATTTACATTTTTTTAATAACAATTATCAAAAATATAATGGAAAGCTGAAAAACGGACTTTCCTACTCTCTCTAAAGTGGGGTAAAGTGGACCTCCGAAAAAATTTTTCTCCTAATTTTCCATCTTTATTTTATTTTGAATTTTTTCTACAGACAAATAGGGGATAGTAATTGCTATTAAAAAAAAATCAATCACTAAAGTAAATTCAGTACAAAAAAAAATATAATTGATTAGATAATTATCTATTGAAAGCATCGGGGTGATGGTAGAGGTTGATATCTAATAAACAGTGCGCCATATTCTGATGCTCACGCGAGTACATTGTAGTTTAAGTTAAGTAAGCACTTACTAGTGCTAGTGGTAGTGTTAGTGCTAGTACTAGTACTAGTGTGGCGCATGTACAATTATATTATAATCCAAAGGTACGACGCGTTGCTGCTACGAGAGTGATCGAACTAATTATTTGACTTGTAGGCGTTCTATTCTCATTTCTCCTTGGATCAAATGTCAGTCTAATTTATACTTCTGTCCTCTATTGTCCTTGGGATATCCCGCAACACCGCTGGATCATTTTCTCAGATTTAACGGTTAGGTCTCACGATCCAGGACGACGGCGTTGAGGCAATCGAGCGTGATCCGGGAATAGATCGGATCGCCCGAGCGGGAAAATGAATCCTTGCTTGCACGATCGGTGCCAATTTATGGCACATACAATATACATTTACCCACATACATTTACACATACAAAGCACATATCGTTAAGGATATGCCGTTATAATCTCAGCTCTTCCTTTTTTACTCCTCTAAATCCTACAAAGCTAATAGCTTTTGAAAGTTTGAGTTAAGTAACCAAACAGTAATTGTGGGTATGAATTAACTGAAAATTAAATTGATTTATAATTAATAGTTTTCTTAAGGTTTTTTTTCCTTATCCTCTTTCTCTCACGAAAAAAATAAAATGAAATAATTGCTGAAGAAATAGAACCGGCGAAGCGCGAAGATATTAATGTAGTTGAGAATAAGAGGGAGAGAAAAAAACGAGTATGGGTATAAACTAACCTCGAGTTGCTCTATTTTTGATTTCTTCGTAATTACTAATTAGAAGCCGACGTCTCGCCGATCAAGTAGAACGGATAGAACAGATGGCGGCTGGTAATTGCACGGGACCAACTTCGGCTACGTTGTGAGACCTCTCTCTCTCTCTTTCTCTCTTTCTCTTGGTATCGGTCTCTCTCTTTACACTGTAAGCTCTTTCAATCCCCTTTTAGCTTACCATCTCAGATAACTACACACTCCCTACCCATTATATTACTTATTAGTTATTAGCTAAGTTTATTTTTATATCTTTTTATTTATTTCTAATCTACTTAACAACACACTTAGCCAATCAACATTCGTACGTGTCTGCCGATAATGAAATACTACATTATATTATTTGATTAATTGATCAGCCGTTGACTAGAAGTAAACCAATACCATAAAATTAATATTGCAATTATAATCGATCGTGAGATTCTAACAATCACTTTATAATTGAAAAAAAAAAAAAAACACTCCTGTTCTCATTAAAAAATTAATTTATTTATTAATCAGAGAATAAATTTTTTTTTCATACCTATAATTTATTTTCTTCGATTACGTTTGATTGATGACAATATTTTTTTTTTTTATATAACACTTGCAATCACTTGAGTAATATTGCATACAGTCGATACTTAATTGCCTTATCGCAATAATGAGACGAGACGAGCGGGGATAAAAATTTGAAATCGCTGCAGGTTGTGTACAAATCGGCTCGAGGACCACGTGGAAAAATTAAATAACAATAATAATAAATAAAGCGAGATGATAAATAATCGCAGGATGATGTTGAGCTTGCCTGGTTTACATGGGAATCCTCGACGGATCAATTAGCAATTTAATTATAGAACTGTCAGAGAATGATTAAATTAATAACGAGAAACCGCGAATCCAATCAGTGGCCCACTCTTGATTATATATCTTTTATATGGTTTTCCTCATTTGTCGTTTTCATCCGATTTTACCTTTATATATATATATTTACATACATATATATTTGTCCATTAATTCCCATGTGGTTATTGCGTAATTATCTCATTAATAAACAACGTCGATAAATGACATTTAAATTACTCCCTATAAATATACTATTATATAATAATAATAGTAATTATATAATATATATTATTGTTATAAAATAATTTATTTATTTATTAGACTGAGAATTTATTTTAAATTTAGACATTACTTAATTTTTTATCAATTGACCAATTAATCGGTTCATCGATTACTCTGTCACCGAAATATTTTAAAAAATCACGTAGATTTGACAATTTGCAATGATCCTACTAACTGGTGAATCTCTGAATCGAGACTCGAATACCGAGTATTGCACGCAACTAATTGCTACATAAACATCAAGCTTTACAGGATGCAATTCGCAAGCACGTTGTCGTTTAGTAAACATACACTGTAGTATTGACGTCCGCGCATTTTAGTTAGCTGTACATACATATAAATATATATACATAGAGCTAGGGGAAGGGTCAAAATCACTCTAAAAATTTTTGTAATTCAGACTTATAGAATGAAAGTCAAAAATTATTATCAAAACCTGTTTTGAAAAATAAATTTTTCAAAATTTTAGAGAATTAAATCAAGAACCAGAGGGAATATTTGTTAGCTAAACTGAATTTCTAATTAGTGTTTTCTTGTTAGGAAAATCTTTGATGAATTTTTTAGCTGCATTAACTAAGGGATGGATGTCGTAAATAATAAATAAAAAAGTTGGTAATTATAACGAAGCCATAATATGATAAAATATGATATGATATGACATAATATAATAGAGTCTTAAAGCATTATTATGAGTTCCTTTGTACATTTAAATATATATTTAGTCTTCATTATCGAAGTTCTTGGCACAGAAAACGCTCGCCGGTGTGCAACACAAGAAGTAACGAATGAAGAAGCTCGTAAACCAGCTAACTAAGAACTAACAACTCTTGCAGATTAAGCGAGTAATTAAAACCAGTTTGGTACCGTACGCTCCCTATACTATATTAATATACTACTTACTATATTTATATAGATATATTCCGACTACAAAACCTGTCAAGATGGATGCTGCGTAAACCAGAGCCCACCTCAGCCCGTCTTTATTTTTCCATCCTCATATTTATCAACTCAATCAATCTATTATCACATAATTTTATTTTCTCGCGCACTAATTAATTTAAAAAAGGGCTTTGATTAATAGACTCGATATTTTCATGAAACTTTAATGAGAAAATCAATATCGATCGTCGGAATCATTAACCAAACATTCGTAGGTACATTAACTATAAATCAAATTCATATAAATGCGATAAAATATATGTACTCATAACGTGATAATAATTATCAGCCGTCTCCATTTATGATAAAAAATAACCAGACATGAATCGTGGGGATATAAATCCAAGCTCTGATCGATCTTGCTCATTATGTTGCCCGTCTATGGCAACTAAAATCACCGTCTCCGCGAACCAGTGCGAATAAATAATTAACCCCTACTACGACTTTTTAACAGTTGCCCTCTCTCGGGTTTGTATAAATGTCTACAGCTTTGCTCGATGCCTTGGGATACTCAGTAACAACTAACAACTACCTTGATCCAGAAATGGAACAGGCGTCTTGCTCGCGCCCCACTGGAATCTTGATAGCAGCATTCGCAGCCGCAGAGCCCAAGCACTACTCGGTCTTTATCTCCACCGTGACTTCCAATTAAAACCCGCATTTACAACACCTTATTATAAATAACCATACATTCACTTGCTTTCAATTATCCTAGACAATATATACTTATAAATATTCCCATTTAGTTATCATCGTCATTGTTATTCTTCACTTTTTTCCTGTCGTTTCTAGAACACATAAAATTTTTTTCATGATTTCCCATTTCGTCAAGGAAAATTTTGAATTTCCCGGGCCCTTAACTGTAAATTAGTTGAAAAAAAAATCATAATTAATTAAATTAAAAAAATTTTTAATGAATTGTGTTACAGGTTATATTGTTCAGGCGCGTGTCAATCTTGTGGAAGCCCTATACCAGGAAATGAATTAGTAATGAGAGCGGGTGGCTTAGTATTTCATCAAAAATGTTTCACATGCAGTAAATGTGGTATCCAACTGGTTGCCGGTGACAAGTAAATATTTTTCTGCTTTAGTTCGTTATAAAAAAAATAAAAATATAATGATAATAATGATAATTATTAATTGGACATTAACTTTCTGTCACTAGATACTGTTTACTGTCCGGCGCGCCAATTTGCGAAGCAGACTGGCACAAGGTGGTGAAATCATCAAACGTTTCGGCAGCGGCAGCTGTTACGGGTAACGGAGGGACTACAGTAAGGAAGGCCAAGGTCGGCCGACCGAGACGAAGCCGCGAATGAGGCGGCAACCCGGTTGGTCGCCCGAAGAAGGTTCAGCCAATGACGCCATTGGCCGCGTCCCCAGTCGCTCAGTCCCCGTCATCTTCGGTCCAGGCTACCTCGGTCCAGGCATCACCGTCCGGGCTCGTGCACCAGCCTAATCCCGTCGTTGACGTAGTAGACGTGGGTGTCGGGGGTGATCCTTATTCGCCGCCACCGCCGGGTCATCAGCATCAACACTACCACCATCACCACCATCACCAGCCGCCGCCACAGATGGGAATGGGTCTTCTGGGACTGGCCCACCATCATCAGCCGCCGCTTCACCATCACCTACAGCATCAGCAGCCTTCTTACCAAGAGTGGGTGCACTGGGGTGAGCCTTGTGACTGAATTCCTTTTAATTTACTTTACTCAGTGGTTACTTAGCTCTCAGTGTCTGAGTGAGTGAACAATAACTTGGTAATTAAATAGATAAAAATAAATAAATATATTAATAAATAATTAATTAAATAAATTAAACGGTGTGTGATAAAATGTTACGGTATCAACAAACACTCAGAGAAGTCTGGTGATTAAGATAAAAACTGGCAAACAGAGACCAAGTGAAAATATTTTAATTCATCGGCGCTCAGATTTGTGTCTACTTGACCTTCATATTAAATCATAACTGATGAAAATAAAAACAAATATGTTGCCATCATTTAAGGAGCTTATTTTTTTTGATGACCCATTGATTATTATTGCCAATAATTTTGTACATCACTGAGGAAATTGTTTATTTAATTAAAATAATAAATAATTTATAATTTAATTTCGGGTTGAATTATTTGAAAACATAATTCACTGGTTTTATTGACAAATAGACTCTTTTCTTAGTGATAAAATGGGAATAACCAAACAAAAAAAGTAAGAAGTAAATCCTCGAATATGTAAGAAATAATAAAAAATATAAAATCAGAGTACTTATATTTTTACTTGGAATTATCCGCACGTGATTAGACAGTTGACGCACTTGTCATGTTTATAAAAAAGTAAAGTTAATGTACTATACGCGAGAGCTAAACTCAATCCGTGATTCTGATTGGTGATAACTGAGTCACTAAGGCGGAAGTACCTTCGCGTGATTGTTGCTCAATTTAAAAAGAACACTCAACATTGTTCTTTTAACACATATTTGCTCACTATCATTACTTTGTTATTCCTCTGTCCATAAATTACCGCGTTCATCCCAAAACGACCCTCAATCCCCAGTAAACCAACCACTCAACGTTTAATTTCTGCTTAATCTTGCAATCTGTCACTGTCAATATTTTTTTTTTTAAATCTACATTAAATATTTACTCCAGTAAAATAATAATAATTTAAATTCAGTGCATGTTAACGAGTCAAAATAGCCGTCAGGTATTATATATATATATATATATACATATGTATATATAGAGCTGGATGTTTTATGCCGCCAGGTGCGGAAGTACAAAATTACTAAAATGATTACCATTCAAAATTACAACACTGGCAGGTGTTTAAGAAACCTTTTGATTATTCTCAAAACAATCTGTCTCGATAATTAAATAACGACATTTTAAATGAAAATCAACAAAAGCGAGCCCTCGGAAAAAATGTACGTTGTAATAATAAATGACGGAATGTAAATTTAAAAAAAGTCCAAATGAGTAAAACCCGTGGGCTCTTAGAAAATTATTTTTCTTTCAAAATCATCGGTCCTTTTGCTTGGGCGAGCGCGAAGAGAGACTAAGCTCGTTAGGCGGCCCTTGTTTCCGTGGCCGAGGTTACAGTTAACGGTTATACCTTTTCTATTATTATTATTATTTATTTTCACACAGCCCTCCAAGACCTTGTCCCTACTCAATAGTCCGCTCGCACTCATTTCTCTCAAGAACGACCTGAGTTTTTTAAAAACCTAAATTTTGATTTTTTATTTTTCTACACAAAATTAAGACTCAATTATTTTCTCACACGAGCTCTGTAGTCTTAGTCACGGCATAAAAAATTCAAAGTCACTGTACTTAATTGCACTTTTTTTTGAGAATACGCGACTCCGCAAGCAATAATATGTTACATATATAAATAATTATAAAGATGAAAAGTGGACAGAATTACTCGCGTATAAATTAATAATAATAATAAATATAAAATGAGTCAATTTGAGGTAAATAAAATAGACAATGGTAAGTAAAAATAATGAAATTGATCTCGATAATATGAAATTTTAAAAATCAATGTATCCATGACACTATCAGATAACTTTATCGTCGTAATTAATAATTAATCTAATCATTTATTATTGTTTTGAAATTCTACTTTCTTTCAAATATTTTTATTTTGGAAAGTCGACGATGAAGGGCGGGAATTATCGGACACTTGAACAAATATATATAACAAGTATGAGAACAGGGTTACAGCTAATTGTTACATTAATATGTAATCTTTGTACAATCAATGATATTTAAAAGTGTGAAATTTATTTTTTTTTTTAAATATCAGCAGCCTAACTGACACTTGTTTTAACATCAAATGGAACTTGACAGTAACGCAGTTTATTCATACGAAAATTTATGTTTAATGAAAATCGTTTTTCTATAATTTATAAGTATTTTGAGAAATTGATCTTTCACTCGTTTTGTTCCTTAGCAAATTGTCTTCATAAAGTTCCGCATACTCTTGAAAACAATGAATTAAAATGAGTAAATCATTTAATAAAATAAAAATAAAATATGTAAGAGGATGATGAGATGGCGGCGAGTTTGCCAGCTGGCTGAAAATATCAGGTCAATTTTCTATAGTCAATAATCTTGAAAGAAAAAATCACTACAGTAAAATATTAATATTTTTAAAAATGTTGGCCTGATTTTATAAATTTCTTATTTTTTATTTTAATTTTTAATTTTTTTAATAATTTTTTCCATTAAATCCAGCTGGCAAGAATGTGTAATTTAAACTTGTATATAGGTACATTTTGTATATTGTTAAAAAAAAAAATTTGTGTGATATAAATGGTTATTTACTACTATTACGATAAAATATAAATAAATAAAAAAAAAAACACTTGAATTATTAAAATAAATAAATCCATTGATTAATTATTAATAATTGTGTTTTAATGGGTAATTTATCCAGATCATGAAGTCAAATTAATTTTCAATAGACGGTTGTAATTGAATTTTAAAATTTCATTATCATTATTATTATTATAATTAAATTGTTGATTTTATATTATAATATAATTGATTTTATTTATTAAACGTAATTTGATAATTAATTTGACTCAGCAATCGCTTGTTTTCATTCTTGGACACTCCAAACTGATGAATAAATAAATTGCTGGTTGTCTTTACCCAGTTTTATGATTCAAAACAAACAACTCTTGCCCTTCTGTCCGAGAATGTGAATATGAGGGATTGAAAAATATAAATTTAAATAAAATTCGTTTAGTTAATTTTGTTATTTGGTTTATTTTAACTTTAAACGTCGGCGTTGGGGTCTCTAGTCGACCTCAGGCTCTTGTAAGATATATATTTACGGCACATACGTTTATTAATTAATTATTAATAAATAAAATGAAAATAAAAATAAAAGTTTTTAGAAAATTACCCGCCGACTTGTTATTTGACGCCAATTACTCCATTGCCAAGTCCTCAATATTCCTCTATTGTCTTTCAGCTGTCGATTGTCTCGATGTACGCAACGTTATCAGGTAATTTAGTTTTCAAAGAATAACAAATTAGTAGATAAGTCGCAGCGATAAAATCAATTTTATAAAGAAAAATATCATTTGTTGTCATGACTCGTGATGAAAGAATATATATATATATGTTTTCGTGTGATATTTATTTAAGTATATTAGCATGAAAATCACCGGCCTTGGATGGAATAATAAAAATTAACGACAGACAATTTGTATTAAAAAACCAGAGTTTAAATAAAAATAAGAGGGGGAAAAAATAAAAAAAGAATTGGATGAGAAACAAAATTCAGCGAGACTCGTCTTCCAGTTTCGGCTAATTGTCAGGTAAAATAAATCGACGGACTGTATAGTAAACACAGCGAGCCGACTTTCGTCTCGTGTCCGTGAATCTTGTGATCTTTTTTCGTTAATTGGACTATATACCAACGAATTCCGTAGACTGAGGAAACATCTGATTCTGGTTCTCATTTTATTTTTTTTTATCTCCATTTAAAAATAAGCTGCTGTGACAGCTTCTGCATAATTTCTTATTTTTACGACAGACTTTCCTCTTAAAATTAACAATCATAAGTTATTACGTTTGTAATGGATCTAGTTTTAATAAAATACTTAAATTTCAAATTCAAATTAACGTTATTACTTTTTTTTTTTTAAATGACGTTTACTGAAAAACAGGATGCGGTTTAATAAATGACAAATTCCATTTTATTTTGAATTTAATTACAGGTATAGAGCCATAGAATAATTAAACATTTCCTACAGACTGTAAATAAATTTATTAATAAAAAAAAGTATTTAATTACGAGGAAGTAAAATAATAAAATATTAAACTGTAACAAAAAATTGATAATCCAATTAAGAGACTTATTAACTGTCAATTAAATATTCTCTTGAGAGACATTGAGTAATTAAATGGTGACATTAAAATGAAATTAATTAAGAAATATAAAATGTCTGAAATAGTGTGAGACTTAAAACTTAATATTAAAGATTTAATTGAAGAATCTATTTAAAGTTTGACATCTGTTTTCTCAGCATCTGTCTCATCAATCCTCTCTTATGAAATATTCCCTTTAATCATCATCTCCAACACCAGTACTAGAGCTAACACTGGCACCAGCACCGGCACAAGTACAAGTACAAGTCGAGTGTATATTTGCACTAATAGCAAAAGCTCCCGTAGGAAACTCACTACTCTACCGAACTCGTCTTTATGCCCACGTTATATAAACTACCACTAACTGCTACTGCACTCATTAAATATATACCGAGGACCGTTAAGATCGCCTAATGAAATTCAATTCCCTCATATTCTCTATACCCTACTCTACTCTACCCTACTCTGCCTTACTTATACTAACGTACCACTACAACTACGACCACTACTAACTAAATCATTAATCACTACACACTATAATTGACATTTTATTATTTTTAATTAATTACTATATGGAACTAACATTTTAATATTTCTAGTTATACTGACTTTTAATTAAATTTTAAAAGAAAATAAAGTAATTAAATATGAATTTATATTCACAGTCTAGTTATTAAATTTTTTGTGACTGAAAATTCCAACAAACAAGACAAAAATTTTAGTTTTTTTATTTTTTATTTATCAAATTCATATGCCAAGGCTTAAAGCCAGATGGCAAAAGTATAAAATTTGGCCATTGTCGCATAGAGTAATATATAAACTGAATACATATTTAATATTAGTGAAATTTAACAAGGTAATAGGTACGAAAAATTTATAAATTTGAAAAGAATTCAAATGCTTTATTTTTAAAACTTTCAAAAGAATAGACATTTATGACAATGGTAGCTCCTGCCATAACCGAATTGCAGACACAACAAAAGAATGCTCAAAGGTAGGTCTGAATTTGGTATTTTGAAGGCAATATTGTTGTTTTTGGCTGCAAGTCTGCACGGAAAAAAAAAAACTCTAAAAATTACTATTTGAAATTATAACTCGGAACCCGGTTGTCCATATGGGGAATTTTAACATTCAAATAGTAAATTTTATAATACGTGTCGTCTATTTTTTAAGTTTCAGTTACGATTTTTAAAGTTCAAATAGTAATTTTTCTTGCATAGACAATAAATTTTCCTACTTATTCTGTAATTATTCACGTTTAAATCGTAAATGAAAAAATTACTATTTAGAATAATAATATTTACTGATCACTTTATCATTATATTACTTGTCATTCTCAATTTTTATAGTTCATTTTTTTCCGTGTGTCGTTGATGATAGACATGTCAACCACCTGATGAGAATTTGATTTTGTTACGCTAAAAAATTTTGGTCCTCTTTTGAACCAGTGAAAATAAAAATTTGTTTCAATTATCGAAATTTGTACTCGACTTATTTATTATTTTACAAAAAAATTTATATAAAAATTACCCTGTAAATTTTTTTTCAAAAATATAAGACACGTTTCTATTCTCTTCAGATTTTTCTGGCCTTTCAAGACCAAGCTGGAGTTAAAAAATTTCTTTCATCGAATTTCTGATCAATAAAATCATAAAAATTCAATAATAAAAAACAGAAAAAATTTATCCCATGGAAATTTTCATTTTTCCGGACTTTAGAAAAATTAATTTCATCCCCATTCCCAATTTCTATTGTAACAAATAAAATTTTCATGGAAAATGTGGCTCGTTCTTCAAGGTTTCACAGGGAATCAAAAGAGCAATTAAAATAGCTGAATAAAAATAGACATTTACATAAAATATCTTTATTTAGATCAAGAGACAGCAAAGATTGACCAATATCTTAAGCATCTTGTAAGCTGTTTTTTTATAGATGTCAACTTGTACCATCCAATCAAAATACTTGTACATACGGTAATATATACAAGTATATGTGGTTTATATATATAGAGTATCGCCGTCAAGCTCGCTAATTAGACGCCACGTAAATCAGTCCCGAACGGTTGGCGTTAATTAACACGAGTTTCCGTTGGAGTCGCTTATATACATCTATACCTACACTATCTGTATTTATTGTACGGCGCGCTTGCAATATGCCGAGGACACGTGTGTGCTCCTGTGCAACGCTCCTCAGAAGCCGGCTTCACCACAGTATTTAAACACTAGTTCACCATACAATGCCATCGATTAATTAAATCCTTTTAATAAATACCAAAGTTAATAAACAATATTTTTAATTAAAAAAAAAGTTTTTAATCCTTTTAAAAAATGAAATTTATCTTTTGAACAGGTCACGATTTTATAGAACTCACGCTTCTTATATTTATCGTCATACACATTTTTTGTTTATGTGCTGGGATCCGCGGGTACTTTAATTAATGTCTGGCTAATGAGGGAGTCTGATATACCGACTAAGGGTGTCAGAGTCTGCCTATACCTCAGTCTCAGCTTCTGCCTTTGCCTTTGCCTCTATTTCTCCTCATACTCGTATACAATGCCGGCTATAAACAAATACAAATGAGAAAAAAAATAAATAAGATGAGCAAAAAAAATAATAGCGGGTTAATATAAAGCTGGTAGTTAAAGTTAACTTATTTTAAACTTAATGAGCTCCTGAGCCTAAGGACCACGAAAATTTACAGTAAAAAAATTCAATTTTTTGTCATAATTACCTAGTCTTACTTTTCAACTGCAAATTATTTAAAAAATTTTTAATTGACGTAAAATATATTTTTTTGGCCAAAGTGGGTTCCGCAAAAATGAAATTATTTATTTTTAGTCAGCAAAGTCATTTTTTTAAGGAAAAACTGTAATGTAATTTTAGCATAATCTCAAAACGAGTAAAAGTACAGAATATAATATTGAGTATTGAGTATTATTAGTTCTATAATTACTGAAAGTAAATTGAAATTATATAACTAATTGTATTTGATTTGAAATAGTATATACATTGTTACCAAATCGTACAATCATACTGTTTCACCGCTTATTCAACAACTTGATTGTATTATTCAAAGGCTCTTTGTCGCTCATATATATCTGAAATTAATTACGGAATTCCGGGATTGGCTTTACTATTTAATTATATTATATTATATTAACTTTAATGTCAGCAGCCAATAAACTAGAATCGATTGCCGTAATATTGAAAATGTCTCAAATACTTAGCTTGATTAAATATCGTTATTATTATCATCGCATCGCATATATTATAATTATAAGCTGTACGATATTATTAGTTCCATGCTAACCTTGACATTTTAATTAAACATCCCATTTAATTTCATAACATTCTCTGCGTTATTAGTTTTTGAATTCGACTATAAGAGCTCTGCATTGTAAAAAATTGGGATTAAATTCGGAGTGATCGGGTTTCGATTCAAATTTATTCCGGTACTCAATGTTCCGGATGATCTGGATTTTTTTAAAGTCTATATTCACTTCGAACCAGAATTTGAATATTAAAATAAATTTCCCTTCGGAGTAAATTTTACTCCGATTTTTAGCTCGAAGTTCTTTTTGAATTTCGCGGTTATTTTTTATTTCAGAGCAAAATGAAATATCCCTAGTAAAATGGGCAACCAAAAAATTTGGTGGTAGTCCATGTCTTGAATTTTTTTTTTACAAAAATTACTGAATAAATGATGACATTTAAAAAAAAAAAAATTGACAGTAATTAAAATCCATGGGAATTAAATTTATTATCACTTAAACTTTTTATAGAATTAGTAAATATTGTCTGCTAAATAATTAGTATGAGACTCAGCAAAGTAGAGACACCGAGGGTCCGAGAAAGTCAGACATTGTCTTGGACGCAGTACAGTGGATAATCTAATCTATAAGCTTTTGGGTTTAGTGTAGGTTATATAGATAGACGAAGTGAGTGAATATAGAAGGGCTTACTGGCGGTTAGGGACTAGGGAGGTCGTTGTATGAAGCTCGGTCAAATGCGGCTATACCGATAAGGATACCACTGCATGTTAATTACTAGCACGACCCACTTAATCACTCCGTTAAAGTCATCGGCCCGTTCGAAATCAATATCTATCTATACATACATACATAAGTCTCGTCTAGCCCACTATCTTGTCCTTACCGGAAATAGACTTTCATACCAACAGATCGGCTGCCCGATAGCGTTGATTAACTTTCTACAATGAATATCACCCGTCCATACATTAATTACAATACCCATAATCTAATAATACTTAAATGAGTATTTAATTATTTATTTATTTCTTATTTTTCAGTGTCTCTGTGTGCTTCGGTTATTTTTATTGTAAGTTATAGTCTTGGTTTAAACTTTGACTTTCCATGTTTGCCTTCTCTACTCTTAGCCACAAATATAAAGGGAGAGAGAAGAAGGAAGAGTGAGTGAATGAGATTGTATGGGGTCTGCATTGGCGGATTTAATTAAAGATGGGATCTACGTGGCGGCACGCCGTGCTTTTTACGTAAATAATTAATATTGTAATGGGTTAGAGTGAGGAAATTCTGGATGTTATGAGAAGAAAGAGATGGAGATTTAGACAAATACAAGTTAAGATTATTTAAAAGTTGTTAGATCGAGTATAGAAGGGTAGAATTTAAATAAAGAATACACCCGAGGGTTAAAGTTGCGGGAGATGAGGGTCAACAGGATACGGGAGGTCAGGGGTCAAGTTAATTTGTTTATTAGAAATTACGGTTGGTTTATATATTTTTTTATTAATAATATTTATATATATTATATGATATATAACGATTATTTGTTTTACTCTATGGTTATTTTACGGTTATTACTTTTAATTATGTAAAATATTCAATTGTCTTATGAAAAATAATTACTCGAGTTTTAAAACTCGTAATAGTAATTTAAAAGATGAATTATATTTTCCTGGTAAAAAAGTTTAATTAAAATTCTTAAACTTGTATCACCGGCATTTTAATTACTTTTATTTATTTAATTCAATATCCATTAAGAAAATATAATTACGAGAAGAGAATAAAAAAAAGAGCTGGGATTTTTCTTTTTTTTTTTCAATGACTCATTATCTTGATATCGCGTTTTATTATTTTTTTTTGTCGCGAGATAACGATTATTTTAAAAGTAGGAAATAGTGTAACAAGGTCGAGCGTACAAAGTCACTCTTAACTCAAGTTTTATTTTTAATTTTATATTTTTTATATCTGATATAATCTAAATGAACTTACCTCTTACCTCGTTTCGGTGCCCGCGATAAGATCCAAAGCACCTGAGTATGGCGTTCAACTCTCAGCAATTGCATTTATTAATTTTCTCCGTCGCGTTTTCATTTTTTTTTTTTTTTTAATTATTATTAAATTTTCTTTTTAACATATTTTATTTATCAATGAAGCCTAAGTGATTTAATTATTTTATTTTACTTGCCGTTCTCGGCGTTTTCAGTGCTTTCAAAAGTTTGCTATTAAATCGTTATTTTTTGCTCCTCGTTTACTTAAGTGGAATACGTACTAAGTTTATAATGTGTGAATTGTCACTAGAATTTTTATTCTCAAGTTTGTATTTATGGCAAAGAAATAGTCTAAGCTTGATGGATTTTTTTTTTATTTTAGCTTCTAAACGCTTCGATGGACTCATTGTCCTTTTTTCGATTTTTCCTCGACGCCAGTGTGACCCGAAACTTTTCTGTGCTAATAAAATAACATCTAATGGAGTTGCCTTCGACTTTTGTCATTTAATACTTGACCAAAAAAAAAATAAAAAATTCAAAAAAAATTTTGAAAACTGACATAAGGTTCAAAATTTTACTCTGCCCTATTTCCCAAAATTTACTTCCTCATATAAATTTTACAAAAATTTCCATGCCCATTTTGCCTCTCAAATTTTTATTTCAAATTTCAAATTTTCCCTCTTTCTTTTGCTCTCTTTCTATTAAATAAAAAAAAAGTTAATGCCTATTTTGTCCATACAGATGAGAGGATTTTGGAGATTTATATCCATTTTATGTTTTATCAATTTTTTTTCTTTTCAAAAGTATAAAAAAAAGTGATCGCTACAAGTTAATGAAGGAATAAAAAAAGACTCGGTACCAGTAAAGGGCAAGTTGTTTTCTCGTTAACTTTAATCCACCAGTTAATTTAACTTAACGTCACTGTAATTCCATGATGGACCGCACAACACACACCGACACACAAACGCACACACATAATATACTTTTGATTTCTCCTCAGTGCTCGTTTCCGCTTTAAACTGTGTACATGCAGCACACAGCGTACTGAGCTAGTATAGATATTTTCGTTCTCTTTCGCTCGATTTCCGAGCAGAGTCCATGCTCACTCATACACTCGATACATTTAATACAACGTGATATCGAGAGGTTGTTTTATAGTAAAATATAACAAAACCCTCTCTACACTGAGAAAATTAAATGATTGTGTTTATTATCCTAAATTTTTAGCCCCAATCATCTAGGATGATAAGAACGATTTTAAATGCAAAAATAGTTAGAGTTATAATTTTTGTTAATAGGATTAACAATCATTGGATGATAACAGTTACCATCAGAATGATTACAGTTACCATCAGGATGATTACAGTTACTATCAGGGATGGTAATTATTATTATGAAAAAATTGATCGAAATTTCAATAAATTTAAAGTAGGGGAAGGGAGGGCAAAATGGGCCCCCTGAAATTTTGGATGACTCGAAATATTTGGGGGCAAAATGGGCCGCCCAAAATTTATAACGTGAAAAGTGTTTGAGACGGAGGGTTGGGGCAAAATGGGCCACTCAAAAAAAATTGTAACGAAAAAATTAACTAGGCGGAAAATAAAAAAAAAATAATTTTTTCGTTACAATTTTGTTTTTCGGAAGGTTCATTTCGCCCCACATATCACATATTGACCTTAAATATAATAGAAACATTATAGAGGTCAGAATTTGACGGAAAATGAAAATAAAACTTTTTTACTTAATTTTTGAAAGGGTCTTTCGTGCCCCAGGCTCCCCTATTAACATTTCCTATTTTTTTACCCTTGTAAAATGATGGTTTCATTATAATCGAATTAATTGTTATTCTAATTATCTTTGATGGTAACTATTATAATTTCTGATGGTACCAGTTACCATCAGAAATTATAAATATAACTATTTAGGATAATAATCCTAATTAACTCGAGTTAACATCCATGATCGTAATACTTATCATCCAGATGGTAACCATTACAATCTAGATGATTTACACAATCATCTAGATGATATTCATTACTATCAGATTGATAGTAAAAATTTTACCATCACTAGATGATAACTCCAATCACTTAATTTTCTCAGTGTATCAGCTCTTCTAAAATACAGAGTACATGCTCTGTGTAAGTATTTGTTGGTATCGAATCGAGAAAAATGATCGCGTAATTTGATCGTGTGGCGCCAACTGATTCAAAAGCGTGTGCACATAAAATACTCGTCGAGTTTAAATTAAATTGCGTACTTAAAAATACTTTAAAGTTAATTAATGGGATGAAAACAAAACATTTGATGAAAAACAAAAAGCAAAAATTGTCTTTCTATAAAAATATTTAAAAGAGTCTGCGCGGGTATTTTTATCATGTGTTTTATTTGGTACTAGTTAAAACTGAGACGAGCACACATATTGTGCCCCGGTGTGCTGGGAAGTAAAGTATATCCAGGGGAATCTCGGGAATCCCTCCTCGTTAAGCCAACTCGGCTCATTCTGGTTGTGCCGATGCCGATGCCGGCGACTACCCCCTCGTTTCTCGCGCGGCTGATGCGCCTTTAATGATGCGTCGTCCTCGTGTGCGAAAGAGAGCGCACAACGGATAATAGGCGATGATCGACGATTAAAGTCTCGTTATTCCGAAAAATACGGTTCTGCTGCTTTTACTTCTGATACTTTTGCTAGACGACTGGCTTCGACAGTATTATTTTCGTATCATTCCAAATATTATAATTATTTTTTTTTTAGCCGTTGAAAAAATTTTACCCCACCGTCATTATTTTTTTTCTCTGTAATTTAATTAATAAAATGACTATTTCATATTTCCAGGTGATTATTACATCATATATATTATCTAAGTACACATTTATTTAAAATTTAGTGGAGCGAAATTTCCAGGACCAAAAAATTAAGAAATTTCGTTATCTCAAAAAATAAAAAAATATTTTATTGAAGTAAAATAAGTATATATTATACATATATGTTATAAATGTCGTTTTTATTTACGAGTATCTCTACACATTTATTTATGTATATATATATATATTTGCATGCAAGTGAAATATATTTGAAAATATTTTATTAATTCTATTATTGTCAAAAAATTGGAATCAGATTAATTGAAAAAAATTTTAACAATTATTATTATTATTATTATTATTATTATTATTTGTATACTGAGCAAAGTATTATTTAATACACTAATTAATTTTTTTAAATTTTTCATTCTAATTAAAATGACTATCTGCGTTAATTAACTGAAAGTCTTTATTCTCTATATAATATATATACATTTATAAAATATATCTTTGTACACATAACTTCATATTTACTATGGAATAATTAAATGCTAAATAAATGAACTCCTGCTTAAATTTTTTCATTTAAACTTACTTACTTATTTAATTTTTAATATCCTGCTCAAAGTTACACAAATTACAAAAAAGGCAAAATTTAAATTTATATGACGCACTAATTAGATTTTCTAAACCTCGTCATCTGTGTCATCTAGAATAACTTTGGGTTGAGTTTAAAAAATAAAAAAATTAATTAACAGGCGAAATATTTAAAACAATATAAAGTTTTTAAAATTTAATGTAAAGTAATGACACTTTAAGGAATGGAGAGAATACGTAGACGGGAAAATAGACGAGGATGGAGACAGAGAGAAATTCATGCACGCTTACGACCTAGCCAACCCCTTGTTGTGTTTGCTTTTCATAATTGTGCGCTTAATTAGCTGTCGGATAATTAAAATAACATAATTAATTATACCACAAGTGAGTTACGGTGCCCTCATGCTACAAGGGATGTTCTATATATTTCTGTGTGCATACTTATTTATTATAACAATAATAATACTCAAAATTACTATTATTATTAGGATAGAGGAGTAGGGGGAGGGGTAGAAGAGAAATGGACGCTGGTAAAAAAAATTCCCAGCGGTAATTTTTTTTTTAAATTAAAGTTATAGACATTTTTAGTGGTTTTTATTTAAGCTGTAATAATATATGTATGTGTGTATATGTTTAATTATTTAATGATACGAGTAACCATAGTTAATTATCGAAGTTACTGAGGTACGATATGTTTGCAGTAATGTTTACCTATTTCACTGGAATAACTCCAATTAGCATACATATATACGTGTGCTCGTAACTTCAAAGTCTAAGTAAATAAACCGTGTTTGTGTAACGGACATTATATATACATATACATTTACATATATATGTATGTATATTTTATAAATGATTAAAAGCATAATAATAATTTTATCAAAGTTAGTCAAGGGTTATTAGACAGCTGATTAAACTCAAAATATATATCATTATTATATATATTTATATATTTTATATATAAGAATTTCTCTAATTATTAATAGTTTGTTAATGAAGACGACTTATAAGACTTTGAGGATTTGATAAAAAATTTTTTTTTGTCATATTCGCATTTTTTTTTTAAATATTTAATCTGCTGTCGCAAAAACTATTGCAGAAAAATTTAACAGGGAAATTTTTACTGACAGAACTCCATAAATAGATCGAACTTTACTTTCATATTTATTGGTCTTGTGAAAAAAAAAAATTCTTAAAATTTGGTCTTCAAAGGTAATTTTATTGATAACCGGAATTAAATGTCGTTTCGACAAGTTCGAAAATAAAAAATTAATTGTACTTCGTTGCTGAAATTTTAATATGGAATATTTATGGCTGACATATATATAATAATATTTTCAAGGCGATATTTCAACAGGTATTTTAAATCATGTATATTAAAATTAAAAGTCAATAGTTTTTCATTACTTCCTTATATTATAGTCAGCTACACGTTAATTTCATTAATTTCGATCTTGTAAATTTATTTTAATTATAATTAATATTTAACTTATTTTTGCAAGTTTCATTCTCTCTGCATTTAATTAAATGAAAATTAATATCTTTATTATTCAAAGCAATTTTAATAATGAAAATAAAAATATAACGCACATGTATACATATATATATTGATAAATTGAAAAGCATATTGAAAAATTTATTAGCAGCAAGCTATTACGGAAATGAAAGTAGTATTTTGACCTTGGCACTCTTCCATTCTTATTTGAAGCACTTTAATTTCCTGAAAGCGAGTAGAGTAGAGCTGCTCTGTGGCAGCCAGGACTCGAGAGAGAAATCTAATGTAGAATAGAACTTTACCCCACATCGGTATAAGAGGTTGCGACTCTAACGCATTCTCAACTGGTATTTCATCTCTGTATACAACATACCTATATACAGAAAACGAACATGGACACGACATATACACATATATATGTACAATCCCAGCAATGACGTGTTGTCTGTGTACGAACAAGAGCCAAGAAGAGGGAGAAAAGAGCTCGGGGAATCCAAAACTGACATTGCGAGGGCAATTATTATTTTGAGTGGTTGGCGACGGAGTATTGTAATATTTTATTTAGAGCACAATCGCCTAATAGCCAGCCAGCCACTCTAAGGGGGTAAAAGCTGCCAAGGGTCCCAGGGTAACACCAAAATATAACACACACTCGATATATGTTTGCCGACATTTACTTGACGTTATTTAATTCAATAAATACTTTTATTGTTATTAAGTAAATTATTAAAGCCGAGCATCCTAGTCATGCATTCATATTTATTTAAATAATAGACTTAGTATACAAACCAACAAACCTCAACTACGAAAATTGTTGTATATATATTTATATAACTAAAGAGATCTTGGAAGGTTTCAGTGTCTCTTTTAAAATTGTCCCTCGCTTGAAATCACATGCGAAACAATCTTGACATGAAAAAACAATCGTTTATGCCACTAATTCAATTCAATTATTTAAGCAAAGGAGGTTCAAATTACCATGACAAAATATCTCACATTTTTTTTCCACTATTTATATTATCAGTCAATGAAAAAAATTCATGCGGGTTAAAAAGAACCTCGAAAAAAAAAAATTTGGTCATCTATATATATGATATATTTGAAAAATATGAACAAATTTAGTCAACTTATTAGCTGAGTGATGGTTTCAATAAAATTATTTAAGAAAAATTTTAGGTCGCCCAGCTTTTCTGATCGTTTTTCCTCTCGTGTCTAAAAAAAAAAAAAAAAATTCGGGCCTGTTTTGTCGTGGGTTTTTTTTGACTCACCCTCTATCTACTATAAAATTAATTAATGAATAAAATCAATAAATAATACAATTTTACCGTAGTAATAAAGCGTAGTCTTAGACGATAAAGGGGGTAGTAAAATCATAATACCGTTTTGCGTGAAAACGCAGCCACGTTATTCACATCGTCTCCACCCAACTGGATCCACTTGGAGCGAACATAGTGTCGGGATTGTCGCGGATACCGAGAGAAATACACATAACCGTAGCTCCCAATTAAAGTTCTGCCTCATCAATTTGGTTATTTTAGATAAGTCGAGACCCCGAAGGCTTCAAGGCTTAAAGCGTTTGTAAGTTTCGAGGGTCTTAGCCTCTACTCAGTCTCTTAACTTCTATCTCTTCTCACGTTTTGGTTGCTGCTTGTACCTTCCACCCCCTAGCCCTTTATCCCGAAGCTCTAATGCCCCTTTATGTTACATCCTGTTCTTACTCTTCATTGCTATCTATATCTTCGGGAATTCACCAGGACTCTGTCTGCTTTATCTTTAAAACATAAGATGTGTTGCAACTTTTGTTACTTCTTAACTACTATACTGTTAAATACTACTGCTACTTTGCTAACTTGTACATACTATTACTAGCGCTAAAGATTATGTTGTCGTTAAAACTCTTACAGTTTAAGATTATCAAGTTTACTCCTTATCCTTAATTATTAAATTAATTTTTTATTTACCAGGGACGAGCTAAGAAGACCTAAATATTTATTTACTACTTCTATAATTATTTCCTAAATTTTTTTTCGGCTTGTCGAACTCAAATTATATCTGTCCAGTAAATTATGATCGTTATTGATAAATAAAAAAAATAATTTCCCAATTTACCCGAGCTCCTCTCGTAGGATTTCATTGAAATTGAGGCAATAGATGTATTTTAAACTCGAAATTAATTAGTTTCTGGTTCCTTATCCTTAATAGCGTATACATAAATAGAACAATTAGTAAAGATTTCTGGTAAACAATTAAGGGATGACAGAGTGAGTACCCATTTAGTCGATTTCTCAAGGAAACTCTTAACCTCATCAGCATCTACTGCTATTTCTCAAGCTTAAGAGAGGGAAAGATAGCGCGAGAATATTCTATAGCTTTTGTGTTCTCCTAAACCGCTCATTCAAATTCACTAGATTACTCTCCATCTTGGCTATATCTTATATTCCGAGAGCATTATTTGGGTTTCCGGTAATTAACGCAAACAATAATTAACAGCATGACGAGTAATCTTTGAATCTATAGCCGACTACTTGACGAAGCCGACCTCTGTTAATAAAAACTGTTTGTTTAGGTAAGATATAGATACAGAAATTGGTGAAGTTGTTGATGGTGAAGAAAAGATGGATATAAAAATAGAATTGAAGTTTCGAGGAGTGAGATATCCCGGTGGATGGTGTAATGGCCAAGTTTTGGACGCGGTTGCGTCTAAGTGCCTCTACTACTCAGCCACCCTCGCTACTCTAAGGCACCCCTGCACTCCCTTTGCTCACTACTCACTACTCTATACTCTCTACTCTCTACTCTTCTGACGACCGATCCATTTTCCCCAACTCTTGTACTACTCCTCATTCCTTGACTCTATTCACAATACTCTGGTTTATACTCTTGCTTTTCCCTTACCTCTGACGTATCTTTTCTTATCCATCCGTCTACGTCCCAATACATCCTAACATTTTGATATCCGTGTGGATTACTTTGGCCACTAGTTTGCTATTATTCTCTTAGTAAAAATTTATCTTTCATTTTCATATTAAACTGTGAAATTAACAATAGTGATAATTTTTGTCAACTCTATTTTCCTGATCAATTTACTGCCCTTTAAAAACTCGTCCTCTATTAAATTTATTTTGACATATTTATGAGCCATAAAAATTTTTTTTTACAGATTCTGAAATAATGAAACTTCATTTCCATGCCTATAATTACTGATGAGGTTTAAAAAAATAAATAATAATAAGTAATCAGCAAAATACCTGTATTCAGCCCCCCTCTCCCCTAGAATTTTCATTAACGTATAAAGTAATAAGTTAATGGATTAAAAATAACTGGTTTTACCAGAACTCCACCTAATTAAGAAAATCAACGATGATCTGCCTTAAAATAATTTTGTTAATAAAATACAGGGGGACTACCAGGGAGCTGGCAATCGGCCACTTTACCAAAGTTAAATTTAAAAATTATAATAAATTTAAAAAAAAAATTATTTTCATCCCCTAGTTACCCTACTGATAATTCATAAGTAATATATAACAGGTGGTAGTTAATTAAATTTAAAATTGATAAAAATGTCATTTTACTAGATAATCTTTTAGCTTTCGTAAAGTGGACTCTATGAATTATAAAAATCCATCATCATTTCTGATGAGTGGACGTACATCAGTCGTATATATATATATATTAGGGTGTCCGTTATTTCCCAAATTGGTTTTTGACTCTGCAGCGCCCCGAAAATTTTTAGTAAATGGTCCAAAAAAAAATATCCGACCGATATAAGCTCTTAATATTGATAATTACCCGTGCCACAAAGACGATTCATTTCTCATTTAAATAACATGGGGTTTTGGTACTTTTTGCAATTAATTTTTTCTTTGCAAAGCCAGTTGATAAATTGCAGTGGCATCAACTTATTTTTGTAGAAAATTGAATGCTCTACAAAAACTTTTTCATTACATTTTTCGAAAAAATCACTTGCGTCAAAGTTATTCAAGGTCAAAGTTGAACTAGAAATAATTTTTTATTTTTTTTTTGTTTTGAACAAAAAATCATCGTTATTTATATCAAAATTTATTGTTTATTGCCAAAAATATCTTATTTTGAGTATTTTTTTGCATCTGTCAAAACTATTAAAAGAGAAGAGTCGAACATTCTTACAAAGAAATTCCGATGAATTAAAAATTTCAGATTCACAATTACTTTTATGAAAAAATAAAATTCGTGCCAACGCATGCGCACGAAAGAGAAATGGAGTATCGTGACTAGCTGGCATCGTGTATTGACTATGGTCACCCTGGCGGTCCTAAATCACGGTGATTCACCGTAGAATCACCGTGAACCTTCACCGTGATGCTACCGTGAATAACGGTGATTCACGGTAGTATCACGGTGATTTACCGTTGGAGTTCACCGTGATGTCGTAGATCACGGTAACTCTGCGGAAATCACTGTTGTTGTATAGAAAAAAGGCAATACATTAATTGTACTTTTTAAAAGCCGTAAGATGGACGGTGGAGATACGGTCCGTCAAGGTCCCGGTAATCACCGGTAACGGTTCCCGTGATCTTCAAACCTCATGTAGACTCATTAATGTATTGCCTTTTTTTATATACAACAACAGTGATTTCCGCGAAGTTGCCGTGATCTACGACATCACGGTGAACTCTCACGGTAAATCACCGTGATACTACCGTGAATCACCGTAATTCAGGACCGCCAGGGCAATAGTCAATACACGATGCCAGCTAGTCACGATACTCCATTTCTCTTTCGTGCGCATGCGTTGGCACGAATTTTATTTTTTCATAAAAGTAATTGTGAATCTGAAATTTTTAATTCATCGGAATTTCTTTGTAAGAATGTTCGACTCTTCTCTTTTCAATAGTTTTGACAGATGCAAAAAAATACTCAAAATAAGATATTTTTGGCAATAAACAATAAATTTTGATATAAATAACGATGATTTTTTGTTCAAAACAAAAAAAAAATAAAAAATTATTTCTAGTTCAACTTTGACCTTGAATAACTTTGAAGCAAGTGATTTTTTCGAAAAATGTAATGAAAAAGTTTTTGTAGAGCATTCAATTTTCTACAAAAATAAGTTGACGCCACTGCAATTTATCAACTGGCTTTGCAAAGAAAAAATTAATTGCAAAAAGTACCAAAACTCCATGTTATTTAAATGAGAAATGAATCGTCTTTGTGGCACGGGTTATTATCAATATTAAGAGCTTATATCGGTCGGATATTTTTTTTTGGACCATTTACTAAAAATTTTAGGGGCGCTGTAGAGTCAAAAACCAATTTGGGAAATAACGGACACCCTAATATATATATAGAGAGAGTATGTACACAGAGTGTACTTACCCTCGTCCGTTCTACCCCATTAGTGCAACATACGTAGAGCCCATTAGAACCAATCAAATTTGTCAGCTTTTAGGTACGATTACGTATTTATCCCAATCAGGGACGTCATTCCCGACCCTTCGAATAGACTAGTCTATTCTCTCTCTCAATTTATACCCCTGTCTTTCTCCGACTGGCTCGCGAAACGCACAAACACACAAAACCAGCTCACACGCTCGTCGCTCACATACCTCATTATTGCCGGAGTGAGGATGACTGAGTCCGTACCTCGCAATTATACTTAATGCGCATAAACACACTAATGAATTATGATTACGGCGGCATTAATCCCATTAAATAATTTAAATCCTAAAAAATTAAATATTTTAAATTCCCGCGGTCTAATTGGGGGTTAAAAAATGATTGACATTAACTAGACGTAATAATTACAGTCTCTGAGTCGGGTACACCGAAATTACCGGAAACTCGTATCCAGGGTATTCGTATCAAATTCGCTAATTGACGCTCCACGTATTGGATAGAAAATTTCGGATTCGCTTCACTGATGATAAAAGAAGGGCACCCGCTTTAATTTCTATACACGGATATAATTTAGTTGTTTGTGCCGACCATTACGTTAATTGCAAACGCGTATCCCAATTAGGAATTCGACCTCTACGCTGCCTTTGCTCAATCGATACAACACGTTGTCGTACATCAAATACGGACATTTTTAAATTAACAAGAAGATAAAAAAAAATCATCCCATTTATCCATTAATTAAATGAAAAATTAGAAATACTTTGCTAGTATAATTATTTAGAAAAAAAATGAAAATTGAAATTGTGGCTCGATTGACTGCGTGACCTTACTCACCACTTATTCTTCTTATCCTTTTACTTATGCATTTTCTCACTTTTATTTTCTTTTAATGCATTTCTACCTCGTATCCCTCATACTTATATCCTTAAAAAAATTCACCTTACCTTACGTCGGTCTCCTCGTGGTGTAACTTTAATGATTACTGCATTATTACTGGCAATTACAGACCGCCGAGCAGGGGCTTGTAACACGCGATACACGATCTCCGTCTACTAAATTTAAGCCTATATTTTTTTTTATTATTCAACACAGAATTATTCCAAACGGAAAATAACTTTCAGGCGATTTGTGTGGTCGCCGCAAACAAATGTTGCAAGAGATGTTACATTAAGATATACATATTTATATATATTTATATGTACACTGATTTTTAAATAAACCACTAAATAAAAATAATTCAACTTAATTGGCTAATTATACAATACGTAATTAATTTAATTGAAATATTTTATAACATGATATTTAAAAATTACATAAATATGTAAATTTTTTTAATGGAAAAATTGAAGCTTAAAATTTTTGGACTTTGTTTTTACAAGACTTGTTTCGATCTTTTCATAAAAAAATATTTTTTCGAGGTTGAAAAAGTAAACATCTCAATTGGTAGTCACTTTTCTCTATTAAATATATGTATGGATGATATTTATCCTCAAGTCTCGTATTATCTGTCAACGGAGTGTAGAACCCAGTAGCTGAATAAATAAAAAATATCAACAAAACAAGCAATAGGAAAATGAAAAAATAAAAAAACAATCTGAAGAGTCTAACACGGTGGATAAATGTGCACAAACACGACGGCCACTTTGCAACCCCCATAGATTTATCGTCGTTTCGTGTTTGCAGTGTTTTAAGCACGTTTTATGCTATTCGACGAGCGCGTTTGGCCGTGGCTGTATCGCCGGCCAATTTTCCATTTCCACTGCATCTATCCCTTTTATTCTTCCTACTATTTTATTTTATTTATTTATTTTAACCAGCTCACTCACTCCTCCCGCCTCAATATCCCACTTCTTTTTCTCTGTACACACTGTTATACGATCTACGAACGATCCTGTATGTCGACTGGGAATCCTCTGTATTTGACTGTTGCAGTGCCAATACTGGTCATTGTTCACGCCAAATTGAATACATTGGGAAAAAAATAAAAATTAATATCAATAGTGAGTATGCAAAGGCTACAGTGCACCCCCTTTTTCATTTTCCGCGATCACTGAATGGGCAATTGAGGAGAAGGCTCACGATTGGATGCATGTGTCGTGCTTTTACGCACAAAATCAAATGCACTATATTTCATCAGCTACAAAATAATAACAACAACAACAACAACAACAACAACAACAGCAAATAAAAATAATAAAAAATGAGAAAAATATTTATATTCTTGTATTTACCGTATGCGTACTGAACCTCTGGTATTGAATTTTTTTTTTAACGCGTAACCTCGTTAATTGTTTTTTCTGTTTGATTACTTCAATTATTTTCATATTTCAATCATACCACCCTTTCATTATGTAAAACAGCTCTCGATGCAATTAGTTTATTTTTAATTAATTTTTACATTTTTTTAAGTAATTAAAAAATTTTTGATCTCATAATAAAATTTATCTACTGACATAGAATTTCAAAGTCCTTAGATATTTTTTTTTCTTACAGAGGGCGCAGCCTGCGCTTTGTTTCGTGAACGTAACAGACCCCCACAGCGCAAGTTAACGTTGATTCAATTTGCAAATTCCGTTAATTTTTTTCTAAATCACTTCTTTTTGATAGTAATTGTTATTTAATTGGTATATGTGATTTACTTTGAGAGAATTAAATAGAAATTTAAATTAAATTTTCAAAAAGTAATTAATGAATAATTCCAAAGAACAAAGGAATGCAACCTCGTAAGCTGTGAGGTATCAATTGAATACTTTGTTCCGATTGAATTTAATTTGATGCCAATTACATCAAATATACAAACGAATCCAGTTTCAAATATCGCAGTATATATTTAATATACTACATGATGTAAAAACACAAAGTAATTACAAAAAAAATAGTGTTTTTTGTTTTGATCGCCTGTCAAAAAATTACGGCAACTTTTTTTGACTTTTCTTGATCATGAAGTTAAGAATAATTAATCGAGTGGAATATTAATGAGAATTGGAAATAATAATAACTTATGAGTATAAATTAAGTAAGAATCGAATATGGCTTAAAGATCAGGGCGGAAACTTGAACAAGAAGCTTATCCGACTTGGTACTCTCTTTACCTCCGTTCATGTGGCAACGAGCGTTAATTAATTAATAAATTAATTAACTTGGATCCAGAAACCCAGGGAAGTAGTAGCAGTACTAGTTGTACTTGTAGTTGTGGTACTAGTCGTCAAGTAGTTTGTTCTCCGGTGCACTGCGGCGTAACAGGAGAAAATATATAAGGGTTCCTATAATCAATACGCTATTATTATTAATAACATCAAGAAAGATGAAATCTCCAGACTACTGCAGCCAAGTTTAAAGTAATCCCGAGTTTCTTATACTACCGAGACGTTCAATTTTGTAATTGGCCGGCCAGTTCGTTGCTACTAATTAAATATGCAGTAAATAATACTAAATAAAAAAATCAATGTTAAAAAAAACAAAAAAGTAAAAGAGTCGAGAAAAAAAATAAGTAATGATGGTTTTAAAAATATCAACCCAAGCCAAATAGTTTCAATATACACAAAGCGAATTTTAGCGCGCTTTGGGTTACAAAAAATATATAAAAAGGATAAAAAATTCGCTAAGCCCGTTTGTCCAAGCGATCCAACAGAAGTTGTACTAATTGGAAGCAGCCTTTTGCACACAAGGGGGTTGATTTCGATTGACGAGACTACAGCAACAGCTAGCATACCAAGTCCGCGTTGTTCATGAACGTTATACACATAACAAGAGTGAGTTAGTCAGTAAATGAGTGAGTGAGTGAGTTGCTGCGACGGCTCAGGTCTCACAAAGGTACCATTTTAATTGGATACCGTCATATCAACGCATTCACACGCACGTCTCAGCACACCTCGTCGTGTTACCATGTCCTTTCTGTGTCCTGCTACATATATGTATATATATATATTTTATTAAATATATAAATTTATTATTTATTTAATATAAATAAAAGATTATTTTCAATAAATAGTTGAACAGGTTTAATAAATTAGTATATGAGAAGAGTTAAGTAGATGAGGGGGCGGGACTTGATGGCATTAGGGCGTTTAAAAACTCATCTCTTTTTATCACCAGCTGGCATTCTCTTAACACATCACACACCTATCACTCGATGAGCTATGAGCCAGCCAGTAAAACCCGCGTATGCTGGTATTTGTGGTTTATTACCGGAGTAGAGACACATAAGAGCTTAAGCGAATGAACGACGTGAGAATGGAAGTCAATCTTACCTGAGGTACTCGTAAACATTTAACTGATGCCTGCCTGTTGTCTACTCATGCCTCTAATTATTAACGAGTCGATAAAAAATGTTTTGCTAATTTTAACGCGACTTCGGTCATTAAAACCACTTGTTGATCTGTTTGTTAATTATTGTGATTTGTTATTTATTAATTTTGCTATCGAGGAATAAATATTGGGGTATAGAGTCGATGGTTAATGGAGGAAAAATAGCAGGTGAATAAATTGGGGCACAGATTTAGGCAACTGCAGTATTATAGGATTGTATAAGGATACGGAGAATTAAGAGAGACTACGGAGAGAGACGGAGAGGGAAGATAATATGTATAATATAATGTAACAAGGAGTACAGGTATAGAGGGCGTAATGTGGAGGTATAGATATAGATGTACATCCTCTGTTGAGAGGATAAGGGCGAAGCTGTTTGTCTTCCATTACGCAAGGCAAAGCAGATCATTGTCTGGAACCTAACCAACCTAAAATTCACTATCCTCATCGTATTACCCATCATCTAGTCTAGTGTCTAGTCACTCGGCTATTGTACTTGGATATTGTGCAGACTGATGAGCATCTCTTAGCCGTGATTACTGTTGTCGTGATTTTTTTATTGTACACATCAACATCCTTGGTGTTACATTCATCATGGAAAATGCGTTATTAATTATTGAGAAGGGCCAGGTGTTATGGGCCACTGGAAAAAATTGAGTCAGACTTTTTTTTTAATTGGTTGCAATTTAAATTAATGATTAAAATTAATTAAGATAAAATTTTAATAATTTTTAAAATGTGAAACTAAAGATAGTAGAGATACGAGGAGGGTTGTAAATAAATAATCAAACTTGTGGTATGCATTAGGTTGTTTTGTAATATACGATTACGTTGTATTAAACGGAAGTCTATTTTAAGATGTACCAGGAAGTCGAGGCGCTTAGGAGTATGAGTTTGATTTTTCACCGGTTAATGAATTATTAAAATGCAAATACATACAGTGGTATGAAAAAATAATAATAAGTATTAATATTATAATAACATAATTTTTTTTACCCTACGAGCAATTGAGTTTAATAATTGAGGGTAAAAAAAAACTTATTATGGTAATAAATAATAAGATAATTGATTATTTATTCATTGTACAAGAGTGGCTAATTAATGGGTGATTAATTATTAAGCAAATCATAATTACAGTGTAGGGGAGGAGTGTAGAGTGCACTCGGTTTTGTAATGAGTGGACCCTCTGGTTCATTGAATTTGCATTATTAAGAAGCACGCTAATTGCAATCCATAGTTTCGTATTTCCATGTTGGTTTACTTCCCATTAGCTATTGCACATACTGTTCAATTTATCATAAATCGATTTATTATTCAGACAATTAATGAAACACAATTATTTTATTATTATTATTTTTTTTTCTTCTCTAAAATGGACTCTCATTTTGCTAAAATTTCTTCAGGAAATAAAAAGTATACCCAAATATATATAATTAGTAAATAAAATAATAAATTTGAACAATGGAGATAACAATAAATAATTAAATTCATGGGATTTAGATCAAGTGTATGAAATCCCTTTGATATAGCTGCTGTCTGTGAATGCAGTTGAGTTGTATACTAACTGCTATTCTTGCGGTAGTACACTCTACCCAGCCAAGTAATTAATATCAAATTTAATCTAAGCGCAAGTATATACATATATACCGAGTTTGGTAACGCAGTGGTTAGGACAGCGTTAGTTTAAATGAGAATTGTATTAGTGGGTACAACTATACACATACATACATACATATATATGGACATAGTATTGTATATCTGGTGTAATAAGGTTGTAGAGGGGCTGAATGATGGAATCCCAGCGAGAGCGAGCTACAACGGACCGCGATGATGACTCGAGGCTGATGAATCTCTATCGCTCTGTACTGAATTTAAGGTCCTTGCTCAGTTCCCTTATTCGTCTTTTGGGTCCGGAGGTTAGCGACTCATTACTGTGAAATTAATTAGGTTCCAGCGGGTCACAAAGGCTTCATTCAATATATGTAAATACATGTGTATGTGTATATAGATGAGCCAGACATTGCACCAACGTTCGCAAAGTGTCTGGTATGGTTAACCACAAGATAACGCCTTTTAGTCACAGCTTTCAAGAAAACAATTTGCCGCTATGCCTCACAATTATTCATATATTTTATTTAAGGTCAGAGATTAATAGTCATTTATTATATATATATATATTTTTTTTTTTTTTATTAATAGCCATTTTATTGTTATAGAGGAGGGCAGGGCAACATGGGGTTTCAAAATGAGAAAGTCAATTTTTTTTATAAATACGGTCACTCAGTTACAAATTCGGATAATAAATATGACTTGTCATACATCGAAAACGTAAAAGTAAAAAAAATTTGTCATCAATATTGTGATGGATAAAGTTTAAGGTATTAAAATATAAAAATAATAGAATATTGTTAGGAGAATAAAGTTTTTCGTAATAAAGGATAATAGAAGGATCGGACAATGTAATGCTCGGGAGATTCATCAGTAATTGCAATGTAGTAACGACAATGCTGAGGAAACCGGGAGTCAGTTAGGACAGTGAGTTTGTAGATTGAGTAGAGGGAGGGCCGAGGAGATTCGAGTGCCCCAGGCAAACGAATCTCTTGGCCTATTCTGTACCGCCACCGCCCGCGGTACCTCTGCTCAACAAGGTTTACTGACTCATTACCGTGAAATTAATTAGGTTCTACGGGTCACAAAGGCCCATCGGTTGAGTATGTAACCAGTACATGTATTCACGTCATACACATACATATATCCATGTGAATTTGACAATTCAATCAAGTGCTTTATTGTTTGAAATACACTCTCTCTGTAAGCCAGAGTAATAAAAGTTCCCCTAATTGACCTCTACCTGTTCGTTCTCGTAAATAAATGCTCTGAGTGCGCCGTTAAATCAAACACTTGGCAATATTGTCTATCAAGCTTCCAGAGTTCATGTGTAATTTTATTTATTGGATTATTTTTCCATGAGGTTTTTCGGGCGGGGGTTGTCGCAGGAAATAATTAGCACGAAAGTGCATGAATATGCGAAAGTAACTTTGGGTAGACTGGAATTGTTCCTTAACAAGCTTCAACAGTGACTTGGCATTTTGCGTCTGCTCTCCGAGTCTACTCAAAGTCTTGGCCAAATGAAAGTGGTTTTCGTGGAGACTGTGAAAACCCACAATGAGGTCTCCAATGTGGAAGCTGACTTGATGAATTTAAGCCCGAATCAGTAATTAACTAAATCTCCTTCCATTTGTTATACTTGGATGTATATTTAATTTATAATTTATAGTTATAGTTACAAATTGTTGGGCTTTGTTTTATGTATTTATATTTAATTGGGCTCTGAATATAATCACTAGCTGTGGTGAGAATTAAAAATGTAATGAATGTTGGTGTGTGTAAAATAACACGGATTATTCATTATTGGATTTAATAATTGGTTTGTTGTCATAATCCGTAAATATGATGGAACCAATATGGCTTTCCATAAGCTGCTGCGTCCAATGATAAACCCATTTATATACAGGGCATTAACAATGTGCCTTCCACGCTTTGCTATTTTATTATATTTTTATATTTCATCCCAACAGATGATAAAAGGATCGTAAATATGTTATGTAGTAATGGATATTAAAAATATATAATGCTGGTTTATTATTATAATTATTCATTATTTCGGAATACTTCAATGTCGGATTATGGTTTTTTCAATTCCATGCTATGAAAAAATTTATTCACTTTTTAGTAAACCCGTGATGGAAATTTTCATGAAAATTTTATGAAAACATTCATAACTAAATAAGACGAAATTTTGCTCAGATGAAATTAATTTTTCCAATTGAAGTGAAAATTTGAAAAAAATGATTTATAAAATTATGCAAAAATCTCAAATTACTGAAAATTTTCAAGAAGTATTCAAAAAAATGATTTTCTACCACAAAATTTAAAAATTATCAATTCAAATTTTTAAAAAATTTGAAATATCGATGGTTGGAAAAAATTTACAAGAAAAAAAATTCGAGCCTCTTTAATTTAAAAAAAAAAAAATATAAATTTTAGTAATTACTAAGAGTAACTCACGTTCTTTTATGAAATTTTTTCAATAGAAATAAAATCACGAGTATAAATTTTTTTTTTAAAGATATCGTTACAATAAAATTTTACATGTCAATGAATTTCACTGAAATATTCAAAAAATCTCTTGTTTCTCTACAGTGTATTTATTCCGACATCTTTTTTATAATTAAAAAAAAAATGTTGTACGAACCCAAGGTTTTATCAAAATGGAATTAAAAAAAAATACTAAATGTAGGTACAGAGTAAAATAAAGTGGTTAAAAATGAATCATTGACAGCTCGGTTAAATATTAAAGGGACTATCGAAACAATTTATCAGCACATCTCACTCTAGCAAATCCCTAAGGGTTTTTTTCATTGCTTAGGTAGAGTATTGCTCGGTTCGATTTAAGCCAAGCAAATAATCGCCGGATTCGCCTCCCGTTGGTTACTTAACTTGTCCAGTGCAGGAGCGAGCTTCAACCGGAACATGATTGATATCAGCGGCTGGATATGATTAGTTCAGTTTATTAATCGCTGCCGCTGACCAACCTGCGTCGGCATATTATATCTCTATTTTTTTCCCCCACATTTATTTGTCGTCATTGTGCTCGACATTTTCTCCGGCGATTAAAAATATCATCATTTTTTTCCCGATATTTTTTACCGTATCTCAGCTGACTCAAATCATATTTTTATTTTCCTCAACTCAATTATTAATCATCATGATCAATCTTGTACTTTGACAACGAGACAACATTTTTCACGGGATCTTATACTCTCGACTCTATTCCACAGATTTCGATAATAGCTGGATTGTTGTATTTTATCAGAGGAAATCGAATGTCACTTTTTTATTGATAAAAAAATTTATAAGTATTTTTTTAAATTAAACAAGTTATTGAACTCGAGATTAATGGAACTATTTAGTTTTTTATTGAATCAAATATAATAAAATAAATTAAACTGTCAAGTGAAGAAAAATATTTTTTTTTTTTTTCTCATAAAAGATATGAAAAGTATGGGAGGCAAAAATATTCTTGACTTTATTGGCTAACGACTCAAGCATCAAAATTTGTGCGGATAATTATCAGTAGGCAGAGAAAAAAAAAATTAACCAATTGACACACAGAGAAGATGGCCATCGACATGACATTTTGAAACAGACTAAAATCTTGAATATCTCATTTTACTTGGACACGATAGGTTATCAAATATTTAAATACAGCAGTGTATAAATAGTTGAGCAAATAGAAAATAAAAAATTGATATGAATAATAAAAGAAAATGTAAATTTATTCAAAGTTATATGAAGAGTGTCATCACAAATGCAGTGGACACTTAGTAACTTGTAGTTTAAACTTTATCGTCAAGGATTTCCCGTAAGTTATTTCTCCTATCGACACATAAACTTTTCGTGAGGAGCACTTAGCCAGCAGAGCATGCACTTAGGATTTAAATAAACCTACTACGAATGTTTGTATAATTGATATCGTAAATGCACATTTAAAACTTTTATTCCACCCAAATAATTAATAAACTAAATTTAAAAGCCTCGACAAACTTTCAAATCTACACTCATCAATTATTTACGTTTTAACTACTTACTGCTTATTACATAAATACTCCTTAACACATAAATATTTATATTTATTTTGTGTAAATTATTTATTATTTCAGTCTATTTATTCACCCTAAATAAACTTTTTTTTATTTAATTACAAGGAAACCCTATTTTTTAATCATTTTATTAATTTCCATTTTACCAGCTCCCAAATATTTAAATAAAAAATTTTTTTCATTAACAAAAAAAAATATTAATGATCTATATGTAGAGTAATTCGCAGAATGAATATAAACAACGTACTGGAGTGTGTACGATTACACAATTGTCGAGGTAATGATGAAAATGACATCGTGTATAAACTCGTCCAGTACATGAATGATTCGGTGACACACAAAGCCGATAGGCACCGGCATCAGTAGTAAAGCAGAAGCACTAGCACTACTAGCGATGGAGGTGGTGGTGGTGGTCGCAGTGGTGGAGGTACCGTAGTAGTTACAGTGCGCCTACTGCAACAGTGAATAGGTATTTTGGAGCTATTGTGCCACTGGCATTATGCCAATACCTTCCATTCAATAAATATCATCTTAATGAACTCATGTATATTTGATTGGGAGCTGTACCGCCGTCAACCCCTCGCTCCCTCCCTCGTCCTCACCCTTCTTCCGTGTTCTCCGGTTCGTTCTCCTCCTCAGCTCTTCACTACTCCAACACACTCTCTGCTCAACCCAACTCACTACACTCTCAACATTTCCATTTCCCTCTGCATAACAGCACTGAACACATCTTTCCCTCCTGTGACCAACCTTCGCTACCCCTCACCCCTCATCCCTTACCCGCTGGTCCCTCCAACTCTGCACCCTACTCTCTACTCTTATTATACATACATATATATATATATATATATACATAGTTATAAAAGTACGTTATGTAATTCAAGTACTACTACACAGTGCATATGGTTACGGGACGGCTTCATTTCCCTCGATGTCATCCAAACTCGTTTACGCACTTGTCATTCGTTTCATCATGAATCTTTTCCCTCGGTGCTTTACACTATACCAATCATCATTCTATAAGTCGGGAATGATATCTGAATAATGACAATGATAATCCAATCATATATATTCAAACAACTATAATATAATACAAACAACTTTTCCAATTGTTTTTTCATTATAAATTTTAAATTAAAAATATTTTATGCGCATTATTTATTTTTTTAATTAATTTGTAATCGAATATTTTTATCAAATAGTTGAGTTTTAAATTTAATAATAATTCCTATCATTTTTTTAGGGTCTTATAATTTTAGCCAAGTGAAGGGTGCGATCGAAAATTCTCTAGCTGGCTTAATATAGAAATGCCGGGAAAATATTAAAATTTCAAATATAAAATGACTTTTTTTATTCACCTCGCGAGAGAAATTAAAAATTCAAAAGAAGAGGTTACCAATTTTTTATTTTAATTAATTAATCAACTGTGCTGTGGTACTAAAAAATGTGAAAATGAACTTATTAATGTATTATAAAATAAATAAATAAATTAGCAATTGATAGTTAGTGTGGATCTCTTTTCCTGAATGACGTGGCTTACTGAGGGACATAAAGAGCAGAATAGTAGGAAGTTCGTGCAGTACACAAGCAGTAGTACCAGTAAATAGCAGCAGTAGTTGAGGAGAAAAGGGAGTTATACGAATATAAGGAGGGCTGGATGTCATGCTCGCGTGTTATTTATACGAGGTCTGGCTGCGGTGAGCCGGGGGTGGGTGAAAAGAAGAGGGGCCGTTACATTAGCAGGATTGCCCCCTTTCCACTCCCACTCGGAGCTGGTGTTCGTATCACTGAATTTCCGGGCACCACGTGCTTATGCTCTTCCCCGTTTCGTTACTAGAGCGCACTGCATATCTCTATTACTTCTTCATTTTTCGACTTTATCTTGTGGCACTGGTGCTGCCCCTCGTCAGTCCCCTCGCCATAACCATCACCATCACCGAAACCGCACCCTTTCTATCTTCATTCTCTTTTTGAAACTCTCTTCTTATCCTTTCTCTCCATCTCACCCCAGTAATCATTTTCTCTCAGTGTTTTTACTTTACCTCTACTCTATTTTATGTACAGTACACTCTCTACACCCAGTGTCTGCTGTCTCTCAACGGTTTTGCTTAAAAAAATCTCTCAACACTCGGAAAAAAATTTTTATTTGTACCAATGTGTTATTTTTATTAACCGCAACTCATCCAATCATATAATTACCCAATTTTGATCAAGACGGATTAAAATTTATAAATAAATTAGACTGACAGCTGTCGTCGTTTTTTTGTTTGAATTTCCCGGTTACTGTTTATTATTTATTTTCAGTGAATCGGACAGCAAAAGTTCAACGGCAGATCAAGAGTTGATGGTTAACTTTTCAGCTCATGAAATATACATCCCACTTTACTATTTTCCTTTATCGCAATAATTATTTATATTTTTATTTCTGATATCTCAGTCTGCTCGCACTCTACTCAGTGCACTGATGACTGCTGGCTGGTAGAACCTAGAGCTTGACAGCAGTGCGTTAATTGGCAGCTCCTGCCAATTGACACTCATTAGAGTACAAGATTAATTACGAAAAACCCCGTGCAGCAGTTTCGCAGCCTCTACGACGTCCTCTCCAATTAACGAAAGTTATGTCCGACACTAACAAACCTTATGATACCAACCCCACTTGATATTATTATTATTTATTTTTTTTTCGCATAATTATTAATATTTATTTTTAGATTTTTTAAAATTAATTTTATAAAATATTCCATGCTCGGGGAATTGAAAAATAAAAATATTTTTTAAGTCTTGGGTATCTCCAATTGCTGTGAAATAATTGTAAGGATAATAAATGATGACAGGACTTTTTCAAAAAATTTACCGAATTTTTAGAAATTTTTTTCGGTGTTCAGTTACTCTGGACATTAAATAAAAGATAAAATAAAAAATTTAACAACAAATAAAATTTACATAAATAATAAATAAAATTGTCATGAACAAAAATTTCAGAGTAAAATTTACATAAATTTTTTTTTTTTACCCTCGTTTATTAATATTTTATTTTTGTTGGGATTAAAATTATTGTCAAGTAAAACGACAATTCATATGTACATACATACATTTAGTATTTATATATATATATATATATATATATATATATATATATATATATGTATATATATATTTTAGTGACATTTTGGTTACACAGGTCCGGGCAATAAACACTGGGAGCTCGAGGAGTAAGGAAAAATTTTAGTGGCTGTTTCAGGTGTACGTTATGAGTACACTTCATACCATAGCGTCAAACTCACCTCATGTGTGACTCTACGTATACATGTTTTACTTAGTCTGGGCATTTACATGTTACCTCTGACTTTTTATTTAGCGGCTTGCACACGGCATTCGGGTTATATACCTCAACTGTCTGCTGGGACGTCAAGTGGCTTTAGAGGATCTCCCTTTTTTTTTATTCTTTATTTACCTTTTTCATCCAACTCGTTCGAGAAAAGTGAAACACCAGGGATATACGCCAGTCCCGCGGGTAACGCCAAACCATCAAGGGAGGTAACACGTGTTAGATAAATTCCTCCAGCTGTAAATTCTGTCCCTTGCATATTGACACGTGCTCAGACGCGAGATCATACACTAATAAAATATTTTTAAAGCTCAACTAAATGTCATAAAAAATAATTTTATTTTTGGAAAAACAGATAAAAGTTTATTTTATTTTTTTATACTTTACTCAATTAAAATTTCCAAAAAAAAATTAGATTAATATTTTTGGAGCTTTTTATTTTTTTAATATTTATTTATGGCGTCTACGCCATAATGGGGCAAAATTACCACAGCAGTACAGGCGGCTTAAAATTTCCATTATCAATTAAAAAAAAAAAAAGGTTATAAATTAATTAATAATTAATTTTAGTATAAAAATTTAAACGTCAATCGAAAAATTCTATTCTCATTGAATCCCATCTCCGAGGAATTTAAGTATTGTAAAAATAAAAAATAAGCAAGATAACTTGATATAATTCAGACATAGACAGTGACGGTCGTATATACTGACGAGCAGAAATAGAATAAAGCGATCGGGAGGAAAAAAGAGTAAAAATAGTATAATAAAAGAAGGAGTATAAAAGAAGGAAGAATTTAGTTTGGCACTTTTTCGACGACTAATTAACACAGTCGGACTTGCCAACGTCACTCAAGGGAATGTATAATGATCGGGTTAACGAACCTCTGACAGTTTTTATGGATGCATTTTGCTGGTAGTTAATCCGGAAATATTCAATAAAATTACCAATTTATCCAACATTACTCTGTCGTTTAGTTTATTTTACTTTTTATATTTATTTTTAGTTCCATCTTGCTCCTATTGATTTTTCTCTTCCATTACTAACTTTCTGATAGTTAAGTGCTTTTTATACTATTTATTATCCCTGTCTATTATCATTTATTTTATAATTTAAATATTTAAACTTTTAATCAATTCATAATATTATTCAATTTAAATATTTTCATTCAATTTTTAAATTATTTTATTAATATATTGATCTATATCAACATTTTTTAGCCTCTCAATTATCAAAGATATTTTTTATTGGTCACTGGTTTACAAAAATTGGGAAAATATTTTTAACAGAATAAAAAAATACCAGCAATTTAGCCAATGGGAATGTCGAATTCAATTTATTTATTTAATGGAATTAGAAATTAAATTTTTAACAGGGTTTTTTTTTTTTACAGATGGGAAAGTGACGACTGATAAAAAATAAATTTGAATCATTGAAAAAATTTCAAAATCGTATTTATTTTTATACGCATTAAGAAAAAAATTTAAATTGAAATTGTCGAATAACTATATTATGAAAGACAGTATGGAGTAGATGTAAAATTAAAGTAGGATTCGAATGACTGGTAACGTTAAAAGTAACTTGTAAGAGAATGTTGTCGACAGAGAGTTAAATTCCGTCTTGGAGTCTTAATGAGATTTTATTCGCAAGATAATTAGTGCATCTCATGAGTCTATTTCTCAGAAGCCTCTCTCTTTTCCACTGGCGTCTCGCTTACTCGCATCCCTTTACACTCGATGGCTGGTTCGCACACCAGCCCTTCGTCTCGTCTTGCCTGCATCCCCTCATGTAATTACAAGTACAATTATCATGTCCTCAGCTCTCCCTTTCTCGTTCCCTTCTAGTCCCCAACAGCCGAGTCTGAAGGTTTCACACGCAAACCTTCCACCCTGCGTTGCACTGCCAACAACGTGAAACTACTGCTTTCCATTTCCACACACACCCATCCGTCTACACCCACACACGCACGTAGTGCTCATCATTTTCTTCTCTAATACACCCACATAAGTACACACGTAATTTTAAATTAATTTTATTATTGTTTACTACGGAAAATTCATTATACACGCATCTGCAAATAATTAATTTTATAATTTAAATCAACTCTATTATTTATATATTTAACAACCTGTTTAATTACAACTATTTTTTCACAAATGACACGTATATTATTTTTTTTTTCTTATAATTAATGAGCAGAATCATAATTTTATATTTTTTCAAGTGAAATTATGTTAAAAAAAAAAGGCTTCATTTTTTTCCAGATAATTTTTAAAAATTTATTGGAGTAAAAAAATTATTCTCAATTTACCAAAGAGATGTCTTACTACGAACTTGTTATTTTTCGACACTTAAATTTTATCGTCCGTGTAAAATGATTGTAAGTCTGATGAGCTATCTGTTGGTATCATGTCGACTGTATTAAATTAATAAACAGGAAACCACGAAGACCGGTGCATCGAAACCATAACAGACTATCAAGCGTTAATCGGTATAATAAATAATCCGTTGCGGTTCATTAATCTCTTAAACATCTTTTGAAAAACTTTCCAACAAAAAAGACATTAGCATTTATATTAAATACCGATATCTAAAAATATTAAATCGTAAGAAGTATATTATGTTTTTAAAATGATTGGAAAAGAATATCAGTGATTGGAAATAACAAAAGTCAGCTTATATTATTCTCAATTATCGTTTATTCATGAAAATAAGGGAATCAACAAAAGCTCTCGAGATATTTACGAGCATGATATGGCTGCGAGTATAGAGCACTAGCTGCTGCTGCTGCTACTGCCACTGTTGGGCTCTATAGTATAAGAAATACACGCAAAAGCTCTAAAGGGGCGCGAGGGGGGTTTGGGTAATCAGTAAATGCGTCCATCAGCGGATTACGGGGGGACCACACTCTCTTCCATTTCTCTCTCCACTTGATCCATCCTCCCCCTCGCTCTTCCCACCTGAGCTTCTCTATCCTGTTTTTATCCACCACCTTTTAACCCACCTCTCAGTTCCTCAACCTCATTCGCTCATTTCTTTCTTCCATCTCTTACTACAATCACTTATTTTACTTCTGTTTCAATTTTTTACTGACTACGTGTCTTTACACCCATTTTAATGGTTTTTCATACGAATTAGTTGTGATCCACATTTCGACTCTTGTAATTATTAATGAGATTTTAATGCAGTCATTGAATTTTAATAATCCCCGTTTCAAATTTTTCATGATTAGAGGAGAAAATTCATCGACAAAATTTAATTTATTAGTTATTAATTTGATATTTTGAATATCCAATTTATGAGATTTACATACTTAAATAGTTAATTAGTATCGATTGACACGATTTCGAATGAAATTCATTTTGATTCAAGTTTTGCTGTCAAATTACTTCCAACTTGAAATTTTTTACCCCGTAATATTAAGTACATTAAGAAAATCTAGTTTATATATAAAAATTTCTAGAGAAATAATACAAAATTTAAGAAAAATTTTTTTCAAAAAATTCAAATTGCGGGTCGCGATTTCGCGGTCGATCAACTTTGATCTGATGTCTGCTCAGTAAATCGGGAAAAAATTATTTTTCTATATTGAAATCAATAAATTAACTTGTTAGCGAAAATGTCAAAAGCTAGTGAAAAGTTAATAAATAAAAATATTTTAAATGTTTACTCAAAAGACACTAAATATTAGAGCTTGCCTATTTAAATTGGCTCGAGGAAGTATGAGGGGTGGGTATCGGTGTTAGTGAAGTGGCGTCGGCACTCGGGGTGGAAGTAAACAAGTGAACAGTGAACGAGAAAAAGACGTGGCTGTGTGATGAGGTTTATAGACGGGGTGGAGGCGATTGCTGACCGTCGGCTGCAGCCCGAGTCGGGGGTCTCCCCAGTAGTTCCATATATATTTATAGAAGACTACAAAGCAAATTGAATTGTAAATATAAAGCGTTTAAAAACAGAAACTCGCAAACGGATTCCCTAATGAGTGGCAAGAGGGAGTACTAGTACGAATAACAATACTGGAATACATTAGTCGCTTGAAATGCTACGTACTAGTGGCGTTTCCGTAAAAAGTCCAAAATAAAAAGGCCTCGCGCAAGTATAATTGGACTGAGATTAGTCCTAGACTTTTCTTCATTGACCGACTAAAAAAATATGAGACATCATTTTTTTACCAAATTTATTTTACTCTACTTATTTTTTTTTTTTTTTAATCAAAAACTGAAAATAAAATTAATTAAAAATTATATCCAGTAAAAAGAATAATTTTTTTGTGGCGTTAATTAAAAAAATTTACAGATCATTAAATAATTTTTTTTTACCTTTTGTGTACACTGATAGTAAATATTTTATTGAATATTCCCTATTAATTAAATTGATAATAATAATGAATATTATAAAATTAAAAACATTAGAAAATTTGAGTCGTTTACAAAAGACCGTCGGATTAATTAGCGAAAGAGAAGCTTGTTAATATAAGCGAAAGTCAAAGTCTAAGTAAAAAGTGGCGAGCTTGGGGTATTTTACTTGAGGCGAATATCACGCATAAATGAGCTAGTGGCCGGAGGTGCGTTAAACAATTTCAGCTAATGAACGAAGTTAATTACCGCGCTGTGAATCACTCTTTTTATTTTACTATTCATTTTTTTATTCTATATATATATATATATTTAGCCATTATGTATTATATTCACCCGACCCCTCCACTCGTCTCATTTAATTCCTCGCTTTTCCTTCAAGTTTCTCCACTTCCAACTTCTTCTCCCCACCGTCCAGTCGCGATATATATTCCGATAGAATAGCTCGAGAGAACGTCAGAACCTCGGCCAATTATAAAGTTGCACCACTAAAATTGGTTACAAAAAATTATCGTACAGTGCGAATGAGTGAATGAGAACTCTGTTTGAATAGTTAATGCCCTGTTAAATCAGCAGATTTATCTGTGGGAATGTTTATATATTTTTTCCAACGTGTCAATTATCGTCGCATTACTCTGTGAATAGAGTTTTTCAAAAGACCATGAATTTGAAATAAATAAGATACTTATGGCCAAAAAAAATTTAATATAAATGCTGGGAAGTGTGATGTTGAACCCATTCAATGAATTCAATTTATACAGATTTGACAATAATGAGCTCTTTGAAATTCTGCTGTTACCTCAATGAAGCAATCTGGCCTATGAATTTCATCGTTGCTGATTATTTATAAATATACATCATAATCGAAGTTTGAATTAGTCTAAAAGTAATTTTATGTAAGCGGAAACTCCCAATTAGATTGTATTTAATAGTCGAGTTTAATTGTTCTTATAAGCTATTATTACATTTGGGAATTTCTCACGACAACTATAGCATTTAACTGCTTTTCTAATAATAATTATTTATGGTATTGTAATTATTGCGCTGACCTTAGTCTAAAAAAACGCCCGTACTTAATGGAAATTTGAAGCCCTATTAACTGATTTCAAAACCCATTCTAGTTCTTAGAGACACCGAATTGATAAAAGATATACAAAATACATAACTACATATTATAATTAAAAATATAAAATTCAGTACTTAATGCCTCTGCTTCATTTGTTCTCTACAAATTAACCATAGAGATTTCAATTACTCTAAAAAAAAAAAAATAGTATGCTGAGGTCTAGTTGCCTTCATAAATAATTACACATGCACTCATATTTACTTGCAACAGCTTTTCGAAGCACGCGTGTTGAACCTCTGCAAACACACACACATATGCTCGCACACTAATTAAACGTACAAAAACACTTACACACATTAAGCTGAATATAACCGGGACGGTAGCGATTCTCGACGTACACATTGGAGCTCTTTTCGTTAAGCCTTCTCCTTTGGCTGGTGGATGCGGTCAGACGGAAGGGGTTGAGAGGGTAAGAGAGTGAAAGGAGCGCGGGGGCTGAAATGAGAGAAAGGGAGCTCGGAAGGGTGGCCGACGTCAAGTGGGGAGGGATAGAGGCGGCCTTTAATTAACAGAAAGTGGTTCATTAGAGCTTATTCATTAGAGAGAGCGCGCGTAATTAGCAAACTCCACCCTTTCTCCAAACCTCCTTTCGCGTTTCACCCTCTACACACTTTCATCCCTCAGTAGTTGTTCTTCTCGTTTTTATCTCTCTCGCTCCCACATCATCTTTCACATCTCCTCGATACCTCTTTGCTCTGTTTATTACTCCGGAGCTTCAACCCTTTCTTTTCCTTTCATACTTCTACTTTTCCGTTGATTTTATTTTGTTTTCGTATCGCTATTCCAAAAAAATCACACATTTGATTTTATGAACTTTACTATTTTCTTTACATAAATTTAAATTACTGAAATTGAAGTGGAATTTTTTTTTCTAAACAAAATGAAAATCGAGATGAAATTAATCAGAAATTTTTAATTAATTTATTGATAGTTGTAATTAGAAAATAAAATAGAATAATTACTACAGTATTGCAGAGTGAAGAGACAGGAGCTTTAGATTTATTCCTCAGTAATATATATATATATATATTTATATATATAACCAGCAACATCATTACCGAGCTAAACGTAGTCTGGGACTTAGAGAGAGTAGCGAATGTACATGAAAAGAAATGACAACGCGGTGAAGAAAAAAGAGGAAGTAAAACTTCTAATTACCGTAGAGCAACGTGGTGGCGATCTAATGAGGTGACCTGAGGCAAAAACAAACTTTTCCCAACTATAACAAGACCGATTTATTATAAAATGTTTACATTGCTGTGCCGAGGACTGAAAAATACTGGAAAATTGTCTATTTTTTTTTCTTCTTTTATTTCACTCTATTATTTTATCTGTAAAAAATTAAATTGAAACGTACACCAATTTGCGTGGATATTTTTTTGTTACGTACGAATGGATCACGTGAGAAGAATGTTGTTATTTATTTAATTGAATACCTGGGGATTAATTATTTGAATTGTGTGTACTCGTTAAACTTTTAACGACACAATCTATATATATTTATATATAAATGTTGATTTTTTTATTCTTTTATTTTGTATGTTGGTTAAATATGTAAAGAAACTCAAAAAATTGTAACACTAATTACCTTCAATGCACGACTGACGAGCTTATATATTTTTATATATACATATATGTGGATCATATGCAACAGTCGAGACGACGGAGTCAGGTATGCATGTCCAATTAAGGTATCATAAGTTTACATTAAAAATATATATTGTATTTTTCTATTTTTAACGAAACTTTTTTATAAATTTATTCAATATGACCAGCTTTGATTTTAATTTTTAATTTTTAATTACTCTCAACAAATTATTGAACTAATGTTAAAAAAAAATTAATTGCGCTATTTTTGATAATTAAAAAAAAATTTGATATCAATTAAACTTATTCCAATTATTTTGCTGATTGGAGAAATAAAAATAAGTCATTAAATTATTTTATTAATTAACAAAAATCTAATTAATCTGCAGTGAATTTGAGTAATTAAACGAAAAAATATATAAACGTAATTGTCTCAATTAATTCATTCTCTTTTCATTCATCCGAATCTCTTTAATCTGCGGTAGTTTATAAAAAATCCTACAATTTAATTATTAATTATCGGTATCAATATAAACTGCAATTTTACTTTCAAGGATCAAACTATCCGTGGGAACGAAAAGTAAATAATTCGACTTGCAGTGCAAATTAATAACAAATTGCTGCTGTTTTCTGTAGACTCTTCAACTTTAAATATTCGAAAAAAATTACAATAGAACTCCAGTTGTCACTAAATTTTTTTTTTATTTTTTAGCGAAACATGACAGTCCCAAAAAATTAAAAAATAATTAACTACTAATTAAACAAAAATTTTTGAGCTAATTTAAAATTCAAAATTTTTAAATAGTCCAAATTACCCCATTACTATTTCTACCCTCGTATAGTTGCCAAGAAAAATTTTAAGCCCGATGTTTCATATTCACCTGCAGCTCATCTGTAAATTTTCACACTTCTGTCCCAAAAAATTTATTAAAAATGAAGTAATTAAAGCGCTGCCTTAATAATAATTAACAAATGAAAAAATTCTCTACCTAATTCATCGGAAAGTCTTAATTATTCGTAATTCACGGTAGCAAATAATCATTATTATTTCTTTTATTCATAGCCTCTTATTCCGTTGAACTTTCTAAATCCTCCTTAAGGACCAAGGACCTTGTTCCTCCTCGCCTCCACCATCCAGTCTTTCTTTTCTTCGGTGGCTCTTGCTCCCGAGTCCCAAGCTGAGTCAAATAAGATTGACGTGTCCCCGGTTCTGTTTTGTTTTTAATTAATTGAACGTTTCTGCGCCTGCGTCTGCGTCTACTCCTCCACTATTATATACACACACCATAACACAGCTCTTGTGCGTCCTAAATTGGCAGGACGGCATTCTAATGCAACGGCTGAGGCTGAGGGACAGGATATCTCAAGAGGCGCAAAAAAAAGCTTCGTTACCTTCCACCCAACTTCACCACTGAATTCTTTTCGTTCCTTTATTTTAGTTTTTTTTATTCATTCGTTATGTGTGCACTCTTTATCTACTCCCTGTATCCCTTTTCCAGTTAAGTGTCTTTGCCTCATTCTTTCTCTCCTCGTTATGCTGCCAGTAAGCAACTACATACATATACATATACACTCATATATAAAGAGAGAGAGGATATAAAAGGGACCAGTGTAGTCGCGAAATTTGGAATAAATACCAGGCACAGTTAAATAGGCAGTAGACCGCCAGAACTAAGCCGCCGCCCGCTAGATGCTCAATTAAGTTAATTTATTTTACCCAATGCCTGATACGAAACTGTAGGGTCAGCTGGTCAGTGTGGAGATGTTTAATCGTTGCATCTATCTGTCTATACTGCAAGACTTAAAAGGGGGAGAAATCGCGATGTAGATAGTGGGAGAGCCCAATGCCAGCAGTAATTGACGGATGCCCGCCCAACCAATCATTGTCTGATCTTAAATCTGAGATCCAGCCACGGTAATTAGGATCCTTGGTATAATAAATTTATTATACTTAGTGTATGTTTATAATTATTTAATTAACAATTAAAATGTCTTCATTTATTCAAATTCATTTTTTTTGTTTGAATATTTAAAAAAAATAATTCGACCCTTTTTCAATGAATATTTTGAAATTCTCTTACTATAACTAGTAATTAATAATTAACAAAGTTAATCATCAGTTAATGTACCGTTAAATTAATTAATGGCCGTGGCCTGTGAAAATAAATGTAAAATTACAATATAATTAATAAACTAATAAATGAAAACGAAGCTTGATAATAATAACAACAATAATAATTACAATGATGAAAGCCGTGTAGTGTAGACTATAGTAAAGTTTAAACATTGTTAGGATGATAATTATCGGTAGTGAAATATCAATTTCACAATATCAAGTAACATCAATATACTTCTTCAATGCCGATAATTAATCAAGCTACCTAATTGGATGGCTAATGACGAACTACTCATCAGTGCAACGCTCAGCTCACCATACACACAAAATAACTAAAATAAAAATTCCTGGCCCCTTTTTCACCCACCAGCTTTTCAACTATGTTCAATTCATCTATACACTATTTCAAAATACAACACCCAATAGCTCTCCCCTCCCCACCCACCCCCTTTCAACCCTCCTCTCTCTTCCCTTCCCCTAGTCCCTCCATCAATAGCGAGCTATATACATTTACATATTGAACATTTGGTTCAACTGCAATTCTATCATGTCAATCAATTCTGTATCCAATTAAATCTTACATTATTTTATAGAGTTGATATATATCACCCATTCATTATTACCAATACATCACACACTGTTCTATATATCAATGGCCCTTTCAATAAAAAATTATTTTAATTAGATTTATAAATAATTGGATCGCATTCATTGATTTGTCATTTTAAAATTTTGTATAAATTTGTTTCTCAACTAAATAAATTTAAAAAAAGTACACAATTATAACATTTATTTCAAGCCAAATAAATAAATTTTTTTGGTTTCATAACATACATTAAGGTATTAAAAATGATGATCAACTAATAGCAGGTGGGATTACTTTTCCAATTGTCAAGAAATGCTTTTGCTGCGGGAATTCGTAATCACTTCTATACACATTTATTTATATTTTTATTTATATATATTTGTGCCAAGTTGAAAGTGTGTGGGAGTTAGAAGTGTACAGAATAAAGCATATGTAAGACATACCGTCATGTCGTTGAGCTTTTACAAATAACGAGACAGTAAAAATGTGTGAATCCCAAGACACTTTGCAGCTTACATAATGACAGTTTTTTTTTTACCTTCCTTTGTATCAACTTCCAAGTCTCGCGTCTAAATGTTGAATCTCCGTATTAACAGAGTAGCACATTAGACAATATTACTTTTGGGACATGATTTTAAAATAAGAATGCTTTTTAGTTTTGTCACTATTTCATAACTTGACATCTTGTCTTTGTCCTTATCCTTTGAAAAAATACTTTTATTCTGAAATTAAAATAATTGAAATAGGTCAAATCGTCAATTATTGATGCTGTCTAAATTAATGTCCAAAGCTCTAATTTCGATATTTGTTTGATAGTTTATGTATGGCAAAAAATAGATGCTGGGTGTGAAATATTTTTGGATTGATTTTTAATTAATTAGAGAAGTGTGTTGGGATAATTTCCCTAGATGGTTGAGAATTGTTTTGAGATAAAAAGGAACGAGTGAAAGAAAGGTCGATGCGCGCTGCGGAGAAGGAAACAACGGGGTAAAAAATAATAAACAAAAAAATACCTAAAGACAGTAGATAGTGTGGGCTGGGTAAAAAGAATAAGATTCAAGAGTGCTGTGGTAAGTTGTGTGTTGAACTCGGAGGGTGTTGGTCATTAGTTGATTGGCTACCAGACAACTCTACTTTTCTCTACTCTACTCTACTCTACTCTACTCTACTCTGCTCTACTATATTTTATTCTACTCGTTCTCTTTAAGTAGTATCGCAGACATCACTAACGATTGTGTGGGTGTCGCTCTTTGTTAGCACCTTTATAAAAGTGTAAAGTGAAAGTCTTGTTGAATTGTCAAGCTTGTAGGATTCATTTTTTAAATTTTAATGCAGTTTATAAAAATATCTAAGAAAATTTTGGCAAAATGGCGGATTTTTTTAAAATTTAATTCGCTGGGTTTTATATTTTTTCCTTCTACTCTCTAAATTTGAAATAGTGAAATTTTCACTGTTTTTCCTAGTGATCAACTAATTCACTGGAAAAAAGTGAATTTCATGTATAAATAGTGAAAATTTTACTTTTTACACAGTAGATTTAAAACATTACTTTTTAATAAGTAATTATCATTAAAACTATTTACTACTAATAATTACAGCGAATTTCGTTGTTTTCATAAAAGCATCAGTTCACTGGGTAAATGAGTGTATATGCACTAATTCCAAGTGGTCGACTTTTAGCTGTGGCAAATAGTGAATATGCACTGTGAATTACTGATAATTCACTATTTCAAGTTTAGAGAGTAGTTAACGGGAATAAGAAAAATAATTTGTAAAAAAAGTAAAATCTGGAGATCGAAAAAAAAATTTGTGTTGGCAAATTTTTGGGCACCCCTTTGTGTCTGTCTCTTATTTTGTCTATGGGATTTTTGAGTGAGGGGTTTACGTGTTGATGGTAGTTCTGGTGATGGGATAGAATAAATAAACGTGTAAATTGTAACAGAGAAAAAGAGCGAAGCTAGGCGGGTAATAACGAGAATAGAAGAGTATAAACAGTAAAGAATGGTTGAAAAAATGAAATAAAATGCATCGAAAAAAATAGATACGTTCAGATAAAATTGAAGCACGTATCGAAGCTATACGTTATTGGAACACGTTTTATGAACTGAATAAAATATCGCTAGAGAAAAGTACAGTACCTTGGGTATTTATGGTGAGTTATTGTTTCACATTATCAAGAATCGGCTTTCAAATTAGCTTTGAATACGACGGATAAAAAGTGTCTTTTTGTCTATACTTTTTTTATTGATGCAGAAATTTTTTCGTATGCGTACGAGTGGAAAATTCTCAGTGCGTGTACGAAAATTAGCGGTGATGAGAAATTAAAAATTTTGTGTTTATATGAAAAAGGAAATTTCTTTTTACATCATCCAGCAATGAAGCAATTACATGAGATTCTATTAACAGAGACAATCAGATAGAACGCAGGGATAGTAATCGGGCATCTTGTTGACTGAATCACAGGCAGTGTCCACTCGTCTAAAATGACGTGATGTCTGTAGAGCAGAGTAGTGTAGTAATAGTAATAGTAATCGTAGTGTAGAGTATTGTATATAGTGGTAGAGTAGACGGATTTGGTCCTTTGCCGTGCAAGGCAATATGTTAATCAAAGCACGAGTGATAGCCGGAGTTGGGTACAATTTGCAGTAATGGCCTAATGCGATCTATAGATATATATTTCAGCTGTACTGAGAACGATGGCGGTGTGCTGTGAGCTTCGTCGTATCGAGTCACGGTAAGTGGATTACCAAGTTGGTGGTGAGAGAAACCACCCCATCCTCGTCCTCATCCTCATCTTCACTCTTATTCACCCGCTCTGCCTCCATTTCACAAGGACATTGTATCGTCTGTCTTCTTGTGACAAACTGCACTCCAAGTATATAATGCCGACTGCTATCATACATTTTATATATTTTTTTACTCCATCAAATAAATTTAATTAAGTCATAAATTTTTTCCATTAAAATTTTTTTTAATTATTGTTAGAAAATTAAATGGGAAATTTTTTTTTTACCGTGACTGGGAATCGAACACACGATAGTTAATTTGGTAATTAAAGGGGTTGGAATCAGATAATTAGAAAATTTTGACAGCTTCCAAATTATAGGATTTTTAAAATGAATTAAAAACTTACAATTAACTGAAAGCTCATGAATAATTAAAAAAACGAGATTTATTCAAGTCGATACAAATTACTCGTATACCTATTAGTAATTGAAAAATATCATGGCGAAGAATCGGAAGCAAAGGAAATAAAGGCATTAATTAAATAAAAATTAAAAAATTTCCGTATATATGATTACGTTTGATTGTTAAAGAACGTCGAGTCGTGATTGCAGCCGCAAGCTTTTCGCATCGTCAAATATACATGCCCATGCTAAAAGAATTGAAAGCCTTCCTGCCTTTTATTTTTAAATTCCTGTTTTATTTCTATTTATATTTTTTATTGTCAGATTCTTCTGGCTGGCTCTTCTATTTTATCGGCGAAATGGAAACGTCGAAACAGGAATGACAGGAATAGAAGGAAGAGAAAGAAACGAAGGAACGAAAAATAGTGCCGTTGATTTCCGTGCGTTTTCGTACGTCAAGCGTAAGCTCGTTTCTAATTGCGGCAGTAGTCAAGGGGTGTATAGTGCCGAACAAAAAATTAAATTCGTTTCTGTGTGATGCAAGCCAGCGGTGAAAAACTTTATATCGCTCCTTGTCTCATTTATTTTTATTTAACTATCTCATTCTACCTATTCTGCAACGTAGAAAAATTTTTACTCCCAATGTCTGCAGATATAAAAGCCTAAAACAACATTTACTGCTACAACCTCGCAAAGATCTTTTTGTACTTTTTATGAAAAACTATCGCTCACTCTGTCCCGGACACATACATTTGGCTTCATGTGAGAATTTAGTGAAAAAACTGCGTGTACACGGCCAGAAATTAATTAGATTTTCTTCTTTCCCTCATCGGACGAGCAGGCGATCTCTCGTCCGCGGCTTTGGTCCTTCTGATTCCCTTTCATCCCTTACTTTTTAATTATTCGCACAAACCGAGCGACGATATTCTCTTTCTCAATTTGGCTTCCACTGTCTTTGTCTGGCTCACTTTGGGTTTTATCGTGATAGTTAAATCACCAAACGCTGTGTAACTATATACCACTTGAGCGAAAATTGTTCTAACACGAGGCTCTGTGTATGTCCGTCTGTCTGTCAGTCAGGGTAAATTTACTAAAATCGAGAATTAAAGTCCAGGCCACGGTTAATACGAGACGAAAACACACGGATTTCAGTGATAAAGTGATGGACAAGTTTTAACCGACGTTGGTTATTGCTGTTTCGTTCGTATGCTTTCAACTGATTTAATTATATAAAACTTACTCCCCAGTAAATGCTCACATTTTATTTTTTATTTTTATAAATTTATTATAGATACATATAACATCCTTTTTGCTTTAAATGTTTGACATTTGTATTTTCGTTTTAATTAAAATGAAATTTAAAGTTGGCCAGAGTGAGTTACCTCGAAATTTTAATAATTATTTTTTTGAACACTTTGTTTTTAAGAATACCCCATTTTTTTCCAAAAAATAAATAAATTGCTAATTAGATTTGGAAAACTAAATGTCAAGGGTTAAAATTTATATATTTTTATTTTTGAAATTATGATGGATATTAATAGCTATATATATAAATTTTATCCGTCAGATAAATTTAAAAGCTAGAGCGATTTAACAGTTTGTAACCAAAATTGTCAGAGTGACGTCTGGTTGTGGTCGTGGGTGTATATTTTAATTTAAAAAAATCTTTTTTTTTTGTTTCAGAAATCAATTTTGACATAAAAAATCAATTTAAAAAAAAAAAATTCGCCATTTTGAATTCAATACATTGTTGAATTAAGCACCAGCTCATTTACACAGGTAATAATTGTATTAATTTAATTAATTATTAGTTCAATTATTACTTAAACAAATAAATATATATAATGAATTTTTCAGGTTACTGGAGAATTTTCAAGTGCCGGTGGAACTTGCCTGGTGGACTAATGATGCTGATTTATCAACCAGCTGTTGAACCTGCCTACGAATTCGCGCCGAAGAAAAAGAAGAAAAAAAAAATTTCTTATTTCTTTTTAACTTCCAACCCATGAAACAAACATTACTACAGGCATAAATCGAAGGCGTTACCCATCACACAAAATGGCGTAACCCCCTAGATTTATGTACTGTAAACTGTTGTGATGTTTTTGGGATTGGGGTATAAAATAAGTCCAGCAATGTCCTCGTGATTAAATTGCTGGACACGGAAGTGGGTCAGTTATCCCGCCTTGCCAAACTGTTCATTCAGTGGGTGTATATTTAAATAATAAATAGGGACTGAACTTTCGCAAAATAGTGATCACAGAAACCAAAAAATAAATGTTGTTATTATATGTAATATTCTGTTTTCGACGTGTCATCTGTTGTCATTTCTAAGAGGTGTAACAGACACCTGGATGTTTATGTCCCTCTAAAATCCGGGTTTCACGTGTATTGTCACAGTAAATAATCCAGTGTGCATTAAAAAAATCTAAAGCCAAATAAAAAATATCAAGTGGGATAATAAAATTTATTTTAATGGGTAAAATGAATGATAAATAAAATAAAAAATAAAATACGGGAGAGATAAGAGGCAGAAAGAACGAGAGTGGATCAAGATTTAAACGACAAAGCAAATCGTGCTAAAGATATTTCGTGCGCTTTTATAAAGGCGTTCTGGGGAATAGCTTCTGGTATACCGCACCACGTTAACCTATATAATATGTACTCATGCCACGACATGGTACGCCACTGATGCTAGGACCATGCGTCATCTGAGCCATAAAAATGTAATAGCTCCTTAAATAACTCCGCTTGTACCATATTTATGTCGTGTCCTCTTTATGAATGTACATGTATACATATACATATAAATATGTATATCCTATTACGGCTATACACAGTCTATTTTATTTTTTTGTATAACCACTTTTGCAAGCATCGTCCTTGGACATTTGCGTTTGCCACGACTATCCCTCTAGATACTTATCCTTTTAGGATTTCGAGAAAATCCGATTTTACTGAGCTCAAAAAAACATCTTTTCAACTGTACAGCTCTCTATTTATAAGATATTCCTATTTATCTAGAGCTAACGGATTATTTTTATTTTTTTATTAAATATTCACTCAATTTCTTCTACTTCATCAAATGTCTTACAAAAATTCATATTTTATCCTTACAGTCTTAATATTTTTTTTTCATATGACATTTTTAAAGTTACATCAAAAATAACAAGCTTTCTAAGTCTCATAATTTAATTTCTAAGTGCCTAGTACAGGAGTTCATTTACTTGTGCGCATGCGCAGTCGGACATCCATTTGACGGGGCGTCCATTTTGTGACACACTTAGTATTGATAAAAAAAATCTTTTTAAAGGTTTTAAGTGAGCATTAATATCAAATATAAGACAACTTTTTAAATAAAAGTAACTTTTTATCGAACTGAGGCCTCAGTCATTTTTCAATACATTAAAATTATAAATAAAACGTTCATACAATTTATTTAAAGTTTTAAAAACGATGGATTATGTAGAAATATAAATAATATAAAATATGTTTTAGTTAAATATGTACATTGGTCTGTGTTAGTATCTCACGGAAAATGTCCGATTTTATTCGGATGAGTGTAAACAAAAACGGTGTTTACTTTGTGCTCGTGTGTCTCATCCTCTTCTTTTGTGTCCGAGTGGTGGCTGAAAATTGAATTTTTAATGCGCCTTAATTTTTGGAAAAACGATACCAGGGGATTAGTTTCTTTTTCTTCTTCTTTTGGCTGCTGGAGAATTATTTGCTGGTTCAATGGCACTTGAACCACTATTCCCGGTTTCGACTCTTCATGACGGTCTGCAATATGAAATAGTCATTACATAAATTTTTTATCCAATCTAATTAAGAAAATAATCAAATTAATAATTAGTTATCAGAACTGTCAGCTTTAACACAAGATTTCTACTGTCGCTTATAAATTTAAATTCTTTCAATAGTTCGTATGATAAATTTATATGATTAAAGAAGCAGTCTATTGTAAAAAAGACTCGAATGAATAAATATGACGCTATTTTAAGTTTATTAACTCAGTTATTCATATAAAAAATTTGCGTTCTATTTTTATTTTTAATGACATTTAATGTTCAAATATATTCTCGGCATCCGCGATTTAATTATTTCTTTATCAGCTTTAGATTTTTATAGAATAGAGCTATCCAACTCCTTTCAGTTTAGTTATAAAAAAAAAGTCAAAAACTAAAGCATTATAATAATCACAGTCGACAAGTTCATATTTTTATTTATTTTTTACTGGTTTCGCTTTCTACGGACTAGCTTGACGTGATATGAAAAAGTAATATAAAAAAGGTGATTTCTAAAAAAATTTAATGCGATCATAAATATCACAGTATACAAATTCAGGATTTTCGTATCAAGTAAACCAATAATTAATTTTCAAGTTCTTATATTTAAATTAAATTATTAAGCTACTTCCTGATAAAGAACGATACTTGATAACATTATTTAAATTAATTTCTTCCGCTAATTGAATAAGAAAATTCTTGATAAGACATTAACTAAGAAAGTAACGGATTAATTTAATTAAGAAATAATTAAGTTTAAAATAAAGATCTCGGCCGTGATAAAAATAAATTTAAATTGACAATTTTATTACATGCGCGTTTAAGTTTAAAATTTTTGAAATTTTCAAATAATTTTTATTTCTATTTTTTTTAAGTTGCAGTGGATCAGTACACTAGACTTTTTATTTTTTAATTAAGCCTGCAAATATTATTAATTGCTTCAATAATTTTTTTTTAAGCCTACAACTCCTTAGATTCTGTTTATCTCATTTATTGAACTGATAGGAAAATCACAAAATACCTCGGTCGATATAATTAGTAATCGACTAATACTTCCCAGCCGCGATTGGGTTCGAACCCAGTTCCCTAGATAATTTTTTTTTCTAACTATTGGCTTAATCAAATTTACAGAATGATAATTAAAAGAAAAATTTCTAATTGGCTATGAACTCAATGATTAATAATTAATAAAATTATAGGTAATCACTAATTAATACTTGCCTACACTATTTTCCTCCCACCAAGGTCGATGTCCCAAAGCCGTTGACAAACTGTCTAAGCCGAAAAGATGATGAAGCTTAGGATCAGGGACATTTTTATATTCTTGATTACTCCATCCAAGGGACTCTAATTTATTCCTTAAATTTGAAAATAATTTTAGTTGTTTACACTCCATCCAATCCAACCCAACCCAACCAATTAACATAAATAAATAAATGAACATACGTATGTAAATTATCAAGTTCATTTTTATCAGGGGCCTTAATAGATTTTGACTGATGAACATAAACCGGATAGTAATGAATGTGATAGTGATGAATATCCGATGGCATTTCTTTTTTTAACTCCTTCTTTTCTCTCAGTGTGTCGAAAAAATCCATTAATGCATTTTTCGGACTAGAAATATATATAAATTAAATTACAAAAAAAACAAAAAATACATCTTCGTAAAAAATTTTAAGTATAAAAAGAAGACATATATATTTAAATAAATAAATTTATAAAAAATCTGACGTACTAATGAAAAAAAAGCGCTTGTGAAGTAGTAGAAAATAACAGAATAATAAACAATAAAAACTTAATATTGTAGAGGGATAACATCACTGTAATTTTCACATTTATTACTACAAGTATTTATTTAAAATTAAACTCCTGCATAAATTACAACCATACTATACTATAACGAGCAACACGTCAATAACATCACTAGTTCACTTGTCGCTGAGAACATACAACTGAGAATAGCTGTACATCACGATACTCTTTATATCCCATAGCTCGCTCTCACTTTGAGTTAGTTTTCTTTTTATTCTTATTGAAACTACTTACAGCAAAACTACACCCGGCTAAACTGGAAGTTAAATTAAATTATAGCCGACTGTAAAAAACTACATCAGTAAATAAATTAAAATCAAAATCTTGATTGCCTTTAAAATTTTATTAGACATATGACATCCACTGATTTTACAACTGGGTAAATTTACGTATGCTCATTATTTTTTTTTTTTTTTTAAACTAACGCGGCTGACAAACAGTTATGATTTTTTTTTGCGTGCTTGGACGCATGCATATTTATTAAGGGGATTATTGTTCGGAGTATGTAAGTAGGCAACTATCAGTGTCTAGAATGAAGAGTAATATGCTTGTGAGTAATCAGCAGCTGTCAGTGTCACGGTGATCTGGCCCACTGGCACAGTGAACCTGATTAATTATAATAAATATCTCTAATATTACTATTTTTATTAATCATTATTTTTTAGCAACAAAAAATTTACTGAATATTAATTTTAGTATTATTATTGTTAAGGTTTCGGTCAACTGTACGGTAGTTTTAATTTTGCAAACCTCAAGCGCGAAATTTTCAAATTTAAAAATTTTTTTGTTCGAAAATTTTTCTCATCATCCTGACTAATTTTGAAATTCGTATGTGATATTAAAAATTTAAAATCTGTTTCGGGTATTTAAGACACTTTTAAATTTTTAGGTAATTTTTCTAACAGTTAAAAAATTTTTCAATAAAATGAGTAAATTTTTTTTATTAATAATAATAATTGAAGTATTCAATAATTTAATTTGAATACTTGTTCGATGTAAGTGTAAAATATGAGAGCAAAGTATTTATTAATTTTTTTTGTTTCCTTGTTTATTTTAATAACTTGTTTTATTTTTTATCAGATTCTCAAGATAAATTAATGAGTAAAAGTAACAAGTGTTTGGTTATAGATGAAAATGAAATAAAAAAAGTACAAATGAGAATAGATCGAGAGAAGAACTTTCTCGCGAGACATCGAGCATACGCATTTATTAATTTATTTTTTTTTATGGGTTATTTTCTCTGAATCTACTGGTGGTTTTATTATCATAATAATTTAAAATATCTATTTAATTATTATTTATCAATATTTACTTAAAATGATAATGGAACTAAAATTAGCAAAAAATAAATAATTTTCTTTAGCAAAAGAAATGGGTGTGACCTAATTAATGAATGAATAAATAAAAGCTGGGTAAATATAAACCGGGGAGGTATTCAGTTAATTAAAGAAAATATTGAATTAGTGTACAAATGAGTGGGATAGTTAATTAATAGAAATAATGATAATAATTATGGTAATAATGAGGAATAAAAAAATAATAATGAATAAATAAAATAAGAGAGTCGGGAGTGTGTACTAAAAATATAACTCAAGTTATTCAAACTCGTTGAAGCTCATCTAATTAAACCCGTGCTTTTTGTTTCAAGTACCAGTAACGAGTGTTTATTTTAAAATCCCACGGGACACTAATTGACCGCAAGCCTTCTGCAAGAGCGGTCCACGAAACCGGACGCGTCCAACTGGCAAAAATAAATAAGCCGTCTCGACGTCGGTTCGCGGTGTTCTAACCGTTGATAAAACGAAGACAAACTCGAGCGCTCGCAGTGGAAAGGACTCGTATCGAGTCACGGTAAGTGGATTACCAAGTTGGTGGTGAGAGAAACCACCCCATCCTCGTCCTCGTCCTCGTCCTCATCCTCACTCTTATTCACCCGCTCTGCCTCCATTTCACAAGGACATTGTATCGTCTGTCTTCTTGTGACAAACTGCACTCCAAGTATATAATGCCGACTGCTATCATACATGTTATATATTTTTTTACTCCATCAAATAAATTTAATTAAGTCATAAATTTTTTCCATTAAAATTTTTTTTAATTATTGTTAGAAAATTAAATGGGAAATTTTTTTTTTACCGTGACTGGGAATCGAACACACGATAGTTAATTTGGTAATTAGAGGGGTTGGGATCGGATAATTAGAAAATTTTGACAGCTTCAAGATTATTGGATTTTTAAAATAATTTAAAAACTTACAATTAACAGAAAGCTTATGGATAATTAAAAAAAAAGAGATTTAGTCAAGTCGATACAAATTATTCGTACACTTCTATTAGTAATTAAAAAATATCATGGCGAAGAATCGGAAGCAAAGGAAGTAAAGGCATTAATTAAATAAAAATTAAAAAATTTCCGTATATATGATTACGTTTGATTGTTAAAGAACGTCGAGTCGTGATTGCAGCCGCAAGCTTTTCGCATCGTCAAATATACATGCCCATGCTAAAAGAATTGAAAGCCTTCCTGCCTTTTATTTTTAAATTCCTGTTTTATTTCTATTTATATTTTTTATTGCCAGATTCTTCTGGCTGGCTCTTCTATTTTATCGGCGAAATGGAAACGTCGAAACAGGAATGACAGGAATAGAAGGAAGAGGAAGAAACGAAGGAACGAAAAATAGTGCCGTTGATTTCCGTGCGTTTTCGTACGTCAAGCGTAAGCTCGTTTCTAATTGCGGCAGTAGTGAAGGGGTTTTTTTTTACGTTCCTTTGTATCAACTTCCAAGTCTCGCGTCTAAATGTTGAATCTCCGTATTAACAGTACAGTAACAGAGAAACAATTTATCAGTACATCTCACTCTAGCAAATCCCTAAGGGTTTTTTTCATTGCTTAGGTAGAGTATTGCTCGGTTCGATTTAAGCCAAGCAAATAATCGCCGGATTCGCCTCCCGTTGGTTACTTAACTTGTCCAGTGCAGGAGCGAGCTTCAACCGTAACATGATTGGTTTCCACTATATTTAAATGAATACAAGACCGAAGTATGATAAGGCTGCAGAAAACCAGCACACAGATATGTATATAGATGTATAGAAAACACCCAGAGCAGTGGACATAAACAGTAAATGGTCGACAGTGCGGTATTCCGGATTTTCGCGACTAGATTATTAATAAATCTTTACTAACAGCATGAGGTTGTTCCTCAGTGTGTGCGGACGATAAGACAGTGATAATGGGGAGATATTTAGACGATATTAGCCGTTCAAATATATAAGAACTTTAATGTAAGTTAATCAGTTATTTGTTTGCCATACATCTTTGCTCTTATATTTTTGACCGTTGCCCAGGACATGCCACGTGGAGGCTATCGTCATTTCGAACAATCCAATTAGTAGTTTCTTTTCACAAATCCTTTTATTTTTTCCTATGACGTGTTAAAAGTGTTCAAAAATTACTAATTGATTTGTTCGATCATGTCCCACCCCCACCCTTCGACGTTACTTCCAATAGGATCAAATATTTTCATAATACAAGAGGGGATTGAAAATTTTCATAATACAACGGGGGGATTGAATATTTTCATAATCAAAAACAAGACAACTGGACTTGACATAGACCTGACAATGGACAGGAACATTATTTTAATCATTTAATTTAATTAACGGTCACCTTGCCTCAATATCCTTAATAATTCTTCGGATTGGCCTACCAAGCGAATATTTTTTGCAGCATTGACATCTCGATTTATTATATTTTTACACTGTTTACACTGAAATTCACGATATACATTAGTTTTATGTAAACGTGAAAATCTTTTATTATTTTCTAAACAGTGACTACACGCTTGAGTTGTATTGTATTCGTTGACATATACAATATCAACGTTGTGCCTGGAATTGAGACTATTAATGAGCTGTTGATGCCTGAACTTCCTGCCACTGTATTTTCCAACATTACATATTTTAATTCCACTACCATACATTATAAGAATTTTTGATTGTGGATTTTTTACTTGAGGATTTGATGGACATTTCTGGTTACTGCCTTCCCCTTTTTTTCCTTTTCTTCTTTTATTATACTTATTTATGTTTCTCTTTCCTTTACGACGATAATATTTAACAATTTTACATACTGTATGTATTTCGTCATCAGATGATATGTCACTGAATTTTTTATTTTTTATTAGTATATTAAAGGCATTAATAAGACAATTTTTAAGTTTTATTTTATCCTCGTCATTCTGTAGTTTTTTCATTTTACGTGAAATCGATTTATTAATAAATTTAAAATTCATATTCCGTTCTTTTTTGTTTTTTTTTATTACATGTTTACCACGTTTTTTCGATATTCTTTTGATGAAGGAACGACGGGCTTGTTTAATTGTTTTTTTTTCTGATTCATTTTCTGCATTAAATTCATTGTTATTATTTTGTTTCTTGATTTTTCTTCTTGCATAATATTTAGAATTACTTGCTCGTTTTTTCAATCGTCGTTTAAGTTGTTTCTTTTTAATATCATCAAGGGTCATTTCGTTTACACCACTTACTAGTAATTCATCAATAATATTATGATAAGCTTTTTGAACACATTTATACTTATCATATTTCAATTGAGTTAATTTTCGATGTTTATCGTATGGCTCCTGCATAGTATTAAAATTTTTTAATCTATGCTCTGTGTATGCATGAGAATTTGATGATGATTTTGATGATATTATTTGATCTTCATTTTTGTTCGAAGTTTCACGACTTTCACGCTCTTCTTTTAATGATTTATGTAATATTTTCTGTCTTATACCATGACGCGTACCTTCTTTAGATTTAAATGGTATTTGAGTATTTGACACAATTTGAAAGACATCAATATCATCTTTCTTTTCATTTGTTACAATTGGTAAAACAGCGCCAGGATCAAGCCCCATAATTCTTTGGTAATTATTTTGATTGATAGCCCTACTTTCCTCACTGTGTGCTTCATGAACTGGTTTTCCATTTTTTATCAATGTATGACAAAGAAAAGAAATTGATATGCCGTCAGTCTTACAGCTGTATGCAAAATGTTTATTCTTAAAATCTTCACTCGTAAATTGAAACCATTTTAACCATAATCTCTCTTCTCTTGCAGCATTTGAACTCTTAAACTGCTTAGTATAGTTTTTGTTATTTGAGAAAAAGAGAAGCGATATTTTACGTACATTAGATTTGCTATTCAACCATTTTATCCATGTCATGTCAATCGGTTTATTCAATTTTACTGACAGCTCAGTCTTATTCTTGATTTCTCTTAATATCCATAGTCGTTTTTCCACGATCATTATAAATTCATGAAATGTTGTCGGTGTCAATGAAATGTGATGTAATCCATGATTAAATAAAGGAAATATTTGAAACGTTATAATTCGATTGTCAATAAATTCTTGTTGAATTTTCAATAATGGTACAACAGTTCTCCACCAATTTGAATTATTTGTTTTGAATTTTTTACATTCTTCTACGATTCTGGGATCAACATTTTTATAATATTTACCTTCCCAAACTTGAATGAATTGTTTTTGGGCTTCTTTTTTTGTCAATTTAATAACTTTGTTCTTGACTAAAAATTGAATATATCGTCTACAACGAGATTGATCGTGTGTGGTTATATTTGTTCTTAAACGACATAAATATTCATCACAAATCGTATGAAATATCTCTGTTCTACATGTAGACTCGTAATTACTGATATTATGCTTTTGTCGCATAGCTAAATAATTTTCAATTATTTTATCAATATCACTGTTAATATGCACGTCATTCTTTTTAGTTTTCTTATTTACTAGTGAATCAGTACGTAAACACTGTGCAATTTTTAGTAATATTGATGAATTCATATTGGGAATAATCTTATAAAATTTATCAGCTGATCCTTGAACTGTATTATATAAACTTGTAAAAATATAATTGACCATTATACTAAATTCTATATAATATTGCGACATAACTTGTACAGTATCCTTTAAATGTTCCATAAAAATATTTTTTTGTTGTGTTGATAATGATTCATTTAAGGATTGTTTTAATTTACGTTTCACTGTAAAATGTCTGTACTTAGATATATCTTCACCTTTTAGTCGAATTTCTTGCAATTTACGCTCACTTTTCTCAATATCATCGTAGTTGATGTCTAAATCTTCTTCCTCATCTTGCAGTATGTTTTCATCCTCATTTTCTTGTGTACTAGATAATGATATTTCTGTAATCGATGTTAAACTGCCGAATGACTCAAGTTCATCGAGTTTCTTTGTAAAACTGAGACTTTGTCTTAATAAATCAGACAAAGATTTTATCTGTTCAGTGGTTTCAGATACACCAGATATTTTTTCAACAACTAAATCATTTGTTTTGGGGATAATTGGGGACAATGTAACATTTTTACGATCAGTTTCAATAATTTTAGATTCTTTGCTATTGTTCGGCTCAATATAAACATCAAAATGACTGGAAGTTTTCAAACCAGATCGTCTTAAATACACTTTTTTACCATTTAATTTACCAAAATGTTGAATACTACCATCTTCAAATTTAACAATAATATGATAATGATAAAGTGAACCAAAGGCGTCAAGTTCAGCGTTCGTTCCATAAAACATATCTTTTAACATTTTTTTTTCATATATTTCTGGTGTTCTTAAACTTACATCTTGACATCTCAATAAAAGGTGAAATTTGTTCCAGTTATCGGTAACAAATTTAACAATCTGTTGCCGATATAATGTGTGATTATTTTCATTACCACTGTCGATGTATGAAACTGCCCGAAAGAGACAATTCCCGTCACCTATTATTTTTTTTACCTCAAGCGTAGCAATATAACTTAAAATGCGTGATGCATCACGACTTTTATTGTCCGGATCAATAAAAGCATCGAAATGACCTGAACGCATCGAACCCGAATGTCTTAAAAACACTTCTTTACCACTTGGTTCACCAAAATCGAGAATACGACCATATTCTTCAACTTTAACAAAAACATGATAATCATAAAGTAAACCAAATGCGTGAAGTTCAGCGGTCGTTCCATAAGTCTTATCTGTTAACATTACTTCTTGATATTTTTCTATTGTTGTTGATGTTTCATCTTGAGCTGTCACTATCGGACGGAAATCGTTCCAGTTATCGGTAACAAATTTAACAATCTGTTGCCGATATAATCTGTGATTATCTTCATTACCACTATCGATGTATGAGACTGCCCGAAAGAGACAATTCCCGTCGCCTATTATTTTTTTTACCTTAAGCGTAGCAATATAACTTAAAAAGCGTGATGCATTATCATCTTGACTTTTTGATGTTCCAATATCTTGACGTATATGACGGTATTCATTTTTTTTATCGGAAATTGGTGACTTGTTTCTTTTAACTGGCTGTCTTCTTGTATCGTTTGTTTGTAATTTTCCATATATTTTATTGTCCGGCTCAATAAAAACTTCGAAATGACCTGAACGCATCGAACCCGAATGCCTTAAAAACACTTCTTTACCACTTGGTTTACCAAAATCGAGAATACGACCATATTCTTCAACTTTAACAAAAACATGATAATCATAAAGTAAACCAAATGCGTGAAGTTCAGCGGTCGTTCCATAAGTCTTATCTGTTAACATTACTTCTTGATATTTTTCTATTGTTGTTAATGTTTCATCTTGAGCTGTCACTATCGGACGGAAATCGTTCCAGTTATCGGTAACAAATTTAACAATCTGTTGCCGATATAATCTGTGATTATCTTCATCACCACTGAGAACATGTGAGACTGCCCGAAAGAGACAATTTCCGTCAGGTTTTATTTTTTTTACCTTAAGCGTAGCAATATAACTTAAAAAGCGTGATGCATCATCATCTTGACTTCTTGATGTTTCAATATCTTGATGTTTATTATCGTATTTATATTTTTTCACTGATAATGGGGGCTTCTTTTCATTAACTGACTGTCTTTTACATTTAACAGTCTCTTCTTTTTTTTTTACCTATTATTAAATATATAACAATCAAATAATATAAAAAATTTACATATCGACATTTTGTGATTATATCACAGTTAGAAATTTGGTGTTAAATTCAACACAAATTGTCTGTTACAAACGGTCTACACAAAATTTTTGTCTTAATTCAACACATTCCGTTTGTGCTGATTTTTTTTACGTAAATTTTACGTTAAATAAAATCGAATACAAAAACTGTTCTTTTGACAAATAATTTTTGTCCATTTAACAGAACAATTGTGTAAATTTAACACATTTTTTTGTTAAAATCAATTAATAAACATAAGCTACTATCAATTAAACTTAAATCCCCAATACTTAAAAAATGTTCAAAGGTTTTGACAGCAATTTAAAAGTATAAATGGATATCGATTTATATATGAGTATTTATAAGTTTATAGATAAATAGATTTGGTTATATGTATCTAATGAATTCTATTGTAATTTATGTACAAAACCGAATTTATCATTAGGTGCATTATTTACTTAGGATGTATCAATTTGATTATTTGAGTTAAGTAATGCCATAAACTTTTATTATTATAAGTGTGTAACAGCTCGGGTAAAAAAAAATTTACCATGTAAATCGGTTCATTCATTAAAAAGATATGAGAGGTTTACATCCACACACACACACACACACATACACCCATAAAGACATCGCTCTGAAAATGTCTGAGTAGCATCCTCGCACCTTCAAACCTCAACATATAATGAAAACCCGATTTTTGAAAATCGGGGTGAAACCAATAACTTCCCTAATTTTTTGAAAATCGTTGATTTTCTTAGCGGCAAGTTAAAAAACAAATACTTTTTTTTAAACCTTATGGGCCCAAAAGTTATTTTATATTATAAAAAAGGCCATTCGGCAGCCGAAATGGAAGGTAGATTTTCCAATTAATCTATATAAAAAGTTTCATATATACATATCTTGTGATACATGTTAGTGTATAGTCATTATATAAAATTAGGCTCGTTTTTCTAAGAGTCAGGGTAAAAAAAAGACAACGACTATTTTCGATAGAGAACTTCGGATAGTTGATTTGACAAAACATTATATAAGTAATGTACCAAACTAACCATTATATAAACAAAGTATAGATAATTTAATTAGTATGAGATCATAATTATATTTACTATTACGATAGCAAGACCAGTTATAATTATAGGACGTACTGGTACAATTGAAACATAATAAATAACAAAAAAATACTTTTAAAATATAAAATAGCTGTGAAATTTACAGGTAATGTTGTTTACAGTAGAATACAACTGACGAAATTGTATTATAATGGGAAATGCATAAGTTATATCGAATAAACACCATATTTTCAACATTTTTTGATACCATTAGAATTTTCAAGGCTATCAAATAATTAGGAAAAATGGTCAAAACATGAAGTTTAAGGACAAAAATTAAAGCTTACTAAACAAGCTTAAAAATACTTTTTACTGAAATTGTCTATTAGTTTTAGTTTTAATGTTATATGAACTTCAACAGTAAGTGAAAACTGATTTTTTCGAAAAATCGTGAAAATTTCAAACAGCCATTACTTCAAAAATAATAGACCGATTAATCTCATCTTCGAATTTGATCAAGATAATCGCCTATAGAATAAGTATAAAAAATTTCATGAAGATCCGATAAGAAATGTGGATGCTATCGTAATGACAAGACCAGTGATAATCATAGGGATTAGAGGTACATTTAATACATCATAAATAATAAAAAAAATACTTTCAAAATATAAAATAGCAGTGAAATTTACAGGTTATTTTGTGCACAATAAAATACAACTGACAAAACTGGATTATAATGGGACAAGCATAAGTTATGTGGAATGAGAACGATAATTTCAACATTTTGTGATTCAATTAAAATTTTCAAGGCTATCAAGTTATTGGAGGAAATTGTCAAAATATAAAGTTTAAGGTTATAAATTAAAGCTTATTAGTCAAGCTTTAAAATACTTTTTACAGAAATCATTTATGAGTTTTAGTTTTAAAGTTATATGGACTGTAAAAGTGATTAAAAACTGATTTTTTCGAAAAATCGTTAAAATTTCAAACAGCCATAACTTCTAAACTAATCAACCGATTCAGCCCATCTTCGAACGTAACCCTGGTAATTACACATAGAAGAAGTTTAGAAAATTTAATTAGAATCCGACAAGAATTGTAGGCGTAATCATGATGACAAAACTTGTGCATATTACATATACATATATAAATTTTTTAACAAATGGTATTTTAGAACTCTACTCAACTAATTATGATAGTTTATGACGAAATTCCTTGAAAAATCGACCATGAGGACAAATACAATAGTTAGATTTTTAAAAAAATCTATCGAAAAAAATCTACACCAAATTTTAGCCAGATTTCTGTAGACTTGAACTATCACAAATGGGGGTCTTCTTTCCCATTTAAAATACAGACGAAAATTTTTCATTTTATTTTTTCGTTATGAAGATTATGACAAATTTTTTTTTTTAAATTCCGCCTGGTATAATTTTGTAAGACATTTAATTCTCTACAAAAAAGTGATGATGCAATATGTACGTCAATCAAACCGGGGAAAAGTTACGGGGCGTCAAACATCGTCAAAAATTTAGTTTCCTCAGTGTTAAATTATTTTTTGGTATTTTTTATTTTTATTGAATCGGAAAATTTTTTTTTCAAATAATGACAAGCACGGTCTTGTCGGAAATATAATTTCCTACAAAAAGTATTCGACATCATATATACGTCAAATGAATGATAAAAAAGTTACAGGGTTGTAAATATCAACGAAAAATCAAGTTCCCTTTTTCGTTGACATTTAAATCTCTGTAATTTTTTTTTTTTTTTTTATTAGTTTAGCCATCATTAGTTAGTATTAGCCAAAATTAAATTTCCTACAAGACCGTGCTTGTCATTATTTGAAAAAAATTTGTTTAGATAGAATAAAAATGAAAAATAACAAAAAATAATTTAACACTAAGGAGACTAAATTTCTGTCGATCTTTAAAGCCCCGTAACTTTTTCCCAGTTTGTTTGACGTACATTATGGATAAGCACTTTTGTGTAGAGAATTAATTAAATACAAAATTACATCAGGTTAAATTTAAAAAAAAAAATTTATTTCACAGTCTTAATAACGAAAAAATAAAATGAAAAATTTTCGCGTATATTTTAAATGGGAAAGGGGACCCCCATTTGTGATAGCTCAATTTTAAAGATATCTGGCTGAAATTAAGTGAGAATTTCTTTAGTAATCTAAAGTAACTTTTGAGCCCATCAGAGGTTAAAAAAAAAACAATTTTTTTTTCATGGTATCCAAAAATTGAAAGTATAACTGAAAATAAAAATTTTGGTACCAATTCGGGATCTTAATAATGATATTAAGGTTTGCCTAAATCCATTTTTTTATTATTCATTTAAATAACACGGGAAAAAGAATTTTTTTTTGTTAGAATTTTCTAGCTTACAAACGAATCTACGGATTTTTATGCACGAGAAATGTTTCTGTAGGAAATTGAACACTCTAAAAAAAAAAGTCTGTCATTTTTTGATAAATCCCATTGTTCAAAAGTTATTTAAACTTCAAGTCAAATGTATAGTAAATTTTGAGATTTTTTTACTTTTTCGTCGAAACTATCAGTCTTATCGAAAAATATCATGGGAACTTTTTGTAGAAAATTTTATTCCTTACAAATTATTACGAACAAAGTTTTTCGAAATTCCGAATTGTTCACAAGTTATTTGTATTTCAATGTCAAGCTCTTAAAATCAATCAGAAATCTATTTTTTCTGTCTATAGACTGTAATATCGATCAGACATAATCATATATGATTATATATAATCAGATCTGGCCAATTTTTGAATCCAATTATATATAGATGATTATATATGATCATATATAAATAGATCTGATCATATATAAACAGATCAAGCTATGTATGAGTAGACCTGGCCAATTTTTGGATCTGATCATATATAAACAATTATGCATGGTCATATGTAATTAGACAAAACCTTTTTTCATCGGGGCAAGTATACTGATCTACCCTTAGTAGAATTTATGTCAATTTAGTGAACAATTGAACCAAGTAAAAAAAAAGGTATAAAATTTATCTAAATTTAATTGTAAAATGTATATATTTAATTGTAAATAAATTGTAATTAAAATTCCCCTGCAGACAATGCTGATGCTATAATGCTTTGCTTTGTGTAGTAATGAAGAATCGTGCAGAAACGTTTAATCAAACAACAAAAATTTTGTATTATTTTTTGTACAACACAAGAAATTTGTTACATTCTAAATTTTCTAATCATTTGAAATAAAAAATCTGTTACAGCAAAATAACACAAATGGTTTTTGTTGAATTAACAGATTTCTGTGTTATAAATTAACACAAAACATTTAACCAAATAATTTTTTAACACAAATACACAAATTTTCTAACTGTGTAAATTAAATTTCAATAAAATTATACTTAAAATGAACTTACTTCAGTTTTTGGATTATTCAATCTTTTGCTACATTTTTTAATAAATTCTCTTGATAAGTTTGGCCTTGGATCCGCCATTTTTATCGCATTCACTTATAATTTCACAACCACAAGCTTAAATGACGTTATTACACTGAAAAAAATAAATACAATTTTCCAAGCAGAAATTTCTTGGTTCAAGAAATCCAATGCAAATATTTATGATATTATTATTAATTATCAATTTTTTAAGACAAAATTATATATTCTTGAAAATTATTAAGAATATATATTTTTATATCAAGTAAATGTCGTTAATAAAATAAGTATTTTTTCTTTCTCAGTAAAGGATATAATATCAAATATATTAATAATAAGTAATAAGTAATATGTAAAAATAATAATAAATAATAATAATAATAAGTAATAAGTGAAAATAATAATTAATAATTAATAATAATAATAATAATAATAAGTAATAAGTAATAAAAAGTAAGAAATAATAAAAAAAAAAAAATATATATATATAAATATGTATAAATATATATATAAAATTTAAATTATTATTTAATAAAAAATAGCTATAACAGCTTAAATTATTTAATTTAATAATAGTTGGGTTATTTTAATCGCGCGATCACTGTTGAGTTCACTCTTTGCTAGTGAAATTAACATTAAAAGATGGCGGCCTTAAGGAAAATTTTAGTTACTAAAATTTTAATCAAATTTACCGTCAAAAATTTGCAAATTTTTTTGTAAACAGTAGAGGGCAGATAATGTTAATGTAGTCGTATATCTTCATAATCAAAAATGAAAGGGTTTTCAACGCTGTCGGTCAAAAGCCTACAGATGGCGCTAATTAATGCTCGATTATTATTAAAATTGAATTATTACTTTATTAAAATATCCAACGATTATTAATAAATAAATATGATATAATGTAAATCTGAAGTTAAATTAAATTATTTATTATTTAATTTTGAAAAAAAATGATATGGTTTTTTTTCTCGTATATTTTGTTACATTTTTTTTTAATTTAAAATTTTAATCAATTGACGTTTAAATTTGAAATCAGAATACCAACGAGATGACGGTAAAAATTCATTCAAAATGGCCGACATGTTGACAAAATAAAACCGGTTGATAATTGTTTACGTTTTTAATTATGCGCGAAAAATAGGTTTTCCATTTTTAAAAATGAAGAATTTTAATTTAAACTTTTTATCAAATATTCCTAAAAGCTGTCTTCCGATTGTTCTGAAAAAAATATCAGTTCATAACCCTACTCTGTCAAATTTTTTTGTTTACTTATTTATCATCATTAATTTATATCAAGCACAGCTTTGCATAATAATATTATTATTTATATATTTTTTTCATTCTCATTTTGGTGAATCCATAACAGGTATTTATATTTTAATAATTATAATTATATTAATTATTATTATCATTATTATTATTATTATTATTATTATTCAGGTTCTCAAACAATTCGTGCATTTAATGTACAAGAAAGATTTATCTGTGAATCAGAACGTCGAGTTGATTTCAATCAAATGTGTTACAACCCAAGTATTATAAGTAATAGGTACGTTAAAAAATAATAAAATTAAATTAAAAAAAAATACTACTTGTGCAATTAGCGCTTGTGATTTATGATCATTAATTTTTTTATTTAAAGATGACTGGTGGTGAGATTAGAAATGTTGGGCAACATGATAATATTTTTTACCGCAATATTTTCGGTACTTGGAAGAGACTCATTGAGTCCTGATCTTGTTGGTCTGTCAATTAGTTTCGTACTTTAGATAACGCAGACATTAAATTGGCTCGTGAGAATGACAAATATCGTCGCTGTTGAAAGAATAAAAGAGTATGGAGAAACACCACAGGAAGCCGCAAGGGAAATTCCTAGTACGGCTCCACCAAAAGATTGGCCTTCAGAAGGCTGCGTTTAGTTTCGTGATTACAAAGTCCGTTACCGAGAGGGTCTCGATCTTGTGCTCAACGGGATAAGTTTTGCCGTGAACGGCGGCGACAAGATTGGGATTGTCGGCCGTACCGGAACCGGCAAATCTTCTTTGACGTTGTCGCTATATTCAGAATAATTGAGGCCGCTGGAAGTGAAATATTCATCGACGGCATCGACATATCCAAGCTTGGTCTCCATGCATTGAGATCAAGACTTACAATTATTCTTCAGGACCCAATGCTCTTCTCAGGCACTCTACGTCTTAATTTGAATCCCTTTGACTCAGATACTGATAAACAAATTGAAAACGTTTGCCAAAACTCTTCCCAATGGGCTCATGTACTCGGTGTCCGATGGTTGGGATAATTTGAGCGTCGGTCAGCGGCAATTAATTTGTTTGGCTAGAGCTCTATTAAGGAAAACTAAAATTCTCATACTGGATGAGGCTACTGCTGCTGTAGATCTAGAGAACGATCTTATTCAACAGACGATCAAAGAAGAATTTAACGACAGTATCGTTCTTACATTGCTCATAGACTCGATACAATCGTTTATTCAGACAAGTACGGATTTGATTATTTACAAACAATTTGATAATTCAATAATTTTAACTAATTGTCATATTAATTTTTCAGGGTAATTGCTTTAGATAAGGGAATTATAACAGAGTTTGATAAACCGGAAGTTTTAATGCAAACATCGACCAGCGCATTTTACTGTATGGCTAAAGACGCTGGAGTGGTCACGTAATTAATAAATAAATTTTAATTAATATTATTTTTTATCATTGCAATCCGTACAATGACATCGCTGTACATATACAGATCCGTACAATAAAAGATATGTTGTTATACGGACCTGTATATATACACACGTGAGTGGCCGCCATGTTCAAATGGAGTTACTACTGCACGGATCCGTATAATAACAGCTCCGTATATTAACAGGTCCGTATCTTCCAGTAGCCGTACCTTTAGCCACATCCTATTAAATTTTATCCATCAAAAAGAATTCCTAGATAAATAATCGTTTACTAAAATTTGTCGAGGGATTCATGTACTGATAATGGATACAAAAAATATTTTGTGTATTTTATTTTTATAAGTTTTCTTTTTTTTTATTGAAGAGGGAAAGAGGTCGAAGATACAAAAAAAAAAATGAGAATATTTTTGTGATTTTTTTTTTCAGAGTACGTTCTTTATTAAAATTTTTTAAATTTGTGACACTGTGAACCATAACTTTAAGAATATTCTGTGAAATTTTTATAAAAAAATATTGAAAAATAAGCCAGTGGTAGTGGGGAGAGATAAGTCACCTTAAAAAAAAAGTCTCAATGTCGTAGGCAGTATAACTCATGATTATCTCATCTGAAATAAAAAAAAACCAAAAAAATTTAATTAGTACATAAGTTTATCTTAAATTTGAACGAAGGATTTTTTTTTCAATAACTACTTATTTTTCAATGAAAGAAAAGGAGCAATTTTTGGTAAAAATCATAGTTTTTTGATTACATCTTTACCAAAAATTCAAAAATGAATATTTTGTTTATATCTTCGTTCAAATCCAAAATAAACGTATGTTATAAAGAAAGCTTTTTGGTTTTTTTAATTCAAATGAAACAGTCATGAGTTATCCTGCCTATGGCGTGGAGACTTTTTTTTTTAAAGTGACTCGTCTCTCCTCACTACCACTGGCTTATTTTTGAATATTTTTTTATAAAAATTTCACAGAATATTCTTGAAACATCTACCCAAAATTATTTAATTAGAATTATAATACAGAATTACTTTCAATGAGAATTTAATTCTCCACAAAGTTTATTGTTAATTTTTTAATAAATTACGTATTAATTACTTACGATATTAATTAATAATATTTTTAATTTAATTTTAAAAAAAGTAATTCATCAAACGCGCTGTCCATAAATTCTCTTAATTTATTTTATCTATATAAAAATACTGACATGTAGACAATATTATATTGTATTGTACAAAAATATTATTTTCAACGTACTATAAATTTATATAATTAATTTTATTTTTTTCAAGATTTAAATATTGTAAATTCAAAAGTTGATTTTTTTTTAATCACGAATTTTAAATATTTAATAAACTATAAAAAATTTGTAGTTACATAATTATAGAATAATTATATACATAATTAATTAATATATTTTAAATAGTTTATAATTTATTTTAAATTCCAATAAATAATTGATTAATATAAAAAAATATCAACATTTAAATTTATAGTAAATATCAATTTATTTACAATTCATTTTTATTAATACGAATACTCTTCAACAAATTATATAAAGATTTGACAATAAAGCTTTACAATATTACTTATTATATATGTTTATTTATCATTCAATCCTTAGTTATTATATACATGTACTTGCATAAACTATTAATAATTACAAAAAAATAATCATTTTCATTAATCGGTCACACCCACACCAATTTCTCATAATTATATATATATTATTATCTCAAGTTCACTAATCAATTAACAGGTGGAGGCACCTGAGCCATCTGCCCTAACAGCACAGTTGGCTTAAGCAAAAGTTGTCTTAAATTTGTCCGACAAATTTAACGTCAATTTACTGTTAATTTAACTTGAAAAATTATCAAGTATATTTTTACCCTCAAATTGTAGACAATTTTCTGTATTTATTTGCTTACCTTCTGAAATGGTAAGAATTAACATTACCGGGGGGTTCTTTTGGTAAAAGTTTACCTTTTAATTGTTGAAAAATTAACCGTAAATTTTTATTTTCAACTTTTGCTGTGAAATTTTCTGTAAATTCGGGCAGCAGATTTCAGATAACTTCAACATCAAAATAAGCTCAATTTCAAGCTAAAGTGGCTATTAGGGGCCTTCAACTGCCTCAGGTGCCTTCACCTGTTAATTAATTAGTGAACTCGAGATACGTAAGAAGCGCGCATTTAAATTACATTTGAAATTATATAAGAATATCCTACAATAATATGGACACACAATGAGTTCTTTATTTATTATATTATTTATTTTTATTATTATATTATTTATTGACATTGGTACAATTGGACTTTGCAGTTATAAAACATATTTTGATTGTTGGTTTTAGATTTTAAATTATTTATTTCCTGAGCCAATGTATTTATTGATTTTAATTGTTGGCGCATACAAGATTGGCGTGCCTTATGAAATAATGCGGCCCGCCTCTTGCTGTTGCGGCTTTGACGCTTCTTGATGCCTGCTGAGGATATATAAATATTACATTAATAAATTACCATATTCAATAAAAAAGTACAGATTTATAAATACATACCATTTTTATAATTCAAATGAGGCCGCCCTTGCTGATCGAATGTTTGTCGGCGATGAAAATTAGCATACGCTCGGGCTGAAAAATATAATGCATCTATAGATATATATATATATATATATATATATATATATATATATATATATATATATATATATATATATATATATATATATATAAATCAGGGTGCTACGATTCCGGCGAAAGATTTTTTTTCGTTACTCATCGAGCAAAATATTATTTATGCAATTTTTTTTAACAAAAGTTATTCATGTGTTAAATTTAGGGTCAAAACTTTATGACCCGATAGTAGGATTGGAATTGAGAGCTCAAACTTGGCAATAATTTTTGTTCTAGCATGAAAAACAATATTGTGCTTGATGAGCAACGAAAAAAATACTTTCGCCAAAATTGAAGCACCCTAGAATATTTATAATCTCTTACGACTAATTAATATTTAAAATGAATGATAATACTTACGATGATGATTCACGTTCGCATGTCGCTCCCGATTTTTGTTGATGACATGACGTAAATCTAGAAAAAAAATTTCAACTCATTATTAAAAAATAATGAAAAAAAAAAAATTAACGAATTTTGATAAATTAATTTTTACCGTCCGGAGCAAGAAAATCTTCATCATCAGGCTCTTCCACTTCATATGGAATTTCCTGATGATTGTCACCAACCTCCATCTCTTCATCAGAGTTGATGTTAATACTAAATATATTATCTCCATCCATTGTATTTATTTTTTTATCTGAAAAAAAGAAAATAAACAAACATTAAACGAAATTAAATTATTGTATTTTTATTATTAATATCACGAAATGTTTTATTTTATTATTGAAAAAATAATGTAGATACTTACAAGGGATGTAGACTGACGATTTCTTAACTCACAATAAATGAAAATGGCGACGTTATTTTTCGAATCAACAAATAACCGTTGCAACAACCCATTTAAATATAGTGGAAACCTAAATAACATGCAAACCTTCTCAATAAGACAATTTATAGATAAATTGAGAAAAATATAGATAGCCCGAACTGGGAATCGAACCCAGACCATGTCGGTATCGCGCCGAGTGCTCTACCAGTTGAGCTATCCGGCACTATACTATATTCCGTTCAATTTGATCTATAACTTATTGAGCCACACCGTCCATCGTACGGTATTACACCATTTAAATATAGTGGAAACCTAAATAACATGCAAACCTTCTCAATAAGACAATTTATAGATAAATTGAGAAAAATATAGATAGCCCGAACTGGGAATCGAACCCAGACCATGTCGGTATCGCGCCGAGTGCTCTACCAGTTGAGCTATCCGGCACTATACTATATTCCGTTCAATTTGATCTATAACTTATTGAGCCACACCGTCCATCGTACGGTATTACACCATTTAAATATAGTGGAAACCTAAATAACATGCAAACCTTCTCAATAAGACAATTTATAGATAAATTGAGAAAAATATAGATAGCCCGAACTGGGAATCGAACCCAGACCATGTCGGTATCGCGCCGAGTGCTCTACCAGTTGAGCTATCCGGCACTATACTATATTCCGTTCAATTTGATCTATAACTTATTGAGCCACACCGTCCATCGTACGGTATTACACCATTTAAATATAGTGGAAACCTAAATAACATGCAAACCTTCTCAATAAGACAATTTATAGATAAATTGAGAAAAATATAGATAGCCCGAACTGGGAATCGAACCCAGACCATGTCGGTATCGCGCCGAGTGCTCTACCAGTTGAGCTATCCGGCACTATACTATATTCCGTTCAATTTGATCTATAACTTATTGAGCCACACCGTCCATCGTACGGTATTACACCATTTAAATATAGTGGAAACCTAAATAACATGCAAACCTTCTCAATAAGACAATTTATAGATAAATTGAGAAAAATATAGATAGCCCGAACTGGGAATCGAACCCAGACCATGTCGGTATCGCGCCGAGTGCTCTACCAGTTGAGCTATCCGGCACTATACTATATTCCGTTCAATTTGATCTATAACTTATTGAGCCACACCGTCCATCGTACGGTATTACACCATTTAAATATAGTGGAAACCTAAATAACATGCAAACCTTCTCAATAAGACAATTTATAGATAAATTGAGAAAAATATAGATAGCCCGAACTGGGAATCGAACCCAGACCATGTCGGTATCGCGCCGAGTGCTCTACCAGTTGAGCTATCCGGCACTATACTATATTCCGTTCAATTTGATCTATAACTTATTGAGCCACACCGTCCATCGTACGGTATTACACCATTTAAATATAGTGGAAACCTAAATAACATGCAAACCTTCTCAATAAGACAATTTATAGATAAATTGAGAAAAATATAGATAGCCCGAACTGGGAATCGAACCCAGACCATGTCGGTATCGCGCCGAGTGCTCTACCAGTTGAGCTATCCGGCACTATACTATATTCCGTTCAATTTGATCTATAACTTATTGAGCCACACCGTCCATCGTACGGTATTACACCATTTAAATATAGTGGAAACCTAAATAACATGCAAACCTTCTCAATAAGACAATTTATAGATAAATTGAGAAAAATATAGATAGCCCGAACTGGGAATCGAACCCAGACCATGTCGGTATCGCGCCGAGTGCTCTACCAGTTGAGCTATCCGGCACTATACTATATTCCGTTCAATTTGATCTATAACTTATTGAGCCACACCGTCCATCGTACGGTATTACACCATTTAAATATAGTGGAAACCTAAATAACATGCAAACCTTCTCAATAAGACAATTTATAGATAAATTGAGAAAAATATAGATAGCCCGAACTGGGAATCGAACCCAGACCATGTCGGTATCGCGCCGAGTGCTCTACCAGTTGAGCTATCCGGCACTATACTATATTCCGTTCAATTTGATCTATAACTTATTGAGCCACACCGTCCATCGTACGGTATTACACCATTTAAATATAGTGGAAACCTAAATAACATGCAAACCTTCTCAATAAGACAATTTATAGATAAATTGAGAAAAATATAGATAGCCCGAACTGGGAATCGAACCCAGACCATGTCGGTATCGCGCCGAGTGCTCTACCAGTTGAGCTATCCGGCACTATACTATATTCCGTTCAATTTGATCTATAACTTATTGAGCCACACCGTCCATCGTACGGTATTACACCATTTAAATATAGTGGAAACCTAAATAACATGCAAACCTTCTCAATAAGACAATTTATAGATAAATTGAGAAAAATATAGATAGCCCGAACTGGGAATCGAACCCAGACCATGTCGGTATCGCGCCGAGTGCTCTACCAGTTGAGCTATCCGGCACTATACTATATTCCGTTCAATTTGATCTATAACTTATTGAGCCACACCGTCCATCGTACGGTATTACACCATTTAAATATAGTGGAAACCTAAATAACATGCAAACCTTCTCAATAAGACAATTTATAGATAAATTGAGAAAAATATAGATAGCCCGAACTGGGAATCGAACCCAGACCATGTCGGTATCGCGCCGAGTGCTCTACCAGTTGAGCTATCCGGCACTATACTATATTCCGTTCAATTTGATCTATAACTTATTGAGCCACACCGTCCATCGTACGGTATTACACCATTTAAATATAGTGGAAACCTAAATAACATGCAAACCTTCTCAATAAGACAATTTATAGATAAATTGAGAAAAATATAGATAGCCCGAACTGGGAATCGAACCCAGACCTCTGCGTCATTTAATACTCGACCAACCAACTGACTATCGATTCATTGATTTTACTGTCCTCAAATATAAATTCGTTGAAATCATAATTTCGATTAATGACCAAATTTACAGGACTTCGAAAAAAAGTTACACGGAAAAAAAAAAACTCTAAAAATTACTATTTGAAATTATAACTCGGAACCCGGTTGTCCATATGGGGAATTTTAACATTCAAATAGTAAATTTTATAATACGTGTCGTCTATTTTTTAAGTTTCAGTTACAATTTTTAAAGTTCAAATAGTAATTTTTCTTGCATAGACAATAAATTTTCCTACTTATTCTGTAATTATTCACGTTTAAATCGTAAATGAAAAAATTACTATTTAGAATAATAATATTTACTGATCACTTTATCATTATATTACTTGTCATTCTCAATTTTTATAGTTCATTTTTTTCCGTGTAGTATTCAATAAGTCGCATCCCGGTCTCCTTTCAAAATCTTCAGAGTTCAAAATTACAATAATAGTGTACGTGATAAATAATTAATTAAAAAAAATAAAATGAAGTTTTATTTATGAAAGACATTTTATAAACGACTGAATTTTCGATTATTGCAGAGGGTATTTATTAATTTCGATACATTGTGATTTTTATTCAACAGCCTTTAAATAAAAATCAAAGTCCAATTTAGTAAATAACAGCTGCTTTTTTTTAAACAGACTATCTCATTCAAAGAGGAATTCAGGTGAAGGAAATTAAATGATTATAAGTTGATTGCAGTGAAATAATTAGCCTGCCAAACGTTGATTAATAAGATAATTGTTAACGCAATTAAAAAAAAGTGATTTGAAAAAATATTTAAATATTTAAATTATTTAATTGAGATTTTCTACTTTTAAAGCCGACTTTTCTTTAGTGTTTCCTTAATATAATTTATTAAAAATGATTATAACTGATAGAAAAAAAGGGGGGGGGGAGGGAGGAAATTACTTTATAAAGTATCGACTTAATGGCTGAATTTTTATTATTTTTTTATAAAAGGTAAATCTTAAAGTAAGTGTAGTCTTTTGTAGATAAACGAACTATACTCTGTACTGAGGAAATGAGGGAGAGAGGGAGGAAGAGGGAGAGTATGTGGTTATCCGATCACTTAGTAAAATGAGTAAGTAGTCTATATGTCTCTATTGATCGCTTACATATATGACAAGTACACTCACTAGATTACACTCCTGCCTTCTCGAGTGCTACTGAAATTTTTTTTAAGTTTTTATTTTATCTCTTCAGTAGACTTTTATCAACTCATATCAATATTAATGTATCATATTAGGATAATAATATACTTGAGTAAATAATTTAACTGGAAAAATGAATCAAATTATAAATTTTCTATATTTTTTTTTTCAGGTGTTTGTTTTAAATTTCTACGCACTTTATACTTAAATAAAAAGCCGAGTTCGCTAAATTACTTTTAAAAAATGAAGTTTTGTCCATAAAAAATTAAGTATAGATATTATTAAGAGTATAAACGGTAATCGAATATATTAAAAATAGAAACCGCTTGAGATGAACGAGATTAAATGAATGCGTTAAAAAAAAAATAAATTTTTTATGAGTGGAAATTAAACTGCTAAGTCAAGTTCAATAAAAAGCTTTTATTTATTTTAATAATGTATAAGAATAAATTTCAATGGGACATCTAATGGAAACAACCAATCGGTTATTTTCTAATTTGGATCTAGAACAAGTAGAAATTGCGGCGCTAATTTTTTTTTCTCACTTAATTCCCATTCCACAGCACGACGTTGACCTTGACGTGAAATTAATACAGTGTTTATATTTATGTTTATATTTGTAAATAAAACAAAAATTAAACATGTATATAATTGAACGGAAAAATCCAACAAAAAAACAGTCGGATTAAAATAAAATATAAAAATATCACAGACCGGTTTTGTCGTACTCTTGCAGCCAATTGCTAAAGTTTTGAATTGTCTCTTAAAAATGATAACAAAACTTTTATTAAAAAAATTTTTATTATTATTTCGCAGAAAATTACTATAAGAGGCAAAATGGGCCAAAATTTTATTTTATTATTTTACAAAAAGGACAAGGGGCAATTTGGACTCCTCGAAATTTTTTACAAGATCAAAAAAAAATTTGAAATCACTCTTACGACTTTTTATTCCAAAAATCTCATTTAATTTTTTTAAAAATTAATCAGTCGAAATTTGGCGCGAAGTTTTTTGATTTTAAATATTTTTTAGCGCGAAAAAAATTCAGATAACAGATCTGATTATCGTAATTGTTTAATTAACTTCAATTTAAAAATTTTTTTGATCGGCCAATTTCTCCTAATTCTGATTTTTAATTTTTGACTCATTAATTAATTATTTTTAGACATTTTAAAAAATAATTTCAACTATTAATTGATTTCATTTATTACTCAATCATATTATTATTATAAAAAAAATTTAATGAATTCATAATTAAAATGTATATAGATCTTTAAAAAAAAATGATATCCTTTCATGGTATCAATTAGTACTGATTAAATTTTGATTCCTCTCTTGATTTGGTAGCTCATTAAAAAAATATTTTTTTTTCCGTCATCTCATAAGTATTTAATCAAGCAATTTTGAAGGACTAACATTAGCAATTATTTATGGCCCCACAACTTTTTTATTCAAATTCTTCCAGCCCTCAGTCCATCGATCAATAAATCTTTGACGTTTAATTAATAAATTACTTTATTTATTATTAATTCATAGCGAGGCCGAAACTAATTAAAAGTTTATCCCGCTAAAGGAAATGGCCAGCCTAATTTAAATTGTGTACAATTGTATATAATAGCTAATAATAATAATAATAACAATATGAAAACATACATTTAGTTATGAAATTAACTGGGAAGTGAAAACATCAGAGCAAGTAAAGGAGCTAAATTAAATGGACTTGGCTACAATTTCGGGCAGCATTTAACGTGCAGGTAAAAGTAGTCTCAGTTTGGCTGGTGGTCTAGTCCAGTATAATAAAAAAAGAAATAAAAAAAAATGGTAGACTAAATATTATGCTTGAATCAGTTGAGTAAATAGCTGAAATTAATTAAGGGAAGTAGGTGTGGGAATGACTAACCTCAGTGCTCTCGACAGACCAAAGACTGTTGATAAAAGGAATGAGGCAGAGAGAAAGAGATGTGCTGAGGGTGAGAGTACATAGATATGTGGCTTTGAGGATTGATGAAAGCCTCAGTTCACAAATATACACTATATATGTTATTATATATACACAGGAGCCTGTGAAGAACAAAGAAAATCGGTTATTTCTACGCTTAAACAGTTCACTTGCTGGACAAACAAGTGATATTTAAGTTTATTTAAATATTTGCTGTTTGCCAGTTATCAAATTCACTTATAAAAAAAAATTTATGGATTTAAATTGATTTATGGAGAAGATTGATGGTCTTAAAATAAAGAATTTTACTTAAACTAAAAAATAAATTATCAATTTATCTATCAGTGACTCGAAATTTTTATTTTTGTAATTTTTCTGTTTCATTAAAAAAAAAAAAAATAATAATTTTTTAATAAATATCCAATCAAAGTTATGCAAAAACCGATTTCCATAGTTCCCTCATCATCAACTACCTGCCTACGTACGTATGTTAAAGGGAATCTGGTTGATAAACTAACAAAGCCGTCATCATCAAATCACACAACTACAACTACAACTACGACTTCGACTTGAACTGTGACTACGACATCTACGACAACTATGACGTAGTTATTGAGATTCGTTGTAGTCGGCATAGTTGAATGTACAATGACGAAGCTCGTTTCGCAGTGACGCCGACGAATAATCCAAGGACTATGTACACCACCACCACGTGTATCATTAGAACACCACGACGAGAGTAAGAGCCAGAGTGTAGGGTGGGCGTGAGGCTGCTGGTAGTAGAAGTAGTGGCGTGTAGTAGTAACGCCAGTGATGCTGTTGCCGTAGCAGCTACTGTTGGAGAGTTATGAGGAACAAAAGAGATACGCTGAATTACCGAGCCCGAGAGAGACGGCGAGCTGAGCAGAGGGCGTGGGTGTTCCTTTATTGAACTAATTTTATACCCCAGTATCTTCACCTCTCGTCAGACGAGTAGTCTGCGCTCTCTCTGCAGCGCTGTCGTTGGGTGATCCGACAGCTTCTGTCTCACAATCTACAACCACCAACTCCCTACATTCTAACAACCCCTCTACCCGCACCCTCAAACCAACGACGTACTCAACTCACTCCTCTACTCATCGTCCAACTTGCCCCATTACCTCTACGCAAATATAACCACTTAGAGCCTCTCTATATACGCCCTTGGGAAGAAGATAACGAACCAGGATCAGGTCCTCTTCACCTTCACAAATGTCGCGACACTCTAGTTACACATTCACTAAATTTTCATTCTGCTTTTTTCCCACCGATCTTTGTCGCCGTTTCAATCTCTCATTATTTATTTTTTTTTTTTCTTATTATTTTACATGCGAATATTTGAATTTTAAAAAATTCTGAAAAATGGATTTGTTTCATCCGGCCATTATATTCAATGGCTGTCTATATTTTCGAAAATTAATAATTAATTATCAATTATCAATTAAAAATATTGACTGGTTTAAAAAAAAATAATCAAAAATTTTTGTCAATTTTTTTAATCCTAAATTTTTCATTAATTTGGCATTCAAAAATTTAGTATCCATCGTGCCTCAATCCAGTAAATTCAATTTGAAAATAAAAATTACTCAAAATTTGTATTTAAAAAAAAGTCATAATTTCCTTGTAAACTTTTATAAATAATTTAAAATCTACTTATAAATAAATAATAACTGCAAATTTATTAAATCTATTAATTATTTTTTTTCTGCAAAAAAAAGTATCCAGTAGTTTTCCTCTATACTTATTGCACTTAATAATCAGCATTATTTAAAATGATGATTTATTAATAAACAATTTAACATTCTCCGTAATATAGAAAGTCATTTTTATCTAGAACTAATTTTTTTATGAGAAAGTGAAATATTATTTTGTTTTGTTTATTTTTGTTCTCAAAGTGATCGACAATGATGTGTATTGATTAACCGTTTGAATTACGTTGCTGACGTATAGAGATTTCCATTTCTACTAGTATACTTACGATGAAACAGAGTGAAAGCTTGAGCGAAACACGCGAATGATAAAGTTATGCGATGACGGTCACTTAAACTCACAAAGATATCAATAAATGTATCATTTCATCGCTAAACATCATTTTTTATCAGAGCCGTGTATTCATTGCGTTCCAACTATCAATCCTTCACTCTTACATACATATATACTTACACTTATGATTGTAATTATAATAAACAAGTGTAAAAAGAGAAATGCTTTCAGTATGGAAGACATTGAACTCTATGACATGTGAAATCGAATTAACCAATCAGTTGACTCTCATAAAAATAATTTTTAAACCTCCTTAGAATCCGCATGCGTCAAATTCTTCAAATGAAACTGTCTGTAATTTATAATTAATTAATTAAATAATGAATAAGCAATCAATTAGAAACTTACGAGCATTTAGATGAAAGCTCTAATGCATTTTATGAGCAAATTAAATGTTTATTGAATTAAATTGAAATAAAATAATTTTGATTAATGGGCCTTTGGATAACGACTAATGGCAGTAAAATATTTAACTCAAAATTTGGTGGTTAGAGTGGGACAGGAGATGAATTCCCGGTCCAGGATGGGAATACTCGAGGCGAGTTGCCCGGTTTGAGTGAGCGCTTTACGGGGTAGTTGCCACCCCCGGATTCGCTGGTTAAGAGAAGAGAGACCGAGAGACTGGGACGATGTCGAGGAAGATAATCCCTCAGAGGCCTGTTACATGGTCAGCTAACAACCCCTTAGGTTAGCTCTCCAGGGACATAAAACTGTTAGATCGCTCTTTACTTCTGTTCTGTTCTCTTTTCTCTCGTAACTACTGTTTGATTATTTTTTTTCGACTGGCTCAGACTAATTCAACTGTTGAATTTATATTAGGAAAAAATATATTTCATTGGGTTTTAAATCTGTACTCAAATTAATAGCCAATTAAATTTATTTAAGTGGACTAGAAATTATTTTTACTGAGGAAAATAAAATTGGACAAGTTGTTTGACTTACTGATGAGAAGTAACTGAATGACAGCGTAAGGAGGTTAAGGAGCAGTGGGTTTAATTAAATAAAGTATGCGAATAAGTACAATGAGAACCTGCGTGCATGGGTGTATATATAATTTGACTGTCAAACTGACAGAATAGAATATAATAGGAGAGGCCGGGGTTCTCTTGGAAGGTGAACCCTATGTATCATTATCTATGCTTGGATGAATCCGATAATGCACATCAAACACTCGGTATGTTCCCACGTTTATATGTGTTGCATGATAAATTTACCAAGTTTTGCCAATTGTCAGTCCAGAGTGCGTGCGTGCTCGAATAATAAAAATACCAACCTAAAAATTGTTTTTAGTTGTTTTACACAATGGAAACTGCGTTTCACTCGATTTTTTTTTTAAAAAGTAATTTTTAAACTGTGGGGCATATTGAGCTTCTTAAGCGAAATTTCGAGAGCTAATTTTTAAAAATTCCACAGGATTCGATGCGTATTTTTGAAGACTTTATTTTATAATTTGAGTTAAATTTTTTTTCCAAGTATTTCTGAGAAAATTTATAAATTATTTGTGGGTAATGATATGATTTGACGACAGTACTACTGAACGACATATTTATTTAAAATAAAAAATAAAAAATTAGTGAGTGAAGAGAGTGAAAGAAGGAAGTGTAGTAGTAAAAGTATATAGGCAGCGTTAGTTACAAAACAGAGTAAGTGAGGTCAGTCAACCCAAGTTTGCCAGTCAGCCGTGGCTCTCGATTTCGATTCAGATTTATTCCTCGTGCTAGTTTAATCTTTTTCGTATTGCCATGTAGCGTGCACTTAATAGTCTGAAGCTGCTACTGCTTTCGTGTCCCTGTCCCATTTCACCTCGACTCTTGCCACCGTTCGACCCCCGGCTGTTTCAATATCTGACCGTCTCAGCCACTTTCTTTCTTCCTCCCTCTCATCGACTCCCCCCTTAAACAACCTTCTCGCTCGCCGTTTTTTTACCCCATCGACCCCAATCGCTTCTCTTCCTGCCTTATTATTACCTATAAAGCTTCGTCATGTTTTTATAAACACGATATGATATATCTCAACACCATCAGAACACATCTATTTCCATTATTACTCGAGCCCCATCCCTTCGCGAATCGCAGCTAAATCTATACCGTAAATAATTTGTCCCCTTCCTTAAGACCAACTTTATATTCACTTAAAATTTAAAAACTCCACGAAAATATTTATTTTCAATTGAGCAAACTCTCTCGCATCCATAAAAATAGTCCGGTTCTATCGTTAAAAATAAAACCCTCTTTATACCCGACGGATTTAGTCGGACATAAATTCTATATGCAACACATGAAGAACTTTGGTGCATACGGAATCGGAAAATCCGCCATCGGATCGCCCTGCTCATTACTATTTTCCTAAGAGACCCGAGACGCTGGAAGAACCAAGAGAAGTCACCAGTTATACGGAGCAGTCGTCCAAGCAAATTATAACAGCCAACGGTCTTAGTATTGTTTGAAAAATACCGTGGGCCACATCGCAAAAAGAAATAACAGGACGCCGTCTAGTTTCCGTCCATATCCTGCTGGGCATCCTACTGGACATCGTTATCTCCGCGAACTACATCCTCTTTTCCTTCGGCTCTCCACTCCTCTCCCACATCTGCATGATGTAGTCTAGTCTAGTCCAGTCTACTAGGGGAGTATTAAGTCCACTCGATCCTGTACGAGCTTTCCCTCGAGGAACCTAACGTCCGGAAACTTGTTTCTTCCTACATTTTTATTTAGATATTTTTATACCTCTAGTCGCTTTTCTTGGCTATAATTTTGAACACACAAATGATATTTACAACCTATTAAAATTATTATCATTATTATTCATTTTATTTTATTTTATTTTATTTTATTTTATTAACAAGGAAATGAGTTGTACAAATATTTAAAAGTACACAGTCAACCCTCTTTGGACATAGTTGCGATAATTACTGTCAGACTAACGAACTGGATTAATATAATAATGTGTCCCTTTTAGATGTATATATATTATATATACATATATTTATAAGAGGAGTGTGCAAATGCCTCTTGTTCATCCGCTTATTTTCCAGGACCTCGTTTGACCGTATTCCTATATGTATATGTATATATGTATGAATGTATGAACAAGACAGAGAAGGGTAAAGAGTAATAAGTAAAGAGAAATGTGGGAGGTTCTGGAAAGGATAGAGACAAGAGAATGAGAATGAGAAAGAGATGAATATGAATGAAAAAAGATAAAGACAATGAAGCTGTGAATATGTTTTTTAACAAGTAATAATCGAAAATTAAGGTTGCTTTTCACTTATTTGATTTTTATATAAGAATAATTAATTTAAGATGCTAAATATTTATGCAAGCCATTTCTATATTAGATTAACTAGCCTATTTATTGAACATAAAGCCATGTATTTCATTAACTAATGACAAAAAGTAAAATAGAATATAATTTAAGTGTATAATTAATCATTTCAGTCATAAAGGTTAATTTTTTAATTTGGTTGATTCTTTCATTTTGACGATAAAATAATTGTTTCAGTATATGCATGATATGATTTTTTAATTCTTTATGAATATTTAACAATAAAAAAAAACTTAAAGACACTCACTTTTGGATTTTCTTTTTCTATTATTACTTTTTTTTTAGTTTTTTACAATAAATGTTTTTAGAAATATGAGAAATTTTTTTATTTTCAGGTTAACTCAGTGAAACAAGTTTATGAAAATTTTGATAATTATTTACAAGCTACTCATTGATAATTAAAAATTGTAATCGAAATTTGTAATAAAGAAGATTCTCAATTAGATGTTTAATTTAATCGCAAATGTCATGAAAAAATTGTATTGATGATTATCAGTTTAGAATTTTAGGTTAGCAAAACGAATTATTTTTACGTGAATTTTAATGAAATGAAATAGAATATTAATTAATATTTAATATTGTGATTTGAATTTGCAAAAGCCGAGACTCTTGAAAAAATAAATTATCTACCTGCTAGTGTCATAAAAAAATTCTGTTGACTGTCAGTGATAAAAAAGAAAAGTAAAGAATATTAGATTGTTGCAATTCATGCTATAATATCAATGAAATATTTTTAAAAATTACAAAAACCAATTTCTCATAATTATATATATATTATTATCTCAAGTTCACTAATCAATTAACAGGTGGAGGCACCTGAGCCATCTGCCCTAACAGCACAGTTGGCTTAAGCAAAAGTTGTCTTAAATTTTCCGACAAATTTAACGTCAATTTACTGTTAATTTAACTTGAAAAATTATTAAGTATATTTTTACCCTCAAATTGTAGACAATTTTCTGTATTTATTTGCTTACCTTCTGAAATGGTAAGAATTAACATTACCGGGGGGTTCTTTTGGTAAAAGTTTACCTTTTAATTGTTGAAAAATTAACCGTAAATTTTTATTTTCAATTTTTGCTGCGAAATTTTCTGCAAATTCGGGCAGCAGATTTCAGGTAATTTTAACATCAAAATAAGCTCAATTTCAAGCTAAAGTAGCTATTAGGGACCCTCAACGGTCTCAGGTGCCTCCACCTGTACTTCATGAGCATTGCCACCGTTGCGTCTGCAGCACAGATCCCAATTCCGCATTCGACTACAAGTCACCAACCATCGCTGACGTACTTTGGGTGAGTTCCATTTACATAATTCTTTTATTTATTAAATTGGAATCTCCATTAATTAGTATTTACACTTCAATAGTTTAATTTAAAAATATAGATCACTTTTTGCTAATAATTTAGATAAAATAAGAATTTTTTTCGCTTGAAATAAAATTTTTAATAAGATAGGTTAGATTTATTTTATATATCTATATATACGTATGACGCTACTGCACCCCCCCCCCCCTCCAGTTTTGAAATAATTAAAAATACGTTTAGTCGAGATTTTTTTTTAAATGTTTTGAAAAAAACATTTAAAACTTATCGAATGTAATAATTTATTTTTTTGTATTTATTAGTAATTTTTTTTTTCTAGTTTCAATTATTCATTCTGGGTTGGATTATTTGATTTTTGGATCGTTACGCCACTGAAATAAAAGTAAGTAAAAAAAAACTATTTATATTTGTTTACTCCAGCTAACCTATTAATAAATATTTCAGATTGTGTTTCATTGATCGAGCAGACATGACCGGTCTCGATTTTCTCCCAAGGAAAAAGAAGAAAAAAAAATTTCTTTTTTTTTAAATCTAAGTAAATCTTAGATTTAAAGACTTCCAACCCATGTAACAAACATTGCTACAGGCATAAATCGAAGGCGTTACCCATCACACAAAATGGCGTAACCCCCTAGATTTATGTACTGTAAACTGTTGTGATGTTTTTGGGATTGGGGTATAAAATAAGTCCAGCAATGTCCTTGGGATTAAATTGCTGGACACGGAAGTGGGGCAGTTCTCCCGCGTTGCCAAACTGTTCATTCAGTGAATATGAAGACACAACGAACAAAGGGTTTATTTACTTGTGATTTTTATTTAGTTATTTATTTTTTTTTGTTCAATAAAAATTATTTATTATTTTAATGGTTAAAATTACCATCGTGTAATTGATCATTTAAATTTTATAAAAAGTAATAACAGTAAATAAAAATATAAAAAAAAAATATAAAAAATATAAAAAATATAGAAACATGTATTGAAATTATATATATATAAATTTTGAAAAAATAATAATTAACAAAAAATACGATTTAATGAACATTACGGTTGTTAGACTGGTGTATTACCAGCTCAGTTGTGTGACTAAAGGGTGGGCGAGAGAGAAGACAGATATCCCGAGTAAACCGTAAAGTCAAGTCAATGACGGCGTGTAATGGCGATGTGAGGATATGCGGTGTTAAAAAAAATAAAGGAACAAAAAAATTTGTGGATAAAGGCCGGCCTTTGACGGTGAGAATGCCTTCAATTTGTCTGCTGTTAACGTGGATTAGGGAGTCGTCCTAGTACATACACATCAACACTTTTTTTTATTACCGCTCAACTTTTATGCTCTAGTTAAAGGATTATTTACTTGTGATTTTTATTTAGTTATTTATTTTTTTTTTGTTGAATAAAAATTATTTATTATTTTAATGGTTAAAATTACCATCGTGTAATTGATCATTTAAATTTTATAAAAAGTAATAACAGTAAATAAAAATATAGAAAAAAAATATAAAAATTTTTGTCAAACAGCCTGGAGCAAAAAAAGTAAATCTATACAATTGGTGACAGTATTTTTACAATTAAAAAAAATCTGGGCATTCTATTGAAAGCTAAAGTCAATATAATAGTCATCGCGTATTTGTTTTAGCAACTGGAGGAAAAATAAAAACAACAGAAACTAAAAATGACACAGTCGATATGGAGAATGATTGTTTGGAACTGTATGTGTCGAGCACGTTGTAAAATGGAATGACGTCGACGCGACGAGGGTTATACTCCGCGTCCATATAAGAGGGAAAGAGTTTTTACGAGTTCGGGAAACAAAAATGTCCTGCTGTGGAAAACGGACACCGAGCCCCGAACTCTCGATGAGAGTTAATTTCCCATAGAGCCGCATTTCTATCAAACCTATTCTTCCAATCGGAACCAGTTAGCCAACTAATAATTGGTGAGAATCGATCGTCCTTCGATACCAATACACACCCAGCACATGAACAGAGAGTGAAAGAGTCGGTATAGTGAATGAGGGTCACCGAGCCCTCGGGGGAGTTAAACGCGCGTGGATCTACTGCTGCTCTGGTGGTACTGCTGATGCTGTGGCGATGGGGTAGTCGCCGCAACGGGAGCTCAGAAGGGTTGGATATTGTGTTAGCGCGTGTCCTGATCGCTTATTCGTCCTGCACTCGATCTCGCCAGAGGAATTTACTTCTATAAAAATAAAATGAAAAGAATAAACTATCAATTTGTGGGTCAAATATCAGGACTTCTTTTTTTTAAACAATATAAATGTCAGTTATTTTTCCATTGAATGTGCCAATATTTTTTTATCACCGTTATCTGTAAATAAATATATTGATAATTATTTTTTTACAAGTAAAAGAAAGATTTACTTCAAATTTTTGATGACAATTCAAAAAATTCACGAAATTTGAATAAATAGTTAAAAAATTATTAATGATGACAATAATAACAATAAGATAAAATTCTTGTACTAGTTTGCCTTTATTCTTGAGTAGCAAAAGAAATAATGTAAGTTGGGGCTCGAAATCAGGGTCTGAGTACACAGAGGGTTAGAACTCTGAAGGTAGCAAAGGCACACGTACATCACTAATCCGTCACTAACGAGCCGCCTCTGATGGGGGCAGCATTGGCGTATTTTTTACCCTCTATGTCTCAATAAAATTTTTTCTTACTCTTGTGCCTCATTCTTTTCACCGCTGCCATCAAAAGCTCCATTAACACCAAATTAAAACGATCATTATAAATAATTGGAATTCATAAAAATTTCATTCCTTTTTTCTTCTACTTTTTCTATGAATTAAATATAAACAGCAAGTGAAAGTGAAAATAAAGAGTTTAAAAAACTGTTGCCCACGAAGAACTACGCCAGTGAGAACCAATCTAAACCAATCCAATCTAGACTGCGGGTCTGTGGGGCAGAAGGGTGTGTCGAGGGGTTAGCGCCCCTAATTGGCCCCCACAGCCACTATCCGTCCATTCCTTACCTTGTTCCATTCCCTTTTCAACCCCTTGTCTTCTTCTGGCTCCTCAGTCACTCGCGACTCTTAACTTCAGTCTCGCGTACACACAAAATCACCGGGAGAACAAACGGCTGAGGCGAGAGCTTACACTCTAACGAGCTCTGTCGACTAGACTCAACAGTCTCATTACATTTCAAATATATTACAAATTTAATATTCATCCACAATGTCATTCTTCTTCACAATTCATCCATTTGCAATCACTGTTTTACGTTCATTTATTTTTTTAAATATCCCGGGTCAAAATATCTAGCCTCAATCTAGCTCCATCGAACCCAAGTAAGCCTCAATCTAGCCTCACTGAGTAAAAAGAGCATTTTGAGCCTCAAATGATGTTCAAAAAGCCCCAATGAACCTCAAATAATACTAATCGAATTTAAATTACGTAGTGAAGACTAGGTTCATTGAAAGCTTATCGAAGCTTATAGAGAATCTTTGAGCATCATTTGAGGCTCATTGAGACTTTTTGAACATCATTTGCGGCTCAAAATGGTTTTTTTACTCAGTGAGGCTAGATTGAGGCTAAATATTTTGAGCCGGGATAACATTCGTAGAATAGTTCCTTTAAATTAAAAAAAAAATGATATCCATAAAATAAAAGTGAACTGAATTTGACTTTACCGATAGTCATATTTTGAATACTATAAATTTTTAACAGTAAATTTAAATTTTCTAAAAATATTAAAAATGACTTTTCACAAAATTTCGACATAAAAAATGTATATATAAATAAGTAACTTAACCATCATCACGTAGATGCCCTTTTACCCCATTATATAGACGGTATTTTCATTAAATTCTTTTGAGGTCGGCAGTTAACTCGACAAAAGTCTCGAGTTCACGAGCCAGGTATAAATCTAACGACGCACGTTCCTCGGCACTCGTACTCACATTAGTGCTGTATTTCGTGGGTGCGAAGGAGTAAAACGAGAGAGTCCACCAGGATAGAAAAAAAAATAAAAGACATATATACATATATGTACATAGATATATTTGATATACGCGAACGAGAACAAGTCCGAGAGGCCAAGGGCGGAAAAGAGCTGCAGGTGGAAAATTTATTTTATTTTTAAAAAAATAAAAGGTCGAGGAATTAAATGTGGATTTTTGTATTCAAACGCATTAACACCTAAAAGTATTTCTTATTAAAATTTATGTGCTTTCAACTATTGTTATTATCATCATTATCATTAATATAAAAGCTTTTAAAACGATAAAATAATTTACCAGCTAAAAATATTTCCAGAAAATTAAATATTTAATTTGTCGGTGAATAAAAATAAATAATTTATTATTCTAGATATTAAATTTAGTAGATGATAAATTATTTAATAGTCTGGACATCTTGTATTATTTGATGCACGCAACGGGAAGGTTAAAAAAATTTACAATGTGCGCTGGGGTGAAGACACAAGGGGAAAAAAAACACTTATCAATTACATATATGACGAAACGTCGATGAATAATTGAGTGACAACAATAACTGGTATCAGTCGTATTCTGGCTCTAGCGATCTCGTCGATCGTCACGCGAGCGACGTAGTTCACCTTATATATCACACATATATATGTGTATTACTTGCCTGCTCGATAACAATGACTCACTTGTAATGTCAAACATATTACATGGATAATGGTAAGCTTGCTTTTATTTTTTTTTAACGACAGTTTATTTTTACTTTCATACTGGAAAATTTAAATAAATGAATACATAGATGAGTAGGTGAAGTTATGAACGAGGGCATGATAACAGCAATTTTATTTTATTAAGTTAAAGGGATTACGACTAATGTACATCTATATCCGTAGGACAAAGCGTAGAAACCTCGAAAGTTTTGAACACGATAATGCACTCGATGATGCACTTGGGTTAAGTGTTAAACCAAGTGGACGCTTGCAGTGACGATTAAAACGAGGGATTCTTGTAAATAAAAGATTTATTCAGCATCTCAATTGCTCTTGATGGTTATTAATTTAAACAAAACCACTTGTGATTCTGTTTGGTTAATTAAGTAAACGGATAATTAGCTATTGATATATGATTCTTTTTTTTTTTTTTTATAATTAGTGCAGGAAAAATTAAATAATGTTTAGATTCGAAAGAACGATACGTAAAATATAGTTTTAAACTATGACCGATATGAGAATAAATGGGGATAAATGAAGAAAATTAAGAATCACGGTCTCTACGTCTTTCTACAAAAAGTAGCCCGTCACTTATCTCCTTAGTTTTTAGAGACCTGGAACAGCTCAGACCCGTGTGTATGGGCATGTGTCTGGCTTGTGTCTGGCTTGTGTCTGGGTATCTGCTATGTGTGTCCATCGGATATATTTTTCGCATATTTCCTTCTAATTATCATCCGGCATCATTCCTGAGTCTCTATCGAAGTGAAATAATAGAAAATACTAGAGGAAATAAATTTTGAGAGACCTGGAGAAGCTCAGACCCATGTGTATGGGCATGTGTATGGGCATCTGTATGGGCATCTGTATGGGCATCTGTATGGGTATGTGTATGGGCATCTGTATGGACATCTGTATGGGCATGTGTATGGACATGTGTATGGGCATGTGTATGGGCATCTGTATGGACATCTGTATGGGCATGTGTATGGACATGTGTATGGACATGTGTATGGGCATGTGTATGGGCATGTGTATGGGCATCTGTATGGGTATGTGTATGGGCATGTGTATGGGCATCTGTATGGACATCTGTATGGGCATGTGTATGGACATGTGTATGGGCATGTGTATGGACATCTGTATGGGCATGTGTATGGACATGTGTATGGACATGTGTATGGGCATGTGTATGGACATCTGTATGGGCATGTGTATGGACATGTGTATGGGCATGTGTATGGGCATGTGTATGGGCATGCTTATGGGCATGTGTATGGGCATGTGTATGGGCATCTGTATGGGCATCTGTATGGGCATGTGTATGGGCATCTGTATGGGCATCTGTATGGGCATCAGTATGGGCATCTACTCTGTGTGCCGATCGGATATTTCTCTCGCATATTTCCTTCTAATTATCATACGACATCATTCTTGAAGCTCTATCGAAGTAAAATAATAGAAAATCGAAGAGCTCGAAAACACTGGGAAGTTTTTGGGCTGGCCCGCAGGGTCAACTGATAGACCGATTTTTTTATTTATGTCTGATACGAGGATAAATGCGGATAAATGAAGATAAATGAGGATGACTGCCTTAACTTCTTTCTACGAAGAGTAGCCTTTAATTTTTCTCCTGTTGGGAATAACTCCCAAAATTATTGACATTTCTTTTTTGTTATGATGTCCTTCGTTAGGAAAAACCCTAACAAGTCTCTTAAAAAATTTATCATGGGTGCACATTTCCAAAACCCAGTAAGACTTAATTTGGTCTAAAATTTATTAAAAAAAAAAATCAAAAATAACATATAATAATAATAATGAAGTATTTCTTCTCTCCTTTATAGTGAGAGTGCTGTTTATTGTTTATAATGGGTGGTAATGCGACATATTGGCTAACGGAAGTAAATGACCTACGTACTCTGGGCAATATCAGACATTCGCTAAAAGCTAAAAGCTTTCCCATATTTCATTATCTCTTGCCTACCACCTATAGTCTTGCCCACGAGAAACCCTTCGCTCTAGATAGCTCAGTCGTTCAATAAATGTTATCTAATGTTATGTTAAATATATATACCCATTAAAATATCATTCATCACAATCGCCTTTAATTTAATATTTCTTCTGCAAGTTAACTGATATTTATGCTCGCAATTATTACCAATAGCTTCGACTCCGTTCATAAAACGCGTCACTGGATTAATCACGAGAGCATGTCCTGATTTTTTTGTCGTCAAAAGACAGAGAATTAATAAGATTAAAAACAAGTAGATGAGATATCCAACCCCATTCATGTTGGAGACGTGGCAATTGCTAATGACAATCGAGCGGTTACATTTTGAGGTAAAAAGAAAATAAGAGATGAGATCGGAATTGGGTTAAAAGTAGGTTTACTCCAGAATCCCGAGTTCGTAGTCTAGTATAGAGTCCAGCGTCCAGAATCCAGGGTCTAGAGACCAAAGTCCAGGGTCCAGAGTCCAGAGTTGCAATACTACCATCAGTACACTAACATATACATCACCCTGAAATGAGAATACGAGTAATTCTACTGATACGGTCAAAGGTCCAGAATACCGATAGCCACGAGAAAACGCAAACATGACGACGGGATTAAAGGGATCGTCGTCTTTAATTATGCATTGTAAAGTCGGATCTGTGTATGTGCTTGGATCGGTGGCTCCACTCCTCTTGTATGCCCACACCAGATAGAACACCACAGCTAGCAGCTATCGTTTTCATTCAGTTCGAATAATGGTTTATACTCGTAGGTACTTGGATCGAGCTTCAGCAACGATGATAGCATCGTGTGTTTCTTTGAAGTTGTTCTCTGTCTAGACACACGCCATCGGCGCGTACGGGCTTCTCTTCTCTATCGCGACATCAATACCAATAGTACAGGTTACTTTCTCATTGATGGTAATTCAATTCGATCGCATATTCAATTGGATCCTTGACAAAGTGCCTTGTGACCATCAGTATTTATCTATTGCCGTTCACACTCATTTCATTATCGACTCTTATTTATTCTGTGCCAACACCAGAACTAAAACCAACCATTCATGCCCTCAGTTACGTTCTACAATATTTAAATTTACTTATAAGTGAATACAAGTAAGCATAGAAATGCTTGCAAAATACCCCAGAGAGGGTATTAAACAATATTCGAATAATATCTAGTGATCTTGGTTAATTGGGGACAATTTACAGTTACGTCAACTTATAATGAGTTGTACTTGTTAGCGTTACGAGAAAGGGGAGACGGGTGTCGGGAGTTGGCAGGCCAAGGAAGCGCAACGTGAGCTTCGAGAAACCGAGGAGTGAGTGAGACATCCTTCTGTTACGATTCCCCGCATTATATACAAGTCGAAATCCCGGTTTGCTTGGTTGTATTGCAGAGGACAGATATAATGTATATACAAGTACCAGCGAGAATACGAGATAATGAGAGAGCAAGAGGTCGCTCGTCTGAGCAAAATTAAACAGTTGCAAACGATCTCCATTAACGAGGACCTCTGTTATGTGGCCCGATGTCTTTTCATGCACACGAAAGCTCTCTACCCGTTTTGGTAACGCTGTCATGACAAGCCCTTTCAAAACCTTACTCTAACGATCCACAAATTAAAAATAAATTTTATCATTAGCAGCATTGACTCGGATAAAAGTACCTCAGACCTGCATGGAATCGAATCGACTAATTTCGAAAGTTTAAAAAATATTTCTATTTCAGATTACATAACCTTAAGTATCATCTAAATAAATCTATAGATTAATGCAGATCTATGAATCTTATAAATTAGGCCTACTTCGTTTTAATTAGATCCCATTAGATAAAAATGATTTTTTTTCTAATGGATTTCTATTCCAAAATTCTGGAAGTATATTTGGTTGTTATCAAACTATGACGCCAGATATTAACCGTTCGATAAATTGTAACCCGTAAACCCGTGCTGCATTATACATAATAAATATATATATATATATATATACCAGAGAAGTCGAGTTTTCAAATAGATACGATCATCATAGATATAGACGACATTGCAAAATAGTTTAGCACATACCATTGGTTTAACTCGGAAATTCTACTCTCTTTATCCCTCTCACAGTTACTATCTCATCACTAATATATTTTATACAACCCCCATATTATCATACCTCCTCCAATCCCTACTTCAACAATCTGGATTGTACATACAGATATATATCGTCTCGTCTCATTTTCTCACCCCGATCTACGCTTGGTATCTTTCTCAGTTCCCTTCCGGCCTTCCTTCTTCCCTCTTGCTCTAATGTCCGTTATCGCCACCATTATTTAACCAAGCTGCAATGAAGACTACCACCAGCAGATCTGCTGGCTAAATAGTTGTTACTTAGCGGTGAAGCTATTCGCACGATAGTTACCTATAATTGCATGAAATATTATGCCACGCGGAATTTGCACTTGGGATATGGCTTAAACTATAAACGAACGCGATTAGCCAACGATCTCTTGATCGTGTCTCGAGCTTGGCTGTACTATAACGGCAAGTAAAGCCGAGCGAGGTCCGAGAGGCTCTCCAATCATTATTTAGTGCGGATTCTACCGAACGGAGCCCACGTTCCTGGGGATAATGCTGAGGGCCAACTTCTTGGACTTGTAAGCAGCATAATGCCTGCTAAGAGAATTATTAGCAAATCTATAAGCAAAAACACCCGAGTACCCAAAGCTATATAAACTGTAGAAGTATGTTGTGCGAGATATGGTCGGTTGTTAATGGCCAGATGCTTGGAAATTTATAGTATGGCCGTTATTAAAGGCTTTGTGGTAGATGATAGTGTAGTTTATGTTTCGGCACAGGTTGGGCTTAAAGTGATGCTTAGATCAAAAAATCTGAGTAAAAAATGTTTTTTCCAACTTGAAAAATGATTCGATGATAGAAAATTTATGAAAATAGAAACTTGGTTTGAAAAATGAGCAGAAATATTTAACTAGAGATGATAAAATGAAAAAATGTCGAAGCTTTTTTGGAAAAGTGATTTCAGATCGTTTTTAGTGCATGAAGGTTGAAAAGAAATAATTTAAGTCATAGAAAAATTAAAGCATGCTTTGAACAATGTATCTGATTATCAAAATCATCTTGAAAAAAGTCTTCAATAACTTTTCTGACTCAAAAATATGAAAACTTGTTTACACAATCATTTCTCCGGTTGAAAATGAGAAAAGCGAAAAGAAGCTTATGAAAAATAATTTTTCAGCAGAAAATCTTTTATGAAAATTTGATGGTGATAGAGGTGTTGAATTTTCTGTGTTACTTTAATGTAACAATGGTTCAAAATCTGCTATTTGGAAGCACTAACAATTTAGTTCAAAGCCGAACAAAAGTAGAGTTGGCTTGTAAAGTAGACTAAAGGCCAAATAAAAATGAAGCCAGACGAAAAAATAATGGCGCGGCGTGGGTTAAAAACATGAAATTCAATATTTATAAACATTATATTCATAAAGAATGATTATGTCAATTGTTATGATGTTACTAATGAATGTGAACGGGCTAACAACGTGTAAAACAAATTGGTATAACGATCGCAGCATTGAGCAATACCGCCCAGCGTATTCACTATATCAGCTTTTCTTCATTTCCTGCTCCATTTCAAAACCCCTATCGTAGTATTATTACACCCACGCAGATTAACGCGTGAAAAATGTAATTATTTTTCAAACTAAAACAATGTTGCATCGGATTCTTATTTTATTTCAATGAGAGTCAAAATTTATCAATTAGACTGTCCTACTATTGTTCTTTTAGTATTCACTGCTACATTTTCACTCTATTCAAACTTTTATCGAACTATAAACACCTAAAAAAAGTTGCGCACGCCCATCAAAATTTAATAAACAAAAAACATGAATATTAAATATTAATTTTTAATTAAAGACAGTTAAAAAATAAAAAACTTCCTTTGATATTGCAAGTATTTGGTCCATTGTAAAATATTATTGGTCATTATCTTTAACATCAATTTTATCTGTCTATATATATTGCTATACAATATATATGTACAACTAAATGTTAACGTATATATATGAAGTTTATTCTGAACTCAACCTTCCTCGTTACTGCCGTACAACTTGTCTGTTTTTCAACCAACCGTACTCACTAATGAGTACCCATTGATTTGAAACAATGAGCACCAACTTTTCATTATGCCTAATTTATACAAAGCTTTAATGTATTTTCAAATATTATTTAATTAATATAACGATTTTTTCATATTATTAAATTTTTTTGTACATTTATTTATTTATTTAATTATTATCAAATTTTTTTTGTAACTAAAGCGAGTACGATTATTTTAAAAACTTTTAATGACTGATTTCTCGGACGTGAAGTAACGTCGTTCTGTCCAACATTAATTATATTTTTTTTTATTTAATAAATTACATAAAATTTGAAGAAAAAATGTCAGAAAAATTGACTTGAAAGAAAACTTATTCCGTTTGTCCCTTCAAATTAAATTATTGATCAAAGTGAAATGAATTTGGAGCCCGATTGAATATTTTGAGACCTCAAAAATGACAAAAGCGCAAAAAAATGTAGTTGTCAATATTTAAGCAAATAAAGTATCTTGACAAGCTCTCGCGTGTTTACAAACCGTTCAGATCAAAACTCTTATTTATACACACATGTACACATTACATATACCCGTGGGTACGTACACAGAGTTTGCGTGCAGGAAAAGGGACTAAACATATAACACAAGTATATAAACTAGTGGGCGAACGTTGCGCTAAATCCTCCAGAGCCAATTTGTTCGTAAATAATGAGCTACGCTGCTAATTGGCTGCGATGCTTATTAGCATCATGTTTATTGAGAGCTTCAACGATTAAAGTACATCAATTCATTTATTTATAGCTAAAGACTTCTATAACCACTCAGGCTAAATTTTTTACTTCAATGTTTATCATCCCCAGTAAAGAATTTTATTTTATTTAATTAAAAAAAAAAAAAATATCAAGATTTGAAATCTTATCGGTTACAGCATCCGTGGAATTTAGTAGCTCTCAGCGTCTTTAATAAATTACATCAATTATTAACACTATTTTAGGTAATCAAAAGTCGGAATATTCTGCACTTGAATTATTCGTACGCTGATACTTGAACTTTTTTTTTTTTTGCGAGTCGGCGAATAATTTTTGTCAAGTTTTTTCAAAAAATTAAACGTACGAACAACTTGAGCCGGTCAATAATTAAAACTACTGCGTGTATACGCGAGTAAGAAAAAAAAAAATTTTTTTTTCAGCATTTTCAATTGCGCAGAATTTCTTCAACCCTTTCAGTCATTGCAAGCACACTTGAGGACTATTTTACGGTGGTATTACGAGCACGCCGACGGACAACAATTTTTTAGTGGATTATGCCAATGCAAGTGGCACTTAGACCGTATTTCGAGCATCATATAATTATTAAAACGCAATATTTTCATACTTGCAATTTACAAAATTAATTTATTTAAATAATTTAGGGTTGAAAAAGTAAAGATATTAAATTTTTTTAGTAGATAATTGTTGAGAATGTTGAGAGGACCCTTAATTTTGTTTTTGTGGACACAAGACACGACTAGACGGCGTTTATGTTTATTGCGTCATTGAAATATTAATTTGTACCTGGGGAAGAAGAAATAAACGGTTGCATAGAGCAGCGTAAACGTTGAGGAAAAGTCACGCAAGACTGCATTATTGAATGTTAGTCGGAACGATGAATTTTTTAATTTTACGAGCATGAGATGAAAGTGCCATAAAATGTCAAAGTGGTTATCGTAGTTGACGGTTTCGCTGCATAATTAATGCACACGTTTATAATATAACCAGCTTTTTTTTAAACACAAACTCTTATTTGCTAATGCAAAAAGGGATAGTTGCTTTTAAATAAATAATTATGCTGGATTTTACTGGCTTCAATAATTCATGTTCAAAAATATCTACTTAGTTTATTATTTATTTGAAATTAATTCCAGAGGTATTCAAAAAAAGTGTCAGTGAAAGCAATGCAAACAATTTGGAAAGAATTTCATTGAAAATCCACTAGACAGCGTTAAAATAATTCATCGGTTATTCCACGCACGTGCTCGATTCGAGATCACTGTGAATGAACGTTGGACCTAATCGGATCATAATTTCGTGGGTAATTCGCCGAGATTCCAGGGACAATTTAGGATTCCTAACTTACCCCAAGACTCGGCAACTCTCTATACCACTCGTGTCGATGTGCACAAGCACGAGCCGCAATTTCGCTGGCTCTTCTTTCTCCTTCTTCGGCTACGCTCTCTATCTATTGCAACTATCTGAGAGCATGAACGTCGCGACATCACACGTCGCACTAACTAACTCTCCAACCCCTTGGAATCTTTTGCACCAGAGCCCAGGAGCGACAACCCCTTCCTGGGATCCTGGCAGTACGTGACCGCAACTCCCACTGTCCCTGCTGAATTTCTCTACCCCATACACCATCCTCTAATTTTCGTGCGTCCTCATGCGCCATCGGATCATCACCACTCTGTCCTTCTCTCTTTCTCTCTCTCTTTATTCACCATTACCTCTCTTTTCAGCCATTCCGCGTGCACAGTTTTCGTGCAATCAGTTCTCGTAATGCCGCGATTCAGGGTTCATCAGGGTAACCATTTTCTAACACCCCTTATTACCGACATTTTGCTGTCATTGACATATAAATTTTATTTTTGTTGCCTATTTAATGAAAACTATTTTTAGTTTTTAAATAAAATAAAATAAAAAATTGATCTTCGATAAATTTTGAATGATCTACGGGGGTGGAAACGGGTAAAATAAATTTCTGTCAAGGCAAATGAAGTAAAAACTTTCCTCAAATTTTGAAGATGACCTTTAAACCTCAGAATTTCGTATCATTAAAAAATTTATGATCATCGCCAAGTAAAATAAATAATTAAAAGTAAAAAGAAATAATTAATGCGAGGAAATTTAAACCGGCAAGATGAATTGAAGGAATAGAAATAGTGGTTACGTGCTGACTGGCACTTTGAAACTTTTAAGAACAGATGACACAATCTGATGTCGTCGACTCAACGTATGATAAAGACCAATGCGTTTAACGATGCATTGTTTGCCGTCATGGTACGTAGCTGACTACGCGGTTCACCGAGTTGGAGTGACGAGTGAGTCAGCATGCGATAGTTTAAGATGATTGTTGATTTGCTGATGGGATCAAACCAGCCCGCTATTAGCTCGACATTGTTCGCTTTCTCAAAATCTAAATCTAAAGCCAAAAGAGCTAGATTAATCGTGGGATAAAGAGTGCTAAGAACTTTTATTATGTAGCAATGATAGAGTCTTCAGTTTTATTTTTTGTGACAGTCACAAATCGTGTGTCGGTGACCAGAAAATCTACTGATCCTAATGCCCTTGTAAGCCCGTCTTACGAGGAAGATCGAAGCCCAGCAAAAATAACAGCTTGGGCTTCTCTTCCTCTGTATTACCCAAGATCCTGACAGTTTTATCTATTCTTCAGTAACTTCGTCGAGATAAAAACGACAACGGTGTGAATGTGTGACAAATTTATGAGATCACGGGTTGCAAAAAATTTTAAATAAAAATTTTTAGAATTAGAACGTAAACTTTATAAATTATTTCTCATCGAAATGAATGCAGATTAGGGGGAAGTAAAAATATTTGAGATGAATGAAAAGAAATAAATTTAATAGACTACGGAACCAAAATGACCGGCGGGAATTTAAGCATTTGAAAGTTAAAAATTAAATTTACAATTGTACTCGGTACCGGCGTGTCTTCGAGAGCTAGGCGTGTAAAGACACAAAAAAAAGGTTAAATAGAGAGCAATAGAGTAAAAAAGTTGGGATAAACCGGCGAGGATGGAAGCGAGTGAGAGGAAAGCTGGTAGAGCAGAGTCAGCCTCGCGGGAACGGTTTATTTAAGCGACCTCCGGTTTAACGGGCCGTCGTTCACCCCATGGAGTGGCATAACAACATGCAGATTGGCTCAACGAAATTAGAAAGATAGATGCAAATTCGCAGGCCACCACCCGTTGACCCGACACTCCCGAGAAGACATCACAATACGCATAAAGATAAATTAAGAATATAAATGGATGAGGAAACTAACCCGTCAACCTTTTCTCCACTTTATATATTTTTCTATATAGAGGTTAATTTCTTGCTATTTTTGTGACAGTTAATAGCATTCACTATTTATTGTAAATTATCTGTGACTATCAAAGATTATTTTCTGTTAAAAATAGTAACAAAGTAACTAAAATTGTAATCTCGGTATAGGAAATCAAATTTTATCTGAGTGAACACACAACAACACTCAGCTTTACATATATAGAAATAAAAAGAGGAGGGCATAGAAAACTATTGTGCGAATTCCATGTCGACTGATAAACGAGTCTACTAAATTGAGTCATTCCAACGCCTACACTCTGTTTCGTACATATATTCACACTATATACATATATATTTGTGTATGTATGTAGGAACAGATAAAGAGTGATGTTGGTTATTTTTTCTCGGCTTAATATTTCGATTCATTTCTTTTATTTATTTATTTATTTTCATTGTTATTTATTTTTGTTTTTTTATCTTTTTATTGTACTATTTGATACAGCATCGCAGCCAGTGGCGGCTGGTGTGATTTTATTAAACAATAGAATGTAAACTTGCTATGAGTATTGGCAGAAAAAGAGTTTATGAATTTTTGATCCGCGGATAGTGGCCGGATTACAGACTCAATATCTGTCTATCCAATCAATCTGCGTTATTGAGAAAAATATAAACATGTAGAGGTAAATAAATTTTATTGACTTTGGTTTGCTAAATTATTTTTACACACTCCTAGATTATACAAGATAATTTAAATAAGGGTACTCTGAGAAATCATTAATTTATTTTATAATTTTTATGAATTTAAACATCAGCAATAGAGGGAATGAGGCGGTTTCAAAATTTGAAAGTATTGGAAATTTTTATTGTTTTCCGAGTATGTAGGCATTTTTAAAACTCAGATACCAAAAAATTGAAAGCTTTATTTCAATTAATTTTTTAGTAAAAAAAAAAGTTCGCGATCGATGGAACCGATTTAGAAAAAAATTTATTCTATTTTTCTATCATAGAGCGTTTAAAAAATATATGTGTATAGGACATAAAATATATAAAAAAAAATTTTGATGTATGATGTCCTCGAAATAAAATCACGAGCGTATAATTTTCAGTAAATTTTAAAACCCGACAAAAATTAATTTTATATTTGCAGATAATTTAATTCTGAGCCGACGAACTTTGAACCCATGGTGACCCAACCCTTAATTTTTTCAGACGAAATTTAAAAAAAAATAGGGTAAATAATGATAATATTTATTAAAATGATAATAAAAATAAAGTAAACTTGACCTTACGATTACTTTGATTTCCCAGCTAAAACATTTCCGTTGTTCATAGTATTTTATTTTTCTCAATTTATCTGTATTTTATTTTATTTTTATTTTTTATCAGTTTATTTCTCGAGTCAGCTATAAAAGAGATACAAATCCCGTTTGCGATAGGCGGAGTATTCGATTGCAAATGGGAATAAGTTGAGAGAAGTATACACGTTTTAATCCAAGTCTTGAATAACATTAGACGAGGACGAGGATAATAAAAACGAAAGAGAGGATTGAGTGTAGAGTAAAGTATATATATACATATATACAAAAATAACACAACAGTGAAAATCTGGTGCAGCAATGAAGCTCTGTAGATAGGAAACATAGGCAGTGAGGCAGTACAGAGCACAGAGCTGAGCCGAGTGGCAGACTGACGGAAAAGAGAATCCTGTAGGCAGAGATGGAAAGGGGACCGAGAAACAGTCACTAACAATTCGCGAGGTTTATGCGGGACTGACATTGGAGTGAGATTTACAGAGAAGGACAGTCGAGTTGATAGGGGCCACCCTTATTTAGTGCCGAGTGTACACTTGGTGATAAATTACCCGAGCTTTACTCCAAGCCCTCAACCCTCTAGATGAGACTTAAATGGGCCAAGGGATCTATACTTGTATATTTATACATAAATATATATATATAGGTACGTCCACCTATACAACTACGACCACTTTCGCTTATATTATTTATGATAAGTATTTGTTATGGAATTTTTTTCTCTAATTACCATAAATACTTGCTTATTATTTATTTCATTGCTTTCTTATTCATCTCTGCAAGCTGGTAACATATTTTATTTTATTGTTTGTTATTTATTTTTGATGGTTTATTTAAATTTTACATGAAACCGCGGGAAGGGGGAGAGTCGAAAATATGGGGATTTCAATTATTCAGAAAAAAATACATAGTGGTAGTGAATGAAATTTGCATTATCAGCATTACCAATAATAATAAAATAAAATTACGAAGACCAGCATATCTGTAGCAATCAAGAACAGTTTTATTGTTTTTATTTTCAACCCCTACTACTGTGCGAGAGCATACACATATCGGATCCCCATTTGCCAGACGATCACAGCGCATTTTATCCAGATAGGTGAAAGCTCCAAACGGGTAATCTTGTCGGTGGAATAACGGTTCTTGACGTCAGCAAGTCGTCGGATCACGAAAAGTACCGTAAAGTAGTCGTAGCCGTAGCGAAGTAGTCCTCGCAAAAAGTTCCGATAGAGCTGAGGAATAGAAGCTCAGTAAGTGTATAAAAGGACCGTTAATACTCGAAATCCAGGACAGAGAAGAGGAAACGCGTGGCACTGGAGCCATAAAAAAAGGGGTGGAATTTTTTATCTCCCTCTCACTCTCGTTATCTTTCCCAATCATCATCACAATCTCCCTCGCCAGAGTCATATTATCCACCTACTTTTGTTAGTCTTGTCGCGGTTTTTTGGCTTCTCATCCTCGATAAAAAAATCCACTGTCCTACGGAGCCGTTTTTTTACTTCTTTTTTACGCTCATGAAACGAACGTTTCTCCAAAACGGGCGTAGAGACCACGCCTGTCTTGTGTTCTCTGCCGATAGATTGTCTCATCGGATCATTCCAGATTCTATCTACTGAATCCGGCCAAAAAATACAGATCTTTCACCCCCTGAGCAATCTACTTGGCTTTTCATTCTTTACCACGATCATCATCTGCCGGTACTCACGAGAGACAAATTCTAACCGCTGATTTTATCACTACTTTTTTTACTTCTACATGGGAATTTCATCCACCCTAAAGACTTAGAGATGTCTGAGGACATTTTATCATCTATTTTATTTTGATTGAACCCCTGAGTAATGGATGCTATCCGAAAATAAAAGTTATCAAGTCAATAACTGCATAATAACCCAAACTATCATTAATTAATAATCAATTTTCTGATAGTTAATCATGGATTTTAGCAACAACATTTCATAGGGTCCTGCCCTAGGGTGTCCTAAAGCTGGTAAGAAATAATTAAAGTCAATTAACTCCATACTTTTAATGGTATCGTAATTACAAACGCAGAGTATCCACAAATTGACCGAAATCACTAGAACTGAATATTTAACTAACGTATTTTTTTTTTGTTATTATGATAATATTGGCGTATGGCTGTATCTGTTTTCATTGGTATTGAATATAACTATTAAACAATAATTAGTTTATCAAAGTTAATATGTGAGTGTTGATGGAAATGAAGCCCGGAAGCTTTGGTTATTGATGTGGAAACTGAAATCGAATCTACGGCTCGTTGAAATTACGTTTAGAATTGACTTTGTGATACGTTGAGCGCGAGATGAGTGGATGTGATATGTTTGAGTGTGTGTGATTAACGTGGAAACCGCGATGAAAGCTTGGACGAAATACAGACATCAAAACTGTCGGCTAACGAGCGACAGACGATATCGTTCATCTTTCGCTGCGCTTTAATTATCTTGCACTAATTATTGTTGAGCACAGCCCAGTAATTATGCTCTCTGGCTATACGTGTTATCGGAGACTGTTGTTCTGAAGGGGATAACAATCGTCTCTTGTCATGATAATACGTAAGACTGTGTGATATTTAAAACTATCGAAATATATTATTATCAAAAGCGTTAATCATTATTCGCCATTCATTAAGAATACTTTTTTTTTTTTTTCACTGAAAACTTATTTTTAAAAATTGAATTTCTAGTTTTAAATTCAATAAGATCATTTTTATTGGGCGTTAGTGATTTGTTGGGGAAAAAAAAATAATTTCAATCAATCAAACCGGATTGAAGCAACCTCGTCAAAAAGTATAAATGGGTAGTCGCGAGGTAAATTTTTATAAATTTAACGATAAAAACCTAGCAATTAATTAAAACGGTCTTTGGATAATTGCTTTTTCTCCCGACTTGATATCCTCCGGTTAGGGGGTTGGGAGAGGGGGTAGTGATCGACTGGCTTCTGGGGTAAATCAGAGGTCTATGCCATCTCTACCGAGTAGAGGCATTGTGGGGAAATGGTGTACGGATATATCAGTTGCATAAAAAAAAAAATATGCATTGCCGGATAAATTGAATGTCGGTTAAATGGATGTACTCGGACGACGTTAAAAAATCACATGACGAGCCGAATTAATTTGGCTACCGAGATAATAACTGTAAAAAAATTTATATAATTTAATTAAATTTAAAATAAAATTACTTTTCTACTTTTCGAGGTAAATTTTATTTTTACATGAGCTCGATTTATTTAACGTGCGAATTTAGAAACATTTAATTATCAATTCACAGAATTTGAAATAGATTCATTTTAACCAAGTAAATGGACTGTGATAAGATAATAAATTCAGATTTGATTGAAAGACAGTCGTTATTATTTTATTGCAAACGATGACTGGAAATTCTATTAATAAAAATAGATATAAATTTTTAATTGTGGGTGAATGGTGTCAAGATAATTTTGGGGTTAATAATGTAACATTCGATCGAGACGGATGGAATAAATATGGCAGGTGTTATAAGACCAATTTTAGATTCCATAAAGTCCCTTGAGTTATTTAATTATTTAAGTAAAATTATTCAGGAGTACTCAATTGTCCATTCACTTATTTTTAGAATTTAATAATGACATCTTATTAACCGTTTCCCAATACTTTTCTAAATTTGAGTCTCAATAAATGGACCAAGTTTTCAAAAAATAATTTAACTGACGATTATTCTAAAAATGGCTACAAATTTTTTTCAATCTATCGTCAATTGATTGAATGAATAACTAATGTCTTTTTTGGAGCTGAAAATATTTTTTTTATTGCAAAGTACAAATAACTAATAAAGAAAAGAATCGACCACAAATGACACTTCATCAATAGTAGCGTTCATGTCGGATGGCAATCGATCATCTGCGCAATCTTTGACAAACGATCAAACACCAACACGGATATATTCGAGTGTTCGTATGTGTTTTATCCGCCGCCACACACACTGACGTCAAGTATTTGTGTCGCGTGTCATATGAATTATTTAGAGGCAATACGAACTGTTCACACGTGTATCCATCCAGTCCATCAGTACTTTAGTCTCATTACTGATACTAAACTACTAGATCTGCTGAGTGACCCCTTAACGACTCGTAATTTTATTTACTCATACTCAAAATGAAAAATAAATAGTCTCCTTAACCATTATCATCGTCATTGTAAACAAAAGAAAAAAAAATTTCTAGCTATTACTGAAAAACTTATTCGACGAGACAACAAATGTGATTATTTATAAATAACTAAATATATAAATAAATGTACATTTGTGAATAATGACTTGGCTTATTCTGATTAATTTAAATAACGGGGTCGGAGTGTTAATTGAAAAAGACAATGAAGAATGTCGCGACAGATGATATGTAGGACTCGAATGCATCTCATAATTATGATACGTGGCCCAATGTGTACACATAACTGTACAGTCTCTGTCCCACGCAACATGGACTCTCTGATGTTGATGGATTGTGTTGCGTTAACGTCATATTTTATCATTACTTATACTACCATGCATGACACAAAGCATTTGCTGAATAAATCATCGTTTTCATTTATTAACTAACCACGAAATATATTAATATAATTATCTTTCGGCCAAATTATGACTGAACAATTCATTTTTATAATCATAAACCCTAATTTTGAACATGATTAGTCGAGCTTATCTGCATAGAGACATGCCATTATTACATAGACAAAAATTTATAAAATATAAACATTATAAGTGAAGCCTGAAATCCTTTAATCGCTTTTTAACAACCGATTTTCGATGCTATGCTATGCATTTTTATTTTTAATGAGTACTCAGAAAATAATGAAGACATGTTTTTATAATTTTTTAGTCTGATTTTATTTCTCTCGGCATTATCGAGTATCGGAAGTCGCTATTATTTTAAAAATATGTTACAAAATATTTGAATACGATGGGAATATTATAGAAAATTCAATTTGACAATAGGAATGGAAAGATTACCCGAAAGTGATTTTCAAAATTTTGAACAAACACAAATTTGCCAAAAAGTGCCACGAAATTAAATTAAAGACGTTTCATATGAAATATGAAAATTTCAAATCTCAAATGACCAATAGTTTAAAATTGATTTAATAAAAACTATGTTATAGATCAAAAATATATAAATATATAAACTTTTTTGACCGATGATGTTTTTCAAACCTATATAACTAACTTGGATACGTTGGGAAAAAATTTTCTCAAACTTCTCCCAGGAGGTTCTCTACAAAAAGGTAACTTTATGCAAGAAATGCCAAAAAAAAGAAAAGAAAAGAAGCTACATATTTTTGAATAAATGATTATTAGTTATTAAGATTTGTGAGCCGAATCTTAAATGCGCGAAGCGTTTTGAACATAATTCGAGAGGTTTTCTAGAGATGAGACGAAGAGTAGATGGAGTGTATTTCACCCGCACTAATGTTTGAGTGGAGATGCATTAGAGCAATTGCAGAGTGGTCCTGAGAGGATAGCCAATATTGGGTGGCAAAGAGAGAAGGAGATACAACATTAATACATCCCTTATACTCTCACTATCCTGGGAGTAGAAGCACCAGCAATAGTAATAGTACTCTTCTCTTCTCTACTTAGACCACTTTGCCATTCCACTTCTTTATTATGTATGTCCTTTTACAGATGAAAGGTCACCTTGCAGAATATTTTAGATTGCTTTTACCTTCTTCATGACAAATGGACAACGTTTTACACAGAGCTGCCTTTTATATACAGAAGAAATCGATCTTTCAAATCATGTTGCTTATTTTTAGATTATTTAAAATTTATAAATGTAAATAATCAAAAACTTTCTTTTGAGACAGAGCTGCTATCTGACGGGAATGTTTGTCATCGTTGTCTTGCTTTCTTTGACTACTTGGAAGATAATTGGCAAAAATCTTACCGGCGTAAATGTTCAGTGGGTAAAAGCGCAGCGGGCTTTAACAACAGAAGGGAATTCTGTCGGTTGGTAAAACGGGTCGTTGATAATTCCTGGGATTTTTAGTTTTGTATATGCCTGAAAAGTAACTGAGGGTATGAACCTGTAAAGGTACGATAGTAAATTATCGTGAGTTGCAAATATTGTCAGGAATGGAAAAAATTACAAGCTGCTATTTCTGCATTACCAAATTGTCTGCTAATTAGAGCTCTATAGATTGAAATCAAATAGGGAAAACTTCCAAAATGTAAAGGTTTCAAATGACGGTTATAAAAAAAATTTCGGTGGCTCATGAAAAAAATTAGAAACTATTTTGGATCAATAGATTATAATTTTTTTCAGATTTGGCAAAACTGAAAATTGGAAAAAATACTCAGAATAGTTTAAATCACTCTGCGTTCTCTGAGCCAATGAAATCGTTATCGCGATATCTCGCTGAAGGTCTATGCATTTAATTAGCAGCCTGAGGAATTTAAACTGTCAACTCACATCACCCGACAAACTAGGTCAATAGTTAAATTATGCCTGCAATCGATCTATTAATTTCATTACAAAGATTCCTTATTTTCTAAAAAAACAATTTTCCAGTTTTAAAAAATTAAGTTTTTTATTTACATAAATATCTGGTTAACTCAGCTGTCAAAATTATAAATCTCAGTCTAATGAACATAAATCTCGTCGCAAGGAGTTTAAACCCGCCACTATCCACTTAAGAAAATATATAAATAATTCAAGATAAAATTAGTCGAGATTAAGATAAAAAATAAATTAAACCCTTTAGATTGTCCCCTTGGTAAATTTTTCCAACGACGACAATTACACTATCACATCAATTCATTCAGTGATCAAAATATCTGTCAGCTAGCAGTAGAACCAGCAGTAACGGCAGGGCCATCAACATAATAACCGTTTTTATCACATCCTATTTGTCTGCTAATGCTCCATACTCTTTATTTAATATTATATATACTGCATACTACATAGCCGTAACTGGGGACTAGTTTAGGAACTTGATGTCCGAGATTCATATGACAAAGAGCATTGTCAGTCGTGACAGCTCGCAAGTATCTTATTTAGTTATTTCTCTTTCCCAGTAATGTCTCAATTTTTACCATCGGATTGAATCAAAACATCATCAATTTTTGCTTAAACTTTTCTTTTTCTGACAAATTCACCATAAACTTCATTTTTGCAAAAAAGTCTTCAAGAAAATAAATAAAAATATTTTAAAAAAGTGAATCGCAATGAATTTATCAAAAAGTTCCTCTTTATTCGCCTTCGAATTAAAATAGTGGTGTAAATTTTTTACATACAATTGAATTTCATACGAAATAAAATATAAAAATGTCAACAAGGAATAATGAAGTTAAAGTGCGTAAAGAAAAGGCAGAACCAATTCGCGGCACATGGGCAAGCAAAACCGAATTTTTGCTATCATGCGCTGGATATGCAATTGGGTTGGGAAATGTTTGGAGATTTCCATACTTATGTTATCGTAATGGTGGAGGTAAGTTCTACTTTTATAAATTATTTAATACTTATAGTTATTTAAAATTTTTCTGAAAAATCATTTGATTTAAATTTTTAAATTGATAAATTACGCTTACGTAAATCCGCCTTTGATATATTATTACAAGTCTACATATGTAAAATCTACATATGTGAAATTTATGTACTATTTTTAATCTTATTACTTTATCATAAATTTTTTATAAAATTAATCATTTAAGAAAATCAGCTACATGGTTATTTTTGATAACGTCAATTCTTCAATAGAGTCTATATTTATCATGTCATGTCAAGCTAAATATTAATAACCACGTGGTGAAAGTAACGAGTTATTCATAACAATAAATTATTATTGTTATTATTAGAGTCACCAAACAATTTCCTGTTGGGGAGATATTATTAGATATGATTTATTTATTTTATTAAGCAATTTTCTTCACATGATTTTATTGCTCATATTTATATTAATTGTCATTTAAAACAATAACAATAATAATAACTTGAATAAAAATAAAAAAATCATATTTTATATTTAGAGTAGTTATATATGGATCGAAACTATAATCCAATTAAATTCCCCTTATGTAGGTGCTTTCCTTGTGCCTTATCTGTTGATGCTCTTCACATGTGGCATTCCCTTGTTTTTTATGGAATCTTCTTTAGGACAATTTGCAGGAACTGGTTGCATAACTGTGTTCCGTATTAGTCCTATATTTAAAGGTAATCTTCAAAAACAATAAGAAATAATAAGTAATGACTTTGTTGTACTGTTAAAAAGTCGGGGAAGATACCGAAAATTTGCTGATGTTCGGCCACTAAGTTGTCGGCTTATTTTTAGGCCTAATTATCGACCTTTTTTCGGCCTCGTGTTCTCCTTGGCCTTTTTTCGGCCACTTTTCAATCGAGAAAAATTTTCCTTATTTTTCTGGCTTGAAATTTATTACCCGAGGTCGTATATATATTAATAACTTTCAAAGACTATTCTGAAGAGAGTAGTAAACTGAAAAATAAAATAATGCATCGATAATTGGGACTATCATTAAAAAAAAATTCTTCTAAATCAATTTAAAATAATACAGGAGCTGGTTTTGCTGTTGTTATTGTAAATATTATATGCACAATGTACTACAATGTTGTAATATCCTATCCAATAATGTTTTTAATGATGTCCTTAAGAAATAAACTGCCTTGGGAAGATTGTGATAATCCTTGGAATACACCAAGTTGCATAAAAGTATTTTTTATTTCTTTTTAAGTAATAGTAATCATTATTGTGCTTAAACAGTAATTATTAATTAATTAACATTTTCATAGATAAATGATGCTCAGTTTAGAAACACATCCAATGTCAGTGGAATCCTAAAAAAAGTTAAGACTCCCGCCGAAGAGTTTTTCAAGTAATTCCTCATAAATTACGTGTCTGTAAATTTTTAAAATATTATCAACCGGTAAAATTGATTTTTTAGCTTACATATATTACAAATATCATCCGGAGTCCATGAAATGGGTGGAATAGTATGGCCATTGTTTACTTGTAACGTTGTTTCATGGATTATCGTCTTCCTCTGCATATGTAATGGCGTTAAAAGTGTGGGGAAGGTCAATAATATAAATATTTACATATAAATACTTTTCCAACTAATTTAATATATATGTTAATTTCTATTTCAAATTTCAGGTTGTGTATTTTACAGCAACATTTCCGTTTGTTATTTTATTCATACTATTAATTAGAGGGGTCACATTACCAGGAGCCACAGATGGAATATTATTTTATATTACTCCCAAGTGGTCTGAATTAACAAACTTACGGGTAATTAATTAATTTATAACCAATAAACAGTGAATAAATAAATTTTAAATTATTTAAAAGGTGTGGGCCGATGCTGCAATACAGATATTTTTTTCTCTTGGTCCCGGATGGGGTGGAATTGTTAATATGGCCAGCTATAATCAATTCAAAAATGATAATCGATAGTAAGCTAAAATAATTATTTATTTTATTTGAAGTACTAACTAAAATTATGGGTCTAGTGCATCCCTACAGAGAATTTCTCTACACGACTCAACTCTACGGATAAATTTTTATATCGCAACAACTCTACAGACGATTATTTTCACATTTTTCCATCTCTGCATGAAAACATCTCTCATATTAAAAATCTCGACAGAGATCATCTCTACAGCGATTATTTTTACATGGCTTTAAGTTCAATCAGAAGTATTTTTATGCACCACACCCAGAATTATGCTTTAATTAATTTTTTTGAAAAATTGCACACCTCGAACGCGAAGCGAAGAGGTAGTGTTCTACTGTCGCGAAATTTTATTTAATTTATATGACACTTATCCTGGAAACCAATATAAAAAAAAACAAACCAGAAATGTACTAATCTTTTTTTATTCAAGTGATTCTGTTTGGATACCGATTTTGAATTGTGGTACGAGTATATTCGCTGGGTTCGTCGTGTTTTCTGTTTTGGGATTCATGTCTTACAGTACTGGGCTACCAATTCAGGAAGTTGCTACAGGTGGTCCTTCTCTGGCATTTGAAACTTATCCAGAAGCACTAACGATGCTACCGATCCCACAACTTTGGTCAATATTATTTTTCTCAATGTTGTATTTCCTTGGAATGGACAGTTGTGTAAGAAAATTAAATAAGCAATTAATTAAGGTGCTAGATTAGATGTAAGACATAGTACAAATATGTATTACTATTCATTATTTCCAGTTCGTACAAATAGAGGCAATAATATCGAGTATCACAGACGCATATCCGAAATTACGTAAGCACAAACTTTTGGTTACGCTGTCAGCGCTGTTCGTTTTATTTCTTGGCTCAATAATGTTTGTAACGAATGTAATTATTTGAATACTTTTTTTTGTTTTTTTCTGGTTCTTAATAAATGAATAAGATGTTCTGGTAATTTTTTTTAGGGCGGCATGTATCTGTTGCAAGTTTTTGACTGGTATGCAGCTTCGATTTCGGTGATATCTATTTGTCTTGCTGAAGTTATTATTGTCGGATGGATTTATGGTAATTAATTATAATCATTGTTGAAATTTTTTGAAAAAATAGTAACAGTAGAGATCAAAAAATTCTTTAAGCTCCAAAATAAAAATCAGTATTTGAAAATCAATGGAAAAAGAGTTTTGAAATGCTTTCAAATAATTCCCTCAATAATTTAGAAGCTTAAAAAAATTTTAATTCATATTTTTTGAATAAATTTATCATCTTGTCTGTAAAAAATACTATTAATAAATTTCTAACCATTTATTAGGTTGCGACAATTTCGTCCGAGATCTCGAATTTATGTTGGGAAAAAAAATCCATCCATGGTGGCCATTCTCCTGGAAATATGTCACGCCAATAATTTTATCCGTAAGCCAATAAAAACAATATCAATTTCCCGCCTAGAATAGATGTCACCTGACGTGCTCCGGTCAGAACTTTCTTATAAAAATATGTATCACAGACTTATAACTTAACACGTGTCACTAAATTTAGACAACATAAAAATAAATCCCTTTTGTTTTTCATTCTTCTCTACTAATAAAAATATATTTGATATTTTTTTCAGTTTATTTTTATAACGACAATAATATTTAATACCCGAATTACGTATCGGGGTGTCCCGTACCCGGAGTGGGCAATTTTGGTTGGCTGGTGCTCCTGTATGGCCAGCATGCTCTGTATTCCCGGATACGCTATCTATCATTTTATCACTGCCAAGGTAATTATTTATTTGTAAATTGATTTTATGAATTTTCTGCAGTATTTCGCAATGAAAAGTAACGAATTAATTAGTTTTAAATTTAGTATAGAAATTAAATCGATTTAAAAGTCAGAACTTGAAGTTAGTTCAATATTAGTTGAGATCAAAGTGAATATATGTATGTTTAGTACGAAACTAGTTAATTATTTCCTGCCATCAGGGAACCTTCAGAGAAAGATTCGAGGCCGGCATAAGTCCGACTCCTGAGTGGGGACCGCACGAAAAAAAAAATTTTGACGAATGGAAAAAATTCATCAGCAGAAACAACAAAGACTCTCATTCGCTGTCAAATGTCTACAAAGTCACGAATCTTTGATCGACATGACCCGATCTATCCATCAGCTGTCAAAAAAAAAACATCTGACGTACCGACGTTTATTTCTTCACATGCTCATCTATTTGTTTTTTTTTCTTTTAATTTTTTAACAACCAAAAAATAATTTTGTAACTTTAATGTTATAATTAGTATTATTTTTAAGTGAAAATAAAATAAAAAGTACTTTTTAATTTTTAGAAATGTCGGAATTAAAATTTACAGCTAAAAAATTGAATAACAAAAAAAATATAAATAAAAATAAATTAATATTTAGTTCGAGTATTGATTTGTATGACAGACCATTAAAATGGTGGGAGAAAAAACCCATAAAATATGCGTAAGTAATTTTGAAAAAAAATTAATATAAATTTTTGTAAATTGATTATGAAGCTTGTAAAATGAATGTATCATTACAAATTATTAATTTCATTACAAGGTATTCAAGTTTTACAATTACATTTTGATTAATTTAAAAACACGCCAATCAGCTGACAGAAAATTGCGCGATATCACGGTCACGAAGCCATTTATTTGTATGGAACTGTTATATATATGTATTATATATATAAGAGTTTAGTCATACTATTAACAGTTAAATTCTCTCGTGCTCATTGGATTCGCGGGTTGAATGCAAACGGAAAATACATGTACGGGAACTACAACTACGACGTAACCGAGACGAAAACGGAAAGTACGAGTGAAGAGGCGCACCAAGTAGGAACTTTAGCACGAAATATTATTCATACCTTTACTCTGGAAATCGATGCTTTCGGTATTCCCTATCTTTAGTCTATACCATGCGCTCTGTGTATAAAATAAACATTTTTAAAGTTTCTTGGCTTTGAATTAATCACGCCAGCTTTTTTATTGAAACTAGCTCCCAAGTGTTTCAAGAGCTTCTAAGTACTTTTATAAAAAATTATTCAAGATACTACTTTGTTCCTATTGAAAACTGTTAATTATACTATTTTAATAACCCACCCACGTTAAATTAATTAGTTAATTACTTAACAACTCATTACTTACAAGTCATCTTTTTTTTTTAGACGCGACTATTTTGTCCGACCTTCGGCAGAAAATATCGAAAATCAAAAAAATTCACAATCGCAGCTCTATAAATTATTTGAAAAGAAAAAAAAATTACCATACTTATTTTATAAAAACTGCTCTTATAGACGTCTCAAGTGACTCATGGCAAGCAAACGTTTAAAACATAAAAAACATATTTTTATTAGTCTCCGTCTTCTGGTATAAAAATTTAGCCACGCGATTTTACAGCACTTGGGTGCTGTTGAACCACTTTTATATGCATATATATTCATATATTTATATAGACAAATGTATATTGATTATATATCTAAATAATAAAAATAGTAATTCACAGCATAGATATATTTCTGCACGCAGAGATTGTAGAGAATGACAAGCAGTATCGCGTGCCCGCGACTGGTTGTCATGTCGAGTTGTCTCTGTCTGTATCATGTCTATAACATTAGAGTGTTTACTATATACATATATGTACACATATATATGCGTAATAGTATTAATAAAACAGTAGTTGTAGTTTAGTGACTAGATTGTAGCCTTATTTGCTGTGAATTGCCTGTCGAGGGAGTTACCTGTTTATAAAATCTCACTTCTGATTACTTTGTTTGTGTGTGTGCTTATTTATAACTACTCTTGTAGTAGTAGTTGCTGTGGTAGTAGTACTAGTGGTGGTAGTAGTAGTAATGATAGTAGTAGTAGTAAAAGCAGTTCAACGAAATTTTAAAACTTGTTGTCTTACTAACTCGTAAGCTGATTCTCGCGCGAGTACCCGCGCTTTCTTTCACTATTATTACTGAGAAATAAAGTAACGAGGTACTTATTACCAGCACTTAATTATTTTTTATTGTTATAAAAGTTTTAAAAGTGTGAGGGCTAATAAATTTGAACGAAATTATTTTTGGAGTGAAAAAAATGAATCAGACATTTGGAGAGGGGTTTTGGGCAACTGTTGAATTACTTGTGGCCGACATTAAGGACAGTGGGACGGTAGGCCCTTTTAATGATGACATTGAGGATTGGCTGGACACGATGGCTCATAAAGTTAAGCAACAGCGGGAACGTGCGAGAAGAAAACAGAAATTTAAATCGGATTTTAGTGAAAGTGATGACAGTAGTAGTTTTGACTATGGGTCCTCGATTGACTGCAGGTATTATTTAGAGTAGTGTAAATTAATTAGGTGATTTCTTGTGGTACTCTTAAACAACGATCAAAATTTTTATTTAATTTGGAATAAAAATTAGTCATTTTTTTAAAATTGATTATTTATTTTTTATGGTTAGGCGAAATAGAGAAAAAAGATTAATTGGTCGGATGAGTATGCGAAATTTTTCACTCTTTATTTGAATTTCGGAATGGGGAAATCTTGAAAAAATTTGTTGTTCTATATCTTTAACAAAATCAGAGAAAAATAAATTTAGTAGAAAATGTCTTAATAAATTACGATTTGAAACAATTAGAAATTTCAAAAATTTCAAAATTAGGATACTCCATTTTGCCCAGCTTTCAAATTATTCCTTAAATAAATGAAGTAAATTGATATTTACTGAGATTGAAACTGTGAATAAGAGTTGGTAAGAAGAATCTGAAAATCAGATGGCAAATTGCGAAAAAAAAATGGTAAGTAGAAACATCGGATGTTTAGTCAGACATCTGTGCGAAAAAATGCTACTTTACCTTACAAGCATAAAAAAAAGTTCATATATTTTATCTTAGAACAATAAATACATCAGAATACGCATGAACTGAAATTATTTGATATTTTGAACCTCCTGGAAAGAGTTTAATGACTCGAGGTCATTAGATATCAGAAAAGAAGTCAATAAATCACTGTGTGTTTTTAAAAATTCTCTTAACATTTTTCTAGAGCCATTTATACCAGAGTTCAATCCTCCGAAAAATAATCTCATTATTTCCGGGTCATTTACTCGCTGATTATTGTATTAATAAGAATTTTTTTATGAGTTGACAACTAGGGGAAGAATGAGCTTATGAATGACGGGTCACAAAATTAATTTTTCGACTAATCAGACCTAACAACCTATTTTGCTTATAAGTATATTCTTACAATCTTATTTTATTAAGAAATTTGATAATTATTTTGTTTCATAAAAAAAAAATCATTCTTATCTAGATTAAATAAAGTATCAAAAACTTTTAAGTTCAGAGAAAAAATAATGATTTTTTTTAAAAGTCTTCAATAAAGTAAATGTGAAACTAATATCGAAAGTGACAATTTTTGTGACATGAAAAATAACACATACATATATATAGTCTACAAAAACACTTGATAATAGTTACGGAGCATAAAATTTGATTATATATGAAAAGCTAGTAAATGTCACTTCTCTTTCAGTAAATTTTACTACTCTCCATTCAATTTCTATTTTCCTCGATTTTTCGAATCATACGTCATATATATTCCCAACAGAATATAAAAAAATACTTTTCCAAATAAAAGACAACGAATCAGCAAATAAATCCTAATTAAAACTATTTTAACCGATAAGAATATTAATGAAATAAAGTTAAATTGCTTTTTTAGATCACTAAAATATACTGTGTCAATTATTATATTCATTATTATAAGTTGATCTTTTATTATTCATAAACCCGGACTAACGCTTTTGACCATAATTTATTTCCTCCCCCAACAAATTTTTTCAATACATTATAATAAATATACAAATATAATTCTCGCATACTAATAATTAATGACGTGATATTTTTACTCCATTCAATAACTTCTTCAAAGTTTTTTCACCACTGACCATACCACAATAAATATATAATAATAAAACTTTTATTTCAACCGCGGGGTGAACAACTTCTACAATAACTTAATATTGAATTCTTTAATTCTTTTACAAACTTTCATTTCAACTTATTCTAGGTGTTACTTTTCTCCGAACCTTAAAATAGATTTTAAAAATTTTCTTTCAAAATTTTCAATCTCGTAAAAACATATTTGAAAATTAAAAACATATTTTAATACTCAGAATCAATAATTTTTGAACGATACAAGCAATAGTCTCATTAGTGAGAATAATTTATGGTATATATTGTTCCGTCATAAGTTTAGTGTCAGAAATCAACGGTTGTATTTTATATAATAATAATATATATAACAAGTATCAATGTCACTTGTTGAGTGTTGTAAATTCAATATCAAAATTAATTACTCAGCATATTATAAACTACGAGCACGCACATTTCATTGTCACTCAAAAACAGTATTATTGATTGGCAATACTCAAAATTTGAATTTTTAAATATTTAGATCTATACACTGTAAAAAATTACGGAATGAACGCAGATTAAATCTGGAGTGAATTTGAACGGAATTCAAAATTTTCGAATTAGAAAAAAATTTCGAGACCGATAAAAAAAATATAACGATCTAAGGTATTTTCCTGAGCTTGATAAATATGAAATTGAAAATTCAATATAAAAATATACACGGAGAAAAAAATATAGTAAAAATTACAATCTTATAGTAAAATTTACTAAAAGATATGAAAAAATACATTCTGTATTGTAATTATTACTAAACGTTTAGTAAAATTTACTAGTTAGTAATAATTACATAATAAGATATTAAAAATTACTATGCGTAATGTATTTTTTACTAACACAATTGTATTTTCTACTATCTGTATAGTAAATTTTACTATTAGTATTTTTAATAAATACAAATTTAAGAACGTAAATTTTCTAATACAATATAGGATTTGTTACTATACAAAATATTAAAAATTACTATACGCAATGTATTTTTTGCTAACACGATTATGTTTTTTTACTATATGTATAGTAAATTCTACTATGTATAGATAAAATTAAAATTTGGTGGGGATAGCATATACAAATATGTATTACAAGTTCTGAAACTTTTGTCCGAAGGAGATATCGGGCCGTCAGACATAGGAAAGGACTCGCGCGCGGGAGATCAGGGTTCGAATCTCGGTTGAAACAAGTGATTTTTTAAAAAACAAAAATCGACTCCAACACCGATACAGATGGCATAAATAACAATAATAATAATTAAAATGATAGTAATAATAATAAAAAGTTAAAAGCTAATAAAAATTTTATTTTATTTTTTTCCATTTTAATATAGTAAAATTTACTAAACGGGATAGTAAAATTTACTAAACGGGATAGTAAAATTTACTAAACGGGATAGTACAATTCACTAAACGGAATAGTAAAATTCACTAAACGAAATAGTATAATTTACTAAACGGGATAGTAAAATTTACTTATCTGTTTATGAATTTTTCCTATAAATCTTAAGCGTTTCAAGATTACTATCTAAATTTAGTAATTATTACTATATTTTTTAGTAAATTTTACTATATTTTTTTCTCCGTGTATATGCATATTTTCAAGAAAAAAAATAAAATTTTTACTCCTACGTACCCAAGTTACATAGGATGAAAAATGAAATAATGGAACTGCAAATAAATAATATGTCCGACTGAGTGATGCTTATTGCAAAAGTTAGTTTTATAGAGCAGACATATTCCACAGGTGCAATTCCCATACCTTGAAAGTAACTGTCGTCATTACGAGATGCGATACCCACACGTGCAATCGATATTCAATTCCCCCATGGCACTTACCCTCGATCATACTCTACTACTCAGCTATCTGTGCGCTTTTCGAAACATAAATTAATTTACATAAATTCCGTACATCCATTTAGATATTTAACTCATTTAAACGTTGTACTATTTTAATTACTTTTTATCATTAATTAATGGCCTTCATTTTATTAAATCTATCACGTGTCATTAAGTATTATGTAATTATTTATAAGGATATTTCGTTCATGAATCCATTAATAATAAATCCTTTTCAAGTTCAAATACAAATTTTAATTGATTTATCAATTTTAATTGGATATTTACTCCTCATGTATAATTAAATCGCACTTTAATTGATAGGTTAAGCTCGTTAATGAATGACAATACTAATTATTATTATTTTTATCAATAATCGGTGTCAAAAAAAAAAAAAATTGAGGAATTTTCAAAGTTGGAAAATTTGAAATTTTGAATTTACCTTTTTTGAAACTGAAAAATTTTTAATTAGGAACCCTTTTTTGTTCTAATGCGTACTTGGTATCGATATGACCCAGTCATGAAAAAAAAAATCACAGGGGCAAAATGGATCCCACTGAAAAATTTAATTTTTATGTTACAATTAAAATACTAACGACTAGTGACTTTAACTAGAAATTCTTGTTAACAGAAAAGTTAAACTCAAAATTGATGATTGTCCTGTAGGAAAAATTCGGAAAATTTTCTTACTGACATACACTTACTGCTACGATACACCACATCAATTTAAATATTTTTTCGCCGCCACACTCGCAACTATGATCCGGTGAGAGACATCGTGCCTCTTTTCAGTTGGTTCCACCTAGTTTACCACCACCACCGCAACCATAAATATACAAAAATTCATCCATTTATTTTTATTACTCTCGTAAGCCTGACATTTTTTGCTCTACATTGTTCATACTCCTGTATCTAGAGTTGTCATTGCTGATGTTTGTCGAGCAGCTATTTTGTATGCGACCTTACATGACAATCGTACTGTCGGGTAAACGAAAATATAAAATTCAGTTATACCAAGTTCATATCAACGTTTGCATCATGGTCGATCTCCACGAATTTTTATGTCTTACCTGGTGGTACGCTCTAAATAAAAAAAAATATTGTCACTCTCAGTTAAATAAATCACATAACAAAATACTAAAATAAATAATTATAAGTGTCGAGCATCAATCGCGAAAGAAAAAAATAAGAAAAATTTAAATTGCCAAATCAATTGATAAAAATTAACTCTTAATCACGCGAGTAATAAAAAAAAATGTTATCCTCCACTTTGATAATTTCTGTTACGGACATGTGATAAATTTAAAACGTCAATTATACAAATCAGCCTGTTCAGTATTTTATCTCACGATAAACTTCAACATGACATCCAATCACTAACTTTAATTATCTCTCATACTGTTAAACTCGTTAATTTAAAATATAAAAAAAAAATTTATAACTCAATATCACACATGAACTAGATCCAAAAAAAACACCACGGAAATGTTAAGTCTCAAGTGCCATAATTCGAAATTTAAAACACATAATTACTCAATTTTAGTGAGTTAGTGCCTCTCAATAATTTAGATGTTTAATTGAGGCATCAAAAGCAATTAAACTTGAAAATTTATCCAGACATTGCTGGCCTTGGAAGTATTCCCAAGATCCGCCAACACAAAATTCTTTTTGATTTTATTAAATTTTCTTTTTATATTTATATCAGTCATTCTCTCTCTCTCTCTCCCTCTCATTTATTGGCGCTTGGAAATTTCTTCAAGAAGTTGTGATGTGGAGCACAAATGCAACCTCACTGCAAGTCACGAAACCTTATTTTAGTTGAATTTACATCCGACCCTTATACAGTTCAGTCAAACTCGGCAGTTCCTCCGATCAAGACTATTGATAATATAAATATATATTTATATAAATTTATATTGTCTATAGCAATGTGCAGAGATACGTGTACTTTGTGTTATTTTATAAAATATTTTTTTTTTTTATTTTTATTCCTGACTTTCAATTAAATGGGAGTAATTTTTATTGTGGTTTGTTTTATAGCTTCAGCAGCCCACAGGTCAGGTCTCGGCTGGAATTGTTGATGGGAAGTAATGTGGTCCGATTGACTGATCGTAAGTATATGCTCAGACTGATGGCTAAATTACGACAGGATTTTGAGAGCAAACAACTTAATCGCATTGAAGAGAGGAAGGTAAATATCGTCTATCAAATTATTGTAATTTTTTTTTTTAACTTTTAGCCGATGAAATAAATTATTTAAATTTATTTTTAAGTAAATTTCATAAAAACTTTTAACAAGTTGTTTTAAATAAATTCTGTAAGAATTTTTAAAAATAAATTTTATCTTTATTGTTTCAAGTTATTGAAGAAAAAAAAAATCTGTATTAATATTTCATAATTTCAAATTGCAATTTTTTTATTTTGAAAATAGTTAAGATCGAAGCTTAGAAAAATATTTTTTTAAGAAGAGCTAGTAGTTATTTTTGTTTAAATAATTCTCTCAAACAAAAACTCAGGGCTAAATGGAAAGCGAGGATCGATACACTTGTCTGTGATCCAGAAATCTGCGTTTTTATATTTTCAAAATTTTCATTTTGTTTAAAAGGAAAATTTCAGCAAAGTATCCGTTCATCCACTTAAGAGAGACAGAAAAAAAAGACGAGTCTTCTTAAAAAAATTGTCAATCAATTTTATGACGACCGCTTATTTTTAATTTATGTCAAAAAAAATTAATACCCGCTAAAAAAAATCGATTTTCATGGAAGAATGCATTTCCAATTCTCCCAGTTTATAATTGAGTGCCATAAAAAATTTTAGCCTTTGTAGGCATTAGAGAACTTAATTCCAGCCCGAAAATTAATTTCGCAAAGCCATTAACGCTCCGTCATACTTCTAACCCCATCTACGAAGTTAATAAATTAGAATCACATAAAAAAACCAAAAATCGAGAAAAGTAAAAATAATACAATTCAAATAACGACATATTTTTCGAGGTCAAATTTAAGAGTAAATATAATAAATTACTCATATTCTATAAATCGATAATCGGTTATATAAAAACTATGCAGTAGATAAATAAAAACAAAAAATCCGAATATTTGAATTTAAAAAATAAATAAATAAAATAAAAATTTAAAAATCGCATGAGTCGGGGCCATTTTCTCGCGTTTTGTGCCCCATCTACTAGGCCTTGACTACACCGTCATTTTGTTACACCGCGCAATCTCGACTCGCGAGTATGTGCCCGATGAAACTTTGTTTTAAATTGTATATGTATATATAGACAAACTATATAATACATAATATAACAATTCAATACAATATAGTATCGGAATCGCGTGTCGTTATCAGCACGAAGGCTGGATGAATCGGTCGCGCGACTAGAAATCGACATTTTTACTTGAAAGTTTAAACTTATAACACAACTATCATCTCATGCTTATCAGTAACTTTAGGGTTATTTATCTATCCGATAAATAAAATAAACAACACACACAGGATATAATTTTCCGTCACCCATTTCTCCTTACGATAGACAAATAAATGTATAGAGATTATTTCTTATGCACGAATATTACCAATTGTAATACAATATCTGATGGTAGGCGATAATGTAATCACATGATATCGCTATAAATTGCTTATAGTGTTCAGACAATTTACAAATTTAATTTAAACATGCAACTGATGCTTTTGTTGAGCATTTTATTTCAATTTCTTCAGACGCCTTGCGTTAAAATTACAATAGACTTTTTCTTTTTTTTAATTCAATTAAAAATAATAAGATTATATACGTAATAGGGATCATGGCCCGATGATGACACTAGTAAATTAATAAAAATAGCCAGGCACCAATTACACAGTTTAATACGTTCATATCTCTGTAATAATAACTTGATTGATTCGTATTAGAGACAAGTACAATTTTTTTTTCGATTACATGTTCAATGAACTCATTTTTTATTTCACTGACGCGTCTAACAGACGCCATTTTTTTTTCTTCTATAAAAAAAATTTTGATAAAAAATCGTCTTTGAAAATTTACTCGCTGTGTTTTTGAAAAAAAATGATTTTACTTTAATACATTTATAATTTAAAAAAAAATTAACATCTAATTAATTTACTAATTTAACCTTTAGAATAATGAACTGATGCGAACGAAAATGATGATATTGAATCGTTTGATATCAGTGAATGAAGCTCCTGCAGAAATACGTCAGTATCCATTATTCCAATTGTATCTCTACTGTGACGCGATAGTAGAACAGAAACGTAACAAGGTAAATATTGACACCACATGTATTCTATATACCTCTACCAATAAATATCAACAAAGATACAAGATCTGGGGATTTTTCCACTTGATTGATCGTTACTGAATTATTGTTTAGCATTCGTCGAAAAAACGTAAAATAGCGTCGTCTTTATACCACATTCTCTATCCAGACGAAAATTCCGATAAAAAGTCGGATGAAGATGACAAAGAAATTTATATGAAACGTGTTTACGTCGACGGTATTCCTGAATTGGTGAAAAAAAATTCTAATCTGAACATTTGTCAATTAATTTGAAAAAAAAAAATCTGACGTAAATTATTTTTAATTATCAAGGTGCCGCTGAGTGAAGAGGAAGTTTTGGAAGCTAAACATGAATTGGAAGCCGTAAAAGACATTGAAGACGGCTACACATTGACGCAAAAGGACTACGATCGGCTTCATTACGAAACTGATGCAATAAAAGAACTCCGTAAGACTCAGGTACATTTACGTCAAAGTGTTAAACTATTTGTACGATGTAATTTAAATTAATGTATGGTTAATTTAGTTGAATCGTGGGTTGCTGGTGTTTATCTTAACTATTTCCGTACACCATTTATTTAATTATTTCATTTTATTTACTAGGGTGATAATATTTGCTATTATATATTTCAACTTTTACTTTCTACCTTTATATAGTTAATTAAGGTTTAAATTTTATTAAATAAAGTTACAAGCTGTAGCTTAGAGCGATGAAAATAAATGTTATAATGAAACTAGTTGTTTTATTCTCAACAGAAAGTAGAAGAAATGTACGCGAAGGCTCATGATATCCTTGGTATTCTGTATTCGTACGTGGACGTACGTACCGAAGTTAATAAAGTGTCAAGCTCGTCAGCAACCATAAACCAATTAGACGACACCCGGAGTAAACAGAAATATCAAGATTAAATTAACAGTGTCATTAATTAATCGAATTAAATAAAATTCACACAATGGAGAAATTTTTTAAAAAATTTGAGGTGGCGATAAATTGGCTCAGAATTTGTAAAAAATTTTTTGTGTTTTTTTTTACTTTTTACAAAGAGTGGGTGACTTGGTCAGCAGAAAATTTTTTGTAAAAAATTTCTTTCACGAAATTCAATGGTTTATTTTTTTTTTTAAATTTAAAGAGACTCCTGTAAAAAATTAATATCTGTTATGCAAAAAAAAGTTTTCTGCAAAAATTTGGAAGTGGCCATTGTACCTCAGCTGACTAATTTTATCCATTTTTGAACAAAAAAAATTTTTTTTTTTAAATCATGTCTACCTCCGTCTCTCCCTCGAACACGGATTCTATGGTGGCTCATTTTACCCCATTTTTTAGTTTACATTGTATTTTATATATTTTTTAATTTTGTTATATATTGTACGCAATTAAATCAACAGGTTTAAATCAATAAATATATACATATGAGTAAATTTATGATTTTAATAAAAGTTAGCTATATATAAAGAAATAAAATAATACAAGTGACAACGTTATCATAATTATTATAAATTAATTGAAATGTCAGCGTAATTGTCGCGAATAGGTACAGTGCGCCAATTACCGCCCAGCAGTTATAATAATAAGCAAAATACCGTAGGTGTAAATGATGTACAGTTCAAATAAATCATATTCGTATTTTATATTCAATTTCATATCTTCTATGATAATTTTAAAACAAATATTAATTTAATAATAATGATAATAATAACAATCAATAATTCATATGTTAAACTGTCATGTTAATTTATCGACAATGCTATGGATTGATTCAATAAAAATAATGATTTACAAAATTTTAAACCGTTCTAAAAAATAGTTGTTGCATTACTTTATTCAATACGCACAAATTATTTTATGATAATATAAGATATTCATAAAAAATCAAATATTATTAATTGAAATTTTCTATATTCATTAAAAATGATATATGTTATACTTATGATGTGTTAATTATATTGATAAATATATATCATCATGCAGATGATCTAATTTGTGAAATATATTAGACTACTAATTTAGTTTTTTAATTACCAATTAATCAGCGCGATATTACTTTGACCTTTGAACTCTTTAATTTCAAACTATGATTAGTTATCGGTAAATATAAAATGAGAAATATATATTAGGTGTCATTATATATATACATATACACACGCACACATTCACACACACAACGAGAACAATAGGAGGTAAATTCCGAGTGAATATTAATTTTATTTAGATTCAAATTCACTTCAGATTAAATCCGCGCTTACTTTGAAAATTTTTACAGTGTGGAATAAATATAGAATAATAAATACACACAATAAAATAAATATCAGCCGTGTTGGAAATCAATCATAAAAAAAAGTTGATAGAGGCAATCAAAGTGGGTTTGGATTAACTGGCTGTTGTATTACTTTGTATCTCAATCTCAAATGAACTTGTTATTACTGATAATTTGTGATAATTATGTATCAGCAGTGATTGAACTTTAATTGATAAGAAATTCTTTTTTTCCTTTTCGTCTAGCTTGTTTTTATTTCTTATTTAAAATCAATTTTTTGATGCTTAAGAAATTTTATCGAGAAATTAGTCGTTTCTAATGACCCCCCCCCCCTCCCCCTCGCCCCACACTTTTTCAAATGGTAAATTTCACGGTTTGATATTTTTAAAATATTAAATATTTAGTACGAACATTAACAATAATTGTTAATTTTTTTAAAACCTTTGTCATCAATTACGAAAATATTTAATTCAACGGATGAATTTATTATGAAAATTAAAATTTATGGATTCATGTCATTAAAAATATAAATATTTATTATGAATAATTACGGCTCATTAAACTAATTGTAATTTTTTTTTGTCGTGGGTTGAAAAATTTTAATCTCGCTTTGAGAAAAGCGGCTAAAAATTACGCAGATTTTATATATGTATATATTTACGCAATGAGTACAGTATCTACGGTTATCTCAGTTTCAACCCCCTCTCCAGGGTTGTTTGGACATCCTATATAAGTCGTCGCAATGCTCATAGAGCGTCAGAAACTCCACATACCCCAACGCAATCAGTTATCGTTTTAGAACGGGTCCTCATTTTTTGGTGGTAAAAATTGTTTACTTTCAAAAAATTAACTAATACTCAAACTGACTTTTATAATTAACTAAACTAACTAGTGTATCTGACTTTTTTTTTTTAACTTTAGTGTCAGTAGTGTCACTTTATCTTTAATATACATACAAGGTAATAATAATTTTTTTAAATACTTTCCTTAAGAAAAAACTATATATAATCATTTATAGTTTTATCAAACTTAATATTTAATTATATATGTCATCATACATTCAGATAAATGTTGAGGATACAGCGACGAAAAATTTATCTGAGTGTATATAAATATATGAAATATAAATTTATATTTAATTATATATACATTTAATTATAATATATATCTCTACATTCAATTATACACTGTAAAAAATTTGCGGGGTGAATGTGGAGGGGATGAATTTTCATTTCATTTAATCTCTTCGGACCGAAATCCATTCCGGAGGGAAGTAAATTTTAATATTCAAACTTTGGACCGGTGGACACAAATTTAAATAAAATCCACGACATTCCGAAGTTTTGATGGTAAAATAAACTTCCCTCTGGAGTGAATTTCTCTCCGGGGTATGAAATATATATGAAATCATCCACTCCGGATTTGATCCGCAAACTTTTTACACATTAAATAGTAGACTCAATTGTTCGACTAATGTCTTTTCATTTTAAAAGTTAATTTTTATCTAGTTAAATATCATCATCGCATGGTTTATATGTTTTTCTTTATGTGATATTAATGTATGAGTTCAATAACTCTCGTGTGAGGCACAGCGCACCAGATAGCAGTTCAGGCTCCCTATTATTTTGGAATAACTCAGAACCAGCCTAGGAGGAGATAATTTTCGGATCAGTAGATCAAACATTCATTAGTTCTGATAAAAATGCCGACCCGTAGCGTAATAGAGCATGTGCACATCAGTTTGTAACTAACATTGATTACTTTTTTAATGATTTAAGAATTTTGATAATTTTTTAAGAGGATATTTACTAAACTAATAAAAAATTCAAAAATTGGCTGGAATTGTAATTTTCTTGACATATATGAATAATTATGGTTAGGGATAAATCAGGAATGAATGTAGCACTCGAGCAACAAGTTTCCGTTCGTTGTGTTGGAAATCCGATAATTTTTTTCACAAGTTTACACAATAGTCTACAGCTTAAACAAACTAGTTATTTTTTTTTCTCTAGTGTGAATTTTATTTCAAACAGATTTTTTATTGGTTTGAAGAATTCTTTTTTATAATTTTTCAAAATTTTTCATCTACATCTTCACATATTCCCTAAAAACTTCTTAGTTTAATACAAATTTATTAGATTTCAAATTTATCAACTTTTTTTTTGTTCAGATTCAAAAATTAACTTTGAAATAAAATTTCAAAATTTTAAATCGGTCTTTGACTCATCCTCAGTTTTCATCTCCATAGATCCCCAAAGATTTTGTCCCCATTATTTAGATTTAAGATCTAGGTAAAGATCAAAATCTCGGCTCCAATTTTTCAAATATTAAATGTCAAAAAATTATCGGCAATCTTAAAAAATAATAATAAAATTCATATTTTTCATTGACTGATTTATTGAAAAATAGTAAATTATTTTGCAAATTTTAAGAACTCCATTATTTCAATAAATTTTTCACTTTCATATTTTTGAAATTCATCAAATTTGAATTTAAATTAAAATCCAGTTGAATAAATTTCCAAATTTAAATTCAAATAAAATAATGGCAAGGTTCATATCGAACACATAATAGTGATTTATTAAATTGCAATAGATACAGAGAGACAAATTTAAATCGAGGTTCATCAATGGGAATAGTAGAGTGTTTGAAATAGAGTGATCACTGAAACGTTATCTTGCACCCCCTCAAATTTTTAATTGCTGGTTAATCATGACATGAAATCCTATAATTTGACCCTCTGATCTATCATCAGCGCACAGATCAGAAAGTAACAAACTAACTAACCCTCTTCTGAGTACAAACAATAAATTAATTATTTACTGACTTCTGTTTTGCAGATGTATCTTATTTTTCCTCTGGTTGCAACACTGATAAATGTAGGAGTATCATTAAGTGAATCAGTGGAATATCATCAAAATGGAATACTATCACCATCCATAAATAGAAACCAAAACACTGGTTTTACAAATAATAACAGCAATGATTTGTCTTTAAAACTTAAACAAAGGGCTTTAGAAAATTTAAAGGACCATTCAAGCTGGAACAAATTTAATTACAAAGCTGAACAAAATTTCCGGGATATTCCCACTCATACTGAGCCGATCGATGATTTCCTGTTTGATTACTTTGGTAATAAACAATTTCATTGTTTCATTTTTATTTTCATTTTTATATTCAGCAACAATAAAAAAATATTCCCCATTTTTTTCATTCATTTGTTACGAGCAGTGGAACGAATGACGTTAAAAAATATTTTACAGTGCAATGAAAACATCCCACGCAAAAAAAATTATTGTTTTTATTTATGTTCTCTTATATTTATTACGGTATTGTAAAGACATAGGTCAAATGTCAAAGATACTAATAAGGAAAACGAGGATATATATAAACTTTGTTGGATAAAAAACGATAAACGTAGAAACACTATTAAAGAAACTTGAATTGACGTTACTTCGATGACATTCATTAAAATGAAGTAAAACAGACAATCAGAGCTTTGAAACCATGTAAAAAGCAAATTTATGAAGACATTTGATGCTCCCTTTGATACCATTGTTAGCTGATGTCTAATTTTTATGACATCTTTTGAGAATATTGTGTTACATTAATTCTATATTTAGCTTTACGTCAATAATGTGCTCTGAATCGCTTACCGTCATATTTTAATAAGGTATTCATTTTTAATAATCTACGGTGTAGTTACTTTTAGGATTTGTTATTAAATACTTCGAAGATTATTCTGACCACCGCATTTTGAATGAAAGTTGAATTAATTAGAAAACTTTACATCGAATAGAAATAAATTTATTTGAACCCGAAAAATTCAAATTTTTGTAGAAAAAAAATAGGGATTTATTTGAAATAAAAAAAAATTTCGGGAAAGTTTCATGTCGGGCATCGAATTAAAGCTTGAGGTCAATAGATTTCCATAATACTTTTTAGATTATTTAACTGGTTTAAAAATTCAATGGAAGCTTTAAAGTATGTCCTCATTCTTGAGAACTAGAGATAAAAAATAAAAAAAAAACCGTGTCTTTAATTAAAAGGCTTTTGATCATGTGTCTATTAATTACAAAATTTGAATACTGAAAAAAAATGTTTCGAATTTGGTCATAAGCGACAAATAATTAAATTAAGTTAATTATTTTTTTCTATTTAATAAAAATAATATTAATGCTGCTAAAAATAAATAATTAATTTTGAATATATAAAAAAAATATATATTTTTTTTCCATTAACTCAGATGACTCACTACCAAACGAGCTGGACGAAGTGATGATAAGTGAACTGTCAAAATATCTTTCGTCACTTCTAACCCAGCCAAAATGGGAAACACCGTTAGTGATTGTCGAGGACCCGATGTTCGACGAAGAGAGTGAAGACTCAAGTGAACTTGACATGATGCATTCTGTTGACAAGAGATCGAGATACTATCGCCGCTACCCATGGAAGCGTCAACACTTGAGGTAATTCATTGTCAAACAAAACAATAAAATTATCCGAGTAAACACACGGTTAAAATAAACGAATGAAAATTTAATTAATTTTATTTTTTACAAAATATAGATCTGGAAATTCATTTGATTACGAGTCAGCACGTCTCTGCACTCCTTCACGAGAAGATGTTTTGCAATTATTAGTCGCTCTACACGATGTACGTCAGGGAAATAAATCACGGACTGTTAATTTCTGCAAAACTCGGCGACCTGTTGGCAAAGTCTTCACCAATATTCGATTCCTCGGCCGTAGAAAGTAATTGATTTAACAAATAAAAATACCAAGAACTCAAACCTCTACCGCATTGCAGCTCAAATTATTTATTTATTTATTTATTTACTGTACCATGTCATTTATTTATTAACGTACCTGATATCATTGCGAGACAAATCAATTTTATTTTACCTAAAATACTCATTATGTTAAGTAAATTTTTTTTTTAGTTATGAGTGCAATGAAAAATATTTTTGTATTGTTACCTATAGCAAATATTGCACTCACCTCTATCAATAATAAAAATGTGTGTAAAATAATTTTAATTTTAAAAATATTTATTATTATTCTCTATATACAGACAATTAAAAAATTAATAAATAATAAAACTGCTGTAATGAATAATACTCCTAATAACAAATAATAATCTGTACCTCTGTAAATGTGCCAATAATTATTATTAATTCAATCTCAAATAATAACTTGTAATTATTTGATATTTGTCAAGATATATATAAAAAAAAAAAAAAAAACGAGTCTAATGATATTTAATTAATCAATAAATTGTAGTGGCATTATTGGGCTTTTTTTATTAATGCATTTTTAGTATAACATATTATTTTGATTAACATATATTAATTTACTGGAAATAAAAAAAATAAGTTAGAAAAAATAAAAATTCGAAATTAGGGATGTGGGAATTTTTTAAAAATCGAATACTAATATTCAACCCGCATACAGGTAGTTTGGGAGTACGAATTATTTGCACATCTCTAATTGAAATCTTGTTAATATCATTAATGAGTATATAAAGTGTGTTAATTAATTAATTTTTTAATCGATTGATTATCCAACTGTACATAGAACTTGTGTGAACGCAACATTGAAACCCCTTCCTGTGCCATATGAATCCGTAACGAATCTTATGTCGATAATGTCATTGCGTGGGAAATTCAATAACGCTGAAAAATATTATAATTATGATTAGCTTATTAATTAGGTAATTTGGCTACATAATTAAGGATCAGATTATTAGCTCTTACTTTTACTACCAGCTACAGACCGCCCGCAGTATCGGGTGAATTGGTTGCCAAAGATTACAAAGTCCTTGGTGCAGCCGAGGCTGTTTTCCAAATCGAAGTCCAAAATGGATAATTGGAGTTTGCACTGATTTGGCGCGCGGACAAACCGGTAACAGGCGTTCAAATTATTTTGGTAAGCTGATGGATAGAATGGAGATGATATTATGCCTTCTTTGACGCTGACTAATTTACAACTGCCTGAAGGAATTCCGATTCCTGAATTTGGATAATTCGCGTTTGGTGGATTTCTTGGCGGTAATCCAGGATATGGAATTACTGACACTGGTGGTACATCAATATTTTCATTTATATTTGGATAGTTTGGTATCGGTGGTAAATATCCTGGATTTGATGATGGGTAATTTGGATTTGATGATGGATAGTTTGGATTTGATGATGGTAATCTTGGATTTGTTGAAGGATATCCTGAATTTATAATTCCAGGTAGATTATTTGGTGGTAAATAACCATTATTTACATTACCAGGATACACTATTAAACCAGGCGCTTGTCCATTTCCATTATTCCAAAAACATCTAGCACCACGTAAGTTAACTTCCTTACTAGCCAATGTCCAGCTCACAAAATTCAAAGTTTGACAAGCTGCGTTTGACACGAAACCATTAACAATAGTACCTATTTCTCCTTGATTCGGAATACGTTCATTGAAAACTATGTTTGGCTTTGGATACGAGTACCCTAGTTCACGTTTAACTCGATCTGCCGCACTTTCCTCAGTAATGTTCAAAATCTCGGTTTTTGTCAAATTTTCTGCAGATTTTTTGCTCCGTGATAGATATGGATAATTGTAAGCTGGAGGAAATTCTTGTGTCACTTCGATAACGAATCCGCTGAATTTAGTTCGTGGATAGCCGGAGTAACGGACGCGAATTAATTTGGGCGTGCAATTAATTACCTTGGTCACTAAAGATAATCCTGTTTTACAGCCGCAATATTTCCGTCCGTCAATTTCTACGTATCCATTAGAACAAAACGGATCATCGTTTCCGTAATTAAAGTACTTGAAGCTTAATCGAAGTCTGCATGCATTCGGAAGGGGATTTATTTTGTAAAAGCAATCGTAATAGTTCGCTGAGTCAGATACTGACGGAAATCCTGGACTAACGATCAGAAATTTTTGAAAGTTGTATTGATTGTTGCAGCATTGACGAAATTCTGGTAAGCTTTCAATACTTGGTGATGGGATAAAATTATTATTATTATTAAAATTAATATTGCTATCGAAATTAGGCCCCGGTGGAATCAAAAGGGGGTCGATTAAGCCATTATTATTATTATTATTATTATTATTATTATAATTATTGTAATCATTGTCACTTGGAATAAATGGTGGATTAGAAGCTGGTGGTGGTGGAATTGGTGATCCAGGAGCGCCGTAATTAGTCGCGGGATAGAAATTAATTCCTGGTAAAGCAACACTTGATGGATAATTGTTATCAAACACCGGAGGATCATCAAAAGTCTGTTCAGATAATGGAATTCTAGTGGGAATATTTATCTTACCATCACAATCAATATTATATCTCTCATTTTCTGACACTTCACCCGTTTGAATTTGAGCTGGCGAGTAACCGGGTAATGGAGCGTAGGGCTTCCCTGCCGGCACACCATATGAATTATACGCTACTACTAACTTTTCATTATTCCTGCTCTTGTTATCAACAACATTCGTACTCTTAGACTTTATTAGCTTTGTCTTTGTAGATGTCAAATTCTGTATATTTGAATAATAAGCACTTTCGGATTTTGGGAGCAAAATTTCTGTCGCAGGTTTTAAACTTAAATTCAATTTTTCATTCCTAATGTTATTGTTATTGTTTTTGTTATTGTCTGATAACTCGGTCAATGAGTCAAACGGCTCAGAATCAAAATTTGGAGCTTCGTAAAAATAGGCAGTTATTTTTGGCGAAGTTTCAAAATAATTATTTTGGTCATTATTTTTTTTTGAGCTGTCAGAAGACAATTGTTTATTAGGTTTAATGTCTTCGGCAGTAAATACATTATTTGGCCGGTAAACTGGATAAACTTTTTCGTAATCAATATTTGGATGCTTTGTTACTAATTCAGGTGATTGAGTTGTCAATTGATTTTGGAAATTAGAACATGGTAAAGTCGTTATTAATATTTTGAATCCTTTGTCGGAGCCACTGTCACTGTGAAAACGAATTGTCAGGGTATTATTTTTACTTGGGTAACTTCTTACACCGGCGACACTTCCGCAAAATACACTGCGATCGTCAATTGTCAGATAATCCAGCTCGCAATTTTTTGAGGACCGTATTGTGAAATTCAAAAACTGGATGTGAAATATTTGATCACACTTGGCAAATGGACTTCCGTGTAACTTGTAAACACAATCTTGATTTTCTGAATAATTATGGGGATAATTTGGACTCGTTATTGAATACTGATAGCCGGAAAATTCTCCACCACAAGTGTCAAAATTTTCCAGCCTTGATAATTTAACTCCCGAAGTTGGATTAATAAATGATAATAATAATATTGACAGCAAAGTGAGGACTGAGTATACTGAGATCGTTCTTTTTGTTGTCATGGTGAAAAAAAATGCCTCCGATCTGAACACGGAGACTGAAAAAACGGCACTGAGTCTGTAAGTGCAAGTAACGCGCTCTTATGACATCTCGTTATTTGTGGAAGTCAAATATTTCCAAGTTTCACTTTGACTTAGACTTGTGATGATGTTTGTAGAGTGATGAGTCGTCGTGTTAAAACGGGCGTGTCAAAGGATGTATGTAGAAATCGGGCTTGGACAAAAAAACAAATTCCATATGAATTGGGACATAATGTATAATGAGTTTTAGGTAGGGATTTTTTTGTGTCGAGTTGTGATTCACTTTTTTTATTTTTCCTTTCGTTTGTATTCTAAACAGGAATTTGAACATTTAGAAAAATTTTTTTTTTTTCAGTTTATCTAAAATAATTTTTTGAGCCTGTGAAAATAATTTTTTGTCTTTTTGATTTTAAATACTGATAATAGATATTGTGAAAATTAATAAACTTATTTCGAGAGAGGACAATATGGTCACTAAAAAATTTTTAATGCATGTAAATAATGTTTATACATTTTATTAATAACTATATACAATTAGAAAAAATTTCTCTAGTTAGCTACGACTTATTTTAAAAAATTTTTCAAACGGCCTAAAATTTCCTCAATTTTTATCGCTTATTTTCCTAATTAAATTATTGGTCATACAAAATTCAATTCCCTATAAAAATATAATAATAATGTTCTTTTAAATAAGACTAGTGTTAGCACGTGATGAAACTCCCGGGTATTGAGTCGATTCGCTATCAAATAAATCATCCATTTGATTTCCAATTTCTGCCAGCAAAATGCGCGTTTTTAAAAAAATTTTCGAAGTTAAAAAAAAATTACAATTGTGCGAGCGGAATATTTCAAAGGCATACGTCAAAAATAATCTAAAAAATAAAAAAAAGTATACAAAGTCCCGAATCGATGTCCGTATTATCAAAATCGGTTCAATAACTCAAGGGCACACTCATTATTATCGAAATCTAAGTAAACACCAGACAAAAACTGAACCAATAATTGTTTCTTTACTGTTTAATTACATAATTGCGGATTCGCTATTAACCCAACTGCAGACGACGCCTTGAATAAAATAAAATAAACCTACGTCGGCATTTAATGAAAATAATTTTGATCTTACATAACTCCATGTTTCAGGTGCCTGATCAAGTATCAATAGAAGAAAATGATAATTTAATTAATAACAGTCTCATTACTTCATTATCAATAAATGTTTTTTTTCTGTACAAAATACTAAAAAAAAAACCATAAAAAAATACTGCACGCACTAATAAAAAAATGTATATATATTAATATTCTGTCAATACCATAAAAAAGAGTACAAACATCCGTTATTACCTAAGGCGTACTTTAAATATATATTAAATACTTGAAAACTTATAATATTTTAAAAAACAGGTATTTCCATGATATGTCCGGAAACGTGGGTTTTTACATATCTTGAGTTTATTTTCTTTGTATATTCGTAATATAGTATATTCATAATTCGATCTATAGTTTTTTACTCGATCCACTATAACCTCGAGGTAACGTCTTTTCTGTTCAGTTGTGCGTAAATAATTCCCGCGGGCTTGTCAACTGGCAGATAGACTTCTTTGTTCTCTCCTTCCACCAGTTTGGGAAACTTGCTCATGTCAAGATCTAAATAATGTTTGTTCGGCATACGCATTTCAATGCTTTTAATCTGTTGTTATTCAAACAGAAATACAAAAAAATCATTTTTACTTATATACAGTTCATTTTGATAAATAGTAAGCACGTATTTTTATTTACCTGGTCAATTTTATCTAGCACACATCTCTCGGCTAAGTAAAGGGTATTTTGAACGCTGGGTGAAGAAATTCCGGTAGAAGGAGGACCGGAAAAATTTTCTAGAATACAGTTTTTGACGGTGGTCCAGACTCGGTCGAAATCGACGTCTTTGGCAGTCGAGAAATCCCAAGAAGCTGACACTACTGTGCTAAATATTCTGTCATTTGCATCGGGCAGTGTTCGATAGTCGTCTTGTATAAAGTCGATAAATGAACTCTGAGTTGTTTTTAAAACACGCAGACCTTTCAGGCCACCACGAATTTTCGGAGATTCTAAAAATAGAGTAAACAAAGAAACAATTTTAAATAAAATATAATAAAAGTGAAATCTCGGTCATTCACTATCTAAACTATTTAAAAATTTAAAATAAACAAAAGGTTTACCATTTCTGAGTTGTGTAACCTGACAGTGTCTTATGACTTGAGGATTGAAAATGAAAGCGTGGTTGTGGGGGACTCCATTAACGCTATGACGCATCCACGGATATTCCTCTATGTTAACGTGCACTTCCTCTACGTGTTTGTAAGTGTACAGAAAATGAGCGCACAGCAATATTCCGAATTCTTCGGGGGATTTTATTCCGTATTTTTTCGCGAGTATGTAGACCGTGTTTTTCTGACTGTCGGTGGCTATTATGTCCCGATTGTCGCCCTCCAAATAGTCTTTTTGTGATCCCAGTCGCAGATGAGTATCGACTTCATATTCATGAATTTCGTGGCGATATTTGTCTTCGCGTTTTACGTAAAGCAGCTTCACATTATTTTTACCGTAACCATATGCTCCTATTTCATATTCGTCCCTACAAATAAATAATATTTTTTTATAAAATTTAAAAATTATTTCACTAATTAATACAAATTTTTTACTTACGTATCGTCATGTTTAGATACAAGGTTTAATTGCAAATTATTCCAAGCATGTGAATTTTTTTCATTATCATTTAAATTATTTTTTTTTAACTCGCGATTATTCAAATAAATATTTTTTTTCCCCATTATTGATAACGAATCGTCAGCTAATGCACCTAATTTACTCATTTTTAATTAGTATATATTTAATTACAATTAATAAAGCACAAGTAATGAGCTAATTACAAAATTTATGTAAGGCAGAGCGAAAATATAACAGAGCAAATTATGAGCTCTTGGTTATTAATTTCTAATAGTCCTTTAAACGTATCACTTGTTTCAAATATATATACACAAACGTGTGATTATCCCTTCCTCACATAAATTAATGACCCCAAATAATGACGATATCGATAGATGAGACATATTGACCCCAGAACAGCGAACATAATCTATTATTTTTATATTTTTTTTTATCCTCTAATATTAATCTATTATTTTTATGACGATATTCTCATAACTTGAGATTTTTAATCAGGAAAAATAAACAGTGATTGGAAATAGACGTATAGATATAAAAATAATTTATCAGCTGTTCGAATTACTTTGTAATGAATTTTAAATAATGATTAAAAATATATTATTTATAACACTTTAGTAAACAATATATGAACAAAGTTCGCATGCGCCGGCACGCGAATAAGATAAATTAACTGATAAATAAATAGTAATTGTGTTTTATTGAGACAAAAAAATCATTTTGTGGGAATTAACTGGTTATTACTTGTTTAGAATTATACTATTGTTTGTTATTTAAATTTATTATTTTTAAACTCTTATCTCTGTCTGTATAACTATAAATATTTATATTTATATATATAAATTAAAATCGTTTTTAATTTATGCAGAAATTATTTTGGCGACTGTCTAGAGATTGAGGGAAAAATTAGTAAGATAAATTTTTAAAACTATTGCGATACATTGAAAAAAACGAAACAAAATTACTGTAAAATTCGATTGCAGAAAATTGTTTACATAGATGATGATTTAATTTCTTTGAAATTTCACCACAATTTCAATGTCGTAAAAATTTGTTAACACTGACGTACTCGATTAAATATAAATGTTTTTTATCATGTAAGTAAACAGTTCAAGATAATATTATTTATTGGAAATACGTACTTATATAATTAACTAATCACGATAGCGAAAAAAAATGATCTAAGGCGAATTTGACGTTTGTGAGATTAGAAAATAATCGATAAATTTCGATATCTATTTTATCAATCGGAATGAAATAATATTTATAGTTTATTTTACAAGAAGTCGATTTATCATGAAATTTTGAAAATTTACATTTTGTCAATGATATTTCCTAGTGGAATAATTTCCAATATTAGCCAATTCTCGAGCAAGTCAAGGAGAATACAGCGAAATATTATATCTACATATATACTGTGATTTCAAGAGCTTGACAAAGATAGCTACTAAAATTTCCTATTTATATATATTATCTTACAAAGTACTTGTTCACTGTAAAAAATTTGAAGTGAATTTAGAGTAATTGCAGGTTTTATTTTAATCCAAATTCTCTTTGTCACTCGAAGTTCCAGAGTTAAAAAATGAATTCGCAGAGTAAACAGGAAGTCTTTTCAGGAGAGTGATTTCAAAGTGATCAAGAAAACTTTATTTGAATCCGCATTCACTCTGAACCAGAGTTTTCCATATTAAAATAAACTTTCCTTCGTAGTGTTTTATTCCGCTTCGTATTCACTCCAGATTTACCCCGCAAAGTTTTTAAAGTATTAGAAAAAAATTTTTCAAAAATTGACATGTATTTTTTAAACTTTTTCCCTTAATTAAAAAAGAAATTTCTTATAGTCTGCGATTTTTAAAGCGACACGAAAAAAAAAAAAAAAATTGTCGACTTTTTGTTAAATTTAAGTCAACAATTAGTATCCATGTCACCAATTGTTAACAGAAATTCAGCATCTTTTTTTTTCACCTCTCAGGTTTCAGTGTCGTAAACTTGCAACATTTGAATTTAAACCAAAGCCCGCGGTTTTTCAAACGCCACAAAAAATACAATGGTATCTACATTACTGATAACCAGCATTCGAGACCGTGATTACCGACTCTCCTGAACATATCTACATGTCATATAAATATATGACAGTATACTACAGTATATACTCACCTGTCCATCCATATTATCACCATTTTCTCAGACAAACTAACAGTGAACAGTTCGTAAAATATGGCTAGCTCAAGGTAAATAAATAAATGACTATTCTTATTATTATTATTATCAAAACTGATATTCACATGAATTAGAGACAAATTTAACATCTCTTATAATTAACTACTACATTTATTGACGAATTACCGTAACAAACCAATGAATTCAAGGTTAAAGTATTTCATCACTAACCCATTTAATTATTGGACCTTTGTTGTAATAAAACAATATTTTACTCTCCGAAAAAAGGATTAATTACTTTAGCCTTCTATAAATTAACGGCATTTATTATTATACTTTTTATAATTGGAATATATTATAAGAAACCTTGTTTGTTAATTACATGTTAATATTTAAATATTTATTGTATTTTTAAAAATAGGTTATGTTTTGTTTGTAATTTTTTTTGTTGTTTAACATGACATTTTTAATTACTTGTCTTTAGTCTTAAATTTTATGTCTATAATAATACTTCTTGACAATTAATTTTCATTACTTGTATTTTTTTTATATCAAATTGTTAATTTTTTTTAATTAATTATTTTATTGGTAATAAAACTTTTATTGTTGGTAAAAATTTTTTTTAACTTGATAAAAAAATTCAGCTATAAAAAAAGAGCCGAAATTTTGAGTGTGATTGTAGCCGTCATCAGACAAATTAAAAATTATTAATAGAAGAGTTAATAATCAATAAAATAAAATTTCAAAAAAATGGGCATTTAAAAAATTTTCAAATTAATAAGTGGATTTTTCATAAATATTTTTTAAAAAATTATTTACTCTATTTATTTATAATTTTAATTTTGTCTAATGTCTGGTACATTGACACTGGGCCTAAATTGAAAATTTATCACTTAAATTAATTAGAGACCTATTTACTTTATTGTGTCAATTATTATATCATTGTTATTATGAGTGATATATATACATTTACAAAAAAAAAAAAATATATGATCTATTTCAGGAATGAAGCTAATAAAGTTTGCTGTTACGAGCATCCGGATGATCCTCTGATCGAAGATTATCGCGCTGGTGACATGATATGTTCTAAATGTGGTCTAGTAGTTGGCGACAGGTAAAAATAAGTTTAAATATTTTCACCGCTTAATACCACTTGGAAATTACTCTAGATTAAGACCAACCGGATATAATTATAAAATTCTTTGGTCTTAGATATATTTTCGTCCTACTGGCTATTAATATCTGTCTTCCTCGTTTCCTGTTCCGTTTTCCAGAATTCAATGGGCTTTAGAATTTACGCTGAGCAAAGTCTATTTTTATTCACGTAATATCTTGATAGTTTTGATAAAATCATTTATTCCACACACGAATATCTATACAGTTTTCTACAATCCTCTATATTGAGTTTTTTTTTTAATTTCAAAATTATAGGATGTCTACTACATTTAGTATCAATTATTCATTAATTTTTTCATTCACTGGAATTTTATCCGTACAAAGAAAATATATATGACCCATATATATTTTTTTTTTCATATGGATAATAAGTAATTCAGTGCCACTTAGTAAAAAAAAAACAAAACCTACAAAGTTTTCTTATGATTTGAAGTCTGATATTTCCCAATTAACAAAGAAAATAATATAATATATATTTTTAAAGAGTAATTGATGTCGGTTCTGAATGGAGAACATTCAGCAATGAAAAATCAGGAGTAGATCCATCTCGTGTTGGTGGTCCTGAAAACCCACTGTTGAGTGGTTCCGATTTATCAACGATGATTGGTCCAGGTACTGGCGCTGCATCATATGATTCATTCGGAGCTCCACGTTACCAAAATAGACGCACAGTATGTAGCAACGATCACTCATGAGTTTTATGACCAATCAGTAACCAATAACCAATTCAAAATAACAAATTAAACCTTTTCCAGATGAGCAGCTCTGACCGTGCGTTAATAAACGCCTTCCGTGAAATAAACGGAATGGCGGACCGCATAAACCTGCAGAAAGTAATAGTAGATCGTGCAGAGGCGCTTTTCAAGCAAGTGCACGACGGAAAAAATTTAAAAGGACGTTCGAACGACGCGATTGCCTCAGCCTGTTTGTACATCGCGTGTCGTCAGGCCGGAGTGCCCCGGACATTCAAAGAAATTTGCGCGGTTAGTAAAATAAGTAAGAAGGAAATCGGGAGATGTTTCAAACTCATTCTCAAAGCGCTGGAGACCAGCGTCGAGTTGATAACGACCGGCGATTTCATGTCGCGTTTCTGTGCTAATCTCCAGTTACCTAACTCGGTACAGAAAGCCGCGACGTACATCGCGAAGAAAGCCGTCGAGATCGATATTGTACCCGGCAGATCGCCGATTTCCGTCGCCGCGGCGGCTATTTACATGGCCTCTCAAGCTTCGGAAGACAAAAAGTCACAGAAAGAGATCGGTGACATCGCTGGAGTCGCCGATGTCACTATCAGACAATCCTACAAACTAATGTATCCCTACGCGGCTAAATTGTTTCCAGAAGATTTCAAATTTGTTACGCCTATCGACCAGTTACCGCAGATGTAAAATTATTAACACATATATTTGTTATTAAACTTTATATTTTTTTTTTTTTTTTAAGATTATGATTCATTTGTATAAGTAAGTTATTCATTTAACTTACTTTTCCAGAGGTATTCCTTCATATATGACTTAAAAGTTAATACTTTTATTACTTTTGTTCTATAACTCAAAAACAGGCCTGACTTACTAGACCATGAAATGAAAAATTTGATAACGAATTCTCTCTGAAATTTAAGTTAAAGGAATACCTCAACTATTTATTGTAATTACGTATTGGTAATTATGAATATAGACAATTTAATTTATTGTTTTACAAATCCTAACATTCCCGATCGTCAGATGGCATTAAAAAATAAACTATAAAAAATTTGTCGGGAACGATTTATTAGACTGATGATAAATTGACAGTAAAAAATAATTTTTGAAAAATACTATTCTAAGCTGGTAAATTTATCAATAATAATATTTGAAGGCTATTTGTTATTTGTATTAAAGAAAATACGAGTTTTCATGTGGGAAAGTTCAAAACTTTCGATGAAAAATTCAGAGTTGATTAGATAATTTGATATTTTTCTTACCCTCCATTGTATTTTAAAATAGTAATTAGACTAAACAGTTTTAATTAAAGGCACCTCAAATATCTCGTTTGCATCAACAACAAGGTGAATAACTTTTTATTAATGGCAATGGGATTAAATTTAAGTTCTTCCTTAAATATTTACTTCATTTAATTACTACCTATCTTAAAACTTTATTCTTTCCGAGTATTCAATAGTATTTTAAATAAAAATTAACGTTCATACTGAAATTATTAAAATTTTTTAGTCTTAAGTATTTTTGATGATGTAACGTAATAAATAATTTTTAAATATCAATTATTAATCATTGTTTCATTCATTTTCTCTTTGTTCCTTCATAACCCCAAATTTTGTTTGTTTTTACCTGCGACCTTACCGACAGCTGTTATTTTCGTGAGGGCACGTACAAAGTATTTGAAAATGTAAACAAACGATTATATATTTATTAGTATCGATATTTATCACTTTGTTGTCATTTAATTTTATCAGTCCACATTCTTTTAGTTAATGGCGTCGATTGTTCCGCCAGTTGTCAGTAGAAAATGATTGATATGTATATATATTTATTTATGATAATGTGAAGTGGTTTACAAATTGTCGTGTAAGTTATTTCATTGCTTTTATTTATAAATTAATTTTTTTTATCACTTGTCATTAGATTATTTTTTAATCAAAATTTTACAGCGAATTAATAAAAAAAAATGCCACCGTGCGAAACAACGTGGACCAAAAAAAATTTAATACAAACATTGAGAAATTCACTGGAGTACGCAGCCCCGAAAATTCCACTCCACGAAAATGACAATAGTCAGAAATTATCTAGACAAGATGGCTGTCGATCAAAATGGCTGATCAACCTGACTAACCGAGAAATTCCTGAAGAAGTTTTGGATTTAGCATCCCTGGGTAAGAACTTTGGCGTTCCCTGCAGTAACAACCGGTTTCCATTGGAACGTTTGATGACAGCTTTGGAACTCGAATTTACCAATTTATCTGACGACGAGAAAATGGACGTGCGTTCCACTTACACAGAAGTAATAAGCAATTATTGTCGTACCGGCAACGTTCCCTGTGAGCTGTCGCGGAAAACTCGGGTGACGTCGGAATTTATTAGAGAAAACCCTGAGATTATTTTTCTCAAAGCAGACAAGGGGAATGTAACCGTCGTAGTGGACCGGGAATTTTATATTTCCAAAATGATGATTCTGCTGAATGATACTTTTACATACCGGCCGATACAATGCGACCCAACGAGTTATCTTCAGTCACGCGTTAATAAACTAGTGAAAACTTGGTTCAACAACGGATTGATTTCATCTCAAGATAAATATCGGCTGCAATCAAGAGACGGTGTAATAGCCCGCGCATACGGACTTCCAAAAATCCATAAACCAAATGTCCCGTTTCGTATCATTGTCTCCTTCCTAAACACCCCGACTTACAAACTAGCTCAATATTTACAAAAAATATTAGTAAAAACTCTCAAACATCCGTCACTTGGCGCAAATACCAGAACTTTGAAAAAAAATAAATTTACGACTCAAAATAGTCTAGAATTAAAACAAAATATCGTCAATTCAAAATTACCAACTGACTATATAATGATTTCGATGGACGTAGTCTCATTATTTACAAACGTGCCTCTCCAATTAGTAAAAGAAGGCATAAAAAAACGTTGGCCCGTAATAAAACGTTACACAGACATCGACTACAACTCATTCATCGAAGCAGTCGAGTTATGTTTTACCTCATCGGCATTTTTGTTCAACAACAATTACTACCAGCAAATATTTGGCGCCGCAATGGGCTCGCCTTTGTCCCCAATAGCCGCGGATATGGTCATGGAGGATTTGGAAAATGAGTGTTTAAGTGAATTGGCGCCTTATGTCTATCTATATACCAGATTCGTCGACGACATATTGGTATTTTTACCAAAAGATAAGGTTGAGTTGATACTTAAGGTCTTTAACGGTTACCACAATCGGCTGCAGTTTACGGTCGAGCGCGAGTCTAATTCGCAGATAAATTTTTTGGAACTGACTTTGATACGCCATGAGACCGGCGGCATTGAATTCGACTGGTACAAGAAACCGACATCTTCTGGAAGGTACTTGAACTATCTTTCGCATCACCCTTTGATCCAAAAAATCGGCGTGATACGAAATTTGGTCGACAAGGCGATACTGTTATCTGATAACAAATATCACAACAAAAATTTGGCTTACGTAAGACAGTCATTGCTGAACAATAATTACCCAATGAAATTAGTTAAGGCTATTGCCAATAAACGCGTTGCGTCGCTGATGCATCGAAACGAAAAAACTACTGCCGAAAATAATTATACTCGTAGAAACTCAAGTAGCATAATAAGAAACAACCATTTTGACAAAAAAATAAACAAATTTGACACAAAATATGTTTGTTTGCCTTACGTTGAACATTTGTCTGAGTCTCTGGAAATCGCATTACGCAAATTTGATATTAGGATAACATTCAAAAATAGTAATAATTTGTCATGGCTATTTTGTGGGCACAAAGATCGGCTGACAATTTACAACAAATCGTGCGTTGTCTACTCGATTCCTTGTTGCGAGTGTGATTTTGTGTTTGTTAGCCACACTAAATATCTACTGAATACTGTTTTACGGAGGCATTGGTTCCATTTGAATTATCCGTACGCGATTAATGTCGAAACTCCGCTAACGCGCCATGCTTTTGGCTGCAAACACTATTTCGATTTCGGTAAGACGAAAATTTTGGCTACCGAGCGAGTTGCGAGGGCCAGAGACTATTTGGCAAAGATATACCGTGCGAAATTAAATTATAAGTTTGATATTAAAAAATTTTTTTATGAAGAATTTTCTATTGAGCACAAATAGCGCTCTATTGTTATATATTTTTTTATAGATATTTATAAAAATATGTTGTTCAAATATTTTTGAAATGTGTTTAATATAATTTTTTTATTTATATTCAAATATTTTTTAGTTACAAAATATATATGTATATATATTGTACATATATATGAATATATTTATGTTGATACAATTCAAAATTATTTTCTGATTGTAAAGAAAGTTTGTATACTTTTTTTTTGAATAAATAGTTCAAATGAATTTAATTATGAATAGATCAAAAATTTTTGAAAATCCCAAAATAAAAATTTGTCACAATCTTTGATAATTTTTTTTATATTGGTAAAATTCTTCAGAGCTTCCATAGGCTTTAATTATAACATCAAAATTTTTCTGCGACTTTTTCAAAATTTTTTGTTAACCACGAGGAGGTAAAGTAGACATGATGAGGTAAAATGGGTCACCTGGATTTTTTTATGTCAGTCATAATAATGAAATTTATTAAGCGACTAAAAAAAAACTAATTGTCATTTTTGAAATTCGTATATTTTTAAAAAAAATTTTCCACTCCTGGGTTTTATTAAAACTACCAACCGTTAGTATCTTCAACAGCGAGAATTAAAGATCGCTGATAAAAATTAATCAGATATATAAATACATTTGTCTTGCATTGTATTTAAATAAATTCGAATGTCAAAGTAACGAGTGACAAACTAACAGTCCAGTAACTTAACATCATAAAAAGATTTATCTTAATTATTCTTTCAACAAAAAGTAATTTCCATTAAAATCCCATCTCCCAAGTTCGATCTCAGCTATAAATATAAATCCTCCATTACATAAAGCTATTTTTTCAGTAAATATTAAATCAAAGCCATATCCAATGTCAAGAATTCAAACTAAATCTTAAATAAATCATTTGCCATTCATTCGCTCCCAACTATACCAGCATACTATTATATCTATACAAGATCTAGCAGTTGCATGCACAGCTGTCACATGAAAATCTGTAACTTGATAATCGAATATTTCTATACAGTCATCATCACGTTGCTTATTACTCATGTCATGTTTAAAAAAATCGCAATTTTTTATCATTTACTATTTATTTACTTTTTTTTTAATTTTTCAAAGTCTAAAGATTTTTTTCACTCCATTGAATCATTAAGTCAGCTCTTAAAAAAAAATAATTAAATAAATAAATAAAACAAGGTCATACATCACTAGTGTGAGCCTCAGGCGATTTTTGGAACACGAGGGCATTTATGACTCGTTAAATATTCAAGTAAAGACTAAAAAAAAATCATACATTAGCTAGATTGATCAGTGAAAGTATATTGTATTATATTTATTAGCCCCTCCTAATTTTTATTTTATATATATACATGTCCGTACACCTCTCATGTAGCTAAACATTTAGTATATGTCTATCCGCGATCGTAGAATCGAAAAACCTCCAGTCTTATCCTCTTCCTCTTGCGTGCGAGTCGGTTTTATTCTCATTTACTCTGAGCTCAAGACCACGTGTCTGGTAAAGTTACAAGGAAAAAAAATTTTCAAAATTCCCTCTCAAAATTTGAAATTTCGATACCCCAGTAATGAGTTTTACTAAAAAACCGGTATCAAATTTTTATTTGTCATCAAAATAATTTTTAAAAAATATTTCGCGTGTTAAATAAAGTAAAAATAAGTGAGTAATTAGTAGTATGTTAATTTATTAATCCTTGATGTCTTTTAACTTCCTGTTAAGTGACAAGTTGCTGAATAATGTGTAATAAATAATGATTATTATTTAATTTATAATTTAAAGTAATAATTTATTTTGAAAACTATGATGGGATTTTTGGAGTCGGTGTTGATATTTATGGTAAGAATTTTATTATTTAATGATTTTTAGTAATTATGATGAAGATTGTACAAAGTTATCGTAAGAGTGTAGAGCCAGCGGAGCGCGACGTTACGCATTTATAATTTATAATATGATTTATGATTAGTGATTAGATAATTAATATTTTTTTGAAAGTAGAGGAGAGTGTATTTGTGGTTTTTTATTTTTTTACTAAGTATTGCTGTATGTTGTAGCTGGTGTTTTTGTCGTGTCATTATAAGTAGAGGTGATTGTTTGACAGGACATGTTAATCGTTTCCAACGCGATAGACAGGTATTTTAAAAGGCCTGCGGTCTGTAGACAGTTTTGTTATTTTGCTTAGAGAGAGTAGATATTTTTATGACATGCGTTTTAATGACAATCGGTTTTTAAAATTATATTTAATAATCTGATAATTATGGTCGTAAAAAATAATAGGTGTAATTTATCAATATTTTTTTTTTATTTTTATTTCAATTAAAAATTTAGTTGGGGAAAAAATTTATTTGCTCTGTTAGATTTGAATTCAAATAATTTTGGCGGTTCAATTGTAACTTTAATTAAAGAGTGAGTGTACTGAGTAATAATAAGTATAATTAAATGAAATAAAAATGCGTTAATTGATGAGCAAGATAAATATAATCCATTGGGATAACAGTAATTTATCAGACAAATGAAAATAATTGAAATGTAAGTCTTTAATTTGTGGTGATCGCAAAGCTAGAGCCGAAGCCAAAGCCGTATAACGATCTTGGTCCGTCACTCTAAATTTATGCTCAGCTGAGCGCAATCACGCAACTTTTCTTAATCGCTGTCCCGTATTGCAGATGCTGGTGGCGAATGTCGCGAGGGGCAACTGGCGGCAACCCTGTGGCTCTTACGGTTGTCCCTATCAGCCTCGTTACGAGCCCTTCGTGCCTGCACCGCCCGGGCACACGCCTCGCTGCGCCAAGCCTGGACAAACCTTCTGCGAAACTCTCGATCATTATCCTCAGTAAGAATTTACTTTTAATAATTATAAATTACTCGCTCTCGGTTCATTTATTCCGTAATTAAATAATTAAGCAAAATGTTCTCAAGCTACTTTAAGTAGGTCAGTGTGTCCACCTGATCAGCACAAAGAAATTATTAATTACCTCTATAACGACCAGCTAATTAATTTTTTTTTAATAATTTAGTTTTTAAACTTGACTGACTTTTTTCGGGCATTCAATGAATTTGCAAACTCTTTATACGTAGATTTAAGTATATGTCCATTGTATTTAATACAATAAGAGGTGAGCGCAATAAAAAGAAAGGTAAAATATTTTATTATGGTTTTGTGCTGCGAATAAATAAAAATAATACTTAAATTGGAGGTCATGTAATTTTAGATTTTTATGTTAATTTTTTTTTTTTCATTTTTTATGTTGGTTTATAAATAAAATAGGATACAGAAGTAGACAAGTTGTGAAAAAAATACGATGGTAATATATATATATATATATATATATAGCATAACATGTGTGCTTATAAATAACAGCGCGAATTAGAAAACAGGCGTGGATTATGAATTAAACATGTGAAATATGACCTCCTGACGTTAGTCTGTCTTATATGTGTCCAGAGAAAGTTATAAAAGACAAGCTCAAAACATGTATTTATATATTTTTATATTATATATATGTGTAGCTTAATTCAAATTATAGTGGTAATAATATTTGACAATTCACTTTTTAGCTCACATTTATTTATATATATATATATATATATATATTTTTTTTTATTCCACATGTTTATGGTTCGTGTGACTGAATTATGAAATGGGTTTTTTTATGTTTACTTATCTAATGTTTATGCAAAAGATTTGTAACTCGCTAATGGATACTTTCACGAACTTTTACCAATCTTTTGTTACAAAAATTTATTTGCATATTAATGGCCTGTGCCTGGTAATAAATAATTTTTTTTTTTTGATATTTGTTTGCTTATAAATTAATTTTTTTGTCTAGGCAGCTTATTAAATTTTTGGTCGAGAAGTGTATGTACAATTTCGCGACGATACTAAAAGATGAGTCGCAGTACGATTTTAATACCAATAAATTGAAGCCTGGTTATGGGGGATACGAATACTCGAAACCGGAAATTCAAAATTTTTATCAGCCAGTGACACTATTGGCGCCGCAGTATCCGTTTTCGACGCAGGTACCCAATTATCAGATGAAAAATTCTTCAGAGGGGTAAGAAATTTTTTGTTGTTTTTTGGTTCATTTTTTGGGTTTTATTTTTTTAATTTTTCTCAGATATGCATACCCGGTGCCGTCTGCGTCACAGAACCGGTTCACGGTCGATGTCACAGAAAAAGAGGAAACGGATAATTCTAGGCAGTCAAATCCTTATGAATTTAATCAAAATCCATGGCTATCATCTAGGTAATTTATTTTTTTGAATACGTGTCGATTTCGGAATTGTAAGATTAGAAAATCAATCAAAAGTCAAGTAACCAAAAATAGTAAAAAATTTTTTTCATGACATCGTAAATCAAATTTTGATTCGGTCAATAGAAATAAAGTTGCTAAACGTCTATTGGAAAATTCTTAATTTTTAAAAAAATCCAAAAAAATAATTTTGGTAATTAAATAGACACTTCTAATTATTTTGATCTAGTAAATAGTTATCGATTTTTCAAAATATTTTTTTCCGTACAATTCATTTAATCTGTGGATTTATGGAATTATTAAATTTATCTGATCATGAAATATTTTCTGCGAAAATACACGAATATCCTCAGCTATATAATGACTGAGGAGATAAAATAGGGAAGCTGAGACAAGTAATAATACAAATGTATGGTTTCAAATAATTGAAAATGCTATTATTCTTTTGAACGAAATTACTCTTAGCTTCAATCAAAATTGGTAAATTTAACATTAAATACCAAAATTGTTTGAATTAATGTATGAAAGTTAATTTGGTTACTAAATAAATTAAAATTGCAGGCATGTTCGTCAAAGTGATGAAAACCCAGGACGCTCGCGTCGGGAAAATCCCTTCTTAGAGTCGACAAAAAAAAACTACAAGAAACGACAAACGGATCCCCGTACAATAACACTTTGCCCCACCGATTCGCATTACGTTACGCCACGGGCTGGATTAAACAATCAAGGAAACTGGATGTACATCGTCAATATTCCGCAAACACGTGACAATTATTCACAATTAGTGAAAAGTGAAATTTGCACGTAAGTTTTAAACAAATAAAGGTTCTACTCCATCGACTTTCTTGCCAAGAAAATCAAATATTTATTCAAAAAATTTTCAGATCCACAACGTGCGATGGAATTTGCAGTTTACCAGATGGATACTCGAGTAAATGTGAACAGCAATATGTACAGAAACGTTTAGTGGCATTAGAGGGCTCCGGTGACCGTCTTTACACAGACGTTTTTTGGATTCCTCACGGGTGTTCATGTCAAATTACTCCTAATTTTTAATTTTGTTTAGTTTATACTCAACCAAAATTTATTTCCAAATAATTATTTTCACGAAAACCCGGAGTTAAATTTACCCCCGTTCCGAATAATTTGGAATAGACTCCGTGTGCAGATGTCTAATAATGGTCTAGACTTGTCTGAGAAGTTGCCTCCGCATATTTCTGACTAAAAAAACAATGATTTAAAACTCATATTGCGTAACGACAATTCGTCCATCCAAAAATATTTTTAAAAAAATGCATTTCCGGTAGAACGTGTTCCCATAAAGTGTAGAGTGTAGACAGTGCAATGACTCGCGGATATCTGGGCCCAAGAGAAAGGTGTCGAGCGGAAGATGAATAATGCATGACTGATGACACTAAACCGGTTGCTTTCTTGCAATAAGTCTGCTATTACTTAAATTATTTTACCGTTCGCCCTATTGTTAATATTTATCACCGTACTCATAATGATAATCATAATTGTAACATTAGAACACCAGGCTGACTCGGCAACTTTACACCAACAAAAACAGTCATAATTTGTAATGAGTCACCCCCTCAACTCGAGTTAATCCCTAAACTGATGTGTCATCAATCATTTTATTTTTACTATATTATTCAATATTAATTTTTTCATTTTCTTTTTAAATTTTCCTTCATAAACTCGCTGGGTATAAAAAATATAACGATAGATTATTAGCTCACTTGATAACGCGAGCAGCTGCTGAGTGAAGGGGAATTTAGATTTAATTTTCTACCGCGACGAGAGATGGCGCCAGTGTCTCCTTTTATTATTTTTTTACAACCTCTTACATAAAATATTTTTTTCTTAACTATCGCGTAAAAATAAAAAAAAGGTTGTAGTAAAAACATGATCTAAAAAAGATTTTTTATGATAAAATTAATTTATAAATAAACTTTTTTTTATGGTGATTAATAAATCAATGAATGATATGTGAAAAATTTTTTATGCATTGAAATTAAAAATAGAATACATTGAAAAAAAAAATCGGGTTAAATCTTCTCGTACGGAAAAACTCGGTGAACGATAAAATTCACTTAGAAGATAAAAAAGAGGATACGAGTGACACATAACTTGAACAATATATGTTATATATGTGTGCTGGTGGTGAAAAACCCCCGGCTTTTTATTTATTACGCATCGGTCACCTCTGCGATTCCGTGGCCGTGCTTTACTTTGGCGACCCTCTCGTCAGTTTTCCACTAGATGGACGCCCTGTGCTTGAGTCCGGGTCTCAGTGATGCCACTTCACTCGCACAATCTTTTTCATCCCCACGCAGCCGAGGACTTGGAGAACTATAACACAGCGCAGTACAAGGGATGCCGCAGATACTACAGTGCTTAAGAATGAGGTGAACAAACCAATGAGCATCATCATCAAAGGCTTGGAAAATAGGACGATTAATACTTGACGTTGAAAAAATATGTATAATAAGTATTCATTAATCCGCCAGTGGTTTTTATGGACGATTTTTTTATCGATACATTCTCAACAATCACATGCTTCAATGAATAATTTTAATTGAAATTAATTATTTATATATTTCTTACATAAATCTATTATAGCGACTATCCAATTTCCAGCTCCCTTGAAAATTATTTTTAAGGGTGTGCTTATAGTGTTCGAATTAAATAGTAACTACTCGGTTCGAATTTTAATCGAATTTTAATATTCGATATTATACGAATAATTCATATATAAAAATTATTTGCATGCCAAAAAATTTCACAGGTTTTAAAATTTTAAAATTAAAAAAATCTGCTTAAGAATAATATAAATAGCAATCGATTTTAAAAATAATTTAGCCAATAAAATCCATGGAGTTGAGATTGCGCGGATTTTTTCCATGGAAGCAATGGCACTCATACCTGATTTACTTACACATAGCATGCACTTGTGCTTATGCGTGTTTGCATTCATCAGTTCACTATAAGACCTCCCCCACCTGTCAAGGGGTGGATTTCTGGGTACGAGGGTAAATACGCATACCGGAGTAAGTGAAAAAACGTATGATGTACACTCATTGCCATCGCTATCGTCGTTAGAACACTGATAGAGAAAATGTGCACGTGCATACAGCCGATATTGCACAATGCATGTAACTCTATATATATATATACATAGCGGGGTTTGTTAGTATATATATATATATATTAGTGTATATATGCATATGGGTGGATATACTCGGTGGACAAGGGAGTCAGAGGGTGAGGAAGAGCTTGAAGGGCTTCCATTATATGCGTTCGCGCACCCCTACGCAATACTCTACTTCACTCACTATATATATATATATATACCCATATATATAGAGGCGAAGAGAGAGAGCGAGAGTGAATCCTGAGATATTTTGTGCTCTACTCTATCGTACTAATAGGCTCCAGCAAGTTACGCACTTGGTATATATACCTGCACAATTACATCCTGCAAGTGCTGGTGTGTTCGCCTTAAGTCGAGAGGACGAATAAATATATATATATATATATTATATATTATGTATAGATGTAGGACGTGATGTAGTGAGGACTTTTGCTTGTTCTTACAGTGTAAGAGCGTATTTGTCGAGTGCCCTTGTGCGCGAGCGCGTTCACTTCGACCTCTTGTAAAATAAGTTCCTGGAGCTTTCTCGGATACAAGAACTTTTTTTTAGTGAGACTTTAAGTCGCTACGAGCTCGAGCACTTGTTACTCAAACAAAGAGTAACTCACGTGAAATTAATTTCTTAAGAATTGTCGAGTTTTTTTTTTTTCAGAGCGCTCTGGGCTCCTTGATGAGGCATTCAATAATACTTATGATGGAAAGTATTTTTAATTAAGATATTGAACCGATTGATTAAATATTTTACACTTTGTTGTAAATTATTCGGTGGTACTATAACCAGCACACCTATAGGTGGATCAGTTCTCAAAGGCTCTGCAGTAGCTGAGGAAAAATTAAAGATCATAAATCTGAGTTGAATCTATGACAAAGTAAATTGTCGGAGCAGAGATGGAATTGAGGAGAGATAAGGACGGGAGTAGCGTTAGGCAGTTTAATATTTGGGTTAAGCCGTGAATGACAGTGAAACTGCGTCGATCTCTTGGAATCCCCGTTCAAGGACATCACAAGAGGATAAGAGAAATGAGAGCAGGAAAAAAGCCGTTGCGAGGAAAATTTAACTCAACTTTGCGTGAGGGTCAGAAAAGAGGGAGTACGATAGAATAATATATTGCGTCGAATATATATTTCCTATCTACGCAATTGTTTTTTTTTCTTATTTATTATTGCACAATAATAAAAACAATAAGGAATCTAAATTGATTCCCCATCAATCATTTGGGTTAAAAATAAATTTTCATAGATCGTTTCAAGTTAAGAATAAATTTAAGCCAAAAACACATATATAACAGATAAATTTATTGTAGATAATATTAAAAAGTTAATATTTATCGGATCGACCAGCAAAGTGTCTGGGTAAAGCGTCGATCCGAGTATAATAGAATCGCTCGCGTATAAACCGTCAGCGTCAGACGACACCAGGGCAAAGGGTTATATTACTCAGCTACAGCTCGTAACAGAGTTGGTCCCTGTGCTGAGATTAAAAGGAAGTCATCTCCTGCCCCTCACTCTTTCCAGCCCCTTCCTCTCCTTCCGTCTTTCCATCAATCACAATTATATCCTCTCTTTACCCTACCTACTATCGTTCATAATTACTGCTTGTGACTTTGTCACAACTGATTCTGATGCTCTGATGCTCGAACTCGGCTTGGGTTTGGGATCGTGTTTGTCAACCCATCACCGATCTCAGTCGACACCAGCACCGTTACGTTTTTAAAACGCACGTACTTGCAAGCCATTCTAATACTCAGCAGTAAACATTTTAAATAAATTTTGAATTTTAAAAAAATACTTAGGGGCATTATGGGCACTGACAATTTGTTGAACATAAAAAATTTTTTAATTATTTCCTCATTATTAATTTTTATCAGACTTCCGGTCATAATTAAAAGAAGATAATTTTAAAAAATTGAAATTATTCAAAAATAAGAAGAGTTTCAGTTGAAACAGACACAAGTGAATTGCGCAGACGGTTAGTAAATTGCCGAAAAAACAATTAGTTGATCAGACATCCCATTGTGCCCAGTTTCTTATAAATATAGAAATAATTGTATAAATAAATTGGTAACAAGTAATAATTAGAAATAATAAAGCAATTGACAAGTTACTTTTAGAAAATAAATACAAAAATAGAATAAGCAAAAGTATTAAATACATAAATACATTTTTATGAGTGGATGCGGATTGTTTACTATCCACGACGGCTACCACGAAATAAAAACACCCTACTAAAAGTCCACGTGGTCTTTCCGTAGTAGAAATTTGCGGGGCATCGATCGCCGTGTCGAAACCGCTGCCCACGCGCCCTGTGTCGCCCATGACATTTGTTCTTGACATTCACTCCAAAACTGATGCTTGCTCTCTGCTTCTATGCCCTCAAAATATAGACATATATATATTAAATAATTTATAAACAAATTTCGACGGTGAATAAATTTTATTATTTTTTTGAAATCTAAAATTAATATGAGGAATTGTATTAATTATTTTATTTTTTTTATTAAGCTGTAATTTATTTCAGAGGCTTAAACATGATAAAAATTAATAAGCAAAGTCCTGAAGAAAAATAACAGCATAAATTTAAGTGTCGAGATGTGTAAATTGGCGGGCGATCGATAGAACCTATCCGGTTCCTCATCTGTACATTAAAAGCACCGTCTCGTGTAGTAAAAACTCTGTGATCTTATGGTAGTGTATGGTATTATATGTTAGAAGTAGTGTAAAGTATCGTGGCAGCGACCATCGGAGTCTTACACCAGCCACCAAAGTTAGGGGATGATTTCATGGCACTCATATTAAATTTAAAAGTGCGCGCGCACAAGCTTTTAAAACTTGCAATAAACTTAAAAAATACAAGAAACAGGAAACGGTTCAACGAAAAAGGGCTCAGGTTCCTCTTGCATAGAAAGAGAGACTAAAGATTTTATTTTAAATGAGGCTGAGTGTAATGTATTTTTTTTATTGCGTACACGCATGATGCTGGAGCCAACCCAAACCCAAACGTTTTCTCTTAACTTGGCGCACGAGGTTGCGTTACGCGCACTGGTTACCATGGTAACCTCGTGGCTACGCATTGATCGCAGAATCCCAGCGCGTTGTGTGACGAACACCAGTAATAGTAAGAGAGAGAGGGAGAAAGAGAGTGAGAGAGAAAGAGACTTGAGCTTGCTTGTGTATCTGCACTACTACACTAGTAAACTGATGAAGAGAGAGTGACTAAGGGGAAGATATTTTATATATATATACGCATACAATATAAGGGTGAAAGAGTACATATACTATTGTATGAGCAAGTTTCTTTACGCACGTACGCAATAGTCAAAATGGCGTATTTATATGTATACGTTTACTTTCAGAGGATTTCTTTCCTTTTTTTTTTTTTTTTTTAAAGTTTAAAAAGTTATGCGAGTATGTTATGATATGCAAGATGTGTGGCCTTATGCTATATATATGTATGTAAATATATATATATATATATATTTCAATGCGTTGAACGTGACTGACTCCTTTACTTTCTTTTTACCCCATCGAGAAATTTAAACAAAGATAGAATAAAAGTGTTGTGGAAGGGAAAAAGGGGAGGAGGGGGTGGATAGCGCGGGTGTGCGTACGCCTCGGAAAAAAAAATCATTATGAGTGACTTAGAACTACTTGATTTACTACGCAGTTGCGTCGTTTGCGGAATTTTATTTTTTTTTTCAGCGTAAAATATTGAATGGTTTTTTTTACTTTATGTTACTGTACACATTTTTTTTTTTTTTGCGAAGGAAGAAAACCTGGGTTTTGAGAATGGAGAAAATATTTTACGAAAGCTTACTTTTATGTAGTATCCGAATTCATGTAGTATTGTGGATATATTTATTATGTAATATTATATATATGATAATGTCTATGGAGATTTGGGAGGTGAAATATTGAGTGGTAAAAGTTTGGGAATAATAATTTTATTTTATTCAGCAATCGATTCAAGAATTTATTTGAATAATTTTTTCTCATGAATTTGCATGAGCCCTTTTTTTAATTTAAAAATTTTTTACAAATTGGGGATTTAAATGTTTGAAGTTTCAGCGAAGTATTTTTTTAAAAATAAATAGAGGCGATAATTGTGTACCGAGGGTGTGAAAAATTTGGATCGATATATACTTAATATCTGAGCGATCGATATAAGCCGACAATTCTTTTCTGTATGGCAGCGTTGCAGGAGCGTACCGTAAATATAAAACCCTGGGGCTCTGATTGCCAAAATAGAGCTTGGCAAGACCTCCGATGCGACAGCAACAAAATTTTAACAATTTATTTAAACTGTGACGTGTATAAATGGATAAGAAGCCTCAGATACTTGGATACCCAGCAGGACACGCATAAGAATTATTTACAATAGATTTATATTCATGCACTTTAACAGAAATCGTCTCGGGAAATGATGCCCATCTGACTCTTCTCTGTTGTCCTGGAAATAAAGTATCAATTGCTGGCCATTTCCCAACTGTGAAGGACAAAATGACTCGGCAACTGATCCTTGTATACCTCCAGGACCTTTAGTTCAGTTAAAGGTAACTCTGACCTCATACTAAAATTTTTTATTCCTCAATAAAAGAAAAAGAAAATAAATAAAAAATTTTCTGAGCCTGAGTAAATATTTAATATATAATTTTAAATTATTAGTTTGTAAAAAAATTATTTTCATAAAAATATTTATTTTTTTTGTTGATATTTACATGTATATAAATGGGTTAATTTCCGCGTAGCATAGGTCACTTTTGACCCTCGCACGACTGTGGATATCCTTCCAAGTTGTATTTAATTCTTGTTGCCTAACTAAACCACCGGTCGGCGAAAGCCACTCGTTTGCTGTGTGCTTAAGCGAGGTAACCTTGAGAAGAAAAATAGTGGGCGGAAAAGCTCCTGGAAATTCGGTACCGGCAGCTGAAATGGAGAGTAAGTATATAGGTAACCGGGTGGGGCTGGGGCCGATGAGTAGAAGAGTGAAAGAGGAAAAGAGGAAAACGTGTAAGAGCAACGTGTGTCCTTGTTGGCGCGGAAAACACGGCACGTGGCACGTGGCGCACTATGAATTTTTTGGCCTTGAGGGATAATTCAAGCTGTCACTGAACCACCTACGCACTTTCTTTTTATCCGTTCTCGTCTATCATTCTTACAACAATACGCCGAAATATATTTATTGAAAATAAATATAAGCGCATATTTTGAAATTTCCAGTAATTTTAATTACCAATTAATAAATTTGTATTAGTTGCTAATGATTGACAATTAATTAATCACACATAAAAAATTGGTTTATTGAATGCTAATGAAATTTGATTTGAACGTAACTTAGATGAACGCTTAATAAATAACAATGAATTTTATTAACACCAAATAAATTTGGCTCTCTGGGTTCACCACATCAACCACAAATTTCTGTTACTTCCAGTTCCATCTGGTTTATTAACAATATTATTTATTTAATAACAAATAATTGTTGTTATTAAGTAATTAGTTTTTATTTAATTTGACGTAATTGATCTCACAGTAATCGTTAATATTATATTGTCGTCATAAAACTCAATTATTTAACAGAGGGACGGACAGGATATAGCGACGCAAAAACCAAATTCTAGAAAAATTTTTAATTATTATTTTGAAAAGAATTTCCCAATAGTAAATCAAAATGTAAAACCATCAAAAAAATTTTTTTTAGATACCTCATTTTTCCCAGCCCTCTTCTTATAAATAATAATCATATTTATTGATTTAAAAATTTTCTTGTAATCAATAAAATATAAATAAATATCTATCAATTTATATATGTTGTATAAAGGGTATATATTTACAGAAAATGGGGCAATAATGTGGTAGCTGTAAAGGCGGACAGTGTGATGATGTTAAAGCCCTTAGCATCACCACACTATCCGTGTTACAGGGTGATCATCCCCTATTATCGTCCAGCGCCCTTGGCCTTTGCCTCGAATCAACACCCTCACAAGACCCAGAGTCTGCTGTAACACACTTCCATGACCATCCATTCACAATCTAACCCGCCAAGAAAGACCCAACCGACCCCGTGTCACTAGATGCTCGAGTCCTTGTCCTTGTCCCTGTCCGACACCGACACTGATACCAACGGCGAGTCCGCCTACGAACTTTAACTCCTTTCGTCCTCAATCTTAATTGCAATTACGCTGCCCGCTGACCTTTCCCTCGCCACAAATCTGCCGGACATCAAAGAACCATTGAGAGTGATTCTTATTATTATTTTTATTTTATCTGTATCTTTATCTTTATCTTTATGTGGGCAATAAAAATGAATAATTCTATTTGCTGTGTTAAGAATACAGGCTGCGTAATGGAGATGATGTGATAGCGATGATGGCGATGATGGTGATGACGGTGTAGATGCGATCGATAATAAGAATAAATGAAATGAAATGAAATGAACGTGTTACATCTACAATGTAATAGTAGAAATTCTCGTAACGCTTGAATTTTACCCCCGAGACTACGGCAGATGTTACCAACGAGCATCACCGATACCTTGGAGACTGCGAACAACTAACGTTATAACTATCGATCGCGATAAGTCGATCTTACAACACATAACATCGGTGTAATATTCCCAAGTAGTTGGGGATGGCGATAAGTTGTTTTGTCGTTGGGAAAGATGTCACGTTTGATAATTTTTTTTTATTTTTATTCGAAATGTGCGAATGATTCCTTGTGGGTGAAAAATTTCAAGCCAAAATCATAATAGAATTTTTTTCGGGCAAAAAGTGGCCAACAAGGCAAAAAGACCCAGGAAGTGAACACAAGCCCGAAATTTCACCGAAAATTGGGCCTAGAAAAGATCGAAATTAGGGTAACTCAATTAATTGATGAATTTTCAGCCTATTCTTGAAGAATTCTCAAATTTCGGCAAGTTTTCAGCAAAATTTCAGCCTTCTTCAACAAAATTCTATAATTTTCGCGTGATTTCGGCCAAATATTTTCTCAAGGTACAACTAATTCAAATTTTACTTGAAACCTTTAAAATTTTTGTGAAATTTTGTTTAGTAAACATGGAGTAATTTATTTTTAAAATTAATATAATGAAAAAATAAATTATTAGTCCATTAAATCACCAGAAGGTGATAAAAAAAAATAAAAATGAAAAGCATGGCTAACATGTGGTAGAAAATGAAATTCGGTCATCTCAGGTCAGAAAGACGAGAGCAGGAACGCCCTAATTATTTTAATTTTGAAAAGTAAATCCAACGGCACACTTTATTACCGGTAACAAAAGACGCTGAATTATAGCTACAGATGTTACTTTATCCCAAGTTTTAAATTTTTATTAAATAAATTATCCATCATCTCGCGCCGTTTAATTTATCTCGCCTATAACAATAACTAACTCCAAAAATTTATATCGTCAAGATTTAAATCCTGTATCAATATTATTAATTCTACCAAAATCGTTGTCAGAGTAAAAATTTTCATAAAAAAGTGAATTTACTTTTTTTCTTAACTTTTATTTATTCAAGCAAAAACTACAAAGATTAAAAAGTAAAAAGTCAAGAGTCTTTTTCACATCTAATATCCCGTGATCTTCTTTTTAAATTTCTCTTTTCCTCTATTCAGAAATACATTTAATATCTATATGTATATGAATGTATATTTCTGTGAGGGTTCAAAGAAGGCAAGAAAAATTGTGCATTTTTCTGCATAATCATAATAATAATTCCAGGTGCAATCGAGTACAGACCAACGTGTGTGCGTGTGTGTGTGCGTTTGTGCAAATGTGTGTGCTTGTGGATGAGGCGGACGATTAGACTTGTGACGAAATGAAAAGGGGTTGAGTTGAGTCCGTATGCCACCTTGCTGTGGCTCTTGCGTAATCTACATGAGGACTTACGGCATGTCGGTGGTTTGTGCTCTGGAAAAAGGGTGCGGCTGGTTATGGCACGCCAGCAACAGGCTCGACACTGTTGTGTGTAATGTGTATACGGGTCGCCTATACGTGCATTAAGTCTACTCAGAAGTCAGTGGAACCCTGCGACGGACCCCTGGGCATGGCGAGGGTGACTGCTTTTGGTACACCGGAAACTCAGCTCCTGCTACTGCTACTCTAGGTGTGCAGACTCTCAATCGGGGATCGCGCGGCCCCCAATTTTTACACGCGTGCCCTCTTCAATCGAGAGCGACGAGGTTTCTCAATACCGACACTATTCCCCATTTCTCTGAGGGGTTGCTCATTTTATTTTGCCCTTTTTTCTTCGAGCTAATATCATGACCACCCACATCAATAAATATCTATATTACTTTCTCATCTAAACATTTTTTTTTTTTTTTTTTTTTTTTTTCAAGTCTAATACAATTTTTTTTCTCAGCAAAATTTATTCATATATTTTATCATTTAATTTAAATATTTGAAACTTTGAATACATTTTTTCTTTAAATTGACTAAAAATTTTTATAAAAAATTTTATTAATGACGATTCAAGAAAAAGGTATTATATAATCTGAAGGACTCAAGAGAAAAAAAACCAAATAAATTTTTCTATAAACCCCAGTAATAATTATAAATAAAAGCTGATAGTCCAAGAGTGAGTTGACAAACCCGAAGATCGATTATACAATATCCAATAGCAGCTAAGGGGGTCTCACGAGCTCCACACCAGCCGTCTTTATATTTTTTCATCATTCCACAGTATCCTTTTTCAATCTCCGTAAACTGGATAGAAAGCATGTATATATACAAGACCCAACACATTTCGTCTCTCTTCCAACACAATTCTATTCTCGATCTCCAAGCAAACTTGAGTATGAGCATCTACCAAGCTGCTGGCTTGGTCCCAGCTCTGCTCAGAGGTACTGTACAGTACCAGGTGAACGTGCTGGACGATTTTTCATTTGGTTGCCATGAAGCTCCGACAATGGACGCGTGTCATGAGACCGATGGTGTGGTATATAACAGCAGTACCAGTAGCTCCGTAGCAGCTGCTTTATTTGCCACTACACTACGTTTACTTTTGTACACACACTCACATAAATATATGAATCTATATATATATATATATATATAAATATAAGTATACAGTACTGTACTACCGTTTGTCGCACACAGATGGGGATCAGAACCTCGTGCAAGATCTCGTCACAAGATCAAAGCCTTCACCAACATACACAACTCCAAGTTGAATCTATTGCTCCATACAATGTTCGTGTTCATGTACGAACTGTTTAATGCACATTAACTTTATTCTCTTTAACTTGTACAAAAAAAAATGATTATCTACAGTAAGTATCCTTACATTTATAGAATGTATAATAAATATATTATTGTTGTGTAAAAGGGAAAGAGCCGCGCCAAAAGCTATTGTAAATGAATAGGAACAGGTGAGGAGGTTGTAATGTGTAACGTGTTTCGTTGGAAGGAATAATTATTTCCTATCTTCATTATCAATCCTCTTGTCATACCAGTTTCACATATTTTTTAGCAAGATTAACTATTTTATTTTTTTCGAAGACAGCTTACAGATGAACCTGGCGCGGGACCGTGAGACAGAGCTGCTCCGATCCGGATCCTGTAATCCGCGGCTCAGGCTGTCGATAAATAAAATTCTAGTTTTATTTGAAAAATGGATTTTTTTTATGGGGCAGCTGCATTGTCAACTTAGTGGGTCTACACTTGTATTAAATAATCGATAGTTCGAAAGGATCTTAGGCAGATAAAAATCTCATGGGCGATGGAGACGCGGCGAATCTAAGGACCTGGCTGGACGTCAGGTATAAATGGGCGAATGTCCTGGAAGGTCAGTTTATTCGGGCATTCAAGAGTTCCGATGATAAAAATTGTTGAGGTTGGTAATTTTTTTTTAGGGTTTTAATTATTTGTAATTATTTCGAAATTTTGAGAAAAACAATTCACTGAATTTTTCAAGACATTAAATTGTTTAAAAAATTGCACACCCTGATTTTTAAAGGTGTGCATTACTATAATTTAAATTTTTTATAACAAAAGTCGGTAGAAATTGCACACCCGAAATTTTGGAGGTGTGTCTTCTGCTGATATTTAAATTTCCAGTAGAACTGTGAGAAAATAATAAATAAAAAAATGCACACCTCAAATTTAAAGTTCCAAGGGTGTGCATTAGTTAAGCCCGAGTAAAAAATTATAAATTTAAAATACTTTTATCAGATTTAAAATAAAATGTTTGTGAAGAAAGATAGTTAAAATTAAGATTTTTATCTCGAGAAATAGTCCAAGTGATAAAATCACCCGGAAAACTTTTCAAGTTAAAGTCACGTACAATCATCGATCGTATTTTTTCCTGCTATATTTTCTTTACACATAAATATATATACATATATGTCTATATAAACAAAAGACACACATTTCAATTCGACCTGCAAGAAGTAATCGCTATTGTTTTTTTTTATTTTATTTTTTTTTCTATAGTTTACACACACCACCTACACACTGGGGTAGAAAAGTTTTCTTACAGACTCGGCCAATAATTCAATCTCCCTCGTATTTTCCTGTCTTTTTTTACTCATTTTCTCTCAATCCCCTACTACTTTATACTACACTATTTCATAACTCGTAATTTCTAAAACAAAAAGTATGTCCTGCAACTTTATATTCCAACTGTAAATAAAGAAAAAAAAAAAAAGATTTAATATTTCGCTCCATCCGGATTTGTTCCAGTCAAAATTATTAAATTCCACAGGGATTTAATTTTTTTTGGTAACTGTCTTGTTTGTTAGCTAATAATAATAACAATAATAACGTGCACACTGTATGTTGGGAACCGCTGGTCCCGCGAGTACGTGATATACAATAGCATCGAGACACTATACTGTGTACTGTGGACATAGGTTTCCTTTTTCCTACCTGGTCGCCTCGATAAACTGATTTATTTCAGCATCATTGTATCCCTCACATCTGTCCGGATTTTGCCAGTGAATTTCTATACAACATCAAGCGCAATAAACTCTACAACGTTTTATATTCTCTCACACTACACATTATCAAAACTCTATATTATATTTTTGCCCAAACTCAACCTCGCCCATTAATTGCAACATATATATGTTAGGGCAATATATTTATCCTTCAAAAGATTTACCTAGACGGTAAAAATGATATTAATTTAATTTAAACAAACTAATTCGAAATATTTCAACTTTTAAAAATTCAACTTTCTCATTTCCACTTTACTTCGGTATTAAATTTAAGACAATTCATCCTGACTTCAGGTATAGATATATATATCTGAACATTCAACCCCTCATTTTCTTATTGCCCTAACAAACTTTCAGAGTTGAGCCAACTCTACATACTACCAAGTACATTCAGCAATAGTCATTTAAAACTCACGCTGGATTAACAGATTTAAGAGTTACTAATTTTTTTCTTTATTTTTTAATTTACTACAACATTAGCATCTATATCAATAAACAATTTCCATTAATTAATTAAATAAATGTTAAAAACAAAAAGTACAAATTTCGATAATTCTCAAAAATGATATTTTGCCTGACCAAGCTTTCTTGCCATGTATATTTTCCAAAATATCAACTATTAATAGCACTTATATTTAATATTGATCGAGAAACATCAAACAAATTTTTATTATTTATATTTGCCCGAAAAAACAAATAGAATAATTTGACACAGCTGCAACAAAATATTAACTTTCATCGTAAATATACGTAATATTGATGTACACGCATCGAAATATTTCGGAAACACAAATTTGTAAATCTAATTCTCGGGGTAGATATTTGAATCTAAATATAATGAGAAGATAATCTGTAATTGTATATACAATGTATAGGCGATGGTAAGCGTGACACAAACACCGTGAGACATAGTACCCGAATATCCTATTAATGCTCTCAGATGGCTCAAGGAGCCGGGTCTTATTAGCGTCCGTCGCCAATATTGGCTTGCGATCACAATTGACAGCTCTCCTGCCAGGCATTTCGATCTCCGTGTGCATATACATATATATATATATAGACACCGCTTCATTATATTCCAGTGAATACACACATGTATGTGTGCATGATGACGACAGTAACAGGTATTACGTGACAATATTAATATCTCCATTATTATTATTATCCTTATCATTATTAGTCAATCAGCTATATTGTCATTCAATGCATAAATTATAATTGCATGATACTGTTATAGAATTTTTTGAGTTTTTTCACCTGCAATTAATTTTCTCACATATGAGACTGCTCATATAATTAATTGAAATTAATTGTTTTTAAAATTAACCCCTAATTTCGATAAAATAGAAATTTCAAAATTTTGAACAAGGTGTCAGTTTCATAAAATATTTATTTGTATATTTTTGAAATTTTTTAAAATTTTAGTTCTAATTTCGAATAAAAATGATTTACTTTTATGAACTACTGGAAATTTTCCGCAGCACTCACGAACAGATTTTTGAAATTTAGCTGGCGGTAACTTTTCGAACCAAACTTCCGATCACTAATAATTTAATTTACATATTCATTATTCATTAGCTATTTTAAAGTATCACAATAGCAACTAAAATTTATATATCTCCAGATCACTAGATCTCACGATAAGGTCTTATAAGTCGGGACAATTATGATCATTCATCCGCAATTAATCCTCGGGTACGTGTGAGCGCGATACAGATAAGATGTGTTCTGTGCGATGGATAAAAATACAGAATAAAAAGAGTCCGACATTAGAGAATCACACTTATACATAAAAAATATATATCCCTGCATACAAAGAGAAGATGAATAAGGACAAGTCTGATGCATCTCCTGTCATTCTCGACAGTGGCAGCAAAGCCGCAACGACGTACGTCAACCCCCTGCTAAAGAATACGCATTAATTTATATCTGCATACGTCGGCATTGTTATGATAATAACAACCAGGGTGTCCAACAACACTAACACACTAGTGGACCAGATATACATATATATATATATTCCTTTCCTTTATTTTATTTTTTTTTAATTCTCGTCTCGCTTTAACCTCCGCTGATGTTCATATCAAAAAGACAACTCCGTATGTATATAAATATAAATATATTATGTATTCGTGTATATATATAAATATATACATATATGCGTGTCTCCGCGTGTGCATGCGTGACCGAGTGTCGGCCGTTAAAAATATGCGGCCGGAAAAATCTACCTGGGAAAATCGGACGCAGCTTTCTGCCGAGGCGACCGAGCGCACACATGTGTGCATTCGGTTTACCGAGCATCCACTGTGTACTACTGCCGAGTTGAGGTTAAGCAATGGAATCTAATTTATATCACACGTATTTTTTATTATTTTTTTTACTTATACTTTTTTTACTCTTTATTCCGCGCCATATATACTCACTCTTTTATGTTAAAAAACACACGTCCGGATACAAGGTATAATTTTTTTACTTAACGTCGCGTCGCCGTTAATTATTATTGCCAACATACACACACGCTCTTTATATTTATTTTTGCGCTCATTGTACCAAATAAAAATGTATGATAAATAAATTGTAATTAACGTTTTCTTTCTCTATTATTAATTCTATTTATAAATTTCATGTCCAAGAGTATTCATAATAATAATAGTAATGAATAAGTATGTGTGTAAGTATATATTTATTTTTAATTAAGATATTGACTGATCTGAGAAACCCATTCTCGCTTAGGAAAATTTTTTTAATAAAAAAAAAAAAAACATGTTAGTTGTGAACAAAAGCCGAAAGAAAAATTAATGAAGGAATTGTGAGATATATCAAGAATTGTCAGGAGCATATGGCGTTTTTTCCAAACAAAAATATGTACATTAATACTTCAAACACCATATATGAAATAAAAAAAAACCATGGGGGTATTTCTTTAGTTACAAAAAATAAAAAGTGGTGAATCTCCATTGGTACGTCGCCACCTTCGATAATCATCTCCACGTACCCTCGTGATATAATAATAGTATCCAAAACTTATGTGCCATCATATATATACACATACAGACATATAAATATATATGTATGGGTATGTATATCTCATACGTATCTTGAATCTCCTGAGATCCAACTCTACCATCAGACTCTATCATCTAGTTTTTTTTTTCTCCACATAAATCTCTTATCTAAATTCGTGCGTCATAAAATAAAACTAAATCTCAATAGTTTTCTCATAACGATAAACTATTATTACCATAAATCATTAATTATATATTTTTTTATAGTCTCGAGTGATAAACAAAAAATATTAAAATAAAAAATCAATATATTTTTAGAAATAATTCAAGCCCGCGGGAAATTTAAAAAATTTCTTTTTTTCCTAAGGGTAAGCGAAAAAATGTATTTAAAGTAAGCAATTTAAAGAGTAATTAGTGCTTGGTAGATGCAAAAATAATAACTGAATTAATTATCTATATATATACATATACATATATATATCAAATGTCTTTTAAAACCAAGGGTTGCAACAAGATGGCGCATTGCGTTTTGCGCGCGCACAACATCCCCACTACTTTAAAGTTAAATATATATATATACATATATATATATATAGACGATAATACCAACACAGGGTCTAGGTTTTCATTCCACCATAAGCGTAATAATTTTACTAGCACTCTCGCCACCCACCACCTCTACTACCACTACTACCTTGTATCTATCCTGGCGTATCCTGGATTCCCGCCACGGTAGTATCGGGATGACACCCGAACAGTGACGAGCACCAGCGGACTTGAACGAAGAATGAAACGCGGGCAGCTGCGACTCGTCGGACAAAGAATACATTTTGGAGCACACACAGTCACTGCGCGGCGAGCACACACAGCACGGGCCAGCCCGCAACCAAACCAACACATTTTATACTCGTGTTCGGGCATATATATTTTATAAACAAATATTAAATATATATATAAATAAATATACATATAAACAAAATTAAAATTTAAAATAAAATATATATACATATATTTTTTACCACCAAAATTTAAATAACGAGTAGCCATAAGTGTTTTTAAATAACGACACCGTTTATGTCGGCGACAACGCCGGGTATTTTATTTATTATTTTCAAAATTTACTTGAGTGCGGACTACTGGAGTTAAGTGTGCGTTTATTATGTAGTGACAATAGTGAAAATAAATTTATATTTTGTTTTGGAGCAGACGCTATTCTGATAACGTGCGTGTCTACTTTTATTTATTTAATAAAAAAAAAAAAATATAATTCACTCGTGTAATATCGTGATGCGGGAGACACGCTCTCGTTATTACTGCTGTTACTCGCGTGAATTAAACAAGATAATTAAATATGCGTGACAATTATTGGCCGATGATGACGAGGGATCAATGAATTATTGATAACAAACAAGTACGGATACATTTTTTTTAATAAAAAAAATTATTATCAAAATTATGTTCACTCAAATTGTCCACCCGATGTGTGATTATACTACAAATTTATGTTATTTTGGGTTTACTCCAAAAACAAGATCTGTGTCCCGGTATTAGGTTTTGTTCTATCCCGTACTCTGCGCAATTGCAAGCACGCGTGGACGGTTTTATTTTGTTTATTAAATTTTTTTTACAAAATTGTGTGCAGCAGTTTGAGAATGAAAGTGGCATAGATGGAAGAAAAAGAGGAAAAGAATAAGAATGAGAGTGCATACTCACTCAGTTACTCATTTTCTTACTCCCTCTCACTCTCAGTACTCTCGCTTTCATTCGCTTTATATTTACTTCATATATATATATCTGCATATAGATATATAAGTATGTCTACATACACTTTCTCATCCCTTTAAATATTTTTCACTAAGTCTTACTTTTTAAATTTAAATTCGTTCTCTTTACGCTCGCAAATATTAATACTCATTATTTTATTTTTAATTATGATGTACCGTTATTAGTTTTTGGAGTAAAAAAGTAATAACAGTGGGATTTAAAAAATATTTCGAGTGCTCAGAGGCACTTTTATTAACGATCTGGATAAATATAAACATTTAACCTGTGACTCACGAGTTGATAACCCTGTAAAACTCTGGGTATTTTTTAAACGTGGAAACGATAAAGTTTCAGAAGTTTTTTTACTTTTTTTATAGTAAATTTGGATCGGAAGTTTTGGTTTTAAATTTTTTCGGCTCAACGCGGAATTTTTTTTATGATGTATATAATAAATTTTTTGTTTTCTGAATGTAAAACAATGGGCTCGTGATATAGAAAAAAAGAAAAAAAAATCGTAAACCTGGTTTTAAAAAAGGGACACACGAGGAAACTATTAAGAGTGATGTAAAAGGAAAAAATAAAGAGCGAAATAACGTTCGAGGTCGTATAAAACACGGCTTCCGTTTCGTAACACGACAATTTTTCTGAGAATGGTCCAGGCTAAAAAGCATCCGAGAGACGAGAGAGAATTGGGTTTTGCTATTGCGAATGGACTGAGCGGAACTAAAACTTTTAGAAAAATAATAAATCGGCAAAGTTTAATTTCTACGAGTTAACTTTTACTGATGACGGACTCGAGTTTTTTAATAAGTCGGGATGGGTTTGTTGTTAAATATGGAATAGTGTATGCTCTATACTGGATCGGGGATACGTACTGTATAATATGAGGAAACCGGCAAGCATGTGGAGAGAAAAGAGAGTAGAGAAACAGAAAACGCGAGAACAACGGGCGCCAGGGAAAGATTTACGGGCACACACCGGTCCCTCGAGGTTCCTTTTTCGCTTTTTATCTTTATTTTTATATACTTTTTTTTATTATTGTTTCTTTCTCGTTTTTTTTTATTGGAGTTATCGCCCACCGACCGGGAATCGGCACGCGGCGACGGGGAAACCGCATCGCGGTTTGCTAAAATCTCATGAGAGAATTCAAAAGCCGAGCCGCTGCTCCGATTCTACAGATCAGTTTTGTGTTTCATTTATTCGTGATTTAAAGTTTTTTGGTTTGGCTTTAACCCCAGATATATCAATTACACTTTTGACTTTTATTACGTCTCAATTACAGTATTTGTTTTTTTCATTTTTTCAGTACTCATTTCTCATAAATTTTTCCATAAAATTATTAATTATTGATTAAAATTATTGATCAATAATTTTAATCAAAATTTTTTCACCAGACTTCGAGCCTTTTCTTCATATGAAAATTCAAAATTCTCTTTCCACTGTATTCTTTTCAGTTTTTTGGCATGGAATGAATTTTTGATATTTGATTTGAAATTTTTTAAAACTAATTCACGAAAAATTTTTTTGAAACTCATAAATATCTAATTATTTATTAATTATCCAAATTTTGATTGAAAAACTTAAATTTGATTGAGGCACAAAAAAAAGTTTATATACATAGTATATTTTCTCGATGAAAAATTTATAGTCAACTGTATACCGGATGTATGTTTCGAGGCAACGAGGTAACGACCCTGGATTAACGTCAAGCATTCTACACACATATCTTTTTGGTCCGGATACATTATCACACAAAGTCCGGAATAAAAAAACAAAATTTAATCCTGAAAAATTCAAACGCTCTATTTTATCGTTGTTTTTTAATCGCATTACCTTCTCGGTCTACAATCAAACATTCCCACATGCTCTACCCAAATACAAATGACTCTCACACATCTACAGATTGTCACGTTATTGCGTCCAACCGAATTTCCAATACGAAATTTTTAAAATAAATCCACGTCAATGGACTATTTGTGGTACCGATACTGATTACATTCTCCCATTGCCATGTCTACAGTCAACATCATTTTTGATACCCAATGAAATTATCGCAGTACCCGAACTTTTCATTTTTCAAAGTCTAAGTACTCGCAACCAAAAACTTAACGATAATTTTTTTTTTTTTTTTATATAAAATGATAAAAAAAAAGCAACATAACAATAGTGTTTTATTCAAATTTATATTTAAGAAAACCAGTTATACGAAGCATACGAGAAGCGAACGCAAAAAGCACTCGGTGTAGTTTGGGTCCCATTAATCTGTGGTTTAGCGAACCAATTTAAATATCAGCGACGTAGTGAACGCAATTTTATATCATTTCCGATATCTCCAAGGTGTATTGGTGGCAGTTAAAGGGTTTTATACACACAAACACACATACAAATATAAATACACACTAGACACATGTAAATGTACTATATATTATATGTTAACGCAAGTACATTAAACGCATGCGCGACACACGAAACATTTTATATTGTGATTGTTCGGCAAACAAGAGGATTTTTCTCTCTCTCTTCTCCACCCACTGCTGTACCAATTTTTCAATTTATTTGACAGTAAAATTTTTTTATACTTAACCATAACAAATAATTACAAATTTAAATTTGGGTTTTTTTTTTATTCAAGAGCAATCAATAAAAAAAAAGTAAATATTCATAAATTTGAAACGTGCACATGGATCTTGGTAAACGGGATGATAGTATGAGATTATAGAGATGGCTTAGTATAACGACCACCAAAACGCAGCACATGTGTGTGTGTTTGTATTTGAATTGTATTTGTAGGGGATAAAGGAGAGAAGGGAATTAACGCATGCGTATAAGTTTAGCTGGTTTGTATGTATGATATATAAAACGCGAGAGGCTGATAAGTGTGTGCGTGAGACCTTGAATCAAGCAGCCTTTGTCGCGAGACTCTACCGCGGCACATCACGAGGTCGGCGAAAGTGTACCCAAGAGCTTTTTTGCTTCTTCTTGAACCCCGTAGTAGCAGTAGTAGAAGTAGTAGTAGTAGTAAAAGTAGATGTCGCAGTAGTAAGTGTAGTAGTACTCTTTTTTGGAGGATCAGCCGTCGACTTTACTCACTCTCTTTACACTTTCTGCATACGACGACACGAGCAACAAATGCATCTCGGTCTTGTACCGTAATTATTTTTATCTGCGCATCAAAAACTGTTTTTAAAAAATTAAAAACAACATGCGTTAAGTAAATAAACTAAAAAAATGTAAAATGGATGGATGGATATTGGAGAGGGAAAGACAGAATTTATTTTTACTGTCTTTGTTGTCTGGGTTTTATAGTCTAATTAAATTAAATTTCGTAAATAGTTTAGATGTTGAGTATTTTTAAGATGATTTCGTTGGGTGTATTGTAGTCAGTGTGTCACGAGGATGTACAGCAAATTCTTGTCGTTTTGTGGAGTAAAGCTGGATCATGTTTCCAGGAAACTCGTCGGATGTATTTGCCGCGAACATATGTAATGCAAGTTGCTCTCTACTCGCGAATACGGAGTGGGCTCTCCTTTACATTAGTCTTTTTACAGAGTTTCGGCGCATTCTGTATCGTGAACTGAGCGACAGAGCGTGCACTATGGTGTACTGCTGTATAGTTTGTATGGTACATAAAACATAGTATGGACCATGGGCCATCTCTTCCTCTCTCTTTCTCTTATTTTCTCTTTCTCTTTTTCTCTGGTTCATTTTTTTCGTCTCTTTCTACTCTACTCGGTCTACTCGCGAGAGGCGGTATTGAATTTTTGTGCGTTCGCTACGGTCGATTCAGCGAAAGTGCAGCTTGTCCCGACTACACCAAACCAGCTGCTGCTCTCACATCCTCGTATACATCAGATATATTATGTCAAAAGAAAAAAAAAAACTTGTATGCTCAAAGATACCAAATGTTTTAAAATCTTCCTGAGTAAAAAAAAATTTTTTCCAACAATTTAAACTCAAAAATTTGAATGCTAATTACATGCAAAAAATTACAAAAAAAAATATCATTAATTAAATTTAAAATGTTTTTTAAAAATGTCTAAAAAAATATTTTTTGGCTGATAAATTAATTAATGATGATTAAATTTAATTGGGTAAGAACGAATAAAAAAACAAGTTAATAATAGAAGAAAATAAAAATAAATTTAAATATAATTACTGATTATTTTTATTGGACGTAGTAAATATATTTGTACGCTATCAAATGCTCTGAGACTGCTACGCAGTATATATATCATCTCACTGACAAGTTTCGCGGCATTTAAAGACTAAAGTTCGCGGTATTAAGTTTGTTCAAGAAATATACTGTACCGATTTGTTTAAGTTTAATCCTACCGACAATCTCGTGATTTTTCTGCGCGGCCAATGTGCATGTTTGTTTACGAAATAGTAATAAAATAAATACATATATATATATATTTATATTTATAGATATACGAAGGAAACAAACAAAGTGTTTGTGAATTAAAATATACGATAATGGAAGTACAGTGAAAGCGGCCGGTGGTTAAATGATAGCGAAAGCTCCGAGTAGTAAATTTCTATCCACGTCGAGAGGTGGATAGAGAGTGGCCGATGATCTACAACATTTAACAATGGGTCGAGGACGAGAAGATAAATTTCAAAGCTACGGGGAATTATTAGACTACTATTGCCGGGCTTTACTATCCGCATACTCTATACGCGGGTAATATTAATGCCTCCAATTGTCGCATACGTACGATTAACGTTCATCCCCTTTGTCGAAAATCATTTCTATACTATTGTAATTAAATATTATATCGTATTATTACCCTGTGAAAAATTGGGAGTGAATTTGGAGTTTATTTAAATCCAAATCGAAATTTACTCCATGACTCGGAGTTCTGGAGTGATTTCGGAGGGATGTGGATTTTAGTTTCACTCCAAGGGTAGTAGATAAATAAAAAATCATCCACTCCATTTTAACTCCAAATTCGTGTTTATTTTGGAAATTTTTTACAGTGTAATTAATTAATTCATTGATTAACATTGAAGTTTTCAAATAAATTTATTTAGTGTTGGCTGAAATATGATGCAATCGTAATATGTGACGTAGACGTAGATATCAATGTTGAACTGGGGGTGAAAAACTTTTGAATTGACTATACTCGGGTTGTACGTGTTTGGAGAGTTAAGCCGATCGATATTACGTGGTCCTTGTTCCGTGACGCTTGAGCTTGAGTTATTATGGCATTTCTAGCTTGACGCATTAATAAACCATTTTCATCACTCAACATTTTCAGTATATTCTATAAAACAGGATTCGCTGGGGTAGAATGGGTATGGTGGGTTACACGGACTTTTTGGGCAATTTTGTATATTTAGTTAATTTTGGGGTTTTGAATATTAAAATGAGTAGAATTTTTGAATCATTTTTTTGGGAGGACTAAAGTGAACCTAAGATTTTTAGTATTTTTACTGACAGAATTATGATAGAACCAAATAAATATTTTTTAGCTATAACTGCAGCCAATTAAGTCCATATTCAAATTCGAAAATGAATTTTTAATTTTTGAAATTTTACTAAAACCAAAAATCATTTTTCGCAAATTCACATTCCACTTGAGTCTTCAAACTTCTTTTAAAAAAAAAAAAAAATGTATCAAGTTATAAACTCCATAATTTAAATAAACATCAAAACCAACAAAGCAAAGCAACATATTATGTATTATTAATTCTTCTTAAAAGAATAAAAACTACTCGATTATGTAGTAAGTGTGTAGTAAAAATAATTACAGTAGAAGAATAAGTTGTTATCGTACGTTGTGTGAATGACGGCAGTGGGATAGTCGTTTACGAATACTAAAGCGTGGGAATAGCTGAGGTGGGCGCGTGTGTAGGGGGAGTAGGACTCGTAATAGTAACCTTGGCAAGAGAACGAGAGTAGAGCGCGTGGTCAACGAGCGAGCTTCGACTCATACCCACCCGTCAGCTACATCAGCTAAACATCTACATCACACCACACATTGCTACCAACACATCCGCACATCTAAATATATATAAAACATCATGTATTGTACTTGATAAATTTAAAACAATTTGAACCATACATCGCATGCTTTGCTGGTCTTTATGTTTCCCCGCCTAACAAAAGGCTATTTTTATGAAAAATCAACTATATAAATATATTTATATGTTTACCTGCTTGAAATAATTGGTATTTTAATTTTTTTAATTTCATCGGACAAAAGATTCATGGATAGCTCTTTTAATTTATCATAAGTTTTGCTATGGAATAGAGTTTGATATTTTTTTCTCGTTGTTTTTATCGAGTTTACTTACTCTCTAAAAATAGACTAGCGAAATTAGTACCCACTAATTCATAGTGCAAATCGTTTCACTTTTTTGAATTACTGGCACACTTTTCACTGGAAAATAGTAAATATTTACTGACTTTCACTATTCGATTTTAGAAAGAAAGTCCAAATTTTGGAATAATATTGTTAGGATTTTTAAAAAATTTGGTGAACAAAAAAAATGACACTAGACATAATTAATTGAGAGAATAATTTTTTTATGAATAAAATAAATTAATAATTATTTTATTTTTTTGTTGCAGAACGTACAAATCAACAGCCTTCTAAGCTATAATAACCTCAAGTGATTTATATTTTCTTACGAAGTGCGAATGACAAATTAATTAGTCTCTATATTGTCTACGTAAATAATTCTCGAGCTTAGGAATAAAAAGACTTGTTTATTATTAATTTTGTTGGATAAATTTAAATAAACAAGAGACGAAAATTAAAATAAAGATAACTAAAGAAGCCGTAGTTTATTCTAGTGTAAAAAAAAATATATCTGATACCTACAAAAAAGAAACAAGTCCGCCAGTGCCAAATCCAAGGATTAAAATTAAAATTAAAGTGCAAGTTATTGTTGAATTAAAAATTTAGAAGAATTATTTAAAGTAAATTGTGAGCAAGTGACATACGGCGTAACGCAAACCATAAACCAAAGAATCAACCATTTTTTTACAAATCAACGACGTACATAACGAGCTAGCAGTAGCTGAACTTGAACCTGAAAAAAATAATTTAAAAAATATATTTCTAAGCACTGACTTCCGTTGACTGTTGCCAAACAACTGGAGCCAGAGTAACAAATTTATAAAATAATAAAGTTAAAGTATATAAATTAATAGTTAAACCTTTTAAGTATTTTACATATAAAAAAAAAAAAAAAAAAAAAAAACGGAGTAAATAAAACGAATTTTTAAAATTTTCGCTCAGGAATAAAAGTAAATTTATAATTAAATAAACTTTTTAAATACGTACGGGAACCAATCTACTTCAGTTCGTAGCCTAAACCTGTCGAGTACAAAAAACTAACATACAAACAAAAAAATTAATTAACTTTACAAAAAAAAAAAAGCTAAAGGAAGCTAGCCAACGTGAAGCTCAACGAATGTGCGGAAGTTAAAATAAAAAAATCTAAATTCAGATAATTAGCCTTGAGAATTCGTGATCACATCATCATCATTAGCATCAAAGTACAATCATTTCCATAAATAAATTTAGTAAATTTACGTAGACTAGTACGTCAATAATTGAGATTTTAAAATAAATAATTGAGTTATTGAATAAAGTTGATAAATAAATAAATAATAATAATCCAAGGAGCGGATGAATAACCAGAAGATGCGTCGGAGAAGATGAGCGCAGAAGTTAAAAAGGAGGGTATCGCCCCGGAGAGGGTGAGCCCCCCGAGTGCGCTTGCTGTTTCACCGGGTAATATTGGGCCTGGTGATCCGAATCGACATCTCCCGCCATTCAGCAGTTTTTCTGGTGACGTTAGTATGGATAGTGGAAATACTTTGACAGCTCTGCATAGCCAGGACATAAGTTTGGGCCTGATGTCGCCCTGGGAATACTACGAAGGGCTCTCGGGCAGACTGATGGACCCGAAGGGCGAAGTAGTTTTCGCGGGTCAATATCGCCCATGGGAATCGAAACACGGTAATATTATTGGACTAAATAGCGAAGGATTGCCGAGTTTCGCGAGTCAGTTCGCGCCACCAAGTGAATCAGAGCCACAGTTAACGGCTCTTACACCCTTGTCGCCGGCCTCAATGTCACATTCGCCGCCAGTGACTTCCGCGGTCGGGTTGCCGAGTTTCCACACGCTTGGCTCACCTTTGCCACCTCCCCCACATGCTCATCCTCGTGGGACGGTCGGCTATCCGTTAGTCCCCGCTCCTGTGCAAGCACGAGAGGTCCCAGCGCTGCAGCAGCAACTACTTGATGAGAGACACATCCAGCTGCTGGGCTCAAGTCCCGTGCAGAGCTTCCAGGCCCCACCTGGGCACCCGCATCACGCTGTGTTGACGGTCGTGAAGCAGGATTACCCTCAACTGCATCACACCAACTTCCAGAACCCGATGTCCACGGTCCTCGACTCCTCGCCGACTTCCCGTGTAACCGGAGTCGACGGTAGGAAAAAAGAACGCAGAAAAATTCGAGCTGGTTCCATGGAGAGCGAGGATGGTAGCGGGAATGTCGAGAGCTCTGGTCAAGTCGCCGCTGTATCCTCGACTGGTAATCGCGGCCCCCATGGACATCTCGGAGGTGGTATCGGTGATACTGACGGCGACAATGGGTTGGGTGATAAGCCCGCTAAGAAAAAACGCAAGCGGTGTGGAGAGTGTATTGGTTGCCAGAGAAAAGACAATTGTGGAGACTGTGCGCCATGCAGAAACGATAAGAGTCATCAGATTTGTAAAATGAGACGGTGTGAAAAACTTACGGAGAAAAAGGTAAGCCGCATGTTTTTTTTATTAGTGTCCAGACATTTTACTTAATTCAAATTTTTTTGAATTCATCGAAATATCAAAAAGTAGAGTCATCAATTAAAACCAGTAAAAAAAATAAGTATAACAATATTAAACTAAAGGGATAAATTATTTATAAACTAGTTAAATATTGAAAAATAAAATGAAAAATTTCCCACGCATTTATATTTGATACGCGTGACTTGTTAGCTCATTTAAAATGAAAATTTAATCCTGCGTAATTTTCACAATAGTAGATAGCAATGTCGTTATCTTTTTGCGATGCGTGTAGAGGATACGAGCGTGTGAACGGGACATAATGTAACCACAGCAATACACTTAATGGAGTACAAGTGTACATAGTCGGTAAATTACACTAGTAATAGAGGTGTTTATAAATATTTTATACAGGGAAAAGTTTTATGGAAGCCAGCTGAAAGTCGTTGATGCCGGTGACTTGGACGCTGGAATAGAGAATAGTTGAGTAGCTGAAGTGGGTGTTCAGCTCGCAAACCTCGACATTGGCCCCACCGGATTGGACGCTCTATAGATATAGCTTCAGCTTTATATAAAATATATACATCTACACATATATATATATATTTAGCGTGAACTTGGCCTCGATGTCGGCTGAATGTACCGTCGGGAATAAACAGAGGGAAGCTAGAGGATATAGAGAAAGAGGTTGAGGTGAAAGAGGATTCCCGGAGGGAAATACAGAAACACAGATAACCGAGCTGGTTTATTATTGTACTGACGTTCAATATACCGGGTTTTATTTTTTTTAGCCCTCGTTTTCATCTTTTGTTGCTTTATATCATAACATTCCCATCCATTATTAATTTTTATCATTATTATTGTTATTAATAATTTTAAATATTTTATAAATTTTTATTTTAATTATCAATACCGTTGAATAAAAAGCAAATTATTTAAGTTACTCGAGTTATCGTAGAGCGCAAGTTCAAGGCCCGACCCGGGTTTTTTTTAATCATATCAATTTTTTTTTCTTCTTTAATTAAAATTAATTTTATTAATCTACACTCGGAGCAAGAACGTATTTTTTTTTAATTTATTTATTTTTAAAGAAATTTAATTTGAAATTTAAAAAAAAAATTATTTTTGCTGCACATTCGGTTTTAAAGAATTGTAATTTTAAAAAATAAATTTATAAAGAATATTGAGATAATAAATAAATAAATAATGAGAGAAATAGAACGTACGGGAGCATTCACACCGATAGTGAAAGATTTTCGCAAGCAAACAAATCAATTATATTTCTTGACGTTGTTATTGTTGTACGACATTTGACCTGTGAATCATATGTAATGGCCATTGAACGCTCGTACACTCTCACACACACAACACTTGCTGAGTATAATTTAACATTGAATAAATCAAAATACATATTAATATCTCAATTATTTTTCGCTTTGAACGAGATAAATATTTATTTTTAATCATTCGATTGTCAGAAAATTTTATTATTTCTTTTTATGGCAACTCCACCATACATATTTGAAATGAAATCAGTTATTTGTAGACTGAGTTGATAGAGATTGAGACGGCCCTGGTTTGAGAGCCCGCGGACGTAGTCGATATCGAGATGGCTGCGACGAAAACGGAAGAGGTGAAAGGGCTCAAGATAGTACTGTACGGGAAAGTTACATTGCATTGAGTAAACTTTTGTTTGCAGAAGTAGACGATCGGGTGCACGAGTTTATAGACGACAAAGCAAACCAGAATATAAAATTTATTGTCATCTTATGTTTCCAATAATCAATAACGCTATCACTCGTTAACTTATCCTCATACTTAATTATGTTACAGTTAAGTAGTTTAAGTCTTAGTCTTAGCTTTTCTTGACTTATTCTTGTCCACAAGAATAAGCAACTAATCATACGTTAATCTATCAAAGTGAAGCTTTTTAATAATTATTATTTATATATATTTTATAAATAATTATGTCCCCGACATTTTTAGGTCAAACTTTGAATTTATAAGAAACGCTAGTGTGGAAAAGGAAAAACAACCAATGACGATAAATTAACGAAACTATATTTTATGTTACATATATATGTTGTATGTATATATAGATACTACAGGTTCACCGTCATAACAATTCACCCTACGACAAAAAAAATGCCCTTCATATCCTTGGGGGATAGCACCCTCATCTTTTTATTTTTTTACACTACTTAACTCTACGGACTTTCTCAAACTTGATTTCATATCATCTATATATGTATATACAAAACATCTTTATACATATACAGTATACCTGTTGGTGATCTCTTCCGATCACGCGAACCTCAAACACGAAAGCTATAGATTTTTTCGCCGTTTCATTCATAAATTTTTAATTTTAATCAATAGTATAATTTATCATCCTTTGATTCAAAAAAATGTTTTCTATATTATATATAAGTTAGAATTTTGAGTTTTGAAATATTTACGCATACGAGTCTGGGAATTTTTGGGCTGATTCCTTTTGCCCCACAATTTATTTACAATGAATGGAAGAGGTAAAAAAAATGAGATATTTATTAGATACTGGGAGGTATAAATTTGAAATTTGTAATCAATAGTTTATATATTCATTTTCATATATATTTAAAAGAAATTAATGTTTTCGGTGAGGATAAAAAGTTTTATGAATACCCGATTATGCCGAAATGTCTCGGGGGTATAATATTTGATGATTTCAAAAGTTGATAATCGGTTTGGAGGATATCTGACAAGAGTTATGTATGAATACAGTAGTGATATCTGTCCTGGTCGCTCTCCCAGCTATCAGTACATAGCTACGTACGTAGGTACACTTTAAAGCCCTCGAGTTTGCCGGCGATAAGGAAATATCGGTAATCCACTTGAAGATTTTATTGTGAGTCGAGAGAACCGTTTATCAACAGAATAACGTTTCGAAAATAATTCCTGTTCAAAAAACAAGGATAAAATAATATCAAGTAAAGGATTTTAAAGATTGAAGAAATTCGATTCCGGAAACTTTCGATTTCGTTTAAGTTCCAGGCTTGAAAGTCTTCCAAGGATGTGTTAAATTTGAGTTTTTTTCGCCTATTTTCGAATACTCACTTTTTTCTCGCCTTACACGCAAGTTGATAACATTTTCTGCGGGGGATATATATATTTTGGGGTAGATATATATTTATTTTTCCGCGATTTTTACCACAATTTCCAGCTCAATCTAACCCCTGACGTAACGCCGCGATGAATTCTCGACCAATTTTAAAATAAGAATTTATATACCCCCTCCTCTTATATATGTTTCAAATATATATATATATGCATGTATATATTTAGACTCGCAGTAAATTGGAAGCTTCAATTTTGGGGTAGGTTAAGAAGAAACCATTTTACTTTTATTCGGTTTCTTACCTCCGGGGAATCGAATTTTAAAAATTTCAAATCAATTTTTTTCACCCACACATTTATTTTTTATCGCTTCAAATCTGCACGAATAAGTATAAGGATTAGATTATTTAGACCCAAAATTAAACAATCAAGTTACTGAAATTTTAAGAAAAAAATTGGCTAAATCTGTGGACGGTCGCATTTACTTTAGCAATCACGGGTTAAAAGAAAGAATCCCGAGATATTGTTGTTTTGTGTTAATATTTTTCTATGTTATTAAATATTTTTATTATTTTTCTTTTGTGTTGATCAGTGAAATATAAGTTGGCCTTTGCGAGTTTGTTGCCCTGAAGCCAAGATAACCCTGAGGAACTCGGCAATACAACAACTTATCGGGCACTTATCGCCTTTAACGGCAAAGTAAGCCGTTGCTCGAGCTATTTCAACTTTCGTCCACAGGTTATATTCCCGCTATGTTATAAATTATTAATCGACTTTTATTACTCGTACTCATAAATTCGTACCTCATAATTAATAACTAATCACTAATCACTAATCACTACACAGAAAAAAAAGTTATCTTGAGTCAAGAAAATATTTTTGAAGACCACCGTTTTCGGGAACCAAGTCAAGATTTTCTTGAGCTAAGTGAATTTATCTTGGTCAGATAAAATTACTACTTTATCTGAGAAAGTTTAGGTCTCCAAAAAAATTTTCTTGGATTAAGAATATTTACCTTCAACCAAGAATTTTTTTTTTTCTGTGTAATAAACTAATTTAGTTGCGTACTACACTAAATTGCTGTTAAATTCATATTATATTTTTTTTATTTAGTTATGAATTTTTCAGCGACTTACTAACCAAAAATTTACTAAAAAAAATTATTAACAATTCTAACAATTTTAACAAAAACAAAATTACTAAAATTATGTATAAGTTGTGTGATATATTATATTAACATTTCATAATAACATTAATTAATTATACAAGAGGTCTGCGATCTAATCGAATTGAACAATTCAAATTTTTCGAAATTTTGACTTATATTTAAACTTTTGAATACTTGGTTCTAATTTCGAAATTAAATTTTTAATTGACATGCGTTAATTTATTGAAAATTTTTAATTGTAATTTATAATTAATTCAGATTAGTCAAAATTTCGAATTATTTAGTCAAAATTTTGAATTGTCCTTTTTGATGTAAACAGCTCAAGAATAAAAATTATCCGCACACTAAAAATTACTAACACGAAAGAAAATAATGAACTAATTAATTACTAACACAATAATTAACTAACATACTAATAAAAAAATGAGTGTGAAAATAATTAACATCGAAACTAACGAACTAAAAATAGAAATAATTAATAGTACTAATAAAATTAAATTTAAAAGTACAGAAAAAAATAGGTCCTTTGGTAATTGAATACGAGTAGCCGGTAGTAAATACGGTATAGGACGTAGTGTAAATTTTCCCTTGTCACTTGTAGATCAGCCATCGTCTGCCCTTTACGACATAATACACACCGAGGATATCCTTTTTCTCGTTTTACCTTTCATAGGCTTCCTCGTTTCGATTTATCGAGGAAACCGAAACCGTAAGCCAATGCGATACAATTATTCGTGAAGCTCTGTAGTCGAGTGAAACCGTCGGCTTGATCAAGTCTCTTGTTGAATATTTTTTTATAAAATTATAAATATCAAGCAGATTTATTATATTTTATAATTTATATTTCTTCAAACGCCCGTGTATTTTCTTTTCTTTGTCTTCAAAAAGTCATTTCAGAACATTTTTTTAAAGATCTTTTGTACTTTTTAACAATGGACTCTTTAATATTTTATTTAAACTTTTTACGACTGATAAAAATATCGTTTTATATCCTAGATTTTAACTGTTAGTATTGTGATATTAAATATATACGTATACATACGTATATCAGCACATAAAAGTGAACATTTTAGTAAAATCTTCCTTAAACTTCAAAGTACAAAAGACTTTTCTTTCCTTTGGGAATCAACCACTCGATTATCTGTTTCCAATAATATATACGTATATATATACATATTTTGGTCTAACTCTGTCTTGAATTTCAGTAAATACTAAAAACACTAGTATATATGTATATATTTTTTAATAGAGTTTTGGTCATAGGAAATCCAACACCTCGTCGAAAGTAAAAGGGCTTAGAAGTCGTATATAGACTTGATCGCACGTTAGTACCTACATATTTCAGGATTAACTCACCCCTTTTTTTGAATTTTTTTGTCCGAGGGCGAATCGCGAATGTGTGAAAATGGCGCGAAGGTCGATCAATTCAAAATTATCGGCTATATATATAGTAGTAATAATAGTAGATTAATGAAATTGTATATTTTATACAGCACTAATACTTTCCCAGTGAAACCTTCTTAATAATTCTACTCCGTATTTATGCCAGATGTACTATTAACATACGCATAGAAATCGCTCGGATTTATTTATATTTATAATACCGACAAATGATTATTCTGTATTCAGATAGAGGTTCCAAGCCCAACAATAATCAATAAATAATAAATTATACTACGATTCAGTATAAATTCAAATAAATTCATTTGTAATTATTCACCAACAGAATAAAAAAAAATTATTTAAAATTTACCTCGTGAAATCAATAACCGGCAGCGAGGCTGGCATTCATTAAATGAAATTTTAATAATTAATTTTGATTAAATAAATAATACAGTAATCATTATATCGAATGGTTTTTAAATAAATAAATGACGGAGTGAAAAAAAATATAAGTAGAGGATATTATAAAAGTGTGCAAAGGGCAAGAGAAATGATGTTGGTAACGCGTGTCACGGAGCGTGCTACGCAGTTTCTGACGGTGGTAGGAGTGTTTCCTCGAGTCGATATATCGATCCCCACCCCCACCGTTGCTTCCTGGCCACGGGAATACAGGACTCTCTCCCATAGGATGAGTCACGCAGCCTCCCTAACACTAATACTCTTACTACTACTGCTACTACTGCTCATAAATTTATATACATGTATAATATATATGTATATCTATAAGTAGTAGTAGTATGTACATATAAATATATGCCACCCCTATTTTACTTCATCTTTTACATTTTTCTCTTTCACTCACCACGTATTGCGACTTACACATATCCGAGCTGACACACGCAGAAATATTTATCCGATACGTGCGCACACATTTATATTAAATATGTATGCGTATCAAGTATGAAAGTATATGATCGACTTGTCAAAAGAGAATAAAGTGGTGATGGTGAATTTACACGTATTTTACTTTTATTTACCTTTTTTTGTTTTTGCTCCTACTGCCTCTGGTTTATTTATATTTTTATTTGAAATTTTCTTACCGGGTACTTTTATTTTTTTTTTTACTATTCTCGAGTACTTGAATGTACTCAAGTACATTTAGCTTCTCCTTTAGTAGAATTATGTAGAGTGAATAGAAGGAAAATGGAGTAAAATCTCTAGAATGAAAGGACTGAAATTTAAAGCTAGTTTTACATTATTCAGCGCGTGCCGTTTGTTGACGGAAACTGAAAAACGCCAATGGCTTTTTTCGTATTATTTTTTTGCTTATGCTGAATTTTTAGTTTTCTAAGTTTTTATTCACGAAAAAGTCGAGAAAGATGGGAATTTTAAACATTTTTCTGCAGATCATTGTAATTTATGGTCTCAGATAAAAACAAAATCCTTCCAAAGACGTTTTGGTGACTTTAAAATTTAATGCAAAATTTCGAACTTAATTTTGACAATCTTGAGGTTTTTTGAGAACTCGAAATTTGAACTGTAATTTAGTATCAAATTGTTCAGCTCATATTCTCAAATTTTGAAATTTTTTGAATTTACGAAAAGATGAAAGAATTTCAGATGCCGGGAGCTAATTTTTGAACTTTTTTTAAAAATTATCTCAGCGTATAATTCAAAAGAATTTCTATTGAAATTTTGACGATTCTTTAACTCAAATTTCTAAACAAAAGTTATAATTTTAGTCAATTTAAATTTTGAACTGAAAAAATAAAAAATCCTTTGAAAAATAAATAAATTCAGTAATTTTGATATTTAAAATATTTTTGAGTTATAGTTTGTTATTTCTTATCATAAAAAAAAATTAAGTTAATATTGTATATGAAAACGATTATAAAGTTTGTATATTTTTCTTTCTTTCTGTCAGATTATGTGCATATACACATATATATATCAGTAAGGATTTTTTATTTGATCTATATACATTTATATTTTATTTTCGTGTAAACTGAGGCTGTGTAAAGTCGAGCAAACTTCCATTCAAAAGAATCAACAGAATTATCTTGAGATAACAAAAATTTAAAACTTTTAGATATCGTAAACATAAAACCAAAAACTGTATTAAGGATTTAAAAAATTTAAGTTTAATAAATGGCCTTTAATAAACAAAAAATAAAGATTAAAAATTACTGAGTTAAAAATATGAGGAATGGCGATGAGATGCAATTAACCCGCGGGCAAATTTCTTCCCAACTTTCGTCGACATTAAAAGTTATACGGCCTTTTCTCCCTAAAATTGATCTCTCTAGGGAAGCGGAATTTTTCGCTGCCACACCTAATCGTCGCTTCATTTTATACAAAAAGAGTAGAACAGAATTCAAAGTACAAACGGGTTGAAAATCAATTCTCCTCACAGAATAAAAAAAAAATTAATTTTTATTTAAATAATTTCAAAAAATTATTTAGCGTTTTAAATATATGTAACTTGTCATGCACACGTGTGTCCTCACGTGCACATAATAATATATCGTCAGTGCCCTTAGCGTGCAATTACCGTTGAAAAATGCAAAACGTACCCCGTACACGTCAATGACATTGCCAGCGAAAAAAAGTCAAACGAATAATATTTTTCCAATTCTCATCGACGCACCCGGACCTTTTTAAACACACCCGTGTAATATTTGTCATCGAATCCAAGGGTAGAATATACATCGCGTACACAAAAAAAATTTTTGATTCATTGATAAGTTACGAGTCAACTTTTTTTTTTAGTCAACCAGTCCCCCAACATAAAAAATAATTACTTCAATTTTTTTTATAATAAATTTAACTACAACGTAAGTTGCAAAAAAAATGTTGATAAAAAATTAACAAAAACTTATTTTTAATTATTAGATTTTTGGCAAAGCCAAATATTGAACGTTTCATGTCTGTAGAGTGTGATAATAATAATGGTAGTAAGGAAAAAGAAAAAAGAAAATTATTGGTAAGACGAAATAGATCCGAACTAAATATCGACTTAGCGAGAAGTTGTACAGAGTGTGGAGTAGAATTTGATGGGGGGAATCGGCGGCGGCAGGGGAGAGCAAAGATGGGGTACATTGACGGGGCGAGGGTTACAGGGGATGCAAACATCACGGGAAGCCTCGTAAGGATATAATCCGGCTAGATTCGCCGTATCGATTTTCTAGGTGCAGTGGGTACGACGCTCAGCGTGCGTATGTGTACGCGTGTATTTTGTGCGTATGCGTACTTATATGTGTATATATATATGTATACATATATGTTGTATAGAGTGTGATATGTGTGTGTATGTAAGTGCGTGCGTGCGTGATGCTCGAGATATATCGCTCGGTTGCGCGCACGAGGCTCCGTGACTCACTACTTGTCGTTGTCGTTGTCGGCTGTACACTATATGGTTAAAAAATATATTCATTATTACTAATGTTAACTCAACCGATCAGCTTAATTTAAACTAAGCATCATTCAAAAATATATAAATAAGTTAATGAATTTTAAATTATTTTTTAATTTAAATATAAATTAAATTTCCCGCGTCGATATTTTTTTTAATTTCGCAGAGCTCAAGACACTAACCTCCAAGTTAAATACGCAATGAAATGAAATTACACCGAGTTAATCTCATTTTACAGCGATTAAAATAAATTAACAAAATCCTGGAAAGCAAAATGTTAACAAAAATTTTCTTGTCTGCCCCGAAATGACGGGAATTAAATATTGAAATAAAAAATTACCGTCTTCTCCCTTTTACACGGTAGACAAATAAGTATAAAAATACATAGTAACCCAAAGAAAAATTCCCTCGAAAAATAATATTCAATCAATGCACTTGTTCAGACACGCGAGGGAGTCAAGAAGTTCCTTAGGAGCACGTGCTACATGTACACTTGGTATTTCGTCCTTATTCCCTATTCTCCCTTCCTGTTTCAAAATATATTTTTACTCTTTACTCTACTCTTATTCGTACATTTTAGTGTTGTCTACTTTGCATTATTATGTACGTGGGTACGCGGACTACTGTACATATATTTATATACATACATTTATATATATACAGATCTACAAATACATTTAAACATAACAGGTAAAAAAGGGCCTTACAGCTGTCGGACAGCTGCTCCCCTCTGTCCTACATACATAACATTGTCGATTAAGCCAGTCGTAGTACATACTTCATCCATCCATCCATCCATATATATAAATGTATATCCAGTGATAGAGATAAAGAGTAAGACATGTGGAAAATATATTTTATATGTTTCACGTGCATTTACGTATGAAGCCTCTGATATACTTTGAACGAGTACAATTAATGAGGATTAGCGCCCTTTAATATAACATATATATGATGATTTTTTAAAAAATTGAGAATTTTTTCCGAGCAGTAGACAAAAATGAAGATTTTACTAATATTCCACGGTTCAAAAATTTTAAGCTCGATTTTAAAGTCTCGAGGATGAGATCGGTATTTCCTTAATTATGAAAAAACAAATAAGACCGCTTGATTGAAATTGTTTCGTTACAACTGAGTAAAGACGATCATTTTCTGTATAATGGAAGTTATATTTGCAAATGAGATTTTGAACCCATTGAAGCCGAGAACAATTTCAGAGGATTTTAATTTTTCAACACCAGTGACCTTTTTGATGTCTTAAGAGATTTTAAACTCAAGAAACTGCTCCATTGTAGATCTAAAAATGATTTACGTAAACGAATCCTTAATTACCAGAATTCAAAAGTTGGGAAAATACTGAAAAAGTGTTGGCGCGAACTTTCCAAATTGCATAAAAATTTTTCGAGGGGGGAGTAGTTTTCAATGAATAAGTAGTCATTTTTTTACCTACTGGCAGAAAAAATAAAATAGTCGGTTCTTTTGAGTCACCCTAATATATATATAAATTTTTTTTCTTTCTATTTTTTTATTGACAGGCTTAGATGCGAATTGTTAATAGGGGATGTCAATGAGATAGCTCAAGCATTAACAATCCTTGTCGCTGTTTTTCAATGTCTGCTTTATAACAACTAAGCTCGATTAATTCTATTAAATTTTCTTATTATCTTTATTTGTATTATTAACGTTGAGTGTACAATATATATATATATATATGTAAACGTGCACATGGTATATATGTATGTGTGATATAAAATATGATGTGATTGTGAGTATTTTATTTAAAGTACATATATATTAAAAAAAATAAAAAATAAAATTGATAGATAAAAATTGTTTTAAAAAGGATGTGACTCATACAGTTTATTATGATTAATATATATATATATAAAAAAATATATATTTAAAATTATTATTTAAAAATACTTTGAATTTTTTATTTTTAAAAAAAATTCATTTTTTTCATAAAAAAATATATTTGTTCAAGAAAAAAAAAATATGAATAATTAATTTATAAAAATAGATTTTTTAAAATGACATATGAATGTAATTAATGATATAGTTATGAAAACAATAGACCAATATGAGAGTTAGGTCAAAGTAAGAGAACGCTGGCGAGAATGATGTCGACAATGCCTAGTTGATTGCCGGTTTATTATGACGTCATAAAAGTGAATCTAGTATATTAGTGAGACACATACACACACACGTTTCGCATCTCATTTGATCTCCTCTATTCAATCTAGAATAATCATCGGAACTATTTATAAAACTTTAAACAAAATTCGTCTAACGTGTAGACAAAAATACTTATTTTTATGTTTTCTAGTATTTAAATAAATAGCCACGACATTTCCACGAATTTCGGGGATCAAGGTCGGGTATAAATGTCCACAGATCTGGATTATCTGAATAATCGGTTATGATGGATATAAAAATATAAAGATATAAATTTACGTCGATGAAAATGGTCATTTTTGTCTTTGCACAAAGCAATTTATCATATATATTAGATGGATTTTATGACATCGCATTGGGATAGTTATAGTCTGCTCCGTGTGAATAAAGGGCGAATGCTATAGTTAACTATATATATATATATATACATATATATATATAAGCTTGAGTGAACTAGAGTGGTATAGAAGAACATGATTTATTTGCGCCATGGGGCACCACCGTAACGCGTCATATTTCTTTCGGCTGCGCCCAAACGGCTTTTAAGTTTAATCGATGCTAGGCAATATGGCCGAATTCAAAGTCAGTCAACTTATTTATTAAATATTTCAAATACCAATTATTTAAAAAAAAAATATGACAATAAGTTTGAACGAATTTGGCCACTGAAAAATTGGGGATCAGAAGAAATGGAGGCGGGTTTCCGTGGTTCGTTGAGAAACACAATGAAATTTTAATTTTAAGAGCACGGTGTAGGGCGAAACAGACGCAATTGGCTTTGAAGCTCACGTACGAGCCGGCATATTTCGGTAGCACATGTGCGCACACGTACAGCGGTTAATTCTAATCCAAATGGTCCACAGCGGCCCTGTTGCTAATCCCAATTACGAGTGGCCATTAGTTTTATTCCGAAGGAAAATCGTCCCAGTTTGTCAATTTATCTGTGTGTATATATAAATACTAAGTTTGTGTATATAAATAGTTTTATTTGTGTTAGTGTCTTGTGCGCTTAACTCCCTTTCATCCCCTGTTTCGGTCCCCTGATCGATCCGCCGAACCACTACCTTGATTTATGTGCCACGCTAATTACGCTCATTTACATCCAGATAGATCAAGCCGCTCAGATCAATTAAACTCGTCCAACGCACCCTCATATTGGATTTATACTTTTATTTAGTGTCATTCATTTTCTTTAAACTTTCATTTTTAAATTCTAATCCCGCTTCAATTACTTTTCTCTATAATTATTCTTTCATCGTAAACAGCAATAAATATACGGGACAATTCAAAACAGAAACAGCTCGATTCAAAATTTCTAAAATATTTACTACCAAAATACAAAAAAAAATTACTTTGACTATTCATCGTCACTTTTTAATCTTTGAAAAAATATACAATTCTTTATTGACTCTTGAAAATCTCAAATTTTGAACACTTCCATAATTGTCACTTGAGTTTTTTCCATAATGTCAAAATTTCCGCATAGAGAATATTTATTTCTGGATTTTAAGAGGGAAATTTAAAATAAGCGAGCTTCGAAATTCTAATTAAAGCTGTAAAGAGATGAAAATGAATGTGCGTTCAGTTGATGACAAATGATTTTGTAGAAAGAATAAAACGATGCTGCAACACTACAGCTGATTCGAAATTTAAATGTAAGAAATTCGGACCTCATAAATCAGCTACATAATAAATTGTTCTATTCTGTAGACTGATCATGGATACAAAGATGGAATATATCATTTTTTCTGGTTAACAACTAGTATGTATTGTATATATAAATATAAATATATATATATATTGTAGAGAGGTGCCTATTAGAAACTAGATCCGCGTAACAGCTGCTTGACTCTCGAAACCGGAAGCTGTCAGCCATTTTGTTTGCACAGTTGTCATGGTAACGATGGGATATTTTTTTGGACATCTCGGCACGTTGTAAAGTCCAGTATAAACTAAAATAAGACCAAAAATCAATTTAATATAAATATAAATTTCAGAGACATAAGAAAACGATGGACCGAAAAATGAGATATTGAACCCGGCTATCAATAATTCTAAAATCGGACAATTCCTGTGACGTAAGAAGCTGAGGGGAGCCCGTAACTAACAGGATTCATTTTAGTTTATAAGTTTAGACTAGCATCGAATAAAACCTCGAGCTTTTTCATCCTTCATGCTGCTGATTTTAGATTTATAAATTTATTGCTTTCGATATTTCTCCCGTCTGCAACTTCAATCTTCTCTTCCTCTTCCTCTTTCTCTTCCATCTTCCATCTTCCGTCTACTTACACAACAGATGGCATTTTTGATTACAATTAATCCGATATAGCTTTCTTTGGCTCCCGAAAAAATTTATAGTCACGCACATTTTATTTAAATTTCAATAAATACTGATCCTGTCACCAGAATTATTTATAAAAATAAAAATAAATTAACCAGACAACGAAATCTATCTGATTAAAATCGTTTACACATTTACACGTTTATCGCAGCTATTAATCTGCTAAAGTCAGAATGAGATATTTAGAGCCTTAAAAGACTTGTATCCAGCTATAACATCTTTTTTTTCTATCAAAAAAAAAAAAAAAGAAAAACGTGCGGTCAGTCCAAACGAAATGAAAGTATATAGATTGTCATCTACACCGAACAGAGCCCGTGGAACAAGTGGAAGACAAAACTACAATTGTTAAGACAAACATCTGCCGTCTTATGCCCTGCCCTCGTTAAGATTCTCTCCTACAAGAAAATGCACCTTCATTAAATATAAGACCGAAGAACACCGAGGTAACATTTTTTAGGAATAAAAATACCCTGAGCGAGAGTTGAAACCTTCAATCGAAACTTTTCGAATTGGGTGTGTTTTAATTTTTTAGTTCACTACATCTTGAGCTCTACTCGCGTTGACTCTGCTCTCAAAGTTAGGCTCAGGCAGATGTTTTAGTAGACTCAAGTAGCATCTATGCTCCAAATGAGGACCACGTGTGGAGGAAATCCATTTCCTTTTACGTTGTCTTTAGGCAACTTCTCACTTTTTAGTGCCCGACATAACTCTGACAGAGTATGAGAGTGCACGAGAAAGACCGACAGCTGCCATCAATATCGATTAGTGCACCTTTGGCTTTCTCTTATTTATCTAGGACTCCAGAATAGAATCTATTCACCACAAGTGGTTAGGGCTTCTTTATTCCTTCAAACTTTCTCGAGATTAATCGTAACCGAGTGATAGGTTCCTCCCAAATTTTCTCTTTGCCATCCGCCAGCGAGACACAAATTAATTATTTAAATTCACACGCTTATAGGCGCCCGAGACATCAGAACAGCTGTCAGCAATTATTACAAAAATCTATCATCATCGGGCGTAATTCTGTTTGTTACCTGCATACACTTTTTTTCACCGCATTACTCACTCTGATAGTGACTATGATTATCATCGCGATTAGCATCATCGAGAACACTACCAGAGATTACTCGGCTCTAAAACCGATGATGCGTGAACCCAAGTTTCGTTATGTTAAATATAAATACATGGGTACATCCTATTTATAGAAAAGCTCATCATTCTTTTATGAAAAATTTCAATGCCTTTTAAATGAAAAGAAATTTTTTTGATGCCTTGCCATGATTTCATATATTTTGATAGAAATTTTTTTTTAATAATAGACTCAAAAAAGTCAAATAAATTTCTCATAATCTATAAGCCTATTACAAATTATCTTATGTACTATATCTATATATATATACATATACATATATATATAAAGTAGACATTGGTACAGTATGCGACCGTTACAAATACGCTTGTCGGTGCAACAATGGCCGATATTTTTATAGCGATTTGCTACGGCAGCTACATCAACACCGACCGGTTTTTCAGCGTGCACTGAAACATCTGCCGCTTATTCGTTTCTTCAACATCTCCATATGTCTGTTTCGTTTGCTATATATATGTATTACTATATTCGAATATATATATATGAGGTCAAAAACATTGCACTCTTATTTCACACACACATGATTATTTTGAAAGAAAAATAATTTTGTCATTGTCAACAGTAAATGACGAATTTTCCCAAGCGGCATTAAATGATTAATTGAAGGCGTATATAATACAATATATACCTTTATATGCCTCTATATATTTTTTTTTATATTGATGAATAAAATATCAAAAATGATAAATAGTAATATTTTGAAAAATGAATTAATAAATAAAGTGTGAAAAAATGCGTTTAGGTTTGTCTGGGCTTTAGAGGCAGCTCTCAATGCAATCTGTGCAAGTACCGAGACTCAGATTGAGGATTGACATGCTAGAACGAATCATACTTGCGAATTAGTTAATCAATCAATTTCCCGACGTACTACTCTCGCAATGAGATCTCTACGAATTACATTAACCTACAGACATATATAGACATATGTGTATAAATATGTGTGTACACGGATAGAGTTACTCGGAGTGTGTCTATCATAAAAGAACGACGCGGTCACTCTGTACAGATTATGGATCACGCTATTTGCAATCTTCAATTCTATTATAATATTTATCAATTTAATTTTTATGTTAACCCTCTTTTAATTTAGTCATTTTTTCTTGTATAGAAATTTTAATAGTTCATTTTTATGAAAAATTTTTGAATGATTGAAGTAAAAAATAAAAAAAATAGTAAATTATTAATATATGTAATGTGATATAATCACAAGTTAGAGAGTGTGAAAAAAAAATTAATATTTATTATTAAAATTTATTTGAAGGCCATAATTTAAAAGTGTAGTGCGGATGTAGCATCTTTGTCAGCATCAGCGGGATTATTTTTCAAATTTCCCAAGAGACTTCCGGTGATGTAGTGATAGTGTACATACTCTTAAAGCATACATGTACATGGACACGTACGAGACACTCGACAGTCACAGAGTCTGATCAAAGTGGCCATAATAACAAACGCGTTAATACTTACACACATATTTTATATTTATAAATCTGTACGTACGTGTACCCGTGGTTTATATATTCGTATATTAATATATATAGTGTCCTCGAAAGTTGACAGCGTATGCGTGCTCTCAGGGCACTCAGTCTATTATGCATCAGCACGTTTACAATCAACGTCACGCATACATTCAGCAGATCACGTAAAAGTCAAATCTTGTGTTACACAAAAATACATATCTCCCATAATAACAATAATAATCATAATGGTAATCATAAAAAAATCCCTTGTTACCTAAAGTCGAGGCGGCTCTAATGCAGATCCAGATCCAGTGCAAAAACTTTCAAAAAAATTCGTACCCCTGATTTACATTTCAACGAAAAAATTTATTCCGAGACATTAATTCAAAATTGTATAATTATTTTTTTTGTACGTAAACCGGCTTAAATAAATATACAAACGTAATTTTTTTCGTCATCCGGAAGGCAATTCAATCAACAAATGCGGGTGATACGCAGCGAGTAGATCGTGGGAATAAGCTGCCACTGCCTGGATCATAAGAGAAAATTTTTCAGGCTAATGTACCCTTATAGACTATCATCAACCTTTTCTACCCTCATACACACGTTACCTCATCATTTATTTAACGATAAACTTAAGATTTAACCGATAATATATTTTTCTAAATTCATTATTCATTAATCACTAAATCAATATACAAAAATTAATAATCGCTTTATTTTAATAAAAAATTACGTGGGATCTAAAATTTTCATTGACCATAAAAACCTATGAAATTACTTTAGGGACTTTTAGGACTTCGCTCGGCATTATTGCGTCGAAATTTTGACTTAAGAGGCTTAGGTACCGTAATTTTTAAAAATAAACTGTCAAGTTGTTCAAAATAGTCACTTAGGAATGACAAAATAAAAAAGTCATCGGTATTAATGTGAAAATAATAAATATTAAAACTAAACAAAAGGAATAAATGAATTTTCTTTCGAGCTAAAAAGTACAAAAATGCGTTATTAAGTGGAGATAAAGCTTTTGAAGTAGTTGGTAGATTCTTAAAGTAACTTGACAATGGAAAGGAAAGCAGATAGAAAAGGAAATGGGTTTTTAATTAAAATCCTCAAGATTCTCCAGAATAATATGTGAATAACTGTGCGAAGAATTTCTTGATAAAAAAATAATTATTAAAATTTGAATCCGAAAAAACCGGTCATTAAATTTTTTAATTGATATTCGTGATAGTTATTAATAAATACTCAGCAGGTGACTTAATTAAAAAAAATTAAAATTCGAGCCCATGTTAAGTTGCTGATATAAATAATTGTTGGTATAATTGATAGAGATAAAAGAACCGAGTGAGAGGAAGAGTTGTTATCTGACGAAAGGGTGAGAACGAAAAAATGACGAGACCTTACAGCAAAGCAGCTGGCTCTGAAACAAGATAGTGTCGGGACATGCATAATAATCGGTTAACAGGTTTTATGAACCTGTAACGGTGCGGACACGACGGAAGCCGCACTCAACTACCGAGTCATCAGCACACAAGCCACTGCCGGGCCAATTTGCTACTCTGGTCCAGCTACTGCAGCATCACCCAGCCAATCACTCTCTCTCTCTCTCTTTCTCTTGCTCTTACTTGCCCGTTCGACTTCCATCCCACTAAAGTCTCCACTTGTATGCTTAATACATTTATTGGACACTCATCTCATCTCTTACTCCCTGATCCGAGCAGGCAGACCCGAGACCCGAGAGCTGACCGACGATAAATTGATTAGTTAGCCTACGATGGACACATCAGCAATCTGGGTGAGTGTATGCTCGCTCGCGCATAGAAAAATCCTGGGAATGAGTCCCCAACAGTAAAGTTGATAGCAAAGTCTGTCTCTGTATATTAGCTACCGTGTGCACCGCACTGTCATCATCAGTGACAGCATTACCAATACCAGTTGCTGGTGATGCTGATGGAGATGTAGTGGTAGCCAATGAAAATAAAAAAGGATGTCAGATTGCCGCGGCGTCGGAAGCTTCGGATTAAGTTAGGAAGTAGACTGTTAGCATGTCGGGATTAAAGAGCAAGGAGAGTCAATGAGATGGGTATAAACACTGTGAGATATAAAAAATAATTTATATTTTAATAGAGGCTCATAAAGTATAAATTGTGCTGCAAATACTCGACATGTTTTGCAATGAATTTTTTTTTCTTCTTAAGTGAATACTGAGAGTGAATTCGGCAAACGAGTTATTTAAATGAAAAAAATGCTGGAGCACGTGTGAGGAAATCGCGTGTCCACATTTACGGTACGTGTTATCCGTGGTCATCGTACTACGCGGATTGAGTAGTACACATATACCAGTTTGCGTCTCGAGAGGGTGTGGGTGTGGGTGGTGGATGAGACAGCAGAGTATTATAGCGGGTGGAACCTTGACCTGAAGCTCGAGCCGGTTTGTTTGGGTTCCGCCTACGTCAAACCATCCCAGTATATCGCAGGGAACTTTGCACGCGACACTCTATCAGCCAGCTAGCCATCGACCGCGAGCCGCTTTGCTTTTGTTCTCATTAATACCCACCCGATAATTTACATTATGTATTTATAAATATATATCTATATAAACATGACAGCGCCAGCGTTAATATTAACGTATACATCAACATTATTTATGAATGTATGATACGACGTGCTGTCATAATGATGGATCGTAAATTTTGGAAACGTATCAAAATATCCTGTAACCAGAACGAATTTGGTTAGTGATTAATTAATGCATGGGAACATTACACGCTCGCAGTATGGCCGCAACATCTGTTGTTTTTTTTAATATAATTTTTATTTAAATGCGATAGAGTTTGGTAACGATCGGAAGTCTATAAAAAAATTGATGCATTGCTGGAATTATTTACTGGCTGAAAATTTTGAGTCTGGAAAGGACTCAGTTTGACTTTGATGTTGACTTTGGCGTTGGGAATTGACCCCAGCTGCTTTTCAACGGTATGCTTGTCAGAAATTTCATTGAAGGCAAGTAATAATATAATAACTGATGTATGAAGTCGTAGAAACAGCGGGATTAATATTTCATGCTGCAGAAAGTTTGTCTGAGCGAGCGAATAGAAACTTTTGAATCTCCGTAAGTTAGTGAAGGCGGTAACTGGATCGTAGCTGGTATAGCTACCAAGAGTCTGAGGCAAACAGTATTTCAAGTTAAACGCGGCTCGGTTCTAGCAGCGAATAGGCCCCACGGGCGTTAAATTCAAAGTTACGAGTGGCCTCAAGAGAGCCGATCTAATATCTGGCCGTTTCCAACCCTTGGAACCACTAGCACTTTCGGTCCTCAATACTGTTGAGCTTCAACGTCGGAGCAACTAAGAGAACCTCCAAATTCTGTTAAATTAAATTATGTGGATGCTGCCCTTTTCAAACGAACCGCGATATTACCCAAAGACCCTCACCCCCAGGCCACGGGTTTAATTTTCCATTTATATCTTAATGACTCTCGCCAACAATTTATATCGATTCCAATAAATTTTATCATCAACTTGACATTTTACATTTCACAATTTCTCTACCCCCGTCTTTCTTTCCTCGTTCCTTGCTCATATTACAAAACTTTTTAATTATCCATTATTCTAGACACTATTTTACTGATAAAAAAAAAATTTCGAAAAATAATAAACCAAGAAGTTATTTATCTCCGGTGTAATTGACTAACCGGAGTGACAAGTATCGCACAGGAAGGAAGGAATGATTGAAGACAAGTTAAAGAGTATCAGCGGTAGAGGTAAAAGAGGGTTCGGAGATAAAACCTTACGGGAGGCAGCCGCTTTATAGCTTTAGAGTGAATGCTCTGCTGTCAGAGTAATGCCACTGAAAAGACCCTCTTTAACATACACTGTCTTCCTTCCTCCTGAGACTGCGGCTTCAAGAACACGGGAGTGAGATAAAATACCAGAACACAAGCAGAAGGTATTACATAAACGCTTTGGAGCTAAACCCGGCGTATAGGTGATGCAAGGGCGTTGACGTTTGTGCCTGTTATCGGGGTCAGGGTCGTCGGTCGTGCATACAAGGGTTAGGGAAATCCACCGGTGGTTTTCCGGCTCGTCACGCCAACCCGCTGGGAATTTGGGTCGCTGATTCTTCCTATCCCTATATCTAGTCTCTCACTACACTTATCCCCTATACCAATATCTACAACACGTCTGCGAGCATTCAGCACTCTTTCATTCCATTGTTTACTTGTCTATATATATATATATATATATATATACCCGATCATCCTTATCCACCAGCTACCTGAGTCCACGAACCCCGGGATAATCAGAGGAAATTCAAGCCAATACAAACACAGTAATCCCCAGTAACCCGTTTGCTGGAGCATTCGGCATCCACTTTCGCCGCCTGTAGAATTCCAAGGTTCGTGGAACGAAATGAAAGACCAGAACCAGAGACCAGCAGAGCTCGAGGCGATGCATGATATGAAGAGACTCAAGACAAACGTGCCGACAATGGGCGGCGCCTTGGGTTCTTTTCACGTGGCTCGTGCCAAACTCACACATATAATACCCAATTGGGTTTAATGGGGGAGTACTTTGGATATACAATAATAAGAGTGGGGTATCCCGTGACTTATACAGTCCCTCGGCATTTTGGAGGGGTCCGTCCGAGTATAGAGCCTCGAGATTTTATAACATCAGGAATAGGTACCGGGTCTCGATACCCCTGCTTAATTATCTGTAGTGTTTGTATAGAATTTTTGAGCGAGTGTGAGTACTGAACACCCTCGCATATTCAACAAAACGCCAGACATGACACCTGGCGTGTCTAGACGTCTTCTTAAAGACCGGGTGCACATACTAAGATATATAATATACTAGCCCTCTTTTCTTTTCTCACTTTCTTTTACCATACGCACCGGTCCTCATTTTCTAATGCCACTGATTTTAAGCCCCACTTATACCCAACCTCTGTTCGCCGGTGCCCGACTCGTAGCCCTTTAAATTTAAAGGGCTTTTATTTGTGCCTCCCATGTATATACTTAACTCTGTCGAAAATACTCGGATAAGTCGCACCTATTCAAAAAATAAAAGTCGAGAAAAATAAAACCAATAGGATAGAGTAGACGTTACATATTAAGAAGTGGGCCGCAACGTGTTGAAGATAAAAAGTAACTGACCTATGACATTGGGACGATGAGCGAGCAGTGTGTTAAATAAAAAAAAAGCGAGGGTAATGGGCCCTTCTACCCCTCGCTATCGTATTAAGATATCAAATGGCGAATATCCGAGTAAAGTCCCCTCAGAGACGACATGTGCCGCGACACGAGTCAAGTCTGAGCGTGAGGAGAAAGACCACCAGCTACAGAGGAGAATAAGCGACACCAGAGTTGCCGAACCACCTAGCCACCCTTTTCTAGTGTAACGTAGTGGCGTAATGTATCGCTGCCCTCGCTCGCCCGAGGACCCGGAGTCGGAGTAGTCGAATGAAAACGTGCTGGTACTGAGCGGGTCATGAATGAAATCCCTCCTGGAGGGTCGAGTGCTGGATATGCTGCCTGTTGTATGGCTCTGCTGTGTCGACCCTCTTTACCCATTCCACCTTTATATATCTCCACTACTATTCATTTATATATATGTACTACTCTCGGGTGACTCTGGCTCCACTCACCGATACGAGTCAGAGAAACGAGGAACGAGGAAAATCCCGCACTCGGAACAATAACATATCCACGTGGACATTCACGTGAGACACTGGTTGCATCGACTTGTTATTTTCGCATCGCAATTTCACTTAAAATATTTTCCAGTCATAAATAAACAATTAAAACATAAGCTGATGAATCTTAAGGTTTTAATTTAAAAAATTGCTCATTTTATTGAACAAGTACGAATTTAAAAATAATTATTTTCGACCTTCAATATTGTGGTTACTTAACAATCGTTTACCCTCATAACATTTATAATTAAAACTTCCAGTAATCGACAACGCACTTATTTATGAAAAGCAACCAATCAGACTATATTCCTGTCTTCCAACTTATTATTTATTTATACCCACTTTCATTGTTTCTCAGAAGTCTAAAGTGTTTGAATTAATATCAGAATGCGGTTGATTAGATAACGAATTTCGTTTTAATTAAATTTTATTATTTACGACACGTGTTTCTCTTGAAGGATACGGCCTCCAATTTGATGTTAATGTAGAAATAAGGAACATGTTACATATATTAGCAGAAAAAGGCCATGTGGGAAGATTTTTAACATTGCGACTGTTGAATGTCTAATGCACAGTCTTCGCTGTGTTTAAACTGTCATCCCTTTTATGACATTTAATCAACTTTGGTGGTCTACGCATCTGCTCGTTTATGCCCAAAAATAGATCTTCACAATATAAATATAACTACTAAATTGTTTTCCTTTTGCTCACTACAAATTGATTAAATTATTTCACCTACATTCCGAAAATACAAGTGTCCATTCCTAATATACCCTATGGTGTTTAGAATCGTCATATATATGTGGGTATATAAATATGTATAACTGAGTGTGTAGGTTGATGAGAAAGACGGTGGAAAAAGGGAGAAATTGAGAGAATGAAGGTCGCGATATATATTTGCACTTGGTCTATTTCTGGCAGCGAATGCGGAAGAATTTTCTCTTCTATCCTTCTATCCGCGGGGGGTTTACAAATCGACCGACCTTCCAAATCGCGTGAGTCAGTAATTTATCCTGCTTCCATACTCAACAGGAACGGCGCCAAAAAACTTTGAAGACACTAAAATATTTTTATCAATTATCCACATCAGTTTCGAAAACTCACGTCCTCTCGTTAACTTTCTTCATAAACTATATAATTTGCTTCTATTTTTAGCTTCCATATTAAACTTTATTTTTTACTCGTTTCTCCTTATTGACGTTTTCCTTTTATTTTTTTTTTATTAATAATTGAAACTTAAATTACCGGGTACGAATTTCGCAGGTGAATTTTTTTTCGCGATATAATTACAGAGAGCTAAAGTTTTTTTCATTACCAACTCATTTTTTTCATTTTTTTTTTTTTTTTTTTTCATTTAAAAGGGGAAAAAACAGGAATAGGTTATCGATATTCCTGATATGTGGCCTGTTAAGCAGAAAAATACAACAAACTTCTATAAATATATATCACATAAACATTTAAGTTCCCTCGATAGAGTGGGAGCGCTCGAATTCAGGGGAAAAAGGCGTGCATCCTGTATATATACTTGTATATATAAAAATATTAATGTATATATATGGTTTTAAGGGCGTAGCCACGAAAGTTGCATACAGGGACGCCCTTACACACTCAGTAGTTAATATATATACATATACATATATATCGGACGGTAAGCCGCGAATATAGCCGAGAGGGCCAGCTGCAAGGCGCTCGAGCGCGACCGTGCCAAGAGTTTTGTGTGTGTATGTATACTTGGAAATGTTGTAAAAATAATTATTTAAGCCGTTACCCAAGTATACTTGTACACACCACGTATATATAGATATATATTTACAAAAGTAGTTGATTTGTGTGAGGGTTAAGGTAAAGGCCGCATCCGGGTCGTTCGCGACGTTCTTTTGTTGTCTTAAACCAATTATCAACTGAGCTGAGTAAATATCCACTTTTGTCTATACGTGATAATTACTTTTGGTTTCAAATTGTAATTATTTAATTACGACCAATTGTGACTCTCGATTACATTTTTATTATACTGAGAATTTTTTTTCTAAAAATTCTGTTGATTTATTGTTACATTTTTTTTCTTCTATTGTCAGATGGCCACGTGGAGATGAATGGACTTTTTTTATACAGATTGTCCGGGATACAATAGATCGAAATTAGATTTAACAAAATTTATTTTTATTTTTTAAAATGATTAATTGCTCAATGGAAGGGAATTTTTTTTTATTTTTTATTTTTCTGAAATTGTTAATGAATACAAAATGTATTTTTGTCATCTGTCGTTGATGGAAATTTTTAAATTATGCTGGGAGAGGTAAAAGCGATTGTTTACCACTTTAGGATCGATATTTATTTAATTATAAGAAATTATTGGAAAAGTTTACGGTGAAATTAAAGTTTTTTGTTTACAAATTCTCTGGGCTTTGTGCAATCAAAAGTTTTCGTTCGGGTTGTCAAAGGAAAACATTTTATTTTCTGAAAAATTTAGTAGATTTTTAGATGAGAATTTGCGGAATCATGCAGTCTATTGGTTTTTGATCAATAATTCAATAATGAATGCCGGTGAAAATTTCTTACTCCAATTAAGAGAACACGGATCGGCCATTAACGACTTTCCATACAACAATAACTAATTTTGTACTTTAATTGATAGTCGGGTTGAAAAGGAAAGCAATAGTGTGTAGTGTAAAGAGGGGTGGTAAAAATAATTGCAATTTTTATGAGGCATTGAATGGAGGTTGTCTATCAATTTGAAATAATCGGGCTGAAAATGCGGGGAACGCGTCATGTAGATGTGGATGTGCGTGTGACGAATCAAGTGAACATCGTAAATTTTTGCCAGGTGATGCGGACATAATGCTAAATTATTATTGTTACTAAACCGAGCGTAGCGATGAATTGATCTCATGGCGAAATTAAAATCGATTCGTTGCAATCCAACGGAAACTTTGTAGTCTAGTTGGAAAAAAATTTTCGATTAAATGGAATTTGTTCTTCCTGCTTTTCGACTAGATAATTCAAAGAATGCTTTAAATTTATTGGGAATAAATATTGCGATGTTTTAGAGCTCTGAAAGTTTATTTCTTTCTGAAAACACTAAAACTTTTGTCTGCCCGAAAAATTTAAATCGACTTTTATAACTTTTCAGATAAACTCAGACTTTAGAAAATTATTTTGCCTTCGACATAATAAATCTTATCAGTTTTTAAAACAAAAAAGGTTTTCAATCTATTCCTTTAGAATTTTCAAAGGAATTGCGAAAACATTTTTTTCAAAAATCTATTAGAAAACTTTACGAATAGAAAAATTATTCAAAAAAACCTCAAATGCAGAATTTGCAACAAAATAAGAAATTTTTCGAAGCATGTTTTTAAGAAATAAAACCATCACTTCACACCTGAAAATTTATAGATTTTGATAAAAGAATGGAAATTTTTTTTTCAAGCCCATCTACAAAATCTTTTATGCTAAAAAAAAACTTGTTAATTATCGCTGTCAGATATTTTTGATTAAGATGTCTTCGAGCAATTTTTGCAAGGGTACAGCCACGTCAGCGATCCGAAGCATGTAATTTATTAATACTGATAAAAAAATAAAAAAAGTGAAATTTTTTGGTTCGTTGACCTGATTTCAGTAAGAGTTAACAAACTTTAGTCCTCTTCCGGCGGAGTAGCGTATAGCATGCAGCATATAGCGGGCGGGCCATAACAACCTGTTCTAACCGTCCATCAAGGGTGTTCTAATGAAAGCAACGGCTCTTTCGGGCCGCCGGCCATCTGTCGTAGACACTCAAATGAAATGGTTTTGCCGGAATTAAAGTCAGCTGATAGGCATGCATGCACTCTACACACAACACTGCCCACTGAATAAAACGGGCCAGTCTTAACTTATCCCCTCTTCTTATCCTCATCCTCCTTCTTATTTATCTCCTCACATACTAAATTTTTTAACTTTCGCGATCGAACGTCCAGTCAGACTTATAGACCCGAGACCATCAGACAACACACGTACAGATCCGACATGACGAATTACACTCCATGTCTAGCATAGCAGCTGCAAACTATTATACATACACATAAACATACTTTCGAATATATTTTTTATTTTCAAATAACCATTGCAACGCTTAAATACTTCCGATTACCATTATCATTCTACTTAAACACATTTTTAAGGTCGAATTATTATTTTTTTTCATTCCGTCCCAAACAAAAGTTTTAAACATAAATACGGATAAAAATCACTTATAACTTTTTTTTTTACCCGAGACAAAAAAAATGTCATTTGTTTATAATACGGAAATCCGGTTTATTTAAAATTAAATTTATAACTTTTTTAATTACTTTTTTTGTCTTTTTGTACTGGTATCTATGAAAATAAATATATATGTAGATCTCTAGGGGAACCCTGAGCAAAATGAGACTCTTTGTGAAAAGAAATTTTTTCTTAAAAACCTATTCACGGACTCTATCAAATTATGGAAAAGTTGAACACCCCAAACAAGACCAAATTTTTTTTTGTATAAAAATAAGTGAGCTTTACTTTATTTTGAAATTTTATTTTGGTTCAGTCTTCCCAAATTCAAAAACTGATTTAAGTAACGAACACTCGAAAAAAAATTGTTGTGAAGTTTATAGTGACCGACTTACCCCAGCAGCTCTGACATACCGGAAAATTTTTTTCCAGAATTATGTCTCATTTTGCTCCGGGTTTTTTTGTACATTGTATATAATATAATATAATATAATATAAATATATATAGTAATATAGTCTATTGTAAATTTTTGACTATATAGTATATTGTGTGACAAGGGATGAAACAAGACGATTTCAGACTAGGGTGAGGTTGGCTGCCCGAGCCGCAGGCGAGGGCTGACATCACCCGCAGTCTGAAATCGTGTTTTATCCTGAGTCACACACTATATTTTTCATGATTACCTGTATCGGAACTTCAAGATTCAGTGTCAGCAGCCAGTAAGAAACAAGTTAATTTCAAGCCGATGATGCGGAGAACTGTTAGAGAATGAGCAATATGTGATTTACAGTCACTTATTAAATAGTAAATAGTACAAAAATATTATTTTCACTCATTTTTTAGTAATTTTATTTGGTTAATTAAAACTGTCACTTAAAAAATGAAATGAGTAAGCTGAAGTGACAAGTAAACAAATGAGAGTAATAGGGCTGCAAATGAACATTAAATATATCTAGCACAGGGCAGAAACAATTGTGTTTCTTCCCAAGGGAAGAAACACGCATGTTTCTGCCCGCTGTGAAGGGATTTGTGAATTACGAATTCGCTAGCAGTTGTTTGCAGCATCGGCTTGAAATTAGCTTGTTTCGACGGGCTGTAAAGACACTGAAACTTCAAGTTTCGATGCCGGTATCATGAAAATTATTATTATAACATATGGAACAAATGGTTGGTATATATTTAATGATAAATAACAAGATCCAACTGTCGTTTCCTATTTCATAATAAATATGTATTTTTTTTTTTTTTTTTTATTGTTATCAAAATAAATTCTTTTTGAAAACATAATTAGTAGCAAAGTCAAAAATATCATGAATAAAGATCAGACATTTTTTATCAATTAGCTTTCATCAGCTAAAATTTGCCGTCTTGACTCTTGGTGATAATTTTTATTGCTATTATTATTATTTATATGAAATATTTTAATTAGCTTATCGTTAAATCGTTGACAGCTGCCGCGTGTACGCGCGTGCTTATAATTGGCTCAGTGTCTTTCGCGTTCTTAAATGTAATATAATGCGAAATACTGTATTCATAATACATTTGGATACTTAATAAATTTAAATACGTCGAATATGAATATTTAGCAAAAAAGAAGTGGAAGTAAAAGAATATAAATAAACGAAGGACACGTTAAATTATATAAATTATCCTGAGCAATTATTGACCGCCTTTAATAACATTTCTTTTTTTTTCAACATGAAAAAGTAACTGATAGCTCGAGATTAAAATCAACCAGAAAATAATTAAGGAAACAAGAATATCGTCGCATGTCAATAATAAATATTAATAACAAAAATTTTAACTCATGTTTAATTAATATTACAGATTTTATTCGACTGATAATGTCATACTTGACAATTTTATTTACGGAATATCATAAATATAAATTTCATCATTAATTATTTTAAAAAATATTATCTTTTCGGAATATAAACATCTATTATCTGCCTTAGTAAAAAATTTAAAGCCAGAAAAAGATGAACTTTTTTATCGGCCGACAAAAGGCCCAGGTAGTGAACACAAGACCGAAAACTAACTAGGCTGAAATTCATCTGACAACTAGACCGAAAAAAGGCCGATTCAATTTATCGGTCGATTTTCGGGAAGTCTATTCAAAATAATAAAATTTCGGCCAACTTTCAGCCTCATTCAATAAATTTCTACAGTTTCTGTGCGATTTCGACCAAATTTAGACTTTTTGCTGTATTTTCGGCTAAATATTTTTTCCCGGGTGATTATAGTCATTGCCAAAATTTTTTTTAAATGACATTTAAAAAAAAAATGAATTAATTATTAAATATAGTTTTCAATAAGCGATGATATTTTATTAATATGAATTTTTTCTACATGATTAATCCCTGCAAAGATTTTTATTTTTACATCGAACCCAAACTGATTATAGATATTTCCCTATCAACCCGGTTAATCTCATTAAAAGTTGGCCGCACATTTAAAAAGAGCTTACACATTTATCCTTCCATGCGAGCAAACCTGTAGCAACCAGGGGATTGTTATGTGAGTTGAATCCTGAGGATCCCACAGGTTTAACAGGCGAGAAAAAGTAATATCTTTTCCTCTATTAATTACGCTCTGATTCGCGCCCTATCCATGTCCATCGGTAACCATTTCCCTTTTTTCTTCTCACTGAAAATCTGTTTCCCGATATTGACATTTGCCATGGCCCCTTTTCAATCCCGGCTTTGTAACACAGCCGAGAACATACCTGATTCTGGTTCTAGGGCTGTTCGATGTTGGTAGCGGAATGCCGGGGTTGCATAATGGGATTGCGAGGGAAATCCGTGGCGATGGTCAAGAAGGGTGTTATACAATGTTATGCAAGGAAAAGTTGTGTATATATTGCATGTTTAATATGTTAAGAAGAGGAAGACATGAGTAAAAAAGACACGAGTTCAAGGCACCCCTGTCTTTCGAGCGTGGGTTTATTTAATGCGACATGGATACTTTTGTTAGGTGTGAAAATATTCCCAGTGGGTTTGCTAAGTGAAAATATGAAAAAGGTACATCATGTTTATGTGTATCGATGCTGTTAATTTATCCTTTTACAAGAAAAAAATAATGAGAGCAAAACAAAACTGATTTACATTTTCTAGCCTCCATTTCCTCGTTCTCATACATTTCATTAAAATTATGGACGCTTTGGATTTTTTCAAGACAATTATTGAAATTAAAATGAAAAAATATATTTTTCGAGCCTTAGAAGTGAATAATTTACTTTTTGGTTTGCAAATTAAATTTTTTGCCCGATGGTCTAATTAGATATTTATCAAAAGTTTAATTGCGATTGAGAAGGGTTTAAAAAGTGTGGACGGGCACTGACACGAGAACTATGCTGAGTTGATAATTAAATTTTTAGTTGAGTACGTTTGAAAGGTAATTTAATTTCCTGCGCAATGGGCAAAAAAAAATCAATTTTTCTTTCGCGCAAGTACGTACCTACGCACGCATGCGTAAAAAAATTTCAGCGGTTTTCAATTTTTTTCGTTGCGATGACGCAACCTGCTCGCGAGGTGCAGTAGGTATCGATATTAGCCGCGGAGGAAAAATTTGTACTGTCGATACACTAAAGCTGTCGGTAAAATGCAGATCGATAAAAATAGCGGGTAGTGTAGATTTCGTTACACTTTTTTTTAGATTTTTTGTGATCTCTACCTTATCTACCTGCCGTCAATCATTTAGTGTCGGCATTAATACGGCCGTTTTTCAAATTAGTAGATGAAAAAAATAAAAAAATAAGCTTGCAAGTACTTGGAAAAGTTTTTTTATTTATAAATTTTTTTATTTTTTGTTACAGCATTTATATCATTTACAAACCGGTGATGGTACTTTTAGAGAAAGAGGTAGAGGTCGAGGAAAAGGTGCAACAAGAGTAAGTAATTTTTTAATTTAAATAATTTTTCTTTTAATTACTATTAAACTTTTTTAATCTAAAAATTTACTCTACAAGTTTTTATTTAAAAAATTCCAGAAATAAGTTTCTTTACAAATTTTCATTAAGAAAAATTAAAAAATAATTTTTCCGCTAAATTTTTAGTAGAAGAAATTAGTAAATTACTTTTAATGAAACCATTAAATTAAGAAAGAAAAAAATTATAAAAAATGATTTTTCATTTTGTGTTATCGAACATGAAAGCTCAACAATCATTAATAATCTTTTTTTATAAAATTGTTTCTGTGAAATATTCTTCACCATTAAACGAGTTTGTACAAAAAATATCAACACCTCTATCTCCTTGAGCTTGACAGAAAAATGAAAAAAAAGCTTGTACACAATTACAGTCATTTAAAAACAATACTGAATAAAAGCTGAAAAAATATCCGCGCAAAGGATCCTCTTGTTGCTCAAGAGGGTGTGCCTTCCAGCTGTTCACCAACAAAAAGCAACCCGATAAAAACGACAAAAAAAAACATTCCATTCAACAATTTTTTATTTTCCTGCTCGAATGTTTTTCCTTTTTCCCAAAACATTGCTCCCGAATGCGGGCTACTTTTAAGCTCGGAAGCTAATAAAAATTTTTGGTGCCTCTATTAAACAAGGCAGATTATTGATCGATTGTGCCTTGGTACGCCTGACTGAGGGAGAGGTACGGCCATGTTTAAAATTTTATCATTTCAAGCCTCTAGCGGTCGGAGCCCAAACTACTCGCACACACTTGACTGCACTACACACAACATAACACTCCGCTGCCATTTATATACATACATATATAAGCTCCTATTTCTTCTTCTTTCAATTTCATCCTCTCCCACCCGCCGCCCTCTTGTCAACCTTCAACCTCATCTCACCGCTCAATATTTTTTATTGCATTTTCTTTTTTTTCTTCTTCTTCATTATTATTATACACTTTTTTTATATTTTATACCCGCGTCAGCCATTTTTAAACTTAAACTCCCGTCTCTTCAGATAAATTTGTACTTTCGACATTAAAATTTATTAAGTTATTAATTATTGTCAGAGACACTTTTAATTTAATTAATTCCTTCACAAAAATAGATCTGACTTGTAAAATTCAAAGTTAAATTAATGTTCGTCTTAGAAACTCTATTTATGGCTGATCATAAAATTTATATACGAGACCGTGCAAGATGAGCCACGTAAATTCGTAAGCGTCTGAGGAAAATGAGACACAAATTGAAAAAAAAAATTTGCAGTAAAATATCTGCATTAAAATCAACTCCATTTTTTTTTAAATTATTTGCAGTCAAACCACAAATTTCTACCCAAGTAAAATTTTTCTTCAACAAAAATACAAAATTTTTACGGTAAATAAATTTCTTATATAAGCTGCCCCATTTAACCCCAAACTTGGTTATTTACACACAAGTTTATAAATATCCGTACCGATGAGTAATGTTACGCTACGTCAAATATTTACCGACAATTATTAATATTTACATTATTTAAATTACGTAAATATTAATCAAGCTTTATTTGCATTATTTATTATTCTCATTACTATGCATATATTTAATTAATAATTTTTATCTCCATCATTTATCGAGGTAAAATAACTTTAAGTTAAAAATTATCTCGTCCGTAAAAACTGCATCCGTATTCAAAAAAAAATTTAAGTTTCTCTCATAAAAAAAAAATATTTAATTAATATTCTATAGTTTAATTAAAAAAATAATTACCCCAGAATATATATCGCAAATAATAAAAGTTGAAATAAAATTTGCATTTTTAATTATCAAACGAGAATTATTTTCATTACAAAGGGGATTAGCTTAATAAAACCCGGTCGTAAATTATTTTCAAAAAAAAATCCATTGGAATAACAAGTAAAATAATTCATTTTATTTATTAAAGTACAGATGAATCATCTAAAAGTATCCCTACTTACTTGTATAGTAGAAACAAGTTTTATGTATAATGCAATGTGGATCGCTAAGTTATGTGATTTGACGTTTAGTTGTGTGTATGTGTATAGCAGCGTAACTATAACTTATGTGATAGAGAACAAAGGAAGCTGATACACGTCTGCCGATCCAGATTGCACGTGTCTATTTTAGTTCACGTGCATCAGTGTATGTATCATTTTATAAATATATCGCCGAGCAATAACACATCGATAAGCTTCAATATTTCATCTATTGTTATTTTTTATCTGTAAAATGGCCTGACATTAAAACAACATTAGGCGGGAATTGAATACGGAGTCAAAGTATCGGCATAAAAAAAATTTGATATGTAATGAGAAAGTGAGTGGAGGAGATGAGATGCTAAATTAAATATTCATGGTGTTTTTTTGTTAAATAGTTATAGATTTTTGTTACAACTCACGTTTTGTTTAATCAACGTCCAATTGGTTTTACCAATTTATAATCTCGTAGAGTTTAAATTAATTAAACGAAATGGGCGAGGAACGTAATACTATATACATTCATCACGGTTGGGTGTAATTTCATTTTGGTGAGGCAGAGACAGAGATGGTTATATATATAAATATATATATGTGTATATATATATAAAAAGGATCGATTTTTATGTGTACGTAAATCGTACCCCAAGCTTCTCGGACTATTATTGCATTTGTGATACTCTAAATATATATATAGAAAATGGCTACTATATGTATGTATGTATGTGTGTATATATATATATATGAATCCTCCCTACGGCATGAATTTAATGAATGTTAAAACTCTAGGGATTACAATAGTGTAATATACTAAGGCTATTATTTAACTTTTTTAATACTTTTTTTCTTGACAGAGATTAATTTATTTATTATTTAATTATCGTTTTGTTAATAACTATTTAGATTGTTACTTCTGATTGATTTATTACTCAATTATTGTCGGATTAAAAATCAGCATAAAAGTAATTAAATTTTTTTTATCAGCGAAAATCTTTTTATCTCAAAATTAGATCATCGAAATTTTGACTATCGATTTTTAAAAATTAAAGTGAATTTTTGAATGAATAAATAAGTTAATAAAAATTAAATAATTGATTGTGTTTAAGAGAAAAATATAAAAAGCGACTTGAGAAATCTCAACAGTTTATTTGAGAAGACATAAGTATGTAAAAGACCCTCGGGATACGTATCGTTGTAGGTATAGACGATCTTCAGACGGGCCGAGAGCTTTGCGGTATATAGCGTAAGTTGGCGTGTTAACAGGAAGCAGCGAGTAAGAGTAAGAGTAAGAGTAAGAGTCGGATAGAAGTCAGAGTGGCTAACCGTAGGTCGGGTATACACAACCAACCGTACTCTAGATTTCTTGTAGTAGCAGGGATGACGCGGATCGCTTTACACTTTACACCCGCAAGCTCTACAGCTCTAGAGCTTTCCCGTGCACGCCACGGGAAATGCCAAAAGAGCTATCCTATCTGCTGGCGAACGCCACGGGAATATATCGCTACTCGTGTGCAATACGAGGGTGGTTATTCACTATTACTAACACGATCTCTGATACTACACTCTCTCTTTTACTCTCCGTGCAACTTGTTGCCGCAATATACTAAATTTGTTAATAAACCGAATCCCATTTAATTCGTACCACCCCCTCCCCACCACTTATCATCCACTCATCATTCATCTACCCTCGACAGTCTCATCCACCAATTACATATTCATTTTTACCATCACTCGGTACTCAGCTGCTGAATAAATTCAAACAAGCTCATACTTTGACAAACATTTTCAGGGAAACAAAAAATTTAATTATATATTATTATGGGTTGTGGCTTTAAATTCCCAATGGACTTAAATGTATGCATACATATACATCAAGATCCTCATATATCCTGAGCTTACTTGTATAGTCGAAGTAAAAGCTATACTACTACAAGTATTAGTGATGCAAGTACGAGTTTAAGTATCATATAGTATACAGGATATACTGTGTGAGGAAGGAATAGGAATAGGAAGAGAAGAAGTGAAGTGAAAGAGGAGTATAAAGCAATTGCCGGAAAGACACGAACGTTTCCGAGTTCTCGGGTGCGACGTTGTTCTCGTACGGGGGTTCCCGAAGACACGAAGAAACGCGAAATTGACGCGTCGCGACTTACAAACGTGTGTTAGAGGTATATGTATGTATGGGTTCGTGTGGGGGTTCGGTATATGTATGGTACGATAGGTAGACGGAGAATATTCGCGAGCTCGGGTAGGTGAGTTTAGTGTACGTGTATTTGGGTATGTGTGTGTGTGGGGCGCAGAGGGACGAAATAGTGAAAGAGAGAACGATAGACGGGGATAGAAAGAGACGGGGAAAGTGGAACCGAGCGAGAGGGTACGTGCAGACGCGAACGGTAAAGTGAGATGTGCACGAGGTTCGGTATACAGAGACGGCACGCGCGGAGGATAGTCGCGGTTCCTCTGGCTCATGTACCAGACGCATTATCCCGTGTGCTCCGACAAGTCGCGCGTATTTGAAAAAATAAAAAAGTGCTATTTTACTTTTTTTTTTTTCGCTGCTTTTTTCACGAGTCACTCTACGCTTTTATCATTTTTACTAACAGAATCAGGTATATATATATAATTTTTTTTTTGTCATAAAATAATTTATTTTTTTTTTTGGTAATTAATAATGTAAAATTTTTTAGTCTAATGGAAAATAGAGTAAATTAAAAATAAAAAATAGCCAAAAAGAATGCATGAAATATTAAATAAGATGTATGGAGATAAAAAAAGTAAAAATTTTAATTAAAAATTAAAGTGGAATGTATATTAATGTCAGTGAGTTGTGATAAGCGCAGGAGCATCGTGCTACGTATACGCCGGAATTTGCAATAGTGAGAGAGGAGGAGGAGAGGGAGAAGGAGAGAAAGAGAGAAAGAGAGTGCAAGTAGTAGTAGTAGAGTATAGAGAACCCGAGGACGCGAGTAGAGGACCGAGGAGTCAAAGAGCGCAGAGACGGTAGAGAAAGACAGCAGAGAGGAACGGAGTAAAGTTAAGCGCGGAGAAGAGAGGCTTACGAAAAGAGGGAGTAACGAAAGAGACTGGCTAAGGGAGAACACAACCTCTAGCACGAGGGACCTCGAACGTGGACGACCAGTTTAAACTCCGCGTTATCGTGATCAGTGATTATTTATTTGTCCTTAAATATATTCTCTGAGTTATCATATTTTTTATCAGTATCGATGTCGTTAGTTCTATTGTTGTAAACGTGTACACTGTACACTGTAGATATTAAGTCAACTTTTTGTCAACTGGTACTGGTGATACATTTAATTGATACTTAAATTTTTGACGACTTAAATTCGCGGACGTAAACGTCGTAGAAAGTTACGAGAGTTTGTCGAGGAAATCGATTTATTGGCAAGTGACGAGCAAGTTTACTTGTCTGTCATATTAATTTAATAATAAGTAAATAAAAGAGGTGAGCTTTCGCGTTATTTATCTTTTATTTAATTGGACATGGCTGATAGTAAATAATTACTCTTTAATTAGAAGTTATTGGGCACTTGGTATTTAATTTAAAAATAAAAAAAATTTGTTTCAAGTATTTTTAATTTACGAACTAATTTTTATTAACTGTCAGCCGGTAGAAAGAAAATAAAACAAATAATAAAATAAAAAAAAGGAGAGACGGTTCACTGAACGGCGTCGAGGTCGAATTGTCTCTCTCACTTTGTGATTTTGCACTGCGCGAGAACGAGAGTGAGAGCATAAGTCGGAAGAGAGTTGAGTAAAATTAATTTTAATGATACATATAGATGGATATATATCTACTATATGTACTATATACATATATTATAAATATAAAAGTCTGCGAAATTAAATTTACCCGTGAGTTTGCAACTTTGATATTGAAATTAATTTTCCTTTTGTCTCAGCTCCATTATATTTTTTTAGCAAACTTTCGGGATTAAAATTTTTTAATTAATTATTTATTTATTTACTGAAACATAAAAATACTTTTAACAAGGGCGAGTAGCTTCAGACAATAGAACAAAACATAAGTGTATAATTTTTTACCAAGCACGTCTGGCTCGCACTCTCGGTATTAATATTCGAGGTTTGCAGACACTTGCAAACCTGATGAATTACTCGACAGTGAAACGAGGGTTTCAAATCTTGAGGCTTTTAGAAAATTCACTGAGCAAGCCGTCAAGTAGAATAAATTTTAAATAAAAAAAAAAATAAATATAAAGATGTATAACAATTGTTGATAAATAAAGCAGCACGTGGTGTATCCACGTGGGTTGCTATCTTGTCAGAGTGTCAAAGGGATAGTACAGTGGTAGACAGAGTAGTCAAGTCGACATAGCTCAAAGCTTACACTTCTATTCATTCGTGGGGAGATAAGTAGCTCTGTTATATGTTACTACTACTCTCGGATCTTTCTATCTCTACACTTTACTCTATTCATAACATTTATATACATTTGCATACGTATACATATATATTTAAGTAAGAAAAAACTTGAATTTAACGTAAAGTGAACAAAGTCACTCAACAAAAAATTCTCTAATTTTAGTAATTAATTTCGAAAAAAAAATTAATTGATGCAGTTTGAAATTTTGAAAATTCTAAGTCCGTAGGGATCGATTTATATCTATGGAAATTTATGGGAATTTTTTTTAAAGTCTTGAATTTTTAAAAAAATCAAAATTTTGAATATTTGGATAATTTTCCATTTCTAACTTTGGTAGATAAAAATCTATATATAAAGATGATAAAAAAAATGGGTCTAAGTAGAACAAGGAGTTTTTAGGTCTCCGAAGATTTAAATTAAATTTTCTCTGCTATTCAATATTGAACTAGAAATATTAAATATAGCAACAAAAAAAATAAAAAAATTGAACTGAGAGTTCATGGACCTCTTATTCTTAAATTTTTTTCGATCCATTTATCCGGCATTTAAAATTATGATTGACGGGCGAATGAATTACGGATCCATTTATGACAGGCCAATAATTTTTTAGTGTCTTTTGTTATTTAGGATCCTATTATATTTTTAAAAAATAATAATAATGAAGGTAAAAAAACTGAAAGCATTTTTAAAAATTTCCGCTAAACGATAACGATTTTACTCATTATTTTTTATTGTAGAAAATTTATTGAAGCGAAAAGTACGTGAATGGTGGGATGGGATGCTGGGTACGGGGTCCTGGGTACCGGGTACTTTATCTTTTCAAATAGGTATAATATTTATATTGTTTGGAGTAGCTTTACTGCGGACATTGTTATTGGATAGCTTTGAGGATTATAAAAAATAATGAATTAAAAAATAGTAATAAAATAATAACAATAACAATAATAATAATAATAACAGTAATGAATTGATGTAGGATTTAATGGCCGGCATGGACACAATGAATTTAAATTGCTCGAGTAAGCCAGATTAAACCTTTGAATTATTATTAGTTTATATATTAATAACTCGTTGAGAGAAGCTATTTAAGCCTACTGTATGCTAGATTTAACGGATGCAAATGTGCTGTACTCTATTGATAAGGTATTTCATTAAATCCCCTCTAATTAAATAATTATTGGAAACAGTGATCCGGATTTCAACTTTTTCCCTTTTCAATTTTATTTACACAAGGGCCAGACAAAATTAAATACTCAGGGCAATATGGCCCACACAATTTTTTTTTATAATTATTTTGGACTGCAATTTTTTCAAATTTTTTTAAAACTCCATTTCGCGCGAAAATGAAAAATGTCAACTTTTTTAACGGAAGGAGAAAATTAAATTTTATTTAAAGGCTTAATTTGCTCGGCGTCTTTGCTTGTATTTATTTATTTATTTAAATATTTTTAATTTAGTTCGAGGTAAATTAGTAATGGCGGGTACTGCGGTATATATAGAGCTAGACCGGTCCCTTTATTCGATAAGTACTTGACTTAATGAATTCTCGACGGAACTGTATACTCTTATCTTGTTCTCTTTCTCCGTTCGTCGGGCACTGCTTGTAGCAAACAGAAAAAAAGTATTAAAAAATACGGCATTTACTTTACGTTTTTGTTACCCACCAACCACTCACGGCTACGCGGCGAAAGTAAAAAATGTATAAATAATAAAAAATAAACTTTATGGAGTATAAAAAAATAACAAATAACTAAATTAAATGAATGTATTTTTATTTTGCTTTCAATTAAATTTTCCATTAGCGGAATTTTGTGCAAATGTTTTTTTTTTACTTCCCAATTAGCTAAAATTGCTCGAATAAATATTATTATTTTAAATAAATTGCTGAAATTGGGTAAATAGTTTCTTTGGAAAGTAAATATTTTTTTTGTTAACTATTTCAGTGAAATATTAAACCCAGTGTATTTTAGATATTATTCGAGAAAATTTTCTTAGGATTATTTAAACTCAAAATAAGGGAGAGTTTGAATAAGAGGGAGCTACTATAAATAATAAATATTTTATGAAAAATAATATTTGCTCGATTTCAATTTATGACTTTTTTTTTCAAATATTTACATAAACTTTTTTTATTGAAGCCTTTATTATACCTCGGCGCGTTTAATTAAAAATTTGAATAATAATTTTAAAAAATCTAAAAATAAATCGAACAAATTTTTTTATCATTAATATTTATGAATATTGGTAATAATTTATATAAATAAAATTAAAATAATAAAAAAACATGAGGTAGATAATAAAATTTGAAAGCAGACTGTACATAAAACTCATTTGGCCTTCGATAGTAAGAATGCTCTTACAAAGACGTCCCTGACAAGTTTTCGTATTGTTTAACCAAGTTTTTTTTAGCACATATCAGTTAATTACAGCCAACTACACTAATCTATATCAATAAAAACTTACTTCGTACTGATAAGGAAAAAAAAACTAAAGACAGTTAAAGCCAAGTAAATAAATAAATTCTCCAAACAATAAATAACAATAACATCGGCAATGTATGTACATATACATATAAAATAAATCAAATAATATAAATCAACATATATCTTGGACATATATAATCGAATAGTAGCGGAAGAGCTGATCGTTGGCTTCCGGCTTGGGCGCTCAGCCAAGAGACGAGTTCGCGATTCGTGTGCGAACGATCCACGATTATATACAAGATAAATATATCTCACTTCCTTTCAATCGATACGTCTTTTATTGCCGCAAAAAGACTATTTATCCATGAATTTTTAAAATTCCATCCTTCATATCTAAATCACTCGTAAAATTTGACCCGAATTTCGGACTACTGACATTCCGAGGACGAAAATAAAAGAAAGTTATGAGTTATGAGATGACATAAATTTGAGAGCAACTTTTCATAAATGATATACAAATCAGTTGAGCTGAGCAAATAAAACAGAATAGATATAATATAAGACAAGTAAACAAACATACTTTTGAGTTAAGTTTTAGCCTCAACTTTACCTTCTATTTTACTTTGCATGTAAAGACTTTCCTCGAGAGGAGGTCACGCTCACGGGTATACGAGCTAAGAAATACAAGAGTCTCTTGACTGAATTCTCAAGAGAAATAGATGAAATAACGTGCTCGAGGAAAGCTTGAGCTTTAGTTATATATTTTATATAAATTGTTAAAGTTTTGATGAAGTATACACAGCCAACATTCATATATATGCATGTCTTTAAACATATGTACATACCCGATACATAAATATATGTTCAACTACGAGAAAACTATTTTGAGGACTCTATGCTTAAGGTCTTCTGTATACAAATTATTTTTAGCTTATTAGGGTCACATTGTTTGGTTTTATAATGATTTATGTTATGGTTAGCCTTATTTTTGAGCCTACTTGGAATAATTGAGATCTACATCCATTTTACTTAAATTTTTTTCAAGATCAAAATTTGAGTCGTCAGATTTTCGCGGAAGTTATAATTTTTTTTCGTTTTGTCAAATTGCAGAGTTATAGAAAAATAGCGAGACAAGTGAGCACTCCAGACAGCGCGCCGGCAGGTCTAGGAAGCCCGCAAGCAGGAATAGGAGGCCTTCAGCAGCATCAACCTCAGCAGCAGCAACCTCAGCAACAGCCTTTGCACACAGACCCCATGCAGCAGACAAAGGACAATTTAAACTCCGCGAGTCAGCAAACTGGCGCTCTTAGGAACGGAAATCCTCCGCCGCCAGTTGTTTCTATGGTAAGTTACATTAATTACCAATTTAATTACTGTAATTTTTTAAATTTACATTGAGGGTAAATTATTTAATCCAATTATTCAAATTTAACGGACATTCGGAATTAAAATTTTAGCGGTCTGAGAAAATTTAAGCCGAAGCTGCAATAATTCAAAAAAAAAAATAATAATTCAAAAATAAAGTTTTCCTGATGTATAGATAGATATATGTGAGGGAAATTAAAAGTTTAAATTTATTCAGGGAAAAATATATGAGTTTGAAGAAGTACGTAATTTAAAATTTAATATTATTCCTTTATTAATAGCATAAAAAAGTTAATTTAAAATATTTCACTGCTATGCGGCGCTCTTAAAATATATTGCCATGGATTAAATTAGCGTGAGATCAATAACTCTCACATTACGAATACCCATCTACCAACACAACTTTCCGTGATAAAAATTTTAAAATATCCGCTTACTAAATATTACATTTCCCTTATGCTTTAATAATATTTCAAAGTGCTCGGGAATATCATTACTAGCTATGTATATATTAAAGAAGAACCATTACACTACAGAGTAGTTGTGCTGCATTAGCATTTCCCAATTATCTTTCGAATCAAATCTAAAAATATACTTAGAAAAATTAATTCAAGTATTTTATCATTTGCATAACTTATCATACATCAGCGTCAGTTTCCGTGAATTCGTATCAACAATATTGTCATAAATTTTCCATAGTTTCTCTCTCTCTCTCTTTAAATATATCTATATATATGTGTACATAAATAAATAACGATATTGTATTTTGAGATGAAGTTCGTGTTAGTCATTTATTCTATATGTAAATGACATCGTGACAGTTCTCAAAACCAAATTGAACGAGTTAATATGGATGAGAGAACTCTGAGATTTAATATTTAAATTTTATCAACTAAGAATAATAAATTTTTAAAATTCTCAAGGCAAAATGCATTAAATAAACCCTTTGCTCCAATCATTTAATCTGATTCAAAAATAAAAATGATTAAAAAAATAAAAAAAAAAGAAAAAAAAAACGGTGGAGACATAAAATAAATATCTCAAACAATTCCTCATTCCACGAGGCTTTTTCTCTTGATTACGTTTGGAATGCATGAACCTTCTAGAACTCTCAATTCCTCCCTACCACAGTACACTCTAATACCTCTCTTTGCTCGTCTCCACTCTGCCGTCATCGTTCCTACCTCTTGCAGCTCTTGCTCTTGCTCTTGCACACGAGTCTCGCTGTTGCAGTCCCTCTCGGTCTTTCTTGCTCCCTTGTCGCCTGGTGTTCGTCGTCATCCTCGTCGTAGTCGTAGTAGTTGCCGTTGCTTGGCGGTTCCTGTTCCTGCGGGTATTGATTCGCGTTGGCGGTCGGTCACCGCCCCCACAGCCACCAGCGTCTGCTGGTGGTCTGCACCCCTTCTTCTTCACTTTAACCCAACTCTGCTGCTGTACACCAGCATGTTTCCCATTTGAACGTCTATATATTTTATTATATATGTAGTAACCGACTATACGACAACGAAAATGTCATTTTGCGAGTTGCAACCGTCGATCTGGCTCGTATTTCGAGAGTCCTTTTCAACCAGGTGACTCTTATCACAAAAGTACCTACTCTTTTGCAAGCTCTTGATCACGATCAAGTGCTTCTTCATTCACACTACTATTTTCACTCGTTTTACTTCTCTTCTTTTCTCTTTTCTTCTCAACTATACTCTGTACTCTACATCTACACCGACAGCCCGTAGTTTGTATTTTACTTTTTAAGCTCATCGATTTTTTAAGACTCAAAACCCCACCCAACTGTTGATTATTCATGACTTGCTGCATTTTCATGGATAAAAAAAAAGTTAAGTCCTTTATATGCATATTCTTTTACCAAAAAAATTGAATAAATTTAAAAAGACATGAGGCGTAAATATTTTACGTGGGAAATTATTTTTTAAATTTAAAAAAATTTCAAATATTTATACTTCCTCCCGGAAAATATGAAAAGTTATTTTTTGGTGAACGATTGATGGAGAAGGGGATAGGGAATAAGGAGAGGAATAGTGGATGGAATACAGAGTGACAATAATTGGGAATATCAAAGGATAAAGGGAGTGTTGTTTCAGGTGCATCCATCGAAACGCGCAATTATGCAGCAAACCGAGACCACGGCATTCCGGTAGTTCGTTGCATTGGTACACACACACGAATTGGCTCTAACCGCGGTCGCGGTGGGCTCTATAGAGCACATGTGGTTTTCACTTGGATATCCACATTCGCTTTGCACACTTCATACACTATATTACTACTGGCAACTTATATTCTCCCATTCGTACATTTATACATCTAGCCACACCTAAATGGACAATGCGATACGTCCATTCTAAAAGACAAATTACTATTTTATAATTAAAATTTAACAGTTAAATATTTTTCTTTATTCATTTTAATTGCTCCCTTACTATTTCCACCCGTAAATAATTTTCTTAAAACTTTATTGCTCGAAAAAATTTTTAATTAAAATCATTAAAAAAAATAATTTTACCAAACTTGTTAATAAAACCGTGGCTTCAACGAATCATGTTATTTTTTTCAACCTCCATTAAAAAAAAAATTACTCAGTAATTCTCAGGAAATTAAAGTATAAAAATTTTATTCTCTGAGATTTGAATATTAGTTGATTATGAAAAAAAAAAAAAAAAAAGAATTAAACGAAGCGATTGCGCTTTATAGGGTTTCTGGGCGACGGCGCAACTCGGATGATGCCCTGGGGAGGCGTCAACTCTACTCTAGCCCACGACACGGGTCAAAGTAGATGCCTAGCATACCCACCGGCAAATCTCGGTACAATGTACAGTAGGTGTTGTCGAATGAGTACACATACATATACATAGATATATATGTATAGGCGATGTAACCGTATAGTAGCTGTAGACGTGGAGTAGCGACGAATAGGAAGATATAATAGGAAATAGTCCCTTGTGTGAACATTTAATCGAATATAACCCGTAACCCGTGCACACTGGGCCACACGGTTGTTGTACTACTAGTACGGATGATTGTCCACGTTAATTTCCCGATAAATCCGTAACTGCGTGTCGAACACCGTTTTCCCGAACGGCCTTCTGCGGTGGTACTTGTGTGTACCCAATTGGAAAATGGACACGAGTGTGGACACAGATATAGATGTATAAATGTAAATGTAAATGTAGATGTAGATGTTGATATTGATGTTGAGCTTCTATCCAACGGTAAAAGCTCGCGTTGACATCCCCGTCGCTATTTAAACCGTCAATTGGCTCTCGATTCCACTTGCCGGCCGGCCAACTGCTACCGCGCCCACTCTATCACCGATCCGCTAAATAAAATCCCACTTATCATACATGTGGCTCTTTCAATGACAACGGTTGTAATTATCAACCATCACATTAACCAATGAAATTATTTGTTTTAAATTTTAATTACAACGTAATAATAATAACATTTTTAATAAATATAATTCTGTAGAAAAAATTTAATAAAATTTACGTAATTAAATGTACGTAGAAAAAAATTTAATAAGCGTAAATTTTTTATTTGACTTTATGGTAAATTAAGTACAAGGGTATTTAATTAAAAAAATTTAATATTTAATATTAAATGAAAAATTAAAAAATTTTAAGTATAAATTATTTGAGTTATATTTAAATTTAATATAACTTGTTTTAAAATTACCACACAATTGAATTATATATTACCTCAGACTTTATCTTTATTTTAGTTGAATCAACTCGTTAATATTTATACCTTACTAAATTTATTACCATACTATTTTAATTTATAATTCAATTCCATCAAGTTATTTTAAACATTTCAGTGACTCAAATAATTTCATTATCAAACCAGGCTTCAATATTTATTTATATTTTGTGCCAGTTGAATAAATAAAAACTAAATAAACAGCAAGATTTTTAAAGTGGAGTAGAATAAAAATTAGGTCGAGGTCAAGTATAAATATATATATATATAGATATAGATATCCCAGTGAGTTGATCTGCGGGTTTAGCGTTGAGTTGTGGTGATGTCGTAGGTCATCCCATTTTATCGTCGACAAGTGTCCCGGACCGGGCGTTACTCTAGGTCATGATACCAATCCTACTATTCAGCTATACACATATATATACTTATATACATAGAGAGAAAGAGAGATAGAACACAAATGGAATGGATTTCCCACGGACTTTACCCTCTTACCCTTATCGCACGACAGTTCAAGAGGGTGAGACGTCACGCGCACACAAGGGGTAGTACTACAGTTGCCAGTTGAGTGAGGCGGATGTTCGCGGCTCGCTTGGCTGCACGCCCGTTTACTACCCTTCCAACCAACACCTATCTACCCACTACTACTACAACTACCACTACAAGCCCAAGCACGACTACTACAGCTCTCATCCTCTTCTGGAGCTTTTGCTCAAACTCCTTGGATGCTATCAGGCTTTACCGCAAACACACCAATCCACGGGCACTTGTGGTCTCAACTCGGTTTACACCGTTTTAAATCTCACCGTACTCTGTAACCTTTCATCTACTTCTCTTGTACTATACCTCGTACCTTGTACAACACCGCACGGCACTTGTACTAATAGCGGGACAAAGTAATCGGGAGCTGAACCGGGACCGGGATCGAGACCTTGAAACCACAAGTTATTGGGTTCCCACTTGCGTGCTGCTTTTTATTTTTATAACCAATTTATTTATTTATCTGTGGCTACTTTTTTTTTTTATTAATTTGGCGAAGTGACAGAGAGGTGATGGCGAATATCGGGATAATTGACAATCGATTTATAGTTAGACAAATGTAATGTAATTGTTAATTTAAATGGAAAATTCAATTGAACGAGCTGATGAACCAGCCGGTGACAGCAGTAAACAAACTCTCTAATTACTAATTAAATCTCTTTTGAGATATATATAGATATATATATTGAAGTAACAAGAGTCACGTTTTGTTAGACAGTTAGTTGGATTAAACATGTCGGATGGGACATTGTACTGAGGAAACAGTCATGTAAATTAATAATTCAATCAAGTTGTTCAAAAAAAGAAATAAAAAAATAACTTAATTTGTTTAAAGTGTTTGGTATTAAGTAGAAAAAATCTTTTTAATAAAAAAAAGTATTCTGAATTAATAAAAATTAAGTATTAATTTTTTTAAGTGAAATATTTAAATAAAAATAATTATTTTAGATGACTATCTTATAGAAATTTGAATTTAATATAAATTTTGACTGACCACCTACATATTTTTTTTATTTGCAAATATTTTTTTATTTTTCTTGCGCTTTAAATTTAATGTTTACAGAAATATATAAACTTGAGCACTTTAGTGCTTATTTACGACTTGATCTAAAAAATAAATTTCTGAATTATATATTTTTATTAAAACTAGTCTTTTGATCTTCATCGGTTATTGTTTTTATTAGCGGCCGTTCAATATGCTTTTGAAATTAAAAATTTAAAAAAAACTCAAATATGCTGGGACGAAAAATGCAGGTATTTGGTCGATTGATATAGAATTTAAAAATAAAAAATGAATTTATACCGCACATATATTTTTTATTAATATATAAATATTCTATTTAAAAAATTTGAATATGAATTCCATTTTTAATAAAATATGTATTGATCAAAAGATCATTGAATATATTTAAATTTTATATTCAAATATTTTATTGGTAAATTTTGGTGAATGTGCTGGTGTCATTGATATGCATTGAACGTCACGAGGGAAGCACTAGAGTGGTGTAATCATAATGCAAAACGTGAATACTGTTCTGATAGTTATAGGAACTAATAATAAGCCGAACATCTATAGTTTCATAGTGGCTCTATTCAACTAACTTTAAATCACACCCAAATCCTATATGTATATATATCACTGTTTGATTACTTTGAGTTTCAATTTTACACTTCATTTCATAAATAAATCATCAATTATAATTATAATCACTGGTAATATTTCCCGTTATACGGTAATAGTTCTAACTATTAATTTTTTTTTTTAATTTTTGTTTCAAAAATATTTCACAACTTTCGAATGCTTTATTCATCAAACTATTGAATTTCTGGAATATTTCAATCTATTTTTAAATTTACTTGAACATTCTATTGAAACTATTTTCCGGACTCAGCTCAAATTATATAGAAGTGGGCTGGGTAAAATGGAGCGCTATGAAAAAATTCAATTTTTGATCCTGTTCCAAATTAGATTAATTTTAAATTTCTCGATTATATTTTTAAATTTTGTAGTTCCATAAAAAAAGTTTCTTTCATTTCCGGGTAAAATGGGGCGGTTTGAAAGTAGCATAAAGAAATGTTTTTGAAAAATCTAAATTTTGTTAGTTATTTTCGGTAACTTTTCTAAATAACGAAAGAAGTCATAAATTATGATTCAAAACGGTTGTAAAAATAATTCTGGGTACTTAATTCTTTCTGGCCCTCATTTATAGCCGGATTACTAAATTAATAAAAATAATTTCATGCTGTTAGTATCTATTTTTCGTTTATTCATTTTTTATTACCACAAATTTCCGTCATTACAATTCAACTAGGATTTCCAGGTTGGTTAGCTGACCCGAGGAAATTTATTTCCGGCTTTCGGCAGTAACGAGAACTTGATGCTACGTTTGTAATTCAATGCTGGGTTATTTAATCACTTTATTTTTGAAAACCAAATACTCTAAAAAATAATTAATTACTTCAAATAATTTATACTTCTCAATTAAAAAAATAAAATTTTTTTTGGTAGAAAATTTAAACTCATATCTTAGAGCCTGTAATTGCAGTAATTAAAAATGTGTCGGGAATTTAATAAAATAAGCGTGGAAAGCTTTGAACAAAAGTTGAAAGACAGAGAGACAGTTTGTTGGTTGAATAGGGCGCGAGTATTGTCACGCTTAGCGGCGATCCTTTACTGCCGCTATAAATTCAAGCTTCTCTCTTGCGACGGGCAAAAAATGAAATTGAAAGAGAATAAAAATAAATGAGAAAAAAAAAACAACGTCGAGAGACGCGCGAGATATCAAAGCTTAGAAAAAGTTTTTAACGGGATAAACTCGAGTATATTCACTTTTTGTTTTTGTTTTACTGTTTCTCATTTTTATTTTATTTAAACTTATTTTTTGTCCGCTTAAGAAAGCGAAAGTGGAAAGCACTCGTGAGTAGAATGGCTTTTGTGCTTTACGGGCTCGAAAGATAGAGAATAAAATATTCATCGAGAGCAAAAACGTTGTATAACTTGTTGAAAAAAACTTCAAAGCTCTCGGCTTATGCAGCTTAAGAAAAATACATAAATATGGTAATTTCACGCCATATATAACAAGTATTTCCTGATACATTATTTAAGTATAGTCAATAGAAAATATTTAGCATAAAATAATAACAATCATTTCTTGTTTTTTATTTTACAGTCACCTGGAGTGATGCCGTTTTACGGTGACAGTAGTGCTGGATTCCGACCAACTGCTGGTTTCAGTAATACCGTATGGCACCAGGGTGTTACGCCCGTGGGTGCAGTCACCGTGGAAGCAACAACCGCGACATGGCCACCACAACAATTTATTCAACAGATACCTGCGCCAAATCAACTCGATGAATTGAGGTATCATACACAGTACAGTGCCGCGACGCCATACCATCCTCAACCAGGTAATGAAACCATGTTTTTTCTCTCTACTCTTAACGTTCGATAAAAATTTTTTGTTGAAAGAAAGTATCAGCAAAAATAAACAAAGTAAAGTAAAAATAACCAAACAGTTATTTAAAATAAATATTCCAGTGGCATATCAGCAACAAGCGTTCATCGCGACAGATCAATCAGCATTTCAGCGTGCGGGTAGCACAGGACAATACGGAATCCCCGGACAGCCGTCCCCACTGGCACCGGTAGCGCCACAAACAGGAGCCGCGCCGCCTCAGCGTTCGCTTAATGGTCAATTCATGGACCCCGCGGCGACACCGGGACAGCCGATAGGCTTCGAGACCCGTCAAGAATACGTCAACGGGTATCAGCAGCAGGTGAGCTATCATCAGTAGCTATCAGACACCGTTAACATCGTTTACATGCGCACGCCTTCATTCCTCCTTCCTTTCATCCGCCTGTCGATATCAAATTTCCAATAACAGCTCCAACAATAACAGTAGTAACAATAACAATAACAGTTTAAATTCAAACCGTCGAATAACGAAACTAAACGCGGCAATACTGAATACGCATGATGGATTTTAAGTTACAGATCGAATGATCCTCTTTTCAGGATGTGACAATGGCTCCGCCGCCCTCGACGACGCCAACAAGTCGCAGTAGTTCTGTACACATGGACTCACAACAACAACAACAACAACAGCAACAACAACAGCAGCAACAACAGCAACAACAACCGCCACAACAGCAGCCACAGCCGCCAACAGACACACAAGTTAAGGGGTTTGCAACTATAGCCCCGACAAATGTGTCGGGAAACGAGATGCCTGGGTATCCACTTCAACCGGACCCACAGAGTTCACACAACTCTAACGGATATCCAGGCTACGTGGAAATGGGTCAATCTACTCAGCAACAACCCCAACAACCTCAACAACCTCAGCAACAAGCACAGCAACCTCAGCAACAGAATCAGTGGCAGCATCTTCAAAATGTCCCCAGACAGCCTGCGGTTTCGGATGCGAGCCAAGCGCACTTGTGGTCAGACACTAGCTCCAATGCCAAGATGAACAACGTCAACGACTTAACTTGGTCAGACAGCCGCATTCAGCAGCAGCACATCAAGAATGAGCCGAATGTTATTCAGAACCAAGACATGTCACGACCCGCGAGTCACATGAGTTGGGACAGTGCTCGCGAGCATCCGCAGACTCCGCAATCTTGGAGCGAGGCGGATAATCAGCAGCAAAACTGGCCCCAACAGAGTCAGAAGAACCCGAGACTGACGCCGTCGCAACACCAACCGCAGCAGTGGCCCCAACACTCGCCTAAAATGGTCGATCTTCCGAGTCCCGCGCAGCAGAATCCTCGCATGACTCCGGTTTCAAACCAAACTTGGCAAGCTAGTCCTGAGCTCCAGAATCAGAACGGGCATCCCAATCCCCGACTGACTCCGCAACATCAGCAGCAGCAACAGCAGTCCCAGCAGCAGCAACAGCAACAGTGGCAGCAGCAGCAGACCAAAATAGAAACGAATCCGCGATTGACACCGTCTAATCAAATGTCCTGGCCGGACACGCCTACTAGTCAGCCGAATTGGTCTCCGAGCAGCATGAAGAGCGACGGTAGTCAGCAGCAGCCTCAACAAACTTGGGCAGACTCTCAGCCTAGCCCGAGACGGACTCCGAGCCATCAGCCAGCCTGGCCACAGAACCCAAATCCCAACCCCAATACTCATTCTAATCCCAACCCAAACTCCAACCCCAACTCCAATCCCAACCCTCAAGATAAAATTGACAGCCAAATAACAAACTGGTCGCCGAATTCAGGGTCCTCTGAAAATCCCTCCTGGGCTCAGCAAACCAGCAAGCAGGACATTCAGAATTCCGGGGAGCGAATTCTCTGGAGCAACGACAAGTCCAACGGCTTCAATAACGACAATCAGGACCAATCTAACCGGTCGAACTTAAACAGTCGTCTGAAATCGATGATTCTGAACAAACAGCAGCAGCAGCAGCAGATGCAGCATCAAATGCATCCCATGGGGAATCCAAACGGCTCCAACGATTATTCCACTGACGACAGGATCCGAGAGTCTCACGAAAACTCAAATAACGACAAGCCCCACGATAAAAGGTCCACTTCAGAGTATGTCCAACAGTCCAACATGATTTCCATGCCCCAGAGTAACGACTCCATTACCGGTAATTTTTTATTGCATAGCCACCACCACCGGGCCGATAGTTTGCCCGGCGGTGGTGGCTTATGGGAGTGGACTGGAGGAGGAATTCATCACAATAATATTAATAATAATAATAACAATAATAATAATAATAATAATAATAATATAAATAATGTTAATGATAATAATACTAATAATAATAATATTAATAATAATAATAATAATAATAATAATATTAATAATAATAATAGTGTTAACCCGGAAATATTACCAGAAACCGGGATAACAGCTATACAAAATTTTATCAAGTACAATGAGAAGAAAATTCAGGATAAGACGGCTAGTGTATGGGACAGTACGATCGGTGTCGATAAAAATAGTGATAACAAATTATTCCATCAAAGTCTTGGTATTTTAAACGACAGTAACGATAAGAAACCCGAAGAGACTGGTGTCTGTATGAACGACGGTAAGAGTAACGATTACTATGCTAGAGAGGTAGAGAAAAATTTGCTAGGGCGTCGTAACGACGGACTTGTTACTGTAGCTAGCGAGGATAACAATCACTCGAAAACGATAAGCAACGTAATTTATAACCCAAGTCAGATAAAGCAGGAAATAGTAGATTACAATTGTCCGAGTGATAATAATACGAATGAGGATCGCGGTGAAGGAGAAGGAAGTCTTCCGATTATTATAAAAACAGAGCCCGGCGAGGAGCTGATTGACAAGAACGAGTACAAATTTCGCGGGGACGGAGGTCCGGTTAAAATAGTAACAGACGGCGGGTCCTGGTGCTGCAGGAGAGGCGGAACTGATCAGCCGAGCGAGGAACATTTGCGCGACGGCTGCTGCCAGGGCTTGCAGACCAAGGACGAGATTATAGAGGACTCGGAGGAAAAGCAGGACGACCTTAAAATGGAAGAGAGCAAGAGCGATCCAGTATCAACAACTGGAACTACAACAACTACTGGAACTACAACTGAAGCTGTTAATCCAACTGCAATTACAACTGCAACAGCAACTGCAATCACAACTACTACAGCTACAGCTACAGCTACAACTGGCACGACCGTAACTGAGACAGCCAGTGTGGGAACTTGCACTAGCGGAGGTGGTAAACCGGCGCAAGATGTCGACAAGAGCAAGAACAATATGCGGAGCGAAGTACCCGACTGCGACTGCTTTCCGCCAGATAAATGTGAGTTGTCATTGTGTATTACGCATCACACTAACATAGAGAGAACACACTAACCAGTATATAAATCACCGCGTACACTATAAATAAATATAAATATATAAGTGCGATACATTTTTTTAAAAGCTTCAATAAAATTTTTATTCAAAGTATACATAGTAAATAAAAATATTAATTTATTGGGATTAAATTGGTGGCAAAGGGGTTGGATTAATCGGCTATTGTATTATTGATAATGATAATGATAAATTGTAATAAAGTAAATCCAACCCGAATTATTGATAAGGAGGGGTGAGAGTAGTGGTCGATGTATGTAAATAAAATCAAGTTCAACCACAAGGTCCGCCGGAGCCTGGATCGTACTACACGCATCTGGGGGCCGCAGCCAGTCTTCCAGATCTAAGAAACGATCTTGAAAGGAGGACCGGGTTGAAGGGCAGCGCGATACGATTTGAGAAGGTAGTTTACACGGGAAAGGAGGGAAAAACAACTCAGGGATGTCCGATGGCTAAATGGGTAAGCTATCTTTTTTATATACTCAGCATTATTATTCATTAATTAATTAATTGACTGACTAATTGATTGGCAAAAATCATCAACTGTTGGATGATGAAGCAAGTGATTGATTGATAATTTTTGTTAATAAAAATGGAGATTAACAATAAGTATTCCACAGATTCTTCGACGGTCGGGAGTGGAGGAGAAAATATTGTCGATCGTAAAGCACCGGCAGGGGCACAAGTGCGCTACCGCGTGGATTGTAGTCGTGATGGTGGCGTGGGAGGGTGTGCCGACCCACGAGGCTGATCGCATTTACTCGCTACTCACTCACAAACTAAATCGATTCGGTCTTCCAACGACACGTAGATGCGGGACGAACGAACCGCGAACTTGTGCCTGTCAAGGTCTCGATCCGGACACCTGTGGTGCGAGCTATTCATTCGGGTGCTCCTGGTCTATGTACTACAACGGATGTAAATACGCTCGTAGTAAAACCGTTCGCAAGTTTCGCTTATCCGTAAAGACTGAGGTGAGTTGAATATTCTGGGACAGTCAACAGCTGATTAATAATTATACTTGTATTGTTATTTATTGATTTATGAAATTTTGGTTGCCAGGAACAAGAAGTCGAGGAGAGAATGCATGTACTGGCGACTCTTTTGTCGCCGTTGTACTTGAGCTTGGCACCGGAAGCGTTTAATAACCAGACGCAGTTTGAACGCGAGGCCAGCGAGTGTCGCTTAGGATTCAAACCTGGCAGACCTTTTTCGGGAGTTACTGCTTGCATTGACTTTTGCGCTCACTCTCATCGGGATCTTCATGATATGAATAACGGTTGCACTGTCGTAAGTATTTTTGTTGTTTAGTAATCGAATGATTGAAGTAAAGTATGAAGAAGTTCAATAGATAAATTGATTGATTAATAGGTGGTTAGTTTGACGAAACATCGGAATCTTTCGAAGCCGGATGATGAACAATTGCACGTTCTACCTCTGTACGTCATGGATGAAACAGATGAATTTGGATCGAAGGACGGACAGCAGGAAAAAATAAAATCTGGTGCTATTGAAAGACTTTCTAAGTAAATATTAATTTTTTTAAGTTCTCATTGAATTAATTATTGATTTGTTTACTAAATGAATAATAATTACAATTATTGTAGATATCCGTGTGAAGTACGAGTACGGTCGGTACCTTTGCAACCGTGCAGGCGTCATGGAAAAAAGCGCAAGGAAGACGAAACAGATCCTGCGAGTACCAAAAAAGAATCAGCTAAAGAAAAAGCGGCTGAACGGCCGTCTTATCAAGACCCCGCGCGAACGATAAGAGATCCGCAGCAGTTGTCACTGGAAATGAGTCCGATGTTTGATGGTATGGACGCGCAGCTCCAGAGCTCACAGGTGTCGTCGACGGTTCTCGACAGCCCGGTGTCTATGTACCAGGGCTGGGGCTATCAAGGCGATCAGCAGTGGGCGCGGAACAATTGGCTAGAGCAGCGAAAAAACAACTGGTTGAATCCTTGGAGCGAGTACTCATTCAGTGGAATGGAACGCGATAGTAAAGTAGATCCGGACAGCACCAGTTTGGACGAGACTCGGCCACGGAGTACGTATTCGCAAGAAGATCACCGCCCGCGTTCTTGTAATCTGCCCAATTCAACACCAGACTCTCCGATCAACCGCGGCTACAATCACTCCCCTCGTCATCCGATGTCACCGAGAAATTCTTTGCCGCCTACTCCTGGAGAAGCCAGTTACGCGAGTCACACACTGTCACCTCGTGCATTGTCGACTCCGCATGATCCGAAAATGATGTCACCGCGTAGTTCTGGATATCCAGCGCCAGGAACTCCGCATACCGTTGATTCAAATTACAGTTTACCTTCTCCGTCTTACAACAAAAATTATCCTGGGTTTAATGATAATAATAATAGACAGCCAAGCGTATCACCACGTGGGTACTCGACTCCTCATCCTCAACAACATGACCAACGTGCCTCGCCGCGAGGTCAACACACTCCTGGTCCAGATGTTCATAATCATGCGATTCAACGTTTGCCATCACCTCGCAATGATGTCCATTATTCTAATAATAATATTAATATCAATAATAATCATAACAATAATACTAATAGTAATAATAATAATAATAACAATAATAATAGTAATAATAACACGAGCTACATGGAAATACAGCAAAGACCGACATCACCGAGATCACGTAACCAAGAATATTACGCCCGATTAAATCAACCAGTAAACCAACCACAAAATTCGAGCTACAGAAACGATTACCACGAATTGAATCCCGTTAGAACAATGCATCAGTCGCAAATGTATTCATACCCACAACATCAGTACGAAAATTATAATTACATGGAACAGAAGAAAGAACAATTGCCTGCGGCGAATAATTGGAATTCAGTCGATAAAGCAGCTTCCGCGTGGCCCGAGCGAGTTCCACAGTCGGAGCACGCGAAGAACCCGTGCATCGAGATGGCCGACCCATCGCCATTTCGTGTTCCGAAGGGCCGCCCACCGTCCAGGACAACACCAAACCAGAACCAGAATCAGAATCAAAACCAGAATCAGACTCAGAACCCGTCCGAGGTTAATTATCAGAATACGTTTACTCGCACTTTTCTTAAGCCCCAGGAGCCAATTAAATCCGACAATTATCACCATGATCCATCGACATTGCCATCAAATGCTCAAAGACCACCATCCTACGGTCCTACTCCTGTTAGTAAAGAAGGCTATGAACGTCCTGTTGCTAATACAATGTGGGCAGAAGAAATGAAGGCTCAAGAACTACATGCGATGTCTAATTTGGGTCATTCGTTTCCGCAGTATCCTGGATATCCAAGTTACACGGGCTTTGAAAAAAGTTATGCTAATACTTGGGACGGTTATAATTATCAATATCCAGCACATCCGACACATCCGCCACATTCGTCGCATTCACCACATCCAGGGCATCCATCACATCCAGGACATTCATCACATCCAACGCATCCACAACAGCCAGTGCATCCACAGCATCCAGTGCATTCACAGCACCCAGTGCATCCGCAGCACCCGGTGCATCCACCACACGTGACGCATCCGCCACATCCAACGCATCCAATTCATCAAACACCAGACTATCAAACGCAAATGTATCAGCAAAAACGAGAACCTTATTCTCCGCAGTATCCTTATCAGAACGTAACACCGCCCTACCAAGGATTGAATTCTGGTTGGAGCAGGTGGGAAACTCCTCGCTGGGACATTTATCCACCGCCGTCATACTTTCCTGTGTTACCTGAGCCTCCTCCAAAATCTGAACCTCTCGGAGAGGTCGCTGACTACTCAGACAACGAGGAATGCTTCAAAGACGCCCAGCTAGGTGGCGTTGGAATAGCTCTGGGCCACGGCAGCGTTTTATTTGAGTGCGCGAAACACGAATTGCACTCGACAACTGCACTGAAAAGACCCAACAGAGTGAACCCGACTCGCATCAGCCTAGTCTTCTATCAGCACCGGAACCTAAACAGGCCCAAGCACGGCTGGAGCGAGTGGGAAGAGAAGATGAGGTTAAGAAAACTAGGAGTAACGACCACTACCACGAGCTCCTCAATGTCCAACAGCATTAACGAAACCATAAATGCGGTAGCTGCCGCCGACGGACCAATCAGCGAAATTTCCACTCCAACTCCAGCTCCAGTAACTGATCCCGGAGTCACTGAATCTCCTTCGGAAGCTGGAATTGAAACAGAAAAACTGCTTCCACACATAAACGTACCTAATTCTCAGTTCATGATGCGCTCGCCGACTTACACCACCATGACCTGGACCACTCTCTTCCCCATGCATCCCTGCATGATCACCGGACCCTACCAGGAAGGTGGCGCCATTGGATGAGCCCCCACTTCGAGCCTCAACGACTGCAAATCTCTCAGCACAAATGCGTAATCCCGGAAGATTATAAAAGAAAAACCAAAAAAGGTTTCATTCCACTGCCATATTTTTTATTCTACCCAAATTTCGCGGGCTTTCCTTACAAAGATAATTTTTTAAATAAACTATCATTAAAACTGTATGAAGCAGCTCAAATATTATCTCAATTAACTTTCAATAAAATATATACATGTATTTTGTTTAGCAACACACTTTGTAATCTCTTTGGTGATAAATTTTTGAAATTTCAATTACGCTTTTCATCAGAGCATAAAATTTATCCATTCATTTATCATGACTTTTATTGACAATAACAACCCTTTGGTCATTTTAATAATCAAGTAAGCAATAAATTTAAAAAAAACTTTTGGCGGGCTTTTCAAAATGTTAAATTTGTAATCTAGAATAAAAAATTACCAAAGTAATAATTGAATATTCTGATATCGATTTATCAGATGCTATAAGCGACTAATCGAGTATTTCATTGAAAGTTAATAAATTTATGACCAAAAAAAAAACTAATTGCTAAGAATAAAAAAAATGGCCACGACTGCATGAAAAAGACTTTGATGGAATTTAAAAGCACAGAGTAAAATTAATAATTATTATTAATTAATAATAATAAATAATTATAATAATAATGATAATAATAATAAATAAAATGACTGTACAATAAAATGTGTAAAACTGTATCTTATTGACTAGTCGGTACAGTAAAGAACAAGTACACGGATACATATCTCATTGTTTATCTACCGCGAATAATTTTGAAGGTTCAATAATAATAATAATAATAATAATAATAATAATAATAATAATAATAATAATAATAATAATAATAATAATAATAATAATAATAATAATAATAATAGGAGTGTGTACAAATGCACACTAATGGTGTACAGCGTATGCTCTTCCTCATAATTATAATCAATAATTAATATATAACAATTAGTAATAACAATAATAATAATAATAATAATAATAATTGATAAATAATCTATTGGCTATATTATGATCTATTTAACGTGTTGGCGTAATTGAAGAGTTGATAAAAAAATAAAACAAAAAAAAATTGTAGCAACAAAAAAAAAATGTTGTTGATTAGTTGTTACGGTAACTGCACAATTGATGACGCACTTTTGATTATTTAAAGGAAAACTGAAGAAATAAATCAGTAAAATCATTATAATTAATAATTATAACAAATAGTTTAATAATAATAATAATAATAATAATAATAATAATAATAATAATAATAATAATAATAATAATAATGATATAGATTATAATAAATAATAAATAAATCATGAACACGAAGAAATAATGAAATGATCTCAACGTTTAAAATTATAAAATAATTTCTTATTATTTAAAACAAATCTTTGTACATTTTTTCGCTTCTTTAATATTTATTTAACGCACTTTGCACTTGCCGCCGTACTGAATCTATATTAATTAATTAATTTTTGTTTTTAACTAACCACTCGCGTCAGGCGACTGAGTACAAATTTTATTATTTCTTTTCTAACTGATCGTTATTAAATATTGGCATTTATTTGTAAATTTTTTAAATTATTATTATTATAATTATGATTATAATTTATTTTGAAAACCAGGTATCAGATGAATTTAAGAAAATTTGAATTTTTTTGTAAATACTTCCATCGTTTTATTTTTCTATATTTTCTTTCTCTCTCTTCATATAAATATATATATATATTTATAGTATATACATTTTTAATAATAAAAATATTAATTTGTCACATTGGTGTTTAAGGATCGACATATATTTATTTATTGAAACAATGCGTCGATCCTTTATTTTTAAAAAAAATTCTAGATTAATCTTATATTCAAATGATTTTATTGATAGAAATAATTAATCAATTAATTTAATGGAAATTTAATTAAAAAAAAAAAAAAGAAAACACAAATGTGGCAAATCCGCCATTTTTTTCTCCTCGGAGTATTAATTAGTAAGAATAATTAATATATTCATTAATGTTATTATTAATAATAATTAACCAATTATAAATGTAATCTAATTTAATTATTTATTAATTAAGTTTTGGATAAGTTTTATGTGTACCACAATTTATTATTATTATAACTATAATTATGATCATTATGATAATTATTATTTAAAGTCGCTGAAGAACGTCGATACTTTTCATTAACTGATTAAGTGATTAATTGTATAAGGTTGTTCTCAAGTAGAAGGCATTAAGTATCGATTGACGTTCGAACCTATTCCAAAATTATCTTTATTTAATTAACTCTCTGTAAGCTAGCAACTATTTTATGTTTATTAGTAATTTTTCTTTATATTTAATTGTGAATTGTGTAAGAATGAACAAAGATCCTAGTTAAATACTCGAAACAATTGTTTTATTTTTTTTTTTTTGTATGAAATTTTTTTTTACTGTGAAATATTTAATAAACGAAATAAAAAATGTCTAAGAATGGATTTGTAACGTATCATTTTATTAGGGCTAGAAAGAGGGTAAAATGGGCCGTTGGAATTATGAAACAAATATTTTTATTGTCAATAAACAAAGATTTAGATCAATATGATCTAGTTATAAAAAAGGACAAAATGGGCCATTAACGTCTACTTAAATAAAGAGTGACTCAAATTGTTGCACGGTTTTTTGTAGAAGTGTGCGAATAAAAATAAATATTTGAATTATTTGTAAGTTTTCTAAACATCCGAAAAATTCGAATTAGCTTTGAAATTTCGAACAATTCATGAAATTTCAAATTATTTGTTAATTATTCGGCTGCTTAATTTCAAAACACAGCGGACAAATTTTTCAAAATCGATTTTTCAGTATTTTTAGTTCCAGTCGAGTCTTGTGGACATGATCCGATACATTTTTCAAAAATTTTATTTTTGACAGTTACTGTGTTTTGAAACTGGGCAGCCGTATTGTAATAAATATTTTGTAATTTATCAAAAGTATGAACCAAATATTCAGACTTTACTTGAATAAAGCAAAAATTTACGAATAATTCAAAAGCTACCGAATATTTCGGAATTTTTCGAAGGTTTGAAAATCTTTCGATATATTTTGAACACTTTCGAAAAATTAAAAATATGAAATTCGAATACTATTCACATACCCATAATTTAGTCTTCTCACAAAATATTAATAAAAATTAAATCACGATTGAAATGTGACCCATTACTGACGGTCCATTTTTCCCAGTTCCTTAACTGTAAATCCTTAATTCCTTTAAAAAAAATGTCTATGTAATTTTAATTAAAATAATAATTAATAATTAATAACTTATTATAATTATTTGTTTGATTGTATTTTAATAAAACGAAAAAAAAAAAATGATAAATAAATGCAGGAATTAAACGAACACTAGACTTAATAAACCAAATGTATAAACAAATACTTCCATTACTGGATCTAAAAATTTCTATATAAAAATAACTTAAAAATTCTTACAACTTTTTATAAAAAAAAAAAAGAAAAAAAAAAGTAAATTCAAATGATGCCAAAATAGTTGTAATATAAACGTTAAATCTAAATAAAAAAAACTATCAAAATTATTTAAGATAAAAGTAATAAATAATAATAAACATTATCAAAAATATATGAACAGTATAATGATAAATAATAAAGGCAATTAAGGTTGCGATCCAATAAAAAATATTGAGAGATTAAATAGAAAAAATAAAACTTTTTGAAAGTGTATTTTTTCTTCCAATGCCAAAAAAAGTCATTTTGTTTTATATAAAATAAGAAAAAAAAACTACTATTTAAAAAAAAAATCTTCTAATGCAAGTTTATGTAGCGTAGAGTATTTAAGATGTGTAATGATAAAATAAAAGTACATAAATAAATTGATATCGATATTGATGAAAATAAAATTTTCTTGAAACTTGTCCGCCTTATAATAAATATAAAGCAGTTGGAAAAATGAATAAACGTTTGTAATTTTAAATGAAAAAAAAAAAAATAATAATAATAATAAAGCGTTCTAACAATAGTTATAAAACTGTTGTTACAATTGTCCAATTTATAATTATAAATATAATTATAATTATCTTATATTACAATCCATTATTTATAAATATATATACATATATGAGCTGTATTGTTACATGCAGATTTGAGACGCGTGTACGTATATTTTTTGACAGATACTCAGATAAAGTAAAAAAAAACTAAATAAATAAATTGATTATTGATTCCAATGAAATTAGTTATTAATCGCATTGTATAACTCAAATTTCATCACCTGTTTCAAATAAAATAATAAATAAAAATATTTACAAATCGTTGATTCGAATATTGATGAAAGAGTTGAGATACCAAATTTAATATATTCATAGTAAATGGAAAGAAAAAAAATAATAATTTAATGAAAATAAAATGAGGCGTTTCGATTGAGGGATTTTTAGAAAACCAATAAATAAGTCTCGGAAAAAAACAATTTTAATAATGAATAATAAATAGAAAAAATTAGACGTTTCATATAATAAAGAAAAAAAAATAATGTATAGTGAGATGACATATTGGTTATTAACTTATGGCCGAACGTTTGTAGGCGTGTGTTGTGAAAATAAAGTAATATTGATAATTGATAATTGAAATAATTGAAGTATATATATATATATATGATAAAGTGTACGATTATTACTGCAAATAGAATTGCATTAGTATGTAATGTGTGTGAAATACTAGTTGTATAAGTTATTATTGTAATTGAGTATATATATACACAGAAAATGTAATTGATATGTAAGATTTACTATGTTTAGATCACACAAAAATACATACAAAAAATGATTGTGAATATACCAGATGATAGATGATGAAAAATACATTGAAATCTTTTATGAATAATTTTATTTTTTGCCTATGACCCATAGTTTTTACCACGGTGCGAAATAGTGGATCAAAAATTTTTAACATATATATTTTAGGTATCCTTTGTCGTTATCACTAGGAAATACGACTATCTGCACGAAAATTTATACAAATATATTAGACATATATTTGCATATTATGGATGCGCGCAAAAAATATGATGAATAAATTTTGAATTGAAGTTGACATCTATGCCAATATATATAACTATTTATGTATATATACTTATGCACAAAAATTAAATGTCATATATAAATTACATATATTTTTCGTGTGTATATATTTTTATGCGGGTAATGAAGAATCACATATTTTTTCATTTAATTTTTAATCAATGCAGATTACTTCATTTATATATGAATTCAAATTTTCGAATTTTTGAGACTATTACAGCACCTGACAATTTTAGTCCAGTCCCGTCTATCGATAACCGAATATATTTGGGCAAGTTTTAGATTTAAAAAATTAATGAAAAAAAATGCTACGAATTCATTTAAAAGTCTCGGATCACGAAAAAAGATTTTGAAAGATCCCGGTATCTGTTAGATGTTGAAAATTTTTGAATTTTATCAAGAGATTTAGCTTCGGTGTCTCGAGGCGTGAAAATAGATAGGGGGGGGGGTATTGTCTATTTATAATTGGAAAAAAATTTGCCACATTTATCTTGAGTAAAAATTGTTTGTCTGCAGATTCCCACAATGAAATCAAAAATATGATAGACCATAAAATATTATTAAAAATAATTAGTATTAATTATAAATCAAAATAGTCATTAAAAGAGGACATTTTACGAGGAAGCTTAAAGTCGATAAAGCAGAAATTTAAAATGAATGGCTTAGATGTCATGTGTTAAATGAAAAATCTTTCACTTGTCTTGTAAATACAAATTGATATTTTTATTCCAACATAAACTACGTCCGGGGCATTTTTCAATTACGTAAAAATGTACCTGATACCCACATATGTGTAATATAACTTACATACACATCATTAGTAAAAATAAAAAATATTAAAACGACGCAACATATCGGCAGTGTCGTCGTAAAGCTGACAAGACCAGCGTCAGACGATCATACACTAAGACCGTTAACTTTAACACCAGAAGTTTACGACAGAGCAGAATTATCGCCCGCGGATTTTGAGTACCTACTAAAACCCTGAAGCTCAATAAAAAATACTCGGCTCTGCAGGGACTACAAAGTCGCTTCAATAAAAACTAAAGACCGAAAAAAATAGATAAATATTTTTTTTATTACAGCAGTCAGCATCTGCATGCAACAAAGAAATTTAAAATACGCCCTGGTATTAATAAAATTATTTTCAAGGCTCAAAATTTTCTGCACCTGTTTTAAGACATTGTAAAAACTTCACCAGAAATCTCAACTCCTTATTTAATATCTTAAAAAATTAACTACCGTACAACAGTATAGTTTTTAATAAAGAAAAAATTATATCGAGAGTTTAAAAAATGACACGAAATCTCCGAATCTCTGGAGAGATACGCGATCGGCAGCGATATTTGGTGAATTGTTACCGTGAAATTGGTAAGATCGGACTTGTTAGAGTTGACCAGACCCAGAACCAGAATTCCGCGGAAGTGATAAATAATGGATGCTCCAAGTGGACAAGAGTTTGCGATACGATGCAATAGCTGCTGGCCTTGGATCATGTCCATTGGTTTTTGCTCCTCTATATCCATGCACACATCGACAATTTACTCGTCTCTTTCTCATCTTTCCGGGCCTCTCTCTTCGTAATACCAGCGAGAGTACAATTTCTACTGTCCATGTACACCGTTCAGTCCGCCGATCCCGAGACGATTTACTTGGATAAATTTCTGATTACGCTCTAAAATATCCTCGTGTAATGATAGTGAAATTGATAAATTTAAATTATCAATAACTTGTTATTTATAATGGTCAATTTCAATTAAAATATTTTTATTTGTTGTACCATACCAGAGTTATATTAAATATTAGGGTACTATATTTATCCGTAATCGTGCTTGGGTAACTATCGCAAAGTAATTGTCTAACTGTTGGTATATTAGAGAGAGCCTTTCTTCCCGGTGGGCTCTGTTACGTACTAGCTCACTATATAAACACATATATATGTATATATATGTATACAACGGTGCACTTGCGGATTGTAGAAATATACCATAACTATAACGATCATACGAAGCATCCAGGTCTTATCTGTCCCCACGAATCTTCATTGTGAAACTTACAATTAAGACTAATTATCAATTACATAAATCACCGCACTGCAATTGACTTTGTGCTTACGACCCAGCTTCACATTATATTAACTTTTATGTCTCATTGTCTTGATAAAAAATAATTTCTTTGTAGAAGTAAAAAAAAATATGAAATATGACAAAATTAAAATTCTGTTTAATTAAAATAAATTTTTTTAAATCCAAGGACAAGTGGCAGTAATTCAGGTGTCATAGTCCTGCGATATATATGTATATATGAATACACTAAAAGATGTGAATGTATGTATATATATATATATATATGTGTAACGTCGGGGAATGTTGTCTGCACCGGTTGAGGCTCGAGTTCCTGCAGGACCAGTCTGATCTCTCAGGAAATGGTCATTGGCAGAGGACACAAGGAAACAGGTAGTATCAAAAAATAAATTTTATTTTATTCTTTATTACTTTTATAAGCTTTAAATCCCAATTTGTAATTATTATTTGAGCCAAATTGCTCGTCTTATTAATTACAATCCACTAAAATATTATTTTGGTTTTAAAAGTTACTGATTCAATTACCCGAAAAAATTCCATGAGGTTGTTTTTTTTCTCGTTAATTAATTTACATACTAATATATTATTGTTGAGTGGAAAGTTCGGTCATGTGCATCATGGACATGGCCCACCGTCACGTAATTCAGTAGATGTATGCAGATAATTAGTTGCCCCAAAAAATCACTAAATATTAAGTCAAAAACTTTCTTTTCCGTAATTACATGTATTTATAATCATTTTTTAAATATTTAATATTTATAAATTCATAAATTCGACATTAATAATAAAACCGAAAAATTGTAATTTTAACCTCAATAAAAAATTTTAAAACTTTAAACTGCATTACTTAACGCGATCAAAATTATGTCCCGTTTTTTGAGTAAATTTTATAGAAATCTAGTTTTTTTTGCCTCAGACTTTTCTTTGATTAGTTTAAAAATGGCGGCCATTTGAAATTTCAAAAAGTTCATTAAAGCTAAAAAAAAAATCCCTCATTTTTTTATTTCGTAATATTTTTTACCGATTTTACGTTCGTCCAAAATTTCAAATTTTCTTTAAAAAGTCTACCGTCCATTCTACCTGTCACAGCATTTTTTTTTTTTTTGTTAAATTTAAATCAAAGAGTAACTAACTCGCCATAACTTTTTTCCATTCTACGGGAAATAATTGGATGTAAATAATAGCCGAGCTATCAATGCGCCATTAAACAGATTGTTATAATTCGCGGGTTAAAAAATCGTCACATTGTTCTCTTTAATTATCTAAATTCCGATAACAATCAACCATTGATTCCAACGACTTGAAAGTACTCTAGCATAAAACAGAATTACACTTTTCACTAACTTATTAAATTAATAAATAAGCAAATAAAATATCTACATATATGCAGACAATACTTGAGCTCTGTTAATCCAACTCATTAATTTGTCTACATCCTAAGTCCCATGTAATCTAATCCAATCTAACATATTATAATCCATAGACATATTATACATATACACTGTACATAAATATATACAAACAAATATAAACATCGTCATACATTACAATGTCTGTAGTAATTAAAGACGGCGTGCCGCTTCAGGTTTGGTGGCTGATACGCCTACACATTTATCCCACGGTATCTACTGATTTCATTCCTTCATCTCAAACTTACTCTTCATATCTTTCTCTCTATATTTTACATCCATCCTTACACGCATATATATACATATATAGTGATGACCTGCGTCTTTATACATACATAATAAATTTCACAGACACAAAGTTTCGTTTGTAAGTTGACCGGCACATTGACCGCGGTCCTAAATCTCACTTACCACTACCACATGGACAATAAATTTTTACCTACATATGACTCGACTGGTTGCATGACTCCCATTACATGCTCATGCCCATGGGAATGAGTAAAGAGTGCAACATATCGGTATTTTTGGTTACTTAACCACAGGCAAATTACAAACTCCCAATCCCGTCACTGATCCCGTTTACATTTTATTTTTTATTACCTCACCCCTTGATTATCAACGCCGATTACTTTATTAATTACCATCACGTGTCAATTTATTTCCTTAAGGTCAATGTTAGAAATTTTTTTCCTCATTAATCATTATTTTTAAATAAATTCCGTCCAATTATAATTACGTTATTTTGACATTTAATTCTAAGGGAAAGGTCTGTGGAAATTTAACTGCAGTTCAGATAAATTATTTTGATATTCAAATAAAATAAAAATAATGAATTTTTGTAGATATTGTATCCGATGTCCATTCGAATTTGAATAATTAAATACCGCCGGTGGCGGGAAAAATTAAAGGACATTTTTTAAAACTTTTTACTTCGAACAATGAAGAGAAACAATAGCTGGTTGGTGAAGTTAAGCGTAAAGTAAAGCAATGAAAGAAATAATATTGTTTGTAAAAAAGTAATAGTGTATTGAGTAGCAGCCGGGGGGCAGAAGGGCCGTACCCGTTTCGCGTAAGTATATAGCTGCGTGACAAGCTAAACGGGGATTTAACTAATGCTTTATTATAAGACTCGGTACTCAAACGTAAACACGGTACTATACATACGCGGGTCGCAATGTAATAATAATAATAATCTATTCTTCGGCTAAGAAAAATAATTATTCATTCGAAATAATTCAGTATCGGTTCTGCGTTGTTTACGATGACGTTTTTATGAGTCTCGTTGACTAAATGCCAACCCTTTGTACTTTCAAAGCCTCGACACGACAATCTCAAATTTCAGTCATTTTAATTTTATTATTATTACCAAGTACTTGCAGTACCTTCGCCTGCTTTGCTGGACGTCAATTCAATTTTTTTTTTAAAAGCGCAGTTTTTATTGCCGGGCTTTTAATTTATTTTTTTTTTGACCAGAAAATATTTGAGTGAACCAGAAATTTTTTTTCAGAAAATTTTTGGTGTCAAAATTATTTAAACCGAAATAAATGTAGACCTGATATCTAATAGTTTGTTTGAATTTTTGAAATAGTAAAATATGAAAAATAAATTTGATCATAATTTAAATTGTATATTTTTATGTTACAGTTTTCAAAATTGTTAATATTTAAAACTTAATGATGATGGAAAAAATAATAATAATAAATAAAAATCGATATAAACTTTGATGTTACACTTGAAATATCTGGGGCCTTGTAAAAGTGCTTGAAGCATCAGACACAACCGTTACACAAAATCTCATCTCGTCTGCATAAATATAACTTAAAGAAAAAAAAAAGAAAAAAAGGGTTAAACAAGCAAAAAAAATCCCGCGAATGCAACTGCTTGACGTGTCCAGTCTCGGGTCTGCAGTGAGTTTGTATATTTTTTTCAGCACACATGCACAAAACGTATTTTCCCATGGGAGCGATGTAAAGTAACCTGCCCGAAGGATTTTTTAAGTCTGTGCTCCTTAAGCGACGGAATTGGGTCTATAGGTAACGCGGCTCGAGGTGTTTATACGGTCAGCATCGAAATCTCAAAGCTTCGGAGTTTGGTATCGGGCAACCGTACCTCGTACTGTCCGCGCATCTCCTTAGCACATATAATACCCATACTGTTTAAAATAAGAACAACGAGACAGAGATAATATCGACAGTAATTGCGCGTGGAATACTTTCCAATGATTTTTTAACAAAAAAAAATTTAGTCACTCCCATGCAAATTTAGGCTTTTTATTTTTCAGATAAAATTATTTTAATAAATTATTTTTAGCCAGTCTAATGAGAGAGATCGCTTTTTGTGTTGCTCTCAATATACCTCACTTGCTCTTAAATATATAAATATATAGTACACATATGTGAGACCGGTAGTACATCAATAACGAGATTCCCTATCGGCAGTTGTAAATTCCAGTCAGATTTTAATCGACGGACACGAGTCTTGTGAGCAAGAGTATGTGTGTCTGCTTTATATATTTTATATCAGCTATAAAAGATACTATAATACCGACACTACTACCAATACCTTTGATACTTTTCTTCGAACTATATATCGGGTGCTTTTGTATCTTATGTTAGCAACATCAACTAAGTAACCAACTAAATGTAATGTAACCAATGATATTGCAACTTTTCTCATAGTCAAACATTTATAAAAGGCTGAGTGAAACTTACAATCCAGGTACACATATACATATATATATATATACCTGTATACAATTGATGTACCTTTAAATTCCTATGGTGGTCATGTGAGACTAATAATGGTGACTTTGATGATCATTAAAAAATAATTGACTTATTAAATTGATAGTGAGTATAAATATATAGATATATATGTATACATGTGAAAATAAAACTTTCTCTGGAGTCTGCATGGGTGCTTGTTACGTAACATAAAATATAAAATATTTGTGTTTTATTAAAATGATGGTGAAAAAATAAATTAGAGTTAATTTAGTTAAATAAGAGCTAGTATAGAGTTTGCGATGCTCTTAATAAATTGATTTTATGAGTTGCGTAAGTTTATGTGGGTGTAGCTGAGTGGTAAAGTGAGATGAATGGCAATAATAATTGTAGTGTGACTTCCTGTAAGAGTTTAGGTGTCAAATGGCTTTTGTATTTAATGCTGGTTTACGAGAGGGATTATTGTAAGTGTGAGAGTGAGTGTGAGTTTGAGTGTTTTAGTGAACTTGACGGAGTCTTGCACCTTGAGTTTATGAGCTTAATGACCTCACGACTTACGACGTACAAGACTTTGTTCATTCATGCTGCATTATTAAGGATTTTTAAAGCTCGAGAGTTTTAGTCACAAGTCAGTGGTTATAATTTATTTTACAACCTCTGGAAGTATATTTGCATTTGTTTTTGTTTTGGATTTGTTTACTCTAGAGGTTGCGTGCACAGAGCCTCTACGGCGAAACATCTAACCCTCCGCCAATTTGTCAGATTTTAAAGAAAACCCGCCAGACATGGCAGCGCAGGTCAGAAAGCCAGTAGCTTCCCCGGCAGGTGATAAGAGAGCGGTGTACTCAACCCTAAAGTTGAGGTCTTCGCTTACCAATTACTACCTATGTGTCGAGGTCGCTTATCAGGACCATTGAAATTCAACGGTCCCAATTTTTTGATAACTAACAAACCACTGTGTAGATTTTGGCAATTACATAGTGACTTCTTTCAACGTTAGTTATGTTTACAAAAAAAAATATAATAGGTAGCGGTCACAAGTTTTTTGAATTTTTTATCTTGATCCCAATTTATGTTCTGCGATTCATTAAAAATTATTGATCTGCAATAAAATCGTACGGCTTGCAGCTTTGATAAAAAAAAAATTTAATGTATTCAAAAAAATAATCCATTTTATATGAAATTATTTACGGCCGGTTAAAATGAAAACGGATTTTATTTTTTTAAATTTATATTTTCTACAATCCAATAACTTTGAGCGTTTGGATTTGAGAACTATTGATTCGGTGGCTCGCTGAAATTACGATTTCAAATTAGAAGCTCACAGTTGACTTAAACTTCAGCCCGCAAGAACAAAGTTTATGAGACTAGTTTAATCTTCACCGAAACGGAGTAAAAATTATAAATATTCAGATTAGAAATTTTAAACCTTCGAATTTAATTAATTTTATTTTTAAAAAAATTCAGGCGGAGTAAAATGAACCACCAGCTAAATATAGATTTCAATTTTTTTAAGCAAAAGAAAAAAAAAATACTAGACTTCCATTCGTTAATTAAAAACGCATCACTTTTAAGTCTCGGAAGAAGTGAAAACAATTTTCTAAAAAACTGACTTTTGCACTTCTGTATAAATTTGAAATTTAGAAATTTGAATAATTTAAACTGAAGATGCTGGTTTTGAATTAAAAATATATATAAATAGAATAATGATTGATTATTATGACAAGTGAGTATGCGGAGCTTCTATTTAGAGGTCATCATATATCTATCGGCAAATAAATAAATAGCAACATATTTACACACTAGCTAACACACTGTCATGTTTTCCTGTGTATCATCATACTAGAGTTTGCTTAAAGAGTTGATGGAGATGATGATGGCTGTGAGGTTGTGGCTATCTCAGGAAACATACGCGTGTATATGAAGACACTCTAAAGAAACACGACACGCTTCGCGTTATGTCATGACTAGTTATGCCACTTTTATACCGTAGACATATCCATTTATTTTTTATTTTATTATTACTATCACTATTATTATTATCACTCCACACGATCCTACCACACATTGCAATTATATAAAATACACTTTTTATTTGTTTAATTATTTTTATTTATAGTCATTATAAAAAGCCTTCTTCAAGAAGAAACTTGTAACACATTTGTTGCACAAATGATCACATATAAATTGAGATTATCCTAAGCTCATACTCATACATGTAATTCTGTGTAATGTGTCAACAAAATAAAAATTTTAATTAATCATTTAATTACTACACCACTAAAATATCTTCTATCATTATATACAATGTCTATATTTATTAATTAGAAATATTTTTCATTTATCGACAGCAAAAAAATAAAAAGACCAGAGTAAAAAAATTTTTTTCAGTCGCCCATCGACCCCCGCTAAAACTAATAATTAATTCCCGCTCGATAAAAAAAACCAACTAACAATAAACTGATGTTTTGTAAATTTTCAAACTCAAACAAAGAAAAATTAAAAAAAAAAAAATCATTATTATGTCAGAGGGATTGAGTCGTTGGTGTAGATAAGAGGTAATTAAACTTGTCGAGCAATAAAACCATATACAATCACATTATATATTTAACCATCGCTATTCGTCACAGATTAAATCGACTTTTTTATTTAGTCTTTTTGTTCTCAATCCGTAATAAGCTATTATACAACCGTGCATGCAGAACCATACCACGACTGCGTACAAACAATCTCGGTAATATTGTTTAATTTTTTTTTTTTTTTGTTTACGTACTTTTAAACGACGAGAGTGCAATAAAGGGCATTTTAATGGTCATACTCTGAGCAACTGAGCATTTCGTCTGGGTCTTTGACACGATATGACTTTAAACTGCATACTGTATAATAAACTTCAGTATTAAATAATACCTTATGTTATATATGTACATACATGTACACGTGTGTACATATATATAAGAACATACAAGTACATAAATGTATGTATAAAATGAGTGAATAAATTTAGTAGGCACATGATGTGTAGAGGGTGTCCCCTGCCGCGTTAAAGATATCTGAGCGTAGGAGTTGGTATATTATATGTTGTTAAATCGGCGAATCTAGTCGATTAACATTCAGGAATTCAAGCTTATATCTACCTTCAATATAATTATTATTATTATTAGCTTGCCAATGTCGTTGATTATAATACTCAGATGCTGCTGTTACTATTGATCAGTTCCTTATTACTTAACGTGTACACTTTAATTGGAAAAAATATAAATATTAATATTAATCTTTGATTAATGTAAGGAGATTTAAATTGTTATTTATCTATTTTTAATTATGGATACTTGGCCTTTGATATTATGCAATAATTTATAGGTTTCCTTGGATCTTTATGACTTTATTTATTTATGAAAAAATACGCAGGTAAAGGGAAAAAGAGAAAATTTACCGTCAAAGAAAGTCTATAGAAAATCGATAGAAAATCCACTGTCAAAATTTTTTCCGATACTTTTTTTTACAAAAGTTTTTCCAAACTACTTTTCTGATATCCCTAAAGTTTGAAAACATCCAACCTAAGCTCCATTTCTAGTTAAGATCACTCGGAAAATTCTATAGATAATCTATCGAAAATTAAAACCTACTGACTTATGCTGCGATTAAAAAAAATTTTTCTGAAGTTTACTGTAATTATAGTAAACTGCACGATCGTCAACGACTATAAAAGCTAGAAATAGTGAACCTAGTTCTCGATCCTTAAATATTAATTCAACAGCATAGAAATTTATTTTTGATGAGCATTACTTGGAATAAAGAATTAAAAGATAAATGCCAAGTATTAAATACTCTCAATGACAATGACAGTAATTGTAATGTAATGACGTTATTCTTTAGATAAACAATATTATTTTTCCAACTATAATTTATTAATTAATTTATTTATGCAGAAAAAAAGCGATGGTTTTAAAGTCAAGTGAATCAATGACCCACCTGATCAATGATCATGGACATAAATGTTAAATTGTCAACAGAGAGATGTATGTTTGCACATAAGAATGAGGAAGAATAGTATATATTTAGCTTGAAACAGGTAGATTTTGCTGTAAAGATGAGAAGTTTAGATGAAGTGCATATAGGTTTAAATGTATGTACGAGATTCAGGATTCTATCGAGCTACTGCCAAGTACTCAGTACCCTGCAGACTTACTCGGATCAAATGTCTTGGTGATCGAGTCAGCCGAGATCCTCCTACGACCAACAAGACCAGCAAGTAGAAGAAGAACAAGAACAAGAAGAGGAAGCGCAGAAGCTCAAGTTAAAGAAGCAGTTGAAAAACCAGAAGAAACTCGAGATCTATGACCTCATCTTGGCTTAACCTTTTTATTTAAATTTTTATATTTTATTTGCAATGTTTTTATTTCATTTTCAATAACTTATGATGTATTCTAAGTACTCTTTAAACCCATTCACTCTGCTCGAACGTTTAGTTACATCACCGCGCTCTGGAGATTTGAATGAGGAATTGACTCATCCTGGAGTGGCTTACGCTGTTGAGGCACTTGTGACTCTTGTGTTTTTAAAATTCACTAGCATGTGATTCATTTATATTATGAGTATTTGAATAATAGAAAGCATATTGTAAAAGAATATTTATAAGTCTCTTGAATCTATGGTTTAGTCTTCTGCTTACTATTATTTTTGATCATTAATAAGAAACCTGTATAAGCAAATAGATGAAAATAAAAATTTTGAAAAAATTACGCACTGGTAATCAGCAGTCACTACATGATTGTCCGAGTACGAATCAGGTTTATTTTGAACTTCTGGACTTAAATTTATTACTGAGGTATTTATTTTATGGTGAATGACTTTATTTGACGTCATGGATCAAGTAAGACAGAAATCATCAGAGCTAAATTTTGAAATTTTTGAACGAAACCTTTGCTATGTTCTGTATAATTAATCAGCTCAAAAATGAATTTAAAAGGAATTTTAATTACTATAAGATAAGAAGATTTTTTAAATGATCCATGGGGACAGTTAATGGATTTAAAATGTTATAAAATTAGATCGAGCCTCCCGGGAGCGATAAATGTTTGCGGACAGCAAAAAACAGGTTTTTGTTAAATTTAAATTGGAAAGGTCGAATTTTTTGATATGAGATTGGATTGTTGAATTATAAAAATAATCTCGCGATGACGGTCATGAAGAGCCAATTGATAGTGAGCACACCGAGGAGTCAGGAGTCGGTAGCATGGAAAGAGGTTGGGCTACTGGGATGCTGATGCCGATGCCGAAGCTACACTAGAACCCGAGTGCATATAGGAGCCAATTAAGGCGCGTGCACGGCATTCCACGTGTATACAAGTGTGTCGCCGGGTTATATAAGGTTATACGGCCTTTTATTTTAAGCCTGAACGTTTTTAAATTATGTATGGCTAGCATCTATCTCAATCTACACATCCACCTAGTCCGCAGAGTCCGAGCACCTCAGGGAGAGCACGTAGAGATAATATTGTATCTAATGACGGTTGTTTACGGTAATCAGAGGTGATAATGGGATTGAGTTATTTTTTTAATTCCTCGTGCTTTTAAATTATCCGAGAAATAGAATTACCGATTCAGGACGCGATTTCTATGGAAAGCTATCTGCGAGTCTTTATTTTAGATTATTCTCAATTCGCTTAAAGATCCAGCTGATGCTACCAACAACTTCATTGCTTCGTCCTCCACGTACCCTTTCTCACGGTCTTGTGCTGTGTATATTATCTTTACGAGCAACGAGATACATTGTGTCCTAGTCAAATGACATTGAGGGAAATCCGATCAATTTCAATAATTTTATTACTTTATTCAAATTTATTCAAATATTTCACGTAATAACTGTCGTTTTTACTTAACTATTTGTATAAATTTATAAAAAAAGAATCAAAATTCAAAATTTTCAAAAAGCGGAAAATTGTTCATTCCCGCCTAATTTTAAAAATTCAAAAGAATTGAAAATTAAAAAATGAATTTTATATTTAAATTAAAAATAATTAAAGAGAGAAAGTTAGTTAACGAGCACTTTGGCACTAGAGTGATTTTACTCGAGCTTACCGTGCACTTTGTACCAAAATGTACAACAAAACATACGACTAGATTCAAGACGCAAACGCTTGCACTATTTTCCAATAGATTTATTCTGCAGCGCAAGCAATCCCGAACTAAAACACTAGCTTCACATGTCTGAAAGCAATGCACTTTGTGCGTATATTATATATATTTATGATACAAGGATGCCAGGTTCTGATGCTGACAGTTTGTAATTCACCCTCGCGCAAGTACCGCAAAATAACACTGTCAGTTACAATTTTCTCTGATTTATAATCCCAATTATATTAAACTATTTCCATATTATTTTTGCATCATGAATTCATTACAGCTATCCAATCGATCATCAAACGATTTCGAATTCTCTAATGTGAAATTTAAATAACTGTGTTAAGTATCTGGGAGTAAACTGCTTTCGATGGATATCGAAAGTCTGATTGAATGGTTATTTTTAGTTATGTTTGTGCGATTGGATAGAGGTTGCGCGCACAGAACCTCTACGGCGAAACATCTAATCCTCCGCCAATTTGTCAGATTTTAAAGAAAACCTGCCAGACATGGCAGCGCAGGTCAGAAAGCCAGTAGCTTCCTCGGCAGATGATAAAAGAGCGATGTACTCAACCCTAAAGTTGAGGTCTTCGCTTACAAATTACTACCTATGTGTCGAGGTCGCTCATCAGGACCATTGAAATTCAATGGTCCCAATTTTTTCATAATTAACAAACCACTATGTATATTTTGGCAAATTACATAGTGACTTTATTCACCGTTACGTTTTCAAAAAAAAAATATAAAATAATAAAATAGTAAAAGTTTTGGGGGTACCCTGTTTTGCTCCCCTCCCCCTCTTTCCCTAAATAAGCTTTAATTTCGACTGCTATAACATAGCTCAATGATGTTACTTACATGTACTACAAAGTTTCAACTATGTCTGTATAATTCGGATAATATATGGAGAAAAATTCTGTTAGCGAGTCATAGACCAGTCATTAACACAACCAACTTCCAGGATATCGCAGATTAGTGCAAGAAATTTACAGCTGTCAAAAGTTTATTGCTTTTAATTTTCTGTGTTAATTTCATTTCCAGTCATCGCAAAGTCTAAAAATATCTGTAACTTTTTACAAGCAAACCATTAAATATTTACAGCGAAATTTGAAATTTAAAAAATTCAGACAATACAGAAAAAGCAGGATCTCGAAAATAAATTTGTCATGGAATCAAAATTTTAAACTTCTCAAAAAAATTCATAGTAAATTTTACTTCAACTGAATTTCCGGTGACAGTTACCGAAATTTTTCCTGCAGTAAAAGATCAAAATTTATTTAATTGGTTTCTTTTAGAGATTATAAAATTTAAAAATGATTTACTATTGAAATAATAAAAATTTGTAACGGTGATTGGCCGGTTTGTTTACAGAAATAAAAAAATATCTGGCAAGGTCGACAAGTATCCAAAAGCACATCCATAAACATTTACCTCCGACTTTTAGTCATACATCTGAATCTCAACCTGCTAGAAAGTTGATCGCGGCTATTTCCGATCCAAACGTGTGTCAATCTACATGCACATCCACATTCATCCATCTATCTGTACAAGCATGCCTACAATTCGATGCACAAATACGGAAACCCCAGTTATTTAGTGTTTTTCAAAGATACATAAGATTTCTGTGACAGAAATCGCGGATTGCGGATCAAACCTCATCATCATCGTAACCCACATACTCATTGCAGGAAATACGGTAACTATTCCCAAAGTAATAGGCTAAAATAAAACCCATTTATTGTTTTATCAATCTGTGACAATCATTTTTATCTGAATAAATTTCGCGCTGACTGTTTGATAAACGTTTACCAGATCCATTCACCTTGACTTTTATGAGGCTGCGATGGATCCCAAGTTTTATTGCTCGACATAAAACGCTTTTAAAATGTCTAACGCGATTAAACCTTGTTAATTACTCGTAATTTATTATTTATTATTTATTATCCATTATTAATAACAGCTTCTGATAAAATTTATTAGCCATAGAAAGCTTGCTATTACTGACGTATTCAATCCTCTGATCTGATAAGTATACATGTACACATATATATATTTAAATAATTTATTAAACCGTTAAGAAAGATGGAGGATGAAAAATAAAATAAATGTTGGTGTTACTTATTAAAAATCAAAGTGGTTTTAACGTTAGGATACTTTAAATATTTTAGCAAAGTAATCTGGGATTAGATGTAATAACCGTTTAGTAAGGTAAATAAAAGATGATGCGTTAATAGCCGAGAAGCTTGACAACGCGGGACATATAGGTGATCAACTTTCTCAATTAGCCGCGGGGATCCGACTTGACGCAATTCTGCTTTGGCAAACAACGTGTGTCACCGGTTTGGTAATACCCGTTTACACTCGATGACTTTCCGCCGATTCCGTTAACTGATGATGTAGAAATATAATCCTTGGTATAATATTGGCAACTTAAGATCCCTGATCAGATAAATTCAAAGAATCAAATCAAAAACGCCTATATTGATGGCATGAAACGAGTGATATTGTAACAGTCGTTATGTATTGATTGTCACATTTCGAGGAGGTAAATATCAAATGTATAAAAGAGAATGTGTACATATGTTATGTATTGATCGGTGATCGGGGATCGGTGATCGGCACGTCGATGTGTACCAACTTGGTATGATTTGTGTGACAAGTCGATGGAGGAAATTCAAATAGACATTATCGCCCACAGTGGGCGTTCATTCGTCCTTTTACTCGTACAAACTAGAAAGTCCTGTTAGGATTCTGACTTGAGAGCCGGTGCATCCCATGTATTATATATACATATTACAAATCGATAAACATATATATATGCTTACAGCCGTCATATATTTAGCAATCATGATATTTAGCAAAGTGATTTCATGACCTTTTTAAATGCAAAACTTATTTTAAAATAAGTTTTTTCTATACATGATCGTTTATGAGGAATTAATCGAGGTGATATGAAATCGTACGAAAAAAATTTAATTATCCCACATTGCAGTAAGTCAAAAAAATGAAATACCTTTCAACATAATTTCTTAGGATAATCTTTCCCAGGATCTTGTTACTATCAATAACAAACTCTGCATGACAACTCCCTAAGGTGATTCTCACTGCACATACATACATATATATTTATACATATATATAAATATATTTCAGGCCATAGATTAGCATCGTAGCGTCACGACCTCAAGAGAGGACAATCGCGTGTCATCTCAATCATCTTGCAGTCATGAAGCCACTCTAATGTATAAGAAAGCTTTGCCTAGTGCATTCTATCCAGAGATCTCTTCCACCCGCGTATCTTCATATATATTTATGCATAATAATAATAATAAGAGTAAATAAAGAGAAGGTATAAGAATCAGAATAAGAATAATAATCCAATGTAGGATATATCCAACTACTTACTCCCAGGTCTTTTAACGAACGTCATTGGAACTTTGACCCAGAGAGAATACTCGTCACAGAGCGTGCCGGTGTCTCCTCCATACCAATCGTGTGGTTTATGAGTTGAGCGGACTTGCTGCCAAGAGTCGAGGACTCTGCGTTAGTGATGCAGTGATGATCATCAGGATGATTGGTGAGAGCCGATCGTACGACAGGCGAGAATCCTCACGACGACACAATGTGTGATGATGTACATTCCACGTACCACCGTTCCACACACCATCAGATGTCTTTTACATTTATAATATAATGCTGTCCATATAATAGAACGTAACGACAGTATCTATAGACGTCAGCGTCCGCGTCCAAGTACATGAACAAGGCGAGGAGAAATTTTACAAGCTGGCGTATACAAGTTCTGACCTTCGCGGAAGCAATTACCGACTACTGAGATCCACTATCGTCCAGGCCGAGTGAATAATCCAAGGTGCTACTTTACTTTTGTTAGTGTATTGACGGTAATGCATACACTTTCCGCACCCGCACAGTAATCGACTAGCATTAACACTTGAGCATCAACATTAACATCAACATCAGCATCAACAACAGCAGCATCAATAGTGAGACTGCGAGTACGTGAATCGCGGATTCATATGTATATTTAGTTTTTGCCTTGTAGAAAGTTTTCAAGGATTCACATGTCAGTCGTATATCATGACAATAATATCGCTGGACATTTATAGGGAAACTTGCGACAAAATGAGACACTATTCTTTAGAAATTTATTTTCATTTGAAAATTCTTAGTTATTGCTTTCAGAAATGAATGGGGCAAGTTGATCAACCTGTAAGAGATTTTTGGTGTGAAAATGGTCTCCGAAGACTACTCGGTTTGCTTGGTGTGAAAATTTTCAACGAATTTTTAGTTTCGGAGTAATCAAGAGTTTTTAATGAAGAATTAATACATTTACACAATTGATCACCGGCAGTGTTGAAAATTTTAACACCTAATGATTCACACCACACTACGAACTTGAAATTTTTTATGGTAAGCTTTCGATACCCGAATTTATTGACTAAAAACTGATCATCTGTCAAGAATTTGAAAAATTCAGCCGAGAGATATTTAACCTACAGCAAATTCAATTTAAAAGACTTAAAGACCACGGCGCATCATAATAATGAAATCCGTGGAATCCGAACTGATGGAACGTCGTGACGGCGAAATTTGCAGTAAAGATTGAATGATTTGACGAAGGACATCTTTAAGACTAGAAAGTTTAAAATCTTGCTTACTATGCAACTATATCTATTTATCTACATACAAATATATTCACGAGGCGAATAAACAAACTCATAACATTAAAGTAATAACCATTTGAGTCAGCGGTTAATACAGTAGGCCCAGATCTTCGAGGTCTCCGTTCCACTGCCATCCCATGAATATCTATCAACTTTTATTGTCTTCGGAGAGACTAGTAAGAAGTTAACTTGCTTGAGCAACGACAGACCAGATTTTGTTTATTATTTTGTTGTTTACCCATATCTCAAGAACATCGCAAATACGTGACGAGGCCAAGTTACGCAACACCATTTTTTTCACTAAAATTCAAACTAAAACTCAAACTTAATTTTTATTCTTCGCAATATCAAAGTCATTTCATTTTTTAATGATTTATTGTTAATATAAGAGGCAAATCTTTATGAGCATTAGGTTACACACAATAAATAGTTGAATTGATAACCACATGTGATTTAATATCGTAGGCCGAAGAGTAATGCGAGTTAAATCGGTATGTCGTAGGAGCGAGGCCGCTGGTTAAATCTGTGCTAATTGCCCCAGTGTTGTTGTCCTCGTATCGTAAGAAGGTTGTAAGTATTTTATAAATATATATACATACACATATAAATGTGTGTTTATATAGCTTCATGCTATTAATAAGTACATGCGGTGATAAAAATTAATAGAATGTTGTTTGTATGATGGCGTTTTAAATAAATAAATCGGTTGTCGCGTCGACAAAATCAAACGTTTTAAAACCAAGACTTCTAAGACCGGTTTATTGTCGATCAGATTCTTTAAATCTCAAAATACCGATCGACGATAGTGTTCACACGAAAAAAATCCTGACGCTAAAATAGGATCACTGATATTGAAATAGTATCACGTGTAGTAAGAATCTAGAACCAGTGATACAAATTTTGTTTGTTTTCGCGCATGCTTAGAAACAAAATAAAAAAAGATTTGTAGGTTATGGTTGTATATAATATATAGTCTTCCCGTAGGCTAAAGAGCCGTCGGTTTTTACCCCCACCCTCAGAAAACGAGTCTAATTTCACGCCGCTACAACACAGTGACATTACAAGCCGAAAATTCCCGAAAACTCCCGACACCGACTTACTCACTGAGAAGACTTTAGTATTTTGCGTAATCAACAATACAATAAATGCAGAAATTGTATAAGAAAATGATAACAGTTTAGCATCATTTCATTTTGAACCAGCGCTGATACAAAATTTGTATCGCCACAATTCTAGTATCACTTTTTTTCCGTACAAGTCTACTCTATAGTCTACTCTAGATGATTATTACATTTGATGCTAGATATTTATTATCTTTATTTTATAATATAATAATAATATGTAAAATCATGACTACGTAAATAGATTTTAACATAGCCTGACACCCGAGGAATGTGTCAGCTGGAATGTTGCAACTAAAAAATAATATTTTATAAAATATATATTGGCAACTAAATTATTTATGCCAAAAAAATAATTGCGCAGCATTATTAGGTACATTTATCAAGAGAGACAAGTCGGAAATAAAGTGGTTACACAACAAATATATTTCTCCATGCTATATATTTAAATATGCTTAACTCGTTACAATGCATCGCGAAAGTAAGTGTCTTTCTCCCAGTCTCTATCTCTCTCTCTCCCGTTATATCTCTGGGACATGGGCGATTTTTTAGCTCGAAAGTGAGTCTCATCTGAAATCGGCGCTACAATGTATTGTTCGCATTGATGTCCGGCCTCTACGTGTCGCGTGACCTTTAGTGATTTTTCCATGCTCTTATCTGAGTCAACAAAGCCCATAAATATATATGTGATACGATTGTAAAAACATATATTTATTTAAATTAAATACAATTCTATCTCAATCTATTGCAATAGCTATATTATTGCTCTGATAATATCCCCGGTAGTTTTCCAAGTGAGATATTGAATTATTGAGTTAAATTGAGAAATAATTTTATCCGAAAATAGTGAAAGTTAAAAATAAATGGACGTCATTGATGGGAATAATGACGATAATTAATAAAATTTAAGGGGCGTGTATATTAATCTTGTATATTTATATATATAGTGGGGTCAGTAAGGTCAGTAGCGGAGAAGTGAAGGATGATTCTTAGTCTTGTGCATGGAGGGCATGGAGTAAAAGATGTGAGTAAATCTCAGTACCAGGTCAAACCGCGATCTCGTGTCCCTCCCATGTTACTTTTACCATTATAGCTGTATTCATGGCGACGCATTGACGGTTAACATAAATTGCAGTAGGTAAAAAGAGGAAGAAGAAGAAGAAGAAGAAGAAGAAGAAGAAGAAGAAGAAGAAGAGAAGAAAAGGTGTAGCTACCAACACTAACGATATTTAATTTAAAAAAAGTGAAAACGGTACGTTTAAGGTGGAATAGTTGATAGACTCGCGTTATCGCAGATTTCCACCAGGCAGCTATTAGGTATGGACTGAGACAGAAGAAGCTTGTTTTGTTTGTACGTCTGAAACTAATATCTTGGGTATACTAGTGTTGCTGGGGTTAAGCCCAGGTCCAGGAGTAAAAAGATCCCTAATCCGCCCCAACCTGAAAGACGAGTTCATCATGGCTGTACCGTTAGCTTTGCATACACTGGGAGTAACGAGAGATGCAGGATGATAACTAAGGAGGAAGCTTACTACATATATATTTATATTTATGTTTATATTTATATGGGTGTAATAGTTGGAAAACGGAGAGTACGAGTGACCAATAAGCCGCGCTAATAGTCATGACAGTTAACTAATGGCGTTAAAACGAGCAATTAAATTTTTATTTGCGTCTTAACTTTATCCAATAAAATGTTGACATTTTAATATTTAAAGTTCAGGGATTAATGGGTTTTGTTTACGCGAATCTGAGTTTTTATGGAAACTTTTTTTTTTAATCTGATTATTCTCAAGTGGGCTGAGTTAGGAGTTTGTGAATTTTTATTGTAAAAAAGTGTTTTTTGTTGGGGAATTACACAAAAAATAACCAATTTTTAATCGTAAAAAAAATCTCAACGGCATCAATTAATTATTTTATTTTTTTAACGATTTCAAGACCGAATAAAATTAAAATATTCGAGGGCGTCATTGATAAATGCCTCAATTCTCACAAATCATAAAAAGACAATATTTTATTTTTTCGCCTGAATTAATATTATTATCTTAAAAGTTCAGTCGGACATAATACGACTTAAATCCAAGAAAATAAATAATATTAACGTCTTCACTAATTTCTAAATAGACTTCTTGGAAGCACAAGTTAATTGATCAACCTCGCGATTTAATCCTGATTTAGCAAAAGAGATATCTAAATGTGAACAAGGCCACGGGGTTCCAGTCGCCGTTGACAAACAGTTAAACCCACCTTAGACCATTTATTTCTTCCACATCTTCTCATAAATAATTATAATAACACTCGTAAATATATTTATATATATTTTGAGGCTAAATAAAAATTAGCATGTACCTCTGAACCCGGCATTCAGATTAATAACAAATATATATCCTCTTCAACGACGGCGCTGAGTAATTTATCTCTGTTACAATATTCTACACCATTAGGGCGTACTTTGCTGATAAAAACGCAGAACCCAACAGTAATTATTCGATTAGCCATTTACTACTATAACTATAATTACAATTATAATTATAATATTGTACCCGTGACATTAAACACGAAAAAATTTAATCGATTAAATATAAATCATCTTCCTCCTGATCCTGAGTATTAAATTCTTAATTTAATTTTCTATTTTATTAAATATCTGCGATAAGTTCAATGTCAGAGATGCTAAAGATATGAAAATGTGACTTTTACGTGAGTGTATTCAGCTTTTAAGTTTAAAAACCAACAGCTCAGACAATAAAATAGTTACTAAAGATCCGAGAATGCATTTACCGTTCAACGTTTGCCCAGGTGCAATGAAACCTATACAAGACGCGCGTGTATTTGATATATCACTGCGTCTTCTTGCACGCGACTTTACTCCTAGGATCAACATCGAGACTAATGGAAATTGTTTATAGAAATAGCATTAAATATACTTAAGAATTTATAAATTTAAGTAAACGACAACGAATGCATTTATACGATTACTAATCCCATACTTTCGCACGCTCGGAGATAATACTTTTGCTAGACCTCATTTAATGAGATAGAAAACTTGCCAGGTTAACTCATCAGTACTTTATGCTGACGGTGGAAAATCACCTAGTGCGAGGTGTCTTGTAAAAGCTTACAAACCACTATCTCTTTGTCGGCAGTGATGAGTTCTCACTGTATTATTTTTTTTTTTTTTTTTGGGTTGTAATCTTGAAAAAATGAAGTCTTTAGTAGTCGAGATAGAAGAGAAGCTTGAGGTCGCGGACATGCTGGATGCTGCGACTAAATTTATGAGAGTGATTTTCATATTATTTTTATTGTCAACGAAATTTATAAATAAGGAGACTGGGGCACGATGGCACCTCGAGGCTGAATGGCCCACTTTCGAAATTTGGTAAAAAAATTTTTGATCACCGAATTTTTACAAAGTTGAGATATTTTACTTTCAGAGTAAAACTAAACGGGGTATGATGACCCGGCCCCAAAATTTGGTGGTAAAAAAAAATTCTCATAAAATTTTTTTTGCAATTGAGAATTTATGAGTAATTTATTAAAAAAAAAAAATGATTTCTATCGTAAATGTAAACCAAAAAAAAAGTTTGTTAAATGTAATGGAGTAGTTAAAAATCATGAAGCATTTCTATGCTTGTTATAAAATAAAACAAAATGCGTTAGGAATAAAGAAGTGTATTCTCGATATATGACCTAAAGAATATTTTTTTTTAAACTTAAAATTTTTTCATTGCCTTATTACTGATTTTAAAATAGATTCGGATCTCGTACAAAAAGTATTTTTATTTTATGTGGGATTTTAATGGGATGAAAAATAAAATTGTTGCCTAATGCGGCGCAACCCCATTTCCACAGAAGGCGGAGAAAATTTCTACCGCGATTAGATGAGAAGATTCACTCGGATGATGGACAAGTTTAATTTAAATCTCGGCTTATAAAGGTAAATAGTATGATGTGTTCTAATGGATAGTTAAAATATCATATTCAATTAGGTGTTCACATTTTATCCCCGTAATCGTAATTGATGTTTTTCATCCTCTACATGTACCGTCCATGCATTATTAATATTTATTTATCAAAAGCTTAATTGAAGCTCAATTACACGCAAGATAGTTTTCTAATGATTATTTTAATTTATTAGAAAACGATTTTATTTCCACGATAATTATTTTTTATTAATTTAATCAGTAAGTCAGCAAAAAAATATTTCTTACTCATGTATTAAATTTAATGTAAGTCTAATTGTGCTCCAGATTTTTTGCCTCAAATATATCATCAATAAAAATATATATTATAAAATTACTTGAATTGCCGGGTACGACTTTGAGATTCTTAATCTTTTGGATCCACATTCGCTGGTCGTAAAAAAAATAAAAAAATAAAGTCGCGCGTGCACTGCATTCTGATCTCCCGAGGGCCTTGACCTGAGGTCGATTTCCAAATTTAACCATGACGACACAACCCCAGAATTTTATCATTTTTAGAGTCTCCAAATAATACTAAAAACCATTAACTAATTTCGGGACAATAAATCTTTTGATTAAAATTATTTGAACTAGTGTTTATGAGATGAGACACGTCACCCCTGTATTTGTCATCAACTCTCATGATATTGATCCATCAGCAACCCTGTTTATTACCCCATGTTTGCGAGGACTGACAAATAAAACAACGAATCAGAGACTAAGACCAAGAACAAGACCAATAGCAAGTTTCAAGATTAATCACAGCTGTTAGGAGAAATATCTAAATAAAAAAAAAATTGTTTAATAAATAATTACAGACATAATCCATCACTCTGCATAAACAATCCGCGCTGTTTTAAATCAACCATCTGTACTCGAGTAATATCAAATTTCAGTATTAAAAATACACATGAGTATAGTCACGAATATATAATACGACTCTACAATATACATTACGCTATTAAATTTATATGTTGGATTACTGTGACATATAATTCTTTACATTAGAGAATTATTCAAATATTAGCCCAGGTTAAAACTATCTAGACCGAAATTTAGCTGGACCAAACATTGCCTAAAATTTGAAAATTTTCAGTTCTATATTAAGTTACTTGAAATTTTTCAAAGTTCTATAATTTGAGAAAAAAAATACTATGTCCGACTAAAATTATCGGTCAATTTCCGGCCTATCTGTACAGAATAATAAAATTTCAACCAAATTTAGGCCTTTTTGAAGAAAATTGCATGATTTCGGCAGTGTTTCAGCTAGACTTATGAGTAATTAAAATTTTTTATAAAATGGTGATATGACAGCGTCACCTGCACGGAATATTTAACTTTAATATATTCAATATATATCTGATTTGATATCAGCAATTTGCTTGAAGCATCTGTTGTACCAGTCACTTAAATCAAGAGATCCAAAAGGTTACTGGATATAGAGGTACATTGAGGCAACAGCATGCATTTACCATTTCTGCATACAAAGCTCCTAGTCTAAAGTCTAGTCTGTGCATCATATCTACAGATTATTCTGCGTAGGTTGGTATTATTTCGTTTGTCATCCTGTCTATTGTTAGTTTACTTTTTATTTATGTAATCTCCAATTGTCTAATAAATGATTAATCGTATTGATATCAACACTTTCTACATATTTTTAAGAATTATGCAGGGGAGGTTCTGGTAAAATGGGGACTGAAGAAAATTATTATTTTTTAATCACAAATTTAAAAATGTCAATATTTTTCTTTTTACTTTTGAATAAAATGGGACAGTTTCGAAAAAGAAAAACTTAATTTTGATAAAATTTCACGAGCTAATATTCCTGTGTTGACAGAATTTTAGAACACAATTTCGAAAGAAGTATAGTTTTTGAACTTCTCAAAATATTTTAAATAATTTTTAGTCATAAACTCCGTTAGTCATAGACTCCGTTTTTCCCGCTTTTATTTTTGAATTCGATAGTTCTAAGAAATTTCGAAAAATTTTTGTACTGCCCGAAAATTTCTCAAGACTACATTTTGTTATTAATTACAATATTTTCGGACGAGACGAATAAATTTAAGAAACGCTAGAAATAATTGTCACCATATGTAAATATATATATGCATACACTGTAAAAAATCACCGGGGTAAGTCCAAGCGGTGTAGGTGTTAAAATCAGCGGTGTTAAATTTCAACACCGAAAGCGGTGTAAAAATAACGCCGCCACCGGTGTAAATATTCTGTACCGGTGTTAAAACAAATTCTCCGGTGTTAAAATGACGCCGCCGCCGGTGTAAATATTCTAGACCGGTGTTAAAATAACACCGCCGCCGGTGTAGATATTTTTTACCGATGTTAAAATATTTTACTTTGTGAATATTTTTGCTTACTCGATCACTATACTTGTTAATAGATCATATTTTTTATTAATTTTCATAAAAAAACTGGCATTTTTTGTGTTTTATAATCTTTAAAGTTGATTCTCCAAGCAGACGCAGTTTACCCCGCTTCTACACCGGTTACCCTGCTTTTACACCGATATTACTCCGCTTTTACACCGGTTACCTCGCTTTTACACCGGTTCTACTCCGTTTTTACACCGGTTACCCCACTTTAACACCGGTATTTTTAACACCGGTGAATTACTCCTCCTACACCGGTGTAATTTCATTTTTACACCGGGCGGAGTTAAAATGAGTCCATTTTTAACACCGCTCTTTTTACAGTGTATGTATGGAATGGATTAAATCCAGTAGTAATACTGATGAGGAGGTTCGATAGAGTTGCAGAAGCTCCGTTAATAATTAACGAGCTGAATCTGTCTTGAAAGTGATCGAAGCCAGTGGCGATTAGAATCGTGGCGCCTTCTTTACTTACAGCCCACGTTGATGCATCGTTAAATTACATACATTTACATGCTTACCATACACTAGCACTAGTGATATAGAGTACGACATGCAGCGCAGTCTCAAGTATTCACTATAATAGTGTACAGTCACACAATTTACATTAGCCGAGTGGAAAGAAAACAAATTACTCGACAGTGTAAGTTGTAAGTACAAACTTGTCTATTGATACTATTACTGCAAAATGTGTTATAGCCCGTATTATATGTGATGCGATAAGTGTATGACCAGCAAGGTGTTTTTAATCTGTCCTCAAGGAAATGTTTTCGAATGACACTTGACACGGTGTCAACTACATGAATTTATTCGATCACGGAAATTGTTTCTGTGTACTCAATATTATGTTCAATACTCTCCATTCCACTCCACTCCATTTTCTTTTTTTTCTTTTTTTTTTTTAAATAAATTACATCAAATGTTGTACATGTTTCTTTTTACACAGCCGTAACTCACGCGCATAAAAATGATAAAACAGGACCCAGTTCGTAAATTTTGTCTGTTGTATAACCAGAGAAATTCAACTAGTTACGTCTTTTTTTTATGACGCATTTGTCGCGACAGTATTGCATTTTATTATTTTCTTTTTCTTTTTTTTTTTTTTCATTCTAGATGATTTAAAAATTACGCAATGATAAATGATATAATGGAATGAAATTAAATGATTTAATAAGTACTATTTAGGTTACAAAATATTTGTTGATTCATCTTAAAAAGTTTGTAATTGTACAATCTAATTAATGCGTTAAATTATTTTATTACACAAATTATTTATTTTAAAAAATGGAAATCTTGTAGGAGAATTATCATTTAACGGCATCGCATTTCTCCGAGTTTAAGTCGGCATCATCTTATTGGAATGAGTTAAAAACACCAGTACCATGGTATATAAATATACATATATATGAATAAGAGAGTTGTGAATATAGATAGTAGAGTATAGAGGCGAGGCTCTTCCAATTCCTCGCTGGTAACCCTTTCGTGAAACGAGTTTCATTTAGTTTTGTGGTCTGCACACCGTAGCATTAGGTCTGATGAACGCTTGCGGTTACGTCATCCTCATCTACTGTGATCCTGTCGGCTCTTCTGCTCATCTGCTTTGCATCGACTTTACCCGTAGACTATTTCATATTCAAAAGATCAACCGGATCTTCAGTTTAATTTAAAGTTACTTTTTAAACCAATTAACAAATGTTTTTTTTCGACAAAAACTGTAGTCTGTTTTCTTTTAATTAATTATGAGCAGTAATGAGTAATGATCATTGAATAATTTTGAGAATTGTAAGCGATTATCTAAGCCTTGAAGCCGTTCTAGATTCGCATCAAGGTCTTTTATCGGCAAGAGTTCTCACAAGAAATCAGATAAGTATTGACACCATGACAGTGGCTGTCAGTGTGTGTATCGCTAAGTGATTTAATTGAGGCGTAACGAACGTGAAAGCAATCAACTATGTCTATGTCTATATATAGATTTAGCCTAATTTTGTATCACGCAAACACACCAATTTTATTTACTTTTCTAAACTGACCAGAGAATTCTCGCTCGATGGATTATTTTGCAACAGCTCTAATGTTTTATGTACAGATGTATAGATATAAATATATATATTTAGGTATATATGTATATATGTGCTAGTGTTATGTGTATGAAAGGTAGGTCAACTGTAATTGTTGCACGACGATTGCTCACGATCAATCTTACTGTAATTCACATTTAATTGCGATCATCTTTTTTATATTTTAGTATAAATATATACTTTTTAAATTAATTTTTTACAAGTGAAAAAAAATTTATAAATGAGTTGGAATATTTTTTTGATAATTAAGGAAGCTGGTAAAAATTCCAGTTCTTTAAATTTTTGTAAAAAATTTTTAATTTTATTTAAATGCAAATTTTGTTTATCTAAAGATAAAAAATTTTCAATATTAAATTAATTATTATATGCAGCAATTACTTAATAATTAAAATTTGTTGCAGTTACCAATTAAAATTAATTAATAAATCATTTTTATAAATAATAATTACAATTATTATTTAATTGACAGAATAAAATTTTTAAAATAACACGATAAGTTGAATTGTTCATTCAAGTATTTTTCAATTGTCAATTAAAATTAAAATATGTTTCAGTAACCAGTTGAAAATGAATTATTTATTTTTTTTTTTTTAAATAATTATTACGCTTACTGATTAATTATAAACGCAATCGTTTCTAAATCATGAATTTCATTTATAATTCAAGCGTACTCTTTTCATCAATTAAAATTACTCAATATTTAAAAATTAAGAATAATTATTTTTCTTTTAATCATTAATTAGAAGTTCATTTGACAAAAAAAATTTAATTTAACTTTTATTTCAAAATTGAGGTAAAAAACGTAATTAAAAATACAGTCACACTTTTTCTAATTATTTGAGTCAATTGAAAATTTTTTATCTAAGGAATTTTTTTTCCTTTTAACTAAAGTTCAACTGAATTTTTTTTAAAAAAGTAAAAAAGAGCAATAGCTTGATGCATTGCGGGTTTGGTATTGAACCTACGCCCAAAAGATCTAATAGAATCGATAGGTAACTACAGAGTACGGACTACAGACACAGACAAGCAAAGAAAGACACACAGAAATACCTCTCGCGATGTGAGGGAAATAAATCTCTGTATAGTAAACTGAAGAACGTGTGTGCCGTGTGTGCTATCTCTCTTAGCGATAGCCAAAGGGGCTTCCCGTTTTCTTACAGACTGTACTTTAATAAAATTCAATCCTCGATATTCCGGTCTGCCAGCGTTCCCTGCTGCACTATTATGTATGTTACCAAGTTTCTTTTTCTACTCCTCTTTTTCTGTTTTTTTTTGCCCTATACTACTATCAAAAAAATATTGCATCCATTTTACAAACAGTACAAATAATGCAATATTCCGTACCCATACCGATGAGTTACTTCCTCTCGAAACTTTTTCTCTCGGAAAATGTTTTTGTAAAACAAGTTTAAGTTTTTCTGTTAATCCGACGCAAACTTTTCGAGTCAACGCACTCAAATATTTATAGTGAGCTCACTGTACTGCGCACGGTGCACTATGACCCCTATAAATTTTGAATGTTAGTTTTTACTCCGGTCTTTCGAAACAACTCGATAACTATTTATTTAATGAGTTGATAAAAATGAATTTAAATAAGAAAGCTTCGATTTATTTAGTCGTACAGAAATTGTGTTGAAAAAAATTTAAAGAATTTAAAGCGATATCATCACAATGAAGAATTTGCTAAGTCGTCTTAAAAATAGCTTTCTCACTACGCTTTTGATTATTGTTCGTGACACAATTTCTAAAGTAGGAATCGACTTACTAATTTATCGTCATTTCTATGCCAACTCATGCTGCAATGAACAAGGTAAATTGACATATATAATATATTGTATATGTATACTTTACAGTCGGGTAAAATGGCCCGCGGAAAATATTTAAAATTTTTTTTCAAGGATTTTTTATTTGTCTCCGTATTTTTTCTGGCGTAAAATTAAATAAAAGCATTAATTGAACAAATAATTCTAATGGTTGATAAGTTGGGCACTGTCATGCGGAACTAATTTTTTTATATGGATCCATACTGGATTAAATTTTATTGCATTAGAATATTGGCTACTTATTGATGACAATGTGTTGATTAAAAATTCTAAAAGGACTCGATAATTTTCAGTGACCACCAATCGGAGGCCAGTAATTTTTTATCGCAGAAAAGAAAGCTATTTAAAAAAATGACCGACTGGATCTTCAGTCAACATCACATACAAAATAATATTTCCGAGAGAATTTTATTGCTGATTAATCCCAAGTGGCAACAAAATCCGTCATATGCCTACACCGCAATTCGGACTCGTGATTTAAACGATCATAAAGTATTATAAAAAAGTATGAGGGACATATAATCTGGATGATGGTGTATATATTTTGTCGGATGTCGAGGTTTGATGTGAAAATAAAAGGAGATAGGAACCGCTGCCGAGAAATAATGTTCATTAACAACAACCGAGCAGCATATATATATATTTATACCTGTATATATATATATTTTTACAGTTGATCGTAAAGTCTCTTTACGGACGCGTTCGATTTAGCGAGTATCCCACACTGCTATCAAAGCAACTTGACGTCTCAAAGTAAAAAATAAAAAGCTAAATAAATAAAACACACAAGGAAGAATAAATAATGAGTCTTCTTCTCCTTCTCTTTATTATTTTCCTTCTCGATCTTCCCTTCAGCAATGATAATATCTCTCATCCTCCACTCGGACTATTATCAAAGACACTCCGGATATTTCTTTCGTCACCGCTGGCATCAAGGGCCACCCATCCAACGGTCATCTGCGAAATGGCGCCATACCTAACATGGTTTGACGTATCAAACGAGTTTTCAAAAAAATCCACATGCCTTATGTGCGCATTAGTTTATGCTCTTTTATCTTCAATTTAATACTTTTTATACTATCCCGTATCTCGGTAATAACCATACGCGACTAATTTCCGCGCCAATTCACTCATTTGTCACCATAACAACTCAGCATATAACCACATTCATTTAATATCATGTTGTCATTTTAGTTTCACAATTATCTATTTTTTTTTTTACTATCAAAAGATAACGTCGTCAGCATCAAATTCACTAATTAATAAACCCATTAATTAATTTATTCATACTTTTTAAACTGATTAAGTATTAAGATCAATTAATTTAATTAAAAAGTTACTTTTCATATCTTAACTACAGCCGGAAATGGAGAATTAAAAAAAACTGCCTTACATAACTTGTATTAAAAAAAAAGGAACATTGTTCCCAGTAATATTTTTAGAGGGAATAATTATTAGCCCGATTGATCATCTTCCGCAAACAGAAGACCCTAAAATGGCATCGACGTCTGGAACGAGTTTTAAAAATACCCTACCAATAAACTCTCACACGCGATCAGACTGACCAATTGATTAGGGGTGTGCGAATATCGTTCGAATCGAATCAAATCGAATAATACTATTCGGTTCGAATTTCGAATCGAATAATTCGATTAATCGAATCATTCGATTAATCGAATCATTCGAATCTACGAATTATTCGAAAAGTTCTAATTATTCGAAAGATTTCGAATTATTCGGAAATTTTCGAATCATTCGAATTTTTCAAAAATTCGATTTTTTCATAAATAATTATATAATATTCTCAATAAATCGTAAATTTTTTTAAATAATTCGACGCTATTAGTTGTTTATAAAATACTTACAATGTACAGAGTGCCAAACCCCATGTTTGAATGTTTGAAAATTTCAAAATTATCTGGAAGATTGACGAATAGTTCGAAAATTCTAAAATTATTTGTCAATTTGCGAATTATTTGTAAATATTCGAATTATTCGAAAAGTAACGGATAATTCGACAGTTCTCGAATAATTCGAAAGTTACCGAATAATTCGAAAGTTCTCGGATAATTCGAAGATTTCGAATTATTCGAAAAATTTCGAATTATTCGGAAACTTTCGAATTATTCGAGAACTGTTGAATTATTCGAGAATTTTCGAATTATTCAAGAACTTCCGAAGTAAGTTCGAATTATTCGCACACCCTTACAAATATCGTTTCAGCTACATTAGTGTCAAATCTTCGATCATCGTCAAAAAAAATCAATCATGAATGAATAAGAATTGTGGGGAAAAGTGTCAGCTACAAGATAGGCGGACGGAACAAGTGAGATTTTGGGTAGATCGAAAGTTATTCCAGTTTACAGGTGATCGTCTACAGTAGCTGCGTTGAAGCCCAAATATCATCGCAGCTACATTGGTCAGAAATGTCAGGACAGTGTACGAAAAAATCGATCATAAATGAATAAGAATTGCAGGAAAAAGTGTTAGCTCCAAGATAGGCGGACGGAACAAGTGAGATTTTGAGTAGATCGGAAGTTATTCCAGTTTACAGGTGATCTTTTAAAGAAGATGCATTTTAGCCCAAATATCGTTTCAGCTACATTGGTCACCAATGTCGGGACGGTGTGCGAAAAAATCAATCATGAATGAATGAAAATTACAGGGAAAAGTGTCAGCTACGAGATAGGCGGACAGAACAAGTGCGATTTTGAGTAGATCGTGAGTTATGCCAGTTTACAGGTGATCGTCTACAGGAGCTGCATTTCAGCCCAAATATCGTTTCAGCTACATTGGTCACCAATGTCGGGACGGTGTGCGAAAAAATCAATCATGAATGAATGAAAATTACAGGGAAAAGTGTCAGCTACGAGATAGGCGGACAGAACAAGTGCGATTTTGAGTAGATCGTGAGTTATGCCAGTTTACAGGTGATCGTCTACAGGAGCTGCATTTCAGCCCAAATATCGTTTCAGCTACATTGGTCACCAATGTCGGGACGGTGTGCGAAAAAATCAATCATGAATGAATGAAAATTACAGGGAAAAGTGTCAGCTACGAGATAGGCGGACAGAACAAGTGCGATTTTGAGTAGATCGTGAGTTATGCCAGTTTACAGGTGATCGTCTACAGGAGCTGCATTTCAGCCCAAATATCGTTTCAGCTACATTGGTCACCAATGTCGGGACGGTGTGCGAAAAAATCAATCATGAATGAATGAAAATTACAGGGAAAAGTGTCAGCTACGAGATAGGCGGACAGAACAAGTGCGATTTTGAGTAGATGGTGAGTTATGCCAGTTTACAGGTGATCGTCTACAGGAGCTGCATTTCAGCCCAAATATCGTTTCAGCTACATTGGTCACCAATGTCGGGACAGTGTGCGGAAAAATCAATCATGAATGAATGAAAATTACAGGGAAAAGTGTTAGCTACAAGATAGGCGGACGGAACAAGTGAGATTTTGAGTAGATCGGAAGTTATTCCAGTTTACAGGTGATCTTTTGAAGAAGCTGCATTTTAGCCCAAATATCGTTTCAGCTACATTGGTCACCAATGTCGGGACAGTGTGCGAAAAAATCAATCATGAATAGATGAGAATTGTAGGAAAAAGTGTCACCTACAAGATAGGCGGACAGAACAAGCGCGATTTTGAGTAGATCGGAAGTTATTCCAGTTTACAGGTGATCGTCTACAGGAGCTGCATTTTAGCCCAAATATCGTTTCAGCTACATTGGTCACCAATGTCGGGACGGTGGGCGGAAAAATCAATCATGAATGAATGAAAATTACAGGGAAAAGTGTCAGCTACGAGATAGGCGGACAGAACAAGTGCGATTTTGAGTAGATCGTGAGTTATGCCAGTTTACAGGTGATCGTCTACAGGAGCTGCATTTCAGCCCAAATATCGTTTCAGCTACATTGGTCACCAATGTCGGGACGGTGTGCGAAAAAATCAATCATGAATGAATGAAAATTACAGGGAAAAGTGTCAGCTACGAGATAGGCGGACAGAACAAGTGCGATTTTGAGTAGATCGTGAGTTATGCCAGTTTACAGGTGATCGTCTACAGGAGCTGCATTTCAGCCCAAATATCGTTTCAGCTACATTGGTCACCAATGTCGGGACGGTGTGCGAAAAAATCAATCATGAATGAATGAAAATTACAGGGAAAAGTGTCAGCTACGAGATAGGCGGACAGAACAAGTGCGATTTTGAGTAGATGGTGAGTTATGCCAGTTTACAGGTGATCGTCTACAGGAGCTGCATTTCAGCCCAAATATCGTTTCAGCTACATTGGTCACCAATGTCGGGACAGTGTGCGGAAAAATCAATCATGAATGAATGAAAATTACAGGGAAAAGTGTTAGCTACAAGATAGGCGGACGGAACAAGTGAGATTTTGAGTAGATCGGAAGTTATTCCAGTTTACAGGTGATCTTTTGAAGAAGCTGCATTTTAGCCCAAATATCGTTTCAGCTACATTGGTCACCAATGTCGGGACAGTGTGCGAAAAAATCAATCATGAATAGATGAGAATTGTAGGGAAAAGTGTCAGCTACGAGATAGGCGGACAGAAAAAGCGCGATTTTGAGTAGATCGTAAGTTATTCCAGTTTACGGGTGATCTATTGAAGAAGCTGCATTTTAGCCCAAATATCGTTTCAGCTACATTGGTCACCAATGTCGGGACAGTGTGCAAAAAAATCAATCATGAATAGATGAGAATTGTAGGGAAAAGTGTCAGCTACGAGATAGGCGGACAGAAAAAGCGCGATTTTGAGTAGATCGTAAGTTATTCCAGTTTACGGGTGATCTATTGAAGAAGCTGCATTTTAGCCCAAATATCGTTTCAGCTACATTGGTCACCAATGTCGGGACAGTGTGCGGAAAAATCAATCATGAATGAATGAAAATTACAGGGAAAAGTGTCAGCTACGAGATAGGCGGACAGAACAAGTGCGATTTTGAGTAGATGGTGAGTTATGCCAGTTTACAGGTGATCGTCTACAGGAGCTGCATTTCAGCCCAAATATCGTTTCAGCTACATTGGTCACCAATGTCGGGACAGTGTGCGGAAAACTCAATCATGAATGAATGAAAATTACAGGGAAAAGTGTTAGCTACAAGATAGGCGGACGGAACAAGTGAGATTTTGAGTAGATCGGAAGTTATTCCAGTTTACAGGTGATCTTTTGAAGAAGCTGCATTTTAGCCCAAATATCGTTTCAGCTACATTGGTCACCAATGTCGGGACAGTGTGCGAAAAAATCAATCATGAATAGATGAGAATTGTAGGAAAAAGTGTCACCTACAAGATAGGCGGACAGAACAAGCGCGATTTTGAGTAGATCGGAAGTTATTCCAGTTTACAGGTGATCTTTTGAAGAAGCTGCATTTTAGCCCAAATATCGTTTCAGCTACATTGGTCACCAATGTCGGGACAGTGTGCGAAAAAATCAATCATGAATAGATGAGAATTGTAGGAAAAAGTGTCACCTACAAGATAGGCGGACAGAACAAGCGCGATTTTGAGTAGATCGGAAGTTATTCCAGTTTACAGGTGATCGTCTACAGGAGCTGCATTTTAGCCCAAATATCGTTTCAGCTACATTGGTCACCAATGTCGGGACGGTGTGCGAAAAAATCAATCATGTATGAATGAAAATTACAGGGAAAAGTGTCAGCTACGAGATAGGCGGACAGAACAAGTGCGATTTTGAGTAGATCGTGAGTTATGCCAGTTTACAGGTGATCGTCTACAGGAGCTGCATTTCAGCCCAAATATCGTTTCAGCTACATTGGTCACCAATGTCGGGACAGTGTGCGGAAAAATCAATCATGAATGAATGAAAATTACAGGGAAAAGTGTTAGCTACAAGATAGGCGGACGGAACAAGTGAGATTTTGAGTAGATCGGAAGTTATTCCAGTTTACAGGTGATCTTTTGAAGAAGCTGCATTTTAGCCCAAATATCGTTTCAGCTACATTGGTCACCAATGTCGGGACAGTGTGCGAAAAAATCAATCATGAATAGATGAGAATTGTAGGAAAAAGTGTCACCTACAAGATAGGCGGACAGAACAAGCGCGATTTTGAGTAGATCGGAAGTTATTCCAGTTTACAGGTGATCGTCTACAGGAGCTGCATTTTAGCCCAAATATCGTTTCAGCTACATTGGTCACCAATGTCGGGACGGTGGGCGAAAAAATCAATCATGAATGAATGAAAATTACAGGGAAAAGTGTCAGCTACGAGATAGGCGGACAGAACAAGTGCGATTTTGAGTAGATCGTGAGTTATGCCAGTTTACAGGTGATCGTCTACAGGAGCTGCATTTCAGCCCAAATATCATTTCAGCTACATTGGTCACCAATGTCGGGACGGTGTGCGAAAAAATCAATCATGAATGAATGAAAATTACAGGGAAAAGTGTCAGCTACGAGATAGGCGGACAGAACAAGTGCGATTTTGAGTAGATGGTGAGTTATGCCAGTTTACAGGTGATCGTCTACAGGAGCTGCATTTCAGCCCAAATATCGTTTCAGCTACATTGGTCACCAATGTCGGGACAGTGTGCGGAAAAATCAATCATGAATGAATGAAAATTACAGGGAAAAGTGTTAGCTACAAGATAGGCGGACGGAACAAGTGAGATTTTGAGTAGATCGGAAGTTATTCCAGTTTACAGGTGATCTTTTGAAGAAGCTGCATTTTAGCCCAAATATCGTTTCAGCTACATTGGTCACCAATGTCGGGACAGTGTGCGAAAAAATCAATCATGAATAGATGAGAATTGTAGGGAAAAGTGTCAGCTACGAGATAGGCGGACAGAAAAAGCGCGATTTTGAGTAGATCGTAAGTTATTCCAGTTTACGGGTGATCTATTGAAGAAGCTGCATTTTAGCCCAAATATCGTTTCAGCTACATTGGTCACCAATGTCGGGACAGTGTGCGAAAAAATCAATCATGAATAGATGAGAATTGTAGGGAAAAGTGTCAGCTACGAGATAGGCGGACAGAAAAAGCGCGATTTTGAGTAGATCGTAAGTTATTCCAGTTTACGGGTGATCTATTGAAGAAGCTGCATTTTAGCCCAAATATCGTTTCAGCTACATTGGTCACCAATGTCGGGACAGTGTGCGGAAAAATCAATCATGAATGAATGAAAATTACAGGGAAAAGTGTCAGCTACAAGATAGGCGGACAGAACAAGTGCAATTTAGAGTAGATCGAAAGTTAGGCCAGTTTACAGGTGATCGTCTACAGGAGCTGCATTTTAGCCCAAATATCGTTTCAGCTACATTGGTCACCAATGTCGGGACAGTGTGCGGAAAAATCAATCATGAATGAATGAAAATTACAGGGAAAAGTGTCAGCTACGAGATAGGCGGACAGAACAAGTGCGATTTTGAGTAGATGGTGAGTTATGCCAGTTTACAGGTGATCGTCTACAGGAGCTGCATTTCAGCCCAAATATCGTTTCAGCTACATTGGTCACCAATGTCGGGACAGTGTGCGGAAAACTCAATCATGAATGAATGAAAATTACAGGGAAAAGTGTTAGCTACAAGATAGGCGGACGGAACAAGTGAGATTTTGAGTAGATCGGAAGTTATTCCAGTTTACAGGTGATCTTTTAAAGAAGATGCATTTTAGCCCAAATATCGTTTCAGCTACATTGGTCACCAATGTCGGGACGGTGTGCGAAAAAATCAATCATGAATGAATGAAAATTACAGGGAAAAGTGTCAGCTACGAGATAGGCGGACAGAACAAGTGCGATTTTGAGTAGATCGTGAGTTATGCCAGTTTACAGGTGATCGTCTACAGGAGCTGCATTTCAGCCCAAATATCGTTTCAGCTACATTGGTCACCAATGTCGGGACGGTGTGCGAAAAAATCAATCATGAATGAATGAAAATTACAGGGAAAAGTGTCAGCTACGAGATAGGCGGACAGAACAAGTGCGATTTTGAGTAGATCGTGAGTTATGCCAGTTTACAGGTGATCGTCTACAGGAGCTGCATTTCAGCCCAAATATCGTTTCAGCTACATTGGTCACCAATGTCGGGACGGTGTGCGAAAAAATCAATCATGAATGAATGAAAATTACAGGGAAAAGTGTCAGCTACGAGATAGGCGGACAGAACAAGTGCGATTTTGAGTAGATCGTGAGTTATGCCAGTTTACAGGTGATCGTCTACAGGAGCTGCATTTCAGCCCAAATATCGTTTCAGCTACATTGGTCACCAATGTCGGGACGGTGTGCGAAAAAATCAATCATGAATGAATGAAAATTACAGGGAAAAGTGTCAGCTACGAGATAGGCGGACAGAACAAGTGCGATTTTGAGTAGATGGTGAGTTATGCCAGTTTACAGGTGATCGTCTACAGGAGCTGCATTTCAGCCCAAATATCGTTTCAGCTACATTGGTCACCAATGTCGGGACAGTGTGCGGAAAAATCAATCATGAATGAATGAAAATTACAGGGAAAAGTGTTAGCTACAAGATAGGCGGACGGAACAAGTGAGATTTTGAGTAGATCGGAAGTTATTCCAGTTTACAGGTGATCTTTTGAAGAAGCTGCATTTCAGCCCAAATATCGTTTCAGCTACATTGGTCACCAATGTCGGGACAGTGTGCGAAAAAATCAATCATGAATAGATGAGAATTGTAGGAAAAAGTGTCACCTACAAGATAGGCGGACAGAACAAGCGCGATTTTGAGTAGATCGGAAGTTATTCCAGTTTACAGGTGATCGTCTACAGGAGCTGCATTTTAGCCCAAATATCGTTTCAGCTACATTGGTCACCAATGTCGGGACGGTGTGCGGAAAAATCAATCATGTATGAATGAAAATTACAGGGAAAAGTGTCAGCTACGAGATAGGCGGACAGAACAAGTGCGATTTTGAGTAGATCGTGAGTTATGCCAGTTTACAGGTGATCGTCTACAGGAGCTGCATTTCAGCCCAAATATCGTTTCAGCTACATTGGTCACCAATGTCGGGACAGTGTGCGGAAAAATCAATCATGAATGAATGAAAATTACAGGGAAAAGTGTTAGCTACAAGATAGGCGGACGGAACAAGTGAGATTTTGAGTAGATCGGAAGTTATTCCAGTTTACAGGTGATCTTTTGAAGAAGCTGCATTTTAGCCCAAATATCGTTTCAGCTACATTGGTCACCAATGTCGGGACAGTGTGCGAAAAAATCAATCATGAATAGATGAGAATTGTAGGAAAAAGTGTCACCTACAAGATAGGCGGACAGAACAAGCGCGATTTTGAGTAGATCGGAAGTTATTCCAGTTTACAGGTGATCGTCTACAGGAGCTGCATTTTAGCCCAAATATCGTTTCAGCTACATTGGTCACCAATGTCGGGACGGTGGGCGGAAAAATCAATCATGAATGAATGAAAATTACAGGGAAAAGTGTCAGCTACGAGATAGGCGGACAGAACAAGTGCGATTTTGAGTAGATCGTGAGTTATGCCAGTTTACAGGTGATCGTCTACAGGAGCTGCATTTCAGCCCAAATATCGTTTCAGCTACATTGGTCACCAATGTCGGGACGGTGTGCGAAAAAATCAATCATGAATGAATGAAAATTACAGGGAAAAGTGTCAGCTACGAGATAGGCGGACAGAACAAGTGCGATTTTGAGTAGATCGTGAGTTATGCCAGTTTACAGGTGATCGTCTACAGGAGCTGCATTTCAGCCCAAATATCGTTTCAGCTACATTGGTCACCAATGTCGGGACGGTGTGCGAAAAAATCAATCATGAATGAATGAAAATTACAGGGAAAAGTGTCAGCTACGAGATAGGCGGACAGAACAAGTGCGATTTTGAGTAGATGGTGAGTTATGCCAGTTTACAGGTGATCGTCTACAGGAGCTGCATTTCAGCCCAAATATCGTTTCAGCTACATTGGTCACCAATGTCGGGACAGTGTGCGGAAAAATCAATCATGAATGAATGAAAATTACAGGGAAAAGTGTTAGCTACAAGATAGGCGGACGGAACAAGTGAGATTTTGAGTAGATCGGAAGTTATTCCAGTTTACAGGTGATCTTTTGAAGAAGCTGCATTTTAGCCCAAATATCGTTTCAGCTACATTGGTCACCAATGTCGGGACAGTGTGCGAAAAAATCAATCATGAATAGATGAGAATTGTAGGGAAAAGTGTCAGCTACGAGATAGGCGGACAGAAAAAGCGCGATTTTGAGTAGATCGTAAGTTATTCCAGTTTACGGGTGATCTATTGAAGAAGCTGCATTTTAGCCCAAATATCGTTTCAGCTACATTGGTCACCAATGTCGGGACAGTGTGCAAAAAAATCAATCATGAATAGATGAGAATTGTAGGGAAAAGTGTCAGCTACGAGATAGGCGGACAGAAAAAGCGCGATTTTGAGTAGATCGTAAGTTATTCCAGTTTACGGGTGATCTATTGAAGAAGCTGCATTTTAGCCCAAATATCGTTTCAGCTACATTGGTCACCAATGTCGGGACAGTGTGCGGAAAAATCAATCATGAATGAATGAAAATTACAGGGAAAAGTGTCAGCTACGAGATAGGCGGACAGAACAAGTGCGATTTTGAGTAGATGGTGAGTTATGCCAGTTTACAGGTGATCGTCTACAGGAGCTGCATTTCAGCCCAAATATCGTTTCAGCTACATTGGTCACCAATGTCGGGACAGTGTGCGGAAAACTCAATCATGAATGAATGAAAATTACAGGGAAAAGTGTTAGCTACAAGATAGGCGGACGGAACAAGTGAGATTTTGAGTAGATCGGAAGTTATTCCAGTTTACAGGTGATCTTTTGAAGAAGCTGCATTTTAGCCCAAATATCGTTTCAGCTACATTGGTCACCAATGTCGGGACAGTGTGCGAAAAAATCAATCATGAATAGATGAGAATTGTAGGAAAAAGTGTCACCTACAAGATAGGCGGACAGAACAAGCGCGATTTTGAGTAGATCGGAAGTTATTCCAGTTTACAGGTGATCGTCTACAGGAGCTGCATTTTAGCCCAAATATCGGTTCAGCTACATTGGTCACCAATGTCGGGACGGTGTGCGAAAAAATCAATCATGTATGAATGAAAATTACAGGGAAAAGTGTCAGCTACGAGATAGGCGGACAGAACAAGTGCGATTTTGAGTAGATCGTGAGTTATGCCAGTTTACAGGTGATCGTCTACAGGAGCTGCATTTCAGCCCAAATATCGTTTCAGCTACATTGGTCACCAATGTCGGGACAGTGTGCGGAAAAATCAATCATGAATGAATGAAAATTACAGGGAAAAGTGTTAGCTACAAGATAGGCGGACGGAACAAGTGAGATTTTGAGTAGATCGGAAGTTATTCCAGTTTACAGGTGATCTTTTGAAGAAGCTGCATTTTAGCCCAAATATCGTTTCAGCTACATTGGTCACCAATGTCGGGACAGTGTGCGAAAAAATCAATCATGACTAGATGAGAATTGTAGGAAAAAGTGTCACCTACAAGATAGGCGGACAGAACAAGCGCGATTTTGAGTAGATCGGAAGTTATTCCAGTTTACAGGTGATCGTCTACAGGAGCTGCATTTTAGCCCAAATATCGTTTCAGCTACATTGGTCACCAATGTCGGGACGGTGGGCGAAAAAATCAATCATGAATGAATGAAAATTACAGGGAAAAGTGTCAGCTACGAGATAGGCGGACAGAACAAGTGCGATTTTGAGTAGATCGTGAGTTATGCCAGTTTACAGGTGATCGTCTACAGGAGCTGCATTTCAGCCCAAATATCGTTTCAGCTACATTGGTCACCAATGTCGGGACGGTGTGCGAAAAAATCAATCATGAATGAATGAAAATTACAGGGAAAAGTGTCAGCTACGAGATAGGCGGACAGAACAAGTGCGATTTTGAGTAGATCGTGAGTTATGCCAGTTTACAGGTGATCGTCTACAGGAGCTGCATTTCAGCCCAAATATCGTTTCAGCTACATTGGTCACCAATGTCGGGACGGTGTGCGAAAAAATCAATCATGAATGAATGAAAATTACAGGGAAAAGTGTCAGCTACGAGATAGGCGGACAGAACAAGTGCGATTTTGAGTAGATGGTGAGTTATGCCAGTTTACAGGTGATCGTCTACAGGAGCTGCATTTCAGCCCAAATATCGTTTCAGCTACATTGGTCACCAATGTCGGGACAGTGTGCGGAAAAATCAATCATGAATGAATGAAAATTACAGGGAAAAGTGTTAGCTACAAGATAGGCGGACGGAACAAGTGAGATTTTGAGTAGATCGGAAGTTATTCCAGTTTACAGGTGATCTTTTGAAGAAGCTGCATTTTAGCCCAAATATCGTTTCAGCTACATTGGTCACCAATGTCGGGACAGTGTGCGAAAAAATCAATCATGAATAGATGAGAATTGTAGGGAAAAGTGTCAGCTACGAGATAGGCGGACAGAAAAAGCGCGATTTTGAGTAGATCGTAAGTTATTCCAGTTTACGGGTGATCTATTGAAGAAGCTGCATTTTAGCCCAAATATCGTTTCAGCTACATTGGTCACCAATGTCGGGACAGTGTGCAAAAAAATCAATCATGAATAGATGAGAATTGTAGGGAAAAGTGTCAGCTACGAGATAGGCGGACAGAAAAAGCGCGATTTTGAGTAGATCGTAAGTTATTCCAGTTTACGGGTGATCTATTGAAGAAGCTGCATTTTAGCCCAAATATCGTTTCAGCTACATTGGTCACCAATGTCGGGACAGTGTGCGGAAAAATCAATCATGAATGAATGAAAATTACAGGGAAAAGTGTCAGCTACGAGATAGGCGGACAGAACAAGTGCGATTTTGAGTAGATGGTGAGTTATGCCAGTTTACAGGTGATCGTCTACAGGAGCTGCATTTCAGCCCAAATATCGTTTCAGCTACATTGGTCACCAATGTCGGGACAGTGTGCGGAAAACTCAATCATGAATGAATGAAAATTACAGGGAAAAGTGTTAGCTACAAGATAGGCGGACGGAACAAGTGAGATTTTGAGTAGATCGGAAGTTATTCCAGTTTACAGGTGATCTTTTGAAGAAGCTGCATTTTAGCCCAAATATCGTTTCAGCTACATTGGTCACCAATGTCGGGACAGTGTGCGAAAAAATCAATCATGAATAGATGAGAATTGTAGGAAAAAGTGTCACCTACAAGATAGGCGGACAGAACAAGCGCGATTTTGAGTAGATCGGAAGTTATTCCAGTTTACAGGTGATCGTCTACAGGAGCTGCATTTTAGCCCAAATATCGGTTCAGCTACATTGGTCACCAATGTCGGGACGGTGTGCGAAAAAATCAATCATGTATGAATGAAAATTACAGGGAAAAGTGTCAGCTACGAGATAGGCGGACAGAACAAGTGCGATTTTGAGTAGATCGTGAGTTATGCCAGTTTACAGGTGATCGTCTACAGGAGCTGCATTTCAGCCCAAATATCGTTTCAGCTACATTGGTCACCAATGTCGGGACAGTGTGCGGAAAAATCAATCATGAATGAATGAAAATTACAGGGAAAAGTGTTAGCTACAAGATAGGCGGACGGAACAAGTGAGATTTTGAGTAGATCGGAAGTTATTCCAGTTTACAGGTGATCTTTTGAAGAAGCTGCATTTTAGCCCAAATATCGTTTCAGCTACATTGGTCACCAATGTCGGGACAGTGTGCGAAAAAATCAATCATGACTAGATGAGAATTGTAGGAAAAAGTGTCACCTACAAGATAGGCGGACAGAACAAGCGCGATTTTGAGTAGATCGGAAGTTATTCCAGTTTACAGGTGATCGTCTACAGGAGCTGCATTTTAGCCCAAATATCGTTTCAGCTACATTGGTCACCAATGTCGGGACGGTGGGCGAAAAAATCAATCATGAATGAATGAAAATTACAGGGAAAAGTGTCAGCTACGAGATAGGCGGACAGAACAAGTGCGATTTTGAGTAGATCGTGAGTTATGCCAGTTTACAGGTGATCGTCTACAGGAGCTGCATTTCAGCCCAAATATCGTTTCAGCTACATTGGTCACCAATGTCGGGACGGTGTGCGAAAAAATCAATCATGAATGAATGAAAATTACAGGGAAAAGTGTCAGCTACGAGATAGGCGGACAGAACAAGTGCGATTTTGAGTAGATCGTGAGTTATGCCAGTTTACAGGTGATCGTCTACAGGAGCTGCATTTCAGCCCAAATATCATTTCAGCTACATTGGTCACCAATGTCGGGACGGTGTGCGAAAAAATCAATCATGAATGAATGAAAATTACAGGGAAAAGTGTCAGCTACGAGATAGGCGGACAGAACAAGTGCGATTTTGAGTAGATGGTGAGTTATGCCAGTTTACAGGTGATCTTTTGAAGAAGCTGCATTTTAGCCCAAATATCGTTTCAGCTACATTGGTCACCAATGTCGGGACAGTGTGCGAAAAAATCAATCATGAATAGATGAGAATTGTAGGGAAAAGTGTCAGCTACGAGATAGGCGGACAGAAAAAGCGCGATTTTGAGTAGATCGTAAGTTATTCCAGTTTACGGGTGATCTATTGAAGAAGCTGCATTTTAGCCCAAATATCGTTTCAGCTACATTGGTCACCAATGTCGGGACAGTGTGCGAAAAAATCAATCATGAATAGATGAGAATTGTAGGGAAAAGTGTCAGCTACGAGATAGGCGGACAGAAAAAGCGCGATTTTGAGTAGATCGTAAGTTATTCCAGTTTACGGGTGATCTATTGAAGAAGCTGCATTTTAGCCCAAATATCGTTTCAGCTACATTGGTCACCAATGTCGGGACAGTGTGCGGAAAAATCAATCATGAATGAATGAAAATTACAGGGAAAAGTGTCAGCTACAAGATAGGCGGACAGAACAAGTGCAATTTAGAGTAGATCGAAAGTTAGGCCAGTTTACAGGTGATCGTCTACAGGAGCTGCATTTTAGCCCAAATATCGTTTCAGCTACATTGGTCACCAATGTCGGGACAGTGTGCGGAAAAATCAATCATGAATGAATGAAAATTACAGGGAAAAGTGTCAGCTACGAGATAGGCGGACAGAACAAGTGCGATTTTGAGTAGATGGTGAGTTATGCCAGTTTACAGGTGATCGTCTACAGGAGCTGCATTTCAGCCCAAATATCGTTTCAGCTACATTGGTCACCAATGTCGGGACAGTGTGCGGAAAACTCAATCATGAATGAATGAAAATTACAGGGAAAAGTGTTAGCTACAAGATAGGCGGACGGAACAAGTGAGATTTTGAGTAGATCGGAAGTTATTCCAGTTTACAGGTGATCTTTTGAAGAAGCTGCATTTTAGCCCAAATATCGTTTCAGCTACATTGGTCACCAATGTCGGGACAGTGTGCGAAAAAATCAATCATGAATAGATGAGAATTGTAGGAAAAAGTGTCACCTACAAGATAGGCGGACAGAACAAGCGCGATTTTGAGTAGATCGGAAGTTATTCCAGTTTACGGGTGATCTATTGAAGAAGCTGCATTTTAGCCCAAATATCGTTTCAGCTACATTGGTCACCAATGTCGGGACAGTGTGCGAAAAAATCAATCATGAATAGATGAGAATTGTAGGAAAAAGTGTCACCTACAAGATAGGCGGACAGAACAAGCGCGATTTTGAGTAGATCGTAAGTTATTCCAGTTTACGGGTGATCTATTGGAGAAGCTGCATTTTAGCCCAAATATCGTTTCAGCTACATTGGTCACCAATGTCGGGACAGTGTGCGGAAAAATCAATCATGAATGAATGAAAATTACAGGGAAAAGTGTCAGCTACAAGATAGGCGGACAGAACAAGTGCGATTTTGAGTAGATGGTGAGTTATGCCAGTTTACAGGTGATCGTTCACAGGAGCTGCATTTTAGCCCAAATATCGTTTCAGCTACATTGGTCACCAATGTCGGGACGGTGTGCGAAAAAATCAATCATCAATGAATAAAAATTACAGGGAAAAGTGTCAGCTACAAGATAGGCGGACAGGACAAGTGCGATTTTGAGTAGATCGGAAGTTATTCCAGTTTACAGGTGATCGTCTACAGGAGCTGCATTTTAGCCCAAATATCGTTTCAGCTACATTGGTCACCAATGTCGGGACGGTGTGCGAAAAAATCAATCATGAATGAATAAAAATTACAGGGAAAAGTGTCAGCTTCGAGATAGGCGGACAGAACAAGTGCGATTTTGAGTAGATCGTGAGTTATGCCAGTTTACAGGTGATCGTCTACAGGAGCTGCATTTCAGCCCAAATATCGTTTCAGCTACATTGGTCACCAATGTCGGGACGGTGTGCGAAAAAATCAATCATGAATGAATGAAAATTACAGGGAAAAGTGTCAGCTACGAGATAGGCGGACAGGACAAGTGCGATTTTGAGTAGATCGAAAGTTATGCCAGTTTACAGGTGATCGTTTACAGGAAATGCATTTTAGCCCAAATATCGTTTCAGCTACATTGGTCACCAATGTCGGGATAGTGTGCGGAAAAATCAATCATGAATGAATGAAAATTACAGGGAAAAGTGTCAGCTACAAGATAGGCGGACAGGACAAGTGCGATTTTGAGTAGATCGGAAGTTATTCCAGTTTACAGGTGATCGTCTACAGGAGCTGCATTTTAGCCCAAATATCGTTTCAGCTACATTGGTCACCAATGTCGGGACGGTGTGCGAAAAAATCAATCATGAATGAATAAAAATTACAGGGAAAAGTGTCAGCTTCGAGATAGGCGGACAGAACAAGTGCGATTTTGAGTAGATCGTGAGTTATGCCAGTTTACAGGTGATCGTCTACAGGAGCTGCATTTCAGCCCAAATATCGTTTCAGCTACATTGGTCACCAATGTCGGGACGGTGTGCGAAAAAATCAATCATGAATGAATGAAAATTACAGGGAAAAGTGTCAGCTACGAGATAGGCGGACAGGACAAGTGCGATTTTGAGTAGATCGAAAGTTATGCCAGTTTACAGGTGATCGTTTACAGGAAATGCATTTTAGCCCAAATATCGTTTCAGCTACATTGGTCACCAATGTCGGGATAGTGTGCGGAAAAATCAATCATGAATGAATGAAAATTACAGGGAAAAGTGTCAGCTACAAGATAGGCGGACAGGACAAGTGCGATTTTGAGTAGATCGAAAGTTATGCCAGTTTACAGGTGATCGTCTACAGGAAATGCATTTTAGCCCAAATATCGTTTCAGCTACATTGGTCACCAATGTCGGGACAGTGTGCGGAAAAATCAATCATGAATGAATGAAAATTACAGGGAAAAGTGTCAGCTACAAGATAGGCGGACAGAACACGTGAGATTTTGAGTAGATCGGAAGTTATTCCAGTTTACAGGTGATCTTTTGAAAAAGCTGCATTTCAGCCCAAATATCGTTTCAGCTACATTGGTCACCAACGTCAGGACGGTGTGCGAAAAAATCAATCATGAATGAATGAAAATTACAGGGAAAAGTGTCAGCTACGAGATAGGCGGACAGAACAAGTGCGATTTTGAGTAGATGGTGAGTTATGCCAGTTTACAGGTGATCGTCTACAGGAGCTGCATTTCAGCCCAAATATCGTTTCAGCTACATTGGTCACCAATGTCGGGACGGTGTGCGAAAAAATCAATCATGAATGAATGAAAATTACAGGGAAAAGTGTCAGCTACGAGATAGGCGGACAGAACAAGTGCGATTTTGAGTAGATCGTGAGTTATGCCAGTTTACAGGTGATCGTCTACAGGAGCTGCATTTCAGCCCAAATATCGTTTCAGCTACATTGGTCACCAATGTCGGGACGGTGTGCGAAAAAATCAATCATGAATGAATGAAAATTACAGGGAAAAGTGTTAGCTACAAGATAGGCGGACGGAACAAGTGAGATTTTGAGTAGATCGTAAGTTATTCCAGTTTACGGGTGATCTATTGAAGAAGCTGCATTTTAGCCCAAATATCGTTTCAGCTACATTGGTCACCAATGTCGGGATAGTGTGCGGAAAAATCAATCATGAATGAATGAAAATTACAGGGAAAAGTGTCAGCTACAAGATAGGCGGACAGGACAAGTGCGATTTTGGGTAGATCGAAAGTTATGCCAGTTTACAGGTGATCGTCTACAGGAAATGCATTTTAGCCCAAATATCGTTTCAGCTACATTGGTCACCAATGTCGGGACAGTGTGCGGAAAAATCAATCATGAATGAATGAAAATTACAGGGAAAAGTGTCAGCTACAAGATAGGCGGACAGGACAAGTGCGATTTTGAGTAGATCGAAAGTTATGCCAGTTTACAGGTGATCGTCTACAAGAAATGCATTTTAGCCCAAATATCGTTTCAGCTACATTGGTCACCAACGTCAGGACGGTGTGCGAAAAAATCAATCATGAATGAATGAAAATTACAGGGATAAGTGTCAGCTACAAGATAGGCGGACAGAACAAAAGCGATTTTGAGTAGTTCGAAAGTTATGCCAGTTTACAGGTGATCGTCTACAGGAGCTGCATTTCAGCCCAAATATAGTTTCAGCTACATTGGTCACCAATGTCGGGACAGTGTGCGGAAAAATCAATCATGAATGAATGAAAATTACAGGGAAAAGTGTTAGCTACAAGATAGGCGGACGGAACAAGTGCGATTTTGAGTAGATCGTAAGTTATTCCAGTTTACGGGTGATCTGTTGAAGAAGCTGCATTTTAGCCCAAATATAGTTTCAGCTACATTGGTCACCAATGTCGGGACAGTGTGCGGAAAAATCAATCATGAAAGAATAAAAATTACAGGGAAAAGTGTCAGCTACAAGATAGGCGGACAGGACAAGTGCGATTTTGAGTAGATCGAAAGTTATGCCAGTTTACAGGTGATCGTCTAGAGGAAATGCATTTTAGCCCAAATATCGTTTCAGCTACATTGGTCACCAATGTCGGGACAGTGTGCGGAAAAATCAATCATGAATGAATGAAAATTACAGGGAAAAGTGTCAGCTACAAGATAGGCGGGCAGAACAAGGGCGATTTTGAGTAGATCGAAAGTTATGCCAGTTTACAGGTGATCGTCTACAGGAGCTGCATTTTAGCCCAAATATGGTTTCAGCTACATTGGTCACCAATGTCGGGACAGTGTGCGGAAAAATCAATCATGAATGAATGAAAATTACAGGGAAAAGTGTCAGCTACAAGATAGGCGGACAGAACAAGTGCGATTTTGAGTAGATCGTAAGTTATGCCAGTTTACAGGTGATCGTCTACAGGAGCTGCATTTTAGCCCAAATATGGTTTCAGCTACATTGGTCACCAATGTCGGGACAGTGTGCGGAAAAATCAATCATGAATGAATGAAAATTACAGGGAAAAGTGTCAGCTACAAGATAGGCGGACAGAACAAGTGCGATTTTGAGTAGATCGTAAGTTATGCCAGTTTACAGGTGATCGTCTACAGGAGCTGCATTTTAGCCCAAATATCGTTTCAGCTACATTGGTCACCAATGTCGGGACGGTGTGCGAAAAAATCAATCATGAATGAATGAAAATTACAGGGAAAAGTGTCAGCTACAAGATAGGCGGACAGGACAAGTGCGATTTTGAGTAGATCGGAAGTTATTCCAGTTTACAGGTGATCGTCTACAGGAGCTGCATTTTAGCCCAAATATCGTTTCAGCTACATTGGTCACCAATGTCGGGACGGTGTGCGAAAAAATCAATCATGAATGAATAAAAATTACAGGGAAAAGTGTCAGCTTCGAGATAGGCGGACAGAACAAGTGCGATTTTGAGTAGATCGTGAGTTATGCCAGTTTACAGGTGATCGTCTACAGGAGCTGCATTTCAGCCCAAATATCGTTTCAGCTACATTGGTCACCAATGTCGGGACGGTGTGCGAAAAAATCAATCATGAATGAATGAAAATTACAGGGAAAAGTGTCAGCTACGAGATAGGCGGACAGGACAAGTGCGATTTTGAGTAGATCGAAAGTTATGCCAGTTTACAGGTGATCGTCTACAGGAAATGCATTTTATCCCAAATATCGTTTCAGCTACATTGGTCACCAATGTCGGGATAGTGTGCGGAAAAATCAATCATGAATGAATGAAAATTACAGGGAAAAGTGTCAGCTACAAGATAGGCGGACAGGACAAGTGCGATTTTGAGTAGATCGAAAGTTATGCCAGTTTACAGGTGATCGTCTACAGGAAATGCATTTTAGCCCAAATATCGTTTCAGCTACATTGGTCACCAATGTCGGGACAGTGTGCGGAAAAATCAATCATGAATGAATGAAAATTACAGGGAAAAGTGTCAGCTACAAGATAGGCGGACAGAACACGTGAGATTTTGAGTAGATCGGAAGTTATTCCAGTTTACAGGTGATCTTTTGAAAAAGCTGCATTTCAGCCCAAATATCGTTTCAGCTACATTGGTCACCAACGTCAGGACGGTGTGCGAAAAAATCAATCATGAATGAATGAAAATTACAGGGAAAAGTGTTAGCTACAAGATAGGCGGACGGAACAAGTGCGATTTTGAGTAGATCGTAAGTTATTCCAGTTTACGGTTGATCTATTGAAGAAGCTGCATTTTAGCCCAAATATCGTTTCAGCTACATTGGTCACCAATGTCGGGACAGTGTGCGGAAAAATCAATCATGAATGAATGAAAATTACAGGGAAAAGTGTCAGCTACGAGATAGGCGGACAGAACAAGTGCGATTTTGAGTAGATGGTGAGTTATGCCAGTTTACAGGTGATCGTCTACAGGAGCTGCATTTCAGCCCAAATATCGTTTCAGCTACATTGGTCACCAATGTCGGGACGGTGTGCGAAAAAAACAATTATGAATGAATGAAAATTACAGGGAAAAGTGTCAGCTACGAGATAGGCGGACAGAACAAGTGCGATTTTGAGTAGATCGTGAGTTATGCCAGTTTACAGGTGATCGTCTACAGGAGCTGCATTTCAGCCCAAATATCGTTTCAGCTACATTGGTCACCAATGTCGGGACGGTGTGCGAAAAAATCAATCATGAATGAATGAAAATTACAGGGAAAAGTGTCAGCTACAAGATAGGCGGACAGGACAAGTGCGATTTTGGGTAGATCGAAAGTTATGCCAGTTTACAGGTGATCGTCTACAGGAAATGCATTTTAGCCCAAATATCGTTTCAGCTACATTGGTCACCAATGTCGGGACAGTGTGCGGAAAAATCAATCATGAATGAATGAAAATTACAGGGAAAAGTGTCAGCTACAAGATAGGCGGACAGGACAAGTGCGATTTTGAGTAGATCGAAAGTTATGCCAGTTTACAGGTGATCGTCTACAAGAAATGCATTTTAGCCCAAATATCGTTTCAGCTACATTGGTCACCAACGTCAGGACGGTGTGCGAAAAAATCAATCATGAATGAATGAAAATTACAGGGATAAGTGTCAGCTACAAGATAGGCGGACAGAACAAAAGCGATTTTGAGTAGTTCGAAAGTTATGCCAGTTTACAGGTGATCGTCTACAGGAGCTGCATTTCAGCCCAAATATAGTTGCAGCTACACTGGTCACCAATGTCGGGACAGTGTGCGGAAAAATCAATCATGAATGAATGAAAATTACAGGGAAAAGTGTTAGCTACAAGATAGGCGGACGGAACAAGTGCGATTTTGAGTAGATCGTAAGTTATTCCAGTTTACGGGTGATCTGTTGAAGAAGCTGCATTTTAGCCCAAATATAGTTTCAGCTACATTGGTCACCAATGTCGGGACAGTGTGCGGAAAAATCAATCATGAAAGAATAAAAATTACAGGGAAAAGTGTCAGCTACAAGATAGGCGGACAGGACAAGTGCGATTTTGAGTAGATCGTAAGTTATGCCAGTTTACAGGTGATCGTCTACAGGAGCTGCATTTTAGCCCAAATATGGTTTCAGCTACATTGGTCACCAATGTCGGGACAGTGTGCGGAAAAATCAATCATGAATAAATGAAAATTACAGGGAAAAGTGTCAGCTACAAGATAGGCGGACAGAACAAGTGCGATTTTGAGTAGATCGTAAGTTATGCCAGTTTACAGGTGATCGTCTACAGGAGCTGCATTTTAGCCCAAATATGGTTTCAGCTACATTGGTCACCAATGTCGGGACAGTGTGCGGAAAAATCAATCATGAATAAATGAAAATTACAGGGAAAAGTGTCAGCTACAAGATAGGCGGACAGAACAAGTGCGATTTTGAGTAGATCGTAAGTTATGCCAGTTTACAGGTGATCGTCTACAGGAGCTGCATTTTAGCCCAAATATGGTTTCAGCTACATTGGTCACCAATGTCGGGACAGTGTGCGGAAAAATCAATCATGAATGAATGAGAATTGTAGGGAAAAGTGTCAGCTACAAGATAGGCGGAAGGAACAAGTGAGATTTTGAGTAGATCGAAAGTTAGGCCAGTTTACAGGTAATCGTCTACAGGAGCTGCATTTTAGCCCAAATATGGTTTCAGCTACATTGGTCACCAATGTCGGGACAGTGTGCGGAAAAATCAATCATGAATGAATGAAAATTACAGGGAAAAGTGTCAGCTACGAGATAGGCGGACAGAACAAGTGCGATATTGAGTAGATCGTGAGTTATGCCAGTTTACAGGTGATCGTCTACAGGAGCTGCATTTCAGCCCAAATATCGTTTCAGCTACATTGGTCACCAATGTCGGGACGGTGTGCGAAAAAATCAATCATGAATGAATGAAAATTACAGGGAAAAGTGTCAGCTACGAGATAGGCGGACAGAACAAGTGCGATTTTGAGTAGATCGGAAGTTATTCTAGTTTACAGGTGATCGTCTACAGGAGCTGCATTTTAGCCCAAATATCATCGCAGCTACATTGGTCAGAAATGTCAGGACAGTGTACAAAAAAATCGATCATAAATGAATAAGAATTGCAGGAAAAAGTGTTAGCTCCAAGATAGGCGGACGGAACAAGTGAGATTTTGAGTAGATCGGAAGTTATTCCAGTTTACAGGTGATCTTTCAAAGAAGATGCATTTTAGCCCAAATATCGTTTCAGCTACATTGGTCACCAATGTCGGGACAGTGTGCGAAAAAATCAATCATGAATAGATGAGAATTGTAGGGAAAAGTGTCAGCTACGAGATAGGCGGACAGAACAAGCGCGATTTTGAGTAGATCGTAAGTTATGCCAGTTTACAGGTAATCGTCTACAGGAAATGCATTTTAGCCCAAATATCGTTTCAGCTACATTGGTCACCAATGTCGGGACAGTGTGCGGAAAAATCAATCATGAATAGATGAGAATTGTAGGGAAAAGTGTCAGCTACGAGATAGGCGGACAGAACAAGCGCGATTTTGAGTAGATCGGAAGTTATTTCAGTTTACAGGTGATCTTTTGAAAAAGCTGCATTTCAGCCCAAATATCGTTTCAGCTACATTGGTCACCAATGTCGGGACAGTGTGCGAAAAAATCAATCATGAATGAATGAAAATTACAGGGAAAAGTGTTAGCTACAAGATAGGCGGACGGAACAAGTGAGATTTTCAGTAGATCGGAAGTTATTCCAGTTTACAGGTGATCTTTTGAAGAAGCTGCATTTTAGCCCAAATATCGTTTCAGCTACATTGGTCACCAATGTCGGGACAGTGTGCGAAAAAATCAATCATGAATAGATGAGAATTGTAGGAAAAAGTGTCACCTACAAGATAGGCGGACAGGACAAGCGCGATTTTGAGTAGATCGGAAGTTATTCCAGTTTACAGGTGATCGTCTACAGGAGCTGCATTTTAGCCCAAATATCGTTTCAGCTACATTGGTCACCAATGTCGGGACGGTGTGCGAAAAAATCAATCATGAATAGATGAGAATTGTAGGAAAAAGTGTCACCTACAAGATAGGCGGACAGGACAAGCGCGATTTTGAGTAGATCGGAAGTTATTCCAGTTTACAGGTGATCGTCTACAGGAGCTGCATTTTAGCCCAAATATCGTTTCAGCTACATTGGTCACCAATGTCGGGACAGTGTGCGAAAAAATCAATCGTGAATAGATGAGAATTGTAGGAAAAAGTGTCACCTACAAGATAGGCGGACAGGACAAGCGCGATTTTGAGTAGATCGGAAGTTATTCCAGTTTACAGGTGATCGTCTACAGGAGCTGCATTTTAGCCCAAATATCGTTTCAGCTACATTGGTCACCAATGTCGGGACGGTGTGCGAAAAAATCAATCATGTATGAATGAAAATTACAGGGAAAAGTGTCAGCTACGAGATAGGCGGACAGAACAAGTGCGATTTTGAGTAGATCGTGAGTTATGCCAGTTTACAGGTGATCGTCTACAGGAGCTGCATTTCAGCCCAAAAATCGTTTCAGCTACATTGGTCACCAATGTCGGGACAGTGTGCGAAAAAATCAATCATGAATAGATGAGAATTGTAGGGAAAAGTGTCAGCTACGAGATAGGCGGACAGAACAAGCGCGATTTTGAGTAGATCGTAAGTTATTCCAGTTTACGGGTGATCTATTGAAGAAGCTGCATTTTAGCCCAAATATCGTTTCAGCTACATTGGTAACCAATGTCGGGACAGTGTGCGGAAAAATCAATCATGAATGAATGAAAATTACAGGGAAAAGTGTCAGCTACAAGATAGGCGGACAGAACAAGTGCAATTTAGAGTAGATCGAAAGTTAGGCCAGTTTACAGGTGATCGTCTACAGGAGCTGCATTTTAGCCCAAATATCGTTTCAGCTACATTGGTCACCAATGTCGGGACAGTGTGCGGAAAAATCAATCATGAATAGATAAGAATTGTAGGGAAAAGTGTCAGCTACAAGATAGGCGGACAGAACAAGCGCGATTTTAAGTAGATCGGAAGTTATTCCAGTTTACGGGTGATCTATTGAAGAAGCTGCATTTTAGCCCAAATATCGTTTCAGCTACATTGGTCACCAATGTCGGGACAGTGTGCGGAAAAATCAATCATGAATGAATGAAAATTACAGGGAAAAGTGTCAGCTACAAGATAGGCGGACAGAACAAGTGCGATTTTGAGTAGATCGTGAGTTATGCCAGTTTACAGGTGATCGTCTACAGGAGCTGCATTTCAGCCCAGAAATCGTTTCAGCTACATTGGTCACCAATGTCGGGACAGTGTGCGGAAAAATCAATCATGAATGAATGAAAATTACAGGGAAAAGTGTCAGCTACAAGATAGGCGGACAGAACAAGTGCAATTTAGAGTAGATCGAAAGTTAGGCCAGTTTACAGGTGATCGTCTACAGGAGCTGCATTTTAGCCCAAATATCGTTTCAGCTACATTGGTCACCAATGTCGGGACAGTGTGCGAAAAAATCAATCATGAATAGATGAGAATTGTAGGAAAAAGTGTCAGCTACAAGATAGGCGGACAGAACAAGTGCGATTTTGAGTAGATGGTGAGTTATTCCAGTTTACAGGTGATCTTTTGAAGAAGCTGCATTTTAGCCCAAATATCGTTTCAGCTACATTGGTCACCAATGTCGGGACAGTGTGCGCCAAAATCAATCATGAATAGATGAGAATTGTAGGAAAAAGTGTCAGCTACAAGATAGGCGGACAGAACAAGTGCGATTTTGAGTAGATGGTGAGTTATTCCAGTTTACAGGTGATCTTTTGAAGAAGCTGCATTTTAGCCCAAATATCGTTTCAGCTACATTGGTCACCAATGTCGGGACAGTGTGCGCCAAAATCAATCATGAATAGATGAGAATTGTAGGAAAAAGTGTCAGCTACAAGATAGGCGGACAGGACAAGTGCGATTTTGAGTAGATCGAAAGTTATGCCAGTTTACAGGTGATCGTCTACAGGAAATGCATTTTAGCCCAAATATCGTTTCAGCTACATTGGTCACCAACGTCAGGACGGTGTGCGAAAAAATCAATCATGAATGAATGAAAATTACAGAGAAAAGTGTCAGCTACAAGATAGGCGGACAGAACAAAAGCGATTTTGAGTAGTTCGAAAGTTATGCCAGTTTACAGGTGATCGTCTACAGCAGCTGCATTTCAGCCCAAATATAGTTTCAGCTACATTGGTCACCAATGTCGGGACAGTGTGCGGAAAAATCAATCATGAATGAATGAAAATTACAGGGAAAAGTGTTAGCTACAAGATAGGCAGACGGAACAAGTGAGATTTTGAGTAGATCGGAAGTTATTCCAGTTTACAGGTGATCTTTTGAAGAAGCTGCATTTTAGCCCAAATATCGTTTCAGCTACATTGGTCACCAATGTCGGGACAGTGTGCGAAAAAATCAATCATGAATAGATGAAAATTACAGGGAAAAGTGTCAGCTACAAGATAGGCGGACAGGACAAGTGCGATTTTGAGTAGATCGAAAGTTATGCCAGTTTACAGGTGATCGTCTACGGGAAATGCATTTTAGCCCAAATATCGTTTCAGCTACATCGGTCACCAATGTCGGGACAGTGAGCGGAAAAATCAATCATGAATGAATGAAAATTACAGGGAAAAGTGTCAGCTACAAGATAGGCGGACAGAACAAGTGCGATTTTGAGTAGATCGTAAGTTATGCCAGTTTACAGGTGATCGTCTACAGGAGCTGCATTTTAGCCCAAATATGGTTTCAGCTACATTGGTCATCAATGTCGGGACAGTGTGCGGAAAAATCAATCATGAATGAATGAAAATTACAGGGAAAAGTGTCAGCTACAAGATAGGCGGACAGAACAAGTGCAATTTTGAGTAGATCGAAAGTTATGCCAGTTTACAGGTGATCGTCTACAGGAGCTGCATTTTAGCCCAAATATGGTTTCAGCTACATTGGTCATCAATGTCGGGACAGTGTGCGGAAAAATCAATCATGAATGAATGAAAATTACAGGGAAAAGTGTCAGCTACAAGATAGGCGGACAGGACAAGTGCGATTTTGAGTAGATCGAAAGTAATGCCAGTTTACAGGTGATCGTCTACAGGAGCTGCATTTTAGCCAAAATATGGTTTCAGCTACATTGGTCACCAATGTCGGGACAGTGTGCGGAAAAATCAATCATGAATGAATGAAAATTACAGGGAAAAGTGTCAGCTACAAGATAGGCGGACAGAACAAGTGCGATTTTGAGTAGATCGTAAGTTATGCCAGTTTACAGGTGATCGTCTACAGGAGCTGCATTTTAGCCCAAATATGGTTTCAGCTACATTGGTCATCAATGTCGGGATAGTGTGCGGAAAAATCAATCATGAATGAATGAAAATTACAGGGAAAAGTGTCAGCTACAAGATAGGCGGACAGAACAAGTGCAATTTTGAGTAGATCGAAAGTTATGCCAGTTTACAGGTGATCGTCTACAGGAGCTGCATTTTAGCCCAAATATGGTTTCAGCTACATTGGTCATCAATGTCGGGACAGTGTGCGGAAAAATCAATCATGAATGAATGAAAATTACAGGGAAAAGTGTCAGCTACAAGATAGGCGGACAGAACAAGTGCAATTTTGAGTAGATCGAAAGTTATGCCAGTTTACAGGTGATCGTCTACAGGAGCTGCATTGTAGCCCAAATATCGTTTCAGCTACATTGGTCATCAATGTCGGGACAGTGTGCGGAAAAATCAATCATGAATGGATGAAAATTACAGGGAAAAGTGTCAGCTACAAGATAGGCGGACAGAACAAGTGCGATTTTGAGTAGATCGTAAGTTATGCCAGTTTACAGGTGATCGTCTACAGGAGCTGCATTTTAGCCCAAATATGGTTTCAGCTACATTGGTCATCAATGTCGGGACAGTGTGCGGAAAAATCAATCATGAATGAATGAAAATTACAGGGAAAAGTGTCAGCTACAAGATAGGCGGACAGAACAAGTGCAATTTTGAGTAGATCGAAAGTTATGCCAGTTTACAGGTGATCGTCTACAGGAGCTGCATTGTAGCCCAAATATCGTTTCAGCTACATTGGTCACCGATGTCAGGACAGTGTGCGAAAAAATCAATCACGAATAGATGAGAATTGTAGGGAAAAGTGTCAGCTACAAGATAGGCTGAAGGAACAAGTGAGATTTCGAGTAGATCGAAAGTTAGGCCAGTTTACAGGTAATCGTCTACAGGAGCTGCATTTTAGCCCAAATATGGTTTCAGCTACATTGGTCACCAATGTCGGGACAGTGTGCGAAAAAATCAATTATGAATAGATGAGAATTGTAGGGAAAAGTGTCAGCTACAAGATAGGCGGACAGAACAAGCGCGATTTTGAGTAGATCGGAAGTTATGCCAGTTTACAGGTGATCGCCTACAGGAGCTGCATTTCAGCCCAAATATCGTTTCAGCTACATTGGTCACTAATGTCGGGACAGTGTGCGAAAAAATCAATCATGAATAGATGAGAATTGTAGGGAAAAGTGTCAGCTACAAGATAGGCGGACGGAACAAGCGCGATTTTGAGTAGATCGGAAGTTATTCCAGTTTACGGGTGATCTATTGAAGAAGCTGCATTTCAGCCCAAATATCGTTTCAGCTACATTGGTCACTAATGTCGGGACAGTATGCGAAAAAATCAATTATGAATGAATGAAAATTACAGGGAAAAGTGTCAGCTACAAGATAGGCGGACAGAACAAGTGCGATTTTGAGTAGTTCGAAAGTTATGCCAGTTTACAGGTGATCGTCTACAGGAGCTGCATTCCAGCCCAAATATCGTTTCACCTACATTAGTCACCAATGTCGGGACAGTGTGCGAAAAAATCAATCACGAATAGATAAGAATTGTAGGGAAAAGTGTCAGCAACAAGATAGGCGGACGGAACAAGTGAGATTTTGAGTAGATCAAAAGTTAGGCCAGTTTATAGGTGATCGTCTACAGGAGCTGCATTCAGCCCAAATATCGTTTCAGCTACATTGGTCACCAATGTCGGGACAGTGTGCGAAAAAATCAATCATGAATAGATGAGAATTGAAGGGAAAAGTGTCAGCTACGAGATAGGCGGACAGAACAAGTGCAATTTTGAGTAGATCGGAAGTTATTCCAGTTTACGGGTGATCTATTGAAGAAGCTGCATTTTAGCCCAAATATCGTTTCAGCTACATTGGTCACCAATGTCGGGACAGTGTGCGGAAAAATCAATCATGAATGAATGAAAATTACAGGGAAAAGTGTCAGCTACAAGATAGGCGAACAGAACAAGTGCGATTTTGAGTAGATCGGAAGTTATTCCAGTTTACGGGTGATCTATTGAAGAAGCTGCATTTTAGCCCAAATATGGTTTCAGCTACATTGGTCACCAATGGCGGGACAGTGTGCGGAAAAATCAATCATGAATGAATGAAAATTACAGGGAAAAGTGTCAGCTACAAGATAGGCGGACAGAACAAGCGCGATTTTGAGTAGATCGGAAGTTATGCCAGTTTACAGGTGATCGCCTACAGGAGCTGCATTTCAACCCAAATATCGTTTCAGCTACATTGGTCACCAATGGCGGGACAGTGTGCGGAAAAATCAATCATGAATAAATGAAAATTACAGGGAAAAGTGTCAGCTACAAGATAGGCGGACAGAACAAGCGCGATTTTGAGTAGATCGTAAGTTATGCCAGTTTACAGGTGATCGTCTACAGGAGCTGCATTTTAGCCCAAATATGGTTTCAGCTACATTGGTCACCAATGTCGGGACAGTGTGCGGAAAAATCAATCATGAATGAATGAAAATTACAGGGAAAAGTGTCAGCTACAAGATAGGCGGACAGAACAAGTGCGATTTTGAGTAGATCGTAAGTTATGCCAGTTTACAGGTGATCGTCTACAGGAGCTGCATTTTAGCCCAAATATGGTTTCAGCTACATTGGTCACCAATGTCGGGACAGTGTGCGGAAAAATCAATCATGAATGAATGAAAATTACAGGGAAAAGTGTCAGCTACAAGATAGGCGGACAGAGCAAGTGCGATTTTGAGTAGATCGAAAGTTATGCCAGTTTACAGGTGATCGTCTACAGGAGCTGCATTTTAGCCCAAATATCGTTTCAGCTACATTGGTCACCAATGTTGGGACAGTGTGCGAAAAAATCAATCATGAATAGATGAGAATTGTAGGGAAAAGTGTCAGCTACAAGATAGGCGGACAGAACAAGCGCGATTATGAGTAGATCGGAAGTTATTCCAGTTTACGGCTGATCTATTAAAGAAGCTGCATTTTAGCCCAAATATCGTTTCAGCTACATTGGTCACCAATGTCGGGACAGTGTGCGAAAAATCAATCATGAATAGATGAGAATTGTAGGGAAAAGTGTCAGCTACAAGATAGGCGGACGGAACAAGTGAGATTTTGAGTAGATCGAAAGTTATGCCAGTTTACAGGTGATCGTCTACAGGAGCTGCATTTCAGCCCAAATATCGTTTCAGCTACATTGGTCACTGAGGTCGGGACAGTGTGCGAAAAAATCAATTATGAATGAATGAAAATTACAGGGAAAAGTGTCAGCTACAAGATAGGCGGACGGAACAAGTGAGATTTTGAGTAGATCGAAAGTTATGGCAGTTTACAGGTGATCGCCTACAGGAGCTGCATTTCAGCCCAAATATCGTTTCAGCTACATTGGTCACTGAGGTCGGGACAGTGTGCGAAAAAATCAATCATGAATAGATGAAAATTGTAGGGAAAAGTGTCAGCTACAAGATAGGCGGACGGAACAAGTGAGATTTTGAGTAGATCGAAAGTTATGCCAGTTTACAGATGATCGTCTACAAGAGCTGCATTTCAGCCCAAATATCGTTTCAGCTACATTGGTCACCAATGTCGGGACAGTGTGCGAAAAAATCAATCATGAATAGATGAGAATTGTAGGGAAAAGTGTCAGCTACAAGATAGGCGGACGGAACAAGTGAGATTTCGAGTAGATCGAAAGTTATGCCAGTTTACAGGTGATCGTCTACAGGAGCTGCATTTTAGCCCAAATATCGTTTCAGCTACATTGGTCACCAATGTCGGCACAGTGTGCGAAAAAAACAATCATGAATAGATGAGAATTGGAGGGAAAAGTGTCAGCTACAAGATAGGCGGACGGAACAAGTAAGATTTTGAGTAGATCGAAAGTTATGCCAGTTTACAGGTGATCGCCTACAGGAGCTGCATTTCAGCCCAAATATCGTTTCAGCTACATTGGTCACTGAGGTCGGGACAGTGTGCGAAAAAATCAATCATGAATAGATGAAAATTGTAGGGAAAAGTGTCAGCTACAAGATAGGCGGACGGAACAAGTGAGATTTTGAGTAGATCGAAAGTTATGCCAGTTTACAGATGATCGTCTACAAGAGCTGCATTTCAGCCCAAATATCGTTTCAGCTACATTGGTCACCAATGTCGGGACAGTGTGCGAAAAAATCAGTCATGAATAGATGAGAATTGTAGGAAAAAGTGTCAGCTACAAGATAGGCGGACGGAACAAGTGAGATTTTGAGTAGATCAAAAGTTAGGCCAGTTTATAGGTGATCGTCTACAGGAGCTGCATTTAAGCCCAAATATCGTTTCAGCTACATTGGTCACCAATGTTGGGACAGTGTGCGAAAAAATCAATCATGAATAGATGAGAATTGTAGGGAAAAGTGTCAGCTACAAGATAGGCGGACAGAACAAGCGCGATTATGAGTAGATCGGAAGTTATTCCAGTTTACGGCTGATCTATTGAAGAAGCTGCATTTTAGCCCAAATATCGTTTCAGCTACATTGGTCACCAATGTCGGGACAGTGTGCGAAAAAATCAATCATGAATAGATGAGAATTGTAGGGAAAAGTGTCAGCTACAAGATAGGCGGACAGGACAAGTGCGATTTTGAGTAGATCGAAAGTTATGCCAGTTTACAGGTGATCGTCTACAGGAAATGCATTTTAGCCCAAATATCGTTTCAGCTACATTGGTCACCAACGTCAGGACGGTGTGCGAAAAAATCAATCATGAATGAATGAAAATTACAGGGAAAAGTGTCAGCTACAAGATAGGCGGACAGAACAAAAGCGATTTTGAGTAGTTCGAAAGTTATGCCAGTTTACAGGTGATCGTCTACAGCAGCTGCATTTCAGCCCAAATATAGTTTCAGCTACATTGGTCACCAATGTCGGGACAGTGTGCGGAACAATCAATCATGAATGAATGAAAATTACAGGGAAAAGTGTTAGCTACAAGATAGGCAGACGGAACAAGTGAGATTTTGAGTAGATCGGAAGTTATTCCAGTTTACAGGTGATCTTTTGAAGAAGCTGCATTTTAGCCCAAATATCGTTTCAGCTACATTGGTCACCAATGTCGGGACAGTGTGCGAAAAAATCAATCATGAATAGATGAAAATTACAGGGAAAAGTGTCAGCTACAAGATAGGCGGACAGGACAAGTGCGATTTTGAGTAGATCGAAAGTTATGCCAGTTTACAGGTGATCGTCTACAGGAAATGCATTTTAGCCCAAATATCGTTTCAGCTACATTGGTCACCAATGTCGGGACAGTGTGCGGAAAAATCAATCATGAATGAATGAAAATTACAGGGAAAAGTGTCAGCTACAAGATAGGCGGGCAGAACAAGTGCGATTTTGAGTAGATCGAAAGTTATGCCAGTTTACAGGTGATCGTCTACAGGAGCTGCATTTTAGCCCAAATATGGTTTCAGCTACATTGGTCACCAATGTCGGGACAGTGTGCGGAAAAATCAATAATGAATGAATGAAAATTACAGGGAAAAGTGTCAGCTACAAGATAGGCGGACAGAACAAGTGCGATTTTGAGTAGATCGTAAGTCATGCCAGTTTACAGGTGATCGTCTACAGGAGCTGCATTTTAGCCCAAATATGGTTTCAGCTACATTGGTCACCAATGTCGGGACAGTTTGCGGAAAAATCAATCATGAATGGATGAAAATTACAGGGAAAAGTGTCAGCTACAAGATAGGCGGACAGAACAAGTGCGATTTTGAGTAGATCGTAAGTTATGCCAGTTTACAGGTTATCGTCTACAGGAGCTGCATTTTAGCCCAAATATGGTTTCAGCTACATTGGTCATCAATGTCGGGACAGTGTGCGGAAAAATCAATCATGAATGAATGAAAATTACAGGGAAAAGTGTCAGCTACAAGATAGGCGGACAGAACAAGTGCAATTTTGAGTAGATCGAAAGTTATGCCAGTTTACAGGTGATCGTCTACAGGAGCTGCATTGTAGCCCAAATATCGTTTCAGCTACATTGGTCACCGATGTCAGGACAGTGTGCGAAAAAATCAATCACGAATAGATGAGAATTGTAGGGAAAAGTGTCAGCTACAAGATAGGAGGAAGGAACAAGTGAGATTTTGAGTAGATCGAAAGTTAGGCCAGTTTACAGGTAATCGTCTACAGGAGCTGCATCTTAGCCCAAATATGGTTTCAGCTACATTGGTCATCAATGTCGGGACAGTGTGCGGAAAAATCAATCATGAATGAATGAAAATTACAGGGAAAAGTGTCAGCTACAAGATAGGCGGACAGAACAAGTGCAATTTTGAGTAGATCGGAAGTTATGCCAGTTTACAGGTGATCGTCTACAGGAGCTGCATTGTAGCCAAAATATCGTTTCAGCTACATTGGTCACCGATGTCAGGACAGTGTGCGAAAAAATCAATCACGAATAGATGAGAATTGTAGGGAAAAGTGTCAGCTACAAGATAGGCGGAAGGAACAAGTGAGATTTTGAGTAGATCGAAAGTTAGGCCAGTTTACAGGTAATCGTCTACAGGAGCTGCATTTTAGCCCAAATATGGTTTCAGCTACATTGGTCACCAATGTCGGGACAGTGTGCGGAAAAATCAATCATGAATGAATGAAAATTACAGGGAAAAGTGTCAGCTACGAGATAGGCGGACAGAACAAGTGCGATTTTGAGTAGATCGTGAGTTATGCCAGTTTACAGGTGATCGCCTGCAGGAGCTGCATTTCAGCCCAAATATCGTTTCAGCTAAATTGGTCACTGATGTCGGGACAGTGTGCGAAAAAATCAATTATGAATGAATGAAAATTACAGGGAAAAGTGTCAGCTACAAGATAGGCGGACAGAACAAGCGCGATTTTGAGTAGATCGGAAGTTATGCCAGTTTACAGGTGATCGCCTACAGGAGCTGCATTTCAGCCCAAATATCGTTTCAGCTAAATTGGTCACTGATGTCGGGACAGTGTGCGAAAAAATCAATTATGAATGAATGAAAATTACAGGGAAAAGTGTCAGCTACAAGATAGGCGGACAGAACAAGCGCGATTTTGAGTAGATCGGAAGTTATGCCAGTTTACAGGTGATCGCCTACAGGAGCTGCATTTCAGCCCAAATATCGTTTCAGCTAAATTGGTCACTGATGTCGGGACAGTGTGCGAAAAAATCAATTATGAATGAATGAAAATTACAGTGAAAAGTGTCAGCTACAAGATAGGCGGACAGAACAAGCGCGATTTTGAGTAGATCGGAAGTTATGCCAGTTTACAGGTGATCGCCTACAGGAGCTGCATTTCAGCCCAAATATCGTTTCAGCTACATTGGTCACCAATGTCGGGACAGTGTGCGAAAAAATCAATCATGAATAGATGAGAATTGTAGGGAAAAGTGTCAGCTACAAGATAGGCGGACAGAACAAGCGCGATTTTGAGTAGATCGGAAGTTATGCCAGTTTACAGGTGATCGCCTACAGGAGCTGCATTTCAGCCCAAATATCGTTTCAGCTACATTGGTCACTAATGTCGGGACAGTGTGCGAAAAAATCAATCATGAATAGATGAGAATTGTAGGGAAAAGTGTCAGCTACAAGATAGGCGGACGGAACAAGCGCGATTTTGAGTAGATCGGAAGTTATTCCAGTTTACGGGTGATCTATTGAAGAAGCTGCATTTCAGCCCAAATATCGTTTCAGCTACATTGGTCACTAATGTCGGGACAGTGTGCGAAAAAATCAATTATGAATGAATGAAAATTACAGGGAAAAGTGTCAGCTACAAGATAGGCGGACAGAACAAGTGCGATTTTGAGTAGTTCGAAAGTTATGCCAGTTTACAGGTGATCGTCTACAGGAGCTGCATTTCAGCCCAAATATCGTTTCACCTACATTAGTCACCAATGTCGGGACAGTGTGCGAAAAAATCAATCACGAATAGATAAGAATTGTAGGGAAAAGTGTCAGCTACAAGATAGGCGGACGGAACAAGTGAGATTTTGAGTAGATCAAAAGTTAGGCCAGTTTATAGGTGATCGTCTACAGGAGCTGCATTCAGCCCAAATATCGTTTCAGCTACATTGGTCACCAATGTCGGGACAGTGTGCGAAAAAATCAATCATGAATAGATGAGAATTGAAGGGAAAAGTGTCAGCTACGAGATAGGCGGACAGAACAAGTGCAATTGTGAGTAGATCGAAAGTTATGCCAGTTTACAGGTGATCGTCTACAGGAGCTTCATTCTAGCCCAAATATGGTTTCAGCTACATTGGTCACCAATGTCGGGACAGTGTGCGGAAAAATCAATCACGAATAGATGAGAATTGTAGGGAAAAGTGTCAGCTACAAGATAGGCGGAAGGAACAAGTGAGATTTTGAGTAGATCGAAAGTTAGGCCAGTTTACAGGTGATCGTCTACAGGAGCTTTATTGTAGCCCAAATATCGTTTCAGCTACATTAGTCACCAATGTCGGGACAGTGTGCGAAAAAATCAATCACGAATAGATGAGAATTGTAGGGAAAAGTGTCAGCTACAAGATAGGCGGAAGGAACAAGTGAGATTTTGAGTAGATCGAAAGTTAGGCCAGTTTACAGGTGATCGTCTACAGGAAATGCATTTTAGCCCAAATATCGTTTCAGCTACATTGGTCACCAACGTCAGGACGGTGTGCGAAAAAATCAATCATGAATGAATGAAAATTACAGGGAAAAGTGTCAGCTACAAGATAGGCGGACGGAACAAGTGAGATTTTGAGTAGATCGAAAGTTATGGCAGTTTACAGGTGATCGCCTACAGGAGCTGCATTTCAGCCCAAATATCGTTTCAGCTACATTGGTCACTGAGGTCGGGACAGTGTGCGAAAAAATCAATCATGAATAGATGAAAATTGTAGGGAAAAGTGTCAGCTACAAGATAGGCGGACGGAACAAGTGAGATTTTGAGTAGATCGAAAGTTATGCCAGTTTACAGATGATCGTCTACAAGAGCTGCATTTCAGCCCAAATATCGTTTCAGCTACATTGGTCACCAATGTCGGGACAGTGTGCGAAAAAATCAATCATGAATAGATGAGAATTGTAGGGAAAAGTGTCAGCTACAAGATAGGCGGACGGAACAAGTGAGATTTCGAGTAGATCGAAAGTTATGCCAGTTTACAGGTGATCGTCTACAGGAGCTGCATTTTAGCCCAAATATCGTTTCAGCTACATTGGTCACCAATGTCGGCACAGTGTGCGAAAAAAACAATCATGAATAGATGAGAATTGGAGGGAAAAGTGTCAGCTACAAGATAGGCGGACGGAACAAGTGAGATTTTGAGTAGATCGAAAGTTATGCCAGTTTACAGGTGATCGCCTACAGGAGCTGCATTTCAGCCCAAATATCGTTTCAGCTACATTGGTCACTGAGGTCGGGACAGTGTGCGAAAAAATCAATCATGAATAGATGAGAATTGTAGGAAAAAGTGTCAGCTACAAGATAGGCGGACGGAACAAGTGAGATTTTGAGTAGATCAAAAGTTAGGCCAGTTTATAGGTGATCGTCTACAGGAGCTGCATTTAAGCCCAAATATCGTTTCAGCTACATTGGTCACCAATGTTGGGACAGTGTGCGAAAAAATCAATCATGAATAGATGAGAATTGTAGGGAAAAGTGTCAGCTACAAGATAGGCGGACAGAACAAGCGCGATTATGAGTAGATCGGAAGTTATTCCAGTTTACGGCTGATCTATTGAAGAAGCTGCATTTTAGCCCAAATATCGTTTCAGCTACATTGGTCACCAATGTCGGGACAGTGTGCGAAAAAATCAATCATGAATAGATGAGAATTGTAGGGAAAAGTGTCAGCTACAAGATAGGCGGACAGGACAAGTGCGATTTTGAGTAGATCGAAAGTTATGCCAGTTTACAGGTGATCGTCTACAGGAAATGCATTTTAGCCCAAATATCGTTTCAGCTACATTGGTCACCAACGTCAGGACGGTGTGCGAAAAAATCAATCATGAATGAATGAAAATTACAGGGAAAAGTGTCAGCTACAAGATAGGCGGACAGAACAAAAGCGATTTTGAGTAGTTCGAAAGTTATGCCAGTTTACAGGTGATCGTCTACAGCAGCTGCATTTCAGCCCAAATATAGTTTCAGCTACATTGGTCACCAATGTCGGGACAGTGTGCGGAACAATCAATCATGAATGAATGAAAATTACAGGGAAAAGTGTTAGCTACAAGATAGGCAGACGGAACAAGTGAGATTTTGAGTAGATCGGAAGTTATTCCAGTTTACAGGTGATCTTTTGAAGAAGCTGCATTTTAGCCCAAATATCGTTTCAGCTACATTGGTCACCAATGTCGGGACAGTGTGCGAAAAAATCAATCATGAATAGATGAAAATTACAGGGAAAAGTGTCAGCTACAAGATAGGCGGACAGGACAAGTGCGATTTTGAGTAGATCGAAAGTTATGCCAGTTTACAGGTGATCGTCTACAGGAAATGCTTTTTAGCCCAAATATCGTTTCAGCTACATTGGTCACCAATGTCGGGACAGTGTGCGGAAAAATCAATCATGAATGAATGAAAATTACAGGGAAAAGTGTCAGCTACAAGATAGGCGGACAGAACAAGTGCGATTTTGAGTAGATCGTAAGTTATGCCAGTTTACAGGTGATCGTCTACAGGAGCTGCATTTTAGCCCAAATATGGTTTCAGCTACATTGGTCACCAATGTCGGGACAGTGTGCGGAAAAATCAATCATGAATGAATGAAAATTACAGGGAAAAGTGTCAGCTACAAGATAGGCGGACAGAACAAGTGCGATTTTGAGTAGATCGTAAGTTATGCCAGTTTACAGGTGATCGTCTACAGGAGCTGCATTTTAGCCCAAATATGGTTTCAGCTACATTGGTCACCAATGTCGGGACAGTTTGCGGAAAAATCAATCATGAATGGATGAAAATTACAGGGAAAAGTGTCAGCTACAAGATAGGCGGACAGAACAAGTGCGATTTTGAGTAGATCGTAAGTTATGCCAGTTTACAGGTTATCGTCTACAGGAGCTGCATTTTAGCCCAAATATGGTTTCAGCTACATTGGTCATCAATGTCGGGACAGTGTGCGGAAAAATCAATCATGAATGAATGAAAATTACAGGGAAAAGTGTCAGCTACAAGATAGGCGGACAGAACAAGTGCAATTTTGAGTAGATCGAAAGTTATGCCAGTTTACAGGTGATCGCCTACAGGAGCTGCATTTCAGCCCAAATATCGTTTCAGCTAAATTGGTCACTGATGTCGGGACAGTGTGCGAAAAAATCAATTATGAATGAATGAAAATTACAGGGAAAAGTGTCAGCTACAAGATAGGCGGACAGAACAAGCGCGATTTTGAGTAGATCGGAAGTTATGCCAGTTTACAGGTGATCGCCTACAGGAGCTGCATTTCAGCCCAAATATCGTTTCAGCTAAATTGGTCACTGATGTCGGGACAGTGTGCGAAAAAATCAATTATGAATGAATGAAAATTACAGTGAAAAGTGTCAGCTACAAGATAGGCGGACAGAACAAGCGCGATTTTGAGTAGATCGGAAGTTATGCCAGTTTACAGGTGATCGCCTACAGGAGCTGCATTTCAGCCCAAATATCGTTTCAGCTAAATTGGTCACTGATGTCGGGACAGTGTGCGAAAAAATCAATTATGAATGAATGAAAATTACAGGGAAAAGTGTCAGCTACAAGATAGGCGGACAGAACAAGCGCGATTTTGAGTAGATCGGAAGTTATGCCAGTTTACAGGTGATCGCCTACAGGAGCTGCATTTCAGCCCAAATATCGTTTCAGCTACATTGGTCACTAATGTCGGGACAGTGTGCGAAAAAATCAATCATGAATAGATGAGAATTGTAGGGAAAAGTGTCAGCTACAAGATAGGCGGACGGAACAAGCGCGATTTTGAGTAGATCGGAAGTTATTCCAGTTTACGGGTGATCTATTGAAGAAGCTGCATTTCAGCCCAAATATCGTTTCAGCTACATTGGTCACTAATGTCGGGACAGTGTGCGAAAAAATCAATTATGAATGAATGAAAATTACAGGGAAAAGTGTCAGCTACAAGATAGGCGGACAGAACAAGTGCGATTTTGAGTAGTTCGAAAGTTATGCCAGTTTACAGGTGATCGTCTACAGGAGCTGCATTTCAGCCCAAATATCGTTTCACCTACATTAGTCACCAATGTCGGGACAGTGTGCGAAAAAATCAATCATGAATAGATGAGAATTGAAGGGAAAAGTGTCAGCTACGAGATAGGCGGACAGAACAAGTGCAATTGTGAGTAGATCGAAAGTTAGGCCAGTTTACAGGTGATCGTCTACAGGAGCTTTATTGTAGCCCAAATATCGTTTCAGCTACATTAGTCACCAATGTCGGGACAGTGTGCGAAAAAATCAATCACGAATAGATGAGAATTGTAGGGAAAAGTGTCAGCTACAAGATAGGCGGAAGGAACAAGTGAGATTTTGAGTAGATCGAAAGTTAGGCCAGTTTACAGGTGATCGTCTACAGGAGCCGCATTGTAGCCCAAATATCGTTTCAGCTACATTGGTCACCGATGTCAGGACAGTGTGCGAAAAAATCAATCACGAATAGATGAGAATTGTAGGGAAAAGTGTCAGCTACGAGATAGGCGGAAGGAACAAGTGAGATTTTGAGTAGATCGAAAGTTAGGCCAGTTTACAGGTGATCGTCTACAGGAGCTTCATTCTAGCCCAAATATGGTTTCAGCTACATTGGTCACCAATGTCGGGACAGTGTGCGGAAAAATCAATCACGAATAGATGAGAATTGTAGGGAAAAGTGTCAGCTACAAGATAGGCAGAAGGAACAAGTGAGATTTTGAGTAGATCGAAAGTTAGGCCAGTTTACAGGTGATCGTCTACAGGAGCTTCATTGTAGCCCAAATATCGTTTCAGCTACATTAGTCACCAATGTCGGGACAGTGTGCGAAAAAATCAATCATGAATAGATGAAAATTGTAGGGAAAAGTGTCAGCTACAAGATAGGCGGACAGAACAAGTGCGATTTTGAGTAGATCGAAAGTTATGCCAGTTTACAGGTGATCGTCTACAGGAGCTGCATTTTAGCCCAAATATGGTTTCAGCTACATTGGTCACCAATGTCGGGACAGTGTGCGAAAAAATCAATCATGAATAGATGAGAATTGTAGGGAAAAGTGTCAGCTACAAGATAGGCGGACAGAACAAGTGAGATTTTGAGTAGATCGAAAGTTATGCCAGTTTACAGGTGATCGTCTACAGGAGCTGCATTTTAGCCCAAATATGGTTTCAGCTACATTGGTCACCAATGTCGGGACAGTGTGCGGAAAAATCAATCATGAATGAATGAAAATTACAGGGAAAAGTGTCAGCTACAAGATAGGCGGACAGAACAAGTGCGATTTTGAGTAGATCGAAAGTTATGCCAGTTTACAGGTGATCGTCTACAGGAGCTGCATTTTAGCCCAAATATGGTTTCAGCTACATTGGTCACCAATGTCGGGACAGTGTGCGGAAAAATCAATCATGAATGAATGAAAATTACAGGGAAAAGTGTCAGCTACAAGATAGGCGGACAGAACAAGTGCGATTTTGAGTAGATCGAAAGTTATGCCAGTTTACAGGTGATCGTCTACAGGAGCTGCATTTTAGCCCAAATATGGTTTCAGCTACATTGGTCACCAATGTCGGGACAGTGTGCGGAAAAATCAATCATGAATAGATGAGAATTGTCGGAAAAAGTGTCAGCTACAAGATAGGCGGACAGAACAAGCGCGATTTTGAGTAGATCGGAAGTTATTCCAGTTTACGGGTGATCTATTGAAGAAGCTGCATTTTAGCCCAAATATCGTTTCAGCTACATTGGTCACCAATGTCGGGACAGTGTGCGGAAAAATCAATCATGAATGAATGAAAATTACAGGGAAAAGTGTCAGCTACAAGATAGGCGAACAGAACAAGTGCGATTTTGAGTAGATCGGAAGTTATTCCAGTTTACGGGTGATCTATTGAAGAAGCTGCATTTTAGCCCAAATATGGTTTCAGCTACATTGGTCACCAATGGCGGGACAGTGTGCGGAAAAATCAATCATGAATGAATGAAAATTACAGGGAAAAGTGTCAGCTACAAGATAGGCGGACAGAACAAGCGCGATTTTGAGTAGATCGTAAGTTATGCCAGTTTACAGGTGATCGCCTACAGGAGCTGCATTTCAACCCAAATATCGTTTCAGCTACATTGGTCACCAATGTCGGGACAGTGTGCGAAAAAATCAATCATGAATAGATGAGAATTGTAGGGAAAAGTGTCAGCTACAAGATAGGCGGACAGAACAAGCGCGATTTTGAGTAGATCGTAAGTTATGCCAGTTTACAGGTGATCGTCTACAGGAGCTGCATTTTAGCCCAAATATGGTTTCAGCTACATTGGTCACCAATGTCGGGACAGTGTGCGGAAAAATCAATCATGAATGCATGAAAATTACAGGGAAAAGTGTCAGCTACAAGATAGGCGGACAGAACAAGTGCGATTTTGAGTAGATCGTAAGTTATGCCAGTTTACAGGTGATCGTCTACAGGAGCTGCATTTTAGCCCAAATATGGTTTCAGCTACATTGGTCACCAATGTCGGGACAGTGTGCGGAAAAATCAATCATGAATGAATGAAAATTACAGGGAAAAGTGTCAGCTACAAGATAGGCGGACAAAACAAGTGCGACTTTGAGTAGATCGTAAGTTATGCCAGTTTACAGGTGATCGTCTACAGGAGCTGCATTTTAGCCCAAATATGGTTTCAGCTACATTGGTCACCAATGTCGGGACAGTGTGCGGAAAAATCAATCATGAATGAATGAAAATTATAGGGAAAAGTGTCAGCTACAAGATAGGCGGACAGAACAAGTGCGATTTTGAGTAGATCGTAAGGTATGCCAGTTTACAGGTGATCGTCTACAGGAGCTGCATTTTAGCCCAAATATGGTTTCAGCTACATTGGTCACCAATGTCGGGACAGTGTGCGGAAAAATCAATCATGAATGAATGAAAATTACAGGGAAAAGTGTCAGCTACAAGATAGGCGGACAAAACAAGTGCGATTTTGAGTAGATCGTAAGTTATGCCAGTTTACAGGTGATCGTCTACAGGAGCTGCATTTTAGCCCAAATATGGTTTCAGCTACATTGGTCACCAATGTCGGGACAGTGTGCGGAAAAATCAATCATGAATGAATGAAAATTACAGGGAAAAGTGTCAGCTACAAGATAGGCGGACAAAACAAGTGCGATTTTGAGTAGATCGTGAGTTATGCCAGTTTACAGGTGATCGTCTACAGGAGCTGCATTTTAGCCCAAATATGGTTTCAGCTACATTGGTCACCAATGTCGGGACAGTGTGCGGAAAAATCAATCATGAATGAATGAAAATTATAGGGAAAAGTGTCAGCTACAAGATAGGCGGACAGAACAAGTGCGATTTTGAGTAGATCGTAAGTTATGCCAGCTTACAGGTGATCGTCTACAGGAGCTGCATTTTAGCCCAAATATGGTTTCAGCTACATTGGTCACCAATGTCGGGACAGTGTGCGGAAAAATCAATCATGAATGAATGAAAATTACAGGGAAAAGTGTCAGCGACAAGATAGGCGGACAGAACAAGTGCGATTTTGAGTAGATCGTAAGTTATGCCAGTTTACAGATGATCGTCTACAAGAGCTGCATTTCAGCCCAAATATCGTTTCAGCTACATTGGTTACCAATGTCGGGACAGTGTGCGAAAAAATCAATCATGAATAGATGAAAATTGTAGGGAAAAGTGTCAGCTACAAGATAGGTGGACGGAACAAGTGAGATTTTGAGTAGATCGTAAGTTATGCCAGTTTACAGGTGATCGCCTACAGGAGCTGCATTTCAGCCCAAATATCGTATCAGCTACATTGGTTACCAATGTCGGGACAGTGTGCGAAAAAATCAATCATGAATAGATGAAAATTGTAGGGAAAAGTGTCAGCTACAAGATAGGTGGACGGAACAAGTGAGATTTTGAGTAGATCGTAAGTTATGCCAGTTTACAGGTGATCGCCTACAGGAGCTGCATTTCAGCCCAAATATCGTATCAGCTACATTGTTTACCAACGTCGGGACAGTGTGCGAAAAAATCAATCATGAATAGATGAGAATTGTAGGGAAAAGTGTCAGCTACAAGATAGGCGGACGGAACAAGTGAGATTTTGAGTAGATCGTAAGTTATGCCAGTTTACAGGTGATCGTCTACAGGAGCTGCATTTTAGCCCAAATATGGTTTCAGCTACATTGGTCACCAATGTCGGGACAGTGTGCGGAAAAATCAATCATGAATGAATGAAAATTACAGGGAAAAGTGTCAGCTACAAGATAGGCGGACAGAACAAGTGCGATTTTGAGTAGATCGTAAGTTATGCCAGTTTACAGGTGATCGTCTACAGGAGCTGCATTTCAGCCCAAATATCGTTTCAGCTACATTAGTCACCAATGTCGGGACAGTGTGCGAAAAAATCAATCACGAATAGATAAGAATTGTAGGGAAAAGTGTCAGCTACAAGATAGGCGGACGGAACAAGTGAGATTTTGAGTAGATCGAAAGTTATGCCAGTTTACAGATGATCGTCTACAAGAGCTGCATTTCAGCCCAAATATCGTTTCAGCTACATTGGTTACCAATGTCGGGACAGTGTGCGAAGAAATCAATCATGAATAGATGAAAATTGTAGGGAAAAGTGTCAGCTACAAGATAGGCGGACGGAACAAGTGAGATTTTGAGTAGATCGTAAGTTATGCCAGTTTACAGGTGATCGCCTACAGGAGCTGCATTTCAGCCCAAATATCGTTTCAGCTACATTGGTCACCAATGTCGGGACAGTGTGCGAAAAAATCAATCATGAATAGATGAGAATTGTAGGGAAAAGTGTCAGCTACAAGATAGGCGGACAGAACAAGTGCGATTTTGAGTAGATCGAAAGTTAGGCCAGTTTACAGGTGATCGTCTACAGGAGCTGCATTTTAGCCCAAATATCGTTTCAGCTACATTGGTCACCAATGTCGGGACAGTGTGCGGAAAAATCAATCATGAATAGATGAGAATTGTAGGGAAAAGTGTCAGCTACAAGATAGGCGGACAGAACAAGTGCGATTTTGAGTAGATCGAAAGTTAGGCCAGTTTACAGGTGATCGTCTACAGGAGCTTCATTCTAGCCCAAATATGGTTTCAGCTACATTGGTCACCAATGTCGGGACAGTGTGCGGAAAAATCAATCATGAATAGATGAGAATTGTAGGGAAAAGTGTCAGCTACAAGATAGGCGGACAGAACAAGTGAGATTTTGAGTAGATCGAAAGTTATGCCAGTTTACAGGTGATCGTCTACAGGAGCTGCATTTCAGCCCAAATATCATTTCAGCTACATTGGTCACCAATGTCGGGACAGTGTGCGGAAAAATCAATCATGAATAGATGAGAATTGTAGGGAAAAGTGTCAGCTACAAGATAGGCGGACGGAACAAGTGAGATTTTGAGTAGATCGAAAGTTATGCCAGTTTACAGGTGATCGTCTACAGGAGCTGCATTTCAGCCCAAATATCATTTCAGCTACATTGGTCACCAATGTCGGGACAGTGTGCGGAAAAATCAATCATGAATAGATGAGAATTGTAGGGAAAAGTGTCAGCTACAAGATAGGCGGACAGAACAAGTGAGATTTTGAGTAGATCGAAAGTTATGCCAGTTTACAGGTGATCGTCTACAGGAGCTGCATTTCAGCCCAAATATCATTTCAGCTACATTGGTCACCAATGTCGGGACAGTGTGCGGAAAAATCAATCATGAATAGATGAGAATTGTAGGGAAAAGTGTCAGCTACAAGATAGGCGGACAGAACAAGTGAGATTTTGAGTAGATCGAAAGTTATGCCAGTTTACAGGTGATCGTCTACAGGAGCTGCATTTCAGCCCAAATATCATTTCAGCTACATTGGTCACCAATGTCGGGACAGTGTGCGGAAAAATCAATCATGAATAGATGAGAATTGTAGGGAAAAGTGTCAGCTACAAGATAGGCGGACAGAACAAGTGAGATTTTGAGTAGATCGAAAGTTATGCCAGTTTACAGGTGATCGTCTACAGGAGCTGCATTTCAGCCCAAATATCGTTTCAGCTACATTGGTCACCAATGTCGGGACAGTGTGCGGAAAAATCAATCATGAATGAATGAAAATTACAGGGAAAAGTGTCAGCTACAAGATAGGCGGAAGGAACAAGTGAGATTTTGAGTAGATCGAAAGTTAGGCCAGTTTACAGGTGATCGTCTACAGGAGCTGCATTTCAGCCCAAATATCATTTCAGCTACATTGGTCACCGATGTCGCGACAGTGTGCGAAAAAATCAATCATGAATAGATGAAAATTGTAGGGAAAAGTGTCAGCTACAAGATAGGCGGACGGAACAAGTGAGATTTTGAGTAGATCGAAAGTTATGCCAGTTTACAGGTGATCGTCTACAGGAGCTGCATTTCAGCCCAAATATCGTTTCAGCTACATTGGTCACCAATGTCGGGACAGTGTGCGAAAAAATCAATCATGAATAGATGAGAATTGTAGGGAAAAGTGTCAGCTACAAGATAGGCGGACGGAACAAGTGAGATTTTGAGTAGATCGAAAGTTATGCCAGTTTACAGGTGATCGTCTACAGGAGCTGCATTTTAGCCCAAATATCGTTTCAGCTACATTGGTCACCAATGTCGGGACAGTGTGCGGAAAAATCAATCATGAATAGATGAGAATTACAGGGAAAAGTGTCAGCTACAAGATAGGCGGACGGAACAAGTGAGATTTTGAGTAGATCGAAAGTTATGCCAGTTTACAGGTGATCGTCTACAGGAGCTGCATTTTAGCCCAAATATCGTTTCAGCTACATTGGTCACCAATGTCGGGACAGTGTGCGGAAAAATCAATCATGAATAGATGAGAATTGTAGGGAAAAGTGTCAGCTACAAGATAGGCGGACAGAACAAGTGAGATTTTGAGTAGATCGAAAGTTATGCCAGTTTACAGGTGATCGTCTACAGGAGCTGCATTTCAGCCCAAATATCGTTTCAGCTACATTGGTCACCAATGTCGGGACAGTGTGCGGAAAAATCAATCATGAATAGATGAGAATTACAGGGAAAAGTGTCAGCTACAAGATAGGCGGACAGAACAAGTGAGATTTTGAGTAGATCGAAAGTTATGCCAGTTTACAGGTGATCGTCTACAGAAGCTGCATTTTAGCCCAAATATCATTTCAGCTACATTGGTCACCAATGTCGGGACAGTGTGCGAAAAAATCAATCATGAATAGATGAGAATTGTAGGAAAAAGTGTCAGCTACAAGATAGGCGGACAGAACAAGCGCGATTTTGAGTAGATCGGAAGTTATTCCAGTTTACGGGTGATCTATTGAAGAAGCTGCATTTTAGCCCAAATATCGTTTCAGCTACATTGGTCACCAATGTCGGGACAGTGTGCGGAAAAATCAATCATGAATAGATGAGAATTGTAGGAAAAAGTGTCAGCTACAAGATAGGCGGACAGAACAAGCGCGATTTTGAGTAGATCGGAAGTTATTCCAGTTTACGGGTGATCTATTGAAGAAGCTGCATTTTAGCCCAAATATCGTTTCAGCTACATTGGTCACCAATGTCGGGACAGTGTGCGGAAAAATCAATCATGAATGAATGAAAATTACAGGGAAAAGTGTCAGCTACAAGATAGGCGGACAGAACAAGTGCGATTTTGAGTAGATCGAAAGTTATGCCAGTTTACAGGTGATCGTCTACAGAAGCTGCATTTCAGCCCAAATATCGTTTCAGCTACATTGGTCACCAATGTCGGGACAGTGTGCGAAAAAATCAATCATGAATGAATGAAAATTACAGGGAAAAGTGTCAGCTACAAGATAGGCGAACAGAACAAGTGCGATTTTGAGTCGATCGGAAGTTATTCCAGTTTACAGGTGATCTTTTGAAGAAGCTGCATTTTAGCCCAAATATCGTTTCAGCTACATTGGTCACCAATGTCGGGACAGTGTGCGGAAAAATCAATCATGAATGAATGAAAATTACAGGGAAAAGTGTCAGCTACAAGATAGGCGGACAGAACAAGTGCGATTTTGAGTAGATCGGAAGTTATTCCAGTTTACGGGTGATCTATTGAAGAAGCTGCATTTTAGCCCAAATATCGTTTCAGCTACATTGGTCACCAATGTCGGGACAGTGTGCGGAAAAATCAATCATGAATGAATGAAAATTACAGGGAAAAGTGTCAGCTACAAGATAGGCGGACAGAACAAGTGCGATTTTGAGTAGATCGTAAGTTATGCCAGTTTACAGGTGATCGTCTACAGGAGCTGCATTTCAGCCCAAATATCGTTTCAGCTACATTGGTCACCAATGTCGGGACAGTGTGCGGAAAAATCAATCATGAATGAATGAAAATTACAGGGAAAAGTGTCAGCTACAAGATAGGCGGACAGAACAAGTGCGATTTTGAGTAGATCGTAAGTTATGCCAGTTTACAGGTGATCGTCTACAGGAGCTGCATTTTAGCCCAAATATGGTTTCAGCTACATTGGTCACCAATGTCGGGACAGTGTGCGGAAAAATCAATCATGAATGAATGAAAATTACAGGGAAAAGTGTCAGCTACAAGATAGGCGGACAGAACAAGTGCGATTTTGAGTAGATCGTAAGTTATGCCAGTTTACAGGTGATCGTCTACAGGAGCTGCATTTTAGCCCAAATATGGTTTCAGCTACATTGGTCACCAATGTCGGGACAGTGTGCGGAAAAATCAATCATGAATGAATGAAAATTACAGGGAAAAGTGTCAGCTACAAGATAGGCGGACAGAACAAGTGCGATTTTGAGTAGATCGTAAGTTATGCCAGTTTACAGGTGATCGTCTACAGGAGCTGCATTTTAGCCCAAATATGGTTTCAGCTACATTGGTCACCAATGTCGGGACAGTGTGCGGAAAAATCAATCATGAATGAATGAAAATTATAGGGAAAAGTGTCAGCTACAAGATAGGCGGACAGAACAAGTGCGATTTTGAGTAGATCGTAAGTTATGCCAGTTTACAGGTGATCGTCTACAGGAGCTGCATTTTAGCCCAAATATGGTTTCAGCTACATTGGTCACCAATGTCGGGACAGTGTGCGGAAAAATCAATCATGAATGAATGAAAATTACAGGGAAAAGTGTCAGCTACAAGATAGGCGGACAGAACAAGTGCGATTTTGAGTAGATCGTAAGTTATGCCAGTTTACAGGTGATCGTCTACAGGAGCTGCATTTTAGCCCAAATATGGTTTCAGCTACATTGGTCACCGATGTCAGGACAGTGTGCGAAAAAATCAATCACGAATAGATGAGAATTGTAGGGAAAAGTGTCAGCTACAAGATAGGCGGAAGGAACAAGTGAGATTTTGAGTAGATCGAAAGTTAGGCCAGTTTACAGGTGATCGTCTACAGGAGCTGCATTTTAGCCCAAATATGGTTTCAGCTACATTGGTCACCAATGTCGGGACAGTGTGCGGAAAAATCAATCATGAATGAATGAAAATTACAGGGAAAAGTGTCAGCTACAAGATAGGCGGACAGAACAAGTGCGATTTTGAGTAGATCGTAAGTTATGCCAGTTTACAGGTGATCGTCTACAGGAGCTGCATTTTAGCCCAAATATGGTTTCAGCTACATTGGTCACCAATGTCGGGACAGTGTGCGGAAAAATCAATCATGAATGAATGAAAATTACAGGGAAAAGTGTCAGCTACAAGATAGGCGGACAGAACAAGTGAGATTTTGAGTAGATCGGAAGTTATGCCAGTTTACAGGTGATCGTCTACAGGAGCTGCATTTTAGCCCAAATATGGTTTCAGCTACATTGGTCACCAATGTCGGGACAGTGTGCGGAAAAATCAATCATGAATGAATGAAAATTACAGGGAAAAGTGTCAGCTACAAGATAGGCGGACAGAACAAGTGCGATTTTGAGTAGATCGGAAGTTATGCCAGTTTACAGGTGATCGCCTACAGGAGCTGCATTTCAGCCCAAATATCGTTTCAGCTAAATTGGTCACTGATGTCGGGACAGTGTGCGAAAAAATCAATTATGAATGAATGAAAATTACAGGGAAAAGTGTCAGCTACAAGATAGGCGGACAGAACAAGCGCGATTTTGAGTAGATCGGAAGTTATGCCAGTTTACAGGTGATCGCCTACAGGAGCTGCATTTCAGCCCAAATATCGTTTCAGCTACATTGGTCACCAATGTCGGGACAGTGTGCGAAAAAATCAATCATGAATAGATGAGAATTGTAGGGAAAAGTGTCAGCTACAAGATAGGCGGACAGAACAAGCGCGATTTTGAGTAGATCGGAAGTTATGCCAGTTTACAGGTGATCGCCTACAGGAGCTGCATTTCAGCCCAAATATCGTTTCAGCTACATTGGTCACCAATGTCGGGACAGTGTGCGAAAAAATCAATCATGAATAGATGAGAATTGTAGGGAAAAGTGTCAGCTACAAGATAGGCGGACAGAACAAGTGAGATTTTGAGTAGATCGGAAGTTATGCCAGTTTACAGGTGATCGTCTACAGGAGCTGCATTTCAGCCCAAATATCATTTCAGCTACATTGGTCACCAATGTCGGGACAGTGTGCGAAAAAATCAATCATGAATAGATGAGAATTGTAGGGAAAAGTGTCAGCTACAAGATAGGCGGACAGAACAAGTGAGATTTTGAGTAGATCGGAAGTTATGCCAGTTTACAGGTGATCGTCTACAGGAGCTGCATTTTAGCCCAAATATCATTTCAGCTACATTGGTCACCAATGTCGGGACAGTGTGCGGAAAAATCAATCATGAATAGATGAGAATTACAGGGAAAAGTGTCAGCTACAAGATAGGCGGACAGAACAAGTGAGATTTTGAGTAGATCGAAAGTTATGCCAGTTTACAGGTGATCGTCTACAGGAGCTGCATTTTAGCCCAAATATCATTTCAGCTACATTGGTCACCAATGTCGGGACAGTGTGCGGAAAAATCAATCATGAATAGATGAGAATTACAGGGAAAAGTGTCAGCTACAAGATAGGCGGACAGAACAAGTGAGATTTTGAGTAGATCGAAAGTTATGCCAGTTTACAGGTGATCGTCTACAGGAGCTGCATTTCAGCCCAAATATCGTTTCAGCTACATTGGTCACCAATGTCGGGACAGTGTGCGAAAAAATCAATCATGAATAGATGAGAATTGTAGGGAAAAGTGTCAGCTACAAGATAGGCGGACAGAACAAGTGCGATTTTGAGTAGATCGTAAGTTATGCCAGTTTACAGGTGATCGTCTACAGGAGCTGCATTTCAGCCCAAATATCGTTTCAGCTACATTGGTCACCAATGTCGGGACAGTGTGCGAAAAAATCAATCATGAATAGATGAGAATTGTAGGGAAAAGTGTCAGCTACAAGATAGGCGGACGGAACAAGTGAGATTTTGAGTAGATCGAAAGTTATGCCAGTTTACAGGTGATCGTCTACAGGAGCTGCATTTCAGCCCAAATATCGTTTCAGCTACATTGGTCACCAATGTCGGGACAGTGTGCGAAAAAATCAATCATGAATAGATGAAAATTGTAGGGAAAAGTGTCAGCTACAAGATAGGCGGACGGAACAAGTGAGATTTTGAGTAGATCGAAAGTTATGCCAGTTTACAGGTGATCGTCTACAGGAGCTGCATTTCAGCCCAAATATCGTTTCAGCTACATTGGTCACCAATGTCGGGACAGTGTGCGAAAAAATCAATCATGAATAGATGAAAATTGTAGGGAAAAGTGTCAGCTACAAGATAGGCGGACGGAACAAGTGAGATTTTGAGTAGATCGAAAGTTATGCCAGTTTACAGATGATCGTCTACAAGAGCTGCATTTCAGCCCAAATATCGTTTCAGCTACATTGGTCACCAATGTCGGGACAGTGTGCGAAAAAATCAATCATGAATAGATGAGAATTGTAGGGAAAAGTGTCAGCTACAAGATAGGCGGACGGAACAAGTGAGATTTTGAGTAGATCGAAAGTTATGCCAGTTTACAGGTGATCGTCTACAGGAGCTGCATTTTAGCCCAAATATGGTTTCAGCTACATTGGTCACCAATGTCGGGACAGTGTGCGGAAAAATCAATCATGAATGAATGAAAATTACAGGGAAAAGTGTCAGCTACAAGATAGGCGGACAGAACAAGTGCGATTTTGAGTAGATCGTAAGTTATGCCAGTTTACAGGTGATCGTCTACAGGAGCTGCATTTTAGCCCAAATATCGTTTCAGCTACATTGGTCACCAATGTCGGGACAGTGTGCGGAAAAATCAATCATGAATAGATGAGAATTGCAGGGAAAAGTGTCAGCTACAAGATAGGCGGACGGAACAAGTGAGATTTTGAGTAGATCGTAAGTTATGCCAGTTTACAGGTGATCGTCTACAGGAGCTGCATTTTAGCCCAAATATGGTTTCAGCTACATTGGTCACCAATGTCGGGACAGTGTGCGGAAAAATCAATCATGAATGAATGAAAATTACAGGGAAAAGTGTCAGCTACAAGATAGGCGGACAGAACAAGTGCGATTTTGAGTAGATCGTAAGTTATGCCAGTTTACAGGTGATCGTCTACAGGAGCTGCATTTTAGCCCAAATATCGTTTCAGCTACATTGGTCACCAATGTCGGGACAGTGTGCGAAAAAATCAATCATGAATAGATGAGAATTGTAGGGAAAAGTGTCAGCTACAAGATAGGCGGACAGGACAAGTGCGATTTTGAGTAGATCGAAAGTTATGCCAGTTTACAGGTGATCGTCTACAGGAAATGCATTTTAGCCCAAATATCGTTTCAGCTACATTGGTCACCAATGTCGGGACAGTGTGCGGAAAAATCAATCATGAATGAATGAAAATTACAGGGAAAAGTGTCAGCTACAAGATAGGCGGACAGAACAAGTGCGATTTTGAGTAGATCGAAAGTTATGCCAGTTTACAGGTGATCGTCTACAGGAGCTGCATTTCAGCCCAAATATCGTTTCAGCTACATTGGTCACCAATGTCGGGACAGTGTGCGAAAAAATCAATCATGAATGGATGACAATTGTAGGGAAAAGTGTTAGCTACAAGATAGGCGGACAGAACAAGTGAGATTTTGAGTAGATCGGAAGTTATTCCAGTTTACAGGTGATCTTTTGAAGAAGCTGCATTTTAGCCCAAATATCGTTTCAGCTACATTGGTCACCAATGTCGGGACAGTGTGCGAAAAAATCAATCATGAATAGATGAAAATTACAGGGAAAAGTGTCAGCTACAAGATAGGCGGACAGGACAAGTGCGATTTTGAGTAGATCGAAAGTTATGCCAGTTTACAGGTGATCGTCTACAGGAAATGCATTTTAGCCCAAATATCGTTTCAGCTACATTGGTCACCAATGTCGGGACAGTGTGCGGAAAAATCAATCATGAATAGATGAGAATTGTAGGGAAAAGTGTCAGCTACAAGATAGGCGGACAGAACAAGTGAGATTTTGAGTAGATCGAAAGTTATGCCAGTTTACAGGTGATCGTCTACAGGAGCTGCATTTCAGCCCAAATATCGTTTCAGCTACATTGGTCACCAATGTCGGGACAGTGTGCGAAAAAATCAATCATGAATAGATGAGAATTGTAGGGAAAAGTGTCAGCTACAAGATAGGCGGACAGAACAAGTGAGATTTTGAGTAGATCGGAAGTTATGCCAGTTTACAGGTGATCTTTTGAAGAAGCTGCATTTTAGCCCAAATATCGTTTCAGCTACATTGGTCACCAATGTCGGGACAGTGTGCGAAAAAATCAATCATGAATAGATGAAAATTGTAGGGAAAAGTGTCAGCTACAAGATAGGCGGACAGAACAAGTGAGATTTTGAGTAGATCGAAAGTTATGCCAGTTTACAGGTGATCGTCTACAGGAGCTGCATTTTAGCCCAAATATCGTTTCAGCTACATTGGTCACCAATGTCGGGACAGTGTGCGGAAAAATCAATCATGAATAGATGAAAATTGTAGGGAAAAGTGTCAGCTACAAGATAGGCGGACAGAACAAGTGAGATTTTGAGTAGATCGTAAGTTATGCCAGTTTACAGGTGATCGTCTACAGGAGCTGCATTTCAGCCCAAATATCATTTCAGCTACATTGGTCACCAATGTCGGGACAGTGTGCGAAAAAATCAATCATGAATAGATGAAAATTACAGGGAAAAGTGTCAGCTACAAGATAGGCGGACAGAACAAGTGAGATTTTGAGTAGATCGTAAGTTATGCCAGTTTACAGGTGATCGTCTACAGGAGCTGCATTTCAGCCCAAATATCATTTCAGCTACATTGGTCACCAATGTCGGGACAGTGTGCGAAAAAATCAATCATGAATAGATGAAAATTGTAGGGAAAAGTGTCAGCTACAAGATAGGCGGACAGAACAAGTGAGATTTTGAGTAGATCGAAAGTTATGCCAGTTTACAGGTGATCGTCTACAGGAGCTGCATTTTAGCCCAAATATCGTTTCAGCTACATTGGTCACCAATGTCGGGACAGTGTGCGAAAAAATCAATCATGAATAGATGAGAATTGTAGGGAAAAGTGTCAGCTACAAGATAGGCGGACAGAACAAGTGAGATTTTGAGTAGATCGAAAGTTATGCCAGTTTACAGGTGATCGTCTACAGGAGCTGCATTTTAGCCCAAATATCGTTTCAGCTACATTGGTCACCAATGTCGGGACAGTGTGCGAAAAATCAATCATGAATAGATGAGAATTGTAGGGAAAAGTGTCAGCTACAAGATAGGCGGAAGGAACAAGTGAGATTTTGAGTAGATCGAAAGTTAGGCCAGTTTACAGGTGATCGTCTACAGGAGCTTCATTCTAGCCCAAATATGGTTTCAGCTACATTGGTCACCAATGTCGGGACAGTGTGCGGAAAAATCAATCACGAATAGCTGAGAATTGTAGGGAAAAGTGTCAGCTACGAGATAGGCGGAAGGAACAAGTGAGATTTTGAGTAGATCGAAAGTTAGGCCAGTTTACAGGTGATCGTCTACAGGAGCTTCATTCTAGCCCAAATATGGTTTCAGCTACATTGGTCACCAATGTCGGGACAGTGTGCGGAAAAATCAATCACGAATAGCTGAGAATTGTAGGGAAAAGTGTCAGCTACGAGATAGGCGGAAGGAACAAGTGAGATTTTGAGTAGATCGAAAGTTAGGCCAGTTTACAGGTGATCGTCTACAGGAGCTTCATTCTAGCCCAAATATGGTTTCAGCTACATTGGTCACCAATGTCGGGACAGTGTGCGGAAAAATCAATCACGAATAGCTGAGAATTGTAGGGAAAAGTGTCAGCTACGAGATAGGCGGAAGGAACAAGTGAGATTTTGAGTAGATCGAAAGTTAGGCCAGTTTACAGGTGATCGTCTACAGGAGCTTCATTCTAGCCCAAATATGGTTTCAGCTACATTGGTCACCAATGTCGGGACAGTGTGCGGAAAAATCAATCACGAATAGATGAGAATTGTAGGGAAAAGTGTCAGCTACAAGATAGGCGGAAGGAACAAGTGAGATTTTGAGTAGATCGAAAGTTAGGCCAGTTTACAGGTGATCGTCTACAGGAGCTTCATTGTAGCCCAAATATCGTTTCAGCTACATTAGTCACCAATGTCGGGACAGTGTGCGAAAAAATCAATCACGAATAGATGAGAATTGTAGGGAAAAGTGTCAGCTACAAGATAGGCGGAAGGAACAAGTGAGATTTTGAGTAGATCGAAAGTTAGGCCAGTTTACAGGTGATCGTCTACAGGAGCTTCATTGTAGCCCAAATATCGTTTCAGCTACATTAGTCACCAATGTCGGGACAGTGTGCGAAAAAATCAATCACGAATAGATGAGAATTGTAGGGAAAAGTGTCAGCTACAAGATAGGCGGAAGGAACAAGTGAGATTTTGAGTAGATCGAAAGTTAGGCCAGTTTACAGGTGATCGTCTACAGGAGCTTCATTGTAGCCCAAATATCGTTTCAGCTACATTAGTCACCAATGTCGGGACAGTGTGCGAAAAAATCAATCACGAATAGATGAGAATTGTAGGGAAAAGTGTCAGCTACAAGATAGGCGGAAGGAACAAGTGAGATTTTGAGTAGATCGAAAGTTAGGCCAGTTTACAGGTGATCGTCTACAGGAGCTTCATTGTAGCCCAAATATCGTTTCAGCTACATTAGTCACCAATGTCGGGACAGTGTGCGAAAAAATCAATCACGAATAGATGAGAATTGTAGGGAAAAGTGTCAGCTACAAGATAGGCGGAAGGAACAAGTGAGATTTTGAGTAGATCGAAAGTTAGGCCAGTTTACAGGTGATCGTCTACAGGAGCTTCATTCTAGCCCAAATATGGTTTCAGCTACATTGGTCACCAATGTCGGGACAGTGTGCGGAAAAATCAATCACGAATAGATGAGAATTGTAGGGAAAAGTGTCAGCTACAAGATAGGCGGAAGGAACAAGTGAGATTTTGAGTAGATCGAAAGTTAGGCCAGTTTACAGGTGATCGTCTACAGGAGCTGCATTTTAGCCCAAATATCGTTTCAGCTACATTGGTCACCAATGTCGGGACAGTGTGCGGAAAAATCAATCATGAATGAATGAAAATTACAGGGAAAAGTGTCAGCTACAAGATAGGCGGAAGGAACAAGTGAGATTTTGAGTAGATCGAAAGTTAGGCCAGTTTACAGGTGATCGTCTACAGGAGCTGCATTTTAGCCCAAATATGGTTTCAGCTACATTGGTCACCAATGTCGGGACAGTGTGCGGAAAAATCAATCATGAATGAATGAAAATTACAGGGAAAAGTGTCAGCTACAAGATAGGCGGAAGGAACAAGTGAGATTTTGAGTAGATCGAAAGTTAGGCCAGTTTACAGGTGATCGTCTACAGGAGCTGCATTTTAGCCCAAATATGGTTTCAGCTACATTGGTCACCAATGTCGGGACAGTGTGCGGAAAAATCAATCATGAATGAATGAAAATTACAGGGAAAAGTGTCAGCTACGAGATAGGCGGACAGAACAAGTGCGATTTTGAGTCGATCGGAAGTTATTCCAGTTTACAGGTGATCTTTTGAAGAAGCTGCATTTTAGCCCAAATATCGTTTCAGCTACATTGGTCACCAATGTCGGGACAGTGTGCGAAAAAATCAATCATGAATAGATGAGAATTGTAGGAAAAAGTGTCAGCTACAAGATAGGCAGACAGAACAAGCGCGATTTTGAGTAGATCGGAAGTTATTCCAGTTTACGGGTGATCTATTGAAGAAGCTGCATTTTAGCCCAAATATCGTTTCAGCTACATTGGTCACCAATGTCGGGACAGTGTGCGGAAAAATCAATCATGAATGAATGAAAATTACAGGGAAAAGTGTCAGCTACAAGATAGGCGAACAGAACAAGTGCGATTTTGAGTAGATCGGAAGTTATTCCAGTTTACGGGTGATCTATTGAAGAAGCTGCATTTTAGCCCAAATATGGTTTCAGCTACATTGGTCACCAATGGCGGGACAGTGTGCGGAAAAATCAATCATGAATGAATGAAAATTACAGGGAAAAGTGTCAGCTACAAGATAGGCGGACAGAACAAGCGCGATTTTGAGTAGATCGTAAGTTATGCCAGTTTACAGGTGATCGCCTACAGGAGCTGCATTTCAACCCAAATATCGTTTCAGCTACATTGGTCACCAATGTCGGGACAGTGTGCGAAAAAATCAATCATGAATAGATGAGAATTGTAGGGAAAAGTGTCAGCTACAAGATAGGCGGACAGAACAAGCGCGATTTTGAGTAGATCGTAAGTTATGCCAGTTTACAGGTGATCGTCTACAGGAGCTGCATTTTAGCCCAAATATGGTTTCAGCTACATTGGTCACCAATGTCGGGACAGTGTGCGGAAAAATCAATCATGAATGAATGAAAATTACAGGGAAAAGTGTCAGCTACAAGATAGGCGGACAGAACAAGTGCGATTTTGAGTAGATCGTAAGTTATGCCAGTTTACAGGTGATCGTCTACAGGAGCTGCATTTTAGCCCAAATATGGTTTCAGCTACATTGGTCACCAATGTCGGGACAGTGTGCGGAAAAATCAATCATGAATGAATGAAAATTACAGGGAAAAGTGTCAGCTACAAGATAGGCGGACAAAACAAGTGCGACTTTGAGTAGATCGTAAGTTATGCCAGTTTACAGGTGATCGTCTACAGGAGCTGCATTTTAGCCCAAATATGGTTTCAGCTACATTGGTCACCAATGTCGGGACAGTGTGCGGAAAAATCAATCATGAATGAATGAAAATTTTAGGGAAAAGTGTCAGCTACAAGATAGGCGGACAGAACAAGTGCGATTTTGAGTAGATCGTAAGGTATGCCAGTTTACAGGTGATCGTCTACAGGAGCTGCATTTTAGCCCAAATATGGTTTCAGCTACATTGGTCAACAATGTCGGGACAGTGTGCGGAAAAATCAATCATGAATGAATGAAAATTTTAGGGAAAAGTGTCAGCTACAAGATAGGCGGACAGAACAAGTGCGATTTTGAGTAGATCGTAAGGTATGCCAGTTTACAGGTGATCGTCTACAGGAGCTGCATTTTAGCCCAAATATGGTTTCAGCTACATTGGTCACCAATGTCGGGACAGTGTGCGGAAAAATCAATCATGAATGAATGAAAATTACAGGGAAAAGTGTCAGCTACAAGATAGGCGGACAAAACAAGTGCGATTTTGAGTAGATCGTAAGTTATGCCAGTTTACAGGTGATCGTCTACAGGAGCTGCATTTTAGCCCAAATATGGTTTCAGCTACATTGGTCACCAATGTCGGGACAGTGTGCGGAAAAATCAATCATGAATGAATGAAAATTACAGGGAAAAGTGTCAGCTACAAGATAGGCGGACAGAACAAGTGCGATTTTGAGTAGATCGTAAGTTATGCCAGTTTACAGGTGATCGTCTACAGGAGCTGCATTTCAGCCCAAATATCGTTTCAGCTACATTAGTCACCAATGTCGGGACAGTGTGCGAAAAAATCAATCAAGAATAGATAAGAATTGTAGGGAAAAGTGTCAGCTACAAGATAGGCGGACGGAACAAGTGAGATTTTGAGTAGATCGAAAGTTATGCCAGTTTACAGATGATCGTCTACAAGAGCTGCATTTCAGCCCAAATATCGTATCAGCTACATTGTTTACCAATGTCGGGACAGTGTGCGAAAAAATCAATCATGAATAGATGAGAATTGTAGGGAAAAGTGTCAGCTACAAGATAGGCGGACGGAACGAGCGCGATTTTGAGTAGATCGGAAGTTATTCCAGTTTACGGGTGATCTATTAAGGAAGCTGCATTTTAGCCCAAATATCGTTTCAGCTACATTGGTCACCAATGTCGGGACAGTGTGCGAAAAAGTCAATCATGAATAGATGAGAATTGTAGGAAAAAGTGTCAGCTACAAGATAGGCGGACGGAACAAGTGAGATTTTGAGTAGATCAAAAGTTAGGCCAGTTTATAGGAGATCGTCTACAGGAGCTGCATTTTAGCCCAAATATCGTATCAGCTACATTGGTCACCAATGTCGGGACAGTGTGCGAAAAAATCAATCATGAATAGATGAGAATTGTAGGGAAAAGTGTCAGCTACAAGATAGGCGGACAGAACAAGCGCGATTATGAGTAGATCGGAAGTTATTCCAGTTTACGGCTGATCTATTAAGGAAGCTGCATTTTAGCCCAAATATCGTTTCAGCTACATTGGTCACCAATGTCGGGACAGTGTGCGAAAAAGTCAATCATGAATAGATGAGAATTGTAGGAAAAAGTGTCAGCTACAAGATAGGCGGACGGAACAAGTGAGATTTTGAGTAGATCAAAAGTTAGGCCAGTTTATAGGAGATCGTCTACAGGAGCTGCATTTTAGCCCAAATATCGTATCAGCTACATTGGTCACCAATGTCGGGACAGTGTGCGAAAAAATCAATCATGAATAGATGAGAATTGTAGGGAAAAGTGTCAGCTACAAGATAGGCGGACAGAACAAGCGCGATTATGAGTAGATCGGAAGTTATTCCAGTTTACGGCTGATCTATTGAAGAAGCTGCATTTTAGCCCAAATATCGTTTCAGCTACATTGGTCACCAATGTCGGGACAGTGTGCGAAAAATCAATCATGAATAGATGAGAATTGTAGGGAAAAGTGTCAGCTACAAGATAGGCGGACGGAACAAGTGAGATTTCGAGTAGATCGAAAGTTATGCCAGTTTACAGGTGATCGTCTACAGGAGCTGCATTTTAGCCCAAATATCGTTTCAGCTACATTGGTCACCAATGTTGGGACAGTGTGCGAAAAAATCAATCATGAATAGATGAGAATTGTAGGGAAAAGTGTCAGCTACAAGATAGGCGGACAGAACAAGCGCGATTATGAGTAGATCGGAAGTTATTCCAGTTTACGGCTGATCTATTGAAGAAGCTGCATTTTAGCCCAAATATCGTTTCAGCTACATTGGTCACCAATGTCGGGACAGTGTGCGAAAAAAACAATCATGAATAGATGAGAATTGGAGGGAAAAGTGTCAGCTACAAGATAGGCGGACGGAACAAGTGAGATTTTGAGTAGATCGAAAGTTATGCCAGTTTACAGGTGATCGCCTACAGGAGCTGCATTTCAGCCCAAATATCGTTTCAGCTACATTGGTCACTGAGGTCGGGACAGTGTGCGAAAAAATCAATCATGAATAGATGAAAATTGTAGGGAAAAGTGTCAGCTACAAGATAGGCGGACGGAACAAGTGAGATTTTGAGTAGATCGAAAGTTATGCCAGTTTACAGATGATCGTCTACAAGAGCTGCATTTCAGCCCAAATATCGTTTCAGCTACATTGGTCACCAATGTCGGGACAGTGTGCGAAAAAATCAGTCATGAATAGATGAGAATTGTAGGAAAAAGTGTCAGCTACAAGATAGGCGGACGGAACAAGTGAGATTTTGAGTAGATCAAAAGTTAGGCCAGTTTATAGGTGATCGTCTACAGGAGCTGCATTTAAGCCCAAATATCGTTTCAGCTACATTGGTCACCAATGTTGGGACAGTGTGCGAAAAAATCAATCATGAATAGATGAGAATTGTAGGGAAAAGTGTCAGCTACAAGATAGGCGGACAGAACAAGCGCGATTATGAGTAGATCGGAAGTTATTCCAGTTTACGGCTGATCTATTGAAGAAGCTGCATTTTAGCCCAAATATCGTTTCAGCTACATTGGTCACCAATGTTGGGACAGTGTGCGAAAAAATCAATCATGAATAGATGAGAATTGTAGGGAAAAGTGTCAGCTACAAGATAGGCGGACAGAACAAGCGCGATTATGAGTAGATCGGAAGTTATTCCAGTTTACGGCTGATCTATTGAAGAAGCTTCATTCTAGCCCAAATATGGTTTCAGCTACATTGGTCACCAATGTCGGGACAGTGTGCGGAAAAATCAATCACGAATAGATGAGAATTGTAGGGAAAAGTGTCAGCTACAAGATAGGCGGAAGGAACAAGTGAGATTTTGAGTAGATCGAAAGTTAGGCCAGTTTACAGGTGATCGTCTACAGGAGCCGCATTGTAGCCCAAATATCGTTTCAGCTACATTGGTCACTGAGGTCGGGACAGTGTGCGAAAAAATCAATTATGAATGAATGAAAATTACAGGGAAAAGTGTCAGCTACAAGATAGGCGGACAGAACAAGTGCGATTTTGAGTAGATCGAAAGTTAGGCCAGTTTACAGGTGATCGTCTACAGGAGCCGCATTGTAGCCCAAATATCGTTTCAGCTACATTGGTCACCAATGTCGGGACAGTGTGCGAAAAAATCAATCATGAATAGATGAGAATTGTAGGGAAAAGTGTCAGCTACAAGATAGGCGGACGGAACAAGTGAGATTTTGAGTAGATCAAAAGTTAGGCCAGTTTATAGGTGATCGTCTACAGGAGCTGCATTTAAGCCCAAATATCGTTTCAGCTACATTGGTCACCAATGTCGGCACAGTGTGCGAAAAAATCAATTATGAATAGATGAGAATTGTAGGGAAAAGTGTCAGCTACGAGATAGGCGGACAGAACAAGTGCGATTTTGAGTAGATCGAAAGTTATGCCAGTTTACAGGTGATCGTCTACAGGAGCTGCATTTCAGCCCAAATATCGTTTCAGCTACATTGGTCACCAATGTCGGCACAGTGTGCGAAAAAATCAATCACGAATAGATGAGAATTGTAGGAAAAAGTGTCAGCTACAAGATAGGCGGACGGAACAAGTGAGATTTTGAGTAGATCGAAAGTTATGCCAGTTTACAGGTGATCGTCTACAGGAGCTGCATTTTAGCCCAAATATCGTTTCAGCTACATTGGTCACCAATGTCGGCACAGTGTGCGAAAAAATCAATCATGAATAGATGAGAATTGTAGGGAAAAGTGTCAGCTACGAGATAGGCGGACAGAACAAGTGCGATTTTGAGTAGATCGAAAGTTATGCCAGTTTACAGGTGATCGTCTACAGGAGCTGCATTTCAGCCCAAATATCGTTTCAGCTACATTGGTCACCAATGTCGGGACAGTGTGCGAAAAAATCAATTATGAATGAATGAAAATTACAGGGAAAAGTGTCAGCTACAAGATAGGCGGACAGAACAAGTGCGATTTTGAGTAGATCGAAAGTTATGCCAGTTTACAGGTGATCGTCTACAGGAGCTGCATTAAAGCCCAAATATCGTATCAGCTACATTGGTCACCAATGTCGGGACAGTGTGCGAAAAAATCAATCATGAATAAATGAGAATTGTAGGGAAAAGTGTCAGCTACGAGATAGGCGGACAGAACAAGTGCGATTTTGAGTAGATCGAAAGTTATGACAGTTTACAGGTGATCGTCTACAGGAGCTGCATTAAAGCCCAAATATCGTTTCAGCTACATTGGTCACCAATGTCGGCACAGTGTGCGAAAAAATCAATCATGAATAGATGAGAATTGTAGGAAAAAGTGTCAGCTACAAGATAGGCGGACGGAACAAGTGAGATTTTGAGTAGATCGAAAGTTATGCCAGTTTACAGGTGATCGTCTACAGGAGCTGCATTTTAGCCCAAATATCGTTTCAGCTACATTGGTCACCAATGTCGGCACAGTGTGCGAAAAAATCAATCATGAATAGATGAGAATTGTAGGGAAAAGTGTCAGCTACGAGATAGGCGGACAGAACAAGTGCGATTTTGAGTAGATCGAAAGTTATGCCAGTTTACAGGTGATCGCCTACAGGAGCTGCATTTCAGCCCAAATATCGTTTCAGCTACATTGGTCACTGAGGTCGGGACAGTGTGCGAAAAAATCAATTATGAATGAATGAAAATTACAGGGAAAAGTGTCAGCTACAAGATAGGCGGACAGAACAAGTGCGATTTTGAGTAGATCGAAAGTTATGCCAGTTTACAGGTGATCGTCTACAGGAGCTGCATTAAAGCCCAAATATCGTATCAGCTACATTGGTCACCAATGTCGGGACAGTGTGCGAAAAAATCAATCATGAATAAATGAGAATTGTAGGGAAAAGTGTCAGCTACGAGATAGGCGGACAGAACAAGTGCGATTTTGAGTAGATCGAAAGTTATGACAGTTTACAGGTGATCGTCTACAGGAGCTGCATTAAAGCCCAAATATCGTTTCAGCTACATTGGTCACCAATGTCGGGACAGTGTGCGAAAAAATCAATCATGAATAGATGAGAATTGAAGGGAAAAGTGTCAGCTACGAGATAGGCGGACAGAACAAGTGCGATTTTGAGTAGATCGAAAGTTATGCCAGTTTACAGGTGATCGTCTACAGGAGCTGCATTAAAGCCCAAATATCGATTCAGCTACATTGGTCACCAATCTCGGGACAGTGTGCGAAAAAATCAATCATGAATAAATGAGAATTGTAGGGAAAAGTGTCAGCTACGAGATAGGCGGACAGAACAAGTGCGATTTTGAGTAGTTCGAAAGTTATGCCAGTTAACAGGTGATCGCCTACAGGAGCTGCATTTCAGCCCAAATATCGTTTCAGCTACATTAGTCACCAATGTCGGGACAGTGTGCGAAAAAATCAATAATGGATAGATGAGAATTGTAGGGAAAAGTGTCAGCTACAAGATAGGCGGACGGAACAAGCGCGATTTTGAGTAGATCGGAAGTTATTCCAGTTTACGGGTGATCTATTAAGGAAGCTGCATTTTAGCCCAAATATCGGTTCAGCTACATTGGTCACCAATGTCGGGACAGTGTGCGAAAAAGTCAATCATGAATAGATGAGAATTGTAGGAAAAAGTGTCAGCTACAAGATAGGCGGACGGAACAAGTGAGATTTTGAGTAGATCGAAAGTTATGCCAGTTTACAGATGATCGTCTACAAGAGCTGCATTTCAGCCCAAATATCGTTTCAGCTACATTGGTCACCAATGTCGGGACAGTGTGCGAAAAAATCAATCATGAATAGATGAGAATTGTAGGGAAAAGTGTCAGCTACAAGATAGGCGGACGGAACAAGCGCGATTTTGAGTAGATCGGAAGTTATTCCAGTTTACGGGTGATCTATTAAGGAAGCTGCATTTTAGCCCAAATATCGTTTCAGCTACATTGGTCACCAATGTCGGGACAGTGTGCGAAAAAGTCAATCATGAATAGATGAGAATTGTAGGAAAAAGTGTCAGCTACAAGATAGGCGGACGGAACAAGTGAGATTTTGAGTAGATCGAAAGTTATGCCAGTTTACAGGTGATCTATTAAGGAAGCTGCATTTTAGCCCAAATATCGTTTCAGCTACATTGGTCACCAATGTCGGGACAGTGTGCGAAAAAGTCAATCATGAATAGATGAGAATTGTAGGGAAAAGTGTCAGCTACAAGATAGGCGGACGGAACAAGCGCGATTTTGAGTAGATCGGAAGTTATTCCAGTTTACGGGTGATCTATTAAGGAAGCTGCATTTTAGCCCAAATATGGTTTCAGCTACATTGGTCACCAATGTCGGGACAGTGTGCGGAAAAATCAATCATGAATGAATGAAAATTACAGGGAAAAGTGTCAGCTACAAGATAGGCGGACAGAACAAGTGCGATTTTGAGTAGATCGTAAGTTATGCCAGTTTACAGGTGATCGTCTACAGGAGCTGCATTTTAGCCCAAATATGGTTTCAGCTACATTGGTCACCAATGTCGGGACAGTGTGCGAAAAAGTCAATCATGAATAGATGAGAATTGTAGGAAAAAGTGTCAGCTACAAGATAGGCGGACGGAACAAGTGAGATTTTGAGTAGATCGTAAGTTATGCCAGTTTACAGGTGATCGTCTACAGGAGCTGCATTTTAGCCCAAATATCGTTTCAGCTATATTGGTCACCAATGTCGGGACAGTGTGCGAAAAAGTCAATCATGAATAGATGAGAATTGTAGGAAAAAGTGTCAGCTACAAGATAGGCGGACGGAACAAGTGAGATTTTGAGTAGATCGAAAGTTATGCCAGTTTACAGATGATCGTCTACAAGAGCTGCATTTCAGCCCAAATATCGTTTCAGCTACATTGGTCACCAATGTCGGGACAGTGTGCGAAAAAATCAATCATGAATAGATGAGAATTGTAGGGAAAAGTGTCAGCTACAAGATAGGCGGACGAAACAAGCGCGATTTTGAGTAGATCGGAAGTTATTCCAGTTTACGGGTGATCTATTAAGGAAGCTGCATTTTAGCCCAAATATCGTTTCAGCTACATTGGTCACCAATGTCGGGACAGTGTGCGAAAAAGTCAATCATGAATAGATGAGAATTGTAGGAAAAAGTGTCAGCTACAAGATAGGCGGACGGAACAAGTGAGATTTTGAGTAGATCGGAAGTTATTCCAGTTTACGGGTGATCTATTAAGGAAGCTGCATTTTAGCCCAAATATCGTTTCAGCTACATTGGTCACCAATGTCGGGACAGTGTGCGAAAAAGTCAATCATGAATAGATGAGAATTGTAGGGAAAAGTGTCAGCTACAAGATAGGCGGACGGAACAAGCGCGATTTTGAGTTGATCGGAAGTTATTCCAGTTTACGGGTGATCTATCAAGGAAGCTGCATTTTAGCCCAAATATCGTTTCAGCTACATTGGTCACCAATGTCGGGACAGTGTGCGAAAAAGTCAATCATGAATAGATGAAAATTGTAGGGAAAAGTCTCAGCTACAAGATAGGCGGACGGAACAAGTGAGATTTTGAGTAGATCGAAAGTTATGCCAGTTTACAGATGATCGTCTACAAGAGCTGCATTTCAGCCCAAATATCGTTTCAGCTACATTGGTCACCAATGTCGGGACAGTGTGCGAAAAAATCAATCACGAATAGATGAGAATTGTAGGGAAAAGTGTCAGCTACAAGATAGGCGGACGGAACAAGTGAGATTTTGAGTAGATCAAAAGTTAGGCCAGTTTATAGGTGATCGTCTACAGGAGCTGCATTTCAGCCCAAATATCGTTTCAGCTACATTGGTCACCAATGTTGGGACAGTGTGCGAAAAAATCAATCATGAATAGATGAGAATTGTAGGGAAAAGTGTCAGCTACAAAATAGGCGGACAAAACAAGCGCGATTATGAGTAGATCGGAAGTTATTCCAGTTTACGGCTGATCTATTGAAGAAGCTGCATTTTAGCCCAAATATCGTTCCAGCTACATTGGTCACCAATGTCGGGACAGTGTGCGAAAAAATCAATCATGAATAGATGAGAATTGTAGGGAAAAGTGTCAGCTACGAGATAGGCGGACAGAACAAGTGCGATTTTGAGTAGATCGAAAGTTATGCCAGTTTACAGGTGATCGTCTACAGGAGCTGCATTTCAGCCCAAATATCGTTTCAGCTACATTGGTCACCAATGTCGGGACAGTGTGCGAAAAAATCAATTATGAATGAATGAAAATTACAGGGAAAAGTGTCAGCTACAAGATAGGCGGACAAAACAAGCGCGATTATGAGTAGATCGGAAGTTATTCCAGTTTACGGCTGATCTATTGAAGAAGCTGCATTTTAGCCCAAATATCGTTCCAGCTACATTGGTCACCAATGTCGGGACAGTGTGCGAAAAAATCAATCATGAATAGATGAGAATTGTAGGGAAAAGTGTCAGCTACAAGATAGGCGGACGGAACAAGCGCGATTTTGAGTAGATCGGAAGTTATTCCAGTTTACGGGTGATCTATTAAGGAAGCTGCATTTTAGCCCAAATATCGTTTCAGCTACATTGGTCACCAATGTCGGGACAGTGTGCGAAAAAGTCAATCATGAATAGATGAGAATTGTAGGAAAAAGTGTCAGCTACAAGATAGGCGGACGGAACAAGTGAGATTTTGAGTAGATCAAAAGTTAGGCCAGTTTATAGGAGATCGTCTACAGGAGCTGCATTTTAGCCCAAATATCGTATCAGCTACATTGGTCACCAATGTCGGCACAGTGTGCGAAAAAATCAATCATGAATAGATGAGAATTGGAGGGAAAAGTGTCAGCTACAAGATAGGCGGACGGAACAAGTGAGATTTCGAGTAGATCGAAAGTTATGCCAGTTTACAGGTGATCGCCTACAGGAGCTGCATTTCAGCCCAAATATCGTTTCAGCTACATTGGTCACTGAGGTCGGGACAGTGTGCGAAAAAATCAATCATGAATAGATGAGAATTGAAGGGAAAAGTGTCAGCTACGAGATAGGCGAACAGAACAAGTGCGATTTTGAGTAGATCGAAAGTTATGCCAGTTTACAGGTGATCGCCTACAGGAGCTGCATTTCAGCCCAAATATCGTTTCAGCTACATTGGTCACTGAGGTCGGGACAGTGTGCGAAAAAATCAATTATGAATGAATGAAAATTACAAGGAAAAGTGTCAGCTACAAGATAGGCGGACAGAACAAGTGCGATTTTGAGTAGATCGAAAGTTATGCCAGTTTACAGGTGATCGTCTACATGAGCTGCATTTTAGCCCAAATATTGTTTCAGTTACATTGGTCACTGAAGTCGGGACAGTGTGCGACAAAATCAATTATGAATGAATGAAAATTACAGGGAAAAGTGTCAGCTACAAGATAGGCGGACAGAACAAGTGCGATTTTGAGTAGATCGAAAGTTATGCCAGTTTACAGGTGATCGCCTACAGGAGCTGCATTTGAGCCCAAATATCGTTTCAGCTACATTGGTCACCAATGTCGGGACAGTGTGCGAAAAAATCAATCATGAATAGATGAGAATTGAAGGGAAAAGTGTCAGCTACGAGATAGGCGAACAGAACAAGTGCGATTTTGAGTAGATCGAAAGTTATGACAGTTTACAGGTGATCGTCTACAGGAGCTGCATTAAAGCCCAAATATCGTATCAGCTACATTGGTCACCAATGTCGGGACAGTGTGCGAAAAAATCAATCATGAATAAATGAGAATTGTAGGGAAAAGTGTCAGCTACGAGATAGGCGGACAGAACAGGCGCGATTTTGAGTAGATCGAAAGTTATGCCAGTTTACAGGTGATCGCCTACAGGAGCTGCATTTGAGCCCAAATATCGTTTCAGCTACATTGGTCACCAATGTCGGGACAGTGTGCAAAAAAATCAATCATGAATAGATGAGAATTGAAGGAAAAAGTGTCAGCTACGAGATAGGCGGACGGAACAAGCGCGATTTTGAGTAGATCGGAAGTTATTCCAGTTTACGGGTGATCTATTAAGGAAGCTGCATTTTAGCCCAAATATGGTTTCAGCTACATTGGTCACCAATGTCGGGACAGTGTGCGGAAAAATCAATCATGAATGAATGAAAATTACAGGGAAAAGTGTCAGCTACAAGATAGGCGGACAGAACAAGTGCGATTTTGAGTAGATCGTAAGTTATGCCAGTTTACAGGTGATCGTCTACAGGAGCTGCATTTTAGCCCAAATATGGTTTCAGCTACATTGGTCACCAATGTCGGGACAGTGTGCGGAAAAATCAATCATGAATGAATGAAAATTACAGGGAAAAGTGTCAGCTACAAGATAGGCGGACAAAACAAGTACGATTTTGAGTAGATCGTAAGTTATGCCAGTTTACAGGTGATCGTCTACAGGAGCTGCATTTTAGCCCAAATATGGTTTCAGCTACATTGGTCACCAATGTCGGGACAGTGTGCGGAAAAATCAATCATGAATGAATGAAAATTATCGGGAAAAGTGTCAGCTACAAGATAGGCGGACAGAACAAGTGCGATTTTGAGTAGATCGTAAGTTATGCCAGTTTACAGGTGATCGTCTACAGGAGCTGCATTTTAGCCCAAATATGGTTTCAGCTACATTGGTCACCAATGTCGGGACAGTGTGCGGAAAAATCAATCATGAATGAATAAAAATTACAGGGAAAAGTGTCAGCTACAAGATAGGCGGACAGAACAAGTGCGATTTTGAGTAGATCGTAAGTTATGCCAGTTTACAGGTGATCGTCTACAGGAGCTGCATTTCAGCCCAAATATCGTTTCAGCTACATTAGTCACCAATGTCGGGACAGTGTGCGAAAAAATCAATCACGAATAGATAAGAATTGTAGGGAAAAGTGTCAGCTACAAGATAGGCGGACAGAACAAGTGCGATTTTGAGTAGATCGTAAGTTATGCCAGTTTACAGGTGATCGTCTACAAGAGCTGCATTTCAGCCCAAATATCGTTTCAGCTACATTGGTCACCAATGTCGGGACAGTGTGCGAAAAAATCAATCATGAATAGATGAGAATTGTAGGGAAAAGTGTCAGCTACAAGATAGGCGGACGGAACAAGCGCAATTTTGAGTAGATCGGAAGTTATTCCAGTTTGCGGGTGATCTATTAAGGAAGCTGCATTTTAGCCCAAATATCGTTTCAGCTACATTGGTCACCAATGTCGGGACAGTGTGCGACAAAGTCAATCATGAATAGATGAGAATTGTAGGAAGAAGTGTCAGCTACAAGATAGGCGGACGGAACAAGTGAGATTTTGAGTAGATCGAAAGTTATGCCAGTTTACAGGTGATCGCCTACAGGAGCTGCATTTCAGCCCAAATATCGTTTCAGCTACATTGGTCACTGAGGTCGGGACAGTGTGCAAAAAAATCAATCATGAATAGATGAAAATTGTAGGGAAAAGTGTCAGCTACAAGATAGGCGGACGGAACAAGTGAGATTTTGAGTAGATCGAAAGTTATGCCAGTTTACAGGTGATCGCCTACAGGAGCTGCATTTCAGCCCAAATATCGTTTCAGCTACATTGGTCACTGAGGTCGGGACAGTGTGCAAAAAAATCAATCATGAATAGATGAAAATTGTAGGGAAAAGTGTCAGCTACAAGATAGGCGGACGGAACAAGTGAGATTTTGAGTAGATCGAAAGTTATGCCAGTTTACAGGTGATCGCCTACAGGAGCTGCATTTCAGCCCAAATATCGTTTCAGCTACATTGGTCACTGAGGTCGGGACAGTGTGCAAAAAAATCAATCATGAATAGATGAAAATTGTAGGGAAAAGTGTCAGCTACAAGATAGGCGGACGGAACAAGTGAGATTTTGAGTAGATCGAAAGTTATGCCAGTTTACAGATGATCGTCTACAAGAGCTGCATTTCAGCCCAAATATCGTTTCAGCTACATTGGTCACCAATGTCGGGACAGTGTGCGAAAAAATCAATCATGAATAGATGAGAATTGTAGGGAAAAGTGTCAGCTACAAGATAGGCGGACGGAACAAGTGAGATTTTGAGTAGATCAAAAGTTAGGCCAGTTTATAGGTGATCGTCTACAGGAGCTGCATTTAAGCCCAAATATCGTTTCAGCTACATTGGTCACCAATGTTGGGACAGTGTGCGAAAAAATCAATCATGAATAGATGAGAATTGTAGGGAAAAGTGTCAGCTACAAGATAGGCGGACAGAACAAGCGCGATTATGAGTAGATCGGAAGTTATTCCAGTTTACGGCTGATCTATTGAAGAAGCTGCATTTTAGCCCAAATATCGTTTCAGCTACATTGGTTACCAATGTCGGGACAGTGTGCGAAAAAATCAATTATGAATGAATGAAAATTACAGGGAAAAGTGTCAGCTACAAGATAGGCGGACAGAACAAGTGCGATTTTGAGTAGATCGAAAGTTATGCCAGTTTACAGGTGATCGTCTACATAAGCTGCATTTTAGCCCAAATATTGTTTCCGTTACATTGGTCACTGAAGTCGGGACAGTGTGCGAAAAAATCAATTATGAATGAATGAAAATTACAGAGAAAAGTGTCAGCTACAAGATAGGCGGACAGAACAAGTGCGATTCTGAGTAGATCGAAAGTTATGCCAGTTTACAGGTGATCGCCTACAGGAGCTGCATTTCAGCCCAAATATCGTTTCAGCTACATTGGTCACCAATGTCGGGACAGTGTGCAAAAAAATCAATCATGAATAGATGAGAATTGAAGAGAAAAGTGTCAGCTACGAGATAGGCGGACAGAACAAGTGAGATTTTGAGTAGATCGAAAGTTATGCCAGTTTACAGATGATCGTCTACATGAGCTGCATTTTAGCCCAAATATTGTTTCAGTTACATTGGTCACTGAAGTCGGGACAGTGTGCGAAAAAATCAATTATGAATGAATGAAAATTACAGGGAAAAGTGTCAGCTACAAGATAGGCGGACAGAACAAGTGCGATTTTGAGTAGATCGAAAGTTATGCCAGTTTACAGGTGATCGTCTACATGAGCTGCATTTTAGCCCAAATATTGTTTCAGTTACATTGGTCACTGAAGTCGGGACAGTGTGCGAAAAAATCAATTATGAATGAATGAAAATTACAGAGAAAAGTGTCAGCTACAAGATAGGCGGACAGAACAAGTGCGATTCTGAGTAGATCGAAAGTTATGCCAGTTTACAGGTGATCGCCTACAGGAGCTGCATTTCAGCCCAAATATCGTTTCAGCTACATTGGTCACCAATGTCGGGACAGTGTGCAAAAAAATCAATCATGAATAGATGAGAATTGAAGAGAAAAGTGTCAGCTACGAGATAGGCGGACAGAACAAGTGAGATTTTGAGTAGATCGAAAGTTATGCCAGTTTACAGATGATCGTCTACAAGAGCTGCATTTCAGCCCAAATATCGTTTCAGCTACATTGGTCACCAATGTCGGGACAGTGTGCGAAAAAATCAATCATGAATAAATGAGAATTGTAGGGAAAAGTGTCAGCTACGAGATAGGCGGACAGAACAGGCGCGATTTTGAGTAGATCGAAAGTTATGACAGTTTACAGGTGATCGTCAACAGGAGCTGCATTAAAGCCCAAATATCGTATCAGCTACATTGGTCACCAATGTCGGGACAGTGTGCGAAAAAATCAATCATGAATAAATGAGAATTGTAGGGAAAAGTGTCAGCTACGAGATAGGCGGACAGAACAGGCGCGATTTTGAGTAGATCGAAAGTTATGCCAGTTTACAGGTGATCGCCTACAGGAGCTGCATTTAAGCCCAAATATCGTTTCAGCTACATTGGTCACCAATGTCGGGACAGTGTGCAAAAAAATCAATCATGAATAGATGAGAATTGAAGGGAAAAGTGTCAGCTACGAGATAGGCGGACAGAACAAGTGAGATTTTGAGTAGATCGAAAGTTATGCCAGTTTACAGATGATCGTCTACAAGAGCTGCATTTAAGCCCAAATATCGTTTCAGCTACATTGGTCACCAATGTCGGGACAGTGTGCGAAAAAATCAATCATGAATAGATGAGAATTGTAGGGAATAGTGTCAGCTACAAGATAGGCGGACGGAACAAGCGCGATTTTGAGTAGATCAAAAGTTAGGCCAGTTTATAGGTGATCGTCTACAGGAGCTGCATTTAAGCCCAAATATCGTTTCAGCTACATTGGTCACCAATGTCGGGACAGTGTGCGAAAAAATCAATCATGAATAGATGAGAATTGTAGGGAAAAGTGTCAGCTACAAGATAGGCGGACGGAACAAGCGCGATTTTAAGTAGATCGGAAGTTATTCCAGTTTACGGGTGATCTATTAAGGAAGCTGCATTTTAGCCCAAATATGGTTTCAGCTACATTAGTCACCAATGTCGGGACAGTGTGCGGAAAAATCAATCATGAATGAATGAAAATTACAGGGAAAAGTGTCAGCTACAAGATAGGCGGACAAAACAAGTGCGATTTTGAGTAGATCGTAAGTTATGCCAGTTTACAGGTGATCGTCTACAGGAGCTGCATTTTAGCCCAAATATGGTTTCAGCTACATTGGTCACCAATGTCGGGACAGTGTGCGGGAAAATCAATCATGAATGAATGAAAATTACAGGGAAAAGTGTCAGCTACAAGATAGGCAGACAAAACAAGTGCGATTTTGAGTAGATCGTAAGTTATGCCAGTTTACAGGTGATCGTCTACAGGAGCTGCATTTTAGCCCAAATATGGTTTCAGCTACATTGGTCACCAATGTCGGGACAGTGTGCGGAAAAATCAATCATGAATGACTGAAAATTATAGGGAAAAGTGTCAGCTACAAGATAGGCGGACAGAACAAGTGCGATTTTAAGTAGATCGTAAGTTATGCCAGTTTACAGGTGATCGTCTACAGGAGCTGCATTTTAGCCCAAATATGGTTTCAGCTACATTGGTCACCAATGTCGGGACAGTGTGCGGGAAAATCAATCATGAATGAATGAAAATTACAGGGAAAAGTGTCAGCTACAAGATAGGCAGACAAAACAAGTGCGATTTTGAGTAGATCGTAAGTTATGCCAGTTTACAGGTGATCGTCTACAGGAGCTGCATTTTAGCCCAAATATGGTTTCAGCTACATTGGTCACCAATGTCGGGACAGTGTGCGGAAAAATCAATCATGAATGACTGAAAATTATAGGGAAAAGTGTCAGCTACAAGATAGGCGGACAGAACAAGTGCGATTTTGAGTAGATCGTAAGTTATGCCAGTTTACAGGTGATCGTCTACAGGAGCTGCATTTCAGCCCAAATATCGTTTCAGCTACATTAGTCACCAATGTCGGGACAGTTTGCGAAAAAATCAATCATGAATAGATGAAAATTGTAGGGAAAAGTGTCAGCTACAAGATAGGCGGACGGAACAAGTGAGATTTTGAGTAGATCGAAAGTTATGCCAGTTTACAGATGATCGTCTACAAGAGCTGCGTTTCAGCCCAAATATCGTTTCAGCTACATTGGTCAGCAATGTCGGGACAGTGTGCGAAAAAATCAATCATGAATAGATGAGAATTGTAGGGAAAAGTGTCAGCTACAAGATAGGCGGACGGAACAAGTGAGATTTTGAGTAGATCAAAAGTTAGGCCAGTTTACAGATGATCGTCTACAAGAGCTGCATTTCAGCCCAAATATCGTTTCAGCTACATTGGTCACCAATGTCGGGACAGTGTGCGAAAAAATCAATCATGAATAGATGAGAATTGTAGGGAAAAGTGTCAGCTACAAGATAGGCGGACGGAACAAGTGAGATTTTGAGTAGATCGAAAGTTATGCCAGTTTACAGGTGATCGTCTACAGGAGCTGCATTTTAGCCCAAATATCGTTTCAGCTACATTGGTCACCAATGTCGGCACAGTGTGCGAAAAAATCAATCATGAATAGATGAGAATTGTAGGGAAAAGTGTCAGCTACGAGATAGGCGGACAGAACAAGTGCGATTTTGAGTAGATCGAAAGTTATGCCAGTTTACAGGTGATCGTCTACAGGAGCTGCATTTCAGCCCAAATATCGTTTCAGCTACATTGGTCACCAATGTCGGGACAGTGTGCGAAAAAATCAATTATGAATGAATGAAAATTACAGGGAAAAGTGTCAGCTACAAGATAGGCGGACAGAACAAGTGCGATTTTGAGTAGATCGAAAGTTATGCCAGTTTACAGGTGATCGCCTACAGGAGCTGCATTTCAGCCCAAATATCGTTTCAACTACATTGGTCACTGAGGTCGGGACAGTGTGCGAAAAAATCAATTATGAATGAATGAAAATTACAGGGAAAAGTGTCAGCTACAAGATAGGCGGACGGAACAAGCGCGATTTTGAGTAGATCGGAAGTTATGCCAGTTTACAGATGATCGTCTACAAGAGCTGCATTTCAGCCCAAATATCGTTTCAGCTACATTGGTCACCAATGTCGGGACAGTGTGCGAAAAAATCAATCATGAATAGATGAGAATTGTAGGGAAAAGTGTCAGCTACAAGATAGGCGGACGGAACAAGTGAGATTTTGAGTAGATCAAAAGTTAGGCCAGTTTACAGGTGATCGTCTACAGGAGCTGCATTAAAGCCCAAATATCGTATCAGCTACATTGGTCACCAATGTCGGGACAGTGTGCGAAAAAATCAATCATGAATAAATGAGAATTGAAGGGAAAAGTGTCAGCTACGAGATAGGCGGACAGAACAGGCGCGATTTTGAGTAGATCGAAAGTTATGCCAGTTTACAGATGATCGTCTACAAGAGCTGCATTTCAGCCCAAATATCGTTTCAGCTACATTGGTCACCAATGTCGGGACAGTGTGCGAAAAAATCAATCATGAATAGATGAGAATTGTAGGGAAAAGTGTCAGCTACAAGATAGGCGGACGGAACAAGTAAAATTTTGAGTAGATCAAAAGTTAGGCCAGTTTATAGGTGATCGTCTACAGGAGCTGCATTTAAGCCCAAATATCGTTTCAGCTACATTGGTCACCAATGTCGGGACAGTGTGCGAAAAAATCAATCATGAATAGATGAGAATTGAAGGGAAAAGTGTCAGCTACGAGATAGGCGGACAGAACAAGTGCGATTTTGAGTAGATCGAAAGTTATGACAGTTTACAGGTGATCGTCTACAGGAGCTGCATTAAAGCCCAAATATCGTATCAGCTACATTGGTCACCAATGTCGGGACAGTGTGCGAAAAAATCAATCATGAATAGATGAGAATTGTAGGGAAAAGTGTCAGCTACAAGATAGGCGGACGGAACAAGTGAGATTTTGAGTAGATCAAAAGTTAGGCCAGTTTACAGGTGATCGTCTACAGGAGCTGCATTAAAGCCCAAATATCGTATCAGCTACATTGGTCACCAATGTCGGGACAGTGTGCGAAAAAATCAATCATGAATAAATGAGAATTGAAGGGAAAAGTGTCAGCTACGAGATAGGCGGACAGAACAGGCGCGATTTTGAGTAGATCGAAAGTTATGCCAGTTTACAGATGATCGTCTACAAGAGCTGCATTTCAGCCCAAATATCGTTTCAGCTACATTGGTCACCAATGTCGGGACAGTGTGCGAAAAAATCAATCATGAATAGATGAGAATTGTAGGGAAAAGTGTCAGCTACAAGATAGGCGGACGGAACAAGTAAAATTTCGAGTAGATCAAAAGTTAGGCCAGTTTATAGGTGATCGTCTACAGGAGCTGCATTTAAGCCCAAATATCGTTTCAGCTACATTGGTCACCAATGTCGGGACAGTGTGCGAAAAAATCAATCATGAATAGATGAGAATTGAAGGGAAAAGTGTCAGCTACGAGATAGGCGGACAGAACAAGTGCGATTTTGAGTAGATCGAAAGTTATGACAGTTTACAGGTGATCGTCTACAGGAGCTGCATTAAAGCCCAAATATCGTATCAGCTACATTGGTCACCAATGTCGGGACAGTGTGCGAAAAAATCAATCATGAATAAATGAGAATTGTAGGGAAAAGTGTCAGCTACGAGATAGGCGGACAGAACAAGTGCGATTTTGAGTAGTTCGAAAGGTATGCCAGTTTACAGATGATCGTCTACAAGAGCTGCATTAAAGCCCAAATATCGTATCAGCTACATTGGTCACCAATGTCGGGACAGTGTGCGAAAAAATCAATCATGAATAAATGAGAATTGTAGGGAAAAGTGTCAGCTACGAGATAGGCGGACAGAACAAGTGCGATTTTGAGTAGATCGAAAGTTATGACAGTTTACAGGTGATCGTCTACAGGAGCTGCATTAAAGCCCAAATATCGTATCAGCTACATTGGTCACCAATGTCGGGACAGTGTGCGAAAAAATCAATCATGAATAAATGAGAATTGTAGGGAAAAGTGTCAGCTACGAGATAGGCGGACAGAACAAGTGCGATTTTGAGTAGATCGAAAGTTATGACAGTTTACAGGTGATCGTCTACAGGAGCTGCATTAAAGCCCAAATATCGTATCAGCTACATTGGTCACCAATGTCGGGACAGTGTGCGAAAAAATCAATCATGAATAGATGAGAATTGAAGGGAAAAGTGTCAGCTACGAGATAGGCGGACAGAACAAGTGCGATTTTGAGTAGATCGAAAGTTATGACAGTTTACAGGTGATCGTCTACAGGAGCTGCATTAAAGCCCAAATATCGTATCAGCTACATTGGTCACCAATGTCGGGACAGTGTGCGAAAAAATCAATCATGAATAGATGAGAATTGTAGGGAAAAGTGTCAGCTACAAGATAGGCGGACGGAACAAGTGAGATTTTGAGTAGATCAAAAGTTAGGCCAGTTTACAGGTGATCGTCTACAGGAGCTGCATTAAAGCCCAAATATCGTATCAGCTACATTGGTCACCAATGTCGGGACAGTGTGCGAAAAAATCAATCATGAATAAATGAGAATTGAAGGGAAAAGTGTCAGCTACGAGATAGGCGGACAGAACAGGCGCGATTTTGAGTAGATCGAAAGTTATGCCAGTTTACAGATGATCGTCTACAAGAGCTGCATTTCAGCCCAAATATCGTTTCAGCTACATTGGTCACCAATGTCGGGACAGTGTGCGAAAAAATCAATCATGAATAGATGAGAATTGTAGGGAAAAGTGTCAGCTACAAGATAGGCGGACGGAACAAGTAAAATTTTGAGTAGATCAAAAGTTAGGCCAGTTTATAGGTGATCGTCTACAGGAGCTGCATTTAAGCCCAAATATCGTTTCAGCTACATTGGTCACCAATGTCGGGACAGTGTGCGAAAAAATCAATCATGAATAGATGAGAATTGAAGGGAAAAGTGTCAGCTACGAGATAGGCGGACAGAACAAGTGCGATTTTGAGTAGATCGAAAGTTATGACAGTTTACAGGTGATCGTCTACAGGAGCTGCATTAAAGCCCAAATATCGTATCAGCTACATTGGTCACCAATGTCGGGACAGTGTGCGAAAAAATCAATCATGAATAAATGAGAATTGTAGGGAAAAGTGTCAGCTACGAGATAGGCGGACAGAACAAGTGCGATTTTGAGTAGTTCGAAAGGTATGCCAGTTTACAGATGATCGTCTACAAGAGCTGCATTTCAGCCCAAATATCGTTTCAGCTACATTGGTCACCAATGTCGGGACAGTGTGCGAAAAAATCAATCATGAATAGATGAGAATTGTAGGGAAAAGTGTCAGCTACGAGATAGGCGGACAGAACAAGTGCGATTTTGAGTAGTTCGAAAGGTATGCCAGTTTACAGATGATCGTCTACAAGAGCTGCATTTCAGCCCAAATATCGTTTCAGCTACATTGGTCACCAATGTCGGGACAGTGTGCGAAAAAATCAATCATGAATAGATGAGAATTGAAGGGAAAAGTGTCAGCTACGAGATAGGCGGACAGAACAAGTGCGATTTTGAGTAGTTTGAAAGTTATGCCAGTTTACAGGTGATCGCCTTCAGGAGCTGCATTTCAGCCCAAATATCGTTTCAGCTACATTGGTCACTGATGTCGGGACAGTGTGCGAAAAAATCAATCATGAATAGATGAGAATTGAAGAGAAAAGTGTCAGCTACAAGATAGGCGGACAGAACAAGTGCGACTTTGAGTAGTTCGAAAGTTATGCCAGTTTACAGGTGATCGCCTACAGGAGCTGCATTTCAGCCCAAATATCGTTTCAGCTACATTGGTCACCGATGTCGGGACAGTGTGCGAAAAAATCAATCATGAATAGATGAGAATTGAAGAGAAAAGTGTCAGCTACAAGATAGGCGGACAGAACAAGTGCGACTTTGAGTAGTTCGAAAGTTATGCCAGTTTACAGGTGATCGCCTACAGGAGCTGCATTTCAGCCCAAATATCGTTTCAGCTACATTGGTCACTGATGTCGGGACAGTGTGCGAAAAAATCAATTCTGAATGAATGAAAATTACAGGGAAAAGTGTCAGCTACAAGATAGGCGGACAGAACAAGTGCGATTTTGAGTAGATCGAAAGTTATGCCAGTTTACAGGTGATCTATTAAGGAAGCTGCATTTTAGCCCAAATATCGTTTCAGCTACATTGGTCACCAATGTCGGGACAGTGTGCGAAAAAGTCAATCATGAATAGATGAGAATTGTAGGGAAAAGTGTCAGCTACAAGAAAGGCGGACAGAACAAGCGCGATTTTGAGTAGATCGGAAGTTATTCCAGTTTACGGCTGATCTATTGAAGAAGCTGCATTTTAGCCCAAATATCGTTTCAGCTACATTGGTCACCAATGTCGGGACAGTGTGCGAAAAAATCAATCATGAATAGATGAGAATTGTAGGGAAAAGTGTCAGCTACAAGATAGGCGGACGGAACAAGTGAGATTTTGAGTAGATCAAAAGTTAGGCCAGTTTATAGGTGATCGTCTACAGGAGCTGCATTTAAGCCCAAATATCGTTTCAGCTACATTGGTCACCAATGTCGGGACAGTGTGCGAAAAAATCAATCATGAATAGATGAGAATTGTAGGGAAAAGTGTCAGCTACAAGATAGGCGGACAGAACAAGTGCGATTTCGAGTAGATCGAAAGTTATGCCAGTTTACAGGTGATAGTCTACAGGAGCTGCATTTCAGCCCAAATATTGTTTCAGCTACATTGGTCACCAATGTCGGGACAGTGTGCGGAAAGTCAATCATGAATAGATGAGAATTGTAGGGAAAAGTGTCAGCTACAAGATAGGCGGACAGAACAAGTGCGATTTTGAGTAGATCGAAAGTTATGCCAGTTTACAGGTGATAGTCTACAGGAGCTGCATTTCAGCCCAAATATCGTTTCAGCTACATTGGTCACTGATGTCGGGACAGTGTGCGAAAAAATCAATTATGAACGAATGAAAATTACAGGGAAAAGTGTCAGCTACAAGATAGGCGGACAGAACAAGTGCGATTTTGAGTAGTTCGAAAGTTATGCCAGTTTACAGGTGATCGTCTACAGGAGCTGCATTTCAGCCCAAATATCGTTTCAGCTACATTGGTCACTGAGGTCGGGACAGTGTGCGAAAAAATCAATTATGAATGAATGAAAATTACAGGGAAAAGTGTCAGCTACAAGATAGGCGGACAGAACAAGTGTGATTTTGAGTAGTTTGAAAGTTATGCCAGTTTACAGGTGATCGCCTACAGGAGCTGCATTTCAGCCCAAATATCGTTTCAGCTACATTGGTCACTGATGTCGGGACAGTGTGCGAAAAAATCAATTATGAATAGATGAGAATTGTAGGGAAAAGTGTCAGCTACAAGATAGGCGGACAGAACAAGTGCGATTTTGAGTAGATCGAAAGTTATGCCAGTTTACAGGTGATAGTCTACAGGAGCTGCATTTCAGCCCAAATATCGTTTCAGCTACATTGGTCACTGATGTCGGGACAGTGTGCGAAAAAATCAATTATGAATAGATGAGAATTGTAGGGAAAAGTGTCAGCTACAAGATAGGCGGACAGAACAAGTGCGATTTTGAGTAGATCGAAAGTTATGCCAGTTTACAGGTGATAGTCTACAGGAGCTGCATTTCAGCCCAAATATCGTTTCAGCTACATTGGTCACTGATGTCGGGACAGTGTGCGAAAAAATCAATTATGAATGAATGAAAATTACAGGGAAAAGTGTCAGCTACAAGATAGGCGGACAGAACAAGTGCGATTTTGAGTAGTTCGAAAGTTATGCCAGTTTACAGGTGATCGTCTACAGGAGCTGCATTTCAGCCCAAATATCGTTTCAGCTACATTGGTCACTGAGGTCGGGACAGTGTGCGAAAAAATCAATTATGAATGAATGAAAATTACAGGGAAAAGTGTCAGCTACAAGATAGGCGGACAGAACAAGTGTGATTTTGAGTAGTTTGAAAGTTATGCCAGTTTACAGGTGATCGCCTACAGGAGCTGCATTTCAGCCCAAATATCGTTTCAGCTACATTGGTCACTGATGTCGGGACAGTGTGCGAAAAAATCAATTATGAATGAATGAAAATTACAGGGAAAAGTGTCAGCTACAAGATAGGCGGACAGAACAAGTGCGATTTTGAGTAGATCGAAAGTTATGCCAGTTTACAGGTGATCGTCTACAGGAGCTGCATTTCAGCCCAAATATCGTTTCAGCTACATTGGTCACTGATGTCGGGACAGTGTGCGAAAAAATCAATTATGAATGAATGAAAATTACAGGGAGAAGTGTCAGCTACAAGATAGGCGGACGGAACAAGTGGATTTGAGTAGATCGAAAGTTATGCCAGTTTACAGGTGATCGTCTACAGGAGCTGCATTTTAGCCTAAATATCGTTTCAGCTACATTGGTCACCAATGTCGGGACAGTGTGCGAAAAAATCAATCATGAATAGATGAGAATTGTGGGGAAAAGTGTCAGCTACAAGATAGGTGGACGGAACAAGTAAGATTTTGAGTAGATCGAAAGTTATGCCAGTTTACAGGTGATCGTCTACAGGAGCTGCATTTCAGCCCAAATATCGTTTCAGCTACATTGGTCACCAATGTCGGGACAGTGTGCGAAAAAATCAATCATGAATAGATGAGAATTGTGGGGAAAAGTGTCAGCTACAAGATAGGCGGACGGAACAAGTAAGATTTTGAGTAGATCGAAAGTTATGCCAGTTTACAGGTGATCGTCTACAGGAAATGCATTTCAGCCCAAATATCGTTTCAGCTACATTGGTCACCAATGTCGGGACAGTGTGCGAAAAAATCAATCATGAGTAGATGAGAATTGTAGGGAAAAGTGTCAGCTACAAGATAGGCGGACAGAACAAGTGCGATTTTGAGTAGATCGAAAGTTATGCCAGTTTAAAGGTGATCTTTTGAAGAAGCTGCATTTCAGCCCAAATATCGTTTCAGCTACATTGGTCACCAATGTCCAGACAGTGTGCGAAAAAATCAATTATGAATGAATGGAAATTGTAGGAAAAAGTGTCAGCTACGAGATAGGCGGACAGAACAAGTGCGATTTTTAGTAGATCGAAAGTTATGCCAGTTTACAGGTGATCGTCTACAGGAGCTGCATTTCAGCCCAAATATCGTTTCAGCTACATTGGTCACCAATGTCGGGACAGTGTGCGAAAAAATCAATCATGAATGAATGAAAATTGTAGGGAATAGTGTCAGCTACAAGATAGGCGGACGGAACAAGTGAGATTTTGAGTAGATCGAAAGTTATGCCAGTTTACAGGTGATCGTCTACAGGTGCTTCATTTTAGCCCTAATATCGTTTTAGCTACATTGGTCACCAATGTCGGGACAGTGTGCGAAAAAATCAATTATGACTGAATGAAAATTGTAGGGAAAAGTGTCAGCTACAAGATAGGCGGACGGAACAAGTGAGATTTTAAGTAGATCGAAAGTTATGCCAGTTTAAAGGTGATTTTTTGAAGAAGCTGCATTTCAGCCCAAATATCGTTTAGGCTACAGTGGTCACCAATGTCGGGACAGTGTGCGAAAAAATCAATCGTAAATGAATGAAAATTGTAGGGAAAAGTGTCAGCTGCAAGATAAGCGGACGGAACAAGTGAGATTTTGAGTAGATCGAAAGTTATGCCAGTTTACAGGTGATCGTCTACAGGAGCTGCATTTTAGCCTAAATATCTAGGGGTGTGCGAATATCGTTGGAATCGAATCGAATCGAATTATTCGTAAATTTTCGAATTATTCGAATTTTTCAAAAATTCGGTTTTTTTCAATAATAATTATATAGTATTCTCAATAAATCGTAAATTTTTAACTTTCCGCTAAGAAAATTGCAAATTTTCAAAAATTCGGGAAGTTATTGGTTTCAGTCCGATTTGTGAGAATCGAAATTCCAACAGATGTCGACGTTTTGAGGTCCTAGAAAGCTATTCTGACTAATTTCACGATAATGTCCGAGTGTATGTATGTATGTATGTACGTACGTATGTAATTATCTATAACTCTCGAACGGCTCAACCGATTTTGATCGTCAAGGTGTCATTCGACGCAGTTCTTTAATATCTTGAAGCTGAAAAAAAATTGAGCTTGATCGGCAGGGCTCGTTCGGAGATATTCCAAAAATAAACTTTTTTCAAAAATGTTTTTTTTGGATAACTTTTTACGAGCTCGATGGATTAATTCCAAAATGGACTGGGCTCTGGAGATTCATAAGCCGCGTCGAATGCCATCTTAAACATCAATATCGGTTAATTCTTTCAAGAGAAACCGTTGTCGAAAGAATTAAAAAAAAAAAATTTTTTTAGTATTTTGAAAATTTCTCAAAAATGACTCGATGAATCAATTCCAAAATTTAATCAGTTATAGAACTCAATGAAACGCGTCGACTGCCTTCTTAAACGTCTCAATCGGTTTATTCGTTCGAGAGATATCGTTGTAGAAAAAATTGTAAAAAACGTTATTTTTTGAAAACAAAAGCATACAAAAGTATTTTCGAGCTCGAAGAGCTCGAAAATGTATCTACTACGATTTTTTGAGCTCAAGGAGCTTGAAATACGCGGGAAGTTTTGGGGCTGGCCCGCAGGGTCAACCGACAGACCGATTTTTTTAAATAATTCGAGGCTATTAGTTGTTTATAAAATACTTAAAATGTACAGAGTGCCGAACCCCACGTTTGAATGTTTAAAAATTTCAAAATTATCTGAAAAATTTGACGAATAGTTCGAAAATTCTTAAATTATTTGTCAATTTGCGAATTATTTGTAAATTTTCGAATTATTCGAAAAATAACGAATAATTCGACAGTTCTCAAATAATTCGAAAGTTACCGGATAATTCGAAAGTTTTCGAATAATTCGAAAAATTTCGAATTATTTGAGAACTGTCGAATTATTCGAGAATTCTCATATTATTCAAGAACTTCCGAATAATTCGAAATTCGAATCATTCGATTCGAACATTAATATTCGATTCGGAACGAATAATTCGTAAGTTCGAATTATTCGCACACTCCTACAATTGATATTTTAAACGTTTTATTTCATTTTTTTATTTGGTTTTGGGCGCCAGTCGCGGGCGATCTGTGGTGGAGTACTCGATAGCGGACATTATATACGCGGACATAATACTTGAATTGCTTTATTTGGCAAAGTTGGACCACAGCTTTATTGGAGCCCTCTGCCAAGTGCAATGAACTCGGTGACCGTTTGCGAGTCACTTATTCCCGATAAATAAATAAGTGACTTCTATATTGAGAAAAATAAGTAAATGGCAAAAAATTTCATACAACAGCTTAATGGGAAAAGTAAAATTAAATAATGATTAAAACTTATTAACTATTGCACAAATTTCTTAATATATTTAGCAACATGATACCGAGTTTCATAAAATTGCTCAATTTAAAAATAACGAATCTTCTTCACAACTCGAGTAAATAAACTCTAGATGCTCGGAACAGTAGACTGTGCTACTGGTGGGAATGCCTGAACGAGATTAATGAAAATTATACAGGAGTATTTACGGCACGTAGCCAAGTAATGCCGACAATGTTTCGCGAGTACCGCAGACTTGCCTTTGTCTTCTCACTTTATTATTATTGTTATTATTTATTATCCCTATCTTACTTTATCTAGTTTTTTTATTTTATTGGAGGACATTAGCTCGCTGTACACTAAAAGTTGTGCATGCACTCAGCCGTGCGTGGACTTTTCGGTGAGATAGACCCAGATTTAGGTCTTACGTATGCGCGACCGCGAGTGATCTCGAGTAGACCCGTTTCCGGGCCGTACGAACTTACGAGTCGCATTGCGACAAACACACATTCTGGATAATAACCATAAGAAAGGACTAAAATAAAGTATAACGAGATAACGGCGTTAGATATGAGGCTTAAATAGAATTTTTTCGGCTGTGGGTTTTTGAATTTTAAATTTTCTCACGACTCGCTGCGATTTATTTTTGCTTTTCTAGTCTTTTGTATAACTCGCGGCATAAAATAACTATTGTGCAATATATTATATATTTTTCAGAGGTCAAACACACGGTCTCTGAGGAGTTGAAAATAAGTGTCTGATAAAAAAAACGTGCTGAAGATAAAGTTAAACAAAATGGTTAGAAATAAATACTGGAGTCAGATGGGATGGGAGCGTGTATTCTCCATCGTGACATTAGAGTTTTCGCCGACCTTCTAAGATCCGCGCAGCAACGGTGCAATAAGCACACTATAGCTACACTTGAAGGTATTATTCTCAAGAAGCTTACATAAGTAGTTTTGAGTTACATCTCGTTAGGCAAACCAGCGCCGGCTGACTTGAATTACTACCGGATTATTCACTGCCTGAAGCTCCGTCTCTCTCAGTTTTGAGAGACTATGGGCTTATTCTTATCCATTACTAACAACTAACAACAGTTAGTTAAATATTGTACACACAATATACAACCTGACACTGATGCTCACCGGAAATAATGCCTTTGAGATATTACTTTATTTGTCTTTTATGTTTTTCTGGCGCTTGTCCTTCATCTTCGTCCTTCCGCGTCCAATATCCTACATACCATTCCCATAATGAAGTCTAATAATTTTTGGATTTTTTTTTAAAAAGATAAATTATAAAAAAAAAAATATTATAAAAAATTACACTTGTAGTTTTTTAAATTTTCTACATGTGCATATTTTTAGTTTTCATTTTTTTTGCAATTGATATGTTTAAAAAAAAATCCGAAAATATTAATTGTAAAAAAAATTGAACTAAAACCTATAACGTCTCTTTTTTTCAAAAAATTTCAAATTTTTTTAGCCAGAAGTTTAAAAGAAGGGAAAAATATTTTGTTAGCAATTGAGTTTTTTTTCAACTGGGTTGAAATAATAAATTTCATTCTCTTTTATGCTATAATTAATTTTTTATGTACCCGAAGAAGCAAATGGCAGCTAAACAACTATTCGACCAACTAATTGACAGGTGATAATAAAAAATTACGATTATAAATAATCAATTGCCGAATTTAAAATATAAAATAAAATATATGATGGGCTATCAAACATTTTTTGATACTTCTGCTTTGTTGTTTTAAACGAGAGCATGAGAAATATATATCGCAGGCAATTTCATCAGTTTTGAAATAAATTTTAATTTTATTAAAAATGACTCACCGGTCGCTGATTCATCTGCCAAGATGTCGATGGTAGCAGAAATTCGTTGACTTCATCAAATAATCGATGACCAAAAGGCACTGAACACTTGTGTATTCACTTTACATTTTTATTGTCACAATTTAAATAAAACTCACTATTAAAATAAAAAACTTTAACCACTATTAAAATAAAACTCACCACTAAAAAAAAACTTTACTTATTGTTAAAATAAAACCACTCACTTTTAAAAAAATTCCCACTCACTTAAAAAAAAAAAATGACCCTGAAGTTAGTAGACAATTAACAATTAGATTTTTTTTTTTCCAAAAAATCAATTACAAAAAAAAACTACAAGTGTAATTTTTTAAATTATTTTTCTTGCCTAATTTATCATTTCGAATAAATTACAAAAATTATTAAACTTCTGCTTACTTCAGTATCATAAAAAAAAATCACTCGCCGTTGAAATAAAACTCACTATTAAAATAAAACTTCACTTACTCACTTACCGATTAACTACTGCGACACTCACTAAAAAAAATGAACTCGAAGTCCACGATTCGATTATCGATCACACAAATTTAAATATCTAGTTCTAGTCACTTAAATTTTTATATCGAATCGTAACTGAAGGTATCGAGTGAAAAAATGGCAGAAAATTCTCGAACACAAAAAAATTTTAACTTGCAAAAAAAAAATTTTTTTTTAAATAAAATTTAAAAAATAAATTATTTAATTAATTAAATAGGCATTTAAAATAAAATGAAAAATAAAGTGAGTCAAGGTTGAAACATATTTAAATTTAATACCGAAGTAAATAAAAATGCAACGTAAACCCCCAGACAAAGAAATTCCAAGAGCTCTAGCCTGCCATTTTTCCACGAAATTATCGATCAACTCTCGACTTTATTTACTCGTTTAAAATAAAATACATCTCTCACTTTTATTTACTGTCTAAGTCTTACTAACACACTTATTTAGTCACTTTTATTTTTTTTATTCCGTTTTTTTTTTTTAAATGTCCACGCCATTGTTGCCCCGCACTTTTTTTTTAAACACTGTAACTTCACTATAATCAATAAATTAAATCTCTGTCTTTATTTTAAAGTTAATGTCAATATATTAATTAATAAACTCATTGATTTAATTATTTATTTAATAAAAAGTCAAGTAAAATTACCGGAGATGTGAACGATGACAAGGATGAAGCACTAATGCATCAATATGAAGTTTGCTAGAGCTTCATCGCACTCATGGTCCCCCATTGGTTTAAATTTTTCAAAATTAACAAATCAAATAATTTATAACAAAATCAGCCGATCGGCTGTAAGCCAATGAAATTTAATAAATTTGAGTGATACTGAAGTTGGCTAGTGTCTAATAATTTATGGATTATTAGGAGGAAGTTAGTTGTGCTCGGGACTCATACTCAGTGTTCGGTGTCAGTATCGAGATGATTATGGATAATATTTAAAATTCAGTAATTAAAATAAATCGAACTTTGAAATAAAAAGACTTTATATGTGATAACAGTAAAGTGAGTTAATTATTAAAAGTGAAGTGATTGTGAAAAGTGAATAAATTTTTTAAAAATAGTCGGCAGTGTCTGTGTCAGTGTAAAGTCCCGGTCTGTTTATTTGTTTTAATTATTTCGTGTTTTATTTTTTGTCAGGTCGTAAATAAATTGGCCAGTGTCAATAAGTATGAGTGTGAGTGTAGCTGACAATTGATAATTTTTTAATTTTTGAATAAATAATTTGAAAATGCGTCTTTAGATAATTTAAAAATCAGTACGTGGACTTTTTTAAATTTTATTACTTTAATTAATTTTTTTATTTATTTGAATTTATAAATTGTCTCATTTCTGCTGCATTCACACTCATCAATAAGTAGTAAATTTAATAATTGACGTGATTAAAATAAATTTTTTAAAAATTTGAATTAAAAAAAAAAATGGCGATGATTAAGCACTAATGGGTAATGAAATGAAGTTGGCTAGAGAATTATTGATAGTATTGCAAATTTGAATCAAGTGTCTTCTGATTGGTTAAAAATTCAAATCGGACTCTAGTGATTTCTGGGGAAATTAAAAATTAAAAATTAGGGAGAAGTTCATTGTGGTCGGCACTCAGGCTCGGTGTTCGGTGTCGATATCTCGAGACGGTTATTGTTCATTTTTAAAATTCATTTCAATTTAAATAAATTAAATTATTAAATAAAAAGTGTTTAAATGTGATAATAGTGAAGTGAGTTAATTATTTTTCGGACATAAGTGAAGTAAATGATTAGGAAAAGTGAATAAATTTTTTAAAAATAGCCGGGAATGTCTGTGTCAGTAAAATCTCGGTCTGTCTATTTGTTTTAATTATTTCTTTTTAGGTCGTAAATAAATTGACCAATGTCAATAAGTAGTAAATTTATTAATTAAAGTAATTAAAATAAATTTTTTTAAAATTTGAATTAAAAAAAAAATGGCGATGATTAAGCACTAATGGGCAATGAAATGAAGTTGGCTAGAGAATTGTTATTGCAAATTTGAATCATGTGTCTTCTGATTGGTTAAAAATTCAAATCGGGCTCTAGTGATTTCTGGGGAAATTAAAAATTAAAAATTAGGGGAAAGTTCATTGTGATCGAAACTCAGGCTCGGTGTTCAGTGTCAATATCTCGAGGAGGTTAAAGTTAATTTTTTAAAAAGATTTTAATTGAAATAAATTAAATTATTAAATAAAAAGTGTTTATATGTGTTGATAGTAAAGTAAGTTGATTATTTTTTGGACATAAGTGAAGTGATTGTGAAAAGTAAATAAATATTTTAAAAATAGTCGGGAGTGTCGTGTCAGTATAAAGTCGCGGTTTTTTATCGGAATGTTCATTGTGGTTGGGATTCAGACTCAGTGTTCGGTGTCAACATCTCTAAATGTTTAGTGTTAATTTTTAAAATTCATTTTAATAAAAGTAAAACGGATATTTAAAATGAGTGGGAATGTTGAAGACATCGCACAAATTTAAAATTATAAATAATTTTTAAAAAAATGCACTTATTAAATTTAAAATTTATTAAATGCGCATTTTTTTTAAATTTTGTTTAATTAATTATTTATAATTTTAAATTTGTCTGATGTCTGCTATATTTCCACTTATTATTTAAATTAAATTATTGAGTGAAAAGTGTTTACGTGATAATAGTGAAGTGAGTGAATTATTTTTAATGCATCAGTGAAGCAGAGATTGTGGAGAATGAAAAAAAAATAAATAAATGGCGGTGGTGAGTGTTGTCAGTTTAAAAATTCCCAATTTATTTTATTTTATTTTAATTTTTGAGTTTTAAAAATAAATTGATTGAATATTTTATTTTGAAAAAATTGAAAGGATCTGTAAACAAGTGAAATTTATCTTAAATCACTAAATTATCATTAAATATTAGACAGAGAAAATTTCCATAAATATGAACAGTGGGACTGATAGGGGACAGTTTGAAATTAGCTATAGAATTATTAGATTTATTATAATTTTGATTTGAAGCATAGCTTCTGGTTGGTCGAAATTTGAAAAATTTTGATCTGAACTCAGGTTCACTGTCATCATTTTAAGTTCAGTTGGTGATAATTTCACAATTAATTGCGATTAATGTGAAACGTCAATTTAATTCAAATTATTAAGTGAAAAGTGTTATTAAGTGACAACAGTGAAGTAAGTGAATTACTTTCAGTGCATAAGCGAAATAATTAAGTGTGAAAAGTGAAAAAAATTTGAAGAACATTTGATCTTGTAAGCCAATTCTGAAACTTCCAGCTGTTTTTGAGCTCAGAAAGCCAAAAAATGTTATTATTGGAAAACATTTGAGCTTTTGGAGCCCAAAAATGGTTGGATAAAAAAATATACATTTCATTGAAAAGAAGTAATTTTGTACGATGATATCTCTGGAAAAAATTGATCGAGGATTTACGATGTCAGTAAAAAGCAAGGCGGAAATCCGTCAAAATAAAATAATAATGGAAAATTTATTTCGCTGATAACGTCTTACGAAATGTTAATGGTCACATCATAAGTTATCGGGAATCGCTTATCAGAATAATGGTTTTTAATTATGAAGATTGAATCACAGAACATGATTACTATAAATATCGCATCTGATGGGCATACGACTCAAATTCAATTCTGTGCTTGGCCTGCTGATACTTGGATTGCCATTAAAACGTAAGATAACTATTTTTGATAATTTTTTTTATTCAAAGTTTAAATCTCAAAAACACATTTTATTAATCAAAGAATTTCTCGAAATTTTCATTTTTATAAAATTAAATTTTCGTAAACATGCCTGAGTTTGAATAACAGTTTTATTGTTTCAAATTTACAGTCAAAATGTCGAAAAGAATTTTATTATTGCTGTCAATTTTCTTGACGATCGTACTTTATTCTAATGCGAATGACCCGTGTGCAGACAGATGGGTAAGGGATAATTTTTGATCGATGAATTGAGACTTCATAAAAACCCTCAGGATTGAAGATTTGTCAGAAAGTTTAACCTGTAATTTTTTTTCTAGTGTCATCCCTATATGGGTTACTACTGTTGTCCTTATTATTCTTGTAGCAATTACTGGTTCCAAGGTACTTGCTCAAAAATGCCAGGTTAATAAATTTCATCTGATTTTAGTTCAATTGATTAACCGGTGATTGTGCAAAAGAGATTTTCTCAAAAATACCGGCTGTAAAAATAATTGAAATGAGTAATTCAATGGACTAAAATAAGTTTACCATTTACTAAGTGAGATTGGACAATTTAATTCGACGACTAAGATATGATTTTTGATGATATATGTATTTTTACTCTATCAATGATAATAATAAAATCGATAATTTAATTTAGGTTTATATATTTTTGTCTCTCCCTCTGAGTGTACCTCTGTCATGAAATACAATATTTACTATTCGAATCCGAATGAAGTAATTTATTCTCATAAAACTATCAATGGAAGTCATTTCCGAAATAGTTATTTATTAATATAAAATATTTATGAAGTTATTACTAACTTATTAAATAGCGAATTGTATAACATACATTTAGGACTTTTCATAAAAAATTAGTTGATCATTATCGCCGTAGCTAACAAACAACTAACCAACAATAAAATTTTTGCAAAAACGTTGTCAGTTTAAAAATTCCCAATTTATTTTATTTTATTTTAATTTTTGAATTTTAAAAATAAATTGCTTGAATATTTTGATTTTGAAAAAATTGAAAGAATCTGTAAAAAAGTGTTTAAGCGAAATTTATCTTAAATCACTAAATTATTATTAAATATGAGCCAGAGGAAATTTCCATAAATATGAACAGTGGGACTAATAGGAGACAGTTTGAAATTAGCTATAGAATTATTAAATTTATCATAATTTTGATTTGAAGCATAGCTTCTGGTTAGTCGAAATTTGAAAAATTTTGATCTGAACTCAGGTTCAGTGTCATCATTTAAGTTCAGTTGGTGTTAATTCCACAATTAATTACGATTCATGTAAAACGTCAATTTAAATTAAGTTATTAAGTAAAAAGTGTTTAAATGACAACAGTGAAGTGAGTGAATTTTTTTTAATGCATAAGTGAATTAATTCAGTGTGAAAAGTGAAGAAAAATTTGAAGAACATTTGATCTTGTGAGCAAACTCAATAATTTCCTGATGTTTTTAAGCTAAGAAAGCTCAAAAATTTTATTACTGGAAAACTTTTGAGCTCTTGGTGCTCAGAAAACATTGGGATAAAAAAAATATCAATGACGCGAAAACAAGTTATTTGTCCGATGATATCTTTGGAAAAAGTCGATCAAGGATTTATGATAAATCAGTAAAAATCATAGCACAAAGCTATCAAAAAAAAAATAATCATTGAAAATTAATTCTGTTGGTAAGGTCTTGCAAAATGTTAAAGGTCATGCTGTCATGAGTTATCGGGAATCAGATATCAGAATAATTGTTTTCAATTATGAAGGTTAAATTGCGATAGCTCAAATACGCAAGAAGAACGATAGCATGATTACTATAAATATTCCATCATATCAGCAAACGATTCAAATTCAGTTCTGTGTTTGGCTTGTTAATACTTAGATCGCCACGAAAACGTAAAACAACCATTTTTTATTTAAAGTTATTTTATTTTATAAGTTTAAATCTAAAAAAATTGTAACGTTTTACTAATCTAAGAATTACTGAGATTTTTATTTATATAAAATTGAATTTTTTTGAAAGATGCATGAGTTTGAATAATCGTTTCATTGTTTCAGAGTTACAGTTAAAATGTTCAAGAAAATTTTATTATTATTGTCAATTTTCTTGATGGCCATACTTTATGTTACTGCAGATAAAGGATGTGAAGGTCGTTGGGTAGGTAATAATTTTTGATCGGTGGATTGAAACTTCATAAAAATTGACAGTGTCGAAGATTTTTAGTCGGAAAGTTAAAGAGTCCATAATTTTTTTCTAGTGTCACCCCCAAATGGGTTACTACTGTTGTGCTCGTCATAGCTGTAGGAGTTGGTGGTTCCAAAGTACTTGCAGAGCACACATCCATGCATAAAGTTCATCTGATTTTAGTCCAATTGATTTACCAGTGATTAAGCAAAAGATATTTTTCCAATAACAGCAACTCGAAAAATAATCAAAATGTGTAATTCAATGGACTGAAATAAGTTTATCATTTTTTAAGTAAGATTAGGCAATGTAATTCATGAACTAAGATATGATTTTTGAAATGTATTATTACTCAATCAATGATAATAATAAAATCGATAATTTTATTTCGATATATATATTTTTGTCTCTTCCTTTACCTCTGTCATGAAACAATATTCACTATTTGAATCCGAATGAAGTAATTTATTCTCATGAAACTATCAACGATAGTCATTTCGAAAATAGTTATTTATTATTCTAAAATTTATATGAAGTTATTACTAACTTATTAAATAACAAATTATATAACATTAATTTTCGACTTTTCATAAAAAATTAATTGATCATTATCGCCATAGCTAGTAAACAACTAAGCAGCAATAAAATTTTTACAAAAACGTTATATTTTACAAGATTACCATCTCTTGTAAATTTTATGGACTTTCCATGATAAATAAAGAGGGATATTGTTTAAATAAATTTCCCACGATATTTTATTTGGTACATTGTCACTTTGTTGGTCGTTTTCTGCGTTTGACCAAGCGCGTGCTTTCGCCTCTGCGTCGGACTGCGGAAGAGTGTTTTGTTGTCAGTAAAGCTAAATAAATATACTCAAACACTAGCTTATAACTAAACAAAATAAAAATGGCAATAAATTTAATAGAATTAACCTGTCGATACTCATAAATTTACTTGCAATCAGTAATTTGGTGATATTTATATACTTTGTTGCATAAAATTTTCCCCAGCAAATAAACTGCCGACTGTTTTATTGTCCATTCATGTATGTGCAGTATGCAAAGCGCAGGTAATATACGCGAGTGTAGGAGGGTGTAATATTAAAATAGGTGAAGGTAGTTTACAATAGCTTAAAGTTGCATTACAAGTTAGTTACCTACGCTTCTTGCATTAAGCGCTGGGTATTTTATCGTAAAAATAAAATATGGATAAATATAAACGTGACAATGGATTAAGAATGCGGGGTAATATTGTCTCGCGGTTCACATGACATATTACGTCGGCAAATAATTGAATTTTATAGAGGTAAGAAAAAAAAACAATTTTTTTTTGCGAATTGTGGGACATTTTAATGCAAGTACCAGTGCGATGCAATGGCTGAATAATTCATCGGCACATCTATCTATAAAATGTAAAATATAACTTTCTTGAATAGTAGGACCCATAGGTAATTTAATATAAAATATGATATATTGGCTGTTTTATCGCGATGAAGAATTTGAACGAGTCGCAGTGTGCATAGTGTGGAAAGTGCACCTGAAAGTGCACTGGGGATCAAATGTCTATGGCATTCACTCGTTATATTGCGACTTTCCTTATATTATATTCGATGAGACTACTCCTTTATATATAAATATATATATGTTAGTATTTATTTATATAAATAAATGTATGCATGCATGGATGCATGCTGGAGCTAGATGTAGGCAATCTATTACAAAACCTACTCTGCAAAATTGTTTGTTATCATGCCGAGGAATCCAATTGTAGGAAAAGTAGATATGTGCTTTTATAATTTTGCTCGAGGAGTGAGTGCTCATTTATTATTATAGCGCAGTATGTTTTAATGGATGTGGGATTTTTTTTAAGTTTTAACGGGCAATTAATTTTATGGCCGATCAATTGTAACCTGTAATTTTCTTTGTTAGACGGTTCATCGGGTGTCATCTTGCTCTGGTGTAATTAATGTTTCTTCATCGGTGTTGAGGTTAAATTTATATTTTTTCATGTGTAGGATGAATATAATTAAATTGGTTTCAAGTTTCTTTTACATATTTTATTCAATTTTTTTTTTTAATTTAAAAATTTTGCTCAGACTGAAATTCAATTGAAGCTGAACATTTTTTGATCTCAGTTTAAAGTTACAGACTAGAAAATATTTACTTTTTCTCAGCTAAAAAAATACTAAACACGAATAATTTATAGATTTTAATTTCAATTGACTATAAATAGATTCTATCAAACTTTATAATTTTTTAAATTTAAATCACCCAAAAAAAATAACGAATGTTCAAAGTCTAATTTTCGATGCTGACATTGACCTAGCGGCCACATGTGTACTAAAATTTTCAAAAAACGCATTATGACTTCTCTACGCTTAGTTTACTCTCTCCTTTATTATTTTATCTCCACATCCAATAAATTAAAAGAATAATTTTTCCAATGCCCCGACATGTTAAATATGTTTGAGCAGTGATATCGAATATCAAATTAACATTACAATATTTCTATTCTTATCCCACGGATAATCCTTCTTATCCTCTCACTCGGATTGCATTGCTAGAATACTAGTTTCTTTTCTCTCTCCCTCTATATGTATGTTTATAAATTGCACACCGGGCAAGGTGTTGCACGAGGCATTCGTCGAGGGTACACAGCTTACCAACACACGGCTATGCAATAATAGCCGAAGATAATGAGCAGTATCAACAAATAGGCATCATCATAGACATGCATATAACAACAAAGTATAAGTAATGTTAATCAATAACCGTTTATCGTTAATAGCCATGGGTCTTATCTGTGTAGAACAAATGAATAAAAAAAAATATATATATGTATAGATATATATAAGACTCGATGATATATTAATACATTTATGCTCGCGGCCAAGTGTCATGTTTATGATGCAAACGAGAGATGTCCATCATGTGACCTGAAAGCGTTTAGTGCCGGCAAAAAATAATAATCCGGACGCACGATCTCATAACGGTGTACACTGTACATTGTATAAACAACATAACATAACACTACGTGCAGCAAGCAATTGTGTATAAAAAAAGACATAACAAACATTCGTGGGATCGCAATACAATGATTGGACCGTTGGACTGATTTTTATGTCTTTATAATCCTCTTGCCTCACTACAGTTCTTTCTCCGTGTAGTACTGGACGAGACTCAGTCCGGCTTCACTTAACTCAAGACACTCGGAAATTTCACTCTTATCAATTTAATGGCCATCGTTCGAACGCCGAAAACAAGCTCACGTTCGACCGCGACCAAACATTTTATTCTTTCGATTGTTTGACACTATCTTTGGCCTTATTGCCGACGCTAAGTGATTACTCTCTATCTCTCTCTCGCTCTTTTCCTTTCTATCCCTTTCTTTCAATCCATATCCGTTATATGCGAACAGTAAATCACCTTCGCTGCTGATATTTAATCAATTGCTACAAGTTTCAGTGACAAATTACTTGAGATTAAATTATTTTACATAATTTTCTGTGTACTGCAGCTCTAATTACAAAAAAAAGATGAAACACTGCAATTATATTAAACAATAGTTCAGATTGTAAAAGTATACCGATGACAAATTGAGGACAAGAGTTGAATGTAGATAAAAAAAAAAATAATAGAGTAGATTGAAGGCTGACCTGCACCGAAGTTTGTTACGGATCGACTAGGTGATGATTTGATCAGCAGATTTGTCCAGGGTCGGGGACAGAGAGGCTGCTCACGGTTACGACAGCCAGTTTGGTATCAAGCAGAGTAAGAAGAGGCGAATAGAAGAGTCCGGACGGTATCACGTATAGCTGGGCCAGTAAGCAAGACAACGGGACATTAATAACAAGATCCTGCTGAAAAGGTAATTGCGCTTGTACTCGAGCTGAACACGGGATAGACCGTATTATATATAGTGTGGCAACCAGCGATAGTGGGCCTCCGTTATAGTAGACGATAGAGCGCAGGATACGATGATACGACAACGACTAATAGTTGACTGAGGACGCGATGACTTGAATCGTACCGATTTCCCGCACGTTTCTCGATTGTCTTCAATGACTCGTGATTGCATTGATAGCGGTGATTGAGACACGATAGGCTAATAACGGGGCCTACATATTTTTTCTTTCACCGGTTTATTGACGCTGACAACACCCTTTGACGCAATAAAAAAAAATCGTCAATTGATTGTGCATGGGAGTTGGTGAAGGCAATTTAAAAATTTTTAAGCATGCGGAGGTCTAATGGCGGTAATGAATGAATAGATAGTTGGCAAGCGGGTAAAAATGGTCATTAACTGACTGTGGGTACGAGAATCTTTGTAATATGAGTAATATAATAATGAAGGGGAAAGAGGTTGTGTCGCACTAAGTCGCGATAAGCCATCAGGGATCAGGGCGAGAGAAGACTACTCAGCTGTTAACTCTTTCAAGTCTCGATTATTCTTGTTATGTGAATAGCAAAGAGATGGAGGCTGTAAAAATCCCGAGCCAGAAGAATGAGAAGATGAGAGAAGCTCTCTGAGGGAGAAAGTTCTATTAATCGTATGCGCAGTATTGTAAATGGGAGCTGGGCTAGAAAAAATTTTTATTGCACGACCACGAGAGATAGATGTGTATAAATATATATGAATGTATATGTATGGATGTATATTGCAACGAGGCGGTAGAGTGGTATAAGAAGATGCCACGAACGACAATACACCCGGGCGAAACTACTTGTTGCAAGACTTTATAAAACGCGACGAGATGAGAGAAGAGAATGGAGAAAAGATATCACGTGCTACAACTGCGCACCGTTTTATACAAGCAAACTTTTTGACACATGAACCTTCTGAGTCTTCTTCTTCTTCATCTTCTTTTACTTCAATTTATTTTTTGTCCTTACTTAGCAATTAACATTTTCATGACCCAGGAAGACATCTTATTATTATAAATTCATCAATTTCTTCATTTTATTATCATTATCATACTATTATTTATCGGTTAGAGTCTCGTTTGTTAGAAAATAATTTCAAGTTAATCCGTTCATTTATAAAAAATTTTTTTTCTCTGACATTTTTAAATATTTTGCTGAAAAATAAAATTAAAATTGAAGTATATGATTTTCAAAAAAAAAACTTTTTCAAATTTTTCCATTATATATCTTATTATCTGATATATTTATTTAATTTAATTACATTAAAATTATCATCAACAAAAATAATTACAGTTATATTATTTTGAAAAATAAATAAAATAAAATATGAAGAACTGATTAAATTGACACGCGATCTCACCGAGGTCCAGCGATCTCTGTGGTCTACTGTCTAACCTACGCGGGTGTTATAGTACAAAGATTAATAATATCCATGTCTAATGGCACATGATCAACTTGTATTATAATCCGAACAACGGAGAGAGTAAACAGAGTGAAAGAAGAAGAGATGCTCTATGAGAACAACAAACAATAATCCAGCACACCACACACATCTCAAGTAAATTCACAGAATAAATAATAATGCCCCTCAGTATATCTCATTCGATCGTCTCGCGATTGGTTAAAACGCTGATAGCTCGGCAGTTATTAATCGACTTGTTTATAATGTCAGCCACTAAGATATAATCCCTACATACATACATAATATGATATTGTTACCAAGATTAATCCCAACTACATTTATCACCAAGTCGGAAGTCCGTTTGATTAATTCACCATCAACTATTCGTGTACTTAGCGTCGAAAATTTAATTATTTATTTTATAAATAAATATATTATACTTCCCTCTACTCCAATATATTTTTAAAAATCCATCAGTCTAACCGCATTGACAAATTTTTAATTTATATATACAAATACACATATATATGTGTTAATAAATTACAAGTGAAAGTCGCTAAGTGTAATGACTATACAGGGACATAAAGACAAATTTATGAATTCTAATTACTGTGTCAAACAGAGTGTTCATACACACTGATGCTTATTACTTATTTTATTTTTTGGACCCATTGTATTTTTTATAAATAAACTCAAACAGCTGTGTCGCCTCGAGCTGATTCAATAATCGCGAATATGTTCATTAAATTATATATATACATATATATATATATATATATATATATATATATATATATATATATATATATATATATATATATATATTCTTACACATCAAATACAACAGGTCTATACTTTCACCCAGTGATCTCCCTTTTGTTTGTTATTTAGTGTGATCTTTATGAGCACAAGAAGCTCCAAGATTCTCACGCACAAATATCTGTTGTCTTGATACAAACATATATATTATAAAGGTTTTGTTGTCTTGTATAGTTTTTGTCGTCTATGAATTTCCTTAATACCTCATGCATGTGCAACATAAACGCTCAAGTATTAAACGCAAACGTCCCGGGCTTTTGTGCTGCATGTACTCAAGTACTCTACCATGAAGATCGGTACCGTGATAATATAATATAGTATATATGTATGTATGTATATAGCAACTTTTATCGTAAGGCGGGAATGTGTAAAATGAAGAAAGAATGTTATTATGCTGGTTAATAAGGAAGCATTTTTTACATAAAATATTTTTTTATTTAGTTATTAATGTTCGCTCCATTACTTCCGGATTTTATTTTATTATTTATCGGTATGATCTGGTTAAATAAATATCTTGTATTTTAAATTAATTAATTATGATAGCATTGTATAGTATTTTAAGTATCGTATTTTTTTCGATAAATTTGTAGTCAAGGCGAACATGACCGAGCAATTTTATAAATTTTCATTGTTTTGTTGACATGAAACTATTTTATGAACACGAATGTTTGAGTTTGTAATTAATGTTTATTAATGACACGCCTTTTTAACCAGCAGGTATTTAGATTTATAAGTGATTGGACTTAATGAGACGGAAATATTATTTCGGGCTGTCGTGCTTGGCATTTCTTGCACTCAATCATTCTTACGCTGGGTTTTACTTCATCAGATATGAGCGCAAAATATATATATGTATATAGTGTACCAAGGAGTGCAAAAAATGCTCAAGATAAAATGCAGAGGGAGCCAGTGGTTGGCCCTTTGGGTTTTCACAAACCAATTATTAATTTATAATCAAGCATTTCATCCATCAGTTTGTTATTAAATAACGCCCTGATAAGCATATATATTATATATGTCTAAATTAAATATATGCTTTAACGTGTGATTTTATACGTCACAGACGCTGTCTTGAAGGTTTTTAATTATACTAAATATCAAATAAATATATATGAGAATCATATATTTAAATTGACGTTGAGGTAGTCTAGAGAAACGGGCTTAGGAGTAGGGGCATAACAATATATCTAGATATGGTATTATTTTACAATAATTTTTAATTAAAAAAAAAAATCTCGGGCACAATGGGATGCGATCAAATTTTTTAAACTTGCGCTGAAATTTGGAGAAAAACTTGAGGGAATGAATGATTTTTTAAATCAAATTTTGGGGGTATTTTGCCTGCGTAAGTCCCTGTGATGAAAAAATTTTTGACTCGTGGATGATAATTTATTTAAAAGAAGTTGTCCATTAAGATCGTTGATTACGCCCCCGAAACCTTTCTCTTGACGATGCGTATCAGGACGAAAATACTTGATAACTTTCAAAATAAGCGACGAGTCATCGGAAATTAAAAGTCATCGGATCAAAAATTAATAAATTATTTTTCAAGGTTATTAAGGTCAAGTCGAAAGTTCGCTAGATGATTTTTAATTAAGACAAATATCGTTTGTCTTATTTTTTAGTCCTGGTATTTATAACGGACATAGAAAGTTTATACATATATATATATATATATTACTTTGTAGATAGATTTCAATATGGCATATAGATTTGTCGGGAGTTTAGTCGGAGATGAATAAAATAATTGAGACGTGGAGTTTTTGTGGTACGTGTGAAATAAACCGCAGTACTGCGCGGCTTTCGTGACAACCACAAAAAATATCATCATCAATCACCTTGCTTTGTGTCTCGGATTTACCAAAAAATAAAATACGCCCGTTAACAAAAATTACGAGCCACCACGCCCGCCTGGCTTTCGTACGATATAATTTGCCATTTTTTTTTTTACGTAATCGGCTGATTAACTTTAAGTTTCTCTTAATTCATCAGACAATTATTTTATCATACCTTCAAATTCATTTAAAAAAATTCTCATTATACTTAAAAAAAAAAAAATCTAATAATTCAAATTCTTTATTAAAAATTTTAACAAAAAAAATCCATACATAAAATTATAAAAGGTCATATTTTAAAAATTCAAAACTCGTTTCTGAAATTCAAATTTTTTTAACTTTAATGCATAATTGAAATTTATCCTCGTTTAGTTTCGATATCGAAAAAAAAAGTCTTATTCGACATTCCAGTTTCCATAGAAATAATCTGGAACATTTAAATAAAATACACCCGCGTTGATTTAAAATAAACGTGAGAAAGAGATTAAAACATACTCTACATATCGCACACTATTTATTTAAATTTTTAATCCTCAAGATTTCGCCTCGAAGTATCGACTTAAAACATCAAGCTCGCGTTGCGTGAAAACGCGATAGCAGTTTGCCATTTATTCAGAATAGAATAACTCTGTGCTACTTCGCGCCGCGACTTTCCGTTCTCATCGTTAGGCCAAAAAAAAAAAAATAATCATAAAAAACCAGAACACTCAATTACTTCTAATAAACAATTTCAGCAACCCGCCAATTTTAAAATAAAGTTAAATATCACACTTCAATTCTTAATAAACTGAGAATGTCAGCTAACAGACCGTTGGAAAAATTTAGCATACCCTCATATTTAACTGCGCATGACTCACAATCAAATAAACAAATAAAAATAATAATAAAATAAAATACCGACACCTTTACGTAAAGGACAAGCGTGTCGAACGACTTTCCCGCCCACGATTCCGGGTATTTGTATATATCTAGTCATATAATTCTTGTAACTATATACAAACAGGTGAATATACACACTATGGACTTTATCCACACATATAAATTATTTTCCGTTTTTAGCTTACGGCTAAAATTTATAATAATATAAAACATTTAAAATGAACATCGTCATAAATTTATAAGCGCAAACTGCCGCTGAGATAACAGCGAAAATGCTTTATGGAAATTATTTTCGACTAGGAAAAAAATTAAAAAGTCAATCAACAAATATATGTATATATATATGATGCATAGCACTGAGATTGTAATAAAAGATAACGACAATTGGATCTTGATATTGAAATTGTGACTTGTAGCGATTATTAATATAAAGAGTGTTGAAGTATTTAAAATGGATTTTAACAAGATACGAGAGTTATTTGACACGAGAATGTAATAAGCGTGTGAGCTTACATTACTTTCTTTCTGTCGGTATGGAATATACTTAAAGAGAATCTTGTGCTGGTGTAAGTAATGTCCGTTATCGACAGTTAATTAGCGTACCATCTATTTCTCAGTTATTAAACATTAATTGGTCTATCCTTTGTATGTATGCACATATATGAATTGTATGAGTGCTTATAAATAGATATATAATGTACGAGGCTGGTGTTGTGATGTATGGGTAGATGTGGCTTATGGGATGTCCTCATTCTGGTGGCCTACTCGGATGTAACAACATTAAACTCGCAAATAATCCGAGCGAGCGACTACCCGTGTGAGACTTGATTGCTGATCGGTATTATAATATACATTTGATACTGGGTACTAGACATCGGAACGGCCTGTACTGCCATGGATGTGAATATATGGAGGCGAAAGGTCGGAAAAAGCGATCACGCCAGGATATTCAGAACGTAACTGATTATTTTTTATTTTGAGAAACAAACTCTGGATTAATTATTGGATTGGATGTGAGGAGATGTGTGTAAGGATGTCAAGTATTTGAGACAGTGAGAGATATTATTTTATAATTAGAGGATTTGCGTGCTGGAAATATTTCTGCCTGTCTTTCAGAAGCAAATTTGTGTCAGAGTTTTTTCGGTTTTGGTTTGACGATTGTTGACTTTTTGACCTAGGAGATTTCTTTTTGGAAATTAGTATAGAATTTTGCAGTAGATTCTATAAACTTATAACTTATTTAATTACTTAGTATTATTTTTTATAATTAAATAGTAATGTTCTTATAATTTATAATTTTATTCTAATTCAGGGTTAGGATTTTGGTGGAAAGTGGAAATTTGAAAGAAAATGTCATTCATGATTAGGTTTTTTTTATTTTATATAAAATATAATTTGGCGAACTCACAATTAATTACTAGATTTATAAATTATTTTTAATTATCTATTTATCAACAAAAGCAATTTAAAAAACAAGTAAAAAATTTATTTACAAATTTGTATAAGTAGTATTTGTGCTCCAATTGGAACTTTGTACCATAGAAAAAAATTTTTAAGATACATCATTACTTACATCTAAAAAAACTAACTTCTTTACAAACTATCTATTATTAAAATATGCAAGGCCCCTATTTAATATTTTACTTATCAAAATTTTGTCTACATTTACAAGCAAAAAATTCCAATTTACTATTTAAAAATTGAAAAAAATATCGGACATATAAATATGAAAAAAAAATAGCGAGGGAAGTATAAATTTTTAAATTTGGTAAATAAAATTTCTTTTAAATATATTTAATTAATTAAAAATAAATTACTAAAAAAATGTGAATCTAAAGTAATTAAATCACCACCAAATTAGATTTCAAAAATATATACATATAAAAATTTAAAAAACTTAAACGGCCGTTTCATTAATACTTCAAATATGATTTGTAAAGAAACGTACTTCTGCATGATGATTGTTCTTCCTGAAGAACAAATAGTAAATCTTTCATACAAATTTTTTTAGTCCTTGGCCTGAAAGGTTGTCTGGATAACCCAGAAGCTGCAGAACTAGTCATGCCTGCATCAAGTCTTGGCTTCTTCCTTGGACCCAAAGCCTGCAATGCTGCCAAATCAGCATCGCGTTGTCGTTTTTTATCCATCTCAGCTTTTTGCATCTCTTTAGCCTTCTCCTTTAACTTTATCTGCTCGTCATCTTTCGACTTGCTCTTACTCGCCTTCAAAATCACTGCAAGCTCTTCGGCTTCACGTTTCTGAACCGCCGCTTTGTCCACTTCCTGGAGGAATCGCAACTGGGCTCTAACATCCTGGGTCACTTCGTACCGCGGATCATTTCTGTTGAAATCCAGGCGATGTTCACTAATTGTAGACATTTTTTCAACGAGACCCCTGAGTCTCTGCTCAGTCGCATGTGATACCAAAGCAATAATATCTGACTCTGCTGCTTCTAGTCCGTGTTTTAGTAACATTTGTTTAATTTTATTTTGTAAAGATGTCGAATTTAGAAATAATTTTTCTTTACATGATCGTACTTCTGTGCCAACTTTATCTGTTGAACTGAGAATTGCTTTAGATTCTTCAGCAATATCAATCCCTCCCATAGTCATGACATCATTAAGTTCTTCTTCATTTGTTTCAATTGATGAATCAGGTTTTTTTTCTCTCACACCAATTGCAATACTTATTTTTTTATTATCTTCTGAAACTTTATTAAACTTTGCAAAAGTAAGTGTTGATGATTGCTGAATCGTTGGACTAGAAATAGTTCGTAACTGTTGGATATTTGCAGTGGTCGTCAGTGGTGATTGGCGCCCAATTGTCTTATTCATTTTTGTACCAACTACTGGAGTAGGTTTTAAATTATTATCAGAGCGAACTAATTTTTTTGTAGGTCGTATACGTTTAGATGAAGATTGATAAGTTTTTATTTGTGTAGTCGCTGGAGCCATTGTTACCGTTGTAGGAGATATCATGAAACTTGCCGAAGGCATGGTAACAGTTGCTGGAGACATCGCCAAAGTTCTTGAAGGAATTGCCACAGTTGCTGAAGACTTTGTCACAGTCGTTGAAGGCATCGCAACAGTTGCTGGAGACATCGCCAAAGTTGTAGAAGGCATCAACAAAGTTCTTGGAGGAATAGCCACAGTTGCTGAAGACTTTGTCACAGTCGCTGAAGACATCGCCGAAGTCGCTGGAGACATCGCCAAAATTGTTCGAGGCGTCGCAGCAGATGCTGGAGGCATCATTACAAATCCTGAGGGTATTATTACCCTTGCTGGAGGAATTGTCGTGGTTACTGGGGAGCTATTAGATTTTAATGGTGGTAGTGGTCTTGAAGAATTATCTGATACCGGCGTTTTAGCCTTTGGTTTAATTAAACTCTGCTGTTTGGCACTTGTTGGTGCCAATTGTAAAGTAGAAAGAGCAACTGTTGGTGGTGGTGGTCTGATGCCATGGATAGTAATCTGTTTGAGATACAGAGACGTTCTCAATTGCGGCAGACTTTTAGTCAGAAAATCAACCAGGAGTGGCTGCCGGACAGCATTCAACATCAACTCAAGCCTATCAGCAAATTGCTTGGCTTCTATTTTATTATCAATAACATCTTGGATTAATTTGGTTAAATTACTTTTAACATTTCTGGTATTGCCTTGCTGAATCGTGCTTGCTTCAGCTAACAAGTTGTTAAAAAAGGCACAACATTTTTGAACCATTTTGTTTATCATTACTTTCTGTTGATCGGATTGAAGTGTTGTTATCTTTGGAGTTGTTTCATTTGAACCTATTGTAAGTACTTTAGTTTTAGTCAAACTGGGTACTCCTGGATCAACGGTTGCTGCTGAACATGGTGATGCTCTACTATAAACTACTGAAGTTGGTGTAGTTGAAGCAGTTGTCTTGGTTTCACTTGATCCTGCTCGAGCAGTTTGAGGAACTGAGTGAGTGCCAGCTTCTGGAATACTGATTTTTAGCAACTGATAGCCATGTTGAGTTTTTATGTATACATTGTTCTGTAATTTTGGAGCAAGACTTGAAATACTGTTCAACTGATAGCCATGTTCAGTTTTCTTGTATATTTTCCTGTATAATTCTGGACAAGTCTTTTGGACACTGTTCATCGGTATGTTTAATTGTCCAAGTTGTGGGCTCGTCAACTTATCAACAGGAATTGTTAATTCAGCCGGTTTATAATTATTATTATTGTTGTTGTCATTATTATTATTATTATCAGCAATAAGGTTAGGAGCATTTACTTGCCCAGTTGAATTATTATTGACAATCATGTTTTTAATATTTGCTTGAGTACTGGTAACCTTAGTAGCTGGCTGATGATGCTCAGCACCTGAATTAGCCATTGGAGGGTTATCAGCAACAATTGATATTTGTAAGTACTGCTGATGCTGGTTCATCGTAACCTGAGACCCAATGCTATTCGGAGTTGTACTTACATTCAAAATGCCCACGTGTGGCTGATAATTATTATCTTGAGATGTAAGTGGTTGGTTTTGCGGACAAAGCAATGGCATTACGAGCTCGTGTAAAAATTAATGATAAAATAAACTGAGACCAATTTAATTTAATAAAACTTTTTAATTTTTATCAGTGGGAGTGCTAAAATAAATATTTTCACTCTAAGTACTATAAAGTAGGTGAATATTTACGGATAATAGAGGTTAAACTTAGACACAGCTGATGTTCACACAAGCGTGGTCAACACAAAAATGGTCCGGAAATGAATAGTAGGGAACTACGATAATGGCGCTGTGTGGTGGGAGTTGCGCAGTTCCCTAAAATGGGCCCTTATCCCTACTATGTCGACAACTGAGTCAGATGTTCGCAAAGACTTTATACTTTGTAACCATATAGGCAGCAGGTCAATGGAAATTTACGGTCACAATCTGACGGTAAGATGACAGAAAAAATTTTGACATGCAAGTCAAATGACATCAACTTAAAGTAACTTTTGCTCCTTAATTTTTTTGCGAGCATTTTGATGTCAAGTTTATTTGTTAACTTGCTATCAAATTGTGGCAGTGGCTTTATGTTCACCAGCGGTCAAATTCAAGCTCATACTCAAACGTTTGCTGGCCTAAAGTTGATGTAATTTGACAGCAGATTGAAGGAAACTTTTGCTGAGCAAATCCGCTTTTCTGTATAATTAAATAATTTTTTTCTCATTATTAATTAAATTCAAAATTTAGTGAATTTTTAATTTTTATGGAAAAAAAAAATAGTGGCTCCCAATCACACTTTAGTATAGTAAACATTGATGACTATGATGGTTATTATAAAATTCACCAAAGCGAACTTATACTCAAGTTAGAAATCGATTTCGTTTATTACGGCGCCAAAAAAAATTTACTCTAGAAAAAAAATAATTTTACAAACACAATAAATTAACCAATGAATAGTCCACCAGATAATACAGAGAATACAATCCAGGCAGTAAATATATATACTATAAATCGTATAGTATGAGGACAATTGATGCGTGAATAATGACTAGATCCTCCATATGCCAAAACCCATGCTGCCCATTCTTGCCACCCTCAGCAACGGTTACCGATTGAATGCCTGCATTATACCTCCGCCAAAGTAATCAGAAAATCCAGTCAATCTGCTAATAAATCTCCATGGCTATATATTTTATGCCGCGCTAAATTCTGTTAAGTCCATTATAATTTTATCACCCGTTAAACATTCAATTATCCCACGTCAAATTAAATTCACTCGGAACACTATCAATTATATTAAAATTTAAAAAATCCTTGCATTAAATATAATAATAACAACAATGATTACGTCCATTAATAATTACATGGATATAAATTATTATAATCCAGTAGAGTGGAGACGAGAAAATATTAGTAAAGTATTTAGTTGTAATTAATGTGTCAACGATGGGTATAATAAATAAGCAACAACTGACGTTTGAGAGCTGGGATGCAAATGAATGGACGTCGAGAGTAAACAAAACATCTCTTCCGGTTCCAGTGAATCGTGACTGAGCATGGAAAGTCGAATAGATCTTCAGCTTTCGGGCTATACCATAAAATAAAAGATGCTTCAAGTGTCTGTAGTTGTTGCTTCTACTGGTACTATTACATACTACCTTCAGTTCGTGACACGAGTATTCATTCCGGAAGCCAATGGCGTCGGGGGTTACAACGTACGAGATTAATTGCAAGCATTACCGGGATTTATCGCAGAGTTACTGCATCCTGGGCTGTTCAGAAGACTGTCCGAGTCCGAGTCCCAGCAAACTGATTATTTCTGCGAGGATTTCTATTGATCCGTTTGGTGAAAAATTAATCCTTGTGGGCCCAGGTTTATCTGACCTCGCTTCACTTTACTTGCATATATATATTTACTTTTATTTATGTTATATAAACTGAAAGCTTACAAGGTGCAAGAGAAAACATGCTGATAGATAATAAACGGTTAATGCGTCCATTAGTTAGGTGAGAAAACTATTAGCTTGATGCATCGAGCTCCTCAATCATCATCACCGTTTATTCAATAATCTAAGGTATTGATTACGTATTTTTTATTTACTATATAATATTAAAAAGGCTTCTGATAAAATGTTTGTTGGCACGAGTCGGATAAAAAATAGTTTAATTAGAGGTATTTTCAAAAGGATTTTTTAAACTGATGTGTGAAGGGAAAGTTAACTTTCTATTTTTTTGATAAAATTTATTGTTTCGATTACCGATGATTGATGATTGAGGCTTAGGTAGACTGGCTTTGGAAATTTTTTAAAATTATGGCGAAAGATTTTCGGAAAGATGGATAGAGGTTGTAACAAGTATTGATTTCGGTCTTGAGAAATAATTTATGCGAAAGTGATAAGTTTGCGGGCCATTAAATTAAATTTTTTTTTGAAAACTGTATGACTAACTGCGATGGCGAATTTGATCTGAGGATGTCATAAAAAGTCCTCGTAAACAAATAGAGACATTGTAAAGAAGGCGCCAAAGTGTCTCGACATAGTACTCTATTTTTTGTCTTTTTTTATTTTTACGATTACTGCATCTGCAATTTGTTAAAGTTGTGGTACGAACATTGTGAGATAGCGACGTTAAATAAATTTCGTGTGCAATAATGTCTAAAGGAATCTTAACGACTGTTTTAACTTTTATCAACAATAATTGTAATGAAGGAGAGAGGGCGTAACAGGATACCCAAAAACGTGGGTTTATTTTTTTAGAGTTTTAAAGTTTCATTTATTACTTTTATAATTATTTTCAAGTAATTCAAGATGTCCAGACAGAAAAAAATGCGATTCTCCCAACCGCAACATTGTAGCAGGGTACTGACAACTAAGTACTGTAGTAAACATTGATGACTGTAGTTGGCGTCACTACACGTGTGTTTAAGGTTATTTCAAGCTCAAGTTGGCATTCCTTTACTCCAACTTGTTGTAACTCAACTACAGCTTCTGTTGTAACGACTTCAATTTTTTTCCATTGCAGTTTACTTTCGCAAATTTCTTTTCTTTTTTTCAAAATTTTATATTAAATTAAATTACTGATATTTAAAATTTTAATTAATATGACTTATTACGCATATTAAATTTTATTGAAAGTACAAAAAATAATTTCTTTATTTTTCATTGCAAAAAAAAAATGAAGAAAACGTCCTTGACCATTAATTAACTCATTAGAGTTTAAAAACACCATAAAGCCATTTATATAATGATGAATGACGACAATATACCAACAAGTAAAAGTATCCCGTGCATTTAATAGCCTACAAAAAAAAAAAAACTCATAAAATCCCTTCCCTCCCACTGTTCAAAAAAAAAAAAAAAAACTGAAAGATAGGAATTAGATTAGCTTGTTCGACGTCTAGCAGTGTCTCTCCAGCTGGCAATTGTGGGAAAATGATACGACCGGAAACTTGTTCGGAAGCAACGTACCGTGGATCGGCCTTCCTTACTCTCAATACAACTCCACTGCTTCTCATTCTCATTACAACTTCTATCCGGCTTCGCCAACATTTTAGCAGGTGTACAAAACCCAAACCTCTCTTACAGAGCATAATAATATTCTCCTTCTTCTCTCGGTACCACATGATCCACATTCACAAATACCTTACGCAAATGACGCGACGCCTTATCCATGTTCCTCAGTCATCACGACTCTCTTGACATCCACTCCCTTACTTATTTTTTTTTCACATTCCCTTTACTTCACTCACGCTCATAAATAAGAGCGCTCATAAAAAACTTAAAGATCCCAATCATGCGGAAGGACGATTATGAAGACGAGCTAAAAAAATTATTATTTTACCTGACACACTTTCGGAAAAATCGACAGAATTTTAATTGAAAGAACGATAAAAAATATATACATAAATATATATGCTGCTGCTGCTACTTGTCGAGAATATATTACACATGCGTGTGAAGTGTAGTAGTACTAACATGTACGCATGTAATTAAAAGTATGAGAAAATATTTTAAGAAAAATATGATATTTCACTCGATATATGAGCAACTTACTTTATTGTTCTCGCTGCAATAATAATCATATTTAAGATGAAAATAAAGATAATGGTAATGTTAATAACAATAATTAGGTATGCATACAATGTGTTTGCAATATTATTTAATTGGTGTGTGTAAAGTAGGTGTGTATTATCGGCATAAATATTTTTATTTTCGCAAACTGTCGATTCTTAGAATAAGACAATAAAATTAGCATAAGTTAAAAATATTAACACGTCTTGACATTTTTAACTTTAAATATTTTTAAGGCAAATTGTAGAGAACATTAATGCTTAATAACGGTTTTAAATTAACGCGGTTCTTTGAAGTGATTTTATTTTGTATATTTATTTTTTTGATACCGGGAAGACAATTATGACAAATAATTTAAAAAATGGCATTAATCGATCGAGTGACAGTGAGTCGATATGAGGACGGTATCATGTAATGGCGCGTAGTAGGGATGGAGAGTAAATTAACAAATGGACGACGGGATACTAATGAAATAGAGAAATAGAATAAACTTTTTAAAAATCATAGGAAGAAGGTATTAGTAGATAGATGATGAGAGGAGTAGTGAGATAATGAAGAAGATGAAAGAGATGAGTTTGAAGAGGTGGATCTTTTAGCCTCGTAGACCTTGAACTGACTCGCGACTTGTTCGAGTCTCTTTTCTCTTCTCTGCTCTGTTCTGTTCTTTTTCTACTTTTGTGTACATGTACAGAAGTCCAAGATGGTGAGGGTGTGTTTAGAGATAGAGGTTTTATGTGTGAGTTGGCGAGAACAAGGAGGCGAGATACTGAGCAGAGACCCAATGGAGTAGAAGAAAGGGCATTTCATTGAGCCTCTTCTACGCAGCGTTAGTCACGGGCTCTGCTGGATACGATAAAACTTTTTGCGGTGATTAGTTTCGGTAAATTCACGAGCAGAATTATTACAACCGTTACCATTTCGCGTCTTCATTATTATACATAAATATATTTTTATATACAGATAATATAATCTGAACAGTCCGAAGAGAGATAAGCATCAAGCTTTGAAAACATATTCATGATTCATCACTCGGGAATTTTTCGCCAAGGACAAGTAACGTCTGGAAAAATTAAAGCGAATTATTTTTAATAAATTCTGACAGCTTATACTTCTAAAGCTCGTCAATGTCTTGCGGGTTATGGGCCATGGGGTGTATGCACACCAAATTGATTGCTAGTAACTATGACTGCTCAAGGATACGACGTACCTATGGAGCTGCAATAGTCGATAATTTACAACGCATGCTTTAGTATCATCAATTTTTGAACTTGGTATGTGGATTTTTAGTTTACTTGAAAAAATCCAAAATGAAAAAATTATTTTTTTCTTCATCGGGCTATGAAGATATTCAACAGTCGTTCATTAATATCTAGAGAAGGAAAATAATTTTTTTTCCCAACACCGAGCTCCGAGTACCGATTGTTTATGCATTGAGTGTGTATTTTCTGTGGAAGCTTCAGACGAGGGCTTCTGAAATAGCGATGGCACATAGAAGTGAAGAAAAATAATTTTTTTTCCCTCAATTAAATAAAATTTGATTGGTAATTTATTCAATGATTTGAATTTCCATAGAAACAATAAAATTATAATTTTAAAAGCGGAAAGTTAAAAGTATCAATACGATTAAATATGCAGATGGTGAATTTGATAATGATATATCTTTGACACGACATCTTAGTACTTGTACTACTGTAATGGTATATTTCTCCAGTGCAACTGGCTCGGGTACCAGCATATAGGTATATTCGTATTGCAGTATAGGGTGACACGATATACGACTAGAGACTGTAAGAGAATAGAAGTGAAGAGAAGAGAAGAGAGGAAACGAATGAGATGCATTTGCTTCATCTAAGTAAAGGTAAAGAGTTAAAAGACAAGTTTTAACCCGACGTATGGCAGTTGTAGTGGCTCGGCTCTTAAGCTCATGTCGTGACGTTCGCCTAGGCTAACCACCAGTGTGATAGTATAACATAGGTCACGCCTATATGTACTGCCGCGGGATAATGTCGAACGACCGTAAATTTATGGCGAGAATTTAACGATACGATAACGTGGGAGTCGCGTAACCGTAAGACGACGACCAACTGACTCGTCCGATAGCTTTAAAACTTTCCCCTGTCTGCTCAACCAGCCGCTCTATTCGTTTTCGTTATATCTACACATTATTATATTACGATAAACCAAAACTAACTACACATACATATTCATATATTTTATCTCGGGTGTGGATTCCTCGGCACACGCCGAACATTTCGTTCTTACGCAACTTCCAATATAAATACACACAATAAATTATTAATAAACACCCAGTGATTATTCATATATAATAATGCGAAGTTAAATAACACATACACTCAATAAATAAGGTTTCACTTTTTTTCCGTATTCCATTTATCAATCACTCGAATTTCCAAACCCAAACTCAAACCCGGACAAAATAATTGTGTTTATATTTTAAAAAAGAATTTAATTTAAAATAAACATGAAATGGTTGTGTTATTAAAGACTAATCTAGAATAAAATAATATTTAGCATTTAAAATAAAATTAATAATTAAACAGTAATGAAGAAGAGGTCAAATGAAAAGTGAATGCCCGACATTTCTCAGAGAGCTGTCGATGTAGGTGACCTCGTATCTTAATTACCTTGACTCGAGCTTGATTCTTAACAGAGTTTAACAAACTTAAATATAATACAATATATACAAGTATGGACGAACGCAGTACGTAGTAAATGTATATATATATACAGAGTAAGCGAATGGACAAGTGAACGATGCCCGTCTATCTGAGATAGCTTCATTAGCACCGGATAATCTCGCGTATCCGCGTCCTTAGAAAGTTCCCGGATGATGGTCGTCGATGGTTACGCTCGATAGTAATTTTATATACCTTCAATAACATCAGCACACATCTGCACACATGAGCACACAGATATTCCCTCAGGCACGCGTACAGCCATAGTCGCGATCGGCAAAACCAATGAACCGTCGATTATATATTTTCTATCTGATGGCTTATCGGCGAGAAGATCCGCGCGAATTGTCCGGGCAAATTTACGCGACAGCCTTCACCTATTGGTTATTTTATTAACCGGCCTATTTAGAAAATACTGTTGGGACTTTTTTATAAATTTATAAATAAATAAATAAATATGTAGATATCTTTAACACCAGAGTAATACGATAGAGGGTACAGGATCAGATGGTTTGCTCGTAAGATGTCTTGACACGATCCCGGTGTGTCCGAACGATCTGATAACCTTTGATTTCCCTCGGCATACACACTCACACACACGCACGCACACTTTATATATAAATAAATATAGGAGCGTGTATATGCGTGAATACAATCGATTAATTTCGTTATCAAACATGCTTGTATCTCTTTCACCTACAATAATCTATATGATACATTTACTTTATTACACATAAAAATATATAAACATAAATATAAATACATAATTCCTAATATAATGTTATGTGATTTAGAAAGTGTTTACAACATTCCCCATACTTTATTGTTATTTTATTAACCATTTGTTGTTAGTAAAAGATATTTCAAATAAATTAATATCCTTAAATGAAAGTTGACACTTGCTTATTTGTTTATTTATTTAGTTTTGAAATTTAATTATGTGTCAGTGGAATTTTGCGTGCTGTAGAGTAGGAACTACATATACTTGAGAAAGCAAAGTTGATACGTATCGCTCGCTGGACACCATCTCGATTAGTTATCGACACGAGAGTACATCGCAGCGCGTTAACTCGGAAGAATTGTTATGTGTGTAATTAATATCCGGATTACTTTAGTTATTTATAAATAATATTAATTATAAATGACAGCAAACAACAACAATAAAAAAAAATAGAAGCAATAGTTTGAATAAAAAAATTGAATGAACATTAGCCTGCTTTAAATCTGGAGAGTTTAATGCCATCCTTCTTGTTTAAACATCCAAATACGATCAACAAGAACGCTCATTGAGTTCATTAACTTTATTTTTGATACTAATTACTATTTGAATAAATTACACTAATTGTCGGTCACAATGAATGAGTTTTAAAAAAATTAACAATAAAAAATAAAATGTTCATTAAATAGATCATAAAAGTAGGCAGGCCGTTTTAGGACTTGGCTTTATGTTCCTTGGAGCATTACATTACTGCTTACGTCATCCCAAACATTGACAGTCGGTGCTAAAACAATCTTTACATTTTTAAACTTGACCTTATCTTTTTATTGCCCATTGCGCAATATTAATGCTAATTTATGTAACAATAAATTCATAGGTGATGACAAATTTTTTGTCGCCACAAAAAGTGTTTATCAGATGTAAATAATTTTTTGTCGAGCCAATGAAATGGAGGTCAGGATAAAAAATTAATTAATAATTGGTATATTGCCTTGGAGTTAATTAAAATTGATGTATTGATTTATTGTTAATGACAATTAATTTTTTTTTAATTGTATAATTATTGAAAGACGTTTACAGGCTCCAGGTTACGAAATTATGCATTTTAAATGAATTTGAATAAAGTATGTTATTTTGATAAATTGAGTGTAATTGATGTAATTAAATTTTAAAGAAAGTCTTTGAGAAAATGGCGGTCTTAAAATTTAATCTTAATCATACACCCGAAAATAAAAACTTGAGAATCGCGTGAGCTGCGGTCATTAATATATATATTTATAAATGTTCTTACATACATCTATATACATATATATATTTTTTTTTCATCATTCGGAATCAGTTTGTGATGTCTTACTGCTTATTGATGGGGCTCTGATGATTGAACTCATATAAATATCCCCATAAAATAAATAAATGATATATTTAAGCATAATAAGTGCGTCAGTATTATTTATTTATTTTATGGTAATAAAGAAATTGTCGCTTTCTCGTTAGCTTTTATTTAACGTATGGTGGATCACGGACTCGGTCAAACGAAGAAGTATCGTGCATGTTATTCTTGTAACCGGAAATGGAGAAACCCCGGCAGATGAGGAATTGAAATAAAATGAAAAAAAATCGTCCTACGCAACAAGAGAAGAGAAATTATTGAGAAAGAAAAAACTGATGAGAGTGATCTCCAGATAACAGATAAAACTGTCGCCAGTTAAGTCTCAGTGACTCTTGTCTTCGACTCTTTACTTTTTTTACCATCCAGCTTTTTAAATATTCGAAAAAATCCTGTTATCTTGTATCTTAATTTTATTCAGAGGTCTGTTTATCAGTTTATGGACTGAGTATAGAGAAGACTTGTGGGAGTAAGAGGCCTCTAAAAAGCAAAGATGCCGACTAAGAGCAATTAGCTTGTCTGAAACCTGGTGGTCTCTCGAGGAGTCGGTGTCCACATTTTCCCGTAGCCTTACTTGTATTACTTACTGTACTGGACAGTCTAGTCGGTCGCGGTTTCGCTCGTAACGTCGCTGAGTAGTTGGAACATCAAAGTCGACACTTAACTTATATACTAGTCCGTTGCTCGCTCTAATCGACGCTAATGATGAATTAAAATAAAAATTACGTCTCTTCGGTTGTTGACTTACACGCAAGTCGACGCCATATATCCACATGTTCATTCACCTTTACTTTACTTACATTATTTATATTTATATTTATACATATATATATTATTGCAGTTCCCTTTACTTTTTAAAAAAAAAATATCAATTGTTCTTACTCCAATTACATGTCTTTATTATATTTAATTCGGCGTACCGTTATAATTTTGTAAATACTAAACTACCAAAACCGTTGTTGTTATATCATATATTTTCTTATACAAATATTACATACTCATCATGATTCCTCAAATTATTGTTTTATTTTTTAATTTTCTTGAAAAAAAATTTTTGTTAAAAATTTGTGGGGAAATTTAAACCTTTTTGAAAGAATATTTAAAATTTTATGGCATTCAATTTAAGTTATGAATTGTTCATGTCAAAAATGTTATTTTTTTATCCAATAGCTAATAAGTCCGTGAGAAATTGTCATAGAAAGTTGATCATGTAACCAAATTAAAGGGTAAAGGTCACTAAGAAATGTCTGGTAGTCGAATTAATTTTTAAAATATTTTAAAGTCTAAATTTTTTTTTTGAAAGCGAGTGAAAAATTTTGCAATCAAAAATTAAAAGTTCAAGACATTAAACTCAAAATTATGACATTGAGTTTTACTGAGACATACATAAAAAATTTTTTTGAATATCTAACGGAGTAGAGCTGGGAATTTTTATTATTATTTTAAATTTAAATGCCGGAATAAGAGAGAATAAGAATGGATTGACAATGATAGTTGGTATTGAGTATAAAAATAACGTTATGAAAATGGCTGGAGATCACAAACATGACAAACAGATTGAAAAAATAAATAAATAAAAGGTTGAACAGTATAAATATACTTTCACTAAGTAAGTATATCCAAGTGAACTAGATTTATTAACCGAGTCAATGGATCAATCGAGCAGAGTCTATTTAGATCAACCCAACATTTGAGATCGCATTATAAACCTCACTCCTATTTCATAAATTACTCATTACTCATTACTCATTAATAATTTCTCTCCATGAATTAAGACATTCACTGAAAATAATATTTACAACTCAATTTGCCCACGTGAACAAGATAATCAACAGTAAACCACTCATGAACCTGTCACTAAAAAAAAACATCGATAAACAATAATATCGCACGCCGAAAAAATAAATAAACCCAGGAGGTGAAAGTCACGTGCAGTATCGGTCCTTCAGCTTCCGCTTAATACACCACTGACAATAAAAAAATTTAAAAAAACGTTTCGGGGGGTCCTTGGATCATTGAAGCAGGAAATGGCACGAATTTAGTCCTAAGGCGATCTACAGTCAGAAACCGTGAACGTTACTGAGCTCTCGTTCCTCTGCTCTTGGTATTATAAATTAACGACGTGATATCTAACTCGTGTATGAGTATATAAATACGGTATTAAATATATATCATGAGAGCTAATCAAAGTTTTGTTATTGTATGCCCAGGGTCTGTTCATATATATTTGTATTTATACACGTACGGAGCAATATATTGAGATAGAGTAGCATCGAGTTGATCAACCGTAAAACATGTTTATCATAGGAATTATTTAAATTGTTAATTAGATTAACGATTAAGTGTAATATTACTTTATAAATCAATATTTAAATATTATCAATTCGTTCTACTTTTATTTAATTTACTAGACGTTTATTTATGATTGATTTTATTTAATTAATTAATGTATTTTACTCATTTAATTCTCGGTGTTATTTTATCTTTTAAATTTTATTTTTAGTTTTGTTTTCATTTGAAACAGTCACTCAATATATTTATTTTAAATAATTAATTACTACATTTCAAAAATTTCCTGTCAAAATTTTTTATCGAAATTCGGATCAGAAGTATTTATTTCAAATATCCATCAATTTTTTTTTTAAATATTTATCAAAGTTTTGATTCAAAATATTTATCAAAATTTTTAAATTAGAATATTTGTTAAAAAAATTTATTGGAGTAAAAAAAAATGAAATTAATTAAAACTCGAAATAAAATAAAATCTTGACATAAGTATATGTAATATTGCCAAAGAAGCAAATCGTGATGAAGTCTCGTGAGAAATGGGCAATTTAAATAAATCCAAGAACAAATCGGCTCGCAAGGCATCTAGATATCCAGCATTAAATATATATATTAGTGCAGTACCGAGAAATTGTCTCTTAACATACTAAAGTTTGTCTCGGGAATAACTAAATGTTCCAGACTACACGAGAACTCGGTTGGTTGGGTGATACGACACATAAAAGACACGAGAGACAAGCAAACACATACCTGGCACTTGGCAACTACTCGCTAGTTCGAGTCATTGATTCATTTTGAACACGAGAAAAGGCTTTTGCACTCGCACGTGCCTGACATACTATATATACATACAATATTAACAAATATCTGGGTTCAATGTTCAATCAATGGGAAAACGACATACTTACACGTTTTTTGACACTTTACAAATCAAAGTCTTAAACATTTTATTTCGGGACCAGACTATTTAATAATTCATTTATTTTAATTCTGATGAGATGACATCAAAAATCATTCACTGATTTATCATACAAGATAAATCTTTGCATAAATTTTAATAATTAAAACCCGTAAAATAAAAAAAAATTACGCTGGTCGATTACATTCGATATCTTAAAAAAAATAATAATTAGCGTAATGATAAATTAATTGCCGCGAAAAATTTAAAATAAATATTCGAGTCTCGGCAACAGAATTATAAATAATTCAATAAACGATCCGGGGAGTGAAGGTGGCAGTTGAATATTTCGAGAGAATAACCCAGCACTCGGTAGAACTGAGACCGGGACTCGAACCCGGACCGAGAATTTCACTGCGCTCGCGCTAAAAGTAAAAATAAAGCTATAAACATTGTAATAAATATATATACGCATGGATATAAATTTATATATCATACACAGATGTGTAATTTGATAAATATCTTATCAATCTATTAAAATGGGCGCGGATAAATGCTGTTGGGCTGAAGCAGATAGAGCTGGAAACTTATTTTCACGGCACTTTCTTCGTGTCGTATGCTAATTTCACGCACGTCTCTCGGGTAAGCAATAATCTTTATACCTTTATAACTCATACAGGCTTTATTTATACGGATGTATGTATACAGCCGATTCATATTCATCTACATTACAAGTATACTAACGCGTAGTATCCCGAGGCTACTGTTTTCACGCCCGCACACGATATGATACGATACGATTACAACTACGTTATTTTAATAAAATATTTAATGGACATATTGGTCCGTCGTTTTCACACTGAATTATCATTTTTATATTGAGGCAAGATAAGAAAATCCTGATTTTAATCAATAAATTATTAATGTGCCTTTTTGATTGAAATTTATGATAAAAATTTTGACAAGTACGTTGAAGAATGGTTTCGCGCGACAGCTTGTTCGTTAGACAGTCGAACCCTACTATAATTTTTTATTCGTTTTTGGAAGACTTCTGTTACGTACAAATTGCATCTCTAGTGTCGAAAAGACATAAAAAGTCCTGGGAATAATTTATTTTTTGAATTGAGACCCATATTAGGATAAATTAGAATGGGTGGAGATGGGTGGACATGGGTGGAGATGATTTTCTATGAAGAGTAGCCCTAACTTTGCTCCTGTTGGGAATAACCCATCACAACATTAACGTTTTTTGTTCATTACGATGTCCTCTAGTAGGAAAAGTCGTAAAAAGTCATGGGAATAATTTATTTTTGGAGTTGAGACCCATATTAGGATGAATTAGGATGGGTGGAGATGGGTGGACATAGGTGGAGATGATTATCTATGAAGAGTAGCCCTAACTTTGCTCCTGTTGGGAATAACCCATCACAACATTAACGTTTTTTGTTCATTACGATGTCCTCTAGTAGGAAAAGTCGTAAAAAGTCATGGGAATAATTTATTTTTGGAGTTGAGACCCATATTAGAATGAATTAGGATGGGTGGAGATGGGTGGACATGGGTGGAGATGATTATCTATGAAGAGTAGCCCTAACTTTGCTTCTGTTGAGAATAACCCATCACAACATTAACGTTTTTTGTTCATTACGATGCCCTCTAGTAGGAAAAGTCGTAAAAAGTCCTTGAAATAATTTAGTTTTGGAATTGAGACCCATATTAGGATAAATTAGGATGGGTGGAGATGGGTGGACATAGGTGGAGATGATTATCTATGAAGAGTAGCCCTAACTTTGCTCCTGTTGAGAATAACCCATCACAACATTAACGTTTTTTGTTCATTACGATGCCCTCTAGCAGGAAAAGTCGTAAAAAGTCCTTGAAATAATTTAGTTTTGGAGTTGAGACCCATATTAGGATAAATTAGGATGGGTGGAGATGGGTGGACATAGGTGGAGATGATTATCTATAAAGAGTAGCCCTAACTTTGCTCCTGTTGAGAATAACCCATCACAACATTAACGTTTTTTGTTTATTACGATGCCCTCTAGCAGGAAAAGTCGTAAAAAGTCATGGGAATAATTTAGTTTTGGAGTTGAGACCCATATTAGGACAAATTAAAATGAGTGGAGATGGATGGACATGGATGGAGATGATTATCTATGAAGAGTAGCCCTAACTTTGCTCCTGTTGGGAATAACCCATCACAACATTAACGTTTTTTGTTCATTACGATGTCCTCTAGTAGGAAAAGTCGTAAAAAGTCATGGGAATAATTTATTTTTGGAGTTGAGACCCATATTAGGATAAATTAGGATGGGTGGAGATGGGTGGAGATGATTATCTATGAAGAGTAGCCCTAACTTTGCTTCTGTTGAGAATAACCCATCACAACATTAACGTTTTTTGTTCATTACGATGCCCTCTAGTAGGAAAAGTCGTAAAAAGTCCTTGAAATAATTTAGTTTTGGAGTCGAGACCCATATTAGGATAAATTAGGATGGGTGGAGATGGGTGGACATAGGTGGAGATGATTATCTATGAAGAGTAGCCCTAACTTTGCTCCTGTTGAGAATAACCCATCACAACATTAACGTTATTTGTTCATTACGATGCCCTCTAGTAGGAAAAGTCGTAAAAAGTCCTTGAAATAATTTAGTTTTGGAGTTGAGACCCATATTAGGATAAATTAGGATGGGTGGAGATGGGTGGAGATGATTATCTATGAAGAGTAGCCCTAACTTTGCTTCTGTTGAGAATAACCCATCACAACATTAACGTTTTTTGTTCATTACGATGCCCTCTAGTAGGAAAAGTCGTAAAAAGTCCTTGAAATAATTTAGTTTTGGAATTGAGACCCATATTAGGATAAATTAGGATGGGTGGAGATGGGTGGACATAGGTGGAGATGATTATCTATGAAGAGTAGCCCTAACTTTGCTCCCGTTGAGAATAACCCATCACAACATTAACGTTTTTTGTTCATTACGATGCCCTCTAGCAGGAAAAGTCGTAAAAAGTCCTTGAAATAATTTAGTTTTGGAGTTGAGACCCATATTAGGATAAATTAGGATGGGTGGAGATGGGTGGACATAGGTGGAGATGATTATCTATAAAGAGTAGCCCTAACTTTGCTCCTGTTGAGAATAACCCATCACAACATTAACGTTTTTTGTTTATTACGATGCCCTCTAGCAGGAAAAGTCGTAAAAAGTCATGGGAATAATTTAGTTTTGGAGTTGAGACCCATATTAGGAAAAATTAAAATGAGTGGAGATGGATGGACATGGATGGAGATGATTATCTATGAAGAGTAGCCCTAACTTTGCTCCTGTTGGGAATAACCCATCACAACATTAACGTTTTTTGTTCATTACGATGTCCTCTAGTAGGAAAAGTCGTAAAAAGTCATGGGAATAATTTATTTTTGGAGTTGAGACCCATATTAGGATAAATTAGGATGGGTGGAGATGGGTGGAGATGATTATCTATGAAGAGTAGCCCTAACTTTGCTTTTGTTGAGAATAACCCATCACAACATTAACGTTTTTTGTTCATTACGATGCCCTCTAGTAGGAAAAGTCGTAAAAAGTCCTTGAAATAATTTAGTTTTGGAGTCGAGACCCATATTAGGATAAATTAGGATGGGTGGAGATGGGTGGACATAGGTGGAGATGATTATCTATGAAGAGTAGCCCTAACTTTGCTCCTGTTGAGAATAACCCATCACAACATTAACGTTTTTTGTTCATTACGATGCCCTCTAGTAGGAAAAGTCGTAAAAAGTCATGGGAATAATTTAGTTTTGGAGTTGAGACCCATATTAGGACAAATTAAAATGAGTGGAGATGGATGGACATGGATGGAGATGATTATCTATGAAGAGTAGCCCTAACTTTGCTTCTGTTGAGAATAACCCATCACAACATTAACGTTTTTTGTTCATTACGATGCCCTCTAGTAGGAAAAGTCGTAAAAAGTCCTTGAAATAATTTAGTTTTGGAGTCGAGACCCATATTAGGATAAATTAGGATGGGTGGAGATGGGTGGACATAGGTGGAGATGATTATCTATGAAGAGTAGCCCTAACTTTGCTCCTGTTGAGAATAACCCATCACAACATTAACGTTTTTTGTTCATTACGATGCCCTCTAGTAGGAAAAGTCGTAAAAAGTCCTTGAAATAATTTAGTTTTGGAGTTGAGACCCATATTAGGATAAATTAGGATGGGTGGAGATGATTATCTATGAAGAGTAGCCCTAACTTTGCTTCTGTTGAGAATAACCCATCACAATATTAACGTTTTTTGTTCATTACGATGTCCTCTAGTAGGAAAAGTCGTAAAAAGTCATGGGAATAATTTATTTTTGGAGTTGAGACCCATATTAGGATGAATTAGGATGGGTGGAGATGGGTGGAGATGATTATCTATGAAGAGTAGCCCTAACTTTGCTTCTGTTGAGAATAACCCATCACAACATTAACGTTTTTTGTTCATTACGATGCCCTCTAGTAGGAAAAGTCGTAAAGAGTCCTTGAAATAATTTAGTTTTTGAGTCGAGACCCATATTAGGATAAATTAGGATGGGTGGAGATGGGTGGACATAGGTGGAGATGATTATCTATGAAGAGTAGCCCTAACTTTGCTCCTGTTGAGAATAACCCATCACAACATTAACGTTTTTTGTTCATTACGATGTCCTCTAGTAGGAAAAGTCGTAAAAAGTCATGGGAATAATTTATTTTTGGAGTTGAGACCCATATTAGGATGAATTAGGATGGGTGGAGATGGGTGGAGATGATTATCTATGAAGAGTAGCCCTAACTTTGCTTCTGTTGAGAATAACCCATCACAACATTAACGTTTTTTGTTCATTACGATGCCCTCTAGTAGGAAAAGTCGTAAAAAGTCCTTGAAATAATTTAGTTTTTGAGTCGAGACCCATATTAGGATAAATTAGGATGGGTGGAGATGGGTGGACATAGGTGGAGATGATTATCTATGAAGAGTAGCCCTAACTTTGCTCCTGTTGAGAATAACCCATCACAACATTAACGTTTTTTGTTCATTACGATGCCCTCTAGTAGGAAAAGTCGTAAAAAGTCCTTGAAATAATTTAGTTTTGGAGTCGAGACCCATATTAGGATAAATTAGGATGGGTGGAGATGGGTGGACATAGGTGGAGATGATTATCTATGAAGAGTAGCCCTAACTTTGCTCCTGTTGAGAATAACCCATCACAACATTAACGTTTTTTGTTCATTACGATGCCCTCTAGTAGGAAAAGTCGTAAAAAGTCCTTGAAATAATTTAGTTTTGGAGTTGAGACCCATATTAGGATAAATTAGGATGGGTGGAGATGGGTGGAGATGATTATCTATGAAGAGTAGCCCTAACTTTGCTTCTGTTGAGAATAACCCATCACAACATTAACGTTTTTTGTTCATTACGATGCCCTCTAGTAGGAAAAGTCGTAAAAAGTCCTTGAAATAATTTAGTTTTGGAGTCGAGACCCATATTAGGATAAATTAGGATGGGTGGAGATGGGTGGACATAGGTGGAGATGATTATCTATGAAGAGTAGCCCTAACTTTGCTCCCGTTGAGAATAACCCATCACAACATTAACGTTTTTTGTTCATTACGATGCCCTCTAGCAGGAAAAGTCGTAAAAAGTCCTTGAAATAATTTAGTTTTGGAGTTGAGACCCATATTAGGATAAATTAGGATGGGTGGAGATGGGTGGACATAGGTGGAGATGATTATCTATAAAGAGTAGCCCTAACTTTGCTCCTGTTGAGAATAACCCATCACAACATTAACGTTTTTTGTTTATTACGATGCCCTCTAGCAGGAAAAGTCGTAAAAAGTCATGGGAATAATTTAGTTTTGGAGTTGAGACCCATATTAGGACAAATTAAAATGAGTGGAGATGGATGGACATGGATGGAGATGATTATCTATGAAGAGTAGCCCTAACTTTGCTCCTGTTGGGAATAACCCATCACAACATTAACGTTTTTTGTTCATTACGATGTCCTCTAGTAGGAAAAGTCGTAAAAAGTCATGGGAATAATTTATTTTTGGAGTTGAGACCCATATTAGGATAAATTAGGATGGGTGGAGATGGGTGGAGATGATTATCTATGAAGAGTAGCCCTAACTTTGCTTTTGTTGAGAATAACCCATCACAACATTAACGTTTTTTGTTCATTACGATGCCCTCTAGTAGGAAAAGTCGTAAAAAGTCCTTGAAATAATTTAGTTTTGGAGTCGAGACCCATATTAGGATAAATTAGGATGGGTGGAGATGGGTGGACATAGGTGGAGATGATTATCTATGAAGAGTAGCCCTAACTTTGCTCCTGTTGAGAATAACCCATCACAACATTAACGTTTTTTGTTCATTACGATGCCCTCTAGTAGGAAAAGTCGTAAAAAGTCCTTGAAATAATTTAGTTTTGGAGTTGAGACCCATATTAGGATAAATTAGGATGGGTGGAGATGGGTGGAGATGATTATCTATGAAGAGTAGCCCTAACTTTGCTTCTGTTGAGAATAACCCATCACAACATTAACGTTTTTTGTTCATTACGATGCCCTCTAGTAGGAAAAGTCGTAAAAAGTCCTTGAAATAATTTAGTTTTGGAGTTGAGACCCATATTAGGATAAATTAGGATGGGTGGAGATGGGTGGACATAGGTGGAGATGATTATCTATGAAGAGTAGCCCTAACTTTGCTCCTGTTGAGAATAACCCATCACAACATTAACGTTTTTTGTTCATTACGATGTCCTCTAGTAGGAAAAGTCGTAAAAAGTCATGGGAATAATTTATTTTTGGAGTTGAGACCCATATTAGGATGAATTAGGATGGGTGGAGATGGGTGGAGATGATTATCTATGAAGAGTAGCCCTAACTTTGCTTCTGTTGAGAATAACCCATCACAACATTAACGTTTTTTGTTCATTACGATGTCCTCTAGTAGGAAAAGTCGTAAAAAGTCATGGGAATAATTTATTTTTGGAGTTGAGACCCATATTAGGATGAATTAGGATGGGTGGAGATGGGTGGAGATGATTATCTATGAAGAGTAGCCCTAACTTTGCTTCTGTTGAGAATAACCCATCACAACATTAACGTTTTTTGTTCATTACGATGTCCTCTAGTAGGAAAAGTCGTAAAAAGTCATGGGAATAATTTATTTTTGGAGTTGAGACCCATATTGGGATAAATTAGGATGGGTGGAGATGGGTGGAGATGATTATCTATGAAGAGTAGCCCTAACTTTGCTTCTGTAGAGAATAACCCATCACAACATTAACGTTTTTTGTTCATTACGATGCCCTCTAGTAGGAAAAAGCGTAAAAAGTCCTTGAAATAATTTAGTTTTGGAGTCGAGACCCATATTAGGATATATTAGGATGGGTGGAGATGGGTGGACATAGGTGGAGATGATTATCTATGAAGAGTAGCCCTAACTTTGCTCCCGTTGAGAATAACCCATCACAACATTAACGTTTTTTGTTCATTACGATGCCCTCTAGCAGGAAAAGTCGTAAAAAGTCCTTGAAATAATTTAGTTTTGGAGTTGAGACCCATATTAGGATAAATTAGGATGGGTGGAGATGGGTGGACATAGGTGGAGATGATTATCTATAAAGAGTAGCCCTAACTTTGCTCCTGTTGAGAATAACCCATCACAACATTAACGTTTTTTGTTCATTACGATGCCCTCTAGTAGGAAAAGTCGTAAAAAGTCCTTGAAATAATTTAGTTTTGGAGTCGAGACCCATATTAGGATAAATTAGGATGGGTGGAGATGGGTGGACATAGGTGGAGATGATTATCTATGAAGAGTAGCCCTAACTTTGCTCCTGTTGAGAATAACCCATCACAACATTAACGTTTTTTGTTCATTACGATGCCCTCTAGTAGGAAAAGTCGTAAAAAGTCCTTGAAATAATTTAGTTTTGGAGTTGAGACCCATATTAGGATAAATTAGGATGGGTGGAGATGATTATCTATGAAGAGTAGCCCTAACTTTGCTTCTGTTGAGAATAACCCATCACAATATTAACGTTTTTTGTTCATTACGATGTCCTCTAGTAGGAAAAGTCGTAAAAAGTCATGGGAATAATTTATTTTTGGAGTTGAGACCCATATTAGGATGAATTAGGATGGGTGGAGATGGGTGGAGATGATTATCTATGAAGAGTAGCCCTAACTTTGCTTCTGTTGAGAATAACCCATCACAACATTAACGTTTTTTGTTCATTACGATGCCCTCTAGTAGGAAAAGTCGTAAAAAGTCCTTGAAATAATTTAGTTTTTGAGTCGAGACCCATATTAGGATAAATTAGGATGGGTGAACATAGGTGGAGATGATTATCTATGAAGAGTAGCCCTAACTTTGCTCCTGTTGAGAATAACCCATCACAACATTAACGTTTTTTGTTCATTACGATGTCCTCTAGTAGGAAAAGTCGTAAAAAGTCATGGGAATAATTTATTTTTGGAGTTGAGACCCATATTAGGATGAATTAGGATGGGTGGAGATGGGTGGAGATGATTATCTATGAAGAGTAGCCCTAACTTTGCTTCTGTTGAGAATAACCCATCACAACATTAACGTTTTTTGTTCATTACGATGCCCTCTAGTAGGAAAAGTCGTAAAAAGTCCTTGAAATAATTTAGTTTTTGAGTCGAGACCCATATTAGGATAAATTAGGATGGGTGGAGATGGGTGGACATAGGTGGAGATGATTATCTATGAAGAGTAGCCCTAACTTTGCTCCTGTTGAGAATAACCCATCACAACATTAACGTTTTTTGTTCATTACGATGCCCTCTAGTAGGAAAAGTCGTAAAAAGTCCTTGAAATAATTTAGTTTTGGAGTCGAGACCCATATTAGGATAAATTAGGATGGGTGGAGATGGGTGGACATAGGTGGAGATGATTATCTATGAAGAGTAGCCCTAACTTTGCTCCTGTTGAGAATAACCCATCACAACATTAACGTTTTTTGTTCATTACGATGCCCTCTAGTAGGAAAAGTCGTAAAAAGTCCTTGAAATAATTTAGTTTTGGAGTTGAGACCCATATTAGGATAAATTAGGATGGGTGGAGATGGGTGGAGATGATTATCTATGAAGAGTAGCCCTAACTTTGCTTCTGTTGAGAATAACCCATCACAACATTAACGTTTTTTGTTCATTACGATGCCCTCTAGTAGGAAAAGTCGTAAAAAGTCCTTGAAATAATTTAGTTTTGGAGTCGAGACCCATATTAGGATAAATTAGGATGGGTGGAGATGGGTGGACATAGGTGGAGATGATTATCTATGAAGAGTAGCCCTAACTTTGCTCCTGTTGAGAATAACCCATCACAACATTAACGTTTTTTGTTCATTACGATGTCCTCTAGTAGGAAAAGTCGTAAAAAGTCATGGGAATAATTTATTTTTGGAGTTGAGACCCATATTAGGATGAATTAGGATGGGTGGAGATGGGTGGAGATGATTATCTATGAAGAGTAGCCCTAACTTTGCTTCTGTTGAGAATAACCCATCACAACATTAACGTTTTTTGTTCATTACGATGTCCTCTAGTAGGAAAAGTCGTAAAAAGTCATGGGAATAATTTATTTTTGGAGTTGAGACCCATATAGCGATAAATTAGGATGGGTGGAGATGGGTGGAGATGATTATCTATGAAGAGTAGCCCTAACTTTGCTTCTGTTGAGAATAACCCATCACAACATTAACGTTTTTTGTTCATTACGATGCCCTCTAGTAGGAAAAAGCGTAAAAAGTCCTTGAAATAATTTAGTTTTGGAGTCGAGACCCATATTAGGATAAATTAGGATGGGTGGAGATGGGTGGACATAGGTGGAGATGATTATCTATGAAGAGTAGCCCTAACTTTGCTCCTGTTGAGAATAACCCATCACAACATTAACGTTTTTTGTTCATTACGATGCCCTCTAGTAGGAAAAGTCGTAAAAAGTCCTTGAAATAATTTAGTTTTGGAGTTGAGACCCATATTAGGATAAATTAGGATGGGTGGAGATGGGTGGAGATGATTATCTATGAAGAGTAGCCCTAACTTTGCTTCTGTTGAGAATAACCCATCACAACATTAACGTTTTTTGTTCATTACGATGTCCTCTAGTAGGAAAAGTCGTAAAAAGTCATGGGAATAATTTATTTTTGGAGTTGAGACCCATATTGGGATAAATTAGGATGGGTGGAGATGGGTGGAGATGATTATCTATGAAGAGTAGCCCTAACTTTGCTCCTGTTGAGAATAACCCATCACAACATTAACGTTTTTTGTTCATTACGATGCCCTCTAGTAGGAAAAGTCGTAAAAAGTCCTTGAAATAATTTAGTTTTGGAGTTGAGACCCATATTAGGATAAATTAGGATGGGTGGAGATGGGTGGAGATGATTATCTATGAAGAGTAGCCCTAACTTTGCTTCTGTTGAGAATAACCCATCACAACATTAACGTTTTTTGTTCATTACGATGTCCTCTAGTAGGAAAAGTCGTAAAAAGTCATGGGAATAATTTATTTTTGGAGTTGAGACCCATATTAGGATGAATTAGGATGGGTGGAGATGGGTGGAGATGATTATCTATGAAGAGTAGCCCTAACTTTGCTTCTGTTGAGAATAACCCATCACAACATTAACGTTTTTTGTTCATTACGATGCCCTCTAGTAGGAAAAGTCGTAAAAAGTCCTTGAAATAATTTAGTTTTGGAGTCGAGACCCATATTAGGATAAATTAGGATGGGTGGAGATGGGTGGACATAGGTGGAGATGATTATCTATGAAGAGTAGCCCTAACTTTGCTCCTGTTGAGAATAACCCATCACAACATTAACGTTTTTTGTTCATTACGATGTCCTCTAGTAGGAAAAGTCGTAAAAAGTCATGGGAATAATTTAGTTTTGGAGTCGAGACCCATATTAGGATAAATTAGGATGGGTGGAGATGGGTGGACATAGGTGGAGATGATTATCTATGAAGAGTAGCCCTAACTTTGCTCCTGTTGAGAATAACCCATCACAACATTAACGTTTTTTGTTCATTACGATGCCCTCTAGTAGGAAAAGTCGTAAAAAGTCCTTGAAATAATTTAGTTTTGGAGTTGAGACCCATATTAGGATGAATTAGGATGGGTGGAGATGGGTGGAGATGATTATCTATGAAGAGTAGCCCTAACTTTGCTTCTGTTGAGAATAACCCATCACAACATTAACGTTTTTTGTTCATTACGATGTCCTCTAGTAGGAAAAGTCGTAAAAAGTCATGGGAATAATTTATTTTTGGAGTTGAGACCCATATTGGGATAAATTAGGATGGGTGGAGATGGGTGGAGATGATTATCTATGAAGAGTAGCCCTAACTTTGCTTCTGTTGAGAATAACCCATCACAACATTAACGTTTTTTGTTCATTACGATGCCCTCTAGTAGGAAAAAGCGTAAAAAGTCCTTGAAATAATTTAGTTTTGGAGTCGAGACCCATATTAGGATAAATTAGGATGGGTGGAGATGGGTGGACATAGGTGGAGATGATTATCTATGAAGAGTAGCCCTAACTTTGCTCCTGTTGAGAATAACCCATCACAACATTAACGTTTTTTGTTCATTACGATGCCCTCTAGTAGGAAAAGTCGTAAAAAGTCCTTGAAATAATTTAGTTTTGGAGTTGAGACCCATATTAGGATAAATTAGGATGGGTGGAGATGGGTGGAGATGATTATCTATGAAGAGTAGCCCTAACTTTGCTTCTGTTGAGAATAACCCATCACAACATTAACGTTTTTTGTTCATTACGATGTCCTCTAGTAGGAAAAGTCGTAAAAAGTCATGGGAATAATTTATTTTTGGAGTTGAGACCCATATTGGGATAAATTAGGATGGGTGGAGATGGGTGGAGATGATTATCTATGAAGAGTAGCCCTAACTTTGCTTCTGTTGAGAATAACCCATCACAACATTAACGTTTTTTGTTCATTACGATGCCCTCTAGTAGGAAAAAGCGTAAAAAGTCCTTGAAATAATTTAGTTTTGGAGTCGAGACCCATATTAGGATAAATTAGGATGGGTGGAGATGGGTGGACATAGGTGGAGATGATTATCTATGAAGAGTAGCCCTAACTTTGCTCCTGTTGAGAATAACCCATCACAACATTAACGTTTTTTGTTCATTACGATGCCCTCTAGTAGGAAAAGTCGTAAAAAGTCCTTGAAATAATTTAGTTTTGGAGTTGAGACCCATATTAGGATAAATTAGGATGGGTGGAGATGGGTGGAGATGATTATCTATGAAGAGTAGCCCTAACTTTGCTTCTGTTGAGAATAACCCATCACAACATTAACGTTTTTTGTTCATTACGATGTCCTCTAGTAGGAAAAGTCGTAAAAAGTCATGGGAATAATTTATTTTTGGAGTTGAGACCCATATTAGGATGAATTAGGATGGGTGGAGATGGGTGGAGATGATTATCTATGAAGAGTAGCCCTAACTTTGCTTCTGTTGAGAATAACCCATCACAACATTAACGTTTTTTGTTCATTACGATGCCCTCTAGTAGGAAAAGTCGTAAAAAGTCCTTGAAATAATTTAGTTTTGGAGTCGAGACCCATATTAGGATAAATTAGGATGGGTGGAGATGGGTGGACATAGGTGGAGATGATTATCTATGAAGAGTAGCCCTAACTTTGCTCCTGTTGAGAATAACCCATCACAACATTAACGTTTTTTGTTCATTACGATGCCCTCTAGTAGGAAAAGTCGTAAAAAGTCCTTGAAATAATTTAGTTTTGGAGTCGAGACCCATATTAGGATAAATTAGGATGGGTGGAGATGGGTGGACATAGGTGGAGATGATTATCTATGAAGAGTAGCCCTAACTTTGCTTCTGTTGAGAATAACCCATCACAACATTAACGTTTTCTGTTCATTACGATGCCCTCTAGTAGGAAAAGTCGTAAAAAGTCCTTAAAATAATTTAGTTTTGGAGTTGAGACCCATATTAGGATAAATTAGGATGGGTGGAGATGGGTGGACATAGGTGGAGATGATTATCTATGAAGAGTAGCCCTAACTTTGCTCCTGTTGAGAATAACCCATCACAACATTAACGTTTCTTGTTCATTACGATGCCCTCTAGCAGGAAAAGTCGTAAAAAGTCCTTGAAATAATTTAGTTTTGGAGTTGAGACCCATATTAGGATAAATTAGGATGGGTGGAGATGATTATCTATGAAGAGTAGCCCTAACTTTGCTCCTGTTGAGAATAACCCATCACAACATTAACGTTTCTTGTTCATTACGATGCACTCTAGCAGGAAAAGTCGTATAAAGTCCTTGAAATAATTTAGTTTTGGAGTTGAGACCCATATTAGGATGAATTAGGATGGGTGGAGATGGGTGGAGATGATTATCTATGAAGAGTAGCCCTAACTTTGCTTCTGTTGAGAATAACCCATCACAACATTAACGTTTTTTGTTCATTACGATGCCCTCTAGTAGGAAAAGTCGTAAAAAGTCCTTGAAATAATTTAGTTTTGGAGTCGAGACCCATATTAGGATAAATTAGGATGGGTGGAGATGGGTGGACATAGGTGGAGATGATTATCTATGAAGAGTAGCCCTAACTTTGCTCCTGTTGAGAATAACCCATCACAACATTAACGTTTTTTGTTCATTACGATGCCCTCTAGTAGGAAAAGTCGTAAAAAGTCCTTGAAATAATTTAGTTTTGGAGTCGAGACCCATATTAGGATAAATTAGGATGGGTGGAGATGGGTGGACATAGGTGGAGATGATTATCTATGAAGAGTAGCCCTAACTTTGCTTCTGTTGAGAATAACCCATCACAACATTAACGTTTTCTGTTCATTACGATGCCCTCTAGTAGGAAAAGTCGTAAAAAGTCCTTAAAATAATTTAGTTTTGGAGTTGAGACCCATATTAGGATAAATTAGGATGGGTGGAGATGGGTGGACATAGGTGGAGATGATTATCTATGAAGAGTAGCCCTAACTTTGCTCCTGTTGAGAATAACCCATCACAACATTAACGTTTCTTGTTCATTACGATGCACTCTAGCAGGAAAAGTCGTATAAAGTCCTTGAAATAATTTAGTTTTGGAGTTGAGACCCATATTAGGATAAATTAGGATGGGTGGAGATGATTCTCGATGACGAGTAGCCCGTTACTTCATCATATCACAACTTTAACGTTTTTTGTACATTACGATGTCCTGTAGTAGAAAAAAATACAAATACATCAGAACGAATCTTTTTTTTTCGTAATCGACAACGGGCAGATGGCATCGCCAGTGTATTTTTATAAAAAGTAACCCGCGACTTTGCTTCTGTTGGGAATAACTCCGGACATCAATAACCTGTTTCGCTCATTATGATGTCCTCAATATAAATAATTAATCATAAATATTAATGATTAATAATTACAAAATTACCATAAGCATAAAAAATAAAAATTAAAAACCTGCTGAGAAAAAAATGAAGATCTCAATGACACTTCGTGGATCGGAAGAAATAAATAGTTTGCATATATTTAAGAACTCGTCTATGCAGTATAAGCCATATAGTAGTCAAAGTGTCGGCATTTACGTGCGTGTAATGTTAACCTGATGGCACGGTACTCATGCTAATTCACACCGGTGGTCTCTCACCGTTTCTCGAGAATCAGGTGAATAATAAAGCAGCCGCCGGTTTGCAACCTCGTTAAAAGACAACCGGTCAACCTACACTCTCTCACTTGGGCAAATAATAGCTAAGTATACCTGCATTGCATATACAGCAGCAGTAGCAGTCCAACTGCACATGTGTAAAGAGAGAAAATAATTTGATGATGACGAAGATGAATAAGACAAGGCGTGCTTGGATCGGGATAAGAACTAGCGAAACTCGCGGGTGAAATAAAACCCACCGATATGGTAAAAACGTGGAAATTGCGTGTAACTTAACTCAGCACTACACAGGGAGTCTAGGCGAATGCTTTACTACATTATGTACAATGTCTAGGATAGTTTATAGTTGGTGTAATAGTAGTAATATCAATAGAAATAGTTTATCTATTTAAGTAGTAGTGAATAAGAGAGTAAATGAATGGGCTCACGTCCGTTAAACTTGTGCATGCATGCCGGCTTTATATGCATTTGATACATTTCCTTCCATCCAGTACTTCTTCTTCTTCGTTCCCCTTTCGCTGCCGCCAATTTATGGAAATCGCGGATTCGTTTTGACCGCGAGAAAATCTGATTAACGATTGCACTACTTTCAATATTCAATTCAATCCCTTTTAACTTTTCATTTATATCCATACATATATGTATATATGTATACATTTGCTCATTTAATTATGCAATAAATATTTATTTTAACATGTTGATATCATATATGTATAATTAGACATAAATTATATAAATATCATGTAGAAATCCATCATTAAAAATATAACCGTGGGTACTGAGTTACTAAATATTTTATAATGACGTACACATGTTTTTGTTATTTAAATAAATCGCAAATGGACATTTAAAATTTATATTGCTGTCGGTGTGTGAACAATATATTTGTTAATTGTTTGGTTAAAGTCACTTGAGGATGCGGAATAAATGTAATCGAGTGTAAATTTAAAAATATCGATGATTCAAATGAAAGAGAGGAGAATATTTATCGAGCTGTTAATAAATCGTGTGGATTTAAGAAACATGAGGCGTTGATTTCCATCAGCCTTTAATGAATCCATATGATACCTTTAGATATACACTAAAGAGAGCTCGTTATGATTTTATTACGATATAAACTTTCCATGTTAAATTTCACTTTTAAAAGACTTCATCAAATAAATCATTTTTAATTCTATTTTATTTCTCGACTCATCGTCGCTGAAACTTATTTCGGTTGATAAAAAAATTATTACGTCTTAAAGTATTTTTTTGTAAGGTCGAGTACGTGGTTGAAAAAAAAAGCAGACGTAAATCGGAAATTTTGTTGCGTTTCAGGACTCGGCGCTCACCGTGACCAATGGCGATGGTGCAATGACAGGCAACTTGTAAATTAACCGCTGCGTCTTGTTGTTCTGCAGAACATATATGCGTGTAAGTATATATTTATATTTAAAAAGATTCTGGTACTTTACGAGATATACTGGCCCACAAGGACGGCCGAGATGAAGATGGTGCAACCAGGTGGGCATAGCGCCTGAGTATCGAGGCACTAAATATTTCCCGAGTGAAACTGACTCTCGTTAGTGCCCACAATGTCTTTATGCATGTGTGACGTAACAACGAATTGTGATGAAAAGAAAAATGAGAAACCGAAGCCACAAAAAAACTAATTGTTTGTCTTTTTTTTGTTTCCGTGATTTAAATCAACTTCGACCCGACATCTTTTGGTTTTTTTTCCTCTTACGTGTAATTCATTATTTTTAGTATTCAAAAATTCATTTTTGTGTTTCCAAATAACTCTCACACAATACTTTCGATTATTCTCACCGACAAGATAAAGTTTGATATCGTAATTAACCAAAAAGGTTATTTGTATGTACATTTATTAAAATAGATTCACGGATGCATGAACTGAATAAAAGATTAAATTTTTTTATTTCGAAATCTTGATATTGTTTATTGTTACGCATAAAAGTTCTGATTATGCTTTGAGGTAACAGCAGAAAATTAGCTTTTTTTATATCGCTTACATGTGTGTCCATAAAGAAACACTTATGAGATCCCTCAAATATTCATCTTTCATTTTCAATGAAAATTAAATATCTTTTTTTTATTTTTCTGACTGTTACGAAATTCGGCAAAAAATAGAAATTTTTCTAAGGTTAAAAAAAACATTTTTATCAAAATTACGTCGGGCATTAACCTAACGCTTGTGATATCAATGCCATTAAAATTTTTAATTGGTTCAAAAAACTCATTTTTCCCGCCCATCTAATTTTGGAAACTAGAGACTCGAAAAATCTGCGAAAATTCCCGAATTCGTCCAGATCTTTGATGTAAATTTTTTAGGCTGGTTATCGCAGTTTCGTAAATAAATAATAAATATGTCAGTAAATGTCAAAAGTTGAATATTAAATTTTAAATATTTATAAATATTTTGACAGTCACTACAAACATGTTGACTTCCGGGCATGAGTCTCCGCAAAACGGTTTTTTCACCATAGAAACTATTCAAAAATTTTTTCAAGCACAATATTCGCACGTCAGAATTTCTGTAAATCGAGCTTATGATTCCGATGGGGAGTAAAACCATCCCCTATTTTTTCCCCAATCGCCGGATCGAATTCCCCGTCCTGTTCATCACCCACCCGATCAATTTAAACATCCCTACGGAAATATTCCGCCTACACGCATGTCTACACACGGATCCATATATTCGTACGTACATACGTACAATCAAACAAAAAAAAGCGATTTCGTCGGGCAGAGCACGACTACGGTTTAGTGAATCGAACCGCTCCAAGTTACTCTTTCGAGGAACAGCTGTCGGCTTCACCCAAACTCGCTTTACTCCCTTTATCCATCATCAAGGATAAACTTGTCCCTTTCCAACAAAACTCTCACCCTCTTTCACTCTCCTTTTCTTTCACATCTACATCTACATCAACAGCCAGACTATTTTTTTCCTTTTTTCTTTACTTCTTCCAGATCTGATCGCCACGCACACTATCGTCTCCGATACGTCTCAACCGTAACCAAAAATAATAAAAGACCCTCGTCCTTCTTCTTACATATATTATTACATATATACATCCATACGTGTACACATAAATATATATATATCTATATATATAATATACATACAGACATTCTTCAACAAAAGACTCAACTCGCGCCACGAGCCACTTAATATTATTACAGCTGTACTCTTTCACCATAAAATAATTTTTTTTCATCTAAAAATGGATAAAAAGTCATTCAAAAGTATTCAATCTCTTACTCTTAGTTTTGTTTTAATTAAATAAATTTATTAAGCAATTGAATCATAAAAACATTCAACGAAAATAATACAAAAGGTCAAAAGTTCGAAGCCAAGTTTAAATTTACCCGGCAACAAATCATCCAAAGAATGAAATATCTCCAATAAAAACCACGAGGAGACACCAGAAAAAAATAAATAACAAATACAATGTACGATGAACTGTAGGTTCTTTATTTCTTCCAGCTTACAACGTAGTTTTTTCTCCAGCTGTCCTTACTCCTTAGTCTTAAGTATCATGTGTGCAGTATAGTCCCTAACTCCCTACCTCGCATCCACACCGTGGAATCGTTTGAGTTTAAAATCCTTTGGACGCGTGTTGGCTGCTATGCCAGGTCCAGGTCCAGGTCCATGAGTATTCCACTCCCACCGGTTTTATTCAGTCTCGAGTCTTCGGCAACCACTACCTCCACTACTACTACTTACACACTACCGCCACCATTCTTGTGCAGTCTTCCAAGCGCAGAAGTGCGGCGTCGATGGGTACTAACTCCTCCGAACGAGCCAGTTACTAGTTACTGTACACTGCTCATATTCAGTTTCAGTGTGCTGGTGATCTGCCGGTTACGGTCTTTGGTCTACCGCCTGCTTCAGTACGTTTCTGACTATCAAAGTGATCACATGTCATTGTCATTATTTTTTATTTTTTATGATACCCAGGATTTTGAACTCCGAAAAAATAAAATTTCACATCAATAAAAAATTTCTTTAAGGGGTAGAAATTTTTTGAAAAATTAAAAACAGAATTTTCGGGGTTTTTATTTCGGAGTTTAAATTTTCGGACAGTGGATTTAAATAGTGACTGAAAATAAAAAAAAAACTTTAGTGGATTAATTTAATATTTTAAGACTATAAAAAAAAAAACTAAACAATTTGACAGTTTTATTGAACGACTTTTGGTGAATTCACGGTGAATTTAAGAACTTGTTTGGTGGGTTGTTTTTAAGTGGGAGAAAGAAAAATAAAAAAGAGCACAAGGGAGCTGGAAGAATTCGGGAACGCAAAGTAAGATTCGAACCCTCGACTTTAGTTCAGTTCTCTAGGTTTTTTTGCTCTACCAACTTTATGCTTTTTGCCCTGTGTTACTCCCGGCGTTTTTGTAATTATTATTATTACAATACATCACTAATTTCACTCGCCCTATAATTTAAATCGTTTTTTTATTTTGCTAAAAAATATTTATTATAAATAAATTTAAAAATAAAACCGGTGCGTGTTTGTGATCCAACGGGTGGCGAAAAATGTAAACTGCATCAAGCTGTAAAATTATTTTTTACAAACATAAATTAACATTCATGTGAGAAACTAATCATTAAAAGCTTGGATATTTATCATTTTATTATTTTCGGTAAGTTTTTTATTTTTACAGTCACTCATTTTAATTGATAGTCAATTTTCATTTGAAAAAAAGGTTATTTTGTATTGGCAGGAATTAATTTAAAAGATTTTTTATAATGTTAATTATCCCTGACCTTGGTGAATAAACAAGGTCAAATAGTAACAATAAAATTGATCTCGTAACGGAAGTCCTTGTCTAAATATTTAAATAATGACTACAAAGTCTGATATTTTTTATTACTTCTCTTATTATCTATTCAATAAGTAAATAATGATTTTATATCAAGAGTCAAAAATCCTACAGAATCCAAATAATTTTATGAGTGTAAATGTAGCAACCATCAGACAAATTTATAACTATAAATAAATAGAGTAAATAATTAAAAAAATAAAATTTGAAAAAAATGGGCATTTAAAAAATTTCAAAATTAAGAAGTGCATTTTTTCTAAATATTTTTTTTTTAATTATTTACTTCATTTTTTTATAGTTTTAAATTTATCTGATGTCTACTGAATTGACACTCGTATAATTTTATGATACTGGTCAGCCGACGTCTAATAATATTTTTATCTTTTCAAAACGGTAAATTATAAAAAAATGCACCTGCAGTTTTCAAAATTTCCTACATGTGCATTTTAAAAATTTTTTTTTTTAATTAATTTGTCGAAAGAAAAATCTGGAAATTTTCCTTGATCAAAATTAGACATTGGTTTAAAAAATTATCTGACGGCAATTATTGAGTGGAAATGAGTTGATGACATGAGTCGAATAAGAAATCTGAATCTGAAGTATAAAAGTATGAGTAGAGACAAAGTCTGAGAAAATGCATTAGACGTTTGGTAACGAGTGAAAAAGTCGGTATTGGAGCGTCCGGTTCTTATTCTGGTTCTGATCGTAACACTGGTGAGGTCAGATAATTTAAATTAACTTACTCTTGGTATTGCTAATCGTGTAATAGCCTGTCAGGTGTGTTTACTTGTTAAATCAGTCAGTCAGGTGAACGTAGCCAGTGACTGGCATCGTCATTGAAAACTTTCTCGCTGCTGCTGATGCTGCTGCTCAGCTTCTTCAGCTTTTATGACAAAATCTCATCTTTTAACTTTCATCACCTCATTTTATTGTCTTTAAAACAATTCAATTGTTGTTATTATTATTATTATTATTGTTAATAATTTATTTCTTAATTAAAATAGTGTAAAAATAAAAATGATAAACTTAGGAATGCGTTAAATTGATGGGTTGATTTAAAATTTTGTTTGCTTATAATTTATGGAGTGAGCGTAATTTTTATGGTCTCGCGAATTAATGTGTAATGAGAATGAGTAATGAGTAATGAGTAGAAGTGGAATTTTAAGTGCAGGTGTAGGAGTACGTGTAAGTATAAGTGTAAGGTAATGTCTGATGGTTTAAAAAATGAGGAGTTAAATTAAAGTGGACGTAGACGCGTATTATACCCGAGTAGAGTCGAGGATTTTCGTTTGATGATGCCGAGGTTGGGTAGAATGGAGTAGAGCTGAGTGGAATCGAGTAGTCGGGTATAGTAAGAGTATGCTTGGGTTCGTAGATATAGTATAGAGTCACATGCTGTCGGTGTGAGAGGGCAAAAACGCGAGAACTCGAGCGTAAATCCAGGATGTAAACGTTCCTGCGAGGGCACTGAAGTCACAGTCAAGGTAGTCGTCCTTATATTCATTTATTTTTGTCTCCAATCTCTCATCCTTTTTATTTTCTTATGGAATATTATGACTTTTTATGGATACCTGACTCATTTATCATTACACGTTATAATTTTATGCGTAATTTAATTTTAGACACTGATTTTATTCGGAGGGAATGGAGAAGAGGGGAAATATTTTTAATAATTGAGGAAAAAATATATTTATACGGCTTATTTTTATTTATTTTTTGTAACTATTGGAAAATTTTATTATCTTATCGGATCTTATCATGTGTATTTGGATAATGTGTCGACGGTATAAATTATGAGTTAATTAAAATATAAACTTGAACTTGGTAATGGATGTTAATTAGTATTTTTAAAATTTATTAGTGATTAAGAGTTAACTGTTAGTTTTATGACACTGAAGTCTTATCGTTCATTACCACTTATTGTTAATAAAAATATTTTTTTCGGAGAAATTGTTTTTTTGATAAAAAGATATTTATTACTAGTGCAATTTTCTAGGAAAAACATTTTAGATAATTAATTAATCAAAGAAATATAAAATTGAAAGAATTTAATTTTTTTGAAATTACCACTATATTGTACGGTAAAAATCCGTTCCAAAACTCATACTAGACGAGTCGAAAAATTTATTTTAAAGCCTAAAATTTTTTCTTTACTGACCTAAATAGTTGATTTATTACTACCTCATAATTCATGTAATTCAATAATCAAAATTTCACATGAAAAATTTCAGTTAGGAAAAATATGACTTTTAAAATTCTCCATTTTTTATTCCGATCCATCCAACTCATAAATAAATTATTAATTAATTAATTGACATGATTAATTTATTTCGATAATTATTTATGAATTTAAAATTTATTACATGAAATTTTCTTCTCAAATATTTATTAAAAAAAAGATAAATATTAAAAGAATTTGAAGAAGTATTTAGCCGACAAGTTCTTCTTATTCCCAGCGAGCTGTGAAGTTAAAAAAGGAGTGAAAATAGTGTACGTAGATTAAGAGGATAAATAAGATGAATATACAGCAAGAACAAAGAGAGTAACGGAGAAAGAAAGTTCCTTGTACAATTCGAAATCGAACGAGGCTAATAGGGAAGAGGAACACGCGGTGGTAATTTCACCTACGCTTTAACCAGCATCTATATACATCGAGCGCCCGGCAATGAGACAAGACACACAAGACACATCACACATCACATATCCTACGTCAGACATGATACATAAATATATGTATATATATATATATATATATATATATATATATATATTTATTTATAAAAAATAAATACGATGCGGGAAGAGGAACGTGTCGCGCGATTGCAAGTACACTTCAATCCCGATGGACATTAAAACCGGTATGAAAGACATTATTGGCCTCTTATGGTCAAGGCAGACTTGAACTGCTAAAGCTGAATAAAATAAAAGAAACCATACCTCTATCGCGACCGGTAACCACTTCACCACTTAGTCACCATCACCCACTACTTTTTATATCATTATTATTATTTTTATTTCCTATATATATTCATTAAAATTATATAATTTTTTACTTTATTAATTACGTCATATTTACTTTTGATTTTTAATTATATCATTTAATAGTCATTATTCTTTCTTTTTTTGTATATAAAATTATATAATTTATCGACAATGTACTCTAATTAAAGTTAGGGTTAGTTGATATAAGGACTAAATAAAAAAAAATTTGATAACCGTCGCCATAATAGGTTACTTTTTTTACATAAAAATATATTTAGCCATAAAATTTGAATTAAATTCTCAGATTCCATATTTGGAATTTTAATAAAAAAAAAAAAAACCAGAGAATGGCTGAGCCTAAAAAACACGTGTTCTGACAAAAGACGTCACATTAATTTGATAAATGACACACTAATATTGATTACTACAAAAAATGTGTTAGACCGGATTCTCAGTTAGTTTTGTACGGAAAAGTCTCTATGGGGGGTCGGAAAAATTTGAGTGTCCTATGGTTTCAGGTCATGACCATTTTTAACATTCCCTATACAAGAAATTCGAAACACGGAAAATAGATTCTCACTATTTCGTGAATGAAAATAAATTTTCCCAAACTCAATGAACATAAAAAATTACAATTCAATAATTATTAATACATATATACAAATCTGTAATTAGTCTTATATATGTTACTAATTACTGCTGTTATATAAAAGATTGTCGCATGTCTAATAGAGAAAAACAATGAATATTTATTACCACTGTTATTGTTATTCATAATTTTACTTTCATTACAATATAATGCTCGCATTTTTAACCTGACCTAAAGTCATATAACGTTATATATACAGTAAAAAAATATAACTTTCATTGTCGCGGTGAGAAAATGCATAGAAACCCATGATTATACATACAATTTTTTTAAACAAAACCAAAGTTATTCTCATGCACAGTAATATATATGTGAGAAAATGCGCATCATATGAATGCGCATTAAAAAAAATTATTAAATAATTCCAAGTTAATATTTATTTATTTTACCCTTCATGTTAACCAATTGATTAACAGCTTTTTATTAAAATTACCGCAGCCATTAAATTTTATCCCTGATTTTTAGCGCCAATTCAAAAAAGAATAATTCAAACAATGGCAGTGTACAAATATGTAATTTAAGTACACGAGACATCACAGGAAGTTAAAGTATGTACAGACTTTAGTAATTCCTGGTGTGCAGACAATTGAAAATGAAACGCATCGAGTCTACAAGTTTGTTTTAAAATATAGTGATCACGACAGATATATAAATTTATATGCAGGAAATTGTTTGGTCGTCGAAGTGAAGTAAAAATAAAAATATGAAAAATTTAGTCAGTGAATAGGATGAAAGTTGTGAATTTTAATTGAAATAGATTAAAGTGGAAGTAAAAAAAAAATGATGAGAAAATATATAACGATAGTAAATGGAGTAAATGGGAATCGGACAAAAGTTATATGGGGAGCCGAGCACATGCTCACACATTTAAATTTCACCGAGATGGATCACGTATTTCATTAAATGTCGCTCGTTGATCCTACTGCTTACGCTACTCTATCTCTGCTGCACTCGGTACATATGTACTTGGTATGTTTAGTTACACTGCGCAACTATAATACACACCAGAGTTTGTAACAGAGATCATACAGTTGCATATATAGCGTAGGATCTTACTAAAGTATAAAGTAGAACAACCTATTCTCTTTCATCTTGTTCTATTATTTTATTCTTACTGTACACGAGTGTTACTTTGTTTTTTTTTCCGTGGCTGCGAATCTTGATGCACGAATCCGCAATGCCGGAAGCTTATTTTACACTACGTACAATGTATAAATGTACTTGCGTGCTGATTTCATCGTAAAATAAATTTTTTTTCATATATTTATTTCTTTATAACTTAAAATTATAAATAAATTCAAATATTATGACTTTTAATAATTTTAAACGGCATTGAATTGAAATATAAACTAGAGATTATTTATAATGATAAGAGCTTAATCTCAATTTAATTCACCGTCAAACACTTTCGTAAACAGAAATTAAATGATTGCATATAAATAACAAGAACAAGAAACAATAGCTGTCCTTGTCCAAACAACTCAACACTACAGCAGATCTTGATCTATATTTAATATCAATCATACACATACTACACGAGTACAAAAGATTCGATTAAATGATTTAAAGATAATTAACCTTTTTCTCACCCCATATCTCACCGAAAATAAAACAAAACTATTAAATTTCTATGACGATAAATAATTCTTGTTACATGTCAACTTGTCCTATTGTCTTGCAATGAATACAACGTGTGTACTTTAGCAATTTAAAAAATAAAAACAGAAAAAAAGTGAAACGTTCACTTTTTTTACGCCGCTCGATTAAGAAAAGAAAATATTTCCGGTTTATTATTTTTACTCCATTCAACTCCGTTGTTCTATCTATGTATTAATTATAATTCGTTGCTCATTATGCTAATTATTCTCAGAATAATAACAACTATCATGATCATCAAATTTTTAAAAATATTTTGCATTTTTTTTTGGCAAAACTTAATTTTCTCTCCTAATCAGGTTTTTAATCTGATAAGGATTCTAACTGATCTTATTAATTTAGTTTATTGTTAATGATCTATAGATCATTGTTTTTTTACTTTCATTAAAAAATTTCTTTTTATACTAATTTTTAATTTTTTTTAAAAAATATTTCTAGTTAAATTTTATGAGTTTGAATGTAGCAGACATGAGACAATTTTAAAATTATAAATAATGAAAAAAATAATATTTTAAAAAAATGCACTTATGAATTTTTAAATTTTTTAAATGTGCATTTTTTAAAAATTTTATTTTATTAATTATTTACTCTATTTATTTATAATTTTGAATTTGTCTGATATCTGCTACATTGACACTCATTAAATTTTTTGATCTTCGTTGCGTTTGAAAACTAAAATTATGTGAAATTCTAACAAACTAGATATTAATTTTAAAAAATTACAAGCAATCAATAATGATTCATATAAATTACAATTTTTTCTACTGCCAAAAATTTCTCATTAATTTTAAAACTGAAATTAAGTGAAATTGTAACAAAACTAATATTTCAATTAAACAATTATTAATGATTTATAAATGATAATTTTTCCTATCATTAACAATAATAAATAGACGTATATATATTACTTTCATTATTTTCCTAATATATAAATATATAAATATGAAGCACATAACAGAGTTAACCAAGTTATTTATCTTTAAAAAGCGAGAGTGAAAGACGGGCATGCACGCGTACACACATTTTATATCAGACGCATTATATGGTACGGTGTGCATCGGAAAAAGAGTTTTATGTACAACCCGTCCATCCAATCAGCTACTAATTTATCTATTTATCGTTAGTTTAATATCTTTACATATAATAGTGAAGGTAAATAACCCAGTGTACACTCATGTGAACATATTTACCAACAGAAGCATTAAATATAAACACAAATATAAATAAAATTATTATTATTATTATTATTATTTTATAATAATTAAAAACAAACATATAATTATCTGTCGATTTAACTTTCAATATTTATCGTAATATGTTATTAATGATAATTTTTCGTTTTTTAATAGATTTTATAATAGAAAAATAATTCAAAGATAATGATTATGTCGTTGGGTAGAAAGCTCTTTAATCCTTTTTCGTCGAGGTTTATTTTCAATCTAGTCCTTTAGGATTTTTTTTATGGGTATAAATAACTGTGAGAGTGCGGGATATGATGGCATGATATAAATTACACACGACCAGATACAAGAGGGTCCCACGAGCTAAGAACTCGCAATTATTTTTCATTCACAATGGCGGCGCCTTGCCTCACTCATTCCTTCACTCACTCCTTGGTCCAGAGATCATTTGTGCTCCACAGGACTCACGAGATTAATCCTTTTTTATGTTCATATACTAGACTGTTATTAGATTTACAGCTCATTTTTGCATGCGGTTGCTTGGTAGATTTTAAATATTTTAATTTGAAAATTTTTTTAAATTCAAAGATAAATTTTCTGCTGATCGAAATGGAGGCAAAAATTAAAAGTTTTAAAAATTTTTTTCAAATGTCAGTTTCAATATTTCTGGGCACATTTTGACATTTAAATTTTTTGAAAAATGGAGTTTAAATTTGAGTAAAGACGTGAAAACTTCATATATATATTAGTTTAAATTATGTCGGGCACTGAGAACTATTATCTTAATAGTTTTTTTTAGCGATAGCAGTATCTCAGTCCCACATGCCTATTAGTCCGCATGCAAGTTAACTGAGACCCTTTTCCATTAACATTTATTAAGTAAACTCGATGACCCAGAGAATTCTTTATCTCCGACTTCCGGTGGGAACACTTGTAGAAACTGAAAACACGTGTATTAATTGTAACATCTCAGCTAATTGTGTTAATAATAAATTCAAACTTTTACCGTAACTTTTGTTCCCATTGTTCAAAAGCAAACTCATCGCAAAAATCTCTCGCTTGTTTTATTTTCCTTACAGTTTGAAAACCCGTTTTTTTCTCCGAGTATAAAGACATCTCATCCCTTAATACCAAAATCCGTTTATTTTTATGCATAAGCACAGCGGCAGTGCAACAAGCTGATGTAATTCACACTTATCGTTTGCACGCGACACAGGATATCCTTGAAGCCCGCTAACGGAGTTCAGCAAACAAGCAGCTAAGCCTCGAGTGTCTCTTTCGTCCTCGCCAGGAATTTCAATAGTATTTTCCCACAGGTATAAGACATCACTCGGTATGATAGTTAATGTATACCCGTATCTATCGTGTGCCCATTACCCCATTCACTCGAATAATGCATTTGATACCGACTCATACAGGCAGCAAACTCAAGAGCCCATATCTCATCCCCAATCCTCATGGCTCGACCGACCAATTCACCATCAATGCAATTCATCTTATAAATTCTCTCCTCCTTAATTCGCATATCCACTTGATCTAACTCGTGAATAATCTCAAGTGCTCGTGCCGATCGTGCCCGAAATTCACAGACGACATTAATTATCCGAGGATAGACTAGCCAAGTCACTTAAGCTCTCATTATTCGTCTTTACTCAGCTTACACACAGATACATGACTACAAACACATGCACTTACTGCAAATGAAAAAAAAAAAAAAAAAAGAAAATCTATTAAGAGAATAAGAAGCAGATAGTTGAGAGAAAATTCTTTAAAGCAGCATCTATCTTTTATTTATTCTTTCTCCACCTCAAAACGGAGTCACGACGATTGGTGTGTCCCACCAGCTGGCACATTATCTTCATGTAAATGTGTCGGGTATATTCACAACTAAAACCTCGTGTGAGGGGTATATATGAACATGTACATGTGCATACATGCATACACACATGGCACATGATCGTGAGAATGCGATCCGCTTTTATGGGAAGCCATTACGGCCACCGCCAAGACACATACACATGCACTTATTCTTATTCTTGGTCTATACTAAAGTTATCTCGACAGTAGCAACTAAAATCTCTATAAATAATAAACAAAGAAAGTGGGCCTTGACCTTGTTAATAATTCGTATTCAATAATTAATTTTATTGTCGTTTGAATTTTCAAATATTTTTATGGAGAATTTAAATTATTAATTAAATTAATTTATTTTCTTCAGCTGATAATTAAGAGGTTGAATGGAATAAAATTAAAGTGAGGAAAAAAAATAATAAGTTAAATAATGTAACGAACGTTTTCCGTTCGTTGATCTTCACTGTTGCGCAATGATATTTTAACATACTTATGTATTAACGGTTTTTTTTCCTTTTATTTTTATCATTATTATTGTTATTATTGTCGAGTTTTTTTTCCGTAACGATGTATAGAAAATAATGGAATTAATGGATGTCAGTTTGAGTTGGATAACTATAGATAATCATTGCACAAGTTGCTAATTTAATAAAATTTATTATTATCCTAATAAGAGTATAAATATAGGTATACATTAACGTTAATGATATGAATGAACAATCATGTATTACGAAAGTATTTTATAACGGATTATTTGAACTTTTTATCGCGAGAATAATTAATTATATAGAGCAAGGAAGAGGGGAGGGGGAAATTATATGAATATTGTTATTTTTTTATTTTTTCACGTCGAATGAATAGAGGATATTGATATGATCTGTAAAAAAAAAATTTTTGCTACTCAGTAATAAATACAAAAAATGTTTGGAGCCAATAATCTGAAATTAGAAATTTTGAATTTTAAAAATGTCAATAAATTTACAAAAGAACATTAGATTTAAAATTTAAGCTGACCTCTTTTACCTCATTGTCTTTTATAATTATTAATTGCTTGTAGAAAAAATAATTTAGCGAATTAATTATTAATTGGGTAAAATTAAAAATAATTTTTTTGGTCTAATTTATTTATGAAGTAGATCAGTAATTAGTTAATTGAATAATTTAGAGAATGTGTGTAGTTATTTTGTTGGAGTATAGGGAAAAAAAAATGAGGTTTGAAAAAATGAGAGAAAAAATTAACGAGTAGTGAATTTAATGAGTTATCGGAATAAAAAAGTTAAAAAATGTGTAACAGAAATAGCGAGTATTAGAAAAGATTCTCATGTGATTTCTCTTGGCGAAAGAAAGCGCTAATCAATGACGAGATGATCTTATTGTAGATCGCGATTACCGGAAGCATTGAGTTCAGTATCGAGTACAAGAGGTTTGAATTTGCAAGAGAATTAATTGTTTGGATGTAATAGCTCGAGTGGTTAGTTATTTATTTAGATGTGTGTGAGTGTGTGGTGTTGGTGGATAGAGGTGTGCGTGAATGAGCGAGTAAATAAAAGCGAAGGTAATGTAAGGCAAGGAACTAGATACCTGTATGTATGTCTGTAGTGTATAAGATTGTTTATAGACGGGGGGACTCCTCCCGTGTGATCTGGCACGCTGCAGTCGTCGCGATAAATCGTCGATTAAACGGTGGGTCACGACCTCGCATTAGTTAGCGAGACTTTAAAGCTACTCTACAGTCTGAGTGCAGTCAAGAGAGTGTAGTCCTCTCTTACATTAGAAGACTCCCCGATCCTTCCAGGAAGTTGCTCACCGAACTTCTTGCCTCCATTGACCTTCCCCACGCCCTCGTCTTCGATTCTCGTTCCACTTGTTTTCTTATTTTTATTTTTTTTTCATCAGTTTTTTGTCCCTTTGTTGTGCATTTCTAAGTTACAACCTCGCCAGTTTCTGTGAATAAAAAAAGTCTAGTCCTCTTTGAAAAAAAATTTGAAAATTATTTACTTTCATCTCTATCAGCTCAATGTTTTTAAAATAAACATTTTCTTTTAAAAAAAAATTTAATAATTTTAATCTTTATAAAATAATTGAGGTAATTTTCAATTCAATTAAAATAAATCAATTCTTATATTTTAATAAAGGTCATGAAAAATAAAATTTTAATTCACTTAATTACAAGAAATAATACGAAATAATTTTCATAAAATTATATTTAATAATTAAATTATATTATAAAGATAATTAAAGAATTAATAGTCACTTTCATTGTAACAAAACTTTTCCCATGTTAATCAAGGCCACAATTTCCTCGCAATTCACTCCACGATTAAAAACAAAATAATTTCTAAAAAATAGAATATGACTTGAAATGCCATTAGCCGACGGAAAAGCAGCGAATCATAAAAAAAATTTGCACATATCGCAAGTGCGCGTAATGCAAATTGAATTTCATAAGTTGGGCGTTGGTATTATCGATGTCTCTAGATCAACGTTCGATATTATTATATACCCACGTGTATCTTATTTGTCCATACTGACTGCACACGTGGGTGAGTTCATACACCATAACGACAGACGTTCCCATTTTTTACAATCCCGTTCACCGCTCATTGCTTTTCTTCGCTAATAATTACAATAATAATCTAATCTAATCATTAGCATTATGTTAAAAATGTCAATAGTACCCATTACATGGCACAAAGAGTCTCAATAAAACCAACAATCTCCGACTCACCACGTCCCAAATCGATAACCTCAAATAAAACTAAACCGCGCACCCATACACGCTTGAAATTATTACGTCGGCAGGTAATTGGGTCGCTAGCCAGTCAAGCTTCTGATTCGCGTTCATTGATATCGCGTAGATTGAAAGGCATAGAATTGCTCAGCAACACAGCACACATCCATGCACATTTCTTAACAAATTTCATCACGATATTTATAAAAGTATTCTTGCTATCCAAGTGAATCGATGTCACTAGGAAACTGTAGACAAAAACACTTCCTTGTAAATAAATTTTTTAAAAAATAATAAATCTCCCGCGCGTAAAAATTTAAAACTTGTTCTATTCCTTTCTTATCCTTAGACATTTATACTTAAGTAATATTTGCCTAAGAAACTTGTTCTATCAATTTTCTTTAGCATAACGGAATGTCTGAGGCTGAGTTTCAAAGAATTGTAAAAAATATAAAAAAGTTATTACTCAAACACTCCTGACCCCCCAAGTTATCTGAATACCAAAAGCACCGGCAGCACAAAGACTCGGACTTAGATTCAGATTCATAAATAAGACAAGTATAAAGAGTTTCGAGAAAGTTATGTAACTAATTTTTGGGGCCCATAAAAGTATCAAAGTTTAATAGAGAAGATTCATCCCGAGCTATTTCAACAGAGTTTCCGAGAATTAAAAGCTGTTGCCAAAGTTATCGTCGATCTCAGGTTAGCCGAGTCTCGCGGCGAGGCGTGGAAGTTCCCTTTAGTTGCATAGCATGTAATGGTTATTTCTTTGTATTTAGTATCCATCTACACATACACGAATTCCGAACCTATCCTAACGATCGAGCCAGGTATAAACCGAGTAACTTGACTACAGGTCGAGGTTTAAGTCCCACAGAGTCCCACGAGTAGACTGGTACTAGTCCCAGGAGACTGGTTAGCTGTTGGCTACATTTGTTATTTTGTCTTTTATACACTCTTATACTTGGCTACTAACTATATCATTCTATTACTAAGGACTACTCTCAGGTTTACTTGGAATTATTTTCATTAAGACTCCATCTTCCAAAGCAGACATTTCAGAGCATTGACAGGAAGTGTCGTCACTCGCTCAAAAAGGCCTGCGTGAACAAACACATGGGCGCCGGGATGTTGGGCGAAAATTAATCAGGCTCCTCTGCGGTGCTGAGGGTGGCTCGTAAATCGCTTTCAACAAAATCCTAGTCGCAGCAGATGTACATGCACACTGACATGCACACAAAGAAATTTATATTGATAACATGTGGGATCATATTGAGTTCAATCCTTTGTACATATTTAAATCCGATCTGGGGTTAGTTTAATGGGTTAACGTATGAATGCTTATGTTAGAAGGGGTCTTGAATACGTTGCCAGTCAGTTGTTGCCACCCAAGAGTCCACTGGTGTTTTCTGTAGAACCTGAATCCCAAAGGTTCTCAACCTACAGATAAAAGACACTTACGCACGTACAAATAAGTGAGCAGTGCGTGTGTCATGCACGTTTTGCAAACGCGAAACGTGTTCTCCGACTGAATAAAATCAAGCAAGTAGAGCCTCTAATATATATATACTATATATATACACTTAATTCTTAAACGACAAAGTTAAACGAGCGTCTACCAAGTTGTTGACGATACTATGTACATGTACTTCTTCATTCAAGGGACTCGGATGCCTTTTACGGGCGAGATTGTCCGGTGTCATGTGTGCAGTCTTTTGCGTAACACACATCGTAACGAGTATGTGCTATATGCTTTTTATGTGTGCATGCATGTGTTGCAGTTAAGTGCTGGCCTTTTTTGGATCGAGATGCCGCTACGCTAACAAACGATGCATAATTATTTTTTGCACAGTTACATGCTCATCCACACTCTTATCTGCCGGCCATTTAGCCAACACACCCTTCAATAAAACTCGCGTATCCATTTTTTAAATTCATATAAACCGTGCTGCAAAATTTCAATATTTCATCAGTAAACCTGACGTTAAAAATTACTCAAAATAAAGACATCTTCAATAATGTTTGCGGTGTGATGAAGATTCCACACAACCGAGCAAAGGTGCATGTTTTTTTTTCGCTTACGGATTCTTCAATCTTGATTTCGATGTAGGTTAAGGTTGCTAAATTTGTTGGCGGATATCAATTGAGAATTTCTCTTTAATTTAGTGATTGATTTTAACGATAATAAAGTAAACGTTTAACCTAGATCGTCGGCCTATTTTTTATTGCACCGAGAGCATGCATGCATTTGCAAAAAAAAGAAAAAGAAGTTACCAATAATCCAGGCACACTCGATCTTAAACTTTTGGCGGTAGAGTCAAGAAAGTTTAAAGTTGATATTAATACAAGACAAGCGCCAAAATTAATGGGTTAATTAAAGTTAATAAATCTTTGAACATGATTTAAAGTAAGGCCAATTCGAAAGGTTGTTTCTTAAAAAGGCGTGTGTATTAAATGTACTTAAGATAAATATGAAATGATGGAAATAATTGAATGGCATCGGGCAAATAAATCCTCGTCCTTTCTCGCGTTTCCGAGATAAGGCAATTTCTCACTGGTAGACGACAAGAATATAATATAATAAAATAAAATAAATATATATATGTGTGTGTACTTAAGTATAAGATTGAGTTGAGCTCCTGCTGGTTGCATAGACAGATACTTTCCTTCCTGCATTTAGGCACGTGTCTTCTCTTTAAGAGAGGAGACAGCCGATCATTTGAGGCTCCTGCTGTTTCTCGGGGGTGTAGTGGGAGAAAATATAGTAGAGATAGGGGGTCGCGTGTCCGCCGCGACAGATAGAAAGTTTTTAATCTTTTTTATTTTCTCAACTCTGTTGTACATGTTTACTTAACTATGCCTGTTGATAATAAAATCTGTAGTTAGAAATAATAATACAAATATTTGATGGTTTTATACTCGGATCCCCACTACTCTTGCTCTAATTGCAACCGTATATATAGCTAGACGCTTTTCTCTTCCTCCCTATTATCGAGGCAGCGCAGAATGATGGTTTGATATAATTGCGACTGAGTTATAATTTATAATAATAAAAAAATTGTGAAACGGTGACGATCCTCTACTTAGTTGTGTATCTACCTACTGAGCTTCGGGCTCTATAAACACTCCCGTAAATCAATCACAGCCTATTACTTATCGAATTGACAATTTACCTTTTATAGAGTTCAATGCTGCAAGTGTTGAAATGATGTAGCTCTTAAATAATTATACTTTTATTTTTCCTCAGTTATTTACTCGATCAATTAAATTTAATTAATCAAACCGAAATTTTAAACAATAAAACTCTGAAACTAAAAATAATAACGAAATAAAAACCTTGAGATGGAGACAACGTTCAAGGACTTTAACGAAATCGGTTCCTCTTCCGGTGACGGGTTTCGTGCCCGCAAAATGAATGAGTGCTTCTGTTACTGTCATAGCAAGTAATTGCTGTAGCACGAGTATTGTTAAGAAATTAGCCTCAGAACCGTCACTCGTACTCGTTTAATTGCTATTTAATTAGGCATTGTTAGAATGAGCTTGGATTTCACGAGATCTTGAGATAAGTTTCAGTCTGTGCCGACTCTGCGCTGCCGGTGGCGTGAAAGAGCTTGAACTTCGACTCTCAAGAGTTATAAGAAGATCAGTATCGGCTTGACATTATCGTGTGGAAATCGATCATCCTTAGGTTATTTTGCGGAATCAAATGCTACTCCACTCACGAGAATGCTCTTTGTACCCACGCGTCTCTTGATTATCATAATCTAACACTACAAATGGATTTTATCTACCGAGTATCTTATTAATTATTTATTTAAATCTATCAGCATTTAATCATCACGTTAATTAACTCATTAAGCATTAAACACCGCAATGTTTTAATTAAAACAATATTAAATAATAAAAACCCGTTATATCAATACTTGATCTCAAGGTCGCCGGATCGAATCCGACTCGCGGTATTTTATCGACTTTTTTTTTTCAACGAATCAGCAATTTTTTTTCTATGAAAAAAAAGTTCAAATGAATCATGCTCTAGAACCTCTTTTTCCAGTTAAATTTTTGTTGTAAAAAAATGTAATGACACACTATCACCGCTAGGATTTAATCAAAAAGATGTACGACCTTGTCACGCCTACAGATTTCTTGTGAAATTATCTATCAGATGATTATTATAAAGGAGGCATCATGACGGTGAAATTTAGGCCTAATGTCTTTAGAAGTAGAAAACAGATCAACAGTCGTAATTACAGGAATAGACACATGTCGTCCGCGGCTATTAATAACCTCCAGGCATTGACATTGAAAATATATGGACTATTAATTCAGTGAATCAGATTGTACATTCGTATATACGCGCTCAGTCAGCCTCCATCTCGCCCCACAAAGAATCGAAAGCCTGTCAAACATATATGACAATCTTTTTAGCTGTAACAATATTCCTTTATTCACTCTTACACTAACATCCGCTCATGTGTGTACTCTGGAGTCGGGCGAGCAAGTAAATGCGTAGGCTTTCAGCAAATTGATCTCTTCAACAAGTACAATGTCCATAGACATATATATAGGTATAAATGTATATATAGAGAATAAAATAAAAATGCATACAACTCTGGTTGGATACTGAGTCAATTAACAATAAATAAGAGTTAAGAACACTAGGAGTGACACTAGAAAAGTTGTAATGACGTTAATAAATTTATAAATCATTCACCATTTCCGGTCATGACCGCAGAGTCAATTGATGTGTGAATCAAATATGGCTTGGGATTAATTTGTTACCAAGCTGAGACTTATATACTTGTGCTTATACATATGTTTTAATAAATATATTTACAGATGTAATGTGTATATTTAAACATAAATTAAGTTTTATGTGTATTTGCTGGCCGTATTATATATATGTGATATGTGTAGTGCGCTATAAGTAAAGCTATGCTGGTAAATGTGTGTAAAAGTGAATTGGAGAGGATGAAAATAATAATAATGAAAAAAAACGATAAGACTTTCTCCTTCAACTTTGCGTGCTATCCGCAACACCGACGTTAAGAAACCCTGGTCGGCGCTCGGTTTGAAAACGACCGCGGTAATCCTCGTCGGCGTTCCGCGTGACAACCGACGACCTTTGTATTGCAGTTGCGACCTAGAAATGCCCTCCAGCCACCTTCTTGGTTTTACCCCTACTGTACCCCCTGCTCAAGAGCAATCTGTATCTCTGAATGCATCTATGCCTCTATCTAAATTTATATAATTAATATGTATTTACAATATATATATGTTGAGATGATACTTAATTTATTATATTTCGTTTTTTGTTTGCTATTTTTGCTCTTCAATTTACCGGTTAATTATACCATCAGTCTATCATCGGGTAAAATATGTTCTTCCGGTCCGTTACATCAGATATCGGACGTTTCACTTCTCGATGAGATGGTTTTATTAATTTTTATCTAAAATCAATTTGTGATTTTTTACGGCCGCTGGAATCACGATTTCACCCAAAAACGAGTCGAGATGTTGGAGAACATCGGCTGGTTTTTTTTCGGCGTGACAAACGGAGTTACTTTTACTGGGTCATACTCTAATTGAAAGCATCATGCTTTTTATTGACTCGTCTTTCAAACAGATAATCTGCGGGTAAATTGATTGGCTGAAACATAACAGCGACTAGCTGTAGCCTATTGCTCACTTTGTTTTTATGGGTTTTTAAATTATTATTGGCCTTTTAGACGGGAATAAACTCTGTAATACCCCCTTGAGCTATGAAAAAAAAGGTAATGTCTACATTACTTTTTATTAATAAGAACAAAACACTTAATGATGGACAGCTACAAGAGGGTATTTAACAAGAAAGTATTATTTAAAATTAGTGAGACATGAAGTTTGTTTTTGAAGCAGCGTTATTTTATGTACTCAAGATAAAGTAGTAAATAGCATTTAAAGTTTTACAAGATAGACAGTAAAGAAGAGACAAAGATAAGTGGCAAGATGTATCAGACATAAAAGTTTTGTCTTAAATTCGAAAAAATAAAAGTTTTTCCTTCCGCCAAAGCCGATAGTCGTCGGTCGGTCGGACGCTGGGTTGAGTCTGTCACTTTGTAGACAGAAGACAGTAGACAGTAACAGCAGAGAAACCGTGTAAATCCATTGAGAAAGTAAAGTAAAGGATACTTACTTGAGAAACGGTAAGAAAAAACCGAGATCGAGGGGAGAGACGACAAGTTCCACTTAACGACGTAGCAAAACCCGAAGGCGGTTGACACCGCGCGGAGGTAAAACGCATCTTGCCTTTGGGCATTTCATTTTATCTTGATACATCATCTGTATACCCAGCCCTTGCCCTTGCCCTTGCTCTTACCACTATTACCATTACCCTTTTGACTACTATCTGCCGCATTATCTGCCACACCCTCGCCTTCAGCGTTCAATCTCAATTTATTCTCCACAATTCAAATCTCTTAATCTCAACGAAACTTTTAATTCCATCGCGATAAATAAAACAATATTTTCACTTTGTGGGCAACTGTCACAAGATGTACAGACTGTGTATGTCAGTGCGGTTTTAAGGTTACGATATAACCCAACCACCGAGCGAAAAGGAAGTCAGCCGATAGTCAAATGGGATAGAATAGAAATCACTCGCAGGAATAGAAAACCATTCACTAAATCTTTTGCAATTACAACAACAACAACAACAAAATAAACAAATGAATAAATTAAATAATTCATTACATAGACAACATAATTAAAAGCAACTGCTTCGTATCAAATAAACAAGCTGATTTGCATTTAAATAAAAGCTGAATGATTACAATTATTATCAATGCTATAAATTACACATAAACAGCGGCAATATCGTAAATATCTTAAAATGTCGCGAAAGTCCCGAGGCAGTGAAAAAATAAGTCAGGAGTTTTCTCGGTAACACTAGAGTGCCGGAAGTAGATACTCCAGGAGGTGAAACTACAGAATAGAACAACGATGGTGAATTAACGGTTAAGAGTTAATAAAGACGAGTCTCGCGATCTTTTCCTCTGTACTCACTCCCGATGCTGTACCTCTGCTCACTTGTTACTGTTACTGTTACTATTATCATCATTGCCATTATTATCATCATCATCATCATCATCATCATTATTGGTATTGTAGTTACGAGAGTGCAGTGTGTATTATGTACTCAGAGGGCTTTTAGATGTTTCCAAGTTGTTATTCACTCACTTACACTTCTTAAAAGTTATTTGCTTATTTACTTGAGCATGTACTCTACTTGTACTGCACATAAACATCCTACATGGAGCTGCAGCACCGACACAAAGGCTAAGCCGAGAGAAAGGCTTCCGGGGTTGTCCTTGAGCATCCGCAAATTAAAAGAGTTTCCTGATAATCATGTACTTGCAACAATGTTAACCATTTGCATATTTCGTTTGAGAGAAGCAAAAAAAGACTGCTGGGTTGTTTAGATAAAATGACCTGTAATCATATCGTTATATATATTTTTACGTTTGTATATTTATGTAGTGGGTTGCAGCGAGTTATATTATGATTATGATACTTTTAACACTTTCATTTTATAATATAATAACATAAACAGCAAAGTCGGTGAGGGATAGAATAGGAGCTTTCATCGGTGATTCGCGAGTCGTTAAATGAAGGCCGTTGTTGCGGGTCACGATCGTGGATCGGGTTGGACCAATCTGCTCAGCGAACCCGTACCTGTACCCGCATCCGTATCCGTGGACTTTCGTTTCTGTCGGATTGATCGGACAAGTCCGATACCCGATACCCGATACTTGATGGCAGCTTGTGGCGCAGATGGTGTGCATGCTGATGAAAGACCTGGAGGAATGAAATGTCGATAATGGGAATTATTTTAGTGGAGATAAGCCAATGAAAGTGAAAATAATAATTATCAATGGGGATAATGGAGGAGAATGAGATGTTGTGAGGAGACGGATCAAGATCGCTGTACTATATGTAGAAGAGACGGTAAAAGTCTTTGGTAATTGTTGTTGTGACTGGCAATTAGGTCGGAGTTGCTTGTTCTCATTACTCACTGTATTGGTAGGCATACGAAATCGTAATGACGTGCAATCAACGTACGGTGGATGCTGATGCACAATAAAAATTTTATATGAGTGGTGTGCATTGAAAACGCGTGACGCCGTGACGCGGCATCTGCATGGCTCCAATTATTTTTTAGCTTATATGGTTTGTTATTATTATTATTATTTATTTAATTTTTTTATTGAGATGACTGACTTGCAGGTTGTAGACTGCGAATGGCAAATTGAAAATTGTGAATTATAAATTATAAATAATAAATGAAATATAAAATAAGTTGGATTAATATTGACCCGGAAATATAGAGGCAATTGGGGAGAAACTTTCGCTTTAAAGTTTTAGCCAGACAATTGGGCAAGGGCTTTTGCAGATGCAAGGTTGCATGCATGCTCTCTTTTTAAATTGCAAGTAATTTTTTATACAGTGGATTTTTAGTGTTGCGTAAAAAAGGAGAGGTCGCGATGTGGAAACTGATTGGGATAAATATAATAATATAATGTGGTTGATTATTTATGTAAGGAAAAAAATTGATTGTAATGATCATAATAATAACAATCACGGATAATTTATCAATTTGTTGTCAATAAAAAAATAAAAAACGTGAGAGGATAATAGAAAATTTGATGATTAATTTTATTGTTATTTTATAGTGACGTGGGAAAAATATATTTTTTTAATTAACTTAAATATTATTTTGCGTCAGAATTAATTTATTGTAGATTGGATTTTATGACGCGACATGATATTGTCGAGCTAGATCACGGGACCCAGTCTCCAAGTAGAAAAATTAATCCCTCACGTATTCCCTCTACTTTACCATTACTATTATTTTTTTTTATCATACATCTTAGACGATATAATACCGGAGATTCTTTACGGTATAGAATAAAAAAAAATTATCAGTTGACATCGTGCCGCTAATATTCATGACTCGGTCACGCGACTCGATTTCGCGAGCAGAACTAAAACATCTTGAATACAAGGATGCTGTATATGAAAATATATATGTATATATGTACAAAGACGACTAAAATACATCCGGGTATGGATTTAAGTGGCGCTAACCTTAAAGTACATCTTAATTTGTTCCTTCCTCCCACAATATCAATCCCACTCTCTATTCCCACTGGCTTGTAACTTGTACATTACACTTTCAGACATTACATGGTGACAAATTTAATTTCCCAATGACACGTATCTTAGAGAAAATAATTAATTATATGTAAAAGTATGTAATTATTAGCAGGATGCTATTTTTTTTCTGAAGAATAATTTAGACATGAAAGAAAATATTTAATGAATTTAATTCAAAAGGCATTTCGCGGTAATTATTAATTAGACTAATTACTCCAAGTGTATGAGAGTTGAGTGTTTGAATTTGAATGAGTGATTAATTTTAGGCACACAACCTCTAGGCTGGTGGTCTGCTAAAAAATAGTAATGACGGTCAACCTTGTGTTGATAGAAGAATGGCATTTGCTTGAGCCCACCGTAGTAACGTGTAATTCTAGGTGGTCCCCCCGGTACACGCTAGTACTGTTGGTGTACGGTCAGCGAGGTACTCGGTTTATATGCTCAAGGCAGTATATTCATAATGTATCCGCACTATGCAGAAAATAATATGCCAGACGATCCATTATATCTCGAGGAGCGTACCTGCGGACCGTATTATTGCTCCGGGCGGCATTATGAATACGACTCTACGTATTTTTAAATTATAACACCCGCCTTTGTCAACAAATAAATCTGATATTTATTTCATTGTAAATATATGTTATTATTAGCTATTAAAAATACTTAAACAATATCATTCTTCAAATATCTATTCAATCTAAAATCGAGTTACATTTTTCAAACATATATCGTTTTTTTTTTCAAATCAATTGATTTTTTTTTCGGTCGCAAATTTTGACCAAAAATTTTTAAATGACCAATTTACCCCGCCTTAAATTATACTGAAAATATGACCAACTAGATAATGAATTAAAAAAATTAAATAAACATATTCATTAATAATAAACAAATAATTTCAATACCTCAGAAGCCTGTGATTATAAATTAAAAAAAAAAAAAATACCCGATCGTACCGGTCATTCCACCGTCCTTGTGATCGGCCCCTCCTCTCTTGTACTTGTTGAATTTATTACAGACGAATATCCCCGGGAAATTCGCCGAGTTACTCAAGCGGATAATACATCACTGAGCGTTCGCAAACCGGGTGTATAGTTAATATAAACTTAAACTAAAACTCCATCTAAGACCAAGCAGTCTCAGTATAAACACACACAAAGCGGACTTATATAAAGGCGCGGGTGTGCGTGTGGCGGTGGTAATCGGTAGTTTGTCAGTTAATTCGCGGTGTCCGAGCTATCCGCAGCGCAAACAGTTGAGTTAATAAATATGTGCGTGCATGGTTACGAGACAGCCCGGCACCGTCAATCGATCGCCGATCGAGCTGAATGAGAAAACTAAATAAAAATCTATATCACCCATACACAGGCGCAATAGCGTGACGTGAAACGATCCAGGACGATCTTGACGACTTAATCGATATACTCATGGGACTGTGACGGAGGTCGAATCCCCCGTAGTGATACCAGTAATGTTATGTTATCTCGTACGAATAGCTTTGCATGATTTTCGGTTTTTAACAGAGTAGAGCAATAATTAATAATCAATATTCGAGCAAACAGTTATATATACATCCAGACGGTAATAACATACCCAAGTTTACCGGAAAATTAATATTGTGTATCTCTACGCGTAAACATACATTCGTTTATTATTATACATTACATAGCATTGCATCGCATCGCATTACATTTGCGGGTATATATGTAGTAGCGCAAATCTATTCAAGCGAAACAATAAACGTGAGAACACTTATTCGTAACCCGGATGTAACTGGTAATCGTACAATCTCGAGAATCTAATCGACACGTCTGACGGTTACGTCTAATTTCTTGATACTTTTTATAATATACATATGTGTTATGTCTGTGTAAAATAAGTGTAAGTGTGCCTGTCTAAGTTTGTAAGATGAAAGTATAGAGATGAGGAATATTTTCAGGTCACGTTAAATAAAACTAACACTGACTCTACTGGCTCAACTATTTTAACTAATATAATGTAATAGACACACATGTTAAGCTTTATATTTATTATATGTATGGTTATGATTATACATGTGTATATTAATTATAAATACAAAGGTCTTTTCGAGACACACGAGCTACACCGACCGGAAGGGATCCTGAAATCAACCGGTCTAATAACTGATCCGTTAGAAACAAAAAAAAGGCGAACAAGAAATACACCAATGGAGTTTCGGTCGATAAAAAACTACGTGGATTCTAACATGCCTTTATGCTCTGAAAATTTTCGGCAGCTTTTTTGGCGCGATTATTTATTCAGTAAGATAAGAATCAAAAAAATTTTAACTAACGGGTTTTTCAGTTCGTTTTTAAGGAAATCGCTCGAAATTCTGAACCCGACTTCTGTTTATATTTATTTCAAAGATTTCTTTTCATGTCTCTTCACTTGATAAATAGTAGCAGCAGTTGCAAGTAACAAAAAAAGTAGCCCAAACAATCCATATTTTCCAATGACAAACTTATTCATGATTCATTCTTTTCATTTAAAAATCTTTATCCCAGATATATAAGAGATTTCATCGAACGTCTTGGGTCAAAGACCGTTAGCTGCCTTTAAGTCGTGACCTCGTCCTTCGTAAATAAATTTTTACATGTCATTTATTTACATATATAGACATATAAGTAGAACGAAAACATTTGATACGATACTATTACTGTGCATTGTCAAGCTCGCTCCATGATAGTTCCTCATATATATATCATATCATATCATATACATTACATTATATATGTTTGAAGGGATTAACCGTTAGGTGAATCCGGTAACAAAACAAAACAAAACGAAAAAGACCGCTAAGGTTAGTCTATTGGTTATGAGGACAAGCTATCGCTTCGCGGTGACCGTTTGACTAAATTGACCCTGAATCTTTAGTTTGTTGTCGTTGCTCTGAGAAATAGTCGCTCTTTAAACTTGTTGTCGTAAGCATGACTCGACAATTTTCGTTTATTTATTGTCAGTCATCAAAAATTAATAAAAGTACAATACATACACACTAACAAAATCGGGAGTCAATTCGGAGTGATTACGAATTTTATTTGAATCCGAATCTACTCCGTGTACTAGAGTTTTGGAAAAAAGCCACTTCGCATAAGGAGTTTTTTTTCCTTCGGAGTGAATTTCACTTCAAGGGAATTAAATAAATAATCATCTTCTCCGCATTCACTCTGAAAATTTTTTACAGTACTTACTATCTACTCAAATTTATTAGACTGTTATCACAAGCGGCGGATTCGATAAATAGTGCTCTCAAATTAAGATATAAACTTTATAGAACGCCCTCAATTATTAAAACATTATACGGATTTTTTCCCGAGCTAATCGAGGCATTAAACGAAATTAGTACTAAACGACGTCACTGATTGCTGATAATTGATAAATTAATGGGAAAGCGACTTTGTTGAAATAACTCGATAGCTATCTGTGAACCAATTAATCAATCCTACCTATCCTATCTACCTCTAACTACGTGGCTTTGCTTTTAAAGCAACTCAATATAATAAGTATCTAATGTGTACATATTATATTTAGTGTTGAGTGCTAAGTGTAAGGTGCGTTTTATGTGAACGTTATCATATTTGATGGTTGTTTGAAATTTCTATTATAAAATTTAGTTAATGTCATATTGATTATGATTGTACGTGTTACTTTCTATGTCGTTTATAAAATATCATGAGTATCATGATCATGAGTGAAAGCTCTCATATATATATTTATATATTTATATATGAGCTGTTAAATAAAGTGCACTCAAATAGTAGTGATTGTATTGTAGGCTCGTAAGTGTAATATAGGACGAGTTTTGTTAAAAAATTTTTGACTGGTAAATTAATATAATTGAAATGTCGGAGATCGCTGCTGATAGATGTTGATAGATGCTAGGAAATGAATATGATCTAGTCCAGTTGAGTAAAGTCTAGAGCTAGAGACGGTAAAATATATATTTTATTATTATATATCTCAACAAACTTGAAATGATACCGCACACATATCCTTTTAACAACAAAAACTATCTAGTGAGCTTTGTTATTACGTCGACTCGTTTTTCGAGAGTAATTCTATCTGAAATCAATACGATAATTTACTATTTTATTACGTACTTTAAAAATTTTTTTTTTAACACAAAACATATTTATTTAAAATGCCACGGGAGGTGAATAAAAAATTCAATGCATTTAAATTGCGCAATTGTAGGTATTTTATGGGCACTACAGTGTTTTGTATTTTTTCTGCGGTTAAAAAGTAAAAAAAAAAAAAAAATATTGAAGTTTTTAGGACAAGTAAAGTCGTCAAGTATCGACAAACGTGTTTAGTTGGAAATCCGCGAGATCAGATTCTCGTTTGAGAGCTTTCTAAAAGGACGAATGAGATGAGCAGACCTTGAAGCTGTCAGATCTCACGCAGCTCTGGTAATCCTCGGGATTTTTATCTGTGCCCATTCCTTCCCGAGTTCTCTTGATCTCTGGTTTTTTTATTCTTGTCTTTTCCTGACGCCTTACTCTGTGCCGCAGGGCGAAATTACTTCCATCATCTATAGCAACCCTCTGAGCTTTAGTTTATCTGGGCTAGAATTCGGAACAAAGGACGCTAATGCGCGAGGAAATGACGATTATTTTATTTTTATCTCTAGCAGCGTGATAAATTTATTTGGTTGCGGCTTCACGTGCCAACTGGGACGTTGAACTTTTCGAACCTTACATACTTGTTTTTATTGATCACTTAAATTTTATTGCTCAAAAATATTCGTTATTTTTATCCCCTTGAATTAAATTTAAGATTACAATTTTTCACTTTCATAAATATCCTCTATTTGACCTTAATTACACTCGGTAAAAACAAAATAATAATCCACTAAATTAAAAATTACCATAAAAACAGTAAACAATAAAAGTAATTTTATAAACAATTGATATTTTATAGCTCGAATAATACTATTACTCATTTACATCTCAGAGTATTTAAATATTTACATTAAAACACCTGAGTAAACTTTGGTTTAAAACTCGTCAGACTGTAATATTAAATAAGTGTAATTTAATATTTAAATATCAAGTGCCTGGAATTTTATAGAGCAAAAAATTTAATAATTAAAGTTATAAGTGTCTGGGAAAAATATTTGGAACGATTCCAACTTTTAAATTAAACAATAACCTTAAAGGAAGCTCTCATCCTTGGTCATACGCATGCACAAATAAAAGTGGATTTCGTTCCAAGAATGTTCTGGAACAGGAAAATCCTTCAGATGCTTTTCTACTTTACGTGGATTGAATTATTCCGGAGAATCGGGAGAAATCCTTCGGTAGGTGGCGTGAATAAATTTATTTTGTCGGCGACTGAGATTAATTTCGAGTGATTCGTCTCCGGATGACAGTAGAATGAGGAGTAATAATTATTTTGGGTACTAATGAGAGCCGAGTTTTGGGCAGTGGATATTAACGTAAGCGGCGTTTAAGGACAAGCAGAAGTAATTGTCGGAGGTAAGAAAGCCCGTTTGCTAAAACTCTACCAGCGGACTAATTTGCTCAAGGCAAAGACGGAATGACGAATGGGAATTGTCTAACTGACACACCCTTACGAATTGTAACATTTGTTACTGTTCATCAATGTGGCATTTCCGTTAGATTCATTATGCCGAGTCGCTGTACAGAGCATGTACCGTCTCGGTATCAATGTTAAATTCATCTAAGTGAATAGAAACTCAGTCAAAGTAATTGTATAGATTAATGGCTCTCGATGTTTACCTTACGATTATTCATGTTATCGTTTGTTGATTTCATTAGTTACTTTGTTATATAACATTATAGCAATTAAAAATTCCTTTTTTGACTTTACATTTTTATTTTTTTTAATTTATAACTATTTTGTTCTTTATTCAAAATTTAAATTACGCGGGCAAAAAAATAAATTCATTTAATTTAATTAATTTCCCATGCGATCTATTAAATATGCAATAAAAATTACATGTCTAATTAGTTTTTTTTTTTTTTTTAATATTATTTTAAAAAATTTTTGAATTAACTGCATTCTGTACTTGTTTTTGTAATTATTAAATTACTATTTAATTATTATATAATAAGTGAGTGCTATTAAAAATTTTGGTCATTATATTTCCAAAAATCGACTGAGTATATTTAAAAAAATTCAAAATATTTTTTTTTCAAATTATTGAATTAAAATTTCGATATTAAATTAAATTAGTCGAAGCAATTTATCAAAATTAATAAATGTCGAGGTTAGATTCTCAGTAAAAGTCACAATAATTCCTATAATTCAAAACTCATTAATAAAACGTTACATTGTACTTTTTTTTAATAAAAGATGTATAATTTGCTTCGAACCTTTGAAGCATTTAATAACAGATCCCTGCTTCGATAACTCCGAAATCCAGAAGCGTTTTTTCTAAAAGAATTAATAATAAAAAAATTGCATAAAAATTTAAGAATAAATAATTAAATAGACATTATTAAAATAAAATATCTCAAAAAATGAAGCCCAACTAATTACATTAATTGTGATGATCATAGAAGTATGTATAATCCTTCATAAACATACAATTAAGAGCTCATATATCCTGCTTTCACTCATCAATGTCCAAAGGTAGTGCAACAAAGTCCCACTAAAAGTGCTCGGGGAATTTATTTCCGCGTTTATTTCGTCCATAAAAACAATGAGACATGTTAATATAATTTATTTCGTCCATGCCGCGGTAATCATAATAAAATAAACTTTATTATCCTTTACCACAAGTTACAGAATTATCAAATAATTAATTATTTATTTTTTTATTTCTTCAGATTAAACGATGCCGCCACCTGATCGTCAGCGTTAAAACAGGCCTTTAAAAAATGGCCTCAATATTAGGGGACGGCACAGGTCCCGGTGGTCCAGGATCAACAAGGTGCCTGCTCCTTCTGCAAAGATCCCTGGCCATCCAATTAAGTCGCGGACCTACGCCTATGGTCCTTGCTACCATCCAACATGACACCATCAAGGAACACCCAGCAGACGAGATGTGGATGTACGACAAGGGCTACAATCTCTTCCAGGTAAATCACGATATAAATTTAATTTGACCTTGCAAGCAAACTTTATCATTATTTTAGACTTTACTTCATTACTGTTTATTAAAATATTTAAAATCAATTGTCTGCGTTACGTTGATTGTTACATCATGACATAACTTTATCAGTAGTTTTATGACAATCACGTACCGTTAAGTCTTAAAATAAACTCACTGCTGATTGGCCTAACCGTTATGCGTGGGAATAAAGTACAAAGAGTAGTCAGCAATTTCGTAAAACATATAACCTGACGCAACAATTATTCTTGAGACAATACCGGAAACTTATTTGTCTTAAAGACATTTTTTTTTATTTTTTTTTTTTAATTTATTTAGCAAATACCCTGACCGCTAAAATTTATTATCGTCATCACTTAAGTAGCTCCGCATTTACAAACAATATTATTTTGCTTGTTTATTTTTTATTAATAATAATAATAATAATAATTGTACATAAAAAATTTACATCAATTTAATAGTCAGCAATCACGAGACTTACGAAATATGAAATAAAAAAAAAATTTAATTGCAAAAACAAACAAATATTTTTTGCAAAATCTGCAATTTAAATCCTTAATTATCATCGCCCTAAATAACTTATTAAATATATAAATATCTTCTCAAAAATTTATTAAAGCATAACAAGTACTTGGCACAAATTTAAAACTTATAAATTACAAAGCGCTCTTTAAAAAAAAATATAAACGAACATTGGCACGTCCTAGTCGTTTTGACCGAAAATCTTTAGGTAAAAATGCTGAGTCATTTAAAATTAAACAATAGCTCCAGCTCATCTTACTTGTTCCGTAAAAATTAAACCGGTAAATAGTTCAAGTATTTTTAGCTCCTTAACCCCCTTGGTTTGGACTAAAAATTAGTCAATTTAAAATTATCACAGCTTTACTGCTGTTATGATTGTAAGGACATTATTTATAACACAATCTGCTTTTAAAGGACATAAATCTTCCCGCAAACAGAATATTACTTGCCAATGTCACGCGAATCGATAAATTTGTCTGGTGTAATTTTTTTATTGTCATAAAATAATTCAAATTGATATTAATCTACATACCGGCCATGAATAATGATTAATTGTCATATTATTTAAAGAACTATATCGCGCTATATAAATTAATGACTTAAATTTTATTAACCGCTAATGGACAAAATAATTAATTAATTAATTAAACAACAAATAATTAATTACAAAATAACTGTACGATAATTGCGACTGGTATTTTTAAAATGATTTTTTCGAGGTATATTTAGTATTTAAATATATATTAACTAGGTAGTAGTGTAATACTTCTTACTGGTATTTACCGTTTTCTTTTTATAAATATATATGTATATATGTGATGTAGATGTAGTATTATGTAGATAACGATATGAATTCAGGTAAGTAAATATCTCTCTCCTCTTTAACATCAATATGCAGTCATGGTTGATGTAACTCACTAGATAAAAAACGTTTAATATTCAATAAATTAACGACCTTGTCTATATTATTATTCAACTGCTTATTATTTAACATAAATACATATAAAAAAAGTATAATAATTACGCGAATGTTAAATTTACAACCAGTAATTTAATAATTAATTTTTTTTTCCTTTATTAAATAAAAATTAATATTCAGTAATCAGCATTAAATTTCCGAGAATTATTCCTCGATAGGTCAATGGATCACGATATAAATAAATAAAATAATAAATAGTGTAACTGTACAATCCGGATGAGTCGCGATGTCCATTTCTGGGAACTGCTGGCATTTACAGGAGAAAGTGACTGCGAGCCACCCTTTTGCTTCGAACCCTCCGATGACGGCGAAACACGCACGCATAATACAACCCGACATTTCACCACGGACATTAATCGCTGAAATATCGATTTAGCGTTTCAGTTTCCGTTTCGCGGAGCCCGAAAAAAATTACATTGTTCCGGTTGTCGTAAAACATTCTAGTGAATCATCTCCAGACATTTAGAGCTCGGTCTGTCTTATGTTTTTTATAAATATTTGCATATATTTATGTATATATATAATATTAATATTTATAAAGATCAAAGCGCGATATGTTCCGGGCTGTAGTTATTCACGTATCCCAGGATCGTACATCAGATGAAAGCTGAAATATATTAAATAAACAAAGAATATAATAAGAGGCATAGTCTTACGACTAGTGAATATATATATTGGATCGATCTTGGAATATAGTTTATTCCCGGAAAAGCAACCTGGACGAGGGCATTGGCTCGGTAACTTGCTCACGCACGGTTAGAGTTGCTGAGTATGCTATAGAGTGTATTCTAGACGAAGAACTAGAAGAATATGAGAGTAAGAACAAGAAGAAGAAGAGGAAGAGCTAGAGGAAGGTAGAGTTGATGTGCGCACAATATTATAGTGAGTCCTAGGCTCGAGTCTTGAATCCTAGACTGCATTACATGCTAACTTGTATTTGTAGTTATATTATATTATGGGTATAATGTGTAATGGTGTTTGATTCAGGTTTAAAGTTGGGTTATGCTAGTACATGCTGGACTCAAACCGCCCGTCGAGAATGCATAAAGATAAGAGAGGCGTCTCCTCTGGGGCACATGCTGAATTCCCTCAGTGTACGAGGATACAGTGAATTACTAAGTCGAGACGGCCTTCGGCGACGCGATTCTATTTATTTCCGCGGCAATAATAACATTATAATTTTTTTTTATTTTTATACTTGCAGAGTGGAAATGTTTTTTAATTGTACTTGAAACCTATCAGATGTCAAGTTTCATTTTTTAATAATTTATGTGATGAACTGATAATTAAACAATTTATTTTTAACGATGGCCAGAAGTTGAGATAAAAATAATAATCCGTTATTTATATATTTATAAATATGGATTTTTATAACTACAGCTTTCGATTCGATGATATGCGGACATGAGTAAAACCAAAACCACTTGCTGTCCTGAGTACTTTCGCCCAGACCGAGTGTCTAGAATTATCATATATTTATTATTATGACTACTGAGTGCGTTCTGTCCATGTGTGTATAAATATATATGGATTTATGTATATGGCGATCTCTGGGGGCGAGGGGATACGACCACGACGCGGTTTTCGTCCACCGACCACTTCTTGACCGTGGTAACTTGCCACACTTTCACTGAGCCCTCGCACTTTTACGGAAATTTATTTATTTTTTCGAAACTCTTTATATAGTTGTCTAAAGAGACTGTGCTGGTATTGCAATATCATATTTTCGTAGATGGGGATATGAGCGGAGAAATAAACAGCGAACAATTGATGCGCTTACGAGCATTAAAGTTTTCCATAAAAAATTTTTTACTCCATCGGCTATTAATTTAATGAGTCAATAACACAACGTGTGGTTTTTCCTTCGCATTTCATTTAGCTTAATTAACCATTACATTACTTTATGTGTTCTCATTTCAATTTTAATTACACTCCATCTTCAGAAACTCTATGATTGCTCGTAACAAAACCTCACTAAGCTTTAATTAATAAAAACATTTTGAAATATCTTCATAACTTGCCAACCATTTTCCTTTTAAATAAAATCCACTACTCATTAAAGTATTTCAAACTGAAAGAGTAAATTCGTAATTTTGATAAATGAAAATTCTTTCCTTCAACGTGCTAGCGTTCTTTCAGAAAACTTTTCTGATACCCTCGAGACCTTCAAGCATTCATCAGACGCCTTAATATTAATCAGGATCGCCGCCTAAGAAATTCTGTGGAAATTCTTTATAGAAAATCAAGACTCAGCTCCCCAAGTTTGAAAACAACTGGAAGTTTTGGAGTTTTTCCCCAGGGTCATACGTTTTTTGGATTTTTTTTTTTTCAAAAAAACGTAAAATTTTGATTTTTCATTATTTTGAGGATTTTTAATAGCCACCATTTTTAAACAAACCAATTTTACTCATCTTTGAATTTGATCAACAGAAATGTTCAAATATTTGACATTTTCCTAAACAAAAAAAAAATTTCTTTAATGACAGTTCAAAATTTTTACTATTTTATGTAATTACACATGAAAAGAAAAATGAATTTATATCCAAGCGTCCCCATTTTGCTCAGCCCTCTATGATTTCACACTAGCTCTCTCTTTAGTGTTTTTTTTTCTGAAACAAAATCCACAAATAAAAGCAAGAGATACCAGATAAAGAAAATACACAGTATCAACTCGAAACAATAAATATTTTGTTTCACTATACAAACATCACTTGTCACCACAAAAATACATATTTTCTGTAAATAATAAGCAGTTCGCTTTTATTGCCGACAAAATTCAGGTCCATATTATTTATAAATTAGTAAAAGCTTATAATAAACTCCAGTGCGATCTATAAAATCGCATTAGTATAGAGTAAAAAATAAGTAAACCATTGGTGGGTGACAGTATGCTACTTAAACAAGTTAAATCTAACGATCGAGCATGTTAGTAGTGTACATTTGCACCGAGTACTGGTACTCTCTTTCTCCAGCAAAGTTATAATGCATTTAAATCATGGCGTGATAAACCCACGGAGAAAGTTTACGAGAGCACAGGAGCTTTTTTGCTGGTCTCATAAAATTATTTTATCCTTATGGTATTTATTAAAATTAAATATTGATACTGATATTTATATTTATATTTTTAAATACGGATTCAGAAACCCAATACTGTTGAAATAAGTATATATATTACAATATGTATTTGCGAAAATGGGGACAAGGTTACAGTCCGTAATATCCTCAACTAGGAATGTTGCATGAGAGTACAAGTTGATACGGACGTACTTGTCAAGTCCGTAAAAGTAACTACATATATGAGTATCTAATAAATACATAGATGTATGTACGGTTAAGAAAAGACGCACATGCTACCCACGTCCGGGATACCGCGTGTACGCAAATGCGAGTACAGCTTCGCTCTTTTCGTATTAGCATATAAATTATGCTATCGTGATTTATGCTCCAGGCAGAAGTTGAGACTATGTATATATGTATATGTATGTGTAATATTATATATATAGTATATTATAGCGATGCGATTGAACGTGAGCAAGGGGTTGCTGATTAAACGTTCTGTGCACTGCGCACTTCACAATAGACTACAGACTACGGAATATAACTACAACTACACTTGAATACACTAGAGACTGTGCGTTTTGTTTTAGAGGGCCCTCGAGGCTGCCGATTGGTAATGACGGACGTGATAAGTGCCATTTCTCAGATCCATTATTTTTATTTATTTACTTTTTTTTTTAATTTAAATTATAGGGTAAAGTACCGATGGTTTGAAATACTTGTACGTAGCTTGTGGAAATTTGAATTTACGTATTAAAGATACTAATTACGTAAAATATATTTTAAAAAAATTTTCTGCTGGCATGAATTTTTTTTTTGTAACAATAATTTTTCTAATTTATTTTTTTAAAATTAATGAAAAATTTTAAACCTGAAAAAAAGTACTAAATTAAATAATTAAATAATTAAATCCCTGAAGTGAATATTTCACACCCATGAATTTATAATAAAACGTAATAAGTTAATTAATTAATCCCGACTAGCAGTTAAATAAAATAAACAGCAATTACATAGTAATAAAAGTAAATAGATATATAATTACGGTTAAATAAAAAATAGTTAAAGTGTTAATATTACGAATGAAATTAGACGTTTATACGTATTTAGTATAAATAACATTTCACCGCCTCTTGCGATATAAACAACTACGTACTACTGCACTTGTAGATGGAGGCTTACTTGATGGACGCTAAAGGGTAATCGTGCGCGTGAGAGAACGTCGAGTTATATTGCATAATAATTAGCAGTCGAGCAATAACTATCGTGTGCAAGTGCAGTAGATAGTGTGCTAGTGAGAAATGACGATGGAGAAAAATTTAAATATAAATGTAAATGAATAGCCAACCCCATGAACTGTACAGTAAGCCACCAAGTTCATTGCCAGTTCGTACACTGTAAAAAGAGCGGTGTTAAAAATGGACTCATTTTAACTCCGCCCGGTGTAAAAATGAAATTACACCGGTGTAGGAGGGGTAATTCACCGGTGTTAAAAACACCGGTGTTAAAGTGGGGTAACCGGTGTAAAAACGGAGTAGAACCGGTGTAAAAGCGAGGTAACCGGTGTAAAAGCGGAGTAATATCGGTGTAAAAGCAGGGTAACCGGTGTAGAAGCGGGGTAAACTGCGTCTGCTTGGAGAATCAACTTTAAAGATTATAAAACACAAAAAATGCCAGTTTTTTAATGAAAATTAATAAAAAATATGATCTATTAACAAGTATAGTGATCGAGTAAGTAAAAATATTCACAAAGTAAAATATTTTAACATCGGTAAAGAATATCTACACCGGCGGCGGTGTTATTTTAACACCGGTCTAGAATATTTACACCGGCGGCGGCGTCATTTTAACACCGGAGAATTTTTTTTAACACCGGTACAGAATATTTACACCGGCGGCGGCGTTATTTTTACACCGCTTTCGGTGTTGAAATTTAACACCGCTGATTTTAACACCTACACCGCTTGGACTTACCCCGGTGATTTTTTACAGTGTAGTTCTCTCATACTTAAATTGCTTTAACTTCAAACTAGTACTTTATAATATCACCTCACAGTGTAAAGAAAATCAGTGAAATTACGTATGTAAATAATCGCCCCAACAACCCGAGTTGAACCAACTTAGACTTACAAAGGCTTGAATCGACTCTCTGGTGGTGCCAGGCTGCTTCTAAGTCCTATATTCCTCTCCTAGGTGTCATTAATCTACAGATGAAGTCATAAGATCACTTGCAGCAATTTTTTACTGCAAGTGTCCCTATGGGTTTTCAATACTCATTTAGGTTAAAAGGATGCCGTAGATTTCGACTCAGGAACTACCCGTCTACATATTTTTTTTGATTTTCTTGAAATACCAAAAAAACATCAGGTTGAAATTAGGTTTGCCCTATTAAAAACAAACTTCAGATCCTTATTGAGGCCACATGAGGAAATTCTTTTTTAAAATGAAACCCTCATTCTCTGGTATTTGGGAAAAATTCTAGTCGGGTAGCAGTGATATAGTATCATAGTTATATATTTATATTCTTTAAAATAATATAATGACTTTATCAGCATGCTGCTAGAAATATAAAGACATTGAATGCCTTTCTGATGGTAATTTCGACGGTATTTTATCCGCCGAAGAATTTTCTTCAGCACATTTACCCTTGAATGAATGAGCTCGATTCGAGGTATCCTAGGATACTTGAATGACTTTGAACGAGCTCTAAATCACCCACAGTACATAGATTTAAGGGGAATGAAGGCAAGATAAAATAAAGAAGTTGAAATACTTTACTTGGGTTCAGTTTTTTTGATCGATTTGTTTTGTCTCCCGACGTTGGACGCATGTGCAGAGTGGGTGTATACTTTATTCCTCGAAGACGTTGGCGTATCGATTCTCCCTGCACGCCGACCCCCGTTTTCTTGCTCCTGACACATTTGAAATACGCTTGATTCTACTATTATTTTTTGACTCCTTACCACTTGTCGGTTTGTGTAAATAATGTCTTACGGTTTTCGTTCGCGATGAAGATGTTGTAAGTCTCTTTACTCAATCTATTTATTTATTTCATTTTAATATCAGTATTTTCAAAGGAATTCAAAGGCATTCCATAATAATATTTTAACAGGTAATGGATAGAAGCATAATGGAATTTTTATGGTAAAAGAAAAAAGCTGGAGTCTGATGTCTGACTCCTGAGAATTCTTTGAGAGTTTGCGTTTTTGAAGTCTATTGAATTTTTTTTTTTTACAAACCTCTGGAAGGAAAAGAATTTTATTAGGTTTGCGTATATTTTACTTATGATAATACTTCAATGAAATTGTTGATAAAAACCCCGCCAATTTTTTAAAAATTCAAATTTTGTAATTGGAAAGGAAAAAAATAAATTGCTGATATGTAAAATAATTTGGAAATTAATAAATAAAAATTTAAGTCGTTTTTGAAAAAAAAACTAAATTTGGGTATTATGTTGCCAAAAAAAGAATAAGAGATTAAATTAGATAGTAAAATTAAATAATTGAATGAATGATCGATTTAAATAATAGAATTTTGACAGTAGAACATTAAATACTTTTTTAAAATTAATATAAATGCATATGAATCAATAACGTTGATAAATGATATTTTCTTAGCACTTAAGCCTATCGATCAATGTTAATACAAGTGTATATTGATTTATAAAAATGATTATTTATTTCTTGATTGCAAAATGGCAATCCAGCATAAAATCAGTAACATGATTTTCAAGACCCGAGGTATTAAATTGGGCACACCCATTTTCTCCCTTTACTTATTGTATTGATATATAACTTATGATCTATATATCTACACATAACTATATGAGTATACCTATGCACGTTTCGATATGATATGAGAATTAGACTTAGAAACATAATAACCATGTATACGTCCGTTCTGGTGTTATGATTTCGCACATTCGTTGACGTTTCTGAGTGCTAGCTGATACAAATTAACCCTATTATTGCCGGTCAGTAAGTGCAATGAACGGGCTATAAATTTTCATCAGCGAGCTCTGAATCTGCTATTATCTCTATATAGGCTTTGATATATTAGTCCATGGCTTTCTTATTTAAGCCGTTTAAATTATCACACGTCAAAACAATATAAATAAATTCTAGCCCTTTTAACCCTCGATCACTCAAAGCCAACGAAAATATAAATATAAGAATAAATAATAACAATAAAGGAATAAGTAAATAAATAAATAGCTTTTGATTCTCGAGTACCCACAATTCTTATTTACGAGCGCACTAAACAATTCTCCTTATGTCCTCTATGTGAATTCTGCTGGTAAATCGAGGGTCGAAGTGACTGAGTGTAGGGGAGAGGGCGATGTATTTTTCTCTACTCGCGAAAAACGAGGGCGTACAACGAGCTTATAAATGGCCCTCGATGCAGTAAACACTTGACGGTACTGCAGTATTTTATTTACTCGGCTTCAATCTGAGAGAGGGAGGTTAAGTGGACATCGTAAACATTCGGTTTATTGTTTTCAAAAATAAATATTTATTTATTTTTAATAAAATACGAAAAAAATTAAATTTATGCCAGCAAATCAATGACAATAAATTTTTTTCATTAATTATTTCTATAACTAAGAAGCCTTCTTATAGGCTTGGTTAGAGTGGGGGGATTAGCCAATCATCGAGTAGGCCGGGTGGGGAGTTAGCCAATCACAGAGTCAAAAAAGTGGGGGGTTAACCAATCACAGAGTAAAAACTACCGTCTGATGGTTCTGAATTTAACCTGTTTGGTGTAATTTAGTTTTTAATGGCAGAATATTACTCGTTAATAATAAAATTGGGTAGGATAATAAATTCTAAGGGTACTAAATATAACTTTGGCCTAATTATGAACTAACTAATTAATTAATTTTTTATTGCAGAGCTTCTTGGAGGCTAATTCCAAGTGCTGGTGGAATGCAGCATTGGTAGACGCAACTCGTCAATTAAGATACAAAGGACATGTATCACCAGGTGTTTTGATGGTCGGCGGACCACCTTGTGCCTTGGAAGTACTTAGAGCAGCTTGGTCTCGAAATGTCTTAAGACCACCAGCTGATCATGCCATCACATGCCTTGGTAAGTAACATAACTTTTAAAATATCTATATTTTTAAAAAATCCAACCGAGTATCTTAATAATTTATGGTGACACCTCATTATTCAACACAAAGAAAAATAATTTTTTTTTATGAATAAGACAAGCAGAAAAAATATGAGTTTGATATCTTAGTACAATATCCAACAGAGCATGTAAATTACCCTGTGTTACTTTATCTCATTTTATCTGAGCACACTAGGCTGTTCTTTACGAGCTTGGGAATAAAATAGCTCAGGAATTATATTCGGAAGATGCGTGTCGTTGTTCGTCTTTGTTGTACTATACCTGAGTATGCTGTTGGCTGTTGTACATAAGAAAAATGTTATCAGGTAGCTTTATACAAGCGACAAGTCATTGTCGTGTTGTTGGCTAAAGGAATATATTTTCTTAGGCACCCACACATGCGATTATTTATCCGCTCTGTCTGAGTTTTTGTCAATTTCCGGACGCGACACTTGTGAAACCTCTAATGCAATTGCTTGTAAAAAGCAATCCGTTATATTAGTAGAATTAAAATTTATATCCAGTAGATGATACACATTTGCCTAGCAGCGCAGTTATAATGCATCGAATGCATGTTCACATTATACATATATATCTGTTTGCAAACCCAGTGGATCTAGAAACTCTATAATTACTCTTGTTACTTTTATGTCTCTTTATCGGCGAGTATAAATTACTTTTATACATCATACTTTCTACTTTATTCAAATCCAATCCCCCGAGACAAATTTTCTAGTATTTATGTATATATATACATTTATTTAATTATTTATTTGTATATCAATAAATATATATCCGGACTGTTATATTTTTATACCAATTTATGTGATAAATCGGTGTAATTAATTTTTTCTTTCTCTGGCTGAAAATAAAATTATTTTGTACATTTACTTAATGCGCGCGCTTTGCATGCGCTCAATTTATATATTTAATATATATTACATATTTTTTGCTATTTAAATAATTTTATTTTACAAAATTTTTTTCTATTGGTCAGTGATGGAAATAAAATTAAAAAAAAAAAAAAAACATATTTAGTGGCCAATTTAAATTCAGGTTCATTATTATTGCTTTCAAAAATTCAAAAATCAGAAGAGTTCAAAATTTTTTAGCCGATTAATAACCAAAACTTTTTTTTTCATTTATTAAATTTTTTTGAAATATTTCATGAGAAATTTCGAAGAAAAAAAAATCAAAAACCTTTTACATATATAAATACTCAATTTATTTATAAATTATAAATTTAATGAAATTCTACAAGGCGACGAATAAAAATATTTTATAATTTTATCGAAATTCAACACTTCTCAGTGATAACTGTAATAAAAATGCCTGAAAATATATTTTATGCAATCGTCGATAAATTTTCTTTAGCAAAAAATATGCTGTTATAAAATATCCAGACTGTTATATGAACTGGTATCATCGCACTTGTGATAATGTCTTGTCCCAGCATATCAAGACGCCTACGTGTACTCCGAGGATCATTAAATTCCTATGCTAATATACACGTAAACAAGTTAAATGAAATAAAACGTACGTACTTAAGAGTACACGTACATACTCTACCTTCCTTGCATAATTGGCCTGGTGTCTTTACCCGTGAGCACTCATCCGAACAATTTATTATACTTTTCTCCCCGTACTGTCTCAAGTTATTTTATTCGATTTGTTTTTTCCGGTATCCCTATCTCTATCCACGCATATTTACATCTACATCTATATCCTTACCTACATATACCTATATATATTTTGATAAAACACTAATTTCATTTATCACCACAAGCTTCCGGGCCGTCAATTCATAAATCATTAATCATGATCTAAAGAAAAATGTCGAAAACAAATAAACGTGAGAGCCGTTACGACCAACCCGATCTATCTTATTTAGACAATTCAAGCCAACTACCTGATAGATCTATTATAGATTACTCAAAATTTTTTATTTTACAAACAACTTCATTCAAATAAAATATCATTTTAATTATTTCCTATGCATATTTTAATCAACTGTCATACATTTAAATTATACCGTATATTTTAACATATAAATAGCTTCGGAATTCAACCCTTGAATTAAATATCAGAATGAGATCTGAATCTGATAATAAATCACTCATCCCGACACATTTCAATGAGATTGATCGATCTATTTTAAAAAAACAACTTTTTCCTCCAACACTTTCTTCAGTAGAAAAAAAAATCTACGATTTATTTTCACGGTTTTCAGAGGGAATTTTCAAAAAACTCTAACGCGTCACGACAGCAAAATACCGCAAACATAAAAGTAAAATGTTTGCGTGAGTTACGTAGTCGATAAAAAAAAAAAAAAATATAAAAATGGCCCCAAGGCTTTTATAAAGTCGATAGGTAAATTCTTGGACGAATCGAGGCGCAATAGAGTTTTATATACACGTTACGTATCCTTATGTCCGTATGTGCAGATCGGAGGTAAGCTAAAAGAAATGAGTGGAGCCTAAGGATAAAGGCGCTGTCTCTTCATAAAGATCGGGAGCCTTTAAAGACCACGATCCTCGTAAAGATAGGTGGTTAACTCCAAGAAGCTCAGGTTGTACTGGCCGCGGACGAGCCTCAGGGCCCCGCGGGCTTTGGCTTTGTGAAGGAAAACACCCGCTTCAAGTTCCATTGGTCCTATTCACATAATTCTCAAATCGGTACAAAAGTCCGTGACCTTTAGAATTAAAAAAAAATACACATGTTTTTTCTGGATTTTCTACTAAAAAAACGCAATAAAAGTAAAAAGTCATAAATTTAAACTCAAGACCGTTAGTCTTTTCATCGATGTCAAACAATATCTGAGATTCTGTCTCGTTATCGAAGGCACTAAAGCCTCAGTAGAGTTGGCAGATGGAGCCGGTGTCTAAATCATAGCTAAGTATTTTTAAAATAACTTTATATCTGTACATACGATGGTTGGTCTTGAGTCTGGTGTCAGTGCACTGTCAGAAGTAAATTTACGGCATGTGAAAAGTATCTAACGTAGCTCGATTCTTTAAATGATCAACGAGCAGATACGTCTTGAAATTTATTTCGCTTCAATATTTGCACCGAAATTACTTCAAATGCTTCAATAATGTTTTTTATCAATACTTAGTTGTTTAAAAAAATAAAAATAAAATATTCTTACGTATGAATATGAGCAAGAGTTCAAGTATCAGTGTCTAGTGTGTAGATACTGATATTATTTAAAAAAAGTAGTAAGTTACACGAGAAAGATCCCGTGGAGTCTGATGTCGCCGCCTGAGGCCGAGGTCTTGTCCTCGAAAGGAGTATCTCACGGTGGTACGTTGACAGGCTACGATTTCCATCTGCACTAGCCTTTGGGAAAATTATCTATTTATTGTCCACAGTTTTTCGTCATCTTACATTTAAAGCCTTACATACACTCAGCCTGAGGCTACCACGCGTCTTTCTCGTATCTCTCGTGTGAATTCATCAGAGAAACGGAATGAGACCGAGAGATCACGGCTTAATAACTATTAAATATCTCACGGTCCAACCCCTTAGCTCGAGGGTACTCGGATATTTCTTTGACCCCAGTTCAGTTAGAGGGCAAACGATTGCTTTGTCATCACCAGCAACATCAGCATCAGCATCATGGATTATTGATGACTCCCGTTGTCTAGTAATTAAATTCCGGGTCATAAATTATTAATTATTACTCCGACCCAATGAGCGGGATCACGAATTTGAACCCCGACTTCTATCCAAACAATTAAATTTAAATTCAAATAAATAAACGAACTTTTTTTTAAAGTAAAAGTTATTATAATTATAACCAGTAGCTGGTAGCTAGATATTGTTGTCTGTAATATAGTAGCCAGGTAACGCTAAACCCACAGTATTAACCACCAGATACATATGAGATACTATTATACGAGCAGAGAATTAGTCGAGTGCAGATATATACCGGCTACCAGCCTACTCGTATCGCCGTCGCGCTCAGAGTACTCGCTCTTGACTCAACACTCTTAAATATTACGTATAATATTCTACACACTATATATTTATATATATATTGAGTAACGGATAATTGCCACGCGGCTAATAAATAAATCCCGGACCTCCCTCGGTCACGCCCACGGTTAGAATAATAAGTCAAGGAGCTCTAAGTCTAATCGTTTTGCAAGCTCGTGTCGCCTCGTGGTGTTCAAGTCACTCTGCACCCGTGGATCCATTAACGACTCTGTAATGAGACTAGTTACTCGCCAGCCATTTAACTGCTACGTCTACTGCTTCTCTGCTACAAAAAATTACATCACTTCTTCGCATAATTTTACGCACGCCGTAAAAATAATTTATTTGTCCAGCTAGAAAATATCTGAACCTCTTGAAATTCACTCTCAGGATTTACTGTCATAATATTTAATAAAAATTTTAATAATAATAATAAATAAATGGTAAATTTAAAATCGAGTGTAAAAGACATATCACGAGTCCAGGAAATTAATCTCACGAGTTATTTTTTATTCGTCATCAGGGTAAGAAATATTGTGGCTCTAATAGTTGTAGTATATTGTTATTATTATATTGTAAAAAAATTGAAAATGTTTCGCTGATGTGAGTTAATATTATTTTAGTAATCGTGATAATATACTCAAATAATGACTTAATGAGCCGGATAATAACAAACGTTTTATAAGTTTTAGATTACAGGGTCGTGTTATGACTTATTAACGATGAGTGAACGACATTCACTTGGTATTAGTGGTATGGGCACTAAACCTAAAGACATAACATAAACACGAGTGCTGGAAGATGACTCTTTGTATAATAGCGGTGAAAAGCGTTTAAAGATAATAATAATAACGGTACGTTTAGTCTCGCAAATCTTGCTCGACACATGGGAATTTTCTTGTTCTCGGCAAAACAAAACGCCCGACAAACGGCTACACACTTATATGCTGTATTATATATTGTATTGCTGGTGGTGGTGGTGGTACTGGTGGTGGTGCCATTACACACCATGGCTTATAATGTACGAGATGATTCCGTGGTCCACTCACTTACTCGCCCAACGAGTTAAGTTCCTTTGGGTAACAACCGCGAACGTAAGAATAAACGCGGGAACACAAGTTTAAAAGCAACTTTATAGTATGCCGCTCGTAAGCAAGCGAGCCCATTTATCGTTATCTTAACGAGAATCGGCAATTTTCTGGCCGACTTCGTCGCACGAGGTACTTCTTTTAGCATCACGACGCTCTGTAGTTATACATACACATACATCATATATATATACATATTAAATATATAAACTGTGAGAATAGATCTACGGATCTAAAGCTGCTTAGTCGTAATTGCCAAGTGAAAGTCAAACCTCCCGTAGTCGAAATATCATTTTTTAAATTTTTAAACTCGCGAATTAATATTCCGTAGGCAATATTTACAATGTGAAAGTACCCACTATTTTTTATTATCTTATTTTTTATTCGATCACCTCGAAATTTCTATTTGCTCAGTTCTCATCCTTAAAAAAATAATTTATGCGCAATCGAAAAAAAATTACATAAATATTTAAATAAAGCGAAAAAATATTTTTCACTTTTATTCGCCGAGATAAAACTAATAATTAAATAGATGATGGGTGGCAATAAAAGAAACTAGTAATTAATCACAAGAGATCCTGTAATCAAAGTAATAAAAATAGCAAACATGGACATAATTCAAAATCATCATCACGTTTATGAATAACAAATATCTTGATGTATTTAATAAAGTATCATGTGCATATATATGTATATTGGTTGTGATAAATGAACACACATGTACGTTATCTAGAGGTGAGGCGAGTCGTGTATGAACATATTGCCCGGTCATGGGAACTGGACCGTTCCAAATAACGCCTTAGCCTTTATATACTCAGCAGTCTGGAGATATAGTGTCTTAGTGTCTACTATATGTACTATCTACTATATGCTATGTACTCCTACTCAGGATCAGAGTTAACAGATAGATATATACATCTAACCTCACTACTATCCATATTCACCCTTTCTCTCGTGTCTAAACTCTGGTTATGCCCGTTAAACGCCGTACTACATGCATACACCCATCTATCTCATTCGCCATGGACCTCGGACTCCTACGCGTCTTCATAAACTCCACGGCACGTATAACACTTTTATTTATATACAGGCATTACCTACAAATGCTTTTTAAAACAACAGACTGAGACTGGATAGATGAAATGTACACCCTTCACTTAAAAGTGTGCAAATCCGCCCGAGAATCATGTCAACAACATTTCCCATATACCTTTCAATCAACCTATCAACCGATATCACACTTTTGCTGAATTATGAATTTACTTGTAATATAATATTATCTTGTTTAAGATTTTTTAATATTCTATGGCTTAAGATGTCAGTATAATGATGTGATACCAAAACCATTTTTGACATCCCAAGTCAAAAAAAATCTAGTTTAATCCTCAGAAGCTTCAATTACTTTGATGTTTTATTTGCCGCCCAAAGTAACTCTACTTTAGGACTAAAAATCCTCAATGAGAATCCTCTATGAGGCCTACATGTAAATAATTTATCGATTTTTAATTATTGGTAAGACCTCAAAATTTTCAATGAATGAAAAGTTATAATTCGGACTTTGAAAAATTTTAAATAGAAAAAGAGAGGGAAAGAATACGTCGAATAAGACTTTTGAGGTTCAAATGCGAAAAATTATTCCTTTGTTTTATTTTGAGACTCATCCAGATCATGTTAGTCCTCAGGGGTAAAATTGGTCATAACTACTCGGCTGCCCAGTTTCAAAACACAGCTGCCAAATTTTTCAAAATCGATTTTTTAGTATTTTTAGTCTCAATAGAGTCTCGTGAACTTGATTCAATGAATATTTCAAAAATTTTTTTTTGACAGCTACTGTGTTTTGAAATTGAGCAGCCGTACTACTTTGAGGACTAAATTAGGATAACTTTCTATACTGTTGTCAATCTTAAAATTCTAAAGTGATCCTCAAAATCCTCATTGAGAGCTTTGAGATTTAAATCCGAATTTTTGTTTCTGACTCGGTATATATTTAATAATATAAAAAATTTGTAGAGATGTAGAAAAGTATAAATGAAATGTCATAATAATTAATAGTTACATAAATAGATAATTGAGAAAATTAATAGATAAGTATTGGAATCATATAATAATTTAACGTTTCTACATACAAAAATTTATTTGAGTCAAGTATTTGGTCTGATGATAGAGAAGTTTCTCTGAAACGTTAATGAGAAAATAAAAATAAATTAAAAGATTGTCGTTATCAATCAGATTGACTTGAAATCATTTAACATGTAATAATAATAACAGTGAATTTAAAATATGTTAATTATGATGGACGTATTACACAAGCTTATAAATGTTGGATTGGTATTTAGAAGTATTTAAATATTTGGACATGTTTTTTTATAAAGCTGATCGTATGAATATTTAATGATGAATAATAAAGCATAAGCATTAAAAAATGGAGAGTGAGCAGTGTCGGGGAATCGCGACAAGCTACCGCGAGCATAAATGCTGACCGCGAGAGCATAGATCACGGAATCTTATTCGTGGATCTGCCGGCGCATAATCGCGGGGGTACTGGATGCCGTGTATAAGACTAGTGTAGATTACATTATCTTAGCATAGCTTATGGCTGACGCTACGTGCCGAGTCAGCATGCCGTTGGGAATAGGCAAGAATAAAAAGGGAAATAATACCAGTGGATACAGTAACACATCCGGTGGTCGTGGTTGGATCGAGTATCCGTTCATGCAGAATTATTCTTCAAGGAAATAAAACCCGTATTATTATTTTCAAATTTATTGCGTATTCTTTTGAATTTCGAGCCACAAAATACATTTTTTTTAGTCAGTAATAAAAAGTTATTAATAATTTCCGGGTTCGGAATTTTCGTTACTGAAAAAATTCAAATAAAAAAATCGCTAAATTTTTCAAAAGTTTTTTTCGCAATTTACTTCAAAGGTATTAACGATTGAATAAATACAATATTTTGCAAGCTTATAAATTACAATTATTATAAAATTGAAGCGCATAATATATTTATTCGATTGTGCAATAGATTGATTTGATTAACAGACAATATCGATGAGATAATACGGATAAATCACTTTACTCTCGGGATCTTTGAACCTATTAAAACAGCAATGACTTAAGATTGTTCGAAATCCTCTCACAGAGTTCTCATACCTTGTGCTCACAACAGTAGAGTAACAGCAATAAAAAATAACGATAATAAAAAATAGGAAACGTCGATTGGAGCGAGGCGGAGTGAATCGACAGACATGCACCTCCTTGTGTACCTGCCGCTCGTCGATCAAAGAGAACCGTGTGCCTTTAAACCGATACCCGCATGTATATTGCACACACATATATTTATGTATATATATATTTATGGGGTACTGAGCTCAAGTCGTTGTATCGAGAGTTATTCTCTGCTCGTTTGCCTTCCGCTCACTTTACTTGCAAGTACTTGCTTGCGGTCGATCATCACAACTGCTGTGCTTATATTTAAACCCATACATATATATATCTGTATCTGTATATAAATATATCAGCATAAAATAAAAGAAAAGTCGTGAGATGGTGATCCAACAGGTGACTATCGATGTCTACGGTTCGTTAGTCAACAATTCAACAGGCAGATTGGCCTTTTATTTAATAAATTAACAAATCGGCTGTCTTTATTTTCAATAGAGTATCAAGTATCGCGTTATATCATTGAATTATTGAGATATTTTTATTTTATTGCTTTTATTACTCTATTTTATTTATGATCACGAGTTAGCTGTGATTAAATACCAAGAGATTTCAATTTTAACAACAAGCTATAAATTTTATTTGATTCTGTATAGTAGTGGAGAAAAAAAAATCCGTTATGCTGAGACTGAGACTGAGACAGAGACAGAGACAGAGGCTAAGGCTGAAAATGATATTGATATCAATGCGAATTGAGTGCTGTTGTTATTACTGTAGTGTCTAATGTAAGAGAGCAATAAGTGAGAGTTGGACTCTCGATCTCTCTGCTACCCACGGAGACAAGGACGTCTATCGTTGGAAGGACGACGACGACTTTGACCGGTTTAGCACCTTCGCAAGTCGTTCACTCGGCACTACCTTACGGTCATGTGCCACTGAGGCTGAAAAATTTAAAAAAAGGAAATAAAAAATAGCTGACATTTTTGGGACTCGGCTTTTGTGGGACTCGTCAATGGGATGAGGAATTTTCGGTCTTTAGTAGTGTCGTTGACACAAATCTTGGGATAAAGACGTGCGACCACACCTCGCGGCATTCAACGGCCTCTGTGACGCCTTTGTCAATGCGTAGGTGTATTTATATATATTTTTATACTTTGCAGTCGGATACTACTAATCCTAAAGGTCAAAATTATTTTTTTTTATTTTGTCACTAGAATAATTTCCAATTTTATTTTTATTATTTTCTACAAAATTCTGGAACCCTTCAAAATATTCCAGACACTTCTAAAATATTTAAAAGTCCCACAAAATTCTGATACTTGAAAAATTAAAAAATCTAACGAATTTTAAAAAATTCTCAAACTACTGGTTCGAAAATTGGACCTACAGTGGGTTAAAGAATAGTAATTATGGTGATAATAATAATAATCAAGGTGAGAAGGACTCACATGTAAAAAACAATAAAATCTTAAAAGATACTTGTCTACATAATTTATAAAAAAAAATACAAGCCCAAAAAAAAACAGCAATTCTTAAGTCATTGTCCCGCCTAAGCGACAATTATTAGCCTCACCCGGCAAGGACAACATGTAAAGTGTAATTATAACCACGCATACCCGCGTAACCCGGCTCCAACTATGAGTACGAGCATCCGTTTTAAAACCTTAGGTGTGACTCTTAGTAAAAGATATTTAATAAAAATAGCCAACACGTTACCGAGACAATGTAATAACATCCAATAAATATAAATATGCAATAGCAGTAACATAATAATAAAATATATACAAGTATAAATAAATATAAATACAAATGTACGAACGTGTTGACCTATCGTGGATCTACACAACGGCAACATGTAGGCTAATGTTAAGAAAGCATGACGAGTTGCAAACACACTAGTAGTCTACACTTGGCAGTATGCAATCTGCAGTCTCCAGTTAAAAGTCTGCATCAGTCCGAGACTCAGAGCTTGCTGATGCACACTGACATCCACCTTCTGATTGATGACACGCGTCCTCACTTTGTCAGCGCATATTTATGCGTAGGGGCATCGCTTTCATCGGAGTCTACATACATATATACATATATGTACTGATATGATATATCTAACAGCAAATTATCAGCAACAATTTATGACAGATGCAGACGCGAGGGCAATTATCTACCGGCATTTATTTTTTTTTATTTTATATTTATTATTTTTAAAATAAATGGAGTTTTAATCTCGGCCCTCTCTCTTTGGAACAACGCCCACGCGAGTGATAATAAGCGATTGATCTACAGCCGATTTTCTCTGGCGTCGCGCGTAACAAATCGATAATTTATCGATTTTCAACCGGAATACTATTTTTTTTATTATTTTCTTGGGTACGCGTGTGTATGTGGTAATAATAATAATAATAACAATGAAAATAAAAAATAACCAGTGCCTTGGAGCAGAGCGAGTAGATTAAGTTCGCTTGCATAAACCTATTTCACCCTTGGTCGATTTAAATCGATTGCCAATTCAAGAGCCTGCCAGTCAGGTACCACATATTCGTTGACGTGTCACGCAACCGTTCAATTGTGAACGAAAAAATTTTAGTTACATATAAATTTCTCCAGACATGCCACTTTAATTAGTTATTTTTTATATTTTAAATTTAAACTAGTATGGATAAGAATTAATCGAATGTGATTTATAAAATTCATTTTTTTCGTAAAAAAGACATATTTTAATTAAATAAAAAAAATCAATGTAGTCAAATTTCACAATTTTTTTTTTCATTTAAATAATTCAAATTTTTTTATTCACAGTCAAAATTATTTTTTTGAAAATTTATTTAAATTTTTCTATTATTTAGAAAATTTTTCCCGACCTTGATTTTTTCTGATTCGAAATCCAGGGTAAAAAAAAAGTTGCAGTGAAAAAAATAAAAAAAACCGTTTTTAATAAATAAATAAATAAAAATATAAAGCGTGTAATCACTGAACTTGAAAAGCCCACGCGACTTCCTGCCTCGACCGTCAATTTAACATTATTACTAGCGAATATAATATAAAGCTCCAGTTATAGATGATTTGTAGTGTGATAAATGATGTTTTGAGATTACTGTGATTAACCAATCGTATCGATCGATCAATCTACTCTAGTTTATATACATATTATACTATTTTGTATACAAACGATAATCAATTTAGTTTTTCAAAAATAAATTTAACTAAATTATTATTAATAAGCGTAGTATTACTACGCAAACAGTTATTTATTTATTACCAAATTATTATCATCAGCACAATCAATGTTATGATTGTTATTATATTAATTTAAATAATATTGTTTATCGTAAATCAGGAGTAAGTAAAGTTGTAATAATAATACGAAATAGACACCCGGATTGGCCGGAGTGATGCTATCAAAGTGAGACAGGTATGCAGATTGATTATCGATACGTTCAATCGATATCCCAACGACCGGACAGGTTTAACTTCTTCAATGTATTGTATATATATATTTATATGTCCGTATACTGGTTGCTGGCGTATAATATAGTGTACAGTGCACTGTGATGCTGAACTCATTCTCAACTTAAAATCCCTTTCCGTGACATATAATACACATCAACGAATAAGATACATATCAACTTGCTTAACTTTATTATTTTTACTTGTGTTTATTTATATATTTTTTAAAATGGAAAAACGGGTTTTCACAACCAAGTACAAGTATAGACTCCACCGACAGTAACACTCTAACAATCTATTGATTTATTTCAAAGATTTATCGTTTGATTAATTAATCACGCGGTAACGAGACAGTTGGACGACATTTCTGATATAAATAATTCGGTTAGTAGGCAAAATCATTTTTTAATTTTTATTTATTCAAAAAATTAAGGAGTTAAATTTATCTCCAAATCAATTTACTAAAATTTGAATCGTTTGATTTAAAAAATTTTTTGCTGAATAAAAAAATTAATTTTCGATTATTTGGCATTAAAATAATTTTTTCAAAAATATAATTATCAAATTAATAAATTGAAGTCGGTCACTGGTAATTATTTTGAATTTTTTCTATTAAAAAAAAAATCTAAATATAATAGGGTCATGTATAAAGAGCATCAAAGCTTGACATTATTGCTGTAAATTAAATTACAGGATCGCAAAGGCAAAAGCGTCCAACATAGACACCAAAGAGCCGTAACACGCCCACGGCGATCTTTTTAAACTTTTATTTTTATCCCCATCTTCGCTAGCCGTTCTTTACACAGGGACTTCCATACCAGTACCAAGTACAGAGCGCAGAAAGTACCGACTAAACATTAACAGAAAGTAGAGAATGGTGAGTGAGTAAATGAGAAAGAGTTTCCAGTGTTTGACCGGATCCAACGGACACACGCGACCCCGTGTAAACGTGAGACCCGCAACTCCCGTAGGCCCGCTTATAAAACCCACCACCGATTCATCGTGAGAAATAGACTCCGACTCAGCCTCAACATACACTCCGATCTCACATCTCACATATATACTTGCTTTATTTATAAACAAACACAAATACTGAGGGCGTGTGCACAAGGCTCGTGATGCAACGACAAAATTTATTAAACATAACATCTGATAAATAATATCTCTACTCTATTACTTAATAAATTATTCAAACACTTGATCGACGGTAAATTAAAATTTTATCACTTAAGACTAAAATAAAAACCGGCAATTAAATAAAAACCTTGACATTATAAATAATCTGTTTGCTGGATTTACAGAAAAAATATAATTTATTTAATTCAAGGAAATAACAACACAAATTCCCACGTAAACTGGCTTCTAGTCATGCGCACTAATGTATGTAAATCTCTTGTACCCCAGTATTTTATTAAATTCATTACATTTAACGTTAGTACATTACAGTAGATTAAGTCGATCGGTGAACTCCTTTTTCTCGGTAGTGTGTCTGCAGCCGCGACCTCGCTATCGAATTCAATCGATCGTGATCAAGAATCAGGAATCGGGAACCGAGGATCGAGGATCAGGGCGAGACTACTCCCTACCTTTGAACCTTTTGCGTCTATATCTATAATTTTTGATAAAAAAATTTATTTTTACCAGCAATAAAAATTTTCCCATTTAGTATCTCATGCTTTACTTCAGAGTCTTACCAAATCTAATTATATTAAAAAATCCCTTTATTACAAAACAAAACAATAGACCGATATATATAAATATAACTTTAATTGGGATGTAAAGTACTGAGTATCGATATAAAATAGTTTGCGACAGATAAAATTACAATTGCTCTATAAATTGAATATAAAACAATTTTATAGTAACCCAGTCACGAGTTTTAAATAAACACTGAGAGAACAATTTATTTGAGCCAAATGAGATTTGTTTCAGGCAAATAAATCCCATATTTGAATGGACCTAATTATCGTTTATTTGAGACAAAGATATGGTTCATTTGAATGAAATAATGATTTATTTATAGTTAACAAATCTGTATTTGACAGCGCCACCAGCCCTAGTGGAATTTTTTTCAACCAAGATTTGTTAACTATAACCAAATATATATTTGAATGAAATGAATAATTTTGTTCAGTCAAATAAATCTATTTAGTTGGCTCAAATAAATTGTTCTCTCAGTGAATCAACAATCAGAAGCTTTTTCTTTTATTACACTTACGCTGAAATAAAAAGTACCTATATCTTATATATATAAAAAAAAAAAGAGTAAATAAAAAAATAAGCGACAAAGCGATCGGCTCATTAGCGTCAGTGACGTCGCACCTCGATTTCTCACGTGTAAACCAGAGCCGACTTAGAAGATATGTTGATTCTGTAATTGCAGACTACGAGGCTTTTTATTTTTAATTTATACTCTTTTACTTTTATTTAAACTCGATAAGGCGAGAAGAACCTCCTCCGTCTTATTCACTCGCAAGCTATATCATTAGGATCATCACGATTGCTCCGGATCAGCATCCACTTTGGTACAGATACCAGCAAACGCAGCTAGAGAGTTATCCCAACTACCTGGCAATCCTCGCATTCCCCTCAGTATCAATACCTATTTACACTTTACCTCATGCTAATAATAACCGCCCGGAGTTCCATGACCTAAACATTACTTTTTATCATCATATTAAACAAAGATGATGTAAAAATGGGGTTTGATGAGTCCGCTGGCCTCCAAACTCTCACGCTCTTTAAATCAGACTGCAAATTTATCTTACATTACATGTGTGTAAGTACATGATAAATCGGTTGATCGGACGTATGAATAAAAAGGAGAATCAAGTGCGTTATTCTTCACAATATTATTATTATTATCATATTATATACATTGAATATAATATATATAAAATAACGGAATTGAAATATTTACAAAATTGTCTTTGCATTACAATATCTTCACTTTGGATAACATAATCATGAGTACTTAAATATAAAGTGAAAATATTTGCTGATTGATAGAGAACCCAATGACCCAGTGACACATACATTTATCATGATATATGTATATATTTATACTACGCCTTTATATTTTGAAATTTTAAATTAAAATAATAACAGAAATTTATTTGTAATTTTATTTCATATATATTGAGGGTATATATTTATACATTTATAGATGGGCGTGTAAATATATTTGATTATAGAATCCCGGTAAAATTTATCGTAATAATTTTCAGTACATTCCCACGTTACCAATTATTTGTAAAATAAAAGGAGCTGCTAATTTGCTTTAAATTTATTGGATACTCGGACGCAATTTTCAATTGACGATTGATACATTATTTTGTTTAGTTCCATCAGAATATGTGGATACTTTCTCGTTTACTTCCATGCAATTAATTTGCTAATTCAACATTTCCGTTGCTGGAATCGTTATTATATTGTGTTTACAATTTTATCGTATATTTGTTTAGTTATTTATTGGGTATTAGGGTTCACGTGAATGAAAGTATCAATTTCAAATTATCCGATATCAATAAACATCGAGACTAAATAATAAAGTAAACATTGTTGTGTTCGTTTTTAGGATTTAATGGATACGGGTAAGTGTTAAGTATTAAATATCGAGAATTAAATACCTCAGACCCAAGATAAATGTTATTTTCACTTTATTAGATTCTTATATATGTATATATATAATTCAATGTACATCTGTCTTATTCTTACCGCCCACTTGGACGATATATCTATTAGTTTGTTGTTTTTGCTTATTTTCATTAGTGCTCTGGTCTGAGACCGGAAATCATTCGTATCAATTCAATAATTTCCTCTTGATCTCGTGGGATTTGCCACTTGTCTTTTTAGTCACCAGGTGCACGATATATTGACGTATTAGATTTTATTTATTTCTTTATTGGAAATTCCTTATCAATCAAATCCAAATTATTATTTTTTTTCCAATTATTTCAAAATTTGATCTCGACAATTTTATCAATATTCGATACTTTTTAAGCATAAACATGTTTTTTGCTACACTTCTTAAACCAAAATTTCTCCAGATTTAGTTTATCAAAAATATCTAGAAATCGTTTCTGCACTCCTCATTTTTTTGGCAAAAAATTTTTCCAAAATAAAAGAATTGTAATTTTCATAATTATTATTTTTTCGAAATTAGTTCATTACACATGCTCCAAAAAAAATTTCGCATCCCAGAGATTTCTCAATTTTTTTTCGCCATAAATTTTCAAGAATATTTCCAAAAATAAAATCTCTTGGATTTTAAAATTTCAATGGAGAAATTTCTTTAATTAATTTTCGATTAAAATCTAAAAAAATTCACTGAATTTATCATATCGATAGTATCTCGAAGTCTAAAAATTCAAAAGTAAACATTAAAGTAAAAAAATTTTCTAATTATTCCTAATAGTATTTATTAAAAGCAATTTAACCAGGGAAATAATTTCCATACATGTAATTAAAATCATAAACCAACGAACCAACGGACCAAATAAAAAGCGTCTAGAGTATTATAGAATAGAAAGTAATGATCGTGCCCATACAAAGCATCTCGAAAACCCGAGCAAGCTTAAATAAACAAACCAAACCGAAAAAAATCCTAATTACTAATTAGTAATTACAAATACGTGATTAATAAACTATTCTGTTATGCATTCCCTTGAAGCTCATGTGCGGCATGCATGCAACCCATACCCATACCACCCATACACTTATAGTTCCAGCAAAAATAATAAAAACTCAAATAACAAGGAAATAAAGTTTAAAATTCCTCGTTCATTCTCCTGCAAACTCTATCAACACGTCTATTCGGGAACCCACGCAGGCTAATAAATAGTCGTTAAACTTAATACGTTTTATTCGGACACAGCGACTGGAGTGATAGTTGTCCAGTTAAATAAAACCAACATTAACACGGCTTTTTTAAACAACTTTTATTCAACACACGTGCACACTCTTCCTGTATCTTTGTACCATAATACCTGTTTCCAATCTTACAATCACCGTGAGTAATTCGTCACATTCATTGATCCAAAAGTCTCTGCAATGTCTCGCATAATTTATTACTAAAAATCCGCCCATTCATATTTATTTTAAATGAATAAATAGTCCTTTTTTTTTTATTAAAACTGTCAAAAAGAACTTTCAATAAAAATAAAAAATTTTTTTAAAATATCAGGATCGTAACTGCTGACACGGAGAAAAATTACAACCGTTCCTAGTGTGCTTATGGAATATCAAACCATACGTTATGGTAAAAATTACTTAGAATTATGGGGCATACACCGACAAATCTGGGAAAATTTTCCATAACTATGGAACAACTCCTAAAATTATGGTAAAAGCTTCTCTATAGCATGGCAATGATTACCGCGTTGGAATGGTTTCTAGTTTCATATGGGAATAAACCCTATCCATCATGGTTACCGCTTCCATAATGTTATGGTAACTTTTACCATAAATTATAGTAATCATTACCGTAATGAGAGAAATTTTTACCATAATTTCATAGGAATTCCGTTATCATTAAGAATGAAACCCATATAGATAAGACTGGTTATCATAATTTTTATGGGTGTCACTTCTGTAATCGATATTTTAAAAAAATCTGTTACGATACGGGAACCATATATTGTAATTGTTACCATAAATTTCGCTCCGTGTAGTATTTCAATGCTGAAGATTTTATCTGATGAAAAATGAATAATTAAAATTAAATGGTTGTAAATATTTATTTTAATAATAATCAATAAATATATATTTAATAGTCTATTTAAAATATAATTTCGTATGGCAAAAAAAAAATATATGTATATATATATAAGTACTTGATCTCAGTATCGTCATAAAGTAGGTTACCGCCCGTTTTCTCTTGAGCAAACCGATTTCATCGAGCGCCACTGTACTGTCTCTTGTTGTAGTAAATAAACAGCTCGGTTAATAACGAGGCAAGAGCAAATCAGCAAAGACTTATTATTTTTAACATAATTAATATTTATATTAATACTTAATGAATGTTAATTATTTAAAAATCAAAATTTAGATTGAAAGTGATTTAAATGAGTGAATTTATTATAAGTTATGATTAATGAGTAGAGCAGATAATAGTAGAGGGTAATTAGAAAAAATAAATAATGAAGTGGATGCCAGTCCCGCCTTATTTGAAGACCCGATGACTTAGACGAGAACGACCCGGATCCCATCGTGTAATCACGATCTCTGGATATAAGTCAGTGAGTAAAAAATAAAATAAAAAAATGGGAGTCTAAAGTCACTCTGGTATCGGTTGGTGGAGTAGACTCTCGTGATCGTCGCTCAAAGGTTACCCAGAAAACCAACACAACCTGGCACAAAGTTACATAGACCGATATATCGAGTTGTATAGAATCGAGCTGTACTGGGCTTAAGAATAAGACGGCAACTACAGATGAGAAGAGAATAAAAGAGAATAGAATATAACTGAATATAAGTTAAGTATACAGACACGATCAACTGTTGCTGAGAGACCAGACTCGGATACGATTTACATTAAATTTACATTCTGACAATGACTCCCGTACGATATCTAATGTAATGTAATGTAAGTCTAAGTCAACTTAAATATGGAGTCTGGATTCTCCAGTCTGGAGTGCAGCGCATAAACCAGCTGGAGTTTTTGCTGGAGACAAGAAGCTGAGATGAAAAAGACCAGCTCGTCGCCTTTATTGCTATGCTTGTTTTACTTCAGCCGTGATATTCTGTTTTACGGTCTATAGAAAAGAGGACTGAGGATTGAGGACTGAGGATATGAGGCATAAAGTAGCATAAAAATATCTGATGTCGTGCAACAGCATCCCTTTGCCATCCTAGAATGATGATACACGGTGACCCACTGCTGGAATAAACTCCAAGAAAATTACCAACGTTCACGTGGGAACCAGATTAGTACACACAAATAACTAAACACGACGTGACTTTGTGAATAGGGTTTTTGTTTACTTTTGACGTTGATATACAATAAGATCTTGAGATAACGAGCTCATTTTATTTACTCTTTAAATTACTTTATTTTAACATAATTAACTTGTGTAATTTTTTTTTAATTCATCAGTCACTGCGAAGACAAGTAATTCAGTTAATAGGCCAAAATGGGCGCTATTTTTTTAAAAATAATTACCTCATTTTTTTTTATCAGTCACAAAAAATTGAAACCTACTTTTTTAAAATTTTTTTAGTCAAATGAGCCGTTCAAAAAACATTGAAGCCACTAAAAAAATTAACGACCCGTTAGGTGGCGCCTTTTCTGTGCATTTATAACAAAATTTCAAAATGATTAAATTAAGAAGAAATTTTCAATTTTAAATAAAACTTTTTTTCAAATTTGCTAACGAAATAATTTGCCTTCATCTTCATGTTATATTTTTTTTTCAAAAATAGTAACAAGTTATATAATCTTTAATGAATGTCTGGTTCTCAACAACAGATTTGCCGCTTAAATGATCCAAATATCTTTGAAACTCCATTTCTTAGATTGAGGTACAAGTTTAAAGACCAGAGTTTTGAACTGCCAGCGGGCTATTGATTACACATGCAACTGAACATAAACTGGATAGCGTGTAGCACAGGACAAAAAATATTTAAACAGTTATTTGTATTAGTGTTTGTGTTTATAGACAGAAGGTGTTAGTTGACCACTCCTTTTCCAGAAACTACTGAAAACAAGCTCTCGTTAACATGCAAGACGTTAAATCCTTTAAGCTGGGTATAACCCAAGTATTTGACTAGAGACTAGACCAGTTCAAGTTAATGATCATTGAGTAATATTTGAACAGCCTTTGTAACACTTTTTTTTTTAAAGATCACCTGGCGTGTACTGTCGATTTGTAATTGACGTTACTACAAGTTTAACAATCGTTATCGTTAAATATTACGTCGCAACAATTCGAACAAATTATGTTTTTTGTCTAGTATTTTAAAATTAATTATGCCCATTTTCCATAATTGAGTTTTATTTGAAAGTAAAAAACGTTACGTCATATCATAAGTAATATGAGAAAGTATTTTTTTCACGTTCAAGGCCGCGGTAATAAAGTATTTAGATTTTTTTATTTGAATATCTTTTTTTCTTAGTATGAAAAAAATTTTTTTGTCGGTTGCATTATTGAATCTTGGGTTATAAAGCTGTAGTTCATGGACCAGTGAGTCTGCCGGAATCATTGAGCGTGTCATGGCAAAAACACGTGGATCACCCACTAACTCTTACTCTGTCCGACTCTCCGTCATATCGTTTGCTCTTATTTACTATCTAATCATTACTATTTGAATACCCAGTATACGTTACACTGTAATTGCGAATTGGATCGTTGGCTTTCAGAATTTTCTTGCACTCTTAATTACAACCGACAATTGAATTGGAGTTATTAGCTGACGCTACGAAAACAAACGTATCAGATTTTAAAATCCATATTCATATATGTATACTTAGTAGTCAAATATTTAGTTCTCAGTCTACTAATCATAAAAAAAATTTCATTTTTCATACATTTATTTTTCAAATATTTAGATCAATAATACGCTAAGCATATGAGCTTTAGTTTTAAAAAAAAAATTTTCATAAAAATCAAAATTCCTCGGGTTCAAAAAAAAATTTGTTTGCCAAATTTTATGGTCAGCTTAAAATTTAAATTTTACCTTACAAATTAGTATGCTGTTCTATTACGGGGACACTAATAAATTTATTTATTTTTTTTATTTTTATTTAAAAAGCCGAGGAAGAAAATCGCCCACGCGGATCTAACAGTTTGATATAAACGGGCAAATAAAATTTATACGAATAAGAAGATTATTTAAGACAGTTAGAGTGTGTATGGTCTTTCACTGGTACACAACAAACGCGTGTACTTTGCTACGTTTTTAAAACCGTCAACAGAAGAATTTCACTAAGGCGCGAAAGTAGATTGTTATCGGCGAGACCAATCGTGCGAAAGCCGGCGTTTATCGTCGCGAACAATCGGATCCTCGTCTCAAAATGCTTATAGACTTTTATATACTCTGATCTTGTATTATATATACATATATATAAATATATAAAATATAAAATGGGATATCGGTAACGAAATAATAAGAATAAAGGAACGAAATGATAATCTAAATAATAAATAACAATACACAATAATAATCGGAGGAGATCAAGGCTCGATCGGTCTGCATGCGACCTTCTGGGTCTTAAATCGAAGACACAAGTTGCTGTTGCTAGTAATATAAGTAACTAGTTGTTGGTTGTATTGCTAGTTGCTGGTTACTGGTGTTGTTATATTGCTCATACTGTCTCTTCCGGTCTCTTTCAGGTGCTTTATATGCAAAATACATTAGCAGGCGTTCTTGTTCTGCTGTTTAGTTGTGCTGTTGCTGTTACTGCTGTCGGTATTTTATGTTTAATGCCGAGAGATCTGCTTACGTCCCCATGACGACGAAGGCTCTGTATTTACGCGCGAAAGTCCAAGGCGAGAGATAAGTCGGCTTATCGTCATGATCCATCGTGTCGGGTACGCTCGACCTACGCCCGCGGTTTATAGTCTGTCCATGGGAAATGCCAGCATGCATACACCAAATACCAAATCAGGGAATCACCCTCTTATGTCCCAGCAAACGTGACCTATTCAGTATTTTTTTTTCCTACGAGACTCTTATGTTCTGTTAATTGTTTGACAATTTTTAAATTCGCCATTTTCAAATGCTAATTTTTTTTTATGAATTTTAAATTGTAAATGTCTTTGAACTCAAGACAAATATCTACATAACCCGAACTTATTATTTACAAATCAAACGTACTGTATAATTTCGAATAAAAAACCCTCACTTTCAATTTAGTAACCTCCCTCTTCCGGTAGTAAAATATCACTTACGATTTCCATTTATCAACATGTATTTATATATACAGTCGGACCTCCTTATAAGACTATATTGCTGTCTTTTTTATAAATCAGGTATCGCGATAGTTTGAGAGAGAAACTAATAGTCTTATAACCAGGTCCTACTGTATATATATATATGATAGCAAAGAGTCGAGTACGATGGCTCAAGGTGGATGGATGGGGACTAGATAGACGTCAATTTAAACTGTAGAGAATTAGCACTTTCCCAGTGGAGGCCAGTGCGGTAGTACGCTCCTCATATCACAGCCTTGCGGGCTCACGGTAGTTGGTGTCGGAGAAGATGTCAGGTATTATCAGGAAGAATTCTCTTCCACACGGGTTTGCTATCTAAATCCATTTGCCGTGTGTGTTTAAGTGCTTTTGCACATCAAAATGAAATTCATAATGTATAATACCCGCCATTTCGAAGCGATCCATCCGCACAAAAGGTTAACATCTCTACTCTGTACGGCAGCATCACCACCTCTCACGTTTTATCTACACTGAAAATTTCTTACTGTGACAGATTTTGATTGCATACTTTCTCGCTTTCAATATTCACTAAAACCTCAGTAGAGACAGGATCAACTTGTCATACTTTTATTTATTTTTTTTATTTAAATTTATACCCTCGACTTAAAAAAAAAAATTCATTTAGAATTTGAAAAAATTAATTTTTAAATTTAAATTAAAATATTTAAAACTATATTTGTAGTTGAGTAAAAAAATAGTAAAACGAATTTAAAATTTATGATTAAAAAAGTGAAATACATAAAGAAATAATAAACGTCTTAAAAGGTTTTTCCCATAAGAATAAAGAGTTTAGTATACTGGAATCGCAATAACACTATAAAAGCCAACAAAATAATGAACGTCAGTGTGGAGAGCCTCAGAAGAGCATCATTAAATTAAAACACGTCTAGTCGACATGACGACATAGAGGAGCATAAACAGTTTAAATTGAGAGCAGTAAGGCGTGGTCTCGGTGGCTCCTTTCCCTCGCTGCATTTAAGATCTCTTTAAATTGTGCAACTTCTCCATACTCCCCCCCCCCCTCCCCCTTGCTCTCAGCACATTTCTTAATCCACTATTTTAAAAATTTTTAAAACTCCGCAATCGTGTACAAACAAATCCAGATCATGACTATCGGAATCAATTCTCTCACGCGAGATCTGCATTTCCATCAAATTGTTTTTTTTTTTTTTTTTCTAAATATTGTTAAATTATTTATGTTATTAAAAAGGCGTGGCATTAAAATGCCACATAAAAAATTCACAAAAAAAAAAAGTAACAACTGGATAAAATCTACCAGATGAAAATCTAAAGCAATAAATTTTAAAAGTTGGTGTTAAAAAATATTTACAGTAAATAAATAACCAAAGATCACGGCCTCAAGTATTTACTCACTAAACTCCCACACAAGTGATGTTCGTCCTCAGAGTACTCTCGTTTTGACCCATTTAACTATTTACCACAAATGATTGGACATGTTTATGTTATTAAGTGCCTTGTACGTTAGAGAACGTGCCAGTTAATATACTAAACATACAATACCTCGCAACAGCATTAAATAAAAACCGTCGAGTCGATTGCATCGATCGAGATCCAGCCTCCGGAACGGATCTTGTCCTCCGAAAGGGTTGACAGCTCGAGTCCAAGTCTTATATTAACATCAGTTTATAATAATTTGCTTGAAACTTTCCCTTCGCGCGTACAATACCCACTATTTCATTTCATTTATAAATATACCCGATAAATACTGAAATGTATAATAGTTATCCTCGAGTGACTTTGCACATTATTGCTGTACTTGGCAATAAAGTTGGACAGAGAAAAAACAGTAGGTGGATATCGAGCTTATCACAACGGAGTTGATTGCGTGAAAATTAGCATGTTGACATTATTTACCGTCGGGTTGCCAAGAAAGTTTAAACTGCTGTTACATTTTATTTGTTTGTCGACTAAAATGCTAAAGTACTAGCATATATGTTGCATGTATGATACAAGTACAGAGAATATAATGTCGAGGCTAGTCAACTTGGTGTCACCGACACAAACTTCTGTCGCCGCCTTTCGCGATTAATTATTACGCAACTATCCGCGGATATTGAGCTAGTGTACGCATGCCGGCCATTAGACAGGTGACTTTTAAACCAAATCACGGAACAGTTTGTGTTTTAGTATTTAATTATGTTGACTTAATTATTTTTATTACTATTATTATACAAATTATGCAATATTCTAATATTTATAAAAAATATATTTAATTGTCGATGACATAAATTATTTATATGAATTATTTATTTTACGCTGTGAGAATGTAAGATTCAGTACGCACCTGTTCTTCATATGTAGTATATGTATATATTTATATATATTTATGTATAGAAAGAATAGCGGAATAAGGCGGAGACATAAAATATTTTCTCTGTTAATAAATAAAAATATTAAAATTAAAATTATTAAAAATAGTCTCGTAGGTGGGCCACTCCTCGTCGCGGTTACGCATTACTGACACGTGCATACATTTGTTGTTATATTTGTATTTATATTTGGATTTTTATCTATAAATCTTGTCAACGATAAGATTTCAGTCAGGCTATTAGCGGTATATAAATGTTTGGAGAAGAGGTTTTTAAATTTATGAGTTGGGTTCTTGAATAATAATAATTGCGATTACGGTTTTTTTTTTTTATTAAATTCCAAAGCTTGAGGAATAAAGGCTGCGGGAGAGTGTTAAATAAGAGTCTTTATATAGTATAGAGGATAATATTAAAAGTTATGTTTTCCGAGCGAGCGAGTATGAAGATATTTTGCTGAAAGTGTCACGTTATCTTGTCACAAACACCTCGTTCACGCTTCCACTCAGCTTCAGTATTATTTATATCCTTCTTAAATCTCTGTTTATTACATTACCCACATTATTATCATCGTCCCTGGTTGTAAGCTAATAAAAATGTAATCTTACCTCAGTTCTTATTAAAAAAAAAAATAAATAAATTTTTTTATTATTAATAAGGGGCTGACAACTTTTCGATAAAAAAATTTTTGAATTTTTATCCGCAGATTTATAAAATAATCATTTTAAATTCTTCGTTGTACAAATATATGAGTAAAATTTTTTTTTAACACAACTGAAGTCCAATCTTTGATTTTGAATTTTTTCAAAATTTTTCTATTTAATATTCACATTAATTTTTAAAATTCATTGTATCAAAATTAATTTAAAAAAAAAATTTATAAATTCAAAATTAATATGACATAATTTTTTTGTCACAACTTCACTGACTTGTGAAATTGGGTCGTTAATAAAATTAAAAAAGACTTTAAGGATTTTTCCAAAATTACATCGACTGCCTAATTACCTAAGTATTAAAAACCCATAATTTATTACACAAAATAGAAAACATATGTAAATAATAAACCAATCCAGACTCGTATGGTTATTCAACAAATAAATTACATAAATTCCATGGCGCCAATATCAATGTAAATCATTGAGTATTTATGCTCGACAAAATATTCCCGTATTTCCATCCTCACGTTTCAACTCATGTGTACTCAACTGTGCGTAAAAATTTGTATCGTTAAGAAGATCCGGATGTTGTTTATCTATCGACTATCATGTTCGTTAATTAATGCCTCTACTCCCAATAAATTTCCCCGCTAAAATATTCAGCGGGAAATTTACCAAACAGCTCGTTCAAAACCGACCAACCGAATAAATTTTTCCCACAGTTTACTATCGACTCCAATCGATAATTAAATGACAAATAAAAATCAGCAGAGATGAGTATGTAAATTAATACAAGTGCATAATTAAAACACCTTGACCCAAGTCAGGGTCAGGGTTATATTTTCGATTCAATATATCGATAACTTGAATTAATTATAAATTATAATTTATTATTACAAGTCGTTAATATTGCATTCAACAATTAATTACCAGTCAACTGTACAGACATTAATTATATCTTAGACATGTAATTATATATTTTAAATATATATGTATGTATGTATATAGAAGAATAAATCTTCTTTGTATGACGTCTAACAGTGAAACGGATAATTTGATAGTAATTGTTACTAGCTCACCGAAACCTGATTGATAGCTCAATAGATACAGTAAAATATATATGTGATATAAATTAAAGGCCAGCATCAAAGCTCCGGCTTATTGATCTGACATTTTCGTATTCAGCTTACGTAGATCCAAAGGCCAGACCAGAAACACCTTTTGAATTTCTAAAACACCCTAGTCGAGCACACGAGTCTAGTCGTCGAAAAATAATCTATACTCTTCATACAGCAATGGGCGACCCGAAGTCTAAGGGAAAAAAGCACCGAGCTTCTGTGCGACCACGTCCTTTGCAGACGTGCTGTGAATAAATAATTGGCTAAGCGAAACTGTTTCTTTAAATAATATGCCATAGACACATTCTCACGTACCCTCAATTGCTTAATTCAATTAAATTTTTTATTTATTTCCTGTGGGTTTTTTTATTATTTTTTTTATTTGGAGTTTGAAAAACGACGTAAGATATTTTTTTAGCAGACACGTGGTATTGAAATAAATAAAAAAATTTTTTTTTAGGGATTAAATTCCAGAGAAAACGAGTGTCATACATTCTTGGGCGTATCTCACGCATAACTTCACGCAGGAGTATCAATTTGCGCTATTTTTGTCTCTATTTTTTTATAAAAAAGTATCGCGTCAGGTGGTCCGGTAAAAAAAAACTCAGTAAAACTAAAAATAGAAATTAAATTTAAAAAATAATTAAAGTTACAATTCATTAAAATTGAATGTCTCAATTACTGACAACATTATTTATAGATATATTAAATATAATGAGACTAGAAATAATAATTTTTAATGAACTATTAGATGAAAATTTAACTATCAATTAAAACGCTAACGAGGCTTGTGTTAATTAAAAAAAAGTTTATAGTTTGTTTGGTTATTTAATTTTATAAATAATCATAGCATCGATTAGAGTGTGAGAGTATAAAGGAAAGAGTAACGGTTAAGTTTTTTACGGCGCAAAAATGAAACGTTAAATATAAAATGTGTATTGAGTTGGCAGTTGATTGCATGCAACAGGTGTTTACGCGATACTTTTAAAAATGAAGTTACATAAAAAATAAGTGAGGATGGCCTTAAAGTTGGGTTCGTTGTTTTTATTACGCTGTAACTCAGCAATCTCGCGAATAATACCGAGAGTACTCTGTACGAGAAGTGTATTGCCCTCTGGGCCGAAGCCCGGTATACGATTAAGGTGCGAACAGTTCGCTGTCTCGTAAGGCCGAGTAGAAACTCGATCTTAACTTTATATCTAGATGTGTTTGACCCAATCTTTATTTTAAAATAAATATGTTTGATGAAATTTGAAACTTTATTTAGGATTAGAAAGGTATCACTTTTACTTCTTACAAAATAATAATGTGGTTAATTTAGAATTATAAATTAATAGTTATGTAAAAATAAATTAATTATATAACAAGTCCCGAGTCAAAAAACATTCTAGTTTAGTCCTCAGAAGCCTTATTTCCTTTGATGTTTTATTTGCCGCCCAGAAAGTAACTCTAGTACCAAAAATCCTCAATGAGAACTATGAGGTCTAACTGCGAATAATTTATCGATCTTCAGTTATGAGTAAGACCTCAAAATCTTCGACAAATGGAACGTTATATTTCGGACTTGTTTTTTGACTCGGGGTAATTTTAAAAAAGTATTTCCATTGGCCAAGTAAATAAAAATAATTTAAAAATTGAATTGACTGTTGCAGGTGACATTGAAGACTGTTTAGTAGCCCCAGTGTCTCAAGGACAATTTACACCGTTACCAGAAGCACTTTGTTGGGCAATACTAGAGTTAACGTCCCAACGACAGGCCGCGACACTGGACACCCTGCGTTCGGCGCTGAGAAACGCATTTCCCACAATGCAGCGACCGAACCGCGAACTCGTCTACGACGCCCTGGCGAAACTGATGCAGGAGCGTAAAATTTATCATACCTCGCAGGGCTACTTCGTGGTGACACCCGAGACTAAAAGATTGAGACGGGATTCCAGCGGCTCGCGGAGAAATTCTCGCGAGGTCGGTAGCTGTCGCGGGCAGGGCATGCTCATGAGCAATGACGAAGCAATGGCGCTTGTACATGGCGAGATGCTCACCCTCAGGGACGGTAATGTGACGCATCAAGCCGTACAAACTAATTTAGCGGACGTTATTTGTGGAGGTAAACTTGTTTCTTATTTTTATTCTACTCATTATTGTAAATAATCTTATATATTTTTTACTTCTTTTGAATTTTTTAAATTTACCGCTCGTTAGTAATCTAAATATCTAGTTAATAAAATTACTAAGAGCCTCGTAATGCCGTCGAGTTTATCGATAGAAGATTTTAAAAACTTATAAGTTAAATATATTTAAAACGAGAAAGCAGTAATGATATTATAGGGAAGCTCGTTTATACTGTTGTCGTCCTTGACAAGTTTATACGCGTCTGGAGTTTTTAAAAAAATAAAAATTGCTTTCATTTTGTTTTTATAAAATTATCTTTATTTATCATAATTATTATTTTTATTAAATCGCATACATTTTTTTTCAATCATGGAATTAAATAATGATAGTAAAAATAAGGTCAATAACTTATTTAGTATCCAGCAATTTTGTCATTCTGTAAGGAGTGAAAGATGTAAAAGTTCACGTAGATCTTAAACTTGGAACGTGATCACTCTTCATACCGCATCTAACGGTCTCTTTTCCAATTGCACGTTCTTTTATTGCCTTTACTTGCAATATAATAATCGCATGATAAAAAATATTCCTATCTATGATCTAGACTAATGCCAATAATTTTTACCGGATAGAAAAATATTCAAACAACGTGCTATCAAATAATTTACATGTCATTTATCTCATCAATCATTTGTAAAACGGGATACGCTATTTATTTACATTCATTTTTAATCATTTTTTTGTACAAAGTAAAATAAATATCATTTTTAGTCAATGAAACCACAGGATATTATTTTTTAGTTAATTCAAATAATTGCCGCCAGATGGCTAATGTAAATTTTTTTTCTCACAAGTAAAAACTTATGATTATTAGTATTAATATTGATATCGATATTGACAAAGATTTTTTAAAAAATAAACCGGAAGTGATGGAAGCTTTAAAAATATGAATAGAAGGGTAGTAATTATTTATTTTTGCTCTCGCAATTAATAAAAATAATAATAATAATAATTATTGTGACTCAGGAAATCCGAATGATAAAATTCTATTCGCACGATGTCGTTCAGTACCCGGTCGTTTAGAACGAAGGCATTCGTTGCGACTGTGGGGTTCAGCTCGTCGACTTCACAGGAGCGGAAGTTCACGATCACTGCCAAGAAGACCGGAACGAAGTGACACCTCGTCAAGCGCCGAGTATGCGAGCACTGATAGCGCGCCTCACAGTCCCACTAGTGAGTATATCATCCAGCGGAATCTATATTTCGTAATTATATGGAATGGGTTGTGGTGATGGGTGTCATTATTATCATTATCATAATTATTTATTCACAACTAACACGTCATAAATCACAAGTCACGCAATCGTGGACTTGGTAACAAACGCTGGCAGATAAGCGAGGAGCTTGCTAATTGCTAGTCACCCTTAGCTGGCAATCCATTCCCCGAGTTCCTTCGCCAAAGAATGTCGGAGTTACACTTTTAATCAATAGGTCTTTCTGGATTGTTTACAGAGAAGATAGGCTTACTATCAAGGCTCTTTCGGCGCAGTAGTCGGAGAAAGGGTGCACCGTTGATGGGCACTTTTAGTGCTCAGTATCCGCCAACAGAATGGTTCAACCCGAGGGTCGTTCATCTCCACAGTGTGGCAACGCAGACCCGAGCAGTCAGTCCATCGGTAAAATTTCTCCCCGAAAATAAATCCTCTGACTCATCCCTTGTTCTGATAGTCCTCATCTTCACTAAAATATTAAATTCCAACTGATTACAGATGATGGAAGGGTTAGACCAGTCACAGGCCAGTTTCCAAGTATGGGACGACTCGAGTTCCGTGCGATCAGCAACGTTACCTCGGCGACATCGCCGTCAACCGAGCGGTGACTCAACCAGTCTGCTTGCCAACTCAACCCCGCGTAGCTCGCGACGTCATCGTTCCCCATGTTCAACTCTCCCGCGTTCTAAATGCTCGAGTCTAAGTCGCTGTACGTCCCGTGCTTCTGTGCTGCCGCCCAACTCCGCCATAAATTCCGATCCGTATCACCAATCCCGTCCCCAGCTACCCAATGGCAAACACTCCAGCAATTCATCGCCGAGTCGTAGCGGCGGTAGTTCTGGTTCTGTCCGCGTAACTACCATCACCTCCACAAATAATAACAACAATAGTCCAAATAATAACAATCACACAAATAATAACAACAGTCTTCATCATCACAATAACAGCAATAGCAATAGCAATAGTCCAAGCCCAGCAAAAACTGCAACACTGGGAAGGTCAAGCACTCGGCATAGCTCCAGAAGACCAAGTCACGACTCAACTGGTAGCGGCACCAAGTCTTCGAATAGTTCACCCCAACATAAGGTCAGATTAACAATTCAAATTATTACCACACACACAACACATTAGTACATTTAATACACTCGTACTTACATACTTATATATATATATTTACATAAGTTAATGAATATTTATAAATAAAAATATTAAAGATATTTAATTATTTAAATAGATACTGCAGAAGACATCGTCAATGCATTCATCAACTCATCTAACGGCTAAATCCGTGTCCAGTGGTAAATTATCATCAACGTCATTATCATCATCCCCGCTTAAGACATCAATTACCGCGGCTGCCAAGTCATCGCCGCTAAAGGTCATACAGCAGGGATCATTAACGCCGCTTCAGGAAGCCCAGAATTCAATCACTCTGCAAGTATCAACGAATCTTAGTCCCGTGAGTCCCCCGCAGGAGCGCGGCAGCATTTCAAGCAGCGTTACGCTCGCCTCGAATGCCTCCAGCACTACGACCATCAGCGGATCACCCGGGACTAAGATTTACGTCCATCAAAACAACTCGCCAATGCGCTCGGTGATTACATTCGAAAATGGCACTACCAAGAGCAGCATCATTGACAATAAGGAGGAGAAAATTTGCAGCAAAGAGAAGCAGGAGCTGGTGAGCGAGAAGGTGCAGAAGGCGATGATGATGGAGAAGGAGAAACTGCTCAGCAAGGGGGAGGACGATAAGCCCATAAAGAAAGTTAATGACGACGAGTGGAAGATGATGAAGATCGAGAGACCCTCGTCGCTCTACACCAGCAGCAAAGACGGCAAGTCCGAGTCCGACAAAGAGAACAAGCCTAAAGTTGAGGAAGAGATGCCCAATAAGTTGAAGCTGACCAATCGGCTGAATAATAGTCAGGCGCATTTGATCGACGGCTCGAGTAACAACATCGACAAATGTACCAACGGGTTGTCTAACGACCACTCGGCAGTCGTCACAGGTTCCACGATCAAGAACACCAATGACGCGATGAACAACTCGCGGAAGCTGAGCCTCTCGCTGTCCAAGGACGCGCTAAGCTTCAGGAACCTGCTGCACCCTGGATCTAAGAACAACATCGCCTCGAACCCGCCCTCGCCCACGAAATCCTTCGACGGGTTCGGGGGATCGTACAACAACGTTTACATCGAGAACCTGGACAACATCAAGTCCCGACGCGCGCCCCAGGGATCGGAACCGAACCTGGACAAGAGCATGAGCCGCGCGGATCTTTACTCCTACCCAAGCCTCAGTGACATGCAGGTACAATTCACGAGCTTGGCGGCCCAGAAAATCCTTAAAGGCTGTCCTATTAACAGCGTCGACACTCTCGTTGAAGTTAATATGGCGGCTGATAAACCTAATAATCGTGATGTTACCGTACATACTGATTTTGGTCTTGTTTAAATTATTTTTCATTACTTATAAATTATATATATTGATATTTTGATTTTTTAAATATAAAAAAAAATAGTTAGAAGGTTATGTTTGTAGTTTGCTCCGCGAGCCATAGGCGCGTGCAGCAAACGAGTCAACAAGACCCATTTTTATTACTGTTTGCTTTAAGCAAATGATTATTTTAAAAATTACCAATAAAAAATCAAAATATCAATAGGTATTAAAAAAAAAGATGAACTAAAATTGAAACGAAAATTTAACCAAAATATTGTTTATTGTTTATTTTTGTTTCTTTTGTAAGTCAGTAAGCAAAATGAGCTTAGTAGATAGTAAAAAAAATTCGTCTCATCAGAGTAAAAAAAGTTAACGAAGGATCAAAAAAATTAGGCAGTGATTACAACGAGTAATAAGTAAACTAAAAATAAAAAAAAAAGTATTCACTAGTTTAACTAATTAATGGCCTGTAATATATTTTATACATAGCGATCGAGTTAAATAGTGTGTCACGAACGAAAACCGGCCCGTATATTGAGTACATCAATCAAATTACTATTTGTAATGAGTAAAAATAAAAAAAAAAAAATTAAATACGTAATTTGCCATGATTTCGACTTTATTTGGCTCGTAAAATATCTGATTTATATTTAATGTATATTTAATTTGCGAAATAAAGTTAAAAATAGAATTTAAAAAAATGATTGTTAAATAATTTACTGTAGATAAAAAATAAACTCTGCTTAATTATTGTTGTTAATTAAGTAGCGGAGACATCTGAATCATCGAGCTTCCTCGCAGTTGATCAAGGCCTCTCGGGGCTCAATATAAACTTCAATTAAAAACTCTTAAATAAATACTGTTAATAATTAATTAACGAATACTAGTGTCAGTGTCATTATCTAAATTTTATTATTATTAATTATTGTTATTATTATTATTATATATATGGTTTTTTTTAAATAAATAAATTTATAAAAGACTGTTCGCAGCTTTGCATCGCTTTACCGTGTTAAAACGATTTGCTAAAGCAAATTTATTTATTTTATGGCATTTAAAATTTATTAATTTTACTGATGTAATTATTGAATAAATATCTGAGAGTCTCGTTAGGCCTTGAAGATAAATAAATTAACGGTAAAGCGTGTACTGTAAGAAAAAAGCAACGAGTATCTGCCTACGATTAATTATAAATTTTAATTTAAAAGTCACTTAAAACTTTTTTTCTTTCGCAATTAAAAATAAATGATACTGAAGTTACCATACTATTAAAAATTTTCGGATTTTTTTTTCAACGACTCAATTACAAAAAAAATAAAATATAAAAATATGCACATGTAGACAATTGAAAAAACTATATGTGCAATTTTTTTAAATATTTTTTTTTTTATAATTTATCAGTTTAAAAAAATCCTAAAGTTATTAGACTGCGACTAACCAGTATCGTTTAAAAAAATTCAATTTTTCTATTTCATAAATTATGAAATTTTTTTTGTTTGAAAAATTTGACTGGTGAAAATTTTAGAATGAACTTTAGCTGAAATAATTTCTAAATATTAATTTAAAAAAAAAAATTAGTTTTAATTAAAACGCACTATTGCAGTGCAATCATAATAATAAAAAAAAATTCCAAGTGCCAAAACAGTATAAATTAATTCGATCGCAAAAAAAAAAACGGCCAGCGCATCGAATCCTAAAGAAAATTCAATACCACCAAAAAAACTGCGATTTCGTTGCTGCCCCAAGTAGCACACTTGCCTTCGTGACCTATAAAATATCAGTTATTAGGCTACTTTTTGACTTATCGATAAGGCACTAATATGTTGACAAAACCCAAATTTTCTCGGTCTCCGGAACCAACATTTGCATGTCTTATTCATACCAAAAAAGATAACTGAGACAAAAATAAAAATTTGCCATCCTTTTTCGACATGTTAAAGTTGTCTCTGTGCTACTTGGGTGGGACCGTGTATTTTATGGATCTATTTTATCCTTTTTTATTGAACCGATGAGACAAAAATAATTAGTTGTAATAACATTAACCGCATTATTAAATAATTACATAAGTATGTAATTGGTAGTGTAAGAAATAAATTAAAATTTAGGCGCTTTGTAAATTTATACCTCGCATTTTATAGAATTTATATTGATATTAATAATAATAATAATAATAATAATTAGTAGTAAGACTCATTGTCTTTTGTCACTCACTAAAATGTATCGCAAAGTGACTAATCTGTAAAGCCACTGCGTCATTATTATTATTATATTTTCATTAATTAATTATATTTTTTACGTACGATACGATTTATTTTTAACTCTCAACTAACTTGTAGAATTTTCCTTTCCATTTAATTGTATAATCGAATTTGTCACATATAAATATAATTAATAATGATAAACAAAATATATAGACATTAAACCCAAAATCATAAATATTCAGTGTCTGATTTATTTTTTTTTATTATCCACTTATTTAATAAAATTCGTATTCTTGTTTTATTAATCTTCGCAGGTGACACGACAATTGAAACTAAAGAAAGAAAAAAATTCGTGTCATCCGGAAGAGTTAAATCAAGAATAAATATTACAGTTACAAACTATTGTCTAGACTTAATGGCGTAGTATTAAGACGTAAACCTTAAAAGGCAGAGAATTAAATCATGTTAAAAAACTTATTCAAATTATATGACTATGTGCAATCTCCTCTGTAAGTAGATCCGCCCAGGCCGCGGTTCAGGGCTCTGAGTAGTGGGTACTTTCCGCAGCCGCAGTTACCATTGAAGTCGTCGAGGTCCAACGCCCAAACCATGCCTCCAGCGAGACCCAATTCGCGTATGAACGAAGCTTTTGCAATTACATTTGTCACGTCGTCGTAGCTGACCCACTGATCCCCACGTACTGCGTAAGGCCCGATACGTTTCGCTGGATCTTTTACTATTTTCCACCCGTTCTTAACTTTTTCGCAAACCTGAAACAGTTAAATGGAAAATTTTCATAACAATGCGCTTCATATTTTCAAAATCTTAACCAAATTCCATGTAAATTCACAACCCAACACAAAAGTTATTTTATTTCTATAAAAATACGGGATTCCCTAGATTAATTATTGCCAATTTCTACTTTAACGACCGGCGCTGCTTTCATTTGACGGAAACTAAGACTCAGATATCAACTAACTTCAAATTTTATGAATTTTAATTAAAGATTAAGAATTTTATGGATTTGTCTGCAGAGTTTCATTGTAAAGTCATCGAAAATAAATTTTAGTCGCGTTGGTTATACTGATGGAGAATCTTCAATGACCGGGTGCAGTGGCAGCTATAAAATAATTAGACTGATAAAAAATACTAGAACATACCTCATAAAAAGCTAAGAACCCAGGACTCCTGGTGTAGGTACCAGCCTGTCCAGGTTTTGGCGCTGGTGCCTGTAAACCTGAGTCATAGGTACTCGAGAGTGTAAAACTCTGCCCGTAGAGAGGGATCCCCATGACTAGTTTCGAAGGAGAGGCTCCTTTTTCAATCCAGTAACGCATTGAGAAGTTGCCATTGAAGTAATCGAACTCATCACCCGGGTAGTAGTACAGCGGAGCGACGTGTCCTGTTTTCTGTTCCCAGTGTCCGTGGAAGTCGTAGGCCATGACAGCGATCCAGTCTAAGTATTTAGCGAGCGCGGGTACGTCATAGCCGTGGTCGATAACGCGTTTACTCGGTGACACGGCCGCAGAGAGCAACCAACCACGTGGTCTGAATTCGCTGCTCAATTCCTTGATCAATGACGCAAATGCTTTTTTGTCGGATGCCGGTCCAAGTTCGCACTTTACTTGCCAGCAGACTGGGTACTCCCAGTCGAAATCTAGCCCATCGAACTGGTATTTGTCAATAAACTGTACCGTGTGCTTGACAAATCTGGCTCTCGCAACAGGATTATTAACTAAACGACTGTATTTATCACCCGCGGAGTCATTCCATCCGCCCAACGCAACCAGAACTTTAATTCCCTGGGCTTTGTAAGCTGTAATTCTTTCGTAAAAGTTGTTATCAACATCTGCCCACGTGTCGTGCATTTTTATCGTCAGCTTATTGGGGTCTAGGACCGTGAAACCGTAAATAATGTGCGTACACAAGTTGCCATTTATATCTTCCGGTAGATATTTTCCTTTACCCGGACGATACCATGCCCAATTCGTAAAGTAGCAAATAACTTTTTTGTTACCACGATTTACTTGTTCCATTTCGTGAATTTGGCTCGGCAATCCTGGCAAATCTAGTATCGCGTTACTCTAATAAAAAAAATAGATAAAATTAATTACTTATTAATCAATCAGTCAATCAATGAAAGATGGAAAAATGAAAATCACCTCTTCAATTTTCTCCGATTTCTTTTTACACTGACTATTCTCTGGCCAATCACAGTGATCGGTGTTCCAGTGTAAGCCACTTGGGCAACTCAACACAGACAGTTGTCCAAAGTTACACAACACATACTTGGAACAATCTTCAGCGTGAGGAACGAATTGCTTGTCCTCGCATTCGCCGATCGGGATCATTGGGGGAGGCTGAGGTCCAGCGATTACTTCCACTGAGTCATCGGGTTCTACTGGCATCGGCTTGCGGGTCGTCGATACTGTTGTTTGGTCCCAAGATGTCGTCTGTTCCCAAGACGTATGATCCATTGCCGTGGTTGTACTTATTGGTGGTATTTCAGGAACCTTAGACCCTATTTTATATTCAAAGTTATTATTTTTGTTTAAAAGTATCACAGATGATAAAATACCTGTCACACTGCAAGTAGGACCAGCTGGATAGTTTCTCAACACACGATTCATTGTTCTCAACAGTGGACTTGGCTCACAGCCGCACCTGTTTTCAAAGTCATCCAAATCTAGTGCCCATATCATACCACCGGCGAGTCCAAGAGATTTAATGAACTCAGCTTTGAGTTTTATTTGCTCTGCGTCGTCGAAACTGACCCACTGGTCACCTTTGTAAGCATACGGACCGATACGTCGCTCTGGGTCTTGTACGACCGTCCATCCTCTCTTCAATGTTCGCTCACAGATCTAAAAAATTAAAATAAATGGATCTGCTGCTGGGAAATGATAAGCAAAATAAAATTTACTTCATAGTAAGCCAAGAACCCGCGAGCTCGAGTCGCGTCGCCGGCTTCCCCGCCTCCGTAAGTAGGAGCATTCAAATCATGCTGATTCCTCTCAGCGAGACTGAAAGACTGCCCGTAGAGCGGAGCGCCCATCACCAGCTTCTTCGGCGGCGCTCCCTGTTCAATCCAGTAGCGAATCGAGAAGTTGGCGTTGAAAGTCATCTCCCAGTCATCCGGACGAACATACAACGGAGCTACGTGCCCGGTTTTCTTGTCCCACTGCCCGTGGAAGTCGTAAGTCATCACCGAGATCCAGTCCAAGTACTTAGCAAGTGCGGGTACGTCATAGCCGTGATTTATCACGCGCTTGCTTGGTGACACTGCTGATGATAACAGTAATCCTTTTGGTTTAAATGACTTGCTCAGCTCTTTCACCAACATCGTAAAGCCTTCTTTGTCCGACGCTGGACCTTTTTCGCAATCAACCTGTAAAATGTCAAGCTTCAGTCACCAGCTACTTCGTGATTGGCCAATCACAAGGCAGCCAATAGCAGGGTTATGTAAAAAAAATCCCGAAGCATCAATCAGATTCAGAGTTTTGCTGGTAAAAAGTCAAAATTAATTGCGGTTGGTTTAGTTAATTACCAGCTGATTATAATTATCTATGTACCTGCCAGCAAACTGGATACTCCCAATCTAAATCAAGACCATCAAAGCCATACTTTTCAACGAATTGAGTGACATGGGTAACAAATCTTGCTATTGCAGACACTGAATTAACCAAGCGACTGTATTTGTCCCCTGCTGAATCATTCCAACCTCCAATAGCCATCAAGACTTTTATTCCTTTGGCTTTTAGGGCAACAACTCGTTCGTAAAATTCTATAAATATATTTATTTTTAATAAACTCTCATATCAACTACATATTTATACTTAGCAAATAAAAATGAATTAACAACTAACTGTTATCAATATCCGCCCAAGAGTCATGCGGCTTGATAGTCAACGTCGTGCCGTCTAATACCGCGAATCCATAGATAACGTGGGTACATAAGTCACTGTCGATATTTTCCGGTAAAAATTTACCGCCTTCTTGACGGTACCATGCCCAGTTTGTGAAATAACATACAACTTTGTACTGATCTTCTTCAGTTTTCACACCAGTGGTAACTTTATCATCCATGGAATGAGGAGACATGGACATGGACACCGTAGGCTTACTAGGTTTCTCCCAATCTAAGTCTTGACCAACTGCCGGAGGTTTTATCGCTAAAATAATAAATAATAATTAACCTGCGTTGACTCAAAACGAGAAAATTATCAAGCTTACGACGGTCATGTTTATTTGGCGGATCCGAGAGAACTAATTGCAGGGTTTGCATCAGAGGATGCCGGCCTTCGCCGCATCTGTTACGGAAATCGTCGAGATCCAGAGCCCAAACCATGCCGCCGCCTAGATTCATGTCTCTAACGAACTGGGCTTTCTGCCGAATCATATCTGCGTCATCGAAACTGACCCACTGGTTGCCCTTGTGAGCGTAGGGACCCATGCGCCGCTGTGGGTCTTGGACGACCTTCCATCCGTGGTTGCGAATTCTATCGCAGATTTCGTAGTAAGCTAAGAACCCAGCGGCTTTTGTGAATTCGCCAGCTAGACCTGCACTCGCTGGTGCATTTAATCCTGTCCCAGCACTTGGGTCATGAATAGAAAATGCTTGTCCGTATAATGGCATTCCTAATCAACATAAATTACAGTTATAACAGAAATAGTACAGGAAATTTGGTAAATTTATATTAACAATTACCCATGACAATATTTCTTGGCGATGCTCCTTTAGAAATCCAGTAATTAATAGTATAATTAGCGTTGAAGAAGTAAACTTCATCTTTCTCGTGATAATAAAGCGGAGCAACATGACCAGTTTTTTTGTCCCACTGTCCGTGGTAATCGTAAGCCATAACCGCGATCCAGTCTAGATATTTGTTCAAAGCGGGAACATCGTAGCCTTTGTCGATGACAGTTTTACTCGGGGACACGGCAGCAGAAAGCAATAAACCGCGAGGTTTAAACTCGGCACTCAGCTCGCGTAGTAAAGACGCGAAGCCTTCTTTGTCCGACTGCGGGCCTTTCTTGCAGTCCACTTGCCAGCACACCGGGTACTCCCAGTCGAGATCCAGTCCATCGAAGTTGTATTTCTCAATGAATTTAATCGTATGCTCGATAAATTTCCGTCTTGACGATGGAGAATTGACTAGCCGACTGTACTTATCGCCAGCCGAATCGTTCCAACCGCCGAGAGCCAAAGACACTTTGACACCACGTTTTTTGTACGCTACCACCCGTTCATAGAATCCTGAAATAGTTTTGATTAATTACAGCTGATGATTGGTGATCAAGTAAATTAAGAAACTTACGGTTGTCATAATCAGCCCATGAATCATGGGCACGAATGGTAAGTTCAGAATAATCTAGTACAGCGAATCCGTAAATTATATGAGTACATAATGTATGATCGATATGTTCTGGTAAATATTTTCCAATTCCACGTCTGTACCATGCCCAATTAGTGAAGTAACAGACGACTTTGAAGTATCCAGAAAGCGTAGATACTTTTGTTGGATCAATTTCCGCTGATGGAAGAGGTTTTGGTGATGAAGTTGTTACTGCCCATGGATTTTGTGTTGTCGTTGTTGTTGTTGTCGTTGATGAAGAAGGTATCCACCAATTCTGAGTTGTGGTTGTTGGTTTTTTTGTCGGCTTCATAGTAGGCTTGGAAGTTGTCACAGGATGCTCAGTCACTGCAGAATCTTCAGTCACCGAATCTTCAGTCATCGGGAATTCCTCATTACAATTAGCGCGATGAGGCCAGTCACATAAGTGGGCTTCTTTGTTGAAATGCAGACCTGGAGCACATGAAAATTTCTGATGCCGGCCCCAGAGACACGCGTGGTAGCTCTGACAGTCTCCGGGAACGCTGCTGATACTTCCTGGAGTACATGGTTCCTAAAAAATATTTATGTAAAATAAAATTAAAGCTCACTGTCTACATTTTATTTTTAGTAATCAAAGATCTGTACTTCATTATTGTTATTGTTATTGTTATTAGAACCAGAATTGTCTTTGTCCTTCATCATTAGAGGCGCGTTCTTTTTCGGTGTGTCCTTGCACGGGTTCATGAACGCCCAGTCGCACATTTTTTTCTCGTCGTTCCAGTTCAACCCAGGACCGCATTGTTGTTTAACAAGATGATCATTCGCGCAGATCAAGAAGTGCGTACATGATTCTGGGTATGCGTAATATTGTCCATGAGAACAGGGTTTGCCAGGCATTGGGTTCATTGAAGTCGTTGGATTTGTTGTTGTTGTTGTTGTTGTTGTTATTGGACGCTTTGTAGTTGTCGTAATCGGTTTTTGTGTCCATGGTTTTTGAGGATTTTGACTCACTACAAACAATTAATTGTAAGAAAAACAATTATAATAAATAAAATTTTATAATTCACTACACAATACCTTGAGATGTGTGACTGTAATTGTAATTATTATATATATTTTTATCGACTATCGTAAGAGAGTTGTAATTATTCTTTTCAAATGCTAAGCAAGTGTGAAAAAAAAGCAAAACTGTCAATTGAATAGCGAACATGACACTTTGAATTCTCCTTTCGACTTAAAAAGAAACACTCGATAAAATAAAATACTGAGTGACAATAAAAGTTAAGAAAATACCGTTTATATTTTAACGCTCGCTCAATAGTACTTGCGACTTCACGCGACATTTCTTAAGTGAGTCGTTTAAAAAACTTAAGAATAAGAAGAAAAGTCTAGCATTATGCTTACTTGAATTGACTCGTGACAATTGAAGTAAAGAACAGGTTTTTACAGTTACAATATATTAAATATTGCTTGCATATATTTGTTAAATTCCACGTTATTGCTCGAAGAATTATTTAATGTATTAACAGCCGCTTAGTAATTACGAATTTTATTAAAATTAATTCGTTTTATAATCGGAGAATTAATTTCTGTCAACTTGCTCGCTTCTTCATTCTCATAAATAAATAATTAAATGATTTAATTAATGCTAAAATATTTGTCTTACACTTTAAATTACGAGAATAAATATAAAAAAAAAAAAATGATACCTCCTTGTTGACACCTGGCGGTGGCAGGCCAATCGCAGCGACTGCGAATGCTGTCCCAGTGCAGCCCTTGTGTGCAACTCTGGCGTCTGAATTCGCCGAGCACACATCTGTAGTACTGCCGACAATTCGCTGGATCTGGAGCGTATTCTCCAAAGTTACAGGAGCTTCCAGAAGTTGTGGAAGTTTCAGTGGTTGTGGGTTTTTTAGTTGTCCACTCAGTCCACTCTGGTGCTCTGTAAATTATTAATTAGATAATTAATTAATTAAATGAAATTTCTGGTTGATAGAACAGAAGATAATTTACTTGATGGTCGTGGAAGTTGTGGTAGTGGTAGTAGAGGGATACCAAGTGCTCCAAGTCCAGGATGGCCACGAAGTAGTAGAACTGCTAGGTTTCTTAGATGGTTTTTCAGTCCACGTGGGCCAAGTTGTAGGTTTGGATGTCGAACTCGAAGTAACTGGTCTTGTAGGTCGCGGTACGCCGTCATTCGCGTCGCTGTGAGTTGTCAGAGTGGGTGGCTGAGGAGTCACTGGCTCGGAGGGTCTCTGACAGTTTTCTCCGAACGGTGTCGGATCCAGAAGACGACCTGTATAATAATTTACGTCATAACAGCAGTGATAATACGTAACAGGCAATTATATTTTAAATTACCTAGAGCACGATTCAAACTACGTAACAGAGGAAAAGGTTCAACGCAACATCTGTTGGTAAAATCATCGAGATCAACAGTCCAAGCCATGGCTCCACCGAAACCGTTCTGTTTTATCCATGCGCCTTTTTCAGCGACGCCCTTTGCGTCATCGTAAGCCACGAATTGATCCTTGTGGTAAGCGCTGGGTCCTGGCCCGGTTTTCCACCCGCGATTTTTTATTCTCTCGCATATTTCGTAGTATGCAAGCATTCCTGGTTGCCCAGTGAACTCACCGGGTGTACCGGGACCCGTGGCTGGATCTCCTAGACGAGAATGTTCCGGGGTTGCGAGTCGATAAGCTTGTCCGTAAAATGGAATTCCGATGATCAGCTTAGACTTCTGCGCACCTCGATCCACTAGATAATTAACTGTCCAGTTCTTTAGGAATAAAATTAATTAATTAATCACCTGAAGAAGATTGTTGCGATAAATCGATAGATTGATTGGACTTACGACGTTGTAATGAGGATATTTGTCGTCAGGCCGAGCATAAAGCGGAGCCAGGTGACCAGTTTGCGATTCCCAGGCTCCGTGGTAGTCGTAAGTCATTACAGAAATAAAGTCCACGGCCTCTGAAATCTCGCGGACGTCATAAGCTCTGTCTATGACTTCTTTGTAACCGGAAAAAGTCACAGCCAATGTTAAGGGCGGCGTCGTTTGGTCAAAAGCGCGGCTCAGTTCTTTGATGAATTTCGTGAAGTTCGGGCGGTCTGAATCCGGGCCTTTTTTGCAGTCGCTCTGCCAACATTTTGGGTAATTCCATTCGAAGGACAACCCATCGAAATTGTTGGCATGCAAGAAATTTATTGTTGTTTCAATGAATTTTTTCCGCGAGCTCTCGTTGCTTATCAAGCGCGAGTATTTGTCGCCAGCGCTGTCTGTCCACCCACCGATTGCCAGTAAAACTCTTGAGTCCTTCATCGAAGTAATGCGTTCATAGAGGCCTAGAACAAATTACCAAATTTAATATTTTATTCTCATTAATTAATTAATTAATTAATAAATTTACCATGATCAATATCTGCCCAGGGATCAAACGGCTGCAGTGTCAACGTGTCAGGGTTCAAGCCAGCGAATGCATAAATGACATCAGTGCACAACCGAGTGTCCAAATGTTCTGGCACAAATTTACCGTCACCTTTTCTGTACAGAGCCCAAGATGTGATGTAGCAAACAACCCGGGATCCAGCGCCTCTGTCTAAGCGTAAGTATTGACTCCGCTGTTTTTCACGCAGTGCCGCTAAATAATCAATTTCCTTCGAGTATCTTTCCAAGTTACCAGGCCGACAGACTTCCGGATCCGCATCAACGCAACGTCCTTCCTTGGAATTGTAAAACTGGTGAACGTTACATTGTCCACGATAAAGTTTTCCCTGGTCGCAAACTAAAAATCCCGCGCAGTTGTCGGGGTCGCTGTAAATATCTTCCACCTCGCAGTGGTCAATGGGAGTGTCGTAGATGCCGAGCCCTCTGGCGGTGACTTTGAGTATCGGCCAGGGATCCCCACATATTCCTACGAAGTCATCGAAATCTAGTGAAGTCAATGAAACGCCCCCGAGATTTGCCGATTTAATGTAAGCAATTTTAATTTTTATTGAAATGGGATCGTCGTACGCGATCCATTGGTCGCCAAGTTTAATATAAGGGCCTCCTTTGTCGCGGCCATGATGCCAAAGCTCCTCTAACTTTGTGCAGATTTCGTAGTAAGCCAAAATCCCGCGTTGCTTTGTATGAGAACCTGCAATTCCTGGGCCCAGAGTCGGGGTTCCGACTTCAGTCGAGTTCTCGTACTTCAACGTATAACTCTTCCCAAATAAAGGCAAGTCAATGACTAGTTTCTGTGGACTCACGTCAGCGTCCAGCCACTTCTGTGTGAAAGATGACAAAGCTTCCAAAGTAGCCGAGTGAGATATTTTCTGATAACTCAGGTGCCATGACCTCAGCAATATGAAGTCAGAGATCTCAGCTAACTCGGGATCTACAAAATCATTTGGCCGCAGAACCACCGCTAGCGTGTACCCTCTCGAGGATAGAGAAGTGTACAGCGATCTAAGTAGTGCTTTCAACTGATAACTCGAAGCTGATTTCCATTCGATTTGCAACCCGTCAAACTTATGATCTTCGAGGAATTTTATCGTCGACTGTATGAACTGCTGACTACACCGGTAGCAGTTTATTAATTCTCTGTATGTTTTTGTGTGATTCGATGACGTTATCGACGTCAGGATTTGCAGTAAAGGATTTTTTTTACGCAATCCCACTACTGATTTGTAGCCACCTTTTACTACATTGTATTCTGGGTCACGTGGTTTTATTATATATTGATGGGAATCTATAACAAGAATTTAAAAAAAAATCTCTATCGTAAGACAGTTTTATAAATTTGCAGTAAAAAAAAAAATTTTTGCTGTCATATTTTTAAAAAAATTCTATGTAATTATTAATGATTTAATTTAAGATATTTTTCCTTGCAATTATTAAAATTGATGGACAGGAAAATAATTTATAAATAAAAAAAAAAAGTTAATAATGAATAATTTTACCTATAGTAGCAGCATTGTAAATTAAATGAGTACAATGTCTAGCAGGTATTCCCTTTGGAAGTAACGAGAACGGATCGTCACGATATACGGCGTCAGCATTATAATAACAAACGACTTTAGGCGGACCTTGATTACGTCTAATAATTGGTGGCGAGAGCTGCTCAAGCCATATAGACTCGTGTTGCACGATGTTGCTTTTCAAGGGGGGTGGCGGTCGCTTCTCCACAGCATCTCGTTGCAGCGTTCCTCGAGTTAATCTACGTAAAACAATTTATTTCAATTACCTAGTAAGTGAACAGCCGTTCAACCAAATAAAAATAATAATAAACAGGATAATACTTACATCTCGGCAGTGCTTTCAAGGCTGTCGCGGAAAGCCGCGGATTCGCGGGAATCAGCGAGGGCAGCTCGCGGGGATGCCTCGACTGCGTCTCGGAGCGGCAAACTCGTAGATCCGAATTCGAAATCAGGATAAGCATTGGACTTGTAGTTGTTAGGTGATCCCAAGGCTAGGGGGAGACCTTCGACAGAAGTTCTCTGGAAACTCGGGGCTTCAGAGGGTGGAATGTGCTTCTGCGCCGGCAGAAATCGGTAATCTTGCAGGTGATAGGATGAGACTAAAGTCAAGGTCGTCAGACTCAAGGCCAATGTTGGCCAGCCCATGGCTCAAGACCTAATGTAATTCATTAATTAGCATAGCCGATCTATTTTTAATTTTCTTTATGGTTAAAAAATAAAGAGGATGAGTGAGTCGTTAAAGTTTATCTGCAAGCATCCAAAAACTACTGGTACGGCTATCGAAGGAATCCCAGTCTTATGACTGTGCGAATGACTTTTATCTCGTTTTTTTGTTTGCTTATTTTACTCTCGTGTTTATTGTTTTTTACATGCATCGGACAGCTTTTTCTCTTATAGCAAAGTGGAATCACGCACGATAAAATAACACGAACTGGAAAATACTAAACTAAAAATTTATATATACAAACTGAACCGACGAGTTGTCAAGCTAAGATACTGAAGGAAGGGCAATAACAATTTTAATCTTAAGATTTTTTTCATTTTATTTAATTGCAGACACAACAAAGTGATAAATTTTTTTTTGTTGCTGAAAATTTTTAAATTTAAATTCAAGGTTAATTGTTCTCAATAAAAAAAAAATTTTAATTGTAATTTTCAAAAATTTATTCCTTTGAATTTGAATTTTATTCCGCCCTTTGTTAGTATTGATTAATACTATCGATGATTAAATTTCGCGGTGATTCTATTGAGTCATAATTTATCAAACCCGTTATCAATTTGAAAATAAATCAGAGAATCGGAAGTAGATAAATTTAAAATCAATTCTTAAGTAAACATCTATTTATACAAATGTTATTTTTTAAAATATATGTTATCAATTTATAGTAAATATGACAAAGAAGTGGACAAGTATCTGATATCTGATTAAAGAACACAAAGAAGACTGATTAATTCATGTCTCGCGCGCGAATTCAATAACTTGCCGACCCTGAAGATTTCAATCGCCCGCGAATATTAAATAAATATAATAATAATCATAATCGAATACTTAAATTTAAATAAGATATCTATATTTATATTTTCAATTAAAATAATTGGTTTAAAAAATAGTACCTTATGATAAATGTCTTTTTGCGCGAGTTCACTTAACAGTCACGCATAAAAAATTTGAAATCACAGTCGAAAAAGTCACTCAACACTGATGTGCAGTAGCCAAAGAAATGCAATCGAGTGTCGGAGGTGCCGGCTCCGTTACTACGTGATTAAAGAGGGTCCGACAACCTTGCTTGGTAGGGCAAGTCGTGAATGTGATATTCCGTACGCGTATAAGGCCCATATATACTCCTCTCGAGTCCCCGTAGAGACGCACGCATGACGAGGATGCTCGATGCCGATGTCGACGGCAAAACCAAAGCCAAAGTTAAGTCTAAAGCCAAAGCCTCGCCCTTGTATTTGGCTCACTATCGTACTGTATACTCAATAAAAAACTATAATAAATAGCAATTTACTTATTGGACCTCGGATTTGATGATACGATGACTGAACCTTTCAGTCTTGTGATTCATTTATTTAAATAACACACACCTGAATTTTTAATGACTTACGGCTGTATTGTTGCGGTCGACTTACCACTAAATTCGCTAGAAATTTATCATTTTATTTTATTTATGACTATAGAGACATTTGTTATTTTTTATTGACAAGTCGTGCGTAATTATTAATCTATAAATATGTGAGAGTTGACGACTTGTTGATGGAAAGATTTATATATATAATGAGTTCAAAAAATTCGTCACCGTAAATCGAAGGTCGGGTCATTGCCACTAAAAGTGTCTGTTAAAAATGATATTGTTGGATATTTTATTATTTTTATTTTAAGAATGAGAATGGGTGATATTAATATTGGGATTAAACTCGAGAGGATTCGAGTGGAATCATTGGAGAACAAATACTTTGGTATTATGTAAATCTGTGACATAACTTTGAGAAATAATTATTTATTTTTTTTTTCTTTATGTTTCTATTTATATGTTTATTTTATTAATCTAAATGGATTCTATTTTTCGTGATGGGTTTTTTGGTAGTTAGTGATAGGAAGAGTGAAATATTTATGAGGTACTCGGGGTAATTTCGCAAATAAATTTAGTAGTAAGAAATTTTAAGAGCTTGTGTAATATTATTTTTTAAAATACAATTGTGTGTTTAAAAACGTTTTTTTTCTTATAATGTCTTATAATTGTATAGATGTATTAGTCATAGATATAGAAAGGCTATTAGCTTAATAATCAACGCTAATTTATCATAAGTACTGATAAAAAAATTTAAGTAAGCACTGAGAATTTATTTTCGCTGATGTAAAAAGCACCAAAAATATTTCATTATTAAATCTTGGCTATTAATCATTTTTCGGTGAGAATCTGTAGGATAGAATACACATAAATTATCTATATATATGTATATATATAATAGAAAGGGGTAAAACGGGACCCTGGAGAAAAAAGTCGTGTAATTTATTTTCACGATTTCTACTTCTTTTTACCAAATAATTATTTTATATTAATTTGGCTGTCAAAAAATATATTTTTAAAATTGGATAAAATAGACAATTAAAAAAAAATAAAAAAATTTTGACAGTAGTCTATTTTTTAATAAAAATTTTTAAGTGAGTCATTTTACCCCTTCCATGTTTCTTCGAAGTTTTAGAAGCTCCAATTTTTCATTTTTTGTTTTATAAAAAATTTATGATATCAAGCGGACATCTGAAAATTTTTGAAACTTTGAAATAATAAATTAAAATGTTTATAAAATAAAAATAAAAAAATGCATGTGTAGACAATTCAAAAATGAGTACATGCATTTTTTTAAAATTTTATTATTTTAATTATTTAATTTATTTATATGTAATTAAAAAATTTTCGTATGTCTGCTATATTTATAAAAATTTCCACGGATCCATTGCGCACTGACCTAGTTCACCTCCGCCCCTTTTTTCAAAATATTCATGAAAAACATATTTTTTGGTAAGCTATCCTAGGTGTCACTCGCAACTAGCCTGTGCAGTAAACAAATCCCAGCAAACAAAAATAAATAAAAATTTAAAATCCAATGCAAATTAAATATTCATAGGATGTTTTATTATCAGTTTCCTGTCAAGTACAAATACTGAGGGCCTTGATGTTATTTTTACTGTTTACAATTAGAATTGTTGAGCACGTTAATTATTTTATGTTTAAAACTTTACAATCTTTATAATCATTCCAATGTCAATTATCAGAGTAATTAAAATTTAAAAATATAAATACTTGTTCCCAATTTAAATTCAAATTTTTATGGCGCCTTTGGATAAAAAAATAAAAATAATAGATTTAATTTATTAGATAGCAAATTAGTGTATCAAAACTCCGATAATATATTATTTACATTTGAAATAAAAATTTAAAATTCTAGTGTTATGTTAATTCCAAAGGCTCGAAGTATAAACGAAGGGTCAGTGGACAGTTATTATAATAAATATGTTATAACTGTATGCTTGAAATTTCCAGATAAAATACAAACAGCGACAATAAATGATTGATCGAGTTAATTAATTCAAAGAAATTTTATTTTAAAAAATATCTACAGATAATTCGATCAGTGTTTCTTATAAGTATATAAATGTTATGAATATTAAATCAGCGAATGATAAAAAAGGTTGACATGCAAAAGGAATCGGGTTGATTGACTCGAGAAAAAGAGCTTGAGATTGTTGACGACTCCGATGAGGGTATCAGTCTCAAATCGTGTCTAAGTTGGTTCAAGGTCTACTCAGGTCAAACCGAAAGGTTCTTTTCTTAAAGTTTTTTATCATCATTCATTATATATAACAACGGGTTGACAATTTCGCTCTTATTTTATTTTATCAGTTTATAAAATTTATCAAAACCATTCTGGGGTTTGTAAGAAAAAATATCCGTAAATTGTTAACTTTAAAAATTAGTAGGCACTGGAGAGCTTGATCTGCTCTGCAGATAAATTAATATTCGGATGCTTTTCTTTCTGCATCGAATGCAAACTCCCAGTTAAACTAGTATAGTGACGTAGCTGGGTCCAAGGAACCGGATAGCTTGAGTTTGGGTATTTGAGATCAGGTTTTGGGACTTCTAGTGATCTGCACGGTCCATAAGTGTCAAATAAGACCAAATAACCCGCTGAGTTATGGTCTTGATAAAATCTTTTTAAGACGTACATTTTATTGCCACGAAAAACATAAAATTTTAGTTAATTAATATCATAAATTAATTCTTTTGCCTTAAGAAGAATTAAAAAAATCAATTAGTTCTACAAATTTATAGTAATAATTAAAATTTTTTAGATTTTTATAGATATTTTTAGCCATGGGAATCTGCTACGTCGAAATTAAAACAACTGGAGCGTAATTTCGAAGAGCTGTAAGATTTATCCGAGATGTCTTGAGCAGATTTTATAAAAGTTAGGAGTGCATTTGACAGAATTTTATAATTACGTCAATGAATGGGTATAAAATGGACGAGAGCTTGTGGAAAATCTCAAGTTGTCTTCGAGCGTTACTGCTAACAAGATCTTAAATTAAGATTAGTAATTATTAACTTACTTCTTAACAGGTAATAATTTATAGAACCGGGCCGCAATAAAAAAAACTCAAATTGGGTCTCATAAAAAAATAATAAAATTTTGAATTTTTAATCAGAACTTTTATCTAATTTATTCTATGACTTTTTTTATTGTCCGCTTAAATCATTTCCCGCGCGGTTTATCATAAATAAAAATTTCATAGTAATAAAAATATAAATTTTGAAAATTTTAAACTCATAAATATGGATATAATCTTCGATTAGAAATTTGAATCAAATAATTCGAGTATTCGGTTCGGATTTCGAATATTAAATTTTTTTATGATCTAAGTTGAGTCCACCTTTTATACAAAATTTCTAAATCTATTATTAATTAATTAATTAATTGATATGAATTTCTTTTTGTTACAGAAAAAATGATTTGCGCAAGTAAATTAATAAAAAATATATTTATTACTATTTTTATTCTAACGATTATCGATTTGACTCATGGAACAATCGAAGATATTGATCGAGAAATGGTAGCCACAAATTTTCCTTACGGAAGAGGAGTGGTAATTTATTTATTTGTATTTTTTTTTAATTAATAATTATCTAGTAAAAAATAAAACTTCAATTACAGGACAGTGATCAGCTCCAATTAGCTAGATTACTATTATCATATCCACGAGGTATGTGCCATCCAAAACGTAACTCGGAGCTAATAAATTCACTACTGGGTCTTCCGAAGAATATGAACAACGCTGGTAAATAAATAATAAAATAGTCTGCTTGCTACTCATTGCTGACAAGTCAACTTTAAAAAATACCCGATCATTAAATATCATAAAAAATAATAATATAACTAATTACTGTATCTAACTAATTAATAAATAAAATATTCAATAATGAAGTTGCACGTTTTGTAATTTGAATTTTTATTTAAACTTTAATGAAAGTTGTTAAGAAAAATTGAGGAAAAAGTTTCATATTTGTTTTCTCGGTTAGTTTTCAAATTAAAAACTGTTTTTCAAAAATTTAAATTCAAACGCTAGAGACGTCATTGCTCCGGTTCAGACGAACCAGAAAATGCAAGAGAACGTAACTCTCATTGGTTCTCAGCTCCAACAAATGTAGTCACGTCATAATCGTCATTTTTTTGTGCCAAAATTTATTAAAAAATCAAAATTTTGAATAAAAAAAAATAATTAAAACATATTCTTAAAAATTTGTTCTTTTATTTGAAGTAAAAAACCTAGTACTTAATCACTTCATGTATTTGTATGTCTATATTTAGTAAAATTCAGCAAATATAGATATACAAATATATGATCGATAGGGTACTGGGTCTCTTACCTTATAAAATAATTTATGATAAAAAATTCATGAACTATTGTAAAAAAATAAATGTTTAAAAAATGATATTAAATGAACGACAATATCAATTACATTAAAGTAGTCATTTATTTTTCATTTTTATTTTATATAAGTATATAAATTCATGTGTTTTTTTTTAATAATAATTCTGTACACGATACACACATATTACACATATAACTGCAACAGACGATACTTTTATCAAAAGTATCTTACAATAATATTATTTTATAAATTTATTTATTTATTTATTAATTAATAGGTTAATTAGCTAAGTATATTTACATTGTTTTATTTAATTTATGTTCAACTGTTCACTGTATCGATATATTTTTCTCTAGTCATTAAAAAATAATCGAAATCAGTATAAAATAAAGTACGCGGTAAAATTGAGACGTCAACAAATTCATTGTTCTGTCAATTTCGTTTTTTTTTAAATGAAAAATAACGCGGTCATTGATAATTAATATTGATATTGATATTAATATTAATATATCTTATTGACGCGCTTTATTCCATTGAAATTGGAATGTCGATGCCCTATTGGAGAGGATCTAAACAATTATTAAAATTTAATTATTATTAGTGTTAACACACATGATTATTATTAGTGATTAAAGATAAATAAAAGAGTGATTTATTTATGTAGATACTAATTAATAAGAGTATGAAAGATAATTACCAGAACTTGAGATGAAACCCGACGGGCGCAGCTCCGCGTCCACTTTCCATTTGCCCCATGTGGAAGCCAGTGGATGAATTTATTTCCGCCTCGTCGTTGTCGCCGAGTTGTTTGTACTCTTTGCCGCCACTTGGAGGTTTCGGGGAGGCGTTGGTGGTCACTCTGACGCCGAGCTCGGACTTGGCGGGCCAGGTTGGAAACATCGCGGGGTCTATTGGCAATGGAGTCTCAGTAAAGTACGGTTGCTGCAGCGAGTCTTCGGCAGTGATGCGTTGCGCCGGGTCGTAGGTCAACATTTTGTTCAATAATTCAATTCCGTTGTCGGATAATTTTAGGCTAAACCGTTGGCGCAAATTGTTGACTGGGTACGATTGAGCGAAAGGTATTTTTGATACGACTGGTAGCTTTGAGTAGCCGGGCCAAATGCGATCGTTTGGAGTTCCTAGTTCTTTGAATATTTTTTGTAGCTGATCGATCTCCGATTTCCCGGGAAATAGAGCTTCCATGCGTATCAATTCGGCGAATATGCAGCCCACGGACCACAAATCGATCGGCGTGCTGTATTCTTTGCCGTTAAGTAACAATTCTGGTGCGCGGTACCATAAAGTCACGACTACTGGCGTGTATTGACGTAATGGTGATCCATATTCGCGCGCCAACCCAAAGTCTCCGACTTTTAAAATTCCCCGATGGCTCAGTAGCAAATTAGAAGTTTTTAAATCACGGTGGAGTATCCAATTGTCGTGTAAATGCGCCACCGCTTTCAATAATTGTTGCATCAGACACTTTACTTCACTGGGTAAAAAATTTTGTTTCTTCTGCTTCATCGTCTCCATCAGGGACTTCAAATCATGCTCTACATAGTCCATGACGATGAATATCTTGTCCATATTGCTGCCGACAACGATTTCTCGGACGGTAACAATATTCGGGTGCTGCGCTTTCAGAAGCGTATTTATTTCCCTCAAACTAGTGATGGGAAATCCTTCCTTTTCCTTCTCCATTTTTAATCTCTTCAAGGCGACAATTTCTTCAGTACGTTTATCTCGCGCTCTATAAACGACACCGTAAGTTCCCTCTTCAATACGATTAAGACACTGGAATTCTTCGACACTGCGACAGCCTTGAATAGCAGGTAAGTATGGAGGTAATTCAGGCGCTTTTTCTTCTTTAACTTCTTCCTTTACCTCTTCAGGTTCTTTGGTGGTGCCGTTTGACTCAATATGACCCGGAGACCCGCCGTCAGAGTGGTCAGATTTAGTGAGCCGCTCGACAGACAACGGACTAGGATTATTGTAGTAATCAGACCCGTCATTCGAATCATCATTGGAGCCTTTGTTAGAGTCGTTTGAGTCGTCATCCTCGTCACTACTCGAGTCCGACGAATCCGACGTGTGTCTGTCCGAGGATTTATCTTGCCCACTATGACGATCTTCTGACGATTGTCTGCCCGGAGATCTACAATTAAATTTGAATCATAAAATTTCAGTCCAAAAAATAAATAAATAAAATTTTTGTAGAAAAAAAAAATTACTTTGGAGATTTAGATTGATCATCATCCGACTGCACAGGACTCAGACTCTCATCAGTCAACTCAACGACCTCTTCATGATCATGATCAGGACTATGTGGACGTTTCTCTCCTCTCTTCAGCCTCCTCGCTTGCAATTCCATCCTAGAAACTTCTTTCCTCCTCACCATTTCTCGATCCGCTTCAAGTAATCTACAAGTAACAAAAAACCCAATAAATAAGATAAATAATGGCATCAGTACCCGAAATGACAAAGAAAAATCCGTACTTAAGATACCTCTCCTTGCGCATTTCCTGCTCGTTAATTTCCTTCATGTCCTTAGTCTGTATCGGTAGGTCATTGATCTCTAAATCCTCCATATCATTGATCTGTATTCCCTCCATCATCGATTCGCGCATTTGCTTCTCGCGGTGCTCGCGCTCCCGTTCATTTTTTTCTCTATCCCGGTCGCGTGCCCTGTCGTACTTGTGGTTCCGCTTGTGCCTTTTCTCTCTATTCGATCGCTCCTCCATCAGCTCGTTCTCGGTATACGAGGAATCATCCATGCCCTGGACATGCCGCCTGTCGTCCATCCGCAGGTCTCGGCGGTCAACGGCTCCACGCCCGTCATCCATCATCATCCTCATGTCGCTCCGTCTCTCCCGCGTGTCCTCCATTCTCATATCCCGACGATCTCGCGAGTCTCGCGAGTCCTCTAACCGCAACTCGCGCCTCGATTCAGATTTATATTCACGTAAATCTCTTGAATCATCTCGTCGCTCACGTCGTTTGTCCAGTAATCTTGAAACCAAGTTCCTTTTTTATTCAGTATATTAGTAAAAAAATTGTACAAAAAAGTTCATTAGTTTGGATAAAATAATAAGGTGTAATTAATAAATAATAAAATAATTAACAAGCATTAATTTTAAAATTAAATTACTAGTTTGTGAAAAGTAGCAAGTGGAACTGGAGCAATTTTCAATTTAAATGAGTGTGAATGTAGAAGACATCAGACAAATTTAAAATTATAAATAAATAGAGAAACAATTAATAAAATATAATTTTAAAAAATGAGGTAGAAGTAGCATTTGCGGCCGCTGCTGCATATTTTAATATTTAAAACTTTATTTTAATTAATAAAAAAGTATGAAATAAAATTTCCACTTTAATAGCGGGGTAAAAGTATCTTTGGACGCATTTTTAAAATAAATTGTCATTGCGCCTTTTACGAAATTATTATTAAAATTTTTCAAGTGTCCAAGTTGGCCCAAAAACGGTACTTCTACCCTATAAAAAATAATAATTCATATAAAAATAAAAGTAAAAGCATTTAATTAAAAAATAAATAGTATGCTTGTATATTATAAATAATTATTTATTTAATTTAAAAAGTGACTAAAAAAAAAGTTGTAATAACAATTTACCTAGTACGTAAGTCCTCAAGGACACGATCTCCAGTGTTTCTTTCCTTCCTCTCATATCTAAAAGACTCTCTATCACTAGCAGCAGCACTGCGAGAGTGAGTGTCCAGTCTATCAGTTCGTTCTAATCTGTCGCGTTCCCTCTTAGAACCGCCACCGCCGTCAGAGGCAGACTCCACACCGTGTCTGCGGTGCCTGTGTTTATTTTCTCTGCGTCGATCCTCGCGGTCGTGGTGCCGCGACTTGCGATCTTTGTCATCGCGCCTGTCGCGTCTCTCCCCATGCTTATCACGTCTTCTAGAGGAGTTTGATTTCCGTAAACGCAATGCTGCTTGTGGCGGTTTTATATCCAATGAGTCTGCGGTATCACCGCCTTCTTCCTCTGAGAAACTGTTATTAATTTTATTATTTGTACTAATTGTCTATCAATCAAAGAATATCAATTACTATACATACAGTATTATTAAACCCGAGTTTTAATTCATGACCAATGAATAATTAAGTTTCAAATAAATAAATAATAACCTTAAAATAGCTTACCTGAACTCGTCAATATCTTTCATCGGGCTTTTTTTTATCTCACCGTCCTCACTCTGATTGTCTATGTCCATTTTATATCCTAGGATTTAATGTTAACATTTATGCCCCTTCATTTGTGTTTTTCTTATAATTACAAACGTTCTAGTAACGTTATTATCAAGTGTATATATTTTATATATAAATATGTGTTTTTATAATTTTATTTGTTGGTTACAGCATAGATTTGGGCGAACGCCGCTCATGTCAGTGCCCAGTGGCGCACTAGGTCTTTGTTTCATTTTCACCAGCTGCTTTGTTCCTTCTGCTCTCTGATTGGCTCCATGGAAATCCAGCTTGTTCCTGGGATTTAAAATCCAAAACCTCGAGCAATTTTTGAAAATATTTTTTCCGTATAATTTATCATTGTGATAAAATTTAAGCTGGCGCTTCTCTGTTATGTTGATGTATTAATCAAGGGCATGCAAAAGTATTAAATAATTTTACTTTTACACTAAGCGCCAATTTTTCAAAAGAAATTTTAATTAAATTATTGCTGGTGTATCTATATAATATCAATGTATAAATAAAAGAACACAAATGTAAATGCCAACAGTCATTTATTTTATTTTTATAATACAAATATATATATTTATAAATAAATTCAATTATTCCTTTAATTTGTTTTTACTTTGTTTGTAAACAATGTCAATAAACTTTCGATATGTTATTCCAATACCAACAATAAACTATACTTTAATATAAAGTATTTTACAAATTATTACGCCAACTTATCCATCTTATATTGACACGTGTTTAAATTTGTTTATATTGTTTGTACAATTTCCGTATATATTTTTTTAATTATTACCTAGTCGTAGAAAAATAATTAACCTCAGTAGAAAAGATACCGCGTTAAAATTTTGTAATCGTCAATTAATTTTTTTTCTTTTACTTGCTGTACAATAAAAAATCAAACAAAAAATATTTAATTATTAAGATTTTATTACATTAACACTTAAGTAAAATCGAGTTGCGGGTGAGGTGTCGATGCATTTCCCTTTTGGATCTAAAAAATTTGTAAAATTAAAATAACTTATTATTTATTATTTTTATTATTCTCAGGAGAAATTTATAACATTTAAAACATTAATAATAATTACCAAAATTTGAGGTGAAAACCGGCGCCAGCGGGTACGGCTCTACGACGGCCACTTTCCATGAGACCCATGTGGAAACCATCGACGGAGGAAGTTATTTCAGCCTCGTCGTACTCACCAAGTTGTTTGTACTCTTTGCCGCCGCTTGGAGGTTTCGGGGATGCGTTTGTCTTGACAGCGGATCTGTCTTTCTGCTCGGACTTGGCTGGCCAGGTTGGAAACATCGATGGTTCTATTGGCAACGGCGACTCGGTGAAGTAGGCATGCTGCAATGCGTCTTCGGCGGTGATGCGTTGAGCTGGATCGTAAGTCAACATTTTGCACAGTAATTCCATTCCATTGTCGGATAACTTTAGGCGGAATCGTTGATGCAGATTGTTGACTGGATACGATTGTGCAAAAGGTATTTTTGATACTAATGGTAAGTTAGAGTAGCCTGGCCAAATGCGATCGTTTGGTGATCCTAGTTCTTTGAATATTTTTTGTATCTGATCGATCTCGGATTTTCCGGGAAATAGAGCTTCCATGCGTATCAATTCGGCGAATATGCAGCCCACGGACCACATATCGATCGGCGTGCTGTATTCTTTGCCGTTAAGTAACAGTTCTGGTGCGCGGTACCACAAAGTCACGACTACCTGTGTGTATCGACCTAATGGTGATCCATATTCGCGCGCCAACCCAAAGTCTCCGACTTTTAAAATTCCCCGATGACTCAGTAGCAAATTAGAAGTTTTTAAATCGCGGTGGAGTATCCAATTGTCGTGTAAATGCGCCACCGCTTTTAATAATTGTTGCATCAGACACTTTACTTCGCTGGGTAAAAAATTTTGTTTCTTCTGCTTCATCGTCTCCATCAGAGACTTCAAATCATGCTCCACATAGTCCATGACGATGTATATCTTGTCCATATTGCTGCCGACAACGATCTCTCGGACGGTAACGATATTCGGGTGCTGGGCTTTCAGAAGTGTATTTATTTCCCTCAAACTAGTGATGGGAAATCCTTCTTTTTCCCTGTCCATTTTCAATTTTTTCAGCGCGACAATATCACCAGTCCGTTTATCACGTGCTCGATAAACGACACCGTAAGTACCCTCTTCAATACGATTCAAACTCAGGAATTCGTCGACATAACGACAGCCTTGGATCGCAGGTAAGTATGGAGGTAACTCCTGCTCTGTTTCTTCTTTTACTTCTTCCACAACTTCTTCAGGTTCTTTGGCAGCTCCGTTCGACACGACACGGCCTGGAGATCCGCCGTCAGAGTGATCTGATTTGACGAGACGGTCGACGGACAGTGGACTCGGATTACTGTAATCATCAGAGCCGTCATTAGAGTCGTCATCGGTGCCCTTGTTTGAGTCGGTTGACTCGTCGTCGTCACTACTCGAGTCCGATGAGTCCGAAGTCTGTTTATCTGATGCTTTATCTTTGACGCTCTGGCGCTCGTCTGAAGAATGTCTGTCTTGAGATCTATAAATTAATTATTTATATTTTAGTTATTAGTCACTGATAAAATTATTTATAAAAAGTTTAGTGTTTGACTTAAAAAATAAAAACTCACTTCGAAGATTTCGATTGGTCGTCATCAGATTGTACAGGACTAAGACTTTCGTCGCTCAATCTAAAGATTGATGGGTCAGGGCTACGGGGACGTTTCTCTCCTCTCTTCGATCTCCTCTCTTCTAATTCCAGCCTCGCAGCTTCTTTTCGTCGCGCCAATTCACGATCCGCTTCAAGTAACCTTTGAAAAACAAAAAAAAAAACTCGCCATTAATAATTTAAAATTTTAAATTCCAATAAGTAGAGACAGCGCAGAACTAAATAATACCTTTCTTTGCGTAACTCTTGCTCCATGAGTTCTTTCGGATCTTTCATCTCCACAGGCGAATCATTTAAATTTAATTCTTCTCTATTATCTTCAATGCCCTCCATCATCGACTCCGGAATCTGTTTTTCGCGGTACTCGCGTTCGCGATCTTGTTCTCTGTCTTTATCTCTTACTCTGTCGGGCTTGTGACTTCTCTTGTGGCGTTTTTCCCGATTCGGTCGCTCTTCCACGAGCTCACTCTCATTGTACGGGGAGTTATCGATACTCCGGACGTTGCGTCGCTCCTCCACGCGTATCTCGTCTCGTCTGTCCCGCGTATCTTCAACTCTGACTTCCCGACGATCTCGAGGTTCGCGGGTCTCGTCCAAACGCAACTCGCGCCGTGATTCAGACTTAAAATCACGTAAATCTCGGGGATCGTCTCGTCGTTCACGTCGCTTGTCCAATAACCTAGAAAAGAAATTCCTTTTTAATTCAATATATTAATTTTAAAAAAATAATTACACATAGTTATTTATTTAATTTAGAAACTGATAAAAAAACAGTTGTAGAAACAATTTACCTGGAACGTAAGTCCTCAAGGACACGATCTTCAGTGATTCTTTCCTTCCTCTCATATCTAGAAGACTCTCTATCACTAGCAGCAGCACTGCGAGAGTGAGTGTCCAGTCTATCAGTTCGTTCTAATCTGTCGCGTTCCCTCTTAGAACCGCCACTGCCGTCAGAGGCAGACTCCACACCGTGTCTGCGGTGCCTGTGTTTATTTTCTCTGCGTCGATCCTCGCGGTCGTGGTGCCGCAACTTGCGATCTTTGTCATCACGCCTGTCGCGTCTCTCCCCATGCTTATCACGTCTTCTAGAGGAGTTTGATTTCCGTAAACGCAATGCTGCTTGTGGCGGTTTTATATCCAATGAGTCTGCGGTATCACCGCCTTCTTCCTCTGAGAAACTGTTATTGATTTTATTATTTGTATTAATTGTCTATCTATTAAAGAATATCAATTACTATACATATATAATATTATTTTACAATTATTAAAATAATAAGTAATCTTTTTAAAATAAAATATTAAATATTAACCTCAAAATCAACTCACCTAAAATCTTCAGTGTCCTTCATTGGACTTTGTCTTATTCTCCCGTTATCAGTATCCATTTTATTGAGTTTTTTATTTATCTTATTAATTTATAACTATATAAATATAATAATAAATTTATTTTTTATAAATTTGATTCGTTGGCAAACGGTTACAAATTACAACAAACACATTTAGGCAGTTTCTATGTGAGACTGATGAATGCGCATTGAAAATTCAAAGTACGAGACTACGACTGCGTAGAAAGACCATGACACTGAAGTTAGCCGACGTCTAGAAGTTTTTGGATTATTTTTAAAAACAAAAAATTACGAAAAAAACTATTTCAAAAAATTGCACCTAAAGTTTTTTTTATTTTCTACATGTGCATATTTTTATTTATTTTTTTATTTTAAATTGGATTGGTGAAAAAGAATTCCGATAATTGTGAACTGTCTGCTAACTTCAAGATCGCTTAAAAAATTGCACCTGTCACTTTTTCAATTTTCTACATGCGCATAATTCTAGTTTTTTTTTTTTTTTTGTAATTAATTAATTATATAATATAATTATATACATATCAATATTATTTTATAGTAATTGTTTTATTATGATTTGAAATACATAAAAAAAAAAAAAGATAATTATTAATTATTAAAAGTATTTTTTTTATGAGCGTAACTGTAGCAGACACCAGACAAATTTTAAATTATTAATAAATTGAATAGTTTTTTACGTTAAACACCTCATGATCAAGTGCGATGGATACCAACAAGATAGAATACTCTTTTTTAACGTAGTCACTGATGACCTAGATGTCACAAAGCGACTTGTAAATAAAATTTAAAAAAAAAATATTTTTAAAAATTATTTACTCTATTTATAATTTTAAATTTGTCTGATGTCTGCTACATCCACACTCATTTTTTATAATGAAAACAGTCAGAAAAATGGTAAAAAAATTATTTCCACAATTTTTTGATGGACATATTCTTCTCCGAGTCTTTTTGCATGACTTTGGCAACAGCCATTTCGAAATCTTCTTGAGTGACATGAACACGGCGTTCACGGAGTGCGTACATTCCTGCTTCTGTGCAAACTCCCTAATAAACAGAAAATCAATAGTAATTTAATTATTAAAAAATTCAAGTCAATGATCTTAATTGTATATAAAAATAAAGTATACCTTGACTTCAGCACCGGAAGCCCCAGGCATAAGTTCAGCGATTTTCCTCAAATTAATTCCACGTGTCAAGTTCATTTTTCTTGAATGAATTTTCAAAATATCAAGTCTGGCTTCTTCATTTGGTGGCGGGAATTCAATTTTACGATCAATTCTACCAGGACGTAGCAAAGCCGGGTCAAGAATGTCAATACGATTGGTAGCCATAATAACTTTGATATTTTTAGTTGCTTCGAAACCATCAAGTTGGTTCAGTAACTCCAACATCGTACGCTGTACTTCGCTGTCACCTCCAGAACCCGACTCGATACGCGAGCTACCGATCGAATCGATTTCATCCATGAAAATAATTGACGGCGCGTGCTCGCGGGCCATCACGAACAGCTCGCGGACCATACGCGATCCTTCTCCGATGAATTTCTGCACCAGCTCGGATCCTGAGACTCTGATGAACGTGCACTCTGTGTGATGAGCAACCGCTCGCGCGAGCAAAGTCTTACCAGTACCAGGTGGCCCGTACAAAAGTACACCCTTAGGCTGTGCGATTCCCAGAGCGTCAAATAATTCCGGATGCTTAACCGGCAATTCAATGACTTCCTTTATCTCTTTTATCTGTTTGTCAAGACCTCCGACCATCTCGTAGGTTGAGTCGGGTACTTTTTCAACCATCATCAGCGATACCAACGGATCAACTTTGTTGGGAAGAATTTTGTGAAGTGTGTAGCTCTCATTTCTCAAGGCAACACGTGAGTTCGGTGTTACGTCATTGATGTCAATGTTTTTGTCTAAATCGACGACAAATTTACCTTCTGGATGTACTTTTACTAATACCTTTTTTTTATCCATTGGTTTAACGACTTCTCCAACATAGGAACCTTGTTCTTGGAGTAATTGTAATTCTTCACGTAACATACGCACTATAATGACAAATAATCAATTAATATTAATAATTAAACATGTATTTTTATAGACAATTATTGTTATTTGATAGTAATTAATAATAATAATAGAATAAAATAAATTAGTCCTCAATGGATTTAAATTTTTCCAAAAGTATAAAAATAATTTTATTTTCAAACTAAGCGCCAATTTTTCAAAACAGGTTTTAATTATTATTGCTGATATATCTATATACTATTGACATGTGCATATTTTGACTTTTGTTTTTGTAATTTATTTAGAGAAAAAAAGATTAAAAAATTGATGACTGCTTGGTAACTTTCGGATCATTTGACAAATTGTACATAAAAGTAATTACATTGTCAGATATCTGTTATAGTTATAGTATTTGTTATTAATAAAATATATGGAAAGTGAAATATCATTGCAATAAAAATAAAAATTACCTTTAGCATTGAGTTCATTTCGCTGAGCTTGTAATCGACGTAAGTTTTGACCCTTCTCCGAGACAATCAATTGTAATTCCTCTATTTTAGTAATATAATATTGTTTAAAACCTTCGCCCTTCATGACCTTGTCATCGACCTCCATCTAAAAATAATAAATTTATTTATTTAAAATAAGTATATGAAGTAGTATTTAAAAGTTAACCAAACTTTTATGATGTAAATAATGAAATAAATAAATATACAGAAAATTTACCTTACTCGCGACCGTCATTTTGTCGCTTGTAATAAGACGTCGTTAATTATATTTTAATTAATTATTTTATTTGATTACTCAAGTAAATATTTTAATTTATAATTTTATACATGATGTTCAAGAAAGAATGACTTGGACATTAACTTAGACCAGGAGCGTAAAAAACCTCGTCACTGTTTAGTTATTTCAGTCTGACAAACTTTGGAAAAAAAAATTAAATTCATAGTAAATTTTAAATTCAAAATCTCCCGCCAATTATTAAGTTTTTTAATTAACAAATAAAAGTAAATCACGCAAGTGAAAATTAGAAATTTTCTTAATTTATTTTTTGAAAAGTGATTAGTTATTTTTTTTGTAAGAATTATTCATGTAGGATAAGTTAAAAAATAATTGGTAATTAATTCAATACAAATTAATAGCAGATTGATAATCTTTGACATTAAAATTGATAATATATGCAATCGAAATAAATAAAATAAAATAATAATAGTTTTATTGAAATACTAAAGTAAATTGGTGAATTTTATTTAATATATTACAGTTGTTTGTTTTATATTTTTAGTTTGAATATAATTAATAATAAATATATTTAAAAATGCTGAGGGGATTTGACGAACAAGGATTTGAAGAGACGCCATTGCTTGGTTTTCCTAAAGAAAAAAAAAGTTTGTACATTTATGTAATATCCATGATACAAATATTATTATTCGCTACTTGGAGTGAAAAACAAAAAAAAATATCTTCGTCCTAGGATATATATCAAATATTATTACATACGTCATATTTATCATAGAAAAGCCAACGAAGAAAAAAATCTATAAATTATTAAAAAATTTCAAATATCATTTCAATGTGAACTCGCTTTTTTGTGAAGCCAAAAGAGCAAATAAAAATGTGTCCTTTTGGAATTAGTAATAAGATAAATAGTTATATTTTGAAAAATTTCAATCAATTATTTAAAAGCTGATAAATACCCCTAATTTTGAATTTTTAAAATTAGTGAGACAAATTAGTATTTTTTCTGCTTTTCACTTCTCCCTCAAGTTTATTCAAATAACAAATTATTTTTAAAGAAATTATTTACACAATTTCCGAGAAAATAAACAATAATGACTCTAGATACTCTAATTTAATCCGGGCAATAAATCATTTTCTTTATTCTGGTTCTGAAGAAATTTTCTGAACGATATTAAAATAAATGTCTACGTGATTGAACATTTAAAACTATCTAAGCTTAGTCATACAAATAAATTTGTCATCGTCATTGGATGTGTCACTTTTATTTTGATTTAAGAATTAAGAGATTACTGTTATGCATTATTATCATACGGAATCTCCAAATCCTTCATGACTAGACGTCAGCAAATCTTCAGCGAAGAAATTATTCTAGTACTTAATAAACATGCATTTAGTTATACTTAGAGACTATACTATATCATTCCTCAAATATTTATTACTTTCAAAGTATTGACGTCAATTAATCCTCGGTACTTAGATAATACTCAAGTAGCCCAAGTCTGTGTACTTGCAACACCAAAGAGTCTCATTTCTTTCTTCCCTATTTTGTCCTACGCTTCCTGCAACAACCAATCGGCTGCTTCCGACCCTTCTTTGCATACTAATTTATCCAGTAAAATTTCAGAAATGACAGTCCTTCAATTTTATTGGCTCATTTTTTCCTACCCCTGGGGTATTCCTCGATCGTTTTATAAACCGAAGACCTGGTTCCCGATGGTTAGTTTTACTTAGATCGTCTTCTTTAACGTTCGTAATATTCAAGTACTTACATTTTAACATAGCCCTTAGAGTTTAACTTCTCGCGTTTAGTTACCGTATATTCATTATTTTGAACTTTCAAAAATTATTATAATTTTTTAAAATTCAAATTTAAAATCTTCATAATTTAATTAGTAATTTATTTTTTTTATTCACGTGTTTCAAATTATAATTTAATTTATTTTTTTGATAAGATTTTATTTAAATTTAATAATTGAGACATTTATTAATAAATTTAAAATGTCTAAATTCTATTTCTTCAATAGTAACTCTAAAATTTTGGCAGTGTTAGTGCTATAAAGATGAGAACATTTATAGCCTAGCAACGCCAAATTATTTCATTTGCTTCTTCATCGCTTTTAATTACCTATTTTCAAGTACTGTAACTCCAATAACTTCATGCTGCGTGTAATGTAGAAATAAAAATTTACCTCTCACGCAGCATCAAGTTCTTGTGGTTACTATTTCTTCGCTTTACTTTATTTTAAAGTTTATTTAACGATTTTCAAGCACCGTAACTCCAATAACTTCATGCTGGGTGTAATATAGAGATAAAAATTTAAATTGCACTCAGCATCAAGTACTTGTGGTTACTATTTCTTCGCTGTACTCTATTTTAAAGTTTATTTAACAGTTTTCAAATATTGTAACTCCAATAATTCCATACTGAGCGTAATTTAGCGATTCAAATTTATATTGCGTACAGTATCGAGTACTTGTGGTTACTATTTCTTCGCTTTACTCTATTTTAAAATTTATTTAGCAATTTTCAATACCTGTTACTCCAATGATTCGATTCTAGACAGAGTGTGAGGATAAGAACTATGCCTGGAACTATATAAACTGCAGTGGCTTCTTGATGGCTTTGCTTTATGTACAACTTTATTTAATAATTCGCAACACTTGTTACATCAATAACATGGTCACTATCCACATTGTTAAGATAAAAATTAACACTGTGCCTAGTACCAAGTTATTGTTGTGGCTCTGCATCGTTTTACTTTATCTCCAACTTTATTCAATAATTTCTACACCTGTTACTTTAATAATGCGGCTCTGCTCTCAACGTTAAGATAAAATTGAACTGTGAGTGTAGCGCCGAATTATTTTAATTGCTTCTTCATCGTTTTACTTTATCTTCAGCTTCACTTAATAATTTTAAACACCAGTTACTTCAGTTGTTTGGCTCTATGCGAAGTGGGATGATAAAAACTTCACGTATTCCCAAATCAATTGCAGTAGTTTCTGCATTGCTTCACTTTATCTTCAACTTCGTTAAATAATTTTCAATACCAGTTACTTCAATGATTTGGCTCTATGCAAGGTGTGAAGATAAAAACTTCGTATATTGCCAAATAAATTGCAGTAGCTTCTACGTTGCTTTACTTCATCTTCAACTTTACTTGATAATTTTAAACACCAGTTACTTAAATAATGCGGAGCTACTTTTACTGTTGGCATTAAATTTAACTGAAAAGTTGTACCGCATTATTCTGGTAGCTTTTCTACTGCATTACTTTATCGTCACCTTTACTTGATGATTTTAAACACCAGTTACTTCAGTTGTTTGGTTCTATAAAAAGTGAGAAGATAAAAACTTTTTGAATTACCAAATCAACTGCAGTAGCTTCTGCGTTGCGTCACTTTATCTTCAGTTTCATTTAATAATTTTCAACTCTAGTTACTTCAAATGTTTAGTTCTTGGCACAATGCGGATAAAAACTCTGTCGAGTACTAAATAAATTGCAGTAGCTTCTGTACCGTTTTCCTCTATCTTCAGCTCTACTTGATAATTTCCAACACCAGCTTCTTCAATAACATGGCACTATACAGGGCGTTTGTAAAAATTAACGCTTTGTCTAGTACCAAGTTATTCAAGTCGCTTCTTCATCGCTTCAATTCATCTTAATCTTTATTTAACAATTTTCCGCTGCTGTAATCTCAATAACTAGATAATGCTCGGGGTATAAAAGTGAAAATTTTATATCATGTGCATTATCAAGTGGTTGTGATTTTTTTTCACGTAATTTATCTATTTCATACTTTTGTAACTTCATTTACTCAGTACATTTATATACTATGTTAATTAATTCATAGATAGGATTGTTCTGAGTAATTGCAGTGACTTTTTCTTCACTTACACTTAAATTTTAAATTTTTATTATTTTTATTTGTATATATATTCATATTATTTAACATTTGTCGCTTCGTTTACTTGGTGTTTTTTGTACCATGTAATAAAATTCATAGTACAGTTGGCACTGGGCAATAGTGGTTGCTTTTTCATCGCTTAATTATTTTATTTATCAGCTCTTGTGTTAATTATTTGTTACTTCAGTAAATAGGTACTACTTGTACTGTATATATATGTATATATAAAATACCGTATAGGTAGTACTCGAGTACTTGTAGTTTCATGTCATCTTTTTAAAGCTTGCAATTAATATTTAGTATTTAAAAATTTTTTGTAACTTCGTTTACTGAGTACAGTCTGTACTGTATTGATAAAATCATGGATCACTTTGTACTCTGGTAATTGTAGTTACTCTTTCATCGGTTTGTCATTAGGAAAATATTTAATGGGCAATTAAAAAAAAGTTTTAATTAATTAGCGACACCAGAGTCGTAGTTATCATTTTACTCTGTACTTATTTTCATAAAAAAATAAATAGATATTTTAAAATTTGTTCATTAGGTTCATTAATCAGTGAAGAAATTTTCTCTTCATTACTGTGAAGTAATTTCAATTGCTCAGTATTTCTTGTTCAGTATTTATAAAACTACATATAGGACGAGAGATGCACGGGTATTTGCTTTGTCTTAAGTCACTCGAATATTATCAACGCTTTTCATCATTCAAATTTAATAGGTATTTTTCAGGTGATCATTAATGTAAGATTGTACTTACGATCCCTTAGTACTACTCATACTGTAAATATTTTTAATTTACGTATAAGTAGAACAGGGTAATTGTGGGCTGCTTTTTCATCGCATATTATTTATTTAATAATAATAATATTTTTCGTTGGACATTTGCTAATAATTAATACTAGTAACTCCGAAAACTTAGTACTGCCTGTACTATAAAGATTTAAATTCTAGTACGGTCAGTACTCGAGTAGTTGTGGTTGCTGATCATCATTAATTATTTTCATTGGACACTCGCTAATCGTAGTTGACATTAGTAACTTCAATTATGTGGTATTGGTATACTTTATTGATATAAATAGAGTATTACCAATACCAGTTATTGCGGTTGCTTTTTCATCGCATGGAATATTTTTCTTTTCAGTATTTGATCAATTATAAGTATAATATTTGCAACTCCGAAAACTTGGTACCGCTTGTACTGAAAAAATTTTAATTTTCAGTCTAGCCGTTACTCGAGTAATTGTGGCTGCTTTTCATCATCAATTTTTTTTCTTGGACACTTGCTAATTATAATCAAAATTTGTAACTTCAATTACTTGGCCTTGGTATACTTTATTGATAAAAATAAAGTATTACCAATACCAGTTATTGTGGTTGCTTTTTCATCACATGGAATATTTTTCTCTTCAGCATTTGATCAATTATAAGTACAATATTTGCAACTCCGAAAACTTGGTACCGCTTGTACTGAAAAAATTTAAAATTTCAGCCTAGCCGTTACTCGAGTAATTGTGGCTGCTTTTCATCATTAATTTTTTTCCTTGGACACTTGCTAATAATAATTAACGTTTGTGGCTGCAATAACTTGGTACCGCCTTACTGTAAAAATTTAAAATTTCAGTTCGGCTGGCACTCGAGTAATTGAAGTTTCATTTTCATCGCTGGAACATTACTCAATTTTTTTTTTATCAGATCATTCCCAGTACTAACTTGTAACTCCAATTACTCGGTACCACCTGTACTGTATAAAGAAAAAAATAGAGTACGGGTAGTACTGGGTCATTGTGTTGCTTTTTCATCATTGATAAATTTCATTTAATATATACTTACAAACTGTGGTTTCAATACCTTGGTACGGCTTGTACTGTACTTGTAAAATGTAAAGCACGGGCCATACTGAGTAATTGTAACTGCATTGTTTTTACATTTATTAATTCACAACTGCTTTACTTTAATTAATTTTCCAACATAAATTTTTAATTTCAGCACTTCCATTCATAAAATATCTTTGGGGCTGTTCGACATTTGTTACTCCAATTACTCAGTACTTCTTGTACTGTATAGAGAAAAGTATAGTACGGGTCAGTACTGAGTAATTGTAGTTGCCTCTTCATCGCTAGGACATTACTCAAATTTTTTTTAGATCATCGTCTTTACTAACTTGTAACTCGAATTATTCAGTGGCATTTGTACTATTATGTAAAATCATAATGCGTGAATGGCACTGGGTAATTGCAGTTCCTCCTTCATCACTGGGACAAAAATCATTGATTGTTAAAATTTATTACATAATTTTTTTTTATCATTACCAGTACTAGTACTTCCAGTTACTTAGGGCCACTTGAGTTGTAATTTGTAATATTAGATAAAATTATTATTCATACGGCCTTGAGTAATTGTAGTTGCTCCTTCATCACTGGGGCAAAAATAATTGATTGTCAAAATTTATTACATAAATTTTCTTAGATCATTACCAGTTCTAACTTGTAATTCCAATTTTAGTCGATACCGCATGTATTATATTAGATAAAAATATAGTACAAGCGGTACTGATAAATTGTAGTTGCTCCTTCATCGCTAGGACATTGCTCAAAATTTTTTTTAGATCATCGTCTTTACTGACTTGTAATTCCAATTATTTGGGGCCATTTCTACTATTAGATAAAACTATAGTACAAATGGTTCTAAGTAATTGTAGTTGCCCCTTCATCGCTAGAACATTGCTCAAAATTTTTTTTACAATTTTTTTTAGATCATCGTCTTTACTAACTTGTAACTCCAATTATTTGGTTCCGCTTGTACTATTAGATAAAACTATAATGCAAGCGGTACTGAGGAATTGTAGTTGCCCCTTCATCGCTGGGAAATTACACAAAATTTTAAAATAATTAATAATCGAAATCGATTTAAACAAGTGCTTTAAAGTAACACATTAAATATCAGCGGGCTCATTAATGTGTATCGATTGATACTTTATTGACGTACTTATATGACAATTAATATTTATAGTACTTTGATAAAGTGCCAGTTCTGCACGTAAATGTCATGAGATTAATAATTTTATTTATAAATGAATCATTTAAAGGAAATACTTGAAAATTTTCTACTAACTCATTAATTATTTAATATTTCATTTACTAACAACTCGGGTATTATATGCATGTACTTGTACTTACTTTTACTAATGAATATAAAAGTTATGGCATAAATTACTTAAATATATTTACGGCCATAAGTCAAATGAATTTCTTGGAAGCTTTTAAATTTTGACAAAAATTAAAATTTATAAAATTACTTGAGATATTTATGGATATAAAGAGCGCTTATACAAAATATTCTGTTGTTTATTTATGGATTGTGACCTGTACTGTCATTAATGTAAGTGTACTTACACACGAACGGAAAAATAACTTACTTCCAAGTTCACAAAATTTGATATAAATTTATATACCAGAAAAAAATTAAAATTTTTGTACAGGCTTTAAAATAATTAAATAATATTAATATTTAAAATAATAAAATATATAGAGAGTTTGGATTTTGGCCAGGGGCTGACCATCTGGTACTTGATAATTTTCTAAAATTTCTATCTACCCTTTCTCAACTTCCATTGCATAAATTTCCGATTAAAACTGAATTCGGATTGCGAGTCTTGAGAAGCGATTTTCAAAAATTTAAAGTACACATAAATTAAAAATTTTTTATTGTTACTGCGGTATACCCGTATTACCTCCTCCCGTATCCTCACCAGGTACGAAACGTGCACTAATCCATTGCACCGGATGCAAATGTACCTCAGTTAGCTCTCGAACATCAGAATTAACGTATACCGCTGATGCAAGTTTAACTTTCCGGATTTATTGTGATTTTCGTCATCGAGCTTTTAAATTTTAAAGATTTATTTTTTATAAATTTAATTAATCATTAAGTTTTATTAATAATATGTACAAACAATTTTTGAAGAAATTTAAACCACGTGAGTTTGCTTAATCTTTTGTTATTGAATTTAAATTTTATTTTTATAAAATTATTCTTTTCTTTTATTTAAACAGTTGATAAAAAAAGTTAAACAATCAAATATACTAATTAATTTTAATGATTAATTTATTATCAAGCCAATTAACCATTTTTTAATTTTTATTTGAAATCGTTTTTTTTTTTTCTAAATTATTCATTCAAAATCAATTAAACAAATTTATTAATTTTTTTTTTTACACAACTCATATCAACTTTTATTTAATTTTCAATGCCGTAATATTTGATACGAGTAATCTTATTAAATTCCTAACAAATCTTTTAACTTGCGGTTTATAGTTTAAGTCTTAAATTTCCGTAATCATAAATGTCGAGTTAAATACAAGGTAGTACCAATTATCGTCCATTTATTACTGTTTTCTTAAATTGACTGATCGCTATTATGTAATAAATTATTGCATTCAAAAATGAGGATACAATTAAATGGAAAATTTTTTTTTTAATTTTACGAAAAATTTACCGACTCCATGTTAAATAAAAAATTTGTTGGCATAGTAACAAACATTGATAGTTTTTTTGTTTTTTATTTTTTAATAAATAATTTCAAATGACATTATCATATTTCACTTGCGCCGATAAAGAAATAATAATTATAATAGAGTAATAAAAAAAAAATTATTATTATGATTTGGAGTGAGTAAAAATATATTTTCCCATCAATCAAAATATCTAATCTATTTATTTCGTCTGAAATTATCCAATTAATTAGAAAGAAAATTAGCAATGAAATGTTGATACAAAATGGATATCAATTATTTCAAATATTTGAATTGATAAAATATACATGAGTAATTATTTAAATTTAATAATTTACAGAATGTTTACCAACACGCGTGGTAATTTGTATCATGATGTTTACATGCTGTTGGATGAACTATATGTGCAGATTACAAATGAGTATTCTCGCAGTCCCAATGATAAAAACTCTTGAAGATAAACAGTTATCACACGGAGCGTGTGTAAGTCTTGAGAATCAAAAATCACGACGATCTGTATTCATTGACAGCGAAGATTCTTCCGAAGAATTCATTAAAAATCTTAATTATTCTCGCGAACTTTTACCGCGTAAAATAAATGAAACAGAAGTGACTTCGCCGCCAAATAATTATGATAATTTAAATAATAGTTATACGAATACTTTATTACTGGACACGCGTCAATCTAAAAGGACAGGGTTTCATATATTCTCAAACGCGGCCTTCGAATGGACGCCTTTCATCCGCGGTCAATTGATATCTGCATACGCCTGGGGTAATGTACCGGGTAATTTTATCGGCGGTGTACTTGCCCAGAAATTTGGCCCACGTAGAGCCGTTCTCTGGTCGTCAATTATCGCGAGTCTTGTATCGTTGGCTACGCCGATTCTCGCTCAATTGTCCTGGATTGTTTTACTCTTGTCGCGAGTAATTATCGGCTTAACTGGAGGCGTCACTTTTCCAGCGTGTCATACACTTGTTGCTAAATGGTCACCGCCAAACGAGAAAGGTAGATTTGTTTGGACACTACAGGGCGGGACATTTGGTTCAATATTTCTGTTCGGTATTATTTCGGGCATTGCGGAAAAAATAAATTGGGAAATGGGCTGGTATTTACCGGCATTGGTTATGATGGTGTGGATTGTATTCTGGTGGTTTTTGGCTTTCGATTCACCAGAAGAACATCCTAGTATCAGTGAAAAGGAGAAGTTGTATATTATTGAGTAAGTTTGTCACCTTATATCATCGTTCTCAGTAGAAAACCGACCAACTTTTTGAAAGCCGTCAGGAAATGCAAAAAAAGTGATTTTTAAAAAAACGAGTTGGCGGTTTTCTACTGAGATGACGACATATTTTAGTATTTATAAATATTTATGACTAAAAATATAAACTTTGGTTTTTAGATCGCTGTCGGGAACGGTTAATGTCGAGAAGCCGTCATTTAAAAATACGCCGCTATTAAAAATATTAACATCGATTCCATTTATTTGTCTGGTACTTTGTCACTTTGGAAATGTCTTTCTACTATTTTTCTATCAAAACGGAATGATGTTGTACCAAACTAAAGCCCTGGGATTCAAACTGACAAAAGGCGGAGTGGTGTCAGGATTACCGTGGGCCAGCAGGGTATTATTTGCATTTGTGTTCGGCTGGGTCGGTGACACAATTAAACGAAAAGAAATTTTATCTGTCACGGCATTGAGGAAGTGCGCTACTGTATTTTGTAAATATTAACTTATTTGTTATGACAATAACAATATTAATCATAAAGATAATTGTGTATTTTTTTTCAGCGCATTTACTGCCGGGTGTTTGTCTGATAGTTGTCGGCTATCTCGGGTGCTCGCTGGTTTGGGCAAACGTTTTCCTGATTCTCGCGCTCGGGTTCAATGGCGCAGCCTCGATTTCAAATTTATCAAACAATCAAGATCTGTCCCCTAATTACGCTGGATTTCTTTACGGTATTATGAACACGGTCGGTTCACTGTCAGGGATTATGATATCCCCGATTGTTGAAGAAGTTGCTGGCAAGTGGGGGGTAACTATTATTATTATTTAATAATTTACAGCTTCATTACAACCTTGATTACAAGTTACTTGTACTATAAAAATTTAAAAATTATAGTACAGGTAAAATTAAAAAACTTGCAATCGCTTTTTTCGCTTAAATATCACTCGTCAGTATTTATTAATTAATAAATATATTAATTATAAATCACAGTACGAAGTTTGAGAATTTTTGTCCTTTCTCGTCATTTATTACCAATTAATTTTCGTTTCTATGTTAATTAATACTTTTAGTACGAAAGCTAATTAGTAATTAATGGACGTGTCGCAAATATCACACGCTATTCTATCATTAATATAAATACTTATAAAAAATAATTGGATTTTTTTTTTAAAACAGCATCCTATTGAAAAATGGCAAATACTTTTTTGGATGGGCGCCATTGTCTGCATCGTTTGTATGGTAATATTTATAATCGGTGGAAGCGGACAAGTTCAAAGTTGGAATGAAGTCCGTTCATCTGACCCCAGTCGACTCGCTACTATAAATACTAATCGACCAGAACCAACATCAACTACAAAAACTTAAAAAGAAATTTGATACTTTGTCTTTTAATAATTATTTTTTGTTGACCATTGAACCCAAGTTTTGAAATAATATTCGCTGGGTTAAAAAAATATTATTTATGATAAAAAATAATTTTATAATTTGTCGTGGATTGTCAATAGTTTGATGCGGATATTTTTATATTTTTTAATCAAACTCGTATGACAGGAAGTATAGAATGATAGTTTTCTTCTTATATAACACGAGGTAAATTATCGTTATACAATTATATAGCTAGATATATAATAATACCCAATCTGTAACAAACTCACGGAGTATTATTATCAAGGACACTTATTACGTTAATTATAATCTAATAAGTAACAGATAAAAATTTATATTTCTTTTTGTTATTTTTCTATTAATGATTTTTTAAAATCATAAAAACAATAGCCGATGGCTTTATATATATATTTAGACATATTTATTATTGAGTAAATAATTATATTAATTAAGATCTTACTAGATACATATTGTGAGCACATTTTTTACCAACAAGTTCTGCGTATTCTTTAACTTCATTACTGTCATCTTTTTTATCACCAAACATCCGCCTTATTCCTCTTACATTTTGATATGTCATTTTTCCACGATAGTAAACACGAACCTGTAATTAATTAATTATAATTTATTGTTGTTGTTATTAGTTCTATTGTAATAAAAAATAAAAAATGAGTAATAAAAAATAGATTGTAGATAACAGTACCTGCATTAACGCGTCGGAATTAATGATACCGTCCTCGTCGAGTGCATCCAGATCATCATTAAGTCTCGAGTATTTGGTTTCATTAAGTTTTGGTATGCATTTCTCGATATCAAACCACTTGTAAGTTTCAGGACACAGCAATTTTGATGGACGCATTTTAGCTTTGTAACGCATCTTTGGAATCGTGTGAATATAATAACCCATGTAATAATATTTTAAATCGGGTACTGTTTTGTTTAACTCCCTTACCAAACGTACTTCCATTAAAGAACTGAAATAATAATTTTTATTAAGTATTTTTTTTTTATGGTCTATTATAGTAAAAAAATTACGTAAACTCTACTGGTTTTTAATGTTTACAACTTATAAAAATTAATGCGGCGATAAAAAGATAATGGTTTGAATTTAAAATGTCTGACTAATTGCCGGTCTGAGAAAAAATTAAAATGAGGGAATTTAAGTTACCTGTAAGTACCGAGCGAAAGAAAAGAGTACGCTGGATCGTAGAAAAAATAAACACTTGATACACATGAAGGTAATATATCTATTACACCAACAGCCATTAATTTATTATTTAGCCAATATTGTTGGTGGAACGAACCATATCCCAGTGGCGGCCCCGATTCTGGTTTCCAGTGCTTTTAAATTTCATTTTATTAATTTTACAGGTGGATAAAAATTATAGGTAGGGTACAAGTACCATTTGTGGACACATTACTTTATTTTAAGTAATGACTAAGTAGTAAATAATTAAAGTATCTTAATTTTCAATTTTTTGTGTCCGAAACTGGTACTAAAGTAACCACAAACGGTACCTCTACCTTATTTACTGCTTCGAAATTTTTTTCAAAACCAGAAATAAGTAAAACTTTATAAATAATTTAAAAAGATAAATACTTTTAATGGAGTCTTGCCTAAAAAATTAAGAAATGATTGTTTATCACATTCGTCTGGTTCGTCATTATGTACAGCGATTTGATACTTTTTAAATAATTCTACACTCTCATCTAAAGTTTCCATGAATTCTTCTGAGGATACTCGTACTAATTTCACCTAAAATAATAAACAATGACTATAGTCACACTCTATTAATAAAAAATATTACCTAAAGTGATTAAATAAATTACTTGTAATTCATTGACACCACCAGTAACAAAATTCAACAACTCATCAATGGTTTTAGGTTTATTTTTATCTTTTTTCTTCTTATAATAAGCTTCGATCTCTTCCAAAGTCTTGCCCTTAGCGAGTAAACGGCTTCTAGCCCGTTCGATTCTAATTAATTTAGCTTTTCGCGGCAGTCCGCTGTCCTCGTGACTCGACGTCGACTTGCTGGTAATTTTTTTATCAGTTTTACTACACGATGACTGAGATATACAATCAGCATATTCGTTAGTATCTTGCACCATTGTCACAGGTTGCATTTGAGTATTATCAATTTCATTGTTTACTTGCTGGCTACTGACATGATCACCGTCATCATGAGTATTGTTACAACAATTACCGCGTTTGTTATCACAATCCATGTCCACAGACATTTTTTCTGTCTCTAAAATCTCAAGTTTACTTTTCGCAGCATGTTCAGCGTAATCGGGCTCCATTATACTGCAAACATCTAACAAAATGTATCAATACATTTATTGTTTATGGAACGAATCAAAAATAAATTTTTGAAATTGAAATTATCGATTGAACTACTTAGATAGTTATTAATTTATCAATTAAACTAGTTTGATTAATTAATAATTACTTACCTACGTCATTAGGTTTATTATGATGAATTTTAGTTCTTTTATTTCTTTTTTTATTGTAATGATCGTCATCATCTTTTTTTCCGTCTTTTAAAAATTTTGTTACGTGTTTTATTATTTTTTTTTGTGATTTACTGACAATTAGATTTAATGCTTCACATCTGGAATTAAATATACAATTAAAATTAAATAATATATTGTATTTTTATCTCATCACACAGTAGTGAAAAAAAATATCTGTAGTAATGAAATATAAAACTATTAATAAGTATTGATTAGATTAAAAATTTATAAATAAATTTATTTTAAGTATTCTGTTTAAGTATATGGTGATAATAATTTTCTTAGGGTATTTAAATATGAATATATCAGGAGTAATTTTTAATTTATCAAAAATTTTTGTTTGCTTTGAAAAATATAATTAGCGGGAAATTTTAAATAGGACACTCGAGTTTCGTGATATAAATTACTATCTTTATAAAATCCCAACTGTGTAATTAAAAAATTACTTAGATTATTAATACTGATAGTATTTATAAGTACAACATAAATATTGTATTACAAGGTTTCTAAATACGGTCAAGTAAAGCGTCTGAAATATAAATTAAAGTTTTCTAATGACGTGTTCGGTTTCTTGCTCAGATTACATATATTTTTATAAACTAATTGAATTGTTTTAAAACACAAAAACAAAGACGTAAATTTATAGTAAATAAATGCGCTCAGAATAAGCAACCGAACATGACATAAACGTTATTTTTTAAATTAAAATGTATGTAAAAAAGAAACGTATTGAAAACGTTTTAAACGACTGAATGAAGAATAAATTAATTGGAAACTTTGTTAAATAAATCTGCTGTTTATTTGAAAGTTTTGATTTAACTTAAAAAAAAACAGCTGGAATTTTTTTTTTTAATTTTAAACAGAAGTAAAATTACGAATTCAAAAAATTTTTTTTGAATTATTAATTAAAGGGTTATGCATTAGAGTAAATTAAAATTTAAATTATGATAATTGACAATTACTTAATAGTGTACATAGGACAGCATGTTTCATCATTGAGCGGTTTGTAACAATAAGATCCACTTCTCCTCCAGCCTCTGTCAATTAGGGTTTGATAATCTTGAACTGTCAATGAATGCGCCCACATACCTACGGTATATAAATAAAAATAATTATTTAATTTGAATGAAAAAACAAAAAATATTAAATGCAGTGGATACGTTACCATGTCGTTTGTAGGAATTACGTTTTTTACAGTACCCACATGAATATTTACGTGAAACATCAGTAAAATAATAATCAACAACACTAAACATATTTACTGCCATGGTTTATTGTAATTATCTAATTTATTTTACTAATATAAATGTTAATTTAAATAAATAGTCGCTATATTTATGTACAGATCAATGAGTAGATATACAACCTTTACATTTATTATTGTATCTGTCATTCAAAAAATGGTCTAATCACGAAAAATAATTAATTATCACACACATTAACATTACGCTTACGCACTGTCGAAAAACAGTTGAGTGAAATTTCTTTTTTTATTTTTTTTCTTTATTTATTACCATTATTATTATTTTTACTTATTATTATTATTATAAAAAAAACAAGGACGCCATTTTTTCTAGGGTAAAAAATTAATTACTATGTTTTGAATTTGATAATTAATTTAATTTATACAAATAGAGTAATCAAAAATTAAAATTTGTAATTAGAAAATTTTCTCACTTAATAATTATTCAAATTATTCTATAGATATTTTTATTACATTAATTATTACTGTTCAAATAAAAATATAACAAATAATTAGAGTGTAGAAAACCGCAGTCTTACCAATTGCTGGTAAAATAAAATTTAGACATGGCGGTGAAATAGTGACGCTGACTGTGAATTTTTGGCGTAGTAAGTTTATTCTAATGAATTAAATATAATTTATTATAAAAATTTTAATAAATAGTTGTCATCGTTAATTTTTGGTAGTTAGTATATTTTGTAAAGATTTCAAACAATCGTTTTTTTTTAAATCGCGAATATTTGAAATTTCTGGAATTTGAAACCCGCGGGAGCGCTAAGTAATGGCGGCAGTTAAGTTCGGGCTATCAAGTCATTCACCGTTCGCTCGTACATTTTAATTATTTAAAGGGGTTTAATTGTCGTTTTTAAATGTAATTTATATTTTTAATTATAATTAAAGATCCGGTAATCACATTGATCTATAAATTTTTAGTTTTTATTCACAAAAAAAATATTAATTTGATTATTTAATTTTTTGCCTTTAATTTTCGTGTCGTGAGTAAGTTTTGAGTGCGTGATTAATTTTTTTAAAAATAAATAAAAAAGAGCGTCAAAAATGTTTCCGCGTTAATAATGTTTTTAATTATTAATTAGTGATTAGTGATAATAATAATAATTTATATTAATAAAATAAAATAAAAAAATCACAGTGTTACCAATTGCTGATAAAAAAAATTTTAATATGGTGGTCAAATAGTGACGCTAACTTTAAATGTCTAGCGTAACAAGTTTATTCTAATAAATTAAATATAATTCGTTACAATTATTATAATTATTACAATTTTTATCATTAATTATCGGTAATCAGCACATTTTATAAAGATATTAAACAATCATTTATTTTAAATCAAGTCGCGAATATTAAAAACTTCTGGAATTTAAAATCCGCGGGCGCGCTACGTAATCGCGGCAGTTAAGTTCGGGCTATCATGTCGTTCACAGTTTGCTCGTACATTTTAATCATTTAAACAAGTTTAATTGACAATTTAAAATATAATTCATATTTTTAATAATAAATAAATTTCTAGTGATGACTTTGATCCATAAATTATTAATTTTTATTTCCAAAAAAATTATAAATTTCAATTTTTAATTTTGTGCCCGTGAGTAGTGTCGTGTGCGTATGACACTGAAGTTAGTCGACATCTGGTAATTTTTGAATTTTTTTTCAAAACGATAAATTATAAAAAGAAATATTTCAAAAAATTGCACCTATAGATTTTTTAATTTTCTACATGTGCATATTTTTAGTTTTTTTTTTTTAATTTATTTGTTGAAAAAAAAATTTGAAAATTTTCAATCATCTACAAACTTCAGAATCGTCTTTGAGTCAGTGCAGTGTCTAAGTGTTGAGTGCGTAATTAATTTTAAAAAAACTTTTAGTGCCAATAGTGTGTTTAATTATTGATTAGTGACGTGTGTAGTGTTAATTTGAATTTAAAGTGAGTGTTTGTGTAGTGATACTGACAATAATAATATGGAGCTTCAATATGTCTTCTGATGGACAACCGAGATGCTGTAATTTTTGGCGGAAAGCTGATTGTGAGTGAGTAATTTTTTAATTATTACTGTTAAATATATTTTTTTATTAGAACAACAAATTTATACATTTAAATATATATATATTTTTTATCACGACTCTTGGACATTTACAAGACGATATATTGAAACACTTATTAGGTACATTTTAAAAGTGAGATTGCAAATTAATTATACAGAAGCGTACAACCGAGTTAATATAATATTTTAAAAAATAATTTAAATTAGTAAAAGATCTTTCAATTATTTATCAAGAAAAAATTAATATAAATAATACACAAGTAAGAAATTAATAATAATTAACGTGCGTTAATAAATTGTAGCTCGAAAAAATATACAAATTAAATGCTACTATAAAAAATACAATTTTTATCTTAAAAGCTATAAGACGAATATACAATTATATATATTTTTGTGAAATTCTGATTTAAATTTACGATAACATTTTTTAAATTTTTGAATTCATCAACGTTAATTTTTGATATATATTTATATATATAATTTATCAAATCAACAAAACAATTTTTTGGTAAAATTGCGACCAAATATTCGATTTTGCTGGAATTTAATTTGTAGTTATCGTAAATTGATTAAATTCGTAAATTTAAAAATTAATTATTAAAAATAGCAGCCTTCTGACGAAACTGTGCGCGTCTTTGTGCTTTTTCTTCTTCATCTCGTTTCCTTTCTTCTTGTTCCATTCGTATTTCGTTTTCAAATTTACTCGATTTTCGCAATTCTTCAATCTAAAATCAGAAAAAAAATCAATCAACATTTTCTTACTTTCATTTCTTTTATATTTCGTAATCTTACCTTAGCTTCGAAGAAATTCTTAGCACCATTAACTCCAACTTCATCAACATTAACTTCAGTAAGTCGCGCTAGTTGACCAAGCCCAGAATCCTGTTCCAATTCACCAGCTCGTGCTTTGCGATAAATTAAAAGAAACTGAAAAAAAATTCAAATCATATTTTTAAATCTCGGAAGTAATCAATAAATGCAATTAATTAAATAACATTACTAACAATGATCAATTTCACTGTAATTTTTTTTACAACAAACTTTTGACTTAAAATAATTGAAAAGCAAAACCGTTTTTTTTATTTGACATTGAAATTTAAAAAAATAATTATACTCACTTCGCGGAAAGAAATACGACCATCATCATCTTCATCAACTTCCTTAATCATTGCTTTAAGTCCCAAGTGAGTTTGAGGTGCACCCAACACTTCCATCATTCTTTTTAGCTCAGCTAAATCTAGAAATCCGTCATGTCCGTCATCAAATCTAAAAATAAAAATAATAATGAGTATAATCCTAATAATTTTATCTTATAACAGCAGTTATACGCTGATAATATGTGGTAATGATTATCATCAGCCCGCTAAAACTGAGCTTTTTCCTTCCGGGAATAAAAAATTTAGATCTATAGAGACCTAAATTCCGCATCCTACTTGGGCTTAATTTTTTTATTATTTAGATTTACGTAAATCGAAGCTAAAAAAAGGAAAAATGTTAAACTACAAATTCAAAATTTTTTTAAAAAAGAGATTCCGGAATAAAAAAAAACTTCAGATTTAGAAAACTTTACATGAACCTAAATTGATCTAAATCGATCTATGGAGAGAGTCTAAAGAGATCTTAAATTTGAAAATAATAAAACCTACGGCAGATTCGAAAAGGTCTAGGTTTTAATAATTTTTTTAAGGGGATACTTTGTAAGTCAAAGATTAAAAATAATGTACTGATGGAGATTATTATCATATAATTGTCTCTAAACCTCAAATTAGATTAGAAAGTTATAAATACAGAGGAAGCATAGAGTAAACACTAATGATCAAAATGACGTAATGTAAAAAAATTGATAGTGTTTTTTTATTAAAAAATAAACTCAGAGCAATCACACGTGAATTAAAACGATAGTTAATGACGAAATATCTCGACAATGTGAGTACACAGTGCACAGTATTATAGTACAAAGTAGAGTCTCTGTAAAAGGTTTAAGTAATTCTTAAGTTTCGAAATATTTCGCGGGCTAGAAAAAAAATATGACGTAGTTGTCACTAAGAAACGTGATACATATTTTTTCACATTACTTAGAGTTCATATAAATTATAAATAGTATATTGTCACACCGGGATTGAAATAAAAAAAATTAGACCTTTTTTTTATTTTTTAAATGGCGGGAATATTTAATTTAAAAAAAAATGTATACGGTGAGAAACTTCGTAGACTTTTAAAAAATGAATGACGATCGTGATCGTAAAAAATAATAGAGTATATTTTAAAATATTTATCCATGACCTGCGGGACACTGATAGCTTTGGAAAAATAATTGTACTGCTTTTCAAGTAACTCACGCTACATCAGTAATGGTCAAGTACTCGAACCGTTTAATATTCTGCTTACGTGTTTTGCACAAAACCAGTTGCCTTCAGCAAGAATTTAAAGCCACTTTATCTTAGTGGATTTCTGTAGATATTTATAAATTATTAAATTTTTTATGATAAATAGTATTTATACAATCAGCTAATCATATAAATATTTCTGATATATTTTTTTAAAAATTATAATCAACATTTAATTGAGAGGTTTTACGACAACTGCCTGGCGGACGGATCGATTCGAGAAAATAACCAGCGATTAATGATATATTTGTGTACCGCTTTTTATTACGTCTTATTATTCCTCGCGAGTCTTTATATAGAAAAATTTAAAACATGAACTGCATTATAAATCCTGTTTGCAGACGCATATTTTTTTTTTTAACCCACACCTTTTACAACTGTAATATGATATATTTGTTATCTAACGAATTTTTATCTCCCCCAGTATTATATTTTATTATTATTTGAATTATCGAAAAAAAAATTAATTAACATTCTCTGCTTAAATGCGCATTTTCCTGGAAGCTGACGTAAATATTTAAGACTAGAGGCATTAATATTTTTTTATAACTTTCTGGTAAAATATTTGGTAGTAAATGTAATTAACTTGAGTGAAATTTTGGTTTTGAGGTTTAGTCCTTAAATAAACTTGACCGAGTAATAGATAAGGCTTATAAATGTGGAACGTAGGCTACCGTCATATCAATACTTGTGAATGTGTGTGTAATTTGTATGTGTGATCGATAATACTGCAGGAAAAGTTTATCCCACGTGTATAGTACCGTGAATGCAGCTCTTGAGCTATAAATTTCTTTTTAGCTTCCGGATTTAACACCTACCGATTAAACATTTTTTTTTCTAAAGAAAATCTTCCTATAAATTGTAGTCGAAACTTTTTCTTTAATTTTGAAATCAGAAGATGATAAATATTTTAGGCAATTAAAATTTTTGGTTGTAATTTACGATTTTAAAATGAGGATAAATTTAAATTTAAAATTCGATTAACAATTTTTGGATTTTGTTTTTTAAACGAATTGATAACAAAAAAAAAAAAATCTAAAAATATGCACTTGTAGAAAATTTCAAAAACTATAAGTGCAATTTTTTAAAATATTTTTTTTTTTTATAATTTGTCGCTTATAAAAAAATCAAAAAATTATTAGACATCGGCTAACTTCAGTATCGGGTCTTTGGTTATAAATATTAAAATTTTTTTTTTATGTTTGAATATCTCACTAGATAATCTACAAATTATTCTAGTTAAGTTAAATATTTATTTATCTTATCATGCTGGGTAAAACACTAGATTACATAGATTTTACAATGAACTTTTTTCCTTTCTTTCTTTCTTTTTTTTTTTTTTTTGTTATTTTTTTTATTTAAATTATAGATAGGAATTTAATTTGAAAGGTTATTAAGATAATAATAAACAAAGTGCATCACGGCGAACGTGGTAAATAAAAGGTCTCGGCACAGATATTATAGTTGAATGGCAAGAAGGCAGTCGATAAGCTTAGGAGCCTTGAAATACCATCGCGTGCATTGATTTTCCTTCGACTTTTCTTCTAGTGCATACACAGGAAATAATTTAACGGGAAAATCATTTTTATTTTTTTTAATTAATTTAAACTTAAAATCATGTTATCTAGTCTAGCTCTTTTAAAAAGTACGCGTACATATAAATTTGATGTCGTTTTGTTTTAAAAATATGTAGAGCGATAATTACTGATACGCGTATTAGCAATCACGCAATATTGATTTTATTATTTGGACTAGTTACTGCGGCTGTAAATGTCGGCGGATTAATTTTTATCAGTTAGTAAATAAAAAAAAAAATTAATGTAAATATTTTTTCAAATATATGTAATTCTGTATATCAAAATTAAATTCAGTAAAATTATTAATTACGTCGTGTACTTTTTAAGAAATAGTATATTGATTGTAAAAGAATTAAGAGTAAGAGCGAATCTCGTGCAGGTTATAGATTTTATGTTGATGCTCTCAGAACTCGGTCAAGGTGAGTTCTGTGACGTTGTTTTGTAGGTAAACTTCTTATATACTACAAGAAGTAAAGATTTAAATAATTAATTTTTTTGTACGAAAAAAGATGTTAATTAACTGAAGACTAATTAACCTACAAATTTTCTGAAATAAAAAAATTTATGAAGTTACTAAAAAAATTAGTGAGGATAATAATTGATGAAAATTAAATTAATGCGCAGGTTAAATAATTATATCCATAAAATTGAAAAATTTCTGGTGTGATGATTATTAAAAAGAATTTCAAGCGTTATTTTCTACGTAATACCATATAGGGGGATGGAAGAGGATTGAAAATGAGATTCACTAGATGATTTTTATAATTAAACTTTCGATTATCAATCGTGTGTAATAAACTAGCGCATCATCATTGTTAAATCTTAAAAAATTTCTCTACATAATAATAAAAGTGAAAACGTACAATTACTTCCGTTATTATGTGGTTAAGAAAAAAATATGTACTCGTAATTTATTTAAAATTACAATTTTACCATCCGAACGATGACTAATTCACGAACATCCAACGTGTTGATTTAATATTAATTTACTCAGCACACAAATTATTCAGTACTATGCCCGAACACTCTACTTAATCTATTATCTATTTCCGTGTTGGATAAAATAATTCAAATTCTACGAACTCGATATTTTTTTTTACTCTATATTAAATATAAACTTATTGGATTTCAATATTTCATTAAAAGTAAACAATAGTTGAACTGAATTTCATTGTTTTTTTTTTTTTTTTATTCAATTTAGCCATTTCTCTTTTAGCTCTGAATTGAAATAGTTGCCCATAGTTTTTAATTAGTTTATGGAGCACGCGAGATGCGAGTCTATAAAAATCCCGTAAAGCGTAGTTCTAAAAAAGGAAATATGAATACGATACATGATATCCCCAGAAAAGACAATAGACAGAATGCATATAAAGCGAATGTGATCTCACCTACACCCAAGAAAGTAGAGAAAGAATTTTCTTCTTTTATTTTTTCACCATTTATTTTATATATAGACATAATCTAAATTATATATTATCTATATGCATATAAACTCAACAGTGGGAAGAGAAAATTCTTAAACCAAAAGTTTGAATATCAAAACTATAGTTAGTAAATTTTTTTATTTTATTGACAATTACACTTTGTCCTTCAGGTCAACAATTATGGTAATAAAAGCGTAAAACGAGCATATTATAAATACATAAAATTATATGTTTACAGTCGAAATTAAATTTATGGGCACCGCAGCATTAAAAGGCCACAAATTTTTTTTTTAATTTTAATTGTAGTATATATATATTGTTTTTTTCTAATACCATAAATGCAAATAGGGCACTTAGTTTTATTGTTATTTCCAGCATTACTTTATACTGTCTATTGTTTATCGACTTGCTTGAATAGAGCTGGTAAATTGACAGAAAATTGCAGACAAAAGCGCATGGAATCTAGGATTACTGGTTTTATTTATACCGTTAACGTTAATGGAATTAATGTGTAAGTTTTGATCGTTTCCGGTTACTCAATTTATCATTACTCCGTTGTCAATTTATCGATTGATTGTATGTACATACTCCGAACATCTTTATATATATTTATATTTACCTCGACATGTGACGAGATAAGAGATATATTTTATACATGCGTACTTTCATTTGTCATTAGCATTTAATTTACGTTACTCTCTGCGCTGACAAAACTCATGAATAGAAAGCAAAAACGAGAGTTACTTCATGTTTATGAATGCAGGAAAGTCATTGAAATAACAATTTATCATTTTTTTTAATTACTTTAATGGATTTTATCGAATTAATTCATTACCACGAGGTACAATAGATTTTAATATCGGTCATATTAATTATCAATTATCGGCACTAATGTAATATGATGATACATGACTAAGTTAATTTATCATATCGATTAAAATTTATTGTAGCCGTTACACTATTGCTCACAGAAGTTTATTAAATGTTTATTATTATTAATCGCGGTCAAGTTAATTCTGGATGACCGAATTTAGCTCGTATACTATTACATGCACAAATATATCACAGGACGGGATTGTATATATATATATATATATATATATATATATATATATATATATGTATGCTTAAAAATTTTCCATAAGCTCGCGGTAGGAGATCTTCTTCGTGGAGGTAAACATGATACTATTTTAATGCATTTTATTCTAAAATAACTTCCGCTATTTTGAAATTTATATTCAAACTACTAAATTAAATGAGGATAAAAAGTTCTATAATTACTTCGGCGTACAATTATTATTAATAAAATTTTTAAACAATATTTACTATTCTAAATGCATAATTCGGTCTTATAACGGAGCGAACTCATGCTTTGAATAATTAATCGAGATTGAGATCATTCTGTCAAATTAATTATTTAAATAAAGTAAAAAAATATTAATAATTTTTTTATTGCTCATATAAATATATGACAATCACAGTCATTGTTTAATATACATGTATATCATTTACGTGTGACAATTCGATGAGAAGGGAAGTCAGACGTCATGTTTTAAAATCAGGGCAAACAAGGGGAACGACCTGATTGCAGTATTTTAATTAAACGGACCAGGAAGCGCCCGGTTCGTTGGTCGCCGAGGTCAGGGAGCTAGTCAGCCGAGTTATAGATCTTGTTAACACAAACTAAACTGTTGTCACTGATCATTGCCGCGGTTTTACATCAATCAGTTAATTTTACGCCTTATTTATTTATCAAAAAGTATTTTTAGCTTTCTTTCTTAAATTGGCGGGTAAATTTTTTTTGAAAATGTTTAATTATGAGAGAGATTAAATTTAAACAAAATGATAATTGATGTTAAGTAGTCATCGAGAAATTAATATATTAGTGGCCATGAAAACAAGAATGGTGAGAATTAATTACGGAGTTTTTTTTCAAAACGTGTGGGTGTCGTTGAAAAATGATTAATAATGACAGGTATACATATATGTATATCTTAGTAATAATAATAATAATGTGCGTTGTCTAGATGAGTAGAATAGAGTACAGACTCTGTATTTATATACGTAATACTGAGAGTGAAGGTGTTAATCTGTCATATGATACCGGCAATGTGATAGTTTTATGTTATGAATCTCAAATGCGTCACATTACTAAGAGTTACAATGCAGTTGTAATTTTTATTACACATATATGTATTCATACATTTATAAACGCTAATGCAAGTACTCAACTTGAAGTATTAAATATCACAATTATTGAAGATAATAAAGTTATTTTTTAACTACAACTACAAGCCATGACTGCAGTTATTGTTCTGTTACGGTCTGGACACTTAAAGTTGCTAGAACTTTCTTCGTATCTTGTATTTTATTCGGGTAATTTTTTTTTACTGCTAGCTGAGGATATTTTAAGATTTAAGATGTAAATTGTAGGCTTGGACGCTGGTAGGTTCAACAATGCATTCTCGAAAAATATGCTCATGCTGGTCAGGTAGATTTTTAGGAATTTTACGACTAGTGTACAGTAAACCTTTAACAATGAGCTAAATTTTTACCAGCCAGGTGTTTCCTGCACATTTCGCTTTACATTTTTTAGCTATAGGTTGTAAATATGTATGTATACTATATATATAAAATTGTTTGTAATTTTCTGAATGGGTGTTTCTATAATTGGAGGGACGTATTGATCGAAGTTGGTGCAAAAGTTTTTTAAATTTTAATAGAATCAGATTAATTATTTAAATATTTCTGAGTCATCAGAGTTTAAAGTATTTCTAGAAGTCCAGGTTATTGACCGCACACGGAATTTAGTATGCAGATTTAAAATAGAGATATTATATATTTATTAATAGAATTTGACATAAATTCGACATCTGAAATTAGTTTATCTTTTTTTATTTATTTAAAATAAAATAATATAAATTTATTATTTATTTGGGATACGCTGTAAAAATTTTTCAAAGCGAACGCGGATTTAATTTGGAGTGAAATTCACTCCGAAGGAAATTTATTTAAATATTAAAATTTGGAATCAGAGTGAATGCGGATTTAAATAGACTTCACTCCGATACTCCGCTGAAAAAAAACTCCCGAGTGAGGGAGTGAATTTAACTAGAAATCAAATCCATCCACTCCAGATTTGTTAAAATGTATCAGTGGATTTAATACGATTGATTATTTTAATATCAAGATTAAATTTCCACTTGATATCTTAATTGAATTTTATATAACACATATATCAGTTATGTACGTTGAGTTATCAAACACTCAATAATAAAAACGGAGCAAAAGATCCCAGTTGAGATAATATATAAAAATAAATTCTGGTGTTCCAGTTGAATAAAGTTAAACGGGATGTTTTGTGAAAATAATTTTAATCTGTTTTATTTTCCGACCGTTACAATAAAGAAGTTATGGGTTATTTGTATGAAAACAGTAATTCACATAAATAGAACTGTACATAAATAAGTAAACATAATAACTATTTAACGAACAATTGTATATATCCATAGCCGCGCGCTTATATTCCTCCATAGTAATTATATAGAAAGTTTGGGTAATATTTAATATAAACTCTTGTATTATCAGCGGACGGTTTAATGAGCAAAGGGACTAGTTGTTTATTTAAGGATTTGTAAATTTAGATGTAAGTAAGTCGGATGCAAATTATAAACATCATTTTTTGTAAACGAGCTTTCGACGAATTTGGGCAGACGTAAAAAATAAAAGCAAACGTTGGATTTATTTGTATATATATTTATTCGCACAAAGCTGAATTGGGTCCACAGTATCAGATACAGTGTATATATATTTAAGTGTCTTTTATCTTGTCAAATTGAGAGAAAGTATATACGAAAAACTTGTGTGACACGTTTCTTGACATCTTTAATCCATATATATACAATTAAATTTATTTGCTTTCATTTTTAAATTAATTAATAATAATGATTTATCTATCAAAATTTTAATTAAATTAAACTTTTATTAAGTTTAAATTTTAGTGGCTCTTAACTTCAATGTAAACTAGTAAATTTTGAAATAGATTTAAATATTTGCTTATAAAATTAGTCTATCATATTTTACTCTGAACAAAGTATGTACTGTACAAACACATTAATATGGATTAATAATTAATTCGGAATTTATAATGAGCTATCGTGGAGCTCTCGGTGTCGATTATAGACTGAAATAATTTTTACTTTTGAATAATAAAATTTTTATGTACGATTGTAATTGAAGAGAGAGAGTAAATGCATTTGTAGGATCGTATCCGGAAGCTGAACAATAATTCAATGTTCCAAAGAAATTACAAAGAAAAAAAAAATACCCGTAACAATTTCAAGACAATAATAAGTCAGCGGGTTAAATGGAACAATAATACAAAGCAATAGTCGACCTTCGATCTACAACACCTGCGCAGGTATCCTTGTGCGGAAGTTATCGATGTTTTAACCATATAAACTTATATTTATATTTTTATTTTGTTAACCATAAAATAATGTTAAGTAAGAGTATAAATATTGAAAGATAAAAATTTACCTATTGAAGGTCTGCTCATACTGCTTTATCTCTCGGCGTGATAGCTCGTGGAATTCGGTGTACACGTTGACAAATTTGTACTGCTTTTTAACTTCTTTGCCTTCTTCCAAGTCTTCATTAATTTTCTGTCTTCGACTGAGAATAGTGCTGAGCTCCGCGTCTGCCGGCATTATGATAATTTAGTGGTCTTTTTTATTCTCAATTAGAATCTTCTATCCAACACTCCTTGAGTCCAGCTCAGCTCCTTTATCTAAATCTCGGCTGACGCCCTCTCCTCCTGGTCCTGGGCCAGGCTCTCAAGGTCGCCCGATAATTCCCAGCAGTCTGTAGCGCAGATTCTAATGAATCCGTGACCTTCAGACGCGAGAGGAGACCTTTGTATCGATTGTCACTCCTCTTGACCTCTTGTAACTTTTTACCGCGGCAATTTTGCGTATCTCGATGCGAATTTAATCCAGCGATCAAATTTTAATTAATTATTTATTGACGATTTGTCTGAATTGGAAATAATTATTTATTTATTTGACTCTTTCGTGGTACTGGGCTAATTATTTTGTTTATTTATTGCGGCTGATTAGTATATTTGTTATGATTTATTACTTATTTATGCAGTGTAATGACAAATAAACGTGCTTACACTGCAACGATCGCGCGTGGACTAATAGACTGCTCAGCTGGCGCTTGAACGCTGACCTCCCCAGCTCGCAATTTCCCGGCCCACGGGAGCGCCTGCGCCTTCTTCGGGAACAGTTGTCTACATTATTTATTTATTTAATTTTTCAATTTTTTAAATCAAATCTATTACCATTTTCTAATTGCAATTTAAGAATTAAAAAAAAATTCGTTAATTTTTTTTTTTTACCGGCTCCAAAATTCATTTTCATATACGAATGCACTTTGAAGTTGAGATAAAAAATTTATTTATATTCATAATTATTATTCACATAATGATCAATAAAATAATTATTTTTATTGGGTCAGAAAAATTAACTGCACCTAAAAAATAAAAAAAAATGTGACAAATTTCTATAACAAATTAATTAGCAATTAATTAACTTAAAAGGTGGATTGTATAGATGAAGCACACCTTCAATAAAAAAAAAATTTCTAAATGAAGTATTATAGTGTGAAAATAAACTTTTTATTATCTTCCGGTGCATGACGTTTCTCTTTATGACTAAACTGTATGATTGTTATTATTTATTATTATCATTAATTGTATATTTGAGAAAATAACTTTATGTTTATTGTTTTAATCTTTTTGTAATTATATTTTCGCGGTTTGTTTTGCGTCGAATTATGACGAATCGGGACACGCGACCATCCTTAACAACTATGTTATTTTTAAATCTCTTATCCGAGTTATTGTATTTATAAATGTAAATATAAATTAAGTTTGCGTGAGAAAACTGTAATACGGTACTAGTTGAAAATAATTATTTACACTACTTGCTGATGCAGTAATTGGTCGCTTTCGTCACATAGTCGCGTTCGTTGAATCATATATTGTTTATTCTTTGTTTTTTTTCTTGAAATAATATTACGCATATATGATGCAGAGAACGAGAGTTGGTGATAACTGATAAAGAAAAATCTCTACTCTTGACATGTGAGATTTATATTAGTCAGCTTTTTATAAGTGATAAAAATTTATTTTTTATCGGACAACGTCCTTGTTTTATCAACAAGTTTACGAAAAATTTTATTTTTATTTCACTATTGTTCGTGAAAGTCGAGCAAATATTATAGAGTTTCTGATTTAATTTTTAACTTTAGTAAATAATGCAAAAAAACTGACTGATTACTGAAAAACTACTGATAAATTACATTAAATTTCTACTGAATATTTTTTTTTCATATGAAAAATAATAAAACATACTTTTAATTTATAAATTGCTGTTTATTTTTGTCGAGTAACGTCTCTGTTCATTCAGAAGACTTGTCGGATACCTTCGAGGCAGTCAAACATCCAAAAAATGCCTTAATTTTGGTGAGGTTTGCCGTCTAAGAAATTCTATAGAAAATCTAGACTCAGGACTCGATGCTGGGAAAAATTTTTTTTCCATCATTTCTATGTGCTAGCGTTCATTTGTAAGACTTATCGGATATCCTTGTTCTAAAATTTTAGGAGTAAATTTGTCCCATTCATTTTTAATTATGAGAATTAATGAAAAATAGAATTGATCAGTTAATGAAAAAAAAAATTGAGTTATTTCGGAAAAATAAGTAAAATTTATTAGAATACTTCATAAAAAATAGTCTATTCAAAATTATTGAAAAATATACATGTTACTTTTTCGAGTGAGCCTGGAAATTTATATTTAGGGCAAAAAATAAAGTATTCATTATGCAAATAAAAATTAAATCGATTAGATGAGTCATACGGTCTGTCTACGACCACCCTAGATGCAATTTTTATCAATAAAAATCGCCCGTAATCATGATTCAAACGTTTTTCTCGTGTACTACCCCACTCAAAACTCTACAATATGCAAATTACAATTGTAGCAAATACATAGTAGCGTGCATACGTCTGTCATAATATAGATTCGCTTTCGTGATGAGTCATCACAACCTGCTGCAAGTGTAAATCAATGTACTGACTGAAACATACATGCATACATCCCTACCTGCACTTTTAATTCAAAATTATTATATATTACGATTACATATGTGTACCTACATACGTTGAAATCGCATGTTTATATACGTTTTTTGATGATAAAGAAGTTCGTAAGGTTGATTTGTTTTTGTACTTCTAGCGCCATCTGAAGTTTGTTTCCCATCCAAGCGTTTTCTCAGAATCTAGGGTATTTTTCTTTGTATAATTGCCATTTTGTTTGACAAAAAGAAATGTCATACGTTGTAATAGACATTTTGGCGTCGTGGGCGTCGTGTAAGCAATGCAAGACTATTTGTATGCATCAGTCTTAACTTTTTTTAATGTTTATTTATAACTTGTTAATAACCGCAACGATTTTTAAAAAATACTCCAACCATGGCTGAGTATCTCGCGTCAATTTTCGGTACCGAAAAAGATAAGTAAGTGTATTTTAATGGTTATTTTTAATTTAAATATCAATTAGTATAATAAATAAGTATCTCTATACATTTTTTATCGGATATTTTTAATATTATAGAGTTAATTGCTCGTTTTACTTCAAAATCGGAGCCTGTCGCCACGGTGATAGGTGTTCACGAATTCATAACAAACCAACATTCAGTCAGGTAAAATTATAATTGCCAAATTTTGAGTTATATTTTCATAGTTTATTTGTTTGAATTTAAATTTTTAAAAAATATTGATTTTTTAAGACATGTTTGCTGCAAAATCTTTATGTTAATCCACAAAATTCTGCAAAAAGTGCAGATGGCTCACATCGTAAGTCTTAATGTTATTAAAATTATTTCTAATTTGAAATCTTTAGAATGTATAATAATTAATAAAGTGATTTTTCAAATACAGCGTTAATTTAGATTATGTCAATATTTTGCAAACTATAAAAATACAGGTTGGAAATTTTTTGAAATTTTCAAGATTGTAAAATCTGTTTACTAGATTAATTAGAAAGTATTTAAAATTGGAGAAATTTTTTGAATAGGATTAAAAAACTAGATAAGTTCAATCAAATTGGAGTACATAGGTGTGAAATTATGACATAGTTCAAATTTAGAACGCCTGAAATTAGGAAAAGTTTCTGATTATTGTTAAATAGGAATACAAAGTAATAACCCTTGATAATAAATTTATTTTAGTCGTTGCCAATGTAAGTGATGAAGAAATGCAAGAGCATTATGATAATTTTTTTGAGGATGTATTTGTTGAATGCGAGGATAAGTATGGAGAAATTGAAGAAATGAACGTATGCGATAATTTGGGTGATCATTTGGTTGGGAATGTTTATATTAAGTTTCGCCGTGAAGAGGATGCTGAAAAGGCTGTTAGCAATTTAAATAACCGCTGGTTTGGAGGCAGACCTGTTTACGCTGAGTTGTCACCAGTTACCGATTTTCGGGAGGCATGTTGCCGTCAATATGAGATGGGGTAATTTGTTTGCATTTAAGTAAATTAATTTATTGCAGAATAAAATTTTATCATCTTTGATTTTGGTGTTTTTCAGTGAATGTACTAGATCAGGATTTTGCAACTTTATGCACCTGAAACCTATTTCTCGAGAGCTGAGACGATACTTATATAGTCGTAGGAAGGGCGGCAAAGGACGGTCGCGATCGCGCTCAAAATCGCGAGGTCGGGACCGGAAACGTAGGTCACGATCGCGTGAGCGACGATCACGATCGAAAGAAAGGCGCAAGGGGGGTAGAGATGATAAAGGGAGAGACGGACGATCTGGAAGGTATTGAGCTAAATAGATGTGTTATTATTTTTTTTCATTTATTGTTTTCAGTATGTATAGATACATACACGGAGAAAAAAATATAGTAAAAATTACAATCTTATAGTAAAATTTACTAACAGATATGAAAAAATACATTCTGTATTGTAATTATTACTAAACATTTAGTAAAATTTACTAGTTAGTAATAATTACATAATAAGATATTAAAAATTACTATGCGTGTTGTATTTTTTACTAACACAATTGTATTTTTTACTATCTGTATAGTAAATTTTACTATAAGTATTTTTAATAAATACAAATTTAAGAAAGTAAATTTTCTAATACAATATAGGATTTGTTACTATACAAAATATTAAAAATTACTAATACGATTATGTTTTTTTACTATATGTATAGTAAATTCTACTATGTATAGATAAAATTAAAATTTGGTGGGAATAGCATATACAAATATGTATTACAAGTTCTGAAACATTTGTCCAAATGAGACATCGAGCTGTCAGACATAGGAAAGGACTCGCGCGCGGGAGATCAGGGTTCGAATCTCGGTTGTAACCAGTGATTTTTTAAAAAACAAATATCGACACCAACACCAATACAGATGACATAAATAACAATAATAATTAAAATGATAGTAATAATAATAAAAAAAGTTAAAAGCTAATAAAAATTTAATTTAATTTTTTTCCATTCTAATATAGTAAAATTTACTAAACGGGATAGTAAAGTTTACTAAACGGAATAGTAAAATTTACTAAACGGGATAGTAAAGTTTACTAAACGGAATAGTAAAATTTACTAAACGGGATAGTAAAATTTACTAAACGGGATAGTAAAGTTTACTAAACGGAATAGTAAAATTTACTAAACGGGATAGTAAAATTTACTTATCTGTTTATGAATTTTTCCTATAAATCTTAAGCGTTTCAAGATTACTATCTAAATTTAGTAATTATTCCTATATTTTTTAGTAAATTTTACTATATTTTTTTCTCCGTGTAGATTTATATTCGAAAGTAATAAAGTATACCTTTTTTGTGATGAATTATATTTTAATTATTGTAATACTTGACAATTGAACTAATAAAAATGTATAAAATAGATGTAGTCGGTACTTTAATTGATTAATCGATTATGTTTCTGAGAAAATTGAAGGCAACTTTCCGTCAATTTATGGAATTGTCAATTTTTGGCACCAATTTGACGCCAAGTTGCCATCAACTAGGCTATCAGTGTACTAGCTTACCTACGGTCCTTGTTCTTTTCATGAAACACCCTCAATGATGACAAGAATTTCTGGTCAGAAAGTTGCTGTCAATTAGTTACGATCAAGTTAATGACAAATAGGCGTCTAGTTGTCATCAACTTATGGAAATGTCGTTCCACTTGGTGATAAGCTGCAGTAGGTTGTAGCTAGCTTGCTGCTCTGGTAACTGGATCTGCGATAAGTAAAAATAAAGAATTACCATCTGTAGATATTGCAATGTACGATGTATTACTCTAAAACAACAGATAGAGCTTCAGTAGTTGTTTTAAAAAATTTGACCATTTTCATTATTAATTTCGTTTTGTATTAAAATAACATAATTAGCCGAACTTTATGTACATACATCTAAACAATTAATGAAAGCAGAACTATGTATTTTTGTTTTTGAATAATTTTGATCGAATTCCTATATTTTAGTACTTCCTTGGTAGAAATTAATGAAGTGCATAAGAAATTTGATCCAAAAGATTTCGGAAGCTATATTCATAGAATATTTTAACTTTTAATGCTCTTATTTAATTGTAACATGGATTTTCGATCTCTATTTTCGTGTTAAATAAACAGCCGTTATTAATTTTCAAAATGCGACACAATAATATGAGTATTTAATTTTCGAGCTATTAAAATCAGAATAAATGGAGATTGATATCTTATGAATACTTGATAGATTCGGGCTCAATGTAAAAAGCAGCTCAGATTGCTTATTAATTAAAATTCATCAATTGGCGTCTGAATATTGAAAAAATTATTTCAGTTCTGCATTATTTATACGACTGACCTGCAATTGGTCTATGCATACACAAACTGGTTCTTTGTCCATTCTGAATAAAATATTATATCGGCAAATTAATTAAACTTGTATAATCACATTTTTTTTGTTAATCTTCAGTTTATTTTAGAAAGAACTCAAATAATTTTTAAAATTATTTACCAAATTTAAAACTGTAGAAAATTTTCTATACCACTTAATTTTTATCGGTCAGTTCTTATGTAATTTATATGTCCGATGTTATTATTAAGTACTAATTATTTATTATCTTACGAAAAAATATAGAACAACATAAGTGCACCTTGTTATTTATATTATCAGTAGATAATAATTTTCGATAATAATGGGACAGTATAATTTCGGGTAAAAAGTGGGCACGTGGTTTGAAATTATATAATTGACGATTCTTGCAAGATTGAAATACTACTATTTCACAATAATATAGTAGTGTAGTGCATAGTATACATAAGATTCACCAGTCGAGTATCTTTCAAGAGCAGATGGTGGTCGTGATTGCAGCTGCCCCATCACGAAAACACCTGCCGCAACTTTTTCCTTCAGTATACATATACCGATACCGCGAATCACTGTTAAATTATCTCTCACCTTTTTTACCGCTTAAAACTGATGCCGATACATTTCAGTACTTTGCCAGATTATGTGTGCAAAGAAACAAAATCAACAAGCTTGTCATAAATCCAGATGTTTTTCTACCTTTACAAACTTTGTTTATCAAACTTGTTTTTTTATTTATCATCCAGATGTCGGCTGATAAGGCACACTGTAGGCCAGAAAAACATCTATAGCCATTTAAATATATGTATATATTATTTATATAAAAATCTTGATAAGATATATGAAATAAGTATATATTTAAATGACAGTGGGACACAAATTTGTTACTTGTTAGTCCAGCGAAACGTAAAAAACCCAAAGTGATTGACGGGTGTCTCGCACGAATTGCTACCAAAACCACAAGCCTCATTGACAGATGGTAGTTATAAATCGACATTTTACAATTGCATCAAATTAAATTAATTAACGAGCTATTGGATATCTACAATGATAATTTTTTTTTAATCAAGCTCCGCTATTATCGTATATGGATAAAAAAATTAATTTTTTTAGGTCATATATTAAATTATAAACGAATTTTATTAGTCATAGGTTAATAAATTCAGGTCTAGACAATGTCATATATATGATGAGCATAACCCACTTTTGAGATTTTTATATCGAATTGTTTTCATAATTAATAATGAGATAATGAGTAACGATTTTTTAGGATATGAAACAAAGAAAGTTATTTGATAATTTGGTTTTAATTGTAAAAAATTGAATACAATGAATCGAGAATACTTGATAGTCTTTGCGTAATACGGTATAATGGTTAAAAAAAAGCTCTTGGGTTTATTGGTGAAGGAGGGAGGTAAAAAAATAGGTCGTAAAGAAAAGAAAATTAACGATAGACTATGACGTTGGGCTGGAGTATCGCGAAGTGAACAATGGACTTTGCGAATGAATAACGAAGAATTTAATGCCATAGCTTTAGGGCGTATTTAATCATTTAATCAGAAATCTAACGTCTACTTTTTTTAAAATTAAACAGTCAGCTTCTCACCTCGTCGAGAGTCTCTTATAAAGTTCTCGAGAAGATCGACTATTATTTAAAATTTAAACTTTAAATTCAACGATTATAATGATACTTACTCTTTTTTTTCTTTACAAAAAAATATATATTGCAAAGTCTTGTGCAATTAATAATAATCTTCTTAAGGAATATTCCAGGGTTTCATTAAAATAAATTTTTTTAAGTTTATCATTTTTTTCTTTTTGCTCTGCTTCCATAGATTTGAAAATGAGAAACTTTAATTAAGATGTAAATTTAAAAAAATAATAAACGCTACATTTTTTTAATGTACTGTTATTTATTTTCATTGAAATCTATATCGTTATTATTTACAGTTTGAATTATACTAGTATTATATGACTTTATAGTATATATTGAACATTACTTTCTATAATTTTTCGTTCGTTTACTTTTTTTTGTTTCTTCGTTAAATATCGCTGTTGAAAAATCAAGTAGATATATTTTTTTTTTTCATTATTTTCAATTCATTCACAATAAAGGTTGCATGCATGCTATGAAATTCAACAATGCTGGAATCAAATGCCTCGAAACGAACACGAGTCCCAAGGCAATTCGAGTGTACGTCAAATACTTCAAGTTGCAAATCGATTCTTTGCTCGCACATAATGAAAAACTACCATGAATTGTAAGCATAATCTTGCTACGTGTATTTTTTTATCGACTAAATAACGAAAAAAAAGAAGTTACAATTAAATTTGAAATTCGTAGCACAGGAGTAGTATTCGACGATACGTTTTTTTTTTTAACCATGAAAGCAATTATTATTATTATTAACAAGCATCCAAGTATAAGTTGCGTTCAAAATTTTATAAATTTTTCGAATAATAAATTAATAATCAAATATCATTGAGGAGAAAATGCTGATGCACAAGAGATCTTAATGATATGAGCAAGTAAGTTTTAAGATGAGCTCAAGTCTTGTGAGGTAGTAAATGATTTAGCGAGGCGGAAGTCAAGCATTAGCTAAACAACGGAAAAGGGCCACAGGTGATGCTGACTCAACTCAAGTGCTTCTTTCAACCTACTTCGTCTTACTATTTCTTCTTGTGCTTATCACTTAACTTTACACTACGCGTCACGTATAATACAATCATACTTAATATGTACTACCTTGGTTGTATAAAAGGTTGGGGTACAATGGGCATCTTAAAAATTTATTCATTTCCCGCGCAATTAGTTGTCAAATATTTTCAATGTCTTTACAATCACTTTTCAATCATTTTAATTCAGAAAAATTTCTTTTAGATAAAATGGAGTACCCAAATTTTTTTTATTTTATCAAATTTGTTGAGTGTCCAGTTTTATCTGAGGTTTCCCAAATATTTCGTCGTGTTTCAGTTTGCTTTATTTTGGCGTAATTATATAAAGTTTTCTCATAAATAATTTATCATCAATTTGATACTCGAATCCGGAAATTTTTTGTTCTTGTAGATTGTAGAGCTAAGATATAATTATTTTTAGAAGTAAATTTGGCGCGTTGAATTATTAAATTGGTGGTCGGTTCAACGTTCGTTTATTACTTAGTAATTGTATTTTAGTGATAATCCTTGAAAAAGGGTCGAGATCTTCTCGCTTCGAAAGATCAAGTACAGGAAATATTAATGACTAGTAACCTGAAAATTGGGTTTTGATAAAATTATTATTAGATATAATCATTTATTCAAAATGTAGATTTAATTATTTACAAAATTCAAACGTGATAATTCAATTTTAACGTAACAATAAAAATTTTTAATTTTTGATGAAAAAATTTATATTTTTAAAATCTCACCCATAATCCTCTTATTTTTAATTTTAACTACTGAAAAGTTAATATAGTTACAGTTAATTAATATTCAGCAAATTGACTAGTAAAGTTTAACGTTTTTTTAAAATCATTAATTTTAAATAAATCATTTTTCCCGTAGTGATTGACGTTAATGAATATCTGATACCAATAAATGAATTTATCGATTAACTGAATAATAAAATTCAATACATCGATTAATTATAAAAAAGGAAACATTTGTCGAGACACATTCTTATGAATAGTAAATAACATTTTAATAAAAATCGAAGTTTATATTTTAACTTCCGATGATACAGATAACAATGTCTGCAAAATAAAATATAATAAAAAGGTTTATTTACAAGAATAAGTCGTTGAAATCGAGGATAAGGATAAGGGCAAGGTAACGGTTTTCCAGCGCACAAGACCGTGTCGTAAACGGTCAAACGGATATGTACGTACCAAAAAGTCTTGCGACCGTTGGCAGGTGCTTCGACACATCCTTTTACTTAATTTTATATTTCTTATTTACAACAACGTAGCTGTGTACTGTATGAACGTCGTGAGTATATTATATCGTAGTTTGTTTAGAATATCGTGTAACCCCTTATTCACAGGAGCATGACGAAGGCAGTAGTACAGTGACTTCCTACTTCGCACAGGTGAATCACTGTGATCATACACTGTCATCGCACTCTATAGAAAGGATTATCTTTCAAATTCTATGCCTTTGACGTTTTACGCTGCTATTATAACTCTATGTAATTAATTCACTCTAATAGACCCACATACACGAAAGCTATTAGACTGATTACTTCAGGACGTCTATCATTAACGAAATCAACTGAGATTGTGTGTTGAAAATGTTATCAGAAATAGTTGGAAGTTACTCGGTGACCGTAGAGATGAAAATTCTTCATACAATAACAGATTAAAGATAGCTTTCTTAAATATTTTCTCAAGTATAGGTATATAAATATATGAATATAACTACTTTTGCGGATTCTGAAAGGGGAATTTTTTTTCTTTTTTCTTTATAATGATAACAGATAGAAAAAAAATTCGGACAAAAGCTGGCGAATAGAAGAAGAAGAGTTGCGACTTTGAAACCCTTTTTATGAACAACAGAGACACGGCACACGCACTCTGCACAAATAACCGCACAAAGGCTACTTTTCTACCGTGGACATAGTGTATATATATATTTATGCATGTAGATACCCGTGGTAGTATTAATGGAAGGGCTTAGTTTATATAAAAGAGAACTTTACTCTTTTACATCAAAATTTATTTTTATATGAAAAGAATTTTTTATAGCATAAATTCGCGGATGTCAATGACCTTTGTTATGCAAACAAAACAGAATTATTTTATACCTTATATATATATTTACTTTTGATGACGGTAATAAAAATTTATTGAAATTTATTATAAAATAGTTTTCTTCAAATTATGATTTTAATTTTAATTTTCAATTTGAAAAAGTAATAACGGGCATCTTAATTTTTTCCCTGCACAATAAATAAAAATAATCTCGAATTACTAATGCCTGAGAAAATTTACTTATTAGAGCGTCATTAAAAATAATAATAAAGATTAAAAAATAGAGTGTCGGGTAAATAGTATACGTATATATATACTATTATTTTTTTTTTTTTGAGGCGGTTCCTTTTCATCATATTTCATTTAAATAGCTCCGGTACAAGTTTATCGCTCTTAATGCCTTTTCTCAGAAAGTCTATTGTCGTCATTGGAAATTATAATATAAATCTCGTGGTGTAGGGCTGCTCTATGTCATACGCGGCAAGTCTTTTCTCTAAGGCCCATTGCTTAGCAATTGCTCTAACTTATTATTTTTTTTTCATTATATTTCTTTCTTTTCTGCTCCCGTATACATACTGCTGTCCAATCCAATTCATTTAATTCAAAACGGAAAAGTGGGTATTATAGATGTATATAGATATAATATGAGAGAGCTTTGTTCAAAAGTCGAAAAGTGTGTTTTATAACCCTCGGGCCGATATCCGCAGTGCATTCCAACTTTAACGTTGAGAATTCTGACATTCAGACTGAAATAGAAAATGGAATAGGAGAATTGAGAGTGGGATTGTTAAAGGAGAATAATGAGGTTGGTAGAAACGAGAATAGAAGGAAGAAAGTGGGCCATGAGTCTCGCGGTTTATTGAAATGTCGCTGTACTTTTTCAAAATCTCTATTCTTCCTTTTTATTATCTTCTTTTTTTTATCTTCTATTTTTCCTTTTCCTCCGACCTGCGCTTCTCCATTATCCTCTTCTGTCCTTTTTTCAATTACGTAATTTAACTTTTTTTAAATAACTTTTTTAATAAAATTTCATTGGAATTTTTTTTCGGTACCGGAGACGAAACTACTGAGAATGATTAATATATTTCAGCATTAAACATATTTCACATAATATGAATTGATAAAAAAGTTAATGAAGAACGCTTCAATGTAATTAATTTGCAGTACGAGTTGCTGGATATAATTCACCAGCGTTTCAATGAAATAGCGTTAAATTAAATGGTTTTCGGTGATAATGTGCGTGTATGTGTGTATGTGTGAGGGTGTATACCATGGAATTTAATTCATCATTTACAATTCCATTGTGTAACTTTTACTGTTAAAGTTTTGTTAAGGAATTATTGTGTTATTATTATTTTATATTCATATTCTCCCAGTGGCTTGTAATATATTTTGTTTTAAATTATTTCATCCAGCGTTACGCACATGAATTTCAGTTTTATTTGTAATAAATTAACTTATATATGAATGCCTGAGAGCAAAGTTGGATTAATAATTTTATTTAAACAAACTAAATGCAGACCATTTTGATTTTATTTTTCCATAGAATTAAAAATAAATAATTTAGTTTAACGAAAAATCGAACAGTATAAAACTGAAACGACGTGTACAAAAAGCTTATGAGTTATAAAGTAGAAAACAAACAGACATTAAGCCGTCATTGAGATGAAATGAAGCTTATTTAGAACCGTCCTCCCGTAAGGAATCGCATCCCTCGTCATAAACAAGTATACTCCCCTAACTGACGTACTGATCAGTGATTTGGAAACCCTAATCCCTTTGTCTTGATAAGTGAAACAAAGTTATCTTACTATTGATAAATAAATAAAACCTGATGTCGTTGGCAGTGATGAGAATTTAATTTCATTTTCTCAACTGCGACGAATTCGTCATTCAAAATTAAATAAAAAAATTAGTTCTCATGATTGATCACTAATCGTTTCACTTTATTTGGTGATCAATTAAACCGAAATTAGTGATCCTTAAAAAAGTCCATTTTCATTCTTTTATTGTATTTAATTTCAATTTTTTTCGTTTTTGCTGGAAAAAAAAACAATCCATAAGTTTTTCAGGGTACGGTTGAACGCTTGCAGCAGTGTCGCCAGCAGAAGTCACTGAATTGCTCGGGACTATTTGTGCATAGCATATATAGAAAGACTGGAGAAATAAAATACGTAATACTTTCTATGTCTATGTATACATATATACGTACGTACGTGTATGTGTTTGTCTATGTAAAACAAAAAGTCGAAATAAAAATATTGAATGTCAGGCGAGGTCTTGCGTCACGTGTTCGTATTTGCTAGAGTAGAGTAGTATTCTCTTCTCACGTGTCCACTAATCCGATTATCTACGATTTATTTAGATTCATTATTGTCTGTTGGTTATTCATGAATTTGAATTAAAAACGACCAGTAAAAACCGAACAAATGGTGTAGATTAAAAACTATGCGATTAATTTTAATTTACGATCCTCAAAAACTAGAACAAGTTTACAATTATCCGCAAAAAATTTATACTCTTGCTTTAATAAAGTGTACTGGCCAATTAAACGTCTGCTCGCACACTATAAACAAACTACTGATGTCTATATGTGTGTGCTCTTGCCCACATTTTAGTAAACCTTGATAAATAGAGCAAGTTTGGTGCAACGTGTTGCTCCCCAGTGATGCTACCGGTTACGTTATACGTGGTGCCTAAGTGCCGGAAACTTTGGCCAAAATCCACCGACATTGGCCTGCGGGTATTCAACGACCATCGTCCAAGTCATTGGCTAGATGCAGTACCAAACATTGCTGTAATGCTGCTAGTGGTGCCGTTGTTTCTGTCTTGTTGTCGTTGTTGTTGTTGTTTTGTTGTGCTTCCATTGTTTGGATGATGCACAAAGTGCTGGAACCAGAACAAGTATAAATGAACTGTCCATATAATTCAGCAACTACTCGCCAGATATTATTTACTTTTATTGTTTGATCATCAACGACATTAATTATAAAATACACGGTACAATAACTCGTAAAAAATATTTTTAATTAGTAAATGTCTGAAATAAGTCCGAGGTCAAAAATTCGTAACCGAAAGAAAGAAATGAAAAAAAAAATCAATTATCAATTTCGATTACGAGTATTTTTTTTTTTTTTTTTAATAAAGAAAAAATACTGCAGACTTTTATTTGTTATAAGAGTCATTAACGTTCTGTTAGATAGAATATCCGGGAGTTTGAAATGCCGGTAGTCAGAAGGAACAAGCAATAAAGTGGCGTACAAAGGCCTCGAGTTTGAGAGCTGTAGAGTACACGAGTACATAGCAGCCGGGTAGAGTATAGTGCGGGTGAAAAGGAGGGAAAAAAGATGAATCGGAGCAACCCGCCTCTAGTATTTCCTTCACTCCATTGTATATGTATCTATTCTATATCTATATATTGATAGGCAGTTGGTTGGTGGTGTGTAAGGTTATTCTCGTGCGAAATTACGCACTGAGCTGAGCTGGTGTTATAGAGCAGGAACAGGAGTAGAAACAGAAACAGGCTCTCCTCTCAGTGCAGAGCTTCATTGTGCTCCCTTGAGAGATGAAACGCCGGTAGTATAACAACGTTTCTAACTCAATTGCGAGTGCGATCTTTTGAACCCTTGCTGTCTTGGTCTTTTTCTGCGCAATGCTTTTCTGTATATTCTATCGCTCTCATCTGCCAGGCTGCTATACTTCGACAAATCGGGGTGCAATTGTACGAGGGTGTTTATCGCGTTGCGTGTCTAGTGAAGTTAAAACGTTGAAACTTGGCGATTGACGTTGAGCTATTTGAATTATTATTTAACCGTTAAGATCGAGGGCTTTGTAGATTTATAAATATAGACACAGATATATTGATGTAGATGTAGATGTAATTCCTGACAAGATTTAACAACTCAAGAGTCATTTCTCGATTGAAATATGTTTCATAAAAGCGGGTGATAAAATGGATTTAAATTTATCAACTTTTTTTATAGTCGATTAAATTCAATTATGAGGAAAATAATAATTGAAATAAAATATTACTGAGGATTTATGTCTGAGTTTAACGAATAAATGTGACAATATCCTCTCGCTATGAGTGATGATGCGTCTTAATGGATATATAGAGCACTTATTTCAAGATATCAATTACGGAAAATAATAATAGACATTAAGGTAAAAAATTACTTTTTCATGAAAAATGATTTTTTGCTTTCATAAAAAGTATTCAATAGAAAAATAATAATTAAAGTAACTTTTTTATGGTTATTAGAAATGACCGAGGGTTAGTTGACAGTTGGAGTATTTTTTGTTCTAATTCTTTGTATATTTATATTTATTATCTTCACCTGCGACTCGCCACTTAACGCCGGGTTATAACCATCGGAGCGTATTATCTGTTCGGAAATTCACCTGTCGTTTTTTAAAACGCCTCCGTGTAATCCCTGCAAACACGTAAATGTGTGTAAACTACACCCTGCGTTTTAGAACCTCTAAAGTTTTTTTCCTTAGATAAATGGTTTTACTTTGTTTTGTTTTTTCGTGTTTATTTGAATTTAGTCTTTTTCTGTACACGCTAGAGTATATGGAGTATAAAGTGCACCGATAGTGCAGCTGCGAATAACGGGATCGTGGATGCAGAATCTGGATTTGGTGCGGAAGCTTGGTTAACCAACGTCCGGTGGTCTTTTCAATCAATATGCACACGTGCCTACGCATCGTGATATTCCGGCGTGTGTGTAAGAGAATGAGAGTGAAATAAAATAAAGATGAAACTGAAACAATATATGCGACTGTTTGACCGCGTGAATAAAAAAGAGTAAAAAAAATACAATACAACTGAACAAGTGGACAGAATTTCACTGGTGTGTTATTCATGACTAGAAACATCTCCTCGGGATTGCTCATCCCTACGGTCCATTGCCTAGGGCAGCTATTTCTTGTGTACGAGAGTTGAATGTATTGATATCGTGTTTCAATCGATAGCTTTTACACTAATTTACTTTTTTTTTTATTTATAATTGCATCAAAATTGTATCCTTCATTATTTCCATTATTCATTGGTTTTTTATCAAATGAAAATTTTCATTCAGACAATGAAATTTAATTGCGGGAATAGATATTTTACTGTTGATTATTGTTATCAATAGAATATTTATCACACTGAGTATTTTTCTTTTGATAATTTTTTTTTTCATTAAATCAAAACTATTGAATAGTTTTATTTCCAATTAGAACATTTTCAAATGATATGAAATTATTTCTGTTTTTTTTTCTTTCAATATTATTTTTGGAAATTTATTTTATTGAACTGTCAGTCTCAGCAAATATTGAGACTTTTCCATCATTTTATTTTGAACATTTCTCGAGACCCAAAAATAAAAAAAATTTTTTAATAGCAATTAAAATTATTTCTTGAAAATATCAGTGAAAAGTTAAAACTCGAGGATCAAAGGCCACTTTTCTCTGTATGATTTCAATTAAAATTATTTTTCCACAAGAAAAATCTAGAAAATAAATTTTCAATTACATTAAATATTAAAGAAAAACTAAATATTTACAATGTAAACACTGAATAGTAACTTTTTAAATTAAAATATCGTAATGTCAAAGTATTTATTATACCGTAAAAATACACATAATAGACTTTTCGAAAATTTATATCTATATATATATATATGTATAAATGAATTTATTCTTCAGAGAGTTACATTTTTTTCTACATTAAGACATTAAAACTCTTCGTGAAAGCAATTATGCACCCAGATTCCCTCGAGAATATTCGTGAGTTCTTTGCACTGTAATAATGCATAATGCAAAGATGATGCGCACATGTGTGTCTCAAAAGTAAATTCATGTAACAGGGACTGTGAAGTCGTTACCTTTGCACATGCACGAGAAATACAGAGTTTATACACATAGTGGGCAACACGTAATGAAGCCCATGGTTGCGAGTAGGACCGAGGATGTTCACTAGAGCTCCTCTAGCGAACCACCAAGTTTCTTGCGGTCATGGACGTGCCTGAGGTATGTTGCAGTTGTCATCCCTCTTAGTCTTCAACTCTTACTTGTAACATACCGTCTTGTAGTCTCTAGCTCTCATATCCTCCATCCTCTGTCTTATTCACAGATCCCTCTTTGTCGTGACCTCAGTTTTGCCAGCGGGCTGTTGACGTAGCAAAACATATCCTAGTGTTGCCTAGTCCTTCTTACAAAACACATTACGCCAAGTATAAATACGACCGTCGTATATATGTACTTATTGTGTACACACATAGACGCGACATTCAACCAGAGAAAGATAGCAAAGGCATTGCAGAATTTAATGAAAAAACTCGTTGCGATGTTTGCGTTTGACCGCGGCTGAAAGGTCATGACTCGGTGATCACTACTAGTGGTAATGCTGGACGGTACACTGAGAAAATTAAATGATTGGAATTATCATCTAGTGATGGTAAAATTTTTACTATCAATCTGATAGTAATGAATATCATCTAGATGATTGTGTAAATCATCTAGATTGTAATGGTTACCATCTGGATGATAAGTATTACGATCATGGATGTTAACTCGAGTTAATTAGGATTATTATCCTAAATAGTTATATTTATAATTTCTGATGGTAACTGGTACCATCAGAAATTATAATAGTTACCATCAAAGATAATTAGAATAACAATTAATTCGAATATAATGAAACCATCATTTTACAGGGGTAAAAAAATACTAAATGTTAATAGGGGAGCCTGGGGCACGAAGGACCCTTTCAAAAATTAACTAAAAAAGTTTTATTTTCATTTTCCGTCAAGTTATGACCTCTATAATGTTTCTAGCATATTTCAGGTCAATATGTGATATGTGGGGCAAAATGAACCTCTCGAAAAACAAAATTGTAACGAAAAAATTATTTTTTTTTTTATTTTCCGTCTAGTTAATTTTTTCGTTACAATTTTTTTTGAGTGGTCCATTTTGCCCCACCCTCCGCCTCAAACACCTTTCACGTTAAAAATTTTAGGCGGCCTGTATTGCCCCCAAATATTTCGAGGCATCCAAAATTTCAGGGGGCCCATTTTGCCCTCCCTTCCCCTACTTTAAATTTATTGAATTTTCGATCAATTTTTTCATAATAATAATTACCATCCCTGATAGTAACTGTAATCATCCTGATGGTAACTGTAATCATTCTGATGGTAATTGTTATCATCCAATGATTGTTAATCTTATTAATAAAAATTATAACTCTAACTATCTTTGCATTTAAAATCGTTCTTATCATCCTAGATGATTGGGGCTAAAAATTTAGGATAATAAACACAATCATTTAATTTTCTCAGTGTAGTACCGTAGTCTGTGGGAGAAAATCTTTTCCTGCGTATAAAATTTAACAGCAAAAAAAAATACATATAAAATGAATGATTCTTTTTGTAGATTTTATTTTTTTTGAACTAGGTCGTAATATGGGATTCTTTTGGAATATATATTTGGTGAAATATGTAAAAATAATTTATATTTTTCAGGTAGGTGGTTAAACAAAGGATACTTTAAACAATTCGTGTATTAAAGCATTGTAAAAAATTTTTATAGCTATGTTTTATATGTTCACTATTGTGACAAAGTACTCTCGTTACTTTTTCTTTCACTTTATGAACTTTTTTTGCTTTTTACTTTGTTCTTCCATTGAAAGTGGTTGGACACATTGGTACGTTGGTCGGAGGAAAAGAAGAAGAACAAGCAGAAGGAAAGGAGAGAGGGAAGGGGGGAGGGAGGGAAGAGTATTACAGTATGGTCTCTATCCAGCGTTATCTATGTTCTGGAAAAAAAAGTAAGAGTCTGGGAAAAAAAATCTCATGAGATGAAAGGAGAGAAACGAAGTGCATGCGAAACTCATTAGATCCATTGCTACTCATACGTAGGTTCGTTGAACTTTGGTCCATAGACTCCTGAGGCGACGCATCCGCTTTTCTGCTGCCGCTTGTTTCTTCGTCATTGTCCTCGCTGTTCCTCTGGAAAGAATGTCTACATACATGTGTTATGTGTTTGTGTTATAACACATTAGTTTGTGTCTCCTCCTATCTGCCGCCTCCACACTGACTCTAGTCCCTTGCTCCTTTTTTTTGGTCTGTTTTTCAAATATCACAAGGGGTAATAATACAGTAAATGAGCGCGCGTCTTTTCGCCGCTTCAGTCTTTTAATGAAAGCACTTTGAAGTTAATGACAAATTCGTATCATTATAAGCATATACTTTTTTAACGACAAACATTTTTCTTGTGATAGGTAATTTTTTAGTTTGCGGAATCCTCAGCTGGTTTCTCAATAAATTTTATTTATTTTCTTGTCCACTCTTTACTTAATTAAAGTTAATGCAAAGAGTATTATGTGCAAAAGTTCATTAAATAAAAACCTTTCTCTAATGAGCATTTGCCTGCAATTTTGTGTAATTTGGAAAATGATTGTTTTTAATTTCACGGATATATTATTAGAAACGACAAAGCTTTTTAAACGCGTGCTTATGCTACACTATTAAATACTACTGTTACACCTGGTGCATTTCCTAGTAAATCCTTTCTATATATATACTCTCTCTTTTTTAAGAAATAGGTTCTTAAAGTGGAGTATAGCTGAGTGGAGCTACGGTAATGTCAGTTTTCCGGACTAGCAAAAAAAAACAAGTGGTTCCTTATACTCTTACTTTGTAGAAGGTAAGAGTGTCGAAACCTTTTATAAAGCAACACATATATTGCTTTGTTGCAAGGTGTTAGCAAAGCTTCTAAGTGGATATGAAAATCTCAAGTTTTTCATTTTAAAAAATTCATTTTTTTTTTCTAAATATTTTTACGTGAAAATTTTTTATTATCCATAATTTTAAAAAAGTCCATTTCATAATTCACTGATGTCGATCCGGTAAATTCAAGCGAATTAAACTACTGGTTTTTTCAATCGAATGAGCAATAGTTTTATTTAACTGAGCGAAAAACAAATTTTGACTTGGACTTTGTTGTTTAATTCGATAAAAAATCAATGGATTTTTTCTCCCTCAACCAATATATATACATATAACAGACCGGTATTACTATATTTCGAAGTCGCTTCGTATCCCACGTATTCGATATTCATACTCGCTTCACATATTATCGCATGAACAGGATTATGTAGTCTACCCACGTTCCCATGACCCCGAGCGAGATTAGCTGTGGACATACCTCCGAGGTATATCCGAAACTGGCTCACAAAATTAGTAATATCATCTCAGTGCGACACTTCATACCGCCATCACCAACACTGCTTCCACTTCCATTACCGCAGCACACGAGACCACATTTAATCGAATAATTATTTGTCGCCTTAATTTTTTACCCTATCAGAAAATCTCATCCCCTTTTTCTCGTCTCTTTAATTAAATATAACCCGCCTTATTATAATAACAAAAAAAAAGTTAAGTACTCTGATAATACTTGAATAATAATTAAAATTAATCAACTCTATCACGAGGAGTTATTATAAATAATTAACCGGTCGAGTCTGCGAGTTTAATTCCACAGAGAGAAATCAATGAGATTCATCCGTACAGTCTGAAGTGCTACACGTCGTCTAGTCTACTCTTGACGTTAAGTGGCTCTTGGTTTCGCAAGGTGAATCGTTGAATATTAATTGGATAAAAGCAAGATGTGTCGCGGTGAATAGTATTTCATTGTACACTCAAATATATATATATATATATATATTGAATCGAATAATTTAAAAAGTTGGTATTCCTTTATTTATCGTCCCACACACATACCAACAGTATAGATATCTACATAAAACGCAAACTCTTGTTAACGTTTCATTTTTATTCATTGGTCCTGCAGCAAAGTGAAAAATGTTAGTATACGTAACCGCAGGGATTACCGGTAGCTGAGAGTAACTGGCTATAAATATCCATACGAAGCTGGAATATCAATTGGGTTGAGACTAGATCCCATCGGAAAAGCCCGGGAGTCACGGCGGGCCGCGTGAGGAGGCAATAAATGGCAGCTAGGGAACAGCCACTGAACTACTCCATGCTCCACACTACCCTTTCGGCTTCTCTTCCTCTCTCTCTTCTTTGCTACTATAGTGTATACACTGGAGCCAACTCTGGGTGTATCAAAGGCAATGGCTGGTTCATGTATACCAGCGCCAGTGAAAAGAAAAAGAAGCCCAGCGAAATAATAAAGATAGTAACAGTAACTTTTGCGTCATGTATATATATCTTTTAACTGGCAAATCCTCCGGAAATCCATAGAAGCGATACGACATTATGTGTGGCCAACTACGGGTCTATATCACGGAGCTTCCAAGTCTGTTCATCCAGGTCGAAGCACCAGATCCGGCCGTGCGTTTGCGGCCCAGTAGATCCCCAGTGTCCAGTTTGTGGCTCTTTCGTTCATCTCAATATACGTGTCGTCATACCGACGCTATCCTGGCGACAATCCAAAAAATCTCGAGTCTAGTTCGTGTCGGTGAAAATGTTAAGCTTCCAACGTCGACTACTGACTCTGCAGCACTTGGTGGATCTTCAACTCTTGCTGGTAACGTCTGATGCTCAGTGTGTGTCACAAGACAATCCGAGCTACGTCCACTGGGAAACGCCGGGTACACCGACAAGTCTGCCGGCGGATTAGTTAGCCATGAGTGACTCTATCAGTGATGCAGAGCCATATGCGGACCGTCGCCTTTAGGCTTCGTTGAATTTCGTGTTCATAACTTTTCAAGTCACTGGCTATTTTATTTTCATCCGCCTATTTTCATAGCCAGCAGATGAAAAAAGAATCACGCAGAGAATATTACGCACGAACAAGCAATATTCGCCGCATTTCAGCTGCTTACGGTCAATTACCGATGAGATTGCTTCTTCTCTGGCTTTATTTACTATTTTCTTCAGCTACCTCGTTCACTTATATATATATTATTTGTATTTTTATTTGATTTTTCTCTACTTGTAACATTTTTCCGGGCACATACCGCATGTGTATTTCTTTTTGCCGCAAAGCCCGAAGCAGTGCTTTTCTTTCTCTCGTCGTCGTGGTCGTCGTTGGACCGAGAGTCTAGCTGGCCAGTATGTCCAAGGGGATTGCGACCCCCTGGACACAACATGCCGGATGAAATGAGATTATAGGTTGAAACACGGTCCTTTTATCGGAACCCAACGACCCTCTGTAAGTCTCTAACGTTCGGTACGAATCATCGATAATGAGCTTTCGACGCCCGCTTTCTTTTTCCACTCGCTTTTCCCGGCTACTTTTTGATACAGTGATGGCTCTGAACAAGGGGACTACCCGGCCGCCTTACATCTCACTCCTATATTATTCGATCCCCTAGGCATCGATACCGTTGGAAGCCGCGTGAAAGATGCGTCAAAGCGGTTCCGAGTCGTTAGCAGATAACGCAGACACTAGGCCTCTTGTCGGCGATCCATCAAATTGGGATCACACATCAGATACGGGTTGTCGTCGATCCTTCTTCCGTCTGTCAATAGCGACCAACACATGGGAATAAATTACACGAGCCATACATTTGGCATCAAAAATAGCTTTGTTATCAAACTCAACCCCTACATACTTATATTCAAATATTTTCGTATTGTGTACGACTTTGGCTTTCGGAAAAATAATATTTGTATGTGAGAAGCCTTAAAGTAGTCATATGCTACTCGTCCTAACCGGGTGTAGTACAATAGAGCTGTATGATGTCGTAGGAAAACAGAAAATCGGGTAGTGGCCGGGGATGCCAGCTGGTGGTTGTCTTTATTTAATAGTAGTTGTATGTAATAGCGGAACTGTGAAGCATGTAGAGGTGAGGCAAACTTTTCTATCGGACTTTGCGGCTTGGCATTGTCTCGGTACACTATCGAAATACTCGTTTGCATAGAAAACTCCCTATCCCTCTATACTTATATTTGTGTACATGTATATAACCGTAGCCCATACCACATCACCGGATAACGCGGAGGATATAGAGAGAAAGCTTCCACCCACATTCTCAATCCTCTGCTCCTCCCATTCTCATCCCCATTCTCACCGCACTATATATGTATGTATTTGTGTGCGTATATATAGTTGTATCATTCGTTTAATAACCATCGCTAATCCCGCTTTGTTTTCCATGATTGTGGTTTCACTCTGCTCCGTTATCATCACCGTAAAGGTTCTTAATCCTTTCTGCAGACAATGTGTCCTTGGTAATTGTTTTTCAAGCCGCTTCAGTGTACTGCGATTTGCCTTTTATAATGAAAAAAAGTTTTATAAAAAAATAAAAAAAATAAAGCGACGGGAATCCATACGATATTAAAACTGAAAAAAAATATTTCTATATTTAATTAGAGACGATTTTTATTTTTTTCACTGTTATTCTTGCTGCTGCTGCTGCTGGTAGTAGTGGTAGTGTTATTGTTCTATGTTTATAAAGACAAAAAATATCAAGTTAATGAGGTTCAAGAGAAAGATACACATGAGATGGCAAAGAGAATCCATTGCACCGTAGTATCCCCGTCACCGCAGACAGCCGAACGGGTTGCAGCTGCTCAAGCTCTGGCTCTGGCTTTAGCTCGGGTTCTGATGCTGCTGCGGTTAAGGATAGGATGGATTCACGCGAACAAGACCTCTTGACTATTTCTAGTTGATGTGTGCCGAGACCACTGTTGCGCGTTTCTCATGGCATGAGCGAGTCGAATTCATGACATGCTTGGATTTTTTCGGGCTAATTTAAATTATAAACGAACCACTTTTGATAATGAGCTCATTTTGGTGATGCTTTATCAACTCAAATAGTACACATGTGGTTATTCTGTTCTGCTTAAGCTACTGCTTGACAAAAAAAAAGCCTTTTAGATTTTTTTTTGTCTCATTCGTGCATCTGCAGATAAATTTAAAAAACTATTAGAGCTACAATTTTAAAAAAGCTGTAATTAATACAATCGTTTAGATTTTTTAACCATCACATCATTAAAAACAAATTATAAAAAATTTTATGACAATCTATCAATCATGAGCTTTTATTTGATACCCATGTCTATGATTTTAGTTAAAAAAATTTTCTATTCCAAATACTTCCTGCTATAAATTAGAAAAATTTTCTTCTCATAAAAATTCGGATTCCCAACGGCTTTAAAAAAATTTATTATATTTCAATAATTTTTATTACAAACGAGAGGCACATGTTCGAATGATCATAAGTGTTTTATTGCAGACCTACTAAAAATAATAAATATAGTAATTTTATTTTTACCAAAGAGAGACGGAGTGAAACTCTGGTGAAAGTTATTACTTTGCATGTTTTCTAATTATAGTATAATGCAAAATGTTTACTTGATCTCAAATTACAATACTTGAGATAGTTATTAAATAATGAAATTCATATATTGGCTTAATATTTGTCAAAGTGTAATAACACTTAATTTAACATAAATGATGTATGTAAAACGGTAGAAAGATCTGATGTTGCATCGTAGTGTGGCGGCGGTTACGCGAAACTGTAGTGCCACAAAGTGCCTCAGAATTTACGGCATTTCTACTGCAGTACGTATTCATAGCCGTAGTATAGTTGCGTGTGTGTATGTGTGTGAGAAGGTAATCGCGCGTGAGGTGGAAAAGCTATATCTGAAGCACGAACGAAAAGCCTACCCTTGAATATTACGCTATTTTGCTTTTAATAGCGTATAATCCTTATAATCATTTTTATCGCTGCTGCAGTAATAAAAATTAATCACTATCGTTATAGAGAACAGTTTTACGTTATACATATATGTACTTAGATATACTTAAATATGCCTATTAAATATTAAACTTTTGCTAACTTTAATTATCGATTTGATAAAAATAATGCGTTTGTGTGAATCCGTCCGAGGTGATTGTCTGTGACAGTTGTTATTTTTCTTCTGATTCACCAGCAGGAAACTCATCGCGGTGAAACGTATGTCCGCATTGTTTCCCGGGTATTCATAGCTCCGTTGACGCTGTACGCGACTAAGGCACTTGGGATTTATGACTCGTGTTTTTATTTATTTTCAACTCGAATGGTCTACATTTTTTAGAGATAAAGACGTGTATTATTCACTCCACTGTACTCTGATGTGCCCTTTTGGGTTTTAGATGTACATACAATAGATCAAAAAGACGTTGAGGCTTTGAATTTTTTTTTTGATCTAATATTAAAACAAAAATTTTTGCTTATTTCATTATTAAATTATAATTGACTGGCAACTTTTTTAAGAGAGTGAATTTACTAAAATAAAAACCGTACAGAGCTTTTTCTTTTATCACTCTCCCATAAAAAAAATTGTATACTTTTAATAGTGAGAGCTAAAGTTCTTAACCTTTTTCATTTTTATGTATTTATTTTTATTCATCAAAAGGCCTTTTCTGTGCTTTTAGGACTTACGAATCACTTTTCTCTCAAGAGGCAAGTTTAAACTACAGCACGGATAGACTCAATGGCGCCTGAAATGTAACCCTCCTAGGAATGCAATCGTTTCTACCCTTTTTCCCTTTAGCGCAACTTCTTTCCATTAAGATTAGAAGGTTAATGGCGCCGCGACGGCTACTGCATACCCACAAGAACTCGACGAACAAGAAAGAGACTAAAAAAACGTATATTTAAGTATAAGAAAAGGAAGATCGAAAAAGAATTAAAGATGAGAGCAGCCAGGGTAAGTCTCTTTTAAACTTTTTCACTGACAAAGTCACCGGCTTTGTGATACTACCATTAACCTGTCATTTTAATGGCCCCGAGTTTATTAATTCCCAGTAAAAAAACTATCGACCATCAGTTCAACAACCCTGTAGCACAAAATTATTGTCTGCAAAACAATTACTAGTGTTTCCGTTACCACTGCATGTTCAATTTTCTGTAGGTATTTTTTATTATATTTTTTTATTCCATCTAGTTTTGTTTTTTTTTTTTTTATTTTTTTATTATCAATGCGCACACATTTAAATGTCCATTGTGGCTACCAGTCCCATCACGTGATTTTACCAGGGGAAAGAGTTGAAAAATAGTTTATACGAGAAGAAAAATCGATAGCCAATCTCTCGCTGGATTCAATGACTCCCGTAACCGCAACCGCTGCCAATTTTCGGTCGTGTCCTATCGAATAGGATAGCAGAGTGCTATGCATGTATGTATATCTCTGCATGCAACTGCATTCTCGATATGTTGAAAAGTCTCTTGCCACTCTGTGAGCTCGTTGAACGGTCGTTAAGGGCCATGTCACTCACACACGGTCATCTAAATACGTATAAACTATTTATAGCAAATAGTAATCAGTATTTACTAGATACAATTTTCCTAATCAAGTGCAAACATAATTCAGTGTTTGCATGTACTTGCATCTGAAATTATTATAATGGACAATTTCAATTTTGCTGTCGTGCTTATATACGGGCTGCTGTTTTATGACGTTTAAATTTAATAAGTTTGTGTTATTGTAAATTACATGGTCATAATATTATCTGGTGTGTTTAATGCGATTGGATGTAATTCAGTGATTTAATCCACTCTATTTAATAATTAAATACCATCGAGTGTGTAGAATCTGCGGGACTGGGCTTCGCAGTTGGGATTCGATAGTTTAATAATTTCGTACTTCTCATTAGATCCCACAATATTTTATTCAGTAATACGAACAGTACCGAAGTAATCAGCTTATCTATTGTATGTTAATCTATGCTTATGCATTCATTTATCATTCTGATTTAACATACATTTTTTTAATACCATTTACCAAATTTTTAGTCCATTAATATTTTTTTTAACAAAGCGTTCCTCTTTTAAAATTAATCATATGTTGAATTGGATTTAATTAAATTAAATTAAATACATGGAACAGAAAATATTAAAGTAATCGCGTTTATATAGGGGATGGTCGGGAAAAATGGGACTGATGAGCAAAGTGGGCCACCCCAAAAATTTGGTAAGGAATTATTTTATTTCAAAATTGTGTTTAATTATCACTTACGGCTCTAATCATCATTTTTGTACAATTTTAAGTGTCTTAAGATGTTTGTTCTTCAAAATCGTCCGATTTGCGCGCGGGGAATATTTTTTTTACTATGGCAACTAGAAATTTGATTAAATTAGTTAAAAAAAAAAAAAAAAAAAAGAAAATTCACTGCATTTAAATGCACAAAAATCCATTATTTCTTTAGTAGTCCCATTTTGCCCATCCTTACCCTATGTTAGAAAATGAATAAGAAACTTGAGATATGTTTTATTACAAATGCTGGAGGCATTAATTTTCTTGAGCCAAATAGAAACCTATTTTAGAGAAGTAAAAAAAAAAAATTTAAATAACACGTTCAATATACTGGACTGTCAGTTTCATGAAACGACGTTGAATTTTTTTGTAATACAGCTATTCAACTATACTTTAAAGTTCAATAAAAATTGTAAAAAAAATTAAATGCAAAAGAAGGATAAAGAAAAAAGGTTGAAAAACGAAAAGTTAGAAAAATACTATGGGATAAAAAATAGTAATCTCAAAAAATCACGATCGGTATTGCGATGAAATAGGTCACATTTTTTCATCAGGGCAGTAACACACCCACGTCTCTCAGCGTCAATGTTGATGTCTGCTTGCCTTTTATCACACATGCAATTCGCGCTTCAAAATTGTTCGTCTATCAGCACTTCATTTTTCTCGACAACTCGTTCACATTTTATATTGCTCTTTCACTTTAATTTTTTTTTTTTTATATTTATTTTTTTATTAACTTTATCACGCTACACTATACTACAAATTGTTTGTTCATGAATGTCAATAACATTTAATTAATAATTTCGTTTCCTAAAACAGAATTTTTGAAATTGTACTTTTGCAGTGCAAATTTCGTTTTATTTATTATTATTCTTTATCTACATCATCAGCGTAATAATTGAGTTATTGTAACACTGAAACTCAAAAATTGATTTTTATGATACGGTTAGTCAGTAGTTTTTAATGAAATCGTAATAGAATATTCAAATTTTCTTTAATCTTTAAAAAAAAATCAAAATTCGTAAAAAACTAAAACTTCTTTTTGAAGATTAAATTTTTTAGAAAAATTTTGAGGCTTTTTGATGTACTTTCAGACAATCGAATGTATACAATACAAATTTCAGTTCACTTTTGGGTAGTTTAACATATAAGAAAAATGCTAGTATGCACAAATTATTAAAAATCCGAAGCTTATATAAATGAAATCCTCTAGTCGTCTAATATCTTGAAAATCATAGAATAATTTATTAAATAAAATGGATAATCATCAGTTTGAATGACCTTAATCAAGCTGTGAAATAACAATACGGAGGTTATATTGTCGATGTATTATGTGTAATAAAAGAAGAAAAAAAAAGAAATAGAAGCTAACGAGCGATTCGAGATTGGCAATTCCATGGTATGTGAAATGTCTCAAGTACATAACCAGTGTAAAAGCAGTAAATGAGGTCGTAGCTAGGTTGCTCGGATGGATATAACCGGGCGCTCCTGGACGCGTTAGAGTAGACGTGTGTAACAAGTTCTCTCTCCAATCCTCTGGCTTCAAGTCCTTTTCTTAATGTCTCAGAAGTAAGGATGTTACGGTATAGTAGCGAAGTGTGTAAGGGCTGCACATCTTATGGCACTAGAGCTACTAGAAGATAACGTGTGGCTGGAAACGAGTGCACGGACCTTGGGCGAGCTCTCTCATGAGTTGAGTCGTTTCGTATCACAACGTTATTACGAGACGCTACGTCAACGATATATGTATATAATACCTGTACTGTATATCAGATGGGGTTACATTTTACTCAGTACGGGTGTTCATTGTGAAAATACGTACATGAATCACGCGCCCGGTGTGACCAAGTAGACTCGAGCAGAGCAAACCAGAGATGAGAGTTCGCTACAGAGCACATTGGCCTGGGGATTACGAACCTCCTCGTACTTTTCCACCTGCCATCTACCCACACATACACACACAAACTCAGTTGCCTATTATATTCTCTGTGCTCATACTGTATGTTTATGTCATCATACACTTTGAAATACTTCGAAAATGTGGTTTGTACACAAACTAGTAATGCTATACACATTTTCCGAGAATATTTCACATTATGATACATGCGCACAGGATTAAAATTATGGCTGACTGACATTGTGGAAAATTTCCTAAAGGTTAACGATAAACTTTTAGTTTATTACCAGATTTCAGTATTTATTTTGAATAAAATAATAATAATTATAATTATTATCATTTTTTGTTATTTTTAATAAGAAAAATTTTCGCATTGTTTGAAATTTTCCAAGCATGAATGCATTTTTTTTATTGCATTTATTTAATTTTTTCCTGTTTAATTATAGTTTGTTGAAAATTTCTCTGTTTGCATTCGCGCAAGTAAATTGTCAGTGTAAATTCCACCGTGAGTTTATGAATTTTTTTGCCCCACAAGCGAAAATTGTAACGTTACAGCATACTAAATATGGAGTAGCAAAAGTACTATAAAAGACAAAGAGAAACCGAGTCGATAAAAACATATATATTCAAACAGAAATAACAACGAGCTCGTTTTTATCTGACGAAATGAATGAGGGACATCAGTGCATTGTTTGAAAAGGATTGAGGTGAATTTAAACTTTGACTCAGTCTCTATGCCAGAGTTTTAACGCTCTGTAACTGAAACAAAAATGATGAAAATTATTGAAATACGGACATATAATTTTTTTCATCCGTTTCTGATACGTTGAACTAAAAACTGATCGAAACTTTGAAATACTGAAATCACAGATTGAAATATAAACCGCAGTGATCAATTCGGGTGTGTTTTAAAATGAAAAAAAAAAAAAAAAAAAATATATATATATATATATATATAAACCAAGAATTCCAATCTACAGTATCTAAATAATTACGGCATAAAAAAGAAAGTAAAAATTTTTCATTGCTCGTCGAATTAAAAACGTGATATAATTAAATTTAAATACTAATTATAACTGAACGTACAGGATATTTTACGCGATAAGCCATTTTAACAATTAAAAACATCGACACAGCAGTAATCTAGCAAGGGAGTAGAGAATATAACTGCGATTTCATCATTCTTGCAATTATATATATCCGTCCGTTTCGTGTATACCCATCACTGAGTTTAGTTGGTAGAATCACTCGCGGAAATTAATTAGTGATAAGATTAATTAGCTTTACTATAGACTACTGAGAGTAGTGCAGTCCAGTCTTGATATAGATATCAAACATTTATATATACAGATATATGAATTTAGCGTATGGTTATAACTGAATGTCACACTGAGAACATTAAATGATTGGAGTTATCATCTAGTGATGATAAAATTTTTACTATCAATCTGATAGTAGTGAATATCATCGAGATGATTGTGTAAATCATCTAGATTGTAACAATTATTATCCATATGGTTACTGTTACAATGTAGATGATATTCACTACTATCAGATTGATAGTAAAAATTTTACCATCACTAGATGATAACTCCAATCATTTAATTTTCTCAGTGCAGTGATTCTATTGGCTTAGAGTTGAGTGTTATGCCCGGGATTAAATCTCTTTAGTGATTGACTATATACCGTTTACCTGATTAAGTAATCACACAATCTGCATCTACTCTCTTAAAATGAATCAGTGAAAAGTGCTGCAAATCAGTGAATATTCACTGTATAAACAGTTATAAGTATACCACTGTTTGAATAAGTGGTATACTTATAACTGTTTATACAGTGAATATTCACTGATTTGCAGCACTTTTCACTGATTCATTTTAAGAGAGTACAAATATATAAGCAAGTATGTGTACTGATGAAAGTCTGTTTGTAATATCCAATCAAATGTAATGTCAATTTCACATATGAGTGGACGTATAAACAAATATTACCCATTGCACATTGGAGCTTAGAGTTATGAGTTTTATGGTTAATCAGGAGTAATCAATATTTTTTATCAAATGAACTTTCGATACTGATAAATTTTTCGCATAAATATTGTCATACTTGTACGATAATATATAGTAGGTTCTTTGACAATATTTTTACAACAATTTTACATGAGGTTTATTATTTTTAATAATTTTTCGTTTACTTTGAGCGGTTCAGTACTCAGTGGATATCAAAAAGTCATCGAATAAATTACAACTCAAATGAAATTATTGGGGCGTATTGTTTTTATATTCATTTTGGCATCAAATGAAAACAATTTTTTTTTATTATACATGTAATTTGTTTGAAAGAGAGTAGTTTCATTTTAGCTTGCATGAGTTTATATAATAAAAATGAAAATATTCATGTTAATTTTTAAAATATAAAATTTAAAAATTAATATGCCCTTTTCAAAGCTCTTAAAAGGCGTACTCGGATAGCCACTGGAAAACAGTTATTTGTGGCAGGAGTACTTCTATAAGCAGCTTATAGATGAATCCTTCTCTTACGACAAGAGAATCTCTAAATAGACATGATACAATACGATTTGTGGTCCTCTGTGGTACTCAAAGTATTACGGGCATTCATCGAGACCAAGGGCATCAAATCTGTAAATCTCACGAGAAAACTGAACAGCATTATACGCATATAGATTGAGTGTACATGATATTGCCATTACTTGTTAATGAGGATGTACTAGCAGTAATTTCCAATATGGCGTTCTCACTACAGCTCGTGAACTGTATGAAAGGGATATCATTTCAGCCGTAAACTCTGCAGGGGTAGTTGAAGAATTTATAGTATACACCGTTGGTACAGGTCACCGACTCTTCATTAGCTTGTTCGATTTATTATATTAAACAAATACGACCCTCAGGTATACACCCCAGGTATAATAAATATATACATATTAGTCTACTTTACTCTAAACAATATTGAATATATTGACATATATAACATTAACGGACAAAATTAAAATTTCGCGGCAAATATTTACTCACTATTTTATATTTGATACTTCAATTTCAAAATAACAACTCTGAAGTTACGTTTTGTGAATCAAAAGCTAATTTTTTTTTGTTCGGAAATTATATTTATAGATTTTTTTTTATTTTATAGAATATGCAATTAATATAAGAGAACTTTTTTTACATAAGAGAAGGCTAGACAAAAGTACTTGAGTTTTAAAAAATAGTAGTAATAATAATAATAATTTTTGGCATTTTTACTATCAAATGACATTTCTTACCTCAACTCAATAAAAAAATTTTTTAGTATCTCGTTATCATCAAGTTTCATCTCAATCCAAAATAAATAGAAATAAAAACATTAACTTTGAAAATAAAATAAAACGTTACATTTATAAAAGGTGTTTAAATATATACTTATTGAATGAAATAACATTTTTTGTATCTCTGTAGAAGCGATCAGTTGCTGGAAAATGATAAAAAAAATATAAATTATCTACATATATGTGTATTAACAACTCGCTAAGTAGGTCAACATCTTTCCAGCTTATGTATATATTAACACAAGCGTGTCTCTTTTTGAAAAATTGCGAGAAATTAGTGATATGATCTTTACAACCCACACAACATGACACGAAGTGAATGATTAGATTTGCACTAACGAATTGTTCTCGGTGCGTTTAGAAAATTTAAAGGCTTTTTCTCGTGATTTTTTAGATAAAAGATCGTCATTGCTGATCGCGATCACTAACACCCATATAGTTCTCCAGGCTAGCTACACCGCGGTAATAAGTTTGACGTGTAAAAAAATGACTATAAAGTAACACGCACATTTACATATGCTTTTTTCTATACTCGATACTAATGAACATTAATGGTTTCTTGATTACTCTGGACTATTTTTTATTTATTCAAACAGCCATAGATTTTCTTTATTTTTTTCATTAATTTCAGTCTCTTGATCGAGATTTTAACAAGCCGATAAACTTGTGCAATAGATTTTCTCATATATATTGTATATAAATACAAATACAGTTGATGTATGTATAGAACGTGCGCTTCGGAGCTTTACTATAAGCTTTGTGTTTATAGAGGAGTGACTGCTTCGGGGTGTTTACTTCTTGTCTATCTTTATTTTCTTGCTGTCCTTTGTATTTAGTAAATACTTGAAGTAAATTACATTGTTGACACATTGTCCCTGGGTTTTCTCGTTTACTCCTTTTACTTTTTTTATACTTTATTGAGTTTCCACCGCTCTACTTTAATTAAAACTGACACTTGCCAATGATAGATGTTAACTTGTACAATAGATTCCAGCCACATCATTTCTGTTTTCATACAAATTTAACTGAAGTTTAAATTTCACTAATATGGTGAATATTTTATCACCAAACGATCCAACACCAACTTCCGCTCCACTTTGACGACGATCCTCGACGACTAAATTTTTGACAATCGCTACCGTATGACTTTTATACTCGAGGAAATTTCCATTAATATTGTAGAGTAATCTGGTTTATCCAACTATTTTTTATTAATAGACAGTCGTCAAAAGTTCACTTCCGCTCGACTCGGCTATACTTGTACCGAATCTCAAATGTTTTAATTTTGGATTTTATCAATTTATAAACTTAAGAGATAGAAATATTGAATTATTATTATTTATTTTTTATTAGATTATTATCTATCATAAGTATATAATAATAATAATAATAATTTTTCAATAAGTAGACAATTATATGCTTGTACGATTGCCACTTCAAGTATTCAATCTCTACTTATAACTCAATAAGCCTAATAATATACAAAACTAATAGCTCATTAACTGAGCTCAGGATCTTGTTGAAGAATCGAGTCTCCATATAATAAGTCGTAGAGAAAATAAAATATAGAAAACCTTCAATTATAATATTTTCAATTTATTGAACTAAAAAATAGAAGCCCGTTATGATGAAAAATTTATTTCTGCAAATTAAGAAAATCCAGTCGGATAAAATGAAGTAATATATCTTTTATTTAACTTTATTTTTTTTATCGCCTTTTTTCCCTCGTTTTCTCTACTACAGCAGTTGTGTCCAATGGGACTACTGCCCTCTCAACTTACAATACCAAGCAATTGAAGGCGCTTTCCTCTCTCCTCAAGAAGATCGCTGGATTAGCCGATGATATCGGGTTTCTCGGTGTCTATACAGCACCATCTACCATCTAGCAAAATTTGCCTCAAACTTCTTCCTTCATTTTCACATGGAGGTGTAAGATCCCTCTATTTACGTTCCTCGGGGATGTCGGGTAATATTCTTATCGCTTTCTCAAGATATTCTTTCGCTTTACGTTTTTTTTTCATCCTCATTCCTCCGGGTTGACCTTGATATAAAAATTTATACCCTATCATCCAATATCAGGATTAGTGTTATAAAAAACTTTCGGTGCAACGTAAAGTATGATAGAACTGTTGATTTGTGATTATGATCACCAAAAAATTACTAGGAGAATTTTAATTGATACACTGTAAAAAATTTGAAGAGTGAATGCGGACTTAAATAAAATTCAGAGCAATCTGAAATGACTCTACTGATCAAACGAACTCCCTATTTACTCCGTATGCGGAGTAATTTTTTTAAAAAACTCCAAAGCTCCGAGTGAATTCGGATTTAAATCACTCCCGATTTTTTACAGTGGATTAAAAATTAAACAAATACTTTATCTAATTAATGGCTAAAATTCTTCTCGCTTTGATAAGCGCAAAAAAAAAAAATAAAATGTAGAGGAATGAAAATTAAAAAAACATCTCCCTTATAATGAGTTTATATGGACTAACGAACAAACTTTTTTATTACTCTTATAAAACATTTATTTTTATAAATCTTTTTATATACGAAAAGTAGCACGACTCGTTATATCTTTACCAAGTTTCTTATTTGTCCGTGCGGAAGAGCATCACTGCTGACTACTGACTTTTTTCCTATTTCTACTTCTTATATATATAGTCCGCCATAAACTCAAACAAAAACAACTCCGTATTTAAAAAGTTGCGTCTTTTTTATTTACTTTTATGTACATATTTTTATTTTAAACTTTGTACTTTATTAAATTACTTGTATATTAAATATTACTTTTCTCGGTTGTAATTCAATCTACATCCATTAATTTTGTAAAATTAATCATTGGAGGACACATTTATTGAAGCTTCAATATTTTTGCGGGAACTTAATTTTAAAAAAATGAATGAGGATTTAAAACCGAATGGTTCGATGCTGACGCAATATAAAATTTATCAAATAAAGGATTGACTTTAATCGGGAATTAAAACTTATTTAATACGCTGAGTACTGAGTAATACAGTTGATTTTTTTATAAAAACTTCCATTAGAGGTTTTGTCCGACTATTAACCAAAATGAACTTTGGTTAATCAGATTTATTCCATATCCGGTTCGTAAATTTAAACCAGAACTCTCCAGTGAGGTTTATCACGATAATTGAATATTAATTAACATAAATAAATATTTCATCACAATGAAATTGGAATGAAAAAGTAAATTATTGAAAATTCGATAAATATTTTATAAATACCCATTTCTATGTAAAATAACGAAATTGACAATGGGTATTTATCTTTTCATATCGGTAAATTAAATAAAATGCGAAACGAATTCCATCTCAAATAAGCAGAATAATTTTTCCCGCCACAAATTTAATTAATTAATCCGTTGATTGTTGAAGTGTGCAAATAAACTTATGAATTATTCGAATGTAAAATTAAATATAAATAAAAAAATTTTTCAATTTTAACATGGAAAAAGTTGACAAATTTCGAATATTCACAAATTTTCTAATGATCAAAATATTTTAAAGTCTCGTAAAAAAATTAAAAGTTCTGAATTCATGAACTTTTAAAATTATTCGGGTCGATCCTTATTCACAAAATTGTAATTAATTAGTGAGAATAGATTTTTAATCGACATTTTATTGTTATTATTATTTTTGTCGGAAGCCATACGATCGAAATGACATCGAACCCCTTCCTTCCGCGTAGTCAGAGCGTGTAGTTGAGTTACAATATACGAACGTAAACGATAATTACAACGAATCGGCTGGTGATAATGCGAAATTATGTGTAAGCCGAGTTAAAACACGAGCAAAGTCCTGGACATCAGGGTGATTTGTGGTCCACAAGGCACGCCTGCACGCCGGGTTGTCGCAATAATTTATCGGTATAAAATACCGTCCCGCGAGTAGACGCGGATTCTGCTGCTGTTGCTACTGCTCGTTCCACTTGTTGGAGAGACCGACGCGCCGGCAATATCCTCCGTCGCGTGTTCGCTGCACGGCATAAAAAACTCTATTCCGACACCGACATCTACGTAAAGTAAATCGATCAATCAGAAATAAAAGTTTATTAGGTATTTATTTTGGATTATTAACTGGAGCCGCGAGTGAGCAATAAATCAATAATAATAAGCTTTTTAGCTGAGGCTACATATTATGCAGAAACTGACAAAGATACGGCGTGGAGGAGTAGAGCGGTTTCGTCAAATGCAATTTCAGATGTAAGCAGGGGGCGAGCAGGGATAGTTAGTACAGAAGATAGTCGAAGGCTCTAACTCATTGATATGGAAACGAGCGAGCAAGAAATTACAACGGGGACACGGTCACGGATAGCTGCAAGACCTGTCTGAATAATGGATTCACCCCGACTCTTCGAATAACAATGATCTTTCCATGTGACCCAATTGTGTCTTTGAAAATAAATCGATAAACCGCAGCAGCACTAACGGTAATAGTAGTAGATGTAGTACTAGTAGTAGTAGTAGTAGAAGAAGCAATCCTACGTCTTGTGTCTTCTCTCACCTTCCTCGGAGAACCACCACACCAACCCGTAGGGTATCGGTAATTTTCTTTGAATAGTCTCTTGAGCTTTCCGGTTTCTCTATCTCTTTTTAACTTGACAAGAGAAACCAAGATCTACATTAATCACTCAGCACGATAACAACCGATGCAACAATTTTGTCTCCATTTAAAATTAGCCTCTAACGTTTGTCTTGTCATCATTACGATTGTTGTTATTTGTATCCCTTATGGATTCTGGTCACGTAAAAAAACAAAATTAATGTAGTGGGTGAGTTAGCTAAAGAGTGCAGTGTGCCGACGAACTGCTCACGTGCCTGATTGCCGATCAAATTACTTTATTAATCGGGAGTGCGGACATCCGAACAGCCGCTTATTTAGATCATTAGCTGGAACACGATATTCCGGACGAACGTCGACTTTATTCACGAGTGGTGAATTCATTGGAGTGTAAGCACCAACTGCTGTTGAGTAGTCGGGTGGTGATGTACAAGCAAGAACGAGAGTGTCAAGGGTGTCGGTGGCGGGGGGATGAATTTCCTGTCGCCGGATGAATTTCCGGGCGACGACATCGTTCTCCTCGTTGTTGTGTCGTTGTCGTCTTGGCTTATTATTTCAGAGAGATAAAACTCCCTGGTGAATCACACTGTTCTCTTTTAATTAAAAACAAGATTATCACGTTAAAATAAACTTACCTATATTTTTTCAAGATTAAACTTTTCAATTTTAATATTTTTTTAAAATCACACGAATTTTTATCTTCATTTTTTTTGTTAATTATATTTCGTCATTTATACGCCATTATATAATTAGTTTATATATTAATGTGTAATTATATATACACACACATATATAGTGTTAGTATTTAGTGTGAATTAGGGAGTGAGGTAGTATATTTATATAGAGAAAATCTCCCCTTCTGGCCATTAGTGCCACAGCCGAAACAAGAAAATATATCACACTTATCCGCAAATTATCACTTCCTATTATGAGCAGCGTGGGGGTACCTCCGCTAAGCGGGGAAGTTGGACTGGATGGGATATATAGTATGCTTGTAAATATGCCGTTACGTTCATTTCATATAATTATCAGAATAGCTCGCGGATAATAAACAGCCATCGGGCTATTGCATACAGATATACATCCACATCCATGCGTAGCTCTGCTGGCAGAGGGTGGAGCGGTGGCGAAGTAATATAATAGTACAGTAGTGTTATATAGACTAGCGTGTAGGTGTAGAGGCTCGTAAGTTATATTACCAAACGATAACGGCGTATTAACGGTACGCAGCGATATAACGGACGGAGAGACTGAGAGATTTAATGAGAGAGCGAGCGAGAGAATGAAGTGGGTGCGTGTGGGCCAACAGACCCCGGGGGTTTTGTCGGTACTGCTCCAATACGAGTGTCAGAGTAGAGGGTGCCGTGTGTCTGCAGCAGTAGTAGTTTTACCCTCACGAATCTCAGAGGCGTTTGGCATTTTTGTTTTTCTTTGTTCGCTATGTTCGCCAGGATTCAGAGCCCAGAGCCCAGAGCCTACAGCCTAGAGAGCTTTGCACGAGTTACTTAATTTATATATAGATATATGTATGTTTATACTTTTCCCCTCATTTATATCCCTCGGAAGTACCACCAAATATATTTCTCTTTATTTTCGAGTCTACTCCATGAACTACGGCCTGTCTCACTTGAAAGTAATAAGATTCTTATAATAAATTTTTTTCTCAAGTGTTTAAATATATGAGATTGTTTTGCGGTAAAAAGAAAAAAATAGATATATATATCAGACACTACTTTATATTTCAATGTCAGTTATAACATATTTCTAGATATGTATATATTTTGCGAACAGGAGGAAAATCATGAACCGCAAAACGAGATTTTAGTAATACAATATGTAATCGTCGGTGTGTGGATCCGAGGATGCTAGGATAGAGATATTGTCAACGTTTGTGTATGTGGGTATGTACATGTATGTACGTATGCACAAGTTTGTTTACGGAGCTTGAGTTTACGTGATTTCACGACAATACGAAACATTAATAGGATCGCCCACCATCCGTTCCAAGCAGTTCTTAATGAGATCTGTTGAGATCTTGTGGAAATACTAACCTCGTGTGGTTTTGACGTTATTATTTATTGCACATTATGCGGTTCCGCAGATTTTAAATTTTTAATAAACTACTTTACGACAATCATGGTTTAATTTCAGTGAAGCATAAAAATAAGTATAAAAATTCGAGTATTCAGTAATTTACAAGCGATTTCTGACATGACAGTTTTGCTAGGAGACATGTCTAGATATTTGAATATATATATTTAGATTGAATATTGTTGCAAATGTTCAATTAAAATTTCGTGTTTTGATTAATTAATTTTTTTTCTGTGGATGTAAAATATAAAGGCTTGAATAATATTTTTTTTTCATTTTATTTTCAATATTATTTCTATGCCGTCAATCAAAATATTATGTTTTTGTTTAATTGGCTTGTTATTATTATTGTAGTCCGAATTGGCTCATGCACTTCGAATGATTCCTCTGTAACAAGTTATACACTTTTTAATTTTCACAAGAAACTTCAATTTTCGAGTTGATATCGAATATCATAATTCAATCAAATATTTGAAACCAGTATTGTGTTAAAAGTTGTCAATACTTTACTTTGTTTATTTGATTTCACTGCTCATAAACTTCAAATGTAAAGTTTTCTGTATAATTAAATCCAAGAAAAACTTTTATTTACATCTGATATTGGTCTCGATTCAATTTTCATTAACGAATAGGAAGTAGCCAAAGAAATTTACGGTATCAACATTTGATATTTTATATAAAATTAGAAGGGCTTCTAAAAATACCCCCAGTTTAACTATTGTTTCATTTTTTGTTTTTCGCTGTCTAGTATTTCGGCATGTCCCACTTTCCCCATGAAATACATATTTTAAATATGGACAGTAATAAATAAAAATTGCATGTATGAAAATAGAAAAAATCAATTTTAAATAAATCGAAAGAAAAAACGATTTACTATAATCAAGACTTTATTTATAATCATTTCCCAATCTCTAAATATCTGAATACCTCGAAATCTGTAATCGTTTGCGGGATTACTGTTTTTCCATTATACTTATAAATTTATTATATACGTTATCTTTATATCTTCTTTCCAATCAGTTTTGGTATTAATTTAAAATTAATTATAATTCAATCTCTTTCAATTTAATATTTGAATCTCATGTAGTTCTATTTTACCAATGTCAGACTAAATCTCGGTTTGTTAATTTAAATAAATTTTTCACGATACTCTCAAATGAAAAAAATAACATCTATTTTTATAGAAACTGCTGATTGATTTATAAAAATTCTGTAGTATCAAGTTATCATTTTATTTAAACTTTTTAAAAATTCAGTAGTTAATTTATCCGATACTGTATGACAGACATGAATTTATAGTTACTTGCGAGAGCTCAATCTCACGGTGAAATAACAATGCAAAACTGTTTGGCCCTCAGGGGAAGAACTGGCTCATCGATCAAGGGGTAAATCAGCTTTTGCTATTCCGAGTGTACTCTGGTCGAGAAAACAGGAGCAGTTTATACAGACAGTGAAGCAGCAGTGAGCTACTGGACTTGAACGATATCGAAATTAAGCAGGGGAACACCCCTTTTAAAAGCAATAGCAGCTCGTTTACTTCCACCAGCGAAGTCACTACGTGGATACTGTTACTTTAATTGCCGAGCCACCGCAGTTACTAATGCCTTTTATGCTAATGATAAAAGATTTATAGCCAAAAAAACATAAAACCCAGAATATAAAATTTAAAAAAAAATGACTTTTAAAGAGTAGTTTACCTCGATTAACGTTATCAACTCTTTTTAATGTCAAACCAGGCTTTCTCCGCATCCTCTTTGAACTTTAAATCTCTTGTAAATCTATTAAGCTCTATATATCTTTTCTTCACTCTCCAAAGTCATGAATAAATTTACATTAACCTTACTACTCCCATTCTCAATCATGTCTTTTAAATATTAATACACTATTTCAAATTAATTCCCTTTAGTGTTTTATCTATTTACTTATTTATCATTTACCGAAACTTTTAAAACGAAATCCAAGAATAATCTCATTTCATATTACGTTACTATTTCAATCGCCTTGCAAGCTTTTTATTCACTTAATTTTTTAGTGTTCGTAATAGCACACGTCGATGCCATATTTTCAATGCAACATTAATATCTTTTTGATTATTTCATAAATTTTATGGAAGTCAACACAGAAATAAAATTAATTATTTAAAATTTATATTTGGGGTGATTTCGAATGAAAAAATTTTTTTGAAAAATTCTATGATTCGTATCATATAAAATATATGATACCTAGATTATCCTGAAATTTCTTATCATGAACTTTTTTACTAAAAAATTTGAAGGGTAAAAAAAAATTAGTTCAAAAGTATCAACTGACATTTAATGTCGTAGAATTTAATTAAAAATAATTAACGCTCTCCTTAAATAACCAATCTAAAAAAAATATATTATTAATGCATTTAATTAATATTTAAAAGTAGATGTAATTAAAAGATAAAACAAAGTATTTCATTGTTGTTTTCAATAGCTATTGTATTACCGCACGTATCCAACACACGTTCGATCCGTGCTAATGGGTATTGGTAATTCCAATAGCATTCTCCGTGCAAAAGGTCTTTCGATAAAATTCCTATTTCCTCGAATAGCAGCAAACAGAAAATACTTCAAAGTTTAATTCAAAGTTGTTTGTTGTATACACTGTGCACTATTTATACTATTGCAAATATTCATTTTATTTTTTTGTTTCTTCATCGTCTATTTAGTTATACGAAGAATTGAATTGGAAATCATCCTTTGATCTTTTTTATAAATTTATAAATAATTAATCAACAAAAGTTTTATTAATCAATTCACCTTTTTTGCATTTTTTTATTGAGTAAATTGTTTTTTATCGAGCTAGAATTTGACCTATAAATATATAATATATATATGCTTACAAAGTAATTAAACATCCGGTGCCTAAATTTCAAAAGTTAATTAAATATTGAACTCTTCTACTTTTGTTTATGTTTATATTTATATACTTCCATATAGATAGACTTGTAAGATCATACTGAATAAAGTGTATGGTAAACAGTGTATGAAATCTAAATATTTATTCAGTCGTTGTGCACATGACGTTGAATTCCTGCAGAGCCGGGAAAATGTCTTCATATATGTGATATATTTTACGCGTGATTTAAAAATAAAATAATAAAAATATTTTCTAGTGTCTACACTTCAGATACAACTATTCGAATAGGATTTACATAGCTTTGAATTTTACATCTTTTATCTTAGCTATTATTTTTTTATTCTCAGATTTTCTCGCGTAGATACTCAACAGGATCAACGGAAAATCGAAGTATGCCCTTTTGTCGGTTCATTTTACTCGATCTTCGGGTTGTTCATACCTCTGGTTCTTTAGCTTCTTATTCTCAATCTCAGTATACTTTTCACGATGGACCGCTTGGACAGACAGTACGTTGGATTACCAGAGATTTGCGAAAGCCAGACGACTGTTACGATCCACAATATACTGCTCACTGTAGGAAAGTCTCGACAAAAGCCACTAAGGGGATAGGAACGAGTCTATAGAGAAATAAAACACAAGCTTTTATCAATGGCATTCCAATATTTGAATACTTTGAATTTCATATACATTCATAATACTCAATTTTTAAATAAATACGTAAAAAGAAAACATTATTGCTTTAAAAATAGCTGGAACTTAATTTAAAGTGGCAAAAAAAAACAAAAAACAGACATTTAAAAATCATCCCATCTTACCCCAGTCTTTTAGATTCTTTTATTTCTAGCCCGTTAGTTAGAGCAATGACCTCATGCCCATTTTCCAGACGCGCCGCGAGATATTTACACTGGACCATTCATTACATCGAGACTATATCTTATGCGGCTTCCAGCAAGTTTACTTGCCCGTCTTATTCACTACTAATTCAAAACTACATATTTAATTCTCAGTAAACACCGTGTTACCCAGAGTAACAAGCAACACAAAGAGCCCAGCGCCACAAGGGAGATTCAGAAAGAGAATGTTGGGTTCTGGAACTAAGAAAACGAGTGTGTGCATGTGTGTTGTGTTGGTTGCTCGTGATGAAGTGAAAAGACGAAAAATGAGACACTTTGTTCCCGCATAAAATGAATCTCTTTCTTACTACGAATCCGCGTAATATCAAAGCAGACAAAATGAAAGCGTACAAAAAATAGTCTGATATATTTTCCATGATAGTTTCGATGTTTGTTTCCGAGTCTTTGCCTTAAGTTAGTTAATTTATTTTTACTTTTCGGGATCTGTTTGGTCTTGACAATGTATTACGTATTCAAAGTTTGTTTTGCGAGAGAGAGTAAACGCTGCATTTTCTTATTTAAACTTTCATTATCTTGACTATAACGACTGACAGAATTCTTAAGTGATTGATGAATGCTCATTAGTTTGTTGTTGCTTGTATCCGTTTACTTCTGATACACTCTCGTTATCTATACATGTGCCCATACATATATATATCCATACAGATATATTATTTTGGATGCTTACGGTTTAAGAGAAGTTAAACTACGTCAGTATTATAGCAGTACTTTGCCGTACCACTAAGACGCTCTTTACTCTTATGCGGTCTAAGAACAATAGCTGAGATGTTTGCTTACGCCCGAGCTTACTTTGACTGACAAACTTCCGTATGTTTATTATAGATCAAACTGACACACGATATCAATATTAGTCATTCAAATTAATCTCTTTAGTATGTATAAACTTCGGTGAATTAGCATTAAATAATTGCACGAAATCCAAAGATTATTTTACAATTTAACAGTCTGTCAAATTAAAAACATTTTAGTATCGATTTAATATTTTCACCTGCATGTACCCGCCTCTAAAAATAAATCAGTGGTACTCGTTAATAAGAGCAAGTATAGTGGAAATGTTTGGCTGCAGTGTATAGAGCAGAGTAGCATCGGTTTTTACGGTTCGTCGCGATTCAAAGAGATTTTTCAATGTATACATATGACGTTTGCACGCATTGTACGCCCAGTATGATATGCGGAATGTTTACTAACTTTACTCGTTTTTTTATTTTTTTTAATCTCTACTGGTGCACAAAAACCCACAAAATGACGCCGAGTATCCGATACTACGAGTATTGCGCTACTAAAGCTAACGGTACGCTTTAAAACAGTATACAGTTTACGTATACATATATATTTATACATTTATTAAAAGTTATACACTAGATTCGACTGAAATATTTTTTAATAGAAAATATTTAAATAGACGGCAATCTATTGTGATTAAATTTTGTTATTCACCAACGTAACTTCTACCTTGTATTGGGAATAGATTTGTGAACAATAATCTCTGACGGACTTTGATATCACAGAGAATCATCAACTAATAGACCAACAGTAAGTCAACGTAGTACTCGGATTTTGTTAATTTATTAATAGATTAATCAATTAATTAATTAATTAAGCCTTCAACATCGTCTGATGGACGTACTTTGAGGGATCGTAATCATGAGATTGTTTCTATGACATCGCAAGTCACAAGTCCGTCAAACAAAACGCAACTTGAATGCCACTGACACGCAGTGTTTACGAGACTGCTGAGTGCTGATTCAAATTGACGTCAGTAAGCAGCTTGAATGGAGAGCCGGCATTACACACAATCTGAGCAGCTATTATTGGTATAATGTAGATATAGCGAAGCATTGGGGGTAAGATGCGCATCAGTATACAAGAGTGGAGCAGACGAATAGACAAATAGACGAACAGCAGTAGGTTAGGCACATGGAAACAGTTCAAGAGATTAGTCGGGCATTATAAATGGTCAGGTCACGTCGATTCCCCTGAATCTTCCGAGGATTAGAAAGGATTACTAGTTGGATTAGACGTTCGATCCCGGCGATTCTCTGTACCGATCAAGATTTAACGGTTGTCCAGTGTGTCTTCTCCGTTTCCCTAGTGAATTGTTTCTCGCAAGAACCAGCCGTTATACTGCCGGTACTGGTGCTATATACTCCGAACCATAGTTCGACTTTCTATGTGCGTCAGCTTTTTATCTCGATCACCTAGTTCTTTTTTGTCAACCTCAAACTCTGTTTTCCCTCTTTGGTTCAAAGCTTTTTTTGTTTTACATGTACGATCCCTTTTCGTGTTTTTTCTGATGCCTTCTCATCTGTTCTCTTCATTAGCCAGTCTTTTGTAACTGCCACGTCCATTATCCTCTTTAAGTTAAGCTTTTTTCCCTCCTTTCTATTTTATTCACGTTTTTTTTTTATTTTCATTCACTTTCTTTTTGATTTTTCGTTCTTTGCAAATTAAATTTATCGCGATTCTGTTCGGATAATAAAAAAAAAATTTAAGTCACTGTAAATAAATAAATAAATTAATAATTGCATTTATCTTCAGCTCAAATTGCCAAGTCCATCAATCAATTCACACGGCATAACGTCAACACAGTACGACAATATCACCAAAAGATCATACCCACTCCTCTGTATTAAATTTCGCCCGATATTGGAATCTCGCATGCCGTGAAATAGAGCCGTTGCTTTTTTTTCTTTTTTATTTTACCATCAATTGACCCGCAGTTTGCGTGAGAAGCTTTCGTTTGCGCATGGATTTTTCGAATGTATTTTTCGAGCATCAATAACGAACGTCAATGAATAAACCAAATGTGTAACGTTCTCTGGCATTAAGTACATGTATACGATAATTTTATTCCTCAACGAGAAATAATATCATCAAGACGAATCTCCATGTCGTGTTTGATAGTCGTCTAGGTAAATAAAATTTTTCTTGCTTGTATTTCTCTATTTTTTTTTTTTTATTTGTTTTAAGGGAGCTAAAAAAAGTAAAGTATTTATTTACTCGTCAGCAGCGAAGTACGATCCCCTGAATAGGGGTAATCATCATGGCCTGGGGAGAAATTTTTCCTCACCCCCTATGCAACTAATCCCAAACCCATCTGTAAATATATATATATATATATTTTTAGAAAGCAGATAGAGACTAGAATATGTAGTATAGATAACCGTCTGGTATGTAGTACTAGGGCGGAAAATTTACGGTACGTAAAAACGTATAATGTGCAGACGAAGATTCTACTCCCTTGTATTTTATTTTTAGTTTTTTTTTCTAGTCGTATCTCTAGTCAGATAATGATGTCTGCGGGTCGTTAATGATGTATAATTTTTGTCGGTACTATTTTTACTATAAAAATATATATTCTCTTTTTTATGTTTCACTATTTCCATTTTCATTACTATTTTTAGCAAAGTACTTTATCGCGTAGATTGTTGATGTGTCATTCAAATTGAGACTATTTTTTCTTTTTTATATATTAGGTTTAAACATAAAACTCTTGTGTCATGGGTTCTATATAATCTGAGAAGATCTTATTTTTTGATATCCCGGGCGTCTTTATACGACATTTTTATGTCAATGGCTTACGGTCCTTTTTAGTGGTATGGAATTATTACTAGCTTGTTAAATGTAAAAAAGACACTGAAATAATGTTATTATTACTATTACTTTTTAAGACGACGGATTATATGTTTTTGATAGATGATTTTATGAATTTTTATATTATTTCGTGCCGTCAAAGAAACGTCTCTTTATGCTAATTCTTTTTAGGAACAATAATACTTGATGTGCTGACGTGTCATACAAAAAATGACGCCAAGATTTTTTCACTTGGTCGCATTGCCCTCGGACGCTGACGACAACTAACGACGGGTCATTAATTATTTATTTTGTCTTTCCTTCTTCAAAGTGAAACGAGTAAAAAGGGAATTTATTTAATTATCCTTTTATTAAGTATTAATGATTTTTCTCGAGAGCTTCTGTGCAACTAGAAGTGCTTAATAAATTTATGTATTACATATATATATAAAGTAGATGGGGTAAAATAGACAACTAAAAAAATTCATAACAATTTTATTTTTTTTCTCGGATATATATCATATATTTTTTACGACTTACATTTCTTTTTTAATGGCATACGTTATTATAATTTTAGTTGGGACAATATAATTTTTATTTATCATAAAAGTCATATTAAGAATGACAAAATATTTAAAATAATTAAATTCTGACTCATTTTTCATGTTTCTATAATTATAAAACTTGTGAAATTCTGCAGTAAAAATAATTATATTAATTATTTTTAAAAAAATAACATAAACATTAATTTGTAAACAACTTTAAACAGAAAAAAAAAATTTATTCAAAGTAAAATTTGTTTGAATTAAAGTTTATCTCTTGAATAAAATTAAAACTTTTTTCTCAGCCACTTTTTTAGATATTTAAAATTTAATTTCACCTCTTACTTTACTTTAAACAGTTTATCGTCAAGTAAAAAACCAAAATAACTTATTCACAGTAAACGATTATAAATGTGTCCGAGAATAAATAAATTGCTGAAATAATTAATAAAAATAGTTACGATGCTTGACACGTTTTCAAGATGGCCCTAAAATTCTTGGAAGTGACTGTCGATGAAAATTCGAAACTTGCGCACACTCGGGACCTCAAATATCAGTAAAACCCATCGACTGTTAATCGATAGTTTACTAAACAACTCGGATAATGTTATCGAGAAGTTGCATGTACTCGTGAGGGTGAAAAGACAAGACGATGAGGGTCAAATGAGTCGCGTGTCCACGCCAATGTAATTTGCTCATGACTTTCTTACTGGTTAGAAGGTAAACTTCCGTTCTGAGTTCCTCGGGTTTCCCATTGCTAAGAGAAAAGAAAATGAAAGTGGAGTTGATTGCGTACAACTCGTTGACTTTGCTAACATTACTTTATTATCAATCTATCTTATCTCTCGCCCATCCCCTCATTCTTTCTTTTTCTTTCTTTTCCTCATCCCCTAACGTCTTGATATTTTAGTGCGCGTAAAATAAGACATACAATGATCTCTTGACATCTTTGTACATTTGCACGAACACCGTGTGTTATCCTTAGTATCAACAAAATGACTTTTGTTACATCGTATATACGGTAGTTAATACATTTTTTCGTGTTCGTACTCTATTTATAAATCACGAGTCATTAATCTTTTTTTTATTTGTCATTAAATAACAGGGTTGAAAAAAAAATCACTACTACCCAGAAAATATCTTAAATCATAACAGTAAATAGATATCTTAATTGTAAAAGAAAGAAACATTTTTTTTTCTTACAGTTAATTATTGTGTGTGAATTTAATTTAGAAAATTTTTAGTCTGTTGCTTCATAATTAATTTTCAGATATTTTCTAATTAGAATCATTAATTGATTGAAAGCTAATATTTACTTACTTGATGTTGAGATGGCAACTTGCGAGGGTTAGAATTGTAAACATGGAATGAAATCATACATTTTAATGTATTACATACATTAATAACTTAGATTTTTTTTCCTGAAATTAGACTCAGTCGAAATTTGTATATTCTAATTTCCTTTCAAAGTGCGTAATGAACTATTTATTGAGTCTTACATCAATCACATCAATTTTTTTACAACCCATACAGTTCTAAAACACTACTTTGATATTTTTGTGTTCATTATAAATTTTATTATTCATGTCAATGCCGTTGATTTATAATTTTTCTCATCGCAATAAATTAATAATTATAAAATTATATTTTTTTGTTAATTGAATATTGATACCATCGCATGGTCATAAATATTTAAGAGTTTAAAACATAAATTTGCAATGAATTATACATTGAAAGTTTAAATGTGTTTAACAAACTGTAAAATTGAAAATTTTCATAATAACGATTTATAAATTTAAATTAAACATTTTATTGTTAGATGCATGTTTCAATTTTGGTTTTGCCAGAACATTTTATACTTTTGACAGCTAACCATTCAGTTTAAGCTCTTTATATAATATAATACGTAAAATTACATTATCAGTGAAATTAAAAAAAAAAAAATAATAAAAGTTTTTCATAATTAACCATAATATATATATATATATATATATATATATATATATATATATATATATATATATATATATATATATATATATATATATATATATATATATATATATATATATATATAGAACTCATTATATTTCGTTTTCGAATATCGCGATAAAATGTATGGCCAATTACCATCACATTCATTTTTATCATATTTTAAACTTCATACACTATTTATTTAATACATATGTATATAATTTTATATATTCTATTGTTATTGAAAACATGCTCCCGCGCTATTTAAATATTGTACTCATGTATTTCTCTCAACTCATTTAATTTTACAAATATTGCCGAGTTTCATTTAGGGGAAAAATATAAAAATGCCTCAGGGATATCACACACAACAATTATATAATACAATGTATATCACATATATACGTATAGATATTTGTTATATTTTGAAACAGCGAAACCCCTTTTCAATCTAGTGTTCCATAACAATCATCATTATCATGCTCATCTTCATCATCACCGTCACCATCACCATTACTATCACCGCGATAATCATCAGACCAAAAGAGAACATAACAAGCTTTATTATTTAAAGCAACGCCCCCAGGGTGTGGCGGTTCCTCGTTTAAATAATTGGCAAGTCTATATAAGATTGTATCTTCGGACGTAATTACAACAAGTCCCGCAGACTTAACTGTATATATCCACATCAACATACACATATTTATATTCTGAAACGGGTGCAATCGGATATACCTCGTACTCTATAACGTTAAATCCTTCGGGCAATAATATAAGAAGAGAAACAAGGTCGGTGGGGAAATATGTTCTGGCAGCAATAGCCTAGGGTGCTCTTGTCGACGACGCCTCAATACTATTTACCAAAGTATATGCACTCTTGTATAAAAATAAAAAATAAAAAATAAAGCAAGACCCTGTTGAAGAAGTGGGTGGTATAGAGAGAGGGTGCGATCGCGAATAAAGAGCAGAGGGTAACGGAGGAGTGTAATGTTACACACAGAACAGTGAGCCGAAAGCTTTATGCCAGTGAATCGGGAACACGCAAACTTGGGGTGGCGATTTTCGCATAATGTTTTGCTGTGAATAGTATGTACTGACGCCTGGAGGCAACGTCAGAAGAAATTCTCCACCCTGCTGACATTCGGCGGCTTTAGAACCCTCAAATCATGAGGGGACTATAGACTTGTTATTCACTACAACAGACTCGTTAAAATCCCGTGTACACAAGTACACAAACTCTATACCTTGATGATAATATTAAACGATCTTATATGCCATCGTCTATTGTTAATCCGTCTATTAAACTTTTCACTACACTGTAAATCTTCTTTATATTTTATTTATCTGGTTAATATGCATTTCAATCCCACTTGCTTCATTAAAAATCCATATCTTATCATATAAAAAATATTCTATCAGAATATTATAAATTATAAAAAATTAAAACGTGATTTACAATTCTATATAATTGATATTGTTAATTAAAACCTTTGTTAAGTTAATTAAATATGAAACGCTCGTAGGTAAAATTTATTTAAATTTTGAAATTTATTAATTATTTAACAATGTCCATCAAGCTAATATTACACAAAGCTGATTAATCTCTAATGACGTTTATCTGGTTCGGGAAAAAACTTCACGTTAATAATTAAAAACCATTCACTCAGTAGCATAATAATTAAATTACACGAATAAATTATTTATTTTTGTGATGGTGAATTATTAATATAAAGAGTAAGTTATCCTTTTATTAATGTAAAATATGATGATTTAGTTTGAATGACTTTATGGTCATGAATTGGTCCAGGGGATCATGAGAAGTGAGGGTGTAGAGGGATTAAATTCCAACGGGGGTTAAATCTTATATTATATACTGAGCTCCTGGTGGTGGCCTAATATCCGCGAGTTAGTTAATCTTCCGGTTGAGGCGTGGACTGGCGTATAAATTATTAAGTGAAGCTTCCCAGAGAATCCGGGAATGAGAAGTGACAGATAAATCCTTCGTAACTCGATATCAAATTATTAAATCAGCTGACAAGATAAATATATTTTTAATTGTTATTTCAAATTTAATTTTACGCCTAATTTATTCGTCTTTCGAAATTATCCTCTTTAGTATGTGATTTCATAAATTATAATATTATGACTACTTATTGTCGAGATGAGTTTGTGTGAAGTGCCCCCGAGAAATGGAAAATTAAAATTTTTATCCCTGTCTTCTGTCGCTTTTCAATGCTTCAGCATTTATCAGACAGATTAGAATAATACTCTTGTCAATGTCTAAAAGCTAACGTGAAGCTAAAATATATCTTGTCAAATTAAAATTTTTTAATTAAATATAAAAAGGAGGGGCAGGTAAAATAAAAATGATAAAAAATACTCACTTTAATTTTCCTGATTATACTAAATCATTCAATTCTCCTTTCGATTCAAAAAAATATCAGACAAATTATTAATTTCCATGAGTATTCAAAAAATGAAAATTATTCCTTTCATATTTAATTAATAACTTTTCTACTACTTTTCAATTCAATATCGATTTTTCTGTGGTAAAATTTCTCAATCTCTACAGCATTGAATGATAAAATTAACAATAAAAATATCAGAAAGACGTAATAAATTATGAATAAAAATTAAATTATAAAAGTTCCTCGCATCTATCAGAGCATTTAATTTATTTATTTAATTCAAATAAACTTTGAAAGTAAACGGGTTACTATTAAATAAATAACTCGATACATTCATCCATCAATTTATTAAATGAATAAAAATTTATCTTGTGGCATTCAGTTCTCCACAACCCTTTCAATCAGTCAAGCATTTAATCAATAATATTAAAAAATTTAATAAAAAAATTACAAACCCAACAAAACGTTTTTATATTTTTCATAAATTAAACAAGGATGTAAAGAGAAAAAAAATGTCAAGTAATCTAGTAAATAAATCGCAAGTGCACAAGTACGATAACAAAAAAAAACCTATAAGCTATATCTATCCCCCGACACAATATTATCGATATTTTATTCGTAGTTACAGTAGGTCTATTCCTGTATGTATTTATGTGTGTATTATTATTATTTATTTTTTTTTCTAACCCTCGGTTATAGCAGCACGATCTGCAGTTCCTTCTCAGGACTTACGAGACTGTCGCGTACATTCATTCATACATAATGTACATGAATGTGCACACGCGGATACGAGTAACTCAAGTCTGCAGTGGAGATGATGCGAGTTGTGCTGGGTGTCTAGGGTGTAACACACACCAAACACGATTCACTGGCTTTTGTGGGGTTACTTTGATAGATGTCTATACTTTTTTTTCTTCCTTCCTTCCTTTTGCTTTCTGCTCCTTAAACTTTCACGACACTAAAAAACTTTCGTGTCACTACGCAATGAAATTTTTATTTATCTACTTTACGGTACGTCTTCACGGTTCACATGTCAACAGATAACTTTTTATAAATCATTATTCTAAATAAGATTAAAATAATGTCATAAATAAATGCTGCATTAATTAAATTAAAAGAGGGGACTGAAATACTTTAAATTAGTAAACATCACGAGACTGAGACAAGAGCAAACGGAAAAGATCTAGTGCCGCGTGTCCATTATACACACGATAATCCAAAGTGAACGAACGTTCTTCATATTTGTTTACACCGAGCCGAGGGTTCCATAATGACTAGATAGAGGGTCAGTGGGCCGTACAGATCGATCCGCTCAAACAGACTCAAAAGTCCCTTTATATTACTTGCATTATCGTTACTATGGCGTATGTGGTAAACGCACTTTCAATAATCCCCAGCCAACTCATATCAACCTTTGCTTGCTTAGCTACTCTACTCGATATTTGTACCCTATTTTTCTGCACATTGCAGCTTTGAGTATGCAGGGTAAATGTTTACTATTCAAAGTAAATATATATTGTCAAATTTTTTTTTACTTTCGTTTATTTTTCCATAGTTAGAAATATTTTTTCAAACATAACATAAATAAAAATATTTAGATTTTTTTGTCTTTGCTTTTACATTCAGTTTATTTAGCTGATTGGTTGTATTGGTAACGTTGTTTCATTTAAAAAAATCCTATGGCAAAAATATTATTTTACAACCCGTTAACGGAAAATTTAAAAAAATAATGACTATTTTCGAAAAGAAAACATTTTTTTAATCGTGGGTAATTTTTTTTCAATTTATCAATTGAAAGAATAGTAAAAATTATTTTTTTTTTCAAAACCTACATGAGGTAATTTTAAATTTTTAGTGTAAAATATGTACCGACATACATAAAATCCATTGTCTTGTTTGGATCTCGTCAATCAAATTTGCATGAGTAAGATTTCATGGAACTCGTGTGCATGCAAATTTTGATGGTCCTATGGTATATTTAGTATATAGCATAGTAACAAAACACATACTGTTGATGCGAATACACAAGACTGGCTCTGTGTTCTCTTCTACTTCAACTTCAACTGCTTCCGTAGCGTCTGCAGCCCTCAAGGCAAGAAGATCGAGGGCTCTCGTCTGCCTGCCGTCAGGATTTTTTCTCATCACGTCATTGCATTGACATCTAAAAGAAAAATATTACCATTTTTCCGTCAATTTACAATCAGCTATCATATTTTCAATATCATGTTATCAACCACTCGAGGTTCTTCTATCGATACTTCATCATCATCATCATTAAAATTATTTTATTCTAAAGCTCCATTATTTCGTTATCTTATACATTGCTCTATTAAATTTGAAACCCAGGAAATCTCTTCAGATTCTCATGGCAGTTCAACAAACCAAATAGTCTTTACGTCATTATTTTTTCCTCTTCCGAGTCAAGTTTTCAATCCAATTGTCATTTAATTGCACTGTTTTTTATTGTTTACTTTAATTAATTTTATTTATTTTTTATTAACAATAAATATAAAAAATAAATTACAGCGAATTTAATGATGATTGTTTGAGATATAGTGAAGATAGAGGAGGACATGGTGTGTGCAGTGAAGTAGATACAGAGAGAGAGAGAGAGAGAGTGGAAGATGGTTTTCTCAGAAGTATAAAACGTTGATGGTATGATCAAGGTACGAAATGGTGTGGGAGAATGAGGAATAAGGCGAGTGTGTCGGTATAAGACGAGGATTGAGGAGTGGAAAGGAGCGGAGGGAAAGGTGAATAAGAAGGTAAGGCGAGTCCCGGGAAATTCTCGTGTGGAAGAATCAACGGAAGTGCTATTCGACGCGCTAGCAACCGATGCGGCGTACATCCGACGTGCACCATTTTGCCTATTACCCACGGCACATAAAGTCTAAGATACTACTTTTGTTGCTGCTCCTTCTCCTGTTTCTGCTCCTACTGCCACTACTGCTACTACTACTACTACTACTACTACTACTACTATTATTCTTGCAGCTACTACTACTTATACTTTTCCTGATGCTGGTACTGATGCTGATGATAGTATAGGTGTAAGAATCAACGAGCCAAAGCGAGTAATGAAAAAGTTAAAACCAAAACTTGAGTTTAACCAATTCGCAATGAAATCACAATTATTGTCAATTATTTTATTATTTTATTCATTTCATCTTTGAAATTACTATTTTTTTTTTTTAAGCTTTTAAACTGGGAATAAAAAATTAATTGCAAGCAGTACATGGTGTGCTGAAGATAGACATATTATGTTGATTTATGTTATGATGATGATTATCGTTTATTTTTTATGGTCAATAAAATATACATATATATCTAGTGGATGGAATACGAAATTGATATAGAATGGGGTGAATATATTAAGTTAATGATATAATTGTTTGGTAGTAATTATTCTGGCAATAAAATGCAGGAAAATATTACCCTGAGTTTGAAATAAAATTAATAGGGTATTTGATAGTTTGGAAATAATATTTCTGGGTGTTTAAGAGGAAATCCATATGTTTATGGGTAATACGTAAGACGACAAATATAATGGTATAGTATATGATAGGATGAGATGGGAGAGGAGGGGAGGGAATGGGATAGGATAGGATAGGATAGTAGAAAAGTTGAGAGCGAAATTATGAGCAATAACATAGCCATCCGAGTTATTTCTTTTCCGGATTTTCTTCTACATCGTTCCCGCGAGTGCGGTAAATCGAGAATCTCTACTACCGGAAAGCTCGTACATTTTTCCACTGTTTTCACAGACTCAGCAGAACCACCCGAGTAGCTAGTATATGCATCCTCTTCATTATATAAATATACCTTTGTACGCGATAAAAAGTTTTAAATTACAATCTCGTTATAATTTCAATTATCTCATTTATTATTGTGTACTGAGCTACACTGATAGAAAAAATATCTCGATTCAAGAAAAATTTTTTCTTCAAAATGTGGTTCTTGTTTTAAAATTTTTAATTGTTTTAATTTAAGAAATAAGTTTTTGAACCAAAAAATTGAATTTCTCGAATAGAGAAAAAAAATTCTTCGTTTGAGAATGTTATTCTTCGATGAAGCCTTTATTGTTTTGAAACAAAATCTGACATATTTGGCTTAAGAATTTCTTGCTCTTGGATTGAGATAGGCAAAATGTAGGTTTAAGACATTACCGACTTGTTTCGAGAATGGCGCGATTTTTAAATCAAGATCTCAATTTACTCAGCTTGAAAAAAAACTTTTTTTTTTATTTTGAAAATAAAAAATTTCAAAGTGATTTTTTAGGACTACATTCATTTACTTCAGATATGTTAAAATAGAAATTTATTTTAAAAAAAGTTTTTTTTTTCATTACTTTGAAAACATCTTTCCATCAAGAAATTATTACTTGAACCAAAAATTTAAAGTTCTTAAAATAACAATACGACATTTTTAGCTGAAGAGACAAGTGGTCTTGCTTAAAGACTTCAATAGTATCGATTGAAGATAATTTAGTTTCGGGTCAAGACACGAGAGTTATCCATCAAAGATACAAAATCTTTAGAGCCAAGAAAATCTAAATCAAGACAAGAATTTCTTGAAGCAAGACAATTGCTTTTCTTCAGAAATAAATTCTTGGCTCAAGAAAATATTTCTTGAGCCAAGATAAAATTTCTATCAGTGTATAAAAAAATATGTGACGGCGATCACGCTTAATTTGTTGGAAATCACATTATTTTAATAAAATTTTAATTTTCTCGCTTCACGATCCGTTATCGATATAGTTATTTAATATGTGAAATTCATATTATTTAATGAATAACCTAGAATATTTTCTAAAAATAATTTTAATATATATTTCATATTTCTTGTTCTAAATTATTTGACAGGAATTTTAAATTATTCTTCTAATTTAATTATCAATTTGAACACCATGAATATCTTCTCTAGATTAAATGATTATCAATAAGTCAGCTTGTCCTAATTTTGTTTTAAGTTCTTCGAGTAAATTTTTTATCTGAACATTTTAAGTAAATTTTAAAATGCAATGAAAACTTAAGTTTTATTGAATTTTAAAATATGTAGTATCCAATCGATTTATCGAGTTAAAAAATCTAAGTATACCGGAGCAAAAGGATATTAAAAAAAAATAATATATTCATGATACTCTAACTCGCAAGTGGAAAAAGGCCACATAAAATACCTGAATATTTTTTTTTTCTAATATTCGATTTTATTTTTTTGGAGCTGCCCTTATATTTCCGAAAAAAAAAAAAAAAAATATTACAATAATTGAAAATTTTCCTTATTTTCTTTGAATGTCCATAGAAAGCAAAAGATCCAACTCCCAAAATGTGCATAATTTTTTTTTGTCGCTTTTTCACCCAACTCTCCCCTATGTCTATTATTTTTATTTCCCTCAAATTATCAATTATTCAATAAATAAAATTCTCATGCCTCTTACTTAATTAAAACCGTAATTTAATTAACGAATTACCGACATTGTGGCCCAGTTTGTTGCAGTCTGATGAACAAAAACTCTGATAAATACTAAAAAAATTTTGTTCTTTCACTTTCTCTTGTCTTAGTTTCATACATTGACGCACACTTACATGTACGAATTACTCATCGGCTCGTGGATAATTTGCATTATTCTCCCGTTGGCAGAGTCGGTGGCGTCACACTATACAACTCAACCACTACCACTACTATGATCACTATAGTAGTAGTAGTAGTAGTAGTAGTAGTAGTAGTAGTAGTAATAGTGTAGGGAAGGACCTCTCGCGCGCGATTTCATTTGCCTAGCCCATTAACTCACTCCCTCGATTTTCCACGTTGCCTTGGGCGTCATAATAATGGCACTCGGCGTTGTCGCGGCCCACTGCCTACGTGACTCGTAATAATTCACGGAGCGACACTCGTCCACATTCCCAATATCATTGTGCTTATTGTTATCACTGTAATGGTATAACCAACTTGATACACACACTGTTGTGCACCTCTTTATAATGCATGTTGTTCAATGGATATGCTCATAAATATATCTATATATAGATACAACTATCATCACCATAAACCTTGAGAAACTTACGGCTACATTGTCATCTCCTTCGGCAACAACCCAAGGGGTCACAGTCACCACAGTCATAGTCATAGTCATAGTCATAGTCATACTTGTTGTCGTTGTCGTATGTCATATTATTATACGAGCCTGCAAGCTCAATTGCCATTTTCAACGAATTCTCAAACGTAATTTAACCGGACAAAACAAGACTGCTCTCTGGTATGCCACAGTAAGCAACAGAGCATCATCTCTACGGAGAGTCACGTCATGTCCCCGGCGAATCACTATAACTTTCAAATAGTAATAGCAATTCTACACTTCTCTCTTCGCACAATTCTCATTTTCTGCTTTTCAAACATACTGTGTATGTCAATTTAAATCCCCATGACAATATGTGACTTTCTCAGCATATATTAAAACTCCAGGTACTTTTTTGTTTTAAAAAATCATTTTGCGTGCGCTAAATATTTTTTTACTTTTTTTCACTACTCTATCCAAGAACAAAACGTTGAGCTTGATAATATACAAGAGAGTGGGACACGATGGAGCATCAAGAAGAGTAATTAATTTTTTTTTCTGGGTCAAGACAGAGTATCACGGAAAAATTTTTTGATATCTTAAATTCTCTGTGCTTTTTTTGACCTCAAGTACTCGCAGTGAACTCAAAACTACACCAAATTATCAAAGTACTCCACAGTTTCCTACTCGGTCATAACTATTGATTTTAATTAGACTTTATCGACTAGGACTTTGAATAATTACCAAATTATTGATGAATTTGAAACTAGTTTAATTTAATTTATTAAAACCTATTGTTCATAGTCGAGAAAACTTTCATCATTATATAACTGAAATACTTTAAAATTCATATTAATTATATTACTAGACTTCATGTCATGGAAAATCGTTCACTAAAATCAAAGTTAAATATTTTATTTTTATTGAATAAACCAATTAATTTAAAATACAACAGATTGCTCGGGCAAACGATTGTACTTTGTAAAAAAAATGTATTATGCTTTAATAATGATTCCACATTCAATCGTTTGAATTATTTTCACTTTAATATAATTAAAATTATAATAATGGAATGGATTTGTTTTTAAAATATGTAGTAAAATTAAATTCAGCTTTCATATATAAATTAAACTGCATTTGAAAATGTTCAATTTATATCGAATGATCTATTTAGAGAATTTAATTTAAAATTAATTTGGTTTTCTTTTACATTGAGGTTTGGGAAACGAAGCACTATAGATTCCCCGGGGCACAATCGATCCACTAAAAAATTTGGAAAAAACCAAAAAATTATAATCAATAATACGTCATATTTACAGAATTTGACATTAAAGGGGGGGGGGGAGGAGTGTCTCTGTGTCGGTCTTCTCTATACAAACATATTTAAACGATGTCGTGTATTTTGTGGCGAGATTTATTGCTGGAAGTTGTTTTGAGTTCAACAGTGCTCGTGCGATTTTATTTTGTTCAAAAATATACCGAGCCGGAAGCGTAAGTGGTGATAGGAGTACACCAAACTAGTGTGTGCACAATAAATAAATAAGTGGTGGGTAAACGAGGAGCAATTTTCTGGGTACTGGGCAATCTATGGTAATTGTTGACGGACATATTTGTGTGTACTTTGTTAGATAGAATCTATACCATGGAAGTGTTTGTTTCTTTAAAGTGAAATTGCCTTAGGGTTGTTTTGTTCTCTTACCACCGAAAGGTGCTGAGTATCCTGACTCGATCGTCTTCTTACACTTGCTCGAAGCACCGTTTGAAAGTTGTATAAGTAACAATAACTTGGTTTCCTACAATTGCTACCTACTTCAATTTACTTTTTTTTTATCGACACAATGGTATTTTTATCTCGACTATTTTTATACTTTTTTTCTGGTTTATTGAATTACTTATTTACAAAATTTTAATTATTTAATTTTATGATCCTTGAGGAAAAACTGATATTTTCTTGTTCTCAATCAGAAAATTGTTTTGTTAATTTTTTTCAATTGAAAATTTTGGATTCAGATGACAGTTAAAATTTTTTCCTCCTGTTATTTCCTATTTCACTTCTCACTACGTGTGTTAATAATATATCAAAAGGAACAGGAATACTTCAACGGTATGCAAAAATACCTCTTTAAGCTTCTCAGTACATCGATCAATATCTATCTAAATAGGCATATTTTTTCGTTGATTCAAAAAAAAATCGCAAAAACAATGAAACCCTCGTGTCTTTGAACGACATCGTGCCTTCTTTTCAGCAACTCTTATAGCACGAAATCATGATGAAAGATTGATGAGATCACCTGATATCGCGAATCTAATAAATCATGTCTTTTTGTGTTATCTACATACTTTACAGCTTACATTCGACTGTTACTCAAAGTAATAAAAGTCTGACAAACATCCAAGTGCCTTTTTATTCCTCTGTAAAAAGGACTACACAATCATTTCTTTATTTTACATTATACAAAAAAATCTATATGTATATTTTTATAATGAAAAAAAAATTTTAAATCTATAGAAAGAATATTCAACAACATTTTCTTGTTTCTCAGCAGTAATGGATCTAAAAATATAACAGAATTATATATATATTCGTTTTATGCTATATCTCTAGTATATTTATAAAATTATTAAAATATAGCTTTCTCTAATATTTAATTTATTTAAAAAATATCAATCATTACATTGCTTCTCTCTTTCTCTCTTTCTCTCTCTCTCTCTCTCTATATATATATACATATATATACATATATATATAACGATTATTTTTATTACAAGCAAAAGTCTCTTGAATTTTCATTTTAAAATATAAATTTAAACTTCGATTTTATAAAATATTGTATCAGTAGTATCTAAAATAAGCTTCACTAGCTAGTATATGTATATATTTATATATTGAAGATACATATATATGATATGTACTTTTACTCTCGCGTAGGTTACCTCATCACAAACCAATCTCGAGTATATCGTTGAGGGTGTTAAACCCACTGACCTGATTACCACGTCGCTTGATCTTCAACATTTAATCGTAGCTTCTATTAGGCGCTTGCAAATATGGGCTCGGGTGTGTATCAATATACATATATACATCTATCCCATTTTAATCAAATAACTGTCGATGTTTATGCATTAGTTTAATTACGACCTACATATTAGATTACTATGTTTAATAATCATTTTTAAATTAAATTAAATTTACATTTAGGCCCTCTATTAATTATTGATTATTGGCATTAATATTAAACACCATAATTCCCAAATTTAATAGTTGATCAGCCACATGTCACTTACATTCAAGTCAAATATAATTATCAATTAAGTTAACGAACGTCATAATGACAATTTTTTTTTTATTTTTATTAAATCAAAAATTATTTTCTTCAGCTCGTAAATAATGAATCAAAAAAATAACTTAATTCAAAATTTTAATGTTATTGCAAGCAATAGAAACAAAGTATAAATAAATAAAAAGTTATTTTGGTTAATAAAAGTTTGAGTACTTTTACTCTATGTTCCATAAAGTATGTACGAGTAAATAAAAAATGTTAATTAAAATTATGATATAACTTTGTGACTAAAAATTTTCAAGAGCTGAGTATATTTTTTAGTTACCGTGGCAATTAATTTTATATATGCAAACGATATATGTCATTTGTTAAAATATATACTGTCGCATTAGAAGAGTATATGTAAAATTAAGCTGAACATACATACATGTATATATATGCTGGTATTTCATAGTAAACGTGTGTATTATTTACGTTAGTTATGCCTCGTACTCAAGAGACGCATTTGCACTCAAGTCCATTATTACTTTTGTCCATGGATTATTCTGACAGCTTAACACTCGCCAGTTAAGTAAATCCTGTCCCGCGAGTATTCTCTTCTCTTCTCTTCTCTTCTGTATATGTGTATACATATTATCATTACATACATATACTTATTACATATATACATGCATAGGAAGACTTGAGAGATTCTCCTGTCTCAATGTCCGTGCTGCTGAATGAGCTGGTGCTTCTACGTACTCTTCTTTACAGTCTGCAGTAGTACAACCAGCACCAGCGCCAGCATTAGTAGCAACACAACACCAACATGTCCACTCAAAACTGACAAAGGACCGTAAGCTAATTATTCAGCCTGTCATAAAATTTTATCAACGAAATATAGCTGTTGGTTTATTTAGGATTTTTAGTTGCCCTCTTGATTATACTTCGTTCATTAATTGATTTTCCAATGAGAAAAAGAGAGTCTTTGGTGTGTTTTTTTATTTATTTACTGTCCTAGTTTAAATAAGTAATGAGGCTGGACATAAAAAAGGTAATGCATGCTGTGAAAAATCTTACGAAACAATTCTCACGGAGATTTTAAGTAGAACTAGAGCACACAGGCTTAACGTATACCCAAGTGGATAGTTTTGTTGTGCTCTTGGGATTATGCTTTCTATCCCACAAGGTTCACAGATGTTTACTAAAGGGTATTGGCTCTTCTATATTCCCTTGCAAATATATAGATATATGAATATTTATTTATAGAGATATATGTATATGAGGGAAAAGCGATAAATGAATTAAGTAACCCTCTCGTTGTGATATTAGACAAACTATCGTCACTATTTGTGGATATCGAAGTTACGTTTGATCTGAATCAGATTGATTAAATAAAAATAAGTAGGGGACGTCAGGGCATGATGGGTTATTTGAGCGAGTAATTTTTTTATTGATTTTAATTACCGTGCGTAGTTTGTTTTTATGTTTTGAGGAAATTCATTATTATTTTTCAATAATTTCAATATTAGAATTTTTTTTCAAAGCATGACGAGGATTTTTTTATTGCCCCGGAATTCATAGCGAACTCGAAATTAGCAAAGAATTCTTGATAAAATTTTTTCTTTTTTTACTGATATTATTAAACGTCTCGTAGTCCTCCACATGCTTAATATCGCTTTGACATTTTCGGTACATGAAACATTAATGAAAACTTTTCAAACAATCGCTTCTAAGTTTATTGATATTCCAATTAAAAATCGCAAAGGTTAAATTTGATTAAGAAAAAATTTAATTAACAAGCCTTGAAAAAATATGTCATTTGTTGTTAAAATATTAAATTCCACCGATACGTTTGTTTGAATTGATTGACATATGCTGTTAATAAAAATAAGCACCTATTGCTCATATATGAGTATACTCAAAGTACTTTCGCTGTACTCAATTTCGATAGTCAGTGAAACATCATAAAATGTGATCATCGTTTATAGTTGACATTTAATAAAAATTTGTTTGAGTACTCAGTGAATAAAATGAAGAGAAAAAAATAATATAAAATACACACTGTGATCAATGATATATATTTTCATTTCTGCTGGAATGAGAGTTCGCAATGAATATTGTACCAGAGGGAATCCGCAATTTGTTAGTGTATCTCACGTATGTTTGAGCGGGTTATACGCAAAACCACATTTTTGAAGGCAGCATTATACCATAACCTTGCATTTCATAGGTGATATTTTTGATAAGCGAGCAAGCTATACATAATTTAGTAAACACTGGCAATTAATCAAGAGCGCAAATACTTCATGTTCAATGTACATATATCATGTTTGTGTACTTACTGACTGATATTAATAACGACATGGATTTCCATTTGTATGAGAGAAAAAAGTAATGTACGTATTCTATCGGATAATTAGGATGAATAGTATGATCGGACACATACTCGATACTTTTTTCTGTTTCCTCTCGAAACGAGAGTGCAGTTAAACAGTTTGAAGCAAAAACGCAATTGAGTTTTGACCACAGTAGCTTGGAAACATTGAGACAAAAGTAAAAAGTTGTACAAACTGAGAAAAATAAAAATAGACTATGACATATATATATATCGTCTACATTGGTGTCGTTATCGTTCTCACTATTATTTGCTTTTAACTTCCCCGTCTCTTATTTTACTCCGTCGCCTCTCTCGTTCTCAGTTTGTTTGAATGTGCCAACAAAAAATGAAAGAAGGAACAAAAAGAAAAAGAAAAAAGTTAAAGAATAAGTAAAGAAAAAGCGGATCTGAAGAAACAGGAAGGCGGTGAAGAAAAGTGAGAAAAAATAGGGAAAATAAACAAAAGAAAAATGTAAGAAAATAACAAAAAAAAAAAAAAAAGATGAAAACACGGAGATAGAGGAACCAAGTTTTCCTTACAAGGTGGGAGACAATCTTTCGAGTTAATCAGAGACCACCAGCACGGCAACTGCTGCGGAGTAGAGCGTCTTCACCAGTTTCAACAGAGTTTAAACCAACGAACAAAGACGGTCAATGTTTGAGGACCGAGTTTAACAGAAAACGAGAGTCGTCCGTAAATGAGATCTAACATCCACACGCGAAGAATAATATAAAAACTAAAAAAGGATTTGAACTAAGGAAATTTTATATCCTTACAAAAGTAGATCACGTGCGAAAACTTGTGATTTATCAAAGAATAAAAGTTTACTCTTTTTTTTGTTTTTTTCATCGGCGTAATTACATTTTATAGCTTAATTTGATTGACTATTTAATCACTTAATGCAATTCCAATAGCCGCGTAGAAAAACGCTGGGTTCGCGGTTAAATTAAATTTTCATCGGAATCTTTTAATAAATTTAAACTTTACCCAAACTATTACCTCTGATAATAATTTTAATTAACCATAATGTCTGCAGTTTATTTTATTATAACTTTTCATCAGTCTTCAACTAATCCACGAAACTCTGCCGTAAGCACGATTTACTTGCCCAGAAAAGGGCATTATAGATATAAAATAAACTCTTACATTAAAGGTTCGCCGCATAGACTTTGGATCTTGTCTCGCTGAAGGTATAAGAGTGGTCTTATTCCGTAGTAGCATCAGCAGTAGCATTAACAATTTATTCCATTCAGCTCACGTACCATTTTCCGCTCTCTACGTACGCAATGTCCCTTCATGGTAATTTACTTATCCTCCACCTAGTTCTCCTCCTCTTGATCATATAATAGTCATTACATTTACGTTAATGAGAGTATGATGATGACATTAGTTTATACATGTACACTAATGATCTGAGTCACTTGAAATTTATCGTCGTTGCCATTTACAAGATAAGAGGGGACGTAGGAGAAGAAAAAGGAGGCAAGGAATAAATAAATTTAAACACTGACTTTACGAGGTTAATTTTTTTTTCATTAATCATTTAAGCAAGTGTATCAACACAAATTTAGTGCACGTATATATATGAGTTGAGTTAGATTTAGGGATCTGTGGGGTTGAAAATGTATAAGCAACCCCGGTTGTCGTCACAATTTCAATTGACCCCCTGCCAACGCGCCAGATGCGACCGCGGCGCGTGCCGCGTCGAGATGAAAGATGAAACGAGTCTGACGAAATTCATTCTCCCCTAGGGTATAGAATGAATAAAAAATAAAAAAGTCAGTTGAAGGATAAAGGATGGAGGGCTTGTAGGCCCTTTATAAAATAAAATAAAAAAAAGTATCGGAGAAAGGGATGTTGTCCTGTTTATTTAGTTTCTTCTTTTATTTTATCACGAGCGTGGTCTATATAATGTAGTTTATTTTTATTGTCTGAGTAGCACAGGTTCACAGGGAACAGGTTCTCAGGGATGGCAAAAGGACCGCTCGCTTATTTCAATAGCATTGTCTTTTTTCGGGGGATGGATACAATGTATGCTCAATATATATTGTGGTAGATGTATGGACGAGAAAAGCCATAAAAAAGCCACTTGACTGTATGTACGTACGCTCTAGATCCGAGTCATGTGTAGCTCTAAAAAGGTCACTTGTCTGTCTGAAATTGATTGCCCAATCAATGTCAATTTATTATACAATGTCTTTATTAAACGTGAGATACTTTATTGTCAATTAATAATAATTAAACATTCATGATTATTAAATTTATAATTAAATTGATATCCGTTTTTTAGTAACTCGACAGACATTTGCCATTTAAATTTTAATCTAATAATTAAATAAGAAATTTAACGATAAAAAGTTGATGAAACATTTATAAATCATGTCTGATTAATTAAATTTAAATTGAAGTAAGATCACAGGTACATGGTTAACGTATTTACCGTCATTTAATTATTAATCGTTTATAATAATTTACGAACCAGCGATTATGGCTCACTTTCATGAATCTTAATAATTAATTTAATGGAATATTGAAATAAAATTTCAATTATTCACTGGAGTTAATTTTTAATAAAATAATGAATTTTAATTACCTATACGTTTCATTATTTTCATTAATATTTATAGATATTTCTGAGCAACTTAAATCTTTTAATTTTCGCTGACATTTAAAAAGAATATTACAAATTTTCAATTAATTTTTTAAAAATTTTATTTAAGGTCAAAGGTCAAAAAAAAAAAATTACGGAAAAAATTGGGAAAAATAATCCCCGGTAAAATATAATTATTAAAAATTAATAAATTACAATCTGAAATAGTTTTGAAAAAAATGGAATTATTTTACCAAAACTTCTGGGTATCCCCTTTTATCTCGCTCTCTCTAATAAGAAATTAAATTTAAGGCTTAGAAAATCTCACAGATCTCCACTTTATTAAAAATTTTTACAAGCGTAAGTAAATACACATGTACCCAAACGTAATATATATTGCGACAATCGGCGAGAGAATGAAGGAGTAGAGGATTAATTCTGTAGGTGCAAAAGCATTTGGATATTGCGTTAATGTCGGTGTAGGGTAACATGCTCTCCTTTATAGACTGTCATATATATCCATATATATAAATAGAGAGAGAGAACTAAAGTACTCACTTGGCGTGTGAGCTCTCGATCGTTGCAACAGGAACAAGGGTAATGTGTAACGTGGATGCATAATGTATGTTTCATTATAGTAGTGTTTGATGTCGAGTTATTTTCTACCTGCAATCGGTTAGAGTAGATGAAAGCTCGCGTGATACTTGAAACCTCTTTTGCTCCCTCTTTCTCCTTCTCTTTCTCGTTCTCACGTATCGTATGACAATTTTTTGTCCATTGAACTTTTCATGTCGATCGGATCTCACTGAAAAAGCTGTGGGAATATGCTATTGTTATTATTATTGTTATTATTTGTTTAAAATTATACTTTTTGTCGCAATGGTTAAATAGAGATTTAATTGATTGTACGAAAAAAATGAGCGATAAACCTGAACCAGTAGCTCGGGGATGTGAATAACGTGAATTTTTATATATTAGAAATTCATGGCGACGGTTATCTTTATAAGTTGCGAGTTTTATGTTCGTCAAGGCGTTTATGTGGGGGTGGGACTTTCACTACGGCTGTCACGAGGGCTGTGTGGTTGTGGCGGTGACGGTCGCAGCGAGAGGTATAATCGAGATTTAACTGAGCGTGTCTCGTGCTATTACCATATACGTGACAAGAAATAAGCCAACAATATAGACCTAAGACTCGCAATTAGTCCCGATTTATCAATGTCTAGTTTCACTGAGTTTATTGAATGTTGTACACACTTATCATCACGCGAGCTTGAAATCACTGATCTTCAAATATTATTTTTACGAAACTTGTTGTTTCTCCGTTAATTTTTAATTAGTTTTTTCATGCCGAGCATTCACGGAATGATAAAAAGTAATTTATATTTTCAGGAAAGGTCAATTATTTTGTATTTTTAATTATTAAAAAGGTTTTTGTTAACTTTACTAATCCCAATTACATCGAAGTTTTGAAAATACAATGCTCTATTGTGTTGTTCATTTTTAGGTACATGAATTTTTAAACTAGTTCAATAAAATTAAACTTCTTTTTTTATTTTAATTAACTTCTACTATAAATACAAAAACTCATTTCATATTTACTGTTAAATTAGGTCACATTGATGCTCAAACAATATGATTTGGGAAATTAAATTACAACAGAACTCGGTATTAATTTATACTAAGCGACGTGAACTTTTCAAAATAAAGTTTTACTTTCAACAAAATATAAAGTCGGTTGATCATGAATTTAGGTTAAATTATTCCATTGTCTTGCCCTTAATAATGTGATATTTTTGCATCTATCCATTAATTAACGAGGTTGAAGCTAAAAAAAAATTTCCAGATGATACATGTTGGAAAAAACTGAGCAAAGTAATTCTGAATGAACATTTTATTCTTTTATGTAATTTAAAATTGTAATTTCATAAACGGGTTATTTTTATACTATTGGAAGTATCTGGAGATTATTCTTGTAAAATTGAATTTTTTTCCTTCTTATTCTTCTCAGCACGTTTTTAAATTTATTGATAAATATAAAATAAATATTCCTCAACGTCTCTATTTTACCTCCATTTTGTAAATAAAAAATTAGGAGTATAGATTTATGCAGGCGAGGGTTAAAGAAAATTGAGCACTAAGAGCAAAATTGGCTTTCCAAAAATTTCTGTAGACAGAATTATTTTTGAATTTTCCAATTACTTTTAAAAAATTTCATACACTTGCTATCTAGGTCTCAAATTTGATTAAACAAAATTGAAAAAGAACAAATTAAGAATTTTTCTTTTCATATATTGCTTACTCACTCTAACAATAAGTAAATAGAATAAACCAAAGTAATCAAAATAGCTTTAACTTGTAAATTCAATGAAATATTTGCAAATATTCTCTTGGACAAACAATTTCTCGAGTAATTAACTCTACTCTCAAACAACTAATTTACTTCAACCATTCTATTCTCTTTGATAAAGACAGCGCTCGTGTCCATACACACATATATATATATATCCTCTCTTTCATAACCAAGAATTCTAGTGACAATAACTGCTCGCAACAAAATTAAATGCAAATAAATCTCCCCATAAATCGAGTACAAATAGTCATAATGTTTCCGAGTAATTTAAAAGTGAAAGTAAAAAAAATCACTCCAGTCAGCGTCGACAACAGTGACTCACGTGCTTTTTATTGCAAGACATTTGGACCATTAGCACACACGAGTAAGTCTGCGAAATTAGTCGATATATATTTTAAGTGGAGAAGAGTATTTTATTCAAGTGCTCACGCACGCGACTACCCCACGTACATTTTCGGGTGGGTTGAGTATCTCTCTCTTATATTCACTCTTATTCGACTCTCCTGACACTTAAGCCAAAGCTTACCGAGGCTCAGCCCCCATCAGTCTTCATCACTCAATAATACTACTGTGCCGCTACTATCAAGTATTAGGCACACTACACACTTTGCATTAGAGCATTCAATGTCCATTAGCGCCGGATCCGTTTCACCGACGTTCATTGTACGTTTATACACACACTTGAGCCGGTTGAATCTTTTTTCATGTGTATATTACCCTCCAAGGAACCCGGTTAAAAAACATCAACAAAGATTCAGACGCAGACGGTTTAAAAAAATATTTATCTCGCTGTCTTTCTCGCAAAACAGCAATTTATTAAAAGATTATGCAGATAAACTGCACAAAGAATAATTAATCTTTGCAAGTGCACTTCACTTTTCAGCGATTAAAAAAATAAATTGAAAAAATTAATTTGGATTATTGAAATTGTATGGAGACGAAATGAAAAACAAGACGCGACATATTTTTTTATATTCGAGTTTAAATAATGTGGGTAATAAATATTGTGTTTTACACCCTCTTCGAATGTGAAAAATGTGTGTCGTGATGTCATACTTTTCCGTATGATCAACGGGGACGTCACTTTTTCATAGGGCGTCACATGAATCAAAACCAACGACGCGTCAATAGATTCACCCTCAAGTCGCTTCTTATTTACAAAAAGACATTTATATATTTTTAAATTTGCGCTACATATTCTTACACTTGTTGTTATTTATGGGTAAAGCCGCCATTTTCATGTTTACATTATAGTCGGCTAACCTTTTTATATTTTTTTTTTTTAGTTTACATATTTTTTATATTTATAAAGTGTTATTGTCCGAACAACAGGATTATTGATACCAGACATCTTTTTATTTTTATTTCACGTTTTTATAGCCGATGAATTTTTTAAAAATCGCGGAATGTTAAATTGTAACGGGGAGTGAGGATCGTTGAACAAATATAAAAGTAACAAATTTACGCATGGGCACGAAGGTGATTTCATATCTATCAAAACGCTTTTAAATTTACCATTTTCAGTTACCTTTGATACAGAGGTTCTGAACGAGATATCTCCGTGTCGCGTTATCTCTGCAGGAATATTATATTTTACAATAAAATTTAACCTTTTGTCTCACTAGATCTCTGTAAACGACGCGATACACGTACTTCCATGAGTACATTGACATCCATTTGGTCAATATATAAAAATATCCCATAGCAGGAAGGAAAATGCGGAGGAAAAAAATTTTCTATTGTTACCTTTTGAACATAACAATTCAAACTTGACGAGCCGCATGTCCGTAATCTATTCCGGTGTATTTATAGCGGGAAATTTCGATTTTCACATGATCAATTGTTATGGTAAATGAAAAAAAAAACGGTTTACTGGAGTCTATACTGTAAAAAATCAGAAGTTCACTCCGATTCGGAGTTTTAATATTAAAATAAGCTCTCCTTTGGAGTGAATTTGACTACAAAGGGATTAAATAAGTACACAGTGATCCGCTCGTCATTCACTCCGAATTCAATTCGCGTTCACCCGCAATTTTTTTACAGTGTATCGATGTTTTTTTTTGACTTTTTCATTTCTATAAAAATATTTAATTACCTTGTTATTTTAAAAAATATGTATACGTAGATATATGTATGTATACGTTTTTTTTTTTCGTTATGATTACAATAAACCTCACGTATAATTGATTGGTTTCCCAAAGTACTTGCCGCAAAAAGCAATCAAGGGAAATATATTTATTTTAAAGGTTAAAAATAACTATTTTATTATTTCCTCCGATTATTTTATAACAATTTATTTAAAGACAAACGTCCATGTATCGTGTTGCTTAATTAGAGTATGGGATAAATTATTCTGTCGATACCAGTACAATAAAAACAATACCAAGGAGATCGATAATTATAGATTGCCAGTAAATCGATATTGTATCATTAAGAATTTAATTTATATTCGAGTAATCGCCGCATTCATCTTTTTTTCTCCATTCTCTTTTTATTTCTCATCAACTTTTTTCTTGTTATTTATTTTTCTCATCTTTTTATTTCTTTCTGCGCTCAATATTGCTCTATTAATTTTTAAAACACAATGACAAAACAATAAATAAATTTAATGACAAAAAACAATGCACACAATTCCAATTAAAATTTTTATTTAACGATAGAAAAAAAATCACTAAATAATTTTTTAACACAGTAACTTTAACAATCAACTTCAAGTACTGACGTGTATTTAAATTTTTTTTTTCTATCGAGTAAAATCTGAATATTAAAAATTTTTTTTTAGTTTTTGTCAAGACAAGATAACAATAGTATATTAAATCTATTGTTTTTAAGTACTAGCCAGGTTTGTTTGAGAGAATGAGTAGTTCTGCAGGACTGAATAAAATGGAGGGCAGAAAGATAATTAAATTTTTTTTTATTCAAAATCAAAAGTAAAATGTGATTTAATTTGAAAACCATGTGCTTGTAAAACCTCTCGCTGACGCACGAGTCTTTGTTCGTATGAAAGAGCAGTAAAATAAATAAAATGAAATAAAACTTAAGCATAATAATGAAAAAATTAAATCGAACAGATGTAATTGAATATTCAAGATCAGTGAGTTGTCGCTAGCAGGCTAATTGGAATCCAATCAGTGAGATTAATCGCTTAACATGAGTACTCATATATATGTATGCATATAGGTGGGCATTGAAAGGGACACACATCTCATACTGTTTGGCTATTTAACGACCATCTCTATGTCTGTGTTCGTATGGGTGTAAACCTCGTGCTAATATTTTATGTTTGGTCGTATACTTCAATATCCTGCCGTTTGCAGATAATCAACTAATTATATCCTTATTCCACAATCTTTGAAGAGTTTTAATTTACTGGCTATCCATTGATGATAAAATCAAATTTAGAATCTAAAGTTATTTGAAAAATTTCAATTTAAATTTTAATTTAAAGAAAAAAATATACATATATATGCAATAAATTGAATTATAGCAAGACCACTTTTCATGTTATATATTTGTAATTTTCAATAATTTTATATAGAGAATAATGAAAAATTTAGAGATCCCAAGAGCTTAAACTTGGATTTTCTCACGGGAAATTTGTGGTATAAATTTTTTTTCTTTCTTCTCTTCACTATTTATTAAAAGTTTTAACTTTATTTTTATAGTCAGTGTTTATTGTCGTCGATTTTGTTCCATTTGTTATAAATAAAATTTCAATTAGTCATAAATATTTAAAATACAACCTGAATTTCAACTTTAAATCATCATTGGACTTTTCAATATTTAAGTATCCATTAGTGTATTTTGAAACATCCTATTAATAGACAAATTAATGTTAATATTTAATGCATGTAGAACAAATTGCTAATTTTGCAACATACATTGTCATTTAAATAACTTTATAACACATTAAAATGTACTGATAATGGATTTTCTTGGAATATAATTTATTAACTTAAAGTACGAAATAATCCGACACAGTACGAAAAAGTTTTATATATTGAAATAGCTTATGACGTTAGTTTAATAACTAGGTTATCTCGTTGAAGTGTGCGATGAATTTCGAAATTCGTATGGACAAAAACTAGTTTCCCTAACTTGATAGGACGCTTACCAAATTTTGCGATAAAAAAAAATTTTTTTTTATAATTCTGTTGAGCTTCTGAAAATAACTTTTCAATTAGAACTATCGAAAAATAATGAAAAAATTGATGAAAACAGATGGAAACGAATTTGGTACAGTAATGGAAATCCAGCAAAGTCAATTACTTACTGAAGCATCTCATCGCACTTGCGCTTACCCGCCAGTTTAGTCTTTTTTTAAACTGAACAGACACACAACCAATTTCTACTAAATATCAACACATTAACTCATAGTAGAAATGATATTTACCGTCAAAAACACCCCCCACCCCTTTACCGCATACATATTTAATGATACATATAAACAAAGTAAAATTGACAGTAGGATCCCCCGAGCTTGCGTACGAAAACCGCTTTCATCTAATGAGATAGTGATCTCATTGAGTTTCTTCTCTCGGCTGGGCCACTGCTGTACTATTAATTAAATTTACTCGAGGCAGGCCACAGGGGACTATACAACAGTTATGATTATAATTTAAATTGAATTTCGCGATCTCCGACGTGAATTGCGAGTCGTAACAGTAGGATGAGAAAATGCGAGAAGGTGAAAAGAGGAAACTCTTTGGAACGAGGACTATATTCTTTAAACTTGTCCCACCGTCTTATTCATCTTCTATTCCTATTACTGCAGTGCCTATGGGACGCAAACTTACTATAGCTACGAACTAACTAACCAGCCAACCAACTTTTACACTCGGTGAAATCTCGCATAATCTTCAGTTGCGCAAGTAAAAATTTCTTCTTCTTCTTCTTCTTCATCTTTATCATTTTTTTTTCTTCTTCTTCTTCCATAAATCGGATAAAATCAGTCTTCCTGAAATTAAGATGAGAATAATGAAACTCATTCACCGTTTTATATATTAATATAATTCAATTAAAAGGATTAAACAACGGATCTGTAAGAGTAGTAACTGAATTTTTAATGTTACATATTTTACATAATTTTGTGGTTACAATAATGACTATTACATCGTTATAGAGCCTTGGGATATTCAATTTCATGATTTCATGGTACATAATATGCTAATTTTGAAATAAAATTTGAGATAGTCTTCAAAATATTAGAAAACGACAAGGCGAAAAATATTTTCCTGCCTTTTATAAATTAAAATACACATTTTTTATTACTTTATATAAAACAATATATTTATTTTCATTTAACCAGCAGATCAGGTCACTGGTTTCCTATTACACTTATATGCGGCAATCTACTATTTATTTTCGACCCATTTATTTATTATAATGACAATACTGTCAATTAACGAGATTGACAAAAATAACTACGCAAAATTAAATTTAATTAGAGTAAAGTAGAGATCAAAAGATAAAATTAAATAAACAGTATAAATAATACAATGTATAAATGCACACATGTGACAGCTTAAAAGGTTATTTATACCGAAATGAATTATTATTCGACAAATATCATTGTTTGATAAATACACCGGTTGCAAATAGATATAAATGACAACGAAACTTTTTATTGTTTAAATGACCATACATGACAGCAGCTTGCTTACTTTTTTAAAATCAAATTGTACTAAATTTAAAAACTCACACCGATATGTAAATACACTATATTAAACAGAAACATAACCACAACTATAATAGCAGTACATTACAAAACGCAATTATAAGATTAAATGAAAAAAAAGCAAATTGAAGTCAAAAGCACTTAGGAATAAATTTAAAACATAAAACGATTTAGTTAAAGTCAATTAAAGAAGAACCGGAACATGATTTTCTAGCTGGAATTTCTCTTACGCGAGTAACCTTTTAGTCTAATTCATTGCATAAAACGACAATTAAAAGTAGTACAAAAGCACTACGGCACTATGGCAGTTGGTTACATTTCGAGACTCAAGATTATGACATCCAGCATTTTCTTGCCAGACCGTTTACTCTTTCTCTGAATACTTTAAGGCCTTATATTATCCACCGTAATAAAGTTATTTATGGTTATGATGAATATCGTCCGCGTCAATATTTTTTTCTTAGCCATACTTAACAAGCTCGTTTTCACAAATAAAAAATTCTCTGTTGAATTGAATACAGTTCCACAAAAGCTCATATATTTGTTGCATAATTTTAATAAGGTCCATTTTCTATGCCGCGGGAAATAATTCTGATTTTTCATTTTAAAAACCCAGAAAGTTACGATCCGGTAAAACAAAACAAAAATATATAAATCCATAAAATATTTATATAAGGTAGCGGATTTCGAAGTTTTATTTTTAATATTTATAACTTTTTATCGCGCTTATCAATTAATGCAATTTAAAGTTATCAACAAACCAATTTGACGTTATTTAATATTCAGACAGCTCAAAACTGATTCCATTTATAATAGAGACTCCGGAATCGAAATTTTAAATAAATTTTAAATAAATCATTATTCTGCTTGGCATTATTCATAACTCTATATATATACAACTAATTCGGACGTCTTTATTTAAAACACCGAAACGGTTTGACGTAAAAAAAAATTCTGCTAATAAAAAACCGAGATAAACTGGAAGAAATATCTGTGATGTGCTATAATAAAATTTCCAATTCTATCCTGCGTGTCGTTATCCAGGTCAGCTGCTGGGCAATCAATTTAAAGTCACATCTGAAAATAAAAATATGAAAGTATAAAAAAGTGTGAAAGCTTTGTTGCACTTCATTTATTATCAACGGAAACGAAAGAATGTCAATTTTTTTTTTCGTTGCACTGTAGATGAGAGGGAAAGATGTGAGCCCATCCGACCGAGTACAACCAGTTTGCTTGCTACCTCTGGAGTGCACCAATGCGTGGACAATGAATTTTCCTTGCTCAGAACTAGTATCACTGCCTTACTACTTTTGCTACCTATAAACCATCCATGAATTATAAAATATTTTTAATATTGCTTTATATACATCATTCTACCTGATTTTTTTATCACGTTTATTCTATTATTATCTCCAACCTTTTCAGAATTGATAATAAATTTTTCTCTTACTTTTACTTACTTTTTATATAGATCACAGACATTTTTTGACATTTACGTTGGCTTGAAAATAAATAATGTAGCGTTGACCTAAGAATTAATTAATTATTTTTAATTCTCAAGATGAAATTTAGAGCACGTCAAATGATAGCAGAATATCACTTTTCATTAAACATGTATCCAATTATTTATCATTTTACTGTTTATTTTAATTTACTTGTGTCAATTCAAGTGCTAATTTGAATCAGTTCTCTTCCATTTATATTATTTTATTTTCTGAAGATAACAATGCTAAAATTTATCCTCGACAAAGATGTATACGTACACTATTTTCTTATTCATTTCGATACTGTACACCGCCCCAGGATTTACTGAATAACGATAACGAGAAAGAGAAAACTAAAATGTATTCGAAAGAGAGACAAAACAATACTGAGATACAGAAACTTCGTTAGTGAAAGATGCAAATCCGATCGTCGAGACCTAACTTGCAATTAGAGTTGTGCCAATTAAATTTTGGGGTAAAAACAATTAGTACGATCAAACTTTATGTTTAATTTAAATATTTTTTTGTTATATTGTCTTGAAATTATGTCTGACTTTATAAATTTATTGTGCAGTTGATTAATTAGGGAAAAAGTAAAAAGGGGTAAACCGGTGACACTTAAATTTCTTTTGAATTAAATTTGCCAGGGCGAAAGGGGCTTATAGAAAAATTTTTTCAATACTCGGCTTTAGGCGACACAAAAATCATGAGGCAATTTAGGCCACCTGAATTTTCTTGGAATTAATTTTTGAATTATTTTTATCATAAAAAAAAGTATAAATTTAACGCTAAGAAATTTAAAAAGTTTGACTTTTTTAAGCGAGGCTCATTTTGCTTGACGACTATACTAAAGAAAATTAGGTAAAACAATTAAACTTTTTAAATTTTTTTAAGCGGGCCTATTTCGACCCACATTACATTTATTTTTATGACTCGATTATATCGATACCGAATAATTATTTTTAGACTAGAAAAAAATAAAGTCAGAGAAAAAACTCACTATTTTCTGCATATGAAGTCATATTATATTATATAAGTCTGCATATCATATTTTTTCAAACGATATTTTATTTTATGTTTAAAGAAAATTTGTACAACCATCTGAAGTTTTTCAGAAGGCCACAAAATTTCATGAGACATTCAAACAAACGTCATTTCCGAACGCACAACTCAAATAATATATAGTTGCTTATAATTATATAATTAATAATCATGATAAGATTTGAAAAGAACCGTCACTTAAATCAGTTCTTTTGTTGAACTTTATATAATAATATTATTATTGTTTCTTTGATTAATTTTCATTGTCGTTTACTCGGTACCATCTCTTATTCTCGGTGGTGTGTCTGACGAGTGCGTGTACAGGTCGTGTGACCGGACGTCTTCGTCACGGTTGGGCAATTTGGTGTTTAAAATGTATACCACAGCAGATACAACTGAGACAATACACCCTCATATATTGTAAATATTCCTCCATTTCACTTTATCCGACACGAAACTCTCTCTTTCTTTAATCGTTCCTCTTCCATGACTGCGCTAATAACCTCTTGTTACATTGCTTTAAATAATCCTCAGCTTACCTGCGCTGATGATAATGCCTATCAACTCAATCAACAACAAAATAATAATAATAATAATAATAATAATAATAGAATTTTTTTAACGTCTATTGACGTCGCTTTAACGTATCGACAATTAAACAAATAACCCACCAAAATCGGTGTAAAAAAATTTTTTCACAGATTTAAAAAATAAAAAAAAATAAAAACTAGACAAATAAATTGGGCAAAAAAATAATTTCCAATGCTTTGATCAATTAAATAAAAAATATTTGAGGGTATACTTCAAACTCAATCAATGCTTTTTATTTTTCAATAAAATATATATGTATATACATATATTTCTTGCCCTTTTATGAATTTACAAATTGATTGCCTGAAGAAAATTTCAAATAAATCGTTTTTTAATTAGAAATAATTGACGTATCGAATGATCATTATTAAAATTAATTAATTAATAATGTAATTACGTGATCCTTATTACATGGCGATGATAATAGCAGCAATTAGCAGGATATAGGTAACAAGGTACTTGAAACTATTTTCGATAAATCGGATGACTGTCATTGAGACGTATTATCCAACTAATCCTCTTTGATGTTGAGAGTGATATTGCAATTATGCGAAACTCAGTATTAGCAATCCAAACTAATTAGTATACAGAGTGACGTTCTAAGTAATAAGAGAATCGTTTGAAATTAACACGAAAGATCATTTGCTGTGGAGATTATTATACACTGAAATAACGTCATATTTCAAATTAAATTCACGAGTTGTTTATAATGCTGCGGATAAAGTTGCTCGCTTAATATCTGCACTATCACATATATTTAATAAATATATTATGATATGAATAAGTCATAATAATAAATATAAAGTTTAAATTTTATGCACATGCGGAACTCTATTAAATCTATTGAAGATATTAAGTGGACAGTAATGTATAGATCCTCCTCGGATGGCTATGAATTTTCGGTTAAATTTGGCTGTAGTACAAGAAACCCTGGGGAAAGGAAAGCTAATAGAGTAAGGGATTACATTGAGGAAAAGCATAAGAGAGGCGTAGCTTGAGTCACAAATTTTGATGGTACTTGGCTTGCTTATTAACTTTAAGTGCCTCTTCAATGCCAGACCCTCAATGTATATATGTATATATTTTCGCTACCGCTAAATCTATTCCAAGTTGCCTTATTGTAAATGATAAATTTATTTTTACCTCTACGCTTTTCGTAATGAAGACTACATCCGACTACTTTTACCTTTGACTTTTTCAGTTGGTAATTAAAAAAAATTCAATATTTTTTTAATAGGGTTCAGTAAAATGTGAAACGTAACACGTAACACGTGGTGATTTGGTGTATGCTATGAAGGTATAACGGATTTATTGAGTATAATAATAGGTGTGAAGAGCATATGCACATGGCTGTTTAGTACGTGGCTGTGCATTATCACGATTAATTTACAAGGGCAAGGCCAATGGCAACGGTCGAGGCACACATGCTCTCATACCCCGAGAACCCTTAGCTGATCGATTAGTCTCTGCACAATCACAATAATACGGCACAAATGTCACTTTTGTACAAAAGCTTTGGATTTTATTTTATTTTAGTTTTTCGGCTAGGGAATTGATTCATTTTGCTTGGAGACGTTATAAATAAAATAAATTATTAAATTCATATGTATACATATGTATATATAGATATGTATGTGGATAGATGATAAAAAATAAGAAAAATTTGAAATCGATTTGATATAAATGCAAATAGAAAGTGCAAAGCAATTTAACATCAAGATGAAATGTCATCGTCTGGATCCAATATTCGACATCTGACGTGTCATGACTATGTCCATGTATAAATTTATTTGCGATCAAATTGAGATTAACATCTTCGATCATTCATCGTGAGCATGTATATCTGCATATCTACATGTATATATATGTACGGCTTGATGCAGTTTGTCAGCAAATAGAACAGGAGCGAGATGTCGTCAGCATAATAGATCTTGGCTGGCTACCGATTGCGATGGAGATGGCTAGAGAATAAGCAACGGCAGCACCAGCAGAAACAGCTCCAGTGGTCAGACAATGGATCTTAATGTTGTGCTTCATGGTTCCAGGGACTAAGGGTATAGATTTACTCCTTGTCAAATGCTTTATTCTCAGCTTACTTCTCTACTACAACTACCATTCTCTCCCTCTATTACTTATTTCTGTTGACAAGCTTGTGATAGATTACGCAGTCTGCTCTGTACTACTAAGATAAACATTTATCTTTACTCAAAATATTTATGTGCACTATAATTATGTCAATACAATTGCCGATTTTTTATATTGTTGACAATCATTTTTTCCTACCAATTTATTAAAATTTTTTTCCAGTCCTCAGATTTCAGATGTCGGTAAAATAAAAACTTCCAATAGAAGTGTGCAGATATTTGATGAAATTAGATTTTAAAAAAGATCACTTCATATATTTAAATAAATTGGTGTTTTTATCTAACCATGAGATTAGATTGAGTCGTTGGTTGCCAAACTGTATTTTAATCTCCCATAAAAAAATACAAGTAAAGATGAAAAAATTTTTTATAATTTTTATTAGTACATAGAAAGCTGATGCAAAGTAATTTAAAGTTAGTGAGAATTTTAATTTATCATGTCTGCAAGATAGCCAGACGACTATGAATCCTCAATGACAGACAACTCGGTCTAAGAACTCGACGTAGACGTAGACACAGACGAGGACGAGGACGTTGAGTGGATAAAGGATGAGAAATGTCGTGGGCCCAATGCATTTTGTCTCTCCCTCCTTCATCGGCGTCTATACTGTTGATTGAGTATGCAGGCATCGTTGAAACTTTTCCAATCGGGTAGAAACTTTGTTCCGGTAATTAAAGCTGCATGAATACCCAACGGGCTCATCTATGCTTACCGCTCTCGGTGGTCGATGGCTTTTCGTTTAACTTTCGCTCGGGATTCTCTGATTTTTGATGATTTTCTAAAATGCAAATACTTGGACGCAGAAAGGCGACCGCTTCAGTCCATGTTCCATCGCTAATAAACTTTTCTCCCGCTAATTTATTCACTGCCATCCCTCTCGCCGAACAACTTTGTTTTATTTTCCACCAGCAAATATCCCACATGATTATTATTGTGTTGCCTGTTGGAGTACATAGAGAAAATAATAGTGAAATATACGCCCGCGTTAATTATCAACTACTTTCAATTCAAATGTTTTCATTATAATCATCTGTATAGAGGATGTAAATATGTAAATATATATTAATTAGTCAAATTTATCATTGGTTTATGCCGATTTCAATCGAGTACTGTGAAATTAAACCAGAATATTATTCTCCATAACTTTATTATTGTTATTTTTGCTTGATGGATTATTTTATCATTAAAATATTTATACAGGATGGGCATTAATATTTTACTAAATATTCAAATGAATAAAATACAAGAAAAGAGAAGCGCTTGAACAAATTTTTGCCAGGTATATTTAAGAAGTAGCTTAAAAATCATAATAAATTCAGCCAGAACTGTGAACTTTAAAAATCATAAAACCTTCAAGTTAAACATTTATTTCACGACCTATATTTTAAAATGTTTATTTTCGTTATTAAAATCTCATAACATTTAAATGAACGCTAATATTTGAGTACTATAATGCAATTAAATTTTAAAAAATGTCAAAGAAAGTTGACAACAATAAAGGTCAGTTTAATTAAATTAATAAAAGCCGAGAGAGCAAAGTTGAAAATAACAGAATAATATCAGATTCGACAATTGCTCTGGTATTTAATTTATACTGATAACTTTGAGTCCCTATGATCAATTTAAAATCGCTTTACATCATCCCATATATTTCGATTAAAAATTTATTTTAAAATTTTAAATTCTGAATTTTTCTATTGTTAATTTTTAAAAAATTGATTTCTTATAGCAAATATTTTGATTACAAAATTTGTAACCCGGTAAAAACAAATTTATGAAATTATTTAGTGTCAGAAAATATTATTTTATAAAATAATTATTTTTATTAATAGATCGGTAAATTGAGAGAGCGAGAAAATTTGGAACGAACTCGAAATAAAGCAATGTTTGGTAAAATTTTAATTATAGTTTCCATTAGGATCTACGTGGTGAGATTTGTAAATATGTGATGGCTGGGTTTTCGATCCACGGCTAAATGATTCGTTAAAATCGTAAAACTGTTAAGTGCAACACACCTGACAATTTCATGAGAAAAATACTAACGAGAAAAGCTTCATTTTGCCGACGCTCGTTAGCTTAATCGTATTGAACTCTCGGTCGCTATCCGCGGATTATTTGAATGCCCAAAATAATTAAGATTTTAATTTACAAAAGGCTATTTAATATTCACTGATTTTTCAGGATGTGACCTAGTAAATTCTTCTATAATATAAAATCAAAAATTGGTTTTGTGCCTTGACTCTCGGAATAAAATAAATTTATAGTTTATTCTATAAACGTTTTGTAAGATAAACGTGCAAGGAAACCGGGAAGCAAACTCTCGAGATCCGCTCAGAGGAAGTAGAAAAACACTCGATAGAATTTTTAAAAAAAAGTTTAAAATAAAATCAAAAAGAGTTAAGAATATTCCGCCATTTAAAGTTATTCCCATCACTTGACATAAAACCTGTTTCCTCGACAATTCTTCACTGCTGTATTTAATGTAATGAGTATTATGCATTTAACTTTTCCATGAAACTCAGTTTTTTTATTTTTCCCTATAATTATTACATAAACACTATGTTCTAAGTTCTTATTATTATTACTATTAAATAACAGAGGTTAAACACAGAAATGACATTCTCAAGCTGTTTTAATTACATTTTTAATTCGACATGACATGCCTTCAATAATTTACAAATATCATGCTATTCCCGTCCTTTAACTCAGACGAATAATCTCATTTACTAAAATATCAAGATTCGAATATAGTTGGCTATAAATATAGAAAACTTTATTCCATGTTCAATTTGTTAAATTTTAATACCCAACATTTTGACAGAGAAGATGATATTAGTAATTCAGTTGAATGTTTGATAATTTAACCTTACACATTGTTTAAAATTAATGATTCATTACTTTTCAAGACGTAGACCAAAATGGAATATTGGAAAATTTCGGTAAAAAATTTTTCTCTTTAAAAATGGTATCAATTTTCGTCTTAGTACTTTTGAATAATTTGACAAACACGAAAATTATTCATAAATTAATTTTTCGAAATTTTTACTTCTTAATTGTACTGAAATTTTTTTTCCTCCATTTGCCTAAGAATGAAAAAAAAATTTAATTCATAAATAAATCGCTAATATTTTTTCTGAGCATTCCTACTGCGCCTGCTCTCCTCCTACTTTTTATTACAAAAATATTTATAAGAATTGTCTATCAGTTTTTTAAAAAGTTACAATAACTTGCGCTAATGCACTAGTGGGATCGATTTGTGTTTTTATATTTTTTTTATTTTCCATACAAAAAGTTATGGTTATTATATATTTTTTGTTGCCGTAAAAGCTTTAAAATAATTGAGCACATGGCTTTAAAAACTGCTCACGTTGTCGGAGTGTTCATACGCGCGTGACGAAAGCTTTACACCCGTACAACGCGGCTTGACCGGTACCGTTTACGCGAATAGCTGTACGTGTATCATGCATTTCGAGGATCCAAGTCTCAAAAAAAAAAAAACTCACCTTAGCCTTTTTATCGTTTAGTCGTAAAATATTGCCATTTAATAAATTAATAAATTTAAAAATTTAAAACCGAGGCACAATAAAAATATGAAATAAAATGAAAAGGTAAAATATACTTCCCAGGTAGGAATCGCCAAGGCTGACAATAGGCCGAGTCTTGGCCCTGTTGTCACTTGCCAAGCTTCGGCAGCTGACCATTGGCCCAAGCCTCGGCCAGGGCTTGATCCAATGGTTTGATTACGTTAAGCCAAGTCTTGGCAGCTAACCATTGGCCCAAGTCTAGGCCGAGACTTGGCCCATTGGTTTCATTAAATTAAGCCGAGCCTTGAGTAGTGACCATTGGTCTGAGCCTCGGCCAGGGCTAGGCCCGATAGTTTAATTTTTGTCAAATTGAGCCTTGGCTGCTGACCATTGGCCCAAGGATCGGCCCAGGCTGGGTCCGATAGTTTAATTTTTGTCAAGCCGAGCCTTGGCAGCTGACCATTGGCCAATGCCTCAGCCTGGGTTAAATTATATTTTAATAGTAAAATTATCAACTTTACATGTATCTATATATATGTATATAGAGAAGACCAGGGCATAACCGTCTACCGAGTATACGATTAATATCAATAATTTTCATTTAATTAGTTATTGCTATGTAGAAAACTTTAGTTAACATGAAATTTTTATTTTTGGCGAGCAAAATGGGGTACCCTTTAAAAAAGTTGAAAAAAAAAATTTTTTGAAAGTTGATCAAACTTCATTAAATTCAAAATTTTTGTATGTAATATACATAAAGAAAAATTACATTTCACATCATTGGTTTAATAAATTGTTTCTCCTCGATTATCTTACTTACTAATTTTTTTATTTAATAAAAAAAAAAACAATTCTATACTTTTTATTTGTCATTATTATGAACCCAAGAAACGTGATTTTTGATTTTTTAGATTACAGATTATTTTGCATTATTTCAAAAATTTTATCAATTAAAAAATGAAATATTATTTCCGAATATTTTTAGTGACCGAATTTGCCCCGGCTATAGAGAATCAGCCGAAAAATGGATTAATATATTAAATTTTTTTTAATTTAACGATAAAAATATGAATCATTTTTTCAGAATTTTCGGATGGTCCATTTTGCCCCAGGTGTCATGCGTAGGCCTAAAAATGCATCAGACAATTTTAAGTTCATTAAATAAAACTACATTTCATCTCATCTTTACGATCTAATATTTTTGAATTAAATTGTATTTAAACAATTTAACAAGCAAAAAAATCATAATTATCTGAACATCAGATTTAGCACAGTGGATAGCGTCCCAGCCTAGTAATCAGAAGGATCTCAGTTCGAACCCCGGTAGCCCCCAAATAATTTTATTCGTTATTTCCCATTAATTCAGTAATTAGTTAATTACCCTCTAATGTAATGTCGATAAAAGTGTGATCAAAGTTTTTTTTAATTATATTTATTAATTTAAATAATAATATTTTAGATCGAGCATTGGGTGAGCCGTGGATTTTTTGCTCCCCGAGGTTTGACCGAGGCTTGGTTTTTTGTTTCCCAAGCCTTGGCCGAGGCTCAATTTTTCGTTTCCTAAGGCTTGGCCCAAGCCTAGTTTTTTTGTTTGCCAAGGCTTGGGGACATTGTTATCATCCTAGGCCTGGACCAATCCTTGGCCCAATGCTTAGCCAAGGCTGGTGCCAAGGCTCGGAACTCTGGCATGACGACTGGCCAATGCCTGGTCCAAGCCTTGTCCAATGGTCCCTTCCTACCAGGGTTGAATAAATTATAAAGAAACGATGTATCATCAATTGCAATGTTATCATTCGAACACTGGCGTCATCAAGTAATATCCGCGACCGGAAACCCGCCGTCACCATGTACATTTCTTATGTGCAACAAACATATGATCAGTCGTCCGCTGAAAAATAAAAATCGGATTCCAGTTTGACAGGAAGGAAAACGTGTTTTTTTTAAACCATTAGCGTAGATTCAGCATCAATCAGACATCGCATAATTTACTTACTATTAAATTAAACATTAGTTCAGAGGAAAAATAGTGAATTGTAGGATAAATTGCTGGACAACGTAAAAGAAGGAAAAAAAAAGAACCAGAGTATTTCCAATTATCGTTGAGGCGGCAACAACAATTGTCATCCCATCAAGCGAGCAGTCTTTGTGACGGAGCCAAAAAGGAGGAAACATTCTCTGTAACAGACAGGACACGGAGAATTACACGGGGCTAAATAACATGTAAATTCAAGGCTCCTTAGTTCCAGAGAGCAGAGAGAACTGTTTCAAAGACAACACGGCTTCAAAGACGTCGCCTGGTAGGAACAAAGTAAAGGGGTTTTCGTAGCTAAGCTCGCCAGAAGATCCAAAGCTAGCCTCTGCGATAGTAAGAACGTACGTCTAAGGTCTCGCTAATTCGTGACTTGTATTCACAGAGTTGATTATTGTGGTTGGAGACTAGAACAACTAGAGAGTAGAATTATTGTGATCTGGATGTTCAAAGTATCAAAGACTACTCAGTGTGCTGGAAAGATGTATATATATAACAAATTTTATTAAGTTAATTACTAAATGAATATTTATAAATAATAGAAACCCAACTCATTATCTCGGAGATGAATTGAATTTTTGGGGTTTGATAAAATATTGGGTGAGTCGTAATTGCGATAACTCAATAATCTGGAGAATAAGACATGGAATAAAATCAAAGTAGAGGTACCAAGTCATGTAGAGAAATCAATCGTCACAAAGGACATAGTTAAGCTTATAAATCAGGAAATCGAGTCGTGGTTGTGTGTCGCTGGAATGAGGGTGCCTGGAAGTCGGTCCTGTTGTTCAGCGGTCAATAATTAAATTCCACGGACGTCTCGTATCTTATCGGGCGAGTATGCCGGGCATTGCACTTCGCAGTGAGCATGTGATGTGGTATAGCGAAAAGGAGGTGAGAATTTAATGGAGAGGGATGAGAGAATGCCACGTGTATGTGTCTGGGTTATACTAAATTCTGTGCCACGTAACACTCGGCGTTAGCAATTTTACGAATTAACGAGTAAATAAAGTTCCCGATTTATTTTACGTATACTGACATTATATAAATTGTTGTAATTTGAATATATATATATACATATCTCCTTTATATAAATGTAAATATATGTGGTACTGCTGTTTATTTTTTTTTCTTTCTGCATTTGAGAGAGTGAGCTTAATAAAGCTGGCAGCTATTGTATTAACTGTCGTATTAATTAAATAGAATGTCATTTGCTATAATTATTCAAATGAGGCTTGCAACAAATAATGACATTTAATATTATTCAATTGATTTTATAATTTAAATTGGATTTCATTATAATTATACTCTTTACTATGATAGAAAATTAATTATATCGATAATTACATACCTAATAAATAATTTTACAAATTCAAATTCAAATTATACTTTATTTTTCATTTTTACCGATAAAAATTTTAAAGAACCCCCACATTTTACACATTGGTCGTAACTGCTTTCAAGTGAAAGTCATTTTTACTTTAATGACATCTAATTATTGGTTTTAACATAAATTCCAAATTATTTTTTATTAAATCATTACACAATTTATTACACGAGTACGGAATTATGTAACGCAGCTGCGAGTATAGTAAATATTTAATATATATAATGTGCTATAAATTAATATAGATGGCTATATCATCAATATCGCGGCTTCTCTCACCTAATGTATGCATAACGCATAAGTGATTACTCCTTTGATAATTAAAGCGCTATGTATATCCTTTGGCAGCTCAATTGTATAATAATTGATTAGAAAAAAATTTATGTTTTTGAATTTTCTATGACTTTGAAACAATTGCGTAGTCATTCGTTATAAATTGAGGATATTAATCGTAAATAAGTAAAAAAATTTTATAATAATAATGCGTTTAAACAAACAAATAATAATAATATTTTTATAATAATAATAAAAGGACAACAGGTGAATAGTGAAGTTTGCGTGTCGGTAAGTTGGTAAAAATTAAACCCAATTTAGCAGATGCAGCTGCTGCACCTCCAGCCTCCTCGGTATTAAGATAATATTCTCTCGTGCGGTGAGATATATGTCCTTTTCGAACATAAAAGGAAAAAAAATATATATGAGTATATGTATATTCGTGCTGCCCAAAAGACAACACCTGCTTTTCTTGTGGCCTTTGTTAGACCTTTTATTTGTATTCTTTTGTATTTTAATATCATCGAAGAGGCTGCGTGCATATGATACATTCTTCTGTTAATATTTATCCACGGCAGACTTTCTCTTTTAATAGATTTTTGTTTTTTGCTTTTCATTTTTTTAACACTTTTTGCCTTGATAATAATAATAGGAATTTTAATCACAAAAAAAAAATTAACTAAAGTGATAAGAATAAAATTGGCTCTATAAAATTTTCAACGATCCTGAATCTTGAAAACATGAAATGAAACTACTGATAAAGATCGATTTATCATAACCTTTATCTTCGTATATATGATAGAAAATTTTTCTCTTCTTTAATTTAAACCTCTCAGCAGCATTTCTTATTTTTATTCTTCTCTGCTCTTTTTTTTTCTATACATTTACTAGTTTTACCCCGGGGACTTCTTTCTGCTGTATATTCATCTCAAAAGAGAGATCAGACATTGCATCAGAGTAACGAGTTTGCCGATCACATTCTATCCATCGACGATAGTGCACCAGTTCAACATCATTGACTTATACTCTGTCGCTCCAAGCTACATTTTCTTGCTGCGCCTTCACTTTTCTCGCTCTTCCTCTGCTTTGTTATCTATATACATTTTCTCTCATTTTTATTCTTTATTTCAATTTTTCCGTAGTCTCTTATATCTCCATAAAATCCAGCGAGACTTATCCTGCGTGAATACATTCCTCCTGGTACTCCCATCTCAGTAATAAAAAACTTCATAATGTAACAAATACATGTAACCTACATATTCTTTGCTCTCATCACAGTTTTTTTCCAAGCAATGACGATAATAACGAACAAGAAGAAAAAATAATAATGCTGTTTCAATTTAAAAATAATCTAAATAAATTTACTGCTGGTTTTCCAATCGACCGTAAAAAGTCGTCTAGCAATTGACCTACAAATGAACATATTACAGGTATTTCCATGTCTCAGTTATTTTTTTATTTTTTTTTCTATCAATAAAACAATACGACACCGTACGAGGGTATACCCTATATATAGGCTGCGTCCCCAAGGAATAAAACTGTACACAGAAAACTTTTTAAACCCTCAAGCACGTAAGAAATAAGCAAAAGTTGGTGAGGGTTAGATGGGATTTGAAATTTTTTTCGGCCACCGAACATTCATAAGACACTGAGAGATGGACGCTTTCGTGAGTGTACAAGCTATTCGCCGTTTAAACAAGCTGCGGCCACGTGTCTTTCAATAAACTCCAAGGGTCGAAAGCTCTCTCAGACTCGGGTATCTCGGCAACCCTTGGTTACTTATATTCTTACAAAGAACTCCACAGCAACGACCTAAAGGAGACATCAATATATTGCTGGTGTTAGCCAAGACTGCCAGGATTCTTTGCAACTCCGTCTAACCCCTGAGCAGTGACTCCTATTTCTCCGTCAGATACTTTACAACTACAGAACCTCAAGCGTATCACAATATTTTTTTATCATCCCATTCAAAGTCTTACATTTATTTGAATTACGAATTTTTTATCGAAAAATTTTTCGAGTCCCGAACCTGGACTAATTTTTTTTATTCACTATTTGACGAAAAATTTTAAAAAATAAGCAGTTAAATACATCAAGTCAGAAGTTTGTGTTTATTTTGACGGACAAAATGAATTAGTCAGATCCAGAGTCGGGAAAATGTATATCTTTTGTTGATTATATATACCGCTTGGAATTTCCCTTGCAACGTGGAATGCAAATTTTGAAAATTAGGACTACTTGGCAATTCAACTGGGCAACGGTCAACAATTGGATGTCGTCGTAGTCATACTCGTTGGAAGTGCTGTAGTCGTTGTCGTGGATGGTATACATCAGAACAGAAGGTAACTGTAGAGCAGATGAGAGCAGAGATCCGTGAGCAGAGAAACACGATGTGTGTACCAGAGAGTGCGGATTTATGTTTGCGAAGGAATAAGAGAGAGAGAGAATGAGTAGAACGAAGACATATACATTCGCTTGGTACTCCCACTTTGTGAAATTGGACAGTGATGTGATGAAGGTGAAACCACGAGAAAATACCTGGCCGTCGAAACTCGATCCCAAGTTCTCGGCTGGATATCATTAGAGTGTGACCGCCACGGCAGGCTAAGAGTTGTGTGGGGCTGGAACGATTGCCGGGACGAGATAGGGTCCACCGCGGCCAGCTGTGTAATGAACCCAACGAAATAAAATAAAAATCTAAATATAAGGAGTAGAGAGGAATCTCAGCAGATGCGAGCGAGATACCGAAGGAATAGCAACGCTGCAGGAAAAGCTTCGGGTGCGGTTTTGCGGATCGGGATTTGAATTTCTTCGGGGACTATAAGCAGCATAGAAACTCGATAATTCTCCTTTTTTATTCTACTCTTTCTCCTTCGTATCTTTCTTTTTCTTATTTTTTTTTATCCTTATTCTCGTTTCTTCCCCTCACTGTCACGATAAATCGAGCGACGCTGATATCGCTCAGCGATATTTTCCATCGGCTTTTTATCCCGTCTCGTTTCTTGTTCCTCCGGGACGGATCATTATCCGGCGTTTTACTCGCGTCTTATCCTCTCTATTCTATTCGCTCGATATCCGACAATCCCGTTGGCTTTTTCCAATCATTGTAAAATTTACCAACAATCATCTCTTTTTCTTTAAACTATAATTCTTAAAAAAAAAACAATTAAAGTTTTCTTCAATCTCTGATTAAACAAAACGTCAGTTATTTCCTGATTCCTCTAATTGCGGCTCCATATTTTATAGAATATCAATTGGACTATTTTCTCAAACCCAATAATAAAATAAATTATTACACGAAACCTTAAATGGCAATTAAAAGATGAACAATTTCCCTGAATTCTGATGAATTTCGAATGATCAGTTTATTTAAATCAAAATATATTTGTAACCGCACGGAAATAGTATTAATACCAAATTATGTATAGCCATTAAAATTCTATACACTGACATCGTTTATTTTTAGAGGACGAAACCCAATTCCACCGTTTGTCCATCTACATTATAATCCTTTACGTTTCCACCGTTTATAAATAAATATATTCGTATCCAATACTCTCATTCTATTTTCAACGGTCAATACAATGAAAGATTCAATTAAGCTCTTGAATCGGACAGTGCTATTAATTTAAGTACATCACATTTATTTCCAGCTCTGTAATACTCAAAGATTGACGATTACGCTTACGAAAATAATCTTTCGTCTTCAAAAATCCACGAGCAATTAATTATTTCATTTTTTATTAAATAGTAAAGACATTTACCAAAATATATCAATTCCTATTTATTTTCGTATTTACGCGAGATCGAGGCATAATGAACACTGAAAAAATTATGAAATAAAATATTTTTATTTTCGAATTCTTTTTCTGTAGCAATTTCTCAAAATTTTTAATAAAAAAAAAACCTGAGAACTTCGTATTGTTCTGGAACTTGACTTTTCCGTAAATTTTATAAAAATGGGGTTGAAAAACTATTTTTACCAAATTTTACGGGCATCCTGTCGTGACTAGGTCTCCCCTACTTGAAACTATTTATTGAAATTCTATCCCTACAAAAACTAAATTTATACCGGAGTAAAAAACAAACACTAGGCAAAAGAAACTTTGCGCATAACTCTAAAATTAAAAAATACTTTAAACTCAACAGAGAAGAAAAATAAATTTAACGTCATATTCAAATAAAAAATTTTTTATATACTTTACAATCCCCTGATCTGCAGCCCTACTGGCTCCCTAACGCACATTACTCTGATAATCTTAAGCTCTGAGAAAGACCGTTATAAAAAATTTTACGTTGTTCATTCAACCGTGGAGCTATTTGCCGCACTCGAAACTACGACTGGGGTCGCGGCGTCGATCTGCGAGAAATTTCATAACCGTCACAAAAGCTGTCCTATCGTCCTTGCTCGCACATGGGGGACCGAATAACAAAAGGATGAAAGCATCGAGCTTATCAGGTGCAACATAAACACCCTGGGCACTGAGCAGCTCCACGTATGTTTTGCTAAAGAAAAAATTAACAACAAAAGTTCACCATATGCATACCTACAGTGCATAAAATTTTACCTTTTTTTCAGTAAAAAAAATTTATATCCACTATCTATGTATGCAATACCTTTGCGTGAATATCATAGTGGTCTGAATAGTATCAACCTCCGCGACAGAATAGTTGTATTGGGCTCATTTAAACACAATAGCTGAGCATTGTGTCATTGCTATACAATAGGGGCCCGATGGACAATTTCCACCTCGATGAAAATAAAAGTGTACTGAAATTTACAGTTAAACTGTCAACACACATGTACATACTGCATCTGTCTCGTAAATGTATGAATAAAATAAAAATAAAAAAAAAAAAGTGGGTGAGTGAAATAAAAAAATAATGAAAAATAGTACTCTGTATTTAAAAGTATGTTCATCATCACCCGAGAATTAGTATATAAATATGGGATGTGCAGTCCAGTCTAGTGGTACGGTTTTACTACTGGAATCTGTGGATCCAGAGAGAGACAGAGATAGAGACAGAAACGGAGATGGAGAGAGAGTTAACAGTGACAATTGCCAGCAGCGAGCATGGCAGTATGTGAACATTTACATAACATCCAGACACCTACGATGGCAATAGTGCATTGCTGTGCACTGCTACTCCATGCCCATATATAACGCATCCACTTGACGTTATGCTATCTTGTTTCAATGTACACACTTGAACCAGAGTAGCCCACTTAAAACCAGCCACTTTGAGCCTATCAACGTAGAACAATCGCGCAGAATCATGCGTTTAACAAAATATAAAAAATATAAAAATCAGTGATATGAGGACAGGAGAAAATATAAGAGGAAAATGGTTAAATAAAATCGTCAGAATTAACAATTTGTTAAATAGAAGACTGTTTTAATACCTCGTATAAATTAGACTAAAGAGAATATATATCAAATTTATACGGAAAAGTCAGTTTATGCATGATCGAGAGTGACGTGCAGGGGAAATGCTATAAATTTAATGTAAATTCGAACCGGTTGATTTGCAAACACAATGCCGCTGTTGAATTCAATGCTCTGTATGGTCTAGTGGCGGTGTGGGCGTACGCCGATGCTTGACTTGCCCCTTATTCCCGTCGTCATCCTAGTCAGTTCTCGTTCCCGTTCCCGTTCTTCTTCGGGTAGTTGTAGTGGTGGTTGGATCCCTGGCGTCGTGTCTGGATGACGGTTGAACCCCTTCTCGACGCGTCGCATCTTTCCCTCGCACGAATGCCTTCCTTTGCAGATCCGGCCTCAGTCTTTGCCCTTACCCTTGTGCCCTGACTCTTGTTCTTGACGTGTCATTTCAAAGAGCCTCCGACGTGACATTCGGAACGTGTCGAGAGCTACAAAGAGTCGACTCGGGGCTTTCCCTTTCTGCATCAAGCCGCAGGTTTTTCTCCTCGCGGCTCCAGCCTAAAGGGGTCGTTTATACACTCATGTACATACATATATGTATATATTTGATGCAAACTATGATAGGCCGCCAACATCGAATAAAACAAGTCACGCAAGCTAGATTCAACACTACAGATTACTGTGAGAAAATAAAATTTATTACCGGCGCACAACGGTCAATTGATAGAAAACAACTCTTTACTGTTTGCTTTTCCCTTAGCTCATTGAATTTTAAAAAATATTATTCAAAATCATATCATGATTAAACACCTAGAGTCATTAAAAAATACGGAGCTCTATCTATAATAAAATAAAAAATAATTCATAGTTAAAAATGAATTTCTAATTAGCGAATTATTAATTTAAAATAATTCTTATCGTCTCGTGTGCGCTTTAATTGCATATCTCACGCATTCAAATCTCATGTGCACACATGTAGACATACATGAATATGTGTATACACTCGGGTAAAGGAGCAAGAGCTCCAGTTGATGGTCGTCACGATGGAATGCGCGGTAATATTTCACGTCGTTCACTGCCACGTAACCGACGCCCGTCGGTAGGCATATTAATGGGCGTCGCGCGACGTAGAAACGCTGACACCCACTACGTTAAGAAACCCATTAGATACTGCCCGGCAGTCTAAGGTCGACCATTGTTTCCACGGGTGAAATATATCGTCCTCTCCGACTGTGGAGTCCATCGGCAAGTGCCATAGCGTGACCTGACCTCCGGCTACTCCACCTCGATTCCACTACACACTAGTACATACACACTAGTACATACACCAATCCAGTTAACCACAAGTCCGACTATCGTCCTTGCAGTCGTAGTCATCTCAGTCGTCGGTGTTCCTCGTCTACGATTAGTCGATCAATCCTCAGCTGCATCGTCACTTTGGTATCGATCGTTCGAGTTACCAATCACTACTCACTGCTCACTCCTAGCTGCTCTCTACTAGTACAGATAACTAGAGGACAGAGTTAAGGACGACAGAGCCAATTGAACAAGAGCTGATCTTATACACTTGACTATTCTATAATGGCTACATCAGTACTTTGACATTCATATCAATCGTCTTATACTTCAAGAGATGCTAAATTGTCAGCTTTTCGGTCAGTTAGATCTCGATAAATCTATTAACAACTACCCGTCAATTTAGCGTCAAATTTTTCAATGATCAATTGACGTCAATCGTCTGACGATTTCTCTGTCTAAAACCAGCACACACGATAAAATAATGAAAGTCTTTACACACTTTTTTACGCATACATTGTAGTCCGCATTAAAGTGGAAATCCATTACTATCATTATTATTATTAGTATTATTGATCAATAGATAGAGCAAGCACAGCAATAACTTGAAAACTTTTATATTTACCCTCAAGTTTATCTGTCAGGACTGACTACTTTTATGTATTGGATAATAGCAGAAGATAAACAGAAAAAAAATAGTTGCATAACTTTAAGAAACCATCGAAGCATCAATTTGTATCCTACCCTATGTGTGAATATACGGTGCGAATAAGTATTTATCCAATGTACAGACAATATAAGCAACAAAACAGCTAGAGCAGTAGCAGTAGCAGTAGCAGTAGCTATAAGTACTACGAGAGTGTGTATAGCGTTAAAAAGAGGATCGATACACAACACCCCTCTCATAGATCGTATCCCCGGAGTATTAGAGGGCATTGAAATTCTCGTTGCACCGAGAAATAGTGGGTACTTGAAGCAATAAAGTACACGTTATACTTGGTTGCTTTCCTTTCGAGCTGGCTCTCAGTGCGCTCCTCTAAGGGGCCAATCAGCCTATAAAGAACTACTATATTTTCGTTTCCTACCTACACTACACACTATCTACGAGCTCACTACCCAACATTACTCTGTGCTCAACGTATTTGGATACAGGTATTATTTGAAATTATTGGCCGCTAGAGCGACGATTAATCTCGATAGTGCAGAGTCATATATTTTTCTGCGTTTCATCGATTGATGGTTATGTGATGCCCATCACTAATTATTGACGTTTAATAAATCCGTCAAAATTATTTACGTGTGTGTAGTAGGGCTGATTGAAAAATGTATCACAGGATGACCTACTCGGGTTATGTATGTGCGTTGATGTTACATGGTTTTAGATTACGGATCTTAAATGGCTTGTAGGTCAAGCACTACAAGTGACCCGTTTAATTAACTGACAATATTACGGCCTGCATGATAGCATCCCAAATGTATATTAATTAATAATTATTTTTATTATGATTGGCAGATATTCGAACATAAATTTGGTTAATACTTAGTAATTTTGTGTAGATTTTATTCAAAATTTTTGCATCACTTAGGGAAGCTCTAGACCAATCACAAGAAGTCTCGAAGGGTCAAAGAGATGGATCATGAGGTGGATGGATGAGGTTATTGAACAGTAACTCAGCGTCCGGCTGAAAAGTAGCACTGCGCAATTATTATCAAGAATTTTTGATAAATAAAAATTTCAAAATAATTAAAATTAATGAAAAAATATTTTCAATCAAAAATCAACAATTGACATAGCGAATGATGGATTAAAACAGAAAACAATAATATATCATGGAAACTTAATCGGTTTAAATTGGACAAGCATTGTAATTAAATGACATCGCAACCACTGCTGGTTTACTAAACAACTCTGTTGTATTTTTTTTTTTTTAAATAAAAATAATAAATAACCCGAGTCAACAATGAGTCGGAGTATTGTTGATATAAATATCAACAAGACAAGTGTGTCAGAGTCTCAAGTGAGTAACCCACGTGGTGGTGATGCCACAATAAATAAACCCGCGAAACTCAACGAGTCTCGTTGTCGTTTATATACATACTACATATACACATTAAACTGAGACAGACACTCAGAGCAGCTCGCGAATAACAAGGACCCAGATAGCGGCGTTTTGCGCACGTTTAAAAGCCTGGCGAAAGCTACTACTCCTCGAGTAGCGTAAATGTTCCTTCGCATGCGCAACTTGCCGCTTTTATAATATACATATATACGAGAACGGTTGTTGTCTCTCTCGTGATTGCGGTATCGAATTCGTTGCTCTGTTTTCCACAGTACGCGCTTGCTATCGTGTCTAAAAGCTCTCTTGTCTGGTGCTCTCACTTGACCGCCAACAATCAAGGTGGTAGCTTTAAACTTCCCCGTATTCATCATACAACCACAATAACAGTAAATACGTATATATATACATGCATACATACCAAAGCTCAAGCATAATGAGCTTTTGTCATTGCCAATGTCGTTGTTGTTACTTTTGTTCGAGGAATCCCATTCAGATGACGAATCTTAAGACACTTTTCTTCAGTCTTCTGTTTGTCAGCCGTTTTGTCTAAACGACTGTAAGGATTATTAGTAAATTGTGTCATAACAAGAACAATAATAATTATTATTGTTAATTTTTGAGTGATGAACTGAGCAAATGAGTGCTGTGCTGGATTTTGTAAATTATAAATAAATAGTAGTGTCCATTATTGAAAAAATGAAAAAATAATTTACCAGAAAATGGGAGAAAGAGAAAAAATAAAATGACACTGTGATTAATACTATTATTATTACTGTTGGGCATTAAGATTTATAATTGTCCGTAAATTAATTACGTCCGCATGCGGCCATCGGCTCACTGAACGAGCGAAACTGTTTAAAATTATTTAGCAGCATGTGTTTTTATAAACAGGGAGAATTAATTGCAACCTAGACTTTACCAGTAACGGTAAATACAAGTTTATTACAAATTTATATAGTTATAAAGTAATTAGCTGCGGTTTATGTACTTGAATGGTTGATGTGTTTGTAAATGAATTTTATTTCGTTCTTTATTTTGTTTTTTCCAAGAGCTGAACTGGGGTAAATTGAAAATGTGAAAACTTTTGTTGGGTAAACTTTTATACGTGTGTTAAATTTATTGATACTCTGTAGTGACTTTTCGGATTCCGAGTTTTAATTATGTATATATTTTTATTTTATTTCTGATGTGTTTTTAGTGCGCCGATGAAACACTAATGCGGATTTAAAGTGAAGTTTTGGTTTTTTTTTAAAAAAAGGGGCTTTTACAGAGGATTATATTGTGATTTATTGATGAATTTTTATTGACAGAGCGAGTGGACAAATGAGTTTTGAAATAAAATTTTATGTCTGCATTTTTATTGGACGTTAAGAGATTTTAAAAGTTGCTATTAGCTGTTAACTAAATGCAGTGAGTGATATATTTTTGTGCAAATAACTAGATTGTGCATTAAAAAAAAAAAAAAAGAAAAAAAAAATAAGCAAAGACGAAAATAAAATAAAGATGGCGATTACCCAGTGCACGTGGAGAATTTGGAGCTTTAGCTCGCTTCTGAGGATTGTCCTAGGTAAGCTTTTTCCCTATTTTCCCGGCAGAGAAAAACGATTTTCATTTAATTTACAGTAACGTGAATATCAAACATTTTTTTCACTTTTGTTATTTACTCGTAACATTGACTTTGTTTACTTTTAAACACAATACATTTTTGTTTACTTTTTTTTATTCGAAATATTTAAAAATTTCAACTCTATTTACAGTTTTTATTATTCTTTTGCATACAAGTGCATTTATCCACTAAAAAATGTATCTATTTGCAAATATTATATGCAGAGGATAATTTTACGCTTGCCGTCATATCTATCATGATAACAATATCAGCGGTAATTATTATAAATATTTATATTTATATGAAATATTTTTTTTAATCTGTGTATAATAAATTTCATGTTATGAGTTAATTCATCCGGCTTTATAAACATTCATATATATTCAATCAAATATACGTACTAAATAAATTCGCGATTTAAATAACTATTGCGGATGTATATTTTATAATTTATATGCATAGAAATACAATATTTCATATATGATAAATTAAATCTCGTAGAATTAATTTCAGGAAATTAAACATTGAAATCAATACTAATTATGAGAAAAATATATAAAATAAATTATCAAAAATATAAGTAATAATTATTATTCTTGATATTATTAAAAAGCTCAAATTAATCAGATATTTAGAATATAAATATGACAAATTCAATTGTTTATTTACTCAATTTTTACACCCGTACATAAAGCACATCCGAGAATATATGCTGGCAAGATAGCATACACGGAAAGAAAATTATGGGAATGGTTCCTATAATTTTGTGACATTTTATCCAATACCAGTATAGGAATGACGACCATAAATTATGGGAACACGTCCTATAGATATAAGAATATTACCCATAATTATAGGAATAGTTCCTATAATTATGGGAATGATACCTATACCATTATGGGAATAGTTCCTATAATTATAGGAATGGTTCCTATAATTTATGGGAATGGTTCCTATAATTTATGGGAATGGTTCCTACAATATTATAGGAATGGTTCCTATACTATTATAGGAATAGTTCCTATAATAGTATAGGAATGGTTCCCATAATGGTATAGTGGTGGTCCCTATAATATATAGGAACCATTCCTATAATAGTATGGGTACAATTCCTATACTATTATAGGAACCATTCCTATAATGCATAGGAATACTCCCTATAATTTTCTTTCCGTGTATATGACAATACCGCATATATACTATTTTGCCAAGATATGTAATTTTTTAAGCCATATATTAACCAAAATTTCAATCACTGTCCAATATTTTATTTCAATTCGATTATTATTTTTTTATTGAGCATAAGATTTATTTTCATTAACCATTGTTATTTTTAAAACCATAAATAGTAACCAAAATTTATTTTTCAAATACTTTGAACTCTATGCCAAAACTTTAATGCACTTCCAAGTATGAAAAGTAACTGAAAAGCTGAAAAAAAAATTTTCACAGCAAAAAAAATGGCCATTACTGTTGAAAAAAAAAAAAAAAAACAATCTTTCTGGGATATAAATATATTAAAGTCTAGATAAATATTACAATATGCCTTTCATCTGCTAAAGCTTAGTGTGGGACTCAACAGGTTAAGTACACGGTATTGTTCGACTAATTGAATTTACTTAGCTCGTTTCTGCTCTCTTAAACCACTCGAGTAACCTCAACTATATGATGGCATTGTCGATTACATATGGATTACTACCACCATGCACACACGAAAATTATCAACCGCTGAGATAAGATTTCACTTAAGCCGTCTCTCAGTGAGTGATTAATTTATTCATAGCTAAATTAATCATGTGTTATGTATCACCATCCATAAATAATGATAATTCTTGACGTATGACTTGTGACATTTCAAATAATTAAACTCTATAAATTCACGGATCATTTAAATTTTTTCAAAAATTAATTTTAAATCTACTCACTGTTTTTTTCCTTTACTTTATTGGAATTCACAAAAGAGACTGAAAACAAATAAATAATTTTGCGGTGAATGAGCATCGTAAAAATTTTTAAATTATGTATTTTTTTAATTTTTTTTTTTTTTTTCAAGCATTTTTTATAAAATTAATTAAATAACTTTGATAATTAATTTTTCGCCGGAAAAACAGGAACCCATTCCACTCTTGCTTGTTCTAATTGTGCTTGATTATTTTTTGTATACGCGGTAATTTAATTAAACTTTTTTATAAACAAATAGCGGCTGAATGACATAAAATTTAAAAGCTGACGGAAAACTGACCTTCATAATTGCCATGGAATTTCAGTCCATAAACTAATTTTTACATAAATAACTTTTTTGAAACAAGTCCATTAAAAGTTTTCAACAACTCTTCACATTACGGTCATTATTATGAGTTTAACTCAAAGTATACTGAGAACAATTTACTTTTTACTATAAAAAAAAGGAAAAATTATAAAAATATATAGAGAAGTGTAAGGATCTCGAGAGGAGTTAGTTAGCATGGTAGAGTAGTCGGTCAAAGGATTTACACACCGAGCTATTATATTTTCAAAGTGCTTCTGAAAATAAGCCCGCATCTCTTGAATTATATTAATTCATGAAATATATATTATATTATATTATATTATATGAACTTATTTGCAGCTTATATTTTGTTAAATAAACTTTTATTTGTAAAATTAATTTCCACCTTCAATCTTGATAAAGATGGATCCAAGTTTTCAAGCACTTGGTTAACAACTTAGTATTTATATTGTACTTCATTTTCAATAGCTTACCGTCCTTTGAATAGATTGAATAGTAATTTACTTGAGTAACTTAACGGGTAATTTTATTAATAATATTGCTTTTTTTCTGAATACAATTTTTATTTTAATCAGATGTAAAATCTTATAAAAGATATAAAGTTACTGATAGAATTCATTAATGATATAAATAGTTACAGCTAAAAATCGGAAAAAAATTTCCATGATAAGGAAAGCTGGGAAATTTTTTGAAAAACTTTTTTTGACATTTTTGATCTCAAATGACATTCAAAATTTTACCTGACTCAAATTTTATATGTGTATATTTTTCAGGGAATTGGAAAATTCGTTTACAAGAAAAAATTTTTACACAGAAAATTTCAAATTTTTCAAATATTCAATAAAAAAAAAAATAACATACCAATGGTTAACATAAAAAAGATGTCTTTCGTAAACAAAATTCCATTTTCTTTATAGAATATTTCGTAAATACCAATATATCAAAGTAATGTCTTTACAAACTTTAAATCCAATAACGTAACCTTGCACGTTACGACAGAATCTCGTTATAAATTCTCAGTCATTGTATGCAGCATAAAAAAATATGTTAATTTTATTCTACACGGTATTATTTTTAATTTTCAAACTATAAATCGTAATTCACTTAGTCCCAAAATATTAACCAGATAAATTTAAAAAAATCCTCCACTGATATTAAATAATTTAAAAAAATAGGAACAATGTACAAAGAAAAAAAATTTTTTTTAACCAACTGATGATATCATATTCTATTATTTCTATTTTCATCGAGCGTAGCATCTACACGCGATGTGAAATATTACTTCAACTGTTTTATTTTATTTTATTTTTTTTCTATTTCTTCTTTTGTATTTTTTGTTTCTCTTTGAATGTCACATTTATCCAGCTGTCATCAAAAACGATTATCGGTTTCGATAACACAATCGTCATCGCAACAACAAGTTAACATTGTTTTAAACTCATAAAAAGTATTTTTTATATAACTTATAAGAATATCAACATATACAAAAGACTTAATCAAAGTTTAAGGCAACAGATTACGCTCGAAATCGGCTCTTAACACGTTCAAAGTTATTATCGGTTCGAGCAACAAGTACAGATGTTTTAATAAAACAAAATTAATAAGTTAGTCAAGTTTTATTATAAGCTTAAATTTACAGACACAATAGACTACTTAGTTTACTAATTGCCATGACCGGCGAACTTTCGAAAAGCTTTAGTTTAGAGCCCGGAAATACGCGATGGTGCGAAGCGAAATGCAGTGACTACGATAAAATAAAAAGTTTAAAAAACCGCCGACCGGTCTCGAGGGTATTAAAGCAATTTAAGAGATCATACTCCTCTGTACCGAGAGTGAGAGAAAAAATTAGCCGGTAGAAAGAGGAGGCGAAAAAAAACTTGTATCCATATGTAGGTGGAAAATAGAAAAAATAACGAAACAAAGTTATACTCACAAAAGGATTAAATTATTTTTATGCATTATTTTTTTTCGCCTAAGAACATCAAAGTAATGAAATTTATTTATCTTCTCTTTGAATTAGTGCTTTAAAGGATTTATTAAAATAAAAACCACTGAGTGTAAAAGAGAGGTTAATTATAGAGATTTTGTTGCATTTAAAAAAATTTTTTTTACATTCATTATTTTTATTTTAAATACGTAAGCGTATTAACTGATGCTTGTATTAAATGCTATGCCTCGTGCAGAAATTTCGGTTGCCTTGAAAACAGAAATTCCTCTTATCTATTAATTAATTCAAGATTCCGATCAATAATTTGTGTAAATGTAACTTAATAATCTGCTCCTATCATAAATTACACGAGTGAATTATTCATAGCACGTAGTGCGTCATAAATCGTTCTCGATGCCAGTAATTCTATCAGTTTCAATGATGGGGTCGGGAAATATGTATTTCGATAAAGTACTCAAAGATTAACGCCATTGTTTGTCATCCGAACTCATGAATATGTGAAATCGTTTATTTTCAAACCAAAAAGTTTTTAAAATTCATTTTTTTTTTTTTTTCGTTGTTCAAAGTATTGGAAAATCGATTGACAAAATGTTAAGCACATTAGAAAGTGGTTAAGTTGGCAATTATTTTGTGGGAGATTAGGTTCAGTGCATTCTCTCGGTTAAAATTCGCATACTTAGTCTCAGGAGAGACACTCGGGATCGAACTGAAAGCAGTGAAAACTTAAAAATTCCCTTAAGGGATGTACTTGCAGTGCCAGCATGACGATAAGCCTGCGGCATACAAACTCGCTAAGGACGATTGGAATAAGTCCAAACGGTTATTGGTCTCACAAGATTTCACATCGATATTAAAGCAATAGTGACGGTAATAAAATATTAGTTACTATCGCCAGTAAGAGTTAATATTAATACTATTATTATTATTATTATCATTCAATAGCATTTCATCGTAATGGAAAAATAATTGAGAGCGCGAGTTTAAGAGGAAATTGAGGATTATAATTTTTTTATTGGAAAAACGTCAGTCAAGCATTTGGATTTTTTTGGGCTTTAAAAATTGATGCTCGATTGTAAAAAATTGAATACTGATTCAACGTTTAAATTTTAATATTTCATTTTAAATTACTATCCGGTTTCTGATACTTTGATGCGGAAAAATAATTTTTTATGAATGATAACTATTTTATTGACGTAGCAAAGTTGTATAAATTTTTAATTTAATAACTAGTTTTTTTTTCATGTAGAGAAAGGCCAAGCAAAATGGAGTACCCAATTTTTTTTTTTTATTACTCGTAAAAAAATGAAGCGTATTAATAATGTAGAAGATTCATTTCAGCCTGATTTCTTTTTAAGTGTTTTATCCCAACTTCACTAATTTATCTAAATTAAATGCATAATTTTCTGGGAAACAAACTGGTAGTTTATGGTCTTCCAGAGTGTCGTTATTAAAGTAATTAAAATAGTAACTATCGGACATAAAAGGAGAGTTACTTTACAGCATTTAATCATTGGTATTACGCGGTTGTCTCAGTAAGTTTTGTGGGTACATCTGAAATCGAAATAGTTGCGCAGTTGGGTCGTTTCCGTTTCCGAAATGCGAGTTGACTTCCTTGTAAGACAAGTACTATACTACCAGGGTTAAGGAGAAAGCCTGGGAGGAGAGAAAGGAAGAGAGGATCGCTCGTGAAAGAGGAAGAGGAATTGGCGGCATGCCCGAATAATTCGTAGATGCGAACTTTCAACGAGATTAATGAACGTGGCATCGATTGGTGTGATTGCTCTTTCTACCATCCCAGTTTCTCCATTCTCAAGTAGACTTTCATTGAAAATTGTTAACTCCTCCAACAATTGATTGGCTATATTTACCTAATACTGCAAAAACAATCTTATTGTTTTACTTGTTGAACAGAATCTTTATAAAAATCATCACTTCCTTACAAATAAAACTACGACATTAAATCCTTAATTGGCAATTAATCTCACCGTTATCTGAAATGATAAAAATAATTAAGTCATTAGTGCATTTGTTGGTGTGTAGTTTAATTTAAATTTTGGTACATTAATTTTCTCATGATCATGAGTTTTCGTTGTTATCACCATAATAGATTATAAGCAGCCATATGCATTGCTGAGTTGCCGCGTATTTAAGAAGCAGCCGAGCAAGCCAATTGGGTCGCGATAAATCCATAAACTTCTTATTTATTTTTAACACAGAATAAATAAAAAAAAAGCTCGATGTAAGAAATTGAAGGCCGCACGCCAATTAAGGCCAAGGTTTATAATTTAATTTGAAAAGCTTCTTAGGGTTTTCAAGTTTTTCTGTTGGTTTCTCACATTCATTCTCATTAACGAATCGAAAAAAAGGCAATCCGATTATCTATGACTCATTAACCAAAACAAATGGCATCAAAATGTAATTGAAATCTATCCAATCATTAATGTACGGCGATTTAATATCACCAATTAAGAGACTATTATTATGGATGATGTAATTCAAATACGAGGTTTGAAAAAAGAAAATAATGGAAAAGATAAATATAAACATGAAAGTTAGTTTACTTGAACTTAAATTTATCAAAAGTTCTGTTGGCATTAAACTCAACAACAGATTTTCAATGCACCGTTTCTTGACAATACTTTTTTCTACGCTTGGTACCCGTGTAATGCTGAGTATAAATATATATATTTATATATACATATGTGTATACGTATTCACCGAGTTGGAAAAGAAATCCACGAAAATCCGTAAAATGGTATTTCAAGCCGTCCCAAATGCAACTCAACTTTACTTGTCCCTGCATTTGTCGACATCGCGGAATGTCAAGTGTCGACTTTTCCTACCCTCTTGAATTCCAGATAATGTTTACTTCCCACAAGGATGAAGATATTATACCATCCTATTTTTATCCTTTTTACTCGGTCTTTGGTATTTTAATAAAAATTTTGCCACCTTTTTAACTCAATTTTATCATACATAAAATTAATAAAATTATTACGAAACTTGTTTATAAAAAAATTTAGGGGAGATTGGGCAAAATAGGATGCCAAAAATTTTTTATCTTTAATGCTTCGGTCTCCCCTACAATCACAAAATCCCTCGATGAATTTTCGGAAGTTTGTTCGAATTTTTTTCCTTTTTTTTAAATTTTAAACATTCAAAATTTTGCCCCCGTCTCCTTCACTTGAATTAAATCAGACATGTAACGAGATTTAGTGTAATAAATGTTGTAATTAAATAAATTAATTTAATTTGATAAATTACTGTACGTTGATAGATTTGATGTGTCAAGAAGATATTTGTCAGCCCAATAAATTAAATTACTCATTGTGTATATATATATATGAAGGTGTATGAGTAGTAATATCGTAACCACGTGGTTATATATATTGTAAACTTGAATAATATTTCTGTAGTATTGCACAGATATGCAGTAGTTTAGCATTTTGACAACTGACCGTTATGCCTTTGAAACACGAGGTTGCATGTCGCTTGTACATTAATTAAACCAAATGTATAACACTCTCTGATGCCTACACATGTTATTAAAAGTGTGAAATCAATAATTTTTGTACTTAAGATTAATCTGTAGTAATATTAAAAAGTATGAATGTTAAATGTAATTTAATGTTAATTTAAATATTCATTGAATATAAAATGATAATTAAATATCCACCGGCTATTAAACAATTTAATGGGACGTGAAAAATAAAACCGCTTGAAGCAACTGTAAAATAAAAAAGCTGGAAATACCTGACACTCGAGAGTGAAATATATAAAAAAAAAAAAAAAAGTCGTGTCTTATAAAATATAAAATAACGAATACGGATGGAGATGCGACACATTGTGTGCTTTTTGTTAATGTTAATATTATATGGGGAGACGAATTCAGTAGTGGGTGGGCGAGAATAGACGTATAGAAGAACTGACAACGTGTTGCATTGAGACACAAAAGGAAGACAAATGTAGAGAAGGCAAAACGACATTGTCGGAGAGCCGAGAAACCGCTTTTATCACGTTTTCCACTATTCGAGAATTTACTCCTGTCACACGTGCGCCAAATTGAACCAATTAAAGTTAAAAAGAAGGAAAGGAAGAATTTAACGAAGATAAAAAGAAAAAAATGCTAATGGAAGTGGTGAAGTTTAAATGTGTCAAATTGTTAAATTCATTTTGTTAAATCTTTTTTCGATAATAAATACTAAGTGCTAACAGGAAGATGACAATTATTTTATTTTTTAATCAATGATTAAAATAAATTTATTAGTTAAATTTTCACGCAGGACAAAGTAGGGCAAAATTTTTCATTTAAAATACGGAAAATTTATGACTTTTCACTTTTATTTAAAGAAAATAAAACAAATTTCTCAATTATCGTTAAAAAAATTTTTTTTTCCTTTTCGGACAGAATGGGTCAGCTTCAAAAATCTATAATAATTCTTTTATACTTTCAACAAAAAAATAAAAAAATTCACCGAAACAGTTCTAGAACTTCTCGAAAAATCCTTGAAAATAATTTCTATAGCAATAAATTGTTGTTAGTTATTAAAAATAACTTAAAAAAAAATTCCTTCGGTGTTTCCATTTTTGAATAAAATTTATTGTTTAATAAATATTCTTCGTTAATTCTCTTAATAACTAAGCGGGAGATTTAAATTTAAAGTACTAAGATTAAGCTGCTGGTCGTAAAAACAGCCAAGTTAACTTTTTAGTGGTTTTGTTTTATTAAAAAAATAATAATATAAATAAAAGAAGCTGATGAATAAGTTGAGTCTATAGAATGAAGTGTTATGAGTTACGAGCTTTATTTATTAACGTTAACGATGAATATCATACAGTTTATTCCTTATAAAAGCTTCCTGGTGCGTGAGCGCACTGAAGTCGCTTGACTTGCAACAAAACTGCATTTTAAGTCGTGTCACGTTTTTGACATTTGAATCGACCCCTCCATATATTTACACATATACATTACACCTGTACTTAATTCCTAAACTACTTGTTCATCAATTCTGTCCTTAATCGGTTCCGAAAAAAATTTCTGCTGTAGTTTCTATCCCTGACTTCTACCCGATGAAAACTTTCATAAAGCGTTAATTGAAATTCACTATCGGTCAACTGCAACATGAATTGCGGCAGAATTTATAGTGATATTTTTTGAAAATACGAAATGCAAGTAAATGACATTTATCTGTTGTGTCCAATAAATTCTAAATAGAATAGAATATCCGGTATAATTTTATTCTTGTTGAAAAACTAGACGTACATAGTTGTCAAGTTTTAAAAGTAGAATAGAGTATAAAAATAAATATGCAGTAACTGAGTAGTGCACGGCGAAGCTTTTGAAAATGTTGAATAGTTCATATTTCAAAATATCACCATCTGCATATAACTTTAAGAAAAAAATATAAATATATGTGAGTGTATGTGTGTATATGTGTGTGCATAAAGCCATAAGTAGTATATCCCTTTTTAGACTTTTACACATGTAGGTCAGAATTTATGTGAAATTCGCCACCCTACTGCTGGTAAATATCCACGTTGAAACCGCACGCCATTACATGTTCCGTGTTCTCCAGCTCAAGCTTCCTGGTTAATGCATTTTAGACGGCTGCTTCTATGTATACTCGCGCTTGTACGAATTTATGAACTTTCTTCGGCCTCTTTTGCACTCACCGTTTTACTTTATACATACGTACATATATATATTTATATATACGTTGTAACAAAAGGTCGTGGTACTTTTCTCAAAGTATAAAGAAAAAATATAAATATATATATAAGAGAAAAAAAGATACTTTTAACCACTTAACACTGCGCATATTATACTGCTCAGAATTATGTAAAAAAAAAAAAAATGTTTTAGTATTGAGTAAAACTTGGCAATCTGTAAATTAACTTCGTACATTTTTTCGTAATTTTAATTAATTTCTAGAAAGTTGACTTGAAATAAATTAAAAAAAAAAAAGGACGACTGTAGTAGAATAAATAAAATACTTTCATACGGTCACCGAATTTTCATTAATTTAATTATAGCCGCTGTAAATAATAGTTGTTTTTTATTTATCTAAAAATAACTACTTACATTATAAAAAATAAATATTTGTTCAGAGTAATGAAAAATATTTCTTACAAATAATACAAGTTAGCTTTTATTAAAAGATAATAAAAGTTTAACAATTATATAAAGTAGGGGTATAAAAAAATAAATAGGAATTATATGGAGGCGTATATTAAGCAGGATATTGCGAAAAGTATGATACAATAAAATTCATTGTGACGCTCATTATTTTTATTTTTATTTTTAAAACTGCATAAGCTCTCGGTAATTTACGAGATGATATTTCGCTTTGAAAAAAGACGCTCGTGCTTGCTAGCTATTGCATACAATTTGTATAGTTGTGAAAAAAGCTCAACGCGTTTAGCGCTAAAAAGACTTGCGACTTTTTTTGCTTTTTTACATCTTTTACACAGTGTAAATACCCTTGGAAAATGTTTCATTTAAAAAGTTATCCAAAAAGGTTAATAACCGAGAACTTCTCAGTCCGAGGCTATTTTTAACTTTGAGTTGATCATTTTCGGAACTTCGGAACATGCAGGAAAAATTTAAGACTGAAAAACTTGAAACCCATTATGAATGTTTTTGGTACATTTGTGAAAAAAAATTTTACACGGACATATATAAATATGACAAATAAAAGTAATATTTATGTATGGAAATTATCGTCATGAATAGTTGTAACGTATGTAAGTTAAAAGGCTTCAAAACGAATCAAATTTATGTCCGCTAGCTGTAACGTATCCACAATTTACTCATAGATATTAAATAACTATTTAATTTAACAGAATGAAAATACTTTTCAGAGCAATATCCATTATATATTTATGTTATTCAGCTCGTTCATATAAATTTAACATTATTAAATTTTCTATTTACACTTGAACTTATATTAAATTTTATGCGACGCATTTGCCATAAAACAGCAGAGTTAATCTTGATAAATGAGAAATAAAATATTATTTTTTATCTGATTAGAAAATTTATAGTATAAAATTACCAAAGTATGTTAAATTGACGGAATTAAACTTTGGTACTAACTAGGTCTGACAAACAGCTTTTGCGTATTTGACATACCGAAAAGTTTTGATTTGAAAGAGCTCAAAGCAGGACTCGATTTCGTGCTTTCAGAAGTTATTAGTCAAATAAATTTTCAAACCATAACTTCAAAAGCTGTAGAAATGCGTTCAAATTTATTAGCAGTGTCTATAGAACGATTTCAAATATTTGAACCATTAAAATCGTTTTACTTTAACTTATTTGTTTCGATTCATTAATATCAAATGAAAAAAATTAAATTTTATTTTGTAGTTGAATTTAATTGCAGATAATTTTTAGTTTAAAAGTTAGCTTTTATTTGCAAAATTTTAGTACTCGTGCTTGCTGTAGTCTATAACTTACAGGTTACCCGACTGTTTAGGGAGTTATATGTGAATTTCCTCGTAGGAAAGCCAAATTAAACGGAGTTATTTCGGGTTTAATGCTGGAAATAATTTATAAAGAGAAATAACAATAAAATTAATAAAAAATTAAATATTTTCATACCTGAGTTCACTCAGAAAACTACAGGCTTTTAAATTTCAACAATTTGGAGTACCTCAAAAATATATGGAGTGATTAAAAAATATTTATTGTAAAAATCGGGAAGTATGGTTTGAAATCGGGAAAAAATAATCTATTTTATGGGTGTGATATAAAAATATATGACTATAAATAGTGATTTAATTAAAAATAATTTAAAAAAATTTAATTTACGAAACGGACATTAGTTTCGGACAAATTGGTGCAGTAACAAATTTCAAGAGGGACATTCATGCATTTGAGTGTTTCTAATAACGCTTGTGTGTATTCGTATATGTATACATATATGCTTTGTGTTACGTCCTATGTAACGTCGTTTGTGTGCGAACGTCAATCTCACATTGCATCACAGGATTTATAGAGAACAATGCATTACGTAAATTGTGAACAATACAAACGATAGAGACCTGTAGTTAAACCAGGGATATTCTATCGTTCCAGATGTCACATGAATCGCCAACGAAATTACGGCTAGAGGCACATCGGTAGCGATATATAGAATAATAGTATGTTACTGCAGCGATTCAGTAGAGCTAGAATGAGAAACGGACTTTAAATCACCGGTTTCGGAGCCGACCTTTGGTTTTAAAATCTAAGTTTATCGGCGCCTCACAATTCTTCTCCACTCACAGCTCAAACTACACACTATTTATCATTTCCAATGCAATCTTATATTTTTACAGTATCCCAAATATTATGTTTCCATGGTACTCATATTTTTGAATTATAACTAAATGTAATCTAATCTGAAGTCGTTAATTGAAATCCAAGGTAAAAAATTTAGTAAAACGATTGAATTTGAAATTTAAAAATAGTCAGTATCTATATATCGACCTAAGTATTATGTAAAATAATACCGAGTTTACAATTACCAATTACTTGCAGATGCCAATTAAGAAAAACTAATTAGATTGAAAATGTAACACATCCAATTCGTTGGATAATCCTCGTGAGCGTACTGCAAAATTTAATCTCCCTATTATCATATTATCTCGAGGTAACTAATCGTTTAGTAGTTCAATATATTCTATATAGTTACGTCGATATCTTCGATTCTGAAATAATAAATGTTCATAGACGCACATAGACATCACTATTCTACTGCTATCACTGTACTCTACATAGATTGTATAATTAATGAATCAAAATAATTTATATTTGGTATTCTGCATTTAGCATTTCAGAAACAATTCCATGTATATATATATACACATACTTTAGGATTTAATCATTAAATAAATTTATTTTTATCACAACAATTAACATTTATTGCGCATTAACAACATCGAAAACAATCCGCATAACTTATTAATGGATAATGACCCAAAATTTTGAGATTGTTCGTTGAGTTGTTGGGATCGTTAGTAACATACATACCGTGAAGCTGAGTTTGCAAAACATAAACCTCAATATGTCGAAACTTTGAAGCATACATTTAGTGATAATCCTTATAACCAGCATATAGCTACGTCATAAGTTTATTTCTGGTTGATATCAGCAAGTAAAATACTTTTGTGTAATGTATAATTACACAATACACATATTTATATTTATACTTGAATAAATAAATATAATGATCATCAGCAGCAGTAAATAGTTAACTTAGCGATGTACTTTACACTATTTATGATAAAACAAATAGATAATAATTATGTCAGTACAAGGATAAAATGGTAAAATTTGATTTATATCTAAATGGTGTATCACGCCACTTTATGCCTCAGTTGCTGGTTACTTGTACACACGAATAACTCTGTAAATGGAACGTAGTGTCGAGGGTAATAGGGTGTACGTTGAATAAATACGTGTACACTTCATACCACACATACACATGTATATATATTTATACACATGCACAGTGTAGTATGTAAGTCACTCTCGCATTACCCGACGATACATCATCTATAACGCTAAGGTGTTTGTCGGTTTCGGTCGCTAAGAAAAATGGCGAGCTCGCACGGAAAAAGAGGATTAGCTCAAGGGGATCATCACTGTGTGAATACACGAGACGTATAATTTTTATTAAACTCAAAACTTACAGAGGATCAATACTAAGTGTGCATGAAAAACATTAAATACTAAATAGGATGTCAATCGATGTCAGTCAACTTGATGGATAAATTGACGTTTATAAATAATTCATCCGCCAGGTGGCAACTTATTTTTGAGAATAATTAATGCGACAGAGTGATTTATTATCGGGAGATAATGAATGTTAAATATTATTTTTTTAACGGGTAAAAAATTTAAATTTAGTGTGTCAGTGTGCATGATTAAAGTATCAGTTTAAATATACTTGGCTTATCCTCGAACGAAACTCGTATGAATCCATTTTCATGTCCCGCCAGGAAATAGCCAAAGTTAGTTTTCGGCTCATTGATTGTAAGAAAGTACTACTGGCGCCGATCAGACATGGCTTGGATTCATTTAATGGAGACATATATACATATTATTTTATACAACTACAATAGACTGTAAATAAATATATGTGAATGTATATGAATAAAGTTTTACGAAATTCTTTATTATACATATTGTTAAAGTTGAATTTTTATGTGTAAATATTTACCAACTGTCATATAATAGTAAATAGTTTGCCGTGCTTAAGCGACAAACAATTTCTCTTGCCTTCTTAAACTTTTTATTCGGTTAGATTTACTGATTTTTTTTTATTGTTTTAATTTCACTTTATAATGGGTTTAAACTTTTTTCTTTTTTTTAAGTAATCAATATCATTAGCCTAGTTGTTTTAAAAAACGCAGTAAAGTACGAGGTCGGTTGATTTATCGATAAGAAACAACGCGGCCTCAAACTCTAGCATGAGACTCTACTCGTTATTTTAAAGAATCAAGAATCCAGAATGCTGGCTCTCGATGCATTGTTTTCACACTCGAAATAATATTCAAAGTTATCTGAGAGTCCGCACTGAAGGAAACAAAGCATCGAAAAATAAAACAGACTGAATTCTATTTCTTTTTATAATTATGAATAATAATGATACGAAAATTATTTTCTCTGTTTTCGCTCTGAATTTAAATGGAAAAAAAGCGACAAAAGCACAAAAATAATTTTAATTTAGTTCAAATATTATTTCAATTATTAAAAAAAAAAAAATTAATGAAATTACTCATCAATAAATTAGCGTTGGTGAGTCTTTTAAAAAGATAAATGATTAAAAGTTATTTTTATGTAATTAAAAATTCAATCTCTTTTCCATTAAAATTAAAACCTCTCAGTCGGCGTAGATAATTTTACATTTAATTTGCATATTCATAAGCCACTATTAGCCGAGAGTTTTTCAGCGAACGTTTTACTTATTTTTTAACGTCAGTGTATGCTGCTGTGCGAAATATTCACGTTAAGCCATCAACCCTCATTTTAATAAGTCAATCCTGTTGTACTCAACTCTAATTATTTAACATCCCGGCCATTTTTTCGACACATTATGAATTATTTTATAAAACCTATCCATTAGACTTGTCAGCCGTTTTATAAATTTTATCCTTTAAATTTTAACTAAAAGAAAAATAAATAGTAACAACAAGAGACAACCAACCAACATCTATAAAACATTATATAAATTTTTATATATTTTCCCGCCTTACATAAATATATATGTGCTTTGTTCTCAATGCAATTGCTTTTGCATCAACTTATATATATATATATTTCAAATACTTTCCAAGTTTTTCTCAGAATAACATCAACTTTTTTTATCTCGTGTAATATAATAAATTTCTCTTTTGCGTTATACTGCAGTTACATTTCTGTTTCTTGTTCTCTATCAACAAAGACAAAAATATAAAATAAACGTACATATATATATAAATATAATAAAATAATGCAAGTTGCAAGTAATATTATAAAAAAGTGGTATCTTGTAGTTGAAAATGATACGAAGGAAGAAACTAAAGTGTCTTTTACTACGAACGTGAAACACAGCTCACATAGGGGGGAGTGTTTATTTGAGCAAAGAAATATTCAAATTCGTAAGGACAATTCCAATTGGCAATGGCCCAAATCTCGGCGTTGAGTGATTTTTCCGATAGATGTATATAAATATTTTTTTGCATGCCATTTTTTTTATCAATGTCACGTGAGGTAACGAGACGATAGTGGCGCATCTGGCAAGCTACCTTATATAGCTCATATAAAGGATATATACTTGAGTTAGAGCAGTTCGATCGTTTTCAGAGAGTGAATATAGCTGATCGTTAAACTAGTAAGATGTCATGTGCAATCTACTAGTAGAAATATCAGTAAAAGAAAAATAGGGATTACCAGCGCGTGAATGGCTCCAATGCCAATACGATTGCCCTACTGTCGTTGCTTTTTTTCCCGCCTGGCATCTTCATTCTACTAACACACATTATATATACCTAGCTTTATGACATATATCTCCACATTTTTCCACTGCTGCTGCAGCAGAATGGAAAATTGTATCTATCAATATCTACACAGTTCTTACAGGTTTTTATTTTATTGTGCATCAATAATATACGCCGGATTATCTTTGTAAATTTATATGCTTGCTCCAGAAATATATCTATGCTTTATTAGTTGTAATAATTTTTCAATAAGCTAGATATATATTTATACGCGACATACAAACTTATATTAACATGGAAATAGTTTTCGTTGTTTCTTATCGCCTCTATGTGCCTGGTCTTTTTTTTTTTTTATAAATTATCATTTTTTTTCCTCATATATATTCAAGTTAAAATTAGCGATTGATATTGAAAACATGTGATTTGCACGAAGCACTGATAATAATTGTATGCAAAGAATAAGGCATTGTATATATAATGACAATGAGATCATTCTATAGAAATCGAACAAGTACGTGATTAATCTTTCATATATTATTTTTAGAAATATTCCTGATAAATAATGCATCAGTGGTTAATTTCACGGGCTATTGGACGGAGATTTAATTGATCAATTTATAAAATTTACTGCTGGGGGTATGCCATTAAAAGTATATCTAAAAAGCATTAAAACGTTCTTTATATCGAGAAAAAAAAAGTAATTGTTTTTTTTTTACAATAGACGTTAAAGTCACTGTTGCATTAATCCATGTAGCCATAGCTATAGCCATGTAGCCTTTTCTTTCTATATATATATATATATATATATATATATATATCTAAATTAATCACTTATACTTCGTCGTGGGATCAGCGTAATTCGATATATATTTATATACAATGTGGATTTTATTATATATATCAGCTCACACTGACGGCTTTTCTGTCGCACGGTCAATATACTGACTCTGGAACGTCCACCAGGACATATTTCCTGAAGTTGACCGCGTGTATAGTCACTCACTGGTGACTGTGTTTGCTCGTCCTGAAATTGGAAAACAGTAAAAGTTCTATAGTAAAATTGAATTTAGAGTCGTTACATAGGTTTTTTACTATCGCTTCTTTTTATCTTCATTTTTTACCACAAGAAAATTACGAGCTATCGTATCATTGAATTTTATTGACTGAAAAAAAATAAATTACCTACGAAATGGACCCATCTATTTACGAATTTATAAAATTCAAAAACATAAATTTAATAGAACTTTATGCATTAAAAATTCATTTTATTGAGGACATTCAAATTTATTTATTATCGCGGTTATATTTATTCAAAAAGTTTTCAAATTTAATAATGTCACTGATAGTAGGTTCCTTCGTTTTGGGAGGAATCGATACGTTTGAATATTCTTTGGTAAATATTTGCATGCTAAATTCCGTCTTTAATGTAAACCAAGACGGAATGCATTTATAAAGATAAAGAAAAGAGTTTAAATAAAAACCGGGCGAAGCTAAAACGAGGGTAGAAAAATAATGTCCAAGTATGAAATTAAAAGAGGACGGAAGAAACGCATGGGTTTAAAGGTGGTCGATAGTTTCTTATCTGGCCACTGGAATCATCAGCCCGATCATAAATACGTAAGTACTTGTATGTAATGCGGAATGTTTGCACGCGAGCTTGCTTGAATTGAATCCACACACACACACGTTAATATTTTTATAAAAATATTTGTGCAGCATACGCATATTTCGTGCTGTATGCCAGCGAAAACACAAAGTTCATTTATTCGCATGGCTCGCCGACATAAATCATGTTTATAAGTTCAAACGCCCCCACGCCGTTTACTTTTCTCTGGACACAGTAAAATCACGGTAATTTAACTGAGTGAAATTGAGTGTTATTCATTCATAGCTCTATAATGTTCAAAATATATAACATTTAGTTATTTATCAGCTAGAGATCGCAAATTATTTTAAAACTTTTAAATTAATTTTTATCACCAAATATTTATCAATGGGAAATAAAATTTCTTCTTATAAAAAAATAATGATAAGTAATTTTAAAAAGTTAACTGATTGGAGGGTAAATAAAAATAAATTGAAAATAAGAAACATAACAATTTATGAAACTCGGAATAAGTACGATTTGTTTTTATTTTTATTTATTTTCAATTTTGTAAATTATTAGGGTTTCTTCGGTAGATTGTCTGATGGTTAAATTAAATCGAAACCACATTTCATCCATTGGTACGCTCGGTTAGATGAAAAAGCTTGATAGATATTTTCCAGGTTTGTAAAAGTATATTTAATACTGCGTCCAATCAATTCTGATGTGCGTGGATTGTCGAGACAGGTAGTATAGATACTCCAATAGACGTGTGGCGAAGGGTAAAAAATGACGGCGGGGAAGTTTCGGGTGAAAAGTTTACTCGGGTTTGCGTAGTGGTGCTCGCGTCGACCGCGGAGTTGAAATTTTCTATACTAGGGGATAGACTTGGGGATGCATTTACAGATTAAAAGTTGTAAAAAGCATGCCGTCCGATATTACTGGCTCATATAATGTTGCGGCCTATCCCTCTATTCCTCCTCATTCATTTCCATATTCTGCACGCGAGGATATTCATATACATAAGCACAACTTTTTTTATTTATTTTCCATATGCATACCTCTGAACAATATAGATAGATAAATTATTAAAATGTACCAAGTGATGCAAATGAAATTTTTCGGTTATTCTATTTTCGTAAATTCAAATGAATATTATTAATATAGCTTCGGTTATTTTGTTCTTTTTTTTGTATTTAATATTTTTATGTTTAAACAATTCGCTGATTCACAAATAATTTAATTCAATTGTTCCGTCAGCGAGTTATAAACATTTCTGCACGAATAACGGAGTGGAACTGTCGCAGCAATAAATCGCCTGTAAAATTGACCCGTAAATCATCGTAGCGTTTTACCAAATGATGAGCATCGACACACACGATACGTCCGTAGTATTAGACACTATAACATTATTGTGTATATCTGTATACAATCAATGAGTACTTCACAAGTTTTAAATTTATATACATATATATGCTCCAGCACTCAATCAAATGAGTGATTTCGTCGAGTATACTTCCGTTCTGCACACATCATCAACGCCGACACGCGAATGTTCCATTCGATGTCTGATACTCGACTTCCAACGACTCAGGTCTACTTTAACTATTACATATATCGATTTCATATTATATTACCCATATATGTATGCCTAACTTTATAACTGTCAATCTAATAAGTACCGATACTCAGCTTTGTACGTATTCATTTATAGTTATAAAACCGTTATCACGGAATGTAAATTCCCATAGCACATTTACCACTTTTACGTTGATACCCAAGGTCACATCACTGATAAAAAAAATTTTTTTTATTTTATTTTTAATGCCGAATCTTTTTAGCTTATCTATTGTACGGGCAATTCCCTTGAATGCGCATGTCCAACGACACGAGATTGGGGCATGAAAACGGATGGCACTAGTTCACCGAGCTGACTTTTTTTTTCGTTTTCGATTTTTTTTTTTTTATTATTATTTTTTATTCGTTATCTCTTTGTTTTAAATTATCGTCATTTTCAGTCGGCGGCGATTCAATTGCATGGAAAAATTCGCTTACATCACACATACGTGTATCACTAAAAAACGTAAAAAGAGTACACAAAAAATAGTAAAAAAAAATATACTCTGTTATAGAATATTGAGTTGAGTAAATCTGATAGTTATTATACGTCGTAAATATTTTTCAGATTTTATTTCCAATATCAAGTTAAAATATATGGTGATGGAAATTCCTTTTTTTTTTAGTTTATACATATATATTTATATAGACGGGTGCAATCAGAGTGCGGAAGAGTGAAATTTACGTATATGCAATTCGCGATAAATCTGTTAAAATATTGTAAGTGTGAAGTGCCGGAATATGGATGAAATTTAAGATAAGGAGGAAATAGTCTATAGATTAGATTCATATAGTGGGTTCCTTGTCAATGTGGAGTGAAATCCTTTTAACTTGTCACGGCCGAGAGACTTTTTATTCACATCTCCTGTTATATGGCACTGCGTTATACATTTTGTACGTTCCCTGGTGACGATATTGAGCCCAAGGTAGAAAAGACAAAGGTACAAGATGTTGAGTGAAGAGTATGGAGTGAAAAATATTGAGGAAAGTGTAGTGTTACCACACTGCAGCATGGCTGCTGATGGTCTCTATTCTCCAGAACGTTGCTTTTCTTCAATCCTCTCCACTATTTGTCCACCCTTAGCACCCACCTTATTTTCTCTCGACACGTCGATAACACCTTCCTCTCTGTACTCTTTATATTTTTTTTTCTGTCGCCATTACCGGTACAAAACCATGAACTTACGGGGCCAATAAATAAATAACCCTGTCCAGAGTATGGCAACGCTTCGGTAAACTATCCGTGCAGTCACAGGCCATATGTTTCTTTGCTTCACTCCCCTTTCTGTTTTCTCACGTCTCTACGCTTCCGCGACTGGCTAACTGACGCCAATGCAGTCACATTTTTATTTTTCGACACCGCACATGAAAATCTTGTGCCAACTCTAATTTCGAACCACGAGACTTCGTTTCCGGTTTCGTCGGATTACTGCAGTATCCAGTGGCCAATATTACTTTACATCTTATCAAGTAAATCGAGGCAAAATGTGAATTTGCTGTGAAAACTTCCTTAGAAAGTCCAGAAAAAATGATTTCAAAATTTTTTTCACTCGCGCTTATTTTTAAAATAAATTATACTAAAAGTTATTTCCATTCATAAAGTTGTTCACACACTATATGGAATGTCTATTCGAAAAAACGACTCGACGAAACTGATCTCAACAGATTTCCAAGAAAAATGATAAAATTTTGTTATATATGGTTGCCGATAAATCTGCAGATATTGCTTGAATTCCACATTGAGAATAATTGATGTCCAATTCGTGTGCCAAGAGTATACCTACGCTAAAAATATATATGTATCTATAAAGAGACTTTGTCACGATGGCGACCCGCGTCCCGTAGATAAGAAAGTAAAGAATAGAAATAGAAATAGAAATAGAAGTAAAATAATACTCTGGTAGTGGATGAAATCACCCTTAAAATAGTTTAAATTGCCACTCGCTCATCTCTGTCGTCATCCAACTCGTTCTCATCCGTTTTCCGTTATTTCGATTAATTCAAACCGTTTCTCGGGACGGTTAAATTTTCGATTGGAAATCCGTGACATTTTATATATATAATATACATGCCTGAATCACTGAAATACATATATTTATATTTTATCCACTCCAAGACTGCGGGTTCCAATGAAATATTAATTCACCAGTGTTTTATTACCGCGAAATTCAAACTATAAATACTTGGAATAAAATATTTCGTCAATTTTCATTGCATCTACGTGTTTTTTCTATTTTTATCATTACTTGTAGCTGAAAAATTTATTTAAACATTTTTTTAATCTAATTTTCGTCTCTTTTTCTTTCCCATCACTCGACTCAATTCCCGAAGCGGTCTTCCTCACTTGTTATTACTTTTCGTAGCTCGTCTCTCACGTGCGCCGGGGTGGTTTTTCACGTTAAATCTGGCACACCAGATCTACGATGTACGTTCCAAGTGATTTAAGTAGTCCAAGTAGTCGATGGGGTGCCGCGATGCATGCTCTATAAGGCCTAAGTCTACTGCACTCTGCTACTCTAACTCTACGCCGAAGAGTGAGCGAGCGCAGAAATATTTCCTGGCTGATGGCCAACTTGCGGCTATAGGCCCAAGACAAAAGAGACGTTGAAACTCACAATTTCACTCAGCTGTACTCTTTTTTTTTTTTTTATTTCCTTCCATCTTCTTGTTCGCTATACATTTACATGAATTTATCAATATTGAAAAAGTATTTAAAATTATTTACGGCACTTTTATTTATGTCACGTCAATAACTAAATATTGACATATTTTATGCTGATATAAATTACTTTCTAGTGTTGTTTATTATCGTCATTATTGACAAGCTTATCGACAAAGTTGTTTACTCGGTTATTTTCATTAGAAAAAAATTACAGAGTAAATACTTCGATATTTAAATTATACGTCAATAAAAATAAATCTCGTATTATTTTAATTGGAAAAATAAAAACGCTCTGAAATATTTGTTTTCATAATTATTAACATAAATAAATTTGGGGTAGGATTGAACCATCAACAAATAAATTAGTGAAAAAAAAATACTTTATTTTATTAATTAAAACCAAAAATATTTTGCTGTTTATTAAATCTGAATTATGAAAATTAATTAAAACCCAAATGTACAGCATATGAAGTTATAATTTCTGATAGTATAATCATTACGTAATTTAATTAAAATTCCAATGGAAACATAACACTGTTGTGTTTATTTTTTCCACATTTTACCGAATTTAAACTTCATCGTCAATTAACTTCTCAGCAATTAAATGAGCGCGTATTTACAATTTTGTGAATATCTACATTCCGAAAAATTAATTCTACTAAAATACCAACACATTGAATAATCCATAGAATCCGACAAATTAATTAAACAAGCGCATAAACAATTCGCGAGCGGTCAAAAATTTTGACATCGGAATGTTCACTGAAATTTGAAGAATTTTTATTATATTTTCAGTTCCATTGAAATAATATCAAAAGTCTTGCACATTTTCAGTTTCTCTCGGCACACGGCTTGCGAGTCATAACGAAGTGAGCGCAAAACCAACCAGGAAAGAGGAGAAAAGAGAAGGAAAAAGTTACAGAGAACGTCGCCGATCACGCAATCCGGCAATCATACGAGGCTGGATAACATGCACCCGTACTCTTATCGTCCAGCGCAAAGTGAAATTATTTCACGTGAACCGCGCTGCTGATAGAAAGGGTCATTGTTGCTCCGTTTCATTTTATTACTTTTTTTCCTCTTTATTTATTCAATTTTTTTTTCATAGAGTGAAAAGCTTTCGACGCGCGCGTGACGTTCACATGCTTTATATATAATGTCCGGAGCTCCTTTTCATCTGTACTTGTTTCTTTTTATTTTATTTTTAATTCACACACATATATATTTATACATATATTTAAACCATCTCCTCTTTCGAGCACGTCCAGTATAAAGCTGGACAATTTAAAAATTTAACTTGCATTAATTTTAACAGTCTCAGCTCTTTCTATCTAGCTGAATCAGCGGTCTAAATTAAAAGACTTTTAAATCCATACATACATGTATATACGATTTAAAGCTGAGAAAATTACATACATATATATTTTCTATTTTATCGAACAAATAGAAAAATTTCATTATATTCTTTTTTTTTTAATTTCGAGTCTCGATTGATCTCTTTAGATTTTTTTCGATCGATCTGAAATAGTAAAAATTTAGTAAAATCAATAATTTTTTTAAAACTGTTAGTTCGATTATTTGCCGTCTCTTAAATTTCACCTAACCTAAAAAAAATACTTCACATTTCAAGAAATATAATTTTTTTAATTTTTAATCTTCATTAGTCTAAATTCATATAGATCTGAGATAATTGTGTACCTCATTAGAGGTAATTTTTTTTTTTATCAGGTTTTGGAATCTTTTTAGGAATCAAAATTGAAAACTTTGACAATTTCATAATTTATCGCTTTCAGGTTTGATCTTCAGATCTGAATAATAAAAAAAAAGTTGAAGATCTGTAAGATAGAATGCGGAATTTCTTTCCCGTTATACTTCATTAATATTCATGATTTTATAAATTAAATCCGATAGTAATTAAAGTGATTGGAAATTTATGGTGATTAAAGTATTGACCAAGTAAACATCGAGATTATCGCGATTAAATTGAGAGCTTGATCGCTGATTCGATGACATCTTTAATTGTACTGAGATTACCTAGAACTAACTTAACTGCGTCGCGTATTTTACATTTAACCCGTTAATTTTAGTGCCGTAATCTACATACCCGGGAAATAGTTGTAAATTTAAATTAGCCAGTCTAATCTCATACGTATCTATTTAGAAGCATTTAATAAATTAATAACAACAATTTCATCCTGGGTCACTATTAATATAATTAAAAAATACTATTACCATAATAACGCAACAATAATAATTTAATCCATCATATGCTATCTATAACATAATTAACCGCGTTATTAAATACTACTTACGTTTAAACAAAAAAAAAAAAAAATGATAACGTAAGAAAATTTTTAATAAATTTTCTATTACACACATTATCAGAATTAATTATCATGATAAATAGGTATAATATATTTACATACTGAAAAAAAAGTAAATGAAAATTGGCTTGACACTGTTTGATAAGATCAGGCGATTCCAGTGTCAGATAAAGATAGATCGTGTCGGCATTTCTTAACGAGGGTGCGCTTTTCAGTCATTAGCCGATAGCTATCGACTTAACCATTGTGGTTATACAGCGACGGACGTCGGAAGTAACAGAGAACCTTCTCGTGCTAACGATTTAAGTTTTAAGTTGTAGAGGTGGTAAGAGAGCTAGGGTGTGGGATGAGTGCCGTTTTATCCCTTGAGCGAAAAGCCACCCTCTTATTTCTCTCTCACCACTCTGTCGTCCAAATGCTCTACTGGGCTCTTGGCTCTGGTAAATGACCTTACTCTTATCCCTCTGTATATGTATGTATATATATGTAGATGTGTACGTATATATGAACCGGAAGCGCGCATGCCTACAGCTAATTACACGGATATAATTATTAATAAGAGTCGCCGTGACTTTCGTGTTATCGAGCGAGTAATAATTTTCGCATTTTCATAAGTGGACTTATAGCTAAAAAGAGGGAAGGGGGTCGTGTGCCATGAGACTGCTACTGATAAGACTCGTTCGTTTCCACTTAAAAGTGCATATAGATTTACTTACTGATTTAACACACACGTTTTAAAATGTACTGGTAAAAAGGGTATACTTAAAAATAAGTACTGCATATAAAATATTTCCCTGAAATAAAATAAAAAAAAAAGAAGTTTTTATTATCAAAATATTTGAGTTGTACTATGTCTAAATATAACTTACTATTTACGATAGTAGAGATGGATTAAAAAAAAAATGTGTTGAAAGTATGAATTTTTAAGTGACACTTTGGTCTAATTTTAAGAGAAAAGTTAACTCTTCTGGAATATAGATAAAGACTGTGCTCGTAGTATTTTTTCTTTTCAGATGTTATGTAAGAGAGTAAAAAAGTAAAATAAAAAAAGAAAACTAAAAAAAAACGGCGTGAGACGGAGATTTGACGTCGATTAAATATAGCAAAATCAATAGAGAGCAGGCCAGCTTCCTTGTCAGTGAGCTTCTCGACTTGTCTTGGTTATTTTTTTATATATATGTGCCGATAAGAAGAACCAGGCCAATGGAAATTATTGACGGAGGTCGTCTGAAAACTCTATTATTACCGGTTTTATACAATATGCCCGTCAACGTCGTTTACTAAATAAATAATATGATGCTTTCTTATTATTTATCAAATTGGTTATTGAGTCATGAACACTAAGATTCTGTCAATGATGAAGTAGCAGGTCTTAGTATCTCATAATTGAAGTTAAGACAAAAAGTTTACTCAAAAAATTCTTTAGGGTAGTGGTTGAAATTTTTTTTTTCTAAATTTCTAAAGAAAAGAACAAAAATATGAAAAAAAAGTAATTTTTTGAAGAACGGATTTTGCTTGAAAATAAAAAAAAAAATTTGTTCATGATTGAGAATTCGTCTCATTTTCTTTATATATAAAACTCTAAATGTAAGACAGAATTCACTGAAAGATTCACTTTTCTCTAACGTCTTAATTTTCGTCGACATTCCTCAGAATATTTGAAATATTACAATTTAATTAATTCATAACTTCATTTTACAGACATCCTATTATAAGTTTATCAATTCGATTTTTGATAAAGTAATCAGGATATCCGTTAGTGGAATATGGGTTAATAAAATCAATTGAATTAAAAAAAAATCCTAATAGAAAAAAAATTCAGGTAAATAGTTTTTCTCTTCTATTAAACGATTTCCAGAACGAAAATGAGATAAAAAGAAAATATTTTATAGAAAAAATAACCTGGAAATATAGCGTACAAGTGTAGAGGAAATTTATCGGGCATAGCGGTCGCCAAACTCGTACATGAGGAACTGAAAATGATTTTCCAATAAGCAAGTCTATGCGTTCCATTTTGTGGATCGAATCTCTCGTATTTTATAAATATTATTACTATAATCATTATAAAACTTGATATCATTTAGTTTCAACCCTCTTCTCATCTTTAAAACATCTCGAGCTCTATATTTAGAAATAACTTGACAGCTATAGATTTAATGCCAAAGAATATGAAGTTGGGGTCCAGTCTCTCTCTTACTCTTGGTAAAGAAGTCACGGTGAGAAATAGTAGGTTCTTTCTGGACATTTTACCGAGTCCGCGAACAACGACGAATGAGGCTTCTCGAACTTGACTCGAGTATGAGAGAGGCGGATCGGGAAAACTTAAATATTTATTGGAATTTAAAAGTTCTTGCCTTCGTGTATTTAAGAGTCCGTCCAAGTAATAAGATAAAAAGAAAAAGTTTTTAAAAATTTATCTGCATTTATATATACATATATATTTATGCCGAGTTAAATGTAAATATTACTGTCGACAAACTATTAACTTTAAACTTTTTATCAATTTAAATATTTAACAATGTTTTTATAAACATTAAATTTTAAATTGTTTAATATTAAATACAGAAGAAAGAGGGCGCAACTTGTCCTTCAACTAATTCCTGATTAGTGTGATTTTTTCCACTACTTATATTTTTCTTTCCCGAGTTAAATAATTTATTCACATCAATATAACCCAGTTATTAAAGAAAACGGATAACTTCATAATGTGGGGTAAAATGAGCCGTCTAAAAAAAATTTTAAGTGTCGTTATTAAAAACGTGAATTAATTTCCTATAATAAACAAAACTAATGCATAATTGATTGTCGATTCATCTGCCCGAAAATTTCGAATATGACCCATTTTACCACATGTTATTTATTTCACTTCCTCATATATTTTTGAATAAAAATTCTACGACTCAAGTCGGTTTCAAGTATTTTCCTGTGAAAAATTCCAGCTTTCCATTTTGCCCCCTTCTCTTTCTTTAATTTTATCTGAAAAAAAATCACTATAATTTTCATTTAATACCCAATAGAAAAATTAACGAGCTATAAGCCGTAAAAATAATTTCACAAGATACTGATATAAGTAAACTTAAGTTATTGGTCATAAAAATAAAAAGGTATGATAAAACTAATTTTAATTTTAATTGTCTATTATTACGATAATGGTTTGTTTCGAATGAATTGTCAGTAGCGCTATAAATTATATAGTCGATAATAATAAACATCCTTTTGCTTTCTGTGTCACGTTTCCGTCAATCATGACCAGTCAACAAGTAAATAAATGTCTACATATATTTACACATATGTATGGAGGTATATACATACACATATGAGTATATTATAGTTAGATTCATAGCTGACACCTCGAGGATAACTTTGCAGTACATTTCCGTTCACCACAAACTCTGATATTCGATAAGAGGTGAAAGTTATATGTAGACAACTATATCACCGTAAACAACATTAACTTTATAATAATATGACCCAAAGTTTTTAATTACATTAAAATTAAATAAGTTGACAAGCTAAAGTTGTTTGAACTCTCAACAGTCCGTTATATAGATTTTTTTATTGCAGCTTGAAAATAGTAAAATAGAACAAAAAATTATTCTCATGATAAATTAAGTGCACTTTATTTCTCGAGCGAAATTTTAATTAAGTTCTTTGTTTATAAAAATAAAATATAGCTCAAAGCTCTTTTCAATGACACTTTAAACATTATTACTTCTTGTAGTCGTACTTATTTTTGTATTCAACTCAATTACATGTATGTTGACATCAATCTATTTTCTTTGTGACTTTGTGATAAAATAAAGTCAAGTTTTGATAAAATTAAACATCAAAGTTAAACACTTGTTACTAAATTGTAAGCGGGAAATTTAAAATAATTAGTCGTTGTTACAATTGCTAAGTGCAAAGGTGAGATACAACTATAGGTACAACAGTAGGAAGTTATATTACAAAGACGTATATCAATTGGTCTCGAGTATTCAACCAGTTGTTAATTCTGAACTTTCGCAAGACTGCCAATTAAAGTTTCTCGTGGACAGTAATTCCGGACAACGTTTGCAATTGTGAATAGTGCATTGGTCCCGGGGGAAATAAGCGTCAATGCTGCACATTTGCAATGCTAGGTAGAATGAGGACTACTACTTTTTTCAATCCCTTCCGACATCTATTCCCTCATCTCTGATGCACACTCATCCTCTTTATTTCTTAGTGATAAACGTCCATTTTATTTTGAATCCTGATTTTGTTTCTAATAATTACCTTTTTCTTTTATTATGAAATTCAAATTCTTCAATAGAAAAAAAAAGAAAAGTTCATAAATTATTCATGGTTGAAAAATTTCAGAAATTTTAAATTATTTTACATTTTCTTAATGTATCTTTAATAGTTTCAGTTTTATCGCTCTATCATACTGATAATAATCACACAAGTCTTCATTAGCTCATTAGTTCACTAGTTTGGTTCACAATCATCACTTGAGTTTAATTTTTTGAAAACAGTGATAAAGAAAAAATTTTGTAATTAAAAATTAATCAGTGTCCATAATTTCTTTTCTCTCATTTTCATTAAAAGTTACATTTTTTGCCCGAAAAAATCCCAAATTATTTGGAAAAAAAATTTTCTGGAATTTATTCCAAACAATTTTTTTTTCAAATCATGTGGGCCCAAAGAATCTAAAAAAGGGTTGGGAATTTCAAAAATCAGATTTCAGGTTTTTTTTGTCAATTGCTTGAATTTTGGTAATTGAATTGTTGAATAAATATATGCAAAAATATATATATTTTTTTATCAAAAATACAAATAAATAGTAACAAGCGATGAGACCTTCAAAGTAACTCCGAAAAGAGTATAATGCAACGAGAGAATTATCCGCTTCCCTTTAACATTCGAACGTGTATATCGACACAAATACTGAAGCTTTTTTTGCACACTCGAGTTAAGAGTTTCAATTAAATGCTCGACAGAAGAAATAAAAGGAAAAAATAAGTATCACTGAACAAAAGAAAAGTGAAAAAAAAAAAAACATAATTTCGAATGCCTTTCTAAATTAATTTAGCATTCGCTTTCAATAAACGCGAATCGTTAATAAAAGGAATATAAAATACGCTCGATATTGGAAAATTGTATTAATAAAGACTTTGGAATTTTTATTTCTTATTGATAATGACTGTCGGGAAAAAAAAATTATTTCAATATTGGACCCAAGAAAACGTTTTTTAAATTAATATTTAAAGTCAATAATTTAATTATAACTTGATATCGTTTTTCGATTTGCACTTAGTATGCGAATTTTATTTTTATGCCTCCATATAAATAGTTTGTTTATTCTGGACTTGACAATGGGTATTTGTAGGATTAAAATTCCTACCGATTTAACTTTATTCGAGTTGGAATATATATATATATATATACCTGAATGAATGAAAGCACCGAGAGGAAAACAGAGAAAAAAAAATTTTATGTGAATCAATCGAATTGTTAAACTAATCGAATTTTAAAATTATCCTTGGCACAAATTTTAGATTTATATTTACATTTTCCATTTATCTTTATTGCATATTTTAGAATAGTTGCTCTTCCAAATTCATTATTTCAACATGCAATATATACAATCGATGTTGCATTATGTCGGACAGTTACTATCGGCATATTTTTTTAAATTTATTGTCTATACTATAATAAAAATCGATAAATAAAATCATAAAATAAACATCTTTCATCAAATATACAAAGTTAAAAAATTGTGTCAGAAGCTTAATAGTAAAAATTAATTGCTATCCTTCAGTGTAAACTTTTTTTTCCGATATTCAATCATTCAACTTGCCGCTCGCTGGTTTAATATTTATCTCCTGCATGAAAGAAAAAAACTAAATACAGAGTAAATAAATAAATAAATAAACAAAAAAAAATATAAATCCAATGATCTCGACAAGCCACCGGTACTTGGGCATTGAGCCAAAAAATTTTTTTGTTTTTGTCAAACTTTCGCCAATCTGTGGATATAACTGAGAGAAATCTGTAAAACCTCCAGCATTTATCGGGAAAAAAGTATTAAAAACACAATGTCAAAGGTTTCTAGTTTCCAATTTTATTTTTTTATTTTATTGGCAAATTTGAAATATTAATTTATACTACATGACTATTTGTAATTTTGAATATCGTAGTCTAGATTCATGGTTTATATTGATCAAATTTAGATTTTTCAAACCTAACAATTATTGGTAATAATTTCAAATACTTACAAGTCATACCAAAAATTAATCATATTAATTCAATGCACGTCACCAGCAATTTTATTAAAAATTTCTGTGAAAAACATAAAACTCAAAAAATAATTGAGATCAAGTGCATGCATTAACACAGACCATTTGTGTAAAATGATATTTAGAAAAATTTTAATTTTCGTTCCGATTTTTCACGAATTTCCGGTGAAGAATAACATCATACATTACATTTAATCAACACACAAGAGTGTTGAGTACACAGTAAAAACGGCAGTGTTAAAATAGACTCAATTTCAACACCAATGCGGGGTGAAAATCGACCCGTGCCGTCTGACCAGCGTTGTTACGCGGCATTACCATATTATACTCAGTGAATTGTGTCTTTTTAATCGATCCGAGCAATATTGAGTTTGCAAATTACAATTTTTCTCTTAGTTGCAATATCCTAGCCAATTAAATTTATTTTAAACTCCGATTAACACAGGAAAAATAAGTAACATAGTCATCAGTGCAATTTTATTAATTAAAAATCTAACACTGAATGTCGCATACACTGTGACAAATCGGGAGTGAGTTTGAAGTGATTACAGATTTTATTTAAATCCACATACACCGATCCGAAATTTTAATATTGAAATAAACTCCTCTTCAGAGTGAATTTCCCTCAGAGGGGAATAAATAGATAAACAGTCATCCGCTCCGCGTTCACTTCGGATTTAATCCGAGTTCAGCCTGCAAATTCTTTACAGTGTGGATACACGAGTTTTTATTTTTCAATGTAATCAAGATAAAAATTTTAATACAGACCGTTTTTATAATAATTAAAATTTTTTTCTGTCTACTGTAGATAGAAGTTAGAGAGAAATGTAAATTTTTTTGAAAATATATTTACAGTAACCACTTAGACGAAGTAATTTTACAATATTAAAGTCGGTTAATAATAAAGATGAGAGTAAAATCTGTGCAAGTGTAAATAGATTTAAAAGCTGTCACGCTGCGAACAATTCAGAGAGAACAAAATTATACGCTCGTGACAGACGGATTTTCATGTAATTCAATAAAATGTGAATTCATATAATACCATGGTTGTATAATTACCACCATTTACCTGTCCATTAGCGTTAAAATGTACTTTTCATAAATAATATAATACATTTATCTTTTAAATATTTAATCGTTAATTAAGTACTCGTTCAGTGAACTCTCAGCGGATCTTTTATGTAAAAATTAAGCATTTCATTATTGAATTACTTCTTTGCTAAATTATTACCCCTTAATACTTTCATCTTCGTACTGAAAAAACATTTTAATATCCTGTAGTTGAATTAAAAAAAAATCAAGTCCTGATTTGCAAACTCTTAGAAAAATTTTAAATAAATTATGTGATGAAAAGTATCCTCAATAATCGAACTCTAAGGAGATTATAAAAAGTACGTAAATGAATTATGTAATATTCAAATTCAGAAGTGCAATTTTTTTTAATAACAGCATGTGAACGGAAGGTTTGAGTAAAACTAAATAAATAAATTTGAGTACAACTTTGAGGTTTAAATAGAGTCGGCGATTCACTTAATCGGACTAACGTCACTAGAGTAAAGTAAAGCTCACATCGATTTATAGAAGGGGAGAATAACCCCTTACTGAAACGAAACCCAGAAAGAGAGGGTGAGTGAGTAAAGATGTGAGAAAGAGAAAGAGGAAAATAGAAATGAAGAAAGGTAAGTTCTTTACCTGTCTGTAGGTTCTATAAATGTCGCTTGACGTAGGTCGCGAGAGCTACAATTTCGTGAACAACCCTCAGAGCGTTTCCACATTTATAACAAGACAGTTACGATATACATTTATGAATTTATATATTTATACAGATATGCAGCGGCGGAAAAAGTAAAATCTTTTAATATTAACTTGAAGCTTCACGACGTAATGCTAAATTAAATTAACCGTTTCATGTCGACTATCGTTGGATAAATTTTAAAATATCTTGCAGAGTATATATAAGCTGCATAAAGTATGCACAGGTGATGCAGAAATCCAGAAAAAAATTCATTGGGACGTAAAAAAATAGAGTTTAGTAAAACAAACAGAAAGCAAGTTGTTAACGATACTCCTTGTTTTCAAATTTAATTTATTTGTGACAGTTTTATGGAAAGATGTCAGAATTTAAAAATTTATCCTACTAAATGACTCGTTGACAAGACATAAAATTTATTAAATGCAATGAAAACTATTGATGTTTCTATTAGTTTGACATTTTTTACTTTTTCTCAAATGAGTCAATGAATTTTTATATTTATCGCGGACATAAATTTTTTTTATGTCTTACTTAGCGTTGATATAATTTTGATTCCACAATATAATCGAGCATACTTTTTGCTTCGACGTCGACACATTTATTTTTTTCAGCATTCGGATGAGTATGAAAGGGACATTCTATATGCGGAAACGGTTTTTCCATGTAATAATATTCATCAAGGCTGATAAAACTGTATGTAGAAAAATTTTCAAGAATTGTTGACAAAATTATTTTGTAATTTAAATTTTTTACATAAATGATTTTAACGGAAGCTTTGCGTAAAACTTCGTTAAGCCTTCTATTGATACGTGATGGCTCATAGAAACCGTCTGTCCATTTGATGCCGTAATTGTTGTAGGAAAATTCGTTATAATTGTCTATAGTATCCGCTAAATGAGTTATGTAATGCGGTGGTTTTGTTACATAAGATTCGTGATAAGCAATAGATCCTTTGGCGTCTATTCCATAAACACTCAATTCTTTAATTACGAATCTGTGATTGTCGCTATTGTAGTAACCATTGAAATTGATAATGGCTTGCATGTTATGACGTAATGTCACATTGATTAGTTTTTTTTGTAGTAACCAGTTGACCATTATTAAAGCATTGTCACCAGCACAATAATTTCGCCTCGGATTATCATGATAAGAGCAATTGGTCTGTTTCAATGGAGCAACGTCGAAACCCATTTCTTCTAAAGATTTGATATTATTGTAATGCTGACCGACAAAGTCTGTGAATAGCTCGGCCTGAATTTTGTCTCTTACGTAAATTTTTTGGTTGACGTCCAGCGTGCCGATGATTTTGCTACGCAGAATATTTATATCACAAAAGCTTTCGTCGTCGGGTGGAATTCCGTACTCGACGTAATATTCCTCATAGTCTTGATTGTCTTCCGAAGTTAAATTTTCCGGTGATTTCGTGACGATAAGACAATCGCGGATAACTTCCGATGTAGAAACATAGTACATGCAAAATTCTTTTATCACATACTCAGTATTATTAATATATGTACTGAAATCAATGACTACTTTCATTTTTAAAGTAATATTTAGTTAATTTTACTCATCTAATATAAGCAGATAAATTTTATTCATTTTTGCAATGCTCAAGTTCTGTAAGTAACCCATACATAAATTTTTTTTGCAAAAAAATTGAAATGGCTTCTTCTACATAATTTTCATTGAAAATATATAGGATAGGAAAATACACTACCCCGAATTATTTTCTCTAATTTCGGGAATCGGGGACATATTATTGAGCTTTTAAAAAATAATCGACGAAATTATAAAAAAGTTATTTTATTTTAATTTACTGTATGAATATTTAAAATAGCTTTTAAAATATAAAAAAATCGATAGCTATATATATATATATATATATATATATATATATATATATATATAATATGTATATACAGAGGTGAACAGACAGTGGGCTTGAACGAGTTTTCACCACAGTAACGTATGCAAATGTACATCACAAATATATCCAACAGACCATTGGCTAGTCACATGATGAGAGAAATGATATAAAATGCAAATGAGCATCGAATTATCAACGGTATTTTTTTTTCCTTTTTATATATATGTAAATATTTATTATTATTTTTATCGAATATTTAAAAATGTCAGCAAATAAATTTAAAAAACTTGAAATCAATGTTGAAACATAAAATTTATAAATATATTATAAACGTGTTTATTTCTATATTATCGAAATTATCATCTAGACCGTTAATACTAAAATTATTATTTTTCCTCGTTATTTTATTATTCGTTTCATTTTTAGTTTTATTCCAATAAAACGGGTTCATGTATTTAAATTGGAGTAAAAGTATGTTCGAACAGTTTAAGCGAGTTAACGTTATAACAGCAAGAATGTTTAATGAGAAAATAATAACTCGCTGCTTGAGTTGTTTGAAAATTCATATAAATTCATATGATTCAATTTTAGTACAATAACATTGTTATCTATGATGCTGTTAAGTATACAAAAACAACAGTGTTTTCGAGAAATTTATACTTCTTAAAAACTCACTTGGAAAAAATCGTACACTCTATAGGAAAATCTTAGAAAAATAATTCACTAATTAAAACTTTTTATTTTTAAATAAAAAAATTTTACGATCTGAATTCTCAACATTTCTACCGAAGTAATTATTTATTTTTGTTGTGTTCACTGTCATGTTGAACTAAAAATTTTCAACTAAATATTTTCATACTTTTAAAATTATATGAAAATTATTCCGTAACAAAAAAAAAGTTATTTTGAATATTATTTGAAAAATGTATGATGAATATTGATTCCAAATTATCTCTTTAATCATAAGCGAAAAATAAATTTTCATACTAATTGAAAAATTCTTATTTATTAGACAAATATAACTGAAAAAGTTTTTTTTTTTTTTATCGAAAAAATTTATATTTTACAATGTATAATATATATTTATCGATGAAAAAACTTTGGATAGATATTATAACAAGTATTTCTCTCAAGGGCAGACTTGTTAATTAGTGCCGACTCTTTTCGATTCTGATTAAACGAACTCGTTGACTTGTAAAAATTAATTCCACTCGGGAACGTTTAATCACAATTCAGAGACTAAACTTCCGACGTATAATCCTTGGGGAGTATCTGATGTGAAAACCAAAAATAATAATAAAAGAATTTCTTGGAGAGTGAGCGTTGAAAAGTTTGAATTTTTTTCTTTTCTCTTTAATTATTGTTTGCTTTTACGAAATACTTAAACCACAAAGCCGTGTAATACAATAACGAGTACCATCAATGCATCACAAATGAGTCTTGATAACAATAAACTTGTTCAAGTGAAAAACTCTTATTCACTTGTTATCTAAATAAGATTTCTTATTGCAGCTTTCTGTAAATTATCTTCCTCAATTAAATGTACCTTGAAAGTAACTGCAATAGTTATGACAAAAATAGTTATAGTTATAATTAAATAAGTTAATGAATCATCAGTGAGTGTATAACCTCGGGAGATAATTCTGAAATCTCGGTAATTATAACCGAATAGACTATTCTGTCAGTAGCATTAACCAAAAACTTTCAAAAGTGTCATCTCAAATTATTATTCTCCAACACAACTCGTACATTTTATCAAGTATATCTTTATCAAAACTTTAACGATTCATCAACTTTTGCTATTATATATGTATATATTAACCATACTTCAAAATTACCTCATCTTCTTCTTCTTGAGAAAACTCCTGGCTGTTATTTACAGTCCTCAAATTTCCCGGATAAAAATAAAAAAAAAGTATAATAATAAGCTTTTGTTGGCACAATTGAAAAGTTTAATTTCCCTGGAAAACTTTCTCACCACCTTATATCTGATCTTTAAACTTTTTTTTATACATTTCAGATAGAAACAAAGTTCGGAGATCGAAAACTCAAACAAAAAAAAGCCTTACTATAATAAATGCATTTTTTTAATGAAAAAAAAAATTCAATTACAAATTCAATTATACACTGTAATTACACACTTTAAACATGCTCAACACTTATTTTTGTTATCATTGTTGTGCTTGAATTTAATTTCATCGCCGGTTTAGTATCATACTTTCGAAAATTTTTCCTGAAATATTCCGGAATAAATTTTATTCTACTTTCAAAACTCATCTAAACTAAAAAAAATATTATTTACGAGTTCATATTACACTTTAATATCAAACTTTTGAAATTACAACTATTTCTGCAATAACCAAATTTTTATTATTTCAAATTATTGTGACGGTAATAAAAAGTTATTTTAAATTTTTATTTTACTCGCAACAATTTCTAAAGACAATTATTGTAATTTTTATTCTATTAATGTTTCTACTATAAATAAAATTTATAATATACATATAGATATACATTTTCAATCATAAACGACAGATATATGTCGAAAATCATGTACGAAAAGTTTTAAAAAACGTAACGTCAAAAAAAAAACAACCAGAACATGACAATAAAGAAGAAAAATTGGAATGAAACACAACCTTTTGAGTCACCATTGAAAATTATTTTTCTATTTTGGAAAAATGGGGTACTCGCAAAAAACATTTTCTATGCATGTTTTTGGAAAACTCTATTTGTAGTGATGCAATGGACTGAAGAAAATCGTTTTGTTTATTTAAAGTGTGTACAAACGGTAACTGAAGGAATATGCACAATGTCTTTGGCGTTTGCACGTATAGCTGAATAGTATGTGACGTACATTGACAATCCAATGGCTCATAACCACGGATAATGGAGAAAGGTATTCAGAATGGCTGTATTTCACGGTAAATGCCTCTTCGTTTTGTGCTGCCGATGTTAATGCATCGTAAACGTGCACGCATGTATACTGAAATACTCATGCAGGATGAGCGAACATCCTCATTATCGAATCCCTTTCTAGAATGCTTATCACATGCGTAACAAGATATTATACAAAATTAATTCAAATGATTGCTTGTAGCTTTCTACGAATTTCGACTCTCACACAGAATATAAATAAAATGAATTTTTTTTCATAAATGCACAGCAGTAAATTTTACTTAGAAAAAATATGTTTTCACAGTTTCATCATAGAGGCATAAAAGTATTTTTTTCACAAGATAATTCGTTAAAAGTAAATCATATTTATGCTTACTAGGAAGTGTAATAAAAGTAACGGAAAATAAAAATAATGATTTTGTGAAAAAATAAAATAAAATTGAGCGTGAGAAGTATAACGGTTGTGCAATATTTTCGATTGGTGAATATTGTGTTCTGGTGAGCTCAAGTCGTTGTTGTGTGAGGAACAGAAAATTGGGTCGTTAAATTTTCACGGCAATCCTGTGGCGTTTTGCAAATTTACGACACGACGCGGTGGATGAAACCTTCCGATCCAAGATAGTCCCACGCGGTGATGTGATTTGCGGATGAGGGAATCGGTTACCCACACGTGGAACGGTTCACCTCTTACAGAGCAAATAGTTTTGCTGTCTGGACCAACCGATACCCTCGGGAATCAGATAATTCGATAATCTCTCGAACGAGTCTGTAAGTACAACTTTTGTTTGTTTTATTTTTCGTTCATGCACATAAAAAGATCTGATGTAAGCCACCCAGCTAATCAATCGAAACTGAGTTTTCGTAATTCAATTGGATAGTCAGCAGTTTAATCAGAAAATGAACTCATCTTGAGATTTTTTATTTACCATTTATTTACGGACCTTCTATTTAAATCCAATCATTAAAATTTAACGTTCGCTCTGATTTACATTCACAAAGCAATCTTTATTCTTTTTCTCAGCATTAAATTCGAAAACGAGTGACAGACTTGGTCACTTAGTTGCAATAAAGTGCTGAGAACAGCATCACACTTTTAACTACTACAACTTATTTTTGCTACTCTCGTATTATTTTAGCTCTGAAATACACAAAGTAAGAATACTTTCAGCACTTTTCTCACAGCAAACAGAAAATAAAAAGATCCACTTAACTTAACCTTAAAAACATGAGAAAGTCATCTTTACTTTAATCTCTATCATAGCAATAGCCTTTTCGTTTACCCTTAACCCTTTCGATCTGCACTCACTTGTTCGAGTCTCCTCTTGTCCACGTGTCAGTCTGTAATCGGGTTTTGTCAACGAAATGTACTTCCCCGAAGTAAAGAAAGGGGTTTTCTATCGACGAGTAGACTTTTAGAAGGAAAATAAAATAGGCGGAGAGAGAGAGCAAGTGGACGAGCAAGCTGGCGAACGATGATGTTGAGTAAATGTTATAAAGAAAGAGAGCAAAGGGCCGAAGGGGTTGAAAGGAGGATCAAGATAGCGAATAAAATCGAAGAAAACGAACGAATGAACAAGCACTTTACGGCTATCTGGCACGACAGAGCGAAAAGGACAGAGAAGTCTCATCTCCAGTTCTGCAGTTTAACGTCGGCGGTATAGCTCCGGAAACCGGTCACGAGCTTGTCGATTTTATTCTATCCCCTGCAGGAGGTCTGGCCTCGTATGTTACCCAACAAGTGAACCCGAGTATACTATTCTATCCCTTGTTGCTTCTCATCGTCCCTGGCGTCGCTCGCGTAAATTACGAGGTCAAGAAAGTGCTTATATGCCGGCCATTCCGAGTTACGTTTTTCGTGTCATCAATAAGTTACCGACAGCCCTAAGATAATGACATAACCTTACACACGCACTCACGCACATTAACTAATATCCACGTGACTATGTTGCATCACCATTACTATTACATTGAGTTATCAAATGTCAACTGCATAAATTACATTCCTAGTTAAATATCAACAGCGTATTCACAAGTTTGTATGGATTACGTTGTACAAACTAGATATATTATCACCAAAGCCTTTGGTCTATTTTCTCACTACTGAATTTAACTTAACGTTACTCTCAGATGTCTAGTTTTGATGATTTTATGTTTATGCTCATTCCCATATGCTGTGGTGTAAACTAGTTATATATATATTATATGCACGCGGATTTAAACTCTGTATTGAGTCAAAAGTTAACCATGCATGTATATATATATATATATATATATATATATATATATATATATATATATATATATATATATATATATATATATATATAAATATTTAAAGAGGTAAGCCAACGGATGGTACAAAGTGTTGGACGCTGAAAATTAGAATTGCAATATAATTTTAACTTCCAGAGAGCGTTGCTATGTTTGCTAAATATAACTTTTTCCATTACATTAGAGAAACTGATTAGACTTTCTCGGTATGGACATTCGCACACCGAGTTTTGTAAAATATTTTACTGTTATTGCAACTCTGTATATTTATGGATAAACCGACGTCCAAACATCATATAAACTAATATTTCATATTTTGTAGTATAGCATTTAAAATTTAAATAGTTATTCTAACTTGGCATGACTTTCTAATTAATAGTTGCATCTTGTTCGCAAAATAATATTCGCCCTTTAGTAAAATATGAAAAAAAGCTTTTCGCTGTGTGTTATTTCTCGAAGGCCACTTGCTCTATGCAAACATTTTGACATGATGAAAGAGACGGATTACATCAAGTAAAAGCTCAGCAAATTTACCGTTTAAACTTGTATCGATTCAGTCGAGACCCCGGAGGATAAATAAAATAAAAACTATTCTGTCGAAAAGTATAAAATGAAATAAAAAAAAGTTTTTGCGGTTTCACTATGCAGAATAAGTTTTCTTTTTAAATCATCTTTCCTTAGAAAACGGCACTCGTAGAGTTGACTAAAGACGTCGGGGACGGCTGAAGGTTCAACCGGTCTATCGATTTCCCGTTTAATACAACCTCGGAGTCCGCAGTAGTACAACTGTACAGCAAAGCGACTGGCATCGGGCGCGCATCGTTTCACGTATCAGCAAACTCACAAGTGAGTTCAAAGTACACCAATTTGGATAACTCCTCGACCCTTTTCTCGTGTGGGAAAACGTTTCTCTCAAGATTGTCCGATTATTTTACGCTCCATTTGTTACGGCAAACTTTGAAAATTATTTTGGTGATTTTCTCTCGAGTTTAACTTTCTGTCGACAAAATAAAATCCCTAAATTCGTTACTTACACTACGCTATTTCATCTACCACGAAAACAAATATCAATAAAAATATTATATATACAGAAGTTCATATATTTATTTATTTGTTTATTTACTTAGTTGAACAACGATGTAAACGTGTACTTGTACAGTATCTTTATGATGGCTTGTCGCCCGACGCAACAATAATTTCTAGGCCTGCTCTGGACTACCTTCCGCGAACAATAAACACGTACTTGGCGTAACACATTACAGCGAGCTTTACATTACAGCATCAGAAAGAAGCCAAATAGTCAAGCGGACGAAGAAAAAAATAAAAACGAAAATAAAGCAGAACTGAAACTCGGAAATTCAACGACTGCGGTATCGTCCGCGGTAAATCTTGGACTTATTTCCCGTTGAACTGAAAGTACACAATATTTATGTATATGTGTAAATATATTACATAAAGCTTAGTGTACTAATAATTTCAAAGATTCTACCAATTAAAATGAAACACTATGACGATAAATTTGCTACATTAACTTTATTAGTATATTAAAAAGAGGATAAAAATAAAAAAGACAAGGTAAAAATAAACTACCGAGTAAAAGAGTGTAATTAAAAGGCACACATTTATGATATACTAACTTGACCCGGACAATTTTGTTGTTGCCTCCAACAATCGGGTCACCTGCTCGAGAACTCGACGCCGGTTTTTTTTATCCCCTCAAGATGCCGTAATCATCCCGGCATTTTACTCGAGGAGGTAAAGAGAGTGTAGCTGTGCAGAGTTGTGTGGCTATGAGAGGATAAAAGTACTGGTGATTTGCGCCGAGTTTTATGAGCCCTCGAGCTCGATGAAATGATCTCTTGTTTCTTTGCTCAGCTCCCAGCCAGCTCCAGCGTACATTGTTTTACTTTTCAACTTTTTTCCATACACATTTTTTCCCCCTGAATTTCATTTAATTTTGCGCAAACCACTTCCGAGTTACGACGAAGAGTCGCTGATCACTCGTGTCTGTAAAGTGGTCAGGAGTTTATGGCCCAAGTGGACATTAAATAAGACAACACGTGCGGAATGGATGATGATCGGTAACTGGGTAATGCACTTACCCGGAGCCGTAAATAAAATGAAAGCCAAATAAAACGCAACATGAATTTATGGACTCGATAATCAATAACTTATAAGGTATTAAAGTTTACGTAAATACGTGTATGTATAAATATATATAAATATAGATATTTATTTATGCTCCGCAGACAAAGAAAACTTTGAAGCTGGCGTCAGATAGGAAGCTTTACAAGGCGCCAGGTTGTTACGTTAATTAAGGTTTTGGTTAACGATCAAGTTTAACCAAAGAAATTGTCTCGAATAATTTATGACAGGAAAATATGTAAGCATATTTTGTCGTTCACCAGCGGTATGTGGCTTCTAAAGTATTAGTAGAATACAGTATAGTGCTCCGGCAAACGCTCCAACAAGGTATCACATCATGAACAATGTACCAAAAGCTTATATTACGGATTCTATGCTAATTAATTAAACGATGTGCTCGTTGGCATAATTAACCAAGTACTTTCCTCGAGTTTTAGAGTATGAAAACTCTGGCCGCGGTTCCCCAAAAACCACACAGGCTCTAAGCCGATGAACTGAATTACTCTGCGAAATATGAAATTATAAAACCATGTGGAAATAAAAGAAACATCCTGTCTAATGAGTTTACAATTTTTTTGTGCCGAAAATCTAGCGGCGAATCGATATGTTGATTTGTAAGCTTGGTTTTAATTTCAGCGGTAAATAGATTAAATTTAGCGGGTAAAAATCGGGAGAGCAGTTGAGTAATTTAAAGTTATTTCCGAGGTTCGAGCGAATCAGCACTGCACGCTAACTACAATAATTATAATTGTAGATTATTATTATTGTTATTATTATTATTTTATGAATATATATATATATCTTGGTATTATCTACCGTTTAAACAGTAAGTACAATTTAGCATTTAGGAATTTCGTAGAATACGAGCTACCGAATTATATTGGGCGACCGCACATCGTCATTTGCGGAATTTAGATTTGCTTGTGAAATTTAATTGCCAGCAGCCAGAAGGCGACGGTCATCACTGTACAACTCGGATAGAGAAAACACAAATTGCTAAATTACTCATAGTACTGCTGGAAACTCTGACGAGATAGACGGCTGATAAATTATACAGCATAATTATTAATTCCATTCAATCATATATAATTAAATGCTAATGATTTTCATCCATTACTATTTGATATATTTATCAAAACTAAATTCCATATTCTGTTAATAATTTTTTTTGCTTGAAGTTATATCTCAACTGAGTTATTGTTATGACACCGTAGTCAGAATATGACTCGACAATGATTTTGTATTCTTGTTTTCCTCAACAATACGTCGTCGGGTGCAAAGACATCAAAGGAAGCAGCCTTTGTTTATCCGGGAGCGAAGCACAGATCATAAGTAAAATTATAAAAGCCATCTGAGAAATTCAAAGTTCTTTTGACTTACATTTACAGCATATGTTTGCATGCGAATAGAGTCGTTGAGCATAACACGTCTTACGTCTTTTGAAGATCCAAAAATGTATACATACATCAGTCGTAAAGATTGTTTACAACGTCTCGTCAATAATCCAAGTAAAGCTTGCTCTCGGAAATTTCTGATTGAGATCAAGTGGGAGATCGAGTAGTGAAGTCTAGACAGCTAAAATATACAAGAATCGAATAAAAGCGAATCATGACGGTGCACTGGAGATGAAGAACAAGAACCAACGCAATTGCGAGATCAAACGAACTGAACTGAGTCGTCTGATTCGGTTGACAATAAACTTCGGCATCAACAAAAGCTAAAGTTACTAAGAATTTCGATGAGTTATATTTCCGTCTACTATTTATCCTCCCTTTTTTATCCGCTGGTTCTTATCAGGTTTTTGATATTTTTTTGTAGCAATACACAGGTTCCCATCTCTCCACTTATCTTATAGCCGTGGAATACAAAATTTACATTTCACCCGGCGTATTTTATTTCTTTCTCTGGAGACTTGCCATCGACTATTTTTTCCCCATTCTTTTCTTTTCTATTTCTCATATTATCTATATATATATATATAGTTACAGTTATAGTTATATGGCTACGTAGCCTCAATAACTTGAGGATGCAGTAGCAACAGAAGCAAACCTTCCTATCTATGCATATACATATGTATAGTTATAGAAGAGTATCGAACAAATCCCTAGAGGCAAAATAGTCCCCCGGGAATTTTACTAAACTCGTTCATCAGAGAGTTAACTTGGCTCGGAACATGTACATACATACAGACACCTTTTCTTTTCTTGGATTTATCTAAGTTGATTTTGTTGGGTTTATCCTGGAGAAGGTAATAAATAAAAGTACTTCAATGGCATATCAACAAACTCTTAAATTAAAACGTACGTCACGTATGTGTTGAATGCACAATCTCCTTCAAAGTGAGTATACATCAACATCACAGAGAAACTATTATATCCAGCAAAGCAGCTCTGGTATTTGTACCGTCAAGTTTTTGTGTAAAAAATATCAGACTTCTTTGAGTGATTTTTTACGAATGAAATATAATTAAAAAATATATATAAGAGTCTATTTTTATCCCCGTTTTTAAATTTCTCTCTTCCGTTGGTGGATTAATATCCGACAATGAAATTTAAATTAAACAAAGAAGCGTTTATTGAAATTTAAAAAATAACTAAATTAAAATAACGTCACTTATATTTCCGTATCAGTATTCAGTGACTGAATAAATTTGCTATGAAAAATAAAATGGATATTTTTTTAAAATTTGTCGAGTATAAAATAAAATAATTATTTAATCATAATGTAGATTATGAAAAAAAGACAATTAAAAATCATGAAAGACAATTAGTTTAAAATAAAAAAAAAAAAAAAAATTTGTCCGAGGATCTAGTGGATATAGATGAGAGAGAGAAAGTAGTAAAGGGAAACTAGCAGCGAGCTTCGTCATGACACCCGTGAGAGCTAGCCTTAATTTTAGAATACACTAGGTGGATATGTTCGGGCAAGCGTTAAAAATATTTTAATATTATGCAAATGTGATTAAACGCATTTCACTGGGTTTAGCCAGCAGTTCTATATATTTTTTTGCTTCATTACTTTTTGAATAATTTTTATTATTTTTTTTTACATTTTTTATACTTTTCCTGCCGCCACTTATCGCTTAGCTTTTTTATCTCTCTTCTCGCGGTCGCTTATACACTTTCCCGTGAATATTATTTCCATAATACAAAGGCTTAATGCATATATAAATTGACCAATGGACATCCGCTAATCACTAATGACATCCACCAACTGAGAAAACTTTTTCTCTCATTTATACATATTTATTATTTAAACAAATAAAAACGTTGTTGAATAATAATTGCAGCGTTATTACCACTGCACACTAGGTGTAACTTCGACACTCGATAGCATTCAATATGTAATAAATTGATAGATAGAGAGCTGACGGGTAGATGTGCTGATCAGAACATTGAAAGTCCATTAGACTCAATTCCGGTACGAAAGGCGGGTAAATATAATCGATTTCTAAATTCACATTCGAGAAATTTTTTTAAAAAACCTAAAAATACGTCCAATAAAAAAGACTTTATCTTTTTTATTATTAAAACGGCTTGTGAAATATTCTTTTTCTCTTTTCGCGTTACCGTCTTGTCTACTTTATAGGCAAACTTTTTATTGATAAATACAATATAAAGTATATAAATTCTTCGTAGATAGATGCAAGACGTAAAATATTCGATATGGAATCTTTAATACCAAAGTTATGCATTCAATACTTTGAATTTTTTTCTCAAACAATAAAATATTACAAGCTTTATTTCTTAAATACTTTATTTGCTGTGAAATTCTTTTACTTTTATAAGTTTTATTTAACAATATTTTCAAATATTTACGTCGCATTTCTACGATTTAATCGAAGAAAAATAAAATGTCACGTAAAATGAACCCTTGACAACAAAAATATTTTTTTTACCATCAATATGCCCCACGTATTCCAACTTGTTAATCGATCAAAAATTTCAAACTTGGTAATCTTCTGAGGAAAATTTAAAGAGCCTACTTTACCCCCTTTCACAATTTCATTATGGGAATTTTGAATTAATCAATTTATGTTTTAATCTGTTGCAGGTAAGAGAAAAAATTGAGGATATGGCGAAGCATAAAATGTAAGAGGATAAAATTAAATTAAAATAATTTGATAGGATATGAAAATTACAGATCTTTATTGGTAAAATAATTGTAATGGTTGTAAATGGAGATTATTGTCGAGTCTTTGTGGAGTAGGATCGAGTGATGCAGACAACGCTGATTGATACCAGGTTAAACCGCACTCTAATAGGTATCGGTTGGCGGTTCATTAGAGCTCACGCGAGATATTAGAATAGCGAACATAGCACAGGTTTATCTTGAATTCGGATTGTGTGGGATGATGAACATATACATGGATCCACGTGTCGCATAACAACGGTGAGGTAAAATATATGCACTCAGTGACCCCAGGGTAACTAAATCTATACTCTATGCGTATATCTATACATATATATATTTGGGCAGCCTCTATTATACATACTGTAGTTTGATTTGGAGTAGAGCTGATTTACAAATCAAAATTATGCTCATAGCAATCTCAAGTTTGGGGATTTAATGCATCACCTCCAGGCATGTTTAATAGCTGCTGTATTCAAAACTAAAACTTCCATACAAATCTAATCATAATCAAACGCATTAAATGTTAATTCATAGCGTCAAATAAAACTTCGAAATTAGGCCAAATGGATTTTCCATAAGCTGTTTGAACTTTGACCCATTTTTTAAAAATTTTATCATTAATGCATTCGCTTCCACAATAGTGAATTTGAAACAATTCTAGTTGTTCGTAAAGTATTTGATTGCATAAAAATTTCGTATTTAAATATGTTCAGAATGAAAAGTTTAAACAAAAATGGAAAAAAGATTAATAATATAATACTAGATAAAGTATAGACAATGATGAATTTTCCACGTTCCTAGCGAGTATAAACTTTTTCATGGTATCGAAACTATTGACAAACAATTCACGAGAATTCAGAGAGACTCGGATTTGGCAAGCGGGTAAATGTTACAAAGCGAGTTATACAGAACTCCGTGAGAGTAAAAAGGGGACGTGGATCGTGATATATATTTCTGTGTAGATCATGTTTGAGTGTGGGAGTTAATGTGTCTGTGTGTGGGTGTTATTTATAGTAGTACGTGTAGATGAAGAGTTTGGGGTGCTGACTGTCCTGCAATTCCCGAGAGATGTATGCCGTTGCGTGCTCCATCGATCACGCGAAAGTACGTTTCTCTCATATATGACTCAAACGTACGGACGAACGGAGCACTGCTGGCTCCCAGGACATTTAGCGATGGGAGAGACAGTTCACGGTGATTTGAAAATAACCATCAGCTGAATGGAATAGAAACATTGGGTGGTATATGTACGACACATCGGATCACAGATACATGTCAATAAATGAATGAGGAAACTCGGTCTCTTTAAAGCACGTGCTATGATTACTGTCCTTCACTTCTATTCTGTTCTTGGTGTTTCAATCTCCCAGCTCTCTATACACTCGAATCCAAACACATCTGTCAGATGCTATCCAGCGGAATAGAAATTTCCGAGTAATCGGTGCGTACGCCATTGAACACGCCAGTTGATATAACATCTGATGATGATGAATTAATCCATACAAATTATTTGAATACGCATTTATGATAGATTATGTGCGGTATATATGTTTATTATTAATGTCGACATATTTATTCGTCCTACCCATATTCATATTAGTTTATCACCCATTACCCCAGCGGTCTACTTGGTTGCATTAATGTATTCATTACGCAAATTCCGTATAGAAGAAAATATGTCAACTGTTGATATTGCGGCGAAATCCACGCAAAATTGAATGACCAAAATTTTGGTTCAAATCATTTTTTTCGAAATGGTTTCAAATTTATTATTTTTACAAATTAATTTCAATGAATTTGAAATTTTCCAAATTTATTTTGATAATTTTTCTTTTTGAAAGGCTTTTATAAAATTTTAAAGACAATTGAAAAATTATGTCATTTTTTGAACAAATAAACGGATAGTAAAAGATTTTGCGTACTCTGACTAAAAAACAATGAATTTTTTTTAGCATCCCCATTTTGCTCGGCCCTCACCTACTAAATTTTTATTTAAAAACTTTAGTAACTTTGCCGTTATAAAAAATCAGTATAAAAATTCGGAAATATTTTATTTTACTAATGTGTATTTTATTGCTGAAAATGAAAATAAAAGTCTATATGACCAATATAAATTTTTATTGTCTCGGCATTTTTAGTCAGCGAGAAAATGAATTAAAGTAAAAATACAGCAGTACAGTGTGCAATTTCATGGATTTTTTTTCGTTTTATTGTAAAATGAAAAATGGCAAAAGAAAAGAGTGAATATTACGCTGAATATTATAACGAAAATCCAACTATAGATACGTACATAAGGTAGTTATTTATTGAGTGTACTAAGGCGCGATATTATACCGCGATATCCGTGACATTTACGCAAAGTTGCCTCGATAAAAGTAACTGTAAAAGTCAGGTGTTATAGTCAGGTTTTACCTGGTTAAATTTATGTTAATAGACTTTAAACGAGACCCTTTGAGGAAGATGTTGTACGTTAACAGTTCGGCTTTGCGAAAAATGTACCAAAAGGAGGTTCTACAGCGCAACATCGCCGTTACCGTAAATGAAAAAAAAAAATGAATACTAAAAAGAAAAAAATGACATAAAATAAAACTTTTCTCTTCATATTTTATATCATTTTTTTTATTCATCTCCACAACTTTTTCGGTCTCTACAGCATTACCCTCGGATCTTATTATTCAAGAGAAATAAGAACCCGCAGAATCCCTCGGCCAATATCCGGATTTAAAAACTCTTGAAACATTTTCTCTTTATTTTATTTTATTACTATATTTTATTTCATTTATTTACCTTTCTTTTTTTATACTATTTTATTTACACTCTATACAGGCCGGCTGTTCGCGAACATGCTACCAAAAAATATATAAAAGTTATTATATAGACGCAAGTATAAAGCGTTATAATTTCGAAAAAATATATAATATTTTAAATGAAAAACATAAAGTTGCTCGTCAACAGACGTGTAGTCTTCTTTCATATATTATATATTATTATCTTTGTCTTTAGAGGAAACTTTTATTCGTACGTCTGACACCTAACGCGTACGTGCCAGACTACGTTTGTATATATAAATACAGCACGAACAAAAACAGCGTTTAATTAAAATGAAAAATTTATTCTTCATATGAATATACATAAATATGCGAGCATAATTACCTGTACAAAAATCTCTAGCGATAAATTAAAACCGTCGGTGAATTTTTGACGGGGAGAGGAATAAAATAATTAAAAAGAAGATGAAAGATTAAATGAGAGCGGTTATTTTAAAACGCAATGTATATGAAAAAGGTTTCGGGGTAGAGATCTGATAGGGGCCTTAGTGTATAGATATAAATTGTCGGTTAGTGTGTGGACTCTCATCAGGGGGTTAGTTTCCTCCGGCAGTGGCTAGAGAAATCAAATATCCAAGCGATAACGCTTCGCAACCAGACAAATTAAACTCGTATATTTACCAACGCGATTCCACCTTCATCTGTCAACCGGCCTTTCCGTTTGTGTAATTGCCTCAACTACCCATCCGAACACTTGGATATCAACAGTTAAATATATACATATATATATAGATATATGTATTTATATAGATAGAGCTCTAAATTACGTAGGTGAAATCGAATCGACTGCGGCATCAATTCAAACACATACATAAATTTTATTTTTATTTTTACACTCTAGATAGACGATTTATTTCATAAAAGGGGTTTAATTTAAGAGAGCCACTAGACAGCAGGCACATGATTACTCTCTGGAAGGCGTAAAAAAAAAATGAAAAAAATTCGAGAGCTTTCCGTTTTACGCGATCGGTCGGCTGAGATTAGATAACGTCGTTGAGAACTTTTCCGCATCATAAAAAAAAACTCGAGGGTGTAAAGAGAAAGAGAAAGTAATCATGAAGGACTATCAAAGTCACACCACAAATCAAACGTCTACTCTAATCTAACTTACCAGAACCTATCAATTTCAATTATCCTAAAATGTAACCTGATATATCCAACATCATGATGACTCGCTATTTTTCCTACTCGGTTATATTCTGATTGTTAAGTAGATAGTAACACAACGCTTGATATAATGGCATTCATTACACTGGATGCATTAACGTTTATAGAGGCTATGTACTTTTTTATAAATGGATTGAGATAAATTATTAAATAATTTAGTGTTTTGTGTTTAGAGTTCAGAAGATTGTTATCTAACCCTCAGACTACATCCGGATCCTTATTTTTCTAGGATCGTTAAAAAAATCTTACAGTCGCAGAGATATTTTTAGTCTACAAATAATGGTGGACGTGTCTGTTTCACTGAGTTTGCTTTGGTTGGGTGGAGCCGAGAACTAGGATATGTGAGTAAAAAAAATCTAGAATCGTAGGGCTGTTGAAAAGGGTGAATAAGGACACTCGTCGAAATGTATCTTGGAAATAGAAAGCCTCGAAAAGGGCTAGACACACAAGCTGAGAATCTTAAAGGCACTCGGGCTGACCACTCGAGAGAGCCTCTCTCAAGGAACTTCTCCAGAACACATACAACAGATGCAGGATGTCTGTACTCCCTTCGAGTCCACACAAATAAAGTAAACTAAAAAAATATATATATATAAAAAAGCTTCGGATTTTTCAGTCTAGAACCTTTCGATGTGCTATGCAAACACGGTAGAGTTTTTTATTATTTAGAGCGCTTCTATGACTAATGGCTTATTTTTTGGCCTCTTACTTTTTTTTTCATATTAAGCATCATAAATTTGTGCTACTTTAAATTTAATAAATTTATTACTCTAGTAAAATATTAAATAAAAGATTGAAGGAAGGAAAAAATAAAAATCTGCAGAAAAAGATTTTACTTGACTTTGCATAAGACAAATTCAAAAACAAAAAGATCAAGCACGTGGATGACTCTTACATTTGTTTTCGGATGCTATCTCAGTAGTTTTTATCATGCAGCATATATATGTATATACAAATGTAAACATATACATACACGTGAACTCAAGAAGCCGGATATAGCTATTTTCTCGAGTGAAAAATTCTCAAAGTAGGTTCTCGAGAATTATGATTAATGTGCGTCACACTAGATTTTATTTATTTATTTATTTATTTACATTTTCATTTCCTTATTTATTATTCGTACTGAAAAAATTTTTTTTCTTTCTCTACTACATTTATTATAAATAAAAAAAATATAAACGGTAAACTCGAATCGTTTTCGTACTTGAATAAGAATAAAAGTGCCATTCATTTCTTGAGGATAAAAAGATAAACGGAAAGGAGCCTGGATTGATCGTGGCCATCCACCCGAGATGAGACGAATCACGAGACATTCTGTGCTGTAGTATTGTACTAGTGGTTGTAAGACTGGTATTAGTAGTAATGGCTAGAGGTTGGAATAGTAGTAGTAGTAATAGTCGGAGTAGTAGAAGTACATCTCTCCTGTGCTTTACGTTCTGCGAGCGTTCAAAGAGAAGACCTCTGGCTCGAGAAATTGAATTCCTGGTTTAATTGAGAGTATCCACAGTGCTGTGGTGCGCGAGGAATGAGCCAAGATGTTGAGGAAAGCACCAAGATGACTAAACCCACAGAGAAGTGCTAGCAGTGGTGGTTGTTATAAGCGGATAATAAAATAATATTTCGATGGTGGGTTTGCTCTCAAGTTATATCTAAATAAATGTAAACCATTTTCCTGGTTTTTTATTTAATCCTTGATCCTTGAACGAGACAGCCTAAAAATGATTATCTGATAATTCCGAGGAATGACGTGGTTGACTGCCCCGCGGCTCAATCTCCGGGCAAATTGAATTTTTGTTTCGGAGATCAAAGGCCGCAATATATTCGCTTACAAGGCCTAGGCATACAAGTTAAATATTACTATATGTACGCAAGTCAAGCGAAGAATCGAGGAAAAGTCGTGGATAGATCGGAAGTCGAGCGGTCGCGTCTTCAGACGTTTGTACTCATTCTGTCGTCATGGGAAGAGATAAGAGGAAAAGAGGAAAGAGAATGAATAAGGATCAAGATAGGTAAGTAAAGACGTGGTTGAATAAAGAGTAAGAACTCGAGATGGAAACGAGGACGGACGCTAGAGGGGGTTAGACGTCTAGACAACCCGTCGGCCCTTCAAAGTCGCTCTACTCGCTTTTACACTGGATACAAGACTAGCAAATTTTAATATCCCTTTTCATCGACTGGGTGATCCGTCACCTGACGCTAAATATACATATATATACCTATATATATCTATATGCTTTTTCAGTACGTAAAATTGTCTATCTCATCTATTTCTTTCTTTCTAGCAGAACTCCCCAAGGAGTAGCGTGGCTCTTTGCTATTTTCTGAAACCGAGAAACGTTAAAGTGTATTAGAGATGAAAGGGTAGAGAGCAGTGAGTGGTGAGACAAAGAAATTTTACAAAAGCTATATATATTATTAAGTATAAAAAGAAGGTTGCACAATCATTCAAGACAATACTAAGAGAGCTGAGAGTGAAAAAAGACGTTAGCGACGTAAACTCGGTTGCGCTCTTGCGTGAAACCATAATGAGGAGGGTAAATCTCTTTATTATTATTGTTTTGCACTATTATATTGTTTTTTTCTACACACTGCTCTATAGTGTACCTGTTCTGTACTCTGTGATATATTAAATAAAACGCACAGTAGAAGAATAAGTAGAGACCGATGAGAACGCAAAACGTAATAAAGTGGAGCGTGAATATCGTCTCATGCTCTCAGCCTTTTGTTCTTCTTCTTCATCTTGTTCATCTTACTTTTTTTCTCCTCCATCTTCTACGACACCCACATATATTTTTATATATATAGATAGGCGTTTTGCATACAACTCACGAAACTCTCAGCATATCACATCTGAAAATGCGGTCTGGTCTGGGAATAAAACGACAGCTTACTCGCTTTCTCTTATCCGTTCTTTCGTTTGGTACTTTTGCAAAGACTCTGGAGACGCTCTTCACATCTCTCACCAGCACAACTCCGTCTTTTATCCGTCTCCGCCTCCGTCTCTGCGTCCAGTTCATGCTCTCACTCCTTTCATGCCACTCTTCACTTTATTTTCTCTCTCAATTTCTCATTCTCCTTCTTATCCTCATCCTCCCCCGTCTCCACCTACACCCACTAACTCACTCGCTCGCTCTCAGTATCCGGCTTTATAACCCACCCATACATACCGCGGTACAAGGATGCTAGAGAGCTAGCGGCGTCGACGTCGACGTCGACGTCTCGTGAATACCGTCTGCTGGTGGGTGCATTGTGGCCGCACCTGCGTGTACCATGACAAAGAGAACGAACGTGAGAGTTGAAATGGAAGACACGAAATAATAAATTGAGGCGCGAGTGCATCTACAAAGACTTTTTAAATTTATTTGAGTCGTTGCATCCCTTTTTGCTTTTTTTTCGCCTTCCGAGTTGTATATAAATATAATCCATTAAAAACTTAAAAAGATTTCTGTCATTATTATTATTGTTATTGTTGTTGTTTCAAAGTTTATTTTTTTACGGATGGATGTACAAAATAATAATAACAATAATAATATTGACGGAGGGATGATGGGGGACTGCGGTTTGGTGTTTTCTAGGAACCGGTTCAAGTGTCCAAAGCGAAAAGGAAATAGCCAATTTGCAAAAGTGCATCGTGCTCATCCAAGCTCAGAGTTGAGGCGGGCCCAACTAGAGAAAGATGAAACCAAAGAAGATAAAATATTAAAAATATCCACAGCGAACCCACGCCTTAGATGGACCGAACCTTTAATTAAACAATCCTTTCAGAGCATCTAGACGTTAAATACTAAGCAGTAAGGTGTGCACGTTCTGCTTAACTTAAAGTATTAAACCGCATTCTTTATGGGAACTTGCTATAAATATATTTATGCGCTTACTTTAGAGCCGAGTTTAGAATACATATTTTTATTTAATGAAATATGGAAAAATAACTCGGCTGTCTGATGTACGAGGCCAGGTTAAAGATGAAAATTTAATGAAATTATACGTACGATCGATTTCGAAGCCCCGGGTCAGCACCGTGTTGACTACCGAGAAAAATATAATACGTAACAGCGTTAACATTTGAATATTACGGTCAGCTCCATTTTCCCTGTGGATATAAATACACATATCGCTCTACAAATTTATACCCGAGCTATCACTTTTACATTGCAACAAATAGAGAAAAAAAAATCCGATTAATCGCTTGAAGCTTCCAGTAATTATCAAAAAACTTTTTTTATTAAAAATAAAACAGAAACCAGATTAATGTTCCGAAGTCTTCTGAAACTGACGCATGTTACCCAGTTGATTCCATTTAATAACAAGTATATTCTTTGGCGAGCGTGGAAGCAGTTCGATTAAAACTTTTTTCTTGCTTGCGGAGGTTTTTTGTTGTCATTATTACAAAGAACGGACTCATGTGGATCACAATCTGTCGCTTCTCTTTACCCTGCTGTCCTGCAGGATCAGTTACGGCACCGGCTATGGCTACAGCTACATCTACTGCCATAGCCATACATGGATACCGGAGTTCAAAAGCTCCCCGTCCACGAAAATATATCCAGATATGAGACAAATATAAATATAAAATTTTCCGAGGTAAAAAATAGTCTCATGTCACAAACAGACACCCGTAAATTTTTTCATAGAAGTCGAAATGAAATTTTCCGTACTGATATTTATTTTAATAAAACGTTGTGATCTATATGTATGCCTGTATATATATATATACATACATGTGTGTGTAAGTGTATGTGTATAGATGATATTACAGGAGGGCTGGAGTTCGGGTTGGGCTTAGCCAGTTTGCTTATTAAATTGAAATAAAGAAAACAAATAGCGATGTAAAAACAGAAAGGAGTAGAGTATAGAGTAGAGTTGAATATAAAGGAGCAGTGTGTGCTTGGTGGCAGTACACACTTGGAAGGCGCCATTAACCCAACGGGCTGTTCTCACGGGCCGTTAATATGGTTCGCGAATAATGTTTATGCCAGGCGATGCTGTTTAAAACCTCACGGAAGGAAAGGAAAATGGCGAGTTGTAAGAGGAGCTAAATGCAAGGGGAGCACACACTCTTCTATACACATAGACAGTGTACATGTACATATATATAAATATATATATATAAAGGGGTAAAATTCGTGCTAGCCACTGCGGTATATTATATCCGCGAGTCTCCCGGAATTCCTCCGTCGAATCTGGCGCAGGCAGACGCACTAAATCCTCTCGCTATATATATACGTATATCTCTTTTGCTTTTCTCTTTTTCTCTCTTGGTCCTTGCTCACTTTTATCTTTTATATTCTTATACACGGTTAAACTTTGCCAAGAATTGAATAATAAACGCACAGCCGTGAAAATTTTATGGTTTTATTTTAATTATCATCATAATGGAAAATTTATATTTGTATATATAAATGTAAATATGAAAATGTATATTTTAATTTAATTATTAGAGTGTGCACTTTGTTTAAATATATATATATATTATCAAATTTATAAACTCATATTCGTATGTTTATTAATCCGATTAGCGCACTCACTGTACACTAAATATACTTTAAAAATTATTAAGCTTGTAATGGACAACGGTGATTAATTAATTAATTAATTAATTAATAATTTAATGCTTAGTAGATAAATTTATAAAATGAATATCAAACAATCAACATGTGAGTATACATTCAGAAACAATATTTGATATATCATGAAAAGCTCACGTGTCGTTAATGTCGATCGACATATTGAACAATGTCTGGACCAACAATTATTTTAATAATTATTACAAGCGATTTTTTACTCGCGGATCTCAATTCACGTGATGGCTGGTTTACGGATGTCTGCATGCAGTAGCACAGAATTAATGCTGCTTAATTTAAAACACACAGCAGTAAAAACGTGGAAAAAAATTTCTATATATATATTGCGCATCCGTTCTCAAACAACGAGCTACAAGTTATGAGAAAGTTAATATCGTAGTCGCTATATTTGAAATAGCGAAAAGAGAAATAAGCTGAGCGCGATATAATAATACGAGGGTTGAGTAAATTCTGACCGTTCTGTCGAGCTCATTCGCCGCCAGGGACCATGTGTATTCTCGTCCCAGCCGGATAGCAAAAAAAAAAAAAAATCAACACATTGCCGAGCAGATATCTAGTATTTTTACACTTCATATATACGCATATGTGCATAAATGTATATAAATGTACTCATACATGTGTGTCCATTAAACTATTTCCGATGAAGTTAAAAAATAATAATAGTATATTTATTTAAATGGATACTTATTCTGACATACAAATGGAATAGGATAGAACGTAATGTTCATCAATGACCTGGTGACTCTGGCTGACACTCGAGCAGAGTATGAGACTTTATACCGTAACGCCACGTTTTCAATTAAAAGCATAATTACAAATTCGATGGTATGACCACAGGAATAATGCGTGCAGCACGTGCATGCGTGCTTATCTGGCCAATTAGAGAGCCGATATTTATGTCTCCCTGGTATTAAAAGCCGTGTCGCGTTTTATACTCTATCTACAGTCTGTACTGCTATATATATATATGTATATACATGAACGAATGCTTCTACGTGTAGAAATATACAGACAAACGCATTTACAGACTGTGACAATCAATTCGGCATGAAACTAAAAAATTTAAAAACACATTTTGTTATTTATTAAAACTATACATTATCATGATTGCGCAATTTATTTAAATACAGGCATTAAATTAATTTTATTAAAATCAGAAATTAATTCATTCCGTTGTGGTTTAATTAGATTTAAATTTATAACACTAAAATATATATTATAATCATATTTTACCTAGAGTATGTGATGTGCAATATAATTTAATATAATGTATGACATTGATGTCTTATTATATCAAAGACGAAAATTCTATACTGAGATGAATTACGGTTAAGAAATAATTAAAGAAAATCTGTTGGCGAGTATCTGAATCACATAACCAACCACTCCAACTTAATTGACGTCATTTATTGTAATTAAAACATTATGCCACTTAAGGACACGTTATATATAGAAGGTGACATAAAATACCTTAAACATTTAATTTATTTTAAAATATGTGGACAGGAAATTAAGAAATAAACCGGCAGAAGCACCTGGAAAATTAAAAAAAAAAAAAAAAAAAAAAAAAAAAAAACATTAAGACATTAATGAATTCTCTTACTTTGTCCCTTCTTATTCCATTATTCTCACAAAAAAAATTATATGTGTTCATATATATAAATGTATTTTATTCATGGCGTTTAAAAAGCAATACAATGGACCACGCGCCTAGTAGAACGACCCAAGTTTTATCCTCTTGACATGCGTCTCAGCTGGCATATCGAAGGAATAAAATGAGGATCCGATGTCAATGATGAAAGTAAGATAAAAAAAAAATATGTATATAATATCGTGAAGGAAAAACGAGGGCACGAGCAAAAAAGATTCGGGTCCAATGTATGTACATTCAATTGGGGTCCGCCGACATCTGCGTACCGCGTGCCCAACCCGAAAACCAATAGCGTCGACCCATACATTTTATTTAATATATACACATATACATACATATATCTGTATATAATAAAATATGGCGTGCGCCGGAAGTTAAAACGGCGTCGGTTAGAGGTTTTCTTTGTTCAGCTACACGACGTGCCATAAGACGTCGCTCTAAGATTACAAATTTTCTGGCTTCTTCACAACTCTTGTACGCAGAACACATCACAGGACTCGGCTCCAACACCAGTACCAATACCAGTACCAGTACCATTACCAGTGCCAGCACAGTAGCACTCATGTCACTGTTTAGTTATTATATTGTGAGTATTTATTGAAAGAAACGTTCGGCACGTACGCGAGTCTCACACCAGTTCCTTTCGAATGCTAATGCCGTTCTTTTATTTTATAAATATTTTTTCACTGCTGAAAATAACTTAAGCCAGCTAAATATTCATCCCACGATAGATAACATTTTTTAAAAATCCAATACACGTACACTAATAATAATATTCAAACTACACAGCGCGAACGATTCCAGCGCGTAAATATATTTGTATGTTAAATACAAATGTTAAGAGCACAAGCTCAGTTTAACATACTTGAATAGAAAGTTTTTAAGAGCTCGGAAAATTCACTGTATAATTACAATGAGTAACTACTCGACTAGGATGTAACTTGATGTTAGCTAAAAATAATAATAATAATAATGTTTAAGCAGATCTTGAGACTACGAGTGTAATTATGAATCGTACATTGCTCCCTGCATCCTTTACTTTCTTATACGTTTTATATACAATACAAGTGAGAATTTAACGTGTGTTGTATAGTCTGTATAACTCTCACACACGGTAGATTTCTTGTACGTGTGTGTACCTGGATGACCCGCCACCGATCAACGGTTCAAACCGGTTTCTCCTGTCGTTTAGCGTGTGCTTCTTCGATGTACAAGCTGAGATCTATAGTTGATGGTACTAAATTTTTATAACCTTTTAAATCCCAATGAGTTATTTACAAATATTCTCATTTGAAATTTTTTATCATTGAGGAAATTTTACTATTCTTTAAGAAAATCGAGTAAAAATAAAATGTTCGTGGATTTTCTGTACTGAAGAGTATCAAAGATATACGAAGACACATTTATTATAAACGGTTTGTTGATAAATTTCATAAATAGAGTTAGCGATGGCACAGATGGTGAAGGAAGCGAATATCTGGGAGCAAAGGTTTCAATAATGTAATATAACTCAGGTGGATGGCGTATAAAGCAACCAACCCATAAGTATAATCTTATAGCTCTTGCACGGTAGTATAAGACACGATCTTCTCCTATAACCATCTTCGGAGGCTTTCAGATCGTCTAGTTGCTCTGCGATTACCTTGAGCTCTTCCAGTACCTGGAGAAGGGCAGAAGCCTAGGGCACCGGGTCATCGCTCCCAGATTACACTGAGTTAACGTAATCCCATTGGCCGAGCTAAAGGATTTCTCCACACTCTTAGCTCCGTGCCACGAGTTACCTCCTACAAATCCTGATTATCTAAATACTCGAAATTCAAGATGGAATCAAACGGCTGTTTATTTCACTCCCTTCTATGAAGCTTATTGTCATTCATTTTTGATAATACCCACCTTCTTTACCATAAATTAAATTAACTACCAGCTCGTAATCTCATTATATTTATCTCGCTATATACATATAAATTCTCTATCGAATGAATTATTCAGGTATATTTTCGATGTCATATTTTCGAACACACTTAATATTTAAATTAAATTTTGATGAGAAAAAATATCCTATATATATTTATAAATATGTAGTATAATATATCAAATATATATCTATAATAAACAATTTATTTTCAACAATACATCATACGCTAAGCTATACTTTTTTTTAAGTTTTGTAATTAAAAACGATTATACTTCATCGTACAGTACAAACGTGTGTTGTATTTAGTCTCATATGCCCACGTCAATCGAGCTTTACTCTTATTCAGCAATTCATAGTTTTTCTTTCAGTCCACACTCTTTGAATACTCCTATAGACTTTTTAATACCGCACACGTACATGTACATAAACATATACATATATATATATATATATTAATGTGTGTATGAGGCTTTAGTATACTCATGAAAGCGAACCTATTATAACGAAACTATTAGATGCACCTCGAAGCCGCGGGCAATTTCTAAAAACCTATTAACAAGCTGCCCACCTATCAAGCGCATACGTCCCGCCGAGGAATATAAACTCACTACACTGCCCCTTTTTCGACGTTATATTCCACCCCCTCGAGTCCTGGGGGATCAGCGCTTCTAGCTATACTTCTATCCATACTTCTCTTTTCACTTTCTCTCTATGTACATGCACGTACTCACCCCCTTCACACTTCGTACCTAATACCCGAAAGCCTCCATAGGATATCGAGTGTACGCTGTCTGCATAACGAGTATACAGCCCACAGTCCACAGCGCTCTCATTCAATCCATTATTATCCATAAATTCGAGAGTGTTCGAGTATCCCGGCCTCAAAGATTTAATATACTGTCCTCCCGCGAGAGAAACTAATTACCGCGGTGCTTTTAAATCCGCGCGCCACCACGTACCCTGTCTAGGGTCCACTGATTCTCTCGCTGTTGGTGCTGCCGACACGTTTGCTGTATATCTACAGTCAAGTGGAAAACGAATCACAATTATTTTATATATGTGTATATTTGTACATATATATGTACACGTACATCAGCAGCTCTAGATGGTAGTTTTTATTGAAAGGTTCAAAGCTCTTTGAAACGAGTAAATGACCTTCATCTACTCGTTATTTATTTTCTATATAAAACTTTACTTTATTATTATTATATATATATATTTTTTTTATCATAGTGATGTAAAAAAAAAGTATTTAGCTGTTAAGCTCAGACTTATTAAAGAAAAAAAACAAAGCTGGGTAAAAAAAAAAATAATTAAAATCCGGATTTTCTACTGGATGGAGCTTAATAAACGCGATTCGTCTGATGGAATAACATACATCACTAATAGCAGGACCTAGAATACAAAGCGCACAATAATTTTCTCGTTCATAAAATTCTCATTGTCTTGGCACTGGTGCAGTGTTTATAGAAAAAGACAACTGCAATGATGACACTACTCGTCGTCGAGGTAAAAACGAAAATAAAATGATAAAAAGATGAAGAAAAATATAAGCGTCTATCTCGTGGAATAATAGGTTGGTGTGTGCGAGGAGTTGTTACAGTGGTACTTATACTTGTACCGAGACCAGAAACAGAGACAGAAATAGAGACCGAGACAGAGAAAGAAGCTTTTTAAACGGCGAATGTGAGTTGGAATATTGAAGTTATAATTTCCCGTATTACCTAGTGAAATCGGTTGAAACGATTCTCTGACTGCTTTGCTACACTACGGCAGCAGTGTATGTGTCTATTATACATCCGTACATACGTGCTCGTGCCAGTGCCGGGGAGAGAAGAGAGAATAGAGTGGCACCTCTAACCAGCACTCGAGAAAATCACCGCCTGTAACTTTAATTTCTCGATTATCCTACATTGCCCTGTTAGAAGGTTATTGCACACGGATATAACTAGATATAGCGTAAATGCACACCACAGGCGTGTAGGTGAGCTGTGGAAATATGTGAAGGTAGAACACAAAAGTATCATCATCCTCGTCTCATTTTCTTTGTGATTGCGTTCACTTTTCCCTTTCCTGTATCATCTGCACATATATATACATATACATATATGTTTAGTGAAGTATATAGTCTATGCATTCAGAATTTGATGGCGAAATTCTCGTAAGAAATCGGCATGACAATAATTGTTTGCTCTTTCATAGATATCGACATTGAATTCTGTTCATCTTGTTCTCGGCTGGTCATTCTCTTTAAGCTCTTATCGGCGTGTCTTAATACAATGAAATTGCTTGGAGTGGGTAAGAACATTGAAAGGTTTCAGAGTACAGTATCGCAGTAGCCAGTCTGATGCAGATTAGATTGCCTTCGAGGAAGAAAATTAAACCAGCGATTCCGATTATTGGCTCATTGCACACCAACGAGCTCGACGGTTTCTCAATTAAATGTCTGATCTCGAGATAATCTACAAAAACAATCGTTGCATTAGATTGTATTGTTTTAAAGCTGGATTTTTTATTTTCTCGAAGAAAGAGAGTTCGAGTTTTAAAGATTTTATGTACTACGGAGCTTACATTTTATTTTACAGATGTAGATGTTGATATATTTATAGAAGTAGATACAAATGTCTGGTGATATTTTGCATAACATCTGGTTTTCAGACAAGCCGCATCTATATAGATGTATCGGATGGAGTGAAAAGTTTTAAAAGTTGTTTGATACATGACAATCTTTTCAGTTCACGATGTAATACTCTGACGAAAAATTTTTTTCAATTTTAAATTTAAGAAATTTTTATGCAATAAAATGCAGCAACAACTTTTTGGACGTGAACTTCACACTTTTGGAGTTTATATTTTTAAAATGAGTTTCAACTTTTAAAGTCGATCGGGTTTTCGATAAATACTGAGGTTTAAAATAGTATTTTATCGGTCACAAAAAGTGATTTATTTAAAAAACAATTAATCTCATTTCCGTAAAAAATTATTATACTCGTTACATAATAATAGTGAACGATATGATCTCGTAATAAAAATAAAGAATAAAAATAAAAGTAAAAAAAATAAAATAAATAAATGGCTCGAAGTAATCTATACGTCAGATCTTAAATGTAAACCCTTGTGATTGTAATCAGGAAAAAACTCGACATCAGCATTTTGTTACCAAATATTTTCCCAGATTCCGAGGGCAGATTTCCGCAACTTGCACGGTACTATAATGTAAGCAAAATAAAAGCGATATTGAGAATGAAAAAAAAAGGGCTGAAGGAATAATAATAATAAAGCCGATGGCGGAAAGGGTAAGAATCAAGATACAGAATACGGACTAGTGAGGTTAGCAAGCTTGTTCGGCAGTGGTGCACACCATGCCACAATCTCACAACAAATCCTCAGCTGAGCTCGTTTCCGGAAATGTCGACATCGCCGTCGACGTATTAGCGGATTATACGAAACCCTCCAATGGCAAGATTCGCGAGTCGCAAGGTTTCCTACACAGTCAAGTGCCAGCGGAATTGGGATAAGCCAGAACGAGAAATGATGCTAGAATAACATCATAATGTCGAATCCATTTTCAATATACACACCCACGCCCTCACCTACACTGACGTCTGCATGTATATACACATGTTATCCGGGCACATTTGTCGTAGCTCAACATGCGCAATATTGGCACGAGTTAATCTTTAGCTCACTGAACAACGAGTACGTTGTAGAGGCCTTACAATACTTTTACAGAAGACCTACAAGATGACAGCTGGTGGTACACTGCTGATGTGTCTTTGATAGTCTATATAATATAATACGCACTCAATTCACCACACAATTTTTGTCAGCTCCAGTGCACCTCAAGAGCCACCAGTACAAGTAAACCAGGGCTGGGTAGATCCAGACTTAAACCCTCTTTCTCTGCCTCTGCTTCAGCCTCGCCATCAGCATCAGCATCGGCCTCTGCGGAGCAGATAAAGACTCGACATAAGTGCTCTTTTATATCTTATACGTACCATAATAAAAATACCACCAGAGCTTATCAAGGAGCAGATAAAAAATTAATTTACCAAGTAAAATACGTTTTTTATTATTTTTTGTGTCAACTCAAGCACACTGATCTGCACACATTGCCGCAACTAATGTGCGCATGGATGTATATTTTTGGTTTGTTAGTTTGTTGATGTGTTGGTGCGTTGATGTACACTCGTATATCCATTTCGTCAAGGCGTTCGTTCCAGTTAGCGACGCTCTCAGGCTCTCGTGTACACACATCACCCCGCATCGAAATTCAATACTTGAAGAGCAGAGGATGACAAGTTGTGTTATGTCGTGGACGAAAATAAGAGTACGGGCTGCTACACATAATAGCAAGAGAGATGCTTAGATGGGGTGTGTGCATGTGTGTGAAGAAGGACGTAAATAATGTCTGAGAGTGCAGTGTCGAGTTTACACTACCTCGTTATTATAATCATTGTGTGTAACAATGATACATTAATGCAAGACAACGCACTAATGCATCAGTATTCTCATGATTCTGCTGTACTTGTGATACCGAGGTGATGATGGGAATTAAACCTTCATATTATAATTATTATAAATAATGTACAAGCAATGGAGCCGTTAAATAAGTCGATGATTAACTGAAGAAGATACCAGATATTGGCGCATTTAATTACGAGTCGAGACAAACAAGTGGCATACCAAGTGTTTGCTAACAATTTAATTGATTTACGTGAGTGGCGGCCATGATGTTGATCATGATAACGGGAATGATGACAAGGGTGAGGATGAGGATGATCTTGACATAAAAATATAATAACATAATTAGGTTACTGGTTATACAAGTATGAAACTTTGCTGTACGCCCGGGTCTATAATTAAATTAGTATATTGAAGCTGCGCCGAGTATCCACTCGATTCATCGAGAGAAAACTTGATTATTGGCAATCAATTTGAAGAAACATGGAGCTATGATTCGGCTGTTGAAACGTGGGTTATTAAAAAAATGAAAAAAAAAAAAAAAATCGGGTAAGTTAATACACAGAATTTTTTCACACCGAGAGTGCCAGAGCGTTTTGAATTGTAAAAAAAATTGTTGGAGATAAAAGTTTGAATCGAATAGATAACGAACCGGTATTTTACTTTTTTAATTTGATGATCATAATTTTTAACTATTGGATAAAAATCAGGCCCTTGTTCCTTGGGAGTTCACACGTGACCGTAGAGTTCGTTTAACTGTGTGCGGAACTGAACGACACTGGGCGTCGGGGGAGGCTAATAAATTTGACGACGGTTTGAAAGAAAAATACGCTGGCTTATTTTTGGTTCTCGACTTTATATTACTTCTTATTCTTATTCTGGTCCTTCTTCTTTATACATATCACCGATACGAGCTGTGTATATATGTTGCAAGTCTCCACTATATATGCTGTATTTTTTAAGACGTTAAGAATGCGTGAGTAATCCCGCCTTGGAGAAAACCAAACGGGACTCATATGGGTCGTGTTATGAGCTCGAGAATGCGTGAAAGACGTGACTTTTCTGTTTAATTTTTGACTGCGTCAACTGTATAGCAGTTTAGTGTAGCAATCACCGAAATTCGAAACTTTTATGTTTCACGCCATATACTTTATTTATTAATGCGTGGTAAGCTAAAGAGTTTAACAGAGTGTTTACTGTACGTTTTTTGTTCCAACTTGTGTGTTTAATTATTTCGAATTTTATTTTTAATTGGCCTTCTGAGAAACTTTCAAGATATTTATTATTCAGTAAGGCTGAAAAAATTAGTGACGGGCTTAGAAAAAATAGAGTCCGAAAGTCAAGGAGAAACTGAGTTTGACGGGTTTACGAAATACGAAAAAAAATGTTAAATAAAACGAAAAGAAAAAGTATTATTTTATGATGCCAAATGTCGGCTGGTGTGTTTGAATTTCATGAAATGCTCGGCATCATGTCAAGACGACGGTTTATGTATAGAATATATATGGGCTGTATATATAAATATAGATGTATGTATGTATGTATGTCAGATGAAAAAGTAAAAAAATAGAGAAAGAGGCAAAGACGCGTGAAAAGGAGAAGGTATCAACCGAGAAATAATTCACCGATTCTCGGGCTTCAAACGTACTTACGTTTCCTTAAAGCTCGGGGAAGTGAGTGAGAAAGAGACAGAGAGAGCTGAAGATTCGAAGGTAAAAATTCTTTCAGTCGATTTTCCCTCAACCTTAAATAAAGTATTAAATGAAAAAAGTAAAATGTCATATCTTGACTTAATAATGATGAGGAATAAAATATGAACCTGGTAGAAAATTTTTCTGGAGGTTAAAATATTTAGAAAAAAATTGAAATATTTATTGGATATTAATGTGGATAAATAAATTTCCTGAGCAAACTGTTTAATTTGAACTTTTAATTCGGGTGGTCTACTCCAATTTTATTGGGTTAATAATTCAAATAATTAATAAACTTAATTATGAGAAAACTAAATATTTAAACTGTAATTTATAGACGATAATATTGAGCAAAGAAGTGAATCAATAGTTGTGCCGTCGTAAGTTGAGTTCTCATTAAAAGAAAAAAAGAATAAATAAAACGGAGGAAATCTTCTTCAGCTGTTACTGTTAAGAATGAAAAGTATTTGCAAGACAAAGAATTCAAGTTTATCTTTCATTAAAGACAAGTATGCGGTGATTTTTAGACTTTTCCGTTTTCTTTTTCTATTATTAAAAAATACCTTCTTTTCTGTTCATTATTACTTTTCTTTTGTAGATATTTTAATCTCAGCTGTCATATATAAGTCCGATTTTATAAGAATAAATTATTCTTCAGCATGTCGATAATATATATTTGCAGAAATTAACGGTGACAGTTTTTCGTTGATTTAAATTAACCCAGATGCGAAAGCTGAATTAAATTATACCGATCACTTGAGACATTTGTTCCTTACAAGGCTATTTATTCCCAAGTAATTTGACTGTTATTCGGATGATCGAGTATCTAATATGGAAAATGAATGAATAATATTGTCTTGGACACAATGAGGTTGGAGCTCGGAAAATAAAATCGTCGTCTTATGCTTGCCACTTCCTCGCAGAGCCAGCAAAGGAACCGAGTTATAGGGAGGATTACGAGATTGCCGCGAGGGGATTACGTAGATGGCTCTTGGGACGTCCAATCTCCAGGATAAACACTTTCCGACGTTCCTACCGTCGTTTTCGTGGCACAACGCGATTCTTTCTCACCCCACTTCATTCCTCGTCTCATCTTCTTTTTCCTCTTCCTTCTCATTTCATTTTCCATCCCCAGTGTACCCCATTTCGGGCCGCCTGTCAAAGTATTTGCAAAAACTTATTGTCGCTCTCTATATATAAACTGCCTGAGGGTCATATTAAAAAATTCATTACCGGAAAATGTGTGACTAAATGAGATTTCCAGTGAAAGAAGAAATTCTTATATAAAATAGCTTACGTTTTTTTACCTTTATTTTTTATCCATCCCTACCCTCTTTCAATTTATTGACATCGATCTGTCATTTCAGTTTCTTTCTTAAAACTCATTCTTTTCATCTCTCTTATATCAATTTTATATTTTTATTTTTAATTCAACCTCAATCCCTTGATGTTCCCAGAGGGAAAGTCAGAGGAGGAGAGACTTTTGAAATTCTCCGGACGTTGCTAGAACGAGCGGACACATCGGGTCAAATCGTCCGGTCCACTCGTCAGAATTAAATCTTCCAGGCTATCGAATGGAAATCTAAAATGCCAGACTTCTTTCCATCTTCTTTTTATCCTTTCCCACCCCAAGTTCTCTCCTCCCTTCACCTCGTCCTCTATATTCTAAACCTCTGCCTCTTTTCCTGCTCATGCTTCTTTTTTGAGTTTCCGTTTTATTTTATCATTTTTTTCATTCACTTCCTTTTTCCTGCATCGTCTAAACGTTTTACCCGTCGACGAATCTCATCGTCCTCCAAGACGACAGCCACGCTCTGCTCAGCTCGTCTCCATCTTTCTTCCGAGTGTTCTCCCGAGGAATATTCAACTCCCTCCGGCCACAACCCGCTGCGATAAGCGAAAACCAGTTTCCCAAGGTGCAATCGCGTCACCCGTCACTTAACCGTGTGTCTTGACAATAATAAAACTATGTATAATAAAAACCCACTGTCAAACCTTCTTCTGCCAACCCACGACAAGCGGTGTCACTGTTATTTCCTCAACTTTTTTACCCTCTTCTGACACTCACACTCGCGGATCTATTCCCCATCGCATCATCACATCGACAGCTTCAAACTTTTACTGTCGTCATTTATCCGCTAATGGGGACACAACGATAAGCCATCACATCAAGTACGCGTTAATCCGTTTATAAGATACTTTAATGACAGCGAAGATGAAGTAAAGCCTAGAAGGGATTTAGCTGTTAAATGTATATCTACATCATATCCTCATTACTTTTACTGCAAGTGATAAATTTAACGGCATTACTCAGTGTCTTGAGTATTAAAAATCCAAAATAATAAATCTACCCGTCAAAAAGTATTTCTAAACAATAATAATATTATGACAAAATAATTCAAAGTTACAACTGAAATTAAAACCAAACTTAGTTATACATTTTTCAACCCCTTTACAACTTTCTTGATAAATATCATTTTTCTTGTCTGCTATTATTTTTTTTCACGCTTATAATCCAACCTCATAAAACGTTTTGCCAAGACGTTTAACGCTTCCCGAGAGTGCAAGTTTTAGTTTGCCTTTTCCACTATTTTTTATTTATTTTGTTTTCATTTTGTTTCTTTTTTCTTTTACTTTTTTTATTACAAGCCCTGTATAGCGGATTCTTGCTGTGAAAACGAAACGAACCGTTGCAAGAGTGTGTGTATCATCCAGTGCAGTGCTTTCACAACTACTGTTACATACTTAGTTTACATGCACACCCGCCCACATACACCCACAGAGAGCCATAAACTTGTAGTGGGATCCGAGGAAACTTTTGGTCTCGCTCGGGCTAGACGAAAGCCAGTCAAGACTTAGGATCTTTCTCTTACGCCGATATAATATAATTCCTCGGTAACGTAGATTCGCTTTGCAAGCTTTTTGCGCGGTCGAATTCATTACAAACTTTTTCACAGCGTGAAAATACTAAACCAGCTACGAGATGTTGAAGAAGAAAGAGAACGAGTCGCTGGAGAAGAGCACGAAGAATAAGGAGAAGATGAAACTGAAAAGTAAAAAAAACAAACAAGAAACGAAGATACACTCTGCATACATCTGTTAAGTCAAGGCGTGTGCAGGGAAATTTAAATTCAATGTTGAAATTGCTATTTCTTGGGCGCGCGGTAGGGGATAAACTACTTGCGTGTATTACACATTTATAAGATAGTAAGAGAAGACAATAAATAAACTAGCCTTATATACTTATAATTTGCAGAACCAGTAGAGTGTTAAACGTTTACGTACACCAACCGAGATACACTCTGTCTATAAATAACGAATTTAACTAATATTATTATAGTATACAGTCTCCATTAAAATGTTTTTCAGCGATACGCGCGTGACGATAACCAGATACCACACAGACCTCACAAAAAACATAAATAAATCACTTGAGTAAATTTTGTAAAACAGCATCTTTAGAGCATCCAGCAATTTATCGAATTCGGGGTTCAATAAAAATTAATCCACTTTATTGTTAAGAAAATTAATTCAATAAACTTCGGGATCACGGAAAACAATCGACTTATATGTAATACAAATGTTGAATAAAATCCACATGAAAGTTTATATTCAGCGCACATGTTCGAGCTCTTTATCTAGACTTATTTTCTCGATCTCTATGTCAAATAAGAAACCTGGATTTTATGTGATGCAAACAACTCGGCATTATGATTGAACACAAGATAAGAAAAAAAAAGAAAAGGAAGTAAAAGAAGAGTATGCTTTACTTTTGAAGAAACCAAAACTTTTTGTTTGCACAACTAATCTGACACCATAACTTTTCGCTGGTGCATAAATTTTACCAGCGCATCAGCAAAGACGTCAAGGATGAGGAAAATGCGCTATCCTCGGCTAAACTCGGAAAAGCCTCTCTTCACTTGTTCGTCGATGTGGATTCTTTGATGCACCAACTTTGTACTCAAAGACTCTCTTTGACAACGTCATTAGTGGAATTAGAATAAGCTGAAAACTATTGCACTTAAATGTGTACGCATTACTTATATAGAAAACTTATGAGTATTAGTTCATTAACAAATATACAATGCTTCTGTTGTACTCGCCAGTTTCTCTTCAAGACTCAATACATATTTGGATAATTAGTTTCGTCATACATATATTCATGACCATCATAGAAAACTTATGTATGTACATATTTTTAAATTCAGCGTTTACTTAAAGAAAAAAAAATAATGTATTAACATAAGTTATTTACTTTTCTGAGAAGCGGACAGTATTCATTCTTGACAATGAAATTTCTTTACCAAGCCATTGGAATCTTACGAAATCGTTTCCGTCACCACTTTTGTGTCCCATTCCTCCGACACAAACACTGTGTGTGTGAGTTTGTAGTTGTTACGCTATAAGTGGCTGAAACTAACTGCTAAGTGTACGGATTATTCTGAAATCTTGGCTTCGTGAACCATACTGAGTTGAATAAAAGTGAAACGCCCAGAGAAAAACTCAGAAACTCTCAAGCCTGATCGGAAAAAGGCGACTGTGTACATTACTTGTATATCGACCACTTATTATACGGCATAATATACCTACCTGCTTGCTATACGTGAGAAAATGTTTTGAAATTACAGAGTAACCTGTCATGGTTGCTTATTGATGTCCGTCCCTCGGTTATTTTTTTTTCTCTTTTATTTTCCGTAGCTTCTTCATCAAAGGAAAGTGGGATTCTTTTCTTTTGTTCTGCCGTGTTCTGGGAACTTGAATTTTTTAGTGCGCGTAAATATCAATAAATCGACAACGACAATCGGCTTAAAACGGGAAGCCAGAATATAAAGTCCAACACTAAAAAATCCGATCTAAGCAGTAAAAGTTTTACGGTGATTTAATTTTTAATACGAACACGAACAAGAAGGCAAAGACGAAAACGATTGACGAGAAAACCCTGTTAGGAAAAGTTAAACGTGAGATGTTGAAAGTTCTCGAGTAGAGGAGATCGTAACGATTGCTCAAGTCCTTACGCTGCGTAAAGAAATGACAATATCACCCAAGGCTTGAGCAAATCGAACAACCTCCTTTAAATTTTCTTTCGCTCTTTTTATTTTTCCCACTCACTCTGCTCGACACAACGTCACTCTATATATACATGCATATATACATATATATATATATATATATATATATATACATACGTAGATAGATAGATAGGAATATATATAGGAATGGGAAGTGACGGAGACTCCTTGACAGCGCAATCTTCGATAAGTAAATCCCATTCCCTGAGGGCAACGACGATGCTGGAAAAACGAAGACGAAAAATGGCCGTTTTCCGTGTAGAGTAAAACCGTAAGTCGGCAACGGCCGAGTCAGCGCGTGCCATCGGGAAAAAGAATCGTCTTTTCTTTTTCATCCTTATACTTATAGTGTAGTCGTCGTAGTCCTCGTCGTCGTCAATAGAAAGTAGAACAATCTCGTACGTGACTGGAGAGATTTTCACCAACGATTGTCGTCATTGTTGTTATGTGTGATGATCCAAAAAACGCCAGCTAAATCGAATGTCTGTAACTCCCAGTGTCTTTTAGTGATTTTCTTAAATTTCTCGATACCCATGTACAGAAGTGGTGAAATAAAATTTATAAGACGTCGTAAAAATAACTGACATGGAAAAATGATGAGTAAGTTTATAGCAATACCAATTATTGCTGACGACTTGCAGTAACAATCACAAGGATCCCAGGTATGAGTCAGTCCCGACGTGCTTGGTAATAATTAACAAATAGTTTTCCACGTATTATAAACGTGCCCAAACGGCCTTCAATATCATAATTATAATTTATAATTTATACACTACGGTGTATAAATAAATATTTTATTACACTACCTGTCGAGCAGAGTATTCACTGAGCATTCTCTTGTCCAAGGTCAGCGTGAAAAATTAAAAACCGCTTGGTCGCATGGAGGACAATATTTTTCAATAAGGGCTGAAATATTCGTGAGAGAAGCCATTCTTCCCAACACACCCTGATGTATGGGAAACTATTTGGGAAACTATTCAGTACAGCTTATATATATGTATGTATTCTATTCCTGCACAGAGGCACCGCCGACGTGGGAGTGACCGAGAGAATCTCTCTTGTCGAATTACTTTCGCTCACCGAAAATACGATTTCAGGTCTCGAGACTCAGCGTCTATGCACAGTCTGTAATGCCCTATCCCAGAGTGTACTGCTATACTCGCTGTACACAAATAATTCGTGTGTGTATAATAGTATTGTATATATTTATATATACGTGTATATGAAGTATCTAGTCATCCGATGTGCGGCACTATACGAATGAGTTTACTTTACCATGAGACCCGAAACGCCAGAGGGGTGTCCCCATTCATCGGAGACTCGTGAAAAGAGGTCGACTGAGTGTTTCATTTGATGGGAATAGAAAAAAGAAAACGGAAATAATAAAAATAGTATAGTATGAGTAGATTGAATGCGCATCAAAGCCCACCTTGAATTACGTACAAGACTCGAAACTCATCACGACTTACTCCCATGGAAAATCCACTTTACCCAAAAAGATTTATTTTATTCATGTGTGTGAGTGTGGGTGTAAGTGGATGAGTAGGTGTGTAGGCTAGTTTCGCAGTTTCTCGTCTCGTTTGTGTAATTGAAAAAAAAAAAAAATGTCACACACCAACGATGCCACTTAGGATTCAGTGAATTTCGCACAGAATTAATAGTCACGATTTATTCTTGGAGGCCATTTAAAAATAGTGAATGCAGCTGGAGTTGAATGCATTGACTGTAGAGCAGGAATGACACTAACTGTTAAGTTTTATGTTTATATAAAAAGAAAAAAAATATATAATAAAACAAGTTGGCGTTTTATTTGCAGCTGCCCTAATGGAGAAAATATTTCACGTAAATGTGACACTCTGTTGTGTGTACATCGTAGATCAATTTATAAAACCAGGGAATAAAAAGAATAAGAAATCTTTAAAAGTATTCTTTAATCACGGCGTACAATCATTATTTATTTAACTTAACACCTTGATTAGTTGTCTGGGCCAGAGACAGGTCTTTTTAGCTTTCTATATCCTGAGATAAAAGCCTTAGAGCAATTCGATCTGTGAGCCTGGAGGTAGTCAGCGACCATTAAAAATACGTTTTCTCTAGTGTGGTCTAGTGGATACAAGTCCAGTAGTTGAGTAAGATTTTTAGTGTAGAGAAAATAAATATATATATTTTTAAAAGAAAAAGAAATAAGATACGCTCGACAGACGCCACGCCGTCATCCGGGATCCATTCTCGGACACTCGATAAATTAAACTCTATCCCAATAAAACCTACTAGAGTCCAGCTATTCCAACGGCCATTACGTCGCTGTCGACTTCCTAAAAGAAAACTCACGTTAATGGCCTCTAACCTACAGAAACATTGGTCGAAGCTAAATGAAAAAATAAAAAAAAAATCAACAAGTTGAGACAAAACAAAATAATGAAAGACCGTCAATACTACGTACAGTTATCTTTATGCCCCGAGCCACAATTCTTCGGAAAAACACTAATTCACTCATTCTTTCATGAATTCCTACAAAATTAACTCACTAAAACTCCGTACAACTTCAATTTTATTTTATCGCCTCATTCAAACCCGAAAGATTAATAAAAAAAGAAACTTTTAACTTTCACTACGGAAATATTTTAACGATACTATCAATGACTCACCAAGGCTTATTCTACTTATATCAATCTTTCTTATACTATTACTATTACCGTAACATATATTATACCTTTTATAAAGTTTCATAAATTTTTATCAACTGATACATGCCTAACAAATATCAATCTATTCTCAGAAATAATTCCCGGACAATGAGATATCATAAAAAATAATTCATTATTCATTATTCTTATACATATTCTATACCTTCTATCAAAGTACAAGCATTGCTGTGAGGTCTTGACGCCTACAGATATTATAATACCTTCCAGTGATGAACACATATACATATATATATATATACATAATCTGTCATGTGTTACTAGGTTTACTACGGTACGAGTAGGTTACGCCTCCACCTCTGCCTTAATCTCTACCTCTACCTCTAGCTCTTACTAAACACACTTTAAACTCATATCGTCGCATAGCAGAAATACGTGTTGGCTTTACATTTAAAGCTACATGTTACCTCTACAAAAGGAGTGAATCCAAGAGTACATACAAATACACACTCTAGTGATGTTGTTTGTACAGATAGTGCGCACATGTATACATATATGTGTACTTATACGACGTAATGGATGTGCGTACGCGTCTCAAATGAAAACTTGAGGATGCAGACAGCAGTCCAATGTATGGAGTTACGTCTTTTCTAAAGAGTCGTTCACAACCAACAAATTTATTTATTTTGTACTATGGAATATCTTCATTTAGCATCACTGCAGAGCATGAATTTTGTTATTATTTATTTATTTACTGAGATTATATGGTATCCGTAGTATTCGGAAGTAGTTACTGTTAAGAGAGCCGGTAACTAATTAATATATTTAGTGTACTTGAGATGGTTGTTCGGAATGATCGTTGGTATTTAAGAGGAAATGCCCACAAATTCAACCAGCTTTGAACAGCATTGTTTATTATTCCCTATTCTATAGCAATCCGGAGCAAAACGACTTATCGTCAGTCGGATTACCATGAAGCTTTGCTGTACAAACTCGTAGAATCTATCAAGACTCAGAGACTTTGTGAAAGGAGCTTAAGACTTTAGTTTACCACCAGCACGAGTGTGTAAGTTTATAAGTATGTGTTTATGCTTGAGTGAGTGTGAGTCTGTGTACTTGAGTGCCAGAAGATGGAGTACGTTTGTAAGAAGAGAGAGCGAGAAGGTGAGCAGGCAATACCTTTACTTAGCACGAGCACACAAGTTAACTGAGAGGTGAGAAAGAGCGAGTAGTGTGTGCATGTATAGGGAGTGATGTGTGGATGTGTTGGGTCTTAGCACTGTGTTGTGTTGTGTTATGTTGTGGGATGAAGAGGAGGGGGTGAGGGGAAGGGATTGAGGTGAGGTAAAAGAAGGTAAGGTGAGTTGAGGTATAACGGCATGGTAGGAGCGCCATAACCGGCTGGACTGGACTGAAAACCAATGGCGTGGAGCAAAACATAAGGATCACTGTGGCCTCGATCAAACGGCCCCTTGCGGCCCCCTGCTTGCTCTGTCGCCGTCGTCGGAGTACTTGTACATAGCCAACGTTCAAGTTCTCTCTGCACCGCTGATGCGACAAGAAAAGCCATTGCCCTCGTGATGTCCAAAAAAAAGAAGAAAATCAACTGAAGATAAAAGACGATTTTAGAGAAGATGGATTTATCTTTCAGAGTTTTTTTGAGAATCTTTTAGAGGTTTTATTTTAACTATCAAGTATGAGCTTACATTTAATGTCTGACATTATTGGCTGGGACTAGAGGCAGCATTTGAATGTTTTGGATTAAATTTAAAAGCGATTAAACTTTTTTTTTATGGTATGAAGATTAAAGTGGAGTTGGAAAGTGTATAATGAGGTTTCGTTGCTGATTTGATTTGAAATAGTATGCAAGGAATGAAAATTATCTGAGTCTTAAATGGTATAAAATTTAATAGAGAAAGGCTTAGGCACCAAAAGTGGCTGCTACTACGCCAATGGCTCAAGTGGGACCGGTGTGACGGGTCCGCAGATGTGAGGCCCCCGATGCAAACACTATACCAGCAGACCGGCGTATCCTGGATAACATGTGGTCTCGGGTTGCTCGGCTGATTGCTCGGTAGCTCGAAATTCCTCGTTATTACTGTTTCAGGCATTATAAAAATATAAATAATCGATCGAAGAGAGTAAAATGAATGTGGAGTAAAAACTCGGATTATTTTTAAGTCCATGATAAATCAATGACCGCTTTGATTGCCTTTACGTACTGAAATAAAAAGATATCGAATATCGAGAGACGAAAGACAGAATTATTTTTAAAAATTGAATAAGAAAATGGTCGTTATTGGGACAAGAGTTAAGATTTATAGGGCAAAAGAGAATGTGATAAAGAAGACAGATTGGGTTTCCGTGGAAGCAGAAATCGATTTTATATATGCTGAGAATCCTGTGGAATAAGAGATGAAATGAGGGATTTAAAAATAAAAAAATCGCTAGCGTACATCGAGAGTAGACTGACACTTGGAAAAACTTTTAAATGCTTTTCTCATTTATATATAGATATATATAGATATATATATACATACATACAAGTATTGGCAGCAATACATTGCAATTGAGTGACGTGAAACTTGTTTCGCGTCTTTCTGCCATTATTGTAAGCGTGTGCATCAATTTATATGTGTGTATATGTATATGTCTACATGTGTATGTATGTTATATGTGTGGTGCTGTGTGTCAGTGACAGAGAAGGGTGGGCGTGGGCGGTTTAAGAATGCGAGCGCAACCAAGGCAAAAAAGTGTAGAAGATAAATAGAGACAGCCGACAAGATTTAAAGTGAGAAAAAAGATAAAATACAAGGGGAAAAAGACAAGCAAAAAACCCAATTCTACACCACAGAGAGAGTAGAATCAGTTTTTGGGATTTGATGGTATGGTGTACGAAATATATATATATATATATATATTTTACTACTCTGCTGTTAGTTGTTGTTTTAGTTATTTTTTATTTAGCGTTCTTTCATTTACCTCGAGCTCGGGCCGAGAGCTGGTTCGGTTTAATTTACGAGACTTGAATTTACGGAAGAGGAGGACCGCAGCATAGCAAGAAAACGAGCCATGTCAATACGAAGAACAAGGAGGGAATCAAGTCAAGTCAGGTCTGACCCTAATACTAAAGCCGTCGAGGCTTGAGGGGACTCACACTATATGGACACACCTATATATATTTATGTATTACATATAATACTGAAGAAGGAAACACGTGTACATAAGAAAGAGTCAAGAGTTATGTGCCGAGGAGAAAATGAGAACGCACTTGCGACGCAGACAGATGAAACGCGTTGAATTGAGGTAGAACAGAACGGCGATAAATACTCGAGGGGAGGCGAAAAGAGGCTAGCTGTTTCCTCTTGAACGACCAACAAGGACTAATCGAGCTGAGGCAACAAAAAAACAACAATCTCGGGGCTGCTTGTGTGCGGCAACTTGTCTCCAGAAAAATAAAACCAGAAAAATAAGTTACGGGCATGGAGCTGTGAATTTTCCACTCTTCAAATTGCTCTTGCAATTAAAAGTGCATTTGAGCTTTAGATCCCCAGATTTTTTTTTTATTAAATCTTCTTATCTTTTCGTCGACGGATCAAGTGAATTACGTAATTAAATGCAAATACTGCCAAGAGCAGTCCATCTACTTTTGAAACTATCGACAACTCAATAAGTTTTGTTCGAACAAAATTTTCGTACCTCTTATATAAAGAATTCAAGTTTTTTTACTTCCAGTACATTTTAAAGCTGCGTTTTACGACCAAGCGAAATATTTACTCGTTTAAAAAAAAATCCTTTTTTTTTAGTCGTCACAAAAAAAATACATGTACGTATTAAATATAAAAAAGCCAAACACGCACTTTTGTCCATGTATACCTGGATTAAATATTAAATACCGCGGTTTAAAAGTGGTACGGCAGGTTTGCTGAGCGATCAAGCGGATGCATGAGTAGATTTAATGCTTGATGTATTTTCTCAACACAAGTTTTCTTATTCGATTTTACCAGTGAGTTTTTCTTCAAACCTGATGTCTTGACTTTGCTCTATTTCTTCTTTTCAGTGCGCGAGGCGTGTAATATTTCAACTTAATTTCTTTATAATCTCTTTTTTACCCAACACGTGGTTATAAAATATCCATTGTCACAAAAATGAGAAAGGAATTTCCAACGTGAATAAATGTTCAGTCTATGGATTAATTTAAACAAGAAAAAAATGACTGATAATAATAATAATAATGAGACAAATAGTGAGAGATAGCTGGCAGTGAGTGAGGAAAGTGGGTAGTCGTAAAGTTTCGATAGATAAGAATGAAAAGGAGTAATGAGTGGAGAAAGTTATCGAGAGCTTTGAAGAAGCTTTGATGACTGCTAAAGAGTTCTGATTGAACATCGAGAGTAGGAAGGAAGAAGGTAACGAGAGTAGACCAGAAATCGTTACAAGTTTGAATACCCTTTTCAGACGGGATCGCGAAGCAGTTCTTAAGACCAGAACAACGAGCTAGACATCAAGAGACCCATAAAAGGACCTGAAGAATAAGAGAAGTAAAAATCACGTGAACATCGTTGACGTTGTCGTGGTGGGATTGTCCTGCAGCCCGCAGCCAGTCTTCCAAAAGTTTCTCTTCGACCAGCAACTAACGACTGAGTCCTTAGCTCTGACAAGTCACCCACCTTTTTATGCTCTTCTTTATCTTTTTTCTACCCACGGCACTCATTAAGACGGACAAAGCTTTACTCTTCTACTCATTTTTTTCACTCGATGGCAAAGAGAGTGCTTGAAGATGAGTCCACGGGTCCAGTCAAGTAATCCTTGTTTAAAAGAAAAACACGTACAAGAAGAGGAAAAGGAAGAGGAAGAGGGTGAGGAAGAATCTAAAAAAATAATGTCGAGAGACTGAGAAAACAAGAGAACAAAAAAAATAATAAGTCAATAGAAATGACTTTGTCGTTTTTACAGTTCGACGAAAAATCTCTCCTTTGACACTCCCAGCAGTTAACAAAAAAAAACAAAAAAGAGTAGAGGAGAAAATAAAAATAAGTGTCGATTTTTCCCGCTGGCAATAAAGAAGTGTAAATACAAGGTCAGCTAATTCTCATCGCCAAATTACTTGTTTAAATTGGTGATACTTGTGCGACCGGTTAAATGCTCTTTTTTTTCTCATACACCAGCAACCGACCCCAACTACTCTCTTTTTCACCTTGAACATCGTCGCACAGATAACAATCTCAAACTCGGTGTAAAAAAAAGTGTCGAACCAACGCCGTCTGGCAACACTAGAATTACCAATAATCGTCCCAATCTTTTTTTTTCGCTCCACTCCTACTCCAACTTCTTTTTCTCCATCTCTCGCTAATGCTACTTGTGCTCTTTTTCACAACGTCAGGGCTTTTCATTTGTCAATAAGAGCAAGCAAAAAAGGAACTAGAAGATCCTCGCAAAAAAACAATTTCCACAAAAGTTAATTCTATTATCAAATTCCTGCGGCTCGGAAAAAAAGTAAAAAGAAAGAAGAGTGAAGGAGAGAAAATTTGACAATTAAGCTTAAAACAACCACACGGTTTGTGAATTAGCAATCGTTTACAGCGTTCTTGATTTTTTTTTAAACTTTTCCAGGCATCAGCCTTCACACACTCTAAACCACTTTCTTAGCTCTCTTATTTTTAAAAACTTTTTTCTTTTTCTCTTTTCTCGGTTTTACAACATCTACACTTGGCTATATACTTTTATGACATATAAAGGTCAACAAGTTTACCGTGGTATCAAATTCAATAGACTTGTATTCACTCCAACAATAGCATTATCTGAAAATAAAATAGATAATTCGATTCGTCTTGCTCTTACTCTTGCTCTGGATAAGAATATTTATCAAATCATGACCGTAAAAATAAATTCAAGTACGGCAATACGACGATAAAAAAAAATAATAAAATAAAGTGTAGAGTGTAGATAAAAAATAAAATTGGTTTGCTGGCGGAAAAAAGCAAAGAAAAGGTGAAAAGGTGTTGATGAATATAACAATGTCATGTATACTCCTATCACATACAGCTATAAAGCATATCAGAGAGTATATAGCGCACGAAATATGTCGGGAATGTATATGTGTAATATGCTGACACATACTGTGGATGTTTAAATTTATATAGTTCTCTCTTTCTCCCGAGTCGCTCTGCTCACGTATTCGCGACAAGGGGTGAAAGGTGGCAGTTGAACGAGCGAGCGAAAGCGCGGGGGTAAAGAGAGCGAGCCAGAACCAGAACTAGGGTGAAGGTGGAGGTGGAGGGGCTGCCAGTGCCAGTGGAAGAGGGTGACGCATAGATGAGAGGCAGAGAGAGTGCGCCGGAAATCCATGCAACAGGTGGCGCCGACGGGCTTTGGTACAGTTTGGTTTGTGGTTTTTAGAGACGGGAGAAAGAGAGTAAATGCACCAGTACAGAGAATGTTTAAGGTGCAACAAAGCCAGAGAAGTTGCTTTTCTTTACATTCGTTCCTTGGTCCGATTCACTCAGTGTCCGATTTACGGAACTAAAATAACGCCGAGTTGAGCCTGAGGTTGATTTCTCTAATTTAAAGCTTTTTAATTTTACAATCAACGCGTGTTTCTTTTGTTGGCACAAATTAACCGTTTACTCCTTTGTGTCTCTCACTTATACAACGCTCGTTTATTTATTTATATTCATATTTATATTTATAATCCTTGTTTATAATATAATGATAATAAGAGGCGAATGGGGCCAGAGAATAAATATATATATATAAGTTATTATTCAAATGGCACTTAAAGTTTGTGAATTTCAAACGGTTAATTATGTTAATGCCAGTTAATAAGCATTTTATAAACATTATTATTACATATATACACAATATAATAATGAGACTTTGTATTCAGCGGACCGATCTGCCAGAGAGAGATTTTTTTGTTGTTTAAAGTTAGATAGCTGATATAAATTCTCAGCGGATAAAATAGAAGAAAGATGTTGAGGATAATCCCGAGTCTAACTTTTTAAATTTTTTCAACAAGAATAAAGATTACGAGTGAGCGAGTGGACTGGAAATGGAGAGTAAGAGAGGAAAAGAGGAGCATGCGCTAGGCGACATTTTATAATATTGCACTAACCCTTGAGATTTGTCATATTTTTTTTATGTTTGTTTCGTGTCTCAAGAGTCTAGCTCACTTTTCATTCGCTTCCGACTCGCGATACATGTTCGTCCTTTTCCTGCAGGATCTAATAAGAAGAGAAAGATACGATTATAAAGAAAACTTGGCTCGTTTACCGTCAAGACGATAGTTAGAATTTAAAACGCATTTCAAAGGCCCCAGAGTTTTAAGCCACGATCGAACTCAATGAGAATAATTCACATGCTTCCTTTTTCCCATTCGCTATTACCGTTTTCCTTTTCTCTCACCCTATTTTTTATTATTTCCCACTCACGATCTCCTTAAATCGACTCGTTTCAGGGAGATATACTTAGTCTTTGAGAGATTATCCAGTCCCTCGAGAATTTTCCGCGGATATAAAAGAGACGATGAGATTCTGAACGACAGACTCAGCTCCTCTTGGCTAAACTTTTCTTTTTACTTGTGGGTTTCTTGTGCTGTGCCGGAACTACAATCAAAGATTACGAATGAAAAATTCTAACCACGGGAATAGATAAGTATCCGAGCGTAGTCTAGTCTTTATTCTTTATTTCTGATTCTTTATTCTCAATCCTGGATCCTCTAATGACCGAGTGAGGAGAATCTGAGAAAATAGATGTTCTAAGAGCCGAGCAAGTGTGTATAGACGAGTTGGAAGCGCGATCGTGCAAATAATAAAAAAAATAAAAGACAAGATAAATAAGATTGTAAAGCGACTTAGCTGATGTAGTTGCTCGTAAATCTTTTTATCCATCAGGTCAATGACTGACCTTTATCTCCCATCTGTAATACACTTTTTTATTTTTATTTAGCATCTTATAAGACTCTAATACTATCAAAACAACTTAATTGCGATCGGAATAAACGATGCCCTCAATTAATTACCATTTAAAATGTTTAGCAATTAAAATAAATGATAATTTTATTGTCTGCGGCGAGCATTTGTGTGCATAAATATAATAAAGCGGTTGTCTTTTTATGAAACGTGAATAAAATTGTTGTTACCGGTCTCATTACTCATTACATACTTCTCTTTTTTATAGTAGGCGGTGTTTATATTGCTGCGAGTAAGCTCCTCACGGCTACACAATTTCACCGAAAGGCCTCATCCTCATCATCACGATTACCGGAGCCATTTAAAAGAGTGTATAGTCATACTTTGTCCGTATGTTTGTATGATTGTATGTTTGTATGTGTGCAATGTATGTACATGAGTGTAATGTACTACCTGATTTAACTCGTCTTGCAGTACCGTGCGAAATACAGAGGAAATGGCGCTCTTGTGGAAAAAATAAGAATAATAAAGACGACGAAGAACAAGTATAAAGAAACAGAAAACAATGAGGGAGAGCGTGGGACAGTAGGCAGTGCGTGTGTTCCATCGTGAAAAATTTACAACACGGGGAATAATCATACGCGATTGTACCTTCAGCGAGTGTCAAAGATCTAGACGCATGGGTTTTTTGTTCTCTTTGTCTCACTGAAGAAAAAAGTATAATAATGATGATAAAATATATTTTATATGTATAGAGAAAGAGAGAGAGAGAGAGAGAGAGAGAGAAAATTAATTTAAAATTGCTTTTGTTAAAAAAAAAAAGTTGGTGGTATAAAAAGTTTATGATCAGAGGACAATTTAAAATTTTTTACGAAAATTGCTTACCGTCAAGTTTAAGGAGATGTAGAACGTCGATAAAAAAGTAACAATGATGATATAAAAGAGAATAAAATATAAGGCTGTAAAAATGTTAAGTTTGAGTGTAGATAATACGGACATGTCTATTTTACGCAGATTCTCTTTATTCTGAATGAAAAGCGCGAAGAAATAAAAATATATCATGTATGCATAAATATATATGGATGTATGTATATCATGGGATGCGAGAATACACAAAGAATAAGAACATTTTATCAAGTTAAAGCCGGAAAAGGGGAACTAGTATCTCAGTCTTATCTCCTTTCAAAATGTCTTTGATTTTACACTCAGCTCTACAGTGTGCTGGAGTTAAGAAGACATCATCAGACTTATTTCCCGTCTTCTATTCTATCTCAATTGCCCGGCAATTTGCTCTATTTTACTGCTATCCTCTATACTCTTTTTTCAGCTACTGCATTTATTTGAATACAAATTTCAGCTGCTTGCGTTTCACTGCCAATCACTCTTCTACGTCAGTCTAAAAATATTCACGGCACATATTGCTCAAGACTTTGTCGTAACAATAACTTATTATTATTATTATTATTATTATTATTATTATTATTATTATTATTAGTTATCTTTTAACGATAATTCGATTCCGTGGTATTTGTAAACATGAATGTATAATATAATTTATTAGTCGTTAGTTGTTGCAACGACATGACTCAGCTTTAATCGATTGCTCTTCAAACACAGATGATTTCATTATGATTACTATAATGACAATAATAATAATTATTAGTATTTATACAATAAATTCTAGCGACAATTATGTGTCTCATCCACTGACAATCAAAGTCTGCAAGGAAAACCTTTTCTATATTTCATGACCCATTTCCATCCAGTGAATAAAATATTCCCTAATCAATAGCGCCCAGCACATCAGCTAATGTATTAAACAAATAAAAGTCCAATTGTAAATAAATTAACCCCTAGTATGAATAATTTATATAATAATTAAACGGACAAATAAATAATTTATATGGATTGATGGATAGAAAACCGACAAAACGCTTGGAAAGAAATTTTAATATTTAATGTCCATTGAATTTAATTCCAATACTGACGTTAAATATCGAATAAAGCACTTATTGATTAATGGAATGAATAAAAATAACATAAATTGTCTTGGTGGGTAAGTTGATTGGATATATAATTAATCGGTAATAAGAATAAAATGATGAATATTAATTAGTTTATTGAACAGTGGAATAAAATTCAAAGGCAGGCTGTTGGCTTGAGCCTCGGTCATCGTCGTATGACCGGTCGTGCTAAATTTAGCATGATTCTCTCTTCCCCGCGGCAGACTCTGAAGAGGGAATATATAGTTAGGTATATAATATAAGAGTACGCGCGAGAATCGTTGAACCCACGATGAGAAGAGTGGTATGCACCCTTTGGCCACGTCCCAACGAGAATTCTATCCTATACTAAAGCTTATAAATATATATAGATATACATATATCTATATATACATAAGTGGTAAAGGCACATGGACTATACGATAACCTCTGTTGACGTATTCCCGGTTCTAGACTAAGCAGAAGCTTGAAGGTCCAACACAAACGTCTTCTCTTTTTCCCTCTGGCTCGGGCATACATCGCTCTCGATTTAATCCCCCAAGCTAATGTGTGCCGTTATCAGCCACGTGATATTAAAGTTTTATAGTTTCAAAGCGTTTGAGAGATTCTCTTTTATTCGTGTACGTTTTTATATTTTTTTAGTCGCCGTTGGTATGACGAAATTTTTATCATCAAGAGGCTTCATGAAACCGCTTAATGAAAGAACTCCTTGTTCAGTTCCCCACATATCAATCTTTATCGTACACTATATTTTATTTTATTTCCATTCTTACACTACTTGGTTATACTATACATAATGTTTTTATCAACGCACACTGACAGTTATGAATAATTTAAATTTTTCTACTTTATTTTCTGTTATTAGTGTACGGGCGTTTTATTTCTTTGTTTGCTTTCTCGAGGATTTTTGAACCCCGGTTGATGTTTAATAAAAATACGTGGAGATATATATATTTATATGGATTTATAGTACATAGAGAAAGTATGTATAGAGAAAGGTCGAGGTATGAAAAGAAATCAAGGATTGCGGAGGGAAAATTGGCTTAAATGATTCGGTAGATGAAAGGATTCCGGATTATATAACCGTATAATGGTCGGTCGGTTCTAATCCCGCGATAATTGAAGGACCATGATATACGCGTGTGAGTGAATGGCAATTAGCGGAGGCTTCAGGTTTTGGTTGATGATAACGATGCCTCGTCATTGCCTAACGATCCTAACGAGATGCCGGGTTTTCATATTACGAATATTTCCTACCATCTATATTTCACGCCCTACATAAACCATAACATACTTATATATATCTATATATATATAGACACTGACATTGGTAAATTATTTTTTGAAACCTTCACACGCGCGAAATAATTGATTTATTTATTTTTTCTACAAGAGTTTTAAATCATCGAGTCAAAATATTTTTTTGGTATTTCTTGTAATAATTAATCTATAAGTTTTGACAGTAAATTAATTGATATTGAGATCCATAAAAATTGAACCGCTTAAATTTCATGAAAAAATTATTTTCAACTTCTGAAAGTTATAATCTATGTATGACTTTAAATTTTATGTTTATTAAATAAAATCTCTAGAACTTTAAAAAAGTTTTTCTCTTAACGTGTAGTACTTTAGTGAAGTTTAATTTTATTAAAGCCGTTTTAAAAAAATTATTTCATGATTTTTTGACGAAATGAAGTTATTTTAAAAATTACAATTCAAAATACTTTTAATAGGAGAAAATTTAGTAAATTTTTTTTCAAAAAATAAATGAAATTTTAATGGAAGGCGATAATTAAATAACGAGTTTAGCTTAATGATTTTCTGAGTAGCGACAAATTAACGTATTGTTAATTAATAAAACAAAATTTTTGCTGAGAAAGCCGTGGGATGTATGACGAAACTTTAGCTGTGTGAGCATAAATAAATGAGGATAAATCTCACGAGAGAATTATTGTAGTACAATTAGCAGAAATAATTCGACATTGTTAACCTCGTCACAAAGTTTCCACGAATATCTGCATTTAATTTAATAAAATTTCCCAAGAGATGAAAGCTCTAATTGAGCTACATCTGAAGAAAAAATTAACATGATCGCATTACAGGACACTATTTTCCATCTAAGCAGGCGGGAAAAATAAAATCTACATTAAAACATCACAACCGAACCAAGTAGGTCAGTGAGAAATTGCAAAAGCTAACAAGTACGATTTGTTGATTTAACCCAAGCAATTTCGTGTATTATTTCAACCGTATTTAAGATCGTTTCCAATTAGTTGGGCGCCACATTTTCTCATCTGCACGGCAGCACTAGTGCAGTGCAATATAATAGTACACATAGATACACCGAGATGAGGTACACAAACCTACTCGTTAACCTTATCTTAGTTTCGCATTCAGCCGGATTGTCGGAGTAACTTTGCCTTGAGATAACCAGGAGCAGAAGAGAACCACGGGACAAACAATCCTTGGCCAATCTCTTTCGTTTGTTTCGCTTCTTTCATTATTTATTTTTATTTTTTATCCACCTATTTTCAGTTATTTCTATTCGGTAGTTTCATTGTTCAACCGATTTACTCGGCTTCCTTCCTTCCTTCCTTGCTCAGTCCAGTGGGATCGCGAAAAAACTCCATATAATGTTTCTTGGCTTTCGCGACAAATTATTCCCGCCTGGCATATAATAAATGTCCAGAGAGTTTTATTTATTTTCCCGGCTATTTGTACCAAAAACTTTAGTATTAATATTTTTCCCTTGGCTTCCTGGATGATAATGCAATAATTATTATTATTATTATTATTATTATTATAATAATTATTGTTCTTATCATGACTATAATTATGATAATAAAAAATAAAATAACGGGTATTTAAAAAAATTAATTTTTTAATTACATTTACATAAAGGCCCGTAATGTATGCAGATAATTTTCAATGCTTTTGTTAAGTTTTCAGCAAAATAATATACTTGCAGGTATAGTTTGTATATATTATTGTTTTGATATATGTACATTGTGCGACTTTGGAAGGGAGGAGATAAAGGATTATAATGAAAGACAAAAGGAAAGAGTCACGGGAAATTTCAATTCAATGGAATTGTCATGCAAGAGATCACACTTCCGTTCTGATGATTCTGATACTTGATTTACGGTATTGAATTTAAGGGAATATTCAGATTATTCCACTTGCATAAACTCGTAGATTATATTCTCGGTAGTAAGGGACATAAGTATGTATGTAAATTTAACATAAATCAAAACAACATCCTTGAGGATAACAAATTTATTGAAAATAAATGATATTTTTCTTGGATTATTTTTATTTTCGATATCTTGTTATTTTATTTTTATTCCAGCTTCTGCTATTACTTTGATACTTTATATCGGGTCTATTGTCATCTAGATCAAACTCTAAGTACTGCTGAAATGATGAAGACATTTCTACAAAGAGCCAATATACCTTACAATAAAATATCAATTGTGTACGGGAGTAGATTTCATTTTCAACGTCGAGAGTTTGAATCGAATGGAATAAAAATAAAACTCCTGTGTATCTAGTATCTCTATATCTATATATAAAATAATAATAATAATAAGACGTTATCACAGTGAGCACAAAAGTAAAGACTTATTTATAAATACCGTGTTCGTATTCCATATTTACTTTCCGCAAGTTTTTAACATAATATTTATTACTTTACAAACAGTAAGACGCTTTTTGTAATATAAAAAAATAAAATTCAAAAGACAATAGAATAAGTAGAAAATAATATGTACAAAGGAGTCAATATCTGAGGTTGACCTTGGCAAAGACTAGTATTTAAATGACAAAAAAAAATTTAGTCACGATTGACGTAAATCGTTAAGTACCGAGTAAGTCGTGATCGGAGTGAAGAATATAAAAAAGCTTGAGGAATAATTTTCACCTCTTCTGACACGAGAGTCAAGACTTACACGGGGACAAAAGAGGTCACGAACCGGCATCACGACATTCTAAAACACGTCTTATCGAGTGGGGGCCTGGATGTAGTCGGGCCAGACAATGGCGTCAGGGGCCAGCCGGTTCTTGACACGCGGCGTATAGTATACCGCGAGGCTGCCAACCAAACGAGCAAGTAATACAACCAACGCAAAGCAAACCAGGCAAACAACCAAGTCGAGTTGAGTGGAGTGGAGTGGAGTGGAGTAAAAGCCGTGAGCTAAGAGCAGAGCTGAGCGATCAAACCGGACCCTGTAAAAGTACTCAGAGGTCCATATGCAGCGTTGCCAAGCCGCGGTGACTCTCTCGCTTAGGATACCTCCGCTTTGACTTGAATACGCTTTCCAGGTAGCCTACACAGTTCACCACACGGACACGATGTTACAGAGCCTGTAGAATAAACTACAGTGCATGTAGACGTAATTCCTCAGCTTCCTCGGTCTCTTCGTGCTCAGGTATTCCCGGTTGCACAGACGGGGACCAGCGTTGCCGCTCATCTTATTTGCCTCGATGAGATAGGGACCATCTGCCTCTGAGGCCCTCGGGGCTTTGAATCTTTGATGGCTCGCGTGACTCGGCAGCTATGCCTGCTGAGAGCTATCCTCTCTTTTTACCTCCATCTCTTATGTTACTTCTCTGTAGAATAGTCAGCTAGATGCAATATGCACAACAAATCGCATGTAGTCAAAGAAATAAAGGCATCAGCGAGTGCAACAACTTTGTGGCCAAGAAAATGAAATTCTAGTCTTACGTCCAGAGTAAAAGGATAAACCAAGAGAGACTTTGGTCTCCGAGGGACGGAAAGAAAATTGCCATCTAACTCGCCATCATGCGAAATCGCTGGTGTACTGTCCGACCACCAAGAAACAACCAGGCGTAGATATAAGTGTGTTCAAGTAACATATGTTGAGACATGAGAGAAAATCGGCGTATCGAGGGAGTTGGAAAAAAACAAATATCCTGTATTACCAGAGCAATATAAACTCTTTTTTTATTTTCTATATAAATAAATTACTTAATTAGAGCGAATATTTCAAAGAATAATAGCTTTGAAAAAAAAACATGAAGCTGTTTTGAAGAGAAGATTGTTTTTCATTTAATTATAAAGACAAGCAATAATAATTAATTAAAATATTTAGTGGAATATGTAATTAAAACAGTAGGTTATTTTCTAAGAGTTTAATCTGTTGTATCTTTTGTCACCTAAATAAGCAAATAATGAACAGCACGAGCGAAATTAATTACTTCTCAGTTCTTAACTGTAATTTACAGTACATAATTTTCAACGAGTTTCCTTGCCTTTGATAATGGATGTGTTTGTTGTGTATTTTATAATGGGGAGTGTTTGTAACATTTGTAATAGCTGTTTTCTCAATATTTGCGAACAAAGAGAATTAACGATTGAAAACTTTTAAAATATATAATACCGGAGATATTGTCTGACTATTTATTATTATTGTTATTTTATATTTTTTACTTTTTCTGCATAAACCGCGCGGTACTAAGGCAAAAGAGTCGGAGAATACGGGCATTGAAAATTTTTACAGAGAGAAAAATGGATGGTGGACACCCGAGGGAGAACTGTGAAACAAAAAATCCGAGAAAAAAATAATTCACGAGAAGATAGAATAAAAGAAAAGATACTACCACCAGCACTACTTTTACTGCGGCTATACTGTGTGGAGATCTGCGTTGAAAGGAAAAAACAATGAACAAAAAAATAGTTTTTATCATCCCAACACTTGTGTGTGCGGTATCTTTAATAAAAGAAACGCTGAGTTTATGCAAAAACTCTTTTACTACCGAAGTGACGTATGCCGATAGTTTTTTTTAAGCCGGTCTTACCATCGCTAAGAGCTGGAATTATCCTTAATACGGCTTTTTTATTAATGTAATTAAAAGTATATACGTTTCGAGATTAACAAATGTATATTAGGATTATTAATTCCGGTCTAAGAATACTATCTAAGTTTATATGGAGACATATATATCTCATTGAATATGTAAATTCATTTTGGCTACATATATCTATACATCTATGCTGATGTAGTTGTAAAAATCGTCTCGGAAAAATATCTAAGCGATTTCCGGGACTTATGGTAATTTTTTCGAGGGTGTGAACACCCTGTCACTTGCGAGAACGAGAGAGTGATTGAACAGAGATGGAAAAAAGAGAGCGAGAACAAGACAATTCGAGCGAATTGGGTGGCGAGATATTATTCTCGCCGCGGGCCAACCAACTAACGTGGCAACAAAGTCGAAACAAGAAAACGGGTTTAGGATATAGAGGCATCTTCTCTCAGCTCTCTTATTTTTTTGTTTATTTCCTACGTTTTTTATAGTTTTTTTTAGCTTCTTACTGACGTACCCTTGTGTGGAGCTCAGACTGATTTTTTATCCGCAAAAGCGGTCTGAGGATAATTTAGGCCTTGGAAGATTGCGAGGTCCTCGGGCTTACGGCTGGCGCCTTCAACAGTAATGATGCCAGTCTATTTTTTTTTATCTATCCTGTTCTCGGAGCACCGGCTGAAAAATGTGCCGAAAAAAAAAAATTAAGCAATTTCACATGTGTGTAAACACCTTTTGTTATTAATGACTTATAAAACTCATAAATCTTAACAATCTAAACTATCGAATCAATGGCTCTGAATTTATTTTTCGCGCAGACAAAATTATTTTTATCAAAAAAAGTTCAATATTTATGACCACATATGTAAAACATTTTGTACTATTAAACATTAACCCACATAGAAGCGGTCATGCTATTTTTGGAAATAAAACCAAAAGTGAACTGGAAATCGCTCGAGGTGATTTCAAATAATTAATTGAAGTTCTCTTTGTTAACCAAAACTAAATTTAATTAATGGAGAATAACTAATTGATTGAAACCCCTGTTTAATTAATTGAAACCCTTCACAATTTTCTAAAATAAATTTCCAAAAATAAAAAGTACAAATATGATTTTCTAATTTTGTGAATTTAAAAAAAAATCATACATATTTATTTTTTATTAATTAACATTGGCCTGATAACGAGTTAAGTAATTTAAATGAACAAAGCCGTCATATACTTGAATCTATATTGATTTTAAGTTAATAAACCAATTATTATAAGCCCGTATTATAACTCGCAATCAATAACCAACAATGTACAAAAATAAAATACGATAAATTCAAAGCACCTAAATTCAATAAATACCATGATACAATCAACGAATTATTTCAATGTGAAATCATAAACTAAACGCACGTTCCACCAGACCACCATTAACGAAACAGTTCGATCTGCAATAATATATTCTCGAAACTGATGTTAATTACTTCTCCAATAATGCAACACGTCAATCGCGATTTGTTTTCATTTAATTAAGCAGATTTTCCAGGCATCCCGATAATTTAATGCGTCGCGGTCACAGACACATCACACAATTACGCGATAAGTATTTCGGCTATCGGTACTAATCCCTTCTCACAAAATTTGACTACTACTTAATTGAAATAGTTGATTCACTCAATTCAATCACTGTAAATTCGTAGGAAAATCAGCTCATATATTAATTCACATATACTCATTGTCATCATTCCACAAGCCCTTTGGCATTGATCCTGTAGACGTCAATTGCAGGCCCTTTGTGTTTGCGCTAACGGCGTAGCACAGAGGCGAGATCTATATATATTATTGCCAGTCACAAACGGTAGACCGAAATATCTATATACATATGTAGACATGCGTTAACAACGTTGGGAAATTAAAGTGATTCTAATAGCTTTGTTGATTTAATCAAGCACTGGTCATTCATCTAAAATTTCATTTATTAATTAAATTGATGTAAGTAAGATCATTCTATATATTTATTGTTTATCAAAAATTTTGGTTTGTTCCAATCCAAGTTATGGAATTTCGTAACCTAAGTTTTCAAATTGGTTTATCAATTATCGTGTACTTCCACTCTATTAAGTCTTATCTTATGCTGATAGTAACAATAATAATAATAATAATAATAATGATAATAATGATAATTATTATATAACAATATATTATAATATATCCTAGAATAGAGAATGTAGTCAGTAAATTTCGTAGTGCCTGTTCGACGTTGATACGTTAATTAAACTCATTTAATTGTTATTACACAAAGCACAAAATGCTTTGTTATGGAATGGAAATTCAATTTTAATCAGCCTTTATGAACTTACAGTAGATTATAATTACACATGATCAAATATATATATCAAGTAGAAAAGTAATTATGATTTGGAGATAACGATGGAAAATACTTTAGATAAAAAATGTAACGCAAATGGAATTACTGTGAGATAAGATAGTATGTTGTATAACAAAATGGATCTCGAGTCTATACAAAATGTATAAGAAAAAAGTTATACGGCGGTTGGGTTTTGTAAAGGAGGCGAACGAGAGAAGACAGGAATCGATAGTCGATACCTCTTATGCGATACTTGAAATACTCTCGAGTGCTGCCGCAAAAAGTTTTCCGACGACCAAGACGTCGCTGATGCTTCTGCTGTGCCGGTATATCTATATAATTTTCGGAGAATAAAGTTCAGAAGTAGTCGAAGGCTCGTCGGAAAAATAATCAGTGGACCGCGATGCTTTTGGCTTAGCTTTGCTTGGAGAATTCAACTTTTTCCGATCCTTATAAAAGAGGAAGAAGAAGAACTAGTACAGTTCAAGTATGGAAGAAAGAAAAAGTATGGGAACGAGCCGCGGCAAAAGAAGAAGAAGAAGAAGAAACGGAAGGAGAAGAACGACTATCTTCAGAAGTAGAAGTAGAAGTAGAAGTAGATGGGGCGGCAAAAGTATATAAGTATAAGACGGACAGAACGACGATGGGTAAAGGGATCTGTCGTAACTCAGGACGAGTCTTTCCAATTAGCTAAAGAAGCTGCTAATCGTAGAAAATAGAGACCTAAGGACGAGAGACGCGACTTGCGGAAAAGTCTACTATATATATATATATATATAAGTTGGTTTTTACTTGAAGAATAACTTTTTGGATAGAGTAGCATAAAGTTTGTCGCCGCACTCAGTCTTCGTGTAAAGAGTAAACGATTTCTTCGTTAATAGATAAGGCCAAACAACAACTACCGCTACTTTAGTACTTGGATTACATACAAGACAGTTTATGTACTTATGTAGTTCATTCACGACACCAGCGATAGAAACTCTAGTCTCAAGATATAAATTTGTCGAGAGCTGACCGTCTAATGAAATGTAAAAAGCTTTTTTGCTATCAACCATATTATAAATTAAACCAAAGAAGCTTGCGAGCTTCTGTGTGCGCCTATCTACGTATCTATTTAAATTATTTACAGAGACGTGTTTCATAATTTAAATGACAATCTCGTTTAATCTGCGAATTATAATTTACCATGGTAGTTGTGTACTGAATTTACATTTTATTCGGTACCCGCTAATGAACCTATTTCTGTCTTATGGTTAAATATTTTATATTTTTTTTTAGTTACGTATTATTCAAAACCATTTGGCTCGAGTCTTTATAATGAAAATTTAATACTCTAATGGAGTTTATAAATTTATGAATTCATAAATATTATTTTATCACTCGAAAGATAAAAATTTATCATTTTAAACAAATGCAGGGATTTTCGTCAATTTTTTCTTAGTGTTTATGAATTTAAATTACGATGAACAAAAAAAATATTTTCAAAAAACATTTATAGAAAAAAAAATGTTGATAATCTTTAACTAGATTACGCGGCATGTTTATTGGATTTGATAGGACGACAGCGACTCTGATAACAATAATAAATTGACTGGCTCATCCGGAAATCTGATTTATGATGATATATATTTATTTTACCGTTTTACTACAGCCATATAAAAGTGAGAAAAGGAGGTATTAGATCGACAAATGTAAGCCACTTTTTTCTACTATATTATTTTATTTATGACCCACATCTAATCAATTAGAATAAGTGGACTAAACTGATTACAATTTAACATAAATCTATTCAAATACAAGGGAGAGCCGAGAAAAATGGGGCGTTTAGAATTTTTTTTTTTTTTTCAAAATTTTTTTAAATCGTAATTTATTATCTCTAAGTAATTTGAGGAACCCGGAAATGATTTTTTTAAAATTGATATTGAAAATTTTTTTTACATGCTTTTACTCAAATTGCGTTGCACTTACTCAAATTTACTCATACACTAAGCGAAAATACAAATATTACAAAATAAATATTCTCGGCTTAAGAAATTTTTTGAATGCTTTTTTGAAATAATTCAAATTAAAAATAAAAATATTTTTTTTTAAATATGACAACTTCCAATTACTTTCAAAGTTTACCCAAAAAAAACTTGAATTGTAATTATGTCTCCATCTAATGTTCAAAAATAAATTCGACAAGTGAAATATCTCCAGTCCACTAAATTACGTCTTTAGCATTTCCATTTGGCTCTCTCCCCCATAGTTCCATAAAACTGGCTCATATCAGTTGACACACGGGTTCTTATCAAATAATAAAGTACACTCGAGATTAAATAGAAGCCAATACTTGTAGCATTATATTTATTTAATGAAAAATCGATAGCCTACACGATGTTAATTTGAGAAACCAATATCACGACACTTTGATACACACATCCTCGTTAATATCTGTAGAGCATTTAACTATATCAATATATAACTAAGTTTATATATATATACATATATGTATATTGATCGACACCTAACATCGTATGCATAGTACATTCCCTTACAATCAAAGCTACTACAATACAACCAAGTTTATGCGTAACCGTACATATCAATATACACATACATAATATATATGCATCAATATATATATAATATACATATATATATACGAGCAAGTACTCGATATGGGTTATCGTAGTTACGCTAAGTTGATACATCTATCCGAATATCATCTCCATATCGTAGCATGTATATGCCAGAGTATGATATCACTCTAGTGTGAGTGCGAGTGTACAGCGAGCGTACAGTAGGTGTAATATAAGAGAAGGATAGTTAGGTATGTACTTATAGGTGTAGGTGTACACGAGGGTTATAACGGCAAGTCAGAAGGTCTCAATTCGATGAGCCCAATGTAATTGTGTATTGATGATACACTGATGGATATTACATTTATACAAGCAAGGTAACACACAATAATGTTATCGCAGTCCTTCGTGTCATTCCACAACGATGACATCCTCTACCCTCTATTCCGATACTATTTTACTTTAATGAGCTTCCTAACCGTGACGCATCGACACTTATCTCCTGTTATATCCACTTAACGTCAGGCACTGCCGTTACAAGTAAACTTTTCAGTGAGTGTATATATTTTTTAAGTGATTGGTTGGTTATTATTAGTTGTTACTTTTTACTCGTTAGCTATTACTTAGTTAATATGAATGCTGATAGACTGTCTATTAAAAAGTACTTAGCATACTATGCGGGATGAAATCACTTTATGGAATTTTTCGAGCCGAGGTTTTTTAGTTTATTAATTATAATGAGCTATGACGTTTCATGCCCCGTAATGGGAATTGTGATTTAGTAAGTGACGTAAACTCGTAAGTTTAAATTTATAAATATTTAAGGTATTTATATTTTAGCTTTGACGTTTTTAGGTGATTGACTTTCGAGAGTTAATAGGCTGTTTGAGTCATTAATATTTTTTTTAACTGGAAAAAAAATAAAATATGTATATAATTTTTTTATTTTATGGAATATAATTATCTAGATGTTTTATATTTTAACAGAATTCCTTTGATATTTATGATTGGTTTGACAATCTGATGTATGAAAATTATATGAAAAATTTTTTAAAGCGAGTAATTGATACGAATATTTTATGTCATATTTTAATCATATTTTTTTGATGTTAACTTTAATTATTAATTCTTGATAAAACAAATTATTAATTAGTAACTACTTACATGCTTTGCATAATTAAAAATATTTGTACTTAATTAACTAAATTATAATGCATATTCAAATAGAATTTCATTTGTAATTAATGATAAAAAATTTTTAATTAGTTGCAAATAACTTTACTTTGAACATTAATGTAAAAAAAATTTGGTCAATAATTTAAAATGATTTTGCAAAAAAAAAAAAAATTTACTAAAAAGAAAAAATCCCAATTGCACGTCCATCTTCTACGTCTGTCTGATTTGTTTTATATTTAATAAAACCATGTCCGAAAGCCATTGTTAAATTAAGAATAACTTGACAATGAAGTTGATGAATTAATTGAAACGTTGCACAAATATATTGGTAATGGTAATGCCATGTTGCTGTCAATTGTTGTGAGGAAGTTTTGAGCATCAGAACACGACCCCTCGATAATGGATTTATCCGTTAACGTGAATGAAAATCCACGCGAGATAAATGATCAGAGAAATGATCGCAACGTTGTGAAGTTTCACATAGACGATAGTAGAATTGTGCGGCCCACACAGCCTGCAGAGATCTGCACAGAGAGAAACCTGTACAAAGGGACTGTGAATGACGACACTGACACGTTGAAATGGTTTCAGGAACACACAAGACCACGGTACGGAATTACCGATTGTCAATTCATATATATCTCTATATCAGTCTGTCGATAGTGTTCGTCTTTTTTATTCCCTATCCTGATACCGATGACGATATTCTATTTGCATCTCACTTTTCCACACCGATTCCTCTCTTTTCTCATCGCGGTTGGAAACTACAGCTAACCACGCCGCTCTATATCCGCCACTCCAGCCCCCTCGACCCCCGATATATAATACTGTATACCCGCTAAAGCATCAGAGACCAACGAGAAAATGCTTTGCATCCTAAAACTGAATTCACGTTTCCCGAGTGGCAGGCTATTTTTATTCTAGGTCGCACCCTTTTGCGGTTATACGCCGGGGGTCAGACTGAGCAAATACATACACAGAGCATATGATTCGCTGCTACTCCGGCTTCCTTTTCTCATTTCAATTTTTATCTTTTTATTATTATCATTATTATTGTTATTATTATTATTATTATATTCCCATTTCAATGATCAGAGGGAACATAAAGCCCACTAGAATATATTATAACCTTCTAACTTTTTTTTTCCATTGACTTACAAGGAAAAAATAACAGAAATTTTTTTTAATAGAAAAGTTAAAACAGTCAAATATTTACTTCGGATGACCTAAAAAGACAAAAAGCTTTTCTTTATTAACAATAACAATAACAAACAATATTTTCAAAAGCTTTCAGAATTTCTGTTTGAAATAATCCAACTCAAAATGTAATCTTTCGCCTGCTTTATTTCAATTTTCAGTACCAATACCCTTTACATTTCACTTTTACAAATATATACGTCTATATATTTATAAAAAGCGCGCTTTCTGGAACACTTGACCTCAACCAGCAAAGTAAAGTTTATTTTAGCATCCTCTAGATGCCGCAAAGACCAAAGAATTCCGCTGGCAAACCATTCCAAGGAAATATGTTGCGATTCCTCGTCTAAATATCCTGCGACTGAAAATTTTTCCATATTTTAATTAAACGCGAGAACTTACATGTAATTAATTTAAGTAGCCTTTGAAATACCATCTAAATGATGAAACGACGATTCTTTTTCGACATGAAAGATTCAAATGTAAAAAAAAAAAGTAATCCTCTCAAGGACGAAACGTACGTTATATTATAATATATATAGTACCCGCAAGGTTTGCTTCCGAGCTGGGGATTTTATTAAAATTCTTGGTGAAACTCCATCCGGGCTCCGACGTTTCTAATTATCCAACTACATTTGAGTTAATTCATTGACTGCGTGAACTTTTTTTAAATATTTTTTTCATCTCTACATCCTCGGATCTCTTTATTACATTTTTCTCTCCAAGCGTTTCATGCAACCTCCAACCAGCAAGGTAATCATGATTAACAGAAAATTTAACAAGAACACACTCCAATCAAAACAAAGATTAATTAAATGCAGCTAACAAACGCTCGTAAATTAAATTTCCTTAAGACCAAACAGTAAAAAAATAAAATACACAGAGAAATAGAAACTTTTCGAAATATTGCAATTTTTTTATTTTATAAGAATGCTATTGGAAATTTTCAGCCTAATACTTGAGTGGAAAAATTTGATGACAATTCAAAATCATTTTCTTGATGAAAGAAATCTGAGCTCAGAATAAATTTCGATTTTTTTCTATCAAGAAAATTATTATTCACAGAAGTTTATGTTTTTTTTCAGTGTATGCATATATTAGCGATAAAATCACACGGGTAAAATAAATTAATGAATAATCACGCGATAATTCATTTAAGTACAGTCAGGCATTTAATTAATCGAGCACCCACTGGACGACAATTAAGTCTTGTGGTAATATAACCCCCGTTAGCTTAAACACACACTCCGGACACTAAATTTTCTATACATACTGTTATATGATGTATATATACAGAGCTAAACTGGTATCTTACTTTGAAACTCACACATATGCCTCTTACCGGCAGCCAGAGTTAGAAACGCGCATGGCCTCTCATTAACGGGCACCGAAAATTATGCGAGAGATTTGTACGTCGCGAGAGTTGAGTCTGCTCAGCTCTCGTGGGCGTCGCACGTTATAATATTGCCGTGGCACGAATGCACCTCAGCTTACGATATCTGGGCACGCATGCACCGAATATTAAGGATACTTTACGACACTAATGCCTACTATGATTATTCCCTCTACGAGAGCTACAATTGCTCAAACTACAGTTCATGAAGAAAATCATAACATTACTTTTAAACTTTAAATCCTCCTTCAAAACAGCTATTTTAACCTCGTAAATTAATTAACCTCACATTCTGCTACTCTTATGTTTATGAATAATATGAGAGCCAAGTAGCAGAGGCAACTCGTGCCTCTAGATTTCATTTAATATTTTTTAAAAGTACTGATAAAAAAATTTAAATTATTTTATTATATCTTTTATGAAGCATAATACTGGTGAAAAAAGAACAAAGTAAGAGTATTCGCACGCCCGAAGTCGTTTGGTATCCCGGTGTAATGCCGCTTAGCATCACAATCCGTGCAAATTGGTCTGCTCAATTTGAGCGAATTGCTGAGCGACTCTATGCCATACACCCCCTTTCCCATTTCATATACATTAATATACATACCTAGCTTTATATTCTCTCCTCTCGCGTCGTCTCGTTTACTCTCGTTTTCAATTCTCCAGCCGAACTCTCAGCCCTACGGGTTAATTTACTTACCCCCGCACTCGTGTACACCGACAGCAGTGTGTGTGTATATAAATATGGAAATTCCGGGGGTTGCTGGTGCTACTGCAGTTGAAAGACAACTTCGAAGAGCGAGAGAGAGAGAGAGATAGTGTGGGCGAAAGACAAAACTATAGCACATGTACATAAGTATACATGAATTACTTGTATATAATTTTGTGCAGCAGTGAAATTTTTGTGCACGGGTTTTCTATGGCATACATTTTATTCAACTCTTTATTCCGTTGAGACGTGTCGTCATGCGTTACCCGTGCAATAAACTTTTCAAAGTAATACATACAGATATGCAGATCCACAGCAGCCGGAAAGTCGTGAAAATAATGCGGAAAATTGAAAACACAAGTGAAGTTTCTTTCGCATTTAGCTCTCGACTCACTCGGCTCCAACTTGAGCTACTGCTGGTGTTGGTGTTCCTGGATATTCAACAGATGTACGTCATAAATCCATGTGGACTCGAGTATTACACTGCAGTAGTCAGTGTGCAGAAATAGAAAATTTTAAATCTTTATAAGTAAACGTGTCTCTTGATAAAACAATTCATGGATTTATGTAACGTAAATGCAAACGCGTATTTTGTTGGTGTAGTGACTGTTGGTACTGGTGGCAGAGGATATAATCTTGACTGACATTCCTCGGAATTAATTGAGGATATTTCAGTTGAATTTCCATGTTCGTAATTTCCGAGCAAAGTGAATGTATGTCCATGACAAATCAAAGCGAACGCTCGACGTGGTATCGTGATACCACATCAGTACACACCAGCAGGCATCAAGTAACGAGGCGCGTAATTACAATCCAGGATTGTGTCTCAATGAAAGCAAAATGTACGTCTCTATATATATGTGTGCATATTCGCTTATGTATAAATATATACAGGTATATACAGCTCCGAAACCAGGACAAATGCTCATCCGAGGAGCGTCAATGATTCAGATGCGTCAATATGTATGCTCTTTATCCAAAGTCCCCCACCACAGATACCAGTCAGAGGGTGCGTGCGGTGGCTATCATCAGATTAAGTACATCAAACTCTCTGTGTACGTAAACCGCTAATTAGTATTATCTTACCACGTAATTTATTCCTGTCTATGCTCGATACTATACTGCTCAACATACGAGTACATATATCTAATAGTATAGCAATAAACAAATCAGTCGAAATTAGGTCTTTCTAAAATTTTTATACAATAAAGGATTGAACTAGAATTTGTTATTTTTTATATAAATAATAAATATAATATACTCTCTAGTTATCAATCTTTTGATGGGTTTGTGTTACGTGCAGCGAAATTATTTTCGCGATATAAGAAAACAAAATAGTATCTACATTTATTTAATTTGCAACACGAACGTGGGTTTAAATTTCGATTTGTTAAAAAATTCTATTAGGAGTCAAAAAATTAATTCCGCTCATTATTGAGAATCAGATGACGTGACCAGAGAATCAAGTTATCAAGTATTGAATTGACTGGGGAAACTAAAATGTTAACAAACAATTTTTTTGTGTATGGCTCAATTAAAGTCTACATGAAATTCAATCGGGTTTGTATCGAAATTCAACGAACGTGTTTTAAATAACAAAATAAAAGTAATGAAGATTATTTTTGAATTTTTACCAATCATAAAATGAATGGAAAATAATTGTTGAGTTGTTCCATTAATCATCTAAATCAAATTGTAATTAAAACATCAAAAATTAACGGAATCCATGATTACTTATCAAATTACAAAAATCATGTTGTAAATATTAAACTCGCATCAAAAAAAAATTACCAAACGTTCGCGTGGTTCAAAAGCACATTTGAAATATTTATTTACATAATTATGAAATTCATTCGGGCTAAAAATATACGAAAGTGAATATTTAAAATTTTTAATCTGTATAAAATGATCAAAAACTGATTATCCAAATAGCAGTAATTAATCAAGTACATTAAGTTGCAATTGAAACATTAAAAATAAACAAAATTAATCATCGAATAACACAAAAGATAAATATAACTGATGGATAACAATGATTACATTGAAATTTGTGCGATAATTCGAGATATTGGAGCAAATTTAATCATACCATTCAATATCGAAAATTATGCAAAATTCCAATGACCTTTCTGTGGATGCTTTTTGGTATTTCATTATAAATGTCGCACATTATTTAATGTATATATATGTGCATCTATATATCTATCTGTAATGGTTACACACTGTACACTTTTCAGCTACTTAACTGTGTACTCTTCAACTGTACGAGTTAAATCCTCTCGCCACCCAGTGGCATTCGGTCAGAATAATAATAAGTGCGCGCGTGCACGTAAGCACTGAGTCCAGGTAGATCCGTTACACTGCAGTTGCCAGTAGTAGGTGTATATTCAGTGTATTTTATATATATATATATATATATATATATATATATATAGATAGATAGATATAGATATAAAGTGGACTTTACTCTCTACTCTCCACTCTCGTAATGCGGTTTTAGTTCGCTGACCCAAACAACTAATTTCCGCGAGCCACGTGACACGGTTGTCAACAAGTGCATTTAATAGTACTGTACTAAAAATCACGCCCCAAGAATTATCCAGCTTTTCGCCGAGTCATGCAGTAGCATTTATAAAACACAACTGAATTGTTGATACTATCTGAAACGCTCCGGCGTGATCCACACGCTGGCCTTTTTTTATTTTAATCCATTTAGTTCCTTTTAAAAAGGGAACGTTATTAATGGGAGTTTTTAAAAAGTATGCCGTGGCAGAGCCATCAAAGAAAAATAAACGTAGAATAAAGAGGCCAAAAAAGTTATTTTAAAATTAATTTTTTAATTTCTGAGCATAGTCTATAATAATAATGTAATATAAGATTGTACGATGAGGCAACTGGGCTGGAAATGGGCGTCATCGTTGAACGAATCGCCGATCATTAATCATCACCCGAGAAGCTCTTGTTATTAATCTCGCTCGTGGTCGTGCTGGCGGTGGTAGATGCTAATAGCAGTCGTGGCCAAGAAACTAATAACGTGTAGCCGCTTAAATTCTGACGCACATTCTTGCTGATGCTGTTTTTATCGCTTTTATTCCCTGCTGTTAATTAGCACACCTATTTTAGACAATAATAATAATAACAATAATAATAACAGCGGACGTCTTTGTTATGTAGCGCATAAGACGGATTATTTTATTCCGAGTTATATTAAGAAGTAACTGGGGGGCTGGCTGGGAGGAGACGCGAATGAAACTTGGTATCGTCGCATACCGGAAAGTTTTGTGTTCACCGACTGGGAGGATTTTCCGGGCTCACAAGCTTGAGAGAGTGTTATAACGTGACTACTAAAAGATAGTTTCTCGCCCGGTCTAACTCTCTCACGATCTTGTCATGCGCATCTTTCGCATAATCCGTCAACGCGACGACCGAGCATGTTAAATTTAATTACTTCACTAATCGCTTATAAAGATATATATGTATATAAATTCATAACGCTGATGAACACAGTGATCGTACTCAAAAGCGTAAGATATTTTTGCTGAGCATCTTGTAATGTTGACAGTATCTTAAACTATCTCGTTTACATCGTCTGCATTTAATTTACGCAGGTACACAACACAATTTTGTTCTCTGCTCTACTCAACTTTCAAATAATAATGCGCTGATGCTTTGCTTGTTGAGGGGTTTCGGGATTTGTCGGCAAAGTGAAATTAAAAAATTTAATTATTTTCTTAAAAAGTAAATTGGAAAAAAAATTGCCCTTACCCTCTAGCTCTTAAAGTCGACGATGAGTATTTTAAATATGTAATTATGCCGAGTATAGAAAGATAGGAACTAAAAAACGTTTTGTATAATAATAATTTAAGTTTGATGGGCGTAACCGGTGCCCATCAAAAAAGTATATCCCGTGAAAACTAATCTATACATTTGTCTACATATGAATGTATGTGGTGGCTTTCTTAATCTTTTGGAAGAAAGGGTTTTACTACCGAAGCATCGGGCAAATCATCAGCAGCTGGCGTTTAGTTTCCTATAGATTGCTCATATAATACATATATTATATATATTGAGGGATTTAAAAATAGTGGATAGACGTCAAAAATGAAACTCGAGACTGCCTCAAGAGGAAAGCGTCGGTGGACGCCAAAAAACGGCAGATGGTGCAGCATTAAAGGTGCGTCTGATCCAGGTATACTCGGGCCAGCGGATCGGAAGCGAGCGTGATCGGCAATAGAGCTACGAGAATTAAAAAAGTAAAAAGTAATGAAAAGGTAGAGGAGAATAAGGAGAATAAGGAGAAGAAGACCGAGTAGAGCTGAAGATGGAGATGGAGGAGAAAAATAAGAAGACAACGGCTCGCACCTGCTCTCGTGCTGCGAGCCCTTGAAGGCACGGCGAGCTGGAAACATTTTTTAAGAATGCCAAAGCCCTCAGTATTTTTTCACCGTCTCATCACGGCTAAAATCCAGAAGACCGGAATATTTTCAAGTCAACTGGCTCTAGAGCCTTCACTGGCCAGCCGAGTAGAGCCTTCGCTCGACGGGTTGAGTGTACATACAACTATACTCGAAGCGGCTCTGCGTGTAGTGGCAGGACGCACAGCCTTTAATACTACAAGCCAGAAAGAAAATTGCTTCGAATCGCGCGGAAGGCCATCAAGCCCTCAATCATACGGTTTTTTACTTTTTGTTCTCGAGCTTGCTATCGACCTCCAATGCACACCATATGTCGATTTAACTGGCACAAAATTATTTCTCTTCAACCCTGTTTCTTTCTATATATATATACGTGCATATCCATATATGTATATACAGACATAGAAATACCCACGTGTGCCGCTGGTTATATATATATATTATAGTCCAACAAACGGATATATTTCTATCTAAAGGTGTTTGTCGATAGCATCAGAGTACACGTAATATTCGTTCAGAGAAAAAGTTTTTCTCTTTGACAGCAATAACAACAAGGAGGAAGCCGCGATATACATAACACAGAAACGTGGTCTCTGTGTGCCTAAAATAGATAGTAGCGTCTCTTTTTCCCTTGAACTAGGGGTATAGTATCGACTCGGTTTTAAAAGCCCGTACCGGCGCAGGCAGTGTATGCTAATGCATTATTTACATGCGATCCGAGGCTCGGACTGGCCACGAGGGGACGGCAGGTGCTGCTCCACAAAACCCATCAGAGAATTATGAGCCCTCACGCTGCTGATGTCTCTCCCGGTCCACGACATTCATTTTTTTTCAACGCCGGTATTTTTTTAAACTCTTTTAATCGCTACAATAATCGCACATTCAGATAATCCGCTTGACTGTACATAAAATTTTTTTCCAGCAATATTTAATCTCGAAAAAATATAAATAAATAAATATTCAATATCAGGGAATCCGTGTACGAGCTTTAATAGTCTAATAAATATGTAAAAAATTTACGTATATTCATAACAATAATCGCAATAGTAATAATAATAACAGTATCGGTCTTAATAATAATAATAGAAATAATGAAACAGATTAAAAAAGTGAATCTCATTTCATGAAACATCATCTCGCTTTTGCACTGAGCGCAGCCACGCATAGACTGTTAATTAGCTGTGTAGTTCGCAGGCTTCTGATGATAGGAGAAGCATCAAAGCATCAGAACCGAGGGGAGCAGACTAATTTCTCCATCGGTTTGCTCTGTTGCACCTGCTGATCTGACGTACGTGTATATTTTATACATCCATAGACCGCGGCGAATAAACAGCGAATGTACATTCCCAATCCAACACTTTTCAAGCTTCGGGTCTTATTATAACGTCAAAAGCATTCATTTTATTCCTGGCTATTGATCGTGTCTTTTAAAGATCGACGTGCCTATTCGTATGCACACACACTTAATGAACAAAAATAAAAATATGGAAGCATGTACGTTATAGTCATACCGAAATGATAAATTTTATTCAAAAGTATACGTGCATAACGAATGTATGTACGTATGTACCTGGCAGCAGTGGCTCATTGGCATAAGCCAGCAGGTACGGATAAGGATCTACGGACGTGAGTGCCTTTTCGACTTGAAAAACAGCCCGAGGATCCCTAGAAAAGACAAGACACTAGTCTAGTGTAACATAATAATGTAGATTGTAGATCTCTCAACGAATAAAAATGCAGATAGACTGGAAAAACATGAGGCTCTGCAGCAACACACTGCTGGTTGCTCTAAAACGAGAAAATATAAAATAGTTTTAGGGAGTAGTTTGTACGTATTTAACAAGAGGGAAAAATGTAAGCAGGGGACACGAAAATAGTCGGGACCCTGCGGGCGTCCGGCAGGCCTCGAAAGATGAAAACCACCTGCCGCAAGGGGTCCAACACAACGGCCTAAGAACCGGATGGGAGAAGGGCACACAAAAACGGTCGTTTCTCTCCCCTCAAAATCCTCAGGGCTCACCGTTCCAGTTTATGTTTATACAGTAAGTTGTGCTGGCATTTGTGATGGTATGGGATTCGGAGCTGTAGCTGCACACACAAATACAACCGCATCCTCGTTCTTCCTTCATCGTTGGTCGTTGGTGTCGACGTCGCTGTCGTTGCCGTTCACTCGTCTCTCTTACTCTTACTCCATTCCATTATGTCCATATTCCCCTTACACTCTTCCTATTTCATAGTATTAGTACCAAACCAGTTGAGGAAACGAACGTCTCTTAATCCCCTCCAAGGTACAACTTGAGGCAAGGTACGCATCCCTCTCTACCATACCTTACCAATATATATATAAATATATATATATATATATATATATATATATATATATATATATACATATATATAGTATAGTGCACGTTACGCGAAGAACGGGAGAGAGTGGAGTAAAAAATAGGGAAGCGATGCGGTGGGGGGTTGCACTGCTGCTTACGCGTCCCGACGCTCAGTTGCCGTGCGACCGTTGAAAGGCGCGCATGTTTAACATTCTCGCATGTACTTTTGCTCAGTACATCTATCCAAGTCACATCTTTCGCGCCAACAGTCCACCAATTTTATTGTTATTATTTATTTATTTTTTTTAATGTCCCAGTGCACGCAACTGAGGATCGCTAATTAGTAATCAAAATACTATTACTTTTAAGTGCAATTAATTTATTCACCACAAGTGAAAGTGTTTTCAAAAGAATATATATGTATATATATATATTCTTTTTAACATTCCACTGGGATATTTTTAAATTTATTTAAAAAATAAATTTGTGTGTTGTGTGAGCTCGTGCGACTTGTGTATCATTTTTGGAGCTTGTGCCAATTTTTTTATTTATGGATAACAATATTGTGCTATGTTATTTATGATCTGTAATTACATATATTCGAGCGAGAAATTAGTGTGATTGATATATTTATTCGCTGATGAGATTTGCGGCCGAGTGATTTTTTAAGTGATCGGAGCAAGTGATTGAGCAGACAAATAATGAGGTACGATATCGTACGGTGAAAAATTGTTTTTTTGGTTTTTATTATTTTTTAGTGTGAGTTTATATATTTTTTAACAAAATATATACATGCAAGAAAAACTAAATATTATATATACATATATCTTGTGCGGTGAGCTTAAAAGCGCGTGTTTGCCGCGCGTGCTCTAGTTACCCTCGTGGGCTGATAACATTTTTGCCACCTGTGCCAAGTGGATTACTAATACTGACGTGGATGAGATATTACCGCGGTCATTTACGTCAATATGGATACAAGACAGCTGTCTAGAATCATGCAATTACTCTGGATAAACATAACAATCTTGCTCTTGTGTAACGGTGAGTAGTCGATAGCTAATTTTGGAGTAATATTTTAAATTTTTAAATTTTACCGCCAGTTTTATGAAAGGGGGAAACTGACGATGAAATGAGTTTTGTAAAACGTTAACGTTAATATTGGAGACTAAAGAGTAGAGCGAGAACGGAATTCAGCTGGATATGGTACGAGAAGTGGAGTACGCATTGTTCGTTTCGATACGGCTGAATTATCCGAAAGAATGTTATCTTTTTTTTTTTAATTTATGTACTGTAGTATCGAGACTTACAAATGTCGAATAGTAATTGCGTGCGTTATTTGTTTAAACAACTGTCGTTTTGTTGGCACAAAACAGGTGATAAATTAAACAATGACATTCTATTTAATGTTAAAAGTTTATTTTAACGTAAGTTTGTGTGATAAAGTTTTTAAAGTTACACAAAATACGATTTTGTAAACTTTTATATTTTGAATTATTTATATTGATTCTCATATATTTTATAAATAAAGCCTTTTTTATTTAATAAAACTTGTTTAAAATGGAGAAAAACACCTGAATTTAATATTTATAGAATATTTATATTTACATATTTTAATTAAAAATAATAATTATAATACATATATATTTATATACAGGTTTTAAATATATGCAGATTGAATCGATGACGAGATTTTATTTTAAGCAAATTAATAAATCACTTATTTAAATAATTTAATTAAATAAATATATATGTATATATATATATATATATATATATATATATATGTATATATATATATATATATATATATATATATATATATATATATATATATATATATTTTTATAATGCTCCGAAAAAATTTAGCGTAAAAATGGCCGGAGTAAAAGAGTATTGAGTATTAATTTTTGATTATTGAAAAACTATATTTTATTTTTGGCCCATGTAAATTTACACAAGTAATTTCAATTGGGAAATTGAATGATGAAAATTTTAGTTTCCATTATCGAAAAAACTCGCGGAGCTCAATTTAATTAACTATTTTAATCAAACAAATTTTAATAAAATTAAAACATTTAGCATTCGGCAACAAGCTATGAAAAAAAAAACAATTGCTCATAATATTTACATATATTTTAATAAGTTAATTATTCCCTTTAGTGTAACTTTATTAAGTATATATGTATTATGTATGTATGTAGTTAAATAAGACGGCTGTCCTCGAATCCCATTTAATCATCGATCAGCCTTAACAGAAGTTAAAGTAATGGTATTAGTTTAATAAAGTATAAAGGTGAAGTAATATAATATATAAAAACGATCGCGATCGACGAAACATGACGCGTGTATCAGAAAGTTAAGTCAGGCAAGACGGAGTAAAATAAAGTCCTACATAGCGAAACTAAGTAAAGTATACAATAGCATAACAGCAAGAAAGCAATAAGCCACAGCAATACTAGCGGTAGCCAGTTATGTTGGTGTTAGCAGAGTTCGATCGAGCATTAAATCAAGGCCGTGAAAGTAGCCCGAGTGGCAACGCAGAAACAGAGTACACGTTTCAAAGGTATTGTGGCGTACGTGCGATCGGCATTGCTCACGTTCAGCCTGGGGATACGGCAAACTGCACCGGACGTGTGTTACGAGAGAGTGATCCGGAATTGCAGTCAGCTATAGGTGAGAGGGTAGATTGAGCCAATTCTAAACCCTCTGTTAGAAGCAGAACTACCGCTGGCACCAATACCCCGTACCAGCAGGAGCAATATCAGTTTTGTTGCAGAACCAGAACCAGAACCAGCAGCAATGCTACCAGTGGAAATTGCCCCGAAGTGCAAACCAAGTGGTTTTCAACGCTCAACTAATTCCATCGGGACAAACTCAATGACTATTTAAATGCCCTAATGGCCAATTGCAAGTCACAGAACTCTCACTCGCGGCTATCGATGTTAATTATTTAATTTTAGATTTTGTCCTTTCGAACAGGGGACTTTAATTCAGTTGCCGCCGACAAATTTCACTCGACTCAACTCTTTGAAGGAGGCTTTTACCTCCATGTCATGACAACAAAGAAAATATCCATACAAACTATAGACTATGGATACTTAAACAATAATAATATGACTCTTGTCTTGTCTCTTGTGTCTTTTGTCAACCACAAGTGCTATTATTGGTGGTAGTGATGGTGATGGTACGCTGTACTTGCGTACCAACATTTAGGTGCGTTGTCTACAAAGGGCCCCCGTTATTAGTGACGTTACCAAAATTATTTGATGCTACGGCAAACTACAAAGCATCTAACCACACCTGAATTTAGCCTCCGCATATTTCCACTCAGCTATCTTCAATACTTTGTCATCCTCACATACTCCTACCCTATATATGTATATACGCAATTTTAAACATCAACAATTTAAATTATGCAATTGTCCGTAACAGACTCTATTTATATTGATTTGACAGAACGGGAATAAATTTTATACATTTCAAACAATAACCCGCCCGCAGATATTCGCGTATGATAAATTTTATATTAAATGTTAAATATTAAATATCAAATGCGCGTGACTCGGAATAGTAATACGTAGCAAATAATTTTATCACCAATGATCGATCGAAAATTCCATTTTCAATAGTTTCAAAATGTTAAAAAAAAGTAACTTAAATCATATATAATTTATATATACCAAGCATCATAAATATACACGTGTCACACTATATAAATCATAATGAAAAGTTTATTCGAATAAATGTTTATGACGGTTAAATTTATACCAACAATTTGAGTATTAATTTTTTCCCCCATATACATAGTAAACATTATATAAATTACTTAAAACCAAAATACATTCATATATATATACATATACATATAGATGTATTTTATTTCTAAATAATATCTCATAAAATAGAATATATCATAGCGGTATAATTTTTTATAAAAATAATAATTTGAAAAAAAAATTTGATTTATTCATGACATCATTTATGTATGTATCATTAAGCGGATTTATATTCGTTAAATCTCCAGCTCTAATGCCTGTTATTATTCATAAAAAAGTATCTATCATCATTATTAATTTACTCATCCTATTACTACTATTATTATCATCATTATTACTAGCATCACAAAAAAGCACTTTATTGATGACTATCGCCATAGAAATATAAAATTTCAAAATCATTAGTCCTCGACTTGTGATACCTCGGTTCGTTTAATTTCTCTCTCCAGCCGGTTTTTCGGGATATCAATTATCCCTCTTTTCTACTTATGACCACAAAGTGATGACACGGAAAATAACAACCAACATGGTTGTCGGGTTATATACTGGATCCATTTAAAGCATTTGAGTATACACTGCAGTCGCAATAACTTAACCGCACCCGTTGGAGATTCGGATGCTCTCTACCAATGCAAATGTCTATATTTATATATCTGCATCCAATAAATACCCACATTATCCTTACACATATATACATCCTTATACATTTATATGTATACAAATCTATTTAATTATTTTACGCAATAATTAATATAATTAATTTCAATGGGTATGCCAATGAGAATGTCATTTTAATAATGACCTACCCATCAAATTAAATATTTATTGATTATTTATGATATAATACAAATTAACATTAAATTTATTACTATCGAACAAATAGATTTCACGCTCTGGTAGTTCTCTATTCAATTGATAATCAACATTTACATAAGCTTTCTCAAATACATATACATAGATATACATTTCATTGATTAGATAGCAGATGATGGCATTCTGCATTGTGGAGTTAAGTGACAACGGCAAACGGAGTGCAACGTATTTAAAGAGTAATAAAAGAAACACTGCTTACACCTTTTCGTGTTACGTAATTTTTATCGCTGTACGGTTATAAAAAAAATTACTGCAATAAAGGCCTGTCATCCTTGATGAATTCTCGTTTATGTATTTTTAAAGCTAAGCAGTGAAGCACCGTCACGCTTGGCCTCCATCCATCTCCGTCTTAGCTATTTTTCTTTTCCACATATTATTTTAAAAAAGTATTAATTCACTTAATTACCTGTTGTGTAATGCATTTCCACAGCAAAAGAAAACAGCGAATAAATATCGACGCAGTGGTTTTTATTATTTCTCTGCAACAGACGATAAATTGAGTAAATGTGTGATCAATCTGTCGAGTAAAAAATCCGAGAATAAGTCACTGCAGTGAGCAATGAGTATTTTTCTCAGTCACGTATCGAGTGAGTGGGTTGTCGAAGGAAAAATGTGAGTTTCCCGTGTGCTGGTTGCTGGCCAGTATAGAGGATACTCGGGTGTCCCATCCAGCTGAGCTTACCGAGCTAAAAGGTCCCGATGGGAAGCGTCCTCTGGCGAGAGCTTGGACTACGTGAAACTTATTTTTTTATTTTTCTTTCTTTTATTTTACTTCTTCTTCTTCTTGAAATTCTTTTTCTTTTACTCCCACTCCTATTTCTTCTTTGGCATACTTGCCCGATTACTTGTCTCACGAGGAAAGAATGTAAAAAAATCTAAAGAAGACGAATAAGACCGAGAAATACAAGTAGAGTTGAGTTTCTCGAATAGTAGTAGAGAGCAGTAAGTAAGAAAAAACAACGCTCACGGTGGAAAGCATCACATAGGTCGGAAAAACAAATGAAAATAGTACTTATAAGAAACGTGTGACTATTTTTTACAAAGACTTTTATTCTACTTGAACTATAAACTCACACATATACATATATAACCACAAAGTAGTAGCATTTACGATCGTAAAGTCGTATAGAGTTACAGGAAAAGGTCTTTCGCCACCGATCGTTTTCAGCTGCAGTAGCAAACTAGTGTCGTGGCAACTCCGCAAGTTACATGTAAAACCGTCCTTTCAATTGTTACGACACTTGTTCGTGTACATATACACTTTTAAATCTTTAATGTACACTCTCTATACACAAAGAGTTAATTTGCTTTAGCATTCGACAGCAACGTGTTAAATTACTGCATAGAAAGCTATTGAATTCGAATTTTTTTTAGTGCACATTAAAGACCGCGAACTAATGCCTGTAGCAAAAAGGGTTTAAACAAAACCAGACATTCAGGTGCCAAAAGTGTAAGTCGCCATGAGCAAGTTTATGTAGCTCAGCTGCCAAATGCATATATTTCGAGACATAAATTAATTTAACACGGTGTAAATCTGGGAGTAGTAAGCGCCGAGTGATGACGCCATATATCCGCAGTTATAAGTGTAGTTGGAAAAAGGGGTTGAAATGTAAAATGACTATAATGTCTAGCTCTCCTACTTTCTTTCACCGACTTCGTCGCTCGACGTAGGCCATGTATTTTTTATGTATTATGTGTAAGTCTTTGTATATTTATATAAATGTATGAGTATATAAATAAAAAATACCGGCATAGTTTAATCGATAAAGACTTATTTAGGTCCATTAGGTTGTAAAAAAGTCGATAAGACGACAAGAGAGAGAGAGAGAGAGAGAGAGAGAGAATGGAGTAGACTACTGCGACGACGACAAGCAAAATGAAATCCCCAGTACGCCACCGCTTACGGATTGAAACAACTCGCGGGAGGACGAGTGTGCTCGACCTGGTGCTTGGCACGCTACGACAATTCAACGACCAGCTCGCGACCTCAACAAGAATCTTACACACATACACGCACACATGTATATATATTTTAAATAAGCATACAGTCGGTTCTTCTGGTTGCTGCAACCCTTCTACTGGGCACTCCACCTAGTTCTACTCCTATTCCTATTAATACCAATGTGGACACGAATTGTATACGCAGATGGCATACGCTAAGGTCTGCAATTGTGGACGTGCCAACTGACGGTCACGACTTGTAGACACAGGCTTATATTTTCCTTATTTCGAGTTTTTTCAACTTATTTCTTTCTTTCTTTACTTGTTTTTTTTTTTTGTTCTTCGTCCTCGTAAGTCGTTAGTAAGACACGCAGGCTGTATTCTAATGAGGATTTTTTTATTCTTTCCTCAGTGTACTTTTTATTCGTACACAGCGAGTTTGGTATGTAGAGTCTACTTACCATTCTGAAGAATCAAGAGACATCCTGAAAGTAATACACGGGGAATTGTAAAGCATTATTTTATTTCTCGGTATCCACTAGTCTAGAATCGCTGCGTACCGACACGTAGTAGATGATGAAATGTAGCCCCGAGGTAAATTGTTCGTCGAAGTTGGCCAATAATCCTCTTCCTATTATAACGTTGTCATTGCCCCCAGCAAATGTATTTATGAACTCTCAGGAATCTCGATATTCGTCGTGCAGCCATTTTATTATTTTTTTTAGGCTATTTTAAGAACAAACTTCTGCTTTATTAAAATGTTATTAATTTTTTAGTATGTTGCACCTATATTTTTAAATAATATTTTTTGTCGATATTATTGAATTTTCTCCCTAATATTATGAAATATTTTCATAATTAAATTTAACGAAAAATATTTAATAAATAAATTGATTATAAAATTTAATAAACAAAAAAGTTAAAACGGATGCAATTAAAATAAATTACAAGTCGGTACTGTGACGTGAACAATAGTCCCGAGCGGATTCTCATTGATCTTCAATTGGGATTGTTCGTTTGACAATAAACGGGAAGGAAAGTAAAGATAGTGGTGATGCGATGACATCTATTATATTACTTACACCGTCACATAGAAATTACTGTATCCATGAAAAGATGTAGTAAACTTGGTCCTCCATTTATATATTATACGTGATCATTGATCACGTTAGTTACTCAAAATAGCTCTTGTACCTTTGTTATTATACGACACAGCGATATCCCATGTTGCGCCACATTTATAGACCGACTATAGAGTACGGAACTGTTAAGCTGTAACAGTTGATGCTGCAGCCTCCGTATGTGTTTTCCACGAATCAACGGTCACTCGATGGCATCTCCAGCCGATGGCCTCTATATCTACGCATCCCAATGTACCCGCATACATTCACAGTAAACCGTCGTTTAAGTCCAGCAATGTAAACGTACAATTCACCGTGAGCCGAGACATAACCCAAGGTAACGGTACTTTCGTGTTAAGAGCTCTCTCGTAAAATTCAACGTAAATTTACGTCTTCACTTTGAGAATACCAGCCAGTTATATGATAATAACAGTACCGTGATCCGAATACGCTTGACAACTTGCGTTTTATCATCATATTATAGCTTACCAAGATATATATGTATATAGATGTATGTATGTCTGGGGTTGTATGTCATCTATATACAGATAGACATGAAAATAATCCACGTGGGATTTGATGTATCATAGATCGTATTACCTAATACGCGATGTAACGACGAATGTCATATCAAGCGTTCATGTCTGACGTCTCTCCTATAAATACTATTAACATCCGTCTGTTTTATATCCCATTATGTATATACATGACTTGATAATCCTCCATGAATAATATATTAGCTATCAGTGAATTAAAGAGAGAAAGTAAATATCATAAGTATTATGATCCAACTCATCATCAAAGAAACTTTGGTACAAATTTATGCTCGCGATAAAAACATCCGGTCGCTCTTTGGCCTGGCATTCTCTGCTCACTGCTTATTCTCTTCTCAGTTCTTACATTAGGTATATATAGATAGACAGATAAAATGTTGACGACGACGAAGAAAAGGGGATGATAACGTCCAAGTGCTCTATAAAGAATACTACTACACATTCTGGTTGTCGATTTTTACCAGAGACTCGAGAAGATATCACGCTTATATTCTCGATATTGTTTGAGCCAATAGTAGAGAGCATGACTTTCTCGTATAGATATATATAGATATAGATATATAGGGCCTCTTGTTTAACTTTTTTTTTTTTTTTCATTTCCTTATTCCTTTTGTCTTTATTTTCCTCGTCTGCTGTAACGACATCACTTGTTCAGCCAAGCGTCTTTTCCTTCCCGCGGTATTGGACGAGTTTCCTGTGTGCGAATTTCTCGTTTGAAGACAACCTCTTCTCTTACTATCTGTTAGTACCATCCTCTCGAATCGTTTATGAGATCCTCGGTTTTGTTGATTATAATTCAATTTCTAGCAGACGACAAGAGACCGAGTACGACAACTACGACGACTTGCTGAGATAGATGTGTATTTATATGTACAGATATAGATAAAGGTTTGAGTAGAGGGATAGGATGGAATGAGGATTTAAAGATAAAGAAAAATAAAATAAAATGGGGATGTGCAGAATTGTCAAAAGCCAAGATTATTGTTATTGCCAATTTGAATTTATTTCCCAATAATTTGCAGGAGAAATCACGGACAATAAAGAACAGACAACTTCATCATTTACCGTTTGCTGTTTACTTCAAAATGACCCTATAAAAGAGTCAATTTGAATCCTCGTTCACAAACAGCTATATACTGTTTACAAATACTGATGCGCGCTTCAACAAGCTCCCCTGTATAATATTTTCGTATAATTTTCAACATAACATTAGTAGTAGATTTTATCACCGCAATCCCCAAACGCTGGGTTTTATTATTGATAATGATAATGTATATCTATATATAGATATTTATAATGAACAATATTATTAAATGTCAATGAAGTGAAAACATTAAATAGAGTAAACTATATACTGTCATGATGTCGCTAAATAAACTCCGCATAATTATTATATTACATTATTTTAATGAATATATGTAAATATGCATATATATATGAACATGAATATACAAATAAATAAATGGCTTGTTATTATTTCGTGTTACAGCTCTATCACAAGTGCAAGCAGCCGAAGAAAGCCAAGTTGACACGCAAGAGGGCTCAACCGTGCTGCTCAGATGCCGATTTCAGAACGTCAAAGAAAATGCCACGAGCTTCTGGTTAACTCACACTAACAATGTGCACGACAATGCGGCAATCGATGACAAGCCCCTATCGCCAAATTATAGCGTCTACATGAACCTCAAAGAGGGACGTTATGACTTGGAAATTCGCAACGTATCATATGAACGCAATAATGGTAAATATGAGTGTCGTATCAAGATGAGCGGCAGTGGGGAGAACTTGTATCACAAAAATGTGACACTCACGGTACTGAGGGCGCCGGGACCGCCAACTATTTCACCGACTTCGACCCCAGCCACCGAGGGCAAACCTCTTCAGTTACACTGTAACACTAACGGAGGTAGCCCTGAACCCGAGGTGAAATGGTATCGTGACAACAGTGTACGACTTCTTCACACTGGTCGCACACTTGAGATTGTACCGACGAAAAATGACAACGGAGCTATTTTTCGATGTGTCGTACGTAATCGGGCTATGCCTGACGGCGAAACACTGAACGCGTCTGTGAGATTAGACGTCGACTACTTTCCTCGTGTGACAGTTGGCCCGGAAAATCCTCTAAAGGTCGAGGTAAACGGCAGAGCTGTTTTAAAATGTAACGTTGATTCAAAACCAGCAGTGGGTATGGTTCGTTGGATGAGAGACGGAAGTTTTATTGCGACCAGCTTTGAACACGTGATACCACGAGTAGCGGTTCAAGATGCCGGAAAGTATACCTGTGAAGCGGACAACAATATTGGAAAAAGTGGTGAAGCATCGTTGACCCTTGATGTACTGTATCCACCGACAGTTAAGATAGAAGGTGACACAACGCGTATTGCTGAGGTTGAAGACACAATAACAGTACACTGTCATGTATCCGCAAATCCACTGGCATCGATTATCGAGTGGACTCGTGAAGGACGACAGGAATTCCGTGAATCTGGACCTCTATTGCGGCTGAATCGCGTCACCGCTGATCACGCTGGGAATTATACTTGTCAGGCGATCAATATCATACATCCTACCGGTGGTGAGAGCAAGAATTACTCAGCACAGGCACGGGTTAACATTCGCATACGTCACAAACCAGGACCGGCTAGAGTAACTCCAGACTCGCCGGTTGCGGTCGAAAATACGCGAGTTATACTCACATGTATGGCTAGCCCCGCTGGTTATCCAGAACCTCAGTACAAATGGTGGAAGGAGGGAGATGATCAGGGTCTACAGCTGCCTATTGAGACAACTGGACCGCAGTTTATCATACCTTCAGTCCATCTAGGTCATGACGGTACATACAAATGTCATGCACTCAATGAGATTGGTACAGGCGAAGCTGCTTCTATCAAACTTACTGTCACTCAGCCACCCAAAATTCTCACTAAGTTACAGCCCCACGTCACAAGAAAGTGAGTAATACTGTTTCCTAAATTACTGTCACTTTTTATTACAATTTAAAAAGAAAAAAAAATACTAATTTAACTAAATTTTTTTTTACAGAGTCGGGGAATCATCTTTCTCAGTGGTGTGTGTCGCTCAAGGTAAACCAGTGCCCTCAGTCCGTTGGTTGAAAGACGAAGAGGATCTCACTGCGGATGTGAGTCTATACAAAGTAGAAACACGACACTCAAAAGGTCACGGCAATGTTATAACTGTTAATTCAACTCTGAGTTTCCTCGGACACGCGCGTCCTCAAACTGACAAAATAATTGCGAGCGATCGTGGCAAGTACACATGTGTATTCAGCAATGACGTTAAAAGAGTCGAGTCCCAGATGATGTTAAAGGTCGAACACGCGCCAATAGCTTTGCACAAGCACAATAAAGTTGCCTACAATTTGCGGGAAACCGCTGAAGTAATGTGCAAAGTACAGGCTTGGCCAAAGCCCGAGTTCCAATGGAAGTATGGATCTAACTCGGCGCCCCTTCAGGGCTCGTCCAGTGACGGACATTACGAGATAGGGACAATACTCGAAAATGACGATATTTATACCTCGGTATTGAAGATAACGGGTATCAAGGAAACAGATTACAATAACTACAGCTGTCATGCGATAAATGCCCAGGGTGTTACTACCTCCGTAATTACGCTGCAACCCAAAGGCGCACCAGAGAAACCAACAGATCTCACAGCTTTGGAGATCGGACCAACTTATGTGGCATTACAGTGGGAAATTGGTTTTGACGGCGGTCTTGAGATCACTAAATACTTCGTGTCTTATCGGCGCATACCCAGCGAGGATGAAACAATTGCACCAGACTGCGCATCCCCACGTAGTCCAGCTGGCCAATGGCTGGAGCGCGATTGTCGGCGTGCTAATCCCTGCAATATTACAGACCTTGAGCAACATCAGAGGTACACATTCAAAGTAAAAGCGTACAATACTAAAAACCATTCCGACTATTCAGACGAAAAAACGTTTGTCACAACGGTCGCTAAAATCCCCGCACCAAATCGCGTTACATTTGATCCCGAGAGCAGTAACCTTGTAATAAATGTCGGGCCGACTTGTCTCGCTGTGGTAGCATCTATTGAACGGCTGGACAGTGGACCGAACGACCTCTGGAAAACAGTAGACGAGTGGCTGCTCGAAGTTCTAGGCAGTTCAGCCACTACCAAAGATGGAATGCTCAATGACCCAGATATGTCCAATACGGGATCACGCCTCAGAGTAAGACTTTGTCTGCAATCTGACAAACAAAAATGCGGCGATTGGACTGAAGCTGAAGGTAAGAATAATATTTCCTTTAGCATTGCAAAAATATCAATTTTATTCAATTTAATTCAATGCAACATTATTTTTTTCATTTTCTCTCCAATAGTTGGACCGTCTTTAGTTCAAGCAAATGCAATAGCAACGCCAACATTGATCGCGATAGTAGTCAGTGGCGCAGTGTTCCTTCTTTTTGCAGCTCTGTTACTTTTATTCTTCCGATGCAAAAGAAAGCACACGGCCAAAGCCAAAGACTACGAAATGGATTCCAACGCGTAAGTCATTTTTATTATTACTATTTCTATAACTGTTATTACCACCATACATTTCGATTTATATGCATCCACATCAGAGAAAAATTACACTCGGGTTAATATATTCACAGCATCAACCGCGATACCACATTACTGTGGAGTTTATTTATATTTTTTTTAGTATTTACCCGTGATTTTTTTTGCTCACGGTCTGAACCTCTACTCCACGTACTTTGTTGGCTCTCTGAGCTATCGTGACACCGTAGAGCATGAAATGAAAGTCCCTCCGTGGATCCGATAAAGAAACGAGCGATACAAAACAGGAAGAAAGACAGAGTAGAGACATAAAACAATAAGTCCAAGTCGCTCTTCCCAAGGGTCGTCCCTTGACTCATCGTATTTCCGAACAAAAACCTTACGCTCACCTAGACTCGCTCGTTGTCATGCTCGTCCAAGTAATCTTCTCGGCCAGTGAACGGTAATAGCACTCTGGCTCTTGCTACACAGACTGCCTCGGAAAATCCACACCAGTGTAATGCTGAAACTAGATCGTTCTGCAAAGACAGCCTGTGATAATATTCATATTCCGTATTCTATCATCCGTGACAACGACTCTTGATCATTACTATGCATAAAATACTAACTAGCTACAAAAGAAACAACGTAAAAGCGAGTAATAATAGCGTGAAATATTATTCATCGGGTTTCTTGCAGGTACACGCGCTCTCGTTCAGATAAGAAAATAGTAAAGCAATTCATATTGGTACTCATTACCAGAATAGACAATAATCCGGCTTTGTAAGTGCATTGTATACCTCAAAGAAATGCAAAACCGCAATCCAATTTACGTGTGTAGATGAAAAATAGTAATAAAAGAACGTGAAAAAGCTAAGAACACTTTGCCATAGACTCTTTTATTCAGCATCCGCTTGGCCGATTTTCTTCCGGGATCTCATTAGTGAATTTAAAGTCAGATACTACTGCGTTACCTCGTGTAATTTATTCAAGCTTACATAGAATATATACGCGCCCAAACCCTTGCCCAGGCTTTTCTTGCATCTCCTACTCTCCGCTATTATATAACCCGCCTATACCGCTCTACGATTTTCGCCAGCACAACTAACATCAACTTGTTATTTCTGGCTTCTCTCAACTTGTTATATATGCCAGTCATCCTAGTTAACTAACTCGATAGTCTAGTGTGTAGTAACAGTTATAGTTATAGTTCCAAGTACCCGTACTAGTAGTAGTAGTAATAATAATACAGTGAGGTGACAAACGAATTTAACGTTTATGATTCAGGGTACGACCAAGTTTGGTCACTGGAAATGGACAGCAGACCCAAGCCCCGCCACCGTACTATGCCGAGAACAAGGCACTCGAGCATAGTCTAGATCGAGCTCTCGCTATGGAGGACTCTAAAACACCTGCTTACGCTCAACCGGCTTATAATTGGCGTCAGCCCAATCACATCAATGGTGAAAACGGTAAGTGTCGAAATGTCAATTGAAACTACATACAAACAGACACATCGGCTATTAAATCAATGTCCGCACTTTTGGCGATACAGGAATGTGCTACTCTACTTTATAATATATATATATATATATATATCTATACATAGACAGTAGTTCAATTAGTGATATTGCTCAAGTGATGTTGAATGGGCTACTGCCGAGTAGCACAACACGTCGAGACTATTGCAGTGACATTTATCACACGATTCTGTACTCTTGTTTGCCAGGTGTCAACATGGGCTACTTGGACAACAGCTATTCCAATTCAAATAACGGTGGCTCCGTAAACTCCCAGGACTCTATTTGGCAGATGAAGTCAGCCGCGGCCAATGGCGCTAATCCTCCTTACGATCTTGGCGGATACGCTGCTACTGAGTCCGACTACCCGGCCCACCCACACTATCTTCCACAGCGTGAGGATTACCGCGAGAACCACAACCTAAGCAGACAACAATTCTGTGCCGAGCCCTATCCCAATGTGGTCAAGTCTCAGAAGCATGTCGGTAAGTCACCGTCATTATTATCAGTTAATCTTCTCGACAGATAGTAATTTTGTAATTTTAAACGACCAATAAATAATGTATTTTTATTTTATTTTTTACTGTAGATTCGCCGTATGACGTATCTGGGTTGCCTTATCAAGAAGCGTACGACGAGGACGCAAAGCCGCCCCAACAGGTGAGCCTCTCTTACGACGAGAGTCTCGAGTCCGGATACTCAACTCCCAACGGCCGACGGCCGAGAATAATAAGGGAGATAATTGTCTGAGATCAGCCTACTGGCTCGCGAGCCAGTAAATCGCGAACCACTTGGCTCTAGCAGCAGGCCCCCCACCACCATCATCACATGGAAATAGTAATCGAGAATCCCACAGACACAAATCCCCCAGTGACACCCAGCAATAATATTAATCCCGGTAACTTCGGAACTCTACCGGGACCAGCTCATCGCTCATCAGCATATCGTGTTCATGGTATTGACGGAATGCCACCACCACCAGCCGACTACTACGGCACTCTTCCATTGCGCACGACGCGCTCACAACGTGGTCAAATAATCGGGGTTCCTCCGCCGCCGACGGACTTTGAAATAACTCAAGTCCGTCGTGTTGATAAGTCTGGTCTTCTAGAAATAGTAGAACCAGATCCAACGCGATGTCGATCACGGCATCTCACTGGTGCGGAAAATCCTCTAGGTCATCCAGCAGTGGGTGTAATAGGAGGAGGCGGAGGAGGAACCCTGACTCGACGTATCGATCGCTCGGGTTTGCTTGAGGCTGTTCCAGAAGTGCCTGATCAACTGCTACTGCAAGCTCCGAAGAGCCCCGAGTTAAATGCCACAAAAACTACCGATGATCCCTCGTCCTCGTCCTTGTCCTCGGCGTCGGCGTCTCAAAACAGATCGATAGTAGAGCGACTCCTTACGGGCGCGGAGATCGATCATCAGAAGGATCAGATTCATCGACCGAATCAAAGTCTCAGTCCACGTACTACCGGCTCTATTAAATCTTCTGTCGGGCCATTGAGTCAAGTTGATGAAAGCCGCGCATCGACCCCGTCCAGTATTCATGGTACTCAGTCATCCAACAGTCCGTACGCTCGTCGCCATCAGATAAATCCAAATCCAATCCTCGATATTCCTTCCTCTGCTGTGAGTAGCACCGGTGTCTGCAGTAGTAGTACTAGTATCAGTACCAGTAATAGTAATAACGAAATTGATCCACGTTCTCACGGTCAATTCACAAACGTATCATCTTCAACAAAATTTTTATCAAACACTCTTGATCCACGAGCTGGAAGACAGACCTACGTCGACCTTACGGGCGCCAGTTACACGAGGGCTTGTGCGAACTCACCTATCGTCGTTTCCTCCCGAGCAGCTGACCCTCCATCAAACGCATTAAATATAAAAGAGGATTGCAAAGAAAAAAAACACCCGCCCGACTGTCTCGGAAGACTGAGCCCGAAATCAAGAGGTGATAAGTCCCCGCTCAAGGTTTCATCAATTCCTGATGTTATTGAAGCTCACGGATCACGGGTTACTGGTACGTCTGCCAGCAGCGGCACTGCCGGTAATGCAATCGGAGGTAAAGCCGGGTCTTTATCAAAAGAAACACCTGAAGGCGAACGAGCTGAAGCAGAAGGTTGCGAACACACTGCCATTGAAAGCCTTGAAGAAACACGAGTATCTTTTAAAGCTTCAAACAAGCTCTTACAACACAACGACAACATCCAGACTCTTAGGGTGATCATCCTCTCGGAACAATTGTGAGAACACGATAACACTTATCCTCATCGAGGAAAGTGTAATCTTATATAATAAATATTTAAAAGTATACAACAATGTTACTCACAGTTATTATGTGATGGTGATGGTTATAAATAATTAAATTAATTTTAAAAACAAATAGACTTTTTAACTTGTTGAAGCAATATATAAACAAACAATTTTGTTTAAAGATAACGTACAAGTTTTAAATTAAGTACGCGATATTTTTTTTATATTCAAAAATCGAGTACTTTGTACAGAGATACGATTAGTTTGATAATTGTAATTTTAATTGTAATTAAAGTATGTAAATGTACATAGATATATATGTAATTAAGTGAATGAATTTTGTGAGCGTATGAAAGTGACGTTGATAAAGGCTAACAACGCCAAAAGAGGCCATATTTAAAAATTATAGACATGTATAACAAATGTATGAGTGCGTGTATAATTAAATATTAATGATAACAATAATAATTAACGAAAACTGTGGCGTTAAATGAAATTCAGCCGACTGACGAGATACTTAATGTATTTTTTAAACCAACTAAATTTTTATTCGCTAAAAAATTTTAGACCGGTAGCTATATATAAATTAAAATTATATAGATTTGACACAAGAGTCGAGTGTCTATTGAACAAGTGGAGTTGACTTAAAGTGACAAGTGCATTATCTTATTATTATTATTTTATAGAATATAAATAAAGATGAAGAGCAAGCCGGTCGGAGTGTTTATAATTAAAGTATAAGAGGCATTTAAAGTCCGACATTATGAAGTTATCGGGTATAGTCTTCGCAACCTTGATTAATAAAGTTGATCGCCGATGCCGGATACTCGCAGCACTTGGATAAACTTTCCCAAGTACGCTCAGAAATACGTAGTATAAAAATACCTCAGTGTTAGTTTAGTAGAAAGAGATTAAGAGCGAGAAAAAGTACCGCTGATTATTAAATAATTAAGAGTTTTGGTGACCAGTCACCGGCGTTACTTGCGGACCCTAAGTTCTTGTTCCTCGTGTTCTCTGTACTGCGGTACTGGTGCTGAAACGGACAATGCTACCGTACGTACAGAAGTTAAGTGTCCATGCATAGTATATTGTAGGGTAAAAAGTGGCGGAAAAGCTGGGACCGTGACACGAATACCAACTATCTGCGACACCGAGACATTTTGTCGCGCGAAACAATTTATACGTGAGACAACGTAGCAGTTTAAATTTCATTGGATAGATCGTCAGCTCTGAAATCGACAGCTCTTACGCTCGTCCGCGCTTGCTCTACATTTTATTCATTTTTTCGGTTCAAAGTAAATGGAAAAAAAAAAAAAAGGGAATAATAGACTTTTTGCGGGTGACATTTTTTATTGGATGTCAATAGCTTGTCAAGTAAATAGCTATTTATTTACTTTTAACTGTTTTTAATGAATAACTTTAAATTCAGGATTACTCTTTTAGTTCTATTATTTTATTATTATTATTATGATTATTATTATTACTATTGTTGTTTTGTTTTCCTTAAAATTTATTCCATTTCCAATTAGCGCAATCAATTTAGTCAATTCCACTTGACAATTGACGCCATCAACCAATTGAATTATTGATGTATTTTATACTTTTATATCGTGAGCGAGTAAAATAAAAAATATTAAAAAAATACACACACACACACACACTGTGACAGATGAATGATTGTGATTTCGTGTCGTGTAATTATTTTAAAAGTTATATTTATGTGACGTGATTATAAAATTAAAATAAATATAACTAAGAACAACTAAATTCCGAAAATATAAAAAAATATATAAATAAAAGGATATAGATATAATAAAAAATACAAATATAAATATATATATATTATATATAAATAAATGTGTATATGAAGATATCGTGTTTGAAATTACCGCGCGTAATTAATGATACTTATAAAATAATAAGTAAATAAATGAAGTCTTCTGCGAATCTCACATACTCGTTCCATAATTTTTATTATTGTAAATCGGAACAAAAGTTTATAGTGTAAATATAGCCATAATTTATCAGTAAGGTACTTAAATAATAAATAAATAGAAATCAATGTGTTCTATGACTAAATAAATATTTAAACTCGGAACGCGTTGTTTTTTCTTTGACGAATAAATATTTAAAAAAAAATATATAAATAAACAATAATAACTGCGACATTATTCAGTCTCGGTTGAGTTAAATGTGTACGTGTTTATATTTTATAGATTAAATCTACGGCAACTATTTTAAAATTGTAAAAACAAAGTAATAGATCTGACGGCACATCGATTAGTTTATTTTTGTATTTTTCTTTTTTTATTAATAAAAATAAATGATTAAATTATATCGATATTTACTATTAAAAATAATATTATTAATTAATGAATTTATTTATTTAAAATACTAAGAAAAGTGTAGATTTACTTTAGCTTGGGCAGTTTTTATTTTTTTATAAATAAACTCGATCTGCACTTTTTGATCTCATTCGCTGTTTAGCACGAATTTTTGAATCTCATTATTATGAGTGGGATTAACTAGTGATTATAGGGCCATTCACGCACATAAATTTATTGTTAAAACGAAGAAAAAAATATATATATATATATATGTATATGTATATGTATATTATAATAAATAGAATTTATATAACAAGACATAAAAATGTGAATCTCTCGTAATTAATTAAAATTAATTATCATTATTTATATAAAATAATGCATTATTAATTGATGAAATTTAATGCACGTACACAGTGGCGAATTTATAAATTATTATTATTATCATTATTATTATTATTATCTTCATTATTGTATCCTTTAATGCTTACGGGAAAATAAACTAAAATATTACCGGCTGTATCCTGACTGCGCTCGTTGAACTCTTGATATGAATAATACGAATATTAAATATGACGAAAGCAGAATTTAATTTTTAAAAAATTATAATAGTAATAATAATATTATTACTGTGCATTTGTTAATTTCAGTCTCAATAGACGATTTTAAATTGAAACAATTATAAATATAACAAATGTGTCGACAAATTTTGACGTTTCTCATTTTATCTATTCAACTACTAATTTCATATATATATTTGATATTTAAAATATTAATACTTATTACCGAATTTTAGTAAAAAATTTAACATATTAAATATATGATATAAAATATTGGATAAATAGAATGAGTTGGCGAAAGAAAATTGTCGTACACCTGCGACCAATTAGTTTTCAAGAAATAACTATATATGGTATAATAATAATAATAATAATGATAAAAATGAGTAGAGAGAATGAGAAGAAAAAAAACTAACGAATGCGAATGCGCTTAGCAGAAACATAGAAGTGAAAGAGAGAAATAGAAACGAAAGCTGAAATATTTTTGCATAATGAAACCTTAGATGACGGCGAAGTAAAGGAAGAAAAATGAATATAAAAAAAAAAAAAAAATTTAAAGAAGGGAATATATAATACTTATGTAACGGGTGATTAAATTTAACGAGCGTTGGCGGGATCGTCTACTTTTCCCACCCACTTGCCTCATCCAACCGACCTTGTAAAAAACTAAATTCAGTTAAAAATAAAGAAGCAGCTAAAAAAAAAATTTGTATATAGAGAAAAAATGGAGGAGCGGTGTAATAGTATAGGATAAGAGAACTCATACTAGTATTTATCTACATTATAATTAAGCAAGATAGAGAAAGGAAGTAAGAATGAAGAAACGGAAGAATAAGTTGGAAGTGAAATAAATAACAGACAAAAATACGGGATCTCTTTCACGGCGATAGTAATGAGAGTAAAAGCAAAACTGATGACACGTTGTTATTAAGACTCTTAATTATTTTTAATTAATACAACTATTATTATTATTTTTTTAATTATTATTTTATTACGCATATGTCTAATAAATGTTCAACATTTGAACTTAGAACCCACGTGATTAGGGCGTCACAGTACCGTTGTTTGTAACTTGTATGTATATAAACACTTCCCACCCTCATAAAATTATAAATATAAATATAAATATATATATTATACATATATATTAATTGCCTACTACTAGTTATATAAAAAATAATTAATTAAAAATAAAAAACAAATAAACATTTATTATTAATTATTGATTATTATTTGTACAAATTTTATGTTGCAATATAAAATGAACAAAAAAACAAAAATAAATAATAAAACAAGAGTTTTTTTAATTATCGTCTCATTAGCTTCCTCTCCTGTTTTTTTTTATTTATGTATTTTTAATCTACGCTACATTTTGTAGTAATTATAAAAACCCATGTTGAATTTTTATGAAATCCAGGCTATCGATTCTTAGTTGTCATAAAAACATAAAGACAAACTAGAGAATATATATGAGAGAGGCCTATCATAGATGGATTGAGTACGAAAGTTTCATGACCGAATAAAAAAAACTTGTGACTAATTACGAATCAGGAGGCAGTATGACGCCCAGACACACCGGATGCACTGGAATAGACAATAGCTTCATCGAGGAGAACTGAGGACGCGAGGTCACCAACCGTTCCCACACTTGTATATATATACACATATATATGCATATATACCACCCAATGTAGTAATTATGCTGAGTTTATTTTTAAATGCTCTGTAATTCTTAATAAATTCAAGAAATCTCCCGACCACTTGCTCATGGGAATTATTTTCCCATAAAATAAAATAATTATTTAAAAAACCATAAGTGCAAACACATGAAAAAAAAAATTTCCCTCAAGTGCCTTTAAATATCCTCTTGAAACTGACATCCGGTTACCGATTCATTTTAAACGGAAATGCTGGGGAATGTGATGAAATTCCTCTCGTTATATTTTATTTTATTTCGTTTCCAAATAATATTCTATATAACTTTTAATGGATGCACACAAATTATTTGAATTTTGTGGTTTACTTTAACCGGAAACTTATAAGAGTTTAAATACAAATTGATGAGTTGAAAGCAACTGAATATCATTTCCTCGACATTTATGTGCCAACAGTAATTATCATTATGAACCTATACAAATATTATTCAAATATTCACAGCATTCATCAAGTATTTAAATATCTATTCAAATATTATATAGTCAGGGGATTTTTATTTTATTTTAGTTCCACCAGAAAGCGCCATCTGGTGATCAAGTTCTTGAGAAAAGTGGATTCACTCGCATGGTAATTTCTATCTTTTCCTTCATGTCTGACGTTGATCACTCGACTAGAGTTGTAGAGAAAGCCTAAGTTCAAATTTTGAAAATAAATTCAACTCAGATTTAGAAAAATCAAAATTTAAAAAAAAAACTTCATTTATCCATCTATTTATCATTACAGCAAAATCAATAGTTGAACTCTGGTAAACTTGCAAGCTCCTAGAGACCCTTGAGAGAAAATTCCCGAGCTTGCGCTCTCAATGTCACAATAATCTGCGAATACCGCAATACTTTCAATGTATTAGTAGTTCACTTGCTATCGATATGGTGCATCGGTTTTAAAATTATTTATAGCAACAAAGACTTTGATTTGTGATAAATAACAAATAATAATTACAATAATAATTAAAGTAATTGATATGTTTTTTTAATAAACCTGTGAGCGTGTTTTATAAATAAATAATAATTTTAAAAATAATTTAGCCACGTGGTAAAATGAATACAATAAAATGTGTCACTCACATGAATGGAGTAAATTGTTCCCACGTGGATGTCAGACGCGCAAATTTATACAATTATATATTTAGAGAATCCTTAATAAGGAAGTGAGATCACAAGAAACTACAATGCAATACAATTAAAGTTGAATCATTACTCACTTTCATTTCAAATTATTTATAAAATATTCAATTAGACTTTTTAAATAAATCACATTAATTTTTATTAATTTTTCTATTGTGCCGACAAGTATAAGTACTAAGTAATTTATATCAATTAAAATAATAACTATTGTTAACTATTAAATTATTTAAAAATTTTCCTTTACTTAATTAGCGGGTCTGTGATTTTTTTTTAATTACAAAAACTCTTTTCGCGGCTTTTAGTCACGTGTCATTTCTCAGAGCGTGATTTTAGAAACAAACCGCATAGCGATAAAAAGTTATTAGACCTTGAATTTAATTCAACTAATTCTTGGGATTATTTTAAACTGGATATTAATTTTTGACTCACTCGACTATAACACAGACGACAAATAAAAGTTTTATACCACAAAGTACAGGGATTTATTTTAAACGGATCGAAATGTAAATATTTGAAAAATTCCTCGGTATACCTGCTTATATCTCAAATATAGCCGTGTAAAAAATAGAAGCTCATATATTATGCGACATGACTTATGGCTGTTATTATTATTTTTTTCTAAATGTATGTCAGCGGAATTTAAAGTGAATTAATATAATAAAGTGGACGTATATGCGTTTGAAATATCGATTAAGAGATGAGTGTGGATGAGAATGAGGGCGCAGTCGCGACGGCGTCGCGACCCTTACGGAGAAGTATCGGAGACATCGCCCGTATTTGGATCCACTCTTTGAGGACCAGAACTAATTTATCACGCGATGAGAGTGCTGATGATTGCCCTGCCGATCGGAGCGGTAGGTCCTTATTGTCGCGGATTCGCGGCGACATTGGGCATTACGTTGTCGAGGGCTTGAGTAAAAGTAATTCGAAAGCAATCGATGCTTCCGGGGAATCAACAGCTGATTCTAGTGACAGATCCGATATCACAATGGGCAATCATCAAAGTGACGGTAAGAAACGTCAAAAAAAACAGAATGTGGGAGCTGAAACAAATGTCCAAGTCAATTTTGAAAAAGTTCACACCCCAGGAAAAAGGCCGGCACCACAACCGCCTAAAACTCGACAGGTTTGTTTTTCAAATTTTTTTACAGAATTTAAAAAAAATGAAAACAAAAAAATGCGATCATTTTTTTTTTCTTGATCTTTATTAAACATGAATTTTATTTTCGTAAAAATATTAAATTTTTTTGATACGCAATTGAAGAAATGGCGCAGTCAGTACTGTACTGTAAGTTATTTAAATAAAATAAATTTTTTTACTGCCTTTTTTTATTACGACAGTAATGAAAATTTATTTAAACGTCAAATTTGAGTAAACTAATTAGTGTAAAAAAAAAATAAATATTAAATATTAAATAAAATGATTTAAAAAAATAATCCGTTGATGAATAATCAAATTTGTACAACTAATACGATATCGAGTTATCATTCATTTAATAAATCAATTGAGTAATATCATCTGTATGATATTATCACTACAAATGACATAACCACTTACTCCAACACGGATATAGACTTACATCGTGGATTATAATTGTTCAACAAACGCGTGATATTATCATCGAGACGTATATACATTTATATAAATAACACTAAAATTCTGTCAATGATATCACGGTAGATAAGATGTCTAATCTCTAATTTATTTTTACGTCAAAGGCAAGAACATGAAAATAAAAAAAATAATAATAACAATAATAATAAACGATGATTCTCAATAAACAGGCGGTTCCGCCAGTCCCAACGATACGGCCGGATGACATCAAAGTTACAGTGGAATCTCCAAAACGAGCGGAAGTACCGGTTGAAAAACTTCAAGAGGTAGAGGTAAAATTTGAAGAGGAGGAGGTTACTACGTCCTGTCCGCTCCCACCTGCAGACTCGCAGAGCTTCGATGAGGCTCCCGCACCCGCAGTATCCTCGAGTTCTCTCTCTGGTTCCGTGGACGCACCAGGTGCTCCCGCGGCAGCACAAATACCCTCGCAACTATTGACGATCGATCCTCAGCTTCTCGTAACCGATTCCTGGCGACGTGCAAACGCAAATGTGCTGAAGTTATCTGACATTCCGACACCACCGAGTCAAGCATCCTCCAGTGACAGTATTTTTACTGATCCCGAGGAGAACGGTATGGTGGCTGATACTAGTGCGCCTCATCAGACAATTAGCTCTCTGACGACAAAAAAATCACGGCAACATCAACTCCAAAACAACAATAACAACAACAATAGTTTATCGACTTACAACCGAAAGAAAAATTTTTCCGCAACAGGACACCGGAAAATCGAAGGCAACTCAAATTCTAATTCACCGAATAATCGACTTGGTAAGTAGAGACATTTATTTATATTTATAAGAGAGAAAGAGGATAAAATTCATGATCTTTCGATTACATTGCTCAGATGTAGCTTTACTTTGTGAATCGAACAATGGCGAATTAAATAGTCTAACCGGATAATGCAGATCTTGAGACCGGTTTTGCTCTGTTAGATATACATAACTAACATTGTGTATTGTCCTGAAGGCTATCGAAGGGATTATCGAGCTGATCTTGTTATTGTTACCATTTCCAACAAACTATTGGACTACAATATCGCCACAACACGACACAAAACTCAACACTACTAACTCTCTATAATCCTAAGATATTTATTTATATTTCATTCGAAACTTTCATTTAAATCGTCTGCATTCAAACACGACTAGTCGTTTTCTATTTTCATTGTTTTTGTAAATAAGGCATTTAGTACTTTGCTGTCATTGTTTTTACTTTTATCAATCCTGAGGCTTTTCAACCTCACGCGACATTTGAAATTTATTATACTTTCAATTAAATTATAAATTGCAAATCATAAATTATGAATTATGGTTTGGTATAAACATAAAGATGATACAAGTTTATCAACACCAAGTGTTGTTTCAGTCTCACCATCGCTTAACGGATCTTATCGCAGACACAGTACTAATGAACAATTACCTAATCCGAGTGTCGCTTTAAGAAGAGTATCAAGTTTTACTTCCGCCAATACTCTATCACACCGATCAGGATTTCCGCTCGCCGAAAAATTCACCGGTAAGAAAATAATATTTATTATATCATACGAAAGTGTAAATAAAATTATGCAGAGTCATTACTCGCAGTAAAAAAAATAATTTATCACTTGTGATAAATGGCGACAAATTCTTCGGACTTTGTCATCAATTATTTTTTCACTGCACTGTTAAATTCACGTGACTGTCAGCTGAAGCCTACATCTTTATTATTTATGTCATAAAAAAAAATTTTATATGTATAAATAAATAATTTAATCCGCTGACGGATTACCAACCAGATTGCAAACATACACTGGGTATTAGATCTACTTTACGTATACACACATACATATGTATATATTTATTTACTCTATTCATTTTCTAGTACACGTACAAAACAAGTGTCATCAAAGTTGCTCATTTTATTTATCACTTATCGCTTATGAAAAAAAAATAAAATGACTATTTTACTTTTAAATCAGCATACAAACAATTTTATTACATATTTTGTCACGCTCTATTTATCACCCTTTATCATTTTTTTAATTTTAATTAATAATATACAGATGCATTGTATCGGAAACTATTTCCGCATACAAGGAAATGAGTAATTACTTAAAAAAAATAAAAAAAAAAATCTAGTGCCTGTTATTAAGTAAGCGTACGGTGTGTGATTATAAAAATAAATATTTAACGATCGGTTTATTGTATTTCAATGACAGTACGGTGTCTTAATCAAGGCAGAGTTTTCTCAGTAACGCTAAGTGATTATTCTCAAGTCTTACGGCATAAGTAAGCAAGAGGCTGCAGCACAACGACCCATACCGGGACTTAATGTTGTCTCATTTACATAAAAGCTGATCTCTAAATCACGCGGCACCTAACAACTGACAGAACACGACTCTCATGGGCTCGCTATCGCACGCGGTACTAATTTTTATTTCATTTATTTTTACTCCCTGTCCCAAGATCATAAAAGACCCGATCTGTTTATTCTCTTATCAATTGTATGCAATGCATTCACGCCCATTTAGATTATTGTCATATGAACTTCCATGACATCACGACACATTTTTTATTTTTTTTAAACATAAACTGCATTTGTAAAAAAATAACGCAGTGTAAATTTATTAGGCGGCAATTTTATAATTTTAATTAAATTTAAATTTAAAAATATTTAAATGAGAAGAATAAAATACGAGGTAATTTATTTTTATGGGAAAAAATGCAAAGTCGAATAAACAATTTAAATGCAAGCAGTTCTGGTGTCATTTGTGTGTAATATTATAGCGAACATTAAACGATAAGACTTATCTTAATTTTTGTTTGAATACACCAGCGTAGTGTAGATGAGAAAATATATGTATATATTTTGTTTAAAGATATATAAATGTATATAAACCTAAAATTATGCCCGCGAGATGATATAGCAGAGGATGAAACTGGTATTTTACGCAAAACAGATACCCAAATATCGTGCTGTGTGGAGATTCTTCTTCATTATCTCAGAGTCAGCTCATAAAAATACCGAGTCAACAGTTTTTTTCGTTGGATCACTTCTCTTTATTATTCAGAACCAAGTAAACGTTACTCGGTGTAACACGCTCGGTAAATTCTTTCTGTAATATTTTAATACTTCCTATCGCTGCTTTATGATCGTGGATTACTACACTTAGCCTTGGCTATAATAACATCGATATGGACTTGACTTGAGACTGAAATCCGTTAGATTGACTGAAGATATTTTTTTTTTTTGGTGATAAATTTTTCGACACTCGTCGGGTTTAACTGGTATCCGATCCTCGAGGACGCTGTTTTAAGCTGGGATTTGTCGTTAATTTCTGATTAATAAGTTTTCGGTCGAATCGAGCCCTGTGCGGTCTTATTGAAGTGTGTGCCGCGGAACTACTCGTCGGAGACAAAGTTTAATTGAGTTTAAATGTTCTGTCACGTTGGGACCGAGTGACATTTTAAAAAATTAATTATGTATTAATTTTTTAGTCAATTAAAATTTTTCGAGAAAATTATTTTTTTTTCTGATAATTATGGAACTGTCAGAGTCACAAAATTACAATTCGCTACTGATACCCAAGAGTGAGTAAAAAATTTATTCGCCAATAGTTGAGTTTTTGATAAACTAAATTTACAATTAGAATTTCATTTCGACACAACCATTAAATAAATTTGTAATTATTCCCAATGTATTCTTTAATTAATGTGTCGCAATAAATTATGGTAATAATTGAGAAATTTTATCTATTTGTATTTTAAAAATCAAATAGATGGCGAAATAAATTTGAATATTTAAGATTAAATTTTAAGTTATTTTTTTTTAATGAAAGAATATTTCTGTCTTGATACTTTGGACGAATTACGTCAATATTTTTTGGCCGTTCTAAATATAGAGGAAGTTTAAACTTTAATTGGTGAATTTTTTACCTGGTTCTAGGTCAACATCTAATAAACTTGCTTACGTCTGAAATTCCTGAACATTTACGGAAACAACTTTCAGATGGGGATCTTAATAAATTCACTGCTGCACTTTATTCTCAGCTACAAGCGATAGGAATAATCAAACCACTTGGAGATAAGTCGATAAATAAAACTTTTTCGGTGAATATTTAATTGATTTTTAGTTTTTAAAAAAATTGAAGGTGATAAATTAAATTTTTTTTGTTTAATTTGTTTAGGTGGATCAAGTTTACTATTGGGATTCGCTGATACCAGCGAAATTATCAACTGAGAACCGTAACAATGAGACAAAATATTCGGCTGAGTATGTTAAAGGCCTCGAAGATGAGATTACGAGCTTACGCACGGAGGTCGAGAGACTTAAAATACTGGTTGAAAAATTGGAAAGACAGAATAGAGATAAATCAGAGAATCTTGCGGTTATGAGATCAAAAGCCAGCTCACCTATGCCGAGAGATGACAATAATTTAGAATTAAACAGAAGCTGTGTGTCGTCTGAGAGCGGAAGGTTTACTGGTAGTTCAATAGACTTATCACCGATTTCTCATCAATTATCGGATAGGGTCCAGGATGACTCTTTGCTACCGTCCGGTTTGTCAACTATTTGTGAAGCTGACAAAATAAATGATGAAACCGAGTACAAAACGCTGTTACCATATAGAAAATTATCTAATGCTGAAAAAAAAATTACGGATCAAGTTAACCCGGAGTCAGATCCTGCGGTAGATGTCACAGATGACATTAACAGTTGCCAAAATATTGTAGATAGTGTTAATCAATCCGAGTCACTGGGAGTTAAGAATAATACTCGCAGGAAATTGGATTTTGTCCAAGATGATACTGGACTACATGAGAGTTTGCAAGGCACTAAAGATTTATCAATTATAAAGTCTGATGGGAATGACTCCCAATCAATTTCACAAGAACTTAAAGACTTAAAAGTAGATGGTAGTATTTCAAAACTACCACCTCCACCACCTTTACCTACACAAGAAATAACTACTGATAATAATGAAGAGTCTGCATGTACGATTCCCAAGCCTCCACCACCTCCACCTTTACAGGATACTTCTATTCCTCCACCTCCACCACTACCTAGCTTTGAAACTCCTCATTTACCGGTTCCAGTACCAAGTGAACCTTCACCACTACCCATGCCAAGTTTGAGTGGCCCTCCTCCACCACCACCACCTCCAATGCCAGGACTGAGTGGACCTCCACCACCACCACCACCTCCAATGCCGGGACTGAGTGGACCTCCACCACCACCCCCGCCTCCAATGCCAGGATTTAGTGGTCCACCTCCCCCTCCACCACCACCAATGTCTGGATTAACTGGACCACCACCACCACCACCACCAATGCCAGGATTAAGTGGCCCACCACCACCACCTCCGCCACCTCCAATGTTTGGAGCTGGTCCACCTCCTCCGCCACCAATACCAGGAAGTGGTTCAACAGGGCCTCCACCACCTCCCCCGCCATTTTCAGGAAGTCCAGCAGCACTACCTACTCCACCTGTTGGAGGCTGGAATCCTCCCGCTCGAGCAAGTAAGTTCATTTATTTAAACTACCACCAGCTATAATTTAACAATTTAATTGAGAAATTTAGTGCAGTATCAAAATAAAAATTTTAAATTTCTAGGTATGCGAAAAGAGCCTCTAGCGCCAGAAGTGCCAATGAAACCGCTCTATTGGACAAGAATCATCATCCCAGCTGACCAACAACCTGTTATTCCCGCTACGTCTCCAGATGCGCCTCCACAAGTACTATTTTTTTTTCTACATTTATTTGGATTATATTCGCAATGACTAATAAAATAAAATGATTCAACAGGTCCCATTGTGGATAGAAATTGAAAAACAAGAAGAAAATTTAAATATGAAAGAGTTCGTGGACCTCTTTTCGCGCCAAGTGATTGAACGTAAGCCAACAATAAAAAAAGAAGAGTCCGACAAACCGTCGAAAATTCAACCAGCAAAAATACTCGACTCTAAGCGTTCCAAGACTGTTGGAATCCTCGAAAAAAGTTTACGTGTTGATTTCAGCGAAGTTGAAAACGCCGTATACAATCTCGACACCAGTATCGTCAGTCTTGAAGCACTCAGACAGATTTATGAAATAATGCCAACGGCCAAAGAAATGGAGGACATCACCGCCCACGAAAAAGAGCATCCAGAAATACCACTGGATCGTCCGGAGAAGTTTATAAAACAGTTGTCAACTATTAAAAATTTCAATGAACGTATCGCCTGCTTGATGTTTCAGTCCGAATTCCACGACGCTATTTCATCAGTGTCAACAAAATTAACAAACTTGCGTTCAACTTGTGACTATCTACGCAACTCGCAGTCCCTAAAAAGAGTAATGGCACTAATTTTAACCCTGGGTAATTATATGAACGGTGGTAACCGCATGCGAGGTCAAGCCGACGGTTTCGGTCTTGAAATTCTCAGCAAACTAAAAGACGTCAAATCAAAAGTACCTGGGGTTACACTCCTACATTATCTTGTACGCGTCAGACTAGAACAAGAGGGAAACTATAATTTTGATGAAATGTTAGCGCTGCCAATTCCCGAACCCGCAGACATTGAAGCCGCCTCGACAATTAATTTTGAGGACATAATCAAAGAATTGGATCGATTGGAAAAAGAATTACAGAGGTGCGAAAAAAATTGCAAAATTGTAACAGAGGAGTCGCTTGAAAATTCAACGACTGCGTTCACTGAAAAAATGGATACATTTTTAACGCGAGCTAGGAATGAACTTATCAATGAAAAAGAAAATTTGCAGGAAGCACGGGCTAGATTTAAAGCCGTTATGCTTTTTTATCAGTATATTCCTAAAGGCACTAGTGTAGACACTGCCGACCCAAAGGATTTCTTTGGGCTGTGGATCAGTTTCTGCAAAGACTTCAAAGACATCTGGAAGAAGGAGCAGCAGAGATTGAAGAAGGAACGTATGAAGACGATAAGGAAAAAATTAGAAGACAAACGGAAAGTTGAAACGGATAAAGTTGTCCCGGGTGGTCTGAAAGACCGACTTCTGAAACTGATGGACAAAAATAAGAGGTAGTTTATACAAAAAGTAAATACGAAATGATGAACACCTTGACTACTTATATGTAATGCACAAAAATCTATCGCGTTAAAAAATTTGTTACTATATTTTATTTAATGTTATGGATGATCCAACTGATGATCACATCCAAGTATAAATAAATCTGTAATTATAAATTTAATTATGCTTCCTTGAGCAGTAGCTGTACTTTTTTTGTTTATTAAAATAATTAGTATGAATTGTTAATTAATTGAAGTGACATTTGTTATATTTATTACGCGCACGAATTATTTAATTATTGTTATATTTTTAAATAAACTATAAGTTTAGTATTCGTTGAACGAAGTAGAACTTTAATAAATAAATTTTGTATTTAAAAAAAATTTATCCTTATTTTCGTTTTATCCTTTTAATAGTAAATAAAACTTCTTCCTTACAAAATTTTTTTTTTTATTGAATAACTATACGGAGAAATTATTCTCGTTTCATTAAATATTTTATTTTTTTTATTTTTTTTCTTATTTTTTACTGTCAGTTCAATTTTATAAAAAAATTATTAAACGTCAGATAAATTCAGTGTCATCACCAGGACAACAAGATGTACTCTTATTATTCGACTATTTGGAATCGAGTTTTTATTTTTTTACAATTCCATTCAAATAAACTTAGTGTGCAGTCGGAAATTGCTCTAGCTCTAGCTCAAGCCAAGCGTTGCCATATAGCGATAGCTAAAGCTAGAACATTTTCAAATGCACCCAAAGTAATTAAATTATTAATTATTATTATTATTACTTGCGCGGTAATTTTAAAAATTTGAAAAATAAAATATTTAAAATTGGAGACAAATTAGCATTGGTACGTTAAAATAAAATGGCGGCAGAATATGATAGAAATATTTAAGATATTAAAAAAAAAACACTTGAGTGTTTGAACAAACCTTGGCGGAGAAATAATATGCAGAAGGGTGTCCTAATACACTTGGAGATTTGAATTAAATTGCTCCAAGTGTACTGCAGCTAAACAAACGTCACTTAACTGCTATTTTCCCACCAGACGATGCCAGATGAATTGGATCAGGAACTTGGAAGATCTCAGCATCAGTCATCAGCAACACTTTACAATACCACTGAACACTTAACACTTTACTCTAGCACTGAACACTCAACTACACCACAAACACTTTGCACAATTTAAATTAATAAAAGATAAATTTTCCAATCACTGCACAATTTTACACGACTTAACTTCAATACTGTGTTTCAATTCAAACGTAAAGAAAGATCTGGACTACTACTGCCATTTTCGATGATACTGACTGCCGCTATCGAACCGTCAGTCGACACAAAGCAATCGATTTTGCGATTCTCTCGCCCCCCTCCCACTTTACAACGACGCGCAGTAGCGCCAACTTGGCGCGAAATTTCAAAATTGAAATTTAATCATTTTAATAAAAATTATTTGTGTCAATGATTTTTGAATAAAAAAATTAAAAACTCACAGTTTGCTACTTTTCGATGACTTGATTAGATTTAGATTTAAAAATGTAGTTGACACAATGAAATAACTAACAATAAATTACACTGATATAAATTATTAACTCAAACTTAACACTGACATCACTCACAAAATAAAACACTTAACTCATGAACCACGATTTTTTGTTTAAAAAAAAAAAAAAAAAACACAAGTATATTTTAAAATATGATCCAGTAATTAATCACTTGATAAAAAAACACTTTTCACTCACAGACAAATATATTCACTGATTAGTATTCAATACTTTTTCACATAAATAAAAAATAATAATAGTTTTTTTCACTGACTTTAAATTAATAAAACGAATGACAACGAACACCGATATCTTAACAATGGAAACACAGATACGATTTATTTAAATGAATTGTTTTACTACTTATATTTTACACACCGATTTAATTATTATCACAAACTGTTCAAAGACCGTCAAATAATATGTAAAGACACTTGTTCTAATAAATATAATTGCAAAAATATATTATTTATTTATTTAATCACGAGCTATACGAGACCGGCGTCATTACTATGGCGGCAATATGAAGTTAGACCCGAACACTTGCGCAGTTGTGGGAGCGGTTGGAAAACCTGCGCAGTAGAGACAATATTGAGATACGCGTGCGCAAAAGCATTCTACAGATGAGCATGAAGTAGCTGACAATTGTTAATTTAAAAAATTTTGAAATAAATGAATTAAATTAAAATCGACTTTAAATAATACGAATTTATATAATTTTTAAATGTGGATTTTTTTTATTTTTATATTTTTAATTGTTCGATTTGTTTATTTGTAATTTTAAATTTGTCTCGTGTCTGCTATTTTCACACTTATCATTTCTATAGAGGGCGCCACAGGTACTTGTGTCCAGTTAAACAAACTTTGATAAAATTCAAATAGACAAATAACTCGCTTCGGGTTGTTCCGGCTCTTATATATTAAGATGTGTACACTACATGCGTAACCTATATATATATATATATATATATATTTATTATATGTTTATATTTCATACATACAATACATACAAGTAGTCTCTGGTGTGTAAATTATGTATTTCTATTAATTATTGTATTTATAAATAGAGTAATTAAATATTAAATAAATAAATAAATTAATTATGGCGACAAACAAAAGCACTCGTCAAATTTTACTATCGCTGATTGATGACATGGAATTAATTTCAAAGTAAGTCATTATTTATTGTTGCTAACTTATTTGATAATTACAAAAAATAATATTCAATAAATTTGTAGAGAAATGATTGAGAACACGATAGCTCAGAAACATCTCAAGTTGTCAGCAACAGAATACGGTCAACTGGTGCAATTGCTGGTTGCTAAAAACAATGACTTAAAATCAATGCTAAAGCAGGCCTCTGAACAGGAAAAAATAAACATAAAGATGGAAGCGCTGAAGGCTGAGGTTGACAAGCAGGACCAGGACATTCAGCAGCTCCAGCGGCAGTTGAAAGAAGCTGAGCAGATTTTGGCGACTGCTATTTATCAAGCAAAGCAGAAGCTTGAGTCAATTGCGCAGGCAAATAAGAAACCAGTGCCTTCGGAGGAGTTGATTAAGTTTGCTCATAGAATCAGTGCCTCGAATGCGATTTGCGCTCCTTTGACTTGGCAGCAGGGTGATCCTAGAAGACCATATCCAACTGGTAATTATCTTTAGTCTTTTCAGAGTATCAATTCACTGTTAATTTATTTTTTTAATCTGTAGACATTGAAATGAGGCTGGGATACTTGGGACGTTTAAGTGATTTACCTCTAAATGGTTCAATACTTGGATCCCACTCAGGAATCCCATCTGATTTACACAGAGCTGGTGGTGGCAGCGGTACCGGAGGTCATCCAGGTCATTATTTTTATTTTATCTTTAATTTTGATATGATCTTGAAGTTAGCCGGCAACTAACAATTTTCTGACTTTTTTTCAACAATTTAAGTTAAAAACTAAAAATATGCATATGTAGAAAATTTACAAAACTACCGATGCAATTTTTTGAAATTTATCATCTTTGAAAAATCAAAAAAATTATTAGATGAAAGCTAACTTGAGTATCATTATGATTTTCCCTAGTCCAACTAATCTTATAAATACATGTATAAAAACAGAACCACCAGCATCTATATCAAACCAATTTGCATGGCACCCATCTGGAGAATTAGTGAACATCAGCATGGGTGGAGTCGGTGGGCAAGGAAGTGTGGCCATCAATACCCACAAACAAGAGAACGAAGACGTCGAAGTGATGTCCACTGATTCATCTAGCAGCTCTTCCAGCGATTCACAATAAAATTTACGCAGTAATCCTCATTATCACCGTCGTCTCATTATTTAATTGTTTTTCTTAAACGCTATTGTCTGTACATAGCTTTCTTTCTTATTAATAAAAATCATCGTAAAAGTTTTTGATATGAAAATATCTAATATTATTTATTTTAATAATAAACCTGCGGTATACTTCAAAAAAATATATACGGTAAAAATTTATCAAGCTGAGTATCACTGAATGTCTTCTCTGGATTCGTCAACGAATCAGTATTCAATCTATGTTTGAAATGAAGGCTATTATCAATGAAGTCTATACCCAGTAACTTGCAATCTGCCGATACTTTTTTCATATCATTGTAAATTAAAATTTCTTTCAATTTATCGCCAGGAAACGTCAAAATTTTGCTTTGGTATCCCACACTCATTATTTCCAGAGCGTCCCTAAATTATAAATAAACAAATTATTAAATATGAGGGTTCGCAATTGCTAATATCAATAACTAATTACCTCCTGATGGATCTGATATTATTCAAAACAGCCATAGCAAGTAAAGAAGGCAGCTGAGAGACTTTACGACACACTCGTACATAATTTTTCAAGTACCATCCCAGGGATATTTCCAGTGCTTGCTGAACAACCGCTGAGTTCCTGTAATTTCCACATGATTTATAAAAATGAAACTAATTATTTTCTTAATTATCTCAGAAATGAAACCTGTATGTGCTGGGGAGAGACAGCCCGCGTGATAGAGCCGATGGGTCGCCCAAGTAAAGCAAGAGATATACAGCTTCAATAGTGCACCTGTTAGAGAATTGTTCATTTTTTTCAAATTTATCTGCCGGTTGTTTTTCCTCATGAACATCAGCGCTGGCATAATTTATTTCGTCATACAAGACGAGCAATTGTTTGATACATTCCAGTAAATGCTGATCATTAAACTTGGGAACATAATCCTTCAAAGGTCTCTCCCGCATCCTTAAAACAAAATCTTTAATATAATATATATAAATTTAATAAATTGATGATGATTAAAATTTTTTTCTACCTTTCAGCAGCATAAATATGAAATTTCACAATTGGTTCTAGAATTTTAATACTCGTTATTGGATCTAGTCTCTGTATGATCATGTCTTGTCTAATTGCCCGGATCCTGTCGAATGTAAATTCGTAAATTAAGCTCCAGTCTACGTCTTTTCGGAGTGAAACTCTGGAAAAACGTATTATATTTAATTAAGATGACTCATTTTTTGACAGAATTATTTTAGTAAACAAATTTACTTGTTAAGTAAATATCTGACAGTGAGCAGGAGTACTGGCCCTGGTCTCAACTCACTAGGGTCATCCGCAAACGACTTCCCTGCGCTAGATCTTTGAAAACATTTTATTGTTTTAGCAGGATCAGCTTTTTTGTGCCTTTGATTTTTAGATTTTTCATCGATCTCTAAAATACTTAACAAACCTTCTCGTTCTCTTCTGAAAATATCATATTATTTTATTATAATGTTATATTATTGTGATAAATTTTTTTTTTAAACTTACAGATGTAGTTCTTTTTCTGAACACATCGAAAAACATGTGCCGATTATTTTTTTTGAATCTGAACTCATTTTTTATCACTTCTATTATTATAATAATAAATAAAATATATTGTATTGCAAGTTACGAGATATTAATTTTATTTATTGCAGTTTTAAATAATGTTACATCTAGATTGAGGTTATGAAAATTTTATATATTTATTTGAGATCATATGTTTTATAAAATATATGACAGTATTTTTACAAATACATTTTACTTTATAATTATCATAATTATTACCAGATAAAATTAAATAATTATTTTAATATTACATTTAAACAGTAAATAATTGACAGCTGTCACATGACAGACAATTTGCCATTCCAATTTTGAAATTTCGCGCCAAGTTGGCGCTACTGCGCGTCATTGTAAAGTGGGGAGGGGGGCGAGAGAATCGCAAAATCGATTGCTTTGTGTCGACTGACGGTTCGATAGCGGCAGTCAGTATCATCGAAAATGGCAGTAGTAGTCCAGATCTTTCTTTACGTTTGAATTGAAACACAGTATTGAAGTTAAGTCGTGTAAAATTGTGCAGTGATTGGAAAATTTATCTTTTATTAATTTAAATTATGCAAATTATCTGTGGTGTAGTTAAGTGTTCAGTGCTAGTGTAAAGTGTTGAGTGTTCAGTGGTATTGTAAAGTGTTGCTGATGACTGATGCTGAGATCTTCCAAGTTCCTGATCCAATTCATCTGGCATCGTCTGGTGGGGAAATAGCAGTTAAGTGACGTATTTTTAGCTGCAATACACTTGGAGCAATTTATTTCAAATCTCCAAGTGTATTAGGACACCCTTCTGCGTATTATTTCTCCGCCAAGGTTTGTTCAAACACTTGCATGTTTTTTTTTTAATATTTTAAATATTTCTATCATATTTTGCCGCCATTTTATCTTAATGTACGAATTTTAAATTGCCTCCAATTTTAAATAATTTATTTTGCTATTTAGCTCTAATTATCGCTATATGGCAACCCTTGGCTAGAACTAGAGCTAGAGCAATTTCCGAATGTACCCTATGTCTATCCGCGATTCAAACAAAAAATTTTCATCCCGAAAATTTTCAAATTTAAATTTTCTTTATTTTCGGTACAAAGTAAACTTTTCCTTAATAATTATCATTACTATTTATCAAGCGGAAAGTCCAGTAATTTTTTCAAGGTCACGATTTAAAATATTTCAAGACCTGGTTCTCACGACTGTCATGCGCTCTGGAGTTTATAACCAGCACTAGGTCCTGAATGATTTTTTTTTTGAAGGCGTGTGAGAAGCGTTGTATGTCAGAAAAAAATGTAACGAAAAAAAAAAAAGGAAACAAGACAACAATCATATGAATTTTAATTGCGTCTGTATAAAAAACGCGCGAGAATACTCGTATCAATGATTACACGTGTTATGGGTGTGTGCTGTAATACAAGAAACAAAAACAATGCAAGTTAATAGTGAAAGTGTAAACAATAGTTGTTGCAATGGTGGGAAGGTTGTTGTTGATTCTAAATCAACAAGAGATTTGTCCAATCAACACCAACAACAATTTCCTCTTGATAACTTTGCTGATGTTACTTTGCTGTCTGCTTTACGCCCGCCACAAGCCTCTTCAACTGTTGAAAGAAAAGTGTAAGTTTTATATTTTATTTAAATAAACTTATACTCATTTATTTATTTATTTTTTTTAATTAACTATTTTATTTTAAAGGTTAGCTTGTATTTATTTATTAATTATTTAATAATTTCAATTTATTACAGAAGCAAATCAGTTCCCAGGTCATACATGCCTGCAAATTCACCAATTAATGACCACAGTAATTGTTGGAGTGAAGGACAATCCGGGGATCATTCGACAGCAAGCGCGGGACGCAGTTCGTTGGGGCTCGTAAATGATATTTCTACTCGTAAGTATTTTAAAATAATTAAATATCACTTTTATTTTATTATATTTTATATTTTACTGCTGGACAGTCATGAAGGATCAGTCTAAAATGAACAATGCAACGATAAATATCGAGACTGAAAGAGAACTTGCTAGACAATTGTTATTGAGGTGTAGCCAGCGTGATAATAATCCTGCACTATTTGGTAAATTTATTAAATCTATAATATAGCTGATAAATATTTAAAAATCTATATAAAATTATACAGATACGAACAAAGAGAACGATGTCAACATACAGAATTTATCATCAACAGAGGAAGGGAAGGCTTCGCTACCCCAGCAGGCGTCGAAATTAAATTTTACCAGCGTGAGTTATTTTAAAATATAATAAAATATTTAATTACTGTTGTGCTGAAGGTTAATAATTTATTTTAGGTAAGCTTTGAGCCAGCGGAATTTACCGGGCGGTCATCAATAATAAATGACAGTAGTACGTCAGCATTGACGTCTGTTTTGTCCAGTTTCAAAGGCAATAATTCCAACAGCTATGGATTTAGTTTCAATAGCACAGCCGCTGAGTTGATGGAGAAATTCGGCAGTGATGATTTTTTATCTGGCTCACAGTTTAATAATAAACTCGCGAATGATGAATTGTCCTGGCGACAAAATTTTGATCCAATACCGCCTTCAGCCACCACAAGTATTCCCGCTTCTACCAATAGCAACTGCAACAATAAGAACAATAGTAATAATTACAATAAAAAAGAACATCTAGACTTGACGTGTTTTTCCGGAATAATCGGTGAATTAGATTTATCAATCGCGTCTTGTGCAACGGCCGTAGCTGACGGACGCAAAGTTTCAGTCGGTGAATATTTCAAAAGAAAATGCGATCCCCTGGGTCAATTGTCTAACAGTACAATCACCAGCACCGTAGATAGGCCTAATTTCGGACTGTCCAATATAAGAAGTCCCGAACGTGTCGCGGGTTATAAATCTCCAGTTAATAATAGCGAGCAAGTCAACACTTTGAATGGTTCCGCAGAAGGTGGATCTGAAAGCTTCGGAAATAACTCGACAAGAAATAGTTGCGATGAAACTCAATTTTCAAAGACAACAGTAGCCGATGACTTGATGAGTCTGAGTAAAATAGCTCAGGTGCTGCAGTCCGATGAGATGGGCGGCAGTCCTAGACGACTTATCGATCAACTTTTAATGCTCAAGAAGAAACAAAAGTCTGATAGCCTTTTAATGCTGAGTTCAAACACAATTACACCTGGAGGAGACACTTACACGGTACTGCCAACGAGGGCTTCATTGCCTGTTATGGACTACACTTGTTCCAGAACTTTAGTAGCTGATGTACCGGATAATGATGGTGAAAAAAAATCAGATGGATTAGCGCTTGATAATAATGGTATTAATGATGTAATTAAAAAAGACTTTGGGTCTTTTAATGATAAAAGTAATTCTAATAATGACAGCGAAGCTGCTAGAGCATTATTTCAAAGTACAAAGGACGTTGTTGACGGTTCGATAAATAATAAAAATAGCAAAGGAATTAAAATAATTAAAACGTCAATATTGTCACCAGCACAATCGCCATTGTCGAAATTTAAAATTATAAATAATAGTAGTAGTAATAATAATAATAATAATAATAATTCACTGCATAATAATATTAAAAGAAATAATAGCAATGATGAATTATCGGTTGAAAATATTCGTCAGCGTCAGTATCAGCAGCAGCAGCAAAATAAAACGGTTATAAAACAAGAACTGGATCACACAAATTATGAAAAACGTTATAATGAAAAAATAAGTATTGGTAAAAATACTCGTGATTTATATAAATGTTTGATTGGCGCACCGCGCGATGCAGACATTGAGATTAAAAATGAAAGCGATAGGTGGTTAATATGTACATGTAAATTACATCAAATTCAGGGTAATAATAATAATAATGTCGAAATAAAAGTGCCATCAGACCAGATTTTAATTGAACCGAATGAAACTAAAACAGCTAAAGTCCTGGTTAATTTTTTAAAACTCTGTGATCCGGTAATAGCCTCGCTTAATATTCAAGTAATGGACATGTCGACACGTGAAATATTTACAAAACAACATATGATGTGCTTCATTCCAACAGTAAATGATGAATTTACAAATAAAGACATACCGTGCAGTTCGACGTCAATAACAACAGCAGCAACTACAGGAACAAACGGTGATTGCCGTCGTGAGATAGAATTAATTGATGCACTGCCAGTTGTATTGAAAAGCGATAAAAATAAATATATCCGCATTAAAAATATAAAAAATAAACCGGTTAATTTGTCGGTGGCTGTTGAACCACTCGATAAATCGCCGCAGGATAATTTTAGTATTAAGCCAAAAAATTTGACACTGGAAATTAACGAAATGAGCAGTGTGTTAATTAAATATCACAGTACGCGGACGAATTTAAATGACAGACAAGCGGTTATTAAAATAAAAACAGACGATGATAGTTATTCATATTCAGCAGTATTAGTATTAGTAGAAAAAGATGAAGACAAAGAAAAAAATAAAAACGAAGGGGGAAAAGGAGAAGGAGAAAGAGAAAAAGAAGGAGAGGAAGAAAATAATAAAGTTGGAGTTGATAATGAAAATAACGATTACTGTCAACGGTGTAATACTCCACAGCGTATGATGTTTACTGGTGCGTCTGGTAGTGCTGGTACTTGGGCTGGTTCTGTTGAACACGGCGCCGGGGGCGATATTGTGAATGATGCTGGTTTATCTCCTAGCAACAATATATTGTCACCGGCATCAACAGCGAGCACAGGGACGACAATAGCGCCGAGAATAAATTTATCTGGTAGGAATTCACCTCGCAGTACAACATCTACAACAACAACATCAAACACTGGCGGTTCAAGACCACCTACAGCCGTTACAGATGACGTTATAATTCCAATAAAGTCAACACATTCAACTTTAGTCTGGACTACAGTCAAAGTTGGTAAATACGAAAACCGTGAGTTTACGATACGCAACATCGGTAATTGTAAAATAAAACTGCAGGGAGTAATTACTGACAAAGACAATTGTTATAAATTTTTGAAAGACCGAGATTCGAGTACGAATATCACCTTTACGTTGCAGCGCATGGAGAGCAAGACATTTACGGTGATATTTAATCCGTCAAGCGTCGGTCCGGCGGCGGGAAAAATAACATTCTCTTATTACGATAAGAAACAGCAGCAGCATCACCATCATCAGCATAATAGTAACAACAACAACAAAGAATCTCGAGCTTCAAGGATAATTCCGCTTTACGGTTACGGTGGGTACGCAAAAGTTTGTGTTGGTCAAGCCCTTAAAATAATAGGCGATCAAATGTGGCTGCCTCTCGGTAAATTAAACTCAAACGGTACTCTAAACACTAGAATAAAACTAGAAAATACAGGCGATTTGTCAGCTTACGCTAAAATATCGTTGGTACCAAAAGCCGTTTATCCATCAGTTGAATCAAATTGGCACATTGAACCTACGGAACTGATACTCAAGCCCAAAGAGGTGCAATGGATAACACTTGGATTTCGACCTCGTCGAGAGGACATGGCGTTATTACGCGGAGCAACGTCCTACGGGGTGAGAGGCGCCTGCGGCAATTCCAGCGGCAATGTTACTGATATAGCGACTTTGACAATAATGCACGGAGATGAACCCACAAGGTGGAGAGTACGCAGACTCTATAAAAAATTAATTGAAACTGAGCAGGTTAAAAAATCTAAAGATAGCAAAGATATTTTTATGGATATGCTACACGAAATTAGCAAAGTTATAACCGGGGAAAAATCAATAAATAACTTGAATACCATACGCGACTCTGTGCAAGATATAGGTATTCTGTGTCGACAACTTTTGCGTCACGCAATAACGCTAACAATGGAGTGGGATTCCGACGACACGATGTCGATATATCAGGACGCTGATTATGATTATTACTACGATGATGACTCCAATGAATCAAAATTATTCCAATCACTTTACAGCGCCAGCGAGATAAACAACTGCACGGCAATCACCGTTACCAATGAAAATAATAGTTATTATTTGCCTTCTGAAACTACTCGGTATTTGCCTGACGCAAATTATATTATCAGTGCAAACAACAATCAGCGATCATCGGCATCAACGTCCAACCCGACCTCGGGCGTAACCATCGACGTGGAAGAGGACAACAAACAATTCACCGTATCTCCATTATCTGTAACTTTAAGTCCGCCAATTTTGAAACACGCGACGGTCATAATAACGAACATGACAGGAAAAAACCAGCCGTACAAAACAAAACTCCTGTCTCACAATGAGTGGATCAGTGTTGTGCCCAGCGAGGGTACGATCCCGGCCAGACGAGGGATACTCGTTAAAGTAAAATCAAGTAATAACACCGGCGTTGACAAAAATATCGAGGCTGTTTTACGAATTTATACAGCTAATGAGAAACGTGATCTCAAGATAAAAATCTTAACTGCCACCGGTGTTTCTTCCAGCGAACCAGCTCCTGCTAAAGGAAGACCAGGATCCGGATCTTAAATAACGTTAAGCATCTTATGCATTTACGCGCGCGTACTTTGAAACTAATTTATATTACTTATATTTAACATTACTCTTTTTTTATCTTTCATTTAGTATAATGTTGTACTTATAAAGTAGGAAAAAACGAGGCAATTTTTATACGTGAACTTCTTTTTTTATACTAACTCATACAGCGTTATGAAATAATTATAATATAAGATATATGTTTGTATACAAATAAATATATATGTATATTTCTAATAAAGTTTAATCTAAAATTGTTTTCGCTCGGGATGTGTAATCAAATTTAAGGGGATATTTATTGCCGATGGTTTCAATAATTCTTTTCATGTTGAGAGAATCGTGTATGCCCGAGTGAAGTCTACCTTGCATCGGCAAATCTAATTGTTGGAGCATGTCTCTCAGGCTTTTTGGATAATACTGCGTTGCCATGTGAAAAATTCTCTTCAAGTCAATCCACTGATTGAAATAATGGGGCACCGGCAAGTTATCAAGATTGCACTGATTCGGCAGCATCACTTTCAGATCCCAGTCACCGCAAGTTACAAATGTACTTTCGCAGTTGGTATTATTATTATTATTATTGTCATCTATATCCTTGATAAAATTATTTGTTGCGAGCCATGTAGAAAATTTATCCAGTACAACTGGGAAATACTCTTCATTCTCAATTGTTTCTTGCATAATTCCCGTTAATTCTGTACAGAACGGACTTATAATTGGATTTACTCTCGGTTTTACATATTCATGAAAGATACTCTCTATTTCCCAATTTTTAGTGCTAACCGCAACGCAAGGAAACTCGATTATTTCCTGGTTTTTTATCTGCTCATGTTTTTCACAAGTCGCTTCAAAGTCCAATACCAGTAAATATTTGAATTTTTGTACGACATGATCCGGTGTTTTCCGTCCAAACGATACCGGTCCTACGGTTTTTTTCATAAAACGCAGCGCCATAATTTAAATCTTCCCTTTTTTTTTTTTATTACTATTTTCTCTTCTCGGCTTCTGCTGATGTGCACCAGCTCAAGCTAAATGCGCAAGCTTTCATCAGCATCCACCTTCACACACTTTTTTTGCTTAAATAACTCACGCCTCGGATTACGTCGTCAATATTTAATTTTTTTCCTCCTTTTTTATACTGTGTACTCTAAAAACCAATAATAAAAAAAATGTTTTAAAAATAATAACACAGAGGAAAAGAGAGTAAGTATAAAAAAGTACCCTGGTGCAGCAAAGCAAAGTCTCTCCCGTCTCGTGTCTTGCTCGTGTTTACCCACTAGTTTTCCCGTGCATTACAAAGTATGTACACGAGTGCACACACACGTTTGCGGCATATAGATATTGAGGATAGAGGCTACAAGCTACAATACAACAGTGACATGCCTGTCACATGGCCATTCAACGTCAGAGTCACGTGTCTCTGAATAAACGGCGTAGTGATTGGTGACCTGGTACTTTTCGCTATAATCACTGTCTGTATTTCACGTATCACGTAACTAGTCACCGTTTCCTCGGTGACAATCCATGTGACAGTACTCTATACTTATTATTATTATTATTGTTATTTTTATTTAGTATTTGTGTCGTCACGCGGCGTCACCCGTCGGCAGACTGATAAATGCGCGCGAACGAAAAATAATATTATAACCTCCAGCCCAACTTAGCCTTATAAAGTGTAATAATAAACCCGGGTGCAACGTGCAAGTGCTGGACAACAAGACCGGCATACACAAGTGATTCATTTATCGCGTGTTTTTTATTTTTCCGCGCGAAAAGTAAATTAAAGGGGTAAAAACACTCAAGGGGTTGGAGCTCAGAGCTAAGGCAGTTTAATATTTTTTGTTTATGTCCTGGAGCAGGCGGCAATGGTAGCTGATAAATCTGGAAATTTACCATGGTAAGTTGGACTGGTATGATTAAATATTAAATGAGAAAATGGTTATGGCAATGTAAATATTAACAGTGTGTGTACTTGTCGTTTATTTGTATGTTTAACGTTTCCGTGGGTATTAAAGGGTCGAAAAGTACCGGCCATCAACATTAGATGACCTCATTTCACACGAGGACATTATTAAAACTAGTGAGTATTCATTTTAATTAAAAACTATTTTTAACTCTATAAATTATTTTTTAAATATTTAGGAACTGGAGAGAATTAAAAATTTTCTTTACTTTTTACTGAAAATAAATTATATGTTGATTTATTAAATTTATTTATTGTAAATTTGATTGTAAAAATTTGTAGTATGGAATTTGATGATTGTGATTAGCAGGCGATTAAAAATTTTCGGATTTTTTTTTTTTTCAACAAATTCATTACAAAAAAAAACTAAAAATATGCACCTGTAGAAAATTTAAAAAACTACAAGTGCAATTTTTGAAAATATTTTTTTTTTTATAACTTATCATTTTTGCAAAAATCCAAAAATCTTTGAACGTCCGCTAACTTATGATTGTAAATGTAGCAGACACCAGACAAATTTAAAATTATAAATAAATAGAGCGAATAATTAAAAAAATAAAATTTTGAAAAAATGCACTTATTAATTTAAAAATTTAAAAAATGTGCATTTTTTAAAAATTAAATTTTATTAATTATTTACTTTGTTTATTAATAATTTAAAATTTGTCTGATGTCTGCATTCACACTCATGCTAACTTCAGTATCAATTTAATAAAATCTTAGATGCATAAAAAATTTAATTTTAAATTTGAATAAGTAAATTTATTGGAGCAAGAATATAATTTAAAATATAAAATTTATTTTATCTCTTACTTTTAATTATTTATTTATTTTTAGTTAACAAATTTATAAATGAAAATCAACTGCCGCATTTATTATTTTATGGCCCTCCTGGTACAGGGAAAACAAGTACAATCCTGGCTTGTGCCAAAAAATTATATACGCCAGCACAATTCAACTCGATGGTGTGTACCCGTGACCATACTTTATAAACTATTCAAGCTTTTTAAGTATCATTAATAAATCAATCATACTGCGGGTATTAGGGGATTAATATTTCGCGGATTACTATTATTGTTGTTGTTGTTAGGTGCTGGAGCTGAACGCGTCGGACGACAGGGGTATTGGTAGTGTTAGAGGTCAGATACTTAGTTTCGCAAGTACCGGAACCATGTATAGATCTGGATTTAAATTAATAATACTGGATGAAGCTGATGCCATGACAAACGACGCCCAAAATGCCCTCAGAAGAAGTATGTCGGGTTTTAATTTATGACGTGTGCTGAGCGCCGGAATACTAGAGTTGCATTCCTCACCAGTGTCATGTTTTCATGTACATATATATCAGACTGTGCCAAATAAAATCGATATTTTTTTCGGTCCCAAAAAATTGGGGCCTCGACTCAACTACAAAACGCGCGCTCGTTTAAATAAAATTTCCCATTTAAAAACGGAAAAATTTTTTTTAAATTGAAATTAACAATTAGTGGATCAATAGATTGAAACGACCATAACATATTTTTGTAGAGAATTAAATGCTCTACAAAAAAGGTCTCTTATAATTTTTTGATAAATTTAACCGTTCAAAAGTTACTGATTTATGAAAATTTCAGAATTTTTCGTAAATGATTAATTTGTAAAACCTAGAATTTTGGAACAGATTAAAAAATTATTCAACAGCATATTTCGATTGCCAAAACAGATCTACAAAAAAACGTCTTATGACATTTCGCAATGACTGATAGTTTTGCTGGAAAAGTAAAAAAAAACGATAAGTTTACCGTAAATTTGAATTATAAGCTCAAATAACTTTTGAACTGTTAGATTTATCAAAAAATCATAAGAGACCTTTTTTGTAGAGCATTTAATTCTCTACAAAAATATGTTATGGTCGTTTCAATTTATTGATTCGTTAACGAGTTACAAAAATTTTTCCCATGTTATTAAGAGAGGAATCTTATTTTACCGCGAAAAAAATGTCGGTTTTATTTGGCACAGTGTAATGTACACGTATTTATATGATTTGTTTTGTTTCAGTAATGGAAAAATATACCGAGAACGTGAGATTCTGTATAATTTGTAATTATCTCAATAAAATCATACCTGCGCTGCAGTCCAGATGCACAAAGTTCCGGTTCGGTTCCCTAAAATCCGAGCAGATTCTCCCTCGACTTGAGCACGTCGTTACAGAAGAAAAGTAATCGCATTAAGACGTTATTTTATAAACACACATATCGGAGCTTACGGGGTTTTTCCGAATTTTGACAAATTAAAAGTTTGTTTTATATTTTTTAGTATAAAAATAACTGAAGATGGTAAACGTGCTCTCATGGATCTAAGTGGCGGGGATATGAGAAAAGTCCTTAATGTTCTTCAAAGTACGTGGCTGGCATTCGGATCAGTTTCTGAAACAAATGTTTATTCCTGTGTTGGTCATCCTCTGCCAATTGATATAAAAAATATATTAAATTGGTTACTGAACGAGCAATACTTTTCAGCTTACTCGAGTATCCTTTTTTTATAGTTTTATTTTTCGAGTAAAAACAAACAAGGTGTATCAGGTTATTTTTATTCAACTCACCCTTTGATTCAAATCGATTCCTTAATTATTCGGAAATCGCTAATCAGAGATCAACGATTTGAAAATAAAAAAAGGTCTGGCTCTACAGGATATTCTGACTCAGTTGCACCTACTAGTGAACAAAAGTAATTAATTAAATAATTAATTAAATATTCTCTGTGATAAATGTTAAGTGATAATAATAATTATTGATACGATTATGATTTTGTTTCAGTTGAATTTCCGGATAATTTAATGATGGATCTAATTATCAAACTAGCGCAAATTGAAAAGCAAACTGCAGCTGGATGTAGCGAAGCAGTTCAACTAAATGCTCTAGTTTCAGCCTTTCAAAATGTTCGCGATATTGAAAAGGTGTGAGGAGCGCGGTGTCGTAGAGTGCCATGACAAGTATTAAGTACACGGCGATGCTCGGAATATAAAAAATTCACTATAAAACAATCGTCTCGTCGGGCTGAATTTAGAAATGTCTCTTAATTTATTTAATTTTTTTTCCTGACTTATTTTTTCCACGTTACTTTACGCTGCATCTTTTATGCTTGCCAGCGAAAAACAAAACTGTTGAAATATTATTTTTCGCGGACATCATTATCCAAGTGTATCCTATTAAATTTAACGAGAATCAACACTGAGATGTGTCAGCAAGCTTTTAAATTTTTATCATTATTTTTTAACATTCCTATGAATTTTGTATTGTACATTTTACAGATGTATCTCTATCTGCTATTTTTGTTTTTAAAACCGTTTCCGGGTTGAATTCTTGGTGTGTACGTACAAGCACTATCAGCAACAGCAGCAGCAGCAGCAGCAGCAGTATCAGCGGTAACAGTTGTAACAACATGTGTTTTTGATTTTTGTAGTCAACTCACTGTACTATTTAAATTTTATATTCACAACACAGAAGCAATTAGACGTAGTGGTGGTAGATAGAGAACAAGTATCTGCTGTGTAATACAACCAGTAATATAAATAGTAGCGGCGGTGGCGTCGGCTGTGGTGGCAGGAGGATCGGACTGCAGTGGTTGCAGTCTGAGTTGAATCTATCATATAATTAACATAAATTAGGTACCAAAATCTACGTGTGCCGTTGCCGGTGGTACGGGCGTAAAGCAAAGATAAAGATTACGGGCAAGTAAAGTAAAGTGAAGTGAAGGATAGCAGTAAGTACGGGTGCTCGGGGACGAGGGGTGCGCGCGCGAATGAAAGAGACAGATTGTAGTGTGGAGAATTTCGGGCTGAGCGTTGCGAGTACCAGCGAGGAAAGATGGGAACCGCCGGGACGCCGTCGCCGTTGCCGCTGCCGCCGTCACGGGATTGCTGGGGTGGCTCGGCCCTCCGACGCTAGCTCGCCGCGAGTACTCAGGTCCCGCATGGTGTGTAATACTGCCGCCGGCGACTGGGGGGGCCGGGTTTTGGCCGGGTCGTTTGCGCGGCTGCTGCGCAGCTACATCCTACCACTGCGGATCTCTGTGTGGGTGTGTATGTCCTACAACCTACAACACAACACCACTGATATGAACCTACCGTACGACTGGAGCTCAACACCGAGTATGTGTGCATGTGTGTATCTATGCCGAGTTGAGAGAAAGAGTCAACCAGTGGAAGAGAAGGAGGGAGAGAGAGATGAACCAGCGAGGAAGAGGGGCAAGGAACCACATTGAGCTATATCATTGGGGCTGTGTAGCCCCGTCGTTTTCACCACTACCAGGTCGTTCATTCCTCTCTTGCTTCCCTGCAGCTGCTGCTCCGTGAATGCGCTACCCCCGTGAGCCACTACCTGACCGCGAGCTTGCAGAGTACTCCGCCGCCGCGGACGTCGACAGAAGGTTCCCGTTATTCGATTCGCGCGGCTCGAGTAACACCAGTCAGCATTATCGTGCGGGATATTGAACTCAGATGACGAGTTAATGCTGCTACTGCTATTGCTCTATCACTGTGCGTGTCAATCATCATCAACGGCATCACACTGACGTTTATTTTCAAACTCGCGAACTGTCACCGTCATTTCTATCATTTTTACTAAAAATAAAATTTTCAAATGCTCATTTTTTTGTGGAAAAATTATTTTATAAATATTTAATAATAACTGTGTGAGGTCATATGTATTTTTAATAATTATCGGCAAAAATATCATTTTTTAAAAGTAAAGCCTTTGAAAAATAAATTTTCATCTGAATAAAATATTAATATTTTTTTTTTTAATGCCCGTCACATTTTATTAACTTTAAAAATATCAAGAACGAGTGTCATACATAAAGAATTTATCCGGCTGGCTATTGGACATGTGAGTATGATAAAAAATATATCATATATATATATATCCATTTATATGAATAATACATTGTACTACAATAGTAATAATGGTAGTAAAAATAGTAGTAAGCGTGATAGACACATGTGTCTTTTAATTGTCTCCATCTCTGTGTCCTCTGCTCGTACAATATAATGCTTGATGAATAGGGTGGTGGAGGTCGGGCCGGGGTCTGGGGACCGAGGGTGAGAATGTAAAAAATAAAAAAAAAAATTTGTAATGATAAAAGAGGAGAAATGCGCTCGCGCGCGACCAAGACTGATAGATAGGGTTGCGTATCTGCTCAACCGCGTTCTTGATCTTGATGACCGCGCAGTTACATTCATACTAACATACACACACGGTACTATACGTCTAAGCATTTCAATGTGATGTAGATTGCATGTACCTACATCTATATGCACAACATGGCATGCACTTCTCGGCCCTATCATTCCCACTATATAAATTATTTCAGCTGCATGAAAACAATAATTTAATGCCAGATAGCTGCTAGTAAATAATTAACAGAATTTATATAGTAATTAATTAACTTTCAGCGTTGATGGACAACCCAATTAAATTTTGTTTTCAATTATCCTTATGTCATGTGTGCAAATACCGCACAGCTCGAGCACACATGCAGCAACGGGACGTGTGTGTGTGCCTAGCGAGCGAGTAAGTGTCTGAAGCAAATCTCTGATGCATTGGAGGTAAAAAGGGTCGCGCGCGTGCGCAATTCTCGCTTTTTTAAATCAAATCAGCGGAAAGAACAAGCTACATTATGCGTGAAAACCCTTGATTTTGTTATTATTATTTTTTCCTTTCTTCATTTAAATCATCTCCATGTATATATGCATGAGTATGAATATGTATATATATCTATATTATATATTGCACTCTCCTTGATTTCTTTGAATAGAGTTATATAATTTATGCAACTGTACAATAACACAAATACACAATGGGCATTGAGAGGGACAATTGATATATAAATTTGTCATCTATGGAGAGAATTTCGTATTGAATATGAATTATATTATAGCTCTGCGGAAGGGATCTCACTTCGCGGTCAACGACGCGTGTACGCTGCGGCATGTGCCTTGTTAAATATATGAATGAGTTCAAAAATAATTAAGTAGCCGTGAGAAAAAAAAATTATTTCCTCCACCCGAGTCAGAAAACATGTAGTTTAGTCCTCGAAAGCCTCAATTCCTTTGATATTTTATTTACCGCCCAGAGTGACTCTACTTTAGGACTAAAAATCCTCAATGAAAACTGAGGTCTAAATATGAAGAATTTATCGATTTCAAATTATAACTAAGGCCTCAAATCCTCAACCACTGAAAAGTTATATTTCGGACTTTAAAATTTTAAATAGAAAAGGGAGGGAGAGGATACGTCGAATAAGACTTTTGAGCTCCAAATGTAGATAAAATTATTCCTTTATTTTGAGTATTTTGAGGCTCTGATCCAGATTGTTATTCCAGCTTAGTCCTCAAAGTGGTAAAATAGGTCGTAACTACTACTTTTAGGACCAAACTAGGATAACTTTCTGTAGTGTTGTCAATCTTAAAATTCTAAATCGATTTTCAAAAACCTCATTGAGAACTTTGAGATTTAAATCCAAACTTTTTTTTGACTCGGGTATCAGCGAAATTCGTATTTATTTTACCGTATGGCAAAAAGCATAATTTAGTTACTGTGTTTTATATATAAATGAAAGAAATAAATTTAATTGATATTTTGTTGAGCATATAGATTGTACTTGTCGTTATTTGATTTATTATTATTAATTTAAATGAGTTAAAATGATTATTATAAATGAATAATTAAACAGCGTTGAAACAAAACCCGAGTAATTAAATTTTTAATGAGAATTTTATTTTAATTTTATATCCAATGAAGCTTTTCGATAAATATCTCTCCGATATGAAACTGAATTTTAATATTTTTCAATAATAAATTACAATAAAAGTTATTATTTATATTTAACTAATTAAATTTAATATTTTGTGTCGACGGGGCTTGGAGTTATTTGAGATAAAATAATAAAAGTAATAATGAGAGTACAGGTATTGGTAAAAATATGAATTTCAGGGTGAAGGGGGATGTTGGTTACTCGGCGTTTGCTGATCGTGGCTGTACTCACAGCTTCGATTGGTCATTATCCAGCAGCCGCAACAACCGGGAACAAGATTGGCGGTATGTGGTGGTGGTGGCGACCACCGTGGTTTATTAGTTACCTTGGATTTGCTTTGATTTTCCATTCAACACCTGGGGTTGCTAGTTATCACATTGCCGTTACCACCAGCAGTAGCTCATCCCACAAAGCAGACATCGCCACCGCGGGATGCCGTTTGTCGGAATTTAGATGTGATAACAGTCACTGCATTGCCGAGGACAAGTTTTGCGACGGCGAGGACGACTGCTCCGACAAATCCGACGAGCCCAAATACTGTACCCGTAATTATCATCATAATTATAATTACTGTTATTGTTGGCTGTGTAATCATCCTGCCGGATATTTAGATCCAGGCCATTAGAGATAGATATCTATTTATTTCTATTAGTACAATAGTGTGTATGATGTTAATGGAGGGTAATCTCAGATAGTAATTTAAGTAAATAGTTAATTGAGTGGATGATTTGCCGGAAATAAACAGAATTTAATTTAACAGCTTGCAATAGAACTCTTTACGGCGATGTGGGACGAACTTACGAAGTGGAAGTTCGACGTCCTCGAGAGGATCGATTACCTTTCATTTGTCACATCAATTTTACGGCTGCCGGTGGCGATTTTGGTGACCTAGTTCAGGTAATAATACTGCTCATAATGTTGCTGTAAAAAGCGCAATCCACAATAATAATAATAATAACAACGATTCGCAGGAAAGGAATAGATTTTATAACAGAATAGAAGAATGCAACTGTTATTATTATTACTGCTATTATTCATTTTGCATTTAAAAAATAATATTTATAGCTGACATTTGATACATTTACCGTCGGACGTTTCCTATCATTTACGAATCAAGGATGCCCCGATGGTTTCATGATGATTCGCGAAGAAGGAAGACCAGCAACAGGCGGACAATGGTGTGGGAGTGCATGGGGTTACACCGTTTATTATAGCGAAACAGCTTCCATCAATCTAACGCTTTATCTCGCCCGATTATCTGAACAGGTACGTCGAGAGTATGCGCGCAAAAAATAATACATATATAAGTACATTTATTCCAGGCTTCACACACATATATAACTCACTCTCTCACTCACTCACTCTTAACTCAGCTCTCTGGAATGGTGTGTGTAGGCGGTAAAAACACCAATAAAGAAAATCGATTCAATTCAACTCATGTCTAAAGTTGCGCGTCTGACTATTGCTGCTGTTACACTACTGTATGCGCGACTCGTACCCATGTAAATATGTTTCAGATCCTAGATAGCTGCCGTGTACATGATAACTCTTTTCTCAAAAAGGAAAACTTACCCGTCGGATTTAGAGACTAGATTATAATAATAATAACAATAATAATAATAATAACGGTACCATTATTATTATTATTACTCTACTGAATAAATTAAATACTTTTATCTCACTAATTACGATGTTCGCTCCGAATTAGAGCTTCCTTATCTTTATAATGCTTTATTGATACTTGATTTCTTTATTCTTGTTGCATTAATTCAGTATAAATATATATATGCATAGCACTACTTTAACTTAAAATATATGCGGCAAAACTGTAAGCGCGGTGTGAAACGGATGCGATAAATTCCCTTGACAAGTTCTCAAAGTAAATATTTTTAATCCCCTGTTCAGACTCGTGAGAAAATTTTCATCAAAGATAAATATTAAAAATGACAATAGTGAGAGGAGAAAAAAGAAAAAAAAGAAAGAAAACAATGATAAATAAAATTAGTGTTATTATTTTAATTGACTACAGGGAATTGGATACAATTTCGACTTCAAATTGTCGTATAAATTTCTTAAAAGAAGCGAAGCGCACCTGCGATATGGAAATAACACGATGTCTACGTGGCGGGGTGATTTGGTAAATGGAACTTACTGCGACAGAGTTTTAACACGTTGCGATACCCGTGCATGTCGACTGCAGTCGCCAAATTACCCAGGTGTTTATCCACGCAACGTCACTTGCTACTATAGAATCGAACATAAGCGTGCGCCGCCTGGACACAGGGCTCTGCTCGCTGTTAATCAACGAAACAGCCATAAAATCCACATAAAAGACCAGGTCGTCAAGTACGACAGGAGCCAGCGTATACTGAGGTAAATACAAATGTATGAGAGTGATAATGCCGGAGTACGGTCTCGAGCTCATATTTTTTGGTGTGAATCTAATCCAGTTTGCTCGTAGCATGTCCGTCAAATGAATAAAGTTATGTAATTTAATCTAATATAATACTTGGACAGACATATGTGTATACATAAGTAATTTATCTATTTGTAGGGTTTGGGATCAGTGTAATGTTGTTCAGGATTATCTTACTGTTTATGACGGCGGCTCAACGACAGACCGAGTACTAGTTCGTCTTTGTGGCGGTGACACAGTACCAGATATTGTCAGCAGTCGCAATACAATGCTTCTTGAATTTCATACATCACCCTATGACAATCCCTTTCATCCAGTTCCCTTATCCTTTCTACCGGGTTTTGAACTCGAGGTTCACGTTCTATTTGTCGACGATAAATCTCGCAGCTTTGTTAAAGAAAACTCGAATTGTGATTTTTATATAACGAGTTATGAGAATCCATTGGGAACACTTGAGAATCCAAAACATTCCCTACCGCCCAATACAACCTGTCGCTATCATTTTCACGGTAAGCCCAATGAAATAGTATGGATATCTTTCATAAAGTACTATTCAGCGAGCACCGATCCCCCGCCCGCTGCGAGCATCGATTCACTCAATAATGACGACGATACCAATAATAATAACAATGACGAGTGTCACGCCAAGCTCATTATATGGGATGGAGACCAGACCCAGCAGGATAAGCAGCAGTCTTATAAAAAGGTATGTATCCATTACAATGTCGGTTTCACTGGTTTCATAACTTTTAATTAAAGGTATAATATTAAATCGGATAATGCATTGTGTGCATCATGTGTGTTGTAGAAAATACGGTTGATGGGACAATTTTGCAAGGACGAGATACCAGTATTATGTGACCACAGTCTTTTAAGAAATAGTAGTCGTCATACACGTCCTTGTAGTCTTGCCGAGAGTTATGTTTCAACCGGGAGAGATTTAACTCTAGAGCATATTCTACGTCAGGGTAGTGCTCTTTATCCAATAAGCTTCGTCTTACGCTATGAATTCGTCCACAATTCAATGTCTTGCCATTTGGTTTTTACTTCCTCCTCTACATCTACATCTTCGTCGTCTTCTTCCGCCGGTGGATCCACCCGACATGATGAATCGGTGGTTAAGAAATCAACCGGAATATCGGGTAAATTTTCATCTCCAAAGAACGTATTTTTTTACGGTCGCGGAGGAGCACAAAATCTTAGCTGCGTATATCGATTCGAGGCGGAGCTAGATCAGAAAGTCGAGATATCTATTTCAAGAGCTTCCTTTGGCGATAAAGTATGCATGTCGTACGTGGATCCTCTGGTGAATAGATGGACATGCGATCGGCGTACATCAGACGTTAAATTAAGTGGATACGCTGAGCTTGTTGTCTCGGAATATCCTTGGCCGGGTGTACAGCTTGTTCGTGATTGTTTCTGTTCAAATATTACCGGTAACACTGACAATGACAGTGCCAACAATAACAACAGAGTCTCACTTACCTCGCTGACGTCAAATATTGTCGAGCTCAGGTTTACAATAACACGTATGAATGTTACTCAAGATTACAATGATTTTTTTTTCGAAGGAGAATATCGTTTTGTTTCAAACAATGTCCCAGTTGAGGACAATGATGATAGTGATGATAGCAACAGAAACCACGACAACGACCACGACGATGACATCAACAACGGCAACAACAACAACAATGACAATGTGGAACAGAAGCTACAGAAAAGACAGCAACAGCAATCACGTCGTCGATGCCCATCGCGATTAGAGGACCGAAGACTTCGTGGTACTAGTGGAGAAATATCATTGAAAAGTCCTCTATTGTCTGTCAGAAATTACGACGGAAGCGATTCTGGCGAGGGTGCTGCTGATGTTGCGGCAGTTGAAGAAATTCTTAAAAACACCCAAGATCTTACGGCGACGGCTACTGCAACTCAGCAGTGTATTAATGAGCCCTGGTTAATTGAACCAGAAGATCCGCGGATTAACTATATATATTTACGTACTACGGGTTTTGCAATAAATGCTGATAATATTGCTGATTGTAATACGCTCAATAGAATAATTGTTTACTCTGCAATAAATTCCAAAGAGAGAAGTGTTATTTGTCCAGAAACAACCAGGAGCAATCGCGATGGCAATAATAATAATAGTGATAATGATAAAGTTAATTCTAAAACTGTCGAGTTTTTTAGCGGGGGATGGAATCATACGTCCGTGACAATTACCGCTGATGGAATGTCCACATTTGTTCCTACTTCGGCGCTAGCCCAGCAGCATGCGAGGAGTTTTGTCGTTGAATTTATCCAGAAAGAACCGGGCACTTACTCCGTAATGTGGATTGCCATTTCAAAGAGTGCTCGGGCTGCCACGGACACTCATTATTTCAGTCCCGATGGTGATAACAATGCCGCCAATATTTACTCAGTGGTCCCTCCGGTTGAAGACTGTCCATACAGGTATACTGTCCATACATTTACAGTTGATTACTATTTTATAGAATAACTAACTATTGAAACAAACTACTAATTATCATTGTTTGCTGATTACTGCTTACAGATGCCCAGAGATAAAGGCCTGCATAAGTTCCGTCTTATGGTGCGACGGAATAAAACACTGCCCGTCAGGTTTCGACGAGGAAGAGATAAATTGTTCATACCGATTCGGGGTTACTCTGCTGTACGTCGCCGTGGGGGCAGGAATACTGGGAGTATTTCTTGTTATTCTTCTGGCAACCGGTTGCCTCAAATACTGCGTATACCGGCACAAAATGAGGACAAAGAAGAAGAAGAAAAAGAAGAAAAACAGTTTGAATTCACTAAATGTCAACAACATCCATGTTAATCACATGCATCACCATCATAACAACGGATTAACGAGTAGCAGTCAATTGCAAAGCGGCGGCGGCGGCGGTACCGGCGGCCAATACAATATCACTAGTCATCCACAGGATTTATACAGCAATGATAATTACGGTAAAGATAGCATCTGTTGACAATACGCCATAGCTAATGTCGAAACAACCGTATAAATTATTATTATTATTAACTATCATAAATAACTCATCATATTATTCCAGGATAATTCTAAACACAAAGCAATGATCACTCAATTATTTATTTTGAATTTTAAATCTGTCGATAGGCGATAGCGCATTATTATTATTAACTAAATACATATAAATATAAATATATATATACATAAAAGTGGGATAGAAAAAAATTTTATTGAATAATAGTTATTTTTTCTTATCGAGATAATTAAATAAATATAATAATATTTGCAATACGTAAGCCGGCTATTGAGTGGAATATATCGAGGCAACTAATTGCGACACCAGCGCATTTGGTTCGTTAACGTACATACCAATTTATAAAGCTTTTGTACATTATACATATAAATTCTTAAATCCGTATGACGGGAAAAAAGAATAAAACTAAATAAAATATGTGCCAAAATAATATTTTACAGATTGTCGTCACGAGCCTTTCGGGCATAACGACTGCAGAATAATATATTGTATACCGTACTAACTTGATTTATTAAATATTCGCGTGTAAGATTAATGTTTTAATGAAAATAGATTGTCATTATATCAATGGATTATAAGAAGAAACAAATGGAGGTTAAATATAAATAATATAAAAGCTGAGTATAAGTTTAAGAAACAAGTAATACTATATTAATACGATTAATATATAAGATTTAGATGCTATATTTGGTTGTGAGTGAACTAGTTTAAGTCTGTGAGTGTAGAAGAATTAATAAGAGTTAAAGGAAAAAAATTTTAATGGTATCACGCTCAACTGTAAATTATTATTACGATTAATTATTTGATATATAACCAACGGAGGGTTAATTAAGGATAGCGATTTATTAATAATAATATTATAATATAAATTTAAATGTGAATCGAATACTTAATAAAAGCAATCAAGACTGCGCGCGTGCGACAAGCTAATAAAATTAATATATTTATTTGGGAACTGCCCTAGGACCAAACAAACTCTTAACTCGTAACAAAAATTCCGATTTTTTATCGTTCATTTTTCGATGTTTATATTTAAGTAATTCATTTACGAGGTCCAATTTTATTTTGCATTTATTGTGTAGCTATTCAGTGCAATAGACCCATCGACTAATTATTTAAAAGGAGTAAAAGTTAAAGTAACTGTATGGACGGATATACATTATACATTCATATAAATTTGGGAATTACAACTAATTCGATGCGCGCGCAACTTTAAATGATGCGCCGTCGTAGTAGCAATCGACTTTTGATTTATTTCGCTGGCAGCTCAACACAAATACGTAATAAATGCACACTAAAACACACTAACACTAGTGCCCATACCCACACGCTCGATAATATATATATACATATAAATACATATATTTGTTGTATGGTTGTATGTATGCATGTATATAATTGAAATGCGAACACAAGATCCCGCGCATGCTGTGATAGAATTAAGCGCGTGTCAACAATCTGAGTATGTATTTGTATATATGTATATATATTTATATATATAGATATATAGATACATATACTAAAGAGAAGAGAACTTGATTTATTGCATCGCGTTAATGGTATTTACCATTACCATTTCCATTACTACATTTACAGTATCCAGTCGTTGCCGCGCCGCTACTGTTAGTAGATATGATGAATGTACGTGACAATTGCACTGCAAGTAAAAAAAAAAAAAGTATAAAAAAAGTAAAATTTAAAATCGGCTTGATATAAATTAGATTTGAAGGTATTTTTTTTACCAGATTGCAGAGAAAACATTCATGGGTTATTTTTCATTTTTTAAAAATCGATCCACTCGATTTAAATATTTGTAGTTGCAGTAACGAACTCCCTATATACGAGTATCTGCGTGTTATTACTCTCTCCAATTTATTTTACTACACTACAATCTACGGACTATATTTTTAAATAAATAAATTAATTATTAATATAGACGACTATTGTATTATTGATAATATATTTGCTAATGTATAGAGTGATATATATTATAAATTATAACTCGATTGTTAATATCTATTATTTAAGTATTTATTTATTTACTGTGACATCTATACGGCTGTTTATTTTTTACGGCTGTTAATTTTTATACCATCGTAGTTGTGTGAAATATAGTATTTTAATATTAATAATAATAATGATAATTGTAATGATTGATGACCCTCGTGGTTTAAAATAATAAGTAAATAAACAATATCATGATAATGATAAGGAATAATTAATAAAACGCACCGTGATAGGCAATTATTTATACATATATAAATATATATGTAACACATGCATGTACCTATAGCACAATGAGTTTGTATTTTGTAGATGAATTGCGCGCGCGATTATTTCAGGACGTTTTTAAATAAATAGTTATAATGATAATGATAATAAAGAGTAAGATAAAAGAAAAAAAAAATAATTAATTAAATAAATAAAACAGTGAATATTTGAGTCAGCGTGTGGCCTTGATTCAACGATCATTTTTAATATAAATTAATGAAAAATTATTTATAACAACACAATACTTATGTGATGTACTGTAATATCCGTGTTTATAGTTTTAATAAAATATTACAGCGTTAAAAAATATTGTAATTTTTATTTTTATTACTATTGTTACTGCTTAGTTTTTTTTTATCATCATAACTTATATATGTCAGATGTAAAGGAGGAGGGGTGGTTATTATTAGATGTGCTTTTGTTTTATGCATGTGTTATAATGTGTGTGTGTGCGTCCAAGAGATACGTAGGATATGTCCAATAATAATGAAGATAATGACAGTGATTTTAAAATACCACCCTCGAGAGTACCCCAGCTGACGGGGCTTTCAGATGATGATGATCATCATGACGCTGATGAAAGTGGGCTTGGGGTTCCCGCTTGGGATGTTTTGTCTAAAAGGTTTCCCAACACTGCTCATGTTTTATGCGAATTAAATGAGGTTATCAATCATTCCCGAATCACTCTCTCGGAGTTTACAAGTACTGTTTCTTCTTTCAAAATGGGTAAATAAAATTATAATACAAGTCTTATCTAACATTTATTTTTTAACAGTAAATTATTTTACAGATAAAAATGATAATGCTCGGGTAGGGGAGTGTAAAAAACTAAGTAATTGTAAATTATTCACACGAGATGCCAGTGTTTCAAGTAATATTTATATTTTTTTTGTCTTACGGTTTATTTGAATGTGAGTTTTTATGTTTATTGCAGCCATTGAAACGCAAACGTCAGCAGAAGATATTGAGCGGGATGTTTTAAAAATGAGTGATTGTAAAAAATCAATGAAAGACGCTAGTGTTTATAGTAATATTGATTACTTGCCGGAAGGTTTATCAATGGGTTCTATAGAAAACGATGACGATGATGAAGATGAAGGCTGTGGTAAAAAGAAATCGTTTTCTTCGTTTTCGTCTCTTTTTTTTAACTGCGGCTCGTACGATCTAAGATATTCAAGGGAAAATACTTTTTCAGCTTCGATAAACGCAGTTGGTATATTAAAATTGTTTAATCAGGTTAAGTAGGTTTTTTGTTACGATTCAATTAAAACTTTGAAATTCCTATTCAGGAGATGAAAGTAAAGTTACCGAGCCAATGTATCGAACTGAAAAAGCTCATCCGCTTGTTAAGGATTCGAAATTAAAGTACGCTAATAAAAGTACTCCGTTCGCGAAACATACGGAAGCAATTAAAAGTCGCGAGTCGAGCGGCAGTTCGGATCAAGACTACAAGGGAGCAGAAATATTGACTCCGACAATAACGACCAAGGACGCGGTATTCAAAACGGTCGAGCCAAGAATATCAACGCCAGTGAATGATAAATTGATTACGGCCATTAGGGAGCCTACTTCACCCCCAACAGAAAGTATACAGTCACGTGAGACTTGTAGGCTGTCTACTCCAATAGATGAACCACAACAAAATTACGTACTAAATAATCCATCTATCCGACGTCGAGCTTCGCGAGCCTCTTCAATTCCCATCAGTCAAAATGCCAAAAGTATTTTTATTATAAATATTTTATTAGCTTACTCACTCAAGTAGTTTATACATCTATACATATCACTATCGATTTTTATTTGCTTCAGTATCGCCGAAAAAAAAATCACGTATCCCCAGAAAATCGCCTTCCAAAGATATATCATAATAAGTATATCCTATAAATTCAGTTAAAACTTAATACTTTTTAAATCTGCACTATTTACTAAATAAATTTTTCGGATGATGCCCGGGAGTTTTCAAATAAAACTTAATTTTCTATTTGAAGGTTCGCTGGATACTGAAGACTGAAAAAAGTTTAAGAAGCCCTTTCATCCCTTCTCCGGCTTACTAATTTGTGATTACCAATCAGTTGGTATTAATTATTAAGCTCGAAACCTTTGGAAGAAACTTGATAGTAGAAGTTAATGAGGAGCCAGGTATAAAAGGACGCTTTGAACCTTTTGGTCTTTAGTTAGCGAACTTGCAGAGCGTGTTTGTTGAACGAGTTTAAAATCATCCGAAAAAAATTTTTTAAAGTGAATAATAATTTATAAATAATTATGGAATTTTAGTAACGATCCAGGGCAGCTTTCCTGTCTTCTTGAAGGCCCAGTAGTCGTAAGCAAGTTTTCCGATAATTAAAACAATTATAAGTGCTAAGATGATATTCAAGATGTCGAGTGGGTAGAATGACAACCAACTTTCTTCATCATAAATTATACATATTTCCGTTCTAGTTAAATCCTTAATAGGTTTATTTAAAATTTTATTATGTTCGCTGCTGTATAAAGATGACGTTGAGTTGCATCTAATATCATTTATATCTTTGAATATGTTTGTATATTTTATTAAAAGATCCTGGAAATAATTTTTCTTATAGTTGACAATTTTATTTAATTGGCAATTGACATTTTATTTATAAATTTACCTGGAACCCGGGGGTGAAGAAGCAATCACACGTCCAAGGATTGTGGCCCAGAAAAATACTGACGGCAGTTACGCTGTTGTGCAGAGCGTTTTCTAGAGCGTAAGTCGGTAGCTAAAATATAATTATTATTTAGGTCAATTAATAATCAATCCATCCACTAAAATTTACTTTATGTATTATCGTTGTTTTTACATCTGTTAATTTGTTCCCCCGAAGACTGAACAATCGAAAGTGTTCAAGCCAATAAGAACCGTCTAATTGAGCAATTGATCCAATTAAATTATCGTCTAAATAAAGATCGAGAACTTGTCTATAAACAGGATTCTCTACAAGAGGACTTAAATCGCTGATCTAAAAAGAAAAGAATATTTAATTGCGCTCGTGAAATAAAAAAGGAAAAATAACCTGGGGTGAAATGAGCCTCCTAAAATTTTTTATGGAATTTTTTCGCAAAAGACTTGATTATATTTTTTTTATAGCTCATTTTGCCCCAGATTTGAATTTTTTAAAACTCCTTAAATATTGAAATTTCACTGTCGATATTTTATAGTGATATTTATATATATATAATATATAAATTATTAACAACAGATCAAAATAATAAATTTTATTTACGGAACATGTGGCCATTCTTCCCTTATTCATAAAACTAATAATAAAATACCTTATTGCCAGTAAGATAAAGTTTTGTCGTATTTTCTGGTATGAATTTAGGCATCTCAGTAAGACCCAGAAAGCTACAATTGACGGTAATAAATGCCATGAGTTGTGATCTCTGATGGAAATTTTGCTCCCTTCGGTTAAAATGCCCTCCAATTACGTACACCAATTCGCACTTACAGGGAGTTTGTTGACATTCTTGTTTCAGAGTCTGCCTTGAATAAATAAAACCCAAGTTTTATTATTTTTATTACAACTATATACAGAAAGCTCGAATTGTTTATACAAAAATACTGCGCCCACTTACCGTTATTATGCTAATCACTGCGATAAGAGAGCGACTTGCATACGGCTCAGTACAATGCAATTTATCTCTATCAACAATTCTTTTTATCAGAGAAGAATAATTTTCATCATTTATTATCCAAAACATATTTTCGTCGCATTTCCAAGGATTACCAGCTAAATAAACAGAATAATCGAGTGCCTGTGTCAACGGCGACGACGACAGTACTTTAGGATTAATCACTGTCAATGAATTATTCCTCAAGTCTACACTACGTAACGCCGGTAAATTTTTAAAGCAGTCGTCTGGCAGATAACGGAGCTTTGTTCCGCTGATATGAATTCTCTGTAAATTCAAAATTCAAATTAAACTTTTTTTTTTTTGTTAAATTAAATTTCGTCGAATTATCGGGTAATAAATAATATAATTGTATAGATTACTTCAAGTTTAGTAGCTTCTGCAGGGAACGCATTAGTGATTTTCGTCAAATTACCATCGACTATAATTAGCTCAGTAACATTGTAGAATTTACTTAATATTCGATTAGCGTTGAATAATAATTGTGATGTGTTACAAATCGTTAATAACCAGACGTCATTTGCGCTGCCGAAATAATTGATAATTAAAGCGTGTACGCACAAATCAATTAATACTAATTAAATTACTGTGTCTGCTATGATGATACTGAATTTGATTTTGATTTTGATTCTGATTCTGATGCTGATGCTAATGATTATGATAATAATGAACATGTGCGTGCGTATATATATTTACTTTACTCCCAGTTCATTAAAATAGTAATTATCGTAACGATTATTCCCCCAGCAGTATAACTGATGAGTGCTGTTCTGTATAAGACAATTTGAGGCTGCATTGTGTCTCTCCGCAATTGTCAGGTTGCATGCATTCATTTTATCGCTCAATGCCATTGTCGAGCTAATAAATATCAAAAGTAAGTAGCGCACCTGGAAAAAAAAAATATTTACGTCAGATTCTGAGATAACGTTTTTTTTTCGAGTTTTGTTTAAAGACTGAATAAAATGTTTTTAATAAATGGTGATTGTCTGTATAGAAGAATGATATCACTCGAGAGTTGAGACAATTGCCAGAGTATTTGTAAGAGAAGTTAACATGACGCTTAGTTACATTCGCTATCTCGACTTCTAATGCTCGAGTTTGCAAACAAATTATTTAGTATGTTATTCAGTGGTGAATTGCACCGACAGTAATATAAATATATATATATATATATATATATATATATATCACGTCTTATTTAAATACGCAGGCGCATATTGTTCTTATATTCACACAGCAGGTTTATATATTAATAATTAGGTACACAGAGTACGTAATATCACGTGTCTGTTCGTAAGGTATTATGTCTATAAGTATCTCGAAAACAGATGTTATTTCGATATTAATCTCGATAATATATTTTATTCTATTCAAATTTATGTGCGAGGGGAGTATACTCGACTTTTATTTGTTATGAGATTTAAGTATAACGAGACACGCGAAGTGAAAATATTATTTTAATCAAACCCACGATTAAATAAATTATTTTTAGGAATTTGTGACTTGGAATTTATATATAACTTACATATATGTCGCTGTAGCCCACAGCTGGCTGAGTTGATTTTCTGATTGTACGCATGTTTGAGTTGTATATTTTTATATTGTTGGACTTGAGTCGGGAAAAATAACTTTTGCACCTCACGATTGCATTTTCTTAAGACAGACTGCATATTATTTGAATTAAAAGTTAAATCGCGAGTTACTCATATGATAATTTTTACTCTGCATTTTCTTTGGTTGATAATACATCGGCACTTTACTCGTCGATAAAAATATTAAAAAATGAAATTTGAACTTGAAGAATTTTTTAAAAATTATTTTGTATTCCATAAGCAATTTTGATTAAAATTTTCAAATTCTCTAAACTAAAAGTCAATTTTTTTAATAAAAAAAAAAAAAAATTTGTGAGTATTTTTTATATCAGCTGGTATTTATTATAAAAAAAAAGTAATAAATTTTTAGCCGAGCAACTCAATCTCCAGTAAGTAAGTATTCCATCGCGTGCGAATCGTAGCATGAATCTTTTTAAAAAACTAAATAAATAAATATGAAAAAGTATGTAAGTGACGTAGGAGTTTGTTTTATAATAAAATAGTAAAGAGAAGGTGAATAGATGTAAAGTTATACGGATGGCGTATCGTGTGTGTTAATAAAATAGAGGAGAGATGTAATGCAACTATGAGTGGTGAGGATTGGAGAGGTAGTAAGAATAAGGTGGTGGGAGAATATAGCGGTTCCGCGATGATGTAGGTAATAGTCAGTGGTGAGGCCGCCTCGCGGGCCGTCGACAGTGTTGAATTAACAGGTGTCTCGTTCTCTATCAACAAGTTATCAAAGCTTTATCGGTGTTACTCAACTCTTATCCGCTCCCCTAATTTTATACGTATTTTTACTCCCATTTGTATCTCATTTCATACAAATACACAGCACATATATAAAATAAAGTATATACTGTTTGTTCGTTTAATTTATTATTTAACGTGACAAATAACATGATGTCGGAAACGGTGGTGACTGTCCAAGATGGTTCTACCAACAATGCGAACAATCCTCGTCAAGGACCGACCGTCAAAACGGAGCCTGGACAGCCGAGTCTCATCGCTGGAATCACCTTAAATTTACCTTACTTCAAGACTATTCCTGGAATTATAAAGCTCGTGCAGTTGGTAAATACATTACAATACAATACAATACAGCACAATAATATTAACTATATACATTTTGTAAATTGTCTCAGCTATTGTCTTCAGATAACATCCTCGGCCTCACCAATTATTTCATACCCATTTACATTCATTATCATTGTTATTGTTACTATGGATACTTGTATTCAAGTGTCGTATTTTTAAAGTTAATTAAAATAATCTCTTGTACTTCACAGTCATTGATTATTTACAAGTAAATCTCGATGAGTCTAAGATTTATTTTATTGATTGTGTATCACTTTTATTACCTTGAATCAACTGTGCGAGCGAGCGGCAGGTGGATTACATAACAATACACCTGGATGTTATCATGTGTGTGCGTATCGGTGGTGATTTTCATATGGGATTATAATTGTTGATACATGAGGCAATTATGCTGCGGTTGTAAATAAATTTCACTATTTATATTCATTTTTAAAATTCAATTTAACGGGAATTAATAACCTTGAGTATTTTATGAGAGTTTTAATTTTGTGGCGGCGAGATTATTTATTACACGTTTTGTTAAACTGCTCTGAATGTTGGCTCGTAGATCGACGTACTGTTTTTAGCTGGTGCTCGAATTTGTCGGGAAAGATTGCGATTAACCGGTTGGCACAACTATTATATACAATACTAAATAATAATGTCATATTTATTTATTCTCAATCTTTATAATACTTATTTATATTTTTTCTTCCTGTCATAGAATTACATTAATCTTATATATATAAATATATGATCGTATTATAATAAAATCCCAGCTTATAATTAGCTCAAAAAAAGACTACCGTGCTCTTGTACTTTACTCAGCTCCAAGTTATCAATTAAATTTAATTTATCTATCCGTCCATTTTGTTTTTTTTTCTTCTTTTTTTGTTGTCAGGTAATATTATTCGTAATTTAAATTAAATCACGTGACACTAAGTATTCTTAAAGCGTTTTAAATAAGTAAACACTGCAGTGCTCATTGTATGTGACGTAGTCGTGACTCTAAGCGGTCGTTGCATTTCTTTGGGTTCCGTATTTTCTCGCGGGCAATGTCCTCTTGTAAAAGAAAAAATAAATATATTTATATAATAAATCAAGTATTTTTTAACTGTCGCTCGAAGTTCGATACCGCGAGTAATTTATTGGACGGTACTAATTTATTAGTTTATTGGGAATAATTAAAATGGTAAATAAATTTAATTAACAAAGTGCATCGAGATATAAATCTATAGATGTCCATACGGAATGATCGGTGTATGATGACCATACGTGGCGTCCCAGATATTTAACCGAGCGAGTAGAGCCATCCTACATCCATATAGAAACTCGGTGTGTCGCGCGTTGGAACCCAACGGTATTGAAACGATTCATTAAGAATTCATCGTATCCTTGAGTCGACTGTCTTTGCCATTGGGTGTTGCTGACACGTATGTAAAGCCTGTCTATAAGCTACCCAAAAACACCCGATAGTGAGTCTAATTTTTATTCCCACTTTTTTCCGCAGTATTAATTTTATAAAACAATTTAGCGCCTAGATAACGGGAGTTTATTTGTAGAAATATAATTGTACACGTGTAAGATCTTTATATCTGTCGAGGAAAAAAATAATTTAGCTAATTGTAAGACAGTAAAATTTAGAACCGATTATGTCGTCAATCTCCGTGGTCCCTTCCGCGTAATTTCGGTCACGGCAACGTGGGTGCAATCCGCCTCGCTCGCTGTACAAGCTAATTGACGGAATTAAACGTGGGAAATGCATACGCACACGATACCCGACAATCCTTCTGTACCTACTCCATTATATGCCATGTACACTCTGCTATGTACACACGTTACGATGTACTTTACTTCCATTATCGCTTATACTGAAACCGTTAAATTATTTCAAACCCGCCTCAAGTGTTATCAACTAGTTTTATCAACAAAATAATTCAAATAAATTATTTCACATGACTTAATGACTAACAGGTTTTTTTTTTTTTTTTTTTTTATCAATTACTAACTGAGAATTAGATATTTAAAAAATTTATTGCGCGGTTAAATGTTACCTCGTGTCGATTATAAATTTAACAATTACTATTATACTACTGTGTCATATTAATTGTCGTATTTAATAATTGTTTATGAGACAAACATCAGCTCGCATCGCGTTTCGAGATAATGACAATTGTAATCACACCCACGCGAATGTGAGCGGCTCACTTGCGTAACTTAAAATACACGTATTTGTATAGATATATATAATATAATAGACTTAAAGTGTAGTGTAGATTGTGTCATTTGAGGGTTTGCGTGCGGCAGATGGTAGTGGTGGCCAGCATGCTCAAGTAGTATAAAACGGCTAATAATAATTGTGCATAGAGTCAGTAGAGGTTCTATTTGCAAGGACGAACCGCGCCTCAATACTTACACCGGGCTCAAGTATACACGACACATAATATTTGATATTGTAATAAGCATAATATATCATAGTTATGTATACACATACATATACATATGATACACAACCACCAGTGGAAGATAACCAGAGTGAGGAGAACAGTGGGTATTTTAAATTCTCATCGGTTGTGTCCAGCCACGAGACCACCGTCATCATCATTGGGTACTAAATTTTCTTTAGCGAATCGAGAGTGCCGTGAGATATATATATTCAAATAAATATAATGGAGTATGGGTAAAGCATGAGAGCACAGGGTTGCCTTTGCCTTGGACATTCTGGTGCTTCACGAGGCCACTTGTCAGCATGAAATTCAATTGAATTATTTCTTAAATCCATAACTACTTTAATTATTAATATTACCATGTCATCATGCTCATCCATTACGTGTGTAATGTACACTTATTGATTTTATTAAATAATAAAACGCAGTTTCATATATTTTTAGTATTTTTTTTCTTATAGTAGTTACGTACACACTTATTACAACTATCAAGCTCTTTCCGGAGACGGTGCGTTTACACTTGGAACTCGTTTCCTGGCAGCTAGCCAATGTAAACCTAAGCCGATTGGCTGCCAATAGATTCATCGCTTCCTCTCTTTCTACTTTGCTCGAGTGCAATCGAGCATCCGTTCCAATTTCTGCGCGGTTTCTTACAAATAAACTAAGAAAATTAAATGATACAAGACAAATCTATATAAATATAAACATGCATATGTATGACAACGTCTATCTATCAACTATGAGCAGCATGTGTCGTCAACTGATAGATTAACAGTACATTCCGATGGAGAATAGTTTCGAGTGCGTCAGCGAAATGGCAAGAAGCACCGACCATTCCAAGCCGCACCCTACGGCCTCCTCGTTGTCTCTTGTCTCAGCAATCCTTCTCTAATAGTACAGACATACATATTATTATTGTTATTATTATCAAGTATATGTACATATATATGTATGTATGGAATATGGTATCGGAGTCCATGAACGGTCAGCAATTGACTTCCCGACTACTACACTCGTCCCTACTCGCGGTTCTCAATTCTCAATTCTCAATCGCAATAGTAGTCGAACAGCTATAGTAGGTAGACAGTTACCGAGCCGTGACTGCATTTGGGTCATCGGCAAGTTATGTACGTGTCCGTTGAACCGTGCTCTCTGACGATTCATGTCGTTTTATTACTCGTATACATGGAGATACCAGTTTCTCACTGTACTACTGTACTCCACTCTGATGATGCTATTCAAGGCTTTATATTTATATTTTTTACAACAAATAACCTGATGAAATAATCCACATACATATATATAAACATATCTATGTTCATATGTATTTTTACTTTTATTTTATTTGGTGCATGATGTCACCCGCCGATTTGATAAGATGTTTACAAAATTGACACTCCATGTATGTGATACTCCGCTGGCTGTTATGCAGTATGTAGCTTGCTAAAGAGACTTTTTATTTCAGCTCCGAAGAATGAAAAGAACGAGTTTAATTTTTAAGACATAACAGAGCGAATGCGCTGCTGACAAGTGGGTCACTCGTATTAGTGTTATTGAGGATTATTTGCATGTGTTTAATACCAAAGAGTATGAAATACGCACACTCGTTTATTGACGAACTGAGTTGACCTCAGTTGACTTGCATCGCTGGAAAGCAATCTCAGGGGTCTCGAAAGTAGTTAAACCCGAGGCGGTGCGGCTGCCTCGTAAGCAAATTAAATAAACAGCAAGAACAAGAGACGCATGTAGAAACTCGGGTGTATATTATGTGTTATATATCTGTAACTAACTCTACTGCGCGCTACAATAAGCCTTGTGTCGACGTCTCGTTTGACTTGGAATCTATTTTGGTCAGTGATTCATTTAATTCAAAACGATTCGCGTCATTCACACAATCGCATTACTCAACAATCGGCATAAAAAGATATCTTAACTGTTTAAACGTGCGCATTTAGATATTTTTCTCAGCACACAGACTTTCTTATCAGCAATACTTTCGCGAAATATTTTATTTATTATTCCTTTTCGTATAATTATGTTTAACTTTCCATCATACCGTTGTTTAGTTTTTAAATATTTAAAAATTGCGTGACTTTTTTTTTTTTTTATTTATTGCTAGCGTGCGTGGCCACTTCTCAAAGGTCAGACAGGATCGATTGGAATGTTTTAATACCAAGGAAAGTCGTCGTGTTGTAAATTCCATAAACTTTATTAGCCTTTAATCGATTCTATATATACATATATATGTACTTCAATTTTACAAAGTTGTTTTTACTTTGAGCTCCAGTGAAAGTAAAATGTGAGCATTCCTTTTGAAATTAATACACTACATTTATAACGTAATCAATGATACACATCAACAGTAAATTTATATATATATGTATATCAATCCAATGTAATATATATATTAATAAAAATGTTGTGTATGATTTAATAGGAGCTAGTGTTGCGTGAAAGCCAAACATCATCGACCCATAAAGTTCTTTTCGAAATATTCAAACGGTTACCTGGGTAGGGCGGTAGGGAGGTGAGGAAGTTTGATCGATGCTGAGGCAGTATTTGAGACTAGAGTAACCGGTTTATTCGAGGGACAAGTATCTCAAGAGCCGTAGTAGAGTGACGATGTTACGCGGAATTAAAAACTGATACAAATATAAAGAAAAATGTCGGAAGCTGGTTCAGCAGAGCGGCCTTTGAGCTGGTTACCAGACGAAAATATCTACAACGACGAGAACGTTGAGAGAATTGAACTGCCCTACGAGAGTCAACGTAACCTTGGGTGTAAGGTTGGCGAAGACGTATTTCTGGAATATCCATGGGCGTATGTGACGCGTGAGGAAGTGATGAGGCAAGCATGCCAGAGCGGTTCGAGTTTTGAGTGCTGCAAAGACAAAATAGGAGATTACAAGTCGGAATGGATTTTGGTTGGCTACGCCTCCAGCGAGCTGACCTCGACTAGCTTTGTCGTTTGTTTGACTGAAGACACACGGGACATGATTGTCAAGAGAAACGGAGAAGTGACGAGGAAAATTCTGGAGAAAGTTTTTTTTATGATTACTAAAACTAGTAAAAGTTTTGAGGCGTTTCGGGCTGAAGAAGAATTGGGGAAAGACACCGACAGTTCAAGGCCCTTTTTTGAGGTCGAGCTATACTTTAATTCGAATATCCGGAGACGAAGGCATAGTTTAGCTGATAGAAATAGCGGAGATGTAAGAGATGGCGCCATTGATCTACTGCCAGAAGACTCGAGAAAATACAATAATGTATTTATGAGAAAAATTTCAAAAGCTGTAAACACAAATCTCAAGGCCTGTGACAAAAGCGTTCAGTCTTACTTGGGTTATCCGAAAAACAAGTGGACTCAGTGTGACGACATTAAAGACGTAGCAGAACCTGTCGGTGAAGATAATAAAGATGAAACTGCAGGGAGTAAAACTGAGAAGCAAACAACGACTGAGGAAAGTAGCCCAGCTGGACTCCCGGAGGTGATAACTGAACAGGAGAGAGAGATAAACCGTAAAATTTCAGAGTCGTTGATGCAGGAGCCGTTACTAGAAATTACATTCCCAGAACATCTGCAAGACGCGATTGATTATGTTGGCTACAATTCCAAGATCAATATTATTTCCGACGACATAGATAATCTGACAACGAGAATCGCTGAAACCGACAGTTTTAATGATGCTGAAAACTACTTGGATAAAGAGTCTTGTTCTTTGATTAATCTCGACATTACCAAGGGCAAAGTCATTTCAGATGTTTCTTGGCACCCGAATCTCGTTGGATTAGTAGCCATTTCGTATGTAACTAATCCCCGGTGTGACTTTGCGGAAATTTCGGATCAACCTACCGAGCTTAATAAATCAAATGACAGTAGCTACGGTGGAAGTATAAGTACTAGTGCTGGTTCAAGTACTTGTGCACTTGTCTGGTCGCTCGATGAACCACTTAAACCCAAATTAATTCTTGATGATCCTCGTGAGATTAACGTTATTTCTTTTTGTCCCTCTCGGCACAGCATCGTCGTCGGAGGGGCCGAAAATGGACAATTGATTTTCTGGGATCTTTATAATTCATTAGAGAAACCCAAAGATGCGGATTCTGATTATGAGATTCCGGTAATTGTTTCTTCCGCCTCCTCAGACCCTTCCAAGTCTCATTTGCAGGCAGTACGTGCCATTCGATGGCTTCCAACCGACTGTAAAATAACGGATAATGGGATGCTCGAAAATGCACCGGGAAACAATTGCTTGCAGTTGATGACAAGCTCTGAAGATGGCACGGTTGCCATTTGGGATCTCCTTTGGCAGCCGAGCTTACCGCAGACTGCCAAAAATCTGAAAAGTATTGTTAAGGCCGCAATGTCACTGACCGATGATCTTGAGCGACTTGACGGAATCTTTTACCCGCACTACCGGCTCCATGTTCAGCTACCGAAGGAATCCTTCAACTTGACCGTACTCGATTTCAGTGTTCCACCACCAGAGGCCTACCAGTCGGAAGAAACATCAAGGAAATTGTGGTTCGGTACTGCTCAAGGTGAAGTGCTTCACTGCACCTGGCACGGTCAAGAATTTGAGGTCACCGGTGAGGAGAATTGTGACCTCTTGAGCAGTGTTTGTATTCACGATGGGCCGGTCATCAGGATCATACGTTCTAGGCATGTAGAAGACGTTTTGCTGAGCATTGGTGGCCGTATTTTTGCCATTTGGCATGACAATTATATAAAACATCCCGTGTTGTGGAGAAAAGGTGACTGTCGTTACACTGCATGCTGCTGGAGTCACACACCTGGAGTTTTCATGGTAGCTAGGCATGACGGTGACCTTGAAACTTGGGATATATACCGGAAGACTAAGCAACCGGTTCACATAGAGACTATTTCTGGAAAGTTAATAACGGGACTCTTTGAGACGCAAGATCTACTGCTGCATCAACATCAACATCAGAATCAGAATCAGCAGCAAAGAGAAAAAACAAATTCAAAGTTTATTGGTATTTGTGACTACAACGGGACATTTCGACTCATGGGTGAGCCAGTTGAAAACGAGTCAAATTATCAAGAACGAATTGAGTGGTTCCGAAAATTCGTCTATCGAGAAGTAGAGCGTAAGAAGGAGTTTCACGGTTGGCAGGAGGATTATTTGGCTAATGACAAAAAAGCACTTGACAGAAAAAGTGCCCGAGCTGCTCAAGAGGCCAAGCGACGTCACGAGGAGGCGCGGGATAAATTTTTAAAGGAGCAGGAAGAACTGGCGAGAATAAAAGCCGAGAGGAAAGCTAAAAAAATTCAAAAATCCAAAGAGACGATTCTCCGAACGGGAAATCTCGAAGTAATGAAAAATACGCTGTTAAAAAAAAAGGGATTTGACCCTCGAGAGCTTGATAAAGTAAGACATCCACTTGTTCAGCAAGAGGAACAAAAAAATACGAGAATGAATAAAGCGCGAGAGAAAGTCGCTGATAAAGACACTTACTTTAAACACGCGTTGGCTGTTGAGTTTCCGGAGAGTATAAAGCGCTCGTCAAGTGGGCTCGAGGCTCAAACAGCCACGCCCGTGTCGACAAACAAAGTGATTGATGAGGTCATAAATGAGCATCTAAGTAATTATTTAGAAATTAGTTCCGCGGCACAAAAACATCTCGAGGAGAGTCCTCGTGTCCCGAAGTTCGACTGGAACTCTATGATGCTAGCGGGCCTGCTTAGAAAAAATAAAAATAATTAAACTAATTACCGAGGCAATGAGTTGTCTAATTTACATTTAAACTCCAATGCGCAATACCAGCAGGAAATAAATGTACGAAGCCTGCAGAGCCCACGCTTAATTAATATTCATTCCCGAAATTTCTTCAACTTGCCTCCCACTTGCCCGCCCACAAACAAATTCCCTGTATTTCCTACTCTATTTTATAGTTGCGTAATAAATTAATATACATGTTTGTTAGGCCTTATGCATTAACGAGTAATATGATATATGTTGCAAATACTGACGATATACATTTTAATATATTTCAGGGTCTTGGTATTATTTGCATGGCATGCGCGTCTCCGGCGTATATTCCTGCGACGAGTTGGTTCTTATTTGTTGCAACAACGTCCTTCTTAGCCACCCTCTTGTGGATCTTCGTTTACCTCCTCTCAATACGGGAGGCTCTAAAAATACGCATCCATTGGATCTTAACGGTAAATTTATCAAAAATTTTTCCAATCGTTAAAGTCATGACCGCAACCCAAATATGTAATTAAATTTTTTTTTGTCCAGGAGCTGCTGAACACAGGAATAATATCTATTCTCTACGTCATTGCCTTTATAGTCCAATTAGCTGTGTGGAGTTCTTACAGCAATAACCATTACGGCATCAAGTCATCGAATATTGCCGCTGGGGTAAATATCAGAAGCAATTAACGCGCTTATTAATTTATTTGTTATCTTATTTACGATACCTAATGGTTCGATAAATAATTTATTGTATGGTTTTCCTTCCTCAGGTGTTTGGAATTTTCAATACCATAGCTTACGCTGCGGGAACGTACTTCCTCTATGTCGAACACAAGAGCAATAACTCACAGTGAGGATAAAGTACCTGCTTAATTTTAAATCGTATCAGCATGAAGTAATGTTACGCAGGATATTATCCTGATGTTTAAATAAAGGCCATCAGCTGCTACCAGGTCTTAATGCTCCACATCAACACGTGCAAAGTCCATTTTTAAATAAATATATACATATATTTATAAATCTACGTAAATAATATTACATATTAATATTAATAATAATAATGAACAAAAAAATATGAAAATTATGAAGCTTAAAGATAATTATCGGTTAATTAACTCATACTTCCTCACTCTAGATTTTGTTAAAACTATTAAATCAAAATTTTAATTTTTCTATCGCTCTTATTTTCTCATATTATATATATAATATATATTGTATATTTATAATGATTTGTAAAACAAAAACTGTCATAAGATTTATGAGTGCGACTGATAAAGTACAAAGGGTTAAATATTTTCATCAACAATTGCTGGTTATTAGAGCAATAAATAATTATTTAATGAAAGAGTTTTGAAATTATGCGAAACTCGCCAGCAGTTTTATTGAATCAGTCACAAATCTTACGGCAAAAAATGTCTTTATAAAAAGCTTACGTAGTTAGTTATATATTTTTCTCTCACTTCATTTATTCTTTTCTATATTTAATCATCAACTCATATGACGATTTTTATCTTATTTTTATTTACAATTACTATAATATACGTACGATAATATAATATATACATACATATATAATACACTGTAAAAAAATTGGGAGTGAATTCGGGTGATTACGAATTTTATTTAAATTTGAATTAACTCTGTCGGAGTTTAGGAGTTTTGTAAAAAATTACGTTGAATACGGAGTCAATAGGGAAATTGTCTCTTTGGCAGAGTAATTTCGGAGGGATTTGGATTTTATTTAAATCCACATTTACTCCGATTCCGAATTTTACCCTGAGGATCAAATTAAAAAAATAGTCATCTACTCCAGATTTAATCCGCTTTCACTCCGAAAGTTTTTTACAGTAAATAATTACACATGTATTCTAAATTAAATTTATCAAGTCTCATGTACATAAGACTATATATATATTCTTATATAAATCAATATTTCTATACGTCTATATAATTTGATGATCGATAAATTCGGACCAACACGAAAGCTTTGCCAACAAATTTGTACTTTGTAATAAAATTATACAGAATTTAAGAAAAAAACATTTGATATATTAGTCTCAATAGATTGAAATAAAATGTGACTTTAACAAGTGCCTTATTGAACAATTTACAGAACAAGATTTAGTGAAAGTATATTTTAATTAAAAAAATTTTCTACTCATTTAATTCGAAAAATTACATAAATGCGTCAATCAAACCGTCAAGTGTTTTAAGTTTTAATAAATACAAACATCGAAATATATATAACAGCTATTTATTTATATAAATCACTTTCATACATTTTAATTATGTCTGAAAAAAAGTATAAAAAAAAGGAAACATCGAGTGTTGCATTTAGATAATTATTGTAATTTAAAATTCAAATAATTATATTTATAAAATGTTGTAAAATTATATTCACATATTTATCGTTAATTATTAGAAGAAGTATAAATTTTGTTCACTCATTAAATTTTATTTATTTGTAAGCTATGGATGATTAATAAAAAATATAGTGTGAAATTTTTATCATATTCTTTTACTCCGGTTCCGGAATTTCAAAAAAATCACTGCTTTGGAGAAAACTGAAAGTTTTTACCAGAGTGATTTTGGAGTAAATATGAAATTTATTTAAATACTTATCCTCTATAACTATGAAAGTTTTAATAAAATTAATATTTATGCAAAAATATAAATAAAATAATTAATCAGTTTTACTCCTCGAGTTTCACTCCGCGTTTTTTTTAATTGATAAAAATTTAAATTTTGCTCCGACGGGATTTCCAGAATTAAAACTAATGCGTTCCGCATTTAGTCTGCCAATTTTTTTCAGGGTATAAAATTAATATATAGATATTTTTATAAAACGAGGATAAGAGAAATGAGGATTCTATTTATTCGGCTTAAGTGAAGCTCAATAATTTTATCATGTACGATAATAATACATAGTTCTTAAATTCACATTCAGCCTCTTATGATAACATTGTATGTCATATATGTTCATGGCGCGTATGATATCATTGATGACGTAATTGCGCGGAATGGGTTAGTAGTCATAACTCTGGCGTGCGCGCCTCCAGTTGATCGTAGGCAGTCAGCGGTGATCAGTCAATTAAAGGTCAGTTGAATATTTTTTTAATTAAATTAATTAATTAATTACTCTGAACAATTTATTGACAGAAAAAATATTAAAAATTTAAAAATTCGAGCCGCTCAGAATAATTTTAAGTGGAGATCGATGACTTCTTTGAACATAATGTAAACAGTGTCAATTATTGAGTGACAGGTGGATACACGTGCTCGATATTGATTTAAATATTTACCTATTTAAAAAGAAATTCAAAAATTATTTTTTCAAAATTATCTACTCGCTGAATTTTTCAAATTTATAGACAAAGCTTATTTTTATTGGAGCGTGGGTAGAGGTAATTAACAATGTCTCAATTTGGTGATAATTAGTAGGCAGATCGTATAAATTAGCATTGAAATAAAATCGGCATTGGTATTGATCCAGCGTTTGGTCAGAGATTCAAGGGCGTGGTGGTTGTTTGTGTATTATTGAAGCGTACTAACGTTCAAAATGATAAGCAACATGATTCAAAGCTCGGCACGCTATATTTATAAATAATTTTTTATTAAGTCACTCCTATTTTTGTTTGTAAGAAACACCAACCGGTAATTCGTATTCGAAGTGGGTCGACCCACGAAAACATAGCCTTGTCCTACTTTCCCACTCCCATTTGTTGAATATATAGTTAATATAAACACAGTAAAGTAAATAAAGACAGCAAGTCAGCAAGTACTGATTCGCTGGACAGATTTATCTTTATTGTAAATTTTGGCACAAGTTTTCAGAAAGCAAATGTTTATTTTATTCGTTGCTTTCAGAAAGTGAAAGGAGTTTGATATCATGTCGCACACAGTCACAGTGAGAACCGCTACAGTGACCACCAGTACCTCGAGTATTATTATCAACACTGGGTATTTGAAAACTTATCGAGGGATTTTGAAGTTCTTGGAACTGGTATGTAATTTTTAATTACAATAATTACTGATAAATTTATCATAATTATCAATAAAATTTGTTCACTTTTGTTTTAGATACTGGGTGCAGTATGCGTGGGAATAATGGGGCATCATTTTGATCTGGGCTATCATTACACTGTTCCAAATCAATTTTTCATGCTTATGACGACAACTTTTATGATAGCGACCTTTTTATTATTACTGAGTTGTCTGGTTTCCATTGCCACGGAATCTATTATCTCTAAGACAATTTATGTAAGTTATTTTAATATAAATATGTAAATAATTATCTGCAATGCGATGATATTGGTATATAATTTATTTGACGTTTGTAAATGTCATTGGATGTATTTAAATTTAATATGAATTATACAATTTCAGGAAGTTATTTATCATTCAATTGCATTTGCATTATTACTTGCCGCCTCTTTAAATCTCATGGTGAGAGTGACTGACCGCTATAATAGAACAGCACAATATGATTTATTGTTAGGCGCTTCGGTAAGCTTATTATTTATTTATTTTATTAATAAACTGTAACAAAATTTTGAGTGAATATGAATTTTAATTCAATTCAAATTTACTTCGTCACATAGAATTCTAGAGTTTTCAAAAAATTCACTTCGGATACGGAGTAAATAGGATTTTTTTTCAACGGAGTAATTTTGGAGCAATGTTAATTTTAATTAAATCCACACCCACTCTGATCTAGAATTTAAATTTTGAAATAAACTCCACCGGAGTGAATTCACTTTGAGGACATGAAATAAAAAAAAAACCATTCGCTCCGGATTAAATTTGCATTTACTCAGAAAACTTTTTACAATGTAGTTAAAAAAAATTATTTATGTCTATTTATTTTTACAGATTTGTGGACTGGTAAACTGTGCCTTGTATTTCTTCAGCACCGTCCTCGCTCTAAGAATGTACAGAGGCCTGTAAAGTACAAAATAACACGAGACAAAAAATAAGATGAAAGTACTTAAAAATTAATGGGAATATTTTTTATATAAATATTACACACACGGTTAATTTTATACTGACTTCACAAATAACAAAGTCTGAATATACAAAACAAAGTACGCTTACCAAATTTTTATAGTCTTTTGATGAAAACTGGAAAATATTTTTTTTCCAAAGGTTTATTTATAAACGAGTATACAGAGCAGAATATTTTTTAATAATCGATTTTAAATTATTGTTCTCGAGATTTTGGAGTTGTAATTTTACTTGATGTATAATTGTTAAGGTTTTATTAAGCTGATTATTTTAAACAAATAGTAAAGTAATTACTTGTATGTTACTTTTTATTATACAAAAATTTTAATGACTTTAAAATTATTAATTAATTTTAAACAGGAGACGGGTCCGTCAGAACAGAGTCTCCAAAAAATGGTGAAATTTTTTTTTAATGGTTTTAAGTTTCCATTATTCACTTTTTAAATCAATCCTGGAACTTTCTGTCAAACTTTTAACTCAAATTTACACTAGACTTAATATTTATTAATAATCTCTTTGCAAAATAGAAAATTTAATAATTTTTAAAAAATATAAGCAAATAAAAAAATTATACACATTCAGTCCCTCTCCATACATATATAAGTTACGATTGTATTGAAATATATCAGTCTATATAATTTGTTAATTTTTATTAATTAAAGTTAATATTTGAATATGTTATTCTATTAATTATTATTTAATAAGTGTAAGAATTTGAATAAATATAGTAAATATTTAACAATAAACAAAAAACAATTTGCTAAGAAATTGTACGAAAGATATATTTATCAAAGATAAAATATATGTTGGCTAAATATAACTGCAGCTTGTAATGTCTGTATGCTTAATAAAAAAATTTAATATTAAATGTGCAAATATTTTTTCCTCCAATTATTTATTTAAAAAAATATTTTTCAGACTTTATAATTTGCCGTCGATTAATTGATAAGTATTCGAATGTATGTATGACAAATGTCATGTTAAGAGTGTATCGCGTTTTTTATTATTTTTCAAGAGGTTCGAGCATTCTTTGGTGGCGCGTGCCGAAAATAACTCGACTCCGCGGATGTTGTGTCGAGTCAACGCAGGGGGTAAAACGACACGCGTTCATTGTAAGCTACGCGTGAGGACCCTTCTTCAGTTTCCTCCGAAAACTTGATCATCATAGACCTCGTAGAACTAGATCTCGTGTACTAGTCATTTAGTTAGAAAATTTTAAAATTAATAACAATAGTAATTAATAAAAAAAGTAAATTAAAGTGCGTGAGAGCAAGTTGATAAAAATAAACCAGCCGGTTAACGAACTGGTAAGTGGATGTAAACTAGTCAGTCTAATTCAGACAGTCATCTCTCATCTCGCGTCAACAAAGCACAAAGCACGATGGTCAAGACCGGCAGACCGATTATACGGATGGCCCCGACCGAGACCCATTCATCTGGTGGGATTCAGTGTTGCTGGTGCAGATGTTGCACCTGTATACACATCGAGTTCATGAAAACTTTGCCGGGTGCTGTCAAAGTCGCTGAAACAGTAATTTATTTCCATACATTAAACTCAATTCAATAAACTTTTTTTTGTATGCAAATAATTTTTTTTTCTTCAGATAATGAGTGGATTGATCCAGAGTTTGCTGATAAATTACGGACTTCGATACAGTGCAAATATTGGATCGGCATTCGAAAGCGCTTTAACTACATCGTCTGCGTGTTTTTTCACTTCCGCTCTACTGCTCGGCTGCTACATAATTTCAGAAAAGTCTTATAATCTCATCCGGGCCTCGCTTTTTGTACGTATTTAAATTTATCACCGTTGATTTTCTCAGTACCGAGCGGTTTATGGATTTAAAAATAATTTAAAACTATAACTTATACAGGAAATGATGTTCAACGCATTTGCTTGTTTTTTCTACTTGAGTTCCGCTTCATACCTCGCATTCTCCACGAAAATGTTCCTAGGGGTTCAATATTATATTACACCGGGATTTGACGTTTATCCGGCAATGACTGCTGCCTACGTAAGTCTATTTTCGTATCATTTTTTTATAATAAATTCTGAGTAAGTTTAGTTATCTTACTTTTCAGATGATGAGCGGAGTCGTCGGTGTAATTCACGGGGCAGACGCGTATTTTTCGTTTCGCCATTACAGAGGAAGTAGATAACTGCCAGTAGTTTTATTAGGATCCAAGCAGAAAAGTCAATTATCAAATACCAAAATATTTGTTTATATATTTATATTTTTTTTTATCCAAGTGTAAATTTTCCGTATTTTTTATAGCAAATTTTTTTATAAATACAAAGACAGAAGTATTAAACTGTTTGTTTATTTAAAAAAAAACGATTATAAAAAAATTTTCAAGCCTCAACAGACCTGTATTGAACAAAATTAGTATATTACACACCTAGGGAGAAAAGGATATTCTAACCCACGTGTGTAATTGCGTACCTGAGCTGGTGATAAACACGCGGATGGGGACACTCTAATTTCCTCCCTAGATGTCTATTTAATTTTTTAGCAGACCTGCACCTGAAAGTCAAATTCTTACCATTGTTCTTTCGTTAATGAGAAAACAAATTATAACAATTAGCGCATGCGCCATTCTTCCCAGAAATAGAGGCAAAAATTTAAACTTTCAAGTGCCTTTGGCTCGGGTAGGCAATTATTATTAAAAATATTGAATGATAAAAGCATTAATTAATTAATGTTTATGGAAGATAATGAGTTGTTTCGAAACTCTGGTATCGTACGCGCACATTAAACATAAACATAGTAATTTAATGATTAAATTACGCCGTAAACATACAAACGATTCATTCTCATCTCTGATTAAATGTTCCTGATGGTTTGTCTGCTAGTGTATATAGACAGTAAAATTATCTTGCGCCGGAAATTGATTCTAATAAACCGCATGCTCAATAATAATAGTCTATTTTAGAATCATTGACTGGGAAATAAATTGTCCCAGGTGAATTAGTGTCTGAACAAAATTAAATAATAATACCGACGATTCACCATTCAGTTCGTTCGAATATAAAAAAAAATAATTTATCATTTGTGAATGCAAAATTTTAATTTTATTGCGACTTCGCAAAAATTTGTATGCCAATAATTAGACTTGTACCTGCAGTTTGCGTTTTTCGATCTCCAGTCTATGATTATCCTCGACAACCAGCGTAAAATTGAATGTCACTCTGGATTTGATTTATTCCTCAACAAGGTCTTGGACACTGGCAATTTTTTAAAGAATAACAGCTAATGAAATGTAATGATTTATAAATTGTTAAATTAAATAAGCGATCAAACGTCAGAGTAAAACCCTACTCTGTGCTGCGTTTCTCTCGATTTTCACCACCACTTGCGTTCTTATGCTGCCAGTAGCAATGGCTCATGCTGTCATACCGTATGGCCTCAACTTACACTCAATAGCTACAAATGAACGTAGTAAAGCATGTGCCCGGCAGTTTACTCCAGGATTTCGAACCGGTTGCTTCACTTGAGCTCCGATACTCGTTTCACTCTCGTTCCAGCCAACACCTACCTGATTAAATTACTCCAACAGGTTTACTTGTAATTACTACTTACAAATGTGATTTATCGAAACCTATCGTTCGATTTCCAATTATACATTTACATCAGCAAAATGGATTTCGACCACCGAAATTCTACCACCGCTTCAACAATACGTATGTACTTTTTTTTTAATTAATTATTTATCAATACTCAGATTATTTTCGTACCCAAACTACGTGTGAAATTAATTTGTCCGACTTACATCACAAAACAAAAGCAATGTCAAGTTCGTAAATGACAACCAGCTCACGATTTTAAAGTAATTACTCTTTGAAAACATATAAAATTTATCTATTGTAATTTAACAGCGGCCTTGAGTTAAATAATAGTGCTGCCAATCCATGATTTATTATTTACCTCGATAAATTTTTTCTCTTGCAATTATTTTCCTTGTAACTCACTCGCGATTGCCGTTAATGGCAACGCGCATTTCTAACGGGTATAATAATTTCCATAAAAGTGATTAGATTATTAAGCGCGGATGTTAATTAAAAGTAAAAACAATACATAGTTGTATATCGCAATATATTCTATAAAATAATGAATAGCTGATAGTCAAAAATGTCACAATACGCCTCCTTTTCTCACCATTTCACCGATTTCAGAATAATAATAATAATAATTTTAAAAAATACCGAGCATTTAAATTTAAATCGACCGAGTGATTTAAATAATTAATGATGATTGTTCAGCCGTCCCTTGGCATCATACGAAATGTAGTCAGCTCCTGAGATTTCCGGTCCCCGGCCCCATGTGTCCCATATGTATTCGTATGATATCAGTATTAGTATAATACGTGCAGCTATTCACTTCAAGCCTATGACGTCTACAGCTTTCTTACCAAAAGCATCCAGAGCCTGACGCATTGACGTCACCACATCCTGAGTGATTTCCCGTCTAATCTTTCCTTCGACCGCATGCCTACCGCAGCACTTGCCGCTTTTCTTTAAAATCTTTTTATGTCTTGTTATTATTTTCTCTTGTACCGACGTCACAATGCCTGGACACTCAATTGTCCTCGCAATGTACGAGTACCACTATCACGGTATTATTTTACCACCATCACAATGCGGGTATCAAGTTATAACAAAAGAATTGATACAATAAATTAAATTTTAATCATAATAATAATTGTTATTATTTTTTATAATAATACAGATGAAAAGTCTCGAATGACGACAACGGCAACGCTTACAGCAGAAAAAGAAGACACGATTTTTACTCTTATCGTCGTGGTAATCGGGGTGATAGTCGCGATAATTATTCTGTTTTCTATGGGCGTATTTTTGGATTGCAGGCATCAGTGAGTAGAAAATTAATGTTTTTAAATGCTGATAAATAAATAAATAAATTTATTGATTTACTTTTCAGAAAACATAATGCGAATAATAACAAACCATTGCGCATGAAAGCCCCAACGCTGGCGCGCAAAAAGAAGCGGATGGACGATGAAAAGTCTTTGGCCTCGGATATGTTTCCCAGCGGATTGACGGATTATGGAGCGGGAGCCTTAGACGTAGTAGTTTAAATAAGAAAATATATATATATATATTTAAATGGGTATTGTTAATTAATATATGAGGTATTACATTGGACTTTTTTATTCCATTACGGAATATGCTAAGTCGGCATTGTTATCTTAGCAAAGAATTAAAATGTGTTGACGTCAGAGAAAAAATAGTGAGCTATTGGAATTTATACGGAATTGATGAGTCAATTTGTGGATGCAAATAACCCGCGATAAAACAATTAGCGGATTTCGGATACATTATCATGACTGTGATATAAATTATAATTTTTTACGTCAGTTTGCTCAACCGTCAGAATAATAATTATTAATTATACAAGCAATAACAAAGCTATTGTCTACAGATTTAAATCGCTTGTAGATCGTAAGCGTTATTTCGAGATAATCTTGTTCTTAAATAATATTTATAGCAACGTGTGCCATATATATATTCACACAGATTATATCTTAGTAATTATTTAGCTAACAGAACTTATAAACTTACGGCTATACTCGGTAAATAATTACACAAATAATTATCTTTATTTTATTTTTTTTTCGTTTGTAAAACAAACATTTATTTGTTGTTTTTGTAGTATAAAAAATCAGGAAAAATGTCAATACCAAAGTTATTATTTTTTATGCCCGCATTTACAATATTCGTACTAATGCAGTGTACTTTACATTTATAATATGCATAATGTATACTAATTAATTATATATTTATGATAAAAAATATTTTTTGTGATATTTAATATGGAAGTCCTGCGTTCCAAAGCCATTATTATTTTTAAGTCCAATAGCAATTGATGAAAAAATTATATCGAATGTAGGAAGTGATAATTATTATCATTTTTTTTTATTTGTAAATATTAATATAAAAAATATGAGCGCTGACGGGAAAAAGGTCGGTGAAAAAAAAATTTCCGTAAATAAACTTGATTGTGGAATGCGATTATAGATTTCGTTGGAGGTCATCAGTGGATTCGGGAATACAAGGTCGTGATAGTGAGCAAATTTACCAAAGGATGTGTTAATATTTTTAAGGAAAAAATTAACAACGTCCGAGAACCATCGCCAGGAGTGCCATGCGCACATAAACTCCGCACTCAGCTTGACGGAAGTAAGCAGCCCGTGGATCGGTATCGAACTCTGGGCTTATTTCAAAGTTACGAGGGAGGGGGTGCATGACGACCATCTTCCTCTTGGCTCGGGTCATCAGCTGCGGAGTTACGACAAAGTGCCCGCAAACCTGTAATAATATTTATTAAATTTATCAATGTGTTTTAATTTATTGCTGTTTGTTGACACAACAAATCTTGTTTCAGTTACCTGATTATACTCCTCCTGGGAGACAAAGCGTTCGCGCTGGATGCGTGTCATGTAGAGGACGTCGGTATCAGCGAGAACTTCTTCAAGGCTGGCGAATTTCTCCTGAGGAATTCCGCGCTGGGCGACGTAGCTCACAACGTGTTCGGGCATTCCGAGCCCTGGTGGACTTACGTACCTTAGATTAACATTGTAGAGCGTGAGTAATCGGGCGAGGGAGTGGACAGTCCTTCCATGCTTCAAATCGCCGACCATGGTGATGGTCAGACCATTAACAGTACCGATTTCTTCACGAATAGTGAATATGTCAAGCAGTGCTTGCGTGGGATGTTCACCTACACCGTCTCCGGCATTTATCATGGGCTTGCGACAATGCTGAGCTGCTCGAGCGACGGCTCGGGGTTCGGGATGTCGTAGGACAACGGCATCCGCATAACCAGCCATTACGGCAACCGAGTCCTCGAGACTTTCTCCTTTTTTAACGGAGGACGTAGAACCGTCCATGTGAATTACGCGACCGCCGAGACGCTGCATCGCAGCAGAAAAACTGCACGAAGTTCGTGTGCTCGCCTCGTAGAATATTGATGCCAGGACTTTGCCTCGTAAAATGTGATCCAGCGATCGCTCTTTCATCACAGCGATGCGTAGAGTTTGGGCGGCATTGAATATGTCATTGAGTTGTTCTTTAGAAAACATATCGGCGGTGAGAATGTGTTGCCCGGCTAGTCCGTGACTGGTTTGTAAATGGACTGGTGGAGGTATCACTTGATTGAAAATAGTTCGCTGATCTTTTGAGGCTGTCGTGAGTAGCGGTGACACGCATCGCTGGGTAATTTTAGCGGAATCTCGTGCCTCAACTTCGGGTGCGAAGTGAACGTTTCCTTTTACTGATTGGAATAAATAAGAGAAATCATTGGTCTCGTCGACGGGTATTTCTTGGACTCCGTTATGTTTCTCGTAGTTTGGTGACAGGAGACGGTCGAGTGCTGAGTTTGGTCGGCTCGTTACGTCGATCATCGGTGCCTGGAGGTACGTCTGGCTCTTGGCGGCTCTCTGGACTTCTCGTATGTCCTGTCCGAACCCTGGATTAACTAGTATCTGTCCCTCGACGTAGGCGACTTCTCCTCTCAACACAACTCTGTGGACACGTCCCCGTAACTTCATTCCAGCGAATGGCGTCCATTTGGATTTGGTAAACGGCATCGCGGTTGGCACGGTCCATTCTTCGTCGAGATCAACTTCTACATAAGTATTTGGTTGGTCGGGAATGTTAAATATTTTTTTAGGATTACGGTAAAATTTGTCGATGAGATCCTGCAATTAAAAAAACAAATATTTTTTTAAATTTTTATGAGTAATAATAAAAATATTCAGACGAAAAAATAGACGGTTTAATGAAACTACTTTATATTTTATCGGGTAATCATTGTTAAGTGGAGTGATCGCTTATCTCAGTGACTTATCGCTGAACAACGTTCAACTTTTTTTTACAATAAATGATAAAATACCCCACAAAGTCTTTTCTAATCTTTAGTATGGCTTTTTTTATTTTTTATTTTTTTTACTTTATGTAAGTATAGAATTTTACAGCGAACACCACGACCATCGTCGCGTTCAATGTCGAAGATTACCATTAGAGATTACTGGTGATCTTTCAACAAAATTCAAGATCACGTTCTATTGATAAAGAATCGCGGGAGGGATTTACAATCTGTTCGTTTATCATTTAAAAATTAAGAAATATTTTTATTTTTTTTTTTTAAATTACCTCCATTGTTAGTCTTCCCTCATAGACGGCGTTTAGAAGGAGAGGTAAAATAGTCTCAAGACCTGGGTAGCCTGGCGGAGGTTTCTCGCTTTCTTTTTCTTCAACAGTGTGCGGAGCTACGAAAAAATAAAATCAATTATTTTTAAAACTCATCCAATAAAATAAAATAAAATCAATAAATTAATTACCATGATCAGTTGCAAAGCAATCGATTATGTCCATGTTGTCCCAAAGAGCTTGTTGGTCTTCAGGATTTCCCAGAATAGGTCTGACCTGTCCTTTGGCATGCCCGATACGCTCCAAGTCTTTCGAAGACAGGAATAAATGATGCGGACAAACTTCACAAGTAACAGCGAGACCCTTTTCTTTAGCCGCGCGAATTATTTGAATCTCCTCTTTCCGAGCGACGTGACAAACGTGAACAGGTCGATTGTGCAAACTAGCAAGAAGCAAGACCGCCGCAGTGGTCTGTCCTTCTGCGTGAACACAAAGCGGGTATTTTTTCGGCCAGCTGTCAAAGTGTTTCACCCAAACGCTCAAATCAGTGAGTCGCAAAGTGGTAAACGTTTCATTCAAATACATTTTCAATCCCGCTGCGAGCGGCGCTATTTCAGGACTCAGAGTGTAGTTTTCCGAAGAGGCGCCCAAGAATAAAGCGTAGTCACAGCGTGCACCCAGAGCAGCCCGTTCCTTGGCGATGGCGAACGACTGATGGTCAACCACTGCGGGGTTTGTGTTGGGCATCGCAAAAATAATGGTGATGCCGCCGGCCAAAGCTGCTGCTGTGCACGAAGCGAAGTCTTCTTTTTCCGTGGCACCTGGGTCGCGTGCATGCACGTGGATATCAATGAAACCCGGTAATTTAATCATTCTTCTTGATGATAAGCAGTCAGTATGAGTCTTCATACGGGGCGCTTCGCCTTTCAGCATACTGATGGCCTAAATAAAATTGATTCATCAGTAAATTGATACCAATGACTAATGACATGAATAATAAATAAATAAAACTCACGTCGACCAAAAGTTTGGCACACTTGACATCAGTTATTAAAGGTACTGAGTAATCGACAGCGAGTCTTCGCGTGCGGTACCCGTGAGTCATGAAATTGGAGACCCGACGTGCCCCTCCATTACGCATCGGCAAATTAATGACCAGATCAAAATGTTTTTTAGAAAGAAAATCGGCAAGATGACGCAATTCGCTGGGACTTGAGTCTTCATTGACATCAATATTCTCGAAAGTCCATTGCACCGGTTCAACCTGTAATTAAAAACATTACATATACATAGATATTAACCACTCTCAGTATGTTTAATAATAAATAATATAAATAGTTGTGAGATTATATTTATTGTATAATAATCTGATAAGTGAGATTAGATTTGGCAAGAATTTGACTCATTACTTTGAGTAAATATTTAAAAATATATAATAAAATACGGCAGGTCGCTTTGTTCCATTATTTATAACCACCGTAAAGTTATTTATATTTTTCAACGCTCAGATGGTTTACTTGCATCATTTTACCGTCAGGTATTGAGTAACTTTTTTTTTATTTGATTCAGAATCTCGGTTATCGTGGAAATTAAATGATAACTGAGGTGTCAGCAATCGTACGCACGTCGAAAAATAAAATAATTCATTAATTAATAAATATATGTATATATATTTATTGAGGTTTATTTTATTAATATTCTTTTAAATGAGTAATCCTCTGATTTCTAAGAATTTTTAACTCTATTAAATTATTATCAATTATCGATACAAGACGTCCAATTAAAAAGCCCGAGTATGTGTTCGATAACGTGGATAGATATTTATCGCAAGGTAAGCCGGTGAATCTACTGTGTGGTGCTGAGTCTCTAGTCGAGCTGGTGATCGCAGTTCGTTAACACGAGTGTATATCAATATGAAGAACAACTTCCAGTTAATCGGATAATTGTTAACTTCATAAAAACCGCGATTGTTTGTACTCTGTTGTTTGTTAATTTATTTGTTAGTGCCGTAAAAAGTACACCAAAATTGCGGCTTCAAAGGCAAAAGAGCTCAAGGGCCCATCCAAATTAGGAATGGGAAACTCAAAGTCACGATGCACAAAAATGTTTGCTAGCAAAAGCGACGACGACCACACGTCAGTCAGCTCCGTTGAGTCGAGAGGCCCTCCGTTTTCGACGGACATCAACGACGGCTGGACAGCGGACCACGAGCTGGAGCTTCTTCGTCGGACTATCGAACAAGATCCGGAGATTTTCATCCTCAACAATCTCATGATGTCCATCCAGTTCTTCGAGAATTATGACGAGTGAGTATTTTTATTTAAAATAATATTTTTTCTCTAGAGAATTTATTTGATAGATCGGGTGATAATCAGTGAGATCGATTTTTATATCAGTCACTAATTTTTTTCTTTGTCAGAGAAATAGCGAGCATAAGGCAGACACTTGTGTCGTCACTCGAAGAGGAATTTAACGCTTGCTTGCCGGCACAGAAGCATGTTCTCGTACCGGATGTACTTCAAGAGCGGCTTGCGCGTAAAGTCGACTTCACTTATGTCGGGCCGTCGATGATACCTTCCGTGGAATCTCTCCAGCCAATTCGTGTCTTTGTTGTTCATGACAACATCGAAGTCTCGGAGCAGAGTTTCGCTTCGCCTTATTGCAGCGTAAATGAAACGGTCACTTACAGCATGCAGTTGAAGCCCAGCAAACATAAAGGTAATTGTAGGAAGTAATAAGCTTGTATAGATAAAAATTGTAAACTGATAAGAGCGATAAAAAACGTATTTATTTACTAGCTATTATTATTTGTATTATTTGTAATTGATGTTTACTGCAGGATATGCGTTGCTGCAGCGGCTAGAAGTAAATCCCTCTAGGAGGAAAACCCAGCGGGCGAGTGTAAATGTGATATATAGTGACGGTGATAGTTATTACAATGGTAGTAAAACTAGTCCAGATAACAACAGCTTGTCAGCGGATCGCGATAAGAAATCTAACGGAAGCGGAAGTTCAAATTTAACCGCATCGTCTTCTAATTTAAATTACGAAGACAGCGCGTATGATGAGAGGGATAATTTTAATTTTAGCACCGGTAAATTTAAAAAGGAACAAATTAGGAAACAAATTAATGACAGAGGCGACGCGAGGACCAGGCAGACCAGAGATAAATTGTTTAATGGAGCTACCAGTTCTGCTGAAAGCTCCAGTTCGGGTTACAAGTCCAGCAACTATGCCATTGACAGCGACAGTGACGGAAGTTACGCGATTTCGACTGTCGGTGATGTAAAAGTTGGCTCAGAGACCGAGAGACCGGCATTCAGTCCGGAAATTCCTCGTCAGTGTTTCGAAATTTACGACCCGCGGAATACGCGAGTACAAAAAAATCTTAACAGTAAAGACAGAAAAATAAGAGGGATTATTCATAGTCGCAAGTACGATGTCTGGTATTTAAATAGCGGAAAATTTATGGATCACTTTTATGAATTATTTACTAATGGGTTGTCTGACTTGATGGGGTTTGATGCGGATGAGGATGAAGATGGACCTTTGGGAGCAGTAATTTATCGGGATAAAATAGAACCACTGGAGTCGCTGATTGGTACCAAAGATGACCAGTTCGCTATTATACCTTGCATCTGGCTGCCTTGGCCGGAAATCGCTGACGAGTGGCTCGACCGACCGCGCACCACGTGGCCCGACTACGACGTCATTGAAAGAGTCAAGGAAATTGGATGCTACATTATTCCTGAGGGCTACGCTGAAGAAAATGGAAACAACAGCTTGAAGAATCTCGAGTGGGAACTGACCTTTCCGGCGGCGGAACGTTATTTAGAAACGTGTATGAGTTATTCACAAGCTCGGGTCTACTTTATGGCTCTGGTGCTCAAGAAGACATTCATCCGTCCTATAGACTCATTTGTTGGGCTCACGGCCAATCACATCAGACATCATATGTTCTGGATGATTGAGGAACTCGACACACCTTCCAAGTGGATGGAGAACCGCATGGGAGAATGCTTGATGACCTTCTTGGGGACTCTGTACCACTCAATCAGCCAAGACGAACCCATAATGCAGGACTACTTTATAAAAGAAAAAAATATATTTCCGGCAAAAAAATATCTTCTAAGAACGCAGAAACAGCTGAAGAGAATCATTGAGAATCCGGTGATGTATTTTATTCACGCGATGCAAAATATTAAACACAGCAGGAGTTTTTTTCCAAAACTAGACTACGCGACGTTGCTGAGAATACTCACTGATGATATTTTGATGCTGATAAATCCGCATCTTGGTGGAACCCGAACGATCAAGTCTCAGTCAAAGAGTATGGAGTCTTTGGAAAAAATTTATGAACCTACTGGAGGATTTTGGGACAGCGCGAAACATGAGAAAGAAAAACGTCGGGTCAGGAAAATGGTTACCAGTAAAAACCTTGTCGACACAAAGACTTCTTACGATCAAATTTTAGAAATTCCGGTGAGTAAAAAATTAAAATCCACTTGTTAATTAAAATAGTCAATTAATTTTTTAAAAATAAAAATTTTAACAGGTAAAGTGTGCGGAAATGGAACCACAGAGGCTGTGCTTGCTGCTGGACTTATTTATCAGACACTTTATTAGAATAGCGGAGTGTTGTCACAAGTATCGATCACTGTCTCAGAAAACGGTGTACATCGAACACTCGGAGAGACTCTGCATGATTTTATCAAAGTACGACAGCTATAAAGACGACGCAAAAGCTTACTTAGACAGACTTCACGCGCTGAAACGCCGCGTCGCCAGCACGAAGTCCCAGAGTGATCCGCCCGAGACCCCGATTCGCAATTCCGATCGGTCTATTTTCTCGGCCTCGCTCAACGACCGCTTCCATCATCCAGTAGAATCTCAAGCATCCGCGCCATTACCCTCGATCGGTGAGTCTGCGGACTACACACGAGAAAATTTCAAAGCTAAAAGTAGTAATGAGGGTCCCCGTGAACTTGATTCCCCTCCAGCCCGCAAGCACGTCACCATGGCAGTAGTCCACGAGGTCGAGCGATCCTCGAGCTCGTCTACCGAAGCAATCGAGCTCCAGCAGATGGGGAATTCAAATAAAAATAGTGAGAAAAATAAGCCGCGATCTGTTTCGCTGGATGACGACAAGAGCTTGCAAGAAGAAACGACCTACATTTGATTTAAATAAATTTAGCTTACGTTTATATTATTTAAATAATGACAGCTACTACTTACTGTATAAATAACTTTTATAATTATATATATTAAATAAAATATTTAATTTATTTATTAACTTACATCAACTCCATGCTCAGTGTAAAAGTCTGCTGTTCCCATACTAGCGTATAATTTGTATCCCATTTTATGTAAGCTGCGAATCGATGGCAGTAATTCCATCTTGTGCTAAAAAATAAATTAAATATAAGTAAAATATAATTTAAAAGTCAATTTTATTTGATAATAAGTACCTTGAAGCTGCCGATTGACAACAGAATTCCTTTTTCCGGTATATGAAACCCAGTACTCATCATTCCTTTCAAATATGCCTCGTATCTGTTGTCACCGAAGCAAGCAACTTCACCAGTCGAAGCCATCTCAACTCCTAGAGTGACATCTGCACCAGCGAGACGTGAAAACGAGAATTGCGGCACCTTGATGCCGACTTTACCGCAGCCAGCGAGGACGTCAACGGGATCTACTGTTTCGCCGACGATTAAACGAGTAGCTGTGGCCACGAAATCGTGGTCCAGAGTTTTTGAAACAAATGGAAATGATCTGGAGACTCGGACATTGCACTCAATGACTTTGAGCTCATTGTCTTTAGCTATCAGCTGCATGTTGAATGGACCAGTGACCTCGAGAGACCCGGCGATGGCTCGAGAAATGATTTTAATCTTAGCCAAAGTCTCGGGATTTATATCCTGCGGCGGAGTCACCAGTGTGGCATCTCCTGAGTGGACGCCAGCGTTCTCCACGTGCTCTGACACGGCCATGCACAGAATAACTCCTTCATAAGCAACCGCGTCGACGTCTATTTCTTTAGCTTCGAGAATAAATTTCGAAATAACAACCGGATGTTCTTTGCTGACGTCGCTCGCGTTTTTTAAATACGACTTGAGGTCTTGGTGTGAATGAGCGACGTTCATGGCCGCCCCACTTAGCACGTACGAGGGTCTAACGAGACAAGGATAGCCGACTTCTTCGCAGAACTCGATTGCCGACTGGAGATTCGTCAGTTCCTTCCATCGAGGCTGCGAAATTCCGATTCTGTCGAGCATTCGAGAGAATTTGAAACGATTTTCTGCTCCGTCAACAGACTCTGGTGATGTCCCGAGGATTCGCGCTTGCTGACGATGCAAATCCATGGCAATATTGTTGGGCAGTTGTCCTCCCATTGACAAAATAATTCCTTCCGGATTCTCGTGGTCGTAAATGTCCATGACAACTTCAAATGATATTTCTTCAAAGTAAAGTCGGTCGGACATGTCGTAGTCGGTACTGACTGTCTCTGGATTGTAATTTACCATTATCGTTTTACGGCCCAGGTTCCGGAGCTCCTTGAGACAGCTTACGGCGCACCAGTCGAACTCTACGGAGCTTCCGATACGATAGACACCTGAACCAATGACCATGGTGTAGCCTGCTGGGAAGTCTACGTCGTGAGTGGATCCATTGTAAGTCAGATAGAGATAATTTGTCGTCGCTGGCCACTCGGCAGCAACGGTGTCTATCTGCTTAACAAACGGGCGAATATTACTTTCCTTTCTTTGCTTTCGTACCACCAGCTCTGAGCTCTTAATAGCGGCAGCTATCTGCTTGTCAGAGAATCCAATTTGTTTAGCCCCCAGCAAGACCGCATGAGAGAGGATGCCCTGACCCAGACCTTCAAGCAGTTCATAGTACGAGATAATATTTTTCATTTTTTGTAGAAACCACCGGTCAATTTTGGTCAGCTCATACAGTCGATCTATTGAGTACCCAGCTTTTATTGACGCAGCCAATACAAACATTCTCTTGTCAGTTGGTTTCTCCAACTCGTCATCATTGAGCGGTTTTATGTAGGGATCAAATCCGGTGACATTTTCATCAACCATACGAAGAGCTTTTTGAAATGCTTCTTCAAACTTGCGACCAATTGCCATCACTTCGCCTACACTCTTCATCGAGCTTCCAATTTTAGTGCTGACTCTCTGGAATTTGCTCAAGTCCCATCGCGGAATTTTAACCACGCAGTAGTCCAAACTGGGCTCGAAGCAAGCGGTAGTTTTGCTGGTGACTGAATTGTTTATCTTGGGCAGAGGAATTCCTAGTGATAATTTAGCTGCGACATAAGCAAGTGGATAACCAGTTGCTTTGCTAGCAAGAGCCGAGCTTCTAGACAACCTGGCGTTTACTTCAATGATGTAGTATTCTTCAGAGAAAGGGTTGAGGGCATACTGAATATTGCATTCACCAACAATTCCAAAGTGTCTGATAACTTTTATGGCAACAGTACGCAGCATGTTGTACTCTCGGTTAGACAGCGTTTGACTCGGCGCTACGACGATTGATTCTCCCGTATGAATACCCAGAGGATCGACGTTCTCCATGTTGCAGACGGTGATGCAGTTATCGTAGGCATCTCTGACAACCTCGTACTCCACTTCCTTCCAGCCTTTCAGCGACTTGTCGATTATCAGCTGGCTCGAGTGAGCGAGTGCCTGCTGGGCTAGAATTCTCAATTCTTCTTTATTGTTCGCGAAACCAGAACCGAGGCCGCCGAGTGAAAATGCCGCGCGCGCCATCACTGGATAGCCCAACTTCTCAGCAGCCTCCATAGCTTCTTGAATTGAATAGACAGCAGCACTTGGCGCGACTCGTTCCTTGATGTCATTTACTTTTTCGCTAAATATCTTACGATCCTCAGTGTCGATAATTGATTGAATTGGCGTACCAAGTATTTTTACACCGTACTTACTAAATACTCCTGATTTTTCGAGTTCGACACCGCAGTTTAGTGCCGTCTGACCGCCGAAAGTCAGCAAAACGCCGTCAGGTCTCTCGGATCTTATGACTTGCTCAACATAAAGAGGGATAATAGGCAGGAAATAAACTTTGTCAGCCATTCCCTTGGACGTCTGTACAGTTGCGATGTTTGGGTTGATGAGAACAGTTTGAATTGATTCTTCACGAAGTGCCTTGATGGCCTGGGACCCAGAGTAATCGAACTCCCCGGCTTGACCGATACTGAGACCACCAGATCCTAGAATCAATACTTTCTTCGGTCTAGTATGTGCTTCTTCGCTGTCAGGTCTGTACACCAGTTTCTCCGTTAATTTATCTTTGATGTTATATTCGGCTGTGGTATTTTTCATCTGGAATCTCGTGGCGTCTAGGAACACGTCGAATAAGCATTCGAGATCTTGTGGTCCAGCTGTATGCTCAGGATGAAATTGTACTGAAAAATACGGCAGGCTTGTATGGACAATTCCTTCATTGCTGTTGTCATTCGCGTTGGTGAAAAGCGGCTCCCAGCCTTCGGGCAGTTGGTTAGCGTCAATAGCGAACCCGTGATTCTGCGACGTCATGTAGCATCGTCCGGTTGTTAGATGAAGTGCCGGTTGATTGTGACCGCGGTTACCGTAAGTCATTTTGTAGCTTTTACAACCAGCAGCAAGTGACAATAACTGATGACCCATACAGATGCCAAAAATAGGAATTTTTTTTGTTGACATCACTCGGCGAAGGTTGTCGACTGTTACTTGGCACACTGATGGGTCACCAGGTCCGTTGCTTAAAAATAATCCGTCATAATTGTCCTTCGTAAGATCATAATCCCATGGAACGACATCCACTCGAGCTCCGCGGTTCAAAAAACAGCGAATTTGGTTGTACTTAAGTCCGCAGTCGACAACGCAGATTCTAGGGCTGCCCTGAGGGTTAAAAGTAACCGGTGATTTACGCGATACCTCGGCAACGAGGTTTCTGTCATTCGGGTTCGGTATCAATGGAATTTCAGCGACAGTCGCTGGCGGCTGTCCATGGATTATTTTTCCTAAAATACTTCCTTTCTCACGGATAACTTTAGTCAGTGCTCGGGTATCTATTTCGCAGATTCCCGGTATTTTTTGCTCCACCATCCACTGGGACAAGGTTTTAGTCTGACGCCAGTGACTCGGCGTGTCGCATATTTCTCCGACAATGAGACCCGCTGCCCATATTTTGTCTGATTCGAACCAGCTGTAAATAATATTGTGCTACTGTTAACAATCCATTAAAATAAATTGACGACAATAAAATAAATAAACGTACTAAGGTAGTCCATGTTCATCTTTTTCGTCCCCTGGTACTCCGTAATTACCAATTAACGGATAAGTTAATACTAATATTTGAGCGTGGTAAGATGGGTCTGTCAATGATTCTGGATATCCAACCATACCAGTTTGAAAAACTTAAAAAAAAATTCATAATCAGTTTTTTCAATAGAGTGAAAATTTTTTACATTTAATTGCTGGTCAAAAAAATAATTTATTATTAATTTATATATAAGCTGACCGGCCGGTAGCCACGTGAATTTAATTCACACGCATGTTAAATATTTTCATCGGACTTGCGCACCGCCATGCGTACGCCGATGTGATTATCAGCTTATCAGTAAGGAAAATAAAATTAACAACAATTTTTAAAATAATTGTTAATATCCGATATAATAAATTGTGCAATCAACAGTGATAATGATAATTAGAGTGAGAGAAAATGATATCTGACAGTGGGATTCGGAGTAAAGAATTTATTATCGGAAAATGGAGTCCGGAGAATGGAGTAGAGCGAACACGTGCTCGGCTTTGTAGATTTAATTGTTATATTTACCAACTTCTCCATCCACAGGCACGTGGGCTCCGAAACTTCTGCCGGGAAAAATAGAACCATTTTCTAGCAAAAGAAAACAGTCGTGTTCACCTCGAATCGACATAACTTCCGACACTGACGGCATGTTATCACTTTTAATTTATTTTTCAAACTGATTACTGCCGGCTGGTGTCTGAACTTATGGCGATACTTTAGAGCATGCTTTTCCAGCAGACCCGTGTTCTGTGTTTGAAGAATCAACCGGCATCCCCTTCTACTTTTACTTTATTTATTCACATCTCCATTCGCTGCTGCCATCTATTTCAGCCTTGAATTCTTCTCTGTGATTGACTAAATAAAATGTGCGCTAACTTTTTTGAATCTCAATCCAGGTAAAAATTTTTTTCTTAAATTACTAATGAGACTTCAATTTTTTTTGGAGTTTCTTTTTTTAAATTAAATTTATTAACACTAATGACTTGTAAACATTAACAGTAAACTGATGAATTTTTTTTTTTTATTTTCAAACAATTAAAATTTATTACAATAACAAACATAGAGTTGATAAGACAGCAGGAAAAAGGACTTATATATGTCTTTTTTCCGGAAAAACATCGTAAATATAAAATAACAGGATAGTAATGAAACAGAACAAGAATAATTTTAAAAAAAGTGTTTGAATTAGGCGGCAATTCTTCTGTTTGTCCAAATCCCGCCGTCATTTTTTAAAAATTCAATTCGATCTGCAATGAAATTATCTTTCGAAAAGTAAAAGTCGAACCAAGTAGGAACCAGCTTGTATCCAACGCTGGAATAAATAAAAATAATTTAGCATTTAATGTACTATAATAATTTATAAAACAATATTTATTGACTAACTAATGATCGGGCATGGATAAAATCTCGGGATCTAATTTAGCCTGACGCAGTAACTCATCATGACGTTTCTTCATCTCGTTCCAATCCACGGCGGAGTCTTGATGACACAAGTGAGCGCGAACTTTACAATAAAGCGGCTCTGCATCATAAACTTCTTTAACTCGGTCTCGCGGTAATAATTCTACTCTGCCTTCAAGTCTCGCCTTGAGTAAAATTACAGATAGAGATTAAGATAAATAAACAACCGACGTTAAAAAGTTATTGCTTGTTGTAAATAAAATAACTGTTACCTGTTTGGAAACTCGCTCATTTTTATCGCTCTCGTAGACCCAATAAATGCACATCGCGGCCTTGCTATTGTTGCTCTACAAAAAAATGTTTCATTTATTTTTTATCAACAAACATATATAGATATATATTTATATCGTTACCAGTTCCAAAGATTTTTTCCCGCGGCTGTCGGTGAAAAATTCAAAGCCATCCCCGTCGTGTTTTCTCAGCAACACATTTCTAGCTCTCGGAGTATTTCCTCTGGAAAAATTATAAGTAAAAATAATTATTGCGCGGAAAAATGTATTTTATTTACGTACTCGGCAAGGGTTGCGAGACAAGTCACGTTCGTGGACCCTTTGGTGAATTTATTCGCCTCATTATGCCAGTCCGTGAATAGATCGCATGGATCATCGGATCTTAATTCGATAAAAGCTAGATCTGATTGTTGGTCCTAGAAAAATTTGAATATTGAGTACGAAGATAACGAGCTTTTGTTCGAAACTTATAGGTCGACACTTTAATCGATATTCTGAAGAGTTTATTGAACTCACGGAAACTGCCATGTATATTAAGTAGTGAGGAGACAAAAGTTTAGTTATGACTTATAAGTTTGTGAAATATAGGAATCAATGGAAGTGCACTTGCGTATTGGAGCCTAAACAAAGCGAGAATGTTCACTGGATCAGCTCAATCGGTATACTGACCCCCACTGCGGTTGTATTTGTGATCACAGCTCACTTCCAGTACTTAAATTACTTGCTCTAAATTTATAAAAAAATTATTTTGTTACGAAATAGGTGAAATTTGCTCCTTGGTATCAGATAACGTCCCAAAATTATCTTGGCATATTTAGCAGCAATTATTGATAAGCTACTATTGATAAGAGCTATTGAAATTTTATTCGTAATTCTAATCATATTTTAAATTTAAAATAAAAAATTTTTTTTTATTAAAATTCCTGTAACTCGTAAACTATTGACTTTAGCGACTTGACTCAAAGGACTTTTTTTAAAGAAAATTAAATTTTCTATAAAATTGTCCTGAACATTTTTGTCGTATGGTCAGTAGTTGACGTTCTGAAGAGGAAAGAAGATTAATTTTATTGAAAAAATGACTGTCGCGGTTGACAAGTAACGTCCTAATAAATAATTAAAATAATTTATTATTGAAAATTGAATTTTCATATTTAAAAAAATAAAAAAGTAAATTTTTTTGACATTTGCTGGTAATTAAAAGTCAATTAACTTATTTTTATAAAAACACTAGACTATTAAAAATTTACAAAGTGGACTGTTTATTTATTCAATTCCTTCGAAGTGAATTTCATTCCGAGGTTGTATTTATTTTACTACTGAAAATCTGCTAAAAAAACTCCTTATTTACCCTGTATGCGAAGTGATTTTTTTTAAAACTGAAATAAAATTCGTAATAACTAAAAATTTACTCTCGATTTTTTTCCAATGTAGAGTTTTGAATAAATGAAAAAATTTACAAGTATTAACAATTTTTATTTCGTTGAGTGACATCTTGAAATATACATTAACTGTTTAAAAAATTACATATTTAAATTAATTATACACAATAATCGCTAATTTAAAATAATAGCTAATAAATAATAAAATATCTGGCATCTGGATAATGGAATAACATTATTTACATTTAGATCGTCAGTCAGACTTATTGCTAACTTAAATAGCAGATACTTGGTTTATGTTTTTAAAATTATATTTATATTAAGATTGTGTTAATCAAGCGATCGTAGACTTTATCCAGGCAATGTTCGACGAAACTTTGTCGTAGAGTCTGGGTCTCTCGATAGCAGACTTCGAGCAGCCGATTCGCCAACTGCTGACTCCGGCCAAAGCCCACCTTCGCTCATCTGGCAGCAGACAAATCATTGGAGCCCCAGCTAATTCTTCCTCCTGCACAAAAAAATAAAAAGTCAATCAAATTTCCGTAGCGATAAAAATAAATTATGATCACAACTTACATTGCAGTCATCTGTTGAGTAAACAGCGTCAGTACATATTCCATTAACAGAAGCAATGCTAATATTTTCACACTTTTCCATCACGCTGTACTTTAACTGAACGCGCTGGAGTAAATCTCCTAGAAAAAATAAAAACTATAATTATTAATAAATATTTATTTATTTAAAACAATAAAATCTTACGATTTCTTGCCCATCCCAGCGTGTTGCAGTGAGAAGTATTGAGCTGCATAAATTCTTGACTCGAAGGCAGACAAATAGGTCTTACAAGATCGGAGTAAACGATCACCGGCTTGTCTAATTTTAGAAGAACAATCGTGCTGCCTTCGACAGGAGACTTTACCATTCCGACAATCCGTCTCTCCTGCTGCCAGGGTGACGTACTGGAGAGTCGTACAGTTCCCAGTCGCGCTGACCACTCGGCCTTCGGTTGTCCTTGGAAGCAGGACGCGGTCGTTAGCAGCCAGTTGGTGGACACCAGCGTAGCATCGCAAACGTGGGAATCTTCTTTGAAAAGAGCAACGTGCCAGGGCCAGTCTCCCGGCTCAGCCATTTTGTTTAGCACCTTTGAGCCTGTTTTTGTTTTCAGTGCCTGTATGCCGCACTCTTGAGTAAATAAATAAACAAAGACATCAATAAAAATTTATTTATATATATTAAATAAATATAGTGATTTATTTGAAGTATAATTGAGTACCTAGTTCAGCACAACGAACATACATAACTTGTTTACTCGGACAGGGCGCGCGTACAAAAGATATTTCAGATGCCAAAGGATCCTCCATATGCACATACTGAACGTCTTGTTCGTCGTCAGTTCTCATTTCAACGGAACTCATTCCATTATAAGTCAAAAGAGTGCACAAAGAAGCTGCTGCTGTTTGAAGTACTGTATCCATTTCCGTTTGGGGTAAAGTCGCATTCAGATTTTCGATACAAAGTTTTCCAACAGTTCCTTTTTCGTTGAATATCACGTAGCCTTCGTGAGTGTATTTCGCCGACAGAGGTGTGTCTATTGGCTGGTTTTTAACAGAGCTTACGCTTTGAGCCAAAAATACTGATGGAAAATATCATAATAAATATTTATATGCAACATTTATACAAATAATCGCAATAAGTTAAATACTGACGGCAATCTTTCTCGTCTAATCCATTGGGACAGTCTGCTTTGCCGTCACATCTTTTAGTAGTTGGAATGCAGGTTCTGCCGATTCCGCAGTGCATGTGATTCTCTTGGCAGTAAGCGCAGTTTTTTTCATCAGATAAATCTGGGCAGTCGACTATGCCATCGCAAATCCGTGGAGACAAAGCTTTGTTCTGTAAATCTCTCACGCAGCCTTCAACAATAATCTCAATTATTATTTTTTTTATTAAAATTATATTTAATTTAAGTAACAGTAGAGGGATAAATACCTGGTTTGGGTTTACAACTTCCTTCGTCGGCATATTCCGGGAAATTTGAACAATCTAAAGCATTTTTAATTCTATCTGGCAAACGATTGCCGCAACCAGACCAAAATTCCCGGCAAAAACTACGACAGGGAAGTTTAATCGTCGCCTCGGGTGTTCCTTCGACACACGCTGGCTGCAATACTTGACACACAAAATCGTAAGCCAGTCTGTAGCACTCGGCGTCAACAAGTTCTCTGTTAAATATTTGCAATTAATAACAAAAGTAATGGAGTCATACTCAACTTTTAAACAAATATTGAAAAATACCTAAAGGCTATTACGTTCTCTTCGACGTCAGAGAGAGATCGGTGCCCAAAAATGTTCGGGTAAGAAGTGACATTGTAAGGAAGATGTTTGCAGTAAGTCAGCTCCAGAGAACTGCAGCTCCTGGGCGGCGGGGCCGTCGTTGTTGTTGGGGGAGTCGTGACAGTTGTCGACATGGTTATCTGGGCATTGAGCGCCGCGAAATTCTCCTGGACCTCAAGGCTCTTGGGGTCGATAGTCAAGTTCACCAAGTACTTGGCCGTCTCGGAGTTTATTTCCTTAGTCAGGACTTGGACGACATCGGCAACTTGTACCGTCTGATAACGCGGATCAAAGCGTAACTCGAAGTGTACAACGAGGTCACTGTTCTCCACTCTGTGGTAAATAAAATCGAGATTAACCAGTTTATTAACAGCAAATTTATTTATTTTATTCCGTTCAATTAATACATATTTATTAATAATAAATATACGATCGGGAATTTATAGAATATCCCAGTAATTATTATTTCAGCTTTCAGATAAAGTAATCCGCATCGTGATATTAAATAAATATATGCGGAAGTGGATTTGTAGGTCGTGATACCACTTACCCATCTAGTGCAAGAACTTCAGAAGCAATGAAGGAAATTCTGAGATTGCTCCTGCGGAAAGCAAGATTCAGTCTATCACGATATTCCCTCGCACGGATACGGAAAGCTTCAGTTGACGGATCAGCCAACTCTATTGTGAACGAGTCGCCGTCTGTCACGCGGAAAGACGCGAGGAACACTTGGTCCGAGGGAGGGTCTGACGTCAAGAGGTGATCTGCAACAAAATTAGGAATAAGATATTACAATTTTTAGTAAAACTCAGCGACAATTGACACGAGCTAGTTGGCATATTTTACGGACGGTATGTATGGCAAGGCCGTGTTTCTCCAGAGTAAAGGTCGATCATTAGGCACGGATACAATATAGCAAATGGTCACGGTGATCGTGGGCTGCCGGGGAGGCGGTAACTCGGACGTACCGTTAGTCCGATGATATCATCGAGGCTCTCTCTCCCTCGTGTATTGTGTGTACCACTGGATCATTGCTCTGCTCAGACACCGTGCCGAGTTTAAATAACAAAAATAAGACAACATACAAACTCCTAAGATATATTTATACACAGAAAAAAAAGATTTCATGACGCAATAAATATTTTTCATTATTGAATGAAAAAGAAAAAATTTCTTGGCGTAGTAAATTTTTTTTTTCAATTTATAATTCAAAAAATTGTATGATACTGAAGTTAGCCGACGTCTATTAATTTTTGTAACTTGTTCAAAATGATAAATTATAAAAAAAAAAATATTTTGAAAAATTGCACATACAGTTTTTTAAATTTTCTACATGTGCATATTTTTAGTTTTTTTTTTTTTGTAATTTCTTGGGGCGAGTAAAAATATTTAGCGTCAAGATATAATTTCTGTGCATAAATATACGGCTTATCAGCTGGTTTATTTAAGTTTAAAATTATAGTTGTTAATGCGCGCTCTCAATCTATATATTTATATCTTTATAAATATGTATCCAATAGATACGATAAGTAGATATAGATATAGACATATACAGGTATGATTATAAAAGCGCTGTGGGCTTATGAGTAATTTATTTAAATAGAGATACATTAGTATGGATTTGCGGCCGGACGAACCGGTAATCGATTCGGGAATTTAAAGTCGGTAACTCGGTCACACCGTTAGCTACACGCGCTCGTAAGACCTCAATGGGCTCTGGCCGCATCAACATATCTCCTACGGCTCTTTTTCTCTCTCGTTATCTCATTCGTGTGGCTTTTATATCCATATATAAAAGCCACATTCATAAGCATCGTCAATGATAAACTCACGAATAAACTCACATCCTAGGTAGATAGAGACTCCAGAAAAGAGGAGAAAGAGCAAAAATGCCGCGAGTACGCAGCATCCACATCGGTATTGCCCGCCGAGTTTCCTCGTGAATCTTATGTCGCTGTCCGAGGACAAGATTGAAGACGGAGTTCCCGCTCTGCTGAATCTTCGCGTGCTCACCGTGCTCACGGAAATCTGAAACAAGAAATAAATATAAATATTACAGTATCTGAGTTGTGTAAATGCCACTGAGATTACTTTTCCCTCTCGTTTACCCCAGCTGGCGATTCACTGAGTGCACCCATATAAAGACTCAAAACCGTGACTGGAGTTTGCGAAAGGAAGATCGACAAATTGGTTATTAGAATCGAGAAAGGTGGGTGTTGTCTCTGTAATAGTATATTGTTAACTGTTGGTTTATTCTCTGCCCATCTAGCCGAGCATCCCATCACCAATAATTATCCGTTTATCCATTACGAGATTTTTTAAATAATTTTGGCGATGCTGGTTTCCGTACGCCTCCTTGCTGTCGACTTTAATCACTCGTTGGTTTACTCGCGGGCGGTATTGCTCATCATAAATGATTGATTCTCATAAGGAAATTATTTAACAGACAATTAATGTCTGGTTTGATGACCCAGTAGTTTAAACGCCCGTGTAATAGCAGTTGCTTTATGCGTAATCTCTGTTTTTGCACACCCATGGTATTTTAATGCCTGTGTTACATGTTGAGCCAATAGACTTTGCTCCTACTCTTACATTACTCCCGCTCCCGAGTAAATAAATATATATACATAGTATATATTTATAGTACAAGTTGTGGTAGTAATCTAAGAGAGAGCAATGCAACTAAACAGCCCCACGCCCTACTCGTTCAAATGTTACGTGCGGCTCACGCTCCAAAGAACACTCGATTCGAGAATCGAGGATTGCACTTTTCGTGCAAGTATTAATAGGATTTTAACTTAATAAAGGAAACAAGAAGATGTCTATTAATAATAAAAAACTCTGTTGCTAAAGGTTACTGCTTGCGGAAAAAATGTTTTGAGAAAATTCACATGAGCATCAATGAGTAAAATAAATTATTATAAGTAGTGAAGTCTGCTATCTATTCGCAATGTACTAGATAAAGTGAGGGGATCAGAATAATTAAATAAATATAAAAGTTACGTAAAAGTTTTGATAGAGACTTAAATGATACTGGCGAGCAGAGGTGAACTACTAAGACTTAGGGCACTGTTACGAAAGTTAAAAGTTACTTTGAACACGAATATCTCAGGTTTTTTTATGGAGAACGAGTTCGTCGACCCCGTCTCGGCGGTGTTTTACTTAATTACAATCAATATATGATTATTTTTGAAATTAATGATAATTCAAATGAAATTCATTTCTCACAATGTTATTTTATGTAATTACACTTCCCCTCAACTGGGTGTTAGCATGTCTGAGAATAATAAGCAATAAATTAATAATCAAAGTCGTGTATAACCGTGAGGCTTAAATAAAATATATTTATCTGTAAAACAAAACGCCATTTCCGGACAATTTAGCAATCTTGTATTTAAATCTCAAGGAAATGTAAAAGTATTCTATATCTTTATCTATGTATCTGTATCTGTATTAAATTAGAAAGTACGATATTCAATGTCAGTGATGGAAAGGAATGTACTGAGAGCAGGGAGCTAAGACAAATTAAATTTATATTCTTCAGTAGCATCTTCGTGATAATTGAAGATTAATGCACTTGAGCTATCAACTTTAACTGCAGCCTGTTATTATTGAATTTAAACTTTCTACCTCAATTACCCATCGTTCCTCGTTCCGCGCTTATCGCAGTAATAATCCGCGGGTTCGATGTATAGCTCTCGATCTATTATGCCCGAGCTATTATTCATCCGGGTGCTGCACGTGGAGATGCTATCAGCGACGGGTTTATTATTTAGATTCTCTGAAAGCCACTGCACGGTGATGACACGCCGTCACGCGGAAGCGAAACCGTTGGCCTTGGAGTCAGTAATAGTTGAAGAAAGGAGCTTAAAAACTCCTAGGACAGCAGACATACTACATTCTTACTGTCTATATCTAACCGTTTAAATGTCTAAGTGACAAGACACCAGCAAAATTACTGAGCGAGGTAACGGTATCACGGACCTGGTCAGAGTCGGATACTTCTGCTTCTAGTAGCTTTACTTCTGCCTCTATCTTTAAAAAATGTCTCTTGTGTTCTTGGGCATTGTGAACCCAACCCAACTCAAACTGGCCCAGCCTGGACTGAATCCGGCACACCGTCCTTTTATTATTCCTATCCAGCTAAACAAACTTACGGGTCTTGTTGGACTGTATTTTTGGTTGCTGAATGAGTATGTGTGTGCGTGTGTGTAATATACAATACCTTATACGAGGCACGACTGTAAGCTGAACGTGAGAGGTCAGCGAAGAACAAGGTCGACAGTACAGTCACAATATGTAAGTTTACAAATACGAAGAATCATCGCGAGTTTTATTATTTTCTTTGGTATTCAGTCCTGGTCTCGGTGGCTCTTATTTCTTTGTTAAAAAATTCATTTATTTATTTAATACACAAAAGTTATTTAGGACATGGAAATAAATACGACTGAGTCAACCTCGCGGAGGAAAAATAAATATTTAACATAAACGGGCAAGAAAATGATTATTGGACCGGTCGGACAAGAAACTGCTGGCACTCGCTTAAGAAATTCAAAAATGCATTAGGCCAACTCGCGCTTTCTTCTCAAGCTAAACCCGTCTCTTTTTACAATTATTTTTATTTACGCAATCAGTTGAACTTTAGCGGTTGGTGCAGCTCTTGAGCCGATAGACCTCAGCGAATATTAGACGAGGATCGCTGATCATCCACGACTAATAGTTTCTTTATTACCTCAGCCAATATTACTCTCTTTGTTTGTCTTTAAAAAAAATAAATTCACATCGTGGTCTCATTGAAGGCTGGATAATAATGACTGAGATGATGAAAGGTTGCAGTGTATTATTTTTTTCAGGCGAGATAAAAATTTGTATAGACTCATGCTCGTGTGCATAAATAATGCCGTACATTCACTTATGCGCACACTTTAAAGGTAAATGGAAGCCCCACTTTCACCAGCTCAGAGCATAAGGCTATTAAAGGGTGACTTTATCTCTCCATTACTTTCGAGATGATTGGAGGTACTCTCATTCCTAACCAGCGTTTCATGCTCCAATGCGTTATTAATAATTTATTATTTTTTTTCTACTCCGATGTCTTCTCTACTGCGACCGCCATAAGCCCAAACAATTTTATCACCAGGAAAAAAAAAAAAAAATTACCTTCGAGTCCCATGAACTCTTTCTTTTGTGCTCCATCGAAACAGTCATTTTACTCCAGTAAAAAATATATTATCTTTATATATATAATAACAATAATAACAACAAAATAACTTCACTTGTGCACTATTACACTTTTAATATCATAGATGTAATTAAACATTTTAGTTTAAATAAACAATTATTTTATCGTGTAATCGGTCTGTCATGTGCGCTGTGTGAAAAACCCACCAGTCTTACTGGGTACACATTTATAACAACAATAAGAATAGTTAGAGTTTCATTGTTTTAAATTATTTGTCACTTAATTAGTAATAAGACAATAGGAATCTGAAACGGTCTTAAACTTGGTAACCGTTATCCCACAGGTAAACACTCGTCCATTAAGAAATAAAAATAATTATTTATCTGATGAATAATTAATGACTGCAGGTGCTGTCTCAGGATCCCGTGAAAAGTTAACCGAGTAGCGAAATTTTGTTAGCGCGCGTAATCCATTTGAATTTTTGCCGCAATAATTATCTGGTTAACGCACTGATGTTATTGGAATTATTGTACAGTAAGAGGTAAAGATGCTCAGAGCACGTAATATCACTGGTCGTTACAGGTAGGACTGCTCAGCACCCCGATCAGATGAGGACTCTGATTGCCCGGCGACTTGACGAAACGACGGGGAATTTCTCCCGCTAACACTTGAGCAGTGCCAGGTAAACGGGGATTGTCGCGGCCTCAGGAAACTTGTACGCGAGACGAGAGACTGGAGTAGCGGTGTTATTCTCCCGAGCACTCTGTTCATGTAGATACACTTTCACGTATTAGCAACAGCATCGACAACTGTTCCTGCTGGTAAATAAAATGTTAACTCGTGTTTTATTTTATCTATTACGAGAATACCGCGAGTCAAATATTCATTTTTTATTATTTTTATAGAGTGGTCTGGTGTATGAGTACAGAATTTTTAAATTACTCGACAAATAATATAATGACAAAGTGATCAGTAAATGCTACTATCACTCTAAATAACAATTTTTTTTATTTATAATTAAATATTAGAATTTAATTTCTATGCAGAAAAAATTAATATTTAAACTTTAAAAAATTATTGCCCGGAATTTTAAAATTTTCGACAATTAATAATTTCGGATTTTTTTTCGACAAGCTTCAGTATCGTAAAAATTTTCTACAGACACCCAGGTCCCGGTAATTTCAAACACTAATTTTTAAATTAAAGATCATATATATAATTTACATATATATGACATTAACAGGAACGTGGACTAAAAAAATATTTATTTTTTAGCACATTTATATTTTTGCAATATTTCGGTAAATTATTTGACCTTCACCAAACATCTAGAAAACAAACTAATTTTCAAAGTTTATTTTTTTCTGATTGTATGACCGCAAAATATTAAACCAGTTCACGGACGGACAGTTGGCGAAACTGATGCTTTATTTAACTTTTATTAGCTATGTATCAAGTGCTGGCTCTAGATTTCAACAGTAGGATTGAATATCTGGTGTTGAAGAGGACGCTATTGAATAACAACAACTAGATCGCAGTCTCATGTGGACTGGGCTATGCGAGCTATTGAGTTACAAATAAAGAGAATGTTTGAGACAACTTGGATTGATATAGATTAATTTACTGTTATTTTATCGTGTCGTCGACTAGTTAGTCCTGCACCTGCTGCTATCGCAATCCAACTCTTTTTAACGCGGATAAAAAAAAAGTTTTATCCATTGACCAAACGAGCCGAGTCTGTTGAGAATTAATGCCAGCGTCCGCGGCGAGTTGCGGCATTACACTGACTCGGGTCTCCTGACCCAACACCTTGCCGGTCCCACCAGTCCCAGCTGTCAAATTCCCACCGGAAGTTGTTTTTTGTCCCTGTCCAGAATGAAATAAAACGTTCCTGTATTTTAGATTACAATGATTAGAAAAAGTTTGAGACCAGTGAAAGCTTATGAGCTAAATCAGTAAGTGGCTCTTTGTTCCCTTTACTCGCTTGTTGAATTCTCAAAGAATAAATTATCTAAACTAGAGACAGAATTGTTACCTTAATTTAAAAATAACAATTCATCATTAATTAATGGTGTCTAATTTTTGATATTACGGCGAAAATATTGGTCGTATAAAAAAATTTTTCAAATAAAAGTTGTTCAAAATTTAATTTTATAAAAAAAATGTCTCTTATCATTTTTTCTCAAGACTGATAAGAGAGGTGTTATTTCAAAATTAAGATTTTTATAATTAACAAAAATTTGAATCATTCACTATGAATCTTAATTTTGAAATTACGGTGAAAATATTGGTCGTATAACAAAATCATAAGAGACATTTTTTTTAGAGAATTAAATTTCCTACAACTTTTGTTTGAAAACTTTTTTTGTAAAACCAATATTTGCGCCGTAATATCAAACATTTGAAAGGATAAAATCTTGTCCCTATATCACTTAATAAGGAATCGGATGTTAATAACAAGACTGGATTTAAATAAATAGCATAAACAAGTGTACGAATTACATGTTGCTTTTTTAAGTTTTAAGTCAATACATTTAATGGCACACGAGTTATTATAAACCAGCGGTGCGTTTTTCTTCTACATGATAAATCAAATGATAATAATAATAATTATATAATAATAAATGTATTTATCTTAATTTTAATTAATTTATTTATTAATTTATTTTCATCATCGCCATCATCATTTAAATTTTACTACCCTGTAAAATGGATTCGTTTTAAAATTTATATACCATAATTTCTAAAAGTGCTTGCGGTACTTTTATTATTATTATTATTTATATTAATAATCAAACAGTACGATAATAGTATGGGACAATTGTATAAATAGTTTATTCAGATTAATAGTACGTTGACGCGTCACTCTGTAATTTTACGGACACTCGAGTAGCTTTGTTCATATTTCTTATTTTTTTTCTTATATACTATGCGTAGATTTAAGTGTATATATTATTATTGACAAAATTAACAATCTGATTACGTCGATTTGTTATATAATAGGGTTCATTTTTTTTTTTTTTTTTTTTTTCCAGTCATTCTTAACTGTAATAATATATAAAAAGAATATCGAAAAGAATTTGTTATTTAACCGTGATAAGGTTACATAAAAAAACAAATTATGTAAAAAAAATAATAGTTAAATAATAACTAAAGAAATATAAAAAGGAAAATGAAAAATAATTCATTGCCTCGCACTGGACCCGGCAGCTATTTTTTTTTCTTATCATTAATATTAAAGTAATAATTGTTGTTAATGTTAATGTTAGTATTAATATTAATGTTATTAATTATAAATTCAATAAATTATTATGTCGGCTTAGAGATCGGTGTCGTACCAAGCGGCAACTTGATTGTTGTCTTGTGGAGGCGTTGGCAGCTCGTCGATGTGATCGAAGCTCAGATCGCCGTCGTGTCCGACGTCCATCGCGTCCATTGCGCCGTATGTTGATCCCCCTATTTCCAATCCTTGCATTGAGTCTATTGGAATCTGGTCATAACTTGCTGTTGGGTTGAAAAAAAGAGATAATCAGTATCAGCACGAGAGCAAACATTTAAAACATCAAATTCAGTCCTACCGAAACTCAGAAATAGAAGACATTCTCGGAAGTTGGTGGAAATTTTATTGAAGGTCTATGATGTCACCCACAAACAGTCCACAGAATAAAAGTCATTGCTCAGGGGTTGATGAGAAAAAATAAAAAGATTTTTTGCAAATATTTATAAACAAAAAAAAATTTTCAAACGAAACTTGTAGAAAAAAAAAGTTCATGAAAAAAAGTATAGGAAATTTTTTTCGTATTTATAAATAATAACAAGTGATAGATTTTTGAAATTTCGAAGCTTAAATGTAGTGAATTTTTAGGAGAATGCCTCACTCAAGCAGAAAAAAAAATGTGTACTTGGAGCTGGACTGCTTACATTCATACCCCAGCTATAAGTACACATTTTTTTCTGCTTCAGTGGCGCATCCTTGTGAAGATTCACTATATTTAAACTTCGGAATTTCAAAAATCTATAATGTGTTATTTATTACAGATACAAAAAAAAATTTCTTATGTTTTTTTACATGATTTTTTTTTCGTTTATGAAATATTTTCAAAAAATCTGTTTTTGGAGGTGCTTTTATTTTTTTTCTCATCACCCTTAGGAAGATGACTTTTAAGATGGTTCATTCTCAACAGGAAAAAAGTTACAGGCTACTCTTCGTAGAAAGACATGGAAAGTGTCATCCTCATTTATCTTAATTTATCCTAATATGGGTCTCAACTCCAAAAATAAATTATTCCCAGGCCTTTTTATGACTTTTTCTACTAGAGGACATCATAATGAACAAAAAACGTTAATGTTGTGATGGGTTATTCCCAACCGGAGCAAAGTTACAGGCTACTCTTTATGGAAAATGTCATCCTAATTTATCTTCATTCATCTTAATTTATCCTAATATGGGTCTCAACTCAAAAAATAAATTATTCCTGGGACTTTTTATGGTCCCTCCAACTAGAGGACATCGTAATGAATAAAAAACGTTAATGTTGTATTGAGTTATTCCCAACAGGAGCAAAGTTAGGGCTACTCTTCATAGAAAGAGATGAAAAGTGTCATCCTCATCCATCCTCACCCATCCTCACCAACACGTATATGGGTCTTAACTCAAAAAATAAATTATTCCCATGACTTTTTACGACTTTTCCTACTAGAGGACATCGTAATGAACAAAAAACGTTAATGTTGTGATGGGTTATTCCCAACAGGAGCAAAGTTAGGGCTACTCTTCATAGAGAATCATCTGAACCCATGTCCACCCATCTCTACCCATCCTAATTTATCCTAATATGGGTCTCAACTCAAAAAATAAATCATTCCCAGGACTTTTTATGGCTTTTCCTACTAAAGGACATCATAATGAACAAAAAACGTTAATGTTGTGATGGGTTATTCCTAACAGGATCAAAGTTAGAGGCTACTCTTCAAAAAAAGACATGGAAAGTGTCATCCTCATTTATCTTCATTTTTATTCTAGGGGGTGTTAGTGAATGACATCATAGACCTTGAATTAAATTTGTACCAACTTCCGAGAATGTCTACGTCCTAATTTTGAGTTCCGACTAAACTAAATTTCAATAGTTATGTTTACGGACGACACTAGCGTCTGCTGCAAATATTTATCTCGGATGTTTAATCAGTGCTATAAAACTCAAACATCAAACTCTTGTTTATTATTTACTATTATTACTGTGACTATTATAATTATTGTTATAAGAATGTATAAACTGCAGGTACAGTATCGCCACAGGCGATTGTAGCTCAAGATAAGCCGAAGAAATGGACCGGTTAGAAGATAAAGAATAAAGAGAGGAATTTTATTGATTTTTCAGCCTCAACAAACATCTAAAGAGGGAAAAGATTAAAGCCAGTGCAAAATACAAGCTCACGTAGGAGTTTGTGAATTGCTCATGCTTTCATACCGCTTGAGTCTTTTTTTTCTAGCATTACCTTTGAGTTTTTTATGAGGATAAAGTACTTTGTCCTTTTCGTCTCGAATAAATAATCAAAAATTTAATAATTTTGTTTGCTTTAATTACTAAAACAAGGTCTGGCCACACGCATGCATTAGCGCAGTTATCAATTAAGGATAGCAGAAGAAATTTAAAGAAAGCAGACGACAAACAGGCAAGATTGATGATAACAGTAAAAAATAGTGCAAGCAAATTCAAGTGTTGGTGTTAAATATAAAAGCTAGATCAGGCAATCAAACTACTTTATTTGGTTGAACTTTCACCTATGAGTTACTGCGTTATTTTGATGGTAGTTGATAACTTAAAATTAAATCCATAGATTATGCTGCTGCCAACAGAGATTATGTTAAATGTATCCAGTAAATAAAACAGGACAGGCATTGTTAGTTATCATTGTCATTTTTTTTTTTTTTTTACTAGAAAGATATAGGAATAGTTATATTTATTTATCAGTACTCTTAAAAAATGAGTAGTGAAATTTTAACTGATTCAGATAGTGGGTAATTTTGTTGCTAATTTAGTATTTATTTTAAAAATTAATTAGTAATAAAATTCAAGGCATTCTTCTGAAGCTGCTCCCACATTTTTTAAAATTAGTAACGCTGTCTAGTGTTAAAGTTTTGGAGTTTTTTTTTTAAATTATTCTCTATACGGAGTAAATAGAATTTGTCTTTGTAGCGGAATGGAGCACATATAGGAGCAGCTTTTGGTGAATGCCCAAATTAATTAAATTAGTAACATACTTATAGCTTTAAAAAATGTAATGATTCAGTGATAAGTCACTATCCAATTTTTATAGAGTACAATTGTCAATAAAATAATAAAATATTGCCCTGTAATTAATTGTGAGTTGTATTTATTACGGAGCAATTGAATAGGACTTACCTTGGGGCTGATAAGCGCGGCCGCCATGACTGCTGTGCACACTAGGGGGTCCCTGTCCATACATACCATCATAGCCTTGTTCAGGGCCGAGCATGTCCTGAAGATTAGGTACCAAGGATCAACAACAATGTCTAATAGTATGTGGGGTATCTACTGATCAGTTTTATATGCGCAAGATAATAAACAAACAGATGGAATAACATACATATGCAAACCGAGGTATTGTGGTGCTAGCAGTAGTTGGGATATTAATTTATCTCTTTTATGCTACGACATTTATGACGGCTTGTTTATAAAACTAAAATATATATTTTTATTTATTTTTATACTGAGCGATGTGAGGGTGAGATCGTTTCAGAGAAGTGCCAAAACAAACAAATATAAATACTGATTCTGATACTATTTTCTTTTCTTTTAAATTATTTTTAGACGTACGAATGGATCTATCAGTGCTGTCAATCGGATGTCTATGTAATAGATATTAAATAATAAATAATACGTTTTTTTTATACCTTTTGATAACATTAATGTACCAGTGATCTAGCGACTAAGTAATAAATTTAAATAATTATTAATAATTTTCTAAAAACTACTGACATTTAACTACTGCAGTGGCATTTAAAATAAAAATGAATAAAACAGTACGAAAATTAAAAGCTTGCGCTTGAGCGATTCGTAAAAAAAAATATTTAATAACATTCCTACTAAAAACTGTCCAATAATAATTTAAATAACTTTTAAATAAAACGTGACACTAAAATAAATTTGAATAAAAATATAATACCTGTAAGTCTGGGCCCATTATACCAAAATCAGGATTATTCCACATATTCGTATCTTCACGCAGAGAATTTGTGAGCTCCATTGAAATACGTTTCTTGTAATCTTGGGGTTTGTCCTCACTCATACGGAATAAAACAGCCGCGGCGTAAGTCGCGACAGCTTCATTTCTCGAGTGTAGTAATTCAGTCAGTGGTGCTGTGGCACCCTCTTGTTCAATCATCTCGGCACCCTCTTTGTCCGCCGCCAGCTCACAAAGCACTCCCGCGGCAACTCGTTGAATATTTTCAATCTCATTAAATAGTAACTGTTTGGGAAATAATAAATAATTCATTAATTAGTTTATCCATGGCTTCACACTGTAAAAATTCAGAGTGAACACGGAGCAGATAACTGTCTATTTATTAAAATTTACTCCGAAGAGTTGAATTTAATATTAAAACTCCGAGTGAGTTCAGATTCAAATAAAAAAAATTCACTTCTGATTTTTTACAGCACATCAAATAAATAAATATATTTTAAAATATTAGTTACCTGTACGAAGATTGGAATGACATTTTGAGATCTAATGATTGCTCTATTGTGAGATTCTCTTGCGAGAATATGAAGTGTACCAACAATTCCTTCAACGATTTCTTCCATACGTACACCATCTGCGTAAACTTGTTGGCTTCCCATGCCAGCGACGGATGCTCGTTGCTGTAAATTTATATTTTATTTATAAATATTTATTTATTATAAATTTTTAATTATTATTATTATTGAACTTACTCTCTCAGTGTCTTGGAATGCGCGCATTAGATGCCTAACGAGATGATGAATAGCGCCGTGTTCACGCAAAGGTACGTGATTAGCTTGACAGAGAGTTAGATTGCGAATCAACCCAATAACAGCCTTAACCAAGGGCCAGCGTGAGGGTGGATGAAGTAATTTAACTATCACCTGTATACCGTAATTTACGCGCACGGAATTCTGTGCCATTTCAGCTTCAACGTGTCGAGATGTCAAGTGACGCAGAGCGCAAACTGCTGGCTCTGTTATTTCTTCCCGGTCTCCAGCATTGACGATTGTGCGGATAAGAGCCTCAACACCTCCCACTTGACATACTGTGATCTTTTAAATTAAAAATTTTAATTTAATTACTATATTTTACTCAATTGCTAAAGTAAATAGACACTGATAGTAATGTAATTTTTACTTACTTTATTGCGTTGGTTATTGCAGGTGAGATTTGAGAGGATACCAGCAGCACAGGTGACAACATTGACGTCTGTGGATGCGAGAACTTGTACGAGACTCTGCAGAAGTCCTTCCAAGCCGTCAATTTTTGTTCCGGCGTCCGAAAGATTCCGTAGAGTCCAGAGACAATTTTGAACGAGTCTTTGACTTGGGTTTCCCAAGTGCATTGCGAGGGCTTGCATGCCTCCAGCTTCAACGATTGCTGGTTTATTACTTGAGCACACTGACAATACTGCAATTAAAAAGAAAAAAAAAAATTATTAACGTCAACTATGTAATTATTATTGATTTTAAATAAATTATCTACCTTTTAAAACACGTGAAGTAGTCCACAAAAGCTTTTCGTAGTCATAAGTACGCATGATACGCACCAGTTCAATGGGTCCTTGTGAAGCGAGAATAATTAATTTACTTTCTTGATTACCGTAAGCGAGAATTTGAAGACAATCGGTGACGATTGCCAGGAATTTAACGTTGTTGCGCTGGAGTAACGCGACCATTTTTTGTAGACCACCAGCAAGACGTACTGCCATTTTGGAGCCATCCTGGTGGAGCAGGAGGTTGTGTAGAGTAGTGATGGCGTAGAATAAGACAGACTCGACACCGGAGCTTAGTAGCTTGACGAGTGCTGGTATTCCACCGCTCTTGAAGATTGCGAGGAGACCTTGTCTGTGGTGAGACAAGTTGTGTAGAGTACCGACGGCTGCTTTTGTCGATTCTAGATCGTCGCTGTTGGAGATAGCGCGGACCAAAGCGGCTACCATCTGAGAGCTGTTCATGATAGCGTGCCGGGCCGCCTCTTTCTTTGATAGCTGATGGACCATCATGGCTGCGTGAGACACAATCACTTGATCTTCATCGTTAAGTAGCTTTATCAGCTCGGGAATGGCTCGAGTTGCCAAGTCCGCGTCATCTTGATAGTTTATCAAGTTGACAACAGCGTGCTTCAGCATCTGGCTCGGCTCGGCCAGACGCTGGACTGCCGTGGGCTGTGCAGGATCAAACTGAGTTGAGGGTATTTCAATACCCTCTTCAAGTGTCTCGGGAAACATCGCTGCTCGTACACGTTGTGAACGTGTGTGGCTCAGTTGTGAATTCATTTCTACATTAAATGAAACAATTATTAATCCTCAGCCAAAGATTTTTTTTTTTTCAAACTCCGTTATTAAATATTCAAATTTAAATACCATCAACTTGGTCTTGGGTGAAACCCTGAGGGTACCCTTGGTCCAAGTCGAACATCAGTTGATCTCCCTCCATTTCATCGTCATCCTTGCCGGACAATGATGGTGCCTGTGTAGCAGCTCCAGAATGGATACCGGAGTCACCCATGTAAGAGTTTTGCTGCCACATGAGCGTCTGCTCTTTGGCTGAACCCATTGGTAAATCACCTGGCCCTTGGTAGTTACCATGGGACACTAAAAATAAAAGCCAATCAATAAATATTATTATTATTGACAAGCTAAACACAAGTAAAAGATTCAATTAGTCTGTTATTAAAAAATACACGTACCAGGTCGCATTTGATTGGAACTCATGGCTCCACTTGTGTTTACTCACTCCTAAAAAATAAAAAAGTAGTAATATTTTAGGGTATTTAATAAAATAAACAAACTATTCACCCGTAATGTCAAAGGGGGTAAATTTGATGTGAAATAAAATTAGCAAGTATGATGTTGAGGTTGTTAATTGGTCGTTAGTGTACACAAGATTGTATAGATCACTACAAAGGGTCAGTCACCGCGTATATATATATGAAGATGCTGAAATAAAATCAACGATCGAAATACGAAACTAAAACTCGGAAACACTAGCAGCAGCAGCACACAGTAAGAGCGTTAGTTAAACATTGGTGCGCATTTACTAAAACGTGTACAAAGTCGCGCATAAAGGACGCTCGAGATTTTCCAATATACGAGAGTACAACGACTATGACGCTGGTGAGTGCCGTCTAGTAAGGGGGTGGTTGACGAGGGACGAGCGCCAGTAGATTTAGCTTTGGCTTTGGCTTTAGATCTTATTCTTTCTCTCTTTCTCTCTCTCTTTTTCTATCAAAGAGCCCTGTGTAACTCAAGTGCAACAAAGGATTGCAGAATCCAATGCATCACCATTTTCATGACAACTCCAAACTCCTGCGCCCGCGTCGACGTCCAAGCCAAGGGCCTGGGGGGTGCCGCAATTTCTACCATAGACTACTACAGTTGTACGCGTCCACGTAATGATGAAAGGAACGCGGCAACAAAGTCAGAGAACTTTATTGAGAGAGATCGAGACAGAAGTAACAGGAAAGGACTGAGAGCGAGATGGAATCGCGAAGGAGCAAGAGAGAGAGACAGCTGAGGGTATGACTGCATGCCGAGAGAGAAAGCTGGTGTACTGAGAAGGGAGGAAAGAGGGAGAGAGAGAGAGATAGCATGAACGAACACACTTTGACACACCCTAGGTAAACACACGATATATTATTGTTTATTAAAAATATTGATGATATTTAAATAATTTATGAATACTCACCGGTGTCAGGATAAATATCACTGGACTAATTTGATAGTTCCGGGTTGGTTATCACGTATGAATCACTCGATAACAATCGATTACTCACACGTAACACCAGCTTCCTCGGTATCTTACGGAGATCTGTCAACTAAAAATGGCGGAGCTCAGAAGGTTGCTGGTTGCTGGACGCTTGCTCGAGTCTACGCCAGCGCTGGTGGCTTATTCGGTAACTGCTGTTTGACAAGAGAGTACTGGGAGTTGTAGGTGGAGGCGCACTTGCTGGTCAGTGATACTCATGCACTACTGATGTTCGAGTGCAGGTCCGGGTGACTCAACTTGACGATGAAACTTTACTTGGAGAGTAGAATGGAGAATCTGAAAGCCGATTGTTGAATAACGTGGGGCTGAGGAGAAAGGGCGCAGGTACTCATTCTGCTTTACCTGCTATTCTTGCTTGTATGTATGGTAATCCCTTTTGTACTTTTAGGAAAATCTATTGTTGAAATTTTGGAGCCTGTGGATGATTTTTATTACTGTAGTTTCTGGCCATTAGCACTAAAGATTTAGTAAAAATGGATTTAAAATTTCTACATTTAAAAAGAACCAGTAAATGTATAAGTATATATAAAATATGTAAAAATATCAGTATTGTATAAATATGAAATAAACCAATGGAAATAATCATAATAATTCCTCAATTACTTAATAATGTATGAGTTTGAATGAAGTAGACATCACACATATTTAAAATTAATAATAAATAGAGTAACTAATTTAAAAAATAAAATTTAAAAAAATGCGCATTTAAAAAATTAAAAAATTAACAAGTGCATTTTTTATAAATATTATTTTTTAATTATTTACTTTACTTACATTTAATTTTAAAATTTGTTAGATGTCTGCTACATTCACACGTTAATAATGTTCTAGTTAAAAAATAAAAAAAATGTTTTTTTGAATTTACTCACTCTTCCCGCCATTTTCATTCTCAGCCGCGAGTACTTGTACATCACTGTTGTTCAACTAAATAAATTAAAGACATAAACACTCACAAAAAAAAATAAATTTACGCAAGTAATTAATCACTAATTCAACAAAATAACTAGGAAATAATATTTTTAATAAAACTAGATCATTTAAATATTTATTTGTGTATTTAAATTCCGACAACCAATATGTCGAACTACTAGAGAGGTCACGTTCACTGACACACATAATTTGATATATTTGAATATTTATCATTAAACAAAAAATATATATGTTTATAATTATACTACACAGTAAGTAAACAAATTATTTTACCGAGTTTAGATGACAGAGACAATGAGAGCCGCCATTACGCGGGAGACTGACTGACTTCTGCGCACGCGCTCCTCTGTTTCGTCTCTACTGCGCAGGTCATACCAACCGTTTCCACAACTGCGCAAGTCTTCTACGTCAAACTTCACTTTACCGCTATTGTATCAACTCGGACATTGTCTAAGTCGTGATTAAATAAATGAATTTAGTGGTTTTTTTGTTTAAATAAATTAAAACTCGTGTCTTTAAATATTCTCTACCATCCAATGAACATTTCGTGATAATAATTTTATCGGTACTTGAAACGTAAATAACAAAAAATTAAATCGTTCCATCTTTTTTATTGTTCGGTTACCGGTGTTCGTCGTCATTTGTTTTGTCGATTTAAAATCCATGATACTGAAGTTGGCCAACGTCTAATAATTTTTGAATTTTTTTTAAAAACGATACATTAAAATAACGAAATATTTTTAAAAATTCCACTTGTAGTTTTTTTTATTTTCTACATGCGCATATTTTTTTTTTTATATTTTATGTTATAAAATAAATTCAAAAATTATTAATTGTCTGTTAACTTCGAAATCATTAAAATCTAAATAAATAACTTTCATTAATTATTATAAATATACCAAAGTGTTAAAAAGTATAAGTGAGTGTTTGTGTATAAATATGAATTTTTTTATCGAGTAATTGAAGTGAAAGTGTTTTTTATCATGACTTTTGATGCCACCATTCTGAAAAAATTTAAAAGTAGAATTTAGTTTTTCTTTTTAATTAAAAATTGTGTGATTAACATCAGTGTTAGTGTGAATATTTTTTTTAGTGTATTTTAATATGAATAATTATTAAATTATTCAAATTTCGTTTCCGGATTGAGAAAAATTCATCACTAGTCTCCAAAATGTAAGTTTTTATTATTCTTATGCTCAAGCGATAATCTATTGCTTACAATTATTTATTTTATTTATTTCTTATAATTATTAATTTTTATTTGAAAAGAAAAAATTCAAAACAGAATTTTTCGCGCCAAAAATATTTCATTTTTGAATAACTTGAAAGAATATATAGCTATCATTTTATAAAAAAAGAAATCATACGATCCATTAAGTTCGATTTTTATAATCCTGAAGTTAGCGCACAATTCAAAATTTTTGAATTTTTTATTTTCAGCAAATCAATTGCAAAAAAACAAAAAATCAAAATATGCACATGTAGAAAACAAAAAAAGCTACAGGTGCAATTTTTTAAATATTTTTTTTTTATAATTATGGTTTTAAAAAAAATTCAAAAATTATTAGATGTCGGATAACTTCAGTATTATGATTTTTTAAACAATTAATCTTAAGGAACTCAGGAAAATACAATTATAATATAATTAAAGATGAGTTTTCGCTTTGAAATTTTCTAACAGTTGTTTCTAATTCTGCTATTATAAATGTTAGAAAAATTATAAAGAAAATTCGCCATTAGAGAAAATTAAAAAAACAGGATTCGCTAGCTATGATCGAAAGAATAAAATTTTTTCTGGTACTCTTTGGAGTTTCTTCTACCAGACGACATCGTAATGAACAAAAAATGTAAACATTGTGTGTCTCGTCCACCTAATGCTTCAAAATCCTTCATCACATCATACGTTTTAATGTTTGTTCGTTACATTTTTCCCAGTATTATAATTCTCGTTCGAGTAAAGTTGGCGTGCGCGTGGGTGAACACGATAATATATATTATTTCTAGTCAACTATGCGAAAATCATCGATGAACTTGAGTTATATATCCTTTCAGTTTTATTATTTTCTCATCCTCGTTCTCGACTCGACTCCTCTTTTCCACTCCGCTCTGCTCAACTCAGCTCACACAGCATCATATAATTATATGCCTGTTAACGAATGAATTATAGCCTCAGCTTGGAGACACTCTGTGATTTATGGATATTCTTTTATTTGAGGGAGTAGAGTCACTGCAGAGTGCGACACCCCGATAAGTGTCGACGATAATATGCTAATAATGATTTGTGGTGACGGTAACTTCCGCGTTAATCCACCTAAACGCAGCTGAAACTCGATTCTCCAAGTAAATTATTTCCCACTACACATTTTATACATTCCGTCTTCCTTTACTTATTTATTTCGAGCCGATTGGAACTTTTTCCAGACTAAAACACACATGAATTTACAGATCTCGGTTATATAGTCCATCCTTAACATCATACATCAGTGGTTTAATTGTCACCCAAAAGACATCAACAAGCCCGTGAATCATTTTGAAACACTGGCAGCATCCGCAGTAACCGTCGATAACATTTGATATCAAATACATATATTTTCGGGATATGTATTTATAATATAATAAATGCCTGGTGATCTGCGTCTTCCCCTTCCTCACCTACGCAGTGTATTGCTGACACAAGCGTTTATGTCTACATAAATTCTCATTTGAGCCTCGATAATAAAGTAAGCAAGAGCTGGGGGACGGACACGGTTGCCCGGTTCGGCGAGCACAAGTCGATGCATAGATCACCAGAGGAACGCGTTTCGCTAAGGACTTGCTGTTTGTTGGGAGCCAGCGAATGAGAAAGAAAGAAAGATAGAAAGACGGCACTGTGCCAGCCACTACATGTGTATATTTATATATATGTATGCATGATAATATGCTGGAGTATATGGTAGTGTACTGGATCAAGCAAGAGTTCTATGCTCGGTATGCTGGACTCCTTAGTACTGTATTTTTACACGCACGAGCTCACGCGTGTGTCACATGCATATCTGTATGCACATGCAGTCGCACTATATCCTTGTGTCGATACCATACGTGTGGCTCGCACTGAAGCGTCACCGCAGAAAGCTGAGAAAGAAAAAAAAAGAGAGAGAGAGAGCGGCATGCTTAATTATATGCATTCTCAGAATCTGCTTGGATCTCTACCTCTAATGCCAGTGGAACAGAGAGTATGTGGATTTTGCAGCAACGCTACTCCACTCGCGTTGTGCCCGGTCAGAAGAACTGAAGAAGAAGGGGTAAAAGAGGAGTTGAAGGCGACCCCCTTATTTACGACCCCCCTTGGCATAATGCGAAAGGTAGTTTAGAGGTATCGAACTCCTTCTTTCTCGCTTTCCTCGCCTTTTCGTATGTATGCTGTGTGCTGTGTGCGTATATTAGAGTGCTGTCGTTGTTTTTGTTCTAGTCACTGTATATATTTCTTTCTTTATATACATTTATTTATTACACCTTTTTTTATTCTGTCTTTATCATCGCTACCTCTCTTTTTCACCAGCGTCCACTCGAATTATTAATTCTGTCGACGAATTGATATATATATTTACGGCTAGCTGTTTTCGTTTAGAGAGGAAACGACTCTGCTCAACAAAAAGATGGAAAGAGAGAGAAAGATAGATATCTACTCCGACATGCTGTTTATTTATGATGCACGAAGAAGATGTCCTCGTGCACACTACTTGACTAATACTCGCCCGGCAAAAAATTACAATAATAAATATCCTATTTTTAAAATTTATTTCTTTCGCAATACGCCAATATACAACAAAATAATGAATATATTATTTTGTTTGTGTTTTTGTATTTAAATTGAGAAGGTTTAGTTATCGGGCTGGCCGTTGCTCGTCATGTACCACAAATAAACACCAACTTATGATAATTGTCAGCGTACTTGAAAGTACACACTGCGTGCGAAAATAATGACACGGTTTATATTTTTTTTCGCGGCACACCTGTGACGATGCCTCTATATATATGTATATGTATAAGTATACATATACATATGTATGCATAAGAGACGGTTGTAAGATGTGTCACGTGTGGGAGTAGAGACTCCGACAGCCCGTATAGTATCGGAATTGCCAGGAGGATAGGTTATTGGAGGTCCTCTTCAAATGGCATCGAACAAGACTGGTGTGTATATGTCTATAGTTATTTAGCGAGGGTGTTGTCGCAAACCGCCCGAGAATTGATAAGAGTACGCGGTATGTATGCCAACTTGCCAGCAAAAGTCCACGGCGTATGTGTTATTTCAGGGTTTTCTGGCTCTTGGACTCGACAGCTAAGAGATAGTGGTGGACGTGGCCATCACTGATGAGTGGGCAACCCACACCGTGTTGGCAACACTACGTGAGACAGCGACAAACAAGACGACATCAGGACCGTCTACTCGGTCTCGGTTTCGGTATCAGGACAGTAAATCCGGGATTTTATTCCCCCGGTATCGAGGTTTATAGTGTGTCCTCACTGTACACACCATCACTGTACGGTGTGTATGTGTGTGAGTGTATATGTGGAGGTGAATTATGTCCAAGTGTCGAGTCGCAAGACGTTTGCATATCTCCGAGCAAGGTTCTCTTGTGTGCCTTGATCCTTCCCAAGTTGGACCCGGGAGAAAACAGGGCCGCTGCTGTTCATCTAGAGAGCTGTTGCGCTACGAGAGGGAGGACCTTTGCTATTCTTTGTCTACTGTCACCCCAATGACCAGCAACCTGTCCATTCTTATTCCATGGACTCTGCTGATACATATACAGTACAACTTATATGGTGTCTACACAAAAGTCATAGCCATATATACGTTGTGTGGAAATAAGCCGTCTTATCTCGGCCGTTTCGTTGGGTTATTAACCGACTGTCCGGCCAATTAAATTTATCGGGAAGCACCAACGGACTATTATATATCCAGCATACGCGGTTTTGCCCATCGCAACTGCATCAGCCTGTTTATGCTCCAGACTCAGCATTCTGATGGCCTTGCTCGAGACAGAATGACAGCTGGCATCTTATTATATTATGAGTTGCGATCGAGAATTACACCCGTCGATTATCTCTCGCGTCCATTTAACCAACGGCCATAATAATAACATATGTACATACTATTATAAATATCAACGAGCTGTCAGCGGGATTAAAAAGTAAAATAATAATTCCCGATATAATATTTAATCAAGTGACTCGGCTCTTTCTCGACTTTAAGTGGATGTTGACTGACTTTTTAGAAATTCACTTTTATGTTTATACTTGCTGTTGTTTCCATAAAATGCATCGTTCGAGGCGATGTTTGCTATAGAGAGCATTAAAATCACAGAACGAGTGCGTGACTTGAGACAGTGCGCGGAAATTCGCAACAGCCCTTTGATCGGGTTCGTACCCAGGTAATCGGATAGCCGCTCAACAACCTCCGAGGAGGAATGCCGGAAACCAAAAAAACTAATACCGACAGAAGACACTCAAGTAGAATACATTATTACTCAATATTTTATTTTAAAAATCTCCATACACTGAAATTATATTGTGCCTTCGTATTTTACTTGAATTGCCAGATTGATAAGACCTTATGGGACCGGAAGTACCTAAGATATCGATAGCAGTTAGCAGTTTAAAATTAAATGATACAAAATACATGTATGCATATATATATGTATATAAATTTATTACATTGATATTTACTGCGTTACATCGGCGTCCACTCGGCTGCGCTGGTAAAGAATTTAATACAGTGAATTTTAAATAAAACTTGATGAACGAATAATTATCGAGTTAATGTTAATCCCTGCGATAAGATAGGACATGTATGTTTATATGTACATGTAAGAAAGCATAAACGCACTTAAGGTTGTAGAATTCACGACAGACATCAATTGCCTCAATAAATAAAGCGGATTCGATTCAATTTTCATAAATAAGAGGGCATTCAAATGAGTAGAATGATGACGATACGAGTTGGAGATGTGGCGGCGGCTGAAACTGAGGCCGTGGCGGTGGTGGTGGAGGCGGGGATCTGAGTTGTACTGCGATTGCAGATGAGTAAGGAGAGAGACGTGTGAGAGGAGGAAGTAGATGTAGATGTGGACGTGGCAAAGGCAAAAGGTAGGTTTCTCAAAGTCGTTTCTTCTGATATCTGGTCTTTGGTGTGTGTGAATGATGAGTATGTATTCACTCTCAATATCTCTCGGTTTTTATTATTGTTATTATATGTCTGTATCTCAAGTTTGTTGAGTTGTGTTGTGTGACTGTTGTCTGTGGCAAGTTTTGGGTGCAGGCTGGCCAGCAAGTGATCTAAGCGATGCGACAGCGGGGAGTAAGCTGGATATATTACCGCCCGAGAGCGCGCTGTTTTCAACCAATTATTTCTACTTGTGGTTGCATGACGGCCCGGGCTGGGTCGGGGGCGGCACGTCGTACGAGAAAGAGGCGAGTTAATGCCATAAATACATCAGCGTTATGGATGCCAGCAATTATATGAGACTCGGACGAGTGGAGATGGAGCGGCTTCGCAAATATATAGATATATAAATAATAATAAATATATATACATATATGTATATATGTTGTATGGACAGGATTGACTACACAAATACACGGACTCGTATATATTCAATGCGATATGATTTAGCTCGAGACAAACCTTTGCCTCTTCTGAATCACCGCAGCTCGATTCTCACGTGTCAGATTGTCCAATTACTCGTATATTCACCTGTAATATATAATATACAATATGTATATACATATATATGCATATAGAAATGTGAATCTCTTGAGTCTTGAATTTAAAGGAATGATGGTAATGCATAGATTGACTAAAAATAAAATGGCATAGCAATAATGTAAGAAGTATATAATAAGCATCAGCGAATATCTCTGGAGAGTTGAGACAAGTGAATATTGTATACGGTGTCGCCGAGTATCTGTGTGGTTGTTGATATAAAAAAATAAAAAGTAAAAATATTAAACTGGCTATGTGGCTATTAGGCCCATCACTGGGATACTAAATGACATCGCGAGAGAGTGCTTAGTCCGGTTAAGGAGGACATAAAGTTGCGTGTACGAAAATGAATGTTTGCCGGAATTTATTATTGCCGGGTCCGAGTCGTAATTCAAAGATGCTTGGCGTTATCTTCATCAGGGGCTGCATCGGCTGAGTTGAGGCTCACCACGCCGCGACGATTCAAGTACACACGCCTTCGCTGTTCGCTGCTGTCGCGATATGCTTCATACTCTCTGTTGCTATTAGTTACCATATCAGCTAAATTTTTTAGTTTTATTTTTGCTATACTCGTATGTTCTGTGGAAAATATATATTTTATAAAAATAACATTTTTAAATCCATCTAAATCATTGTCAAATATTTTTTACACATTGAAAATTTTTTTTATTCCGAGGAACCAACGGACGGCATCACTCTCTTATCTAAAGTGATGTATGGAGAAAATTTTCCACTGGATGATAGAAAACCCGGTATATCACATCGTACATTTGTGAAAAGTTGATACTCTTGGAGATAGATGGCAGCACGAGTTGCGATCGCGAGTCTTGAGCAAACACCCGCGCACAGAATCAAACGTTCAAAGTATAAAGCTGTAGTGCTTGTGCTCCATTATGAATTCCATGGGTATCTCGAGTTGTCGACAAGCTGTAAAGCAGTCTCTAACAGAGTATACTTTTCATATTTGTCTGTCAGATTTTCCACTGCCGGTGGTGACGATACTCTGGTGAAATCCGGTTGCTTCTGAGCGAAAAAAATAAATATATAAAAATACATGGAGGAAAAAATAAAGGGGGAAGGAAAAAAGAGGATAAGACGAATGACAAGAGGAGCAAGAAGAAGGTGCGCGATGAACAGGAGCGCACGAACAATGGAGACCGGGGTTCCATATCGAAGTATGTAACCTCGCGGGAGGAGTAGTTGGTCGTGGTTGCTGCTGCTGCTGCATATCGTGCACGCAACTATATAATACACTATTATATCCATGCATACATGCAGGCAGGCAGGCAGGCAGGGAAAGAACGAATAAGGCATAGGTATATAAGCAAAGAAGAGAAGGAATGAGTGTGCTGGCAAGCAGCGACCGAGGCAACGGTGAGACAGCAGGTGCTTTGTCACCACACGAATAAATCCGGCCAGTCGAGCGCTCATTCTCTCCTTCTACACTCTTCTTCTTCCTCCTTCACCTCCGCTGGCCGCGAGTCAGAGTCCTATCCTGCTCACCTCGCCGCGTACTCGTCTACGCCCATGCCTTTTGTACCGATGACGTCATTGAAATATGGTTGGCTTTTTCATCCGGGCAGCAGGACGAAAGGAAGGGCCGGGGTCGTGAAGGTGCCGGTGAAGAGACCCACCAGTAGTTCTAGTAGTAGTAATATATATATATAAGGGAAGAAGAACGAGTGTGGGGCATATGAGGGTGGCTGGCAATGGTGGCACAAACCAGGACGGAGCCAGACAAGAGAACGTTTTTGTTTCCTAGTGACATTTATTTGGGCACGGGGACGTGGGTTTGCTTTGCATAAGTCAGGTGTACCGGTGTGTGCGAGCTCGAGAGCCATCGTAATATAAATCCTCCGGCAACCAGTATAGAAGACTACTGCCCAGTGGTTATATAGCCGAGCTACCTCCCCTTATTCTCTTCGCTGCTGCTGCTGCTGTTACGGCTACTCACATCGCGATCTTTCTTCCAGCTCCGTATCGCGATCCACCGGCGCACTATGGTCCACCCTGTTCTGCATATAATGCACACACCAAAGAGAACTAAAACTTCTCTCGGCGGAGAACACTTGAAATATAGTGCCCAGCAGTAAGCAGTAAGCTCTGAAGATGTAGCGCGTGCCTTTTGCCCTGGTATCAAGCAACACCCATCGTCACTGGTGATCTCTGGGCAAAAAGCTCTATGAGAAAATAAAAATGAAACATTTGTGTGTTATTCATTGATCTTATTTACCTCGAGTGTTATCTGCACAAGTTATTTAACTTACAACAACGACAACAACACATTGGATATGAAAGAGCCTACTCTACTGTATGGCTCTTTGCAAATTGGTCGCAACAATTGACCACAGAGTAATACCAGTCTCAGTGTATACAACACAGGGTTCGTTCGATGCAGATCTGTATCCCCAGGATGGTAGTTGCCATCGGCGGAAAGAGCCCGCGTTTCTCTCCGTAATCCGATAGTATCCACAGCACGAGTGGAATCGAAACACGTTTAATTAGATTGAACCCACGACCGTGGCCTCTTGAATGACCTCCCTTCGGGCCACAGGACCAGCCGCCGATGCTCACTCTATATCTCCGCATTTTCCCATTTACAACCTAAATTATCGCGACATTTTACATTTATCTAATATCCCGAGATGCTGATGTTATTCTATACATCGCTTCTTTCTCATCATAGTCCATCATACTAAATTCCCACAGTATTTGTTTTTGTTTCTCTCAATTAAATAGCCTTATGGCTAAAGTTAAGTGAGTAAGATGGTAAATTTATTATCGAGTACTAGAGAATATGCTATATATTATAGGGAGAGTTAAAATAATGTGTAAGGTATGAGGTTGGCTGGTAAACGACAAAGGCTCCCGGTAAAGTATTCCTGAGGTTCGACGATGATATCGAAAGTTTATACATCGTCGACATAATAGCCCATTACCCACGGCACATTATAATGAGTAGCCTGATTATACCCGGTCTTGTTAAATCGTGGAGAACACTGGGTTTTTGCCTAGCTGACCGTGGATCGGGGATCGGAGTTACGTCGCGGTCGAGTGTCGTAGTCGTAGTCGTAGTCCAAGTGGTAGTCGTTGTCGTCGTGGAGGTGAGCTTCTTCTTAAAAAAGTTTAACTACGGTGGTGAGGAGGATCCCAGAGCCGGTGAGGGCGAGGAACATACACGTGGTAGCAGGTTGACGAAGAGAGAGGAATATTTCAAGACTCGCGGTAGCAGAGTCGACCTAAGTCCGATGAGTTGAGCATCCAGGTTCATGTGGATATATACGTATACATATATTTGTACAAGGAAAGAGGCAAGAGGCGAACGCACGCAGGGGCTAAGAGATCGTATCGGAGGCGAGCGAGTTTACGTATAAATGTTGCACGAGCACAAGAGACAAGAGCAAGAGGCGGAGGCTGAGGGAGAGGTCGAACTGCCTCCTCTGCTCGCGGTATCGCACTTGGAATCGTCCCCTGAATTCACGACGCATACATTATCGTGCCCGCGTAGCTTCAATCAGCGAGCACAAGACTCCCGATCGCGTCCTGCCTCGAGTATCTTCGGCATCTTATTCTTTGGCTCCACCTCATCTTCTTCCTCCTGCAAAACCTACCTCTTTTATAAATTCTCCAGCGTTTCTGCTCGTGAGTTCTCCAGAATATACTTAAGAACATATACTTGGGTCTTTTATTTTTGACTGCCAAACCTAAACCCAGAAATTAAATTTTTCGGTGCAATTATCATTTTATAGCTACCGGATGTACTTGGCTCATGTAAATTATTGAATCGTGGAAACTCGAATTCAGGTAACGCGTACCCCGATCAGTACCGTCAGCATCTGAGCCAAAGAATCAAAAGGAGAGAGTATATATAAACGGTCCAGGATGAAAGGACGTGGTACACACGCAACGATATCTCTTAAATCACTCGGTTTGAAAGCGAGTAGAGCCTCGGCGAAGGATAGCAGCGAGTAAAAAAATGACCAACTAAACGTAAACGATGGATTTATAAGGGGATGCGGGAGGCCTGGCGTTTTGGAGATTCCACACTCGTTTGCCAAGGTAAGAGAGACGCTCTTTCACGACTTAACAACGTTTTTGTATCATCAATCAATCCACACGAGAAGTAGTTTTTTTTACGCCTTTACATTGTCAACAAAATATTTTTTTTCTTTTTGTTTTACTTTATTTTATTGTCCTCATCGGGTACAAGTTTATTAGGTGACGTGAACGGAGTAGTATTATACATATATGTATAAATGTTGAATACCTAAGCGTCCATCTGCGTTCTTTATCGTCCACTCGGAATGTTTGATAAAATTTGATTTGTTTCAATCGTAAATACAATCCAGGATGCAATATTCTTCCCGTTAAAATTGTCGTATAGCGTGAAAGACAATCGTGAGGGCATTTATGCATGCATGTAAATTCTTAAATACATATTCATATATTTCTACCTCTATATATATTTGTATGTGTGTTTAAAAGCTACTGCAATAATCGCGAGACGTTTTTGTCGTGAATAAAAATAGATATTAATTACAGAATTCCAAGTGTTGGACTCAGTGAGTCTGATGGAAAAAGGAATATTCATATATATAAATATATATGTAAGATAAAAGCTGAAGAAAGGAGTAAAACGATAGTAAGTGATAATCGATGATAATAATGCCAGCAGCAAGACGACTCGAGGAGAGAAACGGGTAATCGAGTCCCTCGAAAAACGACACCTTTAATATAAATAGTATAGTTTGCGTATATATATATGTATATATTAAGTATATAGTGGTATTAGTGTCCCTTAATTCGAAGTGAAGGAAAGAGCTCGGATAACTAACGCCGAGTTTAAGAACAGTGTACCGAGTACACGGGTTGCGTGTATATCGTCCGGCCGGCCGAATAGAGGGGCGGCGAGCAAATAAGGATGCGCGGGAGGAGAGGAGGTGGAGCGGGACGAAGTGGGAGGCGGAGGTGCAGTTAAGTGTATTTATATATTTGCATTCCGGCCAAGTGCACGCCGACAAGACAGGAGGCATCGAATGTTTAATTCAAGATACACACTCGTTGGAGAGTCTTGTACACACCTATAGCAGCTACGGGAACGGACTAGTGAGCCTGGAAGAGTAACAAGGAGGCTGTGAGCGTAGGGTAGCAATTGATGAGACAGGGTGGCGCGTTTGTTGAGCTAATTACTGTAAGGCGAGGCGCTTACGCGCGCCGGTACATACAAACGGCATTAAAGGTGGTGCCCATCAATCCCCACAGCCCCGACGTACTCGCGTTCTTCTATTTCTCACAACAATTTACGCTCTTTATTTAACTCTTACTTATTCCACTTCTTATTATTTAATTATATATTTTATTTTATTTTATGTGCGTTTTTTTTTTTTGAGAAATAATTAGACTGGCAAAATTAGCGATAGTTGTATTTTTGGGCTGACACGAGACATTAATGCATACAAACTAACCGCGACATATCAACCCTCGCGGTTAATTCTCACCCTCTGTCTTGGTGGTTAGTATTTATGATACCGCAGCGAAGGAGACCGCGTAGCTTGGTCGTGTCTAGTGCCTGAGTCTTCGGGGACAAATTTCCAGGTGTAATTGGCGGAATGAAATCCGTTGAATTTACCCGTCGACGAGTACCGCGAGATAGAGTAGCGGAGAAGTAGAAATAGAAGACGTCGTGGATGAGGACTAACTATATGCCAAAAGCTTTAAGTAATCAAGTGGGGTGACGACGACCTCATTATATCTTTATTAGCCAACATGTTACCCCGCGCGAGTCTCTTGAGCTTAAACAAATTAATATCCGTTTGATTAATAATTAATTTTGAGATGAGAAATAATAATAAATTAATTAAATTAATGTGTCGGCGTAAATTCCATGACGAGTCTTTGTCGAATCATGTGTAAGATCCAAGGAGTTGGACATGTCGGCTTGGCTGCGGTCACCACGGCGACAATACACCCGAGAAACGAGACAAAGAGAGACAGAAAGAGTAGTGTCCATCTAAGACCGCATGCTCGTAAATATTCGGGCGCTAAATAACATCACCCAGACCTCGGCAAAATTAACAGAGAGTAGAGATCGCGGCGCTGAGTAGAGGGAGAGACAAAGAAAAGAGAAACAGAGAGACGGGTCACAACTACTACTACAAGACTACTCAACTCTCGTAATGAAGGACATCCTCGTTAATTAGTCGATAAATTATCCTTCACACTCGACATTCGACACACTCTGTAGTCTCCGATCATCGGTTTGTCCTTATAATTTTTTTTATGCCGCTTTGGGTACCGATACGGCTCAAGTCAAGACTCAAGACAACTGCCAGGCACGGCGATGCTTACGACACCTACATCTGAAAGTCAGGTAGGTCTGGTAGGTCTGGCGGTTCTGGGTCTGGTGGATATGGATATGGATGTGGATGTGAATACACTGAACGGCCTATATGCCGACATCGTTATGGATCCATCCGACCTTTGCCGACCACTCAGCGACCTCAGCTCGTGACTACTGTCATAAACTCTTGGGTATCTTGTTTACAGTTTATACAACATTACAGCTGAACGTAAATCGTGTGACATTAATGCCATTTTCATTTTCAATATATCAGAGCCCACATCATCAATACAACATTCAAATTATATATAATAAAATAACTGTCGTCATAAATCTGAAGAGTATTTCATTAATACATAAATAAATAAATACAAATATAAATATAAATGTTTTAAATGACGAGGACTGAGAGAGAGAGGAAGATAATCATCAATATATAAATATATAATTTAATATTGTGGAATTTAAAAAGCCAGAGGATTTATAACGCCGGTATTTTTTGAGTTATTCACGTTGTTTCGGGTGTCCATCACTGGCAAACATTCCAGCAACGTAACTGTTGGCTTCTCCGGGTGTAGGAAATTCTTCAGAGTGTTCGGTGACTAAATGAGCCCGTAGTTCTTTTGAAAAATTTGTCACATAAATATTACATCCCTTGATTTTGCATTTTTCACATTCGTAAATTTTTTTCCCGGGATGCAGTCGAGTCGACAGGACGTGTTTCCTCAAATTTTCCTGCGAAAAAAAAATGTAGAGAGACTTTTAGTCAATTATGAGAAATTTAAATACAAAGAGAGATTATTTTTATCAGCGGTAATTAAAATTTTTTCTTAATTAGAGCGCACACACTGAGGGTGCGGGTAAAAAAGTAAAGTATAAAAGCATATCTGACTTATTGAGACACGAGCGAGTGTATTTTATCTGGGGAGAGAAAGAGGGCCGTGGCTCAGATGCGTGTAGATAGGACAAAAAGCGTGTAACCATCCGTGGTAAATCATAACAACGCCGTAGGAAGGAAGAAGGAAGGAAGGAAGGAAACAAGAAAGGTGGCGCGTGTAAACTCGTCGACGCAGCAACCGCGTTGTTGTGTTGGAGGTACTGGTGCTGGTGGTGGGTACCTAGTGCGCGGTACGGGGAGTTGGGAGTTGGAAGCTTGTCTCGTTAAATCGCCCCCGCACTCACCATCACGTTTCGTCCTGATTAAACTAAATACTGAATAAACAACAATTCCATCTTACAATACAAGAATAATAAAATTATTTGTAAATATTGTTATTTATTTAATATAAATAATAATTTATCGTTAGCTTGTCGGATTTAATACTCAGAGGATGATTTACAGAGTAGGCCATCAGTTGACCACTCGGTGAGAGTCACTGGAATGAGTTTATGTCGCTATCAAAAATATACACGAGAACCTCTCTTGTATATCTGAGAGAGACAGGACACGTTTCCCTGCTGTATACTTTTTTATAAATAAATATAAATATATATATGTATATAAATACAAGTATAAGCTGGTTCAAAAGGACATTAGCATACCGGGCGCGCTATGACTCTGAGGAGGACATGCGTGTGTGGGCATTCAGTGAGCACAATTAACTCGTTATCTTATCGTGGCGGCGGCTTGGTCCAAACATTAAGGTGTACCTTGCTTAATTTACGCCACCAAGTTGTCTGATGGCGGCCAGCAGCCAGCGGCGCTCGAGGGAGCAAGGACGAGGTGTGCAAGGAGCCAGCGTGAAATCACGTCGACGGGATCCAATGGTGAGAAGAATTAAAAATAACCCAATTGGAGGTTTTGTAAAAATATTATACGAAGGACTGCAAAGCAAACCCGAGTTTGTTTAATTACTTTACATCTAATTACGTACGATATTATTGCTCGCGTATGGACAGTGCGGGCACTTGTAGGGTTTGGCTCCTGTATGCAGCCGTAGGTGACGCTTCAGATGCGACTTCAGTCGCGTTACAAAGCTGCAACCTTTGTGTGAACATGACAGCTGAGGTTCTGGGTCTCTATGTCGGGTGTGATGGCTGGAAAAAATTTTTTTTTTTATAGTTCATTATTTATTTAATTAATTATTTACTTTAAAATTTTTTACCGGCGAAGCTGGGCCTTGGTCTTGGCCGAGTACGAGCACTCGTTGCACTGGAACTTGCGCTTGGTGGATTGAGGACTGTGGACCAGAGCTCGGTGAGCTCTGAGCTCGGTCTCCGTTCTGAGGACGGTCGGACAGTCAGGAAACTCGCAGTTGTACTCTTTGCCGACGTGCCGAAGCATGTGTTGTCTTAAATTATTTCTGTAAATGGAAGATATCGCGGGCATTATGGACATTAAAAATAATATTGAGGATTTAAATTTTAATTAATGAATAAAGTTTGAATTTAAAAATTTTTTATGATATTGGATGATGCGGTCACTTGAAATAAATTAAACTCCATCATCGGTGTCATGTATATACAGTCTAATGGCAGCTTAATTTAAAAAATTTAATCTCCGCGATAAAATCACGTCTCTCTCCAAGAACCAGAAATAAATCTATAAATCAATAGCGACCGTTCTTTTACTAAATAACTCGTGATTCTTGATGACTTTTCTTTGTATAAAAAATAAAAAAAAAAAATGATTAAATTTATTTGGTTTTTTTCGGTCATAAATTTAGTAGATTCTATATTTCAACATCCGAGCCGACACGATATAGAATTATCAAGTATACTGTGATATAAAAATAATATTTATAAATGTCGAGTGAGCGCCTGAGAGTACCGGTGAATGATTGAGCAACTTCGAGTCATTCATTGGGGATCGGACTATCGGTGCAATTAAAATCAAGTAGCCCAGGATAATATCGGGAGGATTATCATCAACAGTTGGTGAATTTCAGAGGGTGGGCATGTAATACATTAGAGGCCTTTTTGATCTTTCGGGGCAGGATGCTATGAGAAATACATTTATATATTTTTATATATATACATATATATCCAAGTACGCGGGCGATAGAGGCGAGAGACGAGAGAGTGAAATGGGCATGTAGTGTACGAGTAGGCTGAAGAGAAGGATGGGAGCGAGCGAACGCGGGCATTAATTAAAAAGGTTGCGCATTAAAATGATTTGTTTTAATTGGCTGAACGCGGTGAGGTATTTATGGCCGGTCGGTTGGTCCTTGGGTTGTCGGTTGGTTCGTTCTCCGATATAGTCCGCTCTACAGCGACGCAATTCCTCTCCTCCTTCTTCTTCTTCATCTTCTTGGTCTTAGTCTTGGTCTTGGTCTTCTTTATCTTGTTCATTTCCCGTATTTATTTTTATAATAATTTATTTATTTGTTTTTTTTTTTTTCCGATTCATCTCCGAGTGAGTTGATTCCACGGTTCTTGGCCGTTACTCCTTTGATTGGCTCTTAATAGCTGCTAGCGTCTACTCTCCCATCAGAGATTCGTCGTGTCATTGAATCTCGAGGATTTATTGGAATGTCGTAGGTAGAATATGAGATTTGAGAAAGTCCGTATCAATCTGCTGGTGGTGGACAAGCCAGAGAGCGGTTATTTTTTATCGACAGCAAGGAGAATCGTTCGATGAACTGGTGGTTAGTGTGCCCCGAGCCTGAGGCGAAGGTCAAGGCCACTAAGGAGTGTCACGTTGGAGATATCGGCAATGCTGTGTATTGGCTCTTCTCGTCCTGATTATTTATATTCTAAAGTAATGAGAATGTTAATTCCTAGACTGACATATTATAATCGAGGCTCTGACGATATGGTCCGAGTGGGTGGATGAGTCTTTGAGGACTTGAGTCTTTCTCAAAGGTGGGATCGCTCGGATGATCGAGCATCACCGCGATGTGCTGGTGTGCTTTGATGCTCTCGGGCATCGGTGAGGATCGAGGATGATGGCGAAGGAGGCGAAGGAGGCGGCGATGCTGGAACGAAAGAGGCAGGACCAGACTGAACCGAAGGTGATGCATGGCCGACGTTTTCTTCTCTGCAAGAACGCGGTGCAACCCTGGATGAGGATGCCAACCAACAAGAGAGTCCAGAGTAGAGGGAGACCGAGAGTAGATTAACAGACAGCTGAATAAAGAAGAACGAGAATAAGAAATATCCGTTTGCTGGGCAGCTCTCGGTCGGGCTCAGCCGGCCCCCTGGAGCAAACGCTGTCATAACTCAATCCCACCTTCGTCCAGCAACAACTCTCTGAACAGTCTTCTCTCGGTCTGTCTGTCCGTCTCGATAAATACTCCCTGCACCTGTGTGTTGTTATTCTCTCCTCCACAGCATCATCCTTCCCTCTCATTTATTTAATCTTTATTTTTCTCTTACCAACCAGTCTCCACACTGACTAATCCCTATATCCCATACATTTGTTATATATGCCTCTTGATAATACACACTGATCATATCCATGCTCAGTTATGTTGTGCTAAATATTAAATATACCTATATATCGCAAAAGACAAACTTTATCACCTTCGTCACAGCGTGTTCTCCATACTCACATTTGTTTCGTCATTATCTAAATTAAAATAAATTATTTATTAAATCTATTCGCATCCTCGGTAATCCTGGTGCCGATCCAACATGTCTTACCGCCGCCGATGATTCATCAGCACGACAACTTTAACTCTATTCTCCGAGACTGACACGATAGTTATATATATCGACTCACGTGACACACTATTTGACCAGGTCGCGTGCAACCTCGGCCATATCATCAACGCGATACGTGACCAAGTCTGCGGGAGTGCGAATTAACCCAGGCCAATCAGAGTCGCTTGCTGGTTCCCCATTCTCTTGTGCACTATATATATATATATGTACGTATAGATAGATAGGGATAGAGATAGAATAGATCCATGTATGTGTACAACGACAGAGACATATGTATATACATATTGTACGTGTCTATATATATATATTAAGAGAGGCACATCAAGAAGATTAGAGTGGGAGGAGAGTGAGAGACTCAAGCGAGTCTAGAGGGTAGTTAACGGCTTGTAGTTGAGGTTTCAAATAAACAACAATATTATAACGTGGGCTCAATTGCTTGAGAGGGCTCCCATGATAACCTTCGCATAAATTGGGGCTTTCTCTAACAACTTGGCTGGCCCTGGTGGTCCACCCGGTCTATTGCCCTAGGATCATTTGCGATAAACATGTCACCGGTATATATTTTCGTCTATTCTCTGGTATCAACCCGGAGTTTGTTTTGTTCATAGACATCTCGGCCATGCCATAGCTCTTATCTTTTCCTCTTTTTCTCCCTTTATTTAATGCCCCGTGTCTCTGTGTCATCTCAGGCATCCGTATAAATTTAAAAAAGAATGTAACGAAGGTAAAAATTCAGTAAACCACCTACGAGTGCAGACAGTCGCGGTTTGGCTGCGTTTCAGAAGCCTGCTCGAATCGAGAGGACAGAAAGGAGCTTCTCCGTCGTTGTCGCCACCGTGGTTGGTTTTTGGACAACGCCGTGGGGTGGAAACGAGACGAGCAGAGACTGAAGCTCGGGAGGAAGCAAGAGAATGGACTTTCGAATGCCCAGCAACTGCTATATCTCTGCGCGTTCTCGACCGCAGCTCTGTTTTATTTTATGAATAGCAATATTTCACGCGACAACTGGACTCGCGGGGCGCCCACCACTAAACTGTCTACGTCTACGTGCTTACCGCGTGCCATACCACACATATCCATATACATGTACATATATGCAGACGTTAATATATTTTTATATATATATATACAACGACAATTGACTACTGGGATAAGGGTGGCATGCCCATGATCCTCGTTCAAATACCACTGCTATGAGCCTGAGATAGATATTTATTTGTATATATATGTATATACATATATATGCAGGGTTATGCGAAACTCAACCCAGCACGGACTCAGTACACCCTCGTATTGTTTTCTCCGACTATGGAGATCTGACGGTCTATATATTTGATCGAAAATTTAAGGGCGGCTATTTCTGTTGATGGCTGGGCAAGAAAAAAATAAAAAGGCTAAAGTATGTTGGATATTTATTTAAAAAAAAAGTATTGGTATGTGTCAGTCAACGGCATAAATACTTTGAATGATATTTGGTGGTAACGCCTATCTTATCGAGAGTATGCCAGTATCTGAGTGTATTTACTCTCGGCATGTAGCGGGAGCAGTGAGCAGGAGGCGGACGTGCGGAGCGCCATTACTGCGACGAAAGATAAAAGATACGTGAGCACCACGACGCGGTCCATATATGTAAAATACCTGAGGGAACGCATGTATGGGATGTGGAGAGCAAGAGGAAGAAACACCGAAGGAGGTGGAGGTGGATATAGAGGAGGAGGAGGAGGAGGAGAAGCACAGAGGTGACTGTAGACTCTAGAGGTGCAGGGGGAGGCCGAGGACCCAGTAGCTCGCGCGTATGTAACATACTATCTTGAATATGCGCATACATCCCGACTCTGGCCTCGTATTCTCAGAATTGGGGGACGCGATCGGGTGCGCGGGAGCTGACCATCGCGTAATTACCTTCTTTCTCTCTTATACGAGCTACACACTCTCTACTCAGGTACTCTCTGCGCGCCCCCGCGAGCATATATGTGCATATATATGCAAGTGTATATGCAGTTGCTCTTATTCTTATTTTTCCATTCTTGCTGGTCGTCGTTTTATTTAAAGTTGCTCCACTCGCTTTGCCTTGTCTCCAGGAGCTAACGAATGAGCCTGCCAGCTCGTCCAGGTAAACACTCTTCGAGGAAAAATTTTTAAAATAAACTCAAACTAAACGAACGAGTAAATACTCGACTCTAAAATCCCGCTTATTATAATACCTTATGTAGGGAAATAACTCGGCATCATCGCTATCGGAGGGTAATACGGTTATAGTGGTCAGTTTAATTGTGGAGTAGAAGCAAACACAGCCGCAAATATAAAGCAGGACGTGCTTCAGGTCTGAGCAAGAGGTAAACAATAGCGGGAGAGTTGGAGCAGGAAGGGATCTGAAGCCAGCGAGGCAAGAGGTGTTAACATTTGGTTTATAGCAGTGTTGCAACACAGTGCTATACGCGATGCCGATGCTTTAATACTTATGTCAGCGGCAACTCGGAGACGTTAAACACTAGACCTAGTGCACATTACCGTGTCTTGTATATATGAGAGAGTATAGACTAGACGTACTTACATGAACGCAGTCGTAATGCTTGCCTCTTAAATACTAGAATATGACTTGGAGGTTTACAAGCCGCCATGAGCCAGCCCGGCACACAAACACACACGAAGTACTTATTCTTATTCTCTTTCTCGTTCTACGGCTGCTTTGTGTGTTATATATATGTACATAGCACGCCATAGCATAACGTTTGTTACTTTTATTCCTTTCCACTTTTCCTCCCCCTCGGCCTCCTCTATTTACTATTTGCAATTCTGTTGCTCGACCGCATCACGTTGACTCCTCAGCCTTATTCAAGTTATTCTCTGTCCTCATATCCAGCTACTCTTACACTATGCGGTCTTTTATTTTATAGTTATGCAGTGAAGATACTTTTACTACTACAACGAGTTTCACGGTTAGTCCGCCAGCACTATACAACATTTATTGTTCTTTACTTTTTCCCTAAACGCTCGTTTATTTATTTATAAATGCTTCTCTTCAACACCACCAGTTAATATACCTTTTATAATACTAGCCTCGGGTATTAACTGTAAGATATGCTTGGGAAAATCCTAACGATCGTGATGAAAACAATATTTTTTATGGTAACACATTAAACTATATATACATGTACATGTATAGTTTTTTTATTCGCCATAAATAAATAAATAGTTGTACTAACTTGGTATAGAACCCGGTGTTGCAATCCAAGCAGATGAAATTCCTTTGACGTTGGGTTGTCTCGTTGGTTGCGTTGGACTCCGAGAGCGAGTGGAACTCGGTTATGTGGAGAGTGAGAGCCGATTTTCGGGAAAAAGACTCCGTGCACTTGGAGCACCGATAGGGTTTTTCTCTGGTGTGTCGGAAAATGTGATAGCGCAGAGAGAATTTTGGATATATTTTTTGGCAGACTGGACAGCGGTATGTCTGGGGAGATTTACTAGACCCGGGTTTTTCAGAGTAAACTTGGACGGTGCCTGCGTGAAGAGCCTGATGAAATATTAACTCTGCTTCGGAGTTTGTTCTGAAAGGACACTGCAAACATTTACGTCCTTCATCTACACACCGTGATTCATTATCTAATATTTCTGTTATTTTTCCGCACGCTCCTTCTTTTGTGTGCTTTGTTACATCTTGGGCTAAAGCGAAAATCTCTCCGCACCTCAAACATCTGAAACAAATTTAATTATTAATTAATAAATAGAAATTATGATTTTTTTAAATTTGCAATTTTTTGAAATGTATGATTTTTGAAAAAATCCGAAAGTTATTAGACGCTAATTTTAGTATCATTAAAAATTTCCAATAAAATGTCAATGTCAATAAATTTATTTTATTTTTCACTCCCCTCTCTTACTACCCCCACTTTAAAATTATTTTTAAAAAGTCGATTAAAAATAAATTATGTAATTAGGATCTTAAATTACGCAACATTGTTCTGATGAATTGAAAATTCATTACCGTTCCCACCCTCAACTTCCGGTGACGCAGGACTCAATCAAAAGTTTAATTTATTCTTAATAATTATTAACATTAAATTAAAAATATTTATTTATTTTCTCGGACAATCAAAATATAAATTTTTTAGAAATAATTGAAGACAGTACTTGTGACAAGAGTCGGGATGGATTTGAAGTAAATGTCGCTTATAGTCAGTCAAGTTATTGAATTTGTCTCCGCATTGACCGCAGTCCTTGGATGGCAAAACTCCTTGTGACGTAAACTTGTGCTCCTTGACAGTCTGTTTGTGACTTGGTGTTCGACGGTGTAAAATAGCGTCTCGAGCAGTCTTGAAGTTGATCGAGCAGAAGGAACAGAAGTACGGCGCAATCGAGGGTATTTCCGCCTTGGGTAAGTCTGAGGACTTATGGGAAGCCAGTTGATGACGTTGCAAAGCTACCTGGGATCTCAGAACTTGGGGACACAGGGCGCAACGTACACGCTGTTGATAGTCATCTGTTGCCGTCGAGCTCTCAGGATGTCCAGTCTCTTTAGCGTGCTGCTGGAGCTGGATGTTGTAGCGAAATCGACGATTGCAAGTTTCACACGATAAGATAAGTTGCCGGCGTATAACAATCGGGACTGAGCCATTGATCATAGAAACTGTCTCACGGTGTTCTATACTCAACAGATGTTGTTCCATATCTGCTCCACCATTGCACCAGAAATTGCAGCAAACACACGTGTAGTTTTTTTCATCCTAACTCATATAAATAAATAAATAAATATAGATATAACATGAAATTTATTTAATGGTTTATGACTATATATAGTTGTAGAGAGAGAGAGAGAACAATAAATACTCACATCATTTGGCATATTTGCATGGGTAGAGCGCCAGTGACGCAAGAAAGTTTCCTCGGTGTTGCAATAAAATCGACAGCTCGTACACCGAAATGGGCATTGGCGAACCACGTTCCCCATGTTCTCCAGGATAAACCGTTGCGCCTTAGGACTGCAGGGGTATAATCCTGCGACACGACAGTGGTAGTGGGAGAGCAGGTGTTTACCCAGTTGAAGTCGACGCACACGGGCGTGACACATTTCGCACCGCAGAATTTCTTTTTCTCTATTCCGAGTTTTTTTACCAGACTTATTATCATCAACCGCTTTGTTGTTCTCTGTGCTCCGTTTCTGTAAATTTATTTAAATTACGAGACAAAGAATAGGAAAAATATAATTAAAATAACAAAAAACTATTATTATTGATTTAAAAGTATTGGAAAAGTACTTGTGCGATAACTTTCTGACGTTTGGTGCGAGATTTGCTGCGTAAGAGTGGTCCAACAGATCGTGGCAATTTAACGTCGCCTTCAATTTCTTGAATGCTACGTCGAGCGTGCAAGTCCGAGCGCAAGTGTCTGCTGTAAACCAATTTAGAGGCGAGTTTCCGACCACAAGGACTGCACCAATAACCCGATCGTAGTTCCGACGGCGTAACCGAAGCCCCCGGGATCCATTTCCCGCGAGTGTGACCAGGCGGTGGTTGTCTGCTGTTCCTTGTCATCACGCTCTCCTTGTCTTCCTCTTCCTTTTCGTCCATCTCCGCTGGTTCCTCCTCCTCCGTTTTCTGCTAACGATATACCATCACATGTATAGATATAGATATAAGTACAGATATATAGCTACAAGAGAATCAATGAGACACCCGGCGTCCACGACGTATCCAAGGACGACAATTAGTCGAGTTAGCCTAACGGCCGAGCGTCACGCGATCCTTTAATTACTGAGACAAGCACGAGCGTGTGCTCCACCACAGACCTTAAGATTAAAACCGAACAAGGACCAACTGTTCATCTCCAATCTCAATCCTTGCTAATCGTCAACCCACAATTATCCTTAAAAAATATTTAAAACTCTTACCTCACTGGGTTTCCATTTTCCTCCGGTGTGTGGCTGTGGCACTGGACTGTCCCGATGGTCCGGGTCATCTTGATCAACTTCATCCTCATTTTCCGGCGCAATATGCTCGAGCAATTGCTCGGGCTTCCATTTTCCCCCGGTGTGAGGCTGCGGTGGGTATTCTCTGTCGTCTGGGTCGTCTGTTTCCGAATAAGAATCCTCTTGGGCAACATCCTCGGCCGGGCTTTCATCTGAATCGTCATCGGAATGTCGCTGCTGACGATTATAGTCTGAGTCACTGTCGACACTTTGATCAACGGAATCTTTGTTTGTATCAGAATCTTCATCGAGGTCGTCATCTAACCAACGATCACTCTCGTCGTTGCGTTTATTTTTATCTGTCTCATCGGCGGGCTTAGGCAGCGTTGGTGTCAGCTTTGAAGTGGTCGATTTGTCGGTAAAAGGTACCAAATCGGGAAATCCAACGAGCGAAGGAATGCCGATGTGATCAGTGGGATCATCTAAATCCGTAACAACTGGTGACAGAGCAATCAGTTTCTCTTTAACACTCGGCTCGTCAATTTCATGGTAACGTTTTGTCCTTTTACGCTTTCCGCCTAATCTCTCTGATTTTTTTTCCGGCTCCAAGGCTCTGCTCCCACTTGACTTTGTTTTAGCGCTGCTTTGTAGCTCCAGAGAGCTAAAAAACGCGTCAGCATTTAGTATTTCCGGATAGCAGACCGCCGCCGGGGGTGGCTCGGGGGTCACCGTTTTTCTTTCAGATTGTCGACAACCAGTTTGTCGATGCTGGACATAATTGTCCAGTCCGGTGATTGTCACGTGACACTTAATGCAGTAGTGTGTGTCGTCCTCATCCTCATAGCCAGTCTCCATTGATAAATTTTTTGTTCCCTTTATATAATCAGCTCATATCTGAAAAATAATAATTATTATTTTTGACAGATCAATTAAAGTCCCCGGCAAAAGAATTTGAGAGACAGTAGTCTAATAGTTTTGATATCTTCAATAAATTTTTATGCATAACTGACACTAGGGTCGATACTCAATGCTCGATATTATATAAAATTTAGCAGCAATACCATTCATAATATTGACTAGTTAGTTTTTATTTTTTTACATCAACGAGACAGACACTCGAGATTAAGTTAGCAAATAATATAACATCAGAGAAAAAGAGAAAGATCTATATATAGGGAGATAGGGTATGAGTACGTGCAAGTGGATGAATGCATCAAGGGTACAAAAGGCAAAGACAATCGCATTAGAGAGTGTCATTGGTGGGTCGGTCGGCAAGTAACAGGCAAATTGAACTCAATATTCGCGGAATAGAATAGCATAGCAGGGAAACAAGTTGATGGTTGGGGCATGAAAGCAGGGGGCAAGAGGTGTACGAGTTGAGGAGAAGATCGGTCGATGCCGCTGGCCGTTATTCGGACGACGACACTTCGCCTCCCAGTTTTCAGGTCCCTACCCTCGACCCCTCGCTCGCTTGCGCCATTCTCTTCTTCTCTTCATCGGGTTCTGCGTCGTCCTCGGCACCCCTTGCTCCTCGTCGCTGCTATACTCCCTCATCACCCTCGTCACCCTTATCGCGTTTCTCTCTTCAAACTCATCGCAAGACGAGTCCTCGAGTCACTGACTCCACCAAGTCGAGTTGAGTCGAGCCGAGCCGAGTAGTCGATTAAAACCAAAACCTTAACTTATTCTACCCGGTTTATTTCCACTCGTCAAAAATTAATTCTCAATTATACTGTTTGCGCCCTTACCGACTCCCACTTGGCTCATCCAATTCTTGAAAAGTTTTTATTTTTCGAGACTAATAATATTCGCGAGACAATTCACTAGCCCAGATGATGATTAATTAAATTAATTTTATTCTCATTGATGTAATCCTGAGATAATGTGGAATGTGAAGCCCTAGTGATCGAGCTACGAGACAATTTCGTACGATCAATCTTCTTAATCTGCTGTCTTAATCCGCTTTTATTATTACTAAAAACGTAAAAAAAAGCAAAATAACAGTTGACACGGATCTGAAGCTCTTGTTTAACGGATAGGAAACTAAAAAAGTATAAAATGATTTTTAGCCGAAAGAATGATCGGATTTTTTTCCGGGGGTGGTTGGAGGCGACTTTGTGCTCCCGACGTGAGCCGGCCGGGAGGCGAATAGAAACTTGTTGAATGTCCGGGTCCACGCAAATTTCTGGGCTCTATTTTTTTTCTCTCAATCCTCCATGCGATTAATGCTCAGTCAAGATGTCTTTGTCAAAAAATATCGATTAAGCGGTCGCTTGGATGATCGAGCGACTGTAGACTTAACGCTCTAGATAGATGTGGCCGGATTAGTCTGGCTGTAATTACGTACAAAAGAATGTTGGCAAAAAAAGAGGGCAATTGAGAAGACCGGAGTGTGATGACGACAGTTAGTTAGTCATCGATGAGATTATTCGAAAAAATAAATAATAATTAAATGTAATGGAAAGGTCAAAGTATTTTTATTAATCCATGAAAAATAATGATGGAATGTCCTCATCACGGGTATAATGAAAATGATAATGAGTATATTGGATTCGATTAGAGATGGCAGTTTGGGCGAAGCTCTATTCTGTAATATTCGTGTCCCTTTCAGACTTTTCCATCAATTCCTCCTCAGCCAGCCGGCTATCACATCGAACACACATTCACACATTCACACATTCACACTTTAATAGATCGAAGAAACATGCACGTAGAGACATAAAGTCAACAAGAGCCAGCAGAGGGTGTAGTGGCAAACAAAAGAAAAGGAATCTTTTGGGAGTCGTCAAGCGAAATTGAACGATTTCGATTGGACAAACCTCTGATCATTTTACACAAAATCTCTAGCAGTCTCTGGCTCTTTAAAGCTTTCAGGTGAATTGACCAGAGCAGAGCCATGAAAATAGCAGGATCGTACTGATTTTAAAGACAAGATTCTCCGAAGTAACCTTGTCAGCACCTTTAGTAGAACCGGGGAGCCCAGCGGTCGACCAGCCCTTTTCATTTTCATTTAAAATCCTCTTACCCTCTTGCTCTCATATCGATACTTCGAAACTCAATACCAATATGCCGTCTATATTATTTTTGTCCCATTACATAAACACTGATATAATATTTAAGTACAAATCTAGACGGGCAGAATAATATTATCGAGTCACGGACGTACATACAGTGACTCTTAATGGTGTAGGCGGACTATAAGTAAAGAGGATCAGAGAACAAAAGAAATAGATACGGGCAGTAGTCACACATGCTAGTAGATACAACAGGGGTGCTGCTGCTGGTACTGCCACTACTTCTATTTTGCCAGTGGCCTGGGAGCTAGTCCACTAGTAGCCATAAGGTCCGGGGAATATTGAGTCGGTCCGTTAATGTTTATAACGACGTTAGACAGCCAGTATAGAGAGAGAAAGAGCGACAGTAGTGGACATACTGGAACATACTACACACGTACACTAGGAGGATTCTCTGGTGGGCAAGTGTGTCGTCTAGTGAAGAGCAGAGGGACAGCTAGCAGCAGAAACGAAGAATAGGACGGCGTGTATATAAGAGGCTGTGTGTCTATCCAAGCGTCGTCCACATGCTGCACACAAAGACACGAGAGCAGTAGTAGCAGCAGCAGCAGCAGCAGTACATAGTAGGAATAGTAGAGGAAGAGAGAGAGAGAGAGAGAGAGAAAGAAAATGTGTAGGGCATATCAGAAGTAGAGAGGACGACAGGGACTACTGACATAAGCTTGTGTGTATGTAGAGCACGTACTCGTGGTTCGGTGGAGGAGGTGAAATCGCCGGGGGGAAAGTATAAGGGGGTGGATGATGGTGGGTGTAGTAGTGGCTGGAGTAGAGCGGCGGTTGCATCTAGCAAGAGGGTGAGCGAGCCTCTGTCTAATCGATGCCGCGGTGGTGCGCGCTCGCCCCGCTGGCTATTACGCACCTTAATGTCCTTACTCCCGTACCCTCCGGCTCCCTTTGGCATCCACGGCTCTACTCGAATCCCACCAACAGAACCCCATTCGCACCAACGTCTCGCCGCACCTCGTCTACTTGGTTCGCGAACGAACGTTTCGTTTGAGAGCCAGAGACGATACGACCAAGCGGCCATGACACGTGTCAATCTACCGCAGACGCTCGATCGATACCTACGGACTGAGTTCTTTCTCTTCCTCTCTCTTTTCTTTCCTTCTTTTTTTATCTACTTTCTCCAGCAACCAAACGATTGCCTCGGTCTCTTACTATACTACATGTATTCCTTTACTTGTCTTTACTTATAAAACAAAACTACTACCAGCTCGCCGCTGGGTCATATCTGCCGACTCTTTATGGCCCGCGGCATAGGCTGTGGCGTGACAAAATCTCATCTAGTCACTGGTGTACTTTCTTGCCGAGCTCAAATGTCTACTCTCCAGGCTTTGAAGTGAATTAACTTTTTACACCTTCTTCTTTTTGCTTGCTCCATTTTTTTTTATTTTTTCTTTTTTTCGGTCTCTCAAGTGCTTGAAAGACAAGTGTATGTAGTTCAGTTGAAATAATAAAACTCCGCCGCTAACCATAAACCGAGTAAGGATTTGCTACGTGATGGAATTTCGGGTTTACAAAAATTAACTTTTATTTTTTAAAATAAATGTTGTGCCACTAGCACTAGTACCAGCACAGGCACTACCGCCTCCAGTGGGAATCGTTGGAAGGATATCGCACGTTGGTTTATCGCCAAGTGCTCTCGACAATTCTTCTCTATTTCTACTTGTGATGTAAAACATTTGTAAATTACTCGGTTTTTGATACAAACCAGATATACCTCCTACACTCTGTATACTTAATATTTAACACTAAATATTAAATCTACTCAAGCCTTGTCTAGCATTAAACATTTACATAGATTTGAATTTACGTCAAAAAAAAAAGAAAAAAAAATTATAAACATAAATATAAAGCTACATATCTGTTTTGTATACATGAGATTGTGGTAAAGACCGATGGATGATGAAAGCACCACTACTTAATGTAAGTTCGTCTCTGAAACTCGAACCAACAGAAGCAGCAGCAGCTCCAGCACCAACATAAGCACCGGAGTTGTCGAGTGGCAAAAGTACTCCTCGAGTGGCCACGCAAAAGTTTCATGAAAGCGGTAGGGAAAAAAAATATGAGGAAAAAACGCTCGAGTTTTATTCCGTCTTATTCGTACCCTTCTGTATCCGAGGGAAAACGATCTCTCGATAGGGTAATAAAACTTTTATTCCTCTAACGAGTACGTTTAGTTTATTTATATCCGGTCATCAATGGAATTTTCTTATTCCCGATGACCTGAAATGCCTACTCATCCCAAGATTATGTATATGTGTCCCATAAACATGGAAAAAATATGTATTTATATACATACTTTTTAAATATATGTGTATATATATGTATATAATAACAAATCTATTGAAGCATATGGTGTATGGTGATGCGGATACACGTCAATGATTTATCGTAAAAAACGATCGATTTATGAGCTATAAGATGGCGACTTTAGGGACCACCAGAGCCGCAATGACCCTCCTACCAATTTAAAATGTTCATTTTCCAAGTATCAGCCAGAGCTCGTCTATCTACTTGAGTAGAGTATCTCTACCCGAGAGATACGACTCGAATTTTATTTTAGTTTATGTATTTTTTAGACTCCGAACTCCGACATACCTGGGAGTCAAATGCGACTGTTTTTTTTTCTTCTCCTTCAAGTACTGTCACATGGCGATCGTGTCCTTGGAGCATGTGTATCGTACTTGGATGTGGAGTATCTAGAGTTTCGAGTCTAGAATCTGTAAACCGAGATTATTCTGAAAGTGTGTCGTATCGGTAAGAGACACGAAAAAAAACTTAAGACTATTGTGAGAATTATGTCCGAGAGTGTATCTGTCGTGTTCTGGTCATGCCGGAAATAGTCAGGGTCAATCTCGACAATGGAAACTGTCACTATCAATCTTGCGCGTATTCTCCAACGGTAAAAAATTGTGTAAAAAAAAGAAACTACGTAATAATGTATACGATGCGCGTTGTCTGAAAGCTATAAATTTTCGCTGTAAATTCTTTCAATCGGAATAATCTTACGATGGTATTTAAATTATATCAATCTTAGTTTTTATGATGTTCAGTAAGTTGTTTATGAGGCTTCATTATTATTTTTTTATACATCTGATATTTATATACGGAGGTTTACTTTTTTTTAATGAGTCTTGTTATGACTAATAATAGTTATAAAAACTTCTTGTTTTTTAATTGGAGATGATACAAAGTTCATAAAATTTCGTCCATAAAATTTCATTTCGATTATTTTGTATTTTTATTTAAAAAAAAAAAAAAAATGTCAACTTTCTTAGTGTAAAAATTCTCGACTTTGCATTTTTTAAAAGATGATTCTGAAGTTAGCCGACGTCTAATATTTTTTTGACTTTCTTTAAAAACAATAAATTACAAAAAAAAATATATTTGAAAAAATTGCACTTGTAGTTTTTTGAATTTTCCACACGTGCATATTTTTTTTTTTTTTTTTTGTAATTGGCTTGTTGAAAAACAAACACCCAAAAATTTTTGATTATCTGTTAAGTTAAAAATCATGCTAACTTTAGAATCCTTTGAAAAAAATGAATTTTTTTTGTCAGCTATTGTTGCAGTATAAATTTTCTGTACTGGGCAGCGTTCATTTTCAAATTTTAATTTATTTTTATAAAGAGAAGTTGAAGTGAACTCTTTTATTTTCGTTCAAACCTTGAAAAATCAAGAATTTTTTTTTTTGCACAATTCTACAGGAAATTTTATCCTAAACAAGAATATTTATAAATTATCTCTGTTGAAATGTTTTTTTTAGGGTTAAAAAAAATAAATTTATGGCTGCTTTTTCCTCTTTTGTAAATTAAAAAAAAAATGGTGTTTTTTTTCTAAGGACGTCAATGTCCACATTAAAGAAATGGTTGAAAAAATGAAGGTTCACTCTCGAAAGTTTCCGCTCACGGTATTATGGAAAATGGCGGCTCCCATTCTATTTTCAGAAAAAATTATTTTAATCTTCCATTTAAATATCAAATCAATTTATTTAATATAAAATAAATAATGACATTAACTTTATAATTTATAAACTTTTTTTACAAAAAGAAAGTGAGTTATTATTTTAAAATAAAAAAAAATTCAAAGTGTCCGGTTTGAATTTATATAGATATAAAAACAAAATTTGATGAAAATAAATGAATGTAATTACCAGTAAAATAAATAATTATTTTTTTGATAAGTGTATAATTACGAATATTTTATTCGTTTTTAAATATTTAAGAAAGATAAATTTTAATCTGAAAATAATAAACGCTTTAAGATGCCCCAAGAACAGGTCTCTGATGGCCACCGAAAAAACCGACGCGTGTGTGTGTTAGTCCAAAAAATAGCAATGAAAAATTACCTAATTAACGGAGCCATAAATTAACGTACCTCAGCTGCTAATCTCGCTGAATATTACCTTCACTGTCAACAATCAAATGCCCAAGTATTTTAGTTGTATTTCTTTATTAAAAAATTACCATTTCAGGCTGACAAATTCTCCGAAATCAAAACAATCATCTCTACCATTTTTAACATATTTCTATAGAATATTTCAATACAACCGTCTCAGTACCAAATAAATAAAGTTTATCTCTTTAAATACCTCGAGATATTTTAAACTTTTTCAAAATTATGATATGTATTCCTTAAAAAAACAAAGATGTACATAATCTAAAATATCTCATCAGCGTTTTCGAGAAATGACAACTTTTCTGAAAGATTCTCAATGAGAGAACAACAAAAAAACTATAAATCTCAATAATAAAAATTAAACGCCCACAATACCGAAGTCTTGACTATTACTACAGCAATTTGATGTGGATGTGGATGAGAAAAGACGGTTTTGCTACGAGAATCCGAATGTTATCGCCGAAAAATTGAGAGACGGTCGATCGCTTGCTCACATCATCGCCCACGTTACTGAAATATTTATCGATTTAAATAAATATATATCTAACTTTTGAACCTCAGCATTGGCATCTGTATCAAGTCCAGGGATCCAAAGTCAAACTCCACCGGGGGTCCACCTGCGATTATTCTTTTAGCATTCAAGGTATCGAACGTCACGGGTTATTTTAAACAAATCGGTCTCGAACGCCGACGGGACCTGTTGGTATTATGCAGCATTCGTTTATACGCTCTCCGAGCATTATAATCATGTTTCCATCGCATGGCGGCTGGTATTTTTTGTCCCTTGGAACCCAAATATTTGACAGAATGTCCTTTGGACTGAAAAAATATCAAACACACACTTTCCCTTCCTTTCAATCTCCATCCCAAGATCTATCATATCTGGACATCAGTCTCCTTCATGTCCAATTCTGTTGTTACTATTATTATTTTTATTTTTATACACATAGTCTACTTAGTTTTGTATCCGAAGAATGGGAAGAAGATGAACCGAGAGAAAGTTACGAGGACCTCCCGGTGCTTTTGCGTAACGAAATGACCTCGAAAAATTCATAACTTTTAAAACTCGTAACTTTGAGTCATTTCTTGGAAGTAACGCTTTACATGAGCGTGAAAACAAACCTTAAGACCTAATTGTGTCTAGTTAGATGGAAGAAAAATGAAAAATATGCAATGCGTATGAAAAAGTTTAAGGGAAAGATAATAATAAAATATTTGAGATAGAAAATTTTAGCCCGACAAGTATGTCCATAAAGCGATATTTGTGATCGATATAAGAATCTCATGAACTCGGATAAGTGAGTGCGGCCAAGTCTGTTGGTTTAGGTGGTGGTGGTGGTGGTGTAGTAGCCTAAGAAATGCCCTCATAAATGTCGCGCCACGAATGTTGCCATCTTACAAAGTTGTTGGAAGCAGCGCGACCTCACCGTCATACCCGTAAACCAGCTCAATGAAAGACGGTTAAACTATACTGGTAGTAACCAGAGTGTATAGCATATATACCAACATCTCCAATAAGAAAACCTATCTCCGTAGCCAAAAACACAAACATTATCATCCGAAAGTTCTTCAACCTCCCGTCTAATCCTTGCTCGCATATAAAAGTTAAACATATACTACAATAACAATAATATAATTCTTGCTGAAAGAGAAACAACTACTGAAAATTTTCATTTCAACATTTTTTTGTTTTTTTATTTTACTGTTCGCTCTATTTATTATTTCATCTTTTTATCTCGGATGTAATAATTGTCTTATATATATGTGTGTATTCAGGAGTGAGGGTAAAAAAAAATAATTTTTGTTTAAGGGAAAGAAGAAGAATTAAATGGATCCATAAAGAGTGGAAAGAGTGCTCAGAACAACACAGCGAAAAAGAGGAGGGGGATCGTAGTCCGGGGAACACTCGATCGGGACTAGTAAATCGGCGTCCCTGCACTTTTAATTGACAGGAATGTTTAGCGGGGTAATGAACGCCGGATAAGCTCGTGCAGGATACGACCCGAGTGAGATGAGATGAGAATGCGGGGGAGAACGGAGAGGAACCGATGTATAGATACATATATATGCTGGCGTGTGCGTTGTTACAGCGTTGTTGGATGCAGAAGCTACGTTGAGGTGAGTGTGGCATTCACTGAGAATCGGTGACTAGATAGAGACGGCTACAGAGAGCATAAACATCTCGCGTATGGGGCTGAGTCGACCGTGCGCGCGATCCAAATTGTGGGCGTGCTGCCTTTCTCAGGCACATACGTCCTCAAAATATCACAGAGGGGGTATTCTATGACGCTATAGATCACTCTGACTCCACCCTCGAGGGCCGGCGGGAGGCGGAGTTTCATTTCCGCGGTCGCCCTAGTGCGCCACGTCGCGGCCGGCAAACGAATCTCTTCAAGCAGTTAACCCGCCAAATGTCTACACAATATTATTATTACTCCGACTATTTTTTATCGCTCTACCCTCCTTTTAAACTATTTATTGTTATAAGACTATTAATTATTACATTTTTTTAACCACCGCAATTATTCAAGTACTTACATTTTTTTTGTTCCGTGATTATTTCGTGCAAGATATTTGGAGGTTAGAATATAAATATTTAGTTTTAGGAAATTTTTCACCAGCCACTTTGTATGTTTAATTGTCCAGATATTTATCAGGATCAGTTCAGTTGATGTTTAGTATTAAAAAACCCAACATGCTCGTGACAAAAACACTTAAATGCAAAAACACCCGAGAAACTCACGATAGACTTTTCGTGCGACCGTAGTTTATGTGTCCGCCGTTGAGTAGCAGCACTGGGGGAAGGTGGAGTGTGGTGGTGAGGTAACCGAGGCCGCCTTTCTGCCCTGCTCTCATCTGATGACACTACAGGATCCCGCCCATTATTTTGTACTCCAAAGAGTGTGTTCCGAGTGTGAATCTTCAGCTGGCCTCGCTCTATTATGTGGGCTCGACCAGAATTTTTGTAAGGCCCAACAGCAATGACAGTAACTCGGGCATCATCAAAAGGGCTCGCCACTTATTGGAGTAAATGATGTGCGAAAAAAAATTTCAATGATTTTACAGAGCAAGTGCATTTGTTATAAAACAATAAATCATTTTTTTTTTTTTTATTTTAAATTTAAATATTTATTTGTTTTTCGCGGGTTCTACCCGTTAGTTTATTATGTCGGAGTCGAGATATCGATAAAATTTGATTGCGGGCGGAAAATATTTTGATAATGTCGACATACAAAAGTTGTTTGTCTATCTGGTGGTTTGTATAAATATATATATATATATAGATGGATATAGAGAGAGTAAGTTGAGAAGTGAGTTGATGTGTCGTCTTCTTGTTGTCTTGTTCTATAACTTAGGATTTTCCTCATAGAGTAGTAGGGTAGAGTAAAGCTGGGTAGCTGAAGAGTTGGCGCGTGAGAGTTGTGACTAAGAAAATATAAAGCTCATGCGATATGCGATGAGGAGGAAGGAGGGCGGATCAGTCCGCGAAGCGCGAGAGGGAGGGCCGTGGGGAGAGCGAGGACCTCCCCCACCACGCGGCGTTTCACCGCGACGGGAATCCGCATTCAGTCAGCGCTGGACCGCCGCCCGCTCGATTTCTACATTTTCGCACACTTGCTTGCACGTATGCATATTTTTTTAAAAACTCGCGCCCTTAAACTTGACAAATACTCAGTATTTTAGTATTCGTAAGTCGTTTTGTTGTTTTTTGTGCCACTGGGACTGTTGACCGCTAAAAAATTCGCGTTTATTTTGTTTCAAAAACTCACTAACGCAAATTGTTGAAACCAACTGCAGTCACATTTAAACTTTGCCCCACTACTGCAGAAAAATATTTTCATTGTCAGTCGGTTGTTTCAGTGATTTTAAGTGATCCCCACTCCGTTATTATATGACGAGAATGTCAAACAATTATTTATTTTCGCGGGGTTTTATTTGAAATAAATATGGCGGGAGGTTTAAATTCGCTGGGGTGGATTTGTAATAAAAGTGCGTGGTGCTAAATTTGGATAGATCTTAATTTATGACTGTGATGACGATATTGTAGGAAGTTTGACATTAATTGACATCAATGATGATAATGTATATAATGCATCGTAATGCAATAATGCACACACGTTTGTTTGATCTCTTTTTGTTAAAAGATAATACATATGTCAGTGTTGTATTTAATATAATCCTCAGTTGATGATGAGGAAATCGATGAACGGAAAAGTTGAGAGAGTCTAAAGTGTGACAACTGATGTTTTAAAACGCGAAGAGTTTGAGTGCATAAAGCTGATAAAGTGTGTATGTATATTTATAAAGTATATATATATGTATATATTTACAAAAGTTTATTTCTCGTCAGTATATAAATAATTGGTGACATGAGAGCTATTTAAAACTAGTGAAAGAGTGATTGGTCCAAGTGAAAAATAAATAAAAGCCGAACGTGAATATTTTTATTAGTAATAATAATAATAATGTTGAATATATATAAAATATAAATATCTCTGGATTGGGTTTTTTAAGTTTGTGACAACGCCACTGGCTATCGGCATATTGGAGCATCGGGAACGGAATCGAGGCTGACGGGTGCCGTTGACGAGTATATTGCTGAGGGATCTTGAAAGAAACTCAAAAATAGTCGCCACGGACAGATGCCTCGAAGAAAACAACACGCGCCGCAACGCATGAAATGTAAGTGTTTATTATTATTATTAATATTTTAATTGTTTTATTTATTGAAATAATTTATCGACGAGAGTTTAAAACTATAAGATAAAAAGTAACGAGTATGGGATGCGCGAAATTGATGTTAGAGTAAATGTTGATTGGATGTGGCGCGCAGCACGTTGCTTCTCCCACGTGGGAGGCCATGAGGCACAAAACAATCTCGTTTATAACAACTCATACACCAGCACATACTTTATTACTTTGTCTGAGTATTCGTTATTATCCTACACTATAAAGTACTTTACTGTACATATATGTTATATATATATACACATATTTATATTTATATTATCGCTCTGTCTGACACTGACTCTGGTATTCGTTAAAGCCAACAGTTGACTTTTTTTTTCAAATACCCGTTAATTTTTCTATCCCCTGAAAATTTACTCAGCGTTAAATCTCGTTACGGCAGCGGCAGCGGCCGCAGAGCGTGTGCACGTAAATCTGTCGATGTGGATTAAAAAAAAAAAGCGAACGGTAAATAAGTTTGTTTAAATCGCGGAATAATATCGTGTGAAAAAAAAAAGAAAAATTTAAATGAAGTAAAAAAAACGACAAGGCTAGAATTAATCGCATTCGCGTTGGTATATATTATTATTATCATAAAAGTAATGCCAGTAAATCATTTTATATATCTAGTAATTATTTTCTTTTGTACAACTGCGCTCGCATATGTATAATAACTCGAACGGTTATAAGCGAATTAATTCATTGACCCCGGGGATAATTATGTCTACCGATAGAAAAATTAAAAATGCATTACGGGTAGAGCTGAGGGGAATCAAAAGCAAAAGTGTATGAGCTTAAGATAATTTATTGTCACTGTTGCCGTTGTTTATGACGGGTTTAAAATTCGCGAGTTTACTGTTTCTTAGGGCGCAAACTAAATGCTAGAGTTTGCTGTAGTTTAGTATCGCGAAGTTTGTTGCCGAGTTGTGGTTATCCCTACTATTCCAATGTACCGATACTCGTGTACACCAGCCAGCGAATCACTCGTCGGATCGCCGTCCACATAAATCGAACTCTTGACAGCCGACTCAACCGAGACGCGGTTTGAATTCTTTTATATTATATTGGCTTGCGAAACATGAGGACACATAGCGTACAAAACCACACATCATACTGGACTCTGTACTGTCACTCTCACTCTCACTCTTACTCTTACTCTGACACCTCTCACTCCTGAATAATTAATAATGAATGTTAGATTTTTATAAAACAGCATTTGTCGTATTAATTAATAGAGATGAAGCTATCGGGGAAAGTTGTCAGTATAAATTTAAAATTAATCGGTCACTGAGCGGATTAATAATTTCTCCGTTTAATTTATCGTGTCCGGTTAAAGAGTGAAAGGTGCTGGTACGCAAATAAATAAATATACAAATAATGCGTACGCTATGACGAGTTTAACTGTCCAGCAAATAAAATATATACATATATATATGAAATGTAAAGTAATATAAAATAATAAGCGATTACGATTGTATATATATTTTATGTATGATGGAATAGAGATCCAAGCTTGAAGGAGTATAACTTGCAAATATTATTGTATGAAAATATATATATGTATGTAACGCTTCCTCTTCTCTTTCCGTGTATGTATATGTGTGACGTGGATATCAAGACATATGTGGGCGTAGCAAAGAAATATACTGGCTGCGATAAATTTCAGTGAGCACGCATTCCCTTTTGATTCTCCAGCGATTAATCTTTAGCGAGTCTTGTAGGGTGAAGACGTCGAATATATATTTATTTTTAACCTCAATGTCGGACACGATATATAAATAAAAATTTTTCATAACGGCGTGTATGGCATCAATTACTGAGTATGTTGTGTATATGTATATATATAAATATATATAAAGGCCATTAATTCAGAGTAAAGTGTAAATAAATGCCAAAGTGATTGTTAAGTAACTGATGATGTTAAAGTCGTGGGTTATTCCGCGAAATCTGGGACAATTCTCGGTCGCGTTTTCATTGATGGGAATGAACGCGTCGTCACTAAGCGCGGCAACGGCTTACTCGTGACTCACTCTCTAGAGATAACTAAGCGGCATGCCACCAGAATTAAGAGTAGAGTAGAGTATTATATAGAAACGGTTTATTTCTGGACGGGCGAATGAAAGGAGCATCGCGATGCATTAACGACGTTATACGGCGAATCTCACCGACACTGAAAATGAGTGATATGTCGAGAGAATCTTATGATTTATTCAAATGGCCACGTTGTCGTCAGACACTCGTAACTATATTTAGAGTCCCTGTCGCTCTTGTTAGCGCCGAGTTTCCTTTTCATTGATTTTTTTCTCATTTCTTTTCCTTTTTTCTTTTTTTACATTAAATACCGTTACACTCATAAAATCCAGTGAAAAAAATTTCTCTTCTCTCCTCTTGTTTTTTTTCTCATTTTTTTGGGTTTAAATTTTAAGGATACACGGTTCGTTCCTTTGGAGGAGAAAAAATGCACGTTATCCGAGTGGCGAGTCTCGTACAACACTGATTTTTCCTCAGTCGGTTGACAGATTTATGACCTAGTCCTTGAGATTCCAGAAAAACCCGAGGGCTGGATCCCGTGGCTCATTGTTCGGGGTGAAAGTTTGCGCAATGGGCTCCCATGTAATGTCACCCGATGAAGGAATAGTGTAAAAGGGTCTGTACCTAACACAATTCTACGGAATCGGTTTTATTATCGTATCGGCACACTACCACTACTACTACTGATGTTATTGTTATATACTATAGTGTAGTAGGAGCTCAATAAGAGTCACTGCTGTAGTGTGGACGGCGATTATGCCAATTTCACTTAAAGTCTCTCGGTCTGCTATTGAAGTCACCCGCGTTTAAACCCAACACACATACACACACACACACACACACACACACACACGCAACTATTAATGTATTTTAGATAAAGATATTAGAAACCGAAATGCGTCTGCGCGGTGGTATACAAATCCGTAAATCTCATGTATAAACTTTAAATGACGCAGCAAATTTTCATCTTCCGCAGTGAAAATAAATTAACGTAACATAAACATCGGTGTTTATTATGCTGCAGAGTTTTGTGACATAAAAAGCAAATGAGTTTAAATTAATTATTGGATTAAATTATTTTACAACTGCATCAGCATCAGCAGCAGCAGCGGCAGCATCAATATATCATTATATCAATGTATTTATTAAATATGTATGCATACATTAAATTAATAATTATAATGTATATAGATATTTATGTCTGTACTTAAAAAAATTTTCATTGGTTCAAACGTCGCCATCTTTTTTTCCACTTATCATCGCATACTTATACAGATTACGTTAAAAAAAGGAAAATGTCACGTTGAAAGATCTATACAGCATATGTATATGAATATGTGTGTGTGTATATATATACATATATGTGTGTATGGTTAACCAAACGTTATAGACATTGGTCGAGCCACCGCGGGAGACCAACGTCCTCGAGTCCCAGGCAGCGTCGCGGCGCTAATAAATTAGCCTTAAGAAAAAGATGGCCGGATGACGAATGCCCGATGCCTGGTGTCTAAAGCCAGCAGAGTCGTGGAAACGTAGCGGGAGAGCGAGGAGGCGAGGAGCCGTAGAGCTGAGAGTGCAAGCGAGATCCAACCGGAGATCAAGACCGAGACGAGTGAGTGAGAGATAAAGAGGCTGCTGTGTCGCAATAATAAGAGCCTCTGTATATTTGTGTACATGTATTATATTATATATGAACGACTCCAGCCAAACACTTTGGATATATAATATACTGTACATATATACATATATATGTGATGCCAGTACACATCAAAGAGCTCAGTTTCATCTAACCGACAGTGGAGACATCATGTGATACGGCCCTAGTAATTAATCGTCCTCACCGTCTATATATATTTTTTTAAAATATATATTTATCCGTATACATATATTATTAATAATAATGATGCATTAACAATTCATAGAAGGCCTTTAGTTGTTGTATTTTAATTTATGGCGAGCCAGTGGTTTTTCAGTAAACAGCTGACGTTTAAAACTTTATTATAAAATTTAAAATAAAAATAAAAAGAGTCGGTCAGGTGAAAGTGGTTTTCAGAATTGGAGAATATTTCGTTTGACGTCAATCATTCAATACAATGTTGATGTATCCCATTGGTGTGTGCGTGTCACCAATAAACACAAGCTTATAAATATACATGTATATAAATTTACTACTCGGTCCACCAGAGGAGAGAGAGAGAGAAAGAGAAAGAGTAGTATTGCTGACATAAACATAAACACTGACCAATGGACAAAACGCGACTCGGAGAGAGATCTCCATTACGATGGAAATTCCATTATCCCTTGGAAGAAGAGTCCCTCGACGCGGCTCGACACAAGCAATCGAACACAAGTATCCTCTCGTCGTGTAGTCGCTTATGTTCTCCTTCACTTATATTCTATATACACCACACACCGCCAGAAGCTCTACTAGTAAGCTTACTCTATATAGATATGATAATAATAATAATAATAATAATAATAATAATAATAATACACACTCTCTGCCAGCACCACACTCGAGGGAACCTCTGTCTCTCGCCCAAGTCAAACCCACTTATCCAAACCAGTAGCGCCCGATTATCCTAACGCAATAAAAAAGGCATGAATATCAAACGCAACGCTCTCTAACATTATCCTGATGTAACTAAAAACACAAACTTTAGAGAGAATATAAGCTCTGCTACAAGGTATCTTTGGTGTGACAAGTTCGAGGTGTGGGTGACGTGCCGCACAACATAACAAGGATAACACAAATATAAACTACATGTATCTATCTAAACGTATTTACGCAAGACGTGCGCGGGACTATTGGGTTATATGCATGTACGAGGAGCCAGAGGGTGGTGGATGTGAAGGGGTGAAAGCAGAACAAGAGAAGATGAGCAAGCAGAAGAAGAAGAAGAGAAGAAGAAGAGAAAATTGCAAGCTCGATCTGACTGACATCCCTCTTGGCCGTTGTAGAGCAATACAGGGATAGGAGCAGCGCCGCGACGTTGTTGGGCGCGGTACGATGGGGCTTCGTCCGTCCGTCTCGTCTCGTCTCGACTCGTCTCGCGTGACGGCCTCGTCAGCCGTCAGCCAAGCTTCGCCGTCCGGATCGATACGCTTGCCACTCTCTTTGCGTCCTCGTCGTAGCGCCACCCGAGAAAACCAATGCACCCATATTCCTCTTTTCTCTACTTCTCTTCTTCTTCTGCTTCTTCCTCTGCTTCTCCTTCTACTACTTCTTCTCGTGTTTCTGCTTCTTCTCCTGTGGCACACAACCCCTCGCTACTACTGCCCTCCATCTCCATCCAACTCGTACCAGAGTCTAGTTGAGTTGAGTTGAGCCACCGGCCGGGTCAGAAGACGTCTGCTGCCCGGGCGAGCGACAGCTATCCCCACCTCACCCCATCCTCCCTCTTATTTTGCTCTCATCCTCTTCCTCCTGGCCTTAGTCGCCTTTCCATCGGCGAGCTTGCGCCCCCACAGCTTCACTCTTGGCCGGCTCAACTATACACTCCTCTACTGTACTCCTTTATAAATACATTGAAACATGTACACTGACATATATATGTATATGCCCATATCCTAGCTCCTACACAACGACAGAATGAACGACGTCTCCCGCCGCCTCCGCGACTCTATTCTACCGCGACGTCCCGCGAGATGGACAGCTTTGCTATCAAAATGTACGTGTCGGTGAAACGCCGGCGCCCCGAGCCATCTTATGTCAATGTGTGTGGATACTATCCAGCGCACTCGTACATCCACCCACCCACACATAAAATAAAGCATTCTCTATCATTGTTGGCAATACTACCACTACTACTTCCAGATATTAATACGCGTTAGTGACTGCTACCACGACTATCACTACTTAGCTCTTGCGATGTCTCGATCCGATCGAAACTTTATCCTTCATCACATTTTTTATTTGTCACTTTGTTCTTGCTTCATTCGTGGCAACCTAAAAATATATATAGATATAAATATATATACATATATACAACAGTAGCTGCAGCAGTGACATCAGTATCCTTATTCCGTGTATTCATGACATACATGTTTATTTTCGTGACTTAATAATACCAAGACAGAAAAAAAAAAAAAATAAATGACAAGAATCATTAATTTACTTTATCATGTTTTGATAATAATAGTTACATGTACTTTTAATCGGATGACAGTAATAATGAGAATCCTTGTCAACAGTGTTTCTCGTGGTAGTAATAGTTGTTGAGATTGCAAAGTGACCCATTGACGGAGGTAGAGAGACAACCAATCGATACTCTCAGCAAGTTTACACTCGCGACCCAACTGGCTGATGCTTCCACACCAGCACGTCGAGCTCTTGCTTCTTCTTCTTAGTCTTTGTCTTCGTCTTGTTCCCTTCCTCGTTGAGTTGACGATGAGTGAAGGGTGAGCGGCTTGTCGGAGAGCGAAAGAGACCGACAGAAAATGATAAACAAAGAGAGCGAGACAGCGATTGAGGGGGAAACACGATGAAAAGTTACAAACGGAAGCAAAAGAGAGATGAACACATCGTATCGTCCGTTTCGTCAACCTGTCGAACTGAAAGAGCTCTTATCCACATGGCATGTCGAGCAAAAAATATTAGTTTTACTCAAGAGAAAGAGTCACCAGAGATACCTTATACCCGAGAAAGAGGGACAATAATTTCAAGAGTTATTTCTACCCTGCACTCTTTCTTCTTTTTTTGTTCGCTTTCTGCCGGAAGAATAAACGAGAGCTATGTGTGGAATATATCTATATATATATATATACACAGTAGAACAAGTAAAGAAGGTTAGGCACAGTTGACCAACGTATTGGAATGACGGGTTGACTGACGGGGGTGACTCGAATCGCAAACGGATATGCTGACGGGCGGACATGTCTGAACCCATGTAACGATTACGTTCCGCGGACAACGCCAATCAATCAGCTCATTACTAACGTCAATCAGACACACCATCGCCGTCCTTTAGCTGGTGGTGTCATTGACGACGCCGCCACTGTCACATCGACACTCACTCGTTCTAGCCGTCTTCCGATTACGTCTCGCCAATTTGTTTCCCCATCAAATTTTTTTAAAAATTCTTTTTTCTTCACATATATATAAAGTAAAGTACTGTATAAGTTATGTATGGTTTTAGTTATTATTTTTTATTGTCTCAGTAAATAATCTTTACGATAAGCTTGTATTTTAGCAATAATTTCTTTTATCTCCGATCCACACTAACCCGAATGAAATTATAGCTGACGTCTCTGATCGTTGGGTTGTGTATATTGCCCACTAATACTTAGTTACAATTTATGCATCAGTGTGTATACATGTATAACGAACGAACGAACGAACTAACGTATGTTGGTTGGATAAGTCGAGGCGATCCCTGGATACTGACGCCATCATAGATGGGAGCCTATCCAAGGGGTGATTTCTAATTTATGACGTTGGGGCGATGTGATGAACAGACGTCATAAAGCATGTCGCGCCCCGCGTCTGCAGCAACCTACTCCGCCTCTGTTCCACGTCCGCCCCTGTTATCGCTTCCACCCACCGACCACCCGACCACCCGCTTCCTCTTCGCCTTCACTCGCCTTCACTCTACTCCTTTATACACTTACACTTACTCACACATTCTCACCAACACAATCTGATGCTTCAGCTCTCAGTATTTCCACCGGCACCCTCTCTTCTTGACCTTCGTGATTCCTGGTGCTGGCCTCTCAAATTCACTTCCAACCTTTTTTATTTTTTCCCTTTACCGACAGCTTTTTTTTTCCTTTTCACTTCATCTACATACATACATATCTAATACACACTCTCGCACTTTATTTTTATTTTTCCTTATTTTTTATTTACACTTAATTAATTCTAAACATTTTCTTTTATTATATTTTTTAATTAATTTAAATTCTCAAGTTTAAATTTAAAAATAATTTTTTATTATTGTATGTAGGGCAAAAATTAGGTATTCATGTTATGCAAAAAAAAAAGTAAACGATAATTAAATTATATATAATTTTATTATTAGAGTTCATTGTCCGACAAAATTGATTTACATTTTCATTCAGAATATTTTATGAACGACTATAATAATTAAGTAAAGAGGTCAAACGTTGATTTGTATCTCAGCATAAAAATTAACGTCACACTTAAGTCAAAAAAATTTGAAATTTTATTTTTAATGCATACTAAAAAAATTAATAATTTTTTTTTAAACTTAAAATAAATAGTAACTCGATGAGTCATTATTAAATGAACTTGATCATTGGCAATAAAAGTAAATGGAAAGGATGTTTAAGATCCAGATGATGAGGAATAGGATCCAGGGACTAAAGTAGACGAACCGTTGAAAGAATAACAGAGTCCGCGGTGCCGAGACCTTTGTGAAAAATCGTGTTATAACCCTAATTTAATTTTATGACCGGCATTACTGGAGATTGTGTTGTTCTATATATACATCCCGTGCCTCGGCCCATAATGCTCGTGTATGCCCGAGTATAATAATGGAGATAGAGAGAGACCGAGGGGTGCGCGAGGACTAGGAGGTGGGGGCTAATAATCAGTTGTAACGCGAACCGTCGTAAACCGCAAAACAACGAGACTCGATGAGTTGAGAAGGACCAAGGGGAGCTGGAGCTGGCGGGGAGAAGGGGGAGGGAGAGGGGCGAAGCCGATGAACAAGAGACCAGGTAGGAAGTATGTATATATTTAGCAGACCAGGAAGCTAATTATGGATTTGGTGTCATTATGTATCTACCGGCCAGGATGTATATTGTAAATATATATATATTTATCTATATATCGGCTGTTCATTGGATGGCATTGATCTGCTGGATGCCGCAGTGGCCGAGAGAAATAATACGACTACCGCTGATGCTCAAAAAATATATCGTGCAATTACAGGAATAAAAAAAAAAGAGGGGAAATAAAAAATAAATCGGCGATAAAGTTTATTCGCGTTAACATTTTGATACTTGTTTAACTTGGCGGTTGTGTATCGGAATTTGCGGAACAAAATTACTATAATACGACAGGATCATCAGATCGACGGGGTTGGCTGCATATTCCGTTATATTATTATCGATCGGCGTAGAGCGATATTAAAGTGGTTCTCTATGTTTATGTCGGCTCTTCCGAAAAACCATGAAATTACCTATAATTGCTGTGAGCGGGCATACAACGTGTGCTGGTGTTTCTCTTGTATATATGTATAAAGACATACTCCAATGGCGAGGCCCTAGCGCTCGGCTATAATCACTAAAAGTTTTTGTCCCGTGATGATTGGCGCCGCATTATACGCGTCGCGATCCTTTTTCGCAGTCTTCGCTTTGTTTTACTGCTAAATGAAACGGCAAATCCGCTGGCCGGCACCAGCACAGTATTCGTAGAACAAGACCCGAGAGTAAGGTGGATAAAAAATTATTGCACTCGTCAACGGTGACCTTGTTCCTTTTTTTTTTTTTTCGGAGCTTAAAAAAATAAATTTTTAATCGGAGGCAAAAGTTTACGCACTGAGCTGAGATTATATATGTATATTTTTATTTTTCATGTATTAGTATTAATATATATACATATATATAATAGAGGAGTAAAGAGCGAGAAGGTTGAACAGCCGAACTATAGTGGGTATGGCGCAGGAGTTGGGCTTTGGCTGCTGGCCGCCGTAAAAACGTCAATTAAAGTGTTTTATTTGATCCTTCGTTAGAACGTTGAAATGGAATTTTGATTTATAGCTACTGTGGCCCACGGCGGGTGTGTTTTCTCAGTGAATATGTGCTGGCTGTAAGTGAGTGAGTGAGCGAACGAATTACTCGTACGTGTATCTCGGCACACATCGACATTTAATCCATGCGCACACGCACACATGCACATACACACAGAGCTCTGCACGTCGATGCGCGAGCGCGTAAATAAAATAAATAGGGGAGCTATAATTAGTCGGTGAGACGTTGAGCCGTGAGTTTGTGAGCACGTCGATCGCTAGACTTGCCGCTTGATGCTAGAGAGTCGTGCTCTCGATAAACAAAAGTCACTTGACAGCTATCGCATGCCTGATACGAATACTAACTACTAACTACTGTTACTTAAATACATATCTTTTAAAGCTACACTAACATTAGTTGGAGAGCTGACATGTGTAGACGAGCTGAGGAGTTTTAATGAATTGAGCGAGTTAGCAAGAAGTAAACCCATCGGCTTAGTTGCTGCGGCAATAACAACAGCTGAGTAGAAGAGTAATACTAGAGTAAATTTAAAAGTATAACAGCCGTCTCTGGTCATCCAAATGTTATTGTTTATTATTGTGGGCCAACGACACCCTGATTTATCATCGCTCTCCACGGCCATGCGTGAAATAGTAACATAATCCGGTTGATTTGTGGCCACGTATTGTTCGCGCGTGGACTCGGCTGAAGAGTATCGCACTCTGTGTACTAGTTGTTGTTGTTGTTGTTGTTGTTGTTGTTGTTGTTTTTGTATAGTTGTAGTGTACCAACAACACTCTATTTATTTTCGAGCCGTTATCGCGCGACAATTCTGCTCACTTATCGACTCGCGATTGGATTATATCATACACACATGAAACACGCACTCACCCACACACCCATCAGCTATTTTTATTTACATATTTATATTTATTAATTTATTACGGGCGATGTTTGTTTATACTTAGGTGAATTAGCGGATGATTGGTTGGGTAAATATAGCAAGCATCGGACAGTGTGATGATTAATAAAGAGCGCGGCGCTGAGCCCTCAGCTCTTGACCGGCAATAACTACACTGGTGTCAGTATTATGGCGCGAAACACCGGGCGGTCCCTACTGTTTGACGAGAGCCATTCATCCTCATCCACCTACTATAGATTTATGCCCGAGACCGAGAGGTACAGCACTCACGCACGTGTTGTTCGTCCATCTCGGTGGGCCCATCTGTCATCCGTCAAAACTCTGAGCCATAATACATCTCGAATCTCCAGCGAGCTGGCTAGAGAGGCTACTTAAACTTACACGTATTTCCACTGCACGACTACCACCAATCTTACCATCACACATACACACATCACGACGTCGATCCTCTTAATCATCGTAACTTTTCAACTTTATTACAACTTTCCTCAAGCTTCCACTCCCATAGACACACTCATTTTTTATACCCATAACACTATATCTCACTTCAAACATATATATCTATAAATATATTTCAGAGCTCTTGTGATGTGTATACATACATATACATATATAGATACATATATAGGTTGATGATTGATCAATTCCTTGACCCTCGTGATGATGAGCTGCCAACGCTTCGCGCATTAGCTTGACAGATAACTCTGTCTAATCAGAGCTCATAAATTACTAAATTAATATTCTACTGCGGAGCTTGTTGGGTCATTCATCAGACGTCAACTAAAGCGATACAGATAACAACGATGACCCTCGTTGCTAGTTATAGACTACAGCTAAACATACAACTCTACGATTGTAATATATAGTACAAGTAATAATAATAATGATGATGATGATGATGAATAGTAAATAATATCGTACGACAATGGACTTCTGTTCCTGAAAGTATATATATATATATATATATATATATATATATATATGTATATGATGCACCCACGTCATTTTCCGTGTCCACTGATGGGCCACGAGCGTCTGAGAGTCACGAGGAGACTATAAAAAAATGGCCAGCATCAGTTGGAACTGCATTCAAGTGACAAGATCAATGATGAAGAAAGTCCCGAGACCACCCACTGTGTATTTGCATTTGTGCATCACAAGCTAACGGTGCAACTGTCAACACTCGTAGGTTTGCACCACTGAGGACATGCTTGCTCGTCAGGTTATTTTATTTCATTATTAACATACGAGGCATCCATATATGTATATGTATATACTGTATATGTATATATATTTACTTTCTGTTCACCTATACAAGCAACCTCGTATATAACTTTTATGGACATAGAGTAGATCAAGAACCGCTTACGAATTACGCGACAAGTAGCCAACTACTATATGCAAACCGGCTTGTTGTCTCGTTTTCTATTCAACACGACTGCTAATTAGTGAGATGACATTGAACTTCCATGATCGTACAGTCTGCTGTCTTGGGAATTTTATTATTTTTATTTTTCTTCACATAAATCTTATATTTTTTTATTATTCTGATTGTAAAAATCAGGAGCTTTAATTTTAAAAAATTTTTTTTTTTAAAGTCATTCCACAGTATTTGGATATTTTTGACTATTTAAATTACTGATTTATGAGTAGTCATATATTTTTAAAATTAAAAAATAAATTTATTATTTGAATAAGACGTGGTTTTAAAAATCAGCCGTTCATCTGGTCTATTTAACTAGACTATAAATGATGCTCAGTCCTGGCATCGGACTGCAGGATTTTATGACACGTCTAATAACGATAATTGGTTCTCAGCACACACTCGTATGATGCACGAGCTCTGTACGGCTGTTATAGACTCAGACCCAGACCCAGACCTAGACCCATACCAGAGCCGAAGGTACTCAGAGTAGCTCACGTGATTGAGACAGATTTGTCACGCGGGATCTCATACATTATCGTAGTGTCGTTGGACGCCTTAACAAAATATATAGACTGCGGGATAAATTTACCTATATGCGAGTTATAGTATCACCAGTCCAGTTATAAATACTCATATGAGTTCGCGTGAATTATGGGTCCATGTAAATGCACGTAATAGGCAAACAGTCGTTTGAGAATTTATTATTAATTACCGCGGGAGAATTAGCGAAAGACCAATGCAGGAGGACGAGCAGCCAGGAGGGGGAGTACAGAACGATAGCATGGAAACAATAATTATAACGAACGCGTCGTATCGCATTATCGGAGCTCTTTCGAAAAGCCAATTCGAGCTGAACAGGCTTTCGTATCCCTCGACACCTTCTCTTGCCTCCTGTCTCGTTTTTCACCTCAACCTCCGCATATATGGACTCGGTTTTTTTTCTCTTTTATTTCAACTGATCCTACTGCTGCTGCTGCTGCTGCTTCTTCTTCATCTTCTGCTGTCTTTTAAATCGATTATGCTTTCGAGTCCACACACAGTACTAAGCGCCTGGTTTCCACCTTTATTTACGTGCCACGTCACGTTTTATTACGCTATGATATTTGCTAATTGGGTAAGATTAAAAAAATACAGTGGCTAATAACCGGCGGTTCATTTGTATCTATATACACCCGAGTTTAGTATATATATATATATATATATATATATATATATTTAGTAGAGTTGAGTGTCTCGTGGGAGCTACGAATAATCATATCCAGACTCCAGGCGGCTCTCTGCCGTGTAGGTACACATAATATTTCATCGTTTTGTGTCTTTTAACTTTGACGTACACTATCTTTATGTCTCATCTTTACTCTCTGGCTCAACGAGCTATCCCACCGGTAGATATCTTTAAATTTTTTTTATTTTATTTTAAATTTATTTATGATTTACCTCAACTTTTTTCATTATTTTTATTCAGATAAATTATAAAGCGAGACAATAAAAATTTTAAAACAATTTTTTATGAAAATAATTTTCTTTAATAAAAATAAAAATAAAAATCGTTGATGAAGTAGCGACTGCTTGATAAATTGACACATGGCGGCTGGCTACCGAAATTTGCGACAAACCAGGTAGAGTTTTAAAAGTGCGCCAATACTTGTAGCCAATCTGTAAAAATTTTGTATCGAAGAGGGAAACAGTAGCGTAGTAAAAAAAAATTCCAACTGACATAAAATAATAATTTTATTGCCGCCATAAAATTCAAAATATTTAAAAACATTTTTATTGGGCAACAAAGTTTGGTAGTTTAGTGGTGAGATCGTTAAAAAAGATTTATAAAAGTGTTAATTTAATAATCAACTCGAGAGCAAGATTGTGTCGCGGGAGTGTGTGAGGACCTCGGGCACCCTCAGCTACTACGGCTTTGTGAGAAAATATATATGTACATATATATATACCGGTGTAATCTGAAACGGTACAAGAACTCTCGTATTCGGAAGGCGTTTGTCCCTTGCACCCTCAATGAAAGTTGATCACCCGAAAAGTGAAGAATTCGTCCGTCAATTTTGTCGGCCTCAAACACTAGTCTTCTGAGTAGTAGAACAGCTCGGTAATTTTTTGACAACCATTTTAATGTTTATCTTCGTCTATATAATATGTTAACTCGTGCGTAATCTTTCTGGTTGAATTAACGTTAAACTATCTGTCCATATCAATACATATAGATGTATAATATTTATTTATTATTATTATAGAGAGCACAATAATCGATTAATAGTGAATTCAACTACACACGATTAATTATTACGATAAGAGTAATCGGTGTTTATTGCCGGCAATTTATTCTCTAAACAATGATCTGCTGTTTTAAAATTCCTGTTCTTTGTTGTAGATTTTATTTATTTAAAAAAAAAGATTGAATCAAATATTCAAATCGATTATTGAGCAGAACTTTTAAGCGGGCAGTGGGCATAATTTACTGTTATTTATTAGTTATACTCGGGGGAGAGTAGATATGTCGGTGAAATCTGTCGTGTGTATACTGAAGGTGTATCACGCACGCATAAAAAACCTTGACTGGTTGTAGTATATTTACGAGCTGTAGATCACGAGTTGGAAGAGGAGTCCAGTATCGAACAAGAATAAGAATAAGAATAAGAATAAAAGTTAAAGGAGGCGGAGAAGGAGAAGGAGGAGTAGAAGAATGAACAAAGTTTAAAATGGAGAAGAACGAAAGAATAAAGGAGTAGACGATCCATCGAAATCCATCGCACTGTACGTGGCTCGACGGAAATCAGGAATGTTCGATAATCATCGATAAATCATTCCCCCGTGGTGGCTGATGTTGCGGCGGTGGTGGTGATCGTGCTGGTGCTGGTGCTGGAGCTGGTGCTGCTGGAAGAATGGTGGTGAGTCTTTGCATACCATCACGAGGGGCCAAGTTAGCAGAGCCAGTACATATATATATACATATATATTCGTCTTGTTGGCTCTCCTCACCTGTATATATGCTGTTGGTCGCCGTTGTCGAGTACCTGCGCGCGGGTCAACCTTTATGGCGGGTATAACTCGCTTGATTTCTCCCAAGATTATCTTGTTATTTATTGGAAAGTTGGATACGCGGTGTCTTGAGCCTAAAAAGGGACTCGGACTTTCCTTTATTTATATCATCACCAGCAGCAGCAGAACCATCATCAGCACCAGCACCAGCATTAGCAGCATAGGAACAAGAACAAGAACAGCAACAACTCAGACGACAAACTTGAGTCCATTATTTTTTACGCGGCCTCCACGTGATATGATATACTGAGACTCGTTATTTAATTTGACTCTAATGGACGTTATTGTCGAGACTATCAGGGCATTTTGAAAATTAACCACCACCACCACCACCTAAGCTGGCAGCCAAGGAATAATATTACCGAGCCGTAGTGTAGTCGAAGGATGAGGGCAGCCAACCAGCCAGCCAGCAGAGAAGCTGGACTACTTGCCAAGGTTAATTCTAATAAAGTAAATAAACGTAAAGTTATAAATGCTGTTGTTGGCGTACAAGACTCGTGGATTTCTTGCTCGCAGATGAACCGCCAGTGGGGTGAGAGGTTAATGCTATATGCGCCGGGATTCTAAGGGTAGAAGACTCTCAAGGAAGACGCCGCAACTGAAAAAAACTACGGCTGTATATATATATAGTGTACAGTGTATTATGTGAAACGGGGAGCGAGATGAGTGGACGTTGCTAGAAAAGAAGAAACGGGTTAGGTTGTTGTCGTTGTCGCGAAATGGTTGGCAATGCTATGCCACCTTCATCACCACCAGCAATCCTATATATATATAAATATACAGTACTTTCCACCTTACTGGTGTGTAGTTGTGCAGCAGCACAACTTGATAATAATAAACAGAAAAAAAAAGTAAAAGACGTTATTTTAAAAGGGAAATGCAGCGCCGCATTTTTATGTCTTCACCAGAACTTTTCATCTCTCGCGGCCCGCGTAAAGGGCCACGAGCTGGCTCTCTGAACTCTGAGTAGTAGAGTAAAGTAGTAGAGTAGTGAAGTAGTGTGTGTACAGACAAAGAGTATAAAAATGTATTTGTATAGTGGGTGCGAGAAAAGAAGGGGCTGAAGCAGTAGAGACGATGGCGATGGCGGTGCCGGTGGTGGAAGGGGCTAAACGTGAAATGAAACGGCAGACTGCCGCTGATGAAATTCATAATTTAGATCCAATGCGCTCTCTGTACCTCGTTTAGAAATACACTGCTATTTATAGTCGAAATTTTCTTCGGAACGATCTCGCCGCCATAAGGAAACCCGGGGGTCCCCACTCGGCCCCGCCGACTCCATTCCCCATCGCCACCCTCATCCGCGTTCCGTTTCCACCGAGACTTAAAAGAGTTCCGAATAAAAGAGGACGGGAATCTTCGTTACAATCTCATTCACTTTTTGATTCTATATACCCACTGCTACGGCTCCTGCTCTCTATCTGTATCTGTAGGCTTCAAATTTCATAGGACATTTCCCGGCACAGGCTGCGTCTTATCTTATACATATACATATCTGTATAAATATATATGCCGAGGTAGATGAGCCGTGAAATGCCTGCGGGGTTAATTCAATCCGCGAAAATATTCCTCGGCTGCTGTTGTACTGGTGGTTTTTTATGCAACACTGCAGAGTACGAAGAAAAAAATGAAAAAATTTAAGTTACATGTCAATACGGTGGTCATTAAATGCACAGCGAGAGTAAGTGTAAGAGCAAGAGCTACTTGATGTCTCGGTGTGTAGTAGTGGTAGATTTAATAGAGGGCAAGATATGTATATATTAATAATGACGATCGTGTGGCACGCATCTTGAAGAACTCTCGTGGGCCCTTGTGATGTTTACCGTCGGCTGTCGCGTTTTATAAGGCAGTTATTTTATTCCTAATAGCTTGTAATATTATACGAATAAGAGTCACGTCCACTTGAATTGGAATATAGGCTTTAACGCTCGCTGAGCACGATATTCACCGGTGGTCAGATGTTACTGCCCGTCTCTCGTCTAATTTTCTGACTGTGTACACTCAATCACAACTGTGTCTTTTATTAATCAATATTAAATACACTACTCACGTAAAAATAATTTTCGAGGGGAAGATAGAGAGAGAGAAAGAGAAATTTACTGAAATGTCATTGGACGTTGTCACGGAAACAAATTCAAATAAATTTTTTTATATAGATATTTAGGTAATGAATGATCGATTGAGGCCACTTAACGCTTATATCCACTCCGGTAAATCACCATAAAATAGTTTGAGAACTGTTGGTCCATAAAAATTGCACATTCACATCGTGCACCGGACCGTCAATTTATTCGAAATAGATGAGTCTATATATATATATATACCTTTTAAACAACCTCCAATCGATAGAGCGGCATGTGTCCACTAGTACCTACCTCTAAAACACACACACACACACACACACTCGCTCACTACATGCTACTCGGATTCCAATTCGAGTGCCCAGGCAACATCGTATTGACTGTAATTCCGTTCAATGTTGCGCGTGACGGATGGATCAGTGTCAATTGGCCATTGCGGTGGTTCAAATAAAAAACGCCCGAAATAAAAAACTAAAAAAAAAAAAAATATATATATAAATGAACGACGGAAACACACGAGCTAACGATATCTTTGGTACTCAACCATGTATTTTCATTGCTCTAAATCTCTGGGTGTTTGTTGACGGGCTAAATAAATGGAGACATGATAATATCCGTGAATCTAGGTCGACGTATATCTGTACGATACTACTGAATTACCAGTTCTCTCTCTCCCTCGTATCGGTGAGTGATGGAGGCTAAATATTATTATTGAGACCTTGCAGTGTAAATAAAAAATAATTAGCTGTAATCCAAACATCGGGCTTATTTAATTTATTTACAAATAGGATCGAGTTAATGGCCGGCGATAATTTTAGGACTGACAGTGTACTGCCGAGAGTAGTGCACTCAATGAAAATTAACTGACAGACATATGGCGATGATGAGGAGTATAAGGTGGATCGTGAGTTGATACAACGCGTCGAACCACCGAATAAATTAACATGCTAACATGCTGCGCCGGCAGCAGGCCGCGTGTGTGTCGGTGTGTGCACGTGTGTGTCTACATAACCGTATGGTTAAGCGCGATTAACCTTCTCCCTCGGAGCGAGCACGAGAGAGATACACACATAAATATATATACATATATACATACATATATGTATATAAGCTGTTGCAGAGCAGCGCGTTGATACACAGGGTAGACCGCGAATTACCCTTTCGTCGAGCGAGCTATCAATTTTGGCCCGCGCGCGGACACCGATACGCTGCTATTACGCCCAGTTCTCCCGTACCTGGTTTATATTGTGCACTCCAGCGGCATGATAATCACTCAATTAAGATTGCCAGTGACATTTTTCTCTCACAATTCAAGGAAAAAAATGATTTATTTTTCGCGGCCTGGGAACATAGTAATCGGGCAGGATTATGTCTGATGATTGTATGACCTGCGGGAGCGAATCAGGTGAAACGAGAATACAGATATACATAATAAACATGTAGATATAGATATAATAGATGTAGATATAGATGGATATGTGTAAAGTGGGTGAGGAAGAAGTGAAAGGGTTGCGTGGAAGATCGGCTCGAAGATAGGAGTCCTCATAATGAAAAGCATTCATTGGTTCGCGAAGCCGACAGTGAAGCTGAGTGACGTGGCTGCAGACAGCTGCCCAAACCTGATCGTTCGTCCCCCACCCACCAGCCCCCTTCCTCATCACTGTAACTCTCTCTCTCTCTCCTCTTTACTCCTCACTCGGCTCTCTCACGTGATTTCTTTTATGATATCGTATAACCAGCAAAACCTGCAGCAAACACGAGATTTATTTTCTCCCTCTTCTTCTCTGACGTTACCAGCCGATTTTGTTTAATGCCAAAACGCGAGCAAAGGTGATGTACATTCTTTTCATCGTCTGACAAACCTGTCTGTCTAAATATCAGCGGTTTAAATATTTATTGCGAATAAATAAATAAATTACTGCCTCTACATATTAATAATAAAAATAATAATAAATTTAATTTAATTATAATATTTATTGTAGATATTAAAAAATAATTTTTCAGTAATTAACCAGACACCAATCACGACAGGTTGTTGGTGGCGTACATACACACAGACATGCACACATCAGATTTAATGCACGCGACTAAACCAAATGAATATATAGAGCACACTCTCACTTTCAACATCGTTTATATTATATGCTCTTGTTGTAAAACGCTTTACGGCGTTTTTAAACGTAACATGTACACATATATCGTTACATCATCCCGCCACACACATACATCCACATTCGCACACACTTTGTTCCCCGACATAATGTACTTTTTTTACCTCACAACTCTTGTGGGGAAGCGGTGGTAGTTCATTTGACAACGTTTTTTATTTTTAATTTTTTTTGTTATCCCCCTCGGTATTCACTGCGGATTCATTATTATTCTCCATTGGTCTACGCGGCGATTAATCCCAAATTCACACGTAAAAAAAAGACCAAGTGATTAAATAGGATAATTACTTTGGCCGAGGGAGGCTTAATAAAATACAACACTGGCCAAGTGTGTAAGTAAATATGTGAGTATATATATATAGATATACATTTCTACATATATGTGGATGTAAAGTGTGAATGCAGCTGCAAAACCGGTAGTGAACTGGTCGCACTGGTGCGTGGGTGATCCAGAGTGACGACGATTTTCGCCTTCTCTTCTTTAACTTGTTCAACACTCTGGTTGATGTTTCATTTGGTCTTCTTTTATTGCTGTTATTATTATTAAAACTTTTGTTTAAAAATAAAGTGTATAAGTAAAGCTAAAATATTATTTTCTTGTCGTGGCGCATATCAAGTCATGTACTGGATGACATGAGTCAGTACTTGATTTCGCTGCACACTGTTTTGACGGTTCACGTCAGATCTTTGCACCTTGGATACATTTATGACGCAAGTGCTGGTTATATACCCTCTACCACTAGCTTCCTCCAAACTTATTTATTTACTTTTTTTGTTCTTGTTCTTGTTCTTGTTCTTTATTCTCCTCTGAACTTGTTCAGTCTCCATTCACTCTACTCCGAACTCTGGGTTTTCTCATTCTCCGTGTCCATGAGAATAATATAAGAAACGCTGACAGACTTACGCCCAAGTGTCTTGTATACTCAGTTACAAGTTCTGGTAAATTCACGTCAAAGCCCTCCTCAGTATCTACTCAGACTCGCCATAAATATCGACGGTGACGTTTTAGAGAGAAATAAATAAAATGAAATAACTTAAAAAGAAAGAAATAAATAAAGTAAAAAAACGGGGCTTGAAACCCATAGACTACTCTTGTCTTATGGTCGGACAGCCTCAAGGCAACGACTACCAGACACGAAGCCATTGGATCTTTCCTGTTCCTTCTTTTTTTATCCCGTCTCTCTCTTTCTATCATTCGATTCAGTTAATTGCGAAATACGCATCAGAGACCATCAATGAGGGATATCTATTTATTATATGTATTGATTTCAGTCACCACACCACCGTCCAGTCCGACAAATATATGTCTTGTATATATTCTTATTAATTTTCTGGTATTTTTATTAACAATAATTACTAAAGTGATGATTCCCATGGAAATTAAATTGAAATTACAAAGAAAAAATCTTGAGTACATGCATACTCATATACATTTGAGTGAGATGATGTCGACAAGTGCTTGCCTATCACCACCACGATCCCGTTTCATCGGCTCTCGGGTGCGCTCGGGCCAACAGAGAGTAATACACTCACATATAAATCCATTTGTATGTGTATTAAAATAACAAGAGAGCTGTATTCGCGACTTGCTGGTCTTATTCTGCGGGCTTAGCAGTAATATAGCAGGAACAGCAGCAGCAGCAGCCCAGCAAGTGGAGAGTATAGCGAGTGGAGAGCAGAGTAAGAGTGTAGAGCTCGGAGCGGGAGTGATTTATGCTAAATGTCGGTGATGCCGGCGAACCGGGGGCCCGTATACGCTCCCAGCGGCCATCTTGGGGCCCCCCTCGGTCCTCTCGCTGGCTCCTTGGATCAGATTGACGTACCGCCGTTGATCGCCGAGCGATTCTGTGCCCCCTCTACTGCACCAGCTGATGATGGAATATATAAACCTCTTGCATTCGCCACTCGCACCCTTTCTCATCGCTATAAACAACTACTCCAATATAAATATACACACATTCACTCCAGAGTTACTCTGGAATTTTAAAATATTGCTTGTCAAGCTCCTTGTAGGTGTTACTGCTCCAAGGTTTTACTTTATTTGCCTTTTTTTTTCTTTTTCATTTTTTTTTCGTTTATCCTCATCTCGGTATTTTTTGTCGGACACATTATTTTTTGCCGGTCCCACATCCGGGGAGTCGGCCGGATTCCTGTCGGTCACCGGTCGCAGATTTACGACAGGATCGTCGAGGGAGCTTAGGACATCAGAGAAGATAAATAAATATAGGCGTCAGAATAATATAAGGAGAGAGTAGGGAGAGCAGGACCAAGACCACGAGGAGGAGGTTTCCTCGTACTGGTGTGCAACAATCAAGTCACGCCATTTGTCACAAGGGCGCTTCCTACTCTTAATAACCTTCTATTCGGATCGTATAGCGAGCATAGTCGTGTTCTTGCAACACGCTCCGACCTTTGCCTCCAGACTTTGCTTATTATTGTACACTACTCCATACATTCACAACAGCAACAATAATAATAAAAGTATATATCTACGGTATATTTATATGGCCAGGAGCTCGTGATCTCTCATCGTCTTTACTCCAGCTCTCTTGCTCCTCATAGTCGTCATTACATTACAGTAATATATATATATATCTATATGTATGAGCTCTAGAGCGCCGAGTCCCGAGAAATAAGAAACGATTGCGCCAGAGACTGCTGAAAAGTCTGTACAATGCGCCACCAGATCTTTAGGACAATTGTCATACAAATTGTCGTTTATTCAGCAAATAAAATGTCTTTTTCTATATATACAGATATATATATAAAGTGATGTTAAAGGAAGATTCCATGAGCCAACAGATGAGAGCAAGAAGACCAGCGAGCGAGAGAGAGAAAAATAATGGGATGAAATTCGCGTCGATTTACACAGTCTAGTGGTAGATAAGAGGACACTCTTCTGCTCGTTGTCGCGTGGGCGAGCCCGAGATACGTCCGAGTTATGATGAGTACACGTGCATAAAATTCACATGAAAGATAAGATTGCAACGACCCGGCTCTATCATCCGATTTACGATTATCCCTCTTATATTCTGCCAGAGGAGAGAAAAGAGGAGCGAGAAGTGGGAGGAAGCTCGAGAAATGATAAATTATGATTGAGACGTTGTAACACCGGGCTTTTTATCTGCTGACATGTGGAACACGTAAACCTCTATCGATGTGTGTTTGATAAAATACGCTGCCGATCACGATATCGCACATTGTGAATCAGGTATATTTATATATATATATATATATATATATATATCTTTCAGAAACGTCTTCGGCTTATTATTATACTCGTCAAACTTTTCATCTCCTCCGCCCGCGGATCACGATCACGATCATCAAGGTGATGATAATTTTCATCTGATCCGCGGCATTGTTTACATCTTTTGTTGGGCGTACGCACCGAAAAATACATTATATTATATTATATTATACTGATGTATACATAGATTCGGTGGTTAACTCGCAGACAATGGATCTCATAGAGGAAAGTCATGACGGTGCGGCCCCAGAGAAGATACACCAGCAAACTATATGGTTAATAATAAATACGTGTATAGATATATATACATATACATCTGATGTATGTGTGTTTATAAATAAAGGAAAAAGGAAAGGGATTTCGATTTGATCAATTGTATTGAGGCACCGTGACGCGGCTGTCTTCAAACGACAGCATCAGTTTACTACAGCGACTAACACAAGCATCATATCCCGGCATTCTATTGCTCGCGTTTCGAGTACTCGGTCCTTTGTCTTTTTTCCCACCCTCTATAGAGGAAACAGCTTTCAAACTACTCGTCGACAAATCCTAAAAGAAATTGGTTTATGCTCTGTGTTATTTTCACTTTTTTACCTTTTTTAATTTGTTTCATTCTATTCGCGCACGACGCGTTTAAAATGATAATAATAATAATAGTGGATTTACTATCGTGTAGATTGTGGCAGCCACTGACATTGGCATTGGCACATTCGCAGATACTTAATCGAGTGTGTCGTATAAGTTATCTGATTAAAATTAACGAGACAAGTTCTTCTTGACCACCACCGGAAGCCAACGATTTTCTCCCGTACCTAATACCTTTTATTCTCTATATTTTGCATATCAACACACAACTCAGTAGTCGCTACACTACACTAGTAGCCAAGAGTATGCTGAGGCTTAACTCTGAATTACAAAGAGGACTGCTACAGACTTAAGTATTATAAACACAAGTGTGTGGGATGAAAATTATTTTACATATTTTTTATTTTATATTTCATAAATACATATTTTATCATCTTTATCTGATACTAACATATGAATAAACCCAGGGAATTTATACTACTGATGTATGAAGAATAATTTAATATAGTTTTATTGAAAAGGCGGGCAAGCGACCTGCAATTAAGCCACTAGTGTCCTAGTGCCTGGACTATTTTTCAGAGCGAGCTCCTTGTTGCTACACGGACTTCTTTATTGGATATATCACATTATTATATGGCTGGAAGGAAATTTGAGGGGTCGCAGGGGGTTTCGCCCGACGGCGAACAGAGCGAACGGACAGCTCGCTTATTTATGGCGACCATACTTGAGATATATGAACTGGTTCCCGTCGAAAGTTCGGGATGCATCTTTCCACTTGGAAATGTGCCGCAGAGAATACGGACAAGAGCTAGGTGTCCTCTGGTATATGGCACTTGTTTATATATATATATATATACATAGCAGATGAGACCAGGGAGAGAAAGATTGTAGGGTAGGAGTCACCTACTCAATGTAATGTCAGATGAGCTTCATTTATTTCATCCATCTTTAACTTACAACGATTTTTATGCACTTTATTATTTCCATGTTAACCTCAGGCGTGCCCTTGAGCTCCCCCGCCCTCCATTGCGATATATGTACACCCAGTGATCTTTCATATATTTTCTCGATAGGAGCTCCGGTGGCACGCCGGTTCAGCTCCACCTAGAGATTGATATAAACAAGCTTATAAATAACAAATCTATATACAGCACAACTTGCTCTATAAATTATCAGACGTGTTATATATATATATGTATAGATATAGATTGTAGATGTATTATTTAATGTGTATAGTTTTTCGCCTTGATCCTCGGAATTCGCGGTGTCTCTCGATTCCCACGTCCTCTTGCTGTTATAAACCAACAAACAACATCATTTGCTCTTTCTCTTCTCTTTCTCACTTGTCAGTATTTTATTATTTAGTTTATATATATTTTGTTCCATCCTCTCCTCTTGTGCTGGTATCATCCAAACTTTTATACGGCTAATTTATATTTATCCGTCTTTCCCTTTACGACATTCGAGGAGAGAACAACGGCGTCACGATGAGTGTAGGGTGTGTGCTGTACCCTGAGCTCTGTGTTACGGGAAGAGGAGAGGAGGAGGGGCAAAATAGTCTTCTCTATGGGTTTAGAGCTTTAGCGTCGAGAAAAAGAGAGTGAGAGTGAGCGAGAGTGAGAACGATATAGAGAGTAGTAGATAAATAGATGGATGGGCAATATTATAACTCACTGGCTGTCATCCTGTACGGCCGAGTCAGGCTGCTAATCAGACCTTTCTCGCTCTCACCCCTCGCCGACCCTTCACGAAAAATGGATTTATTGCCGTCCGCCTCGACTTCGGCACGCTATCAAGCTCCCTGATCCGTGGAACGTAACCATCGTCGTTGCTCTACACTCTCTCTCACTTCCCCTCACTTAATATCAAGCTTTATACATATATATAAATATACACACATATATATACCGTATAACTTACCGCTGTAACCGACAAGGAGAAGAGATCGCGGCCCTTCGTTATGTACATATTCTTCTTTTCCTCTCCCTTCTATATAAATATATATATACGTATAACACCAAGAGCTCTATCCTAAATATTTTATCTCGAAAATACGAGCACAGTAGGTAACGAATGTAATGTCAGAACAAAATAATAAGAATAAATTATTTATTATATAAAGGAGATATACGTTACGGCCAAACGATGGTAATGAATGGCAGTGGATACAAAAAATAAATAAATTAAAATAAAAATAAAAAAATAAAATTGATTAATTCGGAGGCGTAAAATACTTGACAAAATATATATTTATACAAGACGGCGTTTTGTTTTCAATCCGCATTCTCTTGCCCGTGACATGACACGTAAATATAAACAAGAGAGGAAAGATTGCACCTGCGTCTTGATCATCCACGACGACCGGAGTCCGAGACGCGCACGCACCAGCGCGGGCTTATTTAAACTCTCGCGGGTTCCGCGTATTATTACAGTGGAGGCGTCGTAAGTAAAATAACAACAACAAGAAGAAAAAAAAAAAAGTAAATAAATAATAAATGAAATAATGACAAAGAAATCCAACAAAGGGAGAGTGTAAACGGAAGACAGACGGATGGACGTCGAGTCGATTGGGATTGACGAGGGGGTAAGTGAGAGGGTTGAGAGAATAAAAGTACGCGGTGCGCGAAGAGTGAGCCGATAAATGGACTGTAGTAGAGACTAGAGAGTGTAGGTAGAGTAGGCAGAGTAGGTGCAGTAGGGGAAAAGACGAAAGAGAAGAGAAGTGCAGAGAAGAGTAAGGGCGACGTGATGTGAGGAGGATGAGAAGCTGCGGCGACGCTCTCAGAGGAGCAAGAGGACGAGAATCGAGTAAGCAGAGAAAGAAAGAGTCGTTTGAACTGTCAAGGTGGGATGGGGGCGTGGGTGGAATGAGGACGATCTGGTGGGGGACTCAGCGGCGCCCCTCCCCGGAGTGGGGATAGGTCAGGGCCGCGGGAGGAGAAGTGACCAAGTGGTGGGGAGCTTCACTCCTCGAGCCGTCAGTTCGCCACGTGCTGCCGTTGTGTCAGGGTGTCTTTTTGTGTACTCCAGTACAACCGCCAACACTATTTCTGCTCCGTTCCAAACAATACCATTGTTGTTCTTTTCATCCGGATTGTTTAGTGTCACGTTTGTTTACTTTTTACGTGCCTACCAAATTAAACATTGCCGCAATTAATAGCACTTGGGATACAGTAATTATAACGTAATGTTTTGAACTAGAGTTCGGTCGCGGCAGTTTAATGGCGGTCAAAGTGAATTAAACAGTTTTGGCTACGCATAAAACAATCATCAGTATCATCTTAACTATTAATTAAATTAAATTAAATTAGAGTAGATTAGATTAGTTGATGGTGTGTGAAGTGAGGCGGCAGTTGAGCAGGTGACGAGTAGCGAGGAAAAACGAGTTGTTATTGTTAATCGTTTGACTGCTGGTGAATCAGTTGGTCGGCTACAGGCTACGGGATTCCACGTGCTGTGTTTATATTCGATAGCAGTAGTATAAATCCCGCCGTTACTGGCGGTACTTGTGGAATGTGGTGATGGTTTTATTAAGGAAAGATCTCGTGCAATGTTTGTTGGCATGGGGTTGACGTGACGAAATTCAGCGTCTCCGGCGCGACTGACGTATTCGTCCGACTGGAGCCACTACTCGCGGTGAGTTTAAAAAATACATATATACATATGTCCCTCTCTCTATCAATATACATTTATGCTCCATTATATTTATTACATCATATGTAATTTTTTTCCAACACTCGCGCACTGGGGACGCATCTCATTGAGTTTTTGCAAGCAATTAATTATTGATTGTTGTCTTTGTTCTATAATTTTCAAATCTCCCGGTATGAGTTACGTAATCTCTGTGGAGGTGTGCACAGCAGGTGGCCGATTCATGATGGAAAATGCACGTGAATGTGAGGTAGTAGAGCTGGAGCGCGAGTGGGGCAGCACTGCCCTGTCATGGCAAAACGACGTATCTGAAAAATTATAGTTTCGAGAAAATTGTGTTTAAAGTTTTAACAGAATTTGAGTCCAATTTGACAGAAAAATTAATTTCTGTTATGACAAAACGTTGTAACTCGAGATACGTTTTTTGTATCGTAAGAAACTAATGCTTATTTTGATAAATAGATGAAATTGTTATGACAAAACGCTATAACTCAAAAAATTTAATTTTGACGTGACGAAACAGTAAAAAAGATACGTTTTTTTCATTTATTTTATACGCACATTTGATCAATATTATTGGCATAATTAATTAAATTAGCAAAATTTTGATGATACCCTATTATTAAGTGACACTTAATAAACCGTTTTAGCCTTGTTACGACAAAACAGCGTATCTCGAGATACGTCGTTTTGCCATGACAGGGCAGAGCAGCAGAATGAAAAGAAACAAAAATAAAGGAATGAAAAGAAAAAAAAAGATAAAAAAAATAACAAACTAAACGTGGAAAAAGAGGAAAATTGGAGAGAGAAAAATCGTGTGCATTTAACACGTTCAAAGAGTCGTAGTAAATTGAGTAAACTTGTTCCTCATTCATCTCGTGCTTCGTGTGTTATATACATTACTATTTTATTCTCTCTACTCTGTACTATACTACTATATACACAACGAGTCCAGCTCCAAATGCTGGGTTTAAATGTCATATATATATATATATATTTTTTTTTATCGTTTGCATTTGCGTATTGTCAAATAAAGTATGTACAATATGTACACATGGATATCTGTAAATTTCGGTTATTTTTAACGCTCCCTAAAACTCAATTACAATCGAATCGGTGGCTCTAATAGAGTAGTCGTGATTGCCCGCGGTCGCGACAGTTAACGAGACTAAATTACGCTCTACACATTTCAATACTCGCTGATGAAAAATTCATTACAGGCTTTGCGGTTTAATAAAAAATATACTGTAATATCGATTTTATTGTCCAAGTAACTGCTAATTACTCATTGCCAATTATTCAGTAGCTGGGAAAAAAAGTGAGAGCAGGTCAGTGGATCGGCAGCATTTATCTATGAGCGATTGCCGCGAATTATCGCGTCCGCGATACATAATCCACTAACTTGATATTACTCAACAAAAAAAAAAATTGTATTCGTAAATATCTAATGTAAAAAAAAGAAAATAATTATTTGTAAATGGTAAAATATTTTTAACTCGATAATTGCCAATAATGGCTCTAATTTATATTTAATAAAGTACTGTAGATTACAGATAATATTTATTGTGAGCAATTGAGGGAACATATATCGTAAGCGATAAAAAATAAAACGGTAGCGCGATGAGTCAAAATAGAGAAAAAAAAAAAAAAAATAAAATAAAAAAAAGTGGCTTTTACACACTTAATCACACAGGTATTTACACGGACATTTAATTGTAGCTCACGGATATGTGTGAACGTATGTCACTCTCCAGTTCTCGGCTTTGTTGCCGTATCTATACTAACACTAGCACCAGCACACCGAGTTGGTACATAGACAGCACACATTTAATTGTTGGACGATCGCGGCAACTCCCTCGCACATATATACAGCCCGCGTACACATAAGTGCGATAGTAAATACCCGCGTCCACACACTACACCTGCAGACGCACGTGTGCGGATATATATACATACGTGTAGTAGTCCCAGCTTGTGCTTATGCCGCGCGTTATCCAAATGTCACGCTCGCACCGGCGATCCGTGCCATGCGTTCCACAATCGATCATTTCTCTTTCGCCTGTCGCGTATATTCTCCCTCACTCTTCGCCTCTCTCGGATAATCGCGGTCTCGTATCGATAACGCGTTTGTTTTTTTTTTATATATATTTTTTTCTTTGTACACTTGACTAAAATATCGACACTCGTCGACGAGTGTGTAAACCCATTGAGAAATAAATATAAATATATTTAACGCGGTTACTGTAATTTATGTGGAAGCCTTAAAAAACGAATTCAAGTACAATAATAATAATAATGACAACATTTAAATGAGAGTTAGCTGGCGTAAGCAAATACATGCTTGTTCGCTCGTTTATTCCGTTATAAGTTTTATGGTATTTTTATTATAATGAATCGCGTTAGTAAGTTATAATTTTCAAAGTAAAGGTTGCTGGGTTATTTGTGTGCGTTAGATAGTCAGTCTCACGGGCACACAAATGAACACACACATACACACGGTGCGTCATGACGTGTAATGCATTTCGAGTGGGTGATTGATTAATGACTTTGGTACGTAGGCCAACGTTAACTCGGAGTGTACTGCCGATTAGAGTAATTATTTTCTTGAGATCCACTGAGAGTTATAAGTGACAGATACGCGACATTTAGCATTTGTTGGTTCATTCGTTAGCCGTAAACTATAAATAAGTATATATATGTTTAATATCTGCAGTCTATTACGGTGTTTAGTTGTACGTAGTGGTTAGAGATATATATAGCCGGGAGATTAAACGCGTAGGTAATGGTAATAGTAATGGCAATGCAACGTAAGTTGTACACCTGTCTTTGGTTTGTTTCGCGTTTTATGAATAATGACGTACACAGAGCTCTTTGAGCTTGTGAATATTTATGTCGGGTGAGTTGTGTCGTTGTTCTCTGGTGTATTAACTGGTACTTTCACTCGGATACACTACTCTCGATAGCATAGCTCGGGTATAAATTGTAATAACAAACGCGGTGGAAAACAATGAAGAGGAAAAAAGTAAATAAATGCCTGGGAAATGACAAAGCCCGCATCTTGGAACTCGTTTGCTAGATGGAGGATAGCGAGAGAGCACAAGAAAATATTTGTTGACATGTGAGCGGTTGTGTGTGGGTGTGTGCACCGTCAATACTTTCGGTGGTATCCAATCGCTTGGTCCTTTATGGTAGAAATCAAAGAGGCCCTCAAGCGTTCGTTAGTGCCCGGGTGCCTACAGGCCGTGGAGATGATGGGTAATGCGAATGCAAAAGAGTCGACGATTGTGTCGGGAGCACGTATACTCGTTGGCTCACTCGGTTACGCGTCCTGTGCTATCATCCCTCGACTCTCCTCTGCTCTGCTTGCGATTCAGTAGTCGGCTATTGAAGTCCTCGATGACGGCTCCCGTCTGTCAGTAGATCAAAGCTGAAGTAAGCTCTCTTTGTGATGCTTTGCCGTGCTGGTATTTAATTATGTATGAGATCGATATTCGTGCCTCCTGGCCTTCGAATCATTCTCCTCTTTCTCCAACAACATATATCTATATATACTGCTACATATTGTACGTTTGAGTCGCGAACAAATTTTCTGCCCGCGAGCACGTCACTCGCGACTAGTTTAATGAGACTCGATATACTAATTGCCCTAGTGCTTTTTAAAATATATATATATAGTCAGGTTAAACGAAAGTGCATTTGACATATACATATATATGTAGGGGAAGTGGGGGCAAAATGGGCCCCTTAAGAAAAAAAGATTCAAATTCTCGGTTTTTTTCACGTGTTCTACTTTTTTTTACTTCCTTGCCAAGTATTTGACCTTAATTTGTTCTGTCCGTTAAAAAAAAAAAAATGAAAATGTGGGGCAAAATGGGCCCCCCTCAAAAAATTTTCATAATGTGAATTTTTCAGCTTGTTTCACTTTTTTTTTCCTTCTGCTTAGTTTTTGGTATTAATTTGTTCTGTCCATTATAAAAAAAAATATTAAAAATGTGGGGCAAAATGGGCCCCCTCAAAAAATTTTTATAGTGTAAGTTTTTCAGCTTGTTTCACTTTTTTTTTCTTCTGCTGAGATTTTGGTGTTAATTTGCTGTGTCTATCAAAATTAAAAAATCCTGAAAAGTTGGGTAAAACGAGCCCCCAACAAAATGTATGTTTCTCGCTTGTTTTATGTTTTGAAACTTTTTGCTATGTATTTAGCATAAAAACGAGTTGATAGTGAAGATTTGGACCTTAAAATAACTTAATTCAAAGTTTTTAATCACTCGTTGTAATAACTACTAATTTCATTACTTGATTACTTATATTTTTATCATTTTTGTTGACATAAAATAAATTATTTTTGAAAAAAATTATAGTTAGTAATGCTGTTGAACTCGTGACCTAGTTTGCCCCTTATCATAATTCTTTAATCATTTTTGTTAAAAAAATTTTATGAACCCGTTTGGCTAAAAAATATTCGTAAGTTTTCAAAGTCTGGGCAGCCCATTTGATCCCCCCCTTCCCCCCGACACTTTTCATGTTAAAAATTTTGGGGGAACTATTTAGCCTCAATGGCCCATTTTGCCCCAGTAGCCCATTTTACCTCAATGGCCCATTTTACCTCAATGACCCATTTTGCCTCAATGTCTCATTTTGTCCCTGTCCCCCACCCCAAACACTTTATATGTAAAAAAAATTTGGGGGACTATTTAGCCTCAATAGCCCATTTTGCCCCAGTGGCCCATTTTGTCTCAGTGGCCCATTTTGCCTCAGTGACCCATTTTGCTCCTCTCTCGCCCCAAACACTTTTTATGTTAAAAATTTTGGGGGGCCCATTTTGCCCCCAAATATTTCGAGGCATCCAAAATTTTAGGGGGCCCATTTTGCCCCCAGGGGCCCATTTTGCCCCCACTTCCCCTATAGATCTTTTTATTTTTTATGTATATTAAATGATAATTAAATTTATGAAATTAATGTCGCGGCTACTGCTTGGATATGAAAGACGTGGCGCTAAAACGTGTGTGACGGGTGAAAAATTGCTGAAAAATATCCTCTGGAATTTGTATAAGCGGTGAGCGCTTTTGTAGAACAAAAAAACTATTAGTAGATATATATATCGGTGTGGGGCTAATTTGGTGCGCCCGAGGCCACTAAAATACATGTTATATGGAGGTTTTTTTTCTTCCGTCCCCTCTCACCGAACTACACATGCACTGCTGATATCTACATGTGTGTATGTGTGTGTATGCGGCAATTCACCAATTTATTTCGCTCGATTTCCATTTGACGCATCGGTAGAACGCGTGCAGGCCGCTTTCGACAGATGAACAGGAAAAGTAATTGTGCGCTTTTGATTATCAATTAATGTATTTTATTATTTTTTTATTTAAATTTTCATACCTACCAAGCTATATATTTTATATTTTAATTTTAATATCAAATTTTATGAGACTAATATTTAAATTAATCCATTGAATCTTTTTGCCTTTTATTATTTTATTTAACACTTGAAAAACCATAAATCAAAATAAAATCATTTATTGTTATTATTATTATTATCATATAGTTTAAAACCGGCAGACAATTATTTACTTACTCTATAAATTATCCCTTAATAAAATAAAATACATAATATTGAAAGATTAATTGATGGTAGAAGTAATTGAGAAAAATAAAATTGGGGTAAATGAATGATATTTTAAATGAAAACAAAATATAGAAAAGTATGTAGATGACGCGTGCACGGACAATAAAGAATCAGTGAGTCACAAGCGGTTTATTGATGCGAATACGGATAATAAACGTAAATCCCGCGTAACTGGAGGTCGCGAAACGCCAAACCCGCCACGTGCAGACCAGAGACGGATCTCTACACCAATACATTATACATTATATTATATTATATTTATATCTACACAGAGGATACTCCGGCTGTGAACCACTCGGCAGCCATGCACCCAAAACCTCGACCTGGACCCGGGGCTCCAGGATAAGGGGTAGCATTTGAAACCGCTTTTTGATCATTAGCATGGAAAATTGTATTTTCAAAATCAATTAATATCCACCGAGTAATAATACAGTGGTTAATGATTGTGCATATATGCCACATCCGGAGTACACTATTTTCCCATCCTATCGCGGGCTGGTTACCATATACCCTCCGGCAAAAATAACTCTAGCCCTGAGGCACCAGAGAGAAACCGCTGCGCGCTCACAGTTTCATGCCATCTGCAAAGTACGTTTGACATTTTTTTTCTACCTTTATTCCATTCAGTTATCATTATAAATTTGTTTATTATTGTTATTGTCATCGTCAATATAACGAGAGCCAAATGCTTTAGGATCCATTGCGCTCATCTGCATCAATGATAATTTGTCCTAATATTTATATCATGCTTTTGGAATTGAACGCGACAAGTGTATCTCCTCTATATGTTTACATATATATTTATATATACATATATACAGATATGTGTGTGTAAATGTATACAACAACTAAACAGACAAAGAGTGCGAAAAAAAGAGTCGATTAATTTCGCAGGCTCGTTATTATTCCAAGCGGACGATCACAGCAGCGGCAGTGGCAGCAGCAACAGAGGCCTCGACGCGTCGAGGCGCCACATCGATCATCGCCGTGACAATTTGACTGTCGTTGTTCCCCCCTCCTCTCCATCGCAGCTCCTTTCGCGCTCGCTCACACTCATGGGCCTGTCAATGTGCTGCTCATGTACATATACACAAATATCTACTTCCATCCACCCATCTATCCATCTATTTATCTATCTATCTATCTATCTATCTATCTATTATACATATACATGTCTATTTATCTATCTGTATCTAGTATTTACATAGTACAGCAGAGGTGGATCATCGTTTATTCGGTGGGTATGTGCGTGCATTACCCCTGAGGCGTGAGATATTCCAATGAGCAGGAAATATGATCGTGTATAAACACACTCGTATATTATTTGTTTAATAAAAATGAAGAAATAATATACATATATATATATATGTGTGTGTATATATAATATATATACATATTTACAACAAGTGTGCGATGATAAAAATCAAGTAAACGCAGTAACACGGTGTATAGCGTGAAATGTTATAATTTGGCATCAAGAATATTTAAATGTATATATATATGGATATAGATATATGTATATAAAAGGTCTGGGGTATTATATATCGTGCAGAATAATTATTATTCAGTATTCAGCAGAGGTTATTAGATATTATGATGGAGTATTTGCAGATATCGTTAATTAATTTTTAACATCGGGTAATAAATTTTAAAGTGAGTCTGTAAAGTACATGTCTGGGCATTGGCATTGCTATAGATATACGTATGTATGTGTGTGTATATATATAAATATATATATATATATATATATGTGTGTTAATAGTGTCCAAATCGGGTTACAGACTAGCTCAACACAGTATTGATTTATTTTATTACAAAGCACTGATGATGATAGTCGACCCGAATTGTAAGTTGACGCACTTAACTCTCGAGACTCATCAGCTTAAATCGTGTGAATCCGCGCGACACAAGGTCTCAATGTTGCTATTTTTAAATTCGACGCAACCGTCTTGTCCGCCGCTATACGACAATAAATAAAATGATCCATCTATCGTCAAGACATTAGTTTTATTCCCACCTCTCTATCACAGCTACAGCAACCACCACTACAACTATTGCTTATTTTCTGTGAGTTAACGTCTATCACGTGAGTTAATAATAATTATATCCATGATGAATTCACGTCGCATGTGTTTGATTGATGGCTCTGTTTTTCGAACTCACAAGTGACATGACCCGAATTAAATAGTAATCTCGACGTTATCAACATCAGCTGTACGTTATATTTATATTTATATTTATATTTATGCTCATATTTTATTTTATAGAGAAATAATTGTCGAGCTATTGCGTCATCGTTGTAATGCATAACATGCCGCATTAATGCGCCAGAGCACATACATCACTCTCGGGTCTCTGGCTGCGTTACCATATAAACATATATACATTTATATACATATATACAGAGGAAATTCAGTATCTAAGGTGCTGAGAAACCAGGAGGTCTCCAATCTAGTCCGGGTCCGAGTTTACGCCAACGCCTGTAACGGAGCATATCCGCGGTTTGAATCCACTGGCACGACCAAGTCCACGTGCAACATTTCCACACGTGCAGTAGCTTGAGTATGTGCACATATGTGTGTAAATGACGATGCTCTTGCACGTCAGCGTATGAATTACGATGACGTGACCAGTTTGAGCGAACTGGATTATTCGAGATCTCGATGTTTCTTGGACGATTTATTTATTTTATTTGAATTACTTGTAGATGGGGGTACAGATCTTCAATGCTGGTGATTGAGTCTATTAGGTGGTCGTTGTGTAGAATAAGATGCGCGGAGTAGTTCCGAGTTGATTGATCGGTTACTTGGGTGTTTGCTCTGGTTCGCCGGCCGTCCGTGCTGGCTCAATTCGAATTGTCACGTTCATCGATTATTCTTGACGTCGCTGATTGATGGCGGTTGGGTTGAGTCGATCGATTGACGTTTTAAGATCGGGAGATGAAGACCCAGACCAAAACCAAGACTAAGAGAGTTGAATATATGTTAATGATATTGATGGCAGTTACTTGCGTGATACACGGAATAATATTTTTTTCCGTCTGCTATTGATGCAACAGAATAAATAATAATTACATTAAATAACCGTATTTAAAATTTTGACACAAAGACTATAGATACGTTTATAATAAAAGGGTAAAAATAAATATTAACTTGGACATAATAATCGTGTGATCGCAAAAGTCGATTTCCCAGTCTTTGACAACGATCGTCCTTCTGCCAATTTATGATTACTGCAGTTAATACACGCAGCCTAGTATTCCATATATATATATATATATATATCAGCTCACACTCCCAGTAAGTCTTTATGCGGTCACGGAAGGCCTATTCGTCATAATTTCAAAGTTATCGCTTAGTATATACTGACTACTAGACTTCATATACCGGCAATGCGAGTGGCGATCGCAATACGGCACCCGTTCTCTATTTATATATATGTATATATATATATATATAAAACCACATGTGATGGAAAACGCATAAATATGTTTCCAATTAACGCGCTTCCGCGTACCATCGGCGATTAGATACGACCTTATAATTTATACGCTTATAGAATCTATGATATGTATCATATAGTCTCGGTTATATATGTTAATGTTTTAATATAAATAATCCAGGTTTCCACCGTTTGTTGTATCGAGTAAACCGAGCAGAGTCAATAAGGAGCTCTAGCTCTAACTCTAGCTCTAGCTTGTTATATATCTAACAGCAGCAGACGGAATCCCAAAAGAAAGTGTGTCGTATAGATTGCAACTCGTATAAATGATGGCAAGGTCGATGCTCGCTCGTGCATTAAGTCGCGGTCTTTATCGCGGTGAAAAACTACGGGCATTGACTTGCTCGCCCGATCGATAACACTTGGATACGATTAATAAATAATTAAATATCATTTAACAAGATTTTTAAACGGTACCAAGTATGGGCGACTGATATTCTTACAACCCGGCAAATGCTTTTAATTATTAACTTTATCTAAAATTTTAAAATTGATATTAAGTGTCTGATAATTTGCTTTACCCTCGATCTCGAGACACCGATCCTTGGATTAATTTTTCTCTTTGTCCGCTAAAGTGTAAGATATCTCTGTCTATAAAAAGATTTCTCTCTGGTACTGCGTACGTGGTCTTATGTAATACATAGTATATATATATATATGTACACATGGTTCTAAAAGTATGTATGTATCTGTGGATATAGGCTCGCATGAATGGAGCGCGAGGTATTGCCCCCTTCCCTTGCGTTCGATCTCTCACACACTCAGCGATCGTAGCTGTAGCTACTTCATATCCATGACCTATCTCAAATACATATTACAATCTTTTAAATTTATATATCTTACTTGCTAAGTAATTCAATAAATTTTAAAAAATGCACATACAACATTTATTATTATTATTAATATTATTTTTATTAAAACGATTAAGCGATTGAGGCCATTTAATAGATGTAATTTTAAAATCTGTGTGCACTGACTTGTAAATATTCTACACCTGTTGTAAATAATGTCTGCGGAATAAGTCAGTAAGCAACAAAGATACTGTGAGAATATAAAGGAGAAGCAAATGAAAAATAATAAAAGGATAAAGGAAAAAAGGCAAATGGTGAAAAAAAGGTCTAAGGAGCTCAGGTACGAGTATCTCTTATGTCCGGCTTGGGAGATCGAGTTCCCGAATGTCTTCTCAAATGCCCAAAGTGAAATTCAAAACTCCTAAGCCTCAGGATAGTCGACTTTTCCGCTTCTATTGCTCTTGATGTCCGACGACTGTATATAAATCGGTTTAGCTTATTATAACAGCAATCTAACTATGAGGCGGATGATGATGATGATGATGATGATGACGAGCGTGATGTATCAGATATATTGCTCCGCATCATCTAAATCAAACTATAAAGCAAATGAGAAAAATGATTGACCGTGTGTCCAACAAACGGGAAGATGATTGACAGATGAGTCGAGTCATTCACAAGCATTTTATTTTTTTTTATTTTTATTTTTATTTTTTATATATTATATATATTAATGTACGTTCGTCTCAGTCACATCATCATGGGCTGGAGGATGATTGGCTGGCGATGGGTATTTGTTTCGTGACGCAGCAACACCCGTCATAAGGACTAGACGGTTCGCGACGAGTCACGACTGCGACTATAAGGCCAATGGGCTCAATAAGATGATGAGTGTATTCTGTATTGCGATCTACAACTTGGGTGTATATTTACACACATAGACACAGAAATAATATTAATACCTGGTGGCTGCGAGTGCCACGTCATTGTGATCGCTTTGGTCGGCCGCAATGAACGAGTAGAGACCGGACAAAACACCAGAGCTACCCTGGGCGCCGTATGCTAAGGGAATAATAATAAATAATAAATGCGCAGTGTATAGTAAGGCAAAGTAACGCGAGAGATTGATGGCCGGGCCATGACTGACGTTCCATCCATCACTTTCACCTCTCCTGAGTGACCGAATATAACTGCAGCAAATCTACCGGCGGCGAAACCAATACACCTTACCAGAAGCTCTTTCATTCTTTTTCATCATCATCGTCCCACTACCGTCTCATTAAAACCTCCGCCGACTAACGTCCAGCTCCAGCTAATAATAATGTCCACTATTATTATTTATCTTCTCATCGCTGGCTTACAATGTCGCATTAAATAAATAAATAACTGCGAGCTGGATAAGTTCACTACATGTATTATACAATTATTACGAGGATAGTGAGGGAAAGAATGCAGCGGACCTACCGCGATTCATACTCTCAGACCACATAGACCGCTGATGACCCGGCAATGACGTTGCTTGGTTCTTTCGGCTCCGAGATAGCTATTAAAACGGAGCGGGCCCAGGGACGAGGGGGAATCAGTCCAGAATTATTGTTGCCGGGTGATCCAGAGTCGATAACATCTGGCTTATTGCCTGTATATATATATATATGTGGCTTGTGAACGATAATTGTGTCTTATTGATACTCGTCTTTACCGTAAGATCTTGTTCGTTCTTCCGGTGACGACGTTAACGATATAAATCTATATATCTATATGTATTTGTATGTATCGGAGTATGTTCAGCTATCGGGGATATTTATGTAGTGGTAATATCGATTTCAAGATTCTTGGCGGGTCTCTTACTCCAAGCAGATTGTTACGATACGTACACAGTTTGCTGTCGGTGGTAGTGTGGAATTGGTGTCCCTGTTGTCGTATGGTGAGTGGCCAAGACGGATCAATCGGAAGGTTGGTATAAGTTTCCGGCGTTGTGGTCCGGCAAGAGTAGTCAGGGGCAACGGGGACTAGACTCTACTAGGGCTTACACAAGTGAGTTGAGCTGTCGCGGTCAGTTTCGGATTGCGCGGCTATGTCAGTGACAGCTGGGCTACTCGAGAACCGCGTATTGAACTCACGTTCAGTCACGCTCCTTTATACCTACTTAGCTCTAACTCAATTCTTGGTTGGTTGCTTCCCACTTTAACCCTTCGTGGCCCCGCGTCACCGAGCTTTCTCGTCGACGTTATTCCTCTGGCTCTCCATCCCCCGTCCGAACCTCTATAAGTACTTATGTATACCACGTGGACTGAAACCTCAGCCTCGGCTGGCGTAAACACCGAATAATAATTCTTTTGTAATGGAGCTAGGACATACAGACAGCTTTTACAACCAAATCCAATCTATATAATAATAATAATAATAATAATAATAATAATAATAATAATAATAATAATAATAATAATAATAATAATAATAATAATGATAGTAGACTCGACCGAAGCATCTACGGTCTTATCCCCCAACTATCTACGATTATTAGGATGTCCATATGATTATTAGCTCCATAATATGAGAAAGGGTAAAAACATATTACGAGCTGTTTGTTCATTGGACGCCGAGACTTGTAATTTTTTTACTCAACCGTCTTCTTAAAGGCTAGGCCATGAATTAGATTACTATCTCGGCTATCAAACTCTCAGTAAACTCTATAAAATTGATCTGCAGAATTTAATGCGATAGCGATTCTGTGTTTTTATGTGAAAAAAAAAAAAAAAATTAGCAAATAAGAACAAAAAATAAGTATCTGTATATATATATATTTTAGCTTTAGCTACTTGCCTCAACTCAGCTCTTCTTTAATTAGTGACTGATGCTCTCGGCAATGTAGCTCGTTTCTCAAGCCTATACTGCGCTAAATGGCCGAGCAATATACTTTAACGAAGCCCTAGCAGAGAATAAAACCAAGAGCCGGCTTTCTTGGAGATCTCCAAGGGTCTACTTTTCCGAAAACTTTCAGAATAGCATCCTATATATATTTATATATGTGTGTGCATGCCGTGAAGCAGTTTCACTTGGCAATTACTTGAAACGTTTGGGCTATCGACGGTAGTGTACATTAACGGGTCTACGCCCTTGCATTGTTCTCTTCTTCTGGGAGGTGGGCTGAGTAAAATCAGTATGGTTTCTGCGTGGATAGCTCGGGTAAACGGGCGAAGGGGCCAAGAGTTTCCTCCACAGAGGCAAAATAACGAGGACGAGAGCCGGGAAGAACGTAGACTCGGCTGATATTACACGGGAGCAAGGGGCAAGTGGGAAGCGAATGTATGAGGGAAAATAAGAGCTGACGGCCGCCAAGGGACGCTTCAGCAACGCAACGAGCACCTTATCTTGGCTACACCTTCGCCTGTTACGGGAAACATACAGAGATATCTGCCGTTAGTATCCCTCATGGTGTACAGCAGAGCCCGTGGCTAAATAAACTCACGACTGCTCGGGTAACTGTCCGAGTATAGAGAAAAGTACCATACCAGTATTACTGCTGCTACTGCTGGTGTGGAGGCAGACAAGAGGGAGGAGGTAAAGGATGAGGAGGCTGAGGCCACAGACCATCCGAATGTAATTACCCTCCAGATATCCCACCTGCCATTTTCTCTCCTGCTAGAAAATTCTCTCATCTCTCATCTGTATGAATAACTTGTCAAGTTTTTAGCTGAATGTGAGTCTACATCTTGTTACGCTGCAGTTAAAGTATAACTGCGAGATATATTAAAGGTAAAAAAAATTAAAACGTTAAAATGAACAGAAAATTATATACGTTTCATATTATAATATAAATATAAAAAGAACGTAAGAGTTTTTAAAATCTATAGAATGGGTATGAAAGAAAATTTAGTGGTGAGGATTTATAATCGTCGAGTGTCGTGCCTGAGTCTTGTCTTACGGTTTTATAAATGTCCCTGAGCAATAAAGACGCACGATGGATTAGCCGTGTGACTCGGCATACCGAGGCAAGGCAGATCTATTCTCGTGTGATTTCAAGCCGGACACGCGCGCCCAATGAATCAATCGAGTAATGCTATTTACTCACTTAACATTTTTTACTCATTTTATATATATATATATATATCTAACAACCGAAATCCCCAAAATCTCATCGTTAATTATACTAATACTTATTGTCAAAAAAAATGTCATACTTTTTTAAGGGTCCATATTTATAACTCAATACATTTTTATTTTATTTTTTTTCTTTATTCCCTATAACTTTTTTCTGGCGACGGTATTTTCAAGTTGAGGAAAATTCAAGTGGGTTTGTGAGAGTTACATCAATGCTGTCTTTTTTCCGGTAGTCTGGGAGCCCACGTACACGTCATAAATAGTGTCCTCTCCCTGGTTCTCGTATCGCACACTCTTTTCTCTACTCTACTCTGCACTACAACAACTCGTCTTTAAACCGGCAACTATTGCTGCTGCTGGTTTCACTCGTATCGTCGACATTTTCCGATATTCCCACCGACTGCACTGATTCCATCTGCGTCCCTCAACCGCCTCAACATAACCCTCTTGGTCGCCTCACCTCCCTCGCAAGCAAAGTACCACACACATGCCACACACGCACCGGCATCCTCGATTACTTTTTACACACCCGTCCTCCGCCCTCTACCCTCCACCTATTTGGCCCTTTATTGAGACGTATGTACTCCGCCTCAACCATTTTGCGTCACATTTTCCGCCATCGACGTGTACTTTGCCGAAAAAAAAATGTATAAAAAATGATAAAGCTCAGATAACAGACTTTAGCACACCTCGTGTGTGTGTGTGTGTGTGTGTGGATATTAAAGCATATCAACATAAGCATGCGCACCACAGTCAGCTATAGCGTGGGATTGTTGTGCGTCGACCTTTACCCGCCAACCTTATAGTCAGTTGTCTCACTCGCTCTTGCAGCGTCGACGTCGCCAACCCTGACCTGATTTATGGGATTCTGGAAGCGTCTAGTCACCCGACGCGCGTGGTGTAGTTGCAAGGGTGCGCATTTGCCGGTCTCCCCACCCCCTAAACTCTCGCTTATACCTCTATGCATGCCCAGTACATGGATATCCTATTCTGTATATATGTATATATAACCCGGAATCTCTCGGGCCGTGGTGGTGCGTACTTGCAGACAGCTGGCTAATGTTTCACTGAGTAAACGCACGACACGAGTTTGCTGAGCAATAAAACCTAAATGTAAATTATTATATTCATTCACATCTTTAATCAATCAATCCTCAGAATGAGAGACATACGGCTAAAAGACTAATTTATTATCTTACGTGTGGGTACTTTTTTTGACATAATATAAAACACTCTCTCTTTCTCTTCATTCTCTCCATTTCGTAGAAAAACTTGTGCCATCACCGATGCTCTGTCAGAGTAAATTTTTTCCTTCATCCGGAAAAATCGGTGTTACACAAAAGCCGAGTGATTTGTGTCGTTGTCCATTCTTTTGAGCTCTTACTACCATTCTCCAATGTGTTTTCTGTGCTGGTATATGTATATATATGGCACACACTCTTTGTCCCATCACGAAAAGTTGAGTCTGCTGTTCTCTCTTTCACCCATGAATTGTGGCCGAGGTACACGTTACTCAGACACACACACATGGAGACAATATCCTAGGTGCCTGGCGTCTCTCTCACGCTCTTGTAGATATGCTCGGGTAATATACGAGCCCTGCATCTGTTCCCCGAGTGACGCAACGTCCCGCCATAGATCACACCCAGGCTTTTAGAGAGTGAAGGCTGTTAAGGAGAGAGCGTGCGAGGGTGCTCGTAACTGCACTGAGTAGACGATAGATAAGAGGGAGTGAGACGAACGAGAGAAAAGAGAAACGCCGGGAGCGGGGACGTTTGCCCGTCAGGGTGACGTACGGTTACTGTTAAACTCGCTGGCGTCGCTCCGAGTATAAAGAACAAGAAGAGCAAGAATAAAAATAAAGAAGGAAGAAAAAGACGACAACGACGACGAAGAAGTTGTGCCAGCCAGAGCAAGCCAGAGCAAGCCAGAGTACACCTCTCGCGTATGAGAGGGTGGAAGGCCAAGCACTACTTGAGGCTCGAGGGATTCTTCCTCCTTCTTCTACAGCTTCCTCTTCTTCTTCTCCAACTCGTGAGTGCTACAAGATCTAGTAGACTCTGTCAGTACGACGAATAGCCGCGACTCATCGCAACATCAGTGAAATATATATATATATACATATATATTTAATGGTCGCGCCAGTATAGTATACTGGTATTACTTTACTCGATGCAACTCTAGATGAACCATCACTGCAACCGACTCTTCGGCAGCAGCAGCAGCAGCAGCAACAGAACCTTTAGTTTGAGTGCATGAGAGCAGAAGAAACGTATATGCCAGAGGTGAAGTATTTATGATGCCAAAGGCTTTTACTTCCTGTTGGAGGCTCTGATGTCGGTGATAGCCGGGGCAGGAAATAAGGACTAGGGAGCATGAGTTAATGCCAGCTCCAGGCATTTATGTTTTTTAAATTCTTAGCCATAACAGAGTTGTACGGCGTATGTAAATTATCGTCAATTGTTGTACGGTAAATTGTGAGATGACGAGGCTGATATGGGCTTATAAACGAAAATGCTTTTGCAAAAAGGTTTTTCTTCTCGAAAATAACACTAGCGTTTTATCGGGGCACCCTTATACCTATTAACGTCCCAGGCGATCCCCCTACTTCTCGCGTCCCCGCGGAGTCTTCGGCACCCCAGCGAGTGACGTAGGGCGCGAATTAAAACGCCTCATAAATATCTGAAACAAAGGCGAGCGTTTTCGAGGGTGCTTTGCTTCTACGACGGTCCTCGTAAAGATATATACCGTAAACCATCGTATCTAGAGTCGTTGCCTCAGTCCTTGTTTTTCTCATCCCCTCGAGTCACGAGGGTGCATGTGTCCCTTTATATTTATAGACATCTTCATAAATACATCATGTATAAATTTTATAGAGCAATTGTTTTTTTTTATATTTTTTTATGTGCGCTTATATTAAAGTATGTGTATTTTTATATGAATTTCAGGTAAGTAGTGGTCTCCAATCGTTTGAAAAGCAAGCGGCCGACTCGCCGCGCCGGACGGAAGATATGCGCAGCAAGCAGCAACCGAGGCCTTCCTTCCGGTGGCCGCAACAACGCGGTGATAACGTTACCGGTAAATATCAACACATATACATCTATATAAATAAATATATATCCTCTGTCCTCGTCATACAACGTCAACGTCTGCACGAATGTTATTTACCCGTAAATTTTCCAGCTAAAAGTTTATTTTGCACGTGCGAGCGCGTCTAGTTCGTGTCAGTTGGAAATGTCGCGTCTATTTGACTTATTCAGATACATATATGTATATATATTTGTATATGACTGAATTTACTATTATTATTATTATTTATATTTTTTTTTATCCATTCAAGTGACACGTCAGACGTTTTTGTGTATATGCTTTATCGTGTGATATGCTAAGAGTCGCAGTTGCATGAAAACAAGAACGTTCACTCGCGTGAGTCAACTCTCGGTTGATGCAATTTTTGTTAACTCGATCGATTTGTCTGCCATGAGGAAGCCATAAATAAATACCGTCAATGGTTTCATTTATTTCATGCTCACATACTTGCACTTGTATCAACATCAACACTCACGCCCTATATTTCTAATTATTCATTTCTTACTCCATGCTTCAGCTGTATGGAGTAGCGGAGAAGGAGTTAATAAAACACTGCGTTACAGCACACCGGAAATTTGTAATCGGGTGATATGGCGGGCTCGAAAGTTTCAATTCGTGGTTTACATTTCTGTATACAGTTTAACAATAAATAAAAACGCGGGAACTGATTGCGAGAGAATGAGTTCGACGGTGTAAATATACCCGGCGTTCTCAGGTCGCGTCATACAGCAGCAGGTGCAACAGCTGTCATTAAATCCCAAGACTTACTCAGTATTATTATTAGTCGAGAGAGAGGTGAATAAGAGAGTTCCGGGGAACTAGGCAGGACTATTTATAATAGAATTGTCGAGCAAGCTCCAAAGGAATTGTATATTACACTAAACACTGTACTTCGAGTCGGAGTTGGTTGATGGAGTTAAAAAGGTTTAGTTATTAAGGGTCGTCGTCTTGGAAGTTTGTATTTTACTGAGGGGAGTAACTCGGCGGCACGGTTGTGATTGTACTGGTTCAGCTATCAAGTGGGAAGTGATTGTGCTGGTGTGTGTGTGTGACAACAGAGTCGTCAAAGAGACAAGTAGGTCCTGGCTGGACCGTAAGCTCGAGCCCCTCCGGTAAAACCGGTGCGCTTGCTGACATGACAAGTGAAATTTGTACTCGTGTGTGCCGGCTCGTCGTCTTCGTCAGCTTCAGCATCAGCATCCACTATCGCTCACTAACATACTGGGGATATTGGCGCACGCGTCTAAATGAACCTTTCCTCCGGCAGCTGCTTTGATTTCAAAGGGGATCACCAGAGTTGTTGTAGCGGTCACAGGAATATTAATTTAAATATCTGTCAATACGAAAATTCAACGGGAAAAAGAGAGATTCTGGTGATGGCCGCTGAGTGCCGGGAGCAAACTTATTTCTACCAGCAATCCTCTTTCTACATCTATATATATATATATATTCTGGGCTGTCTTTCTCGCTTTTTTTTACTGCTACCCTTCTCATGTCCCGATAGCCAGGACTGATTCTCTGGCAACTTCTGTCTGATCTCCACTGCTATAACACACAGGTACTTTTTATATCTATATATATATATATATACTAGCTACTCATCGGCCGTCTTCTCCCCTTTGTAGTCGTATAATCGGTCTCGTGTCCGGTGCTTCCTCCATCTTTTGTGCGGCAATTCCTCTTTTTCCGCAACCGACTGGCCGCGATGCAACGATATCTCTCTGAAATTGGATGGACGGCCTAGACGAACGAGGGTTGGATATGAAAGACTCGGATATGTCGTACCCATACACCGTTGTCGACATTTTAAATGAAAAAGTCTACAATTTAATTTTTTTCCGCCTTTATGTTGAATAATATTATCGGTTATCTATTTAACATTGTCATTTATTGGACACAGCTATTTTTTCGATATGAAATCCTGACGAAAAATCCATAAACGTGTGTGTATTTTGTTGAGACAGCGCGAGATCAAGGTCTCTCAGGTTGTTTAGTCGAAGTTAAGATAAAATGAAGAGCGAATCCGCATTAACTAACGTCGAGAGCACCTTTCAAAAACACATGGGGGTTTACGTACTACTATGTGCCATCGTTAGCGTCTCGGAGAGCACTTTGCGTGCGTCATTTAAGACCAACTTAATGCCGTCATAAAACCCGCCAATGGGCTACTCTCATACTCTTCTCTGCTCTTGCCTATAAATCTTACCGCCTGATCAGCTAAAAAATTTATTTCACAGCCTCATTTCATTTTATTTTATTTTTTTCAAATTTTAATCACAAAATAAACTTGAATATTTACTTAATTGGCTTTAAAAAAAAATTTATCAACGTATGAGGGATTGGGGCACGACAGGCCCCCAGAGCCGCTGATTATTTTTGGTGGCTCTGCTGCATCAGGTACAAGTTGTACTGATCTCGAACAACTTAATTATAATTTAAAAAAAAAATTCTTCAAGGGTATGACGGTCTCTCCTTCCAAAAAATGGTAAAATAAAATTTTATTCTTGAGTTTGTTGGGTCATTATTTTCTAAAAATGTTATTTACATCAAAGTATTGTTGATGTAAATATTTTAAAAATCGATGATATTGAGGGAATTTATTTTGTTAATTTACAAAGTGATGAAGGAGTGATTTAATGACGCGGTTATTTTTTCGTAGCTCTAACCCATTTCTCCCAGCAGCACCACCGGCAGATACTTTTTAGCCCTGTCCCCCCTGGCATGCCAGAGAATACCAGTATAGAAACGACATTCTCAGCTTTTCACGTTTTATGGTGGCCATAAAACCGAGGCATGAATTTTTATCGTTATTACACCGACGACGATCGCAACAATTGCTATCTTTGTCAAGAACACTTTTCACTCACATATACGTCATATCCTATATATACTCCCGTAAATTTTCACGGTAATAATAAAAAAAAAATTTTATGCTTCACAAATAATTCCCAATTCTATAGAATGAGTATAACATACGTCATTTGGTTTTTTAAAATTTTTTTTATTAATATGTCAATGATGATTAGCAGAAAAAAATCCTTAACGGGGACGTGGTTTCAGGCAGTTTTCATTTTTTCCAATTTTAAATATTGTGAAATATAAAAAAATACCGCGGCAGGTTTTCATCAGCTGAGTAGGACTCGTTACTTATTTTCACGTGAGACAAAAAGTTGCACATGCTGGTAAAGCGAACAGTGACGTTGGTTAGCTGCGACAAGTGCGAAACGCAGCGAAGTTGTTTGGGCCAGAAACTAAAACGGCAAGAAATATACCACAAGTATATATAAGTATATATATATAGTTGTAATGAACAAGCCCCGGGGTGACACATCTCGTCCCTTTCTCACAACAAACCACCGTTTTTCGCTCGATCCAACCACCAGAGCTCTACCCGTAGCACATTTTAATCCACCCGGGCGACGTCACTCTGCCCCACGACGAATAATTAGTCCGAAATTCGTTGCGAGCGTCGAGCCAACGAATTGCCGGAAACGCAACAAAAGAACGAGATATTAGTTGTCTCTTATTGCCGCTGGTTTTGTTTCTTGTTTCGTGTCCTCCTCTTTCTCTTCGTCATCCTTCACTCCCACTTCTCGCTCCTTTTTAACATTTTATTATTTTTCATGAATCGTAAACGCCGTGCTCTCACCAAGCCCATAAAAAACCTTACTTTACAAACTGTATATATTTATTATTGAGTAATAAAAAGGAATTTTTTATTTTTAATCTACTCGATCCGTTTTAAATGTCACAATAATACTCCACTCACACACACAAAAGTTTTGTCCTGCATAAATGTCCTGTTACCCCGTTGTCAGACTTTTAATCCGGTTGTGCTTGATTGCACCTAAAAATTTCGTGTCCTCCGTAATATAAACACATGTATCCACATATGCATATATATAAATGTGAACCGAGACAAGTGGAGAGAAAATAAAAGTGACACTGAGGATTAATATAATACTCATATCAGTTTATAAAATAATAAAGATGATAATAAAATGGTCACACTTGCCCGCTGGGCTGATGGGCGAATCATATCACGGATTCTCGTAATTGCAAATCCCATCCTCCGACTGATGCCTCTCAACTGTCACTACTTTTTGTTCCCTATTACCTTTTTATTTAGCTTTATTATTTTGTTGCTCGCCTCGCCTCGTCTCTTCCCTCTCCCCCATTCCTTTCCATACTTTTCATTATTTTTAAAATTTTATTTTTATTCTATCCGTCACACTGAAAATCGGGAGGGCAGAGTGTCGAGAAACCGTGGAGCAGATAGCGAACAAGACGGAGGAGAATAAGAAGAAGGAGTATAAGTATAAGTATAAGTATCGGACAGGAGAGAAGGAGGTTGAGTGAACTGTCTGTCCTGTCCATCACGTTGCCAGCGTCAGATTATCGTTCTGACACTTTCCGAGTTATTCCGGCCCGGCCGAACGCTGGTTTCAGACCCGCTCGTCTACTACTATGCCACTATTATATACATATACACAGCAGCGGATCACGTGCTGGAGCTGGAAGAGAAGACGAGACAACGAATAGCCTGTCGGTGAATAAGAGCTATATAGTCACAGCTTCCATCCTCATCTATACCTACTTAAGCAAGACGTGTGCGCGACGTGTGTCCAGCCAACTTGTCTGCTGGATGTCGATCAAATTTCAAATATCAAGGCCTCCAAAAGTAATCTGCTGATTTTAGACAAAGCTTATCCGTCTGACCTTCGCGTTTTACTCCTTCCTATTTATTATTATTTTTATTTTTTTACTAAAAAATATCACGTATTATATTTTCGCGTTAATTTACTCATCGGCACATCACCCAGAATTCAATTTATTGCCGTCTATTTGCACAATTGAATATTTAAAATTTAAAATGAGCATCGAGCGTCACGAGCTGAGATTAAATTGTCTATTGATTAACCGGTTTTAATATTCGTAATTTATATAATACAATGCAATGTAATATAATGATTCAATTTTAATAAATATTTTACCATCGGCCAGATGATCCAGCGCTCTGACAATAATAAAATACCATCCGAATACGTAAATCAATGACGAGTTAATAAACCGTATGAGTGTTTTTAAAATTATTTCATTTAATTACATATTCATTTTATTTTACTTTACTAAAATTTTTTTATTTATTTATTAATATGAACATTGCAAGTACATCGCGACCACGTTGAGTAACTATCAATTGAATGAGCGGAGGATACGCGTGTGACCCCGGCCATTCGCGTCATCCAATTAATAATTCAATCAGCGTACACCCGATTGGATTACCTTTTGGGTGTAAAAACGTAACACCAGCATATATATACATATATTTATACATATATATACATACACAAGTACCGGGAAAGAGACCGCGGGGAGGTAAAAATATATAAACGAGAGCATTATTACGAGAGCACTGGTAATTTGCAATTATTTGTATTTTCCATTGGTATTTCACGGTTGCAAAATGGAATGATGGGTGCCGTTGGTTCGTCATTTATTCGCGCTTCACTTTACCGAGTGCCCTGGACTGAGTTAATTATCGCTCGTGCCTTGCCGGTTATTGCTAATGAACTCTCGCCCTTGTTAACTCTGTACATCCTCTCTCAATATTCACACACAATATCCATTCCCCGGATTAAATGCTACTTTATCTGCACCCCGACACTGACCATGTGTTATTAATAATAAATTATAAAAGTGTTTAACCCACAGCCTCATAAGAACTTGTAAATTTATAAACTAATCAGTCGCTGGGGGACTGGACACCTGATTGAATCTTTGTAACGCGTACGGTAATTACCGGTGATATATAATCTCTTGTGCAACATGCGATCGCACGGGTGTATTATTGATAAATAACACGAAAGTGATAAATTTATTAGACTACTTGCTGATTGTAATCGAGAATTTTTTTTTTAATGCGGATAATTGATTAACTCCGACCGCGGCTCGATAAATTCAATGAAAATGCATGAGTTTTTTTTATTTTATACTATTAACGTGTGTATTACATTATTATTGTTGTGGCAAATGGGTTTTTAATTGTGTTAATAAGTTCTCAGAGGTTCACGTGCCAGCATTATTTAATTTTTTTTCTATGCTTTTTGTTGCAGGTAAGCATTGTCGACGGTATTGAGTCTACGCCTTAATGCGCAGTGAGTCGAATGAGAAATCGTCACATTTATGATTTATTTTTATTTATGGTTTATTATTATATAGGTTTTATAAATGACACGAGACACGACTCGTCATTATTATATGGGAGTAAAATGTGTATATATTGTAAAAAAAAGGTTGCAGTCGTAATAATACGGGAGCGAATGAAAATGCAAACATTACTACCCCACTCTGGTGCGAGTACAGAGGGTTGATAAAGAGAGAGAGTAGATTTAGTTTGTCGGCTGGCAAAGTTATGAAGTGAAAATCTAATTACGCGTGAGCGTTTTACCCAATATATTTTTAAAGAGAGTAAAAGTGAGAGTGAGAATGGGGAGGCGGAGGGAGTGACTCGTTAAAATCACGATTGTCGTGAAAAAAAAAAAATAATTAATTTCGCGTCATTGTCAGCAATAAAACGAAACAAAAGTTTTTTCATGGGTCAAATCAACGCTGTTTCCTGATGATTAATTTAATAGCTTACCAATGAGTGTGTACTTGTTGTATTAATTTTAATTTAAATTAAATAATAATATGGAAGGAAAAAAAACATGCGCGGAAAGTAATAATACAGCGGAGTAACATGATTAACTAATTACAAATTGAGTAATGGTAATGAAAGTAGCGGCAGAGAGAGGAGAGAGAGGGAGGTAGGAAGAGATGGAGAAAGAGTTAATTAATTGTTGGGAATCCAGTGTAATTTTTAATGTGTCTCTGGTTTGTCAGGGAAAAGGAAGAGATGAATGCCATTGGCATACCGAGAGGACACACGAGACACACAGTGCGTTGGACATGGGTATGTTAATGTCTGGCGTTGTAGGTGTAGGACGACATCTCGGCTGATGAAGTTGACCCGTGTGCGACGTGTAATAAGGGTCGCGGAGAGACGACGCCAGACTCTGGACGTACGAACGACGGACCGAAGAGGAAAAGGAGAAGGAAGCCTCGGCTGAGAGTAACAGAAAGAGAAAGAGAGTGAGAGAGATGAGGAAACAAGAGCCAGAGTGAAGCTGTCGAGAGTGGGTTGAAGCTGGAAGCGAACGTGACACGGGCGTCTTGTGACCCGCAGCCCCTTGCTTCTGCGTTCCGTCCGAGCTTCGACTGCACACTCACCCGGGCACATGCCTCGACGCCGAGTAGAGCACCGTCCACCACTGGCCTGCCCGGCTCCCATTGTTGTTATTATTAAAGGGGTTCGCGGGGGTGCCACGGGTAAGAGGGACGATGACGGAAAGGAAGGCGGCGTCTGCAGGTGACAGATGAAACAACCTCCTCTCTGTCCCCGAGCCCTCTTCTCCTATCTTACTCACTCTTACTCACCCTTATAATATACACATCTATACACTCACTCGGGCGTGCCCCACCCTGCTGCCACTGCTACTGCTGGCACTGCTGCTGTTTTGTACTTTCTAGACCCTTCCAATTCTCGTCAAACGTGTGCGGGATTCCTTTTCTCATGTCCGCCAATACAAACTTTGTCAACGTGTCTTTACATCATCCAATTGTCTTCCTTTTAAACTTTCCAACAAAAACAACAACAACAACATCAACAACGACAGTAATAATAATAATAATAATATTTGTGAGCTTGCAATTTATTGAGAGGAAGTGAGGGTTATTTAAATATTTTTAGGAAAAAAATGTATATTATATAAGAAAAGAAATATGTAGTCAGTGGACAGGTTGACAAGTGACAGCAGTGAGAATGAAGGAGGGTTACTTTTATCTACTGGCGCTTCAGTAGCATTTAAACGTCCAAACGGAGTAGAGTGGACGATCCGAAAAACGCGAAGAATGTCTCATCCCCGGTTTAGGTGTTGTATATGTATATATATATATATATATATATATATATATATATGGTACAGAGTATATGTACCGAGCTTGGGGTAGTTGCTGGAGAACGTGACAGCTCAACATTCAAGTCTGGAACGGGCGTTGCTGGGAGCAGAGAGAGGATAGACACGAGCAAGACGACGAATTCTCGAGGTTGAGTGTCTCAATGTAAATAACTCTACGTCACTATTTGCTTGTACACTCTTACACTGACACACAGACTAGGATGTGTAGCTGTGAGACTAGAAGGATTTGCGTACGCAAAAGAGTCCATGTAGAAACCAATAAAGCTAACGGAAGGACACGGGCGATATCCAAGTGACACTAAGTCGCCGCAGTTACTACCAGCGCACATACGTCACCCGAAGTGAATGGATGGGAAAGAGCAGAGTAGAGCTAGGCCGAGTAACATTCAGCTGGGATATAATAGTGGTGGCAGTGAGTTTGTTGGGGCCGAGTTCAAGACAAAATCTGTCCTGGTTCACTGAATATGCAATGAGCCAGTTTCGTCCGCTCGCTCCACGCCTTTTTACAATTCTTCCTTTTATAAATCCACTAAAACCAAAGATCGACAGAAACTAATAGCATGGATATGTTGACTCGAAAACATTTCAAAAGACAGCATAACACAACACAACTTGTCGATCTGTCCGTCTCCTAATCACTGAATGTTATCAATCGTACAATCGGTTTTTTATTTTTTTACTCCATTTACCGAAAAGTGTCTTGTTTGTTGCGGCGCTTCTGGTTCACTAAGACCCTGATTAATATTCTCTGGAAGGTCATTTTGATTCATAAATTATCTATAGATTGATGGATGAATAAAATGTATAAGAAGGAGAAGAAGAAGATGTAGTAGTAATAGTACAAATCCGTAAAGTTTTCAATCACAAACGTCAACTTGTCCACGCTTGTTCGTCTGATCATGGACGCCCTGTGAGACGTGTCTTGGTATCCGCTCACGGCATTGATCTGTCCGTCGGTAGTCTTGATATCGTGCCGACGTAGAGGGGACCCTCTCCTTCAATTCAACCGTACACAGAGCGAGCAGCAGTCCGATGAACACGATGAACACGGTGAGGATGAACTTGGTCGGGGTTGAAGACGAAAGGGGAAGCTCGTTCGTGTCACTTCAGGAGACGGCTCGTCACCCTGCGTCCGGGACTCATTAAACCGTCCTCCCGTCCTCTTCTTCTTCTTGCCCGAGTTGAACTACTGAAAATCTCCTTGCCACTGCTACTCTACTCAGCTTCTCGAGTGCTTTCTCGTCACCGTCATCAACCTCCTCACCGTCGCTTCACGTCTCAATCTCCTTGCCCCTACTCTAGTTTACGGTTTCCGACTACTGACTACCGGCAACTGATTACCAAATATCAAACTTCTGTTCTCTACTGCTACAGAGCCAAATCTACATACCGCCGTCGAAAACTTGCTCAACCTAATGCTGACCAACTTATTTTTTTTTCTTTTTTTTTCTTCACTATATTTTTTTACTGTTAAGTATTTTTAAAACAAACAAACAAACACCAGCTCGAAACGTGTTTTTGATTATCTAGCTTATCGCGCCAGACTGTTGACTCTATCATGAGTAATAATTCAAGCTTCCTATAAGTTATATCTGAATGTCAAACAGGGTCAAAAAAAATATAAAAAAAGAGAACCAGTTAATCTAATACTTATGAAATCAATTTTATAATAAATAATAAACTGAGAGCGGTCTTAAATTGGTATCCATATATCCGATAAGTCGTTCTAATTTAAAGTAATATTTTAATTTTATAAATGCTCCAGACGGGGTTATGATATATAAATCTGTCTCTAAAGTTGGACAGCTTCAATTTTCAGTCATCATCAATTTAGTACAGATATTTAAGAGTTGAGCTGAGCAGAGCAATAGTTTAACTGGGGAAAATTGTCTTTATATTTTTTGACACTGATGATTGATTTCATTTTTTATTAATCGCAGGTCAGTTATTCTCGAACAGACCTGACACATATTCCGCTCGCTATTGTTTCAAGTATTTTATTTTTATCATATACTAATTGTTCTTTTCATTAGCGGACGTTTTATCGTCATCAATTATTAACAGATAATTATATTCCGTCGTTTGTTTTTTACTTGTTATTTTTTTTAACGTTCATAATAAATTTTTATGTTTTGACATTAAATATTATACTTCGTTATTATTTCTCAATTATTATTTTAGAGGAAACGTTTTTAATATACGGTAAAAATATAACCCAGTTGCTGGATTAATTTCGGCGGACCATAATCTCGAAAATTCAGATGCATGCTTACGAGAAACCGACACCAAAAATAATAAAAAAATTAATAAACGTAAAAACAAAAAAAAATTTAATAATAGCCTTGGGCATTGTGCGGTCAGTTGGGTCGAAATGTTTTTTCTCCAAACGACTGTCGCTCATCGCGGATTAGACGCCACGAGAAATAAAAATAGTAATAAAAAAAAATGATTGAATGACGGGATCGCGCCGAGATGATGATGACGACGTCTCGGGTAGGTATTAAGACTCGATTACAATTCCCCGCAGAGTCTTTAGACGTCCTGTATGATGATCAATAATTATTGACTACAAGACTGACTCTGCGGTTCTGTTGTAATTTCGCGTAGGCCAAAAATCCGAGGGTCGCACTGATCGAGGGGTTGTTGCGTCGACCCTATCACGATTAAATAAACCTATCTATTTATATATATCTATATATGAAGATGTACATGGAGAGAGTAAAAGAGGGGAGTCTATACTTTGGGTGGGGAAGTAAGGTAAGGTCGGTCGGCTGACCCGGTTGACAATCGATTGACGGCTGTCGCTAAGACCTCCGCGCCTCGACTCCCTCCTCAGTGCTGCTGGTAGTTTTTCCCCTCTCGGTCGTCTCCGAGACCGACGGCACCCGCCCTTGCTCCGACTCAACGCAAACCCGTTCTTCCTTTCTTCTCTTGACAGCTTCAACAATTTTTCTTCCAATTATCCTGTCGCAGGTATCAGCCAAAGACACGCTGCGCCATTAGCTTCTGTTTTAAATTCACCTTTTCGATAAATCGCGCACATACCCAATATAGATCCATTGATCAAACATCACATATATAAATAAGCATATTTATATATATTTTAACATTTCGCCTTTATTCAAATTGATCTGACCAGAATAGAGAGCATTAGACTTATTGATCAGACTTGGCGGGTCATTGGAGCGTCAAGCAAATCCTCTGATGCGCTGGCCTGGATATTATTTGCCGAGGACAGTGACAAACGCCCGTCAATGTCACTTACACTCGGCATCATCCTCGGTCCCTACGGTAGTTTCTCCTTCCATTCGTCCCCTCCTGTACTAAGGTTTCTGGCCATTTCCTACGACTACTCTGTACAATATATATATTTATATATATCTACACGACAAGACTGACAGAGAACGCGAATCTGAGACGTGACGAGCATATCTGGCTCCCATGGATTCGGCTCGTCATTCTCTTGTCTCTTCACCCCCTCATGCTTCAGTCCTCGTCTCACTACTTGTACATATATATAAATATACATCTATACCTTGTCTCTGTCTGGTGCAGTCATACCCAGCGAATATAAGGAAGTATAAAGCAAGCAGGTGAAACTTGGTAGATGCTCTGTGGATGAAATGCGAGACGATCCTTTATCATGTCTATAACATTGTGTGGGTATGTTTATACAGTAGAATATGATCGTCAATAAAGTATCATTTAAATATATATATATATATAGAAATATATCTTGACAATTGGCGCAAGACAGCGATGTAGCCTATCTACATACATGCACCGCGATGCCTTGTTATGTATCATATATATCTATATATATAATGATGAGCAAGTCGTGGCTCAGTAAGTGTACACAGATAGAGCGAGAGAGAGAAGAAGAGAGATAGATTGGAGTACAGTATATAATAATGCCGTGAAGCAGTGGAAGCCCAGTCTGCGACGTAGGTAGTCATTATGTGGAGGGAGGTGACGTCACTGACGGTGACGGATGGCTACGCGTCAGGCAAGTATAAACCCCATGGTACCCAATAAATTATTGCAACTATAAATTACTTCTCTCTGCTCACGATGTATATATATATATGTGTATATATATGTATATATATAATGTTATACGGCTACTGAGTCTCTGCGGGTGTGTAGCGGACGCTTGTACATGGGGGTATAGTATACAGTTGTATAGGGAATGGTGGGTTGCGTTGTCGTTATGGTGTATTTCACGAGGACACCGGGTGATCGTGGCGACGGTACACATTAGAAAAGGACAAGGTGCGCAAACAAAGGTGCCTAGATTCTACTAGTTAACTGTAGTAGTGTAGTGTGGATTACGGTGCGATGAAACTCACGACACGACCCTATTCTTGACGCGATACGAGTTTAGTTAACATTTCGGATACCCTCCGAGTTATATGTTGGGTTATTTGTTTAAGTTTAACTATTCAGGGCTGATGGATTACTAAAGTCGAGCATAAACAGTATTAATATATGATAAAAGAGCGGTTTATTTAAATATTTATTATTTATTGTTTAATTAAAAAAAATTTTATTGGACGATTTGTCAGTTTAATAGATAAAAAAATTTTATTGTTGCATTGGGACCGGCAATCTTCCTGATTCTAGCCGCGATAAATCTGCACATATCTATCGGCAATTTCATCTCGCGAAGAACGATGGGAACCACTGGAAGAACATAATCCCGATACGTAATAAATATCGCATACGAGCCGATCGGGCCCGGGGAGAGCTGGGCTGAGTAGTGTAGGGCTTGGTATTGGTGCGTCTGTCTCTCTGGTCCTCTGCTGCGTCTCGCACGGCATGATGCTTCAGTATTATATATTGTGTATATATATTGGCCGAAGGCAGCGGTGGCACATACGCTTCTAGACGAAAGACCGAGGGAGAGAGAGAGAGAGAGGAAATCTAAGGGGAGGATATTATGGGCGATCGAGTGAGTTATACGGCTTGCCGCATGTGTGTCGCATAAATCTGTAGGTACGTCAGTCTCAGCCCCCTCCCCCCTTTAGGTACAATTCCGATGTGAAGACTCGCTCGGAGCTATCGACTTACTATACACGACGGCGGAGTGACGAGAAACATGCTGATGGATTGTCAGGTTGTGACTAAAATTCTAGACAGCCAGCCTCAATCCACATTCTCAGCAATTGCACTTTGCATTGTGCATATCACGGTCTTTTATATCTGTATAAATAATATATATACATATGTGTGCATGTACATCCATATTGAAGTTGGGAATATTCTTGAAGACGTAAGATTTAGTTGTAGGAGACGTTGGATAAGAGATAGAGAGAGAAAGGGGGAATAGTTGAGTGTTAAATTGGGCACACCTGTCTCTATGTAGATCAAGTCTCTGTCAGTTGAGAGTGATGTGTGTTCTCGTGCATCCCCCGATGAGTAGCACAGTTACTGTCACGCGTGATTCAACTAATGTATCTAACTTGCTTATGCTGAGACTTAACTCGGGCTCTGTTTATTTACGTTGACACAGTATTTATTAGAACAGATCGGTGTGTCAGCCCTCACTCTCTAAAGTTATTTGGTCTAGTGTGGTCTGCCAGTAGCTTATTTTTGTCTGGGTTTACTATCTATGTAACTATTTAACGGCTGGGAAAAAAAATGAAATGTGTGAGTAAGACATCGGGGCACTGGAATGTGATTTGGTGACGTATTTACTCAGCAGCCACTTGTGTTATCGATTTTGCCAATAGCTAAATGCCATCGGGAATATTTAAACGTCATGGAAATGAGAGAGGACGAGACTGCGGCACTGATGTGTGATCAGTGGATCAAGTTTCTCGAATGTGCAGCCAGCAGATGAGTGAATAGAAGTGTGGAGAGGAGAACTAGCGTGTAAACGATAACCAACCGGATGATGATCCGCGGCAACGTACCAGCTGCTTCATATTTGCAGTCCTTTTATAAATAGAGACTTGTCTTTCTCTGTTCATCTCAGTCATTATTGCCGTTAGCGAGACTCTTTACTCTTTTCTCTCGACGTTAAATTATCTATCTCGTGGTTGGTGACTATGCCGTTGTAGTAGAGAAGGCTGAAGTAGTAGTGATGGTTCGTTCCCTCCCTCTCGTTCGTCGGAGTGTCGCGACGTGAGAGACGTTACTTCGCTGACAATTATTGTTGTCACGGCACCGACTCCGGCAGTCGGTAGCACGACTGACACGTGGAAAGACAGCGTGACGGAAAGTGCAAGAAACCGGGAGAGAAGTGTTGGATGCTGCTGCGAATAAGGGAGAGAAAGAGAGAAATGACGTCGCTGTACGCGAGTAAGAGTGACGGACATCGTGATGAAGGCGTTCTCTACTGTCACACAGCTTTCTCTTCGTCCCTTATATTACTCCAGTCTCGCGTAACATCCCACGGGCTTCTTCTTCTTCTTCTTCTTCTTCTTCTTTGGCGTCCGGTTCTTGTCTACATGACACCTGCTACTTGCAACCAATAGTCATACTTGTGTCTATCTTGTCACCCCGATCGAGGCCAGACGCGCGTTTAATCGTCACTCCAATAGATACACAAATGTATTTGTTTAATACCCTCTTATGTGGACTCGTATGCACTCGATATAACGTCGGCACATTAGTTGTCAGGAACGTAATCTCTGGATTCTGGAGCCGGTCCCGCTACCGGCTTATCATTGGTGGCGAAACGAGTTCGCTGATTTCACCTTACTAAGGAGCATACATCGATCATCAGTGTCTCGTACCGTTGAGCTGTCCAGCAGGCATTTAGACGAACCAACGTATGGTTCATCCATCATCCAGTCACCGGATTTGCTTCTCTTGGCGTATTATCGCTCGCTCCATTCCTACCTACGTGTCTATGTATGTGCTGGTTGTTGATATATTAATACAGCCGCGCGATTATTCAGTTGATGATGATGATGATGATGATGATGATGGCAAATGCAGGAGCCAGTTGAGCTATTAGCCGTCCAACGACTTCTGTGGACGTCTCAAACGTATGTCTGACGGTGATTTATCTTTAAAAATGTCCATGCCACACAATATTGTAATATATCGTGTCGATATATTTTATGTATTATTTATTGTCACTTTTTAAAATCCCTACAGAATGACTTAATTATAATAAAAAAAAAATTAATAAACTTTAAAAATACTTCTACCTTCTATGTGTGTCTATATCTATATATATATAGACATATTTATTATTGTCATTGGAACGGACAAGCTGTATTATAAAAGATCCAGCACGTCGTTCTTCACAGCCGACACTCAGACTGCACTTTCACGCTCTCTTTCCATCGTTCTTTGTCTCCGGACTGAGTTCCTGTCCATCACTCACCGTCACTTTGACCCGTTTGCCGCTTCGTCATCCCCCACTTTTACCACGGGAGGGGGAATCAACTAAAGAGGAGTAAAGAAAATAAAGGACGAGGAAGAAATAATATGTACACCTCAACTCACGTTCTCCGTCTACTGAACCTCCACGACAGCTGCGTCATTCCGATGCACCAACACTTTTCGCCAACTTGTTCGTGCGTGCCACCTTCCATTCCTTCATGGCCACATACATACATGTATATGTGTGATGTGTTCCCTTACCTCGAGCTTCGAATAAAGCTCAAAATCTTTAACAAATGATCCGACGTGCTACTGCTGCTGCTACTGCTGCTGTTTCTGGTGGTGTTCAAAAGAGCAACTTACTTGCTGTGTTATTTATTACTGTCACCGTCGAGTTGACACTTGGATTCGTGGATCGGTTTGGTAAAACGATGTATACGTTAAAACTCGCAAATAGTCGACAAATTTAAACGGCTGTGAAACGTCACTGATTTCTTATCCCAATATAAGAAGTTTCGTCGTGTGTATTTATATATACAATGTATGTATACGCGCTGACGTCTCTTTATTCTTTCTTGTACTGGAGTAAAGAAAAAGCAATCGGGCATATGTTGGATTCTCAAAAGACCGGTGCTTTCAAAAGCTGTCGATCGTGTGAGATTGAAAATTGTGTCCGTTGTTTAAAATTTTACCCGATGTTTTCATAAAAAATAAAACAATATATCACATTGTCTTTTATTAAAGAGTTGGCATAAATATTTACTTGTCTTGTTACGTTTCAATAAAACGTCCGTATTTCAAAAATAAAAATTTTTTTAAATTTATAAAATAAAATTTTCACGTCTCTTTAATGCGGATAAATAATGCTCTGAGCCGTTGAATGGAGAGGAAATACGACAGAGAGTAACTTTATATAGAACATTTAAGGCAAGATACACGTCCGTCTGATGGAGTGAGTGTTGACTTGGGATAACGGCCTCTCCATCGGTCAATCAGCCAGGTAGACTAGTTTATACTGACCGTATAGGTTACCGCCGAGTCTTGGGTTCACTCTACTGCCTACAATTGGATCTATGTCTATATATATTCACACAAACATCCATGCGCGGGCATACAATGTGTAGATGGAATTTAAATACCCATATCTGCACGCCTACACAGGGCTGATGATGATGACGATGATGACTCTAGGATGATCCTGACGTACACTTATCGACATCTAAAATCGTTTATCCTCAGAGCTTAACGTTCTGACAGTCAGTCTGAAAGAGACAAGACGATGGGCCGAGACGGAGAAGAAGCTGAAAGGATTCACCCGTCAGTCAGTCAGTCGGTGGCAGGCCACGGGAGAATCACAATGCATCGGCCTTCGCCCCGTCTTTCTCGTCCTTCTGCTGAGCGTTCTGTCCGTGTAGCTGTCTGTCTGCCCGCCTGTCCATCTCCCACCGTTTCTTCTTCCTCATCTCATCCTCTCGGTGCTGTCCGCCACTGCCTATATAACAACCAGTGTCTGTCCGTCATTCCTTCTGATCTGTGCTTGCTCTTTCCTCTTCTCTACGTTCCTTGCATCTGAAATTCGTTCCCTCCCTTGCTGATGCTTCTGCTGCTGGTTCATCTCGGTCTTATTCACAGACTCGCGTCCTTCTCATCTGACTGACTTGTTATTAGATAGCCTTTTGGTGGAGTTGAGCCGGAGGTTATTCTGACTGCAACCAAGTAGCAGTAGCAGTAAAAGCAAAAGCAAAAGCATCAGTGTATGCTGCTTCCGTGCGAGTTTTACAAGCATGTACTTATGTAAGGGGATATCTCTCGCTTATCTGGATATATCCGCGGGTCGTGCGCATGTTTGTCGTGAGCTAAGCCAACCGAAGGGAATCCTTACACGTATAACCTGAAAGAAGTGGCCTACAGATAAAACTAATTATTGTTGTGCATTGGTCCCCTCCTGGAGCGAGAAAAGGACTCGTAACTACCAGGACCAGGACCAGAGTAACTACGCGATCAACTCTCGGCTCTTTATATTATATGCAGATACATAACCAAGTAAATACACAGAGAAGAATGAAAGATAAAGGGAGAAAAAGGTAGATAGGTATATATATATACTAATATATATCGCCTTGGCCTTTAGTGAAGCCAGTAGTAAGTAGCTAGTTGGTGAGCAGCTCACCGAGTTGAGAGCAGTGCTATATAGTGGCAGCAGCAGCGGATGATATCTTGCAGGAGCGATCTTCTCGAGTGTCAGAGCTCGGCCGCCCGGTCGGATACACCACCGGTTCTTGTTCTCCCGGTATCTTTTAGCTGGAGAGGAACCGAGAGCGCCGTGTGCCTTGTTAGCGGCTGCCAATAGCTCCACGACGTCGTCCTTACTCGGGTCGTGCTGAGTATTTTGCATCCCTGCTCAACAACTGAACCCTACTGGTCTCTCTCCCACTACTCTGTGCTGATCATCAGCTTGCTCTGTGGGTCTTGTTGACCTTGGACGACACGAGGACACAAAATCTTTCACCGTTTCATTCCCATTTATATATATTACAGGTATAGCCAGAGTAGATAGATAAATGTATTCGTGTATCGTGCGCTCGATCCGTGGAATTGTGTAGTAGTGGTTGATCGAACACCAAAAAGAAATAATAAAAAATAAATAACGAGAGACGTGGTGATTGGCTTTCCGAGAAATGTTGCCACCCGATGTACGGTGTGGCTTCTAAATCACCTGGTGTCATCCTGGCGACTCTCAGTGCGTCCTCCAGTCACTCGCTCGAGAGTGTTGGGACTGAACGGTCGTCGTGGCTCTCGTCGCACGCGTTTAGACGCTTTTCGTGGGAACCAAATAGAGAACAAGCTAAAAAACAATAAAAACAAAAAATATACAAGTAAATGTCGAAGAATTAAACTAAGCTGGAGTCAGTAGTCTATCTATATATATATATTTATTTATATATATTGGCAACCAAGGGACTGTATCAGAATAAACGGGCGGGGCCGTGTCCGCCGGTGGTCCGCCCTGGGCCCTCATTCCGTCCAACTCTTGCGCGAGCTCTCTTGTATCGAATCCTCTTTTTCTTCTTGTTCTTGTTCTTGCTCTTGAATCCTCTCCTCGGTGCAATCCTCGACTCTGCATACTCTCGGTCCATCTCCACAGCCCGATGTCCTTTCCGTATTCCCTTCTTCGTCCTCGGTAACTCGGTCGTCGTGTCCTTCTCGTCTCCTTCTTTCAGTGTGCTCTCCAGGTCTTTCGAGGATCTCTCTCAAGCCCAAGCAGAGACAATGGACAATGGGGACATAAATCTGCGTAATTAGTTGCCGATGCTCGGACGGATCAATGTGCGATCTCCTTTCTCTCCCTCTTCGAGTTGGACCGCGAACAAACGATCGTTTGGTTGGCCAGTTGGCAAGGTAGGAAGGAGGATGCTGCCACCATCGTTCCCGCCCGGCTCCTCATCTCGGTCTTGATTCCCTCAGACTCTTAAACTTGTACACCCTCTGATCCTCTACTATCGTAGAAACCACAACGACACTCCCTTTCTTATTTTCTCATTCTTCTCCAGCTCCTTGGACTTTTTCCTCTTGTTCCTCTTGTTCTCCAACAAGGATACGTATTATCAAAGATGGCGGTGGTTGCGCGTGTTGTTGGTTTTATCCTCGTTGTCTCACCGTGTCCGGGTTCAGCTCATTTTATTTTTCCTCTTGTCCCCACGATCCTGCTTCTGCTTCGCCATCAGAGGCTTATTTGCATCTAGCACCTGTCCAATGTCTCACCTCCGTCTTGCACGGCGTTCGATCCCAATGCTCACTCGTAAATCACTGCATAGACTCCAACACTCGGCTCTCTGTAGACTTTATTTTGGTTTCAGCTTCCTCACGCCATTGCATTTAATTTTAAAATTTTTATCTAAACAACTAAACATTTTTATTTACAAAACAATAAAACGAAAAAGATAGTAATCGTAATGAGCTTTGTCAATTATCGGGCGTACAGGCCGGGTGATGAGAAATGAAGAGATGAAATGGAAATGATTTGATTAAAACTCATAATAGCCATTGCGGAAGAAGTTGCACCGTACAACAATGGGATACTGTCGTGGACTCTGCTGTTCTGATGATGCATCTCAGAGAGTACTCTTTACTCTACGATGCCAGAAAGGCTGATAAATGAACCGATAGCGTCATTGTTGCTCGGCATCTGCACCTTTATATCATCCTGCGTTTACTACTCGACCAGGTGCTGCTACACTGCTTTAGTCTCTACATTTCTCTTATACTTCTGATGTCTTGAATTTCCTCTACTAGATCTACCCGTTTATTATTTATTATATATATACAAGTACATGTGTCTTGAAGAAAGACACTGACATATTTATAAATATCTTTATAGAGTGAGTTTACTGTCAGATGATTTATTTGGGGTTTTTTTTAAATTTCAGGGGAAGACGGTATCGAAGGATCGGGTCCTGGTACGGAGCTCCAGGCTGAAGAAGGAGACTGCGTGGACGAGGATGGTCCGATCAGTCCGACCGACAGAAATTGTCCAGCAACAGCAGCCAAAGAGGATGATGAAGCTGACGCAACTGACGACGAGGATTCAGCAGCTAGTCCATCAACGCCCCCGCCATCAGTTTCATCGAGGCTAAACCCCATTGCCCTTCGAGATACTGGACCTCCCGACAGGTAAATTTATCATTTATCTCCATATACAATACAATAAAATAATATAAGTAAACATTGATATCTTTAAAATAATAATAAAGCGAACCGCGAACATCAAACAAGTTTAAAGTTTATCTTAATATACACCTGCCAGTACAAACACAAATAAATGCATATACATACGACAAAAACAAACAAGTAATAAAAAACAAGCTGAAGGATCCTTTGAAGATTTGCCCGAGTGTGTAGTCATAGAGTAGACGGTTGTCATCATCGCCGTCGTCTTGATCGTAGTCTGAGTCTGGCACTCACTCGTCGTCGGCTGGCTATTGTAAATTTGTTGAATCCTACACAACAAATCTCCGGTGGGTTTGTACTCGTTTACACGGGGATAAACGAGCCCGATATAACAGCTCAGAGAGCAGTTGCCGCGGCGTAGTGCGGCGCGGTGTGGTGTCACTCAGCTAATAGAGATAGGCGCGTGTTCACTACTCCCCGATATCTCTTCTGTCGGCGGCACTGAATATTCTCCCCACCTCTTGGACACCCTCGCCGTCCTGGACTCCCCACCTCACCTTAGAACCCCAAAAACTTCCCCTGCATGCGTACCGGTGGTTCCCTTTCATCTCGTTGCACGCGCATTCAACATTTAGTCAGGGGAGTCAGTTACCAACGCGCCGTCGACAGGTTTAGAGCCACTAGTATACTACTATACTTGTACTTTAATATAACATAACATACCATACCATAGCATAGCAAAACAGTATTCATATATACATATATACATATATATACATGTACAACACGTGCCCCCTTACGTCAAGTGATTTGCTTCACATGTTTCCGTATTCCACCACCCACTATTCTGCAACACTCGACGGGTTTCTCACGGTAATATAACAGGTATAAATATATATACATATATATAATACATTATTATTATTTATCACTATTTTATATTTCATTAAATACACGATGACTAGTAATTATTGGTTGTACTTGATGTTGTGTGTCGCGTGTTTTCAGAGACGAATGATTATGAAATATTCATGTGCACACACACTCACTCAATATCAACGTTAGTGGGCCTTCAGTGTGTGTGTGCATGTGTGTCATACGTCATACAGAAGTATAATATTGCCAATAGCTCGATTATGCGTAGTTAAACTCCCGGCAATAGCGATTAATCAAAGCTTGGTGCATGTGGTCGGTTGCTTTGTCGACTACTTCAAGGTAGTGCAGTTGGCACAATAAAATATCCCAGCTCTTGCCGGACATTGAACCATATAAAACTTTTACGATTACTTTCTTGTCTATTTTTATGAACCGACAATAAGATGAAAAATATCTAAAGAAACTTTAAACTTTTTGTTTCAGGGAGCCAATGAGTCCACGCTGCCCCTCAAGAGACTCAAGGGAATCATCTGGACCGGCAGCCGGAAGTCCCCCTCCTCAACCGAACCGCAGCAGTGCTAGCCCACTGAGTCCAAGCAGCATCGTACCTCTGGCAGGTCACCCTCTGCTGCCACCTCATTCCGCTGCCGTGATGGCGGCTTATATCCAGCAAACTCACCAGAGACTACTGCTGGGACACTCGCCACTTTCGGCGAGAGGCTCCGTGTCGCCGCTGGTCACCTCATCGTGTTCACCTCCCGCAGCGACCCCCGGTCTGCTCGTCTCACCCACAAGCGCTGGTGAGGTATCGCCCACGGCGACTCCTCTTCCCGCTGTCCTCGACTTCAGCACGCGAAAAATTTCATCCGCGGAAGAAGACGAAGACGAGCATATTTTAAATCTGAGCAAACCTCCCACACCCTCGTCCTCAAGCGAAACTAATAATGGGCCACTTGATCTCTCAGTGTCGAGTCGAAAACGGCCGAGCCATGAAGAGGACTCTCCACCACCTCCGCCCAGAAAGTCATCGAGACTTGGGACGATAGCACCATCAGCTCATCAAGAATCCCCCTCGGCGACTGGTCAGTTCGGGCGACCTCCTGTGGTTTCGCCTTGGACATCGCCCGTCGTGGCTTCTCACTTTCCGTACTTTGCTGCTGCAGTTGCAGCGGCTACTAGTCAGCAACAGCTTTCTCCCAAAAGCACGCCGGGTATTGTAGACCACCATCAGCTGTGGAATGGCAAGATGAAACCACCAGCGGCACTCGACAAACCTTATCAGCCAAGTGAGGCCACTAAGGCACTGGAAAAAATGAGCGAACTGAGTAAACTCGGCGGAGATGAACTCTACAGGCCGTCCAGTGGTGTTGGTTCTGGTGCAAGTTCTACTGGTAGTAATCCGAGCGGTGCGTCAGGAAGTCGTCACAGCGCTTGGCAATCCCACTGGCTCAATAAGGGCGCAGATCAAGCTAAAGACGTACTGAAGTGCGTTTGGTGCAAGCAGAGTTTCCCGACTCTCGCAGCGATGACAACGCACATGAAAGAAGCAAAACACTGTGGTGTCAATATGCCTGTCCCACCACCCACGTCTGGAATGCACTCTCATTCGTCAAACATGTCGTCATTGCCCACATCCCAGCATCAACAGCAGCAGCAACAACACCAGTCGTTAAATAGCTCTGCGAGTAGCAGCAATAACAGTCACACGACACCTAGCAGTAAGCAGAGTCCCTCTGAATTAAATCTACTGATCAAAGAGACAATGCCACTGCCAAGAAAACTCGTCCGCGGTCAAGATGTCTGGCTTGGCAAAGGTGCAGAGCAAACAAGACAGATTCTCAAGTGTATGTGGTGCGGTCAGAGCTTCAGATCTTTGGCAGAAATGACTTCACATATGCAGCAGACTCAGCATTACACGAACATCATCTCTCAGGAGCAAATAATCTCGTGGAAATCATCGGACGAGGGCAAAGGAGGCAGCGGAGGTCCTGGCGCAGGAATGGGTGGTGCTGGTGGAGGGGGACCCGGTGGTGGTATGCCACCAGGAAGTGGCGCTGGTCAGCACGGAAGCAATCCTGGAGGTCCCGGTGGTGTTGGTGGTGCTACCAGCAGTCACGTGAGCGCAGTCTTGACATGCAAGGTCTGTGATCAGGCATTTAGTTCACTTAAAGAACTCAGCAACCATATGGTTAAAAATTCCCACTATAAAGAACACATCATGCGGTCTATAACTGAGAGCGGCGGGCGTCGAAGACAAACGCGTGAAAAGAGAAAAAAATCATTGCCAGTTAGAAAACTGCTTGAATTGGAGCGAGCGCAAAATGAATTCAAAAATGGTGATACGACAGCTGGATTGGCGCACAGTCTGGTTAAACACGCTGGCCGTATAACTTGTGAAAAGTGCGGGGATAAAATAGAAACAACTGTTTTTGTTGAGCACATTCGTCAGTGCATCGGTGCAGGCACCGTAGGAATAAATCAGCGTAATTTTTTGAAGTCTGCGTTGATGTCTAATAACATGTCCCAAGTATTACCCTCGAGTGAGAGCGGCAGAAAGAGTGTCAATGAAGACGCATCTTCGGTCTCATCAAGGCATCATCGGTCTCCTTCCTCAGCTAGTGACACCACCACACCGGGTAAAGATACTCCGACTCCGAGTGCCAATGAATCGACGAGTACCACCTCTTCGCCATCAGTACTTAATGCCATTGAAAAGTTGATCGAAAAGAGTTTTGACTCGCGAGGTCGTCATGGCACAGCGGGTCACCATCATAATCAACCGGGCGCGCCAATAGGTTCCAGTATTCTCAAACGTCTTGGTATCGATGAAAGTGTAGACTATACAAAGCCACTGGTGGATCCACAGACGATGAATCTATTACGGAGCTATCAGCAGCAGCATTATAATTCCGCGGCGATTGCTGCGAGACGAGAGAGAAGCGGAAGTGAATCTAGTTCGATATCGGAGCGAGGAAGTACACGAACTGACACAATGACTCCAGAAAGGCGTTTGGATCTTTCTGTTAATCATGACAGACTTTCCTCAGCCTCGTCTCATCGTCATCGCTCGTCGCCTGACAAGCAGACGCCAACTCCAAGTCGGCACTCGGTACCCGAAGAGTCCGGCGACGAAGAATCGGTGGTGGTTAAAAAAGAACCCAGAGATGAGGACGCCGAGCCGGCTGGCAATGAAGACGAGCCACCAAGAGACGTGGTCGTTAAGAAAGAAGTTGAAGATTCGCGTGACGAAGAAGAACCAACGACTCCGTATAATTGTCATGGGCAAAATAATGCCGAAGCGACAACAGAAGAGCCCAGGGAGTCGGCTTCTCCGCAATTAAATCCACCTACACCCCGATCGACTGGTACCGGAGAGCAATCACATCATCAAGTCGCTCGGAGTCCTTGTAGAAATAGCACGAGCAGCCCGGCGAGCAGCGATCGTTCAGTGACGCCTCGAGGAACACCAGACACCAAAACATCTAGTAGTCTCGGTGCTCTGTCTTCTATGTTTGACAGCCTCTCCGGTGGTGGTGGGACTGGCGGTAACTCTGACAACCAAGGGCGTAAAACCAGCAGTCATCCTCTCGCAGCTCTTCAAAAACTCTGTGACAAAACAGAAACACGTGGTCCTGGAGTAGCCGGTGGCTCGAGATCTTCACACGGTGGTGGTTCGAGTCAGCAGCACGCGAGTGGAAGCAGCAGCAGCACGGCGACTACCAGTCACGGAAGTGGACCAACGCCCGGCGCCATATTGGCGTTTAGTTGGGCCTGCAATGACGCCGTGGTCACGGCTGACTCCATAATGAAATGTGCATTCTGCGACACGCCCTTCATATCCAAGGGCGCGTACAGGCATCACTTGTCCAAAATGCACTTCGTCAAGGACGGCATGATCCCCGATCCTCTGACGATCGGAAGATCAGCAGCGGCCGCAGCAGCTCTCGCAGGCACTCAGTCAGCATCTGGTGGTCCGAGTCATAGCGCTTCATCTCCGCCGACCCCGCAGCGTAAATCTCCACCGGTTCCTCAAGCAAACGGAAGTCCGTCTCAACCCGCGGCCTCTCCCCTCGAGGAGAGCCCGCACTCAAAGTTTCTCAAGTATACGGAACTGGCCAAACAATTGTCCAGCAAATACGTATAGTCCGAGCCCCGTAAGTAGCGGTGCCATTTGTACATAAATGTATCTATAGTCTCAACAAACGACTGCAAGCAAACGACGTAGTCGAATTTTAAAATAAATTAGACAGTATGTCCTCCCTATCCTGTTTTAAATATTTTCGCGCGTTATACGACTCATCTTAAGACTGACTCGAGATACGTCACGTTGGATCGTTGCATTGTTGTTACAACGAGACTATCAATGTTTAATAATTTATAAAAAAAAAAAAAAAAAAATCTAAAGATAAATAAATAAATAATAATAATAATAATTTGGCTTAAAAAGAGTCTCTCTTCGGATGCTGCGTAACTCGCGTCGAGTCTTGTCATTCCTTGTCGAGTACGTAAACTTAGCATGCGTACGACTTTGTAGATTATATATATATAAACATATATATATATATATATATATTTTTTTCCCCTAAAAATAATATCGGGAAAAAGACTGGCTAGGGTGGCTTTTTAGTGCGCTCATCTTTTCTTTCGTTATTCTTTTCCATCATCATCATTTTTATCATAAAAAAAAAGTTAATTTCTTCCGTCCTCGCGTCACGTACTCTGATCACATCACAGAACTTAAAAATTAGAAGCAATATTTAGGTTACAGTTATTATTGTTCTCTTTAATTAATTTTTATATATCCGTTGCATAAGTCGAGGATGGAATAAAAAAAAATTATCGTGTTAAGACTGCGGAATCTAACGAATAATGACAACAGATGCGACTGATACAGTTAGTTTTATATTTAATTATCATTATCATTATCATTATTAAAATTATTGTTATCATAATTAAAATAATAATAAATATAATTACAATGTATACTTAAACTTGACAATGCTGACGACTACGGTGACGGTAAAGGACTTGAGACTCTCAGGATCTGTATAATCATATAGTGCGTGTGCGTGTTCGACAAGTTTTAAGTGCGTTAATTAATTGTGATGCCACCATATCTTGCGGTACTGCTGAGCCACACACACAAAACACAACATACACACACTTACACACTTACACTTAATCACAGATACACGCGATAGCCGACACGAGATCGGGGCTCAGCAGCCAAGTTTGTGATGTTTATAATAAAATTAAAAAAAAAAAAATACTTAAGCAATTAATGCTCGGAGTCGAGTGAAGTCAAAATAAAATGTCAAAAAGTAATTATATTAAATAAATGAAAAAATATATAATAAAGAGAAAAAAATTTCGAATAGAAAAGCTTATCACCAGTCGTAAAGTCGACCGTCATGTATACCACCTTTAGATTAAGGACACTAGGTTATTAGATATATATAGAGAAGTACTAGAGCTAGCACGCCTTTGTATAACAAAAACTCTCATGAGAGACTTGAAAAACAAAAAAAAAAAAAAAAAAATTGTACGAGTTACGACTGCGTTTATTAAAAGTAGGTTTTAATAAAATTAATAGAACTTAAAATTTATTGCACAGAACAAAAGGATTTCTTGGCGCAAAAGAAATTTGAATTATGAAATGGAAAAAAAATTTTCTGAGGACTAAAAAAAACTCTGCGCAAGAAATTTTTTCGCGCCCAAAAAAGTTTTCATTTTCAATTCGTGTTGCAAAAAATTTCTTAGGGGAAGTAAAAATTTTTTCGCGTCAAGAAATTGTTTTTTCTGTGCAGGAATTGAATTATAAGAAAAGATGAGTGCACTGCGGTGCAATACGCTGAGGTTTATTGTAGCGATAGAATGCCGTTTATTACGGCTCATTCGCCGATTATATTATATATTATTATTATTATTATTATATATATATTATTAGGAACTATGAATTTTTTTTAAGAATACGCGATACTCAAAAATCGTGTATTGAGAGACCATTGTAAATTTTATTTGTTTAAAAAAAAAATCTATATTTATTATTATTGCGCCAATTGAGCCGACTCGTGTCATTACATGTAAAATATGTCATTATTATCATTCGTATTACCGATCATGTGTATATTGAACTTAAAAAGGTAACAATTATATATTATTATTATTATTATAATTATAATAATTGATGAATATAATACATATAAATAAATAAATGATTATAAAAGTAAATAATAATAATATTAATTATGGTAAATAATTATGCCGAACAGTGATATTGGGTGAGAAAAGGGCGCGTTTAGTGTCTGAGTGAATGTTTACGATATAAATTGAGCAGCAATTATGTAGAAACTTTAAGTTTTAATAAATTTATGAATGCGTCGAGTGACAAATGGTTTTAAAATAATAATATTAATAATAATAATGATAACTTTTGTCGAATAAAACTGGAAGCTGGACATAATAATTATATTGTACGGTAAAAAAACCGAGTACTTCGGTCAAAGATATAGAGAAAAATAATATTAAATAAATAAAACACTTGTATACGTATTCCTTGTAAACTGTAATAATTCTTCCATCGCGGACTTTTAAAGTATTTATCAACATAATAATATTAATTATTATTATTGTAATTATATACGAGTGCTGTGAGTGAGAGCGAGTGCAAGAGAGAAAAATAACGTATGAGTGTGTGACGACCGAAAAACAACACGAAAATTTTTTTTCCTTCGTGATATAACACTGAGACAGTGAGTGAGCTATTCTATATTCTGTACGAGGTAAGATGGCACAGATCCAGTGGAAAATATACCAGTGAAAATAAATAAATTTAAAAAAAAAAAAAAAAACACAAGTATACAAAATTTTGAGGACATGCGCTCTCAGTTTTCGATTTGAAATTATTTGATTAAGTAAATAAATAAAATTATTTCTGAAAATTTTAAAAAATACTTTACTCGTACGATGAAAACTCCACCTACAAAGATATGCATTATGTATACGCGAAAAAAAAAAAACTCTTGAAACCATTTTACCAGATTTGTCATTATTTAATTATTTCGGTTGTATTTTAAAATGCAATTAAAGCTCAAATAAATATATATGTTATAAACTTATATTATGAGAATATGTTTATTTTAAAAATTTATACAATAATCCGAAATCCACATCCTCATTCCCGTAGCAGTTGACTTGGGAGCTTCTTATTCAGCGCATCCACGTGTTGCATCGCCGCCCAGGTTCTTTTTATTTTTCATCGCTTCCTTCTTCTTCTTCTTCTTCTTCCTCTTCTTCAGATTTAACATATGAAAAAAATCATTCTGGGTTGACCAAAAAAATATATATTTAATAAATACAGATGTAAAATATATATACGGCTGAGCAGAAAAATCGCAGAATTTATAACACTGAATATCGGCCCACGTTTTTGCATGACTTTGGAAAAATATATATGTATATATTTAAAGAATTTAGTAGCCGAGCTCCGGATTACAAGAGTCACGCCCACGCGAATTTCTTTTTTACTATTTAAAATTTTTTTTTACGAATACCACACAGGATTATCGTGAATTCAGTCATGTCATGCAGCCTTGTATATATTTATTTATATATATAGTATTTACTAAGTATTTATCTTCATAGTTGTTAATTACGTATAGAAAGCAAAAGCAGCCATGGAGATACATAGGATTGGAGGCGCATATATTTATAAGAGCAGCTAATAGGGTCTACTCCACCCTACGGGTGACTCTCAAACTCCTGGAAACTGTTATCGTCCAATCTCAGCAGGTTCGTATATTATACGAAAGGTATCCAGTACAAGACGAGGGATTTCTGTTGGGTTCTCGTGAAATCGGTTGATCGAATTTTTGCTGTTGCTCGGTGAACTGAACGGAAAGCGCGAGCTTGCGCATCGCTGACACGGCCGTTCATTGTCTGCTGTCGATTTAAAAAAGTAAACATTAAATAAAATAAAATAAAAAAATATAGATTGCAATGGATGAGTGTGTCTGTGTGTGAGCATCTGCGGAATAAGGTGGTGGCGGTAGCTGGAGATTACACGGACGTCGCGGTAGGCAGACGGGGCACCGGCAAATCACAGCGAAGGTCAAGCTGGACACGGACGTGAATAAGCCAGTTGTATTGGTTGTGTGGTATATATTTGTATATGTATATATGTGTATACATAAGTGTACTGTAGGCATCAGGACGAGCAGAAGAGGTGTGGAGCGTGGATATCACGGGTAAGGCTGCTGGTGCAAGTAACGAGTCGATGAGAAGGAGAAGAAAGAGGTGTACCAGTCGAGGAGTCGAGGAGTCGAGGACCCAGCAAACCGGTCGTATCTCGTCCCTTCATAAGAGATACGCCGCATGCCGCAGATACGCGAATACTTTTATTTAAACCGTAATGCGCTAATGAATTGATACTAAGAGCTACGTGCTCAGTCTGCACAACCTTTTCTCCCTCGCTGCTTGCTTACTTACTTACTTACTTTATTCTTCGACATTCTCTCTATCCCCTTCGTCCCTCATAGTTACCTCTGTACTGTTGCTGCTGTTGTTGCTCATCGTGAATTCCTTGCTGAAGGAGTAAACTTACGAGGCTGCAGTGCACGATGATATTAAAACCGGTGGCGGTGGGACAGCATCTCGTCCTCGTCGTCTCGGACATTGTACCGTCTACTCATGGGTATCATCGCCCATTAAGGGACAATACTTTTAGAAAAAGGCGATACGCCCCTCGAGTTGTCGCGTTTTACTCAAAAGGAAATGGAAGGTTTCCACAGGATTTATCGACCGCTGTCTACTTTTATTTACTCTTGTTTATTTTTTTTTTTTTTTCGGGGTAATGCAGACGCAGAGTATTAAAATAATAAGCTTGTAAAAGAGCACAAAGTAGAAGTAATAAAAATTACCGAGGTGTTAGTAAATATATTGTGTTATACCGCGTGTAAAAGTATGCACCAGTTGATCAAAGACACCCTAGGTGCAGTTGGTGTTTTCGAGGCCAAGAGCATCACTACTGCCGTTGGTGTACAAAGTGCACAGCGGAGCGAGTGAAATAGTTACCGAGGAAAAGAGAGTAAGCATAGCGGAGAGCTTGGGATTGCCTGGCGGGCTGGTAATGAATTCGTCTAATGGGTCGTAAAGAATGCGATCTTATGGTGCAGAGAGAATAAAATAAAACAGCTACCGGTTCACCCAAGACCCTTAAACTAACCAGAGCCTCTACAGCTCCTCCGGCACTACTGCAGAGCGAAAAAAGTTAAAACAAAAAAAGGTAAAAAGTAAAAAGAGCGAGACGGCAATGAGCCGTTTCATTCGATATTCAAACTCGTTGACTCACCCACCAGCGGTCTATACTACGGCGTTTAATTGTTTGGGAGCCACTGGGCTTTTAACGGTGTCCCCGCATGTGAAATCAGTAATTCTTGGTTGATCGGTCCCTCGATGAACCCAACCGGCACAAATCTCTCGCGGCTCTATACCAACACCCCAGTATATTTCTTTCTCAATGCCAATAGTTCCTCCTACTCGCCCAATACTTTTTTATTCTCCTCTAGCCGAGCTATTCCGTCGCTTATACTTCTTTCTCTCGGGTCTTTTGTTTTCTGACGCTCGCTATCTGCTCTCTGGTCTCTACACAAACTCCCGCACTGAATCCACGTTTGCAGTTCGTCTTGGACACGTCCAAACGTTTCTCAGTTCTTTATGTTCACCAACCAAGAGCTATGGGATCCCCAGTTACTCCTATCTATATACCAACGGTGTCTCTTTATCGCCCTTTCATTCCTTCCCCTCATCCGCTTTTACACTTCACGTTCCACGATCTATATATCTATCTACCTATCTATACACACATATATACATATATACGTATATATACACTGTAGAGAGTAGAGTAGAGAGTTGAGAGTGGAGTAGAGTATGGCCTGATGCCCTCATCCACCCTATACTACACCACTATCCGATCTCCAGTTGGTACTCTCACTACTCCGATTCCGTGAGTATACAGACGACGACCCTCGTGTAGTATGGGGACCTCGGGCGACTTGGAAGCATTAGAGAGTCACCAAAAACTCCCGAGATCCTCAGATAGCAAAGATTTGTGGCGGTCGTGTCTGCTGTCGATAACCGCCTGCTGCTTCTACTTCTGCTTCTGGTACTTCTGCTTTTACTCAGCTACTCCTACTTCTGGCTATCCGTGAGATCGTTCCTTACTTGGGTTGATGCCTTGAGTTGTTGATGACATCCAGCTTAATCTCCTCTCGCGAGCTAACAATCTTACAGCGACGATGGAATCCTCAGTTTTATCGATCACGACTTACACGCTCTAGCTTTCAGACCAACAAAATAAAGAGAAAAAGAAAAAAAAATAAAGTGAATAGAGTTGTCAAGTTCGGTCGTTATATTTTAATAATTTCAGTTACTGGCTATTTTTATCAGCCTTACCTGTAATTATCTGTACATAATATAACACCGGTGTCACTGGATACAGTGGGGCTTATGTCAAACGATGAAGACGTCGACTGTCTGAAGGCTTAACACGCGTGGGAGAGCCAGCTGTGGTTATAACTTCGTATTCTTGTTCAAAGTGTCTACACTGGGTAATACACACTCGTGTGCAATATATATATATATATGAATGTAATATACGCAAACATTAGTTTTTGGTCAGTGGGAGTTCACACTGCGTACTCGGTATATATACACATATATATGTATATATACACTGCTTATAAATATATAAGTTATGCCATGTAATATCCACGTTTATGAGTATAAACTTGAATATATAATTATTTTCTTCATTCAATAATTGCTTTTAAAAAAATAAATTCACGTTTAAAAAAAATTGGCGGCACTGATAATTTCGTTAATGACCAGAGACACAAAAGTCATACATTTAAATAAACATTTAATTACCCATTACCGAGACAATAAACCTTTTATTTTATTTAAGCTTTTATAAATATATATATTTATAGTTTAACAAGCAGTAAATTAAGTAAAATATTAGTTAAATTAATGGTAACAAAATTATAAAAGCTGTCAGACGTTAGAACGTGTTATGCTCTAAGCGTTAAGATTTACATGTCTACTTGTGATTTTATGAGTCTAACAAAGTGCCACTCTGGCACACACCAGCAAGCGCGGCTACCAGCACAAACATGAGGAATATAACAGCAGAACCAGCAGCTCAAGACGCACGTACTTATAAACACGTCATTTTATACACATCGTTTTACTAAGCTCATGATTCAAAACTTTACAATGCTCCTATATCTTTGAGAGCACGTACATGCCTTCATATATAGATATATAGATATATAGATATAGATGTAGAGATGAAAATTATTCAGAATGTAGGTATTATATGCCGGATCACAAATTAAAGATTTCGTCCCGCGATTTGCGCCGCCTCTCCCTCAGGCTGTTTGCTCACTCTGCCATTTATTGTATCAATGGTAACAAACTCGGATAAGAGAATGAACGAGAAGAAGGGGAAAAGGAAGAGGTAGGTAGGTAGATGTATATGGTAGGTATATATATATATATATATATGTATATATATATGGATATTATAGGAGAGTAGACTCTTGAAGATCTGTAGCAACAAATAAAGCGACGGTGGCAGAAAGGTAATCTGTGGATTATCTTGTCGAGTAAGTTGGAAAGAAAATCTCTGGTAAATATGAGATCTTGTTACTACACTGGGTGTTTAGTTGGGTTGAAAAGCCAACGAGTGCCGGTGAGCTTTGTACTACTCGTCTTTCATTTGCAAGGGCCACTACTAAAGCGACACGACCTTATTACCGCTGATGACGCTGTTTGTTGTGTAAGATAAGCCTTTAATGTTGCTATATTTAATACACTGTTTTAATGCTCCTTGCTCACTCTTTTTATTAGTAGGCTAGCCATTTATTTCATTATTATTTCATTTCTTTTTTTTTTTTTTGCGTAAAAGGTAATTTGTTTTTTACGGCTGGTTTTTGTGAGAGAATTAACAAAGAGAGTCATTGTGCGTCACCCAGTGCTATCGAGGACGCCCAGACTAGCATGAGTCGCGGTATGCAGGTGTCAGACACTGATGTTTTATTATCGTTGCCGTTGGCTCCGGAAGTCGTTCGAAGATAGACTTTAGCACTCACGGAACTCGCTATGAGAATTAAGACTTATATCGCGCGACATACCGAATATTTATTTTTTTTTTTGTTTCCGCTGAAAATTAAACACTTTTACTCAGGGTCAACCGTTTTTAAAATTTTTTATGCTGCCCTTTGAAATGTCCGCTAATCAGTAATTTAAAATCTCTGATAGTATTTTTAGTCTATTAAATTTATCTCCAGACTCCCGACACAGTTACTGCATATTTTTTATTCAGATTTATCAGTTTTTTTTTTTTTTTTATTTTTAAATTAATATATTTCTGAATACTGGAGAAAAGTATTTAGTTAATTATTTAGTGACTGACTTTTAGCAAGACACGTTTTATTGTTCATTTTTTATCGGGCAACCGTCAAATATTAACAGGTGACATTTTTTTTTACTTAAATTTATGAGTAGATTAATATACTGGTTTAATTTTAATAGAAATATTTACAAAATAAATTTTTAAATTTTTCACATCTAAACAAAAAATGAACAGAAAATCTTACACTGAAAAAAATTTTTTGCGCCAAACAATCCGCAAAAATAGTCGACCTTTTGGTCAGCCTCATAATTTTTTTTTACCGGGAAATTCAAATTTTTTTTTAATCCACGGAAAAGTAAAAGCTATACCGTAATTAAAATAAAAAAATTCATATTTTTAAAAAATTAACTATTCCTCTCGGCTCTCCTTTGAATAATTAATTTTCTAATACCAACATACATAGACTTGAGTTAAATTATACTGATATTATCAGCATAACTTATCCGAACTCTTCGTCAAACTTCCATCTTCCCTAGACCTCAAATTATTATAAATTCATAATTTTACCAGAAAAAATTAAACCCCTCTTCAATATTCGCGACCCATAGTACCCCCTCTACATAATACTGAATTGAATAAGATCAATAAAATTTTTTTCCACATGAAAATTAACTTTCAACATCAAAATCGACTATTAAAATTCCTCGGGAGACCACTGGAAAAGTTTGTGCTTCCTCAGAATTCAAACAGGCAGTGTGTCACCCACTGGTGTGAAGTGTAACCACATCGGGAATTTCGGTTTTCAATTTACATTTTACCCAAAGATAAAACTTTCAAGTGTCGTCTCAACCAATAAAAATTAATTGAATTTATTAAATTAATATAAAACCTCGGGCATCACATATTCATCTCTTATCTTATCATCTTTTAATCTTAATGTTTTATTGAAGCTGGGGATATTGATTAAGCCAATTATAAATATGAGGAGCCATAAATATGGAAAAGTTAAAGTCTTAGACGGAAAATAAATAATAAATAATTATTTTAAAATAAAATTTATTGAATAATGTATAGATGGTCGTCTATTAACCCGGTTAATTAACTTGTTAGCAGAGTGATGAAGATAATATTGAAGGGCATAAAAGTGTCGACTAAATGATCGTTGACGACAAGCGTGTAGACACCTACGGGCGTCATCACCGGCGACAAGGACGACAAGAATAAACGCTCGACGTCTTGCTGTCGTGTATAACTATACAACTATTTTTCAGTTTCTTATAAATATTCATTTAGCCCGAGCATTGCGTTCTACAGGCACCAGAGTAGGAGCGCAACCCGCGGCATATCTACTAACGCTCTGCAGGCGGTAAGTCATCGAGTTATAAGACCGCTAACGAGCGAGTCCTCAACTAGACTCTTATCTTCTGTATAAATATATAGGGAGCGAGACTAAAAAATCTAAATTTAAGTTGGGAATTGAGAGCGAGTCCTCATAGTTCTTTATGGCTACTGCTGGTGGTGTTGCTGCAGAGTTTCTGTTGTTAAGTTCTGGAGTGAGAATGATCTCTGAGAGGAACCACTTTGAGTACCTTGAGCATCAGCGGTGGGCGAATTTGTTTAATTACAAGTTAGGCTGGCGATACATTAGCAATGTAAATACTCAGCTCGTTGGGCTCACAGCGGCGTATCACACGGCAAGAGAATCAGAATCTGAATAAGAGTGAGTGTGAGGATGAGGGTGGGTGTGAGTAAGAGTAAGAGTAAGAGTGTCTCTGTATGTGCCTTTATCTCAGTTGCACTCGAGGCGAAAGAGTGCGCGTGAAGGAGAACCGAATTAGGAATTATACGGGCAACTCCTAGAGGGCGTTCGTCTGGTAGACTACCGAGTGCTGCCAGGGACGCGACGTGATTTAACGTTTCTGTTTCGACTCTAGAACTCACTCTCTCCCAAGTTAACCTCCTTCTTCGCGACCTCTTCCTCTTTCTCCTCCTCCATCAGCATCACCGTCACCACCTCCTCCTCCTCCTCCTCCTCCTCCTATTCGTCCTGGAGTCGCAATGCCGAAGCTTTACAGAGTCTATATCGTCGTCGGAGCACACTAGCTAGCAACCTGGCGTTATTATAACTATGATTTATGACGTTTATATCGTCTTTGCGATATAAATTCAAAGTTTCACGAGTACAGAGCACAGAGACCGACATTCGTTTGGGACGACGCTACTGGCAACTCACGTTACTTTTATGTACGTCGTCTATTCTCTTTACGTGTACTCTGTACTTATAATATAATGTATAGTACTTACGTCGTACTGCTGGCTGCTGGCTGCTGTACTGGCTGCTCGACTAGTCTTCTGGTGTATCGACACAATGGACTTGTCGATAGGACATTAAATACGCGCTGGAAGCATAATCCCAAGAGGCGATTAATGAAATCGTTAAATTATGTTGCTCGAGATCTTAAAACTGCGCATTGCTGGTGGATTATGATCAAGTAGGGTTTTATTTACTGGGGAAAAAAAGTTAAGAGCAGCGTATCCGAAGGTTCCGGATCTTGTTGAAGACTTCTGGTGCATTGAGAGAGGTCGGAGCTGGAAGACCGATACGGGAACGGTATTGGAGCAGGGCCAGTTCGGAAAGAAGTACTTTGGTTGGTGATTTGTGTGTGGACATAACGTGCTTCTGCGTTTCTCTCGGCATTATATATAGTATTGTGAATGGAAACTCTTATTGTCGTTGAGAATCGTACGTAGTGCACGAGAGAACAAAGACCGAGCATTATATTCTTGAATTATCATCCATGATCGCTGACAATATTTGCTGCTGTCTTATTTGGCATTTGTTTCTTCAGTTTAGCTGCAGCTTACTGCCATTACTGATCTTACGCGAACACGACCGCTTGTTTATGAATCGGAAAAAAAATTTATTCAAATGTTGAAAAATTTTTAGGCAATGAAAAAAATAAAGGATTGAAAAAAATATTTCGTTGAATTTATGAAGGTATTGGAGCCTTTGAAAAAATTTCGTTATTACTTGGCAGCATCTATAATACCTCAGTGTTGTATCTAATTACATTATTTACAGGGACAACGTAATAACTTGTAAAGTTTAGTTTCTTGTGCAACGACGACACGCACGCGATCAGATTTTCTATCAGTGAGCAGAGGCAGAGAACACCGCAAATAACCCCAAAGAAATATATTACTCTCGAGTTAACTGTCCTTTTTATTTCAAAATTTTTTTTCTTTTGTACTTCTTTAACCATTTTAACGCCAATTGTCCACGTAAGTTGTCGATGACCTCACACGAGAGCGTGACTGTCCGATAATGAACCACTTTTAATTATTAAATATTTTTCAATTCAATTAAGTTCAAATGTATTTTTTTGAAAATTAGGCTGTATTGGAATTTTGCTGTCCGTATTAAAATAAATTTTCTATATCGTTTTTTTAAATTTGCCGCAAAATTCTGTTTCAGGCTTGTGGGACAATTTATTTTGAACTTGTCCAGAAAAAGCTCAAAATACTGTCGTAGATTTTTTCAGAGCTCAAAATTTTCGAGTCTGACATATTCATAAAATCAAAAATTTTAGGACGGAAATTCAAAAGCATCTTAATGTTCTATAAAATATAAACATAAATAAATATATGTGGATGATAAATGAGAGATGTTTGAGTTGTTATGTAGCTTGGTAGTCGCTAATTATGCAAAAAGGCTTTTCCTGGTGTTTAGAGCTGGCGTAGCTCTGCTGCAGCTGGTACATAAGAAGATGAACACACGTCTTTCTCTGGTTCCCTTTTCCGGTGAGTGTAGTGTAGCTGTCTGGGTTAATTTATCGCCGTGAGACATGACACCCGAGTAGCATTAATATTTCGGGCATGTGATGATGCGCATTGGCGAGCGCCCAACGGTCATACACTCCGATATACTGACACCCTCTTCTCACGCGGTGATCGGCTACCGTGGCATATTACATACCACGCAATCATCCGTGAGTCGACTGCCGATGCCGATATCTATATAATATTTAATACTCACGCCAGAAAAAAAAAATATATATATATATATAAATATTCTAGTTGGAGATACAGTTAAAAACTAAACTAAACTAAACTTAACAGCTGAATCAAACGAAAAAATAAAAGAAAAGAGTGTGTGTGGTGAGACGTGTTATTCGTTCAGATCCCCACAGTGTGACTGCCATTTTCCCCGAGATTAACACCTATAACTCATTCTCGGGACGTCAAGGGTCGAGCGTCACTCTCTCGTATATAGCTATGCTATAATTGCCGACATAAATCAATGGACCGATGAGATCATAAACCCGAGGCGATACTCACTATAGATTATACATACGTACATACATGTACAATATATACATACATATACAAATACATATACATATATACGACGTACTTGAATTTGCGTTGTCCCCTAAAATATGAAATGACGTTTCTCCCAGCTTGACGACTGTTATTTTCTGTATACATATATATGTACATAAATTATATATATATTATACATATAACTCATAGTATCGGGCTAAGTAATCGCACGTGTTTCATCACGAAAAAAAATTTTGTAACCAGCAGATAAGAGACCTTACAGTAACGTCTGCCTTAATATATGGATAACGAATAATTCGTTGTAATAACGATGCTCTTGTAAGTCTAGCGAATTAACTCTTAACAGAAAATTTCTTATTTTCCACACTTGTTTAAATAATTTTTCAAGTCCGATAAGTCGTATTAAACCCACCTGAGCAGTTGTCACCCTATAACTTTATAATTTAATATTTTTTTCTAAGAATATGAGGTCGAAATCTGGATTTTGGCCGGTTTTGGCCCACTTTTGAGGCTTATGGCTCTCTGGCTAAGACTTTATGGCTTCCATTAAATGCTTTTATCAGTTTTATTGTGAAGGGGGTCGCCCTCGACGCGCCTGAGCAGTTGTTTCCCTATAACTTTATGATTTCATATTTTTATCTTACGACTAAATCGCCGGAATCAGTTGCCTACTTTGAAGTAAGACGATATTATTATAATGTATATCATGTGTTTTCGTAACCAATCGACTACTCAACTACAACACAATTTTATTTGTAATTATAACAATTCCATTTGTTATTGTAAGCTTATCATGTTCGTCACTATAATAAAATAGTTCGTTATCCCGCCTTTTCTTATGAGGACGAAACTCTTTATCTCCGTGATCTAAGTTAACTGGTTATTCTTGACGATAAATAATACTTTGTTAACAAAAGATAATCTAGTTTGAAGTTTAACAACAGCAGCGTCAGCGTCAGAACTATTATCATCATTATTGTTATGGGATCATAAGATTACGGGTGACGATGTAAAAAATGTTTAAAGTTTGATGGGGTCAAAGAGGTTGATGACTGCACGCGTCACTTGTCTGTCTTGTGGAGATAAGATCTTACGGTTGGTACGTCGGCGTTCAGCAAATCCCGAGCAGTAGGATGAGGTTGAGACCGAGGTTGAGGATGAGGATGAGGATGCGCGAATGGGCGGAGGGGACCGTTGCTATCTTCGCCCCAGCCCCGGGGAATTCAATAACTATAGATCATCTCGATCCACCCGTGAGTTAACGTTGCCCAGCGCTTTTGCTTTTACGAGCATGCCGATATCGAAACGCTACTTTCCCATCCACCTTATACTGCATCCCATCAGTCTAAGCGGATCGATCTGCTGCTCTTCACTCTCTCATCCCGAATTATTCGGAGTAACTTGACACCACTACGTGTAAACTATAAATGTACATTGGGATGATCTAATTTCTTGACACTCGTCTGTCGTCAATTTTAATATTTTATTTGAGTACTTGGTGACTAGTTTAATAAATTGACATCTGCATTATTAATTGCAGACCAAAAATAATGGAGAAACTGTCGACATTACTCGGTAATATTTAATGATCAATGGAAATATATATATATATATATCTTTATTGCAAAGTTGGCATGTTCGTGCCTGATCTAGTTTGAAAATTTTTAATTTAAATATTCAAAACGAATGTAAAATAATGTTAAATTAATCATTTAACCAAAAATAACACAGTAAAATATTAATTTGCGTTGATGGAGGATAGCTTAAAGTGGTTCTGCAGAACATTACGAGGTTAAATGCCGTGAAGAGTATGTATTGTTGTAGCATATAGTGGTAGTGGTAGTAAAGCAAATATATACGGAGGTCGATGGGAGGAATTAAGGTAAAGGAAAAATGCATTATTAGAGGCACACGGTTGTACTCGGTTGGACTCTCTCCCGTGTGGGTCTGCACTCAGAGTCAAAATATTGAGACGGCGTTTATTTACCGGAGAGATATATGATATGACGAGGACAATATAATGCATTGTATTCAAATACGGAAGCCCGTGGAGTCGTGACCGGGAGCGTAGAGTCCCGCGCGGTGCTCTCGACTTTACTGCTGGCTATGCTCCCTTACATAAGTGTGCACTCACTCACACACTCACGACACACCCACACATGGAGCGAGTCTACCTCGCAGACGGTCTCTCCCTTCTGGAAGCTCATATACACATATATACATATACCTTCGGCACCTTACTTCCATCGCATATCTCGCGGTAACTCGCTGGCTACTCGATCCACCCATACAATATAAATAATATCCCGAGTAAAGGATGCGAGTACGGTGTGCCCGAGCAAAGCAATCCTCTCGCAGCCGGCCCCTGGATTAGACAGAGTCTCTCTGCAGTGTATGTCCAAGTATGCAGCCAAGTATTTATATACGTGTATAAGATCGCATGACGGGAGAAGGACCGCGCGTACGTTACCGGCTATCTCCGGTCCATATCAAATGTGACCAAGAGTCCTTCTTCAACGGCATTCCTCTGCTCTACTCGTCGTTGCTTATTTTATTTTTCTTTTTTATTTCACTTTTTTTATTCCCTTTACTTTTCTGCATAATGTATCCCGGATTATTGCCTCGTTCCAGACGAAAATTTATTAAATCCACAACTGGATGCCCGCTAGAATTAACTCCCATAAGTAATAGGTGTGTATGCGCGAGTATGATAGAAAATAAAATAACGCCGAGGTATGTGGGTAAAAATATTACGATGAAGAAGCGCGCTGCTGGTGAGTGGATACGCTGGGAGCTGGAGGGTGGGCGGTGATGGCTGGTGTTGGGAAGAATGAAAGACATTTCGATGGCTCAAGCTGCTTCAACTAACAAACTCGGTATCTTTCTGTAGCTTTGAAATAACGTCGAACTGGCTGGGGTGGATCTTGCTCGCGTATTGTGTAAGAGAGAGTGAGTAAGAGAGAGAAAGAGAAAGAGATTGAATGAGAAAGCCAGAAAATTCAGGACAAAGTTTCGTCATTGCGAAGTGACACGAGTGGTCTTTATAGCAAGCCCGTCGCAGTGACTGCTTCGCTTTATTTGTGTGTAGGTGTGTGAGGGTGTGAGGGTGTGAGTGTGTATTGACAAAAGTGTCGGTCGGACGGGTTTACCCCTGCCCGCGTCTAGCAGTTTTGTCGCGCCATTCGCAGATATTACCGACAAGAGAATAAGGGCGAGTCGGCGAAGCGGACGAGGGTGTGTTGAGGAGAGGGGGTGAGGTGATTGCGACGAAATCATTGCGAGTAGAGGCGAGGTGCCGCAGTTGGCAACTCATAAGGTATAACGCTTGTGTCTTGTTGTTGGTGTATTGCAAGAAGTAGAAGAAGTAGACGACAATGACAACGACTAAGATGACTAAGGTGAGATATAATCGAAGAAGGGAGTTTTTGAAAATATATATGAATGCAGAGAATCAAGAGTCTTGAAATCCTGTCGAGGAAGATATTTCCCGCGCATCTAAGGCGACACACAGGATCAATTTGTCGATGAAACGAGGAGCGTTAATATAAAGGAAAGAGGGAAAATTCAGCGGCTGTGACTTTTTCAGAGCTCAGAGCCTTGTTCATGGAGGGGGTAGATTGCTGTAGAAGAAGAAGAGGAATCAAAGAACGAGAACGAGGTGAAAAGCTCACTCCAACCCGATACGAGATCCTGTCTGTATAAATTTCTTTTTAAGAGCACACAGTAATCTATTGGAAGTAGAGGTCACTACTCTTGGGTCGGACTGATCACGTTGAGAATTGGAGCCGTTGAAGAAGGCGAGGCAGCTCGAAAGCTACGGTGGCGTATCCTAGAAAGATATGGGGGTAGAAAGGACTTAGAACTGTTTACGAGTTTAACTGAGCTAAAGTATACGAGGTGCGATGCCGATACTACGTGACCGTTGCTACATCACGCTCAAAATCTGGGGAAAAATATTTATACAAATATAAATATAAATATATATATATATAAGTGTATCGGATAAAACAGGCTAGACGTGCGGGGGACGAGAGGACGGGATTATTAGTATTGGCAGCATAAGACTCGACGAGAGACACACCAGCGTAAACATGTTTTGCATCGAGGAGAAAGAGCGCCTGTGAATAAAAGAGGTAAATCGAGGAAATACAAGTACAGGAACAACTCAGCCTCCTATTTTTATATTGACATAATACATGACGTATATTTAATGTTTAAAAGCATTTACAATCCACAGAGCTACAATAACAAGAGTTATTATTTATTTTCTCCTTTATTTATAATTCAAGTACCTCGATAAATTATTTTATTAAATATATTATACAGCTGTCGTGTTCATTTGTTTAATAATTAATATAAATAAAAATTAATTTCTCGAGGTTTGAAAAAAGTCAACTGTCTTTGTATGCATCCATTTATTCAACCAGTATCATGACTGGGAAATTTCTCCAAGTGTAATGCACCAGAGTGAGAGCAAGTGTGTGAGAGCGAGAGAGCGCTCGCCTCCAGGGAGTCGTGGCTCTCTGGGAGAGGTGCTTGGATCCACTGTTTCACCCTCGTCGTATATAATACACCTAGGCTACGTGCCTACTGCTCCCGCTGGGAGTCCTCGTGAAAGGTGAGCGAGTGAGAGAGGGAGAGAGGAAGCCAGCTCCAGTTCCAGCAAAACCAACAACAAAAGCACAACAACCAGCAGTAGCAGTAGCAGCATGCGGGTGATATTCCAGGATGATGCCCATTTGCCTCAACGGATATTCAGCTGAGAGTATCGACGAATAAACTCCAGCTGTTGCGAGATTGGACAATTCTGCAGAGCAGAGACGTCTTTCATATAAGTGAACCCGAAAGAAAAAATAAAAACAAAAATAAAGTAAATTATTTCATGAAAATATATATCAGTATTTAAATTGTCTTGGAGTATTTGTGGCGATGCCGGGGGTGTAAAAGTTTTGATGTCGAATTTAGGAGATTTACCGAGCGGTGACATTTAAAGCCCGCTCAAGTTTATTGATGTGTCTGACGACACTGCTTTGAGATCTCTGACGTCCATTTGGTGTAGACTCAGTGATGATAAAGCAAATAGATAATACCGAAAGTTTAATTAAAAGTCGACGTCTGAATGACACATTTGATTACCCGAGAATTTAATTAATCGCCTGTAGTCCCCTTACTCCGGGGAAAAGATGCGGAATCAAGCGAGTACTTGTGCCAGCAGAGCGTCGATAAGTCGCGAATCACTGCGAATCGTTTTTGATTTCCCAAGCTTTTATTTTTATTTACGTTTTATATATCTTCACACTTTTCTTTTCCTTACGCTCGCTGAATACTCTTCCGCCGATTGATCCTCTAACGAGAGATTAATTAGCTGACGGTAAATTACCCGAGTGTAACTAAACTCTCGTTTCTGCATTCCTCTACTACTATTTCCGTAGATAATTATATTTTTATTTACAACAGTGCACGGTGAATATTATATTTATGGTAATTTTTATTTCTTTGTGCTCGTGTGTACATATTTATTATTTCAATCGCGCTGTGATCGTTTAGTTTATAAATTATGATAATTGTGATTCAAATGGGAGAGTGTAACGTCAAGCAATAACTCGCGCCGACTGAGAGAGACGGAGAGCCGAGTGTATATTTATTATTTATTACTTTTATTTTAAATAATTTCAATAAATTAAACGATAAACTAATAAACATAAATGTCTCTGAGGCAATAAATAAAACATAAAAATAACCTGAGTAATTAAAGATTAATCGGAGTTAAGTATTTATATAGATGAGGGATAGATAGATGGGGGAGAGAGAGAGAAGGAGGGAAGGAGAGTTGAGTAAGATGATGTAGAATGAAGCCGGTATAAAATGGTTTGCTGCAGCGGAGTAGCGGCAATTCAATTCGTTCAGACGATTCACCGTGTAGTGGCAAGAGTGTAGAAACTTATCGTTGGGTTTGCGTGCTGCATGCACAACGAAATAATAACGCGTTCAGTTAAATCTATTAGATGAATCTTGGCGCAAGAGTTTTAACGATCGAACAAATCTTCAAGACCAATCGCAATCTATTATTAAGACGTGATATTTTTCCCATTTTTTTATTTTTATTTTATTTAAAATAAAATAAAGTAAAACCTTAAGAGATTTAAATGTTTTTATTCTTTCGGACGATGTTATTACCCGGAGAATTGTTTGTATTATCAATTATATGTATGGGGGTAAGATTAAAATTAAATCGGCGTTAAAGAACTTTTTAAATGGAGATGGAAAAAAAGAGCTGAAGAAACGGAGCAGAGACGAGTCACCTGGACTAATCATGTAAAATAATTACGTTTTGTTTTGGCGGCCTCCGCGGTCGGGGACTGATGGGCACTGGGATCGTCACGCGAGGATCCGGAGGCTCCCTTCGTGTACGTGAGGTTGTAAGTAGAGGGAGAGGACAGTATCCAGATGCTGGGTAGGAGAGTATATTAACTCTACGAGACGAGAGATGAGAGATGAGAGATGAGAGATGAGAATGAGCACCGAGGAGTATTATGTTGTGCTACGTGTGGTAGTGAGGCTGAAACCGAGGTGGCAAGAAGAATATGAACAAGAACATGATGAAGAATAAGGAGAGAGACTGAGAGGGAGAACGAAGAAAGGAGTTGCTGTTGCTGCGGCGAGCCACACAAGGAGAACCCGAGGTGGAGCTCCATCAACGCTCGTCACGCTGGCTCAAAATACCAGAGCTCGCAATATTCATGATATGACGTACCGAGGGCATCCTCGAGAAATACATCTTACACTTTATTTATATTTACTTACTCTTTATTATTTTCTTTCTTTCTTTATTATTATTAGACTCGAGAATTTTCAATCTAGTTTTTGTAACGACGTAGGTTTTTATCTTTTTTTTTTCTTTTTGGGTTAAATGAGTATCGTAAATACATAAATATATTTCAGAGCACAATCAACACTGAGAGCTGTTTGAACAAAGTAGAGTAGTGTGGTATCGACGTGAGAGGAACGGCAGAGTCTCAGCATATCCGTCTTATCTCACCCAAGGGGCTCGAGCAATCGTAAATATCATGACTCACTATAGTCGACTGGCTGAGATATTTTGGCGGGAGAGTTATGGCTCGCGCTATACTAACCAATCCCTCGCGTATGATCCGGCGAACGAGAAGTCGAGAACACAACACAGAGAGTAAAGAGTAGAGAGCAGAGTGCAGAGTAGAATAGAGTCGAGTTGAGCTGAATAAGTGAGCAATACTCTCGGTTGTTATATGTCTGTTTCTCTTGGCTCCACAACTACAACGTCTACAACTAACAACACTACGTATTATACAGAGCAGTGTGTACAGACACGTAGACACAATAGACGAAAGGGGAGCATGCGAATATAAATCCTTTTATTATTATATGGAGAAGGAGAAGAAGAAGAAGAAGGAGAGAATGAAGGACGGGACGGCGACCAGGTTTGAGGGTTCGAGGGGATGTTGTGTTCGGTATAGCATAACTTCAGGTATATCCAGTGCCAGTAAATTATACGCAAAGTGTACGCGAGTAGGGCACCTCCCCTCGGTCGCTCTCCCTCTTCAGCCAGAGTAGGAGCCGCCGCTGCGCCTGCCTCACGTACATCATTATGATTGATCGCTTCACCTTACTTTGTAATTAAAACTAGTTGCCATTGTGCCAGTGCCTGGGTTACACTCTCCACTCCACTCTATACTTCGCGAGAAGCAAAGCAACTGGGTTCGCTGATCTACGTTACGTCCACATTTACATACGGTACGCACACCCTACACCCTACACCCAACACCCAGCAACTCCTGCAGACGAATAACATTTTACTAAAAGACAGAGACACCACTAACCACTGTTTCAAAACAGTAGCTGGACGTGTGCGTACGCTGATACCGAGGGAGTATATCCACGAATGAGCAACTTTGTTGGGAGCACAGCAAACCGCACGATTCTGCAGAGACCTCTGTCTGTCTCTCTCCTTCTCGTTCCACGACACACTGCTGGTATCATCGCGTGTAGCAAAGTCATGCAGATTGCCGGCACTATCAAAAGTCCGGCATTTTATCTCACACTGTTACTCTGCACGTACTTGTGCTTTTTTTATACTTTTTTTTGTCATTGAACCAGCTCATGAGTAACGTCTCTTTCCGCCACTCGGTGTAAGCCCCGTAGCGCAGAGAATAAGGCAGCTCTCGTCACCCCTTAGCGTGTCCTCGTCCTCGTCCTCGGAATCTTTAGCGCACCCCTGTCTCTGTAGCAGCGAGAGAGCGAGCCATGTGTCATAGTTATCTATGCTTTTTGCTCGGAGACTGATTTAGAGCCGTCTAAGGACCGTGCCCTACGAAAATTAAATAATTGCTAATTTATGACGCGGATCGTCGCTCGATGGAGCCCCGGGCGACGGCGTTACTCTCTCCTCTAGCTACTCTATAGTTCTATATGAAGGAATATAACGTCTCTCGTCGTTGAACGTTGAAACAGCACACGGCTCGGGTGTGTACCGAGATAACGCGTTCTTGTGCAGCTATACTCGTACACCAAGGCTGCTTTCTGCTACCCCGCGTAACATCCCCGACGAGACTGTGCCAGAGTTGTACACACACATATACAGCAGTGGCAGCAGTGCCACAGAGAGTAGTGAGTGTGGATGGCACCAACCTTTTTGCCGACTTACCCGTTCTGAGCCATATTTATAGGCCACTTTGACTTTCTCGTCTATTCCTTTGTATCTACTTTCCAATTCCATCCAATCTCTCGGATTATTCTATCTCGTAGACAACATATAGATATACACTTACTTACTTAGTAAAGACAGTCGTGTATATCTGTATCTATGTTGCAAAAACTCACTCTGGCAATTGTGATGAAATGGCATGCGAAAATTAAGTCCGTGACGTCTTGATTACCAAGTTTTACTTGCTGCAGTCTACCATTTACATACATGTGTGTGTGTATATATCTATATATATGTATAGATAAATACAGGTTTTTTGTAATTAATGAAGCACGATTAGGTACGCTACAAAACGTTTAATAATGTTGCTGGATGACAATGATACATGACGAATATTTAGATATTATTAGTTGTCTTGAGCGCTGTACTGCTGTCAAGAACAAGTAGATCAGGTTACATAGGAGAACCCGCAGCAGAGATCTCTGATAAACATCTATTATATATGCCTTTGCCTAGCATATATGTAGACTGAGAGCAACAAAGCATCCCAGTGGTCGTCATTATAACTACAGTCGTCAGGCAACAGGAAAAATTAACCAGTCGTGAGTAGATTGTAACTGGGACTGGGGATAAGGCGCGAAGAACAGAAAGGCCAGGATCCGAGGACAGAGAGAGAGAGAGAGAGAGAGGGTAATTGAAATCGATCATCTCTTCGGAATCTCGAAATAAATCCTGTCAAATGCTAATACGATGTACCGCAATGTTAAAGTATTAAATCTGCACATTACATACTGAGCCAACGCAAGTCACGCCAAGAGACGTATGACCGAGTAGCTGTGTATGAGTGCATGGATGTATATTTATAACCGATCTTTTGCCGAGAGCGGATATGCGTTAGTGCCTATACGGTATGCAAATTAATGGTGACGTGGTTTAATTCGGCAATAAATAGGGGTCACCCTTGCGGCGGCCATCAGACCATCACTCACAGCTTCCTTTTTGTCCTTTACCTGGGAAAGCTTCAGATTTATTTGACGTGTTTCGACAATATTTATAGATCCGGTTCGGCTGACCGTGTATGTACGACTTTGCTGGGACTTAACTAAACTTATTCTTCTTCTTTTTCTTCTTCAGCAGTTGCCTCAACCTCAGTCTCAGCCTCTTCTTATCCTCTTCACTTTCTGCACTTCGCACTACACTTCTTGTTCACTAGCAGTGACATAACCAGTAACTTTGATATTAAATAAGTGACGGTGACGTTTTTTTTTTTTGTTTTTTGCTGCGTGTACAACCGTCACGGTATTAATCCAACACACTGCTCTGCACGCATGTCTTCCATTTGGTAATTTAACAGACAGCACTTGTGTCATTAGTCATTGTGATTTGTTTGCTTTTTAATTTTATTTAATATCGTTATTATGAGCGAGCATTAGGGCGATAGTTAGTCTCGTTGTAGGTTTCTAGTCTCATACCACCATTGAGGCTCTTCTGTGTATAGAAAGCATGGAGAAAAAAAAATAAATAAAGTAAGCGACGAAATTTATCGTCAAAAAGAAAAGAGGGCTACGAATATAAATCTTGGACATTATAATGGGATCTGTCTATTATTAAAGAATGAGTGATTTAAAGGAGGGGTGGAGCTCGAAGGCTGTATTGTAGAGGGCTCTTGGGGTGGGTGGGGAGGATCTCGTGAATTTGATCGGCAATTCGGACGGCCTTACTCAGTAACCTTGTACAAGTTGAGCGCATCGCCAGAAAGTTTTATGCTGTGTATGTGCAACTGACTGCGCGCGCAAAACTTGTCTATATTCTTATTCTCATATTTTTTATTTTCCTCTGATTCTCTTTCTACTTTTATTATTCTTCTTAGTCTTCTTCTACTTCTTCTTCATCTTCTTCTACATCAGAGACTTCTTGCTATTCTTCTTATACTTGGTCTATATACTCTCCAGCGAGACTTCATTATCGGGGGACTCGCGAACCGCGAATAGCTGGCAGAAGACGTACGAGTACGAGGATTGATGTGCGATAAAGTCGGCGCGAAGGCACCTCCGATCCCAGCATCGATGTGCTTCAATCGGCTCGATTATATCTCGCCGAGCTCATAATTCAGTCCAACGGTGTCCGCTCTCGATTTATGACTGTAATATCGAATAAATCAACCTCGGTGAAAGTAACCTCCAGCATACTCGAAATATATATATATATACATTTATATATTATTTTTTTCTACATGTATAAGTGTATGCACGACTCACAGACAATATGCCATTTCTAGTTATTATAAGTTGCTTCTCTTGATTCTTCATCCGACCCGAGCTCCAAGCAATCGCTGTGTTGTAGCGTTTCAATATAGCGAAACAATAAAAATAAATAAAACTTTCTAATCTTTTATACCCTACCATATATATTTATCACATCAGATACCTTGTAGATATATTGTATATTATATATTGCTTATGGATAAGCAAGAGAACACATTAACGTGTATCATCGGAGTATGGGAAGCAGTGGTCGTTGTTCTTTTACTCTGGAAACAGTGACGCAATGTCATTCTGCGGGTTATTTTTTTAAGATTTTATGGGAATCCTGCTTTTGAATTAGCTGGGTCCCGGTATTTATGGATCCTGGTTTGAAAGTTACCTGGTGATGGTTGCCGCCGACAATTAGTAGACCCAGTGAGGCCGCAATCCACCTACCGGGACTACGATTCGTCAGGGCCCGTTTTGCTGTCATCTAAATCATAAACTTTTCTTTTTGCCCATTCTCGGAGTCTAACAGTTACGATTAACATTAATCGTCATCATCAATGTCGTCATAAGCATCATCGTCATTAGCCTCGGCATGATAGCTGTCACCGTTGGATGTCGGTGTGTGGTTCTTGATGATAGAATTTCTTGAGGATAAAATTCTGATTGTAATAAATTGTCCGGCAAATAAAAAGCATTTGTTGAGATATTATAAAAGGAAGAAAATAAAGATGCGGAAGTAGTCGTTGGTAAAGTTTTCATCTGGAGTAGTAGAGGATATGGACAGCCACGTAAGGACGATTGGTCTTGAGAGCAGAGGGTTGTTGTAAAGAATCAGTATTAGTAGAGTAGTAGTAGTAAAAGTCGTGGTGATAGTAGTGGTAGTGGAAATAGAAGTACAAGTAGAAGTAGTTCTCTCTTCACCCTGTCCATTTCACCCAAGTGTCGGTTGGTCTTTCGCTCGATAATATTTACGACTGACCGACTCATTGCTGAGGCGAGTTGAGCGAGCGGTCGCCACAAATCACGATGAGAAAGCCGGCCTTTCTCTGCTCTGGGAAACGCCTGGCATTTTTCTCTGCCGGGGATAACTTTGACTTATTGGTGACAGCAGGAGAGAGGAGTGCCAGTGTAGAAGGGACCTGGGTCATACCAGACTCGCAGTGTGTACCACCGTACATCCTACTTCTATACAGAGAAAGAGAGAGGAGGAGAAAGAAACGGGAGATGATGTAACCTAGTGTGAGCGGCAATAGGAGTGATAAAGACAAGAGCCAAAGAAAAAAATATTACAGAGAGACGCGTGCAGGACGGACGCGGCATTATAGCTCGAGAGATGGAGAAAGAGTAGTACATATAGCATAGCTGTGTAGCGGAGTTGTGTGCGGTGTAGGGTGGCAGGAACATCAGTGTACAGAGCGCGGGTCCGAAGGGGAAGCAGTTACGTCTGAATGTCAGCTGCTGCCAATAAATAACACCGGTACGGTGACGTACAACTCGCAACGAGTCATCTATCGTGCGGCGAGCAAATCAACCGTGATTTTTCACGCGTCACACTCTCATATTTTTTTTATTTTATTTCTTTCTTTTTGTTATTCACGTGTGTGAATAGTTTAACGTCGATTCGACATCGATATTGTCCTTAATTAAACATATTTTCGATGGAAAATTAATCTAAACGTCTGACTGATGACAATCCATTATAAATAATCTCCATTACTGTTACTATTGCTGGTACATGTGCTAGAGCATATGTGTGAGTTCAATAATAACAAGCACTTGCGTATGCAGTGTGTGGACTCTACTGTTCAGTATCCAGGTTTGGGAAACGGTAAATTCTGTTGGCGCATAAATCATCCCAGTATCTTATGCTACACTCGACTGGCCACCGAGTAGAGTAGACCATAGAAATGTAGAACGGCGTGGACCTATCGATAGTCGCGGTGGATAATGAATAAAAAGTTTGGGAGGTGACCTCTTAGGGGCACTGCCAGTGGGACACGATTGCTTGCTCCAAAGAGCGAGTACTGCTGGTATATTTATCTGGGTAGTAGGTATACGTCGTTGAGCATATAAATCAGAGTGATATCCTGTGGTGCGGCATCGCGAGCTCATCACGCCAGAGTTCTTGTCGCGCCTTAATAACGCTTGGCGTCTCACCAGTACCACTACTCGCCTCCGCTACAAATCCTGATTATACTCTGCAAGTGACGTTATACTATCCTGGTGGTGAGGGGGTGCCATGCCGGGTTCAAGTCTGGTTTTTGTTTCCGTTCTTGTGTCTCACTCTACTTCTTCTCCTTCTTCTTTATCTTCTTCCTCTAGCTCTGGAGTAGAGTATAAGTATATATCTCCGCCTGCCACCCGTAACGTTAAATGTCTTCTATATTTGTTGAGGTGTTGGTTGAGAAAAAGAGCAGAAGATGATAGTACTAGCAGCAGCAACACCAGCAGTAGTCTAAGTCGGCAAATCATATCCCCATTTTGTCTCACTCTAAGATCGCGTAGTTCGTCGCAGCTTTCGACGAGTCTTTATACCGTCGGCAGACCAACTGACAGCGCCTGGACCTAAATCAATTTTCAATTATAACGCCTGTGGCTGTGCGAAGTAGGCAAAGAAGATAAGGGATGAATGAATGAAAGAAAGAGAGAGAGAGAGAGAGGGGTTGATGGTATACTGGTGGTGGTCCTGTCGAGCCCTCCACCTCCACCCATTTGCTGGCTAAGATAGAAAAGGAAATAGACATCATCACAGTACACAGTAGCAGCACCAGCAGTAGCAGTAGAGTTATATAGACATGCACAGGAGTGGAGTAGAGGGTTTCGACGGTGTGTTGTAGGCGAAAAGAGAATTGCGAGAGAGTAAGAATAAGTGGGGCTCGCGGGGGCAAAGGAGAAGGTGGAGAGATGAAGGGAGGCATAAAGCACCCCCCGTCTCGGCTCGGTGGCTACGTACGTATTATTATACTTCGCTACAGTCATATTTATAAATCAGCGATATAGCACAACGAATAGTAGACGGAGAGGGATGGAAGGAATTTATAGCTTCGTTCTCTTTCCTCTACTACTATACTACTACTGCTACTACTACTACCACTACAATAACTACTACTGGTGGCAGCATCCCCTTCTTCTTCTTCGGCCCCTACGTGTGCCCACCCCGTTACCGATACCCCGACGCTGGGATCTCCGTCTGCTCGACTTGGTCGCTCCTCGTTTCACTCACGCTCGGTGAATAGTGCCACCTTGCCCGTACGGCACGTCACGGTCTCACTTGCACCCCAAGAGCAAAGAAGAGTAGCTGGTAGTGTGTGTACGGGAGCGCCCGCGCAAGGGCATACAAACTGCCAAGCCCGTACGTATGAGCTTAGGTCGACATTTTCCCTCCTCTCTTTGGCAATAAATCTGCGAGTCTTTTGAGTCTGGGAGAGTCCAGGATAGAACCAAGAGGATGAAGCAGGGGGGCTGCTCCAACGGCAAGCTTGAGCTTGGTCCTCGGCTGCCGAGTTCTCTCTCTCACGCTTACTTACGCTCTTTCTATGTAGTGCTGTCCTGTGCCCTTTGGATTCACTGGCTCTCTCTCACTCTTGCTCTTTCGCGTCACGGGAATGTATATAATTAGCGGCATTGTGCTTCCTTGGACAGATTTACGGGTCGTATCGCTACCGCGGCTGCATGCATAAGCGCGTTAAATAAGTATTTATCCGACCCGGGGGATGACTGCGAGAGCGACCACACCGAGAGCTATACCGCGTGATGGATTCCATGCTACAACGTCCGACTCTCGAATTCGTATTAAACGCAAAACACGTTTCTCCCTTGTCTTTGTGCGTTGCTGTTATTCTCTGTGCTGGTGGATAACTGTTATATATAACTGTTGTATATATATATTGCCAGAGCATGTTAAGTTTTATCTCGTTCCCTCTACACGTTTTATTGCTCTCGGTTGAGTGAATTTAAAGACTTTTACACTGTGTAGTATAGTAGAGCGGTAATATATATACATGCTGCTACTGCTGCTGCCACTGCTATTGCTTCCAATACCAACGTCAGTTGGTGTGTTGTAATACATGACCGAATTGAAATGCAGTGGATTGTGGATGAGAGAGGATATATCGGAGGCAAGTTGACGAGTTGGATGTGGTGACGGCAGCTTACGAGTAGTCGAGAGAAGGATATATCTATCGTCACCTCATCGAACCATTCATCACTCGGGGGGCAGTGGCTTTGCTGATGCTGTGCTGTTTGAGTACAACCGTAGCCAGCACATAATCCCCGAGCAGATACTCTAACAAGGTGTGTGAATATAATGTGCGCTGTCTGAACTCGCGTGGCGTTCACTCTCGCATGTCCAAGTTCCCGGAGACGCGGGTGTCCCACAGACTTTCAAAGGGTTGACGGATGATCGCCACGGGACGAAAAGACGCCTTATTCGCCGGATCCATCATATTTTCTCACCGAGATACTCTGTGGACCTTTACTCTTATACACCTGTATCAAGTACAGTCAGAAATTCTCAAGAGATTCTTGCTTTTTATTTTATTTTTTTTTTCTCGAGTGTTGTCCGTTATATCTTGTGTGCGGTACTTTATTTTCCCTCATTCTTAAGCTTGCAATGATTTCTGTAGACTTGGATGCTCTCCAATTTCACGTAGGCTCAGTTTATCGCATATGCTGTGGGTATATCGAGTGAGGGAGAAACCTTGGATCTCACATATACAAATTCATATACATATATATATAAATGTGAATATAGGTAGTTGCAATAAGTGCCGTGTGTTGTAGTAAGTTTTGCAAATGCCTTTTCTTGCAATTTCTTATCTAGAGAAAATACACAGAGTAGCACAAGAAACCATAATGTACAAATATATATGAAACCTTCTACTACTGTGTATATAAAGTTAATGAAATTCTTGTCCAAAAATTTTCCGGTAGACGTGGCGAGTTATGCAATCGTATGAACATCCGGGCCAGAAAAATTGCCATTGGTATATATTACGAGGGTTGTGGTATATAGTACAGTAGTTGGAGCCATTGGAACCCGTTCGGACTCATCGAGACACCAAGATCGACGTCATAATTTCAAGAGAAAAGTTCCGGAAAAGACGGGGAGATTGCCGAGGTACGGGGAGTCTCCTTAAGAATGAGAATAACCGTCTCAGGCTGACGGTGAGCCAGACGGAGACAGAGTTTTGCCTTACGAGAATGAGGACCCATGGGGGGACTGAAGAGACGAGGAAGGACAGATACATCGTGAGATAACGTTAGCTATCGAGAAGCAAGAGCACCGCGTATTTCCATCCCCCTCAGTCTCCTTCTTCACCAGCAGCAGTAGTAGCTGAAGCAGTAGCAGTAAGACGAAGCTATACGACAACTGCTTCTTGTTCTTCTGCTTCTGCTTCTCTACCACGACGTTGGTAGGTCGAGGTTCCATCAGTTTGTCTCATTTCCGGGATCCAATCTCTCGGCTCGCTGCAGACTGCAGCCCCCGTAGACGACCCGGCACGCTTCCACCCGACGTACTAAACTACTGTTCTCTTCTGACGTAGTCTTCTCACTGGCTCACCAGTCTGTAGTCATAGACAACCACTGGGAGAACGACAAGAACGACTGGGACCATTCGCAAAACCCCTTTTCCTTTATGTGGATGCCCGACGACTAACTCAAGCCTAAGCCGACGAAACAGATTTAACTTTATCTGGTATTACAGCGGGAAGCGATACTCTACTCGCGTTACTCCAGGATGAGCACAAGTGTATCGCCAGTGAGTTTATGCGAGAACGAGTATATTTCAGACAACGCGCTGGTGGCACACACTCAGTAGTGTGATTTTTCGATGATACTACTCAGAACTGTAGAGTGTAGTGTGCCACGAGAGCTTTACTCGGGTTATTCTGCTGGCAGTGTGTTGGGTATAGAGTAAAGTAAACTCATAGGATTCTCTGGAGAGGGAGTGAGTCAGGCGCGAGTGAGCAAACTTTGTCCATTTTCATCCCTCGAGGACTCGTCTACCGGCGCTGAATCTACGACCCCAGTGGGTTCCTTCCCGATCGTCGCGATGACGACAATGCGACGCTGGTGTGAGCTCAAAAAGAGCGAACCAACAAAAAGAACAAGACCAAGTTGAGAATAAAGATGCGGATAAGAAGGGAGAAAATATTGAGATTGAGATACAGGGGAGAGAAAAGAAGGAGAAAGGCGACAAAGAGCTCGGGGATTTAATGAGCAGTAGTCCAGTGTGTTGGTTTATGTGTTGAATAAATTGTAGTAATTCACGTGGACGAACAGTTGAGCTTTTTCACAGTATTTTCTCTAGTGGTTTTTCAGCTCCCTGTCGAGCGATGTAGGTACGATTGCCAACAAGCTGGCTCAATGGCTCGGCCACCGCGCCGAGAGACCCGTATAAATCGATGAATTACGAGACAACGCATTAGTGCAGTCCGCACGATGCTAATCAGCGAAATTTCCGTGCGATAAATAAACGAATGCAGGGAAACCAACACTATCTGATACGAGCAGAATAGCGTAATGTCGATGGGACGCTAACGCAAATCGGCTTGCCGTGTAAATTAACGGGTTTTCGTGCTACACAAAATCTAGTTAGACGAAAAAATTATCATCGTTTCAAACATATATACATATATATATGAATGTGGGTAATGAATATGAGTAAATGATCCTGTGGGCATTGAAGAAGGGTGTAAAAATATATATAAATAAATATATATACATATATGGGTGTTGTTTAATTACAATAATAAATTAATGTGTGTATAAATTTTAATAATCATTGTTGTAATCGATTATTTATCGGCTGTGTGGTGATAACAATAATAATTATGATATTAAAGTACGATAGTATATTTGATTGTGATGCAGTCAATCAGCAATCATCGATCAGTTAAATAACGTATTTTATCTCAGCATACGTATCTCGGATGATGATACTTTGGTTCGTCTTTAAACTCGTCTCAATAACCGAGCGATGACGTGCGCATTTGTTGAAAAAGAAACGCTGTGTGACACATGGATTAAAGAGCCGAGGATTGCCGGCCGATTAGTTTTATGATGGGGCCCTTGATCTTGCCGCAAATAATTCTATAACAATTGTCATTCATCATCATCATCATCAGACGATTGATATGAACCCCGAGTCAAAAATAAAACCTGACTTGGGTCTTCAGGCTCGAACTCGATTTAGATAAAAACAGTGCAAATTAATCTCCATTGATGCTCGACCAACTGTGAAAATATTTTTTTTCAGTCTTATTTTGACTAAATACTGCGATTTCACTGGCTGCAGTGATGCATTAACGTTCGGTTAATATCCGTACACAGCAGTCTGTTTCAAATTTAAGAAAATGCCACAAAAAAGTCGGTGGCATCTCGGTATCGCTGGAAGTCAAGCACAAAAAATATGAAAAAGTTGAATTCACAGCAGATTCAGCTCTGTGGTATATTTTTAAATATTTTCTGCAGAAAATTCTTCAAGAGAGATCGGAAAAAAATTTACAGTCCGCAAAATAGCTTCAAGTCTAGGCACTGGCTTTTTCAGGCTCAATGTTGAGTTGTGGTTTTGTGACCCGAGATCGGTAATAAAATAATAAAAATAACTGACGTCTTACTAACGGGTGTGTAAGAGAGTGGATATTGTAATACGAAAGAAAATATTATTGTAACACTTGTATAGTAGTTGGGATAAAAAATGGATCCAATCGATCTTTTATAGGGCTCTTATACACTTCCTTAGATAGAGATAATAAAGTTGCACAGCAGCCGTTTTTCCCCTTTATATTGAATATTAAAAACACACTCACGTCCGTTACGAATTTTTCTCGCGTCAAAAATATAATATACGATCAAATTCAAACGGGTTCGCGGTAAAAGCATTGTACAGTCTAAAACGAACAGAACTGAGTTACGAAACAGAGAAGAAAAAGTTTTAAAAAATAGTAAATAGATAAAAAATATACAGGAAAAAATGAGAGGAAAACAAAAAGTAGACCAGACGAAATAACGAGGCTGTGTACGTATTTTTAAAAAACTGCAGTAGTGTAGTGTGTATGTGGATGTGGATCTCGCGTTTTTTTCCACCGTCAACTAATAGACTACTACTCCAGCTCGCTCAACTCGGCGCGTGTATCCGCTACTACACTACTCTACTCTACTCTGGTCTACTCTGGTCTACTCATTCTCTCGTTGTTCGGTACTCTACCACCCGTATGGCTAGCTCTCGGCGTTCCCGGTGTTCCCGGCTTCGGTGGATTCCCCTCGCAGCTTCTGCTCGCGGACAAATAAAAGTTTACCGCGACCCGACGACACCTGTTGAACTGTTGGCCAGCAGTCGTTAGCTTCGAAAAACTCTAGTGTAAAAATAAATAAAAAAATAAAAAAATCAGCAATTAGCGTATGAAGCCTGTCGATCAACCGCGTTCGACTGGAAAAGATTTATTAGTTTTGTGTGTTCGTATACCAAGTGCCGTTTTACGTGTCGGAGGTTGGGGATGACACACTGGGGTGAATTTTGAAAGCCACTCGTCGCTGATACACCCAATTCTACGGCTCTGTACTCAGTGTAGTTTGGAAACAGATGCCAATTCACCGCAACATAATCGTTCATTTGTATCAAGCGTTTAACTTTTGTCTATATTTCGAGTCGATTATTGCTTTACAAATCAATTCTATAATTATGCACACACAGTTTACTGCACTCGCTGGTCGGACACTCGGCTGACCCATCATTTGGATTCGCTGAGCAAAAAATCTATTTTAAAATAATTTTTTAAATTCGCCGTTATCTTGCAGCGGTTGACGTTTATAGGATGTGAGTAGCGGAGGCTAAATAATCCTGGCATGTGGCATATTATAGTGAAAATAGACTAGGTATCGCGATTGGATATATGTGTAGGAGGCTTTTCATTTGGGACGTCGTGTCGCAAACGCGTCACAAAATTTGTCAAGCACACAGAACATCAGCCGAACGATCGATGACTGGACGTCGCATCAGCAGGGATACTACGACTACTACTACTACTACTATTACTGGTACTAGTATTAGCAGCAGCAGGCTGATTATGCATTCGAGCGAGCTTGCTGTCGTACACCGCTGCGACAGGACACAGAGAGAGAATCGCGTTCAGTTGCTGCAACAGCACCACCAGCAGTCAATAGCGATTGACGCGTGATACGACTGACTGACGGGTAGACGTGACCCAAAGGATTGACGAATGACCCTCACACGCTGTTGTAATCCACCCGAGAGATACGTCATGCTCGCGTCAAGTACATATTACCGAATGGACATGAGCTACAGGGCTGGATTTATATCTCTGATGTTGAATTGTGAATTTAAAAATTTAATTGCCGATTATTGTACAGTATGATTGCAATGGTGATGCTGGTGGTAATGTTGATGGTGATGGTGAGTATGATGATGATGGAGGTAAATTATGACGCACATTTAATGACGAAAGCGGGAACGGACAAAAAATATAAATCGTTGGCAAAGCTCGGAAAAGCGTACTCTCGTATTTCCTCTTGAGCTCGAATGGGCGAATCACTTTGTGAAATTTATCGTTGCCGTTAAGTCGGGCCGCCGCGATCCGTCATGCGCGATGTGCGATGCTTGTATATATATATATATAGATAGATATATAGATGTATGTATAGCAGTAGCAGTGGCAGTTAGAGTAGCAGTAGCAGAAGCAGAGAGCCTGCACCTTCTGAAGCTCTCATCTACCGACGCTCTCGTTCCCGTCGAGCTCTTACTTTGCCGACGGTTTTCATTCACTCCGGCAAGTTCGCCAAGAGCCAAGCACACCAAATGAAAATTTATAGTTTGAATTCGAGAACAGATAGATAGCAAGCAAAAGAAACAGTAGCAGTAACAGTAACAGTAACAGCAGTAGTAGTAGAAGTAGTACTACTGCCGTACCCAGCTTTTGGTCCAATGGGCGTCCGACTCTTGTCGGAATCATCTCCTCGTATTTCAACCTTCTAACGTGGACTAAATCTTGTCGTAGGAATTATTTGTCCGCCCGTTTGAATAGATTGTGCAAAACCCGTCGTTCCTCGTGCTTTGAAATTGTGGGCGTGTCGTTGGTGTGATCGTCTAGAAGACGACGAGGATCGACGTGTTACATATACACACTCACACACAGAAAGATAAAATTTAACCCACACTACATCTACACTTTTACCACCCGAGGATCCTTTTCCGACGCGCGGTAGGGGAGTATGTTTATTGCTGGAAGCTATCTCTTCTAGCGAGGGTGGCTGCCGCGTCACACAAAGTCATTTTCATAATTCGGCCGTTCGTATTCTCCGCGGCCTCGCGGCCCGAATCGAACAACAGCGGAGGCCGCGAGCACAACTCCCGAGTAGGACGAGTAGAACGAGTTGTTTGTCTCTTATTCTCCACCACTGATTCTCAAACTCAGGCTTCTCTCTCTCACTTAAACTTGTCTTCCTCTCCTTCTTCGTCTTCTTCACGTCTCGGCTGGTTCAACTGCGAAAATCCCTTTTTCCCCAAGCAACAAACTCCCGTTTACTTTGTCAAAATAAAAAATAAGGAAACAAAAACAAATAAATAAATAAAGAAAACAAAGATAAAAAAAATAAAATAAAAATGCCAGCGAGATCAGGTTGTCTGGTGATGTTTAGTGCGAGAGAGTGCATTTATTGGCAACACACAGCCATAAAGATTTATTTAATTGATAGCTGTTTTATCTCGCCAGAAAAATATTTATATAATTCTATAAATAAATATACACATAATGTTATGTGTAAGTACACGCAACTTGATGTATAAATAATGTTAAGCGATCAATTGTCACAGGACACGAGGAATTATGGAATTTTTATTTTTTTAATGTCATGGAGAAAGCGCGTTGTGGAACCGCGACAGCAAACCGCGATTATCCGTTCGCGGGCGAAGGCAAGACGAACGCTTGGTGCTTAACAGGTGAGACAGGTGAGATACGACGTTGTCGTAAGCAATGACTCCACCAAACATATATCTACGACGTCTCGAAGTAACGAGAAAACCACATCATATACTTACTCTCAGTACTCCTCTCAACCAAAGTATACATATATAGACATACATAATAGCCAGAGGAGGATAATATATATCTGAAGAGTAATGATATTTGTCAAGAGTTCGTCTCACGTAAATAAGTAGCGTATCACCGACAGCAATGACCGACAAGTGTGTACGTGTACATACACAATACACGTGAAAATATATACATGTATACATATGGGCTGGTATAAAATGAATAAAGAGCAGAGGCGGCACAAGAGCGACGAGCGGGGTTGCTGCTGCTGGCTCTCTCCCTACTGTACGCTGCTATATTAACCCTAATGACTTGCAAGGATATAAAGCACATCCCGCGCATACACTAACTCGTTATTATTGCCGCATAAATAACGCGATAATCCTGCAGTGGCGAAGGCAAAAGCGGCAGTAGTACGCGAAATGCTCAAGGGGAATCGTGGCTTCCGTTTGTCTCCCTCTCATCACACCAAAGACTCTCGGTACTTTTATATACTATATATATATATGTATTAAATATAAATCATTAAAAGTTTTTAGTTATAATTCAATCACAAGTCCCGACGAAATAAACCAGAAAGTGTTTTCAACTTGACATCTGTCACAGCTTAAGCTTTGCTTGGGTTTAAACAAAAATAAAAAGAAAATATTTTCCGTAAAAAAAAAAAGTTAAAATAAAATCTAAAAAGTACTTTAGCTTCTATGTTTCGCAGAGGCACGAAACGACGACACTTTCGCGATTCCACCGAGTTGTTTCTCTCGGGGGGTTGCTGGCGGCAAGGAGACGAAGGACGAAAGCATGAGGGGTTACTTGAGCGAGATGAGAATACGGAGGTGAACGAAAGAGAGAGGAGGAGAAGGAGGTTCAGTTGGTGGGTGCTCAGGCTTGGCAGGGCGCGCGTCAATAAGCGTCCATCAGGCGTAATGGCAGTGAGCGCCACCTCGGATGCATTTAGATGGCTGTTTAGCCCGCGGGCTTGTCTCCGTGTGGCCTCAAAGCCCCCGTCTTCCTCCTTGGATCCTCCGACTACCGGCAACACCTATACAATATCCCGGTGTGTCTGTACCGACCCCATACTTGCTGATGGTTACGTTGTGTTACGACAAACGCCCCCGCTACTTTTATACTTCCATCTTCCATACTCTTATACTTGCTCTTGTTCTTCTTCACTCCAGCTTCTACTGCTCCTGCTTGTGCTCCTGTTTTTACTTTTACTCCAACTTTGCCTTATTCGCACTCCAACCGTCTCTTTTACATTCGTCGTGACGACGCGCACCAGACAGGCTTTATTCTTTGTATTTTAGCCAGACCGATGAGCAACCCACCCTCACTTCAAGAGTAATTAGACTGTCCGTTTCCGTTTTACCGGCCTTTAATTAATTTGTATAAATTCACTCAGCAGCACTTGCTTCACTGTATCTCTCTTTTCCATCTCAATGCCCACACTTTTATTATTATCATCATCATTATTTATTTTATTTTTATATCATACAGTTGTAGATATAGGGCTCGAATGAATAAAAATAAAATACTGTAAATTTAAACGTAAGGTGTGACGCAAATGACAAGTGATGGTGAATTTTTATCAAAAGTTTATGCGCAGAAGGGTACAAAGAAATTGAAATGTGATCGGTTGGTGGGGACGATAAAATAAAAAAATAAAAAATTAAATGAAATAAGAAGCAGTTTTATTGATATGCGAGTGTACAGCAGGAGTAGACGTTCGCTTGGATTAAGGACATTATTAACAGGGGGCGCAAAGTATAAGTGTAGCTGGACATACTCTTTCTTGGGAGAAGAGAATGCCGGGCGATAAATATGTGCGGACGAGTGGACGCGTTTTAATAAAATGAGGATTTTATGGTAAGATCGTTGGATCGAACCAAGAAATCCCTTGTGGGCTGTGCTGTTGCTGGATATGCGCCGCTGTTGTAAATATATATATATACATCTTGTTTATGTCTTTACAGCAATAGAGGCAAGTGTATTAGTGTATTCTTGTCTATATATATATGTGAATATATATCTCTGAGTGGGTATAGTTGTAGGGAAACATTTGGATGAAACCGACATCGAGTGTCCGGAGAACCGATCGAGCAACACACCTAATGGTAATGATCCGTTGGAAAGCTAATGGTATTTACATTGACTAGGAATCAATGGTAGTGCTGGTGCTGGAGCTGGTACTGGTACTGGTGCTAGTGCTGATGGGGAAACAGGGTGGAATACGAAAACACAATTATAAATCACGTTGGACGAAGCTCCGAGAACTTAACGCAGAACGAATAAGAATAAGAGCCAACAGAGAATAAAGAAAGACAGATAATAAACACAAGCTAAAAGATCTCGCTCGCGGTACGGGGAGAAGGCTCTCCGAGGAGATAAGGTCCGGGCTAATGAATGCTGACGTGCCCCGATCCTCGCTCTGCTCTCTTTCTCTTTTATCTCCACTCACCCTCTCTTACTCTTTAGTTTAATATCCATTTATATATATTTGTGTGCGTATTTGTTTCACAGTGTGACTGGTCGAGGCATAAAACAGTATTGTATATATTTGTAGACATGCAAACACGTATTTGAGTCAACACACAAACACAAGCACACACTCACACGAACTTGCCGGTGGATACACGAAGAGAAGCGCCGAGTGAGTTTAGTCGGTGTAGTCCGAAGTAAATGTTGGCCGTAATGTATGTCGTTGACGCGGCCGCCCTGCTCGATGCCATCGCTAACACTAAACAACCCGATGGACCGCGATATCCTGCCACCGACACGTCACCACGACCAATCATCATTTTTTTTTTTTTATCAAACATTTTTGTTTCTTTTTGTTCGTTCACTTTTATAGGACTCTTTGCGTCATGGAAAAGTTTGCATTCTTGTACACACGTACAGAGATATATTGAGGGCTCTATAAACGTGTGTGTGTGTGTGTATGTGTGTGTATGCATGTTGTCTAAAGGATAATAAAGTATGAAATGCAGCGAAATATTATTATAGAAGACGAGCTGCAGAGTATATGGCAGCGGGTCCCTTCGATCGGTAGCTATTGCACCCGTAGGGTACAACAAAGTTACTTGTAACAGTAGTAGTAGTCGGATGATGCTGGTAGGGGGATGATTTAGTCGTGGCAATCTTAATGGAGCTATAAATACTAGCTTTTCGATAGTAGAGAGAGCAGAGCATCCTTCCCCTTGATTTCGTGCACAAACTTTTACTACACACATCTATTACTACACCCAACTATTACACCCACACACACATGTTACTTACATATGGATTTTTTCCTCGTAGACTGTAGCAGTCTACAGAAAAATCCAGCACACAACTTATGAGATGTATGGCAGAGTGTCTTGTGTACATCAACGCTTTCTTTATTTACACAAACTATTTAACCAGTAGTGATACGGAAAGCACTTCAGCCATATGTCAGATAATGAATACAACTTTAACGAAAAATTAAATATACTGTGTACACATGTATATACAGTGGCTGAAAAAAGTGGGTGTATATACATGGGTGTACATTCTAATGAATAGAATAATCTGTAAGCAATAGCGAGAATTATTATACGGCCGACGATACGATCAGCTCTGCACGGTCTCTCGCGAATAGATTGACCTATTTGCGAGGGATTAATGATGCATATTAATTATTACGACCGGTTGCCGAGAGTTATAAACGCGAGAGTGATACGCATTTATAATAACGCATATCATAAGGTATCGCGAGTAAACTTTATCGTACTGTGACGGCTAATGGCAGCCTAATATATCCTGGGAGTGTAAGTGTAAGCTGGATTTACTTTGCAAAGAGCAGAGCCAAGCCATGAAAAGTACCACAATAAAACATGTCTCGGGAATTATGTGAACTACGAGTTATTTATTCGAATCATGCGTGATAGCTGAGTGTTACTCACCCGTTTATATTTTCTTTTTTTTTATCGTAATTCTTGAGCCTCGAATTTTTTCGAATTTATTTTTTTCTCTGCCGAGCCAGGACGAGCGATGCAGTTCTCGATGCATAGACAATAGAAAATAAGTCTGCTCTGTATCTATCGTAGGCGGTTAAGTCCGAGATAACAACTTGGTCCCGCCCGACGTTAAGGCCATATCCACCCTCTGTTGTCCTGCAGCTCTATGTAATTATCTATCTATACGTCCTGCAGACTTTATGTACGATATACTCTCTCTATACATTATTACCACATGTGTATCAATTCTCCGTTTCGCTCTCTGTTGAACTCTGAAAAAATATAAACAAATATTTTCTGTAGCGAAATAAATTTTCGGCTCGAGTGTAAATAAAATTTTTTTTATCAAGTACTGAGTCAGTGACAGATTAATTAAATTCCAAGTATATATACATATATATATATTCAAATCCTCATTTAAAAACCTGTCAGCACATAAATGTAAGTTGTAAATATTATTCAAAGATAGATAATAAAGCGCAGTAAGAACAAAACCAAGAAATTTATACTTCTTGATGCGGGGCTTGAGTAGTGTCGGACATGTCCCCGACGTTGAGTAGCCAAGTAGTCTCATGTCCGAGTTGAGTTCTCTACTCTGGTGTGCAGAGACTAAGGCTGACTCGGACGTGCTCGATCAACGATCAATCGTGAAACGGCCGCGATTATTTCACGTCAGTTTAATTAGCACGCGGCGCCGGTACGCCCGATAAAACTCAACGGAGAAGCAGCTAGTCGGTTATCTCACGGGAATCTGATTTATGGCAAGTGGCTGAATGTACATACATACATACACATACACTTGTATATATATTACATATGTATATATGTTATATATGTTAACTTATGTGTAGATTTAGTATCCATACCTACGGAGAAAAACAGGCGAGAAAGTATATAAGCATTGCCACTGTTCAAGTCGGACAGCGATTCAGATATACTACGACTACACTCTGCCGTTGTACCTTGAAACTCTTGGCAGGTGAACGCGTGTCCTTTCTTTATGTATCCACATATATTCATTTATTTATTTTGTTATTTATAAATATATATGTGTGTATAATATAATAAACACTTATTGTTATTGTACAGCGGGAAGGAGAAATAAAAAAATTTTTTAAAATTTATTGCTGAAGAATAATATTATTGGCGACAGTTATGGACAGATTGTCATGTGTGTACGAGCCGAGTGTGTGATGACGGTAATGCACAGTGGACTGCGAGGAGTATCGGAGTGATAGAGGCAGGTGGGCTCGGTCGGTGACCCGTCACCTCGGCGTCAGTCTTGAGCTTGTGTTTTTTAAAATATTTATTTTTTATCCGAAATTTTTTTGTTGCTCTCCCGGACAACTACAATGCCCGTATCTTATTTATTGTTATTGTGTTTTCATTTTTGGTGAACATGTTTCACCATCTTTATGATACGATACGTAGACGGATAAAAAAAACCGCGTCAATTTAGTCGATGTGTTTTTTTCAGACTGTTATCAAAATCGAGAGGCCATTTGGTTTTACGGATGTTCTTAAACTCCAATAACTTGACAACCTGACTCACCCGAGTGACATTTTTCAGTGATGAGGCTCACAGAGATCCAGAGTACGCCTTCAGCCTTGATACGGTCATCTTGTTGTGTAAGACTGGACGTGCCATCTGTTGGTCATCTCTCCCACTAGCCGCGGAAGCCTTTGCAATCAATGCTCACCTATTCCCACATCAAACTCAACTCCACACTCAACACTCCACTTATATATACTTATGTGTACTTATATATTTATTTAATTTTTTTTCTTATTGGCTATTTTATTACAAGTACATTAAGTAGACTGTTAAGCTGTCAGCGGGAATAAAAACTCTAAAATACCTGTTATATTATATTCATTATAATAATATGATATCTTGCGGGATTATCTTGCAATGTAGATCAAGACGTGGAACAATTTGTCAGTTCCGCATCATTGTTCCCGAGGGGCATGACTGTCGGCACTGTTATGAGTAAATTGCTTTGGCAAACTTTTAATACACTCGATGACAATAATCAAGATCATCATGAGTATAATAATCATCGTCCTCATCATCATCATCATCATCATCATCATCATCATCATGAACACAACCGTTACATGTTTATACGGAAAATAAATGGATACAAGTACACGTATATGTATATGTATATATAAATATGAGTATTTAATTTTGTATTCATAAAAATAAAATATATGTGGTATATAAAGTATGCAGGGATTTAATTGTAAAATGTAAAAATGTAAAGTTATGAAGTAAGATGGGACGGGAGGGTAATAGAGAATGAAGAAGGAGTTGAATTATTTGTTAAGTATCCTTGGACTGAGACATCAAAGCTCATCAGGAGTATTCACAAGGAGGCATGTTGTGTGTATTATATGTGTGTATAGTTGGCAGCCCACGGGCGGCTGAATGGGCTACTACTGCGTGGCGGAGAGACCGAGGCAATTTGTCGGGTGCGGGCGGACGAGGCGATGCGTATCTTACGCGTCTCTGCTACTGCGGCCTACATAATGCTTTCTCATCCCTCATCCCAGCACCACCAGCACCAGCACCAGCACCAGCAAATTCTGTGAGCTGAAGGTGCCCAGAGACACAGTTTGCTGTATATATGTTTAATATATTGTACGCAGACTAATATATACTGTACTGTCGCGTGGGTATGTATTTTAGTGAGCCGAGTTGAGTCAGCGTAATGATTTTTTAGCGTCGGTCGTTATTTTGTCGAGCTGGACGTGTTTTTCTTTTGTGTATATGTATAAATATATCTGCGTGTGCTGAGATACATGACGAGAGAGATAAAAAATAAATAATCGGGGAGTGTAAGTCGTTAATTGTCGGGAATCGGTATTTCGAATCGAAAAATATAATGAAAATAAATAATAAAGAATATGAGGCTGGTGTCGTGAAAAAAATGTCGTCGATTTGAATGTTAACGTGCGAGTGAGGACGTAACAAGTTGTCCGGGCCACATATCCATTATTTACAATCCATCGGATTCATTTGGTAATCCCGTGATGCTGAGCCATTCACCCAAGTCCTCTTTCTCTTTCTCTCTCTCTCTGCTTCTTTCTCTTGGATTTTTTTATCGCTGATATGGTTATGTACGTTTGAGGAAATTGAGAGATGCATTTGTATGCGTAAATATATATATACATATACATATATTTATTGAGACAGAAGGAATGGCAGAGGCAGGAGGAGAAAGATAAAAGCGGAATATGATTATATATTTGTTAGTAATAAGAAATGTAAAAGAGTGCGGTGGGGGAGGGGGCGACCGCGAGTCTTGTCAAACGCGAGCGCGGGGAGCGGAGATATATACAATAAAGATGGCAATATAGGAGTCATAATGTAGTTATGTGCGCATTTGGTCACCAGAGTAGCGTCTACTCTCCTTGAGAAATAGAGGGAATGAGATAAATGAAAGAGGACACAACTGGCAAGGAGGATGCACTGTCTTGCAGCAGCATTCCGGCGATCCTCTTTCATACAATATGTGTGTGTACAGGCCGGAGAGGAGGAGGAGGAGGTAGAGGAAGAACGTCCCCTGGCCGTCAGCCTCTCACTCACGCTCCAGGACTCAAGACAAGCCCTTACTAATGGAGAAAATAAATTTCGGATTAAATCGTAGCTCGGCTACTTTATAAGGCAGCACTGCGTCGGTTAACGTGAGCTGAGGTGTGCACACACGTGACGCCATCATGAACTCTCTCTGACATGTCGTTTGTTAAATATTTACTGTATTTTCCTTTCTTTATCTTTTATTTATGTTTATTATTCAAATTTATTTTTAAAGTAAACGAAATCAATGCTATCTGGATCTGTAATTTGTATTCAAGTTCTCGTTGACTCGGATTATTTTTGGTACTTTATATAAATAGAGTCTGCTCTTATATAAGAGCCTAACAGACATAATGAGATAAATTTGACTAAATTATTTTTTTTTTGTCTTGAATGGATTTTTAAAAAATATTTAACGAGAGAATTCTTTATTCTAGTGTTGAATTTGTTGTTTATTAGTAACATAGACTGCCTGTATTTTCCTGTTGGTCATAGATTATATTAAGCGAGCTGATATGGAGGACTCGGGATTGCGGGGTGGACAGAAGATAGAGATAGAGGGAGGAGTTGTCAGAGAGAACGAAGAATGACTGAAGAAGAAATGAGTGTAATAACGAGGGAGATAGCTAATGAAGGTGGAGATGACCGGTTGTCTGTGTGAAATGGATATGCGCGAATGGATGAGTGAGTGTGTGAGAGACTGCCGGAGAAAATGAGAAAGAGAGGAGGAGTGAGAGTGGACAGGTCAGAAAAGGAATAGCCAAGGGGTGGTGGCTGTCTCTGCCTTCCTCTGGTATCCCTCTATATCTATATATCTGTATATGATATGTGCTCGAGAAGAAGAAGAAGCAGAAGAAAAAGGTGAAGGAGGAAGAGGAAGAGGCGGAGGTACTGGGCATCAGGATCACGGGGATCAAGGGGAGAAGAGAGACGCATGCTGTGCTGTCCTCCATAAATCTATCAGCCTCGGTTGTATAAATACGACTCAATGAGGCGACCGTGAATCACCCTGACGTGCTTCATAAGTCCCGGGAGTTTATTAAACCGGCGGGCATTTCTCATGTCGGGGATAAGATCAATACGGCCGCGAGCAGCCACGCTCATCGTTCTAACCTCCTCGCTCCCCGAGCAGACACAAATAATAAGGTAAATAATAGAAAATAATCGAAGGATATCACGTAAGTCCTCTTCTTCTTCTTCGTCTTTTTCTCCTGCCGCTGCTGCCGCTTCATCCTCTTGTTATTTTTCAACTGACTGTATCTGAGTCTGAGTTGAGTATATTTTATATTTTCCGATACAGACAAGTGTGCCATCATGACAAGGCAGTGAGTTAGTGGAGTAGGTTACCCGTGATATTATTCGACTGCTAGAATCGCCGGCGTGATCTTAAAGCTGTTACGTGCGTACACGCGGTTATGTTATCGATCGGGTATTTGTGAGAGCGATTGTTTCGCGTGATACACGCAGACAGTTCAATTAAAGTGGCATTCTCCTTGGTGGCGATTAACACAGCCACCAATTAGAGACTAATAAATTGCAGTGTTAGTAACAGCCCTTCAGCACGCGGGGGTTAAGCTGCCCTTGACTCGAGTCAAGCCGGAGAGTATAATATTCAGAGAATAGCTAACAGAGTTTGTTTTATTTACCGAATTTTATTATTTTAATTCTCTCCGCAATGGCGGGTCATTTGAGATGCACAAAGGTTCACAAAATATAAAACCGTGAACTGGGGAGAGTGGGTGGATGAGTGGGTGGGTGGGTGGTTGCAGTGAATAACACACAGGTATATACAGTTGTTTCAGCCCGATTATCTACTCGGCAGCATCGGCAAAGTTGTGATTTAGTATTTTCCACGCCGTTAATTTATTGCCAAGCCTACCACGTTACGGTTAAACATAGTTCATTACCGCGGGCTGTAATTAAAGCTTATAATAACGAGTCGTAACCCTCGAGGCCTCTGGTCTTGTAAATCTTGCGGCCGACAACCCTATACCTACTCCTCATCGTGCTCGCCAATCCGGCTTTGCTCGCCCTATTTCAAGATGTATATATCTATATACATGTAATACATGAACGTGAATAAGATGATGAAGAGAATAAGAATAAGAACAAGAACAAAAACAAGTTAAAGATGGGAGTAGGATCAGCAGACGAGAACATTTTGAGATGATGCTCCCAGAGTTATCTTCCAGTCGTCGTTTCACTTGATTCTGACCTTCCCATTTATTCCCATTCACTTCTCATCGTTGTTATTTATTATTATCATCAACTTTTTTACTTTATATATCTTTTATCTTGCAATCGATTATTGAGATTCGCTACTTATACGTTTATCCCAGTCGGCACAGAGTCTATCAGGATAATAATCCATATAGGTATGCATTTAAGTACATGTGTTGCAGCATGATATCGCTGGTGGAGTGGGGAGAGAATAGATTTGATTTCGCGAGCGGGAGGAGAAGTAGACGAGGAGGTTGAACGCTTCCTCTAGGAGCCCGCCGCGCGATTTATGGAGCCAAGTGACGGGAGGTGTTTATTGTGCAGCATCTGTTAGGTTACTCTGCTGGGCTTAGCTGTTCATCTCTTCTCACTCACTTTTCACCGGCAACGGCAGCAGCAGCAACAGCACCAGCACTCTATAGTCATATCCAGACTGCCAAGGTTTCTCACTTTATCTTGCCTCTTCGCGTCTTAACATTTCCGCTTTTTCATGTTCTTATTATTCGTCTCTGTTTGCTCGTTCGCAGGTTCACGCCAGTCTGCTATCATACACACAACAGACACACTCAATTTATGGTTTTGAATTAGACAAAGGAAAAGAAGTCATTTTGACGTTTATAAAGACCGCGTAAATTCAATGCTCCCCTCCGAAATGTCACTCTTTTTATTCCTTTTCGATCAAATTACACTGGGGTATATAAATAAATAAATACGACATGTATAAACTGAAGCTTATATAATTGACCTCGACAAAGAAATTTTAAAATAAACGATAGGAAAATAAAATGAAAGGTTGTTAATAAAAATTATAAAGTGAAGTACAGAGCAAACAGTGGGGTGACCGGTGTAGAAAAAGGTTGTCGGAAGTATACTACACGTTGAGTTTTAGCTTGCTTATATGACTGTTCTTTGCAGACTCAAGGGTACACAGAGACGACAGGAGACGGTAACTACGAATACGACGAGTACGGTACGCGCGGAGAAGCGTGTCATATGCGACGCGTCAAGTACAGGCAGTGTGACGTCAGCGACAGCCAACAAAGAGCCGTTCGCGAGAACCACCAAGAGGGAAGGAACGAGGAAAAGAGGGCCAAGCAAGGCCTGGGTGGATAAAGGAGAGAACTACAAGAGTATGAACGGCCAAGCGCTTGAGTGCTGGTGGTGGCTAGTGCGGTAAGAGGCACAGGGGTAAGAGGTATATATTACTGAGCATACCAGTAGATGACGGCGGTAGGGAGAGATGTAAAGGAACCAGAGGGTAGAAAGCAGTTTGTGAACGAGCGAGCTTTCCTGGAAATATATATATATATATATATATTATATGTGTATCAATATATAGAGCTAGCGAGAGAGGGAAGGAGAGAGAAAGAGAGCGAGACGTCACTCACTTGCTCCGTGTCACTTACACAAACAGACGTACATCACGGGCAGGCAGCCAGCTAGCTACGTGTTCCCTTTTATGTTCCCACACACGCGTTCGCATAAACCTGTCAGTCTCGTGTCACGTGCAGAGCAGTCATTCAATGTCGCTCGCAGAGTGTACCGGTTGCAGTCATAGCATACCCGTGAAGGAGTCGTCGTGCAACAGCCAAAGAGCCAAGGACTTGTATGTACGTTTGTAAATGCCACCGTCACTGCTTGCTCGATGGACAATTTTGGACAACTCTCAGTGTACACATAATTGATAGTACTAAGACTTACTTGGTTGCTAGTGTAAATACAAACTGATATTTAAGTAAAAAAAAAAAATAAAAAAATATGTACATGTGTATTTACGCATGTGAAAACGTCGAGAGTAAAATTTAGTTCTCGCGAGTATGTGGACTTGTAAGGATGAGGAGAAATATTCACCCGAAGGTTTTATGAGATATGAAAATGAGGACGGCTGTAATAAAAATGATGTAGAGGGCTCCTCAGAGTCGTTCCTGAAGGCGCCACGAGTCACTCGTCAGGTTTATGCGGAGACGTCCATCATCTGTGGCATGACGGGCTTCATTGCCTCCTGGCGGTAAGCCGCTCCGATTCCACGCTTCTCCAATTTAACGTCCATCTCCGTCTTACACTCATTCGCGGTATGTTGTACATCATAACCGAGCCTGCAGAAGTGGTTTCACTCATCTTCTCCTCGCTTTCGTCTTGTACTTGCTATATATATCTATATAGATCCACACTAAACCCGCCGTCGCATTTACTCTCACAGGATATTTCCTCTCGAGCTGTCCATCCAACCGTACCGAATCTTTATACGGTGCGCTGAGGAATGACGGGAACGCGGTCAGACGAAACACGCCAAAGAATAACTTTTGCAACAGCCTCTTGTACATTCTTACACTTTTATTCCGCGAGCTATCCTCCCCCACCCCTCCGCCCACCTCATTTTTATTCTGGCCGCGGGAAAATGATCTACTGATCGTCCTCCGCAGCCTCGCGGTTTTTCGCCGAGAGCTAAATAATATACGTTATTAGCCACGATGATGAGTGATACGTATAATTTTATTCGTTGATGCACACATCGCATCGTCGCATTTTACAAGTCAAACAAAACGCGATATCACGTTGCAACAAGTTTTCCTCATACAAGTTCAAACTTTATATATATAGACACAAGTATATTTATAAATATAGCGAATAAGCGAATGAGCGACACAATTATACAGCTCTCTCCTCGATTATTGTGAGTGCATCCAAGCGAAACAAGACCCGAGCTGGAATCAACGACTTGTGCAATCGATTGTTAATCAATCGTCGCAGTCGCTGTTGTTATTATTTACTGTATCGCCCAAGCGCGTTCCTTCTCTCAGCTTTATTAGTGAGATAAATTTTACGAAATATTGATTTATGTCTCAACGACCGACATATATTGTTAATTTATATATAATATGTTGATATGTGTACGTGTGTGTAAGAAGGGTACAGATATATATTAGTTGAAGGCGTCGGACATAACGTCTTTCTATAATAAGTGGAGGAGGACATATATTATAACATATATGAGCAACATGTCCTCGGCAGCGTCTGAAATCGACCTCAATAACCGTTGCTCGATTAATAATCGTTTTGTTGAACGAATCAAAGACATTCTTCCCTCGATATAACCTGCATATATATGCTGCCTCGCCATTTATTATATTTACGGTGGGCTTATTTTTTTTCCGAGCACATTACAGCGAGATGTCGTTGCTATAGATCTGGTCAAGCGCATATATGTGTATATTGAAATAAATATATATATGTGATGGGTGGTTTAATCCAAGTAGAGTGGCGTTTATTCCAAGCAAGTCGACGCGTCAGGGTGACCGGTTGACGGACAGCCAAGTCACTGACCCGCGGCGATACTCTCTCGTTCCTCTCTTTCACGCGCACAGCAGCACACTAATACTTTATTTAATATATATATACTCAGTGCACTCCGCAGTTGTACGGTCAACGTCGAGGCGATCTCGCGTCTCGACGTCCAGACTCGCCGATTAAGTCGCCAACTTGCCGGCGCTTATCTCTTCCTGCGACCAGGAAAAAAAACTGACGCAGAGAGCACACACCAGATCATGATAATAATAAGTATGAATGTATATATATTTATATATATATATATATATAAACCGATTCGTTCGGATTGTGACACTTTAATGACGGGTCTCAATTATAGTCACGCTGAAGAGTATGTTGTGTACAATGAGTTGCAAAGAAATCAGTTGACACGGCTAAATAAAAACTCGGAGAAGACATTCTCTGGAAGATTAAAAATATTTAGATTGGAGTGTCAATCACGGCTTACGGTGAGACGTTAACGGGCTGGCATATAGACAACTCGGAAATAAGTAATAAGATGATAACGTTGATGGGTTGACGTTACAGTCGCAATTAGAAAAGACAGCGGCCCAAAATAATAATCCAGCTCGCTGGCGGCGGGTGATATTATGTATGCTTCAGCGACGAGAGTACGTCGAGGTCATCATCATCATCAACCGAGTCTTGACACACTTATAGCGACTCATCCTGTCGTCAGCTCCTATCATTTTAACGTGAAGCAAGAATTATGACAAGTGTACGCCGACTGTAGAGAGTTATATGTCTGTGACATGTTTTATTCGCTCGGTCTTTTTAGGCATGTGTGTATGTGTGAGAATATAAAAGTGTCGTGTGCGCGGGCGGCGTATCTGAAACGGCGTTTGAAGGCACACAGCAGCTCTAGAGTGTGCGGCGCCTCGCACGCTCAGGATGAACAACTTCTCTGAGAGTAAAGTGAACAGACTGTCGACGGTGAAGGAGGAGCTAGAGGAACGAGTTAAACTTGTAAGAGACAGGTGACAGTCTGAAAGACGACAGTTCGATGTGGTCACTTGTCTCTCGGTGAAGCGAAATAAAATGTTTCCTCGCGGGAGAAGACCCAGCTCCGAGAAACAGTTGTTGTATATACAGCTGATATAAACCAGAGTGTAAAGGATAGATGGGAAGAGTGGGTGCTGGGGAGGTGGAAGAAGAGAATGATGAGAAAGAGGAGAAGAAGACTTACGTTAGTTTTTTTCCCTCTTCGATTCTCCCTTACGTCGCTCACCAGAGATACGACGGCGTGCAGTCGGTACATGTACGTTTGCTCTCCTCCTTTAACTCTTTCCATCTCCCGTTTCCCCTTTCTTTATTGTACACGTATCTACTGCTCAGTTGTTGAGCCTTGCTCTACACTCGGTATATTTACCGCCTCGTGTCGCAGAGTGGATCTTGTTTGTATCACACCGCTACTCTCGGTCCCGCGGCTGCTGTTGCTGTTTCCACTGGTGGCTGGGTTCGCCCTCCAAAACTGTCTCACACGAACGATTTATGTTTCCTCCGCAAGCGGATTGATCCCTCTTTGTTGTTGGGGGATACGTGTGAAGAAGTGTAGATGCGCCGTCACATCTTTCAACTCTTGGCATTCTTATTTTTATTTTATTTATTTATATTTATTTGTTACTGAGGATATAATTCTTTTCCGCCCTTTCAAGCTAATATTTTTTTTCTGTTTATTTATTTCGAGATATTTATTTATTCACTAATATTCATTGTTATGTAGATGAATTTGACCTGTTGGCAGGCACTTTTTCACGACGAATTATCGCGCGTCATGAATCCAAGTGGTGGTAAAAGTGCTGGCGGTGGTGGATAAGGAGGCAGCGAGGTCTCGTCGCGCAAGAGGTTTCTAGTAAAAGAGTGATTTATATATTACTGCTTGGCATCCCGCGGGGGCTCTCTCGTCGCAGCTCAAAATACTCTCCGTCTCTCTGCTCGCCGTCGACTGTTTTTCCGAGTAGAATCGCCCTAATTTATGTTTCCTTTCAAGTTGGATCGATCCCCCAGTCGCCGACGTCGTCGGTCTATCAAGACAGACTGGCAGCAGATCTTGAAAATATAACAGATACACTCTAACGACAACTACCTATACAACAGCAGTATGCATGCATATATGTATATGGGGCATTCCACGCCAAATCGGACGGTTTCAAAATTTATTTTTCCGATTTTCTTAATTTTTGGGTATTTTTTAGTACCCCTCAAAAGAGGCTTCCTGGTAAATTTTGAGATTTTTTTGATCAATGGTTTAAAAACTATCGAATTTTAGAAAAAACCGCTCTTTTTATGGTTTTTTGATCATAACTTTCGTAATAATGGTCGAAATTCAATGTTTTTTTTTTCAAAATTTTTGTTTTTAGATGGCCTTTAAAGAAAAAAATACAAAACAAATATACGAAATGATTTTAATCGCGATTTTTGAATTTTAAGTTTTCAACTGTGTTTTTAAAAAAAGATGCATCCTTCGATTTCCTTAAAAATTTTCTATTTTAAACTTCTATCCATTCTGCAACTTTTAAGCCCGGTCCGGTAGTGGGCCTTCCATAATTACTATTTTTTTTCGATTTTTGAAAATTTGAAATAATTTTTTTTCGCTATAAATGATTATCAGTTCCGATTTTTGACACTGTATACTTGTTTTTTTTGCATATTATAAATTGATTTCAATATTTTTTGGTTTTGAGTAGGGATTTAAAAGCAGTAAGTAAAAGTTAATGCTATTTATGAGCAGTTATAATAAATGTTTTTATTTATTAAGAAGCAACTATTTCGAAGCAAAAGAAACATTAGATTTGCTATAAATTACAGCTAAGACCATTACAGGAGCTCAAAAATTCAATATAATTATTCGAAAACGCGTAAAGCATGAAACGTTTTTAATTATTTCCGGGTTTTTTCGAAAATTTAATATTAACGATTATTTCATGCTTTGCGCGTTTTCGAATAATTATATTGAATTTTTGAGCTCCTGTAATGGTCTTAGCTGTAATTTATAGCAAATCTAATGTTTCTTTTGCTTCGAAATAGTTGCTTCTTAATAAATAAAAACATTTATTATAACTGCTCATAAATAGCATTAACTTTTACTTACTGCTTTTAAATCCCTACTCAAAACCAAAAAATATTGAAATCAATTTATAATATGCAAAAAAAACAAGTATACAGTGTCAAAAATCGGAACTGATAATCATTTATAGCGAAAAAAAATTATTTCAAATTTTCAAAAATCGAAAAAAATAGTAATTATGGAAGGCCCACTACCGGACCGGGCTTAAAAGTTGCAGAATGGATAGAAGTTTAATATAGAAAATTTTCAAGGAAATCGAAGGATGCATCTTTTTTTAAAAACACAGTTGAAAACTTAAAATTCAAAAATCGCGATTAAAATCATTTCGTATATTTGTTTTGTATTTTTTTCTTTAAAGGCCATCTAAAAACAAAAATTTTGAAAAAAAAAACATTGAATTTCGACCATTATTACGAAAGTTATGATCAAAAAACCATAAAAAGAGCGGTTTTTTCTAAAATTCGATAGTTTTTAAACCATTGATCAAAAAAATCTCAAAATTTACCAGGAAGCCTCTTTTGAGGGGTACTAAAAAATACCCAAAAATTAAGAAAATCGGAAAAATAAATTTTGAAACCGTCCGATTTGGCGTGGAATGCCCCATATATAACCCAAGCTACACAACTATAGCTGACACTCGTCTCTCAGATGTTTGTTTCAATTCATCACGTCATTCTGAGTATTATTTCTCGCGCTTAAAGTGTGTCGTCGAGTGGCCTGGAGATTGCTGCTTTGAATATATCGCGAATATCCTCGGCATCTGCCACTGTAAATACCCTACTACTCTCGAATGCTCTCCACATCAACAGCAACGTTCAGAGAAAGAACGAGTATGTAAAAATAACGGCTCGTTTGTCGTTTAGCTTGACATAACTTACTCCATCACAGCGGGCGCCACACGAGAAATCGCTCTTTACTCTTACGAGATCGTGAGCTTGTCCACGAGCGTGCACCAATATATCTATATCTGTGTATACATTTATACATACATATGCATAAAAGGGCTTTCTTTTAATTTGAGTCACGCGAAAGAAGCACTTGGCTTCAGCAGCAGCAGCAGCAGCAGCAGTGAGTTTGCATCTGTCTCTTGTTATTTCCTCTGATGTAGGAGTAAAACTGTCCTTGTTTAATTCCCCTGGATGTTATTTGTGTTGTTCTCTATTCCAGTTGGGCCCCGACGTCGACCGCGAGCGCATTTGTAAATGCGGCACGTTCCGCTTTTAAACCTATCTGCATGACACGCAGACCAGCCAGCCTGCACTTTCGAGTTACGATCTCAAGCACGGGGTTTCGATAAATGCTAAACGCAAACACGTGAGCTTTCTTGTCGGAGAGTACACTTTATTGTCTTATGCCAGCACACTAAACAACCGCAATCGTTTCTCGCGCTTGTCTCTTTACTTTTTTTATTATATTTTTTTCTCATTCTTATTCCGCTGGTTTATATTCTCTCAGACTGGCTCAGTCTCACAGGCGGAACCCAGAGCGATACTTGTCTCTTTCATGTGACTTTTTTTTACCCATTCGTCTCTCTTAACCTACGTCGATAACTTTGAGACAGTTCCGAGCACTTTGAGTGCGATCGTGTGTACACTTGAAGTGTAAAACACGCTCGGACAACAACTATTGCATATACGAGCTCTGCTCACACTAAATTGTACCACCGTGCGTGGGATGTATACTTAGGTCTAAAGAAAGAATTAAAAAATGAATAAAATAAATGAGTAGGTAAGTAAGTAAGTAAGAAAGTATATAAATACATATTAAGTTTAAGTTAGAGAGTAATAATATGAAAGCGGCAGAGGGATTAGCCGTTGTGTTGCAGCCATCCTCGGTCTCGAGACTCGCAGTTTGTCAGTCGCAGTCGTTTATTTACGATTTCATGACAACGACAGAATTATTATCGGGCTGCGTCATAAATGTCAGATTGCACACACGGAGATGAGCGAGACGCGAGAAAGAAAGTGAATATGTAGCGAGGTGGTGAGAGACCAAGTGCCGCTCAAAGAAGAGGAGAAACGAGGACGGGAATACAGTCGCCTCGCTGAGTGGCAATAACTGTCCGAGAAGCCTTAAAGTCCCCTCAACTCATCTGTAAATATCACAAGTAATATAAAGGCGCGGTGGTAAATCAATCGGTACTCTCGTCTTGTCGCAGAGTAGGATCTTAGCTCGTCTCTTAGCCAGCCTCTGATCTAATTTTCTCAGCATCTTGAGTTGTGATGTACAGCTTTATAGAATTTATCTCACGATAATTCCGTCTCTTCTGTGTCTTTATATTTATTATAATTTACAACATGCATATTGTATGTATAAATAAATAGCGTATAGCTGTTGGGCGTTAGTGTGATGTAATTAAAAAGTTGTGGGAATAAATTTAGTAGTTGAGAGATATTGGAGTAGCTTCAGGACGATAACAATACTCGGTTTGCGAAACACGTCTCAGGATTGAGTCCGGCACCTTGCTGGCCGCACAATCCCCACGGGTGACCAGCCGTTACTTCCCCATCAACAACAATCTCCAACGGTGTACTCTGTTATTCCGTTAGTGTCTTAACGGAAGCGGCGACGGTGGCAGCCGCATAATGCTGGCACCTAGCTCTCCTCAGTCTCCTGTACTCTTCGTTCCTCTATATACCGATACACGTCGTCCACCACTGTCCGGTTACTATCACGACTACAAGGACGAGGACTAGGACGAGGGACGTGCCAACGTGCCCGCGTGGACTCTCTTGCCAGCGTCCACTCTCGCCAGTAATTAAACAGCCACGAACCGAGAAAATTGAATCAGTCCAAGAGACAAGGGAGCGTCGACGCAGGGTGACGGCCAACTAGCCACAACTATGGCGTCTATACTCTGATGTAGTTGTAGTGAGGGCCATCGAGACCCAACAGCTTCTATATACATATATATATATACATATACATATATATACTGCCGAGCGACAGAGTGTTGGTCAGCAGCATAAGGAGTAAAAGGGGATGAGATGCAGTGGGTGAGTAGGGTTCTGGCCCATACCACATCACATCGCCGTTGCTATATACTATCGTCGTCCGAACGACCAAGGACTTTCGACTGGCTGGGAGACCATGTCGTTCTTGTGCATGACAGAGTACATTAACTTCCTCTCTCCTAAGTGCTAAGTTTTCCCCAAGATTATACGTTTTAAATTTACATCTACGTAGATCTGTCTGTCTGTCAGTCTATATATTTTTTTGCTTATATATTTATCTCACGTGCGTCACATACGCACCTAACCAGTGCTTGGATGTTTGCGGTGAGATTGAGACGCGTGAAGCCCATGATGGATTGTTATTGATGGTTTATTAGGTGAGTAGTTAGAGTAGGGGCGCGATGATAGCCCACGTTGGATCAAGAACCATACGTACTACTGCAAGATAAAATTTCAGTGACGAGGGTCATACCACACTCTTAGCGCCAAGAGCTGAATTTCCGAGGAGATATTATCCTCAAGATAAAAATCCAAGAGATCCGCTGGGATTTTTCATGTTTTCTTTTTTTTTATTTATTTATGTTTTTCTTGTTCGTAGCAATGAAACTGACCCATTGTATTTAATTGGGTATACTTGATTCAACGTATATATATATGATACTCTGGATCATTATTTTTTTGTTGGCCTTCTGTAGTTTTCCTAGCAATGTCGTAATTGCGTGTTTGAATGTACCTGAGCTAATGCTTTACGAAATGGGCAAGCCGTTTGTGAAATTGTGCAAAGAAAGATCGAGGTTAATTTCCGGAATACAAGGGTGAACGAGCAGCGGATCGACTTTTCGCTCGCTCTTTTACGAGCAGTTCTCTCCCCCCCCCCTCCCATTACATACTATACTATCCTACAACTACCAGAAGCAGCAGTAGTACTCTCTCTACCCTCCGCGCCGCTCGGCATTTCTAAGGGATTCATCGAAGGCACCCTTCGTTACGGCCACGGGGGTTCTAATGAAAATATAACAGTTCCTATGCCGCGGAGTTCGTCTAGCAGCCTTCTGGCGCATCAACCTGACACATAAACTCTTATTATGCTATACGTTACCGAGCTGGGGCGCTAATGGAGCCACAAGTCAGCCGAGGCATCGTACAACGAGAACTTCACTACTGCTACTACCATTGCTTCTACTGCTTCTGCTGATGCTGCTGCTGCTGCATTCACCGCCACGTCTACTTATTTTATATTTAACCGTCATAAAGAAGAAGCTACTTACCGGACGGCGAAAATATTTAATAATAAATTTAATAGCAGCGCTCTCGCCGGCAGTATCACAAGACATGCACCACCTATCCACGGATATACCTTACTGCTGAGTGCTGGTGAACACGTTAGCCTTGAAGCTGCTTTTCAGCCAATCTGACCGTCGCGGGATCAATTCACACAGCATCCATATACATATACATATCTACATCTATACGTCGTATGTATTTATAATTTCACGATTATTGACGATGTCAGTGAGAATTATTGCAACACGCGTGGATTGAAAATTATTGGAATGAGTGAATGATGAATTTAAACAAAGCCAATAACAGCCTCGCCGCTGTACCCGTAGATAATGGATATGTTATTATCATAATTATTATTATTATTATTGTAGATGGAGTACAATGTAATAATAATAGGTGTAATGTGCGTGTGGGTGTATGAGTGTGAGTGATATAAGAGGAATGAATCGATTGCCCAGACAACGTCGAACGTGAAAAGCAAATCGATATGGCGCAAACGTATATTCATAAATTTGGTCGTCGAGCCACGGGCTGTGTGTATACGGCTGTATGAAAATTACAAAGCTATTAATTATGAGGTACAATAAATTAAGCAGCCGAGGCCATTATAGAGCGCGAGCCCCGGTGAATTGTTGGTAAACTTGGTCCAAGTACGCAACACGCCGGAGCTCGGTCCAACGCGCGGCTCACCAGCCATATAATAATGGTTGGTTAGAATGCTAATATATGTCCGGACGACGCTGGCACCGGGGGACCTTGCATCATCGGAGGACCCAACTGGGCACTCGGCTGTTCCTGGCCGGACACCGCATAATCTACACCCGAGACGTTATTACTCCCTGAGACACTAAAACCCCCTTATTTGGTTGCTACTTTCACGGCCAACCTAGCCTCTGCGAGTAAGACCAAGTCTACCCTACTCTACTCTCTGCTAACGTACGACCTTACCACCAAGACAATAACTGCACACACACCACCCGGCGACCAGTAGCACTCTGCTCCTCAGCCCACTGAATTCTCAAATCCTCATGGGACTAATTGCCAAGGTCGATGAGTGCCCAAAGTTTCTCATTCGCCGGCTCTATATACATTATATATTATACTTTCCCACTAAATCAACCCCGTCTCGCTCAGCAGTATCATCGCCACCAATAACTACTGCCGACTTGTACCGACCACTACTGCTACTGCACGTCTTGCTGTTTATATTTGTTCCATCAGTCATAAATATAAAAGTATCCTGTGTACACATACATGTATATTGGTTGTATAAAAGTTTTTGAGGATGTATAGAGCGGTGGGTTACATGATTTACAGTGATAAACTCTTGTAAGTGTGTGACAGAAAGATTGGTTTACTTCTCAACAGTGACTGTGTGCTGATGGCAGTAGCGGAATTACATTTGTTGTTGCGTGCTAGGTTTAGATGGTACCGAGCATACCGGCTTTACACGGAGGACGACAGGACGCATAATATAACGGACGTGCATAAATCCACGTGCCAGTCAACAATGTGCATAAATACTGGCCCCTTGTAACGTGGTCTCTGTGGATGGGCGGCAGGAGGTCGGGTGGCGGTTGACTGCTAGGTACCGTCCGCTTATATGGAGTACCAGTAGACGACACTCATCGCGCGGGGAAGGATGAAAGCTATATATACATACATATATACATATATATAGAGAGAGTAAGAGAGAGAGAAAGCGATAGCGTTGGATGTTTCAAGGGTTAGGCCGCGCCACCCACCCCATCACCAGACTAGACTACTCGTACAACAACTATGCGGTGTCGCAGTTCCTCACTCTGGCAAGACAGCTTGCGGTTATGCTCATTCGAGGTCGACGACTGTAGGGCTGTTTTGGGCCACAACTACGTTGGAATCTCACGAATTTCATTTTAACCATCTGTAATGAAATTACGTCTCGCAAAAATAGCCATAACCCGTTCGAGATATCCAGAACTGAAGCGTGTGACGATAATGGGAGTAATGTTTTCAGATGGGGCAACTATATTGCTAGATACATAAATATAAATATGTATACGTGCATGTGTATGGGTGTGTGTTGGTATCCAACTAGGACTTTCCAAGGGGACAATAACGATAACGACAGGGGCGTAACGAGAAAAGGACATTCTAGGAGGCATTGTCTCGGGAGACCGGCGGCTCCGTAAATACACAGATATACGTTTCAATCTCCGGCGTAATCCCGGATGGGCGACGGTATTAGAAAAGTTTGTTTGGCTCTACATCACCGCACGCTTCCTTAGCGAGCTTACTAGCTGCTAGCTACTCTCTTTTATATTTTTCTTTTCTCGTTCTCAAGAACACTGATATAGTCTTCGATCTCTCTGTGATTCCCATTCGCGACTTTCAGCGGCAGTACTAACAGCGACGTCGGGTAACTGGAAAGTACCCGCCAGCAGCATTCAACTAGCTGTGATTACTACCGGCTGGGAAACAGAAAGTACGATCTTGCTGGTGTGTTAACTCTCTTTCTCCTCTGGCATCTCGATATTTTTGGTCCGAGAAACAACGCAAAGGCAAGAAGCTAAGAGACACTAGGGACCTCGGGCTCCTACTGCTCCTGCTCATGCTACCCATCGTACTATTCCACAGCCTGAGGTCAGTACTGGATCCAATTCCTTTGTCCTCAGTGCTCTGTTGCCACCACTACTTATTCTGTTACTGTATAAGTACACAAGCCGATACTATTACTGTGCTAAGGTCTGTTCATCTCTCAACCAACTCCAGAACCCTCAAAGTGTGCTAAATAATGTCCAATCCAGTTGAGGATATTTTATTAGCCGTATATTTCTCTATTTCTCCTGGACAAACCCGACATGAGTTGCCATTGCCAGTGTACAGAGTAGTATACAATATTTATATTATCCCAACTGGACTGAGTTCCCGGAATGTTGGTTGGTTGGCTGCCGGCTAGGCAACATGAACGTGATTGCAATCCCGTTCATACATCTTGGGCTATACGGTCGAGCGCGACTCTACACCACTCTTGGGACACATCAAAACCACTGGATAGCTTGTACCGTCGACGACACTATCATAATATTTTCAGATAAACCAACGATTCCCTGTCCAACCCTCTTGACTTGGTTGCTGCCTCTGATGACACATCCTCCCCAGCCCTCACCCACTCTCACATCCCTCTACCCTTCCGCCCAGGAAGATATCTCTTGCGACAAAATTATTTTACTTTAAAGCAGGAAAACTAAAGATAATAGGATTGTCTAGTAAAAATGAAATAAAATAAAGAAAAAAAAAAAAATAGTAAAAATAGTGTAGTAAATTTTGGGAGATTTCGATTTCTGTTAAATTATGTTGGATCGCGAGAGCGACTGAGCAACGAAGAAAGGGATGTGGAAAGTAAGCGAGGCTGGGGGGATGGTAAATGAAGCGAAGCCAATCGTTTCATTGCATCAATAGTCGTAGCGGAGTTATACCAACTTTCTTGATAAATCCCGTTTACTTTGTGCTATAACATAACTTTACAGCAGAATCGGAACCCCAGCTATGGAAGAATTGCGATTTGTAACTTTAGATGAGGTTCCCGCTTCAATCCTATCTTTATTTTATTTTTCATTACAACTTATAGTCCTTTATTTTATTTTATCCTTTATTTAAAGTTATTTTTACAGTTCAAATGAAACGATACAATTGCTTATTTATCGGAATCGCGTAAATTACCCGTGTCTAGGGATTAGTGGCTTTGGAGAAATTAATAATGAGAGCGCATGGAGTGGACATTGAAATAAATTCCGAACGGTATCATGTCGAGGATTTCAACGAAACTCAGACAGTGTCAGCCAGCACTGTCACCATCACTACTTTTACTACTACAGCCACCACTACTACTACTACTACTACTACTGCTACTACTACAACTACAAAAAGTAGTAACCAGAGAGTGCTTCAGTCTCACTCGTAAGAGCTTTCGACAAATTGGCATTCTTCTTCCGACTCGGGTCGTGCGAACGTTTGACGTCCGTTTTCCTTTGAATGAAATCGGAGGTTCCCGAGTGAAGTGATCTTCGTCTGCCATGACCGGCTCCAGTTTACCGTTCACGGGTGGCATTGTGCGCAACTAATTAGTCGAAGCGCGAGATCGAGGAGCTAACGGCTTTAATTAACATTCCTCACTCGCTCACCACCATCACCACCAACACCACCACTACCACTTTCGTACCTACCAGAGAACATCACTAACACCGTCCCAGTATTTACCTCCTTCACAATTCACCACCGCTATCTAAAGGCCAAAGTAAAGCCTGTAAACGTCGAGAGAATTCATCTGCGAACCACCGCAGCTCGGGTTTATTCAGCTCTCGCTGCCAAAATTACACTTTCCTACTTTCTATACCTACATATATATATATATATATATATATACAAAGTACAGTAAATTTGTTGGTTTAAGAAAAGTTGTCTCGTCCCGATTCTCTGCCATGACTTTCAATACTCCCCGGTCTTTTGTTCACCGCGTGGCTGTACAACTACAAACTGCCTTCGTCCCCATGAAGACGCGAAATAATATCGAGCTGAGGCTCTTTCTCAAATGCTCTGAACAACCTCACGTCTACCATCAGCTGAAGCTGGGATGACTCCGTCTGGTGTGCTGGATAATGTCTCGAGCCACAGCAACCAGCTTTTTGGTTTACTGTACCACCCATCAGACGCCAACTACGAGTTGTCTTCGCCAGCAGACTCCAGATCACCAACGACTAGCAGAAGAAATCATTTACTGTGTCTTTCAGTGGTGACGTAAATCACTCAGCATGTCTGACGTTGAATAAAAATAGTTTAAGAGTTTAGGTAAGAAATAATGAGTTTATTTTTTAACAGATCGGTGGTGATTTAAATAGACCATTGGACTGGATGAAATATTTTTTGTCGATTGAATTAGAATAATGTGTTGGGAAAATGCATTTAGACGATTAATCGTGACAAACGATCTCGCTTATCGGCAGTGACGTTAATTTTGCAGGAATAATTGAGATCGCCGATCGATCGACGTCAGTTGAATGAGCTGGTGAAATGCCATCCAAGTCATTTAATTCGTCTTTCGTGAGAAATACTCGCTACTTAGAACTCTACTGAGAAGATCATCGATTTGGGTCGCGTGAGGTCTGAGGAAAATTAAATGATTCAGAGCTATAGCTGAAGGAGAGTTATTTGTCACGGTGGTCGACGATTGTGGTCGCTCTGTGTCTCATTCTCGTTCTTCGTCACTCTTTTGCTGGAGGCTCTGTCTGCACGTCTTACCCTGCCACGACTCGCCCTCGTGAGTTTTTTATTCAACAAGCCGAAACACTTTTTTTTTGTCTGATGAGATAATTTTTTTATTTTAAATTTCATTAAACAAAAATTATTCGGTCTTTATTTTCTCTGGGCGACACATAAAAATACTTTTATAGCAAACAAGTTGTATAAAAAAAGGTTACGATAATATTGGTGTAGAGTGTGATGTAGAAAAGAGAGAGAAAAAGAAAGAGAGAATATGAGTAGAGTAGTCGAGGGAGAGAAAAGTGGGACGGCATACAGCCTCGATAAACAACGGAACAGCATTGAGTCGGGGGATGAGTATCTACCCCTCTCGTATCTGCTGCATATAAATTCGCAACACTTGCAAATAACTGTTGTGCATCGTGCGATCGACGGCGCCACGTCCGGAAAAGGTTGCTTGAATTATTGTATTGAAATTTATGCAAAACCACCCATTCGAATTTTATCTCTGCAAATTTAGTAAAAATAATAACTCTATTAAATCTGAATTTAATCGTAAAATTCGAGTATGGCGAACGAGGTAAAAAAATTTTCCACCCCTTTCTCTCTTCTCTCGTAACTACGCAGTAAACCCTGGTATGTAGTCATATGTTGTGTCGCCACCACTGCAACCGCTCTTTATACTTATACATATATATGTGTGTGTGTATGTAGGACGTTTTCATTCTTTGTATTAATTCTTTTCTTTTCTCGTCCTAACGTTGGCTTACAAAGGGCTCCCTCACACCGACAGTCGTGATAACTTTTTCTTTCTCCGCGTGTACGACAAAATTTACGCCAGTCTGAGAATTAATGTATGACAGATTTGTAGTTATTACGAAGGCAAACTAGAAAGAGCAGAAAGACTGAGATTGGTGAAAAGTATAAGAGAGAAAAGCTGGCTGAGGCACCAAGTAGGCGAAGAGTAGTCGCGTCTCTCATTTCGCTCCGTCTCACTTTTGTTGAAGTAAACGCCAGGCAGTGAGCAGCGAGCAGGCATTGAGGCAGTGCGATGGCGGCGGAAGTGAGCCCATTACTTATTATAACTGCTTGGCGAGCGGGCGAGCGGGCGAACGAACGAGGAGCGCCTGTCAAGCATCCATCATCGCGACGAATGGCCTCCCTGCCAATAACATCCGCCGTCATCGCCAACTTTCCGCGGCCTTGCGTGCCACCCCTCAAGCTCGCGCGATTATTTATTTGTGTTAATTTTCTTCGAGACGGTGCAGCTCCCGCCTCCTTGCCCCGCGAGTCCCCTCCCGCTGTCTATTTCCGAATATATATAACCCGCATTCCAGAGGCTGGAAGTTCTTTATTCTCGCTTTAATTTATACTTCACAGCCAGCTAACTGCTTCCCGAAACACTTTCAACAATGATGTTATCATTATGATGATTATGCTGATGATGATGATGATGATGATGATTACTACTACAACGATGGTCAGCCCTGATTACATGCTCTGTTTAGTTAGATAGACCAGATGAAGTGTGTGTATGTGTGGCAAACACATTAGCAGTGTATGTGAGCATGGATATATCCAGTCGCAGAGGAGATATTCACGGCAAGCCGGTTAGGCTGGGCATATGGCAGGACGTATCTATGTAGCTGCTGGGACAGCTGGAGTGACTCATGGCGGATTACAGTGATTGCTTGTTTATGGTCATTAACATCCTCCTGGTAGCATAACTACTCTGCATGGTGACCTGTCCCATCAACCACTGTGCTTACCAGCAACACTACTATACTGTATATTCATATCAACACAGTCTATATCTAATATAATACAACATTACCCAATCCTATGTATACATCCATAAATAGAGATATAGATATAGATATAGAAGTACATCTCACCCTGATCCTCGGGTGAATTAGACATGAGCATTAGGAATGAAATATATGAAAGTAACGCTGTGGGATAAAGACTCATCAAGTTGTGCACGGGTCTTGGGTTGAATCGACTAGGGAATCAGGATTAGGAGATGGGCGTAAATTCCCATACGATGTGGACAGTATATAGACAGCAGTAGAGCAGTATAGTAGGATCGGTAGCGATCCGTGGAGGCATTTAACGCTGCTGATTGATGAAAACGGTCTGAATTTCTGGAGCAATGGCTGGTGGCTGCTGGCTGCTGGCTGCTGGCAATTATACCTACAATAGTACGCACTCTCTGGATCGTTTGGACACATAGATCCCCGGCATGTGGTCGTTCTACCCGGGCCGGCGCTCTGGCATACGATCGCAGTAACACTAATACTGTAAAGGCTAACGCGTAACTCGTGCGGGAACGGTTGTAGGGCAGCCCGCAATGTCCAGCATCCGCGCGACCATCGATATCGTCAACCACCCGACGACCCTTGATTGCCTCATTGGATCGCATTATGTTGCTCCCATTATCATAATTCATGGATTTTTCAAAAGCTGAGCCGCAGAACACGCTCGGGTGATTGTCACACGCGTAGTTTTGGCTTCGTTCCCGATGATTACTATCCCTCCTCCCTCATACTGTCCCTTCCTTCCACCGCGCCCTTATTTGTCCACTTAACAATCGATCGCAGGGATGTTGATGTCTGTCGGGTATTATCCCGAAAGCCTATGTAAGGAGCCACTATAAACTCATTAGGTGTATATTGCATCCACGTCAAGGGAGTGTTACATGATAATAACACCCACCTGCAACAACCACCGTCAACAGTACCAACTACGCAGACAGATATAATTGTCGAGCATAACTCAAGTCAGAGCAACTTGGACGTACTGTGGTGATGTACTAGTAGATGTTACTGAAACTATTCATATATATATATATATATATATATATATATATATATATATATATATATATATATATATATATATATATATATATATTGTTGTCTCAGAGTATATATTTACTACATACAGGATGAGCAGGACATTGTTCAAATTATTGTCGATGTCAATTCCTAAATTTTTTTAATTTTACTTTTTATTTAAATTATTTGGCATATTATAGATGTCAAGTATTCATAAAAAAAATATTAAAAACATACACATACGGACATTGATCTTAAAATGTCAAGATAAAAATTTTGAGTACATTAAATTTTTTTATTTAGTGTATAGTATGTAAGTTTGTAATTTAATAGTGATAATTATGGGTAAAGAGCTGTCGTAATAATGATTCCATTGACAGTCAAGATATGACAAATTGGTGGGTTAAACAAGGGAGCGAGTATGTAGCCAAGTTGTGTTGATGGTAAGTGTACGTTAAAGGGGAGACTGTAGGTAGATAGGAGAGTAAACGAGACACGAGGTGGAGGTAATCACTCGGTGATGTACTGGACCGAACCGCAACGCAACGTATATACAGAAGGACAACGATGCAGAGACCGTGTGCAACCCTACTATAGTACACACAGCAGACAACACTATACAGTAGACTACAATGCCGCCACACTTTGCCCAGGGTGGCACACGAGTATTAGAGCGATTGACTGCCGGACGTAACCCGTACGTGGCGGCCGGTAACACGTGTAACATACTGCCACCATGTATCTTCCTCCATTCACGTGTGTTTACGTGCATTCTCACAGTCTCCATCGTTCCCCTATCGCGTTCCCAAGACCAGCAGAAAAAATAGCCGCTCATGAGTGAATTGAAATCCTCATTTGCAACAATAACCCTCATGATAAAAAAAAATAATAAATTTTGTAAAACAAATAAGTTGTTTTAAAATTATAATTGCTAATCAAATATTCAATTATTCAATACAGAATTTAATTAAAATAATAATTATAATTAATTGATGGAAGCAACACAACAGTTGTTACTGTGATAATAGAGTTTGTGAGTTTGTAAATATTTAACGAGGATGGGAAAAAAATGTAAATGCAATATCGTCCAGCAGCAGGATTTGAAAGTATAAATCTCGTGTTAATGTGTGGAGTGAGAGGAAAGTAAGAGGAAGAGATGGAGATGGAGATGAATACGTGGAGACATAGAGGCATGGAGACATGGAGACATGGATGATACAGCACATGGGACGAGGACGATGAGACAGCGGAAGAGTTGGAGTCATCTACACGGACACACGGCGTTAATTAGGAATCCTCACCCCTTGGACTCGGGGCTTTTAACTGCAGCCCACCCTCTTCATGCTGTGTGCTCTAGGTATGGTATTAAAGACCGAGCGAGCGGGTGAGTAGGTCGAAAGGGAAAGGAGAGCAGCGAGATCGAGAACTGTAGAGGGGGGTGTCGCGATAGATCAACCGGGTGGCAGCGTTCCTTCGAAAAACATCCATAAAACGCAGTAGGGCGGACTCAGCGACAATAAACTCTACATATAAATCTTGTCTTGTGACGCCGTGATACGCTGATGGCGAGCACGATAATCTCCGAGAATGCGGGTCCTTCTTTCCCTCTTCTTACTTTGCTTCTTCTGGTTCTTCCTTCTCCACAACGACTGCCACCTACTCCACTTCATCTTCTTTTACTCATATTATTTTTATTCTTCATCTGTTTTTATGCGTCTCAGCAATCTCTACCTGCTCATTGTTATTTCATTTTTCACAAGACACACAGATCTACCAATAGATTTATTTGTCTTGAAAAATTATTTCTGAGGAATAAAAAATTTTATTGTTGAATTAAACTCTTTAGTTTCAAAGATTCGTCACGTCTCGATCGAGCCATTGAATTTAAAACTCCTTTTTTATTTATTTGTCTGAGGACTATATATATATATTTATATCTATATAACAAAGGACACGAAGAACGCAATTAATCTCGTTTTACTCTCTTACGTTCGAAATCGAAGTCATTCTCCTTTTCCGGGAATTAAAGTATCAGGGAGAGGCAGAGCAGTAGAACCCTCGTGAAGAAGTCTCTTGCTGGAGTATAGTCAAGGAGAGTGAAGAAGAGAAGAGAAGAGACGAGAAGAGAGTAGCGTAGAGCGTAGTAGAGGCTTGAACCCTCGAGCTTGGCGACATTCGGCCGTATCTCGAACCGTAACTCACTTCCCCGTGCTTATTCCCGGCAGCAGAAGCGCGTTTGTATACTTACCTCCTAAATGCCTTCAACTCTTATCGAACAATGGCGCGTGAAATTTCAACTTGGAGGCTTCTCTTTCGCCATCGCCTCAATTGTCTGACCCCTTTGGTATTAACTCACTTCTTTCTTCTGCCTCTCCTTCTTCTCCTCTTTTTATTATATTCTTATAGGTATTTATCTCCAGCCCATACATTACTTAAAACTTTTCACTACAAGCTAATTAATTGCAATCGACTTTTTAAATTAAAGTGATAAAATAAAATAAAATATAAAAATTTAAAGTTTGAGTTTACCGTGGGGAAATTGTATATATGAAATAAGATATGAAAGAGGATGAGACGGATAATTGTCGATGTTAAGATAGATTTGTCACGCATCGGTGTCATTTAGTCGATAACGTGACGAATATAGCGAAGAGGCGTTAACTAGACAGAGCGGCACTCAATTATTACCGTCAGAGCTCGTGTAGTTAAACTCCATCCCCTCGAGCGTGCTCTCTCGTTTCCTACTCTCTCCAGCTCTTCTTCCACCTGCTCGTCTCTGGCTCGTCCGACCCATCCACATCCACTTGCTTCCCCTCAACTAAACACTTTACGAGCAGCTTGCCTACACGTCGCCCAAGATCAGTGTCGTTCTCACTACACGCTTATCGAAAATGGCAGCCCGTTAACAGCATACGTATAGGTAATACTCACTACACTCCTCACACCAGCCATCGTCTTCGAGCGATATATATATATATATATATATATATAGATATATTGAAGCAAACAGAGACGCGTCGCTACTCGAGTGATTAAAGTGACGACGCGTGATTCAACCCGAGAGGCGCGAGTAGACCCGTCCTCGTCCTCGTCCTCATTTTCATCGTCGACGTCTACGTCTACGTCGTCTTCTACCTCCTCGTTGGCGTCGACGACTTACTACTTGCGACGCTCGACCAGACACTAAGCAATTACGTCGTATCAACAAATCCTTCCGGCACGGATAGTCACGCAACCAATCGAAAATCACTCTCATCATCAATTAAATACTTACTGAGCGATACCCGTGATTTCTTCCTTCCTCACTTCATTTGTATCACGTTAAATTATTTTTACAAAATTAAAAAAAAACCTCAGCCAATAATTACTTGGTAATAATTCGTGACGGCTGATCTATTTCAGTAGTCGGTAAAGTTCTCTGCATAGATAGCTCGCACATAAGAGTCGAGAAGTAAAACAAAGTTCAATTCTCTCGTAAGTCAATGTATACAAAAGCGATCGGGGATCGTCCGGAACTCAGTAAATGTATCGCGAGTATTTTTCCCGGCGATCAGCGGCCACAGGATGAGAAACGAATTTTCCGACTCACAGTTACTCTAGTCGACTAGCGTATGATGTAACGCGTTGAAGATTTCTCCGAGGAATTGCTGGAAAATGTGTTGTACTTACTTGAAGGAGAGAATAAACGATAAGCAGGCGTTATTCATCCTGAGTTGGATCACATCACGAGAAAATTGGATAGCAAACGCCCGAGCTCATAGTTCACATTTGTAATACGAATCGACGTAAATTTATCACTCGCTTGAGAACCACAAGTTTAAACGATTATTCTGTTATTGTTGTTGTTGTTGTTGTAGTAGTTGTTGTCGATACAACTGGTATAGTTGTTGTTATATCCTTCCCATTGGCATTTTCCTCCTTCGTATCTCTTGTGCGACGCGTACAGGCAACTTACATTTTCCGAAATTCAAGTTAGCATCGTCCATTTGTTTAGTATATATATACATGTATAGGTAAATAAATATACATGTGTGGGTGTATTGTATCTCTAGGTTAGTGCTGGTTCAGGCAATTACCGGCAGCCGTGCTTCAGGATCCGACAGAGTATCCTATACAGATGCACACATAGACATGTAGACATTGCTATGGTTAGCTAGTTCTCCTCTGGCACCATTGCCGCGACACTGCGAGACAATCAATAAACAACACGTGTAGATAACAATCCTGGAATAGGACCTCCTATTTTCTCGGATGGCCACTGTAATGGCTGTACGTGTTTTAGCGACCAAGGGCACTTTCGACTATTTTCTTCGTAACGTATTCACCGCCTACCTTCCTTCCTACTTTCCTTGCTTGCTTGCTTGCACACGGTACACATGTCCACATATTCACTTGCTCTTACTCTCATCCTACCAGAAGGTCCTTCCTCTTAATGGCCATTTTTTACCGATACAATTATTTTATTTATGCATCACAGTAGTACGCCCTCTAATTTATTTAAATTATATATTTAAGCCATTTTTATTTAATTGTCCGTATATTTCATTGAATTAATTTTCGTTTTTTTTTATAATACGTTTGTTTATTAGAATGATAATTTATTGCTAATTGAGCGGTGTTATTTTTTCGACGAATCGACAAATAATTAGCATGACAAACGAATCTTTTCCGCGTCGCAGGATTTTCTTTGGATCCTCTCTGACTCTTTCAGCCCCTCGTTACTTGGAGAAACGCTAAGAGAGACAGAGTGAGAGTGAAGAAGAGTAGTAGTGGGTGTGGATGTGAAGGTAGTGGTGGTAGTGTAGAGTATATGAGGCGGTGAGGGGAAAACGAGAGGGTAATACTTACCCCCCCGATAAACCGTCTCCGTGGAATCCTAATAAGAACTGCACGGTGCCATAAATAGCGGGCTTCCTCTTCTTCGGCAAAGAAACAAAGTGTATTGCCAGTGGCAGAGTCCTCGTGGAGCCCGAGAACGTGCCGAGTTTCGTGCAATAAGAAGAGGAAGGGGCGAGAGATTTCTTTCGTCGGAATGAAACGGATGAGTTGGAGTGTGAGAACCAGTGAGAGAAAGAGAGGGAGAGAGAGAGATCAGAGATGCGATAGACGTAGGGCGGGCGCAGGGTGAAAGAGGGCACTGGATAAGCAAAAATAAAAAATAAATGTAGAGTAAACGAGTGAGGCGCTAGGATATACAGTGTTGGTGGCGTTGGTGGGTGAAGGCAACCAGGCAAGGCTGAATCCCGAGAATAAAGAGTCCGCGGATTAAGAATGCTTCCTCGGAGACGAGTTATAGTCGTTTCCTTCCCGTAGTTGGAATTAATCGGCCATTCCGAGGGCGATGCATTAACAGAGACACAACGCGCTATATACTTATATCTTCAGTCGCTCACGCTTATTTCCAATGTCTTAATGTATAATAAACCTGAAGAAAAAAGAACTAGATATATAAGAGAGGAGAAACGAAAAGAAATTAAAACGAGTGAAATTTATCAGAAGCTTGCGTATGGGTTCATGTTTAAAAATAGAAATTTGTATTTTTCATTATTATTTTCCCGTTTTTTTTATTTTTTCGTGAATTAGCTATTCTGCAGTGATCTCGGTTGTATAGCTGTAGCAGACTAGATAGAAATAAAAGTAGGAATAAGAAAAAAGGAAAGAAAAAGGGGTAAATAGGAAACGAGCGGATTTGCAAAGACGTCGTCGTCGTCGTTAAGTCGGATGGGAAAAGCGTTCGCACGGTTGCCCGTTAACGTTTGAGATATATATACTACACACAATACGAAATTTTGATACGTGCCGAGCATTTTCCTAAGATGTGCACAGTAAAACGACGAGTTTTGAGATACGCAACTTTAAAGTTTAACTCTATCTATTGCTCTACGAATATTATGTATGCGGAGTGAATGTGTGCGGTGTGGATGTATTATATGTATATATATCTATATAAATGTATATGTATATGTGCCGCGGGCGCCTGCAGAGTGTTGCATGCAAATACTCTAGAAACCTCGAAACTTGGCGCTACCTAATTACTATCTTGACTTCACCCCTGAGCTTCATAACCGGTAACGCTTTTCCTGGTTTGCTTCGCTAACTTTTCGGCTTATTGTCTTAGAGTACTGTCCATGTGGGATGTATATCTCACAGTTATTATTTTTATTTTCGACCGACCGTAGGGAGAAAATATTATTCCCATAAAAAAAATTATCTTCAGGATTTTGACATTTCCAGTCTATTATTTATTTTATTAATTACACTTTGCCTCCAGGGATCTCTCTTTCAAATACAATCAACGCGTTACTAAGTAATTTAATTACTCCGACTTCTATATATAGACAGAGACAGATTTTTATAAAAATTTAAATTAACAAGAGTGCAAATGCAAATAACACTATTTTGTTATTTTTTATTTTTGAATAAAATTTTACTCGATGCTCAATTATCTTGACGAATTGTCAAGTATTTAAGTTAATTGAAGTGATAAAAAATTAATTGCACGAAAATGGTACTTAAATAAATTAAATTATTGGCTTACAAACAACCGATTGACGACTTATTTTCGTAAAACCATTTTACCCATATTTCTAAATGAATTTTTCAGTAAATTAAATTTTCATTTACCCGATATCCAAGAATAAAATTACCCTCAGGATAATGGAATTTCTGTATGAGACAAATTGTATTTTTTAAACCACACGTTCTGGATGTCGAGACGAATCGAGAGAAAAGTACATTGACGAGCTTTTCTCTTCTACAAAGACCGTTCAAAGGGACGTGTAAAGGTAAGGCGCAAAGCGTGTGCATGTAAGTGTGTATGTGAGCGTGTATATAAAACCGTTCGATTTGTTCCCTCCCTTGAGCCTTAGTCAGCCAACAAGCTTATGAAAGACTTTAACCCGCGCTTGCGCGACATTCTGAATAGCTTCTGTCCAGAAGAAGACGAGATGTGTCAGACTGACGAGACAGACAGTCCACTTAAAATCGATACCCGGGAACTCAAGTCGCCCGAGCTTATCCACACACCCATCGTTTCTACGTCTACAATTCTCATGCAAATTAATTGCCTCGGCACTACTGCCAAGAATTGATTTTTTTATCAAAGACATTCGGAGTCAGGACGAGTGTACGTAATCCGAGTACAATAAAATTTTTTTTATCCACTGATTCACTCACTGATGTGAAAGAAAATATATATCCCTCTGCAGAAATGCCGTCAGGACTCGATGAATTTTTCCAAGTAATTGTACTCATTAGTCGATTCCGAGAAGCATACGCGATACAAATCGCATCTTTATACGTTTGAATCCACACCTACGGTTTATTTTTAATCTTAACGAGACTCTTAATTACTTGAGCATAAAAGAACCTCTGCAAAAAAACTAGATCAAGTCTGATACTCTTTTCCGGACAATCAATAACACTGAGCGAAGCATATGTAAATACATAGATAATAATTATAATAATTACAATGATAAGTTAACCGGCTCATAATGAAGTGATATCTCTGTTAGCCAACAGTAGGGACGCTCGGCTCATATAACAGCTAATTATTTATTATTATTTAAAGTGATTATACACGCAGTACTCGTGTGCTAATTATCCCGCTCCAAAATGGATTGTTTCCGCACGAGAGTCATGCACCCGAACAATACTTAGTTATTTCTATTAACTCACTGCTACGATAACACCCGCTCTACCTCGTTACAATAATTAATCATTTGCAAATTATCAAAATCTACATCATTAATTTGATCAACTGAAGGAGGCTATACTGTAAAAAAAATTGCGGAATTAACCTGGAGTAAATCTGGAGTGAATGCGGATTTAAATAAAATCCGTGATCACTCCAAATTTTTTAGTGTAGTAATTGCGAATTCAAACCAAAAATTTTGTAATGATGATTAAGTTTAAATGTCTCATAAGCCGAGTGACGCAGTTTTATAAACTCTGTTCAGACAATGACAATGTAGATCGCGGCTCGAAATAGAGAACCGTCGTTCCGGTATGTCAGATAAAACTAACAGCCACGAGGAAACATCAGCAGCTACTTGAAGATGATATCTGTGACTCGTAAGTGTTCGTATTGTAATTTATATTTTTTAATTTAATTATACGCCTTTTTTAATGCTAAAGTGTATCTTCAATTTCTTCCGCCTAGTTTCGCTGAATAGCCGGAGTGTATTTGTAAATTTAAAAAAATAATTAGTCTGTGATTGAATGGAGTGCAAGAGAAAAGCGGGGACGAAAGTAACAAGAGAGAAAGGCGCAACGGAAATATCTCTCGGCCATTTAATTAGAAAGCAAAATACGAAAGGAGTTCAATTGTCTGGTGTATCCTAGGAGCGTACAAGCTCGTAGTTGCCGAGTCATTTAGCCCTCTAGCGAAAAGCATAGACCCTCTCATCGTTTCTCTACAGCACTAAGTCTATCATCCTCTTCTCGTCTCTTCTTTCGGTCCAAAACTACTCTTCTCTCAACTACTTCACTACTGTATACTTGTATATACATATATATTTTTTTTTAGTCGTAGTAGTGGAAGTACTGTACCGCCATCACATCTCTCGAGACTATATAGCCGTAGCTATATCGCGGCTCGTTTCAACAACCTTCATCTTCTCCCTCTGACTCTCTCAACGGTCTCACCAGCTCCTGTATAATTCCAGCTAGACAGGGACTCTAATATTTAGTAAGCCACGGCACTTCTTTTCGCCAAACGCCACGCGGGACCGCCGTCGAGTGAGATGTAGATGCAGAGCGCCGAGATGAAAAGAGAGAGAGAAAGATGGAAGCCGCCGGGGATGTTCGATAAGTACGCGAGTGGATGGTGCAAGTTAAGTTAACCTTTCATGAAGTCCGCTCTGAGGATATCCGGGCAAGTGCTAAGGCTCATTTCCAATGCACAGACAACTGTGTGACGAGACTCCGTTACGGGACCCAGTAGACGCAGTAAGACCACAGGCCTGGTCACCTCTCTGTTGGCTCTGGTTCTTCTGTTCCTGCCACAGGATTACCGCACAGGTGCCAAAGACTATATTTAAATTTTACATAAGCTATTTTATTATTTTTTAAAACGGCCTTTTCCTGTGCTGATTTGTAGTGAACACACGCAGAAGGAACCAAAAGGTTTTACTACTGGTTGGTAATACAGCTAGTAGTTGTTATGCTGGCTATACGACTCTGACATTTTGAAGCTTTTTGCCGGAGGCTACGAAAGTGTAACGACTGTTGTATATAGTGTATAGTCCAACGGACAGTGCATTAGAGACGGGTTTAATTACACAACTGCAGAGGCAAAAGCAACATCGAAGTCTACCTTACACTGCTTACTTTACTGCCATACACAGCAATGTAGATACGGTTTACACACAACAAGACTGAACAACAACAACTTACAATATACAACTATACACAGATATAGACATGTAGATATATATAAGTGCCGTAGGTGTACACCGATATAGGGGTAATAGGAGAGTAAAGGGGACAAGGGTAGAGGAAGAAAAAGAGAGTGGAGATGGTAGGAAAGGGTGGTCGCCGGGTGCTATATTGATTCCCGAGATTGTCCGGCTGATGAGAGAAGCAAGAAGAGGATATAGAAATAGAACAGATCTGCGAATAGTGGTGAAAAGAGGTCGGTGTCTGCCAGCCACTTGGCTTCCGAGACACGTTCATTGTCTCGTTCTCTTATTCGCAGTGACCCTTCCTTCGTCATCGTCAACTATCGCACGTTCCACCGGCAGATCTGGTGGTTTAACGCGATATACCAGTACCGTATTGTACCCATAGAAAGAGTCGAAAAAAAAATAATAATAATAAATAAAATAAAACTGGGAATAAAAATAAATAAAAGGATAAAGTCTTGAGAGAAAGAGAGACAGAGAGGGAATGAATTGAAATAAAAAAAAAATGCCAAATGATAAGTTGAGTTACGTCTTTTCGAAGAGAGCGCACAAACATCTTAGAAACGAGCATCGATGAAATAAATTGCGGGGAACGATGTAACAGAAAAGTTATGAGTGTAGATTCGGAGCAGAGGGACAAGACGCATTCTATGAATAATGGATCCGAGCGGCTCATTATTCAGGTCAAAGGTCAAGGGCAGTTTTATTCGTTGAAACATGGTAGGAAGACTATACGAGATGTATAGAAATGGTGGTATGTTATACTCATATATATATAAAGAAAGATATACTCTTTTATATGTAGAAGATTCGGCAAAAATCTCGGTCTCAGTCTCTCGACTCTTGTTGTTCCTCGGGCCGGGTATTATTGTCTCACTCTCTTGCCGATCGGCAGGTCAACAAGAAGCAAAACAAGTTGCTGAGCGTGAGAGGGAGAGATCTCGTAAAGGAATAAGAACAAGAAATATAAGAGTAAGGACGAGAAATAAGGTACAACAACGAGGGATATGGCCTTAACTCTCTCGTCCTGTCGGCGACGTCGAGGCTCGTAAATATCGACTCGTCGCGCGATGCTAATCTCAATTCAGATATGCGATCGTGTTCTCTCATCCTTGGTCACTAGTCCATTGCCAAGCTCAATATACATACATCCATAAATGTATAGCTTGTAATGGTAGTTGCATTTAAAATAGCATCAAATGCACCGTCACGACTTTCCAATCCATCACAGGACATAATTCCTCGACAAATATATCTCACGGTTAAATCGTTCGCAAGGACGACACATCAACTGCCAAGAGGAAGTGAGAGAGAGCTAGAGACCGAGAGCCAGAGAGGAGACTAGTGAAGAAGAGGTTGAGGACGTCCGGAGTAGTAGCAGCACCACTGGCTGGTATAATTAAGGCGAAAGCAGAGTAGGAGCTGGTGTGTATATGTCAGTGGTATTATAGCTATATAGTGGGAGCTTGGAAGAACGAGAGAACGGAGGTGGAGTGTCCTAGATCACCGGACGTCTACCAGCGGAGCTGTGAGTGCAGATAAGGACCAGCACGGCGACGGCCAAGATGGACGGCCGACCGGTCTCAGCACTAGCTGATGCTCTAATATATATATATATAGCTTCACAGCTACTGCCGCGATGGCGATGGTGGTGGTGGTGGGTAACCGTCTCTTCTACCGCCACCACCTCGGCTACAAGAGAGAGAGTTTCCTGGGGATCCTTATTTATACGCCGTCGACCAGACTAACGCCCATTGTCCCATTTCATTCTCGGTAATCTGCCGGACGCAAATCTAAGGCTTGATCCTGCGGGCTACCGTAGAAATCTATGATACCTCTTATTTACCCGCGCAAATCATACAACCACCGTCTCAATCCTTACCGCACCTACACAGCATCAGTATCAGATCGAACGGCTACGACTATACTTGAACCGAGACTACGAAGACGAGGAGGAGAAATAAAAGTATCTACTGAAGATCCAAGAACCCAAGTTGCTGAGGAGGTAAAGGATATAGTGGCTGGGTCGTTTTTCCGACTACTTTATTTCTTTAAATTTCGACGATAGCACTGTGGTGAAAAGTGTAAAGTATAGAACTAGATACTGGCACTAGGTAGTAAGTGGAGTGTGCGGATGTGGATGTGGATGTGGATCGTCACACAGGGAGGATGATGATGGCCGTGGGTCAAATATTAACGTCGAGACCGATAATTGCGAAGTAGATTGTAGGAAGGGTGTGCTGAGAGAGAGTATAGCAGCGGGCGAACTGGCGCGATACCATCTCGCCCTCTCCATAAATATGTCGCAGTGAAGCTTAACCCCCTGCCTATCTACTGGTGAGGCACGAAGTAGGGGAGGCATTAATGTCAAACTGAGATGAGAGTTATGGCTCCCCCGTCAATTCCCAATGAATTCAACGTTTTCGGCAGAGAATCGATACGTTTCGATGAGAATGCCTCGTCCAATCACCGTTCGCCTTTTCTCCTATCCATTTTCCGATTATATTTATTCTCCGGCAATATTTTCTTTTCGCACCCCCACACCCACACCCGCCTGCCTCTATATTACGTGAATAAGAATTATTATTGCCAAAAACCTCACGTATATAAATACACCGAGAGATAAACTTGGAACCGGAATGTGTATAGAAGAATAAGAGAAAATAATATATAATTTATAATATGTAGGTATATATGTATATATATAACATATACAATACAAATGACGCAATCGGTATGCAACGTATTCATGCATATTTGAAAAGGGGGTGAGAGGGGCGCTCACCGCTAAGAAGGGTTTATGACAGGGGTTGATCCAACGGATCCCCATCAAACCACCACACCACCGTCCGAATATATCGAGCTGCGGAACGACCGGGTGGTTACGTGAAGGGATGAAACAGCCAAGGAAGCGAGAGGGGAAGAGGTGAACAAGAGGAGACAAAGGGGTTGTATAAGAGAGTGAACCAGCCGCCTCTTAACTCCAGCAAACTCATTACAATAAATCAAGCTTTGTTCTTCAACCTGCCGAGGGCTCGCGTTAAATTCTCCGGGTATTTCTAACCCTTATACTATCGTCTTAGCCTCTCATGCGATCAGAATTGCCCGCCGCCGCCGCTGCCGCCTTGGCAAGACGAAAGGCAAACCAAAGTTCGGCTCAGCATTTGCTGTGTTAGTTTACCCACTGAAATAATATACGACCCATTTTATTATCAATTGTAAATTTACCTTTGTGTCTCTCTATAGCTATATATATTTATGCAGTGAATTAATCGGTGAGAAGAGTTGAAGGAGAAGAGCAAAGAAGAGAGAAGCGAGGAGAGGAGAAGGACTGGCGGGTTGTATATAATCAGAAGCAGTGGTTTTAACGGTGTTAGGATTTCTACGGGAGTAGTACAAGAGCTTAACAGGCAGACAGTCTGCATACTGCCGGTACATTCCGCGGAAGTCCACGTGCTACTCGCGTCGACATTGACTAATGATGGCGTGGCGAAGGGGTGCTCTCTGCTCTGCAGGCGCCAGTGGGGAGTAGACGGCCAGACAAGCGCGTCCTGGAACTGAAAATTCACCCAAGTTCACGCGACCTGTTGCACCCCTAGTTCACCGTTTAACCTATAACCTGCTCACCAAACATAGCTTTAACCTCGTCTTATCGCGTTATCGAAAACTTTCCCTCCCTCTTGTGCCTTCTTTTTATTTTTTATCCACATTCTTTCTCTCCTTTTTCATCCTCACCCGCCAGCAAGCACTCGAACTCATTTTTTCTCCCTGGTAACTGTAACTGGTAATAGAACTGAGAGCTGACTTGTTCTTCAAGCTTTTCATTATTAAATGTAAATCAATCTGAGTCTAGCAACCGAGTGAGTAAAATTGCCAGCGAATTTAAGCGCAGTCGCTTGGTATGTTTAATAAATAGCTGGGTAAAAATATCAATCAAACATATATCGCAATGGCTACGTACTCCGCTCTGGGCTTTTTAATAATTATCATTGACAGTTATTAATTATAAACTCCAAATTAAATCACGGGGTTCTCAATGACAATTTACATCGTTAATTTTTATTTTATTATTATTTTTTTGTTTGAATAATAATAATAATTTAAGCTAATGTGAGATTGTAAAAGTAACACGCCCACATCTTGCCTCTCCTTATTGGCCATCCATCTCTCGTCGGCCAAGATTTATTCGGGCAATTGCCTCAGCGGTGTTCTACACCGTCGAGGAAAACGAAAATCAACTTGCAGTCTCAAGCTATTTTCATCCCTGTCCAATTACTCGCGACCTAATTATTACTTCCGCTTGAGTTGACATCACCAGATAAGTTTTCCTCTCGTCATAAGCACTTGTGTCTTTTATAATAAAAATGTCAATGGATTTTAAAAATGTCACTGCTAGAAATAATTATTATTTAATGTGATTTTATTTGTATTTTAAACACCAGGTCATATCTGAATGATTTATTTCGTATGACACTTTGGTATACCATTAAAATTATTTTTATAAAACCGCATCCGGAGAAAACCAATTTGAGGGTGATAGACTGACTCTCTGTCAGATATCGGGTTTCAGTTTTCCAAAATTAATGATAACCAATCTCGTTTATGCAGCGAGCTTAATTTAATTTATTCTCAACAGAGATAGTTAGATAGATAGATAGATAAATAGATAGAGGAAAGACCAATTCATACACAGAGGAGTCTCAAAAAAAAAAAAAAAATATACAAAGGGCATACACACGCAAAGAGTGTGTGCGACGAGGTAGATGAACGTTAAAGCGGTCGTACAGTCGTTTCATGAATATTTATGCTGCTATATAATAACATTTTTGAGCCACTGTTTAGCTAATCCTCTGGACTCATTTATCGTGGGAGGCAAGGACAGCCATAATTCTTGAAAACGCTCCGACGGTAGTATTATTATGCGAATAAATACTCTGGGATTAAGTCGCGATGGGAAACGCCTATGAAGCATAGAGACAGCAAAGAGAGAAATGTGGATGGGAGAAATGAGGATAGAGTGCAGCCAAAAGACCGGCGGGCTGTGGAAGAGAAAGATGCGGGGGTAAGAAGAAGAAGAAGAAGCTGCAGAAAGTATGGAGTAAAAGAATGCAAAAGTATAAAAGATACGAAGTGGAAGTGGAAATAGTGAAAAGCCAAAAGAATGTAAAATTTACCATCCCTTGGTCGTTTTGAATTTTTTTGTTCCTGCGAGAAAACAAATAAAGTCACTGTTAATCCTTGTATTTCTTTCTTGTATACGCCAGCTAGATCATATACGAGTAGAGTAGCAAAGTGGATATACATCGAAAAGTTTCCGACCAAACTCCAATAACCCAAGCGTACTCTCTTTACATCTTCCTGTCTCTATTTGTTTATCTCTTTCTCTCTCTCTCTCTCTCGCTCACTCTTAGACTCTTTATCTGTAGTCTATGTGTACAAGAACAAGGAGAAACAATGGAACGCATCTTCTGGTTAATGCTGCCGCAGTCAGGTCCCAGTGAGATTATGATAATCTGGCTTTACGTGGCATCTCCTCCCGGCCGGTTAATTCGAGGAGGAAACTTGCAAGCTAAACTCGGTATATACTCTCGGTCGTTTCGTCTTGTGTCGTGTTCTTTCTACGCTCGCGCTACTTCAACGCTAACCTTCCATTTATGGCTTCTATTCAAATACCAACAATTGTCGGATACACAAAGATATAAATACAGATATAAATAAATACCAGCTCTGATAAATTTTATTCTCTCTCAGAATAACTTTATATTGACGATCAATATTAATTTCGTTATTACGACACCGGGACTGCGTCAAAGTTTGACCCTGATTTTACTGCGTTCTTGTTAAATAAATACTTTTACGTTTACGTTTTAAGCGGGAATGTCAAAATGATTATAATTACGGGCGTACAAAAGATTGTAAACAATAATTCGTCGTGCTTCTAATTGTCAAACGGAATAACTGTTAAAACTTGAATTAAGTAATTCCGTAACTGAGGCAGACACGTCTTCAAAGGGAATAAGAAGGCGAGGGATGGAAACAAGACTACAGAGTGTTGTTGCACAAATAAACTTGTGTATATATATCGGGTACACTTTGAATTTGTTTTCGTGCTGGATAAAGAATAAAACAACAAAGAATTCATTGGTTCTATTTACAAAACAGCATCATTTCCCAACTCTTCATCCATTTATTATTCACGTTCCTGATAATGGAGGATGAAATAATAAATAAAACGGGCGTTTGCTGACAGTCAAGTCTAACGTCAGCAGTGTTATAGGATATTCGAAAACGATAAGGAAGGAAGTTGGGTGGGTGGGTGGGCAGTTCTCGACAATAGAAACCGCACAATCGTAATATTTTCTCTTTGGAATGAAGAATAAGGAGCAGAAGCAGAAGGATAAAAATAATAATGATAATAAGAAAAAGAGTTTTCTGGTGGGATGTCGTTGACGCGGTTATACGCACTTGAGCAAGCGACGGAGACGTTATCAGAAAAGTTTTTGAATTCGAAATGCCAAACGCCGAGACGGACTCGTGAATATCGTCTTGTTTTTCAACAGAAAAGTCTCATGAGACGTGAATATAATAAAAAACTCGGAGGAGTGAGAGGATTGGAAGTGTGTTGGAGGAATCTTTGACGTGCCGTCTGAGGATAGTGGCAGCAGTGGCTGGAAGAGTATATCACCCCCGACCAAGTGACCGAGGCGCATCTTTCGGTCCATTGGCTCGACAGGATGATGTAGATTCGTCGCATTCGAGTATTCGCGTCGCCTTACTGCTGCTGTAGGTACGCTGCAACACCATTTCCCGGGTATACTTTTCGCGAAAGATGACAGACGATGATTTGTGGTGGTCTACTCGGAGAGTTTCCTGATTTTTATGTAAGAGCTCCGGAAAACGGCGCCCGAAGACTCAAGTCCCAGACGATCGTAAATTAAAAAGCGTACGCGCGAATAAGACGGGCATACATATATAACCGACCCTACTCATCGCGGCTGGCTCCTCTTTGCGCTGTACTCCACTCAGTTATTATTCTATTCTCCGTCTTGCAACCTCGGCAAACTCTACGCTAAAATCATTTGGGTATTATAATGTTAATCACCTCTCAGCGCTACCAGATCATCGACTCAGACCGATGTTATTTATGGAGGAAATTTAAATTAACTTTGAATTTAATGCGGTCTTTAGCTGCACAATCATAGACATGGAGAGAGCATCAGTTTACTAAAATATACTTGACTCTATCTTAGTCTACTTTACTATTATACTCTTAAACTCTGGCGCAGTGTGCCAGCAAGTTTAAGTCTTAGGTTAAACTACCGCCTGAGAAGCAGAATGCGGGACAAGTTCCACGAGTGAGGTGATATGTGTCAGGTCCACAATACGCGGGGATTTGTACGATGTGACTAAGTAAATGTTATTTCCGAGCAAGCATAATTGTGACTCCTGGAGAAACCCCGTGTGACGTTAATGTTTCGGGCTCGACGAGGCATCCCATCCGTCGAGCACAACCGGCGCAGTTATTCCTTCTCACTATTTTAAACTCGTTTCCGTGTCGACAAATACGTCTAAATCACTTTAAAACGTGTGTATGATCTTTATTAAATTATGTTCCATAATCATGATGCATGTTCAGGGTTTTAATAATTTTACGTCTGAGAGATGAATAAAAATATGGATTTATGAAAATACCAACTCCGAGATAGTGTGAACTTACGCCAGGTTTTTTAAAAGGGTAGAGATCTAACGCCCACACATTCGTTTATAAATTTTTTAGACAAATCTACATCATTATTAGAATCTGTTTAAATTTTTTGGACAAATATTCTTTGAATAAATCGGTAAGTCTGTCATGTCAGTAATTTTTGAAACAATAACATTTTTTTTTTTGTATTTGAAATCCAATTTGACTTCTGATGCCTCGAAACTACAACTGCTTTTTTTTAAGACCCAGATAATGTGGACTTACACCGATTTTTTTACAGTACGCTGTATAAATTTAATTTTAACTATTATAAAATTCTGACAGTACTATTTTAAAATTGCAAAAATTTTGACTCTCAAATTATTTAATTTAAAATAAAAAAAATAAACATATTTCTTCTCGATCAATCTTAATTTTGAAAGCCCAGTAATGAGTGGTAGGAGAAACCGTTAGATGTTCGATAGCTTTTCCCACGCGATCCTATAATTTTCCTTCAACATTCTGTCCGTCAAGCGTTACAAGGTTCTAATTATTTTGGTGTTGAACAAGTAATTTCAAAATACACGATTTTCCTTGACTGTTTAGACTTGCGCGAGTAGTCCGTAATCATCCGCAGATGAAAGAGCTGTCCGGGTGTCAAAACAAACGAAAGGCAGGCACGACGTAACAACAAAACGGTGGTTCAGCACAGCCACTCGAAGCTTCGCTCACCCTCTACCCGATATTCCTACATACTCCTTCTCTACTTTCCACCGTCAGCATTATCACCACCACTACTAGCAGCAGCAGGAGCAGCAGCAGCACCGCCGCCTTGCCGTCTCTTTCAATTAACCGATCAATCGACTACCAGACATTTCTCTCGTTTCAAACGTGTATCGCTTTGCCACTGCTAATTACTCTATTATCAGTCCCTCTCCTGCAGAACTTGCTTTGACGTTATAATTATTAACCATTTTATTTTTAAACTTAAACTTTTAAACTACAAGCATCTATTTACAATACAATTACCGATAAATTCAAAGCCATTCAATTATTTCTCAGTCCACTCTGATGAAAAAAAGAAAAAAACAAGTCAATAAACTTGAGAGAACTCATTTTTATCCTGAGCTTCCGGCTTAAAATTTTTTATTAATTCTCAAAAGCTAAATAATATTTCTCCGTGAGTAAATAAATCTCAGAAGCAGTCAAAAAGCTCAGATTTAACGCCTTTATGAATGTACACATATTTACTATTTAATAAAAATGTTATTGTGGGAAAGAAGTCACAATATCGCGAGCTGAGCTAAGATTGGAGCTCCAAGTGGAGGAAAAGCAAACAGACGAGCACATATTGAGTCCGTGTCTCTCTTCCAAGTTCCTCTTTCTTTATACTTTTTCACGTCTTCCTTTTTGCTTTCATCCTCTCATTCCTACCTCAACCTCGACTATACAGCTTCACGAAATATGAAGGAACACAAGTTCGAGCAGCTTACACTCCTGGAGGAATCCAGTGTGAGCAGATATCCATATCCCAGCCGTGGCTCCAGATGGCAGCGCGGACTATTGGCTCGCTGTAACCGATCTTGTGGGTTAAGACAACCAAGACTGTTGTCTTTATTTCTTTATTTTTTCTTTTCTTTCATTCTTACATTGGCTGCATGTGTGTTTATCGTATGTATGTGTGTAATAACCACGCCACGACATCGATAACTCGGGCGCAAGTCTGAGTTCCGTAGATATAGATACAGATATAGATATAGATATAGATATAGATATAGATATAGTTGAAGGAGAGATAAAAAGAAAAGACAGCAGAGATGGGGTACAGATGGGGTTATTGGTGGCAGAGTGTGTCAAGCGTGAAAAGCCACTGCTGGTTGTCCCTCGCCATAACGTCATCCCAATCTCAGCAATATATTATTTTAATGTTTTAATATCGTGTCGATGTGGTCGTTGGGACAAGAAGGCGACGGCGATAACGTCTCGACGATACTTTAGCCCATTATTCTATATAGATATTTGAATGATTCAATGAGACATGCATGCATGTATTTAATATATTATATATCATTGCAGACATAATTGTCGTTATATCCGTATCATAGACACCGTCTGTGTGTGAAAATATATAACATGTGTAACTGTGTGTGCGTGTGTGCTTAATGTGAACGAGGGCAGTATATATTGGTAGAGTAGGCAATTAAAGTTGTAGTGCAGATGAGAACAAAAGAATACACACAGGGTGGAGGGTAGCATTAGGCGTAGAAACTGGACGAGTCTCATGTGCGCGATTTAACGGGCCGATAACGACCGAGATAAATCAGCAGTGGGATGTCGAAACGAGGTGCGGCCCGAAATCAATAATAATGGGCAGTGGCCATTAGTAAAATTAATAAATTATGCCTCACATTATGTGCATTGTGAGTCGCATGACCGTCGGGGGTCGGCTGGGGGGTGGGTAATACGTCGTAAATCATATTAGTGAATAATCCACATCACCATAACCAGCCGGCTGGCGCTCGCGTTTTCCGCGAGGCGAAAGTCACATTAAACCAGTGCTGGCTGATCTATCGTCGCGATATTAACGACGAGTTCAGCATTCCAGGTACCCGGGAGTGTGTAACTACGGCCTCGCATCATCACATAGGTTCATATACATATATATATATTTATGCCGGTACAAACTCAACATTGGAATAATTGTCAAACGGTCTGTGCAGTTTCACGTAAACATGATGACGGATGTCGCTTAGAAAATAATTCCGATCCTCCCATCCTCTATTGCACCTACCAGAAACCAGAACTACTGAGTACACTTTCCAGAGCTGTAATATCTACACAATATACCAATGCATACATGTATAGACTTACACAACGTATACAAGAACAGTAAATAGTTGTAGAACAGAGGTATAGATGAAGAGAATAGTTGGTGTGGCGGTAGGAAACTGGTCAGCCACTGAATTGGGTATCTATCGACAAGCGCATAGCTTCCTATTAGCAAGCCACTTCATACAGACGAGATCCTGCAGGCTCTCGGCTCGTTTCTGCAGGACGATATCGTATAAATGTGTCGTTAATTACTTACCCCGCGGCCGCGACTACCGCTCTCACTCACTTTCTCTCTCTCTCTTTCTCTCTGTTTCTCTTCCGAATGATACCACTTCCTCCGCCCCCGATATAGGAGTCTCTGTACCGTTGGATCCTATAGGTAGTTGAGGTGGCTCTTGTGTCCCCCAACGTACCAACGTATTCTCGAACACACACCCCGCACCGTCACTCGTTCCTCCTCGTCTAGTGGCTCTGCTTCTACCTCCTCTTCATCCTCCACCTCATCCTCTTTCTGGTGCACGTTATAGCGTCGCGTGTTAAGGAAACTAATGTTTATTTGAAAAACTAATTGAACGGGACTCTCGCGTCTACAGCCAGCAATTAAACGAGATTACTGCAGTACCGTGAAGCTCCGGCAGTTGGCTGGAGAGGAGGGGAATTAGATAGTACGGTAAGATATGGAACGCGTAATGTTTAACTACGCCGGCAGCTCTCTGAAGCGCCACCAATAATTAATTGTTAGCCCGATACACTCGCTCTGGTGTGTGCTGGTGCTATCAAAAACCCGAGAGATCCCATGGGCGCAGCCTCGTTCACGCCTGCCGCCAAGCTAAATTTTTTTTCTTTTACTGCTCTCCGCGCGACCCTCTCTTCCTCTTTCCGATCACACAACCGCTTTTCTCTGCACCCTTTTAACGCCCGTACAGTTCTACAACGACAGCAACAACGACAACAACAGCAACCCATTGGAAGTACGATACGACAACCAAGCCAGCGACCGACAGCAGCAGCAGCAGCAGCAGCAGTATCACTCGCACAACTATTTTTCCTCTTGCTCAATCTCGTGTGCACCCTCTTTCGGCTCGTTTGATTCGGCTGGTGATTCGACGGCAAGTTGCCCGAAACCGATATTCGCCACGGCAATTGAACCGCGATTTATCGTTATACAGAACGAGCAACAACCGGAGACCTAAGCCAAGAAAATGTTTGCTCGTCAAATATCGTAAATACTTGAATATATTTCATCGACCGGACGACTGATGCTCAAGAGTTCCTCTATTAAATTTTTTTAAAAATCAAATTATTTTTTGCTTAAAAGTATCGATTCTGCGTTGTACATTTAATATCAAATATTTACATTACTATTATTATTATTGTAGTCAGAATGTAACAATTCTGTAGACACTACATCAGTGAGTTATTTATTCCCTCCGAGAAGTAGATAAAATACGTGTAGGCCCCAGGCTGTTATTGGGTATTTATAAATCCAGAGAAGCCGAGAAAGGTACTACTGAAATGTAATATCAACCGAGATACGTCCATCTCTTTTCCTCACAAATAAACACATATAAGTATGGATATATTCTCATGTACCCTTGAAGTAATAGCACTGGTGTACATGAAAACGATACGCTGCCACGATACTAGTTATCTGGTGTACTCGGCGCGGGACCTTCTCCATAGCTTGGTCATCCTTTTCCGCCTATCTCATCGTACTTCTCTCTTCCTCTCTCTCTATCTTCCTCTGGACCTCCGTCGACTCATTTTGCAAGCGAGCATTAAGTGCGACGTCGGAAATATACGTGCAGGAGGATCATGCAGAAACAGCAGTGGCTGCACGTGTATACGAGTGTGGCTTGGGGCCTCAGGGACACTCTGCTGTCCCAGCAAACCTCTTGTTCCACATAGGTCCACCTAGACACCTACATCTACACAATATTGTGTCTGCTTGTTACCTATATAGATATACAATGTATATTTACGTCCACGGACATACAATATACTCTCTGTACTTTATATAGGTACACGATGAGAATGAGGGTGTAAAGGGTAGACGATAGACTGCTCGCAGCTCTCGTGGACTCTACAAAACAGGCATGCACACCTTCACCACCCTCTGGCGCGAGCCAAGTCCTTCCCCTCTGCTCAGCTCAGCTCAGCTCAGCTCTCCTCTCACAGCTTTTACAACGTGTTATATACCGACAATATATTTCATAGGCATGTAGGTTGGCTGCAGTATGCTCGGACATTTTGCAGTGTGGTGAGAGTCAAGAAGAGGGCCGGTGTTGCTTTGGGTGGCTGTGTTGTGAAGCAGTAGTCGAGGAGCCGGTTCGGTCCCACTGCCGATACTCGGTGCAGATTTAATGCAACACTGTAATATGATAGTGTCCGTTCGCCGAGCCGAGACCTATACACTTACTGGGTTCTGGTATACCACCCACTCCTCTAGGGTTGTATACGAGCACCAGCCTGCCACAAAATGCCATCCTGGCAAGTTTGTAACTTATAATTATTATCCGAGTAGAGACGGTTATGCAGCAGCGTCATCCCCGTTAGTAACGAGATGAATGCGCGACGCCGACGTCCGTTCCCTTAAGAGGGATGCCATTAAGGGACGTCCATGGGTTAATTTAAGACGGTTAGACTCTTGCCTAGCCATCCGATAAATTCTCGTCGGTCCAAACTCACTCTCTACTACTGGGCATACTCTGTAAACTGTGTAGTTTCGCGTGTACTTGCGTCGGCTGATTGAATAGAAATTTAAAAATTGTACAAGCCGCGTGTTAAGTCGGTGTAAATAATTATTTGGTAATAATGAGGTCGCGATATTTCATGGGGTGAAAATCAACAAACAGATCGCCTAATCGCCGTGCCAGCGGCAGCGATAACAAATGGAAGCCACTCATTGGCCGACAATTTATAATCCCTCGCACGCACACATGCACTCAGCACTGCGAGAACCGTGAGCACGAGTGAGTGAGTGAGTGAATGAGTGGGTAAGTGATAGTACGGTGGTGAAATAGAGAGTAATGGAGAGTAGTAGTAGGGTTGCTTCTGTCTGCAGTTAGAGAGATACGCCCGGTACCCGTACAGAGCAACCGAGCATCGACATAACATTCCACGTTAACCAAATTATGATTTAAGCTCACACATTATTGTCGACACACCGCGATTGTTCACATCCAAATAGTTCTCATCGTTTAAAAGCAATCACATTAATTATATTATTATTATTAATAATAATAAATATACCCATACATGTGATTCTGAAAATGAAAATCGTAATTTAAAGGATAAATGCTCGTCGAGTTAAATCTCGGGCGTCTTGGGTGTACGAGGAATCACAAACTCTGTCCTAGTCGGTGGTAATAAAAGTGATGTACGAGTCTGCAGCAGCATGGTCGTAGTCGAAGACGTGGCCGGAGTCACTCGTCAGGTTTACGTCCGGAGCGTTCATCATCGGGTGACAGACTTCATTGCTCGGCCCCACCAAACAGCCATTCCTCCCTGCATGTCCTCACTCGTCCTTGTCCCCGTCCTGCTCCTAGTCGTTCTCGTACTCGAAGTCTACTACGCTCTCAGTGTCCTCGAGCGCGACCTCGACCGCCTCCTTTTCATCCTTTACTCTTACTCCCGCCCTCCTCCGCTACTATATCTGCTGCCGAGTCTTCTTCTTCTTCTTCCTCTTCTTCTTGTTCTTCTACTGATGGGGGGTGCTGGAACTGGTACTGCTGTCTGTGGCGCCATACTCAGCACTACTCAGAGACGGGCAGCTTACGATAATATACGACCGCGAACTCGACGACGACACGTTTTCGATGCTTCACCGCATACTTGAGCAATTTTATCTCAACTGACGTAGTTACAGTAGTGAGACTTTTCGAGTCATTAAAAACTCTTTTAAACCCATAATTCATGTTCATATAAAACATTCAAGTGAATTTATTGTTAATAACATTTAAATAATAATAGTTCCAGTAATAAGAGTTGAGATAAAGAAAAATTGACAAAGAATAATGGGGAATAAAGAGTTTAAAATTTTTTTCACTCGAGAAAACTTGAGAGAGACAACATGGACCGTCCGCACCATTAGATCCAACGTAATTGTGCGGTATCTACGATCCGTGGGAGGTTATTCAACTGGGTCTTTCCAGCGCCGGTGGCGTAATTAGTGAAAGTAGAGGAATAAAAAATAATACTAATAATAAAAGAGAAAAAAGGTAAAATAAAATAGCGAAAGGAGAAATGAGGATGGGAGCAAGCAAGAGTGGAGAAAAAAGGGGGCGTCGGCAGAAGGGTAACCATAAAAGTTTATGCTCTCCATATGTTGTAATATAGTCAGTAGCAAGCGGCAGGCACGGGGATCGGTAAAATATGCGGGCAATAAGTATGGATTGTTATTAACACGGGGCGCGGTGTCCGCCGCGTTTCTGAATCCATTACCTCCGCATGGCGGCTGAAATACCGGCCGATATATCCGGCCTCTGTGTACGTCCCACACCGATCCATACCAACTGAAAGAGAGAGAGAGAGAGTGAGAGAGCATAGACCGTATGAATGGATTAGCAGGTACAGTGGGCTGCGGTTCAAATTACGATCGGATTTCATGTACGTTGCCAGCATGTTCCTATACCGACTAACATATCCTATCATATGCAAAAGTGTTACCAGACATCTATTTCTGAGCCTTTTTTTCTTTCTTTCTTCCTTACATCACATCGCGAATAAAAAAAAAGTCTGATGACTGGTTGACCGAATTAAAATTTAAATAACGATTTAATTTGCCGGCCTGCCGAGGGACTTTCCGGCTGAGTAAAAGAAACAAATCGACGGCAGGCAATTCCCTCACTCGCTAACTCTTAAAATGGAAAGACAAATAATGTAGGTGGTCGAGCGAGTGATGAGACTGGTTTGGCTTTAACTAGACGCAATCAAGTGAGAAGACGTAACCGCACACGGTACCGACGGAGGAACAAGAGAGGAATGAAGACTAACATCGTTGTGCTCGGCGGCTAACCAGAAGTAATGCTGCTGTGGATCAATCCGGGCTGTCCGCTGGAAGTCTTAAGCCTCGGGTCTCTATTCGATTCCCACATCCCCAGGGACATTCGTGAAAATCTTCACGGTTTTCTTCCCGACGTATTCACTCTATTTACTTTATTTTATTTATTGTTATTTGTTTTGCTACATTAAAGTTTATCGTCTTGTTGTATTATTAAGAATAAATAATATAAATTTTTTATTTAAAAATATTATCAGCTGTTTGCATAAATTGTAAATAAATTCGTTGGTACGTGTCTCGATGTGATATCTATCCTCTGATTCAACACGGAAGAAATCCTTCACGGTTCCCGGAGGAGTAAGCTTTCGCGGAAATTGTCTTTTTCTTTAGCTCGTTCCAGCAGCAGAGGCAGCAGCAGCAACAGCAAGTGGGAGTAAAGGAGCTAGTAGAGAAGAAGCACGAGGATGCTCTTGTCAGCGGCGGGGAGAGCTCGAAACGGCGTGTCGGATGAGACGGAGTTAACTCGGGTTGATTTACCCGGTGGTGGCACAGCGCTCAGACACGTAGCACCAGATTTAGTGAGACGTCGTGACGCCGCGACGGATACATAGATATCTTCCAGGGACGTACCTTCACCCTTGCTCCGTCCAGAGTCTGCTTTTGCTGGTAGTGCTGTCTGGTACGACGAGCGCGAGCGTTCTCCGCAAACGGGAAGTAGCCCGTGCACATAAATTAGAACCGCGACATCTCGAGGACGACAGAGTGCAAGAGAGACTCAGCTCGGGCTAGCGTAAGAGAAACACGAGTTTGAGGGGCTGCACACAGATCCAGCTAGCTTGCGAATAAACGACCAACCAAGTGAACAAGAAAATCAGACAAGAGATGTACGTAAACGACGCTTTCTTGTAATCGCACTTTAAATCATTCTCCTGTGAGTCATTGCGCATTGAAACTAACCCAGTCATAATGAATTATCTTATCCTCCATTCATAAATTCATTTTCTCAAAATTACAAAACATTATTCTTATCACTTTTTACCCATATCCAAAGTGTAAACACACAAAAACTTATAAATTAACAATTATTTATTGACGTACAATACTATCCTGCTCCTTTTTATTACTTATAGGGATCAGTAAATTTATATCATTATTATACTTTTATAAGAATTAATTACCACGACTCTAAATGTAAATGTTTTCAGAGTTGCCACTAGCGGAAAAAAGTTAACTCGCAATCGCAGTTACTCAACTTGCTTTTTTTTTATTTATTTTTTCCCGTCTGCTTTTTGTTTTTTGGGGACGAAGATTAATAGCCGAGTAAGGTTCGGGAAATCATCGTAAATTAGAGGAATAATAAACCGGTGAGGTGATTTGATAAGAGAAAAAGTGATCCCGCTATTACGATCACCTGTTTATTTCACACGAGAAGGGCAGTAGTCGGTGTGGTGGAGTAGTCCGAGGGATCGGCAAGTATTTATCGCTATCCGAAATACATTCATTTTCATTTCGAACATTACAAAGAGGTGGGGGGTAGTAGACCAGGGTATTACGAAGAGCCAATGATATAGTGACTATTACCGTCACTACATACCGGGCACAGAGTGATGGCGGGTGACTGCGTGCCTCGATAGCGCTAAGCCTCAGGCAGTAAAATACATTGGTCCGGTGGCTGTGATCCGGCCGTATCAATGCTGCTCGGCCGTTACGTGTGACCCTCTCACCCTCTCGCCCTCTCTGCGTGTGTCTCCTCTTCCACCACCTCCTCCGCCTCTCACTCACTCACTGGGAAAGTGAGCAGCCCCTCTGGCCCCATTCCCTCTGTATATCTAACGACACACTATACTGTACTATACCAGAGTATTTACTATACAGAGAGTGGGTTTCGACAGTAGCCCACCGAGTGGTACTTGAATGCGATCCCGTTATACAGCACGTCAGCTGGTGATCTATCGGCGATTCGTCGAATGACCGGTTTTCTGAAAAAGTCAATAGGGTTTTGCGTCCAGCCGAGGGGACAAAAAAGATCTCGTGCTCCCTTGGGATGCGTATCTTTGTCCACAGTAAAAACATTCGTAATACGCGCCTGAGGTTTTACAACTTGTAACAGTTTATATTGATTTTATTTACTTTATTTCCATTTGTTTTACGCTGCTTCGTATAGACCTGATTTTCGTTATTTTTTTTTTTTTTGCTACCCTTTGGCTGCTCTAGTTTTTCAATTTACTTGTTGAGAATAATAAAAACCGAGAGCGGCAAAAAGCTACGAGTGATTGAAAGCATCAAGTGTAAGTTGGTAAAGAAAAATTAATTGCATTCTTTGTTGAGGAAATCCTACTTCCTTTATCCGCGCGCCAGTGGAAATACCCGGTCGTTTGTCAGACATGCTGAATTAATGATGATTCCTCTTCGGCTCAAGCCGAATGAGTACCACACTCGCCACCTCCTCTGTCACTAGTCTCTCCTCGGTACTCTCTGCATCAACCTTACCTTATCCCACTCATACTACTCCTCTTACTCCTCTTACTACTACTCATTTACTTTAATGCATCCATTAAGACTTTCCTCCCTCGTGTAGTCTGACGTCCACATAAATATAACTTAATTTTTGCTCAGCACCTTCAGCACACATTTTATCCTTTCCTTTTATCCTTACTAACAATCATTATTTATTTTTCATTTAATATTCTTCTGCTTTCGGTTCTCAATTTTAAAATCACACTTGGAAACTCAAACTACTCAAACGATAAAAGTTAAATACACAAAGTTTAGTTTTAAATATAACAATATAAAAGTACTGGATTGTTATTTCCAAGACGGACGCACCTATTCGACTGCGTTATAGCACCAGTAAATATGTGTATAAATTGGTTTCTCTTAGAGTTCACGTAGCGAACTCCAGTCTGGCTCTAAACCCAGCCGAGTCTGTGTAGAGACAGTACAAAGCAAAGTATCACGTAACGAGGTGGGTTTGCAAGTTCGATTTCAATTGTCGTTCCAGGACTCGCAGTCGCAGCAAAAGTAGTGCCGGGAGTATAAGACTTTCAGTGAGCAACAACAAGATTCAAGAAAAGGTTTATATTCTGGTTTTAGTGCTTGGGAAAAGTAATCTCTTATTCGTCGTAGGAAAAGTTGAGCAATTTCCGGACAAGCTCGAGGGCCAACTGAGTGTCGACGGCCTCGTGAGAATCGTCTTTTCCCCTTTTCGTATACTCGTATATGCCTGCGGTCTCGGCAACTCGTTAAATATGCATGTGCCGAGGGTTGAGAAGCTTTCCAGAAGGATTCCCCGGTCCATTATAGGTTGTAGGAAAATTTCGTTCGGACCGAGACACAGGAGGACTGGGGAGAGCGGGGAAGCTAAAACAGAAGTAGAAGTAGAAGTAGAAGCAGAAGCGCACCAACGACCGTCTTCCTTAATTATCTCGTCGAGTCTAATCGTCGGATGAGTGGACGACAGACCCGGCAGCGTCGACTCTTTGAGGTATTTCGAGAAGGCACGCGCTCTTGTGTGGGTGTGTACTTTAACATAACTCAAAGCGTGTATGTTAATTCCTCAAACTACAAACTTATGACAACGGTTACGAGGGTGTGCTAAATTATGCTTGTCACTTCCATTATATTGCCGTGTAAGTGCGATGCAGTGGTGAGTATCCATACATTATTATTAGGTAATAGCTCTCGTGTTACATTTTCCAATTGACGACAGCAGTGTGAGGGAAACAATGAGGATTATAACAAAGTTACTTCAAGAATTGAACAACTCAACATATCACACAAGTCACCACAGCCAGCAAAGTCCGCTTAGTACACCGTTTATATCCAGAGGAGTGCAGAGCGTACTGTGACAGCCAAGATAAATCGACGGTTCTTAAGTCGCGTGCCCGGAAATCGACGACTCGAAGCTTAAGTTTCAACTAGGAATCCTCGAATAGTCCTCCTATTCATTGTTGGACGCACCAATTTGATCAATGTGACCCAATGTAAGGTAACTATTCGCGAAGGACGTTAAAGACTTATATAGATGTCTGTATATATATACATATGTATAAGGAAATCTGGGAGAATGCTGACGCTCGACGAGGAGACGTAATCGTTTTCTCGCGTATTCTCTTTACTTCTATTTGGTAAAAGGAAGACAATCGGTCTCCAAGATTCAATGGACGGAATGGCCGTTAATCTATACCGAATTACAGACGACAAGGAGAACGACCGAAGTAGCTGAGACTGGGTTTGTGCGACCTATTATAACTGAGGTGCGAAAGCGCGTCTACCGACAAGAGAGTTGCCCGAATGGCTGACTTACTGGGACCGCTATTCAAAATAAAGGAAAGATGGGAGGGTGTCACGGCGGTCGTTGAATCAGAGTTTCAGATAAATCAAACTATGCAGGACTCTCACTAGCAATTATACTCCCCACTCATCGCATAATAGAGAGCAAGAGCAAGAGAAAGAGAGAGAGAGAGAGAGTGAGAAGTAAAAGACTACAAGCACTTCGGCAATGGATCTGATTGGTGGTATTGCCGGCGCTATTGCTACTGCTGCTGCTGCTACTGCTGCAATCACACATCTCTCGTGAATAACGTTATTCAGTTGTTCAGTGGCAATAAACAGTTTCTGTTAATAGCTGTGCGGTAATAGACCGCTGCTGTATAACGAAAGGACTACCCGTAACATTCGTAGAGCCATCGGTAAAATAGTAACAGCAGATGGTGTAGAGGACAAAGAGAGGGAGAGACAGAGTGGAAGAGAGAAGGATGGCTAGTTAGCTGGCAATGGAGCTAACGCAGAGGGGCTAACGATTCAGCGGCTGGTGGCGAAGCGAAGCAAGTTGTATCTCACGGATCTGTCGCGTGATTAAGCTTATTAAACGTTTAACTCACGGCGAGTTAGCTCTCTCCGGCGCGCCACAATTTTGCTCCACTTGTAGTGTGTGAGTAAGAGCAGGGCAGAGTATCATATCATATTATATAGTTGTGCGCGGGAATTCTATGGAAAATGAAAGAGTGAGAGAGTGAGAGAGTGAGAGTCGGACTAGAGGGTTGAGGCAAGAGACTGCCAGCGAACAGCCCCACACACCAAATCATTGTTATTACTGAATATTACGCGGCTGTATCAGGCTCCAGACTTGCTGGCCAATAAACTGTGGTTACCTTCCCTAATATCGCGAGTCTATTTTCAACAGCTAAAACGCGCCAAGGAGCCACACGTGGCCACTCACGTGTTAACTTGTCAACTATATTATTTAGCTATAAATCCTCTAGAGTTATTATTGTTGTTGTTATCATTATAAACCTCTTGTTTATAGTTATACTGCACAAATATTGGTATATTCACGCATGAATAAAAATAATATGTGTGTAATGTATTTTTCAAGGAGAAATAAAAATAAAAGCGATGCGCGTAGGGGCAACAAACTATTCGATAAAATAATTCATTGAATATATTTCAATTTCTCGCATATTATGTTGCCCACCGTTACGCTACTCTGAAAGAGTAATTCAATGGAAAATATAAATATTCATTTGTGGAAAATTTAAAGCACTCATGTGCGCACGCGTGCGTCTATACCCAATATTATAAATATACATATCGATACGAATGTATACTTATATAAATATATATATATATATATTTATATAGATACAGATGTAGATAAAAATATCCGCACTTATACACACACGGGTTGATTTATACCGGTAAAATAATAATTTAATTTTACCACAGTTGGGCACGAGATACAAAATTGCACGACAAAAATAATAAATAAATTTTGCACCGTCCGCTCATGTCGATTTCAAACGCCGGCGGACGCGAACGAGTCCTCTTCCCCTTTTATTTTATCCACACATACATATAAACGGAGTTTTCCACCTGCCACGGTTAAACCAGTGGCACAAATCGTTAGCATTTTTTACGAAATATTTATTGTGCCTGTAACTAAATGTAACTGCCTGTATTTGGTTTCGTTCGAGCTTTCGACAGGTGAATCGTGATATCTCCGCTTTTCTACGGCATTTTTATTACCAGTCACTACAACACATTATATCATGATGATAGATCGTATCAAATAGCTGATGTTGAATGACCGGTCTGTATATTTCTCCCTGACGACCAAAAATAAGAACTCTTAACGACTATTCTTGACTATAAATATATCTATGGATATATAGGTATAAATAGTGAGCGTTATAACGGTAACGGGAGAGAAACGCAAACGACTCGACAAGCTAAAGTCCCATATGCGTGAAATGGTTTTGCGGAGGCAGAATAAGCGCGTCGTCGCGTCGTAGAGCGCAGCACCCCGTCGACGCTAATGGTTGCTGTACAAACATTCATTACTAGCCCGTAGGGGTGGCAATATTGTTATCTTAGATTTATAGATGTAACGGATGGCGGACACCGCTGTGTGCAGTGAGAACACTGAGAGCAGAGGATACTCATTCGCCAGCTCGGCTCTCTCACTTGGACATTATACCCAGTCTGTTATATATCCACCTTCACCCCGTCACAGACTAGCCTGGTACTTGCTCGGTCCACATCCGCAGCGCATTATCAAGCCTTCGGACGATCTACAGCACCAACGTGCGTCGATGATCCATAAAATGTTGTCGTACTTTATGGTGGTTAATTACTGTCGTTAGAATGGATAAACACGAGACTAGTCTGAGTTATGGCTGTGAATTCGATTATGATGACTCGTATCGTGTTTGTCACGTATAAGACAACCCGAGCCATCGAGGGCCCCGAAGCCACTAGCACCGCGGTGGTATCTGAGACACTTGACACCATTAGCGGCTCCAAACTGCTTCTCTCAAGCAGTTAAAGTGATTTGCGACTATCCGAGCCCGTTACCTACAACCAACGTTACCACTCCCGTCGCACAGATCCTCCGGCGTCTTTTCTCTTTGACACTCCTCTTATACATTCTACTCGTTATCGTTCTCGTAGTCCTAACCCTTGCTAACCACAATTGAGCTTCTGGATGATAAAATTTAGATTTATATTTTTAAACACCATAAAAACTTTTTATCTCTCCTACATTATTTTTTACAATTCATTTTATTGAAATTAATGCGACGGTTATTGTTACCGCGATAATAATTTTATCAATCACTAGATAGCGTCCGCTAATTAGCAGTAAATAAGAGAAAAAAAAATACTGCGTCTATTAGATCTTATTAGATGGGAACTATAATATTGAGCAATGAATTGTAAATTATGGTGTATAGATATAGTCTTCGAGGGTTTAATTTCCAGATGGGGTGAATGCTGAACAACGTGGTACGTATTATACATGGTAGGTGTCGAAGAGTAGGCAGCCTCTCAAATCCACATTAAGTTCGAACGAGGCGTTTTATTAACCCTTTTTAATGCATATTAACTAGTCTCGAGCTCAGCAAAAATTAATGGAAGAATCGGTGGGAGCTGGGTCATGGGCTTGGTCTCTTCTTTCGTTTCTCCTCTCTTCTCTGATCTTCTCTTCTCTTTTCTGGTCTACTAGCATCAGTATTACTGATATCACCAGTAGTTTGCGAGAAAGCAAGAGAACCAAGAGCGTATATAGCGGTTGTATATAGCGTAGGTGGTGTTGGAGAGGACCAGGGAACATTCAGGAGTATCACCGTTAGCACTCGCTATTAGCAGGGTTCTTCATTGGTGCCAGCAGCCCGCACGGCCCTCTCTTGCAAACGATATCGTATAAACGCGTCGTTAATTACTTACCCGGTGCTCATGGACACCCCTTTCCACTCATATCTACTACCCGGTTCTCTTTTCCTCTCTACTCCCTCTGATACTCTGTTCTCATAGCTCCAGTACCACTCGTGTACACTGTTCTCTCTTTCCACTTGACTCCCGTCGCCACCGCCACCGCGTTACGATGCCACGTGTTAAAGAAACGAATGTTTATTTCCAACTAAAAAAATTCTAATTGAACAGGAATCCACCTCTCTACTTTCTCATCCACGTTATGGTACTTAGTTTGTCGGGGATTATTCCGCTGGTACTCTACTCAAACAAAATAACACACGTAGACACAAATATCCACCTTTACATGATAAAAAAAAAAAAAAAACAAATAAATGTGGATATTCTGCATAAAGTACAATTTTGATGGAAAATATTAACTTTGAGGTAAATTTTTCGCCATCCGAAGGTATTACGGCAAGAGCAGAGGCAAAAGGGGCCGCAGGGTGCGGGAGGAAATCCAATCGATTGTGGCTTTTACAAATAGACTACATGACCAAGAAAACTGGTTTATGAGAAGAAAAATATTGACTCGAGTGTGTATATAACTCTGCGGAGTCTTGCTGAAGATGATAAACGATGAGCACATCAACTGGAAAATGCGAGCTTGTGGACTCTGACTGAATCAGAAGACTATCAATCACCAGAGGAAGTGTGTTTGTGAGTGTGGACGATGAACTACGGTGGCACGTAGAGCACCGATCTTTTTCTTATTTAGTTCTTCTTACCAACCGATAGTGGGCTGTCTTGAGGAGCTAAGAGTGCCCAGTAAAAACGTGGATTTAGTGAGCCGTGATGCTTCATTTGTCACGCTTTGCCGAGGCTGCCGATACTGCAGGGTTCACTCCTCGGGTATTTATCAATAAACAAAATGTATACTTGTACAGTAAATGTGATAAATAAAAAATGAAAATTGCGTGAGAATCGCGGGTGATCCCGCCGTGCCGCGAGAGAGAAGAAGCCTGAGGGGTTTTGTTACACTGGTGTGAATTTAAATTCATAAATCAGCCGGCTGGTTTTCGGTTAACGGGAAGTGTGGTGAAAAAAGTAAAAAGACGATGTAATAAAAAAAAGGTAACAACGAGGAGTAACGACAAAAAGACTGAAAATAAAAATGAAATAAATAATTCAGCTCACGAGGGATGCAAACATTAAACGCGCTTAAGAGAGAATTCACCAAGCTTTCGGATTCCTCCTGTCGTCCTACCGAGAATTTACTTATTCAACCGTGTGCAAAGGTAATAGTGTGCTCTTTTGCATTGTACTATATAACAGGACCAGCAGCAGAAACAGCAACAACACCACCAACTACCCTTCTGCTCACTCTCATCGCAGCTTCTCCCTGTCCCCTCTGCATCCACGTATATTCGTTTCTCTCAGTACTCTGGTGATGTTTAGTTTACTCGGCATTTGCAACGCGAGCCGCGTGTTTTTCGCGTTTAAATTTAAGCTAAATAACTACTTGTGACCACGGTGCTTAGCGCCAAAATGAACGGACGCTATTAACGATTAAAAAAATAAAAGACGAAGAAAAATAATAATAAAACATTCTGCGTATAAATACTCACGTCCACTTTAAAGCGAGTCCGAATAAGAAAATAAACAAAAAAGGAAAAAAACCGGTGGGTTGGAAAATAAATAATAATAATAAAAAATATAAAAAGTCGAAATATGAGAGCAGTTAATAACACTTTGTGGGAAATAATACTGCGAGAAAGTGCGCTTACCGTGACAAATAACTGGGGTGCTCTCGTACTCTTACACTTGAGCTTCATCCATATCGTCTCCTCTATATATTTTACGGACTCACATCTGCACCTGGAACACACACGAAAAAAAGTATTAAAAAATAGGAAAACCCGTCCAATAATTATTTTATATCGCTTACTCTGTTTGTCATGGACTTAAACAGAGTTGGAGCTGTAGTAGCTGAAGCTAAAGCCCAAAAGTGGATAAAATTTCACTGAACGAAATTAAAATGAGTGTGACGTCGTCCCCTACCCGTCAGATTGTCATACAGTCACTGCAGTTGGAAACATTCAGAGTTGACAGATGTCACGTGTTGGCACGCATCAGACCTGTCACACGTCAACTACTGGTCTGAACAAATTATTACGCGCGCCTCCAACGAGTACATCAAAACTCTCTGCTCGTCATACATCTGCGACTGTATATATACATATATACATATATATTAAAAATATAATAGTATAAATATTGACAGTAGTGTGTGTGTATGTTACGTTGAAATAGCGATGACGGTAAGGGGGCAAATTGCATTGAGGTGTAGCGAGAGATAATTTTTTTGGTCGTGTCAAATAGAGGTGCCCGCAGATGAAAAACGTAAACAATAATATACAACAAAACAAAGGCTAAATATTTTTTGAATTACCGGGTGAGTAATTGTTGATGATGATGAGAGTATTCGCATGAGTGAATGCTTCTGATACGTTTGAATAATTCGACCAATACGCCGGGCAATCAGTACACTGCAGTAGCAGCAGCACTAGCAGCAACAGCAGTAGCAGTAGCAGTCCTTTCATTTCCTGTCAATGAGAAATGACCCATAAGTAATGCGAGAAAATATTTTAAAATAAATCATTTAAATAAACGATAGATAAAAAAAAATATTAAAAAAAAAAATTGATAAATTAATAAGGGGATGAAATTTTGAGTGCAGCATGTAGGATATGTTAGGTGCATCTTAATGACTGGGAGATAAAGAGAGAGGGAGAAAGAAGAAGGAGAAAAGCACACGAAGAAACAATTTGAAACACCCGGCAACGAATATTACAAGGCGATATTAGGCGGAATGAAATAATCCAAGCAAGGCTACATTTTCTCTTTCTACTTTCAGCAAAGCAACAAGAGTAAACGAGACTCCCGTGCTAATTGCCGCGAAAAGGGTTAACGCCGCTCCGTCGGCTTCGCCTGAATATCGCCATCCATATTTAATTAGACGGTGAATATTCCTTCGTGAGACTAATGAAATGTAAAAAAATGAAATACAATAAGAGGAGCGAAAAAATATATAAAAATAAATTAAATTCGTACGATTGCCTTGGACTTTACTACTCGACGGAAAGAACAGTAGGATGTGTGTGTGTGTGTGTGTGTGTTGATGATATATACCTGGTTACTGGTCATGTATTTCTATGCGTCATAAATTGAAAAAACCCGATGATAGAGTATTGAAAATGGGCTTCGGACATTACATTAAAAGAAGTATGACCAGGACACTCTCAGGCGCAAGGCGGAGAGCTGTTTCGCGGTGGCAAACGATTGTCGTCGCACCCGGGTGAAAATATTTCTCATGTCCGTGTATATTCTGCAGAACGCCCACCGTCGCGGTATAAGAGCACACACACATGCACCCACACTTACACACATTTACACCTTTCCTCTACAAGACTCCCACCAGCACATTTCCTCATTTTTATTTTACCCGAGTTGGACGAAAATTATCGACGGGAGTGCCAGCAGGAGTGTGTGTGAACGACGCGCACAAGAACAATGGTCGCCTCCGGTCTAGAATCCTCGTCTAACCATTGAGCAATAGCTCCAAATCCCTTTACAAAATACTGAATTAAATATACACACCCCAGGCGACAAAACCAAATTAATGAATAATGACTTGTCGATTAATCCCTGATTTATTCATAATAAATTATTGTTTTTTATTTTGTTTTAATTTTATTCTTTAAATTATTATTTCGCGGATGATATACAGGTGCATTAAATTTAAACCACCGAAGGGGTGTGGGAGCGCGGAATAAATCGAAACAAGCGTGTGTGTGTGCGGGTGGAAGGGTGGAAGGGAGAGAGGGGGAGACAGTAGAGAATGTGGTTTTTCACTTTTCTCGACTCGACACCGCCGCCGGTGAGTTTATCTTAAACGCAAAGTGAACTGAACGCCAAGCAGCATTGATATACTGCCACGTAATGTCTATATTTTTTATTATTTACGGAGCGCGAGATAAGTGACTCTCGTTCTCCTGGCGATATCTGAGTAGGGTGTGTGCTGTAGTATGGAGCCGCGGTGATAGAGTTTGCTGTGTGCTCTGTGCAGGAGCAAGAAGTACAGGAGCATTCATTTTTACCTCGACTCTCGACTTTACATTTACCCAGAACCGGGTCCATATAGAACCACAGGGAAAACTCTTTCGCCCTCTTGATCGCGCCCTCTCCTGAGCCAAGCGGCATTTCCCCCTTTAACGGTTATGCTCGACGATCGACCCTTCTGTGCCATTGTGTGTATCAAAATATCACGCGTCTATAAATCACGGTCACCATGCCGCCGCACATTATACCAGCCCGAACTATTCGCGGTAGTTTTGCGATCGAAGCTGACGTGTTGTTGCCCATTCTGTTTTTATAATTTTCCCATAACGTTTCATTCGTTTGTACCTGAACTTCGCATTCGCTGTTTCTATACAATAAATCAACAATATATTTATTTATAATATTTTATCAGCGCACAATCACTTTTTATCGTTTTACAAAATACTGCAATAAATATGCGTAATAAAAAAATATTTGCAGCATTAAATTATAATTTGTATATAAATATATATGCATATATTTTAATTTAAAAAATAAAAAAATAATTTATCATGTCTGTGAATAAATTAACATTATTTTAAAAATTTAGTAACCTAATTTCTCGAGTATTTCATTAACAGGCATTGTGCTTAAATAAAATAAAAAGAGCAAGACGTAAAAAACGGAGTCTCGATCGTAATTTTAATTTTTTTTCTTGCAAAGCTCCTATCCACGACTTTAGTAGCAACCACACGCCTTCAATCTCTCTTACTCTGCCGTGAGTCTCGCGAAAGAAAACGCATTTTCCGAGATAATCGGGCGCGCTATCGTAGCAGCTCCGTGTCCCTCGGCAAAGATTTATACGGATAGTTTATTGTTATTCCACCCCACTTGGTTTTATGGGCCTCTCTCCAAGTAGGGAACTAACAGGGTAGTGGTGTGCTGGTGGCAAACAGTGCTAGTGTAAGTATAAAACAGTATAAGGGACACAGAGGACTTACAGCTCGTCGTAGTTCGACCACCGTCGTTTCTTTCACAATTCCACTGTTACTACTGCTCTGTTCGAGCTTTAAAGCCCGCCATACTTCTAACACCCTGCTTAGTTGTCGGTGACCTTTCGGACCCGCCGATAAAGCTGACACCCAAAAAAATAAAATAACATAAGAATAAAGTAGCATGGCTCAACATCACCGTCGTTATTTTGTCCGGACAATGTCGATTAGATGTCAGTAGATGTGAGTAGATGTGAGTTGACCCACACCCAAACTAAACACCGAATGCAAACACCAATACTGTAAACGTGCTAAATGTATACATACAGATATGAGAAGAATGGTTGGTGTAGACTTTGTGTGTACATAAAATGATGGTGGTGGTTGTCCCACACCTATCGGTCATATCCACCCGGCACGTACCTACAACAGCAAACTGATCTAGTTGTATTTATGTCGGCAGTGAATCATGTCGGAGGTTTGATTTGTCGATGGCTTTTATGGACGGGAATTAACGCGTACGGCGTTTCGCATTTTGTTACTGCAAATGCCACCCACACTCCTGTCATTTCCTCTCATACTCTCCGGCCCCTAGCCCCTGGCCCCGGGTCCCTGATACTCCCTCAACTCTCTTTACCCCTAAATTTACGCATACATCGTCAGTACACACAATTCCGGTTCAACGTTTTCACTCGATGATTTGTGCATCCACTTTGGCAATTTTTTTAATGCCCACCGCCCGCTCGCCTGCCGCTGCCACTCCGATTCAGAGTCGTCAATATTTATTTAACAATCGATAAAATCGTTATGATTATTAGAGAGATGACGCCAAACAGCTTGTGATTGCAACACACAGACCCTCGTTCTATCAGTCGAGCTGTTGTTTGTAAATCCGGTAAAAGTGTCATGAAAGATCCAACATAAGTTATAGGGACAAAAAAAAGTAAAGAAAAATAATAATAATAATAATAATAATAATAGTGAAAAGGGAAAAGTAAAAAAAAATAAGTGCCGAAGCTGGTATTAGAGCGTTCAAGCATGGGGATCATAATTACTTGGGAAAGATGGCACTTTGCTCGGCATTTTGTCGCCTTGGGTCCCTCCCTAATGGCTGGTGGTTGATAACAAGGTTTGCGAGCTGGACAGCGCTGCCCACTGAGAGATGTTGACAGCGGCTTTCAACCTTGCCGCACAGCACCACCGACGCTGGTCAGACAACTCGCAAGCCGATTCGATCTCTTCCTATAAACGCCACCGAGATTGCTCGGTAACCTCTGCAACACGACTCACATGTGCTGGGCTGGTGTACCATCTAATACTCTACACACGACACCACCCACACAACACACGACCCGACACACTAGAGTGCTTTAATAAATAATTATTCAAGCGAAAGGCTATCATCCCATCCGACCCAAAACAGAACCAGATAAAAGTCAGTGTATTATATTCCGCGAGGGTTTCGACTGAGAATTACCATAGAGTCGCGTACGTGGTCAGACGTTACACGACACAAGACTAAGGCTTTTTGCGCTAATCCTTGAGCTTACTAAATGAGGTGGTGGATTTGTTGGAAAGAGCTTATTCGTTCTGTTAAAAGGGGTAACACACAGCAGGATCTCGGTGTCTGTAAAAGAGCCAACTGCAGCAGAAGCAGCAACACACGGCAAGAAAAGAGAAACAGTTCAACTCAAAACAGACTCTCTGGATGTGTAAAGGTATATGTATATAAAAGATTGAAACTGTAAAGCTCGCGCGCATTCACACGTGGGCAACAACAATGGGATCCTATGGGGATTACCTCGGAAACCGGTAACCAAGAATACTTCTCGACAACTCGGATGTTCTGGCCTGAGGCGATGGGGCTTAAACAAACGCACTTAGAGTAGACTATACTAGTACACTAGTCTCTCGTGAAATAATCCCGATACAAAGGAAGCGCCGAGACCTCAGCCTCCTGAACGCGTCTTTGTCATAAATATTTAAGTGTTGAGTGTATTGCTCGGTACATAGTCTGCATGCATGAATTTGCAATTATTGCTCTCGACAATATGTGCTGCTGCATGGAATATATACTGTTGGAGGTGGTTTATCGCAGGATATAGTTTGTAGCCATAGTGCTGTGGATTTACTCAGAGTGAGACGATTATCAATCCTTTGGCAAGTTTAACCGCGTGGTGACGAGAGAATGCGTATTATATGTGTTGTACAGATATAGATATATAGACAATAGGTATTACCGTATACCTACGTCTATATACTGTGTGTGTAGAGAGTATTATATTAGGTGAGTATAGTCGTGATTTCGGGCTGCAGAGCGGCATGCATGACCGACTGGTAGAGGCGTCGCGGGCGATTTAGTGTAGTCGACGTTATGCTGGTAATAGATACAGAGAGTGAGAGAGTGTGGAAGCGAGTGAGATAAAGACATAGCAGAGAGTGGAAAACAGATAGAGAGCGAGTGAGCGCGAGTGAGCGCGAGTAGGCGAACCGGAGGTACACAGAGTAGTCGGGTGGTGACGTTGACTAATGATGGTGGTGAGAGAACACACTCCACTCTAACCCGACCTGTTGCACCCTCCAATAAACCCCGTCAAACGACGCGCACTGTTAAATAGAATCGTGTAACGTCTTTCAACAACCTGTGACTGATTTACTTAATCTCCCGTATATATAAATGTATATATATACCCGTCTATCCGTGTCTGTCTACTTTTAAGTCTCGCCATTCGCTGCATTAAATTGAGAGAACGAGTCGACAGTAAATAGTAAAGAGATTATGGTGATAATAATAATATTGATAATAGTGATGTAGTAGTAGTAGTAGTAGTAGTAGTAGTAGTAGTGGAAGAGGTAGAGGTAGAGGAAGACGAAGAAGAAGAAGAAAAATGATGATTTACCGGGATCACTGGCGAAGCCAAGTGACACGGAAAATTGTCGGATTATTCGCAGTTAGATAAAGAGCTTTAAAGTACGAGAAAGGCTGAGCGTAGATGAAAAGCCGAGCCGTCGGTCTCATTCTCACAGTAGGACAGCCGGTCGGTCGCACCCTCAAGTACACTCCAACGCGGATTCAATCCCGGAGACCCACCAAATAATCATCCCTCGGGTGCTAGTTCATCCCTTCGGTTGCAGAACTCTCTCACGGATTGGTACGTCCCACCGTCGACGACACCGAGACTACGACGAGGACGACCACGAGGACGACAACCACGACTGCGACGGGTTTTCTCTTATTATTGAGTGGAAAACCGTAAATTCTACGACAACTCGATATCAGTGAACACTCGATGTGTAGTCGGCGTTTGTCTTGTGCCCGAGAAATTATGTCTTCTAATGTTTTAAGCTCGAGAGCTAAATTTTATATAAAACAATGGAAATTTAAAAAAAAAGGAGGGTTAATTTAATTGGCTAATCTTCACCGTCAAGCTGGTCCTGAAACCTTACGAGGCTGCCAACTGTCGGTCGTTGTATCAAAAAAATCTTTTTCTGGTTTTCTGGCAGTTCCATTTTTGAATATCACTTTATAGAACGAAAAATATTCAAAAACACACTGCATTTAATCTGACCAGAAAAAAAATAAATAAATTATTGAATTTAAAAAGCAAAAAGGTAAAAAAAATGTAGTATTTTTCAGTGGACGTAACCGGAATACGATGCGATGCGCATTATGAATTGTCTTAGAGTGTATATAACGTCTTGGAGAAAAGACGCAGTGGTTGGTTTGCACAGTATCTACCCCGCGCGGGTAATTTCAACCGGGGTCTTTATGGCCCTATTGTTCTGAAAATCAAGAAATGTGTCAACTACAGCGAGGGGTAAAAAGGTTAGCTTGCTCGCCGCGACTCTGCTGCACACAACGTCCTGATGTCAGGGCCAGTGTAGTACGTTACTTCACCAAATGCCCTCCCGTAGTGTCTTCTACTGCTCCTTTAACGTCTAAACGTAAAATTATCTCGACTATTACTATAGTAGTGTAATGTATACTTGCTTACAGTGGCACTACCAGTTGCCAAGTAAAACTAAATAAATAATTCCTTCTTATTTTAAAATCCCAAACAATAATGAAAATAAAATAGTTGGCGAAAAGGTTTGAGTCATCTATGAGGAGTTTAAGTAATAGCCGAGTGCACCCACAATTATTATACAGCTCGTCTCCCTCTGAGGAGCCGTGCACAGAGCAACGGCGGGTGGACTCTCATCGTTATTAGCAAAGACGGTTGGTACAGCGTCAGAGAGTATAAAAGTGGCTAAACAGGCTATTCGTATGCTACTCGGTTCTTCCATCCTCGGAAATCGCGCGTTTCTGTCAGTCACAATGGCCAAGTTGAGATTGCTCCCAAGTTGAGATGCCGTCTAATCAGAAATTAAATCTTAAAGTTAATTCCAGAGCTCTCAAACGAAGTGAGCTCAAAGAATTTCAACGATCAATGTCACGTTCATGCGACACGAATTTCTTTTTTTTTTTCTTCTTCTTCTTTCACTACTACTTCTACTACTGCCACGACTATTACTGCTGTGATATCACATCATCCTGAACTGTCCTTAGTTCATTCTTCCAAGTCCCCTGTAGATTATCATGCCAACTAAAGTCCCAGCACATTAAGCGGGTATTTAAAATTGTTGAAAGTAAAGAAATTTATTAAGTATATATTATATATAGAGTAATTTATGAAGTTGAAAGGCAAGTTTGTCATGATACTGCTAATTGTAGTAGTGAACCTGACCCAAGGTATGAGCAAGATGTCGTCATATTGTCGAGCGTCGAAGTAAGTCTGTCAATTATGAAAGAGCCTTTAATAATCAAGTCTTACGGTAAAACAAGTTCCCTTGGGCGATATCTCTATCTTTGATGCTCATACCGGGTCTTATAACGGTTGAGCCTTGCGGACGTACACAGCCGGCGCATATCCGAGCCGAGAAACGAGAAGAGGAAAAGAAAAAAAGAGAGAACGAGTGTAACCAAGATTATTTTCCCGACACTCTCACCCCACACATATTGAACATAAATTTCATTCTCAATCATCATCATAAATACTAAAGTTTAATCGGATAAAAATCTCGTTTTCAGAAACTGAACGAGCTTCAGGAAATCCACTTGATTGCCCATTCGTCAGTCGCCTTTTACCCCTTCCTCAAATCATCCCTTTTGCAATCTCTCTAAATCTCCCACTACCACCAGCATCACCACCAGTATCACCATCAGCATTCTTCCTATATAGTATTCTCCGGCAGTCGCAGTACTTGTTGTAGTAGTAGGTTGTACCATCGTTGCTCTCGGTGTTGTAAAGCTCGACATTTAATTATTTGTGATATCGTGCCAAGACATACGATAATCAGATATCGGATCAGCGTGTTGCGTGAATAACGTCTTGTATATAGTCCCTGGTTAAGAGAGAAGAAGCATAGAGGAATAGTAAGTGCAAAAGCTATCCCTCTCAAGCTCCCAAGCTCTTTCCCACCACCTAGACCTCTTCTCTTATATATTCATTCCTCCATAGAAGACCCCAGTATGAGTATAGTCAGTTAGTGTGCTCCCAGCTCTTACTACACTATAACCACCCCCCGCGACTCGCGTTATATATCAAGTCAATAATTAACACCAGTTACAACTTGTGGGAATAGTAACGGCGTTTATGCTCCCGGGGACGTCGTATTTCAGAGAAATGTGCTCTCGTGCCGTCGTGGCTGCAGGAGCGTAGGAGCCACGAGGATTTGTTGGCACCGAGTGAGCGAGCAAATGGTGACCGAGTGGGAGAAGGTACAAGACGATGGTAAGACGATGGTAAGGAAGCCGAGCTAACTGATAATATAAGGAAGCTCGTTCAGCTGGTGGATTCAGGTGTGAGTCAGACAAGGACTTTTGCCACAAGAGCTTTCCTACTCCCAATCTTACTCTTACTCTTCTTCTTCATCTTCGTCTTTTACTACTACAGCTATATAATAATAGTACTAGCGCTGCTGCTGCTGCTGCTGTTTCTTGAATCTTCCCGGAAACTCCATAGGCATCCAAAGATGAACAGCAGATACCGAGTATACACACACGGAGGTGGAAATATAGATTTAGGCTAGACGGGTGCACACACCGCGAGGCAAATCTAGTCAAACACATTCGGATATATACCTCGGATAAGGAATTCACCGCGGCGGCGCTTAAGTCTCTCTGGTTTACGGCGATTACGGGTGATCTTACGCGTGATCTTACTTCTCCTGCAGCACCGGCTTCAACTCCATGCACCCTCTCGGTATGTTTGACTTGAGTTTCAGGTTTGGTAAGGGTGATTTAGTGCCGGCTTACGGCGGTATGAGACGACACTCGGTGAGTCCGCTTTTGCTGTTAGATCGCCTACGAACGGGTTAATGGAGCGAACCAAACGGTACTCGCGCCTGCGACTCGCTAGCTCTCTCTCTCGCTCTCGTAACAAGCAGCCGAGGCCAAATAAGCGCCCGAAAGTCTTGGGGATGAGATATACTAACTAGTCTGGAGTAAGAGTAACGCGAGTAGCTGGCGTTAGCTCTTCCCCTTGTTCCTAGTCTTCTAAAGACTTAATACCTAATCACTAATGATAACAATATTATACGTTAGTATAAAACCCGTCTGAGCCGATCGTATTCCTTGATTTAGAGCACCACTAATTTACTTTAATTTATTGTATTATTATTTCATTTTCTTTCCTTTTTTATTTTTTTTGTTGTTTAAATTGCATTCATTCTTAGCAGCGCCGGTGGACACAGTAATAAGCGAGAGGAAGAGATAGAATAAGAATATATAACCGAACAAGATGTTTGTTCGAGTTGAATTTCAACTGGTGTAAAAGGGCTGTGAGCACACGGGTGAAACAGTTTGTGTTAAATCAGAGCGTGCTCGTTAGGGGAGAAGATGTAGAGGCTAATTAAAATAAATCTTAGAAAGGAGTAATTATACGTGTATTAGCTTGGCTCGCCCGGCAGCACCACGTGATGGACGATGCAGCGGCAGATGTACCCAAACGCCTCTTCATTATTACATTTCCCTTATTACCACGGACGGACACGTTGCCGCCATTGCTCTAGTCTACTCGTCTCTGCATTTATCCCCCGCCTCTCTGCCTCTGACTCCTCCGCAGCCTCACGAGCTGCATCTCTCGACGACGGCTGACTGGTTGAGGCTGCAGCCACTTGCTCCCTGTCTACTTGTACAGATATACACGACAAACCCATTTAAACTGATACTATTGCAAATAATAATAATAATAAGCAAAATTGTTATTATTCCAGCCCCTGCCCAAATGACTTTGAACAAATTTACACATTTTAAATATCCTTTGAAGTTTGTTATTAAATTAACCATATCACTAGACCGTTTATCACACGAGTTATATAATAGATGTATATATTTATATATTTGTGAACATGTAGGTTGTAGGTATGAGTTGTAGTTTAGTATTATAAATTTTAAGCCGATGCAAAATCATTGATTTCGATTTCCATTTAGCAACTTAATGTACCGAATAATAATATACATCGTGTTGCAACACTTTTCATTAACGGCCTCATCCATATATATGTATTTATACGATTACGATTAATTATAATAAATACGCGAATTATTCATTTTTAATGCAACTGATATTATCGAAATTAATAACGTCCATTCGACAAAAAAAAAAAAAGTTATATTTGAAATAACTGAAATTATCCGATTCTCTGCTCTCGTCTAATGTAAATATTTTAAATTAATTGTTGCCGGTAATTAACCTTTTTTTTAATTAAAATTTTTTCATAATTGATGAGTATGAGAAAATATTTTTTAAAAACAGTAAATTCTTTGGTCTGAATGAAGATGGGAAAACTCTCATGACAGTTTTTTATTCAATTTTTTTTTTTTTAATTTATTTTTTATTTTTGCACATGAACCTTGTACTCTATCGATACATTGACATGTTGAGGGGGTTGACCACGTGCGTGGAATGGTCGGAGTGGATCGCGGGCACAGGCAGCATTAATGCCTGCTGGACAAACGAGAGGTGGGGGCCGAGAGGGGCGTTATTGTTATCTTAGATTTATAGTCATAACGGATGGTACTATAGCTCGCTAGCCAGCGACCCCGAGCGGTCTTATAATCACCCTCACCACCCTCGAGCGTCCACCTCTGGCTCTAGCTCTCTCTCTCGCTCTTCCTCTAAACTCGCATAGCCTAGCGCTGGCTAACGGGGTTGGTCTCGCCCTCGCGTAGCTCGAGCCCGCAGTTTAAGTGATTTGCGACGCGGTGGAGCCGCCATGCAGATCCTTTTGCCTGTAGCAAGCCCTCACTACTTCTCCTCTACCTCCAGCAGCTCCTCTGCTCTCTTCTGCACTCTCTTCAGCTCTGTCTCGCTTCTCCATCGGCCTTCACAAGCTCCCACACCCCCACGTATGCTCGGTGCCGGTGGCAAGCGGGCACGCCTAACCCGCAGACTCGATGCTCGTGAGGGATTAACCAAGGGCGCTCGCAACATACCACCAGAGTACGGCCATCCACCAGCTACCGGTCCCAAATTATTATGCATTGCGCAATAACGGAAAAGTACTCGTGACCCGGCAGTCAGAGAGGGAAAGAGGGAATGAGAAACTTCTCTGTAGCTACACTCTCTACTCTACTCTACTCTGCTCTCTAGCTCGTACTTCTTTCAAGGGGATTTATTCAGCTATTGGCTCTGGGGATGCCTAGACATATCCCTACACATTTATAGTTATAGTAATAGCTATATGTATACATATGAAAATATATATGTGTGGATAAAACGACCAGTTGAATCGGAAAATGTTACATCCCTGCGTATCTGTGCAGTACAGATATATAACAAACGAAAAACATATATTACATATACATGTATGTATAGGGCAGAAATAGTGTAGAAGTATATAGAGTTTACAGCGAAAATGGATCTCGGCGCGAAATGTTGTGACGAGCACGTATAGGTCTGCGGATGGAGCCAATCAAGAAATCTCAAACGTCAGCGAGTTTACCAGAAGAGCGTCGTCGACGGTTGTTATCCTGACTCGGTGGCTTCGTGACTTCGGACGTAAGCCAGCAGTAGAAGCAGCAGAAGCAAAACGACGGTGGAAATTTCGTTTCCAACTTGAAACTTTTTTTAAAATTCTATTTTATATCTTATTTTTTCCTCGACGTCATCGCTGTCGTCGTCGTCATTGATCGGATATCGAGAGAAGTAAAACACAGGGTAGCTGCTGCTGCTGCTACTGCTGCTGGTACTGGTACTACTGCAGAGGAATCGGTGAAATAATAATGGCAATAGGTTAGAGTAAAATGGCAGGGCTGGGAGAGTGGGTATATATGAGAGGGTGGCAGTAGTCAGGCAGTCAGGACGAGGGGCGAGAGGCGAGGGGTAAAAAGCGAACACAGCCAAGCGACTAGAACGATAAGGGAGACCGTGGAACTTGATGGAATTCCATAGATCCACGTCGGCGTCGAGACAGAGTCGGCTAAGCAGCCATTTAAATGCAACCGATGTGTCTCGGGGAGCTATTACATCTGATGGACGGTTATTGACGCGCTCTGGCTTATACCGAGCAGCAGTACTACCAGCAGCAGCAACTGCCCTCCCCTCTGCCACTGCCACCGTTAACCCCTCTTCTCTATCATCCGCTTATTCGAGCCCACTACCATCATCCTGCTGATACCAACACACCCTCGGCTACCAACACCAACACCAACACTATTACCACCTACATATTATACCTACGTCTATGTAGAGCTTGCAGAGAGCCCGTGACACACCAAGCGACCCCTTGGGGGCTCAGTTGAGCTCAGCGTGAGAGCAAGCGAGTGTCCGTGTAGATCTACACTGTATGGGGGCGACCGACCGACCGCCGCGACACATCGTGAATTGCTGTTGAAATTGTTGCGAAAGCGCTGTCGTCCTGGATAGAATAGGATGCCGCCGCACAGGTTCTCTGCTTTGGTGGCATAGCCAGCCCGGCAGAGGCGAATACGAACGATCGAATTACTGGATTTATCTTGCCCTCTCCTTGACTTATCCCAGAGTGCCTGGCTGCTGCTGCCGCTACTTTTCTTGTTTTCTTCTATTTTATTTTATTTTCGTTCTTTTTATCGTCACTGTACAGTACTACAAACACCCGTATTATCGACATTGTATAAAAAACAAAAACTTTGAATTTTATCATAGTTTTATTTTTCGTCATTCTCAGCTTATTCTCTTATATCATTATTGTTATGATTATTATTATTACTATTACTATTATTATTACTATTATTATTATATGGTAGATTTAGTAAATTGAGCAACGATAAAGTCATGTCGCAAGAGCAACGGCGCTCGATCGTCAAAAGACCCAAAGGTCTAAAGTATGGCTCTTAAGGATTAATCCTGATACTCAAGGGGACGCCAGCACGACGGGGGTGGGAGCCAACCGAGCCGTTGAATATAAGAGGGAGTGAGGATAAGAGTGAGAGAGCCCGAGAGTAAGAAAGAGTGTATAGTGAAGGAAAAGAGAGTAGTCTCGGAAAGTGTGATATTATCGCAGCAAAAATATTACTCAGAAAATTGCCGGCGTGACTCCGTCCAGCCTCGTTAATTACCGTAAATTACCCATAATTATAAGGACTGTAAAAGTTTTTACTATCGTCGTGGGGCAAGCCGCGAGGGGACCGTGATGCAGAGCCACACTGGGCCCACCTTGTCTCTGCGAATTCACCGAGGTGTGACCCCCGACCCTCTATTCTACTATGAAACCTTACCTAACGAGACACTTTTCTAATAAAAGTTAACCCGCTTCACTACGCCGCCACCGTCACCACAACCTAGTCCTGCTAGTCCTAAGAGTCCTGGGTGTTGGTGCGCGATTAGTCCCCTCGCTACACTCATAACCGACTCCAAAATGTCTTTCTCAGAAGTAGGACAAATGCGATAAGAAAATATTCTCTGCTCCGAAATCCCTTACGGTCTCGTTCAGTAGTCTACTGTCTGACAGAGAGCCGGACTTACTACTTGCTGGTACTGCTTATAAGACTGCATTACCTCCAGTAATTTGAATTACATTCACTGAGAAAATTATTTTTTTACTCCACGCCAATTTATTACCTCCATTAAATTTCCTCTTTCTTCTCTGATTGTTTTTTTTTCTTCAACGATATATCGGAATAGATTTTTTTAAACAGCCCGAAAAAATCAGTAAATAATTTGTAAGAGTGGATAAATTTGTGTAACGAAATTGTAGCGTCGACGGCGATCGAGCGAACATACGATCTCAACCACCACCACCACCACCAGCCATCAGTCAATTTCAATGCACTCTTTCGTTCTTGATAAACGGATGTGCAAGCTTTATGGGCCACCTGTTGCACGTGTACGCGCGTCTCGTTCGTCCAACTTTCATACTCGTTTCCAGGAGCATGAAAACGGTAAATAGATTTTGCGTGAATCTCACTCCAACTTTTCATCATGTTCTTTTCCACATTTTTCCAGATTGTTTTTTTTTTCTTTATTTTTCAATTCAACTTTTTTTATCAACTCGAAACTACTATTAACTCATTTTCCCGACAGGATGACATTTAATTTTTTTCATTTTTTCTTCAGCATCTACAAGTGTAACAGTAGCAGCAGTAGTAGTTGTAGTAGCAGTAGTAGTAATAGTAGTAGTAGGAGTATGAGTATGAGTGCCAACAAGAGCACGTAGTTGTGTAAAATTGAGCCACAGCATTAAACTCATCCGTATATAAATTGTTGCGGCACATCGTCGTGGAAACACCTTTATCGCACTTAACGAACAACAGAGGCCGAGTAGTAGTATATCCGCAGTACTACAAGTATCCTCTATCTGGTGGACGAAACTCTCTCGAGTAGGATGGAATAACCCGTGGAAAACGGGAGTACTCGGTTCCCACAAATCACCGGCAATCTTGATTTACTCGTGTTTGCCCATTGGTTCAGTATCACTTGTACAATATAATAGTATAAAGTGTAATATACCCACCGCAGAGTTGGAGAAGTCTAGAGATGTACACGTAGAGTCGAGTCGGTGCCTTTATTTAGAGTTCGGTGGTTGTAGCTGGTGGTGGTGGTGGTGGTACGGGCACTGATGCTACTTCTAAGCAACTAGCCATATCCGTTTTACCATTAGGAAGCTCTAGATTAGCTCTGTGCCTTTTCCTCCAATGAAATAACCGAGATCACACTATCGCGTCCATAAATATATGTTATTATTAAACTCTACAGACAAAACAATAATATGTATAATGGAAGCAGAGAGTCGCGATAGATAAAGAGCGCGAGGTGACGTTAAAAATAAATATACAAATGTCATTGAATGACGATGAATTAAATGGATTTATATAAATGCATTCGTTAGCTGTTTTATTCTAGCAGGATATGATGTACATCTCGGTAACGAACAACAAAATGGACGGACAATTTTAACCCAGTACGTCCATTCTGCGATGATTTACAAGCATTAGCGAATATTAATTTCAATATACGTTTTACACGCTGGGAGAGTGGTGGCGAGTGATGAGGACAAAAACGATAGATAGACGCGGGTAACCGGAAGCGAAAGAGAGTTAGTCAAAAAAATGAGTTTTAGTTTGGATGACGATGCTGCTGCTGCTGCTACTGCTGGAGCTGGTGCCGGTGGTGGTAGACCGGGATTGTGGGAGTCAGGGGGAGAAAAAGTTGGAGTAGGGAGAAGAGACGGGTCGACGCCGCACGTCCCAAGCTACAAATCAACTGTTCCGAACAAATTATGAATGATATATTCGTTCCACACATTTGATATATTTCTGTCTCTCGTACAAATACATATTCGTGTGTCCGCTGCATCCAACTGCAATACCAAATGTTGAAAATATGCCGACGTTCTGGCACTATTTTCTTTCACAAATCCACAGCGTTATCAGTGTCACATATTTAATCTAAAAAAACGTGGATTATTTTTTTCCCTCTCTCACCCTCGTTACCGCTTGTAAATTGTCATTTTTCAAAAATATCTATTGTGTTTTGACGCTCGAAATATATTTAATTTATTTTTATTCCGTATGTTATTTGTGATGTTTGTTTTTAATTTGTTAATAAATAATAAAAAAAATAAATATAGATGTATATATATAATAATAAAACAAGCGAGCATACGCTTATAGGAACTGCGATAACACCCTAATGTTCAGTGTACACCATCACCGAAATGTTTGAATTTTGAACATAACATCCGCAATAACTTGCCGCTATAAAAGCCATCGACAAATCAAATTTCGACGTGATTCATTGGCTGATATAAATTTTGGTATCCAGACAGGAGAAACGTCGGTGACGTGGACATGTGTTTCTCTCGGGTTTCTCTCGTGTGTGATACCTATTATTATAACATCTCTTTCTCGCACACATTCATATAAACTAAAATGGCATTTATTCATACACAGCCACCCCCCGAGCCACCGGTCGCAACTCACAAAACAACGACTCTGTCCATCATTCTCACTCTCATCGCTGTTGTACATCGGTTTACGTTACCAAGTGAACAAGTGTCATGATATCCAATCATCTATCCCATTCTTCCTAAATTCATCCATTTTTTTTATCATTTTTTTTCCGTCTATTTTTTCACTCCAATAAACGAACCACCGACACCGGGCACTTTTTCATTTCTCTGCTCTCATCACTCGCCCCAGGCATTTTTTCTTGTTGCATATACTTTCTTGCTGTATATAAATAAACTACTGGCTCATTTTTTTTTATGTTTCCAGATAAAACTACAAAAGTTTTCGCGCCTTTGGAAACTCAAGAAAGATGCGCGCATCTTCGAGATATCGCGAGCTCGAGACCGCCGGCTAAATTTCCAATTCTACGAGGGAAAAAAATATAAAAATAAGTAAAAAAAAGTTTTATTAAACAAGAACAAGACTTTGTTGAGATACAAAAGCTTCTTCATACTGTAAAGAATATTACGAAGAAAATTACCATAACCATTAGAGTTAAAAAAAATGAAATAATTAAATATTGTTAATAATTATTATCCGAGGAAAGTTAATAAAAGTAGGGCGTTATTTTCAGCTGCAAGTACAAACAATAATTTATAAGCCAAAGAAATTAGCAGTGTCGAAGATAGAGTTTGCACAGAAACATTATATCTAGAGAACGAAATACTACACGGATTATCAGACGACTCTCAAGCCAGCAGAGAAATCCGCGGCACGACCACAGGGTTGGGAGGAAATAAGCGGAACACCAGATAAGAACATCCTACCCGATGTCACGTAGCCTTTTGAGTATGATGGTTTTCCTCTTCTCACACGCAATATACAGCTCCAAATATTGCCGACACGAGCTAAATACATTCTCTTTATTATTATTATTACTAATTTGTTTTATTTTATTTTTTCTCTTCGTTTTTTGTTCGCTACTGTTATTGTTATTAAACCAAAAGTAATTAACAGAGAGTAAAAAATAAAATTTTATTATGACACCGAGTGTAATTGTTTGTTTTTACGGCAACAATTCCAGCAAGACATAATTTTCCCTTAGACATTATGAATATATACATATATCTTTGTGTACAAGTAGATGAGCAAGAGACTGGAGGGAGCGGGGTACAAGGGTTATGGCAGCGGAGATAGCGAGCCAGAACGAGGGAGAAAGCAATCAGAACTTGGGCCATTGCTAGATATTACTGAGACGTGAGAGATGTCTCCTCAATCATATTAATTGCTTAGATAAACGTTACCGAACGGCAATGGCATCAACTTACCTCAAACTAACATAACTCCCACATTCAAAATCTAAATCTATCTCGTAGCTAATAAAATTATTTTTCTTTTTTTCCGGCCAGGCAAAAGTTTTTAAACTCCGTCGTAAAGCTTACAGAAAAAAAATTTATTATTTCGGATTTCAACTCAGAAAATCAATCTAGCACATCCTTTTATTTTAATTATTAATATTTTGACCTCGTCTAATTTGACGTCAGTAAATGTTGGAATAAACAGACGATCAACTGAAAACAGCCGAAGCTAAATTTATTTTTTTTGTTTTCTAACTTCCCGCGATGAAAATTTAAAATTTTCGAAAAATGGCAAGTTGTTGGTTTCAGTTCGACTTTCGAAAATCAACTTTTCATCAGATCTCGCCGTGTTGAGGTCCTAAGAAGCTAAGAAATTCTATAGAAAAATTAGACTCAGCTCCCTGAGTTCGAAAACAGCGGGAAATTTTGAGGTTTTCTCGCAGGGCCATTTTTTCAGATTTTTTTTCGAACTTGACTTCTCCAAAAATCAGTCGAGCGAATTTTGTTCAAGTCAATAATATTTTAACATCATTGATCAAATGTTTTACTGCTTAGAAAGGCAAGAAACATAAATCTCAATGTATTGAGCTCGAAGACTGAAAAATATTACGAAACCAGACGAAGAATCGAGGGTTTTTAAATTTTTCGAATCTCTCTTGTATCAATGCTAGGGATTTAAAAAATAAAATAATGTTAAAAAAATGTGTAAGCCCTTAACGACGTCTCGTAACTGCCAAGTCATACTTTACGGGAAAAGAAATCACACATACTAACATATGCAACAGGTATATCGGCTAGACTGCTGTTTCTACCGAGATAACGATTGTTCTTTGCTGACGTATCAAGTTACATTTATATAAGTGACTTCGTTTACGACCGCTGTATTCTGCTAACACCTCTGAAATAACAGCTCGAACTTAAGTACATGGACGGTTAAAAACCCCAGCACGGCTAGATTCTACACCAGAATATATTAATAAAATATGAGTCTATAAATATATTCCAGCGAGTGCATGTGACTAAATAAATAATTAAACTTGCACTTTTCTTCTGTCTAATACTTTTTTCCTATAATGCAAGAGCCACATACTTGTAGTTAGGGCTCTAGTGTACGTGTAAATGTTGCGGTACTGTACGTGCTTGAGTTGACGACTCAGCGTATATAAAACAGGCTGACCGACAACGCCCTTGGACGGATGAGTTTGCTCCGCGGGTTCTGCGAGTTCAGCCAGACACGACCTGTAATCTTGTGTCAACAGAGGATAATATCGTTGATCAACTGCCAAAGGATATAGGGGACTTTCTAATTTTAAAAGCCTACATCCCGCCAGCTCGTTTGGACACGGGCAAAAAAAATAAAACAAAAAATACAAATTGTCAGGTTAATTTTTGTGAACTACCTCTCTTTATTACACTGAATATACTTTAAACAGAATAAAATATCCGGTGTTAGCTTTTACTCGAAAACACATTTTGGTAATGCGGAAAAATATTATTTTTAGGTTTAAAAGCTGGAGAGAAAATGTTAAAATAATATTTTGAAGAAGTACATGGGTATGAATGATAATCTCAGTAATTGCTGGGAATGAAAATATTCTGATTTTATTAGCTTTATCCGATAGCTATGATAATCGCCGACAATCAAGTTTCACAGTAACGATTGGCCCACGAGCCCGATGCCAAATGCACCAGCTGCATATGCATGACGCAATCTCGTATCCACATCCGCACTATCCCGAAGCCGAGGATGACGATGATGATGATGATGATGATGATGATGAGAATGAGGACGAGGATTGTGATGGTGCGGTAGTAGTAGTGGTAGCAGCATGAAGCTCACTCGATTCCCGCGGTGTGTCATTACTCGTCATTATCCAGCTATCGAATCGCTCAGCAATAACTATCTGACCGTGTGTGGGCATCCCCACACATTATTTCAGATATATACACTCACGAACCCGGGCTTTGCTCGCGGAATCATCATTGCGGGTTCCGTCGTCATCATAGTCGGAATGGCTCATAACTTATCGCGTGTGATCACACTCGCCTTCACACTGCGCAGAGAATAATGCCTGAATATTTCCCACAATTATCACCTAACTCCCTGACATAAACACACATCAAAATGTATACTCCAATCCAGGATGAATGAATGAATAGCCAGCTGTACTTATGGGTTGTATGACTGCAGTAGTGTATATTGATATGTGTACATATAAATAAGAGAACTTATGTCTGTATGTATGAGCTTCTATAGCAGCAGCAATTGTCCGAGTTAAGTGAACATAAGTCTTGAAGCAAAGTATAAAGCCACAGAAAAGAGGCTTGACTCTTGGAAGGTTTCTATGCTTGCAGAGTACGAACGGATGTTATTGGCAGGAGAGTGGAGCCATTAGTTGTGATGATGGATGCCTGACAGGAACGCTGGCGTCCTACCCGGGCGGCAGTTATAGTAAGTAATGGCTTCACTCTGTACCCTGAGAAAGCCTTGAGAGGGAACCACCACCACCCTGCGACCTCTTCTCAACGGCCATTTCAACACACACACACTTGCACACATACACACATACACACACCTCTTATCGCCGCTTCACCTCTGCCGACGTCGCCGTGTAATAACAACAAATCTTGCCTATATTAATTCTCTGACGGGCATAACTCTCGTTATATATTTTCAACAAAAAAACACACCGATAAAAATGTCACCTCCACTCTGTGACTTAAACACAAGCTAAAGTATTATCGAAATTTTTCGTACCTCGAGTTATAGTCACAGCTATACTGTGCTAGACTATTGTTATTGTTTTTCTCCTCGTATGTATTTGTGCCTCCATATACAGGGTGATCACACCAGGACGAGCTATCGCGCGGTTTAGGCACAGTAATTATTGTTGGAATAATCTGCCGCGAACCCAATGGGACCATTTAAATTAGAGTGAGAAAACGATAGCCCAGTGCGAACACGCACTATACAAGCATCATCATCATCATTGCTGTTGCTGCTGCACATACACACACCCACCTCTTTTACTCTCAGTACTTCTCTTTGGATCCCCCTCGCGCCACCCTAAATCATTGATTGTTGCATTATCTGTTATTGGCAATGCAATTAACCGTTTACGGTAAAACAGCGCAGCGCAGTGGTTGTTCGGCGAGAACTCCACGCGTATCCAGCAGTTATATGCATCAACCGCTCTCTCGTCCTCTCATTTTCTCTCTTGCAGCACTGTAACTCGGTACACACCAGTATTGTCCATATAACCCGATGTCCCTATCCGCAGGCTAGAATGAGAGAGAGAGAATTGATTTGTTGTACACAAGCGCCCAGCAGCACTCGTCTCTCCTGTTTCCAAATCCCGAAACCCAAAATCCGCGGTAGGATTAAACGCACCTCGCAAATGCCAGCCCTCTTGTTACCGCTTATTCTCTATATCCTGTCTCGCTTACCCCCTCCCCCTTCTCCTCAGTGCGATCTACACCGTGTGCTGTTATTCTGCGTACATGATCAGGTGCAATTACAATCGCAGGTTAATAATTGTTGCAATAGGGGGACGAGGCACGCTTTAGATTTCCACTACTATATAGATATATTCGTACGCTTTATTTGTAAAGGGCGCTATGATAACGTTGATACAAAACGACTCACGAAATGCTTAAGCTTCTTAAGCGATATCACAACGAGAACCATTGGCTCGACCGGTGGTTCCGCAGAACAGCCAACGCGATCGCCACCGGCATCGGCGATTTCATATTCAGTCTGTTCGATATGAGAATATGGATGGCCACAGTCAATTATATGGATTTTAATGGCCTGGGAAAATGTTTCCATGGGCATATACGGTATTTACCTTTAATCCGCAACCCCACTAAGCCAGCGACAAATTTTCTTGATATGTCGATGATGAGAAACAATGCCGGTGGTATCATCTGCGCGTATTCATACCGCTATTATCTAATAAGAGGAGCTTCAAGGCTATACTAACAGTAAAAAAAAAACATAAGGGATAAAAATAAAATAATAAGCAGATATTTGGTCGGGGGAAAATGGCTCCGGGTATTAGCGAAACTGTCTGCTAGGCGACAACTTATTTGTATAATAATACCGTGTAAAAGCGCATGTGTAATTATAAGTGTAATACTAATAACGCCTTAAGGCCAATAAGAAGCCTAGTAATTGGACGCTAATAGCATTGAGACAATTATCTCGTTGCTACACACTAAGCATATTAAAACAAAACTTATTGTTATTTAATCGAGAGATTTTATACGTCTTTGCTACAAACACACGCAGCTCTATTAAACTATTTAATTATTTTATTATATTTTACGTAAAATATATTTATTGTTAATTGCCGCTGTACTGTTTTAATGGTTCAATTATAAAATGAAGAAAAAATAAAAAAAAAAAAAAGAGTTAAAGTTTTAAGATGTATATAGAACGTACGTAGAAGGGAATGGAAGCGAAAAATGTATAAATGATGCTGAGTAGTACAAAGTGACCGTAAACTGCTGGTGTACCAGTCTCAAACATTTTTATAGCAAAAAGACGTCATGAATATGGAAAACTCTGTGTATATATGTGAATGTGGATGTGTATATATAGGTATAGTATATATTGTAATGGGAGTTTGCAACCCGTCCGTAGCCAATGAGCCACTAGGATTCTTGTCGAGGCTTTTGGCATAAGTCCTTGTTATGATTCAAAGGTTTAAGCCGTGCGCGGGGTCTCAACCACCGACACACCGACATTTCCCCTCAGCTAATTCCACCACGGGAGTTTTCCTCCGTCTACTCTACTCTGAATACACAAGTTGTGGTTTTCGACGACAACGTCAATAAGTTAAATTATCTTTGGACATCGCCGTGTGTACATAAATAATAAACACAATAAATAATAACGTAACAACGGAATAAAATAAAAGAGAAGAGAAGGTAAAGAGAAGAGAAGAAAATTTCCAAGAGGATGGGGCGGAGAAAGAGTGCAGTGGATGGAATAAAAATTAAAGTTGATCGAGAATGAGTTGTGGGGAGTGCGATGAGAGGTGTGGGCCGCGTATATGGAAGATATAGAGAGATGAATAAGTTTGTGGTGGTATAGAATACTAGTATGGTATCCATTAGGGACAGAAGTATTCGCGCTTGAGATATATCGACGTCGCCCAAGCGAATTTATAGTGACAGCGGCGCTTGAAGGGATTGTAAATCCCCGTTTGAGGATCGCTGATACCAAGTTTTATGTGGGACATTAGTTGGGTGGGGCGTGGTTGAATGGCGCGGAGTCGAGAATAGCGCTAGAGTTGCCTGGGCGCTATAAATTAGCCCGAAATGAAAGACAAATCGCCTCGGAGCTGTCCGCCCGTTTGCCCCGACGTGATAGAAGCGCAGACCGAGCTGAAGCTGGTGGTGGTGATGCTGCTGCTCCTTCTTCTGCTTCTCCTCTGGCAAGCGTTTGGTCCCATGGGAGAGAAAGGAGACCGAAAGCTCATCAGCTTCCTCCATCGTTTTCATCTCTTACTTTCTACTCTTATTCTCCGGACATTTACTTATTTTTTTTCTCATCAGCCGTCTTGCTTTGCTGGCTACTTTGATTGACGTCTCTTGGAAGATTTATTCAGGAAATTAATTTATTGTTAATTGAAAAAAAAAAAAAAAATTACGCAGGTACATGCGTTGGAAACAAAGTGGCTGTCTGTTGGAAAAATGTAAAACACGTATAGAGATGTCAAAAAAATAATCCGGCCGCGTAATAAAGATAACAAACAGAACGTATAATATAATTTTTAAAAATTCAGAGGCAAACAAATAGATTTGAATTGGATTAAAGTTGTTTGGCATGTTGATTGGACTGAACTGGCTGGTTTACAAGACACTATACACGAGTAGAAGTATACATAGAAGGAGGAGGATCCAGTCGTGGCAAAGGGATCTTATCGTAGTAGTATCGTAAAGAGAAAACCGACATTACTTGCCCGCGGATGATTTGCCTTGTTAACGACCTCGAAGATCAGAGAGAGGGGAGAGGAGAGTCAACCCAATCTCGACAACGACAAAGAGCCTTTTGCTAAGAACCGACCGCAAACGCAAGCCCTCAAGGCATCCAGAGCTCTCAGGAGTTGCTGACGTCACGTCGACAAAGGTTTGAGACGTCAATTAATTAGCGTGTACTTTCACTACCTTTAATGGAGAAAATCGAGTTAAGTTTACAAACTTTCATCCCTAATCTCTCCGTTGAAACAAAAACAGAAAAAAATTAAATTCAAGAAAATTAATACCACTTACGCAAGAAAGTTTGTTTTAATAATTTTGTTACAAAAAAAAAAAAAAAAAAAAAAAAAAAAAACATTTCAATACGAGTATTAATTAGCGCGTACAAAACCAATAAACAAATATTTTCCATTTGTCAGTTATTATTATTTTAAAACTCTGTAGAATATATAGATGCATACGAGCACACACACACACACACCTACAGGACACATCCGGTAATTTTGCAAAAAGCTCGGCATCCTGCCCACGGGAAAATAACTCATATGTAGGACACGGTGACTGTTCGCGAGTGTCTGTGGCGAAATGAACGTTTTAATTCCCCTCCATAAAAGCCAACGACAAATCAAACTACTTTGACATGATTAACTGGCAAGCATAAATATCGGTATCAATGCACGTGCGCACGCAATGACGCGTCGTGCCCTGCAACTCGTCTGCCACTTTTTTTCCATCCCTTTTCCTCCCGGTCTTCCTCTTCCTCTTTTTCACAGCGCGCTCTGTCCCAGCGCTGGATAAAAGCTCGCGAGCATGTGATCTAACGAATAGCATCCGCCATTGACCATCGGTTATACATTAAACTGTGTCTTCCCTCATATTTTAACAGATGCACTTTGATTTTTATTTTCAAACCATTTTTTACCATTTTTTCCATTTAAGATATCACGATTTTACACATGTGATGAATTGGACAGGCGTAACATTTAAATATAGGGATATCCATTGTGGTCGTATAAAATGACCACGTCATCCCCGTCGATTGTATGCTAATTTTTCGTGCACTTCTCCATTCTCTCACCACCAGGTAGTCAAGTCTATTCATAAACATTTTTTTTTCATCAAGATATTATTGAATAAGATCACGAGATTGTCATTAATTATATCTTGTTGTTGCTATAAAATTTTTATAAATATACTAGATTTTTTTTTTGTGTGATCGCTCTTCTAAAAATTAGTATTCGGTAAAAAAAAAATTCCATCGAGCTCAAAAGTTTAAATTTCAGAGATTACTCAAGAATTTTTGAAATCTTGAAAATATTCAAAAATGGAGTTTTTTTCTTTTTGAGAAATAATCTAAAATGTTCATCCTAGAATATGAATTTCTGGAGGTCACTCAAAAATATCGAATACTCGAAAAATTTTAAAATTTTTTTTTCACCATACAAAATTTTTTAAATGATAAGAGCGCAAAAAATATGGTATTGAAGTTAGCCGACGTCCAATAATTTTTCGATTTTTTTTTAAATAATAAATTATAAAAAAAAAAAAAAATTTGAAAAAATTGCACCCATAGTTTTTTAAATTGTCTACATGTGTATATTTTTATTTTTTATTTTTTTATAAATTAAACTGTCGAAAAAAAAAACAGTAAATTGTTAATTGTCTGCTAATTTCAAGATCATTAAAAAATATAAATTTTTTTCTAACTTATTTAATCAAATAATAACAATAGTATCGAGGTAAGTTACTAATTTTGAAATGCAGCGGGTTGAAACGAGTAGTTGACAAAGAATTTAACGCATGGACTTGAAGATATCACAAGAATCGCAGAATAGTAGCGGCGGGGAATCCTCGAAAAAGTTTAAGAGTTTACGGTAGGTGAATGTAAGAAACTAGGTTACTGCAACAGGTGGGCACTAAAGTAAATATACGCACATTACGCGGTCATTCATTGTACTTGCAACAACATCTTGACACGTGCATGCAAACTCGCGGTGATCGCCCGACGAATCGGTAATCAGCGATCAGTAATTCCATCGATTCGTCAACATCGCAGTGAAGGCGAATAAAAGTCCTGGAACTCCGAATATATCCGTTAAATTTTGACCGCAGCGCGTTAATATTTTATTGGATGATATACTAAAAGGAAGTGGTTTAAATTTTATTATAAACTGTCATTAACGGATACTTGGAAGTCGTATAAGCGAATAAGAGTGTAGTAAGCGACGAAACATCCGCACCTGTGTACATCATTAAAACGCATCGTTGAATATTATAACGCTGTGTCTTTAACGAGAGACAGTAACACCCTGAGTAACTTGTAAACTCACTTTGTTACGACTTGTTGAAAAGAGTTACGGCAACGCCTCTATAGAGTCCTCACAATAAATTTTTACTACCTCTCAAAAATAATTTTTATCGTCACTTTACTCTTTTTTTTTTTTTCTGAATATTTATATGACAAATTTAATATTTTATTACTTGATAAAAAATAATCAGATTATTTTTAAATTGAGTAATTACTGGTTTCGAAATCGCGTATATTACAGCAGCTCTTGGATTACTACTGAATTATAAAAATTTAATAAGCGATTTATTTATAGATGTAATCAATTTCTGGCTTTATTTAACCGGCTTTTTCTGAGCTTACTACAAAAATAAATATAAGAAATTGGATTGATTTTTTATTAAAAGAAATTAAAGTCAAGATCTTTCGATTTCGTTTTTTCAATAAATCACGAGTGCGAGAGATTTAAAAAAAGTCAAAACGGCGCTTTCCCTCATCAGGCAGCAAATCAAAAGGGTAAAGTGAGCAGTGGAGTATGTAGTTTGTGGGGTTTGGGGTGTGTGGTGTTGAGTAAAGTGTATAAGAGTACAGAAGACCCCTTTTGAAGAGCAAAAGCTCTAACGTTCGATAAGCCGGGTACCCTTTCCCCGGTGGATTCGCACAAAGGCCTAATTACCCATAAATTGTCTGATTTACGACGGTCTAGAAATGTAAATATGAAATATGAAAATGAGGATGGTTGTAATAAAAGTGATGTACGAGACTCTGTAGGGTCGTTCGTGGAAGCGTCCATCATGCCTGTTTGTGATGGGGTGTCTTTGTTTGGCTGCCGAGAGCCATTTTCCGTTTCTCTTCTCAAAACCGCTCTAAATTTACTCCATATGGACTACCTGGGTACAATTACCTACTACCTATTACAGTTATTATTGTTGTAAGCGTAATTACTGTTTCACAATTTTTTTTTTTACGTCACACCCAAAAAATTTTAGGAAAATCTGAATAGGGGTGGGCTTATATTTATGTTACATGTAAGCCTTTTTTTCTTAAAGGGCCCATTTTGCCCCACTTCCCTATATATATTTTAAATAATCCTGCAGTCCGTATGTCTTTTTTATGTGTGACATTATTATATTTATCTTGAATTATATTTACGTCAAGCTATAAGGGCTGTTTATAGTATTTCGTGAGATCGAATTTAAAATCTAAAAGCACTACAATGCCAGTAAATTCACGTCCACGCTATAGCATAATCGTAGAATGTTATGTTCCTGCCTGCCACTACAATATATAGATATATATATATATTTATAAATAGTTTTTGAGCATTGAGAACGGACTGAAATCCTCACGGTAAACGGAAGAAAACCAGTAAATCGTACCAAAAGTCAGGCCATTTTAAGCAATAAACGGCAAGCACATTGGTCCAAACTTACTGGCATTTCCCATGATCGTGTTATTTAACGACAAGTACTTTCTACAGATATTAGCTTCTCATAGCATCAAAACTTGCATATATTCGTCTTTACTTTAAACTTTAATTATCACAAATTATTACTCAGCGCCGCCTAATTATTTTTCACGTTATTTTATTGTCACGAGACTAATTTCCTAATAATTAACAAATTACTTTTTTTTTAATTGCCTGTAAGTCAATTAATTTTTGAAAATATAATTTTACAGAAGATTTATTTGAAAATCCATAATTTGTAATTTTCATTAATTCTTAAATACAAAAAATTCAATCTCAACTTTGATAACAAAAAAATAAATCTGAAAAGGGAAGTCCCAAAACTTCTTGCTGTTTTTGAACTCAGGGAGCTGAGTCGAGATTTTCTATAGAATTTCTTAGACAAAGGCCGGACTCAAAATATCAAGATCTGAAAACCCTGAATTTTCGAAAATTGGACCGAAACCAGTAACTTCCCATTTTTTGGAAATTTCCAATTTTCATAGCGGGAAATTTGAAATTTTTCTAATTTAAATCGACCTCAATATTTTGATTAGTTAGTAGTCACATTATTTTTTTACTAAAAATTATCTTTGAATTTTCTAAATTATGTCTTAAGTAGAAATTCACATAAAATTAATGAACTTTAATTTCAATCGTCTTCAAAAAGTGAAAAAAATTTCCAAGAGTATACTCAAACGGAAAGTTAAAGAAAATTCTATTTATGAATCATAAGTATTAATTATGATTACATTCCAATACTCCAATTATCTATATAACTTTTTTTTTAACTCAAAAATTCATAATTGATAGTAAAAATAAAAAACTCAAAATTAAAACGACCAATGTTCGGTCTGTTTCCATCTCTGAATACTTTTAATAACTTTTTGAAGTTACCGACAGTCGTATACTTGCCAGTGATGGCAATCTTTCTTTATCTTCAGCAGGTCGAGTTTGAAATCCAGAAAAAATAATATAAACAAACGCAAGATATCAAATAGCCCCGTGTCAGACCATCCTGAATAAAATAATAAACAAATAAAATAAAGATCTAAGATGAAAAATGGACCATGGTCAATTAGACGTGGACAAGCAACTACAAGAACTAAAATCCTTCTCAGAAAATATAGATAAGAAATTAAACGAGATCACTTCCGCTCTAGGATGGAGCACCGACAGTATAACAAACGTGAGTAAATAAAAAAATTATTATTTATCTATTTAAATGAATAATAAAATTATTTTTCCAATAGTATACCCCGCCAATAATTTGTCCATTTGACAAAGCGCATTGTTTGTCAGACAAGAGGTTGGATGAACATTTAGAAAAATGTCTATGGAGAGCAGAAGGTTATGGAGACTCGGATGTCCCCTTGTCTTTACCAACTCTACCAGCAGATTCTCCTTTTTGCATACAGATGAGTAAGTTTTTTACCCATAAAATCTATCGACAAGTAAATGGTGACGTTGTTTGTTTTTTTTTTAGCTGAGAGCCTGCAGGACGAGATTTTGAAGTCAGCGAAACTGGGGAACTCATCTCTTGCAATAGGTCAGCAGCAAAAAAGTATTTTTAATCTCGATCTGAGTAATTTTAAACTCATAGTTGAATTACACTCGTAAATTATTTTCAGAATTTCATATATATTATTTGTCTTGAACTGGACTATCAATATCCTTTTTCATATCCTTTTAAAATTACTATTTTGTACTTCTGCTTTAATTATTTTTGTCTATTTGAATCTCATTAAATTGCGGGCTTTCTCATTCATGTCGTAGCCGTATTCAAATTTTATTAATTAAAAAAAAAAGTTAAAGCCTCCATTAATATCAAGACAACATAATTACAATTGTCGCTGGGATGTAGAGTAGAAGAAAAATCACGGACAGTTGGTGTCGATTAGAAGTTAAACGAAATTTGTTAAATAAATTTCAGCAAAGTCTTCATATCAATTTTTTAATTTAAAAAATGTCAAATTGTTTAGCTGAAAATTTATTTAACAAATTTCGTTGGACTTTTAATTGATAAAACGACTTTTTCAACGATACTCTAGTTTTTTTTTAATTAATTAATAAAATTATGAATGAGAATGTAGCAGACAATTCTTTAAATTTTATAATAAATAAATAAAATATAAGTAGAGTAAAAATGAAAAAATGCATATTTAGATAAATGCAAAATCTGTACGCGCATTTTTTTAAATTCCATTGTTTTAATTAAATAATTAATTTATTTCAAATTCATAAATTGTCTCATGTCTGCTACATTCACACTCATAAAATTTCACTACGGTCATGACAGTTGAAAGTCATTGAGAATTTTTGATAAATGGAAGGGAGAGGGGGAGCACTGTTTGAAAATGCCCTTAATTAATATTTATATTTGTTAATAAGTAGAATAATTATTTAATAGCATTATTATTATTTCTTAACAATTATAACAGGCGGCAGCGATAGATTAATACCCCGGACTTCAGACCGACTGACTGCTGACTTTACTGCTGATGAAAGGAAAGCACTTTACGAATATTATTTAGCACATACGGCTCAACCAGACATCGGAGAAGACATCGCTGACTTAAATAAACCGTAAGAATTAAATAATCCACAAATATATTTAGTGAAATAAATAAATGAATAAATTTTACAGAAAAAAATCAAACGACCAAAAAAGGACATCGTACCTGGAGCTGCTGGCGCATGAAAGAGATTTGAAGCGACGTCGAGCTAAGCATCGAGGAGTTCACACAAATAAAAAATCGCAAACAGAAATATTACGAGAAGTCATCAATCAGCAGATGGAGATGCTGACGGAGTACATCGCCGAGAAAAATTACAATGGAGCTGTTGGAACTGAGGCTGTGAAAGAAGAAGTAGAAGACACCAATGAACTAAAAATAAAAAATTATCGGCACAAAGAACGATACTCAGAGAAACCTAGACCACATTCTGACCACTCCAACGGCAGAGATACTTCTAGGAACCGGGACGATGATGACCGGTACAAATATTCACACAAACATTCGAGACGTGAGTCAGACTATGATGGAAGAAGTGGAAAACGCAGCAGAGATTACGAAGATTTTAAACATTCCAAGCATCACCACTACCCGAGAGATCAGGACAGACATCACCGACATCATCAGCATCCAGATGAACCAAATCACAGAAGTCATGATAAATATTCGAAGCACAGTCATGAAAAACTACACAGCTCTCGAGATCGGGACAGATCACGTGGAGATTCAAACCCTTCGAAAAAATATAAATACGATGAAAAAAAATCACATAGAAGACATTAATTTATTTTTAATTAAATAAAGATAATTTTTAATTATTCTGTTGGCTGTTGATTTATTTATTTATTGTAATTTTACTCCACCTCAATTAAATGTTTAATGACTCAACAATACTTATAATAATAATAATAATATTAAAATTAAATATTAGACATCAGTAGAATTGTTTGGTAAAGAAATATTGTAATCAGTTTCATTTTGTTTAGGTCTCTGGAGCGGATGCGCGACTAGTCTAGCCATCGAACTGAACAATGCCGCGGAGACACGTCCAACTTCCAGAATAAATGAATTTTCTTTAGTGTCAAATCGTTGCAGTTCACCGTAAATTTTTTCACAGTCGTCGTCGTCACTCGGTGGCTCGTGGACGAAGAGAGCGTCGAGAAAAAAGTGAGGATGTTTTACCAGCAGGTCAAAGCACACGGGATCCGATATGCTGGTGGTTATTTGAGATCTTCCGTAAATGAAAACCACACGTGTCACGTAAGTGGGAATGGTCGGGTGCTGCTGGAGATCTATTTTGTCCAAAGCCATCCCGAAGCACTGGGTCAAGTCACAAATATGTTGGTCCTCATCGCCGAGAGGGCTGTCCGTGATGCTACTCAGGACATTGATCACTTGCTTGATGTTGTTGGTGAAGTCGCAGAGCCATGATGGTGACTCTGCACTCAGTGTCATTATCGCGAACTCGTGGCTGCGATTTATTGTCGACTTTGCGTGAATAAACATTTCTACAGCCCGTTTTATCAATTGCAGAGGTTGAATTTTCCTTCCTGACTCAAATTCGTAAGGAGTTATCGTGGCTTCCTTGGCGGTGTCAATTATAAAGAGAATTTTTTCTGGTACGTTGATTACTGGAACTTTACCATCAATGAGGTATTTTTTTTCGTGATACGATTTAGGCATTTTCAGTTTATCATCAAGATGATGCTGGTGGTCAACTGGACTCATGGCACTGGACATTGACAAGTTACTCTTAGGACGATTACTTTCTTGATAACTTTGGTTTGAATCTGTTGTGAATGATTCGAGCTGGCGGGATAGAATAGTCACTTCGTCTCCCGACTCATTCTTCACTGACATTATTCAATTATTATTAAATACTGATGGTAATCTAGCCTACTTACGGGTTTACACTTCAAGCTCTTGTTGCTGTTATCAAATAACTTTGACTATCTCTTTGTGTTATTGTTTTGGTTATGATCAACGCACCGAGTGTTTCGTAGGTTAGGTTCGAGATCCAACGAGATCGAGGGAGCTATCTTGCGGACACGTGAGTTGGCTCTCTTTTTCAAATCTTTTATGTAAATTTATCACTCTACGGTTGGAATACTCAAAGTTTTGTCATTGCAACAGCGGATATTCATCCAAAGATATTTTTTAGGCATTTCCAGGCTGACATGAAGGGAATTATAGGAAAAAGTTTGAGAAGTGATAGAAAACGGAGAAAAATATTTTGAGCCCTAGAACAATCCCAGACCCAGGTGTCTGAGCATCTGCTTCAGCTCTGTGGCCATTAGAAATTTATTTTCTCTTTACTAAAGGAAAAAAGTATTCCAGCTTTCTGAGCTCAAAGCCTGGTAATTTTTTAAATAAAAAAAAATAATTTTGATCAGAGCAGAATCAGAATCCATAGTAATTAGAAATTAATAATCCTTCGGTTTACTTTGGGAAAAATTGTTTCAACGTTACACCGACTGAGAAAATTTCTCGTTGATGATTTTGGTGTTAAATTAACGAATGGAAAAAAATTTTAGCCTTTCAAACAATGATGAAATTATTGAAATGAGATCTAGTAGACAAAGAAGACACTGACTCGAAAAGATCATGAACTTACGGTCGGTAATAGAACTGCCTTTGAAAACTGTTTTCAAATTTCCCGCATTTTTTGAAACCTATCCCATAATGGCGGCAGTAAAATTATTGTATGGTGACAAAATAATAATAATGAATAAAAATATACGTATAAATTAATTAGACAGAAATAATGAAAATTATTCATTAGAAGTTCGGGAATCAGTTGATATAAAAATAATAAATGTATTGACAGACTCACCAGTTAAGACAATCTTCCGAATTCGATCACTTTCTAAATATTCTGGAAAAAAAAAACATTCATTTTAAAATAAATGAATTATTTTAAATATTTTTTGACAGGTTGAAAAATCAATAAGGAGAAGTAAGAATTTTTTTGACTTCTTGATTAAAAATTTAAAAACAAAAAAATGATTACCAGAGACTGAAAAAATCTGCGATTTAACATCAGGTCCAGGAAAATCACAATCACTTCACTTTATCACTCATTACTTAATTATTTTTCACTACTCACTATTCATGATCCTGAAGTTAGCAGACAATTAAAAATTTTCGAATTTTTTTTTTCAGCGATTTAATTTAAAAAAAAAAAAAAAACTCAAAAAATGCGCATGTAGAAAATTAAAAGAACTATAGATGTTATTTTTTGAAACATTAAAAAAAAATGCAATAATTATTAGACGTCGGCTGATTTCAGTATCATCACTATTCACACATTGGACACTAAACTGCACACAATTTACACACCGATATAAATTAAATAATAGATCGATTATAGATCACGATGATAATTACAAATTACACTGAAATAATTACTGAATAATAAATGTTCAAACATCGTCTGTAGCTTATTCATTGCCTGACTGCTAGCCGTTACAGAATTAAGTGAAATTACAGCGCCACGGTGGCTTTGGAAACTAGTTCCCGCTCGCGGCCATTTTAGTTTTTGAAACTCGCGCATGCGCTCTAACGGCATAATTTAGAACTTTCGTACTTTAATAAAATAATTATAATGATGATAATTATAATAATCGGACAAGACTTTAAAAATAAATTCTGTGATTTAAGAAGTAACTCATTCAAAAAAATTCAAATCAAATTATTGTAATATGAATTAATTACTTTTAATCGAAACTAAAAACCTGAGATTTTAAATAGGAAAAAACATTTATGCTATTAATTAATTAATTAATATAAAGCTTTTATGTCTGGAATTCATACTCGATATTAAAAAAAACTTTAATTATTTTAATAACAAAACAAAACATCAAATTCGACATCACCGAGAACGCCGAGCTGCTAGAAGTCAAGCATCAGCGCCAACAGACGCACAGGCCATTTTAATTTAATTAACACTCAAAACTATGATTTTAAATTACTATTGTCTACATATTCTAACATTTATCAACACAGTGTCACTATCACTAATCACTATTCAACAGTTCACTACTAATTACAGAAATAATTAATCAATAATTAGACATTCTAACGACATAAGACTTTAGTCTACGGACTGACTAGCTCTTACCGTTGCGACTCAAAATGGACTACTGCGCAACTGACTGACGCCGGATCTCAACGCCACCTGTTTTTCAAACTTCGCGCATGCGTATCTATTTTATGAGTGAATGTAGCAAACATCAGACAAATTTAAAATTATTAATAGAATAAGTAATTAATAAAATTAAATTTTAAAAAATGCACATTTAAAAAATTTTTGAATTAATAAGTGTATTTTGTATAAATGTTATTTTTTAAATTCTTTACTCTATTTATTTAAAATTTAAAATTTTTCTGATATTTAAATTTAACATAATTTTAATATATTTCTTAATATTTCAAATTCAAATTTTTCTTATTAATTCCAGATTTTTTATATTAAATTTACTGTAATTACTGATTTTAAGTTTAAATTTAAGCGCTGAAAGTACTTTCCATGTTATGTCAAATCGATCACTTCTGGTACCAGTTGCAAGAAAAGCAGACACCTACTCATACTCATATGTCTCATATCAGCTGTTACTATTACTGTTAGCTGGCGTTTCATGCTGTCATCTGCTGTCAGTGGCAATAATAAATTTATAAATAGAAAAAAAGTAAATTACTCATAATTGAATCATCATACATATAAATGTGTGACCTTCACCGTAATTTCACAGCTTAAATTAATAACCACGTAATTATACGACAATGAATTTTTCAAAAATTATAATTTTCTATATCACGTAAACAATCATCAAGTGTGTGTTGTTATTATTTAAACTATTTACCAGCTGATTAATTTACATGTGCATCCAGGAGCTCATGAAAACAGCCAAGCAAAAATGGAGACCAAGAAAATATTATTGTTGTTGTTGATAACAATCGCTACCGTGAGTACAAGTGACATCACGTCATCAATATTCGGAAGTTTTCTCGAATTTTCACCAGCTGCCTTCGGTGATTTTAACTCTGATGAATTAACTGACGTATTTGTGCTGACGAAAGACTCCAAGACCTTGGAGATCATGCTAGCTCATGATCAAGAGCCAATACTGCGACCATCAAACCTGACATGCTCATTCAAGAACTCCATTACCAGCGTAGTTCCAGGAGATTACGATGGAGATGTCTTCATGGATATCCTGGTGACGACCCATGACTCCAGTCTCGACTTGACCCAAGTCCACATCATCTGGGGTGGCATTGGAGCCATCAACTGTTCCAATGAGTCGGAACCATTCATCACAATGCGCGGGCAGCCTTTGGCAGTTGATTTCAACCAGGATATGATCATCGATCTACTGGGAACTGACATAGACAATCAACGCACATTTTGGATAAACCACAACAGAACAAAACCAGAAGTGATTCCTATGGAAAAATTCAATCAACTTCCACTTGAGCCAATGAAAAGCCCACATTCAAACTCATTTCTTGATCTTAATGGCGACTTCCTGCCAGATCTGATGATCACGACGGAAAAATTTTTCGAAGTTTGGCACGGGGTCCCTAGTGGGTTCAAGCATTTCACTAGCGTCGAGTGGCCTTTCGGAGTCACTGATCTCGGCGGTCACGTCGGTCAAGCCTTCTACCTTGACATTGAACTGAAAGGCGAGCTAGACTTAGTAGTTCCTCTTTGTTTCGATTACTACTGCCGGAACTCCACGATCGCCGTCTACCACAACGGCTGGCACAACCTGCAGATAAATTTTGCCGATGACAAGAAAGAAGTCTGGGGTTTCGTGCCGCCAGACAGCTGGAAAAATGTCCTCTATACCAACACAATTACTCTGCACGCCGGCGATTTCAACATGGACGGCTACCCCGACATACTTGCGACCCTCCAAACCACTAAAGGCAACAAAATAAGAACATTCCTGCTAGAAAACATTCCTTGTGACAACTGCGGTGGCGTAAATCGTACTTTCGAGGTCCACTGGAATGCGCTAAGCCCCTTCCAGAATGAATCAGTGATGGGCGTATTCTACGACTTCTACCAGGACGGAGTGCTGGACGTTATTCTCGTGGAGTACGACAAGACAACCAGTCAGTACCACACCCGGGCGTTCAAAAACAGCCTCGACTACGACGCGAACTTCATCAAAGTGATGGTTCTCACCGGTCTCACCAACAGCAAGTACCCAATATCGCCCGGCTCCCTGGGCAAGAAGAAGCGGACTTACGGTACCAACTTACCCGGACCTTCGATTGCCTACAAGACCAAAACCCAAGAAGGTTATCTACGCGAGGCGATAGCAGCACAACTTCCTCAGAGCGCTTACTTCTCTTTGAATCTGCCCTACACCACTTTCGGGCTCGGTCGCACCCCGAATTTCATCGACACGCTGACCATTGGGGTATTTTTTAAAAATTTATTTATCAACAAAATTAACATCTCTTTTGATAGCAAACTAATTTGAATTCCTCTTAATGATCTAGGTCGCGGGAAAACACCGGGAGTGGCTGCAGATAATTCCAAACTCTCAAATGGTCGTGATACCGAACCCGATAAACGAGGCCAACAGATGGAAAGCCCAATTATTCGTAACTCCAAGCAAATTAATTTTACTGAGTGCCGCAGCACTCACGGGAACCTGCGGTCTGATATCCGCGATAATTATGGCGCTCTACTGGAAAGAAAGAAGGGAAGACAAAATAGAAAGACTGCAAGAGGCTCACAGGTTCCATTTCGATGCGATGTGAAGTAAGACAATGTTTTGATTTTTTTACATCTAATTACTGTTATAATTTATTTAAATGATATTGTTAAATAAATAATATATACGTGAGTACGTGGTAAAGTCGATAATTTATTGATTAGTTTTTTTGGACAATTGCATACAAAATAAGACTCGCGAATATTTTTCACAATTTTACGGACGCACATCAGCGTAAGTATTTAATTATTAATTAATTAATTTATTTATTTAATTACTTATTTATTATTATTATTATTATAATAAATAATTTTTCCTGGAGTGTATTTTGGTCTTGGTCGCTGTAAGTCGAAGCTGCTGGTAATTAAAGGAGGACCCGCTATTGACATCGGTCGTTTTTTATCGCTGGGTTCAAGTCGTTGAAGTAGGGATGTGCCATCGCTTCGTCTGCTGATAATCTCAGCGCTGGATTACATACCAATAATCTCTGTAAGACAACAGACGAAAATATGTGTGAGTAAATTAACAATTCCAAGCATCGACCAGAAGATCTTAAGTTACCTGGAGTAAGTCTTTGCCTCTGGTCGGGAGCTTTGGAGTAACTTGGGCTAATCCTTGGGTAGGATGGTACTGGGGAAAAGCTTTGTAGTCTGGAAGAGTAGTTAAGTCTGGCCACGTTTCCTCAGTAGGTGTACCCAACATTTTAAATATTCTTTTCAGCTGATCGTCGACGTCTGATCCGGGGAATAAGGGCCGACCTGCATTCGCTAATTCTGTAAATTGATTTAATTTAATTTAATTTAATTTAAACTGTTGTGGTAATTATTTGATTCCTGTCATTGACACATATTTTGAAGAACGTTCAAGTACCAGCGAATATGCATCCTGCGCTCCACATATCGATTGACGTTGTGTAAAGTTTTGCTCCAAATAATACGTCTGGTGGACGGTACCATAACGTCACGACTTCTGCGGAGTAACATTTAACTGGGATACCGAACGCTCTGGCCAATCCAAAGTCAGCCAACTTCAGCTCACCATTTTTGTTAATCAGTAAATTTTGTGGCTTTAGGTCTCTATGTAACACGTTTTTGCTATGACAAAATGCCAGTCCACGTAATAATTGATACCTAGAAAAATATTTAAAACATTTACTTATTTTTTATAAAACTTTTTACTACCCAAGTCTCTGGCGATCATTTATTTATACCGACGTCCGTGAACTTGAGTAGCGAACCGAACTAATTTCTTTTTTTTTTATCTTATACAGAAGGGAAAAAATGGTAATTTTTTTCAGCAAAAGTATGTAAGCATGCGTATGTAGATATGCAACAACGTATCCGATAATTATTAACAGAAAACGTAGAAAAGTCGTTGGCTAATTAGGGCGGTAGGAAACTGATAATTGATAAAAATAATTAAATCCGAAATTTTATTTGAGAAAAAAATTTCTCCTTCTAAAAACTTGTCGTGAAAAAAATGTTAAGTAATTCTAGAATTATTAAACTCTGACATCTTATCAACAATTTTAATTTCCATGCTTGTAATTATTGACACCATAAAAAAAATCTACTTTCCGTTTCTATATTTTTTACTTAAATAATAATTTGACAAATACTAAATAAATATTTTAATTAAAAATTAATTTAGTCAGTAAAAAAATCTATAGCAAGACAGACAAAAAATTCCTTTCAAAAATTTGTGCTTAAAAAATTTTTTAATTAATTTCAGAATAATTATACTTTGAAATTTTATCATCAGTTTTAATTTACATGCTTATAATTATTTAAATAATTAAAATCTATGACAAGACTACTTTATCTGTTTATTAAAACATCAAATTGATGATCAAAAGAGAGGGATTAAATTTAAAAAAATACTCACAAGAATGATTTGACAACATCTAAATCAATTTCACCATTTAGGCTGTCAAAATATTTCTTAAGATCCTGATCACAATGTTCAAATACTAAAGTTAATTTCTTATCACTGTGCAGTACGTCGTAAAGACGTACAATATTTTTGTGTTTAAGCTCCTTGAGCAAACAAATTTCACGCAATGCCGATGACGGTACACCCTAAGTTACATTATCAAAATAAACAACAAAACGTCAATAAATCATTATCAAGTTATAAATATACATAAAAATAGTAAACACAACAATTACCTCGTCGTCATCGTCCAACCGTACGCGTTTCAAGGCAACAATCTCATGAGTCTCCCGGTTTTTTGCTTTAAAAACAGTACCATATGTACCTGAAATAAATAAATTCCCATAGTTTCACCATGTAAATAAATTAAAAAAGTATATAAATTATGGAGCACCGCCAAGGACACCGGAGTGTCCACTTGCAGTAAACACCAGACCATAAATGACCTGTGTCCAATTAACCCGTCGACAGATTCACGTTATTTGGACACTCAATGAAGTGATTAGTTTTTAAAATGACTTACCTTCCCCTATTTTCTCAAGTTTTTCATATTTTTGCATATTTTAAAGGGTTCCACGGGTGCGGAACACTCGCACAGGGTTAGCGCTGCAGGCTGCTCTCGCTGCGGCGGACGTAAACACTAGTCTGACATTTGCTGGTGACTGTGATATGATAGCAGGCGGTGCCTGTTTATTACTGACCCCCCATCGACCACCGGTAGCGGGAATGCCTTAAAATCAAATAACGCCTTCATATTTATAACCTCGGTATTTAGTTACATATTTTTTATTCATTTCGCTCCAAGACAATAAATCACTTACGTCATGTATATGAGCTTGCTTTTCAATAGTGTCATTCTGATGCTCGTTAATTTTGGTATCGCGTGTTATTTTGGACGTAAAGTAAGTTTAGAGTTGTTTAATTACTAATGGGATTTATTTATCTATTTTTTTTATTTTTACTTTCAGTTTTTCCGTGTTATGAAAAATCACTACCAATTAGTCTCAGAAATCGCAGACTTTAATTCAGTTGTAAGTTTTATTTAATTATTTAGGTGAGAGTTGGGTAAAAATTCAAATTTTTTGAATTATTTGTACGCGGAATCTCTAGCTCATATTTTTGAAAAATACCCGCTCATATTTTCGAAAAAAAAAAAAAATTTTTTTTTTGTGTTGTTTTGAGGGAAATTTTGAAAATATGTTGAGCGATGCGAGATCATAGTGACAATTTCAAAAAAAATTTTAGAAAATAATTGCTGGGCATTTTAATTTATTTTAAAAAATTGTAATTGTAATAAAAAAAATATATTTTGAAGTTTTTAAGTAACCCATTTTACCTTACTTTTCCCAATTTAAATTATAGAGAAATTTTTAACTTATAAATAATTTAAAGGTACGTGAATCAAGGCTTAGTCTAGATTACACGACGGCTAAAGTATCGGAAGCTATTAGAGAAGTAAAAAAAAAAATTAATTAAATAATAAACTATGAAAAGTTATTTATAATGAATTTAAAATGAATTTTTAATTAAAAGATTGAGGATGACATTAGCGAGGAGCTGAATATAACTCGCGATCTTACGGAGCTGAATGAAAAAATGTCTGGAGTTTTGAAACAGTTTTCCGCGCTCGAGGAAAAAGTTATCGAGGTACTCAAAAATTTAATAGCGACATCTTTAATTACTATTATTATTTATATATTTCCATAAAAATTTAGCTGGTGAGAACAAATTATAACATGGAGAGCGTTACGGTTTCTACGCCAGTCGATATAAATTACGAGGTCAAAAGAGTGCTGAGAAAAAAGAAGAAACTGGAGCTGGAGGGAAAAGCCCACGATGAGCTAAAAAATTCAGCGAATCCCGAGTGCGCTACTGGATAAGTGATCAGAAAAAAGAAAACTAAATTTTTTAATTGACTTTTTATTTTTCATATATTTCTACAATAACTTACAATTAACAATAATAAATATGAGAGACAATAAAACCTCACATGCAACATTTTTAGTAAATGTAAGCAGAGTATTTTTATTATTATTATTTGTGCAAATAATTTGGCATTTCCACAAACACGTAAAATTGTGACGTTTATAGACTTTGATTAAATTTTAATAATTAAAATTTTTCATATATATATCATACATTTAATCAGTACAGATCTTAAATTTAAATATAGTTATTTTCTGAATAACATTCAATAATAATTTAGTGCACCCGAAAAATTTAAATTACAATTTTATTTTTTTAGTCAGTGTCTTTATACACAGAAAAAAATTTTTACTCATCCGAAATTTTTTGCATTATATATTAAAAAAAAAAGTTCTTGCGCCAGGAAATTTTTTCCAGACCGAAGAAAAATTTTTTCTTCAATTCACAGTGCAAAATATTTCCTTTTTGTCTGTGTAAAATTGAATTAAAGATATTTTGTTTAAAATAGACATCCTTAATGATAAATCTTAAAACTATACATCATTATTTGTCAATAGATCCAACAATAATATAGTTTAGTCATAAAAATAAATACTTTGAGATTAATTATTATTAAATTTTATGTAAAAAATAAATGTCAAACTTTGACGATAATAAGTCATCATAAGCCATTATAAATTCAAAGTTTGTCAGTGATGTAGAGAGCATATTAAGTAGATGTATATTGATTTAAGTACAGTAGAGTATTTTGTTGTCGGTAGTTGCTTAATGTTGCCTGGCTGCCAAATAGGCATTTGCGATGCGTCTCTTGACGAAGCTGTCCCACCCAGAGCGATCTATTTCGTCGAAATTACGTTTGACAAAGTTGTCAAATCCTGTGCGATCAATCTCGTCAATGTTGCGTTTCAATGATCCCTCATATATTTCCATCCCATTGACAGTGATCGGCCATCCTGACTTTCTGCATCGACAAATATAATCTTTATATTTATATATATCGTATATTGTATTTTTAAAACCCTGCCGGCAAAGGAGCATTATAATTTATAATGAGGAATATTTATCAAAGGTCTCAAAGCCAACTCATGGGGGTGACATTTCATTTAAACCTGATACGGTCTTTCAAATATACAATAATATCAACATCACATTTATGTATTTCGATATTTCATCAGCGTATCCGCGTGTGTGTCATTTCGAGATAGATACAAATCGAGAAACAATGTGCGAGTCTCTTTGACAGATATCACATCGTGCATGCCCTATTACACGTAATAAAATAATAATACTTTTAAAACACCTCATAAATAATAACTGAATTACATTTTTTTTTTTATTTTTGTCATTTAATCCTCGAAATAATAATTTTTTTTAAAAAAATAAAATAATAAAATTCACTCGGTTATTTTTATTATACGCGACAGTAAAATAGGAAAGAAATTATTTGTCGGGACTAGGGATTAAAAATAAATGAAAACGAAAACTTAATAATAAAAACAGTAATGAAACTTTAACGAAAGTACTAACCGACAGTTTACTTTGTTTATCTTTTTAAAAGTTACACAAAAGAGGCAGCACAATAATTATTAATTTTTTATAATATTTTTTTCCTGAAATTTAATTAACATTTTACGATAATTGAATTATTATTGTTTCTTTTTAATGGAATGCATGCGCAGGTAAATTATTTATTGACTAATTAATTTTTAGCTTTGAGTCGAAAATTACCTGAGGGCGATAATATACAAAAAATTATTCAATATCTCATTTTGAAATTGTAATTACGAGCAAATTAAATTGTGATGATAATATTTAAATTTCGAGATACTGATAAAAATTCTAATCGAAATTGACCGGTACGTAATTGAATAATTAAATCAGTGTCATAAAAAGTATATCAAAGTCAAAACCAATGACGTTGAATAAAAAAAATTGATAGGACACTTAAAAATTAAATAAATAAAAAGTAATAATAACTGCCCAGTTAAATATAATATGAGTAGAGTATAACTTTGAGTGGCCATCAAATGTTTATTTATATCACGGATCAAAGTACTTATCAACAGAATTACCGAAATTAAATCCGTCTCAAATTTTTAAACTTTACCATTTTTATAAACCCACTCATAATAATAAAGATTAATAAATAAAGTTCACACATCCTGTTATAATTCCCGATAACTTTTTCCCTCATATTACAAGAAATATTTTTTTGTCTATATTTATCGCCGAAACTACTTTTGTTCGCGATGAAAATAAACTCGTGTTAACTTACGATATTTATTATTATTATTATTAAATTTAATATAAATTAATAATAATATATTGATTTTAATATAAATCAAAATTATATGAAAACATTAAGTCTATTTTTATTTGTTTGAATACTTTTTTTAACGACTTCCGTTATTAGTTAATTGTTAAAATTACTTTAAGTTTATAATTTTTTACATAGAGTTGATTTGAAGATTCTAGTGCGTGTAACTAGCAAAATATTACCAATAAATTAATTTTCAAGGGATCGAAAGTGTCTTCAATTACACTAACAATCATAAGTACCGATCAAAATAAATATATATATCGCGTCACTAATTTCGAAAGGACATAATTTTATGCGCTCTTTTTTCTTAGGAAACTCTCTAAAATCAAAAGGATGGTAATTTTTTTTTTTATTGCTAATCATATTGTAGACTCATTCCAAAGCCAAAAATTGGAAACAAAATTTGGAAAGCTAAAAGGGCGTATAATTTAAACTACGCGCCCTTTTGGTTTTCAAATTTTTTTTAAATTTTCAGCCATTAAACAAGTCTACAAAACGACGCAATGAAAATAAAACTATATGCCCTTTTGGCCTTAGAGTTTCTTAACGACAAAAGGGCGTGTACAAATAAGTATGTCTTTTGGAATTAGTAACGCGGTATATTCATACAAGTGCCATATCAGAGCAGCTAAAAAAATTTTTAAAAATCATTATTCATATATTTATGATTATGATTGTTTGTACAGTAGTAAGTAACGGCTCCTTAGTATTTTCTCAGTTACCTTGAACACGTGGCAAAGTCAATAGTGTCGGTTCATCGATTATGTAGGTACTATAATTAGAAGAAATGTAGCTTATGCCTGATATATGTCCCCGATGTTACAATTATTAACAATACCTAATGCTAAAGATATTAAGGCTGAACGGGACATTAATTTTAATGCTAAACTTTGCCTACACCCACACGTCTGTCGTATATATTTAATGTAAATTAACTTACTCGCGAGTTATATTGATATAATCATACAAATGTTGTCACTATTATCGTCACAGTATTCTCATATTTGTGTTTATATTGTAACTCACGATCATCTCGTGTGGGTATAGCTATATCATATATATATGTACACATTTACTCAAGCATTCAAACAATCAAAATGATTAAATGTGTGAGTGTAAATAAATAAGTGCATTCAAGTTAATTAATTTCATTATAAATTAAAAAAAAATGTTTCTATAGATATGATTAATGATATATATTTTAATATAAAAATGGAAGACTTTTTATGTTTACGTGATAAAATATTTTACCTGCGGAGATCAGAATCTCTGTTTTCAAACGTCAGTCCAGGATTCAAGCGAGATGGCTGACGGAAATGGGCACGTGTTTCGTCTCTGGAGTTTTGGATTCTTCCGGCACCTGGACGAATTAAATTTGAAATAAAAGTGAGTTTAATTTGCGATAGTAAATTTTATTTTTGATAAATGAAAAAAATTTATTTTAATTTAAAAATATTTTTATTTTATTCGCTTAGACATTGTACTCATCAATAACATTAGCATCGGCTTAATTAACTTATTAATCTGGGGTAATTATTATTATTATTATTATTTGTAGGTATTGGGACGGGATTGCATTTGGTTTTGTTGTTGGAACTCAGAGCGCTCGAGGGAACGCAGAAGATTGCCGCCGCCGATCGAATCCAAATTACGTAAACGAGGGCCATTATGACGCTCTTGTATTTGTCGCAATAAATTGCCACCTCCGATGTGGTCCAAATTTCGTACTCGAATATCTTCATCACTCAGCTCGCCATTGCGCTGGGCCCATTCTGAAAAGTTTATTATACTTTAGAGTTGGTATTCGAATTGCAGAAAATTACTACGGGACAAGCCAACGCATTTATCGATCTACTGTTAAAAAAAAAATTGTATAATGGAACTAATGGCTCGTTATGAACAAAGCAATTTTTTTTTATTTTTACCAACTAACAGGCATCATTATAAATAATAAAGTCATACGTACCTACTTTTATCACAATCAGAAATAAAGTCAGTTTATAGAAGCTGTTAATAAGTTTAATATTAATACAAAATTTTTTAACGAGTCACAGTAGTTTAGCATGAAAGCAAGAAATTTATTAAGTTTGACCAATACAGCCCAAAAAATTAATTAGTTTATATCGAGCTCCAAAACCAAAAAAACCAAATTTTTCAACCGGAAATTCAAAATTTTGAATTTAAAAATCTGTAGATCAAAATTAATTTTTCTGGCTGTATAAAATAAAATTAAGAGAATAAATTTTTGGAAAACACAAAAAAGTGTGTGATTATTAATCTTACTTGATTCGCAAATCCTGTATAAATTTAAATACAACTATAAAATATGAAGTGTAAACAAAATGTGTGTCTCTTCCGACTAAAAATCATAATTAAAGTTTATAAATATAAAAGCACATAGTATATAATTAAAATTAAAATTAAAAAGAAATGTAATAATTTTTAGTTAAGCTCTATATTATTATTAACGACATGTTTAAACATGTAACGAGGACGTGGATGGAAAATTATGATTGAAAATGTGTATAAAGATAACATTGTTGAGGTGCGATGATGAGTCCTCAGAGATCTATACAGTGTTTTTATACTGTCATTATACTTTTCATAGCACGCGACTGCCGCTTACAATAATCAGCGTTAGTCATCATTTTTCAAAGAACCTGCATGAGCAATTTTTTAATTCTTATTTTTTTTAAAAATAACTAAAACAACCCCTCAATTTTCTGTGCAATAAAAAAAATGTAAAAGGAATTTTCTGTTATATAGCATTCAGTAAGTGAGCAAACAAGTGCAACAGCTTACTGGTTTATGTACATAGTGTTCGGCATGCGAGGGCGACAAAGACCCGCAGCTCACATTATAGGTCAGTCACGCGACGGACTCATACCCACACGGAAATGATGCACTACATAAACACTCAACTCAGTTATATGCGAGTCCTTCCGAGGGATTTTGCTCTCTACTCTATTCCCTATAACCGAAGCTTTTCTGTGGCATCTTTCCCGGATGAGACGGATTGTAAGCACAACAAATCCAACTTACAAATAAGAACTAGACGTCTTGAAGCTTTAAGTTCATCTTCGGGTTACACATCCGTTTACATTTCGCTTTGATGATTTCAAGACCGAAGGAAAGTTCAAATGGATTTTCCGGCTTTATTTTATTGTATTGTATACTCATATTTTAGATGATTGCAAAGACATCGAGTATGATAGCGAGGGATATGTTATTTTATCAGACATAAAGACGATGTAGGACATGAATAAATAATTCAATGGAAAAAATGATCGTTTATGATAAAATTATCGGCCAGTAGGATCCTTTTTTTGCTGACGACTCTTGATTCGCAAGAATTTCGATTGCCATACACTGAATGGGTTTTAAGCGAAGCAATGAGGTCGAGGGAATCCAAGGGACGAAAAAATTACGGGTGAAAGCTTTCAAAGTGTCAACTGTTGGATTTTCGTAAATTACCAGGGAAAATATTGAATTCCTGGAGTTTAAAGAATAGAGGAGCTTCAATGCAGTATAGTAGGGAATCAGATTGTGTTATCGGAATATGCGTCCATTTGTTTTACAAGAAAAGCCTGATAAATCACCTCTGGACGTAAGCATCGCCACCATTATTTTAAAGCTTAATCCGATAAACATTACCAATCACCAGATTTATTTTTTTTTTTTTACTTACTCGCAGCTTTATATTAGATTTAGTTTTTTTTTAAAGCGTAAATTATTTATTTTTTTTAGTGTAATAATTAACTCACCTAAAGCTGCATACGATCGCGCTAATGCTTCAGCAAGTTCTGGTTGCGTATAAACTCCCTCGTTTAATCCCATTGTCTCGTCATGAAGCTGCTGATAACAAAGATAATTAAATTTTAATTTGATTTTAATCGCCCATTTTTTTTTACTCTCAATAACTGTACCCTTAATGTAAAATTGTTGTAAATTAAATAAAATCTAATGGCGGCGAAAGTAGTGGTCGGTAAATTTAAATAATTTCCAGTGTAAAGTTGGTGAAAATAGCAGCAAGAGAAAAGTTGGTAATGTTTTAAATTAAAAAATGTTGGTTGCATAAATTTAAAATCATGGTGAGCTTTGTCGGCGGTTTACATCACGGGGGGCGAGCAAGAAATTCACGCTGGAAACTTGATCCTCACTTAGGTATCAGTATGCATGGGAAAAGTTGTGACCGTGCGGGTAAACTTGACATGAACAACACGACATGGAAGTTAATGTGCATATATCTAACGCGTTATTAAATTTTCAAGGATGTCAGGACAAGGTAATTTATTGCAACATATTCACCTTTTGAAACTACCCTCGATGTTACTTTTATAGACCATCGTATTAACTAATTAACTTAATTAACTTCGCCCTTTCTTTAGAATAAAGATATTACTTTGTGTATAAAAAAAAAAATAAATTTAATAATGAAGATAGAAAAAATTTTAATAGGAAGCAACAAGTTAAAAGACTCACATTTTAATAAATACAATTTAATTAGTTCATTAATTAATTAAAAAAAATTTTTTTATATAAAATTAAAAAAAATGTTTTAGTAATTTAATATAAAAATAAAATTACCTGAATGGGTACAGCAAAAATACAAGTGATAGCAGCAAAAATAAATGCCGATCCAATGAAACGTGCGGTCATCATGGTCTTGATTTAAATAATTAAAAGTAAAAGTAAAACTTTTTGGTGTATTTAAAAAATTGAAGCGTATGCCGATAGATCGGATTTTCTGTAGATCGGTTGGTGTACTGGTGGATCGGAGAAACGCGTGAGAAACACAATGACTGGGGTGCGTGCTACCGTTAAATATATAGAGAGCTTTCCGCGGGTTGCGGGGGGAGTGGGAAATAACCGTTTGCGCGCGCAATCAGTGGTTAAACTCTTTGAAGACATACTTATATTACCGAGAATACGCATTGTAGCCACGCAAGAACTTTGCACCTGACTTTTTTCGACATTTAGCTGTTAAACCTCATTAATTAAATTTTTTTTTTATGCTAATCACGTTTTTTGATTCGATATTCAAATTCGCTCCCGAGAATTAGATCGGTAACTATTTGTAAATTACTAATGAATAAATATTTATCACTCATTACCGGGAATTTTTTTTCAATCAGAAATTCCTACAACTTTCAAGTTCATTAACTTTGTTAAATTATTTATACTTTTTTATGGCAGAAAATTTTTTAATAAAAGTAAAAATAAAAATTTTATGATTTATTAATTAGTTGTGACAATAAATCATTAATTTACTGTCTGAGGGAAGGCCTTACATTTTTTTAAAGTGATAAGTATTACAAAAAAATATTAATTATTAATAAATAATATATACAATGAGTATAGTCGTGTAATTAATTCTTTATAACTGATTTTCTATTCAAAGGCATAGATTTTTTTAATAACACGCTATATACCCGGGTGATGATATCAAAGAGGTAGAGTTTGATTGTAAGAAGATTTAAAAGTGAAAGGACATTACCCACAAGCTTTTTTTAATCACCCTCACCACAATCGCCAGGTTTTATTGAGAAATTTTAATTAATCGAGACTGATTATCATACAAGTGTAATTCATCTGAAAAAATAATTACAATTTTTGAGATACCATCAATGAAAAAAAAAAGTAAAAAACAAATTCACCCAACTGTTATTTAGTCTGATTGTATCTGCTGAATTACATTTTAATTTTATTCTCAGCGGTAATTTAATATTAAGACTGAAAAATTTTGTAAATAATAAAATCCGTAAACTTGTACTCAGTTTGCACAGAAGAAAAGGATTTCTTGCCGAAATTTTTACTCACCCCTCAAAAATTTTTACCCCCCAAGACATTTTTCACAGTAGGAATTAAAGTAGAAAAATTTCTTTACAAGGGAAAATTTTTCAATGCAAGAAATTTTTTCTCTTAGGAAAATTTTAGTTTTCAATCCATAATGGAAAAAATTTCTTGCGCCACGAAATCCTTTTTTTTCTGTGTATGGAAAAGAGTTTATTGCTGAAAGTCTGTTAGAATTTTAAAAAAAATTCATGTTGTCACCGAAAATATTTATAAGACACTAGACATTAGACATCATGAGTAAAAAGAATAATAACAAGGCTTAAAATTTAAAATTTATTTAAACCCATGGGTGCTATATTACCGCTAAGAATATATATACTTTAAATAAAATTTTATTATCATACAGAAATCAGGAAAATAAAAACAACTATTAACATACATCACATACATCATTACTTATCTTCCCTTCATTCCCATAAATATTAAACCGTTTTAAGAAAAGTTGTTTTTACAAAATAATATTTTTCCGTACATTGACCTCAAGTGATTAGCCTGTTGGTTAAAACCAATCTATTGATTTTTAAAAGCAAGAAAAAATTTAATAAATCAATTTTATATTTAGCTTAATGTGTCAATTCAGTGAAAGACAAGACAATGTTCGAAATGACGGTCACCCGAAACCGACCTGACTTCTTTGGGGTTTAAACAAAACCTCCGAAGGTAATTATGGATATCAAATAACATTAATGGATTCTTTGTTAGAGTATCCAGGAATAGTTACACCCTCGTTTTTACTATAGGGGTGTTTCTTTCATTAAATTTCGTATATAAGCCGATGTTAGTTACTTCTTGGACGCATATCTGCTAAGTCGTTCTGAGAATTCAGGACTTTTGCTCAGAATGAATAAAATTATTTTAGTAAGTTAAGTGTTGAAGTGATAATTCATTTTTTTTTTATTTTAAATATTCCTACACAGAAAAAAAACACGGAAAATTACTAATACAGCAACGCGACGCTTTGAACTTAAAATAGGAAGTACAGTTTCAAATAATTATTTCAGGACTTTACTGAATTTGTGAAATTTTACTACTGAAAATTCAATTTAGTAAAATTATTATTCAAAACTGTAATTTTGCTGAATTTTTCTCAAATATTTACAGTTTTTTATTGAAAGTTCCGCGTTACACTGCTAGAAAAATAACTTGTAGAAATATTTTATTTTCTTTTTACAAGATATTACTGTAAATTTTCAATCTCACTCACTTACAGTGAGAAAATTTCTAGATATCATTAAAAATAATTTTCTCTTTGATGACTTGAAAAATTCAAGTTAAAATAATTTGAAAATTTTTCAGGCAATCTTAGTAGGATTGACAGAAAATGTAATTGGACGGACATATAATTCAGCGCATTGGACTAACGTAATTCTGGATCCCGATTCAAGTGACAGTAGTGATTTGGTGAGTAACCGTGACATTTTGTACTCATCGAAACGAAATGGGGGTGTCGAGCAGCTCGAAGAGATGCACATCTCGCCGAGGGAATTGTGCTCGCTGGGCAACCCTTGGCAGTGGTTTTGTCCTTGTGAAACTGATTACGGAATCGTTGATCTTGGTCTCGGGAATTACCCTCAGTACCTCAATACCGCCCAGTGCATTCAAAAGCCATGTCATGGAAAATTTAATCCCTGTAAAGTAATTCACTACAAGGTACAAACACATGTTTATTTTATTTTTTGAAATTTTAAAATTAACTGAATGAATAATGAAAGTTATTTTGAATTATTTAGATGCACATTCTCAGCCAGAGGAATCTGGATGACGTAAACAGCAGGAACGATGAGTCGTATATCGAGCAACCAATTCTCCCAGAATCTCTCCGCTCAAAATGGCAATTAAAACCGATAAAAGTACCAGTCGCTTGCGTCGCTTCAAACGAAGGAAGAAACAATTAAACCATCGAGTATTATGATTTATACTATTCAATGATATTATACAAGTGAAATGATATTAAATTCGTAAATAAAAATAGTCATAAAAAAATATTTATTTAAATCTGATTACTATGCATACAAATAGTATTTTATTTTTCTGTGCAAATAAATTGTTGAAAAATAGCCACTGCCATACGAAATAACTTAATGGAAAAAAAAGTAATAAATAAATATGAATATATATACATACAAAATAAAATAATAGATAAATATGCTTTTAGAAATGATTCGTATCGTGACTATTTTAACATTAAGGAGCTAAAGTGACGACCACGTTTTACGTGCTCGGGATTTTTTATTCTGTTCGATCTAAATTGCTGTTATTTATTTTTTTTTCATTGATGGCCGCTATTGATTTATGAACGTCATGATAGTCCACATGAGTAATTTTAAAAATAATTTTTAAAAATAATGAAAGAGACATTGTGAGTGGGCGCGTTAATTTTATTAAAGATACAGCGGTAGTGTAAATATTTGGGCGATGATAAGGATTTTAAAAAGCTCTTGATAAGGTACTAACATTAGGAATTAATGAAATGTGTGTATGGAAGTGTATCATAAAGTAAGAGCGCTCTTCTCTTTAGTTTATAGCACACCAGAAAGCCACTTTGTCAGGTTATTTGTTCAGTATGCTTGTTATGTTTTATTTTACCTCAAGCACTTGGCCGCTTTTACAACTTTTTAAAAGCTCTTATGACGACGTTCATTCACAGATTCCTGGAAAAAATCTATAAAACAATTTTCTGATTTTTTCAGAGGCTCGAATTATTTTTTAAAAAATTTAATGGGGTTTCAGAAGTTAAAATTAAATGGCATGTAACAGACTCGAAATATATATGTTTCAGAATTAATTTACAGTAGGCGTAGTACGATTTAAATATTATAGACGATAAATCCCATGTTTGTATATTTAGGTTGCAAGCGCATTCGTACTAAACAAAATCCTGACTGATTAAATGCGAGCTTTAATTATTAACCGGTCGATTTGTTCTTGGGAGTGTGACGCGAGGTATTTAAACAGGCACTTTATCGAGTGAAAATAAAAAATGTTTTATTGAACGACCTCGAATTTGCTGTCTATTGAGAGAAAGAAAAATAACCCGAGATATTACAGCCGATTATAATACGGAAGGAATAAGAAATTTTTTTTTATATTCCATGGAGTAGATATCTATATTGATATATCTTTAATATGTATGTATATATATATTTATGTTGCACGAGGATTCTATAGCAGTATATAGATGCACAATATGGAGCATGACATCAATGGAGAAGGGTTGGACAGCCGTCCACAACTAACGAAATTATCCCCGTGGAAAGGTGGTACATTAATGACCTCACCGAGCTAGATATTCCGAGCTTCCTACCTCGGTTACACGCTTTTATTGACGGTAGTTATACGTGCCTGAATCGGTCACCAATATACAAGGAGGTTTTAGGTATCGGATAAAAAAATCAACCCCAATCTATTACTTACTCGTAATTTTATTTCCGATCGATGTGCTCCTGCGTTCAAAATCACTTTTCTTATTTTATTTTGAAATTTTTTTTCTTGCACAACTTCCGGTTGTAAAATTACTGTTGAGAATTTTATAAAATTAGACGTCAGAAGATCATGATTAGAAAAGGATGAAATTTGATTTTTGGACAATGGGGAAATAGTGAAATTTGGAATTTCAAATTCCAAAATTAGGACTTGTGAGAAATTGCAAAATTTCGACATTTAACTGAGCTTTGAAAAGTAATAACTCATGCTTCAATAAATTAATCGTTTTTCAGCAAATATCAATATTCTTTATTAGAAATTTTTCTTGCAAAAATTTATTAATTTATTGAAAAAATATTAGGCAACGCAAAAATGTCTACTCTTCAAAAAATTTATTTCTTTTTCACTGTACATTTCCCGAAAATTCATCTAGACAATTTTCTTATTGCCATAATCTACTTGTCCGACAAATTTCATAATATTTTCAATAGTAATTATTTCAGCTTAGAAAAATTTTTAGGTAAGACTGGTCGGTAAAATTTTCATAACACTGTGCAATGTGTTTTGAAATTTCCAAGTAAAAACATAAGTAAAAAAAAATTTTTGTGTAATTTAATTTTATCAAAGAAATTCAGAGTGTTTGCAAGTGAAATTTCTTCAAATAAATAAAATAAAGTAAGTTTTTATTCGTTTATTTTTTTTTAAGTCCTAATTTCGAGCATGAATTTCCAGTCTAAGGTTATGTTTGTCGGCTTCTTTGCCAGATTTCCATCTGGCAGGATCTCGTCCTCTTACCGCGAGCAGATAATGTCTGACCCAAAGCCGTTACTACTAGACGGCTGTTTCTACTCAGTCTTTTTCCGATACGTTACCAGCAGTCGGCCAGTACGACACCTCACGAACTAATTTCGATAAAAAAAAAAAAAAAAAAATACGCGGGAGCGAAATGGACGGCATTCATCTGTATCAGTGATTGTAAAATTGAAAAAAAATCATGCAGTGCGACCTTTTACACTATTTCGAAATTCATCCAAGGTCATTGATATCGCGATGCAGCCTTGACGCGATTCTGTCATTAATTTGCGTACATCTTTATCGATTTTCTTACACGATCTCTTTTTTTTTCACAGTATCATTACTTGGCAGTCTGTAAAAAAAACATGAAAACCACAACGTAATAATAATTACAAAAAAATACTAGCAATAATATTAATAATAAAAAAAGAAACCAGAATGACAACTTTTCATTAAATGATTTTTTATTGCCACTTATTAAAATTTACACACATTATGTCATTGATATTAATTATCAAATATATACCGATAAACCTTAATCCTCGTGGCGTGTTAAATAAAATATATATCAGGTACAATGCTTAATTTAATTACAAGCCTTTTTCTTACTCATAACTGTTCAATTTTTTAAAAAATTATTATTAAATACGCGTGTATATATTTCAGAAGACATATATATAATAATAAAAAAAATGTATATATTTATGTACTAAAGTAAGCTTACAGTAGAGTAAAATAAAACAAAATAATTTCTTTTTTAATAAATAATTAATATACTAAAATAAAACAGATAAATTCTACACAGTATACAAATATAATATATATATAGAAATAATTATAATTATAATTGAAAGTAATAAATAATTTAGCGAAGGGTAAGGGCAGCCTTTTTCTCTTCTCGCATGTCCATTCATAATTTGCTTACACCCACGCTCTCATTCACTAGCACTAATTGGTTACGGGACCACTGTATTTATTAACTTGTAAATTTATATTTTATTTATTTCTATTTACGGTTAAAACGTTTACTTGTTTACTTTGCCCTTGACACTGCGAGTGTTATTTTTATTTAAATATTTATTGAGCAGGATAAACTCCTTGTGCACGCGCATTTGTACGTATAGATTTCATATATATTATGTTAATTATTAATGTTAATATTTTTTTTTACATTTCAAAGATATCAATTATTTTGTTCTCGTATCCTTCTTGCACCCGCTAGTTTAAGAAATAAAAATTTACATTGCGTAATAAAATATTTTCGGCTTATTATTATTATTATTATTATTATTATTATTATCATTATTATTAATTATAATTTATAATAAATTGTAGAAGACGGTTTATCGATTTAGCAAGTGGAGCCATACTGTAAAATACTAAAAGAAATATTTTTTTTTTATCAATTATCTTATCTCTCAAGAGAAATAAATGATTATTAATTTCAATTTACAAGATAATACATTTTTAAAATAAAACGTAACAGTAAGAATAAGTAGTCATAGACGTTTTTTTTTAAAATAAATTTAAAAAGAGTTTCAAGGGCTGTACTGGACGCGATGAGGAGACAAATCCCTTATAATTTTTCACAACTGTCGTTTTCGTCCCATGTTACATATTTTGAAATGACACAGGGCCATATCTGTAACAAATAATTAATTATTATTATCATTGTTTATATAAATATTTAATATTAATGCCATTTTATCTGCATACTGAATTTAAAGTAAATAAAAATGATGAATTGCCATCACGAGAAAAAAAAACCTTAATGACAATTGATCCGGTTGGCGCCAATCTTAAATGAACTGCGCCATCGATTATCAAGAATGCTCCAGATAACATTCGCACTTAATTATTAATAAGTATATACATGTATATATGAGCAAGTTAAGTGCTTTTATAAATATATCGGTGACGTCCAAGTGTCGGGTTCGTTTTAAAAGACCGCAAAGTCAAGTGGTCCAATTAATAACCAGTCTCTTGTCTTGTCTTTTATTCCATCGCAAGTAATCTAATGCTCGCTGTCATTATCATTATTACGATTTTTTTTATTATTATTGGATGATACCACCCGTGGTGAAGGCAATTGTCATACAGCACTTTTTAGATCCTTATTAAAGTCTGATAAATATTAACCACCTAGCAAATTGGAGTATTGAATAATTAATGTCTGTAAGTCACGGTAGTTTTAATTATAAGTGTGCAAATTAAATAAATTATTGGACTTGTGGATGTCAGAAATTAAATATCATTAATTAGTCAGGGCATTAAAAATTAAATGTCTGATAATTTAGCTGTCAATTATTCAAATTTATTTAAAATTAATACTTACAGCTGGTCCGCTTACCCGAGTGCGTTGGTCCTGGATTCACTCGCGGCTCCGCGACGGGCAAAATTTCGGTGTCTTCGCTTGAAAATTCCGAGGGTCCGGGATGATGAGGTACTCGATGGTTGCGTGCCTTTGCTTCGAGCATCGCCTGGATTTCTAACTGAGCCTCGGACAGCTCGCGCTCGTCCTCGAATATCTCTTGCTTCAGCTCGGCTATTTGTTTCAGCCTCTGCACCAACACCTTTGACAATTCAAAAAATAATGAATATTTAGAGTCTTGACTTCTATCAAAAATTTTTCTTACTCTGATACTTACAAAATTTTCAGTGTCATCGGGAAATGAGTCGGAAAAAACCATTCCCGGCTCAGGTTCTGGTCCAGCTGCAACCATGTCGGCTGTCAAGATGTTAAGTAACAAAATTCCCGAAAACCAGACGCACAATTTACTACTACTTCGCTTCATTATTCGGTCAATCATAAATTCTGCAACAGATTTAATAACGTAAAAAATTTTTAAAATAATAGCCATCGTGTTTAATTTTAAATGACAAATTGTCCGCCGACGAATTTGCGGAATTTCGATAGAGCACTTGTTGCTCGCGCTGTAAATATATGATACTTTAAAATATTTCTTTTATTTGCTTCAAAGCAAACCGCAAAATTTAAATCATTTTAAAAAAATCATCTTTGGTTAAGTAAATATTGGGAAAAATAAGAAAATTTCGAGCAAGATGAAAATATCTCACCTCGGAAAATGTCTCTCTTATTTCGATAGTTGAAAAAAAAAAATATTCACTGGATCTTAGTAAAATGAAACCAAATTTTCGATGACTGATTGCGTGGGACAAATGTGTGCGTTTTAAAATGTATGTTGAGTATTTTCAGCAACTACTTGGAGGCTTTTGAGCAGTACGATGAGTGTGTCAGAAAGTAGTGAGGCGCTTGGGGCTTTCGCACCCTCTATTATACCTCTCGGATCCGACCACCACCACCGGGAGATTGTTACCCCTCTCTTGCCACCTGTAGAAGAACCAAATGCGGATGTAGGGAAAAGATACTAGATCAGCCCACGCGCATCCATTCTCATTCATTTTATATCTATTCACATCAGCACACACTCTTGCTCACACATCTGCAGAACCATAATCCCAGTATCAATAATTTTTCCATTTTGAATTTCACATATGTCGTTTCTACACTTAAACATTTCAATTAATCATCGTTTATACCTTTTTTCCCCTTCATCTGACCAGAAGAGGAAAAAAAAATTTATTTGATGTATCGTTCGAGTGTGACGGAAATAAGCGTAAGAATTTAAAACCCCGGTCGAGTGATACTCGATTTCTACTACTGCCACTCGATAACAAATCTGTTATTTTTATTATTAATATTTTTTTTGTGCGTCGTAAATTGTATGACATCAAAGGTGAATTTCGAGGTAGAAATATCTGAGGAAATCGTTCTCAACATAATTTTGTCTACTATTCCGAGAGGAAATTACTCAGCGAGTAGTAGAATCTAGACATGGTCAGACAAGACGTTTAAAATATGTCGTATCGAGAGCTATGGCTCACGTTTCTTATTTACTAAAAAATATAAATAATAATATTTATTTTTCATTAGATTGATTGGTATATTTTTTTAAAAATTTTTGTTGAAGCTCCGATTCATTCTTCATTGCCGGTAAAAAAAATTAATTTATAATTATTTTATTGAGATGGAAGAGGATACGGAAACTGAAAAACCTTTTGCGGTTGAAAAAGCGAAAACAGGACGAGCCAAGTGCAAGAAATGCAAGTGTCCGATCGACAAGGACACTGTCAGAATTGCTAAGTTGATGTCAAACCCTTTTGGGGAGGGAAAAATGAAGGCTTGGCACCATGTTAATTGTCTTTTTGAGGTTTTTGCGAAGCAGCGGGCTGCTACCAAGAGGATTGACGATCCCGAGGAGGACATCGATGGCTGGGATCGACTTGAAGACGACGAACGGAAAATAATTATTGACCAATTGCAAGAGTTTGATAATAATAGTAAGTACTTTTTTTTTTTTAAATTAATTAATTAATTTAAATATTTTTTGTTTTTGAATTTTAGCGCCATTTAAGAAGAAACGGTCATCTAGTCCTGCCAAAAATGAACCACCGCGAAAAGTTAAAAAACAATCGACTCCACCACAGCAGAACTCGAAGAAAATTACTGAAGATTCTGAAAAAAATTCCGATGATTCTGACAGCAAGAAAAAAGTTAAAACAGAAAATCGTGATAATGCATTTCGCGAGTTTCGGCGGGTGTGCGCAAATATCGCGAATGCAAGTGCTTACACCGAAAAAACGGGTATCATAAAAAAAATGTTCACCGGCGGCACAAGTGGCGGTAAGTTCAAAATATAATAAAAGTTTCAAATAATTACCTCGACTAATTTATCAGGCTGAGTAAAAAGTTGTTGAACAAATCAAACAGAATTTAAAATGCGTTCTCAACAATAAATTATTACAGTAACTGGCACTTTGTTAAGTCTCAATGAAAACAACAACAATCACCACTAAGTCATGTCCACGGTTGCAAAGTAGTGGAACTTTTCCAAACAAACAATGGCTGTTATTAAAAATAAATTCACAACGTGCACAGTGTAGACAACGTCAACAAAAAAATAGTATTAAGATGTATATAATTTTATTGAGACTCAAGTAAAATAATGAAATTTCGTACTGCGTGTGCGTGTGTGTAAGCGTGTATGGCAGTGGCAATAGAATTGTAGGGTCACTGTATTTACTGTTTTGCGAGTATTGGCCCACCAAGTCGGTCGCGTTGACTTATAAGCATGTCATCCCCACTATGGCGGTTAATTTATCGGTCATAGAATGCGATGTGTCGACGAGCCCCTTGATAATATGTACAAACAATATTATAGACAGCCAGCTTGGCACCGCACTGTCCCTCCTCTTTCACCTCAATCTTTTCACGCTCTTATCGTTCGGTATTTCCTTTAATTTTTCCACTAACAAAATATATATATATATATATATATATATACATATACATATCATATAGCATATCTATCTCATTTTTTCTCAGCCACTTTGACAGAATAAAAATCTGTATGTAAGTGTCAGAGATAAATTAATAACTTTTTAATCGTGTCGTTAATTTTATCAACTTCATGTGACGCAACATCTAAAAAAATTTGTGTAATTTATTTACGAGCACACGTAAAATATTTATTAATCGTATCCGTATTTTTAAATTACATCATTCTTTAGCTGGTCAATTCTAATAGGCCTTGATAAAAAAAAAAATTTGTTTAATAAACATTTAAAGTGAAATAAAATCTAAAAAAGTAAAATAAATATAAACACTTGATATCGTGAGATGTTACTCATTAGTTGGCAGAGTTATGAGTGTGTGTCAATATGTATGTGTATTTTCCTTGGGAATTCAATGTTTTATCATTGACTTGTGTGCAGAGCAAAGGCAGAACCTTGACCTCATGGGCATCGCATCCTAATCTAACGTGGATGATGCTGATGAAGTCACCTCCTCTTTTGCAGACTCAATATCGTCTCTCTTAACTTTTTTTTTTACAACCGACTTGTAAATACAATGAGTATATTTATTAAAATCCATTGAGAGATATGTCGATGATTTTTTTTTATCGTCTGTGTTTGTTTTCACTACCAATAACTACCAATATGTACAATTTAAGTACCACCCGATCTCATCACCAGCAGCAGCAATTACACTCGCAGTCTAAGTCAGTAATGAGCTCGCATATTTATCGATTTCGTAATCGATGCGTCATTAGAATTCAATAGAACTCATTTTAGATTTAGTAAACATGCCATCATTTCGTGCGCTATCGACCTTTTTCGTCCTCTCTCCCTCTCATTCCTTCACTAGCTTCCTTTCTCTTCTTCTTTTTTTCATTCGGCTAAAAATTTACCATTCGCTTCTTCCTCTGCACACTTTTCATACAAATCGCTTGACCTCCCTCACCTTAAACTTGAACAATTCATTATTCAATCATACAAACTATTTTTTTCTGCAATCAACATTCATTTTTTTAAATCAAATTTTGGACTGAAATTTTTTTAAAACAAATTTATTATTTTTTTTTAATTATTTTAGGTTGAGAAAAAAAAATATGTAAAGGTAGAATATCATAAATATATAAAATATGGATCACAATGAAGCGAGGACAGATGCAAAGATGCCACGCAGTCTGACGGCTTATCGGTCACAATAAATATGCTTACAATATCTCACGTACTCTAAATTTGTTTTTAGCATCTCAAAATGATTTCTAAATTTTTTTGACTGCTGTGATTATAATTATCAATTATTTATTTATTGAATTTTTTTTTCTTTACTATCTGAATGACGTAAAGATACCAAGTATGTACATGCCGAAAATCACGTTTGACCAGATACGCACGATATAGGCGCTAACAAAGTGTAACATAAATTTAAATATTTATACAAGTTTTGACAGTATGACTAATGATTGCTGATGAGCGGTCAAAGCTATTGCACAATTTCTTTAATTTATTTCTTTAAAAGTAACTCAATAGATTGCGTCAGAAAATACTGATCACGTCATAATATAGAGACCGTCTATATTTTATTTACTAAATTCAAAAGGTCTTTGACCATCACTTAAATTTATAGATCTTTGCTTGTAATCGATTTATAAATCACATATGTATTTTTTTTCTCATGTAAAAACAATAAATCGCTTGAAAATGGGACAAATCAACCGGAATATTTTTCATTCAAAAGAAAACGAAATTAATTTCATTCGCTTGGATGATCTTCAAGCGTCTTTGTCCAAATTGCCAGCCAATTATTATGACAATTTGCTTTGGGACAGTGGAGTGTGGAACACTGCTCTACTTTGAGCGAAAGAGGCTGGGGCACAAAAAAGAAGAAAAAAAACGGTTTTAAAAAATTTAAATGTTTGTGCTCCACAAAAAGTTAACGTGACGTTGGTTATAATGAGGCGACTTATTGATGTTTATTTGATAACTTTTGCTACAAAATATTATTCAATTTTTTGCCCATTCACGCATGCGTGGTGATCTTACAAGACATACGATGAATTAGTGTTGACACGCTCCAATTAACTTAAATACGTATCCAATGAATTTCGTTATTTATTTTCGAAGACAATTCTTTTTTTTCAATTGACGTCGTTTTATTTATTACACTTTTAATTATTGTGCGCAGTTATGCGATTGATTTGAAATTCAAACGAAAATAAACGGCTCGACGAGCATTATACCGGTCATATAATTAGAAGTTTCGAGAAAAACATTTTATTCAATACAGAAAAAAATTTTTTTTTAATTTTATGTTCAAAAAGTCAAATTTTGAATTATCAAAAATTTTTTCTTTTAATATTAGCATTAATTTAAATGATACTTAGTCGATCATCTAAAACTTTATTTTGACAAAACAAAAAAAATGACAATTAAAAGCTTGGAGCCAGAATTAAGATAATCCGAAAAACTTCGACCCCTATAATCAAATTGTGATATCAAGTCAGGATGGACGTGATTGATACGATGCTTCGGTTAGTACATCCGCTTGTCAGTAATTTGATTCAGTCATTACTGTCCCGTAAATTTATTTGTCCCATTTATTTCAAAATAATAACAATTAAAAATATAAATGAGAGTGAAAAATTTTAGCGTATGGATTACGATAAAATTTGCTGGCACTTGGAGTATCTTTAGCTCATTAAATAATTTAATTATTTAAAATTTATTAATAAAAAAAAATAATAAATTTAAATATTTATTTTATCGCCATCGAGTAATTCATTGCTGATTATTTATTGCGACGATTATATTAAAAGCGATGATACAATCGCGTGGTAAAATGTGTCCGGTTTAAATAATAATAACAGCTATCATTTTTTTTACTTTGCTATTAATTACAAGATTGAGCCCGATTGTAATTAAAAATAAAAATAAATAAATAATGACGTGGGTTAGTTTGCGATGTTGGTGGAACGGGACCTAAACTGTTGTGCTGAGAAACCTGATAGTAGGACAATAGCTAAGAGTTTGGAAATCTCCCGCGAGTTATGTTTATCTGTAGCTTATCATCCGGTAATTTTCCGTTTGGTATTTGCGGTGACCTTTCACATCAAGAGTGTGTGTGTACTTGGCGTATCATCTCGTGCTCAGTCGTCAGCAGAATTAATCCAAGAAAACGCGTGCCAGGATATTAGTTTTCATTCGCGATTATTAACTTGGAGTGGGGGACTGATTATTGTGTCGCGCAAATATTATTCCGATCCATTAAAAATTTATATATGTATTTTGTCGCTTATAAAAAAAGCCGATAAATTTGTGACAACGTTTGTATACTATAGCATCAATAAATATAATTATCCAAATAATAATAATAATTATGATGATAATAATAATTAAATATTACAAAGAAATATAATTATTTATTTTTCTCTAATTAGTGCAATTTGTTATTGTAATAAAAATAATTATTTAAATTGTTGTTGAAGATGACTTCAAAGGTGACGTCGTACTGTGGTGCAAAATGCTTTTGCCGATGGCTAATAAAAAAATCTACAATCTTCAAAGCAAGCAGTTGATAAAACTCTTCGCGAGAATTTTTTGTCAAGACGAACAAGACATGCTGGAAGATTTGGAAAAAGGCGACGTTGCAGAAACGATACATGATTTTTTTGAAAAAAATTATGACCTTAAAGCTCACACTAAAAGTCGTCTGACTTTACAAGAGGTAATTTACGAATTTTTAGCAGCTCCAAATTTTAAGACTTGTACTGAGAAAAAAAATAATTTTTGTAAAAGTAATATTTTTTTGAGTTTAGTAAAATTTTAATTTGTTTGTAGAATTTTTAAAAATATAAGAAAATTTTTAGCTAAATTTTTTTGGATTTTGGAAGTATGACTCAAAAGCTTTTTGTAATTCAGGGCAATGTGTCGTTTATACTTGTAACCAATCAGCGAGTTTTTTTATATCTCCGATAGTTTTGAAAATAAATAAATACCCCAGTTGCATTGTCAGTATCAGCCCACAATCGGAAACTTTTTTTCATAATTAATATTATTTATTCAGGCAAGGAATTTACTGAAAGTCGTTAATTAACTGTTGGTATGAACTAAAAGTAAATAAAGGTTTCAAATAAAGAATGAAAGCAATTGAAGCGAAAGAAAAAATACTTAATGTTTGATACTTCGGGCAATGAAGGTCGATTCAAATGTTTACGGATAAATCTGAGTAACTATTTGCAGATATCTTTTTTAGTTCATACTTCAATCCATCTAACTCATGTGCAATCAATTCTTCAGATACAAATTCACATATATATAAATGTACATGCATATAAATATACTTTTATAGATAAATATTCCATGCTATTCGACCAAACATTTCTCAAGTTTTGATTATTTTGTGTTAAGTGAACCCAGCGGGAATTAATCGTTTCATCGTTTGCATAGGTCGACGAGTTTCTGGGCAACCTCTCGCAACTCACCAAAGAAGATGAACAAATATCCCACTTTAAATCCATCATACCAAAGTATTTTTTTCGTGATAAATTATCTCATGTATCTTAAAAATTTTTTACTTTATCATTTTTTTCACATTATATTTTTAGATGCACTTCCAACGACTTGAAAATGATAATACGACTTATCAAACGCGATTTGCGAATCAATTGTGGACCGAAACATGTGTGAGTTATCTACCCCAGCAAATTAAATATTTAGTTAATTAATTTTTATTGTTTTTCCGTCCTCTTTTTTTCGGTAGTTTGGAAGCTATTGATCCGGAAGCTTACAAAGCTTATCAAGTTTCCAATGACTTGGAAGCTGTCGTAAAACGATTTATGGACAACACATCAAAAAAAAATATTAAAGGGAGCCCAGTAATAAGCAAAGTTTCATTGTCATTGATGACACCTGTTTTACCAATGCTGGTAAGTTTATTTGCATGAAAAAAATTCAAGAAAAATTCACTGAGAGGAAATTAAAATAGAGCTACTATACGAATATGCTAATTTTTTTCTGTTAACGGAAGAAAAATTAATATTGAAATCAATGGAAGTTACGAATGCGTAGTAATTTTTTAGAGGGAAACAAACAAAACTAAAAATTTCAGTGTGAATGGTAAGAATGAACTTTGAGAATGCAAAAGCGGAAAAATTTCAGCTTATAATGGAATTTTAGAAATATACAATAAAAAGTACAGAAAAAGCTGAATTTTTTTACATTTTTGTGTTCGATTTTCAAATTTTATTTTCCGTCCCGGGCAAAAACATTTGGCCGAAAATATATCGAAATTATATTATTCATAATAAAGAGGTTGAAAAGTGCCTAATTATCAGCCATTTTTCGGCCTTGTGTTCACTAGCTGAGCCTTTTGTCAGCCACTTTTCGACCACGAAAAAATTTAATTATTTTTTTGGCTTGAAAATTTTTACCCGAGGATGAAAATTACTATTTGTAATTTCTACTTATAGAATGGCAATATTTACTCATAGTAGTTTACTTTCTACACATTAATTATTATTAAATTAAAGCTCTACTTTTCCGCGTGATTTTAAATTGAAATTTTATTCTATTAACTCAAGTTAATGAATTTTCGCAAGTAAAATAAAAATTTGTATTACAGGCAGAAGCTTGTACGTCTGTAGAAATGGCGATGAAAAAATGCCCGAACGGGATGCTGTCTGAAATAAAGTACGACGGAGAAAGAGTTCAAGTCCACAAACAGGGAAGTGAATTCCGTTATTTCAGCAGATCACTAAAACCAGTTTTACCTCACAAGGTTAGATACGTATACTCTATTAATTATAATAATTAATTATCATACTTACAGCCAATACTCAAAAAGTTTTTATGTTCTGCGTAATATATTGAAAAATAGGGAAGATACTTTATTGCGTGATTCAATTAATTTTATATTTACCCCATATGTTAACTTACACTCGATAAAGATTAATAAAAATAATATACCTCCGGGCATTACAAGATCCCTTCACGACCAGCGCACTAAATTACACTTATATAATCACACACGAGATAATGACATGAATAAATAATAATATTTACCCAAGTAATGGAATTTATAAAATTAATACGAAAACAAAAACAAAAAAATGTTTTTATTTTAAACAATAAATTTAAATTAAAATAATAATAAGCCAAGTGTGTAACTCTGTTTTGATATGGAAAACTTTCAAGACAATACAATTGTTTTGACTTTGAACTCATAAAACCAATAAACAATTTTAGTACACACATATATGTATCTCATATCTTGTGCATTACGATTCATAATTAATAATAAATCTGTTCCTCAGGTCAATCACTTCAAAGAGTACATACCCAAGGCCTTTCCGGACGGCGATGACTTAATTTTGGACTGCGAAATACTGATGATCGACACGAAAACCAGCCAGCCGTTGCCTTTCGGTACACTGGGAGTTCATAAGGTTATTTAAATTATTTATCAACTAGCTAACTGATTAATTAACAATAATAATTAACAATTAATAATTATTGTAAATTCGATAATAGAAAGCTGAATTTAAAGATGCAAATGTCTGCATATTTATCTTCGACTGCATTTATTACAACGGCGATGTGCTGATGAATAAGTAAGTGGGTTATAAAGTATTATTTTTATGTAAACGTCTGCTAAATGTTTAATTAATGATAATTAATGGTGAATATTATAATTATGCAAGGACAATGAAGGAGAGACGGAAAATTTTGACGATGAGAATGACAACGATACCTAATCGAGTTATGCTGTCAGAAGTTCAGCAAGTTCATGTTATTATTTATTATGTCTATATAAATTTTATTTTTCGTTGGGTATAAACAAAAATAATTATCATTTTTTTTATTTTTCAGGATCCTAAAGATTTGGCGGAAATGATCGCGAAGGTTCTGAAAATGGGATTAGAGGGGCTGGTTCTTAAGGATATTAATGTATTATTTTTATTATTATTATTTAAAATCGATAATACTGAAAAATAATTTAATTTACCCTGACAGCCAAGTTGGCAGTAAAACTTGTCATTTCCATAAGTTGATGACAGCTTTCTGAGAAAGTTGGCGACAAAAGTTTACATTCTATTAGTTGACGGAAAGTTACCTTCAATTTTGTCAGAAAGTTGGCCTCAGGTTGCCGCAGTGGATTGTCGCCAACTTTCTGGGACGGTAGCAACTTGTAGTCAACAGTTATAAAAGCTGAAAGTTGTCGTCAACTAATTGACACAAATTTTCTGATCAGAAAGTTTGGCTATCAGGGGAATTTAAATTTTATTGGATTGTATTATTTAAGAGTCTGTACGAACCCGGCAAACGGCATTGGCTGAAGATAAAAAAGGATTATCTGTTTGGTGGAGCGATGGCCGATAGCGCAGATCTCGTCGTTCTTGGTGCCTGGTACGGGACAGGGAATAAGGGTGGAATGATGTCCGTCTTTCTCATGGGTTGCTACGATGAGGATCGCGATATGTGGGTGACAGTAACCAAAGTCCACACGGGACATGATGATGATACTTTGGCCAAACTGCAGGACCAGTTGGATATGATTAAAATATCAAAGGATCAAAACTTGGTCCCTTGTTGGTTACTTGCCAACAAGCCGATGATTCCTGACTTTGTAGCTAAAGACCCTAAAGTAAATTTACAGCAGAGATCAAGGCCTGATGGCCCCTTTATTTCCTTTTTTTTAATGCTGATTTAAATTTATTTTAGAAACAGCCGGTCTGGGAAATAACTGGCGCTGAGTTCACGAATCAAGGAGTTCATACTGCTGACGGCATCAGCATCAGATTTCCACGAGTTACCAGAATTCGCGAAGACAAAGATTGGAAAACGGCGACGTCGTTGAAAGAACTGAAGAGACTTTTTGAAAAAAGCGCGGACTCGATTGACTTTTCTTTGCTGCTGGGCAAACCTTCGACCAGCGGGAGCGGAGGTGGAGGTGGAGATGGGGAGGAAGAAAAGGGAGAAGAAGGAATGAGTGATAATAAGAAAATTGATGAAGATAATGTTGCAATAAAAGAAGACGACTCGACAAATAACAATGATGATGATAACGATAATGATGATGAAGAAAAAAACTGCAGAGGTATAAAATTGAAAGCAAGTGGCAAAGACCAAAAACAAGCTAATAAAAGTAAGAGGCAACGAGCGGTTACTGCGGAGAAGAAAGAAAATAATTATAAAGGATCTGATAATGATGTAAGAGCATTTATAATTAAAATATAGATAATTATAATAGTAATTTATTTATTAAATATATTTTTTTAATTATTATAATAATTTTTATTTACAGACGAGTGAATGCAGCTCAACTGGAAGCTCTTCAAAGACCCGGATGAAAGACTCTGGACGTAAAAAAAAATCGCCTGAGGGGACTACTGAACAATTGTCCGAACAGCGTCACTCTCCAGTAACTTTTTTTCTGATCATAAAAACTCTAAAAAGACGCCAACACTTGATACATTTTTTTTATTCATAATATTTTAATACAACTACGACACTTTTTATAATTAACAATAAAATTATTTGAGGTCAACTTTAATTAGCTTTAATATATATATGTATATAACTTTTTTATTTTCCAGAAATCAAATGGAATTCTAAAAGATACTTATGTTGTTCTAAGCAGCGACCTAAGCACCGAGCGACAGCAAATTTTGTCACGGAACTTGATCACGTATCCTTTGGTAATAAAAAAATTTCCCGATCACCGAAAAGGGAAAAGAAATAAGACTTTTTTTCCGCAGGATATAATCGATATCATATTAATCATTTACTTTGCGTGCTCATAAAATATATTAAATTTTACGTTTTTTTATATTTAATGGAAGTAATCATCAGAAGTAACGTCAGCAATTAAATTTCCGATTATTTAAATTATATTTTCACAATATCGTTTACTAAATCCCTGTATTATAAAAGTAATTTTTTTTTTTCAGTAAAAAAAAAATATAAAATAAAAAAAATATTAAAACAAACCGTAAAAATTAAACTAAATGAACTCAACAGACAGTTTTGATTTCACGCCCGAGGGGATTTATTAATTTTTTTATTTAAAAAAAAAATATATTTTATTTTAAACGAATAGAAAAAATCTGAAAAATGATTGACCTTGCGGGCCAGCCCGAAAACTTGCCGCTGTTTTCGAGCTCCTTGAGCGATAACTTCCCTTTTTTTAAAAATTTTAAATTTTCACGGCGGGAAGTTGAAAAGTTCAATCTACATTCGGAAATAGAAAATGAGAGAAGAGTCAAACGAGTGCTAGAGTTTTTAAATGCTGTTACTGTTAAATTTTTTTCTTTGACTGATTTTTTGTTAAAACTCTCACGAAATAGTTTTTGCTATGTTACATCTCTCAGGAGTCTAATAAGCCCTCGATTATAAAAACGTAAGTGCGGAGCAAACGCTTAATGACCCTCGTCGTTTTCGAAAAAGTAACACTAGAATTCTCCGCAATATATGTTTTAACGTTTTAATACCCTTTGGTAAAAAAAAAGTATTTTTCTTAGCGCTGAAGTTTTTTCTGACAGGCTAGGTGCAACAGTTAGAAAGGAAAGTGCTTTCGATGCTGAACGAGTAACTCACATTATTCACGGGAAAAACGAAATATCCGAAGAAGAATTACGTGTAAGTAATATATCATTTATAATTTATTTAAGACAAATATTATAAATATATTTTCTAATAGTCTACATACATTTACACTGACAAAAAAAATAAATCATTTATTTTTCAGATGTAATTCAAATAAATTTATCTAAGGAATGAAAATTTATTTTATTCAATAAATATTTCATTGCCACTAACAATAATATATTTACTTGAATAGGGAAAAAATAATTTAGATCTATACGACTTTCTAATAGATCTATAGATCTTTAGATCTGTAGATCTTCCTAAATTTCAAAGTCTGATAAAAAATTAAAGATTTATGAAAATCTATACTAATCGAAAATGAAAGATCTAAAATGAGATCTTATTAGACCAAAATTTTTTTTTCCGTAATCAAGTAGTATTCCCTTGTGATCGTAATGAATTTTTCTGTCCAATTACGGTAGAGGTACCGTTTTTGCCCACTTTAGAGCCAGTTTTTGCCCCTTGGAAAATTTTAATTAAATAATTTGTGATGTATGCAATGACAATTAATTTTTTTACTTCGTTCAAAGACATTTTAATTACCGTATTGGAATGAATTTTTTTTTTAATTTTTCATTAATTAACATAAATTATTAAATATCCAAAAGTGTAACAGTGGCCACAAATGGTACTTCTACCCTATTAATCAATATAAAACCATCGATAAAATTGATGTAATGGTACTGCCATTATGAAGAATATTCAAAACCCAAATTATATAATGACAGAACTCGGGCCGTTGTCACTAAAACAACCGCGAAATTGGTTTTATTAAATTATAACCCAGCTATACAATTAATCGTCAATGTAAATTAGTGTGTAATTGAGGAATTTATTGGAAATTGTCGAGATATTCGTAATTCAATAACATCTTTATGAAAGCTGACGGATGCAAGTGGGCGATCGATAACACGATCGTGAAAAGAGAAGACCGAGTACCGAGTACCGAGTGTGTGTTATATATATGTATATATAATGTGTAATGTTAGCCAGAGAGCTCTGCATCGACCTCATAATCGGGTTTAATCCATTTGGGCAAGTTTAATCGCGTTTGTCGTAAACGTGTTCACGATCAAATTTCATCCTTATTACATACGATCGTTAGTCTACAAATTTATCCTTCCTCGATGTATAATTTCAACGGTATTTAATCGATACTAGTTAAAAATAATTCATTTGATCGAAATTTTCAAATTAACGCCCACGACTTTAGATCCGATATTACTCTAACTCGTAATTGTGTTTCCGATTTATTTATAAAGTTCCATTTTAATTTTAATTATCATTTTTTTTCTTTATACTAGAGATTCAGAACAGCATCTGCACGTCACGTCAACGAATCATGGGTAGAGTCAACCGTCAGAACATCACAAAGACAAGGGGAAATAAAACACGCGGTTAATCTGCGCGGAAACTATTGCCAGTGTAAATGCCCGCATCGTAAATAAGATTTCATTTAAAAGTTTTCTATCAGATTTTTTTATTAATTAACTAATATGTGATAAGTAACTTTATACATTTATAGAACTAGCCATCAATTATTTAAGCTTTATCTACGCGTGACTTTACCAACTTTGTTTTATCGCTATTGATTTTTTATACCTATATATATTTTGATGAATTATTTATTGTAATTGGAATTATTATTGCAAAATCATGTTCTACAATTAGTATCATATAGTAGATATATTTATATATATGTATCTATGAAAGAAAATTGCTGTTTAATCGAATAAAAATATGTGTCAATGTACTCTGTGTTATTTTTATCAAGATGACAACAAAAAAAAAGCTGCCGGTACCCGTAGACGCGATAATTCAATCATTTTTTCTGATACAACAGATAATAGATCGCACGGTATATTTTTACTCATTTTTTTAAATTAGAAATAGTTACGCAAAAAATTAGCGAGTGAATTATTTCGGATATGAATGGAAGCTGTGTTACTTAATCCTAATTTCCAGACTCGTCTCTCGATCTTGTAACATTTATATCTGTTTTATTTTAAAATTAACGTTACATAATTACAGACTTAAAATATTTAGTTACACAATCGTCTATACTAATTTTACTAAAGCCAACATATAAATAATACATTAGTGAAAATAAAACGACAATTAAATAACTCTGGTTTCATATAATTTCCAATGTCATAAATTTAAACACTAATTTAGAAGCTGGCAAAGTTCAAACACGATTAAACATTTAATTAATTAATTAATTAATTTTTACGTGCGGTTTATAAGCCAGGGGTTGATTGAGGAATAAATATATATTCATATAGGAAACATTTATATATATATATATTTAATAATATAATTTGACTTTAAATTCCCAGCGATGAAATTTACTAGATTTAAAAATTCTCTAAATAGATCGAATAATTGGGGACTAGATCTAAAGAGGTAGAGTGAGTGGAGAAGACAAATATATTGATGATTATCAGCTCGTTAATTATTTAGCTGATAAATGTTTATTTCCCGAAGCATGAAACTGCGTTGAAGGCGCACTGCTTCCAGTAAGTCCGCTTACGTTGTAAATCACCGATGTCCATTTGGCTGCGAAGACGCTTGACGATCTGCTTTGTGAAGAGATAATTTATCAAAGCCGTATCCATGCTTCCGTCGTCATCGACCAGCTGTAAATGCCAGACGTTAATTAAAAAAATTTTTTACAAATAAAAGTAGACAAGATACTTGTGATTATTAGGGAACGACAGCAAAATGAGGGTCAGTCGTCACTGTCAATAGTGTCTTTGAGCCTTTTGATCTCCTTTTGATTCGGATATGTATTTTTAACGAAGGACATTATCAAAACAGTGAAATAAAATCTAGTGTCCATCAAAGATCTTAGATATTCCTTGTGATGGAGTTTTATTTTTTTTTTCTGACAATGGATATCTGCTGTCTCAAAAGGTTGTTATTTTAATACAAGATGTGACTGGTCAACCGATAAAAAGTCTTTATATTTTTATATGGAAAAATAATATTGATAAAATATGTTAAGAAATACAAGATCTCAGAAATATAAAAGTAAAAATTTTTACTCTCTAAGAAATATATATTTTTTAATTAGAAATTTTTTATCAGATACACTGAAAAAATTATTTCATGGCGCGAAAAATTTTCGCATTGTGAATTGAAAAAAAAATTTCCTGTATTAAGAAATTCTGTTTTTCTGTATAACATGACTTATTCTAATAAAGAAAAATTTTTTCCATCTAAAATGTGCAATGAACTCGAAAAAATATAAGAATGCATTATTTTTTCAGGCGAATATTTACTTTTCTGTTTGAAATCCAAATAAATATGTTTTTTTTATATTAGTGAGTAGATTGTTGTTCTTCTATCAACATAATGAGTAATGTGAGGTATAAAGAGGACGTCAACGAAAATGAAAAAAAAATAGGGTGAAATTGATGGGCGAGTAAAAGCATACTATAGGTCGAGTAGAGAAAAATAATCATCAAAAGAATCAGCAATCATGTTTCTTTGATAAAATATACACTGTCCATACATGGCTACTATAATTATTTTTGAATCAAGACTATAGTCCAGTAATGAAAATTTAAATTTATACTGTTTCCAGTTGATTAACTTTCCAACAAAGTCTTTTGAAATTTTTTTTTCGCGCTGAAAAAATTTAACAAAATTACCGGGTGTCCGTAAACAATGTAATTGTAACAACAATGTCACTAATTATGCCGTATGTGGAGTTACGTATTCCTGAACTGCGCGGGTTTTACTGTTTTGATTATTTAATTAACGAACTGCCATCCACACTGTTGCGAACTCACCGTCTACTAATTTCCAATAATAGCGACGGAAATAATATTATTTTTTGACATTTAAAAGTTAATTCTGTGTGAAATTCATAATTGATTATTAAAATCAGCAAAAAATTCTAAATTCTAAACAAACAAATCAATTTACTGATTTTTTTCTGCACCGAAATGTTTTTCAATAAATTTTTCTGTAAGCCACTGGATTTGTTGCGACGCATAGCCAAAGTCAATTCTAAGGATTTTCGTATCATGATATTTTTTGCGGAGACTTTTGCTGAGCTAGTGACAGTTCTATCCCAGCTGTTTCTTATACGAAAACTCGGAAAACTCTCCTGGTGATTGAAATCACATAAACTAGCCCCAGATCGATAACTGGTAAACATCATCAAGTTTAAAATTTAGTTTACGCGAGTTTAAAGTTACTGACAATCGAAATTTCAATTCGTGTGCTACTTGTTATTCTGACATCTCAGTGAAAAGTCATATATAATAACCTTTATTTCAGAAACGTTAATTGTGAGTTTAATCAAAGGTGATAAATTCCCGAAATTTGCATATATTCGTAATTATATTCTTAATTATTTTATTTAATTGCTTCGAGTACTTCGTAGTGACTTATTTCATTAAAAAAATCTATACAAAAAAAAAAATGATCTATTTAAACTGAATTAAAAAAAAATTCTGTTTGATGTTATGTTGATTTAATTGAGAACGCGTAAAACGTTTGAAAAAAAAAAGGGAGAAAACAAAAAGCCTGTTCAACTTTCTTTCGCTCAGCTTATACAATATGTCATGTGATGTGACATAACATGATGGTTTTTTATTTTTTATAAAAATAAACCTGACTCGTTTAAAATATGGACTCATCTTTAAAAGCAAATCCTGAAGAAATGAATTATGTAAATTTATATACAATTACGGAATTTATGTTATTTACATTTAACTTTGCATGAATATTATACATTATACTAAAAAAATTCAATCTTTTTAAAAGAAAATACAAGAAGGAGAGATTTACTGTAATTTCTTCATTTTTATGTTATGTCAGAAAAAAGTAGAATAAGGTTCATGTATTCCAGGAGTTTTTCCGATGCAAATGTAAGGCAACCACCTGTCGCCGTTGGTGAGTTCAGAAATTTCGATCGAATATTTATCAGATTTTCTGCATTAATTTTCGGCGAAAAATTTATATATTTATTGGAAAAGTAATGAAATAATCATATTCATTGAACAAATTGGCGGGTTGATTTGTTTCCGGTGATTGATGACCACTTGACATGGAGTTATATCACTCTGAATAGAATAAAATAACGTTTTCGTAAATTATTTATAAAATTTTCCCCTAAATATTTTCTACAACTTGTCAACTTGTCGGAGAATCATTAAGCGATTTATCAAACCTATGGATTATTGTTTACAATTATTTCCAGGCTGTCAAAGTGAGGGCTCTCGAGAGATGTCACCTCGAAAAAACACCAATTTCAATGAAAATAAATAACTTGACCAATAAATTGAGGCGTGAGAAAATAATTGACTCGTAGTGTGGTTCTAAATGATGTTTCAATAGAAGGTAAAAGTATATAAATAATTTATTAAGAAGAAAGCTTGTCGTTTACTCACGTCAAGTTCATTGAGGAATCGCTCTTTGTCCGCCGGAAGGGCCGAAGTCCATCCAACAAAGACGACCAATGCGATTGCAACGAAAAATATTATTCTGGACATCATTTATTTTCTGAAATTTTTAAAAAATTTTAAAACCAATAAATTATTTATTTATTTTGAAAATTTTCTAAACAGAAAATCGATTGAGGCCACAGTCAGTTTTAAATAAATAAATAAATAAATATCAGTCTTGTAGCGAAGGAGTTGAGATGATCGTAAGACGTTTATCTTTAATACAAAATCGGGAAGTAAATTTAAATATAATGGAAATTTTCCGATTGGCATAATATCCGGATCTTATTTGATAAACACATAAGCTTCCGCGGAAAGCTTCCGTCCAATATGTGACAGCGGAAATTATTAATAAAATATATACTGAAAAGTAAATTTATGGAATAAATAAATGCCGCAATTGTAACAGTGAATTTAATTAAATCGTGTGTTGGATGTTAAGTTTAATGAAAATTCATTAGAGTAAAACGTTTTGTGTATAAATGAATTGAATTTAAAGCGAGTAAACAGTAAACAAAGATGAGAATCCATTCGTACAATGAACAGTGTTATGTAGGTATTGTCTGACATTGTAAGTCGAATCTCGTTACGCTCCTTTAATAGGTCCATATAACGTTAATAGTGCGTGTACACAAGACACTAAGTTGGACTCTCTAATACCTTGGTGTGCTTTAGCATTTTATGTCTTGACCCGACACACATGTCTCTTATTAACTGGGAAGGAGATTTAGAGATATTAAATTTTAATAAATGGACGATTAAAACAATATTTATAACGAAGTTCTGGTAATAGATCAAGGTGTGCGAAAATTTTTGCACACCTCTTTCTTTCATTATTTTCAAATGATTTCAAATTTCCAGGACGTTTTTTTTTTTAAATCGTTTTTTTTTGCTCTTACATATCTAAATTTTTTTTACCCCGTTTTGTTTGAAAATAAGAGGAAAAAATATGTGTCGAAGAGCAATTGAAAATTAATCATATTTTCTATCAGTATAATCGAAAAATAACATATTTAGTGAATCGTGAAAAAAATTCATTTTTTTTTGTCCCATTTTTTTTTATTCTTCCCATGAGAAATACATTTTTAGTCAATAGTATAAATATTTTTTTTTCATAAGTACTGTTGTTTTTTATAATCCAACATATAACATACGTCTAATGCAAGAAATTAATCCGGATTATCAGTCATCAATAATACGTAATATCTATATTGCGAATAATCCTTCGAGTTGTATAATATATATTTTTTAGCATGTCATGTTCAAATTAATGTCAAAAAAAATGCACAGTAATTGAAAGTGAAGTTTTGTGAAATGAAAAATTTAATAAAAGCCGAACACGGAATTTTTTATGCCAAAATTAGAGAAAAAAATTTAGCAATAATTTTCTAATCTCGTAAGTAGTAAAATAAATTTATCAGATGAAATATAATTAAACGGAGTTGTATATAAATTAACAAAGCAAGAGATTTAATTGACAAAATACACGACACTGATATAAAAGCACAGAATTATTGAATTCGAGTAATACAATTGTGAAAAGTTTGAAAGCCTGTCAAAAGTTAATAGATAAATTTTATTTAATCAAAGTCAACTTATTAATAATAAAACTTTTAATTGCCAAATAAATGAAATATATGATATAAAAATGAATATGAAAGTAAAATTTTCTTACCAAATTTAATTTATCTGGATACTATTTTCTGTCGGACGACTGTCTTGACCAGACGGTTAGCGGAAGTTGTTGATAAATAAATATATTTAGTATCAAGTAAAGGAAATAAGCTGGCGTGTGATTATTGCCGTGGTAGAGTTGAGGGTGATGTGACTGAGCTTGCAAGCACGCGATCACTTTATATCCGAGCGAGAAGCTACCGGCGCGTCCCGCGGGAGATCCGAGCTCGGGGGTTGGTGGTAACCGTGTAGTGAAGGTGATGCCAGAGCCACGGCATTGGTTTGCTGGTGGTGGGACAAACCAAATCTCATCAGTAGCACCTACTGCTTCATCCCTTACTTCCATCTACCACACGCTAACAAACTTGTCCGCAACAGCAACAGGCATAAGTATCTTTCTTATTTTTTTAATAACTTTTTTTCGAATAATTTAGTTTTTTAAATATTTTATACTAATATACCTGTCATACTTTACGCAATCGATGCTTGTAATTTATCGGCCATATGTAATCAAACCAAAAATTTCTCTAATACTAATTATTGCCGTGTCCATCTCCGAATAAGTTACGCAATAATAAACTTTTGATAGATTTACTCACGTAACTCTCATTTTAAATTCCACTTACTAACTTTCTTTTTATCGTTTAAGTCTAATTAAGCAACCTCATCGTCATTCATATCTAAAAAATGAATGGTAATTTAATCCCAAGGACGTAAAATTACTTGAGCCTAAATTATAATTTACATCAAAGGGTAAAACTTTTAAATTATAAAAGTTATAAATTTGATAAAATAAATTTTCTTTTTTTTCAATCAGTTTCAATTGCCGAATTTGACCGCCGATATTTACGGTGTAGTTGTTTTATATTTTATCCAAAAAGGTACAAAACAATTTGAGTTTAAATGCCTCCAGGGAATTTAAATCCTCTATTGACCTCAATACGCACGCAATGTCTGAAAGAAAATTATTTTCCTTTTTCTTGATCAAACACATTTGTAATATTTATTCAGCACTTTGTAGCAGAACAATAAATATAATAAATAAATATAGCATTGAATAATTAAATACTGTAGCCAAATCTTGGGCATGCGGCGTAAGCATACTATTTAATTCCCGTTAATTTAATCTCCCATAAAAAATATCTTTTCCGGCCATACATACTCGAGATTTTTAATTCGAAAAAGTATGAGCTGGAGACTTTATTACCTTATTATACGGCTATTAAATTACCAAGTAATTTTGAATTCATATATTTGTCTCCATAAAATAAATGTTCTGAACCACGATTCCATTAACCCCGGATATGATAAATATAAGTAAATTATTAATAACTTTTCTATTTGTGAGTAACCCAAATTTTATCGAATCAAATCCACGTTTCACATAAAGTTCAATTCAATTATCGGAGCTGTCTAATCGTCGATTAAATTTTATTGATAATAATGAGTGATGTTGGCTTAATTAGCAATAAAAGTGTGCATTTGACTTGGCTTGAAAAAGTATTTGTTAGACTAATATACGTAAGTTTTGTCGTTTACGTCAAACAGCCTGATGAATTTAAAGTTTCATGGCATATTTATTTACAACAATATATTCCGCAGAACGTATTCGATTCCGCTGAATGGTTGAATATAATATATTCACAATCCGATGGAATATCTCTATTGTGTTATGAGCATTGTGTAAGATCGCTCCCTGTGTACTAAGTATTCAATCGAAAAACAAAGAGAAAGATCTTACCGATACCTTTCGTTATGTAAGAACACGGTTTTCAAGTCTATGCACACAAAGGCTATAAGCATAGAAAATACATTGCACTATTTTTTCATTCCTATTTCTATCCCCCATCGCTATCATCATCATCATCATCGTCATTATTGTCAACTTGGCATTTAATAATTTGAAGGTCAGCTGATCTTTCTGCCGGTCAAACACGCGAACTTAGATTCTAATAATTACTCATAGTTACACAATAAATTAATTAGTAAGCTGGATTTTCCATTGGTGACGAGTATCAATTAAGAATCGGATTTCACCAAGTCTATACTGAAACCAACTCGGTTAGAAAAAGATCAAATTTCGCGGCTGCAGACGTTTTAATCCGCTAATATTATTTACTTATATAAAGACAAACGTCATAAATCATAAAATACAAATATTATTTTATTTATATTTTTACACGTGATCAATTTTATATTTTTTTTCTATCAATGAATTTATTTTTATACGCAGTCGGTATTTAATCACAAGGGGTAAACGTTATATCAAATATCAGATTCTACCGGTAAACGTCAGTCGATGGAAAAATTATATAAATATCAATATGTGCTTGCGGATATTGTAGAGAGCTTTTTTTCACATTTCTTCTGACGGTTCACTTGAATTTTTTTTTTTTTTTCTATTGCTGACTGATAGATAAATTTTCTACAGCCAATTAAATTGAACTGAACGATACTTTTGCAGTTGATTATCAACTTATTAAATCAGTTGTTAAAAAATTATAATTAGACGCATTAGCAAATCGGGGTTAAGTGGAAATTAAACGTTTAGTTGATGGAAGCAATTATGTGATAATAAATACTGTCTGATGAGTTTGAAGAATTCAAAAAGCCAAAAATGAGCATTAATAATTAAGATCGGAGGCTGGGAGAGGGAGAGAATATAGACAGCAGGTGGTTGAGTGCTACGTGAAAAACCATTAGAGCTTACAAAGTTTATCAAGTCACTGAGAGCAAAGCTTACTGCTCCAGACTACTCAGCCTCGTTACTTCTGATTGACTTCCAATGTACCCTAGCCTCTATACCGGGAAAAATATTTTTTTTTCAACTCTTTATACGGTGGTACACAGTGTGACACTGCCAGGTCTCCACTTAAATTTTATTTTATACACCTATGTGTTTATTTCGCTAAACGCCAGGACTTATTTAGGTCTCTAGTCAGTAAATAAAAGTATAAATAAAAATAGACATTTCATAGCCAATAAAAATAATAATAATGCATCCAATGATTTTTTTTTCGATACCAATCGACTCAGAATCAACAAATCATAAAAATCCATTCGATATTATCCCAGCAGAAAAATTTTTCATTCCAAGATATTGTCGAGTTACTAATAAATAATATACAACATTACGAAGAAAAATTATTTTTTTATACACGAGCACTCATGAGCTTTCAGTCGTTTTCTTATTCATTAAAAAAAAAAAATTGCGACATTTTTTTTTTTCAATTTACTTTTTCGAAACATACGTCATTAATAAGTATTCTTGTGTATATATATTGTGTGACGAAGACAATTATGCCGGTGACTTGTGACGAGAATGTTTATTTTAATTACAGACTTGTGTTTCTGAAATGAAAAAAAAAAAAAAAATTCATGCTGTTTATTTTTCATTTTTTTTTTTTCCAAATAAAAAAACTGAAAACTCGAAGAAACTCGTTTTTCTTAAAGAAAAACCTAATATTGGTGATAGTTATATATTAGTCGCTAATCAATGTCGAAAACGTGCTGCTTCAACTTTAACATAAAAAATTTCTTTAATTAAATCGGACATCAGCAAATCTTTAATATCGGCATTTACGTCACCCTCCGTCTTAGTTATTTTTTTTGTAACGAGCGTAACTTTTTATGGATTCCTTCTCTCTTTGCTGATAGATGTTAATCATTAAATTCGCTTCAAGACTTTTACCCGCCAGTTTTTATTCTGCATAATTAATAATTATTAATAGATACAAGAAAATTTTTTTGAATTTAATTTTAAGCGGCAATCAAAAGCCGATCAAGAGTATTTGAATAAATACCTACTTTACATAAATAAAAAAATTTCAAAAGATATAATTTCATTTATTTTTTAATAACTTATTATTTTCACCCACGCGTAATTTTTCTTACTGTGCATTCGAAAAAAAATCAAATTTTCTCCGTTCATTTTTAAAAATTAATAAATTAATTTTTGAATCCAGAAATTTTTCAATGGGAATTTAAAGAGTTTTGAAAAATTATCAAATTTAAAAATTTCAATTAAATTTGTTTGAACGTTATGTTGATTTTAATAACGATATTAATGCATGTGCAATCATGCGGACAGTTTTATTCATAAATAATAAATAATATTGAGAAAATAAGTAAATATACTTTTATATGAAGTAATGAAAAATAAAGCGCCTGCGCGAGCTTTCGCAGAGGGTGTATACCCAAGTATATAACTTGGCGGTTTTCTACCTCACGCGTCATTTCAAATCTCAACAACGCTGATAGTTGTGGTCGAGGGTACTAGCAATTAAAAAATAAATTACATGTGACGTGATAAATTTCCAGGAAAAAATATTTCACCTCTCCCTGTAGTTCAAAAGTCGCTAGTAAATTTTTGTGGAATTTCATTCAGCGTTCACAGAGTAAATAAAAATAAAAGTTATAATTCTGAAATCCTCAATAGTGATTGTTATCTGTTGTGTCATCTCAGAAATAAAAGTCAGTGGGCAGCACAAATATATATTTATATTTACAGTATATAATATTGTGATCAAATCGTTATTTTAGCCATGGGAATGATTAAATTCTTATCAAAAGTATTACTAATGACATCACTTATGACCACTGTAACCGTCGCTAGATATATTCCGGCGAACAATTACATACTTTTGGAAAAATTAATAAATCGTTACGATCCCAGTGTCATTAATTATGATTACATTGAAGACGATCCAGACAATCAGGTATAAACTTTTTTTTTTAAATACTTTTGAAAAAATAATGAAATCGCTAAAATTGGATTTGAATTTTAAAAAATTAAATTATATTATTTTTTCAAAAAGGTCACGACCCTGTTGTTAAAAAGTTTAAAACTCTGTTTAACGGTTTTAAATTCATTTATTACTAATTAGTGTCATATATATACATAGCTATATATTTTTGACATTAAAACGATAATAGTAATAATTGGAATTTAATTAGTTATTAAGTTATTTTACAGTCTATCGCTCGCAATTATAAAATTGCAGACCCACTTTTGTAATTTTTATGTTGTGCGATTTAACGTACTCTATAATTTTATAATAAAAGTTTAATTACTTTCGGCCGATAAATATTTCAATATTAAAGGTCATTACAATCTGATAAAAGAGATCATCAATAAATAGTTAATTAAAAATTCGACGGGATTATTTGCTAATTGTCAAGCGATTAATGCCGGAAAGTTTACAGCCCTCGTAAAAATAAAATCAATTAGATTGAATTAATAATATGTTATTAGTTCGATTTGAATTTATTGAGTGCAGGAAATATTTAAAATATATACTTATATAAATATAACATGATAATTGAGTGGATATAAATATATAATATAAATATATATATACTAAATATTTGAACAATACGCAAGTTGATTTCTACTAGAGAAATCAGCGGAGCAATCGAACTCAAGTATGTTGACGTAAAATCTCATATGAGTTAAATTGATTTTATTTCCATTTGTGAAAGGTAATAAATCTTTATCCATTTTGCGAAATTGCAATTTCTATCTGACTTAGATATAATTTTAAAAAAATATTTATTATTCAAGATAAATAACTTGAAATATTATCGATTTATTCTTTAATTTGTTTAGTTTAGTTTCTTGTTCGCGGTGAATCAAACGATTGAATGGAGCCGCTAAACTAACGCTGATTGATTTTAGTTTCGCTGAATATATTCATTGAACTATCAAATGAATTTTGAATGTGCTATTAATTTGTTTGACTAATTTTGAATTTAATTTATTTTATAAATTAATTGGTTGTTTCTATTTTAAGGTGGCTGCGAAAAAAGATGCGCTTTTACTGGAGAAATTAATGCTGACGTTACAGAAAAATACGGAGGAGGATTCTCAAATGATGGATTTCCAGGATAGGAAAAATTCATTACTTGAAGAACCACAGTTTCAGAAACTTATGATCAGAAGAAATAGATCTGAGAATCGGAAAACTGGGGTAAATCACTTACTTGAAAAAAAAAATATATAAAAAAATCATGAATATAAAGAAATAAGACACGAAATATTTCAAAGTGTCGCCAGAAAATTTTATCATTTTTTTTTTTTCAGACTTTAAAGTTTCGTAACTTGAAAAAAAAAAAAATGTATTCAATTAAATTCAAAAATATGAGTAGAATAAAATATTATTATTTTACTGAGACTAATTGTCTATTTTGAAATAATCTACATTGAGTATTTTTATTGAATAACTTGCCTGAGATGTTAACAGCTGTTTTAGTAAATTACACATTCAAAATTACGATCGTTATATAAAAATTATAAAACTATTAATATTTAACTGCAGAAGTTAAAATTTAATTATAGAATAAAATTTTGAAACTTTACCGACCAGTGACGGAATCGAACCCACGACCGCACGAAACTTTCAAAAACTTTTTAGAGCTTGAATATCCAGAGTCTGACAAGTTTAATTTAATCTGTCCATTAACGTCCATCTTACGGCACTAAATAAATTTATATTCCAACTACAAATAAAGATTTAATTATAAAATAAAATCGTGAAACTTGGCCACCGGTAGCGAGACATTTTGTAGTATTTTCATTTTTCCTACTGAAAAATATAAAAAAAGTATTTTGAAGCCTCCCAGAAATGAAACTCGATCATATTACCGGGAAACTTAAGGTAGAAATTTAAATAAAATCGAATTTATTTTTCAGATGGATCTTCAACGACGAGGGCGCATCAACGGAAGTGTATACTGGAAATGTTATTTTAATGCCGTCACATGTTTTTAAAATAAAGTATTTTAAAAATTGACAAATATACGATAATCCCTTATTATATACATATATATATATATAAATATGTCAGCATTCTTTTATTGTCTCTACATCTTCTGGAAAAAAGCCTAATGCACATCTTCGAACTCTTCATTACTATTAAAAATTTGCACTTATAGTAAATCTAAAATCCTTTTTATTAATTACTATTGTATAAATTTTGCTATTGTAAACTATAATTTATTGATTTATTGTTATTTTTATTACTGTTGTTATTATTATTATTATTATTTATAAGTTTGTACATGTACGTTAAAATTAAAAAAAAATACTTTATGAATGTACAAACGTAGATGATTATTTTTGTTAGTAATTAGTTTTAAAAAAAACTAAACTAAATAAAAGACATGATATTAAAAAAAGATAAAATAAATTAAAAGATTTTATGTTGAAATTTGAAAATTATTGTATTTTAATTATTATTTACTATTAAATTAATAATAAAAGTACCTGTATCTTGCTATTACTCATAATAATAACCAGCTTAAGCATAAAAATACATTTATATTTTACTATTAAAAAATATATATATAATTAGTTGTTAAAAAAATTGATTTTTCTACTGATTCACTAAAATTTATTTTTATTTTTATTTCACTTGTCTAATTATCGTCACACTTTTAATTATTCAAAAGTCAGAATTCAAATTTGCCGCCATCTCGCGGCGAACGCAGAAATTCAAATGAGACAAAACGACAACAGACAGGCGAGTATTAAAACTCACACGTGCTTATAAATTTAACCTCTCAATTATTTTATATGAAAAATAATTATTTTTATATTTTACAAAATTTTTTGTATCATGAGAATCAATTAAAATTTTTAGTAATTTTTTAAAAATATAAAACATGTCACGTTTGATTGTAAAAAATTTACCGACAACTGTAAGTACTTAGTAGTTAATTATTTATTATTGTTAATTAATTAATTAATTAATTAATTAATTTAATTAATTGCAGATAACTCAAGCTAAATTAGAAGAATTATTTGGAGTACATGGAATTGTAACGGACGTACAATTAAAATATACAAAAGATGGTAAATTTCGTAAGTTTGGATTCATCGGTTTTAAAACTGAAGATGATGGACAGAAAGCATTGAATTTTATGAACAATACATATATTGGTACATCCAAAATAGATGTCCAAGTGTGCGCTGGCTTAGGTAATTTTTTGAATTATTTGATTCATGTTCGTATTGATAATTTATTTTTTTGAATTTAAATAACTAGGAGATGATTCAAAACCAAAAGCTTGGAGTAAATATGCTCCGGATAGTTCAGTGAATTTAAAAAAACATGGAAAAGATTCCGAACCTAAAGCCGAGAAGAAAAAGAAGAAGAAGGATAAAGAAAATGAAGAAATAAAAAAATTACTGGAAAAGGTAATTGACTAATAAATTAATAAATATCAAAATTTTGTTATATTTATTTTTTATTGATCTTAGCATAAAGAAGATCCACTTTTTGCTGAGTATCTAGAAACCCATGCGGTAAAAGGAGTCAAAGAACTGTGGAAAAATGACATAGACATTGAAAATGGAGAAGAAAATACAACTCAAGCAACTGATGCCGATGCTGATGATGCGAAAGCTGAAGATTTGGAAGCGAAAGTCACTGACAAGGTCACGGATCTCGAGTCAATGGAGAAGAAACTGATGAAAAAAAAGTTAGAGACCAAGGAAGAGGGAGAAAAAATATCAGGGCACGGTCCCAAGGAATTTTATACAGTAAAAGTGCGAGGGCTAGGCCACAAGCACAAGAAAAAAGACATAAAACAGTTTTTCAATCCGTTGGTCCCGAAATCTATAAGGATACCGCGTAAAGTTCGGACCTTTGCGTACGTGGGGTTCAAAACCGAGACTCAAATGAACAAGGCCTTGAAAAAAGACGGCTGCTGTTACGGTAAGACATTTAATTTAATTTTTTTATAGATTTTATTTTAAATTATTGTTTTTCTTCCAGATGGCAAGAAGCTATTGGTGACGAAGTACGACAACAAGAACAAGAACAAGGCAAAGGTTGAAGATGAAAACGAAAATAACAGCAAGTGGAAAAAACAGGAAGAGGCTCTGAAAAAAGAAGAACCGATATCCGAGTCCGGTAGAATTTTCGTCAGAAATCTGGCCTACGTCACCACCGAGGACGATTTGAGAAACATCTTTGAAAAATACGGGCCTTTGACTGAAGTTAACGTTCCTATTGACAAAGACACCAGGAAATCCAAAGGTTTTGGAATAATTACCTTCATGATGCCGGAGCATGCTATCAAAGCTTACAATGAACTGGACGGGACATCACTGAATGGCAGGATGCTGCACATTCTTCCCGGAAAAGCGAGTCCATCGGAATCCGAAAAAGGTTAAAATTTATTTATATCACGGCTAATATTTATTTTTTGATAAATCGCGCCTAGAGTTTGAACCTTTCACGAAAAACTGATTACCTGAGCAATCGCTCGCTCGCAAGTTTCTTTAATTCATAAATGAATTGATTAAGATAATTTTTATGAAAAGTATAATAAGGAAGAGGGCTAGGTAAAAATATTACTAAGACATCAATCTCTGGCTCAGAGCTGGAGCATGATCTGAAAACTCTACGCGTGATTTATCAGATAAATCTGTTGTATAAAATTACAAGTTTATTATTCCCTTTATTTATGAAGATGTATTTGAATAAATTTAAATAGAGGGTTTGAGTTACAAAGAAAAAAAAGAACTGGAGAAAAAAGGAACGGCCAACTCGAGTCATAATTGGAATACATTATTTCTCGGTCAGAATGCTGTTGCGGACGCGATAGCGTCGGCATACAATACCACCAAAGAAAAAGTCCTTGAAGACGGGGGCAGAGGAACGAGTGTCGCTGTGAGACTCGCCTTGGGAGAGACGCAACTGGTGGATCAGACGAGAAAATTCTTGGAGGAAAACGGCGTAAGACTCGACGCATTTAACCAGGCGCCGGACAAACGATCCAAGACAATTATTCTCGTGAAAAATTTACCCACCGATACTACGGTACAGGACTTGAAAGATACTTTTGTAAAACACGGAGTTATTAGTAGAATTATCATGCCGCCCGCTGGAATTACCGGTAAGTCGCCAATATATTTTTTTTTATACTTAATACATATTTACTAACAACCAATGATTTTATTTATAGCACTGGTAGAGTTTGTCGAGCCATCAGAAGCTCGGGCGGCTTTCAAAAAATTGGCGTACACTAAATTTAAACACTTGCCATTATATTTGGAGTGGGCGCCAGACAACAGCTTAAATCCGGCTTCAAACCAATCAATTCAGCTCAATAAATTGTCTGCTGATAAAACAAACTCCAAGGAACCGGTCAATGAATCTAAACCTGTTGAGGATGAGCAAGAGGACGAAGAGGAGCCTGAACCCGACACTACTGTCTTCGTTAAAAATTTAAACTTTTCCACGACAGACGACCAACTGAAAAAGTACTTCAGCAAGTGCGGCGACGTCCACTACGCAACAATAACAACCAAAAAAGATCCGAAAAATCCTGGGGAGAAGCTGTCGATGGGCTATGGGTTCGTCAGGTACAAGTACAAAGCCGACGCGGATCGCGCTCTTAAAGAATTGCAGATGACTCTGCTGGACGGAAAGACACTGGAGCTGAAACGTTCCCAGAGGACATTGGGGTACAATTTATTACTATTATTAACTTTTATTGTCTGACAATAATGACAATACTAATTATTATTATGATTGTTAAGTTAAAAAAAGTATTAATTAAATTTCTTAATCAATAGAACTGACGTCGCGTCAACGAGAAAAGTGTCGAAAGTGACAGAAGCGACGGGAACTAAAATTCTAATAAAGAACATTCCATTCCAAGCCAATGCCAGTGAAATAACAGAGTTATTCAAGTAGGTTTAGTTTCTATATATACTGAATATATATATTTTAAATGTTGATTGATATTCCGTTTAAGTAATTGATGAACATTTATTTCAGGGCATTTGGGGAATTGAAAGCCGTCCGTTTGCCCAAGAAGATGGTAGGAGATGGTAACCATCGGGGATTCGGTTTTGTCGAGTATTACACAAAAAGTGACGCCAAGGTAAACATTATTTAAATATTTAAAGATGTTTAATGACTTACAGCAATCCTGACAATGTCATCATATTATTCATATATATTACAGATAGCTTTCAAGGCGCTCTGTCAGAGTACTCATTTGTATGGCAGAAGATTGGTGCTGGAGTGGGCCCAAACTGACGAAGATATCGACACTATTAGAAAGCGGACGGCTAAACATTTTCACCCAGGTATTTTATAGTCTCATTTGCCGATTTAAATTCATTTTATCAGCAATTCAGCTCACCACACTTAATTTCCCTGATAAATTAAATTTTTCCTCGATTGTATTTTACAGAAGTGACCAGCAAGAGAAGCAAAAAAGGAACAGTGGATCCCGAGTCGCTCGGTCTCGAACCCGATCAATAAAATATTTAAAAATAAAATATAAATATGTAAATATAAAAAAAAAAATTACTGAACAATAAATTATTATTTTTTGTTTTTAATCTCTGCATTAAATCTGTTATATTTTCGTTATAAAAAAGAGCGTAAAAGTTTCAGATCAAGGGGCGGATTCCATCAGCAAAAGCAAATGAAGTTTTTTTAACTTCTCATCACGTCTGAAAAACTTTTCCTTTGGTTCTCTTGCCATTTGTCGTCTATCTCTCTCATAAATGTCTCCTCGAACAAGACCTCGAGGCTAACCAGCTACAGCTTGCTCATGATAATGCCATGTATCTGGGGTTACATTTTTATTTTATGTTTATTAACTTTCCGAAAGTGTAAATCACCTACAACACTATTGCAGTACATTTTATTATAAATTACCAATGACATCAGTTATTAATTATTTTAATTCTCAATTAATATAAAAATAACAGGAGGTCACGCGTGCACAAGCCTTCTGATAAATATGACATCGGTATAAATACACATATATATACATTTATTTATATTTATATATATATTATATGCATAAGTAGTTTCTAAATAACATCAGTACGAGAAGAAATGTTTTCCTTTCACTCCCCCGCCACTTGAGGCACGATGCAATGGAACGTCGCGGACTCGCGCCCGCGATAGTATAGATGAGACTACTCGGCTATTCTATTATATAGATATATACCTTAGAACACGTTGGTATTTTATGTACATATATATATATATATAGCATCGAAATAATAAAAATTGGGCAGGATTACCCGCGCTGGATTGTGGTACCGGTGCTCCTGGTGGAATTTGTTGGCCGGTTAACTGCTGGTGGGGTTGAGGAGACCACTGAGCTCGGGTTTAACCGGCGATGAACACTCATGAAAGTAACAGTGCTGTGGAACACCTTGGAGTGGCATACGCGAAAGGGATTTACCTGAGCTTGTTTTGTCGCGAGAGCAATCAGTTTTACTTTATCCGTCGACGCGAACGCACTCGCACACAAGTGATTATTCAAATAAATTTTTAAGTAATAGACTATTAAAAATATTATTAATTGACAGTACCGACAATAGCAAGTCCGAGTGCTGTGGGAAGTAAAAAGTGTCTTTTGAAACAGGATGCGAACTTCCTGAATATAAATATTTTTAAAATTGAGATTATTTCTGGAGCGCAACCATGGATTGGGTGAGAATTTTAAAAATATATATATATTTTTGTAAGAGATTAATTTGTAGGTAATTTTATGTAAGGTTGAGTTAAATTTTATATAAAAAGTGCGTAAGTAAAAATAAAATCGACCTGGTTGAGACGTTATGAGGTCGAAGAGAGCGAGTCTGCATACGAGTTTTTTGTAATCCGTAAATGCAACTCACGCGATCTCAAGTAAGTGCAACAATCTGTTGAGGATAGCCAGTACATTATGACTTTCTGAGGCAGGGGCCTTGAGAACCCGAGGACTTGCCGGTAGCACAATGTATTGTGTTTACCGAACCCCGTTTTTAAAAACAGCTTGTTCGTCGTAACGTCCAGTATATCAAAATACAAATAAGTATATACTTATAGACATTTAATTACCTAGGGGTTTCGTAATAAAAAAATCGCGGATCGGATCTCTGAATTGATAATTCACACCATCGTTACTTCCATACTCGAATAAAAGGTTTTAGAAAAAAAAATAATAGAAAATAGAAACCGAAAAAGAAAAAAAATAACAGTCGTATCTGCTATTATGTGGGAGAATCTCAGAATATCGGGCGTTTGTGGGAATCATTAGCGTATTTCTGCCCACGAGTGCTACCTGTTATAGGAAGAGACTATTGCGGCAATTAGTATTGCGAAAAAAAATATTAATTATCTATTAGTAATTTTAATTTTAAAATTTCGCTCCAAACAAATAAATAAAAATAAATTTACCAATAAATTAATTAATAATTCATTTGTTTACTTGTAATAACAGCAATTTATATAAACCCCGGCTGAAAGTTAATAATTATAGTAATAAATAATAATTATGAAAAATTTAAATTACAAATTACAAAATATTTAAAGCTTCTTTATAAAAGGAATAAAATATATACCGAGTTATAATTTGTTGTATTTGACAATTTATTTTTTTACCCAAGTCTTAAAATACTCAACACCCGAGTTACAGTAATGTAGGAAGTAATTAAATGATAAATAAAAATAATATAATTTAATGTGTCACAATAATTTTTAATTTAAATTTATTATTTTTCGCAATACTTTCAAAATAAGGAATACCCATTTTCTATTTAATTCATTTATACGCGGACACGTGCTTAGGTAAATTAATATTAACCGATAATAATATTAATACATAAGCTGACATTAATATATATATATATACATATGTATATATATGAATAGTGAAAGCGATAAGTTAATTTATACAAATTAAAACAGAAGGAAGAGTTCGTCAAATGGTTACACTACTACTTATATTATATGCGACCATGATTGCGACCTTCATGTCGACACTCACTCTTTTATCTTACGATCAGGTGATCTGGGTAAATAACTTTTCCCATATAATTTATAAAAATTATATACATATATATGACCTTCGAAAGGAGAGATCGATAAACGATCGATAGACATCAAGCTGTCTTTTATATATTTTGTTAGAAACTACATGGAGAAATTATTCTTGGTTGAAATTCTATGGTGTCATAGTAAAGCCTGACCATATTGACCACCAAACGGAAATTTAAATAAACCCTTGCAAAAATTACAATGGCCATAAAAAAAACTATGACAGTAAAATTTACTGTCATAGTAATTTTTGCATGTGTATTTAAATTTTTGTCTGGTGGGCAGCATGGGCCGGCTTTACTTGACCATAGCATATTTCAAACAAGAATAATTTCTCCATATTCATCAATTTATGTGTAATTAAATTAAAAAAGTTTGTCAATGGCAAAGAAAGTTATTTTACTAATAAAAGTATTGATATATACTGATAAATATGTGGTGGGTAAGATGACGATACACAGGGACAGCCAGCAGTTGACCTTTCGCGGTTATTGCCTGGGGGTTTTCAAACCATCTCTTTGCCATTTAATTATTTTCACTCCCTCTGTCCCCTTTTCTGATAAACGAACAAAAAGAGAAGACAAATTGTCATCCGGTTGTTAATAAATTTCTTATTAATGTAAAAAGTAATTAATCGTGTGAATAAATAATTATTTAGTAAAATTTTTATGATAAATTTCACTTTATAATTTCACGTTACTGATATGTGTGTCAATGATCACACGAACATATTATTGAATTTAAGATAATATATATTTTATTTTAGCCTGGTTTTTATCGTCCGACAAAATAGATGGTGATTAGCGAGTTAATAAATGATAATTGATGTATATATTTTATTTCCTGTGAGAAAAACGTTAACTGATAGGATTTGCTGCAATCCCTCTAGCAAATTCCTGATGAAAGTAAAAGTGACTATAGATATATATATAAATATCTATGCAACATTAAACAACTCCGACAGTAATGGTTAACAGAATCATAGATGTTAAATCTTTCAAATCATATAATTTATATTTAGATAAATTCAAAACCCATATAATCGAGGTAAAATTTTATTGCTCAACTTTTAAACAGAAATTGAATTTAAACTGCCTAGTTAATAATAATTACAATAATTTATTAACAATTTCTCCAGCATTGTCCTTACATTTCTCTCAGTTGAAACGACCTTGGGAAATAACGTTTTTATTTTCATTAAAAACCTGTTTGTAATTTCTTACAAAAATTTCAATTTTAATAAATATTTCACTTTAACGTTCCATTGATCTTTTGATTTAAAAAAAAAAAAAAAAAAAGCGGTAATAAAAAAGCCGTAAATTTAAATAGTAAAAAAAATTTGAATTTTTAGGCTGAGTAATAAATGAATTGTTAATGTACCGACGATGTAACCGCGTAATAAGAGATTATTACGTTTGACGGCGCGCCGAAACGCCCGATGCGAGAAAGTCGGTTCAAACGGGCCCCATATCCTTCTCCTTCAACTTATATATATATATATATATATATATTTATATATCATGCGTTCCTTGTTTCTTTCTTTTCTTGCTTTCTCTTTACACCCATTGCATAACAAGGAGTGGAGTGTCGACAATAAGACGCATAGCTGTACCACTAAATAATATAAAAAATATCGTCTCTTGTGTGTCACGGTCCCATTCATTATCTACATCCATTATTATATGTTATATATATTTGTATGAATGTATCACAGACTTATAAAGTCTCATGTATAAATTGGTTTTGCCTGGGATCTAAAATCTGCACTTATTTTACCGCCAATTACTGCTAATAAAATACACAAGACATATATATATATAAATATATGTCTTGTGAGACAATTCAACTTAAGTATGTTGTATAATTACTTTTACAATGTACTTTTTTATGTTCCTACTATTTAAATTATATATTCTTTTATACTTAAGATTTTTCTAGTACGCACATTGTTTTTAATTAATAAATTAATATGAATCGGAGTAAATTTAATTCATTATTTTTTTTCAATTACGACAAAAAAAAATAGCTTTGAGAAAGCAACAATACTGGGAATAACACAATTAAATAATGAGATAATTGTTATTTAGTTTAAATATAGAAAAAAATGTATCGCTCCTACTAAAGTAGAATAAGAAATTTAAATAAAATGTACTCGACGTTAGATCGTCGCCCGGTGATGTGAATCCGTAAATGAAGTAAATTTTTTTTATTTATTTTTTAAACGTTCGTCGAACTTTTGACGCATGACGACTGCCAACTAACTGATTTAGATACATCCGGATTATTACAAAGGGCCATTGTTTTAAATAAATATAAATAATTAGCAATACATCATTTGATTATTAATTAATAAAACGTTGCAGAGAACTGGGAGCATGTACTTCCTGTGGCTAGTGCTGACACTTTCGTCGATTAACGGTAAGTAAATAATAAATTTATTTTTTTTTTTATGTTTAACACCACGTTACTGTTGTTTCTTTACTTTATTCTTCCGACAAACGAAAGTCCAAGGCGAGACTGAAAATTTCTCTACGTGTAAGTCGCGGTTTCACTCCCGACCATTTACGTACGTTTTATACCTATAAAGCCCAGCATGCGTGATGCCCATGTCTCAATAGCTTTTCTCTATAGACTACATAATCAAATACCGATATAATATCTATTGATCAGGTGCTGACAATCGATTGTAAAAAAATTTATATTTTAAATTACTAATAATTATTCACAGAAAATAACAACTTCCTGGAACAAAAAATATTTTACAATATGAATTTAAAAAAAAATTTCGGGGCGCGAGAAATTTTTTTAAAAATTTATTAATCTAAAAATTTCTTGGGAAGTTAAAATTTTTTTGAGGCTTTAAATATTTAAAATAATGAATTTATTATACTAGGACATGCGGAGAAAAAAGTTGTCTGTTATTACACAAACTGGTCAATATACAGACCAGGTACAGCCAAGTTTTCACCTCAAAATATAAATCCTTATCTATGCACGCATCTAATTTACGCATTTGGAGGTTTTACTAAAGACAATACATTGAAACCGTTTGATAAATATCAAGATATTGAAAAAGGTAATTTTAAATAAATATTACACGTAGGTCAATATCAAAATATAATAATGACACTGATAATAATAATAAATGTAGGTGGATATGCCAAGTTTACTGGTCTGAAAACCTACAACAAGAATCTCAAAACAATGCTGGCGATAGGAGGATGGAATGAAGGATCAGCGCGATTTTCCCCGATGGTAGCAGACCCAGAAAGACGTCAGGCGTTTGTCAAAAATTCAGTTAAGTTTTTAAGACAGAACCACTTTGATGGGCTCGACCTCGATTGGGAGTACCCCGCATTCCGAGATGGGGGCAAGCCACGCGACAAAGATAATTACGCTGATCTCGTCCAGGTACTAGAGGATTAAGATCATAATTAAATTATAAGCTGAGGTGTATGTAAACAATAGTATCTGGTTTCACTTGAAACTCTAACGGTTCGATTATAATCGATTTAAGGAACTGCGGCAAGAGTTCGAGAGGGAATCATCTAAGACTGGACGACCGAGATTACTTCTCTCTATGGCAGTACCAGCAGGTATTGAGTATCTGGAGAAAGGATACGATTTGCCAAGACTAAACGAGTACCTAGATTTCTTCAATCTTCTATCCTACGACTACCATTCAGCGTTTGAACCTGCTGTTAATCATCATGCCCCGCTCTACGGACTCGAAGAGGACAACGAGTATAATTATGACAGTGAACTAACTATCGTAAGCTATTTGATAATTATTTTTTTTTAAATTATTTGCTACTATACTATTTAATCATCGTCGCTGCTTATTACAAGTTATTAAAAAATAATTATTCTAATTGCAGGATTATACGATATCTTATTTACTGAAACATGATGTTTCCTCGGATAAAATAATACTAGGAATTCCTACCTACGGTCGTTCGTACACTTTATTTAATCAAGACGCGACGGTGATTGGTTCGCCAGCAGATGGTCCGGGGGAAGAAGGGGATGCGACACGAGAAAAAGGATATCTCGCTTACTATGAGGTTCTGCAATTTTATGAAAGATTTATGGGTAATGGTTAATTATGATTTGAATTTACTTATTAAAGTATGATTTTAATTTTAGATTTGCGAAAACGTTGCTAAATCGAACGAATGGGAGATAGTGCAGCCTAATCCAAAAGCTATGGGTCCGTATGCATTCAAAGGCAACCAGTGGGTCGGTTATGATGATGAAAATATTGTTAGATTGAAGTCTATGTATGTCATTGAAAAAAGTCTTGGCGGTATCATGTTTTGGTCAATTGACAATGACGACTTTCGGGGAAAGTGTCATGATCGTCCGTACCCGCTTATTGAAGCGGCCAAAGAAGCCTTATTGGCTGGAACTGAGTAAATAATTTTTTTAATACTTTAATAAATAATCTTTTAATATTTAATAAATATATCATAAAAAAAGTGTTATTGGTTTGTTGTAATTATCTCTGCAAATATTGAGTTTTGAAAAAAATTCCAAGATACTTTTTTTGTAGCGCTTTAAATTTTTTACAAAAAAGGTCTCCTGCAGTTTTTTCAAAAACTTGATAGCTATAGAGATATTTGGAGTTTAAAATCCCGGTGACTATTAAGAGTTGAATTTCTGTTTTAGAAATGAACAGACGACACAGAAACCGAAATCGGGAGGTAGAAAAAAAACTAGACCTCAAATTAGTGGTCCGAGATCGGATGATTCGGGTAGTAGGAGAGCGAGACCTGAGAAACGGAGACCCAGTGCCTCGACACAGCCATCGCGTAGTCGAGTTTCTCAGAGATTCGGGTCTAATGCAAGAACTCAGAGTAATTTTGAAGAAAATTATGGCCGTAAAGGTGAAGATGTTGAGGAAGAAGGCAACGCTGTTAAGGAAACAAGCAGCAATCGGTGGAAATCGAACCAGAGAAATCGATCGAGTAAAGTCGGAAATCGTAGAAAAGTTCAGACTACTGAGAGATACGAGGAACCTGTTGAAGAAGAAGCAAAAGAGTCCACTAGTATCAGATTTACGACACCAGAGCCTCCGACTACTCCTGATCCTGGTAGTGGTAAGTAATTTTCTTCAAAATTTTAAATTAAAAATGAATAATTATTCATTAAATTTTTATTTATTTGTTATAATTAGATTTCAAATGTGAGGACGAAGGATTTTTCTCTCATCCCCGTGACTGTAAAAAGTATTTCTGGTGTCTTGACAGCGGAGCAGGAGGACTTGGAATCGTGGCTCATCAATTCACTTGTCCATCAGGATTAGTATTCAACAAAGCCGCTGACTCATGTGATTATCCTCGGAATGTTGTATGTCCTAAAGCGAAAACTAAATCTGCGACGACGACGACGACGACAACTAAAGCTCCGACTACTACGACAAGTCGCCCGACAACTACTACAAGACGTACTACGACAACAGAAGAATATTCTGCTGAAGAGTATGAGTATGATGAGGACGAAAATATAACTGATGAAGAAGTGAAGGAAGAGGTAAAGACGACTCCAAGATCGTTGGTTTACAAAACGATTGCAAGAAATAAGCCCACTACTACTGCAGCGACTGAAGCTCCGACAACAAATTCTCCGAGAATTCTAAAAACAAGTTCTGATAAAGTATTTGATTTAGAGGATGAAGAAGATCCTAGAGTTATAAAGGAACTTATTGAACTGATTAAGAAAGCTGGTGGTTTGGAACAGTTGGAAAGACAGTTGAATATTCAGGAAAAGACTCCGATGAGAAAGTCGGATGATGCTGGAGACAATGGGCAAGTCACGCCGGCGACAATTAGTCGCAGTTTGTACGAAAGAGTTCTCAGTCGTCAAGCAAATAAAGTTAATAATTTGTTTGGACTTTCAACGACCCAAAGAACGACCACGACGACCGAAGGGTTCAAAAATTCTAGAGTGAGCCCGCAAAATGGGCCGGGCGGAGCTCAATTTGAAGGTCTGGATGACGTTCCAGAAGTGAAAAGTCTGAGACGAACAAAAAAACCCCAGTATGTTACGATCGAACGTCAGAGGTACGTCTAATGCGGAAGACTGTTGATGCTTTTTAGATTTAGTGTTGAGGAAGCGGTATAATGGATGGGATTTTTCGCTTTCAGGCCTTCGACGACGCCAGTCTCTGAAGATAATTTCGAGGAAGACCAACTGGAGGACGAGGAATCTGAAGAACAAGACAATGCGGATGTTGCGTCGTCTGAAGATCAGGCGGTTAGCGACCTTCCGGAAAGTAGAAAAGACTCGTCTAAGAAAGTTACACCGAATTACGTAAACATTCGACGTACACGTCCGACCACTCCTGCGTAAGTAAACTATTTTAATTGACTATTAATTACGGGAAAAAATTATTTAACTAGACAAAAAAATTCTGATTATATTTTATTTTACCTTTTATTTAGGTACGAAAACGATTTAGAAGCCAGAGATCAAGTTCCTGATAGAGAACAATCGAAATTTTTACAAGAGAACGCAGACAAGTACAAACTAACAATCAATTTTATAATTATTAATATTATTTTTTTTATGTTTAATAAAAAAAAAAACGTTTGAATAAATTATTTATTATATTTTAGAACTGAAAATGAAAGCTTCTCACTTCAAAGGCCCGTAACTTCTACGTCAAATGACGAAGCGGATCTGAAAGAAGAAAAAGAGACAGCGGTCTCAAAAAATAGGTAAAAAAAAAAAAGAAAAAAAGAAATGTAATATTCAATTAACATTTGATTTTTAATGCAGGGCATAATTAAAAAGAAATTATATTTATAGGTACACTAACACTCAAAGATTTAGAAGTACGACTTTGAGATCGAATGAATCAACAGCTTTCACCGAGAGCATTAAACCCAGTGAAAAAACTACAACGGAGATTGTAGTCCCAACAACCCAAGTAATTAATCAACAAGAAAGAGAACAAAATTTAGAAACGTTTGATTTTTCAACATTACCAGTATCTACTACAGAATTTTCATCGACGCCAGCCACTGAGGTACCAAAAGAATCACCGGTGACTGAAATCGTATCGGGTCCAAAGGCGACAATAAGCACGACCCACTTACCGCTCGCGGAGCCGACAGTTAAGTTGGTAGAAAACTTTGTCACCGAGTCTCCATTGACAACGGAATCAACCAGCACCAGAGTGACTCAGCCACCGACCACACGCACGACTGCTGTATCGCAGCCCCGGCCTTTTGGTTTCCCAAGACGAGGACGACCTACGACGACAACGAGCACGGCCTCACCGACAGTCTTGTCATCAACAACAGATCAATCTAGAGTAAAGGTGAGTACTAGACCGACGAGAAACTTTGTCAGAACAAGAGCAAGACCGAAACCTAGTGAATCGACTAGTGATGATAAAAATCACGTTGACACTGAAGTTTCTGATAATAATTTAAATGAAACTTCTAAACCCAAGCCGGCGAGCAGTAGCAGAACGAGATTTGTCATAAGAAGAGGCGGCACTCGATTCTCTACATCGTCACCGCAAAATGTGACAGAGATTTCGAATGAATTCGCGGTACGCAGACGCACCAGGCCGACGGCTCAAACGACGGTCTCTGAAGCAACACACTCGACAACTGAAAGCAGACCTACTACTCATCGCAGACGAGGAAGACCCACGACACCCATCCCCGAAGTAACTTCTCAGAGCAATAAACGACGACGAAGGCCAACCGCTGCACCAGTAACCGACAGTCCAATTATCAGAATAGTCCCAAAAAGTATCGACGAACCAGTTTTAAATTTCTCCAAGTCCGGTTTCAATGCCAACGTTGTCCCCGAAAGAATAACAAACATAAAAATTTTAAAACTCGCTGATTCGCGAAACGATTCGCTCAATGCCATCGAATTCACAACAGCAGAAAGTGAAACATCAAAACTTGTAGATCTTGATGACTCTGCAACTGAATCGACGATAGTAATAACTTCTCCTGATCCTTTCACTAAATATACAACCACTGACTATTCGACTTTAACGACTCCAACATCAGATGCCGATAAAAGTGAGGGAGAAGAGAAGCAAACAAAGAAAAAGGTATTGCTGAGAAAAAGACCGGTTTCAGAAGTAAATTACACAGACCAAGATAATCTCAAACGACGGCGTAAAGTAATAAGACGTCTAGGACCCGTATCATCAGAAGTTTTAGAAAACCCAACAACTGCATCTACAAATTATATTAAAGACAATGAAGTGGTAACAACAACCGAGTCGCTCTTTAGTTTTAATGATCGCGAAAGTTCAACGACTGAAGTCACTACTTTAGCCGCGACCGAGTACACTACGGAAGTCGGAGTAGATGCTACGACTTTGGGGATTGAAGAGAGCACCACATTGATCAGCAATGATGTAGATTCCGAAACTACGACATTAAGTTCTGAAGATTCATCAGAATCTACGACAGTCACAACGACTTCTGCGCCCACAACAACTGAAAAAGCAAGCACGCGGTTTTTGCGAAGGAAATTTATTCGCAAACGACCTGTTGACTATTCTGCAACATCAACGGCATCACCCAGACGTTTTGGATTCTCTAGAACCACCACAGAAATACCGACCTCAAGCTTCACTCCTTCAAAACGTCGAAAAAATCTCTTTGTTCGCAGGCGCCCAGTTCCCTCGACAACCTCCTTAAGTACCGAGTCATTTGATGATGACGAAAGCAACGAGTTCAACACGGTAACAGACGTAAGAAGCTCATCGGTAAGTCCTGAAACAGATAGCTTTTGGAAGCAATACACAACATCTGCGCCTCAGACCATTACACCAAGCTCACAACAACCAGACACAACAACACCAGCTATCGATGACTCGTCTCCTCACAAATCAGACGAAAAACCTGAGGAAGTAACTCGTCAGTCTCGAGTTAACTCCGAGATTAGAGACGAGATAGCCGAGTCATCAAAAACACCACAACCGTCTTCTTCTTCTTCTGCTTCTTCTTCAACACAAGACAAACCCAACCTGACAGCTAATTTTTGGCAGAGCTTAAACACAAAAAATAGATCATACCTTCTACGAACCAGTTCCTCGACATCCACAGAAGCATCGGCAACTGAAACTCTAGTACCGTCTAAAAAATTTGACTACGTTGCTGACGCGATTCTTAGAAAACATCAATCATCTTTAACAAAATCCACCACTAAATCATCAATATCAGCATCAGACGATGATAATTCATTGGAGTACAAACAGACAACGCCATTGACGAAACCCCAAGTAACGAGTCTGGTTACTTCGGTCGTTGAATCTGGCACAACAGAACGACAAATAATTCTTATTAAGACGAAATATTCATCACTGACGTCCATGACTAAAATACCCGCAGACAATCCACTTAACATACACGACCAACAGGAACACAAGATTCAGTATTCAGACGAACCACGTAATCTGATAAACAATGAAATAAATGAATCAACCGAACGTGCGCCTGAGAAGTCAACACTGCCTATTGAGACAGTATTTGCCCGACGGCCACGTTTCTTTACAACAGAATCTACCGTTGAGTCATCGACAATCGCCATTGAGTCGGTCTTCAACAATTTAATTAAAAAAAATAAACAACAACAGCAATCATAGATAATTATTAGTCACCAGATAAGTATTCATAAGTGTAAATTCATAAAATCATAAACAAGTTATCCATAAACAAAAAAATATTGTAAATCATGACCATGACCAAAGGATTATTGTAGTTCTATTAGATGTAAATGCTTTGCCAGCGACTTTAGCTCGACTTTAAACGTCGAAAGTCCTGTCTTTCTTTCTTCTCTGCCTGCTTACACAATTACAAACAAGATATTATGAGACAAACAATGCTTTGAAGACGCTATTGCAATGATATAATCATTAAACGAACGTGATTTTCAGATCAGTCCAGCTCAAGAGCTTCCGTCTCTCAAGAACTTGATAAATCATGAAATAAAACTAAACCTTGACACTCATTATCAAGACGATGATGATAGTGGTGGTGACAGTGATAGTTATGAAGACCAACTAGTAAAGTCTGATAGTTACGAGACATATAGCGATAATTTTCAGGGCATTCCAGTTCCTGTGAGAATATTAAATGACATTGACAGCAAGGAAGTCGTAAATCAACTGGCTGTCCTTCATCTTCCACAGAGTATTTTGAATTCTTTGATTTCGCATAGCAGTATCCTGAGAATTCAAGTTGTCGATAAGCTTAAAGACAATGAAATTGACCAGGAACATCTCACAACTATTTTCCAAGACTTTACTACTACTACGGAAAAGTCAACTACTATTCAAGAAGACAATTCTTCTAGTATTCGTGGGTTTTTTATAACTAAAAGTATCGATTCTCCATCAACTACTCAGTCACCTGATTCACTAGAGTCATCAACTGTTCAGTCATCTGACTATTCAAAGTCATCAACTACTCAGTTATTTGATTCATCAGAACCATCAACTGTCCAGTCATTTGAATCTTCAAAGCCAACTGAATCAAGTAATTCTGTTGAAATATCAACGGTATCTGATGATTATTCCAGTAAAACAACTGCAGAAATAGAATTAAACGCTACTACTACTAATTCTGTTGATGTAACAAATAATAACACGACTTTAGAAATGATTGAAACAACTGTAGCAATAAGAGAAGAATTAACTACTCTACCTCCGACTACTAACCACGAAACCATATCCCCAGATACTGAAAAAAGTCTGACGAAATCCATAAAACAGATAACAGTACTTCGTCGTCGAGTGGGCGAACCAAGAACAGATTCACCCAGACAAGATCGCCAGCTGTCGAATGATTCTCAAGAGATAAATAAAATAACCCCGTTGCCGGACGCGTCGCAATACCATTGGAAGAAGAGGGTGATACGAAAACGAGCGAGATCGCTTTCAATCGAGGACCAGAGTATCGCGGAGAGTCAATTACAAGACACTGTAGATCATCTCCAGTTGGTGTCATCTCCAACAGAATCCAGTGGTGATGAGAAGCCAAATGAAACTCTGAGTGAACTCACCGTTGGAGAGGTCAGTCTAGTCACTTCAAAGCTGGCTCGGAGTCTATTAAATATATTTGCTGCTATGGGTCTGCCTTCTTCTAAACGCCTCATTCTGCTCTGAAAATAAAATATGTATTATATGTAAAAAAAGTAAAGTTAATAAATAACACGAGAAGTTTCTTCTCACTGGCTGAGGATGCTAACAAAGATCAACGATCAAGACTGTACATTCTAACGCCTCCAATAAATATAAATACACAAAAAATGTTGACGATAAGAAAATCCGTCGACATGGACTCTTCGGGATATGCAAATAACAAATCTTATGTCTATAGCCTATCATTATTATAATTGTGAGAAAATGCTTCAAGCGATAATCGATTATTCTGATGATAACTGCGCTTAATTCTATTCTTCACAGGCTTCATATTTTTATCTAGTTCTATTAACGCTTTTGTGTGTTAGTTTTCTATAAATCTATATTTAGATCTTCTTATTTTCTTATTCTAAAAATTACATATCGTCATTTCTTCCTCTGTATATTTTTAAATGAAAAAAAAACTCAATAGGTCAGTCCAGTGAGGAGCACGAATAACTTCCTGAGGAAACCGGGAGCGCGACCAGAAGTTCCGAGTCGTTTTAAACCATCCAGGAACAAAACTCAAGGTAAAGATACGAGAATATGAAAGTAATAATATGTTATATATGTTAAATGAATGTTACATAAGTAGATGGAGCAAGTACTGAAAGAAGATATTCGAGTAAAGTTAAACTGGACCATGACCAAAGTAGTCGCGCACAAGAGCTTGCAGTGTCGGTAGCAGACCCGCCAGCTGACACTTCCTCATCTCGACTAGGTACGTTAAATATTAACTTCTTGGTATGACTGATTGTTACGTAAATAATTTATTTTAAATCAGTGTCTAATAAAAAATAAAAATAAAAGATAAAATTAAAAACTCTCACTTGTTGGTTTCTTCAGCATTCTTTCTAATGGTGTCACAATGTCTTTAATTAATATCTACTGGTTTCTCCCCCAGCTCGATATAGTCCAAGGCTGTTACATCATTGAACTAACAAATTCATCAAGTTACCCAATCAAAGTCTGCAATGGGCAGATCTATCTTCACCATTACTCTTCTACTACTACTACTACTACTACCACTTCTACTGACTAAATCGTATAATTTAAATGCATAATTTAATCGTTTTCTTAACACTTAATGATCATTTCATCCGCTGAATCACCAAGACATTAAATCCATAAACATAAAAATATTTTAACGGATTATGGCAACAGGTAATGAAAGAGAAGCTGCTAAATCGCGAGACGTCAGAGACAGCCTCGACGTTAACGAAGATGAAGAGACTACCGAGTCATCGACACTCGCTTCCAGAAACACGACACCGGCTAGGAGGAGACAGCGACCTAAGAGTGAAAGGGTCCGGGAGACGACGACGCAACGACCACGACACCCGGAGATAATCGACTACGACTACTACGTCGACGAAGTTGTCCGACTATCAATAGGTCCTGAGTTACAGGACAAAATTTACGTAACAGCACGCGGTACTTTTGGTTGTCTTGATCAAGGAACGTTCGCTCATCCTACATCTTGCAAAAAATTCATCACCTGTGCCAAGATGGTCGGTGGCCAGGTTGTTGCCACTGAATACACTTGTCCGAAAAAATTGTCATTTGATCCAGTCGGCGGCATTTGCAACTGGTCCGCTGGTCTTGGTTGCAATGAATCTTTATAATTATTTTTTATTCATTAATTTCTTACACTAATAATAATAATATAAATAAATAATTAATTGTATTGTAGATTATAAAAGGCATTACTTGGTGATCGCTGATATGAAAATTATAAAAAAAATTTGGTACGAATATTTAATGATTCAAAATTAAGATCAACATGATCATTGAACCTGTAGCCATATGTATATTATTTTTTAAGCACAGTGTCGTGATATTATCATTTAAATATATATGTATCAATTATATTCATTTTTGTATATATAATATAATACTAATTAATTTGTAAATAAATATAAGACATACCTTAATTAAATTTTTAAAACGAAATCTTCATTTTGTCACTCCCTTCACTTTTTGTATTTTTTTATGGGTGCATTGGCACATGGGTCATATAGCGATCTTCGATTTCCGAATGCAGTCAAAGTAATTAATTTATTAATTATTATTATTACTTGCGCGGTAAATTTAAATATTTGAAAAATAAATTATTAAAAATTAGAGATAAGTTAAAATTCGAACGTCAAAATAAAATGGCGGCAGAATATGATAGAAATATTTAAGATATTAAAAAAAAAACACTTGAGTGTTTGAACAAACCTTGGCGGAGAAATAATGTGCAGAAGGGTGTCCTATTACACTTGGAGATTTGATTTAAATTGCTCCAAGTGTATTGCAGCTAAAAAACGTCACTTAACTGCTATTTCTCACCAGACGATGCCAGATGAATTGGTCAGGAACTTGAAAGTTATCAGCATCAGCAATTCCCAACATTTTACACTCGAAGTAAACACTTAACACTTTACACTAGCACTGAACACTTAACTACACCACAGACACTTTTCACAATTTAAATTAATAAAAGATAAATTTTACAATCACTGCACAATTAGACCACGCCACAATACTGTGTTTCTATTCAAACATAAAGAAGGATCTAGACTACTGCTGACATTTTCGATGGTACTGGTTGCCGCTATTGGACCGCCAGTTGATACAAAGCAATCGATTTCGCGATTCATTCGACCACCCCCACTTTAGCAAAAATTTGAACGTCGACTACAGCGACGCGCAGTAGCGCCAACGGCGCGAAATTTCAAAATTGAAATTTAATAATTTTGTTAAAGATTATTTGTGTCAGTAATTATATTAATTTAACTAAAAAATATGCTCTAAATTTTTTGTTGTTCATTAATAATTTCTTAATTATTCTGATTACTCGCGCGGTAAATTTAAATATTCAAAAATAAATTAGAAATTGGAGACAAATTAAAAATCGTACGTCGAAATAAAATGGTGGCAGAATATGTCAGAAAAATATTTTAAAAAAACACTTGAGTGTTTGAACAAACCTTGGTGGAGAAATAATATGCAGAAGGGTGTCCTAATACACTTGGAGATTTGAATTAAATTGCTCCAAGTGTATTACAGCTAAACAAACGTCACTTAACTGCTATTTCTCACCAGACGATGCCAGATGAATTGGCTCAGGAACTAGGAAGATATCAGCATCAGCCATCAGCAACACTTCACTATAGCACTGAACACTTATCACTTAACTACACCACAGACACTGCACAATTAAAATTTTACAAACACTGCACAATTTAATTAAACAATAACTATGAGCAATAACTTTAATGGAAATTTACACGACGCCATTGCAAAACTGTTTCGATTCAAACGTAGAGAAGGATCTAGACTACGACTGCCATTGTCGATGATACTGACTGCCGCTATCGAACCGTTAGTTGATACAAAGCAATCGATATTGCGATTCATCGACCGCCCCCCACTTTAGCACAAATTTGAACGTCGACTACAGCGACGCGCCGTAGCGCTGCTGTAGTAACTTGGCGCAAAATTTGAAAATTGAAATTAAATATTGAAGTATTTAATTATATATTGAAGTTAAAATTGATTATTAATTAATAAACTCGGAATTTAAAACTCAAAACTTATTTTTTTTTTACAAAAAAATTTTAGTAAATGTCAAAATTTTCATCCGGACAAAGACTTTTTTGTCGCGATAAATTATGATACTGAAAATACCCGAGGTCCAAAATTTATTTAAATTTCTACTTAAAAATTCACTACAGTCCTTAGAATTGATTCAAAAAATTAATTATTATTAATAACTAGTTCATTTATTTAATTAAAAACAATAATAATTTCGTGTGCTACTTTCACTGTCAGAAAAAAATGTCTAATGAATAATCTGGCGTTTTTATTGGATGAATTTTAAAAAAGTGACTGCAGCGCCGAGTGATGACAATCGGAACTAATTTAACCCCCAGTATTCATCAGTCGATCAAGTGCTTGCTGGAGTACCTGAATTATCCTCAACGTATTTATATAGAAGTGAGTAAAAAAAAGAAAAAAATCCAATTTTTATAAAAGTGCAATATATGAATTACATGTGGATCGATCAGAATTATAATAATAATTACTCTTTCATTGATATACTAGTATAATGTACCAGCAATATTGTCGAATACATAAACGAATAATTAACCTGACAAGGTTATAGCCCAGCTGGCATATTTATTTGTCTCAAGTGTTAAGGTTGTACTGCTAGTGATTCATCATATGTCCATGTTATTTATTTAATTTAAATTATTTAATTATGGAGACCAATCCGGAGGACAATAATATGCTGGTGGAAAATTCAGAAGGTAAATAATATTTTGTTAATTAGTTTATGTTGTCATATTTCTTCACTTGCAAGTCACATTGGAGTGTCAACTATAATTATTAATTTAAATTGGCACATAATTAAATGAAAAATTTTCTCCAGTTGATTTGCAATCAAAACTCGAGAAGATTCAGTCTGAAAATACTCATCTGAGAGAAGAATTCAATGTCCAGCGAGCTAAGATGAAAGAGTTGTTTTTACAAAAAGAAGGTAAGTCTGGAATCACCCTGATGATCTGGGTTGGATTTTTAAATTTTTAAATTGGACATTTCAGAGGAACTGAAGAAAAGATTTAAAGAGAACCTGGATCTTCAGGATGAGTTATCAAAATTAAAGAATGAATTAGATGAGGCCAAGAGCCAGCTGGTGGTGGCGAACATCAGGTTAGAGAATGACATTGACGTAGAGACACACAAAGCTCAGGAGGAGATCGCCTCACTCCAGCAGGTTATCCAGGACACGATGGAAGAGTCGGCATGCACGCGGGAGCAGCTGGAAATGGAGGTTGGAAAGTTTCGCGCTTACATTTCAAAACTTGAGGAGGAAAATTCATTCCTCAAGGGACAGATGTCTAGAGATTTGCCGACAGACGGGCCCCAAATATCTCTGTCGCATGTTACGAAAACTCTTGCGAGGAAAGTTGTCTCGCAACTGGGGGCCGATTCGTTGTCTCTGGGTTCGGATAATATTGAAGAAAGTATGAAGAAGGTTAAAAAATACGTACGTATTTTATTTTCATTTGAACTTGAATTTATTTTAATGTCAGTAGACGTTAATAGCTTAATTATTTAGGCGCAAGAAGATGCTGAAGTACTGAGATCTCTGGTGGTGCCATTGGAAGAGGAAATAAATGCATTGAAAGAAAAATTAAGATCCACTGATGATGAATTACAAAAGTACAAAGAATTACCACAGGCGCAATTGCAACCAAAGAAGCTAGAAGGTGACCAGGGTGAAATAACTTGTGATATGTGTGTTAATTACGAGGCGCAGTTGGTTAAAATGCAGACGACAGCCAAGGAATTGGAAAAACAGTTGGCCGAGTCTGATAAAATGTTGCAGTCACAGCGGGAAGAGCTGATCAAAGAGGTCGAGTTCCGCAAAGGAATGGAGGAAAAGTGGAATGAGAAGAAGGAAGAGCACAAAATAAAAGTAACTGAGCTGACCTCGGCTTCCCAGTTGGCGCAGCAGACGTTGCAGGAATTGAAGCTGCAGTTCAGGCAGATGCACCAGGGAGTCACTGAGGAACTCGCGAAGCTGACTCGCGGCAGAGAAGAAGTCCAGAGGCATTTAATAGAGTAGGTTTCAATTTTATTTTCTTTTGTACTTTTTTTTAATTGATGATTAATTAAATGATTTGCTGTAGATTGCAGAGAGAGAACGAGGTACTTGTAGGTAAACATAGCAAACATTCCCAGCAACTGCAGAGTGAGAATATAAATATGCCGAATACTGTCGAAGAATTGCATATGAGTTTACTGCGAGCCCACGAGGATCTGATCATTGCGAGAGTCGCTCAGGAAGTCGCGCAGGAGAAAGAAGCTACGATGCAGTACGAGCTGAATCTCCTCAGAGAGCAGATGATTGCTGAGAAAGACGAGAAAATTGAGAGGCTGGAGAGTGCGTTGAAGGAAACTTCTGCCGCGAAGAAAGAAGCTGACACGACAATCGCCGAATTGAGACAGCGGGTGACCAGTCTGCAGCAAGTATTGGAGACCAGTGGGGAAGTGCAGAAAGATTTTGTACGATTGTCTCAATCACTTCAGGTATTTTTTTTTTAATTGATACCTATGTCGGGAAATCATTTAAATGATTATTGTAATTCATTGTTTTATTAACAGGTGCAATTAGAAAAAATACGCGAGTCTGGCAGCGAAGTGAGGTGGCAACACGAAGAAGATGTTGATGAATGTCCAACGTGTCATACTGTTTTTTCACTTGGAAAGAAAAAAGTAATTTTACTGATAACAATAACTAACTATCTTTATTATCACTAACAGTAGTTTTAAATCATAATTAAAAAAAAATTTCTCTGTTTTATGTGATGTTTAGGTGCACTGTCGACACTGCGGTCATATATTTTGCCAATCATGTTTATCACATGTTGTAAACAGCGGACCGAAACAAAGACCTTCCCGAGTTTGCGGTGTTTGCCACACGCTACTTGTCCCAGATACCGCGCCATACTTTAGTCAACAACCTCCGCACACACCAGATTAATTAAATTATATTTATTTTAGGATTTATCAATGAAACTAATTAATTAATAAATAAATAAATAAATAATAATTATTAAAAGAACAGAGTAAAGCGTGCAATAAAACACTTAGTGTGATTAAAATGTAATCACACTTGATGATTTAATAATTTTTCTTGAATTATATCTTCAAAAAATATATTTACCGCTTTTTAAAAATCAAGATATTTCAAACAGATTAATTATATTTTACGACTTAAAATGTTCTCAAGTTAAAATTTATCTTTGATTTAAAATTAAAATTTGAAAAATTATAGAAATTAATGCTGTACATAAATTATCTGTAATGTTTAATGTAAATTTATGAAAATATTAATGCTTTTGAATGTAACTGTTATCACTTATTTTATTTATTAATATATCAGCCTCGTGGTCTTAAAATTATACTTTTTTTTTAATTATCCTCATCAATTAAAATTCTTTAAGTGATCTCGTGATAAAGCTGTTGTGTGAAACAAATAATTAACACATTTATTTAAAAGATTTCGTGTACTTTATCAAGTTGTCTTTTTATATAAACTATCGTGATATATTGATAATATTTAACGAATATTATCTCTGTACATATTGATGTAATTTTTTTTTTAACAGTGTTTAATATTGATACACAGATTTTGGTATATCTAGTTGTTTTATATATTAACAATTGTTTTATTATGTTTTTAATTTATATTTGGAATATCACTAGTATATATTTATTGTATAAAAAATTCTTTCTGATATCATTCAATTTTTTTCTCGCTCGTTAAACATATTGATTATACGACTCGCGCTTATGCCTTTTTTTCTTTCTTTAAATATTTACTTAACGTGACCTGTGATTTGAAAATTAATCATATAATTACGTAACAATGGACTTAGTGAAGATAAAATCCGTTTTTACATTATTAACTATATAAACTAAGGTCTAAAAAATTCCGACCAATATAAATTTAATTACACATTATTTTAATTTATAAAACGAGATCCGAGTTACGGACCAACGTCTCCGTAAAATAAAATAATTATCATTAATAATGATGTTGATTTTTTTTTTAACGCGAAACAAGTAGATTCGTATCTGCGTAAGATAAATTACATCGAAAAAAATGTTTTTATCACATTTTCTATAAGTTGAGGGCGTTCATTCAAGTCAATCGGCGGATGTTCTGATTGATTGTACTGTTTTCTCAAATCGTGCCATAAAATAAGGGTGTCTCTGTACTCCAATAGTTTGTCATACTCGTGTAGTTTTTCATATACGTGCAATAAACCTCGATAATCGTATTCAAGTCCGCTGTAACTCTTACCGAATAACTTAAGATCTGTAAATAAATATAAACAATAATAATAAATATCACATAGTAGGTTTAATAAGGGTGTATAAATTTTAGCAATCGAAAACCATAAGGGCATACGGATTTGATTTAAATTCAAGTTTACTCCGTCACTCGAAAGAGTTTCGGAGTTTTTAAAAAAAATCACTTCGCATACGGATAAGATATTTAATTACTTTGTACACTAATGGAAAAAATTAAAGGATCAAAAAAAAATTCCAAATTTTTGGGTGATTTTCAACAGGCCGTAACTTCGAGAGAAATGGTCGTACAAGGAAAAAAAAAAAGGAAATTGTAGCTCCAAATGTCTACTTTTTGGATTAGAACTTCAAAATTTTTTTGCGTCAGCGGTTTTTGAGTAATCTTAGAAAAACCAGCGACAAAAAAATTTTCAAATTTTTTTTACTTTTTTTTTTTGGTCTACGGGCGTGGGAAAATTTTTTTTGCTTAACCACTATAAGTATCGGATACCTTCATTATTCAGCTTTAATTTCATTTTTTATAGACCTTGATACGTCCATTTGTCGCCGAGATATCGGTCTTCGAATGAAAAAGGATCCTTTTGTCTTTGATTATCGATATCTCAGCAACCAATGATCGCACAGAAAGTTAATGGTGGGTTTCAAAAACTTAAATAAATTCCCTTGAACGATTAGTCATTTTTTTTCGAAAAAAAAATTTTCCTGTCGTCACATTAATTTGAAAATGCAACAAAAAAGGGCTTTTGGTGGTTTTTTGGAAAATCAAGCGCTGGATCGAAAATATTGTGGAAATCAATAATGTTGAGTGTGCAATTTACAGTTCAATATGCCCACAAAAACACCACAAAGGGCCAGATTGATCCAACCAGCCGTTTTTTTGTTTCAATCGATCAAATTTTTAAAAAAATTAAAGGATCACTTTTTTTGCTCTGAAAAGCTCATAATCTTTAACAAAATAAAAAAACAAATTTCTCCGAGCTTATTTCACATTTTCATTCCAAACAGTGCTTAAATTTCCAAAAAATAAAAAAATTTAAAAAAAAACAAAAATTTTTTCAAAAAAAAATTTTTTTTGAAAATTTTTTTTTTTAACAACTTTAAGAAATTTAAGAGACCACGGAATGCAGCGAAGAAAACGTGTTTAAAATGATTGGGCGTTGGTCTCTTAAATTTCTTAAAGTTGTTAAAAAAAAAAATTTTCAAAAAAAAATTTTTTTTTGAAAAAATTTTTGTTTTTTTTTAAATTTTTTTATTTTTTGGAAATTTAAGCACTGTTTGGAATGAAAATGTGAAATAAGCTCGGAGAAATTTGTTTTTTCATTTTGTTAAAGATTATGAGCTTTTCAGAGCAAAAAAAGTGATCCTTTAATTTTTTTAAAAATTTGATCGATTGAAACAAAAAAACGGCTGGTTGGATCAATCTGGCCCTTTGTGGTGTTTTTGTGGGCATATTGAACTGTAAATTGCACACTCAACATTATTGATTTCCACAATATTTTCGATCCAGCGCTTGATTTTCCAAAAAACCACCAAAAGCCCTTTTTTTGTTGCATTTTCAAATTAATGTGACGACAGGAAAAAATTTTTTTTTCGAAAAAAAAATGACTAATCGTTCAAGGGAATTTATTTAAGTTTTTGAAACCCACCATTAACTTTCTGTGCGATCATTGGTTGCTGAGATATCGATAACCAAAGACAAAAGGATCCTTTTTCATTCGAAGACCGATATCTCGGCGACAAATGGACGTATCAAGGTCTATAAAAAATGAAATTAAAGCTGAATAATGAAGGTATCCGATACTTATAGTGGTTAAGCAAAAAAAAATTTTCCCACGCCCGTAGACCAAAAAAAAAAAGTAAAAAAATTTGAAAATTTTTTTGTCGCTGGTTTTTCTAAGATTACTCAAAAACCGCTGACGCAAAAAAATTTTGAAGTTCTAATCCAAAAAGTAGACATTTGGAGCTACAATTTCCTTTTTTTTTTTCCTTGTACGACCATTTCTCTCGAAGTTACGGCCTGTTGAAAATCACCCAAAAATTTGGAATTTTTTTTTGATCCTTTAATTTTTTCCATTAGTGTACATAACAGCTATGAAATAATTAAATAAAATTCGACAACTTACTAATGGCAATGCTGCGGTAGTAAAGTTTTTCTGCGTCACGATAACGATCCATGTGAAAATTATAGAGCGAAGCCAAGTGCCCGATACTTAATCCAACTTCATAGTCATCCGGGCCCAGTAATTCTTCTTTGATACTTATGGCTTTTAAATGCATCTCTTCAGCTTCCTAATAACACAAAAGAGTAATAAAAAAAATATTTAAATTAAGTAAACGCTTTGAATTATTAGATCTGTATAAAATCACCTGAAATCTGTTCATACTTTGATACAGTCGACCTAAATTACCGTAGTGTTTAGCCGTTTGTACATTTCGTTCGCCGAATGCCGTCTGGGCAAGACGAAGGGCTGAGAGATGCAGGTACTCGGATTGCAAAAGTAATTCTTTGTTTGTCGTCGACGCATTGTCCTGCTCGTTGTCAAGCGCAATCTCCTCGAGTATCAGCGCTTTTACGCGTTTCGCGCTCGCCAGCATCAGGTGCTCAAACGGCAGAAGCTTTTCCATTATTTCAATAGCTCTCTCGACGTGTTCTCGCGCTTCTGTGAATCTGCCTGAACTGTACTCGCGTACGTACAGAGCGTACGCCAAATCCTCGTGAGCAATAGCAACATGTAAATTAGTATGGCCAAATATTTCTTTTCTTATTGACAAAGCGTTCTCGTATATTGATACGCTATTTATAATGCTGTCAAAATTTAGTAAGTGAAAACCGTAAGCTATAAGAACATCACAGAACTTGGGGTGATTTTTGTCAAATACTTCCCTTGACAGATAGACAGCTTGGCGTATTAACAAACCGGCCTTTTTAAATTCACGTTTAACAACGCATGATTTAGCGGCCTGACGTAATACGTCTATTGTAATACGTGGCGGTAATGTTGGCTTTAATTCTTTCAATGCCGCGACACTCCATCTGTAAGCCTGATCATATTCACTTCTCATAAAAAATAACACACTGAATTCAGCGTAAAGTGCAGCATGATTGCAATCTTCGTACCCGGCGTACTGTAACTTCTCAACTGTACTTAATGCTAGCTCGTGTGTCTCCTTAGCGTCTTTAAATGCACAATAAGCCGCCTGGGCACGTAATAATTTGTGACAGCAGTCTAATGTACGGCACCAGTTTTCAGCGGTCTCGCTCTCTGTGATACATAAATCTCTGCACATTAATAAAACTTTTGTACTTTCCGCGTACCATCCAGCGTCACTCAGAAAGCTCCCGAGTCTGAGTCCGAGGTCTATAATATTTGCTTGGCCATTTAATTTGTTTCTTATCCTTGAACAACATACATTGAAACTTATCGCAAGCTCGTTGTCGATTTTTGTTCCGTGATCCATCAGAGCCTTTAAATTATTTTTGTTTCATTATTTCACAATAATTAAACGTCAGGAAACTATCTTATTACTTAAATACTTGGAAAAAAAATATTTTGAATCACTATCGTATGATTGATATGATAAAATTGTTTATTGAGAAATAAATTTCAATTAAATGTTACAATCTCTAGAAATAGATAACATAAACCTGCTGTTAATAATTGTTTGTTAATTATTTATTACAAAACTAATCTTGTGATAAAAATAATAGATGAAATCCAAGTGACGTTAGCAAAGAGATTGGATGTCATAAATAATTAAAAATATATAAATTTCTTTTTTCCAAGGCCGATTTAATTATGATAAAAATATAAAACAGACCATATCTGAGGCTTTTAATAAAATAATAAAAAAGCTATAAAATGAATTTATTGAAATAAACTATAAATAAATACCTGAAACACTTGAAATAAATGAATTCTTCTGCTTCTGACTCTCAGCATCTTTGAAAAAGTGTCCAAATCGCTGAACTCGGCTCCCAGTAAACATAATTTCTTTTTCTTATACAACTGAAACAATAATAAGCTTTGTGAGGACTCGCTATCACTCATACTATAAATAATAACTAACAACAATAACACATTGTAGAAATTTAAAAATTAAGATAAATTAATAGAGAAAAACAACAAAAAAATAACTACGGCGTAATAAATATTTATCGCGGTAATTAATCTCAAGTGACAACTGGACAAATGTCAAATAACATGCAACGTTACGAGTAATTAATACAATAAGTAATATAGTACTACTTATTAAGTGATGAATAATAATTAATTAGTAATGAGTAATTTATTTTTTTTTCCTTTACCTCGTAGTATACATCAAAGAGAATATTGTCGGGTAAACAAGTGAGATATTTTTTTAATTTTATAAATCTATCAGCAACTCGACAAACACTTAATTCGTATAGTGTTTTTGTTGATGAAGTGCCTGTAGCACCAGCTTGCGGTTTATATTCATCAGCCATTTTCCTTGTATTGCTCGTTTTCGTTGTCAATCACCACCACCAATAATAATAATAATAATAATAATAATAATAATAATGATAACTATAATAACAATATTGGTCAATCACTGATTCTTCAACAATGACAACAACAACAGTAACTCTATACAACCAATATCAATAATAATAATAATATTAATAATAATGTTAACAATAATAATAATATTGGATACTAAACTGTTGTAATACCGAGTAACTACATCAGAAGCAACATAAGACAACTGCTGTTGCTGCTGTTATGTATAATTTTAAATCTCATTTAATGTTTTTTTTTTTCTTTTTTTTAATTAAATTAAATAGTCGCTTACGTATTGAGGTGATTATTTAAACAAGATTCATTTAAATTTAAAAATCCGATATTATTTATTGTATCAATGTGCCACCTTTTTTATGATAATAAACAGTTAACACTTGTGATGACAATTGTTATTTTTTTATTTGTATTATTAGTGGCTCTTTGTAGCACTTAGTAGTGTGTCTGTCGTCTATATTTTTAACACGACACTCTACACTAAACTACACCAGCTCTACCGAATTGCAAACTATATGTAATCTCAGATCTCAGAATAGCCATATTTTCTTGGATCCGGATCGAGTCATACAGTGATTGTCAGTACAGCCGATAGACTTCGCTCCTAGACATTTTCCCCACCACATCACCTGTACCACCACCAGAACCACCACCATCACCAGAACCAGCTATCATTCATTTTCATTTATTATTTAAATTGAATAATTATACACGTGTTTACTTGAGCAGATAGTTGGATTGATAAAATTTAGCATTTGGTCACTTTAACAGGCCAGTAATAATTTTTTTTATTATTCTTGATTGAAGATCTAGACAAAATGGTAAGTGATTTTAATTCAATATGTAGATTTAAATATTTATAGGTTATTTTTACTGATGGAATAAATTTGTTTAGCCAAAGAAAAAATTTATCGACAAAAAAAACGCGGCTTCGTTCCTCGTGGGCCATCGGTCGCAAAAAGATCCACTGGCAGCTGATGAAAATGCACCGCAGCATGTCCTGGTTCCGATTGACAGCAAGAAAGCCAAGGAAAAGTGTAAGTCTGTTTTTGAAGACGAATTCGCTTATTTGCGAAAGTTGGAGGATGTCAATAATTTGCCACAAGAATGGGCCCAAGATCAGCCTGGTCCTAGCAGTGAAGATCGTCCTAAAATAAAATTACCCTCGTCGGTGTTGCCGTCCTCGGTTGAAGAAAAAACCGGGCTCCTGAATAGAGCGGCGCCTATTTCTGGACCCAGACCAGAGCTGGATCCTGATATCGTTGCTGCTCTGGACGATGACTTTGACTTTGAAGATTCCGATAATGAATTGGAGGATGATTTTATCAAGTTGGCTAATGCTGATAATAATACTGATTATTTTAATGAAGAAGATGAATATGGTATTACTTTTTTGAATTACTAATAGGGAGTTTAGTAAATAATTATATTTATTGTCTCAACTAATTTATTTGGTTTTTAGATGAATCAGATATTTCGTCAAATTTTATGGTAGATTCTGATGAAGAAAGAGATGAAGTCTGCAGCTTAGACGGCCCGCAGTTTACATTCAAAGATGAGGAAACTAAATCACGATTTACGGAGTACTCTATGAGCAGTAGTGTCATGAGAAGAAACGAGCAGTTGTCCCACGTTGATGACAAATTTGAAAAAGTAAATATCAATATGTCTACTTGATAAGTATTAGTAATAATAAATTAATTATTTAACATAATAGATGTATGCTGATTACGATGACGAACAAATTGGAGCACTAGATTGCGAGGAAATAGAAGGACACGTTGATGACGATTCAAGTTCTATACTAAAATTAGCAATGGAGTTTCAAAAACAACGTGAAGAATCTGTAAGTGTGATTAATAATAATTTACAGTGGTGGTTAAGCAATAATAATATTTACTTACGCTTGCAGACTGTGAGTATTGCAGAACTGATGAAAGACCGTTTGAAAATAATTGAAATAAACTCAAGCTCTGAGGGAGAACTAGAAGAAGTCGAAGTAGACGAGCGTAGAAGAGATAAATGGGACTGCGAAAGTATTCTGTCCACACACAGCAATATTTTCAATCATCCTAAATTACTACCAGATCCGAAGGTATTGTATCCTTCAATCAGACTTTTATTCGATGTGCAGAAACTCATGTACGGAATTTTTTATTACAGAGAATAGGAAAAATAAAAATAGACAAACGTACAGGAATACCGAAAAACGTTTTGAATGATCAGCCTGGAAAGCTGACGACTAAAAATTTGGTTCGATTCGATCTGGAGAACGAGGACGACAGAAATTTATCTCACTCTGGTAGATCGATTGCCGAGACTAATAAAAGTTATTACAGTATGATAAGTATCAGGCCCAAGAATGAAACTCTAGCAGAAAAAAAAGAACGTAGAAAACGAGTGAAGGAACATCGTCGGGTACTTTTTATTGTTAATAATAAATAAAATCATAATTAATTTAATAATTACAGTAATTATTAATTATTATTTTTATTACAGGCACGACGAATCGAGTGTAAAGAAAACAAAATTGCGTTCAAAGAAGAAAAGAAACGTCAAGAAAAAATATTATTGAATAATAATCGTAACAAATTAATTGCTCCAAATACCCAGCATATATAAAACTATAATTTTACTTATTCTTTATAATTTATATTATGTAAAATAATAATTTGATATTTTATACACGAAGAATAAATAAAATTGAAGGGATAAAATAAATTGTCATTACTTAATAAAGTTTATTGGAGGAATCGTTACATGTAAATGTCAATTACATTTTACATTCATGTAAGTACATACTGTAGTGTAAATCCATACACACACATATTATATATATGAGACCACGTGAGTAAGAAAATAAGAAACAGCGCCACCACCGCAAGACGAACTTCATCAGTCATATGATCGATTCGTGATTAGTTTCACCTAAACTGCTCCAAATTTTATTTAATCTTGTCTTTAATTTGAGTTTAAAATGGCCAGCCAGACCCAAGGTATCCAGCAGCTCCTGGCTGCCGAGAAGAAGGCCGCAGATAAAGTCACCGAGGCCAGGAAACGTGAGTATTTTATTTATTTATTTTTTCATTTTAATGTCCATTCAATTTGGACATTTTACGACTCGTGTATGATACGTGTGACTTGTGGGAGTGCCATAAAAATCATCACATTGAATACGAATGCAATTTGGGTGTGGACGTCTCTCGAATTATTATTATAATCAATGATAATTGCTAATTATATTTATTTAAATATTATTTATATTTTTTAATTTAGCGAGCTGATATTTTCAGGTTGGATCGACCTTGAGTCCAAGCTAAAATTTATTAAAATAAATGTTTTAATTATAAACCGCTTTCTCTTCGCTGGTTGATGCCCCGGGTTAATAATAATAATTAAACAAAATAAATATTTGTATTTTAGGCAAAGCACGTCGGTTGAAGCAGGCCAAGGAAGAAGCTCAAGATGAGATTGAAAAGTACAGACAGGAACGTGAGAAACAATTCAAAGAATTCGAAGCCAAGGTATACATTTTTTATAATTTACTTTTTTTTTATAATTAATTTACTTTAATGCCAACGATATTTTGACAGCACATGGGCTCAAAAGAAGGCGTAGCAGCGCGCATTGATGCCGATACAAAATTAAAAATAGAAGAAATGAACAGCCAGTTGTTGACTCACAAGGATCCTGTCATACAGAAAATTCTGGAGCTGGTGTACGACATCAAGCCCGAGTTGCACCCCAATTACCGCTCTGATGTCTAAGCTTCAAGCGCAAAAAAAACATATTAACAAAACCTATAATAATAATTATTAAAAAATAATCTATCAATATTATGTAAGTGTAAATGTCTCCTGTATCTTTCGAAAAGTATATCGTCGTTAAAATGTATTTGGAAACAAATTAATATATATAAATATATATATACATATATTATAATAACAATTATACACTAACGTAGATGTAGACAGTGATACTCAAACTTTTAGAGAATTTATCGAGTCTTTATGACAATAATTATAAAGGTATCCAGTTAATCACAATTGTTTGCACAGCTTAAATATTTAATCGTAATTAACAGTTTGAGAATTACTGCAGCACCATAAGTAACCATGTGTAATTATGATAATTATTGTTAACGAAAAATGTGACGCTGATTCACCGAGGCCTGGGTGAACCCGCGAGCGCAGACTAAATAATATCATAATAATTATAAATATGTTTTAAAAAGGTGGTGGCTACTAAACTCATATGGTAGATAATTGTTGCTAGGCTTCATTCCATGATGTTTTATTATTTTTTATTTCTGTAACATCGAGGACTGTTATCATTATATTTATTTAGTACGATCTCTTGAGAGTTTCTTGTGTCAGCTCCAAATTATCATGAGACTCTCACGACATTATACTGATTAATAATAATAAAATTAAATTTATTTACGCTTGTATTTTATTTTTCTTCAAACAATAATAAAGTTAGCGCCAAGTATTTCGATTTTTAAATTCAAAAACCAGTAAGTAAATAATAAAGTACACGTTTTATTGGATGTTTATCAGCCTGTACAGTATTAGCGTCGAAAATAAATGTTATAAAAAAAAAAAAAAGTAATTATTGTTTTAAAAAAAAATACTTTCCTTTGTATTTAAATAGTTTGGTGTCAAGTAATAAATTAACTTATGGATTATTGCGTAACTTAAGTTTTGTTGGTTAATTTTATTGTTTGAAAGTTTCCGCGCCGCACTAGCGCATGCGCAGAAGAATTTCCAATGACGACGTACAACAATAAAAAAAAAGGTATTTAATGGTGTATAGATATATACAGTTTGTATTTGTAAAGACGCGATAGCTGATTGGCTGGAGTATAACAAACCTCGGGAAATAACAAGGAGTGGGGAGAAGTTGAGAGAGGACGAGGACGAAGGTACGGACGTACGGTGAAGCCTCCATAGGACTTGGCTATGGTAGAACACAAAGGGGTGAAAATAATAAAATAAAAGAGAAAAAGTTTGCGGTGGTGGGAGTTGTGATCAGCTGGTGAGTTCGTGATTCCCCTAATGCTGGCTCTGGTTTAGCTCGGTTGCGCCTCTACTCTTCTGTACGGCAATCTCTCTCTCTCTTTCCCTCATATCGGTTAGCTCAACACTACACTGGCTCTTCGCTACTCGTACACAATTCGCGTTGGATTCACAGACGTCGGCGGTCCGCACTACGGGACCAACCTTACCAGCGCCATTCAATAAAAAAAACCCAGGTTTACTATAATTTAAATAGTTTATTTAAACAAATAAATATCATAAACAATAATAACAATAGTTATAATAAATATATAAATAATAATTGTTTAGTGTGTGTGTGTCGTACGTCGGTGGTTGATAAGACGTACCGAGAAATGGAAGAAGCTGAAGAGATAAAGAGACTGACGGATAATAAATTGAGTACGCGCATCAGCATCATCACGTTTATCCTGGACGTAGCAACCAACTACGAGGAAAGATCAGTGACAGCGATGCTCAACGTGTCTTTGTAACCTGGTGCAACTGCTGGCTCTGTTACGAGTAACTGTTATGATAAATATATATTATTAGTTCGGTTGCTGGGAAAAACCCGCGAATCCGGAGGATTAAAAGCTCCGAGGAGTTATTGTCCGGGTGTGTCGTGATATCTTATCATCATCATCATCACGCAGTCTGATATTTTTATTTTATTTTTTTTTTAAATTATTTTATTTATAATTTCCCGGTAAATAATTCAAAGCATCGGATACGTGACCAGTGACGGGATCGCGAGTGTTTTTAAATAAAAATATAATTTAAATAATTAAATTATACTACAGTCGGTTTTTTTTTGTAAACAAATTTATAAAGTCATAAAGAAGAAGGATGTGGTGCCTCGTGAGCCAGGCGAACTCGGTGATCCTGGAGGTACAGGTGGATCCTCGGGCTATAGGTCGCGAATGTTTGGAGAAGGTAAATAATATATTTGTTCATCATATGTATTGTATAACTCTAAATTTAACAAAGCTTTCCACTGGGTAAATAACCAACCGAGACTCTAATTTTTTTATTACTCATTCACTCACTAATTAATTTAAATAATTATTATCATTATCATAAGTTTATTTTTTTTAGTTGTAGAGTAGATTAAATTCGTCGATATTCCTGTGACGATATGGGTCAAGTACGAAGTTTGGCAAATGTGTTAAAAAAAAAAGACTATTGATTCAAGTAAACCGTAAACAAATAACGTAACCGTAAATAAAATTCGCATAAACTACCGATTAGTCAACGTCCATTTGTTTATTAACACATTTTAACGAACTTTATGTAATGTTACATCAAACATAACTTATCATATTGCTAGCAAAACATACATATATGTATATATATGCAGATACAAATATGGGTAATTAATAGGATAATTAGTCCCCAGGGTTTTATCTATTCGAAAGATGGTTAATTTTAAATTAAATTCAGCAAGAGTGTTCGTTCGATAATTTATCAGTATTAAATTCAAGTTAATCTCATTGTAAGCCGTCTGCTAAGATAAGGATACAGCCAAGACTAAAGACACACTACTTAAACTCTCTCTTTAATGTCTCATGAATTTTATAATAAAATAATGTTTGGCATTAAGTAGGATTTACACAAAATCCTTTTAAATTTGCTGTTGTTAATAATCACGATCTTAGTTTTCCATTCCCAGCTTCCATTCGATTTAAATTCGTCAGAAAATTTAAGTGTTCACAGAAACAAAAGTTATCTTGAGTCAAGAAAATATTTTTTAAGACAAACGTTTTCGGGAACCGAGTCAAGATTTTCTTGAGCCAAGAGGATTAGTCTTGGTCTGAGATCTCTACTTCTCTATCCGAGAAGAGGTTTTCAAAAAAATTTCTTGAATCAAGAATATTTCATTTCAGTCGAATTTATTTTTTCTCTGTTGATATTTCGGATACTTGACATGGAAATTCCTCATTAAATATTTAGCACTCGCAAACTCGGTGGATGTGATTTTTGGCTTAGTCAGTGCAAAAAATGAATCACGCTCAAAAATAACCTGATTATAAATAAAATATATAACAATAATTATTTGGTAGAGGTTGAACAAAATCCATGAGTGTGTGTATGAATTAAATGCGGTGGGGCGTTTGAGGAAAAGGTCGTATAATAATCAAGGGTCAATCTATTTGCATGGGTCGTCGACGCTTGGTTGCAACGCCACATATGTATATATAATTAATACGGTCCTCTCTATGTCTATATAACATATATGTCTCTCCTTATATTACTTGAAATTAATATTAGCATCGCTCCGAGTAGGACGAGTAGATCGTTGATAGTTCGTGCTGAAAGTTAAGCAATTGGGGATGTTACCGCCCGCTATCCTCAACTAAAGTCTGTTCGTGCGTCTAGGTCAACACGCCTATCTGCTGTAAAATTACCTTACATACTGTCTCTATCACGTCGTCGTTGTTAAACAGAAAGATACTTTTTATCCTCGTCCACTCTCATGCAAACTCTCCCAGTCCTCACGTATCGTTATCGCAATCCATTTGCTCTCTTTCTTTTATTTCAATGGCCATAACTATTGTAGACTACAATAATTGGTCAAAGAGTGATAAAAGTTTAAGAATAATACAAAGGACACTTTCAAAGTTTAACACTTTACCATTAACTTTAACTTCTGGCATATCTTATATATAACAACTGCATCCCCACTCGCCCACTACATTCCCATTTCCGCAGGGAGTTTTCAAATTAGTCCAAGTGTCAATCGTAAAGAAAAATCGCAGTTTGCTCTTACCTCCTTTCATTGCTAAGTGTAAAACTTTATCCCTCGGTCCGAATATATTTTATCCGAAGAATTCGATTAACGCGCTAATTGCCAAAGTAAATCCGATAAATTATCTTTGACACTGATACGAACTTTGAAAATTCCTTTTCTCTAGCTCTGACACTTTGCTATAGACCACACGCTGTACCAGTTATCAGCCGTAGTGATGTATGGTGCTCATAAATTTATGCGACAAGGTGGCTCTATTTCATAACTTGATTGACGGACTATAAATGCTTTGTCACTTTCGTTTCTGATTGGCGCTTTCTTATTTCACGGGCACACGCCCGCGGCGGCTTAGATATAGATGCACTATACGATTAGAGTAGAGCAGAGTGCAGAATACTGATTATTTAATTAATAATGTAGAACACTAAAGATATAGGTGCCAACCGTACGTCAACCTAGTTGCGGTAATTTGAATATCAGCTGGTTAGTTATTATTACTGTCGTTAAGCGTAATATTGTATAATGATATAGTTTGTATACATATATATATATACGCACGCATCATCGAATGTCATTAGAGAGTAATTGCCGGTTATTAGCGACCTTGCACGTGAGTCCCAGCTCGCAGTAAATTAAAATAATGTCTTATTATTTTTTACCACAACGCGCGAAAATAGTAATTTTATCGAAAGCTTAATTACTCTTTATTTACTTTTTAACGTGAGTATCAAAAGGTAATTAATTACATACTAGTACGTATGAGTAGATGTTAATCAAAATGTCTTATTTATTTTTTTTCGAGCGATAGATAAATTTAAATAGTTTTTTTTTTTATTTGATTAAAAGTTCGCCGATAAATAGTTTGAAGTTTGCTGGAATATAATTCTCTCTCTCGAGAGTAAAACAACCGGAAAGGAAGGCTAATGAAAATGTCTAACGTTTATATACCGAGTTTAAGTCGCAGTGCAGTGCAATTATACACTGAGAAATATAACATAAAAGCTTGAGAGTATGCACTAGTTACCAGTGTGCCAGGTATATATATATGCATGCAGCGCATATGAGGATAAAGATCACTCGTGTTGCATCGATCGTGCACGTGCACAAGTTTTACGAGGTCGTTAAACTCGACGTTTTATTTTTTAATAGTCCACTGAAATGCAAATACATATTATGCTTTACATATACTATTCGTGTATATAGATGTAGATATATTAAAGTGTTACAACTATTGTCACAATTACTCAGCTCGTCAAACAAGAGTAAGCAACGACCTTCGGCGTCAGAGTGTAAGACCTCTGATACCGCTTCAATAATTCATTACAGAATAGCGAATGTTTCGTGAAAATTCTCGCCATTTCCCTTGTTACAAACACATTATATACTAATTATATATACTAGAACTAGAATTCATGTTTCGCGTTCATGTATGTTTATTTTAATGTGTACTCTTGTGTAAGTTGAGTATATTTTAATGCTGTCTTAAGCCGATCAGATGCTCGGAAAAGAGAATTTACATACATTTCATCTCCTTTTTAGCATAAAATTCTAAGGGAAAGAAAATATTTTGAGCCTTAGAACATTCACAGAAACATGTGTTAGTCCAGTCGATGCGCACGAAAAAATGGTCAAAGATCATAATATCGGTGGGTAAAGACCGAATTTGAAATTTTTTTTTTTTACATAACTTGAAAAAATATAAGGAAAAAAGTTGACATAAATTCGGAGGGTGATCTTTTTTTTTTTATAAAAAAATTAGATGTAAAATGGAATATCTCGGAAACTATTGAGAAGTTATCGAGACAAATTAGTATCATCGTTTTTGGGATTTAATAACGAACAAAATGAATTTTGAACGGAGTCTCTACGATGAATAGTTGCTGAGATAAAAATTATTGAAGCGCGAAAAACAAAAAAGCGCGTCATTTTGCCCACGCGCGGATAAACAAAAGGCTGTAACTCAGCAGCAAACTAATATTTTTGCAAATTTTTTTTTTTATTTTGTAAGTAAATCATATATCTACTAGAAAAAAAATTGGCAACTTCCAAAAAATTTTTTTGAATTTAAAATTTAAAAAAAGTAAAAATCAATTTTTGTTAAATAAAAAATAAAAAATATCAAAAATAAATAAAATTACCATATGGATAATTTTGTTTCAACAATTACCCACACAATTACGGGTAATGACAGTTAAAACAAAATTTTTTTCGATAAAAAAAAGCGTTTTGAAAATTTTGGAAATTTTTCAACAATTAACAAAAAAAAAAAATATTTTTTTTTGATACGACAGAAATTCATCTCGCGAAATTCTGAATCGAATGGTATATACGAATTTTGGTCGATTTTTTTAAATTTTTCCTTTATAAATTTTCAGTATGAGGACTTAGAAAAATTTCTTGCTGCGGGACTTAGAAACCTTGGACTTCGGATATCTTCGGGAATCGCTAGAGAGAGAAAGTGGGCATAAGATGTAGTGTCTTTCTCTAAAGGATGACGTCTGTGCGTATCCCCACGAACAGATTATGATCTTTTCTTTTTTTTTTTTTGTCTTCAACGACTGAAATTCTCTTTTTCATCATTTCTCGTTTCTTATTTTGTTATAAATAATATTATCAAAACTTTAAAAAAATCGTTTCAACAATATAGGTATCAAAAGATTGCAAATTTTCAGAATCGCAAAAATAACGTATCGTGTAAAAAACAATTTTTAAAAAGTTAACGTCTTTATTTATAAAAAGTACTTAACAAATTTTGTAAAAAATCGTTTCGATAATATAGGTATCAAAAGATTGCAAATTTTCTGAATCGAAAAAATAACGTATCATATAGAGACTTTTTAACTTCCCGCTAAGAAAATCGATGATTTTCAAAAATTTCGGGAAGTTATTGTTTTCACCCCGATTTGCAAAAATTGAAATTTCATCAGATGTCGACGTTTTGAGGTCTTACGAAGCTATTCTGACTGTTTTTAGAATGATGTCCGAGTGTCTGTATGTATGTATGTGTGTGTGTGTGTGTGTATGTGACCGGGCTATAACTTTTTAACTAATGAATCGATTTGGATGGTTGAGGCGGCAATCGAAAAGGCTTGATGGCCATCAACTTTTCTGAAAATTTTAGATCATTTGATTACGTAGACTCGAAAATATTGACGAATTACGAAAAAAAAATTTTTTTTTTTAGTTTTTTATTGATTTCTCAGAAACGAGTCTAACGATTGACTTCAAAATCTAATCAGCTCTCGGGCTTAATAAGACGCGTCGATTTCGTCCTCAGCCATCTCAATCGGATAATTCGTTCTAGAGTTATCGTGGGAAATAGAAATGGTGAAAAATGGTTTTTTGCGAATATATTTGAAACAACTGAACTAAACAATTCCGAAATTTGATCAGCTTTAGAGTTTATTAAAACGCGTCGATTGCCACCTCAATCATCAAAATCGGATCATTTGTCTTAGAGTTATCGTGGGAGAAAGAAACGATAAAAAACAGTTTTTTCCGAATATCTTTGAAACACCTGAAGGAAACGATTCTAAAATCTGATCAGCTTCAGAATTTAGTAAAAGGCGTTGATTGCTAGCTCAACCATCAAAATCGGGTTATTTTTCTAAGTATCGTGGAAAAAAGAAACGGTGAAAAACGGTTTTTTGCAAATATCTTTAAAATAACTAAACCAAACGATTTCAAAATCTGATCAGTTTTAAACTTTATCAAAACGGGTCGATTGCTGCTTCAAACATGAAAATCAAATCATTTGTCAATGAAATCTTGTGGGAGAAAGAAATGGTAAAAAACATTTTTTTCAAAAACAACGGCATGCAAAAGTATTTTCGAGCTCTTTGAGCTTGAAACTGTATTCCTGACAATATTTTCGAGCTCAAGAAGCTCGAAATGGGCGGGAAGTTTTGGGGCTGGCCCGCAGGGTCAACCGACAGACCGATTTTTTTGAATGAAATTCAATGCAGAAACCGTTGAAATGACATGGCAAAGGATTATTTGAGTTGGGATCAAACCCAAGACCTCTCAGTCAGCCCAGCCAGCACAGACCATAAAATACCTAACCGGGTACTATAAGACTTAGAGTAGCCCTCTTCGTTTATCGTCCACCTTCCGGCATTAAATGAATACATTTTTTTGAATGAAATTCAATGTAGAAACCGTTGAAATGACATCGCAAGGGATCTTTTGAGTTGGGGTCAAACCCAAGACCTCTCAGTCAGCCCAGATAGCACAGACCATAAAATACCTAACTGGGTACTATAAGACTTAGAGTACCCCTCTTCGTTTATCGTCCACCTTCCGGCATTAAATGAATACATTTTTTGGAATGAAATTCAATGTAGAAACCGTTGAAATGACATGGCAAGGGATCTTTTGAGTTGGGGTCAAACCCAAGACCTCTCAGTCAGCCCAGATAGCACAGACCATAAAATACCTAACTGGGTACTATAAGACTTAGAGTACCCCTCTTCGTTTATCGTCCACCTTCCGGCATTAAATGAATACATTTTTTTGAATGAAATTCAATGCAGAAACCGTTGAAATGACATGGCAAAGGATCTTTTGAGTTGGGATCAAACCCAAGCCCTCTCAGTCAGCCCAGCCAGCACAGACCATAAAATACCTAACCGGGTACTATAAGACTTAGAGTAGCCCTCTTCGTTTATCGTCCACCTTCCGGCATTAAATGAATACATTATTTTGAATGAAATTCAATGTAGAAACCGTTGAAATGACATCGCAAGGGATCTTTTGAGTTGGGGTCAAACCCAAGACCTCTCAGTCAGCCCAGATAGCACAGACCATAAAATACCTAACTGGGTACTATAAGACTTAGAGTACCCCTCTTCGTTTATCGTCCACCTTCCGGCATTAAATGAATACATTTTTTTGAATGAAATTCAATGTAGAAACCGTTGAAATGACATGGCAAGGGATCTTTTGAGTTGGGGTCAAACCCAAGACCTCTCAGTCAGCCCAGATAGCACAGACCATAAAATACCTAACTGGGTACTATAAGACTTAGAGTACCCCTCTTCGTTTATCGTCCACCTTCCGGCATTAAATGAATACATTTTTTTGAATGAAATTCGATGCAGAAACCGTTGAAATGACATGGCAAGGGATCTTTTGAGTTGGGGTCAAACCCAAGCCCTCTCAGTCAGCCCAGCCAGCAGTGACCATAAAATACCTAACCGGGTACTTCAAGACTTAGAGTAGCCCTCTTCGTTTATCGTCCACCTTCCGGCATTAAATGAATACATTTTTTTGAATGAAATTCAATGTAGAAACCGTTGAAATGACATGGCAAAGGATCTTTTGAGTTGGGATCAAACCCAAGCCCTCTCAGTCAGCCCGGATAGCACAGACCATAAAATACCTAACCGGGTACTATAAGACTTAGAGTAGCCCTCTTCGTTTATGGTCCACCTTCCGGCATTAAATGAATACATTATTTTGAATGAAATTCAATGTAGAAACCGTTGAAATGACATCGCAAGGGATCTTTTGAGTTGGGGTCAAACCCAAGACCTCTCAGTCTGCCCAGATAGCACAGACCATAAAATACCTAACTGGGTACTATAAGACTTAGAGTAGCCCTCTTCGTTTATCGTCCACCTTCCGGCATTGAATGAATACATTTTTTTGAATGAAATTCAATGTAGAAACCGTTGAAATGACATCGCAAGGGATCTTTTGAGTTGGGGTCAAACCCAAGACCTCTCAGTCAGCCCAGATAGCACAGACCATAAAATACCTAACTGGGTACTATAAGACTTAGAGTACCCCTCTTCGTTTATCGTCCACCTTCCGGCATTAAATGAATACATTTTTTTGAATGAAATTCAATGTAGAAACCGTTGAAATGACATCGCAAGGGATCTTTTGAGTTGGGGTCAAACCCAAGCCCTCTCAGTCAGCCCAGCCAGCACAGACCATAAAATACCTAACCGGGTACTTCAAGACTTAGAGTAGCCCTCTTCGTTTATCGTCCACCTTCCGGCATTAAATGAATACATTTTTTTGAATGGAATTCAATGTAGAAACCGTTGAAATGACATGGCAAAGGATCTTTTGAGTTGGGATCAAACCCAAGCCCTCTCAGTCAGCCCAGATAGCACAGACCATAAAATACCTAACCGGGTACTATAAGACTTAGAGTAGCCCTCTTCGTTTATGGTCCACCTTCCGGCATTAAATGAATACATTTTTTTTAATGAAATTCAATGAAGAAACCGTTGAAATGACATCGCAAGGGATCTTTTGAGTTGGGATCAAACCCAAGCCCTCTCAGTCAGCCTAGCCAGCGCAGACCATAAAATACCTAACCGGGTACTTCAAGACTTAGAGTAGCCCTCTTCGTTTATCGTCCACCTTCCGGCATTAAATGAATACATTTTTTTGAATGAAATTCAATGTAGAAACCGTTGAAATGACATCGCAAGGGATCTTTTGAGTTGGGATCAAACCCAAGCCCTCTCAGTCAGCCTAGCCAGCGCAGACCATAAAATACCTAACCGGGTACTTCAAGACTTAGAGTAGCCCTCTTCGTTTATCGTCCACCTTCCGGCATTAAATGAATACATTTTTTTGAATGAAATTCAATGTAGAAACCGTTGAAATGACATCGCAAGGGATCTTTTGAGTTGGGGTCAAACCCAAGACCTCTCAGTCAGCCCAGATAGCACAGACCATAAAATACCTAACTGGGTACTATAAGACTTAGAGTAGCCCTCTTCGTTTATCGTCCACCTTCCGGCATTAAATGAATACATTTTTTTGAATGAAATTCAATGTAGAAACCGTTGAAATGACATCGCAAGGGATCTTTTGAGTTGGGGTCAAACCCAAGACCTCTCAGTCAGCCCAGATAGCACAGACCATAAAATACCTAACTGGGTACTATAAGACTTAGAGTACCCCTCTTCGTTTATCGTCCACCTTCCGGCATTAAATGAATACATTTTTTTAAATGAAATTCAAATTAGAAACCGTTGAAATGACATCGCAAGGGATCTTTTGAGTTGGGATCAAACCCAAGCCCTCTCAGTCAGCCCAGCCAGCACAGACCATAAAATACCTAACCGGGTACTTCAAGACTTAGAGTAGCCCTCTTCGTTTATCGTCCACCTTCCGGCATTAAATGAATACATTTTTTTTAATGAAATTCAATGTAGAAACCGTTGAAATGACATCGCAAGGGATCTTTTGAGTTGGGATCAAACCCAAGCCCTCTCAGTCAGCCCAGATAGCACAGACCATAAAATACCTAACTGGGTACTATAAGACTTAGAGTAGCCCTCTTCGTTTATCGTCCACCTTCCGGCATTAAATGAATACATTTTTTTGAATGAAATTCGATGCAGAAACCGTTGAAATGACATGGCAAGGGATCTTTTGAGTTGGGGTCAAACCCAAGCCCTCTCAGTCAGCCCAGCCAGCAGTGACCATAAAATACCTAACCGGGTACTTCAAGACTTAGAGTAGCCCTCTTCGTTTATCGTCCACCTTCCGGCATTAAATGAATACATTTTTTTGAATGAAATTCAATGTAGAAACCGTTGAAATGACATGGCAAAGGATCTTTTGAGTTGGGATCAAACCCAAGCCCTCTCAGTCAGCCCAGATAGCACAGACCATAAAATACCTAACCGGGTACTATAAGACTTAGAGTAGCCCTCTTCGTTTATGGTCCACCTTCCGGCATTAAATGAATACATTATTTTGAATGAAATTCAATGTAGAAACCGTTGAAATGACATCGCAAGGGATCTTTTGAGTTGGGGTCAAACCCAAGACCTCTCAGTCAGCCCAGATAGCACAGACCATAAAATACCTAACTGGGTACTATAAGACTTAGAGTAGCCCTCTTCGTTTATCGTCCACCTTCCGGCATTGAATGAATACATTTTTTTGAATGAAATTCAATGTAGAAACCGTTGAAATGACATCGCAAGGGATCTTTTGAGTTGGGGTCAAACCCAAGACCTCTCAGTCAGCCCAGATAGCACAGACCATAAAATACCTAACTGGGTACTATAAGACTTAGAGTACCCCTCTTCGTTTATCGTCCACCTTCCGGCATTAAATGAATACATTTTTTTAAATGAAATTCAATGTAGAAACCGTTGAAATGACATCGCAAGGGATCTTTTGAGTTGGGATCAAACCCAAGCCCTCTCAGTCAGCCCAGCCAGCACAGACCATAAAATACCTAACCGGGTACTTCAAGACTTAGAGTAGCCCTCTTCGTTTATCGTCCACCTTCCGGCATTAAATGAATACATTTTTTTTAATGAAATTCAATGTAGAAACCGTTGAAATGACATCGCAAGGGATCTTTTGAGTTGGGATCAAACCCAAGCCCTCTCAGTCAGCCCAGATAGCACAGACCATAAAATACCTAACTGGGTACTATAAGACTTAGAGTACCCCTCGTCGTTTATCGTCCACCTTCCGGCATTAAATGAATACATTTTTTTGAATGAAATTCGATGCAGAAACCGTTGAAATGACATGGCAAGGGATCTTTCGAGTTGGGATCAAACCCAAGCCCTCTCAGTCAGCCCAGCCAGCACAGACCATAAAATACCTAACCGGGTACTATAAGACTTAGAGTAGCCCTCTTCGTTTATCGTCCACCTTCCGGCATTAAATGAATACATTATTTTAAATGAAATTCAATGTAGAAACCGTTGAAATGACATCGCAAGGGATCTTTTGAGTTGGGGTCAAACTCAAGACCTCTCAGTCAGCCCAGATAGCACAGACCATAAAATACCTAACTGGGTACTATAAGACTTAGAGTACCCCTCTTCGTTTATCGTCCACCTTCCGGCATTAAATGAATACATTTTTTTGAATGAAATTCAATGTAGAAACCGTTGAAATGACATGGCAAGGGATCTTTTGAGTTGGGGTCAAACCCAAGACCTCTCAGTCAGCCCAGATAGCACAGACCATAAAATACCTAACTGGGTACTATAAGACTTAGAGTACCCCTCTTCGTTTATCGTCCACCTTCCGGCATTAAATGAATACATTTTTTTGAATGAAATTCGATGCAGAAACCGTTGAAATGACATGGCAAGGGATCTTTTGAGTTGGGGTCAAACCCAAGCCCTCTCAGTCAGCCCAGCCAGCAGTGACCATAAAATACCTAACCGGGTACTTCAAGACTTAGAGTAGCCCTCTTCGTTTATCGTCCACCTTCCGGCATTAAATGAATACATTTTTTTGAATGAAATTCAATGTAGAAACCGTTGAAATGACATGGCAAAGGATCTTTTGAGTTGGGATCAAACCCAAGCCCTCTCAGTCAGCCCAGATAGCACAGACCATAAAATACCTAACCGGGTACTATAAGACTTAGAGTAGCCCTCTTCGTTTATGGTCCACCTTCCGGCATTAAATGAATACATTATTTTGAATGAAATTCAATGTAGAAACCGTTGAAATGACATCGCAAGGGATCTTTTGAGTTGGGGTCAAACCCAAGACCTCTCAGTCAGCCCAGATAGCACAGACCATAAAATACCTAACTGGGTACTATAAGACTTAGAGTAGCCCTCTTCGTTTATCGTCCACCTTCCGGCATTGAATGAATACATTTTTTTGAATGAAATTCAATGTAGAAACCGTTGAAATGACATCGCAAGGGATCTTTTGAGTTGGGGTCAAACCCAAGACCTCTCAGTCAGCCCAGATAGCACAGACCATAAAATACCTAACTGGGTACTATAAGACTTAGAGTACCCCTCTTCGTTTATCGTCCACCTTCCGGCATTAAATGAATACATTTTTTTGAATGAAATTCAATGTAGAAACCGTTGAAATGACATCGCAAGGGATCTTTTGAGTTGGGGTCAAACCCAAGCCCTCTCAGTCAGCCCAGCCAGCACAGACCATAAAATACCTAACCGGGTACTTCAAGACTTAGAGTAGCCCTCTTCGTTTATCGTCCACCTTCCGGCATTAAATGAATACATTTTTTTGAATGGAATTCAATGTAGAAACCGTTGAAATGACATGGCAAAGGATCTTTTGAGTTGGGATCAAACCCAAGCCCTCTCAGTCAGCCCAGATAGCACAGACCATAAAATACCTAACCGGGTACTATAAGACTTAGAGTAGCCCTCTTCGTTTATGGTCCACCTTCCGGCATTAAATGAATACATTTTTTTTAATGAAATTCAATGAAGAAACCGTTGAAATGACATCGCAAGGGATCTTTTGAGTTGGGATCAAACCCAAGCCCTCTCAGTCAGCCTAGCCAGCGCAGACCATAAAATACCTAACCGGGTACTTCAAGACTTAGAGTAGCCCTCTTCGTTTATCGTCCACCTTCCGGCATTAAATGAATACATTTTTTTGAATGAAATTCAATGTAGAAACCGTTGAAATGACATCGCAAGGGATCTTTTGAGTTGGGATCAAACCCAAGCCCTCTCAGTCAGCCTAGCCAGCGCAGACCATAAAATACCTAACCGGGTACTTCAAGACTTAGAGTAGCCCTCTTCGTTTATCGTCCACCTTCCGGCATTAAATAAATACATTTTTTTGAATGAAATTCAATGTAGAAACCGTTGAAATGACATCGCAAGGGATCTTTTGAGTTGGGGTCAAACCCAAGACCTCTCAGTCAGCCCAGATAGCACAGACCATAAAATACCTAACTGGGTACTATAAGACTTAGAGTAGCCCTCTTCGTTTATCGTCCACCTTCCGGCATTAAATGAATACATTTTTTTGAATGAAATTCAATGTAGAAACCGTTGAAATGACATCGCAAGGGATCTTTTGAGTTGGGGTCAAACCCAAGACCTCTCAGTCAGCCCAGATAGCACAGACCATAAAATACCTAACTGGGTACTATAAGACTTAGAGTACCCCTCTTCGTTTATCGTCCACCTTCCGGCATTAAATGAATACATTTTTTTAAATGAAATTCAATGTAGAAACCGTTGAAATGACATCGCAAGGGATCTTTTGAGTTGGGATCAAACCCAAGCCCTCTCAGTCAGCCCAGCCAGCACAGACCATAAAATACCTAACCGGGTACTTCAAGACTTAGAGTAGCCCTCTTCGTTTATCGTCCACCTTCCGGCATTAAATGAATACATTTTTTTGAATGAAATTCAATGTAGAAACCGTTGAAATGACATCGCAAGGGATCTTTTGAGTTGGGATCAAACCCAAGCCCTCTCAGTCAGCCCAGATAGCACAGACCATAAAATACCTAACTGGGTACTATAAGACTTAGAGTACCCCTCTTCGTTTATCGTCCACCTTCCGGCATTAAATGAATACATTTTTTTGAATGAAATTCGATGCAGAAACCGTTGAAATGACATGGCAAGGGATCTTTCGAGTTGGGATCAAACCCAAGCCCTCTCAGTCAGCCCAGCCAGCAGTGACCATAAAATACTTAACCGGGTACTATAAGACTTAGAGTAGCGCTCTTCGTTTATCGTCCACCTTCCGGCATTAAATGAATACATTTTTTTGAATGAAATTCGATGCAGAAACCGTTGAAATGACATGGCAAGGGATCTTTCGAGTTGGGATCAAACCCAAGCCCTCTCAGTCAGCCCAGCCAGCAGTGACCATAAAATACTTAACCGGGTACTATAAGACTTAGAGTAGCCCTCTTCGTTTATGGTCCACCTTCCGGCATTAAATGAATACATTTTTTTGAATGAAATTCAATGCAGAAACCGTTGAAATGACATGGCAAAGGATCTTTTGAGTTGGGATCAAACCCAAGCCCTCTCAGTCAGCCCAGCCAGCACAGACCATAAAATACCTAACCGGGTACTATAAGACTTAGAGTAGCCCTCTTCGTTTATCGTCCACCTTCCGGCATTAAATGAATACATTTTTTTGAATGAAATTCAATGCAGGAACCGTTGAAATGACATGGGAAAGGATCTTTTGAGTTGGGATCAAACCCAAGCCCTCTCAGTCAGCCCAGCCAGCACAGACCATAAAATACCTAACCGGGTACTATAAGACTTAGAGTAGCCCTCTTCGTTTATCGTCCACCTTCCGGCATTAAATGAATACATTTTTTTGAATGAAATTCAATGCAGAAACCGTTGAAATGACATGGCAAAGGATCTTTTGAGTTGGGATCAAACCCAAGCCCTCTCAGTCAGCCCAGCCAGCACAGACCATAAAATACCTAACCGGGTACTATAAGACTTAGAGTAGCCCTCTTCGTTTATCGTCCACCTTCCGGCATTAAATGAATACATTTTTTTGAATGAAATTCAATGCAGAAACCGTTGAAATGACATGGGAAAGGATTATTTGAGTTGGGATCAAACCCAAGACCTTTCAGTCAGCCCAGCCAGCACAGACCATAAAATACCTAACCGGGTACTATAAGACTTAAAGTAGCCCTCTTCGTTTATGGTCCACCTTCCGGCATTAAATAAATACATTTTTTTGAATAAAATTCAATGCAGAAACCGTTGAAATGACATGGCAAAGGATTATTTGAGTTGGGATCAAACCCAAGACCTCTCAGTCAGCCCAGCCAGCACAGACCATAAAATACCTAACCGGGTACTATAAGACTTAGAGTAGCCCTCTTCGTTTATGGTCCACCTTCCGGCATTAAATGAATACATTTTTTCGAATGAAATTCAATGCAGAAACCGTTGAAATGACATGGCAAAGGATTATTTGAGTTGGGATCAAACCCAAGCCCTCTCAGTCAGCCCAGCCAGCACAGACCATAAAATACCTAACCGGGTACTATAAGACTTAGAGTAGCCCTCTTCGTTTATCGTCCACCATCCGGCATTAAATGAATACATTTTTTTGAATGAAATTCAATGCAGAAACCGTTGAAATGACATGGCAAAGGATCTTTTGAGTTGGGATCAAACCCAAGCCCTCTCAGTCAGCCCAGCCAGCACAGACCATAAAATACCTAACCGGGTACTATAAGACTTAGAGTAGCCCTCTTCGTTTATGGTCCACCTTCCGGCATTAAATAAATACATTTTTTTAAATGAAATTCAATGCAGAAACTGTTGAAATGACATGGCGAAGGATCTTTTGAGTTGGGATCAAACCCAAGCCCTCTCAGTCAGCCCAGCCAGCACAGACCATAAAATACCTAACCGGGTACTATAAGACTTAGAGTAGCCCTCTTCGTTTATCGTCCACCTTCCGGCATTAACTGAATACATTTTTTTGAATGAAATTCAATGCAGAAACCGTTGAAATGACATGGCAAAGGATCTTTTGAGTTGGGATCAAACCCAAGCCCTCTCAGTCAGCCCAGCCAGCACAGACCATAAAATACCTAACCGGGTACTATAAGACTTAGAGTAGCCCTCTTCGTTTATGGTCCACCTTCCGGCATTAAATGAATACATTTTTTTGAATGAAATTCGATGCAGAAACCGTTGAAATGACATGGCAAGGGATCTTTCGAGTTGGGATCAAACCCAAGCCCTCTCAGTCAGCCCAGCCAGCAGTGACCATAAAATACTTAACCGGGTACTATAAGACTTAGAGTAGCCCTCTTCGTTTATGGTCCACCTTCCGGCATTAAATGAATACATTTTTTTGAATAAAATTCAATGCAGAAACCGTTGAAATGACATGGCAAAGGATTATTTGAGTTGGGATCAAACCCAAGACCTTTCAGTCAGCCCAGCCAGCACAGACCATAAAATACCTAACCGGGTACTATAAGACTTAGAGTAGCCCTCTTCGTTTATGGTCCACCTTCCGGCATTAAATAAATACATTTTTTTGAATGAAATTCAATGCAGAAACCGTTGAAATGACATGGCAAAGGATTATTTGAGTTGGGATCAAACCCAAGACCTTTCAGTCAGCCCAGCCAGCACAGACCATAAAATACCTAACCGGGTACTATAAGACTTAGAGTAGCCCTCTTCGTTTATGGTCCACCTTCCAGCATTAAATGAATACATTTTTTTGAATGAAATTCAATGCAGAAACCGTTGAAATGACATGGCAAAGGATTATTTGAGTTGGGATCAAACCCAAGCCCTCTCAGTCAGCCCAGCCAGCACAGACCATAAAATACCTAACCGGGTACTATAAGACTTAGAGTAGCCCTCTTCGTTTATCGTCCACCTTCCGGCATTAAATGTATACATTTTTTTTAATGAAATTTAATGCAGAAACCGTTGAAATGACATGGCAAAGGATCTTTTGAGTTGGGATCAAACCCAAGCCCTCTCAGTCAGCCCAGCCAGCACAGACCATAAAATACCTAACCGGGTACTGTAAGACTTAGAGTAGCCCTCTTCGTTTATGGTCCACCTTCCGGCATTAAATGAATACATTTTTTTGAATGAAATTCAATGCAGAAACCGTTGAAATGACATGGCAAGGGATCTTTTGAGTTGGGATCAAACCCAAGCCCTCTCAGTCAGCCCAGCCAGCACAGACCATAAAATACCTAACCGGGTACTATAAGACTTAGAGTAGCCCTCTTTGTTTATGGTCCACCTTCCAGCATTAAATGAATACATTTTTTTGAATGAAATTCAATGTAGAAACCGTTGAAATGACATGGCAAAGGATCTTTTGAGTTGGGGTCAAACCCAAGCCCTCTCAGTCAGCCCAGCCAGCAGTGACCATAAAATACCTAACCGGGTACTTCAAGACTTGGAGTAGCCCTCTTCGTTTATCGTCCACCTTCCGGCATTAAATGAATACATTTTTTTGAATGAAATTCAATGTAGAAACCGTTGAAATGACATCGCAAGGGATCTTTCGAGTTGGGATCAAACCCAAGCCCTCTCAGTCAGCCTAGCCAGCGCGGACCATAAAATACCTAACCGGGTACTTCAAGACTTGGAGTAGCCCTCTTCGTTTATGGTCCACCTTCCGGCATTAAATGAATACATTTTTTTGAATGAAATTTAATGTAGAAACCGTTGAAATGACATGGCGAAGGATCTTTTGAGTTGGGGTCAAACCCAAGCCCTCTCAGTCAGCCCAGCCAGCAGTGACCACAAAATACCTAACCGGGTACTATAAGACTTAGAGTAGCCCTCTTCGTTTATGGTCCACCTTCCGGCATTAAATGAATACATTTTTTCGAATGAAATTCAATGCAGAAACCGTTGAAATGACATGGCAAAGGATTATTTGAGTTGGGATCAAACCCAAGACCTTTCAGTCAGCCCAGCCAGCACAGACCATAAAATACCTAACCGGGTACTATAAGACTTAGAGTAGCCCTCTTCGTTTATCGTCCACCTTCCGGCATTAAATGAATACATTTTTTTGAATAAAATTCAATGCAGAAACCGTTGAAATGACATGGCAAAGGATCTTTTGAGTTGGGATCAAACCCAAGCCCTCTCAGTCAGCCCAGATAGCACAGACCATGAAATACCTAACCGGGTACTATAAGACTTAGAGTAGCCCTCTTCGTTTATCGTCCACCTTCCGGCATTAAATGAATACATTTTTTTTGAATGAAATTCAATGCAGAAACCGTTGAAATGACATGGCGAAGGATCTTTTGAGTTGGGGTCAAACCCAAGACCTCTCCGTCAGCCCAGATAGCACAGACCATAAAATACCTAACTGGGTACTATAAGACTTAGAGTAGCCCTCTTTGTTTATGGTCCACCTTCCGGCAATAAATGAATACATTTTTTCGAATGAAATTCAATGCAGAAACCGTTGAAATGACATGGCAAAGGATTATTTGAGTTGGGATCGATCCCATGCTCTCTCAGTCGGCCCATCCAGCGCAGACCATAAAATACCTAACCGGGTACTATAAGACTTAGAGTAGCCCTCTTCGTTTATGGTCCACCTTCCGGCATTAAATGAATACATTTTTTTGAATGAAATTCAATGCAGAAACCGTTGAAATGACATGGCAAAGGATCTTTTGAGTTGGGATCAAACCCAAGCCCTCTCAGTCAGCCCAGCCAGCACAGACCATAAAATACCTAACCGGGTACTATAAGACTTAGAGTAGCCCTCTTCGTTTATCGTCCACCTTCCGGCATTAAATGAATACATTTTTTTGAATGAAATTCAATGCAGAAACCGTTGAAATGACATGGCAAAGGATCTTTTGAGTTGGGATCAAACCCAAGCCCTCTCAGTCAGCCCAGCCAGCACAGACCATAAAATACCTAACCGGGTACTATAAGACTTAGAGTAGCCCTCTTCGTTTATCGTCCACCTTCCGGCATTAAATGAATACATTTTTTTGAATGAAATTCAATGCAGAAACCGTTGAAATGACATGGCAAAGGATCTTTTGAGTTGGGATCAAACCCAAGCCCTCTCAGTCAGCCCAGCCAGCACAGACCATAAAATACCTAACCGGGTACTATAAGACTTAGAGTAGCCCTCTTCGTTTATCGTCCACCTTCCGGCATTAAATGAATACATTTTTTTGAATGAAATTCAATGCAGAAACCGTTGAAATGACATGGCAAAGGATCTTTTGAGTTGGGATCAAACCCAAGCCCTCTCAGTCAGCCCAGCCAGCACAGACCATAAAATACCTAACCGGGTACTGTAAGACTTAGAGTAGCCCTCTTCGTTTATGGTCCACCTTCCGGCATTAAATGAATACATTTTTTTGAATGAAATTCAATGTAGAAACCGTTGAAATGACATGGCAAAGGATCTTTTGAGTTGGGGTCAAACCCAAGCCCTCTCAGTCAGCCCAGCCAGCAGTGACCATAAAATACCTAACCGGGTACTTCAAGACTTAGAGTAGCCCTCTTCGTTTATGGTCCACCTTCCGGCATTAAATGAATACATTTTTTTGAATGAAATTCAATGTAGAAACCGTTGAAATGACATGGCAAAGGATCTTTTGAGTTGGGGTCAAACCCAAGCCCTCTCAGTCAGCCCAGCCAGCAGTGACCATAAAATACCTAACCGGGTACTTCAAGACTTAGAGTAGCCCTCTTCGTTTATCGTCCACCTTCCGGCATTAAATGAATACATTTTTTTGAATGAAATTCAATGCAGAAACCGTTGAAATGACATGGCAAGGGATCTTTTGAGTTGGGATCAAACCCAAGCCCTCTCAGTCAGCCCAGCCAGCACAGACCATAAAATACCTAACCGGGTACTTCAAGACTTAGAGTAGCCCTCTTCGTTTATCGTCCACCTTCCGGCATTAAATGAATACATTTTTTTGTTTGAAATTCAATGCAGAAACCGTTGAAATGACATGGCAAAGGATCTTTTGAGTTGGGATCAAACCCAAGCCCTCTCAGTCAGCCCAGCCAGCACAGACCATAAAATACCTAACCGGGTACTATAAGACTTAGAGTAGCCCTCTTTGTTTATGGTCCACCTTCCGGCATTAAATGAATACATTTTTTTGAATGAAATTCAATGTAGAAACCGTTGAAATGACATGGCAAAGGATCTTTTGAGTTGGGGTCAAACCCAAGCCCTCTCAGTCAGCCCAGCCAGCACAGACCATAAAATACCTAACCGGGTACTTCAAGACTTAGAGTAGCCCTCTTCGTTTATCGTCCACCTTCCGGCATTAAATTAGTACATTTTTAACTTCCCGCTAAGAAAATTGCAAATTTTCAAAAATTCGGGAAGTTATTGGTTTCAGTCCGATTTGTGAAAATCGAAATTCCAACAGATGTCGACGTTTTGAGGTCCTAGAAAGCTATTCTGACTAATTTCACGATGATGTCCGAGTGTATGTATGTATGTATGTATGTACGTACGTACGTATGTAAATATCTATAACTTTTGAACGGATCAACCGATTTTGATCGTCAAGGTGTCATTCGACGCAGTTTTTCAATATCTTGAAGCTAAAAAAAATTGAGCTTGATCGGTAGGGCTCGTTCGGCGATATTCCAAAAATAAACTTTTTTCAAAAATGTTTTTTTTGGATAACTTTTTACGGGCTCGATGGATTAATTCCAAAATGGACTGGGCTCTGGAGATCCATAATCCGCGTCGAATGCCACCTCAAACATCAAAATCGGTTAATTCTTTCAAGAGAAACCGTTGTCGAAAGAATTAAAAAAAAAAATTTTTTTTAGTATTTTGAAAATTTCTCAAAAACGGCTCGATGAATCAATTTCAAAATTTGATTAGTTACAGAACTCAATGAAACGCGTCGATCGCCACCTTAAACGTCTCAATCGGTCTATTCGTTCGAGAGATATCGTTGTAGAAAAAATTGTAAAAAACGTTATTTTTTGAAAACAAAAGCATACAAAAGTATTTTCGAGCTCAAAGAGCTCGAAAATGTATTCACAACAATGTTTTCGAGCTCGAAGAGCTTGAAAATGTATTCATAACAATGTTTTCGAGCTTGAAGAGCTTGAAAACAGCGGGAAGTTTTGGGGCTGGCCCGCAGGGTCAACCGACAGACCGATTTTTTTTAAAAAGTTTACGTCTTTATTTATAAAAAATTACTTGACAAATTTTGTAAAAAATCGTTCCAACAATATAGGTACCAAAAGATTGCAAATTTTCTGAATCGGAAAAATAACGTATCGTATAGAGACCTTTTTTTTTAAAAGTTTACGTCTTTATTTAAAAAAAAATTAGTTAACAAATTTTGTAAAAAATCGTTTCAACAATATAGGTACCAAAAGATTGCAAATTTTCTTACGTTATTTTTCCGATTCAGGAAATTTGCAATCTTTTGGTACCTATATTGTTAAAATGATTTTTTACAAAATTTGTTAATTAATTTTTTTTTAAATATAGACGTAAACTTTTAAAAAAAAGGTCTCTATACGATACGTTATTTTTCCGATTCAGAAAATTTGCAATCTTTTGGTACCTATATTGTTGAAACGATTTTTTTAAAGATTTGATAATATTATTTATAACAAAATAAGAAACGAGAAATGATGAAAAAGAGAATTTCAGTCGTTGAAGACGAAAAAAAAAAAAAAAAGAAAAGATCATAATCTGTTCGTGGGGATACGCACAGACGTCATCCTTTAGAGAAAGACACTACATCTTATGCCCACTTTCTCTCTCTAGCGATTCCCGAAGATATCCGAAGTCCAAGGTTTCTAAGTCCCGCAGCAAGAAATTTTTCTAAGTCCTCATACTGAAAATTTATAAAGGAAAAATTTAAAAAAATCGACCAAAATTCGTATATACCATTCGATTCAGAATTTCGCGAGATGAATTTCTGTCGTATCAAAAAAAAATATTTTTTTTTTTTGTTAATTGTTGAAAAATTTCCAAAATTTTCAAAACGCTTTTTTTTATCGAAAAAAATTTTTTTTTAACTGTCATTACCCGTAATTGTGTGGGTAATTGTTGAAACAAAATTATCCATATGGTAATTTTATTTATTTTTGATATTTTTTATTTTTTATTTAACAAAAATTGATTTTTACTTTTTTTAAATTTTAAATTCAAAAAAATTTTTTTGGAAGTTGCCAATTTTTTTTCTAGTAGATATATGATTTACTTACAAAATAAAAAAAAAATTTGCAAAAATATTAGTTTGCTGCTGAGTTACAGCCTTTTGTTTATCCGCGCGTGGGCAAAATGACGCGCTTTTTTGTTTTTCGCGCTTCAATAATTTTTATCTCAGCAACTATTCATCGTAGAAACTCCGTTCAAAATTCATTTTGTTCGTTATTAAATCCCAAAAACGATGATACTAATTTGTCTCGATAACTTCTCAATAGTTTCCGAGATATTTCATTTTACATCTAATTTTTTTATAAAAAAAAAAAGATCACCCTCCGAATTTATGTCAACTTTTTTCCTTATATTTTTTCAAGTTATGTAAAAAAAAAAAATTTCAAATTCGGTCTTTACCCACCGATATTATGATCTTTGACCATTTTTTCGTGCGCATCGACTGGACTATGTCTGGAAAGTGTCTGGACATCTCCTCTGTGTGTCCATTTGAAATTTTTTTTTTTTTTTATTTTACCTTCTGATTATCTTCCGACATGATTTTCGAAGCTCTTCTAGTGTAAAATAGTATCAAATACTGAAGGAAAAAATGTTTAGAGTCCTAGACCCTCCACAGAACCATGTAAATGTCATCTCTTGTATATCCATCGGATATTTTATTTTTATTTTAGCTTCTGGTTATCATCCGACATGATTTTCGAAGCTCTTCCAATGTAAAATAATAGAAAACCAAAATTCCTGTCTCGTTTTTCATACATTAATTTTAATATACATCATTGTGAAAATTTTTCTGCTATCTTTAGCCAATCAGGTGTTCGGAAAAAGAGCTCCACATACATTTCTCCTTTTTATATACGGATATACCAACTACCATTAATCAATACATCTTACCGTACTCTACCGCAATGTATATTGTATTTACTTTTTTTTCCAATTATTTTTCTTATCGTCTCTTCTTACTTTTTACAATAATTGTGAAACGAAAAATATCCAGAGCTTGTTAGAGTTCAGCTATACTCCAATAAATGAAATAACAGAGTTACCGAAGGTCGTCACGTAATTCAATAGTTTTTTAAAAATATTTCTTGTAGAGCAGTACATGTAAGTGAAGTCATAAATAGGTTGCCATCGGCTGTTGATTAAGAGAAAAATGGGTTGGGAGAAAAAAAATATAATTAAATGAACTTGTTGATGACTCGGCGTGTAAAGCTGACGAAAATAAAATTTGCATACTCGGGTAGTGATATGAGTACAAGTCAGGCAGGCAGGCAAGCAAATAAGCAGAGTAGAGTATAAGAGCATAAGTAAAATGTTGTCGATTGGGTCTTTCCCGTTCCAAAGTCCAACCGCGCACACGTGCTTCTTCATCGCCTTGTAGTATATTTGTATGTAGTCGTCATTGTTACGTGTGGTCTTGGCCGACCTAAAAAAAAACTTGTTCCCAAATTCATCCTTGCGTATACTATAAACACAACACCCAACTTCTATATTTATTATATCCGCCAGCGTGACTTTAAATGTTTAAAAAAACATATATTTTTATATAAAACTTTATTTACTTCTAGGTTTTTTTATTTTTTTTTGGACCCCGCCTTTAAACTACGATTAGATGGACCGATAAGTTAAAGCCCAGTGACTATTTCCGGCGAGAAAAAAATGGTAAAAAAATACGAGGACTGTGGACATGGATGAAAAAAAAATAACGTGGAGAAATAAAGAAAGAAAGCGAGTCTCTATAAACTCCCACGCGGTTCACATACGGATAAAAGGCACACGCGTACATACATATATATGTATGTACGAGTATATAAATATATGTGTATATATACATGACAGGCTCGAGGTCCGCGGACTTTGGACTCGAGAGCCCGCACTCGTTTTCTGTCTCACTCTCTATATTTACGATGTCCCCGATATCTCTCCGTCTCTTTCATCTTTCTCTGTTATTCTTATCTCACTTTACATACACGGACTATCTGAATCTTCAGTTGACAAACTCTTATTACTGAATAAATTTTTATTTACAACAACACAACGATAAATTAATATAATTATTTATACCTTGACATTTATTGAATAAATTTCATTTTCATTTTTTTAAACAATAAACAAATGTCATTTTTAAATAATAAACATTATTATCATTACAATGTAGTATATATACACCCATATTTGCTTTTATAATTTACATTACATTAACATGTATATTTAGATTTTATAAAAATGTTATTTTCCAAAATGCATCCGTTAATATTTATTTTCTTTTTATTTTTTGAATGACGCTATTATTAAAATGATAAATGGACACAGCAGCAGGCACCGTCGTTTTTACATTAAACTAATTGCCGGTGATTTGCATAATAAAAACATTAACAAACTGTGCATGTGTGGGTGGGTGTGTCTGTCTAGAGAAGAGTGACATTTTTAAAATGAAGATAAAATTAAAAAATTTTAACATAAAACGGCTAAACGCAACGACTACTGACGTAGACAAAGTACACCAGCAGCAACCAGCTACTATTCATTTGATGGGCAATTCAGCCCCCGGCATCATCCCCGTGTATATAATACTCCTGTCGTTGGTATCCGGCTGTTTAATCTCACTGTATACCTCTCCGACAATAGAGGGCATTTATCCGCGAACAAAAGACCCAGTAATAGCCACTACATACGACGGGACAGGATACATCGGGCATTATATGTCAACCCCGCACCGTACCGGTAATACGCTCCGGACTCAAAGTCCTCCTTTTTTATACTCGACAATTGTTAGCTACGATTTTTCCATTCGCTCCATTGTATTTTTAAAACCACACGCTACAATACTTTAAGCTCATTTTTTTTAATATACAATAAATATATTAATTTGTTTTAATTTACGGTCAATACTAAATACTCTTTACACTCATACTGACCAGCATCCGGCTACACATTTATAAATATATATATATATATATATATATATGTACCTGTATATAAATATTGATTTTTATGGTCTGTTTCTAATTGTTTTATTGAAACAATGACCTCAATGTGCTCTCAAGATCGAAAAGAAAATATGTACTCTGTTTATATAAACCGAAGCACCAAGTTTTTTTTTTTAAAAACAAAAGTTTAAATTTATATTCATTGTGTACTTTACACTGACTATAAATCACTCATGTTATTTCTATTACTCTTTAAACTCGAATAGTTTGTGCTATATATGTACATGCACAGTAAAAAATATTCCGTGGTGTTAAAAACGGTCTGTGTTAAATTTTTTTTTGATTATTTTGTGATGAATCAACACATTCCATGTGTTACTTTAAAATTTTAAATCGATCTACAATTCAAAACTCTAAATATCTTACCTAGTACAAAAATAGAAATTAATAACATTTATTAAGTGTTACTTTGTGTTGAAATTTTGACACAAATTTAGTGTTGAAATTCAACATAAATAGTCTGCGCTAAAGAATAACAAAAATTATCATCGTTTTAACCCATTTTTTACTTGGCGCAAAAATTTTTTCTTGACTCGGTCACTTTTTTTTCATGTACCCGAAGATCGGAGCGTTTTTCGCGCACCGAAAATGAAAAAAATTTATGTTATTTGACTGCTCAAAGGTGACTTAAGAGGTAATTAGGGATGGCTGCAATTTTCGGCTGACATACTAGCATCTGCGCGAAACATTTCAGAAATCTAGTAGATTTTTTACTTTTCATTTTGTTTTTTTATTTTCGCTCCGCGAAAAATGTTCCGATCTTCAGATACATTTTTTTCTGTGTAGTCCTAAGAAAATTTTAGTTTTCAATTTTAACAATATAGGTAAATTGTTAAAATAACTTTGCCAACAATGTAAAATGTTAATTTAATAATTGTGTGATTCGAACTCAATCTGCTAAAGTTATGGCATATTTCGAGTTTATTTCCTGCCGCATCAGACGGATTACTCTGATGGCATTTAGATAACTTGTTAAATTGAACTTGTATATTATTGTATAGATGTATACATATATGATGGATGTGTGATGTGAGGATGACAAAGATAAAATAAAAAACAATAAGCGGAGGAGGTTGATCATGACAATGAAGACATGTCATTTATTATCACGACATGTAGACAGTGGCCTTGCGTAAATTACAAGTCTGAGTAACTTATTGAGGCGGTCAGGTGTTTGACGGGATAAAAAAAACTAAATGTACTTTTATTTAATTACACGGACAATTACTGTCAATATCCCCGGCCGCTTTGCTGAGTAACAGTGGAATTTTTTATGGCCAAGTTAAACAAATATAAGAAACCAGAGATTTTCCTTTGAAAATAAATTTTGAGTCATTTTTTGGAAAAGTTTGACTTCTGAGTTGTCTAACAAAATGTCTTATGATTTACTGGTATAGATTTTTTTATAACAAATATAGGAAATAAAGTTTTGGCTACTAACAAATGACAAGATTTATAAAAATGGTGGGAAAATTAAATAAAAATTTAAAAAAATAAGTTGCTAAAAATTTATCGACAACAAAATGTATAGTAAAAGTGAATTTCATATTAATATAAATATAGATTGGAATTAATTATAATAAATTAGTATTTGAATTTAATCATAAAAAAACTTTGGCAATAAATAAGTCAGGGGAAACTTTACGTCAGTGATAATATAATTGGTAAAATATGAAGTTTTTATTAATTTAGTATAAATACATGGGATTATGGGCATAATATTAGTTAAGTAACGGCGGGAGAGCCGATCGTTAATATTTCTTGGGCTTGTTTACGTCTTTTTTATCCGGTTTAAAACGAAGCACGTACGTGGGGTAGCGACCGGTTATTCGCGATCGCGAGTCGGCGCGAGTACGTGATCCACACCACGTCCAGAAGATAAAATACTAATTTATACAGGTTTATTTTTATATCACGTCAACGAAAGAATAAAAAAAAAACTGAGAAGATAATCTCGGCAATGTTTTCTCAACAAATTGCAAAAAACAATTATAACTTGTATATTTTTTTTTAGTTTTGTATTTATACGTAAATTGGTTTTTTATTTTTAAAATTAAATTGTATGAAACTTTTTTTAATCAGAAAAAAAGTAAATGGAAAACTGGGTTATCAACCCGGGGTCGTCATATTTAAATAAACTTTAAAAACTATATTTCAAACAATTTATTAAACAAACAACAAATATGTAGCGAATAAAGTCATTTGAATATCAGATTAAGTTACTTTTTTGTGGTGACTGTATAATAATCCAATCGAAACGTTTTGGAATTTTTATTAATAGGCTAGACTAAAATAAATATATTGCGCGTTTTAAAGCTTTATATAACTATTTTTTTTTTTTTTTCATATTTTTATTCATCGGTTGGTTTGAATAAATCGGACTTTTTTATCATGGATTAAAATTTTTTTCCTTCTTTTCCAGGCTTGCAACTGTCTTGGAATAAGTAAAGAATGTGATTACTTTGGACTTAAATATCAGAATGCTAAGGGCGAAGAGCTTTGGTTAAATCTACGTAATCCCATTGAGAGACAAACAGGCGGAGTTGCACCTCTGCGGTTTGCGCTGAGAGTTAAATTCTGGGTACCGCCTCACTTATTATTACAAGAAGCAACCAGGTGAATTATTAATACAATATACATGTAGACTAGTAAATATGTATATATATTATAATAATAACAATAACTGTTAACAGCAGAATTAAATTAATATACAATGCGAATTGTTTCAGACATCAATTCTACTTGCACTCGCGTCTGGAACTGCTGGAGGGAAGACTTAAAGTTACAGACTGGGCATCAGTTGCAAGACTAGTGGCATTGTTGGCGCAAGCTGAAGCTGGGGATTACGATCCATTGTCTCCACCGCATGGGCTTTATTCTCAGTGCTGTCAAATTCAGCCTGGCGGTTCTTGCGAACCTAAACCCCACGATTTTCTACATCGAATAATTCAACAGCACAAAGAAATAAAAGTGAGCTCGCTCTCTTGTCGAAATTTTTTATTTATTCATTTATTTTTTTTCCATCTCAACTCACAACTCTAATACATAATACAATCTCCCATAAAAAGTTTATTTATTCATTAGCTTTTTTTATCGCTTTAACTTACGGGCACTTTCCAGGGAATGAAAGCTTCAACAGCCGAGTACTGGTTGCTGAAGGAAGTATCGAATTTGGATACATTTGGCCAGGAAATGTTTCACAGCAAATTCGGTTCAAATGCGGTGTCGATGATTGGCGTTGGGCCCCACGGAATCACCGTCTACCGTGGAGAGAACGACGAGAAACAAAAGTACGTTGGTAATTAGAGTAATTTATTTGATAATAAAGTAGGCGAAGGTTTTTAAAATGAATTATTGCGTGATTACTCCAGTATACCCTACACGGCCATACAGAGTGCGACATCCCAGAGACGGATGTTCCACCTGATCTACCTGTCTCTTGACGGTGAAGAAACGTCATTGGACTTTAAATTAGACTCTAGTCAATCAGCGAGTGGATTGTACCGGGCTATTACGGAAAAGCATGCCTTTTACAGCTGTGAAACCGTCAGGAGCGCCGTCACTGCTCAGTTTATACGTGATCTCAAGGTAATACAATCATTATTCATCCACTTACATACTCAGCTTATACAATACTACTCCATTAAATGGAGAAAATCTTAATAAATAACAAAACTCTACATAGATTCAAGGTAATATATTTATATAAACGCAATATCATTTGTTATTCCAGGGAACTATTATTTCTATTTTCAACGAGGACTCGACCCTGGGTAAAAAATATGTCTTCGATATCCGTAGAACTTGCCGGGAGGTGTATGATAATGCTCGGAGAGCACTTTACTGCGAGGCTGTGAATATTGGGTTGCCAGAAGAAAGTCAACTTCTAGATAAGCATGACTGTGGAGATTGTGAAAATTCAAAGTGCAAGGTATAGTCTTTTGTTCTTATCTGGCATCTCCTCCTCCCACTTGTTCTTCTTCTTCTTCTTCTTCTCCTCATAAATTCATTCCCGACGGTCTATTATATTACCATTATTATTATTATTATTATTATTGATCGATTGTTCTATAGAAGTATATATGTATTAAATTAATAACCAAACAATGTCGTAAACATTTCAGGAGTCCCGAGAATGCCTTGCACGACTATTGGACGCGATGCTCTGTCGAATTTGCATGGATCGTAGCTTGGACACGGCATTGTTTCCATGCGGACACGCTGTTGCTTGTGTTGAATGTGCACGTCGCTGTGAACGGTGTCCCCTTTGTCGTGCCGATATCGATCACTGTAGAACGATTTACCTACCGATTGAATTCGCTCACGTAGACAGCAGCAAACACAATAACAATACTTTCAACAACAATAACAACTTCAAGCAACTGCCGATGGACAGAGGCGAGTCGGCGTTGAGCATTAGTCAGTCGGAAGATGTTATCAACCAGGCAAATCCGAGGAATGATACCGATATCAGCAGTCACGTCATTTGAGAACGACGTGACAAATGGAGATCCCTAGTGTTCAGCAGAATTTTGAGGATTTTCACCTGTGGTGTCGAGCGCATTCATCAGATCGAATGAACAAAATTATACTGATGATACCAACTTTTTTAAATTATCATTTCTCAGCATAGTCATTTGCTTTTATCATATAAATAGTATATACATATATGTTTACGTCATGTGATCTTTTTTATATTTCAATTCATACCAATTTAACATTTAAATATCTTATTATTATTGTTATTATTATTACATAAAATACTTGACAATCTATATCATTTTATTTACATATTATTATTAATATGATCAGGCAAAGTTTAATTGTCTAAGAACTTGTTGACTATTGATACAAATTTTTTTAAAAATTTAAATTCAATTAAACTGATTATGTTTAAACTTTTCTTACGCTGTGATTAATAACTTTGGTGTTTAAATAGATATGATGTTGTCAATATGACAAAAAAAATATTGGAGGAAAAATATGTATAACTAAAAGTGCTATTAGCAAGTAATTATTGAATACGTATAATTGGCGTCTGGCGTTACGATATTATTAGAAATTTAAATATAAACGGACCAATATATTTTTTCTCGCTTTCATTATTCATTACTTATTATTATTAATATTATTATTATTACTACTATTATTATTATTATTATTATTATTATTATTATATATCATATTAACATAAAAAAATAATAAAAAGTCACTTGTCAGCATAATGAACATTAACTATTTTTATCAACTTGTGACTTAAATTAAAAAATAAACGACAAAACATTACGAAAAATGTTAAATCGTTATCTTTAAAATATGGTGAATAAATTAAAGCGTTTATTACTCACCATGATACGTGTATATTTAAATGTATATATAAACAACCCGGTTAAAATTAAACGTCGACTTAAAGTATGAATCTACTTTTAATTCCAACGAATAAAACAAAACTATAATAATAATAATAATAACAATAAAAATAAAAATAACCCATCAAGCGTAAATGTCTGAGCATTTTTTGTCTGCGGGCAAGTAAATGATAACAGTGGAGACTGAAAGAATGAAAAAGAAATAACAAAAAATTTATGTATGTATATACACATATATATATATATATATATATATATATATAAATAAACAAAAAGTCGAGTGAATGATTTTATTAATATATTCAGCGAGCCCAGGAATAATAATCAAGATAACGTTTTATTTAAAAATGTTTATTGTTTAACTTTTAAATTATAATTTATTAAATAAGCTAACAAATTTAAATAAATATGGCGATCGTTATAGTCATCCATCAATGCAATCTATATTTACTTTTAATTATTATTATTAATATAATAAGGATACATACAAATATATTTTATTTGCAGAACAAATAATAAATTGACCAGCTCTGCTAAATTATCTTTTATAATTTGTTATCACGACTCATCAATATCATTAATAAATGTGTTATTGATATGATTAATATACATGTATCGATAATATTAATGTTGATATTAATTAATTAATATATATATTAATTAATTAATTATTTATTGTGATTATCTAGACATATGGAATGAATATAAGTATCGTAAATAGTGAGTAGTAATCCACTAACTGGCGAAAAAAAAATACATAAATATATATATAAGACATAATAAGAGATTACCAAAGTGGTATCTCATATATGTGTAATAATAATAATTAATATTGTCGTTTGCAAAGAGTATTTTTAAAGTATTTTAAATTATTTTTTAGTATTACGTCAACTGGCGTTAAATACATGCGAGTAAAATATAAATTTTCAGATAATAAAAAATATTAAATAAATGCATAATAAATAAATAAGTATATCGTATGAAAAATAATACTGTACACACGGCCTGTTTCAATAATATTAAAAAATGTGACAGATAATACACTCGTCTGACGTTATTTCATATAAATAATAAACCCCGTCATTATATTTTCATTTTAAATTTGTCTGATGTCTGCTGCATTTACATTCATATTTAAAATAATAAATTAATAGAGTAAATAATTTTTTAAAAATATTTCGAAAAAATACACTTATTAATTTAAAAATTTTTTAAATGCGCATTTTTTAAAAATTTAATTTTATTAATTATTAACTCTACTTATTTATAATTTTAAATTTGTCTGTTCCGCTACATTCCCACTCATTTTTTAAATTTAGTATCCTGTCAAGTAATCAGACTTATCACCATCTATTATTCACAATTTAAATAATAAAACATTATTACCTTACTATTGATTTTAGTTTTGATAATTCCCCAGTTATTTTATTTATTAATTGCCGCCCAGTAATTAATTTATCAGGTTAGGAAAAGGATTTGCTCAGTGGCATATAGCTGGAGTGTAGTATTGAGCTGAAGTTTATTATTGTTTGATGATTTAAAAAATTAAAAAATTCAAATAACCCGCGCCGGTCGTTTCGCCGCCGCCATGCTGGTATTTGAAGCTGCGCGCGCATTCATTGTGCACCGGGATTGGTCGAGCGGGCAGCTCTGTCATATGATGAAATTGCGTGGCATCATGGGAAACGGAGTGGAATTTTGCAACATGGCGAAGATCTAAGCCGAAGTCGCGGTACTAAATCTTGTTAAAATGTACATTTACTAGTAACCCAGAGTTATTTTTCACTCTTACCATCCAAATAACGTAATACTACGTGTGTTTATTAAGTATATAAGGTATTGTAAGTGGATAATAATGTGTATAACAGCTTGTAACCGACTAAGGAAGGTGACACCCAACAGCTCGGTGTGGTGCATAAGCACGTATGGCAGTTACTAGAAACCAAGATAAGAGAGCTTGGACCGTCCGGGTACTAAGAGTTGGCTATTTTACACCTCTACGGACACACGAGCTATGCCGCGAGAGTCGACAGTCTCAATAAATAGTGTGAGTGCTTGAGTAATATTATGTTTTTAAATAATTTAAAACGTGGACGGAGAGGAGACAGCTTGCGTGTTTTATCCTCCTACTCGTTCGTTATTTCATTCGTTCCTCGGTTCATTCCTGCCTTCGTTTCGTTTCGTTTTCTGTGCGTATTTCGGTAGCAAATTTCTCCCGTCTTTACTTATTTCCTCTATCACATTCTCCCGTATCACCGCACTCCTCGTTTATCCTTCCTCAGGTTACCCCTTGGCTTTTGTTTTAAAGATAACCTCGGTCACATCATTACACTTTAACCTATGACCGGGATTCCTCATCGCCGCTGCTCCTCATCAATTCTCCATGCCCCGATTACCCCAATCTTCATCGCTGATCAACAATCAACTGCCACCACTCTAGCCTTTTTCTATACCAATAACTCTAACGCTGGTGTGTTAATACGTTTTTTTTTTTTTTATCATTATTTTTTAAACATTTTTCGTAGATATGCTGTAACTGCAGTAGCTTTTATTTACCTGAATAACAAACTGGCTGACTGGTATCGTAAATCATCTCTGTCAACAAGACCAGCAAGTGTAATCTATTTAATTATTTTTTAAAGATTGCTGGTTAGTTAGTTAGCAAGTGCATGCTGAGAATATTCTATCGCTTAAAATAAGGTCACAGATGTGACCAAATATTACCATCAGTCATCAGTCATCAGTCATCAGTGTCATCGTACTATGTAATATATTTGTGTGTTGACTGCTCTCTGTACACATAATTACAACACTCACATGTACCAAGATTAAATAATGATGATAATAATGATAACAAAGTCTTATAGATAAATAACATTGCATTGCTCATAATATTGATTAGTACTTAATTATTTTACAGATATGCATCGTATAAAAAATATATTGGTGATCTCATCACGCTCACCGATATTATAACGACGCGTGGCATGAATTTTTAATCGATTGCCTCGCAACGAACAAATGGTTTCCTGACATGATGGACAGCAAGTTGTACGTAAAGAATGAGCCGGGACTTGAGGGGCAATCACTTGCAAACTCGCAGCAGAATCAATTGGGTGTGGATGACAGCGGGGGAGGAGGAGGTCCACGAGTATGTTTTGTCTGTGGTTCACTTGGTCACAGTGATCAGTACTGGTTGAGAGTTAAACCAGGCCCGGGAAGTCCACCCAACGAGCCTTTCTTTCCGTTTCTGGAGACACACGAGCAGCCAGCTGCCTACCGTGGCGAGGGAGCGCGCTCTGGTGCTGTCAGATCGTGTAGTCTCTGCTACGCGTTGCTGATGCAGCAATGGGAGAGCTACGAGAGACAAAGTCAGCCTCACAGCCAGCGTCTCTACTGGCTGAAGAGGTGCGACGGCGGACCCTTCACCGGGGCAGAGATGGCTCTCCAGGGCGAGTACGCTGCCCAGATTCTTGGTCTTTCCAACGACCAGCAGTTACCGGGCAGACAGGAAAGCAGCAACCGACCAGTTGGTATATCACCTCGTCTGCCACAAAACTCACCCTCGCCAAGAGTCGTCGAGCAAACGAGGCCGCCCTCAAACTCAATAGAACTCCCGCGACCACACTCAAACACGGCCGAAACTGCCAGGCACATTGAACAAGTTAGACTAACTATGGAGTCACCGCATCAACGACTACAGTCACCGCACCAGCGGTTGCAGAGTCCACGTCAGCCGGTTGGTGAACCAGAACCACGTGCTGTTTCAAATGAAGCTGCATTAGACCTCAGACACGCTCCGAGAAGTTCGCCCGCACCTCAACCCGCCATGCCGCCATCCCAACCTCAAGGTAATTATATCTTTAATGCCATTAGTTGTATCGCGTATACGTGTCGAACGTTAGTAAAATATTTTATTTAGAACTTTCGTTCGACGTTAATGTCATTATCTAGTTTGTCAGTCTGTTGGTTAGTTTAATTTGTATTCAGATTAAAGTCAAGAATTATTATTAACAATGATAACAACAATAAAACGGTCTGCCGGTCGTCGCGCTTACAATTAACCAGGGACATGTGCACAAGCATTCGATCAGACATGGTCAACTACTCTGGTACTGCGACAGCTACTCACTAGCAATAGTTGTCTTCTTTAATTGTTGAATTGACCTGGTGAGGTCAAGTGGATCTTTATCTCTGGTGAGGTCACCCGGTCAGATTAGGTCGCCAATTTCATCCCAGTCAAAGAATCATCTGTTTAGCTGAGAAAATTACACGGATACTTCAAAGTATACCAACTGCACTTGCTTCTACTTAACAAATACTCCAGTATTTCATTTTTTATGACGTCAATATGCCGAAATGCTCTTGCCTCAACATGTCGCTCGCAATGAGCGATTATATTTTTAACTCGCTCGCATTTACGAATAATTATCAAACGTTTTTACGTTATCTTTTTTAAACACCAGTCTTATGGGCAACGGAAAAATAATATTTTTTTAAAATAACATATGATATTGATAACAGAAGTTTACCAACATCTGATGAATGTGTGTCGGTAAATTTGTTCTATTAGACTTTGGCTCTCGGTAGTAGTTGTCGTCGTTAATTTATCGCTCACTCTGAAATTGATTGCATACCCTGTAGTAACCCTTTTAATATGCACCCGTGATAAAATTACTATTGCTGTTACTAGCAATAAAATAAAATAAAATTAAATCATCGTCATCATCATCATCATTATTGTCATAATATAAATATTATATTTACATTGGCCTTAGTATTTTCCGCCGATAAATGTCAACGTTCGTAAGTAAAGGTTAACAGTATTCGCTGATAAAATAGTCGAGGGTCAATTAAATAAATACGACAACATGACATTATATCGTTAGTTTTGATATTGAAAATTTAAATACATAAACACAATATTGTTATTGTCATTGATTTATTTTATTATTATTGTTATTATTATTATTTATTTTATTATCAATAAAACTAGGCCACGTGCATTAACCATCAGTGAGTGAGAGACATTTCATTTAGCGTGTGCAAGATATTAAGGCAATTAGCAAGTTTAAAAATAGACCCATTTATTTTTACAGCGCTTACGAAGCACGTTCTTGTTATTTTCCTTTCCTCTCTTTGTTGTTATTATTTTTTAAATTAATTAATTAATAAACACACCCATGATATTTTATTTTTTCAGCAATTTACAGCGGAGGTTCGTCATCCAGCACCGGGACAGATATTCTTGATCTCTCGATGCCGGACAAAAATTCAATGACTGAAGTTTGCTATGTCTGCGGTGATGAGTTCAAAAAAGGATCTCTGAGTCATATAGCAGCCAAGCCACTGCCAACACCACCGCATCCTTCGAGTAGTCCTCCACCATTTTTTCCCTCGTTGATGTTACACCCGCGGCCGAGCAAAAGCCGGCCGATGGACAGTGCCGGGCGTGTTCAGGTAAAATTAACTAGAAAAACGTAAATTAAATACAGTGAGGATTCAAATTAATGATGTGGATGTTTTAGGCCTGCTCGGCATGTCAAAGTCACCTGTTACTCCAGTGGAAAACGTACACCCGACAGGGTATACCGCACAGCGATCGTAATTACACCTTAAGGAAACGTCAAGCACCGGCAGTTGACCCGACGACATTTATTTGCTATACGTGTGCACTGGAGTATCCCTCGTCCAGTATTAGACTGTTGTATTGCTGTCCGAATCCGGAGAAGGAGGCATACTTTCCGTTTATTACAACGATACGAGCGCCACCAGGAGCTAGTCCTATAAGTCCTCAGGGGATGGTACAAGTTTGTTCCATCTGTTATAAAGCCATACCCCAAAAACAGCAGGTTTTTGGTGGAGAAAATAATGAAACCCAGTCGATAAGTGCCCAGCAGGGTACTGATTTTCGTCAGCAAGGTTTGTTATTTTAAAACTTAAATATTTATCAGCTCATTGTAATATCAATTAATGATAATGAGTGTGGTAATGAGCGTGGAAAGCAATAAAAATAAATTAAAAATATATAAAATTGTTATTACAGGACCATCTCCACGACCTGTTGTCGCAAAATCACCAGCAAATTCAGCTGGCAGCGATATTCGATTTAAACCATATGATTTAAATAAAACAACAAGCGTTGTGAGTAATAAACCACGTAGTGCCAATGTTAAAATTGCAAGTTCAACTCAGCGAAATTCACCGAGTAATGCGCCAGCGGAAAATGGTAATGTAACAGTTGGACAAAATTATCGGTGCTATATTTGTGAGCGACTGTATCCTCGAAACCAAATGGAGTGGTCAGTAATAAAATATATAATAGTCCTCATATATATTCAACATACATTGTTAAATTATTATTTATTTTTAGGCTATCAACGAGTCCTGAAGGTATGAATTCACATGCTATGCACTTTCCCTGTTTGAGAGGGATGGCACGTACTTCTGAGAATTCCTGCATGGACAGCCATGGCAGAGTTTTAGCCTGTAGTCACTGTGTCAATCACTTAGCTCAGCAGTGGGAGTCTATGGATGCCGACCGCATTCCTCTCGAGCAACGAAGGTACTTATTTTATTTTTTATTCCCTCTCTATCTATCTCTGTCTCCATCTGCATATTTATTGATATGCACAAGTATTAGCGCAATAAACCGCCTGGGAATCCCGTTTAATTAACAGAAAATAAATTTTTTTCCATGACAGATATGATATTCCTAGTCCACATCCAAACGGCGATGTTAATCGTGCAATTGCCACACCGCCAAGTTCAAATTCAGATCGTACATTTATCAGCAATCCTGGTGCATCAAGCAGCTCGATTTACTGTTTTTTCTGTGGTCTTCATAGTGATTTAACGTTAGCACGTGTACTGTATAGCAGACCCCAAGGTCGTAATGCACCATTTTTTCCAGAATTACTTCGTCATCAATCGCCAAAAAATGCCGAACAATTACGCGAAGACGGCTCGGCACTTGTTTGTACTTTTTGTTATCACACATTGTTGGCGCAATGGCGAAAGTACGAATCACAGTCTACTGGCCAGCAGATAAATGCATCTGACAGACAATATAATACCCACGATTACTGGTGTTACGTTTGTGGTATTACAACATATCGCAAAAGAGTGAGAGCACTACCTGTTAAGGACTTTCCATTCTTGAGGTATCATCGTCAACCGGAAAAAAGTTTGCTTCTTGAGAATGGTGATTTTGCAGTTGTATGCTTGGATTGCTACGAGACATTAAGGACACAAAGTTTAGAATACGAGAGGTGGGGTCTGCCTGTTGAAAAGAGAGAGTATAATTGGATTGTACAACCTCCGCCTCCGGAAGACAGTCCGGATGCTGCTATTGCTAGATTGCCATCTGGTGAACGTTCTGAAAAAGCGGTTTGTTTAATTATTATCATTATTTATTATTATTTTAGTATACAAATTATATTAAATTATATTTATTACTGTCATTACAGGTACCACCATCATTAACGGTTAAGCCTGCACGTAAAAATTGCTCACCAAAAGCCCCAGAGAAAAAACCAACCGTAAAGTTACCAGAAAAAGAACAACCAGGTAAGTTAAATAAAATAAACTAAAATAGCTTTTCAGATTACTCGTATCTGAAACTTGCAGATTTTCATTTATGAGTTTTAATTGAATATTCACCCTTCCCCCAATGGCTTTCTTGTAAATACCTGCTGGTGGAAGCGACAAAAAAAAAGAAAAGGAAAACTTTGTGAATGGCTTAGACGCCTTGCTATTATCACAAATTGAATTATCTCGGGTGTATACTGAACGTTGCAGTTTTTAAATTAAAACGTTACACTGTCAGTGGGACGTGACAAGAAAGACCAGTAGTTTTTTTTTTTTTTTAAACTATAATCTTTTATTTTTCCTCTTTAATGTCTTTTTCTATCTCACTTGTTGTCACTTTTAAGTCTTATATATCATGCATACTCACAACAAGTTCAAGTAAAAGCAGGAAAAAAATATTTAAGACTCAGATATTTGCCAGTATTACGGGTTATCTTGTAATATTTTAACGTTATCAGACTCGAACAGAGCGTACCCGGTCTCTCGGGAGCACTCTGACCCCTAACGAATACTGTGACCCGTAAGAAAGTTACTTTTTATTAATATTTATCATATTATTATTATTATTATAAATGATAAACTCTTGTAACCGCCGATACTCTCTGACCTATGAATTCTTGACGATAATTATTGCCATTACTCAATTTTGTTGAACTTTGCACTCGGCGATATGACGATTAAATAAGTTATTACCCGTCACGAATGTCACGTATTCAAATCAACCGATTCTTTATCCGGATTAATATATGTGGTATGTAGGATGTAGGATGTAGTATGTAGTATGTAGTATTATGTACGGATCTACATGAATGAGGAAATAAGATTGATAGGTCGGAAGTAAAAGAAGGTGACTAGGGTGAAGAGACTAAATGCCCGCAGCGTGACACCGCATTGCGCCCGCACTTAGCAACCCAGCCGACACCTAAATACGAATTAGAGAAGGGTAGCAGTAGTAGTAGCAGCAGCAGCAGCAGCAGCAGCAGTAGTAGAAGTAGCAGTAGCTTCTCTTCGACGTTCTCGTCAGCTCTCACCCCTGATGCTTTTGCTTCTGCTGATCGTTGAGACCAACCAGAGCGCGTTATGTATACACACATATATATTAATGTGTATATATATATGACGTGTGTCTCTCCCTCTCTTTTTCTCTGCTCACTCTTACCCTTCACCCCTGGCCCCGTTCACCGCAACCCTCTTTATCCTCTCACATTACGACCACGAGGGGAAAAGGTCTGGTTGTTCCTGCCCTTGGCAATCGATATCAACGTCGGATATTGAAGGCAACTCGCCGCTCGTTTTCTCACCCTCTTACTGATTCATATGGATAGTAGGTTTATACTTTTTTTTATTATTATTATTACTGTATTTTGTTTTTCCATCCATGTAACAGAAGTTATTTGAAATGTCAAGCCTAGCGTGAGGTACTGAATGTTAAAAATAAATATATATATTTTTTTATGGGACGACAGTGTTTGAGTTAAATTAATAGATGTTATTAGTCGACGTCGTCGTCAAAAGTGAGAAAAGCAGTGACTAGATGGCAAGTAGGGGTAGAGTGTGATAGAGAAAGAGAGAGAGAGAGTGTGAAAGAAGAAAAGGGGTCGATGATGATGGTGGTGAGTGGGCTTGGTATGAAGAGGGGTGGATGCGGGCTAGTCGCGTTTAAGGGGGAAACTTGGCTGTCGCTGGCACTAGGCATTGATTTTGCGCGACAGACAACACACTGTTGGACTTGTTCCTGTCTCTTCTATAAGTCGCATATGTTATTTTATACCTTTTATATCCACAAAATATTGTATATCATTATATTCATTATAACAATTTACTTATTTTCTTTTTTATTATTATTTTTTGAGTTTATAAAAGGTAGTTGACAATTATTATTTAAATTAATTATAACCCAGCGCTTTTTTATAATAGCAAATATTTTTCAGTCATCACGGTTGAGCAGAGTCAAAGGGGTTGTTGAAGTTTCAATAGAATAAATTTAAAATAAAATATAAAAAAGTCAACAGTGGGTGTGTATATTGACGACAGAAAGCAAATGAGTAACTCGCGGGGGAGGTTTTGACGTTGAAATAAAAAATAAAAATAAAAAATATGAAATAGTCGAGGTTTTGGAGCTGAGAATGAAAGTCAATGAGTAGTATGGTATCGAGGGGAGCACTTGGCAGACTAGCAGGCTGATTGGTGGGTGCGTGTCGTTTTAGCGCCAGATGTTATAGCAAGCATGTGAGTGGAGGATGGTTATGCAACGGAAGCAAACTAAAAAGCATCACAGGGAACACACTCTAAAACCCGTCAGCTGCTTTATTTGACTTCCTCTCATCCGTTCTATTAGATTAAATGCATAAAATAAAATTTTAAAAATAAAATAAAGAAAAGAAGAAAAGAAAATAAAAAAAAAACCAACAAATACTCTCTCGAATTATATTCTCCAATAAATCTGAAAGGGTATTAAAGGAAAGAGGAGACTGCTGGTGACGGATGGCAGGACGATAAACGCGAGATCAACGAGTGGCAAGATGAGCGTACAGTAGTGGAGATGCGATGCTAGAAGCTGGCTCCATGCTTCACTTATCCAGTCGTGCTTTAACCATCGCACCGGTGGATTCAGGATTCAGGATGCATTTGTTGCGCAAGCGTTTTCGTTGAATGAGATCGAGTACCACCACCACCGTCTCCATCTCCGCCTCCACCACCGCGACCATTAACTACTACTATACTATCAATATCACTACTACTATTTCCTCTATTTTATATACAGATATATATATATCACATATATCCCAGTGGTGTCTGTGTGCACACACATGTATCTCAGCACGCGCAACCCTCGCGCATGCGTGTCGCGGGTCCTGCCCCTCTCCAATGAGAATGTGTGAACCCTCGTTGAACGACAGGGAGACAACTCGCAAGCTTGCCAGTCTCGCGCCGCGACTCACCCTTTCGCGCGCGATGTTACTCTTTTCACGCTATTTACATACAATAATATCATACTTATTATTATTATTATTATTCTTATTCTTATTGCGTGTTTAAAACTCCCGCAGCAGTGAGTCATCGCGTGTGTGCTTTATGTCCTTTTAATGTCTACGACACATTCTATGGCCTCATCTATATTAAATCCCCATACGTATGATACATATTTATCACTCCGTTCTACTCTATCACTCACGTTTCAGTGACATCAATATTGCTGTCGCCTTGATAATTAATTTTATTTACCGCGGGAATTGTGGTTTATTCAAAAATAATAATAAAGCCAATGCCAATAATTTAACGTGGTATTATATATTAGTAAATATATAGATATACCATAAATATAACACTAAATTCACAGTGTGTGTGTGTGTGTACGTGACGGGTGAGCAAGAGTAATCGATCTTTCTCTCAAGTGTTCAAGTGTTTCGTTTGATTGCAGTCGCGGAGTGTAAAAAATAAAAAAAAATAATAATAATGATGATAAATATTAAGTACGTAATGAGTTTTAACGACTGTTAATAAAATATTAAGTAAAATTTCGTCTAGTTTTAAATTTTGTGAGATCGGAGTAAGTCGCCGTGATGGTGACCCGTGAAGTGATAAATACTCCGATTAAATCAAACATTAAGTTAAATATTTATACTTTTTTTCACGACAGTGCTTGATAATAGTTTAAGTTGTTTTTTTTTTTTTAATTAATCTGATTACTGACCGCGGAACTAGAGCTGAGCTTAAATACAATGGATTTTCGTGCGCCTCATCCCCTAGTTCATCCGCTCCACAATGGCCACCCGTATTATTACTCAGGTATTATTATTATCACCCGGTTTATTTACTCTACAAACATTATTGTTAATTTAAATAACCAATTATTTGTACAGTATTTTTTATTATTTATTTTTATTATATTTGTTTTATTTTTTTTATTATCACGAATGTGTGATTAATTGTACGTATAAATTTAAAAAGTAAATTCGTCGTAGTGTTAAATTGAGCGAGATAAGAGCGGCTATAATTTACGGTACTGTAAATATAAAAATAAATACAATAGAGTCTATATATATATATATATGTGTGTATATAAATATATATACTTGGCAAAGTAATTCTGTAGATCCAAGCAGTCCCATCCATCAATCGTCATGTGTCAAGGCTGGTAAAGTCTATTCGTCAACACGTTCAACAAGTGTGCGAACTCTGTGATAAACAGTAAATGTCATTACTCATCAGCCCATCAATTATTGCAGTACATTTATACATTTGTTTCTCTCGTACGTCCCATCTCAACAATTTCTCGGCAATTATACTCTAGGCATTTATATCAATAAAATTATTAACCGACTTACGAGCACAATAAAACTCACATGATATATTTATATACATATACATGTACACTGTACTAATAATAATTTAATAACATTTTACTGGTTTAGTCTGGCCTTATATATTATTATTATTACAGCTCAGTATAAATATAAAATTTTATTATTTAACAAACAGATAAAAAAGCTCTTGTCCTTCATCAGCGCCAGCTGGTCAGCAGATAATTCCCGTTCAGATTTATTTATTTTTTTTTATTTTTTATGTCAAACAACAAAATTTAACCCGCGATTCGCTCTGACCAACAAAGGGCTGTTTGAACTCGGCTTCGTCTTGTCCATCCGCCCTCTTTCGCACTCAACAAACTGAAGCGTCGCCGGTCTACTCAGCTTTTGATAAGACGTACAAGCACTTGGGTCATCCCTTCGGGTGTTCACTCTCAGCTAGATGAGATAAAAACCAAGAGCAACTTTTAAAGTCTTCAGAAAGTAAAAATAAATAAAAAGAGTGGATGGATATCTTAATTAACTCTATTTATTTTTTATGACGGCTAGTTATTTACATGCCAGGAGATTAAGTGGACATAAATTTTAAAATGGTTTTGACGAGCCGCGGGAAAAGGGATGAATTAGTTATTAGTGTAGTCGGGTGGTAGTTGTACCGGTGAAAGCCAACAGCCAACTCGTCTCTTTACCCCCGATTCCGATCAATAGCCCTGGCGTATTACGTCCTCCCCACTATTCTATTTTATACGGTCTTTCGCTCATTCGCCCCTTCACTTGTTGTATTTTCTTTCCCTGCTCTGCACTCCACCCTACTTTACTCTGCTCCAATCTCAATGTATACATATATATATATATATATACTACTTTGTGTAGTGTAGAGTTGGGTAGGGTAGTGTGTGGTGATCTCCAATGAGACTCTCAAGGGTCAAAGCCACATTGCACGAGCGTCCCGTGTTGTCTCGAGGGTTGTCTTTGGACTTTTTTATTCGCCTGGTTGCTCTCAATGTCCCTGTCAATTCTCCTGTCCTCTATCTACTCCGTAATATTTTTCGCCGCAAAAAAAATTATTTTTATAGTTTATTTCTGCTTCATTAAAAAACTAAGGCAACCGCGGATTTTCACTTACGTAAGCAGATTCAAAGATTAACGGAAAATCTCATCAGAGCTTGAGGACACTATTAATATTTTTGTGACAACTATCTGACGGACACAATTACCGGCTGGTTGTACAGCAATAAAAGTCACGCGAGATTTTCTGTCTGATGTGTTGACGTTGGTTTATGTGTAACCAGATCGGCATTGACAGCACCCATATACCTTTCAATTACTCTCGCACGCGGTGACCTATCAAATTTACGGTTAATTATATCACCAGATAGCCAATAACGTCATTGGTAAAATAATATTACGGCACATACCAGCGCGTATTTGTACACGGATATGGATTATATTATATTTTATCTAATAACTTTTTTTATTTCACCTCAATTTTCAATACGAGGTTTAAAGCGCCTAAAAATGAGCATGCGCGTACAATTTCAAGGGGGGAGTTTATCGAGCGTAGAATTCTTTTCGTGATAAATTGCGCGTCGTTAGCTTAGCGAAGGCCAAAGTCCTCGCATCATATCATCAGAGATCGACTTAACTATTATTATTAATATTATTATTACTATTATTATTGTAATTGATAAATCTCCATATAAATGATGATCGACAGAGGCCTATAATATTTAATTGCATATGCATATATAGAGCCACTTATGTATAAATGTCTATAACTCTGGTGGTAATTTAAGTAAAAGTCTCGTGGGAATAATCGGGGATTGATGTGAGGCGGGTAGTAAATTTAAATGCGCGCTTAATTAATTACTTAGTGGCATCAGTATGATAGGAGGGATAAAATAAGAGAGTGTAGTGTAGCGCATGTATACACATTAGTATCAGTATGAGTAGATTAACCGGGATTATTAGCGAGTATCGAGTGCGGTAAACGAGCAACCGAGTGAAGAGTTAGCTCTACTCCGTTTGTTTCCCAACAGGCAATTGGCTGTCGTCGTTTGACATGCTTGGCACCAGTTGGCACTCGTTGACCCGGCGTACGCCGGCGTTGTCATGACTCCGAGTCATCGGCTTATGAGCTTGTTAAAAGGGGACCTGGCCCCTTGGCCTCACTCACTTACTCACTCATTTACTCTTCTGCCACTACAAGTGCCTCTGCTTCTGACTCTGACTTTACTCTAGATCAACTCATATCGCGACGCGTCTGTATGCTGCTACTGCTGCTGCATATACTCTTGGTCCATTGCATCGGCATCTCTGCTATCGTCATACGTATCCACTCTTATACACACATACTTCGGGTATATATATATGTATATATGTATTTAATAGTTACTGGGGCGGCTCCGAGCGATTGCGCACGCACGTAATCGTCCTGCGTCTCTACTCTCTGGATCACTCCTTTACTTGGCTGTCGTCCCGCCGACATGTCCGCACTACACAACCAAACACGTCTACGTCATAGACTTTGGTAGATGCTGGTGTTCATTCCACACACTCATTGTCATCGCTGGCTGTACTTGTACACCATAATCGGGCTGGTGGTGGTGGTGTCCAATACAAGTATTTTATACAAGTGGAAGCAGTAGTTTGAGTATGGGATTAAATTGATTCGGGCCACGGAGCCAAAGGCGTTGTCGTGACCCTCGTTGCGGGCATCCACGCGAGATAAATTCTTCTCCATCTATTTAACAATCTCTCTGGCCGTCACCTTTTTCCCTTATCCTTATCCTTGTCATTCCATTTAATATCACACAGAGAGCTGAGTATCAATTCAATGAAATTAAATATTGAGCTGAGGATTAATAAATTATTAGGCAGTAAAAAATGTGAATCCGTGCTATGCTGCGATTGTCCGATTTCCGATTTCACGGGACGACGAGGACTTTGTTAAGAGCGAGAGGGTGAATCCACCACGAGCAGTTGCTATGGCAACGTCTCTCGGGCTGCTTCTGCTTCTGCTTCTGCTGGTGCTGCTGGTAGGATCGAAAAAGTAAAACGAGAAAGAGGTTTCTCATTCTATACACACAAGACAAAGTCGAGTGGTGAAGAGAGGAGCTTTTATATTCTCGAGTACGATATCGAAGCACGAGTCGAGCGGAAATTTAACGTCAAAGAAAATAAATTTTCCCGATCTTGTGCATCAAAGCTCCTTGACTCAATTACCCGTCATGCCGTTGGATATCAAAGAAGAAGGAGAAGGAGAAGGAGAATGAGGACGAGGACGAGACCAAGAACGAGGAACAAGAACAAGTGGAAAAAGGATTCGATTATCGATATTTTCAAAGACTTCACTTGCTGTCTATCTATTCCTTACCCCTTTCCTCCGAGACTCTATAATCAGCTAAAGTAAAATAACTTTATATACATTTTTTCTTTCATTTTCTCTTCTCTTTTTCTTTTTTATTTTTATCTCGCTCGTTTTCTCGGTTGTCCAAGTTCCGACAAACTCCTGGACGGAAATTAAACTCCTCAGAAACTAAACTTTCGTAATGAAAGCGCTGTCGAGTGTTTACTCGGCGTATTTGCTTGGAGTCAAGCGTGCTACGAATCCGGTGGGATGTCGGAACCAGAAGTGAGGAAAGAAAAAGAGAATTGCGATAAAGAAGACTATATATTCTCCTGTTTAACTTTGTGGTTACACATAAATGGAAGACAAAAAGAGAAAAAAAAACTCTTCTGCTGCTACTGCTGCCGCTGCTGGAACTCCTCGGGCGATTAATCCGTCACGGAAAATAATCATCCTGAATTTCCGACATTGAGAGATAATAAAAGGCGGAATTGTTGTAAAACGTGTGGAACAAATGACTGAATTCACTCTTCAGTCTGCTCCTCTCTGCTGTTCCAAGTCGACAAGTCACATCGGAGCTAGAGGGCGCTCGTAAAACCGAACGTTATTCTTCCGCAACTGGGCCGTTCCTGTGACCGGAAACCGGTGACTGTTATATCCCTTACTCCAGCCTTGACTCATGTTTTACGGCACCTTCCTGTACGTTTTTTTTTATTTTCATTTCTCTTTTCTTTATTATGTTTTTTTACGACGCAATCACAGTACGAGGGAGGTTAAAAAAAAGTTATAATAATAATAATTTTTTTCTTTATTACAATGGAGCACAGCCCGGCCACTCGGGACAAATTACCCATCGATCGGATAATTGCATCCTCTCTTTTTTCCAAGCGATGAGCTGAACACGAACGAAAAGCACCCCCGGGAAATAGTGGAGCGACCTCGCGTAGAACGCGATGTGTGTGTATATTCCCCGATGGGGGTTGGTTATATAGCTTCTACTGGTGCAAGCTATATACTTTTGCGCGGTCGATGCAGCCACATCGTCGGTATAATTGAATATACACAACCCTTGTGTTGTATGAATATATATATTGAGTAGACTAGTGGACGTTACTCTGGCCCTCGGGCTTTACTTTCACAGGTTTTTTTATGTTCAATGCTTTGTGTCCCGCACCGGTGCCGGTGCTTCAGCGCTGACACCGTGGAATTAATGAGTGCGCATGTTTTTTGCGGCTACGAAAAGCCGCGCTCTGATGGATTTCATTTTATTATATTTCATGCTGAATTTATTTTCCTGCCCATTATTCTCATCTTTCTCCAACTGGTTGTCATTATTGTAGTCGTCGTCACAAGAACAACTCAAACGATAACGACTCAATTATCCCTCGGCTTCAGTTACTAATTAATCGTAATCCGCAGCCTATTAATAGTAACATCTATTTATATTTCCAATAAAAAATTAATCCACTTTACTACTGATGTCGTTAATTAAATATTTATATTTTTAAAATAAATATTCTCGACTTATATTTTTTTATATTGACAATTTAGTAGACTGTGTAAATATAAGCCAACATCATCCCCGGGTATTGTTCGGCATTAATCCCCGTGGGAATGTCTCAGTTGGCGTAAACACTAAATTCACTAAAGTTATTTATCCTCCGCCAACATCCGCATTCTGGTTTTTTTTTTTTTGAGAGAATAAAAAGTAAAAGAAAAAAGCTATAGATAAAAAGATGGAAAAAAAATCACTGAAGCATCTTCTCTTACTCGCGTGTCGTGAGATAGCACAGCAAGTGCGGAAGCTCATAAAATAAAAAATAAAGGAAGAGTGTGGGTGTGGGTGTAAAAACAGAGTTAGAAGTAATCCAGCGGTGGTGCAAACGAGGGGGTGTCAGCGAGATGGTCGAAGAGACTAGAGAGCAGTTTGCGCCTTTCTCTGTCTATTTCTCTGGTGATCGTGACGTGGGGTTGCCATGGTAACCGCCTGTAAGCCGCTTAGAACCCACCCTACGAATCCGCGGCCCCTCTGGCGAATGCAGTCACTCCTTCTGCCGAGAGGGAGTCAACCTCCCCTGCGAATCTCTCGTCTTTTGCGGCTAACCCACTCTCTACTTCCTCGCGAGCAATCTTTTTTTTTATTTTAACTTCCATCATTCTCGTCTTGAATGACGGAAATCATATTTTTTTGCAAACTTGATAGCAGTTTATTTTTAGTCGTTATAGAATTAATTTATTTGGTTGAAATATTCCAAGTATCCTTCATACAAAAAAATATTTAAAGATTAATGTACTTGTGACTGAAAAAAAATATTTTTACTTACAGGTCTTCAACCGGCGAGTACAAAAGCACAGTCGAGCACAATCGGCAAATCCCACAGACCGAGTTCCGGTGTATTACCTCAAGGTCACACCCCAGGACCGGGACCAGGTCCAGGTGGACAACAAAACAGCAGAAGTTTTGCTGCAGCTTTGAGAAATCTTGCCAAGCAGGCAGGACCGGCTCCTCAAGATGAGGAACCGAGAGCCAGTCCTAAGAATCGAGCACCACCGCCTCTTGTTCGAGGACCCTCACCGGCCAAGGTTACAACTACTAAAATTCAGTCGCACGACCTCTTGAGCTGTGACCTTTGATCTGTCAACGAACAACTTGAATAAATAAAAAAAAAAACTCCGTCCCATGTGTAGATTCCGGTTTTCGTTCCGGTAACGCCTTTTAACTTCCGCCGCAAACAAAGTTGTTTTCTTTATTTTGCAAATTATATATTTTTAAATCTGGTTTTTGTGGTTCAAAGGTCCTCAGAAGTGGTGTTGCGAAAAAAAAAAAAATAATAATAATAATGGTAAAAAACGTTTACTCAACCGTTTCCGATATTTTATTGCTGTTCCATGAACTGGAAGCACCCTAAAGCCTTTCAAGACTACTGTACACGATAGATTACTACCATTATTATTATTATTTTTATTATTATTGATATCAGTATCGTACACTATAGCCAGCAAAGACTTATTCTGAGAATAATGTATAATTTTAGGAGCGATCGACGCATGAACGTCGGCCTGAGGAAATGCCCTCGATGTATACAAATGCCCGGCCAGCCGAGAACAGTAAGCACAATGTCAGTGCAGCAGCTTCCGAATTACTTGCTCGTTCCGGTTTCCAACCATATCGGCCCGAGCATCATCCGACACAACAACCGCCGGCATTTACTCTCGATCCTGCGGCTTACAGCCCCTATCATCATGGTCTGTACCCACCACCTCATCTCCAACACGCTTATAGGTAAAACTTTTTTCTTTTTTCTACATTTGTTCTATCAAAAGTACTTTTCATTTTCATTTATCCTATTTATAGACTGGGATAAAAGAAATAAGGGAAAGTTTTATTTTTATTTCTCTGATTATTTATTAAAACGATGAAAATTACAGGTTAGAAGAACAGTTATACTTGGAGCGAGTGGGCATGCTAAGGCCACCATTGTTTCCCGGACTGCCGACTTACCCTCTCTATGGACTGCGATATAGTCCGGAGATGTTACCACCGGCCACCCTTGGTCTTATGTCTCCGGTAATGCATGAAAGGTAAGACCTTACCGAGGGTAAATTTTTACTTTCACTCAGTTATTACAGTCGACTATATTCATATACATTTATATAGTGTCTTTAATGCATTTACATTGATCGTGCTATTGAAATAAAGTTGTGTTTATTTGTATCGCTCACCTGAATGATTTGTTTAGGATGAAATTAGAAGAGGAACACAGACTCAGGCAGGCTAGAGAGCAGGCTGCGCTAAGGGATGAGGAAGAAAGGAGAAGAGCGGCACGTAATTCAGCTTCCACGGCACCTGTCCCGTCACCCGCTCCAACTTCTGCCGATACTGCAGGTGAGCGAGTCGCTCCACCCCCCACTGCCTTCCATTGAAACAAAAAACAAAACCGTCGTGTATTAAATATCGAAGGTTTACCAGATTTTCCACTACACGTAGTACTGTTTATTTTCGACGTTTAATTAATTATTTTAAATAATTATTAAAAGTAATAATAATAGTAATATTAATGACTATGACGATAAGGATATTATTAATAATAATAACGATAGAAATAATAATTATAAATTTTTATTTCAACAAAACTATCTCAATTACCTGATGTCTTCGCGTCTGGTAAACCTTGCACGTTACCAATTTAGTAAGTGATAGTTTTACACGGCGAATTTTATAAAAAAAAATATAAGTCGTCATAGTGTGGTTTGATGATAATAAAAAAGAAAGAAAAAGTAACAAAATAAAAAAAAAATTAAAAATTATAACAAAAAAAAAAAAAAAAAAAAAAAATCTAAAGCAAGGAGAATTAAGCTGGTAGACTATTGTCGTGATTGTTGTACGAATTGAATAATTTACCCCTTAAATTTTCGTCCATTGTTGTCTATTAGTATTTTTTTTTTTTTTTTTTAATTATTTTTATTTTGTTTAATTAAAATTGCGTTGAGTGAAAAGACTTTGCCCTGCCATAAGTTAATCATTCAGCGAGTGATCTTAAAAAAAATAATTTGTTAAATTAGTTTATTAAAATTTTTTTTAAGTTTTTAATTATTATTATTCGTAATCATTTTTTTAATTGTAATTATTATTTTTATTCGTAAATTTTTTTTTCTTTTTTTTTGTTCACCCTCAGAACCGATGCCAAGCGATCGTTTTCTCATGGCGAAGTTTTGTTCCCTATTGATCAGACTGAATCCATTAACATAAAAAGAAAAAAAAAACTTAAAAACAATAACGCGTACTCAGTTATAAATTTATAATGAATTAAAACTAATATAACGGTTTTGCCGCGTAAAAGTGATGATTGTTAAAAATAAACTAATAAATAATTAAATAATTAGAACAAAAATTAATATTAAAATTTACGTGACTGTGAAAAAAATTTTTAAAAGTTTGAAGAAAAAAAAACTAAAAAAAAATAAAAAAATAAAAAATACTACGCTTCTACTTTTAATGTAGCGATAATGAAAGTTATAGTCATAGTTAATCGTTTCTCATAAACTAGGTTTAATATTTTTTAGATAAGTATATTAAAATTTAAAATAAAAAAAAATAAAAGTTATCAATTAAAAAAATACAAACGATGTGTTGCCCAATTGTCGTTTGTCATTCGTTATTTTTTTTCTCTTATCGGTAAATTTACTGTCACAATGTCCAGAATAAATAAATAAACGACAATGATAAATAATCTTGGTGAAAAAAGTTGACACGCGAGATAAATTTATACACTTCTAACATTACAAAAGACGACTGTCTACGAACGGTGGCAGTGGATGAATAAAATGGTCCCATTGTAGATAAAGACGTCTTGTATCTGTTTATTTATTTAATTAATTAATGAAATATAATTATTTTGAATTTATTTGTTTACTTATTGAAAAATAAAGTGACACTAGTTGTTGTTACAGAAGCGTTAAATAAAACCAATATTATTTTAGAGGCACGTGCTAGTGAAATTTATTAAAATTATGTTCAGAGACTGGATACATAACTCGAAGGCTGACTTAATTATATAACTCCATCAGATAATAACTAAACTGTAATTAATTCAAGTAGCAAGATGAACAAATAACCAACGTTTCGTCTCCGCTCGTCAACGTTACATCCGAATTTTGTTGGACTCACTAAACGTTTATCAATCGAGACCAGCTAATTTTCGTTTATATTAAATTTATACAGCCTGGCGCTGGACCACCTGTGGATAATAGTAACAATCGCCGGCTAATTTATTAATGAGTAACAGTAATAAATTTTTCAATAAATAGTAATTAAAAAAAAACAATACGTAAATATTTTGTAATTAAATTAGGTTTCTACGGCGCGACTTTAACACGAGAGTGCACGATACCTAGTCGTTGTTCTCAGTTTTTTTTTTTACACATAATTTATTAATATTAAATAAAATAAATTTGTATATACTTTACATTAATAATTAAATAGCATGAATTAATTAATTATTTAGAGTAAAATAATATGTAGAATAAATTTATAAAACTGATATATTTGTTGTCTTGTTTATAATATTTTTAAGTTTACTGCTAGGTCTCGGCACTCTTGCGTTAGTTCCCGCAACTGTTTTAGAAACTCATAATAATTAATCGCTGAACTTGGAAGTCATTTATTCTCAGTCGCAACAATAATAACATGATAATAATAATAATAGTTAATATTATTATTAATTAAAATTATAAGATTAATAACTGTTCCTAAATACACTGACTGAATAAATAAATAAATAAATAAATAAATAAACTAATGTAAATAACTGTCACACACATTAATTTGTCAAAATTATGCCATTTTTATATAATTTATTATGTAAACATGTATATTTGGACTATAATTGAAAATAAACATTGCAAATAAAAAATATAAAAAAAAACTAGATCAAAATTCTAAGTGATTTGGAATTATTGACCCTCAAGTCGTTTTCTGAAACAGTTTTGGGGAAGATTCGAATCTAATTAACATATTTATATATATATATTAATATGTACAAGTTGACAGTGATTGACGACAATGACAATCATTGTCGCTTTTCATATAATTATTGTCATATTGGATATCAGTGCCATTTATAATTGACTATGACTTATTAGCATTCGAAATGAGATTGCGATCGCTTCGGGATTTTTTTACCGTATGAAAAAAAAAAAAGTTATTACAATTTTATTATATATTATAATTATTATTCATTGATTTGTATATTTTATTTATTTTTTATTATCAAATCTCCATGTATGCACCGCAATATTATTATTATTATTATAATTATGATAGTAATCATCCCCAATACTTGATAGCAATTAAATTTATTCATTTAATTAAGGAAAGACCAGCGCCGCTAATTTTAATTAATTTATACAAACAAAATTATTATTATTAATGTAATAACGAGAGGTGCTAGTGCTTCCTTAATTAAAATAATTAGTCATAAGATAGTAATAGCAGTAGCAGTAGCAATAGTAGTAATAATATATTGAAGATAATAATAATATAATAAAGGTAAGTCAAGTATTAAAATGCATCTGGCCGTAATAAAATTTAAAAATAATGATAATTAAAAATGTAAATAGATAAAAAGAATTGTTAGTAGTAGAGCATTACCAAGCACTGTGTGTCCGGATTTGTTCCAGCTAGGAAGCCGACCATAGCGACGCAGTTGCATAACGAGAGGGGGGAACGAGACCGACCCAACTCACGGAATAACATCAACGTCAATAACACCAGCAACGATAGTGTCATCTGCAAGTCAACTCATAATCAGCCACGAAAAGAAGATCAGTCCCCGACACTGGCAGCCGAGCCGTCAAATTTATCCCCAGTTTATCACCACCAGCGACTCGCGCCGCCCTACACAAATCCACCAGCAGCCCAACTGGCTACTGGTATAAGTACACCCTCGATATGCTCCGTCAGCTCGACACCAATGACTCCGTCGCTGGGTGCTGGGTTGCCGCCGCTCAATCTCGGGCCTGCGATCCCTCCAGTTCCTATTGGACCAGCAATACCCGCAATGTCACCTTTAGCGCCGGGTATCCCGCCACCAGCTCCACTGAACATGTCACTGGCTCCGATGATGGGTCTGCATTTGCCGCCCCCACCTCCAAACACAATTCATTCTAGTCAACACTCGAACTCGTTGTTGAGCAGCGTCAGTACTCCTACAACAGTTTCTTCAACTTATCCTATACCTCACCAGCCAGTTCCGATTCATCAGCAGCAACCTCCGCAGCCATCACCGTCGATGCCACCGCAGCCGCAGCATCAGCAGCACCCGCTTTCAGTCCAACACCATCTAAACAGCGGATTTACCACAACTACGAATTCAATGCTGGCCAGTGGGACCATGACCACACATGCGACTCACACACTGGCTACACCTGGAGCAGCTCCACCGTCAATTAATCTATCGAATCATTTGTCCTCTCACATGACTCACAGTTCTTCAAGAATGAAGGAAGTCTCGACTCCGACGACCACCACAGCCGTCACGACGATGTCCTACAGCCCACTAACTACCACCGCATCGACTCCAGTGCCAACGACAACAACAACTACCTCGGCTCCATCACACCAACCGGCCTTCGTTCGACCCTTCGAAGACTCATTCAGATCTTCAGCAACAACGAATAAACCGCCTCCACCTTCTCCACAGACATGGTCTATTGTCAATAACCATAATCCAAATATGACTAGTCAAATTCATCAAGAATCGTTAGTTAAATTACCTGCGGGAACTGTACCACCGGCTGTACCACTACCTGTACCTGTAGCGCCTATACCCATACCGGGTGCTGCCGTTACTAATTTTCCACAAGACAATACAATGCCAATAGATAATTCTAAAAGTTCATCGACAATTTACACCCCGCACCACCATCACCATCATCACCAGCAGCAGCAACAGCAATATCATCATTCTCATATTCCCCCACCAAATACCACAAGTTTATATAAACCACAGTCATTTTCGGTGGCTTCACATCATCCACAATTATCCGCGAAGCAAACAACTTCTACCATTAATACGACAACAACAACACCAACAACAGTAGCAGCGGCAATAGCACCACCACCAACTAGTACACCTACTTCAACTTCAACATCAACATGTTTAGCAACTAATGGAGATACCACCGCGAAACCCGGACACTTAAATATAAATGGTACAAAACTGTCTGTCGGTGACGGACTTAATGACGTACTTGGAACAGCTTCTCCACACAAAAATGGCGGAGTGCCATTCGACAATGGGGTCAGTGGACAGGATAAAATAACGAGCAATGTCAATTACTACACAAACAGTGGAACCGCTGAAAATAATTTCACAACTCCGACCAAACATGTCAATTCAAATCACCGAACTCTCCTAGAGCACTCGAATTCAAAAGATAACAAAGTCCAGGTTAATAATGAGAGTCCAGTTGGACACCATCATCCCAAGCCCGCAATTTACAACCGACTGAACAACGTCAATGTCGACAAGGCTCAGTACCCAGTCCAAGTCATCAACGAGTCAATCAAAGAACGCATGAGTCCAGTTTCTATTAAATCAACGGGTTCTGTTGGTGATAAAAATGGAAACAAACTCGATAACTCTACTGTGAAGATGTCTTTGGAGGTACCTAGTGTTTTACCAGCAAGTGCGCTGTCCTATCCTCCAGTTGCATTAAAATATCCTTCCAATGACATCGTCAGCTCAAAAGATTCCATTGACACGAGCAGCCTTCTCCAGAGTATCAAGTCCGAGGAAGTATTGCGCACGTGTCAAAATGTATCAAATGTCCTTCTGCAAATTCCAAAGTATCAGGAAATGCTAATAAATTATTCAACAAATGAACTCAAGGGATCTTACTGCTACACCGACAAGTGCAATAACTTGACTGAGATTTCCGTAAAGTGCGAACCTCCGGTTATAAATGTTCCTGATGTTGCAAAAGCTCTGAGCAAAAGTAGTGACAGCGTCAATGTCACTGAGCAGTCATCCTCGCCAGTTGCTGTCCCAGTGTCACTGTCATTGTCGTTGCCACCAGCAGCAGCAATGGAGAAACCTAAAGAATTGACATCGACACTCGATCTTGCGGAAAAAAGACGAAAACGTAAACGAGAACAAAATGCCGGTATCGCTTGTAGTTCAGAGTCCGAAAGTGAAGAGGATGCTGCTAAAGATGTTGATTTATGGATAACGAAAGGTCCACCAGCTAAAATGTGTTACTCGGAAAAAAAGTTGTCATTCTTAGCGATATTTGGTCTGACGACTCTCAGCATGAGGAACGGTAAGTTATTGTTATTGGTTATTAATATAAGTATGATTATAATTAAATATAAATAATAATTATTACAGAAATAGAATTACACAAATTGGAAAAGCGGTACCGTTTGAATCCAGAACCACCTGAGGTACTTGTGGATACCAATGAGACAGCAGTCGAATCACTTTTGCCAATACCCAAAGAACATCCAGATGTTCTGATAAATTCATCAGATTTTATGCCGAAAGTTGGATTCCTCAAGACTATTGGACTGGATGTCATGCCACCGAGTAAAAGAGACGGTAATTAATTGCTTCGACTGTTTTATTTTTATTAAAACTAAATAAAAATGTTATTTGTATTTTAGAAGCGGAAGTAATTTGGCAATATGTTCTGCGCGATCGTAAAAAACGAAAGAGCACCAATTGTGTGACGGTGTACTGCGACCGCATTGCTCAAGAGTACGAGAAGAATCCTCCGAGACCGCCTCAGAAGATGAGGCTGCTGGACAGAGTGAAAGTTAAGCCGCCGAGTGGACGAACTTTGCTGGCGCCTTTACCGGGTCTTTTTTCCGGTTACTATTCAGCAGTACCTGCGCCCCTGGAGAACGGCGTAAGCCAGCAATACAAATTCACCAGCAACCACAGAGATGAGGACAGCGAGGAAAATAAAAAGGTGACCTGGACCAACATCGAGGACATTATGGTTGCTTACCATCAGTATTCAAAAGGTATTCAAATAAATTCAAATTTCCCGGGAGATTTTATTCTTTATCATCAGATTATTTATATTATAATATTTACAGAAAAATCAACGGAGCGTAAAGTTTTGACGGATCAAATATCAAAAATGATAGCACGTGCAAATATCCTACGGTCGGAAGCAATCCACCTCGAGCGAGTGAGATACGAACTGCTGGCCACTAAATCGTCTTTAGAATCGGAGCGACGGAGTATCAGTGATCAAATTGAAAGAATAAATACCCTTGTGAGGAGTCTTAGATAACGATGCGTAACGCACAGCACGGAAACTCATTCATCTGTGATATTATCGGCGGGTTAAGGGTCGTCGGGTGCGGATTATCCACCGAAATAGTAACAAATAATAATTATTATTAATAATTAACACGTTGTATGTACTTAGCAGTTTTCATATTATTATTACTATAAATATATATATTAATTAATTAATACAAGCCGTTACAATGACCAAATGTGTATGTACAGAATATGAATGGTTAGTAGTTTTATTGGTGTAATAATTATAATTATTATTATTTTTTAAATTTACTTTAAATCGTCTCAGAGAAATGTAGATGTGAATAATTTAAATATTACGATAATGCACAACGATCAATTAAATAATTAATTTATATTTTAATTAAAATATTATTATTATTATTTAGAATAAATATAAATATATATAGCAACGTGTATTAAAAATAGGAGCATATCATTATCGCATGTATAAATTGTATAGAATTATGACTTAATTTAGTTGCGCGTGAACAAGGTGATATTTTTTTTTATACATATATTAGACTGTGCCACATAAAATCGTTTTTTTTTTCGGTTCCATACGAAAATTACTCGTTAACGGATTAATGAATTGAAGGTATTACATAACCATAAGATATTTTTATCGAGAATCAAATAATCTACAAAAAAAGTCTCTTATAATTTTTTGATAAAGCTAACCGTTCAAAAGTTATTTTAATTCAAATTCAAATTTAAGCGAGAGCGCGTTTTCTAATTATTGAAGGGCCCAAAGTGCTACCTAATTTTTTTCGTGTTGTGTTCGACGTAACTTGTGTGTGGGACAAAAAAAAATATATCGATTCTACTTGGCACAGTCTAATGTACATATAGGGTAGAGGTACCGGTTTTGGCCACTTTAGGGCCAGCTTTGGACACTTGAAAAATAAAAATAAAATGATTTGTAAAAGACGCAATAATTAATTTTTGAAATGTGTACAAAGATACTATTATCACACTGTTACTATGAAAATTTTATTTTATAAGTTTTCGTTAATTAAAATAAAGTACCAAGTGTCCAAAAATGGAGCAGTGGCCACAAATGCTATCCATACCCTCTGTGTACAAAGTAAGAGACCCAGTACCCGATCGGAGAACTAGTACCCGATTACTCATATATGTATGTATCAATATTTATTAAATTTTATTAAATGTAGCCACACAAATACATAAAGTGATCGGGTACTGGTTCCCTTATTAGGCACTAGGTCTTTTACCTCATGTATTATCAGTGAAAATGAATTAAAAGTAATAAATTTTTGAGTATTTTAATAGTTTATCCCCAGTGGCGGCTCTGATACCCAAAGTATAAAAGAAATAAAATACAAATATCGAAATAAGTGAGAAAAAAAGCAAATAGATGAACGGTGTAACTGATTTTATTTTCATTGATAATAAGTAATAATTAATTTTAAAAAATTGTTGTGGGGCTCGACGTGAAAATAATTGAAACGAGTTGCGAATCCTACGTCAATAAATTAAAGAATATAAATATAGATATATATATAAATATAAATAAGACAGTTTTTAAAAATAAGAGGACGGGGCTCGGTCAGTTAATGATGTGCCGGAAAAAAGTACGTGATGATTAATCGCATGAGGTCTCGTTTTAAAATATACTTTTATATCGATTGTAAATTGCATGTCAATGTCAATGATAAATAATTGTAAACAATAATAATAATAATTATAATTGTAATAATAACAATAAAAGTTTTATCGGAATTGTCGATAAAAAATTAAATAATAAATATTAATAATAATAATAATAGTTATTTAATAAGGACGAATAATTAAAATTGTCCTTAATATTTATTTGTCTGTTCGCGTTGTGAACGTAAGGCCAGTTTTTAAAATGTATTTACATAATATTTAAACCGGTCAGCTACTTAGTTTTATATAAATTTAAAATTTAAAGATGCTCAGTTTGAGATAATTAAGCGCGAAGGTTTAATTATTATTTAATAAATTTATAATTACAAGCATAATCAAAAGACATTCCACCCTCGCAGATTAATCGCAAGCGGTTATGTTTTTGCAAAAAATAAAAAAGTAATAATAAATCAATGGCAAATAATAAAAAAAATGCTTATGCATTTAAAAATATATTTATATTTTCATGATAAAATTATTAAATTAATATCCTTACATGTCAATTTTTTTTTTTAAATCGAATTGTAATGTAATGTAGCTCTACTTTAATTTACGTCAATAGATTTCGTTAATTGAGTGCCTAACTTTTGTATCTGTTGGTGAAAAATGTATTTTTTTTAATTTAATGTATCGAAAATTTTATTTTTAAAAATGTGGAATTGACAGTGTAAATATTTAAACAACAAAAATAACAGCACGAGTAATTTTAATGGAAAGATTTATTAAAAGAAAATAAATAAAAGTAATTAATTATTATTAAATTTTTTGTTTTATACCCATTTGATATTGTTTATCAATTGATCTTTTATCTAAAAATGAATTTTAAAATAAAGAGGATATAATTAAATTGTTTATTTATATTTATTTATTAATTATAATAAATTACCTGGTCCTTTGCTGTTTGAAAAATTTTATTCCAGACTTAAAATACTTTGATCCCACTATTAAATTGAAAATTTTAATTAATATACAACTTTTAATTAATTAAAATAAAGTATTTAATGTCAAAAAATGGAACCGCGGCCACTCTAGTCCAATTTAAAATTTTAAAAAACCCGCCCTTAGGCTTTTGCCGCGACACTAGCGACGCGGTCAATAAAATAAAAAAAAGCTAAAGTAAAATAAAGATCAGTCTCAGTTCAGTACACGAGTAACTTTTGTATCAGTAAAGTATCGCGCAATCTGAAAGTTTTAATAAAATCTTATAAATTAGATAAATTAAAAACTAAATATATATAATAAATAAGTCTATAATTAATTTCCAATGTTTATAAATATTTTGAAATCCATGTCAACGAGTTCAATTAATTAAATCACTTGAATTAATAACTCCAAAACCGGGTTGTCCTAGTCACATCTAGAACATGCCGCAGTAATTTTTAAATTTAAACTCACCAATAAGTCCACCTTTGATAGCTTAACTACAAATTTTTAAAATATAAAAATTTTTTAAAAAATATTTACGTATTTAAATACCTGTCAATATCTGATGACGCAACAACACGAGAACAGTTTAATTAACTCATCTTCTAGGGTTGAAAAAAAATCGGTCAAGTAATTATTAATGTCTCTATTGATTTTTCAACGAATCGCAATACGAATAATTGTAAACATGACAACTCTCGGCATTATTATTAAATGACAGGTGTCCAAGTAAGTAAATAATTAAGCACTAAATCTATGGCACTAAAGTTACCCGATGTCTAATAATTATTGGATTTTTTTAAAAACAATAAATCAAAAAAGTTTTTTTTAAATTGCACCAATAGCTATTTAATTTTCTGCGTATGCAAGTTTTCAATTTTTTTTTTTGTATTTTATTTGCTAGAAAAAAATCCGAAAATTTTGACAAATTTTAAATTGTTTTTAAAATAAAATTTTGAAATTAATAAGTGCATTTTTTATAAACATCATTTTTAAAATTATTCACTCTATTTATTTATAATTTAAAATTTGTCTGATGCCTGGTACATTCACACTCGTAAATAATCACATATTTATTGATTTTAAATTAACAGATATTCACCTACATGACCTAGGTGACTTTTATTTATTGATAAGATCAAATGCCAGTAAAATCGATATTGAGAATCTATGTATGCAATCTATCAGTACTTATGACACACATTTAAATATAAATTATTTAAATAGAATACTAAATATACAAGTTCGCAATGCTGCAAGTCATGTAATTTATGTTTGCATAAAAAATTTATACCAACATGCACCTAAGGAAGTATTAGACTGATACTTTGTCAGGAGTACATGTATTATTATAAATAAATAACCGGCATGACTTTGAACATGAGTAACAATTATCTTTCAGTTTTTCAGATAGTGACAGGCTATAGTCATATTCTATAAAATATAAATAAAATAACCAGCAACAGTCACTATCATTTTAGCTAGTTTCATTTTTCCATCTCTACTTGGTGATCATAATAATCATCACCATCAACAACGACTCTTTACCTCACTCAGCAATTTAATTTCAGTTTACTGACGACGCGAACTCAATCAACACGTTTTCTCTTTGCATACTCAAGTAACAAAAAAATTTTTTTATATTTCATCAAGTCTAGCAATTGTTATTTTTTTTATCAGCAATCACTAGTCCAACTCATACCGATAATCAGTTTTATTTAAAAAGTGATAATTAGAATTTAAAAGGTAACCGGTAACTATCAGTTGGTATATAATTTGAATAAATAAATATATATGTTGTTAACAAAAATAAAATTTTAAGTAAATATTTAATTAACGATACATTGACACTGGCTAATTAGCTTGTGTTGTAATAATAAAATAATATATTACGTCACATGAATTATATCAGTGTAAGGAAAAAGAAAGAAAAGAAGTGATTAATGAATTCAAACGAACGTGTGTGCATTGCGTCATAACAATTATTGTCGGGTTTAAATATATGCTGAATAGAATTTATGAATACTATGCACAGATACAATCAAGACCTACTGGTCTCCGTTACTTTGTTACTGGACAAGGTCATAAAATAAATGCTGAGTTATCTCGTTTTATTTGTGAAAGGATAAATGATTAAAAGACAAGGAAATGCCGGATAATTTGCCTGTCAATTAAACTATTACATATTTATGTACCCATTAGTTGCAACATTTATCGCAACCGCCAATCGTTAAAATTTAAATCCACACTGATAACCAGTTGCACTTATCATTTAGTCATGTCATTTTTTATCAGTTGCGGTCGCATATGACCGGCGTACTATGACTAATTACATTGTCATTGCGATACTATAAATTTTTGTTTTTTTTTATCAAGAGTTTAATCAATAAATGTTTTTTTATTTTGTTGTGATTTTTAGAAGTCTGGTGTGATAAGTCTCCAGCAAAAAAACATATTTGTTTATTGTAAAAATGCAACAGTTATCAAACGCACGTGAAGAAACGGTTTATTATAAAGACGTTGTTATAGTTGGTAAGAATTTTTAATTTATTTATTTATTTATTTATTGTAAGTAAAATTTTAATTACTTTTGTTTTGTTGTAGGAAATGGACCGGGTGGAATATTTTTATCATTTATACTCAATGGTAATTGGCCTTACTACACTGGAGATTCACATCCAGGAGACGAAATGCTCACAGCCCGTCTGCATTATATACTAGACAATACTAATAAAATTAATGAAGACATAAAAATTGATGAAACTGATAGTACTTTACGTTTGTACAAAGATGAGGACAAAAAGACTGAGCCCGACTATGAAAGACAGACGCAGATTGAAATAAGTGGTAGGAAGAGTCTGCTAGAGTGTACTCGGGAGGAGCTTGAGATTTTGGCGACTGGTGTGGAAGGCCGGGGAACCTGCAGACCCCTGGCGTTGCTGCTGGACCAGCTGCAGCATCCGTGCGTCGACGCGGGGCTCAACTTACCGGGTCTGCTGAGCTGGAGATCGGCTGAACACTTCCCGCAGCAGAAGGTCGTGAACCACGTGGTGCTGGGCAAAGGTCCGCCGGGCGGTGCCTGGCACTTTATGGACCCAAATGTACTGACTATAAGTCTGAGTCGTTGGATGTCGTTGCCAGGGTTGGATTTTCAGAAGTGGGAAAGGCTGGTTGGTGCGGAACAGTTACGCAAGTTTTCTATTTTGCTACAAGATGCTCGTCTGTCCGCAGAGCCAAACTTTGATACGCTCGATGCAATGAAACGAATTCCAGTTGGTATTGTTGCTGCTTACTACAAAGATTACGTTAAAAAACAAGGCCTAGCTAAATATTTTAAAACGTAATAATAAAGTATTTATTTGCTGATATTAAATTTATTATTATTTTATGTCGGGTATTTAAATTCATGGAATTTAAATTACAGTGGCAGAACAATAACATCAGTACGACCTATATTAGATAGACAAGACTGTGAAGATAATTACAGCTGGGTCGTAAAAGGGTACGACAATTTAAGCGGTCGGAAATTTCGTTATAAGTGTAAAAAAGTTGTCCTTGCCAGTGGATCAACGAACACATTCAACCGCCTCGGACTTGCCGGTGAGGAAACCCAATCCAGTTGGGTGACCCACGATCTCAATGACCTTGAAACCCGTCTCGATCGGCTGGCCGGCAAATGTAGTAAGTCCCACGCATTTAAATATATATGCATATTTTTTTTAGTTACACATGGTATCAATTATAATTTTTATCAGGACTAAAAACCTGTTTGTAATAATAATGATCTAGTCTAGTGATGGTTATTTTTGCTATTTTCTAAAAATAGAAAAATGTGGAGCACGAGATAACCAAGACTTGAGCAAAATAGATCCAGTTCTCGTTGTCGGCGCCGGTTTAAGTGCCGCAGACGCAATTATAACAGCCCGTTGCCGCGGAATTCCGGTAATTCATGCATTCCGTGAATCGTCTGACGCGTCATCAATAGAGAGCGAGAGTGGAGTAAAACTGAGTGCCAACGTCTATGAAAGACTCCAGTCGCTTCCCATCTCATTGTACCCGGAATACCACAAAATTTATGAAATGATGGCAGATGGCAGAAATCATCGACTCTACGAGTCTCTCCCGGGCTACAAACTCGTAGACCTTGGTGTCAAATCTAATGACTCAAATAAAACTAAAGAGAGAAGGGTAACTCTGAGGTCACCGAGCGGACAACTATTTACATTCCGTGTTTCCATCGTTGCTATTCTCATTGGTACGTTAATAATTCCCATTAATATTTATTGAATAATTAATTATCATTTTTTATTAGACCTAATATTCATTATTTATATTCTTTCCTCAATAAAAAAAACACTGACACTAATTTATTAATATTTTTTTATTGTATTTCAGGTTCGAAACCAGATTTATCTTACCTTGGAGACTATGCAAATAAGTTAGGAAAAGTCGAAGATAAACCGATAAGCGGGCGATCTAATCCCATAAGAGTTGATGACTTTACTTACGAAGTTATTAAGTCGCCTAGGAAGGGATTGTACGCAATCGGATCACTTGTCGGCGACAATTTCGTACGTTTTATACTTGGCGGGGCATTCGGTGTCGCGGCCCACATACTTCGTACTATCGACGCCGAATAATTACTTTACACAATACTAATAATTAATTATTTTTATTTACAATGCTACTAATTTATTAAACTACAGCAAGATAATATCGTAACCGAGGACGCCTAATGGTGCTACGCAATGTCAAATGATAAGATTACTCTTGTGCCTCCTTGACCGGTTTCACTATTTATTTACATAGAAGTATTTTTATATAATATTGACCGGGGGCTCATTCTAAACGACGTGACGGATTATCAATTTAACTTTAATTAAGAAGAGATTATTATTATTGTTATTTTTTTTTATCAAGATTATATTACGGAATGTAGTGAACATATATATACATATATATATTTTTTTACAAAAATCAAGACTTATTTAATGAATATGTTCTGTGGGTTGCGGGATGTATTTAAAAACTTTATTTTATCTTTATTTTTTTAAATATTTACCTTGAGTAATTTTTTTCGTTTTATATATATATATATATATATATATATATATATATATATATATATTTAATTAATAATAACAACCTATATACAGGTGCCTTTAAATAGAATCCAGGTGATTATGCTTAAAATTTAATAACAAATGCGTAGAACACTTGTAGTGTAAATGCTCTTTAGAAGCGTTTGAAACAATAGGGTACAAAGATAAATTATTTGTAAATATATGTATAGATAGTAATTAATAATAATAATTATTATATTATACATATATATGTGTTTTACAGCACATCACACAATTCCAAGTGGTATCCACTGTTTATAGACAACTTTCTTAGCATCCCATTGTTGAACAATATTATTATTATTATTTTTATTACTATTATTATTATGTGAATTATTTAAAAAAATAATTTATTAATCCAAATACATAATGTATCAGTCTGTATTTAAATAAACACATAGCCTGTGATATTAAGATGGTTGGTATTTGTAAATAAATTAATTCACTATTTAATTTTTATTGTTAATAATCATTTAATAACAATAACTGTACTCATTATTTTTTGTGTTATTAATTATACAATATACAGACATTTGTTTAAATATTTAACGTACGTGTATATAATGTACTCAAGCATTTTTATTATTTATACAAACAATAAATTATTATATAAGAAGAAATAAAAATTATCTCAGTCTTGTCAAGCCGTAAATCGCTTTTGAACCTTGTTATTAAATAAAAACTTAAAAGTTATTATTATTTTTATTAGTGGCGATGATAATTGTTTTAAAAAGTTATCAGATAGAAAATAAAATAATAATAATAATAATAATAATAATAATAATAATAATAATAAGGGGGCCGTGGTAAATGAGATTTGTTTAGTACTGAGTACAAATTGCACAGAAAATAACCAAGAGGATGAATAAAAGCAATAAGATTCAGGTTTTAAATAAAATAAATAAGAAACTGAGGAAAATAATAGCCGCGGCGAGGATAAAAATACAGTAGAGTTTACGGTTAGCTCGTTGATAAGAATCAGCTTTTTTTAATTGCTGGTATCCCTCCTGAACTTTACCTTGAGTATGCTCAATATTGTAATCAATACGGTCGAGAATACTACCTTGATCGTGTACCATAGTAGCTAAGTCCTGTCATTTTATAAAATATTTAAATTCATATTGATCAACGCCGCCTTAAATATTAAGGACATTCACAGATAGTGCCCCCACTTTTTAAAAAAATTCAATGACTCTACTGTCAAACGTATCAAATTTTTATCATGTATCTAAAAAAAATAATTAAAGCAGTAACTGAAAAAAGGACCATTTCGTTAAGAAATGGATTTAAAAGAAATTACGTGCAGGTGATATCAATTAGGAGTTAAATGAAAATAATTCGAGTTTTGTAAGCTAAAATTTATTTACCAAATTTAGTTTCACTCCTAATTGATAACAACTATTATTACTTTTTTTTTTAAAAACTTTATTCCATCGAAATTGTAATTTCGTTGTCCTTTTTTCAATCAATGCTTCAATTACTTTTTAACTAATTGATAAAATTTTAATACGGTTGACAGTTTAAGGTCATTGAATAATTTAAAAAAATGAGGCTTGCTGTCTTAGAATGACCTTAAACTGTTGTCATTTTATTTACTATTGACGACTTCCAACTTACCTTGAATATATAATTTAAATCAGCTATACTTTGAACAATATGATTTACTTCTTGTTCCCTTTCAACCGCCTGCTTCATCGATTCTTCCGCATCCTCAAGCATCAGGAGCACAGTCTCCTGTTTTTGCTGCTGTCTCGGCTGCCAAAACTGGTCATTAATTTCATTAGACGGTGACTCCGCAGGCCACGAGTCCACAGAAACGTCAGGCAGCATTCGATCTTCACCAAAAAATGGCCTATTCCTTTCTTCCCTTGAGTTTAATTCTACGCCACAATAAATTACCCGCTTAAATAATTTAAATGAAATTTATTTTTAAATGAATTAAATAAAGAAAAAACTATTCACGTTGGATGTAGTTATTCTGAGCAGTTCTATACCGGATACCCAAGTCCTGGAGCGCTGAGGAAAGGGCCAGAACAGCGCTCATCGCTAATTGTTTTTCTGCATGTCGTGTTTCATGTCTTGCAGCTCCTTTAACTATTTGAACTTGCCGATGTCCGCTAGAAAATGCGCGACCTATTTCGCGAGTTAATTGTTCCATCTGTCTTTCTTCCTAAGAAAAAAAACAAGTGATGGTCAGCCTACTATTTTATATCAAATTAAGCTCATTCTCAGACAATACCCCCACTTTTTAAAATTATTCCACTTTCAAAATTTCATTAATTAATTTTTAAAAAAATTATTTACAATTGTTATCAATTAGGAGTTAAACGAAATTTGTCAAATAAATTTAAATAAAATCTTCATGCCAATTTTATAATTCGAAATGTCAAATTTTTTAGACTAAAATTTAATTAATGAAATTTTAATATGAGTGTAAATATATCAGACATGAGACAATTAATAAATTTTGAATAAATAAATAAATTAAAAAAAAAATCGCGTACTGATTTTTCAAATATTTGAATACATATTTAAAAATTTTTATTCCTCTTACATTTTATTTATTTATTCAAACATTTATAAAATTGCCGATTGTCAGCAACATTTACGCTCATAATTCTAATACCGTTTGACAGTTGAAGGAAATTGAATATTGTTAAACAGGAGGACACTGAGAATGCCCTTAAAAAAATTGTAACCTGGGAAGTGTCATCGAGAGTTGGTCGTGTTAAATGCTTAGCATGTATTTCAATTAAACTGTCTAATTTTATTTTCAAACGACTTAAAATATACTGAGTTTCTTCGAGAGCATCTGCCCAGGCTGGAGCTGTCAAATTGCTTCCATTTATTCCTTTTAATTCGACGCTGTCAGATGATCTGTTCTCCGAACTAACAAGCGCCATGCGATCAGATAAATTCTTGAAATAATAATAAACAAATTTTAAATTAATTGCACTTATTTATTTCATTATTTTATACATAAGTTAACTTTTCATAGGTGAGGTTAAACTAACCTGCTCCGCATAAATGTGTTTACTTTGCAATGCATTATTTCTCATAAGCACAAATGGCTCAGTAAGATTTCGTGTTGCCATTGCTAATTTATTTATTTAATTAAATATATATCAGATAAGGCTTTTACTAATTATCCGTGCATCAGATAATTTATTCTCATTTATTTTACAATCGAACGGACAACAAATACTTATTAATCCAATAATGTTATAAATTAAAATTAATGTTAATTCAATAAATAATACCAATTGCACATAGAAATATATATAAATAAACTTTAATAAATATATACTATAAACTAGTTAATAAAAAAACAAATATGGCTATAACTGAGGTTAAATATATTATCCAAACTCAGTTTTAAACTGATCCACTCGCGCCTGCGCGAATGGTACTCTATCCTCCCCAGTAGCACACTTGGTTTTGTGACATAAGATATCAGGTTTGAAACCAAAATCATCAGAAACTTGTCACCAGAAAAATATATGATCATGAAATTAGCAAACAATTGACAATTAACAATTTTCAAATTTTTTTTCAACAATTCACTTAAAAGAAATGAAAATATGCATATATAGAAAATTCAAAAAATTCAGTGCAATTTTTTAAAATATTTCTTTTTTTTTTAGATCACCATTTTGAAAAAAATCAAAAAGTTATGAGACGTCGGCTAACTTCAGTATCATAAAAATTTCTGCTTAAAAGACTTGACACAAGTGATGACAAAAAGTAAATTAGTAGTAAGTCAACTAAACAATTTTTTATTTAAAACACTTTTTTTAAGCGGAAACAAAGACAAAATTTCTTATGAGTTCTAGGACTAAGATCTGTATGTTTTATTTGTATAAAAAAATTTGGCTTTGAGAGAAAAAAAAATTTGTCTTGTCCTTTTAAATGGCATTCTAAAATTATTGCCTTTGCTACTTGGGCTGCTTTATTTTGCGTAAGCGCGTAAGTAAAATTTTTCATTATTCAAACTAAAAATAAGAAAGACACAGATAAAAAAATATTCACTACAAAATATTATGAACAATCTTCACATGATCATTAAAACAATAAATATAAAAGACACATATTAACAATAATTATTATCAACATCTTATATGAATATTAAATGCTAATGAGGGATTAATTTTTGTAAATCTTTATGAGTCAGTATTTCTATAATCTTCCTTATCACAACAGCTGGGACTCGAAGCTCATTGAAAATTTCATGAATTACATCGCTCGTATTAAGTAACATTTTCTTTCGTGTTAACGCTTTTTTTAACCGAAAATTAATCATTCCTGCGTATTGTGGAAAACTCGCTGTAGTATCAAAATTTAAAATACTCTCATCACTGATATATTTTAAACGACTAGCCAACACGTGTCTAGATTTATGCAGTACATCATAAAAGTTGAGATTACTTGTGCCGATGTATACTTTCTTCATCATTTCAATTTCCGTAGTACATTCATTCCGCAGTTTCTTGTAAGCTTTGCTATCCACTGCCGCTAAATTTCCTGGACTCACATAAAAATTAGCCACACAAAGTTTCACGATATGCTTTCTTATTGTACACTTAACTTTCGATGTTTCATCACGTATTAAATCTAATGCCGTTTGACCTTTATCGTTTTCTAAATTAACGTCAACACCAGCGTCGAGAAGACGTTGTATCATATCACAATGGTCTGAACACAAAGCTCCATAATGAAGAGCTGTGTAATTAGACTTAGTCACTCTATTTACTTGGATCATGTCATTGTTTAATAATAATTCCAGTACTTCCAAGTTTTTCTTGGTTGCGGCGGCAACTAGAGGCGGAAATACATCACTATCAGCACCTTCACTACCATTAACATCTGCACCATGTGCAATGAGAAGCTTCATAATTGCCACATTCCCTATATAAACAGCAGTATTTATATGTTTTGAATTACCAAAGATATCAGCATTAACATTAACATTATATTTCAAAAGTAGTTTCACCATTTTTTCATAGGATCGGCGGACTGCAATGCGTAATAGTCCTTTCTCATAATAAGGCGGAGCCCTACAATCCAACTCAATATTAACATTACCACCGTTTTTAAGTAAAAATTCAACGATTTCTATGTTATTTTTTGAAACCGCCATGTGCAAGGGTGTATGCCAAGGGTCGGAAAGTAATTGTCTATGAATGTCTGCTCCAAACTTTATTAAAATCTTTACTATTTCGAGATTTCCCATCGCAACAGCTATATGTAGAGGAGTACCTTTTCTCAAGTGATTTACATTTATGTCAGCTCCGTTTTGCAGCAGAAAAGTGACCAATTTTCCATCGCCATTCCAAACCGCTAGATGAAGCAAGAGTAGTTTACTTGTAGATTGAAGATCGGTGTTGATATTCTTGACAGCCCCTCGTTCTATCAAACGAAGAACATAGTCGTAGTTGTATCGTAAGCGGCTCATCTTGAAGAATTTTATATTTTTAACGAGCACACTTTAAAATAATAAATAAAATTATCAGATAACTTTTCCAATAAACAGACGTTGCAGCTAAGGCTAAACGACGAATACCTTCCAAGATTAAGATTTACTGTGAACGATGGTGTCTATGGTACCTCAGCCATGGGCAAATTCCCACCACAAATTTCTGTTTCGTTAAATCCTCCCTTCCCTTGATCTATCCAAAAGTTTTGTAAAATTATACGGCAAAAGTACAGTTTGAAGCTACATTATATAGTTCACACCTTTGGGATGACGTTTTTTTCTTCACCTTCTTGTAGAATTCTATCGTCATATTTGTGACGGTAAGATTCTCGAAATTTTGGACTTGTATCGAACTTTTCCTGTTGAATACGAAGGGAAATATTACTTATTGTACTTTAATCTTACCTTGCTACCTAAGTCATAAATCTCAAGTCTGGAACGGAAGTGGGGCATGTTAGTCATTAGGATGCACATGAAATTTTACACGTAATTACTCCTAAGTAATATTGGCGCGTCAGAGACATTATCTTGATTGCAGCTTATTGATATTCGTAAATAATGTTACAATATATGGGTATTTATAGACCCTTATTTTGTCATTAAATCAATGAATTGGTTGCTTACTTAATACTTAGTCTTAATTACTTAAATTTTAAGACTTAAAAGATAATTGAGTTCCTCGGATATTTTTGGGATAATTATAAAATTGACGTCAGCAGATAAATTTGAATTTTCTTATTTTTAAATAAACAAATTCAATGATTTTTAATGATAATTATCATGGAGATTTAATATAACAATAATTTTACACGAATATATATTTTTCGGTTATGAAAACAAATTAAAGCATAATCCTTAATCAAAATACAACAAGGCTATTTATGTAAACTTGTTTATAACTCTGATAATTCGCTTTGAATTTAAAGGAAAATTTTTTGCTCAACTCCCAATTTTGTTTAAGAATTACATCCATTATTATTATATTTACGAGGGATATTTAGAGGAGAAAAATTATCCTAAAGATAGGAATTTTAACTCTTCAATTATTGGCCAGGTCTAGGAAAGGATGGGGATAACAATAAAAAATTTTAAGTGGCGGGGGTTTTATGCCAATCTCGGAAGTACCATATAAGGATCCAAGGATGATCTACAGACATCCTCATTCAAAGTTATTTTTGACCTCGGAGAGCTTAAGTCATGCTCTCTTACTTACAATCTGAAAATCAAAGTTGATCAATAATTAAACTTTAAATTTTTGCTAAGTGAACTATACCACTAACAGTTAAGTGCCAAAGTTGATTTATTTTAAAGTTTGTTTATTAAAGAGTGACAGTTATTAATTACATCGAATTCATCAAAATGAATCGCTCAAAGTATACGTACAAGTATGTTCATCCTTTGATAAAATATGGGATTATCAAGGATGTCAATACAGAGCTTCATTCTAGAGAAAAACTACCCTTGCTTCATATAGCGGTTTCGAACTGCGATGAAAGATTGGTCGATTGTCTGCTTCGTAACGGAGCTGATACGAATGTGAATATTTGGGAATCAGGTACACCTCTTCATCTCGCTGTTGCGATGGGAAATCTTGAAATAACTAAAAGATTAATAAATTTTGGAGCAAACGTTAATGCGCAAACACTTGTTAACCCTTGGTTTATACCCTTACACACAGCGATTCTAAAAAATAACACAGAAATTGCCGAATTTTTAATTAAAAACGGTGCTGATGTTAATTTTGAGTTGGAGGTTGATAATCCGAGATGTCGTGGCAAAACAATGTTGAATATGGCAATTTTCAAAGGTCATGAAGAAATGGTCGAACTACTACTGAAACATAATGCTGATCCCAATATTTTAACTCCGGGACATGGATCATCACTAGCCGTTGCTGCTCGTACCAAAAATGTGGCAATTATGAAGCTTCTTCTAGCATACGGCGCAGATATTAATTATGCACCGTCGAGTAAATGTAATTATTTAACTCCTCTAAATATGGCCATCATCAAACAAGATTTAAAAGCAGTGGACTTATTGTTAAATAATAATATGATCAATATAAATCCAGCGACAAAACAAATTCTTCCAGCTCTTCATCTCGGAGTTATCTTTATAACAAGTTGTTGTGTGATACAACGTCTTCTTGATGCTGGCGTCGATGTTAATTTAGAAGTGGGTGGTCAAACGGTATTAGACCCAGTTACTGTCTACCGACCATATGCAGTACGTCAACATATTCAATACATAATAAAAAAGCATATCGTGAAACTTCGTGCGGCTAATTTCTATGTAAGTAAAAAAAATTCGGCAGCAGTGGATAGCAAAGACCTTAAAGACCTGCATAATCAGTGTATTATAGAAATTGAAAAAATGAAAAAAATAAGTATAGGTTTAAGTAGTCTTACGTTTTATGATGTACTGCATAAATCTCGACACAAGTTAGCTGTTGGTTTGACATATGTAAGTGATGAGGGAATTTTAGATATTGATACTGAATCTGTTTTTCCTCAGTACGCCGGAATGATTAATTATCGTTTAGTGTTGGCATTAGAAAGAAAAAAACTGTTATTTATGGTGACCGATTTAATTTATGACTTATTTTATGAAATCAATCTCCCAAGTACTTTTTCAAGAAAATTGGTTGAATTTCTAACTTGTGAAGATTTAAAAAAATTAATCCCTCAATAGCATTTGATATTTATACGAGAGTACTGTTAATATATTTATGACTTATATTTACTAATTTGATTTAATTATGTTTATAACATATGTGTATAGTATTTGTATATTAAATAAAAAAATTTATTTTTATGCAATGAAAAAAATTTATTTATATTTTTGATTTGTACTTTAGTAACTCTAATGTCCTAAAAGTAGCGCATTAAGATTCCGCTTGATTATCCAACTGTCTCTCCTTTCAAACAAAGGTAGTATGTACATATAATTGATATAAAATAAGTCAATTACTAAGTACCCTGATATTGTCAAAAAACTTCCAGTACGAGCAGCTGATTGCAGTGGGAAAAAAGATATGTAGGTATATTTATATTAAAAAAGTTATTACAGTTAAAAATGAAATATTTATTTAACATTTTTGCCAACGGCATCAGCAATTGACGAATAACCATTTAAAATAATTAAATCATTAAGTTCTTTTTTTATTTTCTGTACAATTGGCGGCCCATGGTAAGCATACGAAGTGTATATTTGTATCAAAGAAGCACCAGCTTGAATTTTATCAAAAGCATCTTTACCCGAAAAAATTCCCCCGACACCGACAATTGGAATTTTCCCTTTAGTTCGTTTATACATATCAGCGATAAAGTTTGTTGACAAGCCAGCGAGTGGTGCTCCGCTAAGGCCTCCAGCTTCATTTTTGTATTCACTTGACAAATTTTCACGACTTATTGTTGTGTTAGAAAGTATAAGACCGTCGATTTTACATTTTGGTTTTTGAATAACATCCACGACATCCTGACGTTGATTGACCGTTAGATCAGGCGCCAACTTCAAAAGTAACGGAGGATTTGATTTTATACTTTGACGGACATTATTTACTGTGCTCAGTAGTTTTTCTAAATTTTCTTTGCCCTGCAAGTCTCTCAATCCTTCGGTGTTGGGACTCGAGACGTTTATCACGAGATAGTCAGCAACGTCACTGAATTTTCTTACTCCTTCAACGTAATCGTTAACTGGATCCGTTGACGTTTTATTTTTTCCCAAATTAACTCCGATGATTCCTGTGAAGTTTGAATCATTTTTAAGATCAACCAGGCGTTTGTAAACAGCATCATGACCTTCACTGTTGAACCCGTAGCGATTTATGATCGCTTTGTCTTCAGCCAATCTGAACACTCTAGGTTTAGGATTTCCTGGCTGCGGCTTTGGAGTAACAGAGCCTAAAAAATATTCAAATTTATCAATAAGTAGAATATTTACATCCTACTGATACTTAAAATAATAAGAATCACCTATTTCAACGAAACCAAAACCCAGTTTAGTTAAACCTTTGATAGCTTCGCCTTGTTTATCAAAACCAGCGGCCATTCCAACAGGATTGCTGAACTTTAATCCAAAAACAGTTTGTTTCAAACACGGTGGATCGGGTGTTTTTTGTTGTGATATAAATCCAAAGTTAGCGGCAGCTACGGCCAAGTTGTGAGCAACCTCAGGATCAATAAATTTAACTAAAGGCATCGCGATTTCATTGTAGAATTTTTCATTTCCATGGTACAGACATGCACCAGCGAATACTGCAGTACCACAAAGAGTGACTTTTAAAAATGAACGAATTTTTTGTCGTTCACTTAAACGCGTTGCCATTTTTTTAATCTGAAAAAAAATATCATTACAAATAAAGTAAAAGATTATTTCTTGAATTTCAAAATTTGAATTAAATTCACTTACCGGCAGAGGTTATGTCGTCAGATTGCGCAAAAAAAAAAATATGACAAAAAAATTAAGCGAAAAATTCTACTAGTTATTACTTAATAATTACTATACTTAAAATTTAAATGAATAATTAATATGCAAACTTAAATAATTATGAAAAACAAAATTATTGACAATTATTTAGCACTAGGGTGCACTTTGTCTTTGCCCAGGTGTTTATTTTCAATAACCAGAGGCCTCGTGCCGTACAAATTACTCAGGATCACTTGTCTTTTAATAATTTCCAGATTCTCAAGACCTTTATTGTAACAATCTCGTATCAAATTATTATCTTGCAGGGTTTTATTTTCTCGGAACTCGTCTCGTACTTTTCTGAGAGCATATTCACTGGAAATATCATAATTAAATGTCAGTTAAATAATTATGTACAAAGTAATTGTAAAAAAATAAGCAATAATTAATTACCGGTAGTTGTAGGAACTCCATTTTTGACTTTCACGAATCAAATCACGGTAAAGCTTCAGAACAGCTTCACGACCATAAGCCATTATATTTATCTAACATTAAACACATATACAAAATTACCCAGCTTTTATATTTTATACAGAAGTTTCTAATAATCAGATGATACTTTTTATTTGTTTTTTAGTAGCTCACGTGGTCGAAAACTCCAGCTGAATCGTAAGCCACCTGGTGGGTGGCATGAAAATCATGCATTTCAAAAATTTACCATGATACTGAAGTTAGCTGACGTTTAATAATTTTTTGATTTTTTTAAAATGATAATTTACAAAGAAAATTTTTTTTTAAAAATGGCGCCTATAATGTTTTAAATTTTCTACATGTGCATATTTTTATTTCTTTTGTAATTGATTTGTTGAGAAACAGGTATAGATACAGGTTTACTCAAAACTTCTTTACTCAAGCCCACGGACGACATCTTTATTCAGCGACAACTATATTCGGAGACAACTGGACTCAATAATATAGATAACAGAGAAAACTTCTAAATAACGCTGGCACGTGAATTTTTCTAAGTTTTCACTGGGGTGAGTCAGGGTTGAGTCTGGGATTCGGAGAAAACCTGTAAATAACGCTGGCTTATGAATTTTTCTAAGTTTTGTCTAGATAGAGGACTTCCCGTGACTGCAAGAGAAGCTTCGAGACAGGGAGATTCCCGTGACTGCAAGAGAAGCTTCGAGACAGGGAGATTCCCGTGACTGCAAGAGAAGCTTCGAGACAGGGAGATTCCCGTGACTGCAAGAGAAGCTTCGAGACAGGGAGATTCCCGTGACTGCAAGAGAAGCTTCGAGACAGGGAGATTCCCGTGACTGCAAGAGAAGCTTCGAGACAGGGAGATTCCCGTGACTGCAAGAGAAGCTTCGAGACAGGGAGATTCCCGTGACTGCAAGAGAAGCTTCGAGACAGGGAGATTCCCGTGACTGCAAGAGAATCTTCGAGACAGGGAGATTCCCGTGACTGCAAGAGAAGCTTCGAGACAGGGAGATTCCCGTGACTGCAAGAGAAGCTTCGAGACAGGGAGATTCCCGTGACTGCAAGAGAATCTTCGAGACAGGGAGATTCCCGTGACTGCAAGAGAAGCTTCGAGACAGGGAGATTCCCGTGACTGCAAGAGAAGCTTCGAGACAGGGAGATTCCCGTGACTGCAAGAGAATCTTCGAGACAGGGAGATTCCCGTGACTGCAAGAGAAGCTTCGAGACAGGGAGATTCCCGTGACTGCAAGAGAAGCTTCGAGACAGGGAGATTCCCGTGACTGCAAGAGAAGCTTCGAGACAGGGAGATTCCCGTGACTGCAAGAGAATCTTCGAGACAGGGAGATTCCCGTGACTGCAAGAGAAGCTTCGAGACAGGGAGATTCCCGTGACTGCAAGAGAAGCTTCGAGACAGGGAGATTCCCGTGACTGCAAGAGAATCTTCGAGACAGGGAGATTCCCGTGACTGCAAGAGAAGCTTCGAGACAGGGAGATTCCCGTGACTGCAAGAGAAGCTTCGAGACAGGGAGATTCCCGTGACTGCAAGAGAAGCTTCGAGACAGGGAGATTCCCGTGACTGCAAGAGAATCTTCGAGACAGGGAGATTCCCGTGACTGCAAGAGAAGCTTCGAGACAGGGAGATTCCCGTGACTGCAAGAGAAGCTTCGAGACAGGGAGATTCCCGTGACTGCAAGAGAAGCTTCGAGACAGGGAGATTCCCGTGACTGCAAGAGAATCTTCGAGACAGGGAGATTCCCGTGACTGCAAGAGAAGCTTCGAGACAGGGAGATTCCCGTGACTGCAAGAGAAGCTTCGAGACAGGGAGATTCCCGTGACTGCAAGAGAATCTTCGAGACAGGGAGATTCCCGTGACTGCAAGAGAAGCTTCGAGACAGGGAGATTCCCGTGACTGCAAGAGAAGCTTCGAGACAGGGAGATTCCCGTGACTGCAAGAGAAGCTTCGAGACAGGGAGATTCCCGTGACTGCAAGAGAATCTTCGAGACAGGGAGATTCCCGTGACTGCAAGAGAATCTTCGAGACAGGGAGATTCCCGTGACTGCAAGAGAAGCTTCGAGACAGGGAGATTCCCGTGACTGCAAGAGAAGCTTCGAGACAGGGAGATTCCCGTGACTGCAAGAGAAGCTTCGAGACAGGGAGATTCCCGTGACTGCAAGAGAATCTTCGAGACAGGGAGATTCCCGTGACTGCAAGAGAAGCTTCGAGACAGGGAGATTCCCGTGACTGCAAGAGAAGCTTCGAGACAGGGAGATTCCCGTGACTGCAAGAGAATCTTCGAGACAGGGAGATTCCCGTGACTGCAAGAGAAGCTTCGAGACAGGGAGATTCCCGTGACTGCAAGAGAAGCTTCGAGACAGGGAGATTCCCGTGACTGCAAGAGAAGCTTCGAGACAGGGAGATTCCCGTGACTGCAAGAGAATCTTCGAGACAGGGAGATTCCCGTGACTGCAAGAGAAGCTTCGAGACAGGGAGATTCCCGTGACTGCAAGAGAAGCTTCGAGACAGGGAGATTCCCGTGACTGCAAGAGAATCTTCGAGACAGGGAGATTCCCGTGACTGCAAGAGAAGCTTCGAGACAGGGAGATTCCCGTGACTGCAAGAGAAGCTTCGAGACAGGGAGATTCCCGTGACTGCAAGAGAATCTTCGAGACATTCCCGTGACTGCAAGAGAAGCTTCGAGACAGGGAGATTCCCGTGACTGCAAGAGAAGCTTCGAGACAGGGAGATTCCCGTGACTGCAAGAGAAGCTTCGAGACAGGGAGATTCCCGTGACTGCAAGAGAAGCTTCGAGACAGGGAGATTCCCGTGACTGCAAGAGAATCTTCGAGACAGGGAGATTCCCGTGACTGCAAGAGAAGCTTCGAGACAGGGAGATTCCCGTGACTGCAAGAGAAGCTTCGAGACAGGGAGATTCCCGTGACTGCAAGAGAATCTTCGAGACAGGGAGATTCCCGTGACTGCAAGAGAAGCTTCGAGACAGGGAGATTCCCGTGACTGCAAGAGAAGCTTCGAGACAGGGAGATTCCCGTGACTGCAAGAGAATCTTCGAGACAGGGAGATTCCCGTGACTGCAAGAGAAGCTTCGAGACAGGGAGATTCCCGTGACTGCAAGAGAAGCTTCGAGACAGGGAGATTCCCGTGACTGCAAGAGAAGCTTCGAGACAGGGAGATTCCCGTGACTGCAAGAGAATCTTCGAGACAGGGAGATTCCCGTGACTGCAAGAGAAGCTTCGAGACAGGGAGATTCCCGTGACTGCAAGAGAAGCTTCGAGACAGGGAGATTCCCGTGACTGCAAGAGAAGCTTCGAGACAGGGAGATTCCCGTGACTGCAAGAGAATCTTCGAGACAGGGAGATTCCCGTGACTGCAAGAGAAGCTTCGAGACAGGGAGATTCCCGTGACTGCAAGAGAAGCTTCGAGACAGGGAGATTCCCGTGACTGCAAGAGAAGCTTCGAGACAGGGAGATTCCCGTGACTGCAAGAGAATCTTCGAGACAGGGAGATTCCCGTGACTGCAAGAGAAGCTTCGAGACAGGGAGATTCCCGTGACTGCAAGAGAAGCTTCGAGACAGGGAGATTCCCGTGACTGCAAGAGAATCTTCGAGACAGGGAGATTCCCGTGACTGCAAGAGAAGCTTCGAGACAGGGAGATTCCCGTGACTGCAAGAGAAGCTTCGAGACAGGGAGATTCCCGTGACTGCAAGAGAAGCTTCGAGACAGGGAGATTCCCGTGACTGCAAGAGAAGCTTCGAGACAGGGAGATTCCCGTGACTGCAAGAGAATCTTCGAGACAGGGAGATTCCCGTGACTGCAAGAGAAGCTTCGAGACAGGGAGATTCCCGTGACTGCAAGAGAATCTTCGAGACAGGGAGATTCCCGTGACTGCAAGAGAAGCTTCGAGACAGGGAGATTCCCGTGACTGCAAGAGAAGCTTCGAGACAGGGAGATTCCCGTGACTGCAAGAGAATCTTCGAGACAGGGAGATTCCCGTGACTGCAAGAGAAGCTTCGAGACAGGGAGATTCCCGTGACTGCAAGAGAAGCTTCGAGACAGGGAGATTCCCGTGACTGCAAGAGAAGCTTCGAGACAGGGAGATTCCCGTGACTGCAAGAGAAGCTTCGAGACAGGGAGATTCCCGTGACTGCAAGAGAATCTTCGAGACAGGGAGATTCCCGTGACTGCAAGAGAAGCTTCGAGACAGGGAGATTCCCGTGACTGCAAGAGAATCTTCGAGACAGGGAGATTCCCGTGACTGCAAGAGAAGCTTCGAGACAGGGAGATTCCCGTGACTGCAAGAGAAGCTTCGAGACAGGGAGATTCCCGTGACTGCAAGAGAATCTTCGAGACAGGGAGATTCCCGTGACTGCAAGAGAAGCTTCGAGACAGGGAGATTCCCGTGACTGCAAGAGAAGCTTCGAGACAGGGAGATTCCCGTGACTGCAAGAGAAGCTTCGAGACAGGGAGATTCCCGTGACTGCAAGAGAATCTTCGAGACAGGGAGATTCCCGTGACTGCAAGAGAAGCTTCGAGACAGGGAGATTCCCGTGACTGCAAGAGAATCTTCGAGACAGGGAGATTCCCGTGACTGCAAGAGAAGCTTCGAGACAGGGAGATTCCCGTGACTGCAAGAGAAGCTTCGAGACAGGGAGATTCCCGTGACTGCAAGAGAATCTTCGAGACAGGGAGATTCCCGTGACTGCAAGAGAAGCTTCGAGACAGGGAGATTCCCGTGACTGCAAGAGAAGCTTCGAGACAGGGAGATTCCCGTGACTGCAAGAGAAGCTTCGAGACAGGGAGATTCCCGTGACTGCAAGAGAATCTTCGAGACAGGGAGATTCCCGTGACTGCAAGAGAAGCTTCGAGACAGGGAGATTCCCGTGACTGCAAGAGAAGCTTCGAGACAGGGAGATTCCCGTGACTGCAAGAGAAGCTTCGAGACAGGGAGATTCCCGTGACTGCAAGAGAATCTTCGAGACAGGGAGATTCCCGTGACTGCAAGAGAAGCTTCGAGACAGGGAGATTCCCGTGACTGCAAGAGAAGCTTCGAGACAGGGAGATTCCCGTGACTGCAAGAGAAGCTTCGAGACAGGGAGATTCCCGTGACTGCAAGAGAATCTTCGAGACAGGGAGATTCCCGTGACTGCAAGAGAAGCTTCGAGACAGGGAGATTCCCGTGACTGCAAGAGAAGCTTCGAGACAGGGAGATTCCCGTGACTGCAAGAGAATCTTCGAGACAGGGAGATTCCCGTGACTGCAAGAGAAGCTTCGAGACAGGGAGATTCCCGTGACTGCAAGAAAATCTACGAGACACAGGACTACGGTCCGCATTTTAACGAATTTTTTCATTATCGACAGTTCTTACCACTTGTAGATACATTTGAGTAAAGATGCCTTTGAATATAAATGCCTGTGAGTAAGCATGATATATTTATGAAGTGAACTATACTCATAAAAATCTATATTATTGAGTACAGTTGTCTCTGAATATAATTGTCGCTGAATAAAGATGTCGTCCGTGGTCTTGAGTAAAGAAGTTTTGAGTAAACCTGTATCTATACCGAGAAACAAATTCAAAAATTCTTAATTGTCTGCTAACTTCAGGATCATAAATTTTCTTGATTTCTCCTAGATCATAAGCAAATTCCCATCTCCAAAAATGTGTCAGAAGCTTCAAAAAGGAAAAAAAGTAAATTGTTCATTCAAACATCCAACAGAATATTAAACTGATGACGTACTCGCCGCTTTACTCGTAAATTGACAGCTGAGCTGTACGTCATATTTTATCCTATCCAATCAACGAATTGATGAACCCCCACTTTTACTACTTTTTAAATTTTCTACTTCAATTTTATCATAAAAAATTTATCACCTCCATTTTTAAATTTAAAAACTTTCGCAAAATTTTCTGGAATTTTTTATTTTAAAACATTTAAAAAATATTTAATTTATTTACTTGACACATTTACGCATGCGCGTTGACATCTTAAGTAAAATCATCTCGCATCCTTTCTCTAGACTTTTCAGTCGTTGATTGTCTTGTGAAGTAAAGTGGCCAAAGTATATGAACATATACATATATAACAGCAAGTAGTAATTGTCGCAAGTACGCACTTAACATTTTATCTATTGATATAATTTTATATGTACAGATATATTGATATTGATATTGATACCATTTAAATATTCTACCATAAGTCAGTCAATAAGAGGCAATGGCTGAATTGATAGCGATTCCGTTAAAAAAGCCGTCAGATGTGGACGTGATTAAGCCACTTACCAATGTCATTAAATCTACTTATAATTCAGCAACAAATCAAAAAGATTACACTGAAGCAATCAGTGAATTCAGCAAATTAAGAAGTAACGCTCTATGGCGCGCCTTTGAAAAATACGAAAGTTCCTTGGAGGTTATTTACAAGTATGACTCATTTATTAATCATTTTAATAACATATATCTAGATATAATTTCCCAACAGTTCACATCATCCGTCATGATACTAGATTAATTTTGTCTTTATTAATAAGACAATTGTCACCTGACATTTTATTTTTATCTCAATCAGATTTTATTAAAAAAAAAAAAAATATGAGATTACTGGATTGATATCAAAATGTATGATATTGACTATTTATTATATAATATTGTAATGTTATAGTTATTATGACCAACTGTGTGCTCTAGAGGGCAAAATTCCAGCCCATGAGTTGCAAATTCCATTCAAATGGAAAGATGCTTTTGATAGGACGATCTTTGGTGGAAAATTAAGTCTCAGTACGTCACTAACCTCAATCTTATTATTAATCAATTATTTACGGTGTAATTAGCAATAGTTTTTAATAATTATTCATATTTTTTAGCCATCAGCACACTGACATACGAGAAATTATGCGTACTGTTCAACATCGCAGCTTTGCAGAGCTCGGTCGCCGCTTCGCAGTCACTTGAAAGCGACGAAGGATTGAAATTAGCGGCTAAATTATTCCAGGTAAGTTACGATTTAAATTAAGCTGTCAAAAAATGAGCCGATAGGTGATGATTGTGGTTTTGGTTCTAGCAAGCAGCGGGCATCTTTAATTATCTAAAAGGAAACGTCATGCTTGCTATACAGCAAGAACCAACTCCTGACATGAGTCCTGACACTTTGGGCGCTCTGTCAGCTATGATGATAGCGGAAGCGCAGGAAATTTTTGTCCACAAGGCAATACATGATACAATGAAGGATGGTGTCATTGCTAAATTAGCATCCCAAGCTGAAGAGTATTATGCTGAAGCTTTGAAGTTGTTTCAGAAGGAAATATTTAGGTCGTTTTGGGACAAGGAATGGGTTCCTTTGGTAAGTTTTCTGTTATTAAATATATAAATGTATACAATTTAAATTTTAAATGAAATATTTTAATAGATTACAGGTAAACAATCAGGATATCGCGCGATGGCTGAACTTTATCAAGCTGGTGTATGCAGAAGTAAATCAGCAATCGGTGAAGAAATATGCAGACTTGAAGTAACAAATATACTTGATATTAATTATTGTTTATTTATATATAATGTATATTTAACTTATTTGTATAAATATGTCGACAGTATGCAGTTGATTTATTTAAAGCAGCTCAACAAAGATCCAATAAGCCGGCTTTATTCCAAGAATATGCGAACAAGGCTCAGCGACGCTTGACCGAAGTTAAAAAAGACAATGATTTTATCTACCATGAGCGTATTCCGGATATCAAGAGTTTGGAACCTATTGGGAAGGCCAATGTCGCTAAATTGCTGACCATGTCGCAACCTTTGAACCCAAACTTCAAAGATTTATTCGAAGACTTAATGCCGGTGGCTGTTCATCATGCGCTATCTTCATATGAGATCCGAAGAAACGAGTTGGTGAACACGGAGATCTCAAAACTCCGCGAAATGACCCAAGTTCTGAATACCGTGTTGGCTAGTTTGAATCTACCAGCTGCGATTGAAGATACCAGTGGAACCGAAGTGCCTCAGTCTCTGCTAGACAAAGCATCCTATGTCAGACAAGCTGGAGGGATCCAAGCTCTTGAAACTGCGATGAATGAACTGCCTGATTTGCTCCAACGGAATAGAGATATTTTAGACGAAGTAATTTAAATTTTATTATTTTTCTGTTAATTTATTATTATTATTAAGAATTTATTTATTTATTACTGTAATTTTTGTGCTGATTAGGCTGAGAAAATGCTCAGAGAAGAACGCGAATCAGATGATCAGCTTAAAGAACAATTCAAAGAACGCTGGGCGAGAATACCGAGTGCTAAATTAACTGAGCAGCTTACGATGAACGCTCAAAAATATCGCACGATTATTGACAACGCTATTTCTGCTGATAAAGTAAGTGACATATATACTAAGTCATTTATATTACTTTTCTTTTTTAAAAAAAAGACACTGAGATTTTTGGTTTTATACTTTTAGACTGTACGTGAAAAATTTGAGACACATCGTGAGGGTATGGAGACCCTGAGTCTCGACGAGAGTCAATTGGCGTCTGCAATTCCATCTGGTTCAGCAGTTCAAGAGAGTGGAGTAGTAGCACAGCTGAGAAAATTGATGGAAGACGTTGAGACACTGAAGGCAGAGCGGGACGTTATTGAAAGTGAGTTAAAGTCACCAACTGCAGACATGAAGTCTACATTCCTGTCAGCTTTGGCCAAAGACGGAGCCATCGACGAGCCGAATCTATCGGTCGAACACATCGGGAAAGTTTACGGACCATTGACTAGCCAAGTTCGTGATAGTTCAGCTCGTCAGGAAAAATTAATCGCCGAAATTCAGTCCAACCACGCTGCATTTACTCGTGAGCAAAGTGGATCGGGTAGTTCACGTGAAGCAGTACTACGTAAATTAGCAGCAGCGTATGACGCATTTAAAGAGCTCAAAAATAATTTACAGGAAGGAGCTAAATTTTACAATGACCTTACTCAGGTACCAACACCTTTAACCTCCAGTTTAAATTCTACTCAATTGACTTCAACTGGACTAATTATTTATTTAAATATTTATTTTTTAGCTGCTTGTTGTTTTCCAAAATAAAATTTCCGACTTTTGCTTCGCTCGAAAGACCGAGAAAGAAGAGTTATTGAAGGATTTAACAACAAATTTAAGTCACACTGGTCCAGCTGCTACACCTGCAATTCCTTCTCACCATGGAGGTAATTATTAGCAGCAGACCAAAGATACATTTTTTTTTCAGAGATTAATTTTATATTTTTATTATTTAATAACAAAATAAAAATACGTTTTGTATAAAGCCGGCTCTGGAACAAGTTCAGCTCCATCTGACACCGGCTCTGCTCAGTTGCCCTATCCGACACAATACCAAGGAGGAATGCCTATACCTTACGGAGCATCTCCTGCAACGCCTTATCCTACTTACGTTCCTCCTCCGATGCCTCAGACATACAATCCGTATGCAACGATGCCATACCCTGGACAAGGTTCATATCAGTTATATTTATTACTCATATATTAAATGAACTTATATTATAAATATATCTTGATCTGCTAGGTGCGTACAATTATCCGCAGCAGTTTCCACCACCACAGCAGCCCAACTACAGCAATCCTTATGCAACATTCCCGCGTTACGGTGCCCCACCACCTGGACAAAATCCCTGGTAATTTTCGAGCTAAACCCCCCCATTGAAATTATTTAGTGATAAATAATATCATATTGCTTATTTTTATCGTTATCGTTATTAAATATACGGCTTGGCATGTATAGAGATTAAAATTTATTGTGCACAAGCTTGATGATTATTTTTCTAACTAAAAACGCCTGATAATTTTCATGTATATTGTAAAGTGATCAAATAATCATTGTCGATATATTTTAAATATTTTTTAAAAATAAAATTAATGTAATTATCGTTATAAATTATTATAAAGGGCTCTAACAATTACCAACACTAACATATTTTTTTTTCTACATAATTGTAGGGCAGCATTGTTGTAATTTTAAGAATTAAATAAATCAAACTATAAATTGTTTGTGTTCATGATATATTTCAGTAAGTCATATAATTAAAGTGAAAAAAAAAATTGCTATTACCAATAATAATAGTAGTAATAAAATAATTATGCATATATTGATTATACAATTGAATCATTACTTTCAAAAATTATCGAGTGATGTTTTTAATAAAAATATTACGTATTCATTATTTAAAGAATAATTAAAATTTTTCAAATAGGCTCTAATGTCTAGATTGTTGGCTGCTGGATGAAGACGAAGAGCTTCGTGAGCGACGTTTGAATTTTGGTTTCTCAGCGGAGCTGGAAGCGGAAGTTACTTTATTGTCTTTTGATTTGCTACGAACTTCAACGGTCGATTGTAATTTTGAATTCGCTTCATTGTCGCTTCGTTTATCCGGCTTGGACTTGTGGGGAGACCGTTTACGGGGGGAATAATCCCTCTTGCTTCTGCGGTCACGGCTTCTGCGTCGATCCCCGCGCTCGCGTGATCTCCGGTGATCCCTAGACCGCGAGCGTCCACGTCTGTTACGATCCCTCGAGTCACGGCGGCCAAATCTGCCAGGATATCCCCGATTGAACTCGCGATTTCTGTCTCTACGTCTGTAGTCCATATTGTCTCTGTTTCTAAAATTAATTCGGTACTGATTGTTGCTGCCATTATTGTCCGGGTTCCTGTAAAATTTTTCATTGTTTTTCCACATCCTGTCTTTGCCTTCTGGCGACGATTGATAATTATCTTTTTTTAATTTACGTTCTGAAACATTATTGTCATTATGAACATCATTTTTATTGTTAGCTTCGTCTTCATCTTCAGGATTTTCTACAAATCGCCGTTTTTTCGGAACACTGATGATTGGAAGCTCATCTTCCGGTTTCTGATCATCTTTGTGATGCAATTCATGCAATTTTACAGTACGGTTTTGTGCCTGCTTCCAGTGGGGAGGAGTTACACTCCGAGAACGACTCCGAGAAGGAGTATGATATCTCTGTTAAATAAATTTCATTATAAATCGATTCTTTTTTCTTATTAATTAAATTTATTTATAATAAATAAATAAATATATTTACGAAAATCCCGCGGCCCTTGAAAATTCGACCGGTCTTCCGTTGGATCCTCATACGATCACGTCCACCAAAACGCTGTTGCCGAAACTCCTTTTGATTTGAATTATTTGTTGGCCCTGCGCGGAATAAAAATTTATTTGCCGGCACTTCTGGTATTTCATCAGGATCTATCTTGGTAACTGATACCAATGGATGTGTGTTTTGATCATCCTCTTCCTCATGAGAGTCTGCCAATTCTCCATCTTCGGATTTAGCTCTCTTTTTGCTTGACAAATTACAAATATTAATTATTTAACAATAAAATAAATATATAAGCAACTCCAATAAAACAATATTATACTTTTTCTTATGTTTTTTACGTTTCTTCTTTTCCGTTGATGAATCGGAGTCTGAATCAGCAGAACTTGAATCCTTGTCTCGTTTTTTTGCTGGATAAAAAATAAAAAAAATTAATATCTTCCATAGAGAATTTTAAATAAAATTATTTAAAAGAATAATCAAAAGTACATTTAGCTTTGACTTTTAGTACAAGTTCCCCACACTTGGCAATCTTTGCGTCCTGGAGTGGCCGCGACATCCTGTCGACTGGAAGATCCTCGATGTGCGAAACAACTTCTTGGCCGGAAACCACCTCTCCGAAAACCACATGGACACTAAAAAAATAAAATACATAAGTAAAAATGTCATTTTTCAAATAAATAATTATTTTATCTGGACATCTAATCAAGCAAGTACTCACTTGTCGAGATGAGGCGCTGGTTGCGTTGTACTACAACAACAAAATATGATTAAGGAGATGAGTGATGCGGATTAAGAGCCGGCTTTCAGTGGACATTGTGTTGTAGTAGTAGTGCGCAGACCCCTCGCTCACGACTACACAAAAATAGTGCTAGAATGATCAAGAGGAATTGTCTAGTCGGTACGCCGTGAGGTGTTAATACGTATCACAATATTTTAAATCCACTGACTGCGCCGTCAACTGACCGTCAAGTAAACCAACGAAAAATACACCCACACTACAACGAACACCAACCATCATTTTACCTGCATGATCATCACAATCCCGTGCTTGTCTTTTTATTTAAATCTTTCAGAGCTTTTGAGGAGTCAACGAGTTTTCCTGGCCTACGATTACTTAAAATATTTACTGTCCTAACTTAACTTTTATTTATTACTCATGCAACCGATAAAACGCTGAAATAAATTCTTTAGGGCATTATAACTACATCCACATCATGTCTGCTGGTATCACTTATATTTAAGAGTATACTCACATAAAAAACTGCGAACCATTAGTATCTTTACCACGATTGGCCATCGACAGAAGAAAAGGCTTCGTATGATGAACGGAAAAGTTTTCATCTGAAGTATTTTATGCAATTCTTTAAAATAAATTAAATAAATAAATAGAGTTGCAATAAAATACCTGGAAAAGTCCCTCCGTAGATAGATTCCCCGCCAGTGCCATTGCCCACTGAAAAATCACCACCTTGAATCATAAAATCCTTGACAACCCGATGAAAGACAGTGCCTTTGTAGTGCAGCGGTTTCCCGGTCGTCTTGCCGAGTCCTAATTCACCGGAGCAGAGTGCGCGGAAATTTTCACACGTACGTGGACAAACGTCCATGTACAGCTCGAAGATGATTCGCCCCATTGGAAGACCTCCGACTTCCACGTCGAAGAACACACGAGGATTAACCTTCATCCTGGATTTATGTTTCCTGCCAAAGTCCGTTGCTTATAACCTCTAACCCTGGCTGTAATTTTAATTTATCAAAAATTAATATTTATTTAAATAAATAAATAAATAAATGTTAAATTATTACTTTCTGAAGTAAATGCGCACCGTAGATACAAATATTTAAAATTATAACTTACGTAAAAATAATCATAAATCAGCCTCTGGATTGATAAGAGATAATACTCATTACTTTTACTCGGAAATTGGAGTATGGAGTCTACTAATATATATATATATATATATATATATATATATATATGTATATTTATGTGCGTATGTGTCTATGCTACACAATTTACGCTTTTAAAAACATCTAATGTCTATCTATCTTTTTTTACTAATAAATTAACATTCAACACTGGGTTCTGATCAAACTTGGATCCTGCTAAAACTGACAGATGGCAGTAGCTGGAAATTTTTCATTTGAAAAATAAAACGGTTACAATATTAACGAGGGGGAAGTTTAAATATATCATATATAAATATATGTGCTCATAAAACACACAGGAAAAGAAACATAAAAAAGTTGACTCTCGATTTGTGAAGATAGATTTTCTATAAAAAAAAAACAATAGGTAAATGTCATGTAGTTATTTATCAGTTGATGAATTCGTTTAAAAATAATAAGTTGAACTGTCTAATTGACGTTAAAAAATATTTACATTATTTATCTTGGGTTTTTAATTATTTTTTAGTGATTCTGATGGCTTACCGTGCGGGTAGCCAAGATTTAGCTTCGAGTGAAGATGACTCTGATAAAGATTGGGATAAAAGTCCTAAGAGCAAGAAGAGACGTATGAGTAAAGTGTTGGAAGATGCTGTGGCAGCTAATGATGATGACATGTCAGTTTGGGTTGATTGTATTTACTTAAAATTGTGTGTATTTATTATTTTGAATTTTTTTGTAGGGATGATGCTTCGGAGGATGATGAAGAGCTAAATAATAGCAATCGTATGACACCCAGTATTGAAAAGGCGATACAGCGAAGTATATCTAAACTTAGTCAAGAAAATTTGGACCTAGATGCTGATGAAAAAAAGTCATCACCAAATGACCATAGTTATTGTGTTTCAAAAAGTCCGATTTTGTTTGAAGATGACGATGGTATGAATAATTAATTTACTCTGCGTAATTTTTTGGTTTTGTTTGATGAATTGGATTTATTTTTTAAAGATTTTATTGGTGGACATGAAGGCGAAGCGATTGATGGAGATCATTCAGAAAATTTAAATGATTCAGATCATTTAGATAAATCTAGTTATGCTGACCAGAAAGTTGAAGCAATCGATGTTGATAATTTTGATGAAAGTAGTTCAGAGGAATCAGTAGTTAGTGACTCAAGGATAGAAGATGTTCAGACAACGCATTATAAGATTGCTGAAGAAGCTCCGTCTCTAGCTGATCAAATGGCCAAGTATAATTTAAAAGTACTTAAAGTTATGGTGGGTTATTATTTAACTTATTTTTTTATAACTAAAATGAACTCAGTAATTTTTAAATATTTTTTAAAAGGTTGTTCGAAATGATGGGAAAGTTATTATTCCTGTGGAAAATGGTACTGAATTTGAACCGGAAGAAAATGTCAATGATAAGTTGTCTCAAGATGCTGTACAAAATCATACTTTGAAAAAGTTTAAACTGATAGAACGAAGAGCTTCTGATGTGTCAAATAAATCATCAGGAAATTCTGTGACGGGATCACCCAGAGAAGTAGAAATAAATTCTCAGAAATTATCAAATAGTCAAGAAAAAAAAAGTAGTCAGACTAGTTATAAAGAATTGAATAATAATGATCTAGAATTGAAGAGTGATGATAAAATACTGATAGTTGACACTGATGATCCAAATATTAAAATTATTCATCGGGAAATAAATAATAATAGTCAAGAATTAAGTCCTGGTGGATCATTTACTGCTGTAGTGAGTGATTTAGTACAGGTAGAAATGAAAAATGAAATATCAGGCGCTGAAGGTGAAGAGGAGAGTAAAAATATTTTGGAAACAATGAAGAAAGATGAAGAAGCGATAGAAGCTCCAGATGTTAAGGACATTAAACCAAAGATTAATATCAAACCAACGACTGATCATTCAACTAGGGATTTAGGAAAAAAAGCTCTAGAGACGTACAAAGAACAACAATCGCTTACTGTTGAACGTTTGCACGATCTCCATGGATCACTGATCTCTCGTCCTACTGAGTCTACCCGAGCAAAGGATCCAGCAGGTCTGAGTACTCCTCTCATGCCCCACCAACAACATGCTCTGGCATGGCTTCTATGGAGAGAGCAGCAGAAACCTCCTGGTGGAGTTCTAGCTGATGAAATGGGACTCGGAAAAACCCTGACAATGATATCGCTGGTACTGAAAACGCTGCCGGAGTTTAGGAAAAAAGACGAAGATAAAGACAAAAACTACCGGAGATATAAATTGCTCAAGTATTCTGGAGGAACTCTGGTAGTTTGTCCGGCTTCATTAGTCTCGCAGTGGGGTCAGGAGATACGAAAACATTGCAAAAGGAATCAGCTTGTATTTGAATCTTACCATGGGCCGAATCGCGAGGTGAATGTCAAAAGATTATCGAAAAATGATATCGTCATAACGACGTATAATTTATTGAGCCGCGAAAGCAATAACACAGGGATCAGTAATTTGTTGTACAAAATTCAGTGGGAACGAGTGATACTCGATGAAGCTCACGTTGTTCGTAACCACAAGAGCCAAATGTGCGACGCCGTTTGTCGTTTGACCGCAGACAGACGTTGGGCCATCACTGGAACTCCGATCCACAATAAGCAAATGGATCTCTACGCTATTTTGAAGTTCTTGCAGTGCTCGCCATTTGATGACCTTAGAATTTGGAAACGCTGGGTTGACAACAAAGATGACGCAGGCCATCAACGGCTCACTACTGTAATGAAGACTCTGATGCTACGACGTACCAAGCAAGAGCTGATGGTCAAAGGAGAAATGCAACCTTTGACTAAAAAAATTTTAAACACAATTCGTGTTCCTTTAGATGCTGACGAGCGATTAGTTTATGAGAAAGTTTTGATGTACTCACGGACACTTTTCGCTCAATTCCTGCATCAACGCTCTGAGAAACACCACATGTTTGAAATGGGCGCTAGATACGATCATCGGCGTCCAACTACTTCTCCATACATAGCGGGATTCAATAAAGCGCAGCAGCAGTTGCTGGCCCAACATGCCGACGTCCAGTCTCATGACATCCTGGTGTTGCTGCTGAGACTTAGACAGATCTGTTGCCATCCATCTCTGATTCACGCCATGCTGGACAAAAATGATTTAGACCCACAAGCTCTTGGTGACGGTGCAATTAACTTTCAATTGTTAAACCAAATAAATAACGTCAATTTAAGAGACGATGCTGGTAATGATCCTGATGACGACGACGAAGAAGAAAGTGGTGTCAGTGAAAGAGTAATTGAAAATTTATTGACCAAAGACAATCCTGTATTTGATCCCGAGCGGCAGAGTGCTAAATTGCGGTCTATTATCACAGTAACTAAGCAGATATTAACGAAAAAAGAAAAAGTTATAATAGTATCTCAGTGGGTAGGATACTTGCAAATCATAGCAAACAATTTAAATTCAATTGACGGCGCTACGTATAAATTATTTATCGGCAGTACTTCGATTAAAAATCGCCAGAAAATGATCGACTCATTTAACAGCCCCGATGAGGACCCGCAGATTCTTCTTCTGTCATTGAATGCCGGTGGAGTGGGACTTAATCTTATGGGAGGAAATCATCTGATGCTGATCGACATTCATTGGAATCCTCAGCTCGAGTTGCAGGCTCAGGACCGCATCCATCGGTTCGGTCAGAAAAAAAATGTATTTATCTACAAGTTTATCTGCAGTGACACAATTGAAGAACGCATTGAGAGTCTCCAGCAGAAAAAATTGAAAATTTCAGGAGAAATTTTAAGCGGCAGCGGCAAGGTCAGCACCAAACTGACCATCGATGATCTGCGATCGCTTTTTAATATATAAGACTGATTACCAGCCTTGAATTTATTATTATTTACTACGTTTTCCTCGACGATGGCTTTAGTTAACGAACTTAAGCGAAAAATGAATTTTAATGTAAATTTAAATGATTTACAATGAAATAAGAAATACTTTAAATAGCATATAGATAAAGTATATGAATTAATATATATCATTATGTAATTTTTTATGGTATAATATGAAAATAAAAATTATATTTTATTTAATACTCATTACAATTTGTTTAATTAGCTCGTAATTGTAAATTTGAATTTTCTTTTTTTCCCGCCAAATTTTAAACGCATTCATACAGCATCCAATAAAAAAAAATCAAATCAAACAAGTCGCTGAAAAAAAAAATAAGTAGGTGGCGGTATAGTCGATAATTCAAAATTCCAGTGATCACATGTCCATTGAATTTAACGGTCACACAACAAAACCAAAGCGTCACTTGTAATTTATAAAATGATGCAAAAGTTTTAAAGTATTAGACGTTTTTATTTGTTTGAAAAGTATTTATTAATTAATAGTAATAATTAGTGGCTTGGTTTTGAATTAAAAATAACAGTAATGGAAAATCACAACAAATCTATTGTCGTTGTTGATTCCTCTGATGAAGTTTTCACGGATGATTCGGTAGATGATACTCGTTGGACTAAAAAAATTACGAACCAGAGTGATGATAAAGTGATCATCCAGGAGACAGATGATGAGAGGTGACTGATAATGTTCTCGTATAATTTTGCACGACTTATTTTAAATTATTTGAAATTATTTTGAATTTTTTATTTACAGTGACTTCGACAATAGCGAAGATGAAAGTTTTGTCAGTAGACCAAAATCTTTAGAACTTAATCCGAAGCTTAAGCGAATCCCTCCAGACTCTGAAGATGATGAGTAAGTACTCAGCATTAATTTTTTTTGTTGACGCCAATGATGTCATTCTATTTTACTAATGACATTCAATGCTACTTAATTTTGTTGATTTCTGATAATCAATGACCTTGCATTTAATTAATAGCATAGAAGCAAAGAATGACCACAGTGATAATTCACACTCCAAGTTCGAAGTGACATCAGGTCATTCAGATGATGAAAATTGGATTAAAAAACGTTCTGATCTAAACGACCCATTACTTGAAGACTCATATGACAGGTAAGGATTTGATTTTAGTTTTATTAAGTAATTCATTTTGTCATTAATCGAGATTTGAAATTATAACTTTAATGTCTACAGCATGCAGGAAAATGGAAGAGTTGAAGAAAGCTTTGCCGGTGCACCAAAACCTTTTGAACTTCCTAAAAAACTCGGGCAAATTCCATCAGATTCTGAAGATGATGAGTAAGTAATCAGTATTAATTTTTTTGGCGCTGGATGTCATTAATTTATTTCATTTATAAGTAAATAATTAACTTATTATTTCGTTTTTTAATTACCAGTGACTTTGAAGACAGAAAAGTTGATGATAGTTTTATAGGAGCGAGTAAATTTCGCAATCGGAAACGAATCAATCGAATACTCTCAGATTCTGAGGAGGATCAGTAAGTAGTTTTTTAAAACTTTTTTGTGTGATGACATTTATATTTTATCTCTTTACTGACAATTCAATTTATTTTGTTTATTTAGCGGCGAAGCTGATGAAGACTCGGGAAGAATGACTCCAAGTATCAAAAAAGCAATTCGACGAAGCATTTTTAATCTAAGTCGCGCTAAGTCGAATTCATCAGCTGAAAAAAGAGAGTCAGAAAGTCATGCAGATTTACAAGAAGATGATAACTTACAGCTAAATAAAACCAATGGATCTTATCGATCAGTTGACTCCTCTAGTGAAGATGAAGAGAACCTTATAGTTAAAGGTCGTGATAAAAAAAAAATTAATAACAATAGCGACGTCAGAGTAGGAAACAGTAGACGCTCAGATTCAACTTTTGATGACAGCTTCGAAGAGCAAATTACATATGATGAAAAAAAATTAACTAACAACAATAACGTCAGTAAAAAATGGAACCAAAGTTTAGATTCACATGCTGATGTCAGTCACGGAGATCAAGCCGGAAATGATTTAAGTACCAGCTTTCGGCAGAACAAAGAGAACGTTTCTAGTGTAGAAATATCGTATGAAAAGTCAAATATCGAGACTAGTCTTCATGATAATTCGATCGACTCGACAATCGATCAAATTAATGCCAATCATGTAGAGTATAATGAATCTGAAATTGAAGTAAATGATAGTGCCCATCAAGAAGAAATTATTATTATTGATTCTGGTAACAAAGCTTTTCTACAATTGATAAAAATTAACTATTAAATCGTTGATTATATTTAAAAATCAATTTTATTTTTTAATTTACAGATAAATCTGTTCCAACTACTGAGGATGAACAAGAAATGCCATCTAAAAAAACTCTACCCAAAATACTTGATAAAAGTCAACTGAAAAATGAAATCGAACGTCTGACAAAAGAAATTGAAAGAACAAAGGTAATTTTTTTTGTGTAAATTTTTGTTGATGAACTATTTTTTTTGTTTGATAAAAATAAAAATTAAAAATAATTTTCAGGCATTTTTATTACAAGGCAACATTGAGCTTCTTCCTGATAAAGGAAAAAAATTGAAGATGATAATATTTAAAAATCACGAAAGCATAGAAGAATGCAAGCGACAACTAGAACAAATCCAGGAAACTGAAGAAAATAACTCCAGCTCATCATCACTGCATCAGAGTCACAACCTCTCGTCTGATAATGAAGATTCTATCAATGATCCCAATTACTTTCCTCACGACAGCCCTTCGCCACCTAAAAGAAACTCAGATAACACAACAAAGTTTAATCGCACAAAATTGTTGAAGCCTACGGCTGACACGAGCATAGAGCATTTGGGAAAGAAAGCTTTAGAAACATTTAAAAATGAGCAAGCACTGACAGTAGAGCGTCTGGAGCATCTCCATGGGTCTCTTATATCCCGACCCACAGAAAATGAACGTGCGGAAGACCCAAGAGGACTCGTGGTCCCTCTAATGCCACATCAGCAGCACGCCTTGGCATGGTTGCTGTGGCGTGAAACGCAGAAGCCACGTGGTGGTGTCCTCGCAGATGATATGGGGCTCGGCAAAACGCTCACAATGATTTCGTTGGTCATTAAAACTTTGGCAGAAGCTTCCAGTGAGGATGAAGAAAATAACGGTAGCGAATGGATGGGCAGAGGCAGACGATCCGAGCATCCGGGAGGAACTCTTGTCGTTTGTCCGGCTTCTCTAATTAATCAGTGGAAGGGCGAAGTTGAGAAGCGTTGCAAGCGTGGAGTACTCACTGTTGAAGTGTACCATGGTACCAATCGAGAGAAAGCAGCTAGACGTCTTGCGCGCAATGACATGGTAATTACAACATACAATATTCTGTCGCGAGAGTGTAAAACCCAGGGCCAGATATTTCAAATTCGCTGGAAGAGAATCATACTCGATGAAGCCCATACTATTCGCAACCATAAAAGTCAAGCTTGTGATGCAGTTTGTAAGTTGAAGGCTGCCAAGCGATGGGCGCTCACGGGTACTCCTATTCACAACAAAGAAACGGACATATTTGCTATCCTGAAATTCCTTCAGTGCTCACCCTTTGATGACATCCGAGTATGGAAGCGTTGGGTAGAGAACAAAAGCGACGCTGGCGTTGAGAGACTCGCTACCGTGATGAAGACTCTGATGCTTCGTCGTACGAAGCAGGAACTCACGATGAAAGGGGAGCTGGAGTCTCTACCGGAGAAACAGATTGATGTCATCAAAGTATCGCTAGACAAAGATGAACGACTGGTGTACGACAAAGTTATGATGCATTCAAAGACAATATTTGCTCAATTTTTACATCAGCGAGCTGAAAAACAAACACTATTCCAACTGGGTGCCACGGATTATAGAGCGCCTGTTAATTATCACAATACCAAGTTCAATAAAGCGCAACAACAACTACTAGCTCACCACGCTGATGTTAAATCGCATCAAATTTTGGTCCTTCTGTTGAGACTGCGTCAGATTTGCTGCCAGCCAGCGTTGATCCATGAGATGCTTGATCAGGAAGAAATGGAAATTAATGGATTAGAAGATAAATTAAATAATGATGGTCTTGTTTCTCAAATGATACGTATGAATATCTCAATAAGTACTTCAGAGCATGGTGATGATGAAGACGAAGAAGAAGAAATAGGAGTTGACCAGCGGGTGGTCGAAAATCTTTTGACCTCAGAGAATCCGGTATTTGAATCAAAGCGACAGAGTTCCAAGTTACGAGTAATTCTTGACCTCGTTCGCGAGATTTTGGATAAAAATGAGAAGTTAATTATAGTGTCCCAGTGGACATCGTATCTTAATATAATCGGCGACTGTCTGCGTACAATACCTGGTGCTACTTTTGAAAAATTCACTGGACAAGTTGCTGTAAAAAACCGTCAAGCAATTGTGGATAATTTTAATTTTAAAAAAAATCCTCGAATCCTTCTGCTGTCACTCTGCGCCGGCGGGGTGGGACTCAATCTCGTTGGTGGCAACCATTTGCTTCTTGTCGACATCCACTGGAACCCACAGCTTGAATCCCAGGCTCAAGATCGAATTTATCGATTCGGGCAAAAGAAAAATGTTAATATTTACAAGATTATTTGCTCAGATACTATTGAGGAACGAATTCAGCAGTTGCAAGAGAAGAAAATGTCACTTGCCGATTCAGTATTAGGTGGCACTGGCAAAGTCGCGTCCAAACTTTCTCTTGATGACTTGAAATCGCTATTTAATATGTAAAGAATCTTTTATATTTTTGATGCCCACCAATTTGACAAATCAACCACTCCCGTAATTTTTAAAAATTAATATTTAAGAGATTATATTTTTTTTTTACACAAATTTATTACCTCGATGAAAAAAATTTTTTATTAGATATTATTTATAAATAGATATTTATTTTGTTAATTATTAATATTACATTTAAACTTATAAATTAACTTAATTAATCTCCTGTATCACTAAGTCTTCACGCGGTGTATGCTATTCCAAACACCGTATGAAAAATATATGAATAGTCCTGCATAAAAATAAATAATTTTATATATTATATATTAAATATAGTTGTTGTTATTAATTATTTATTATTGTAATTATTCTTTAATACAAACCGATAGCCATCCATATCGAAAATCTTATCCACGTCATGACGTCCAGCATCATCATCAGATAGACATTTATGATGATACTGAGCGCTGGCAAAAATGGAACCAGTGGAACCTAAAATTACATTCATTTATTTTAAGATGTTACTTATTTATTTCAGAACTCAGAAACTTACAGAGAATGTTAATTTCTTCCCCGAAACAGGCTGATAATAAATAAACACGAGGATAGCAATCAAAAGTATCACTAAAATTGCGAGTATTGCAATTAGCCAGGGTCTGCCCTCGGATACTTCGGTGGCAAAAGTTGTAAGGAGGCCCGTAATCAAGAAGCAAAGAATGACTACAATAATTAATGATAATTATCAGTAGTTTTAAAGTAGATAATTAAATTATTGATAATTATAATTATAATTATAATTAAAATACTTACAGTAAATAAATACAAGAACAGAAACAATTTGAGAGGTGAGTTTTGTTGAAAGTTGGATATTATTTGCATTTATCAATTGCATTACAATAAATTTGAATGTCCTTGGATCTCTGTCAACTTTTTTTTCATACGCTTCACTTTCTTCATACCTAATTAATTATTTTAATTAAATCCAATAATTATTAATTAATGATTTTTTTGTTTTTAGAATTAATTTAAATTTACCGCAAAATAAGAACACATGCCGCGACTATCGAATATGCGAGTAAAGTTCCAATGCTCATCATCTTGACAAGTTGGTCTAAATTAAAAATAGCCGCAAGTACTCCTGGTAAAATAAATATATTTATCAATAATTAATCATTAATAATTTAAATAAATATATAAATTACCAGTTAGAAATCCTGCTGAAAGTGTACCCATCATTGGAGTGTGAAAACGCGAGCTGACTTTCCCCATCCATTTAAATATCAATCCGTCTGAAGCCATTGCGTAGATAACTCTTGGCAGGGGAAACATTGCACCAAGTAAACTACCAATTTAATTATTTAATGTAGTAGTAAATAAATTGAATGTATGAGAAAATTTTAAATGATTACCTTGAACACAGGCCGCAGATCGCGCCGATGGACACGAACCACTTGGCCCAATCCCACCCGATTACTTCAAAGAGGTGTGGGAATGGAGCATTGGGGTCTTGTTCATAGTACGGCAGGACTGTCGTCAGGATGGCAGAGACTCCGAAGTACGCGAGGAAGACAACAGTAAGTGAGGCGACGATAGCTATGGGGATTGACTTCTTAGGATCTTTGGCTTCTTCACCGGCTGTTGCTACACAATCGAACCCGATGAATCCATAAAAACATGAAGCTGCTCCTTTTATTATTCCCGCGATTCCGTAGGGCGCAAATCCTCCAGTTCCACGTTCGCCACACGGTTCTTTTGTGCACCCGGTATCAATTTTCCAATTTGCTACGTTCGCTGTCGTTTGTTAAATAAGTAGATAAGTATAAATTTCATTGAATTTATAATTACAAAGTAGTGAACTTACCTTTGATAGATCCAGCACCGACGACAAATAGCACGACTCCTAAATTTACTAGAGTAAAAAAATTATTTGCCAGCGACGACTCTTTAGCTCCAAATGCCAGAGCGACTGAAAAGTAAATAAATGATTTTATTTAAATAAATATTAATTATTTATGACATTTGTGCTCTCACCAGAGAACGCGATTGTGATTCCGAAGGCAAAGAAATCCGGGTAGGGAGAAAAATGATCATTTTCAAAGTGAGCCGCCGATTGAAACGCAGTTCGCATGGAATTGTTGAACAAAGCATCGACGTAAGTACTGAGGCCCCGGACGACGCTCGCAGAACCGATCACGTACTCCAGAATGAGGGTCCAGCCGATTAAGAACGCGGTAAACTCTCCCATTGTAACGTAACTATAGACGTAAGCTGACCCTGCCTTGGGTACTCTGGCGCCGAATTCTGCATAGCAGAGACCTGTCCAATTGATAGGGACATTAGTACAGCTGATTTATTAATTCATGTTGATAGTTTATATTTACTGTACTCATTCACCTGCGAACATTGAAGCCACCGCAGCGATAGCAAAAGAAATCACCACAGCCGGACCAGCGAGATTCTTAGCAACAGATCCTGCAAGAACATAAACACCAACACCAAGAGTCGATCCAATACCAAGGGCCGTGAGGTCTAATGTTGAAAGACATCTTGCTAAACCAGACTCCGAAGGTGTTGAAATTAATTTCTTCCTCGTGAAGGCATTTATTATCCGACCAAATCCAAATATTTTCATGATCTCTACGATCTACAATATTTTTATTAAAAGTAAAATGATGTTGCGGCAAAATTATTTTATTTTACACACGAAATTTTCTTGCACACACCCGCCGTACTTTACTTAGTAGATTTAACTGATAAAATAATTAATTCCTCTAGATTCTAGGTCACTGGTGACAGATCATTGGGTCAGTTTGTTACTGCGATATAAAATAAAATTGATAATTCAAATAAATGACAAATTTAAAGGAATCTGAGAAGACAACTCACCCGAAACTTCAGCGAGTTTATTCTTCTTTAAATGAAAGTTTGAGCAACAGTACTATTTAAACATAAAATTAAAGTTAAAACTGTTTATTACTTGAACTGACAGATAAAAATAATGTTTGATGTATTAAATCTGATAATCTCTGTTTTAATTATTTAATTTCGTAATTCTTATCTTGCTTAAGCGATATGAGATTCATTAGGTGATAAAGTTACGATAAATATAATTTTAATTGTTACAATGGTTCTCAATGGTAATAAATAATAACCATAGTTACTGTTTTTTAAAAATATATTTTATATTACATATAAATGGACGGTTTTATTAATACAATTCAATTAAATAAAATTATTTAATACGTAATAAAAATAATTGTTAATTTATTTTGAGGAATAACTTCTTTTTATTATTATAAATAATTGTGTAAAAATTTATCCTAAGTATACTAATCTCTATCGTTAGTATTTGCATAGGCCTTTAAGACTTATCAAATAAAAATAATCAAAAAATAAAATGAGTAAAATATTTATATAAAAACTTCCAGGCAGTTGATGGTGTTAATTTATAAAACATGATTATTATTTTTATTGAGATTCAAAAATTGGACGGATTGATTTCCTTACTACTGACTATAACGACAGACTAATTACGTCTGCAATTTATTTAAAAATTCTGATTAGTCCTGCAGCAACTGCTGCCAGCAGACAACTTGTTGATATGCTGTATCTTTTAGCTGATGACTGCAAAGAATAAACAAATTAATTAATGACCAGATCAGAATTCAGAGAAGGATTAGGGATTTGTTCAATTAAAATACTTGGAAAATTATAAACTACTGGAGAAGGGATGCGATAAAAAGTGGAATCAAAGAGCAATGGGTAAGAATGAGGTGCGGATGTGTAGGGTGTATAAAAAGGAGCAGAAAGATTGGGGTGTAGGCTGGGTGGAAGTGATTTAGAAACATTGGAGCACTTGGTAGAATGTGAGAGTGCGAGGACTTAAAAAAAGAGGTGACAGAATGTTGGAATGAAAGGAAATGATAAGAGTAAGGTCAGGCAGTAATCATTGAGTGAGGTGTATGTGTGCCTACTTTCGGGAAATTCAAAGTATAATTAAAGACCACTCGGTAGCAAAAGGGATTTAGCTTGTAAATAGACAAAGGTTTTAGATTACAGTCAACAGAAATAAGAAAGACGGGGTATGAGTTTGTAAATGAAGGAGACTGAAAGTAAGACGGTTTATAAAGTATCGTAAAGCTCAAATGCAATACAAATAAAATATATTACTATTACTTACGAAAATATAATAATTACAACGATCTCCTTTACAACAATCAGAACATTTCCAATCTTGGTACCACACATAAGTGCAATCTTTCATATTTCTTTTCTTCTGTCTGTCGCACTCATCATAAGACATACATTTCTTCGAAACGTAGTATTGCTTTGGAGCTCCCTCGGACCAATAAGGCAGACCTGGAGACAGAATATAAATAAATGTAAATGAACCTAGTCCAGGTGATGCTTGATGATTTTAATATAAAAAAAACACCTACTTCCCCATCTTATTTCAGTGTAACAAGCATCTTCAGTGTGCTCACATGTTATTATTGAATTCAAACATTTTTCTCTATTTCCCTCCTGATTGTCACAGACATAACACTCTAGGGCGTTGCCTAAAACATAATACAATAATAAAATGATTCATGTTTTTAACCATAAAAATAAATTACATAGGTTTTTAATATTTAATATTATTATTCAAATTCTTACCAAGTGACAGTGAGTAAATAATTAAAAAAACAATTAAAAGTCGTCGCTTCGTTATTTCAGTCATAATTTATTATTACTTGTTATTTATTAAACAACAACATCCAGTTTTTAATGAGTAATATTTACTTGGAGATGTAGGCTAATGACAACCTGCTGCAATGTATGTAAAAAATATATATTGTATTAGTATTGGTACTGACTCGGTACGGGTATACTATGGTTTTAAAAACTATAGTAAGTTGTGGGTGGGAGGAGTTGGAGCTGGATAAAAAAAGGATAAGGTGAATTTATAACGAGCGAATAATAACCGTTTTATAAAACAAAGAAATATATAAAAAACACTTGTGTTCACTTCTCCCTATTGAACTAAATAATCAATTACAATAAAATTTTGACCTTGACAATCTCTAGCTGATTCATCATCACATCACTTACTGGTACTGGCACTGGTACATCCGGACTTACTGCATCTTTATAAATCTGTCAATATGGTAAACTAATTTTATTAATTACTTTTTTTGTTATAAATTTAAACTATTGAGGCGTGTAAATATTTACGACTGGATCTGATAATTGTTTGTTTTTTAATTAGACTTCACAGAGTACGTGTGACATTGAAGATGAAGTGAGAAAAGCGATAAAAGATTTCCGATTCCGTAAGAGTAAGAAAAATGCTGCGTTGATTATAAAAGTTAATCGTGAAAAACAAACTGTCTGCTTGGACCAACTTATTGAGGTAAACTTTTTTTATGATGCGAAAAGTAGCAGACACGAAAGAATTTTATTTAAAAAAGTAATGATACTTAAGTTAGCAGACGTCTAATATTTTTCGAATTTTTTAAAAACGATAAACTACACAATTAAATATTTTTAAAAATTGCACATAGTTTTTTAAATTTTCTACATGTGCATATTTATATTTTTTTTTTTTTTGTAACTGATTTGGTGAAAAAGAATTCGGAAATTGTAATTGTCTACTAACTTGAGGATCATAAAAAGTAATTGAGTAGAAAAAGATTTTTTTAAATTCTTGAATTTGTTTTCGTCAGTACCCTGATTACAAACTTCGATTGAATCTGATTAAAACTCCATCGGATTTTTATCAGATGCAATCGGAAACAGACAATCAATCAGAATTACTTGGGAACGTTCCGATTATACGGTTTAAATTTTCCCATTAGAATGAGTTGGAAAATAAAAACTTTTTATTCCGATTTCCAATTAACTTTCAACCGGAAATTCCTGATTAAAATTTTCCAATCGTAGTTCTTGATCAGGATATTTTATTTATTTGAAATGAAAAAATTTCAGTCTGTTACTTTCAGTGTCATTTTGAATAATTTTCTAATTAAATTGAATATTTAAACTTAATTTTATTAATTTATTGCAATAAATTATTTCAGGATGTCGAAATAGATGAACTGCAAGAAATAATACCGAGTCATGAACCAAGATATATTGTGTACTCATATAAAATGGAGCATGCAGATGGTAGGATAGCCTACCCAATGTGTTTTATATTTTACACACCACGAGATATTCAAATGGATCTGCAAGTTTTGTACGCAACAATGAAACTCGTTCTTCAGAAAGAAGTCGAGCTGACAAAATGCTTCGAAGTGCGAGAGCTGGAGGAGCTCACTGAGGAATGGCTCAAAGAAAATTTATCTAAATAAAGTAATAATTATATTGGTTATTTTTTATATATACGAAAAAAATATTTTGCGACTGCCAAAACTTGTCGATATTTAAAAAAGACTATAACTCATCACATCACAATTTGTTATAATGAAATTTATTAATATTCTTTTTTCTAAACAGTATTTAATTGCAACAATTTTAAATTAATGAATTTATACTTTTGATACCATGTTTTTAAATTTTATAATTAACGCTAATTAAATTGATATCTATGTAAAAGATTTTGAAAACTAGTCAATTCGATAGTTTAAATTATATACCAAATATTTAAGAGGTGGCGGTAATACATATTAATAAATAATTGCTTTTGTACATTTTTTAATATTAATCATTAATTATAAAACGATTTCTACTTATCAAGTAAATAAACTACAGTAAGTTTCGCTGTTATGATTAAAAAAAAAATATTAAAGCTTCAAATGACAAAAAAAAATGAATAGCAGATCAATGACTAGAATCATGCTGATACTCATGTATTGATAAAGTAAAAAATCTGTACATCATTAATCATTACAATAGAAAATCTCTTGAATCGATAAACAAACATATGATTATTTAATTACCCCCCTAAATTTATAGTACGGATGACAAAAATTATTTAAAGTCATTACAGTAAATGTACCTGACACTTAACACTAATCTGCATCGTAGCGTTAATTTGTTCGAATAATTTTAATAATTATCATTAAGGCAAAACTTTAGTAGCTGCTGATACACTGAAACAATCTCGAAGATTGGCACTATGGTTTACTAATTAACCAAAAATAAGAGCTAGGCTTTGGAAGATTTATTACTTAATAGCCCTTTGTATTTTTTATTTATCGTCCTAAGTTACAAATAATATAAAAATTATTTCGTTGGCAGTTTAAAAATCACTTAGTGAATAAGTGAACTTATCATTCTGAAAAAAAAAAAAAACTTTTGATAATTTTTTTACTTGGATATTTTGTGACAGCAAATAATTACCTGACTTGAAAGTTTGAATTTAAATGTCTGGTGACATTTAAACTCGCAGTTCCAATGCAGGTGATATGAAAATAAATAAAAATAGGATAGTAAATAATGAAAGCATACCCGTATAAGTAATAGAAGAAACAAAGCAAATAAAATGCAAGTTTGATCCATCCCTCTCTTTGACATCTTGCCAAAACATTGGCATTTAAAATACTTGTAGCGTCATACAGACCAGGACCTGACATTACCGGCCTCGTCAAGTATCTGTTTACATGGTAGGCAATCAACGGAGCATTTATTAATATTGACAACCATTCCCCGCTTATTAAGAATAATACATTTATCAGAAGATGCAGCCCATATTCAAAAGGTACGAGCTAAAAATAAAATAATCGTTTTTTTATCTTATCTCTTGAGAAAACACATTCATTTAAGTAAAACTCATTTACATACAGGATTAAGACTATTGCACTGCTCAATAGGATTTTTATACTCTGTTTTTAATTCATCAAATGCAATCACCTGTAAAAAAAATTTTAATTTAATCGATATAAAGTTTTTTAATTGCGAAATTGAACTTGAAAATATTCAAAGTGTTCAGTTAAAGGTTATGATTAATTAGTTTATGAAGTAAAAAAAAAAAATTTCTAAGACAAATAATTATAAGTATTGATGATTTAAAATACTCACATGGAAAATAGCGAAAAATATGAGAAATGCATCAACAATCAGTGAAATAATATATGAAAAAGCAGATAAACTAAACGCCATTGTTATGACACTGTTATTTATTTTATTTATGAATCATGCGTACAATTAACTTCCGATGTATATTTAAAATCCTCTTTTTAAATAAATTTATTAAAATATTTAACATTTATTTTGACTCCAGTACTTCCGCCATCGTCGCCATTGCAATCTCGCACCTGCCGCTTTTTAAAAACTCTTTCTAAAAATTAAGTTTTTTAAAATCATTTTTAAACTATTTAAAATTCCCGCCGTAATTTAAATGATTATTAAAGTTATTTAAATAATAATTAAATTGTACTTAGTAATTATTTTCAGTGAAAATAATTATTTTTTAGTGTGTATTTATAGATGGCGCGACTAACTTCCGGTCTCAAACAAGCAACGTCGGCATTTTGGAGGGCAGCCATTACAAGCTTTGTAGTACAGCGTCATTTGAGATCAGCTCGGCTTCGCAACAGTTACAAGTAAGTTTTAAATCCATTTATCTACAATATTTAAATCACCAATCGATATTTAAATTACATTCCATGTTAACACTCAACAACTACTAAAGTAATTAAACCATTGAGTTGCTAAATTATTATATTATTTGAATATTTAAACGCGATATAAATTTATCTGTAGAAAACGACGCCGACGATTATCCAGTATTTTAAATCAGTTGATTTTTATTACTTTCATAAATTAAATTTGTCTCAATTCACAACACAATTTTAAAATTGATCAGGTCTAGAAATTTTTAAATTGATCTAGAATAAATTTGTCTATATTAGTCATTAATAGAGTAAATAATTACCAAGTAAGCATGCTACCGAAAATGGCGGCGTAGTCCTTTGTCTATGAACTTACAGAGCAAGCTTGGGTTATAACTCTGAAGTTATTTATTTAACCACGTGTTTTTTTTTTTATTAATTTAGATAAAATCCATTCGCAATCATGGCTGATAACGATGACCTTTTGGATTACGAAGATGAGGAACAGACCGAGGCGGTAGTTGATGGGAGTGGAGACGCGCCGGCTAAAAAAGAAGTCAAGGGTACATACGTTTCAATCCACAGCAGCGGTTTCAGAGATTTCCTGCTGAAACCAGAAATTCTCCGGGCCATTGTTGACTGCGGTTTCGAGCATCCATCAGAAGGTAATATATATTTTTATAACTAATACCAGTACTATTGATTTTTTTTTAAATGAATGACGAATTTCTATAGATAGGGACATATGATAATTATGATTATTTATCTATTCTGAACATTTAAAATTAGTAACCTAAATGCTTAGATCCTTGTGAAGAATAAAAAATTAATGATTTATTTTTATACTTATAGTTCAACATGAATGTATTCCACAAGCTGTACTTGGTATGGATATTCTGTGCCAAGCCAAATCCGGTATGGGAAAAACAGCTGTGTTTGTGTTGGCAACTCTGCAACAGCTTGAGCTAACAGAGAATCAAGTGTACGTGTTGGTAATGTGCCATACACGTGAATTAGCATTCCAAATCAGTAAAGAGTATGAGCGATTCAGCAAATACATGCCTCAAGTCAAGGTGAGATATTAATATTCATTTACATTTAAACTTTTCTTTTTATTACTTGTTATAAACATTAAAAATCAACAATCTCCAGATGATGTAACACTATTCTTAGCCTAAAGATGATGACATCTGTTTTTACCACTACCCACTACTGATGGAGACTTACAAAAATTAATTTTCAAATTAATATTTATTTTATAATTTATCTAATTATATGTTATTTTTATTTTTAAAGGTTGGTGTCTTCTTTGGTGGACTTCCAATTCAAAAAGATGAAGAAGTTTTAAAAAATACCTGCCCACATATTGTGGTAGGAACACCAGGACGTATTCTTGCACTTGTGCGCACCAAAAAACTTAATCTTAAACACTTGAAACATTTCATTCTCGACGAATGTGATAAGATGCTCGAATTATTGGGTAAGCATAATTTATAAGTAATATTTTTATTGATTTAAAAAGAAACAATTAAGAATGATGTCCTCTTTCGTCACGAGCCTAAAATGATGACAAACATTTTCTACCACCCACAACTGACTTAATATTTTATTAATTACCAAGTAATTAATTTAATTGCCAATAGACGGTTTTTTAATAAGAGAAAAATTTTGATTGCAGATATGAGACGAGATGTACAAGAAATTTTCCGTAGCACTCCTCACGGCAAGCAAGTGATGATGTTCAGCGCAACATTGTCTAAGGACATTAGACCAGTCTGCAAAAAATTCATGCAAGATGTAATTAGCCAAACTTCTTCTTCACTGCGATCCTCGATCGATTCTACCTCGTTGGCCCTATGCTTACACCCAGGAGACCGCTCAGGCCTCGCGAAATATAACGTTCGAGGATTAATACCCGCGGGTTAGGCTAGCTAGTGACACCAACCGTTGTATAAATCTATCCAAATACTTTACACATCTGAACTATCCTGAAAACTTTCATGTCCGCAATCCTTTGGAACCGGACATCAACATCCAATGTCCGCCAAAAATTCATACGCTGAACCAGATCACATTTTGATCCTTAACAACTTCCCAATTTTATCCTCGCCTCAATAGTCCTCTCTTATGTCGAAAAATTTACTCGCGTTTAACACCCGTTAAATATTTAATATTTTTAAATAATAATGGCGGGAGGGAGGGAGGGTATTTTAAATACTTTGGTTTTAATAAGAAGACTTCAAGACATCCTGAAGAAAGAAGATTACAAGAAAGAAGATTCAAGAGGATTTACGGGGTGCGCTTATGGGGAATTAGATAGGGCAAAAGAATTAGACCGTATCTTCATAATAATAAGAAACGAATCTTTAAATCGCGTCCGATAAATAAATAATTAATAATAATTACATGGGGCCGTTGATAATTTGTGCATCGAGCTAATGAGTAAAGTTATGACAACAATATATATATATCAGTGGATTCAAACTTGAATGCCTGCTGAAAAGCACCCTATTGTTTTGTCTACTGTTACCCGTAAGCATGATACCTCGCGTTTCAATCAAGATGATAGTCGCGGTGAATCAAAAGATCTATCTATCTAGAGGAGAGTGTAACCATCAATCGCGCACAGAGGATGGTGTGGCTGAGCATTCCTGGGTGACACAAACACCATCGTTAACTCTGTCAAGGGATCCACTGCCAAGTTGGCTGGCATCTTCCTTGACAGTGGACAGTCACCGGAGCGTATGTAACCAGAGTGACTATCTGATCAACGATTAAGAATCCAAACATTTATATTCAACGCAACTTTCTATTTAGAATCTATATTCAAAATTTAAATCTGTAACAACTAGTCGATTCACTTGAAATTTTTTTTAAAATTCAAAATTATTTTTTACTTTTACATTAATTTCCGCTCAACATTTAGAGTCAATTTTCCATGGAAATGAAATCCTAAATAATATTATTGGTGGTTTACATGATTACTAATTTATCTATACTTTTACAGCCTATGGAAGTTTACGTTGACGACGAAGCGAAACTTACGCTTCACGGTCTCCAGCAGCACTACGTCAAGCTCAAGGAAAACGAAAAAAATAAAAAATTATTTGAACTTCTTGATGTATTAGAATTTAATCAAGTTGTTATTTTCGTTAAATCTGTGCAAAGGTGCATGGCCCTAGCCCAATTATTAACGGAACAAAATTTCCCAGCAATTGGCATTCACAGAGGAATGACCCAGGAAGAACGTTTATCGAGGTATCAACAGTTCAAGGATTTCCAAAAGGTAAATAATCGAGACGACTACGAGAACTTAAGAATGTTTTACTGTTGACCTCTCTGTTAATAATTTATACTCAAAAAAATTTGATTAATCATCAAGTATTCAATTTATATTTTTTTTTTTTTTTAGCGTATTTTGGTGGCGACTAATTTGTTCGGACGTGGTATGGATATCGAACGAGTAAACATCGTATTTAATTACGACATGCCCGAAGATTCAGACACGTACTTGCATCGTGTAGCACGAGCTGGTCGTTTTGGTACCAAAGGTCTTGCGATAACATTAGTCAGTGATGAGAGCGACGCTAAAATATTGAATGATGTCCAAGAGAGGTTTGACGTAAACATCACGGAATTACCAGATGAAATCGATTTAGCATCTTACAGTAAGTTCATTTCCACAATTTGCCTACCAGATTGTCATCAACATATTTTAATTCAACGATCTAATAATATTTTTATCGTGTTACAGTTGAAGGCCGATAGACAATATGATGCAGCTGTCAAACAGACATCATGTGTACCAGTAGCCAGGATGGCACAAAGTCGATTGATTTGACGCAGACGAATTTATGTATGTAAATTAGTCGACAACTCAAGGGAGCAGAAATCATCCCTTATCTTTTAAGTCTTTTTTTATAATGTGAATAGTGGAGAGAACCAAGATCATCGTAACCATTAATAGCTCGAAAAATAAATTATTATTATTAATAAATAATTGTATTCTTAATTAAGGATTATTTTGAGACCGTTTATGATCTCTATTATTATTATTGTAACAACATTTGTGAATGATAGATAAAATCGATCGATTAAGAAAAATATTATCGATAAATCACTAAAAAATGTTCGTATAATTTTAGTGTGTATTGAAATATTTGTCGTAAAATTTAATTTATAAGTACAAAAAATATAAAAAAGAAAATAACTTTTTTTAAATGTGACTACCAATAAAGATTAATTAAATTAAACCAATTAATTTCTTTTAATTTCATAATCCACAGGATTTTTATTTATTTAATTATTAAATAATACAGTAATAAGTAATGTTAGTAATTAAGATTTATTTATTTCTATTTTTATTAAGGGGTTTGTTGCCTTGATTGCCGCCGCCACCGCGACCCAAAGGTGCCGGTCCTCTGTTGCCGCGGTTACCAAAAGTGCCGCCACCACGACCTCCTCCTCGGCCTCCACGCTGACTTTGGCCACCTCTGCCTTTCATTTCACCTCTTCCTCGTGATTTCATTTGAACGTCTTCTTTCACCATGTCTATTACTTCATCCGGAATACGTAAATATTTTATGGTACTGCCTCTGATGTAGCATTCTGGCATCTTCCAGAATTTGTCACCGTCCTAGAAAGACAACATGCTAATTATTATTCATGTAAATTTAATTTTCATCATACCAGCATCGAAACTTATCAGAGTTTCAGGGTCTCGAGATATATCGTAAACCCACAGCCGAAACAAGCTAATTTCAGTCCAATGCCGCGAATGAAAATTTACATGAATGACAGTTCTAACTTGGTATGAAACTAGGTTCCAATTCAGGTAATCATGAAAAATATTGTGTGCAAGTCAAGATAAATCACGATTTCAGACTGCGGGTGATGTCAGACAACTTCACCCTGGTCTAAAATCGTTTCGTTTCATCAGTGGTCACACAATATACTATTTAAATTAATAAGGAAAATAAATTCATACCCTAGATGTGCAAATCACTTCTCTGAGATTAATATTCATCCAATTATCGCAACTAACTAAATGTCCATTGTATGTTTCTCCATTTTTTAACTCCACCAGCTAAATAATTAAATTTTATAAAATCAGTACCAAAAATAATTAGAAATTTTTAATTATTATTTAAATAATTACCATTGGGTGATTTTGCGCTGTCCTGAGTAACGAAAGCGGCAACTAAAATAAATTAAAATATTTAAATTAATTTCTCAAACAAAAATATTTTTTAAAAATAAATTACTTACCATGTTTGTAAATAATTAAACGTTTATTTTTTTTTAAACTTCAGAACTTGGTTTGAAAATTCCTTCCAATTTAATTTGAATATTTAAATCAATTGTTAGCTTTCATTTACAATAAACAATTTCATTAATTGTTACTTAAAAATTACTGTGCTTGTAATCGTAAACTCTACGATGCAACTGAAACATAACCTAGTCCTGTACTTCCTAGTGCTTGACAATACAAAAACTTAAAGGTTTATTTTCATAAAAAAAATTATAGTCAAGTCCGCAAAAGAATGATCTTTTTTTTCCACTACTTGCTTACGATGAAGTGCAAAAATTTGTACTGTCGCGCATGCGCAGCAATGATTCGACTGTTCAAAAATGGTGGGAGAAAAAATAATTCTTTTGCGGGTCGAACTGTACAGAATTTTTTACAATAAAAAAACTTTAAATCTCCACATGCTATCAAGAATATTTTTTATTTTATAAATAAATAATTCCAACAAATATGTTAATGAGACGGGGACTTAATTATTTGCATCGATGTACAGGATCCATTTTAAATGATTCCGTGTTGGGAATAATAAAGTCAGAGGTAATTAACAAATTTAAAAGATAATAATTTATTTTTAATTCTGTTGACTGAAAATTTAAAAATTTAAGAATAAAGTTGGCGGTGGAAAAAAAATATCAGCACATTACAGTCAAGATCATCCGCAAGTTAAAAATCCAAGGAAAGAATTATTGCCAGTTAATAAGTATCTGCAGAGAACGCACACTTGTGGAGAACTTGGAGTTGAAGATGTTGGAGAGACAGTAAATTTGTGCGGATGGATGGAGTATCAGAGAATGGGAAAATTTATTACGTTAAGAGATTCCTATGGAACTATCCAGTTGTTGATTCCTGATGATGTAAGGATCCTGTTTATTAAAATAAGTATAAATTTAAATTTATGATGCAATAATTATTATTCATTGCAGAAACAATCTTTGATTAAAGCTGTAGAGGAATCAAACTTCGAAAGTGTTATTTCAGTGACAGGAAAAGTAACACCGAGGCCAGCAGGACAAGAGAATGAAAAAATGAAGACTGGTAGGATAGAAATTGTTGTGGAGTCACTTGAAATTTTAAATAACGCCGTGTCACAGCTTCCTTTTTACATTAGAAAGCACAATGTACCCAAGGAAATGCTGCAGATGCAGTACAGATACTTGTCACTAAGATTTCCCTCAATGCAAAGAAATCTACGACTGAGATCTCAGTTTATACATAAATTACGCGGATACCTGATAGATCACTGCGGGTTTGTGGATGTAGAAACCCCTACTCTCTTCAGACGGACCCCCGGTGTAATTATTAATGAGTAGTTTCTTTAAATTAGCACTTGATTAATTGTTTTTGAAGTAATAATTATTTTTAGGGAGCTCAAGAGTTTGTGGTGCCGACTCGAGAGCCAGACAAATTTTATTCACTCGTCCAGAGTCCTCAGCAATTCAAGCAGTTGCTGATGGTCGGAGGGATTGATAGGTATTTTCAAATCGCAAGATGTTATAGGGATGAAGGCGCTAGACCTGATCGTCAGCCAGAGTTCACTCAAGTAAATTTCTTGGTCATTTTTTATTTATTTCTTTTTTTTACTAGCTGATAATTATCGAAATCAACTTCCAGCTGGATATAGAAATGTCATTTGTTGATCGCCAAGGTATTATTAGCTTAGTCGAAGATCTTTTATGTCATTGTTGGCCTAAAGACTTTGCTGAGTTGATTCCTCCTTTTAGACACTTCACTTACGAACAAGTGATGGAAATATTTGGAACAGACCAACCGGATCTCCGGCTTCCTTATCGTATATTTAATGTACCTAAATCCGAAGATAATGACGATAACGAAATTTACGCCTTACCCATAGCTGCGGGAGCGGTAAATTTATTTTTTAAAATGTGGGTATGCTAAAGTGGTCAGTAATTAACTTATAATTTATTTTAATTCGCAGGAACATTTAACAGCTGCAGTGAAAGCCAAACTGAGTGATATCAGAGATAAAAATTTTAAAGACGTTAAATTAATGCAAATTAAAATTCAAGATGATTCATGGCGGGAGAAGGTTGAAAAGTTCGGTGTAAATATTTATGGTATGACTCAACGACTGAGTGTAAATAAAACTGACGCTTTATTTTTAGCCTATGGTAGTAAAAATAATGCTGTAAGTATTTAATTATATAAACAAATAAATAAATCACGTGTAATTAATTTATATAAATATTTAGAGAAAACTTCTTGGTAAAATAAATGTTGAGTTTGCAAACGTTATTGAATCAAAAGGACTTACAATAAGAACTCAGGATTATAAATTCCTTTGGATTGTTGACTTTCCTTTGTTTGAAAAAGGAGAGGACGGAAGTATTACTTCGACTCATCATCCGTTCACTGCGCCTCATCCTGATGACGTCAAATATCTGGAGACTGATCCATTGAAAGTTGGTATAAATAATGATAATGATAATAAATAAAATTATAATTATTGTTATTATTGTGTAGGTACGAGGATTGCATTACGATCTAGTGTTGAATGGATCCGAAGTAGCTGGTGGTTCCATAAGAATCCATAATTCGAAGCTACAGGAACAAGTACTCAACATGTTGAACATCGGTACTTTAGAAATGAAACACTTGTTGGAAGCATTAGCTAGTGGAGCTCCTCCACATGGAGGCATTGCCTTTGGTATTTTAAATAAATATTTTTTACTATAATTGTAATTGACATTTCTGAATGGTAATTAATTATCACTGATAGGAATGGACCGTTTGATATCAATTATCTGCAAGTCACCGAGCATCAGAAACGTAATTGCCTTTCCCAAGACCATGGAAGGCCGGGACCTGATGTCCGGAGCACCTGCTGATATATCAGAAGAAGAAAAAATACTGTATCACTTATCGACACCAAAAAATAAAAATTAAAGATATTGTTGACTAGTAATTAAGGTGTAAAAAACGGTTTGTATTTTATTTAATCAATTAGCTTGCTGGTTTAATTACAAAAAAAGTTATAATTACAGTATTGTTATAATTTACCAACATTTTAAATCATCGTCATGATCATTTATTATAATTAATTTTTCATAATTTATAAATCATTTAATGATATCATTTTTTTTACAATAAATTACGTCAATAAAACTATCAATCCCTAATTATTAATTTTTTTTTTTATTTTGAGAACGTCTGCAGCAAACGTAGCTCATGCTTAGTGTACTTACATTATTACAATTATTATTATCATTATTATTTTTATTATTTATTAATTTATCATGAAAACATGCGATAAAAAGATGCATAAATAAAATGTGTTATTTGATTTCAGCAAATATGGATGAATTTACTTTAATTAATTAACGAATATTTTTTTAATTAATTAAAAGCCGATAAAACGAAACTCATCGACTTATGGTGAGACTCATTTACAATTTATTTTATTTATCAACTTTTTTTAAATATCTTAATCAACTTAAATTGAAGCGTGGGTGCTTATAAATGTTACTCTTATCATCTATTTATATTTCAATATAAAAATTCCATCGTCTGAAAGTATAAAAAAAAAGGAAATGTTTTTTTTTTAATTATTAATATTGTTTTTGACAGTGACAATAAAAAAGGACAAGTACGTAAATAAAATACATGAATGTGTCTGAATATATATTTATATACACATATATTTTTATGTATATATATAAATATTGTGTGTGTTTTCAAATGCTACGACACAGCTTATCTAGATGGATAAATTAATAATGAACAATGGAAGATTAATTTTATTATTATATAGATTATACTAGTTGTCAGTGTCCGACATTTATAATTAATGTTTATTATTAATTACCATAATAAATTAATAATATTACAAAAAAAAAAGTTCATTCACATTTGAAAATACCGTTCACTATTACAACCACATTTAAGCATTTTTGATTCTACAAAGTTAATAATTTCTCGTTGTGCGGACGGAGAAGGGGCGCGTGTATCACTAAATACATATCGAACCGCGCTTAATTAATTCTTTTGACACTCAACATTTTTTTTTCCTTTTAAGGTAAAAGACCTAGTACACGAAGGGAACTACCCGATCACTCCATGTATTTGTATATCTATATATACTATATTTTACTAAATATAAATATACAAATACATGAAGTGATCGGGTACTAGTTCCCTGATCAGGTACAGGGTCTCTTACCCTAGAAGAAAAATAAAAAAAAGATTCAAGTAAGAGACTCAGTACCCGATCAAGGAACTAGTACTCGATCAGAGAACTAGTAGCTGCTCATTCATACATTGATATACTTATATTTACTAATTTTTACTAGATATAGATATACAAATACAGAAAGTGATCAGGTACTAGTTCTCTAATCGGGTATTAGGTCTATTACCTTATATAAATAATTTTTTTACTCAAAATTTTCACATGCTACTCTTACGTTATCAACTTATTCACGTCTATTTCCACACTGAGTGGATCCAATAAAAGTATTGATTGATAATTAGTAATTAGTAACTATTATTAATATTAATATTATTATTATAAATATTGATATACTATAAAATGTATGCGCTGTTGGTTATTAAATCTACAGATAATTTTGTAACGTGATAATCAGCCGGAAATCACAGAATAACTGAATTGACGTAATGTTGATCCAATCAGTTGTTTATTTTAAATTTAAATCTTTTAAAATTTTTTTGTTAATGCTATTATCTTTCACAGCGTCAATTTTTATTTAATATTAATATATATATTTACATGTTGTACGGCAGTTAAATTCAATGAAATTACAGACAAATATCATATATATATTTATACTTAAATCATTTAAAATTTATAATTTCGTCAATATGATAATTTTGTTACACATATATAATATATATATATATTTTATAGACTCCCGACACTTGAATTCAGTTGCGCAAACTATCTATTAATCGAAGACAAACAGTTTGATTAATATCAATTGCGATTACATTATTATTATATTAATAATTAATATTATCATAACTATTAATATTAATTATTTTTTTTGTTTATTACATTTTATAAAAAATACTATATTACATCGAGTTGTACATCTATACTCGTATCGTTAAATCACAAACGCTTGCGCCTTTCTCACACATGCATCATTACACTTACATCCATATTTAATGTTATGCAATATAAAGATAGTTATATATATCTACATATAAATATGTACTTATATTTATCCGCGTAGATTTAATGCAGAATAAATGAGTTGTTGAGAGGAAACGTTAAGACGATAGATAATGAGAAAGGGAACGTTTGTTATACATATTTATCGTAATTATATATGAATAATAAAAGGAGTGCCGTATTTACATAAACAAAAGGGTCACAGGGTTTTTTTTTTTTTCGAATTTTTTTTTTTGCGCGCGTTCAGCCAAGCGACTCATCAATTATCTCATTTTATTTATTGCCCATATCCAGACAATTAAATAGCTTTTGCACGGAAATGGAAGTTCTGTTAACGAAAAATATTATTCCGGCGGTAATTTATCTAAGCAAATAAAATGACGAATCGGTTGGTTGATTTTAAACGACAATTATCTAAATTAACATTTTAAATTGTTGATATACAATTATATTTTTTTTTTTAAATCTTTTTTGTAGCCGCAATGACAAGCGCAGGTACACAGGAACATAACTATGTACACGGATACAAAACGTGAATACTAACGGTATTTATATTTGTTAAAGTTCAGTAATAATGTGACCGAAGATAACTAACATATACGCATTATTATTTAAATAGTATTAGTGTTGGTGAGTGTCGATGTCAATGACGGAGATAACAAATGTCTCTAAATTAAAAAAAAAATATAGATATATATATATAAATATAAATTTATATAATATTGTAATGTAATAAAATGTTATAAATATAGGCGGCGCATTGTCGATCACGTTTCGGCGCGTGTGTTCTTAATTACACGCAATGTTTCTTACACTATTTATTTAATATGTATAAAAAAAAAAAATATATATGAAATTATACTACTCTTGAACCTCGGTATCCTCGTGCGTTAATCAGATGACGATAAAGAAAAACAAATAATAACATATTTGTAAAAAAAATGCATCTTGTAGCTGTTAGATAAACAGTAATTGTCAATAAATTTAAATCCTTAATTATTCACAACAATTACTCGCACTTGATGTACCGATGAGATCGTGTTGTACTCGTGTATTTATAAAATAAAAAATAATAACAGTTATTATTTAAAAAAAAAAAAAAAAAAAAAAAAAAAAAAAAAGATGAAAACTCTTACGCAGTGTCTTCGACAGTTGGCAACCAGAATGCCATGTTGGTGCATGCGGACGCGAGCATCATGTACTTTGGATTAAATTGAATGCACTGAACGGGGGCTGGGTGATCACCATTCAATACGCAGACCTTGTAACCAGTGTCGGCATTCCACACGTGGACCCGACCGTCTGTTGATCCGCTGAAGACAAACTGTGAGTCCGGACTGAAGCTCGCCTCGATGGCGATTCCTTTGTTGTTGAGGTAACCCGCGAATGTCTGCAGAGGCGTACCGTGAAATGCGTCGATCAGACGGATGATGCTGCCGTTTGTTGAAATCAAAATAGTTTTGCCGTCCCGGCTGAACTTCAAGCCTGTCCAGTCGCACTCTTTTTCCTGGGTCAGTTTGAAGGTGACGAAAGGCCCCTTGTCAAAACTACGAAGATCGTAGAGTTTTATACACTCGGAGTTAACACCCGCGGCAAAGATGAGACCCTCGGGATCATAGGCAGCTACTGGTCGGCCGGAGACATTCATCACTCCATGACAGTTGGGCGACCTCAGGTCCCAAAGTCTCAGTGTCTTGTCGAGCGAACCCGAGAGAAAGGTGTCCTCGACGGGGCTTATGCACAGTGACACGACTTTCTTGGTGTGACCGGGAAAATATCTTATGTATTTATTGTCGTGTAGACTGAGGTAGCGGATTGTGTCATCGACCTTGGTGCTACTGTGTATCGCAGTGTTCTTGGCGTGAGTAAAGTGGATAAGATCGACTCCATATTTTTTCGAATTAACTGTGCGCATTTGCGTACCTTTTTCGCAGTCGTAAATCACTATTTGGTCGTCTTCGGAGCATGATATCAGTGTGTCACCACTCTGGGAAAAATCGATGCTGTTTATACGATCCGAATTCTCACGAAATATCTTGGCAACTTTGAAGCTCCTCACCACGTGGTCGACGAGCTTCATGGCTAGCTCTTGTTGTTGTTGTTGTTGTTGTTGTTTTTATTACGATTATTATTATTAGGACCGATGATCAAACAAATAAAAGATGTCCCTTGTGTCGGATAAAGCTATTATTATTATTATACTGAAACTATACTTATGATTATTGTATTGTCTTGATGTCGTTGTCGCAGCAGCCACCGACGCCGCGATTATTGTCCTTCCTCGTTAGTTTCCTCACCCTCTCTTTCGCTCGTTCCTTCCTTCCTCGTTTCTAAAATATATGTATTTATATATATGTGTGAATGTATAGGTATAGATATATTTAATATGTGTCTGTATATATGATGATGTCTCCCTCTTCTGTCCAATTTTATTCTCCAAAGATTTAATTATCGTTGACGATTGAATTTTATACGATGACGCTTAGATGACTGTATTGAGCATCCGTAATAAATTAGTGTGGCGTCGGCACAGCCTGACGTCTCAAATTAATCAGAATTAGTATTTACTTAAATTTTAAAAAACTTAATATTGTGAGCGATTGTTGTGTGAAAAGGGTTGACGAAGAATAAAAAAAAAAGTCCCGGGCAAATGATGATCGCACACTGTCGTTCTTACAAAAGAACGCCGGTAATCTTATGATCTATTACCGCCAATTTGAAACAAAACCACTGGGCCCACCAGCTGGCAAATTGTCACGACAAATGTCGAACAAAATCACGACAATTTGTTATTTTTCACGTCAAATAGATGCTCTCTTACCGCAAAACGAGTCTCTTCTGATGTAAAAATCCATCGACAAAACCCATGCACGATGGTAGTCACTAATCCTTCCACGACAATAGTGCCAACTGTTACTTTACTCTCTGTTGGAGTTTTACTATCATTATTATTTTGCTTATACGTCTACTTACACGTCGACGCCCGCCATTATTTATATCCCCGGACTCTCCGGACACGAGGACCATCATCTACGGCGACGTCAGCGGGAAATATTTGTTTGAGACAAAATAAATATATAAGATTGAAAATAAGATACAGAGCAGAGGTACCATTTTTGCTCAGTTTTGAAAACGAAAAATTTAAATATAATTTTTTAATACGCAATTAATGAGACTTAACATTTTTAATATATTAGGTGGAGTTTCATAATCCATTATTATTATTATTATTGATGCTTATATATTACAATATAAACTTATTCACTATTATGAGTTGATTATTTATAAACATTTTGTGTATAATTGTTCATTAATGTAGAATTGTTCGTTTCTACATAATTTTTGTATATATTTGCTTTTAGTTTGCTTGTAGCATGCGAATGTTTGTTTGTAGAATTTTTTTTACTTATATCTTTAAAATTACATACTTTTTTTCATTCATTTATTTAATTAAAGAATAGTATATTTTACACCTAGGGCAGGAAAGTAAGAAATGTCTCAGATCTCATGTAATTGTTGGCCGAGGCGAAGCCGAGGTCAACAAACATGTGATCTGAGGCTTTCTTATTTATTGCCCAAGGTGTCAATACTATTTTTCGCCTCGACGGAGGCGGAAAGAGTCAACTTCGTTTCACACAGCGGGAAAAAAGTTGACGCTTTTCGCCCGGAGGGGCGAAAAATATTTTAAATATATTTAAATAATTTTATACTTTTATAATTGCAGTTTTGTTTTTTTTAATTATTTATTTTTTTACTTATTGAATTTAAATTTTATACATTAACTCATATGGAGATTTATCTTTATTTATAGTAATCATCTCTTATTAAGTTTTTAATTTAGTTTTTTTTTAACTGTAAATATTTTCAAATGCATACAAAAATTTTTAAACAGTAATCATATTTTTTATAGTGATTTATAAATCTAGAGATTTTTTTATAGGGACGTTTTTTTATTCACTTATTATTTTTCAATACATTTTTATAATTTTACATTTAATTAATATACACATGTTTTTAAATATTGGATTTTTTTTTTACAATTTATTATTTTTTCACAAGAATCCTATTAAAAATTACTACTCAATTCTTTTGCTTTAATTGTAATTAATTAGAATCATAAAACTGATTTTTCACAAAAAACTTAGCTGCCATTTTTACTTTAACTATTATTATTATTTTTACTGTCGTCTGTTTTTATTTTTTGAATTTCTTTTCCTTTTTTTCATCCATCAACTACTGGCAGCAGCACTAGCGTAACAGTAGGATTAAAAAAAAGAGCGACATCTCAGATGAAAAAGCGGGATACTTAAAAAAAATTTAAACAATAAAAATTGAACTGAAAGAAAAAAGTAAAAAAGTAAAACTATAAATAGAGAAATTAAATTAATAAGTTAAAAGTTAAATAATAATTAATAATGTAAAAAGATAACTGAAATAATTATGGAATCAAAAGAATAATAAAAAAATATTGACAGATGTTTCCTGCTTTCACCATCATAAGTAATCAATCATAAATATATCAATATATTTAATAAAAATAAAAAAATTATTTTATTTGTAGAAAAATAAATTTAAAAACTGCGCTACTTTAATTTATTATCCAAATTTTTATTTCTTCACATTGTACAGTTCGTTGTCGGCGGATACATATATGTATTAAAAAATTTGTTGTTAAAATTACATTTATTGTTTTGTTTAAATAAAACAGTTGTACCTTTTAATCAAGCGCTATCAAATATAATTGAGCATCGAATTAAACTTGTTTTTCCATCAATTCCATCTAGTTGTAAGTATCTTGTATCACAAAAAGCTCAAGAAAATGATCAATAATCATACATTTTTAACACTAGCAGTCAGCAGATTTATGTTTTTTTTTTTGCTCATTGCGTTTTTATTGTGCTGCAGATAGAGTGAGGCGTGAAAGTCCAAGCTGATTATTATTTCATTGTAAAAAAATACACCTTTCAGCTAATTGACTGATAAATAATGCAATCAAACTGCACTTAACTCACATACTACTTTTGTTATTAAATCAATAAATTTTGAATTGCATTATCTTATGTACAAATTTAATACAGCTCTCTACTAAATAATAAATAAATAAATAATTTAATAGTTTGAGTATACAGTCCATCGATTTGGATTTTCCACTCGCAAAATCACTTTCGTACTTAGCAAAAATTTCAAATCGTTTAATTCTACAACTTAACAATCAGTTTAACTTCTTACATTTCCTCAATTTTATTTAATTAAATTCTATATTATTTTTTTTTTTTTAATAAATATTCAATCGATTTTTATTTTTCATACTCAATAACAACAATAACGATTAATACTTAGAATAAAAAAAAATATTCGCATTTTTAAAATTACGATAAATATACATACATTTATATATTTATTATTATTACTGACTTGCATAGGTTTTTTTTTATGTTACGACGCGGTTTTGAATAAATTACACCGAATCGAAACGTAATATTAATAATAAGTAATAATAATAAAAATATCAACTCTTTCAATCACTTAATAGTAGTGTATAGTAATAATAATAATAATAATAATAATAGTAATAGTAATTATAAATTATCGAAATAGATTATCACACGCGCAATTTATAATAGTAATAATAATATTTTTCACGCCGAAAAAATATGTACGTTATTTTATAACAAATAAATAATATATAATAGTGTTGAAATTACTGAGGTATATTGTATATATTTAAATTATTTATAGGACGGCGTGAATTATATTTATATATAAATATATTTAACTTGTTATTTAATCTCTCGTCATCTGTATATTTTATTTTTTATTGTAAAAGCGACTTTCAAATTTACGTAAATTATTTCGGTATATTTTATTACAAAAGCTGCATCGATTGCTTAATTATTTTTATTTATTATATATACTTTAATGTGTCGCTCAATAGGCTCATATATTATTGGTCCCCTGAACCTTAAACTTGTACTTATTTATTTAATGCACAGCGAATTAAAGGCATTATCAGACAGTGTCCCCTCTCTTTTTAAAAATATGCAATGACAACTGTCATAATTGTATTAAAATTTAATTAATCAATTAAATAGAATTTTAAAAAATTACTTACAGTTATCAATTAGGAGTTGAACGAAATTTGGTAAGTAAATTTTAGCCCACGAAATTCGACATTTCAAATTTCAAAATTGATATCTGTACGTAATTTTTTTAAAATCTATTTCTCAGCGGTCTTTCAATTAATTGATAAAATGTTGATACGCTTATGACAGAAGTCATTGAATTTTTTAAAAAAGTAGGGGGCACTGTCTGAACAATTTAATAAAATTTTTTTTGTGACATTTTTAATATTTGTGCTGTATAAGAGATACATTTTTTTATAATAAAGAGCAAATAATTGTGCAATTAATGGTACAAAGAATAAAATAATTGCAAGCGTGACAATTTTCTGAGGTTCAGGGAAATATTTTTTATTTAAAATCTTTTTTATCAAAAGTTTAGTTAGTTGGGGCATATTGTGCGACGTTTTCTGTCTTAAGTTTTCTTTTTTTCTTTTATAGTAATACAAAACAAAATATATGTTATAACTTTGGTATATAGAAACTTTTTTAACGTCTTGTGCTCTGTTTTAAAGTCGTTTTTTATATCAGTAATATTGTTATTATTATTTTAATATAATTGTTGTGTATAAATATTGCAGTACTGTATCACTAAAAAAATTTTTCTAAGGCCGCGACTATTTTGCATTATTTTGTGAAATTTTTAATTTATATATTATATTTATATTTATATGTTAATTTAATATTTTCAGCGTGATTTGCTCACATAAATAATTTTTTTTTTTTTTTTAAATAAATACTCTTCAAATAAATGACAAAATCATTATGATTTTACATACATATATGTATATACATATATATGAATTGTAAATTATAAATTAATAATTACCCTTCGACGTACTAAAAAAATATAATCAATGTGTAAATATTAAAAAGCACATTTCGGCATTGCGTTTACTTTAAAAATTGCAACTCTATAAATGTATATATCATAATATCTATTTTTCACAATAGATGAGTGCAATATTTTTCACATGTGGTAACATAAAAATAATATGTGCTGACGATAGTTGTCTTGTGTGCGAAAAAAAAAAAAACACTTATCAATCGGAGTATGTTAATTGTCATGTCACGGGGTCCAGCCCCGTACGCGTCTTTACAGATAACAATAGTGTAATTGTCTTTTTATTAACAACTCTATCGCATGTATACACAATAATACACCACACAATTGATTGCAAAAAGCTCGGTAACTTTCAAGAGCGCTTTTGCGCCCATTTAAAATCATCAGCACGTGGTTTGTAGCCAGTTGTGGCCTCAATGATTGTCTCGAGGATGTACCAAAATTTTAGTTTCTCCAACGGCCAATTTAACCACCCGGTTGTTATGCAAAAGTAAGTTTCGTGAGGCGCAACATGATGAACTCGGTGATGTCTCCGTGGGAGAATCACTCGGTGTTCTTGGAGCCACACGACCCAACCGGGTAACCCGAAATATGTATGAGACCACTTATGAATCTACAGAAAATTATTTAAGACTCATAAAAAAAAGTCAACCACTCTATTTATATTTTTTGCCAGTAATATTTTGCAATAAACATTTTACCTGATTAGTCATTGCTACAAATATCGCAAGCTGCCACCAATAGCAGCTCCATAGAAACCTCCGCTGAATTTCCGGCTCAGGCAGAGTAAGAAAATCCCACGTGAGTTTACACAGCGCCGGTATAGTGACCATGAAATTATCGCCGTTTGTTTCGATGAAGTCATGTCTCGTTATACTTGTTGGATCTATATGATGCTCGCGAAACGGCCTCAGGAAATTCTGAGTAATAAAAGAAAAGAAAAAAAGAAAACAATGAAAATAAAATAACACCCAAGCTTCTAATATTATCGATTTATTTAGACGGCTTACTTTTCCAAGGATAGGCAACTCCACCGATCCCCACGTGTCTGCCGCCCAGTGAACTAATCCAGAGATGAAGTCTGCAGTTACAATTCCACATAACGCAGCAATTACTATCGAACTTAAGTTCTCCAGTCTTAATCGTATTACAATAAAAACTGAATTCACTGCCATCAATGTTATACAGATCCCTACGCAGATACATTCCTGCGTTCTCTTTCCTACACATAAATAAATATTAGATGTTATTATTTTTTTTTATTCAAGTTAAAACACGAATTCAATTTATGATATGATGTGATATTAAATTTATAAATAGACGGTTAGATAGGTGTAGTTTAAGTTTATTACGAATCATGCACGTTTATATAACTAATAATAAATTAAACTAGTTGTTTAATTAAAACTTCAAGTCACGAAATAAAAATATTACTTTTATCTGTACTATTAATTTAATTAAAATTTAAAATTTAATATTAAGGGAATTCTAAGACAATTCCCCCCACTTTTTTTTTAATATTAAATGATTTTCTGTCATATGCGTATTTAAATTTTTTTGAAATTAATTAATAAAATTTTGATACTGTCATTAAATTTTTTTTTAAAAAGTGGGGGGCGGGTACTATCTGAGAATGTCCGTAATTAAAATAATCACTGACCTGTACTATATAGATTGGCAAGTTCCCGAGCACCTTTGTGATTGGGCCCCCATCTGGGGACAGTGCTGTGTTCAGGTAACGTTTTTGTTGTTGTAACAACAGAGTTAGCATTCGGATCATCCTCGAGCATTGAATTTTCGTAGATTTGTTGCTCCGTTTTAACTGGCGCCAAAAAATTTGTCGCCATGGTACAAGCAGTGGTGGCCGCTTTCTCCAAATGCTGTACACCCGTATTCATTGTCGTCATTTTCGATGTTGTAATTGTACACGTATAAATATAATATATATCTGTATATAAATAAACTGATAACTACGCTGATGAAATCATTGTAGTCTTCAATAAATTGAAATTTTCTAAAAGTACACTGCGGCGCCTTATCACTCCGTTATTAGTGTAAACCCAGAGACTGATAACAAGATTCAATCTCACTGTTGTCATATAAATAGTGATAGTAATAATTATTTATAATATTTATTACATGCCTCGTTGTAAGGACACTGACGGTTTTGTTGAGCCGATTTAAAGGTACAGTGACCGGTGAATGAACCTCTCGGTACTGCATCAGGTAAATATATTAAATGAAACGTCGACCCCTCAATGTCTATTATTTATTTGAAGGTCGATGTCACGAACGTCGAGTGTATAATTATTTTTTTTTGTTACTCATCAGCACAATTAGAGCCAGCATCATCTACTATTAGTTGCTTTAAAAAGTAATATCCGCTGTCACCACATATTTTATTATCTGAAACAAACAAATAAATTATTTTTATCTTAATGACTTCCGATAACGTGCACTGGGTATTTAGTTTATTATAAATTTATGATTATTATCAAGTACTTGATTATTTATTTCTTCAATATTTAATTTAATAAACTAAATATTTAAAGTGTCAAGTGTAAGTACTTGTAAGTTTGTGAACCAGATCAGATAATTATACTGGATGGTGTCAGTTGGTCTGTTGTTGCCACGACAAGAGTAAAGGAAATAATGAACAATAAAAAAATATATCAACATCACCGGACTCACTCTTACTCACCAGTAAAGTAGAGTTACAGTACAACAGACCCGAGTGTTGATGATTCAAATGAGGAATGTGTTTATGTGTATGCTTAGAGTGATGATACACGCCGTAGAAGTACACACACTTAAACTTGGGGTATGTGCTTGCAGTTGACGAGGTTTTGTGCGCATTCGCAGCCAATTAACTGTTCAAAGGCACGACAAATAAGAAGAGATTGAAGAAAAAAAAGTCATGCTATGAATGAGTGTCATGTACCAGTGAATTAAAAGCTTCATCTTCAAATTATATATTATATTAATAATTGTGAGTTCAATTCATCACACATCAGAGTACTCCGATTGTGACTGATGATTTATGGCCAGCCTACAGGATTATAGATACAGATACAGATAAAGTTAAAGATAAAAATAAATATAATAATTGTAGTTGAAATATTATTCTGTAACTGACCTTGGTTTGGTTGAATTTAGAAGAAAATAATAATTTGTACTTCTTAGGTAACGTGACTTGGTCTCATCTGCAGCGAGTTTTTAAAATAATTTCGACTCGATGTATTTTTATTTAACACACAACTAAGTGCAGCCTTTTGTAATTTATCACTTTCTTTGGTTCACCTGATTTAGCTTTTGATATTCTTCTCTTTCGCTAAACTTCATCACTCCGTCTGTATATATACATATATTATATATATGTATATATATGTTACGTATGTTATTATGTGTATTACTCCCACTTGACTGGTGTTTGATCTTTTTTCTCTCACTAAACTGTGTGAGTAGTCTGGTAATTGTCACGGCACATAACGGCCCGGCGCCTTTACTCGCTCACCGACGTCCCGTCCACGAGTTTTTAAGGGCATGCAAGATCGACGCCGTCTGCCGACGACGCCCTGCGTCGCGACGCTCGCAGCGCCGTCTCATGGCGCAATATTATCTTTATATTTGATTGTATAATTTATCCGCTCCTTTTTTCTCCATGTCCTATCTTCCAATTAAATTATTTTTTATTTTTCACTTTAGCAATCTGACGAATTAGCAAAGAGCTTCTTCTTGTACTTGGACTTATTAAATATACTGAAACTCTAGGTAATTTATGATTACAGCTATTAGCGTTTAAATCCTCAAAGGTTTCCGCTCCGAAAGCAATAGCTGTTTTTAAGCTGTTAATGTGAATCAACTTAAATTAGACACTTGTGGAGTCTCTTTATCGTATTGTGGAGATCATTGAACTCAAATCAACTGGACTTGTCAGTTTCATCTGGTTACCTCTGCTCGAGTCTGTCGACATAAAAAATAATTTAATTTAAAAATAAATTAAAAATAAACGAGCTAATCAACACCATCCTCAAGCTTATGACGAGGTCATCGCGAAGACCTTTGATAACAACGCAAAAAAACGGAAGGAAGAAGTTTGCTATCGATTTTACACGCGGTTTACAGTTTAATATGAACTTTAACAATCGATCCGATTTAAATAACGTATGATTATCGTCCGATGAACACGTGGTTGAAAATTTTATTTCGTCGGGCATAAATAAAATATAAGCCTTTATTACCGTCCTTGTAAATCGCTCAAAGTCAATAATAATAATAATGACACGCGGACACTTGTTTAATTAATTTTAAACGATAAAATCTTTTCTTAACTCGATTACTTTTGCTTCATCTCCACTCCCGCTTTTCGTCTTCCTACTTTACAACCTAATAAACATCACATTTAAAGTACCGTGGGGATAAAAAAAGTTACTGCAATAAAAACCTCTTTTAAATTTAGCCCTCGCTGAACGCATTAGTGATAAATCGTTCTGGTACGTGTTCAATCATAGGATCGTTGTGAAAATGACTGATTCCCTTTTCAACATCAAACCCCAGCGGTTACTTTCTTAAGCCTATAGAGCCTCTACTCAGATGTAAGTACCGATCGATTGAGCAAGAAAACAGTCAATATTTTATTACTGTACCTCACATACTAGAGACAACACCGATGTCTTTACGATGCTACCGTAAATTAAATCGGTCCCTAGACGTTTTCTTTAGTTCCTGTGGATTGCGTGTGCATCCACACAAAACATTAAATCTACTATTTTATATCTATTACAGCAAAACATCAAGTTTTATGTACCTGCAACATAAAAAAGCATATACACATACATATATATGTATGTTTAACATAAATTTGGTTGCGTAAAAAAAATAGTGGAAGTAAGCCAATTATTTATAAACTTATATACACAAGTGGAAAACGCGTAGGAATTATGTATAACTAACATGATATGAGTGGATCGATTGTCACGCTAGAATTAAAGATATCGATCGTCAGTCACGAGTTTTAATTTTACTTCAAATTCTACTTCATTTGCTATTCACCCAGCCGACCGATTGTTTATTAAATTATACGTTAATTATCGAGTAAACTTGTCGTGTAAATATTTATCTACTGTTTTTTTTTCTGTATTCCAATAAAAATTAATTGACTAGATACAGTAAAATACCTGTAAGGTTTGATGAGTATCTAGTTTAAATGATTTGCGAGACATTAATTATATTTACCACAAATCGGGGTATATTTATGCGCTAGGATGTTGCTGAGCATATAGCGAACATTCTAAAAGTAGTTTCATTCATTCTTTGATTGTGTAAAATATATATACATATGCGGTTTTATCTAACACGACATGTATATAATCATTACGCACGCAGATACTCCGTCATATTTCTGTATATATGCACATGTATATGCTATAAGTCTAGCATTACTTCACTCTTACTCATATCATTGTAATCAAACTGAAAAATAATCAAAACTTCCGTTTATTCAAATTTTAATTATAAAAAATAAAATAACTAATTAATTGAAATTGTGATAATTGATTTTGTACATTACGAGGTAATTACTTTTGAAGTAAATAATTGAAAATTGAAAACTATTTGGTGTTGCGATGATGATATCGCGGAAGAGAACCTTGTACGGTCTGTGGTAGTCAAAGAAAGATGAATTTAACACGAAGGTCATTTGTCGATATATTTGTGTCAAGATGTTGAGCTGATGCTCGACACTTTTATAAAACGATGTACCAGAGATGAATGTTTTGTAGACAATGCCAACGACAGTCGATGTAATTATTTATGATAGTCTAGACAGTAAATAAGTGTCCGGGTTTAAAGCTTTTGATAAACCAGGCATCGTTATATTCGTTGACATATCGCATGTTGTCGAAGAAACTAGAGTTATTATTTATTAATAATATGTGCTTCGATATATTTCGCCCCACATGTTTCACTGCAGCTGACAAACAAAAACCAATAACATAAAATATAAAATGCACCCGTAATTGAGTTTTACCTGAAGGCCACCACATCGATTTAATAAATTATTAGTCGCGGTGTAGAGAATTTTATGGAAAAAAAAGTCACACCCACCTGTTTCATATTTACTTTCTTGTGATTATCAATCCTTGTCATACATATCTCGTCTCTCCATCCAACAGCAACAATAATTCTAAATGTCAATTGCTGTCGTTTAACTCTACCTGTCAGTCAGCAATTCATTTTTTTATAGATTTATTAAATCAAATTATTTAAATAAATTTCCCATGAGGAAAATTGATGGCCAGTAGAAAATGACTTTGTTGAATTATTAAATGATGTTTTTTTCAGAATAATAAATGACACAAAAAAAGTGGGAAAATTAATTTGAATTTAAAAAAAATGTCTAAAGTCACGGCAGAAATAAAAAAATTTTTTTTTTGAATGATGGCGCCACTTTACGGACAACAATTTCCATGCTTTTGTAATTTTTGTATATGAATTGTCAATAAACATGAAAAAATAGTTTTGTTTATAAATATTTATGGTTTAAATAATTAATTTAAGAGTTTGAGGTTTGTATTTAAAGTTCAGAAGTTAATTTTATTTATTTATTTTATTTAAATTATCTTTTTTTACTTAAATTTAAAATTTGGAGTTTTCTTTTTTGAACGATGACATTTTATTTAAAAATTAAAAATATTTTAGGACTAAAAATGAGATTATCAATTTTTAATGACAATGATAATGTATTATTGTTGGGAGAAGGTAATTTTTCATTTTCTGTTGTATTGTTTCAACATAACCTAACAATTTCACTTACCGCAACATGCTACGAAAGTGATCCCATAAGTGGTTCTGCTAAAAATAACATTGAATATTTAAAAAATAATGGTTCGTACTACGAAATAAATTAGTATATACATAAAATTAAATAAATGTCTAGATGTCAAGATATCTTGATAGCAAAATCGTGTTTTTCTATTTTAGGAGTTTGTGTTTTATTAGGAGTAGACGCAACAAATCTTGAAGCAGATCCTGTTCTAAAAAGTAAAAAATTTAACAAAATAATATTTAACTTTCCTCATGTTCTGAGTAAAATGCGATTAGATTTGAATCGCGATTTGCTAAACAAATTTTTCCGATCAGCTGGAAAAATATTAGAACCCAGCGGGCAGATTTTAGTGACTCTGTGTAACGGCCAGGGTGGAACAAATTTCGACAAACCCCAGCGACTGTGGAGCGATTCATGGAAAATAAAAGAAATGGCAGCCCATGGTAATTTTATTTTGACAGCCGTCGAGCCATTTGTGACAAGTAATTTTAAAAATTACTCGAGCACTGGATACCGAGGGCAGGACAAGTGGTTTTTCATGGACTCTGCTCTTACTCACGTGTTCCAACAAACAGATCCTCCTTCCCTAGAGCATCTGCGACCGGTTCAAACGATCGATTCCTCGAGTTTTTATTCACCTGACCCACGATGGACCGATATCGCTTCCAGTCGTCAAGAAATTATCGGTCCTCCTGATTTTGTTTTCGACTTGACGTTCATCGTTACTCTAAACTTCGATGAGCTTTTTTTTTATATCGTTTTATACAATAACGCTGGTCGTATTATCAAAAACGTTGAATTTATCCGGTACTATAAATTTCCTGATACAGAAAATATATCAAGAACTTATAGAATAACTTATCAGTCTGATGAAATACCGCTCTATCGAAAAAGAGTTATCGAAATTCATGAAAATATTATAACTAAATTATTAGAAGATAATCTCAATGTAAAATTCTCTAGATGACAATAAATTTAAAATTCAATGACTGGATACGTTTGTTGTTTATTGTTATTATTTTTAAAAATTGCTATACGTGATTTGTTTCAGATGCAGTCGCTTCGTCGTCTTGGAATTTTAACTCTAAGAAATACGATCCGTAAACATCCTGCTGTTAGTAATGTTATATATAAACAGGAGATTGTAACCAGAAACAATTTACGTCGCGCGATTCATTGTTCAGCTTGTTTATTTGTTAACGCTGAAGAGCCAGCAGCTGTTCCTCTGAGAAGCAGGAAAAGAAAATCCGAGTCAGAAAACAGCCATCACTTTATCGATATTAAAGCGGTAATTTATTTAAAGTAAATCCAATTATATTTATAATAAATTTGAATATAATTTAATAAATTATCCCGTTAGCTGAAAGTCGTAGGAGGCTCTGGTGGTGACGGATGCATATCTTTCCTACAAGTATGGGCTAACGAATTTGCTGGACCTGACGGAGGAGACGGCGGTCATGGAGGTCACGTTATTTTCCAAGTACGCTAGAGTCTGCTATAATTATCATTTGCAATAGACTTTTTTTTAGTTAAATGTAGAACTTTGCTTAGGCTACGAAAGAAGTCACGGATTTGAGGCAAGCGGCGAGTCAAGTCCGAGCTGAAAATGGGGAAAAGGGATTTCCTAAAGATTGCGGTGGGAAGAATGCGCGGCATACAATAATTAAGGTTCCTTTAGGAACGATTGTACGAAATCCAGAGGGAGATATTATAGCGGACTTGGACGAAGAGGGGATGATGTTTATCGCGGCTCGAGGTGGTGCTGGTGGCCATGGGAATGCTTTCTTTACTTCCGATGTTAATCAAGCGCCACAGATTGCTGAGGTTGGTGCCAAAGGAGAAGAGAAACAGTATTTATTGGAGCTCAGGAGTATGGCAAATGTGGGACTGGTAATGATCCTTTCTAGTAACTAATCATTTTAATTGAGTTAAGTAATGATGAATAATGAACAATATTTAATTCAAGATTGGGCTTCCGAATGCCGGAAAAAGTACTTTGCTCCGAGCGATATCAAGAGCAAGGCCCAAAGTGGCACCATATCCATTCACAACTTTGCGGCCTCACTTGGGAATGGTTCTCTATGATGATTACGAGCAGATAGCTGTCGCGGATTTACCCGGTCTTATTGAAGACTCTCATATGAACCGGGGATTGGGTATAATGTTTCTGAAGCATGCTGAGAGATGTGCAGCTCTTTTGTTTATACTAGATTTGACTGCGGATGAACCCTGGGAGCAATTTAATGTTCTTAAAAGTGAAATTGATCACTTTAGCAAAACGTTGTGTCAGAGACCTATACTAGTAATCGCAAATAAAATAGATGTACCGGGAACGGAAGATAAATTAAAAAAACTAAAAGAAAAATTAGACTTACCGATAATTCCTATTTCAGCAAAAGTAGGCACTAATATTTCGACACTTTTAAAAGAAATTCGTGTACTTTATGATAAGGAAGTAGAAGCGAGAAATTTAAAAGCGGCGATTGAAAAAAAAGAGTGATTTGTATTTTTTATTATAAATATATTGTAAAAAAATTAACAAATTTATTAATTTTTTTTTAATCATAAGCTTGTGAAAATTTCAAATTTGCAGTCTAATTTTTTTCTAGAGTATAGAAAAATTTTATAATTTCTAGGGTATTATTAATTACCAAGCTTTGAAGTAGCAAACTCCTTTGCGAGCTTGATGGCTTCTTTCAGACATGAATAGTTGGGACCAGAAGCTTGAGCAGCTTCAGCTTTGCCGCCGCCTTTTCCACCCATCAGCGGAACAATAGCCTGAATCCATTCGTTGGCAGTCAGGCCTTTTTGAACAGCGTCTTTGGGGACCGAAGCGAGAGCGAAAATCTTCTTGGTGTCTTCGTCAATTGTGAAAAATAGCGCACTGGTACCAGGTGACAGTGTCCTCACTTTCTTCAAAGCAGCGTCAAGTGCTTTGGTATTATTGTAAGCCTGAAATTCTTCAACCAACACTGGAGTGCCTATTTTGTCTTCAATAATCAACGTTGCCTTTTCCAAAACACTTGTAGCAACAGCTGCTTTAGCTTGACGCTCTCTGTCATCAAGCGTTTTCTTCATCCCATTAAGCGTATTTCTCAGAGCGTCCTTCTTCCAAGCCGCAATTGTTGCTTGCGACACATCATTCAGCAACTCTAGGATATTCTTCGTGTGTTCTTTAGTATACTTGAATTCTTTATCATCGGCCATATTTTTCTCGATAGTACTAAGTCGATTTTGCAAAATTTCGGCTTTGTTGAGAGCTTTAGCAGCTTCTGGACCAGTAAGTCCGACAATCCTACGGATTCCTTTGGCAATGGCTTCTTCAGAAGCAATAACAAAGTTTTTAATATGACCAGTGTAGTGCAGATGCGTACCCCCGCAAAACTCAACACTTGTAACCATCGCACCCGGACCAAGAGGATTTTTTTCAAGCTCATCAATAGGCACGCCCATACTGACTATTCTCACGGGATCAGGATAAGTCTCCTCAAACATTGCTCGCAATCCTTGTATGGTCTTAGCCAACCCCAGTTTACTTTCTCTGGCAAAAATTTTTCTATTGTCTTCTACTAACTCCATAGTAAATTCTTCAACTTGCTTGATATCGTTCGTTGACATAGCGCCTTTATTTGTGAAATCAAATCTCAGACGATCGGGAGCGACCAGTGATCCCTTTTGGTCCGCTTCAGTGCCAAGGACTTTTCTCAATGCAAAGTTTAGTGCATGAGTTGCTGAATGATTACTCATTATAAGACGTCTTCGAGCGGTGTCGATTTTTAAATTTAATTTATCACCTTTCTTCAGAACTCCAATACCAACTGTACCAATATGAAGAACATATCCACCTCGGACTTGAACATTTGTAACACGAACCTCGGCACTGTCATCATCATTACCAGATTCTTTTACCAAAAATCCTTCGTCGTAAATTTGACCACCTTGTTCAGCATAGAAACAAGTTTTGTCCAATAAAATTCCAACTTCTTCTCCAGGTAATGCTTCGTCAACAAATTTTTTAGCGCGTCTCATAGCAATCACCGTTCCAACACACGGTTCAAATTTATATTCCGCATCTATTTCATCCGTCGAACTGTAATTATATTTGTACGAATCATCAGTTGGGGGGACACTCATTTTTTGCAATTCTGTAATCGCATGAACGTCGAGATTTATCTGATCATCGACACCACCAGCTTTGCTCTGTGACGCAAGCTGGGCTGCTTTTTTAGCTTCTTCATACCCGGCCATGTCGACGCACATGCCTTTTTCTTCGGTCATCAGCTGCGTGAGATCAACAGGGAATCCGTAAGTGTCATAAAGACGCCAGGCAACATCTCCTGGTACCACTTTAGCGTTTTCCAATTTAGCAATAGTACGATCAAGTAGATTACGTCCACGAGACAGTGTCTTCAAAAACTGTGTTTCTTCTTCATTGATAACGTCTATAATAGACTGGGAATCTTTTTTCAATTCTGGGAAAGTATCACCGAGAAGATTGACAACAACATTGACTAGAGAGCCAAAGAATCCAGGCTTAGCGTTTAGTTTTTCAGTCGCATAACGAACAGCGCGACGTAAAATTCTTCTCAATACATATCCTCTTCCGGTATTATCTGGCATTCCACCGTCAGCTAAGGCAACAGTAATAGTACGTGCGTGATCAGCCAATACACGGTAAGCCATATCTATGCCATCTTTATCTTCATCACCTACTTTTCCCGTGTAAGGTCTTGCTCCTGTCCCACTTTGGATAGCATCAAACAGCGGCACAAATAGATCTGTATCATAATTGGCGCGTTTGTTCTGAATAACAGACACCAATCGTTCTAAACCCAGACCGCAATCAATATGTTTTTTCGGTAAATTACGTAGACTGCCATCAGACTCACGGTTGAATTGAATGAATACAAGATTCCATATTTCTAGAACATCTGGGTCATCCATGTTGACTAAGTGAGCAGCTTCTCTTCCACCGATCCGATCAAAGTGCAGTTCGCTGCATGGACCACACGGTCCAGTCTCTCCCATCTCCCAAAAGTTGTCTTTCATACTTCCCGGCAAGATGTGCGAGGGTGGAACTCCAACAGATAACCACAGCTGTTTGCACTCTTCATCGGCAGCAAGATTGGCCTTCTCGTCTCCACCGAAATAAGTAACGTACAGCCGATCTGCTGGCAACTTCATCACCTGGGTCAGAAACTCCCAAGCCCACGTGCATATTTCCTTCTTGAAGTAGTCTCCGAATGACCAGTTGCCCATCATCTCGAAAAACGTGTGATGGTAGACGTCTTTACCCACATCGTCGAGGTCGTTGTGTTTCCCACCAGCTCTGATGCACTTCTGGGAGTTTACAACTCGCACCCATTTAGCCATGTCGCTGTTTGGGTCCACAGTGCCCAGGAAAATGGGCTTGAACTTAAAAAAAATTCATGTTAACCCAAAATAAATATATAAACTTCAGAAATTTAAATTGAACTGCGTACCTGATTCATCCCAGCGTTGGCGAACAGCAAAGTTGGATCATCATGGGGGATTGTAGAGCTAGAATGGACATACTGGTGGCCTTTTTCTTTGAAGAAGTCAATGTAAGCTTGACGGATTTCCTTCGCAGTCATGGATTCGCCCATTTTGATAACCTAGAGCAAAAAAATTATATTAATTTCTCTTACTGGAGTTGCGAACATATTTTAATTAAGATTTTTTGGTTAGAGTGTAATTTTACCTTCGATGTTTCAGTGGACTGACGCAATAATTTTTTAATTAGAAAATGATTTTTTAAAGTCTGATAGCTTTTTCAGTAACAGCTGGTGCAGTAAAGTGCAGCAGAGAAAGGCGACTGAGATTTTTATTAAATGAATACAAAAATGTGCCCGGTCACATACACATGTGTGTTGACTGGAATTATGTGGAGCACTGACACCAGATGTTGATCGTGCGAATCAGTCGGTAAAATCGTACATAACCCCAAGGAGTCGACAGTTTAATTTTTACTACTCGGCATTCAGTTAATAAACAAATTGATAAATAAATATAGTGGTAATTAATTAAATCAATTAAGGATGCCGTTCATGATAGGAAGAGCTCCTATAAGGAGAACCTTGAAGTATCTGCAAGCTGGCAAACTATTTCTTAAAAATAGTATTCAGATATTTTCAATTAACCACAACACTCATGGCGAACAGAACCAAGGAATAAAGTGAGATAATTTATTTTTTATTTTTTTAAATAGAAAATTTAGTTTTTATAAGTGTGAATGTAGCAGACATCAGACAAATTTAAAATTTAATCTATTTATTAATAATTTTAAATTTGTCTGATGTCTGCTACATTCACACTAATTAATTTTTGTATTATTTACTAATGAAAAATTTAATTACCACAGGGATTTTATTTTTTGGTACGTGCCGCAGGTTCAATACAGTAATCCTGAGGTACAAATCAATATTTTTAGAAATATAACTCCATCGCCATTTATTCAGTGCTACTATGGTGCGTAAATAAATATTTTATTTTAAAACCTGGGTAAAATATCCAATCTTTAAAATTTTTATAATAAAGTTAGCAAACGTCTAATAATTTCAAATTTTTTTAAAAATGATAAATTATAAAAAAAGTAATATTTCAAAAAATTGCACATGTAGATTTTTAAATTTTCTACATGTGCATATTTTTATATTAAATTGTTGAAAAAAAAATTCAAAAATTGTTAATTGTCTGCGAACTTCAGGATTATATTTAGTTGAAGTATTGAGGGCTAGATGTTGGTGGGAGCTGGCAGCAACTGATTGATTTTTACTAAAAATAATTGCAGACAATGGCAAAAGAATGCTGATAGACGTCGAGAGTAAGAGCAAGGAAGAAATTCTGGAGCATCTGATAAGAGTTGTAGGCAAATCGAAAGATGTATTGGAGAAAGAGTTAGCAGCGGCTCAAAAGAAAGCCAACCCAGCGAACTTCGGTAACGAGTGTCCTAGACACTGCATCTGTGAAATACCAGGGCAATTGCCATGCTCTGGTATTGTACCGTTGCCATACCACATGAGAGGAAAGTACATTCACAATCCCGATTTGATGGAAGAAGTTATGAGTAAACAAAAACAGGAAGTGTAAATAAATTATCTTAAATAAATAAGCTTTTATATATTAATTTTAGTTGTTATTAAAAATTAAAAATGATTACTACTATTGATCGAAATGCGTATTTAATATTTAATAAATTACTTATACAATAACATTTTTAAGCTTCAGTTCGTAATTTTTTCATTTTTTTCCGCTAGCTATTAATATTTATTTTTTTTTCGTTGAATTTAAATCACATATTAAATAATTATAAATAAATATTGTTCGATATTATATAAATATATATATATGTATGTAAAATTAATCTCAAAAAATTTTATGTATGAAGACACAGTAGGACGACTTATTAATTCATTGTCATGGATAAAAATCGTTTAAAAAGCCACTAATGATTAATAGTACATTGTGTGACAAGGGATGAAACAAAATGACTTTAGACCAGGGGCAAGGCTGACATCACCCGCGTTTCATCCTGAATTACACACTAAATTTTTTATCATTACCTGCATCGGAACTTGAAGTTTGTGTCAGCAGCCAGTCAGAGACAAGTTAATTTAAGACCAATGGTGTCATCAACTGTTATCGTACGCGTAAATTGTCACTTGCAATTTATAATCAAGCAGAAGCTATAAGTTTTATTTGTTATTCACTCTAATTTTTATAAAACTCAATCATAATCAGAACTGTGATTTACGTAAATGAAATTACTGTTAGATGACAAGTATCAGAATCTAAATTCCAAAAGTCTTCAGTCAGTGGGCAGAATTATTTGTCTCTTCCCAAGGGATGAGACAAATTAGTTTCTACCCGTTGACTAAAGGCATTCACAATTTACGTGTTTGCTAATATTCATTTGCGACATTGGACTTAAATTCACTTGTTTCGACTGGCTGTAGATTTACGTCAGATCCGAGACACTGAAACTCCTAGAAGTTGCGATGCTGGTGTCATGAAAATATAATTACAAGTTGATAAAAATATTGTGGGAACTATCTTCTTGGTTTGGATCTCGAGTACGGACGAGTATGGTGATGTCGATGGAGATAATGTTTGCTAGATGAGGATGGTTTTGGTGCTTCGGTTTTTTGGTACTGCTGTATCACTGAGTTACCAACCAGGGGTTTGTTCAATTCGAATTCTTCCTCACATTCTTTCATCAGCTTCAACTTGGCCTCGATTGCTTGTATAGCTACTTCACGACTTATCTTCTTGTCTTCTTTTTTGGCACCTGACAGGGCTGGAATGTCAATCAGAGGTTTCGTCTTGTCGATTTCTACCTGTGGTCAGTGATAATTTGCTATTAATGTCTGCTTAAGTGTCGAGTTTATTAAAATTTTGAACTAGTTTTGTTCAAATTACCTCAGATACGGTGTGAGCCCAGCGGACGATGACATTCTTACACCCTATTTTAGCATTATGAAGAATTCCTTTGGCTTTCTCGGCATCTTCGACAGTCGCATAGGTTACGAAGGCATAACCTCTAGGCTGACCAGCTTGTGGTCCAGACCGATGGAAGAGCAGATCAAACTTTTCGATTTTTCCATATTTTTGAACGATTTTTAATAGTTGGTACCAGTTGGATAAAATAATTCATATTTATTTTAATTGTTCTCGAATAATAACTCAATGTATAAATTAAATAAATAAATAAATAAATTACAATACTTACTCATTAATTCGAAGATCTAAATTTCCTACCCACAATCTTCTGTCCTCCAGTGAATTAGACTTGATTGGATTGAGAGGCAGAGGTAGTTTTGGAGTTTCCTGAAATGTCAAACGGAATTTATTGAATTATGAGACAGTAAATATAACCTTGTACGATAAAAATAACTTTTTCGATACTTACTGTCATCGCTGCTGTTCGGAATCGATTATCTTTTTGTTATTGAAAGAGATTCATTTTCTTGTTATGTAGTTGGTGTCATTTTCATAATTAGATGAATGGGAATATTTCTAAACTATGTTTACGCTCTTCATTTGCAAACTTCGGATGTTCTACACTCAATGAACGCAAAGACGACGGTCAGACGAGATGTTATTTTTAGCAGGAACATCAGCGCCACTGTTGTACGCTCCCATCATCCCTTTGAATTTTTTTTTTTACAAAATGTTTTCGAACAAATTTTTTTTACGAATTGCATTTATTTTACTCATTTCTGTGCCTACACATGATTTAGGATTCATTTGATGGCCATTGGACCTCAAAAAAAAAAAAAAATTTCTCAGGATTGATCCCTCAGAAGGCCACTTTTGTGTTGTGAGCCGCTGTGAGATGCTGTACCTCATCTCGGGTCACCTGAAAATTTTTTTTCAACACGAATTACATTTATTTTACTTATTTTTGTGCTTCTGAACTGTTGAGAATTTATCTTAGGACAGTTGGTCCTAAAAAAATTTGCGCCAAGCTGGATCCTCAAATGCCCAATTTCGTGTTTTCCGATGATATGAGACGATATGAATATTTGGTTTCGTCTATGAACATAATTCCTTTCAAAATAATATTTTCTTGTTATAAACGTTCGAAAAAAAAAGAAGGAAACAAATAAATTAAACGATCGTGAAATGTGAAGTGCGCAGCGATTGATATTAGCGTTGGGCAATGCCCTCAACGCTGCCCATTTAATTATTTTTTCTTCTCTTCTTGCGTGTAAAAACGAGAGAGGATTCCCAAAGGTATGTCTCTTAAGAATAAGATCGAAAGCAAGCGCATCATATATTTAAACTAAACACAATATTTACCTCGGTTGTAACGGAATAATAAATTTTTTCAGTACAAAACCTAACGGCCTCTTACAGAATGGGAGACGAGGCGGCATATGATAAAAATTCAAAGCATGAAGACGAGCCCGCGTGTTCATTGTACGTGTCCAGAGCCACCAACAGTCATCCTCAGGGTTTGCCGGATGAGCTGTCAAAAGGCGATTTGGAGGTGGCCATACGTGAATCCGAACCATCTGGCAGCTGGAATGTCTCACAAACATCCTGTGGGTTAATTATCACATTTTCTCTAGAAGCAGATGCTGAAAAACTTGTTCAACGTGGTAATTTATCCCGTGTCTTCCAAGGATCCATTCAGGTAAATAAATAAATTGTTTACATTCACACCGCTCTGCTGACAATGAGAGGTGACCTCGTTTCAAGTAGAACGAACATAAGCATTAGCGATATAGAAATCTAATCATCTTGAACGAACGACAGGTGGCCCGATTTTCCGCTCGTGACTCGCGCTATCGACAATCAGTATTCTTGCGTGATGTTCCCTGGGCAATACCCCTCGAAGATCTCAGCTCAGCGCTGGTCAAGCAGGGCATTAACATCTCCGCGATCGAGAGATGCCGGCAGTACGTCCGGGTTGAGGTGATAAGCGTATTCATCACGCCAGTCATTGGCCTTAGCTCACTCGAGATGATTTATGATCAAGGACTTGAGACCGAGTACTTAACTGTTTTATTATTTTAGGTACTGGATGCTAGTCAGTATGAACACCTTCTGCGTCAAGGTCTGGACTTCTTCGGAGCCGCGCGATTCAGTGCGCTGCCAGAGCGAATCAGTTGGTGGCGACCTAGTGCCAATGGGATAAATGGACCCCACCAGCTGGCAATTATTCCAGGTAACGCTACTGAAGGATCCAATGCTCAGCAACCTGACGGAGTGCTCCAGTGCTACCGGTGCCAGGGATTTTGGCACGTGGCTGCCAATTGTAGACATCTTCCTAGATGTGTACGCTGCGGCGAACCTCATAGCGTTGAATTTTGCTCTCGTCCTCGGAACAATCCTGTCTGTTGCCATTGCTCCGGTCCTCATCACGCTGGTATTTAATTTTTATCAATTATCATCATCATCCGGTAATATAATTGTTTTATTATTTAATAGGATTTCGACAGTGTCCAGTGAGACTGCAGCTTCTTAACGCCACGCCAATAAGCATAACTCTGAGCACGAGCCGCAGTGCCCATGATTGCGCTCTTAAGTCGAACCTCTCCCAAGGTCAACAAGCTGCGACCCCAAATCATCAACCATGAAAAATAATGAGGACTTTTAACACCAAGATCTGATATCTAAATTACATATTATTTAAATAAACGACGACAAGATAAATTTTAAACGATACATATTTTAAAAATGTACAAGATTTTTTTTTTAAATATTTTTTACTCAAATATAAATTACGTGTACCAGTTTGCCATATTTTTTAGCATTAAAAAATTTATTTATGCTAAATTTATTTACAAATCACGTATGCGCGCTAAGCGAAAGTTGATTTCTCCATAATCTTGTAAAATATAAATATTTTAATAATTTTTATTCATACATTTATCAATCATTCATATATTAATATTATATAATTTATATTGCGGAGAAATTTGCCATTTTTTTTTCTTGTTATTCTAAGAGAAAAGTTTCCCATAAGATATCTCACGTGTATCTTCCCTAGAGATTTAACATACGTGCTACTTTTTTTCTACCCGCAGACGCTGATTGTCCCACTTTCGTAGTCCCCCACTCGATGAATGAGAAAACGTGGAATTAAAAGTCTTTATCGAGTCAGCCCGGTTTAATAGTCAGCATATTACCTCGTACTATTACTAGTTTATAAAAAACCACTTGGAGGAAAATTGACCAGTGAGTATGAATTATTTATTCAAGCGCTAAGTCGATCCTCAAGGTTTTCTACAGTTGCGATTGCAATGAACGTAATCGCAAACAGTGTAGGTAAGGTGACTGACATATTATTGTTCATGATGTCCAGTGGTAAACTTTGACTAAAGATTTACTCGGAGGAGGACAAAGCGAGTTCTCTTACTCTCGGCATCTGATTTTTAAAATTTAAATGATCAAAGAGTAGGAGTTTTATCGCGAGAGCGGGAGAGCTGAAGGAACTTCCGCGGCGCGAAGACAGTAAGCAGGGACATGAGCTCGGGATTAAAAGTGCTTTTGGTGTTGGAGTTTTTGGCGACATGGAGTTCAAGTTTATCACAGCCAATATTATTGAAAAATAATTACAAGGGGCTGAATGGAGTTTTACCCAGTGGTAGCTTACGTTCCGCAGGTTTAAAACGTGTCGTTTATTTTCATGATCAGACAGTTGCTGTAGTGGACATTAATGAAAATAATGAAATGCTCAAGTGTGATATTATTGAAGTTTAGTGAGTATTTTTATACATATATGTCGAAATCAGATTCCTCATATATTTTGTTAATAATAATTATTATTTAATAATTTAATTATTCTATAATCGATAAAGAATAATTTAAAAAAAAAACTTAAGACTGACCATTTTACCCAGTTTAAAATAAAATAAAAATAATTGTCCAGGATATTTGGGACAATGATTTAGTCCTTTTTATTTATTTTAAAACTTTTTATTCGAATAATTTATTTTGAATTAATATTAATTTTTATTTTACAAAAAAATGATTTGAGGAACGAGACCAATAGCGGGACTGCGAAGAGAATTTTCAAATTTTAGGAAATCATTTACTTATAAATTAAGAAATTAAATTCAAAAAATTATTAAAAGTAGAAAAATTAGTCATGATAAAAAAAATTGTCATTTTTTCAAGATTTATAAAAGAAATAATTATCGTCCCGCTGTTTGTCTCGTTACTCCGCTATATATAATAAAATAAAATTAATACAGACAATCGATTAGATAAATCTGATTAGATTATTTTTCCTAAAAGAAAGTGAAATAAATCTACATGTTGATTTTTCATGAATTTATAAAATAATATCTGTAAAAGTTTGTCTACATACGGGAATCGCAAATAAATAATTATAAGAAAAGTAAATATACAATTGATAACAACAAATAGATCAATAAACATATTATGATAACCGGAAAAAAGTGATCGATTGGTTTTTCATAATAAAAATTTATTTATAGCGAGCCAAATGAAGCCAAAGAAGTGCTTGGAAATCTTTCGATATCGTCTTATCCGACAGAAGTATTATTTTCCCAGATGACGAGTTTGATGTATCGATGTGAGATGTTAGACAGGATCCAAAGATCTCAAGCTAGAGTTAAGAGCACACCCAAAGGAGCCTTTGAACGAGCGAACATGTTTGGCACTCATGCACTTAATTTATTTTCTGGTATATTACCAGGTATAAATAAATACTTAACCATATAAGTACCGTTATAATTAACCTCCAGTCGTGACAATAAATAAATTTCATTTTCTCTAGGTACTAAATGGTGCGGAACTGGAGACATTGCTGATAATTATCATGATCTCGGATCAGATACTGAAATCGATCAGTACGTACCACTTGATGTATTACTTATTTTTAAATAAAATATAATAATAATTGTTAATTACAGATGCTGTCGGACTCATGACCTGTGTCCGGTTAAAATTCGCGCGCAACGCAGCCGCTATAATCTTACTAATTACTCGCTGTACAGCAAGTAAGTAATCGGGTGATTAATAACTTATTTGTCATATTTATAATAATATCTTTGTTCTCCAGATCTCATTGTGATTGTGACAATGCGTTCTATCAATGTCTAAAGAATTTAGACAGTCCAACAGCCAGTATAATGGGTAAACTTTATTTCAATGTCGTTAAAATCGGTTGTATTGAAGATCTAGCTGAAAATATTAACGCATTATCAAAAATGTCCCCCAGAAGAAGATTCTCAGCTACGCGATTATCGTTTTAATATTTATAAGTAGTTAGTTATCTATGTAAAAAACAAATATTTATCATTGTCCTTCCATAATATTTATAATTAATTGTTTACTTAATTTATTTATTTAAATATATACCTGTCACAAGTTGTCCAAGTGCTTTTCTAGGTAGCGACTGACTGGATAGCAAGACTTAAATTACCTAAACGGGGCAGTAGATCTTTCACTGCTTGACTAACTTGTTCTTGAGGATGATTATAAAGATTTCCTGCAACAAATGAAAGCGAACGACTTATGAAATATTTTTTTTTTAATTAATTGTGAGATTCCCGTCGGGTTTCTAATTAAAACAAAAGTTGTAATTAATTATTTAGTGATATCTATTTGGTAAAAAATCGGGAGTAAATAAAACTTTGGTCCCTGTGATAGAGAAAAATTCTAAAGTAGATGCGACCTCGAACGATTTATAATTTTTTAGTACTGGATCTGCAGATGTAGAAGACAGCCGACAAACATCGAAGGCCCGGACCTCTGTCCGGTGACCGGTTGACTTAAATTTGAATGTTTCATTTAAAGAATATAATTAAATTTATTTTAATTTTTTATTATTTCAATGTAAAACCATCGAAATAAAATTTAAAATTTATGAGAGTCGAACAGTGATATCACAGGAAGTCTATCGACTTGCCAACGGTGTCTACCTGGGCAATATTTTAATTCTTATTTAATTAATTAATAAATGAAATAAATGAATCAACATACAGGCATAAAGTTACATAATTAATTAAGATTTTTTTATCAACTTACCTAACAGCCATAGAGTTTCTTTTCTCACGTGAACATGTGGGTAAAGCAACAACCTATTAAATAATTTCTCAACCTCAGTAATTGAATATTTTGGATTATAAAAAATAATATTTGCAGCAAATCCTGTTGGTTCGGGTATTAAATTAGCAAGTAATCTCATTGCTGCGGTTATTAATTTAGTGTCTGGAGTTTCTTCATTTATTTTAATCATCAGTAAATCAAATACCGATGATAAAATAGTGCAAAGTGTATCACGGCACTCTAATTTCGAAGACAAAAGCGCTAGAACCCAAATACCTGATGAATTATCATAACAGCCTCGTTCTATTATTCCTTTGGACATTTCGACAGCTTCTAAATCGCTGAAAAAAAATAAATTTAAATATAAGACAATAAATTGATGAAGTAATGACATAATGATAGACTACAGAGGAGTAATAATATCCTGAAATTTACTTAATCAATTCAAATCCTTCATTAAGGCACTGGGTAACTGCGTAAATAATTGATGGTAAGATTATTGTGTCACAATCACGCAATAGTGAAAGTAAACGACAGAGGCAGCCTTGTGCATATAATGCTTTGAATGCATTTTTACTGCCTCCACAAAGATTACCAACGGTCCAGGCACTTATTTCCTAAAAATAACTCACTCATTAGTTATTTAATTATTACTGAATAGGCGGTGATTTAATGAACTTTTGTGATACTAGAGTTTATAGTTTTTAGTTTATAATATTACTAGTAAAGGATTGCTCAAGGTGTCCAGCTGCTCTACTAGATAAGGTCCCGCATATTTACAGAGAGTAGTGCACTGGGATTTATTTCCCAGAGCAATATTGCAGCAACAATGTGCAGCTGCTAGTTCAATGCTAGGCTTAATGCTCGTAAGATCGCGGATCAATGCTGGTATTGAGCCGCCGACTGACAAAAATCCTTTTATATTTTGTTCGTCCTGGAATAAACAATAATTATTATCAGCAATAGCATGAATAAAAAAAAAATAGAAGAGCTGTACCTGTATCAATGAATTTTGCAGCTTGATGTAGTCATCAATAGAAAGGGCTTTCTTTCTCAAGTCTTTTGTTTTCTTAATAATCGTATCCAAAGTCCACGTGTCGTCGGTGGTTATCAATTCTCCTAGAGCCGCTCTACGTTTATTTTGTTCCTCTGTCCGATTATTTCTTCTCTCCTCTATAGCTGCTTGTCGTAGTTCATCACGAATAACCTCAACGAGGCTCGTTTGGTGCTCAGAAAATTCTTGGTCAGCCATCACGATGTCTTTTTTCTAAACCTACTAATAATAAACTCACTACTAATAATAATTATTTTAATTAGTCTTATAATTATAATAAATTAATACATAAGTTATCAAGAAAGTCTCGTTATTTTGTTTATTATTGAGTCAGATAACAAGAGCACGAATAAAACTGTCATCTGATCAGCTGATTATTGAAACTGCGTGCGCAGTTACTATTTTTTAATACAAATTTTAAATCACTGGGTTTTTTTTAAACAATGAAATTAATTAATTTAATTAATAATAATTATTAAAGTATTAATTAAGTATTTGGTTAATTAGAAAATTTAACAATGATAAATTAAATAAAACGTAAAAGTATAAAAAATAAAAAAGTCAATTTATGGATTAACATCAGCGGTGTCGTCATCAAAATTTTCTTGAGAATTTATGTCGTCACGAATACGTTTGAGAAACAAAATATTGTAAAGTGATCTTGGGAAGTTTGCTGAAGGACCAATGACTTGGAGCTTAGCTTCGACTTGCTCCAGCTTAAATTTCCAATTTAAAGCGCTGCGTTGTTCGAATGTCATTGCCTGGTAATGAAACAACAGAAGTCATTAGCGATATCATTTAATTTTTTGTCAGACAATTTATTTATAAATTTTACTTTGAACTCATCGGGAGTACAGCCGAGAGTTTTCTCAGCGACTTCGCCGCTCAAACGACAGCCGACTAAATAACCGGTTTCATCTTTCAGATTAACTTTTATATAAAAATTCAGGATATTTTGCACTGGACGTCTTCCATTTCCGCAAGCGCAGTTCAAATTCATACACGACTCATCGGGCCCAGCTACTAGACGTTTGCACAACGCGCTAAAAAAAATAAAATTTGAATATAAATATTTATTCGTTAACTCGGAAATTCCGTGAAATTTCTGCTCATCCGTAGACTAATTGTCCGAGTTAATGGAGTTCGACTGTACATATACTATGCAATTAATGCGATAGAGAGCTATTTATTATTACATACCATCGGGTAACTAATACTTGAGTATTTACATCATCTAGACTCATTTCTGTAACTTGCGCAAATAAAACGGTGACAAATTGAACCCTCTCGCTATCACGCATGATATTTGCATTGAGTCTCTGAGTTATTTCTTTAATCGTCATAATATTTCTAATTGTTTCAGCTGAAAATTAAATTGTGTTATTTTTTTTCTGAAAAACTTTACAATTATTTACAACTTCACACTTACTTCTAGGAACAATGAATGGATCATTAGGCATGTACTCGGACTCAGTCTTGATGGAGTTTCTGACGACTTCTGCTTTAGGTGTATTCGGATTTTCCGTAATTAAAGTTTTTCTTGTTATAACAATCGTGTTTTTCTTTTTGAATCTGTCAAAAGCAACTTGAATGTCAGCAATAAATAGAACGGTACGTTTTGGCTCCCAGTCACCAGATCTCTGGACCCAGTCATTTTCCCAAAATTTCAAAGCCACTGTGTTGGGGTAGGAATCATCAGTTACTTCAAAGTCACGAGTTACCATCGAACGTCCGTCTCTGGTCATTATATTTTTCGATTCCCCAACCTATAGAAAATTTATTATTTGAATAATAATCATCAGCTAAAATATTAATTAGCAATTAATCACTTACGAAAGTAACGACGACAATAATATCAAAGTATTGATCTATCAACGCCTCCATATTTTCCATTATGTATTGGAGACTTCGAACACCTGATACATTTTTCGTGGGGACACTCAGCAAATTTTCATATTCACTTCGGTCAGAACCGTCATGATTCTGGATCAAGGAGACTCCTTCGTTGACGGTCAGACTGCACAGACTGGAGACCGAGGGCATGAAGGCTTCATTCTTATCACCTGGCTTTCGCTCCTGGACTTTGGCATTGATCACATCAACGACACTGCCAATGCGAAATGCAGCACTGAGTTTGTTGATGTAATCTGGAGTGCCCCAGACAGTTACATTGATCGTATTGGCAACTGAGTCGCGCAAAGAGAATGTCCAAACAGATCTTTGTCCAGAGCGATCTAGAATAATAAAAAATTATCAACAATATATTATTAGATAGAAATAGAAAAAAAAATTACTGTTGTAATAAAATACTGCGTACTTTTGTCTTGATAATCGAAATTTCGAGGATTCTTGCTGTTGATTATCACTCCAATTACTAGAGTGTTTTGAGCATCAGGTCTGAGAGAACTGATAGGCTGACGATAAACACCAGCCATTTTTAATAATTATTTTTCAATTAAATCTCTGGAGTAATTAATTTTTTTTTTTGCAGTTAGAGCTAACGCACTACGAGCTGGATATTTTAAAGACTGAGCTTTCAATGGTAGCCATCTTGGAGATATTTAAATCCGACGTATCAGAAAGCCGGTGAAGGCCCCGACCAATTAAAGAGCAGACTACTACTGCGCATGCGCGACTTTTAAATGATTTTTTATGTGTGAATATAGCAGATAATTTAAAATTTTTTTAATTTTATAATTAATAAATACAATGTGAGCAGAGTAAAAATTAAAAAATGTATGTATAGATAAATGCAAAATCAGTACGCGCGTTTATTTAAATTTTATTATTTTAATTCATTTATTTATTTAATTCAAATTTATAAATTATTTCATGTCTGCTACATTCACACTCATGATTTTTTATGTACCAGTAGACCATTATGGTATAGATACAGGTTTACTCAAAACTTCTTTACTCAAGCCCACGGACGACATCTTGATTCAGCGACAACTATATTCAGAGACAACTGGACTCAATAATATAGATAACAGAGAAAACTTCTAAATAACGCTGGCACATGAATTTTTCTAAGTTTGCTCTGGGGTGAGTCTAGATTGAGTCTGGGGTGAGCCTGGGATTCAGAGAAAACTTGTAAATAACGCTGGCACATGAATTTTTTTAAGTTTTGTCTTGGGTGAGTCTTGAGTTCAGAAAAAACTTCTGAATAACGCTGGCACATGAATTTTTCTAAGTTTTGTCTAAAATTTGTCTAGGATTTTCCTAGGATTCAGAGAAACCTTCTAAATGACGCTAGCACATGAATTTTTCTAAGTTTTCTCTGGAGTGAGTCAGGGTTAAGTCTGGGGTGAGTCTGGGATTCGGAGAAAACCTGTAAATAACGCTAGCTTATGAATTTTTCTAAGTTTTGTCTAGAATTTGTCTAGACAGGGGACTTCCCGTGACTGCAAGAGAAGCTTCGAGACAGGGAGATTCCCGTGACTGCAAGAAAATCTACGAGACACAGGACTACGGTCCGCATTTTAACGAATTTTTTCATTATCGACAGTTCTTACCACTTGTAGATACATTTGAGTAAAGATGCCTTTTGCATATAAATGCCTGTGAGTATATAATCTGCCAAAACACTCACATGATAATGGTAAATTCATCGGGGAAGTCTGTAATATCGACTGTCAGCAAACCTTAGAAAATTTTATTAAAAATGGTCTTTCGTATAAAATGTAATTCTGAAGAATTGGCGTTCGTAGTTTGAATATTTCGGAAGTATTGGATTTCTGAAATATTGACCTTCTAAATATTGTCAATTCTTTAGTACGAAAGAATGAATATTGTAAATTCTGAGTATGTGTTGATATGAAGATTAGAAAATCGATGTTTTTGACAAGGTGATAATTCGTCATTCTGAATTATGAACCATCTTTATTTTGTACATTCGTAACTATGAGTTTCTGAAGTTGGTATACTTCTGAAATTTTTACTTTTGACGGTTCGCCTGCAAGCCGTCTCATGTCTGCTACATCATTCAAATCTCTGGTACGAAAGTACTCACAGTAATTATTATGGCGCTGTAATGAATTTCCAAATGAAGTTTCTCAAAAAAGATATGACGTTTTCAGATTTCAAAATGGCTGCGTGTCGCCATGAGCATCGGTTGGCACGTGAGTTTTAATTTTCCGGTTACTTAATAACAATTATTTCATATTTTACATGAAAATTTATAAATCATTATGATTAAATAATTAAGTGAGATTACGATGCCAAATATTTAAGTCATTCGACTGCAGATATATATCTTTAATTAAGTGTAAATATACGTTTAAAAAAATTCATAAGTTGATAGGTTAGTTGATTAAATACTGGCATTATCTTGGCGGGAGATTACTGCTTATTATTTGTTTTTTATATTACTGTGAAACACAGTGTAATTAAATGTGTTTGTTAAATTAAAAAACAGTTTAATAATTATTTAAAGTTTTTTACTTTGTTACTCAATTATGGATGTTGATTTGAATTTAATGATAAATTTCGTGCCAATCATCGCGACTATTTTAGCACTCACGATAGCATTTATCGTCGTTGTCCAAAGACTAAAGTAAGTAATTTTAAAAATTTATTAATTACAAGATAGTTTTATTTTTTAAAAATATTTACTACAGGCAAAGATGGCCAAAAAAACTTAACTGCTGGTTCTGCAACGTCAACTCAAAGATTTGCAGAACGAAAACAGACTGGTGGAAGTGTCCTCACTGTCATCAGTACAATGGGTTCTCAAAAGACGGTGATTATAAATATGACATACCCGAGCAACGAAGTAAATCAATGAACAATCCAGCAAAACATTATTCATTGCCAAATAAAAATGATAAAACAAGGAAAAATAATGGATTATGCAAGACTTGTAATGCTAATGAAGAACTTAAAGTCATTGAGTTGCGTTCAATTGATCCATTACGATGGCGAGACTCAGAAATCACAAGTTTTAAACAGAGTCTTGATAAAAAGTATCCGCTTTGCAAAAAATGCAATTCGTTTGTCAGAAGAGTTATAAATAAACAAGCCCAGTGGCTGACTCAGTATAAGCTGCTTTTTTTTAAACAAAGATCAATGAAAATTACAGTAAATGTAAGAAATTTCATTATTAATTACTATTAAATTGAATAATAAATTTCATTATCTTTTCTTTTGCAGCATAAGACAAAATTTGAAAAACTTTGTCGAATAATTTTAACACTTTTGAGCGCTGGTATTATTTATTATCCGAGTAATCAACAATTATCAGTAATTGGAGCATTATTACAACTTGTTACAGTAACAAAAGTTCATATTACTAAAAGAAATTCTGATTTATTGTTAACATTTATATGGGTTGGTATTTGTATAATGATGCCACACAGTGATACAAGATTATTAAAACTTAAGTTTAAAGTTATGCCGCTTAATTTTGAGTACATAACTGTTTATCAAATTGTAAGTATTTGCTGATAAATATGGTACAAGTACCATTTGTGGCCACTGCTCCATTTTTGGACATTTAAAACTTTATTTTAATTCATGAAAAAGTATGAAATCAAATTTCCATTGCAATAATGTGATGAAAGTATATTTATACACATTTTAAAAATTAATTGTCATTGCGTCTTTTACAAATTATTTTATTAAAATTTTTCAAGTGTCCAAAACTGGCTCTAAAGTGCCAAAAAATCGTACCTCTACCCTATGTTGAGTAATGTTTAATATTGAAGTTGATTATAAATTTCATTTTTAAGATTGCTGTTTTATCAAGTATTTTGGGTTTTATCAATATAACTTCAAACAATTCATCAACTGGAAATGTAGATGTATCATTTAAAAAACTAGAATCACCAATAGCTAGCATTGATACTGTGCACAGAGAATTAAACCAAGCTGGTTATTGCGACAAGAAAACTACTATTGATGCACCAGTTAGCCGTTCAAATGGCTATTGTGGCAATAAAGATAATATTGATACGCCGATTAATCGATTGCCTGTAAATACAACGCACTTATTGATGACGGACACATCTTTTGACTCACCAGAAACAATAAAAGCTTCAATGTCACCTTATTTCAGGTTTGTCAATTAGTTCTTATTTATTAACCAAATAATGATATTAAATTTTTTTCTAAAAATGTTTTAGAATATGTGAGAGTCAACGCAACTCAATACCAAAAGGGTTTATGCAAAAAACTATATCCGACCCGATAGATATCTCACTCAAGCGTTCGCCAGAATATAATCATAATCATTTGGAAAAATACACACTGAGTGAGAGTTTGAAAACTCTTAGCAATTTATCACTAGATGGAAACCACAAGCAACATTCTAAAAATTCTCAAGTTTTTAAGACAAGAACCTACGGCACATCTAGTCCTGATTTATTTCAGCGTAATTACAAAAAATCTCAACGTAAATTCATTTTAGCACCACCAAAACTTAAATCAGTGACCCAAACGTCCTGGGTAGCCGGTGGATACTGGCAAATGGGTATGGATTCACCAACATTATCAAGATCATCAAGTCAAAGCTCAGGATTCGGATCTACCGGTTCAAATATGGGGCCATCACGGGAACCATCTGTCCTCAATGACGTCGACAGATGCTCTGTAGTGTCTGACGTAGCGCCGTGTTACAGTGCTCAACGTCAAACCAGTATCAGTCCCTCAAATTCATTTTGCCAACACACACCAACTTATCGTGTATCAACTCCAGACTTTGCTGGATACATTGGAACTCCTCAGAGTCCACCGCCTAATTTAATAATAACAACTCCTTATAATCAGTCATTCCGACAATCACCGTGTCACAATTATCACATCAGCGACCAATGTATTAATAGCAGTATGAATTACAGTATGATTCAACAGACTCCACAAATATCAACGTGTGGTGCTTCTCATTCTATGAGCATTTTAAATAGTCCTATTTGGCTACCAGCATTGCTCTGTGGATCTATTGTTTTCAATATTATTGTATTTTGTACCGTAATGTTACGCTAATTTTATTTTTAATTATTAATTATAACATACAAGACCTAGTACCCGATTAGGAAACTAGTACTCTATCACTCCATGTATTTGTCCATTTAAATTCAGTAAATATAAACGAACAAATACATGAACGATCAGGTACTAGTTCTTCCATCGGGTACTAGGTCTTTTATCTTAGATTTGAATATAGAACGATATTTATTTTTTTCATTGTAAGGTAAAAGATCTAGTACTCGGTCACTACATTATTTGTATATCTACATTTAGTAAATAAATATATAAAAATATACAGAGTGATCGGTTACTAGTTCTCTGGTCGGGTACTGGGTCTTAGCTTATGGTATTGTTTTCTCATGATAATAGTTACTGCCTACTCAATTTAACTCAATCACTGCCAAGTAAATTAATAATTAATAGATATTTGATTAATACATCAGAGAAAAAATGATATAATCTATCAGAGTTAAGTTACTTTTAAGACAGTTTATAAATATCAATATTCAAAAAAGCGTATAAAAGTATCCCGAACAATATATACATAAAATGCGTACAACGCACTACACTCCGAAACTTGTGATAAAATATTAATCATGTGTGTTCACTAGGATACGTTATTAAATATAAATCACTCCATGGTATAGTATATTTAATATACATAATAACTATCCATTATTGATCATACTGTTTTTTTTGGTTGTTTATATTTTGTTAATTATTTAAATAATTTTTTATTATTTAACAATGTTTATTAAAATTATATTTGTAATTATATATGTATATATTTAGTAAACTATGAACGTATGATCAGTAATGGATAATTAAACTGATACTGATGGAGACTTTTACCTCTGTAATAAATAATTATGATATGGGTACTGGGTAGAAATCCATTAGAATCATGGTCATGATTGTTTTTATTTTGTAATTAGAAAATTAACAAAAAAAATAATGTTAACGTACATGGGTAATTATAATAGTTGATATTCAATATAAACAGTTGTGTTAATAATTAATTACTATTGTCTTAATAATAATTGATTAATAGAAAGTCGTGCCACTATTGCATTTAAAACCGGTGGTTTGTTTATTTATTTTCAATAAGTAATAAATAGACAGCTTCCAAATTATTATTTTAATCTTAAAGTGAAAAATAATATTTGTTTTTAAAAAAATTTTTTTTTTGTATTCATATTGTTATGAATTAATTGAATCGATCTTTTTTTTTGTTTTTAATTTTAATCAGAAATAATTATAAGAATTTAGAAGTAAGTTTTGTGTACGTGTTACACTAAGTAAAGTACTTGAAGAAATTGAATCATTAAGATGCAAATTTAAATAAATCTAATTAATTAAAATAATTGTTTTTATTCATTTTAATCTAATACTGTCCACAAGCAACTCTTTGACATAAATTATTTTTTTGAAACCCATGAGTTAAAGTACGTGCCCAACATTTATTTAAATCAATATTGAAAGCACTTAAGTCTGGAGTATTTAGATCGATCCGTTTTCGGTGAAATCTTAAAACAAAAATTTATTTTATTACTTAGGTAATCGCTCAAAGGATACCACTAGTGTGAACGCCTGATAAAAAGGTGATTTTTGGGAATTTTTTTAAAGGAAACTACTGCATGGAATATTTTAATGTTTTAAGGATATATATTATAGATACATGATAAAATTTTTGGACCAAAAATTGAAAATTCAGTGAAATATTCGCAATTTTCCTAGGCTCAAAAAAAAGTCCCCTCACTGCTGCACTGATAGCGGAGTTTTTAAAAAAATTTCGAATTTCGCGCGAAAATTTAATTATTTTTGGCCTGCTAAAATTACATTTTCTATTCAATTGGAAAATTGAACGTTCGCAGTATGGAGAAGTATAAAAGAAACTAATAAAAATCAACTCGAGCTGATGATTTACCTTCGAGTTATAACTGGAGCAAATTTGAAAAATGTAATTTCGAAAACTGACAAGCGGCTGCTCTTCAGATGGCTGTAACTCAAAAACTATTTGAGATATGGACTATAAATTTTAGTATGATATTTTTTAAGGTATAGACTATCGAAGTATGCAAAAAAATGATTTTTTTAAATTACACACTAATGGTACTCCTTAGTATAAATATACTCACCGTTTTGAATCGACAGGTAATTTTTTTTTCGTATAATCACACTGATAATGTGAACGAGGTTTATCATTTCCCTCGTAATTCAATTCTTGTTCTAATGATCTCAAATATTCAGTCATCCCGTAACCCGTTAAATTGCCGAAATTCTTAGTAAGATCTTGTTCTGGCAACCATTTATTTATTCTAAAAAATATAATAATCATTTCAAATTAATAAATAAATCAATTTAAATTCAAAATAGATTAACATACCTTCCATTATAAGAACGCAATCTCGGACCATCTAATCCTTGAGGAATAACTCGATAAGTAAGATCATATGAAGTGGTAAAATTATTTAAATATGGATTATCTTCCTCGTTAAATAAAATATTACCTGTGCCCTTTTTATAAAATTAAATTAATTATCAGTAGTAGTTATTATTAAACAATAAATGTATTTATAAATTACCTTATTCCTTTCTTTATTTTCTCTAGCAATTTCAAATGCCTGCCGCGTACTTTTTCTAACACGAGGTTTTGAATCATTTTGCGCTGAAGTATTCAAATGAGACTGATCTTTCTGAGTAGTCGGAGTTGATCTAATTTGCTCTTCAAACCAATTACCTTCAAATACTTTTGGGCTGTACTTCGGTTTTATTAATTTTGAATTGTCATTAGTCTTCACTCTACTTCCATAAGCTTTGGCTTTTAATTCACTTACTCGTGAACATCCGTAAGAAATATCCGATCCACCAGGATCGAATAACACAGCATTTATTTTACTATTCATACTAATTTAATTTTTTCATAACAATTTATTAATAAAAGTAATTAAAAAATTTTCAAAATTCAAATTAAAAATATGAAATTTCAGTTTATTGACTTTAAAAAATTGACAGATCGTTGTCATGGGAAATTAAGAATTTTTAAATATAAAAAACAATTTTATATTTCCCGCTATTGTTTTATTAAATTATGGCTGCCAAGCATGCGCATTAAATTAAAATTTAATTTTTGCCGCGACTGACGCGCGTCCTTGCGCCGCCTGACGATACTACCGCCACAAAAATCAGCCATTTTAGTTTTTGCTTAAAAGAATTCATCAGCTGTCTAGTGTAATAAAATAAAATAATTATTTTATCACAATAAAAGTATTAATTACTTAATTGTATTCATAAATTAATTAAAGTATTGATGTTAATACAAGTGTGAAATTGTTTTAATTTATAGACAAACAAAATTTTAATCACAAATAATTTTTTTGTTTACTGATTTTTTATTCCCGAGCGAATAAATAAACGCAATTGATAAATTGGTTAGAAAAAAATAATTTCAAGATGATGATGGATTATTTTGTGACGAATAGTGCCCTGGCAGCGGCACCGATGGGCATTCAGAGTACAGCGGGTGCTGTACCTGTAAAAAATGATAAAGGCGAAGTGTCGATGAAAAAAGTAAAAGTACACAGATATGTTTCTGGTAAACGACCCGACTACGCACCAGCTGCAAGCTCCGACGAAGAGTCTGAAGATGACGATTTTTTGGAAAAATGTGCCAAGCCAATTGACACTGAGGTAAATAACACTGTTGCTGATAACAAATTACCATCCTCAAGAGCACACGATGAACAAGACCCACGTTTGAGACGACTGACTCGTCTTGTTCGCGAACCAGATGAAGAACCAGAGACAATTATTGAACGACGTCGGCATATCCACGAGCCAGAAATAATTGAAACGGAAATAAAAAATGCCCGTGAAAAAATAAAATTAGAGAGTTCTGATTCTTCAGACGATGAAGAATTGTCTGATACTGAGATCGAGCGACGTCGTGAAGCACTGAAATTACGGGTGCTGTCTAAAAAGGATACTGAAGAGGAAATAATAAAAGACGAAGAAGAAAAATCAGATTCAAGTTCTGCTGAAAGTTCGGAGTATGAAGAATACACGGATTCCGAGGAGGAATGTGGACCTAGATTAAAGCCCGTATTTGTTATGAAGAAAGACAGAATTACTACGGCGGAACAAGAAAAAGAGGCATTCAAGCAGCAGCAGATAGAGATCGAGAGTAAAAAAATGGCTGATGAAAGAAAACGACAGACTTTGAGAATGGTTGAAGAAGCTATTCGTAAAGAAACTCAGGGAGGTAAAATGATAGACAGTAAGGAGAGTAAGTTGGAGGATGTCTGTACAGACGACGAAAATGATGAAGTTGAATATGAAGCTTGGAAGTTGAGGGAACTGAAGAGAATAAAACGGGATCGCGAAGAACGTGAAGCTATTGAGAGAGAACGACTTGAAATCGAGAGAATCAGAAATTTGACTGAAGAAGAACGCCGGCAGGAAGCTAAACTTAATCCGAAAGTTATCACCAATAAAGCTGCGAAAGGAAAGTACAAATTTTTACAGAAATACTATCATCGCGGTGCATTTTATCTTGATAGAGATGAAGGCATATTGAAACGTGACTTCTCTGGTGCAACTCTTGAAGATCACTTTGACAAAACTATCTTACCAAAGGTCATGCAAGTCAAGAACTTTGGAAGAAGCGGTAGAACCAAGTACACTCACTTAGTAGATCAAGATACGACACAATTTGACTCCCCTTGGATATCTGAGACCGCTCAGAATCTCAAGTTCCACAACAATCAATCAGCTGGTATGAAGCAAATGTTTGAAAAACCCTCGCTCAAAAAACGAAAAGATGACAACTAACTACTGATAGATTATTATTAAATTATATTCATCCTTATAATTAACCATTAATACATTTTTTAAACAAAATAAGTAATAATTAAAATAATTATAACTATCACACTAGTACCGAACAGTAATTGATGTAAATATTTGTAAATAATTGAGTTTTCTCTTCAAAATAAAATTTTCTTAAAAAACAACTAATGCTATAACTTTAATAAATTAATTATTTAATTAACTAGTATAATAACCTAGTATTTTAATTTAAAAAGTCTAAAGAAAATGCAATTGTAGCTATTTAAAATATTCGTTTATTATCTACGAAATGTTTTTTAAAAATTAACAAATAAAATGCAGTTGCACATTTTTTAACTCAATATTTCTTTTTAAATGCAGCCTGTAAAATATTTTAAATATGAGGTGGATTTTTAAAAAATATTTAATTTACACAATTGAAATATTTTTTTTTATTAATAACAATAAAAAGTTATTAGATAAAAAAAAGGCACAAGTATTTGAAATAATTAAGAGCAAAATGATAAATGTCCACCTCTTATCAATTATTTTTATTTGGTTTGCACAAATTTATATTTTAGACTTTCCAATAATTGTTAAAAATAATCTGTATGGAAATAAATATATAAAATAATTATTAAACTTTATTTCGGCGATGTATCCGACAGGCATTGTACGCATGAATATAAAAAGCAAAAGCTTTTACTCAACTTATTTATTTATCATCTGGCCTACACTTTTATTGACGATGACATGTGCCAGCGGTAAATTGAAAATTATTATGTAAATTTATTTATCGAAATATCAGGAGGATATTCTCTTATCAAATTACATTTTACACAATAAATATCTTAACGTTTATTGACCCGATTTAATGGCTTGTGCATACCAAGGACAAACAAATAGTTTATTATTATTATTATTATTATTATTATACTGCAAACACTTATGGATTCAAATTTTTATCTTATCATCGATAATAATAATGCCATTGTTGTATATAGTAATGAAATTATTTAATATATTACGAAAAAAAAAATTAATATGATCAAGTATTCGCACTTCAATTTGATTGGCCTTTGAATTATCACTCAAAGGTGCGATACTTTACTTTTTTAAATTAAATCAATTAATTTTCTACATTCAAATTAATAAACCCGCTTGTGTTGTAATTTAATTCAAAATAAATTACCAAGATCGTTAGTATAAGATCAGTGACAAAAAATATTATTACTCAGACGGAAAAGTATTATAATAATTTGCACGTGTAATGAAAATATAGTAAAATATATATTATTATAACTAATTAATATGCTAAAGAAAAAATGTTCCAGAAATTATGAGAAGATGAAACTTTCAAATAATTGAAAATATAGTTTAGTTGGAAAAATAATTACTTATGAGATGAAAAACCTAGTACCTGATCAGGGAACAAGTACCCGATTACTCTATGTATTTGTATAGATAGATTTAGTAAAATTTCCTAAATAAATATATAAAAATACATGATTGATCGGGTACTAGATCTCTTACCATACGACAAAAATATTTTTTAAAAATACTGTACTAAGACATCATCTCCTTAGTTTGAAGTCATGCTCATAATTTCATACTTTCTTTTTATTATAATAATAATATTTTATATAATTACATTATAAGCGTAAATTATTAAAATATTTTATCCGCTTGGGAATGCAAATACGTAAATATTAGCACATTAGTTTTCATTATAAATTTAACGAGCATTATTAAATATATACATACAAAAATCACTTCATAAACTTAATCGTCCGTATCATTAATTTATTTTTCGTTAAGAAAAAAATTAAAATTAAAAAAAAAATGGTTTCCTGCTTAAGAATAAAAAAAAACAAAACTAAATCATATACTTGTATAAGAAATTTTTTAAATTATTCATCAAATTACATGGCTCATTGCCAGTAATACAATTAATATATATTTTTTTTCTACCTATTTAATTGCAAGTGTTTATTTAAACTTATGTTTAAAAACTTGCATCTTTTACAGCCTGCAGTTAATTTATTTGTTTATTTTAAATTATAATAATAATAATATTATAATTAATGATAACATACGACACCGCAATTGTTTTTAAAATACATTAATATCAAGTACACGTGGCTCGTAAATTAGTTTAAATTATACAAATACAGCGATCAAAATAATTCTTAAGCACATTGTTTTATTTTTTTTTTTATTTTTTAGACTTTTTTTCTTTATGTAACTAATAAGCTCATCAAATAGCAAGTCTTAAAAAAAATTATTACAATAATAGCGACATTCAGTATACAATTATTGCACCAGAGATAACAGAGATTCAAATATTTCAATTATTTAATATTTTATTTTATCAATTTATTATTTTTGTTTTATCATTAATTAAAAAAAAAGAAAAAAAAATGGGACAGAAAAATATAAATATTAATTGCATTCGTCGCTCAAATAATGACATTGATACAAATAATTAAATTAGATTGATGAAAAAAATGATTAAATAATAAATTGAATTAAATTAAATTGTGAAATAATGATAATAAAAAATAATATTATATATTAACAATTATAATGAGTATCTAAATTAATGTGTGAGCCTCTAAACTGAGAATAATAATTACTAAAATTAAAATGGATATTATAAATATAGTATGACAATTAAACTGAAGATGTATAGAAAAAATAAACAACATAAATGACCAGGAAATTTCGCGTGTATTAAATAGATAATTAACTTCAAGAAGGAAGAAAAAAAAAACAGCTCCAAATATCGAATTTAAAATCACTGAGGAGTGACTAAAAACACTTAATGTTAATTAAGTGAGCCCTCCTAATTAATCCAATGTATTGAATCTATTCTTTTTTCTTTTCCTCTCAATGAAGTTCTCACTGTCATCAAACAATTAATAACTTTTTTAGTTAAATTATTAAATATAAAATATCATTAAAAGTATAATTACTGCCATGCGGAGACAGGGATTAAAAAAATCACGTTTTCAATTATAAATTACATATTAAGCTACAATCATTCGTACAAATCGTAACTGCATGTCAAATCGTTATTTCATAACAAGCTATTCAATCAAAATTAATCCATCGAACTTGTTAACTTGCTGATGTTATTTTTATATTTATATATTTTATGATGCTGATCGAAATATCTTATACTCGTACAAATGTCGTGTGTATATTATTCGTGTAAAAAAAAATTCCAAAAAAGTTGAACATGCGGAACTTCCATACTTAAGAAAGATTAGAACTTCGCGTGGAACTTTAGTAATCTTGGAAGTAAAAAAAAATAACGATTTTGAAACATATTTCTCAAAACGAATTTTTAATGTATTTTTACCCTCGTTTCTAGGAAATTCAGAAACCTCAAATTTGTAACTCTTGAACGTTTTTTTATTCTTATGGAACGATTGGTAAAATGTAGTAAAAATATGTTTTAAAAACGTTATTTTTTTACTCGGAACTCGCTCATATCAAGTTTTAAATAAATTTTTTTTTGTTTTTACCATCAAAACTACAAAATTCCTCTCGAAGTTCTAATCTGTCTAAAATTTAGAAGTTCCACCTGACGAACTCATATGGAATCTTTTTGTAACGATTTTTGTTTTACACGAGTTAAAATTATTTATTAGATCCGATTCGTTCGGATGTTGAATGATTATCGTGGGTCAAAAAAATATCAACCCGATGGTATTACTATTTAAAATTTATTATGCTGAACATTTGTTTAAAAATGTATTTTTTAAATTTCAAATATTTGTGAATTTTAATCGTTTGCATATCAACGTTACAATATGTGCATAATGAAAGCGCATTAAACAAAATGCTGTGATTATTTATAATAATTTATCTGAAAAGATTAAATAATGAATCTTGACAATACATCAATAGACGTATGTGTTGTTCATCCACATAACACGCTTTCACATTAAATAAAATAATTTATAAAAAATTAACTATTTACAAGTCGATGAGACATGCAGTATTACACAGTAACTTAAAATCTATCTTAGCAATTAATCTAAGCACATGATTAATTATTAAATTATATTATTTTTTTTTTTCTTCTTTTTAGTTATTTAGTTGCTGTTGTTGATGTTGATGATGATTGAAAGAAACAGATGGTGCTCGTTGCAAATTAAATGTATTACTTCTAATTATATCCTTAAACTTTTATTGTTTGTATATCATACTTAATGTTTTTAAAATTTATTTATGTGTAAGAGTTGTAAATTAAATCCATCTCGGGGATTCGTTTCTTTTCATCGGCAAATGCACTCTTGCGTTCGTTTTCTGTAAAAGTGAAGAATTTCGTGTTACGTTCACGATCGCGGAACGTGTAAATCCACATCTAATATAAACACACAAAAACGAAATAAATAAATAAATAAAAAAAATAATAAAACAAATAAATAAAAATTATATGTGGATATTTTAAATACGTGACAAGGATAATAATGAATGATATGAATTTATAATTAAAAAAAAAATTTAATTAGTTTCAATAATTCCAAATACATAAATAATATATACGTGCAAAATTTACATTTAATATAAAATAGTTAAAGTTATTTCTCACCCCTATTTCCAGTTCGAATAGCGTTAACACCACTGACATGATGCTGACCAGCGCGAATTGGTTTGGCGATTTGTGCGCTAGGTCCACGTCGTGCCAAATTTTTCTGTCTAACTGCTTCCTTAATTCTATCCACCTCGTATTGGTAACGTTTACGATCTCGCATTGCACCTTCTTTGGCATCACGTAGTGCAGTCTCGAGAGCTTTCACACGTTCCATGGTGGCTCGTAACCTTTTCTCTAATTTAGGCAACTCGCATCGTAAATCAGCGTTATCTCTGACCAATTGTTTGTGAACCTGTATAGCAATAACATAAAAATAAATTAAATATTTTATTTGTAAAAATTATTTATCAATAATCCAATAGTAATTTTGGTGAAAAATCCAAACCTTTGTAAGCTGATCGAGATTGTTCTCGAGGAATGAAATCTTTTGTTTTTGTGCTAGAGAACCTCCATCGTCCTCGTTGTCTTCAGCAATAGAAGATTTCTTAATTCTGATTTGAAGATCTTGAACAAATAATTTACGAAGATTATGAAGAGTTTGAAGTTCTTTAGCAACAGTGTCTTCCAGTCCCTTGAGATCTTTTCTAGCTTGTTCACGACGTTCATTCATTAAAATTAATTCTTGTAATTTAGCTGATTTCTCGGCTTCCTCTTGTTTCAATCTTTCGTAATCGGACTGCATTTGTTGGTGAGCTAATGTGAATTTCTGGTTGAGATCTTTTAGTTCACTAATCATTTCCTGTTTCTCAGAGATTTCATCTCTCAGCGCAGCAACTTGACGTTGATGAACATCGCGTAGTTGGTCCATTTGTTCTTCCAATGCAACTCGCATTTTTGTCGCGGCCTCTTTTTCTTCAGCTTTTTCTTTGTTGGTGACAGCTTGGACTTGTTCAGCTGCTTTTAGTTTTGCGCACTCTTCACGAAGAGCGTCAAGATTCTCTTCTAGACTACGTTTACGTGCTTCTGCTTCTTTCATTGACTCTGAAAGTGTCTGCATACGTGCTTCATGCTGAGAGATCAATAATCGGCACTCACCCAGTTCTTTTTCGTACTCCGATATCTATAAAATATTTAATATTAAATATTTTTAAATATTACTTCAACAGATAGTAGATTAAATAATTAAAATTGATTATAATTTACTATAACATTTATTACAATTTTTATTATTTTAAAAAATATATTTTACAACGACAAAGTTTATCCTTTACCTTTTTATTACATTCCGTTTGGAATGTTTCTAATCCCTGACAACGTTGTACCAAATTTTTAACTTCTGATTTCATTTTGCTAATGTACAATCTTGCTACTGTAAACTCTTCTTCTACTTTTCCATTAATGTCAGGTGTTATCTGGCACTAAATAAAAATAAAAAAGTATTTATTATAACAAGAAATATAGAAGCAGTGCAAAGTAAATAATAAAAAAAACTAAAATCATACCTTAAGATTTTCGTCTCCACCAATAGCTACACCAATTTCTCCTAGATCCTTCAACAAATTCGTCAACATTTCGGCAGTTCTTTTACGTTGATGAGTTGACATGTCACGTAGTTGCTGTAACTCAGACATAGTCGAATTGAGCGCAGTTTGTTTAGCAAGTAATTCCTCCGACAAACTCTCGTGTTCTTTGTTTTTAATTTCAACTTCCTGTGATTTCTGATCATAATTAACAGCCAATTCCTCTAGTGCTTGCAATACTTCTTTGACTTCTTCTTTAGCACTCTCTGTTTCTTGATTAATAGTATTCATTTCCTGTTGCAGCTGTTCGTAGTCACGACGAGCACTGGCAATTAGTTCTTCTTGTTCATCAAGCTGTTCCTTCAACTTTTCAAGATACTGTGACTGTTGATTGATTTCTTCATCTTTCTCATCAAGCTGTTGGTACAATCTTTCACGTTCTTCCTCTAATTTTTGTCGTTCCTCATTCGAAAGAGAACCAGCCATAAGCCCGCCACCAGGAATAGCCGGCATAGGTCCATCATCTTTTACAGCAGTAATAACCGGTGGTATTATAACTTCAGGTACCTCGACTAGATTAACTTGTTCTTCTGGATTAACGGTTTCACCCTGTCGCCAGCGTGATAATTCAGACTCTAATTTCTCCACTTTTCCTTTCAATCTCGCGGCCTTCTCTTTTTCTTTCTCATATCGACGTTTCCACTCTTCCGCAGTTAATTCTTCATTAACACATACAACATTCTTAATAGTCTTAGCACGTTTACCAAAATCTAATGTTGATTTTGTTTCAGATTCATTGAAACTAGCGGGTGAACAACATATTATAATTGTTGTTCTAGCATTACCACCAAGAGATTCTTGGAGAATACGCGTCAACTTTGAATCTCGATACGGTATGTGAGTTTTATTACCGTCAGCTAACGCTGATATTACATTACCCAACGCTGACAACGATTTATTAATATTTTTAGCTTCGTCAAGTACCGTACCCTCAGCACCGGTCTTTGAAACTTTTTCTGAACCCGCCAAATCCACCAGATATAATTTACCCGATAATTTTTTTTGGTTCTCTAAATTTTCTTGTTTTACGTTAATAAGAAAGACTGAATGCGAACGAGAACTGTGTTCATTCATGTTTGTTACAGCTATATGTCGATTCGATTTTCCCTCCTCGATTACTTCAAATACTTCTTCTGGACTAGACACAAATCTTTCAGTTGCTCCTTTCACAAAAGGAACACGATTTTTATCTTCATGGACGCTCAAATTTACCTTGGATACTATAAAACAAAAGTCATTTAATTAATTATTGTTCAATTAATGATAAATTAATTCAAATAAAATATAATTACCATCAAGTAAATCCCTAATTTTATCCATATAAATTTCAAAATAAGAAACTTTAATATGGAATTCCAAATTCTCCTCCATTCCATAAATGTGATTGAAAATATCGTTAACAATCCTAGGTATAATTCCCTGTTTATTTGCGTCCCCAATGACTCCTTCCATGGTATGTGTTTTACCTATGCCACAAAAAAATATATACACTCATCAATATATACATAAATGTATACCAATACAAACAATAGTCGTCATTCAACTATTAACTTTAAATTAGGAAACAAAACAGTTTCAATTTCAATACCAGGCACTATAATACTTAACCCAAATACTTTTTTTTTATTATAATTTATAGTTAATTGAAAAGTAAAATATATAAGTATCAAGAATTATTTGTGTTAATTATTTTGACAATATTTGCTACTGGTTCATGAACATTTTACATAATAAATTTATTTACTCAATAAAAAAAAAGTGGGTGTAAATTTTTTTTATTCGGCTGTTGAACAAAGATATTTATCACCAGCTGTATAAAAAAATAATAAAATTACCTGATGACGTTTGTCCATAAGCAAAGATCGTGCCGTTGTATCCAGCAAGAACGTCGGTGACAATTGATTTAGCAGCTTCATTGTAAACTTTATCTTGTGTTGCATTTGGTTTAAAAACTTTGTCAAAGAGGTAAACTTTGCCCTATTATAATAAAAAAATAATGACAATTAAAATATTGTAATTAATATAAAGTAGGAACTATAAATAAGGTCACAAGTTAATTAAAAAAAAGTTAATGAGTGTGCATGTAGCTGACACTTGTAAATTTTTAAACTTTTATAATAAATAAATAAAATGTAAGTAGAATAAAAATTTAAAAATGCGTATTTAAATTCAAAAATCAGTACGCGCATTTTTTTAAATTTCATTATTTAAAATTTAAAAATTTTTTCATGTCTGCTACATCCACACTCATTTAATTTACCAAACTATTTTTTAAAATAACTACCAACTAATTTAAATAAAAATCAATAATCAATAATTTCAATAAAATAATTAAAAGTTATACATAAATAATTTAAATGAAAGTTCAAAGTAATTACTCGAGATAAAATTTATTTAGTCATTTCATGAGTCATATCTCCGTTAATAATTTAACGTCTGTCTAAAAACTCAGCCTACAATCCTCTGGATAAAAAGTTATTTCTCTAAATAAGAAATTTTATAATTACAAATAAAAAACACGAATTCCACGTGAATAAATACGCGGATTTATACATGAAATGAATTAAAACATTTGTACAAATGAATTATTTAATTTAAAAAAATAGTAATTAATACTTTAAGTGAATACTAATAAAATAAACGTGTTTTAAATAATCGGAGCAGTGTCTCATTGCATTTGTCAGCTGTGCGCCGTCGCATTGGTAGTCAGCAAAACTACCACTAAATAATTGTCCAGTGATATTAATTATAAATAAATGAAAAAGAACTTACTCCAATAGATATACAATTATCATCGCCACCGGAGGGAAATTTAACAATAAATTTCGAGCCAGCTTTCTCTTCAGAATCATTAAGTGGTCGAAATCTACAGACAACTCTGATGCTATCCTCAGCCGCAATCTCACGTTCCCTCGGCGTATCCATTTTGTTTATCGTATTATTATTATTTAATAATACCACCACACGTTTTGTATAAATATATTATATTATATTATTTAAATAACAGGAACGGCTACGTATCACGGCTCTTGACCACGTCCTCGTGACTCTTGTCTACGTTTTTAAATAGCATATAGGCAATTAATTAAGGAAGCAGTTGACGGTACGAATAAACCAACTCTACTGTCCTGTCACAGCACAGAAACGGCCTACGGCTCTATCGTTCTTTACACCAAGATGGCCGCTCTCTTCCCACACTTGCTACTCTGTAGTCTGTACTCACTGTAGACCCTCTAGCTTCTGTACCTACTACTCTGCTGCAGTATAAAAACTACTGTACGTTTAGCGAATTAAATAGAATGGACAATATGGAGATGGAGGTGTTTAGTAGGTACTGTATATTTTAGTCTCCATAAAACAATATGGTTTAAGTTGGTACCAACAAAGAAAAGTCAATAATTTAATAAAAATAGTAATTTAACTATTTTACTTTTCTTTATCTATATTTTATTTTTATTTGCTATTTATTTACTTATTATATGAATTTTAATGTAAGAGAGAGAGAAGAGATGAGGACCTTAACCAGCTAACATAATACCAGCACGACACAGCAGATACAATCAACACTTACACACCAATGACTATAAGTATAAAACAGTACAGACTACAGGGAGTACAGTAACCAGCATGAACCAGCACTTGCGCCAAGCGACAGTGTTTTAATGTTGATGTTAATATATAACTGAGTAAAACTATAAAATCAAGATCAAGACACTTGGAACGTTTCGCTTCGATGGCAACTCCAAAACATAACTTGTATTTTTAAATCTACTTAACTTTTTAATTTATTTTTTAAGGCACTAGCCCACGCACCAGCGGAGAGAAGTTTTATGAAATTTATATTTTATGATGATTAATTTTTTCAGGATTAATTGGGGAAATAAAAATAGGTAGGAATTTGCAACCTGGGTTGTTGTAAGAATATATTGTATCGTTAAATTATGGGCTGACAGTGCTGGTGGACTAGTTTAAGTTTAACTGGAATAAGATATAAACTAAAATCCACCAAACTGAAACCATGCCAATGGTACGGGTGGTAATCGCACACCCCCACCAGCACCATGACCTTCAGTCGTTCGCAAAATTATTGATTTTTGTGATACCTTTTTTGTTTTACTTTACCTTTGTAATCATCAGTGATTAAACGTTTTGTAACTGTACCTGGTGAAACTATTTTCATTTTGTTGATAAAAAAATCGATTCAAAATAAGTAGGATGTTTGTTATGATTTACAAAAACGTGATAATAATAATATTTTATTATCTGCACGTGGGGGATCATTTTCCGGATTTAATTTTAGATACACGTGTTCTTTGTCATCGGGTTTGAAATTCTTTTTTCTTTTTTTTTCGTAGCTTGTTGAAAATTTTGTTTTATTATTTATTATCAAGTGCTACCGGAGACGAGTTTAGAACACTCGATAATTAAGTAACTGTCGTTTCGGTTCAGAGAATTTATTTTATTCGTCGGTTTTGTTTCCTTTTCATTTTTTAATTTTATTACTCTTACATTATTATTATTATTATTTTTTTTTTAAACCTCACAACAGCGATTTTGAAAATAGAATTGATATCAAGTACTTCAAGTGATATCAGTTTTTTTTAACATGCTCTGATTACTCGGCACTCATTTTTATTTATCAAACTATTTAATTATTATTTTGGTATAATTAATTAATTATAAATTAATCCCATTAAATATTTATGCGTAATGTAATTAATAATTGTTTATTTAAATATTTTTAAAACAATAGTTTCGTAACGTATACAACAAATAAAATAAGTAATTTATTTTTAAGTAACAATAAGACCCAGCGTTATCATTTATATACTAACATTTATTATTCCAACATCACTTACTGTTTCTATCTAAATAATTTATTAAATCCTCATTATTAATAATAATTAATAAATATTACAATAATTATGCTGTTTTAATTTGTTAAGATTTTCATTAATTAGTTACATTAATGACTAGGATTAGGACTGAATGCAATGTGCAGAGACTTCAATAGCTCCTAGTTAAAAATTAATTAATAACTATTAGTTTAATATAATAAATAAATGAATCGTAAATTTATTACTTTCAATTGATCAGAAATAATATTTAAAATTAAATATTAAAATTGCTGTCAAGCATTAAAATTAATTTTTTTTTCTTTCGCTAACTGCTGCACATTTGTGAGACTATAAAATTAACACAAAAAATAATAAAAATATGTTTCGTGTTTTATTTTTATGTATATAAATAGCAATAGCAAAACATTTGCTACATAAATACTGTTTATGCATTGTAGAAAAAAAATTAGTAGGGTAGAGGTACCATTTCGGGCACTTGAGGCCCAGTTTTGGACACTTGAAAAATTAAAATAAAATTATTTCTAAGAAACGCAATGACAATTGACTTTAAAAACGTGTACAAAGATACTTTTACCATACTGTCGCAATGGAAATTTTATGTTATACTTTTTCTTGAATTAAAATAAAATTTTAAATGTCCAAAAATGGAGCAGTGGCTACAAATGCTACTTCTACCCTATTTGATAACTGAGAATTCAGACGATACACCCGGATTCTATAATTAATATTCAAATATTCGATGAACTAGTAGTTCATTTCATTATTTTTTTTTTCGATTGCATACTATCGATTAGTGAATGAAAAAAAAATTTCGCATCACTGCTTTTGCGTTTAGCTTATGTTAGACTTCTAAATAAATTGCAAACTAATAGATCTATAAATAATTATTGTTATTAATTAATTATATTTATAATTATAAATTACTTGGAACGCATTGAACTATTAAATATCATTCAGACTTGATTTAAAAACAATTAATTTGCAATTAACATGTATGACTTAATAAATTCATTTTTCTTTTAACTAAATAATTAATTATAACAATCGATGTATATATTTATAATAGTGAGCAATTAATGAGGCTGATGCGCATTTGTAACAATTATTTCGTACTATTTATTATATAATATTTCGTAATTTATATTATGACTTACGTGACACAGTTTTTTTTTTTAAATTTAAATTCAAATACGGAACGACGACGGTACCGATTTTTTTCGCGAAATTTAATTGCTTGTGCCCGCATAAACGATGATTAATTATAATTTTGTTATTTATACAATTACTTAATACCTATTTAAATAAATTATTATTATTTATTTTTTTATCTTTATAAATAATTTTTGTGAATTTTAAATGTTGCCGTAAAATTGTGTGCGATTATTTAATTTTAATATTATCAATAATTATTTAATTTTACATCTATCCGTTTAATTTAATTTAATTTAAAAGTCTTTGAATTTCAATTTATAATCACGCATATTTAATTATTATATTTATAATAATTAATTTGATTTTTTAAAATTTATTACAACGTTATTATTATTTTTATAATTTAATACGACAAGTGACGATGGATAGATGTATTAAATAAATATGTCAAAATGGACGTTTTAAAATTTATCTAATAATACATATTTTTATTTATTTACTCAATACCAAAAGTATTTGTTTCTTCAACAGCCAGTAGTAATTTTTCGTATAAAATTTCAGGTGTTGGATACGGCGGTAAATCCAATCTATTAAAGCATGTATGCGCTCTGTAATTTAAATAATATATATTTATTATTATATATTTCTACAAAGAGAAAAAAATTTGATTAATTCATAATAAAAGTAAATTGAGATTTAAAAATACCTGGGTAAACTATTAGGTCTTCCCCATTTTTCTATACAAAATTTTCTTGGTCCCGTCGAACCGCGTAGGGCAGCAAAGCCCTCATATGGAATGCTAGAAGTTCCAGTGACAAACTGAAGTAATCTCAATCGTTGTTCGTTGGTAAATCGACTGATACTACTCCAAAACCACTCGACCACAGGATGACCATCGTGATAACCACTTCGATATTCAGTGTGAGCTCTCCAGTCATTCAAATCTATTTCAGCAGCACCAGCAATAACAAGCTCAAGTTCACGAGCGTCAAATACTGAAACTAGACGTGGATCTACAACTTCATAAAACCCACGAACAAGTGACTCAGTTTGTTCAGAGACTCCTCGTTCTAGTCGCCATCTAACTACTCGTTCGAGATATTCTTTTTTATTTTTCTCTGTCACCGTAATGTTCCGCCCACCTGGTTTAAGCTCACGTTCAGCAACACGTCCCAAAAGTTCTTCAGTTACTGAAAATGTTAACTCAAGTGGTTCAATACTTATATCACGTTCTTTAATCCACATTAAGCTCTGGTGAAATTCTTGATCCAGACTTTCTAAATCGCTTAAACTTGCCGGTACACGTAGCAGAGCTTTGTAAAATGGCCTAGTAAAAAAAGCATCAAGTAGGTACTGGTGTACCAAAGCTAAGCCTAACACCCTACCTGAGAATCTAAACCAGTCATGATAGTTGTCAACAAACGCCGACATTGGTGATACTTGAACAGTGTACGTGTCATTTGCCGAGTACTCAAATAGCCCGTAATAAGGATTAAAGAGCTCACGAGATAGATGAAAGAAAAATTCACGAGATGGACCACCGTAATCTAAACCTTCTTCATGATCAAATATAACTACAAGTTTTCCTTTCTGCAGATCTTTTTTTGACGCAGCCATTATTCTTGTAAATGCATCTTCCAAAAGATTTTCACGCCTTATATGTAATTTTAATTTACCCGGACCTTGACCGAATCCTTTACTCTCGAGTTTGCGATAAAATGTACGTAATTTAGCTTCAAAGTCACGACGATACGGTGCCGGTGCACGAGCAGAGGCTCGCGTTAGACCAGGTGAGGCATGAGGGCTACCAATTGGTGATCTTCCAATATTACCCGGGACATAGGACATTATTTCTTGCTCAAATAAACTCAATAGTAAAGCCAAAGGTACATCATGGCCCAGTCTTTGTAAAGCAGCAGATCCTTCTACCCGAATAGTATTAACTTTTTCTCGCAACGCAATATTTTGTCCCAGAGCTGCGTGTCTTTCTTTTAAAATATCCATAATATTTGGCTGCCGTAGAAAAGCAACAACTTTATCGTTGTAAGCAATAGGAATTTCGGGTATGGTAGTAATACCCGACTGTTGAGGTCGTGGCGGTGGTACAGGAGCTTCATCTAGCAATGCTCGAGGGTATGTAGCTTCAGTATGTAGTCTTGGATCAATAAACGACGTGGCTTTTCTTGCATGACTTATAAAAAAACGTTTGCCTGTTCTATCTAATTTTGATTCATAGCCACGCGGTAATTCTTTTGTCGGATCAGCAAAGAAATTTATCAATGCCACTAAATCACGGTTGTGTTCGTACCGCGGAAAAACCAATGGATCTCTACGAATTTTGCTGATCATATGCTTGAGACTTGGATTACGATTGTACAGTTCCATTGCATCCATATTGGTATGAAGTACTGTAAAAAAATCTGGTCGCGATAAAAATAATACCGGTGGTATAGTTGCAATGTCAAATGGTTCTGAAGTATTACTTCTATCTGGCGCTGATCGTTCACCATTGCTTTCTGGTTGATTAGTATTAGCATTAGTGTTAGTATTAGCATTAGCATTAGCACCAGCAACAGCAATAGCAACAGTGCCAGAAGAAGATGAAGATCCAGAAGCTTCGCGATCTATATTATCAGGTCGCGATATTGTTCTGCGTACACTTTGATACCGTCGGTCAAGTTGTTGACGACGCATTTCACAGCCAGTGTTTCTTGTCGTTTGTCCTGGTCGCTGCCAAGTGGTTGTACGATTAACATGATCAATATAAAATACACGGCCGTGACTGTCAATCCGAGCCTCCCAAGACGGCGGTAATGGTTCCTCAGACGTGAGAGACGGATTGGTCGAAGGACACATTGGTAAAGGCCTCAAAGGTTTTGGACGATGTGTTGGTGTAGGAGGACACTCTGGTTGACTACTAGCTCCAGCATCGAGTCTCGTTAACGGCCTGTGGGGCCGTGGTGAGCTCAACAGTGCGATGCTCTTGGTGACGGCAGTCCGAGTCTTCAAAGCTACGGTTTCGTCAACATCGACAATCTCAAATCCGAAGCAATCCTCCGGGCGACAAGGTGCGGAATGTTTGTGAAGATGTTTACGAGAAAGTGTAGGCAGAGTCGTTGGTAAAGCATTGCTTCGATGCAGAGGTCTGTGTGCGGCTCTCGGTGGCAATGGTGGTGGATTTGGATACATACCGTTATCCTGCATTGATTCTGGTGCTGATGACTGTCCTCCGGTACTGCGCCACAGTTGATAATACTCTACGCGATCTAGTAATCCCATTACGTCCATACTTCGCACACGTTTTTTCGCAACTTCACCACGTGGTATGTCATTAGCACGCTGTGATTCTGTATCAGAGTTACTTCCTTCACTGCTGTATGCCGAAGGAAGCTCGGAATTAAGTGACTGAGCTCCATCCTCACGACTCGACGTACTGGCTTCCAAGGAAGCAGCTGCGTTGGCTTCTAACTCGATCCGCTGAGCCTCAGCTGCTTCGTAAAGATTAACTAGACTCGGTAATTTAAATGGTTTCTGTTTAACTACAACGCTCTCCGAATCGGCTTCTGGTAAATCTAATGGCAATGAAACTGCTTCGTCTACAGACACACTGGTACTTTTATGTTGCGATGATGAATTACATGCTTCGTCTGATTCACAAATCGATGAACTAGACAGATTGTCATCCAATGAATAATTTCTCGTACTCTGGTGCTGAGTTGATTTATTTAATGTCGAATCTTCACTACCCGTACGACGATTACTTTTTAAAAATTCTTTTTTTCTAATCATATTTTTACGTACTGGCTCAGTGGTGGCGGTGGGTGTACGAAGCGAGTGAGATTCTAAATTATTATTACTTGAACATGCAGTCGAAGTGTCTAATAAATTTTCCATTAATGATTTTTTGTTTATACAACTTGATTCACTTCTCTCAGGATCTGTGTCTCCACTGCACGCTTCTGAGTTACAACAATTTCGTTTATCATATACAGATAAATCTGTTGAATGACCATTCTGATGACTAATACTTCCATTACAATTATCAACTTCATCCTGTGTATTTAAAAAACTTTCACCAGACTGAGTAAATTGCGATATTTTTTTTTGTTGCCTTCCATTCGTTGAATTCTGGTGATTAACTAAACAATTTGCTGATGATGCATCAGGTAATACAGATGACGATGATGATGACGATGGCTGTGAGTTTTCCAAATTATTATCATCATTAATACAACTTGGAGTAGCTTTAACAATCATAACTACATGATTATCCAGTGCCGCGGTACTCTGATCATAATTTTCTGAGTCTGGCTTCATTTCCATTTCCAATAATTATTTACACGAATATCATTTAAAGGATTGTTTATAAATTATCCTACATCCAATTGAAATATCTGGAAAAAATTAAAAATAAGTTATTACTTCGTAATTTAAGTACAATTACATGCCGCTAATTAAAATTTATTTATTTATTATATGTAAATAAATCATTACTTTTTTTAAACATTTCGTAAGTACCATTAATGAGTAAACCAAGAAGGTCGTCTATCAAGAAAAACGAGTTGCGATGTCGTCATAAAAAATGTGCAAATCAAATACAATAAAACTTATATCATTACACAGCATATACTTACACAGTCACACATACTCATGTACTTACGTATGTTTATTTTAAATTAACAACAATAAAAAAGTGTCAAAAAATATACCCAGATTCAAACAATGTAACTCACCTCATCGATCATATTGTCCTTGTAATATTCCATCCATTATAATTAAATCAAGCTTTATATTGCCACGTATTATTGTTTATCATATTATTTTGAACCATCATATTTCATTGAACTTCCTTTCTAGGTCATTCAATTATTAATTATAATTATAATTAAAATTAGGTGCGTGAATACCGATAAGAATATATATTTAGGTTTGACAGAAAAAATATCATGTACCAGCGGCCTGCTTACTGCAAGAGAATAACAAGAACAATGTCTAGGGAATTTTTAAATTTTCATTACTATGAGTGTGAATGTAGAAGATAAAATTTATAAATTTTGAATAAATAAATAAATTAATTAAAATAATGAAATTTAAAAAAATGCGTGAACTGGTTTTTAAAATATTTAAATATCCATTTTTGAATTTTTATCCTATTTAAATTTTATTTATTTATTCAAAAATTTAAAAAATTGCCAATTGTCAGCTTACATTAGCACTTGTTCATTACTGTCTTTTTTTGCAGGTTAATCAGAAGCGCACAAGTGTAATTACTCACGAGATAAGTTTAATTATTACCCCAGAGTAATTGGCAACAATGGCGGTAAAGTTTTACTGCGCATGGTAATTGAGCTTACGCGCGGAATTTGAATCGTTGAAAAATTTTTTAAATTCTTTTTGATCAGTTATTTATTATAAATGATTGAATAAATATTATTGATTAATAATTAATCATTTTTTATAGTGTGATTATTAATTATGTTGATGCTAATGACATTTTTAAAAGCTGTCATTCATGATTAAGTTTTAAATAATTTAAATAATATTTTTATAAACTAGTGTCTACGTGACCTACGTCTTTATCACGGTGTCGTCGGCTGACGTGCTGCTTGTTATTATGCATTGCAAAAATGCTTAAAAAAGTGATATATATATTGACTAATTTGTATATCATCTGAGAATGACGCATGATGTTAGTCAGTGGGTTATTATCTGTCGTAAGTTAAAATCATTTTTATTGTTTCAATATATCATAAGAATAATTTTATAAATAAATATAATGTTAGGTTATTGATTTTTTTGTTGGTCATTTTAGCTCACAATGTGCAATAGTCGAGTGAAATGACAGTGGCGGTAAAGAAAAAAAAATAGAAAGTTTAAATAAAATTTAAGTAACAGCGGACAATGACATATCTTAAAAAATATTAGTAAGTATTTTTAGACAGGTACTTGTTTACTTATTTTTATCATTTAATGTTTTACTCTGGTAATCCAAAGGTTACTTTTCATTATTGTGATTAAATTCCATATGTTCACGTTCTTATGAATGTATTTAATCACTGGTAGATAAATATTATTATTGTTATTATTAGTCGGTGTAATTATTTAAACTTATTTACAGATTAAGTAAATCAATGAATTTATCTATTTATACCCATTGATTATTAAAAATAAAATTTGTAAATCATGGATTTTAGTGTACCAGACACACCTACAGATAATTTATATCTTGCTCTAATTCAATGTTTTGCTATAATATTATGTGGGTATGTAATTTATTAATTAAGTATTTATTATTATTTTTTCAAAACGAGTTATTTTTATGGCCATTCTTAGACAGTACCCCCACTTTTTAAAAAATTTCAGTGACAACTGTCAGAATTTTATCAATTAATTTAAAAAAGAACAACGTAATTTCAATTTTGCTTCAATCAACCGGGAGTTAGAAGAAATTTGTTAAATAAATTTCAGTAAAATCTTCATGTCAATTTTATAATTTGAATTTTCAAATTTTGTAAGCCAAAATTTATTCAACCGATTTCGTTTAACTCCTAATTGATAATGACTATGAATAATTTTTAACAAATTAATTAATAAAATTTTAATACGGTCATGACAGTTGGAAGTAATTAAATATTTTTAAAAAGTAGGGGCACTGTCTGAGAACGCCCTTAATATAAAAATATTATTATGATTGTAGGCACGTTATTATGTAATTTTTATTGTTGTAGATATATTGCTGGAAGACTTGAAATAATATCAAAACCAGAAGCTAATGGCCTAAACACATTTGTTGGAACATTTGCTCTACCATCATTAATATTTTTGTCTCTAGCAAAGCTTGATTTTTCGTTAGTTAATTGGAAATTTTTATTAGCTGTTTTTCTTGCCAAAGCATGCGTATTTTTTGTAGTACTAGGTGTGTCTCTAATAGTAACACGACCTACGAATCCAGGACGAGCTGCACTGTTTGCAATTTTTGCAACACAAAGCAACGATTTTGCGATCGGATATCCGATGAGTAAGCAATACGTCGACTTATCGGCTACTTAGCAAAAATAAATCACAGATATTAATTTTTATATTTTTTCAGTTGATGCTCTCTATGGTGATACTCATCCAGAATATGCCGCCTATCTCTATTTAATGGCACCAATATCGTTGGCTATTTTAAATCCAGTTGGTTTTATTTTACTAGAAGTAGGAAAGCGTCGTACTGGTGATCAACAGTCAGGATGGAAATTAGTCGGTTCAATAGTAAAAGGCATAGGACTAAATCCCATATTATTTATGACAGTATTGGGAATTGTCGGAAATTTTATATTCAGCCATCAAATCCCGAAAATATTATCAGTTATATTGGATGTATTTGGTAATGCATTTTCAGCGAGCGCATTATTTTTACTTGGTCTAATGATGGTAGGAAAAGTTCACACTCTGAAAGGTCCTGCACTTGTCATACCAGGAATACTGATATCCGTTAAACTGCTGGCACTTCCTATGATAATAAGAGAGTCAGTTATTTTACTAAATGCCGGAACTAATGAAACAGATACAAGAGATTTAAGTACATATGGATTTTTGTATGGAACAATTCCTACGGCACCCGCGTTATTTATCTTTACATTACGATACAATGTGGAAATAGATCTTATTGCTTCTTCTATGGTTGCCTGTACTTTTCTATCAGCTCCATTGATGTTTGTATCCGCAAAATTAATTACTGCAATTAATGACGGCGTGTCACCTACTAAGTATGCCCAACAATTGAATGCATTCTCGATGGATGTGAGTGTCATTTCAATAGCTGCTTGCTTATGGCTTCTTGTCTGCTTCCTGGTTCTCGCTGGCAAAAGATATAAACGCCCAACTCATCGGTGTACATTGTACTTGGTCATCGCCCAACTGGCCGTTGGTGTTGGTGTCATAATGTGGACTAAACTCGACGCCAAAGAAATCGGTTCTTTTCTTTGGTATGTTCAGTTTGTCCTTATCACTGTCGGTGTATACGCAAGCAGAATGTGGACAGTTGTATTGGCAGGGACTCTGCTGTTTTTAAGTTCTCGAACGCTAACATTTGTACAAAGTATGCAGAAGTGGATTATGCCTATTGGCTTTGCTGTACCTGTATTAACTGTAGGACTTATGTGTCTTATAATATCACCAAAAAATCCTGATGATATTGACTTGAGAAATCCGAACTTCCAATTTGGTAGAGTACAAGCTGCTGTTTCAATATTTATTCTCTTATTTTGCTTTATAGGTAAATAAAGTTATAAAAAAAAAAAAAAAATTACAATTCTTGATATAAAATAATTGAATATTTTTCCTTTTCAGTGACACTTGGATGTTTGGTACTACAGCAGCGATATCAAAGACGCCATCATGCTGAAGTTTATGCTAGTCTTGTAAATAGTACTGATAATGCAGAATCGACTATGGTAGAAAATAGAAATGTTATTGACGTAGAAGATTTAGTATCTCCTGGGACAACATTACCAGCGTACTTATTAATTATTTTAATATAATGAATTTTTAAAAACATTTAACATTAGAAATAAATAACTCAACATTAAAATTTTTCAGAGGTAACTGTCTATTAGACAGCAGCTGCAATTTCCAACGCACTGGATGCAGTCAGAATGGCTTGATTGATGAACAAGAATTAGACTTTGAGACTGAAGAATTGCGAGTGGATTCAGATGATCCCCAATTACTTAGACACTTAGTTCTCCTTATATTTCTTTTATGCTCTATGTTCATTGTATGTTTTTGCAATATCTAGCTTCAATTTCTGATTCAATATTAAATTATTAAACAACATATTTTTTTGTTTAGGGACTAGCATTGTCAGTTGGTACAATGATAATGGAACAAATGACCGGCGTGTATGCAGAACTAGCTTTTCTTGACGTTGCATTTAACTACGGGCAATCATTAATAGTATTTGTAATATTTGGCCTGGACCCAGGTCTTGGAAAATTAGGAGACTGGCTAAAGAAAGTTTGTAAAGAGTGGCGTGCTCGCCAAAAGTTGCAGCTACCAGATGAAGAATCACTCAGCCCGGAAACTAAAACAATTCGCGAACAATTTCGTCAATGTCACTTGCACGAATGTCGTCAGAGAATTTCCAACTGCCGGAGACGTCTACTAAAAGTATACGAGGGCGTTTTTTCGGGTAGTGATCTTGTTGACTGGCTGTTAGAACAACGACTAGTACAGAATCGAGAAGAGGCTGTACAATATGGACGTTGCCTTCTTGAAAGTAGAGTTTTACATCATATTGATGGTACTCATCATTTTCATGATAAAAATATTTTATATACTTTTCGGGGCTAATTGTTATTACTATTATAGTATAGATTTATATATATATTAGATGATTATTTTATTGTTAATTGTTATTTAAATTTAATTAATTATTTTCCAAAGAATATGCGAGTATTAATAATTTCAATAGGTTGATTTTGTTTTATTATATGTTGATTTTATTTATAATCATTTTACCTGGACCGGGTGTCAGTGACTGATTAAAATAGATACAGGATGAGATTGTGCTTCAATATGAATTTATTTTCATATACTTCCGAGTAATTGTTTAATTATTTTCCCATTAGATCTCTTATTCATGAACAAATGTTTTAATTTATCTTATATAACTAATTAATTATTTATAAATCTGCAGGACAGATCAATAAACAATCATAGTACATAAAATAATTACATAAATAATAATAATAACTATTATAAATATACTGTAATAATCAAGCACAATTATAATTTTATTGACGCACCCTTTCAAATAATTATAGAAAGTATTGTTGTTGGTTGAAATGACCACTTGATAATATGAAGGCTGTGTTAAACACTAGACAATATTTGCTACGTAACAGACAGTTTATATTTATTCTCATAAAAATAATAAAAAGTATTTAAACAATTATTTTTTTTTGTATCCGTAAAAAATTTTCTAATGTCCTTGATGTTATGGTAAATTTAGTAAATATTTTATTTTAATAAACTTTATCAGCTATTTCATAAATGCTTTTATGACGATGAATAATATTTAAAATTTATTTTAAGAACAAATATATGTAATGTTTAATAAAAAACAGATGTAAAGATTTATTTAAAAAATAAGTTTTAATAAATACACGTCAGTAAAAGACTTTGGGTTAAATTAAATTTAAAATGGTAAATCATCATCAGGATCCTCTTCATCAAAGTCATCATTTTTGTCAGGTACATAGTAGATCTGTGATTCACTTGTAGCGTCTTTAATAACTTGCATATAAGGTAAAGGTGTTTGATTACGTTGTTCTAATTCTCTGGGATTCATATCCGTTCTAAATGAAGCCTGTGGTTTTAATGTCGGTTCAACAACTTTTGAAATAACCGGAGCTTTAAATTCAACCGGATTCTCTGACTTTATCTCGCAGCTCTCTGGATCCTGAGTAACAACCACGTGTTTTTTCAAAATACCACCACCTCGCTTGCAGTGAACCATCGCTACTTCATAAGCAATCTCATTATTCATTACAGTCTCACTAGATTTACCCAATCTAATGTAAGTACTTCCCAGTGTTTCAATCTTTTGAATTTTTCTTGTTCCAAAGTCTCGTCTGTACACGCAAATTAATTGTGATACACGTTGCGATAATTTATCAACAAATCTCAGTGCTTTGGCTAATCCTATATTGACTATCAGGGAGCTTAAACAATTAATAACAACAATTGATTTTTCATCAATACCTGATTTCAAAATGCTGTCACAGTTTATGCTGAAATCTTTTTTTTCATAAATTCTATCCAAATCTTCTGTACAGTAATCATGTATATGAAGTTTATTATCTTTAAATAATTTTTTTAAATAACTGTAATGTGACTTAGTATTAAAAAATAATAATAAATGAATTTGTTGGGTTAAATTTGTCGTACTCCACATTTGCATCCATCCATCTATCAAATTATCAGCGTACGATTCTTCTACACCTTAAAAAAATTAATTAATTAGATACATTTAGTTATTATTAATAAATTAAATTATTTAAAAATTATAAATATTTTAAATTTAAAGAGGTTACCTTCATCAATTACAATAAATTTAGAATCTTGCATCAAAGGCAAACTTGTTATCATTTTTTTTGCCATAATTAAAAACTTATTTTTAAATAGTCCTGGTTAGCAGGCAATTAACAAGCTTCGGATTTTTTAATCAACAATTTAATTTAAAAACTAAAAATATGCACATTTAAAAAATTTAAAAAACTTTAGGTGAAATTTTTTGAAATACTTATTATTTTTAATGTATCGTTTTTAAAAAATTCAAAAACTCGACGTCAGTATCATATTTTTAAATAAACTCAATACAACTAATTAATTAATAAATTAAAAAATTACATTCATTATTTTTTAAAAAATATTGTTGTTTTCAAAATATAAAAACATGACTCCATAAAAGCAGATGACAGGACATCTATTACAAAAAATTTGTACTAACGAAATTCATTACGTCATTTCCGAGTAACAGTTTAAATTTTAACGTTCTTTTTTTATTATTATAAATAATTTTATTACTAATAAATAATTGACGACCTTAATAATTTAAAAAAAAGTATTTAAAATTCAATTATTGAATTTATGAAGCAATAGTTTAATTATTGAAATAATTTGACTTTTTTGTTTGTTTATTATGGTGTTTTCTCTCCGCCCCTTGTTTTGGGTATAGCTTCTTCTTCTTAGGTATATGTATATATATGTATAAACATATACTTAGAAATCTATTCATTTCCTTTCAATACCTCGTTGTGTTCTTAATGGTTGGCCGGTACTTGTGTATGCCTGCAAAGTTTCAAATTACATTGATCTCTGTCTCAGTGATCTTGATAAATAAAAAAATTTTCTTATTGATTTAGACACTGTTCCAGTGAAGTAAGTAATTAAAAAATTGTTTTAATTATTGTAATATCTAAAAAATTATAATTATTTAATTATCATAATTAAAATGAAATTTTACGCAGTAAGTTTTACTAAAGCGCCTGTATTTCTTTGTAAGCCGGCTATCATTTTTTTTTGTGGTTGAATCGCATTTATTTTATTTAAATAATATGTACTAGCTAAATAGTTACAACAAAAGCTTCAATTATTGATATTAAGAAATATAATTGATATAATATTTAAATATTGATTGATTTTTTTAACGCATTATTTTATTCGATGATTTTTTTTATTATTGATTTTTGTAATAAATTTCATGGCTAGTCGTATTAATTATTACAGAATATGTAAATAAGTTTAAAAAATTTATTCGGTATATAAAAGTGTGAAAAATGATTGCTAGACTTAGTTTTTATGAAAAACTGATGATGATCCTAAAGTTCGAAGACAATTTTTCAATTTTTCAATTTTTTTATATATACAAAAAGGCATATGTAGAAAATTAAAAAAACTATAAGTGCAATTTTTTGAAATACTTTTTCGTTTCTCAAAAAATCACAAATCAGTAATTTACCCTAGATAATTTTATACGATCACTTAAATATGTAATATAATTTATATGAAAGTCTACATATTCCAAAAATTATATCAAAATATTTATAACTTCTAAAGATGTTGAAGTAAATAAAATAAAGTGTCAATAATTGGGTCGTTTGTCGCAGTCACTAGATAATTGATAATTATTTGTAGTCGAATTTAATATTAAAATCAAAATATAATTTTTTTTTCCAGGTGAAGAGTTCATCTTCAAGATGGCAAATCCATTAGATTTTTTTGATGGTACCAAAATAATGAAGCCTTGGAAGATACATCGAAGTGCTCGAAAACGATCACCAGTTCCGAGAAGTATTGGAAATTGTTCATTGAGTGGTAGTATGCAATCACTTGCTCCTACAATCGACAGTGGGACTGATTATGTTGAAGAATACATTCAAAAAGAACGCGATCAAATTTTTGAGGTATTATTATTATTTTTTTTTTTTTATTTTTATTAAATGTTAAAAATAATAAGTATTGATAATTAAATAGTAGTTGGATATTTGTTAAAATATTTTTTTTTGTGCTTAAATTTATATTATAGGCTTCAAAGTTCTTTCGCAATGATGAAAGTAGTTTTGAACAAGTGTCAATAGCAACAGAACAAACGCCTGCTGATGATGAAAAGACTGAAGAACTTTTACGTCTCTACAAAACTTACAATTTAGCTTATACACCAAAGGCAAACATGACAATTAAAACAAGACAAGAAAAAATAGTTACTACTATTGCTGCCGAACCAGTAACTATAATTCAGGGACCAACCGGTTGCGGTAAAACAACTCAAGTACCTCAATTCATTATGGATTATTGTTTCAAAAGGAAACAACCCTGTAATATTATAGGTATTAATTAATTATATATATTTTTTTAATAATATTATAAATAATTAAATGTTAATAAATTGATTTAATTTGAATTTCAGTGACACAGCCACGAAGAATCGCTGCTTTGAGTATCGCTAAACGTGTTAGTGAGGAACGAGATTGGCCATTAGGTTCAATTGTAGGATACAAGGTCGGTTTGTCGAGTAATGTATCACCAGATACTCGATTAACTTACTGTACAACTGGTGTACTGCTTCAAAGGTTAATAACTACGAAAACGCTAACTGATTTCACACACATAGTTGTCGATGAAATTCACGAACGTGATCAAGATATGGATTTTCTATTACTTGTAATCCGGAAGCTTTTGTACTTAAATTCACACAAAGTCAAGATAATACTGATGTCCGCAACTTTTGATGTTCATAAATTTGAAAACTATTTTTCATCTTATGTAGGAAACACATTGACACCAGCTACAACAATTGATGTTGCTAAGAGTAATTATTTTCAAATCAAAGAGTACTATCTTGATGATTTACTTTCATTAAGACCAATACCAGAAGTGAAACTGTTAGAGCCTAAAGTGACTCAAGAAATGATGGAATTTGCCTGTCGACTAATGAGAATAATGGATGAAATTGATAAGAATTCAGAAAGTACGAGTGCAAGTACAGATTTTCATCGACCAGGAATTTTGGTATTTTTACCAGGTATTCATGAAATTGAAGAAATGCACAATTACATGGAAAGTCCAAAGCTACAAAAATGCAAGTGGGACATTGTCGTGCTTCACTCATCAATCACAAATGAAGAACAGCAAAAAGTATTCACATTACCGCCTAAAGATTATCGTCGTGTTATTTTATCAACTAACATTGCTGAAAGTAGTATTACTGTCTCAGACATAAAATACGTAATAGATTTTTGCTTGACCAAGCAGCTGACAACAGATCCACACACTAATTACCAGTGCTTAGAACTCACGTGGGCCAGTAAGTCTAATTGTAAACAACGAGCTGGTAGAACTGGTCGTGTCATGGATGGAAGAGTTTACCGGCTGGTGCCGAAACAATTTTACGATAAATTGCCGGCTGAATGTTCACCGGAAATAGTTAGAGCACCACTTGAACAAGTTGTTCTGCGATCTAAGATAATTGATCTTGGATCACCTAAAGCTCTGCTGGCGCTCGCACTAGACCCGCCTGATTTATCAAACCTTGCACGCACAGTATTGTTGCTTAAAGAAGCTGGAGGATTGGTTGGTTATGAAGACGATAATTTAGATGGAGAGTTAACAGATCTCGGTCGCATTATGGCTTCACTTCCTATGGACATTCACATTGGAAAGATGATTGTACTTGGTCATTTGTTCAGCGTACTGAGAGAAGCAATTATCATTGGTGCAAGTATGGCTGTGAAAAACATGTTTAGTTCGCCATTTCAACTTAAACTCAAGTCTTATGATGCCAAATTGATGTGGTCACAGTACACGTACAGTGATGCTATTGCTTTTTTAAACGCTTTCAATGTATGGATGCGTGAGAAGACATCAGGTCGTATTAAAACTGACAGAGACGAAAAAGCCTGGGCTCGTACAAACTGCTTGCAAGTAAGAGTACTGCGTGAAGTTGATGCTATGGTCAAAGATATAACACAGAGATTAGGAAAAATCGGTATCAAAGAGACGTTTGGTGCCAAAAAAGTTAATTTAATTGATCAAGAACGTTATTTCGTATTGAAATTAGTAATTGCAGGTGGATTTTATCCCCATTACTTTGTAACGCACTCGCAGAACGATGAAAGTAATGCTATGAAATTACTTGGCGGACTGGATCCTATTAAAACGGTTTATTTACAAGGATGGCCTTTTGATCAACCAGGGCCACTTTACGCGCGACATTTACAACAGGCATTTAAAATATGTTCAAGCTACAGTTCTGAAAATGTTAAAGTACAGTTTGATAATTCTAACCGCGTCTTTATACACTTTAATAAAAGGGAAATTGATGACAATCAAGATGCTAGTAAAGGACCTGGACAAATTCCATTAGCTATTTACCGTGCATTGAAAATGCGTTGTGTTTGTCCAAAAGTCGAGATACCTGTGCTCAAATCCGAAGAATCAAATCTTCTAGCTGAAAAACTTGGAATCCATAAACCGGCACCAACTAACATTATCAGTAATAAGTTTATATCTACTGAGCTACCAACAAGTGGAGTACGGCCACAATTACCTAAATTAGATGAAACCGAATTAACAATTTCGGTATGTCGATACTTGGATCCTGGACATTTTTGGGCTCATCATAAATGCACGCAAACAGTACAGCATAATTCAGTGATAAAAACTTGTATCGAAGAAATGAACCCTCAACAGAATTTAAAAGCGCCAACTTCACCGCCTGCTATTGGATCTATAGTTTTAGCTCCATGGGTAACAAAAACCAAGCAAGTTAATTATTGTCGAGCTGAAATTCAGTCAGTGTCTATGAAATCGAAACAAAATAAATTTGTTCAAGTATTTTTCGTAGATTATGGATTTGACCAACGTATTGCTCTTCACGATTTACGTCTTCTGCCTGATGATAATCAAATCGCCAATTTACCAGCTCTGGCATTAGAATGCGTCCTCGCAAATATTCAGCCATCTGTTTCGAACAACTTGACTGGCAATTGGTCTAAAGAAGCTATTCAATCATTCCAGGACCTTTTGAAACGTTCAATCGAACAACGAGCTGAAGTTTATTCCGTTGTCAACAGTGTTGTATCGTTGAATTTAATTTGCGTCACTGAACACGGGGAAAAAATAAATGTAGGAAATTATTTGATCAAGAAAGGCTACGCTGATTATCGTGAAGAAAATTTCCTGTCAAAATCAAATCATGAATTGCGACAACAAGTTAAAGAATTTTCAGCTGGCGTTAAGCTCTACCACGAACGGATGCAGTACAATCAGAGCAGTATCATTGATGTTTATCCCGAACCTCCACCTGAAAGTGAATGTTCCAACTCTGTGAAATTGCGAGGGCCTTTTTCACCTCTGGAAGTTGAGGTATCCAGTTTAACAGTTGCTGGAATAGGACGTAAAGTAAATATCAGCGACACATCCGTTAATTCAATAATATTAGATGACAATCCTGTGGATCCTCAACCGAAGTTACTAATTGCTGGTTCAATTAATGAAAGTGCTATTAATCATAATCTAACATTATACAATACGACATTGATGCCAAGTATTCCAGGGTTGATTCCATTGCTGTGTTTGATATTCGCGCCGCAAATTGAGCTCAGGCGTAATTCATATGGCACTCAGTATATTGGTGCTCTTTGTGGTTTAGGATACGACGAAAAAACCCAGGATAGTCTTTTTCCAGAACATGACATGCCAATACCATTCGATGTTGAAATAACAATGGATGATTTACAACTTATTAATCAATTGCGACATTATATGAATGCTGCTATTCTTTACGATGAAAGTAACCAGGAAGTCGATGAAGATACTTTACAATGTCAACATCGAATTAAAGATATTCTTTTTAAAATAATTTACCAGAAACGTAAACCAATTAAATCGGAAGTCGACTTGGATCGTACACGCTGGTGTCGCTATGAAAAAGAATTATTTTTAAAACCCGGAGCTATTGCTTCTGCGAAACCAGGTGTCTTTAACCTCCACTTGGCATTGGAGTTGAACGAAAAAAATGAATTTAAAGAAACGATGAATGAACATTTGGCTGAGTTGAAGTCGTTGGCATCAATGAGTTACCGTGACCATCTTGGAGAAGCTATCGAGTGCAAGTTGTGTAAAATAATAGTATATGGAATATCTAATCTGCGTAATCATATTAGTTCAGAAGAACATCATCAACGAGAAAATTTAATTAAATAATTTTTTCTTTTCATTTCACTTTCTTATATTAATTTAAATTATTAACTTTTATTTTATTTATCTCGTAAAGTAATAGACCTAGTACCCGATCAGGAAACTAGTACCCGATCTCTTCATGAATTTGTATGTATATTTAGTAATTATAGATATACAAATACATGAGTGATCTAGTGCTAGTTACCTGATCGGATACTGAGTCTCTTATCTTACACTAAATTATTGAGATAATTTTTCTTTACATTTTTTTATTTTACTTTACTGATTTAAATAAAAGTTTGAAGTTTATTTAGACTTCTGTTATATCTAATGTCGCGGTACTTTTTTCACTAAAAAGTTTATGTATAATTAAGTTCTATTGTATTAATTAATACTATTGACATAAAATAATTGGAATTACTTATTATTTCGTGCGACTAATGACATATATATGAATATATATATATTAAATAAAAGTCAGTGATGAAAAAAATCATGGAAAGTAGCTCTTGGTTTAGTTTATGTTAAATTTAAATTAACTAAACTTGAAGTATTATTAAAATAATTATAATAATTAATATTTGACTTCATAAAAACTTGTTGTATTTAATATTTTTATAATAAAGAATATGACTTTGGTATTGAAATTAATTTTTATTATAGAATTGTTTAATTTTTTATTTATTTAATTATTTAAATGATCCTAAAGTTAACAGAATTTAAAAAACTAATGGCGCGCTTTTTTAAAATATTTTTTTTTACAATTTATCGATTTGAAAAAAATCAAAAAATGATTAGTACTCGGCTAACTTCAGTATCATTTATTTAAATTAACCGCCAACAAAAAAAATATCACGCAATTTACCTGCGCAAAATACACGTGTGTTGACGACTAATGAGAGAAAAGAATTTTTAAAGTGTCAGATAGCGCTGTGTACCAGCGGTCGAACACACGTCATCAACATTTTTTAGTATATATTTACTATTATTTTGAGTTTTATGATAATAGACTTATAAATAGTTCAATTAAAATAATGTTATTGTATTGAATAATTGTAAATTATTTTTAAAAGGTGTACAAGACACCTAGACTGATGTACACAAACGAAATGTTTAGTCGAGAGATATGGAAGCTTTCTTAACCTAACTTTCACATTTGACCTGCTGGCTAAAAGGTGAGCATACTATTTTATTTATTATATTACATGTATCTAAAAATAAATATATCAATTATTTAATTTTTTTTTTAATTGTTATTATGATAACTTATTTATTTATTTATTAATAAAATAAATATTTCTTCGGGCTTTTAGCTGATAAATTTAAAATGACATAAGTCTGTTTTACTTTATTTTTATTTTTCTCTAGTTCTTAATTACAATCACGTACTCGTTATTCAATGAATTTAAGTTATTGGAGTAAAATAAGTTAAGGATACGGAGTGAAAAAAAAAATAGTTGATGATAATAAATATTTTTTCAGACAAAATCATGATGTCAAATGGAGTAATGAGTTCAAATAAAGACACAGGAAATACAAAGACTTGTACGAGCAACATAAATGGTGCTTCCTTATCATCATCAACGCTTAATTCACCTTTGATGAAATTCTCGTCGTATTTCTTAGCAGTGAGACCGTGGTCACTGAGCGCATCGTTGATGCCAACGTTTCTGGGCTCTGCGTTGGCTTACCGACTAACTGGTTGGGACAGTTTCAGTTTTATTTTATTTGTATTGACCTTGGGCACAATAATATCAGTTCATGGAGCTGGAAATGTTGTTAACACTTATTTTGATTACATAAAGGGCGTTGACAGCAGTGGTAAAAGCGACGACAGGATATTAGTTGATCATTTATTGTCGAAAGATGAGTTAGTATCATTAGGAACATTTTTATACGCAGTAGGATGTCTTGGTTTTGTTTTACTGGCAATGATATCGCCAGCTAAAATGGAACATCTGGCATTGGTGTTCTTTGGCGGGTTATCATCCTCATTTCTTTATACTGGAGGTATTGGCTTGAAGTATATAGCGCTGGGTGATGTTATAATACTTGTAATATTCGGTCCTATATCCGTTTTATTTGCTTTTATGGCACAAACTGGTTTTATTCAATGGGGAACTTTTTATTATGCGATACCACTAGCTTTGAATACCGAAGCTATTTTACACAGCAATAATACACGAGATTTAGAAAGCGATAGACGAGCAGGAATTGTTACTCTTGCGATACTTATTGGACATACAGCCTCACATATTTTATATCAATTTTTACTGTTCGCACCTTACATAACACTTGCTGTATGGGCATTCCGATATTCATTGTGGTTTCTTTTGCCAATAATAACGCTACCAAAAGCCTTCAAAATAGAGAAACAATTTCGCAGCCAACATACAATACAAAGTGTGCCTAAACAAACGGCGAGATTAAATAGTAATCTTGGTATTTTGTATGTCGTGGCTTGTCTTCTTGTGAAGCCTCTTCCATATTTATAATTTAAACACACATCAATATCAATTGTAATTAACATTATTTTTATTTTAATTAAATTTTTTAATGGGTAGCTACTGTGAAAGTAAAAGAGATCTTATAATAACAAATAAAAATAAATAAATACTGGATAAATTTAAATTACTCGGCAAATCTGATGCCAATGTGATGCATAATATCCTAAGTCGTATACTCTACTTCTGATGCTTTTGCGATAACTTTTTTACACGACTCAATCGCCTGCATTATTAATTAAATACATAAAAAATTATTTATAATAATATTAATAATTTTCACTGTCATACGATACTATGTAATAAGAAATTCATATTCATAACGGAGTGAAGAATAGAAAAAAAGATTGTAGAGGTAACACATTTAGGATTATATATGTAATCAAATTATCAGTTATTATATTTTATCGTTTTATTATTTATTTATGTGTATCATTTTATTTAATAAGTATCAATAATGAATATATTTAATGTTTAATTAATAAAACCATGGCAATGGATCATACAAGATTTATTAATTCTTAAGCTAATTACAAAGATTAGGTGATAATATATTATTATTACTATTGGTGAAAGGCAGTCAATGAACATATGTGGGTTCGTACTTATTTATTATATAATAATACTATTAGGTTGTACTTAATTTTTTACATCGATTGAGGTAAACCTAATAGTGTTTTATGTAAAATGTAATGACAAATTTTATAAATTTTATTTTAATAAAATAATAACATTGACACTTGTATGTAAAAAAATTTTATAGTATTTACTGTCACTTAACTTTTTTAAATAAATATTTGAGGTCCAGTTTCTCAATTTGAGTTTTTTTTTAACCGGGTTTAAATTATTATTGCTAGTATATCTATATATTGTAAATATATAAATGTAATAATAACTTAAACTTGGATTGAAAAACTGGCCCTAAATCTGTATATTCAATTTAATGATTAAGAGCATTATCAGACAGCCCTCCCTTTCACACTTTTTAAAAATATTCAAATACTTAACTGTCATAACTGTATTAAAATTTAATTAATTAATTAATTAAAAAAAAAATCAAAACCTTAATTGAAAAAAAGACAATTTTGCCGCGATATAGAATTTTTTGAATACATTTTAGCCTACAAGATTTGAAAATTTGAATTATAAAATTGACACAGATTTTACTAAAGTTTATTTAACGAATTTCGTTTAGCTCCTAATTTATATCAACTGTAAGTAATTTTAAAAAATTCATATCTCAGTGAAATGGCAACTATGTTGTCCTTTTCACAGTTAATGCTTCAATTTATTAAAATTAATTTATAAAATTTTGATACGCATGACAGTTGAGTCATTGAAAATTTTTAAAAAGTCTGGGGGACTGTCTGAGAATGGCCTTATTTTGAAATTTTAATTATCTTCAAATAATATAACGAAATGTGACAATACTGTAGTATGGCAAAGACAATTCTGTATTTTATTAATCATGAGCGTTGCAATGTAGCTCTAGTCCCCCGAATGACGTGTTCATTTAAATATAAAGTGGTTTAAGTCAAACGGGTGGATACACAAGTGTAAATCGATGCTTAAAGATGTAATCTAAAGAATGTAACTAAAATAAAAAATAACGAAATTTATCTCTTGTATTTATTATATTTTATTATCAAAATATATGAATCAATAATATAGATACCGTTTGAATTAATGATATATACTGTTTGTTATCAGTCATTCAAAATAATGCAATAGAGATTATTAATAATTTTTTCATGTAACAAGTCCGACACTAGTATATTAACTTATATTAGAAAATTAATTAATTAATTTAAAGTATTTACTCTAAATAAATATCTTTTATGTTAATTTCTCATTAACTCTTAAGCTCGCTGAGATCATAAAAATACTTGTTTTGTAATACTTGGATATATACTTCTAATAGTTTTGATTATCAAATTAATGGTTATTTTAACCATATAAAAAAAAGGAAAAATAATGTTGTTATAAAATAAAATAAAAGAAGATTTAGAGAAGTACCCGACTGCCAGTCCCCTATCAATAACCAACCCTACATATATTTTATCAATATAATGATTTAGAGACAGTTATTTTAAATTCATTGAATTTTTACTTTTATGGAGTATAAATGGTAGCTGACTACTGGTATTTTGCTGAAAATTTACTTTTTAATTATTCTAGAACCAGTAAAAAAAATGTTAACGTTTTTATGACATGTAAATATATAAAAAATAGTTTTTAAAGAAAAATGGGTGCTAGGGGCTGGCGGGTTTACTTTGTATTCACGTTTATTTATTTGTCTCAAAAAAATAATTAGCGTCTTATTGGTCTACGACCAATTGTACTAACAGTAGATCTTGAGTCATCAGTGTCACTATCATATCTACTGATAAGTTTTCTTCCAATCGAATGAACAATTCCGCGACCCATACCGTTACCGAAATTTATTACTGACTCAGTATCTTCAACGTCAGTTATTGCTGATGCGCCGATTTCCAAATCATCAGTAATTGGTTTCAAGCGTCTACCAACTTTTGGTAAATTTTTAGTTTTCGGATTCTGCATAAATTTACCACGGCCATTGACAAATGCAGAACTGGCAACAGAATCAACATCTTCAGCATTTGACTCCTCAGTCAGGTCCACCATAAACACTTCCGAACGTCCCTTGGGGTTTCTCAATGTCTTTGTTACACTGTTGGAATGTTAATATTATGAAAATTTATTGAAAATAAAATGAAATATATTATTTTTAATTTGTAAATTACCTTGATGCCAATGAACTATTGCTGACAATTGATACACTAGCACTGAAAGTGTCTGATAAACAGTCATTCCAAGATTCATCATAATGATCAATATTACTTTCAGCAACAGAAGGCGGGCAAGAATTTATAGATCCATGATTCTTCAACACAAAACCTAATACAACAATTACAATAAATAAATGATCAATTAATCCTCGCGTAAAAAAAATTCCACCAAAGTTCCACTCGAAGTTCTAATCTGTCTCAAGTTTAAAAGTTTCACATGTCGAACTTTTTGGGCTGATTTTTTTTTACACGACTTAAAAAATTTATCAATAAAAGATACATACGGAAATGATCATGGTCGATATATTTTCTATCCGGGCAATCTTTGATGTGTGCTTTTAATTCCGACTCAAACATCAAGTGCGTAGCATTAAATGGACACGTTTCTTTGTAATTGGGTGGAAAATTCTAACCAATAAATAAAATAAAAATGAAAATAAATAAAAATAGATATTTTTTAGTTTAAAATATAATAAATTTACCTTTGAACATTTAACCAAATGCCTTTGCAATCTTGATCGATCTATAATATGATTTCTATCATAAGGACAAATTACGGATTCCGTTTCTTTCTGCATTGTTTCGAAGTAAACAATAAGAAACTAAACAAAAACACAATTGTTTTCAATGTTTAACTATTTATAGCTCGAAGCCTTTTGTTAAGATTTTTTTTTTGTATGTCTGGTAAATGACGCAACTACCAGCGGCTTTCTTTGTCCTTTGTTTCGAATTCTCTCAAGTTTCTCGTGCCTGCACCGCCACGTGTTTTTACTGCAGAAATCCGATATAATTGATATTTTTACTTTTATTAATAATTATCAATAGCTATTAGACTTATAATGACTTACTAAATTATAATTTAATAATGAATTCTCTAAATAAATTTTATTTACAAGCTTACGGTGGTTAATTACACGAGCTCGTGTTTGCTTGTACGAAACAACGGAAGGAATGTGACGATGAGATTGAAATTTGAAACCTTTCTCGATCGATATAAACACTTTGAATTTCTTTTTTCAGTCGGTTAAATAGACTTTGAAATTATGTAAGCACATATACTTCAATTGATCTAATAATTATAAATACTGATAGTAAGTATAAAAAAAAAATATTTTAAAAAATTGCACCTAGAGTTTTTTAAATTTTCTACATGTGCATATTTATAGTTTTTCTTTTTTTGTAATTGATTTGATGGAAAAGAAATCTGAAGATTACTAATTGTCTGCTAACTTCAGGATTATAAATTTAATGAGTGTGAATGTAGCAGACATCAGACAATTTATAAATTTAAATAATAAAATTTTGAAAAATGCGCACACTTAATTTGTAACTATCTACATACGCATTTTTAAATTTTTACTCTACTCAAATTTTATTTATTTATTCAAAAATTTTTAAAATTCTTAATTGTCAGTTACATTGACACTCATCAAATTTAACAACCACCAGATGTCAGCTATTTTCAGTAAGTACTAGTATTTCTTAATAAACAGAAGAATTAAATAACAAAAAAAAGAAATTTTCAAAGTTTAAATTACGATTAATTTTGAAACTAGTTAAGTTTTAGCTTGATGTCGAATATTGAGTGAATTCGCTCAATCATAATAATAAAAATATATTTATATACTTATACATTTTATTGTAATTCACTGAAAAAGAGAGCTTGCTTTCTAGAAAATTGTGCCATAAAAACCTACACATTAAATAAACTTTTATGAAAAATAAAAAAAAAAGTTATAATAACAATAATAAGTCAACAATCACGAGTAAAAAGAAACTCGATTTTGTAAATAATAAAATTTTTCAACAAAAAAAAGGAAAAAATGATATTTTTATTCGTGAAATAAAATTTCTTCATTTTTTATTTTCATATGAATATCCAACATTATATACATTGTATATATTCATAAGGTTTAAAGTGTGTGTTATTTTATAAAATAAAAATGAACAAAAAACTTTTAGCATTTACATAGAGCATATCAGCATATCTCATTTGAAAATACATCCGGTTTTAGCTCTACATTCTTGTTTGGTCTTTTATTATAATATTTTTTTATGAAAATAAATAATATATATTTTACTGTTGACCTAGATTGAAATTTTATTTATTTTCAACATTCATCAAATATGAAAAGTTTACTGGTCCATGGTTGTAAACAAAAAGCTATTAATCATCATGTAATGAAAACAATACGCAAAATAATTGGCAGAGGATTTTACAGTATTTTATGAATGAATCTCAGCCCTCATATCAACAGGCGGCCTTTACTACGCAGCCTGAGAGCTAGTGGACTGTTTCATCGATCTGCTGGTGATGCTGACGTTCAAAGGCCATCTGACATGGCTGTTGAAACTTAACATCTACAGTATGGATGTTCTCTGTGCGCAAGTACTTGGAAAATTTTCTACTTCATTATATTTTACATTTTGTACTTTATGCTCCAGAAGATAAAAAATAATAATACAATGAAATATTCAACTATAAACAACTCTCATGAGAACGACAAAAGCTCACGAGTTTCCAAAACCATATATTTTCCTATTATTTTGCGACCAGTATATTTTCAATTAGTTTTTTAAAAAATTCATTTATTTATCTGCTCAATAAAAAAGTTATAAGCCAAAGTATTCAATTATAGTTTAAAAAAAAAAAGGAAGAGAGAAATAAGCAGTAAAGATGTTTATTAATTGTTTTTTTTTTATAAACTGAATAAAATTAATGAAAGTAGAAGTAGAGGTAAAAGTAAAAAAATATATTATATATAGTTTTATTAAATCCATAAGAGTAATACGGAAGTCTAAGATAAGAGGGAATGTCATAAAACAGAGTAGCGGAATTCAATATAAAAAAAAATGACCACGTCAAGTTTGTGTCAAACAACAGTAATATGAGATACGTAAACTACGATCCCTTTAGAGTAAGAGGGTAAATAAAATGTCGTATGGTTGTCGACAAAAATTACTAAAGGATCATGTCACTGTAGGAAATACATTTTCAAGCTCCTTCAAGTAAACTCTCATACCGTCTTACAGATGATACTCCTACGTCTTTTTTATTTCCTCTTGCCTTTAAGACGGTAGTAAATATATAGCCAAGGTGCTCTTTTCATCGCTACCTTCACCTATCGCACCCTTCGAACAGTACAATGAAGCATCAGGGAGAAAGAGAGTCCTTTGACGAGCAAAGATGATTTGAAGTAATACAAAACATGTGGCAACGTTGATTCGCTACCCAACAATTCAACGGGTGACGTCAATGGTTACCTCTTACTTCACCCCTCGTATCCAACGACCTCTTCCATTCTCCGTCTACCCTCTGGCCTCTACTCTTAACTCTCCTCAACAACCCCCTGAGCCCACGCAACTTCACTCTTTCTCTCTTGTTCAGTCTCATCGTCTCTCCCTTTTTCTCTCTCTTCTCTTCTGTTCTTCCTCGCACCCGCGTATTCTATAGTGCTCGCGCCCACGCAAAGACCGGGACTACTGGGCTACGCTACTCTAATGCTAGAGAAATCAGGAGATACAAAATTTCCACAAGCTTTTTTTCACCCCATTTTTTTCCTCTTAGTTTTTCATCTTTTATTGCAGACCATCACATCATCTATATAATACCCACTAAAGTCTTTTCGTTTATTCTGATAATGTTTTGATAATTTCAACTTCTTTTTTTATTTTGCCTGGTTTTTTTTATGCAAATTATACTCATTAAATTTAACTAATAGTAATTATCGTTTATTAATACGGAAATTAAATAATGGAGAACATTGAATTATTTTTATCCATTAAAATTAAACGATTAAAGAATTTTTTTTCAAGAATATTCTCAAGAGAAAGTAATTTAGGGGGAAGTTAATCAAGAAGGATCAATGAAAAAGAAAACAATAAAAACTGGTGTACATGTATAATGAAAAAACAGGTATGTGCTGTCGTGGTGTACAAGAAAAGAATAGGAGCTTTTCTCTCTTGATATGTGTACTCATGTACACTGAATTCGGCTCATGAGAACAGAGTGGCGACAACGTGGGCGTTAAAGCTGTGTGTTGTCACGTGGGCGTTTAGTTCACTGTAGAGGTGATATTACTGTTAGGAGGTATAAGAAACATAAAAAGGGAGTAAAAGATAAAGAGAGCTAGTCTTTACAAAACAAGACAAGTAGAACTCGGTATACTGAGTAAAGCGATTGAGGGGAACTCAGGTCGGGTCAAATCTTTGTTTTTACTCCTGAATCAATTCATCTCCCTCCTTTTCTGTTTATCCCCCCATCTCTGGTTTCATATTCAAATTTTAAATCATATAAATTCATAGTTTCCATATTAAGCAAGATTTATTCAATTTCACTTGAATTACGTCAGCAATTTTATTTGTTATCCAATAATTTTTTATTAATCTCTAAATTAAACTTATCAAATATTAATTTAAAATTAAAAATCTTTTAATAAAATGTTAGTTCAGTTTTAATTGATCGCAATATTTCTTCTTTTATATACTTTCATTAATGTCTCTAGTTATGTCCATAATTACCAGCTTCAGTAGCCATAAAATGAATGAAAAATAATTTTACACTGCAGTTTTTAATCAAGATCTTTATACATTGCTTTTTACTGTACTCTTTATTGCTTACTTTTGCTTTAATGAACTTTTAAAATCAAGCTTTTAAATTTTTTTTTTTCACTCAAAGCTCTTAAGTACGATTACTTATATTTATAGTATATTAATCATAAAAATTTTCTGACATACGAATGTTCTAAGATGATAAGTGTTGAAAGAATACAATAGAATTGTACCAAGTCAAGGATATATATTGGTATTTTTTCTCACTATTCTTAACAGTCTTTTCATATAGAAAAAAAAAATATCAACAAAAAGAAAATTAAAAAAAAAGTAAAAAATTGAGATAAAATAAAAAAAAAGGGGGATGACGATGAATGCTGGTGACTGGAGGGGATATCAGAGTAGGGATGGTTGATCGACCGTACCCACCTACACGGCTTCCGCCTCTCATTTGCCCTGAGCACCCCATTGCTACCCGGGACTTGTATCACGAGAGGTGTTGGCTCACTTCTGGATTGTCCACCGTAGAATACGGAGATACTCCACCAACTACTCAGTGATCTCGACAAAATTTAATTTTAACTAAACAAGTATCACAACAAAACTAATATTTATTTAGTTTTTACTCTTCAGAAAACTCGACGAGGTATTTGTTAAATTTATTAATCACTTTATTATTTTTTAAATATTTACGTATTTATTATTTTTTTTTCTTTCATAAAACTTTCATTGATTTTTTTTTAGCGCAGTAGTCATTCGTAAATAATTTTTTCATGCAATTGCCTATGGGCTTATTCGAGGCAACAAGTGTCTGAATTCAAGCTTTACATTTAAACTCGCACGATTTTTTTTTTCTTTCGAGTCAGTTCATTGATCTCAATATTTCCCTGAATAATATAAAATATATGCGAATTTTAAATACACTAGATTAAAGCGGATTATAATTATGAATACAAAAGTAAAGAGAATTTATTAGCGTATTGTTTGTCCCTCGTTATTCATTATTCATGATAAAGATTAATATGAATTTATATTTTATAAATACGATTAAAACCTTATGAATTATTTTGCAGATGACCTTCTTAAGGACGCGGCTTTTTTGCGTGGGAATCGTTGTCGTAGCAGTTGAATCATTAGCTACTGGATTATTGGAAGATGTTACCAAAGCTGATCAAATTATGCGACCTAAAGGTAACTATTTCAGAACTGCTTATAATAATTCTCAGTGATGATTAATTAATTTAAATTAAATATCTTTGTATAACGAATTACAGCAAAGCGAACGCAAGAAATTCTGATGTTCGGAAACCAACAAAACCGACGAATTGATAATGTAGCAGCAGCAGCGTCAGCAAATGTTGAAAAAAGTTAGCTGACTAATTGATTAATTAAATAATTAGCTGAGAGTATAAAACTAAATTGAATTTTTTTTTTATTTACTATTAGGGACACTTGGAGCTTCAGGGTTTGAAGATGTAAAGGCAGCTTTATCGGATGAAGAGGGATTCAGTGACTACAAACAACCTTTGAACCCACTGTTTGAACGTGACAATCTTTCACCCTACGAAAAAAATTATCTGTAAATATTATGATTAAATATTATTGTTTGAAATATTAACTTGATTTGTTAGACTTAATATTGAATAAATCGTTTTTCTGTTTGCTGTTTGCTGAATCAATTAAGATACGGCAAGGTAATGATGAACGAGGTCAACGATGATTTACCAAGAAACTGGGAAATTCCACCGTACCCACGGTACTTTAACTACGGCGAAGACCGTCGTAAAAGATCCGAGAAAGCCGGAAGTAACAATAACTCCAGTCCTTCATCTACAGCCCGGCCAACGCAATCAACTCCACCTCCATCAGCAACAACAGCTTCTCCTCCACCCGCAACCACCCGGAGTACTCAGCGTACCAGTTTAGCTCAAGCAAAACGAAGGTAAGTTATTTTTCTTGTTATTCCATTTGGCATTATTGCCAAGTACTTATTTTTATGTACTATATTATACAGTAAAAAATAAAGAAAATTTATCGCGGCAATGACAATGATAATAATAATAAAGTCTGAAAAGCCAAGGGAAATTAATTTGAAAAGCTATTAAATAAGAATCAAAGTAAAAGCCATTAAGACTTTTTTTTCCTTTTTATTCTCAACGACATCTCATTTATGTTTAATGAACATTACTGTCATGCTTAGTAAGTGTCAAGTAAAAAAAGTCTTTGCAGAAGCCCACCTGTAGATTGACATTCAATTGCACGGTCGTTTGAATTTGTAGAGAGGTCGATTGATCTGTTCTTACTGCCACCGCCCTTTCGCTTTGATCGTATCATCTGTCAACTGTGTCAACTACTACAACCCTCTCTTTCTCTAACTCTAACTCTGTCTTTGTTTTCTTCATTATTCTCTTTGAAGTCGGTCTATTGAATTTTCCACATGTTTTGTATTCAATACACCAGGTAATATCCTGACAAAACAATATTGTGAATCAACATGACATTTACTTAAGTTACGATGACGATTCGACTGACTTATTCACCCCCACAACAATAATCTATCAAATCATCGTTTTTTATTTCATCAATGCAAACATTTTTATTTATTACTATATTCTAAAAATATCATCAGCTCGTATAATTTTATATCATGACAACTTGATATTTTTTATGTTTAACATCCCATCATGGAAGTCGTCATGAGACAACGAGACACGTAGAGTAAGTCAACAGGAGGTCAGACTTAATAATTCAACAGACGTAGAAATAAAGAAATATAAATAGAAATAACTGGGAATAATACTTTTGGGGTTTTGGGTAAACTTATCAATCATTTTTACTTCCTTATTCAATTAGATCTCACATTACATCAATTACACCCTGTATATTCTACTACACAAAGTAAATTTCTTGGCGCGCCGCAATGCTCGTCATTCATGAAAATTGAATATCCAATTACTTTGTCGAATATTATTGATGACAAAGTCAACTAGAGTTTTAGAGTAGTTCATCATCAACCAGGTCTAGGATGGTAGTAAATTGAATGTAATGTAATGGGCTTCGATACTTGAACAATAAAGTAAAATTTATTATGTGAATGTTTACGTTATCTATCTCTATTTCTGTCTTTTCTTTACTCTCTCACTCTTGTTCTCGATAACTTCGTCACAGAATGAAAGCTATGTAGCTGTAGCATACAGATGTATACGGGTATATAGAATCCTGTTTGAGTCCTTATACTGCGGCTGAGCGTTCGATACTCATGACGCAAAGGAAATAGAACGAGAGAAAGGGAAAATAGGAGAGTGAGCATTAAGCTTCGTCGCTATATAGAACTTGGATGGTCTGCTGCGAAAAGCTGAATGGAGCTTCCAGGGAAACTAGGTCACAGTTAGAGGAGAACTACTGATGACTCGGCAGTTTGCCAGATAACAACATTAACCAATTTTTCTCTTCTACGGTTTTTCTACACAAACTATAAACTAGATGATGCTAGATACTAGATAGCACTGCATTATTCTCTCGTTAAATGCATTAATATTATCTCGTTTACTTTGCCTCTATATTTTCACCATTAAAATTTGCTTAATGCAACAAATCGTTACTGGAAAATGTTTCTCTTGAGAATATCCATATATATTAAGTCGCCAGAGAGAATGAAAGTTTACTTCCTATTTCTTTGAAAATTAATTTAGTTCTTGTAAATGAAAATTTATAAAATTTTCTTGTTTTTATTTTAGAAAAATATTGAAAGATCAATTTGTGATTATAACTTTCGTTTAAGACACAGCTTAGTCTTGACATTTTTATTTTAACATAAATATTAAAACTTATTTAATAAAATATGCATTAAAAGTCTATTTGACGTTTTATTAAATAAAATATATGCACAAGAAACTTTTAAGCTTAAATATAAATGACATAAAGTTTTTATGGTCGTACATTTTTTAAAAATAAAAATATAAATGAGAAAGCTGTTACTTAGTTCTAATATGTTATATTTTTTTATTCACAGCCCTCCTGTTTATTCAGAATTAAGGTATAAACGAGCTCTAGACCGTGAAGATCTTTTAGCTTTGCTGTCCCTTTGGGAAAACAGCTCTCGTAACAGGTAAAATAATATTTGTTTAATTTTTCTTATCATAATTTATCATGAGATAAAATAAAATTACCATTTTTTTTCACATTTTTTTTTTGTTATATCTTTTACTAAACGGTCTGGGTAACATAAAATAATACGTTTTATTATTTTTTTTATTTGCATTAGGAACTGGAGGAACTACGGCAATGATGAATACGAAAATATAGAAGATGATGGCAGCGTTGCGGGACTGGATGATGAAGATCCACGATGTAATTATTTATATAATTGAATTTAGATTTAATTATCTTAGTGCGGATGTTAATTAGTTTTTAAATTAATCTTTTTTAGCTGGTACATGGTTAGAAGAACCTGTTTACTCTCCGCACCACTTTAATCTCAATTCAGATGCTGTCTCTTCGGAAATTGGTATACCAAGAACTCACCCAGTTAATCCTTATGAACAATACAACACTCAGTATGTACCTCCCTATGAGAATACGCAGTACGGAGCAGCTCAATATGGTTCATTGTATCCTCAACACAGTTATTACCCATCTGAGAAAAGGTTTATGGTCGCACGGAAACGTTCTCTGGTATAATAAATACATTAATTATTTTTTATTTATATAGGGGGAGGGGCTGAGTACTTAAGGCAATATTAATGCTCAATTATATTTACAAAAGTGATTTTGAAATGTTTAAAAAACTAACATTTTTTGTAAAATTTTAGGGCCCCCCCATATAAATAATTTAATTATGGATAAATGTAGAAATTTCTATTAACAAAAATTTTGCTCTTAAATTATAAAAATATAAACAGATTTAAAAAATTCTAATCTGCGCTTATATTTTTCCTGGGTATTATATTTATGAGTTAATCAATATTAATATAGGGTAAATGTACTATCGGTCACTTTAGGACCAGTTTTGGATACTTGAAAAATTTTAATAAAATAATTTGTAACCGACGCAATGACACAATGAAATTAATTTTTTAAACGCGTACAGATACTTTAGTCACACTGTTGCAATAGAAATTTTATTTAATACTTTTTCATGAATGTCCAAAAATGGAGCAATGGCCACAAATAGTACTTCTACCTTTATCAGGAATTGCACCAATAAATAAAAATAATAACTTTTTTAGGGGAACGATTTCTATACCGGTCACAACCGCGATGACTTCGTGAGCTTTTCCCCGATGATGAACTCACTACCTCAAAGATATCTCAATTATCCTCAACGCATGCTTTATTAATTCAATTAATCGTCGCTCTACGATTCTGTTGGAAACAAGAAACAAGAAATAATGGTCATGAGTTATGATTCATTTGCATAAGTCCAGGTATCTTCAGATTAACGTTAACAAGTTATACAGAAATAGATAATATATTTTATTTTTAATTTAAATTATCTTTACTAATGTAATTAAAAAAAATAATAACGCGGGTCTGGAGATTTCTGACTTAAAATAAGATTGAAAACATTACGTTTACAAAAAATATTTATATGGTGTGTCTTAAATTTATAACGTGATTTTTGGAAGAAAGACTAAGGATCAAGAAATGAATAAATACATTCATCTTACTAATTAATTATTAAAAAATATACAAATTATTATATATGAAGTAAATGATATGACTGATTTACAAAATTTAAGTATACGTTTATTAAATAATTTATTATTTATTATTATAAAAGTTAATTATTAAACTTTGTTTTTATTTATTAGTTGGATTAAAAGTTCACACGACACAGTACGAGTTTTAACTTCATTTTATCTATTGACAGGATGAATTTATTATTAAAATATTATTTTACAACAATAATAATATATAGAGTTAATTAGATATTCCAAAATTGTAAACTAGTTTATGATTAATATGGAAAATTTATAATTAAATGAAACCTATAACCAAAACGACATACAGGCTTTAACTATACGTTAATAATAGAATTATTTAGATCAAAGGATCCCTATGGGTTGGCTAAAGTCTATTAATTAAGGCCATTTAACTTTGAGTATACACAGTAATTAACTTATTCCCGTTCAAGGTTTGTGCTCTAGATACTCTTTGAATTCGAATCATTTATTAACTTGACTGTTATTTTCAACAGCATACAATTTTAGTATAAAACGCACAATAATTTGATACTCGAAAAGAATATAAACTTTTTATGGCACTGTTTTAAATTTTGAACATTTAATATCATTAATTATATTAACGCCAAGACAATTAAAAAAATTACTGATTTAATATAACATATAACTTATTATATATAAATTATAAATACATATAATATATTTATAGAATTTAGTAAGTGCTTAATTTTAAAAATAAATTCGACCGTACGTGTCGTGTGATTAAATCATATATTTATTTTAATCGCTAATTATTATTGTAAACATTCAACATACTACATATACTTCTGTAAAATTATGTAAGAATACAATGCAACTGAATTTGTCAATGAAATTTATATGAAATTAAAATATAAATTAAGTATAAAAGTAGTTAACTTTTTTATTAATTTCAGTCGCAGAAAAATATATGCAAACATTTAGTTAAAATTATCTTGCATTGTATTCATTCAAATTATAAAGCTCGTTGTTTAATTTATTATATGTGGTAATATAATAATAAAACAAAAAATACGCAGCTAAAGAGATAAAATCGTCTTAAATTAAAGTTATTGTTTGTCCGTGTACGCCAAATGTAATTTAAAAAAAACTGTTTCTTAATATCTTAAAGATTATAAAGTCTATATATATATTTATACATATATATAATCATTGTGCTATAAATTAAATGTAAAATCTCATATCTTTTTTAATGAAATTATTTCCTTTATATTTAAACATTTAAAATTAATACACACATTAAATTTATTATTTCACACGATAATGATTAAAAAAAAAAAGTATTTGATCAGATGCTATACGACAATTAATTTCTTCGATACTTAACTTAAATTTGTTTATAAATAATATATATAAATAAAGGAAAATAAAGTAAACAAAGTAGAATAAAAAACTCAGATGAAGAATATTGGATGCTAAGCCAAGGATGACTGATAAATAATTAAAAAATATGATACCGAAATAAAATATCGGTAAATTTAATAGTATTTTTTTAATAGCCCTTTATCTACTAAATGATAAATACAAAAAAAAGTAACAAACAAACTAAAGCTATATAGAGTGTAACTTTATTTATCTAATGAATATTTCGTCGAGTTATATTTTTTTAAGTGAAGGGAGATGAAGTGAAGTCATAACTAAAATGCATATAGATATTTATGTATATACATGTATATTTATTAATAATTTTATTATTATTATTATTTATTAACATCATCTGTAATACTCATCATAATAATAATAAATAAACGTCATCGGCGTCAATTTAGTTCCTAGTGGACGTACATTAAAAATTGTGACTGACATATCAGCTTTGCTTTACGTACTTGATCAATTTATTATTCAACTGCTTTTGCTTTATTTTTTAATTAAATTAAAGTAATTATTCTTCTGAGTGGACGAGGACAGATGAATTGTGTTGTGGCACTTGAAAAGTGTTAAGCGGTCCAACCGTGTACATTTTAATTATTTAGTTATTAATCTTTTCACTACTCCTGTGGTTATTGTCAATAATATATTTATTTTAGTGCTAAAGAAATAAAAATTATTTACGTAAATTAAATTTATTAAAAAAATCATCTGTAATATTTGTTAGCTTTGTGATAACTGAACGAAATTTAGTGATCTTATTCTGATTATTTTCTAAAATTAACATTGATGGTTTGTCGAGTGATGTATAATGACTGTAAATTACTATTAATATTAAAACGAAAAAAAAAAATAATAAAATCTATTGCTTATGCACTTATTGCAAATCCTAACTTAAAATTTAATAATTCAAACCGACGTAAGTTTTCAATAATTATTTATAATCGCGACTGGTCACTTTTTAACTTTATAAAATAAAATATTAGAAACTTAGGGACAGTCTAAAGAAGAGTTTATCTAAAGTCCTTGCTGAGAAGTTGAAGACGTACTCGAGATGAAGCTGCAGCCTCTTCTGGTACTAATGTACATGGAAAATAATGTCATTGATGTAGAAATAAAAAATTTTCATCAGATCACTGTGTCCTTTAGTATAATATATATTGATATGTTATAATTTAAATACATGAACAAATATCTATAGTCAAATACTAGTAAAAATCCGGAAGCAATATTTTTAAAAGGAGACAGTTTACATGTAACATTAAGACCAGTCGTGATACGAGACTATCACTAAATTTTTTCTATGTTTATAAAAATAATTTTTAGATTTCTTTACTTTTATTTAATAATTTTCAATTGTTTCATTCACTTCTAATTAAAATATGATACTAAAATTACTCGAGGCCTAGTAATTTTTAGATTTTTTTAAAAAACCAGAAATTAAAAAAAAAATACTTCGAAAAATTGCGTCTGTAGTTTTTTAAAATTCCTACACGTGCATATTTTTAGATTTTTAATTAAATTGTTGAAGAAAAATCCGAAAATTGTCTACTAATATCAGGACCATATTGAAAGATTATGCATTAAAAAAAAAAATCAAGAGTTGATGTCGAAAAATTTCCATCAGTTTGCAATTTTATATAAAATTTATTAATCAAAGTTATTACAATGATTAATGTTTTTTTTTATGCGCATATTTATTTCGCCGGTCTCTGCTGCGACTTCGTCTACGGTCTTTTCTTTCTTTGCTTCTACTCCGTTCTCTACGCTCGTTTCTTTCTCTACTCTTACTCCTGCGCCGTTCCTGTCTTTCTTTTCTGTCTCTGCTTCTACTTCTTCTGCGTTCTCTCTTTTCCCTACTTCTACTTCTTCTGCGTTCACTTCTTTCTCTGCTTTGACTTCTTGGTCGTTTTTTATCCTTGACTGGACTCCTGTCTCGTGCTTTCCTTTCTACCGGTTTAGAATTTTTATTTTCCTTTTTGTTATCCATACGATTATCATTTTTATTTTTACGATTTTCCGCTCGCTCATCATTATTATATAAAAATCCTCTTCCTTTTCCTTTCCAGCGCATTTTAGACACCGATTGAGAAAAGTCAACATGAATTCTTCTGTCATCAATCAGTACATTGTCCATTTTAAAATATGCATCTTCACAGCTCTTACGTTCTGCAAATTCAATGAATGCATATTGAAGTGAATCACCTGTCTGATGATCTCTAATTACCTCACATCTATAACACAAAAAATAAAATAAATTACATTATTTAATTAAAAAATTTAATAAGATACATATTTATCACAAATTTAAATCCTAAATAATATTAAAAAAAATCTTACCCAACTATTTTTCCAAATCTACTAAAAATAATTTCCAAATCGTCATCATTAGTTACAGGATTTAATTTACAAACAAACAAAACATTTTCTGGCGGCGCAATTTCAGCATCAGGAATATCACCAACAATTTCAAGAATAGTCGCCGCTGCTTTAGCTTCCTTGTCTTTTCTCATTTCAGCGATTTCCTCTGCTGTCATACCAGCTGTATCATCTATAGCTTCATCAGCGCCAATTCGATCACTCTTACAAAATTCTTCCGTTGGTCCAGGACTACGATCAGGAATAACCAAACCCTTAGGATCATCATAAGGATCCTCCAGGATAACAGTATGAGAGATACGAATATCCTGAAGAGGACGGTGGCCCACATCATCACAAATAGCCTGATTGAATTTTAAAATCACATCAATCCCTTCAACAATTTCACCAAAAACGCAGTGTTCTCCGTCGAGGGACTGGAGATTCCGACCAAGAGTGATAAAAAATTGCGAGCCGAGCATATTATCACCACAATTTACCATTGATAGCAAACCTACTCGGTCGTGTTTTATTTTCGGCATCTGTTCAGCTTCATAATAACGTGCTTTCTCACCTAGCACCATTCCATAGACACTTTCTCCACCTTTTCCAGTTCCTGTAGGGTCACCAGTTTGCGCAATAAATTCTCTCTCTATCGTGTGAAACAAACTCCAGTTGTAATATTTTATTTTGCATAATTTCAAAAAATTTCGGCATGCTGAAAAATATCAAACTATTTAGTATAACTTATTTACCGAAACATTTAATTATATTTTGTCAATTATTCCTTTTAAATAAAAGTTACAATTATTGACACTAAAAAAAGTATGACAGACATAAAAAAATTTATTTATATTTAATATTAAAATTAAATAGATTTTTTAAGCCCATCCTCTTATTTTGCGCTTCTGCTAATTATATTAGTCGTTTTTACGGTTTTTACTGTCAATAGACAAAATTTCCCATTAAAAATACAAAATTTCCTATGACCTCTAATGTGTAAAGTATTGACAGGCCACAAAAACTAGAGTTCGCAATTACTCTTCTGTTTAGTTATTATTTTTACAAATAATATTTTATTTATTTATGAAAAATAAAAACTTGTCAATGTCTGGTATTTTCAGTATCATCAATAATCGGTACTCTGTCAATAATTGGATCTTGTACTTAAAAATTTAGATAAAAACTTAATAAATATGCTCACTTTGCGGACGTTCGTCAGTAAATAAATCAACTGTAAAATCGCCTATAGTTGTCTCAATAACTACAGACATTTTATTTATTAATAATCACTGATGATTATAATTATTTTAACACAAACGGAATTACATACAAACGTTTAAAATTATAGGTTATATGTAAGTTTGTTGTGATTTTAAAATTAAATTACTGGAGTGTCATTTATGGTCTGTTTGGATTCTCCGCTCAGCGCACTGGGGCGCTTGCAATATACCCGGGAAAATTTAAATTCATAATTGAATTTAATGAGTAGAAAAAAAAGTTAATTACCAATTAAAAAAAAAATGTATTAATTATCAGTGTATTGATTAAAGTAAAATTTAAGTGAAACAGATCTTAGTATTTCAAATCGATCATTAATAATTAGAAATTAATGTTAATTTCGTGTGCGAAAAAAGCGTCCAAGTACCCTGGGTGGCAGGTCCGAACACACTAATAGAAATAAAACAACGGAAAATATATAATTAATGAATTATTTTAAATATATATAAACATATGTATTCTAAATATATTTATACATATGTACATACGGGCCGTAGTCTCGTGTCTGCAACCTGTTTCGTAGCGTGTCTCCAATCTGTCTCGAAGACTGTCTCGAATCTGTCTCCAATCTGTCTCGAAGACTGTTTCCAATCTGTCTCGAAGACTGTCTCGAATCTGTCTCCAATCTGTCTCGAATCTGTCTCCAATCTGTCTCGACTCTGTCTCCAATCTGTCTCGAAGACTGTCTCGAAGACTGTCTCCAATCTGTCTCGAATCTGTCTCGAATCTGTCTCGAAGACTGTCTCCAATCTGTCTCGAATCTGTCTCCAATCTGTCTCGAAGACTGTCTCGAAGACTGTCTCCAATCTGTCTCGAATCTGTCTCGAATCTGTCTCGAAGACTGTCTCCAATCTGTCTCCAATCTGTCTCGACTCTGTCTCCAATCTGTCTCGAAGACTGTCTCGAAGACTGTCTCCAATCTGTCTCGAATCTGTCTCGAATCTGTCTCGAAGACTGTCTCCAATCTGTCTCCAATCTGTCTCGACTCTGTCTCCAATCTGTCTCGAAGACTGTCTCGAAGACTGTCTCCAATCTGTCTCGAATCTGTCTCGAATCTGTCTCGAAGACTGTCTCCAATCTGTCTCGAATCTGTCTCCAATCTGTCTCGAAGACTGTCTCGAAGACTGTCTCCAATCTGTCTCGAATCTGTCTCGAATCTGTCTCGAAGACTGTCTCCAATCTGTCTCCAATCTGTCTCGACTCTGTCTCCAATCTGTCTCGAAGACTGTCTCGAAGACTGTCTCCAATCTGTCTCGAATCTGTCTCGAATCTGTCTCGAAGACTGTCTCCAATCTGTCTCCAATCTGTCTCGACTCTGTCTCCAATCTGTCTCGAAGACTGTCTCGAAGACTGTCTCCAATCTGTCTCGAATCTGTCTCGAATCTGTCTCGAAGACTGTCTCCAATCTGTCTCGAATCTGTCTCCAATCTGTCTCGAAGACTGTCTCGAAGACTGTCTCCAATCTGTCTCGAATCTGTCTCGAATCTGTCTCGAAGACTGTCTCCAATCTGTCTCCAATCTGTCTCGACTCTGTCTCCAATCTGTCTCGAAGACTGTCTCGAAGACTGTCTCCAATCTGTCTCGAATCTGTCTCGAATCTGTCTCGAAGACTGTCTCCAATCTGTCTCCAATCTGTCTCGACTCTGTCTCCAATCTGTCTCGAAGACTGTCTCGAAGACTGTCTCCAATCTGTCTCGAATCTGTCTCGAATCTGTCTCGAAGACTGTCTCCAATCTGTCTCGAATCTGTCTCCAATCTGTCTCGAAGACTGTCTCCAATCTGTCTCCAATCTGTCTCGACTCTGTCTCCAATCTGTCTCGAAGACTGTCTCGAAGACTGTCTCCAATCTGTCTCGAATCTGTCTCGAATCTGTCTCGAAGACTGTCTCCAATCTGTCTCGAATCTGTCTCCAATCTGTCTCGAAGACTGTCTCGAAGACTGTCTCCAATCTGTCTCGAATCTGTCTCGAATCTGTCTCGAAGACTGTCTCCAATCTGTCTCCAATCTGTCTCGACTCTGTCTCCAATCTGTCTCGAAGACTGTCTCGAAGACTGTCTCCAATCTGTCTCGAATCTGTCTCGAATCTGTCTCGAAGACTGTCTCCAATCTGTCTCCAATCTGTCTCGACTCTGTCTCCAATCTGTCTCGAAGACTGTCTCGAAGACTGTCTCCAATCTGTCTCGAATCTGTCTCGAATCTGTCTCGAAGACTGTCTCCAATCTGTCTCGAATCTGTCTCCAATCTGTCTCGAAGACTGTCTCGAAGACTGTCTCCAATCTGTCTCGAATCTGTCTCGAATCTGTCTCGAAGACTGTCTCCAATCTGTCTCCAATCTGTCTCGACTCTGTCTCCAATCTGTCTCGAAGACTGTCTCGAAGACTGTCTCCAATCTGTCTCGAATCTGTCTCGAATCTGTCTCCAATCTGTCTCCAATCTGTCTCGACTCTGTCTCCAATCTGTCTCGAAGACTGTCTCGAAGACTGTCTCCAATCTGTCTCGAATCTGTCTCGAATCTGTCTCGAAGACTGTCTCCAATCTGTCTCGAATCTGTCTCCAATCTGTCTCGAAGACTGTCTCCAATCTGTCTCGAATCTGTCTCGAATCTGTCTCGAAGACTGTCTCCAATCTGTCTCGAATCTGTCTCCAATCTGTCTCGAAGACTGTCTCGAAGACTGTCTCCAATCTGTCTCGAATCTGTCTCGAATCTGTCTCGAAGACTGTCTCCAATCTGTCTCCAATCTGTCTCGACTCTGTCTCCAATCTGTCTCGAAGACTGTCTCGAAGACTGTCTCCAATCTGTCTCGAATCTGTCTCGAATCTGTCTCGAAGACTGTCTCCAATCTGTCTCGAATCTGTCTCCAATCTGTCTCGAAGACTGTCTCGAAGACTGTCTCCAATCTGTCTCGAATCTGTCTCGAATCTGTCTCGAATCTGTCTCCAATCTGTCTCGAATCTGTCTCCAATCTGTCTCGACTCTGTCTCCAATCTGTCTCGAAGACTGTCTCGAAGACTGTCTCCAATCTGTCTCGAATCTGTCTCGAATCTGTCTCGAAGACTGTCTCCAATCTGTCTCGAATCTGTCTCCAATCTGTCTCGAAGACTGTCTCGAAGACTGTCTCCAATCTGTCTCGAATCTGTCTCGAATCTGTCTCGAATCTGTCTCCAATCTGTCTCGAATCTGTCTCCAATCTGTCTCGACTCTGTCTCCAATCTGTCTCGAAGACTGTCTCCAATCTGTCTCGAATCTGTCTCGAATCTGTCTCGAAGACTGTCTCCAATCTGTCTCGAATCTGTCTCCAATCTGTCTCGAAGACTGTCTCGAAGACTGTCTCCAATCTGTCTCGAATCTGTCTCGAATCTGTCTCGAATCTGTCTCCAATCTGTCTCGAATCTGTCTCCAATCTGTCTCGACTCTGTCTCCAATCTGTCTCGAAGACTGTCTCGAAGACTGTCTCCAATCTGTCTCGAATCTGTCTCGAATCTGTCTCGAAGACTGTCTCCAATCTGTCTCGAATCTGTCTCCAATCTGTCTCGAAGACTGTCTCGAAGACTGTCTCCAATCTGTCTCGAATCTGTCTCGAATCTGTCTCGAAGACTGTCTCCAATCTGTCTCCAATCTGTCTCGACTCTGTCTCCAATCTGTCTCGAAGACTGTCTCGAAGACTGTCTCCAATCTGTCTCGAATCTGTCTCCAATCTGTCTCGAAGACTGTCTCGAAGACTGTCTCCAATCTGTCTCGAATCTGTCTCCAATCTGTCTCGAATCTGTCTCGAAGACTGTCTCGAATCTGTCTCGAAGACTGTCTCCAATCTGTCTCGAATCTGTCTCCAATCTGTCTCGAATCTGTCTCGAAGACTGTCTCCAATCTGTCTCGAATCTGTCTCGAAGACTGTCTCCAATCTGTCTCGAAGACTGTCTCAAATCTGTCTCGAAGACTGTCTCGAATCTGTCTCCAATCTGTCTCGAAGACCTTCTCCAATCTGTCTCGAAGACTGTCTCCAATCTGTCTCGACTCTGTCTCCAATCTGTCTCGAAGACTGTCTCCAATCTGTCTCGAATCTGTCTCGAATCTGTCTCGAAGACTGTCTCCAATCTGTCTCGAATCTGTCTCCAATCTGTCTCGAAGACTGTCTCGAAGACTGTCTCCAATCTGTCTCGAATCTGTCTCGAATCTGTCTCGAAGACTGTCTCCAATCTGTCTCGACTCTGTCTCCAATCTGTCTCGAAGACTGTCTCGAAGACTGTCTCCAATCTGTCTCGAATCTGTCTCGAATCTGTCTCGAAGACTGTCTCCAATCTGTCTCGAATCTGTCTCCAATCTGTCTCGAAGACTGTCTCGAAGACTGTCTCCAATCTGTCTCGAAGACTGTCTCAAATCTGTCTCGAAGACTGTCTCGAATCTGTCTCCAATCTGTCTCGAAGACCTTCTCCAATCTGTCTCGAAGACTGTCTCGAATCTGTCTCGTAGCGTGTCTTTAATCTGTCTCGTAGCGTGACTGTAATCTGTCTCGCACTGCAAGATAATTAACGAGACAGGTTGCAGTTACTACGAGACAAGTTGCAAACACGGGACTACAGCCCGTACATACATATGTATATATATATTTAAAATAATTTATTAGTTATATATTTTTCGTTGTTTTATTTCTATTGGTGTGTTTGGAATTAAATTTTTCCGGGTATTTTGCAAGTGCTCCAGTGCGCCGAGCGGAGAATCCGAACAGACCATTAATCTACTTGGAGCGCTGAAATCACATACAATTGCTACCAATTGCTGATAAAATAAATTTCTACAAGCTCCATGTCAGTTAAAATAAATTATTTCATCAAGTATATGTTGTTTTGTTTGTCATTTGTAATTCTCCAATGAAAATCAACTATACATTTTTTTTTATTTTAATAATAAACAAAACAATAATTGATAATCACAATTTAGTAAACAACATTACAAAACAGAGTAGGTTATGAGTATAAAAACAATAGATAAAAAATGAAGATTCATGTGTCAAAATTGCTAAAATTAAATGTAACAATAATTTAGCATAAGATTATCAGAGTATACTGTTTACCGTCTTTACTGCGAGGAGGGAATGAAAGGTAAGGAGGGAGGAAATAATACTTTAATACTTTCTCTGGCTGGACCTCCAGATCCAAATAACGGCTGTGCTGGTTGATACCCAAGTTACAGCACATTCTTTTGTGTGTGTTGATTAATTATTAACTCAGGTATAAACTGTTACCATATCACCAATGAAATAATAAAAAAAACAATTTCGATGAATTTAGTGAGTTATTTATTTATTGCCGGGACCTTTATTGTCCTTGCAAACTGCGATGATTCGAGACCTTGGTACGAAACTCTTCCTGCTGTTGCGATGGACTACAAAGTCCACATCGATGCCGGCAAGGAGGACTGTTACTTCCAGTACGTCAATCCCGGTGCAACTTTCTTCGTTAGTTTTCAGGTAATTTAGATTTTCATTAACTCATTTAATTATTACATTAATCTCTGCATATTGTTATTCATTATCTTATCATTTAAATATAGTATTTTATTAATTACGATACTCTAAATTATTTATTATGTCAATTGCCACGTCATGAGTTTAAATATTCCACCATATGTTTTTTTTAAACATAAAATAACTATAGAGGACTTTTATATAATTTAATTTATAATTATTAATTATTATTTGTAATTAATTTAAGTTTTTTAATGACATGAGTGATAAGAAAAACGATTGATGACTGTAACTTAAGTAATCAAGTAAAATTTTTTAGGTATTGAGAGGTGGTGATGGAAAAGCTGGATTCGCTGTAAGAAATCCTACGGGTGAAATCGTACTTCCTTATCAATGGCGTGCTAATGCTGATTATCAAGACCAGTCAGGTTCCGGTGGTTACTACAGCGTATGTGTTGATAATCAATTTTCACGTTTTGCTGGTAAATTAGTCAATCTATATATAACTGTTATCAGGTAAATATATTTTTAATCAATTCTATTTTATTTTGTATCAGAGCTTATCTAATAATTTTTTATTTATCTAATATTTAGGTATGACCAGTGGGACAAATTTACTAAAGAATTAGAAGATTTAAATCTCTCAGTTGAAAACTTTACGGTAAAATTTTTGTTCATTATTCTTATTTATATAAAGTAACTCACCGGAAGTAGTATCATATTGACTTTATAATCTTGTTTGATGTATTACAATCCTATTATACGGAATTAGGTTCATAGTTATAAATAGTACAATTTTAAATTATTTCATGATGAATTATAGGTATTTTGACAAAACAATGACTCGTGATCAATAACTAGAAGAATTTAATTACAAATCATTATTTAATTTATTGTTTTAGTGAAATTAATTTAAATATTTTACTCAGAAACCTCTAATAATAATTCAGCCTTTAATATGACATGTATATTTGGAAACATAAACAACATATATAACACCATAAGGTAAAAGACCTAGTTCCCGATCGAGTATTAGGTCTTTTGCCTTATGTATGTTTTCGCAGCAAATAATATTATATACAGTCGGACCTCGTTGTAAGACTATTTGCTATCTTTTTTTATAAACCAGGTATCATGATAGTTTGAGAGAGAAACTAGTAGTCTTATAAGGTCCTACTATATTCATCATATATTTTTCAGTATATTATCTATGATCTATTGTTTCTTTGTACAAAAAAATTACGTCAATAGTTTTGTCATAATAACTGTAATCAATTGTATAATAATTTTAAATTAATTAATTTATTAGTTCATTACAATAGTTTTATAAAAAATTTACTGTACGCGACCTTAAATTACAGTTGAGGTAAAAGGCTTAGTTATTGACAGGGTATTTTATTATCTACTTAATATCCTTCGCCGTCTTTGAGAGTTAATTTAAAATCATTTTTGGCGTATGTTTAACTCTACACAGAAAAAAAGGATTTCTTGGCACCAATAAATTTTTTATAGTCTTAAGAACATTTTTGTTTTTTTACTTCGAAATGATAAATTTTTCTTGCGTCAAGAAATCCTTTTTTTCTGTGTAGAAACTGCACTCCTAATTAATAATATAAAGTAGGAGCGTAAAAAATAAATTATCAGTATTAAGGTAAAAGACCTAGTAGCCGATCAGGGAACTAGTACATGACTTCATGTATTTGTATATCTATATTAAGTAACATTTAGTAAATATAGATATACAAATACTTGAGTGATCAAGTACTAGTTTCCTGATCGGGTACTGGTTCCCTTACCTTGTATAAAAACAAATATATTAAAATTTTTAACATACTTTTTATAGTGTCAATAATCAAGACTTTTACTTTGACAATATTGTATTCTATCGAAATAAATTATCAATCAATTATATATTTAAAAGATGAGGTTGGTAATTCAATTCTACTCAGCGTACTATTGTTTAATTCTTCATAATAATTTTCTGACATTTTTTTAATCTTGTAAATTCAGTAAAACTTAAAATATAAAAATAAAAAACAACATTTCGCATTAGTAGTTTTAATTAAATGTAATAACAGATTAGTGGTAAACAAATAAATAAAGTCAATAAAATATTAAAAAAACTTTAACAGTTAATATAAAAAAATATTTTTTTTATTTACAGAGTACGATTGTTAATGTTGAAAAAAACATAAATAATATGTTAAACACACAAGCTATAAGTAGAAGTCGTGAAGCACGTGATTTAAATTTAATAACTGATAATAATTCTTATGTACAAAACTGGTCTATTGTACAAATTATTGTTATTATTGCAACAACGGTATTACAAGTATATTTTGTTAAAAAGTTATTCCAAGAGCGGCCAACCGGTTCGTCAAAAATTCGCATTTGATTTTTTTTATCACTAGATTATTACAATCTTTTTATTATTTTATTTACAGTTATCTTATTTCAATCACTTAGTTTTATCAAAAAAAAGAATGAAAGAAATTATATAATATACTCATTTGACTATCGATATTGATTTATATTTATACAAAATGACTGAATGTTTATAACATATTTTTACATTTTAAATAATTATATCTTTACTTGATTACTTACTATAATATATTTTTCAAATAATTAAAATGTGAATTTTATAAATATAAACATATATAAATATATATTTTTTGTTGCGAATCATCACAATTTCATCTATTTAAATTTTTTCGCTGTACATTAAACTATTTTTATATACAATGTAATTTTATCTACACAATAATTGTATCAAAAATAAAAATAAAAAAGTAATTTAACATCTCAAATACTAACATTTATATATTTTCAAACATATATATTATATAAATTTATATTTTTTATGTACAAAACGAATTTAAAAAAATATTTTTCACAATTTCAATAGAGTAACAAAATTTATACTTGAAAAAAATTTAAAGTTAATTATTTGTATACTTTATACAATTATATAAATTAAGCAACGAACAATATATCACATTATCGATTAATACAAACAGATTGTTTAGCGTATTGCTGCAAAAGGCTCTCACTGAGTGCAAGCAATCGATGCCTCTGTCTCAAATTTTTAGCACGTACATGCTCAGAAGCAACTTCTTTAGTATAATTACCAGGGAACCAGCCTTGCTCACCACCTACAAGTTTTTCACCAAGGTTCCATCCATCAGCCATTTTTCTGAGAACGTTTATTACATCACCTATTTAATTATCAACAAAATTATAATCTACATTAACATTTTTATCAATTATTTATTGGCTATAATTCATAATCGTCAATGATCTTTATCTGAGTATACTCTAATATGAAAGATTAATTATTTTTATAAAGTTAACAAAGTTAATTACCTGGTTGAAGTGATAATTCATCTGGTTGTACTGGAGTATAAGAATACAAAGCCATAACTTGCGGACAATCCCATGTTTCATACAAAGTTTCACCAACTAAACTTGGTTTTGGTGGTGAAACTGCGTCAAGCCATCTTTCTCTCTCGGTTGCATTTTGACATGATAGAATATATTCAACATGTCGGCTACAATAATTATCGAGTAGTGTTAAAATCATGGCATACCGTCCAGCAAAAGGAGAATCATCAGGAACTTTTTCTAACGCAATAAGACTTCTCTTGCATGAATCAATAACTGAGTATACTTCATCTTGGTTACTATAATTAAAAAATTTAATATAATTTATATTTTTTTAAATAGTAAATATTTTTTTCTTAATTTAAATATTAGGTGTGTGCTAATAATTTATAGGTACGTGGGAATTATTTGTACCAAATCGAATATCAATTCATAACTCGAAGACAGAGCATCCGATCTATTTGATTCGAACTGCAGCTTCTTTTATATATGTTTCCTACGTACCATGAACCTCCAGTTTTTCGATCGAATCAAAAATGTAATTTTTGCAGGGCAAAAACTATCAAATTTTCGCGCAAAATTTTAAATCTTTTTTAAAAACTCCGCCATTGTGGTAAATTTAAATTTTTTTTTCAGCCCGAGGGTCATGGTTCGGGAAATATCTTCTAGTTTAATAAACTTTTTGGTTTTTTTTATTTCATGCACTGAGAAGGTCTCTATCACTGCAGCAGTGAGGGGACTTTTTTTTTAGTGTTGGGAGATTGTGAATAACTCGCCGGATTTTGAATTTCTTAAGTCAAGAATTTTATCTTGTATTCATTATATATCCACAAATATATCCTTAAAACATTAAAATGTTCCATGCAGTAATGCTCTTTAAAAAAATTCCCAAAAATAATCGTTTTTTCAGGCGATCACACTAGTGGTCCCCTTTAAGTACTAAATAAAATAATGAAACTTACTTGGTCTTTAATTTAGCAATAAGTAAATGGTCCGTTAACAACAAAAGATAAAGCGGTGTCTTGTTAAACTTTTTTCTAAATGTCAGTACATACTCAGCACCAGGCTTAGCGAGTATCTGTGTAACAGAACCACTTCGTACCAGATACCTATCACGTAAATCAATAGGCGGTACTTTGGTCGTGTACTCAATTTTTTTCGCCAAAGAAGCCATTTCAATTTGTCTTCCAGCAACTCGTGCACCTTCATTACACTCGGTAACAACTCTACCGAGTACAGACAATACTTTTTCCCAATCCAGCCGTTCTTCATGCTCCGTTGATAGTTTCGACAGCACCGCGTCCGCGAGTAATGGCAGTCTCGTAACACGTTGCATTGGCAGCATTAAAAACGAATGGAGCGTCAAACTCTGACAAGCTGGATGTGACTCGATACGAGTAACCGTTTCAATAAATTTTGATGACTTCTTCAAACGCAATTCCTTCAAAGTCAAATCAATGCTGACTTGGTTTGAGCAGTAGTCGATGTATATTTTCGAACACCGTTCTGCGTGCTTAAGCAACACTTCCGGAAGACCTTTTAGCATCGGATCTCCACGCCATACACTCTCTAATTCTGCCAACAATCTTTCCGATGCAATCAACACACTCGGTACACTACCAAACAATTTTTCACGGTCTGTTGCTGACAGTGCTTCGTAAACTAACTCATGATTTATCAGAAACTCATTAACTAATACTCTTAAGGAATTCAAATATGACGCTTCAGATGTTATTATTTCAAATTTAGCTTCTTGTAATTTTTTTTCATCGCTTGTTAATTGTTCTGTAAATAATTTAATTATTGTTATTTTAATATTTTATTAAAAATTAGATATTTATACATTGTAATAAAAAACCGGAGTAAGTCCAGGTGGTGTAGATGTTAAAATTTATAGTTAGACAGTGCTTTTATTAATTAATTAAATTATTGGTGATTGAAATAGTGGGTGTAAAATTGTGTAATTTTTAAATAAATTATGTATAACATATATAATTATTTAAATACACTGTAAAAAATTTTCGGAGTGAATGCGAAGATGATTTTGTATTTTATTAAATCCCTTTTGAATGAAATTGAAGTTTATTTCAATAGTAAAACTTCAAATCGGAGTGAATGAAATTTAAATTAAATTCAGTTCACTCCGAAATCATTTCGCTGGACAAATAAACTCCGTATGCGGAGTGAATTCAGATTTACATAAAGTCCGCATTTACTCCGAATTCATTCCCGATTTTTTTACAGTGTAAGTTCATAGCAAAATTAAAATTCCCTCCAGATAATATTCAGTAAATTTTTTTTTTAATTTCTTTTTTTCTACACCGATTTAACACCACTATATTACACCGCATACACTGTGTTATTTAATTTGAACACCCCATGGTGTTACATTGAGTTCATTTGTAACACCGCTTTTTTTACAATGTATGTATTATAATAAATTAAAATAATATAACTTACCGAGTAATCCACTTTTAATAACCTGTGGTGTCTGACACCAAAGTGTCCGATAACCAGGTCTACCTAGCTCAGAAGCTGACGGTAATGAATCTTCAGTGTCGCCATAACTGTCCGAATCAGATTGAAAAGCACCACGAAATGTTGACGCAGCATAAAATTGATACAAGGGTTCTTCCGCCAGTATATTATAATCATCAACTAAATAAAGTAAATTAAAATATCATTAACTATTGTAATTATAATTACTAAAAACTATAAATACAATTAAGGATTTAAAAGTGAAAATAACTCATTACTTTCTCTGTCGCATAAATTCATATACGGTTTAACAACTATATTAAAAAATTAGCCCGTATATAAATTTATCATCAGATAAAATTAGAAAGGAAAAATAAAAATTATTAAAATAATAATTGTAATTTCAAATTAAAACTCTCACCTGTATTGGTATCGCGTTTCGAATAATTAGCGTTAATCCAGTTGCTATTTTCATAAATGTCGTCGCAACTAGTGCTAGTACTCGCACTATTATTAATATTATTATTATTTTTCACACTTGTATCATTATCATTGTCAAGATAAAATGTTGACGTTGTACTAGAACGTTGAAAATGTTTTTTAAAGCTAAAGACTTGACTTGATTTTCTCCCATCATCGATACCCGATTTAATATTTAAATCATCAGCATTTGAATCTGTCTCCGTAGAACCGGAAGTTCTTCTTCTCATGCGTCCTAAGCTGCCTTTAGTTATACTCCAAGTACGTTTCAGCATTTTCATACGTTTACCAAACGTTCCAGTGAGACTGGATTCTCTCGGCGGGGGTGGAACTGGTCTCAGTGGAGCTCCCAAATTACGTTCTCTCGTAGACTCATCGATTAAATCACTCGTTATACTTTTACTCGCTGATGTATTAAATAATTTACTCCCAATCTGATCAACTGGATCCACTTGATTTGATTCGTACGGTTCAAATGAATATAAAGTCTCGTAGTTTGAATCGTCTGAGCACGTATCTGTTGATAAATTTATTTTATCAATATTTTTATCTTTACATTAAATTAAAAAAAAAAGTCTAATATTAAATTAATAGATTAATAATCAATTCGATAAATTAAAAAACAAGTTAGGCAGTTATGATTTCTTTTTTTTAATTAAAGAGACATTATGATGAAAATATTTTATTTAATAAGCACCTTTACATTATAGAGTAAAAAGTTATATTATAGATAATAAAAAATATAGTAAAGGTTTAATAAAAATTAATTAATAATAAAAAAAGTTAAAGAATTTAATTATTATTATTTTTTTCTATTCTACTCGCAGAAGAATCTCCTTCGAGGAAACCTTCAAGAACGTAGCACGATGTCTCCTGTATGTCAACGAGCGCTTCATCTCCATCTTCTCTTTCAACAGTTCTGAGTTGTACCAATCCTTGTGTATTATTTATCTTCGCAGCATTTTTACTAGCAGAAGTAGTAGCAGTAGTTGTTGTTGTAGAAGCATAAGTACAAGTTGTTGTTGAGTTTAGTTGATCTTTAGCAGCCGTTGATTTTAGATGGTTGACATCCTTGAGGTTCGTTGGTCCACAATCCCTCCATGGCTGTGGATTCGTATCTTCCCCACTCGCTGCTGGTCCAACGATGAGAACCGATCCCGTCCCAAGGCTGACAGCCACTTAAAATCATTCTCAAGGTCAATAAAAATCTCTCCTTTAAATATGTCCGAGTTAAATATGTTACCAAATCCATTTTACACTAAAGATAAATAATTATCTCGTAATAAACTACTTGCTTTGTAATTTTAAAAAAACCAACAGATTGTTCATCTAGCAATGACCTTCTTATTAGTCACGGGATTAAAAAATAATAATATGTATGACGTAGTAGTTACCAATAGTTACCTTGGGTATTGGGACGCCGTGACAGAGTTTTTAAACCTGATCTCATTTTGTTAATTTGCTGTCACTTGTTTACGAATTCAAACAAAGTTTAAATTATTCAAATTATCAGTATCATTAATACGCGTAATAAATACCTTAGTGTAACTTAATTGTTGTTATTTGTATGTAAAGAGAAGAATTAAAGACGTGCGGGTGCCGTTGCCGGCTCGCCCGTGACTGAGAGTGAGAACGTTGGATATACCAACACGCAATATAAGCTTTCACCTTGCGAGTACTTCCAGCCAGTCACTCTTGTACTCTCCATACTCAATACCACATATCCAGCTCCAAGTTTCCTCCATCTTCATTTATTTTAATTATCTTCTTATTTACCATCCATATATTTATGGAAAAAAATTTTACTAAAATTTACTCCAATAAATTTTATTTACTAACTTTGGTTTTCGTTAATTGCTTGAGGACTTGTTGGTAAACTTCTTGCTGTTACTTTTTTAATTTCTCATTAAAATTTCTCTTCCCCAAGTTTATTAGTATTCCATTCACAATCCAATCGAATAGTATGACCGATAAATGCACCACCAAAACGTGATATCATCTTCTGCGAATTCACTTTTTACATTTGAGATTTTTTTCCCCGACATTTAATCACAATTATGTAATCGTAAAAAACAATCGGACATAATTTTCATTTTATACAAATTAATCGGTCGATTAAATTTAACGATTCGTTACAATTAAAAAATTAATGGCTAATTTTTGTAAATATATCCATCGGATTTACTGCTCATTTATTTAAGATAATTAATAATTATATTATTTATTTACAAACAATGATTATTGTAATTATAATTAGTATTATAATAACAAAATATGTTGAATTAATAACAATAATTTACGGAGAAAACTTTTACTTTATTAAGTTACCGTGTGATCACGTTAAGAACAATTATTACATGCTCATAAAACTGTTCTTGTTCTCAAAGAAAAATATGCTTCCGTAATATGAAACAAGAAAATAGTTGTAGTTTTCATAATAAATAATTAGATATATTTTCATATATATATACTTATTCACTTACAGTTAAATGTGATGCACTCGAGCACATATTTCAAGTTGTTATGTCAAATTTAAATCCTTTCTTTTTTATTCTAATGATAAATATCATTACTCAGGACAGAATTTCTTATATCAAAAATTATTTTTAGTTCATTTTTTATACTAATATATTTTACACAAGAAAAAATTTCTCAGCACATGAAAATTTACACTAATTTAAGTAACTTCACATAAATCAACAATTTTCTGTTTGAATAATCTAATAGATTCTGAAAAAAAATTTTGAAAAACGGTTGATCCTGTGGACTAACCCCAGAACTTCCCGCCGTTTTTAAGCTCAGAGAATTCGAAAAAATCTTCGAGCTCAAAAAATTGTTGGATTGTTATTGCGTCTTTGACAAATTGTTTTATTTAAATTTTCAAGTGTCCAAAAATGGCCCTAAAATGGCCAAAAACGGTACCTCTACCCTAGATAGTTATAGTAATAAATTTCTTCAATCGACAAATATTTTTTTATTAGAAAAAATATTATTTTCTCAGAGAATACTTAAAGTGAATGTATACATCATACGTTGAATTTAAATAAAAAATACATATTACGCGATACATACTTACCAGAAACAGTGGACTGTCGAGACACTCGGTTGGCCGAGCGTGCTGAATTCTTTCGCGATGCTTTCGATCTTTGACGACGCACTTTCCTCGTACGTTTTTGTCCCGATTTCTTTTTATTACTCCATGCACTCTGTGTTTCAGATGAATTTCTTAATCTGCATATTTAAATAAATAATCATTATAGAATTTCATTTTCCGCTTTATTGTAGCAAAACGTTATTACTCCAGTTACAGCTATCATTTTCTCAACAAAATGCTAAGTACGTTCATTTCGTTTTTAAACTATACACTGTAAAAAATTAGCTGAGTAAACGCAGAGTGAATGCCGAGCGGATGGCTGTTTATTTATTTAATCCCCTCGGAGTAAAATTCGCTCCGAAGGTGGGTTTAATTCAATATTGAAACTCCGAATCGGAGCGAATGCGGATTGAAATAAAATCTAGATCATTATTTACTCCGTATGCGGAGTAATTTTTTTTTAAGCTCCGGATTTCCGAGTGACGGAGTAAATTCGGATTTAAATAAAATCCGTAATCACTCCCAATTTTTTGCAGTGTATTGAAATTTAATAATGAAATTATTTTTACTTCAATTTAACGTTTTACTAACAAGACAATTTTATAAAAAAAAATAATAAAATAAACTTACAAAGCTTGTAAATTTTTCGACAATCCATTTACAGATAAATTTTCATCCAAGTCTTCCCACTCTGATTCTTTTGACGGATCTAGTTGGCCGATATTGATAGAACCGGCATAAATACTATTGACACGAGATTCACATAAAACAACACCTACATCATCGTAAACAGTAACCTCATCATCAGCATCCTCATCCACTGTCGAATAATCATTTCTCATATAGATAAATTCTTGCTTAAATTCATTAACATTCTTTTCATTTACTTTTATTTCTTTATTTGTCAAAAGTTTATCAGCATTCCTGTCATGTTCACTTCCACTACAATTACTATTATTATTATCATTTTCTTTCTCAATTGCGGATATTTTAGCTGGCAAAGAAGCACGTATAAGCATAACATCATCATAAACTTGTTCGTCTTCATAATTCACCGATCCATTTACACATAACTCGGGTACGCCCACATCGTCGTACGTGTCATCCTGCTAAATAAAATATTTAACCATTAGCTTTTATTTTTTATTTTTCACAAACATTCCATTATAATTAAATATATTCATACAAGAAGCCGTTAGACAATTTATCTAACTGATAACTTTAATTTATATTTACTGATTTTATTAATTAATTTTAAAAAATTAAAGCATTAATTGAAAAAAGGACAACGTAGTCGTAATTTTATTGAGATACAGAATTTTTAAAAAATTACTTACAGTTGTTATCAACTAGGAACTAAACGAAATTTTTTAAATAAATTTTAGCCTACAAAACTTGAAAATTCGAATTATAGAATTGACATGAAGATTTTACTGAAATTTATTCAACAAATTTTGTTTGACTCCCAAATGATATCAACTGTAAGTTTTTTTAAAATTTAAATCATAGCGAAATTGTCTTTTTTCAATTAATTGATAAAATTTTACACTGTCTGTAAATGACCTTAATTTAATTATAAATATAAAAAGGTCATATTTGTTCACCATCTTCCCATTTATAAATATCGATACATGAATAAAAGTTTAATTAAGTCATAAATTATAAGCAACTTACGAGAGAATCTATTGAAGGTAATCCAACGTCATCATACTCATCATGATCACATGGTTCAACTCCATCAAGTTTATCCAGTTTCTTATTATTATTATCATTACCAGAACATTTAGCAATGCTGCTCCATAAAAAACTAACATTTGCTTTAGGTTTAGATAAATAAACCAGCGATCCGTTGTTTGTCTTAGCAAGTTGTTCGTCAGAATGTCTCCTTGAACTCCAAGTCATAGATACCGTTGGTTGCCTTTTATTGACAATTTCAACAGGTTCCTTTATATTTTCTTCAACTAGAGTTTCTGCTGATGAGCTTCTTTTGTAAATGACCTCATCGTTATCATCAATTTGCATGCTCGTTTTTCTGTCGCCTATCAACGTCAAAGTTGCACATTTTTCTTTGTGATTAATGATAATTCGTGAGTTATCATTATCATCGATATCTTGCAACCAAGACCAGCGTCTAGCACCTGCTACATGAACAAAATTTGATGGTAATGATACATTACGTCTTGGCCAATTGTTTTCGTCATTAATATTATTTATATTTTTATCTTTATCTTTATTTTTATTTATGGGCAATATATTGTTAATTAATTTCCTAGTACGTTTATGTTTAGGGACATAATGTAAAACATTACGTGCGAAAATCCATTTTGGTTTGACAATAAACTTTTTATTACCATTGCATCCAAATTTCGACGACGGGCAATATCTTTTTGGACGAGTTATTGTTAATTTATCCTCTAGCTTTGTCTCAGTCTTATTTTCCCACGAAACATCGACATTTTTATGATGTACATCATCTTTTAAGTCAATGCCCGCTTTATTTGTAGCAGTATATTCAACTACAGGCTTAACAAACTCTGTTGAGATTCTTTCTTCTACTCCATTGTCTTCTGTACACGCCAGTTCCTAAAGTAAATAAATAAAATATGATTATTATATAATAGTATTACAATTAATTACTCATTATTATGACTAATAATTGGCATTGAATAAATAATGTTATTAATGATTAAGAGTATAATTATAAAATTGGTTTGGCACACTTATTAACATAAATAAAAATAAAATAAAGACATTGAGAAGAAAAAACAATAATAATAATAACAATGATGAAATAAAATAAAGAAAATAATGCATGCTCAATCGGATGCAATGAATAATTGTTGACATTTTAACATACACCATTGGATCCGGTCTCAAGTCTTCTGAATATTTAATCACGTCGAATGGAAACCTTGAATGATTGTCAAGTATCAAGTTAAATAAAATAAATAGTGAAAGTTTTATATTTCCAATTATAATTTTTCACCATCGATACATCAAATGTTTATTAATTTTTATGTTAAATATTTTCTAACGGTATTTTAACATTTTTATGATACTGAAAATAGTCAATACTATAAGTTTTGTTTATTTTTTTAAAAAATTTCAATATATGTGTATATTAGACTGTCAGAAAAAAAAATTTTTTTATGATTTCTGAGTTTTTAGATCTTGTAGGAAATTAAATTCTCTACAAAAAAAAGGTATTTTATATCATACGCTTAAAGTTGATTGAAAAAAATTTATAGAGATTGAAACTTAGGGGAAAAAATCAAATCTTTAGGATGAAAAAAATGGTTTTTAAAAAAAACCAAAAATTATTAGACGTCGGCTAATTTCAATATCATCTACATGTGCATATTTTTATTTTTTTTTTTTTTTTTGTAATCGATTTTTAAAAAAAAAATCCGAAAATTGTTGATTGTCTGTTAACTCCAGAATCATGAAAAATATCAGAAATAAAATTAATTATAAATTTCTGATTTAATTCGGTAAACTTTAAGTCAAATTTTGTAATCAAGAATAAGAAACTTTAAAAAATACTTTTAAACATTCAAATAAATAAAATGCACGTTTCACACATTAAAAAAATTTATTGATCCCTTATCACTTTTTAAACGATTTTCTTATCAATTATCATAAAAAAATAACTTTATCAATAGATTAAAAGTAACCGTAGTAAAAAAAAATTACTAGCAAAAAAAAAAACGAATTTAAAAACTAAATACAAACCTTTGAATTTTTTTCTGAAACAATTGAAGAATTGTCATCAAGTGACAGCGAAACAGCAGATTCATTGTCGCAAATTATTAGATCTGTATTATTATCAATGCAAACAATATCATTGGGAACCAGCTGCAGTGGTAAACTGGCTCTTCTCAGTGCCAAACTGTCAATGGTATTTTTACTGACATGTTTATCATCACCGACAACAACAATGTCACCATGAAGAAAACTCGGATTATGTAATACCGTAGAATTAATTGTCCTACTTCCCATTGTCTTGCACGCAGTATTATTTATTAAAAATTTATCATGATTACTACCCGTAGTAACGTCTGCTGTCCGTTTAAGCTGCATAACCTCACTTGCTTATTACTTTTTAAATAAAATTATTCCACAGCATGAAAAAATAAATAATAATTATAAAAATAATAATAATAGTAAATAAAATAAACTCTGATAAATTTACCACATATTAATCATTTGTTGATAACGATAAAAAAGCATTTCCTTTTCAAACTCATATTTACATCACCAACACTGTCATTTATTACTCATTCAAGAAACTAATTAACTTTTAAAAAAATAACAAAATGTTTTAATTACAAGCACAAGTACCACTAATCAAACCCATTAAATCTGTCAATTAAACACCAGGGATAAAAATATACCGGCATGGGCATTTAAATTTAAAAAAATATTCGCGCGCTAGATTTAAATCTTTTAAATCTCACATCACAATTACAAATTCCGGTTTACTTTTTTTGCACAAATAATTAACTGACGTTTAAAATAAAATTTAAATTTAAATAATTAAAAGTTATTACAAATAACTGACTTTACTGAGTAAGTATGAATTATATTTATTAATATATATTTATACGATTTATATAAATCTAAATAAAGTATAATAAATGCGAAGAAATAAATCGGGTGTTACGAATCGTCTCTTGGTACCGACTGACACCAGACACGTGTGTGAACGTCGTATTGGAGTGGAAAGACCATTTTACTACATAATAATAATAACATTACAAGGAATGCGCGCCAACAGAGTAATATAACAATGGTAAAATACATACATATAAATATATTGCCGTTTCTATAATAAAAAGTTGAATTTATAACTGAGAACTGAGTCGCAACTGGGACTTAAATTTAACTGTTTACTTTTACACGACATGATGAATATCTATTTAATTAATTAATTAGAGTACGTAGTTATAAGTAACCAGTATGCGCACTTGTAATTAATTCTTAGAAGAATTTAAATTTAAATCCAAGTACAAGAGTGTGTATAAGTTGTTCAATAACTTTGTAATGACAGTTAAGTTACAGACAAGTCAAGCACGATTGCTCAGTAATTGTAAGTTACTGGGATAAGTGAACTGGGAACTGACAGAAATCTTTAAAAGTCATCACAAGAGCCCCTTCAATGGAGTGGAAAGACGTTTGATACTTGAGAGAACAGAGCAGAACAGCAAATACTCAGATACAATCTTCGTTACCGGATCGTGAGCCTTCGGTCTAGCTCGGTCACATATATTTCAGGGCCGTATTTTTAAACTTGTTGCTTTTCTGTACCACTTACGACACATAACTGAACACTCGAGATAAACCCACTGTCAACATTCAATAGTAAATATGATGATTGATGATCTATTAAATATTAATAAGTTGATAGGCGCTACTGCTTTTACTGTTCAAACTTAAATGGAGGCTGGTATTTTATTTTATTATTTAGATACGCTGATAGCTTCGGAGTTGGAGATACTGATTTTAAAAAATAATGTGGGTATGATTGCACTGGTATTGGTATCGGAAATATTGGAATTATAAACCTATACTTGAATGTATTGCTTAAAAATGGATAGATGGAAGATGAAAGGAAGTTAAAAGAGACTGAGTCACCTTTAAGAATTTCTTAGCCACAGCCTCGCAGGTGATACCTGATTGCTGATGACCGGCAGAACGGAGATTCCAATGATGTGGCTGTACATTGGCCTCATTCAACACCCGGATTTTTGACCGCAATTTTTTTATGATACATAACTTGCGTATACTCTTTAATTGCCTTCAGGAATTCAATTTTTTTTTCAATGTCATTTTATTAAAGATAAATATTAAGATTGCATGGGGCTTGATGTTTCATTGGCATGATAGTCACGTATCGAGATAAAAGATTCATCGGAGTACTTTAGTATGCAATGTTTTCTAAAAATATAAAGGAATAGTTTGACTGATGAGTTAATTAGACGCGCACCTTTGACTCAGTTCCTTCTTGCTTTATTTATATTTTTTTTTTTTTTGCTTCTTAATAGCTTTGTTTTATTACTTGGGTTTAAGAGGACTTTGACACTTAGCGGTCGCGAAGCGTAGCAGCAGAGTTTACTTTATACTAGATTGCAACAAACCCGACAGTTATTACTGCTAAGCCAACGAAGAAGAGTCTACTCTACACTTGTCTATCTAAAATCATATCTTATATTTTATACGTGGATATTTTATTACATTTCAAACTAAAGCAACATGTCACTAGATCAGGTATCTCTTATTTTATTTAAAATCTAACTTTCATTAAAATATTTAACTTCATAAATTTTTAATAAGACAATCTTACATTTTTTTTTGTACAAAATTTTATGAGTGTCAATGTAACTGACAAGTGGGAATTTTTTAAATTTTTGAATAAATAAATAAAATGTGAGAAAAAAATGCGTATTTAAATAATTGGAAAATCAGCGCGCGTTTTTTTAAATTTGTTTATTTAAAATTTGTAAATTATCTGATGGCTTCTACATTCGCGCTCATAAAATTTTATCATCAGCAAATTATTATTTAATTTACTTGGATTTCATAACAACCGACCGTGTAATTGTTTACATTTTACGTTGAAAATATTTATTTATTATTTTTTTTTTTGTATTTAATGTTTAATAGTTTAAAAAAAATGAATGTAAATGTAACAGACATCAGAAAAATTTAAAATTATAAATAAATAGAGTAAATAATTGCAAAAGTAATATTTATAAAAAATGCACTTATTAATTTCAGGATTTTTTAAATGCCCATTTTTTTTTAAATTTAATTTTGTTAATTATTTACTCTATTTATTAACAATTTTAAATTTGTCTGATGTCTGCTACATTCACACTCATAAAAAAATTGTTTACAGGAATTTGAAAAAGCAGCGGAAGATATTAAATCTTTGACTAAACGACCATCAGACGATGAATTGTTAGAATTATACGGACTTTTTAAACAGGCTACGGTTGGTGACGTTGATACTGGTAAGTAAAAAAAAATCATGTCATAAATTAATTATTTATGACTTTATGAATTTTATTTGCGTTTATTAAACTAGTTTGATTTTTTAATAAATAAAATATTATAAAAAAGTAATTATTACTTTTAATAGGTAATAATTAATAATATATATTCATATACTTGTATATTTACATATGCATAAATATTTAAAAATTGTCCAGCTCGTCCGGGAATGCTGGATCTAAAAGGCAAAGCTAAATGGGATCGATGGAATAGTAAGAAAGGAATTTCAAAGACCGATGCTAAAAAATCATACATTGCTTATGCAATGGGATTACTCGCAACATATAAATAAATAATTATACTTTTACTTTACATCTAAATGCATACATCACACTTTAATTATTTCACTTGATTCTAATTCTAAATTCTTATAAACTTTTAAAATATACATTATGATATATATTAATTCAAATTTTTTATGTAATTGATTTTAAAAAGTATTGATAATTTATATAATTTTTATCAATAAACAAATAATTTCCAATAAACAAATCTTTTTTTTCAATCTCCTTAGAAATATTTAGACAAAAGCATCGATTTTTATATTTATTGATAACCGATAACAAAATTTTTACTTTTGTGATTATATCGATATTTACTAATATAATCATAACTATATCAATGTACATATTTGTTAATATTATACATTCTTATAAATATATTGTATAAATTATATGACGATCTTAGAAATAGTATAATTAAATTGCGTACACAAATTTATAAAAAAACTTTGTGAAAAAATTCTAATGAGTTCTTAGCAAAGTTCTTGATTAGCAAAAAAAATATGCGCTTGATTAAGTTTTATATTTTTATAATTGAATAAATTAATAGATGGCTTAAATATAAATTATTTATTAAAAATTATAATCCGTTATTATCATTAACTTATTAACTAAAAAAATTTATAAAAGTTAATGGAGTCAAAGACAACGTTCAGACTTCAATCACTCGATGTAATTAAGTCAACATAAATCTTTACATAAAAAATTAATTGCATCCAAGTAAATTTATAATTTTATATCAATATATTTAGATTTTTTTGAATAACGTAAACTGTTAGCTCATCAGAATATTTTATTTTAGAAAATTCCATTACTAATAATCAGATAGTTTGATATTTTTCTGTCTATAATGGAACGCTTATAAATTATAAGTGATTATTATATATATATATGATTTCTTCATAATTGATTATTATGAAATTCTCCAGCGTAAATCAAAAGTACTTTGGATATCTTGGATAAAACAATCGTTAATTTTTTTAACTAATAAAACTTTCAGTTTTTTCATTAATTTTACTCTGTAATAATAATTGAGAAAAATCGAAGTCATACAGAAAAATTTATTGAGTAATGTACAGATGATACTGAGTAGAAATATCAGTATTCACCTTTGAAGGAGAGATGTTTCAAATATTTATTTATTTATTCATACACTGATAAAAGTATTTTTTTTAATCAAGAAAAGTTTTTTTTAAGCAAATTCAATTTCATATATATGTTAGACTGTTTCAAATAAAGGACTATTTTTTTGAAGAATATCGAAAAATCGACAGAGTATTTTGGAACATAGTGCCAGTTAAAATTTGAGCTCTTAATATCGATATTAAAAGGTGGCTGTTAATAGTTTGCTATTTTTTATTCAGTAACGTGGTGAAAAATTCATAACTTCCAAACAAATAAAGATACAGAAAAATTATAATGAAAGATTTTATAGCAAATTTGCTGGTCTACAATAAAGGTCTCTTATGATTTTTGCATAAATTGGACCATTCTAAAGATATCGAAGGTCAAAGTTTGACACAATTCAAAGAACTTGTTTTTGCGCATTCTGAGTTTTATAACATGGCAATTAATGAGAGTTAACAAATTTTCAAAACATGCTTTAGTAGATAATTGAATGTTTTACAGAAAAGGTTTGATTTGAAATTTTCGCAAATTTTATTTCTAAGAAATACAAAAGTAATAGATTTTATGATACTCAAGTTAGCTGACGTCTAATAATTTTTGGAGTTTTTTTTAGAAACGATAAACTAACAAAAAAAATATTTTTAAAAATTGCACTTATGACGCGTTTTCATTTATTTCTCTATTCACACTCAAGTAGATGAACGGTGCTATCTTTGTTGCACTTATTGTACAGTAAATGGGAACTTTGTCCAAGTTTTTCTCGTAAACAAATGGAAGTTATCAAAAAATTGAAATGCACTTCGCTAGTTCATAGAGTAAACCATCGAGTCTGTGTCTTTATTTTGCGCTTAGGACTTTTATTTCATGAAAAGCTTGGACAAAATTATCTGATAACCGTTCTTATAGATTTTTTAATTTTCTACCTGTGCATATTTTTAGTTTTTTTTTGTAATTAATTTGTTGAAAAAAAAAAAATAAAAAAATTGTTAATTCTCTAGTCAGTTTAATGTCTATCAAAAATAAAATTTTACCAATCATCGAAGTCTGCAGATTAAATATATATACACATTTTATAAATAATGTATTTTTTAAAGATAAGACTGTGTTTGTCTGCTGGTATGATAAAATCTACTGTGTCAATGTGTTATAATATGGACATACATTAATATCCTCATGTACATATGAACGCACTTTTATATATACATATATATTTATCTACTTGTAGTTAGCTGTATATATGAATCCACATATACTTTATATATTTGCTTTCATGTACAGTATATGTATACACACTTACACATATTTATTTTACGATAGTGTAGTGTAGAGTTGTGGTCATTACACATCACGTATATTATCAGATCTTTCCGCTATTCTGACATACACGTCTAAACACACATCACATATATATACATATATATTTATAAGTGTATATAATACATGTAAAAGTTCAAACGGTTCAAACCTTAGATATATCTCTGGTCTGCCACGTTTTTTGCACTCCAAAAACTACTGTTATATATATCATATTTATATAATATTTGTAATTAAAAAATTTTATTATTTAATCTTGATTAATTTGATAGTTTACTGAAACTATAATAAAACATATAAACAGTTAAATTGTGATAAATAATTATCAGAAATAATAGATAGAAGATTTTTGTAAGATCATAAAAAATTAAGCCAACATGTCACTTACTGAGGTAAATATTTTTTAATATAAATATCTTTCATATTTAATTTTTTTCTTTTAAACTGGAATTGAGAAATTTGATGAAAATATTTTAAATTGTAAAACATATGACGAATAACTTGGTAACAATGTCAATACTTGATGTATTATTTAAGTTATTTCAAGGTTATAACACGTGAATTATGTTTAATCAATATTTAATGATGAATGTTTATTTTTTAATTGTTGTTTGGTAATTAATTCACTTCTTTGTGATTTACAATTGTTATTGTTTTTAACTGATTGTTGATAAATATATTTAAGATTCATGGAGTTGATTTTTAAATTTATTTTATTATGTTTTTATGATTCTCAATATTTAATACTTATTATTTTATTCATATGGAAATTTTTTTTTAATTTAGAATTGTTTTTGTTAATATGACCTTCAGAAGTTCAGTCACGTCTTGAAAATTCTAGAATGTTATCAAGTTTTTGTAACTTTCAGGCATTTATTATTTTTAATAAATTTATAATAGATTAAAAATTATATAATTACTATAATGTAACAATTATTGATATGCCATATCGTTTAACTTTTTTTTTTTTCTAATCTTGTATAGAAAACCACAAATATGAGTGTGAATGTAAATGACAAGTGGGAATTTTTTATGAGTGTGAAAGTAGCAGACATTAGACAAATTTAAAATTATAAATAAATAGAGTAAATAGTTTTAAAAAAATGCACTTATTAATTTTAAAATTTTTTAAACGCGCATTTTTTTGAAATTTAATTTTTCTAATTATTTAGTCTAGTTATTAATAATTTTAAATTTGTCTGATGTCTGCTACATTCACATTCATAATTTTTTAAATATTTGAATAAATAAATAAAATGTAACTAGAATAAAAATGAGAAAATACATGAGTGTCAATGTATCTGACAATTAATAATTTAAACAATTTTGAAATAAGTGGATTAAATGTAAATCGAATAAAATTTATGAAATTTGAAAATCAGTGTGGATTTTTTTAATTTTTATATTTTTAATTTTGTTATTCATTTATTTGTAATTTAAAATTTGTCATACTTGCTACATTCATACTCATAAAAATGGGTATTTAGATGATTGTGAATGTAGTTGTTATTAATTTTTTAAACATTTAAATAAATTAATAAAATGTAAGCAGAGTAAAAATTAAAAAATGAATATTTAAATAAACTCAAAATCCCTACGCGCATTTTTTTCAATTAGTTTATTTATTTATTTAAAATTTATAAATTGTCTCGTCTGCTACATTCACAAATTAATTTTTTAGTTATAAATTTAAAAAAATTATTTCAAAATATTGAGAACTATTAAAAATGCTCATAAAAGTTGAGTAAATAATTGAATAAAATTAAGTATCAATATTTGGTATCCTGTAGATTATAAGGTCTTTTACCTTAGGCAATTTCTTTGTCATGACAATAATTTAATTTTTTTAAAAAATTAATTTTTGGATGAAACATAAACAATGTTTATTAAAATGGAAATTTTAAAAATAAAATTCGATAAGTTAATACTAATGCAACTAAAAAATTTTTGTAGAGATTTGAAAAAGCTGCTGAAGAAATAAAAGAACTGGCAACCACACCATCCAACGAAGACTTGTTGGAGATTTATGCTTTTTATAAACAAGCTACTGTTGGAGATTGTAATACTGGTAATTATTTTTACTTATAACATTATAATAATTTATTAACTGAATTGATTCCGCGCGCTTTCATCTTCCAACAAAATATCCTATCAGCAAAACATCCCTTAACAAAATAACCCCCACTGGCATAAGCACTGAAATAAACATGAAAATTTAAAAATATCCTGAAGTTAGCAGACTATTAGTAATTTTCGGAGTTTTTTTTTACCAAATCAATTATAAAATCAAAAACTAAAAATATGCACATGTGGAAAATTTTAAAAACTACAGGTGCAATTTTTTCAATTATTTTTTTTTTATAGTTTATCATCTAAAAAAAAATTCAATAATAATTAGTCAAATAATCACATGTATACTATTGAAATACTTTGTAAATTTTATTTACTATTGCTCATTAATTTAAAAAAATTTTGTTTTTACAGAGAAACCAGGTTTCTTTGATTTCAAAGGTAAATCAAAATGGGAAGCTTGGAACTCAAAAAAAGGAATGAGTCAAGACGAAGCTAAAGAAAAGTACATCAGCAAAGTAGCCGAGTTGGTTGAATCTATTGGGAAAAAGTGATTTTAATTATTTAATTATAATGTTATCATTATAATTAAACTAAACAATCACGACCAACATCTAGAATCTCAATAGAATCACCAAGGAATTACGCGCAAATATATATTGCATAAAATAATTTATAATAAAATATAAATGTGCTATTACAATTATAAAAGAAAATCTACTTTTACATCACTCTAATTAGTCTAATGTGCAATTATTAAAAAATATATAATATATATCAATTGTTTTGTTATCTTATCACGATTAGCTTGATTATTTTTGTAACAATTTTACAGTCTTGCCTAGCTTTTTTAAAGGAATTGATGGATGTATAATAAATAAATCAACCATAATTAAATCATGAAGTGTATTTTTTTAAAATCTTAAACTTAAATTGTCTTATCTTTATATACACATAGATAATTAATAATAATAATAATTAAAAAGTAAATTTGACTACAGTATGATGATATTACAATGAATAATTACTTGAAAATCAATCGATAAAATCAATATCAGACTATATTTTCAGACAACATTTTTATCATCAACTGAATAATTTCCCACTTATTTATTTTTAATAACATTAATTTATTAATTAATAATAATAACTATAATTATAATTGTGATAATATTAAACTTAATAATTAATTTCTATCTATGTGAATACAGACATCTAATTAAAATAGCGTAGCAAATATATAGTGTTTTATAAATAAATAGATTCGGTTCCATATCAACTGATGCTTTCACTTGGTCGTTAAGTTGTTAAAAATAATTTGCTATTTGAAAATTAATATCAACAACAATAACTTTAACAAACTAGACATACTTTAATACATTAAATAAATCCACCGAATCATTTTGCATGAAAATCAATATTATAATATTAATAATAATATTAATCATTGAGATGAATAAATAAAGTTACTAAATAATTATAAATGATGAGTCGGCTCAGAAGTTTACACGGGATAATTAATATTACTTTTAATTTTATTCAATGCAGTCACAGTGTCGCTATAAAGTGTGAGTGTAATTTAAAAGCTAAAAATATATATTTAACGTAACAAAATAAACAATGAGCCGATGGTAATGAAAGAAAGAGGGTAAGAGATGATTTTTTTATAAAATAACAGCTACTTAATTTATTAATTAATGTAAAATAAAAAATAAAAAAAAAATTAATTAGCCAAAGTGTGACAGGTCATAACCAAGTCAACTGTTTATTTATTTTAAACGTTTACTATCACTTTCGTTTACTTTTTTCGTGCTTGATACTTGTGTGCGGATGATGATAATGATTTTTTACCCTATTCAAGTTCTCGGTATGCGGTATTTTAGCACTGGGGCTACCGCGAACGGTAGTATTGTTTCCCGTTGATGATGTGTCGACGGTTTTGTCATTCACTTGACGACTCGTCGATGCTTCATTCAACCTAACAAACAAGATATGTATAACACTTTTTACTCATTGTACTTAGTAATTTTTTTTTTTAAAGTAAAGTGAGCAGAAAAAGGAAAAGTAGATAAATTTTTATTTATTATGAGCTGGTTGGCCAATAAAAAAATTACTAATAATAAATAAATAAATTAATATAATTTTGTAATTAACAAATTAATTTTTATTTTTTTTAATTATGTTAATTGTTAGATTTATCATTAAATTAAAACTGCTAACGGGATGCATCGACCAGCGTCTTGTTATTATAATTCCGTAATTCGTAATTGTTATTATTATAAATTATTAAGCAAAATTACGTTAAATTTTGTAATTTGAATAAAATTATTATGAAATTATTTAAACCAAGTGTAAGTAGATGGATGGATGGATGATAGATTTTGTGTTCAAAGTAATAAATATAATAAAGTGGCATTAAGCATGAGGAGTAAAAAAAAATGAATTTAACTGTACGTTATTGATTGAGGAACACCATTGACGGTTCTAGATTTTATAACGTCATTTTCATAAAATGTTATGGTCTCTTTTCCACCTTCGACGATCCTGTAAACAATCAAAATAAAAATATAATTAGTTTTTATTTTACATCTTATTGATTTAACTATTAATTTATTGTTATCTGATAATAAAATTAATCAGCAATGAAAATGTTTTTTTAATAATGTGACTGCTGGATAGTTATTTTATTCTCAGGCAGTACCCCCCCCCCCCACACACACTTTAAAAATATGCAATGACTCTAAACTGTCATAACTGTATTCAAATTTTATTAATTAATTGAAAAGTCTCAATTGAGAAAAGGACAACAAAATTTGAAAATTCAAATTATAAAATTGACATGAAGATTTTACTGAAATTTATTTAACAAATTTTGTTTAACTCTCAATTGATATCAACTGTAAGTAATTTTTTTTCAATTAATTGATAAAATTTTGATACGCTTATGACAGTTGAAAGTCATTAAAAATTTTTAAAAAGTAGAGGGAGGGGATATTATCTGAGAATGGTCTTAAATATAAAATTGTAAGACTGACAATTTATATTTTTTTATAATTAATACAAATGGTTATCTTACTTGTGAGTTGTAATTTTTTTTCCATTTACAAATCGCGTTGAAGTACTCGTTTTTCGTACACTAGAGCCGGAAAGAGGTGCTCCGTTTGAGAAACTACTGAACGAAGAGAAACAATCGGCACCGGAGCCAAAAAATCCAAAAGGCGAAGAAAGACTAAGATCGAGTGTACCGAAAGGTGAATGTAAACTATTTTGTCTTGGATGTCCATGCCCGTGTCTTTGGCCTCCACGACGACCACTGCCTCCATTTAACACTAAAAATAAAAAAGTCAAGTTAAATAAAATAAATGTTAAATTTATGAGTGAGTGACATTAAGTACTGACTATCAAATAAATCGTCGAACGCTGAACCTTGGAAAAATTCTCGGAAAACATCTTCAGGATCTCTGAAGACAAACCATTCATTGAAGACCGGATTATAGTCATCGTCATGTCTACGTTTGTTTCCAGGAATTTGCAGGCCTTCTTTTCCATACTGATCATAAATTTTTCTCTTTTTCTCTGTAACAAAAAAAATATCAACAAATAAATTATTTTATAAAGAAAGTAAATTATTTTTTTTAAAATATAACAGTAATCTATTTTATTTTTCCTGTTGACATTATCTAATCTTGTTAATCAACCCGAGATTATTTTGCAGTGACTAATAATTATTCCTTATAAATAAAAAAAAAAAAAAAAAGTATATAGTTCATAAAAGATGACTCACCGTCAATCAATACTTCGTAAGCCTCTGATATTTCTTTAAACTTTTTCGTCGACTCTTCAAGATTGTCGGGATTCTTGTCCGGATGCCATTTGAGAGCTAATTTGCGGTATCTAAAAAAGGAAAAACCTCATAAAAATAATGACTATCAAAGTAGTAAACTCGACAAACGGATAAAAAGGTTAAATAAAAATACAGGAAGAGAGATAAATAATAAATAAATACGTATTAAAAGCTAGTGGACCATAATGAATGTAATAAAAGGACATGTGTGAGAGTTAAGTTGCACCAGGGTCACAGACCTCTTGGCCGAGATGTCAACCTTGGCCGTTGTTGCAAAGATTCTTAACGAGAGTGCCCTCATGGCAACTACTCTCTAATGCTTTACTATGTGTACCAATTAGTAAAAAAAACTTGACTAAATTACTAATTAGCTTTCTTATTTCTCTATATTTAAATTATCGTCATTATTATATATATCATGAATGCGTGTAATAACAGACTTAATCTTTTTCAAGGCGATAGATAATTTCATCGATTCTCCAGAAATTTTTTCAGATACCAAGTTCAGTATCACGAATAAAAATCTAAAGGATTTAGGATTAAGGGGAAAGGGAAAATAGACTTTTACAAGTTCAATACTCCAATAAGTAATTTTTACAAAAGGGTCTTAGAAATAGAATTTTTAAATTAGTCAATGACTACTCAAAATCGGTAAATTTTTTTGGTGGGTCTCTAAATTCATTTAAAAAGTAAATTAAAATGGAAATGGAAAATAGAGTGAAAACTGTCTCCAATAATTAAGAATAATTAAACTGTATAACTATTTATGTCTATTTCCTTTGTGGTTTATTTCTCAAGATCATTCGTTATTTTTCTTTTTTTTTTTTTATTATTCGCATTCCCTGATTAAGAAATCTAATTTTGAATGATTTGAGATCACGTAACTCTGAATAATTTTGAATAATTCAAAATTGTCTGAATTATTTTGTTTTCGAGTATAAATTTTAGTTACGAATCATTTTAAATGATTTGAATTTTCGAATTATTTTAAATTAATTTGAATAAGAAAACAATTTATACTTCCTCAGCTGATTTAAAATGATTTGAACTCTCGAATCATTTTAAATTAAATTTAATGAGAAAATAATATCACAATTATTTTGAATTTTTAAAATCATAATTTTATGATATGATAATATATGAAATAATGTAGATTTTAAAAATCTTTTTAAATTAGATTTCTTTTAATCAGAGCTGAGATAACGCGAATGAAAATAGTAAAAATTTTTAAATTGCGGAAAGCGTTAAATAAATAAATTTATAATCTTATATTTAATTAGAAGTGAATACTCACGATTTTTTGATATCAACAGCCGTGGCCGTCTGCGTTAATTCAAGAACTTTATAATAGTCTACCATGATCTCTGTCTGTTCAGCCGATTATTAAATTATTCGGCAGGACCACCTGTAATTTAAAGACAAAAAAAATTAAGTCGTTTAAAATCCGCGCACGTACTTATTATTTATTTTTAAAAGTTATTAAATCGCTGTAGATAAATCGACGGCACGATTTGTTTTTTATAACCAGTATATAGAGTAACATCAAACTTGTTCTTGGTCTTGCTCTACTAACCTCTATTAAATAATAAACTCAAAGATATCTAACACAGTACATACATATATATGTTCTATATAAATAATTATTACAATAGCCACGACAATTGATAGTTAATTAGAGTTTTAAAAGATACATACACATATATTTATATATACCGTCATCAGAGCCTAACTCTAGTAAATCCCGACAATGTGTTTTGCAATATCAACTTTCTCTTTTTATCATACCACTAACACCAAAAATAATTAACAATTTAAACTCTTGATACATAATAAACAACACTGATGTAAAAAAAACTTATAAAAAAATATAAAAATCCTATCGAAATCTAATACTGCCAAGGAAATTTCTAAACTTAAACACGTTAGAATAACAGAAACGCGGAGGTGGAGGTCACGGTAGCGTTACTACGACTCAAGAAAGAAAAAACGTTTTCTATTACCTTCACATTAATTATTATAATTTTAACCGTAAGATAAAATGTAATTATTCTGTGATAATTAGCGATTAAGTAAAAAAAATGATATTATTTATTTGGTGATAACTTTTGTTGATATCGACCTAAATGATGGCTTCATTGTCCTCGTCCTCGTCATCATCGCATGACCATAGATTCGCGGACGATTTCACACGTGGGTCGTTGTGGGCGCGTCTCCAACAATCGGACCAACTTTAATTTATATATATTATATATATATATATATATTTAACATTCGTGAGAAAATTCAAGGAAGGAAGCTCTAACATGAAACATGATGATCTATCTACATCTAGTTTGTACCTCAAGTATTTATACCATATAATATAATAATAATATATAGTGTTAGTGGATTGTGACAAACGAGCTTTGTCAAATAAAGTGTGGTAAGATCAATGTCATTTATCACTGTTAGGTATAAATGGGAATACAAGTAAATTAATTTTAAGAACAGGTTTTAATTCTTTGTTTGGCGGAAGGAAAAGCGGAAAAACTCTTCAAGCTGATTGTCCCGGAATTGAAAAGTAAAAAAAAACACTAATGTGTTATTGTAGTAGTGTTTATAAAAGAAAAAAGAGAGATAAGTTAAGTGGAAAGAAGAACGAGGGGGTTTTTTTTAATATAATGTGGCAAGCGAGCAATGTGTGTGCGAGGTGGGCGTCCTCAACGGTGTCGAGTCGATGCGTGACGTCAGTCATACATATTTGGCCAGCGAACGTATCGATGGATATCGTTTTTAACAACCAGACCATCGTTACAATCACTATACCAATACCTATAACTATTTACTGGTGTACCATCAAGCAAACTTGGATCTGTCAATAAGTTTTACTAAAACTTTGTCCATCTCAAACACTTAATCTCGTCATCCTCGATCAATTTAGCTACTAAACACTTTTGTCAACAAATTTTAGGCTTCTTATGCTTCTCTATAATATCTGTCTTAATATTTTTAAATGGAAATTTTACTTCTCTACTTCCATCGTCACATGCGAGCATTATCTTTAAAAAAAAAAAATTAATTAAATAGTGAGCTGCTGATTTATTTAAGTAGTTAAGTAATTTTGCGTAGGCGCTAACGAAAATTGTTTTTGCGAAAGCGAAACTGAGGATAAAGTAACGTGACATTTTTAAACCACGCACTTTGAGATACTCGTACTAGTATCTACATAAATTATGATAATAATAATAATATGATATACATTATAGTTGACAGTATATGTAGATTGTAAATCGTCTAAGTATATTGTGTCTTCCTGAGTAATAATATCAGACAGTGGAAATTAATACGAAATGTCAACATAGATTGAATTACTTAATTTTTTGTCGTAAACCAATGAAAGAAAATTTTTAAATTACAGCGACTAAACGTAAATTTGTATCTAAAGATTTAACTTTAATCTGTTTACAAAATGCCGTATTAAATTTATTTTAATGTCACCAGTCGGACACCAGCCAAAATAATATTTACAACATGTCATTGATTATCTGAAAAATTTAATCAAACAGTTTAATAATTTATTCAAAATTAATAATTAAAGACAAGTCTATCAATTAAAATTTATTGTTTTTTTTATTACTCTATTAAATATTTCGTCTATTGTATTCAAAAATATTTTAAATTAATTTAATACGCTGTCCTTGAACCGAGACACCCCAAGGATTTGCATCAATGACCAATAATAATAATAATAACAATAATTGTAATAATAATAAAGGCTAATCAATGCTAACAATGATATTGCATTATAGCTTTTAGACTAATCTGTAAACGTCATTAAACATTTAATCACTTGTACTTGCATACGCATTAATTATTAATGATTAATCATTACGACTTGAAGAACATTTATTATCTACTTTACCCGCGATATAGTTTTTTCTCTTTCGTAACGTTCTGGAGTTCGTCCGCACTGCAATAATCGAATAAACTCGAACCTAATCCAGTACCATGGTAACGACTTAACTGATACCATTTATCATTACTACTTTTTTTTTTTTACTATTGAAGAAAACCTTGATGTACTTGTACTTAAAAAAATGGAGCAATGTAAAAATTTAAAAGTCAATAACACTAGAAGATAAAATCAATCAATCAAATAAGTGATTGATTTTTAAAAAAACTGGAGTTGTAGTAAAAATTTATATATTGTATATAAAGATAATATGTAGCTGACTGGAAATTCAAGGCTTATAAATGACTAATTTATTTTTGCGTTAAGGAATCATTGCCAAATAAATTTTTATCCAGCATTAATATTAAATTAATAAAGGAAATAAACTCACGGCTCCAATAGTACACTAAATAATAATCAGTATTTTATTGGCAAAAATGAGAGATCCAGATAAAGAGAAAGAGCACGACAAAGCAAAGAACAAAGAACTTATATGATAATTATTCCAACAAAAGATAAATCTTTATATATTAATAATTAAATTTCCGTAGATCGTATTCTAGGATGTCCAAGATAAGTGGTCGACGTAAAAGTAACAAATTATTTAAATATCTAATAACTTTAAACTTTTTCTCTAGCGGTTGGCTATAAATTACACTCCGATCAGGATCAATCAATACGCTGAAAAATATTAAAATAAATGAAATAAAAATTTAAAAAAATAAATGAAACTTACCGAGACACAGAAAGCTAATAAATAGTTAACACAATCGCCACTAAAATACAACACACTATTTAAATTTAAATAATTTATTTTTAAAACTGTTGTCTATATTATTGAATGTAAAGAGACAGATATAGATATAGATTGAGATAAATATATATGTACCAAGTCAGGAATAATTTACAATCTCACTCCGCGGATGGACGTAACGGACGAGACTTTATTACGACAAAGGTAGAGAAACTCAACTAACTGAGACTTGAACTTGGCTACATGCACCAGCTACATGAATACATCAACCATCAGCACCACCAACCAGTTCATGACGCTCAATATATATAGGTATATATCCCTACACTTAAATCGTACTGTACCACTTAATTAATCAATATGGCGAACAAACTCCATTCGAATTATCCTTATACGTATAATTATTTTTTAAATCCCTGTTAGCATTAACCTGAAATATTAAGTAGCAAACTTACCAGTTATAATTCTTCAATCCTCAATGACAGCTTTATTTATTTTTTTACTATTATTGTTGAATAAAATTTAATACTGAAAATTTAGTGAAAACGTCGAAATTTATCTTGTGAAGCAACAAAATTAACAGGAAACAGAGAAACAGCTGGCTAGGAGGCTAGGAATTTAATCTGATTGTCTGCTTGGTCTACAAACAGTCTTACCAATTTATAACAAAAACAGCAGATGTTTTTTTCTTTTTTTCTTTTTTTTTTATAAACAAATTATATAAAATAGTTTATCAAAAATACGGTAATTTTTTATTTTTTGGATTTATTTTATTTTAATTTTTATAATTGATATTTATTACTTATTAATTTTAAAATAAAAGGTTTGTTTGCTACCAACTAAATTTTCTAGAGAATTCGACCTTATATAATTTATGTTAAAATTTAACCATTTTACAGAATAAAATTAACGAGTTAATGTAGCAGACATCAGACAAATTTAAAGTTATAAATAAATAGAGTAAATAATTTAAAAAATAATATTTATAAAAAATGCACTTATTCATTTTTTAATTTTTTAAATGCCCATTTTTTTTAAATTTTGTTTTATTAATTATTTACTCGATTTATTAATAATTTTAGATTAAAATTATCCTGAAATTAGAAGTAAAAATTTTCGGATTTAAAAAAAAAAAAAACGAACTAAAATTATACACATTTAGAAATTTAAAAAAACTGGGTGCAATTTCCTGAAATATTTTTTTTGAATTTATGGTTTTAAAAAGAATCCAAAAATTATTAAACCTCGGCTAATTTTAGTATCATATAAAATTACTTCGATATTTTCTTCCATTCATTTATTTTATATCATAATTGTTTTTTAAATCAACATTACATATATATATATATATAAAATTTGTTGCATAGATTTGTAAGCTGGTACAATTGTAACTAAGGACAGTATAAATCCATAATTCTATCATGAGTGTGAATGTAGCAGACATGATTCATAAATTTTAAATGAATAAATAAATTAATTAGAATAATGAAATTTAAAAAAAGGCGCGAACTGATTTTTCATTGATTTAAATACGCATTTTTAAATTTGTATTCTAGATACATTTTATTTATTTATTCAAAAATTTTTAAAATTTACACTTGTCGGTTACATTCACACTCTTAATTTTGACTGCGTAATCAATATAATTTTTAATATTTAAACAAAGGCCAGTATTTCAAACCGAGTTAATTTTTAATCTGGGTTTAAATTATTATTGCTGGTTTATCTATATATTATTTATGATGTAGATCTACTAGCAATTAATTTAAACTCAAACAAAAAGAAACCCGGTTTGAAAAACTGACCCTAAGTTCTGAATAAACATTGAATTTTGACCAGTTGTAAATGTAGCAGACATAAGACAACTTCAAAATTACAAATCCATTATTTAACAGTTTTAAAAATTGTCAGATGCCCGCTAACTTTACTGTCTTTGAATTAGTTTTTAAATTTCGCGCCAAGTTGAGATACTTGTGCGGCACACCGCAGCAATTACCTGTCACTACCAACTTTGTTTCTAGAGAATTTAAATTTAAATTACATACATTATAGTAAATAAAAAATATATATTAAATATATACATACCTATACAGTTAATGCACGCGCCATTTATTGTATTCGTAGCATGGGTCGGTAGACTTTTATCTCAATGGATTGAAATAAAATTAGTAACAAAACTAGCAATATCTCGATATTTATCAGTGTTTTGTGTACTATGATTTATAATTTATAGTTTAATTATTATTATAAATTAATTCTGTTACAATGTTTTATTAACTTGAGTTATTAATAAATTTATAAAATATATAATGAAATAAAAAATAATAATAAAGTGAGAAAAAAAAATACGTCAAATTGAATGTGGTCATTGCTTGTGAGAATGGAAAGTGCTGTAGTAAGAAAAAATAATATTACGACGCGGTTCATTTAATAGGAATGGTATCGCCTTCTAAAAATCATAATCAGAAACAAAAATCCTTGGTGGCAGATAAAAAAATTCAACAGTCACGTACGTTTTATAAATTAATTATAATTACGCGTTATTTATAAAATAATATTTTATTAGCTTGTTAACAAAAAAAAAAACAATTAAAATAATTAATTATAAATTACAAATTAAGCAAACAATAATCATAATTAATTACAGATGTTCGTTTACAAAGAGGTGATAAGCCATTGGAAAAAAAAAGATTTTATCTTGACATTAAAAATCATTCATTATCAACTAGGTTCGAGTCGAGAATAAAAGAACTTGGTGGCGTAAGTTATTATTATTATTAATTTTGTCTTTTTTTAATTAAATATAATTATCTCTATAAATATCAATTTTTAATTACGATAATAATAAACAAGTTAAAAATAATGCTCACTTCCCGCCATTTTTAGTTCGAGCTTTAAAATTATCTACACACCCGTCCATTAAAATAATTTTCTTTTTATTTTATTTATCAATTAAAAATTATTTGTAAATTATCAGTATTGACATAAAATAATATTAAATAAACTGTCATATATTTAAAGAACGCATTTATGGTAAAGTAAATATTATATTGTGTACGAATAGTTTGTTGACACGATGTGTGTTGAAAAGGTAGTACATTTTACTGAGCGTGAATTTGACTGACAATTGGCAATTTTTAAATTTCTAAATAAATTAATAAACAGTACGCGGCTTTTTTTAAATTTCATTGTTGCAATTTATTTATTTATTTACTTAAAATTTATAAATTGTCGCATGTCTGCTACATTTACACTCAATAATCCTGAAGTTAACAGACAATTAACATTTTTTAGACTTTTTTTTAAAAAAATCAATTATAAAAAAAAATTAAAAACATGTTTATGTATAAACCCAAGCGGCACAAAAAACATTGTTCACTTTTTGTTAAATTTAAGTTCTCAATCAGTTACATGATTACAAATTCTCACTTAAAATTTAACAAAAATTCATGTTTGTTTTTTGTGTCTCGGGTAAATTAAAAAAACAATTAGCGCGATTTTTTACGAGCGCAAATGTAGCAGACATCAGACAAATTTAAAATTATAAATAAATAGAGTAAATAATTTAAAAAATAATATTTATAAAGAATGCACTTATTAATTTTCAAATTTTTTAAATGTGCATTTTTTAAAAATTTTATTTTATTTATTATTTACTCTATCTAAGGTAATCTCAGTACCATTAGTCACTCACTTTCACTGTTTAATGCGTTTTTTATAATTAAAAAAAAAATATTATTGATAAATAATTATTTGTAAATTTAAATATATTAAAATATGATGTATCAAATTATTTTATGAGATTATAAATTTAAATTAAATGACTGTTTTAAAAATCGCGCACAGCCGGGTATTTTTTACTAAAACGTTCATTCGTTAGATTAAATTTAGGTTACGTAAAATTTTTTAAGAATTGTTATAACTATCTTATTAAATACATTTTTGAAATCTATGAAATTTCATATTATGAAATTAATTAATTATTAATTATTATCCAAATCAATAGACTTATAGTTTAATTGATATTGTCTGAGCGACTATGGGTACACTCAAGAACCTTATTTAAAAAATTAATAATAATTAATTATCAATATTATTCTTCAAACTTAGATATTATTCTAATGCTTAAAACTACAAAAAAAAATATTATTTTTCATTTTATTTATTAATTTAAATTGAGTGATTTAATTTTACTCGAATGACAAATGAGCAGATTTACGGCCTTTTACCTTTTTAATAATTCAAAATTTGTCTGATATTTGCTACATCGACACTCATGATTATGAATGTGAAAGTAGCAGACATCAGACAAATTTAAAATTATAAATAAATAGAGTAAGTAATTAAAAAAAAATATTTAAAAAAATGCACTTATTAATTTTAAAATTTTCTAAACGCGCATTTTTTTGAAATTTAATTTTTCTAATTATTTAGTCTCGTTATTAATAATTTTAAATTTGTCTGAGTCTGCTACATTCACATTCATTCATGATTTTTAAAAATATTTTTTGTTTTTATAATTTATCATTTTTTAAAAAATCAAAACATTATTAGACGTCAGCTAACTTCGGTATCACTTATACTCATAATTTTAATACTTAACACACTGACATCCTTACAACTACTAATTTACATCACTTGCAAATATATAAACACATATATATGGATACTAGTAATTGATACGACATGTAAAGCATAAGTTTGTGTATATATCTCTTGCTTTTAACCCGGGATTTAAAACTCCATCTGGTGCAAGCTACCTGAATGATTTTATCAAGCGATTGAAATATTGATGATTGACAAGACCCGAGTTACATGTATACGAGTAAACATTAAGTATGGATTTATATTAATAGAACTAAAGTTATTTAAAATAACAATAAATAAATAAATATATGAATGAATGTAAATAAAAATAATAATAAAGGTAAAAGCGCCGCCTCCAGGTGCTAGTGGCAAGCTGCTAACGGCGAATGGCCATTTTGTGCGTGACAGTTAAACAGGGGGGAACGTACTCTTGCATTTATTAATTATTTACATAAATATTAAAACAATTATAAATAACATGTTCGCTGGTGTTATAAAGTTATTGATCAATGGTAGATTTATAAAACAATTAACTATTTTGTAAATGTTATTTACTCCCGTGGATTTTTTTATTATAAGGCGTCGGCTGCGCAAGACAATAAATGTGTGTATATAACTTTAGAATTATGAGAGAGAATGTTTTGCGTTAATGTTGGTGTAGCGAATTGTGTATTACAATATATTGGTTGACAGTAATCTACCATCACCCAGACACCGATTCCTCCAGCAATTTTATCGTAAGTCTGCTGCTCGCGTAACTGTTACATTATTATTTATCATGTTCTACTTAACTTATTTTTATTATTAAACTAGTCGTTGCTATTTGCTTTCCGTATATATATTTTATAATTTTTAATTACTGTAATTATTATTTATTATTTATAATTACTTATAAAAATAAGGCGTTGTCAATAGATGCGAGTTTATGAAATTAAAATTTAATCTGTGTTATTATTTATACAATTAAAATTAATTAACTGCAATAATTATGAGTGTACATGTGTGTTATTTGCTTAAATAATATTTAAATTCAAGTTGTCGGTGTTTTTTTTTTATGATAATAATTTAATTATTTTATTTATTTATTATTTTTTCAGAGTATTGAATTATTTTTAGACGCGAGGGTGACGCTGGTTGTTAGCGATCGAGCGGATAAATTTCAACAACAAGCCGCCGCAAGTTCAGATAAAAAAAAATGGGGTTACACCAGTGGAGGGAGCGCGGGACCTCCCTCGCTGAGGAGTGTAGAGGTCCCAACGTCAACTTGGACGCCTCCAACGCCGTCCTTCAACGGTGAATGTCCATTGTCTAATTCAACTAATACGCGGGGCCACACTGCCCAGAGAACTGTAATAATAATTATTTGTTATTTGCTACTTTTATTGATAGAAATATAATTTTTAAACTAATACTTTATTGTTTTTTTATTTAAAAACAGAAATCGCGAGTGGATGCAATGTTGGAACGTGCTCTGACACAACCACAACAGTGTTCAGTAGATCCGCTCGATAACGCCTTCAATTGGGGCATACCTATCTGGACTACCGACAAATTACAAGTGTGGCTAGATAAGATTTATGCCTCATTAAAAGATACTAATACACTTAAATGTGTTAATCGTATAAATACTGATAAGGATCTTAAAGTTAAAGAATTTAAAAAATCATATGTCAAGTTTGAATCCTTTAAAAGGTAATTAATGCCACTAAAGAACATTATTTTAATTTAATTAAATACCTCTAGTATTTACTAGTAATTTATATTTACATGTAGAGATACAAGACCAGTCTTCCTAGAATTACCAGTCTGGCCGACATTTAATTTTGACGGTGAACCGGGTACTTGTCCGTTTGACAAACCACGAGAGATTAAAGAGGAAGAAAAACAAAGTAATAATTTAATAAATAAGGTATATATTTTTGATGTACTTTTATTTAAATGTAATTAAAATAATAATCATTTAATTTATTGATGAATAATTTATTTAAGAAAAAAGAAATGACTCGTAAGCCGCGAGCTAATACTGCAACACGTGCTCGAAGATCTGAACAGCTAGTCGGTGGTTTTTGTGAAATTTGCCGGTGTGACTACAAGGATCTGACAAAGCATGTGCAGAGTGATAAGCATCTTACATTTGTTCGCAATGATGATAATTTTTTATCACTTGATTCATTGATAAATGCGGGAGCTAATGTCGAGGCTTTTTTAAAGCTCAATCAACCAGATGACGTTGAGTAAGTCGAGTTATTTATTTAAAGTTGAAGTGTCATTTGTGGCCACTGCTTCATTTTTTAACATTTAATACTTTATTTTAATTAATAAAAAAGTATTAAATAAAATTTATATTTCAATAGTGGGGTAAAAGTACAGTCGGACCTCGTTATAAGACTACGTGTTAGAAAAATCTTCCCCTCAGTTTGTTCCTCCCCTCGCAATGAAAAAAAAAATTGGAAAGTAACAAATTTACAAGATGACGATTTCTGAAACTGATTCCAGTTTCGCATATAGATGCTGGTATGTCAGTCGAAAATTTCAGGCCCTCTTCCTCCGGAAGTACTTCTTAAGTAGTCAAATTATACAAATTTTTTTCATTTTCGTTGTGTGAAAAACGTTCTGATTTTAGGTACATAATTAATTAAGAGAAAAGAACGGCAAAATTCTGTTTATTTATAAACTAGATTCACTTATAATAGAGCAGAGTTGAATCGAGTACATAAATAAAATGAAAAATGCCGATAGACAACGAGGCTTGGTCGCAAACACTAAATCACAATAGTTTTAAAAATTATTTCCCGACATACCCGAACTAGTTTTATAGCGAAATCCGACTTTTTAGTAAAAATTACTCAAAAATTTTGATACTGTGAGGACATGTGGTAAATATTTAAATTTATCATGCACATTGTAAATCAAGTGCAATTTCTACTAAAAACACAGTAAAAATTTATATTGTAGATTAGGAGGTTGTAGGATCAAAATAACAACTCGGTTGTCTTTTATTTCGCGCCGTTTCGTGTCTTTATTGACACTTCCTCAGACATACAAAGAAATACAAACATATCTTACTACCTATTATCACATAGTTTTAATATATCAATTAAATTTTGATCCTACAACCTCTTAATCAAAATTATAATTTTTATCTAAGAATCTTATTCCACATAAAGTAAAACTTAAACTGGCTAAATTTCCTTACAGTACCAAACTATAGGTAATTTTTTATTAAAAAATTATCTGCATGTACAAATTATTTTATTTAAATTTCTCTACTGTCAAAAACTGGCCCTAAGTTGGAAAAAAATGGTACTACTACCCTATTTAAATTTTAATTACAATTGTTTAAGTTGATAATTACATGTGTAATATATTTTTTGTTTTTGATTCTTTTACAGAAAAGATTTGTACACCAATGGGAATGATAATCTTCACAACATAATAAGAAACGAGGAAGTTAATCAGACAAACAAGTCTGATTTAGCGGATTATGGTGTGGATGAATTGAAAATGGTCCAGTGTAATGGGGCGCGACGTAAGCTCAATCTAAATTTAAGTTCACCTCATAATTTACGTGCCCGTGCTAAACACGAGAGTGGTCATTTGTTGCGTTCAAAAGGTAGTCCGTGGCATGAAGTTGATAAAAGTGAAAAGTTATTTGATAAACTTGAACGTTATACCATTAAAAAACGATCGAAAGGCACTATTTGGATCGAGGAAGATGAAGCGCCGGACAAGTGTGATGACGATGATGACGACGATGATAATAAGGAGCCTCCTTTAAAAGATAATAAATCAACCACAACAACAACGACGATGGTTATAGAAAAAAGTCCACTGAGTGAGTTGAATGATGTGAGAGTTAAAAATAAAGACAGTCGTGAACAAACGCCTCGAAAAAGTCAAGAGTTATCTTCGCGTTTTGATGATCGCCGTGATCGTAGTAAAAAAAGTATTTTGTGTCCTGATAGAAGTATTAGTGAGAATAATGCTAAAGACAATAATAATTTAAATGATGATTTATCGGGTAAGAAAAAAGAGTGTCCAGTTAAAATAGTAACAAGTAATGATAATAAAAAACTACCGGTTAAAGATTTTCGCTGCAATGGATCGGTGGTTAAATCGGTTATTCCGTCGGCACAAAAAACGGACAATAGTGTTGAGACATTTGAAACTGTAGGTAGTGATGGTAATAATAAAAACAAGTCAACTGTGGATAGTAAAGTTAATGATGATGCTAATGATAAATCAGTTAAAAGTACAAAAATTTTTAAATCTGAAGAAAATAATGACAAGGAGGAGAGTAATAAAACAAAGTGTAATCGAGTCAATAATAATGTTAAGAAAATTGCGGGACGATCATCACGTGCACGCCGAAGGCAATCTGTTGAAGAACGTTTGATTAAAGACAATCGTGCATTTTATAAAGTTGAAGTTATAGGTAATAAATTGAGATCAAATACGGTGCATTTGAACAGCAATAATCACAGTGTGCCGGTGATTAAAGAAGTTGAGAAAGAAGTTGAAAAAGAAGAGGGTCCGTCGAGTGAAAAGCCGGTTGTTGTGAGATTCAAACGGGTAAGAAAGTCCGAGTTGTCGTTATTGAGTGATGAAGCTGAGTCTTTCATGTTTGGTGACTCGAGACGTGATGAGTGGAGCAACTCGACCGACTGGAATAATGAATCAGGCAGCAATAGTAGTAGCAGCGTTGTTGCTAAAGACACTGAGACAAGTGATGGAGATAATAAGCCATCTTCGTCGTCTATTCCATCATCATCGCCGGTTCCTGATGTCCAGCAACCACCAGATCCATCATCCGTAAAAGAAGAGCCTGCTGTTGATGATGATTCGCAGGATTCGAGTAATGTTGGTCGGGCTAAAAAAAGAAGACGTACCCAGGCAGAAGCATTAATTGAAGACAACTCAGAGTATTATAAATTTGAAACACCTGGTAGTAGATTAAGGTTTCAAAGTTTGCCGGCTGGCATTGCCAAAAGTCAAGATAATCCTCCGGAAATAAATAAATGTGATAAAGCACCGGCAGTTGTTGAGCAACAACCGGCTAGTGTTGCACCAGAAGTTGATGCTGAAGGTAAAGAAGTGACACCACCGAGTACTGAAGAAAAATTGTATCCGTCCAAACCATCGGCTGAAATTGAAAAAATGCGTTTTTCATTTGAATCTGTTCCTAAATCCGAGCCTTGGTATCAGACATATCAGCGTCAAGATGACGGGGCTGAATTTTGGCACTATTTTAGTGAATCTGATTCACGCAAACCATTTTTGTTGCCCTATGAAATTGAAAACTTTCATGAAAATCTTATTAAACTTTGTCAGAAAAATGAATCACGTAAACGAGCTCGGGCGCAGGGTCCAAATGGTCTGGGACGATCGCCCAGAAAAAGTCCACGATGTCATGCTTCGACTTTGGCTATCATGTCAACAATTATTCGTAAACGTGAGCAACAGCAGCAGCAGCAGCAACAACAGCAACAACAACAACAACAACAACAACAACAACAACAAATACAGCAGCAACAGTCAATTAATATGAGTGTTTTAAATGAAGATACTCGAGTTGATGTAAATACAATTAATTCAGATGCCAAATCTAGTACTGACTTTGAGCTCAAAGAAATAGTTAAAAGTATAGACGATATGTTAAATGCTGATGTACCTTTTGAAGATTCATTTGAACCTGAATTGGACAATATTAGTGAGGGAGAAGAATATCAAGAAGATTATAAAAATTATCAACAGCAACAACAAGATTCACGTCATCAATTAATAATAGCATCAGAACCGTCTGGTCCACCGTCAAATTTACTTGAATTATTGGATAATTGTCGGCAGCATTTTAATGGTCTTGAGAATTCATCGTGTGCTAGTTCAGAGTGTGGTGAAGTTATTATTGAGTCTCCATTAAAACGCCGTAAGAGGCGAAAAAATAGAACAGGCTGGCCTGGAATAAAAACAAGAAAAAAATTGCAGTGTAAGCAGCAAGTGACACCGGATGTTGACTCTGAGCGTGAAAATTTACCAGCTAAAAGTACGCGTACTCGTAATCCCGATGAGGATGAAGAGGAAGAAGAAGAAGAGGAGGACGGTGAGGATGAGGATGAGGAAGAAGAAGATGAAGAAAGTAGATTAAATCAACAGAGAATAATTGAAAGACTGCAATCATCAGCAACTGAATCTGCAGACTCATCGTCTCATGATTCAAATATTTTACCGGCAATTAAAGATAAAAATTTAAATGATTTAAGTGAATCATCGTCGTGTCAGCCAAGTGAATTAGATAATAATAAAAACTATGATGAAGATAATAGTAATGATTTATTGAAAAAATGTAATGAGGAAAAAAGTGATGAGGGTAATGATGAAAATAATCATGATAATGTTTTGAAACAACAAGACAGTCGTACAAGTACTAAAATAAATTCGAAATCTACGCGTAAACGTCAGCAACAGCGTCAAGTACTTGATGCTAGACCATCTTCATCAATGACAATAGAATCACATCCTGAAATTGAAAATCACGATAATTTGTGTAGACAAAAAAATTCAACGGCAATGATATCGAGAAAGATAAATAATTCAACTGCTACAGGCTTATCAAAACGACGGCAACGTGAGAATAATAGTACACGTGAATCACCGAGTGCTGATGTCGCTGCTGATGATCAAGTAAATGAAGCAACTCAGCAGTCTGTAATATCACAGCTAGATGATACTCAAACTCGTCAAGTTGGTGGTTATAAAAAAAAGGACTCTGTCAGCAGCAGTCCAAAGAAGAAACAAACGCCAGCACCCACGCGAACTAAAAAAAGACCGCGAAAGAAAAGAAGTACATCGGAAACGAGTTTTGATGATGAAAATTGTAAAAAACCAGATGATGATGATGATGATGATGAGATGGATTGCCCATTGTCAGAACGTGTTATTTTGCAGCAACAAAGAGTTGTATCAACACCTGAACTACAACAACGACGGTCTAGCATTGAGTTTCAGCCAGTTGTCAGGGTAATGAAAATAGAGGACCAGGTTGATATGGATCACAATATTTTATCAGTTACCGTTGCCAGTAATCGCCGATTAAGAAGTTCCAGTTCACCTAAACTTAATTCATCACCACCCGCTAAACGATACAAACGTTCCAAGGGTTTAATTAACCGGTGGATTAAAAACAGTTGAAATTAATTTATAAAATTTCTACGTAAACTATAATAACAATAATAATATTAATGATAAAATTAACAATTAATAATAATAATAATAATAATAATTACTTGTAAATTTTATAAATTTTATCAGTTCGACTCTGAACATTGTGTGATACAATGATAATGTTTAGACTTGAATCTCTAAAATTTATTAACTCTTAATACTGTACAAATTGATATTTCTCTAATGTCTACTATTTATAATAATTTTCGCATTACATGTAGAACTCGGAATGTATTATTATTAAAAAAAGATAAAAATTAAGAAAATTTAAAAAAAATAGTATAGATGTCGGGCAATTTTAAATGTACGACGCGCTAAAATATTTCAGTATATCAATTACATATTTAACTTTTTTTTAAAAATCATTTTAAGTTTATTTTGTATAAATAATTTAATTTTTTGTTTGTTGACGTATCATTAAATCGGTAATAATTAATCATGATAAATACCATACAATCACACGCTTCGTGGATAAATACTTGCATAAATTAAAAATAATATTAATGATTTATTATAATAATATTAATTAGTATACGCAAGACTGCATATGTTATAATAATGATGAAATACAATGGTAATTACTGACAGAAATAATATCTTAATCGAAAATAGGAAAATTTAATTGATATGATAAATTAATTATAAAAATAATTTTTTTTTACGATCCACTGGATTATTTATTTAATTTTTCTTTATTAAAAAAATTATGTTTGTTAATTAAATGAACACAAAAAAATTAAAAAAAAAATACAAAGAGATAATTTAAAAAATTAATCAATGCCTTCACGTTTTTTGAATGCCTCCTTTAATTCCAATAATTTAGACCTCTTTCGTGTTCTGTTTGCTGAGTCTTTGGCCATCAGTCGACGTTTTTGGCTCTCGATTGACTGCTCGCCATTTAATTTGTTGTCCAGTTTTGTTACCATGATTTCTCGTGCTATCTTACTGTTTTCATGGACATCACGTGTCTGATGACATTTTACAACAATACCTGAAGGCTTGTGTTTCAAAACTACACAATTGCTCATTTTGTTTACTGCTGAGCCTCCGGGACCGCTTCCTTTGACCCATTGCTCTTCTAAATCTTTTTCATTGAGTTTTGGTACGTAAGAAAAATCTAAATATTTTTTATATGACTTGTAGCGTAATTGATTTTTAATTATTAACTTCAATTCATTATTTAACGAAAACATTTTTTAAAATTTAATTTTTAAAAATCTAGAGAATCCTTTTTTTTAGTAACAACTCACGTCCTTTCTGTAAAAATTTAATATTTAAAAATTAATTATGTTTTATTAATTAAAATATATAATTTAATTAATTACCTCTAAATAAAATTTAATATCATCTGAATTTTTCAACTCAATATTATCATAGAAGTCTTTTTTAACTCTTGATTTATAGTATTTTTTATCAGTTAATTGTAAGTTATCGCCGTACCTGAGTAAATCTTTATATAATTTTAATACTTCTCTTCTCATTTTATTAATTGATTGACATCTATATTTTTTTTAAATATATTATTATAATTATAACAAACTTTAATAATAAATAATTATTTTTAGATAAGATAAAAAATTATGCTGAAATAATTCTAAGAAATCGAAACACTAGATGGCAGCATCATTTTATTTTATCTGACATATCTTCGGTAGATAATGTTTCAAGTTTGATATAATGGGAATTGATCTGTAATATCTTCATCGATTTACATATAGGAATACTTACGCTCTTAAAAAATTCTTCTTCAGTTTATTATTTGTTTTGGAACATAATCCCCAATGCATAATATAACACAAACACGACTTCAATTAATATAATGAAATTCTTAGAAACTTTAGAGCAAGTGAAACTAAAAGAAACTTGAGACACTTTAGAATCTTATATTCTTGGAATTTTATTTTATAAAAATTATAGTAAAGTTAGCATGAAACTCAAGTTCGCAGACAATTACAAACTTTCGAATTTTTTTTTTCAACGAATAAATTACAAAAAAAAAAAAACTAAAAATATGCACATGTAGAAAATTCAAAAAGCTATAAGTGCATTTTTTAAAAATATTTTTTTTTTTATTATTTATAATTTTAAATAAATTTAAAAAATTATTAGATGTCGGCTAACTTCAGTATCATCTAAGTTCAGGATCATCTGTTACTTGGGTTCTTTGTGATCTTCAAATGTTTGTTGGATTATTCGAATTTCAAAACATTTCTTCTTCCAAACGGACGTCAGTTATAAAGCTCCAAGAAAAAAGTATCTTTCGGGTATCATCGGGTTGTTTGTTTAAATACTTACAACACATGCGCATTTTGTTAATAATCGTAGAAGGGATGGAAAACGAATGAAACTCTCTTCTAAGAACGGCATTTAGATCTCAGTTGTTTGTCAGCCGTCAGAACGTTAATACGTTGTGTATTAATCATCCGAATTTAGTCTAAAATAAAAATTAACGTGCATAAAAAGTGGATGGTATGAATAAAAAATGTTACCCATTGAAGTAATAAGTCCTCTGGAGCAAGATGCTATTAGTAGATTTCCATCAGAAATAAAAACACCTGCAATAGAATTGAAACATTCCGAACTTTTGTGTCGTATTCAATATTCTAATAAACTTCCTGACATTCCTTTTGATTTGAAATTTATAATTTTTCCATTCAAATCTGCAAGGTATTTTTAATTCATTGAATTATTATTTTAAATTTTAATACAAATGCTTACAATTTTTTAATTTTTATAAACTACTTTTGAAAATCTGATGCACAATTTTATATGATACGAGTGTGAATGTAGCAGACATCAGACAAATTTAAAATTATAAATAAATAGAGTAAATAATTAATAAAATTAAATTTTTATTAATAATTTTAAATTTGCCTGACGTCTGCTACATTCACACTTATTTATATGATACTGAATTTGACCGATGTCCAATAATTTTTGGATTTTTTTTAAGACAATAAAGTGTCAAAAAAAAATATTTCAAATTATTGCACTTATAGATGTTTTAATTTTCTACATGTGCATATTTAAAATTTTTTTTTTTCAACTAATTAATTGAAAAAAAAAAAAAAAAATCGAAAATTGTTAATTATCTGCTAACTTCAGGATCATAATTTAATGATTTTTTTTTTCTGTTAAAGGAAACCACTAGTGTAAAATTTTAAAAAAATCAATTAATTTTTTTTTCATATTTCGATAGTTTATACCTTCAAAAATATCATACTACAATTTCTAGTGCATATCTCGAATAGTTTTTTTGAGTTACAGCCATCTAAAGAGCAGACGCTTATCAGTTCTTGAAAATACATTTTTCAAAATTGCTGCATCTTAAACTCGAAGACCAATCATCCGATCGTTTTGATTTGAATTGCTGTTTCTTTTATAAATGTTTCTACGTACCATGAACCTCCAGTTTTTCGATCGAACCAAAAACGTAATTTTAGCAGGCTAAAAATCATCAAATTTTCGCGCAAAATTTGAAATTTTTTTTAAAAACTCCGCCATTTTGTTAAATTAAAATTTTTTTTAGCCCGAGGGTGATGATACGGGAAATATCTTCTAGTTTAATAAACTTTTTGGTTTTTTTGAATTCATACACTATGAAGGTTACTATCTCTGCGACAGTTTGAATTTTCCGGTCCAAAAATTTTATCATGTATTTATTATATATCCACAAATATATCCTTAAAACATTAAAATATTTTATGCAGTAGTTTTCTTCAAAAGAATTCACAAAAATCATTCTTTTTAAATCTAGATTTTCAAAATATACTCAATCGTCGTTGGAACGCAATCACAAGTATGAATTTTTGACGGACTATAGTATGGGAATAGAAGTTGATTTAACAAACGTTGGACAATATGAAAGTGAAGAATCAGAAGTACAATTGCATCCCGATGATGAAAAGTTGCTTGAAGATGATTATTTAACATTACCAGAGTCTAAAAGGTCAATAAATCATGCTAAAAGTGTATCATGGTTACGTCGTACTGAATATATATCAACAGAAACAACGAGATTCCAGCCACAGAATGCTGATAAAATGGAAGCTAAAGTTGGTGGTTTTAGTATAAAAAAATATATCGCTGAAGGTCTTGTTTACTTGGATCACGAAAATCAAATAAAAGCCATTGAGAAGACATTTGAAGACAGCAAGAAACCTATCGAGCAGCATCACAGCAAACGAAATGTTTATCCCGTTCAGATCTTGCCTGTTTATCCAGACTTTGAACTCTGGAAGCATCCTTGTGCTCAGGTGATATTTGATGCCGATCCCACACCGCCTGGGTATTCATTGTCCCAGCAGATGGAAATCATGTCCCAAGCAATGTTACGTGGAGTTATGGACGAAAATGAAGAACAATTCGTTGCTTATTTTATACCGACTGACGAGACTCTTGAGAAGCGCAAAAAAGACAAGGAGATGGGTCTTGATTATCGTGATGACGAGAGCTATGAGTACAGAATGTACAAAGAGTACAACTGGAACGTTAAATCTAAAACAACTGAAGGCTATGAAGAGAATTATTTTATGGTTTTAAGAGATGACGGATTGTATTATAATGAACTGGAGACAAGAGTTCGTTTGAATAAGAGAAGAAGACAAGCTGGTGATCATCTAAGTCGTACTAAATTGATTGTCAAGCATCGTCGGTTGAATAGTCATGAATTAAAGGTCCAGGAATCACGTGCTCGGCAACTCAAGCCCCTGACTTCTGATGATGTTGAAGACAATGATGACCATAGTGAAGCTAATAAGAATGAGCAAGAAGAAAAAAATGAACATGATGATGGCAAACGTTCCGATAAATCCTCGCAACCTTGCTCTCGAGAATCTAGATCTAGATCTAGATCTTTGAGCTCAAGTAAAAGCGCTCGTTCTGGATCTTCAGCTTCAACTAAAAGTGAACGAAGCAGCAGTTCTGTTGAACATGTTCCTATTTCTAATGGATATCACAGTGACAATCATGTTGAAAATGACCGAGGACATAACAATATTGACAATAATGTCAATGATTCTGAGTCCGAGTAATTTATTTATTTATTTTTGTTTTTTTTTATTACTTTAAATATATTGATTGCGTTACTTAAGGAAATTTTCATATTTACAAATTATTAAAAAATAAAGTATATAGGAGAATGTTGTAATATTTTTTTTTGTAGCGTGTAAACTTTTGATCTCAGTAGATCTTTATATTTTTCTAATGCTTAATAAATAAAACTTATTATCCCGTTTTTATGTGATTTCATTTTCTTTAATATTTATAAGTGCTTTCTGACCAGAAAGTCTGCATACCAGGGACACTGCTCTAAACTGAAAACTATTCATCAGATTAGATTGTCCAAACTACTCATTTTGAAGAGGAAAAATCATAAAAACTTTGTACCAAAGTCTAAATCAAAATATTTAAAACTTTAAATAATAAGTTGTTGAAGTCAAAATCGCAAATTTATAAACAATTGACCATATCTATAACAAATATTAATATTTTCGTATAGCAATGCACATATTTTTGTTGGGAATACCAAGACGCTTCTTTTGAGTTCTGGCTGAGCTTGATAGCTCAATTCATAAAAAAGTTATTGCAGAAAAACTTTTTTTTTTCCGGATTTTTTATTCCTCCGGGAAAAATTGTAACGTAAAAAAATCGGAGAGTACTCAGAAAAGATAAAATTTTAATGTTATAAATTTAAAAATATCATTTATTTGTAAATAACTATTTATTTTTTATTTTTTATCCGCGCGAGTTTTTCGTTCAACTAGAACTGGCTGCCAACATATGAATATTGTTTGCCTATAAGTAAAAGCAAGAAAAATATAAAATAGTAAATTACACACCAAGGAAGGAAAGTAGGGCATTCCAATCCGCGTGTGTAATTGCCTACCTGAGCCAAAGGCGAGGGTGGCAAACACGCCGATTAGGGCGTTCCACTTTCATCCGTGGTGTGCATACGATTTTTAACCATACTTGCACCTGAAAGTTTAAATTTGAGCGTTTGTTTATAGGAAGAATTCCACATGCGCTAATTTTTACCATTTGTTTCTCATAAAAGAAAAGAACGACTGACTTTCTTCTCTCTAAACAGGACAGGAATTTAAACTTTCAGGCGGAGGTATGGTGAAAAATTTTAGTTCTTTTTTTTTGTCGTATTCGTGTGATTAAGATTAAATTATCATACAAATTACAAAAACATATTCTTGTATTCTATACATTAATATAAAGAATTATAATTATTAGATAATCCAGAAATTAAAAAAAATTAATTTATCACTATCATTTATTAACTTTTTTACTGTTACATATAAACACATATTTTAGATTTATAATAAAAATAAACTCTTAATGATTAATTATAAAAATCCAATTAGGGTAAACTACTCAGCCCTCAGCTCTCTTAAAAAATTGTTCTGTAAAATATTATTTTTATTAGAAAATAAAAATAAGTAAATTTTGTTAATAAATTTATACTAGTCCTTAAAAAAATAAATGAATTTTTAAAAATATGTGAGAAGACTGGATACTGATAAAATACTTGACTCTAATTAATGTTTTCTTATAACTTTACATTCCATTTATTCATTACGAAAAATTTATACATTACATTCACAATTGCCTATTGATAAATTCAAAAATTTAAAGCACTTAATTATATTATAATAGTATATCTTATAAGTAATAATAAAGAATATAATTTTCTTTTATATGTAATTTAATAGTCTTAAATGATACGAAAGTTTGCTAATTAAAATACATCCATGGAAAAAGGAAACTGAATAATTTTATTTATTTAATATTTAATTTACGAAGTTGTAATCTATTATTACGAAAATCGACGTGAGTCATCGCGAACATATCCGTCGAAGAACAGAGAGACATTTTCTTGCAGATCTCTTTAGTATCAACGTTCATTTTCAATAGGTTGATAATACTCTGCTCGTAAACCTCAAGCAGCATCACACACTGTTATTTTAAAAAATTTAAAACAAGTATTAGTAATTAGTAATTAACAAATAGTATATTGTGTCACAAGGGATAAAACAAAACGGTTTCAGACCAGGGTAAAATTGGCTGACATCACCCGCAGTTTGAAATCGTGTTTCATCCTGAGTTACACACTATATCCTCCTCAGTCCCGAGGCATTATTTTGTTGGCTATTTGAATTATTTTGTATAAGTATACTTATAGACCTTTTAAGAAGCAGAAAAACATATTTTATACTTTTTCTGATTCATAGTTTTTATAGCCATCTACTTTAAAGCTATAGCAACAATTATTTTTATAGTTCAGCAAACAGCTGCTGGTTGCTGAACCTGCCAAAATTGCCCCCATGCGGGGCGTCAGGATCGAGGAGGATATTTTTCATGATTACCTGCATTGAAACTTAAAATTTCAGTGTCAGCAGCCAGAAACAAGTTAATTTAAGACCAATGATAACTATTAGTGTACGCGTAAATTGTCATTTGCAAGCCTATTTATTATTCACACTAATTTTTATAAAACTTAATCACAGTCAGAACTGTCATTTACGTAAATAAAATTAATGGTCTGAAATTACTATTAAAAAAATGACAAGTATCAGAGTTTTAATTGCGAAGCCTTCGATCAGTGGGCAGAAACATTATTTGTTTCTTCCCATAGGACGAAACAAGTTTGTTTCTGCTCGCTGGCTAAAGACACAATTTACGCGTTTGCTAATATTTGTTCGCGGCATTGGACTAAAATTAGCTTCTTTCGACGCTGTAGATACTGAAACTTTAAGTTTCGATGCTGGTATCATGAAAGTAGTATATTACACACCTAGGGAGAAAAGTAGGACATTCTGACCCACGTGTATAATTGTCTAACCGAGCCGAAGGCGGGTGTGGAAGTCCTACTTTTCTTCGTGGTGTGAAAACGAGTTTTCACCAGATCTGCACCTGGAAGTTTAAATTTTTGCCTCTGTGGGAAGAATGGCGCACGCGTTAATTTTTATCATTAATTTTCTCATAAAAGCAAAGAAGGATTTCCTTCTCTCGAAACAGGACAGGAATTTAAACTTTCGGTGCAGGTATGGTAAAGAAATATCAATTAATAATGGAAATAAATTTATTTCTAATTAAAGCATACCTTGTCGTGTTTACTTGGCGGAATATAATCACATGCACTGTTAATTATTTCTTCAATTCTATCATCAACTTTAGGATTTGTTAGTAAATTATCAACGGATGAAATAATCGCTTGACATAACGCACACTCAGATACCGATTCTGTAATAATATAAATAATTTATAAATTAATAAGCTAATTATCTTATTAATTAAAATGTTAATATATATATAATCTATTAATTATTTTACAATATAGCATGCAAACAAAATAATTTGCAGTAAAATAATTGATTAATATTTTTATTACACATTTTATTATTAATACAATTAACAATAGACATTGTAACTTATAATTATTATTATTAATTACTTTAATTATTCGATATGACAAAAAATTAAAGTAACTGCTAGACAAAAAAAAAAATAAAAAAAATTAACTGTACTATCTTATCGACTAAAAAATTGTTCGATCATTTTGTTCTCGATGAAGTATTTTAAAATATTGAGATTCAAAATAATCTTTTTACTAAAATAAAAAAATAAAAAAAAAAAAAGTAATATTTAATTTATTTAGTTACCCTTTATTTGCTGGACTTTATCTTCGCATGCATTGATAAGAGTACAGATCTCACGGGGACTAACTTCTTGAGACAAAAGTGTGATAACAATATCTGCGTATTCATTTACAAAATTATCGCATGATTTCGCCGCTGATTTTGGTAGATATTCACAAACTTCATGAATTAATTTTTCAATTTCATCTTTTGTTGATTTTTTGCTCATCGCTTTTTCTAAATACTCCATAATTGTCTCGCAGATAACGCACTTTGTTGTTTCCTTGACATAAATGAACGGCTTTGGTGGTTTTAATGGAAAGTATGGAATTTCATTGCTTACTGTAACCAAATTAAAATAATTTTAAAGACTTTTTACAAGCAAGCATATGATTATATAAATAAATTATAAATGTCTTACTAATTTCACCATCTTTATCCGTGGGATAAAAGTTTGTAGGACTAAGGTTTGTCGGACCAACATTTTTCTTTGGGTCGCAAAGTTTTAAAGCAACACAAACTTCTTGTGGTGTCATATCTGCCAGAAGCATGTCAATAAGTTCTTTACTGTAGACTTTCACTAACTCAACGCACTGGTTAGATAAATCTTTTGGTAAATGAGTGCATAACTTATCAAGCTCACTTATAATATTCTCCTGTTAAAAAAAGAAAAGCAAAAATAAATAAATAAATTCAAGTAATTATTTACAAATAAATAATAACTTACTTCAGTTTTATTACTTTTGATAACAGTGTAAAGTTGATTAACAGCTAAAAGACACAATGGGCAGCTTGGTTTGTCTTGGACTTGACTCTCTACCATATGCTCTTTAGGAATTTGTTCCCAAGCTTCTATTGCCTGTTGTGTAGGACACAAATGCACCATTGGGCAAACCTTTAAACAAAGTAGTTTTTAAATATTTAAATTTCAATAGTTTCTTAAGGAGATTCACACTTTTTTGAAATGTTCGATGACTTTCAATTGTAATGAGCGTCTTAAAATTTTGATAGATAATGAAAAGAAAAGATAAAGCATTCATTGAAAAAAAGACATTGCAGTTACAATTTCGCCGAGGTATAGATTTTTAAATAAATTTTTTACACTTGATATCAATTAAGAATCAAATGAAATTTTGTTTAACTCCTGATTGATATCAACTGTGAATAATTTTTTAAAAAGTTAAAGGGTTTCTCGTTCAAAAGTTAGTATTCATTAGTTTGCGTCAACTTTCTCAGAAAGTTGATACCAGTATAGAGCCGCAACTGCGATGCAGGTTTCTGAGAAAATTGAAAGCAATTTTCCGTCAACTTATGGATTACCAACTTCTAGCCATCAACTTTCTCAGAAAGTGACCGTCAACTTATTGGATTTCCAACTTTTGTCACCAACTTTCTCAGAAAGTGTTTATCAACTTTTGCGGCCAACTTGGTATCTAGTTGCGGCTGTAAGTTTCACGCCAGTTTCTCACCAACTTGGCTATTAGCGTTGATGAAATTGTAACTGCGCTGTCCTTTTTTCAATTACTGCTTTAACTTTTTTGAAATTAATTGATAAAATTTTGATATGCTCATGACAGTTCAAGATCATTGAATATTTTTAAAAAGTGGGAAGATGGTCTAAGAATACCCTTAGTGAATATTTTTATTTAAATAATTACCATAGACGGATCAATTTCTTGAACAAAAAGAGCGATAACTGCATCACCATATTGATCTACAAACTCGTGGCACATATCTTCAACGAGATTGGGAATTTTATCACATACTTTACCAAGAGCTTGTTTAATATCAGACTATAAATAAGAAAACAAATATTTAATTAATTAATTAATTGAATGTTTAAATTTAATTGTTTTAAAATAACGTACTTCTGTTGAAGATTGAGTCATTTCTTTCTGCAATTCGTGTAATACAAATTCACACATTGCACAGGACTTTTGTCCACTCACATCCATATTCGGCATACCGAGTAATGAAAGTGAGCTACCCAATCTTTCAGCCGGAAGCTGCATCTCGTCAGCTTCAGTTTTTGGATACTTTCTTATTCCCGCTCCATTTTCTCCTAAATTGTTAATTTTCTTTGTTTTTCTTTCCTGAGAAATTTCAATGGCCACTGATTCTGAGTCGGTTGGCAAGAGTGGCATAAATGGTCCTTCCTAATTAAAAAGAAATAAATAAAACAAAATGTATTTATAAAGTTATCAAGTATTATAATTTTAAAAAATATATAATTACCAATTTTTTATCAGGTGCTGGGCAAATTCCAGCCATTTCACAAACTGTATTGGTTTTCAATCCATTAACGAGGTATTCGTAAATTTCTGGATAATATTGATCGACGATTGATATGCACTAAATTAAAAAAATTAAATTCATTATTTTCTAAAATATTTTTCAGCATTAATTGATAAGAAATGAAGTTTAGTAGCTAATTTTTTTACTCATCAGCACTCTCGTTATAAGCAAATGCTCACAGGACACGGTTCGAATTATAGGATGTTGTTGTAGTGCAAGCGAGACACTAAGAAACACGGGAGTGCTGAAGGGTTCAATTAAAATAAAATTGACAAAATTTTGTGTCCATACAAAAATATATCAACGCCTTTAGTAGATTTTATGATTACTTTTTCTTTGTTTGTTATTAGTTAATTGGTCAGAAATTTTAACTTGAGATTTTTTACTGACGTATGTACAAAAAAAATGTGATACAATTTATTAACTATATTTTCCCTGTGAGAATTTAAATAACTACCGTAATTTTTTTTCCATCATGAGTTACAGTAAATCTCAGTAACGATTTGTTAAGTGAATAAAATTAAAAATCATAATTAATTTAATAGAATAAATTTAAATAAAAGAGTTTCTGTGCATTAATTTACTCCCCCTCTTCGAAGTTTTTATATTACAGTTACTAAATAAAAATAAATACCTCAGATGCAAATGATTTTGTTTGTTTACAAAAGCCTTCGAGCACTTGTTTGAATTCAATTTCTGTAGTATTTGCAACGAGTAAATCCTTAAGATGTCCTACCAATTGTTCGCACAATTTGCAAGGTAAATCATCACCAATATCAACTATTCCTACACTGGATAACGGGCGAATTTCCACTTTGGGAGTCTGTAAAGTAAATAAATAAATAAATATGAAAAATAAAATAAATTACAGAAAAAAAAAAAATTCTGTAAGGTTGAGTAGAATGAAACAAACCTGGTTGGTTTCATCTTCATGTTGATGGAAAATACTTGAGCACTGACCAGACAAATGACAAATATTTTTAGCTTTAAATTCGCTTTGGAGACGTTCAAAAAGTGTTTTGTAATGAACAAGAACAATTGATGAACATGCATCTGAGAATGAACCCATGTTTCCGCAAATCTCAAGTAGTCTGTCAACAAATTTGTCTTTAGACGTCTTCTTTAATTTATCTTCCATATGTGTGACTATTGTGTAGCATTTAGAGCATTCGTCTGGTTCAATTTCATCATTTTTCAATGAAATTACTTTTCCATAAGTCTGTAAACATTTAAATAAATTAATTTATCTATTGTATTTCGGGTGGCAACAAAGAAATAATTTAAAAATTCCCTGATATTTCCCGGTTTTCCAGTAAAGTTTTTCACATTTTCCCTGATTCAGAAATTTTATTTTTATCATTAAGATATGCAAAGTTTTTATTATATTTTCATAGTCAATAATTAAATGTGATTATTAAATCATGAGAGAAACCAAAAAAAAAGTCAATAAAACAAATTAATATGGCCTACTTTTTATTATTTGATGTTAAAAATATGTAAGTTATTAAATCAAAATACACTAGTCACAAAAATTTGAGGATATTTAAAAAATTTTTAATTTTCAAGTGATTTTCAAAAGGTTGTAACTCGAAAGAAAATAATCGTACAACAAAAAAAAGAAGACAAATTGTAGCTTCAAGTGTCTAGTTTTCTGACCTGGTCTTGAAATATTTTACTAAGTACGGTTCCAGAGTAATTAATAATCGATCAAGATTATCAGCAACAAATTACTGAAGCCCGTAGACCGTTTTTAAGACGAGCAAAAATTTGGAAAACTTTTTTTTCGATAGTTTTTTTCAGGATTACCCCCGGACCGTGCGTAATAAAATAATTTTAAGATAAGATAAAAAAACTAGACACTTGAAACTACGATTTGTCTTTTTTTTTGTACGACCATTTCCCTGCGAGTTACAGTCTTGAAAATCAATGAAAAATTTGAAATTTTTTTAATATCCCTTGAATTCTGTGACTAGTGTATTATTGAAAAATTTTCTAATTTCTGTCGCAATTAAATTCCCGGATACTTTTTGAAATTCCCTGAGATTTCTAAGATATTTCCCAGTTGCATTAAATTCCCCGATTTGTGGCTACCCTGTGTATCATTTACTATTTTTCAATAAATAAAATAAAAATAACTGCGTCAATAAAACGTCGTAGCAATACATTAAACAATAACTAAAATAGATAACAATTATCAAATAAAATAAATTTATTTACCTTCTTCACTGTCTGCTCATTTTCAAGCAATAATTTATCAATTCTTGGCGAATTACAAAGTCCAGATACTGAACAAACAACTGATGGGTCCATCTGTGAAGCGAGAGTCTCCACCAATTCCGGGACGAATTGATCCACTAGCTTGTTACATTCTTCGATAACTACTTTTACTATCATCAGTTTACAGCTGCCTTCAAAAACAGCTTTCAGATCTTCCTGAGTCTGGTTACTCTCCAATTGTTCTCTTGCCTGCGTAACCATGTCCTTACAGATCTGACAAACACTGTCATGGTCTTCAGGTACTTTCATTACTTCCCATTCTTTCTTGATACAATGTTGTGTAGCATTACATTGAGCTGCATTACTACATTCAAAAATGTATTTACATCAATTAATTAAATGGAAAAAAGAAGACTTAATAATAATAATTAGCATTGAATTAATAATTTATTTACGTGATGTTTTTACACCAGAATCCAGGACCCCATGTACAATGTTCATCTCCAAGTAAATGATAATGCTTCTTATGTTCTGGAGCTACATCAATAATGTAAGCCGTTGAAACTAAAACGATAAAATTAAATTACTGTTTAATAAAAATCATTAATAATCAAATTTATTTAACAAATTAAATAGTAAATTAGTGTACAATAATTTTTTTTACTGTCCGTTACAAATATTTTAAAGAATAAATATAATAAAAAAAAAATTTAACCGATGCTTTAATACTTAATTAATCGAATCTTGTTGATTTACCGGAAATAATTATGTACAGAAATAAATCTTAACTTAATTATATAATTTTAGTGAATATTTTATTCTGCCTTAAAATAAAATTTAAGTTTATATTTTATTTAAGGATTAAAATATGTGTATTTGCATATATATTTATTGTAAGAAAAAAAAAAGGCCATTCGGCAGCTGAAATGGAAGTAGATTTCATGATATCCATATGTATAAATAAATATATATGCAAAAAATGTATAGCCAGAATCGGGAGCATTGAGAAAGCCGCAAAAAAGTTTTTTTAAATATCAACAATAACATTTAATGAGTAGTAAGATAAGTAATTTCTTTAGTCTAGGCATGGAAATTAAAGCTTATTCAAAGAGCTTTCAGGTGCATTTTGATGAAATTCGATGTTATCACATTCAAAAGTTACTGAAGAAAGAATTAGTAAAAACATGAATTCTTTACATTTTGAAAATTTTGAAATGCTGTAACTTCTAAACTAATTGACCGATTTTGCTCATCTTCGAACTTGATTTCGAAAATCGTCTGTAGAAAATGTGCTGAGTTTAATTCAGATCAGTTAAGAATTGTGGACGCTATCGTCGTGACAAGCCGCGTTCTATCGTACATACATATATAAACTTTTGAACCATATGGCTCGTCGAGCTGAGTCCAGAGGTAGTGAAATTTTTCAAAACTTCCGTCATAAAGACAAATGCAATAATTAGATTTCTATGAAATCTACTAAAAAGAGGTTGTTAGGTCTCTCTATAAAATAATTCTAGAAAATAAGTTAGTCGTAAAATGTATCCGAAGATCAGAACGTTTTTCGCTCAACGAAAATGGAAAGAAATTTACGTAATTTGACTGCTTAAGGTTGACTTAAGAGATGATCCCAGAGGTTGGGGTGCCCTGCAATTTTCGCCTGACATATACTAGCACCTATGCGAAACATTTCAGAAATCTAGATCCAGTTGATTTTATACTTTTCACTTTCGTTCCGCGAAAAACGTTCCGATCTTCAGGTACATGTCGTTAAGATAATACTTTCGAGCTCTAAAGACACATTTTTTAGCGCAATTTTTAATAAAGTAAATTGAGTTGATCTGAATAACTTTTTGCAGGTAAAATTTATGAGCAAATTAAACTAAAAGCTTTCTGCAGATATATCAGTAATTGCCTTATGCTGTATGCATAAGTATCGATTTTTCTTAGCATTATTAAAACATTGTCTGCATAACTAAATAGCTGACTGCTTTTATAAATAATTTAATAACTCGTTATTGTTATAAAATAATATAACTGTTTAATTATTTATACAATTAATTAAATAACTAAATAGTATTTTTAATATTTTGAATAGAAAAAAAATTATAAGCAAATAATATATTCCCATGTATCTAATGCAACAGATTATTAATTTTTTTTTATCATATATATATATATATAGGTAGACATGAGAGGACAAGGTCCAGACAATGTAATCATTTGATTTAAAAAAAAAATGAATACTTCCGCTTTTAATATCTCATGAATAATTTGTTTAGATAAATAAAACTGTTATTTATAAAAAAAGTAAAATTAAAAATTCAAATATGTATCCGAAAAATCTTTTTCAAAAACATTAATTACAACAAAGTATTTTTTTTTATCTACTAAGATACGAAATTAGATAAATATAATTGATAAAAAATAAGCACGCACTTGATTTATATTTTACGGTATGAAGCCTCAAGTTAATTGATAAAAAAACTGTTAGTTTATTTTATTTTATATGAATATTTAATAAAAGTATTTGTGGAAATAAAATGACATTCAATAGTTAGTTCCGTGATAAGTATTGGAATGGTGCAATAAAATACCATCCACTCGCTGAGAATAAATAAATAAATGTAAAATGAGACAAGAATCGCTAGCACATATGCTGGATTTTGAATTAGTCATCCAGCTTCATCAGAAACCCAACATGTACATAATTTTATTCTTTTCATGACTAATGCACACGTCAAATTATAAAAATTATTCAAACTTATAAAATACCTCAGCAATAATTGATACTTTTTCCTTCATTTTTTCATTAGATAAATCATCATTACAATTATAACTATAACCATAATAAATGAAACCCATAAATCATTTTAAACTCGTAAACAAAAGAAAAAAAATAACCTTTTGTTTGAATGAAACCTCAATAAAAAGTTATTTATAATAGCACAGATAATATATAAATAAAAAATTCTTCAATAACAAAGAAAATTTTTAAGCTGATAAACAAAAAACATATATATTATATGTATAAATAAACATATACGTATCAAAAATAAACTTACCAGCGAAGATCGCACCAAGTGCGAACAATATCGCCTTCATTTTAAACTCCGTCTGTTCAATAATGCGCACTAATTACTAAAAAAAAATATCTTTTAATTATTTGATATATTTAAATATGACTAAATATAAATAGTTATATTTAAATCACTTAGTAAATTTAAGACGTAATTATTGTAATACAAACATTGTTCAGCTTCTTATAAATATGACGTTTATAAATGTTAAATATATATATATATTTATATGACCACCAAAATTTAACGGTAATATATAATTAGTTCTTATTAAAATATTTTTCGAGTATTTTCTGTCGTGTCGTGATTGTGAATGTTCTTACAAAGTGACTGGCAGTCGTCAAGAGAATTTTATTGTTTGTAATTGTATAGTCTGTACTTATACATACATATATTATATATACGTATACTATATAAATAAATACACTTGTATCTACGCACACAAATGTTTTATTACTCATACAGTTATTTATATGTATATAAGTATGAAAATATAAGTGTTTTGTGTAAGTACATATATATTTATATATAATGACAGCTGCAGATTACTAACCAATCGGAAGTTATCTAACGTCACTAGAAGCGCACATGATTCAAAAATAAAATAATTGATCGTTTGGAAATAATTAAATTTTCAAATTTATTTAAGTGGACAAAAAATAAGTAGATATTTGAATATTATGAAAATATGATAAAAGAATTAAAGCAAACAATTTAAAATAAATAATAATGACATATTTAAAATAATGGTGCGAAGTTGTTGAGGTTAAACTGCCATCTATTTATCCCGCGTAAAAGTTTTTCTGTGGGTGAGTGTTTAAATATTGTAATTATATTTTTTGCATAAATATATATGTAATGTAAGTTGTTTTTATCACCAATGTTACGACAGAACGTGAAACTCTTTTTTTTTTTAAAGCGAAAAATAGTAATTATTCTTTTTACTAGAAATATAAAGAGAGATTGCTCATGACCAGATTAACTAAGTATGCTCTAAGTATTTTTTATTATTATTATTTTAAAATGACGTATTTAAAGTCATTCTCAGACAGTATAATATTAAAATTAGCCGACGTTTAATAATTTTTGGATTTTATCTAAAATGATAAAGTATAGAAAAAAATATTTTTTAAAATTGCTCATACAGTTTGTTTTATTTTCTACATATGGAAATTTTTATGAGTATCAAAACCTAATTCCAAACCAATTTTCAGAACGATCCATTGATTAGAAAAAATTTGGTCGACGAATAACTTCAAAAAAGTGGCCATTTTGCCCATAAATCGACTATCTGACCACTCTACTGGACTCGCAAGTCATTTTAAGCCGTACGACAGTTGATCTTTCGAGAGTAGGCATCAAAACCTAATTCCGAACCGATTTTCAGAACGATCCATTGATTAGAAAAAATTTGGTCGACGAGTAACTTCAAAAAAGTGGCCATTTTGCCCATAAATCGACTATCTGACCACTCTACTATACTCGCAAGTAATTTTAAGCCGTACGACAATTGATCTTTCGAAAGTAGGCATCAAAACCTAATTCCAAGCCAATTTTCAGAACGATCCATTGATTAGAAAAAATTTGGTCGACAAATAACTTCAAAAAAGTAGCCATTTTGCCCATAAATCGACTATCTGACCACTCTACTATACTCGCAAGTAATTTTAAGCCGTACGACAATTGATCTTTCGAAAGTAGGCATCAAAACCTAATTCCAAGCCAATTTTCAGAACGATCCATTGATTAGAAAAAATTTAATTTTATTAATTAATAATTTTAAATTTGTCTGATGCCTGCTACATTTATAATCATAAATTTTAAGCCGTACGACAATTGATCTTTCGAAAGTAGGCATCAAAACCTAATTCCAAATCAATTTTCAGAACGATCCATTGATTAGAAAAAATTTGGTCGACAAATAACTTCAAAAAAGTAGCCATTTTGCCCATAAATCGACTATCTGACCACTCTACTATACTCGCAAGTAATTTTAAGCCGTACGACAATTGATCTTTCGAAAGTAGGCATCAAAACCTAATTCCAAATCAATTTTCAGAACGATCCATTGATTAGAAAAAATTTGGTCGACGAGTAACTTCAAAAAAGTGGCCATTTTGCCCATAAATCGAATATCTGACCACTCTAATGGAGTCGCAAGTAATTTTAAGCCGTACGACAATTGATCTTTCGAAAGTAGGCATCAAAACCTAATTCCAAGCCAATTTTCAGAACGATCCATTGATTAGAAAAAATTTGGTCGACAAATAACTTCAAAAAAGTAGCCATTTTGCCCATAAATCGACTATCTGACCACTCTACTATACTCGCAAGTAATTTTAAGCCGTACGACAATTGATCTTTCGAAAGTAGGCATCAAAACCTAATTCCAAATCAATTTTCAGAACGATCCATTGATTAGAAAAAATTTGGTCGACGAATAACTTCAAAAAAGTGGCCATTTTGCCAAATTTCGTTTAACTCCTAATTGATGACAACTATAAGTAGTTTTTTTAAAAATCTATATCTCTGCAAAATTGTTCTTTTTTCAATTAATGATTTAACTTTTTTTAAAATTAATTAATAAAATTTAAATACTGTTGACAGTTTAAGGTCATTGAATATTTTTAAAAAGTGGGGGGCACTGTCTGAGAATGGCCTTAAATAAAATATTTCTTGTTATGAATATTTATATTAAAAAATAAATAACGATTATTATTTTTATTATCATTAATGTGGAGAAAGGTACATTTGTAATTTATTACAGTTATTATTTTTATTTAGTTGTAAATTTGATAATTTGGTTTGATGATTTTCATTCTAAAAAATTATCACGGTTCAAATATTTCCTTATATATACATATAAACATGTAGATATAGACATGTATATGTGTAGAAAAAATGAAACAATTTCTCTTTATATAAAATAATTATGTATATGTTGTATACTTTTAATTGTTAATCTTGACTATAAAATTAATTATAACATCAAAAAGTGAAAGGTTCAATTAAATTACAAATAATTGATATTAATATTTTATTTTTCGCTTTGTATGCTCGTAAATTACTAAAATTGTAATTAAATATAAAAGATATTAAAATCTAGTGGTAATAACTGCTCTGTGAATTAATAATATATAATTATAGTCGTTAAGTTGACGACTAGTTTATTACTCATTTCTTTATATTAGCAAATTATAAACTCATTAAAAAAACTTTGAATTTTTTATTTTCTTATTGTTTTTATAAATATGTGTTTCAAGATCAAACGGTTTATTTTTAGCTATGCTAAGTTTAATCAGGACGATAATTATTTTTAAAACCAATGAGTTAGTAGCAATGGGGCAAATTAAAAACAAAAGATGTAATTGAATCTGTCTAAAGATAAATTTAATATAACATGCCCTCATTTTCGTATTGTAGACTCGTATAATATTATAATGTTATGATACAAATTATCGTATGCGAATAAAATACATCGGGCTTATCTGTTATTAGTCACATGCATCAACACGTTGTTGGGTTATTTTTCATTATTTTTTTTTTTTCAGATACATAAATATTGTGGTTAGTTATAACGCATAAAGTTATACATTTTAAATATGCACATAGAGAAAATCAAAAAAACTATAAGTGCGATTTTTTCAAATTTTTTATTTTTTTCAAATTTATCCTTTTTAAAAAAATCAAAAAATTATTAAACGTTGACTAATGTCAATGTCATAAAATTTTCGGATTTTTTTTTTTTTTTTTCAATAAATTGGTTACAAAAAAAAAAAATGCACCCGTAAAAAATTTAAAAAACTACACGGAAAGAAAATTATGGGAATGGTTCCTATAATTTTGTGAAATTTCATCCTATACCAGTATAGGAATGACGGCTATAAGTTATGGGAACACGTCCTATAGATATAGGAATATTACCCATAATTATAGGAATAGTTCCTATAATTATGGGAATGATACCTATACCATTATGGGAATAGTTCCCATAATTATAGGAATGGTTCCTATAATTTATGGGAATGGTTCCTACAATATTATATGAATGGTTCCTATACTATTATAGGAATAGTTCCTATAATATTATAGGAATAGTTACTATAATATTCTAAGAATAGTTACTATAATATTCTAAGAATGGTTCCTATAATATTATAGGAATGGTTCCTATAATTTATGGGAATGGTTCCTATAATAGTATGGGTACAATTCGTATACCATTATAGATCTCGAGTTGCTCTCTGTAGTTAATTTTATAAAAATATTTTTTACTGCCAGTTGGTTAAGTAGAAAATTATAAACTCAGTCAGTAAATTTACAGAACAATTTTTTTATTGAGTGTCAATAATTATTTTTGAATTTAAATTATAATTTTTACAGACAGATGGACTTTGCAAGTTATTTATTTATATTTTTTCATAATTATTGACCCAACTTTAAATTTTCCATAGTTACCATCAAATATATTTCAGTAAAGGAAATATTGTGCAATAGATTTAAGTAAATAGTTTATTTAAAATTAACTTATCAAGTTAATTGTTGATTCATCTGATAATTCAGGTACTTGATTGTTTATTTTATTGAATAAATAATAAGTTATAAGTAGATACATTTTGTAGAAATAAATTAGATTGCTTGACTTGATAATATAGTTGACATATAGACATGGAGTAGTGGTCGTTAATTAGGACTTGAGGAGAGTAAGACAATAAAAATATCAAATAAATAATTAATAAGACACATACGAAAGAGAATATATATATGTGGGAGAAAATCCCCTTTGACATTGGTCGGTGATTGGAAAATATTAGAGCGCAGTTCCCTCAGGTAAACTGGATCAAAGTTTGCAAGGTACGGAATTGCTCGTAACTGTCTACGTCAATTCCTAGTTAATACGTCAAAGTAGTTGGGACTATATCCAGGATGTCTTTGATCCTATTGCAGGCTATATCTAGCTCTCTCTTTTTTGCTCGCTTGTTTTGGCATCAGATCACCCCTTGGTGCTGCTGATGCCTCAAAAATGGAACCATTTACCCTCATATAGCACGACCTTACACTATCGAGTCACACGTGACGAATATCAGAGGGTGATGAAATCCAATTTAACCCGTTGTCACGTGGACCTTTCGTCATATCAAAATACTGTCCATGTTTGTGACAGTACGATATCAAGTCATAAAAACATTTTTATTTTTTCTAACAAATTATTTATTTAAACTTTTTTTAAATTCACTTCCGATTTTTATTGAACAATAATATTTAATAACTAACCCCTGTGAAAAAAATTTATAAAAAAATATATGTTAAAATATGTATAAAAAATATTTTTTTTATAGCTGAGTTTTGGTAGATTTTCATATATATTTTAAATGTAATTTAAATATATTAAAAATATATCTTAGAAAATATAAAAAAAATATATTAAATATATCTATTTATCATATTTTTTTTTATATCATCATACCGATATTCTTTTTATAATTTTATATACATATTTAATATATTTTCCTACATGTATTTTTTATATATTCTGATATTTAAATTAAATTTAAAATATATATGAAAGTCGGCCAATAGTTAGCTATTAAAAATATATGTTTTATATATTTTTTATGTATTTTTAATATATTTTTTTTATAAATTTTTTTTTATGAGTGAAGGCTATATAAGTAATTCATCAAGAAATTTTAGTATTAACAAAAAAAATTTGTTTAAAATTAATTAATGATTAAAATTCTATATTAAATACTTATTTTTGAAAAAATCACTAACTTATTATGTTAATTTGTGAAACATGAGAAAAAAAATTTTTTTAATAAATCATCGAAATTATAGTCATGTTATGACTTATAACTGATGATGGGAATAAATTTACGAGGGTAAAAAATGAAATAAAAAAAAAAAAAAAAAATAGTCATGACGATGCTCTGCCGAGTTGACACACGAAGGCAGATGATACTTGGGCTAGTTAATATTTTCAGTAGGTTAGCCCACACGTCGGCTTATTTTTATCGCGTCATTCGAGAAAGCAAATAAAAATGAGACAGTAGTATCCAACTCTACAAGAAAAAATATATATATACGTATATTATAAATAAATATAAGTATGTGGTTATGGAGGTAAACGCGGGAGAACATTAAGAAAGAAAAATAGGAGGACAGTGTGTAGTAGGATACATTACTTAGGTCGGGTACAGAGGTAGGAATAGACTAGAATCTCAACGATCTATGATCCTCCGTCGCCATAGATCATTCTATTGTGCGAAAGGGGAGTGTACACACATTATGTTATCCATGGTATCGCATTGCAGACATTATGGCAAAGCGTTGTGTGTACACACTCGGGGGACAAACGCGACACAGTGTACAGTAAATGTGCGGTGTTTGGTCTCCATTAATATTGGATCGACGGGATGATAGTTATATACCTACCCCCGGTTCTTTCGCTTCCTCTCTCTTGTATCTCTTTTTTATGGAGCCATATGTCTTGTGCAGTATCGCGTCCCCGCGCGAGCCCGCTCATTTGTCAGCTCGCAATCTGGCTGGTGCTGCGATTTGATGGCTCACAGTCAAAACACATAAACGACGACAACGTTATTGTCTACCTGATGAGCTATTGCTATTGCCAACCAATCATTCATTATTTTATCTACGCGCTTTGTCAACATCAACATTAAACACTTTTTTTAATTCACTTACACTATAATAATAAATTACAGTGAAAAATTTTTTTATTTAAAACAAATTTATAGAAATTTAATGGGTGTCTTATAAAATTCTTAAAATATATAAATATATATTTTTTTCATACCTTTCATAATAATAAAATTAAAATTTTTACGAACGAGACATTATTATTAATAAAAAATTAACTGTCGATACTAAAAGACTACGAAATTTTCAAAAATTATCCTTCAACAATAAAAAAAAACGGACAGAAAAATTCAAAAATAAAAACAAAAATACGTGACGACACGTATTATAAAATTTATTATTTATAATGTCAAAATTCCCCATATTGGCATTGGGGTTCCGGGTTATAATTTCAAACACTAATTTTTAAATATAATAGTATTTAAGTATCAGGAACTTTTACAGGAAAAAATTCAGTGCTAGATTTTTAAATGTTGCAACGTTTCGTTGTATTTCACAACTTCATCAGGCAAACTGTACAAATGATAAAAAAATATTATTCAATAATATGATCAAATTAACAAAAATATAGTTGGATTAGCGAGAGTTTGCGCTTCGGGTTTTTACCCCCACCATCAAGACACAATGTCTTAGGTATTAAATTTAGATGGTGGGGGTAAAAACCGAAAGTATCCGAAACGCAAACTCTCGCTAATCCAACTATATAACCTAAAAAACATTAAAAATCTTACCTTTAAGGTTAACACTGTTGTGTGTCAAAGTTAACTCCGAAAGATTTCATCGTTTTAAAAGATATACATAAAGTCAGACACCTGACAACCACTATACTGAAAAACTTAGTAAATATTTATTCCACCAAAACAATTTAATTGAAAAAATTTTTTGTTAGTTATAAAATTACAATAATCGCAAGACAGACAGCAACAGATTGAAAGTAAACAACTGTTATGGTAATACTACTTTTTAAAGTTTATTTTTTTTGTGTAGCATTTAATTTAAAAAAAAATGTCTCCCTCATTTTTGCAGCTTCAACTTTTTCTGTAAAAAAAATAAAATAGTCAGCATTGAAATAAAAATGAAAATGGGATTTAAAATTGTAAAAATAATCCGTTTAACGATTACCCATCTCAAAGTCAAGTTATGAAGATGCGAAGCACATTATGTATGAATGTATATATCTATATACATACGAACGTATGTGACAAAAAATTCTAGAGCCCCTTTGGGGACATTTAGATGGTTTGCCGACACCTACTGTGTTGACGGAGGGTTGAACACATAATGTCTCCGGCGGACCCCCGCATCTGTCCCTACTCCCTACCCTATCCTAGGGTAATGTCCCATATAGCTTCTTTACTCGTAAATCGTATTCGTATATCGTCCTAAAAAAATTCACCATATTTATATCAACTATTCACATATTTTATCGATGAAATCTCGAAAAAAAAATTTTTTCATGTAAATTTATTCTTTTGTCCTTTCCATATTTTGAAAAAATATATTTTTACAACAGATAATAAAAGACTTAATCAAATTTTCAAACTCTAAACTCGGAAATTAAAATAGTAGTCAACAAATTTTTTTTTTTTTTAAATAAACAAGATTAATCTTTAAAAAACATTTAGCACCCGCGGAGGGTGTTTTATTTGTTGTAGAAAAAAAAAATAGTAAAAAGGGAGAGCAAATATCTAGCACCCTGAACATTATATAATATCAATGGACGATGGGGAACCGATGATCGAATCACATTACCAGTGAACCGTTCTATAAGCGACTACCTCTACTTTAAGGGTAGATATATATATGTACCTATATATTTAAAACAGGAGGGGTGTGTATGTAGAGGAATAAACTTATAGGGATACCCTATGGTGCATTTAGTGTCGCACATAGTCTGCACTACTGTTACTACTGTATTATATGCATCAACCCCTCGTAGTTGTACTCGACTCTGGTCGTATACCTTACGTAATATAATAATAGTATGGATCGTAGTTGTATATATACCGAGCCGCCCTAAAACGACGACTCGGGTGTAAAATAAACGATACCTAATTATACGCGTCCCGTCTGCGTGAACCCGAATGGAATAGAATGATGAAATGAAAGGGCGAGGAGCAAGTGCGCGTGTTACTCTATAGATGACGGTAAACCTTGATAATAAATAGGATTACATATTATTATTCCATTGTAGATTGATTGCCCGTGAATGTTAATTTTAAAATACACAAACTTTAAACTTTAATGTTTTACGCAGGGGAATAAAATATTTTTTCATGAGACAGTAAATTTGTCGAAATTAATTACAATGGAGATATTTTAAAATAAAATATGGCCATAGAATTCAAAAAACTAAAAAATTTTTTTGCTACGAAGCGATTGTTTAATTTTAGTCATGGGGAGAGAGAGGGTGGGAAGTATTTGTGGGTTGATCGTGTGCGATGATTAATTAGTGTTTGATGAATATGCATGAGAGAGAAAGAAAACAGGAAAAGTAAAACGAGACAAATGTATGTATATGTATATCATATGTATATGTATGTGTAGAGTGAACAAAGCAAACGAGAGACAGAGTATAGTATAGAGCAGAATGTAACGAGCATCAACCCAGCAAGCTATGTCACCCTTTAGCGATCTCTCTCACCACACCCCAGGCCACAATCCTGTATATTTCAGCTTGGGTCACCGTGCTATGTTTAACAATGCGCTTCCTGAACCGAAAGGGCTTAAGCTCGCAACTCGCTGGCGCTCTCTGCGGCTATCGGTTCTACTATACTCCAATAATACTGATTCGAGATCAATTCATTTTTATTTCCTTTATCTTTAAATATATATACCCGTATCGCACAAATCATTTTATAAATAAAATAAAAGTGTTTTGTAAATAATACTATTGTCAAAAATTAATTCAAATTTAAATATGTATTTTTTTAGTAAATATTTCACTGCTGATTTTAGTAAACTAAAAATTTGAAAATAAATAAATAAGACATTTAATTAATGAATTTTTTAAGGTTAAAAAAAAACGCAAATTAAAAATTTAAAAATATACTGAGTAGTTGAAATTGAAAAAATAAACTAATGACTTGAAAAATAAAACTAAAAATTTTATAATCAACTGAAAAATCGTTTACCAGTGACGCGAATGGTAATAAACTTCAGGATTCTCAATAGACAGTATAGTTATAAGTTATAAATATATACAAGTTTTGGAAAAGGGCGACGCATTGTTAGCGGTTGAAGCCTTTAGAGAGAACAATGCGAACAATGGTGAAGTAGATATAGGCGCCACGTCGAGACCCGGCTTACGTTCGCGCGAATACAATTATATTGTGGGACTCGATTACCATTTAAATGGAAACAAACGTGAAATGTTAAAATATACCGCCGTTGTATATATGTCCACACTATAGTACTGCTATACTCGTTTCAAAAGATTTTTCTGCTCTGTCTAATATTCTCGCTCTGTTCTATGCATTTTCACGAATTTCATTCAAAGTTCACTTTACACTAAAAATTTTAATTTTAACTTTAATCATTTTTTTTATCACACTGTAAAAAATTAGCAGAGGAAACCTGGGACAAAAATAAAACTTAATTTAGACTTGGTTTACCAACTCGAAATTTGAAGCCGTTTTTCCTAAAACAAACTCGACTTTCGTTTACGGAGATATGAAATACATTGTTTTCGCCTTGGTTTAGACTTAACTGGCTTACTTGGTCAAGATTTAAGAAGAAAAAGTTGAAATCAAGTCGAAATTGACTTAGTTTAGACTTAATTGACTTAAATTATAAGGCGAAAAAGTCAAAACTGCTCTCTAAAGATGAATTAGTGAAATTTCCGTGAATCAGTGCATAGTTACTATTTCTACAGCTATAAGTATACCACTAATTCAACCAGTGGTATACTTATAGCTGGTTCCCAGTGAATATTCACTAATTTGAAGTGAATTTCACTGATTTATTTTTAGAGAGTGAGGTGAAATAATTTTTATGTATCAAGGCGAAAGTAAGGCGAATGAATAACTTTTTTTCGACTTGGTTCAGCAAGTCAAAAGTAAGGTGAATGACTATCGTGTTCGAAATTAAGACCAAAAAATACAAATAAGTTGAAATGAGTTAAAACTAAGATGAAAAAAGTTGAAAAAAATTTAATTTAAGTCGAAAAAGTCGAGATCTTATCAAAAAATCGTCGGCGAATCGATAACTTTAAAAGAAAATAAGGTGCAGTGAGCCTGAATCAAGTTTTATTTTCGACCCGGAAATGCGGAGTAAATCTGGAGTGAATGCGAAGCGGATGAATGTTTGTTCATTTAATCCCCTTGGAGTGAAATTTACTCCGAAGGGAGTTTATTTTCATATCGAAACTCCGAAGTGAAGTGAATGTAGATTGAAATAAAATTCAGATCACTCCGAAATCACTTCTCTATAAACTTCCTATTGACTCCACATGCTGAGTGATTTTTTTTTAAACTCCAGACTTCCGACTGAATTCAGATTTAAATAAAATCCGTAATCACTCTGAATTCTCTCCCAATTTTTTACAGTGTATTGACGTTAACAAATATTTAAAGTACTTTTATAATGAATGAGTGTAGCGTGAAGAAATAATTTTAGGGATGTTAAATTGTAACACCCAAACCCCTATTATTATACACTTAATTTCTTAATGAGCCACATCGTAAGAGGGTGAATAAAGTATAAAATAACTTGTGCACTGATTTCACGGACCACCTGTCGCATTTACTGGTCTTTACTCTTTGTCGATTTCTTTCACTATATTAAACACATTGATGATGATAACGATGCCATTTTATGTTACTATCGTGTTTTCTGAAATTTAAATAATTATTTTATTTTTTATTTATTATTCTGCATATTTATTTTGAGCATTAATGATTTTATAACCTTACAAAAAAGTATAAATATCAAAAGCTATAGCATTGAATGTAAAAATGTAGAAATATTGGAAATACATCAAGTCAGAGTCACGTGATGTGGTTTGTTTGGACATTTCAAGCTAAAGCTGTGCCAATATTTTCCGTCTTCTCCATTGTCCTGACTTACAAAAGCCGATTTATATATATAATACAATAGAATAATATTTATATCCAAATAAAATTCGTAAAATCATGTAAAACCATTTTAACATTTTGACTTTTACATTGTTTACTTAAATAATTCTTTTTTGTATCTCGATTCCAAACGTTTATATTTTATACACACAATAGTGGGCTTTAGTGAGTAATGTTTTGATTGATTAAAGGTCACACTATATTTATAAATATAAAGAAAAACATATTTTGTTTATTGTAAATTGAGTGATAGGCATTGGCCAGTATATAGAAGAAAGTATATTTTGGCGCAAGAAATATTTTGCACTATGGAATGAAAACTTATATTAGACATAATCTTTGTAAAAGCTTGAAATGAACAGAATGAGACTTACAAAGACTTGAATTAAACTTACTTAGACTTAAGGAGGCATGGATTAGATCTATAAAGATATATAACGTGAAATGAACAAACTCAGAATTTTTTAAGTCGACTCTCTGTTGGTCCCAGGCTGCTTCTAGGTCCTATTCCACTCCTAGATGTCATTAATCTACTGACAAAATCGCTGGATCACTTGCAGCAATTTTTTACTAGCCTTAGAATTTTTTAAATCGACCCTCTGTTAGTCCCAGGCTGCCTGTGGGACCCAATCCGCTCATGGGTGTCATTAGCCCACTGGAGAGATGACTGGATTACTTGCATCAATTCTCCAGTAGTCCGCGAATCCAACAATTTTACTTTTTTGCAGTATTCCTTGCAAGCCCTTCCTTCCGTTAAGTCTAGTTACGTTCGTTTCACAATTTATGTCTTTGTAGGTCTAATTCATGCCTTTGTAACTCTAAGTAGGTCCATTTCAAGCTTTTACAATTATTATGTTCAAAAAGTCTACTGTAGGTTTTCAATGCTCATTTAGGTTCAAAATATGCCATAGACTAAATGAAAACTTTGAATCAATTTCATCGATTCTTTAAAAATACAACTGATGAAAACTCATAAAAGAAATTTTTTTTGCTCTCAAAGATTCAACTTATTTGTATACTTTAACCAAAAATCTAATTTTTTTTTTTTTTTAAACTCATCTTCAAAATTAATTCATTAATTTGTGTACAATTACTGTAATAAATATTACTATGTTTTAAATCATTATTTAATCGTATTAAAAAAGGTTTTTTCATGTTTACTCCAAAAAAGTATATTTTTTTATCTAAATACTGGAAATAAAAAAAATTATAAGGGTATGAACAAAAACTTAGGATTAGTATAGAAAAATATAGTAGATCATTTGAAAGCTGGATAGGTCGAAGGGCAAAGAAGTGTCAGTATGGAGCGAAGGGTGCGAACGCAGATACATTTGCGGTCAGTAGTATGAGGGCTACTCTAACAAAGGTCGAGCGCCGGGTCTGTGCATTCAAATGCAAATATGCACGCCGTCTAATATCCAGGAGCGAAAGCACGCATACACAGGCTACTGTGAGTATGTACGCCCACCAGCCCACGAACAGTTACACACGATCGCGAGAGAATCAAATCAAATATTGGCAATATCATCCCCTAAACATTGTACTCTCATATATAGTATATTCTATGACCTCTAACTAGTTTATGGTCTAGCTCTTTCCTCTTCTTAAGGGACAATTGTCCCAATTTCTCCGTCTCATTCGTTGCCAGAAAGATAGAATACAACAGCATCATATGTTGGTGTGTAGTGGGAACACTGATGTCCATTTGAATGCGCGATTTCAGCAGCAATGCCGGCGATACCAGGCTGAGGATATTATAGGATTAGGTTAGAAGTGAGGGTTTATCTTTGAGCGAGGTCGACGCTGCTTTTCACATTCGAGTGCTTGGGGTTCTCCAAATGCTCATCCGGCAATCGAAATCACTTCAACTTTTAATGATTCCAACAACTTTCTCTCTCTGGTCTATTTTCTTATGTTCTGTTTTCTGTTCACTGAGGAGAAGGAGACTTAATTTAAAGACTAAGCTTTTTATAAAAGTCTTCAACCTTCTGATCTTGTTAGTAGATAAAAATTTAATTCATTTGAAATATATAAAGTTGGTATGTCTAATATATAGGGGAAGGGGGGGGGAAAGGGGTGCCTAAAGAAATACTAAGTTTTCGAGGACTAAAATACGTTAAATCTTTTTGTTTTAGATGATATTCAAGGTAAATAGACAAAATTTTTAACTGCCGTTAAAAATTAAATTTTTATTTTTGGCGCGCAAAATATGGGGTACCCTTTAAAAAAGTTGAAAAAAAAAAAAATTTTTAAACTATTAAAATTTAAGCTATTAAAATTTTAATTAACTTTGAGAATAGTTGAATTGAAGTTATGGTAATTGGTATATTTGTTTAAAATTTATAGTGTAATCTGTGAGCAAAAATACTAGTATATAAATTTATCGATATAACAGATGCATCAACGAAGCAGAGAAGAGACTGTACGCGGGATCAACTGACGCGAGCGAGAGATCGAGGATCTCTGTTGATTTAGGGCGTGCAGCGTCGCACCACGTGCGCCTAGTATACTGTGTGTAGACGAACGTAAAGCTCCCCTGATTCAAACTCCAGCACGCGCCACGATTACGCGATTACGCGTGTCATCTCTTCTACGTGGGGTTCTCTGATGTGATGCTCTGCCTCTGCTTATGCTTCTCCTTGCTAGTGCTGGTGCTAGTGCTCGTGATATTACTGCTGTACTACGAGAATGTCACGGAGAAGCAGGATAGACGTTTACACGGGTTGACAGTGTAAAAGAGAATGACGGAGAATGAGAATGAAAAAGCGAGACAGGTTTGTGGATATATATGACGCTTCTGTGAGCACAGCCAATGACACGGAAAATTTATCCTCATATATATACAAGATATAAGAATTGTCTTTCTTATGTTTTTATACAATTTTACTCTCATTTATAAATTACACTTTATCCACATATGGCCAAATCCATTTTTTTTTCTGTTATTTTTAAAATTTCTTAATTGGATTTTTTTTTAAATTTTTATGGTTTTGAAAATTCGTATTCAATGAAGATTGAAATCAATGGATACATCAAAAAATTAGCTTTTATAATATGAAAATTCTGATTTTTTTTCTTTTAAGGGGGACTACTAGTGTGACCGTTTGAAAAAAAGAGGATTTTTGGGAATTTTTGAAAAAAAATGTACTGCATGGATTATTTTAATGTTTCAAGGATATATTTGTGGATATATAATGAATACAAGATAAAATTTTTGGACCAAAAAATTCAAAATTCAGCGAGTTATTCACAATTTCCCAACGATAAAAAAGTCCCCTCGCTGCTGCAGTGATAGCGAGCTTCCATGAAATCAAAAAAACCAAAAAGTTTATTAAATGAGAAGGTGTTTCCCGTACCATGACCCTTGGGCTAAAAAAAAAAAATTCAATTTTGCGTGAGAATTTGATGATTTTTGGCCTGCCAAAATTACATTTTTGATTCGATCGAAAAAGTGGAGGTCATGGTACGTTGAAGCATATATTAAAGAAGCTGCGATTCGAATCAAATCGATCTGATGATTTGTCTTCGAGTTATAGATACACCAATTTTGAAAAATGTATTTTCGAGATTCGAGAAGCGGCTGCTCTTCAGATAGCTGTAACTCAAAAAAATTATTCGTGATATGTTCTTGAGATTTTAGTATGTTATTTTTGAAGGTGTAGATTATAGTCTAATCGAAGATATATCGAAACATGCAAAAAAAAAAAAAAATTATTTTTTCAAAATTTCTCACTAATGGTCCCCCTTAAAATTTTCTATTAAAAATAAAAATCATCAAAAAAAAAAAATTAAACAACAATATTGCCATCTTATTCGAGCCAAAAGTTGCTATTCAAATTTTACAAAATATTTTTTTGATCTTGTCTTTCATAAATTTAATTTATGATCAATTTGCGGTGGCCTCTTTATCGTCTGAATTAAATAATTAAATTTAATTATCACGTGGATTCAGCTTTTAGAAGTCAAACAAAAAATTTCGACGTGATTACTACCTAATTAAAAATATTTTTTACAATCAAATTAAGTAATAAACATTTTTACTTATCTGTCAACCAATAAAACAATAATCTAATTTTATATGATATATATTTATATAACAATAAAAATAATTTACCAAAAATAAATCGTATTAGAAACTACTTACACACGTAATCCGATTAAACGAATCAAATTGCCGAGGTGCAGCCAATGAAGATCCCACGCAGTGTGCAGATCGGGGCTGCGTGAGTAGCGACGCCTGAATTCTGGGTGTTAGAAATGTGCCCACATAAACTACACAGAAAAAGACAACGACAAACCGTTTGAATGAGAGAGCTACTAGATGTACGTGAACTAACGTCATGCAATCGTATCGGTGAATACTGCAAGGGGATGGTCACCCGCTGACACGCGTCAGCACGTGACCATGTAGCTCTGTATAAACAGCATTATGCACGCCCGTGCTAACATAAATTACTGTGGCTTTAATATCCATGTGCATCGTCAACTACGTCGAGCTTTTGCAAAACATTACATGCCTCAGATTACCTTCTAATGTTAAATCTATCTCGTCACCATCGCTGCAACATATTCTATCATGTTATTATATTATAAACCTACAATTTGGCTTTTACACAAAACTATAACCCTGTTACTTAATTTAGTTTGTGTATATCATTTAAAGATTTTCGTTTATCCTATGCTTAAGCTTAAGCTTTAGAATTATTTTTCAAGGGTCATCATCATGACTTTTTTTTTTATAAATCCGTTCAGTATAATTAATTAATCTAAAATTAAATATATGTGTGTATATATATATTAATAAAAAAAATTCAAGACTTTTTTTTTGTTAAATTTTGTAGAAAAAAAGCTGAAATTTTTTTTTTGTTTGTTACCTTACATTTATTGAGTTACTAACGCGAAAATGTAAGAAAAGTAAAAAAAAAAATAATTTTTTCATTTTGATGATAATTCCGCAATTATAAAAGCAAAATTGATTATTCGGCCCGGAAAAATGGTTCAATGGATCGATTTGAAAATTCACTGAGTTTTTGAGGGTAGATTGAGCTGTGAAATTACCTGGCAACATTAATCTTTTCATTAAAATTTATAAAGTAGCGTTTGGTTGACTATAGAAAATCATAAAGTCATTTTTGTGCGTTTTTCAAGTCAATGTTAGGGATAAAAAAAATTTTTTTTCAAATCGAAAATAGGACTTGTAGGAAATTTATTCAAGTTTTTAAAGCAGCTCTTAAAATTACTGTGAGACCATTAGTTACTGAGATATCAATAGTTAAAGACCAAAGGATCTTTTTTCATGTGAAGGCTGATATCTCAGTAACAAATTGTCGTACAGACAACGAAAAAAAAACAAATTGTAGCTGAATTAATTTTCTAACTGAGTTTTGCATTGATATTACTTACTAAAAAAAAAATCCCAAGCCTGTAGACACAAAAAACAAAACAAAAAAATTTAGAAAATTTTTGTCTCCAGCTATTTTTTATGATTACGCACTAACTGTAAAAAAATTTGTTAAAAGACCTTTAAACTAGAGATTTCGAGCTAAAACTACTTTTTTTAATTTTTTGATACGACTATTTTTCACGAATATGCAGCCTTCCAAAAATCACTAAAAAGTTATAGAATTTTTTGTTCTTTAAATTTTTTGAATAAGTGTAAATATCTAATGAATATATTAACTTGAATACATATTTTTCTAAAACTGTTTTCAACTCTAAACTGATACTTTTTTTTGTCTTTAAAACCTGCCGGTTCATGAAATGTGATATGTCGGCAAGATCTTAAACTAAAATATGAAAGGGATGAAATCTAATAGTAGTAAAAAGTTATGAATGAAAATATAAAAATAAGTGTCAAGTTTCGTCGGTTACTTGACTTGGTCCAAAGATATATATTTTTCAAATATTAAGTTGTTTTGTCTGTTTAAAATTTTTTTAATTCAATGATCATACTCTCTTAAAATGAATCAGTGAAAAGTGCTGCAAATCAGTGAATATTCACTGATTTGCAGCACTTTTCACTGATTCATTTTAAGAGAGTAACTATTATTATTATTGTTAGAGTATAAAGTAGGAATATTAGTGCTTGTAGTAGTAATAATAGTAGAGTGTTATAGGATATATGATAGTACTATAATATGGTGAAGATTAGAATTTTCATGGGTTGTATAGGATACGGGTTAAAGCCGGATGTCGACTCTTGATTTACGAGCGTGGTCATCTCATTACGGTTTACCGGTTATACTCAATGCCATTATAGTTTGGCGGTAAATGTGTTAATTATGCTACGAGCGTTTACACGATATACATATATATACATATGTGTACACGAATTAAATTGCCTAGAATCTAATGCGAGCTATGTACAGTTTTAATTAACTATTTTTAATACGTATATTTTTATTCTTCAAATAATGTTCTAAGAAAAGAAATTTTTATTTAAATAATTATTTTTATCGGGTCGTGTATTATTTCTGATAAATTTTTATAAATATAAATGAGTAAAAAAAGAGAGAGAGCGAGAGAGAGAAAGAGAAAAAAAAGTCGAGGCCGTGATAATTTAGAGCAAACAAATAAAACAATGTCTTGAAAGACTTGACTAAACAATTAGTCGTAAATCTCTTTCATTAGGTGTGGGTTTTTACGATTAAGATGTCGTATTTCTTTACACAAGATACCAGGAAACAAAATAACAAAAAAAAATCCACATTTATGTATATCTATCTATATCTTTGTATATATATTTTTATAAATTTTTATATCTATGACTCAACTGCGTCATACGTGCATAAAGTGACATTGTTGACAAGCAGTTATAATTTTTATTACACGTACGACCTCGAAAGTATTTTTTATGAATCCTCTATAAAATTCGAGTTTCACTTTTTAGCTTGCATTTAAAAAATTATCATTGTTATTTTCAGTTACAGAAATCTTGAATAATTATTATGGCTCCAAGGACTCACAAAAGAAATCCGTATCCAGTGCCAGATATTTCCAGTGAGGGTTTTTGGGTTGCACGGGGTCCGGCTTTAGGAAAAAATGTATCAGCAAATGACAGAACGTGGTCATCTAAAGTAGACGTTGCTGAGAGGCTATTTTCTCATCATACACTTAATAGTATTCGGCGTGACCAACGTATTATTAGACCAAATGTAATTATATTTGATGAATTATTTTACTTGCAAGATTGGAATAACTTCAATGTTCTGTCAATAATTTTTTGTTTAATATTTGATGCAATATTCAATTAAGTCGAACTCTCTAGCATGAATAAGTGAAATAAGTGAATATTCACTAATTCTGAATGCCAACCGAACCACTTTCTGAGATTAGTGATAATTTTATTATCATTTCGGTTTGAAATTTTTTTACCCGGGTAATTAATTAATAATTTACAGGTTCAAAAATGTGTTATTTCTAAAAACGTGAAAATGTATATGCATTTTTTAAATATAGTGAAACCTAAACTTACCATTAACCTACTCAATAAGAAAATTTATAGATAAATTGAGAAAAATATAGATAGCCCAAACTGGGATTCGAACCCAGGCCATGTCGGTGTCGCGCCGAGTCTTTGATTTTTAAAAAACAGTGAAAAAATTGGGACTGGGTCCAAGAAAAAATTATTCAACGATTTATTACATCAGAATCGTAATATATAAGAGCTAGAGTGAAGATTTTTTATGTATTTAGCATTCTTATCAGGGCTTCACACGAGGCGAGATATCAAACTCTCGTCTCGATCTCGTAAATTGAGAAAAATCAGACTCTCGACTCGGTCTCGGTTTCGTCTCATTACTGTCTCGTCTCGTTTCATCAAATATCGTTAATTACTGTTATGTACGGAAAAAAATTAAAAATGTCAAATAGGAAAAATTCCAACGAGACAAAAAACGAAACTCTCGGGTCTCGCAGTATGTGATCACGGTATCATAAAAATAATTTTGGAAGTGTATCGTTTCAGTCTCGTCTCGCAAGCCCTAATTCTTATGAATACAAGTCCTAAAATTTATAGTTGTATGATAACATGATTATGTAATATTTTTCTTTATACTAGTAGTCAATGCGATTTTTAATATCTAATATTTCTTTAGGAACCAAATGATGCATTAGATTTTGCATTATCGTCAATATACATTCACGATGAAGATTTTATGGTACCAAAAATGTATGTTTTCATGCAACCTGAAACATTGAATGTACAATCATGGCGTCAATTACGTAATGAACTTGAGGTAAATATTACTATCTTTTAATTAAAAAAAAAAAAACATCAGCAAAAAATGTATTTTTTAGCCGTCTTCAAAACAACCAACGGCAGCAAAAACAATCAAGTCAAAAATATTGCCCAAGTCAATGGGAACAAATGTAGCAACGGCTACAGCAATGCCTGTATCACAAATAACTGTAAATATACGAGACACTAGACGTGTACAGAGGAAAATAAATTCAACAGCAGTCTCGCCGAGCGATAAGTACCGTTCGGCGCTGAGTGGTAAAAAATCCCGAGCAGCAACTGCCGATAAAAAATCCATAGCTGTTAAATCCAAAGAATATTCACAATCGTCAGATGATATTCTCGATAAAAACCAGAGACGTTTGACTTACGCGGCACAAATGCGAGCTATCGAGAGGATTCATCCGAGCAGTCTCAAGTTGGCGATCGAGGGTCCTCACACGGATTTAACAAATCCTGGCTACAGTCGTAAAGCTGATGGAACATTTTACAGCATATAAAGTATACTTTAAATTATTAATGTCTAGCCATTTACTTTTTTTTATATTTATAATTTTTATTATTTTTTATAATTTACTACTTTAATAAAAGTTGTTTTTATTTAATGTGTTTATCTGTTGATTTGTTTAAAGAATATGCGTTAAAATAATCATTCAAATATTGATGAATAGTATACTCGATATTTAATATTTAATGATGTAGGTTTTAATACCCTGGAGTAATCTGTCAGTAATCCGATGCAAACAATTGAATTATCTATAGAAGGTAGTAGATGCATGAGTGAGTGTTGACATCAAAAGATACGTTATTGCGTTGTAATAACATATATTATATAGTATGCTGTTATCTATTTATGTTGACGAATTAGCTTGGGAAGATTGTATCAAATGCCATCGGGGGATTCCCATCAGGGGAGTAGGCTCTATGTCAAACTGTCAGTGCTAGTGTGGTATCTAGAAATTATATATTTAATGTATCTAAATGTATGAATCATTGCCAATATCAACTGCAATCTAATAAATATTAACAAATATTTAAAAATTTTTATTTGCTTTGTTTTATTAAACAAAATAAATCATTACGGTAAAAAATTTTCGGAGTGAACCCGGAGTAAATCTGGAGTGAATGCGGAGAGGGATGTTTCTTTATTTAATCCCCTAGGAGTGAAATTTACTCCAAAGGGGAGTTATTTTTAAGAATTTTGTTATAAAAATTAAATTTTTAATTTTTAATTCATGAGAAATTTTTTTTGAATTAAAAATTACTTGGATGGTTCGAAGAAATTTTGTTACTGAAATTACAATTTTTTGTTCTCCTAGAAATTAAAAAAAAAATATTATAGTCAATTACTAGTGAAAACAGATGATTTAACAGTAATGATTTATAATTTAAAAATGATAAAAGTGATTTGAAATTTTTCCCTCGTACACATGAGTCAGTGGACCGCAGAAAGATTATTCCCATTACCATCGTAATCCATGTTTGTAATAAAGTAGCATCCCGGGGTGAAATAAGGGTGGAGAATTCACGTCTATATACATATTATGTAGACACAGACACATATGTATATGTATATCCTAATAACAAAACCAGTCACAAGCACATATGCTCGCTTATGGAATATCATTTATCCTAAAATATCTCACCCCAGTGACGCTTACGTACGTCTTGGGTTTTTGACCCCCTCACTTTTTCTCTGGAGCTCGATTGCTTCTGCTTCAACTTTACTTAGCTCTGCTCCACCAGTAAAATAATATATATATATATACAACAAAGAAACAGAGGTACTATCTGCACCCTCCAAACTCGGAAAACTCTTATTTTCCGGCCTCATTTTATCCTCATACATATATAGCCTTAATCCAGCCATGATTGCAGAACCCTGTCCCCTACCGACTCGCGAATCTTTCTTCCCCACTTTTTTTCCAACCCCTTCTGACACGATGACGACGGCTCGTGTGTGCCCTTGTGCATCTAACCCGATATATTATAGTCACCTCTATCCCCTTAACAATCATCTTTCTACAGCATCACAGATATCTCTTTATGTCATTTTATAGTTGCCTAGATTGATATTCAAATATGTTCATTTTTATTTCTTTACACTTATTAATATACATATATTTTCATTCATTTTTACCAGTAAAATCTATTCATACTAACAATACATTCAAACCCGAGTCGAAATCTAAGGCATATTTTTAACCTAAATAAGCATTGAAAACCTACATTAGAGTTTTTAGGGCATAATAATTGTAAAAGCTTGAAATGGACCTACTTAGAGTTACAAAGGCATGAATAAGACCTACAAAGACATAAATTGTGAAACGAACGTAACTAGACTTAACAGAAGGAAGGACTTGCAAGGAATACTGCAAAAAAGTAAAATTGTTGAATTTGCGGACTGCTGGAGAATTGATGCAAGTAATCCAGTCATCTCTCCAGTGGGCTCATGACACCCACGGGCGGATTGGGTCTCACATGCAGCCTGGGACTAACAGAGGGTCGATTTAAAAAATTCTAAGGCTAGTAAAAAATTGCTGCAAGTGATCCAGCGATTTTGTCAGTAGATTAATGACATCTAGGAGTGGAATAAGACCTAGAAGCAGCCTGGGACCAACAGAGAGTCGACTTAAAAAATTCTGAGTATTCATTTCACGTTATATATCTTTGTAGATCTAATCCATGCCTCCTTAAGTCTAAGTAAGTTTAATTCAAGCCTTTGTAAGTCTAATTCTGTTCATTTCAAGCTTTTACAATGATTATGTCTAATGTAGGTTTTCAATGCTCCTTTAGGTTAAAGGCATGCCTTAGATTTCGACTCGGGAACTAATATTGTATTTTCCAATTAAAAAATTAATTATTCTTTCAAACTAAAATAATCTGATTTTGTAAAAGTTAAAGAAGGCTGTTTTTATTTTAATTCAAAATTTTGATAAAAATAAAAAAAAAACAAAATTTGACACTGATTGGTAAAAGCTTACAAGAACGATTGCAAATTTTTGAAATTTAAACTATAGAAGATTTAAATCTGTTTATAAAAACAAAAAAAAAAATTATATGTATATACAAAGAAATAATTGAATAAATTTAATATCTTTACGACGAATTTAAAAGAGTGTTTGAGCATCGGATGACAAGACTGATCGTATTTTACAGTGGGTAAGTATAGGTACATAATAGATATAAGAAAAGAGAGAGGGATTGATTTCTTTTTTACGGCACAGTGAGCAAGTATTTGTCAGGCTGACGACGGTGGTAGTAGTAACAGCGACGGGGGCGGTGGTGGGTTCTTATTCGCTTGAATCGACCGAGAAAAACGACGCGAGGGTAAAGTAAGAAGTGAGCTAGCCAATTACTTGGCCGAGCGGTTTTATTTGTATTTAATTCTCATTTAATTTACTTTTTACTATCCTATCTTGATGATACTTTCGCCGCAACCATCCGCACCCAGAAAACCATCACCCAGATACATTTCAAACCTTCATAAAATCAGCCGCCCTTTCCTTTTTTTTTTTTTCTTTTTTTTTTTCACTTTTCACTAAACTCTGTTTCACTCTACGCCAACTTTCTCTTAATAATAAAATTTATTTTGTAAGATAATTTTATTTTTTTTTCTTCATTATAAAGAGAGGATACTTCTATACTGTTGAGCCGATTAAATAAAATAAGCCAATTGGATCTTGTGTGGGATAATAGCAAGTCGTTAATTTTTTTTCTTCTCACTTTTAATTTCTTTTTTTTTTAAATCCTAAGCTTTTGAGATTACTGTTACTGTATTTACTCCAATTAAAAGTGTGTTAATACGATAACTATTAGTAGTTACTTTTTGAATTTAGTTATCGAAAACAATTATTTATTTTGATTAAGAAAAATTATTAACTCATTTTTATAAAATTAATATTACAAATTTTTTCATGGATAAAAAAAAAATGTAATGATTAAGTTTTTTTGTCGGTAAATTATACACTTATTTATATATATACATATTTTTGTTGTTAAGAATACCTACATAAATAATTTGTTTATTTATACAGTAGAGTAGTGATACAAATATATATACATATATTTATAAGTATAAATAAGAAAAACGATTGAGTAGATTCACTTCTGTTTTGAGGGCTTTACAAAGATAGCTGTCTATATTCCCAAAATAAATAGAAACGGGTTTAGGTGTGTAAGGGAGCGAGTGATTGGTTGCGTTGTATGTTCCAATATTCTGGCTATCCTCAAGAATTTTCCGCATATTTTCTTTTACTTGTTCGTCTAGACTCAAGAGTTTATACTATAGTTGGATTGCATTAAAAAAATCGGTAAAGGACACAGAAGTAAAGTATAAATTCAAATAAAAATAATAATAAATAAATAAAGAAAGAAAGAAATAAGTATAAAAATAGTAATGGTAAAGTGTGTAGTGTGTGTAAAGAGACAGGAGACGTGTTGGAGAAAAAAGAATAGAGGAGAATAGAACCGAGTAGTTGGAAAGACGCGTTGATCCTTTCGGGATGAAGTTGCTATTCTACTGAACTTGTTACGTTATATTTATCAGCACCGAGCAGCACGCCGTCAGTCTCTTGGGGGTAGCTTCACTTTTTTCTTTTTTATTATACTGTCTTCCATATATATGACATTCACATTTGGTCATTTTCTTCAGGACTTATCACTTTTTATTATTATTATTATTGTTATTGTTATTGTTATTATTATTATTATTATTATTATTTATATGTTTGTTTAAATGCTCAGGAGGTTATCCCCAGTAGTCCAACTTTACCGAAGACTGCTTCTGAGTGCCTTCTATTACTGCTGCGATGCTCCATCAACAAGATGGTTAGCAAACGCAGCAGGCCAAGTTCCGTTGCCTATGTAGATGAAGGGATCCGAGGATTACAGCCTTCTACATCGACGAACAAATTAGTTTTCAAAAAAGACTGTTTCATCCTTTCAAGGACGCCAACAATGAGAACAACAAGCCTGACATGGTAGCCTGGGTGAAGTGTGCTAATTTCAAACGGGAAATCCTGGTACATCTATTTTTCGTGTACTTCTTCAAATAAATGTCACGAGTGGTTTTATTGAAGAGCACAATATCAGGTTTGTTGTGGTCAATTTTCCGAGTTGTTGCGAATGCCACATTCCAATAAATATGGCAACGAACATTTCCAACAACTTGTGGAGTATCTTCTGGCAGGTAAGGCAGCAATAGTGTTTTATTGATACCGTATGTATGATGAAGGCTGTGATAAAATACTCGCAGAGTGGCATTATGACGCTGAATGTATATCCATTTCTAGCTACCAGGCTACCACAGGACATGCTGACAAGTGATGCATCAGCGTCTCAAGATATTGGTTACCTACCATACACAATGTGTCCATCTTGACAAGTAAGAATATACTCTTTTGTAAGCTACTCTTTCTTCAATACCGAGCGTTTAGTCATCGAGATCTACTCTCAGCCTGTGACAAGGTTCACCCCCACTAAAGAATGACATTGAGGTGGATGAAGGAGAGGAATTCCGACGGGACTCTCCGATAAGACCCAACGTGTCGTCATCTAGCCATTCTAACCCTTGCCCTTATTATATCAATTATAATTATTATTAACCGCCCGTATTATACACTGATAAAAAAGTTGACTTGAGTCAAGAGAAAAAATTCTTGAACCAAGAGAAATTTACTTAAACCAAGAATAATTTTTTGGCTGAAGAATTTTTTCTCTTGACTCAAGAAAATCATTTTCTTCAAAATGGTATTCTTGGTACAAGATGTTTTCTCTTTAATCAAGTCAAATTTTTATCAGTGTATGATGTAAGGAGTTGTCGGGTCTGCTAATGTTTAGATTTTAAATAAGTATTCGGTTCTATCTACTAGCAAGTGAAATATTAAAGTGCTCTTCTTACACTTTATTTTCAGACATCGGATTAGCTGACTTCAGGAAGTAAAACGTCAGCTGGGTAAAGACATAATTATCATTATTTTTATGATTTTGAATTTTTTTATTTTATTACCAAAATTTAACATAAAAAAACCTTTATTAATTATCTAGATTATTCTTTATTTTATTTTCAATTAAAAATTTAAATAAATTCTGCAGTGTTAAAAGTAATGGAATATAGTCTATAAAGGTTTATTTGAAAAGCTCAGAGCGCCTAACGAGCAAGTAGTCTTTGAGTAGTCACTGGTAGTGATTTTCATTATCGTCCTCAGATGTTACCAAAATCAAGCTACCCTTCACACAAGTAGCTTTTCTGGCTTATGTTTTAATTTTTTTCCACACAATACATACCCAGTCGGCCGACTGACTGACACTCAAGTGTTTGTGCAGCTTCGTTACATTGAATTTAAAATAAACCTTTGAACGTGTATTCAAAAACAAAACTCTACATTAAAAAAATAATATCTTAATATCAGGCTTTCATATCAATAAACCACTTTACCAGTGAATAACTTTATTTGTCATTTTAAAATTAAATTTAAATGTAATATTATAGAATCTGGGCCAAAGTAAGCCTCACTGATTTGGAGAAAAAAATTTGTTTTCTTTTAAAATTTTTATTTACACGGCCTAAGAGAGGGTTTTTCTTTTCTTTATAATAATTCAGTTAACCTCAAAATTTCGTTCTGTTCTAGTTTTCTCTGGTTCAAAAAAAATAATTCAATTAAAAAAAAAACTTCTAAATAAGGACCGGTTTTTCAAACCGGGTTTATTTTTAGTCAGGTTTTAAATTATTATTCATGGTATAACTATATACACTGTAAAAAATTATGAATACACTGTGCGGTGTAAATGATTTGGTGTTAAAATTTTCAACACTGCCGGTGTGAAAGTTACACGACACACGGTGTTAAATTTTTGATCGTGTGAATTGACGTTCACAGCACCAATAATGTAAAAAGTATAAGTTCTTTATTTAAAACTCTTGGTTACTTCGACACTTGGTATTTAATTTTTATTTTGAAATATTCTACATCAATGATAATAATATTCAAGTGCTGCAACCTATAAATTAATTTATAATTTTTAGCTACAGATTATATTCTTTGAACTTTGGCGATTTGAGCTTAACTTTTTTCTCAGGTTTTGTTTGCATGGACATATAAAATATACAAGCCTATATGCTTGAAAATTAATTCGTTAAATATACTATTTGAATATTAATAGGTTATTTCATTCATAAAAGTTCAAATTAGTAGAATTCAATTTTCAAAGTTCATTAAGTTGGTTACCATATTATCGGACAATATTTGAGCTAATAACAATGAACGGTGTAAAAGAATATACTCATGCCGTGTTCAAAGTACGACTTGATATTTTACACCAAAAAAATTTCACACCGAGCAGATCTAGTAAAGTCTTCGGGGACCATTTTCACACCAAAAATTTTCTGTGGTGTATTATTTAAATATAGATATACTAGCAATATTAATTTAAATCCAGATAACAATAAACTCGGTTAGAAAAACTAACCCTAAAAAATCTTGCCTATTTTACCCCGAATTCTTCTAATATATTCAATAATTATATTAAAAATATTTTTTCACAAGATTATGACATTTACAATAGAGCGGAAATGATAATATGTAATTAGAGCAAACACTCGAGTAAAAAAGGAAAATAATAATAATAAAGTAAATAGATGATCGTGACATGAAATGTTTGAAAGCGTGCTGTAACAGAAGCTCAGAGGATCAAAATGCAGCCCTTCAATGAGAAGAAGAGATTACCTTGAGGGCTTTCTATATACATTATACTAGTAAATCTGTAGCACTGTTTCCTGGGCTCAACTTAACCTGCGACATCCACAGTAGTATAGTTAGTATGTATAACTAAACAAGCAACGAGCATTCCCATTGCCGTTTTGAGATTACTTAAAATAACACCCTACTATCTTTACATTTATACATATTTCACTAAAAAAACATAATCCCGTCGATATTTCTTACACATTATAATCCCATCCTATTTTTCTATTTTTATTTTTACACCTAACTGTATACATTCTTGTGTCACTAACCGTATAATCTACACGTCATGACATAGCACACTGATTATTTTTTAACAACTCTCAAAAAATATAAATGTCAACTCAATAATTTATTACAAAAAGTTTTAAAAAAGATTATTTTAACTATCATACATAACGAAAAATATAATACTAATATTTTATTCGTACTTTCAACAGTAATCTCAAAATATAAGTATCCAAAACATTCTTTTCCGCATGCGGAGTGAATGGGGAGTTTTTTTTTGGCGGAGTGATTGCGGAGTGACGCGGATTTTATTTCACTCTCAATTCACTCCGGCCCGGAGTTTTAATACTTAAATTAATTTATTTCAATTTATATTAAACCGTTAAATAGTGTGCAAATGTGTGCGAGTGTGCAAATGCGTGCGAGTGAGCAAATGTGTGTGTGTGTGGCAATGTGTGCGAGTGTGCAAATGTGTGCGTGTGTGCAAATGTGTGCGAGTATGCAAATGTGTGCGTGTGTGCGAATGTGTGCGTGCGCGTATGTGCGAGTGCTTGATTATGTGTGCGTGTGTGTGTTCGAATATGTGTGTGGGTGTGTGCGTGCCTATTAGCTGATCAGTAATTTTATATACGAGTTTTTACTTCGATTATATTAAGTCGAGTTATATTTTATTAATTATATTCTTAAAACTCCTCTCCGGAGTGAATTTCACTCCGGAGGAAGTAAATTAATAAAAAATTACGTACTCCGCAAAAACTCCTCTTCGGAGTGAATTTCACTCCGAGCGGAGTGAATAATTAAAAATTCATTCACTCCGCATTCACTCCGCGAATTTTTTACAGTGTATATATTTTTGATCTTGCCGTGGAAAAATTTTTGTTTTTAGGTAAAATTGGTAATAAACATATGACAAATATTGATTCGTACTTTAGTTTTGTCTAAAAAAATAAATAAAGTGTATACGGAAAAATTTTTTGTAATCATAAGCTAAGATTACTTAGTAAAAAATACCGGTTTTGAAATACGATAATATTTTAATAATTTATATCATGTATTCTCATACCATATTCACTTCTTAATTACGATGCAATTTCATTTGTTACTATACCAAAAATTTTTGTTACTCCGTCTTTTGATATGACGACGAAACTCTTTTTTTTCGTGTAAGCTTGAACAGAGAATTGAAAAAAGAAAAAATATCATAATAATAATAAATAAAATATTATGACAATTGATTGACAGTATTATATAGAATAATCTTTAGATCAGTGACGTAAATATCTCATGCTCAACTGCTTGCTCGCACAAGCATAAGATTTTTCGGCTGGGGATACTGTGTATCGCATGGTAGTGTAGCGCATATACAACAATTATGACAGAAAAATGATGGTGTATAGTAGACACGTGAATCGAATAATAACATATATTAGACTATACTGTAACTCACAGTCTCATATCTGAGAGTGCCACACACTATTCGCTGGCTCTTGGCTCACAGTTTTTTTTTTACATCCCAGTCGTTCGTTATCAAAGATTATGTGCTTCATGAGGCACAAATTTAGGGTTTCATGTATAACTATATATATATATATATATATATATATATGTATATATTATTGTATATATTTTGTTAGAGTGAGTGAGTAAGTGCGGGTAACTAAAATAATACGGCGATAAAACTGCAATGTCTGTCTCGAATAGCGACAGGGAACCGGGATGGATTTAATTTTCGATTGCCACTTCTACAGGATGCAATGGAAATGTATGATTAAATTGTCACTGATAAAATACTATAGTTACATCTTATTAATCCACTTTTCAAATGACTAATTTAATTAATTAATAAATAATAAATTAGTAAAAATTTAAACTTGATGGAAAAATCATTTGTCTTTAAATTTAATTTGTGATATTTATTATTATGTTAATAAATATATGATATAAAGTATATCGTTTACTTACGTCTGTAACTTGAGAACATTCAAAAAGATAACGTTTTATTACCCATCACTCCTATTACTTATCATAAACTTAAACTTATATCACTATATGCATTTATATTTATTGTTATTAGTGTAACATGTGCTTTGCATTACATGTGTGTTTCACCATTTATGTTAACGTATCATTCCGCTAATATAATAGCTATTGCGCAAAGACTATAGCAAACTTTACATTTTTTAGACAAACTTTCCTTAATCGCATTAACAATTTGCTTAATAATAACAAAAAATTAAAAAAAAAAAAAATGCATTTTACGACGCAGTAAAATTTGTGAATTTTCCAACGATATCAACACATTGTTAAGATAACTTGAGCAATATAGATTATATTTGTTTAATCATAAAAATTTTTTTTTTACTGTTGGGTTAAAACATAAAAAAATAATCTTATACTAATATCTATTAATAGCAATAATAGAATTAAAAAAAAAAACGAAAATATATTAACTATAACTCAAATAATAATAATAATAATAATAATAATAATAATAATAATAATAATAATAATAAATAAGTTACCGTGAAATGAAGTTGAATTCAAAAAGCTTCATGAATAAACTTATTCGTATAAGCTTAATTATGATAAATGACTGGATAAATATATACATATATATGAGAAATAAGTTTATGAGAAGGATGATGATAACGACTACGTAATAGTTTAAGAAACCGATGTTAAGTTTCGCATGGTTAAACGATGAATTGAGGTGTGTCAAAATATATAAGAGCTATATATTAGCGTAAAAATATATGATATATGATATATGTATAGTGGTAGTAAATGGGAAAATATTCTTTCAGCAATGAAGCTGAAGTTATCTGACATGAGGTATACTATAGAGGGTATAATAGTGGGTTGAGAGCCGAGATCGTCGTTCATCATTCTATTGCCCTGGCAGGCGCGAGAATATTCATAGACTACCCCTGTTATATATGTATATGTATATGTATATGGCTACTCTCCACCCCGGTATATTTAGCATAGACCGAGCATTTTCTGTTAGTGTAGCGGCAGCATTGGTGAGCTGATATGCGGTGGTCGCAGTCTTTTGTAAAAGAGCCCACAGAATGGAAGGGGCTGTGATATATTACGGTGCCAGAGCACGTGGCTCATTTCACACCTTCATACAATCTTCATCGTCTTCTCTGTCTTTGTAAAACTAACTTATCTTCGTCGTCCTCGCCGGCTCGTTGCTTCTGCCGCTGTAGCTCGCCATAGACCTCAACAGTCCTCAATGTAGACAAACTTTTCTGCTCTTTAAAATTTTAAATTCATGATGATTAATCAGGTGTCATGTGCTGAATAATTTTATTATTTTTATAAAAAGTACTTTCTTTATTTTATCCATACAATATTTTTTTAAAAATTATCTTCAACTAAAATTTACGACCATAATGGCGCATTTAATTTTTTATCTATCAATTTAAAAAAAATTATTTTATGAATAATTGAAATAGGTTTCATTGAATTTCAGCACAAGTGTCGTTTGATTAAAATTATTATGTAATAATTTATAATCGATGAGAATCGGTAATTACTCTGAGAAAATCCCAACACTGTAGGCTTAGTAAACCGACGGCGGGAAAATAATTTGCTATATCGTATTAAGCCAGATCTGCTAAGTTATGTTGGGCCTATTTACCAACTCAACCAAATTTATTGCACAACCCAATTGCGAAGCAGTGAGATGTGTACTCTCTTAAATTTTAATTGATTATTCGCTCTTTACTAGTGAAAAGTATGTCACTAATTCAAATGTGCCTTTTCATAGCTTAAACACTCTTTTATTGCGAAGTATCGAGATAAATCAACTCATCCACATGAATCAAATAATATTTAAATTACGCGGGAAAAAATACGGATTTATTTATTTTTAATAAATTAATATTTTAATTATTCTGTCACTAAATATGACTGAATATATGAAATTATTATGTATATATAATTTAAAGAAAATGAAAAAAATTTGCTCTATGCCATGTTTCTTATGACTATAAAAATTAAACAGATCATTAATTAATCATTGAAATCAATCAGTTTGCTTGTCAATGATGAGATTGTTCTCATTAAAATTTAATGATAACAGAAATAAACAAAAGATTTCAGAGTATATATTTTAATAAACATCTAAATTCAAATCATACTCAATTAATTTTGTAGTAATTCTTGGACAGTCACATAATGCAAAATAAAAAGTATAATAAGTAAATGATAAATAGTAAAAATGAAAATATGTGTATGAAAAGGAAACATATATCTATATATATTTGAATTGAATAACTGCGGCAGGATCACGGCAGAAATGCAATGTCGTCGGTTGGGTTGTTTATAGAACATAGGAGAAGTCCAGTGAAGAAGTAGTAAGTGATCAAGCTCCGCGGGGTGGACGGCGGCGTCGCGAGCTGCCATGTTGGCTGAGTCAAAGGCGCCGCCCCGAAGCCGCGACTCCATTGGCGGTGACGTCACTGCCTCACGGATGCGAGGGGTCGAGGAGGCTAACACACACCTAAACACGTAACACTCTTACACCAAATCATAACACACGGATCTGTTATTCTCTATAGATGTTTTTTGACCCGAGAGTATTATTCAATGACTTTGTCAACTACTTTTATTTATTTTTAATTTTAATGGGATTTGTTAATTTTCTTTAGACTCCATTGCACTGAGAAAACAATTTATTTGAGCCAACTACATGTATTTATTTGACTGAATAAAATCATTTATTTCATTCAAATATATATTTGTTTATAGTTAACAAATCTTAGTTGAAAAAAATTCCACTGCGACTGGTGGCGCTATCAAATACAGATTTGTTAACTATAAACAAATCATTATTTCATCCAAATGAACCATATCTTTGTCTCAAATAGAAACTAACTGGGTCCATTCAAATATGGGATTTATTTACCTGAAACAAATCTCATTTGGCTCAAATAAATTGTTCTCTCAGTGTGATATTCTTGATCGATATTGAAAAAATAATTTTTTTAATGTGCTTTCATTTGTTTTAAAAGAATTTTTTTCTACACATTTTTATTGTAATTTTTTTTTTTTTCAATATTTGAATTAATTTTGTGTAGTAAAAACAATTTTTTTTATAATCTTATTGTAGGTGAAGTATTTTAGTTTATTTTAATTAAATTCTTTTTATTTTGAAATTTATTATTGTTATATATGTTTCGAAAAATTAAAACACGTGGAGCTGAAATAACTCAAACGATAAAAAATATCATGTATTTATAAAAATTATTTTTTATGTCTAAGTAAAAAAGAATAAATAAAGTAATAAGAAAAAATTTTTTTTGTTGGACGTGAGTTGTTTTATTGTCAGAAGAAATGATAATTTAGAGCGTGTGCGTGTAAGAAATATTATTCAAGGATATATTTTTTCAAAGGTATGCTAGAATAATAAAAAAAAAATCTACCCTTATTTTTGCCCCGAATGTAAGAGAAAAAAGTAGACAGATAGACACACACTTCTACAGGGACATATATATATATACAAGTATATATTACCTGTAAAGGAGAAGCTCGCGGAATAGGAAAAAGTTAGTCTTTGTGATTGAAAATTGATGGACTGGAATCAACGGGGCTGAGAATAAACCAAGTAAGACACGGGAATGGTTTCTCGGGTCCATTTATAATAATCTAAAAATATCTTGAATTTAAAATAAGAAAAAAAATTAATTTTTTTTTTAACTGATGTTGAGTAAATACTTAATTAATAATTTAAGTTTTAAGATTAAGTTTTTATGTAAATATTTGAGTATTTAGACATAACGCGTGTTAAAGTAATACAAATAAATCTCAAAGAATCAAAGACTCGTTAACATCGTTAAGTTTAATACTACTAAGCCATCTCCATCGCCACAAGTCTACTGCGAAACACGCTAAGTTTTCACCCACTTTTCCATCTTAAACAGGATTACAGGTTAAACTACGAATAAATTCGAACAGCCAACTCTCTCAGGCGGTTCTTAAGTCTACATATCGATACAAAATATGTATTACATGTCTCTTAAATTATTGCACCACCTTAAAATAATCCAATATCTAAGGAAGTACTTACATATATATATACTTATTATATATACTGTTAAATGAGCGGAGTGAACCCGGAGCTATCCGGAGTGGGTGACTGTTTACTTATTTAATTCCCTCGGAGTAAAATTCACTCCTAAAAAGTGTTTAATTTAATATTAAAACTCTGAATCGGAGTGAATACAGATTGAAATATCCCGAGTCAAAAAACAAATTATAGTTTAGTCTTCAAAAGCCTCAATTCCTTAGATGTTTCATTTCCCACCCAGAAAATAACTCTACTTTAGTACTCAAAATCCTCAATGAGAACTATGAGGTTTAAATGCGAATAATTTATCGATTTTTAATTATAAGTAAGACGTCAAAATCCTCAACGAATCAAAAGTGATATTTTGGGCTTTTAAAAATTTTAGATAAAAAAGGGAGGGGAGAAAATACGTCGAATGAGACTTTCGAGGTTCAAAGGTAGATAAAATTATTCTTGTATGTTTTGAGTATTTTGAAGCTCTAACCAAATTATGTTATTCCAGTTTTGGTAAAATTGGTCGTAACTACTACTTTGAGAACTAAACTACAATAACTTTCTATACTGCTATCAATCTTAAAATTCTAAACTGATCCTCAAAAACCTCATTGAGAACTTTGAGACTTAATCGGGATACCCCGTATGCAGAGCAGTGATTTCTTTTTAAACTCTGGAACTTCGAGTGACGGAGTGAATTCGGATTGGAGTAAAATCTGTAACCACTCCAAATTCACTTCCAATTTTTTACAGTGTATTTAGCAAAATTGAACAATAGTAAAAATTCTACAACTTGATTGACAATTTAATTTTACAATTTGGAATACTGTATTAAATCTGGTATAAGCCTGATCAAAAATTATGACTAGCAACAAATACTTTCGATATATCTAGTCAGATTAAATTAGATCTTCGTTGACTTTTGTAGATTTATATAAATCTATTTAAATCGATGTACTAGAATCTAAATTTTTTTTAATTTGACGTCTGTTTAAAAGTTGAAATTTTAAAGTTTCGTAAATTGACATTTTTAGCCTCGATCATTTTTTTCTGTGTTGGAAGATTTTAAAAAAATAACACAAAATTACTGTAACATAAAAAATAAAAATAATGCTCTTTACTATACGGTAAAAACACTCTAGAGTTATTTGGACCGACTACTTCAGTCGCTCTATAATAAATAAGTTAATACGTTCAGAGAATTCATCCTGGATTATATTAACTAGAGAAATAGCTCATAAAAGTTCAAGTTTATTTATATATAGTTAATAATAAAACTAAAAGTGACGTAGTTCATAGACAGACGTAAAACTTATTGTTGGTTTATGTATTTTGAAATTGCGCGTAAAATATAACAGAAGTATTTAATTAATTTAAAACTTAATCTTTATATTATTATTTAAAAAATGATAAAAAGTTAACCTTGATTATTTGGCATTTATTTTTTCAAGAGTTTCTCTGTCTTGTATATCGAAGATTCTGCAAAGAAAAACATATTTTTTTTTAAACCAAAAATATTGCTTGGTAGTAAAATTAAAAATTTTCGAGAAAAAGATTATTCAAAAAATGAACAAAAAAATTAATTTAATCTAACAAATGTATTGTCTTTTGACGTTAGATACACGGAATTATTTTCAAGATTTTTAAAAATACAATATATATAATATATATGTGTATATAAAAGTTTGCACTCTTACAGCTTACCCCACTACTATTTCGTTTTCCACCCTCTTATAAAGTGTGTATACCCTTAGAAGGTAACATCGAAGGGATGAAAATCCGCTCCGCCCAGCCACGTGACTTCAGAGCGCAGAACAAGTACTGGCTTTCTTTGTCTGCTGGTAATTTTTTCTCTCTTTAGATTTCTTTTCTCTCAGCTCTCATTTTTTTCATCATCCACCCCCTCATCGCCTCTTATATTCCAGATTCCAGCTCCTTGCTTCAGTTTCTCTCTCCCATACTTTTAGGCTCCTTTTTTCTTCTCTCCCAATGTCGGCTTCTCGACGACTTTATGCCTCATAAAAATGATATAAAATTTGTAAAGACGGAGCGTCGTAACGACCTAGCGGCTTGCCTGTATATAGAGTAGATGAGGGTCGGAAAAACTCTACTGACGTTACTGTGTTACTACTGTGTATGTACAGTATAACTAAAAGAAAAAATTTTTCGGGATATGACACACTAGAAAACAAGAGACGCCAACTGCTTCGGTCACAGTAAAAGAAAATTCATGAAATTATTTATTTAAATTTTTAATATTCCTAATCAAGACTTTTCAAAACTATGACTGAGAAAAATTTGATTTTTAGTCAATAGGCTGGAAAAGAAAATTCTACTGACTTCGTTTTTCTTAATTTGAATTTTCTTGATAATTTTAGTTAATTACTTACAACAAAATATATTCTTAATAAAATCTATTTAACGCGGTCAAAAACGTTGTGATTTAAAAAAATAAAACACTTTTTTCCCGAAAAGTTTCATGTACATAAGTCATAAAGTCTTAACTCACCTCTTTTATTTCTTCAGTCTGTAATAAATACATTTACTATTATGAAGTATATTGCATTCGGCACAGAATAAAATATATTATGTGTTATATATATTATATAGAACAATTTTATATTCAAACGTATCACATTTTAGTATCGTGTCCGATCGTAAAGTCATGGGTATCATTAGAATTTTGAGCGTGTGAAATTGGCGAAATTACGATCTGAAGTATACTTGTCTGAAATCCCAAGGAGATAATAAAAATTCGTAAAGAAAATGATGTTTGGTTCAAAATTAAATGACAAATAATTTAATAATTTAAGAAAGATAAATAATAATAACTCCTTCAATATTATCCCCAGTTGGAATTTAACTTCGCTTTGAGTACTCAATATCTTTGAATAGACCAATTTGAGTACTTGACATTCTTAAGTGGACCTAAATAAGTATTTTTCATACTTTATAATCTTATTAGCTATTATGGATTCTAAAAAATCAAAATTTAATATCTTTTTAGGACCTATAAAAACTATTCATTCTTATTTGGTAGGATAAATTCTTACTCTGTAAAGCTGAAACAGTAACTATTCACTGTTTCACAGTATAAGTATACAAAGTGGTTTTCAGATTTAAAGAGTAAATTTTTGATTAAGCCTAAGCATTCTTCGTATGACCAATTCCCAACTCCTACCCTAGTCAAAAATAAAACTTGATTTAGACTTGACCGTACTTAATCACGATTTAAGACGACCAAGTCTAAATCAAGTTTTATTTTTGACCCGGGTACATTTAGTCCTTTAAATTATAATTTAATTTTTTCTTTAATTTATAATATTTTGATACACAGAAAAAAAAGTTATCTTGAGTCAAGAAAATATTTTTGAAGACCACCGTTTTCGGGAACCAAGTCAAGATTTTCTTGAGCTAAGAGAATTTATCTTGATGGTCAGATAAAATTACTACTTTATCTGAGAAAGTTTAGGTCTCCAAAAAAATTTTCTTGAATTAAGAATATTTACCTTCAACCAAGAATTTTTTTTTTTCTGTGTAGACTTAACGAAGCCCTATTAGCACTCTGTACGTTTAATAACATATTGATTATATATCAGAAAAATATCATCTTTCTTTTTGAATTTAAATTTATAGGTTTCGCTCTAAAACGAAAAGTGTGTTACAAGTGTATTGTTTTAACACACATCAAAGACCATAAGCAAAACTATAGTTTTTTGTAGTCACTTAAAACACGTTTAAGGGTCTATTTAATATCTATAAATTGCTTATGCTATTTCTCTGTTATGTGACAAGTGTGTTAACTTCGACTACACATTCGGTATTAGTGTTTAAATAAATCTGTTAAAACTACAGATCTACTAAATCCTAGTAAATAGTGAAGAATTTATAGGCCTAAGTAACCTTTTATATCGTGTATTTAGGCTTTGATAAGTATTAATAATTTAAAATTTTAACGCCTATGTATAACGACTGAACATGTCACTTTCTCCCGTAGCTGGCATTTATAGGATTTATACAGGAGTTATTTGTCTATATAAATTATAAGTACTCAGTAATCCTTTTTCTTTCTCGATCTGAAACAATTATCGTTTTTTTTTTTTTTTTTTTTTTTATTATTTATTCTATAAAAATTTCTAGGTTCCATCTTGCCTCAGTTTAATATTTCATCTTTAAAAGCATACACTATATATTTAAAATGAAAAAATGTCAACATCGATATAGATATTTATTGGAAACAAAAATTAAAAAGTAATAAAAATGAAAAATGATGTACGATCGCTGATAAACAATATTAAACGATGTGTCAGAGCCAATAATTGCTTCGTTATTTCCGTCAATTGATCAATAAATAAATAAATATAACAATAAATAAATAAAAAAAAAAACAATCGATGAGATCCGTACTTGAGTTCTTTGTCCTATTTTATCGTACAGTGGGCAGACACAAAGAAAACGTTATCTTCGCTAGTGTTCGATAGGAGTCTAAAAAAAGCGGTTTTACAAGAAAAAAGCATATACTGTTTGCTCCATACTCGTCTACTATCATTAATAAAACACAATTGAGCATGTCGGCGTCAATTGATCTTCAGGTATACACATCTATATATCTATATCTACAACCTTCTGTAGCTGACGGTGATAGACATACATATTCTTTCATGATACTACATTTCGCCGACATGTTTACTTGTCCAAAGAAATTACATGATTGCTGATATTAATAACAAATAAATGATATATAATAAAACAAAATTTTTTTTTCATATTTTTAAAATAAATTTTTAATTAAAAATTACATTCCCATAATTTAACATAAAAAAATAAATATATAAATAACTTTTTGATAAAAAATTGTGTATATTAAATTTTAATTGTTTTATTGATGTTTATTTTAAAAATAATATTTTACAACTGTAGTCATAATTCGTAATACATTAATCTATTGATAAACAGTTGATATTATAATATATATATGTATATACGTTTGAGAGATCAGATGAATCAAAAGAGCCAATAATAATCAACGACCACGAAGCCAATACAGGTAATCCATAATCCTCCAATTATCAAATTACAATAACTATATATACTCTAGTTGATACTATATATATTATCTACATCAATCCAATGTTAACCGAACATTTCTGCACGTTCCCACATTTACTACTTCATACTCACGATCTCTCTTGCTTGTTATATCACTGTCTCTTTCTCATACACATATACACATCTATCCACACACACACACACACACACACACACACACACACACACACACACACACACACACAATTAATTGAAGAAATACCCTACCCAGTATACATTGGATACAGTGACGAGCACGTCGAGGCTAGGGTTTGTTCTCCGTTAAAAAATCAACGATTCCCCTCTTCACGTATTTCTCCTACCTCAGTCACACCACACACACACACATACTCCTCACAAACCCACAATATTACACATGCTCAATTGTCCACACAGTAAGGACGTTAAACAACGCCCCCGCAGGCTTGTAGGCGTGGCTTTACTGTCATTTGTCTCTCGTGAACCTTGCTTACTTTCTTCTTATTCCCACAACCTTTTCTTCCTCTACTTCCTCGTTACTTCTTTTTGTACTTGTTCATCTTCTACAACCATACCGTCAACGTTCAGAGTTGACGTATGTACTACCTCAATCCACGTTCTGAACTGAGTGCTTTCCTGCGACCTTTACATTCACTACTTTTTACTTTTTATTTTTATATCTCTTATCTCCTTTACCTTTAAATTAAACTAGTGTATTTATATTTTCATTTCTATATTTTTGCTCCACCTCTCTTATAATTTTAGCCATCAAATAAAACATTTAATATTTATTTTCGATAACAATTTAAGTGTTTCTCAGCTTCAAAATAAATTATAAATAAAATATGTAACTCTAAGAACAAATATAAAAGCAATTTGAAAAATAAATCCACTCGTAGTTTATTTTCCAATTTTAAAATATTTGCCCTCATGTACAATAAACATACAATATGTAAAATATTATTATAGATATACATATATATATTTTTTCCTCAGCATATCCTTGTCTCAACACTTGATAAAGAAATAAAAAAAAAAATAAGAGAATCTCAATACCCACACAAGTAACTTATACAAATATATATAACCTGTGTAGAAAAGGTGTATCATGGAATAGAAAAAGTATATCACACATCACCCAGAAAAGCTCTGCGTTGAAGCGGCGAGTACTTGAATATACACTACCAAAATACAAAAAACTATACACAGAGATCGAGTGGCTGTGTGATGCATATCACCTACAGTGGGGCTGACTACACCATTACCTTTTATACTTAAATCCTCGTCGGGTATCACCACCAATAGGAGTGGCTAACTTATCCCCACTATTTGCAACAGCATCCCCACCAAAATTACCACACACACACATGCACACAACAGAGACAGAGCACATCAGATAGCGCACTGAAAGAGAAGCGACATAGGAACGAAGCTCGTGAATTCTTTTACTTGCGTTGGCGTTGCCGTTGGTTCAGTGTTGGTGCTCATGCACACATTCGTTGTACGTTGGTCATAGTAGTGGTAGTGTGTCAGAGCTGATGGAGAAGGGATACTATGGAAGCTGGATGAGATGAAGAGGGAGTAAGTCTGGGATCGTAACATGAGCGGCGCAGTCAGACAGTCAGGCAGGCTGGCTAGCCGGCAACCAGGACAGAGAAGACTAGTATTGAGAGAATAGAGAGTATAATAGTGAGGGAAGACTATAACTAGGCGGCTACTACTCAACACTACGCAAGCTACACTATACAATACAACACAACACAACACAACTAGGCTAGACAGAAGCCAGCTAGCCAGATCTAGCACATCTACCGTACAAGCACAGTGTATAACATCACCCAAGACCACTAGATCCGTGAGCTTACTCCGACTTACGGACTTAAGCCGGCAGCCAGTCCGAAAGGCTCTATCGGTTAAGCCTCCTCGTCGACCCTCTGTACACACTACTGAAATCTACAACGCGGCGGTACAATTGGTGTTGTGACTACTTGCTCACCTGGTTAAAAATATTTACCGTCATACCTGACCTGGAAGCTCCGAATCACCAGCCATGAGCTTTGGCTGCTAGTTAATAGCTTCTTTTACAACCTCCAGAGACTTAACTTTACAAATTAGATGCTATAATAAAACGCTAATTATTAACGGTCTTTGAAAAAATCGTGTTAATTTATTGGATGTTGGATGCTAATTACCAATTAGTTTATGTTATATTGTTTTGTTTAATTACATTGTCACGCGGTTTGTGTTACAACACACGTAGACTGAACTCGGACTGTGTGCGTCGACTCGCGGAATCGCGGAGGCTGGTCTTGACGACATACCGCGACAGCTCGCGTTATAGGTGAGTCTGGCGAATCTCGTATTGTAGCTTCATAACGGTAACTGTTGTAGTCGCGAGTGGTAGTATTTAAAGTAAAGCTCAGGCTAGAAATAGTTTAAGAAATATGTGGAAAATATTGTCAACTTTTTTTTACTGGTACCGTTGATCAGATCAAGCCTTGGACTACTATTTTATTTACGAATTTTGATATCTAATTTTTTTAAAATTTGTTGAGTGTACGTCTAAGTTTTTAATAATTCAGGATTTAATTGGATAATTATTTTGTAAGAGTGAAATTTTTTAATTAAAAAAAAATTAGACATTAAATGAAATTTAAGTTAGATTCAAATACTGAGTTGGGAAAAGTGATTGAAGTGAAACTGACAGCAATTATTTAAAAATAATTGTGTGTGTTACTAATTATTTTAAAAATTATAAATGTTTGTTAGATGTTGTACATGTCAGTAAGCTGATGAACTGAAAGAATTGTACTTAGTGTTAATATATTTTGTGAGATAAATATTGGTATTGATACTAATATTGATATAAATATTTATTTAAGTGTGTTGTTGTTGTTGTTAACAAGTGGAGGGCAGTATTATTGTCCGAAGTGTACGGAACAGTCGGCACGACGTTAACCTTCTACAGTATGGAGCGCGGCGGGGGCGGGGGTGGCCTCGAACTCGCCGGCGGAGGTGGCGGTAATACTGAACTGTGTCTCCAGGACCTGGTGACCGGTTCAGCGACTGGACTATCGGTCCAGCACTACCAGCATGCCGCTGCAGCAGCCTCCATGGCTGGGCTACACGGTGACCATCTTCAAGGTGCTATGCACCATCACGATGTTCATGCCAATACACATCATGACACCTCAATGCTCCATAATTCTGGCCACCAACTCAGTCATGAGCCTTTGGAGAAAATGAAATGTAAGTTTTTTTTTTATGATTATTTTTAAAAAGGTACCATTACTTATTTTGTACGACATTTTAATTTTTTAAATATATGACTTATTTGTATGACCAAGTTCTGTTATCATACGTATCATTCTTATATGTTTTAACGGACGTCTTACCGTCGGATAACTATACACTTTTAATTTCAGTATAATTGTTTGTAAATATAATTTAAAATATTTTGTTATACGAAGATAAAACAATATTTTTTTGGTATTTAGGTAAATAATTTGTTATTTTTTTACGATGGTATTTGTCAACAATAAATATTTTTTAAAAAAGAAAAACATATTTATGGTCGTGTTGATTAAAGAAATAATTTTTATAAAGTTGATGAAAAATTTTTAAATAAAATAGGATATTGATGTACCTGAAGATCAGGACGTTTTTCGCCCAACGGAAATGGAAAAAAATTTATGTAGTTTGATTGCTTAAGGAGTAATTCCGGAAATTGGGGGTGACCTAAAATTTTTGGCTGACATACTGGCATCTATATGCGAAAAATTTCGGAAAGCTAGTCATACGTCTAGTCATAGATTTTTTACTTTAAAATTTTTTTTTTATTTTCGTTCCGCGAAAAACGTTCCAATCTTCAGGTACATGATATTTGAATGTGAAAGGAGCAGTATCGAAATGCTTAAAAAATGGATCATAGACAAAAACAAAATTCTCGACTGAAAGTAAATGTTTTTGATTCAATAAAATTTTTTTGAAAACGTCAATTTTCTTGGATAAAGCAGAAATCTTTTCTGACCAAGACAAATTCTTTTGGTTCAAGAAAATCTTGACTTGGTTCCCAAAAACCTTCGTTTTTTAAAATATTTTCTTCACACGAAAAAATTATTCTTGTTAAAAATGCTATGGTGTCATAAGACAGTTGTAAACTTTACTATGGCCGTAGGTAATTTTTACATGTGTGCTAGTCAAAAAACAAATTATAGTTTAATCCCCAAAAGCTTCAATTCCTTTGATGTTTTATTTGCCGCCTATCAGAAAATAACTTTACTTTAGTACTAAAAATTCTCAAAGAGAACTATGAGGTTTAAATGCCAATAATTTATCGGTTTTAAATTATAACTAAGACCTCAAAATGCTCAACGAATGAAAAGCTATGTTTCAGACTTTGAAAAATTTTAGATAGATGAAAAAAGAAGGGGAGAGAATACGTCGAATGAGACTTTTGAGGTTCAAATGCAGATAAAATTATTCCTGTATGTTTTGCGTATTTTGAGGCTCTGTTCCAGATTATGTTGTTCCAGTTTAGTCCTCAAAGTGGTAAAATTGGTCGTAACTACTACTTTGAGGACTAAAGTAAGATAACTTTCTATACTGTTGTCAATCTTAAAATTTTAAATTGATCCTCAAAAACCTTATTAAGAACTTTGAGACTTATATCCGAATTTGTTTTTTGACTCGGGTGTATTTGAATTTCTGCAGGTGCCAACATGGTCCGGCTTTACTATAACACCATAGTATTTCAAACGACAATAATTTCTTCGTGCACTGAAAATAACTCTTTTTTCAGTGTACACTACACGGAAAGAAAATTATAGGGAGTATTCCTATGCATTATAGGAATGATTCCTATATATTATAGGAACCACCCCTATACCATTATGGCAACCATTCCTACACTATTATAGGAACCATTCCTATAATAGTATAGGAACCATTCCGATAATATTATAGTAACTATTCCCATTAATTATAGGAACTATTCCTATAATAGTATAGGAACCATTTCTATAATATTATAGGAACCATTCCTATAATATTATAGGAATGGTTCCTATAATTTATAGGAATCATTCCTATGTATTATAGGAATCGTTCCTATGTATTATAGGAACCATTCCTATAATTATAGGAACTATTCCCATAATGGTATAGGTATCATTCCCATTAATTATAGGAACTATTCCTATAATAGTATAGGAACCATTTCTATAATATTATAGGAACCATTCCTATAATATTATAGGAATGGTTCCTATAATTTATAGGAATGGTTCCTATAATTTATAGGGATCGTTCCTATGTATTATAGGAACCATTCCTATAATTATAGGAACTATTCCCATAATGGTATAGGTATCATTCCCATAATTATAGGAACTATTCCTATAATTATGGGTAATATTCCTATATCTAAAGGACGTGTTCCTATAATTGTTGGTCGTCATTCCTATACTGGTATGTGATGAAATTTCACAAAATTATAGGAACCATTCCCATAATTTTCTTTCCGTGTATTTAAAACTGAATGAATGCAAATTAGTGAATATTCACTATTTGCTAGTGACTTATTTCGCAAATTTACTTTTAGATAAAATGTTATTGTAACAGCAAGGAGAAATAATGTATATATGTATGGAGATATTAATAGCTAGAGTGTTATAATTTATTAGCTAATATATAATTGTCAGAATGTAAAGAAAATGTGTAAGAAGAAGAAGTTTAGCTAGACGATAGAAAGATACTACCACCTGTTTTGTGATTCATTAACTCACCGGCTTATCGGGATAAGGCAGACTTATCCGGGGCTTGAACCTTCACTGACATCGTGCCGGTTAAACTCGATTTTATTCCAATGACACTAATACTTTAAGTTTCCTTTTAATTTTTATTTAACATTATTGGTTTTTCGATTAACCCGAAATTCGTATATTTTTTATAGAACTTATTATCAAAATGCATTCGAAGCTTATAATTACCTTTCCAAAAATCACCTCAAATTATTTTTCAATTTTCAAGTATCAAAATTTCAAATTATTTTGGATAAGCATTCAATTTTCTCGGCTTGTATACAATTTTTAAATATCAAGCCAAACAATCTGTCAGCAAACAATTTAATGAATTTTTTTTATTTATGATATAAAAAAATTTATCGCTAATTAATTGCTAACGTAATGAGTATTTGGTAATTGCATTTAATAATTATAAAAGAGTAAACTTTTTTTGTTTAAAATTCAATTTAAAATGAATAGAAATTACGATAATAATGAATACTTGGATAATTAATAGGGGCTTCAGTTACGATCAACGACATCGTAAAGTAACGATAAGAGCCGAGAAATTAAATGTCTTTAGTTACTTGAGAGTATGGAAGTTTTATTTTTAAAAAGTAAATTGAATTTTTCGCTCAATAAATTTATTATGATTGAGATCTTTTACTAAAAATACATGATGCTAAAAGTAGCAGACATCAGAAAATTTTTTTATTTTCATAAACAAGATTTTGGTGAATAAAATAATATTTTTTTTTAGAAAAAATTTTTTAGTGCAAGAAATTTTTTCTCGCTCTAATAAAATTTTTGTTTTCAATTCGTAATGCAAAAAATTTCTAAAGCCAAGTAAAAATTTACTTGGGACGGGTAAAATTTTTTACGCCAATAAATTTTTTCCTCTGCCTATCATTTGATTTTTAAAATTTTTCACATTATATTCCAACGTGTTAATTTATTAATACCAATAATAATAGTAGTAAAAATAGTATTGAGTTTAAATAAAAATAAATGAATTAAAATGAAAGTTTAGTTATCGATAGATCATATATTTTGACATATATTTAACCTCTCGTTTATCATGATGATAAAAGAGCGTGTATAGAAAATCTGTTAGTTTACTTGATCAATGCCAACAATAATGTGAATCCCAATATTTAGCCAACGGGGTGAGTAGCCATACGGTCACATTAAGTGTGGCCCAACACAACTACCCCTGTGTAGTTCTCTATTATACAAGTCACATTATTCAGTACCCCTTTTATTATCATCACATTCTAACTAACTAGTCTACTAGTGTACATACAAATATCTATATATATATTTGTACAGTGGTTGGTCGGTGCGTTTGGCAGATGTGCTCCGAGTCAACCCTTATATATATTATGTATTGCTTTACCTCTTATTTCTTTAATAGTGTTGACAAATTGCTCGGCTAGCCAACCCTCCCCGGGGAGTTCAGGGCTCGCCTTATGTGTCTCTGGTGTCTCTGCTCTTCCCGTCTCGCCTGTACCACAAAATCGCAGTCAACGGACGAGGCTGAGGTTAAGGTGTAAGGGGTAAATTCTTCTAGCCCTCTTACTAAAGTAATCCAAGTTATTTCAAGTCAACTAAAAGTATCACACTCTTATAATCCCTTATCCTGATTGCTTTCTTAGTATAACAAACTTAATTCTACTTATTATTTATTTATAAAGATTTTTGATTAACCGGATAAGAAATTCATTACTTTATTATTGAGTAGACTCGAATTAAAGTTATTTTAAATTTCTTGCCCTTATTTATTTTATGTCATTGTTAGGACAATAGTATAGAAGAGGCTGAGTAAAGTGAGGGTGTTAATTAAAAATTTAACTTTTTTAATCTCAAGTACTTCGGATTTTTTACATATTGCTTATATATTTTTAAAAAATTAGATAAACTTTGAGTTATATGTAAAAAAAATTTTTTTCATATTTTAGTAGACGGGATTTACGTGATAAATTTATGTAAAAAATTGAATCTTGAATGCACGAAAAATAATTCAAGTGAATTTCATAAATTACGGATGATTATTTATTTGAATTTAATGAATTATTTTACTGCTATTATATTCAGTAATAACAATAAAATTTTTACTGCAACTAAAATTTATTTTTCTCAGTCTACAACTTAAATGTAAGTCACGAAAAAAAAAACCGCAAAAATAAGTCTCAGGCATTTCAAATTGCTTGTAAATAATTTTCAAATTTCTAATTTATGACTCGAAAAATTTTTTAACCAAAATTTTCCGGTCAGACATTCTGGCCCTCTCATATATTTAATTTCTTACAGTTATAAAAATATTTAAATATTTGACAGTAAAAATATATGTATAAGTTATAATTTATAATTAATAATTTTTATTAAATAATATATTTATAAATTGAACATGACATTTAATTTTGATCGCGTTTTAAATTTTCTGAATAATCAATAAATAATTTACAAAAAAAATGTACATAGCTCATAAATATTCAATTATTTATGGTAAAAATTTAATGAATCCATTTTAAATATCATAACCATAATTATCTGGTAAATATTTTTATTATAAAAAAAAATAATATTTTAAAAGTACTTAACAATTAAAATAAAAGACCACCCAACTAGAATAGATATGTTTTTAAAGGACGGTTAAATATATATGTACAACAAAAAATGAAATGACATAAAGTACGGGACAAGTGTCGTTTGAAAAATTTCCGGTTTCCTGTTTTTAGTAACGCCCATAATGAATAAAATTAGTCCATATAATACATTATTGAATCAACAAAAATATCTGACCGCAAGTTAAATATGAAATGTCGAGCGAGTGCGACGGATCTCTGCCTTTTACTCAAATTTCGACACACAGAGATCTGGACTGGCTTTAATAACATTTTTAGTTTATGGTGTAGTTAAATGGCTACAGAAGAATAAAACGAAGTAAAAGTAACCGGACGCGGTCGATTTTCCGGTTTGATTTTTTCTTGATGACAAAGTGGCGAAGAATCTCAGAGTCTCTCACAGCATAGGCCAATAACCGACACTCTATACTCTACTTTATATTATGTACTATATGTATATACTTATACTACTCTATCTAGGATAGGATTCTCGTAGGATCAACATAGAAATGAACTGATTTCCTTCCCATTATCTCAGCTGCCTACAGAACGTCAGGTCCCGTCGCTTCGACTCGCTCAAGTTGCTGTACTCTTTAGCTTACTTACTCACTTGCTTGGTTGCTCGGGTTTATATTAGTTTGCGTGCACTTACTGCCAGCTTCAATCTCATCTCTCCTTACTTAACTCTCCATAATACATATACTGTGTACTACATATATCTATAGATATATTTAGTTAGTCAACGCGTATTGATGAGAAGATGAGAAAATAAATTTAAAATCTACGGAAAATACGTAAGAGGAAAAATCCACGCAAGTGATCGACATCCTGAGCAAAAGGGGACGTCAAAGTGCCTTCTTGTGAGAAAAATTCAACTTTATATAAACAGATATTTATTCAACTTCCACATTTATATTAAACATTTTTCGTGTGAACTTCCGTCCGTCGATTTTTACACCTCGCATCGCTGTAAAATATAGAGGACGTATTGTTTGGAAACGCCTTCTTATTTTTCCAACTTTCGTTCTCAAGTTCCAAATACACATTTGTTTTTGTTGCTTTTAAGTCAAGTTCAAACTAAACAAATTATTTATATGTATATATTATATACATAGGTTTTGGTTTAAGCTTTCCTAAGCTTTTAAACATTCGGGTTAAGCCAATTCGTAAACTGCTTACTGAAAATATAAACTCGTTTATTTTTCTACCGCCGGATAGTTTTAAATTTTTATTTAAAATTATAAAAAGTTGATAAGATTATTAAGTTGACTTATCAGTGCTCCAATTTTATTCAAATTAAACCCGTATAGTTTTTAAAAATAATCCAAATATAAAATACTTTTGTTCATAAGTGAGATTATAAATAAATTATTTCCAGTAAAAATTAATGTTCATTCCTAAAATATAAAGCTACTATTTTTATTTTTTATTAATACTTTAAAGTGATTAAATACGCGGCCATACTGATGCTTTGTCACTCAAAAAAACCACAAAGTAGTAATAGTAGTAGTACAGTAGAAGTTAAGTCTCAGTCGTCTTGAATGCGACGTAAAACGCCCAGCGTGGTTGACTAATAAACGACTTCCTAAGGAAGCTGAGGATTAGGAGATTAGGAAGAGAGTCCGCTTTACTTTCTCGCACCCACATTATTCAACTTCTCTCTGTAGTATATACTACTACTACAGCAACTACTACTACTATACCCATGTATATATATAAGTAATACATATAAATATATGTAGATATATTTGACACTAAACTGTTATGTATATGACACTATATATCCTCTTCTGAAGTACGCGGAACTCACAGGTGCTCATGGCACGCGGTCATACTTTACCCCTGACATTTCCCCCATCTCTTTTTTATACTATATATTTCTCTCATTCATTTATATTTATCTTAATACTAAGTTTAACAGGCTGTTTTAGTAATTGTTGATCTCAACCCAAAATCTTTGCGACCATAAAAAAAATCTATTTATATATCTTTAATACTGTACTGTAAAAAAAACCGGGGTAAGTTCAGGTGGTGTAAAAGTTAAAATTTTCGGTGTTAAATTTCAACGCCGAAAGTGGTGTGAAAATAATACCACCGCCAGTGTAAATATTTTTTACCGGTGTTAAACAAATTTCCATATGACACCACTTACACCAGCATTATTTCACTTTAATACCACGCAGTGTTAAATTGAGTCCATTTTTAACACCGCTCTTCTTACAGTGTGTACACAGTAAAAAAGGATTTGTCAAAATCAACACATTTTATGTGTAAAACGAACGTTTTACACTTACTTCTATGTTATTGTAGCATGTTGTAAGTGTTAAAAAGATACACACATATATGTTAAAAGTAAAAAATTTTCCAAGAATTCTTTTGTGATGGTCGAGATTATTTTTAACATATTTTGTGTGCTGATTTGACAGAAAAATATAAAAAGTGTCATTCTTGACTAAAATAACATTTTTGTGTGTTAAAAAATCAATCGATTGCGACAGTTCAAACAAGATAAATACTGTGTACTTAACACATAAGTTTAAAAATTCAACGAGTAATTTATTTGATATTTAAAGGGTTTGTTAGTCAAATGTACGTGAATAAATAATTAGCGTCTAAGAAAATCTAAAGAAAAAAAAATAAATTCGTGGGATACTTTAGTACAAAACCGCAGCTGTGACGGATGTTTCAGTGACCCCTGGCTGCTATGAACCCTCATCTACATCGTCATTGAACACCGACTGTATAGACGATACGCCCCACTAACCACCTACAAATTTTTCCTCGTCACGTGTCTCTATTCACGTACACGCGACATTTTTTCCTATATTACCACATAATATTTAATGTATATTAACTTGGTTCGGCTATTAATTCATCATTCGTTATTACTTTCATATTTATAAATATATCACCCATTTATTACTTTTCCATTTTGTTAATGTTGAATATCAATCGAAATCGGTGAAATTCATTAATGTTTATCAGTGAGGGTGATTAAATAAATATATAAATTAATTTAGTAGTTTAATAAGGAATTTGAATGTTGGTAAATAAAAAATATATTTTTGAAGATGACACATGAGTTGCAGTTATTTTCCTTTTTTTTATGTACTGTATATTTTTAAATAATGCGGGAATAAAGAATAATAATAGTGGTAATAGTATAGTGTACAGTGAGAGAGAAAAGTGAAAGTAAAATTTAAAGAGGAGAGAGAGTGAGAGTAACGCGTGCTCAGCCGTCTGTAAAACCCGTAGGGATTAGCGGGCGCTAATATATCCCGCGGGTAAAAAACGCACCAAGGCAGCTGAGATATTTGTTCGGTCGTCTCTCCCTTAGCCCCTATTTCAAATCATCCACGACATGTTAGGTTTGTCTTTGGTATAAAATAACTTTAAGTCATCCCAAAGAAAAGTCATAAATTCATAAGTTATTACCACACTTTTTTTTTTTTTTTTTCAATTTTTTTTACTTTTGTTATTTATAATTATTTTTATTCTTTTGTCTTTCCATTTTTAAATCACATTATTTTTGGTCTACTTTTCTTTTACAGTTTTATAAATTATAATGAAATAAAAATAATGTATTTGTATGATTTAGTTTCAGAGAAGAAATAGTCAAGAAAAAATTACTATTTGTATACTAAGAAAAAAGTTTACTAACATTTGATAAAATGATTTATTAACATCTGATAAATTATATGTATTAAATATTCGACTTCATTTATTAAATATTAGTCTATACATATATTAAATATTGATCTTTTACATCGACTAAATATTACTAAAATCATATTAACATTTTATAGGCCACTGATCAATATATAGCAAAACAGCCCGGGTCAAAAAAAATAACTTGATTTTGACTTTTTTGATCTACCTTTGACTTAACTAATTTGATTGTGACAGCTATCATTTTTTAAAATTTCAATATGACTTTTTAAACTTAAAAATTTAAGTCAACTAAGTGCAATCCAAGTCAACGTGACTTAAATTTAATTTAGTTGGCGTAAATCGGTACTAAGTAAGACAACTTAGTCGAAAGCAAGTTAAAACCAAATGTGGTTTCATATCTTAAAATATGTTTTTTTTTTATTAAAACAAGAACTTGAACCTTTTGACCCGGGAATTAAGGAAAATTCATCAATTTTTATATATAACACAAGTAATAAAAATGAATTTCCTGAACGGCTTGATTTTGGCCCCGCCAAATGATAATTTTTTCTCAACTTTTTTTCCATGTGGGTAATAAATAATTAAAAGATTTATTGAAGGTCGCATCTTCAAATAGATATTCAAAAATTCTACAACTAAAATACTAGTTTTTTTTCCCCGAAGGTCAAGAGTTCTACATTAGGGCTCATAAAATGTATCCAGGCGTGAAAACACGTGTCCCTAAAAAAGAAACACCCTGTATTAGTAGTAAAATGAGAGGGAATGTCATCGAGTCGTTCTTACACTTTTTTTCACCCTAAAAATGATAGAGTATCACCGAAAAATTTAACTTTAAACAAAGTCATAAAACATTCCTTTAAATTAAAAAAAAAAAAATAATTTCAACATTTTCTTAAATTAGTACATCTTCAGAGGATTCAAATTCTTGTAATTGATACTGTTTAAAAAAGTATCGAATGTCACTTGAAAAGTTCCGATCCAAGTGACGAGTTATGGGTTCAAGCTGACGGTAAACTGTCTTTACTTTAAAATTTATTTTTCTATGAACCTGACCAGTAATCGGCAATTGATTTAGTTCTTAGGTCTTAGAACTCCGCAGGGTGTCACTAAAAAAATAATTATCAAATTTATTCATGGTTTTTTTTTGTTTTACCATATCAGATATTTATTGAAAACTATATTATATTCTATTATAGTCACCTCTATCCCCTTAACAATCATCTTTCTACAGCATCACATATATCTCTTTATGTCATTTTATAGTTGCCTAGATTGATATTCAAATATTTTCATTTTTATTTCTTTATACTTATTAATATACATATATTTTTATTCATTTTTACTAGTAAAATCTATTTATACTAACAATACATTCAAACCCGAGTCGAAATCTAAGGCATATTTTTAACCTAAATAAGCATTGAAAACCTACATTAGACTTTTTAGGGCATAATAATTGTAAAAGCTTGAAATGGACCTACTTAGAGTTACAGAGGCATGAATTAGACCTACAAAGACATAAATTGTGAAACGAACGTAACTAGACTTAACAGAAGGAAGGACTTGCAAGGAATACTGCAAAAAAGTAAAATTGTTGGATTCGCGGACTACTGGAGAATTGATGCAAGTAATCCAGTAATCTCTCCAATGGGCTAATTACACCCACGGGCGGATTGGGTCCCACAGGCAGCCTGGGACTAACAGAGGGTCGATTTAAAAAATTCTAAGGCTAGTAAAAAATTGCTGCAAGTGATCCAGCGATTTTGTCAGTAGATTAATGACATCTAGGAGTGGAATAGGACCTAGAAGCAGCCTGGGACCAACAGAGAGTCGACTTAAAAAATTCTGAGTTTGTTCATTTCAGGTTATATGTCTTTGTAGATCTAATTCATGCCTCCTAAAGTCTAAGTAAGTTAAATTCAAGCCTTTGTAAGTCTAATTCTGTTCATTTCAAGCTTTTACAATGATTACGTCTAATGTAGGTTTTCAATGCTCATTTAGGTTAAAGGTATGCCTTAGATTTTGACTGGAGCTGGTATATTAAAAGGAAATTATATTTTAGAGTAAAATGATAATCACAAAAACAAATATTTGAAGTGTAAAAAAAAGCTATTGATAAAGGCCAGGTAAAAAAAATGTTGAAAATTTTTTCGAGTAGGTATTAATCTAACAAATTTATCTGTGTTTCCAACTGCTGTAATCAAACATTTGAAGTTTGTTCCTGTGTTATTTTTAAAGATAGTTTAAACTTAATATTGTCTATATATACAAAAAACTAAACACATATTTTTCTTTTGTATCTGTATCTGTTAGACGTTTCGACAAATGAGAAATCAATTAAATTTGTTTATTTTCAAGACTTTTAAGATAAAATCATAAATGTCAAATAAAAATTTATTAATAAATAAATAAATCTATCGCTAAAATTAGCAAATGAATGAGGTATTTTGATTAAAAAAAAAAAATAAATATAACAAAATAAAAATAATAAATAGATCTTTAATTTTGTAAATTAAATTTATAAATTTTGTTAATAAAATAATCGAAAGCTTTATTGCATGGTATAGTTACATTGATTCACGATGACAAGAATCCTAAGATTCCTTATGTCGTTAGTGTCGTCGCAATAAATCTTCGGGAGTTATATGCCGACTAATTGTGAGAAGCGTCCCTCAAAATGAGCCGCGTGCTAACCAAATATAACTAAACTTAAATGAAATGAAACTAAACGACTTTAACTAAAACGATTAACTTGTTGGTCGCGGTTCAGGCTACAGCAGTCTCTGTCTGTCTCGTTCTTATTCTCGTGCAAGACTTACAGCTTCAACTCATTTACTCTTCTTTTTAATTTTATTCCTCTATTTTATTTTATTTTCTTGGTTTTTTCTTTCGCTTCGCGCGACAGTCTCGCGGCCCTACTGTACACACTCAGAGCTTGATAAATATCCCAGAGACGGTTGAAAGAACGTCGATTAATGTCGCGCTTGTAAGCCACTCACTAAATTGGATTACCAACAAAATAATCGACTGCCATCATTTTTTATATCTATCAATATTTATTGTCTATTCTTTTTTTTCTTCACTTCTTATACTTTTTTTTTTTTCATAATTTTTTTTTTTTACTTAATTTAGTGCTTCATAAATGTCTCAGTGATTTAAAAATAATTTTATATGATTTGAATGAATTTTAAAAATAAATTTTTATTAAAATAAATATATTTTTTTTTTATATTTATAAAATTTTATATTCTGAATAATGTGACACGTGGATTTTAATTTAAAAGTTCAAAGAATTTAAAAATTTTTTTATTATTAATATTATAATTTTATTTTACTCTATAATAAAAAATGAAAAAAATAAAATTGACCGGTGATCGTAAAGTTGTCTCTCATGGTATTTATCTAGAGAAACAACTTTGTAAAGAGTTTAATAATAAAAAAAAAAAAAAAATAGATAAAAAATAAAAATGAGTAAATAAATATAATAAAATAAAAAGAAAACTCGTGTTTTATTCAACAGAGAGTTTAAACTCAGTGTTTCCGCGTGTTTCGCTATTCGCTATATTTTCTTTTTGAAGCGGGGCAAGAATGTAGAAAAAGATGTAGATGTAGTATAAAAAGTATTATAAAAATAATGAAAATAATAAATATACTTGCTAAATAAACTTATCCACGTCACAGAGTTAAGTGACTTGTAGAATTTGTTTATTTATAAATAAAATAAAAAACTAAAACTGTTGGTAGGGATCATTTTTAAATATAATATCATTATTATTTAAGTTAAAATAAGTTTTTAATGATTAATTATTGTTTGTATAGTCGCTTCATAAATAATAATAAATAGAATTTGAGTATAAGTTCAAAACAAAATAAGTATTTAATAAAAAATTTATAATTTCTTTGATTTATATTTTTGAAAATTTTTCTGTCTTTAGTGTTGGCGCAGAATGATTATCGTGATGAAACAAATGGTGGCCTTGCAAGACTCGATTTTTCAGGACATGGTGCCCATACACCGGGTGGAAGTACACCAAGTACACCAGGTGCTACACCGACAACACCTTCGGGAGGTTTTTCCACAGCGCAACCACGAAATCGAGCGAATAACAATCAAAGAACGGACATTAGAAAAGGTAAAAATTCTAGATAAATTTATTCGTTGATCTAAAAACCAAAGATATGCATTTTAGTAAAAATTATAAGCTTTAAATTGACATTTTTAAAATTAAGATACGATAATTAGAAGACGAGTTATTAAAGTTTGAAGATGTAAAATAATTTCGTGAGATAAAAATAAATTAAAAATAGTCTCGTTGTTTTTATGTTTTTTCTAGTATATTAAGATGTAAAGTGTTACTAATGTTTATACGAAGAATTAGTAGTGTATATGTTGAGTTGATCATTGAAGATTTAAAGATTATGACAGAGTAGATTGAGTGTGCCAAACAATGCCGACATTTATAGTTGGTTGTTTGTCCAAGACTCAACTGGCGTTTTCTAAATCCCCGCAAATTGAAATATCCCTGATGGTAGCGCCAGTAGTATAGTTGTCTTATACGCTGCTGGTTAACAACAACCAGGACAGATCTCTCACTTCACTCTGGATAATCCGAGGGATGAGGGTTAAGTCTCCTTGCAATTTCTTGAACAAGTCCAGCATGTTTATATACCGCGGCATTGAGAATATACACACTTATAGATCATTCCTATCAACTTAGTCATTTCATTTCATTCATACATTCTTATTTTTTTTTTTTTTTTTTTCTACACATGGCTTCATTCATTTTCATGAAACAAACTCAAGACAATCATTCACAAAATTATAATTTATAATAATTAAATAAACTTTTCAACATTTTTTAAAAAAAAGTTGTTTAATTTTTTAAATTAATATTGATTAAATAACAATTTTTTATAGTCATGATTTCGATAATTGAATGAAGTCGATTCATTTGATATTTTGAATTGAATCATCTGCAGTACACTGTAAAAATCGGGTGTAACTTCGGAGTGATTACGGATTTTATTCGAATACTAAATTAAACTTTTCTTCGGAGTAAATTTCACTCCAAGGGGATTAAATAAGTACACAATCACCCGCTCCGCATTTACTTCCCGGTGACTGCTAATTTTTTACAGTATAGTTTTCTACCATATAGTAGGATTAAAAACAATTTACGCTTGAAGAGAAGCAGATTACAAAAAAGCATTTTACCTGAAATAAAAAATAATTATTATGGTGGATACTAGATAAGGATATCAATCAAAAGAGATTTAAATATTATATCGCATAACCGACGTTGCAGCAAACTATCGTTGATAGCGCGTGTCTAATAGGCCGCTATCAATCATTAAGTTGTCAGTTTGGGGCGAGGAATAAACTAGTGACGCTTTACTGACGCTTTACTATCGTGTGTACGGGCCCATATGCAGAACTTTAACTTAAATCTATAGCTCCCAGCTTTGGGCACTGAATATAAATTTTATATCACCTGTAATTTCACGGCTTATGGATTTATAGTCACGGTACTTTTAACTGTTATCCCATTTACATCTTTGTTCAAAAACTGAGAAAAATTTATAAATTATATTTTAAGATTGTTCAAAAATTAGTTGATATCCTTATTGCTGATTGATACTGGATTATATTTTAATAAATAACATATTGTTTTATTCAGGAGTTCGGACACCAGTTGAAGTTAAACAAGAAATGCGATCAGCTGAAGTTACATCTGGTGTAGTTAGTATGAATGACGCAAGTGATAAAGACGGTACCAAAAATAAAAGACAGAGACGACAGAGGACGCATTTTACTTCACAACAATTACAAGAACTTGAATCTACATTTGCGAGGAATCGATATCCAGATATGGCGACACGAGAAGAAATAGCTATGTGGACTGGACTAACGGAAGCACGCGTACGGGTGAGTTTCATTTTCATTTTCATTTCTTATCTAATTTTTCATCCTCATTGACATTACTCCTAATCTATCACGGCGAAAATTTAATTATATTATACTATCTACGATACTAAATTTTTAATATCAACTATTGGAAATGTTAGGGAAATTTTTCAGTGGTAAAATAATTAGTTTTACTATTGAGAATGATAACAGTAACAATTGATGGTGGTGACAATTACTATCGAAGATGCTAATTGTAACTATTAAAGATTGTAATTGTTACAATCGAAGATGGTAACTGTGACCATTCAAGGTTGGAAAAATTCTGATACAAAAAATAGGATTAATTTATAAATTTAAATCCTTTATTTACATCCATACTTTAGCTATGTACATTTTGTCCTTTAAATAATTAAAATAAGTAACAATACAATCGTCCAAGTCCGAGTATAATAAAAATTTCCAAATATTGGAGCTGTTATTGATAACTTTAAATGATTGGGTATGATCATCAAAATAGCAACCATCCAAGTATTGAGTGATAAGGAAAACTTTATCATCAATAATCAGTATTTTTTTTACAACATAAAATAATGGAGCATCATTTGATCTGTAACGCCGATATTTAAATTCTTTATTAGTTTGGACAGTAATTATTATTTGGGCTGATGGTGACTATTACCATCAGGTTATTAAGAATTACGATGTTGATAATAGTTATAATTAGTTAAGATAATAAAAGATAAATTCTGATTATCATCAATCATTGTAGATTTTAGCATATACAGTAGACTCTGGTTATAAGTTATATTTCTGTCTATACTCTTACTTATGGGAAAAAATGAAATTGACGCGAGAGTGAGTAGAGCGTCTGATGTAACTTATAACCAGAGTCTACTGTAGTCAGTAGATACTACAATTTAAATTGTCTATTTAATAATTTAAACGATATTCACTTCTATCGAATTCCGTTTAAAAATTTTACTACAACTATAGTTAGTACGACAAAAAAATTATCTATAGATAATAACTTTTGCTATGAAATTTCTCCGTGTATTATTTTACTTAGAGCCAAAATCGAAAAAAATAATTGACAACACAGTACAAGTATTTATCGCGTAAAAATCTAGTGATAAATTTTCAAAGAACTCGTCAAAAATTATAACTTATCTATTTTTTTTAAATAAAAAATTCGAATTTTATAAAACAAATCACGAAATAAAATAAAATTCATGAAAATAAATTATTATTCTACGAAATTTATATGGCGTTTAAAAATAATCGAGATTAAAAATTGCAAAGTAGTTTTATATTCGTCGATCATGAATAAAAAATTAAATCAGAGCTTAAAATAGGCTTCACTAGATATTTTTAAAACTATAGAAAACATCAATAAATAATTAAACTCGTCAATGGACACAAAACTTAAAAAATTTATTGATGTAATAATTTAATGGCATGTTATTATTTATACCTAATCAATAAACAATAAATAGATAAAATATCTAAAGATAACTTAAAATATAAACTAATGAGAAATGTTCGTAATGTTTAACCAATCGTTTGTGGATACTTATCATTTTATCACGATAATCAAACAGTCATATTGAAAATATATACGAGCGCCATTATATGAGTGATAAATAACATGAATGATATATAAATACAGAGGATTTTTATTTTAAATTTAAATTATTTTATTAAACAATTTAAAATAAAAATAATAATAATTTACAAATAATAAATTACAAAAGTCTTAATTACTTTAAACGCGTACTTAATAAACCGTTGTTATTATTTAGTCTATTTACTTTTCCATAGATATTACTTTATTTAATTATTTACCTTCTAAAGATATATGTACAAAATATTACAATCTTTATTTGTCACTATCGCTCTAAATGAGTTTAACAACCCAAATTGACACGTGAATTATCATCCTCCGTAACTCAATCTATTTAACAAACTCGCCTCCTTGTCTCTCAAAAGATATTAAACTAAAAAAAAAAAAACCTCTTACAAAATAATAAAAATCGTCTAGTCATCAGGCCGTTGGCACAGTGCCGGCATTGACGCGTATCAGTTACAAAATCAACATCATCTCGTCGTTTCCTCACACAAGAGTATCTTGTCTCGTCGCTTGATGCTACACTACATATACACTCAAGTGTATACTCGACTTATATTATATTTTCAATAACTCTACATGTTATTTCAATCAACTTAAAATATGAAACATAAATTATGATACTGACGTTAGCTGACGTCTATTAAATTTTTAATTTTTTAAAAATCGACAAATCAACAAAAAAAAAATATTTTTAAAAATTGCACTTGTAGCTTTTTTTATTTTCTACATGTGCATATTTTTAGTTTTTTTAAAATTAAATCATTGAAAACAAAATTTGGATATTTTTAACTGTCTGCTAACTTCAGGATCATACATAAATTAACATTTTCAATTTTTTATGATCCCGAAGTTAACAGACAATTAAAAATTTTCGGATTTTTTTTTCAAAAAACTAAAAATATGCACATGTAGAAAATTTAAAAAACTGTAGGTGCAATTTTTTAAAATATTTTTTTTTTTATAATCTATCACTCAAAAAAAAAAACAAAAAATCATTAGACGTCATCTAACTTCAGTATCATAATTTTTTCTGTTCCAAAAAAAAAATTATGATGCTGAGGTAAAATAAAAAAAAATATTCAGATACTTTATCAATAAAAGTTACTAAAAAATTATAAATAAATATATTTATTAATTTATTTATAAAATAAGAGTGAAAAATAAAAAGTAATAATAGAAGATAGAAAATGAGAGGTCCACGCGCATACAGCTAGGAAGGCTTTGCGCCAGTAATCTCCCGATGGATTTATGGAACCGCACACACAGTGTGAGCCACTATACTAGTCCCTTTCTATCCGACGCTATATGCCATGTACCAAAACTCTATCCAGCTACCAGCTACCAGCTAGACTAGTGCTGCTACATACTATAAACTCTATATAACTCTATATTCTATATCTCTACTGGTGTATAGTACTCTAGAGACAGAGAAAGAGATCCTATGGTGGTAGTGGAGGTGAGGTATAGGGTATAGATGGTTACTGGTCCCTGAGTGTAGACTGGGCTTCCAGCTTCCATTTCTATCCATCGAGTATGTGCTGGCTGGAGATTTCGCTGGGGTGGAGAAACGATGAGGAGATGAAGAGATGAAGAGAGGAGGATAGAGAGCTAGGTTATATCAGGTACCGCAACTGCACTCTCGTTCGCGAACTGTAACACACCGATGGAACGTTCTTCATTCCCAGAGCCCCGGTGGCTTTCGTTACGAGGACCTGCACTACGTTCTGCGGATTATGGGTCTAGTATCTATATATACACGTATCTATATCAATATATACCTATATCTGTGTAGGTAGTAGACTCTTTCTCGCTGTTGCATGGGATTTATAGAAGCCCAAAAACTCTCGTGTCGAGACCTCTTGATTCCGCGATATACTGTCGATATAACTTTTTTTTCATATTTTTTTCTGCTTTTAGCAAACTATAAAAGATAAATACTCGAATGTGTTGATAAATATTTTTAAAACAAACACATAAATTTTGTATCTTTTACACTGTGAAAAGTCGGGAATAAATTCGGATTTTATTCAAATCCGAATTCACTCCGATATTCGGAGTCTCGGAGTTTTAAAAAAATCACTCTGAATACGGAGTAAATAGAGAGTTTGTCTTTTCAGCAGTCTAAATTTTATTTAAATCTGCATTTACTCCGATTTTGAGTTTTAATATTTAAATAAACTCCCCTTCGAAGTGAATTTAACTCCGAGAGGATTGAATAAATAAATAGTCATCCGCTCCACATTCACTCCAGATTTGATCCAAACTCTCCGCAAATTTTTTACAGTGTACGTAAATCAAATTTAAAAAAAAAAATTAGAAATTATATTTTAAAAATAAAAGCAAGTAGTCTTTTTGTCTTAATATTTTAATAGTTTAATTATAAGATTAAGAGATGAAAAAGGCTAAACATATTTTTGATAACCTAAGACTTTCTAAGCTTCGAATAAAAATGTTTATTTACGTAATACTCAAAAAATTTGTGGGCTTAATTTAATAACAGGTATTTTTATACTGCAAAAAAATTATTTAAAGAAGAGATAAATAATAATTTTCGAATGAATTATAGAAGTAATAATTAAAAAAAATTTTAAATAACGAAACGTCTAAATAATGTGGATAAAATAAAGTTTGTAAAATAAATAAATTTTTTTTTAGTAAGCCAAAAATCGGTCAGACAAATGTCACGAAGAGATTTAGTATAAAATGTCGAGGTGTTTGGTCGGCGTGGTGGTTATCTGCAAAGAGGCAGGCGTATGTTTCGGTTCGTGGCAGAGCGGTGCGGCTGTCCGAGATAATCCGCCGGTGATTAAGACCATAAATCCATCGACGGATTAGTATGGTTGCACCGCACACCGCTTCCACCAAGCTTCTATCCCGTTACCACACACACACTCACACACATACGTACATACATACATACACATATATATATATAGCTAGCAGTCTGCTCTGTTACCGTCGCATCCTATTCTATAGGATGTAGTTACTCCACGTTCTCTCTTGTTCTCTCATATCAGTGAACTATCTCTCTCTCTCTCTCTCTCTCTCTCTCTTACTCTATTACTGAATGTGTGGTTACTATACGACAATGTATTTGTATTCTATCTCGTATGCTGTATTCTGTATATAGTATAGATATTGTGGATAGAATACGCAGGAGCGTACGAGCGATGAAGAGAGAGACCGAGTATTGATAATGGGAACCAAGAGAATAGATACAGATATTATATTGGTATAGGTGTAGGTGTAGGTGGGTGTTGTTATAGTATTATATGGAGAATAGCTGGGCAGTGGTCAGTTGCATGTGGAAATGGCCACGCAATATAGATGATAGTGAACGCAAACCTGTATGAGAGTGAGGATTACCGATGTCATCCGTATTCGGCGGGTTAGCGGCTGTCAACGGCCAACCAGAATCCAGAATGTGTACACACATTTCTCTATTGTCTGTAGATATTTATTTATACGTTTATATGTGTATGCATATCAATTATGACTGTTGCTATATAATACACTTTGCTTATCATGCATGCATATATAATATTATACATTCTATGTTTACTCATTTATATTCATAAATCTACAATCCTGACATGATTTGAATAAATAATTATTTATTTCATGAAGAAAAATTTATAATTACCAAATTCTATTTAAATTTCGTTTGGATTTATTACACAAAGAAAAAACTTTTAATTATGGGCAATTAATTTTTTTTTTCTTGTTTAAATGACTCAAGTTGGGTTTAATAAATATGGTAGTAATTAATTTTTCTGCTTAAGTAAAAAAAAAAAAAGTTTCTGTGTTGAAAAATAAATAACATTGACAAAGTGTAATCTTGATGAAACATGAAAAGGAAATACTGTAATGGTGATTCATAGTGTCGCTGAAATCACCTAAAATTGTCATAAATTTTTTTAAATGAATTTATTTACTGACGAATCATTATAATCATAAATATTAAATTTATAAATAAAATATTAAAATAAATAGACAGTTATTTAATTAAAATTTTCAATTGTCGATTTTTATTATAAAAATGAATGTTAACGTGATTGTAGAGATATCAGAATGACACGTAACGATTATGTGGCTATTAAAATATTTATAAATTACACATTCGTTTGTACTAGAGAGAGATGATAGAGGGGATGTGAATGAGCATTAAAAATCACGTGTTACGCTTGAGCTCATAATCTCATATAATCTTTTGCAAAGTTGTTAATACTTGCGGCTTACGGGTGTTAATTTAATATCCATACAGGTGCGCCAACATTGAATATCCGAATCCCACTGGTAGTGGCAGCAGAGTACCACCGCTACCACCATTACCACTACACCAATAACTACACGGCTACAATGTTCAAATAAAATAAAAATCCATTAAATTGCTCTCTTTTTATCCGCACATATATATACTTGTTTTCATGTATTTTAACACAGCAGTCGACGTGCTCCCAATGACTCCATACTCACCCGATACTCCAATGCCCATTGTCTGTGTCGTTTACTTGCACCCCACGGATAGGAAGACATTTTTAGTATATTATAGTATGATATTCTATATCAACGTGCCCGATTGTCTTCCGATGCAGCTTTTATTTTGCAAGCTTTTGAAAATAAAAACAAGTGTACAGAAGAAGAGCTTGAAGAGGAAAAATGAAAATGAAAGTAAAAGAGAAGAAGAAGAAGGAAAAAAAATAAAAAGTTTATGAATGTCTAGTCGGCGAGGATGCTGGAGTGTAGATAATATAGAGGCAATTCTCACGTGCACGACATTCACGGCCAATTACAAATAAGGGTCGCGCAGCCAAATCCCGCGGGATCATTCTGGATCAGTCTGAATGACGCTCTGACACACCAACATTATACCGCATTGCTTATATACCTGACCTACTAGACTATCTTAATAGAGCTTTTAGATACTGTACTTGCACGTATTATTATTATTACATATTTATTTAAATTAATTATTATATATATTTTTCATATAACGGTATTATTTTTTCAAGTTAATTATAATTTTAAAAAAAAACACCCGAGTCAAAAAACAAATTCAGATTTGAGTCTCAAAGTTCTCAATGAGGTTTTTGAGGGTCAATTTAAAATTTTAAGATTGACAACAGTATAGAAAGTTATCCTAGTTTAGTCCTCAAAGTAGTAGCTACGACCAATTTTACCACTTTGAGGACTAAACTGAAATAACATAATCTGGATTAGAGCCTCAAAATACTCAAAACAGGAATTTTATCCACATTTGAACCTCAAAAGTCTCATTCGACGTATTCTCTCCCCTCCTTTCTTCTATCTAAAATTTTTCAAAGTTCTAAGTATAACTTTTCTTTCGTTAAAGATTTTTAAGTCTTACTTATAATTTAAAATCGATAAATTATTCGCATTGAGACCTCATAGCTCTCATTGAGGATTATTAGTACTAGAGTTACTTTTTGGACAGTAAATAAAACATCAAAGAAAGTGAGGCTTTTGAGGATCAAACTAGAATTTTGTTTTTGACTCGCACAAATAATTTTGAAATTATTACGTTAAAGCCATATTTTCATTCATTTTTTTTTATTGAAGAATAATTTTAAATAAAAAAAAAAATAATAATAATAATTGTAAATATATAAAAAAATGATATTTGCATATCCATATCAGTAGTGCTTAGCTGATTTAAAATGACAAGAATGTAAAATAAGAAATGCATGCACTTTCTAGGAAAGTATAAAGTATGACGAATTTAAAACGAATCCACTTTCAATGGTCTCCGGTACGTGAAGTAAAGAGCGCATACTCGAGTGTGTGTATGTGTTGTATGATGTATGCGGCCGCGCATTGCGCAAATTCACCCTCACAACTCACAACTTACTCTCAGCTCATATACATGCATTATATATGTTATATGTACAGATATAATAACATATATGTGCGGTTTATAAAGGCGTAGATATAGATATAGGTATAAATGTAAATGTAAATGCACGTTTAGATTGTATGTAGATGAAGATGAAGCTATAGATGTTGATGTAGGTATACAGTAAGATGAATAGACACCACGTATACCATCGCAGCTGTGTGTATATTCCTTGAACCAACCCCGTGAAACGTGGTCGCTTTTCGCTTGATCCATCTCGACGGTACACTAAGATTTATGGAGATGTCAGTGCCACTGGTAACTCTAGGCTCATTCCTATAGTCTGCAGGGATCTCACAGAATACGAGAAATATTCTGCTAACAAAAAATACTGCAGTATAAAATAAATACACGGAGAAAAAAATATAGTAAAATTTACTAAAAAATATGGGAATAATTACTAAATTTAGATAGTAATCTTGAAACGCTTAAGATTTATAGGAAAAATTCATAAACAGATAAGTAAATTTTACTATCCCGTTTAGTTAATTTTACTATATTAGAATGGAAAAAAATAAAATAAAATTTTAATTAGTTTTTAACTTTTTATTATTATTACTATCATTTTAATTATTATTGTTATTTATGCCATCTGTATTGGTGTTGATGTCGATTTTTGTTTTTTAAAAAATCACTTGTTCCAACCGAGATTCGAACCCTGATCTCCCGCGCGCGAGTCCTTTCCTATGTCTGACGGACCGATGTCTCCTTTGGACAAAAGTTTCAGAACTTAAAATACGTATTTGTATATGCTATCCCCACCAAATTTTAATTTTATCTATACATAGTAGATTTTACTATACATATAGTAAAAAAACATAATCGTGTTAGCAAAAAATACATTGCGTATAGTAATTTCTAATATGTTGTATAGTAACAAATCCTGTATTGTATTAAAAAATTTACTTTCTTAAATTTGTATTTATTAAAAATACTTATAGTAAAATTTACTATACAGGTAGTAAAAAATACAATTGTGTTAGCAAAAAATACATTACGCATAGTAATTTTTAATATCTTATTATGTAATTATTACTAACTAGTAAATTTTACTAAACGTTTAGTAATAATTACAATACAGAATGTATTTTTTCATATCTGTTAGTAAATTTTACTATAAGATTGTAATTTTTACTATATTTTTTTCTCCGTGTACATCTTTTTTTTCAACTAAGAACAAGAAATATTTTTTAAAATTTTTATTCGCTTGTTAAAAAAAACTGATGATATAAAAATAAAAATTTAAAGCAATAAAACAAAATCCTAAAAGCAAAAGGTTATGATTTGTAATTGATGGTAAAGTGGATGGAAAATGTTAAATAAATTTGTGAATAAAGGCAGCAAGTATGTATATATGTATAGTTATTGTCTGTAGTTGAGTAGGTAGATTTACTGAGAGCAAAGTGCGGCGTAATGTTGGAGTACCGCGTCGCAAGAACTAGAGAACTACTAAAAAGGTGAGAGTAAAAAAAAAGAGAAAAAAGGAAGAGGTTGAGGTTGAGGTTGAGTTTAAGTATAAGGGTGGATGAATAAAAAGAGATAGAGAAAGTATGTAAGGATGAGTATGAACAGAGTTATGGCCACTGTGCCGGCGTACTTGCCAAGAGTAAGGAGTTGCCTCGAGCTCGGAAATCCTCGCGAAGCCACGGATATCCGGTGGCTCCTTGGCGAAATTTATTTTTAATGAAGTGCCGCCGGCCGTTTACTTCTCTGAGCGCATAAGAAAATAATGTTGTACATATAAGGTCCAATGTCGTATTACAGTACCGGTTTATATACCTTTTTTTATCCTTATTGCATATTGTTTCGTCTTTATTATAACTGCCGCGTGGTTTACTTTTTTATTTAGTTTTTTTTATGTTACTGCAGTTTTTTATTATACGACTATAGTTGTAATAGTCTATGATGATTTCGGTTTTGAAAATTGATATAGTTTTTTTTATTGATTAAGTTCTTAATAGAAATTTAAAAAATAATCCGAATATACGAAAATTTATTAGTCGATCAGAGTGTGTTTATTAATTAATTAAATTATTGGTGATTGAAATGGTGGCCGTAAAACTGTGTAATTTTTTAATAAATTACGTGTAGCATGTATAATTATTTAAATAAGTACATAGTAAAATTTAAATTTCCCCAGATAATATTCATTACATTTTTATATTTTTTTAGATGTAATGATTTTTTTTTCTAATCGTTATACGTGGAATTTTTTTTTGACACTGATTAAACACCAGTATTTTAACACCGCCTGCACCGGCATTATTTCATTTTAATACCACGCAGTGTTAAATTGAGTCCATTTTTAACACCGCTCGTTTTACAGTGTATTAATAGCTTTTAATAATACTGCACGGTTCAAACAAATAATTCAATGACTCTTATAATTTTCTAAGAACGATAAATTTAATGAAACTGATAAAATTCAATGTATACAAATTTATTTGTAAAAAATACATTAAATATTTCTTTTTGTCTTTTTTTTTTACACAAGAGTGAGTAATAAAATGAAAGTTTAGAATAAAAAATAAATAAAAATAAATGTAAATCACGGGACTTCTCCAAAGATTGTTTTCAAGACATTAGGTGTAAAAAAAAGCAGGGAAAAAAATTTGATTTTGCTAAGTACAATTCGTAAAAGATCTTTGAGAGAAAAATAAAAGCAGAGACTCTATTTTTCGTCAATGTGCACACATACATTTGGGTTGAGGTTTTTATTTGGGTCTGAAATCCAGAGGGATGGTGGATAATATAATGATGGCGTCGCTGAGCAAGGAGTAGAGGAGGCGGGGCTACGAGGGGATCAATATTATCCTCCTCCACCTCTTCCTCTGAGTAGTGAGCACCCGCGCACTATCACACTGGCATCCCTCTATTCCTCAGCACCCTCGTCGAACTGCTACTCGCCCCTTTACGACCGTCCAAGAACCAACCAGTCGTCTTTCTATATATATGTATATATATATTTATAAATACACTGCAACAACTATCTTCTTCCGGCTCCCACAACCTGTAATTCTCGTTTCCTTCTGTTTCCGTCTCCCTCATTCACCCTCTTCCGCACTTTACTTCTGAGCTTTTTTTTGTTTCCCTTACTTTTAGTCTACGGATGGTTTGGAAATGTATAAGTACAGCATACCCATAGATACGCACAATCGGAGTTGACACGTCGATACATGCGCATCTTGAAAAAAATAATAAAAGTAAGATATCTTTGAGATGGCTGTTTTTCTTTTTCTTGATTTAAAGATGCAAAGCAAAGAAATATTTTGACTTTTATAAAATGTTAATTTATTATTTGTTATATTTTTTTGACAATCACATAATTTTCAGTTTATTACTTAAACTAATGGATAGTCTAAAAATTGTACAAAAATTATTTACGCGCCAAAAAATATTAAGAATTTTCTCAAAAAATTTTAATATAAAGCATTTACCGAAAATTTTCATTGAGTTGACTGTCTCGTGACTTAGGAAGTAGATAAATAATTAAAAGTCAGACATTATAAAAATAAATAATTTTTTCGATAAAATTTTTCTGCTGTTCTTTACCATTCTCTTTGGCACACGGAGAAAATGGGCTTAAGAAATCTAGTAATTTTTATTATGCTATCGACCAAACCTGAAACAGGGAGTTGAGTTGCCAAAAAATTATTATGCTACACTACAAAAAATAGTATACTCTTAAAACTTATCGATAAATTATGATTATTATATGCCTAAATTATAGGAATTATGGTTGAAAATATAAAATTTTCAGAGGCTCACAATAATAATTATAGTGCAGCGTAATAATTTTTTGACGGCTCAACTTCCTGTTTCAAGTTTGGTCAACATCATAGTAAAAATTCGTACATTTTTTGTCTCCATTTTTCTCCGTGCATGAAAAAACGAAAATTTATGTACTTAAAAATCAGACTACTGCTTCCATTTACGAGCAAAAAATCCGTGGGGTAAATATATTTACTCCGGTTTGTAGTTTACAGTTAAAAAAAATTTCTCGATCATAAAGCACTCTATAATGCTTCGCATTATGAGTTGTGCAAAATGGGTTTGTAGTTCTAGGGTTAAAAAAATATGACAATCTCAATATCATTAGCATTACACTGTAAAAAATTTGCGGAGTGAACGCGTATTGAATCCGGAGTAAATGTGGAGCGGATGACTGTTTATTTATTTAATCTCCTCGGAGTGAAATTCCCTCCAAAGGGGAGTTTATTTTAATAGTGAAACTCCGAATCGCAGTGAATGCAGCTTTAAATAAAATCCACATCACTCCGAAAAATTTACTCCGTATGCGGAGTAATTTTTTATAAAACTTCGGAGCTCCAAGTGACGGAGTAAATTCGGATTTAAATAAAATCCGTAATTACTCCAAATTCACTCCCGATCTTCTACAGTGTCTTTTAGATTTAGAAATCAGCAAACAATTATTTTGATTCCGTACCCGAAAAAATAGAGTGACCAGTTGGTAAGTAGGTATAGATTTAACGGTCAGACTCAGCAGATCTATTCTTAAACCAGCTGACAAAAGAATCTGAACAAGTGTGTGGTAAAAGAAAGCGGAAAAGCCAATAAAATCACGTAAGCAGGATAAAGCAAGTGGATGAGAGAGCGAGCGAGAGGAAACAATACCTTGTATTGTTCAGTAGAGACGTTAAGTCGTCGGATCACGACTGATGGGTCTGAGTAGTCTGGACATCTATAATGTATCTACAGTTTACCACAGGCATGTATGCCAGCCATGTTACATACACTGGCACACAATCTGTATACTATACACTACACTAGCCAGCCCGGGTGAACTCTCAGAACAAGAAGGGCAGGAGTAATGGGGAATGAGGAGGAAGACCAAGTGATTGATGAGACGCCCGGCCACCGTCTCATTACAGTTATATAAGCTTCTATAGATTGAGCCGTGCACAAGCTTACTACGTGGGCAAGGGGGTCGTGATTTGATGAGGTTTTATTGCCTTCCCGTCACGCCACACAGGAAACCTTATCATCATTGTCATTTTCTTATACTTTTTTTTTTTATTTCATTAGCCGTAAATAATTAAGACAAATTAATTTTAACCTTAATTATTTACCCTAAAATTATTATGCTAAAAAATTTTTTCTAGTCCTAAGAAAATTTTTCTCTTCAATTCATAATGCAAAATATTTCTTGCGCCAAGAAATTCTTTTTTTCTGTGTATAGTTTCACAAATATTAATCAGTAGTAAAAAAATAAATAATTTAGCCATGGAATAAAGTAATAAATGAAGATGATGTAAATATCGGATAAAAATTAGTAAATAATATTTATCATGTTATATCTCAGTAAAGATTTGAAAGTTAATTCATCAAAGAGGGTAACAACGTAACCGACGGCCATCGTGAAATTTTGCGACGCCGTTAAAGTTTATGGGCGCGGCTTCGCGTGTACAAACCCACGACCTCGTCGGGTGGGAGCCTCGATGTTGCCTCGGGTTTATTGATTCTCGTGTGCCACAGCACCAGCAGTAGCATCTTCCTTCTGCTCTCTACACTACCTCATTTCTTTGTCTCCATCTCTATCTCTGTTTTCGTCTCACTGGCTTACTCTTACTCCACTCACAAGTCCCGACACTGTCATTGTCTTTTGTCTTCTTATACTCACAGTATTTCTTCTCTCCTTTATCTTCTCTTTTATCTTTTCTCTCCTCTCTTCTCATCTATTCTCTTCTCTGCTAGTGTAGTACACTTACATTCTGTGTACGTATGTCTCTCTAACGGATTTTCAAGTCTCATGAAAACACACTTGTCGCTACTGCTGGTGCTTCTCTTACAGCAACTCCCGCTGCTGAGTAACTGCAAGGTGAAATAACGCGAACAGAGTTAATGGTTATTCTTTTATGTCTTATTGCTTGTAAGCAAAAACATTATTTATACTTACAGCTATCAAAAAATTTTACACATATTTAAACGATACCAACATTTATTTTTACTGCAGTATTATTATTTACAATAACTGATTTTTATTCATTTCACTGACTAAAAATTTTACTTTTTTTTATTAGTTTTCAAATATTTATTTTATTAACAATAAATATTTACTTAAACGTCGAATTCATGTAGGAGATGGAGGGGCAAAATGGGGTACCCCCAAAATTTTATAAAATCAGTTTTATAAAATGTTTATAAAATGTAATTTAAATTCTAAAACTTTTTTTGTTTACCTTTTTTAGAGACTACTCCATTTTGTCCGTAAAAAATGAAAATTTTTAGGTAGATTTCTTTAGAAATCGGCCTATTGCAGAGACCCTCATGATCGAATTATCAAAAAATTTTGCTACCATATATCTTATTTTACTTCGTAAAGTCGAAAAATACCATCCGCTCAAAAATTTATATATGTATGTATGTATGTATATATATATACAATATAACGCGCCTTGTCATCACGATAGCACTCGCTATTCTTAACGGATCTTAATGAAATTTTATACACTTATTTATTGGACGATTACCTTGATCAAGTTCGAAGATGAGCCCAAACGGTCGATTAGTTTGGAAGTTGTGGGTGTTTGAAATTTTTTTTGATTTTCATAAAAATGAATTTTCTGGCTTTATCCTTATATAACTTTTGAACCGAAAATGATAACTCAATTCTGTAAAAAGTATCTTAAAATTTGAACGATCAGCTTTAATTTTCACTGCAATACTGGATTTTTGAAACATCTTTTCTAACAATTTGATGATATCAAAAATTTCACAAAAAATACAAAAAGCTTATTTTTGCAGCTTAGTCATCTAATAACTTCTAAATAATAAGGCATAACCCATTTCCTTAAAATTCATGTTTAAGCTTACAAAAAAAGTATTAATTACACTATTGTAGCTTTATTGTATTCACATCTATAAGAAATCTACCTTTCCATTCCGGGTAAGGCCGGATGGCTCTTTTTTCTATTCACTTTGAACATTATTAAAAAAAAAAAAAAAAATATTTAACGTGTTCGACTTTCCGAAAACTTACTATTTCCTCAAGTATCCCGGTTTTCCCCTCCCTCCCTTATTTAAATTTTTATTTTAAAATTCTAAATAATTAAAAAAATTCTAATTACATTTTTTATTTTAATTACAATGACACTTCGACCCTAATTATTCTTAAAAAATAAAATCAAAGGAGCTTGAAATTTTTTTTTTTAACTAATTTAATTTTTGATTAGCTCATTAAAGATCATGAAAGAATTTCTTTAAAAAATAGTTTACGATATTTTCGTCATTACTTTCTAACTCTTGTTATTATTACTATCATCATTATTGTTATCTATAATTTAACTTACCTCGTGCCTTCATCCATGTCGCTTTTATCGCTCGTTGCCTTTACTTACAGCGTACGCGAGCGCAACGTGTATCTGAGTGCAACCATCCGTATAATTGTTGGAGGGTAGTAAGATGGAGGGTTCGTTCGCCAGTTAAATATATAAATAGAAAAAAAGAGGGAAGGAATATAATGAAGGAAATAAGAAAGGAGGGAAGAAAGTAACAAACTAGATATACATGTATATAAATATGGTGGTTGTGGCAGCGATGGTACACTCAAGTGTATAGACATTTAAGTAGTAGAGAGTGTGCTGCTGTAGTAGTAGTAGTAAGTTGAGGTCGAAGGACCCGAGGGTAGAAACGGCTGACGAGGTCTCGTATAGTATCGAGCGTTGCTTGCGACGCCGCCTTGAATTAACGCCGTCATATTTCAGGATTGAGAGTAACCAACTCCTCTAAGGTTATATTATACGTTGTCTATACTTTATAACATGTTTGTATGAAATAGAAAAAAAAAAAAATTTAATATAAAAATGAATTAAATTTTTTTTCTAAAGTTATTTACTATTCAAATTTTAAATCACAAGATTGTTTTCGTCATTAATTAAAAAGTCATGTCTGATCATTAAGAACTTTATCTACTAGCAATGTCATACAAAAATTAATGGCAATGTGTATGTCACTTTTATTGAAGGTGATCTTTATTTGGGAAAAAAAAATTTAGATCTAGAGACCATAGTTAAGAAAGGGCAAATAGGAAATTTGAAATGATTATTTTAAAAGAGATGTTAAAACCTGAAGAAAATAATTTTGAGAAAACAAGATTCAAGAAAATCTAGGTGATTCTGAATAGATGAATATATACATTTACAATTTGAAAAAATTGCAACAGGATTTAGTTCTGTTGCAGCTACAAATCCATTCCTGTTATACTTGTGTGTGTGTGTGTGTTGTGTGTAGGCTTATTACGAATTCAAGACTATTTCTGTAACGGAAACAGAACTGATCTTGTAGCAGTAACAAGGCGGTTCTGTTGCAGCCACAGGTTATTCCTATTGCAGCAACAAACTCATGATGCAGGACCTATTCCTGTCGCAGCATCATTAATTTTTTTTCCGTGTTTAATGCAACTTTATTATAAGTGAAACGTTATTTAAGACTAAAAAAAGTCTTATATGAAACTTTCTGAGCCATATACTATAGTAATTATTACTACATCTCAGAAATAATATAATTTTTACAGTTTCAAAGTAGAGAGACTTTGCTGATATTTAAAACTGTAATTTTTCCACTATTATTTTTTCCATGCGCGATTTTAATTCCATGTAAAAATAATTCCGCACATATCTTTAACTAAATAAAAATTCTGATAATATAAAAAATAATAACAAAAGTATGAATTTATATGTTTACAGGTTTGGTTTAAAAATCGGCGCGCAAAATGGCGAAAACGCGAGCGCAACGCAGCGAATGCAGCTGCAGCCGCAGCGGCAGCGGATTTCAAGACTGGTTTCAGCACCGCAGGCCTGAACAGCTTCATCGGACGAGCTGATGTCGACGCGATGTATAGTTCTTACAGTTCGTACAACAATTGGGCTGCAAAAGTGCCATCGCCATTGAGCAGCAAGAGTTTTCCATGGGTGAATCATTTAGGCACAGTGGTACCAACGGCCTCGCACCATCATCACCACGCTCAAGTGGCACCAGTAAACTGTTTTAATACATCGACCTCTGTAGCCGGCAGTCATGTCAGTGGAATGTCAATGTCCGTTGGGCAAGCTGCGACCTCAATGCTTCCCGGAATGGGTTCGGGTTTAGGAGTGGCAGGATCACCAGTAGCAGCGTCAAGTGCCGCGTGTCCTTATGCAGCACCAGCAGCACCCCACCCATACGGGCCCTCAGTTTACGCACCCCATCATCGTGCTACTGGTCCACCTGAGCCTTGTACCCTAATGAATAGTAGTATCACCTCACTAAGATTAAAAGCTAAACAGCATTCCAGCGAATATGGATCCGCGAGTTCATTCAGTACTGGAGGTACTACCGGTGGTGGTGCTGGTAGCATTAGTCCTGTTAGTTCACGAGCTTCTTCTGGTGGTGGTTTAAGCGCGTGTCAATATGCACTTACTAGTAACACTGGTAATCCACATTCACCTGGCACTGATCATAATAACGCGACTGCTCGGGCCCAAGTTTGAGGTGAGGTGGGGGCTGCCTCCAGCCCCCATCACTCGGCAACTGGTTCTATTAATAATAATACCAACAATAACAATAACAATAATAATAATACTAATAATAATAATAATAATAGTAATCCCAATCATAATAATAGTAATAATAATAACAATAATAATAATAGTAATAGTAATAATAGCCAAGTCGGTGGATCATCACAACCCAACAATTGTAACAATCAGACTCCAACGGAATCACATAATCCAATGAGAGGGTCCGAGTGACCCAGGCCGAGGTCCGCCGCGTCTCCGATGCTATCGTCGACGCCCTCGTCTACGACATCCCAGCAGCACTACCTCATGTACGACGAGGACAACACCACGGCGGACCACAAGATAAACGATGACCGCATGATACTCAGCGCCAGCGCAGCCACGGAAAATCTAATGGCCAGCAGCAGTGGAAGCGGTAGCAGCAGTGCTGGCGCTGGTAGCGTGGGTCCCGGTACTTCTGGAGGCAGCTTCGGGATGGGTATCGGTATGAATAGCGGAGCGACTGCTGGCCACGGCGGGAGACTTCCTGGATACTGGCAACATGCTGCCACTTCGGCTGCCGGATACTGGTCGACTTTGTTCGACTCTTGGACTAATAATTCCATCGCGACTGGGTCACAGTCACTGTCCCTCACGTGGGATGATAATCGCAATCAGTGATTACTGGTTATTATTATTATTAAAATTTTTTTACTACACGAATATTTTTATCAATTTTGTTTAAATGTTGCATCTATTTTACAAAGATATTTTTTATTTTATTGGATTTGTTTTTTTTTTAACTGCAATCGGAAATTGAGATTATTTAGACCAAAGTTTTGTGCAATAATTGGACTTGTGGAATTAATCTTAGATGATTTATTGTAATTGGTAAAAGTAATTCGTGTAATTGTAATCAGTAATTTAAAAATATTTTGTAGATATTTGTATAGTAAATATTAATTGTACGAACTCGTTGATCTAATCGAATTAACTTAAAATATAAATTGTATAACATTTAAATGATAATAATTATAATGATAACGTAATTCAGCAAATACCAAAAAAATTATAATGATTTAAACAAATAAAAAGTGAATATTAATAAAATAAAATAGTAGATTGAGTAAAAATATAATATAAGTTTTTTTTTGGCATTTATCGATGGAATAAATTCTATCGACGCAGTGCCGTGTACAGAGTATGAGGATCGTTAATCAATAATATATAAATATGAAATAGTTTGTAGATGTAAACGATATTCGGTATACTTGAAAAAATAAAAAGCTAAAATAAATTATAAATATATAAATATATATAGTTTTTTTGTGATACTTTAAAATAAATTTCACGTCTTGCTGCTGATAAATAAGGAAGCGAGTGTAAGTTGAAGAGTAATTTTAAAGTGTGATGAAAAAAATAAAAAATAAATGAATATTATAAAGTTGTAACGCGATCCAATAAATAGAATTGTATAGTGTCTAAGTAAAAATTTAAGCGACCGCTATTTTGTATGAATCCCCGTGACGTACGAATATATAAGTCGAATGAAATTAAATAAATTCACATATCCTGAAATAAATGTGTGAGAATTAAAATAAATAAATAAATAATTATCATTTAAATGACATTATCATCTTCCCTCATTTGTGTGTACGTTTCTTAGTCGAATGCTGATTTTTATTTAGTATTCGATTATAGACACCGTTTGTAATCTAGTCACAATAAAAACCAATTCTATTCTACAATATGTCTTATTTATTATTTATTAATTGCATTTTCAGAAATCGAAACAAATTTTTATCTACATAGAAAAAAAAATATTTCCTGGCGCAAAAAAAATTTTGCATAGTGGAACGAAAACAAAAAATTTATTAAGACTAGAAAAAATTTCTTGGCATGACATTTTTCGCCTCAAAGAATTTTTTTTCACCCCAAGAAAAAAAAATTAGATTTTGATAGAAATAATATTGTTGAATGCATTATTATAGTTTCCAATGTTTGTAATTTTAAAAAATTAAAATTTCAAAAGTATTCTTTAAATATCAACATTTTATAACTTGTATAAATAATAAAATTGTTAAATCATTTTATCAATAAGATAAAGAATCTTAAAAATAAAAATAAAATTTGACCGTGAAATTAGTATATTCCGTTTAAATTTATTTAAAAACTCAATCATAATCTCATCATGGTATGACAGCACAGTCAAACGTTCATAAACAAATCGGTGTTTGGAATCTCTATTGACGGTCAATAGTAATTTATAATTAATGCCATTTTAACTCTTTATACTTCCTTACTTAAATTAATATTTTTAGAAAATTTACTCACTTCAAGTATGAATTTTATATTTTCATACTTGAATCATCACGGAAGATGAGGACAGATGAGGAGGTTACATGGCAACAAATGATAGCAAATGCGACAGCAACCACAACCAATGCTACGGCAAACCACAACCAATGCAACAGCAAATGATAGCAAATGATAGCACATGTAACGGGCAGATAACCATAGATTCCTGATCCTAATCTATGATTATTTACCGTCATCTGGGCGGACCTAGTGACACCACCGTCCATCTTACGGCTTTAAATAAATTAATATTTTTAGAAAATTTACTCACTTCAAGTATGAATTTTATATTTTCATACTCCTCCTTTCATACTACTTAGTTTAACAAATAAAATTATCTTTAAATACTTATAAGGTTCTACTCATGGTGATGATTTGCCATACATATGGCACGTTTCAAACTTTAAATATCCAACTGATCCTAAAGATCCGTTCAATATTAATCGAGATAAGTTAGTAAGAATGTGGACTAATTTTGCTAAATATTCAAATCCTACACCTCTGGGAACTAAAGATCAGATTTTGAATGTCATTTGGACAGTGTCAGGGTCCGAAGGATATCATCTTGAAATAAATCAGGATAATTTAGCAATGGGTCCAAGACCAGTTGATGAAAATGCCAAGAGATTTCAACCAGAACATCTTTCATCTTTAAAAAAAATCACCGACTGTCCTTATAATTAATAATTAATTTGTAAATAACTCATCATATTAAATAGAAAAATTACTTACACGAATGGATAAAATTTTTATCAACTCCCTATTAAATTTTTGTAGTATGAATAACAACTTAATGTATGAAACTAATAATGTAATTTATATATTTATTGTCCCTAAAAATACAAATCGTCACTTAATAGACGATAACTGGTAATCGACATCAGTTACGTAATAACCCTCGATTATCGGTTGAGTGGCGATAACCTTGCAGAATTTCCATGCATAGGAAGGTCGTAACGTATTGCATTAGGCGACAGTCGAGGGTGTAGAACGATAAATTATGCACCCTACCTCACACAGTCGAGCTGTATGTATGAAGTAGGTGAGCAGTGTGAAGAAAAAAACAGAGGGTGAGATTCTCAAGCGAGCGGTTGGCGGCATGGTTTGAGAACCCCATGTTAGTCGCATACGCTAAACTTAACTTAACGTACATTATATGCCGCACACTAACGTTGTACCTTAACATTATTCCTATTACGATGATATTACGGTCCCTATGCTCGCCATTAGGTGGACGCTTGGCACTTACACTTATATTCTCAAGTGAGATAATGCTAAGAGAGATAGGAAAAGAGGATAATAATTTAAGAGTCAACTACTTAACTTAGCTAAAGGATTATACATATGTTCATACTTTGTCATACTTTACACATATGTTTTTTTAAATTTTATTTATTATTATGTTTTCATATATATTTGTATTCATAATATTTTTATGGTTATAATATGGTTATTAGTTAAAAATTTTATCTCACAATATGAACTTTTAATGTTCGCTTGAAAATATCATTCCCTCACATTTTACTAAAACCTGGATTGTACTTTTCGATTGGATCGTAGGTTACCGCGCTTATACATTTTTTGCAGTTGGCAGCATTGTCAATGAAGCCATACTATCATTGTTGCAAGGCGCGAAGAAATGTGTTGCTGTCAACTAGTTTTTTATTAATTATTCCAATGTTACATTTTTATGTCTCATTACCTCACAGCGTCTAAATATAAGGTAATTATTTCATTTGTAATAATCATTATGCCGTTTCACATGTTTTGAGGGGTAGAAATCTTGCCTCAAATCGTAATTCGATTTGAGATTAATGTTTGACTAGTTTTTGTAGGTAATGCTTGATTTTATCATTCCCTCACTTCATTCTATTGGTGAATTACCCCTTTATTTTACTAGGTACTAGGTCTCTTACTTTATATATAAATGAAAAATGTAATAATTCTGTCAAATAGTAACATTTATAGAACCTAAAAAATTATTCTAAAGAAATTATACAATAAAGAAAAAGATGTACAGAAAAAAAATTTTTTTTTCATTACTGTCAAATTCTATAATCACTTACTAGAAAAAAAAAAAAAAAAGAATGAAATAAAATATTTCAAAAATATGTTTTATGTAAAAAAAAAAAAAAAAAAAAAAAGCAAACATTGACCCATAAAATTCAAATTTATGTTGATTTTTTTTTTCAGGAAGAAAACAAAACAAAATATTTTAGCAATTTTATTTTGAATAGTAGTGAATTCAACTTTGTTTTCAACTAAAAACTGTATCTGGTTAAAGATATACTATACCTATAGTACAGTACAGGAGTATAATGGTGGTAGTAGTAGTAGTAATCGCAGTAAATGTAGAGTGTAGTCTACTAGAAGTAAGGGATCGGATGGAATGTGTGTCGCTTAGGCTTACGAAGACGTCGTAATGCGAAGGGTCGTCCTCTCCGGTACCATACTCTGGTCCCTCAGCAACGATATGGACCCGAGACGTAGTATAGAGATTTGAGGATTTACTTGGCCAATAAAATCCGATGAGATGTCGTGAATATGTCGAGTTGCTACTCACAACTTGGACTAGAACTACTTTTTATTTTTCTTTAATACGAAATCTTTTGATTTAAAAATTAACGTTTTCAGAACAAATCAATCTTATCTCTCTCATTTTGTTTACTCTTTAAATGCTACGGTAATTAAAGAAACTTAAATACATAAAAAAAGTATATAGAGTAAAGAGACATAAAATAAACCCTAAAAAAATTTTAACACCCCAGATACGTCATTGCCATAAAAAAACAGCAATTTTATTCCCTTGTTCTTTCGGTAATTTTGTATGAACATATTAGTCATGTTTTTATAATTAATAATAATTGATGTCATTCATATCTACGTTTTGTTACAAAAATTTATAATCAACTTCATTGTCATATTTCAATAAAAAAAAATATAAACATGGATGTTTTTTTTTTTTATAAAAATAAATAATACAATTTAATGAAGCAATCATTAAAGTAATTTATGGTGTTACCACTTGCATACTAACTTACTGAGGGGAAGTAACAACTTCCTTAAAAAAATAGCTGGGGTTAAATTAAGGAAAAAAAAGGAAGTAGTCGTAAAAAATTTTAAAGACGTTTAAAATTTTATTACACTTCCAAATGAACAAATAAATATGATCTTAATGTCGTGATATATTTAAAATACCGATAAAAAATTTTAACTGCAAATAATTTATTTTTTGTTTTAATTTCTTTTTTTTTTTATTTTTACCTAATAAACGTTGATATTTATTTGATTGGTGACCATAAAACATAAAGATTACAGTCATTCGACAATACTAAACTTGATGTAGGTATGATAAAATTATATATATGTATACAAATATAATGTGTAACGTTGACATTACGTTTCCAAGACGTTTCTGTGAAAGGTAATAAAGATACGCTATCTTTATCAACATCGCTCATGTCTTATCTTTTTACCTTGTGACGCAACCATCAAACACTGTTAGTATTTGGTGCAAAAAAAAAAATTTTTAATTTTTATTTTATAATTCATTTTTAACAAAAGACATTACTAAGAATTGAATCGCAATAGCGAATTTAATATACAATGTGAAAAAATAATTATCAAGCTTATTTTAATTTTTATTATGTTAATAGCCTATTATATATCATGGTAAATGGTTATGATGTGTGTGTACTTAGTATACTTGGCTGTTATGTAGTATTAGTACAGGTATATCGTATATAGTGAATAGAGTGGATTTTGGTGGTACACAAGACCGTTATTTATTGGTGGTACGCGCAACATTATATTATATACAAGCTATACTATATACTACTAGTCCAAAACCGAGCCAAAGCAATATATATGTATATATATAACAAAGAAACCATGATACTTTATCTTCAGTTTTACTTACCATTAATAACAAAACAGAATAAGTCAAATCTATTATTTATTCATATCAGTTTAGATAAATTTTATAAAAAGTTCCCTCATTAATTGAAAGTTGATTCAAAGTAGGATACCCAATTATATAGAGCCCTGCTCATTAGCAAGTTTTATGCGTATAACTTTCTTGAGATTTACTCGGGTCAAAAATAAAACTTGATTTTTTTAGAGCTTTTTTATTTTAGTTTGAACATAGCCGTCTTCATTTCGAGCACGACAGTCGTTCACCTTATTTTTGATTTGCTGAACCAAGCCAAAAGCAAGCAGTACTTACCAGTGTAAAATGTGTTTTCCACGTTTCCCCTCAGTTTTTACTTTTTAGTCTTATAATTCAAGTCGAATAAGTCTAAACCAAGTCAATTTCGACTTGATTTAGCCTTTCTCGTCTTAAGCAGGTTTGCCATCGCTATTCTCTTTCTCACACACATATGAACAAACAAAACGGTCCTTCATTAGTTCAAAAGTTTATACATTTATTAACACTCTTTATTCAATTAATAAAAGATAATAGCTAGAATGTTATATATTTTCAAAGTTTAATTTGAAACTATTATTAAAGTGATAAAATGGAAAATGTATTTATTTTTCTTTTCCAATAAATTGAGAAGTTACAATTAAATTAGAGCCGTAAAACTGATGTAATAATAATGAAATAAAGTATAATGTAATGCAGCAATTTGTTGATGAAACTGATTGTTTTGGCATACCAGATCTTTTATGTAAATAGTAATCAAGCTGAGTGCGAAACGTGGTTGCATTTAGCATACAACTATACGTTGAAGCGTGATAATTAATTCAATTTAATTCGACTTTATATTTAAATCTATGTCATAAATTTTTTTCTTAAATTGATTTGAAAGTACTAAAATGATTTTCGTATACAGTAATGGTTAGTTAATATAATTAAGCAATAAAATTTTAATCATTCAAAATTAACGTACAGATTATGATACACAGGAGAATAGTGTGTCTTTAAAATGGCAGGACATATCTCAAGTCCATGCATAGATGCATTACAAAGGATCAAGAAGATACTACATAATGCATCGAAACCGATTTACTCCCTTCTCTCTCCTTCTTGTTATATATATATATATATATATATATATATATATATATATATATATATATATATATATACATATATGGATACATACACCTCGATACATACATAGATGTATAGATATATGTTAGGAGTGGTGAATGCCGACTAACGTGTTTCAGATGAAGCCCTTTGCGCCTACCAAATCGCCTTGAGATTGAATATAAACGCGAGAATAAGAAGCCATTTTATCACGCTTTTCGTTGAGCTTTTACTCTAGTGAAATTGAGGGCTCAAGATGTGGCTTAGAGAATTGGGAGAGGAAATTCTGTATTTACTATCAAGAGAAACTTGACGGAAATTCGAAAAATAAACCGATGTGTATAAAAAAAAATTTTATAATTTATATATTAACAAATTTTCTCTAATAAATAAATAAGTCGTTTTTTTTTTTTTTTTTTTTAACAATTGTACTTTTTAAAGCTAAATTATTGATGAATCGGTATAATAAAAATATCAGAGAAACAACCTTTTTCTATTATCCTATTGCTATAAAATATTTTATTAACATTTATTCATATGAAACAAACATTTTATTTTCTTTTGAATTAACTTTCCAAGTATTCATGATACCACAATCAGTTTCAATTATTATCTCTAATTTTAATATAACTAGTTTCACTGTAATTTTTAACGGCCATCCTTAATGGATGATTAATCTTCATTAAGTACAGCAATTAAAGACGCTGAAAACCCGGCTGCCTCAATCTGAGAATCGCTAGAAAACAAAACGGACAACTTGTTTTTTGTCGAAGTAATTTCCAAAGTATCATTGTTATTGCCACAGTAGATTCCAATCATAGGAGAGTTTAAATAACTGGCGTCGAAAAATCGTAAATAATCTTTTGTACAATTTTCACTCATTTCAAGTTCAAAGAAATTAAATTTCATTACTATCCGATGATTATTTGGTGCAATGAACTTCCAGTAGCACTGCTTGTCGGATTTATAGTTTTCAGGATAATTCGGTGATTCTAAATTATAAAAAGTGTCATTTCTAATATCAATAGTCCGATGACAAATAGTTTCGTATTTGGCTTTAAAAGCACTGATAATATTTTGATTACTCATTTTTACATAAGTAACGAGTAAAAAATTGCTAGTAATTATTGTTGCATCCATAATGTCTCCGCAGTAACGAGCTGACAAAAAAATTATAATTTGAAATATGGAAGATTAATAATAATCATCTTTGGATACATAAATAAATATCGTACACAATATTAATACCTAAAATAGGACTATATTTTCAGACAAGAGTTGTAATGTCATTTTACATTTCTGACATGTGACTCAAAGTCACGAATTAACGACATGATTAAAAACTTATATAGTGACTGCACCTGCAGGACACTTTGAAGTGAGGTAGATAATCTCAGCTCGCATAGCGTCGTGTCTTAATACCCCGTGATTTAGTTGCTTTCGTAGTATTTTAAGAATCAACGTTCTTACACACGACTCCCCCAAACAACTAAATATACCCTATACACTACATCACACATCGCACTGTCCCTACAGTCTCACATTACATACATTCTTTCTCCTTTCAATCTTTTAAAAAAAAATAAAATAATATAAACATGTTTCTTTATTGTACTAAGAAAAACAAAACTTGATTGTAATTTTATTTTCAGTCTATTATAACTTCAATCACATTCTTACTTTATACATATATGTATATATTAGGCTGGACCAAAAAAAAATCCACTTTTTTTCAACTTTCTGCTGAGAAAATCGATGATTTTCAAAAAATTCGGGAAATTTTTTATCGAGCTGATTTTTGGAGAATCTTCTTAAAGCATCGTAAACCAAAAAATTTTCATAAGAGACTCGAAAAAAAAAAAAATAGTCGGTTTTTTACGCCACCCTAATATACATTTTTTATTATTTAACCGATTTAAAAACAGTGAAAATGCAATTTTCTTGATTTTGTTGATAACATAAATAAAGAGGTTTGATATAGTTAGAAAGCTAGTAGTCGGGTACTGTATCCTAATTAAATAAAAATCTTGGTGCCTTTTATGGCAAGAATTTCGTTCCATATAAATAGGATTATCTATTCAACTATTTAATTATACCAAATAAGGAAATAAAAATGATACCTTGATTAAAATATGTTTTATGTGTGCAATTGCTTAGTCTAGTCTATATTAAAATACCTAAATGTAATATCATATACATTACACCTACAAATTTTATCGTAATCAAGTTTAATACCTTGGTAAGCATTTATATAACTAAGAGAGTCATAGCTTTCTAGACTTCTAGTCCTCCGTAGTGTCAGGGAAACCTCTCGCTTGTAGGTATTCACCCTCTATGTAAGACCATACCTTTATTACCTTTACTGGTGAATAAGGAATAAATATAAAGGTAAGGCTGAATATTCACACAGCAAAATAATATATATTTGTGTATGTATATATATACATCAGAGTTTACTCTCTGCTTACATTACATACTGCGAGAGTCGTATAACGTGAGAATGTGAATCCTCTTAAAGGTAGTGGTAAATATATGTATATATGTATGTATATATATAAATTGCTGGACTAACACACATATCTATACCCTTTTCCTCTCTTTATACTCATCGTAGCATCTACCATCTACAACTCCAAGACCTTCTCTCTACTATTTCTTCTACCTAGCACATCTTCTCTTCTTCCGGCTACCTTTCGCCCCATCCCCCTTTGCGCTCAACTCGTTGAATCTAATTACACGGCAAAACCCATCCCCCTATGAAGAGAGAATAAGAGAGAGAGAGAGAAAATGAATGAATAAGTTTGTAAGAGAAAGAGGAGTAAGTACTCTGCCCTCTACTACATGGTTGCCAGGACGACGGAAGCCATCTTGGAGGGTTGCAGCCACTAATGGCCTAATGAATTTAATAGAGGCTTGGAAGCACGCCGTGAGTGCGAGGGACACGGAACATATTATATTGTTCACTTACTCTTGCTGTCTCTCTTTATTTTGTTCATCTTATATTACTCTCGCCCTTGAATACCCAAGAACCCAACCAACAACCAACAACTGATTGAGTAGAGAGCAACTTGTTATACTTGTACGTATAGAGAAATTTAGAGCAAGAGAGCTTGAGGATTTTCAAGTTAGGCTCTTCGATGAAGACCTTCCTCTTTCGCTTCCTATTCTTCTTCTTCTTAGCAGTGGTTGGTTGGGTAAAGGGGATTGAAGAGGGTAAGAACTATTTTCTAGGCGTCTAACTTACCGGAAAGAAGACAAATCTTTTAGTGACTGAATGGTTGGATTGCTAGATTTCTCTTAATCGTTAGCTAATTATTTTAGTCAATTTTTGAAATTAATTATTTTTAAATAAATTAACAAGCATGTTAAAAGTTTTATTTCTGTATAAATTCTGATGATTGAAAGAATGAAATTAACATTCAGAAATTTTTGTATGATTATTAATTAGACGTGTCGTTACTTTAATGATGAAGCTGTGATAAAATTTCGCAATGTCCAATTCACAATTAAATAATATTTTTAATGTTTGAATCACCATTTCTGTGATTGTTATAATTTTTATAACATAATCATGAACACGAATCATATATATTATTTTAGTATATTTGTTTTGTGACGTAGAGTGAGTCATGAATGAGTGAATAATAAAATGTGACATATGTGAGTAAAGGTAAAAAGAAACTGCACATATTGTATTCGGATAGAAATAGATAAATTATTGGTCGTACAATTGGTTGTAGGGTTGTCTGAGTACTGATAATACTTTCAATTGATATGGTATTATTTTTAAAATGATAACTGGAGTATAAAAAATATACAAATATTAATTTGTTTATATTTATGTATTAATTCATTTAATAAACAGCCGTATGAAGAATATTTAAGTGAATTGTTAAATGTATGAAAGATTAATTAAGTGAAATTGAAAAGTAAACGACAAATGCAATTGATGTGAGATGCGACTTTAGAAACTGTGATATTTAATATATATTGACGATTTATACATATATATAAGTATCGGGTATATGTGTATATAGAAGAAAGTACAGCAGACCATAATCCAGAGCCTGGCCCTAAGGTTTACTGGAACTTCTCCAGATGTTTATTGAGTCAACTCGCGCACGCGCTACCCAATGTGACGAGATGAGAAACCAAGATCTTTAAGATCCTGATCTACTTCCAGTTTCCTCTATTTCTTTTTTTTTTTTTTTCCTTTAAAAAATTTTTATAATTATGGCCGAATTGGCTCATATTCGAACTCATCCAAGGTAATCGACCATAGAATAAGTATATTATAATTCATTAAGATCGGTGTAGAATTATGGACGCTATCGTTGGAGAACGGCGCGTTACATTATATATATATAAACTTTTGAACCAAATGTATTTTCTGACTCAGCTCGTCGAGCTGAGTTTAGAGGTAGCAAAATTTTTCGAAAATTCCATTATGAGGACAAATACAATAGTTAGATTTCTATGAAATCTACTAATAAAAACGTGAGATTATTATAATATAAATTATGAGAAGTTTAAGTACAGTGGAGTTAGCAAGTTTAAATATAAGTAGTAGGCAAAAATAGTAAAGTGAAAAATGAAAACAGTTTAGATAAATGAGTCTGTTTGGAAAAAGAATGTATGCAGAAAATAAAGATGGAGTTAAAATAATATTGTAGTCTTTAAAGACCGATGCACTCCCGAGTTTTTACAGTATACAGTAATTTATGATATAATCGTTGTCAATTTTACTATGGCCATAGTGATTTTTGCATGTGTTTATTTTAATTCCTACCGGTGGCCAATATAGCCCGACTTATTTACTATGACACCATAGCATATCAAACGAGAATAATTTTTCTGTGTAGAAATATAGATAAAAAAGAAGATTAAGCTTGCAGTTTTAAAATTCACTCACAAAACTATATTTGAAATAGACTTGAGCGAGACTCACGATTTTAGCAGAATGCAAGAATGCAGAAAAATTTATGTAAAGTTTATATTTTCTGATGTGTTTGGCCAGAGATTCGGAACATGGGTATCACATTTCCAATTTTCGTAATTTTTTGCCTTTGAAGAACATCTAACCAAAGTTATAGAATATTTTGAAAAGAAGCAAGTAACCATTGGTTTTATTATTAAATTTGAAATTCGTTGCTAGAATACAGAAAAAAAAATATGAAAGTTGACTTACAGTTTTCAGGAGTATAAAGATTCAAGTCCGACTGTGTGAAGTTTTCACCGCCAATTTCAATAAAGATGTAATGTCATGAGTTTTTTAGTTAGCATTTGCTACATTATTAACATCTTTATATGACTTAATTTAACTTTATCAATAACCAGTATGTACTTTACATTAAAGTTATTCTCTATATATAATAGACTTTTTAGTTGTTTTTCTTCGTGTATGTTTAATTTCAATCATTATATTGTTTCTTGTATAGTAGCTATGTTTGCTATTTAATAGGATCAATTTGATCAGATAGATATGATGGTGTTGTTATTAACCATTTTATAGACCAGTAAGCAACAATTAAACATTAACTTTTAATAATTCGGAGGTTAGAAGACAATTAAAAATTTTTTCATTTTTTTTTTTCAACAAATCAATGAGAAAAAAAAAACTAAAAATATGCACACGTAGAAAATTAAATAATCTATAAGTGCAATTTTTTCAAATATTTCATTTTTCACAACTTGACGTTTAAAAAAAATCCAAAAATTATTAGACATCCGTTAACTTCATGATCCTGAAGTTAGCAGACAATTAAGAAGTTTTCGATTTTTTTTAACAGTTTGAATAAAAAAAAAAAAAAAACAAACAAAAATATGCACATGTAGAAAATTTGAAAAACTAAAGGTGCAATTTTTTTAAATATATTTTTTTTTATAATTTACTAGTTTATTAAGAATTCAAAATTTTTTTGAAGTCTGCCAAATTCAGTGTCATCTAACTTCAGTATCATAACTTTTGACTGGCATCCACCCAACGTATCAAGCAGTAATTCTGTTTGTATATTTTTTGTTTACTTCTAAAATTGCCCTTGTAGCGCAATTTTGAAGTTTTTGCAGAATATCCAATTTACTTTGATCATAATTTAACATTACAGTACTACAAGATAATACATATTCGATTATAAAAAACTGCACTTCGCTACCTTCTGCCTAGCTTTAGAACTTTTTCATTACTTTCTTTGTTTCCTTGCGGTTTCGTAGTCACGTTTAGAAGCACAGCGACGACATCTTGCTAAAAATTTTAAGTCGATAAGTAAGAAAGTCGATTTGTATCATCGGAAGATGGATAAATAGAAAATTCCCTACTTACCCAAACTCAAAATTTATCATTGACAGAGTAACAGAGTCCGTTTATACACACACTATATACATTTATATAGAAATATGTACATATACATTTGTTGGTATTATTTACATGTGTCATTGAATTAACGTTTCTACGTGTGACAAAAATTTAAAATAAATGCGGCAGTAAAAATTATAAATAAATCCAAAAATTATTATTTATTTAAATGAATAAATATTGCCATGTACATAAATTGACATTAATTTTAAAATAAAATTTATTTCATTTTATATTTATTTTTAATTTCATGTTTATTAACTGTTTTTAAGGTTAGTATCCCGAAAATATTTATCAAAATTATATTTAAATAAATTATTAAATGAACTATTATTTGTATTTTCTGACACAGAAAGTTGCTGGTATATTTTTAAATCAACGGACATTATTGTTCTTTAGTAAAAAACAAAAATAAATAATTAAATATGAGTGGTGAAGAAAGACTTGTTACCGAAGTACCTAGTAGCCTCAAACAATTAGCACGACTCGTGGTTAGAGGTTTTTATTCTGTCGAAGATGTTCTTATTATTGATATGCTCGTGAGAAATCCTTGTAAGTATTTTTAATTATAATTATAATAATAATTAAAAGAGGATATTATTATAATATCCTCATATCCCTGATTCAGAAATCTAATTTGGAATAATTCAAACACGGTCCAAAACAATTCAAAGTTGGTAAAATTGACTATATATAGGTATATACTCTAACATGGATTGAATCATTCCAAATTAGGGGCATGTTTAGAAACACACTCTGGAAAAGAAAATATTCAAATCCTTCGTTCAGAAATATCCTCTGGTCGAACCCGAGGTGCGATTTAACATTACAAAGATACTAATTACACCTGGATAGGTAATTCTTCACTTCCAGAGTATATTTCTGAACACGCCCTAGATTTCTGAATCAGAGATCTGTTTATTCAGTTGTTTACTTGCTTAGGAAAATAATAAAATGTATTCATATTGTATACTAATAAATTTTCATATTAAATATTTCTAAAAATATTCGAGGTAAAAAATTATTTGGAAAATATTCAATTCATTTTATAAAATGTTTGTCGGTTACTTTAAATGATAATACTACTTATTTTTATTGCTAAAATTTTTTCCATACTTAGTTAATTTTTATGATACCGGCATCGAATGTAAAGTTTCAGTGTCTACAGCCAGTCAAAACAACCCGAGTAAATAGCATTCATGCCAAAAATGTTCCAAAAACGTTTATGATAGTAAATTTAAAAAATTGAGACAATTCTTAATTTTGAGTTGAACATTTTTGAAACTTTGAAATAATTACAGTGTCAAAAACGGCAGTCTTATAATTCTACTCACAACATCTCTACTCAAGAGAAGTAGCTGCAACTCTACTCATTCACAGCTTTACTCAGCCTCAACTCTATTCAGTTTTTTTTACTCAGGTTTAACTCTGCACAGTTATATCTTTACTTAGCTTCAATTAGATTCAGCGACAACTTTACTCAGTTACCTCTCAAGAAATTGCTATTTCATCGATTTTATGATAGGCTAAACTATGTGAGTCGAGTTGTAGCTAAGTAAAGATATAACAGTAGAGTTAAACCTAAGTAAAAAAAACTGTGAGTAGAGTTATAGCTACTTCCCCTGAGTAGAGATGTGAGTATAATTGCAACACTGCCTAAAAAACTAGTTATCAACTAGTGTGGACTTTTGTTGCGGGTTTATATTTTTTTTTTAAATTTTTAAGCAAAAATGATTTGAATTCAAAATTTTGTGAGTTCATAAAAAGTTCATTATTAGTTCCAATCACTCATTTCTTGTACTATTTTTGAACAAGTCAAAAAATAAAAAAAACTGACCATCTCAAAAAAGTCTGCCTCATTAAATTCCGCACAATCAATATTCTTATAATATTATATTAATTTATATTTTTTTAATAATCGAATTAATAAGTTGGTTAAATAATTATCCCATAAGCTGGAATATAATAAATTAAATAATAATAATTATTATTTTTAGGTATGAAAGAAGATGATATTTGTGAACTACTAAAATTCGAACGTAAAATGTTACGAGCTAAAATATCAACTCTTAAAAATGATAAATTTATACAAGTTAGATTAAAAATGGAAACTGGACAGGATTTAAAAGCACAAAAAGTTAATTACTATTTTATTAATTATAAGGTAATTTATTTAAAAATTTTATTGTTACTCAGGCAAAATAAAAATTATATTTTTAATTATTATTATTGTCATAATTTGGTATAGATTTTTTAAAATGTTTCAGACGTTTGTAAATGTAGTTAAATATAAGTTAGATTTAATGAGGAAAAAGTTAGAAACTGAAGAAAGAGATGCTACTAGTAGATCTAGTTTTAAATGTACAAATTGCTTAAAAACATTCACGGATCTCGAAGTAAGTTATTTGCTCTTTTTTTTTTTTTAACATACCATGATTAATTTTATCATTAAATAGGCAGACCAACTGTTTGATGGGACAACTGAAGAGTTTAGATGTACATTTTGTCGTGAAATTGTGGAGGAAGACCAATCAGCATTGCCGAAAAAAGACTCACGTTTATTACTTGCCAAATTTAACGAACAAGTAGAACCTCTTTTCATTTTATTACATGAAGTTGAAGGAATTAAACTTGCACCCGAAATACTTGAACCTGAACCAGTTGATATCAATACTATCAGAGGGTATAAGATTATTTTAATAATATTTTATATATACAGAAAAAAGAAGAATTTTTTGGCGCTAAAAATTTTTACTTGCCTAAAGAAATTTTTTGCATTGTAAATTAAAAACAAAAATTTTTTGGGTCGAGAAAAAAATTCTTGCGTCAACAAATTTATTCTAGTCCTAAGAAAATTTTTGTTTTCATTTTATAATGCAATATTTTTAAAATCTTTTTCTGTGCAGTAATTTTACTTGACATTAATAATTTAATTAAAATGATAATTATTTAATTAGACTTGACACAAAGAAATCTGGTGGTCTGCGAGGTCCAGGTGAACCATGGTCAGGTGATGCTTCAAGAGGATCAGGATTCGCTGTTGAGGATACCACTGTCGGAGTGACAATTGGTGATGAGACTATTGATGACTCTGCCTCACGAAGAAAAGAACGGCCAATTTGGATGATTGAGAGTACCGTAATGAATGACGGAAATGAAGTTGACGCTAGTGCTAATCAAGATAGTATTCTCGATAAAGCTGCTGCTACCGCGACAACTATTACGACTTCGACAAATAATAAACAGGGTGATGATATCATGTCTGTACTACTGGCTCATGAAAAGAAAGGCAGTAACAATAGTGCTGCTAATGCCGTTAAAAGTGTTCTTCCTCAAGAATCTAGTGATAGTAGTGATAACGAAGATGCGGGTGACATGCAAGCTATTGACACAGGTTTGTATTTTTTACTCAATTTTTCTAACTAAACTAGTATTATTATTTCGCGTTACTAATTCCAAAAAAAACTTTGATTTTTATACGCCCTTTTGGCTTTAAAAAACTCTCTAAAGACAAAAGGGCGTACAATTTCTTTATCATTGCCAATCATCTGTAGATTTATTTTACAGCCAAAAATTGAAAAAAGAAAATTTTGGAAAGCCAAAGGGGCATATTGTTTAAATAATAAGCCTTTTTATCTTTCAAAAATTTGTTTTCCAATTTTCAGTTTTGGAATAAAGCAACAATAGGATTACACGGAGAAAATTTTATTATACTGTAGTATTTAAAAATTCATAAATTATATTACTTATATTACAATAACAACACACTTAAATTAAAATTAATAGCAGTAAAAGAAAGGCAAAGAAAGAATGTTTATTGAAATACAAATATACGCTGTTTAGTTTTTAATGTCCCAAGTAGCACACTTGCCTTTAAGACATCTATAAGATATCAGTTTTTAGGCTACTTTTTGACATATCGATAAAACACCAATATGTTGACAAAACGATCAGAAATTGTCACCAAAAAAATATCTACTTAAAAGACTTAACACAAGTAACGACAAAAAGTTAATTACTGTGGTAAAATAAGTCATCTAAATGACTTTTTAATTGAAATCAGACAGAAAAAACAACACAACTCGGCTCTGTCTCCGGAGCCAACATTTGCATGTCGTATTCATACCAAAAAAGGTAACTGAGACAAAAAAAAATTTGTCTTTTCCTTTTAAAAGACATCTTTAAGATATCTTAAAGTTGACTCTGTGCTACTTGGGATATGAGTAATTGACTCGAGTCGCGTTTCTATAAAACAAGAGAAGTAGACATTTATTTTCTAAATATTCAAATATTTAAAAAGATCAGTTTCACTTTCGTTACAATACTATCTACGATATAGTACTAAATTTTTAATTTTAACTATTAATGGTAGGGAAATTTTTCAGTGGTAAAGTAATTAGTTTTACCATTGAGAATGATGACAGTGACAATTGATGGTGGTGACGATTACTATCGAAGATGCTAATTGTAACTATTAAAGATTGTAATTGTTACAATCGAAGATGCTAACTGTTACCATTCAAGGTTGTAAAAATTCTGATACAAAAAATAGGATTAATTTATAAATTTAAATCCTTTATTTACATCCATACTTTAGCTATGTACATTTTGTCCTTTAAATAATTAAAATAAGTAACAATACAATCGTCCAAGTCCGAATATAATAAAAATTTCCAAATATTGGAGCTGTTATTGATAACTTTAAATGATTGGGTATGATCATCACAATAGCAACCATCCAAGTATTGAGTGATAAGGAAAACTATCATCATCAATAATCAGTATTTTTTTTACAACATAAAATAATGGAGCATCATTTGATCTGTAACGCCGATATTTAAATTCTTTATTAGTTTAGACAGTAATTATTATTTGGGATGATGGTGACTATTACCATCCGGTTATTAAGAATTACAATGTTGATAGTAGTTATAATTAGTCCAGATATTAAAAGTTATAATTCCTGATTATCATCAATAATTGTAGATTTTAGCATATAGTTGGTAGATATTACAATTGATTGTTTATTTAATAATTCAAATGATATTCACTACTATCGAATTCAGTTTTAAAATTTTACTATAACTAGATGATTACTTTTGCTATAAAATTCTCGGCGTATAGCAATTAAAAAAAATATACGCCCTTTTGTTTTAAAACTTATAAGTCCTTTTGGAAATAGTGATGCGATTTTTTCCGGTACTAATTAATATTTCACAAATAAATTACAGGTGACGTAGAAGTCATGGAGTCTGAAGATGATGATCTAGCACCAACAGTAAGTGTCGGCGGTAAAACAATAGCTATCACTGACGTCAATGATACTCTGATAGCTGAAATGACACCCGCTGAAAAAGAGGCATACATACAAACTTATCAAGAGCACTATTCAGACATGTACGATTGAAAATTATCCTCGGTAATTAATTTTATTTCCAAAACTTTTAAATCAATCAATCATGTGTATTATTTTGTATAAATAAAACCTTTTTTTTCTTTTTTTTGTAATAAAATTATATTATTTTAGAAATAAAAATTTTAAATATAAATTTTACAGGTAAATAAAATAAAGTAAATCTTATTAAAATATTTTTAATTATTTATTATTCAACATTTTATTGTTTAGGACAATCGCGACTCAACAATATCAGGAAATACCATATTATTGTTAAACTAAACGATTAATATTGATAAATATTAATAACAATAGTATTAAATAATTAAATAAATAAAATAATTAAATAAAGATTGTAGTCACTTCTGGAGAAACGGGAAAAATATTTTTTTAAACTTAAAAATATAATAATAATTATTAACGAATAATCTTACTTGACTTTTTTTTTTTGTCTTAATAACTGAGTTTCTACCCGACCACCACTATCGACTAGAAACTCTAAGACAATAAATAAGTATTATTTTTTAATAAATATTTTTTCTCTTTTTTTGTTCATTTTTTCTTTTTTTTTTCCATCAAAGTTCTATAATATTTATAATATAATTTGTATTTATTTTAATCCTTTTCAACCGACCTTGTTTTATATTTATATTATAGATTTTTTTTTATATTCTTCGATCTTGTTTCCTCTTCATACTTAAGTTTTTTTTTTTTTTTGAAAGGCTTCATCACTAATAATCTTATCTAACTGCTCTGAGAGGATTTCCAACAACTCTCGATTAAGCACCACGCGAGCAGCAACATGCGATAAATAGTTTTCGATAATAAAAATAGATAAATTCAATTAAACAATCCAATATAACAAAAAAAATGTATATATATTTTTAGTAATTGAGAGTAATTGTTCCCTTTCAGAGTAATTAGACAGCACCAGCATTAAAGTACAGTTGTTATTAAATTACCCAATAAAATTTATTCAGGCTCGTTGAGACGTAATCGTGCAAAATCTTCGAAGACGATATTGTCGTCGTCGTCATTTGCGTAGCATGAATTTTCATAACGTGCACGGTCGATGCTTTTTGATTTTTTGAGATTTGCTTTCTCCCTTTCGGCATTTTCTGGCGCCGGGTGCATCAGTTTGAATGGCACGTCGGTTATCAATTCACCGCCCAATGTACCGCAGTTTAATTTAACGCGTATTGAGTATGAAATTATTATACCTAGAGATTCTGCGGGACATTTACCCTCAGCTGCCATTGTTGAAGACGCCAAATTTACATCATCTTCCTGTTTATCAAATAATATTTATTATTATTATTATTAATATTATTTTTCATACCTTCTAGACTGGCATTTAGAGTTTAACGCCTGGTTAGTCAATCAAGACAAGCTAATTTCAGACCAATAATATAAAATTTAATGGGTTAAAAACCGTCAATTGCTTCCCTACTGCAAAAAACATTTAAACTTTAATTATGAAAAATATTGTGTGGCATTCCAAGTAGCACACTTAGCTTTGTGACATCTTTAAGAGGGCAGTTTTGAGGCTTTTTTTAACTATCAAGGCACCAAAATGTTGGCAAAATAATCAGAAATTTATGTCACCGAAAAAAATCTGCATAAAAGACTTGACGAAGTGACGACAAAAATTAAAGTATAAATAATGATCATATAAGTCATCTAAAAGATTTTTAACTTCCCGCTATAAAAATTGAAAATTTTCAAAAAAAAGGTCCGATTTTCATAAATCGTGTTTTCATCAGATCCTGACGTTCTGAGGTCCTAGGAAGCTATTCTATTTCCGGGTGAACGTCCGACCGTGTGTGTGCAAACTTTTTTTGAACGAATCAACCGATTTAAAATTTTTTTTCAAGTTTTTGTTGCATAACTCGTAAATCGCTCGACCGATTTGTTTCAAAGTTTAATCGTCTAAGTCTCAACCAGCTCTTTTGATTGCCGCAAAGCAAATCGGTCGATTTTTTCCGAAAATGTCATCAGACAAAAAGAATTCTTTCCAGCGAAATGTATATTTTTTCGCACAGAGTCAACTGTTTTTCATATTTTTATAACTGAAATTACTTTCTCAGGATGGGAAAAAGCAGACTAACTTCCTATGACTCCTAGGACCAACGTCTGTATATCTTATTTATATAAAAGAAACTTGGCTTTGTGACAAAAAAAATGAGTCTTGTCTTTTTAAAAGAAATCTTTATGACATCTCAAAGTTGTCTCTGTGCTATTTGGAATGGAATAAACCACAATTTCAAATGTGATGGCAGCCCTCGCCTTTGGCCCGAGCAGCCAACTCACTTTCGTCTGAAATCGTCTTGTTTCATCTCTTGCCACACAAAATACTACTATTATATAATACATACTTTAAGATGTCCGTCAAGTGCGATTCCACGGCGATCTTTATTACTGCTGGCCAAAGGCACAAGATAAAATTGTTTTGTAAAATTAGCTCCGGGTGTTATCGGACAACCTTCGCGTGTTTCCAGACTTGCTACATTCCGAGAAAACTGAGAGTTTACCATTGTTACTTCACAGTGCTGCACTACAAATAGCTAAAATAAAATGGGGTGAGAAAAAATGATCAATTGTTTGTTTAAACGCAAAATAATTTTCTTAATCTTAATACCTTAATATTTTTAACTGCTTTACGTGAGTTGTTGGTAACGATAACATTAGCAGCTATTTTTTCACCATGATAGTAAATTTCTCTGTCGAGTGTAACTTCAAGATTTAGTTTACCATTGGAGAATGTAAAGCCTTTGGATACCAGAGAGCTTGGAAGTCTGCGTCCACGTGAAATTGGAGCAAACTGAAGTTTTTTAATCGCTAGCGCTACCGATGAACGTTTGTGTCCTTTGTCCTCTTCATTTTCACCGACAAATACTTTAACCGTGTACTCAACTCCAAGCGGTTTTCCTTGATCATCGTCTCCGGGTTGCAGTGTTACGGAGCTTGGAGAGCTGGGTGGGAAAACAAAATTAAATGGGAAAGCATTCGGACCTAATTTTTTAAGCAGACGGTCTTGAATTGGTGTTGTCTCTTGTTTTTCTTTCTTCATCGGTATTATTTGATCTTTGGCAATAATCATTTCCTTGCTGAATTTGACTCCCATGACTTCATCTTCCTCCCGACCATATCGGAATGTTGTAATAACCTTAAGTACGATAAATTATTTTTAAAAATATATTTTGTTATGACTTTATTTTAAGGGCGCGCGAATAGTTCGAACTTACGAATTATTCGGGTCGAATAATTTCACTGGGAGAACAATTTATTTGAGTGAAATAAATAGATTTATTTGAAACTATTGAGATGTATTTATTTTATTGAAATAAATATTTAATTGAATCAAATGCTTTCGTCAATTTTACTTAACAAAGTAATTTATTTCATTAAAGTAAATCATATTTTTGTCTTAAAAAAATATTGATTGGGTCCATTCCAATATGGGATTTATTTGGCTCAAATAAACTGTTCTCTCAGTGTTCCACTTTTGAATTTTTCAAAAATTTCCGACTAGTTAAAAAATTTTCAACAACTTAATTGCAATATTTTTTCCAATAATTAAAATTTTTGTCAGACGTAAATTTAGCTCAGACACAAATCTACGAAAAAATTAATTTTTGTTACTTGAAAAAAAATTAGCTCTCTATTGAATAAAAATTGAATATTTAAAAGCTGACCAGAGTTTTCTTGATTTGAATCGAGTAATTTGAAAAGCTACGAATAATTTGAAAATTTTAAAGTAATTCGAAACTTTTAAAATAATTCGGAAATTCAAATTGTTCGATACCCTGGTTAAAAATACTGATTGAAAAGACTCCATGCAAACTGTATATCTATATATACAAACAAAAGAATTTAAATTACTGAAAAGAATTCGAATTTCATAATTTTTAATTATTTTCAATGAATATTTCTAAACAGGGATTCGAATGTCGAATCAAATAATTAGATTCGATTTTAACCCGATTCGTGCACCCCTAATTTATATTATTTATAATATTTATATTAACTTGGCCATAAACTCTACGTCCTTGGAGATAATCATTTTCAACAACAACCACACCATCAATTGGATCTACAAACTCAAGATGATCAATGAAGTCTCTTTTGCCAAGGTAGACTGTAACTTTTCCTGTGAATAATTATATTAATTAAATACTTAATAGATATTATTAATAAATAAACGTTTAAATATATTACCATTCGGTGTTGTCTTTTTAAAAACTTTAACAGCCACGACGTAGGCCAGCAGCAGCAGTGGAAACATTTGGCTAGCGGTAAATAAAAACTTTAAGAATTGTTGTACCAAAGTTTGTATCCCGCCCAGAAGTGACAATTTTCAAAGCTTAAACATCTCCTTCATATAGTACTCAAAAGGCTTCACCAATGAATCCATACGAATAAACTAATTGAATTACTCTTATATAAATTTTTTTTTTTAATAAGATTTAAAAAAACACGTATCATCTACTTAGCAGAATGTACTTTTATTCTCATCGTAACACCACCTGATCGAATCAGTATTCGGTATCCAACTCATCGTCTCGTCAATTTAAAGTGTTTTTTAAATATTTAAACCATTACGTCAACTATTACTTCGAATTATGTAAACAAAAACTTAACTTTCATCCGCGATATTTTTTTTTGTTATAAATTTAAAATTATTGCTTTTAAAAATGAACTAATTTAAAAAATGTGAACCGCAAAGTTTGGAAACTTTAGAAATAAGAAGTTTCTTGTTACTTATATATAATAATCGTGAAGAAATGAATATGAATACTAGATTTGAATCTATTATTATAAGGAGAATTGATAAATCGATTATAAAACGGTGTTGTTGGTGTCATATGCAAATATGGCCATTTAATACTTTAATTTGTTGCCAATTTATTTTAAATGTATAGAGGGTGTTAAAAAATTGTTAACATAAAACTAGTAAAGTGAGAATTTATGTTTATAAAAGTTTTATATGAACCTAGGATAAGATGTTTTAAATTATCGTGTCTAAAAAACGGACAATGGCTAAAATTATATACTTACTACTATTCACATACACGAGCAAGTTTGTACGAGTCGTAGGTGGAAACCGATCATTAACATGGAGAATACGATTTCGCGCTTTTTGATCCCTGGACAAAATATCTATGATTGCTTCTCTCAATACTAGAATTTTTTATGAAAATTTTATAAAATATTTTTTAGAAGAATAACTTAAAATAAGTCAACACGTGGTTGAAATTGACTTGCTTCTCTTTCGCACATCTGATGCTCTTTTTTACAGTGTACGATAAAATATTAATAATTTAACAGACAGCCAAAGTAATTGTATTTTATAAAAATTTATGAAGTATAAGAAAATATAGCAGTGTAAAAAAAAATAGAAAACAAAAAGACCATTCGGCAGCCGAAATGGAAGTAGTATTTCTTTTAATATATTCATTATTGAACTGCATCATTATTACAAATTCATTTTATACAATTCAAATCATGATAAATCTATTTGAAACAATTGTCGAAATAGTCAGTTAAATAACGAAAATAAAAGCTAATTTCATGAGCTTTCAGATAAATTTATCACAAATGAGCTATCGCTTTTTATTCAAAAGTTATTTGGAGATAAATTGACAAAACATTTTTTTTTCTTTTAACTTGAAAATCTGTAAACACCCACAACTTTTGAATTAATCGACCGATTTAACTCATCTTCGAACTTGACCTAGACTTTTACCCAAAAAAAAGTATGTTAAGTTTAATTCAAATTCGTTTGGAATTATAGATGTTACCGTATCCAAAAGCCGGGTTATATCCCATGTATGTATAAATTTTTTAATTGATAGTATTCTTGGAACCTGCTCGACGAATTACGTTAGGTTATTATAAAATTCTTTGAAAATTCCACTATGAAGACAAATGCAGTTGCTAGATTTCTATAAGAAATCCTCTTCTAAAAAGTTGATGACCGGATGTCGTATTGTTTTACGTCACTTCTGTGACTATTTTATTCGGTTGCCAATTGGTCGACTGAGATAGTGGCGGGATTTTTGAAAGAATGAAGGCGAGCGAACCGAGCATGTTAAGTCTAGTCTACTAAAAAATAACAATAATCTTTAATATATTATTATATTTTATCGTGAGGATATTATGTACGAGAGTATTTTGTCCGGGAATCAAAAAGCGCGCATTTCTGCTGAGTGGTTAAATAATTTATTAATATTATTTTGCCCATAAGTATTTATAAATCCAGCGCAGATGACTTTTCATCTCATAGACCACAATGTAAATTGTGTTATTCCTGGATATAATAAATAAATGAAAATAAAGTGAATTTCAGTCTTAAGATTTATTTTTATTCCAATAATAAGTTTACATTGTATAGAGGTATTTTCCTTGAAAATGTTTTTTATATTTAAAAAATAACAGTATCAAGGATTTAATTTAATTACATTAAACTTTATTAATTTAAAATTGTTGTATTTATTAATAACTTTTTAAATGTTATTTGAGTACACAATTAGCTTAGTGTTAATTTACTAAATGAATTGAAGACAAAAAAATTTAATTTAATTGAAGTATTTAAAATAAACAAAAAAAACATATATAGAAATTAAACTAAAAAATATAACGATAATTTATTAATACGCTTATCAAAGTTTTAAATACTTTTAATTACAAATATATATGTATAATATATTAAGAAATATTATTAATTGCAGTGATATTTTTTCCATACAATTATCTACAATTGATAAAAAATTACGTAATTAATAAAAAAATATCATCTAACAATAATTAATACCTCTTAATTATGTAAATTAATAAACTAATTTATGATAGTTATTATTATTTGTAGATAGTAAAGCGTTAAAAACTTTAATTACGTTTAATTTATAAATCTAAACGTCCATTTCTTATGAGTTATTTTTTATTGACCACTTATATTTTAATTGCAATATTATTATGTATATTATTTACCTATTTAACCAGTTGTACATCACAACATCAAAGCATTTGTTATTAACTTATTAATTAAGAAAAGAAAATTTTAAATTGACAATTATATAAAAACAGAAAATTATTTTTTACTTTGAATCTATTATTAATTGATTAATTAATAATATTACTACTAGTATGTAGTTTTTTTTAATTTTTTTTTTTCGTTCATTTATTTAATAATAAATATAATTATCAACTACAAGCAATAATAAAAAACCAGAAAAATATAATTCTTATATATTAAACTCGTCTCGTTTTTAAAAATTAAATACTCAGTATATCTTATTAATATGGCCGACGATGTAAAGAAATTCAATGCAATTATAATAAATACACAGAAAAAAAATTTTTTACTCAACCCCAGAAAATTTTTATTTGCTCTAAGAAATTTTTTTCATTAAAAATTGTAAACTAAAATTTTCTTGTCAAGAAAAAAATTTTTTTAGCGAGAAAAAATTTCATGCGTCCGAAACTTTTTTTAGTTCCAAGAAAATTTTATGATACTGAAATTAGTCATGATCCTGAAAGTAGCAGATAATTAAAAATTTTTGAATTTATTTTTCAGCGAATTAATTACAAACAAAAAAAAATAAAAAAATGCACATGTAAAAAATTAAAAAAACTATAAGTGCAATTTTTTCAAATATTTTTTTTTTATAATTTGCTGCTTTAAAATAAAAATTCAAAAATTATTAGACGTCGGCTAACTTCAGTATCATAATTAGTCGACATCCAATAATATTTGGTTTTTTTTTAAAACGACAAATTTGAAAAAAAAAATATTTCAAAAAATTGCACTTATAGTTTTTTTAATTTTCTACAAGTGCATATTTTTTTTTTTTTTTTTTAAATTTAATTATTGAAAAAAAAATCGAAAATTGTTAATTATCTGCTAACCATAAAAAAAATTTTGCTTTTATTTCATAACGAAAAATTTTTCTTGCGGCAGGAATTTTTTTGTTTCTGTGTAATTATTATTAGGACACTTATGAAAAATGTATATTTGCATAGGCGGAAAAACGATAACATTAACTAAGTAATTAACTAACGCAATTGTAACAAAAGGAAATTAAAAATAAATTTCCATTTATTTATTAAAGATTTTCTTAAAATAAATTCAATAATGATACGAGACTTTATTATCGTAAATAAGTAATGTCTACAGTAGGCACAATAACTGTATTTATTTATTTATATATATATATATATATATATATATATTTATATACTTATTAATTTATTGCGCTTAAATAAACGGTCGGATACCAGGGAACAAAAAATTTAGTTTAATAATTTTTTAAATAGTTCATTGTTTATTTTATTTATTTATTCGTACAATAATTCTAAACAATTAAATTTTTTTTAAAATGAATACCTTAATGATTTATGACTACAAGTGAATGAATGACGATAATTAATTGAAATGTAAAAATAATAATTATTAATAATGTAGGAAATGGTTTAATAATTAAGATGATAGTGCCGTTAAGAGATGTTCGATAGTGAAAAATATGAACACATTTCTTAGTAGAAAAAGATTTTTTTTTCCAGTACATGGTATTTTCTAAATGCTTGTTATTATATATAATTATTAAATAATAATTTTAATAGAAAAAAAAAAAAAAAATAATAATAATAATATTAGTTATCAATAAAATCAATGCACGCAATTGTTTTTTAATCGATGATTATTTTTTTAAGGTATAAAAAAAATTTTTAATTTAATTAAACTGAATAATTTTTAATTCAAGAGAATTTACTAAGCAAATTTTTTTAAAATTTAAAATTCTAAAGGTGTTTTAGTAATAAGCCTGTGATAATTTTCTAAAGGCTTTAATTGCAATTATTTATCTAAGTTATCATTATAATTAAATTATTTTTTTGTAAAAATATACGTAGAGTTGACAGATGAAAAGAAACAACGATTTAAAGTAGAAAAATGTAAAGTTAAATAGTTAACTCTAAGTAATTTTATTTTATTACAAATTTATAAAAATTCCAAAGAATTTAATTATGTATAAAAAAAAAAAAAAAAAAACATTGTCTAGTTTTACATATATTTTGATTGAATTAAAAAATAGTTTTTACAGAAACATTATTGAGACAATCAAATTGTTTAATTTTATAATCAATTAAATTTATAATTTAATTAATTTTAAACTCAATGCAATAGAAAAATAAGTTTTTAACTGAAGATATTTGTATTAATAAGAAGAGTTAATACTTGCATACAAAAAATAATTTTAGATTAAGTTCTAAATATACATATAAAAAAAAAAAAACTTCAATATTTTTATAGATGGTTTCTTTTTCGAAACAAATGTTAAGATGGTTCCCTGATACCACCGCGTTTAACATAAGACAGTACAAATATTGTTAATGTTTTGTTGTTATTCTTTTTTTTTTTTTTTCAAATTTAATTTTTTTCTTACTGGTACACATTCAATTTATTGATCGATCTTCGTTTATTTAAATTGTATTTAACTACAAATCTACTATGAACTTACATCACTAATCTTCCTCCGTTTATGCCGAGAATTGTTTTTTTTATTTTTCATTTCCATTATTTTCGAATCTTTGAATTTAAATCATTATATTTTGTTATTAAGTTTATTATCTGCTGATTTATTTATATACTTAAATGACTTTTAAATCCTGTCAACGTAACTATTTCAAAGTTCAAACTTTAAGCAAATAATTTTATTTCCAGATACGCAGTAAAAAAAAACTGCGATTTAAATTTTATGAAATAATTAACCAATAAATCCTCATTGATGGTGATTAAGGATAATTGATTTAATATTTCTTACCTAATCCTTCTTTTCAAAACTTGTTTTCTCAGGTGTATAAGCTTCCATTTAAGATAGATCTGTAACGAAAAAAATTTATAATTATGTGTTTTTATTAAATTAGTATTTGCACTGTAAAAAATTAGCTGACTAAACGCGGAGTAAATACGGAGCAGATGATTTTATTTTTTTGATCCTCTCAAATCAATAAATTATGATTGAAAAAAATATTTGTAAAGAATTGCTCTAATAGTTTTTTAAATTTTCTACACGTGCATATTTTTAGTTTTTTTTTTTTTTTGTCATTTATTTATTGAAATTAAAATCTAAAAATTGCAAACTGCCTGTTAACCTCAGGATCATAAAAAACAAACTCCATGTTTACTCCGTATTCGGAGTGATTTTTTTTAAACTCCGAATCTCCGAGTGAATTCAGATTTAGATAAAATTCGTAATCACTCTGAATTCACTCTGAATTTTTTACAGTGTACAACTTGATTAAAAATAAAAAATTTATTAAATATTTACAGCTTGGTGCAGCCGCAGATTCAAATCTCTTTTGAATTTGATCATATGTAAATTTAACAAAAGCGTCATATTGTTCTGAAAGCTTCATTGTTAATATCTGATCATATTCTTCACGTATTTGAGTTTCTTGTTCTTTGAGCATTCTCTCGCAAATCAATCCGACCTATTAGAAAATAAATATTTTATTTAATTACAAGCTTGTAAAAAATGTAATTACTTAAAAAATTTTGGAGTATTTTTTTTTAATATCTGATAGTTTAATTGACTAGTAAAAAATTTATTTAAATAAAATCTCGGCAAACTAAGGGCCAGTTTTTCCAAGCGGGTTTAAATTACTACTGCTAGTATATCTATACATTAATATATAGATATACCAGCAATAGTTTAAACCCGATTTGAAAAACTGACCTCAAGTCTATGGTATCAAATAAATCATGTACCGAAGATCAGAACGTTTTTCGCGCAACGAAAATTTAAAAAATTAATGTAAGTTAACTGCTTAAGGAGTAGTTGAAGTGGCTTGCAATTTTCGGCTGACACTAGCAACTTTGCAAAAAATTTCAGAAATCTAGATCCAGTAGATTTTTTTCTTTCCATTTTTTTCTTTTCATTTTCGTTCCGTGAAAAACGTTCCAATCTTCAAATAAATCGCGTTACTAATTCCAAGACATATTTTTATATGCCCTTTTGGCTTTAGGAACCTCTCTAAAGGCGTGTAATTTTTTTTTTATTGCCCATCGTTTGTAGAATTATTTTATAGCTAAAAATTGATGATACTGGTTAGCCGACGTCTAATAACTTTTAGATTTTTTTAAAAACGTCAAATTATAAAAAAAAAAAAAAAATGGATCTATAGTTTTTTAAATTTTCTACATGTGCATATTTTTTTTTTTAATTAGCTTGTCGAAAAAAAAAATCCGAAAATTGCTAATCGTCTGTTAACTTCAACCATAAAAATTGAAGAAAAAAAAAATTAAAAGTCAAAAAAGCAGACAGTTTAAATTATACGTCTTTATGGCTTTCAAAATTTTTTTTCCAATTTTGAGCTTTAGAATAAGTCTACAATATTATTAACAATTAAAAAAAAATTATACACCTCTTTGGTTTTAAATTTAGTTCTTAAAACCAAAAGGACGTATAAGAATGTCCTTTTAGAATTAGTGAAGCGACATAATAAATCTACATAAAAAATTAATCTTTTACTCGGCAATATCAGTCTAGATGGTAGTTTTACTTGTAAAATTTATTTGAAAAATATTAAAAAAAAAAACTTACTTGTCTAAATGTAAATAATGGTTTCTCCCTGCTGTTTGGGCTGCAGTTGTACGAGCTTGAACCACAACCAGATGGACTTGCTGGGCCCCCTTCCATGTCCGAAGAATCACAACCACTTGAATTACCTTGTGGGTTGAAATGCAACTGCTTACGTTTATGTAACCGACGAATTTCTTCTCTAATGTTAGCAGCCATTTTTTCTATAATTAATCAATCATCAATACATTAACAATTAAATAAACTATCAACCCAAGTATTTAGCATAATTATCTTTTCATCTCCAGTATATTTTTCCCCCTACGTCGTTGGTAAAAAATTACTCGACCAGTCCTTAAAAATTTATTTCTTTTATAAAAATTAAATAATTTATAAATAAATAAATTTGGCAAATTTAGAAAAAGTAATAAATTTTTATAAGAACAAAGACCTTTTTAAATTGAATTTTAATTTTCATGTTAACCATTTACTACTTACTAGAGAGCATTACTTATAATTTATGATCCCTCACTAATGACAGGGTCAAAAAAATATCTAACTATAGAAGAATTTAACTGGCGAAAGAATAAAAAAATATGACTAGAATATTCAGTTAAATTAGTAATGAAAAATTTTTTTGACGTCATTATCGTGTCGCCATCTGAGGCCGTATGTTAAAAAATAAATAAATAAATAAATAAATAAAAAATGATAAACAGTAGACGTCCGTTACGGCATTACCATATGATTAACGCGTGGGTGATGCCCTTCTTTTGTTCCCTACTATAAATAATTAAATACAATACTCATGAAAATTTTACAATCAACAAAAAAAAAGCTATAGATATATATAAGTATAAGTATATATGTATACATAGGTATATACAGGTGTATAGATGAAATAATAATGGGCAATAAAATAGTAGGGATTAAAATAAAAATGATATAGTCGAAGGAAGAGCATATAGACAAGGGATAAAATGGCCGTTATAACCGATAACAATTACCAGGCGTCAATTTGTGCGTAACTTCGCCAAATGGTGATGGATTTTGTTGGCTTGATGTCCGCTGAGTTGAACTACCAGGTGATACGCACATCGGTGCACATCTTCGTCGTTTATTTGGACGTCCGTGGCTATGAACAGGATCAAATTCCAAGGATCTTTTTAGGGTGGCACAGGCCATTGCTGAGACTGGTGCTAGTGTAGCTGCTGATACTGGTTATGAGAATATGAGAATGGAAATTAAAATGCTGATGTTCCTTCGTCACGTTTACTAAACTGGCACACACTACCACAAGGCGCTACTGGTGACACTGGCGTTACTTTTTTTTTTCTTTATGTATTTTATAAAATTTAGTTAATGGATAAAAAAATATTTATATACCACAATTATATGATAAATTAGTAGATATTGATTTTTTTTTTAGTACTAGTTGGTGTATTATGGATTAAAATATCAGTAATTGGTGAAAATGTATCAAAATAAACACTGCGGACAGTATGGCGGAATATGAGCCGCAGCTCTCAACACAGGACGAGGAGGAGAATAACCAACTGAAGACAACTGTTTTCTCAATTTACATGCGACATCTTTTTTCCGTGATGACCATGAAATGTTCTAGACACAGTTTCGATTGTACTGGTATTTTGCGACTGAAAAAACGCCATCTATACTTTAAATATTTAAACTATTTATTAAAAATATACGTACTTTTAATTTTGACAGGTGACAGCTGACAGGTCTTTTAAAGTCAATTTTCTTTTTTAGAATTTAATTATAATATAAAATAAGAAAATAATGAAAACTAGTTTTAGCAGAAATTAATTTTGAAAATTTTTTAAATTTAAATACCATAGACATTACACTGGAGAGATTTGAGATTTTTTTATGGGGAAGCCATAGCTTGAAAAAAAATTTATTTATGTTACTGTTTCATGTTTATGTTCTTTTCGTTGTTTTTTTTTGTTTTTATAAGAGATTTTAGTTTAATAGGAAATGACTAATATTTAGGGCATGTTCAGAAACACACTCTGGAAGAGAAAATATTCAAATCTTTCGTTCAGAAATATCCTCTGGTCGAACCCGAGGTGCGATTTAACATTACAAAGGTACTAATTACACCTGGATAGGTAATTCTTCACTTCCAGAGTATATTTCTGAACACGCCCTTAAAGATAAATTAAATGGCAACGCTGTACTAGAAATAGGCGCGAAATTTAAAATAAATTTGATTAGTTTCTTTGATATTTGATAGCAAGTCATTTAAAATTAGAAAAGTGAAAACCCGTTTGGATTCTAGCCATAACTATTTTACAATATTTTAAATAATATGATGAGTGTGAATGTAACAGACATCAGACAAATTTAAAATTATTAATAAATAGATTAAATAATTAATGAAAGTAAATTTAAAAAAAATGCGCATTTAAATAATTTTGAAATTAATTAGTGCATTTTTTGTAAATATGATTTTTTAAATGCTTTACTATATTTATTAATAATTTTAAATTTTTCTTATGCCTGCTACATTCACACTCATATAATATGACTCTAACCAAACAAAAATTAATTAATAAATAAATTAAAAGACCAACAAAACCGATAGTTTTATTTTATATTAAATAAAAAAATGATAATTGGCAATTAATTGCACGCCTCATAACGCGAAGCGTTTGAGGTTGTGCTCTACTCTCAACACGTCAAGGCCAAGCAATTTTCTGGCCTTAAAATTACTCTATAACGTACATATTTCATTCATAGGATAAATATGAGTACACGTATATCAAGAATAGACTTTAGAGAACTTATTTAATGTTTTTTCAAAAACATTTGTTTTGTTAATTTAAAGAAAAAAAAAGTTTAAAAAAATTTTACTTGGACGTCCGGATGTCTGTATGTATACACTTTTTTGGGATGTAGTCATAATAACTGCCGAAAAAATTATCGTATCGAAAGCGGTTTTTTTTTATTTTGTTCAAAATTTTCTCAAGATAAACCCTTTCGATATTCACTATTGTAGTTTCTATAGTTTTTTTTATATTTAATTAAAAGTGATGACTGATAGCATTTTTGTATACAAAATCCCGTATATATTTTTTCCGCTGGTGCTACCTCTGACGGATGTTTTTGCAAACATATATATAGATATATTCTGCGGTGGGCCTTTTACCGCTGCTGCATCCAAGCGGTTGATTTTTGCACAACTCTTTTTTAATTTTCCTTCTATTTTTCGACGTCAAATGTTGACATAAACAGTGGCGTAATAGTAGCGAAAATTTTTTTTTGTTTTAATCTTTAATTTAGAAATACAAGTTATTTTGACTTCAAAATTAAATAAGCGTTATGAGGCGTGCACTTTTGGATTTTCCAAACTTTTTTAAATCTATGATGAACAATCAATTTAAAAAAAAAACTACCGATAGATGAATAACTCGGGTAAAAAAATAAAAAATTGTAAGTAGTAAGTGAAAATTACACGTGATTGCGCCACTGATGTTTGCTTGTGTGTTATTTTTCTCAAGATGTATTGCAGAGATTGGAGTACCTTCTGTTTTATTATCTCAGGAATATCAAGAATCCAATATTCGGTCATTCTTAATCGGTGTTAACCGTAAAAGATTCTGTTTTGTAAATTATTAGCAATGATTTAGATTATTTAAAAATAAGTCACATTTTAAAATGAAATAATGAATGTAGATTGTTAATTATATTTATACCAAACAACAGGGGGTGTGTAATATTTTTAAAACATATAATTATTTATTTGTATTTCAATATTAAATAACTTATGAATGTGTTGTGTCTTACTTTCTATTTATTTCATAATTTTTAATAATTATTGCTAAGATTTTTAAACGTAATTAATTAATACGCTGATTTTATTGACAGAAACGAGTGTTTAGTGTTGATCTTGGCTTGGTAAAAAACGATTAAAACGAAGGGATGATGATGGGTGATCAATTTCGTAGCAAAGTCGAACAATATTCACCAAAATCATCGCCAAGGGGTGCACGTTCCCCTGTTGTATCACGTCAAGATTCAACAGGAACACTAAAAACAACAATATCCCTGGGAAAAAATCCTTCGATTGTTCACAGTGGACCTTTTTATTTGATGAAAGAACCTCCTGGTAATTAGCTTTTATTATTTAACACAACATATTGGTATTTTTTAATTAATCATCTACACTGAGGCTCTAAACAAATTTATTTTAAATTTAACTTTGATTACCCAAGCACAGAGACAACTTTGAGATGTCTTTTAAAAGGGCGAGATAAATTTTATTTTACCTCGAAGCCAAATTATTTAGGTTTTATTTAATAAGTTGGCAGATCAGGGTAACAAATGAAGGGAAAATGGAGTTAATTTATTTAGATATTAATTATTTATAAAAATATTTATTTAAAAAGTTTGTTATTAAAGTTAACTAGTGTTACAATTTAACTAAGATTATAATTATATTGTTTCTGAAAAAAATAATCAGAGATTTAAATAGGACAGATGAAAAAAATTGAATATCTAAAATTATCATTAGTGTTTTTACAAAAAAAAAGCTTGCATGTAATCCTGTAGAAAAATTAATTATTATTATTTAGTAATAGATAATAATAATAATAAACAAAATATTGAAGTAATAATTTATAGGCAGAAATAAATTTAAAATACTTTAATATAATTTATTAAAGAAGTCAAAAGTTACTGCGATTAAATGTTGAGAACCAGAAGGGTTTTATCTATTGAGAAATCTAGTAAAAACTACGTGTACAATGGACCCAGAAACAGAATTGCCAGGCTGGTAAATCAGCACTCCTCGAATCTCAATTTTTTCACTGAATCCCTCACATCGTTCTCAGTAAATACGAAAAAATTACTATGTTTTAATTAATTAGTACACAGTGCAATAACTTTGTAATTATTTAAGCAGTAATTTCTTTTTTCTTTTTTGTTTTTGTTTAGTTTTCTTTAAGTCAAATTTAAATTTATCTGTATAATGTTTATGTATACCCAAGTAGCACAGAGACAACTTCGAGATGTCATAAAGATGTCTTTTAGAAGGACAAAACAAATTTTATTTTATCTCAAAGCCAAGTTTTGTTAAATAAATAAGACGCCCAGATTTTGGTCCTAGGAGTCAGAAAATTTTTGTTCTTTTTCCCGTCTTAAAAAAATCATTTTAATTCAAAATTGTTTAGACGATGACTTATTTGTAATTCAATTTTTGTCATCACTTGTCTCAAGTCTTTCATGCAGATATTTCTTCAGTGACATAAATTTCTGTTTTTTCTTTCTTTTGTCATCATTTTGATGCCTTGATAGGTCAAATAAAAGCCTCAAAACTGCTATTATGTAATGTCACAAAGCCAAGTGTGTTACTTGTGTAAAGTAAAAACTCCAATTATTGACACTAAAATTTACATTCGACATTTTAGTATATTCAATATTTATATAAAATTTAAGACCTTGGGTATTTTAACTTAAGGAAAAAACAATAAAATGATCATTAATAGTCAACGTTTTGTCGTTATTGTAATTAATTTATAAAATAATACTTATAGGGGAAAGTGAACTTACTGGAGCAACAAATTTGATGGCCTATTATGGCCTCGAACACTCGTATAGTAAATTCAGTGGTAAAAAATTAAAGGAACAACTTTCATCATTTCTTCCAAGTCTTCCTGGTACGATTGATACTCCTGGACATCAAGATAATAGGTATCAATTATTTATATATTTTTTAAATAATATTCATAGTTTATAAATATATTTATCTCAGATATTTTTTGAGTTAGCCGCTAGAAAATTATAAATCGTTTTTATTAACCAGAAAAAATAAATTAAAACTTTGGAGTAATTTCTCTACGAAGATTTAAATAAATCTATAAAAATCAACTAGATTCATTTATGTAATAATAGATATCATTAAATTTATAAATATTTTCGAAAATATAACCGCCTAATTTAACTTAGAGTTAATAAAAATTACATTAGATATCTCTCTTTATTTTTATTTTATTTATTTAAATTATCATATATTTAATAATTATTCTTTCAATAAATGTGGTGATATTTAGTTCTATTTTAGTGTTTTTAGAAAAAAATTACAGTCGTGATGTAAATATGATTCTGATAAATCAAAAAATTTTTTATATATTTTATTTACAAATTTATATGACTGATATTGACTCTTGTATATTTGTCTGTTGAAAATAATAATGTAATTAAATTATTAAACATTTATTTTCAGTTCTTTGAGATCTGTGATTGAGAAACCACCAATTGGAGGGAAAGAATTACTTCCATTAACAAGTGTTCAACTGTCAGGTTTTCGATTACATCCTGGGCCTGTAAATTTTATTTTTTTTTTTACTTACACAGAAAAAAAATTTATCTTGAGTCAAGAAAATAGTTTTTAAGCAAACGTTTTCAGGAACCAAGTCAAGATTTTCTTAAATCTTGAGAATTTGTCTTGGTTAGAAGAGATTTCTACTTGATCCGAAAAATTTAAATTTTTAAAAAATAATTTCTGGAATCCAGAATATCTATTTTTAGTCGAGAGTTTTATTTTCTGTGTACTACTAAAATAACATTTAATTAAATAAGTAAAACACATGAATTAATAAAAAATATAATTTGAATTATAGTTACCTGAGCAATATCGATATGTTAATCAAGCGCCTCAAAGGAAGCACAAGAATAAACATAAGAAGCATAAACATAAACCTGGAGATGTTCCAGCTGGACAAGAGATAGCGACCACTGATATCGGTGGTTCGGATACCCACGAAAAGAAACACAAAAAACAGAAAAGACACGACGAAGAAAAAGAAGCCAGGAAGAAACGTAAGAAAGAAAAGAAACGAAAAAAACAAAAACACAGTCCTGAACATCCTGGTGGACTCACGCCGTCGCAGCATTCCAACTCGTGATTGACAATTACTTTTATTATACCTTTATCTAATTGTAAGCTGGCCAATCGTGGAGAATTTTTTGCTCATTTAAACGAACTAAACTAAAAACTTTTTTTTTAAATTATTAAAAAAAATTTATAAGTTTCTTGTATCAATTTTTTTTGTTCAAATCGGATTGTGTCAATTGAACAAGCGATTAATTGTTTTGAAACAATAACTTATTATTTAAAAATGTGAATCAAAAGTTATTTTATTTGAGTGAGATATTACATAACATGCGAAAAATTTCTACTCAACTTCAATAGTAATTGGAAATAAAATAAAAGTAATACTTAACAAAAAAAAAAATTAAAAAAGAAAAAAAGTCACATGATATGTACTTGATAGCTTCCAACATTCATGTGTTGTTCATAATGCGAATCTGCTTTATTCCAAAGATTCAGCAATCTTGTAAATATTTTTATTATAATTAAAGTTGTAATAATAACAATAATAATAATATGTGCTTGATAGATTTAAATATATAAATAAGTTTATAATTTCAATAAAGTAGTATTTATAATGTAGATTTATAAATAATAGTTTAATTAATTAATTTTTTTTTCGTCGTTGATTATTTTCTTCGTTTAACTAGATCGGTATTAGTGTAACTTTGTATAAAAATTAAATTTTACTATTAAACAATTTCTTAAAAAACTTAAATTTACTTTAAATCCTTTTTATCACTCATTTATTTTATTTTATTTAACGACAATCAGCAGTATACACAAACATTATACATGGAAATTTGAATTTGGTTTAAAGAAAAATAAACGGAAACTAAAAAAAGACATCACCACTTAAGTAATTACATACGAAGTTATTGCATGGTGTACTAATTAGTTAAAACATATCCCAAGTAGTACACTTGGCTTTATGACATCTATAAGATAGCAGTTTTGAGGCTTTTATTTGACCTATCAAGGCATCAAAATGTCGACAAAAGAAAGGAAAAACAGAAATTTATGTCACTGAAGAAATATCTGCATAAAAGACTTGAGACAAGTGATGACAAAAATTGAATTACAAATAAGTCATCGCCTAAACAATTTTGAATTAAAATGATTTTTTTAAGACGGGAAAAAGAACAAAAATTTTCTGACTCCTAGGACCAAAATCTGGGCGTCTTATTTATTTAACAAAACTTGGCTTTGAGATAAAATAAAATTTGTTTTGTCCTTCTAAAAGACATCTTTATGACATCTCAAAGTTGTCTCTGTGCTACTTGGGTATACATAAGCATTATACAGATAAATTTAAATTTGACTTAAAGAAAACTAAACAAAAACAAAAAAGAAAAAAGAAATTACTGCTTAAATAATTACAAAGTTATTGCACCGTGTACTAATTAATTAAAACATAGTAATTTTTTCGTATTTACTGAGAACGATGTGAGGGATTCACTGAAAAAATTGAGATTCGAGAAGTGCTGATTTACCAGCCTGGCAATTCTGTTTCTGGGTCCATTGTACACGTAGTTTTTACTAGATTTTTCAATAGATAAAACCCTTCTGGTTCTCAACATTTAATCGCAGTAACTTTTGACTTCTTTAATAAATTATATTAAAGTATTTTAAATTTATTTCTGTCAATAAATTATTACTTCAATATTTTGTTTATTATTATTATTATCTATTACTAAATAATAATAATTAATTTTTCTACAGGATTACATGCAAGCTTTTTTTTTGTAAAAACACTAATGATAATTTAAGATATTCAATTTTTTTTATCTGTCCTATTTAAATCTCTGATTATTTTTTTCAGAAACAATATAATTATAATCTTAGTTAAATTGTAACACTAGTTAACTTTAATAACAAACTTTTTAAATAAATATTTTTATAAATAATTAATATCCAAATAAATCAACTCCATTTTCCCTCCATTTGTTACCCTCATCTGCTAACTTATAAAAAACCGTCCAAATAATTATTCCTACTTTATCAGCTCTCAAAATACAAAAAAACTAATTTTAACCAAAAAATTTAACATCCTCAAAAATTTCACACCAATTTTTATTTACAAAAGTTATTTTTTATTGAAAGTTTCCATTAAATAATTTCATCGCGTTGGTAATGGAACCACCAGGTACTGATGTTATTCATACAATCCATGAATGCATCATCTACACACATAAAAAAAACACAAATACATTCCACATATTTATAATATCAATGGCATAATTCACAGAATATATACATGCATTTATTGTATTGTAATTCTCATGTCTCCCACTATCATATTCTTGGACTCTGATTGGTCATTTAAGAATTTATAAATATAAACCATAAACCTACATCTCTCGGAGCTCCAACTCGTCTTATTTCACGATTTTCATCTTTGCTTTTAATTTTTACCACTTGTCTATATCCACCAACAAGAATCCAACACATCGCTACAATTACAAGTTACAGTTTTTTCTAAGACATCCCACCAAAAGTCAACAAGCCACCAAGCTACCATCTACAATTTATATTTACAAGCAGGGTTAAAATTTTTCAGTTGAACCAGCACTTTCGGACACTGACATCCTGTCCACTGACAACTCAACCGTCATCACAACGTCAACAGTAAAATTATCACAACACAACACAAAGGATCCATTAAATTAAATAACTGTCACTTATTCTACAACTTTTATTAATTTTTATGACAGGTAAGAACTTCTAGTTATTTATTTACTTTTTAAATTTAAATATAAAAGTTATTTTTTATTTTTCTATGACCTATTTATACAAATACTGTGATTATTCTAGGGGCAATACAGTTTGTTGACCTGGAGAGCCCAGGTTGGGTTGCTTGCGGCCTAAATTTTTAATAAAAACGAGTAAACAAAAGCACAATGGCCCGATTGCATTTAGGATTAACTTTATTGGTGCTGCTGATGATCAGCGCAGGAAAAAGTTCATCAATGTTTATGAACTTCGGTGACGTTCGTGAAATGCTTGGAGTAGGTCGTGAAGTTGTCGTCGGTACTCTGGAATCTCTCGAAGCGATACGCAAAGATGACAATGACACTGGTGAGATGGATTACGCGTTTATAAAGAAAACGGAAAAAAAAATAATGAGCTTGATTAAGCAAAGCAATCGACAACTGGAAGCCATACAGCTGCAGTTGGATCAACGGGCTGGGGAAATAATGGATGAAATAATTAAAAAAGTACCTGAACGTCAGAGGTTGAACCGCGATTTTGATAATCTCAATGAGTTACTAGGACGTATCAGTGATATTTATGAGCAATATAAAGAGTATTACATGCATGATGATAAATATGAAGACTTCACGAGGCTAGATTTCGCACGGACTTCAGTGTCCTTGGAGATGGGTGCTCTGCCGGATTTACTGGCGTCTGTTCATAGATTAATTATGAAGAAAAATTTACTTGGTTCATTGGCTACTAATAGTCAGGTAAATATACATGTATATAATTTTTTTTTTATTTAAAATAAGGATTAATAGTTTAGAGAAGTCTGAACTTTTTTCTCTATCGCACTCATGAATATTTAAAAAAAAAGAAAACGTAGATTGCTGGATTATTTTATTTATGAATAATTTTTCTACCCTGGAATCAAGATTCCCTAAGGGCCGCAATATACGAAAGTTTTACAATGTATGTATAATAATAATATTTAAATATAAGCATATAATAAGTAAGATAATTTTAACAAATTAAGTTAATTAAATCAATTAAATAAGTTGTAAGTAGACTCCAATACGAAAGTATTAAAATTATATAATAGTAATCAATACCTATAATCGTAAAAGTGCACCTAAATGATGGCTTTCTGTAGAAAATAATTATAACACTCTGATCTGAATTCTTTATAATTTGCTACTGACACAATAAATGATGGCAGATCATTCCATACTCGGATAACAGGATAGATTATAGAGTGATGTTAAGTTTCGTTCTTAATTTTGCATTTAGATGTTTTGTTTGGACAAAAATTACTATAGACTTGAGGGAAGAAGCTACTGGACCTCTTTCTCACAGAAAAATAAACAGGACTGGAGTAAGTGATAATTTTTAAAAAACTTTTCTCGGAGACGAATTGGAATTTTTTAAAATACGAAACTTTCAGCTCTTATTAAGGTTTCAAAAAACGCTAAAGATTTTATTTTAGATTTCCAGTGTTTGTCTGTGAATTAAATTGAATTAAAAGTCAGTTGTCGTTACCCTTTAATGTAAAAATTAAAATAATTAATATCATCATTAATGATAAACTTGCACTCTGATATTGTTGTTGTTTAGTATAAAGTCGATTAGATGGATTTAAAATTAAAAAAAACTACAACATAAAGAGTTGAGATGCGAGCATATATATAAGTGTACATGTAAGTATATGTAATGGTAGTGGTAAGAGATAAGAGAGTCCATTGAATATGAAATATGAACAATAAAGACCGATACCTTTAGTAGTAGTAGCTTTTACATATATATGTATGTATATAAAGAGTGAACGAGCAAAGGGGCACTGAGTGGGGTCATATGGAATGTGCTTGGTGATGCAAAGACAAGTAGAGAGTATTGTACGTGAGAGTAAATAATAAAATAAAAAGAGTAGAGGGAGAGAGCGGTATGCGGGAGGTGTTAAGTTGTCCTGCGTTTCCTTTGTCATGTGCCTCCGTCGTAGTGGGTGGGAGAAAACGGTAAAACCCGAATCCTGAAATGCTCGATCAGTTGCACGCATCGTTTCAAACGATCATGTACTTGTTTTTTACTTTTTACTATACATATTTTACGTACAGTGTTCACATATCCGCGCACTCACACTCACGATACGTAATCAGTGATCGCGATCATTTTTAAATTATATACATACATACATACATAAATATAATACTTATGTCAAACTCATTGTTTACTTTTATCGTGTCATAAATCATTTATAATTGTAATTGATTTGTTTATATTTTTTTTATTTTGCTATACATATTAATATACATTTACGTTATACAAATTATTTTTTCCCGACAAATAATTCAACTTAACGTAAAATTGGAGTAATTAATAATTGCGCGAAGTTAAATTAAAAATATTATTTATTTTGGAGTTTCAAAAAAATAGTGTTATTAACGTTTAATAAAATATATATATTATAAATATATACCTTGATCTACCTTAACAAAGGAATAAATAATTATACAAATGCGGAAACTTCAATGTACAATTACGCATCGGACAATGTTCTGCCATGATTTATAAGACTTAAAAAATATGCAATTAGTTTAGTACCGTTTACATTGAATTAATAATTTTAAAAAAAACCTGGTAGTGAGATCTCTCAAGGTTTCACTTGCAGTTGGCGATTGTACATGCTCGCGTGTACAATTGAATTTATGTTTAACATATTTATCTCGCTAATGTTTTACGAACTATAAATACTTTTAAATAATTAAATAAAAGGAAGTGAATTAAATATAAATACAGCACTTGCTAAAGTTATTTATTTGCATAAATAAGTGTGTAAGTGCTGAGTAATTAATTAACGGGCTGGTGAATTTTTTTTTATTGATTCCTGCGTTACATAAACTGGGTCACTATCGTATCATACTCAATAAAAATAAGAAAGGAGTGTTTTTAATAAACTATTCAATAGTTGATAGTTTATAGCAATAAAAAATGGGGAAACTGTGGATTTTGTTATTAATTTTTAGTGCGTCATCATGGGCAATGAAAGATAATTATTCAGTTCCTGATAAATTACGTTATGATTTATTATTATTAAAAGATTTGCCGATAAGCAGACGATCGGGACGTGGTGATACAAATGATGTTTACTTGAAAATATTTGAAATCTATGATAGATTCAGTGAAAAGTTAACTAATGAAATTTCGAGCATGGGTAAACGTCACATGAATTCATTAAACTCATTAAGATCATGGGCATTAGTACAGAAAGATATGAATATTATTGAAGGAATGTATAGTAATAATTTTTTACTGAAACTACATGCTGTCACTAAAAACTTTGAACCATTGAATATTAATTACTGGATTAATTTCGCTGACGCTGTTTTTACACACCCGGATGTATCGATTCCAAAAGCACTGGAACGCATTTCAGATAATATTATTCATGAAAATTTGTTCATTGATGCTTACAAGGTGTTTTATTTACTACATTAATTACCAATAATAATTACTTTTAATGTTTTAGTAAAATATTATAATTGAATATTTTTTTTTAATTAATTCGGATACTTATTTACTTAACAAATTAATTTTTTTTGTATTAATCAATTATTTATACACTGTAAAAAATTGGAAGTGAATTCGGAGTAATTACGGATTTTATTTCAATCCGAATTCACTCCGTCACTCGGAATCCCGGAGTTTAAAAAAATCCCTTCGTATGCGGAGTAAATAAGGAGTTTGTTTTTTTAACGGAGTGATTTCGGAGTGATGTAGATTTTATTTAAACCTACATTCATTCTGATTCGGAGTTTTAATATTATAATAAACTCTCTTTGGGAGTAAATTTTACTCTGAACCGGAATTTTAATATTAAATTAAACTTCAGATCTAATCTAAACTCATTTCACCCGCGTTCACTCTGCAAATTTTTTACAGTTATCAGATACTACACTAAAAATTAGGAGTAATGATTTTATTTCAATCCGAATTCACTTTGTCACTCGGGATCCCGGAGTTAAAAAAAAAATCCCTTCGCATGCGAAGTAAATAAGGAGTTTGTTTTTTCAGCGGAGTGATTTCGGAGTGATGTAGATTTTATTTAAAACCCGCATTTACTCTGATTCGGAGTTTTAATATTAAAATAAACTCCCTTTGGAGTAAATTTTACTCCAAGGGGATTAAATAAATACAGTCATCTGTCCTGCATTCACTCCGTTAATTTTTTACAGTGTACGTTATTGATAAAAAACTATTTAATTATCACAAAAAAAAGTTTGTTTGAAATTTATATTTCTGCTGAGTAATGTGCTAGGATGTGTAAATAATGTGGTTTTTTTATTTTATATTTCGTAGGAAGCAAAATCTCAAATATGCGACGAGCAACAGTCTCCACAGCAATTACTTTATAATTTGTATAATATTATTGCAATGAGTGAACTTAGGGGGTACATGATGATGCAATTTTCATATACGATACTTCGTGTGCATAAAAATGGTAGGTATTTGTAAACAATCAATATACTCAAAATATATTTAAATTTTTATTTATTTCAAGTAACATACAATAAACATAGTAAATTACATAATTAGTTACTTGAAAAATATTTTGTCTTTTTTCTTTTTAATTAATAAATAAATTAGATAATGGTTATGTAGTTGTTGCTTATCTGTTGTTTTGAAACCTATAATCAGCTTTTCTTAATCTTATCTATTTGACGACAAATAAACAGAAAAAAATCTATTTGAACCGCTAGCATACTTTTGTCAATAATAAGTTTTGTACTGAAGATTTTTATGAAAAAATTTTTATTTTTTTTCTTGTTAAGGTAAAAGACTTAGTACCCGACCAGGGAACTAATACCTGATCGTATGCCTATAATTAATAAAATTTAGTAAATATAGATATACAAATATATGAATAATCGGGTACTGAATCTTTTACTTTACAACTTGATTTTAATTTTTATGCAAATCAATTTGTTTTTCTTCGAATTTTTTTTTCAAGAACTTTTGCTGATTTCGATAAATTTTTTTTAAGAGAAGTTTCAATAAAGTTAAGCAATTTTTTATGACATGAGCAAAGTTATATTATTGTCAACAAGTGAAAATTGTCGTACTTGATTGAAAAATAATAAAAGTAGTAAAACTTTATTAAATTTTCTAAAGTTTTACTAAAGAAAAAGAAAATGCTCTTGGACTTTTAAAAAGTTCAGATGATAATAAAAAATTTTATAAAATTTTTTTAAGAAAAAGATAAGAAACTAAAGAATGAAACTTCGTTCAACAGTATTTTTTTACTACTTATTTTTAAAATTATAAATATAAAATATTACTTCCGCTTATTGCAAATGTAATTTTTTTTTTAATTATCGACAGGTACTTTTGAAGACGAAAGAATAAAAACACTTCGTGATTATGAAACAAGAGTTTCTGACACATTAAGAGCAGTACGTACTGCAATGGCATTTGCACCACGCGATCTTTGGAGATGTGATCCAGATAAACCAGTAGAAGGTATTATTAAAATAATTTAAGTTATTCAATTATAAATAATAATTGTATTGTTTTTTATTATTTAAAATTAGATGTGACTTACACTGAGTTGAAGCAGTTATTCCAAGGCTACATAGTAAATGAAGTTGATCTAAATCCATCAGCAACATGCCGTGAAAACTGTGCTTACTACTCATACTCAAATGTCGAAGCATGTAATTACAATTTATTCTGCTCTCAACAACGCAAATGCAATGGAAAAGTCTTACACTGTCAGTACTTTGATTCAGACATGTGGATTTGTCCGTCGGTGAGAAATAATTTATGGTTCGTAGAATACTAATAAATAAATTTAAATAATAATTTCATATTTTTTTTTATTATATGTTCGACACAAAAAATAGAATAAGAACAGTAATCGAAGGTACGAGTATATAGAATATGAAAATGGACGAGTGTTGGGCAAAAAAGGAAGTTGTAAAAATCCAATCAAAAAAGTTGACAGCTGGTGGCGATGGCTCTTTTGGCATTGCAGCTACTGTATGTGTTTCTGTGATGACCATAATTCCAGTTCTGATCGTTACTTCAATCTACGAGACGTTACTTCTGATGTCACTAACAACAAGTAATTTTTATTCATTCTTATTATTCAAATAATTTGTTTAGTTGAATTTATTAATGGAAATAAGTTCAAAGTTTCTTGGATGGTAGGTGTTTAATTAACGTTTACTTACTATTTTTATGCAACGTTTCGCCGGTTTTCCGACTTTTTAAAAGCTTCTATACTTGCAAGAATGTAAAACAAGATGCCTGTTAAAATTAGAGACATTAATATCAATATTGACAGATGTGTCATTGCGATTTTCTATTTCCCATTTGAATTGCATGGAAAAAAAATTAAGTTTGGAATTTTATACCTCGGCAATGGTTCATTGTACAGACAAGTTCAGGAAATGATTTTGTAGGGAATTAAACGCTCTACAAAAAATGTGTCTTATCATTTTTTGATAAATTAATCTGTTCAAAAGTTATTGGAACTTGAAGTCAAATTTATAGTAAAGTTCAAGATCTTTTTACTTTTCCGGCGAAGCTATCGGAGTTACCACAAAATGTCATGAAATCTTTTTTGTAGACGATTTCATTCTCTACAAATTATCTTTAATAAAGTTTTTTAAAATTTCGCATAACTTTGTAGTTATTTTCACTTTAATGTTAAGCTCTTGAAATCGATCAGAACACTATTTTTTTTATGAGTTTGACATTAAAATGGAAATAACTACAAAGTTATGCGAAATTTTGAAAAAGTTTATCAGAGATAATTTGTAGGGAATGAAATTGTCTACAAAAAAGATTCCATAACATTTTATGATAAGTCTGATAGTTTCGCCGGAAAAGTAAAAAGATCTCGAAATTTACTGTAAATTTAACTTTAAACTCCAATAACTTTTCAATAGATAAATTTATCAAAAATCGATAAGAGAATTTTTTTGCAGAGCGTTCAATTCCCTACGAAATTATCTCCTGAACTTGTCTGTACATCGAGCCATTGCCGAGGTATAAAACTCCAAGCTTAAATTTTTTTTTCCATGTTATTCAAATGGGAAATAGAAAATCGCGACGAGACACCTGTCAATATTAATATTAAAGGCTCGAATTTTAACAGGCATCTTATTTTACCTTCCTGCAAGTATAGAAGCTTTTAGTGCATTGAAAAAAAAGTTGCCCTAAAATGATACACCCTAATATATATGTTAATTATTAATTCTTGTCTTTCCAGTACTGAAAAAGTCGAAAAATCGACGAAACGTACTATCCAAGAAACTGAATTTCTTTTTATAATATACATATATAGAAAATATATATGAATCGTAATAATTTTAGTTTATTAGTTTAATTTATCTGTCTAATTATTTATAATTTTCTAATAGAGTTATCACTGGATTTAAATTTACAAAAGTTAATAAAATAATTCACATACAAATTCACGAGGGTACATTATCAGAACGAGGAAAAATTTTCGAGAACAGTGGTTCATGGAAACCGGTTGATAACTATACAATTTTAGACCGTGGTATTGTGAACGGCGAAGATTATCACACTTTATCATGGGAAAAACGTGCCATTGATTTGGATGATCTCACTGCACCTGCTGAACATGTTTTAACTGGTGAGTAATGTTTAAAAATAATATTATTTAATATATTAATATATATTTTTTTATACACAACCAGGTGTGAGATTTAGAATGGTAGGAGCGCATTTAAATTTTGAAGTACGCATTACTCCATTCAATTATACTTCTGGATTATTAATTAAACCTTTGGAAAAAAGTATTTGGATTAGCAATGATAACACTGATGTTGCTTTCTCCAACAGTGAAAAAAGGTATTTACACATATACATATATTTGTTAGCATATTTATATCTTTTTCATAAACAGGCCTTCCCAAATACACCGTTAAAAATTTATATATTTATATAATGACAAAGTGTGAGAAGCAAAAATTTATTATATTTATATGAAAACTATGATTCAAATATTATATTTATTTATTTATTATTTATAGAATTTTAAAATCACAAGATTTTTTATTTAATTATCATACGTCAATGTAACTGATGAAATATAAATTTCGTTTTTTAAAAAATTCTTAAAGAATATCCCTATCAAAAAAATCCACATGGGAATCCATCCTAGGTTTCTATGTGGGTTCCTAAATGGCGTTTTCGAACGGATTCCCATATGGTTTCCTTTAGGAATCCAGCATAAATTCTCACATGGGTTCATATAGAAATCCATACCATGCTAAATCCGGTTCTAAGCCAGAATATCTAATGTAAAATATCCAGTGCAAAAATATCTAGTGGAAAAAATATCTATGTCATTAATTTTCTGCATAAATGGATAATTTTTTCAGAGGATACTATCGCATTGGATATTTTTATGATGGCTATTCTGACCGGTCACCGCTAAATCCATATCGAAATGTAGTATGGATTCCCATGTAGATTTTTGCAATGGTTTTCTATTGGATTCGCACCATGTCCAAAACCCATATGGGAGTTTTATATGAAATAGGAGTTAGGAAAATTAATGAAAAACATCACGTATCATTAATACAAATACCATAAAAGTTTCTGCATGGGAATCCAGATACCCATAATTTCCTACATAGATTCTTATATAAATCCATACACACCTATATTAATTCCTATGGATTCTTACATAAATCCATATTTTTCTACATGGATTCCTATGGGATCCCATGTGATTCCACATGGATTTTTTGATAGGGATACGAATTAAAGTGCGCAGATACATATATCATTATAAGTAAACATAAGCATTACAGTAAATAAGGTAATTATTAGGCGAGGAGTTTTTATCATCAGACATTGATACGAGACTGATATTTATTTGAATTTGAATTAAAAAACTTGTTTATTTAAATGTTACAAGACTTTGGTCTTTGTTGTCATTACCGATTAAAAGCTAATAAACAAATAAAAAATTATCTTCAAATACATACAAGGTCAAATAATATTTGTTTAACTGCATTATTTTATTTTTAATTTTATAAAGTAACTTGGCAAAAATTTTTTATTATATCGACTGACTTTTTCAAGTTGATATTAAGGTCCATTAAATTATTCAAAATTGTGGTATTAATTTTTATTACTATATAGTATTCAAAATTTACAAGAATTGTAATTTTAATGCACATTTTAAAAAATTAAATAAAATATTGAATTTATTATTTTGTTTTTAGAAAAGAACTAGTGATATCTAAACCAGATATCCCGACACGCGTAAAACAGCAATCGTCTCCTGATTCAGAGTCTAATCAATTTTTAAACTTCGGGCCAACTGATTTAGACAAAGATGCAGCACAAACAACAATACCATTTTTAGATGTACAGCCTGTGATAACGAATCCACCATTTCCGTTATCCGGAGCTGGTATCTACCACAAAGGACGCAGTGGTTCTGGCGGTTATATCGCTCTCAAGGCCATCACTTATGATTTTACTGAACATTTACGTGCTGACGTACCTCCTCCGCCGCCCATTATGGAATTAAATCAGATTCCAGCACAATAATTATTATTTTATTTAACTATTTTTATTACTTTTTTGTATTACGATGATTTGATAACAGGAAAAAACAAAGATTAGTTTGCCAAAAGATACAAATCTACAGTGATAATAGTTTAGAGTAACTTTAATATTATCGCGTATCAAATGGAAATTAATTATAAATTCGAAATCGATAAACTTTTTGTTTATCAGAGATTTTCTTCCATGACTAATGTAATCAGTTACGTTTTTTTTATCTTAGTTTACTACTATCTTATTCCTTAATGAGTTACGATAGTCATTTTGTGTTTAAGACTATTAAAGACATTCTCGGACGATACCTCCCACTTTTTAAAAATATTCAATAATGAACTGTCATCCGTATTAAAATTTTATAAATTACCTAGAAAAAAATTGAAGCATTTATTGAAAAAAGGACATTTTCACTGAGATATAAATTTTAAAAAAAATTACATAGTTGTTATCAATCAGGAGTTAAACGAAATTTGTTTAATAGATTTCAGTAAAATATTCATATCAATTTTATAATTTGAATTTTCAAATTTTATAGGCTAAAATCTATTTAATAAATATTGTTTAACTCCTATTTGATAACATCTGTAAGTAATTTTTTTTTTTAATTTTAAATCTCGGCAAGATTGCCCTTTTTCAAAATAATGTTTCAATTTTTTTCAATTAATTAACAAAATTTTAGTGCGGTCATGGCGTTTGAGTTATTGAATATTTTTAAAAAATGGAGACACTGTCTGAGAATGTCCTTAAGCATGATTGATAACTAATATTAATCGTGCTTAAATCAATTGATTTATTAATAATATATGTTCAATATTATACATTATTTTATACGTTAGTCAATTTTCATACATTATTACTAATAACAATTATGTTTAATTAATGTAATTATTAAATTTACAATTAATAAACGATAGAAAAATTATTTTGTTTATAATTTATTTAACTACCAGTAGATATGTTTCTTTTATTATATAAACGCTTGATTGAACACGTGGGTTGTTGATAAAACGTTAGGACATTAAATATTAATGATGTTTAAAAAAATAGTCATGAGTTAAATTGTTTATATACATTTTTTTACTACTGTTGTTACGCTCCCGTAATATTTATTAATTAAATAAATACAATTTATTTAATTTTTTTTTTTCATTTATAGTTTTCTGATCCGTTTGAACAGAAATATCACTGATAAGCATTTTTAGAACGTCGACAGTTTAACCGCAGACAAAACAGTGTCTACGTAGGTGAGAATTGGACTGACTCGACATTCCCATAAGGAACCTGAGATGCAATACTACTGCTTTTTGTATATAATTAATGTAATGTTAAAAGAAAATCAGTTAGTCTGAGGACTCAGCGGAGACTGGTACTCTGCTGAATCAAATCTATTGGTCTGTCTTTCTCCAATCATCAAATAAAACTCACAAGTTATTTCATATTAATTAACCCCAATATTTTACCTGTATAATCTGTATTTATAAGCTACTAGACTGGAGAACCTAAATTTCTTCGTAGCTTGTTTTGTAATGAAGATGCTGATACCAGGCGTTCAAATAGACTAGCAGTGAAGAATAATATTTATTTTATGCTAAATTTTGCTACTATCGCCTATCAGCACTCATTCTTCGTATCGGCTATTCGTCTATGTCAAGAGCTACCGATTGATCTCATAAATTCACTTTCCGTTGAGTCATTTGAAATTAAAGCGTTAAATGTTTTCCTAGACCTTGAATTAAATTAGTAGTTATTAAGCTTGTTTATTTTATTGTATTGCCAAATCTATGTATGAGTTGTTCCTTACAATGTATTTTATATTTCTATTGAAATTACGTGACTGTATTATTGTTTTTGTACAAATTGCCATTCGGTTATTGTCTTGGCATATGAAATAAATGAATAAATATTTTTGGATGCTGCTACCAGCACTGTAATAATATTGTTGGCTAGTAAATTAGCACCAACGTTTTAACAAAAGTGCATCGCAAGTGTGCGGCGGCTCAATTTCAAAACACAGTATCTGACAAATATAAATTTTTTGAAATACAAAACTTCACTGGAACTAAAAATACTAAAATATTGATTTTGAAAAATTTTTCCCTTACTGTGTTTTGAAATTGGGCAGCTGTGTGATTAAAAACCATGATTTGGCATAGCAATTTTTTGCTAACGATATGAATTTGTTCAGTGATCAGAACTGTTGAAAAGACTCGAAAGAATAATCTAGTTTAAATTTTAAACTCTTATGCTTTATTTATATACTTTTGTTGTGAAGTTAAAGAATATTTCTGTTTGTGGAGATTTATAGTTTCAATTTAACAAGTAAAAATATACGTTGCTATATTGTAAATCAATAAGTAAAATATACAAAGAAAAATAATCAAAACATTAGTTATTATTTTTATGCATTTATTGTTGACATCTTCTAGATTCTATAAAAAGTACAAACTGAATACTTTGAAATTTTTATTTGGATATTTGGTGAAATTATTTAAATTCAAAATTATAAAAAAGAAAAAGCTAAAGATATGTTTGCAGGAATCAACATTTTTTTTTGTACTGTTTAAAATATCAATTTAAATGTTTAATTGTTTTTATCTAAATAATTTAAGGAATAAAATAAAAAAGTATTAAACCCTGAATTTTTTAAACTTTGATATGATCTGCGAGAGAGCAACTGAGTCCAGTATTGTCGGGTTCAATGTTGACTTCCTTGACAATTCCATTGTCTACTACCAAAGAGTAACGTTTGCTACGAGTACCACCTAGTACTGCAAGATCCATAGCTACATCAAGAGCTTTTGTGAATTCAGCGTTAGTATCGGCAAGCATTCGTACCTATTTAAATAATTATATTATAATATAGTTACTAACATGTACACTTTAGATCAAAGTCATTTGCCCACGGAAAAATTATTCTTGTTTGAAATCCTACAGTGTCATAGTAATGCCAGGCCGTGTCAGTCTCCTGGCGGAAATTGAAATAAACACATGCAAAAATTACTATGGCCATAGTAAAATTTACAACGATTCTCACAAATTACTGTACCCATTGTAAATTTTACTATGGTCACAGTAATTTTTGCATGTATGTTTCAATTTATGCTATGTGGTCAACATGACTCGGTATTACTATGGCACCATAGTATTTTAAACAAAAATAATTACTCCGTGCATTTTTCTAATTACGAAGATCTTCAATGCTTCTACGCTACTCAAAGAAAAAAAAAACTTTTAATCTTCAAGTTAAAAAAAAAAATTCTAACGTCTAGACACTATTTTTCGTGAGAAGCTTAAAATTTGTAATTATTCGGAGGTTGCTTTATCCGCGACAAATTATTTGCAGCCAATTTATCCGTACATTTTATCACATATTTTTAATAAATATTTGAATTTGTCAGATGGATAATTTTACACGAATAAGGATATCTTGATAAGACACTAACGAAATTACAAGTATTTAATGCTAATTTTACCTTGCCCTCAGCACCTTGATCTTTTCCCCACGCAGACATAACAAACGGATCATTGACACTGACACAAACTATTTCGTCTATGCCTTTTGATTTCAATTCATTAGCTTTTGCAATATATCCTGGTAAATGAGTCTGTAATTACCAAAAAATATTTACATACATAAGTATACAAATAATCTAAAATAAAATAAATCTATTCTTAAGATATAAAAAAGTATATATTATTATTATTATTGATTAAAACTAATTGTTACGTAAAAAATAACTTTTCATGGCAAATTTATGTAACGTATAATTATAAATAAATAAGTAAACATTTATATTGATTATTCTACAATGTCACCGCGACATAGATCAATGAAATATACGTTCTATCTATTACTGTGTACAAATATTACGTAATTATATTTTATAAATAAAAAAAAAACATTTTATCTCATTACTTTTTTTTTTTTAAATTATAAAATCTTATTTTTTCACGTGACCACTAACTTGCTAATCAGCTGATCGTATCTCTGTACATATATAGATAAATATTCATGACTGTCGCCATTAAATGTAAATTGAAAATAGATAAAATAAAAATAATTCAATAAAAATAAAAAATACTTTTGAACATCCGGGTGTAAAGGCACCAGGAACACCAAAAATGATAACTTTTTTTCCAGAAGAAAGTTCTGCCGCATTTACTTTGTTACTGGGTGCATCTTCATACAGATCAACTGACGGGATTTTATCACCAACCTATTCAATATAAATTAGTAACCAGTAATGACATACATGATTAATAATGATACTGAAAGTAGCAGCCATTAAAAACATTTAAATAAACAAATAAAATACCCAAGAAAATCTTTTGCGCATCTTATAAAAATTTTATTTTACTTACAACTAATTAATTTATAAAAATTTGAAAAGTTTCTGATGTCTGCTACTTTTACTATTGAAATTAATATATTTTAAGAAAAAAAAAACTTACAGAGATAACCATCGTTTTTGGAGACAAGTGAAAACTTCGTTTTAAACAAGACAACGAGGAACGTCCTGCAGCGGTAATGGCGCGACTGATGTATAGAGTCATCTGTTTTATGTTTTATATGGATATATATGTATATAATATATATCTGTGTATTTATATGTATGTTGAGTATAAAAACGTACACTTTCAATCAATAATACGTTTTTTTTGCAGTCTTATAGTTATAATCTTAAGGTTTCAGGAAATAATAGAGATTATAAATGCGTGACAACCTCGAGCCGGCTTTTAATTGACTGGCTTTACGCAATACCACTTGGTTGTTACATAAATAGACAATTATTTTTTTTTTTTTTTATTTGGACTAATTGATTAATTTAATTAAATGTGTACGTGATATGTGTGTGATTTATATATTTATTGACGGATGTTAATTATTTATATAATTATTTAGTTGATAAGTGGGATGTAAGTACTCTATTTTTATTTATTTGATTACTGCGTGTAAGATAATAGAAGACTTAGATGTAGTTGTGTAGTTACCGGCACAAGGTCTGATATTTTTTTACGTTCAAAACGACCGCAGCGCCATTTTTTGTTCAGAGAAATAAGGAAATTTAAATTTCGCGGGTTACTGTACGTTCGCGCGGAATTTTTGATTGGCCAATAAGCGCCCCCGTGCCCCCACTTTTGGTACTTTCAAATGAATGCGCGTCGTGACTACGCATTACTCGCCATTAGAGCTTCCGGTTTGCGTGAGAACGGTTTAGTCGTAGTTACTTTTATATTTTTAATAATTTTTTTATGTTTTACGTTATTATTAATTAATGTTTTGTTATTATCGTAAACTTGCAATATTAAATCAGAATTAGAAGTTATAATTTAGTGGAAAAGTCATTTATTTTTATTGTTAAACAGTCGGGAAAATTTAGTCGTCTTGCCGGAGTCTTGGGTTAGAATTAAATTTTTTTGTGTTATTTCGCGTAATAGTTTTTTGCGTCGTATCATTTATTTAGGGAATTGTTTCTGTATTTTTAATGAAAGTTTTTATACAATACGCGAGTGAATGTATTTTTTTAAAAATTATATAAATATATGAAGGCCATACTACTTGTCATTTATTTGTTATATTTATTTTAAGAATTTATCTTTTAAAAAGTTCGTCTTCGTAATTAATATTACCAAGTACTTTTTTTTAAATTTATATCATTGGCTTTTAATTATGATAATTAAAATAAAATTCTAATTATCGATTTTTATTTTTTACAGTAATCGCTGGATCCTGCCAGAGCCTGAGATCTACGATGGTGAGTGTTATTTTATTTATTTATTTTTACTTCTGGTAAAACAAAATTCTAAATTTTTAAAAATATTTTTTATTGAGCTTGAATTAAAAAGATTGGGGTTATAAGACAAAACTTATATATAAAATATGATGATTTTATACTTGAGAAAAAATTTTGCTGAATTTTTTTTTCGCATAAAATATTATTAGCAAAAAAAAGTTTTAATAATATTTTGATAAATTTTTTTTTGTATTAAACTCAGGTAAATATTAGTAACCCTATCGATTTTTATACATTGCTGGAGATAATGATTTAATAAAATACAATTATCAGTAGGTTGATAGATTTTTAATAATTCTCAAGTAGTAAAAAAAAAAATTGTTGGCTTTTTGTTAAATTTAAGTCGACAATTTATTATCATGTAATCAATTTTAAACTTAAATTGTTGAATTTAACAAAAAGTAAACATTTTTTTTGTGCCGTTAGGGTTAGAGTCTATCGTAATAAAATATCAGCAAAATTGTTATGATAACAATTATGGTTATTTATCAATGATTCTAAATTTATATTAGTTATTCAAAATATAAGAATCATAATTTATATGTACCTAGAAAGCCGGAGTTTCAACTTAGAAATTGAAATGAAACTTTTGACATCTCGATGACGTACAGTATGTATAAAAAAATACAGTTCAAATTTTTAGCTCTCATACGTAAAAGAACATATAAATTTGACCTAAAAATAAAGTTGCTATTTTTCATAGAGTGGGAGAGCAAAAAGTTGAAATAAAATTTTTTATGTTTAGTAGACGTCATCGAGATGTCAAGTGTCATTTCAACTTTTCGAGTTAAAATTTTGATCGTCTAGAAAGTTCTTACCGAGGTCAATATTTGATATTACCTTAATTTTTGATCTCACGTATGCATACAATATCTGCTTTTAACTGTTGCCGGATAGCTAGACTTTCTGATCAGAAAGTTGGTGTACATTAGTTGTGATTAACTTGATGACAAGTTGTTGACAACTTTCAGCTTTTGTAACTGTTGACTACAAGTTGTCCCAGAAAGCTGGCGACAATATACTGCTGCAACTTGTTGACAACTTTCTGAGAAAATCGAAGACAACTTTCCGTCAATTAATGGAATGCCAACTTTTTTCACCAAGTTGATGACAAGTTGCTGCTATAGGTTGTCGCCAGCTTGCTGCCAATTAGGCTATCAGGGTGGGTAACAATCGTGTATTTTTAGCTGTAGGTTATCGTAAAAATTCCCATATTTACCCTAAGTCAAGTAGAATTTGACTTTACCGTTGAAATTTTTCCGATTACTCCCACAGATGTCACTTTGAGTCGACTTTTAAATTAATTTCATCTGATATAATTTACACCTCATTAATTTAAAATGTTATATTTTTATTATTATGAAATTTATTTTTAATTTAAAGACATCATAATAACTACTAAAAAATGAGTCGTAATTTTCGAAAATTTAGGTATTAAATAGGTTTTTTATTTAGAAACCTGTAAAAAAACATGAGATAGCTAGTTTTAAAGGCCGGAGTAACTTGATAGCAGTGGTAAGGGGTTGGATATAAAATCAGAATTACCTTGGAATCGAGTTGAACTGGGGTCTTTTTCTTTCTTTTCATTATTTTTTTCTTGAATTTTTTTCTTGACATCGAATCTGACACGTAGAGGAGGAGCAATCCGCATCCGGGTCATTAAAAGCGGTCTTTCTGAACTCTGCCACTATAATGCTCTAAAGTAATAGGAATAATATCTGTATTTACAAAATTAAATGATCGAATTTCAAAATATTCCGTCTTTTATTTAATGTCAATATTAGCCCTTCGATCTCGAGATTTATCAAGCTTTCTTACTTTTTTCTCTCTCACACCCAAGAAAGCGAACGGTATTATTTTTGCTGCACTAATACAGTAATCAGGAACTTTGGCCAAGTTTTTCTTTTAACCCGTCAGCACTTTCATTATAAGCATTTTGCTCACAGAAAACTATTCAAATTATAGGATGTTGCTCTAATACAAGTGAGACACTAAAAAACATGGGAGTGCTGAAGGGTTAAACAGACGAATATTATAAAAAAATTGAAGCATATTTCACTATATTAGACAGTAGTGCATCAATGTGCAGCTTGCAGTTTGTACACGGAGAGAAATTTCAAGTAAACACTCCTATGTGATTTAAAAAGTATAGCTCATACTACTTTACGAGTCATTAATGATTACATTCCACCACAATGTAACTATTACTATGCAGCTGTGTACGTATTTGTTCTAATATTGTACAGCTGCAAACTAACAGTTACATTGTGGTTTAATGTAATCATTACTAGGCTCGTAAAGTAATATCAGCTATTATTTTTAAATCTCATAGAAGTGTTTATTCCAAAATTTCCTGCGTGTATGTAGAGATTTTGCTCCAAAAGAAAAGTCAGTCAAATATATCCAATTACCCCTGTTAATAATTCACTTATTTGTTTCGAGCTAATAAACCTCTGAAACCAAAAATTAAATTTTTGAACCTACAAAGAAATTTTGAACTTCCCAAAATAGGAACCCACATATCGCAGATTGACATCTTCGCTGGGTTTTGGACAAATGAGTTTTATTTCTTTCGAAATTTATAATAATCAGTTAAATATTTCAAAAGATTAACTTTTTATGGATAAACGGTCATTTGTCTAATAAGTGTTCTATTCTGGACTTAAAAAAAAAAGTTGATAAATTTTTGTTTAGCATTTTAAAAATATATATTTTAATACTTTTACTTTATGGTATCACCAGTGATCCATAAATATTCAGTGCAAGTGTCAAAATCAAGGGCTTCATCAATATCTATATACCGAAAAAGGCTTCTTATATGTAGTGTGTAGTGGATATAAGTTAGCTTCCACGTCATACATCATGTCAATTATAATCTTTGGCAGTGTTTTATATAAATTCATAACTTGATTACATACACTGAATTGCACACGTGAGGTATCTTGACGTAGAACGTCAGCAATTTATTATTTTTGTAGTATAAATTATACATTTTATTATGGGTTCAAATATTTTATTCATCATTCCCAATATTTATATTAACACTAACACAGAAAAAAAAGATTTCTTGCCGCAAGAAATATTTTGCATTATAAAATGAAAAATTTTATGAGGACTAGAAGAAAATTTCTTGGCGCAATAAATTTTTTTTTGTTTCAAGAAAGGTTTTGTTTTCAATTCATAATTCAAAAAATTTTTCGGGGCAAAAGTAAAAATTTTCTTGGGACGAGTAAGAATATTTTAAGAAATCCTTTTTTTCTGTTCAATAAATATATATTTATTTATAAAAATTTGAATATTACATTTATCAATAAGTTAATGACTTAGATCGAAATTTAGATATTTATACAGCTTTATTGGTTTGATATATATTATTATAACAGGTTCTGTTACAATAGTTATATATTGTACCGTATCTTTTAGCTTACCGAAGCAAAATGTATTTGTATATGTCTAGGTATTAAAACAGGATTGTAAAGTGAACACAGAACTGTCAATTAGAAATTTAGTTCGTGTAAGTGTGAAAGTTCGTGTCAAGATCTGCTGATTCAGTCTTTCCTTGCTCGCGTTTCTCTAGTAAATTTCTGGAAAATGTCACAGCGATTCATATCATACTTCGTAGATATATACAATACTTTAACAGTAATTATCATGTCAAATAAATACATAAATATATTTACATAATTATGTACACATTTTTATTTTTATTCTACAATGTAACAAATCAGGAGTGAGTTTTAAGTCATTGCAGATTTTATTTCAATTCGAATTCACTCCGTCACTCGGAATCCCGGAGTTTTAGAAAAAATCGCTCCGCATACGGAGAAAATAGGGAGTTTGTTTTTCCAACGGAGTTATTTCGGAGTGCTTAACTCTGAGTAGAGTTTCAATATTACAATAAACTCTCTTTCGGAGTGAATTTTACTCCCAGGGGAATTAAATAAATACAGTCATCAATCCGCTTCGCATTTATTCCGAATTTAATCGGCGTTCACTCCGCAATTTTTTTTACAGTCTAGAAAATTAAAATTTACACTGTAAAAGATTAGCGTAGTGAATGCAGAGCGGATGGCTGTTTATTTATTTCATCCAATTGGAGTGAAATACACTCTGAAGAGGAGTTTAATTCACTATTGGAAATCCGGTTTGGAGTTAAATTTACTCCTAAAAGGAGTTTATTTTTATTTTATATTGAAACTCTGAATTAGAGTGAATGCAGATTGAAATAAAATCCGTAATCACTTCAAATTCACTCCCAATTTTTTACGGTGTACGGTTTTTTTGGTGTTTTTATTTATTATGCGCCATTCGTTTAGAGATTTATCTATAACAATGTAGTAATACAAGATCTTGCACAACCTGGTGTGTATGGATACAGTATAGAGAAAAGCTGGGTATTGATATTATTTAACAAACAAGCCGGATGGTGAGCTTAATCGGCTACTGTTACATTTCATAATTTTAATACTCAGATAAGGTGATTTCTGCGTCTATATATGCACACATATATATACATATAATGGTATACATGTAATATAGTGGGGTCTTGTGGCCTGGGTAATTAAGAGATTAAACTCTGTTGTCTGACGCTCTTTATGTTACGATTTTCCCCCTTATTTATTTTTTTTATTCACTCAATAAGATCAAATATTTATCATTCATTTATATCAATTATTTTTTCATTTATTATTTCGAAATAATAGTATTCATAATTATATAAATAATTTTAATTATTTATACAAACGTCAGTTGTTATATAGTTACGAAATACAACTACTATTTTTTTATTTTCATAAATAAAAAATAATTGTGTGAAAAATAAATTAAATGGATCAAACATTTGTAAAGTTTTTTTTTTTAACGTGAAATCGAATATATAGAAATATTTTTCCAAGTATATATATATATATTTTAGCAACTAGGACCAGAATTTTTCTACTTTAATTGATTCAATCGGCGAAAAACACGGTGGTCGAGTCGTTTTACGAGTTTTCCTTCCCACCCCGCGTGGATGCGGCTTTGGCCGCCTTCATTCCCTAAAGCCAACCGCTGTAACGAGACGCCAAAGCCAACCCCTCGAGATCCCAACCCCTAAGCGATTTTCTCCTACATCTGTTTCTCTTTTTATTTCGATAGTTCTTTCTCACTTTTACGAGTGAACTTGTAGAGATCTACTCTACTCTCCGTACTACATATATATTTATATATACGTACATGCTATTCTTGTGATTTTCGTACTCCCCTTCGGATATCCTAGCATCCTGTGTAGGCCCCTCAGGAGCTCGCGATATAATATGGAAACATTTATACACATTGAAATGGGGGCTGAAATGTTGTGGTCTACGAATGGTGATAAATTTTCTCTTGGATCCATGCATATTTACATATATATATATATATATATATATATATTTATACATGTATATATTCGCGAGATAGGGGTGTGAAAAGCTGAGCTGGGGATAAAACACTGTAAAGACTTCGTGCAAATACGTTTATTATTTTAATTAGAGCCTTTGGGCTGGCGGCTCTATGATGAGTGTCACAGTCACAGAGAATGGTATTTTATTCATTTATATATTTCATTATATTAGTAAATTGTTATTTATTATGATAAAGAAGATATGTTTCTTTGACTGGGATTTTTTAATAATTATATTACATAATATTTTGTTACATAAACATTTAAACTCCTTTTAAGTTCTGTAAATTATAAATTATAATATAATTATATCGTTTTTTCTTTTCAACTTATTTGCATATGTGGAAATGATGGAAAATTTTTTTTTCACGTTAAAAATGATCAGTTATTGTGGGTGGAATTTTTTGAGCTAAAAAAAAATAGAGTAAAAAACTTAACTGCAGTCAATAAAGGTAAATAGTTTTTATATTTGAAAAGATTCTTTAAATATAGAAAAAAAAATTCAGAGAAGTATCGTAACTCAATGGATTTTAAGATATTTTAAATGGAAAATTCGGTTAAAAAAAATGACCAGTTAAAAAAGGTTAAGTCTATGCTAAAAATAATATTGTAAATCCTCTATGTTGGTATGTTAGGTCTTTAAATAATTCCAAGAGTCGAGTAATAAAAGTATAAATAATATCCATTTTTCAAAAGGCCCGTTTTCATGTTTTTTAAAGCTTACTATACAACATATATTTTTTGTTTTCCTCAGTCGTAAAGATTACAATAGACAAACACACAAGTTTTAACGCACGAATAATACTAATTCGATATTGTAAATCTAGAAAAATTTAACCCTCAAAGGGTTATATTTTATTGGATACAAATGAAAAAAAGACACGAAGAGGTAAAATTTTCATTCCATATGTTTCACGGGTATAACAAGGTTTTTTAAAACTACGGACAAAATCCCCGGTCATTAAGTACAGATGTTTTTGCTTATTTATTGAAGTAGAACTTGGAACGGATTTTTTTTTTTTTTTTAAATAATTTAAAAACTCACCAAGTATGTAATAAATTTATTTATTGTATTAAATCAATGTCTCATGTTTCGTCGATGACAGGATAAAGCTCCCTAGCCACGAGCTATTTTGAGTAAAAAAAAAAAAAAATTGTACATCTGACCATTTTCTACGTAAAAGGATTTAGTTAACTTCAACGTAAATTTAAAACTACTCGTTTAAAAAAAAATATGTTATAGATATTTTACGTATAAAGTAAAAGAGAAAAGGGAGAGTAGAGAATCTTTTTAATCTGGTATACATATTTCACCACACGGGGTCACTGGTATAAATTTTTCTGGTCGTCTTGACGAAACCACAAATCCTACTTGGAAGTATCTAACCCACTGACCATACTTTATACTAAAACCAGACGGACTGGACTCAATATCTGTACTATAAATTCTCACATAAGTAAAGACCTTGTTCTTGTTTATTTCTAAATTCACTGGTATGCTAAAATTAAGGGGAGAAAAATAAGAGAAGAAAATATGAGCGAACAAGTAAAGAGCCTTGAAGAAATACGACCGTGACAATAAATTGGAAAGTCGAAACGTCCAAGCTTTCACCCCTCAGTCACTCTCTCATCTCTTGTCTCTCATGTCCCTTTAACTTTAAAATAAAAATAAAGAGACCCCAGTAGATTGCTAGACTTCTGAACCAAAAGTTTCCTTTTCAATCTAAAACTATAACTTTTACTCTTTTTTTGTCCCATCACTATTTTATTTAGGTAAAAATTTTCTAGGTTATTGTAAAGTGTAAGCACTGGGTCAGTCCCATCAACTGACCATTTATCTCACTTTACAATATTTTTAAAAACCACCATTTTTGACTTCTGTAATTCTTACACCTGAGTTATTTATCCTCAGTTACTTTGCAGACTGGTAGTTTAATAATTCTATGGTTGCTGACGTTTGCCCTTGAATTTTGGTTATCCAATGGCCTTGGATACCGTGACTGGGTCACGTATTTTGTTGGTAAACCTTAAATTGTCAGACAAATTATTGGGTTATTGCTGCATTATTTGTACCAATACTCACAATTATGTACTGAGTACTCGGTTTTTTCAATTGCCTACGTCGATTTTTGGTTATTGGCTCAATAAATTAAGGCCATTCTCAGATAGTGCAGTGCCCCCATTTTTCAAATTTTCAATGGCTTTCAACTGTCATAAGTGTATCAAAATTTTTATAAATTTTAAAACTTTAAACGCGTTTTTCTCAAAACTACTTTTTTAAAACTAGTGGCATCTGTAATTTGCATAAATATGAACCGATTTGCAACTTTTTTTTTCGTATTCGTTTATTCACTAGCTAAAGTTGCACGTAGGGGATTTTGAAAATTTTGATTATTAAGATTTTTTAAGGCTGTTTAGATCCAAAAAAATGAGGAAAAAAAACGAAAAAATTTTTAATATGTCACCATTTTTTTTCAAATCCAAATTTTCAAAATCCCCTACGTGGGACGATAACCACATGTATACAGATTACAACGCCGTTTGGTTTTTTTGTTTCTGATAATCCGTTTTTGAGTTAGAGATGACACCGTAGTGGGGGAAATTTTTTTGGTGCTCCACAAAAATGCTTATAACTTTGAAACAACATGATATTTCTTAATAAAAATTTAAGAGAATTATCTTCAATGTATACTTTATAAAACAGAAAAAACCCGATCCCCAAATTTCTTTATTATTCCAGTCAAATAAATTCCCAAAAATCACCTATTTTTTCGATCCTCACAGTGGCTATCCCCCTCAAAACTGAAAAATTGGTTAATTATTTTTTTGACTTAAACTTTGCTAGGTATTTTGTTTACCCCACATTTTTATGGTAGTACAAAATATGTAATTGTATCTTTGTTACAATGAGTTAAAAAAATAATAAAAATAATTTGATATATAACGTTTGATGAAAATAAGTATAAGAACATTTATCGAACATGTTTATTCGGCGAATGGGAGGTTCAATGAGGCCGATCAGCGGGTGTTTGGTAGCGGATTTGTTATTCCCTCAGGCACCCTCGTGGCGATATGGGGGCAAGTACACGCATGGGGGGTGTTTATAAACGTGTGTAAGTACACGGTATGTGTATTTATATACATATATATGAAGGTGGCGTGCGGCGGCATACGCGCTCTATCACACAATGTGAGAAACTCAATGGCCCAGCGTGCCCGCGGTGCTCTACTATTGATGCGCTGTTTGTTCGGCGCCCCGCGTGTGGCAACCTTCCACTCCAAATAAATACGAAACTGTGTTTAATCCACGCGGCGTTTATGAAATCTATGTACGTATGTATATACTTATCGTCTGATTTAGATCAATGCCAAAAAAGTATTACCTCCAACTATTATACATATATATTTATGTATACAAATGTATATGACTGACAATGCAACCTCTATTCTACTACATAATTATTTTTATTTTACACTACTCGTCGTTTTATTTTTGCTCAAGGGGTTTATTACTATATTTATACGTAATGAATACCGAAAATTTTTTTTTTTTTCAAAATAATTTTTATTTTAATTTCTTAATTAAAATAAATTATTCGCAATGTTATTTTGCCGGTAAAAGTAATTTTATTTTTTGGGGATTTTTTTTTTTTTTTTATAAAGATGAATTTATTTTTGAATATTTTGTCGTGAAGATAAAACTTGACATTGATATTTACACAAGTTGGATTGAGAAAATATTTGCTATGTCGTTGAAAAATATTATCGGGCATTGACAATCAGCAAGAGAAAGGGACAATTCTTTGGGTGCAAGATCACCAACAGTGAAAGGGCACGTGTCCCCCCTTTGTTCAATGTTTCGTACAAACTGCTTTGCTCATCAATTTCTATTTATTTTTGTACCATCTTAACATTTTGAACTCGCTCACTTCTAAAACTGTCTTTTTATTATTTATTTTTTAATTCAAATTTACAAAAAATAATTATATCTCAATTTTTAAAAATAAATTTTTGAGATTTTATTTTATTATTGTAAATTCAGTTGAAATATTTCCAGTAAATAAGTAGGTTACATTTGTACGGTTGTTATTGACTTGAGAAAATTTGTCAAAAGTGAAAATACCCTGGAATTTCTATTGGCCACAGTAAAAGCGCGTGGCTTGCCTCTGGTCGTCATCTCAGTTCTCGTGCACACCAGGCTCCGGAAATGTGTTTGTATCCGTTTAAATAGTAAGAAAGTAGACCGTTAATTTTTTCGCACAGCAGGACTGTTGAGATGTACCTTTGCTTAAGAAAATAGTGTATACAGAGAGAAAGAAAGAGAAAATTTAGAATAATGGTAGTGTAGAAACGAAATTGAGAGTAAGGCACAACAAGAGGGACTCGCGCCTCAACGCCCTCAAAGCGCACGACTTTGGGTTATCCAACCGTGTTTTAAACCCCTTCTTATTTTTTTATTATTATTATACATTTGTATACTTTTTACATCGTTACTGTGTTTCAGTTATGTTGAATCATACTTAGAAATTTACATATTTACACTTGAATGTAGGGAAGGGAGGGGCAAATAAGGATTTAGGCAAAGATCTAAATTTCATTTCAATCTGCATTCACTTCAACTCAGAGTTTCAATATTAAAATAAACACTTTCATTGTAAACAATCCAAGTGTTTAAATTTTAAACACTTAAGTGTTTTGTTGCACTAAATACATTGTAGTCACTTTCTATACACTTGCAAACGTCTAGGGATTGACTACAACATTTTTAAATGGCAATAAAACACTTAGGTGCTTTAAATTAAAATACTTTGATTTATAGTGATTTTAGGAATAAATTTCACTCTGAGGGGATTGAATAATTAAACAGTCAGCTATTGGCATTCACTCCGGATTTACTCCACGTTCACTCCACTAAATTTTTACAATGTCAGGAAAACAAATAAATTGTGATTTTTTCGATTTTTTACAACCGGAAATAAGTGAGGCCATAGTTCGCTACAATTATTTAAACTAGATTGAAAATGCATATAAGAGAAGAAAAAAGTTGAGAAAGCTAAAAAATTTTTTTGTTAGTGATTGAAACTAAAATGAGTCATAAATCATAATTTACATTTAGTTTTTATGTTTTAAAAAAGTAAAATCTGTGTGTACACGCAATTTCTCATTGCCACTGGTAAAAATAGTGAGAGTAAAATGACAAGCTGTATACATGTTACGGAGAGAAAACGAAAAAATTTTTAGCCCCGAAAAAAACTCAATGGGACCGTCATATAATTTTATAGACGCTATAGTGTACTCTAACAAAACGCGTAGCATACCGCTGAAATTAAAAAAAAAAAAACTTATATAAAATTTTATTACTCTTGGGTACTTTGCGTACATGCGGTAAACCAAGTATCTCCAAAAACTACCGCAAGAACCCACTAAATAGAAAGTTATTTTTATGTTTTACTTTTTGATACTTGAGTAATAAATCATAATTCTTAGGCATTTCTTTTTTTTAGCTTTCAGGTAAAATACATATTTTTTAAATTTATTGATTTATTACTTGTTGACGTATTTTTTGGCCACTGGATTTATATTTTTTTAACATTCGGAGGTTTTTAGTTCTCTTACAGATATATATTACAACGATTTTTTATGTTATATATTTATATAAATATTTATTTGTTACAAAAATGTAGTGGTCGATTTTCAAGATAATGTTTATAGACCCCTATTTTGCGTCTTTAAATTTGGATTTTATATACACTTTTGGGAAGTATTATTATACTATTCCATGGAGCTCATTTTGCCTCTGCTTCTCTTCGCTTACTTTTCAAGCAGATTAAATTTATTCTACTGTTATTTCGGAATCTTAATTTTAGTTGATCACAATAATTTGCACAGTTGATGTATAAAAAATTTGCTGATTAATTTTCGAAGAGTAGATTCATCAAGATGATAAATAAAAAATCTCTGATAAGTTCTTAAAATACAGTCGAATTATAAATTTATATATTTAAAATGATATTTTGTAATAAAAAATGTTATGCTAATGAATGCTAATATTAGCATTGAAATAGAGAGGTCTTGATAGGATAATCGAAGCTAATATTTGTGTCTAGGAGTAAATGTTACTTTTTGTCTAGCTCACTAAAGTTTGCACAGTTGAATTGACATTATATGACATAACAAATATACTTTATAATATCTTCATGTGATAAACTTCCTCATTACTATAAGTATGTACTATATGTGTGCATACTTGTGTGATAAAATAATGAAATTAAAATATCATAAAAAATTTTAATCATGATTTAAATAAAATTTCGTAAAGAATCATCAAAATTTGTTTGCTTTGGTAAAATTTAATTAAATATGTAACGTGTAAATATGCATTGAACTTTTTATATACAGATGTACATATACATATGCATGTCAATGGCCGTTATATATATATATATATATATTAAGGTGCTTCGTTTCCGGCGAAAGTATTTTTTTTGTTGCTCATCAAGCAAAATATTGTTTTTTTATGCTAAAACAAATTTTGGATAAGCTCCGAAATTCAATTTTTCACTTTTTTCACATATTTTCGTTAATACTGAAAAAACGGCTTATCTTACGAAAAACATGCATAGTACAAATCTTTTAGGAAATTTTATCCTCTATAAAATTGCTCATTACACTTATATTGCTAAAGTGTATTATTTATGAGATCCAAGCAGTTTAAGATTTTACAGTAAAAGAATTGTAAGCTTGATTTCGTACAAATCTTTTTTATTATGAAATGTTCAACTGCTTGTATCTTATAAAAAGTGCACTTTCGCAATATAAGTCTAATAAAAAATTTTATAGAGGATAAAATTTCCTAAAAGATTATAGATAAAAGTTAAAATTTTATATCGACGTTCTTATTAGCAAATTGTCTAACTTGATTTTTTTTTATTAGGTGATTTTGTGCAATGTTCAGATAGTCATAGTCAGAAGAAATATTATTTGAGTAACCTAGACAAAAATATTATGCATATACTAGATATGAAATTGATTTTTAGAAAAAAAAAATTTTTTAAATTACTTTTTTTTCGCATAAATCTAAGATTTTCCGAAATGGAGTTAGACCATTTGCTAATTAGAACGTCGATATATATGTATAATGTGACGAAAGTGAAATTATAATACCCAATTATATTACAATGGTTACATGACTAAATATCACATTTATATAATATACATCTTTGATACAATTGATTTGGTTATAGGAATATATCTCTATAAAATGATATTTGAAGGTTTTAGACCATGATATCATTTTTTTAGGTAGATAATGAGTTTATAATTTATTCCATATTGAGTACTGAAATTATATGCATGAAAAAATTCATCAATGTAATTAAAAAATGAGGTTATAAAGATTAAACATTCAATAATAATTATTTTGAGTTATTACATAGTGATATAAACATAAATAATTACTTACTGATAATATTAATTAAAAAGTATATCTATAAACGAGTTCTTCATATCACCTCTTAAATGCAATTAAAAGAGATAGTAGTTTTTTAAAATAAATGCATAAAAGCAGTCAACGTTATTTCAATTTATACAATTGTTTAGTAAATGTTTTCGAGAACCGAGTTCTGTTTTTTCTTATTTTAACGAATATATTGTTAAACGTAATAATAATATTTAAATCACTTGATTTTGACAACTATGAAAATATTATTAATTTGATAATTAAACAAAATTTATTCTGATTGTCAAGTCCAGTGTATGAAGACAATAAAATATATACCGTGAAATAAATTTATTTTTATGTTAACCTAAACATAATAAAGAAGAGAAAATTTATATTGACATATTTGATAAATGTATTGAGTGCACATTTTTTATATTGAATTTAAAAACAGTACAAGTTAACGTTGTTAATTTATTTATTCAAATTATAAATACCAGATTACCGGGATTGTCTGTTAACAATCTTTTATAAATAACTAAATATAAAAATGAAACAAGAAAATTATTACAAAAAGGAATATTTGCTGGAAATATTACGTTCAGGCTTAGAAAATGATAGTATCGATGATGTTGAAATTATTCGGGAAGTAAATAATAATAAAAAAGGCCAACATTACTTAAGTAATTTGAAAAATATATCATTGGAGTACACATACTCTACTTTGAATAACAATTCAGGCAATAAAATAAAAAATATTGTTCATTTATTTATAAAACAAGAGTTATCTGATGAAACACATAAACATATGTTTAGAATGGATGTTTTCGAGATTGAATCAAAAATTTTGAAATGTGTATTACCTCAAATAGAACAAATTGTGGGAATTAAAATTGGCCCTAAATTTTTTTATGAATCAAAAGAACATTCAGAAATATTTATGGAAGATTTATCGAAATTTGGATTCAAAACTAAAAATCGAATATTAGGTTTTACAAAAAATCATATGCTTATGGCAATTGAAACACTTGCTAAATATCATGCTGGATCTATTGCTTTAGATGAAAAGGTATTTGAATTCATATTCGTATATTGAAGTTCATATTCATAGTAGTTATTTATTCATAATAAATATTCACTAAGTTAATCAGTATTAAAATTCAAAATTCCAAAGTATACTACTTTGGAATTCGTGTAGTTAATATATTCGCTGATTAAATACGTTTTCATTTAAAAGCGTATTTTGAAGGGAAGTAAGGGCAAAATGAAGTGCTAGTATTTTGGTACAAAATTTTTTTTTTTTAATTCAAATATGACCAGCACGTTTCAAAACTATTATTTTATGTTGTAGACATTAGTATCAACAATCAATTTTCCAAAAAATTCAATTTAATTTTATTTTAATGTTGAATAAATTATGATATCCTAAATTTTTACTAAGATCACAGACTAAATTCTTTGATGATTAAATTTTTCAAATGTTTCTTTGTTTTGCTCAAATTTTTACTGTGTTCAATTAATCAATCATTAATAAATTTAGTCAGTTAAAATTCAAAAATCTTTTAGCAACCGGGATCTCTTCATCAATATCGTCAAAGTCTGTTAGGTGAATATACGCATCCGAATTTTTTGAATATGATAAAATATTGTCTTGAGTATCTTGGAAATGTAATGCATAATTGGTCAGATGAAAAATGTCGCAAAATAGCTCCAAAAATTGAAAAATTATCCAAAAGTGTAATAGAGAATCTTAAAGATAACATTAATTATGCTAAAGATGAATTTTGTGTTCTAAATCATGGAGATTGTTGGATCAGCAATATTATGTTTCTTGAAAATGACTTAAATGAGCCTCTGGAAGTTCGTTTAGTAAGTAAACTTACTCATTAGTTAATTGATTTTAATGTTGACAGTAGACTCTATGTAAATTATTCGCAATGTTTTAATTAGGTTGATTACCAAGTCCCTGTTTGGACATCTCCAGCATTAGATTTACAGTACTTTTTGAGCATTTGTCCTGAATTTAATATCAAATACATATTTGATGACTTTTTTATCGAAAAATATTTGCATACACTGAAAGAAACAATGGAAAAAATTGGTTGTAAAAGGAAACCGCCAACTTTTGATGAACTTAAATCGTCAATGATGAAACGACGATCTTTAGCTTTGGCAGGTGGATTAGTGTTTTATCCAAAAATTATAGTTGATCCTGACGATATTGGTACTATCAAAAATGTATTAGACAATCAAGCGTGGAACACTAAAATCTATGATAACCCAAAAATTATTGATAAATTAGTTAAACTCATCCCTTTAATAGATACTCAAGGGTATTTTGATTAATCGATAAAAACAAAGCATTATACGAGTGAATTGATTTTATAAATTGATAATAGCAATAATAAATATTTGGTTATATAAGGTGCACATTTATAAGCCTTATTTTATTTTGGCATAGAACAATGTTTCTCTGATGTTTCCTCTAAATTTTTTTTTTTTTCAACTTCTGACTGGTCCAATTTTCAAAACTCTTAAGTTTTTTAAACAAATTTTTAACTTCTCGTTGTAAAAATTGAAAATTTTCAAAAACAAGAGACGTTATTGTTTTCGCTCCAATTTTTGACGATCGGGTTTTCATCAGATCTCGGCGTTTTGAAGTCTTAGAAAGCTTTCTGATCATTTCCGGAAGGACGTTCGGCCGTGTGTTTGTGTGTAAATTTCGTTTGTCTGATAATAACTTTAGAACAAATCAACTGATTTGAACGTGCTTTGCGGTGATCTAAAAGGTCCCACTAAGACTTAGAATTTTTTAGATTTTGGAGCTCTTTGAGCTCGAAAACAGCGGAAAGTATTGGGGTTGGACCTCAAGGTCAACCGTTTTTCAGATTTTTTTCAATTAATTTGCCATCTTACATAAGCTATTAAAATAATTCAACCTTCGAAGACCACTAGAAAATTCAAAATTTCGAAAAATAGAATCTATCTAATCTAAATTTACCGAATAAAATTATATTTTGTCCATTACGAAAAGTGCCCAATGAATAATTTAATTTTTAACACTAACTGTGACTCATTCACTATTACATCAATTTTACTGATGGATATCATTATGTTGGTACATAGTTCTGCACATAAAATAATTTTAGTGAAAGTTGTATTTTAACATCTATAGTTTTTATCTTCAGATATTGTACTTGATAATCGAAAGTGTAAAATTGTAGAGTGCTTATCAAAATGCCCAGTGAGTGCAGGTATCTGTTGTATGTTATACGAGCGAGTAAAGACGTTATTCTTGTTAGTCCATCGTCGCGATAATTTGTCATAAAAGTATTTATAGCATATGTGATTATAATCTTACTTTGATAATCATTTATTAATCTATTATACCATATCAAAGCGTACGTGATTAATCTTCTAAATATTATATTTACATATATTTTTTTATTTTCCATTAGTTTTTTTTACAATCATAAATATACAAGTGTTATAAGTATATATGTATATATTTATGTATACATACATATGTGTACATGTATGTACGTATATATATATTCCAATGTTATTATTTTTATCATTACATATTATCTATTACTTATGTAACTGATAATTCACAAGAAATTGTATATGTATGGAACAGTTTTATACATTTATCAACGAGTAGGTCAGTGAATGTGTTAATTAAGTAATTTTTGAACATTTTTTCTCTAATTACGAGCTTGTAACCGAAGTTTATATTTCATTGCATTTTTTATTGGAATTACTCTATCGGAAAATTTTGAGTAATATCATAATCGGCCCCGACGATTTATCGATAATGTTTAATTCGCTGAAGTGTTGATGAGATATCTCGAAAATTTAACGATTGCAAGGTGCATTGTACGTAAAAAAATATTAAATTTATCACTGGGTTTTGCGATGAGTCTCTAAGTATTATTATGAAGGATTTATCAATTGATGGATTCAGTATTAAAAATCGTAAAATTGCTTTTTCAAAAAATCACATGCTTACTCTCTAAACATGAATTAGTGAAAATAGTGAAAATAAGTGACTATTTACTAATTCAAAGTGTAAATCGAACCACTAATTCCAAAAAGTGGTTCGATTGGCACTATGAATTAGTGAATATTCATTTATTTTCTAATTCATGTTTAGAGAGTATGGCAATCGATGGACTTGCTAAATTTCATGCTGGATCTGTTGCTTTTAAGGAAAAAGTAATGATGTTTAAATTTAACAATAACATAAAATAAAGCCTCAATTATTGACACGAAAGGAAGCTTATTAGACATTTTATAATTTATTTCTTCACGGAGAAAAATAGAATCAAAAAATGTACAAGTTTTTATTATACTGTCGACGATACTTAAAACAGGAAGTTGGCTCGTCTAAAAATTATTATGCTGTACTACAATTATTATTGTGAGTCTCTAGAAATTTTTTATTTTCTACTAGAATTCCTAATTGAGACACCAGGGTTAAAAATAAAACTTGATTCAGACTCGATTTACTTTATTTTCTTTTGTCACCCTATTTTCGATTTGCTGAACTCAGCCGAAAAAGTTATGGATTTACCTTACTTTAGACTTGTTCAATCAATTAAGTCAAAAGCAAACAGTATTTTTTAGTGTAAACTGTGTTTTTCACGTTTCACCTCAGTTTTGACTTTTTCGTCTTAAAGTCTAAACCTAGTCAATCGACTTCATTTAGAGTTTTTCGTCTTAAATCGTAATTGCATAAGCCAGTTAAGTCTAAACCAAGTTTTTGACCCGGGAAATAATGTTCATTAAAATCTATCAATTAGTTTTAAGTGTATAATATTTTTTGTAGTGTGGCATAATAATTGTTTGGCGACTCAACTTCCTGTTTCAGTTCAGTCGACAGCATAATAAAAATTCTTCGATTTCCTAAGCCCATTTTTCTCTGTGTTTTATTCAATATTTATAATTGATCAATTTTTGAACTATTCTGTTATTTGATGCTTCCCCTAAATGAATTACTTATTTCAATTCTTAACAAGAAAAATATTTTAATAAATGTAAAGTATCTTGAATGATCACTCGAATGTGCTAATTATCGACACGCTGTATAATTTGCAGTATCTTCATAATTTCTTTAAGTTAATAATATAATACAGTGTCAATAAGAGGCGGCTCATTACTAATTAAGACTTTTGCCTGAGGTTAAAACATTAAATTGATACATGTATTTTAAAATTTTTGACTGATAGCATTCAAGCTATATCTTAACAAATTCAGATTTAGTTTTATTTCTGATAATGCTAATGGTTTAACAAAAACTGTGCAAAAACATCGCTACTAAAATAATGAACTGGTCAAACGTATTGATAAAAAATCTTAAAAAATCAGTGCAAAGAGATGAAGATGAATTTTGTGTTTTGAATCATGGTGATTGTTGGATTAATAATATTATGTTTCTTAAGAATGACACGAATGAGCCACTAGAAGCTCGCTTAGTAAGTATATATACTCATTAATTAATTAATTATTAAATTTGCATATCAACAAATATTGCACAGCAGTATGTATATATGGTTTTAAGTAAATAATTGCTTATATATTATTTGAATTAGACTGATTTCCAATTGTCTGTTTAGACATCTTCTGTCGTCGAGTTGCAGTATTTTCTTAGTCTTTGCTCTGAATTAGAAATTAAATTTTTATTTAATGATTTTTTTTTAGAAAAGTATTTAAAAACTCTCGTTGAAACGATGAAAAATTTAAGTTGTAAAAGAAATCCACCAACTTTTAAAGAACTGAAGTTTTTAATGTATAAAAGACGTTCTATGGCCATATTATCTGGATTGGTATACTATCCCCGTTCTATATGACGATGACCGTATGATTAACGTTAAAGATATATATGATTGGAAAAAAACAATAGAATACGGAATTTTATAATGATCCAAAAGTAGCAGCAACGCTGACAGAAAATAATTCCAATTATGGATAAACTTGAATATTTAAATGAAGTTCAATAAAATTAAAAAATTATCATGATAAATAAATTTTTTATAACCTTTATTTGCATATGATTATATTATTTGTCATTTATTATGTTATGAATATAAATATGAATATTTGTGAACGTTTTTTTACTTTTTCTTTAAATTGCCTGTCGTTTATTGACCCTAATATTCAGTAATCGGCAATCATTATTACTTTTGGTTAAATTAAAAGATAAGACTTAAACGTTGTACATTAATATATCTTTTAATCGTAATAAATTAACAGATGGTAAAGTGAGTACACTTAAAGGCATTTAAAATCGTGGAAACCGCGTTAGTATACAGTTGTGAGTTATCAGAAGTAATTGAGAAGTGAGATCGCTTCTGCCATAAATATGGAAACAGTTATTAGAAGTGTTGAAAATTTACCTAAATCTATTGACAATATTAAGCAGGTAAGTTATTTATTTTATTAAAAATAAACAACATATTTTTCATTTTTTTATCTCTATCCGGTTTTATTTCTTAGTTTATTTTTTTTTATACAATTTTATATTTTTTTAATAATCTGTCATTAAAATTTGATGGTATCATGACCTTGTCAAAGTCATAGACTTTCTTTTAATTATTAATTAACTGACTTTAATAGTCGATATAAAAATTATTTTTATATCAAGTAATCGAAGTCGATTAAAACATTATTTATTTGATTCCATAGAATAAATAATAATTTTACAATCTTTTTCATTCATTATTATGAAAATATTATTGTTTTGTTTGTAAATAAAATTTATTTATTGACGGACATTTATTATTTTTTTGAATAAGTTCAATTTTTTTAAATTATCAATTTTTTTATTTTTTGGTTTATTCAAATATTGATACCACCGAATTAACCTATTTTAACACACATCAAATGCGTTCCATGTTTAAAACCATAAGCAAAACTATAGTTTTTTGTAGTCACTTAAAACACATTTCAGGGTGTATTAAATATCTATATATTGCTTATGGCATTTCAATGTTTTTTGGCAAGAGTGTTAATTTTGACTACACACTGGGTTTTAGAGTGTAAAATCTATTTGATTTAAATTTTTTAGTAAAATCCATACACTGTAAAAGATTTTCCAAGTAAACGCGGGCTAAATCCGGAGTAAATTTTGTTATATTATCTACGATACTAAATTTTTAATTTATTTTATCAGAAATTATAACTTTTATTGTCTTAACTAATTGTAACTATCATCAACATGGTAATTCTTAATAACCTGATGGTACACGCTGAAAAAAATGCCAATTATTGCCATCTTGCAATAGGGAATGATTACTATCCGTGTGCGATAATCATTATCATGCTTTTATGCTAACTATTTGCTTCTTGTATAGTAATAATTACTATTGCCGATAGTAATAGTTACTACCATCTGAGTAGTAATTTTTCTTATACTTGAAAAATTTTTCAATTTTGCCTTCTGAGATGGTAATGATCATCATCACGGATAAGAATCGTTACCATCCGATAGGAAAAGTCAATATAAAAGAATGAGAATCATTAAAATCTAAAGATGGGAATAGTTACTTCGTTAAGATAGGAAATACTATCACTTTTTTTTAAGCGTGTAACTATTAGCAGTCAAAGTCAAAATAATTAAGTCAAATACAGATCAAATAAGTCAACAAAGTCATTAGGTTATTTATTGACTTGGGGTGGAGTGAGTTTGGATCGAAATTGTATCCGCATTCACTCCGTACTTTTTACAGTGTAGTGTTTTAACTTTAATAAATAAAATATTTTTTTTTATATAAGTAATGCTACTAAAAGTAAATAATTTTTTTTTAAGAATGGAGTTGTCTTTAAAAACACTGATTGGACTAACATGATTTTCGAAAAATTTCTACAAAATGGATTAAGAGATTATACTATTCAAGATGTCGCAATAATAAATAAACGCCTGGCATGTACGAAAGGACAAAATTTTTTGAGTCAAGTATGGAGGTTTTCATTGCGATACACATGCATCGAAAAAAACGATTCATTTAATAGAATTAAAAAAATAGTACACTTAATATTGAAAGAAGAACCATTGCCGGGATTCAGTTTAGATTATATTCGCGAGAACGGTATATTCAATGTCGAATTGATGGTATTTACAAATATATTACCTTCTATGGAGCGGCTTGCTGGTCGACAATTCGCGCCACGTTTTTTTTGTGGATCAACCCAACCTCCGACGATTATTCTTGAAGATTTGAAGCCTCTTGGCTTCAAAAATAAATGCCGCCAAGCAGGATTATCACAAGCGCACATGCTAAAAGCTATCGAAGCTATTGCACAATTTCATGCTGGATCAGTCGCACTAAATGATCAGGTAATTATTTTTTAATACGGTTAAAACTATATAATGTCTGTTAGAATTCTGATAGTGGCAATGAAATAAAATGAAATTGTAAATTAGAATAAAATTTTTAAATGCTTAGGAACCTGGACGTTTTTTACGTTTTACGCCGAGTTCATCATCCGAAGAAACACATGCTCATATGTACGATTGGTTGGATTTTATCATTGATCAAATAGCTGATAAAATCCGTAAATGGTCTGAACCTTGGGCAATTCGTGCCTCAGATAAATTAAAAAAATTACGTAGAGTTACACAACATGAAAAACTTTTGAAAGTGTCTGAGTACGACAATGATGAATTTTGCGTATTAAATCATGGAGATTGTTGGATTGGTAACTTTATGTTTCGAGAAAATGATAATGCTACACCACTTGAAGTACGAATGGTATGGAAACATTTAAATATTAATAAGAATATGTAATTTAAAAAAAAAAAAATGTAAATAAACGTGACTAATTGTTTGAATTTTTCTGTAGTTGGATTATCAAATGTCAATTTGGACATCACCAGCAGTTGATTTACATTATTTTATCAACACATGTCCTGAGGTTAATCTTAAAGTCGATTATGATGATTATTTTATTAAAAAATACGTCGAAATATTGTCAAAGTCAATGAAAAGTTACGGCTGTATTACAGCACCGCCAACACTTCAAGATATTAAAAGTTCGATGTACAAAAGACGCATTTATGGACTTATGTCTGGTTTAATATTTTATCCGCGAATGATTGCTGACGTTTCGGATATAGAAGCGATAGATGAGTGTTTCAAAAGTGGTACAACTAAAATGAACATATTTAAAAATCCACGAGCTGTCAGAGCGTTGAAAAAAATGATTCCTGCGATGTTAGAAAAAGGTTATTTAGATTAATTATTAGATATTACTTGAAATTAAGTAGCCAATTGATTATTAGTTATTTTTTGTTTTATTTTTTAACGCGTGTTTATTAGATTTGAATTGATATTAAAATTTGAAAATTTTTAATATTTTTTTAACGTCAGTAGACTTTCAAAAGTCAGATAAAAAATAGTATGTGTAGTAAACCCTTGCGTAACTGTGGCAAATTTCTGAAAGGATCTACTTTCAAGTGCTACACAGTACGGTGGTTGGTACAGTAGCATTTTTGAACCTCCTATTGTAAATTTACAAACACAGCGAGAAACGCATTGAATTGTTGAGAAAAAAAAAAAAAAGTTGATTTATAATAGGGCAGTAAAGCAGTAGGTAAAATCCTGTGGAGTTGGTCTTGCTAACCTACATCGTGAACAGAGAAATTGTTGTGGCAAGCCTCGATGGGTGGTTTCTGGGTTCTGATGGAACAAGAAAAGAATAAGAAAAATGAAAAAGTAAAATAGATAACGCTAAAGATTCACGTGAAACTTAGGGCCTAGTATTGTGACCAACGAGTGCGAAAAAGATGGAAAAAGGTCAAATGGAATGTTAAACGACATGTTTTAACTTAAATTTCTCTTTACTCAAAGAACTCTCGTTCTATACGCACTACGAAACGACTGTTTGTAAATTTATGTACTGAAAATATATATCTATGTATATATATATACTTTTGCACAGTAAGTCAGTCAATCGGTCGCACAAGTCAACCACCTACATATACAAGTAGTAAATCAAATGGTGGTAAACTAACAGCTACCGGAATTTTGTAAAAGCTTGCTATGGTATAATGTCCATAGGAGAAGTGAACAATAGTTTAAAATTGAAATCAGTACACTTAGATTTTTGTGTACTATTACTTTTGTCTAATATATATGTCATTTCTTAAACATAGAGAGAAAGAAATGAATCTTCTTAATGATAATGGGGTTTTCCGTCTCGTGAAAATTTTCTATTTAAGTTTAGGAGAGAAAAAATATGTTTAGTATAATGAAAGTAAAAGTACATACATGTATACAATAGACTGTGTCAGAAAAACAAAATTATTTTTATTTTTTGATCAAATACATCTCAAACGTTACTCTAATAAAAAAAAAAAAATCCCCTGAAATTTCAGCTCTATCTCGAAAATTGAGCTGGCGCACAGGGGGGAGGAGGTCTTTCCCATCTAAAATACATCGAAAAAAATTGTTTTTTGTTTTTATTTTGTAAATAACTATGTGAAAAATTTTTTTTTCCGATTTTTTAAGTCTAAAATCTTGCAGGAAATTAAATTCTTATTTTGCAATTAAAGTTCTTATAGAAGAGTTATTTATCTGTAAATATGGTCCTTAGAGTCGTTTTAATAGAGCTTATAGAAAGAAAGTTAATGTTCTAAATTTGAGAAGAATTGAATTTTTGAGAAAAAAATTTCGTAGTCTAATATAATTTTGAAGGATTATAAAAATAAATAACGTAGATACAATGAACCTGAATTTTTAATATCAATTACAATTGAATTTTTATAAACGAAAAAAAAATTTTTTTTTTCTGACAGTCTAATGTACAATTGTAGAATGACATTACCGAGGCTTTATGGTTTAACACGTCGTGGGTATCCAGGTTACTCGGTCGTCAAAATGTATTTGCACTGTTAAAATTTCAGTAGCACCCAAGCAATTAGTCATGTCGAGAGAAAATACTCGTGGGGCGAAAAAATAAAAATCTATTCTCATTTCATAGATTTATATTAACGTGCGTATATATAGAATAAATATAACTTAGGAAAATTTTTTTTATTTAAAATTTAAATTATTATTTTTTAAGTTGTTTATATTTAAATTATTGATATTAGAATAATCTGTTTGAATTATTTTATACTTGAGATAGTTTTAAATAATTATTGAAAATGTGTATAAATGTTATTTGTTATTTATTCAAATAAATGTAAATAAAAAATTAGAGGTTTCTCTTGAATTTTATTTTTAGTGATGCGTAGACTTTTTTTTGTACACAAAAAATACTAATCCTGTAATTTATCAGGTGGGACGTTTTGATTGAACTTTTTTTTAGAGAAATCCATCATCGTCTTGTGTGTTGAATAACCACAAAAAATATAACAGTTTTTGGAATTGAATTTTTCGGGAGGCATTTTCTGATTGACCAATTTGGACGGATAATTTTTTTTACACAATAAAGATCCGGCTTAAAGAATAAATATTTGATAGGGTTACTAAATTTATCTTTAACAAAAATAATAATAAAATTCATTACAATGGAAAATAAAAATTATTTTCCCACCTATAATTTTTATTGTCAGACAAATTGAATAAAGTAATACTAATTTTTTTAATATAAGATTATTTTTAAATAGATAATTTATTGTCTATTATACAAAAATAGGTATTTTTCATCTTGATTGTCAAAGCCTGAAAGATATACAGTAAAGTAATAAAAAATTGTATGAATATAATACAATGTGACTTTTATAAGAAAATAGTCCACGTAAGGATTTTATAGAATATACAGTAGTGACAACAAAGTGCCCACAGCGAACGATAAATTCAAAAAGTCGCGTTGATGGTAAGAAATAGCTAATACAAATATAATGTATGTTGGTTAAAGTGTAGTGACAAACAGTAGCAGAGTGTACTATTGTACTTGAGTAGCTGTGTACAATATAATAGCTTATATAGTATTTTACCCGCAGTCTAAAGTGTCCCTTTTTGATACAAGTGAAATCCCCGATTGGAAAATTGTTTGTCGAGTGGTGGACTATATTTTTTTTTTTCAATATATAGGGGTATATTTTATTTACTGTGATAAGTTTGATTGGCGAGAAGTTTTGATTGCACGCGCCAGGTTGTCATCTTATATATATATATATATATATATATATATATATATATATATAAAATGACAATATACCCGTGGGATTCGGTTATGAATATATGTGTGTATATAGGCGCAATGAAATCGATAAATAATATATCTCAACTATGGTTACCATATTCAAACGCGATTAAGTAAATTAATGTGCTAAAGACTCTGTCTGGAGAATAAAATACGACAGTCATGTTTGACAACGGATGTTAAGATGCGGGCAATAGTGCGCATGCTATATTCCAAATGCGTGGGATTTTATTTTATAAATTGTTGCTTTTGGTTGTTATCGATACTTTATTTGCAATTTATCAAATGATAGAAAAAGTCGAAAAAATAAATGTATTTAGTCTTAATGGGTATAAAACCTTTTTTCTGGCAATTAAAAATAGATTTAAAATTTTTTTAGATGGGGGATGAAATAAATGTGTTAACAGAAGATATTTTTTGAATTTTTCTAATGATGAAAAATTATTCTTTTCGGTCTTGAAAATTGTGTACTGAAAAGATTTTCTTTTCATTTTTAAGAAAGGCTCAGTAAAATGGCTGTTGTAAATGTACCCGAGTCAAAAAACAAATTCGAATTTAAGTCTCAAAGTTCTCAATGAGGTTTTGGAGGATTATTCGTTGAGGATTTTGAGGTGTTAGATATGCTCGGGTCATAATATCTAGCCTTATTGAACCTCAATCAAGCCTCACTTAGCTAAAAAAGTATTTTGAGCCTCAAATAATGCTCATAGAGCGTCAATGAGCCTCAAATGATGCTCACAGATCCTCAATAAGCCTCGATTAGCCTCAAATGAACCTAGTCTAGACTCAATGAACTATAATAATAATAATAATAATAATTTTACGAGTTCAATCAAATGTAATTTAAATTTGATTATTATTATTTGAGGCTCATTGAGGCCTTTTGAGCATCATTTGAGGCTCATTGACGCTCTATGAGCATTATTTGAAGTTCAAAATGCTTTTGTAGCTAAGTGAGGCTTGATTGAGGCTTACCTGGGTTTGACGAGGTTAGATTGAGGTTCGATGAGGCTAGATATTATGACCTGGGTGATTTAAAATCGATAAATTATTCACATTTGGACCTCATAGTTCTCATTGAGGATTTTGAGTACTAAAGTAGAGTTACTATCTGGGCAGTAAATAAAACATCAAAGGTAATGAGGCTTTTGAGTACTAAACTAGAATTTGTTTTTTGATTCGGGTAATTAATATATGAGTTACATATTGGTCAATTAAACTATCTATTTTTTCCGTGCAGTACATTAAGCTATTGGTCATGAATTGTTCCGTTTTGATTGGCTCCAGAAATTAAAATTTGGAGTTTCTTAAAATGAAAGTAATGAAAAAAATATTACGTGGTAGAGGACAAAACATAATTTAATACTTCGTCTCGGGCAGTAAGCCTCACCCTCGTTTCAAGTCTTGTTTTATTGAAGAATTGAAAACAAAAATAAAATTCTTAAGGTTTTCGGATATTTGACATAAATAGTATAAAACTTTTCTAAAATACATAAAATTTTAGCTTCTGTACTTTTGTGTGAACCATCGTAAAATTATGAGTTACAACTTGCAGGTATTATAAAATAAACAATAGCGCAAGGTCAAAATAACCAAATAAAATAGCGCGAATGTTTTGGGATTCTGTGGCTATGGTTGCATTGAATTTTCACCAAAGTATTGAATTTTAGAGAAATACTGTAAATCATAACTTTTTGTATTTATGGGTCAATTTAGGGTGCAAGTGTAGTTTAAATTTAAGGTAAGCCGCACACTTTCACTTGTAACTAAAATTTTCCTTACTTTTATTTTGTCTTCAGCTCTTTTGCTCCTAAAATTTAATTTCATACTCGATCCCCAAAAATACAAAGACACAGCAGAGTCGTAGAGGTAAGAAGTGCATCATAAATGTACAGCAGAGTTAAAATGTAGGTAGTAAAGTTTAAAAATTGACTTTCTCAATATTCTTGGGATGCCGTAAGAAATCTTTTGTACAACTACTGGGGTTTAAATTTTATGGGAGTGAAAATATTATAAAGTCGAGACTTTGTTTGTCAACTTATATTTCTCAGTAAATGAGGAAATGAATAATAATTTTAACAAGTACATTATAAAGTCAAAAATCATAAATACGGTAGCTTTATTTAAAACTGTTGTCTTTATTTAACTTTAATATTTAAAGGTAGCCAGACGTAAATTACCTGCATGACTTACAACATCAAAAATTTTATTTTCATAGAAAATCACAAGTAGACAACATCTAGAGCCTTGTTGGAAATATCCAAGACTAATCTGGGATAATAGGATTTCATAAATTACATCGTTTATTTAACTTCTAAACTTGACTTTATAATGTTCTTTTCAAATATTCCGAACTTTAAGATATATAAGCCCATTCATATGTCCATACAATATAATTGTTTACCCCTTTGTCTACACTAAACTTTACAGCTCCCAGAATTAGTTTTATCAGTTAATGATAGGATAGACTTAACCCTTCAATGCTTTGTCCTAACTCGAAGAATTAAAAATTCTTCACACAGACTTAAATTTTATCCGATTTTCCCTCAACCCTTTATTCTTAATTTTCCACGTCTTAAAATTATCTTCGTTAAATAAATTTTAAGTGAAAATAAATTTTCATAATTATTGCTAATTACTTAATTTCATAATTTATTAAAAAGGATTAAATTTATTCCGGTAAATAAAATAATTACAGAAAATGTAATTTAAGATAATATTCATTTAAATATTGATGAAATTAAGCAAGAAAAATTTCAAAAATTGTTAGTTGAATCAAATTACTTGGAATCGATTTTAAAAATATATTTTTAACTTAATAATAAATTTTTTCTACCGATAAATACGCCATATGGTCGTTCGGGCTTTTGAAATTTGAGTATTTAAAATTTAACACACACTACATCTTATTTAGAAAAAGATACTCCCTAGTACTTTTTTAGTTAAACATGAAATTCAATAATTCTACTTGGAAAATCGTTAAATAAATTAGTAGGAATCGGTCTCTAGTTCTGTTAACGTCAATTAATAAATCAATTACAGTATATGCTTAAATATCTATGTATATATTCATGTATTCAGGAGAACGAGATGATTGACTGTAACAGAGAGTTAGTAAACGGCAATAGATACAGATGGTTATTATTGTTAGATATAACATAGCCGGGAGCAAAAATTGTACGAGATTTAGATGTATACAATATCTATGTATATGAATGGTAAAAGCTAAATGCGATTATGATCAAGCGATGAATCGTTTGATGCGTCGGTCTATGTTTCTAGGGTGTGCTATGTAATAAACAAGAGCTCTGAGATTTCACGTCGTGACACGTGTGTATCCCTACAGTGTAGTAGATATTACATACATCAAGTCTGTGAACCGACCTACAGAAAATGATATCTTTGTATCACTGCTACACGACACGTGACTGGCACTTCATAAATGTACATCATATCTCTTTTCTATCCTCGTTTGTGCGTGCCGATAACTTTTCTTTTTTATTGTTTAATACACACATACATTCTTATATATATGTCTTTTATTTTTTTTTCATGACCGTCCGTTGTTCTGTCAATGTTGGATAATGACAGCTTCTTGATAGCCATCTCTATTTTTTCGTTCATTTTTTATTTCAACATCAATTTCAATTACTGTTCGTTAAATTCTTTTCTGCATGCTTGCTGATTACTTTATATTTTTGACATATATATTATATATATTAGACTGATTCAAAAAAATCAGTTATTTTTTTTTTGTTTTCAAAAATTATACGCAGAATATTACGAGATGACGAATAAAAAATACTGTTGAAGTTTGAGCTCTTAATATTAATATTAACAACTGCCTTATCGCAATTTTTGATGTCCCATTTAAATAACATGGGAAAATTTTTTTTAAAGTTTGGAATTTGGTCACTGATCAGCGAATCAGTATATCAAAAAAAAGTAATAGATATTTTTGTTGGAAATTGAACGCTCTACAAAAAAGGTCTTTTATCATTTTTTGATAAATTTAATTATTCGCAAGTTGTTCAAGATTTTTTTTTCGTCATCTCGAACAATATTTTCTGAATAATTAAAATCAAAACTCGATTATTTTGAATCAGTCAAATATATATATATATATATATATATATATATATAAATATCAATTTTTGTATTGAAAAATATAAAAGTATTGAGTCAAGAGACAATTTTCGTCCAGTAATAGTATTGGACAATTTTTCAAGTAGTTTGTTTCTGGGAGCCTTGATGTTTTATTTGACGAGTACAAGGGTTTGTACGTGAGAGTTAGTGACCATGAGAAATTTCTATGTCTTTATATTGGGTTATAACGAGTGTTCGATGCCAGAGTTGCTGCAAAGCTTCTTGTTTCGAATCTACACTATATAAGTAACATAAGTGTAAGGGAACACAAAAAAGTCAAAATCAAATACTCAAAAAAAAATATATGTTTATAACAACTAGAAACTTTTGCATACATGGTTTCTGTTTGTTATTATTGTTTATGGTTGATCTGAAAAGTTAATTTCTGTGATTATTAACCCTCGGAGTACAGTGGGGGTCATTTTGACCACAGAATTTTTTTTTTTCCTAAAATATTTCTCAAGCTAGGTTTGGTTTTAATTAATTTTTTTACCATTAAAAATTAGCTTTAAATAATAATAGTTGTGTTCGAAAGAGCATTATTTTTCCTACAAAAGACGTCACGACCTGTATTCCGATAAAATGCCTAGTTTTTAAGATATAACTCTTAAAAAGTGAAGTAGGGTCAATTTGACCCCGTGTGTACTCCGGTCTGTTCGGAGGTGTGTACTCAGAGGGTTAATTTTTACGTTTATGTTTATATATATATATATATATATATAACACGTAGATTGTATATTCATGCGATTATCAATAAAGACTTGGAGCTAACTGAAAGGGTAAGAACGCGTGCATTCATACAAATTGTGACATCCAAATTGTTCAGTTTCCATAGGCCATAAACTATCGAGGGGTTACACACTCGTTTTATTATATATCTAGGATGTAAACTACATGCCATATAAAGACATATAATTTTCACCCTCTTGATCTCCCGCAGTGCCATCATTACTACCCTTCTCTCGTTTTAAATTTCAGGTACAAATTACTGACGGATTTAGTAATTTTTTTTTCATTTCATCAAATAAGAAACATTACAATATTTAATTATAATATTCAATAGATATTCTTTTTATAAATTAATTGTTTTTTGTAAAATAACTTTATGAGAAGGCTTTTAATGATTTAAGATGTCTTGAATTGAGAAAGCAAATATATATGTATATATAATATAGTATAGTATTGTTGACTTTGGATATTTTGAGATGAACAAACGTGGATTGGAAATATACATATATATATATATATATATATATATATATATATATATATATAAATTGGTATATGTGTATATAGGGTGTAGAATCTAGGGGTTGTTTTCCTCATCAAAAGAGTGAGTTCACCACGATTGCACTAACAGCACCAGCACCACAGTGACACGGGACGCGCGTATCGGTAATGTAACCAATCACTGAATGCAACGGAAACGACAGCGACTGAAAAGGGAGGGGAGTGGGCTGGCGGGTGTTACTGGTTTAGTTTCGAGTCACTGAAATAACAGAGACGGAAAATAAAGAGGATTATGTTATAAAGTGAGACAGAAAGATAGATGAGAAAATAGGAGAGAGATTTGGATTGACGCAGACATGCTAGGTAGTAGTCTCTCGGTAACGAGTAGTTTAATGACAGCGACCACGTCGACGTGCCCATACGGGTGAACAGTACGATCACAAGGGATGTACGTCCACTATGTATTAAATAAATTTTATTTAGTTTGTTTTGATGCTTATTGCTGAATAAAATATTTTTTTTTTACCAGCTTTAAACTTTTTGAGATATTATTATTTATGACACTTTTAGCTCTAAAAAGTAACTTTTACTTAAATAGGTTTTCAAAATTCATTTGTGATCTTCAAATATTTTATACACAATGTTTGTTGGAAAAAAAAAATCACAGCCTAACTGGAGACAAAATCTTATGATTAACATAAAAAATAGTGCAGTTATCCGCCTACGCTTTCTTTAATTTTTTATCTAAGTGTATAATTATTCCATTCTAATTAACAAATGACAGCACTCAGTATTACTAATGTCTCATACATAATAAATTATTAGCCAAGTAAAAAATATTTATACATATTAATATATTTATATGTGCGTAAAGTTTATGACGCAGAGATTGTGTTGTATATTTATGTATAAAAGGGGGATACCGATGGTTGCACGTGTGGCTTTAGTGCCCCCGCGGCTAGAACAAAAAGACGGGACGAAAAAAAGGGGGGAGGGCACACGCGACATCCATTGCATTATTATTTCTTACTTGTTACAAACGGACGAGCAAAACCTGACACGAGACTAGCAACAAAATTTACCAATGATGTGTAGGATGCAAGTCGTTAGTGTCTCCAAGGGGTGTCCTTGTTATTTTTTTGCATTTAAATTATTTATGCGTCCATTGGCGAGTTTATCAACTTAGCCAAAATAATTATCTTTATTTTTTAAAAAAATTACTTACTTTTATATTTGTTTCGTATTATCTATTATTATTTATTTTCAATTCACAGATCAATACATTTGTAAACAGTTTATTAGGAAAAATTATTCTTTCTAATTGTAACATCTCCCGAAAATATGCTTTGTCCTCCATAAGTTAATACATCATCAATCCATGTTGTGTATGTATATACATTTGTATATGACCCAGGAGTATTACCTGAACAGTCTAATGAATTTGAAATTATTCCCACGACAGTATTACCAATTAAGAACGGACCACCACTGTCGCCCTACATTGATCATTGAAACAAATCATGAAATCATTAAAGAAGATAAATGTTTTGAAAAAAAATTATATAGCTTACATAACAAAATGCGATTCCTGTAGTTGCGATTGCTTTAATAGAACTATCATCAACCTTTGTAATAGTCATTGATGCTTTTTTTAAATCATCAATACTAGAACTGTCTTCAGGTTTGGTCCATCCACAACCAAGAATTGTTCCAGTCTCACCTTCTCTGAATTGTCTAGTAGGTATTAACGCTGGTTCCAAGTCTAGAGTCCTTTTCAACTTGAAATATAATTGTCAATTTAAATTTTTATCTAAATTCATGACTAAAAAAACATTTAAACATAAAAATGTTGGAAAATCCAAAAGAGCACACCTCGGTTCATGATAATTATTAGACTTTTATTAACTCAATTTCATTATTGTTAAATTCATGTTTTTAGATTTACTTTAGTTTTTGTTATTTCAAATTTTTTTAAAAATATTCCGCCTTTTTTTTTAGATGTTGCTTTTTATTTTTAATCCTACTGTCACACTAGTGCTGCTACCAGCAGTTTTGGTGGAGGAAAAAAGAAGTAAAAACAATAATATTAGTAATAAAAAATGACAGCTGAATTTTTCATGAATTACCGGTTTTAAGTTTTTTATTAATTACATGGAAAGAAATAGATAGTACTGGTTACTGTTCTGCGCAGTAATCGACGAAAAGTATAGGGAAAAATCTATTTCAATATGACTGATTCATATTAGAACAGTAAGTCATGGCTTAATACATATTATTACTTTTGAAACAGTAACCAGTACTGTGTTACACAGTACATGAAACATGACTGGTTACTGTTAAAATAGTCGTCGTTCATAGTTCAAGAGTATACAAATCTCTCGCAGCACAGCTCTTGTTGCTGTATAGAATGCAATAGAACTTACTATTAGTGACAGAAATGGTTACTTATATCTCGTTAACCTCCAAAATAGTACTCAGTCCATTCTGACATGAATAGTTCCTAACTTCATGTGTGTCTGTAGTTTCAAGAATAATAAAGACACATATCGAGGGTTTTCTGACGCAACCTTGTATCTCAAAAACTACTACTTTTCAGGAGAGACAAAAAAACGTTTTATAATGAACTTCTCGCTTTTTTTTATTAATTTTTTTCACAAATATAAAAACGATATAATATGTAGTTTTTAGATTTGTAAAAAGACTTAATAAAAAAAAGCGAGAAGTTCATTATAAAACGTTTTTTTGTCTCTCCTGAAAAGTAGTAGTTTTTGAGATACGAGGTTGCGTCAGAAAACCCTCGATATGAAGTTATGGAATGTCCATGTCAAAATGGACTTACTATTTTGGAGGTTAACGAGATATAAGTAACCATTTCTGTCACTAATAGTAAGTTCTATTGCATTCTATACAGCAACAAGAGCTGTGCTGCGAGAGATTTGTAACTCTTGAACTATGAACGACGACTATTTTAACAGTAACCAATCATATGTTTCATGTACTGTATAGCACAGCACTGGTTACTGTTTAAAAAGTAATAGTACCTGTTGAGCAATGATTTACTCCTGTTCTAATATAAATCAGTCATAATAAAATGGGTTTTCCCCATATTTTTTGTCAAATACTGCGCAGAACATTAATCAGTACTACATTGATTCTTTTCCGTGTCCAATCAAACAAAGAAAATTTAGATAGTGATTTTTAAAAGAGTTTTTGCAACAAAAGTTATCGTGATTCCGAAGATTCAGACGGACAATTAATAGCACTGGTTTCTTGGATTAAAATAATTAATTTTAAATTAGTGGAATAATGAACCGACTTAATACCTGGTTGAAATTACATACTCCTTAATAAATTATCTTTGTATTAGTACACAATTTAACCTTTATTTTAGTGAAATTAAAAAAGTGTATAGATATGATTAAAAGTGAGTGAATCGAAAAAATAATTTCGATCATAAGGTACACGTAGCACCTTCGCGCTTGAGGTGTGCAATATTTTAATTACCTCTAATATTGCAATGTCGGCATCAGGCGTTGGTGGATATCTAAGAAAGAATCTGTGAATATTTATTGTTACAACAGGAATCCATTCATCTTGATCCATATTGTTGCAACTACTTGATCCTGATCGTACTTTATAATACTCCAATTGATCCATGGATGGATCATCTTCTTCACGGCCACTAACAATACAATGTGCTGCCGTTAATGCATGTTTATGACTTATAAGTACACCACCACACGTTTCGTTAGTCAAAATATTTCCAACAACAACTACCGCTGGCCAATCTTCTATTCTTGCTGATTCGCCACCAACTATTCTACTTGGCTTTCTGGCCATCGCTTCTATAAAGAAATATTTAAAATTCTATATAAACTAATAAAATGAAGAATAAATTATTAAAACACACTGAGGAAAAATTATCGGATGCGCACTTACTGGAGCAAGTCCCATGATAATAGATACGTGGCAACAGCCGTTTTATATATGGTATCTTTATATAATTTTTATACTTATTATATATAAATATATTATTTTATCATTACCTGGAGCGAAGACACTGATGTTGATTATTAAAGTAATTAAACAGAGAATTTCAATTTCTATCATCGTGATATGATTTACACTCGGTACAGAAACGAATAATAGATTTCGAGATTGCTTCGCCTTATATATTTTTCATATTTCTTAAAATATAACATTATGATGTAGTAAAATGAATCATCGTGGTAATAGACTAATTAAAACTTCGTTTATGACAATGTATATTAATACTTTAAATAATCGACCAATTACGAATATCTTAAAAACGTTTATTATTATTTAATTTTAACTTTATTAGGAAATAAATTATTAAAAAATTTTGTATTAAATTTTTAACGTTTTTTTTTATTATTTAAAGAGGCATGAGATGAGCATTTTAATAGCTTTAACCGCCTACTACATATTATTCCATATATATATTTATAAAAAAAATTTACTTGCGGTAGTTACAAAGTAGTTTTATTTTGGTCTCTACTTGTGTTAATATTATAGGCTTTATTACTATTTTTAGTCTCATAAATACTGCTCTTGGGTTGTAAAATGCTACAATGTTATACTTTTTTCTATTAAAGAGTTAATTAAAATGATGGGTTAGATTTTTTTTCTGAGAATCTATAAAAAATTTTTAACTGTTTAAAAATATTTTTATTATGTGTTCAAATTAAATGTTTAAATGAAAAAAAAATTTTCTAGATTGTAGAAAAAATAAATAAAATGATCAAGTTCTTTAAGCATGAATTCAAAAATTTAAAAATATAAATAATTCTATTGAAACATATTTTTGCAGATTTATAAAGGAGTTTTTGGAAGCTTATTGACGGTGAATAGAGAAGAAAAGATTGACATCAAGAGCTTGTTAGCAGTCATGAGTGAAGGCAAGGTTAGTGAATGCATTTATTGGTTTTTTATCGGCTGTGGCAGGTGATCAGTCTGTTGGCTTGCTCTATTTTGTTGCTAAGCTTTAGAAATTTATCAATAAAGGTACATTTTACAATAATGCCTGAAAAGTTACGGCATAGTGGAACGTGCGCGTTATTTCTTCTTATTCTTATTGGACATATGTATATATTTTTTAATTTTACCAACAAAAACACGTTCTAGTTGTCAGCAAAGTCGTACACATAATACAGCACACTCGGGAAACTGTAAAGTAAATATAAATTGCCAGGTCAGGAAGTCGTTACACGCCCCCACGCGGAGCTCACGTGGATTTAGTTAAATGAGACCAGGTGAGAAGTTATTCTCTCCATGGTTTCCATTCAATCAACACGCTATTTTACAATAGTTATATTATTATGGAGGTTTTACATCTTAAACTAACGTGTGCTTTTTATAAATTCCTTCGGATACTTTGATGTGCTACAAAGTGCCAAATAAACTTTTTTATAACTTGTTAAAAATTTTATTTTTTTATTCAAATCTTTTAAAATTTATTTTTTTCAATGGAGTACTGAATTAATTTTTGAGTTTTATGGAAAATATAAAATTTTTATTACAGATAATAAATTACTTAAATAAGATACTGAACTTTAGTAAAAAATTTATTCATTAATGCGAAAACTAGAAAATGAAATGAATTTTAATTGAGTTTGGATATTAAAACCAATTATATAAGGTGACACGTAACTGTCGGAAAATATAATTTGAAAAATATAAAAATACATGTGATTGTAGTTAAAGTATACGAGACGACTATTTAGTTGGCGAGATTCACGTCGTGAGACATCTGTTAGACAACTTAACAGCTCCCGCCTTATTTCGTTCTCTACTCTACTTCTCCAGGTTTATATTATATGTAGTACACATAACATACATTTTAGTTATATTGTCCCTCATTTCTCTCAGACGTACATTCAGCATATATATGTCCCCTTTGTACCCCTTACAACCAAGTGCTCCATGTTAATACACGAAACGAGACGTGTTACTCCATAGGGAGACACGACATCCCTCGGACACCCTGCGGTCCAAAATACTCGCACGCTTTTCTAACAAACATATATATGTACATATATGTGGACATATATGTACATAGTACACACATACGTTTTTTTTATTTTTATTTTTTTACCACGTACCGTTCGCACCCACATTTCAACGGCCTCGAGTCTGTGTAAAACATCGAATTTAACTGTTTTATTTATGTATGCGTTTTAAATAACGGGCTTTTGTGGCTGCTGATGGTCACACTTGTATTTATATTCGTACATTTATACATATTAATGGGTGTATTTTCTGTGTATGTATGCAAGAACATAAATGTGTTTTCTCATCACATTGTGTGCTCTATTTAACGCTCGTTAGTCTCCACAACATGTCGTGATGATCCTCTTAACAAGGAAAGTCGTTTGCCAAGTGAAGTGAAAATTGCTCAAAAAAATTGAAATAATAATAATTAAAAATGAACTAACTACGAGCATAATATTTTTTTTCATGTAATTAAAATTTGTAAAAATATTGTTGTACATTATTTAGATTCTTATGAATTTATTTACTAAAATAATCCAATTTAAATTTTAAATTACAAGAGATAATTTTCAAATCATATAATTTATTTGATGGAAACAAACACGAACAAAAAGAACAGTTCTTTTCCTATGTTGGCATGGTAACTACTACCATGTAGGCATAGGAATTTTTCCTGTCAACGTAGGGAAATCCCCTGTAAAAACATAGAAAAAATACTTCACTATATATAGGAATTTTTCCTATAATACATAGGAAAAGTTCCTATTTAAGATAGTGAAAATAATTGTGATAACATAGCAGAAATTCCTACGTAAGCATAGAAATTGATCCTAGGTTAGCACAGTAATTTTTTCTAGGTAACATAAGACTTTTTTCCATGTCAAATATTGGAATTATTTCTATGTTAGCATAGGAAATTATTCCGATCTTAGCATAGGAAGTTTCCCTATGTGACAAAGGATAATCTACTGTGCTAACATAGAACTAATTCTTATGTAATACAGAAATCATTCTTCTGTTGACATAAAAAATTTTCCTAACTTACACAACCAATTTACCATGTTAACATAGCAATAATTCTTATGTAATACCATCTCTTAAAATGAATCAGTGAAAAGTGCTGCAAATCAGTGAATATTCACTGATTTGCAGCACTTTTCACATTCATTTTAAGAAAGCAGGAATTATTTCTATGTTAGCATACAAAATTTTCCTCGGTGACCTTACAGCTTTTCCTATATTCACATATTAACTTCTACTGCGTCAACATAGAAATGATTCTTATGTAATACACCGGAATTATTTCTATGTTAGCATAGGAAATTTTCCTATGGTCTATAGGAAATTTTCCCATGTTACATAAATTATTTTCCTCCGTTCACACAAGAAATTCTACTATGTCCCCATAGGATTAATTCTTCTATAGCATAGGAATTATTCCTATGTTAGCTTACTAAAAATTCCTATGCGAACAAAGGAAATAATACAATATAACCCGTTTTTGTTTATCCGTGAAATATGACAGTATTGATTTATATAACAAATATTAAAATATTTATAAAATATTTGACAACAGTTTGATAGTCATAATAACTCCCGAATAAAAATAATTATTTGAATATGACAATCACACCTTTTCATAATAAATATATTAAATATATATATTTTTATACAATAAAGTATGTATATTCTATAAAAACATATGTTACATGTTACTAAATAAATATCTCATATTTATAACTACATATATAAATATCTCAATTAAAAAAAGATTTTTACTGCTATGAAAACGTTAGAAAAAACTAATTAGTATAGTCATCAAATATATTTGTATTCACACAAAAATAGCATGTTTATTCAGCAAGGGACTCCATTGGGTTGTCTATCTTCTTTGCATCTCTATCCACCCGAATTCTTCTTCTCTCTCAGTCATAAACACTGTAGCGTAACACATATCATCATCATCAGTCTTATACTAGTATCTCATTCTCTCTTACAACACACATTTGAAATTCTTCTCTAATCCCATACTATACCGTGTCAGCTCGTCTCTCACGATTTAAAGTATAAACAGTTGGACGGCTCTCTTATGTAGACGGAATTAGCTGTGCAAACTTGATTTATAGCAGACACTGTCGCGACTGATCAAACAGAATAAAAAATCAATCAACTTAATTTATTATACTTATCGTTTTATTTTCACTCCATTCAATTTTATACATCCCAATCACTATTAATAAATATATACACATAAAATAAATAAACAAATTTTGGTTCGGAAAAAAAAACGGCTTGAAATTATTTTTTATTATGAAATTTATATTTTTCTTAAATGTTTTGATAAGATAATCTAATGGTGGTTGAATTAATAAAAATTAAGTAGGGGAAGGGGTAAAATGGATTCGTCTAAATTCATATGTTTGAAAACTTGATTATTCTTAATTTTAAAATTTTTCTTAAGAAATTGCGAGTGGTCCAAATTGCCCTATGATGTCCATGTCGCTTTTGAAGTTTTTAAAAATTTGAGGACTGATTCCGCCCCCTCCCCTCATATTTTTTTGTGTACAATTGAGTCAAAATACAATACAACTGCGTATTAGAAATTAAAAATAAAACATACCCAGCCGCTTCGCATTCGAGGTGTGCAATTAATAAACACATTCACACACAGGGTGTTTTAAATCGTGAGTAGAGATTTTGAGATTTTGTGGGATTTACTGCGTCAACTATGAAATGTAAAACACGCGTTGTATTAAAACCATTTAGTTGTACACATACCAGATATTTATATATATGTGTATATTTTAAATTCTGTCAAGAGCTTCCTCTTTTGGATTAACTAGTTAGTTTAACTGTGATATCAATGTTAAATATTTTTTTCGTTGACACTTCACCCTCATTTGTTGAAACGAAAATTGTTTGAATTTCTGTAGGTTCCGGTATTATAATTTTGACACATTCCTTCGCTACGAGATCTAGATATCTTGAATAGTTTTAAAAACAAGTTACTTTTGGATTTTGGGATTATAAGAATTCACCGGAAGTGAAACGTTTTATTTGGTTATTGAAAAAAACAGCTGTTTTTTTATTCGTGAAACCAAATTAACTTTGAGATAATTGTGAGCTCAATTGGATTTTATTTAACAAGTAAAATACTTTTTATAATTAAAATAACTATTTTAATTTTTAGAACTTTTTTTTTTCTATGAAAATTTTGAGATCTGGAGATGATGGATCATTTGGTGATCCTTCATCAATGAACGTGACTCTTGACACTTCTTAGATGCGTGTTCTTTTAAAAAAGTACAGAAAAAAAGAAATCCGATTATATATTTATTGTAACTTAAAATTTGCATTCTCGCTAGATTTTTGAATACATCTTGATTGCTATTGAATTGTATGTGAATTACTCCAAATATCTCACGTTGGTAAACTGTATGTAGTTCTCGCGCATCTTAAATTCTTTACACTCGCTCGGCAGGTTGTCCTTTATAGGATTATATGTCCATCCAAAAAACTTTATTATATATCCATATAACGACACTAAAAATGAATGAAAGACTCTTCCTCTTGACTAAATTTGTATATAATACTAAACCCAGTGACTCCAGATTAAGTCATAATTCTCTTAGTATTCAATCAACAAAATCTGGCTTACACTCAATAATAATTCATTCAATAAAAAAAGTCAAATGTTTAAAATTAGAATATTTTTTAAAAACATATTTATTTCCATTGTTGATTTTACGAGAGATCTCAACACTTTTAGTAATTTTTTTCTTCGAAAAAAAATTTGAACTGTATAAATTCCAGGTTAATAATCATCATGAGTAGTAGCAAGCTTCATTTGAATTGATTTCAGCGGAAAAAACTAAATTGTAATCCGTGACGCCTCGTGTTACATACATTTCTATATAAATTCACGTAAAAAATTGTATAAATGGAGAATAGGTTTACTACAGCAGGAGGCTTTTAGTCCGAGGTATGAAGCACTAACGCGCAATTTCGGGGTAAATGAACGTCTCACACCGGGGGCGCGTTTTTTACAGTTATAGAAAACGCATGGTACACGTTTAGCGCACGTTTAAAGTAGCATATACTATACTATACTATTTCATACCATACTATACTAGATTGAATGTAGGCAGAAAATGGTTGATATAAGTCAGAGTCCAGGTTGGTTTAAAATCCTGCTGGGTCCATGGCGTTCATGGCGTGCTCGGGGCTCGTGACAATGCCCAAGACCCGATAATCAGACAAAATGCCCGTAAGGTCACCGCGAAGTGCGCGTGTCCATGTCCTGGGGTGTGCCTGTTCCCAGTTAGAACTATTTTACGAAAAAGAACGAGAAACGAGATGACAGATTTAACTTAATGGATCTAAGAAGTCTTGTGTCTGAGAAAGACACTGAATAGATCGGTTGTATTGGTCAGTATTGGAAGTAGTGCTGAGAGGTCTAGGGTAACAGCGTGATGCCAATCCCGACTGGTTCACCCGACATTAGCCAGCGGTGGATCTTCCGGGCCCACGTACGATTTTACTCGTGTTAGTCACGGATTTTGACCAAGGTGACCATTTTTAACACTATGCAGAATGTAGACTCTTTACGTACTCTCTTATACTATTACTGCCAACTAGTACGTTACAGAACTTTTTTTTTTTTTGTTAAAGTCAAAACTTTTTTTTACGGCCTTCTAAGTGAAGCAAGAAAAAAATGTATAAGAAAGAATGAAAATTGACTTGGTCGTTATTCAAGCAGGTTGATTAGCTATGGAGTATAACGTCTGGAAAATTATAATTTTATGATCTTCATTTAGCCATTATTTGTATGATGATTTCGTAGATTTAGTACACAAGAAATAGTTACGCTATTAAGTATGAGTATTGAAGAGATAAACTACTACTAGTACAAATGATTAATTTATTATTATTGAATAGAGATTCAAGTTCACAAACTGTTTATAAAACTCATGTCTACACACTTGAATAAGACTTCGGTGAATCGTCTCTCACGTTGTGATTAATCAACGCTGTAGCATCAAAGGTCGGAAAGTTGAGAGAAGTTTGTTTATCGTACGGTAGCCAGACCACCATGTAGCAGTAATTCTTGGAAATCTTCGTTTCTCTAATCAACCGAGTTAAATGTATGCTACTTTTTGGTTTTTAGTTCTCATGTATCTATATCTTATAGATTAAAAAAAAATAATAATCATAAAAATACTTCTTTACTTTATTTTATTCATCTAAACATAGTTTTCGTCTTCGTTTTCTTATGTTAGTAAATTTGCTTATTATTAGCATATTCTTTTATTGTATGCTATTATTTTTGAATTTAAATTGATTTAATGAAAATCAGTGAGTGTTGTTTTTTTTTTGTGTATAAGTGTGATAATTATTTTTTATTGCTTGTGTAAACTCTTCAGCAGATAGTTTACACTTACTTCCACAGGAGGGAAGCTAAACAATCTGAGTTGCGGCTTACTTTGATGTAAATTTCTTCTCTATAGTCTATATTTACAGCTTTTGGTATTTTTGTGAGAATGTAAACGTTATAAGCTAAAATTTTGCATACGTTTCATATGATTTAATCCAGAAATCTTTCATTTTCCTTTTTAAACTTTTGTCTATCGTTATTTATTATTTTATTTCATGCAAATAAATATTTTTTAAATTCACTTGTAGTTTTAGTTTCAAGGATTTATATTTTTGATTTCTCGAAATTGATAATAAAGTAATTCATGGAAAGGTTTCATACCGCAAACATATAGAGATTTATTTATTATATTAAGAATTAATGTACAAGATAACGTTTACTGGTGTTTATTTTCACATGGGCCTCTCAAAATTATGGACAGTAAAACATTCATCGCTACATACCACTTGTAACATAAATTTAATGAAAAAAATAAAAAGCTTCTCTTATTACTTCAAAAGCTATTAAGCTCATCTCAACAATCAAACAGCTAAAATGTATAAAACGAATATATACTGGAGGATATCTACATAGCAATATTTTTTATGTAACAAAATCTGTATTATCTATAAGATTATTTTTCGGATCTAATTTAAATTTTTTTTATTTTAACTTTTCGCTATGAAAGTTGAAAATTTTAAAAAAAGTGGTTATTGGTTTCGGTCCGATTTACGAAGATTTTGACGTTTTGAGGTCCTAGGAAGCTGTTCTGACTATTTTCGGATGGATATCCGACCGTGTGTGTATGTATGGATGTGCGTAAACTAATTTTTGACGTACGATACCTTTGGAACTGATCTACCGATTCGGACGTGCTTGCTGGTGATCGAAAGGGCTCATCAATACTCAGACCTGATTATGTTTGAAGTTAATCGGTCGAAAGTTTACGAGTTATACAAAAAATAAAAATAAAATACTTTTTTCTTTCTAGATTTTTTTCATATAAGTCATAAACTACTTGCCCGATTTGTCTCAAAATGTCATCAGTTATGTCTTGATGAGCCCTTTTAATTGCTACTAAAATCACTAGATTCGTTACAAAGATATCGTGCGACAAAAATTAATTTTTTTTGGTTGAACAACAAAATAAACATTTTTTGACTTCGAAGAGCTCAAAAATTTATAAATAATAGCATTCGAGTTTTCTGAGCTCGAAAACAGATTGAAGTTTTGCGCTTGGCCCACAGGGTCAACCGTTTTTCAGATTTTTTTTCGCAATTGAATATTTTTTTTTAAAATAATTATCAATAAGGTAACGCCTTGATAAGGATTTGATGGGGAAATCCTAGTATGGACCAAATACGAAAACCCTGATAAGGTCTTCATGGATCATTAGCAGTACATTGATATCAATTCCTTGTCGGGAAATCCTGATCTGGACTTTATTTGAAGTAAGCCTAACCTGATAAAGACCTTGTCGGATCCTTATGGACAATTCGGGATAAGAGCATTTGTTACTAGTAAAATCAATTTTTCATGAATCTTTGAGTCAATTGATATTTTATTGTGAGTAAATAAAAATCATGTCTCATGTCTCAGCACATGTATTATATTCTATTTTACTCATTATTATATGTATACATACGGCATACAAGATACATCGTGTTCTAGACACGATCAATTTCCGCAAGTCACGCGACCAAGAATAGCCCAGCATGATGAACAAATAGCCGGTATATCCAACATACACAGGAGCTGAAAGCTGGATGATGATGCTGTCCTTATTTATAATACACAAGTATCCAAGTGTCATTTTGTTAAAAGTCAGAATAGGTATCACTCCTCCGACAATGTCCTACCAAATGATTTCCTGTTACACTTATATGCAGACATACATGCACACATGTATGCATTCCCTCAAAAATGAAAACGTAACGACTTGATCCCAAAAACTAGCTTACATATAAAACCAAATACAAAAAATAAAGGGACCCATTCGTTTTCTATTTGAATCTGACGACCAAGTCGTGCTCGTTGTCGCCTTTTATAAAAGGAATTGGCTACAACATTATATTCAGCGGTCTCTTTTTCTTTATAACCGATGCTTTCTTTTCTCCTTCTTTGACATTTTTTTTTTAATACATATATATTTTTTTTATATAAGGTCACAAAGAATTTGCAACAAGAGCAACCGCCCATTCATTTCTGATCGTTTTGGTTATTTTGTTGGGCAGTGTATTTTTAAGAATACTCGCGACAAACTTTTAAATTCTTTATACAATCATCTAGCCATTCACGCCTACTTGGGTTCATATCCTCAAGACGTGACCATTGGATGTAGATCCATCATTCATTGCTGTTTCCTTCACTTCCTGACTTGTTATTTTATTTTTTTCTCTCATAATATACACATCAATGTAAAGTGCGTGCCGCCATATACACACCATAATATAACCACCACCACAAACAGAACAAAATATATAAATTGTAGGAATTCGAAAACTATAGCTTATAACCACCGCCATACCACTGGAATTTCTCACTTCCAGATGGCCCAGGTGTCATCATTTTTACGATTGATATATTTATATTTATGTATATCCAAAGCTTTTTTAAACCTGAAATACTTGATCTGTTACATAAAAAATCATAGATTACAAAAGAACCACCTCTAGAATGTTATATATTTGTAATAAAAATTTAAATATATATAAAACTTTTTTTTATTTCAAAATCGTTGAAATTTTTAAAAAACAACTCGACCACTTTTTTTATCCATAAACAGAAATCCATTGTGCTGGCTACTGAATGAAGTAAACCAGACCTTAATTTTAAATATTATCTAGCATATGTTGTATCAAATTACTCCGAGTGTCCATCAGGCTAAAAAATCAAAGTAGCTACTTGTATTTTCGAAAATTTATATTTTTAAATTCAATAGAAAATTTTTCCCTATTGTTCATCACGATAATATACAATGTATATTGATAATAATTATTAGTTTCACTGCTTAATATATTATTCAGAGAGTGGATTAGTTTTCTATACCACTACTGTTTTGTACCGTAGGCAATAATAGTATTAGTATGATAAAAAAATGAAAAAACCTTGGAAATAAGTAATTCGATATATCGGAGGAAGCGATCAGTCGAGTAAGAGGTATATACATATATTTAACGTTGTTGTGATGCTTATGCGGTCTGACGCTCACGTGTATATCCAACACTTAGACAAAGACATACTCTACACACCGGAGAGAATATTAAGGTCGATGCTATCGAATAAAATTTAATCTGGGTGTAGCAAAGCAAGCGCACAAGTGGCCGCGGTCACCATTCTGGGCCACACTAGACGTTTAACTCAACAATGACTCCATTGATGGACAAAAGGACCAGGTTATGGTGATTAGTTTACTTATTAATGTATATAGATAGGTTGATGAGCGTAGTGCTATCATGTGTGAACACAGGAAGTGTTATAATGCGCTAAGAATAGTTATATTTATACGCACAAAGACACGTATCATGGGACGAGTCGTCCGATTCAATTTTATTTAATTTCACATAATACAATTGGGTTATTTTATTATTGTATATTATTATATATTCGTTTAGTGTGATAAAATTTTTTTTTTAGATTCAATGGGCTTGTTGATCAAATAAATTTTACGTTAATTGATTTGTACTTGAAGCCATAAGCTTATTTTTAATTTATTCTGACGAAAAATTTTCTAGTAAGCTATAAAGGTTCAAGGTTCGATTCCGGATTAGAGTCTTTTTTATTTTTCTGCATCTTTATTTTTAGTATGAAAAATTTAGTTTATTGTTATTACCCAGGTCAAAAAAATAACAATTTTAGCGTAATTTTAAACACTGAAAATTAAGCAAATCTAGCAAGACACATTCAAGTCAAGTTTCAGTTCTTTTTTTAATTAATGAAAAACATATTTTAAGGTATGAAAACACATTTGGTTTTGACTTGCTTTCAACTAAGTTTTCTGATTTAGTTCCGATTTACGCCAACTAAGTCAAATTAAAGGCACGTTGTCTTGTATTTGACTCAAGTGACTTAAATTTAAGTCAAATCTAAGTCAATGTGACTTTAATTTGACTTAGTTTGCTATATATATATATATATATTAGGGTGCTCCATTTAAAACGAACATTTTTTTTTTTTGGCGGACACAAGAAAATTTTGTTATTTATGTTAAAAGAAAAAATCCCTGAAAATTTCAGCTCTCAATTTTAATTTTAAGTACTTCCTATCAAGCATCAAAGTTTTAGCTGATTTTTAGCTAGTTTTAGCTAGATTTAGCCAGATTTAGACCCTTTTTAGACTTTTGAGGGCTCAAGTGTACCTATTTGAAAAAAGTAGACAAATTTAGCTGATTTTTAGCTAGATTTAGCCAGATTTAGACCCTTTTTAGACTTTTGAGGGCTCAAGTGTACCTATTTGAAAAAAGTAGACAAATTTAGCTGATTTTTAGCTAGATTTAGCCAGATTTAGACCTCTTTTAGATTTGTGAGGGCACAAGTACACTTTCGAAAAGCAACAAATACTCTACAAATAAAAACTGGTTTCAAAACGATAGCTCAAAATCGGGCTAAGTTATAGTAATTTTAAAGAAAAGTTATTTGATTTACATGCTTTTCAAATGGGAAAACTTTGATGCTCGATAGGAAGTACTTAAAATTAAAATTGAGAGCTGAAATTTTCAGGGAATTTTTCTTTTAACATAAATAACAAAATTTTCTTGTGTCCGCTAAAAAAAAAAAATGTCCGTTTTAAATGGAGCACCCCAATATATATATATATATAATATTTGAAATACTGAAGAACGTTTTTTGAAATGATTAATTTATAAAATTCGGTGCAATCATAAAAATTATTGTTTTATGTAATAAAAAAAATATTTTGTAAAGATTATAGTCAAAATCCGTTATGCCATAAACGGTCATAATAATATAGAAATAAAATAATAAATTATAATAAAAGTTTATGATAATGAATTATAGAATTTTTCAAACTGATTTTAATATTATATTGATATTAAAAATTACTTTCTATTATAAATGTTTTTTTTTTTCCAAAAATATATACATAGCATCAGACGTTAGAATTTATATTGACTTTCACGTGTTTATACCACGTGAATTATGTAACAATATATTTATATATGGGTTCAACTTGATGCGTGTCATCTATTCCATTCTTACTGATTAACACAGACGGCAGTTTGTGGTTTGAGAGTAACTTGAATTGGGCTTATAAATTTTTTAGAGTCATAAATGACGGCAATAAAGACTGTTGACGGGCCTCTTCCGTGTTTAGCTATACTGGTGTGTAGTGTACACAGCAATATTCCACTTTGTCCTCACAATCTTTGGCTTCTACATTTTTTCTCTCCTAAACATCTAAAAAAGCCGTATTCCTTATTATGCGCCGTATGGCCTCTGTTATGTGCGAGGCTATATACATCGCAGCTTTACGTGGTCACAAATGCTGGCTGTAAATAATATGCCCCGAGACCGCAATAAGCGTCAAAGTTTTTACAGTGTTACCTGAAACTTAGTGAAGATGTTATGTTCTGAAGTTTTATAGAGCAGTGGTTTTAGATACGTAACATCCAACTATACCGATTGGAAAAAAATGAATGAAAGAAAAATAAAAAATAGATATCTCCGGTCTAGTCTCTAGTCGTCAATGTACCGTTCGAGAGCCTTTTCAATTGTTCAGACGTACGTTGTTACTTTTAACAAGCTTTTGAATCAGAAATAGGTGACGATGTTTTGAATTTAACAATTTCAAGTACATATTATATACATATATAATATATATATAAGTATATACATATATGTAAGCTTCTTTATATTACATCGTAATTTTTCTACATAGATAGAAATAATCCTTATATGTAATGATTTCTTTTAAATGCTTACAAAGGAAACGTTGCATAATTTGCTCTACGTAGAAAAAGTAAGAACATTAGAACAAATAACTATATCAACATAGAAAAAAAATAGTTTTTTTTTGACACAAACATTTTACTGATTTGTCACAGGAAAATGTGAATATAAAAATTTGATAGGATTGTTATAATCCTACCTATTGGTATAACTTTATTATTGCTTATTTAATAACTTAAGTTTTATTGTTATTGGATCATTTTACATTACATGAAAATTTTTATTTCCAATGTTAATAAAGAGAGTTCAACTTACCTTGGACTCATTCGTAAGGCTTCGTCTTTCGCTCCTCGGGGGCGTCGATAATTGGCGTTCGGTTACGACGATAAAAAGACAGTATAGTGTATCTCTTGCCGTTAAAACTTGTGTGTATTTGATACTGTAGTGTCATCGACATGCATCAATATTTATAGCTTTTTCTAATTTAATCTTTAGATTTTGTTTTGAAATAAAAAACAAAAATATCTGAAAAACGGTTGATCCTGTGGGACCAACCCCAAATCTTCCCGCTGTTTTTGATCTCAGAGAGCTTAAAAACGTTGTCGTCGTAAACCTTTGAGCTGTTAGTGGTCAATATTGGAGCTCTGCAAAGTAAAAAAATGGGTGGACCAAAAATATACACATTTTGCTGAAAAAAAAAGTAATTTTTGTCCGAGATATCTTCGGAACAAATCAACCGATTTGCATGTGCTTTGCGGCAATCGAAAGAGCTTGTTGAGACTTAAATTTGATTAAACTTAGCAACAAATTGGTCGTGCAATTTACGAGTTATGCAACAAAAACTTTGAAAAAGTTTTTATTTTTCGTATAACTTATAAACTACTTGACCGATCGACTCCAAAATTGAATGAGTTCTAAATTTTAGTGAACTCTTTCGATTGCCGCTAAAAACGTTCAAATCGTTCCCAAGATATCGTCAGACTGAAAAATGTTTACATGCCCATACATCCACACACACATGCAGTGTCGGTCGTCCATTCGGAAAAAGTCAGAATAGATTCCTACACAGAAAAAAAAGTTATCTTGAGTCAAGAAAATATTTTTGAAGACCACCGTTTTCGGGAACCAAGTCAAGATTTTCTTGAGCTAAGTGAATTTATCTTGGTCAGATAATAATTATAAAGTAGTATACTACTTTATCTGAGAAAGTTTAGGTCTCCAAAAAAATTTTCTTGAATTAAGAATATTTACCTTCAACCAAGAATTTTTTTTTTTCTGTGTAGGACCTCAAAACATCGAGATCTGATGAAAACTCGATTTTCGAAAATCGGACCGAAACCAATAACTTCCCTTTTTTTGAAAACTTTCAATTTCCATAGCTGGAAAGAAAAAATTGTGCAAAAAAAGAAAATCTATTTTTTAGGGTAAATGTTTTTGTATTCAAGGTTATCCGAAGCTCAAAATGAAACATTTGAATCCTATAAGTATGTTTAATAGGCAGAAATAAGATTGAGGTATTCTTTTAACAAATAATAAAATCCTGACTTAAAGGAGTGTAGACAGCTTACGTCTAGTCGGTGGTCTTGAAAGATTTAAATCCTACAATATTATCGAAGGGGCGATCCTTTTTGCGCTGATTTTAGTTCTTATATATTTACTGGGTAAAAGCATTGTGTTGAGACTTCTCATCATCTATTTCCCAAGTCGCCTATTATATTAGAGAAGATAAGTTAATGTTTAAGTTTTCTAATTCCTTCAAAGTCGAGTCCGCCTCTCTTGTTTAGTGCCCGCGACGACGGTTTAAACTCAACAACAGACCACCCCGTGACATTGAGTCCTTGTTCATTATTTTTATTTTCACTTCAAGCTCAACGCCCTATGGTGTTTCACTTTTCTGAGTTACTTCTTACTACTCTAATATCTATAGCTACATAGCTATCTTTTTCCCTTTATATAAGGGGAAAAAATATATAAGTTAAACGAGAGATAAAATACATCAGATTATTTAGTTTAACCTACAACTTTGACGACGGATTATCCGGCAACACGTCTAAGTATTTTCGTCAATGTTGTCTTTAAATTTTAAATACTTTTCCAAAGATGATTTTTTTTTTTTAATAATTAATTTTGAAAATTTTACCTTTAAAAATATAATTAACGCTTTGAAATTCAATTAATAAAATTAAAAAAAAAGTACTAATTACAGTCGGACCTGCTTATAAGACTATATTGCTGTCTTTTTTATAAATCAGGTATCGCGATAGTTTGAGAGAGAAACTAATAGTCTTATAAGCAGGTCCTACTGTACATGGAAAATTTATTTAATGTTTAAAAATTTTTCAAAAATTATTTTTCGACATTTTTTTAATTTAATTGTGAAAAAATTATTGAAACGAGAAAGTCTCAAGTCTAGGGATACGCGTAATTTCAAAATATAAACGATTTTTTTTTTTTTTTTACAAAATACTGGACGGGATCCGAATAATATACAAGTGACCCAAAGATTTTGGCAGCTTAGCCGCTTACGTCGACAGGTTAACCTGCTTAACTTTTTAAGTTAGCACTCAAATCGCATTAGTAAATAGAAAAAGTAAGTAGACATATACAAAATATAGTATGAAAGTAAGAGAGAAAAAAACGATTGATGAAATATATTTCTGAAACGTAGGTCAGTTTCTACGAAATGGTCGCGCATGTTTATCCTTCTGTCTGACATATCTTTATTCTCATTTCTCAGCAAATATAATCCAGCCTCTGCTCGATTTATTTGCTTGACTGAACTTTTTTCTCCCTTGTCGGCAGCGGATTTAACCCTCTCACACGTCGCGTATCTTCGGTACGGATCATCTCAAGCGCGCACCGTGCCACGGTCTAGTCAAAAGAAGAAAAAGATTAACCTTGTGTTTTCTTCGTTTAATTTTTGGTTTAAAAAAATTTTTGAACACGTTTTATTTTGCCGCTTTTTTCTCACTATTATTTTTTTTTTAAGAATTTCGATTTACTATAAAAATAAGCTTCTGACTTTTTGACTATTGGATAAATAAAATTCTTGGGTGGATTAATGTCACCTGTGAGTTTTTAGTAACCTCATTTTTTTTCATATGGTTAAATATGAATACTACGAATTTTTAGTTGACTTGACAAGTTTCTTTTATTTTTTTGACTAGAGTCCAAGAATAAATTATTTTCAAACCCAATACAGTCAATAGAATTTTAAATTATTATACACGATATTTTAATAATTCAAATTCCGCATGAAAGTTTATATTTTGTATAAAAAAAAAAAACTAGACACAACCCGATGAAAAATATTGATAATTTATTCTAATTTATTTGATCATGGAAAAATTTCTTAACGAAAATATCATTTTGATTAGAAGATTTTTAGAAACTAGAGTTAAAGATGAGCATTTTTAACAAAGTGTAAAAATTTTTACTTTCAAATCAGTTTATAAGAAACTCTAATCCAACGATCCCAAGAGACTATAATTCCCTAGAAGCAGATTTGCGGTCTATTATGAAAATAATAGAATCGATTTTTTATAGATTTTATAAATAATGGAATTTCTAAAATTGGAATTTTATTGCTTAATAATTAACAGAGGCCAAAAATTTCAAATTTGAAAGGGTTATGAATAATTTAGTAGAGTCTTTGTGATTAAGAGAAAAAATGTCTCTTTATTTTTATTGGAAAAAAAAAAATTTATAGATAACAATATGTCACTTGTGATTTCTTAACTTCAAAATTAGTAACAGATCAAAAATTCTTCACGGTTTTTTTTTTTTTTTTTACTAAAAAGGTATTAAAATGCTCATTATAAGATCTTTTAATTGTTTTTAAACCGGAAAATCTAGAGTGACCGTTACATTCTAGGTGACCGTTTTGCCTCATTTCGATCTACCATTTAATTCAAAATTATGATTTTTCATATTTTGTTTTTTTATTAATAACCTACAGCGTTTAAAGTTACATTTAAAGTAATATTTGTTGTTTCAAAATTTTTGAACCATTAGATTTTTTTTTTAATTACTATTATACTTCATTTTCTTTTGAATGTGTCTAAATAATTATAATAAATTATGTACTGAACTTCATTTGTAATTAGTATATTTTTTAAAAAAAGTAATGACAGTAAAATTTTCTATCTCTAGTTAAAAATTGAATGTTTATTAAAAATTTCCATTTTCCATTGAAATAAACTAGTATGACAAGTAAATAATTTGAAGTTTTTACCAACAGATGTCTACTGTCGTGCTACAATTTTCATCTGTTGGTGAAATAGACCCGTATTTGTTGGTCCACTTTGGATACCTGGTCCGTGTACCTCTTACTCAACTCATCCATACTACACCCGATTCAGCATCTTCTCACAGTTAATAATATAAACGTATTTCCTTGTAATATACCATGACGATGAAATGAAATAAATGGCAAGTAGTACCCAAAAATAAGTTGTCTCGAGTCTTGACTTTACTATTATATACATGCAGGTGAATATAATAGAGAAAAAAAAAGAAAAGCTACAAAAAGAAAAAAAATAAAGAATTAAAGACATATTCTTGGTAAAAAAAGAGAAGTGTCTCGACGGCGACAATATCTGCTACTTCTAGAGAGCCAGTTTCTCGGGGTGTGTCGAATGCAGCGTGCTTCCATGATAATGATGTAATGAGTGCTCTGGGGGTCTTCAATTAGTTACGCCTGCCTAGACTATTCTCTTTTTTTAGTGATCTAAATTCCCGGTGGGCCAAAGTCTGCACATCAATTATATGCCTACACTACCAGATAAATTTATTTTTCATGTCAAATAAATTTATTAACATTGGCTACGGGAAAAGTGGGGTGAAATCAGACACATCTTTTTAAACAAAAAAAAACAAATGTTTTTTTTGCTAAAAAATGGTTACTGACAGTTCTTAGAAAAGAATATGATGGCAATTTGATGATACTGAAGTAAGCCAACAGCTAATAGTTTCTGGATTTTTTTCAAAACCATGAATTATAAAAAAAAAATATTTGAAAAATTGCACCTGTTTTAAATTTTCTACGGTGCATATTATTTTTTTTTTTTTTTTGTAATTAATTTTTCGAAAAAAAAATCTAAACATTGTTAATTGCCTGTTAATTTCAAGATCATGGCAATTTGATCAGCCCAGGCTGTGTGGCAAATTTAAAAATTTCAGTGATAAAAAAAAATCTTTGCCCAAGTGTTTGTTATCTGAATTATTTTATTGAGAATTGCGAAGACCTTTAACTTGATGTAAAGTGAACCATATTACAAAAAAAAGCCTGACAGAACCCAGTTTTTTTATTTTTAGGCGAGAGTAGAGCATACCTACGCTCACACTTAAGACATGAAATCAAACAGTTTTCTGCTTTAATTTTTTAATATTATCTATGACAAAGCTTATTTCGATAATTAAATTAATTAATCAACAGTGGCTTATTTTACCTCAGAATATGATTTTTCTACTTTCAAATAAAATAAATCAGATTTCGAACACTCGAAAAAAAAAAAGAAAATTTCTTAACTTCAAATTTTAAACCAACCCTACAGTTTAGACTGACTAAGTCGCCCCAGCATCCTACCCCCTCCTTACTTATTTCGGAAAAACCCAAATATAATGGTTTCTATTGCTATAAATTTTTCTATCATCGCGTGAAAAGAATATAGATAAGTTTATACCCTCATTAGCCTATGAAAAATAAGGGTATAATATTTAAATTTTCTTTGAAACTCGTATACTCACTACATTCTCTTTGTATAAATTAGTTTTTCTATTGTATTGAGTAAAGATTTACAGGAGAATAATTTTAAAACTAAGTAAATATGAAATTATAATTAACATTTAGGCATCAAGAGACGGTAATAAAGGGTTTCAAGTGCCGGAAGGGTTTTCAGGTATAATGGTCACTATTTAAATAATATCTAAAGTCTCTTGAATGACGTACTCATACATTTGTCAGATGAAAATTTTGTAGATAAGAATTTGGGAAATTCATAAAACAATTTGTATTATACTATTCATTGAAGAACATAAATATTACAAATACCGCGAATAAGAGAATAAGGGATGAAAGTAAATCTTAGTGACGCTACGGGGTGACGACGTTTTTCACGGCAGGAGGGGCGAGTAGTGCGCATGATGAATAAAAGACATCATTCGGTAGTACGCACACAAAAAGTGCCGCCGCCATTTCAGTAGAGTCAAGCGGCACAATCTTTAGAAGATAATTTTTTTTCCTGTAACTTATAAGTTGTGTGTATTTTAAATATACTCGTTTTTTAGCTCTCAATCTCCGGATTATTGTTTTTTAGTTTTTTCACGTTTTGAAGCTCTTTTCTCGGTGGCGAGCGACCACCGTGTGGACATGGTTTGACAATACATTCTTATGTATTATAAAAAAAAGCCATTGAGTTTTCTTTATGGTGATTATTAGATTTTTTAACGGAAAACTTGTATTTATCCAGGTGGTCTTGCGGTATTTTTCAAAGATTGATTCTCTCCGTTTTTACGTGAAAAAATTTTTTTTATAAAAAAATATTCCATTTTTATTAGAAAATATGTACATATTGTGTGTATTTAAATTTATATGCCACTTGAGTTGACTGTGGAATTTTTCGAGTTCCTTTGTGTCAATTTATATAATAATATAATAATTGACGCTGATTCCAGTTTGTCTGATTCGTTGATTAACCTCTCGCTGATGATGTCAACAAATTTGATTAATCTCATCAATGATAAGTTACTCGAGTTAATTATATTAAAAGTATATATTTTTATAGTCGAAAATGTTTGCGCATCAAATTTACAAGACTCAAAACATTATTTAAATAAATAAATTAAACCATTTTTAATAACAATGCTCAGTAATTATTCACTATATTTTATTATTCATTAAAATTTTCAGAATAATATTAATGAAAATTATTTATTATACACGGAAAAAAATAAATAGGCGCTGCAACAGGACGCCGTCCTGTTGGTTCGACAGGACTTTGTCCTGCTAATGAAACAGGATTTTCCTGTTGCAGCAACAGGACACATCCTGTGGGTGCAACAGGACACATCCTGTGGGTGCAACAGGATAAAATCCTGTTGCAGCAACAGGATTTTCATGTTGTAGCAACAGGACACATCCTGTGGGAGCAACAGGACAAAATCCTGTTGCAACAACAGGATTTTATCCTGTGGGAGCAACAGGACAAAATCCTGTTGCAGCGACAGGATATTTCCTGTGGAAGCAACAGGATTTTATCCTGTTGTGGCAACAGGACTTTTCCTGTTGTAGCAACAGGACTTTCCTGTTGTAGCAACAGGACTTTCCTGTGGAATCAACAGGACTTTTCCTGTGAAATCAACAGGACATTTCCTATGGAATTAATAGGATGAGAAACTAGTTTTATGCACCAATTGTTTTTGTCCCTAGGATAAAATTTCGAAGTTGGAAAATAAATTAAAATTTACATAAAAAAAAATCTCTGGTTTTATAGGGGTGGGAGGGGTAAAACGGGGTACTTAAGGAAATACTAAGTTTTCGAGGACTCAAATACGCTAATTTTTTTTTTTTTAATGATATTTAAAGTAAATAGAAAAAATTGTCAGTTACCGTTAAAAAAAAATAAAATTTTTTATTTTTGCGGGGAAAATGGGGTACCTCTTAAAAAAGATAAAAAAAAATTTCTGGATTTTAAATGAATTTGATAAAGTTAAGCTTTTTTGCAAGTAATTAACATAAAGAAAAATTACATTTTACATGACTATTGTATACAAAAGAACAAAAAAAAACAAATTTTCAATAGTTTTTATCATAAAACAGAAGTCATTAATATTTTTCGACTGCGGTCGATTTTTTAAAAAGTTTTACAAAAAAAATTTTAAATAACGCTCAATTATATTTACAAAAGTGATTTTGGAATGTTTAAAAACCATTTAAAATATAAATTTTTTTAAATTATTATTTTGGGGTACCCCGTTTTGCCTTCCCTCTCTCCTATATATATATATATATATATATATATATATTTTTTAATGATGCCAAAGAAGTACAACTTCTCACGCGCGTACATAAGTACACGCAGCCATTTTTTAAGCTGATGAAAAAATTTTTTTTTGAAAATTTCAATTTTTTTTAGTCTTGATTTTTTCAAAATTTGGATTTTTTTCATATTGAAATTGATATAAAAATAATTTTAACTAAATAGAAATTGATTTTAATCTCAAAACTCCGTATGTACATGAAACCAGTTTCTTATCTTGTTGATTCCACAGGAAATGTCCTGTTGATTCCACAGGAAAGTCCTGTTGCTACAACAGGAAAAGTCCTGTTGCCACAACAGGATAAAATCCTGTTGCTTCCACAGGAAAAATCCTGTCGCTGCAACAGGATTTTGTCCTGTTGCTCCCACAGGATAAAATCCTGTTGTTGCAACAGGATTTTGTCCTGTTGCTCCCACAGGATGTGTCCTGTTGCTACAACATGAAAATCCTGTTGCTGCAACAGGATTCTGTCCTGTTGCTCCCACAGGATGTGTCCTGTTGCTGCAACAGGAAAATCCTGTTTCATTAGCAGGATAAAATCCTGTCGAACCAACAGGACGGCGTCCTGTTGCAGCACCTATTTATTTTTTTCCATGTAAGCTGAAAATGGTATGCAAACATTTTCTTGAAAATTCAAGTTGTTCTTCACAATCGATCAGGACAATAATTTTTTTTGTATCATACACAGAGAATTTTACGGTATTTTACATCGAACAGATAATTCATAAATTGTATTGTAATTTTAACCATGTAACATTAAATTTTATTTTAGAAATTTTTGTTAACTACATCGTAATTCAGTAAGTTAACCTAAAGTATTCAGTAAAATATAAAATAAAGTAGGGGTGTGCGAATATCGTTCGAATCGAATCGAATCGAATAATACTATTCGATTCGAAATTCGAATCGAATAATTCGAACTTACGAATTATTCGAAAAGTTCGAAGTATTCGAAATTTTTCGAATTATTCGAAAAGTTCGAAGTATTCGAAATTTTTCGAATTATTCGGAATTTTTCGAATTATTCGTTATTTTTCGAATTATTCGTTATTTTTCGAATAATTCGAAAATTAACAAATAATTCGCACATTGACAAATAATTGTAGAATTTTTGAACTATTCGTCAATTTTTCAGATAATTTTGAAATTTTATAAACGATCAAACGTGGGATTCGGCACTCTGTACATTTTAAATATTTTATAAACAAAATACTTTTTTTGAGTTGTATTTTTAAGTTAAAAAATTAAAAAAAAAAATAGAGTTCACAAATCACTTTAAGCCTCTAATTATTTTAAAAAATTTACGATTCATTAAGAATATTATATAATTATTTTTGAAAAATTCGAATTATTCGAAAAGTTCAAATTATTCGGAAATTTTCGAATTCGAATTTTTCAAAAATACTTTTTTTTTTAATTAATTGTATAATATTCTGAATGAATCGTAAATTTTTTATAATAATTCGAGGCTTCAAGTGATTTGTGGACTCTACTGTATAACAAAAAAATCTTATACTCAAAGATCACTAATATTTTTTTTTGTATAAATTTTTTTTTTTGAATTTTTCAACTTAAAAATTCAACTCAAAAAAAGTATAGTGTTTATAAAATACTTTAAATGTACAGAGTGCCGAATCCCACGTTTGATCGTTTATAAAATTTCAAAATTATCTGAAAAATTGACGAATAGTTCAAAAATTCTACAAATATTTGTCAATGTGCGAATTATTTGTAAACTTTCGAATCATTCGAAAAATAACGAATAATTCGAAAAATAACGAATAATTCGAAAAATTTCGAATAATTCGAAATTTTTCGAATTATTCGAGAACTTTCGAATTATTCGAGAATTTTCGAATTATTCGAGAACTTCCGAATAATTCGAAATTCGAATTATTCGAATCGAATTTCGAATCGAATATTAATATTCGATTCGGGACGAATAATTCGTAAGTTCGAATTATTCGCACACCCCTAAAATAAAGGCAATAAATAAAAAAAAGCTGGAAACATAAATAGGTTAGGTAAATTCATTAACTCGACATACATGCAGTCACTCAGTAACATCAAAATATGAGCATGACAATTTTTTATAATAAATTATGAATTATTTATTTGGATAGATCACCGTTACACAGAAAATAAAGTGAGCAAAAATTACTGTTGAAAATAACCCGAAAATACTTATGGGGTCCGATAGTCTTTATTACTTTGGACAACATTAGATAATTACTGTTCCATAAGTACAATGTGATGTCATAAATTAAACATTACTAAAAGCATTTGTATCTTTTTTTAAGTGTTTGTATCTTCTGTTTATGAATCAGTAATTTTGTACTTATGCCAAAAGTGAAAGCTATCGGATCCATTAATGGTTCCTGTTTGTTTTCTACATAGTAATTATAAATCGATTTTGAGATCTGTTGTTTTTTGTGCAACAACAATAAAAACTGTCCATTCACTAAATTTACCTAAGTTCCGGAGTCGAGATTTTGGCACTCGTTTTAATCTCACAAAACCAACTTTGGTAAGGTTATGCGGGTCCAAATGTTGAAATTACATACTAATTTTGCTCCTTATAATGACCCTCATTCAATAAATTTTCTATTGTTCCTTTTTTTATTGTAAATATTGAAATAAAGTATAATAGATTTTTTTAAAGTCAGAAATATCACTATGTAGTATACACGAATTTTAGACAAAAAATTTTCTTGGCTCAAGAATTTTTTTCTCGCCCAAAAAATCCTTTTTTTTGTGTAGAATAAATAGTCATCTTTTAGAATATATATTATTGTAACATTTTAGCAAAAATTACTAAAACGAACAGTATAATTATCAAGAATATCGAGTTGTCTCAAAATTACTTAAAATTTTTGGGTAATTTTTACTTTAAAATTATCTGCATGTATAAAGTGAAATCATTAAATATTTTCTAAGAATCCAAAATTTTCTTTTGCAATTTTGTCCAGCTGTCTACTCAGACGGAAATAAATTTTATTTTTGTGCTATAATGAAAGTATGAGCTATTTTCTCGAAATTAGAGATTCTAGTAAAAGATAATTTTACTTGTCTTCAAAAGTAACATTTCAATTATTTCAATTTAGTTCTACATGTCCTACACCTTTTCTTCTTATTTACATATTTATGTACGTTTCTTTTCTAAGGAATCGTTTGTAAATGAATGTCATAAATTTGCAGTGTCTATATTGTGATTTAAACATAAATAGTTTCAATCTATGTCTGCTTTTTGACAAAGGCTATTGTTATATTTACAATAAAGAGTAAAATTTGATAACTTTTATGACCATTAGTTTTACCCTAACTACTTTGCATTTATTATCTATAAACAATGAAAGTTAATGTTGTAGCACAGGCAATTCAACCATTACGACAATTATCGCAAGTCAATCAGGATTATTTTTAATGTCGTCATTCACTTTTATTTTATTTTTCCCAAAGTAAAAGTCTGCCAGGGTCATTAAGTTTATCTATTTAACTCTTTCAATACTTTAAATATTCTTAATCCTTTGTGAGTTCAAAGGTAATTCACTCGCGTCTTATAGTTTGTGCTATTGCTCACTCATAGAACTCTAATGCTTCTTCTTTCACACAATATCGTTTACTTGACGTACAGTAGTAATGAGTGATATAAATGTTTTTTTTTTTTTTTAATTTATAATATTTTTTCTACAATCTATTAGTTTTTTTTTAAAGATCGTCAAGCTAAATATTTTGAAATACACATGAAAATATAACTTTTTTGTAGATTAGTCTGACTTACTACAGCTTAAAAATATGCACTTTGATTATCAATATATCGCTTCACAATGAGTCGAAAATTTCGATTTCTTGAGAAGTACATTCAGGAACTTCATCTTCATATCAAATTAAAATTTCATAAAATTCTTTAGAAAAGTCGATTCGCAAGTAAATTCGCTTAACAGGGGTTATCAAATATCTCTAAATACACACTATAGGCTGCACATTGATGCACTACTGTTTAGTCTTGCGCAGTGCACTATCATTTTTTGATTATATTCATTTGTTTAAGAGAAAAACTCGGCTAAAGCCTCCATTTATTGTGCAAGTGCCACAAAGATAGTACTATCTGTGGACTTAAGTGTAATAGAGAAAAAAGTGCAAACTCCTTCGGAAAATGTCTTTCCAATCACTTCCAAGCACATAATTTTCGAATATTAGATTTAAAAAAAAATTAAATAAGTTAATTATATCTCATAAATCGCTATATATTTGATTAATAAACTCTTATAAAAGAATAAATAACCTTCTAACCTCAAAATAAATGAATTGATGCATAGATGAGTGAATCATCGTCAACTAATGTCCATTAAAATCTAGCGTGTGTGTCAGCGATTTATGTAATACAAAGTTAAGTGTCAAGAAAATGAATAAAAATAGTAATAATAAAGTTGATAACTGTTTTAAATTTATTGACTGGTTGATGCACATAATAAGAGCATCAGCGACGTTGATTCAAATCATCCAATACATCTATCGCTCTTGAACATATATACAAATAAAGTATTTTCAAACATACCTAGTATGTGTTTGTACGATAAACGGTGAAGATACAGAGGCAAATGGATTTAATATCGCATTGTATATAAAACGGAGCTACATAAGATCAGACAAAGTGTGTAAAGTCTCAACCGGATTTGTTTGTATTCGAATATGTGTTGCGGCTGCGCTCCCCACTATTATTTATTCCAACCAACGCCGAGCTTCTCTCTGTTTGCGTTGTTTGCTGTCAAACATTGGGCACAAACATAATACTGAGTGGGGATCTAACTTGACAACAATCCACTGTCATTGGTAGAGTATCCAAGTGCGGGCGCGTCTTACAGAAAATTTAGGCGGGGCTTAACTTGGATATATAAGGGTCTGAGAGGGTGGGAAACCGACAGAACCGAGAGATCACTCGAGCAGCTCAGTTCGACACTAGTTCAGTTCAGTTTATTACGGATTCACAGTGAAGGGATTTTATTCTCTTAAATAATCATCATTTTTAACAAACTATAACTTGTATTAATAAATCAAGTTCGTGTGGTGATTAGTTGAAGTGATAAATAAAAGTGTTTTTATTTATTTTTTATTTTACTACTGGATAAACTGTTTGTTAATTTTATATTAGTGACTTAAAATGGTTAATATGGAAGGTTCAAGTGAGCAGCACACTGTAACGGCATCTCCGCCACCAGTGCGCACAACATTAAAAACGAACTTTAGTATTCGGAGCATCTTACCAGAAGCATGCTCTGGTACGCAATCCTCAACACCCGCGACAAGTGAGTCCATTTCGGCATCAGATGTATCTCACGTTGACGACAGTGGTGATGAATCAAGTGATTTGGATGTTACTGGCGACGGTGCCGAAACACCGCCGTTAGATTGTTCAAGAAACGCATCATCGTCATCTGATAGTCCATCCAGTCAACAAAATTCAAATAACGATGAGAGTAAGAAAAAAACTGAAAAACCGCCATACAGTTACAATGCTCTAATTATGATGGCCATTCGTCAAAGTCCAGAAAAACGATTGACATTAAATGGTATCTATGAGTACATCATGCGAAATTTTCCGTATTATGAGAATAACAAGCAAGGATGGCAAAATTCAATTCGTCATAATTTATCATTGAACAAATGTTTCGTAAAAGTACCACGTCATTATGATGACCCTGGTAAAGGAAACTACTGGATGTTGGACGCAAGCTCCGAAGATGTATTTATTGGTGGAAGTACTGGAAAATTACGAAGAAGAACAACAGCAGCATCAAGATCGAGATTAGCTGCATTTAAACGTAATGTTATCATGAGTTCACTTTATCCAACTCCATATGCTCCTCATGCGTGGCCAGGATCTATTTATACATTACCCTACTTACATCGTGCGGCGGGATATCCACCGGCAACTGGTCCATACGCAACTCCAGCTGGTTACCCAGCCAGTTTGTTACCTGGAGCTACAAACGCTGGCATGCCTTGTAAGCCACATGCACTTCCAGCAGGAGCAGCACCTTCTGCTCATGGAGGATTTTCCATGGAAAGGCTGCTTCAATCTGCCCCAGTTGGTTATCCAAATGGTATACCAGCACCTTCTAGTGTACCAACGCCAACAAATCCTTACGATTTCTATGCGACACTGAGGCATTTGGCTGTGCAGCAACAGCAGCAGCAACAACATCATCAAGCTGTTTTCGGACAGCCACGGTACCACTTGGGACAGCATATTCCGAGTCAACCAACATCGACGACGGCATCTCCAGGTAGCAGTCCCGAGCCAATGTCACCACATTCACCACCGGTATCTCTTTGCAACTCCGTCGGACAACAGACACGACAACTTCAACCAAATTCGCCCCAATTATTGCTTAAGCCCATAACTGTTCTTACTGGTCGACAAAGTTGAATTTATTAGATTCATTTATTATTTTAAATCATTTATTATTTTTTTTTTGTTCAACTCACGTAAATTATTTTATTTTAAATCAAAAAAATTAAATTCAAAAGTGATTATCGACTGGATTTTTTCTTTTAACTTAAAAGTGATATAATTTTTTTATAAATTTGAACAAGTAGATTTTTTTGTTTTTATTAATTATTGATGAGTTTGATAATGAGTTGCAATTACCAAATTTGGGGCTATGAGCCTTATGAGTGATGATATTAAAAAGTAAGAATATAAAATATATGTATCATATAAATATATATATAGAATTGTACATAGGGATTATTATATTATGTATATATTATATGTATTGGTAAACTAAAACATAAATAAATGTAGGAAGTTAATTATCAAACTCTCGTTATGTACGATGTGTATTCGCACTGCAATTGATTTTGTTAATAGAGCGCTGAAATGTAAATAATTATATGGAGCGAGGAGAGAACGATTAAATAGATAATTCATTTTATTATTGATATCTCAATATAAAATTTTTTTCTTGTATATAAACGAAGCAATGAGAGAGTGACAGATATTGTCTGTATAAATGTGAAAATAAATCTTCAAAATTTCTTTTTATATAAATTATTTGTTTTTTTATTTTTAAGATCATCAATTACCTAAGCCCTTATAGATTATTTCTTCAAATTGAGTATTTTTAGCTTAATTACTTAAAATAAGTTATTCATAGCTTTTAACGTTTAGCATAATGATATTTTTATCAGGTAGATAAAGGTTTTGTTGCTTTTATTACTCATCGTTCTCATCAAGTTTTTAAAATTTCAATCGTTTCCGCCATTGTCGTCAAAAATCAATTAGCCAGCGGTTCTTTCGTCTTGATATAATTAAGAATAAAAGAATGTCAAAGTTAAAGTAAGTATCCAAAATATTTAAAATGATAATATATTAGAGGATAGAATAACAGTAGCTTGAATAATATTATTGAAATAGAGAGACGGTATAAACAATATTTTCAAGATAACTTTCTTGTTGTGCATGCAGGTAAACTGTTTATTGCTCTATCCCAAAAATGACCATAAACTAATATTGTGACCTTCAGAAAAATATTTATGTTTGTATTTGAACCATGTTTTTGGGGTTCACCATGTTGTTGGGGGTTTAATGTCTTCGGCCAAAACTTGGCCTTCAAGCGTCTCTTCATTTTTAAATTTCTCCGAGTAGTAATATGGAGATAAATTGATGGTTTATTGCTATTCGTTAGAGAGAAAAAAAAAACTAAGATTTTTTAACTTTTTTTTTCAAGTTGAAAATAAGTCGAGCTAATATTTACTATGTAGCATTTCAAATAATTCAGGTTATGCATACATTCTTTATAATTAATCAGTCTATGATGTATAAGCACAGAACTGAGTGAAAATATGTATTCTATATTGATTGAACGTTATGAACTATTAAACTCAATCTCTCTACATTTACCGTAGATAATGCTATTCATCGACTAGTGTTCTAATGTCACGATACATTAAAAAATATTACACTATTTGCATGCATGCTTTAGCTGACATTTCATTGACACCTTACAATTTACATTTATTTATATCACATATCATACTCGTACTAAAAACTAATAACACACTTTTTTAAGTTCAGAACATTCGTAGTTATTCTATAAATATCAAATTATATATCCAGTGCTTTTTACTTAAATTTTTTTAATAAAATATTGAGATTTTTTAAAATTTTATATATTTAGCGTACAAATGACAAATATTATTTTATTTTAATTAATAATTCAGAAGCTCTATATATATAAAATATAATTGAATTTATTCACCTGGATAAAAGTATAAAATAGAAGACCTTAACATTATGAATGAAAATCGATAAATAGTGAAGAAATTAAGGATGAATGACGTTTACAAAAATATGTTAAATTTTATGAAAATAATTTATTTTTTATAAACTTTAAAAATACTCCTATTATTTTAGTTTTTATAAATCTCATTATTCTAGGTTTTTTTTAACTTCCCGTTAAGATGATTGAAAGTTTTTCAAAAAAAAATGGAAAGATTGGTTTCGGTACGATTTTCGAAAACCGAGTTTTGAACAGATCTTTAAATTTCATGGTCTTAGGAAGTTATAGTCAGAATATTTTCGAGGTAATGCCCGAGTGTATGTATGAATGTGTGTAATTGATCTATAACTTTTGAACGGATGAATCGATTCGGATCTTTATACGGCATTCAAAGTGGATTAACGATTTCTAGATTCTGTGAAAAATTAAGCTCGATTGGCACAATGCGTTTTGAGTTATACTAAAAATATTATTTTCCGAATAACTTGACAAACTTGATAGATTGATTCCAAAATCTAATCAGCTCTGAAACTAAAAAAACTGCATCGAATGCTGCCTCAATCATCAAAATCGCATACATCGTTAAAGAGATACACTGAGAAAATTAAATGATTGTGTTTATTATCCTAAATTTTTAGCCCCAATCATCTAGGATGATAAGAACGATTTTAAATGCAAAGATAGTTAGAGTTATAATTTTTATTAATAGGATTAACAATCATTGGATGATAACAGTTACCATCAGAATGATTACAGTTACCATCAGGATGATTACAGTTACTATCAGGGATGGTAATTATTATTATGAAAAAATTGATCGAAAATTCAATAAATTTAAAGTAGGGGAAGGGAGGGCAAAATGGGCCCCCTGAAATTTTGGATGCCTCGAAATATTTGGGGGCAAAATGGGCCGCCCAAAATTTCTAACGTGAAAAGTGTTTGAGGTGGAGGGTGGGGCAAAATGGGCCACTCAAAAAAAATTGTAACGAAAAAATTAACTAGGCGGAAAATAAAAAAAAAATAATTTTTTCGTTACAATTTTGTTTTTCGAGAGGTTCATTTTGCCCCACATATCACATATTGACCTGAAATATAATAGAAACATTATAGAGGTCAGAATTTGACGGAAAACGAAAAAAAAAATTTATTTTAGAGTGATCCATTTTATCCCACATATCACATATTGGCCTAAAAATATGATAAAAACAATATAGAGGTCATAACTTGACGGAAAATGAATATAAAACTTTTTTACTTAATTTTTGAAAGGGTCCTTCGTGCCCCAGGCTCCCCTATTAACATTTAGTATTTTTTTACCCTTGTAAAATGATGGTTTCATTATAATCGAATTAATTGTTATTCTAATTATCTTTGATGGTAACTATTATAATTTCTGATGGTACCAGTTACCATCAGAAATTATAAATATAACTATTTAGGATAATAATCCTAATTAACTCGAGTTAACATCCATGATCGTAATACTTATCATCCAGATGGTAACCATTACAATCTAGATGATTTACACAATCATCTAGATGATATTCATTACTATCAGATTGATAGTAAAAATTTTACCATCACTAGATGATAATTCCAATCATTTAATTTTCTCAGTGTATCTGAAGAAAAAAATTCAAAAAATGTTTTTTTTTTCTAATAAATTCGAAATTGTTGAACGCATTGAATCCAAAAATTTTTGTCAACGTGAGAAGCTGAAAATCGCATCGAACGCCTCATTAAAGATCAAAATCGGTTAGTGAGTTCAAAAGATATCGGCCATGAAACATTTGAAAAATTACAATTTATTTCATTTTTTAGTAATTTATTGAATTTTCGTAGCTCGAGACAGAACACAACTTTTTTTGAGCTTGAAGAAGTTGTGGGGTTGGCTTGCAGGATCAACCGTTTTCTACATTTTTTTTTCTGATAATTTTAATAGATGAACTGTAATTGAAATAATTTATTACACTGGAAAAATGGTTAAAAAATTATTCAGTGCTTTATTTATGACGCTCTTGTGTACTCGTTGCTATTAAAAAAGTATTTGGTACATACTTGGAAAGTTTTAATACACTTAATAACAATATCACTAATGACTGTCTGAAAAAGCAATATTTTTGTATCGTACAAGAGAATTTAAATTACTTGCTCGAGTGCAACATTGAGTTAAAAATATTGTCCATATAAATTTCCATTCGGTTTAAATTTTTCCAGTGTATTAAAAACAATACCAATTTTTCAATATAGTCCACTTAGGAAATGAAATAGCATTGAAGATAATAAAATAATATACACAATAATAATCATCAACGTATATCAATATATCTATATAGATGTATATTTATTTGTATAAATTAGCTACATGTAATGGCACATAAGTTAACACGAAGTAATACGCGTGCACATATCCAGATGAGTTTACAGGGCGCGTACACGGTGCGGGCGACAGTATATTGGTATGATACATTGAGACAATGAGGCGTAAATAAGATAATGGTCCACGCTCGCGTCCACATCGTGGACTTTAAGCGCGTTTGAAGGGCCCGTACTCGCCTGCTGTGCTCTTGTTCTGTACATATTATCTAGCCAGTGTTATGTAGCCTATATATCCCACAGTGGATCATCACAGCATAGTAGTGCGACTCAAATGAAAGTACATATATTTACTTTACACTACATACATACGTATTATTGTACATAACAACATATACACATACATATGTACGATAATACGTAAGGAGAGAAAGAGTTGGTAAGTGAATGAGTATATTCGCGGAGAGGCAGAGTAGAGGGACCGGTTCAAATCAGCAGATGGGATTGTGACCCGCGCAGCCTACCCACTGGTAGACGTGCTTCGCATCCTTATATACCTCTTGACTATATATTTATATATATATACATATACACATAAATTATTGTAAATATGTATGTGTATGTTGAACTATGTAGACTGGCCTGTACCACTCTCTTATTAAGGTAATTTTGTATGGTCTACTCTATCATCCAGTATATATGTACATATATATGTTGTCTCGAGCCGTATATATATGTGAGCCACCCGAGGCTCCAACGACGCTGAGTAGAAGATTTAGGGTTTAATTCAGGAGTTACACAAATTATATATACACTAATGCAGTAATGTTTAGTTTGTCTAATGTATTTCATGTTGAGTATACATACATATATATATACATATATATTGTAAATGGGTGACTCGTCAACAAGACGCGCGTGGGTTCTTGCGAATTGAACTTTGGATCATCAAATTCAGATGCTACTTATTATGATGATGAATCATATTTAGCGATTTTTTTTTTGTATGTGTTTATGTTACTTATTTACAAATTAACAAGACAAAGAAGTGCTTGACATAAATATTTGGGGTGGAATTTGAAAGTGCAAAAATGTTCAAACATAAAAAAAGTTTAATTGTTTGATTACAGTCTGTATATTATAATAATGACAATATGAACGGTTTAGTATAATGTATAAAAGAGTTAGTGAGAATGTAGTAAATGATCTTGTAAACAGATTGTGAGAGAGTTTAGACGAGTGTGGCGGCGTTTTATGGTGGGATGAATAACGTAATGTAGCAACGGAGAATAAGTTGCATAGCGTCACGTAGTGTACATCAGCTTGAGGGGACAGTAAACACTTGCGTGGCCAATTGCGCCAAGTGGCGAGTGGTCTCTGTGCTGTGTCGCGCACGACAGCTTCAATGCGTAGGTATTTACCCATTGCTTTTGCGCGGTGCCGTCTTATCCATCACGAGCAATCGCATTTGCTTCATGCTAACCGTATAACGCTTTTGTAATCAGCCTATATACATACATGCATACATACATTTATTTACATGACGTTTTTATTTCATTTATTATTTATTAGTAAACAACAAAATTAAAATAACGTGTACAATACACATTTTTATTGTTCAATTTTATTTTTAAAGATGTAATTAAATTTTAAAAAACAACTTTTATTATTCATATTAAATTAATTATATGACAATAAATTAATTTTTAATTGCTTACATATTTATATATAGACTGACACTCGATTTTTGAAAAAGTTTAACAAAAAAAATTCAAAATAATGCTTAATTATATTTACAAAAGTGATTTTGGAATTTTCGAAAAATATTTTGTAAACTTTTTTTTTTTTTCTTAAATTTTGGGGGTGCCTCGTTTTGCCCACCCTACCCGGTTTTGTTCCCTCCCTCTTCCCCTATATATATGTATATATATATATATTTTGGATTTTTGTCTACGTTTATATTTTGACACATCGCCATCTTGAACGGTCGCTATATAATATTTACTATGGGGGCAAGTCATAAAACTTATATACAGGGATATTTCAATGATGATATATATATATTTGTTCACACATATGTATACATGAAGAGATATATAAAGATGTAAAGGTGAATGCATGAAATGATCGTCAGTTGGGATGTTGGAGCAACGTCAATAGATTTTAGTGACGGTGTGTTACATTATTATTTTCACTTGGGGTGTGTGCTGGTTACCAGCTACCAGCTACTGAGATATACAATATGGAGGGGAGAAAAAAGATCCCCGTCTGCTAGATTTTTATTTCAATGACGTGACGAACAAGGGGAGAGAGAGTTCCAGAGTGTAGTTTAGTGCACTAGTATACAGAAGTGTATCGTAGTGGATGTAGCTTTAGCTTTGGCTTTCCTTATTCATCAGCAAAAAGGATTCGAAGGGCGGAGGGGGAGCCAGATTGTGTTGATGGCCTATAGGGTGACTGTTTTTCTCTGAGTCGTTCTTTGATGATAGTGATGGTGGTTGCTTTGTGGTTAATAGACACACAAAATGCTTCAGCCTTCTCATTTCTTGCCCTCACATTCAAACATTTTTTTTTATTCGCAGTAGTCCAGTTATATTTCTTGCTTTTAATCACCATAGATTAATCGATATAAAAATTATAATAAATACACATATATCTATATACCAATATAATTAAATGTTTAGATATGTTATCTTTTATTGATGATATATCTTGTCTAATATTAAACGGCTAGAGATCCCCTGTGGATAAAACATTAAACACCTACGTGCAATCCCGAATCAACGCTTGAGTTAATCCACGAGCGTTATCTTTCAGCTGCACGACAAACCGATTAAGCTAACCAGTGTTACTACATATACATTAATATATATACAGATATATAAATATAATTGTAGTAAACTTAAACCCTAGACTGTTCTATTGAATCTAGGGGCTTCCGGTCTTCACTGCAACTGGTCTGGAAAAAACCAGGTTAGTAAAATTTATTGGCTCGTGTGTCTTTATTTATTTCAAGGCAATCTCATCATCATCATATATTTATAATCTTTAAGTATTATTAGTGTTCCAAAGTAATAATCATTAAAATAATTTTTTTTTTTAAATTATACAGAAAAAAGGGATTTCTTGGCGCCAAAAATTTTTACTCTCTCCAAGAAAATTATTGCTTTCCTTAGAAATTCTTCGCATTATGAATTAGGAACGAAAATTTTCTTGAGGCGAGATAAAAATTTTTGGAACGAGAAAAAATTTTTTACGCCAAGAAATCCTTTTTTTTAACTTCCCGCTAAGAAAATTGAAAATTTTCAAAAATTCGGGAAGTTATTGGTTTCAGTCCGATTTGTGAAAATCGAAATTCCAACAGATGTCGAGGCTTTGAGGTTCTAGGAAGCTATTCTGACTAAATTCAAGATCATGTCCGAGTGTATGTATGTATGTATGTATGTACGTAAAAAAAAAAAACCTTAATCGGTCAATAATTGGTGCATTTATGCTATAAAAATGTAAAGGATAATATAACTATCAACTTATATGCAATTTAAAAGGTAGTCGCTTGTTATCCTGCTAATCAGACAATACAAAACAGTTAAGTAGAGTTCCCATGGATGCGTTGATGATTAACAACAAGAGATGAGAGTAACATCACATGATATAAAAGAAGACCCGTATCTCCGCGTCGCACAAAAGTGTTAAACGAATGAATGAATGAATGAATAAATAAATGAATGAATGAATGAACGAACGAACGAATGAATGAATGAATGAGTTAGCAAGTGAGTGAGTAAGTGAGTGCTTTTTTATGTGAGTAAGTGAGTGAGTGAGGGGTAGAGAAAATAACTGAGAGTGAGAAACAAATATAGTCGCGACATGAGAATGTAAGCACCACGGCCATCAACGGCATACTGTACACGATAATAATAAATAGTAGTGTATGTGCTACACGATTTAGTTGTGAATGGATTCTTAAATGGTGGTGACCGGAAATGTATCACCGTCAAAGCAAATACAGTAGTTAACGATCAACATCGTCATAATCCTCATCATCGAGATCTAAAGTCGTTTAGTACGTGCCCATTATATAGGAGAAGGGGGGAGGGGGGAGGGCAAAACGGGGAGCTTGAGGAAATGCGAAGTTTTCGAGGACTCAAAAACGCTAAATCTTTTTTTTTGCATGATGTTCAATATAAATAAAAAAAATTTCAATTGCTGATAAAAAAATAAAAATTTCTTTTTTGCGGGTATCCCGTTTTGCCCCCCCCCCCCGATATGTATATACCGCATTTTAATTATGAGTCCGTAAGTAGCTTTTTTTATATAAAAATCTTGGCTCTGTATCATTACAATTATCATCAGCAATATAGTCAAGTTGTTATTGTTATAGTCAACTGTGACGTTACACACCAGAGAGCCATCAGAGTAAAGATGAAAGCTGTAGTGACTATAAAGCTACAACTCGACGTCGCATCATCATGATCTTGAATGGCTTCAATTAGTCTTGCTCTTGCTGTAGATAGACGGACGCAAGTAATTGTTTCTTGAGAAATTATAAAGTACGTTTATCAACACGCCGTAGTGATGATCATTTGTCTCACTACTTTAATCATAATAATTCGTACATTGACTTATTTTTATTCAATGCTACAATCATACTTTCTTTTGGTTATTTTTTCCTTTGAATTCAATCTTATTATAGTGATTTAATTATTTATATTTTATTCAGTAGATGTATCATGATGCAGATTAAGTAAAGTGATTCATGGGATCATGAGTTAATAATTTGTCTTACAATTCATACGGTTTTGTAAATTAATATTAAGTATATGATCGTCTGTTTGATTGAATCGAGTATTCGAGGTATTTGACTGCTTCCGTTAGTAATAAACTTTCTGACTCAACATTGACTAGAATCATTTCCTGTATGACGTTCCGTTTTAACTCTAGCACTCTATTTGATATTGTATTAATATTTAAATATATTTTTGCACCAAGAAAATATTCTTGTTTGAAGTGTTATTATGGTGTCATAGTGAAGCCGGACCACGTGCACGTTGGCCGCCTGTATAAATTGAAGTAAGCATATTCAAAAATTACTATGACCATATTGACCACAGTAAAATTCACAATGGTTACAGTAATTTAAGATATAATCTTTGGAAATTTTACTATGCACTGTAAAAAATTTTTGTGTAAAAATGGTTCTCAAGAAAAATTCGTCGTGTGGTGTGAAATCACGGTGTAAAACATCCTCAGTCAAAATTATCCACCCGTGTAATTTTAACTCGGTGTAATCTACTTTTTACACCATTCCATGTCAATCGTTCACTGTAAAAAGAGCGGTGTTAAAATAGCAGTGTTTAATCGGTATCAAAGAATATTTTAAACACCGAAAAATATTTTAACACCAAGAAATTTTTTTAATACCGGTAAAGAATACTTACATCGGCGGTGGTGGTAATTTAACACCTTTTTCGGCGTTGAAATTTAACACCGAAAATTTTAACACCTACACCGCCTGGACTTAACCGGTTTTTATTAAAGTGAACAATGGAGTGGATATTTTTGGATTGATTTCTGGATAAAAGCACTAAAATTATCGTCAAAATTAATAATTTTCCAAATTCTTATAAATTATACATCTACACATTGACGGTGTAAAAATTTTTAATTCACATCGCCTAAATTTAACACGAAATTTGGTGTAATTTTCACACCAAAATTTTTACACCGTCATTTACACTACACCGAGTCCAAAAATTATTTCAATGTGACCATAATAATTCTTGCAATGTGTTTATTTCAATTTCTGTAGGTGGTCAACATATGGTCCGAGTTTACTATGATACCATAGCAATTCAAACAAGAATAATTTGTCCGGGTGGTAAATCTAGTTGGTGATTAATAATTTTCTCAACTATTTACACCAAAGCATTTACATAAAGTTTGATTGATTTCATTACACTCGTATTTTGTTTCAATATTGGGATAGTTTAGTACGGTAGTACAATTTATTTTCGTCAAATTCTGTAACTGTTACACGTATATACGTACATTGTACATATATCGAAACCTTAAAATATTGTGTAAGGGAATTACTAGCATAGGGTTAATTAATTGTCAACGAGTTTTCGTTTATAACTCACCGATAACAATGCCGAATATGGCTTCTTGTTTTCAATCACAATTTGAATTTTCGCTTCATTTTTACTTTCAATTATTCTTTATTTTCAAATTATAATATTATAAAGATATTTAGTGTATTATAAATTACATTTTTTTCATTTTAGACTTTCGAAAAGTGATCATTTTTTAAGACTAAAAAAATAATTATTTTTTTAATCAATAAAATTTTATTAGTCGAGGTTGAAAATATTTTTTATTGATACGTAAAGAAGAAAGCCAGATAACGAAATAAATAATTCTGAATGGGTTTTTTTTTTTATGTTACTTATAACATATTAACGATGAAATTAAAAATATTTTTAATTATTGAGTATTGAATTAAAATACATGCATAGAAATAGAAACATTCTTTCTGATATAATTCATGATGTTAAAAATTTTAAAAAATTGTTTTAAATACTTTTTTCTATTAGAAATTCATTAAAAAGAGTCTATAAGTTAATTTTTAAATGTTTAAATTAGTTACACGACAAGCTATTAAGTGTAATTATTTTGTCATAAAAATTATCAAAAGAAATACGGGAGGATAATTCACAGCTCCGTTTTTTAGAAAAATTACTGAATCTAACTAATTGTTTGCTACATTGACATAAGCTCGTTAAGGTTAGATCAGTATACTTTAGTTGGTTAAGTAATGTATATTTATTAATTAATTTTAACACAAAAAGTCTGTTAAATTTATACAAATTTTCTGTCAAAATAACAGATTTTGTGTTCAATTATTTAACATAAAATTTGTGTTAAAGATCAACACAAACGCAATGTCTTGAATTAACACTAAAATTTGTGTAAACCGTTTCTCCACAGGATTTGTGTTGAATTTAACACAAAATTACTAACTGTACTTGAATATTATATTGCGCGACTCTTAATGCGAAGCATTAGAGAGTGCTTTACGATCGAAAAATTAAGTTTGCCTCTTTTTCGCGACTGTTTATCCTGTTTTACTCTTGCAAGTCCACGAAGCTCAACTAAGTTACACATCATCGGATAGAGAATTTAATAAGGATTAATTTTATTACTCATGAAGACCAATTTGATGCATTAAATATCTAAAAAAAACATCAAAATGTAAAATAAAATTTTCCTGTAAAGCAGTAGAAAATGTGTCCGTAACTCGTAAACACAAAAACTCGAGAAAAAATCCATTACATATTTGGATCCCTTTTTTTTTTAAAAGATTATTTTAGGGCCGAAGAAGAAATGTATCATAAATGGCCATCAAATTCGGCCTCGTTTAATTATACTTAATAAAAAAACATAATTAATTTTTTGTATATCTATATATGTTTTTTACATATACTTTCGTCACACCAGTCGCGCCTGCGCGAAGACACAGCTGACTATTTTTTGGAACGAAATTTGAATTTCTAGTGTAATAGAAAGGAATAAAAAAGAAAAATTGTCCTTGAAACTTTTATCGTACATTTTTTTGCACGACTCTTAATGCGAAGCATTAGAGTGTACTTTACTATCAAAAAATTCAGTTTGCCTCTTTTTCGCTGCTGTTTTTTTTTTTTATTTTCAATTTACAAAACTTTTATTTTTATATATTTTCCACGATCAAATGAGCATTAAGAGTCGTGTACTTTTGAATTTACCAAATTTTTTTTAAAAATAATAAGTGTATATGTAAATAAAATTGAATATGAGCTAAATATTTATTTGAGATATATCAGTACAAAATAGCTGTTAGACGTTATGTATGACGACAATGAGCTTCTCGGTAAATAGTGTGTGGGGGCTATAGATGATTGAGAGTTTTGTAGCGCGTGGGTGGGCAAAAGGGACAGTAGAGTAACCGAATATGCCTTGTGTGTATACGCGAGAGGATCCGGTTATTTAAACTGTGGCAAGCGTCTTGATCAAAAATTTCCTCGCTAATAAACCGGAGGTTACTTGTCTACTTCCTACTTAGTCGACACTGGACACCACCACACCGTTGTTTAAAGTCAAGTTATATAAAGTGTTGCTACCATAAACCCCGCAAGACACTGAACATAATCATCATGTGATGCTCATGCATTTTCTCATCTTCTTTAATAATACATAACAATCATTTTATTTTTTCATTCTATAACATCCAATAAATTTATATCATCATAGCTAGTATAATAAGTACAGTCTATTATTTAAAATCCCATGTACATTAAATATTTCCACGTCGTATATTTTTTTTTTATTTTATGACTTTTTAATTGAACGAAAAATCTAATACTTTTTTTAATTAAAAAAAAATTAAATTCAAACTTAAAATAGTAATTAGGAAACCATTAGCTTAAAGATTCACTAGAATTATTATTTTTCGCATCTACATTACTTTATTATTATTAATAAAAAAAAAAAAATTAATTACAAGGAATTTTTATCGAAATTGTTTGTAAAAAATCGAACATACAGACACTTGAGTATTAAATATTTTTATTATCAATTTTTAATTTATTATCTGAGGTGTTGTTCGATTTGCAGTTAAAAAAAAACAAGATATTTTTCTCTTTTATTAAAACCTCACAAAAGTGATAATATATAAATTTCTAAACACATTAGTTTTATTGGTTTTTAATTTTCAAATACAACAGAGCTCAATATTTCTTAACGCTTTAGTGGATCAATTAATTAATTTTTCAATCGCAGTTTAATTACTCGAAGAATTGATCTTAGTAATAATACCTTGAATGACCTTAATATCAGTCTTTATTTTACTTTTCTTATCAGTCTTGACAAAGCCTAATTTTTTATTGCTGCTTCTTTAAAATGAAGTATAAAAAAATTATAAATATAATCGTTTTTTTTCTTTAAAATTAAAAATTTTTTTTAACATGCTGATATATTTGTAAATATTTAACGCACGCGAATATAACCCACCACCCAAGTATCTATGTAAATATATAGGTATACATATAAATGACCAAGTGACACTCAGTTGACGTCCCTTCCGGTGTGTCTCGTGTTACACCCGTCACCCATTTATATTAGAGTTACAGCCAGTAGAATCGGGCGCGTGCCACCCACTGGGACATCCAAACGAATTCTTTTCTATTTTTATTTCTTTATTATTATTATAACAACTATTATTTTTTACCTCGTTAAACAACCACCTATTTCGCGGATCGTGGGAGCGATACACTTTTTTTTTATTTTTTTCACTGACGACAGCTTGCGATACAATTTGCAATTGCCTCAATCAAGGAAATACTTGTTTCTTATATACGGTGAACTCATCGAAACAAAACCCTATAAAATAAAAAAGTAATAAATTTCACACTGATATTGACATTGATATTGATATTGAAAAAAATATTTAGCAACTTATTTTCAAAATTACAACAGCATCAAGAACAAAGAACGCATCCATGAATTCGTTAACAAGTGCATGTTGTTGAGACTAAAAATGGTACACCGTGATGAGAGATTGGGGTGTAGTGTAATAATTATTTCATTGAGCTTAGTATACAGTATGTGTATTACTTTTGTTTGATATAATCAAACAATCAAGCTTTTTTTTTACGTTTCACAATATAATAGTCGTGATTGAGCAACAATGTGGGTACTTGTTGTTGAAGTACGTGAAATAAATAAGAATAAATTTATTGTAAGCATTGGGGATGATTATGATCGAGAGTAAAATCATTAGATCTGATTTAAAATTGATAACAATACATATATAGTATATGGGTGGGGGGGGGGGGGAACCCCCAAAATTATGTAAAAACATCGGTCTGTCGGTTGACCCTGCGGGCCAGCCCCAAAACTTCACGCCTATTTCGAGCTTCTGGAGCTCGAAAAACTGTTGTAGGTACATTTTCGAGCCCTTCGAGCTCGAAAATACTTTTACCACTTTTTCTCCAACAATATCTTTCGAATGAATAAACCGATTGAGACGTTCAAGGTGGCAATTGATGCGTTCTATTGAGTTTTACAACTGATCAGATTTTGAAATTGATTTATCGAGTCGTTTTTGAGAAATTTTTAAAATACTAAAAAATTTTTTTTTTCTTAATTCTTTCGACAACGGTTTCTTTTGAAAGAATTGACCGATTTTGATGTTTGAGGTGGCATTCGACGCGGTTTATGAAGCTTCAGAGCCCAGTTGATTTTGGAATAAATCCATCGAGAGCATAAAAATTTATCCAAAATAAACATTTTTGAAAAAAGTTTATTTTTGGAATATCTCTGAACAAGCCGTACCGATCAGGTTTAATTTTTTTTTAGCTTCAAGATGTTCGCAAGCCGCGTCGAATAACACCTTGGTGATCAAAATCGGTTCATCCGTTCAAAAGTTACAGATATTTACATACATACACTCGGACGTTATCTTAAAATTAGTCAGAATAGCTTCCTAGAACCTTAAAACGTCAAGATCTGATAGAAATTCGATTTTCGAAAATCGGACCGAAACCACTAACTTCCCGAATTTTTGAAAATTTTCAATTTTCTTAGCGGGAAGTTAAAAAATAGATTCAGCGCATTTGAGTCCTCGAAAACTCAGTATTTTCTCAAGTACCCCCTCCCCCCCTCTCACCTCCGCCTTTATATATGGGGCATTCCACGCCAAATCGGACGGTTTCAAAATTTATTTTTCCGATTTTCTTAATTTTTGGGTATTTTTTAGTACCCCTCAAAAGAGGCTTCCTGGTAAATTTTGAGATTTTTTTGATCAATGGTTTAAAAACTATCGAATTTTAGAAAAAACCGCTCTTTTTATGGTTTTTTGATCATAACTTTCGTAATAATGGTCGAAATTCAATGTTTTTTTTTTCAAAATTTTTGTTTTTAGATGGCCTTTAAAGAAAAAAATACAAAACAAATATACGAAATGATTTTAATCGCGATTTTTGAATTTTAAGTTTTCAACTGTGTTTTTAAAAAAAGATGCATCCTTCGATTTCCTTGAAAATTTTCTATTTTAAACTTCTATCCATTCTGCAACTTTTAAGCCCGGTCCGGTAGTGGGCCTTCCATAATTACTATTTTTTTCGATTTTTGAAAATTTGAAATAATTTTTTTTCGCTATAAATGATTATCAGTTCCGATTTTTGACACTGTATACTTGTTTTTTTTGCATATTATAAATTGATTTCAATATTTTTTGGTTTTGAGTAGGGATTTAAAAGCAGTAAGTAAAAGTTAATGCTATTTATGAGCAGTTATAATAAATGTTTTTATTTATTAAGAAGCAACTATTTCGAAGCAAAAGAAACATTAGATTTGCTATAAATTACAGCTAAGACCATTACAGGAGCTCAAAAATTCAATATAATTATTCGAAAACGCGCAAAGCATGAAATAATCGTTAATATTAAATTTTCGAAAAAACCCGGAAATAATTAAAAACGTTTCATGCTTTACGCGTTTTCGAATAATTATATTGAATTTTTGAGCTCCTGTAATGGTCTTAGCTGTAATTCATAGCAAATCTAATGTTTCTTTTGCTTCGAAATAGTTGCTTCTTAATAAATAAAAACATTTATTATAACTGCTCATAAATAGCATTAACTTTTACTTACTGCTTTTAAATCCCTACTCAAAACCAAAAAATATTGAAATCAATTTATAATATGCAAAAAAAACAAGTATACAGTGTCAAAAATCGGAACTGATAATCATTTATAGCGAAAAAAAATTATTTCAAATTTTCAAAAATCGAAAAAAAATAGTAATTATGGAAGGCCCACTACCGGACCGGGCTTAAAAGTTGCAGAATGGATAGAAGTTTAAAATAGAAAATTTTCAAGGAAATCGAAGGATGCATCTTTTTTTAAAAACACAGTTGAAAACTTAAAATTCAAAAATCGCGATTAAAATCATTTCGTATATTTGTTTTGTATTTTTTTCTTTAAAGGCCATCTAAAAACAAAAATTTTGAAAAAAAAAACATTGAATTTCGACCATTATTACGAAAGTTATGATCAAAAAACCATAAAAAGAGCGGTTTTTTCTAAAATTCGATAGTTTTTAAACCATTGATCAAAAAAATCTCAAAATTTACCAGGAAGCCTCTTTTGAGGGGTACTAAAAAATACCCAAAAATTAAGAAAATCGGAAAAATAAATTTTGAAACCGTCCGATTTGGCGTGGAATGCCCCATATTTAACATGGTAATCCTAATATTTTTTATTAAAAAGAGAAAGAGAGAAAGAAAGGGTAAGAGAATAAAGATCTTTGTTCATATATTATTTGTTTTAAAGGGCCACAAGGGCTGTTGAAATGGGCAACGGGTTTACATATTGAGCATACACAATTCAATAAGTGTACCCAGGCTTATGTGTATGTATATTGTGTATAACACACGACTTTGCTAAATCATACGCTAATACACACACGAGTTTCTCTAGAGCAAATTGTACTTCTGGTCACCCTTCTTCTAGGATTAGTCACGTTTTAATGATCCACTAAAAATCCTTTTGATTGCTCTCTTATTTATTTATTTTTATTTTATAATATTTTAAATAGATATTATAATACTTTTAATAAATTATTATTTTTTCTCGATTAACTCAAAATATTTAAATACAAATGACAGATTTTCGGGGCCATTATATATATACTTAAATTATACATGATTATTAAAATAAAATTATTTCCGCAAACATAAGATGACATTTATAATAATTGGTCACTTTATTTAATGAATTACTGTCATTGTTAAAAACCGTCGTAGTCACTCATTCATCCAACAAATTATATACATTTATATATGTGTATATATGTGTTCATTTACGCAACAATAATACGAGACTTCATATCAGCGGCACCCGTAGTTTTATTGCAATCTCGTGAATTTATTGTAGGCACGAGCTACGATGACAAGTTTACTTAATATGAGAGAACGTAAAAATATATTAAGAGAATAATAATGATAATAAATATAAAGAAAAAAATTTTTATAATGCTGAAGATTGAGTGTGGCTGATGAATGAAAGTGAACATGAATGACTGAATGCAGTGTCAGTCACATGTGTGTGTGTGTTTGTGTGTAAGAAGAAGAATATGTACGATGTTAGATTGGTATGATTCTGGAGTTAGCCTAGGGGGCAGATGGTCGCGGTCGCGAGGAGTTAAGGAGTTAACAGATTGACCCAAGCGTAGACTCCAATGAATGAAAGGTCCACTGGCCCAAGACCCAGGATACGAGGTCGTCTACTTGACCCAGCGGCGTGCGCCGGATGTCACCATTTTTCTACTAGAATTGACCATGAACAATTACTTAAAATTATCGATATACAAAAAAAATATTCTTATTCAACAACGGTCATTTCTTCAACTCCAATGCGGTTAACAATTTAAAAAATTATTTATAATTGTTCAACTTTATATTTATATTTTTAGTATAAATGTGAATTGTTATTAAACCATTTAAAGTCATTCAATTATGTCATAATTGTATACAAAAAAAAAAAATAAAAAAAAACGTTGGCAAAATAAGCAAACGAATCAACCAAGTGATAAATGATTGGATCAATGAATTTAAACTTGCCGTGGGAAACTCGTGGGTTTCATGCTTCAGCAAACAAATACTCAAAAAAAAATTTTTTTTTAATATTTAAGTAAATAGAACCTTCAGTGTCTAATACTTTAATTTATTAGAAAAAAATTAATTAATTAATTTAAACTGGAACTAAATTATTTTAAGTACAAAATAATACCCAATAATAGAACTCAATATAAACTGAAAAGTTTTTGATGTTTATGGTTATACATATAAATTAAAATATTTAAAACATAAATAAATTTGTTTAGTTTAAATAAGAGTAATAAGTATACATATCATTGAACAAATTAAGTATCTCCAATGTCCGGTGACCAGTGAACAAAATTAAAAGTCGTCATGGGAAACCCCAAGCTCTTACGGTTCACCGCTCATTCCTCCTGTCGATTTGTCCACACATACATACATATATATACCACGTACTTAAACTCTTGCATTTACAGTAACTTCAAGTGGCCACCCCTGTATGTCACGTGACGTGTAAACAATTTAGTGAGGCTTTATCGTGCATGTACTACTAGCTGAAAATAATTCTCTGTATGCGATATACATGATACGAAACCCAAGACATTTTAGTTGCGACGCGAAAAAAAAAATTAACAATCATAACACCCTCGTCAGTGGTGCTTCAGTTATAACATTATAAGTTATAACACTTTTTTTTTTAGCACATACATCAGTATGTTTACATGACTTAAGCGTTCATCAACGTGAGATGTAGCGTATCTAAAAGTGTACGATTGAGACAGGGAGAAAAATAAAAGGCATTATTATATGAATGCTTGTATGAGCCTTATGATAACCGTGAATTCGTTTTGATCCAACGAGACCGGCTGCGTGTTCATCGATTAGTTACGGTGCCCGCGTCACCCAAGGGTGACTTTACATTTCGTCAACACATTCATTATTATACTTTATTTATATGCATGTATGGTTATATATATATATATATATATTTGTTGGACGATAAATGTTTATTATTCACCCGAATGATATAAACGGTACTCTTGATTCGATTTGATTTCACGTGAACGCAGTGCGTGTTTAACGCAAACAAAGAGATACCGTAGTTTATTACTATCAATATCACTTAATATAAATTATAAATCATTGAATAGAAAAAACCAGAATACGATAAAAAAAATAATATTTTTTTCACTGCTGTTTTGAATAAATTATGAACCAGAAAATCGGAACGTTTTTCGCGCAATGAAAAAAAAAAGAAAAGTCAAAAACCTAGTAGATGACTAGATTTCTGATGTTTTGCATATAGATGCTGATATGTCAGCCGAAAATCCTAGACCACCCCCAACTTTCGGAACTACTTCTTGAGCAGTCAAATTACATAAATTCTTTTAATTTTTATCGCGCAAAAAAAGTCGTGCTCTTCAGGTACACAAAAAATTTACGGTTAAAATTTCAAAGTGATATGAAACACTTGAGGCACCTTAAAAATTAAAAAAAAATTATTTTCTAATAATTTTTTAAGTATCTTGTTGTGCTTCAAAAGAATAATTTACAAAAATTAATTAACTTGATTAGGTGTTCCAACGTACTTCGGTATCTCATATCTATAATTAATGGTGATGTTTTTTTTTTTATCAGCCTAATATATTATATCTTTATCTATAAAAACTGTTTTACAATACTTACATTTAGTTTATTAAATTGCTAGTATCATTAAAATGAATTTGTTACTAAAGTAATGAAGAAGATATATTATTCAATAAAGATTAAAAATTTTAAATAATTTTAAATACCCAAGAGAGTTTAAAAGAAGACCTAAAAGGGAAAAATTTTAATTGCATAGTGTACTTATTTAAAAAAAAAAAAAAAGAAGAAGAAGTAAAGTAGCAGTGGTTATTGCAATAACAAGGTTTGTGTTTGCAGATGCTTAAAAAGTAAAAGAGTGACCACTTAAACTCATAAAATGTGATAATTGTAAAACACGCTGTTTTAAAAGTAAAGAGAGATTGTAACACACGCGATATTGTCGATGACGCGACAAAACACGTTTGTGCCTTCGAAATGTGACGCGTGTTGTCGTTAACCTATCAAAGTGTTTAACAGATAAGAAGACTTTGGACTCCTGCAGGATGACGTGCCGCCTACGCATTAGACAATGGATTTATATATGTATATAGTATACACAAAGTTATCGTGTAATTATAACTGCAAGTAGAAGATATCAGTATAAGTGGCACGCTAATGTATTAAAACATTCATTTAGACAACACTAATTACTATGAAAAAGCGCACATGTACACACACCGGGTTTCTGTTTATCATAAAGTTTATGTGTACAGCGACCTTCAAATTCTACAGTGAGATAACAAATAATTATCAGAAACATTACATTTTTTTGATACACAAAATTATACTATTAGAAATTTTCAGTCTAATATTTTTTTAGGGCAAAAACTAGAGGATTTCATTCAAAAGCATTTTCTTAATCGAAGAAATATCTGCAAAGAAAAAAAGGGGTAATTGGTTAGATTACCTATTTATTTATTTATGGGTAATCTAAACCTATTTATAGCGTTAAAAAATCGAAAAAGACAGAGATCGACAATTTATTTTTTTTTCAACTGTTCTTCTCTGTGGCGGATTCATGAATCTGCAATAAAAAATTATGGAATGTTGATATTTTAATTACTTCTCTTTAGTTTTGAAGTACTGAAAAAGCATTTTTTTCACGTTTTTTACTGAAATTTTCGTGGCAAAATTCTGCGAGCGTTCAAGTAATTTTTTTTTTAAGAAAGAGAATGAAAAATTGAATAAATTTCAAAAAAAGGATATACTATCAATCTAAACTATAATTTACAATTATATAATAAATAATAGAGTAGATAAATGTCGAATCGAATTTAAATGTATCGAATATCGTGACAGTACGGTATCGGTTCAAGTTTCGAGATAATCAAACCCTCGCGGGATGCCAGTGTCTGGACCAGAATAAAACTAAAACATATAAATGAGTAACAAACAAAGTTAAAATAAAAAAAATGTATGTTTTTTTTTTTTTTAATAATCTAAAAATCAGAATATATAATGTATAATATAAAACGATACGAATTGTGCTCAGTATTCACGGTAGGAATTAGTTAACAGCGGTTGCTTTGCACGCACGATAGACGTCCCGCAGAGTAAACGAAAGACTTACAGACCATTCGCACCTCTAGCGAGGATTACATTTGCCATTTAATAAAAATCCTTCGCGCGCGCTTATATTATTAATACATATTATTATTATTATTATTATTATTATTGTGTTTAGCTTCGTGCGCTATGGTATTATTAAGAAGTAGAATATAATAATACACGAATAAAATTAAAAAAATGAAACTGTCGGATAGGAGAATGACGGATACGACGTTAACCCACACGGTGTGTCGCTTTTTATATTATGAATCTCGCCTTTCTCAAGGACTTGCACATCATTATTTACTCCTCACTTATTTTTTATTTTTTATTTATCACTTAAGCTTTTGCATGCCTTAAGCGCAGCGTAGGTATGCTCTACTCTCGCCTAAAAATCGTGACTTCGATTAAAACGTAATTTCGTAGATACTTTGAAATAATACCAAATAATTTTTAAGTTATACTGTAAAAAATTGGGAGTGAATTGGGGGTGATTACGGATTCCATTTCACTCCGGATTTATTCCGTGTTCACTCAGCTAATTTATTACAGTGCACTGTAACAAATGTAAATAAATTGTAGAGGAATTTTGAAGATTTTAAATTTAGCTGGGTTTGTTTTTAATGAATTAAGTGACCACGAGCGCTTTTAGTTTTATTAGTTAATTATTGCGCCTGCTTTTGAAAGCAAAAGACAAAGGAAACAATTTATTTATTTATTTATTTTTTTTATCTTACTTACGACTTGTTACTCTAAAAAGAAACGTCTTCCTGTCGCGTGGCCCTCTAGTCTTATCTCTCGTATTCTGGTCTCCCTTGTCTGGAGTTAACCTTCTACATTGGGATTAAAAAGCGGATATATTAATTTGTCGGGCGCACGTCTTGTGTATGTACGCAAGCTGTAAAGAAACAAGGTCACTTTAAACTCTTCAGATCTTTCGGTCAATTTTACAAAACTTTTTATTTTTATTTAGATTTTTTATTCATTACTTACTAACACCCTCGCCTGCTTTGCTGGACGTAAATTAAAATTTTTGCAAAATTTTTTTTGTTGTCAAGTTCCTGATTTATATTTCAGAATTCGAGGAAAATGAATCATTATAAATTTATAATAAAATTTAGATTCTTTAATAGATCTACAGTCAACTCAAATAACAAATAACAACTTAGCCAGGGTAATTTGGACCTCTTCCTTAAATATTTCTTCAGATTTTTTTTACCATACAGTTGTTGCTGGTTACGGTTATGGAAAAAAAATGAGTCACTTACTATTTCGAGTGTTAATAAATACCAATTTCTTTCTCTTTCCAAATGGATTAGAGAAATTAACTGCGAATTAGTGGATAATCACTATTTATACAGCTATAAGTATACCACTAATTCAACCAGTGGTATACTTATAGCTGGATTCCAGTGCATATTCACTAATTAATTTTTAAAGAGTTTGAAACAATTTTTTAAGAAACCACACTGATAAAAATCGTGTTAGCAATGCTGCGTACTTGGTCTATCCGCACTTGAGTCAACTGAATATTCCCGACTAGAAATTATCCCCAAGCATACATTGGGACCCCATTGGGTACTGATGGGGCAAGCCCGATAGGGTTATCCCTATTGGGATTTGATTGGGAACATATAGGGTAAGCCCAACATTAAAATAAAAAATTGCGATTGGGTTTACCCAATTGGGATAGGATTGGGAACATGTTGGGTTAACCCAATGCTAAAATTAATGACTCGGCAATGGGTTTGCTCGATTGGGATATTTTTGGGAACGTGTTGGGGCCACCCAACGTCAAAATTAATAATTTGCTGTTGGGCTTACTCGATTGGGAAATAATTGGGAACTTGTTAGGATAACCCAACGTTAAAATTAATAACTAGCTGTTGGTCTTACCCATTTGGGGAATAATTGGGATCACGTTAGGAAAACTAAACATGAAATTTATAAAAAAAAAAATTTTTACTTCTAAAAATTAAAAATAATTTTTAAATGCAAAATATTTACGTTTTATTCTGTATTTTAACATGAAAACGAAAAAAAAAAAAAAACTGATTAAACTTTAATAATAAAGAAAAAAAACTTAACAATAGTAAAACGTATTTTTAATCACTTGCAGATTATAAATTTAATTATAAACTTAAAAAAAAAACTAAAACTGTAAGGGAAAAATAATCCATATGAAATATCTACTAACTTTCTTATGCTCATATATTATTATATGTAATGATAAAAATCGAATAGTTGTGTATGTTAACACCAATGATGCACGTGGCGACAAAATCTTGTGACTATAATACAAGCGTAGACAAGTTCAGACAGGTCCGCGCATAAAACAAATAACTAGTGGACAAAATCCCATATACACGTGACTCTTGCATTGGAAAACGTTCTAAGTAACTTATCAAGGCGTAATTTTTTGATATCTTTACAGTTACAATACCGTGCAATATAATTGATAGAATTAATAATAAAGAAAGTGCTAGTGCAGTGCAATATAATTGATCAAAATAATATTAAAGTGCTAGTATAGTGAATATAGGTTATAAAAATTGTGTCTCGTGCAAAGTGAGAATTTGTAAAATAATTAATTTTTTTTGTGAGCTAACACTATTGTAAATTAACAGTCATAACGAAAATTGAATAAATAAAAAAAAAATTGTACTAGAATGAGAGGATTTAAATAAAATTTATTTAACCAAATTTTTCTTATGTTGGGATTTTAGTGGGATTTTATTGGGTTGGCCTAAAGTTTCTGTAGGGTGAACCCAATTGAAACCCTATAGAGTGTGCCTAATTGGGAAACAGTTGGGTATACCCAATTGGGACCCAATAGGGATGACCCGATTGGGATCATCTTGGGCTATGCGTTACAACCCAACGTTGGGTTCCCAATTGGGAACCCAATTGGATTCCAATAGGTCTTACAACTTTTTTTCTAGTCGGGTTTCAATTGATTCAAAAACATGGAAATTGAAACAAGTTCATAGGGAAGTTTGAATAAAAGACTACGGTTTTAGGCTTACTATAGAAATGTTTCTGTCTAAAACGATGTACTTGTCGAAATGAAATATGAGATCACGGTAAAAAATACGAGATGGAGTTGAAGTCGTCTATGTATGTGATAAAAAAAAAACAATTAATTAGAAAAAATACTGTTTTGAGTTGATGGAAATTATTGATTTCTTTCAATCAATTTTGCAAACGATGAAAAGTTTTATGCAAAAAGTAGATTTGAGTAGACAATACCCTCCAAATATGTGTGGCCCTTCAGCCAAAGTCGTAGCATATTTCGCCGTATTTAAAATCGTGGCGTATGTGGCTCAACGCAAACCAACTTGACTCAAAGGTTCCTTTTTAACAGTGCATATAGCATCTTTAGTGTCCTTTTAATATCTTCATCAATAATTGAAATATCTACACAGAATAAGAAAACTCTTTTTGGGTATTCTTCTATTTTTACAAAAAGTTAAAGTTTTATTCAACAATTGATTCCCATAGATAGAAGGTTTCCAATTTTAGAAATCAGTGTTGTTAGTGTTATTTTTTTATCATGCCTACCCGGTTCGAAAATAAAACTTGTAGACTTACTTTACCAAGTCGAAATTTAGACCGTCGTTCACAAAATATACTCGACTTATTTTTACGGAAATTTGAAGTACAACTTTTGCCTCGGTTTAGACTGTAGATTGTAATTTAAATCACAATTTTCCCAAGGATAAGATAAGTTACTTGAACAATGTTTAAATGAGAAATCTATAAGTATAACGATAATGATAATAAAGCCTTAGTACGTAAAAATATTTTAGTCGAGGATAATCTTATCGGAGATATATCGATCGGTCACCAGAAAAATGATTATAATTAATTTTTAAAATATTATTCTTAATATAATTTTAATAAATGTGTTAGATTGAAAAATTATTGATATTTTTATACATAAGTGACAGCACGTTAATATTTTAATTCAAACATTAATATTTTATTTTAAATGTAATGTTAATGATACATTATTACCTTAAAATATTATGAAAATGCGATGGATTAATTTAAGGCATTGATTTACATGCTAAAAAAAACACTTCAGAATTCATTTTTTACTTCTGACAGAATAATGAAAATTTAATAAAACTAATAATACATCACAGGTACTAGTAAATAGTAATATCTTGAAAAAAGTTAAATATTTAATGATATTCTTTACAATTTTGGTCATCGGCCGCATTATTTAGAAAGTTTTATGAAATGCAATTGCAAAAAACTATTATCCTCATAAAAATGTATAGAATATATTTTAAAAATAAATCGAGTAATGTACATGTTACACTGTGTATTTCAATGTGTTGAATATTTAAGAAAAATAATAATTTATATTTTGAATATCTACTTTAATAAATAATAATAGAGATGACGTACAGACTGACAGGTGTTTTCTTGCATCTCACTCACAAATCAAAACAGCACCCCAGGGCTTACAAAACTGGTACCAAAAAATAATTACAAGAGAAGTGTCAAGAGATAAATTGTGAAATCATATATATATATTTAATATTTTTTTATTTTTTGCCTACCGGCCAATCGCTTGGGGTTTTAGTGTCACTCACGCAGTACTCTTCAGACGTAAATTAGCATACCAATGTGTAGGAAGAATAAAAATCAAGTTGAATGTCGCGTGTAACTAATCGTTTTGCGCTCTATACTCTTGTCTTATAACACCATTGCGGCACTCTTCGGGCTTAAACAGATTCATATAAATATAAATATAAATATTCTTTGTACATAATTACCTTTTTATCATTGTACTCCACAAAGAAATCTTTCTCAAAAAAGTAAATAGTTCATTCACAAACGGAATAAATAAATTTAATAATATCTTACACAGCCCATTTCAGCCGATTTAGTCTAAATTATTTTAACTTCTTTTCAGAATTTTTTTATTTAATTCACAAAAAAAATTGTATTATAAATGACATTATTTTTTTTGTAAATTAAATAAAAAAATTCTGAAAAAATTCCAGGTTAGCGATAACACTCGATTCAAACTCCCTGCACACCTTATTTTCTTTCGAAGATATCGATTTGCCAATGATTTTCCAATAAGATCGATTTTTTCGACTTAAAGTAAATTTTTAGAGCTTTTTTCATCCAAATTTTAACTTATTCGAATTTTTTAACTTACCGCTAAGAAAATTATTAATTTTCAAAAATTCGGGAAATAATTGGTTTCCCGAGTCGAAAAATAATTCCGGATTTTGGCCTCAACAGTGGTTTTTGGACTCATTTAGGTCTCATTCGGCAGTTTTTGTTGGATAAGTCTCAACTTAGCCTCAACAGCTTAACTAATTGATTAAGTCTCATTTTGCCCTCAACGTGAATATCATTATATGAGGACAAAATCCGTTCAAAATGGGGACTTAGAAATAATTTTAGCTTCATTTATTATTGAAGGCAAAATGAGTTTGAAATGGGACTTAGAAAAAATTGTTTCATTTTTAGATGAGAATAAACTGTTAAAATTTCAACTTAGTAAACTTTTGCTATTCTCCGAAAAGGTTGGCCACATGTGCAAGAACATGATATTTATATTTTTTTTTTTAAATAGAGTTTTAGACATAAAATTATTAAACCTTAAAGAAAATTCTGGAAGTAAATTCCTTAGTATAAATATAATAGAAAATCAGTCGTCTCCGAACTCTTAAGACGTTCACATCGTATATTTCTATGTCTATACATTCAAGAACTGGAATAAATGATTTAATTATTGTTATTATGAATTTTTAATTCAAAAATATTGAAAAAATATACTTTAATTTTTGGGCTTGAAGCAAAGCAGTTACAAATAATATCAATAATTCAAATCTCAAAACGTTCTCGTTATCATCATATGACAGTGAAACTGAAATGGCGAGATTTAAAAATTAAAAAAAATGAATACTTGGATACTAAAGTTGTTAAAATGAACGGTAAGTACATCAGTTATTTATTTATGTATAATTTGCATTTTTTCTTGTTAAAATTGTTAATTATTTAAGAGAAATACTTCAGTTATTTATTAACATTTTTATTTTTCTTTATTTTAATAAATAACCTGAGTTTCAATTTACTTCACAGTAAAACCCAGATAAAACCAGCAACAGTAAAACCAGCATCGAAAACAACAATTTAAACAACAAAATGAAAGATATCAAAAAGATTGGTTTATTATTTTTGATAGAGCTAATATTCACTTATTTTCAACGAAGAATAAATATAGCTATTGTAATTTAGAAAAGTATGTATACCTTTTAACAAATATAATAATAATTGATGGTTAAAATATATTCTAAAGTTTATAATGTACATATACTTCAGTTTAAATAAATGGTTAGTAATTTAAAAATAAATTTGTTTGTTTAAATTTGAAGAAAAAATACACCCGAGACATTCCTTATTATTTTGGCCTCATCCTAAAAGTATCGAGACGTGAGGATAACCTCATCTTGGTCTCACCCATCTAAAATATATACGTGAGGTTAGCCTCACCTTGGTCTCACCCATCAGAAATATATACGTGAGGTTAACCTCATCTTGGTCTCATCTACAAGAAATATACGTGAGATAAACCTCATATTGGTCTCATCGATAAGAAATATACACATGAGGTTAACCTCATGTACGCCTAAAAGTTGCAAAAGTCGCACAAAATGAGACTAACCACATCTCAGATTTATATGAATTTTAAATGGTGAGGACAATTTGAAGCAAACCTCAAAATCTTTCATTTGAGGTCTAAAACCGGAATTATTTTTCGACTCGGGAATTCACTCCGATTTTCGAGAATCGAGTTTTCATCACATGTCGACGTTTTGAGGTCCTAGGAAGCTATTCTGACTATTTTTAGAAGGATGTCCGAGTGTTTGTATGTATGTGTGTGTGTGTGTATGGATGTAAATTCTTAATATCTTTTTAATGAACTGACCGATTAACATGTTGGAGGTGGCAGTCAAAAGAGTTAGTTAATCGTCAACTTTTCTGAAAATTTAAAATCTATCGATCAAATAGACTCTAAGATATGGAAGAAAAACAAAAAAAAATTTTTTTTTCAAATTTTTCAGAAATGGCTTGCTCGATCAATTCCAAAATCTAATCAGCTCTAGAACTCAATAAAACGCGTTGATTGCCGTCTCAACCATCTCAATCGGTTTTTTCCGAAAACAATGGCATATATAATAGTATTTTCGAGCTCGAAGAGTTCGGAAATGTATCCACAACAATGTTTTCGAAATCAAAGAGCTCGAAAAAGGCAGGAAGGTTTAGGGCTGGCCCGCAGGGTCAACCGATAGACAGATTTTTTATCTAAGTTCTAACTTATTTGTCTTTACTTCGAGCACGACAATTACTCACCTTACTTTTGACTTGCTCAACCGAGTCAAAAGCAAGTAGTAATTTTTAGTGTAAAATGTGTTTCCCGCCTTTTACCTTAATTTTGACTTTTTTGCCTTATAATTCAAGTCCAATAAGTCTAAATCAAGTCGAAATTGACTTGATTTAGACTTTTTCGTCTTAAATCATGACTAAGTGAGCCAGTTAAGTTTAAACTAAACCGAAAACAATGTATTGTATATCTCCGCAAAAAAAAGTCCAGTTTGTCTTGTGAAAAACGGCTCTAAACTTCGACTTCGTCAGCCAACACGGAAAAAACAATATAGTCGTGGCAACTTCAGTACCATTCGAGAAGGTTGCCCCTACTATATTGTTTTTTCACTGAAGTCTAAATCGAGTTTTATTTTTGACCCGGGAATCATATATTTAATAAAATGACATTATACCAAATGTGCAAATAGTTATTACTATAGTGTGATAAAACATTAAAAAATATGTTCTTATTATCAAAATATGTAGCTGATTATAATGACAATAAATCATTTTACTATCACCAGGTACGTGCTTTTAAAAAACAATTTAATATAGCTCAGTATAAATTTTACTATTTCAATAGTCATTGTTCATTATATCTATTTTTTTTCTCGAATAATCATGAACGCCTTACAGTCATTTATATAAATATCAAACTGTCGTACAATTTGTCCAGATTAAAATTGTCTTTCGTATAGCATACAAGTGAAATTTTTTTATAACAATAATATATATATATATTTTTTTTTCAACTACCAATATGGCATTGGAGGTATTTTTGGGCCATGTAGAAAATTATTTTGAACAACTTGATGATTATAACAATGTCTCGCCTCATTTACAAGATATAAAAAATCAGTGGAATGAAGTAGTGAATCTAGTATTCGCTAATAACACTGATCTCGATGTATTACGTAGTTGTATAGAACCTTGGAGTCATCAAATTCTTGTGAAAATCTACCCGCTTACAAAACGAAATCACAATAGTTCACCATACAGTGTAGAAACTATTAAAAAAATTTTTTTCTCGTTCCTGTATTGGCAATTGCTAACAAAACCTTCAGATTTATATTCAATTAAAATGGAAATTCAACAAAAATTTGTTGATCAAGGACTAATTCCTGTCGAAGTTGTTTGTACTGCTGCAATGGGTGAATCAAAAAATATATAAATTATTTTTACAATTTTATTTATTAACTAGTAATGTAATTTCTTTTAACAGACAATTATTTTGCCATTTGCACAAAAAGAATAATATATTTTTATCGTAATGATAACATTAAAAGGGCAATTTACAAAGTAAAATTGGATTACGAAATATCCGATATTTTAACGATTCATTTTTATCAAACTGGTAAAATTTTATCTCTAATTATTTAAATTAAATTTATCAATTATTTTTAACTATAATTAAGATGATAATTTTATTTTATTTATTGTATTAAGAAATAGCTGATTTGATTGCCATTGTACGTTTGAATAATTATGATTTAAAATTTTATAACGTCAAGTATAGAAAAGAAATTTTAAATGATAATCAGCTTACAGCCCGTAATTTATGGTAATTTATATTTTGTATTTTTATTTCAATTGGTAAGCTCTAAAAACAATGAATAAGCACTTATCAAATATTACAGTGTCGGTACTCATCACCAATTTTTTTTGGAAAATGATTCTACTATTACTGACTGTCGAGTTTTGTCAATAAACAATCAATTTGATATCTCTGAAGGTGCGAAAATTACATTATTTAGAAAAAAAAGGGACAATGAAGTTCTTCACATGTTCTCAGAATCTAATAAGGTTATTATTAAATCATATTTTTTAATTAAATTATTTAACAAAAATTGTTTCTGTTAATGAAATAACTTCTTATAGTTGCTGGTAGTTTGTCAAGAAAACGTGGCCAATTTTATAGTAAGAGAATTAGAAATTCCTACTTCTCAAAACAGTGAATTTCAGTTAACGAGTACAGAAATAGATATCAGTGATTTGCAAGGAGCACGGGATTCGGTCTCCCAAATTTTAATACCAGTTAATCAAATTATAATGAGTACAGTTGGTAATATAATTTAATAAATATTAAACATACTTTTTCATCATACCTGCACCAAAAGTTTGAATTCCTGCCTTATTTAGAGGGAAGAAAGTCGTTCTCTTCTTATATGCGAAAACAAATGATAAAAATTAGCGCAAGCGTCATTCTTTCTACAGAGGCAAAACTTTAAATTTTTGAGTGCAGATTTGGTAAAAACTCGTATATACACCTCAGAGGAATTATACATGGGACAGAATGTCCAACTTTTCTCCCTTGATGTGTAATGTACTATTTTAACGTACCTGCACTGAAAGTTTGAATTCTCGCCTCGTTCAGAAAGCAATTCATACTTTTCTGTTATGAGAAAACAACTGATTAAAATTGGCATGCGTCATTTTTACAATAAACAGAGGTGAAAATTAAAATTCTCAGCCACAGATCTGGTGAAGAATAGTATACATATTATGGAGGAAGATAGAACTCCCAATTCGCATGTTTGCTACCCTCGCGTTTAGCTCGAGTAAGTAATTGCGTATGCGGATTGGAATGTCTCACTTTCCTCTCTTGGTGTGTAACATACTATAACAACTTGATACTTACGGTTATATAACTAAATATTCACGACGAAATATCCGTGACCGAAAAATAAATTATTAATCAATTATCATTATTCAATTTTTATGATATATCATATAGATATTTTCTCACCTCCGGGCGGAAAGCGTCAACTTTCGTCCCGGAGGTGAGAAAAATTAAGTCTGATCAACAATATTTAATATTAAATATTTTTTTGAAATGTGTTAAACATTTTCTAGAAACTGGCTTAGTATTTGGCCGATGGGCAAATGATAAAGACGGTCTTGAAGTACAAACAATAAGTCATGAAAGGGGTAATATAACATCGTATGCCATGCATGCAGATATATTATTCTTAGGTTTCAGTAATGGTACAATCAATTTTTTTTTTTAATCATAATTCTTAATATTTTTTATATCACCTGCATTGAAACTAGAAGTTTCAATGTTTGTTTCACCAATTGAAACAAGTCAAGTTAAAAAAAATGTGACGACGGGTAGAAAACCATCAGTCTTTTCGTTAGAGCATTAAAGGTTAAGTTTCTGCCTTTCTAGTCTTGTTGACTTGGTTCGATCGGCTCCAAACATTTGAACTCTTACTACCAATGCTGGTAAGAATGAAAAATATAGTATGTAACACAGGGTGAAACATGATTTTAAGATTTCATGTGATGCGTCATCGATGCTCTTATCTAAAATCGTTCTGTTTCTACCCTCGTTACACAATGCTCTATTTAATTTATAAATTAATAAATATATTTCCGCAGGATATATACAAATATATCGTATAGATTCTTCGAATAATAGACCACCAAGCCTTACAGAAGACGAATCAACAGCAATAAGACTTTGCGCGGAATCTCAACCTATTACTAGCATCAGTCTGAATGAATTCCAAGGAAATTTATACATTATTGCATCAACGATACTACAATTTTATGTTATCAAGTTTTCTTATTAAGTAATATCTGTATCATTGATAAAAGATATGTTTACTACCACACTGATTTCGAAAAATATATTGGAGATTTCAGGAATTAATCACTCAGCCTAATTTAATTTTTTCCTGACATTTTTGAGGTCACCTAAAAATATATAAGATTAAATTTATATGATAAATTATTTTTTTTACATGATGTATTACGAACCCTTTGATCTACTTATATTAATTTAATGGAAACAATTATATCAATTAGTCGACACTTTGTTGAAGTTAATAGACTAAAATAGAGGTTTGAAAAGTTTATTTTTTGAATGAAATTTCTCAGCGCAGTAATGAACACAATCTAGTACCGTCATACAATAGTCATCGTCGGTTTGTCTTTTTTCATTGATATAATAAATATATAGTATTTTAAAGTTTAGAGATCAAACTATTTATTATAATTCTCATACTTCACATCTATTAATCGTATTATTATTGTATTAATCTTGAACTTTAATTAATGAATCACTGTCGTCAATTAATGCCGTCGATTTTTATCTCTAAAATTCATTTATCATCTTATCGATTACTATCATCGCAATTTTTGTTTTCTTGTATTATAAGGGGAGGGGAGAGGAGATAAAACAAGTCATTAACATTTTTCAACTGACACTCGACTTTTGAAAAAGTTCAACAAAAAAAATTCAAAATAATGCTCAATAGTATTTCCAAAAGTAATTTTGAAATGTTTGAAAATAATCCTGAAATTAACAGACAATTAACAATTTTTCGATTTTATTTTTTATTCCAACAAATATTTGTCAAAAAATAACAAAAAAATATGCACATGTAGAAAATTTAAAAAAAATTGGTGCAATTTTTTAAAAATATTTTTTTTAATAATTTATCGTTTAAAAAAAAAAACAAAAATTATTAGATGTCGGCTAACTTCCATATCATGTTTGAAAAACATTAAAAAAAAAAACTGTTATTTTATAAAATTTTGGGAGTACCCTATTCCCCCCCCCCCCCCCGTCCTACATATTTTAAAATTTCAACACATATCTTTACTTGTGTTTTAAAATATCAAGATGCAAAGAAAGATATATGTATCACAAAATGATGGAAAATACATGCACACATATTGATTATCATTTATCTTAGTATTATACCATGAGTTTGCAAGTTGTCACTCGTCATTTTTTTTCCGATGCTGTCCCTCGTACTTGATCCTGTCCCTTGACTTATTCGAGTCATTTGGTGGAAGACATTCTGAAGTAAAAATAAAAAAAAAGCTAAATAAAATAATGAAAGAAAATAGGGAGAAGAAAGTGGCTTGGGAGCCACTTGTTGCGCGATCTAGAAGAGACTTCCTGCTGGTTATGCCTGGCAGGACATATCGTTGCTCCAACGACTTCGAATGCCTTGGCTAACTGAGTCACTGATGATCTGAGCACATGCCTAATCGCCTTTTTATTCGTTCTTTAATCGATCTACCGAGCATTCGTCTTCGAACACTTATTTCGGATTTTTTTTCGACATTGCGATGGGAATTTTTATTTTTTATTCATGTCAAGTATATTTTGTTCATACTTTCAGTAGCTTTACAATCAAAACCCGAAAGTAGTTATTACCAAAAAAAAAATTTAACTGAAAATAGAAAAGAATAAAATTTTACTGTACAATTGTGAGTAAATTGGGGCAAAGATGAATAAATTTCGGTTTCTAAATATTATTCGGTCAGCGGATAAAAAATATGAAATTGTCAGTAATTTTTTAACAAAAAACAGTAAAATATTTCTTTTTGTCCAGATTTCTTCTAAATTATAAAGTAATTTTTTTTTTCGTGTATCGACCCGAGTAAAAAAACATTTTCTCCTTAAAAAGTTATGGGATAGTATATGGATATTGTTTTCGTGGTAACGGTTGTTACGGAGACTATTAACTTGGCAACGGTTGCTATGGGAATAGTTGTCAAGGTAACGATTGCTATGATTACTTTACTGATGATAACGGTTGCTATGGATATTGTTGTCATGGTAACGGTTGCTATGGGGACCGTTGTTATGGCAACGGTTGTTATGGAGACTATTAACTTGGCAACGGTTGCTATGGAGACCGTTTTTATGGCAACGGTTGTTATGGAGACTATTAACTTGGCAACGGTTGCTATGGAGACCGTTTTTATGGCAACGGTTGTTATGGAGACTATTAACTTGGCAACGGTTGCTATGGAGACCGTTTTTATGGCAACGGTTGTTATGGAGACTATTAACTTGGCAAAGGTTGCTATGAGAACTGTTGACCTGGCAACAGTTATTACGGAGTTGGTTGTTAACGCGCAAAAGCATCCCAGTTTAAAAAAAAAAAGTTGACGAAAATTAAATTTCAAGTACTGAGTACACTCGTAAATCTTCTGAAAAGTGCGCGCATAGATCATGTGTTTTGATTTTTAAACTGTAGTTAAATTTTAATACAATTATAGTTAAACTTGCTTGACATACATTCTAGGGTCTTAGAAAAATATAAGTGTGTATGTGTGTTCAAAAGAAGATACTTAGGCCCGTAGAATTAAGACAAATTTAAATTGGCGTGAGGAAAGTCGACTAGGGTCGAAGATTAATGTTTAATAGCAATCATCAGCTTGATTTAATTTAATTTGGTTGATAATAAAAATTTCTAGATTAGTGTCTTAATGAAATCGGTAAATATGTCTTACGGCGTTTGTTAAGTGACTCAGTGGTCAGTGTATACATATATGAAAGTTGATATCATTAAAGCAAATGAATAATAATTATTTTATTTTTACTGTTAATGACATTCCCCATACTAGTAACCGTCGTAAAGTCTGCTGTGTAAAGCAATAAATGAATCGTTGATGCTAAAATTATTATTTCACTAAAAAATATCTCATGAAAAATGTATGAGTTATGAATATTTATCAGACTTCTTTACGCTACCGAATTTTAAAGACTGCAATAAATAGCTGTGAGAAAATAACTATACAGCTCAACTATTACATTCTGACAATAAAGTCTCGATCGTGAACAGTTGATTGGGTATCAATGACCCCGCAGGAAGTTCAAGTGTTAGTAACATACTAATACTCTATATATATATATATATCTATACATTTGTACTGTATGTATCGATATCTTAACTTTCACATAAAGGTCATATGTTCTTATACATATTTCATATATACCTCTCCATAGATTTTTTTTCTATCAGACTCTTGAGATTCGATGTGACAAATGCAAACTTAAAATTTCATTTTACTGTTCGCAGTCATTCGATCGATATTCTTTACATTTTAAACTTTACTGTTGTGTAAATTCTGACTAACAGTTGAATTGACAATTCAATATTATTATTTTAAATAAATATAAACATTACATTTTATTTTTTTCGTATTTATTTTTCTTAAAAGATTTTCTGGCATAATAATTAATGCAGCTGTTTGATGAAAATTATATGATTGAATGAAAAAAACAAGAAATTGTTTTCAGTTAAATTATTTATTTAAAATTTAATTAGCCAATTGTGAAACTGAAAGTCCACAAGCTTCGAGTGAGTGATAAAAGACAAGTCTTACATATAATTACAAACTTTATAAACTTACAGAAACTATAACAGAAGGGTTATAGACATATGTCGACATGTATATAGAATTCTGTACGTGTGCGACGTGAACAACTGGGGATATATAATAACTACTCGCAGTTACCCGAATGGTTATTATCACGCCTTTGTGTGTCGGGGCTGATTCGCCCCACGAATTCTGTTAAATGAGGGATTAATTTTGCCCATAGTTTTGATTACGCTGATTATCACCGGGTTAATCGTCATCTGTATCCTTATTCACTAATCTATCATCCTACCAATTAAACAATATCACAATATGTATCAAAATTCGTATATATTTTATTTTCAATTATAAAAAATCAATTTGCAGGGAATATTTTTCATACTACACCATAGAAAATTTGCGCAGTGAATGCGGAGCGGATGCTTGTGTATTTATTTAATCTTCGGAGTAAAATTCACTCTGAAGGACAGTTTATTTTAATAATGAAACTCTGAATCGGAGTGAATGTGGATTTGGATAAATCTAGATCACTCCAAAATCACTCCGAATTTTTTCCGATTAAATTTTAAATTCGGATCGAGTGATGCGTTTTTTCCTTAATTGGCACTCGAGTCGAAATATTTAACGTAAATTCAACGTTTTTAACGTTTTCAACGTAAATTCAATGTTTTCAACGTAAATTCAACGTATTCAACGGTTTCAACGTAAATTCAACGTTTTCAACGTTTTGAACTTGAATTGAACATTTGAGACAGTGACTGGCCTATGAGAAAGAAAAGAGATCGGGAAAAGAAAGCACTGAGCTCTATCGCAAAGTTTTCCAGACTAATTATCAAAAAGATTGAGTAGTATCCTCAAGGTCTTTCTCTAGAACACAATCTACGATGCTGTCACTTAATCCAAGAACATTAAATTAAAGACTGACACTGCCATAAGATTGCCCGATCAAAAATGATTTCAAATTATTATAATTTAATTTGTACTCAATTATAATAATTTAAGATCGTTTTCGATCGGGCAATCTTATGGCAGTGTCAGTCTTCAATTTAATGTTCTTGGATTAAGTGACAGCATCGTAGATTGTGTTCTAGAGAAAGACCTTGAGGATACTACTCATCTTTTTGATAATTAGTCTGGAAAACTTTGCGATAGAGCTCAGTGCTTTCTTTTCCCGATCTCTTTTCTTTCTCATAGCCCAGTCACTGTTCAAAATGTTCAATTCAAGTTCAAAACGTTGAAAACGTTGAATTTACGTTGAAAACGTTGAATTTACGTTGAAAACGCTGAATATTTCGACTCGGGCATCTTTGATCTTTTCCGTCTTCTCCTCTGATTTTCATTGATTATGTCATTAGATTATTAGCATAAAAATTATCGAATTATTCAACTAAAATATGAATAATAATAAATGTTTTCAAGCAGCGAATAATTTTTTCCCTGCAAGCACAATCATTTTTATCGTCTATAATTTATAATTTTTCATGTTCAATTGCTGTCTATAAATAGAACATTCAGAAAAAATATAAGAATAAAATAATAGCTAGTAATAGTTTTTCAATAATTCCCTTGTCATAATATATGCACAAAGCATTTACGTTTGGATATGTATATTGATCGCAAGTAAAATAAATTTAAGTCTATAGAGCTGATCATGTATTCATAAAGTGTTCTATGCAACAATAGAATTCAATGCTGTGATATATGTTTCTATAAGTTCTTTATAGAAGCCAAAAGTTTTATGGATATGTGTCATAATTAATAATTAATTTTTAATATCGTTAAGTACCATGTTCTACTCAATCAACTTGACTTATTCAATAATTTATTTTTCAACTCAACTAAGTCTATCTATTTGAATAACTTAAATATAATAACATTGGTATAAAATTAACTGATCTCCGATCGAAGAAATAACTTGAATTTAGGCGTAACTTTAAAAATTGAAAATAAAGCATCTAGCAAAACAAAAGTAAGCCAAGTTTAAGTTCTTTTTTTGATAAATGAAAAACATATTTTAAGATTCGAAACACACATTTGGTTTTGACTTGCTTTTGACTAAGTTGTCTTAATTAGTACTGATTTACGTCAACTAAGTCAAATTGATGTCAAGTTTAATTTGAATTTGACTTAGTTGACTTGAACTTAAATCATCGAAGTTAAATCCAAGTCAAAACTTGAAGTAGTTGACTTAAATTTAAGTTATTTAAGTGAAACCTAAGTCAACTTAACTTGAATTTGACTTAGTAGACTTGAATTTTTAAATTAAAAAAGTCAAATGCAACACGGAAAAAAAAACTGGAATTGTTACAGAATAAAATGTAAAAACAAGCCCGTCATATTAAAAATTACAGAATGTATACTGTAATTTTTAAATTTTATCCTATAAATAATTAGTTGCAACTTAAGCAGTAATATTTACAGTTTGAAAATGTAAATCGAACTCAACAAAATGTAAAATAATTATTATCTTTTGCTCAAAGAAAGTTCTTCCTTTTTTCCGTCAAGTCAAAAAAATTATAGCAGTCAAAATCAAGTTGATTAAATCAAACGAAAGTCAAATGAGTCAAAATTAAGTAATTTTTATGACCTCCCGTCGAACTGTGGATCGTCAGTCGGGTGTAATGAACGTTGGAATCGTAAGTCGGACGTATTGGACGTTAAAATCGTCATCTAGATATTCAATGTTAAAAAAGATGGACAAAATCAGTTTTCTTCGGCTTTCCCGTGGGAAGTTTTAGTGGGCTGAACGATAAAAATACTCCCAATTTTGCATTATCCGGTTTACAGACTTGAACAGGCATAAATATTCTCAACAATCTTACGAATTACTCACCATCGGTATTTTTTTCGAAAACTGGGATGATTTTCAAAAATTGCAATCATACAGATCCTGATAAAATTTCCCGGGTGTGAAACCGTTATTATATCAATTATATACATACATAAGATTACGAAAACCCTCTTCGACCGTTGAATGTCCTAAACAATTATTTACTCTGGCAAGTTTCAAATATTTTTACAACTCCTTATTTGCATATCAAAACCATTTAATATTTTATTTGAAGCCAATAAAAAATGAAGTATCAAAAATAAATTGTAAAAATAATAAATAACAGGTTAAATATTTCGACAGGGGTCAATTGAATCTCGAGTTAAGTTTTAGTGTCTTGATCATCCATCTTACCTGCCACCATACCGTTAATCTGTCTTTCTTCATCAACAAGTAGTCTTCGTGTTAAAAGATTGCATCTTCAATAAAAAAAAAAAACAAATAATATTTTAGTAAATAGTAATATTATATATATATACCTCCATACACACAAATATTTATATCTCAAGATCTGTGTAATATGCAGGTATAAAGTGAATAGAACCCGTTTCGTACCATATTGCAGAATTATTATTTTTTTATGTGAAATTGATAATTAAGTCGAGTGTTATTATAGTGTACATAACATCAGTAAAAGCTCTATCTTTATCTTCATCAGCAGATGTAACTTGAATTATTTTTTATTTCGGTATTTAAATTTTTTTTCAAACGAAAAATATATTTTTATAATCATAATAAGAGACGTTTTTACACAGAATTATATCAGGCATAAACGTATTTTCGTAAGGTCGTAAAACGGTTGTAAATTGTCCGAAAAAATTAACAATGACATTTTTTTTTATTTAATCCTTTCAACTGGGTACAGTAGTTGTGTGGTATCCCGAAAACCTCAATCGCTTTTACTCTAAATAACTAGAAAAAATCTATACAAAAAAAAAAAAATTGTCCTATAATATTTTTAGTTTTGAAAAGTAAACTTACGGATATAATATAACGTTATTATTCCAAATGACTGGTCGTGACAAAAGAATGTTGCTTGGACGACAGGACACTCGAATAAGCCAGAGATCATCAGTACAAGACTTCAGTGATTTATAATAATAACAAACGATGGAAAAAAAATCATTGGCGTACGCAGAAGCTTTTTGCTGATTGATAGAATTAAAAAACCCACTTCCGGTGTTTAATTCTCTTTCGAACGCATGAAATCCATCTAGTTCAATAACTCCTATCCCTTTTGGTGGTGAGCTTGAACATAAAAAAAAATACTTATCATCTCTTTTTGTAAATGTGTATAAAAAAATAATTTGCTATTATTCAAGCGGCAAATATTTGACAATTTTGAAGTCGCGCGTATAAAAGAACGGTTGAGGATAATTACGATAAATATTTACCCAGCCGTTACAACCCTTCTTTACGACAACTTAATTCATTTCTTTTGGTATTTATTATTTTCTTTAGATCTCTCTACTTAGTGAGTTTAGTTATTGATGGTCAGTAGCATCAGTTATACCCGCTTTAGTTGTGTATTTCGGTTGACAAGCTAAGTGCAGTTGCTGCTGCGTTTAAGCAGATCAGGATAAGATGAAATAAAGCATCACCCACCACGACAACTATACAACTACTGTATTTAACTATTGTATATTACTATTATTGTTATAAATATGTTATTGTAAGATGAAGATGGGATTCAAAAAAGATCGGAAGCAAAAAAGTTGGTGGAAAATCCGATTCTGAATAAGTAAATAACCCGCTATAGCTAACAATATATCGGCTTCACCTACTATTCATATAATCTCGGGGAATAGAGAACTCTAATAGGCTCTGGTTTACCGCTCAATTCATTGTCCTCGGCCAACTAAATCCTATAAATATTTTTACTAGTATTTTTGAAAACAGTACGATATCTCGTACAGTTCAATGTATAACCCGTCGACAGAAAAAGAAGATGACCAACTGTGGCTTACATTGGTGATGATGATCATCATCATCCTTAGAATAGTGGCAGGGTTATGAGCGGCAAGCCTTTGATGACATTTTGTTATAAACGTTTCATATATAGTTTTGCTTTTTTACTTTCTTCGTTCTATCGTTATTTTTTTTTCATTTTTGTTTAGATATATTATGTTTTCAGGTGGATTTTGTGGAATGTCTAAGGTAATCTAACTTTTATTATTATTTTTAATTCGTAATTTTTAGTTTACATTAGTTTTTTTTTAACGATTTTTTATTCGTTATAAATCTGAATAAGAAATTTTAAAAACTCGTATGCGTGCATCCCATGTAAAGAAAAATCGTTTAAAGAAGTTGAAAAAGTGTGACTATACTACACTTAAAAACGTGACACAATAACAAGCATTTTTTAAACGATTTTAGTTAACGTTTTTGAATTCTTTTGTAAAATTTTTTTTACTCTCCATTGAAAGTGATAAATTTTATAATTTTTCTTCAGTGCACAGTACGTTCAGAAAAAGCTGATCTTGAACTATTTCTGAACGTTTTTTTTCAGCATATCTTGATAATACTAGGATAATCGTTGATTTTTCTCTTGAATTTTCAAAAGTTTAAAAAATGCTAAAGAAAATTTCGTCGTTGTGTCACGATTTGAAGTTTAGAATAGTCACAACTTTTCTTATACGGGACGTCATAAACTATCTTTTATAGCTCTATACTATATTCCTAATCTGCAGAGATTATAAATTATAATTGTAAATAAAATAATTATTTATCAACCAAAAATTTAATTTATTTATTTTGGCAAGTAATTATTTTTTTCATCACTTGAAAGAAAAAATTTAAGGCAATCTTTCAAAACATATAAATTTGAAAATCCTCTTGTATAATTTATATTTAAAAAAGCTATTTTAATTTTTAGACTATATTACATAATAAAAACCCTAATAATAAAGCGGTCTCGTAGTCAATCGATTTAAAATCCCAGGTGGCATCGTTTTATGGTAAAAAAATAATTTAGTTCGTAGAAATAATTTGAAATAAAAAAAAAATGATGACAGTGTGAGGTATTTTATACATACATATGAATAAGAAATAAATAACAGAGTTAATAAAGATGGAGATAAAAAAGGTTTAATAGGTATTATATCTCTTTACGAGATAATTTAAAATTGTAATGGATATCTTAGTCAAGCTTTTAAGTAAACACTTCATTTGTCATTTTTAAAAAATACTTGAATAATGTAACCCATATACCAGCTTTATATTTTCATTTTTTTTTATCATTACAATATCATATAAATAAATATATTTAACTTCACTGTAAAAACGCTGGGGTAAGTCCAGGCAGTGGTGTTTAAATTTTTGGTGTTAAATTTCAACACCGAAAGCGATGGTTAAATAACACCCCCGTGGTAGCTAAATATTTTTTACGTGTTAAAAAAATTTCTCGGTGTTAAAATATTTAACTTTGTGAATATTTTTACTTACTCGATCTCTACAGTTAAACAGAGTTGATATTAATTAATTTAATTATTGATGATTGAAATGGTGGCCGTAAAATTGCGTGATTTTTAAATATATTAGGTACATTAAATTTTTTAATTTTTTTTTTATGTAATTTTTTTCTAATTTCTAATATGGAATTATTTTTTACACCGATTCAACGCCGCCAAATAACACCGCCTACACCAATTTTATTTTATTTTAACATCGCGCGGTGTTAAATTGAGTCCATTTTTAACACCGCTTTTTTTACAGTGTATAACTAATATATGTGGATACATAAAGTATTAAAAGAAAGAAAGTTAAATCTGTCGAAGCTTGTATATGATGGGTGATGGGTCTTATCTTGTTCTTCTTACAGCGTCTGGCATAAGATCTTCATTGGAGATTCTGGTGAGACTGACTCTTGGCATCAACTCGGGGTCTTTATCACAGTCTAACGAGCAATTTGCCGGCTCGTGAGGTGTACTTACATTCAAGCCAGTGACATTGCCGTCTCGCTGAGAATGGAAGATACACTGTACCCATATATATGCATATACGTGTATATATGTATATCTTTGGGATATACGAAAGTGACTAGACGCACGAAAAAGATACGAGATATTTAAAAGTGAATGAGAGCAAGAGAGATATTGACATCCTCAAAAGATACCGCTCAAATGATGTGTCATCGAACTGGTTCCTGGGTGAGTTCTCGACATCTTCACTTGTCTTAATGCCTATTAGTGAAACCCGTCACAACTCACTAATGACCGGTACCTTATAACCCTTTACATCATATTCAAATTTTATTTTTTTTTTATATTCAGGCCGCACATTGTGATTCTATTATCAAATATTCTCGTAATATATTAAATATTTCAAATATTTTCGGAATCATTACTGATCATTTTAATTTTATAAATTGGAAACTTGAAAGAAAAATTGGGAAAAAAATAATTTGAATGTTTTCAGTCTGGTGATTTTATTTAAATCCGCATTCAATCCGATTTGAAGTTTTGATATTAAAATAATCTTACCTTCGGAGTAAATTTCACTCCGAGGGGATTAAATAAATAAACAGTCGTCCGCTCTGATGTACTCGAAGTAGTCAATTATAAAATGTGCGTGTTAATTTAACAATAAACTTAACAAATCCCCAAGAGCTTCGACTTACCCCCTTCCCTCATGTATGTAAACAGTAGATTTAATTTAAGATTTGCGAGGCCACAAAATATACTTAGGAGGGAGAAAAGTCTTTTCACTCATATTAAACATATCAGTAGACTCGCAGTATGTGCATACTGATTTCAGTTAAGTCGGTGTGTGGTGTTAAGCGCTTTGATGTTAAATTTAATTTGAACATTGACGTTTGCATTGGAATCTAAAAAATTTGTAAATTATTTAAATTGTTTTATACCAATAATAATCCATTAATTTTAAAATTATAAAATGAAAAATGAGTTTGTAACACCGGGTATTCTGAGTGAACTATTTGAAGACAACTCTTATATTAACAGTGAGTAAATGATAAATTATTTTTTTTTACACCACGAAAATTAGTATTGGAAGTAAATGATTTTTCTTCTGCGTGTGGGTATGATCATATAGCTATTGAATAAAGTATAAAAAAGAGTCAAAAGTCGTATACTAAAGAGCAAAAGGCAATAAGGGTAAACCCCCCGCAGATGTTAAAGGGTTTACGGTCCGTCAGACTCGCATACGCGGCGGGCGTCTTTCCTTCCTCGTGAACGTCCAGCTGGTATCGGGCATGCAATCACACTGAGGATTAAAAATAAGAGAGTGAAAGAAAACGAATGAGAATGAGAATGAGAATAAGAATAAGGAGTATAGTAGTCGAAGGAGAATAATAATAAGAAGAAGCAAAATAAAGAGGTGGATATATAAAAGGGGGAGCAGGTGAGAGAGGAGAGGGGAGGAATGAGGATTGAGATGGAGCGTGAGAAGTGCCAAGGTGGGACACAAGTTTGTCTTTATTTTCTCTTGACTCTCCCCGAGAATTAGAGATCTCATCTCAGGATTATCCCGTCTCGCAACGATGACGAGAGGACACGTCATCATCCTCTCTATCTTATTCTTTTGAAATATTTTTCGATCATCTCTTAAAAATATTATACTTTTTTTTTTTATTTTATTACATATTACTTTTTATTTTATCTTAACCGATCATTGATGAATTTTAAATAGCTTGTAAATCCTCCATAAAGGATCTGTTTTTTTTTTATTTTTCATAACTTTTCAACTTCTTTCAATCCACATAGTCCGAAATTTGTGTTGAATTCAACAAGTCGTGTGTTGCAAACGGTCTACACAAATTTTAGTGTTAATTCAATACATTGCTTTTGTGTTGATCTATAACACAAATTTTATGTTAAATAATTGAACACATAAAATCTGTTATTTTGACAGAAAGTTTATGTAAATTTAACAGACTTTTCATGTTAAAATTAACTAATTAATATAAGTACATAACCTAACCAACTCAAGTATAATATTCTAACCTTAGTACAACTTATGTCAATGTAGCAAACAATTAGTTAGATTTTCTGTGACTTTTCCAAAAATACAGAGCTATGAATTATCCTCCCGTAAAATGCGAATAAGAAATTCATTAAACCTGATCATAAAAATGTTCAAGTTATCTATGATTATATTTAATTGTTAATCAATTATAATCCAAGTTTCCTTGCAGACAATGCTGCCATAATGCTTTGTTCGCTTATAGTAATGAATCAGTCAAATAGGCCTCCAGTCAGCCTGATCTGATTTTTTGTGGTAAGCTTCGGAACATGATAACAAAAAATCAAGTTAATATCTAAATTAGTCAGGTGAAAAAAAAAATTAAAAACAATTTTCATTATTATATTATTGAAGAATTGGATAAATTTCGGCAAAAAGTTGCAGAGAAAAAAATATAGAAAATTATGAGTACCCTTAGTTTGAAAATTATAAAGAAACGCACTCTGTAAAAATGAATAAGGGAAATAAGTGAATATTCACTAATTCTGAGTGCTAATCGAACCACTTTTTAAAATTAATGGTTCGGTTTGCACTTGGGATTAGTGAATATTTACTTATTTTTACTAATTCATGTTTAGAGAGCATGGAAATGTTTAGCTAAACAATACAAATTGTGTGTTAATTTTCGATTAACCCAAAAAATATGTTATATTATAGCTATAAGATTTTTAAAATATTAAACATAAAGAATCAATTGAAGTAAAATAACACAAACAGTTTGTGTTGAATTAACAGATTTCTGTGCTGAAAATCAACACAAAAAATTAAACCAAATAATTTTTTTGCACCAATACACAGTTTTTAACTGTGCACCTAAAAAATATGAAAATATGTATTTTAATTTTTTAATGAATGCATTATTTTTTTTCAAGTCAAAATTAATTAATTGATTGGAAAATAAAAATGATTAATTGCATTGAGAGTATTATAACAACAATAGAAAAAAAAAAAAAATCTGTCAAAGCCTAATAATAATTGATGTGTACATTTATCGAATAGGTGCTCAAATTCAAAGAATGTATGGATGAATGTGTCTAGTCATTGAGCTATCCATCGGTTTATGATACACACCACGCGATCACGAGTCTGTATAATACCAATGAATCTGTTACTATTATTTTTTATTATATTTTTTTCATTGCTTACGGTTTAAAATCACTCTACCGTAAGATAGTGTTAATAATACACATATGTATTTATAATAATCTACAGCCTTAACTTGCTTGTCACTTGGATTGTTGATAAAACAGATAAACTTCTCTTAGGGATCTCAAGTTGCTTAAAATCACCGCGGGGAATTACTGAACACCTGGACGCCCCACGAAGATGCATGGCACTCTCGTACATTGACATTGTATAGATCTCAAGTCTAAAGAAATGAAATTAAAAAATAATAATATGTATAACGTCACGAGATCGATCTCTCTATACGATCATCTCTCAAAGATCTTTCCATGTATGTCTTATTGGACAGTCAATGCTGCAATAATCCGACTACTAACACATCTATGTAGATATATGTATATATTTTTACTCATGATATACATACCAATAGAGATATACACATATGACTACTTCCGCGTTTTATTGTTTTATATTTTAACTAACTGTGATTTATGTTTCACTCAAAATGTTTTTATTGCTGACTAATTTTTATTAAATTATTTACAATCAATTATTTTAACATTTATTATGTGTATCATTTATCAATTATTTTTCATTCCTATGAATAAATATGTATACGTTGTTATTTACATCAGATTTATTACTACACAAAAATTATATTATGTAATAGATAAATATTTATATCGATAGATGAATTATGCATCTAATATAATTTTTGGAATTACTACCGAATTAAAAGCGCGATTTTTTGAATTCACATAATGACACTGTCTATGAAAGCCCGCCTTCAATTTAACCGATGATTTTAATTAAAAGTCATACTAAAAAGGCCTAATTAACACACACTCAATTTGGGTATAGAGGATTTATTTATATATTGGACATTTACACTGTGAAAAATTTACAGAGTGAACGCGGATAAAATCTGGACTGAATTTTGAGTGACTGCGGAACGAATGACCGCGTATTTATTTAATCCCTTTAGACCAAAATCCACTCCTAAAGAGAGTTCATTTTAACCCTGATCCTCGAACATGGCTCGTTTGTGTCCATGAATTTTAAAATATTATACTGCAAACAGTACATGCCTCCGAATGTCGATGAAAATTTTTATTGAAAAAAAAGGATGTTCGGGGCTGGCAGCAACTCTATCGCATAGTTAGGAGTCCAAAGAAGATCCATGATTTTTTCGAATTTGTCCTTACAGAATAACATAATTAAATGAGCGATGGACGCTAATGACCCATGTTCAAAGTTTACGGGTGCTGAAAACAGCAACATGGGATTCAGGTTAACATTAAAACACCAAACGATTGTGAATGCGAATTTTAAAAAGTTTCAGATCACACCGAAATTATTCCGCTGGAGAAACAAACTGCGTATTTATAAATACCGAGTTTTTTTCTCCTGCGAAATGAAGTACACTTCGTAACTCCGAGTCACTCCCGATTTTTTACAGTGTACTTTTCAGCGGTTTACTTATACAATAAACGAAATGTCATTTGTCAACAGGAAACTGTAAAATAGTGAGCAGAATAAATATTTATTTATTTTAAACTAAGTCGTTTACAAAAGAATATTTATCCTGTGAAAATTATACGGACAATACATCATTGTACTCTTTACCCATTTTCTCGTAAATCAAAACTAACACCCTATGGGAATAATTCGCCGAATTTTATCAATAAAAAAAATTCTACTGAAAATAACTTTTCTACTGTAGTGAAAATTAAAATTTTTCTATAAGGTCTTCTATAAAACTTTGTTCTTCATTTCCTTAATTTAAAAAAGTTCCCAATTTTTACAACTCCATTTAAAATACATAATTACACTGACAAATAAATCTAAACACTAATAATGACTTTTTGTGTTCTTCAAAAGAAAAAAAAAACAACTAATAATAACAATAGAAGAAACCTAAATCATTTAGCGTTACTAGGAAGGCTCTTGTTTCCCAACTTAGAAGTTTTCTAGCTACATATATAATTTTCCCCGAAAGGTTTCATCGCACCAAAAGGATACCGCTCTGGTGATGAAAGAGAGCGTACCATAAACTAATGAAAAAGGAAGAAAAAGGAAATACAAAATACAAAACACCAAATCAAAGATTAGTTTTGTATAGAAAAAGATGAAAAATATAGTGCGATATTTGTAAGGGGCTTGGGGGGTAAAGGAACTGACGGGGTTGCGCCAAATGAAGTCACAACTCTAACAGCGGGTGGTCGACAGATTTTTTTAACATCCTACTCACTCTCATTCTTTCTTTAGCATCCATATATACACATATAAATATAACCTAACCTATAAAACGTTTATATATTATCCATATTATTGAGAAATCTAAACTTAAAAGACTTTATAGATATGTTTAGAGATTTAATACACAAGCTCTGTAGCTAAACAGTGGAAACTAAACGTAAACCAACGAATAAGTCATCTATTGTATTGTAAAAGAAAATAATAAGGCATCAGAGGCGTGGGATCACAAGATGTCGGCATCTTTCATCTACTTCTTTAGCCTCCACACTTGTTTTCTTCAAAATACCTTTTCACTTCTTCACTTCTCTTTACATCCGTACCACAGATTCAAAAGTAACCTATAATGTGTCTATAAGATCTGGGTCTTCAATGTAGACTTTTTATCCGGGCTTTTTATCTCTAATTTTCTCACCGAACGAGCCAAAGAGAGCCATCATCATGAGACATTATTGTTGCTCTAACACCCCCGTGGTGACATGCCCGACTGACAAACTCTCTATTACTATTTTGCTACTGAGCTGACGCAAAAAATAATCTAGTGTGTGTAGGCACAGCGAGCAAGAGAATAAATAAAGAGAGTGGAAAAAAAAAATATTGTGGAAATAAAAAGTGAAAAAGCCGAAGTGAAGAGAAGAATAAAGACAAGCAGAAAGTTAAGATAGAGAGGGTCGAAATGTATATATATATATATATAACTTGCATGAACGAATTTCTATGTAATGTGTGAATGGAATTTTAGATATTTGTGTGTATTATATAGATGAGCGAGAGTTCGGATATATATTATGTGAGAGGTGTCAAACGTGCCGACACCTGATCGCTCAATGTCCAGTCTCTTTTATATTTATTCCATTTGTTGCTTAAAAAACCCTGCAGTGCGACGGTTCTCTGCTTGATGTATAAATATATAGTATATGTGCGTATGTGTATGTATGTTTGATGTATGAGTGTGTTTAGCTTGTGGACAACCAGGACAAGTGGCATTGACTTTACCTGTGATGCTGTGTGATGATGGTCGATAATGTTTTTTAAGAGCTGCTAGAGCTGTCACAATGAAATAAGATCTATTGCTTGGATTTTTTTTTATTTTTTTGTTATCTTTAGTGGGATCGCAGTCAATTGATGTTTATTTTTAATATAATTTTGTTTTTATAATTCTATCATAAATGTGACACGAATCGGCTTTTATCTGTTTATTACTTTACCACATACTTTGTGCCGGTAATAAATAACTTTCAAGTTATTTGTTAAAATTATTAATTTAATGAGTTGACTAATTTTTAAAGCTTAAAACATTTGACCCTACTTTGTATTTAGTTGCCTGTCTGTAAAAAGTTCTTGAGAGTTAACACTCTTGACTAAAAAAGTGATCATATAATAAATTTATACAAATTTTCAGCGTTAATTTTATCACTTTGTAATGATATTTGAAATAACCAAAAGAAAATTTTTTATTATAAAGTAGAAATACCTAGTAACTGATCAGAAAACTAGTACTCGATCACTCATATATTTGTATATCTATATTTAGTAAATGTAAATATACAAATACATGAGTGATCGGGTACTAAGTCTCTTACCTTACATAGTTTTATATTAAGGGGGACCACTAGTGTGACCGTCTGAAAAAAGATGATTTTTGGGAATCTTACAAAAAAACCCGACTAGAAATTATAGTGAGGAATGCCGAAGAATTAGTGAGGGGCAAGTTTGGATTGCCTAACTTAGGCAAGCCTAATATGCGCCTAATTACATCCATGTTAGGCAAAGCGAAGATCGGTTTGCCAAATATGGATGGAATTCGGGACATCTATGGCAAGCCGAATTACGGCAAACCTTCGGTTACCGTTACTTCCTGCAAGTAAGGTGTTCCTAAGGTTTCTCGAAGTTTAACCTGCCAAGCTTGAGGGGAACTAGGGACATCTATGGCAAGCCGAACTTCGGTAAACCTTTGGCTACCGTCATTTCCTGCAAGTTAGGTGTTCCTAAGGTTTTTAGAAGTTGGCTTGCCAAGCTTAGGTGGAACTAGGGACATCCATGGCAAGCCAAACTTCGGTAAACCTTCGGCTACCGTTATTTCCTGCAAGTTAGGTGTTCCATAGATTTCTAGAAGTTGGCTTGCCAAGCTTAAGGGGTACTAGGGACATCCATGGCAAGCCGAATTTCGGTAAACCTTTGGCTACCGTCAGTTCCTGCAAGTTAGGTGTTCCTAAGGTTTTTAGAAGTTGGCTTGCCAAGCTTAGGTGGAACTAGGGACATCCATGGCAAGCCAAACTTCGGTAAACCTTCGGCTACCGTTATTTCCTGCAAGTTAGGTGTTCCATAGATTTCTAGAAGTTGGCTTGCCAAGCTTAAGGGGTACTAGGGACATCTATGGCAAGGCAAACTTCGGTAAACCTTTGGCTACCGTCATTTCCTGCAAGTTAGGTATTCCATAGATTTCTAGAAGTTGGCTTGCCAAGCTTAAGGGGTACTAGGGACATCTATGGCAAGGCAAACTTCGGTAAACCTTCGGCTACCGTTATTTCCTGCAAGTTAGGCGTTCCTAAGATTTCTCGAAGTTTAACTTGCCAAGTTTAAGGGGAATTAGGGACATCTATGGCAAGCCGAACTTCGGTAAACCTTCGGTTACCGTTCCTTCCTACAAGTTAGGCGTTCCAAAGATTTCTAGAAGTTGGCTTGCCAAGCTTAAGGGGAACTAGGGACATCTATGGCAAGCCGAACTTCGGTACTTGAATGTAAATCTTTAGCGTGTACTCATAACCTTCTTTTAATCTACTCATAATAGTACTGCTGGACAATTTCGATTTAATTGACAACTTTATTCGATTAATTTTTTATATTTAATTAATAATAAATTTTTTTATATACTTTTTTGATGGGGGTAGAGCCTATATACTTTTTTAACAATTTTATACATAACACTATAATCAAAATTACACATATTACAATTATTGATATACCAGATTTTATAGTGGACAAAAAAAAATAAGAAATTTTTTCGTTATTACTAATAATAGATATTCAATTATATTTTGCTGTTTTAAAAGTGATGTATTCTTTCAATCTCATGTAGCACAAATAAACTTAGTAGTCACTATCGGTAGCGTAGCCTAGTCATTAATGCGTCGGTCTTTCGTTCGTTAGGTCCCGGGTTCGAATCCCACTAAAGCGTGCGCGGTTAGTTGATATTTATAGCGTTTTTTCCCGAAATAAAAAAATTCTACTAGATTAGGACTCAAATTAATCACATAACTGACGATTTCCGCAAAGCCAAAATAATTATTCAAAAAAAAAAAAAAAAATCAGAAATCGAGTAATTTTTTTTTTTAATTTAGTTTAAATTTTTATACTCGGTCGCTTGAGAGTCACTTAGGACCTTTGCAGCAAGTGTGGCTTCCAAACTGCTGCCGAATTTGGAAGCCAAGTAAGGCTGAGTCTCGCAACTGCGTTACATCCCAAACATCGCCCTTGTTTGGATACCTTACTTGCCACAAGTTTGGCTTCCAAACTGCCACCGAATTCGGATGCTAAGCTTAGGGCACTTTAGGCTTAGGATCCTTGCAGCAAGTGTGGCTTCCAAACTGCCACCGAATTTGGAAGCCAAGTAAGGCTGAGTCTCGCAACTGCGTTACATCCCAAACATGGCCCTCGTTTGGATGCCTCACTTGCCACAAGTTTGACATTCGGCTTGCCTCATTTGGAGCAAACTACCGCCTCACTACAATTTCTAGTCGGGAACTACTGCATGGTATGTTGTAATGTTCTAAGAATATATTTGAGGATACATAATAGATACAAGATGAAATTTTTGGACCAAATAACTCAAAATTCAGCGAGTAATACACAATCTCTCTACGCTCAACAAAAAAAGCCCCTCCTACCGCTGCAGAGATAGCGACTTTCACAGTACATGAAATCAAAAAAACTAAAAAGTTTATTAAATTAGAAGGTAATTCCCTACCATGACCTCGAGCTAAGAAAAAAATGAAATTTAACAAAATGGTGTTTTTAAAAAAAAATTCAAATTTCGCGAGAAAAATTGATGACTTTTGGCCTGCCAAAATCAAATCGATCGGATGATTTGTTTTCGAGTTATAGACGCACCAACATTGAAAAATGTATTTTTGAGAACCGATAAGCGGCTGCTCTTCAGATGGCTGTAACTCAAAAAAACTATTCGAGAAATACACTTGAAATTTTAGTATGTTACTCTCTTAACATGAATAAGTGAAATTAGTGAATATTCACTTAATTTCACTAAGTTAGGGTTCGAGTGGATTTTTGAAGCTATTAACTATCAAAGTATACAAAAAAAAAATTGATTTTTTTCCACAATTCTACACTAGTGATCCCCTTTCATAAAATTTATTTATTCCGGAAGCGAAATCTTTAAGTCAAAATATTGATTTTGCAAAAACAAAACTCAAGTATTCGAGTAGATCCTTATACTGTGGTTTTGATAAATGGTAAAAGAGTTTGAAGTAGATGAATCTCTGCATGTATGCGTCTATACATATGTATATATGAGAATCTCTATGTGTAACAAAACACAGATAGAACATTCATAATATTATCTATACATACATTTATAAAGAATGAATCGTTGGCAAAGTCATCGTAAAGAATATTATATTATATATTCTTGACTACCTGAATCTTTAAACAATGATCTCTCGCCACAGGTGGTGGTGACTTTTTTTGTTATTTTTTAAATCCATTAATTATTCCGATCGCTTCTTAGCTTCGTTAATCACAACAAATATAAGCAACATTTCAGATGAATTAGACAAGCCAAAGTATGTACAAGACTCCTGAGAAAAGTGCGTGACATTTTCACCTGTAAAATACCCTAGACTCATCCACCATATCGGACTTAAATGTTCCCACGTCAGGTCCTTGGCGTCGTCTCATGACCCAGACGACTGGAGACTGGAGACTGGATCAAACCGATCAGAGATTAGAAACAGATTTTTTAAATCTCACCATCAGAATAACACGGTGGCCAAAATTTTTACCCTGCCTCACCAACCTATCAGACATCGATCACCTCCACAGGCCAATCGTACTGATCCTTTTGCATCACATACTTTTTTTCCTCCATTTTTTTTACGTTTTTATCAAGTCACCTGAGAGAGTCCAGTGAAAGTTGTTGTTGTTTGGATTTGACATATGGTAGACTTTATCTATTTAAACAACACGCGTCTCCATCACTAAACAGAAAATGGTTGTCGTTAGACAACCAAAGTTTATTTTTTTCTCTACTAAAGGAGTTATCCGTAAAATAGTCAAGACGCAATTATACCAATGTTGTTTTGTAAAATAAATTGATAAATTAATTGATTATCAATAAATTAGATAAAATATGATGTCAATATATTTGAACCATGAGTTAGATTATCCTGTGTACAATCAACCGATCGATCAATTGAATCGGTGTACGAAGCGAAAAAAGGCGTCGATCAAAATGCGTATCTCAGTACATATCAAGCCCTCAAATTAATATCCCGGTATATTAGATGACTGTTTAAGATAATGTACCACACACTTGTATATATAATACATATTTATATATCTAACTAACGAATCGCGAGTACCGGTGCTTTGAACTTTTATCATACATTCGATTCAATTTGTTAATGTGATATCGATTTATTGTAAAGATTAAAGCATATATATAGACATATATGTGTGTGAATGTATATATATTATATATGTATGTACATATATACCCTCATATATGTGCATATATGGCCAGAACAGAAACAAAGAAAGCGGCTTCGTTTCACGCCACAGCCTTAGGCCCACAGTGATGAGGAATCCATTAAGTGGACAAAGCATTTGGACGTGTTCTTTATTCCTATGAGGAATGCTTACATATTTTTTTTTTTGATATATTATATTTTTTTATTTATTTATTTTTTACATTCTTTTGTTTGATCACCACTTAATTCTATTCAATAGACGAACCTCTTTTTTGATTTAGTCTAATTTACGTGACGATGATGATTTTTTTTGTCACTATATATTTTATTTAAAGGCTTATCCTAATGAATTATTCTGACAAATTAGTGTCATTAGTCTTCAATTATATTTATCAACTCTATTGTGACCGAATAAAATTGTTTCAACACTTGGCTTTTTGTGTATCACCACAATACACGTCTTGATAATCTTTCATTTTTTTTACCTCTCATCATATTTTTTATACTTTTTTAAATTTATTGTTTCTAATGACTTTCAAGGCAACATTAATAATTACGCGTGTCATTAAATTTTAATCGGATTAGATAAAATATTTAAGTATACGAGTCATGAACTGTTTGATGTTGTCTACAAATTAACTAAAAATAATTTTATTTCTTCATTAAATATAAATAAAAAGGTGATTTGACGAGCAAAAAGGGGTTAAGAGTGAATTCATTTCCAAGTCGTACAGTTGTACCAAAACCATAAGATGTGTGGGGTAACCTGATCGACTTATCAATAACCGTGTAATTATAGTATACCAAAGAGTTGGTTGGGCTCAAAACAAGCCATAATAAGACGTAAGCGTCTTTCCCACGAGGTAACCTTATATCCCTGACGTATATGCCGGCGTCCGGCCAGGTCTTTTCAGTCTTTCAGGACATCGCATAGGCAGCAGCAACAGGAGCGAGACCTGGAGTAAAATACCGCTTTATAGCCTATGCCGTCTATGCTATACTAAATGCTATTAATATATAGTATACTAAGTCCATAAGAAATATAGTAAACTAAATAAAAAGGATACGGCAATATGCATCGTGATTGTGTATACTAAAACCACCGCACGTTTTATCCGCCCTCGACACATACACACATTTATTTCTCGACCTTGCAGCAGTACTACACATGCAACCACCGTACCAGCAAGCTTATCCATTCAAGCTTTGCCTTATTTATATACATATACATATATATATTTACTTCTATTCTGCTGTTTTCATCCGTTGTTTTGCCCGCAAGCTATTGTTAGCGAATTAATTTATTACGACCCAATTATCAGTGTGTTACCTGTCTGTCAGCTGGTCCATGTCTTTTGCTATTATAAACCATTCCTAAGGTATTTTTAAACGCATCTGAGTTTATTTAAATATACATATATGTACACAGAAAAAAAGGATTTCTTGGCGCAAGAAATATTTTGCATTACGAAATGAAAACAAAAATTTTCTTAACGTTTAAAGACTAACCCCGCTCTGACGGACTGCTAATCAAGTTTAAAATCAATGAAACTTTTTTTAGTATGTTTATGTTAAAATATTAATTAAAATGATTTTTCAAAATAACTTGTTTATAATATCATTCAATCATATCTTTTATGGAGATATAGTTTTATTCATGTAAATAGATAAAGTTCCCTTTTCAAAAGTAAAAAAACCGAGTGTAGTTCTAATAGCGGTCTGTCAGACCGGCATAACCTGTAGGGTGAAAATTTTTGAGGTTATCCTTTAAGACGCGTTTTCATTTATTTCTTTATTCGCACTTAACTGGATAAACGGTACTATCTTTGTTGCACTTGTACAGTAAATAGGAACTTTGTCTAAGCTTTTTTCGTAAACGAATGGAAGTTATCAGAAAATTGAAGTGCACTTCGCTAGTTCATATAGTAAAGCATCGGGTACACAGAGAAAAAAATATAGTAAAAATTACAATCTTATAGTAACATTTACTAACAGATATAAAAAAATACATTCTGTATTGTAATTATTACTAAACGTTTAGTAAAATTTACTAGTTAGTAATAATTACATAATAAGATATTCAAAATTACTATGCGTAATGTATTTTTTACTAACACAATTGTATTTTTTACTATCTGTATAGTAAATTTTACTATAAGTATTTTTAATAAATACAAATTTAAGAAAGTTAATTTTCTAATATAATATAGGATTTGTTACTATACAAAATATTAAAAATTACTATACGCAATGTATTTTTTGCTAACACGATTATGTTTTTTTACTATATGTATAGTAAATTCTACTATGTATAGATAAAATTAAAATTTGGTGGGGATAGCATATACAAATATGTATTACAAGTTCTGAGACTTTTGTCCAAAGGAGACATCGGGCCGTCAGACATAGGAAAGGACTCGCGCGCGGGAGATCAGGGTTCGAATCTCGGTTGGAACAAGTGATTTTTTGAAAAACAAAAATCGACACCAATACCAATACAGATGGCATAAATAACAATAGTAATTAAAATGATAGTAATAATAATAAAAAGTTAAAAGCTAATAAAAATTTTATTTTATTTTTTTCCATTCTAATATAGTAAAATTCACTAAACGGAATAGTAAAATTTACTAAACGGGATAGTAAAATTTACTTATCTGTTTATGAATTTTTCCTATAAATCTTAAGCGTTTCAAGATTACTATCTAAATTTAGTAATTATTCCCATATTTATTAGTAAATTTTACTATATTTTTTTCTCCGTGTATATGTCTTTATTTTGCGTTTAGAGCTTTTATTTCAGAGAAAAGCTTGGACAAAATTATCTAATAACCGTTCTTAAAGGTTGAAACTAGAAAAAATTTTTTGCGTCAAAAAATAATATTTTTTTTTGTGTATATTTTTTCTTACGTAACCTTGAACTTGACTTATTAATAATTTATTGCTTGTATTTAATTTTTATAATGACGTTAAATATAATTTTACAATTTAAAACTCGAATAACTCGGTTATTGCGAACAAGGCTTTCATGTCTCATCAGGGAATGTGATCCCAAGAATGTAAGAGAGTTTTTATAATAAAAAGTAATACATCCAGTTACACAGTTCGATAGCTCAATCGCGCGAACCGAACCCCGAGTGACAAGCTATGAGTCGCGGTATGAAGAGGAGACATGCCAGAGGATATCCCGCGGCACATCAAAGACGCTAATGCTCCTTCTTTTTATTTATTTTTCATTTCATTATTTTTTTTTATACTCACATTTTTTTTATAAATATATTCTCTCCATCCCCCTCTCTGTCTTTCTTCAATATCACATTATATATCCGTGTCTACTTCTTACATCCAGCGAGTTACCTTCTATCCCATCCCTATTCGCTCCAAAGTCTTCTACCATTTAATTCCGTTCGCCATTGACCAGGTATCGGATTCTCCCCTCATCTTCTAAGATATCCCTCTAGTCTTAAGCAAATAAATTTAATCTCCAATCAATTTTATTATTATTTATATATACACGGAAAGAAATTTCCTTTAAAAATTACCGTTAAATTCACTGTAATCGTGGGACGAATGGCACGACCTAATCGTTTGTCGGTAAGTCAGATAATTTTTAACCTTTTTTCAACAAATTTTACCGTAGTCTACTGTAAATTTTATTCGGTTTTCGGTAAATTTTATAAAGTTTACCACAAAATAAATGAATTTTTTCCTAATTTTTATTTCGAAAATGGTATTAAATAAAAGCACTGCATTATGTCCCACGATTACAGTGAATTTAACGGTAATTTTTAAAGGAAATTTCTTTCCGTGTATTTACATGCATTTTTATAAATCTAAAAAATAATAAAATAAATAGAAATATATATCTATATTTATATTTATATATAATAAGCAATAAAGAACGAAATAAAAAAAAAAACAAGTTTGTTGTTTATCGTCGTGACTATCTGCAATTTCACGTGAGATATTTTGTTATACTGGTTTTAAAACCGAGGCGTTATAATAATTTAAAAAGGTGAAATTTTTCACTCAATAAATCTGTTTGCAATTAGTAAGAACAGCACGCGATGCTTACACAAATTTACAACACATTCACGCACTCGAACACCATATACTCGCACTCTCACATGCTAAAGGATAAATGACGTCACAAGGAACGCGAACCACGACGACCGCCTGCCGAGCGGGTGGTTCACTAGTCAGATACAACTGCGACGACGTTATGGGCATAAATTTCGTTCAAATTAAAATCGTTTTGTCCCCTCTTTACATTCTGTGAAGATCTTACACTGTAAAAAAATTTCGGAGTAATTACAGATTATATTTAAATCTGAACTCACTCTGTCACTTGGAGTTCCGAAATTTTACAAAAAAAATCGCTCTGTATACAAAGTAAAGAAGGAGTTTGTCTTTTCAGAGGAGTGATTTCACATTCACTCCGATTCAAAGTTTTAATATTAAAATAAGCTTCCCTCGGATTGAACGCTCGTTGACTCCGCTAATTTTTTACCGTGTATAAGAACTTCTCATGCAGGGGGCAAAGTGGACCCCTTAAAATTTTCTATCCGTCAATAAATTCGTACGGATAATAAGCTTATCGAAATTTCTTAAGTAATAAGGGCTAAAATGGACCATCAACACTGTCATTAAATATGATTTATTAAGAAATTTAAAGATAATAAAATTACATATTAAAATTATATCGCAGCAGACTATTAAAATGATTTTTTATATTATTAATACAACTGTTTTATAGTTATTTGCAAATATCACACCTGCAGTTCGCACAACTTTGTTGTGAACACCGGCACATGAATCATGGGCCCAATTTTTACATTGGCCACATCGAATCCATGGCTCTTCCCTTTCCTCTGATTGTTGTCTTCTCCGTCGTTTTAATATCAAATCCGGAATTTTTTGGAGAGTCCACTTTGCCCCTAATTTTCGATTTTTCAAATTCAATGGACGCAGCATAATGAAGTGAAAATAAGTATCAAGGGTCTGAAAAGAAGTAAACGCGTAAAAAAAATTATTGATATTATAATTATTTTCCTTAAGGGGCCCACTTTGCCCCCTCTCTCCTATATACCCATAATGTATGCATATATGTATATATATATATTTATTGTTACTATACTCTCATCTTGCAAATATCATCGTGAGATTTATGCGTACACAATATATATAAAAGCCTGTAGGCTCTCATCTTTCGGCTGCCACGCTACGCTTAATAAATATCCCGAGGGCCCAACGACCGACCGATTGATCTGTAGACCTGCAAGCTTGTAATTGAGATATTGCTTTTACTCTCATTTCATTTCAGATCCGCTATGCAAATAAATTCTCTACTGCTGTTATAAAATAAAACATTACTATCTAAACATGTTTTTTTTTTCTTATTTATTTATACAACTCGGTCATTAAAATTTTATTTATTATTTAATTATTTGTTTACTCGATAAAAATTAAAGTTATTTTTATTATTAAAATTATTTTATTCCAATATTAATTAAAATAATTTAATGGGTAATTATTTTTAATTTTAAATGAGAAATAAAATTTCATGTCCGATAAAAATAAATTTATTTAGATGTTTATGTACAATAAGGCTTTGGTTGAAAAAAAAAATTGTAATAAAATAAATAATACACACTTGAAACAACTTGGTAGCAGTTAGTAACGGCAATATATAGGATGTATAATAATTTTTTTATTAATGGAAATAGAAATGACTGTACGATCGCGTGTCTACAGCCCATGATCATCTGTACATGAGAATGACTAGATAATTCTCGACCCCTATTTTAAAGCGCCGTGCAGCAACTCGTTATAACCAATGAGAGGCGTAACAACTAGTGGATTATCCGGGTGATAATATCCCCTGATTAATCACCCAGCTATCCATTCGAAAAGTAATCACAATCTTACCGATAAAATTGATCATTTATTCAATCGATAAAAAGCTGTTTACTCAGCATCTTTAAATATTTACACTTGGATCTTATATCCAGCGCTGTGTATCTTATAATTACCAATCATCACTTAAAAATAAAGTACATATAACGTTTAAACTCTTTACACTGTAAGCCGTTTTATACAGGTGTATTGACTTATATCAGGTGTTTTTTTCCTCACACTTACATGTTATAAATACATGCATAATTGATTTTTTCTTTACTAATATTACCGTTCCATTTACATACAAGTTGTCTATAACAATTTGTAACATATCTATTTTTATATGACTTATATTAAAGTATTTATCAATGTATATTTTTGAATTACTGCGGGTTAAAAAAATAACTTGATTTTGGCTTAATTTTGCAAAATAAAAATCAACCGGGTCTAGCAAGTCAAAAGCAAGTCAAGTTTAAGTTCTTTTTTAAATAAATAAATACGTATTTTAAAATATTAAAACACATTTGGTTTTGACTTGCTTTGGACTACGTTGTCCCAGGTTAAAAATCAAACTTGATTTAGGCTCACTTCACCTTATATTTTTATAAAGTTATCGATTTGCCGACAAATTCTTGTAAACTTTTAGAACTTTTTTGATCTTAGTTTGAACTTATCAGTCATCGTTTCGAGCACGGAGGTCATTCACCCTACTTTTGACTTTCTCAACCAAGTTGAAAAAAAGTTATTTATTTGCCTTACTAAAGACTTGATCAACTAACTCAAAATCCAAGCAGTATTTTTTAGTGTGAAATGTGTTTTTCACGTTTCAGCTTAGTTTTGACTTTTTCGCCGCATAAGGATAATTTAAGCCGAATAAGTCTAAACCAAGTCAATTTCGACTTGATTCAGACTTTTTCGCCTTAAATCGTGGTTAAGTCTGATCGGATTTGTCCTCATATAATTATATTCACATTGAGGGCAACATTAACTTAATCAAATAGTTAAGCTGTTGAGGCTTAATTGAGACTTATCCAATAAAAACTGCCGAATGAGACCAAAATCCGGTGTTGAGGCCAAAATCCGGAATTATTTATCGAGTCAGCTAGCCAAGTCTAAACCAAGGCGAAAACTCAATGTATTCTATATCTCCGAAAAAAAATCAAGTTTCTCTTCTGAGAAACGGTTCGAAATTTCGACTTGGTAAACCAAATCTAAATCGAGTTTTATTTTTGATCCGGGGTCTTACTTAGTATCGATTTACGCCAACTAAGTCAAGTTAAAGTCTCGTTGTTTTGGATTTGACTTAAATTTTTAAGTTAAATTCAATCTAAAGTCGATTTAAATTTGACTCAAAAGTCATCTTGAAGTTAAAAAAAAGTAAGTATAGCCAAAATCAAGTTAGCTTAGTCGAAATAAAGTTATTTTTTTTACCCGGAACTGTTAAATCAGACATCATGATAATTTTTATAAATATTTACGTCACGTATTTTTTTTATTGTAAAAAAATAGTAGAAAATTGAACAAAAAGACTAGAATCGCGTATATTAATAAATATGTCAACTTACATGCGGATTAAAATTTATCCATGCTAATAAGTTATAAAAGCTATAAAATATAAATATAGATATAGTTTAAAAAAATATTATGACAAAATATGTTTGATCATTGTTTTGTAACCGCACTACCTCTGGTTCTTCTGCTGTCTATAGTTATATACATATGTTTAGTTGGCGTAGTAAATTTTTTTCATCCATATGCTTATTTTTGTCATACGGCTTAAGAACACACGCGACAGAGGATTTTTGAAAACCAGCGATTATTTAAACAGTAGTCAGGGGATTAAAATTTTGGTACGTGCTTCTAGCACGTTTTCCTCAAGTATTTTGATAACGCGACTGTCGGTTTCTCTTTAACGAATGTATATATATATAAACACGTATATATGTGCATACATACATGTGACTAGATTTTTTCTACAGAACATAAAGATCTTTTGTGTGCTTGTAGTTGTATAGTAACAACTATTGTACGACGAAACGAGTAGAGTAGAGTAGAGAGAGTAGCTAATATTGGGATTTACATAATTAGATTTTTATTATTTTTTCAGGTCCCACAATAACCACTGCTCTCTAGACTAGAGATTTCTTGACACGTGCACAAGGAAAATAGTATGTTGATGTCTTTTGAAGAAGCCGTCGTATTTTTTTTGTTTTGTTTTTGTTTTTTGTCAACTAACATACTCCACATATCAATGAAATGAATAGTACTGCTAAGTATTTTTATAATTTTTTTTTTTGTACTCCTTTACTTTGAAAAAACAAAGATATAATATTTGGATTAAAGAGATAGAAAATAAAAATTTCAAAATAAATTGTGAGAACGAAAAAGGAAGAAAAAGAAAAACAACAAAGTTATTTTTGAAGCACGTGCTTCAAGTTGATTTTTTAACCCTTTGTTCTACCGTCGACAAACGCAGTGATACGAGGGTCTTGAATGCGTCTTGATGGACCGAGTTGTCACTCCAGTACAGTGTAAAAATATTGGAGAAAGAAAGACGATAGTTTAAGCTACATGAAGATCAAAAGGAGCGAGGGGACATCTTTACGAAAAAGATCTTCTTTCAAGATAACCAAAGGACTCTCCCTGTTCCTGGCAAAAGTGAATAAGCGATCGGTTGCTAAACCTTGAGCCTCTTCATTGGTTTACCACGTGCCTAAGTGCCCTATAAAGCATCACATTCCCGATACGAGTACGCTCTGTGTGCTTTGTATATAATAGTTGTATTGCTAAGCAACCGGGCACTTCAGGAGTGTACGCGGCTTGCGCCAATACGGAAACGGAAGCCACCTCTCGACGGCGTCGCGAACAACAGACACTTGTGTGTAGCTCCTGAGGATACTGTACACACTCAACCCTCACTTTGCTAAATACAATGCACATTATACATGAGTATTGCGACATTACAAACAAATATATGATACTGAAACATGATATTGGTATTTATTGCATTAGATGACTTAGACAAAATGGAGGATTTACGTTTTCTATCAACACTACAGTCGTATATTATATCATTTTATCACAACCTTGTGCTCGAATTTTTTTTATGACATTATTTATTCATGGAAGTAAAGCTCATGATCTTTTAATTTTGTCGTTTAATTTTATTAATAGTTATATATAATTCTGTACTCTCATTTTTATATTTAAATCTATTATTGATTCAATATATATATATATATATATATATATATATATATATATATATATATATATATATATATATATATATATATATATATATATATATATATATATATATATATATATATATATATATATATATATATATATATATATATACAGAAAAAGAGGTTATGTTAAGATTTATATTATTGAATTTAATTTATCAATCTTAACAAAATTGAAAAAATGATTCTTAATACTCTGAATTAAAGATTTTTGGTGGCAGTAAAAAATGATACGATTGAAAAAGAAAAATAATTTGAATCACACTAAGCTGCGTAATCTGTAACAGTTGGTTAGAATAATAAAATTATGAGTGCAATTGGTTGCAAAAAATAAAATCAATATCATGGATTTGCTTTGCGGATCTTTATTAGGTCAGGACCTACAAACATATCCCGTAACAATCATTAATACGGATTATCTTCGGCGTTAGATTTCATGATTGAGGACGATACCATGGCGACCACCATACAACACCGTACATTTAGCATCATCTACGTACTTCCCCTCTTGATCTATTTTCAAGTAATCCCTCGTGCAAACCAACAAACAGTGACAGCTGTTGACGTTGTGTATCCGCTTTCGAATTAGCTAACCGCCGATTCTAAAAGAACACTGCATTACCATATAGTACATCTTATTTCTTTGTGTCTCCATACATATATACGTACACACACGTACTCATTGCGAAACTCACCTAAAAATTTGTATTTATCAAAGAATTTATTTTTCATCCCCGAAGATTATCAGTCAACATTGTCATCAATAATGCAAATAACTTAACAATACATATCCTTTTTTTTTACCTCAAAAGCATCGAGTCAAGAAGAAGAATATAAAGAAAAAGTTACAGTTCATTCTTAATTCTTTTTTCCACTGAATTTTTTATCCCAAGTAATCGCAAATCGTTTAAGCCACAAAACGCTCGATTAGTCGCCAACTATTATAAATAATCCCATTTGTTATTGAGGGCGTAGTCTCTGTGATGTGCCGCAAATATTTTAAGGGACTAAATATATGTCATGTAGAGTGAAGAATGAAAAAAAAATAAGTAAAATGTAAAAGTATTGAATGGTGAGCTCGATAAAAAACTAAAAAGAAATTAGGTAAATATTCGTGGTGGATAAAAGAGATTAAGGCAATATCATCAGCGGCGATAGAGCACTTTATAGTGACACACCTGGAGTGGTTCGGCTTTCACGCGAAATAAGATCACTCGTTGAGATTACGCTCTATTTTATTATTATCTTATCCAGCTAATCGTAAAGAGTTTAAGGTTGGTGATTCTGGATGATGATCAATAGAATAAGATGGACGTAAGACAGATGTGAGATGTGAGGAAGAAAATAAAAAGAAATACGGGTACTTCTGTGTTATGCTTTGGAGACACGCAAGTTTTAAAGGATATATTTATATATATGAGAAAAGTAACTCACTATACTGGTAAGGTATAAAAATACTTGGCGGATGAGTTGAACAGAAGCTAGGGAGTGACTAATCTGACTAGCAAATATTTAGATTGTCGTATTCACTGGTATTGATACATTGAGTCCGGACTCCCGAGTATTTTTGGGGAGAAAAAGGAGAAAAAATAACTGGGGTTGATGCTGGATAGCAAAGGATACTGATGTATTTATATATGGATGTATGTGAGCGTATACATATACAAGACTTTCGTGATTGTTTACTTACTATGTATGCGCTACTGCGATTCTTTGAAAACACTCGGGTAAATTTCCGGATATATAGATGTTAGATACGGCATTGTCGGGCTACTGGACATTCTAGATATATATGTGTACAGAATTACGAACAAATGATAGTTTTAGGGGTGAATACAATGAAAATGTTGTGGGAAATGGTGGATAGGTTTTTAACCCTTTGTGGAAACAGATTTTGGAAAAGATTTTTTTCTTTAGTGTTGAATAAAATAACAAGAAAAAAATTTCGACTATTTCTTGTCAAAATAGGTTACAAATTTCTTAGAAATAGATTTTTATATTTTTTTTTAATAGTACATTTAGAAGAAAATCTTACACGGACTTTTTTTACTATTGCAAAACTCGATAACACTAAAAAATGTGCGGATTGAATTTGGGGTAAATAAAAAACGGGCGACTGTGTATTTTATTTAATCTCCTTAAACTCAAATTCACTCCGAAGGGGAGTTTATTTTAATATTAAAACTCCGAATCGGAACCCGGGTCAAAATATCGAGCCTCAATCTAGCCTCATCAAACCCAAGTAAGCCTCAATCCACTCACTGAGTAAAAAATGCATTTTGAGCCTCAAATGATGCTCGAAGATCCTCAATAAGCCTCAATGAGCCTCAGTTGAACCTAGTTCCGACTATGTACTCTAAATTCGATTAGTATTATTTTAGGCTCTTTGGTCACCATTTGAGGCTCATTGAGGCTCTGTGAGCATTATTTGAGGCTCATTAAGGCTTTTTGAACATCATTTGAGGCTCAAAATCCTTTTTTACTCAGTGAGGCTGCATTGAGGCTTACTTGGGTACGATGAGGTTAGATTGAGGCTATATATTTTAACCCGGGAGTGAACCTAGATTCAAATAAAATCCGCAATCACTCCGAATTCACTCCCGAATTTTTTATTTAATTGTATGACTTAATTTTTTATATTTTCATCGTTTTTCATGACTTATCTCATTGCGCTAAAAAAAGTCAACTTGACATTCATCATCAAATTATCTTACTTTCTAATAATATTTAACCTTTTTTGTTTCTTTCTCTATTCTTAAAGAAGCTATAGATATAAGTATATTAATATAATGTAAATAGAAGGAGAAATAGGAAGAATGGGAAATGTATTTTTATCTTAAAATATAAAATCATTATAAGCTGGTTATTTAATCAGGTTAGACGAGCAGAAACTTGATTACTAAACTAAATAAGAAAATAAAACTAAAATAAATTTTTTTAAATTGTAACCGACCTCATCTTTAATCTCTACTCAACTATTGAATTAGACGCCTAAATTAGTAGATCGCTATCATTTTGATTCTTAAATTTTTAATTCGTTTATAAATATAAAATTAACATTATCACAAAATATATATAAACATATATATATTTATATTTATTTGCTTATTTTTAAATACAAATATTACATTGATTTAATTTATTTTGATGAAATAAAACAGCAAACTTTTTATTAAATGTTAAAAGTTACACAAATATACTTAAAACAATTTAAATTTCAATGTATATGAATATAAATTTATATATGAACGAGAGCTTAAATATCACGTGTTGTAAAAAGTGATCCAACGTCTAAACCTTTCATTCGCATGTTTTCGCAAAGGTACCGACTAATTTGCTAGTGTATGTATATATATATATGTATATATATACATATATAAATTCCCGAAGGACTCGTCATAAGTATTCGGCTTTGGTGCTCAACAGTCTAGATCTTAAGCCGACGGTAATACGACGTCAAGCTGGTAAATAAGCGAAAGAAGAAACATTATTTGGTTTTATTCGCTTTCCTAACATATATACATGTATTTATAAATATATTTATAATATATATCCAGCTATTTAATCCCTTTTGATACATATTTTTAACTGATCGGTTTAGACAAAAAAAAAAAATGATTAATCTCAAAATTTTATTTAATAATATACTTTAAATGCTTAAAATTAATAAAACAAATGTCGTACATGCTCGGAATAAAAGATTAAAATTAATTGTAGGCTTAAGATAATTATTTACCCTCACTGTATCGCCGTGGATATTAAGTAAAAAAAAAATATTTAATAACAACATTCTGGGAATATTTCTGTACATAGTCTTTAGTAGAAATTACATGGAAAATATAAATATGCGGAACGATTCCGTGACCTCTTCGTAACACGAAGCACATATACACACCCGTATTGAATGAATGATTGATAAATTCATGATGGGGTCGTGGGATGTGACAGCTGCGATCAAAGCCCTACGTCTTTGCTCGATTATTATATTAGTCTCTCTATTTTTGACGCATTCTTTTTTCTCAACCTGACTCTTTACTTACACTACTCGTATACTCAATATTTATATACATATATACGGATATAGATATATATTTTGTATTCAACTATGAAAGCGTACAATAAACCATTAATTAACCTTCATTGCCCTCATACCATTTTACTAATAATCATATAAGTATATTTTTACATACTCACATTATTTATTATTCAAATATATAAATATATACCTTAAAATATTATTATTTAATTTTTATTAAAATACATAAACAACTCAAAATAATATATAAATAAATACATATATAAGTGAAATTTATATTTTATTATTTTGGATGTGATTTATATACATTGCAAAAATTAGGGGATTGAATGCGAAGTTATTTCGGAGTAATTCTGGAGCTGATGCGGAGTGAATCTAGAGTGGATAATTGTTTATTTTTTTAATCCCCTCATAGTAAAATTCACTCCGAAGAGAAATTTAATTTAGTATTGAAAATCCGGTTCGGAGTGAATACAGATTTAGTCTGTATGCAGAGTGTTTTTTTTTTTTTAACCCAGGTGGAAATATTTGGCCGAAAATAGGCCGAAACAGCTTAATTTGGTCGAAATCACGCCGAAACTATAAAATTTTATTGAAAGAGGCCGAAATTTGGCCGACAGTTGAATCGGCCTGTTTTCGGTTATAGTATTTTTATTAAATAAAATTATGGTACTAAAAACTATGGGACTTAAGTCCCAGAACTTTGAGTGACGGAGTGAATTCGGGTTTGAATAAAATCCGTAACTCCCAATTTTTTAGTGTAGATCTTCTCAATTGGTTTTTTTTTGAAAAATTTATTTTCCATGTTTTTTTTGATAAATTATATAATATTTTTTTTTTAAGTTACAATTACTGGCGCCAGTAGACAAACATATGATATATTTATATGTAAATATTGCCTTGTCTTGTACGATATATAACTAATGTATTACGTATTCAGCTGATTATTGATCTGATCAATTTCTTTGTACTCAACTTTATGAATAAATAATGAGCATGTGGTAGTAAGCTAATAATCATTATAATACGATAGTAAAAAAATATATATATATATATATATTATAGTGTGCTATTCTATTTTAATAAAATTCTGTATCTTCAGAACTGCAGTTGCGAAATTAAATAATTCAATTTTTAAATTAAAAATAAATTCTAATGAGTTTTATCTGGTAAAATTGAAAGAAAATATTGATTATAGTTTTGTTTAACATCCAATAAATTTACGATAAAATTTTTGTATTTTTATATTTTAGTTTTTTTTTTTTTATGAGAAAAAAATAATTGAATAAGTATGAATTCCCAGGCGAGAATCTCGCGTGAAATAATCAAATGGTCTGGTCTGTTATCAGGTTCCCAGTAAGAGTGAGAAGGTCGATGATGGATAAAATTAAAGGGGCAGAAGTCCCGACGGGCATATTGAGTGTACGAGAAAGAATTACAAATTACAATACAACACAAAGGGAGTACAGAGAGACAAGTCAAGAGATGATGACACAAGCCCTGCGGTGTCGTTCTGTTTAATCGGGTGATTCAATAAATCCGTGCTCTACAGCTACTGGAGTCAGTGTTGTTGTATATAATTTAGTACAGAGTACGAGACATTACAAGGGTTAGATTGAGAGTTGTGTGTCTCATATCCCGCGAGAACATATCACGATGTAATGCTCACGATTAATTCGAATAAATTAATGTGAACCGCTGACACAGAGAGCCACAGGGTCGAGTCAGGATAACTATGCCAGGCAGTAAAAAAAATTTCATGATCGTATTATATACATAAGTCATTAAATTATTTTATTTTGTTATCAATTTTATTACCTATCATTAATCCAATTTACGATTAGTTGAAAATATTTATTAAAAAAAAAAAATAATAATAATAAAATATTTGTTATAGATACAATATTTAATAAGTGTCTTGTGTCTTTAATTATCAATTTATTTTTTTTATTTATAATCAGTCATTAACTACAAAAAAAAAAAATTAATTGCTTTTGTAGAATTAGATAAATTAAAGATTAATTGAATAATATAATAAATAATTTTTTAATTAAGTTAATTGAAGTTATATGAAACTTTAAATGCCGTCAGTCATCAGCCATTAGTAATTAGTATTGAAGACATTAATAATATTTAGAGATACATGACGAGGTTGTTAGATAATTTGAGTGATGAAAAAAAATCTATTACGTTTTTCACGGTGCGCGAGGTCACGGGAAATTTAATGATTGGTGTGGGCCGCGGGTACCACTTGATCGCTTATTGACCACTGTTGACTTGTGTTGACACCGCAGACCTTTGTTAGGTAGATAAATATATATCGTTGAGGCGCGGGTCAAGTGGATATCTGCGGACCAGGCGCGCCCACGCCAGGTTGAATTGCGCCGCGCAGACCACGACCAAGAATTACTCTTGTATAATAAGAACCAACATTTTTTTTAGTACCTAATATATATATATATAAAGATATGACTTGCATAGTTTCGTGATGAATGTAATAAAAGACTTCCAAGACACAATCTTGTTCATTAAATAAATTTATTACGAGTTTTATTTTAAACTTGCATCAAATCTAAAAATATTTTTAAGTTTTTTTTGCTCAGGAATTTAGGGGAATAGTAAATTTAAACGCTAAAAATACACGAAGAAAATTATATTATACTATATCTTTGATACTAAGTTTTTAATTTAAACTATTTGAAATGGTAGCAACATTTTTCAGTAGTAAAATAATTAGTTTTATCATTGAGAATGATAACAGTAACAATTGATGGTGGTGACGATTACTATCGAAGATGCTAATTGTAACTATTAAAGATTGTAATTGTTACAATCGAAGATGGTAACTGTTACCATTCAAGGTTGGAAAAATTCTGATACAAAAAATAGGATTAATTTATAAATTTAAATCCTTTATTTACATCCATATTTTAGCTATGTCCATTTTGTCCTTTAAATAATTAAAATAAGTAACAATACAATCGTCCAAGTCCGAATATAATAAAAATTTCCAAATATTGGAGCTGTTATTGATAACTTTAAATGATTGGGTATGATCATCAAAATAGCAACCATCCAAGTATTGAGTGATAAGGAAAACTTTATCATCAATAATCAGTATTTTTTAACAACATAAAATAATGGAGCATCATTTGATCTGTAACGCCGATATTTAAATTCTTTATTAGTTTAGACAGTAATTATTATTTGGGCTGATGGTGACTATTACCATCAGGTTATTAAGAATTACGATGTTGATAATAGTTATAATTAGTTAAGATAATAAAAGTCATAATTTCTGATTATCATCAATAATTGTTGATTGTACCATACAGTTGGTAGGTACTACAATTCAGATTGTCTATTTAATAATTTAAATGATATTTACTACTATCGAAATCACCTTAGAAATTTTATTATCACTAAATGATAACTTTTATGATAAAATTCTCTCTGTGTATGAATTTTCGTACTCGCAAATTTTTAATAAAAATTAAATGCTTACTTGGCTCTAAATAAATTTCATTAAAAACATGGACTACAAGATATTCCTAAATTTTTTTTCGAATATTTGAATCTCTAGTTTCTGAAATCAAAGAAAGGCAGATCATATTAGTTAAGAACTTTTTTTTTTCATAATTCAAATTGGAAATATAAAAATAAATGACATGAAAAAAAAAAATTACTAAATAAATAAATATAAACAATTTACTTTCAAAGATCATATTTAGTGATATGTATACATAGTGAATCAACGATTAAAAATTTAAATCTTGATATAGAATAAAATTGTCTGCAAAGCGACATAAACGAGTCGCGCGTGCTCGGAATTCCGAGCTGTCTAAAATCAAACTGTCTGTTGATGACGTTGTACATAAAGGTAAAGAAGATAATAAATATATATATTCTAAACTTATTGGTATGAAGGATGAGTAAAGCATGATAGTAGATTTTTAGATATAATTGTAGTTATTGATCTTTAATGCATTCTTTCTAGGTATAAATAAGAATGCAGTTGTATAGTTATAAAAGAAAGAGATATAATTGTTCGAGTATGAATAATAAAATTAAAAATTCATTTTGATATCAAACTGAAATTTTTTTTTAATTTCACATGTTATTTAAAAAATTTCAAACAAAATTTACAAGACATAATTAGAAGAATTTTTATAAAATTTTAATTTTATTAAAATCATAAGAAATTAATAAAATTAATTCTAACAAAAAAAAAAAAAAAAAATTAATAAATTTTTTTTTAAGTGTCATTTTATAAAAAAAAACGTCTACCTCTTTAACGACAAGAGTAATTAATATTTAACAATATCACCAAGTTAAAAATTTTTTTAATTATGTTTTTTTAATAAATGTTTATTGACAGAAAAGTAATTTTCGTCTCAGTAAAATATAAGAATTTGTTGAACACTATTTTCAAAACAATAGTGTAGAAAAAAAAGTTGATATTATTGTCTTATGTACATACCTTGATAGCTAAATTAATGTAAGTTAGTATTATTCATGAGTATACAAGAACATCAATCTATTATTTGGTTGCTTATATTAGTGGAGACAGCAATTATGATATTTGTCCCTATTAGTTGAATTGGGGTGGCGACTTGCGTGACCCCAACTGATCACTACGATCCTCTGTATAACTCGCGCAAACAACCATTATGTCTGATAGTTAAGTGTCATTATTATTATTGTTTAAACAAAGTTTTATTAAATTTAAATACTTTTAATTTTATTATTGATAAGGAATATTTACTGATAAAAGGATTTATTTGAAATAAACTAGATTTATTAAAACTCTTGTGAAAAGCTTCGTTGAGACAAATAATTATTTAGCGAATATTATCGATAGATGGCTACATATAATCATGTGTACACGGAGAAAAATGTCAAGTGAATATGCCTATGTAGCACAGTTAGAGCACGGAGAGAAAAATATCGCCAGATTAAGTATACGTATCGCTATTCTGGCTATTGGCTCCATGCACGAAAATGCTAATACTATAAAATCATCAGTGTGAGACGTATACATGCATAATGACAGCGCCATCAACAAGGAGGATCGGAACTTCTGGAGGCCAATACGTATACACAATACACATTTACTTCTATAGTAGTATACGTAAGCGCACGGAGCCAATACGCTGTATAGTCAACTTACTTAACGATACGCCGTATAGCTAATTCAGCTATACAGAGTATCTTTAGAGTGGATCGTCAAAATGACGATCCGCATCCTTATTTTACGCATTTCATGTATCTCTGACATGACTATTGCGCAAACTCTGTATTTAGGCATACGGCAGCCGAGAACGACGATACGTATAGCCAATTTAGCTATACGGATCCTCACGCTGGCGATACAGATACCTATACACAGAAAAAAAAAAATTCTCGACTGAAGGTAAATATTCTTGATTCAAGAAAATTTTTTTAGAGGCCTAAACTTTCTCAGATAAAGTAGAAATCCTCTCCGACCAAGACAAATTCTCTTGGCTCAAGAAAATCTTGACTTGGTTCCCGAAAACGTTTGTCTTCAAAAATATTTTCTTGACTCAAGATAACTTTTTTTTCTGTGTATCAACGAAACTACATATCGTTACAAAGGCTATTCGTCGTATTGTTAAACTAAATAAACGAATACTTATCCTAACCTAAATACATATCTTTATTTTAACGATACTATAGATTATTAAATTAATATGAGAGTATTCCTAAATTAGGTATACGAATCATTACTCTGACGATACGTCATTTGAGGATACATTGGATAGTCATTCTGGGGATATTTTTCTCCGTGAGGTTAACTGGATTTTCAATATTAAATTTAGCTCTTTTTCGGAGTGAATATCACTCCGAGAGGATTAAATAAATAAACCGTCATGCACTCCGAATTAACTCCGGAATTACTTTGCATTAAAAAAATGGACATTCCAAAATCAATTGCATAATAAATCGATTGAAATTTAAAATTATTTTAAATACGGTTTCATTATTATTATTATAAATAGCTGTTGAAAATAATGTGGGTGTACGAGTAATGTTACATAAACAATAATAAGAAGCTTTTGCATAATACAGTTATTAAGTAATTACTTGATTAGTTCTGCACGTCTTGGAGAAAAAAAAAATTTTTAATATTTTTTTTAACGTCCACTTATGACTGAGTGACTTATTAGAAATTAGGTCGTAACGTTAAACACAGCCGGCTTCGCATTTGACAGTGGATGTACTCACGTACGTGACTAAAATTTTTAATAATGTGTATATAACATTTAAAAAAAAAAAGTTTTTTTTTCTATAATATTTTCTCCAAGACTAATTTCGTTCTCAACAAACATTTGCGTGGGATAATTAGTTGTAATGTTGACTTTAAAACTCAATTCAACTGATATATTTATATAATATGCTAGACAATAGTTGTAAATACAATAAACAATAATGACAGTTGATTTATTTTTTGTTAAGTCGAAAAATTTTTTATTTTTTTATTTTTAGAAAGTGTTAGAAGATTAATTATTGGCATTTAATTACAAAGACATGGATTAAAAAATTTTTTTTTTTTTTTGTGTAACTCATCTTATTTTTAATGAGAAATTTTCTTCACTACAAAAAGATTATTCTTTAATATTAATAATTTTTTAAATTTGAAATTAAAGCTGTATTTTTAAATTATCAAATAAATTTGAAAGAGAAAATTAATTTTTAAAAATTTTATTTTTTTCAGCTGCAATACTATTCAAGAAAAATACATTCTTTCAATTGTTCATAACAATCATGATTTTTTTTTTATTATTTTCTCGCTTAAAGACTCAGTTACGCCTCGGCTTCCCTTAATTACATACGATAATCTAATGATTTATTAATTTGAAATAAATAAATTAAGATGATGCATTAAAACCATAAAAAAAAAACATTTTTTACTGATTATAATAAAACTTTCTCCCAATAAATTCGTTAATGATTTTATACACTAATATTAATCATACACTGTAAAAAGAGCGGTGTTAAAAATGGACTCATTTTAACTCCGCCCGGTGTAAAAATAAAATTACACTGGTGTAGGAGGAGTAATTCACCGGTGTTAAAAATACCGGTGTTAAAGTGGGGTAACCGGTGTAAAAACAGAGTAGAATCGCTGTAAAAGCGAGGTAACTGGTGTAAAAGCGGAGTAATATCGGTGTAAAAGCAGGGTAACCGGTGTAGAAGCGGGGTAATAAACTGCGTCTGCTTGGAGAATCAACTTCAAAGATTATAAAACACAAAAAATGCCAGTTTTTTTTATGAAAATTAATAAAAAATATCATTTATTAACAAGTATAGTGATGAAGTAAGTAAAAATATTCACAAAATAAAATATTTTAACATCGGTAAAGAATATCTACAGCGGCGGCGGCGTTATTTTAACACCGGAAAATTTGTTTTCATGATACCAACATCGAAACTTGAAGTTTCAGTGTTTCTACAGCCCGTCGAAACAAGCTAATTTCAAGCCGATGCTGCAAACAACTGCTAGCGAATTCGTAATTCACAAATCCCTTCACAGCGGGCAGAAACATGCGTGTTTCTTCCCTTGGGAAGAAACACAATTGTTTCTTCCCTGTGCTAGATATATTTAATGTTCATTTGCAGCCCTATTACTCTCATTTGTTTACTTGTCACTTCAGCTTACTCGTTTCATTTTTTAAGTGACAGTTTTAATTAACCAAATAAAATTACTAAAAAATGAGTGAAAATAATATTTTTGTACTATTTACTATTTAATAAGTGACTGTAAATCACATAGTGCTCATTCTCTAACAATTCTCCGCATCATTGGCTTGAAATTAACTTGTTTCTTACTGGCTGCTGACACTGAATCTTCAAGTTCCGATACAGGTAATCATGAAAAATATAGTGTGTGACTCAGGATAAAACACGATTTCAGACTGCGGGTGATGTCAGCCCTCGCCTGCGGCTCGGGCAGCCAACCTCACCCTAGTCTGAAATCGTCTTGTTTCATCCCTTGTCACACAATATACTATTTAACACCGATATAGAATATTTACACCGGCGGCGGCGTTATTTTTACACTGCTTTCGGTGTTGAAATTTAACACCGCTGATTTTAACACCTACACCGCTTGGATTTACCCCGGTGATTTTTTACAGTATATTATTTGGTGTGTAAAATTTATTTTTGTTGTTTTTTTTTATAAAAAAAAATTTTCTATTTTTATCAATCAACTTCAAACCCCACTGATTTTATTTACTTCCTGTATCTCTTGTGTACAAATTATAAATAGTATTGCTGAATAATATTGTGAATAGAATGTGACACGCGCGTGAGCAAACCATGAAACCCGATTCGTGCACCTCTTCGCGGATTAGTGGCTGATTCGTTGGTTTCGATTGGCGGGGGCGGTTCATGCAGGTATTTAACATCCGGTTTGGGCTGGTCTCTGTCCTCACCATACACTGAGAAAAAAATTTACTAACACTTGTTAAACTGGCTTATTAACATTTGATAAATTATATGTATTAAATGTTAGTCTACATTTATTGAATATTGATCTTTTACACTGACTAAATTAATTATACTAAATTAATATTAACATTTGATAGGCCGCTGATCAATATTTAGTGTAAGTTTATTAATATTCGATAATGGTTTACTTATAAAAAAAATAAAACTCTATTCATTTATATATTTATCAGTAATATAAAATTATTTAAGAGTTAATATTTATATTTTCTCAGAAATTCATCTGTGTTTACTTTTAGTGAAAGCCAGTACAAAAGCTTGCGGTTTGACTTCTGAGTACAAGAATATGATTTACGGTATTTACAATGAGTAATCCTTTTTTAATGAGGGAATCATCCTTTTAGATACTTCAGAGCATGACGTCAGTAAGAGAATTTGACTTGAAGTGAAAAAGTTATTGTGTTAAATGTATTGTTGCTGTGTAGTTATGTCCAGATAATAAAGCAACTAAAGGCGGAGCACCGTTGTGGTTGCATAGATTAGCGCTTGCGTGTACAATACTCATTAGCGGATTTGTTATCCCGTTTATTTGTTGAAACCCATTGCTTATTTTTCTTTCTACTTATCCTTGACACGCCTTTAATCCCTGCTGACCATTTAGGAATCGAAAAAATTAACTTTTCTTTACAGGAACTTGTCCTATTGATTAATTTTTTTTTTGGTTTCATACTCAAAAATTATAAATAAATTTTGCACACTGAAGTTATTGTAATTTATTAAAAGACTACGTAACAAATAATTTTTTGTTTTTTTTTAATCAAACATTTCAATTTGAATCAAGTCAAAAATTTAAATTTAAATAATATAATAAAAAATTAATAAATTTTTTTGAAATAAAAATTGATTTATTCCAAGAAACTTAGAAAGAAAGTAAGCAGAAGTCAAACAAGCAATTTATAATTAAGTAAAATTGTAAACTTAAGAAATGACTTTTCCAAAGAAGCAACTAAATACTTTACGAACAATAGCTGTCAAAAGGATTATCGCACCCGACACATCTAACCACAAACCCACAACATTAACAGTGGACTGCATAATAACTTTTGAGTCGAACGAGGAAAATCTGAAGGAAATTTTGTACGCAAGCAAACAGTAGAGTAACAAGCTGCAGCGGTGGGGTCAAATAACAATGGGTTATTTTCTTCAGGAAACCGCAAGAAAATTTATGGTCGATATGCTGATTTACGTACATTGCAATAGAATATACACCAGTTTAAAGGGTTTAACTATTCGTCAATCATACAGGATTATCCACCTTCACGAAAAGATATTTTGCAGCCAAATTTCACACTGATGACACAAACAGTTGTGACTTGCAAACCGCAAGAAGATTTATTGCTGCTATTATAATTTTTAATATTTAAATGTTTATTTCAAAACTTCATTGCACAGTGTTGTTCGTTATATCCTCACTCAGTGCTTGTAATAAAATTTATAAATCAGAAGATCTGGGTTCGATTCCCGTACTAAACCATTATTATTTTTTCTCAGTTCTTGTCTACATGTTATTATAACATTGAATTCACTCACAAAAATTATTAAATTTATTATGAATATATATATATATATATATATATATATGGGGCATTCCAAATCGGACACCATGTAGCTTTTACGTCTCGGATTTTTTCGAAATTTTTTTATCTTTTAGTATAGGTTGAAAGAGGCCCTCATGATTGTTTTCAAATTTTTTCCTCTAATCATTTTCGAGATATCGAATTTTGAAAATTATAGAGACTTTTTTTTCAAATGCCAACACCTTCGCGAAAAGTGGTTTAAATAAAATTTTCATAGAGACAAAATATGGTTGTTTTTAGACATCTTTTCAGTAAAGAAAAAGAAAATTTTTTTGAACCACGCTACCATTGAAATTTTCAATTTTAAGTAAAAATTGTCGATTTACAAAAAACACATACTGATCGATTTCCTCATAAATTTTTCACAGCAAACTGTCATCTTTTCTACAACTTTTCCAGCTATGCTCATAATGGGATAACGATGGGATCTATTTTTTTCAATTTTTTAAATTTCATATTCCAGTTGTTTTTTTTAAGAAAAATGTGCAAAAAAAATATCATGATCAAGATTTACTATTAATAATTATTTGGCACACAATTATCATCAAAATTTTCAAATTTTATTTCCACAGAAAAATTATTATTAATTCACATCTATTTCCTTACAGGTTTAATAATTATTCTGTAAATATTAGTTAACGCGCTTTGTGAAATATGTATTCTGGCGAGTAATTTTTACAATCTCAAATAGTAATTTTATCTCCCGTTGTAGCAATTTGTCTTACCGTCATTCTAAAATGTACAGTACCTACGTAGAATTACATTGGAGATGTAATATGTAAATGATTTGTCATACATAGTATATTCGTGAAGGTTCTACACGGAAAAAAAGGAACTGTAATAAATAAAGTTTGATGTCTAATAATTATCATATTTTTAGTGATTAATATAAATTCAAATAGTAATATTGTGATTTCAACATTTAAAAAATAATAATTATAAATCGAATGTTAAAATATACAGTTCATTTAGATAAAATTATCATTTAAAACTATAAAAAAGACAAAGTAAACACTAAAAAAATTAAACTTTAAAGTTTAACAGCCAAAACTTAAATATCTATCGTTTGTAAAATAAGAAATTAAAGTCTAAAACAATAAAAATATAGAGGATACAAAATACTAAATTTAGTTAGAACGTTATTTTGTAAAGTCCTCTAATTAAGAAACTTTACCAGGAGTTGTTTTTAAATTTTAATATTAGTCAACAGTCAAATTTAATGATATAAACGGGAATAAATAAATTTTCACGGATATTTATTATTAAAGCAAATATTAAATATTTCCACTGAAATCAGTAAAGATTGACTATATGAAACTGTACATTATACTTCGTCAATTTGTAATAGGTATGTGTCAGCCTCAGCAAATTTTATTGTTTGATGCAGTAAAATTTCATGCGCTACCGTCATCCATTTAAATACGGAAATAACTTTCGATTCTCATACGCATGCTGTGGCCGAGCGCTCTAAGTGCCAGGGACTGGACTCTGTTCACGTAAGGTCGGCGGTTCGAGCCCGAGAGTCGGCTGAGATTTTTCTGATGATTTTTCATATAAAAATTCGAACAACTACATACTGTACCCGACTGAATCAGTTATTCAAAATACAAACAAGGATACAATCAATTAGATGCACAACGATAAGAAAACAGACAATGGAAGAAGGGAAAAGGAGGGGGTGAAATCAGAAACCCGAATAAACCTTGAACTACGACAGCAAACGGTAAAAGCCGGAAATAAATAATTCAAAATAAAAAAATAGAAAATAGAAAAAAAAAATATATATATATATTTTTATTATTTGAAACAATAAAAATGAGGGTTTAGAACAAAAATTATTACTACGGTAGCATAAGAAAAAGAAACGATCGACTATAAAATTAAATACATCGACTTAGAGATTTTTATTGTTTGAAACTTTAAAATTTACGGTTTAAGTTTTAATTTTTACTATCGTCAGTCTAAAAAATATCATCCTGCCATTGAAACTATACAATTAAAAATAATAATTTTTACTATTTGAAATGTTAAAAACTATATCTTTACCCTATACTTTTTTTCTTTGAGCATAAGTATATTTTAACAGATCACTCATATATTTTAACCTTATACTTTATAATAAATAACAAAATCGCACCCGGGCGCCGCATTACTATTTGAAACAATAAAAAGTATTGATAATTCGGGTGAATTTTAACATTTCTTTTTTTCCGTGTAGTGATTTTTAATTTAATAAAAGTTAAGACACCAAAAATTTAATAATAAAAGTTCATCTCTGCAAAAAATATTATAACAACATGACCACACGCAATGAAAAACATATCACAAACTTTATATAATTTAACTACCAAAATATAATATTTTTTTAAATTTTAAATATTAATAAGTATTTTGCCTTACATACGGTTGAGAGCTGTCAAAAAAGTACTGAATAAAGTTAGTAAAAAAAAAAAAATCATAGTTATACCCTCTTGAGAATGGGAATACAAAAAGAAACGTCATAGAGAATTAAAGACTGTTGAGAGATGTGATGGTTGCAAAACGGGAGCACGATGAGAGTCGAATGGGGTCGTGCAAAAGGAGATCGTAGAACTTTTTGACGTGATTGGAGTGACAACTTGGCATTCTTTATCTGTCTCATACCTTTCCATGGTACACATCATATATATACATTATATTATACCGAAGGAATTCCGCATGACATCTGCCGCCGTTTATTCCATATTATTAAACTCGCTCATCATCTTACTCTTACTCTTACACACATTTTTTTATCTACACATATATGAGTGTACCAACATATGTGTCTTTAAATTATTATCGAGTCATGAGTGTCTAAAATGTCTTTACTTAAAAATTTATATGTTATACATACGTACACTGATCGATACGTTTGGTGTGTGCGATAAACCATCCAATTGACAGCCAAGTACTTTAAATCTTTTATATATTATCGTTCAATATCGATCGTTATTCTTTTTATACTTATAAGATGACAAGCAGTATCTGCTGTTGTCCTTTATGATGAATAAAAAATAATAATAATAATAAGCCTTATGGTTATGATTCAATTTTGAACTTTAAAATGTCTTAACAATGATCACTGGATTCAGTTGAACGACAAATTTTTAAAACACGTGCACATTAGACATGACAATAAATTAAGAAAGAGGGAAAAAAGAAGATAAAAATTGACTGTGAGAAAATAATATTTTATAAATTATATTTGGGTAATATTGAATGGGAAATTTTGAAAAGACGAATAATGTCAATATAGCCGAGCGAGAAGTGTGTGAAGGTAATTGCGAGTAATTGCTGATGTGTAATCTAGTTAGGATGAACTCGAGTAATCAAGAGGGCGTACATTTATCGTGAGGGATCGTCGAGACACTTACTCTATTATAGACGTACACATGAGTTCTATAACGATATTATACATGAGTTGAGAGAGAGTTTATTTAAAGTGTAAGAGAATTTTTCATTTAGATCCCACTTGTAAATCCGCATCCCGTAAAACTTGTCCACTTATTCCACCTTACTTAAGTACATATGTGTGTATTCAATAATATAAATGTATATATAGGGCTCTGCTCAGTATATCTATAATATCCAGTGAAAAAACCCTTATGAAATTTATTTAACGAAGCGTTATATTACGCCTCAAGGTGCTAACACGGAAATAATCATCCAGAATTTATTTGATTAAATTTTTTTTTCTATTATTTAATTTAGAACTTCTTGAAACACTACTTGAAACTTATGTACATACAGATGAATAATTTTATGGGAAAATTTTATTTTTAAATTTGTAAATTTCTCATGGGATGACAACTTTTTTTTTGTCAATTTTAAAATAGAAAGACATAAAGGACAGAGATTCAAGTAAAAGGATAAGAAAAAACGGGTGCAGATTTACTTTGTAAAAAAAATAACTTTGAAAAAATAAATAGACATTTAAAAAAAAGGTTTGTAAACATTTTTTTTTTACGTTAAAAACCACAGAGTGGTGCGATAAATGTCTTTTTACCGGATAGTGCACACATTCATCAAGCTCTTCATCATCATCTGGAGGCCGAGTAAGCGACGAGTATGTGATGCTTTTGAAGAATTATTGGATCGTGGTTGCTGCCTATATGTCTTGGCGTGAGATGTCATTGGCCGTGAATCTGTACCCGAGATCGCAGCGTGAATCCTTTCACGGGGTTTTGACGTACAAAGCCTGAGGCAAAAGAAGGCCCATTATATCCGACGCAAGGTCGGAATGAAAGGGGCGCAAAAGAAACCGTGGAAAAAGGTGTAAGTTTTTTTTTATTATTATTATTATTATTTATTGTGCGTAGGTGTAGGACCCTGTGGTGGCGAGAAGTGTTTTTATGGGTGCGCAGTGTTGAGAAGTGGAGAAATATGTGAATGTGAGTAAAGGTGTGGATGCTAAGATACATTTTTATTTCTCTTGCATGTGTATATAAATATATGTAAGAAAGTATATGTGCTGATGTCAAAGAAAACTTAAGCGATGGGTGAAGAGTTCCACAACCCTTTTTAAATCTATTCTATGTTCCGTAAAATAATAATACAGGGTCGATGAAAAATCTGATTATAAAAATGATTTGTCAGGCTTTGAGAATTATAACAAACAGGCGACAATGTAATCTGAGACGATGAAAAGAAAATAAGGAGAAAGCTTTTTATAAAAAAAAAAGATAATCATAATAAAATGTCTTGAATGTGAAAATATTGATAAATATCTAAATCTTATACTATTAACTCATAATCTTCAACTTTTATCTTAATCATCAGTAGCGAAAAATTTTACTCTATTTCTATTTTGATTCAAATTTTTTACAAATATTTATACATTATTTTTTTTTTTTTAATAACAAGTATTTCGATTATTTGAATAATTACTATTTTAAAATAGACATATTAACAGTATAGATAGGATACTATAGTTAATAAATTTATATAGAGATATCAAAAAAATATTTCTGTCGTTTTTTTTGGGTAACCCGTTTTGCTCGAAAATACCAAGGAAATTTAAATATCAAAATAAGAAACAAAAGTTACCCGGCCTTACTCGAAATGAGAACGTAGATTTTTAATTTAAATACAATAGTGTAATTAATATTTATTTTATGGGCTACAACATGAATTTCGAGAAATTGAATTATGCCTTATCATTCAAAAGTTATTAGAAGACTAACCTGCCAAAATAAGCTTTCGATTTTTTGTAAGATTTTTGGTTCGAAAGTTATATTTAAGGAAAAAGTCAGAAAATTCATTTTTAAGAAAATCAAAAAAAAATTCCAAATACCACAACTTTTAAACTAATTGACCGATTGGGTTCATCTTCGAACTCGATCTAGGTAATTGTCCAACGAAGAAGTGTATAAAATTTCATGAAGATCCGTTAAGAATAGCGGGCGTTATCGTGATGACAAGGCGCGTTATATCGCATATATGTGTAAACTTTTGAGGGGATCCTGGTCAAAATATCTAGTCTCAATCTAGCCTCGTTGAATCCAAATAAGCCTCAGTCCAGCCTCACTGAGTATAAAAAGCATTTTGAGCCTTAACCGATGCTTAAAGATCCTCAATAAGCCTCAATGAGCCTCAAATGATGGTCAAAGATCTTCAATAAGCCTCGATGAGCCTCAAATGAATTAATCTAATTTAAATTCGATTAGTATTATTTGAAGCTCTTTGATCACCATTTGAGGCTTTTTGAATATCATTTGAGACTCAAAATGGTTTTTTTACTCAGTGAGACTGGATTGAGGCTTACTTTGGTTCGATGAGCCTCGATTGAGACTAGATATTTTGACCCGGGAATGGTATTTTTTGACTCTATTACGTAAAATAAGATATACGGTAGCAAAATTTCTTGATAATTCCATCATGAGACCCCATGCAATTGTCTAATTTCTAAAGAAATCTACCCAAAAAGCAAATTTCGATAGACCTTTTCTATCAATAATATTGATTGAAATATGCATTAAATAATTGATTAATATATTGAAATATGTACACATACATGTATGACAACTAGTTATTCTATGAGATTGTCCAAGATAATTGACTTGTTTATTTGATAAGCATTGTCAAAATCACCAAGCGTGTTACCGCAAATGTTTCATATTCTGAAACAGTAACAGCTGCCTTTGTATCGCTCAATCCCTAAGGCAAAACTTTAATGCAAAGCCTGCGTATACATCATCAGTTAGTATAATACATAAATATATACATACATATATCTATATATATTAAAATGAATAAAGAAATGAGAAAATATAGGGCAACCCATGTGGCCCCTGTGCGAAAACGAACCAGTCCGGTGGTCTCTAGCGATATCATAACACAACGTACGCCTATTTGTTACACGATAAATATGTAACTGTAACACAATTGAGTTGTAGCTCTAGTCCCTATGTAGTCATGTCTCGTGTGTACTAATGTTAAAAGCCTATCGGGCAACGAGCACTCCCGTAGGGAAAAAAGGTACCTCGCGTCAAGACGAGTAGTAGAGACACTACAATTATATATACATTGTAGCTATACTATACTAGCTGAGCACCAGAAATATTGCCCTGGAAACATTAAATCACATATATGAAGACATACTTGACACTATTATGAAAAAAGTTATTCATATTTGCAATCGTGACAAACAATAGTTTATGTTTTGTATGTGTGTGTGTTGCATACATTGTTGCCGTGTTTTTCTGCAAGCAAAACGTTTTTTTTTATTTTATATATATATATATATATATTATGTATATATGTACTTGACGAGGCAGATGGCATTCGGAAAGTCAAAAACTATTTCAATATAAGGGCTCTGTTACAATAACATCACTTGCATTCACGACGAAAAATTAGGTCGCGAATATATTTTATAATACAGTTACCTTGTAATCAAAAGTTATATTTAAGAATTCATCTTAAAAAAGCTATTGAAATTTTTTTCTTTTGTTACTCTAACTCCTTAATAATTTATTTAAGTATTTATTACTTTTACATGAAATACTATTTCATTAATTCTTTGATGCATACAAAAAAAATCGGTCTATCAGTTGACCCTGCGGGCCAGCCCCAAACTTCCCGCTGTTTTCGAGCTCGATGAGCTGGAAAAAATTGTTGTAAATACATTTTCGAGCTCAAAAATACTTTTGTGTGCTGTTGTTTTCAAAACAAATTGTTTTTTACCATTTTATCTCCAACGATATATCTCGAACGAATTAACCGATTGAGATGGTTGAGGTGGCATTTGACGTGGCTTAATAAATTTTGGAATTGATCCATCGAGCACATGAAAAGTTATATAAAAAACATTTTTGAAAAAATTATATTTTTGAGATATCTTCGAACGCACTCGACCGATCAAGCTCAATTTTTTTCAGCTTTTAGATATCAACAAGTCGCGTCGAATGACACCTTGGCGATCAAAATCAGTTTATCTGTTCAACAGTTAAAGATATTTACATACATACGAACATACGTACATACACACACATACACTCGGACATCATCGTGAAATTAGTCAGAATAGCTTCTTAGAACCTCAAAACGTCAAAATCGAATAGAAATTCAGTTTTTGAAAATCAGACCGAAACCGAATAACTTCCCGGATTTTTTAAAATTTTAAATTTTTTTAGCGGGAAGGTAAAAAATCAACAAAAGATATAGGTAAACAATTAGAGTTTCCAAATTTAAAGTATTAAAACTTTTTTTTATATAGTTACACTCTAAGAAAGTTTAAATTAAATATTTAATAAAAGTTTTTATAGTTAACTAGATAGAAATGAATTTTTCATAAATTGTGGGAATAAAGTTTTATACCGAAGTTTATAAAATATAAATGACAAATAAAATTTTTTATCGCGTTTGCACTGACAAAAGTAAGTACTTTGGAATATACACTAACAATTGTTGAGGAAATATGTTGCAATTGTAATATAGTAGTAGAATAAAAAGGTAACAAACCCTCAGTACTTGTGATCGATAGTACGATGTATGATGGATAAAATTACAGTGGGAACATATAATAGTATGATGATTATGGAGGAGCTATTGGAAAGAAAAACTATTCCTGTCCTGGCCAATGTACGATATTAGTATGATATCAACCAAAGATGTATGTAGATATACATTACTTAGAAATATACGTATATATTAACCTGTAATATAAGACTGGACGAAGACACTTCTAATGGGTAATCTGCTGTCTATACAAGATTGAAATCGTGGTAGAAATAAAAATATTTAATAGCGCATTATGGAGTAAAAGAGTGAATTTTCTTTCTATAATAAGTATACATTATAATATTAAATTGATACTTAAGTTTACTACATTGTAAGGATACATTAAGTATATTGCAACAATTTTTTTATTTAATGTTTTATTTTTATTGCCGAGTTAAGTATAAGCAAAATCAATGACCACTGTAACTGAAATGACGTATCTTATCCTATTAGTAAAAGCATTATTGCATGGACAATCCTATTTCTTTAGAGATATTTATGGTCATTTTTCGATGCGGATATTTATAATTTCGCTACTGCTTATGGATTTTAACTTTAATCCTAATCTCCATAGCGAATTATTTTACATAATCAGATATTTCAAGAATATTTATTTTTAACTTTTAAACTTAAGGAGGTTCGGCCGACACTATAATAGTGAGTCAAAGTAATGTTTGAATTTTTTCGTTTGCTAAATTCTCCTAATAGTTATGAAAATTAATCATTTTAATTTATAATAACATAACGGATTCATAAATTAATAATTATTACTTATTTAATTAAAGAAAGTAATGAAATGACTTGGTTATTTTTGACTCATGATTTAATAAAAAGATTTTTGGCAACAGCGGGCTCTAACCTACACATCGATATTCAAACTAAAGCGGGAATCTTATCATATCCCAAAAATATTCAAGTTTATGGCATGTGGTTTTTTATTTCTGAAACTTGAGAGGGTAATAATGAAAAAATCGAATCAGTCATATTGGGAGCTTGTCCGCTATAAGAGCCTGTGTACTCTGTAAACATGAATAAGTGAAATTGGTGAAAATTCACTAATTTTAAGTGCAAACCGAAGCACTTTAAAAAATAAGTGGTTCGGTTTGCACTCAGAATTAGTGAATATTCACTTATTCATTTTTATTTCACTTATTCATGTTTAGAGAGTATAAGAACTTTAAAAACGTCATTTTTAAATATTTTTTTCTAAAAAACTAGACGGTGGGTCATATTCAAATTTTGAGAATACATAGATAAAGTACTTCTTTATATGTATACTAAGTTTCAAATCTTAAAGTTGGAAAATACTTTTTATATTAGATTCGGTCGAACCTCCTTAAGACTTCAGAGAGTCATGAAGATTTAAAATATTTTTAAAAACGTTTTCCATTTTTAAAATTCACTTGATACCCGGGTCGAAAAATTTTGTCTGTGTTAGATCAAATAAAAATTTTAAGTTATTTCTATTCAACTTTATTTTTTATTTGTATATAATTATCATGTGAAATTTCTCATTTAGACTATTTTCAGACTTGATTTCAATTATTTTGCCTTTTTTTGTATTTATCCAAACCGAAATTAAACTTTTTCTACCTATTCATTTTTTCATTAGTCTGTTTTTGATCGTCTTTAGATCAAAAACAGCTTTAAATTTTTATAAAAATTTAAAGACAGTAGTTCAAATACAGACGAATTAGTCCGGATAGTAGATCATTGAGATTCACGTGCTTATTTTGTTCTCATTGAAAACCTTATAATTATTTTTAAAACAGCAATGCATTTGCAATTCTCTATATGAATGATAAAAATACTATAGAATGTTTAAAAAATAATTATAATGCTTTAGATCGGAAATAAAACATTTGTGTTGAACAGTTGGGCTTGAAGTTTTACATATTAAATATATTTATATAAATGTGACAATCGACTGGCTATAGACGAGACATAACATTTTATTAAATTTGTTATTTTAAATCAAATATTATAATTAAACTTACATTAATTAATATTGTAAGATAATAAAGAATTATAAATAATTTCAGAGCTATCAAAATGATTTGTCGAAATTAGGATTTAATTTTTGGAACCTAAACATCGTCATTGGCTAAAATACGAATTTTTAGTTTCAACTAAAACTTGAAACTTTTTTTTCCTTTGATAATTTTTTTATTTTAAAAAAATTTTTTTTATCAAACTAATAATTATTTTTGCATGGATTTAAAATAAATCAACATTGAATTTAAATTTAATACAATAATTAAATGACGTTAATTGATAATTTAAATTTAACTTTTCAGTAAATATTGTTTCTTTTATATTGATTTTCATAAAAATAATTTAAAATACTAAAATATATGTCTTGTTAAACCCAAAGAGTCTTTATACATTAATATAAGCATAAGTCTTGTTAGTAAATATTAAATGAGGGAAAAAAAACGACACAAGTTTGAAAGTTATTGACATTTACATGGAAAAAGTTTTCATACATCGCGTGCATAAAAAAAAACCCGTACAAAGTTAACCATGTAAAATATTATCCGAATGCTAAAAATGTTGTGTAAGGCTACTTCTATACTACTTCATTATGAGCCATCATCCGCATAATATATCATCTCATGTCATCAATAAACTACAAGAAACCAATAAGTGATCCATTTTCTCAACTATATCATTAGACTATTTTCAGCATAAAAGCCTTTTTTTTTTTTTTTTTTTTCATTGTCATATTTCATGCGATAGAAAATTGACAATATGCAGCATATGTCATCATGTGGGAGTTTGTCCACCTGCATTGACCTGCGATCCACCCAATAAACCGGGAACGACCCTTGATGGACAATTCCTATGTATTACGGTTATATTCTATACATTATAGAGTAGTCTCGATCACGCGAACATACGTTTGCCATTGTCCAACCTATCAACCTTATAGATTATTTAGCAACTCATAAATATATATACTATAAAAATAACGGTGTTATAATTAACTCACATCGGTGTAGCATTGTTGCTTAAAGGTATTATCTAACCATTATTAAAACGGTGTACATACGGAGTAGAATAACTTCGATCAAAGTATGAGGTGTGTAAGAGTTTTAACTTCTACAAAACAGAAATTTTATTTCTTATAGAATTAGCGATTACGAGTCAAAAATAAAATTTGATTTAGGCTTAGTTTATCATGACGAAATTTAAAACCATTTTCCACATGACTTTCTTTTACGGAGATACGAAATACATTGTTTTCGCTTTGGACTAGACAACTGGCTTACTTAGTCACGATTTAAGACGAAAAAGTCGAAATTGACATGAAAATTTCAAAACTAAAGTAAAGCATGAAAAACACATCTTACACTACAAAATACTGCTTACTTTTGATTTGGTCGAGCAAGTTTAAAGTAAGGCTATTAATGACTGTCGTGCTCCAAGTGAAGACGAATAACTTCAAACTAAGATGAAAAAAGCTCTAAAAGTTGATAAAAATTTAATTTCAGTCGAAAAAATCGAGATCTCATTGGAAAATCGTTGGCAAATAGATAACTTCAAAAGAAGATAAGGTGGAGCGAGCCTGAATCACGTTTTATTTTTGACCCGAGATGTCAATTTTATTAAACTGAACAAATTGCATTAATTGGTAAATCTATGATATTATTAACTTTTGAAACAAGCAAAAACTTTTAATTCTACTTTTGATACTCCAAAAATATAATTACGTTCGTTTCAACACTGATTAATCAGAAAAAGTTTTAACGCCGCTACCAGTGTTATTTTAACACCGTTTTCGGAGTTGAATTTAACACCAATAATCAACACCCAGATAGCGTGGATTTGCGCCGTTTTTTTACAGAGTATGTATATAGATATATTTACAATTTTTATTTTTATGTTTTTTCACACTCTTCGGGTAGTAATAAATTCGTATTTTTGATTCGTTATGCTACCCTGGTGAGATAACTAATATAACATCTCAATTCGCGTGTTCGTGAACATGAGAATGAAATTTGAAAAAAAAGTAGCGATGTAAAATTGGATTATTTATTTATTTTTCATTTTTTATGGCTTTACATCATCATTGTTGTTATTATTATTATTATTTATTTTTATTTTGTATTATAGACATTATATATGATAAAAAAGTTATCTTTTGATATTATTTGTACCTTTAAATATATATAAATGCGGCACCTTTGTATCATTTAATATTTAAAAACAAGCCATAAATATGTCGCATCGCGTGTGCTGCCTTGCTTAAAACGCGACCGCCGGATTAACGCGGCCTTTCAAAAAGCAAGACGAATGCTATGTTGAAATGTTAAGGTGTTAATGATATCTCTCGGGAGATATTTTTTTTAATTCCATTATTTTTTTTTTAAATAACATGAAAATTAAACAACTCAAAATGCTGGACATTATCTTCAAAAAATTATAATATAAAGATATGCTGACTGATTTTTTTATTGTTATTGAATATATTTATATGTATATACACATAAATATATATGTAACTTTTTTTTCATCGTTAAGATGATTATCGTCATAAAGCATACAAGATGACTGCTATTATAAAATTTAAAATTATAATTCTTGGTATAACTAATTTATGAATTGTTGTGATAACTTTTATTTGTTAATATTATGGATTCAATCGAGATATAAGAATATTGTATATATATATATATATATTTTTGGTTTACGTATTTCGTAAATTTTGATAGAAATACAAGCTTTGATGTTTTATTTCTTCTATAAGTTAATGATGTGTATTGGGAATATATTTATGTTTATTATGAGCTGATGAGGAACCAGTTGTCTGAGAGATAAAATGGAAGGAGTATATACGAATTTTTTTTAAAACGATATAGCCACGCCCAAGGTATGTCGAAGAGTTGCTTATGATGCAAAAACGGGTTGTCCTTATATAAAGTATACCGATTTAATCTTATCTGACATCTACGAAGGGACGAAGATGCTTCCTTTGGATTGGCTTGCGGAATAAAGGACGTGGCTCTCAAGTGTTTTCACAGCTCAGATAATTCATTCTTATATTAATATTCTCGTATTCTAAAAAAATGATTTGTTAAACACAGAATCTGTTTAACAGCCAAATCAATAAAGAAGTTGTCAAAGAATTTTTAATTTTCAATAGAATTTTTATGGAAATTCTGTAAAAATAAATACTGATGTTATAAAATAAGTTAAATTTGTGTAAAAATACCTCTATATTGAAGCAGCTTAGAAAACATTGCACATTTAAATGCTTATGTAACGGAAAATAATATAAATGGAAATTTATAATGAATAGCACGAATTTTGTCAATTTTTAATTTTATCTATGACCATAAGGCCTCTCAGTCAATGAATTACAAAAAATTTCTGTTTTACCTACCGCCGACACATGTCGATAAAAAAATTTCAATTTTCTTACGTGTGGCAAAATTCTTACTTGCTAACTAATAAAATGAAGAAATACAATCGAGTAAAATTATCAAACTTAGTATTAATTTATTGGATATAATTAAATTTCAAAAATTTTTGGTCAGGTTCCGCTCAAAAATGATTCGAAACTAAAAAAAAAGAAATCTGATCAATTTGCAACCTCTAGGTTCAATTCACGATTCTGGATTCAGCTATAGGGTAAAGGTACCGTTTTTGGCTACTTTAGAGCCAGTTTTGGACACTTGATAAATTAAAACAAAAGAATTTGCAAAAGACGCAATGGCATAATTAATTTTTAAAATGTGTCCAAGGATACTTTAATCTCACTATTTAAATAAAAATTTTATATTATACTTTTGCATTTATCAAAAGAAAGTATTAAATGTCCAAAAATGGAGCAGTTGCCACAAATGCTACTGCGCTTAAATTATTGTTCCACACAATTTACCGGGTCAAAAATAAAACTTGATTCAGACTCGCTTTCCTTTATATTTTTTCAACTTATCAATTTGCCGACAATTTTCCACTAAGATCTCAACTTTTCGACTTAAATGATATCTTTGTCAACTTCTAGAGCTTTTTTCGTCTTTGAGCTTATCCATCTTCAATTTGAACCCGACAGTCATTCACCTTACTTTGCTGAACCGAGTCAAAAACAAGCAGTATTTTTTAGTGTAAAATATGTTTTTCACATTTCACCTTAGTTTAGATTTTTGCATGTCAATTTCCACTTGATGTTGACTTTCTCGTCCTAATCGTGACTAAGTAAGCCAGTTAAGTCTAAACCATGGTCAAAACTCAATGTATTTCACATCTCTGTAAAAACAAATCGAGTTTGTCTTGTCAAAACGGCTCTAAATTTTTGAGCCGGGTTGTTCATTAAATCTAATTGAGGTGTGCAAAAATATACAGACTAAAAATAAAATTTTATTTCAATCACTCGCGCACTAAAATTCATAAGTTTAATGTACACAAAAAAAATGACGTAACAAAACACAAAAGTATCGTATAAAGACGTCAATTTGTAAGTAATTCTGATTCGTAAGTATGCTTGTACAGTAAAGTAGGGATTATATTCGGGTTATAAGCGTTTAAATAAAGCAAAAGGCTTGTTTAGCACCCCATCGCGAGTGGTGGAATTATTTAGTGTCCATACCATGCATAGACTGTACCCACCGTGAAACCGCCCCGCCTAAACAGTGCGTTAACCGATGATTTACGACGCTCTCCCCTTCTTACATCCTATTTATATATATGTGCTCCCCTTTTTATTTTATCTTATTTTTTTTCATCTTTGCTTTGGTTTATCCAACCCTTCTTTCGGCCTAGATCTAGTTATAAGTCTATTGTCGACACCCCTGATGATAATCCACACATGCTCGCGCTTATTAAAGGCTTCAATCTACCTCTCTAACTCTCTCAAACGTCTCTATATATTTATATATATAACAGCTTATTTCTTTACTCTCTATTTCTTATTAGATCTAATACTCTACTCTGAATTACTCCTTCCATCCTACATTATATATATATATACGTACTATTTATGATCGAAATCCTCGATTCGGCTTATATGTTTTCATTGCTTGTATATAACTTCCGGGGATTTTATTTCTTCAATCAAAATCCACCCACCAATTTAACAATTGTACTTTCTCATGAATAAACTCTTTCATCACTAATTTCCGTGTTTTACAAATATATAGATTTATATACACGTATTAGTAGGATCTATGTGAAATTTAATCTTTTAGCTTATAATTATAGTGTAATTATAGGAAAATAAATAAAAATAAATATCAATACAACATAAAAACTAATTCAGTCTATTTATTTATTTTTACTTAAAATATTTACGTCAATCAATTCATAAATTATTTTTTTTTTGTACCTGATTGGAACGTGTTTCGCGCAACGAAAATGAAAAAAATTTATGTAATTTGACTGCTTAAGAGATAGTTCCGGAGGCCTAATATTTTCGGCTGATACCAGCATCTATATGCGAAACATTTCAGAAATCTAGTCATCCAGTCGATTTTTACTTTCCAATTTTTTGGAATTTTTGGATTTTACTTTTTGAATTTTATTAATCAATAGCTATTACAGAAATTTTTGTAGCTTCCAAAAAAATGTGTAAAATTTCGAAAAATCGTCTAGTACTGCTCACCCTTAATTGTGCTTGAATAGAAAAAAATTTTTTCAAATTAAATTGTAAACTTGTTTTAATATTTAGAAATATAGTATAAGTTTAAAAATAAGGAAAATTATTTTAATTATTTATTGCAGAGATATCTGAAGAATATTTCAGAAAAAAATTAGCTCTATTTTATTATGCATAAAAATAAAAAATATTTGTGCATAATTTTAGTCTAAAAAATCTAGTCGAAATTTGAATAAAATTTATACTAAAAAATAATTATTAAATATGACATAAAAATAAATAATGAAATTGCAAAGTCCCCAAAGAGTGCATTGGCACGTTTGAGGTACGGTCGGGATCCCCGTAAAAGGGTCTTATAGAAGTGCGAACGAGCATATACATCACTGTGACTTACGAGGGGCATTATCGTTGGTAGAAGAGAATCTACTCGTGTGTGTTTTGTTGTGTGCGAGAAAGTATACGGACGATGAGGCACTCCAGCAGCTATATAACGTTCAAAATAACCGTGTAGTGAGTGCACATTATATACACGCACGTAAAAATACATATTTAATATAAATATATATGTAGATGTGTATATTAATATATTTGTCGTTAATATATTATGCAGCGAGGCGGCATCAAGACGTTACCCAATGACAATATATTATTACCTGGTGTCCTTCTTTTATCTGGTATATGCCACGACGAGTAGAGGCACTCCAGCAATATAAGCAGTATATGGAGGACCCCCTCTTGTTATATAGCGAGCTCGCCAGGCTTAACCGGCTAACCGAAGATGAGTTTAATTCGATTGGAAAACCGGATGGTCATTCAAAGATATCAAGTGTACTCTTAAACTCTCCATTAAATTTTTTTAAAATTAATAATTAAAGTTTTTTTATTATAAATAAATATGAAACAATTTATTCAACTGATTATCTGTGCAGCAGTCGCGATAGTCATCTAGTAGAACTAGATATAATAGAAAATAAACATAAGAAAAATAGAATTGCAAACGGGACTTGAAAAGAGCAGTATTGAAACTTGTCAGAAAGAAAACCGACATGGCTTGTGTTACTATTATATTATGTTTTGAAGGTATTATACCTGCAATTTTGACACTTATCATAAGATCTCATCGCTGTTTTCTATGTTATTTTTTATACTTTGTATCAAATGTGTTCACTCCAGTACATTTAATGTCTTCTAAATAGCATAAAAAACACTTTGATTTGGGGGTAAAATAGGTCACCAAACGCTTAGGGGCCCACTTTGCCCCACCCTCCCCTTAAGTATTTTTAAATTTTTATTTCTTACATTTATTTATATTAAAATTTTTAAAATTGACAATTCAAATTTACAATTGAAAATTCGAAAAAAAAATAATTCGAAGTTTAATAATTTAAAATAATTGATTAACTGTTTATAATCACTATAATAGTTTGAATAAAAGAAGAAACATGATTGAATGTATTTATCAGCAAATAAGATTATAAGATTATAAAATTCACAAAAATAACCTAATGACACATGATGACACGATGACAATACGTGCTAGTTGGATTTACATAGTTCCCATAATTTTCTCACGTTACTCTAGTGGAAAAACCACATCAACTTTACAAAAAGAAAAAAAATGTGCAAACTATTGTTAAAAATTTGTTGTATCATTGATCATTGTGTATTACAACAAGTAAACGTTGATCCAACTAAGCAACTACAATGCATACAGTTGTCATAAAAAATATCGGAAATAGATCGAAATGACCAGTGTCCATTTGAAATCTATTAGAGCATCCACAAGTTACACTTTTATTCAGCTCCGATGCTCTGAAATTCGATCGCAAATAATATTGCCACACAAGAACATCTCGAAAAAAAAATCCAAATCTCTTCTTCTTGATCTTAATCTAGATAAAAAAAAACATCTCAATTTTATTTTTAACAATAAGATCTTATTTTCATTACCGTCTATTATGCAGCTATTTTTTATGCAACTTGTATACAATTTATGATTGCTATCGAGTCAAGTGATAGCGAAAAAAGTGTGACTGAAATAGCTTTGGGATAAACATATGCAGTGGAGTATACTTGTATCAACTTTGATACAGATAATAGATTCAAGAGAATACACGTGGCTTTACGTTATCTCTTTGTCTAATATGTATGTACATGTATGTACATACTTAGAATACTTGCTAAAGTACATAGTTGGTGGGCTAAATAGTAGTGACAAAGAGATAATACTGTGATAGGGCACACGTCGTTTTATATTTCACTACTTGTTAGGGTAGATGATTGTGCACGTGCGTATGTGGTTGATCCTTCAAGTGTTTTCTGGTACGAGACACACATGGCTTTTTTAAATCATACTAAATCTCCACTTCCTTTCTTTTAATCTATACTAATAACTATATGTTTTTTTACACCATTTAATACGACGTTAGTTAAATATTAACTTCATAAACATCATTTTATTTTTAAAAATAAATTATTGTCACCAAGTGTTTCAAAATAATATAAATTATCAGTCATAACGTTTTTTTTTAAATTTAATATTCTATTCGAAAAATTTCGCAATTTTTTATTTAAAATTGTTGCCCGTATTTGGAAATTTCAATTTACAAGTAAATAAAAAAATTTGATTTTTTTTGTTGGTTTGTAGATTTTTTGATCATTTGTAATTTGCTCGAAGTGTTTGTTTCTAAGTACATTTGTTGAGTTGAAGACAGACTAAGAAAATTTTAAGTGGATTGAAAGTTTATTGACCCGTGTAAAAAAAATTCTCCCAAAAATGTTCCAAAAACGTTCATGACAGTCAACTTCAAAAATTCAGACAATTTCGAACTTGAAGGTGAACATTTTTGAAACTTTGGAAAAGTTAGAAAGTCAACAATTCTCAACTTATATAGGCTTTTCCTGCGGATTTTTGAAATTTTTTAATTCGAAATAATTTGATTTGACAATTTTTTGAATCTGATGAACATTAAAAAAGAAAAAAGAATTGATTAGAAATTATAAACATTTACGACTTTTACCAAAATTATTTAGGTATGAGGCAAAAAAATATAAATGATTTGAAAATATTCGGCTGCCCAATTTCAAAACACAGTAACTGACAAAAATAAATTTTTTTTAATACGTATTGAATTATGTCCAGAAGACTCCACTGGAACTAAAAACACTAAAAAATCGATTTTGAAAAATTTTTCCCTTACTGTGTTTTGAAATTGGGCAGCCGTATTAATGAACATTTTTGGACTTTTATTAGAACTTTATGGAAAGGTTAGTTTTTTTGGTCTTTTTCAAAAATAGTTAAAAAAATAAGTTAGGAGAACTAATTATGGACTTATTAGGAACTCAAAAAATTGTCAGTTCAAATCGGCTTTGCTTGAAAAATTTCAAAAAATACACGGAAAGAAATTTCCTTTAAAAATTACCGTTAAATTCACTGTAATCGTGGGACGAATGGCACGACCTAATCATTTGTCGGTAAGTCAGATAATTTTTAACCTTTTTTCAACAAATTTTACCGTAGTCTACTGTAAATTTTATTCGGTTTTCGGTAAATTTTATGAAGTTTACCACAAAATAAATGAATTTTTTCCTAATTTTTATTTCGAAAATGGTAATAAATAAAAGCACTGCATTATGTCCCACGATTACAGTGAATTTAACGGTAATTTTTAAAGAAAATTTCTTTCCGTGTATAGAAACCCTGAAAAAAAGTCCACACTAGTTGAAAATTTTTCACTTTCTAACTTTTTCAAAGTTCCAAAAATGTTCAACTCAGAATTCAGAATTGGAGAAGTTCACTGTCAGGAACGTTTTTGGAACGATTTTTTTTTACAACGAGAATTCAAATTTTATTCTTAGTATTTGCGAGTGAAGCAGAAATGAATAAAATTTTTGCAGTGCCATTAAAGTTAAAAATAAAAGAAACTATTTTTAAAAGTAAACTTGAAGGTTTATTTATTGTCCAGAAAAAATAATCTTCTATTTGTGTAACAATATAATTTTTATTTTATTGAAAAAAAAAAAAAAAAAGGAAGAATAAAAATAATATTTGTCATTTAAACCTTACATATTTTATTACCAACAACAGACTATCAACTTAAAACCAGGGCCTTAACTGAAAACAAATCGTAAAGACGTGTTATGTTTTGTTATCCCGGGCGTGTGCTCGTAAACTTTCCAATTTAAAATATCCATGAACCAACAACCGTACACTCAACAGCTTATATTCACAAATATATAAGCGCTGAATTTATTATAATAATATAATAAAAGCAAAAGGGATGTTGCTAATACGGGGAACAAAAAAATTTTAAACAAGTCGAATTCCCTTTGGAAACTAAGCGAAAAAAAAAGGAAAATAAATAAATAAGCCAGCAAACTAAATAACTAATGAGTAATGAGTGTAATAACCTTTTTTACAAAATTCATCCATTTGCTTTAAAATTTATCCAGGTATAGAGTTAAGTTTAAGTAACACTTTACGATCTAACATACATATTATTCGGAGCATTGCTCACATTGTCACGCTTTGGTTTACGAGACAGGTTTTATTCCATTAATCCATAGACCGCGTTGTTGTAAAATACTTGGATCTCTAGTCCGCCAATTATTTCCGGTTCCCTGATCACATTTATAACGTTTGTTTCTACCGGGTCGCATGCACGCGTACGAATATATTTCAGATTCAATTTTTCTCTACCCTTTTTTTTCATTAGAACTTACGATGAACACACGCTGGGACTGGTGGTTCCTTCGAAGGGGCTATAACTAAAAGTACAGGGATCTCCGATGTCCTCGTTATCCTGAGAATCCACTTTACAGTGCAAAGTAAAAAATAATATAAAAAAAAAAAGTTATTATTTTTTTCTCTCGAATTTATTTCCTTAACGTCGCTGTTGACTCTTTTGTTCTCGATAAAAAAGAAAAAAAAAAAAATATATATATATATATATCTTGAAATAAGTTCAGCAAAAAATCTCATAAAGTACCGGTTAATTCTATTGAGTAGCTTTTGAACGTCAAATTTTTATGTCTCGCCGAGCAGTATCTGAATCAGCGGCTTAAATTTTGTTATGATTATTATCCAGAAATGATGACGTACTAAAATATCTTTTCTTTAATCTCGCAATAAAATTTATTTTTATGTTAAACATATATTAAATGAACTATCATATACTCAAAATATATTCTCAGCCAATTTATATTATTTTTTAAATTAAAAAACTCCACTAATTAATTTTATAATTTTAAAATCTAATCTACATGAGTGCGCACAATACAAATAAAATAATAACGTAACGGATACACGTGTCATGCTGAAAAAAAAGTAAATAGAATAAGACGGGTTGATTGTGGTAAAGTTATATCAATATATATGTATATATATGGCCGCGTTTCCTCTACTCGTGAGTGTTTAATAGCATCAGTGAGTAGTCCGTTTCGCTATTGAATTTCAAACAACAAAATGGTGCCTAAATGATCCAACCGGGTCTTGGGGTCATAATTATAACAAGAGGTTTTATAGTAGCAGGGCAAGATAATTCCATGTTGTCCACACGTCTAACTGTCTATCAAGTCCAAAGGGTAACAAGTATAACAGTTTGCCACGTTTTCTATTCCCCAATTCTTTAGAGTACTCTATTATCCTTGTAACTTCTTATATATGTACATATGTACTATGTATATACCGGTAAGAGGTGTCAAGAAACCTTGCTACTGCATTAATTCAGGTGTTATGCTTTTGAAATGTGGTTTTCACGCGTTAAAACAATTGAAAATTCTCCCCTTCATATATGCTGGTATATACCTTTTTTCATATATATAGATATATGTCTATACACTGTAAAAAACCGGGGTAAGTCCAAGCGGTGTGGGTGTTAAAATTTTCGGTGTTAAAATAACACCACTGCCGCTGTAAATATTTTTTACTGGTGTTAAAAAAATTTCCCGGTGTTGAATAATATTTTACTTTGTGAATATTTTTACTTACTCGATCATTGCAACAGAATTATTTAAATTTTTATATTTTTTTATAGGTAATTCATTTTTTCCTCTAATTTCTATCCGTGGATTTTTTTTACACTGATTTGACTCCGGTATCTCAACACCGCCTACACCGATGTTATTTCATTTTAACACCGCGTGGTGTTAAATTAAGTCCATTTTTAACACCGATCCTTTTATAGTGTAATATTTTTTTATGAATTTTTATAAAAAAACTGACATTTTTTGTGTTATAGAAGCTTTCCTAAATTAATACTCTGAACGGACGCAGTTTACCCCGCCTTTACACCAATTTAACACCATCAAATTACACCACTTACTCCAGTGTTACTATGAAATAATCATATTAACACCGCGTGGTGTTGAATTGGGTCCATTTTCAACACCGCTCTATTACAGTGTATCCAACTCGAATTTACTCATACCTTTTGTCTCTTCTTCATCTCACTTGGATTAAAGTCATAAACTTTCTCTTTGTAAATTCAAACTCTCATTCCCTGTTTTTTTGCCTGATGACCGCCTACTCGACATAACACGACTAATGATAACGAAACTAAGGACTTTGTCTCGTGTCTAAATTTATGTCTGGCGTGAGTGGTAGAATCGTGGATGCTAAAACAAACAGTTTATTTCTCTATTACTTTTTACACTGGTGTGTTCGTCAATCATTATCTTCATCCACGCTCCATTCTCTCATTCGTATAATAATACATACATACATTTATGTATAAACGTATGTGTGCATACATGTTAAAATAAGATAGACGATTAACTTGAAAGCTAAAGTGTTCTGGATTTATTTCACTGGGGTATTAAAAACAAACAATTTGCTTAATATTACGTTTCAGTATTTTTTTAAATTTGTTCTCACTCTCTGTTAATGTGACACACATGACATATTCGCTGTCATTGTTGGACCATGACAAGTTTAAATATGTTATACTATAGTGTACTGATGAACAAGATTTATCAAATTAACGGTTCATTTTTGTGGATAAAAAATAACTTTTAACCGTGACCAAGAATTTTTTTTGTTGTTTATTGATGACGAGAATAGTTTTTATTTACTTTATTGTCATGTTGGATTTTTTTTAATGGCTAAATAAAAAGATTAAGTGATGCCACTAATAACGTGTTTGTATGGAAACTATTGATATGGAATTTTTTTTACATATCAACTACATATATCTACCTAGGTATTTAGTTGCTGAAGAATTTCTGGGTCATACCAACAAACATATGAACTGTTTTTTTGGTAATCAGTAAACATAAAGTTACTAAAATGAAAAAAATAAAAACTGTCATTCAATAACGCAGTTAAATAGAGAAATATTGTATTTTTATTGAAGTAATTTTTCAATCAACTAGTTTTTATTAATTGAATGGAAAAACCTAATTACTTAAAACATTAAAGCAATAACATAATATGTTTGTTTATTGATGTTTAAAGTTATTTTTTTCGTCAATAATACATCAATTTTTATATCTATTTTATACTGTTGATAAATTGGTCTTCCGTTAATTATCTGGATGACTAATTAAATATTTTCTAATAGAAGTATAGATTTTATTAGTCGAAAATACAAGATAAAGTCTTTTCAGGGAGTAAGTCACCGTCGGGAATTGTCGGAAATTTTCGGTTTCTTACCCATAAAAAGTCGCCGAGCTTCGAAATTTTCCCACAGCTCGGCCGATGCCTGGTTTTCTAATGATTGGCCAACGAATGGCTAACTATACTGGCCCGTGCATGGTGAGTCATTGGCAGCCGTCTTTTCGCTTATAAAAACGGCGCACAATCAACCACCGCGTGTTGGCCAATGATTTAATCAAGTGCTCTTGATACCAAGCTTTGGCCGATGATTGATTGTCACGATTGGGCAATACTTGCGACTGCCATGCTTGGCATACCGTTATCATCCGATATTTAGCCAATCTTCGGCCGATGCTTGAAAATTGGCAGCCATTCACGACCCAGTAATGGGCCGATTCTTTTTCTTTGTATGGGTAAGTTAATGTGGTAATATCATGAGATTATCCATCCAAAAAAGTTTTTACCCGAGAATATATTCCGGCAAAATAGCATACATATGACAATACTAAAAATATAAGCTGTATATATACTATTTTGCCGGGATATATATTTTTCGTACGGAATAGACTCGTTTTCTAAGAATGGACGTAAAAACCGACAGTGACTTACTCTCTGAGAGGACTTTATATTTTCATTGTTGGGAATAAAATCATCGCTAACGAAATGGAAAAATAAAAATTGTCATAAACAGTACAGTAGGACCTCGTTATACGACTAGACGTTATAACTCTTCCCCTCAATTTGATAAAACTCGCTCGAAATACAAGTTTTGCGCCAAACCTCACTATAAGACTAACGACCAGTACGACTAAAATCGAAATAAAATGTACATACTTGAAGATTGTAGATTAAGTAATTCATTTGCATAGAGAATACCTAAAATTTCATGGTATCACATAATTAATTAACAAAAAAGAGCGACAAAGTTCTATTTATTTATGATTATATTTAAAAGAGATTCACTAGAGTAGAGTTGAACCGAATACATAAATAAAATGCAAAATGGCGATAGTCTTATAGCGAAGTTTGGGTACAAACGCTGTTAAGCACAATAGTGGGGGTACCTCAATTCTGAGAATTTTTCCCCTACAGCCCCGAGCTAGACTTATTACAAGATTCTACTGTACTTTTACTGATTAATTTTAAGAATATACTTTTCACTGGCAGTAAGTGATTGTCACGTAATTTTCACTAATTCGTTTTTATTGAGTACCATGCGAACAATCGGGCAAAAAGTTAGAAATTCATACTTTTTTTATTTGATATTTTCGATAATAGAAAAAAAAATAAAAGCTCGTAATACAACACCTATTGCATTTTAATTGTAGAAAATAATAATTGACATTGTTTCCAAAATATATTGGGAACTTTATCTCAATGCAATGTTTTATTTTTACTTTTCTAATATGTCAAGTCACATAAATAAAATCCGGTATTTAAGTAAATAAAACCAGATTTCCGACCATATCTATATACATTTAAATACTTCTACAGGTATTTATATATTTTTGAACTGACATTTTCAAGCCTAAAAAAGTCTCATCAATAAAAATTCATCATCTCCATGTATGTAAAAATATTTCCTACAATAAAAATTATTCTTTGCCTTACATTCAAACACATTGAATAAAATCTCGTAATCTCAACCATCGTGTTTGATGCGGGTGGTCAACAAAGGACAAATAAATTTTTTCTTTTGATGACTTACAGGTCGACTAATATGTTTCCTCATCACAGGAAAAATCCTTCTGTATCTAATAACTCAAGCTTCCATCATCCACAGTGTAGTCTAGCTCGATTCAACTAAAAGACATTTATAAATTCATATATATAAATATATATATATACATAAACAGACCTTGGAGTAATGTTTTTTGAGTTTTGGATCCACAGGGTGCTAATGACAATCGATTATCACGCGTTCCAAGTCAACTCTTAGTGTCTTGGTTTCCCAAGTGCTTTTGTCCATCAGACACCTATTAGTCCGTTGAATACAATGGGAGCATAATTCTTAAAAAATGTGATTAATCGCAAATGAAATTTATTATTTTTTTTATTTTTGTCCATTATCTATATCTTTCATTTATATACCTGTTTTCTAAAATTATATTCCTAACATAGAAAATTTGATTTGTCACGTTAACATCTGACGGTATTTACGGTATGTTTAAAATCATGTCAGATTTTATTTTAATATCAACCTTTTTATGCACTTGATCGTATTATTTTATTTATTTTTATTTTTATTTATAATTCCATGTGACAAGAGAGAAAATTTTTATCATGAATGACATGAGAATAAATGTTTAAGCGTTAAAGGAGTGTCTATAAGAGGATTAATGAATGGCTGGTAAATCTAGATATACAAGTGAGACACTAAATACAAAATGGTTCACATCATTTATATTTATGTCTTTGTAAATATCAATGCGTCATTTAATTACCGTTTTCTCTTGTTCTTGTATGTATATCCTTGTAATATAGTGAAGCAGTGTAGTATTTTTTAAATATAGATAGATATAGACGTAGATATATACAAGAGAAAGTATAAGCGGCAGTTGTGTAGAGAGCCTAAAACTTAAGGAGATTATAAGTTAACCCCGGGTCTGACTACGTCTTCCGCAGCGAAAAAGACAAACTCCAAAGTAGATTAGCCGCGTGGTGGGCTCACGATATATAATATTACCCTGAAGACTCGTCGTTGATCCTGTTACATCCTGTCTGGAATTAAAAATATTGTCATCCCACGGGATTATTTACGCGGATAATATCTCTACGACTGTCAAAAACACAAACAAAACTTTTTTTTCCCGGAAAATATTTTATTGTTTTGTTGTCTATCCGAGTTTATTGATGTTTCTTTTAATAAATAAAGATTACTTTATTATTCAATATAACTTTATTTATATTAAATGATTAACTAATAACCTCACCAAAAAAGTCAATATTCCGTTTCATGACTTGATTACTAATTTTATGAAATTAAGTTGCTTGAAAGAAATTTATAGTAAACGTTGCTAGTACGTTTACGGAAAAATCATCCCATACCGTTATGGTAATGATTACTTGGAATTATGGGATATAGGCCCATACTTTTTGGGAAAAGCTTCCATAAGTAAGGGGACCATTCCCATCATCATGGTAACAACTTCTATATCGCATAGTAATAGAATTTTACACGCTGAAAAAAAAATGCTAACTATTAGCATTTGCGATAGGGAAGGATTACCATCGTGTATGTGATAATCATTATCATGCGTTTATGTTAACTATTCGTTTCTCATATAGAAATAATTACTATTGCCGATGGTAATGGTTACCATCTAGATCGTAATATTTCTCATGTCTGAGAAATTTTTAACTTTACGTTCTAAGATAGTAATGGTTATCATTACGGATAGGAATGGTTACTATCTAGATACAAATGCTTACCATCTTCGATAGTAATAGTTAACATAAAAGAATGAGAATCATTAAAATGCAAGGTTAGGAATAGTTTCTTCGTTAAGACTGCAAGTGTTACCACTTTTTTTCAGCGTGTAATGATTACCATTCTCATAGGAATAGTTCCCACAAGCAAATACGAACAACTCCTGTAACCACATTGTGACAATTCCTAGGTGCATATGGGAATAAACCCGATATATTGTAGTAACCATTACCATAATATTGTAGTAATTATTACCATAATGTAAAGGAATGGTTACCATACATTATGGTAATAATTACTATAGAGGAGAGGGGGGCAAAGTGGGCCCCTTAACGAAAATAATTATAATATCATTAATTTTTTTTACGCGTTTACTCCTGTATAGACCCTTGATACTTATTTTCACTTCATTATGCTGCGCGTCCATTAGAAATGAAAAGTCGAAAATTAGAGACAAAGTGGGCCCTCCAAAAAATTTCGGATTTTATTTCAAAACGACGGAGAAGACAACAATCAAAGGAAAGGGAAAAGGAAAAAGCAAATAAAAACAATCGATGGATGATATGGCTTGTATTTTTTGTGGCAAATTATACTCAGAATCTTTAGAGCCATGGATTCGATGTCGCCAATGTAAAAATTAGGCCCATGATTCATGTGCCGATGTTCACAACAAAGTTGTGCGAAGCTACACATGTGATATTTGCTAATAACTATAAAACAGTTGTATCTTAATAATATAAAAAATTATTTTAATGGTGTGCTATAAACATAAATTTCTCTCCGTGTACTACTGCATCAAATTCATCTTATAGGAATAGGCATGAAGAGTAAAATGACGATGAACAAAAAAACTAAATATAAAATTAAATAATTTTTTGACTCTTGATAAAAAATAACAGACTTTTCAAAATTTTTAATTTTATTGTCATTTCTTTAGAGATGTCAAAAATTTTCCCACGGGAATATTCAATCTTACATCCATCAGCATAGGCCTTTAAATTTACTGATATAATATAGAATATCCTTAAGGGACACTAAACTAAAATGGATTTGAGTAGAGTGGCTTTGGACACAGTCCACACCTCCAGATCACCATTCTAGCTTACATATATATTGACTTCCGGAACCCGCCTACGGTGCTGATGCCAAAACATCCTTCACTTGTGTCAACTCAATATAATAGTCTAATGATGGATGGTTATACTCCCGCGAGATATCATACGGGATACTGAACTTGTATGCTGTAGCAAATGTCCATGGTAAATCGGACTTTTACTCCTTCGCGTACTTATTATTATAATATTCAATCAGGCTCATATATGTATACAATATACACACACAATATTTGTTTGTTCTTCAATGTCAAAGGTAGTTTCAAACAACATAATGTGGTATGAAGGAACGCCAACAAAACAACAACTCTAACATGATAGATGCTAATCCTACAGAATGTTAAATATTCTGTCCTAGTTTTCTGGTTTAGCTGTTTTTTCTTTTTTTTTCTTATTTATTTGTTTGAGTAGGCTTTGTATTTATTCCAACGACTGACTTTCTTACCATCCATATACGAGTTTAAATGATCGATGTATGTCAATTTTTCTCAAACTCGTGTAGTCTCAATAGTTATATTTGGTTACTGTAAATAATTTGTTCGAATTTATCATTTCAGATTTTTTATTATTTATAAGAAAAAAAAATTAAGAAAAGACATCTATTGTTCTTTTCGTTAAGGGGTATAGCTACGGTTATGGATAAAAAAAAATTTTTTTTGTTTCAGTTCAATTTTTAATTCATGTGGGGCAAGTGTGCGCAAACCCATGTATTTCAGTCCGAAATGAATGGGTTTGCGCACATTTGCCCCACATGACGTTACATCTTCGAAAATATGTGCATAAAATTTTGTCAAAATTTCGAAAATTGAAAATCGGGGTGAAACCAATAACTTCCCGAATTTTTGAAAATTAATAATTTTCTTAGCGGGAAGTTAAAAAAACCGCGATCCCCATATTCTTTAATTGTCGCGGTCAAGAAAATTCCGAAAAATCACTTATTTTTTTGGCCGTCACAGTCTCAAACTTTTCAAACTCGCTTTTTGTTTACTAATTAATAATGATTAATTAAATAATTAATTAATAATTTGTAATTTTAAAAAAGTATACGAGAGGAAAGTAAAGAAAATTAATTTGTTGAGATAATGAATTATCTAATGACTTCTAAATGTTTCGAAGGAAATGATTAATGAAGAATTCCAAACACTTGAAAGCTTACAAATAAAAAAATATTTAGTGTACTGTGGCTCTCTTCACACAGTGTAGTAGTAATGCACTTGTAAAACATTATCGGTGATTCCTCTAGAGAATAAATTCACGGTGGTCCAAGTTTCATATTCCCAATGGTCTTATATCCCTCGAGTAATTCCACTATTAAACAACTAACTGAATTCATCTTCAGCTTAAGTTCTTACTCCAGAAAATTTAATCCTCATAGCAGAAAATATCTCCTTTCTTAAATGCTTGTCGTACATCCATATTGTTAAATATGTTTATGAAAAGAGCGTGGACAGTTTACGCGATTCTGCTAGTGATTGACAATGATCTATTATTTTTTTTATATTTTTCTTATTATTCAACGCATTAAGTCGAGTTATTTAAATGTAACAATATATTTAAGAATATCTACAAGATATATATTTTAAAGAAATTTTAGCGTGCCTGTAATTAAATACTTACATGGTCGCTAAAGTCACTCTCTTATTTTCAATAAAATTTTATGGTAAAAAAAAAAATTGAATTCCACGAAAATCTCCATTTTAAGAAATGTACACTAGTCCCAAAAATTAAGAGATAGAAAAAAAAATTCGAAATTTTTGGGTGATTTTCAACATGCTTAATTCGGTGAAAAATTATCATAGAGTGAAAATAAAAAAAGCAAATTGTAGCCTCAAAGTTCTAGTTTTCAGATCTGGACCTCAAATTTTTTATTATGCACGGTTCCGGAGTAATCTTAAGTTGGAACTAGTGTACTTTATTAACTTCCCGTTATAAGAATTGTAAATGTTCAAAAATTTGGGAAGTTATTGGTTTCGGTCCGATTTTTGAAAAGCGAGTTTTCATCAGATCTCGAAGTTTTGAGATCCTAGGAAGCTATTTTCAGATAGAAATATGTGTGTGTGTGTGTGTGTGTGTGTAAACTTTTTTTGTCCAACGATATTTTTGAAGCAAATCAACCGTTTTGAATGTTCTTAGCGGCTATTGAAAGGTCTCATCAAGACTTAGAACTGAGCAAATTTTGAAGCCACAAAACACATGCAAATCGGTTCATTTGTTCCGAAAATCTTATCGGATAAAAATTGATTTTTTTCAGCGAAATGTACATATTTTAGGCCCAACTGTTTTTTGAGCTCGAAAACAGAGGGAAGTTCTGGAAGTAGCCCGCAGGATGAACCGTTTTTTGAATTTTTTTTTATTCATACAAGTATGGATTTTTTAAATACAACAATCTTATCGATAAGTTTCTCGCGCGTAGTAAGTATTGTGATATACAGCATAGTAATTTTTTGGATGCTTCCCTTCCTGTTTCAAGTTTGGTCGGCAGCATAATAAAAATTGGTAGGTTTCGAAGCAACATTTTTCTCCGTGCATGGAGTTGAAATTCAGTATTAGTTCAAAATTTCTAGTATCAAAAAATCCAAAAATATTAAAAATTACTCACTTGGATTGTGAGTACCAAAACTCACCTTCGAAAATTTTTGAATAATAAAAATAATATATAAAACTCGTTATCCAAAATAAATATTTTATAACTCGCAAATAACTTGATAATTTAGCATGAAAATGATGTATCAATATATATGTTAACCAGAATACATATCATTAATAAAATAACAATAATAATTTGTATATAAGTTACAGTAGTCGGTCCCAACATCGTAAATACACAACTCCCAACAGTATTACATGACATTTATGAATAAAACCAGGCGCATATAATAGTAAAGTAAATCAGTTGCGAATAAAAGAAAGAATAAAAAAAATATTATAAGAGCACGCCCTTATATACACGTTTTAATTCCCTTAGATTTATTACCACGAGAAAAATATAGATCGACTAGTCAATATTACCATTCACAATCTAACGGTTTTTTTTTTTCATTTTCAATGCGCGAGTATGTCTCTTTTTGCCTTCACTCTCTTTCCTTCGCGCATTCTTTTTGAACGAATAAAATATAAATATAACGGTGGGATCGATGTGAGATTTTCACTTTGGGAACTATCATGATGTATCGAAAAATTGAGATGAACAAGTCAAGGGACATCAAAAACACCTACTTTTCTTTCGCTATATTTTAAAGAAAAAAAAAATTTTTTTTTTTGTGCAATGTACATTATTGGGCGGGAATACAAGGTTGTAAATTAAGGTCGACGATTCCATAAGCCAATTTCATTGCTAAGATTTATTATGTCATTAAAGTTTTTTTTTGTCAACGATATTTTTAAAAATAATTTTTATTTATTTGTTTTAAAAAATAACTTTTTAATATTTAATAAATTTTATGTCAAGTAAAATAAAATTTAATCGACATTTTTTTTCTGGTTCATTTAATTTCTTTTCGTAACCCCTTTTTGTGAAAAAAAAATTTTTATATACAAATCGACGTCAATGAGAAATAAATCGGCAAGATAAAGTTTCCAATTTTTCGTAAAAAACGAATAAAAAAATTTAACAATAGTTGTAAAAAAAATTTAATTCCCTCGGACAAATAAATATATATTTTTTTACGGTATTTTGTACCTGCACAAGACACCCCGTGAAGCCATATTAACCGCGCAATGGATCAATAGTAATATCAATCAAATAAGGGTTAAATTTAAAATTCGTAAAAAAAAGGAAATTACGTTTTGCGTTGAAATCCGATAATAAAATAAAAAACGCAGCTGCGTACACCACACAAGTGTGTTATAAAAAATAATAAAAAAAAATTGTAAGTACGGGAAATATCTACATCAGGTAGAATTGAGCATTAAAATGTAAGGAAGTTGTATCCCGGTGTAGCTGTTAGTCTTTTAACCGGTTACCCGCTTGATTACGCGTAATGATCGATTTGATTTAGAGCTAACCCGTATCGCATTACCACCTTCCCATCAGGTATCAATGCACAGTGAGACTAAAAGAGTATTTTAAAATATATTTTATAAGAGCGAACGAGTAAGAAAGTCTTCATATATATGTATTAAAAGGATTCGATTCTTACTAAATGATTTATTGATACCCGATCCTCTCGACCTCGGATACGATTCAAGTCGTAGGTTTTGAATTAATCCTGGCATCCAGCTCCTGCTGCATTTGCAATGACTCGTGTTAATTACCGGTCAAAAAGAATTATTATTTTTATTGGTACTAATACCATTTAAAAAAAAATTATTCATTTATTTAAATATAAATAATTTTTTGCTTGCATTTTTTAAAACCGCTTGAAAAAAAAAAAATAAATAAATGGTTAAAATGTGAAAGAAAATTTTAAAGATATTCAAAGAAATTTGCGGATACAAAAATGTATTCCTCGAGAGATCTCGTTGGCTCTCAGAGGCACCCTTAGGAAATTGTGGAACAATGAGCGCCCTGATGATGACAAACGTCTAGTAATCTGATATTCGCCCATATGCTATCGTACAGTAAACCCCTGCACAGTACTGATACTTGTTGGTGTAGATATATGGCTACTGTATATGTACACTGTTATGTTACAATTTGTAGTCTAGTTTGTTAAAGCTTATAACCAATAACAAGACACAAAAAAAACATTTCACGAGAAATAGAGGGGCAACCCCGCTGGTAACTGATACCATTAAAAAATCATTTCTTTATAAATTGCATTTCAATTTTGCGATAAAAATTATATTATTAAGAAGTAGACTATAGTACATGGGAAAGTAAATTTTTTAAAAATTTTTAGATGGCTGAGGAAATTAAAAAGGGTTCAAACTAAAATAAAATATATTAATAGACGAATTGTTCCTTGGTTGATTTATAATTAATTACTTGATAATTAAATAGATTTATTATTTTGTATTTGTGGTGGCTTAAAGGCTTAAAAGTGTTTCTATTTGTCGGACAACATCATTCGAATGGATGAGATGTTAATACAAAGGGGTGGATAATATATATATATATATATATAATAAAGGGGTTGATGAAGAGAACCAGGACGAGTAGACAGCCGTACGTGAAAAGCAGCTGCGGCGGATCATTTCGAAATATATAATTATCGATTCCAATACTTGAAAGTACGTACGAAGAATAAAAGGTGTGAGGGATTTAAATACTAACTGACCATCAACACTTTTAATGAGGTAAATGCGGCATCTTTCCTTATTAATCTAGCGGTTTTAGTGTACGGATAAGTAGGTGCTTTGTGGATGTCAATAGATTATAGTCCAGCACATAAATCGTAACTGATGGTTAAGAATTTTTTCAAAAAAATTATAGCCAAAGCATTTGTATTTAAGTCGGTAGAACAAATAAAATATAAGTGAGGTATAAATACGAAAGGGTTTCAAAGACAGCAGATGTAGAGTTTGTTAATTTAAACTCTTGAACTGGGCACGTGAACAAATAGCTCAACATCATCGAAACCTTTTGGCCAGAGGATCATCTGCTTATTTTCTTTCTTTTTCTCTTTACTGTCTTTTCGTTCGTTTCATTTAGTTCTTTTGTATATATGTAAGTTTCGTTCGATAGATTGGAAAACAGAGGTGTGTCTAAAAACAAGCTGGGTCAGATTAGTATCTCTCTCGTTCGAGTATAAACTGACGACCTAATATTGACGAACTTGACAGGAGTCAACACTCAGTTTATTTAGATAAATTAACACTATTGTATTTTAGTTTTCTTTTTTTTTTTTTTATTTACTATTTGCTTGTTGTGAAAATTCATCAGAGTAATTTATATATTTTCATTTATCAAAAAGATAATATGAGAAGGTGGGGCAAGAAGGCCACCTCCAAAAATTTGATCAAAAAAATTTTTTTCTGCTTGTCTTCTAATTACCATAAATTCGATATATTCACGCATTTCCAGCCCTACGTATGATACCTGGGACAACATGGACCAGCCAAAAATTTTTAAAAAAAGATTTTTTTATATTTTTAATATCTAATTATAAAAAATTTAATATACTTATTCATTTTTCGGCTGATTCTCTATACCCGGGCAAATTTGGCGCCTAAAAATATTTGAAAATAGTAAAGGTGATTTAAGTTGACAACCCTGCTTTGACATTTGACGACAGTAGAGCACTCCGCTTCGCATTCGAGGTGTGCAATAATAACTTTTTTTTTAGTTAATAAATTTTTCAAGTAAAGCAAAGTTTTTGAGTTAAAAAAAAATGATAAATAATAAATATAGAACTATTTTTTTTTTAAGCTTCGAGAAAATTTCTATGAATTTGTTTGAGATGGGATAAAAGTAAACTGATTCGATGATTGAAAGCCACAAAAAGTAAAAACCGACTTAGGGGGGGGGGGGGGCGTTTTGCTCCTCCCTACTTTACATGAAATTTATATAATTTGTAAGTATTTTAGTTTTCATTAACAATGAACAGTCAAATTTTATATAATAAGAAAAAAGTTCTGATAATGAAACTAAAAAAAAATTACTGCCTGCTATAATCAGTGGTCTTTTTTTGTTTCTTGTTATATGATAAAAATATCTATCAATTTTGAAAATCTTCATCTTTCAATGCTATAAATAAATAATTTACTTTTATTTAATTATTTTACAAAACTAATAAAATAGATAAAGATAAAAACAATAAAACATTAATCATTTTCGAGTGACATCATTAATGACTCCACTATATTAATGATAATAAATTGTATCTTTTGTTAATTATCATTTCTTTCGCTATTATTTTATTTTTTCAATGTGTATTTTAACACCAAAAAACAGAAAGTTTTATATATTTTTTAATGATCAACAAAATTTTTCATTAAGTATATCATCAACGCCTTGATAAAAATAGCAATGACTCCAAGAAACAATTTTTGTCGAAAACATAACAATTAAAAAAATTTATCTGTTCTTCTTTTTTTTGATAACGTATTTTTGCCTGATAAAATATTATCACAAATGATAAATTGACGTTCAATAAAAAACATACTTTTGAAATTTAAATGTAAATATAGTAATTAAAAAAAAATTTTTTTAATTAATCCCAATTCGGTTCATGTTAAATTGAAAACATTAATCTCACATCACTTCCATTTCGCAGCATAAAGCTTTGAATTTTATACTCCAAAATTAATATAATTTTTATAATGGTGCAAGTACTATTCAAATAATTAATTTTACTAATGTTAAAAACTACCCTTTAATTTAAAGTGAACCTGTTTTCTAATACAGTCGAGTCGCGTTATAAGTCCAGCTTGTATCTTTTTTTTTTAACCAGACTCGCGTTAATATGAGAGCGACACTAAGAGGGCTTATAACGCGACTCGACTGTAGTGAGGATCGGTAGTCGAAGTTTAGAGAACTCTTGGACCAAGATTAGCAAAGCAAGGTTCAGGAGCCCAATATTTTGGCAAGACAGGCCCCATCGTAAAAAATTTTTGCCTATAAGGGTAGATGGTAACTTTTACTATCGATAATAATAAATATTACTATACGAGAAAAGAATGGTCATCATGTAAACATGATAATGATTATCACATATAATATGATAATTATTCCCTATTGGAAGATGGTCCACTGATAAAAGGATTCCTTAGCATTTAAAAAAATTTCTTAGTATCTAAGAAATAATTTCTTAAACATCATATTGTTGTATTTAACAAATATTTCTTACTAATATTTACTTGGAGAAAAATGTCAAGTAACCATTCCTATGCAGCATAGTAATGGTTACATTTTTCTATACACGGAAAGAAAATTATGGGAATGGTTCCGATAATTTTGTGAAATTTCATCCTATACCAGTATAGGAATGACGACCATAAATTATGGGAACACGTCCTATAGATATAGGAATATTACCCATAATTATAGGAATAGTTCCTATAATTATGGGAATGATACCTATATCATTATGGGAATAGTTCCTATAATTATAGGAACCATTCCTATAAATTATAGGAACCATTCCTATAAATTATAGGAACCATTCCTATAAATTATAGGAACCATTCCTATAAATTATAGGAACCATTCCTATAAATTATAGGAACCATTCCTATAAATTATAGGAACCATTCCTATAAATTATAGGAACCATTCCTATAAATTATAGGAACCATTCCTATAAATTATAGGAACCATTCCTATAAATTATAGGAACCATTCCTATAAATTATAGGAACCATTCCTATAAATTATAGGAACCATTCCTATAAATTATAGGAACCATTCCTATAAATTATAGGAACCATTCCTATAAATTATAGGAACCATTCCTATAAATTATAGGAACCATTCCTATAAATTATAGGAACCATTCCTATAAATTATAGGAACCATTCCTATAAATTATAGGAACCATTCCTATAAATTATAGGAACTATTCCTGTAATTATAGGAACCATTCCTTCAATTATAGGAACTATTCCTATTTTCATAATATTATATGAATGGTTCCTATACTATTATAGGAATGGTTCCTATACTATTATAGGAATAGTTCCTATAATATTATAGGAATAGTTACTATACTATTATAGGAATGGTTCCTATAATAGTATAGGAATGGTTCCCATAATGGTATAGGGGTGGTTTCTATAATATATAGGAACCATTCCTATAATAGTATGGGTACAATTCCTATACTATTATAGGAACCATTCCTATAATGCATAGGAATACTCCCTATAATTTTCTTTCCGTGTAGTTTGTATAAGCAGTCACATAAAAGCGGCGTGACAAACTAGAGTAATGTAACTATTACTATGCTGCATAGGAATAGTTGCTTGACATTTCTCTCCGTGTAAGAAATAATTTCTTAAATAGTAGGAAATATTTGTAAAATACACTAATGGAAAAAATTAAAGGATCAAAAAAAAATTCCAAATTTTTGGGTGATTTTCAACAGGCCGTAACTTCGAGAGAAATGGTCGTACAAGGAAAAAAAAAAAAGGAAATTGTAGCTCCAAATGTCTACTTTTTGGATTAGAACTTCAAAATTTTTTTGCGTCAGCGGTTTTTGAGTAATCTTAGAAAAACCAGCGACAAAAAAATTTTCAAATTTTTTTTACTTTTTTTTTTGGTCTACGGGCGTGGGAAAATTTTTTTTTGCTTAACCACTATAAGTATCGGATACCTTCATTATTCAGCTTTAATTTCATTTTTTATAGACCTTGATACGTCCATTTGTCGCCGAGATATCGGTCTTCAAATGAAAAAGGATCCTTTTGTCTTTGATTATCGATATCTCAGCAACCAATGATCGCACAGAAAGTTAATGGTGGGTTTCAAAAACTTAAATAAATTCCCTTGAACGATTAGTCATTTTTTCGAATAAAAAATTTTTCCTGTCGTCACATTAATTTGAAAATGCAACAAAAAAGGGCTTTTGGTGGATTTTTGGAAAATCAAGCGCTGGATCGAAAATATTGTGGAAATCAATAATGTTGAGTGTGCAATTTACAGTTCAATATGCCCACAAAAACACCACAAAGGGCCAGATTGATCCAACCAGCCGTTTTTTTGTTTCAATCGATCAAATTTTTAAAAAAATTAAAGGATCACTTTTTTTGCTCTGAAAAGCTCATAATCTTTAACAAAATGATAAAACAAATTTCTCCGAGCTTATTTCACATTTTCATTCCAAACAGTGCTTAAATTTCCAAAAAATAAAAAAATTTTAAAAAAAACAAAAATTTTTTCAAAAAAAAATTTTTTTTGAAAATTTTTTTTTTAACAACTTTAAGAAATTTAAGAGACCACGGAATGCAGCGAAGAAAACGTGTTTAAAATGATTGGGCGTTGGTCTCTTAAATTTCTTAAAGTTGTTAAAAAAAAAAATTTTCAAAAAAATTTTTTTTTGAAAAAATTTTTGTTTTTTTTAAAATTTTTTTATTTTTTGGAAATTTAAGCACTGTTTGGAATGAAAATGTGAAATAAGCTCGGAGAAATTTGTTTTATCATTTTGTTAAAGATTATGAGCTTTTCAGAGCAAAAAAAGTGATCCTTTAATTTTTTTAAAAATTTGATCGATTGAAACAAAAAAACGGCTGGTTGGATCAATCTGGCCCTTTGTGGTGTTTTTGTGGGCATATTGAACTGTAAATTGCACACTCAACATTATTGATTTCCACAATATTTTCGATCCAGCGCTTGATTTTCCAAAAAACCACCAAAAGCCCTTTTTTTGTTGCATTTTCAAATTAATGTGACGACAGGAAAAAATTTTTTATTCGAAAAAAAAATGACTAATCGTTCAAGGGAATTTATTTAAGTTTTTGAAACCCACCATTAACTTTCTGTGCGATCATTGGTTGCTGAGATATCGATAATCAAAGACAAAAGGATCCTTTTTCATTCGAAGACCGATATCTCGGCGACAAATGGACGTATCAAGGTCTATAAAAAATGAAATTAAAGCTGAATAATGAAGGTATCCGATACTTATAGTGGTTAAGCAAAAAAAAATTTTCCCACGCCCGTAGACCAAAAAAAAAAAGTAAAATAAATTTGAAAATTTTTTTGTCGCTGGTTTTTCTAAGATTACTCAAAAACCGCTGACGCAAAAGAATTTTGAAGTTCTAATCCAAAAAGTAGACATTTGGAGCTACAATTTCCTTTTTTTTTTTCCTTGTACGACCATTTCTCTCGAAGTTACGGCCTGTTGAAAATCACCCAAAAATTTGGAATTTTTTTTTGATCCTTTAATTTTTTCCATTAGTGTACAAAAACATGATGTTCAAGAAATGATTTTTTTAAATACTGAGAAATTTTTTTAAAAGCTAAGAAATCCTTCTAACAGTGATATTTATTTTTTTTTTCAACTAGTATAGTAAAAAAATACTCTCATTATAGTAATTTCCACCCGGTAAGTGAACAGTAACTTATAAAACGAAATAATATTAATTTATAATATCCGAGCTTACTCGCACAGAGTAACTTAATCTCAAAACTTATTCTCTCCCCGTGAGTATGGAGTATCAACTAATACAACATAGATAAATTTTTTTATTTTCTGCAGTATCTAACTTGTAAAAGTACGGTTTGTACGTACAGAAATGACCTGACTCGTTATTGGTTCGGTAAGATACGTTGAATAATAATAATACAACAACCGGTCGTAACATTTGTCATGATTAGCCCTTTTAGTCACGGTGATCCAGCATTATTTCCCGTCGTTGCATACTTGAGCTACGCTACACGGATATATATTCATCTTGATAGCAAGAGGCATACTCATAAACTATATACTCATATCTATGTAGTATATATAGACGATATACATTCTCATTTGTTAATTCCTTACAGACTACACCGAGATATCTCCATAAAGTCCACCCTGGTGCGTGACCAAGAGCTTCCTGAATCAACACAAACTCCAGGTCTCTACGCACATATATATTTATATATATATTTAATTATTATTATTATTATTATTGTTAATACTTAAACTACTACTACTAATAATAATAACAATAATATGATTTTAAATCGAAATATACACAACACATTGTACCCATATTATTTAGTTTAATTTATTTTTCAAATTTTATTACTCAACAGTAAAATTCCATCGTTGAATTTGAGCAGAGCGTAAATAACAAAACTAAAATGAACAGTAGCTAGCGGCTAGTGTCGGTACACTCGACTACCATTTGCCGCTATTAAAATAAACATGTCTATTATCCACGAGGTGGAGCCTTAATGTGTTGTATTTTACTTGAGGATATAAAACCCTTCGCGGATAATCCACAACAATAACAGCAGGAGCTATATTATATATTGTTTGACGGTGCCTCAGGTTACGGAGGCTCGCTACTGTGCATACTACTCGTCTATACTCCTGTACTGATGGATCTGTTCGACGTCTGTTTGACTGATGCTTACCAACTACAAAAACACCCGAAAAATATTACAATACTGTTGCTTTTCATTTTTTGCTCCGTATTTTACTTTATTTTACTGTGGGCTATCATCGGTAATATATACAATTTATTTACATAAATTTATGTTACACATATGCTTTTTTGCATGTATTTTCGTTTCAGCTACACATTATATTGTTATACATCTCACAAAAAAAACTATGAATATATATTTATTTTTATCTCTTTTTAACGATCGAGACAAAAATAATTATAAGCATAATTAATTGTACAATTTTAACAATTAATGTTTTCAAAAATAAATCCTTAAATAAAAAAGGCATGAGATGTATGAAGCCTCTTTTCCGATTACTTGATTGGTCGAAAGCAAAAAAATATATGCATATGACACGAAAATATCCATTAAAATAAATATATGAAAAATTACATGTGCGCGTTTGCGCGCGAAACATGTACGCTAGTACTTTTTTTAAACGACAAATCTAATTTATAAAAATTTTTTCACTCCAAAATTCATAGTTTTCAATTTCGATACGTTTGACATTCACAAGTTATTTGATTTTTTATCTCAGTAGGGCAAAATTGCTGGTAAAAAATATCCAGTAAAAATTTTAAACTGATCATTTTGCCCTGTCTCATGTAAAAAAAACCAGCTTAAAAATTATTCCACATGAGAAATTTTCAAATCCGAGACTAGAAATTGAATTCAAATTAGATTTTAATTTCTATAGTTTTAAATTTTCAAAAATAACTCTATAATTTAACAGAACATTGTTTTTGACGAATTGTTTTTTTCCAGACCTACGTTTTTGGCAATTTTGATTAATATTTATATTGAAAAGAGCATTTAAGATGCGCATTTTTGATTTTTCCAAATGATTCGTCTGAAAATGTTCTTTTTTATTTCTGATGCTCTATTTGCCTTATTTCCCATACATACATATATATCTATATATATATAGCTATATACCATTAGACAGTGGACTTAGATGTCACGATGAGATAGGAGTTACTCTCGTCTGTAATACGATATTTAGACTACCGTTGGGCTTTAAAGAATTGAATGAAATAGAAAAAAAAAAAAAAAAAATGCAAACCTAGAAGCCCTGTTTTTTTTTTCTCACTGCTGTTTGTTGTAAAATATATACATATGTGAGTATGTTACAAATATTATACAAAATGTACAACAATAGCAAAAGCAGTAGTCTCTAGTCTATCAGGAGTTCCCCGTTGTATTTGCTCAATTTACAGTTACGTAATTCCATAATGAAGGGCTCTCGTGTGTTATTGTTACAAGATTGTTGCAAACATAGCACGATCACAATGGGCGGAGCGTCTTGAAGGATTTTGCGATCCACCGATTTCACACAATGATCTAGTATAAGATAGAGCTAGGATAGTGCAGCAGAGTATAGACTTGTGTAGACGTAATGAAAAATACTCGTGGATACTTTTATAGAGAAAATATCTTATGAGATTTAAAAAGCAATGAAGGTATACAAGATCACTGTGTTACGTAATTTGTAAGCAGAGAAACCCTCATCAGGGTGTCATATTTCGGTTGTTTTTGTAAATAAATGAACGTAACTGACCACTGACTATTTTATATCAAAAAAGTGTAATTCAATCGCTAAATGTTTTAGGTGCTTTTTTTTTTAATTTATTGTTTTATTTTATTTTTCCTAGTTGAATCATACACTGTAAATAAAGCGGTGTTGAAAATGGGCTTAATTTAACACCACGTACTGTTAAAATGAAATAACATCGGTGTAGACGGTGTAATTTGGCAGTGCTAAAATACCGGTGTTGAATCGGTGTAGAAAAAAAAAATTACACGTACAGAAATAAGAAAAAAATAGTATATTGTGTGACAAGGGATGAAACACGATTTTAGACTGCAAATAAAATTATAGGTTGTACCAATGTAAGCATAATATAAACGTTTTTATCATCTGCTGAAATATTTCCCAAATGTGGAATACGACATATTAGAATGACAGTATCGATATAAAAAAATATGCAAATTTAAGAAATATTATCTCGAGAAAATTTAAATTTTGCTATGTACTTATTTAAATAATTATTTATGTTATACGTTAATTTATTTAAAAATTGCACAGTTTTACGGCCACCATTTCAATTACCAATAATTTATATAATTAATTAATAAAAACACTGTTTAACTATAGTGATCGACTAATAAAAATATTCTCAACATCGAAGAACATTTTAACACAGCGAAATTTTTTTAACACCGGTAGAGAATATTTACACCGGCGGCGGTGTTATTTTAACACCGAAAATTTTAACACCACCTGAATTTACTCCGATTTTTTTTACAGTAGGTTTGAGATGAAATTATCGTCATTATTTATCATTACTTATCAAGTGATGGATGAAATATTATGAAAGATCTATGGAATCAAATATGCAGTATCATGTTTTCTGATTGTTTGGGTACAATCGGCACGTGAGCCGCAGTAAAAAGATCTATTAACGCCCTTGCTTGTTCTTCTATTATTCTAGCCTAAACTATGGATCATCGGTGAAGTTTTTTTTTTTCATCATTATACGCTTTAATGTTATATCTTCATCATGATTTATAAATATCACTTAGATGTCTGCTTATTTACCCACCTAGTTACTAATGATGAAAAAAATACGAATAATATTTTTAAACAAAAAAGTAGTCTAAAAATACTTAAACAAAATATATCTAACGTATATTCTTAGTCAGCTCCTCGAAGAAAAATAATAATAAACAAAACAGCTCTTACGAGTTCACCTAGCGTAAGAAATAAAACGTACATACAAAAAAAAGAGAAGAAATAAAAAGAATTTCAATGTAAATCAAGTGTCTGTGAATAATGAGACTTAAAAACGTCCAAAAAGATTCACAGTCAGGGAGGTCCATTCAGGTGTCAAACTACAGCAGAATTATAAGAAAGCAAATCTGGCGTTAACTTACGTACTTTCGCGCACAATTTCACGAGGTGACGAGTAGTAGGTCGCTAGGTAACAATGTGCATTCATAGTCATTATTATAATAATACTCTAGTGGTGGTAACACTGGCCATGCGTCCCGTTGTCCTTTCAATAAGTGGAGCATTCTCCCATCTAATATTAAATTTAGCGGTGTTGTTGCGCCATTCAAGATAGATTATCCTCAACCGAGGAGGATTACCGTAGTTACCTCGTCCACATATCTCTGTGCTCTTTCCATTTTCATTTGATCATACACACTCTCTCTATATATATTATTATCCAATCGTATCCAAAATAAGGACCAACAAGAGTATATTATATAGAAAAAAAAACGGTGTCGGAATACAAAACTAATTCCCAGGATTGAGTCTACTCTCTTTCTCTTTCTCTTTCCCACTCGTATTGCCTAATATAATATTTTATTATGAAAACCACAATAGAATCTCCTTTATATGTCTAATAATAAATGCATTGAAGTCGACCAATACTATATAGCACGAGTGCGTGGGCGTGTCGACTCGAATTACAATTTAAAAAAAAAGGTTTATTCGAAAACCCTTCCCCGAAAATTATTATAATTTAAACTTCTCGCTTAAATATTTATAGTGCCAATATTTTCAAATTTAATTATTCAATTGGTAGTTGACTATTTCTTTAAAAAAATTTCCGAAGCAAGGCAGTAAACATTTCGCTGAAACGTTTTTTTTGCTGAGGGAAATTCGAGTAACTTTTGAGGGGAGCGATGGCGCGAAAGACCTGGCAAACAAGCAAACAATGAAGACACACATCTCAATTGTTGTGTCACAATAACTCAAAAGCATACAAGCAACAATGTATCCATCAATGTCGCTATCTAACACCACCGCCCTCCCGTCTGCCGTAAATTAGTCCTGCATATCCCCTGACGCATCCTGTGGGACGTACCTACCCCCGTGCGCTACTACTCTCTATAAGTACAGTACGTCATTTTCGGTTATGCTATTGCAATGCTGTCACGCGAAACCAATATGAAGAAAAAAAATTTCAACGAAACTTAAATCATTTTTTGCACGCCTCATAACGCGAGGCTTTTGATCGAGGTAGTGCATTATTCTCAACATGTCAAAGTCAAGCAGTTTTCCGGACTTAAATTGCCTTTGTTTTATCTATTTTATATTCGTAAGGTAATACAAACGCATTATTGTCGAGAGAAATGCTCTTATTATCACACTCGATGTATTTAAAATGCATATATTTTGTTTAATATTAAATAAAAATCTGATTGAAAAAAATTTTTCGTAGACATGCGGATGTCTGTGTATGGATGTGCCACGATTACGTCTGAAAAACTTAACGTATCAGGACTATCTTTTTTTATTAGCTTCAGAATGACACCGGATTATTTGCTTTTGTTGAGTTAGAGTCATGTCGGCAAGTGTGAGCAGTGGGTAAGTGTGCGCAAACCTATGTATTTCATCCCGAAATAAATGGGTCTACGCACACTTACCCACAGCACACACTTGCCCCGTATCACTATATACATTTTTTTTTTGTTAAATGTAGGTATATTATTTATGATTATACGTTCAGCCTTTGATCGCAAAAGATTGAATTCTAATTCCGTCGGTAGGATATTTGAATAATAAATTATTTTCAATTTTTCTTCTGTTTCTTGTCTCGAATAAGTTATCGAAGTTAATAATTTTTTTTTCTCTCCATTTTACTCAATAAAAGACTATAACTTTTTTTTCTTAAAATTGAATGCGCGTTATAATGTGTGCACTTTTGGATTTTCAAAATTTTTTTTTTGTATGTAAACAAGTGGTATATTTATTTTTATCATTAAAAAAAATAGTTGTTTTATTACGATATATATTTATTTTTTACTACGGATTTTATGTTATATAAAAAAAAAATTAATGATTGATGGTGAAAAGAAATGGTAATAGAGACATCTCGCGGAGTCAGTGGCAATTGTTAAAGCCACAGCTGCACAAAAATAAAACCACGGCGGTCTTCTTCATCACCTGCAAGAGTCGATCATGCGTTTACCATCTTTTATTATTATTTCTTCTTTATTTTATTCTTCTACCATTCCCTTCAATAGATAGTCATAATTCTTTGACATATAAAAATATATGTACCAAATACATTTATATATATCAAAAGTTGACCATCGCAGTTTTGTTGTACTCGTGTATGTAGTAAACCTTATACCCACTTCTGAACATAAATAGTGAAGAAAACCGGGCCTTGGCAAGAACGATGCAACGCACAATAGAATCACATAAGCTGCATGTCACCCTGTTGTGTGTAAACTCGTGGGGCGCACCGCGCGACAATTGGTGACAACACGTCGACAAAGCAGTGGAACGAGCCAAATATACCAACCCGAAAGTCATCGTTTATACGTTTATAGTCCTACTCTCTACACTACTTATTCTATACATATATTAATGATTCTAATCACAACTCAACTGAATTAATTTTTAAAATTTACCGCGAATGAGTTTTTCAATTTTGTAAATTTTTTAAATTACTTTTTCAATAAAAAATGTTCCTTCTTAATTCTTCACCATTTGAATCGATTAATTTATCATTAATCATAAGCAGCCGTCGATTTTCAATAACAGCATGCATAATTTGTTTTATGCTTTTGCGCAATCCAAAAAATTAAACGCGACTGATCGAATAAGTCATCAAATTTTATTTTTTTTTCACAATTGTACGAAAAATAAAGTATGATTCTATTATACGAATTTTTGACTTTTGTCATCAATATTAAATATAAAGCCGTAACTTTTCAGACAGCAGCAGCAACACATAACTAATAGTGTAATGTTGTAACATGCGTAAGGCCACACCACAAACGCGCCCTTTGGCCACATACACCCCTAACCTAAAAGCTACCAATAGACGTTTTGTATACATTTGTATTCTGCGCTATATTATTATATACATATATACATATATACACGGAGAAAAAAATATAGTAAAATTTACTAAAAAATATAGGAATAATTACTAAATTTAGATAGTAATCTTGAAACGCTTAAGATTTATAGGAAAAATTCATAAACAGATAAGTAAATTTTACTATCCCGTTTAGTAAATTTTACTATTCCGTTTAGTAAACTTTACTATCCCGTTTAGTAAATTTTACTATCCCGTTTAGTAAATTTTACTATTCCGTTTAGTAAACTTTACTATCCCGTTTAGTAAATTTTACTATCCCGTTTAGTAAATTTTACTATATTAGAATGGAAAAAATTAAATTAAATTTTTATTAGCTTTTAACTTTTTTTATTATTATTACTATCATTTTAATTATTATTGTTATTTATGTCATCTGTATTGGTGTTGGTGTCGATTTTTGTTTTTTAAAAAATCACTGGTTACAACCGAGATTCGAACCCTGATCTCCCGCGCGCGAGTCCTTTCCTATGTCTGACAGCTCGATGTCTCATTTGGACAAATGTTTCAGAACTTGTAATACATATTTGTATATGCTATTCCCACCAAATTTTAATTTTATCTATACATAGTAGAATTTACTATACATATAGTAAAAAAACATAATCGTATTAGCAAAAAATACATTGCGTATAGTAATTTTTAATATTTTGTATAGTAACAAATCCTATATTGTATTAGAAAATTTACTTTCTTAAATTTGTATTTATTAAAAATACTTATAGTAAAATTTACTATACAGATAGTAAAAAATACAATTGTGTTAGTAAAAAATACAACACGCATAGTAATTTTTAATATCTTATTATGTAATTATTACTAACTAGTAAATTTTACTAAATGTTTAGTAATAATTACAATACAGAATGTATTTTTTCATATCTGTTAGTAAATTTTACTATAAGATTGTAATTTTTACTATATTTTTTTCTCCGTGTACAGAGACAACTTATTCTCTGTTTCGGTGGCTGTGTCCTGTAATACAGAGATCACAAGGGACATTTAGATGCCGACAGGATTTATACCCATTTGTCATTGTGTCCAGGATGCAGCGACAACCCACCACAAGTTCACAACGCATTATTTTTTTTTCTTTCATTTCCTTTGACTTGTTAAGCTATTAAAAAAAGTCAATATTTTTTTTCTCAAAAAAAAGTCTTTTAAAAATTCAGAGTATAGTTATTTTTTTTTTGTTAATTATTAAAAATTGTATTATAGACAAAAATGCAGTTGATTAAAAAATAATTAGAGATTGTTTTAGTAAAATTTAAATGAAAATAAATATTATTGTATCATAAGGATTGTTGATCAGACAATGGAGGACTGCTCGTTTACCAGTTTTCCCTAGGGTTGCTGTTGCTGATCAAGTCGTTACAATATCAAACGTTACACGCTTTTCTTTATACTCTACACATACTACATGCAATGTAACATTAGAGATCAGAGAGGCAGGCATGTGAATCACTAAATCATTTTTACACGCACTGAAAACGTCCGATTGAAGATACAATATATCCGATCGAGCATAAGGGGATAAAATCCCCACACTTCGTATTTATATATATACACAAAATAACATATATATGTTTATATATCCGTATGTCTGATATATTTGTACACAGGAGATTCCCCGTGAGCAATGATGACCCAGCTCTATCCGATGTGGTAAACACGTTGGCTAAAGTATAATGATCGTCTATCGTGTTCGTCATTGATTTGTGGTCCTATTAGTTCTGGGCTTGTCGTTTTTCACACCTGGCACACATACTCACATTTTTAAATGTATATACAAATAGATGTATAAACATCTTCATACATTTACAGATATTATTAGCCAGGCGTCGACTCATACTCGATAAATCTGAATTATAGTTTTTCCCTCGCAGAAATTATTTTGTCACACATGTTTACAAAAGACATCTCAATTATGTAAACTTTTTTTGTAAATTTAAACATATTTATCATTTTATTTTATAATTAAAATTTTTTTACACTTCAGAGACAAAAATCTACTGCCGTATCAAATAAATGCCGCCTTAGAAGAGTTATACAGCATCTCATTTTCGATTTTTACGATTAAATTGATTTCGGAATAAATTTTAATACATTAATGGTATTGGAAATACCCGTATGAAAAAAATTTGTTCCGAAAATGTTCCAAAAAGGTTCCTGACTGTGAGTTTCCAAAATAGAGACAATTCTGAACTTTGAGTTGAACATTTTTGGAACGTTGAAGAAATTAAAATTGTGAAAAATTTTCAACTGCTATGGACTTTTCGCGCAGATTTTTTTTTAAATGTTCTAAGCGAAATTGATATTTGAATTGACAATTTTGTGAGTTCCTATTATTAGTTCATAATTATGAACTAATAATAGGAACTAATTAGTTCCAATCACTCATTTTTGGACTATTTTTGAACAACTCAAAAAGTTCTAATAAAAGTAAAAAAATGTTCATAAATATTTTCAAATCATTTTGATTTTTTTTTGTTTCATACCTGAATAATTTTGGTATAAGAGTCATAAGTGTTCAAATCTAAAAAATTATCAGATCAAATTATTCTTGTTCAAAAAGCCGCCTTCACCAGTTGAAAATTGTTCACTTTCTAATTCTTTTAAAGTTCAAAAATTTTAAATTGTCTCAATTTTGGAAGTTCAATGTCATGAACATTTTCAGAAAATTTTTGAAAAAATTTTTTTTACACGGGTAAGTAGAATTGATCGTTTGTTTATATTTTATACAAAGTTAATATTCAAAGGATTAAAAAAAATTATTCGAATTCTACTAATAAGTCACACTCGTTGATACCAATATATATTTTAAAAAATAACCCCTGTCCGATTCTAATAGTTTTCACTCCTTCCATACCACCTAACATATTTGTTGTTGGGAAATATATGTGGGTGGCAATAATTTTCGTGGAATAGTAAATTGAAGTCTCGTTAATAATGAAAAAAAATTCCCACAAATTTGAGTCTACAAGAGGGTGTGTATCACGAAGTTTTCCAGAAAACATGTCCAGAGAAAGCATCAGGTTTTCTTATATGCCCATTAGTATGATGGTCCGATGGTTATGATGAAGTCAAACATGTATACACAAAAGTAAGATGGCCACTCAAGATGAAAGCAGCCGACACTAAAGGCCACCCTGATTCAAAGCTCTTAAATTATTAAAAAAAAAGAAAAAATAAAATAAAAGAGCCCGAATTTTCGTTAGATACAAACAGATAACTTATTCTTTCCTAACGAGCTGATAATTCAGAGCTCCTGTACATAACAACATTTCCACCCCCACTTTTTATTTATATTTATTTTCTTCTAAAATTTTATTCTTATTCTAAACATAACACTGGTCATAGTCAGTGATGTTATAATTGCTTCAATAACAATTATCGTCGGTTTCTTTATAGCCCTTAATTCAATATTTGTCTAATTCTAATTTACACACAGAGCTGTGGAAACCATACATATAATAATTTACACAATCAGGAAGCCACATTTCAACGACTTCCGTTTACTTTTCATTTCGCCGCCCCAATTTACACTTTAATTTCTTCTGCCACCAATACATACAAAATAAATATATACATATATTGTATTAAGTCAAGTATTTATAAAAATAATAAATCATACAATACACATATTTTGTTAAAGCTGATACCGCCTATTGAGGAAAACAAACATATATGTATAGTAAAGCCCGGATCCTGATACATATGATGTCATATAAAAATCTTATATATCAACCGGACATATTTCCTGTCATCAGAAATTAAAAAAACATTTAAATTTGTTAAAAAATTTTCCTTTAACAAATAACAGTTGATATGTCTCTATGCAGGGGGCAGGGTATAGTACAGGCATGATTGTCATCACGATATAGTACCTATAGTACATAATAGTAAAAATTAAGATGTAGAACTACCATTGGAACGGAGTGAGACAGCAGAAAGAGAAAAAAAAAAAAAATAAAATACCGCCGACATCATCGGTGTCCTGTGTAGTTGGATCGTGGGCGGAGCGTCGCGGTGCACGGCGTCGGGTGTAAATTGACAATGCCATTGTACAAATATTTAATAAATGGCTGGTGTACCAGATATATATTACCTTAGGAAATGAAATAATATATTTACCCTGAAGTCCTTAAATTTCAAGCAGTTTCACCTCTTTCCGAACGTGTATGGTTAATAGTATTAGGCTTTGATATTTCTAAAAAATTTTTTAGAAGTGATACAAGACTCCGGGGACCGGGAGTGGTAATATTGGGCCTCTCTATTATTATTGTGTCAGTGAAGCCTCAAATGTACTGACAAACGCTTGCTGAGATAAAAGGTGAGAGGTGAGAGACTCATCTACTGATGATGCACGAGCACGATCCACCCTTTTTTGAGGTACACTCTTTTGTGTCTCTTTTAACATCATTCGATATCTTTCTTTAAATCTCTTTGCTTAAGCCGAGTATCTTTAATCTATAACTTTATTTTCTTTAATATCAAAAACATCTTTATTCATAAATTTGTTTAAAAAATTTTTTATTACCCGCCTCTTACCAACTTTTTTTCCTATCAAACTTTCACCCAAAATATTTTTATTTAAATATCGAAATTATTTTTTTCAAACCTCAAGCGCGAAAGCGCTAAAGGTGTTTTTTTAACGGTTTTGTTTATGACTATTTTACTCACACAAAAATATTTCTCAACTCTTTTAATTGCATCAAAATAGGTAAAATTGTATACTAACACATAGAGAATTTATAGAGGAACAATTTGAACTCAATATTAAGTCGATTCGTTATTTTGTTAGTTTAAAATAAATTATTTCAACTCAAGAAACCAGTGCTGTCAATTGTTACGCATGAAACTTTGTAAACACGATAACTCTTGATAGACACAATTAATAGACCCGACTTTTTTTTATTATCTTTGTTTTTTTTTATCATAAGAACCCTTACGAAAATTAATATCTAAATCTTTTTAGTTTAATTGACATTAATTAGAAATGTAAATGATTATTCACGAAAAATTTATCTGCCATTTTTATTTTTACTGTTGTCATTATTTTTTTCATTTTTTCTCTCCATCAACTACTGGCAGCAGCACTAGCGTAATAGTTTAGGTTAGAAAAAAAAAGAGCGACATCTAAGACAAAAAAGCGGGATATTTAAAAAAAAATATTTAAACTTAAAATTCATAATAAAAAAAAAAATAAATTAATATTGTAAAATAAAAATAATGACTAAAAATAAAATGAGCGATTGAGGTGTGCACTTTTAAATCTTCCAACATTTTCTTTTTTTTTTTTTTTAATACAAAGTGGAGCTAAAGAAAAATTAAATATTGCATTGAGTTGTACACAACAATAATCAATAAATATATATAATACATAGATATATGAATATGTCTTTTGTGTATTGAAAAAGTGAGCAAACGACTGACGGAAACGCGCACGCCGTCAACAAGAAATTAGCCACGCAGTCAAAATGCATACAATACTCGAACAATGTGAGTTTTACGAAGCGAGAAGTTATTCTCATGATCAGGCATTAGTGTTTTACGACGCGGCATTATCGAATCGTCACGCGTGTCAGTCAGTTAAAACTTTAACAAACTCCGTTTTGGAATCATACCTTCATCTTTTTAGTCTTACACTTTTTTCTTTCTCTTTTTTCGGGATAGAGATTTTACTTGTATTAGAAAAAATATAGATTTTCTAACTCAACAAGAGTAGAGATTTAGTTCGGACGACTTTTAATTTTTAGTCTGGGTCCAGACCTTAACACTGGACATACACAAGCTTACGGAAAATCCATTTAAAACTCGATCGCCCACAGAGCAAGAGGTTCACCCAGTATTGTACTGCACTAAGTTACACGCAATGTCAGCAGGAACTTTTTTTCGAGCCAGCAAATTTTAGTCGAGACTTTTTTTTTCTTTTTTTTCATAGGAAAAATATCTAGGCGACTTTTTATAGACATAATAGGAGTGAGTCACTCCAAGTATTTGGATTAATAATTTACAACCGCATTTTTTTCACAGCTTGACACTAATAATTTTAAATAATTACCAGGCATTATTTTCTACTTGAAGAAAGAATTTAAAAATTATTTATTTCTGTTTGTTTACTGTAATTTATTTTCTATTGAAATCAACACGTTGGATAAAACGTTAAAATAAAATCAATTGATAAAATTTATTGTATATTATTTTAAAAAATAAAAATGTTTATGATGCGGCATCTAGCGGGTGACAAAAAAAAATAATAAATAAAAAGAAGGAAGGAAGCGTGTATAAAACGTAGATCCGCCTCTTTTAGCTTAGCCCAGCATCAGGAACAAGAGAGCAAAGCAAAAGCCCGGTGTGCGTGGCATGTTTTTAAATATTTAGCCATCATGACTTTTCGTCGGGTCTTATAATATCCATCCGGGACAAAATCTCCGCGTCGAATTGAAAACTAGATAATTCAATTAGAGGATACCAGCTGCCGGCTGGTTGATGCCGTTCTGAGTTCTGTCAGGGTACAAGAGAGTCCAAATTCACCGGCGAATGACTTCATAAGAATAAACGAGCAGGTAGAGAATAACTTCACGAATATATTTCCGATCCGTGATTATTGTGCACGTCAACTTTTACCGCTTACTCTCTTATGCTATTTATGTTTTTTAAGAATACTTTTTTCCGAAAAATCTTTGTTATTTTTTTTAATTCAATCAAGATTAGTAAAATATTATTTTTTGTAACTTTGGTCTTAGACATTTTTTAGTAAAAATTATCTGAAAAATTTGGTACTGTGATATGAACACTGTAAAAAATTTACAGAGTGAACGCGGATTAAATTCGGAGTGAAGTTTATTTTGACATTAAAACTCCAAATCAGAGTGAATGCAGATTGAAATTAAATTCTGATCACTCCTCTGAAAAAACAAACTTTCTATTTACCCCGCATTCGGGGGGATCTTTCTAAATTTTTCATAACTCCGAGTGACGGAGTGAATTCAAAGTGAAATAAAATCAGTAATTACTTCAAATTGATTCCCAAGTTTTTGCGGATAATTTTTAGTAAAAAATTTTGCGTCAACAAAATTTTATTTCAGATTTATTTTTTGAAAATGATTTTAAAATATTAGGGAGTAGTTTATTTTATTATTCTTTTTGTTTGATTACGGTCGTTACGGCGTAACCAGACTATTCAAGTGCAACTTAAATACAGCCTCTTAGGCACACTATATTGTTTCCTATGGGCTTAAATGCATTAATATCGTTTTGTGTTGGGTATGGTACGACCCGCGGGACACGATCATGTTGGACAATAGCTGCGAAACACGCCCAGCCGCAACAACCAATTGCAATTCAGTGTCTACGCTTTTTATAAACTCTTTTTCTTCTCTAGTATATTATATATATGTATATAATAGTAATATTAATATATTCTCCCAGGCAATCGTTACTTTGGTCAGAAAAAAAGAATATTCACAAGATTGAAGTGAAAACTTACAAATTATCATCGTCGAGGGAACATCTTCAAGATGATTCGGTCTTTTGAGAATTAGCTAATGTTACTTTTTGAAATTTTAACAATATATTTACAAATAGACATTTCGTTGATGATGTTGTCATTTTCTTTATACAAATTTTTCATGTTTGTCGGTACTTTTTTTCTCACCGTCAACTATAGTCACCATCATCATGATGTCAGCAGTTGCTTAAAAGTCCTCAAAATTTGTATTCTTACACAGTTGGAAATTTTGTGTTCTTGTGTACAAAAGTTCAATGGTTAAATATTTTGTGTCAATTATTTGACACCATCAAGTGTAAATTTAACTAAAGTTGAAGGTGTTATCTGATCTCAACAAATTTTTAACTTGTGTTATTGTTTGGCACAATTATAATGTGTTAAATTAAAAAAAAATTGAGTGGACCGTTTGGGACATGCGATTTGTGTTAAATTTAACCCAAATTTTTCAACTATGTAGATCTTCAACCCTTAACTCAAAGTTTGTACTTATGTACACGGAGAGGAATGTCAAGTAAATATTCCTATGCAGCATAGTAATGGTGTTACATTACTCTATAGTTTATATAAGCAGTCACATAAGACCAGCATGACACAAACTATAGAGTAATGTAATCATTACATGCTGCATACATTATAACCCGACTAGAAATTACCCCCAAGCATACATTGGGACCCCATTGGGTACTGATGGGGCAAGCCCGATAGGGTTATCCCTATTGGGATTTGATTGGGAACATATAGGGTAAGCCCAACATTAAAATAAAAAATTGCGATTGGGTTTACCCAATTGGGATAGGATTGGCTACATGTTGGGTTAACCCAATGCTAAAATTAATGACTCGGCAATGGGTTTGCTCGATTGGGATATTTTTGGGAACTTGTTGGGGCGACCCAACGTCAAAATTAATAATTTGCTATTGGGCTTACCCGATTGGGAAATAATTGGGAACCTGTTGGGAAAACCCAATGCTAAAATTAATGATTCGACAATGGGTTTGCCCGATTGGGAAATAATTGGGAACTTGTTAGGATGATCCAACGTCAAAATTAATAACTAGCTGTTGGTCTTACCCAATCGGGGAATAATTGGGATCACGTTAGGAAAACTAAACATGAAATTTATAAAAAAAAAAAGTTTTTACTTCTAAAAATTAAAAATAATTTTTAAATGCAAAATATTTACGTTTTATTCTGTATTTTAACATGAAAACGAAAAAAAAAAAAAACTGATTAAACTTTAATAATATAGAAAAAAAACTTAACAATATTAAAACGTATTTTTAATCACTTGCAGATTATAAATTTAATTATAAACTTAAGAAAAAAACTAAAACTTTAAGGGAAAAATAATCCATATGAAATATCTACTAACTTTCTTATGCTCATATATTATTATATGTAAAGATAAAAATCGAATAGTTGTGTATGTTAACACCAATGATGCACGTGGCGACAAAATCTTGTGACTATAATACGAGCGTAGACAAGTTCAGACAGGTCCGCGCATAAAACAAATAACTAGTGGACAAAAACCCATATACACGTGACTCTTGCATTGGAAAACGTTCTAAGTAACTCATCAAGGCGTAATTTTTTGACATCTCTACAGTTACAATACCGTGCAATATAATTGATACACAGAAAAAAAGGTTGACTTGGCCCAAGATAATTTTTGCCTTCATTTTTTTATTCTTGGGCTGAGTAATTGGGTTTTTTTAATCCAAGAACATTTTCTTCGACTAATATTGTAAAAATATTGTATCAAGAATAATTAAATTTTAATTCAAGTTAAATAATCTTGGCTTAAGAATATTTATTTCAAGTCAAATTTATTTTGTTTCCAATCAAGTAAAAAAAACTATCAAAACAAGATACTTTTCTGTCTTGGTTGGTGAGTATAGTAAATTGTCACAATATATATCAACATCTCAAACCAAGAACTTTTTTTGCGTGGCAGAAGAACATTTACTCTCGGTTTGAGAAAACTACATTATCGACTCAAGACAACGGTCTATTGGAGTGAGAAAATTTTAATTTGGATTTAAATAAATTATAATCTTAACTTAATAAAATAACTTTTCTTGAATCATGCAAATATTTACTTAACGAAAGACATAAAATTCTCCCATTAATGATTTTTTTTCTTGACTTAAAAAAAACGTAGTCTCGATTCAAGAAAATAAATGACTCTACTTAAAAAAATAGATAGACCTATATTTTTAGTGAATTTAACCTAATATAAATATTAAATGTTGTCAAGCAGGAAAGTGTATGCGTATATTCAGAACATAACAATACAGCAGTAGAGAGGGATAAGAAATAAACTCTCTCGATTAAATGGCTTATGAACAAATTGAGAAAAATAAATTATTTGCTCATGGTAGGAATCGAACCCAGACCGATTCGGCATCACGCGAGAACTTTACCAGTTATGCTACCCGACCATTTCCTGAACGCTTGTTCACTTTACCCATATCCAGTAAGCACACTGTACAATGTAGAGTATGTCTACACTACCGTCACTTTAGTATAGTACAGTTAGCTTTCCCAAGAGAATTTTTGCGTTGAGCCGTGAGCGCAGTTGCTGTTGGTTCAAACGTCTACGCTTACTTGCCGCAACACAACAAATACTTAAGCCAAGATATTTCTTACTATTGAGTCGAGTACTTTTAATTCTTGACTCGAGTCATAAATCATCTCGATTCAAAATAAATTATTCTTCAAGAAAGAATATTTTAGTTTTCGGACAATTGATTATGTATCGGGGCAAAATATTTATTTTTCTCACTTTAAGAAAATATTTCTTACTTCAAGAAACATATATTATATCGGTTGAATAATAAATAAATCTTATGCCAAGATGACTAAATTTAAGAAAATTTTGTTCTTGAACCAAGAAAATTTTCGTTTTCATTCAAAATTGCAAAAAATATTCTTGCGGCAAGAAAAAATTTCTTGCGCCAAGATATCCTTTTTTTCTGTGTAGAATTAATAATAAAGAAAGTGCTAGTGCAGTGCAATATAATTAATCAAAATAATATTAAAGTGCTAGTATAGTGAATATAGGTTATAAAAATTGTGTCTCGTGCAAAGTGAGAATTTGTGAAATAATTAATTTTTTTTGTGAGCTAACACTATTGTAAATTAACAGTCATAACGGAAATTGAATAAATAAAAAAAAAAATTGTACTAGAATGAGAGGATTTAAATAAAATTTATTTAACCAAATTTTTCTTATGTTGGGATTTTAGTGGGATTTTATTGGATTGGCCTAAAGTTTCTGTAGGGTGAACCCAATTGAAACCCTATAGAGTGTGCCTAATTGGGAAACAGTTGGGTATACCCAATTGGGACCCAATAGGGATGACCCGATTGAGATCATCTTGGGCTATGCGTTACAACCCAACGTTGGGTTCCCAATTGGGAACCCAATTGGATTCCAATAGGTCTTACAATTTTTTTTCTAGTCGGGAAAAAGAGCGGTGTTAAAAATGGACTCATTTTAACTCCACTCGGTGTTGAAATGAAATTACACCGGTGTAGGAGGCGTAATTCGGTGGTGTAAAAATACTGGTGTAAAGGCGGGGTATCCCGTACGAAAAAAATATATATGCGGGTAAATTGCATACATGAGACGTATATGCCTCATATATGTAATTTGCCCGCATATATTTTTTTTTCGTATGGGTATAAACTGCGTCCGCTCAGAGTATTAACTTTAGGAAGCTTATAAAACGCAAAAAATCTTGACACACACACACACGCACTCAAACACGCGCACACACACGCATTTAAACTCACGAGCGCACACACATTCCCAAAGTAACATATTTTAACACCAGAAAATTTCATTTAACACCGGTGAAGAATATTTACACCGGCGGCAGCGTTATTTTCACACCACTTACGGTGTTAAAATTTAACACCGCCAATTTTAACACCTATGCCGCTTGGACACCCCGATTATTTTTTACAGTGTAGACATATTTACTTGAAACTTCTCTCCGTGTATTTTTATGATTTTTTTTTCTTCAAAATTTGTAATGTAAATAATTGTTGAAAAGAAATTTTACATATCAAAAAGTAGATTAATAAATAAACAACCTAATAATATGATACTAAAGAAACAGTCAGAAATTCTAATATTATTATTTTTTTTTTTTTTCAATCTTTGATGATGAAGCTGTCACAATCTTTCTCCACATCTTGGCATGAAAAAAAAAAAAAAAAAAACGTATATTCCGCCACAGCCATGATGGGAACGTAAATCTGTATATGAAATATATATATATATATATATATATATATATATATATATAGCTGTGTTCGCGTCGAGTGAACGATTATGCACGCAATAAATAGATTATCGGCGAGGTCCACCCCCGGAGTGAGTGACGAATCACTTGAATACGAGTTGAAATTTGGCATGGCTTATGTTGCCGCTGGGACAACACAGTAGTGTGCCGACTGTATGTTATACAGCAAAGCTTCACATATATATAATACTTTTATTCATATATAGAAGAAACCGTTTTTAAGTTTGGAAAAAGACGTCGGGGCCTTTTTCTTCATGCTCGTCACGGCAAATCGGCGAAATTAACGGCATCTGGCCCCTTGCTCTATAAGGGCCCCCGACGACGTCCAAAACGTCTTACACACTAGCTATACTATTTTTATAATAAAATTACAAATAAAAATATATGTATACAATAAACACAATATAATATTTAAACACATCATCATACTAAACTAACCAACAAAATTTATCGTAAAACGTCAATGTGCCGGCATATTTCAACCAAAAAAGTTATTATGCCGTCAAAGAATATCAGGGCGGAGCACAAATACAACAGCAAAATATGGTTTTTTCATCGGAAAAAGGACCAGACTTACGGACACCGTTTGTTGTTGGTTACAGATTTTTTTAAAAACTACTACAAGTTTTACAGCGTTTACTAAATATTTGTCGGCATCTCCTAGAAAAACATGTTGGCTCAATTTCTGTTTTATGCGTGTCCACATATGGGTACATATTATTCCGCACCCGTCAATTATACATATATATTTGACTTGATCAAATAGAAACGTCAAACTTTAGTCAAATATTTTTTTACTATTATTATTATTGTTATTGTAGTATTTTATTTATAATGTAACAACACGGAGGTAGAGAGAAAATTTTGACTTTTTGTGTACCTATATCATAAAGAATGCGTATTTCGTCAGCTGTTAAAATAAACGTCGATATACCTTTTTATATCATCAATTCAATTCCATTCAAAATACATGAATTTTTATTTGCCTATGGATTATACTTATTACATGAATAAGAGTTTTATGAATGATGAATCTTCACCATGAGAAAGTGTGAAGGAAATTTTTAAGAGTATTCAATCCTTTTAACATTTTCATCGCATAGAAAAAATTGAAAATATTTCGGTTTAAAGAGAAACAAGAAAATTATGAATAAAATATTTAACTTGACTTCCAGCAGTGATGTCTGTATAATTGTTTTATGACCATCGTAAACCTCCACGAAGAATTTAAAACATTTAGATTCCAAATCTTTTATTATACAGACCAGTTAAGAAAAGTCTATTGAAAAATTTAACCTGTTTAAATATTTGTCACAAAAGAACTTGTGGTCTGCATGTAAAAGTCATTTTTTCTTCTAAGAAATATCATGAATTTTTGCACTAGGCTACTAGAAAAAAAAAACATTCCATAGATGTAAAAATGGAGGAAACGTTAAAAAATAATGTGATGGAATTTTTTTTAAGAAGGTGGTTTTTATAAATTAACAACAGATGCTTCTGAAAGTGCATGGTCAAAGACAGATTACAATCATTTGTATGAAGCAACAACTAAACGTGCTCTTCTTCGTATTTTTCAGGTTCTAAATCATCATGTAGTACTGCGAGTTAGTCTGATGGGCAAGAAGAGGATACTGAGGATGAGAGGAAGAGATGGCGTAAGAATAGATTTGAGCGAGGTTCACAACAGGGGTTTTTTTTTAAAAATGCGTAACATTGCCACTTAGTACTCGCTATCCGTGTGCATTGTTTGGCAAATAGTGTCAGGTTGCTCAGTTGGAATCACCCCTCTCTCTCTCTCTTTCTCTCTGATCTGCATTCTTTCGAGATAAATTCCTTTTTATGGAAACAAAAACTCCTTTGCCGGAAACAACGTGACCACGCGTTTGGAATCAGTAAATTTTATGTATTTTAAAATTTTTCGAAATAAAAATTCAACAGCATCAAAATTTTATATATCATCTATTTGACTTACCCCGGTTTTTTTTTACAGTGTATAAGTAAAAAATTAAATAAAAACAATAAATCTCAAAACTAAAATTGAAAATGTTTTCCCGAAATTTTTGTTATCAAAAATCTTATTGTATAATTAAATTTTCCCGAAAATTTTAATTCTTTTCAATTTTAAAAAATGTTATTTTAATTTTTTCTAATATTTGTAATGATATCAATTTTCGATCATGATATTAGAAAATTTCTAAATAAATAAAAAAAAAAAATATAAGTAAAATTTTGATTTTTTTAAATACATCTGTTTAAAAAAAAATTTGGTTTAATAATTTTAATTTTTTTGAAAGCTCTGATAGAAAAGAGATAAATTCAGTCGTGTGGCAACACGATATAATTTACGAAAAATAATTGTTGATGTATAAAGAAAAATCAAAGCATGACAACAAGTGACTTTTGTAGTTAAACCCATCGTAAAAATATTATCTGCCATAAACTAATACATAAATAGGTTTAATGTATAACGACAACAAGTAATAACTGATAACAATAGAAACGTAACATCATATCATTATTTGAAGGCAAAAGATAATTAGACGTGAAAAGTTGGTACAAGTTTAACGGATTTAAAAAGAGCACACACAAATCACGAGCTATGGTAAATAGTAAAAGTAAATGGGAGATCGTTACTGATTTACAACTGAACCAAATCGAGTACAAGCAAGGACAGTTAAAACCTACTCATTACTCATTATCCCACAAACGTTAACCTTCTCGCAATAATTTGTCGAGGTCATTTAATACCTCCTACAGCCACTTATACCTTAAGATACATTTCCTCTTTTACTCTGGACTACTATTTGTCAACTTATGTTTGGTTGTAAGGCACCCGCTGGCACGCGAGGACACAAAATATACTTTTGACTTTTGTAAATAATAACAGATATATTTTACGGTTTTTTTTTTGTCAAATTGCATCCACTTTGTAAATATATTACCCTTGAGGTTAATTTTTTATTTATTTTTTTATAGTAATAATGATCATTATTTTTATTATTATTATACTCTCTTTAAAGTGGAACTTATTTGATATTTTATTTATTTTTTAACGTCTTAATATATTCGTGAAGATTAAGATTATTATCTGTTTTCTATGAAAATATTTTTTTAAAAATGAAGAAATAAAAATATTTTATTGTACAATAAAATATAAAACCTTTGTGAGGAACCAATTAAGGTTTAAAAAATCCTTTCGTATTTATATAAAATATATTTATATGTATGGAGTTTTGTTGAAAATAATTCTTTTAAAAACTGTAAATGTTGTTTACGACATTAGAAATCGCTGAGATTTATGGTTGATTTTTTTTTCCTAGAGCTAAATTTTTTCTTACGTTATGTCTAATACGTTACTGTTACACACGTTTTACGATTCTTCTTTTATTTTTTTTATTGTGTTTCGTTGGGTTGTTGAATGAAAAATAAAAAAATGAAACACTGTCAGTAGGTCAAATTTTTCAAGTTTTTTTTAAATTGGACAATAGCGATATGTTTGAAAAAATAGGAGCAAAAAATTAATGAAAAGAACTGTAGGTGTTTTTCAAAATTTTTCCTCTGGTATTTTTATGGTGCATTTTTGTTTTTTTTTATTATGTAGCCCATAATAGAAATCTTGTGGTTTTACAACGATGCCCTTTAGTTAATTTTCAAAAATTGTAAAACTTTCTAATGTGTACTAGGTACTTTGATTTCAGCTTTTAATGTTGTCGTGAATCGATACTTAAAAATATATAATAAAAATTAATTTTAATGCTGATTACTATAAAATAAGACGACTAAGCCTGTAGTCTACTAACGAAAAAATGTAAACCGTTAAATTAAAAATATTTGTATATACTATTAACTTTTTGTTGGGTCAAAAAATAAATGAGCTAGGGTATAAATTATTTTTAAAAAAATTCAAATAAATGAAATTTTCAAAACCTTTAATTTATATTTTTAAGGCTAAAAAATATAAAAATAAAATTAAGTAAGTCTTGATCTCGACTTGAATTCTATGCTTCAACGCATTCTTCAATTGAAAAATTGTTTTTTTCATTTTTTTCTAATTTTTGAATATGATTTGATGTTAGATAATCTATGTGAATTTTTAAAAATTGAAAAAATTTAATTAATAACCATAAATGTAAATGTAAGTTTCAAAGATTTAAAACTTGCTCATCTTGCTCGAACTTTTCTGTATATTTTCCATAAAATTTTAGTCATAACAAATGAAAAGTTATTCACTGTAGAAAAAAAATTTGCGAAGTGAATATGGAGTGATTGATTTTTTATTTATTTAATCCCCTAAGAGAAAATTTTAATCCAAATAGGAGTTTTGGAAAATATTAGTTATAAAAAAACTCTGCAGAATGAGACCGTAGTATAAATCGCGGAGTAAATTACTAATACCGACTTTCTACAGTGTAAGAATAACAAAAAAATTGAACACTTTTCTGCATTTCGCTCGTGCCATAGACAATAGCCCACGATATTGTGAAAATATTGATTACAATTCGGCAACAATGAAGACAATGCCGTTACATCCGCTGTCGTAGCACTTAAAACAGCATCCTCGACCGGCACTTCTTCTTCGTCTTCCTCCTTCCTATTCTCGTCCATCTTCTCTGCTCATGCATATTATAAGACATCGCCAGCCTACTCGAAACCCACCCCAACAATGTGCAGCCAAAGTCGCTCGTCCCCAAAGACAATGTGTCATCCACTTTTTTTTTCTTCCAACACCTCGTCTTTTTTTTATAACAATAGAGAGAAAATTCAACAACTAAATACGTGACTCAACAAAAATGGAGAATTATATTTTTATAAAACTCGAGTCTGCATATTATTTATTTATGCAAATATATACACTCTAAATAATTACTAGAGTGAACACGGAGTAAATCCGAAGTGAATACGCAGAGAATATGGAGTGAATACAGAACGGATGACTGTTTATTTATTTAATCCCTTTGGAGTGAAATTCACTCCTAAAAAAAGTTTATTTTGATATTAAAACTCCGAATGAGAGTGAAATACAGATTTGAATGAAATTTTTATAGAAAAAAAAATTCTCGACTGAAAGTAAATCTTCTTAATTCAAGAAAATTTCTTTGAAAACCTCAATTTTTCAGATAAAGTAGAAATCTCCACTAAACAAGACAAATTCTCTTGGCTCAAAAAAATCTTGACTTGGTTCCCGAAAACGTTTGTCTTACAAAATATTTTTTTTTTCGGTGTAGATCACTCCGGAATCACTCCATTGAAAAATACAAACTAACTGTTTATTCCGTATGCGGAGTGATTTTATTTAAAACTCCAGAAATCCGAGTGAATTCGGATTGAATTAAAATCCGTACACAGAAAAAAGAAATTATCGACTGAAGGTAAATATTCTGATTCAAGAAAATTCTTTTTGAGATCTAAACTTTCTCAGATAAAGTAGAAATCTTCTCCGACCAAGACGAATTTTTTTTTTAACCAAGACAAATTCTCTTGGTTCAAGAAAATCTTGACTAAAAAATATTTTCTTGCCTCAAGATAACTTTTTTTTCTGTGTAGTCACTCCGAATTCACTCAAATTCTTTTGCAGTGTATTATACAACAAGCAATAAAAATATAAAAATTTTTATTTTCAATTAAAACTAAAAGTCGTAAATTATTCCCGAGTGTTAATATGCAAGAGTGTCAACATGTCACCGAATGTTAACTTGACATATGTCACACGTGTGCGTTATACCAGTAACATGGTGTCGCGTGTCAAAGGTGCGCGTCAGTTATAGAGAGTCCACTTCTATACATAAAAACAAAGATCCTATCATTTTTTATCTCTCGCAATTAGCTAGACTAAATGCCGCCACACTTTATGTAATTGTTTCTTTCAACTTTTAGATTTATCTTCAAGTGGAAACTAAAAAAATTAAAAAAACAAAATGTGTAATGATATAATATAAAAAAATATATGTGATGGGTTCCTAATTGTTTGGAGTAATGACTCACACATCTGCCGTTGGATAGATATTTTTTTTTACATAAATATGTATGTAATATAATATGTATATAAATGTGTAATCGAGTGATCGGCATGTGAAGGCTCGGTCTCTCTATTTTTTACCATCTAATCGCGATTGTAACGAGTTTGAGATTATACTGCGTGGAGGGTCTGATGACACACGTGCCGGCCCATAATCTACTTGACAGGTGCGATTAAAAAGTTAATATGATACTCCTAATAAAAAAAAACAATTATAACAACTAAAAATTCTTGTTTTTTTACTCTAATTACACAATAATTAAATAAATATTTTTTTATTATTTGAAAAAATAATTTATCAAGTTTTTTACTTTCTGCTATGAAAATTCGAAATTTAAAAAAAGTAATTTAGGGTTGCCGCCCATACCCCATCAGCGAAACAAAATGTTGCCTTAGGTCACTCTACAAAAAAAAAGAAGCTCTTTGGCGCAAGAAAAATTTTTTATACATTATATAATATGAATTAATTGTTTATTAAAAGAGGAGTATACAGAAAAAAAAAATGGTTGAATTTGAGTGAGCGAGTATATAATATGGAGTTAAGTACTTGACAAGTGCACGTCTAGTTGGCACAGCGATGCACATCGTGGTCACGTTTTACCAACGACTGTCAGTTGCTGTGACATGCCCCGGGTGTGTCAGCAAATTCAATCGGTAGATATATGTATGTATATATTATTATTGTGTGGATGGATAAAGAGGGCACATGGAATAATGTTCTCTCTACAATCTACATCATACATACGACTCTTATTATATTTATATATGTGTATGTGTATGTATGTATTACACTAGAGCACTCGGTAGCTAGCCCACATGGCCTGAGGACTCGAGTATCTATCGGCTTATTGCCGGTCACGAAGCGAACTCGCTACCTATCATTGCGATCTTTCGAGAGTGAAAAATATTTAAATGCGACTACTCTATCACGTTTACTAAAAAAACAAAAATAAAATCAGGATGTAGTGAACGTTTAAATTTTTTTAAATTCTCAAAATTGCTTTTAAAAAATTAATCAAATAAAATTACAGCAGTTATTTGAATAATTAAAATTTTGTTTTTTAACAAATATATGAATTTTTAATTTCATTTATATGTAAACTGTAAAAAATTTTCAGAGTGAACGTGGATTAAATTTGGAGTAAATACGGAGCGAAACTGTTTATTTATTTAATCCCTTTGAAGTCAAATTCTCTCTGAAGAGGAGTTTTATTTGAATATAAAAACTCCGAATCGGAGTCAATGTGGATTGAAATAAAATCTAGATCCCTCTGAAATCACTCAGGATTCGGATTTAAATGACGTCCGTAATCACTTCGAATTCCCTCCGGATTTTTACAGTGTATATATGTATACATCTATAGATTCAGTAGCATTTTTTCATATATATTAAAATCTCATAAACTCCCTGGGAAAAAAATAAAATAAATGAAAAGGAGAAAAAAAACAAAGTAGATTAACGTCTTTGAGATTGAGCAGAAAGTATGGGGTGTTCATCAGGGGTCCAGGTTGAATTTAGCTTGATGATTCATCCAAGTCAACGAGCCGCCACAACGGCCAACCTTCTCTCCGCCCAATGTCAAAAACAAAACGCCTTCGGATCGCGAAATGCCTCTCAATCGAATTTATGCATACATACACACATATACATATATAAATTAAATATATAGAACGTGTAGAGCTCGTAAAGTTAACAGCAGAGCCAGTGTACATATAATGCTGTGTATGCTTCTGGTCTACATTGCACGACTGGGTGAGTACACCACTTGGATGAACGTAATCGTCGACCCCGTTGTTTGTGGTCACTCTTGAGCAACAACGACAAAGACATTTGCGCGCCCTGGCATCAATATCGAACCTTTAACTCTATTGTACATTCGGGGGTTTATTTTTTTTTTCCTTTGGAAAACCCATGACTCCTTTGTTCTTACTCTCTGACCCCACTGGCTTCAACATTTTTTTATTTACCATGATTATTGCACATTCGGGTAAAAATTCATTTCACTATTTTTTATATATGTCTAATACTACTTAATACTTCACAGAGGGTTTGCTGATAAATAGAACGGCTGTTTATATTTTTTCTTCTGACAAAAAGTCCTTGAAATAATATTTCAAATATTTATTTTTAAAATATAAATAATTATTTTTAAAACGAGTTAGTTTTTTTAATTAAAAATTTTTTTCTACACTGGGAAAAAAAAATTTTTTCAAGTCTTTAAATGTTCTTACCACAAAAAATTATAACTTTAAAAATTTACAATCTAATATATTTTTGATGTAAAAATTTGAAGATTTCATTGAAAATAATTTTATATTTTTTTGCTGTAGTGTAAATAAATTTTGGTTTTCTTCTATCAAGAAAATGATTCTCCGCGCTAAATATATAATTAATAATGCAATAATTTATATATATTTATTACTTGAAAAAATATTATTTTCACAAAAGTTATTTGTTTTCTCAGTGTAAATTTAATTAATCGAATTTTGAATCAATAAATTAATATATTTATCAGGTTGTGTATATTTTATAATACAAAAAAAAATAAAAAGTTAAAAAAGAATTTATCTTATCAACAAGATTACTTTGCGTTTTTAATTTCTATTTAAAACGTTCAGAAAATAATGATAATTATATTTATAATTATTCATTAAATTTTTTTTTATTCACTAAACATTGAACGTACAAGCAAGAACAAAAACAAGTTTAGTTATATATAAATATATATATTTTTATCTCTAACTCACAGTAAAAAAATTAAATCTTTATATAGATACGAGTTTTAAAAAATAACAAAGTTCAATAATATTTGGCGTGAATTAAAGAGTATTTAAGCAAAGTGTCTGTATTGATATACATAACATGAATGTTATGTAAACATAGATTACGATTTAATTGACTAAAATAATTGTAAATATTAACTGTTCGAAATATGGCAGCCTGCGATATTTCGATACGTAATATTATTTCTATTTATGGTTCATTGATAATAATCATACTGTTTGTATATTATTTTATTAATTCGAAATGGTGTAAATTAACGAGTTATATTTATCGTTCACATTTAGTGGGGTTTGAATCAGAGTGCGCGGAAGTTGCTGTTACTTATAAAAAACGGTTGTTTGAATCGTTAAGTAATATTCAGTCTAGTGATAAAATTTTACGATTAAATAATTGTATAAGAGTACTGGAAATTGGAGTTAAAACCGGTAAATATAATACATATTTTATTTTTATCAGATTGTATTATGTACACGCAAAGAAAGAAATTTGAAAAATTAATCTCAGAAATAGTAGTGAAATGCTCAGAATTTTTTTATAGTGAATTGGGTAACGAGGGATGAAACGAAACGATTTCAAACCAGGGTGAAGTTGGCTTACATCACCCGCAATTTGAAATCGTTCATCTTGAGTTACACACAATATTTTTCATGATTACCTACATTGGAACTTAAAAGTTTCATTGTCAGTAGCCAGTTAGAATGTCAGAAACAAGTTAATTTAAGATCACGTGTAATCAACTATTAGCGTCAGCTAACCAACCAAGTCTAAATCAAGTTTTATTTTTGATCCGGATATAATACTATTTATTATTCACACTAATTTTTATAAAACTTAATCACAATAGGGCCGTCATACCCTGGTCTCGTCTAAGTAACTAATAATAAAAATAAGTAAATTTTCCAATTATAGGCCAAAATATTCAATTTTATCCAAATGGTACTCATCTAGTAGGCGTTGATTGGAATTATAAATTAAAAGAATATTTGACAGAAAGTGATCAAGCATGGCAGTTTTCTCATATTATTATTGAAAAAATAATAATTGGCGACGGCAGTTACTTAAAAGATATTCCAGACAATTATGTGGATGCTGTTGTTACAACAAGATCACTTTGTTCTGTAGCATCAGTTCCCGATGTTCTTTGTGAAATCCATCGAGTTCTTACACCGGTAATAATAATAATAATAATAATAATAATAATAATAATAATAATAATAATAATAATAATAATAATAATAATAATAATAATAATAATAATAATAATAATAAATAAAATAACTTTAATATTAAGTTATATATAAAGTATATATATGAAACGTGTTAAAGATTTTATTTTATTGGTAAAAGAATTTCTCTTGTTAAAAAAAAAAAATATAATGATAGGTGTAATTAAGTTCGTTATCTGTTGACTGTTTGAAGTTAAAGTTTAAAAATAACATTCAATAATAGTTAGTAAAAATACTAATTAAAAGAAAAAATAGATTTATCTTTGAGTGTTTTTACAAATAAAATATATATTTATCGTAATATATATATTCGATGATTAAAGTAGCACTTATGAATTTATATTAGATTTTGTTTATCCAGGCGAAAAAATAATATATTATACTACTACATGGTAAAAAAAGAACTGTTGTTGCAACAGGAAAACCCTGTAATATTCACAAGATGTCCTGTTGCAGTCACAGGAATAATAAGTATAATAGTGTGAATTACTGGAGTTGAGAATTAACACCGACGAAAATAAATTTTCATTTTTAGGGTGGAGTTTATTTATTTTTAGAACATATACCCGATGAACAGGATGCATTGACGCGTTGGATACAAGGTTTTTTAACAAAAACGAAAATTTGGCCATCACTTTTCGGCGACTGTCGATTGGATTCGAACCCACTTGAATATATTCAATCAGCCAATTTCAAGAGTGTCGTATGGGAAATAATTAAATTACGCGGATATGTCTCTCAGCCCTACCGTTTAAATTTGACGTGCTATCATATTATGGGCAAAGCAAAAAAATAATTTGAGCAATTAATAATTACTTATTATCAATAATAGCAAAACAATTAACAATTTTAAATGCACAAAATTTTTTATACATGCAGAAAAAAGTTATCTTGAGTCAAGAAAATATTTTGTAAGACAATCGTTTTCGGAAACTATGTCAAGATTTTCTTGAGCCACGGAATTCGTTTTATTCAGAAGAGATTTCTACTTTATCCGAGAAAATTGACATTTTAAAAAAAATTTTCTTGAATCAAAAATATTTTAGGGGTGTGCGAATAATTCGAACTTACGAATCATTCGCGTGAAATCAAGTCTAACACGGAAAAAAGAGCAGTTGAAAAATTACAGTTCCGTATAGTAGTAAAGCGCCCCGAGTCCGAAACTGTAAAAATTACATTTTTTATCAGTAAATTCGACAGAAATAACAAATATTACAGTTTCAAACTCGATATTGACGATTTAAACTGTAAAATTTGCTGCTTAAAATTATTGTATTAATTTTATTGCTACAACAAATTTCGAAAATTACAGTTTGAACTTTAATGTTTACAGATTTTTGTCCGGAAAGCCTGTTTTTACAGTAAAAACTGTAATTTTTCAACTGCTCTTTTTTGCGTGAACTATTGGGTTTGAATTTCGAATCAAATAACTCGAATTTTTCGAAAATTCACAAATATTTCAAAAATTTTCTCAACGACAAAATTGTAATACTTTTTCCAATAATTCAATAATTAATTTTCGACAAAGGTATAAATAAAATTCAGACACGAATCTACAAAAAATTATTTTTGAGAATCAATAGAAAAATTTGAAAAGTTACAAATAATTCAAAAACTTTCGGATAATTTTAAAGTTAACGAATAATTTGAAAAGTTTCGAGTTATTAGAAAAGTTTCGAATCCGATTCGCACATCCCTAGAGCATTTACTTTCAGTCGAGAATTTTTTTTCTGCGCATAAATTGATATTTATACAAGTATATATTTTTAAAAATCAATATTTTATTTTTATTGAGTCAAAAAGAGATTTTTAAATTATCGACTAATTAATTGAACTAATTTTTTATTAGCTGCATGTCAATAGATTTAAAAAAATAAATCAACCCCCTTAACGCACAATGTATCTAATAAATCAATTTTTTTTAATTACCTAAATAATAAATAAACTTCTACTTGAAAAGAAACATATTTATTATAAAATGCCGACTTACATACTTTTTATTATAGTTTGTTCTTTTTTTTTATAAAAATTATAACCAATAAAATATATTTACATGGATAAATTGTCGTCAACGACTTTAGTAAACCAAAAAAATACGCAAAGTGAATTTATAAAAACTCTATCAAATTAGAGTGTTAATAATTAAAATTTTATTTTTTTAATATACGTCGAAATAAAAAAATATAAATCAGTTCTTAAAAGTATTTATTACAAACGTTTATATAATTTTTATTGACCGCAAATAAAAATATATATATAAACCACTCAATCAATCTAATTGCTAATAAAAAAATAACTTATAATTATATAATTACAAAAATTTACATTTATATTTAAATTCAAATTTATAGCTCCAACTTATTCATTTTTTCAATCATTCGAATCCTCAGAGTCGCTATAAAATTTCGTAGTAAAAATTTTTTTAGATACTTTTGACTGACAATTCGAATTAAAACCCGCAGTAAATATTAAATTATCTCTATTTAACCCACTCTCTTCAAATGCATTTACTGTACTCGAATTTATTACTAAATTTATCTTTTTATCATTACAATTACTAATACTACTTGGACTCGTATTTAAACTCGTATTTCTAGGTCTAGTTGAATTGAAAAAACTCTCATTCGAACTTTCATCTGTGATGAATATTTTTTCATAATTTTTTATCGCAAATGAAACGTGTTTTTTAACACTACTACGATTATTATTTAATATTTTTTTAACTGATGTCAGTGATCCTAATTTACACTCATTATTTTCTATTAAATTATCATTTTTATCACCAGATATTTTTTGTTTATTTAAACCAGATGAAACTTTGGATGTTTTAATTTTGTTATTTAATTTTTTTGATTTTTCATTCGGCTCATTTTTAAAAATATTTTCATCAGTTATTTTTTCAAAATGCCCCTGAGTATTTTTTGAATTTTCATCATCTATTTTTATTTTTTTAGGTGGACTTGCCATAAATTCGTTTGACGAATCAGATTCATCTAAATCATTAAAACGTTTTGTCGATGATTTTTTATTTTTATCATCACTAATTAATTTATTGTTATTATCATTAATATTACTAACTTTATCTACCAAATTTTTACATTTTTGTACTTTATTTTTTGATAAATTTAAATTTATATTTAATTCTGGTTTATTACCAATACTCGTACTCGATTCATAATTATTATTATTATTAAAAATTGTTTCTTCAATATTGCCATTAGACATTTCAAATTTCTTAGGTGTGCCTTTAGGAATTTCCTCAGAAATTAGAGATTCTCCAGAGGAAAATTTTAAACTTGACTTCTCAAAATTACTTTTACTATTTCTATCTGATAAATTAAAAAAATTTTCACTTTTCCTGTCAAAATCAATTTCCTTAGACTTAACATCCGGTTCTTTCCGTTTCGTATTGATAGATTGCCTTGTACCTTTTTTATCAAACACCAACTTATCAGGACAAGTCAAATTCTCATTACCTGAATTACTAACTATTTTTAATGTTTCCGTGGGTATACACAACAACGGCGACACTGATACTGTCGGTTCTAATGTTAAATCATCAATAAGACTATCACAGTTTTTAGCAGCATCAGACTTAGCAGAATCCGGAGAATTTACCATCAACTTCTTTTCTTCTTCAGCATTTTTATTCGCAACCTTCACAAAGTCTTCTTCGTCAGATGAGAAAGTTATGAGACGTATTTTCGTTGGACACTTCGTCCGACTCGATGACTTGTCCGAACTGCTGATTGTACAATTTTTAAAAATTTTATCGCTAACATCCGAGGAGTCGTCATCAGTATCATTGAGCTTGCGATTAATAAATTTATCATCTAATTTTTCAATATTTAATCTAACATTGAAATTTTTATCACTTAACGAACCCAGGCATCGTTGAATGAATGGCTCATTTAATTTTTCAGGATTAGATACTGATCCTCGTGATTTGTCATCTTCAGATTCATGTCGACTTACCTCAGTACCGGTTTCTGTATCCGTATTGTTATCTTTGCTATCACGGACACACTCGTACATTAGTATCGTACTCCCATCACTCTCTTGTGAATCATCAACATTTTGAATTTCACTTATTTGTTTATTTATTAATTTATTTGTAAATTCAACCGGCAATGGTTCTAAATTAATAGTCAATTTTTTACATACAACTAATGGATTATAAACCTCGATATTATTTTTATTACTCACAACTTTTTTATTCTCACTACTTGGTACCTCTTTTATTTTATTTTTCTCTAAAACTTTTTCCTTTGATTTTTTATCAATTAATTTTTCTCCCGCCTTTTTTGTATTCATTAATTTTTCTCCCGCCTTTTTTGTATCCATTAATTTTTCTTTTTCCCCCGATGAATTTGAAAGAGTATCTTTATAATTTCTAGAGACTTTAGGTCTCAAGCTTTGTCTCACAGAATAACGATTTAATTTTTTCGATTTCCTTTTAATTTTATCCTCTGGATCCTTGTTATCATTAGAATTATTTTTCGAACCAGAATTACCCTCAACTTCATCATCCGAACTCTTCTCAGTCTTCATTTTCGAATAACGATTCATTCTTCTTGCCCAGCTGGCTCGCTTAATACGTTTACACTTAGTAGTTTTATCAGTCAGCGGTGTAGCGAATGCCGGATGTAATTTTTTCAATATCTTTTTTTCAGCTTTGTAATTTGAATCATTATTATTATTGCAAACATTTAAACCGCTATCATTCCCATTATTCTTTACACTTATCGGAGTCGTTGATAAGACATTTACTGGAGAATTGCGCTGCGTATACAGTTTTTTACGCAATGACTTACGGTTATGTAAATTTTTAGTAGCAGTCGTATTATTCCAAGTTAATTTTGATGACTTGAGTGAATTTAAATCGTCGTGTTCTTTAGGAATATTTGAAGACTCAATGACTTTAGCTTTGGTTGGATCATCGTGAACTGGAAGAACGTCGGCTATTTTAGGACTGCACTGTGCTGTTGCATCAATCTCTGATTTATCAACATCATTGCCGTCGTTAATTATTTTATTTTCAGATTCGCCTGATTTTAATATTAATTGTGACTTAGTAATAAGTGTCTTATTATTATCAGTAACATTTAAATTATTTCCGTCAAGTGAACTTGGATTTATTTTATCCAAATTCGTATTTTCAATTATTGGACTCAGATTTATTTTATTAGCACCCTGATTATTAGTAACAGGACTCTTATCACGAATATTACAATTAATTATTTCGTTATCTAAACAACTTGGCACAGTGGCATTAACATTAGTATTATCTAAATCAAGAGACTTAGCACCTTCGACAATAGCGATGGCTTCAGCTTTAGCAGTAACATTAGTATTGGAAAGAATATAAGCTGCGGTATCAACAGAACTTAGCAAAGAATTACTCCGACGTTTAGGTTCAACCTCCATCGAGTGAATCAACTTGGTTGCCTGAACATCTTCATTCAAAATATTAGCTTCATCTAGGTCTTCAGTCATCAGAATCGGGGGACGCCCGGTGTCAATCCAGTACTGAATTAAACTCGGAGATTTTCTGAGCGGTGCTCGGTTTTTTTCAAAGTATCCTTCGGCCTCGTCATCGTCTTCGTCTTCCTCGTCATCTTCCTCATCGTCACCCTCTTCCTCTTCCTCTTCTTCGACTTCGTCAGCATCTGAATCAGATTGGGTCAGATCAAATTCACTTTCATCAGCTTTTTCTGCATCCTCATCGTAGTCCGATCTCATGTCAATCTCCAAGTCTTCATCTAACTGAAATTTGTGTTAATTTATTATCAATTACGTCAATTTATTAATTTATAATAGTGTTAATTTAAATAATAAATAAATACTCTTTTGTTATATTTATCGAAAAATTCGTCCCATTGGTTTTCGCGCATGCGAATTATATTTTGAGGCAATACGAAACTTCCTATGCCATTGTCTTTACAACCAATTCTGAAATTAAAGTTAAATATTTATAAATATATATAATACCCTTAAATAAATAAATACCTCTGGAGTCCTTGAGAGTAAGATTGACTAAGTATTTCATTTTTATTGCTCACAGATTGTTGAGTATCGTCCATAACCCTCAATTTATCGGTTTATTTTAATTCATAGAGTATCATTATTAACTTGTTAAAGTTATTATTATTGATTAATTAATAATTTATCTATCGATAACGCTGTTGTCTTAATTAACAAATAGCCGAACTTTATTGTTCTTTGGTTAGAATCGGTTGTTATTTACGCTTTATATTTATTTTTGCTTTAGATCCATGGAAAATTTTTCATAGATCGTAAACCAAATGTTTGATATTTATTTTGAAAACGATCATCATGCCTCTTTACTTGAAAGTATTAACTAATTATTTTATTAACTGACAACTTAACGACTGCCGGTAAAATTTAATGAGTATGAATGTCCTCTGATAGCCAATTTGGCGGCAAAAGTATGATAATGAAGTTAGCGGACGTACAATAAATTTTGAATTTTTCTAAAAACGATAAATAACAAAAAATATATATATTTGAAAAATTGCACTTATAGTTTTTTTAATTTTCTACATTTGCATATTTTTATTTATTCATTTTTTTTCTAATTAATTTCTTAAAAAAAAATTCAAAAATTATCAATTGGCTGCTAACTTCAGGATCATGGCAAAAGTTACTTATGGAAAAATGCCAGTAAAGTTTAAAAAACTTTTTATAAAAAAACTGTTAGTGACCTAACAAAAAAATTGTGTGACCTAAAATTGTGAGACCTCACGGTGACCTATCATTTAAGGCCATTCTCACCTAAAAAATCTATGAATGGGATGTTAATTTTGCGCAGGTACAGTAAAATTTTTTTATGAAATATTTAAAAAATTTAAAAAAAAAAAACAAAAGGAAGCCTAACGAAAAAATTGGTGGACCTTAACGGACCTAACGGAGACCTATCGATTAAGGTAATTTTCGTTGCGAAATTCTTAAAATGAGGTGCTAAAATTATGTAGGTAAAAGTTGGCACTCCCATAAGTTGACAGCAACTTTCCGAAAAAACTTGTCAACAACTTTCAGCTCGTGTAACAGTTGCCCACAAGTTGACTACAAGTTTCTCAGAAAGTTGTCAACAAGTTGCTGGGAAACTTGTAGTCAACAGTCACAGAAGCTGAAAGTTGTCAATAACATGTCGTCAAGTTGGTCGCAACTTTTATACACCAAATTTCTGATCAGTGATCAGAAACTCTGGCTAATAGGGGCTAATAGTCACTTTAGTTTGAAATTGACAGTAATTTGATAATTGAAATTACCAAAACCTGCTGCCCGAATTTGCCGACAATTTGACAGCAAAAGTTGGAAAAAAAATTTGCAGTTAATTTTTCCTCGGTTTAGAGCTAACTTTTGTTACTAGAGAAAACCCTAATAAAAATTTCCTTGAATTTTCCGACAAATGTACGTCAACTTCGGACTTTTCAGTTTTTAATGACAATTTGTATACCACTGTAAATAAATTTGCATCCCGATTCGGGTAGTAATTTTACGTTAAATTGTAGAGTAAGTTGTATACAAATTGTCACCAAAAACGGAAAAGTCCGAAGTTGAAGGATGTTTGACGATAGAAAAATATTTAAAAAATTTAAAAAAAATGCGCAAGTGTTTAAACAAACCTTGGTGGGGAAATAATATGTAGAAGGGTGTCCTATTACACTTGGAGATTGAATTTAAATTGCTCCAAGTGCATTGCAGCTAAAAAAACGTCACTTAACTGCTATTTTCCACTAGACGATGCCAGATGAGTTTTCTCAGAAACTTGGAGATATCAGCATCAGCAATTCACAACACTCAACACTAGCACTGAACACTTAACACTTTTAAGGATACCACAGACACTTTGCTCAATTAAAATTTTTCAAACACTGCACATTCTAATTAAACAATGACTATTAGCAATAAATTTTATAGATAATTTCGCTATTTATCTGCAATACTGTGTTTTAATTTAAACTTAAAGAAAGATCTGGACTACTACTGCCATTGTCAGTGATACTGACTGCCGCTATTGGACCGCCAATCGATACAAAGCAATCGATTTTGCGATTCATTCTCCCACCCCACTTTGGCAACAATTAAACGTTGAATACAGCGACGCGCAGTAGCGCTACCTTGGCGCGAAATTTCAAAATTGAAATTGAATAATTTTTTAAAAATTTTTTTGTGAAAATAATTATATTAATTAGACTAAAAAATATGGTCAAAAATTTTTGTTTGTCAATAATAATTTGTTAATTTTTCTGATGATTTGCGCATTAAATTTAAATATTTGAAAAACAAATAACAAGAAATTAGAGAAAAATTTTAAATTGTACGTCAAAATAAAATGGTGGCAGAATATAATAGAAAAATATTTAAAACATTTAAAAAAAAAAAAACACTTGAGTGTTTGAACAAACCTTGGCGGAGAAATAATATGCAGAAGGGTGTCCAAATACACTTGGAGATTTGAATTAAATTGCTCCAAGTGTATTGCAGCTAAAAAACGTCACTTAACTGCTATTTCCCACCAGACGATGCCAGATGAGTTTGCTCAGGAACTTGGGAGTTATCAGCATCAGCAATTCGTAACACAATACTTGCACTGAACACTTATCACTTTACACTAGCACTGATCACTTAACTACACCTCAGATACTTTACACAATTTAAATTAATGAAAGATAAATTTTACAATCACTGCACAATTTTACACGACGCCACAATACTGTGTTTCTATTCAAACGTAAAGAAGGATCTGGACCACTACTGCCATTGTCGATGTACTGACTGCCGTTATTGGACCGCCAGTTGATATAAAACAATCGATTTTGCGATTCATCGACTTCCCCCACTTCACAAAATATGAACGTTGAATACAGTGACGCGCAGTAGCGCCACCTTGGCGCGAAATTTCAAAATTGATGTTTAATAATTTTATTAAAATTTATTTGTGTTAATAATTATATTAATTTGATTAAAAAGTATAATCGAAATTTTTTTACTTTTATCAATAATTTATTAAATGAGTGTGAATGTAGCAGACATCAGAAAAATTTGAAATTATAAATAAATAGAGTAAGTAATTAATAAAATTAAATTTAAAAAAACGCGCATTTGAAAAATTTTTAAATTTAATTTTATTAATTACTTACTCTATTTATTTATAATTTCAAATTTGTCTGATATCAGCAATATTCACACTCGTATTTATTAATTATTCTTATTATTTGCGCGGTAAATTTAAATATTTTAAAAATAAATTATGAAAAATGGGAGAAAAATTTAAAATTGTGAATTTAATAATTATAATAAATTATAATCAATTAATTTATTCAAAATTTATAAATTGTCTCATATCTGTTCCATTCGCACTCTGACACTAATCCGTCCATGAAAATGAACCTTCATACCACTGTAGACATGTGTAATCTAATATAAACGTTAGACATTACGAATAGAAACCATTAAATTTATTTTAATATATATCAAGTATTATATTAATTAAAATTTATAACAGTAACAACAATATACAATAATATATTTGAGTGAATTAATATCAAACTTGTTTAATGTAGTCATATGTTTGCGGGAAAAGTGACAGATTCCCGCGTAACACGCGACTTAATTGTTATTGAAAGATTATAAATAAAGTCTATATTAAATATACATTATTAAGATTGTTAATTAAAGTTGTTACATAAATAATAATAATGAGCAATATTGTTAATTCATTGGAACGTCGATTCGCTGGATTTGGTAATTATTAACCTTCATATTTTAAATTTTAAAATACTCAAACATACCTCTGTCATTTTTAGGTTACATTGCATTGTAACTAATTTATATTATTTACTATTTATTTATATTGTCAACAGTTTACTTGTTATAATTTTACTGTTTTTTACATAATTATTGATCATCAAAATTTATTTATTGATGTACTGTCATTTATAAAAATTAACTATTTTGTTACTGAACTTTTTTTTGTTCTATTGAATTACTATTATTTATTTAATATTTAAAATTTTACAGCAACACAATTAGACTATGACATTGCGATAAGACGTTTGAAATGTTATTATTGTGACGTTTATCGTGGCGTATCTGTAAATCCAGATAATCATCATGATTTTACACGAGATCCATTGATATTTGCATGTAAATTTTCTACAAGTGCTGGGTGGGAAGACACACTGGCTCTAGCATCTGAAGATGGTAGAATTGCATTGCAAGATACTACTGTTAAATCAGAAGAACCTCATTTATCAATGGAAGGAACTACTGTAAATATTTTCATTTATTTCTATGTTAAAATTATATCTACCCGAAGATCAGAACCTGTTTCGCGCAGTAAAAATAATAAATTTATGCAAGATGCTCAAGGGTAGTTAGTGGCTTGCAATTTTTTACTGACGTGGAAAACATTTCAGAAATCCAGTTGATTTTATACTTTTCATTTTGGTTTTTTATTTTCGTTCCGCGAAAAACGTTCCGATCTTCGGGACATGAAAATTATTACGATTTATATTCATTTTTTATACATAATAGGAATAAGTTTGCAGTTTCTTGGATAGTAGGTGTTATAATTAGAGTTTATTCACAATTTTCGTACAACATTTCGTCGGTTTTTCGATTTTTTTAAGTACTGGAAAGACAAGAATTAATAATTAACGTATATGAATTACAGTCGGACCTCGTTATAAGACTATCATTCTGTCTTTTTTATCAACCAGGTATCGCGATAATTTGAGAAAGAAACTAATAGTCTTATAACGAGGTCCTACTGTATTCCAAACTGTCGAGCAAACTTGAAACCGGAAGTGAAGCATAATTATTATTAATTATTTTAATTTATGTATAAAGATATATTGACATACATGTTAATTATTAATCTTTTCTACCATTTAAGCTTACGCTAATAGTTGATCACTTCATTAATTTTAAATTAACTTGTTTCTGACTGACTGCTGACACTGAAATTTAAAATCCCAATGCAGGTAGTCATGAAAAATATTGTGCGTAACTCAGGATAAACTACGATTTCAGACCGGGTGATATCAGCCCTCATCTATGGCTCGGACAGCCAACTTCACCCTAGTCTGAAATCGTTTTGTTTCATCCCTTGCCACACAATATACTATTGTCTTTCAATAAAACTTCATTTTTACACCTACTATTCAAAAAACTGAACCTATTCCTATTTTATTTATTTTATTAAACAATAATTTGTAGTTCTATACTATACATAATCAAATATAATTTAATATATATTTATTAATTAAAATAATTACAGGCACATTACAATGCAATATTTGACATAAACTGGATGCCCGGTGAAATGAAACTGATAACAGCATCCGGTGATCATTCAATAAAATTATGGGACTTAGATGAAGAAAAAATAACATTATTAAACACATTTAATTGTCATGACCGTTGTGTTAAAACAGCGATATTTCGTCCAGAAGATAAATCAGTATTTGTATCTGGTGCTCGCGATGGTAACATATTTTTTTGGGACATACGCGCTAAGCACCCGCATGATAACCCAAAGCCAGACAGCGGTATTTATAATGCCCACGGTATCACTAAAGTAGCAACAACAAATAATAATAATAGTAGATCTCGACATCGCAGACGTTCACTTGTAAGCGGGGATCGTGCTCAGAGTATTACAGGACTTGCGTTTCAAGATAACAATACTTTGATATCGTGCGGTGCCGGTGATGGTATTATAAAGATATGGGACATGAGAAAACACTACACGATACACAAAAAAGAACCAATACCTAAACATACATTTAAATATAAAGGCGGTAGTACAAGAAATGGATTCACGTCATTGACAGTATGTCCATCAAGTCTAATACTCTACGTAAATTGTATGGACAATATTATTTACTCATATAATTTATCATCTTATAATCAAAACCCCATGGCCGAATACTATGGACATCAAAATTGTACATATTTTGTTAAAAGTTGTTTAAGTCCGGATGGTAAATATTTATTGAGTGGTTCGACTAACGAACACGCGTATATTTGGAAAACAAGTAAACCTGGTGGTCCTATTTTCAAATTATGTGGACACACTGATGAAGTTACGTCAGTTGCTTGGAAACCTTACGGTGAACCAGTTATTGCAACCGCTTGTGATGATGGATTTCATAGGATTTGGAGAGTTGGCTTGGAAGAAAAAGGTGACAATGATGAAATTGAAATACAGGGACGTGCATCACCCATTCCCATAACTATGCATCCGCAACAATCAAAACTGGAATCAACACCAACATTTTCAGGACTCAGAAAATCACGGTTCATTTGTTCACCTGATTCAGATATTGCTTACAGTACGTATATTATTTATTTTAATTTTTTTAACTGTAAAATAACTGCAGGAAAAATAACCATAAAAATAATACGAAAATAATTCAAATTCAAATTAAAATTTTCTCTTCTGACATTTTATATTTCGAGTCTCTAACTCCAAAGAGGCATATGCTGTATATAGATCTACTGTTAGAAGTAAAAAGGTATATAAATATATATGATCCTGAAGTTAGCAGACAATTAAAAATTTTTGGATTTATTTTTCAGCGGTTCAATTTGAAAAAAATAAATAAATAAAAATATGCACATGTAGGAAATTTAAAATACTACAGGTGCAATTTTTCGAAAAATTTTTTTTTTAATAATTTACCGTTTTTCAAAAATCCAAAAGTTATTAGACGTCGGCTAAATTCAGTATCATAAATATATTTTTTTTTTGCTCAGTCGCTTAGAAATGATTCGAAATTAATATTTTGGTAACAAAAAAAATTAAAACCAAAAAGGCCTATAAATATCGATAAGTCTTTTTGCTTTTACTCACAATGATTATGAATGCCAAAAAGACAAAAAAAGTAAATTACCATAAAATTAAACCCAGGAATTCAAATTTAAATACTCTAATGGAAATAATTGAAGTAAGAAAATTGAAATTTTTCATGTACCCGAAGATCAGAACGTTTTTTGCGCAATGAAAAAGAAAAAATTTAAAGTAAAAACTCTACTGGATAACTAGATTTCCGAAAAGTTTCGCATATAGATGCTGGTATGTCAGCTGAAAATCTTAGACCACTCCAACTTCCGAAACTACTTCTTAAGTAGTCAAATTACATAAATTTTTTTTACTTTCGTTGCACGAAAAGCGTTCTGGTCTTCAGGTACACAAGCGATAGGTGAATTTAAAAAAACGTAGGGTAGAAGTACCATTTGTGACCACTGCTCCTTTTTTGGACAGTTAATACTGTATTTGATCTAATAAAAACGTGTTAAAAAAAATTCCACCATAATAGAGTGATAGAAATATTTTTGAACATATTTAAAAATTAATTGTCATTACGTATTTTACAAATTAGTTTATTAGGTATATTTCTTTAGAAATCGGCCTATTGCAGAGACCCTCATGATCGAATTATCAAAAAATTTTGCTACCATATATCTTATTTTACTTCGTAAAGTCGAAAAATACCATCCGCTCAAAAATTTATATATGTATGTATGTATGTATATATATATATATACATATACAATATAACGCGCCTTGTCATCACGATAGCACCCGCTATTCTTAACGGATCTTAATGAAATTTTATACACTTATTTATTGGACGATTACCTTGATCAAGTTCGAAGATGAGCCCAATCAATCGATTAGTTTGGAAGTTGTGAGTGTTTAAAATTTTTTTTGATTTTCATAAAAATGAATTTTCTGGCTTTATCCTTAAATAACTTTTGAACCGAAAATGATAACTCAATTCTGTAAAAAGTATCTTAAAATTTGAACGATTAGCTTTAATTTTCACTGCAATACTGGATTTTTTGAAACATCTTTTCTAACAATTTGATGATATCAAAAATTTCACAAAAAATACAAAAAGCTTATTTTTGCAGCTTAGTCATCTAATAACTTCTAAATAATAAGGCATAACCCATTTCCTTAAAATTCATGTTTAAGCTTACAAAAAAAGTATTAATTACACTATTGTCGCTTTATTGTATTCACATCTATAAGAAATCTACCTTTCCATTCCGGGTAAGGCTGGATTGCTCTTTTTTTAAAATTTTTAAGTGGCTAAAGTTGGCCCTAACGTGGTCAAAAACGGTATTTCTACCCTATATGTCTTTTTGATAGTAGGAACGCGATTTATGAACGCAATATTATTTTAGCATCTTCCCTTGATGTAAAATCATTATGATTATTTTTGCTGCAGTTCGATTAATCGCGGTACCAAAAACAAAAATATCCATTTTTTTTATTTAAAATAATTTTTTTTTATTTAGCATCCAATGGTAGTGACGCTGATCACAGTAATATAGAATCACCGGATATTATGACACCAGGTAGTTCTGCTAAGAGAAAATATTCTCAAATGTCAATGTCAAATTATTATACAGAAAATAATAAATTCAAAACAATATTATCGCCGATACGTGAGAATGAACAGCCATCTAAGCGTGCTAACATGGAAATGAGAGGTGCCAGGAGATTATTCAGTCCCACGAGTACGAGAGACACCGTGAGTATTAGTACAAATAAATGCCTAGAACCACAACCGGGGCCGTCTACTTCACTCGATCAAAGGCAAATATTGTTTTCACCTACGATGAATTTACCTAACTTTGTTATTGACGGCACGGCCCCGCATCTAATTCACAGATCCCCGATCAAAAGCAAAGAGAACGTTGATTGGCTGACGAAAATACGTCAGACGAGATACGAAAGATTCTTATCGCAGATAGAAAATAATTCCATTAACATTAATTCCTCTAATGTAAATACTAGTAGTAGTCATAACAATAATAACAATAATAATAGTAGTGGTCAAGAAACGACACCAGGGAGAAAGAAAACTAGGTCGAGATCGAGGTCTACGGAAAATCGAGTCAAAAGTCCCGCGGTTTCTTTACTTAAGTTTTTTAAACGCGACTCTTCCACTGAAAAAGATACTGATCGATAATCAAAAGTAATTAATTAAATTTATTAATATTGTTAATTATTGACTTTAAATAATAATTGTGACATTTTTGTTTTTGTTTAAATGTTGATGCTAGGTCTTGTAAGTTTTTAATGTTTAATTATTTTTTAAATTTATATGTTAAATTATATTTCTAAATTATCATAAAATGAGGTGATTTTAATTAAATATAATTATCATAATTAAATAATTAAACCGTAAAAAAATATAAACTCTTTTTTACGTGGAAATTTAATTAACAATTATCATTACTTTACAAAAGAAAAAAATGATTGTTTGAAAAACTATAAGTATTAATTTATGAATCTGTATTAAAGACTTGGTCACCTCATTTTAAAATTTACTAAAAAATTCATACGTTGCCATTTGTAATCAAAGTTAAGTAGCTTAATTAATAAATAGTAAACATAAGACCTTTTATTATTGAGTTTTTCATACGGGGAAAATTTATCGAAACTAATTAACGGTTCGAATAAAAAAGGCATTAGATGATAATTATTTTAAGTACATTTAATTTAAAAACAGTTAAAATTTAAAGGTCAATTTTAAGAATGTATTTACTCATAGCAGTCCTAGTTATTGGCTCATTTCATTGTGTTAATTATTTATTGTATGCTCAACTATTAATTAGTAATTATTGTAATTTATTTGTTACTGGTATTTGGGCATTTCTTTTCATGTTCATTGTTCGGAATATTGTAGTATAGACTTGAAGGTTTAATTATTATTAATAAACATCACAAGATATTTTTAAAATAGTTAACTTATTAAGGACATTCTCAGACAGTACTCCAGCTTTTTAAAAATTTTTAATAATAACTGTCATAAGTGTATCAAAATTTTATAAATTAATTTAAAATAGTTGAAGTGTCAATTGAAAAAAGGAAACGTATATTTAAAAATCAGGAGTGAATACAGATTTTATTTCAATCCGCATTTGCTCCGATTCGGAGTTTTAATATTGAAATAAACTCTCTGGAGTAAATTTATTTATTTATTTAAGGGATTAAATAAATAAACAGTAATCAGCTCCGCATTCACTCCGGATTTAATTCACGTTCACTCCAAAAATTTTTTACAGCGTAGTTGCAACTTCACTGAGATATAGATTTAAAAAAAAATTACTTACAGTTAATATTAGTTAAGAGATGAACGAAATTTCGAAAATAAATTTTATTAAAATTTTGATGTCAATTTTATAATTTGAATTTTCAAATTTTATAGGCTAAAATTTATCCAAAAAATTTTAACTTCTAATTGATAACAACTGCAAGTAATTTTTTTTTTAACTAATTGATAAAACTTTGGTGTACTTATGACAGTTGAAAGTCATTGGATATTTTGAAAAAATGGGGGGATACTGTCTGAGAATGCCCTCAAAAGGGATGTTATTTTGAAATTCAAAAGTCAAAAACTGCAACAAAGTCAATAACTAGATTGTTTACTCAAAATATTATTATTAAGATATCTGACAGTACAATTTATTCTACATGATATTTAAAGTACCTTTTAACTATGAACAAAATGATCCACCGTTTTAACAATGATATAAAAATTATAGCGACTCATTAAATTATCATAATATATGATAACACACTTACAATCATATCTATTAACAATACACAAAGTATTAAATTGAAAATCTAATCATTTAATAACAAGATAAATTGATTAAATAATTTTTATACAATAATATAAATTATTTTTTATAAAATTTTTTATACTTTCCTAAATAAAAAAAAAAAAAAAAAAAAAAAAAAAAAAAACTATTCGTATAATAATCATTCATTATTAATTATAAGTATAATTATAAATAACAGTAATTATAAGTATAAATTATACTGAGGGAAAAAACAACTTTTAGAAATATTGTATTTTCTTCTTATAAGAAATTATGCTATTGGTAATTTTCAATCTCATATATTTTTAGTCCAAAAGTTTGATGACCATTAAAAATCATTTTAATAATAAGATGAGCTGTCTTCATCATCATCATCGTAATCGTCGTCGTAGATTTTTTATTATGTGAGTATTGGTAATGATATTGATATTGGTTTTGATGCTGATGTTGATGTTGCATTAAAAAGGATAAAATAACGCAGTGACTTACGTGCATTGCGTGGTGGTGATGCTTTATGCAAATGAGAAAGGTGTCCTGCGGTGTATAATGTAACGTGTAATGTGTAATGTAGTGGAGAATTTCTTTGAAAAGTGTACATACTTTTATAAAGAGAATCACGTCGGTGCAGTCAGGTCTCGCGGCTCGCGGCTGCGGCCCATCCCGAGGGCATTGGTCAACGTCGGGAGATAAAGAGGGTGGAGAAACTCCTGGCACCACCGGTCGACCTTGTTAAAAATTCAGACTTGCTGAGTTTTTATCTTTTTATTTAACCAACCATCCGGATGGTAACAATAAAATTAAATGCTGCTTAATCAATATCGCAAACTGTATTCCCGATGAAAAAAGATTTTATATAACTGTATACAGTTGTATATTGATTATACACAATTGGATAGAGGTAATGTATAATTATATAAAATTTTTATATAATTATATACAATCTTATATAAAAATGAAAAAAAGAATAATAAAATTATATACAAATGTATATAATTATATGTAGTCTATATGAATATAGTATGTAATTATATACAAATGTATATCTTTGTGTACAATTATATAGAATTGTATAGAACTATATATAATCTATATGAATACAGTATGTAATTATATACAAATGTATATATTTGTATACAATTTTATAGAATTGTATATAATTATATATTGTCTATATGAATATAGTATGTAATTATATACAAATGTATATCTTTGTGTACAATTATATAGAATTGTATGTAATTATATATAATCTATATTAATACAGTATATAATTATATACAAATGTATATATTTGTATACAATTTTATAGAATTGTATATAATTATATATAATCTATATGAATACAGTATATTATTATATACAAATGTATATATTTGTATACAATTATATAGAATTGTATATAACTACATATAATTATATATAACCTATAAAAAAACATTATGTGATTATATACAAATAAGATATAATTATGTACAATTGTAAACAAATGGATCGGGCTATTTTTCTATCCAATTGTATAAAATCTTTTTTCATCGGGTTATTTCATGAAATATTATTTTTTAATTAATTTGAGTATTGAATTCGAGGAAAATTTTATTAGACGTTGCACAATAATTATTTTCATTGGTAACATTTATAATTAAATATGTTAATTTCATTAATAAAATTGATGTTACTGTTTTGTTTGTTTTTTAATTTAAATGTAATAAAGAACACGTTTAATATGAAAGTAATCATAGATAAGTGCTAATATTAATTAATATCAGCGAAACTAGCGACAAGATAATTAGCTTATTTGCATTAATAGCAAGGCGGAAATGGCTCACTAATGAATTTATTCTAGATCATTCACTCTAGTCTTTTAAAAATAAAGTTATGATATTATTATTAGAATCGAACTAAGAACTTATTATTCGTAAGTTCGAGCTATTCGCACACCCCTAATAATAAGCAATACAATTTTTTAAAAAATATATGATTTATTTAAATTGCCATTAAATATTTTATAAATAGCCAATAAAATTATTTAATCTTTAGTAATAAATTACTTTAAACATACTTAAGCAGTGAGATGAAAATCTCGGTGGTCTGCTACTGTTCTACACGTTTATTCAAGATGAAATATTTCTACCACCAAAAACCCCAGAAGCGCTTTTATTAAACTTGATTAATTAATTATTTATATATGCAAATTATTTTTAATAGTTACAAACAACTCTTGACTAATTTAATTACTCTCTCTTTCTTTTGTATCCTTTCTCAACTTGATATTCATGTTTTTTTATTTTATTTTTTTTTTTATTTATCTTCCATTTGTATTCGGCTGTGTATTATATCGGAGCTACAATACACTTATGGTTAATATAATATTATAATGGTTAACTGCATTTATACCCTGGGGCGCGTGCGATGCTGAAGAAAACATACAAATCAAAGTCTCTTAACTGGATACTAATTCGAGATCCTTCTTATTTTTATTTTTATAAATGTTGTCTGGTATAGCTTCTATCGTGTTGCGATACTTGAATAAAAGCATCTTGATTGATTTTATTAATTTCTATATAAATGTCACACTGCATTCTCAAATCTGTGCAATTCAAAATTACTGGGTATTTGAATTATTTTATGTTGGTACAACACACTATTATTGCATTTCATTATTAAATATTTAATGATACTTATAAATAGTTTACGGAAAAGGATATAGGAGATAAGACAATAGAAAAATAGTTGAAATATTTTTATGTAGGCGAGACGAGATAAAATATTTATAAGTAATTGTGTATGATGATGAATTATGACATGACCTTTCATTTTTGTTAACTTAAGATTCGCGTATTGTAAATTATGAATACTGTTTAAGAATAAATTATTATAATTATTTTTTAAATATGACAGTAATTACGTTTATGAACTTCCGTTTTAATTAATTAATGTCTTAATTTTTTTGTTTTCATTACTCTAATATTTGCTTAGTTATATTTTTTAATAAGGAAGAAACAGGATGTAATTAATTTAATTTCGTGGCATTTTTTTATTTTTTTTTTAGTATGCCATGATAATTATTTCGTTAAATATCTCTTTGATAACGTTTAGTATTCATATTGTTATATATTCATTAAGATTTAACTCGAACCTTGACTATTTCTGAACATTTATATATATTTTATAACTTTGTTTTTATTTTGTAAAAGAAATAATTTTTAAAAATTACCGACTTCCGGTATTAAAAATTGAATATATTTGAAAACGAGAAGTGATTACGGTTAGTTAATTAGTAGGGAACTAAGTTATTTTTTCTGCAGCAAATATCATGATTTAAAAATCATCTACACGGAGAGGAAATTATGGTAACAGTTACAATATATTATGGGAATAATTCCCAAACTGCATGGTAACCGGTGTTTTTGAAATGTTGATTATAGGAACGGCGCCCATGTATATTAGGGTAATCATTCATATAATTATGGGTATAATTCCCATATGGTATCGGAATAGTTCCTATGGAATCATGGTAATCGTTACTATGTAACTATGGTAATGGTTACCATAATATTATGGTAATGGTGACCATAATGTTATGGTAATAATTCTCATACATTATGGTTATATCACCAAAAAAAAAATATATATATATTTATATTAAATACCCTACAGCAATTTGTCATTCACAATAAAGATTAAAATTTATGTACAAGGTCAGCAATAATGCTCCGAAAAGTGTATTACGATAAGAATAATTGCCTGAAAAGCAATCTTCAATTATAATACCCACATATATAACATAAGTTTTTCCCGTGTGTGACCTGTGGTCATAAATTTATTTTTAAGTTATGTGAGATATTGATTAATGTTGATTTAAATATTTATAACCCTAAAATGTATTACTGTTTTTTTTTTCGAGTATTTTAAACTCATTATTTTATTTGGACATTTTCAAACGATATTTATGACACTTATTATCAGCTTAATGCATGACAAATGATAATTATAAGTAAAATTATTCACACTTTGTTGTACTTTGAAATATTGTGGTCATAAGTCATAAACGTACTTTTTATTTAACTTTAAACATGCATGTATATATATTTTTTTCTTTTTAACATAAAGATCCGCGCTATTATTTTAATGTATGATAAATTTTTTATAATTTAACTACACGAGTATATAAATCTTCTGTTATATGAGTATTTTTTATTATTAAAATTTTATATCTTCTTAATGTATAATTAACAATTTAAGTTAAAATAGTTTTTTTAAGCAATTAATTTTTAGAAAAAATATACAACTAGAGTTCAAAAATGTCATTGGTAAGAAATGTATTTATAAAAAAAAAAAAAAATTTATTTTTCATTTTTTTGAAACCTTAAAATTTGCTCAAATTTTTAGCCCCGATTTTTGTATTAAATATTAATTAATGCCACGAAATCGTGTGCTTACACTCACAAAAAAAAATCACTACAACATATTTTGAAAAAAAAAAAAAAAAAAATTTTTTTTCAACTCCAAAACAAAACTACATATTATTAGGTAGATTTCTTTAGAAATCGGCCAATTGCAATGGGTCTTATGATCGAATTATTATAGAATTTTGCCACCGTATATCTTATTTTACCTAGTAGAGTCAAAAAATACCATCCACTCGAAAGTTTATATATATATGCATGTTTATATATATATTTCCAATAAAATATTCTTGAATTCTTTTTATCGCGCGAAAATTAAAATTATAAAACTGTCAGACAACAATGAAAAATTTTTTTTTTTTCACGTTCCTTGTCATACTGCAGTGTAGGTTTTTAAAAAACTATATACATATACATGGCTGTACATAGATGAAAAATCTAGTAGTAGTTAAATCGTAAATCAAGTTCTAGGCGGCTATAAAGTTGTTAAAACAGCCTCCTGACACTCTATGGAGCTTATTTCACGGTCGAACTGCTCGTGAATGACAAACTTAACAAGACGAGTGGTACATACAAGAGTATATAGGGCATTCTAACGGCAAGAGCTTCTCGATTTACGCCCACAATGTCGTTACATTCGCATGTTGTAATATTTATTATCATCTTACTGACTGGTAAATTATAAACAATTTAACTGTCAACATTTTGATTATTTTATTGTAAAATAACATTTCGTTATTTCATTAAATTTACATCTGAATTTTGAAAACTTTCAGTTTCATTAAATCACTTTTTTATTACAATAAACATTTCATTATTTTATTCAAATTACGCGGGTATTTTCTTGGTTCGCTGTTTTATTCAATTGCTGTACTACTAAAAAAATGTTATTTTACAATCATTACTTGCTGAAAATATTTTTTTTTATTTCAGTATCGGGTTACAGTGAATTTAACGGACGTAGAGCTGCTGAATGTAAGTTAAAAATATGTGTATACATTATATATTATATATTTATATTTATATTTAACAGTAAATGTTATATTAAATTTTATTGCTGTTTCGTTGAATTAAAAATTCAAAACATTAGATGAAAATTCAATTTGTGAGCCAAATAAAAAACATTTAGACTTGGAAGGTTGTGGCGAATGTATTTGTAAAAGTCATGGATACGGCAGTTTATGCGAACAAGTAACATGTTCTAAAACCTTCAAAAGACCGATTCGTAAGTTTATTTTATATTTAAATTTTAACGATTATTTTTACATAAATAAAAAAACGAAATTTTTATTTATTTATTTAAATACAGAGTTCATTAAAGAAAAGCGCGGCACAACGATTTGAAAATTTAGAAAAGAAATTTTTTTTAGCGGCATTTTTTTTTTTTTAATCCATACACGGAAAGAAAATTATGGGAATGGTTCCTATAATTTTGTGAAATTTCATCCTATACCAGTATAGGAATAACGACCATAAATTATGGGAACACGTCCTATAGATATGGGAATATTACCCATAATTATAGGAATAGTTCCTATAATTATAGGAATGGTTCCTATAATTTATGGGAATGGTTCCTATACTATTATAGGAATAGTTCCTATATATAGTTATATATAATTATATAGGGCCATTTTTCATATATAATTATATATAATTTTTTTTACCCGGGTATAGTAAAAGTGAAATAATAATAATAATTATTCATAATAGATGATCGTGAATGTACACCAATGGAAGAGTTTTCAACATACTGTCACTACTGTAAATGTTCAGCTGGTGGTATACCAGTTGATTGTCGTGAAAAAAGATCTGGTTGCCTGGACGAATTAATGGAGCGTTTACAAATAAAAAGATTAGAAAGAAGAGCTAGGCGTAATATGCGAGAAAAACAAATAAAAATAAAAATTCCAAAAAGTCGGTTTTTGGATTATTAAATCAATGTTAATATATTAATAATAATATGTAATTTAAATGAATTAAAAAATAAAATTTAATTTTAAAAATGATTGATTGGAAAATAAATCATTGATTATGTAAGAACAATGAAAACGATATCGAAGATTGAAAAATAAAATCCAATGTAATTACCGATTAATTTTCTCTTTTAAATCAATAGACTCGGGTATCAAGGATTTGAGTAATTACTTTACGCAATAATCATACCAATCTATGTAATAAAGTAGCTGAAAAATAATTCAACTGTTCGATTCAGTATTAAGTGGTTTTCAATAATTGACGGGTTTTTAAATTCCTCTACTTACACCACTTGTATTGATACGGATAAATACTCTTTATAAAATTAAATTTTATAGTTGAATCGTTTATTGGAGAAACCCCATAAGTCAGGACTTATAGGGTTTCTTGAATAAACTTCAGATTATATTTTAACTAAAATAAATTATTTTTTTTTTTAATTAAATTAATTTTTTTAGTAGTATAACATTTTAACATTTAATTGAATTGAAATTTAAAAAATAATAATAAAGAGTAATAAAAAACAGAAAGAAAAAAAATTGAATTGAGATCTTGAACAATGCTGGATGTTAAGGAACAATGTGCGCAAATATTTTTAGATGACCATTGACCCTGTATTCTGCACAGCATCGTAGTTGTTGTCGTGGACGTTTACGTTGTTGCCATAGGAATTTACGTCGGCGACATTACGGGCAAATGCATTACGCCCGACAAGAGGGCATATAGGCATGCGAGAAATGCAGATAAAGGTAAAATTAAATGTTGTCGGCATCACTAGGTCCTGGACTATTGAACAATGTCCTGATGAGACATCAAGGGGGTGGATATTCTGAAAAATATTTTTTTATTGAGACAAAGCTATTAAGATTATTGGTCAGTAGGTTCTTGGTATATAGTTGTGGATACAATGTAAGTTTAATTAAATAAGTCTCTTGTGATCCTTCCTCGGATAGTTTGCGTGTAATTATCTTGCCGGGAGGAACTTGAGTAATTGTTCGTATATACGCTTTGAATTATTACGGATGTCGTTTAATTATTTAGATAAGACAAGAATTTGTGTTAGTAGATTTTTTAAATTGTTTGAAATAGCTATTGGATAATAATAATAGAGCCTTAGTGGCATAACTTTAATTATAGAATAAGAAGTTAGTAAGAATTTACAAGTGTAGACACGACCTTTCCCTCGAAGAAAGTCTTGAAAAGACTTTCACACCCAAGGACGCTGATACATCCCTGTTAGAGTGGTTACTCAAGAGTTTAAGAGATTTCACAAATTGGCTCCCATTATTTTCAGATCCAGAGTCAGAGTCAGAGCTTCGTCAGCTGGAACGTGCCCGGAATAATTCGGGTACTATAAAATTACGTCGTTTACTCAATTCATGTGACAGGTTCTTCAAGTTTTTAATCACGCCCATGACATTGCATTTATATATTCATAAATATGTATATACATATATATGTATCAGAGAAAATAAATATATTTATACATGTACATATCTGGCGGCATATTACATATGCATATATATTCATTTAAAATATTTTAATTTTTATTTAATTTAATGATCTAATAAATTGTTTGTCAATAGATCTATCAAATAAAATATTTTTTATATATCGTATATCAATGAATAAATAATTAATTATGAATACACTATATATTTCAATTATTAATTTGAATTTAATTGATTTAGATTTATTGGTCATAATTTATATGGTTTGAGTTCCGGGATATTTAAATTTTTATTGATTATGCTAATTATGGTTTTGCAAAAACAAAATATTTTTTTGCCGATATCGATTATTGCACGAATCATGATGCGAAGCATCAGAGTGTGCTTTACGATCGAAAAATTTTTTATTGGAATTAATTACCAAGCAAAAAAAAAAGTTAATTATACTAGACAGCTGATTAATCATATTAGTCTATTATTAGAAAAAATAAATATTTAAAAAATTTTTTAATTTATTATAACTACTTGTAGTTATTTTTTTTTTCTCAAACATCAATTTTGTACTGACGTAAAATTGTCAGTTTGTTTATTTGATTTTTTAAAATTTTACCAAAAATAAATTTTTGTCGAGACTTATCACTAATGTAATAAATTTTTGTTTCAATATCTTCTTGTTAAAAGTGTTCCTCTATCTCGGTGTAGATTAAAATTCAAATTTATTTGCTGGCAAGATTTATTCAATTTCTGATATAATTAATTATAACTAAAAAGCTAAAACTATAAAAAGACATTAGTTCGTGATCTGAAAGTTCAATAGCTCGATTGGTGACCGGCCAAAATAACTCACACACAAACAACTCCGACCATAATAACTCACTAAATCAGGTGATAAACGTGACTCGTGATATGTTGTATATATTCACGTGACTCTTTAGTATGTTAGTTAGTCAAAATAGCTCGGCAGCAATAGCTCAAACAAAAAATAGCTCGATTCAATTTGCAACAAAGATAGCGCTGTCACAAATTATTTGTTCTCTCTTAATATTGATAGAGGCATAGTCAGTTCGACAAAAATAAAAGCATGCATTTAAATTAATTGTATTTATGATAAGGAACATACATTAATTATTAAATGCCCCGTAGATAATATTTTAATCCCATTTTTCGGGACATAAAGGTATTGTTAAAATACTGAGTTACTGGAGGTTCTAGATCTCGAGTCAGGTTTTCGAGTAAAAATAAAATAATAAAAGACAAAGAAGTTTAAGAATTGACTGAACGGATATGGTAAAAGTTTAATGACTTTAAGATATATAAAGGCTTTTTTCTTTTTTTTTTTTTTTGTAAATAATGGCTATAAAGTATCACATGATCCTTTAAAAAAAAAAAAAATAATTGATTCTTTTTTTTTATTAGCTTACCGATATATGATATTTTAATAAAATATATACACGGAGAGAATTTTATAGTAAAAGCTACCATCTAGTTATAGTAAAATTTTGAAACTGAATTCGATAGTAGTGAATATCATTTAAATTATTAAATAGACAATTTAAATTGTAGTATATACCAACAGTATGCTAAAATCAACAATTATTGATGATAATCAGAAATTATGACTTTTATTATCTTAACTAATTATAACTATGATCAACATCGTAATTCTTAATAACCTGATGGTAATAGTCACCATTAGCCCAAATAATAATTACTGTCTAAACTAACAAAGAGTTTAAATATCGGTGTTATAGATCAAATGATGCTCCATTATTTTATGCTGTAAAAAAATACTGATTATTGATGATGATAGTTTTCCTTATCACTCAATACTTGGATGGTTGCTATTTTGATGATCATACCCAATCATTTAAAGTTATCAATAACAGCTCCAATATTTGGAAATTTTTATTATATTCGGACTTGGACGATTGTATTGTTACTTATTTTAATTATTTAAAGGACAAAATGGACATGGCTAAAATATGGATGTAAATAAAGGATTTAAATTTATAAATTAATCCTATTTTTTGGTTCAGAATTTTTACAACCTTGAATGGTAACAGTTACCATCTTCGATTGTAACAATTACAATCTTTAATAGTTACAATTAGCATCTTCGATAGTAATCGTCACCACCATCAATTGTTACTGTTATCATTCTCATGGTAAAACTAATTATTTTACTACTGAAAAATTTTCCTACCATTTCAAATAGTTTAAATTAAAAGTTTAGTGCCGAAAATAGTTATAATAATAAAATTTTCTCCATGTATTCCCGACTAGAAAAAAAGTTGTAAGACCTATTGGAATCCAATTGGGTTCCCAATTGGGAACCCAACGTTGGGTTGTAACGCATAGCCCAAGATGATCCCAATCGGGTCATCCCTATTGGGTCCCAATTGGGTATACCCAACTGTTTCCCAATTAGGCACACTCTATAGGGTTTCAATTGGGTTCACCCTACAGAAACTTTAGGCCAACCCAATAAAATCCCACTAAAATCCCAACATAAGAAAAATTTGGTTAAATAAATTTTATTTAAATCCTCTCATTCTAGTACAATTTTTTTTTTATTTATTCAATTTTCGTTATGACTGTTAATTTACAATAGTGTTAGCTCACAAAAAAAATTAATTATTTCACAAATTCTCACTTTGCACGAGACACAATTTTTATAACCTATATTCACTATACTAGCACTTTAATATTATTTTGATCAATTATATTGCACTGCACTAGCACTTTCTTTATTATTAATTCTATCAATTATATTGCACGGTATTGTAACTGTAAAGATGTCAAAAAATTACGCCTTGATAAGTTACTTAGAACGTTTTCCAATGCAAGAGTCACGTGTATATGGGATTTTGTCCACTAGTTATTTGTTTTATGCGCGGACCTGTCTGAACTTGTCTACGCTTGTATTATAGTCACAAGATTTTGTCGCCACGTGCATCATTGGTGTTAACATACACAACTATTCGATTTTTATCTTTACATATAATAATATATGAGCATATGAAAGTTAGTAGATATTTCATATGGATTGTTTTTCCCTTAAAGTTTTAGTTTTTTTTTTTAAGTTTATAATTAAATTTATAATCTGCAAGTGATTAAAAATACGTTTTACTATTGTTAAGTTTTTTTCTTTATTATTAAAGTTTAATCAGTTTTTTTTTTTTTTTTTTTGTTTTCATGTTAAAATACAGAATAAAACGTAAATATTTTGCATTTAAAAATTATTTTTAATTTTTAGAAGTAAAAATTTTTTTTTTTATAAATTTCATGTTTAGTTTTCCTAACGTGATCCCAATTATTCCCCAAATGGGTAAGACCAACAGCTAGTTATTAATTTTGACGTTGGGTTATCCTAACAAGTTCCCAATTATTTCCCAATCGGGCAAACCCATTGTCGAATCATTAATTTTAGCATTGGGTTTTCCCAACAGGTTCCCAATTATTTCCCAATCGAGTAAGCCCAACAGCAAATTATTAATTTTGACGTTGGGTGGCCCCAACACGTTCCCAAAAATATCCCAATCGAGCAAACCCATTGCCGAGTCATTAATTTTAGCATTGGGTTAACCCAACATGTTCCCAATCCTATCCCAATTGGGTAAACCCAATCGCAATTTTTTATTTTAATGTTGGGCTTACCCTATATGTTCCCAATCAAATCCCAATAGGGATAACCCTATCGGGCTTGCCCCATCAGTACCCAATGGGGTCCCAATGTATGCTTGGGGATAATTTCTAGTCGGGTTACTACGGAAGCAAATTTAGTTTTTAAATTATAAAAAAAAATGTTAAAACCAATTGACTCTGTAGACCAATCACAAAAATTTCCAGTGTTTTTGAGCTAAAAAAAGTTGAGTTTAAATCGATGAAATTGAAAAAAGATTGACTCTGCAAACCAAATACTCAGTTTTTGTTGTTTTGGGATTTAATCTCAGCCTTTTCTTAGATATCTTACAGAAGTAGGGAACTAAGTTTTTTTTTAATTTTCCTGCGACGATATTTGTAAGCCAAAGCAATCGATTATTGTAAGCAATCTATCGAAGTTATCAAAATAAAAATATAACATTATTTTCAGTCTACTCCGTTCAGGATTTTACGCTTCATTCAATAAAAAATATCCTAGAGGTCCTTAGATTTGGAAATTGATCTATCGGATCATTTCCAACATATTCAAAGAAAGTTAAAAAAAGACGTGATTTTATTTCAAAATTTTTGAATAAGTCAAAATCTACTAGACTGATTCATATCAAACTAGGACCATTTTTGATGGGCAACAAAAACCCTTTTGATTTTTTCAATTTAGGCTAAAATAATTTACGTAAGTAAGATTGAGTAATCATTTACATAAAAAAAAAGTTTGAAAATAAAAATGTTTATTTAATTTATTATTTATTCAGTGTCAAGTTAAGTGACATATTTTTTAAATTTACTTAATGTCTGTAAAAAATTATTGACTCAATTGTTGGAATGTAATTACTTTTTTCAAAAGCCACAGACTAATACAATTTTTAATTAATTAATGATGAGGAAATATTAAATTATTCAAAAATAACAAAGATCTTAATCATTAAATTCATTTAAATAATAATACGAAATTTTGTAACAAGCTGTGAAATTCAAACAGTAACATATTTTTTTATCGATAATTTATGAGGTGTTTATTTTTCAAATTTTTTCGCGTGAAGTAATTTGGTAAAAGTATGCTCATACTAAATCCGTGCAATTAAATCCTTGGAAAATCATATAAATACCTCGTTTGTAATGAATTTTCATTATAAATATTTCTGACACATCAAGTTGTAAGTGATATAAAATAATTAAATTGATAAGCTTACTCGGAATTTAACTATGATAGTTTATTTTAATTTGTGGCTTAACTATTAGAAACACAAAAAAATGATTAGAATACTTTTTGCAGACAATGTTATTTCTAACAAAAAAAATTCTAATACTTTTTTGAATGAATTCAATAATTCGGCTGCAATTTAAAATTTAAATACTCGAGTTAGGAGAGGGGGTGGGGAGGGGCAGAAGAGGATAGGGTAGACAAAACGGGGTACCCCCAAAATTTTATAAAAAAAAAATGATATATTTTAAATGATTTTTAAACATTCCAAAATCTCTATTTTAAATATAATTGAGCGTTATTTTGAATTTTCGTTGTTATACTCTTTCAAAAATCAATTGTCGGTTGAAAAATATTATTGACTTTTATTTTATGATAAAAACTATTAAAAATTTGTTTTTCTTCTGTAGTATCCAATAATCATGTCAAATATAATTTTTCTTTATGTAAATTACTTGCAAAAAAGTTTAGCTTACTCAAATTCATTTAAAATCCAGAAATTTTTTTTTTCACCTTTTTTAGTTTGGCCATAATATTGAACGATAGTCAATTAAATTTAGCAGTCACAATAATTATTTCTAATTTTTTATTTTTTAGCCTCAGTACATTGGTAATTAAATAGCGAAAATGATTAGAATCTTGTTTGTTCTTCTCTTAATTGGAATCTTAGCCATCGCTGCAACAGAAGCAAGTTGTCGTCCACCATCACATTACCCATGCAATGTAAGTTAATAATTTTATAACCAAAATAGGAGAAAGCCGGGCAAAATAAGACATCTTAGTTTTTTACTGAAAATTTTAAATTACTTGCACTGATCGGGCTGATTAACTTGCCCCATTCTTACAAACCGTAATTAAACATTTCTTAACAAAAAAACGATTTCGTTTAATTTCAATCTATGGCGTTTTATTTTGTCTCATTGTCTTGCTTAGTCTGACCTTCCCCTACATAACAATAATTTTTATTATTTAAATTTATTAATTTATTTATTCGGTTGTTTTTTTTTTTTTTTTTAGTGTGGCTGTCCATATAACCAGTATGGGTGTTGTACGTGCTGTGGTCGTTGTCAATATTAAGGTTCTAAAATTATACAAATTTTTAAACTAATAATAGTTCTTTACAACTCACAATTCATTTCAATATGAAATAAAACTATTAGTTTAAATAAATATGTATACTCTGATATCTTCTGTAACAACTGAATCCACAAAATAAATTTGTTTTATCAGAAATTAAATGAATACTATTGCTGTCATTATCATTATTCTCATTAATATTAACATTAACAATAAGTACAGCTCGTTGGTCCTCGATCCACCAGAAGTTCAATTCTCTTCAACTAAATAAGTCCTTATAAATTTTTTGTATAAATTATATAAGTACGTTTTCCCAAGTACTAGTGGGATTTCTCGGGGATTTCCCTATTGGGACATAGCTGGGACTGCCTAATAAGGGCCCAATAGGTCTTTGCGTTACATCCCTGTGTGCGGTCTCTATAGGGCAACCCCATAAGGACCCAATAGGTCTTTGCGTTACATCCCTGTGTGCGGTCTCTATAGGGCAACCCCATAAGGACCCAATAGGTCTTTGCGTTACATCCCTGTGTGCGGTCTCTATAGGGCAACCCCATAAGAACCCAACAGTAGTCACATAAAAATTTCTAGTCGGGTTTATTTAATCCCTTCAGAATGAAATTCACTCCTAAACAGAGTTTATTTTAATATTAAAACTTCAAATCGGAGTGACTGCAGATTAAAATAAAATCCAGACTTCACAATTACTCCTCTGAAAAGACAAAGTCCCTATTTACTCCGTTTGCAGAGTGATTTTTTTGTTGACTCCAGAACTCCGAGTGACGGTGTGGATTCGGATTTAAATAAAATCCGTAATCACTCCGAATGCACTTCCAATTTTTTACCGTGTAGGGGAGACCGGGGCAAGACGGCCCCCTGGGGCAAGAAGGCCCACCTCAAAAATTAACCAAAAATTTTTTTTTTTTGGTATCTTTTGATTATCACAAATTCAGATTATTTACTCATTTTTAGCCTTATACGTGAAACTAGGGACAAAATGAACTACTCAAAAATTCTAAAAAAAAATGTATTTCATATTATTATAACTTAGTCATGATTAACTTAATAGAAATATCATTTTTTGGTTAATTCTATTGATTTGGAGTAAAATAGAGCCTTTGAAAAGTTAAAAATACCAATAATCAATTTTTTTTTCAATATAAAAATAATTATTAATCAATTAAGTTATTTTTTATTAAATAACTTTTAATTTATTCATATAATTTTTTATAGAATCCAACAGAACAATTATAATTATTATATGTAAAATTATGAATAATATATTTATAAAATTAACAACATTATAGTATTATAAATTATAATAAATTAATCGTACATATCGGAAAAATATTCGTCAACTCCTGCACAGGAATCATGATATTCTTTACATTTTTGACATTGAATCCATGATTATTTTGATTCCGAATACAGTCCATGACAGGGGGAAATTTTTTTACAATTAAAAAAAAAAATTTTTTTTCATTTTTTTCGGAGAGGGCCGTTTTGTCCCAAAAAAAAAAATTTTTTTTTCAGGAGCTTCACCAAAATTTTGGTGAATTGAGTTAAAGTTGGACAAGAGTAAATCAACTTGATGGTTAAAAGCCACAAAGAATAATAATCGGCATAGGTGGGCCGTCTTGCCCCGGTCTCCCCTATACAGTAAAATTTTATGCTATTTTAGTAAAAATGTACAAAGGTCTACATGATTAAAGACGCAGCTCAAGACGTGATGATTAACAGGTACGACTATCGTAACGAAATAGTATGTCAGTAAGTGATCCACTGATGATGGGTTTATCCATTCGCTATCCTACTTTAAATCTTGTATATGGTAGGCAAGATCGCGTGTTACTTACATTAGCTCGGTTATTCATTTACCTGCTCACTTGCTCACTTACTCAGTCACCTTACTCACTTAATATATATGTACATATACTATCTCGGTTATTTATTTAGAGAGAGGGTAGATGAAGCTAAGAGCAACAAGCGCCGAGAGATCAGCTGTGAGCGGCGTGGCGGCGCCGTCGACCGCGGTGACTGTGACCTGCTGTCAGTTGCCCGAGCCCTGTGCCACGGTTAGGACCGTCACATTATCAGTCTAACGAGTGAGACGAAAGGCATCACGAGGAGTCTAGGCAATTTAATATTTATTATCGCAATATTTATTTAATCTTCATAAATAAATATACACAAAAATAATAATCCTCAGTCTAGTCGTCAACTAGAGATTTTAAAAAATTTTTTATTTGGTTTTTTAAATTTTTATCATTAAATAATAATTTGATAAAATTTTAAATTTAAAAAGAAAAAGTAAATAAATTACTTGAATGTTTTGTGGTGGTTATTTTATTTGGTGACGATATTAAGTGAAAAAAATATATATATATATATCTAAATAAATAAGAGGGCAGGTCATTGCTCATATCACAGCGTGCTTAAGGATGTCCTGGTAGCGCAGGAGAATCGCATCACTCCCTGGCGAGTCGCGAGAAAGAGATGGCGTGGAGATTATCCTACGAGCACAGCACTAGAACGAGCACGATACTTCTCGTCCTGCTGGTGAGTTTCTGTTATCCTTTATCTTTTATCTTATATATTACATATACATTTCATAAGGTTATTTCTCTGTGTTCACCTATGTGTGACGTTATATATATATATACTCACTCCACTTCTACTCTACTCCAATTATCATTATTATTATTATTACGCCACTTTAATCAATTGTTTCATCAATTATTTCTCCGGCTTTTAATTTTTTATTATCACAACCATAAATGCTCAGTGATAAAAAATTTTTGTTTTATTTTAGTAAGGTGATTTAATTTTTTTTAAAAGTACATATTTATTATAAGATTGATTTAATTCACAATTATTGGAATTCTTAACATTCCAACGGTATTGTTTTGTAAGAGTAGTTTAACTCATAAGCCGGTGGATATTTATAGGGCACGAGTAATGTTCCCGTTTCACTTATTGCTATCTCTTTATGCCATACAACTATTACATTACGCTTTCTCACAAAATTACCTAGCACACGTGTTGGATCAATGTTAAACTTAACACATACTGTGATTTAAACTTCAAGTACACATTGTTTTATATATATATATGTATATAAGTGTAAAGTATGCGTGGACCATGAATTGAAATAATCCTGTCGCTTGATAATTCCTTATGATCATTTCACTCGTGAGATTGTATAATTTGATCGCGATCACAGATCAGAAAATAATACATTTAAGACCCACATGATATAAAGAAAGAATAAAACGCACCTACGCGAACGCGTATGTCGCAGGAGTCAAGGATATTGCAGTACAATTATACGGATTGCAGGACAATATAACTTGCCGCTATTTCAATCATTTCTTTTTTCTTTTTTAAATTATATTTTATTTTTTTAATCTACTATTTTTTACTTCTAGTTTTTTAAAATTTAATCTTATGACGCATACGAAAAAATAGACTGGAAAAAGATTTATTTGAGCCAAAGATATCGTATGTTTGGATATGGCCAAATAAATATTTAATTGAAAAAAGATATAATACAGTGTAAAAAATTGGGAATGAATTTAGACTGATTACGGATTTTATTAGAATCCGAATTCATTTCGCCACTCGGAGTTCCGGAGTTTTAGCCCCCCCCCCTCCCCCTGAATGCGGAGTAAACAGGGAGTTTATTTGTTCAGCGTAGTAATTTCGGAGTGATCTGGATTTTATTTAAACCCACATTCATTCTGATTCGGAGTTTTAATATTAAAATAAGCTCCCCTTCGAAGTGAATTTTTTACTCCGAAAGGATTAAATAAATTAACTTAAAATTAAAATAACTTAAATTAAATTAAATGATTAAATAGACAGTCATCTGCTCCGCATTCACTCCAGATTTACTCCGCTAATTTTTTACAGTTTATATTTGAGCAATTTAATTGCGTGAAATAAGTGATTTATTTGGGGTAAAGAAATGATCCAATTGCTGGAAATAATTTTTAGTTAGGCCACGTGCTTCGAATATATGTAAAGTATCGCTAAATTTTCTGTTACTCGACACGAATTTAATATTTTTACCACAAATAAATGATATATTTCAGTCAAATTATAAAATTATTCGAATCAACTGTCATATTTAGTTGTAAGAAATATTTAAAAAAAGCCACAAATAAATAAATTTATTTAGGACAGAATATCCGCACGGAGAAAAAAATATAGTAAAAATTACAATCTTATAGTAAAATTTACTAAAAGATATGAAAAAATACATTCTGTATTGTAATTATTACTAAACGTTTAGTAAAATTTACTAGTTAGTAATAATTACATAATAAGATATTAAAAATTACTATGCGTAATGTATTTTTTACTAACACAATTGTATTTTCTACTATCTGTATAGTAAATTTTACTATTAGTATTTTTAATAAATACAAATTTAAGAACGTAAATTTTCTAATACAATATAGGATTTGTTACTATACAAAATATTAAAAATTACTATACGCAATGTATTTTTTGCTAACACGATTATGTTTTTTTACTATATGTATAGTAAATTCTACTATGTATAGATAAAATTAAAAGTTTGTGGGAATAGCATATACAAATATGTATTACAAGTTCTGAAACTTTTGTCCGAAGGAGATATCGGGCCGTCAGACATAGGAAAGGACTCGCGCGCGGGAGATCAGGGTTCGAATCTCGGTTGAAACAAGTGATTTTTAAAAAACAAAAATCGACTCCAACACCGATACAGATGGCATAAATAACAATAATAATAATTAAAATGATAGTAATAATAATAAAAAGTTAAAAGCTAATAAAAATTTTATTTTATTTTTTTCCATTTTAATATAGTAAAATTTACTAAACGGGATAGTAAAATTTACTAAACGGGATAGTAAAATTTACTAAACGGGATAGTACAATTCACTAAACGGAATAGTAAAATTCACTAAACGAAATAGTATAATTTACTAAACGGGATAGTAAAATTTACTTATCTGTTTATGAATTTTTCCTATAAATCTTAAGCGTTTCAAGATTACTATCTAAATTTAGTAATTATTACTATATTTTTTAGTAAATTTTACTATATTTTTTTCTCCGTGCGGGAATATATGCCAGTATAATAGCATACATTCGACAATACTAAAGATATCAGCCACATATACTACTTTGCCGGGATATATATTTTTTCATATAGAATAAAATTTGTTTGCACAAATGTTCATTACTTTTTAATTATTTTAATCTATAATCGATAATTATTTCTTATGACTTTAGTTAATTACTTGCGTTTTAAAAAGTGTTAAAAAAAAGTTTTTATGGTATGTAACCTTGCTAAATGACCTTAGATATTATCAGAGAAAGTGATTGATTGACTCTAAACTGTTGACGTGCGTAAATAGTAATATATAGCAACGCTGGTAGAAAATAAAAATTAGTCTGTCAACATGTGTAACAATTTTGAGGTCATTTGTATTGGAAAGGTTAGTAATTGTTATTAAAAATATATATAGACATATTTTATTTTTCGATTAATAAAATAACGGAAAATTTTTTTTTATTTAATTGAATGGAAATTTTCAAGTTGATTTTAAAAAAATGATAAACTGGTTTTTTTATCGATTGTCAGTTGACAATGAAGATCAACTTTTACTTTGATTGCAACAATTATGTGATTATTTAACTTGTGCATTCCGTGAATCTATTATCCTTTTATGATTTATATATATATCTTATGCTTTTTTTTATATAATTTTATTTGAATAAATTGTTATATAAATTATTTCTTATTGACTGTGACCAGTTGATTGATTGAGATCGGGATTCTGATGCGATTATTGTGTATTACGTTCTGCATAAACCAGTAGAAATAATTAAATGTCGTGACAATGAAGTTGTTAACGATCACGATCTGTACATTTAATTATTGATATAAGAATTAAAAAATAAATAAATATGTACGCGGACCTTGTAAATGAGATACCCGGTCTTAATTAAAGGTGCGTCGTGCGTTGATTCTCGAGTTATGATATGTATATATTTATATATATATATATGTATTAAATTTATGAGGAGGCAACGATATTTGATATGAATTAATTTAGCAAAGTTGAAAAAAAACATTAAACTTTTATTTATTTTATTATTTTTGTTCGGAAATTCAGAAGTGAAAATGAATAGATATAATGCTTATGATTATAGTATAGGATGAGATAGCTTCCGTCATTCATATGAGTATGTGAGTGTTGTGTGGCGATGCTCGAATGGAAGATTTAAAGCGGCGCCAGAAAGTTGCTGGACAACGATACTAAACGTGCTGGACTCAATTAAATAATATTGATGTGATCGCTGTGATACGATAATATTAATTCCAGGTTGTTGGTTTCCCGCAGCGTGAACACGAGTCGACTTCTTTAAAAAAATAAGATTTATCGGATATTTTAGCTTCTGGAATATAAAAATTTTTTTTCTTCTCGCTACTTTATTGTCTTATCGCTTTCATTTTATCAGGCTAATAATTTGTAATAGTCACACTTTTAAATGATTGTTTTTCTAACTTGCTATTTCATTTATTAATCATGAATTGTTTAAAAAATCATGCACCTGAGGGTCGGAACGTTTTGCGTGTAATGAAAACAAAAATGACAAGCATTAAATCTACTGGATCTAAATTTATGAAATGTTTCACATAGGTGCTAGTATGTCAGCTGAAAATTTCACCCCCAATTACCCCCTAAGTCAACTTTAAGCAGTCAAATTACACAAATTTTGTTCATTTTTGTTATGCGAAAAATAATGCGATCTTCAGGTACATAAAAAATCTTAAAATTTTAAGTTTGAATAAACATAGATGGAAAGGGGGGGGGGGCAAAACGAGGCACCCCCAAAATTTTATTTTTTAAACATTCCAAAATCACTTTTGTAAATATAATTGAACATTATTTTGAATTTTTTTTTGTTAAAGTTTTTCAAAAATCAACTGTCAGTCGGAAAATATTAATGACTTTTGTTTTATGATAAAAACAATAATTGTGTAAAAATATTTTGCGTATTTGAGTTCTCTAAAACTTAGTATTTGCTTAAATACCCCGTTTTGCCTCTACCTCCCCTATTTTTACTAATCAAAAACATATTTCACATAAGAACTATAAATTATAATACAATTAAAACTGTATGCTTTTTTGGCTTTCAAAAATTTTTTTTAAAATTTCAGCTATAAAATAAGTCTACAAAACGATTGGCAATGAAAAAAAATTTATACACCCTTTTGGTTTTGAGAGTTTCTTAAAGTCAAAAGAGCGTATAAAAATATGTCTTTTTGGAATTAGTAACGCGATATGTTATTAATTATAAATATATATAAGTAATAGATATATATCCTTATGTACGAACAGACGCGTATGTTCTTCACTTGCAGTAAACTCACTTTACTTTTATTTCATATACATTTATATAGCAAAATATTCCACTGTTTACTGTTCACAAGCACAGTGGTCGTAATCAGACGGAGGTATCTAACTTTAAGTCGTTTTCTTCTTTTTACATCCCTGTTCAAACTTTGCGATGCGATTCTACACTTTACGGAAAATATCTTCTCATGGTTCATTCACCATTCGTTTATTTTATTTTATTCTATTCTATTCAATTTGTTTTAAATATATAATACATATGTATGTTTAGTCTTAACTCTTTTCCCTACAAATTACTTCCGTCTTCACTTAATGTCTTTTGCTGCAGACTTTTACGTTCAATTATCAGCGTTTAACTATTTCCCGTATGTACATTTATATCTTCAAATTAATTACCTCGACAATATTATCTTACCTGCTGTAGGGTAAGTTGTGTGTGGTATCAAGAATTTAATGGTTTTTATTTTATTCATCTGTTAAGATTTTTTTATTTTTATCATATTTAAAACAATTAATTATTATTACAAATAACTACTACATTGTAAAATATTTTCAGAGTGAACGCGGATTAAATCCAGAGTAAATTCGGAGTGACTACGGAGTAGATAACAGCTTTTTTATTTAATTCTATTGAAGTAAAGTTCACTCCAAAGGGATGAAGTTTATTTTAATATTTAAACTCCGAATCCGAGTGAATGCCGATTTAAATAAAATCCAAACCACTCCGCTGAAAAAAAAACTCCATATTACACTGAAAAAATAATCGGTAACAGCTACCTTTTGGGAATCGGTAGCCACTACCGATTATTTTTCAATAGTTACTACCAATTATTTTTCAGTAGCCGCTACTGAATATTTTTCAATAGCCACTACTAATTATTTTTCAGTAGTCGCTACTGATTATTTTTCAGTAGCTACTACCGATTATTTTTTGGTAGCCGCTATTGATTATTTTTCAATAGCCACTACCAATTATTTTTCAGTAGCCGCTACTGACTATTTTTCGGTAGCCGCTACTGATTATTTTTCGGTAGCCGCTACTGATTATTTTTCAGTAGCTACTACTGATTATTTCTCAGTAGCCGCTACCGATTATTTTTCAGTAGCTACTACCGATTATTTGGATACCAGTTATCTAATTTTTTTCGGTAGCTGGTACCGATTCTAATCAGTAACAGCTACCGAAATAATCGGTAGCCGTCACCAAAATAATCAGTAGCGTTTATCGAAAATTAATCGGTAGCAGCTACCGATTATTTTTTTGAGTGTACCCTATATGTGGAGTGATTTTTTCTAAAACCCCGAAATTCTAAGTGACGGAATGAATCCGGATTTAAATAAAATCTGTGATCACTCCAAATTCACTCCCGATTTTTCACAGTGTAAGACGTAAGCTATGATGTAAGCTGAAACTTATTAAGCATCACCATAATAAAATAAAAAGTAATTTAATTTTTATTAACATTAAATTAGAGGATGTTAGCAATTTATGTAGGTCTTATTTTAAATGGGATACGATACTTCCGTTGGTTGTGACCGTATTAAGTAAAGGTATTTATGTACATATACATATATATTTTTTATATGAGCTAAAAGTAGACATAACGGTGATGCGGAGATAAAATGAGAACGAATTTACAATCGAAACTCACGTAAGGATAAAAAAATGTATCATGATTAAAATTTTAATTTGATGGAAAAAAACGTCGGATTTAGTCGGAGCTCAGTTAACTATTAATTAAAATTTTTTTTTTTTCGTGTGTTGATATCAGAGTTTGAGTATCGGAGTTCAGAAGTAACTTTTAATGATATTGAATCAACATACAATACAAATATAGTGCAGATCTGTTGCGATCAAGCTGATCATACAGTGGTGCACGTGTGCAATAGTATAAATTATCTGTGGTTGCAATCCGGAATTTAAGAATCAGTAAATTTTTAACCTGTAATTATTAAACTTTTCTTTACGGCTGATTGATCATCGATTGTGAATCATATTATGATGTTACGAATATTCATGCTCGGTAGTGTTTAGTATTGATTCAACATTATCATCGGATGCGCAACGTTTTTTATGCAATTTGAGATAATTTTACATTTTTAGAATATCAAATGTATTTTACATGCTTGAATTGTTAGGGATTTACTTTGATAGAATAATTATTTTACAATCGATTTTAAATTATTCATCATCTTTTACTTCAATCATCATTTTATTGATGGAATAAATTAACATTTACAGTAGACTAGAATAAGTCGGGAATTTTAAAAATAAAAAAAAATTTTTTTTTAAGAATTAATTTGATGAATAATTATTATTAAATTTTCAGACAGTACTTTTATCGTATTCGGATTTTGTGTCTTTTTTTGAACTCGAAATTTTTTAATTTGTATGATTTTCTGGAATTTTTTTTTTTTTTTTGCTAAAATTTTTATTAAATTCAATTGAGGACGGGCAAAATGGACCCCATGAAATTTTTTGCAAACAAGAAGGAACAAAAGTAATCCATGGGGTAAGTTGGTCCACTTAAAATTTTAAAAAATTGACTTTTAAATTCAAAATAAATTAATAAAAAATTTATAATTTTTTGTAAACTCAAAAATATTAAAATTTGATTTGAAAAATAATTTGAAAAAAAAAAAAAAAATTTTATTTGAATAACAAACGCATTATTTTTATTCAAGTGTCAATTTAACAGTGGCCTATGTTAAAATTTAAATATCTTGACGGGTTTATTGAACGATATGATGAATATTAAGTATATTTTATATGCAGTCAATTTAAAAGATGACATTAATCCTACCTAACGCGGATTTCCTGTTGTCTCAACAAGAGATTTCCTCTTTTATTAAATGATCATTTATCTTTTTGTTTCAATTTAAACCACAGATTAGTTACACTTTCTAATATTTTTTAAAACAAATAAAATATCTCAATTTTTTTTTATCCGGGGGTAAAAAAAATCCAATTAAGTAATTTGTTGAAAATTGATATGTAGTCTGAAATAGTTTGAATAACAATAAATTTTAAAAGATTGCATGTAATGATGTTTTGTAAAAAATCACTGATGATAGGCGTGACTGTCAATTAACATGTCAAAGTTGCAAATCGATGGAATATTATCAATTCACAAGATCGACGATACTTATTACACGAAAGCAAACGTCGAGATCGCGATATTTTCTGTAGCGTATTCCCTCTGCAGAGATCAAGACGCGGATTAACGTGCCTATAGTCATGGGATTTTAACTCGAAGGTCTCCTCTTTCTCTTGCAAGTTGAAACCCTCGTTTTTCTTTGTTTTATTTTTTATTTATCTCAATACTTTCTCGTCTCGACAGCATTGTGGTTTGTGTGATATCCTCTGACGCTTTGTTCACATCTCTCGGCCACACAACATTGACGTTATTTACTCCAGTTTTTAAAATTCCATAGCAATGTATACACTTCAATGTCTTCACCAACGTCATAAAATAAATTTATTTTAAAAAATTTTCTATTATTTTCACTTAGACGGAAAAAAATAACTGTTGCTGCAACAGGAATACGGCTGTCCAATTTCAAAACACAGTAACTGACGAAAATAAATTTTTTGAAATATGTATTGAATCATGTTCACAAGACTCCTTTGGAACTAAAAATACTAAAAAATCGATTTTTAAAAATTTGTGCCTTACTGTGTTTTGAAATTGGGCAGCCGGATATGCCCTGTGGCATAAGTTTGTTGTTGCAACAGAAGTTCTGTAGCAGCTACAGAACTCACCTTGTTACAGCTACAAGGCCAATCCTGTAGTTCTAACAGGAATGTACTGCAGTATTTACAGAACTAGTCTTGTAGCAACTACAGTATGATTAAAAAATAAACATCATTACTTTTTATTCCATCTTCTTGACTTACACACCCATTTGATTGGTATCGAACCTACTTATTGTAATAAAAAAATATTTTTTATGGGCATTAATTCTTATTATACTCATTACAAATTCAAGACTATTCCTGTGGCTGCAACAGGAATAGGACTGTAGCTGCAGCAGGACTAATGTTATGAATACTACGGGGCTTTACTGTTACAGCTACAGGACAAGTCCTGTAGCTATAACCGGACTGAGTCCTGGAGCCTGTAGCTGCTACAGGGACATATCCTGTTGCAGCAAGTTCTTTTTTTCCGTGCATAAAAAAATTTAAATAATGAATTATTATTTAAATCCATTATAAATTTCTTTCAAATACAGACATTAAATTTTTTATTTAAAAAAAATTTTTTTTTCACCATTTTTATATTGAAAATAATTGTATATATTTAAATACCAATTTATCCTCAGTTAAAAATTGAAAAAACGTCGGTTGAAAAAAAATTCCTTACTCTGAATAAATAAAAATAATTTTTTTTTTACAAAGAACGCATACAAAAGTCAGTAATTGGTGGCTGTCTGGATGAAATCAAGTTCAAATTCTTCTCACTCAATTCGTCTCGCCAGGTATCGTGCATTGTATGCAACATGAAGTACGTAGTGGATGGTACAGTACTTCAGCAGGTTACCACCAACCAACCAACCAGACAGACAGATAATTTATATTTAAGTTCCTGTACTGTACAGCTGTGTCTGCGACGAGAAATCCAAACGGAATCCCGTTTTTGATGCTTCCGATTCCACCCGTTCTACATTCTTACCAATTTCCCCGGGAGGCTTACGCATGAAAAAAATTAATAAAAGCAAAAGCGAAGCCATAAAAAGGTGTACGCTGTTTCATTTCCTTCTGATCATCGGGTTTTCCAAGGTCTACGTGTTTTTCTTCAGCATCAACGATTGGACTACGTGATAACCTTCAGAGTTGAATTGTTGTAGTCATGTTCACGAGGATGGCTTTTGTTAAAAAAGGGGTGTAGACAAAAAGATAAGATATATGACGAAGGCTGTAACATTATAAAGCTATAAATTTATTAACAATCAAGTTTAAATTTATTTTTTTTGGCTATAAAAATTCACTTTTTAATGCCTCGAACATTGTCGTTGCGTTGAGGGCTTTTGTTGTTATAAGCTAATATTCTCTCGCTCATAAATTTTCCGCACTTTAATGTCCACATTTTTTAATCATGTCAATATATATTTTTATAATTAATTAGTTTTAAACTTTTATGCTTTTGAAAGCCTGAATTATTTTATCGTCTAAATAAAAATTAATTTTATTTACGAAGAAATATTAATAGGTATCATATGCATCAGTAAAAAATATTTTATCTATACACGAAGAAAATTTAATTATACTATCTACGATACTGAATTTTCCATTTCATATTTTAAATGTTAGAAAAATTTTTCAGTGGTAAAATAATTAGTTTTACCATTGAGAATGATAACAGTAAGAATTGATGGTGGTGACAATTACTATCGAAGATGCTAATTGTAACTATTAAAGATTGTAATTGTTACAATCGAAGATGGTAACTGTTACCATTCAAGGTTGGAAAAATTCTGAACCAAAAAATAGGATTAATTTATAAATTTAAATCCTTTATTTACATCCATACTTTAGCTATGTCCATTTTGTCCTTTAAATAATTTAAATAAGTAACAATACAATCGTTCAAGTCCGAATATAATAAAAATTTCCAAATATTGGAGCTGTTATCGATAACTTTAAATGATTGGGTATGATCATCAAAATAGCAACCATCCAAGTATTGAGTGATAAGGAAAACTATCATCATCAATAATCAGTATTTTTTTACAACATAAAATAATGGCGCATCATTTGATCTGTAACGCCGATATTTAAATTCTTTATTAGTTTAGACAGTAATTATTATTTGGGCTGATGGTGACTATTACCATCAGGTTATTAAGAATTACGATGTTGATAATAGTTATAATTAGTTAAGATAATAAAAGTCATAATTTCTGATTATCATCAATAATTGTAGATTTTAGCATACTGTTGGTAGATACTACAATCCAAATTGTCTATTTAATAATTTAAATGATATTCACTACTATCGAATTCAGTTTCAAAATTTTACTACAACTAGATGATAGCTTTTACTATAAAATTCTCTCCGTGTACTAACAAGTCATTAACAATTAATTGTTAAAAAATTCTCGACCACCTTGTGAGACTTTACATCGTCATAGTCTTGTTACTGTCACTGTCACTGTTACTTAATTTTTTGTCTACATTTATTGCCACTTAAGCTACCCAGTGTGTATTTATTCCACCCCCGCAGACTCGCGGCAGCTTGACGTCCTACGTCAACTAATATGTACATATATATACATATATTGTATTTTGTGTTATAATCTATGCATTGTTATAGAACATAGAGACCACTTGTTGCATGTCACGTGTCTATCGATTTATCAAGTGTATGTCCGGTTATGTATGACTTATTATAGTATAGTATATTTGAATAGATAGTCATATTATATGGCACGTAAAGAATGGTCGGATAATCGTGCGATTAAATTTCTGTCATCCATTTGCTACTATACACAATAATCTTTATTCCTTTATTCCTCGTAGACTATTATTAATATTAAAATGTCATGTATTATATACTTTCAGTGAGTACTTTTGTTGTACATTAATCATTAAGCTTATATGTTATACACAAGATGGACGTTCTTTAAGTTTTATTTATGTATTTTTTTTTTTTATCATTAATATTAATATCATATTGCAGTGTGTGGTAATTTTATCGATAAAGATGGGTTTTAATACTTGTTGTGTAAGCTGTCCACATTTAATACCGGATATGGTTAATATTAATTGAAGGTAGTCTACTTGTCAATTAATCAATTAATTTAATTAACGTTTCTAAGGGTTGAATAAATCTGCATTATTCATATACTTTTTAATCGTTTAGTAAATCTATTTTCCCGAGGATTTAATTAATAAATTAGTCTTCATAAAATAGCTGATAAATATAATTAATTATAAACGTTTTTACGCTTCTTAAAAAAATATATACTTATAACTTGAACATTAAATTATTAAACTTTAAAAAAAAATTCATTTAAATAAATGAAAATTTATTTATTAAAAAATTTTCGAATATCTGGTAAAAATATAAAACTTTAGTAGCAGCTTATTTTTACCGGTTTTGGGTGGAATGCCATCATTGGAATGTGAATCCTAAAAAAAATTGAAAAAAAATGGGAAACGCTACCCTAATATAGTTTTACCACGGGCAATAACCCCAACGGATTAACGAACCTTTTTTTTTCTTCATATCATTAAATTGCCCATGATATTACACTTGTATTATATCTTATAAAATAAAGAATACTGTATGCATAAAAAAAGTCAAACCGGAAATATTTGATTCCAACATAAAATATAAAACAAGACTCGTGTCAATAATAATGGGATCAAAAAATTTTATTTAAAAGGATCTTACTCTTTTTATGCATAAAAAAAATTTTGATTTTGATCATTATTATATCGCGGTCTTATCTTACCGCATGTATATAACTTGCGTCATATATTATTTGGGGCATTGACGCGGCGTTAGGTGTGAGACCTCGACAAGGACGAAGACGAGAAACTGAGAGAAGTGAAACCAAAGATTTGAGTCCAACGACTCGGGAATAAATACATATACATAATTTTATTCTTATTATTATTATTATCATATTTATTAAAACTTTTATATCCTCATCCCTTTAACAAGTAGAAGTAGATTCTTATATCAAGGTTATTTTTGGATTTTTTGCCACCTTTCTCTCGGTCAATACAGCGCACAGTATTTTTTTTATGTGATTATTTTATTTCTTGCACACTCTTCCTTGCGACAGTATCATCTCTACCTGTGATCCGATACGGCTACTTTTATTATTGCTTTTATAGCCTTTCTTTTTATGACCAGGACTAGATGACCCTGCTGTGAAAGAAGAACAGCATTGGAATTCAGTTACTTTTTTTTATTATTTCATATGGATTATTTTCTCTTCTCAGTGGCTTTATTTTTATCGCTAACTTATCGTATATATTTATTTATTTTCGTTTATACTTCACTCGATCGTAAGGCAATAATTCTTGCGGCAACACTTGCTTTAAGGCAATTGCTTTATGGAACGGATTTTTTAAATAAAATTAACCCTACACTTTAGAGTAAACCTGGGCCAAAAACAAAATAAATACGGAAAGAATAAGAACTGGTTCCTTTTGTTTTACTGTTTTTCGGCCAAATTTAGGCCTCTTTGAATAAAACTGTCGAATTTCGGCCGGATTTGGTCTTTTTGGCCGTTTTTCCCACATGGAAAAAGATATATTTAGGAATATATGCCGGCAAACTAGCTTACATACGGCGATACTAAAGATATAAGCCAGATATATACTATCTTGCCGGGATATATATTTTTTCGTGCGGGTTAGCCTTTTCGGCCGTTTTTTGGCCAAATATTTTTACCCGGATATGCCTCTAGCTCTGCAGGGTGTTATTGTCGGTATTCCGACTATAGAGTCTATTATTATTATTATTTAAAATTTTCAGAAATATTTCCGATAGTTTTATATATTTTGATATAATATTCTAGACAATTTTAATATCTACTCAATATTTCCAACATTTTTATACTTTTCTGAACGTTGTTGATTGTTAACAGATTTCGAATAATTCTGTAATATCTAAACTCAGTTTAAATTACACTGCAGTAAAATCACTTACTTTTTAGTTAATTAATAATATTGTACAATCATGAAAATTTTATCTATTATAAACCTTTTTCTCCAATAAATAAATATTATTATTGAATTATAAATGATCAATAAGCAATAAAAAAATAATTTGTCTCTATAATACAAAAATAATATGATTTTAATTACACACATAACATAAAAGACTAATGATTGGTTTGTTTGGTATTTGTAAAAGTTAATTTCACAACAAAGCTAACAATGGAGTGTATACAACCGCGTAAATAACACAATACATTAAAAAAAAAAAAATTAATAATAATAATAATAATGATAAGGATAAAAATAAAAAAAAATTCGTGTGCAATAATAAGGATGCCGACCACAGAGTGAGAGAGATCTATTAATAAGTATTGGCGAATACTTTTGCCGAGAGCTAAAAAGGAAAAAGGAAGAGTGTAATTGAATTCTATGTGCTGTATGTATAACAAATACATATATATCAAAGTGAAGGGTTAGTTGGATAGGTGGCATTGAACGACCTTCAGAAATCGGGTCTTGTCTCTCCCTTCTACGGATTCATTTACGTACAAACGTCTTCTTCGTGGTCATCGTCGTTGTCCTCTATTGCTACTGATGGTCCTTATTGGAATAGTAATTCAATAATCTTGCTTTATGGATCCTGTATATCCTGTTGTTCTCTTTGTACTCTTCATACATTAAACATTACATGATTTAAAAATCTGGTTGACATGTTTCGACCATTAAATCCAAATTAATCTTCCCACTTGATATTTTTTTTAAAAACTGATAAGTCAAGTTTCAGTTCATGAAACAAGTGTGTAAGTTGACAAGTTGTTAATTAATTTATTTAGTCACGGTTGTCATGTTTAGTTGTTTTTATTGCTTATTAATAGTTTTATTTAAATTTATATATAATTATATGATCGAGAGAGGCCGCCGAAGGCGGACACTGTTCGGTCGTAATTATACTGATTGTTTCGTTCATAGAGATTACACTGTAGTGCTGTCTCGTACTTAAATTGTCATCCTTGGTCAAAAATAAAACTTGATTCAGGCTCGCTTCGTCTTATTTTCGTTTGAAGTTATCGATTTGCCGACGATTTTTCGATAAGATCCCGACCTTTTCGACTTGAATCAAATTTTTTTAAGCTTTTTTAATCTCAGTTACGACTTATTTGTATTTTTTGGTCTTAGTTTGAACTTATTCGTCTTTACTTCGAGCACGATAGTCATTCGCCTTACTTTTGACTTGCTGAACCAATCTCGATCTCCGTAAAAAAAGTCAAGTTTGTCTTGTAAAAAACGGCTTCAAATTTCGAGTTCGTAAACCAAGCATAAATCAAGTTTTTTTTTCCCGGGCCGTTTTATACAAATGAACCCATTTCATTATTTATTCCCATTTGTTAATAATTTAATTTGTAATTAATTAATTTATTTGGTCACGGTTGTCATGTTTAGATGTTTTTATTGCTGATAACAGCTTGATATAGAAATATAAAATCAATTAAGCAATTAATTAATAAACAACGTTGTTAACGTGATTTGGCGACAGCGTAGAATTAATGTTTTATTTAAATCTAGACAAATAAAGAGTTAATGGGCTCGTGAATATTATTTAGGCGCCAGGAGCTCCCAGTTAATATATGTATAAATTTTAAATTCGGATAGAGATAAATACGGTATAAGATTTCTTATTTGTTTACGCATTTTTGTGTCGGTGAACAAGATAAAAAACTAGTTGTGGCTAGTTAAATGCATAGTTCGGTTCTTTTTAATTTTTATAATCAACTCATCAGTTATTTGTTTTTCGCTGTTAATTTTCAAGTATTTTTTTTCAATGTATTAAAATATTTGGCGTTGCTAATAAATTTTAAATTTATCGATATTAAGAATAACTGTTAATTAACTTATAATTTATATAATCACCTTTTCACACTTTTAGTGAAATATTTTAATTGACTGTAGCGATTAATTTGTTATTTATTTTTGATGTTTCATTTAATTTACAATTAGATAGTTTTGATTACAAAAATAATCGACTTTTTTAATCAAAGTTTTTTTTTATCATTATAACTATGATATATTAAAATAATTGTATGTTTATTATTAATTAAATTTGAATAGACTTTCAGCGGAGTTTGAAAAAAATTTGCTGGTATATTTTTAAAATTATTTAATCAAATGATTCCCGCAAAATTACGAACATAGCAAAAAAAAATTCGTTAAGTAGCGAAAAAATTCTTCACAGTTCGTAACCGCATTGAAAGCGAATGTATTGGAAATTAGAAAAAAAAATGTCAAACAAAGGATCATCCTTTTTCGAGGCCATTCAAAGATTCTCATTTATAATTAAGTAAAAAAAAACGTATCCGATTTTTTAATGCAGTCTGAGAATCAATTAACGATGTACAAAGCTGTATTTTATTTGTTACCCTCGTACACAAAAAAATTTTCTCTTAAGTCGGTAATTTTTTTTATTTCGAGGTATTCCTCCAATGAATTTCGACTAAATTTACACAACTAAAATTATTTTTGTATAAAAAATAATAATAAATATTTTTATGTTGTAAAAGTTTAGCCATAACTCTTTTTTTTTTTTTTTTTTAAATAGAATAGATGAATCTAAAACAGCTGGTGAAAGATTAAAAAATTGCAATAAAAAATCCTCCGTAAAATGTGTGAAATATGAGCATTTATAAAGTGACTGAATTCAAAGTATCTAACAACAAAAAATTTAAAAAAAAATTCTTTATCACCTAAAAGTCACACCGTTGGTCAATAAAACGATATGAAACATCGCGAAAGAATTTTGCCGAAAGTCATTTCTAATTTTACTTTAGTCCGTGATAATACGATTATTTTAATTCCTTAGTTCATTTACATTCGAAAGAAAAAAAATTATGACGATAATTTAATTGGTAAAAAAAATGTTGGTAATCTCAAATAAAAAGGACTTGGTAAGTGCACATTAAATAAAAGAAATTACCGGTCGTGACAATTAGCCTATCAGTGAAATCGTTAATACACTGAAACTTCTGTCTCACAACAATAATTCAGAATAAAGTGGGAATTAATGTTAAACATATTCACCATTACGTTTGTTCGTGGTAATATATGCCTATCAAACAAGTTATCGTACAAGAATTATCAATCACTTCACTTTTTTTTATGTATTTTATTTACTCACAACTGCATTGATTTAAATAAAAAAAAAAAATTAATCATGTACTTTTGTAGATTTTTTGCCACTAAGTTCTAGTTTATTTTCTTTTTAATGGCCGCGATAAAATGTTTATTAAGTCACTTTATTATTACTTTCAATTTTTTTTTTATTCTTATTACAATATCGCTTTTAAAAAAATTTAGCGAAGAGATTAAACAAATTTTCAGAAATTTTAAGGTATATATTCTATTACTGAAAGAAAAACATTTTTCAAATTTAACGTATTACTGTAAAAAAATTTTCGAGTCAATGCGAATTAGAATTTGGAGTAAATTTTCATTAAATAATTTTTTATATACTTGATTCCCTCGGAATGAAATTTGCTCCAGAGTGGAGTTAATTTTAGCATTAAAAAACTCTGGATCAGAGTTAATAGAAGCTAAAATAATATCCACATTATTTCGAAATTACTCCGCTGAAAAGAAAACTCCCTTTTCATACCGCATGTGGGAGTGATTTTTTTTTAAAAACTCCGGAACTTAAGTGATGGATTAGGCTTTAAAGAGAACTGATGTTCACTGCTGACTCTTAACAATGTAGGATAAATCTTTTTTTTGACTGGTTAAAAAACTACATTAAAAATACTTACACTGAAAAAAATTAGGAGTGAAATTGAACTGATTACGGATTTTATTTAAATGCGAATTCACTCCGTCATCAGAATTCTGAAGTTTTAGAAAAAAAAAACACTCCGCATACTGAGTAAATAGGGAGATTGTTTCTTCAGCAGAGTGATTTTGAGATCTGGATTTTATTTCAATCCGCATTCACTTCGATTCGGACATATAATAGGGGAAGGGGGGACAAAATGGACCCTAAATGTTTGGGGACCCATTTTGCCCCCAAATTATTCGAGGCACTCAAAATTTTAGGGTCCATTGTGCCCCTCCCCCGACCCTTCCCCTATATTAAAACAAACTCTCTTCCGCAGTGAATTTTACTCCGAACCAGAATTTCGATATTAAAATAACCTCTCTTTCGGAGTGGATTTTACTTTGAAAGAATTAAATAAATAAACGATCAACGACTCCGCATTCAGCCCGGATTTAATCCGGGTTGTAATTTTTTACAGTGTAGTTAACCTTCGAGGAAAGGATTTTTCTTTTAAAAATATAGAAAAACTTGCTATTCTTTTCAGTTTAAATTTACATATATTAAAAATTCAGCAAGGAACTATAGCAAAAGTTAACTATATATTTTGTCTATAAAAACATTTTGAGAATAAATAACATTATAAATTTCTAAAAGTGGATTATATAAGACAAATAAAATTTTGTTGATCTATAGATAAAAAGAAAAAATGAAATAATTATTCATTAACTATAATTAGTAACAAAAAGGTCAAGCGTAGTGTACAAATAGTTTAAGACGACATATATTTAGCATTTAATGCGGATTTACTTGGATTGTATCCTCTTTTATTTGACGACATTTTTATGACTTACTTTTGAATTTTACTCAACTTATAAACTTTAAATATCTTTATTTATTGGTGTATTATCGGATAAAGTGAGTGCTAAATAAAATACAGTTTAATAGCCGCATCTGTAGTGTGCTCGGCATTTAATTTTTCAAAAATTATAAATAATTACTGACCTCGCCGACTAGAGAACTAACCGCAAGTTCTCTTATTATTTATTATATACATTATATATATAAATTGACGATCTCGACCTTCTACGTACGCTAATTCAATTGCCGCGGCAATCAATTTCTTTAACACACGATATCCCTTATATATTAATTGCATTGTATACAGAGATAAATAGTTAAATTTTCTGGTTCAGATATATCCACAGTAAATATATACTTATGCCACTTTTTTTAATGTATCCCGGATCTAATTAATAATTGCATTAATCAACGGAAGGAATTTTTATATCAATATTAATACTCAGTGATTTTGAATAATTTTATATACCCGATCAATTTAAAAGTATTTTTGTTTACATAATAATTTATCCATAAATTTTAATAATGATTAGTAAAATGATTGCTATTGTATGTTTAAATAATTTGTTACATTGTTAGAAATATCGTTTTGAACTTTTGTTAAATGTTGAAATAAAGTTGGTCGTGATAAAATAGTATAGAGAGCCATCTTCTTAAGTGGATATATAAGCATTACTTGTGGCCACAATGTCTCGGGATCTTGACCCGTCGCCGTGGGCACTAAATCACTATTCACTATTTCTTTATACCATCTCTTGTCTCAATGCAACACTTAAGAGCCTTGAAGTCATTTGTATATACAAATATGTATTTTGTACTTTAACAATATTTATATCAAACAAAATCTAATTGAACTATTTTTAAATCTTATCTATCAAAATTTCTAAAAATAATTTTATAAAATATTTTGGTTGACGAATTAAAGATTTTAAAAAAAGTTGATTGAATTCGAGTTATGAAAAATATTTTAATTCAATCGGAATGACAAGAATTTATTATTCACATATATATATTTTTTTCTAAGTGAAGTGAATGAAGATATTAGGAATGTAGACAAGTGCAATGAGATCAAGCAATAAGCAGGCAAGCTGAAGAGTCTTTCTCTCAAGTGTGCGTGTTTTGACGTGGTACATTACATAGAATAGTACCTTGATCGAACCTGACTCCGATACTACACCTTTCACATTGCTAAGAGAGTAAATGCCAGGCAATCGACGTAGTCATACGTACCATACCCATACGTATATACGTTTAGTTATATATTATATATACTAACAATCTATCTCTACACTAAACTAGCGACTAGACCTGCAATCTCATCGTCTTTAGACCAGATGGATAATAATTGAGCCAGTGCCGAGGGTCATCGAAAACCGGCAGGTTATATACGTCTGTTATTATTGAGTAATGTTTCAGTAAAAGATTATTAACAATTGACGCATATATATGCTAGTGAGAAGACTTTAAAAGGGCGTTTTTGCGAAATCCCTTCGATTGTGTTGTTCATTATATTTTTTATATAAAATGTTATATTTTTATTTCAACTATTATTCAATATTTCGTAATTTTAAAAAATAAACGTTACGAAAATATTACCTCAGGTTATTTAAACAAACATGAGAATAAGTTGTCAAATTAAGAAATTTATTCACTTGATCAAGCATGAGAACCTTGATGACTTGATTTTATTTAATTACCAATCATTCAAGAGAATAATTATTTGATTTTTTATAAGTCAATAATTACATTAATTATGGTACAGTAGGCACGACCTCAGTTTAATTTAATTAATTGTAAATATGATTATAATGTTTTCTTTTTTAATTTAATAAAATAAATTAAATTTTTATTAATTTATGTTTTTATACTTCCGGTTTGAAAAAAAAATCTAGATAAAAATTTTTATTATGATTAATGTAAGATTAATTTGCATTTTACAACTTACTGCATTGTACCAAGGTCAAATTTTAATATTTTTTATCCGACTGTCTTATATTTTATACTTTCATGTCGATTGTTTTACATATTTATAATTTTTGTTATTTTATAATAAATTTACTAATGAAGTTTTAATATACTAAATTGCAGAGCTCGAAAATGTATTCTCAACAATAACTTTGAGCTCGAGGAGCTCAAAAGTAGCGGGAAGTTTAGGGGCTGGCCCACAGGGTCAACCGACAGACCGATTTTTTATTGTGAGATCATATTTTTTAATTTATTCATCGTTCCATTTAAAATATAATATTTTTAACTTCCCGCTAAGAAAATCGACGATTTTCAAAAAATTCGGGAAATTATTAGTTTCACCCCGATTTTCAAAAATCGGGTTTTCATCATATGTTGACATTTGAAGGTGCGAGGATGCTACTCAGACATTTTACAGAGCGATGCCTGTATGGGTGTGTGTGTGTGTGTGTGTGTGTGTGTGTGTGTGTGTGTGTGTGTGGATGTAAACCTCTCATATCTTTTTAATGCATAAACCGATTTACATTTTTTTTGCGGCATTCGAAAGATTTCTTCTCAACTTAGATTTTCAGAAAATTTTAGATCATTTTGTCAAATAGTCTCTGAGATATTTAAGAAATACGGAAAAAAAAAAATTAAAAAAAAAAAGAAATAGTCAAAAACTGTTTTTTGCGAACATCATCGTAATGACCAAATCAATCATTCACAAAATTTTATTAGCTCTAGACCTCAATAAAACGCACTACACACACACACACACACACACTCGGGCATCCATCTGAAAATAGTTAGAATAGCTTCCTAGAATCTCAAACCATCAACATCTGATGAAAACTCGATTTTCGAAAATCGGGGTGAAACCAATAACTTTCTGAATTTTTGAAAATTAATAATTTTCTTAGCGGGAAGTTAAAAATCTTGGACCAAGAATTGCATTATGAAGACAATGGTTTTCTTGATTCAAGAGAAAAAATTCTTGAGCCAAGAAAGTATTCTTGGCTCAAGTAAATTTCTCTTGGTTCAAAATTTTCGCTCTTGAATCAAGTCAACTTTTTTATCAGTGCACTAATTATTTTTGCATTGAAAAACGTCACAATCATTCTGGATAATTAGAATTAAAAATTTAGCATAATAAACACAATTATTTGATTTTCTGAGTGCAAGAAGATTAAATAAATACACAGACATCCGCTTCGTATTCACTCCGGATTTAATTCGCGTTCACTGCGCTAATTTTTTGACATTGTAGTGGGTTAATAAAAAATTCAAATTGATACACGAATATTTTAAAATTAATTTTCATAAAAAAATTCCTTAACGTCGTGACAAAAAAAATATTAAAGTTTATCTCGCTAGCGGGATGCTATGGAATTAAATAACCGTGTAATTGGAATATAATTGAGTAATGGCGGTATCAACGATATGTTAATGAGAAATTCGTGCATCGTGCGGGATAATCGTGAAGAATAATTTAACATGATTTATATATTATTATTATATATGTCCGGGTAGATTTTTGATGATTGGGTTAATATGTCCGTGACCATGCATATGTATTAACATTCTTTAAAAATTATTTTTATTTTAAATATATAACAAGATCTAAATCAGTAAAAAAAAGATATCGACATATTGAAATAAAAATTTATATGACCTTGATCAAAATTAAGCTGAAATTTTTTTTTATTTCTTTGGTTTGAAATTTTTATTGTTCTGGTAAATCATTTTTTTTACTTACGAAATTATTGGTACTTAGGCTTTTATGTTTTATCTTTTCTTATATTTTTTTTTCAAGTTATTAGTTTGAATGACCTTGCGAATTATTGCAATTAGTATAATTGCGCTACTGGTCTGGAAAATAATAACAATAAATAACAAAGTAGTAGCTAAGATAAAACCGCGGTCATTCAATTCAACCGTTGTTCAAAGTTTAAATTAGGTGTAGCCGAACATCAATATATATTTCATCACTTTATATAACCAATCACATAAAACAATATAATATAATATAGATAATTATTCTTATATATATTTTTTTAAAATTTATTATTAAGTGAAATTAATTACTTCCTCTTTTAAATTTTCAAGAGTTTAATGACGTTTGGTTAATAATTTACAATAATTACTAATTATTAATTAACGATGATTGATAATATTTTCAAAAATCTGACATATATTTTGAAATGATAAATATTTTTTTGAGAATCGGATTTTTAAAAGTTAAAAAGTACTTTTTTAAATAAAAGAATTATCAATTTATTGAGTTCATTACAACAATAAAAATTTGACCCACTTAAAATCATCTGTCACTCAAAAATATACCTTTGAAATTTTATTACGTAATTTGAAAATATTCTTGAGACAAATTAGCAATAACTACTGCACTTATAATATTTATATTTAAATCTTTCACAGATATAAATTATTAGCCGAAAAAAAATGAGTTTTATTTATTATCATAAATAAAGTAGCGGGAAAAAGGTAATATGAAAAGTATAATTACAGTATTTTTGACAGATATAAAAAACATGTAAAGTATATATATATTGTTCAAGTATTTTATTTAATTTAAAAAATATGAATATACCTTGGGGCAAATTAACTAAATAATACGCCTGCTACGACCTAATTTCCTTTTATTTTCTCTAGTGTAATATATATATATATATATATATATATATATATATATATATATATATATATATATGTGTGTCTATAGTAGTCTTGGTCTCTTTTTCTTAATGTAATTGCACAAGGCCGCGTGAACTCGGACATCGTATCGATCAATATAACAAATATAGATACATATGTATGTATATATGTATATATATTTGTTATACTGCACTAATGTAAACTACACAATACACTAGAGTCCACTAAACTAGACTAGATTACACTAATATAATGCAATGTATATTAGTTTAATGTAACACTTTTATATATAGGATAAATAATTCCTTCGATACAATTGTTATCACTGACGGTGATCTCAGCTGCTACGCACATCGACTTGAATTTCTACAGATTTATATATATGTATAGTTATATACTTAATATATTAGGTGATCAATTTAATTATAGACAGAGTTGATTGCAACGAAATCAGAAACTACCAGTTCCGGAATGACTTTTAGAAATATTGCTTTTTAAGTATATTTCACTAATAATTTATATAATAAATTGGTAATAAATTTATGAACTATATTAGTATGACTTCATTCTGAGAATAAAAAAAAATTGCTAGCGTAATTTCAAGTAGAGAGTAGAGCAAAAAAGATTACGTAGGACTTTATCGATTTATCGAATTTGTATCCCATACAAAAAAAATATATATCCGGGAAAATTAGTATATATGCAACATATATATAAATATATGCAGATTTGTCCAGATATATATTTATTCGTAAGGATATCAATTGGGAGATTTAGCGAACAAAATTTTTTGAAACGTGAGTTTATTGAGGTAAGAAAAAAAGCAAGTAGATAATGAGTTGAGTGCTTCAAAGTGGGTCATGATAAAAAAAATTCAATTGTATGACAAAATTACATTGCTGAAAACCACAACTGGTCACAAATCGTAAATAGGTGGTTAAGGTATATTTTGTGTTTCTTTTTATGGTCGCGGCTTAAAAGATCATAAGGGCGCGTTATATTTTTTCGAGAAAGAACTCTGCGTATGTCTGGGCCGCAGCGGGTGTTCACTTCTCGGCGCCTGCAATCGCTGAATTTAGTCACAAAAAACCAATGCCAAACCATTAAAACAACAAACCTTTTAATCTTTTTTTTTATCATTTCTCATTTTATGTTTATAATATACATCTTTTAATACATATTAAAGTTTCTGTACAGATTCGCTACTCATATTGTCAACGTTTTAAATTTATACATTGTAGCAATACTAAATTTAATCATTCGATAAAAATGTCGTTCAAAGTTTTGTAATTTTGTTTTTTTCGTTAATTTTTTATATTGCCGCAATATTTTTTTATTTGAATAATAAATAATAATGATGGCCACATTATTAATGATAATTGATTCAACTTGTATTTTCCAAGCCTTCCACAATTTCGGAGAACTTATTCTCCTTTGAAACGCTATGGTGTTCTAGCAAAGACGGACCATGTTGGCCACCTGACGGAAATTGAAATAAATACATGCTAAAAGTAACTATGCCTAAAGTAAAATTTACGACAATTAAATCACAAATTAAAGTACATGGAAAGAAAATTATAGGAAGTATTCCTGTGTATTATGGGGATGTTTCCTATAATGGTATAGGAATTGTACCCATACTATTATGGGAATGGTTCCTATATTTTATAGGAACCATTCCCATAATATTATAGGAACAGTTCCTATACCATTATGGAAACCATTCCTATAACATTATGGGAACCGTTCCCATAATATTGTGGGAATGGTTTCAATAATGATATAGGAACTGTTCCTATAATATTATGTAAATAGTTCCCATAATGGTATAGGGATGGTTTCTATAGTATATAGGAACCATTCCTTTAATAGTATGGATACAATTCCTATACCATTATGGGAACCATTTTCATAATACATAGGAATACTTCCTATAACTTTCTTTCCGTGTAGAAGTAATTTTCATACTTTTCTTTGAATTAATATTTTCATGATAGTATGGGAACCATTCCCATAGTATTATAGGAATGTTTCCCATAATGGTGTAGGAACGATTCCTATGATATTATGGGAACCATTCCCATAATATTATACACTGAGAAAATTAAATGATTGGAGTTATCATCTAGTGATGGTAAAATTTTTACTATCAATCTGATAGTAATGAATATCATCTAGATGATTGTGTAAATCATCTAGATTGTAATGGTTACCATCTGGATGATAAGTATTACGATCATGGATGTTAACTCGAGTTAATTAGGATTATTATCCTAAATAGTTATATTTATAATTTCTGATGGTAACTGGTACCATCAGAAATTATAATAGTTACCATCAAAGATAATTAGAATAACAATTAATTCGATTATAATGAAACCATCATTTTACAAGGGTAAAAAAATACTAAATGTTAATAGGGGAGCCTGGGGCACGAAGGACCCTTTCAAAAATTAACTAAAAAAGTTTTATTTTCATTTTCCGTCAAGTTATGACCTCTATATTGTTTTTATCATATTTTTAGGCCAATATGTGATATGTGGGGTAAAATGGATCACTCTAAAATAAATTTTTTTTTCGTTTTCCGTCAAATTCTGACCTCTATAATGTTTCTATTATATTTCAGGTCAATATGTGATATGTGGGGCAAAATGAACCTCTCGAAAAACAAAATTGTAACGAAAAAATTATTTTTTTTTTTATTTTCCGCCTAGTTAATTTTTTCGCTACAATTTTTTTGAGTGGCCCATTTTGCCCCACCCCTCCGCCTCAAACACTTTTCACGTTAAAAATTTTGGGCGGCCCATTTTGCCCCCAAATATTTCGAGGCATCCAAAATTTCAGGGGGCCCATTTTGCCCTCCCTTCCCCTACTTTAAATTTACTGAATTTTCGATAAATTTTTTCATAATAATAATTACCATCCCTGATAGTAACTGTAATCATCCCGATGGTAACTGTAATCATTCTGATGGTAACTGTTATCATCCAATGATTGTTAATCCTATTAACAAAAATTATAACTCTAACTATCTTTGCATTTAGAATCGTTCTTATCACCCTAAATGATTGGGGCTAAAAATTTAGGATAATAAACACAATCATTTAATTTTCTCAGTGTAGGAACAGTTCCTATAATTTATAGGAATCGTTCCTATATATTACGGGAATGATTTCCATAATATTATAGGAACCATTCCCATAATAGTATGGGTATCATTCCCATAATTATACACAGAGAAAAAAAATTCTCGACTGAAGGTAAATATTCTTGATTCAAGAAAATTTTTTTGGAGACCTAAACTTTCTCAGATAAAGTAGAAATCCTCTCCGACCAAGACAAATTCTCTTGGCTCAAGAAAATCTTGACTTGGTTCCCGAAAACGTTTGTCTTCAAAAATATTTTCTTGACTCAAGATAACTTTTTTTTCTGTGTAGGAACTATTCCTATAATTATGGGAAACATTCCTGTAATTATAAAAACTGCTCCCATAATTTATGGTCATCATTCCTATACTGGTATAGGATGAAATTTCACAAAATTATAGGAACCATTTCCATAACTTTCTTTCCGTGTACCCATCGTAAACTTTTCTATGGTCGTTATTGTTTGGTTCCTCATATGCATATGGTGCCTTATTAATAGGTTAAAAAACAGCCTCAAACCTCCTATCTTATATGTTATGAAGCCAAGTGTGCTACTTGCGTGTATACACGAAGAAAGTATTGATGTCATTTTTATCATTTTTATTATGGCCATAGTAGTTTTTGCATATGTTTATGTCAATTTCGTCAGGTGGCCAACATAATCCATGTATGATGTAATTTTTTTTTTACACAATAATAATAATAATAATAAAATTATTAAGTAATAAAAATATAATGTATCAAAACTAACATCTAATAAATCCATTATATAAGAGTAATTAAACATCAAACATTTTAATTAATCTGGTAGATGAAATGTGTTGGCAGACATATAAAATGTCCTTGACACATGAAAGCTTAAACACTCACCAATGGAGATTGAAATGACGTGTATTAGCCACTGGTTTTGCTAAGGCTCTATTTATGGTACTAATTAACTTCGTTATCCAATAGCAAATAATAATACTTAAACAAAATATACACTGACGATTAGAAAAAAAAATGAATAATAAATAATAATAACTACATTTCTATCTACATTAATATTTACAATATTTATAAATGCATAATTTTAGTTGCATGTAGCTTATTATTCTTCGTTACTCAATAAATATATATATAAACAGTTTTATTATAATCATCATATGTACTTAACTATACATTAATTTTTTTTCTAAAACTAGATCATTATTTATTTGCACCGTGGTAATAAAAGCATTTATATTAGATTTTAAATTGAATATATTTATATAGGGACCCCGAGAAAAGTCGGGGCATACGTTCGATGAACTTTACATATTAATTACAATGTACTTACTCGACGTAAACTCGTACTACTACTTTTTAAAGATCTCTCTCATTTCATTCCCATATTACTCTTTACTATCTTACTGTAAAATTAATTATTTCTGTTGTCATTATTATTATTATTTATTATTATTTTTTTTTATCATTATAAGTACAAGTATTTATATACTTCATTAGTTTTTCAACTTTTACTAATCATCTAATTAATATTATCTTATTTGTTAAGATTCATTATTACATAAAAATCATTCAAATAATTAATTGTCATATTTTTATGCATTAACTATAATTTCTAAGCATTATAGTGGGAAAAATTTTTATCATTTTTCTTAATGGAATTTATGCAATGTTGTTAATAAGTTTTTTTTCATTAAAAAAAAAAAAAAAATGTATAAAACATTTAGAATAAAAGTGTACGTGAACAAATAGGGGAGGATGGGGCAAAGTGGGCCCCGTAAGCTAGAAATGGGATTATCTTTACTTTCTTTTACTCGTTACACTACTTTATAGGCGCTTGTTTGCTATTTAATATTGATAAGCTGTGTCCATTAAAATTGAAAAATCGAAAATTAGGGGCAAAGTGGATCCCCATCTAAAAAAATTGTGTGAGACAAATTTATTGCTCGTTTTACTCTTTTTAAATTCTTCACTTTAAAAATGGTATGAATAAGCTATGTTCATAATAAATTACGAATTTTAAAATATGGGGCGAAGTGGGCAAAAATAGGTAAGACATAAATAAGCTATTAAGTAATAAATGAATAGTCGTAAAAAAGTAAAAGGTGACTTATTATGAGCCTCGTTCATAGAAAATTTCAGGGTGCTCACTTGGCTCTCAAATTTTAGGTGGGCCCACTTTGCCTCAAAATTTTTGAGGCTTTCCAAATTTTAGGGGGGCCTACTTTGCCCCAAGGGGCCCACTTTACCCCACCTTCCCCTACACAGTTAAAAATTTTGAGTTAAATTCAACAAAAATCGGGTGATGCAAACAATCTACACAAATTTTTGTGTTAATTGAACACATTGCATTCGTGTTGATCTTTAACACAAATTTTATGTTAAATAATTGAACACATAAAATCTGTTATTTTGACAGAACATTTGTGTAAATTTAATAGACTTTTCGTGTTAAAATTAACTAATATATATAAGCACATAACCTAACCAAAAGTATACTGATCTAACCTCAGTACAACTTATGTCAGTGTAGCAAACAATTAGTTCGATTTTCTATGATTTTCTAAAAAACGAAGCTATGAATTATCCTTCCGTAAAATGAAAATAAAAAAATCATTGAACCTGATCATAAAAATATTCAAGTTATCAATGATTATATTTAATTGTTAATCAATTATAATCCAAGTTTTTTTGCAGATAATGCTGCTACAATGCTTTGCTTGGTTATAATAATGAAAAAACGCGCGGGAGTGTTTAGCTAAACAACACAAATTTTGTATTAATTTTCGAGTCAGACAACAAATGTGTTACATGACAGGTTTTCGAATCATTTAACATAAAGAACCAGTCAAAGTAAAATAACACAAACGTTTTGTGTGAATTAACAGATTTCTGTGTTTAAAATCAACACAAAAAGTTCAACCATATGATTTTTTAACACAACCCTGATTAAAAGAAACGATTTGAAACGATTGAAAATGTTAAATGCCCATAAGAAGGGCGATTTAAAGTCTTTAAAGTATTTGAAATTGTTTTTTTTTCTAATCGTTTCTTTTAATCAATGAAATACACAAAATTTCTAATCACGTAGCGTTAAATAATTGAAGAAAACACAAAAAATTGGAAGAAGATTTTAAAAAAATTTTAATCATGACAAAAAAATTCCATTACAAATAATAAAAAAAAATATCCACGTATGCACATAAAGTGAAATTATATTTTAACAGCCACATTAAGTAACGTTAGCGCCGCGAATCAGATGTCAAAAGGCGCCACAAAAATACACGCGTAACAGCGGGTGATGAAATTCCATTGGTTACATGTTACAAAAATCTGAATACACATGTACAAGTTATCGAGATATGCAGAAATTTAAAAAAAGTCACACACAACCTCTTCCCCTTCCGTAATGTCCTTTGCGATACCGTTCTACTGCATTTATTTCTTTTTTATCTCAATGTTATTTTTAATTATATTACTTAATTTTTTTTTTTAATTTCAAATACCCATTAAACTGAGAAGGATTATTTACAAAAAAAATTCATGAGCACAGAGGGCAAAATTGAAAGTGAAACTTCTTTAGGATTATTCATATACATAATACACAAGTATGTACTTATGTATGACGTATAAAATGAGAATCTCTTATTATTTCTTTCTTTCTTTCTTTCTTTCTTTCTCTGGCTTTAATATCAATAAGTAGTTTAGCTCCACTCGTTTTACCTTGATGCAGTAACTTTAAATTCCAATGCATAAACGAATAACAAAATGACATACAGCACCCACGCACTTGAGCATAAAATGCAAGGATGATTGATAATCGATACGGAAGGCCATTTTATTTATTTTTGACCTAAATTTTTTATTATTATTTAATTACAAACAATTATCATTTAACTCTGCACTTAATTACTCCTTCAAGCCGCGAAGAAGTAAATAAATAAATGAATTTATTCATTATAATTAGTTTTAATAACCATCTGTTCATTACGCGAAAAATCCATTTCGGCTTGAGCATAATCGTTTAAGAAATAATTTTATTCAATTAAAATAATAATTGATAGTTATTGAAATATTTCAATTTGTTGGAAAAAATACTGATAAAAATAATAACTTTTTTTTTATCATGTAACCAGTTGTTACTTCATGAAAATTACACAATCCTCGAGAGAAAGAGAGCATTACATACCATATATCCGGATGGCGTAGTCCTCCACTTTAACAAGGACAAAAAAAAGATTTAAGTTCACGAGGACGATTGGCGTCCTCGTCGGGTCGAAGATTGTATATAGCGTTGACAAATGTGTCTTTATATATGTTATTTATGGGGCATTCCACGCCAAATCGGACGGTTTCAAAATTTATTTTTCCGATTTTCTTAATTTTTGGGTATTTTTTAGTACCCCTCAAAAGAGGCTTCCTGGTAAATTTTGAGATTTTTTTGATCAATGGTTTAAAAACTATCGAATTTTAGAAAAAACCGCTCTTTTTATGGTTTTTTGATCATAACTTTCGTAATAATGGTCGAAATTCAATGTTTTTTTTTTCAAAATTTTTGTTTTTAGATGGCCTTTAAAGAAAAAAATACAAAACAAATATACGAAATGATTTTAATCGCGATTTTTGAATTTTAAGTTTTCAACTGTGTTTTTAAAAAAAGATGCATCCTTCGATTTCCTTGAAAATTTTCTATTTTAAACTTCTATCCATTCTGCAACTTTTAAGCCCGGTCCGGTAGTGGGCCTTCCATAATTACTATTTTTTTCGATTTTTGAAAATTTGAAATAATTTTTTTTCGCTATAAATGATTATCAGTTCCGATTTTTGACACTGTATACTTGTTTTTTTTGCATATTATAAATTGATTTCAATATTTTTTGGTTTTGAGTAGGGATTTAAAAGCAGTAAGTAAAAGTTAATGCTATTTATGAGCAGTTATAATAAATGTTTTTATTTATTAAGAAGCAACTATTTCGAAGCAAAAGAAACATTAGATTTGCTATAAATTACAGCTAAGACCATTACAGGAGCTCAAAAATTCAATATAATTATTCGAAAACGCGTAAAGCATGAAACGTTTTTAATTATTTCCGGGTTTTTTCGAAAATTTAATATTAACGATTATTTCATGCTTTGCGCGTTTTCGAATAATTATATTGAATTTTTGAGCTCCTGTAATGGTCTTAGCTGTAATTTATAGCAAATCTAATGTTTCTTTTGCTTCGAAATAGTTGCTTCTTAATAAATAAAAACATTTATTATAACTGCTCATAAATAGCATTAACTTTTACTTACTGCTTTTAAATCCCTACTCAAAACCAAAAAATATTGAAATCAATTTATAATATGCAAAAAAAACAAGTATACAGTGTCAAAAATCGGAACTGATAATCATTTATAGCGAAAAAAATTATTTCAAATTTTCAAAAATCGAAAAAAATAGTAATTATGGAAGGCCCACTACCGGACCGGGCTTAAAAGTTGCAGAATGGATAGAAGTTTAAAATAGAAAATTTTCAAGGAAATCGAAGGATGCATCTTTTTTTAAAAACACAGTTGAAAACTTAAAATTCAAAAATCGCGATTAAAATCATTTCGTATATTTGTTTTGTATTTTTTTCTTTAAAGGCCATCTAAAAACAAAAATTTTGAAAAAAAAACATTGAATTTCGACCATTATTACGAAAGTTATGATCAAAAAACCATAAAAAGAGCGGTTTTTTCTAAAATTCGATAGTTTTTAAACCATTGATCAAAAAAATCTCAAAATTTACCAGGAAGCCTCTTTTGAGGGGTACTAAAAAATACCCAAAAATTAAGAAAATCGGAAAAATAAATTTTGAAACCGTCCGATTTGGCGTGGAATGCCCCTTATATATAAATATATACATGTAAGATATAAACATTTTTCACACAACATGTTATGTGTTTATGTATTACACACTTTTGCCAGTCGATCGAGTGAATCAGCCGATCACGCCCCCGTCCATTTAACATTACATTACATAGTGTCCTATGGTATATAAATATATGTATGCATGTATTTGTGTGTGTGGAGTATAGAATATTGCGACCCATACAGTATAAAACGCATAACATAACTCCCTGTCACATTGGCAGTTTGCGAGCACTTGAACGTTATTAATATCGGCTACTTCATGGGTAAATTTATCGACGTCGTCCTGACAGAATTTTTTATTATTTATTTATTTTTAGCTTTTTTTTTTAAAGATTACGTAATCGAAAATTTTGCTTTTTTTTGCGAAATAATTGTTTTAAAAGTACTGACCGACATCTCTCGAAATGGAGAGGGGTATTTATTAGTTAAATGTCAAAATAATAAAAAAAATATAAATATACGTATTTGGAAAGTAAGCAAAAATTCATGCATGCTTATTTTCTATGAATGATGCTTCAATGAGCAATTTAAATTATTTCAATATGAGTTTAAAAAATATTGTTTTAGATAGAACAATAAAAATCAATTAATTTTCTGATTTCATTTTCCAAACTTGAAGTAACGATTCCGATCATGACAAAAAATTGTTATGGATACAACAACTGTCGTTGAGGTTACTAGAAATTGAAGTAAAGAAATGCCACCAACTTGAAATAACCTCAATCACGTGTAGTAGCGCTAACTACCCGCTACCACAATTTTTTACTACAATATTGTGATCCGAAGAACCACAATTTTTTTCGTGATCGTTTGTGGTTGAGGTTATTTGAGAAAATTTCAGATATCTGTTAACAAATTTATTAAACCGATCTTACTTATTTTTAAATTTGATTAAGACATCGTCGCCTTTCTGGATAAACCTTGTAACTATACTTTTTTTTCATAATTGAAATTATGAGTGATAAACATTTTTTAGTAGGGGAAGGGGGGAGGCAAAATGGGCCCCTAAACGTTTGGGGACCCATTTCACACCCAAATCATTCGAGGCACTCAAAATTTTAAGGATCCATTTGCCCCCCCCCCCTTCCCCTAATGCTATTGCTGGTTTACCCAGAAAGGGAACGATATTCGAAAAAAAAAATCAAAAAATGAGTTAACAAATTTTTATGGTAACCTATTGAAAATTGTGGATGTATTTCATCCAAAATGACGCGTTATAATAGAAGCGAGCGAGACAGTTTGAGATACTCGAAGAAATAAAAAACGAAAAATTATATGAGTCAAAAATTCATATGGCTCAAAAATAATTTAATAATAATCGATAGCTCTAAACTTTTTTTGTAAAGAACCAGTATATGTCTAAAAAAAAATAAAAAATTTACTAATACTTGATCAATTAAAATACATGTCAAATTTTTCTAAAAGTTGCGTCATGAGGAAAAATTGCAATAATTATTTGTCTATAAAAAAAGTCTATAACGACACTAAAATTTTCTTCCACTATTTTAATGTTAAAAAAATATTAATAGGGCAATTTCTATGAAAATGTTTTATAATTTAGATATGTAAAATTATTTGGTATTTTTAAAATAATTAATAAATAGTCCAGGCTATAAAATGGTGGTTATAATTAATAGAACATAAAAGTAGAAAGCAGATAATGAGCATTTTGAATTGGACAAGGTCGAGTTGACGTTACAAATATATATTAAACTAGCGATATATTACTAGTATGGAAAAATAATACATAAGAGTGTCAGTTGAATAAAAGGAATGATATAAATACATATAAAGCCATGAAACGTGAATGGAGGATATGATGAGCACGATTATTAACTTGACCAAGACCTTAAATATTCCGTTTAATTAACACACGCACAACTGAGACTAACAACTAGCATATGTATATAACAGTAATTATATCATTTGAATATGAATATAAGCAATAAGTAACAAGTAACGCTTGATCAGTTAGAAAATATATTTCACGAATAAAAGTCAAAAGCGTATTTTTCTCATTATAAATACAGTAATTAATTTAATTTTTGACTTTTCATACACGATTCAGGAAGTTTTCGAATATTATTAATATTCATTCAACCTTTTTTTTTGCTCCGCAAGATATTTATCAAAATGATCGCTAAGTTAATAGCACATGTGCCGTTGCATATATTAATCATTTTTAATATTTATGTAAAGACCAATTACTCGCTCACTGTTCATTGGAGTGAGATTGAACCACTTAATATAAATTGGTAAATGAAGTAAAAAATAACTTTTTTTTTATAGTTTTAAATATTAGAATAAAATTTTAATTTCAAGAATAATGTTGATAATTAATTATATTATTATTTTTGCAATAAGGTCGTTAAGCATACCCGAGACTGATTCAAAGAAATCGACAATTTTTTTTAATCGAAATCCTCTATTAAATAGTTGCCAGGAAGTGAATTAAGAAAACTGTTGAAAGATGAGCTCTTAATATTAATATTTAGAGGTCGCTCATCACAATTTTCTATTTCCCATTTAAATAACACGAGAAAAAACAAATTTAACTTTGGAATCGTATACCTCGGCAATGGCTCATTGTACAAATAAGCTCAGGATATCATTTCGTAGAAAATAAAACGCTCTACAAAATAATTCTCTTATCATTTTTTGATAAATTCTTTTGTTCAAAAGTTATTGGAGCTTGAAGTCAAATTTATAGTAAATTTTGAAATCTTTCTACTTGTCCGGCTATCAGACTTATCACAAAATGTAATAAGTTTTTTTTTTGTAGACAATTTCATTCTTTACAAATTATCACTGATAAAGTTTTTTAAAATTCCACATTGTTTTCTAGTTATTTTAATTTCAATATCAAGCTGATTGATACTATTTATTTATTTAATCCCCTTCGAATTAAATTCCCTCCTAAGGCAGTTTATTTTAATATCAAAACTTCGAATCGGAGTGAATTTTGATTTAAATATAATCCGTAATCACTCTGAATTTACTTCCGATTTTTTACAGTCTACTAAGTGATTTTAAAAAAATAAGTAATATTATTATTTAAAATATTTAATCAAATTTTTCAATGCCTCATAATTAATTAATCAATAAATTATATTTTTAAAAAAATTTCAATCAAGTTTATATATAAGAAGGATCAATTTATAAATTGAGTATTCGCAAAAGATAAAAAAATGTTGATACAAATATTAAGTAGTAAGTAAGATGGTAATTAAGAGAATCTTCTCAGTAATCTCGAACAGTGTTTAACCAAGGTCAACAAAACCCAGCCACTGAGAGTAGTGTATATACATTCAAGTACTAAGATAATTAGTTTGATTGGGTGGGAGAGCGAGATTTGCTGTTGCCAGTGGTATATATAGACGATATGTATATATGTAAAGAGCGAATGGATTAAAGAACCGTGTGACTTGTTTGCATGTATATATCATGAGTGCAATATACACGCGACAAGTAATGCAATGCATGTAGTTACACTTATTTTATCCATACATTGTTAGCAACCCAATGTACGTGTACAAAAAAAAATTTTTAAAACACGATATACATATGTCGCTGGCCAATCAATCGTAACCTTGATCAGCTCTTTCTTGAGATTCCTCGGAAACACAGTGCATCGACTTTAACCATTTATATATTCACTATATTCACTCTTACTCTCTTACTCACTCGCTTACTTACTTACTCACGGCTTAAGACGATCAATTTCGTATGCTAAATTAGCTCTAGAAGCTATAGACTAACGTGGGATTAACAGGATGTATGTTTATTGATATGATTGTACACATATAAAGTTGAATGATCAGTTTCTCAAGGTAACTTATTCTTAGATACATATATATTATTTTCTTTATTATTCCAATTATGTATGTTTAATCTTATATCAGAAGTGTTGCCTTAAAAGTTAAGACATTAACAGTAATAAAATTTTTGAATTCAATTATTTCATACTATTTAACTTTTTAGATAGATTTTAATGGGATAATTAGGTCGTAACTTTAAGATAGAGGATTTGTATCAATACAAAATAGTATATTTTACACCTCGGGCAGGAAAGTAAGAAATGTCTCAGATCTCATGTAATTGTTGGCCGAGGCGAAGCCGAGGTCAACAAACATGTGATCTGAGGCTTTCTTGTTTACTGCCCAAGGTTTAAATACTATTTTTCGCCTCGACGGAGGCGGAAAGTGTCAACTTCGTTTCACACAGCGGGAAAAAAGTTGACGCTTTTCGCCCGGAGGGGCGAAAATACTATTTTTAATTGGAGGGGAAATAAAAAGTTAGAACACTTATTTAAAAATTGTCGATAAATCATAATAAATATATCCCGAGTCAAAAAAACAAATTCGGATTTAAGTCTCAAAGTTCTCAATGAGTTTTTTGAGGATCAGTTTAGAATTTTAGAACATACAGGAATAATTTTATCCACATTTGAGCCTCAAGAGTCTCATTTGACGTATTTCCTCCCTATTTGATCTAAAATTTTTCAAAGTCCGAAATAGAACTTTTTATTCGCGAATGATTTTGAGGCCTTAGTTACAATTTAAAATCGATAAATTATTCGCATTTAGACCTCATAGTTTTCATTGAGGATTTTTAGAACCAAAGTAGGGTTACTTTTTGGGCAGCAAATAAAACATTAAAGGAATTGAGGTTTTTGAGGACTGGACTAGAATTTGTTTTTAGACTTGGGATACACACTGTAAAAAAAATCGGGGTAAGTTCAGGCACTCTCTAAACATGAATGAGTGAAAATAAGTGAATATTCACTAATTCCAAGTGCAAACCGAACCACTAATTTCAAAAAGTGAATATTCACTTATTCGTGTTTAGAGAGCAGTATATATATTAAAATTTTCGGTGTTAAAACCCAACACCGAAAACGGTGTCAAAATAACACCATTGCCGTTGCAAATACTCTCTAAACATGAATAAGTGAAATAAGTGAATATTCTCTAATTCTGAGTGGCGATTCAACCACTTTTTGAAATTAGTGGTTCGCTTGCAATTGGAATTAGTGAACATTCACTTACTTCCACTAATTTATGTTTAGAGAGTATTCTTTACCGGTGTTAAAAAAATTTTCCGGTGTTAAAGTATTTTACTTTGTGAATATTTTAACTTATTTGATCACTGCACTTAAACGGTATTTTTATTAATTGATTAAATTATTGGTGATTGAAATGGTGGGCGTAATATTGTGTAATTTTTAAATAAATTACGTATAATATAACTAATTATTTAAATAAGTACATAGTAAAATTGAGATTTCCTCGAGATAATATTCATTAAATTTTTTGATATGTAATACATATTTTTTTCTAATTTCTATATGTGGAATTTTTTTCTACACCGATTTAACACCGCCTGCACCGGTGTTATTTTATTTCAACACCGCGAGGTGTTAAATTGCGTATATTTTTAACACCGCTCTTTTTACAGTGCATGAATGAATAATTAAATAACTTTTTGAAAACGTAATCTCGTTTATAATAGGCAGTGGCATATTAGAGTTCGCCTTTCAACATTCAACAGGAAACCAATCTAGTTTCACTGGTCACTGTAACAGCAAGAACAAGGAGACATAAAGGCGTACGAAGAAACGCCTACATTTAAATTTGTTTTTGCCCTTTTATTACTACCATTGTAACTATACATACTATATACATATGTATATATATGTTATATGTACATGTTATATGTACTGTATAGAGAAACATATATCTCTGTATGTATGCATGGAAAGTGTTTGCTACGAGACTTATGTTCTAAGGATCGTGAACTCAAGTCATAGCAATTGCAAGTTATTCTAAATGTTATTTTGATGTAAAGTATCGTCAAAGCACATAAGTCGCAAGAATAAATAAATATTTGCATTGTTTATTTTGATTAGTATTTAAAATAATAAAACTCAAATAAAGCGTTGTGTAGATTATTTATAAAAAAAAAAAATTCCTTTTGCATAATTATTTTTTTGCGGAATCACATTTATATATATATGTAAGTATACATGATACACGTGTGCGTAAAAGATAGAAAAAATATATAAGACAGAGATGGGGAATCAAGGTCAGGTGAGATATCTTTGAGTTGCATGCGGGTCGAAAGCGAAGAGATCGGATGTCCCTGAGGTGGTGAGTTCGACTTAACTATGTGCAAATGTCACACTTTATTATTGTTATAGTCTGCGAAATGTAGTTAAGCGTGCATGTAGAGATTAACTAAAGATGAGAAAAAATAATTATGTATATATGAATGGATATTATCGTGACTTTTAGATGCTTATCAGTCACCATCCCTCTAAGAAATTTTTAACGGTCTTTATGAAGCTAATTTATTATTTTATTTAAACATATACAAGATACTTTAGCTTATAGAAAAATTTTCACGTCATTTTTTTTTGCTACGAATAATTGATCTCGTGATAATATTTATAATTTACGCAATTAAGATTTAATTGAATTTTTGTTTTAAATGTTGTAAATTTAAGTGTTTATTTAATTTTTTAAATTACTGATCATATCTGATAATGAATTTAGATCGTTTAAATTATAGACATGAATCAACATTTTTGTTGTTAAACGTGAAATTAAATTCTCAGAAATAAGTCTGATGAGATTTTGTTATGTATAAACCCGGTTATTATTATTGTTTTTTTTTTTTTTTCGATAAAAAATCGACTCTGGTGGAGCTTTGTAGGGGGGGGGGGGGCTTAAGAAATAAAAATTTCCACAGTTATCAGCCAAAAGACTTACAAACTTTAAATTTTGCCTGAATATCATCCACGATATGAGAAAATAAATAGCGTTAATTTTTATTTTTTTCAAAAATCGACTTCTATGACTGTTTGCGAGGGTGTAATTTAATTTTAATTTTATTCTTAAATGAACTTATAAATTTACGCTCGCAAGTTTCTGTCCACGTTAAATATTTTGAGTACAGTAAATATACAAACGTCCATCGTGATAATTTACAGCAACAGTATCTCTGACAGTTTTCAATTAAATTCGAGCAAACATCTTATATATAACATATACACTCATACATATAATACGCGATTGTTATTTGAAACAGCGAAAACAGTTAGTCTTCCGTCTGTATCAGTGTCACGGATTTTTGCTCGTTCAACATATATGATTTACGAGGTATGCAATGAAGTTGACTGCCGGCAGCTCGTGAACGAGCTCTCTATACCCATACACTGAATTTTATTTTTTTCTCTTCAATTTTATAACAAGCTGCAAAGTCGTGAATTACTTTTTTTAACAACCAAGGACTTTGTTCAACACCCTATTTCACTTGTCATTACTTGTAAAGACAAATATTTTATGAATTTTTAATTAGATTATTCAAAACCAACTGCAAGTTAATTTATAATGCCGATAAAAATTTATTTGAAACCATTAAAAAAATATTTACGCTGCATTAAACGTAATTAATCATTTCAAAAAAAGATGTAATGATATGGTATTAATTATACTTAATTTTTTTATTTTTCAGATACTGTTCGATGCAATATTCGTATGGGAGCAGGTACATGCAGCTCCGGCAAAACGCAACGACGTTGTAGCGGGGACGGAATTCTTAAGTGTATTTATAAACGGTGCAATGGCACCAACACCAAGGCGTCGAGGTTTCAGACGTAATCAACAGACGGTACAGGACAATGCAGTAGCTGAATCCCGTCAGAGTGAGGCATCCATTTACCGGATATCACGCGCGCCCTCGAGTCCAAGGCCAACGACATCGCGACCGAGTCACCGGGAAATCGGCGCGAAACTTTATCCAGTTAGTCACAAGTCTTTGGATGATAATCGAGATCATAACCATGCATCTGATGAATTGGGAACTGAAGATGTTGTCCGATTGAAACCTCTTATTTCGGTGACGCATCAACCGACTATTTTACGTGTCATTAATGGAACAAAATCAAAAAATGTCAGCAGAAAAGTTATTGGGGTTAGCGTGACATCTACAGTTGAGGCAACACCCTACAAAGTTAGAGTTGAGCATTACGATAATGATCAGCTGACGATGATAACCAGACCGCCAATTAGCGGCTCATCTTTGTCGTCAGTTACTAGTAATTTGGCAGCAACTGGTACCGCTAAATCGGTATCCATGATTACGACTGCTGAATCTTCAACAATTTCGACGCCCACAAAAACGTCAACAGTTAAAACGACTTCGACCCTAATTCCAGCAAAATTAGTTACTGAGGAACTCAGCAATATTGTGTCGGAATCGAATCGCAGCGAGTTTTCGGTAGACGAAGGCCTTCCGCGAACCAGTTGGCGAGCAAGATCATCTGTAACACCGGAATCAACTATCGCTCACTCAGTGCCATTTTCAACGTCATCAAGTTTCCCGAAGTCTCAAGAACACAAAGACTCGCTGGAAATGGCAACGAGTTCAGAGCCTGTTGAACAGAGTTACGAACTGCCTGAAGAAAATGAGGAAATTCATGAGGTTCAAACTGTCGGTCATTTACAGGGCCGTAAAGCTGGCAGACATTATGACAGTTCTCTGTTCAACCAACCACCAAAAGTTTATCCACAACCGTCGAAAATTTATGGAAAACCTTCACGTATGTACGGAGAACCTTCAAAAATTTACAGCGAACCAGCTAAAATTTACAGTGAGCCTGAGAAAGTTTACAGTGAACCAGCCAAAATTTATTCAGAGCCTTCGAAAATCTATAGCGAGCCTTCGAAAATTTACAGCGAACCCTCAAAAGTTTACAGTGAACCTTCTAAAGTTTATGGGGAACCTGAAAAAGTGTACGGAGAACCATCAAAAATTTATTCAAAACCTGCGAGAGTTTACAGTGAACCAGCTAAAGTCTACGGCGAACCTGCCAAGGTGTACAGCGAGCCAAGTAAAATTTATGGACTAGACGGTCAGCCAATTAACCATGAGCCCGAGGAGGAAAACTATGAAGTTGATGAAGCTGTAAGTGTTGGCAGCAATGGAAACGTCCATGGTCCTCAAGGAGTTACAGAAGCGCCGAATTCATCATCGGCAGTTGATGCCGGATCAGAAGATGGCCACAACAAAGTTGGTTACGTTGTTGAGGGCAGAAATTATCGCAAGTATCGCGTTGAAGAACGAACACCTGATGGATTCATTGTCGGTGAATATGGTGTCGTTAGTCATGATGATGGTTCATTACGGGGTGTTCGTTACACTGCTGATGGAACCATAAATCCGCGGCTAATATACGATGCATTGATGAAATTTCTTGCTCTTTAATAAAAACACACGTTTATAATAATAATAACGTTTTATAGCATATGATGAAGGGAAGTTTAAATGCCGTTTACATATAGGCAATAACGAACACGACTGATTATTATTTTCTTCGCTCTTGCCAACTCAACTGCCTCAACTTGTAATATTAAATAAGTATATATATATATATATATATATATACTATATATATCTATACATGAATATAGATTGTAAGAGTTTTTCCCTTTCACCCTTGACAATATGACCTTTTTCATTTTGATATAATTCTCAATTGCTAGTTAATTCCTATTTTATTATTATTTTTTTTATTGGTATCAAAGGAATCATTAATGATTCTTATAAATAAAAATGAAAAAAATGCATCTATCAATAACGGTCAATTTTCCTACGGTTTCATTATTATACAGAAACACGAGATTAAGTTTTCTCGATAATGCCAGATTGAAGGCTTCGTTTTTATTATCGTTTAATATAGTGAGAAATGATGTTCAATCTACCCTTTCGCACGGTAGAGTTACGTCGTGACTTAGCTTACGGATAAAATTATCCTACCTTATACTATTATCAGGTTTCGTTATTGTGGAATTATTAAAAATTTATCGATGCTAATGATCATCATCAACAAGATGCATACAAGTCAAGAGTGTATGCGTCTTGTTGTTTTTTTATGTAGAAACGCTTCTGTGACGAAGAGGACACCGAAAAAAAATAAAAAAAATAAAAAAAAATATGATATCTCGGGCCAAAAAAATAACTGGATTTCGGCGTAATTTTGAAAATTGAAAACAAAGTAAGACAAAAGCAAGTCAAGTTTAAGTTCTTTTTTTAATAAATGAAAAATATATATTAAGATATAAAAACACATTTGGTTTTGATTTTACTTTCAATTACCCATATAACAATCTTTTTCCATTCTTGAGCAAGTTTGCTCTCAAGATTGATAGGTGCCAGTGTCTTTTTTTACGTATGTATCTTGCTGCAGATACTTGTGACTAAATTTAAATTGTAGACCTAGTGCAAGCCTTACACAAAAAATTCGTGCAAGATTATGACTCAATTCTGGAGGAAGACTATGGTTGAAAATAGTTGCGCATGGCTTGCTCAAGATCTGCTCAAGGCTCAAAATTGATCTTAAGCCTTGAGCAAATCTTGAGTAAGGCATTACGCATTTTTCATCGCGCCGTGTTCAAGATATCTTTAATACTCTTGCGTACGATACCACGAGCAAGACATACACAAATCTTTACATAGGTTTCTTGATACACGATCGTGCGAAAGACACATACATAAAAAAAGACACTAGCAGCTAGGGGTCTTGCTCAAGGTACTTACTCCAGAATCTTGCTCAAACACATGTTACTAGGGTAAGTTGTCTTACTTAGTACAATTTACTCCAACTAAGTCAAATTGAAGTCAAGTTTAATTTGGATTTGACTTAATTGACTTAAATTTATATCATTGAAGTCAAATCCAAGTCAAAGTGACTTTAATTTGACTTACTTGACTTCAATTTAAATCATTGATGTCAAATCGAGGTCAAACTTGGCTTGAATTTGATTCAAATTTTTAAGTTAAAAAAGTAATATTGAAGTTAAAAAAATTATAGCAGTCAAAATCAAGTTAATTAAGTCAAATAAGTCAAAATCAAGTTATTTTTTTGACCCGGGAACAAATGCCAACTTGTCGCGGCAGCGTTTCTGCTGTTATGTGCATGCATATTAGAACAAAGTAAAATGTAATGTAAGTTTTTTTTTAATAAACCCCTAGTCAAAAGTCTCAATTAGTGAGAAATTTTGTGGGGTCCGTAATTGTTATTTTATTTTAATTAATTATTAATTATTACGATTATTAATTATTATTATTTTAGACTCCTCTCATTACCTCAATTATTGAGATAGTTTTATTTGCTTTTTATCTAGCAATTGAAGTTGTGATTATCGTGGAATGGATAAAGTTATTTAAAATAAAAAAAAAAAATTGTAATTTTTTTTTGATAATTATTAATGAGGAATATAAAATTTATTTTTAAAAATTGTAAATTAAATTTTTGATGTGAATGTATAAGCGGTGCTTGAAATGCAATTATCGGCAATTGCAATTGATATTTTTATTTATATTTAACATTAATATGATGAATGTAATTTAATTTATATATATTTTTTATGTTGGAAGTAATTATAAGAACGATTAAATGTGCTATTGTAAAATTTAAAAAATGTGATGGTAAACTTCGAAATACAAGTGTTCTTAAAAATATTTATTAATTAATTTAATGAAACAAAAATTTTTTATTTAATTATTGTAATAAATTTAAATTAATTTATTGTATTACATTTAGATAAAATTGGAATAATTTTAATTGTAATTATGATAAATATGTATGGAAGGTATGCAGAATAAATAATTTTAAAAATACTTGTATGTACGATGTACGTATAGCCATTGGCGACTGATACTCGATTGTAATTTTGTATAAATAATCTGTAATTGTACACAGTCAAGAATGCTCAAGCGTAATTATTAATATAATAATTAAGCTTACTCATTTATTTTATAAATCATTATTCAAATATTTAAATAATTCGTTAAAAAAAAAAAAAATCATTCGTATTTTTATTAATGCTCATACTTAATCATTAGCAAAAAAAAACTTTAAAATCATAATACGTTTGTAATTTTAGTCAATAAAATTATCAAAAATGAGTGTAGTTATTATAATTATTATTCATGAAATAATGTGCCACTATTAGAAAAAAAATGTTTTGTAATAAATTTGTCATTTGTAAAAAATAATTTTATCTACTTTATTTATTTACTATTTAAATTTGTAATTGTAAAGAAAACTTTTCTATAAGCAATCAATACACTGTAGAGAACTTTCGGAGTAAATACGGAGCGGGTGAGTTTATTTATTTAATCACTTCGGAGTGAAATTTACTCCGAAGCGGAGTTTATTTCAATATGGAAACTTCAAATCGGGGTGGATGCGGATTTAAATAAAATCCAGATCACTCCGAAATCACATCTGAAAAAAAAACTCCTAATTTACCCTGTAAACGGAGTGATATTTTGTAAAATTTCGAGACTTCGAGTGACGGAGTAAATTCGGATTGAAATAAAATCCGCAATCACTCCATATTCACTGCCGATTTTTTACAGCGTATAATTCATCATAAAATACTTTATGTAATTCATGCCGAAGAGTACGCCGCTAACTGGCTAAAGTCAGCTTCATAAAATTTTATATTAAAATTCAATCTTGATTGGTCAAAAGAGTGGTTTAATATATATTAAAACACTCATTTTTATAATATTAAACCACCAAATTTGAGTGAAATGGATGGAATAAATCCCTTCTCAGTAATTCAAGCCAAAGATTTATTTATCATTTTTCTCTCATATATATGAGAGTTAAATGTCCATAAGAAGGGCGATTCAAAAGTATCCAAAGAATTCAAAAACATTAAAAAGTATTAAACATTGTTTTTTTCTAATCGTTTTAAATCGTTTCTTTTAATAAGGGATGATCGACGTCTTTGTGAATTTAGCTGCTTTATTAACATGACCAAAATCCCTAGACAGCGCATGCGGATTCAATTAATCAGCTCACGCATGTGTAGATCAAGGCAACGTCAGCTGAATTTTATAACCTTACATATCTCTATTAATTGATGCAACACAACACCAAAGATGACTTTTTTTATCGAGTTAAATTTTTTAAAGTTAATAGTATTAAACAAAGTATTCAATTTCCGGAAGTATACATCTTTTTTGACAATAAGAAAGTAAACTATTTTTATAATTGACTGCATGATGCTGACTTTAGACATTTAATGGCGTTTCTTCGTGCATTCATTGCATAAACTATTGTATACATCCGGTGACATAATGGAGTATAATACCGATTCCACATGTATAAGATACTATTAATCAGAAAGTTCTTGCTAGTTAAAAAAAAGCTCAACTTTTTCTCAAACCTAAGATTTTAATCTAATCACGAGAGAAAAGTATGATATCGCAACCTACGTAAATTGTCACCCAAAAGCTCAGGTCAGTATGACATCACTTAGTTATTCTAAAAAGGTTTTTATTAATTCATTTTCTCCTACTATCCTCAGGTTCAAGACTAAAGTTATTAAATAAAATAACAAATAAACTATATATTATTTTAAAACACTTGAGACCAAAAGTGATCATGTGGAGTATCGCGACAATAAAATAACGTATAATTTAGTTTGATCGATGAATTAAAGGATAAATCGAGACTCCTTATTGCAAATTTAATTTGCATAAATATATCTGTCATTAATTCCCGGTTAGGGGACCTTGATCACCGCCATGTGGCCCAAGGTATGGGCGTTCTCCAGGGAAATTCTCGTGATTTAATATACTTGAGTATCACTATCTTACGATGACGCAGGCGATAGACCTCCCAATAATAATTGTCCTTTAAAACTTGGCACTGATCATACGTTATCGATCGGCTCAATTTAATATAATATATTGTAATATTCAGTAACTTATAATTAATAAGTCACTTATAATAAAATAACGACACACTCCAACTGGAAATAACGACACCACAATTTACGGCGGTAAAGAAGAGGTAAGGAAAATAATGTTCATTTAGATACAAGATTATCGCTGTATTGATGTCAATATCTGACTGACTCTGATCGCGTTTCTATTCAATAAGAAGAGGTAATTTGTTTTCGAGACATTCAAATGTTTGAAATAAGTGTCTCTTTCGTTACAATATTGTTTATATTATTTTAATTGAAATATTAATGGTTTAAATATCGGTCACAACACGGAAAAAAAAACTTTAAAAATTAATGTTTGAAATTATAACCCGGAACCCGGGTGTCAAGATAAGGAATTTCGTGTACCTGAAGATCAGAACGTTTTTCGCGCAACGAAAATTTAAAAAATTCATGTAATTTGACTGATTAAAGGTGACGTAGAGATAGTTGGGGTTGTTTACAATTGCCAGTTGACATTCTAGCACATGCGAAATATTTTGGAAATCTAGATCCAGTAGATTTTTTACTTTTCATTTCGTTTTTTCATTTTTTTCGTGAAAAACGTTCCGATCTTCAGATACACGGAGCTCCAATATTCCAAACAATAAATTTTATAATATGTGCCATACATTTTGAAGGTTTAAATAACGATTTTTAAGTTCAAATATCAATTTTTCCTGCATAGTCAATAAATTGTAATATTTGTCCTATAATTATTTACGTTTTAATTTACAAGTTAAAGAATTACTATTTAGAATAATAGTATCTACTGATCACACTATGATTATATTACTTGTCGTTTGTCAATTTATATAATTCATTTTTTTCCGTGAACTTCATCAAAGTTGATTATTTGAGATCGAGGTGAGGACCAAATTTTGATTCAGGGATCCCCGTAGTCAACTTTAAAATTCCCTTACTATTGACTAATAAATTATCTAATTTATTGTTAATACTTTCAAATTATAGGTGATATTTAATTATTTAATAACTAGGTTATTGAAAAAAAAAATTTATTATCATTATTTCGCATAACTTGGATTTTTCTCAGCATCCTTAAATACATTCACATTTGCACGTGTTCATTTAAATTTTGCTTTATATATTTATTCAATTGAATATTATTATTATATCTCATACTTATTTACTCTCGAGTTACTTGTTGTGGTTGTTGCTGTTGTTATTGCACAAGTAATATCACAGTGGGCCCAACTAACATAATGTAATAAAAGGGAAGAATCGAAATACAGAATAGGTATGCAGCTAAAAGTGTTATATATGGAGCTTTAAGTTAAGTGAGTGTTTATAAAGTAAAAAGTCCTACAAGGATTATAAGAAAACAAAAAGAAGGATCGTATTGTCCTGTGTTATTTGAGAATGTTATGTAATCTCGATAATCCTGGCACTTTGACCACGCACTCATGTAGTCGTAAACAACCCTTATTGTGCAACGTTATCTATATATATACATATTATTAAATAACTAAATTGAGTGGAATATAAAATGTAATCAATCATCTAGTTTCATTATTAATTTAATTTAAATCAGTATTAATAACAACAATTTTCTTTACTCTATTTCTAATTTAATATTGCGAAATTTTCTTGTTCAATAATCCATGGGATAAAAAATAAAAGCAATGATCGATTCATGTGAAAAATTATCCCGCGCCAAGCTAAAGACTTTAGTCACGCAATGTCAAAGTGCACTTTAAGTAAATTATTATTTTTTTTTACTCTTATCATTATTTAAGCTCTATATTAATAAGACAGTTTTACTTTGTGAATATTAAAGAAAAAATTGCTGAATAAAAAAAAAATTTATTTGATATTTAAGATACTTGAAGCTTGGATCGATATGATTTGAATTTAAAAATTCATAAAAAAAACTTTTTTTTAAATATCATTTTTATCGAGACAATAAATTATTCATTGCGATTACATAAATAAAATTATTCATTATTCCTTCTTATAAAAATAATATTAAATAAATATATATATATATATAAATATGTGAAAGATTTTAATGATTACAACTTTAGAAGTCAAATATAAAAAATTAAATACTGCCTGAGGGCCGACAGCTTCAGACAACAGAACTGTCATGATTTTTGATCAACTACAAAACGATGAAGGCGATAAAAAAAATATATATATATATGTTTACATGTGTGTGTATTAATAAAATACACACTTACGAATTTAAAAAAATAAAAAACAATGTGGATAAAATAAAATATCGTAAAAAGAACAAAATATAAAAGAAAATAAATTAGGAGTACGAGTGGCGCCATGGAAGACAAAGTATCCAGGCGTGTACCCATTGCAATAAAATAAAAATAAATAAAAGGTAAAAATAAAAAGTGGGAGAACATGAAAAGCCCGTTAGGTATGCACATGTATTTTTGGCCGACGAGGGCACTGAACGTCCTTGGTCCTGCGTATGGTTCCGTTTCATATGCACTCAGGGTGCATGACAATCTCCTTTTATTCCAATAATTACTCTGTGCTTTCTTGATAAAATAAACATATGCATATATTATATCAATAAATACTTACCCTCTTTTTATTGTAATCAACAAAAGTCTTGATTTTTATTTTTCATAAGCACAATGCACTTCGTTACTCAAAGATCTTGATAAATTTATAATTAATCATTTCTCATTAATTGTTATTGCGACAAAGATTTTATCATTCTTAGAATTTTAAATCCGATACCTTTCTTTTTTATAAAATTAATTACTCCTTAAACTCATTTTTTTTAATAGTAAATTCAAATTTTTCAATTCCGTAGAAATTTTTTTATTTTAAAAATATTCAATGACCTTGAGCTGTTGTAAGAGTATTAATATCTGATTAATTAATTTCAAAAAAATTCAAGTAGAAATTGAAAAAAGGACAACGCAGTTACATTTCGCCGAGATATAGATTTTTAAAAAAATTACTGAGTGATCAATCAGGAGTTGAACGTAATTTGGTAAATAAATTTTGGCCTAAAAATTTGATATTACAAATTATATTGTTGATAATATGAAGACTTTACTAATTTACTTTCTAAATTTTGTTTAATTCCTAGTTGATGTCAACTGTAAATAATTTTTTTAAAATATGTCTTGGTGAAATTGTAACTGCGTTGCCCTTTTTCTAATTAAGGCTCAAACTTTTTTTTAATTAATTATCAAAATTTAAATATGGATTACAATTGAAAGTCATTGAATAATTTAAAAAAGTAGGGAGGGGACTGTCTGAGAATGACCTTAAAATGTTTTATGATCCTGAAATTAGCAGAGAATTAACAATTTTTTGATTTTTTTTTCTACAATTTAATTAAAAAAAAAAAAGGAAAAATATGCACATGTAGAAAATTTTAAAAACTACAGGTGCATTTTGTTTTTTTTAATTTAATGTTTAAAAAAAAATCTAAAAATTATTAGATGTCGGCTAACTAGTGTCATAAATGTTTTCTGCATTTATATGTATGCGTTTATACATTTTTTTTAAATTATAAATTCAAATTTTTCAATTCCTTAATAATTTTCGAAAGTAAACAAATTGTTATCACGCTACTGTCAAAATCATCAGTTCAATAAACAATTTTGTAAAGTAATCTAACTTAATTTTCAATTAATCATTCACCTAAGAATAGTTATGAGTGTGAATGTACCAGACATCAGACAAATTTGAAATTATTAATAATTAATAAAATAAAATTTTTTAAAAATGCGCACTTAAAAAATGTTGAGATTAATAAAAGCATTATTTATAAACATTATTTTTTAAATTATTTATTCTATTTATTAATAATTTCAAATTTGTCTGATGTCTATTACATTCACACCCGTAAAATAGTTTTACTCAGAAAATAAATAATTTTATTTTTTTTTACTCACCCCAGGACTGCATCTTCATCACCACTTGGCATCCATTAAATTTAAAAATAATAAACTCATTAAAATGAATGTCTTGATTTCACCACACTCACTTCAAACAACAATAATAACCAGTAATGAAGAATTTAAAAAAATCTCAATACGAAACTATAATTTAATCCACAAACTTACACCCTGTAATTTTAAATCCCGGAACATCGCGTGCGAATTTGCAAAAAGAAAAATTTAAATTATAAAAAAAAGTCATTAAACTTATTTTCTTAATAACATACATTGTAAATAAACTTCACTTTAAAAACATTTTATTAAATATCTGTGACACTGAAGTTAGCCGACGTCTAATAATTTTAGAATATTTTTTTAAAGCAGCAAATCATTAAAAAAAAATATTTGAAAAAATTGCACTTGTAGTTTTTTAAATTTTCTATATGTGCATTTTTTTAGTTTTTATTATTTTGTGATTGGTTTGTTGAAAAAAAAATCCAAAATGTTTTAATTGTCTGTTAACTTCTGGATCATAAATATCTCATATTTAATTCACCAAACACTTCACTGTAAAAGTTTTTATCACATAACACTAACACTATTATGTACAATATCCATACTTCAATTTAAAAACAACAAAAATTTATGATACTGAAGTTAGTCGACGCCTAATAATTTTTAGAATTTTTTAAAAATAATGCACTTGTAGTTTTTTTAATTTTCTACATGTGCATATTTTTAATTTGTTTTTTTTTTTTTCTAATTGATTTGTTTTTTAAAAAAAGTAAAAAAATTTTTATTGTCTGTTCACTTCAGCATCATAAAAATTAATAATAAAAATATGTATATTTATTTAAAACGATAGATCGATAGTACGTACTATCGATAAGGTAGCTACTGATGACTACCGATAGTTGATAATCGACTTTAACTACACTCGATACATATCGAAATCTTAACCGCAGGAAATTGCGCGCGCGATCGAATGAATTCAGTTCCGCCATCTTGTTAGTGCAGATGACACTAGCCCGCGGTAAAACGTACGTAGTTTTTTTTCTGAAGTTTAAATCGTATACTACTCGGTATGTAATGTAAATACAGACACGCGACTACACTCGATATTACAGCCACTGTCATTAGATTTAAAGAAAAAAGAGCAGATAATAATAATAAAGATAAGAGTTTACAAATAAGGGAGAGTTAAAGCTTTGACACTCTCATTGTACAAATAATTGAAATACTAATCCCAACGCACTACCCATTGAATATAGACATAGACATAGACTTAGAGCTTGATCTAGGCCTAAAGTACACAACGTAACCCCCTAATGTAATGTATAATAGTGAATAGTAGTATGAAGTTCGCGGAATGACAGTCGCGATAATCGAATCAGACAATAGGGCGTTTAGAAGTGGCCAAGCCGAAAATGTTAAAAGGGGCGCGACCCTGGAATAAGACTGAGTTTAATGGACATAACAGATTCTCTTGAAGTTGTAGTTGTAGTTGATGATGATGTTGACAAGAACGAGAATGATGATGATGAGTTAAAAGCAAACGGACAACGTATGCACTGAACTTATCCGTTATCCGCAGACCCAAAGGGCACACGTGACTTTATCCACGTATATTTCTACTGTTCATATCACGTATGTATGTATATATATGTATGTATATCTAATATGTACTGATTAATTCTACTTAGTACCAAAATCTTTATATTTTTTTAAACTGCCAATCAGATTTAATTCATAAACTTTTAAATAAATAAGAAAAGTTTAATCTTTGTAAATAATTTGGTTTTAATACTTTGGCTTAAATGACACTGAAGTTAACCGACGCCCAATCATTTTTTTGGTTTTGTTTTTAAACAATAAATTATAAAAAAAAGTATTTAAAAATTCCAATGTATTTTTTTAAATTTTAAATGTGCGTATCTTCATTTTTTGAAAATTATTTATTGTAAAAAAAATCCGAAAATTGCTAACTGTCGATACTAACCAGGATCATGAAGCTGGCAGAAAATTAAAACCGGATTATTTCCTTTTTAACAAATCAATGATAAAAAAAAACTAAAAATGCACTTGTAAAAAATTAAAAACACTGCAGGTGCATTTTTTTGAATATTGATTTTTTTTTATTTATCGTTTTTAAAACAATCCGAAAACTATTGGACGCCGGGTAACTTTACTATCATTTGGCTTAAGGATTACTTTATTACTAATAATTTCTCCTGTTGAAAATTGTTTTAATCGTGTCCATGATGTACAATAGGTAATTATAAATTTTAGAAGTTTGAACGAGGTTAGGTGAAATAATTAAACCATTAGTTATTTGGACGTGTCGCCAATTATATTTTGAGTTCATCAGCATAACTATAAATAAACAATTATATATAAATAATTGATTGACTAAATCTTTCTCCTAACCTCGTCTAAATTCTTTTGATTAATGATTATGCTCAGACACTGTCCCCTGTCTCCACTTTTCAAAAATAAAAAATGACTTAATTGGGAGTTATATAAAAATTGTTAAATAAATTTCAGTAAAATCTTCATATAAATTTTATAAAAATTGTCAAATTTTTAGGGCTAAAATTATCAAAAAATTATTTTTGATTCCTAATTGATAACAGCTATAACTAATTTTTTTTAAATTCTAACTCTCGACAAAATTACTACTACGTTGTCCTTTTTTTCAATTGAACTTTTAATTTTTTCAAATTAATTAATCTGAGAATATCCTTAATTGTTAGAATTTTTTTTTTAATTGAAAAGAAATTTCTTGAAGTCAATTACGAATTTTAATCAGTAAAAATTTTTTAACTTCAAAATTTAGTCATTAATTAATAAAAATTATATCACAATATTTTTTTTTTTTTTTTTTTTATTTATTTATTTCAATTCAATTTTTTTTTACTGTCTATCAATAATAAATGAAATATTGTTTTCATTCTTTTTAAAATTTTACGTCGAAAATTTATCGAATAAACTTAGAACTGTCAAAAAAACTAATGGAGGTTTCTTTTTACAAAAAAAAGTTAATCAAGTATTTTAGACAACCTTAAGGTTATAATTATAATTCAATTTAATTGAGTATTTTTAATCCAAGATATCCGTTTTTTTTCGTAATGACGTGAAAAATTTATACTCATAAAAAATTCATTAATGAAAATATTTTTTAAAAGTGTGATTTCAACATCGAAAGCTAATTCATTTGATCTCATTTACAGGCAATGTTGGATCTAAAGAAGTTTAATTGGCACAAAGACGTATCAATTTACTTATACGTAAAAGAACGCATCAATAGATGAGTTGATAAGTTGTCAAGAATCCAGTATCCACTCGAGATTCCGGAGTATGAATTCGTCTGCGTCGACAGCTTGTAAGCAGTGAGGAATCAGTTGGATGTGTACATAAAACATACGAGCAACAATCACCGGAGTAAAACAGGTAAGTGGTAGTTGTAGTTTTCAGACAAAAGAGAGTACGGTAAACAGTGAAGGAGTTTTGTCCTTGAATGATTCTTAAAAGGATAATGAGGAAAAATTAGTGGTGCGTAAAGGTACAAAAAATAAAATAAAAAAAAAGCGGTATCGTGTTGAATGTAGACGAAATAAAAGCCTAAAGTATATAGATTACTTGCACAAGTATGTTCACCTGTGTTACCCTTACGATTCTTATGCCCCCTGTAGAAAATATATCCATCACTTGATCACTTGTTCAACGTCTATTGCTGGTGTACTCTTTACTTGCTACGTACCATATTACCTCTCATCGTCTCGATCATCATCATAATCTCCTTTACGTCTCTCCATCTCGCGTTTCATAAGTACACCCGCTGGTATTTAGTAAAGAGTACACGGTAGTATCCAGCGACAGGCGATGAGAGATGAGAACGCCTCCAAAAGGACAAAAAGATTTTTACACAGTACTGGATATAGCATATTCAAGCCAACATTGAGATCTCAACTTGATAAAACATTGAATACCTTATTCCTATAGTTCGCCATTCAACATCCATCTTTCTTGTCCATTCATCCCCTCTTCATTACTCGTCATCCTCTCGTCAGCTTCTTTTTTTATATATTTATTATGTGTATACATATACTAGAGTATATGTACATATGTACTGCTGAAGAGTCTTTTACATTCAAATAATACAAAATAAACTGGAAATGTCATCGCTTAGGTAGACTCGGTAGACGTTTTAATCTTCATCATCTCGCGTCAGCACATCAACCTCTACATTTTTTTCTTCAATTGAATTTTAAAAATGAGAATTTTATATTTGTAAAAAAAATAGTAGTACAAAGATTTGGCTTAACTGATTTTAAAATTTATCTTTGTATTAGGATACTTCTTTTTGTGCACGCACATTACGACTTGTTACTTTTTCGTTTAAATAATATTTAAATACGGAGGATATGAAAATCTACACTGGGATTATTCTATTTTATTGTTAGGAAAATATTATTTTTATTTATAATCTTTTAGTATATTTCTTTATTTGAGAATACATATACATGTATGTAAATATATATGTAGAGGGGGTTATTTTAAAATATATCTAATGATACTGAATTGTTAAATCAATTTATTATAGAGTTGTCTCCGTATATATTTAAAAATTATTAAAATATCGTAAAATGACAGATGATTTGTCATCCCCACCTGGTTAAGTGAATCCTAAGTGCTCTGCTATCCAATACAATTTTATTTACATAAAAAATGTCCGGCAGTATTCACCCATATGAATATTTTAAATAATTTTTCACGTCAAAAGACATTTTGCTCTTTTGATAAATAAATCTATATCATTTTTGATAAATTTGAATAAAAAATAAATACAGTAGACTCTGGTTATAAGCTATATTTCTGTCTATACTCTTACTCACAGAAAAAAATGAAATTGACGTGAGAGTGAGTAGAGCGTCCGATGTAACTTATAACCAGAGTCTACTGTAGTAACACACGGAGAAAATTTCATTATACTATCTACGATACTAAATTTTAAATTTCATATTTGAAATGGTAGGAAAATTTTTCAGTGGTAAAATAATTAATTTTACCATTGAGAATGATAACAGTAAGAATTGATGGTGGTGACAATTACTATCGAAGATGCTAATGGTAACTATTAAAGATTATAATTGTTACAATCGAAGATGATAACTGTTACCATTCAAGGTTGTAAAAATTCTGATACAAAAAATAGGATTAATTTATAAATTTAAATCCTTTATTTACATCCATACTTTAGCTATGTCCATTTTGTCCTTTAAATAATTAAAATAAGTAACAATACAATCGTTCAAGTACGAATATAATAAAAATTTCCAAATATTGGAGCTGTTATTGATAACTTTAAATGATTGGGTATGATCATCAAAATAGCAACCATCCAAGTATTGAGTGATAAGGAAAACTATCATCATCAATAATCAGTATTTTTTTTACAACATAAAATAATGGCGCATCATTTGATCTGTAACGCCGATATTTAAATTCTTTATTAGTTTAGATAGTAATTATTATTTGGGCTAATGGTAACTATTACCATCAGGTTATTAAGAATTACAATGTTGATAATAGTTATAATTAGTTAAGATAATAAAAGTTATAATTTCTGATTATCATCAATAATTGTAGATTTTAGCATATATTTAGTAGATTCCACAATTCAGATTGTCATCTAATAATTTAAATGATTTTCACTACCATCGAATTCAGTCTAAAAATCGTACTACAGCTCGATGATAACTTTTACGATAAAATTCTTCGTGTAGCAACATAAAAAATTGATAAGTATAAAAATAGAACGTATGATTAAATAATTCATAATGTTGATATGACATATTTTAACCCGTACAAAATACATAGTATATATATAATTTGTAGAGTATATTTCATAAAGACGATGCGGGTCGATATATGTTACCAAAGCTATAAGAGAAAGAAATAATAATAATAAAAAAATCGAAAAAAAAAACGGCCTCCCTCGAGTTCACCAAGTACTGGTACTTGATGTACTGGAGCACATTTGTGTGTACATACGTGTTATGGAGTAAGATAAAGAGGAATAGCTACTAGCAGTTTATAACAGGGTAGTTTTAAAAGAAAACCGGTACACCAGCTCTCTTGCATTTAGTTAAAAAAAAAAAATACACTACACATATATAACATCAGGCACACCCGGATGACAGAAGGAACCGAGTAGAGAGTAAAGTAGAGAATATATAAACCGAGAGTGCCTTCCACCACGAGCATTATATTTACGACCCTCGACACCTCTCTACTTTGCCTCCTCAATCAAGAAATAATACACTTTTTCTCCCTTTTTACTTTTCGGTCCTTTTTACGTGTATACACTCGAAAATAATAAATATTTACGTCATAAATTTCTGTCATAAATCTTAAAATTTTGTTTTGTTAAGTAAATTTACAAAGTAGTTTAGCTAATAAATTTTCATCTTATTTTATTTTTTTTTTTTTTAGTTAAAAAATTGATTTTTGAACGCTATTATTATTATTATTATAAATTAAATTTGAAGAATCAAAACAATCATTAATATCTAGTCTGATATTAAAAAAAAAACAGGTAACATCTGATAGATATTTTAGATGATCCCCTCGTGACTAATGATCACCATCTGATGATTGATTTCCTCGTTGTATTTTCCCATGGGATCGGATGTCACGTGTGGAAATTGTTCATCACTTGTATACATCATCATGTGTAGTATAGAAGACAGTGTAAAAGTAGATGTTAGGTTCGTGTCATTCTGCGTGGCAGTAGAGTTAAGAGATGGAGTTACAAGTATAAGAGAGACGGGAAGTGCATGTTAAACACGCATGCGGGGGTGTTTTAAGTGGGCGTGGCAAAGGAGAACGCGACCCTCGGATGCTCACCCTCTGATCGTAATATCAACGCCTGGAACCTTTTTACTTCATGTGTATGCCATACACGCTATGCGTTTACTCCAGATATCGCCCTCTATACTCCGTGATCGTCATGCTACTGCCCTTAGACCTTTACACGAGTCATCGACTATGTGATTTTCATAACTTAAAATTATCTTGCAAACTATCATTTAACTAGATATGTCATTATGTACTTGAATCATCTACAAGCTTTCAAATTTTAAATATTTAATGCACTGAGAGATTTTTTTGGTTTTAGTAATAGGGCTGTGCGAATATTTTGAACTTATGAATTATTTGTATCGAATCAAATTGAACTGTTCGATTTGAACACGTTTCGCACATACCTACTTAGTGCTCTTTAAATTTGAAATAGTGACTACTGACTGTTTCACAGCTATATGTAATAGCTGTGAAATAGCGTATACACTATTTTTCAGTGGTTTTCGTTGCTCCAAATTTGAAGAGTAGTTTCTAAGAGTATATTTTATACATTTGTGTGAAAAAACTATTTGTTTATTTTACATCAAACGTTCTAATTTAAACGATTAATATTTTTCGTCTAGAAAAAAAATTAATCAACTATTTTATTCGATTAGTTATTTCAGGATGACTTTATTTATTTAATTCTCTCGAAGTGAAATTCACTCCTGAAGGGAGTTAGTTTTAATATAGAAAATCGGAATCGGAGTGAATGCGAATTAAAATAAATCCAGGTCACTTCGAAATCATGTACCTGAAGATCGCAACGTTTTTCGCGTAACGAAAATGAAAGAAATTTATGTCATTCGACTGCTTAAGGGCGACTTAAGGGGTAGCTCCAGAGATTAAATGTGGTCTTAGATTTTCGGCTGACATACCAGCATCTATATGCGAAATATTTCAGAAATATAGTCATACATCCAGTAGATTTTTTATTTTCAAATTTTTTTTTCCATCCGAAATCACTCCACTGCAAAAACAAACTCCCTATTTACTCCGTATCCGGAGTTACACGGAAAAAAAAATATTGTGCTCATCACTCAACGGTATCGTGATATTCACTCTCTTCGGTTGGTTATACGTTGTATACGGAAAGTCTTGGTCTATCGGATCGTGATTATCGCTATCCAGGTGGATCCCGAAATCATAAGATCGTTTTCCTATAGTAACGATCCGTTCTGTTGTAATAATGTCAAATGCCCATAAAAATTTGAGGTTAAAATAGATGAATTTTTAACATTAACTTCATTACAATATTTTTTTAGTTGGAATTAATAATTACATGTTAATAATTCTAATAAGCGCAATAAAAAATTATTATTTAATATGAAGAAATGTAATCAAGTAATAGAATATACGTAAATAGTTGATGTAAATTTTTTATTAAATAATTTGGTTATGAGTGGTGGCGCTTGAGAAGTAGATCGCGATAATCACGATCCGTTTTGGTAGGATATGGATACGTTAACTAACGACCACTATATATTTAAGTATATTCACAATCCGTAGGATCATTATAATAAGTATCTAGTGTTTCATTCATATTGATATATATATCGTGAAAATCAAGTAACAATTTAGTACTAATCACGATACAACTGTCGCTCTCCGTTGGTGAGCGATAAGCGCAATATTTTTTTTTTCTGTGTATTTTCTTCTTAACTCCGAAACTCCGAGTGACAGAGTGAATTCGGATTTGAATAAAATCCGTAATCACTCCGAATTTACTCTCATTTTTTTACAGTACAGGATTGAAATTATGTAATTAAATAGGAATAGAGCTTTCTTATGGTTACTTTAAAAAACATTAATGTTAGCAAAACAAAGTCATTTATGAGTTTAATTTTATTCCCGCGTAAAAAATAATCGTTCTAAGAAAGTTCTAACAGAGTCTTTGCTATATATAAAACTTCTAGTTCTAAAATTCCATAAAATTTTTTAGATTTTTCGAATGCTTCATATTCTTTTAATGATATATATTTAGTTAAAAAAATATGTATATTTTTTGTTATAGTGAATAAGGATAAAAATCCTATAAATCTTAGCTGTAATGAATTTGAACAGTCATAAACAAATATGTCTTTAATAACAGTTTTTTGTAATAAATATAATCAATATTTTACTAGAAAAATTGATTCTACAGAAATAATAAAACCAATACAATACTTATATGCACATTACCGAAATTGAATCGAAAATTGTATCACGATAACAGAAACTCTATGGGGATTCTCCCAACGGTTTCCCGAGGATGTTATGATACTATAGTGAGAAAAATAAATTGAAATGGATAAACGACGTTCGAACACAAAGGATGATAGGTGTCGAGAATAGATTAGATTGGCGTTTATAAAAATGGTTTTCTGTGTGAACACATTTATTGAAAGAACATATGTGATTCATCGTGAATCACATCTTATAGTTGTCCAGATCATTGTTTACTTGTTTTTTTTTCCAACGATATTTCTATATCTATACTTCATTCCAAAAGTATCAAATTATTTTTTTACAATATCATCGCCGTCATATTTATTATGATATTCTATCAGATCCAAACTTTAACTTTCATCCCGCCAAGAAAATAAAAATAGACTATTGTTGCTAAATGACCGTCATTTTTATGTTCGGTCAGATGACGAGAACTTGACTGTAAATTTCTCGTCAATTGACGTCAAAAATAATTAAGTAAACTTTTAAGTCAATTTTTCATAAAATAATTTTATGGACAATATTAAATATAAAATGACTTGTAATTGTAATAAGTGAACCTCAAGTCGTATCACTCGAGAAGACGAATCATTTGTTTATTCGAAAATATTTATAAAAAAAATTTCTTCACTTCTATTTAAATGCGAAATGATGGTAAAAGAATTTTTGGCCAATTGTTCGGTCGATTTTTTATAAAATAATTTTTTAATGGGCAGTATTAAAGCTAGTGTGGGAATTTCCGCTGTTTTCGAGCTCAATAAGCTCGAAAACGTTATTATTTGCAAATTTTTTAACTCTTCCAAGTCGAAAAATGTTTATTTTGTTATTCAACCAAAAAAAAAAAAAAAAACACATTAAAGAAAAATTAATTTTCGTCGTACGATATCATTGGAACGAATTAACCAATTTGAACGTTCTTGGCGGCAATCGAAAGGGCTAATCAAAACTTAGGTCTGTATAGATTTTTAAGTCGATCGCTCAAGTAGTTTATCAGTTATATAAAAAAAATCTAGAAAAAAAAAAAATGTTTTTTTTTATTTTTCCTATAACTCGTAAACTACTTGACTGATCGACTTTAAAATCTACTCAGGTCTAAGTCTTGATAAGCCTTTTCAATTGCCGCCAAGCACGTCCAAATCAGTTGATTCGTTCCGAAGATGTCGTACAACAAAAATTAGCTTACACACACACTTACACACACCCACGTGGATGTCCATCTGGATGTATTAAGAACAGCTTTTTAGGTCCTCAAAACGTAGAGTCTTATAGAAACTCCATTTTCGAAAACTGGACTGAAACCAATAACTTCCTTTCTTTCGAAAATTTTCAATTTTCATAAAGTGAAGTTACAAATGACCTTTGGTCAACTTTTTTCTCGTCACTACCATAGACATTGAAGTCTAAATGTGGCGTCATAAAGAATATTTTGTTTTCTAATCCTCTTACAATTGTTACCATTACCTTCGATTACTAAAAGTTATTATCGTAACCCGCTTATCTTAGTACAACATTGTAAAACTTGGAATAAATAATGGAAATGTTTTTTCTCTAGAATTGAAAAACCTTTTACTTTGTCATTTTTGTTTTGGTTATAAGCTTGTAGTAGTACTTATTTTGCGATTGGGACTGTTTTATTATTTATAGCTTCTGGGTTTATTAGGTCTCTAGGTTTATATTTGGTTACGGATTTTAAACTTGACTATAATAGTTAGTTCCTAAAGTGAACCTTTAAAAATGAACCTTTAACAAAAAAGGTATGTCCTCTTGCCTATAAATTTTCGAACAGGATTTAAAAGATAAATTTTGTAGAGCGTACATATAACAACAATATTAATTATTATTTTCACTGTACTATATCTTTACATATTATTAATAGAGTCAAAAGAGTTGCTTAAAAAAATTGAAACTTTTTTTTAAGGTTAGCTTAATAATTTTTAAATAAATTTTTTTAAGTAAGACCTGATGGCTGGCATCAGTCAAATAATAATGATGGAAGAATTTTAGCTTTCCATATAACACAATTACTTTTAAAAGTGTTTGGTTTACCTCTTAACGATGACCTTCAGTATAACGTCAGGAAGAAGGTACAGGATTTAGAAGATAGAAAAAAATAGGATTAGTTTAGAAATATTGCATCTAATAAAATTTTTACGTTAAAAGGTTGTATTTTCCAAACAGACCTGCACAAGAAGCTTATACTCGTTTTCTAGATATTACTTTCTTATTTAAAGAAACTCTGAACTGAACTAAGTTTAAAGTAGTTTGTTCAAAGTATTAAAAGAGGTGTAAATATGATTGAATATTTCGTGAAACTCGAGGGACAACAAAGTGGGAGTGAATTCGGGTTTTATTTAAATCAGAATTCACTCGGATTTCCGAAGTTTTAAAAAAAATCACTTCTTATGCAGAGTAAATAGGTAGTTCTTTTTCAGAGTAGTAATTTCGGAGTGATCAGGATTTTATTTCAATTGGCATTTACCCCGATTCAGAGTTTTGATATTAAAATAAACTCCCATTCAGAGTGAACTTCATTCCGAGAAGATTAAATAAATAAACCGTCATCTACTTCACACTCACTCTCGATTAAATCTGCGTTCACACCGTAAATTTTTTCAAGTCAATGTACAGACTTTGATTGAAATTGTTCATTTAATTTTCTAAATTATGTTTTGCCTTCAAGCGAACGCGTTTCCAATTTTTTTTCTTTTTTCTTTCAATTAAACATTTTGTTTTTCTTCAAGAGCAGTGTATAAAATATAATTAGAATAGTAATAAAAACCCGTTATACCGGACAATAATACACAGTCATAAATTTATTCTAACGCATTGAAAAGGATTATTATTAGTATATGTCAAAATATTTTCAGTGATTATATTTAAGAACTAAAAGAGACAATCACAATATTTAAAACTATTTAAGATAATATTTTCTTGATAGATGCCTATAAATAATACAGACTTTGCATGTAAATTCTAAAAATTCTACTTAGAAAGGCTTTCAACGAGGACTTTTTATTAAAAGGATCAAAGTACCGAAAAAAAATTTGACCCTTGGGAATTCCCAACTTGTCGCGACAGAGCGACCCAGAGATCTAAAGCTGGCTTTTGACTTTATAGCTTTGTCCAACAGCTTGAATTGTATAGTTAAAGCCTTAAATTACTTTTCACTACAAACATCAACTTTTACTTTTGTCAGTACACTGGCTTGCAGTCCTACTGGGTAATAAATTTTGAGAACAACAAAAGTGTTGGCAACAGTCATTACAGAAAAAGTGAATACTTGCCCATAATTAGACCAATAAGGTCAAACCAACCAATGTTGATACTTAAAATGGCTCGTTTAACGACTCTGTAAATCAATTCGAAACAATAATAAATTTTATCTTTATCGTGTACTTAGGAAATATCATAATAACTTTTTAAGTTCAATATAAATATGACCCAGTGTTTAATCCGATTTAAACAACGAAGGTCAATTGTATGGTTATCGTCTATTCTTTTGTCCAAAGTTTTAGGTTTTTGAGATAAAAGATTTATTTTACTGTTAATTTTTTTTCAAGCCAATGTGACGCCAGTAGGATTTAATACATAAATTTTTCAACCTGTATATGGTTTTTTAAATCTTCAGCGTATTTGTTCAAACTTTTTTTATTTTCTATAAATATTTATCAATTAATTTTATTTTTTATCAACAAATAAAGTAAAAGCCCCTATACCCGTTCGCTTTTCTTCGAGTGAGATTACATTACTCAATATAAATTAATAAATAAAATGAAAAACCATATTTTTTTGTCTTCATAGTTTTTTTTTGTAGTTTCAAGTATTAGAATAAAATTTAAGTTTGAAGAATAATGTTGATAATTAATTATTATTAATTTTTTAAATAAGCTCCTTGAATGTACCCATAGTCGTTCACTAAAAGTTGTCATGTACCATTACTCGATCAACACATGGCTCTATAGTCGCTCAAAGATAATATCAATTAAACTAGCCATAAAAAAAAAGAATCTGCCCATTACTGGGTTGTGAATGGCTGCCAATTTTCAAGCATCGGCCGAAAATCGGCTAAATATCGGATGATAACGGTATGCCAAGCATGGCAGTTGCAAGCATTGGCCAATCGTGGCAATCAATCATCGGTCAAAGCTTGGTATCAAGAGCATTCGATCAAACCGTGTTGGCTAACAAATGGCAGTTAATTGTGCGCCGTTTTTTATAAGCAAAAAGACGGCTGCTTATGATTCACCATGCACGGGCCAGTATAGTCAGCCATTTATTGGCCAATCATTGCAAACCAGGCATCGGCCGATTTATTGGAAAATTTCGAAGCTTGGCAACTTTGTATGGGTATGATAAGTTTATTAATTTGGAAAATAATTTATAAATTATATTACTTCATTCTCCCGGGTGAAAATATTTGGCCGAAAATAGGCCGAAAAAAGGCCGAAACAGCTTAATTTGGCCGAAAAAAGGCCGAAACTCTAAAATTTTATTGAAAGAGGCCGAAATTCGGCCGAAAAATGGCCGAAAAATTTTTCATGTTATTAAACAGGCCGAAAATCGGCCGAAAAATGGCCGAAAAATTTTTATTCTTTTTAAAGAGGCCGAAATCCGGCCGATATTTGGCCGACAAATGAATCGGCCTTTTTTCGGCCAGTTTTCGGCCAGATTATATTTTTTTTTCAATAAAATTATCGCGAGTAAAATAAAATTATCGCGAGTAAAAATCTTTGGCCGAAAACAGGCCGAAATTTGGCCGACAGTTGAATCGGCGTGTTTTCTGATATAGTATTTTTTATTAAATAAAATTATAGTACTTAAAAAAAATTTCATGTAACTCAAAATAGAACAGAAACAATTTTCAAGTTGTGGTACTTAAAAATATATTTTAGAATTTTGAGAAAAATTATGTTTTATATTTATAAAATGTTTAAGTAATTCACTAAGTTATAATTTTATACAAGACATAGTGAAAACATTTAATTATTTAATAGTTACAGTGACATAATTTTTATGGGATTAGTTTATATTTTGGTACAATATAAAACTTTCTTTCGTGGTATCATTGATGCAAGTTATATGACAGTTAGTGGCTGAGTGAAAATATATTAATGAGCAAAAATAATAAATCGATTTCTTTAACTTTATACGAGCAAAATTTTTTATTATTAACAGATTATGATTTTAAACAGTTGTTTCTTATGAATATATATAAAGAGAGCTCGTAATTATTCCATAGCCAATGTAAATGACTAAATATCCTCCATGAAAAAATTTATAAAAAAATATATGTTAAAATATAAAAAACATATATTAAAAATATATAAAATATGTATAAAAAATATATTAAAAATATATCTTAGAATATATAAAAAAATACATGTATAAAAATATTAAAAAAATACATTTTTAAGTTAATCAAAAACATAGAAAAAAAAATAGAAAAACTTTATATAAAAAATATATTTTTAATGCAACCAACAACCTAGGTAAAAGAAATATTTAAAAAATTATAAGAAAAATATATTTTTTCTTTTATATTTTAACATATAATTTTTTTATAAACTTTTTTCATGGGGTAGAGCCTATATACTTTTTAAACAATTTTATACATAACTATATAACCAAAATTACACATATCACAATTACTGACATATGTCTGGTATATAACTGGTAGATACCACCCGTATGAAAAAGCAATATATGAGCTTCAATATAATTCAAAATATATGATAATTATATGGAATTATAAGAAGTCATATATAGAGCCATATACAAAATTTTGCCGAAATATTATATGATGTTATAATTTGCAACATATATATCGGTAATATATTTTTTTTACATGATAACTTATAAGTATTGCTTATAATATTTTATACTATACTTTAAGTTATATGATAAGATATATGATTTAATTATATGACTGACATATATCATATTTATACATGTAAATATATAATTATATAAATATATGTTCACATATATTTTTATAAATGTATGTAAATATATATTTATATAGATATATGTTCACATATATTTGCACAAATATATGTAAACATATATGTATTTAAATATATGATAGATTTATATACTTATTGATATATGATGTAAACTATGATATTTTTAGTATTTTTATGTAGTTACATGATAACTACAACTATTTATATTTTTTTGTTCCTTTAATTTTTAGTATGAATGTATATTTTAAATTATTTATATATGTATAATAATATCGAAATTATTATAATATTGAAATTATAAGTTTATATACAAAACGAGAATATAATTTGAAATGTAATATCATATGTATACAATTACATATATTATAAATTACATGGATTATAATAATATTGAAATTATAAATTAATTTATAATATGAAACATATATTTTACGTTATAAATTAATATATAAAACGGACATATAATTTTTGATACAATATCACATATATATAATCACACATATTATAAATAATATGGATTATTATAATATTAAACGTATAAATTATTATATATGATTAATCATATATTAATCAATATTAATAATTTTGCCGCCATATATGTTCAGTTATTTACCATATATATTTTTATATATTATCGACAGTATATGGTTTTTGCATACGGGCAGATTTTATAGCACACGAAAAACAAATAAGAAATTTTTTTATTACTACAAATAATCGATTTCCAATTATATTTCGCTGTTTTAAAAGTGATGTATTCTTTCAATCTCATATAGTACAAGTAAACTTAGTAGTCACTGTCGGTAGCGTAGCCTAGTCGTTAATGCGTCGGTCTTTCGTTCGTTAGGTCCCGGGTTCGAATCCCACTAAAGCGTGCGCGGTTATTTATTAATTATAGCGTTTTTTCTCGGAATAAAAAATTTCCACTAGAATAGAAATTGAATTGATCACATATCTGATGATTCCCGCGTAACCAAAATGACGAAACAATAAAAAAAAAAAAAAAAAAAAAAAAAATAACAATTCAGTAATCGAGTTAGTAATTTTTTTTTAATTCAGTTGAAATTTATATATATAGCTATGTATATATTAGAAATTTTATTATATGGCTGTATATAATTCATTTTCCTGGACAATTCATTAACTATTTGATGAATACAATTATTTCTATTCTATGCAATCGAATAAAATGATAATAATAATAATAGTTTAAATCCTCGTCTCTGACGTCAGCCATTCTTAAGCTTCATTGTCGGCCTTTTTTCGGCCATTTTTAGGCCTAACGAGTTTCGGCCAAATTTCGGCCTTTTTTCGGCCTAGCGAGTTTCGGCCTCGTGTTCACTACCTAGGCCTTTTTTCGGCCAAATTTCGGCCGAGAAAAAAAATTACTTTTTTTTCAGTTTGAAATATTTTTACCCGGGCTTTCATAATATGGTGCTATTGGGCGACTAATGGTACTGAGCGAGTATATGGGCTTTTACCTTATTCATTTTTACAATTATTAATTTATATTTATTCTTAATATGAACAAAAAAATAATAATTACAATCGAATTCAAAATTTTATTGTAATTTTGAAAACAAAATAATAGGAAATTTTTTTCTTTAATGATTTAAAAAATGTTTTAAGGTTATTCACCTTGAGAAGGCTTTTTAAATTAGCTGTACGTTGGAATACAAAGTATTAAGAAAGCAAAAACGTCTATTTACTTTTAGCTTTATCTTTTTTCTTCATCTCTCACCCTTAGAATAAAGTATATTATTTAGGCATGAAAAAAAAGACAAAAAAGAAAAAAATGTTAAAAATCGCTTAAATTCTACGCATATATATAGATATATATAGTAAGCTTTTGGAAGACTGGTAAAGTCTCATCTCGGAGCCAGAAGAGACGTAAGAGAAAATATAAAAAAATAAGTGAGTGGTACCTGCCCTTAAATCTCATATGCTTCCGGAAGCTCTTTGTTGTCGAATGTATTGAATAACGCGGGTTTTAAACTAAAGAAGCACTTCGTCAAAAGGCGAATCGTCTAAAGATGCAAGTGGGAGGGCTCTGAAGTCGGTATGTTGTAGAAGAAAATAAAATTTTGGTATGCATACATATATGTGGAGGTACATACATGAGTATGGATAAGTTTTATGTATATGTGCTGTTATGGGGTACGGTAATTTGAGATGTGGAGGAGGCAAAAATGGGAACACTGCGGGCTTTCGTTTAACAGAAACGAGTGGGTGAGGCCGAATAGGATAAGGCACTATTGAGAGACTGACAGCATCACAGTGACGGTGGGCTCGAGTTACGTCACTGGCTGTATGCCAGTACAATGTGCGCTGTTGTGCTTTTTCAGGGTCCATTCACCAATCGGTTGCTGGTGCGGGTGAGATTTCAAATCACGAGGGATCCTCAAACGCGTCGGGAAGCCAACATTATATACTTTTAGCTATGGACGACTTTACTTGACGCCATTTTCAAGATACCAACATCTTTCTGTTCATTTTTTTTTTCTAGTATTTTTGATCACATTTTTACGTTAGATCATTATTGTATCGATAAACAATCAAAATAGTTTTGTTTGAAAGTACGTATTCATAATTAATTTTATCTTAATATGAAATTAATGTCAGTAGCTCAACTTATATGTTGTTGAAATATGAATTTTTCCTTGAATTACTTTTTAAACCATCAAATTAATGAAACTTTAACTATGAATGTACTCAATAACCCAATTAAGAATTATAAAAAACGGTTTTTTTAAAATTTTACTCCAAAATCTATTATTTAAATGCAATATAACATTAAATTGAAAACAATTTATGTTAAACTCATCACTGCAAGTAAGACCGAAATGAGCTTTTTTAATTGAAAAAAATAAAAAAACAGATTTGATGATCTACTATAAAAAGAGCGGTGTTAAAAATTGACTCAATTTAACACCACGTAAAAATATTCACACAGTTAAATATTTTTAGCACCGAAAAATATTTTAACACCGGGAAATTTTTCCTACCACCGGTCAAGAACATTTACACCGCTGTCTGTGTTAAAATTTAACACCGAAAATTTTAACACCTTCACCACCTGGACTTACTCCGTTTTTTACAGTGTCGTAATTATTTTTAAATATACGACGTTTTTTTATAACTTTAAATAGTGATTTTTAAAAAAATTGTCTCGTTAAAAATCGAATCCGTGAGTAAAAAGATTTAAAGAAATTCCCACCAGTTGATATACTCCAAGTCGTTATGTACCGAAAAAAAAAAAAATTGTACATGTGGATAGGTGAATGAATACGTAATAGGAAGCCGGATGTTGACGCCCAGGATGGGTTTGTGTATGTCTTGCCAGGTCTTCTTGAAGATGTCTTCGTCTTGTTCACTCTATAGCTCTTCTGTTGAATTCAAGCATTGTTAAGATAGTTCTCTGATTTCTGATCTACCAGCCAGTGCAACTTGTCATAAATGTGACGCGTTACGCCCACTTAACTAAGCAAAAAACGTTCGTTATGTCAACCAAGACTGGTATCCCAAGTTGCTTGCTTTAGCATATTTTTTAACATTTCGTTTTGTTAATTTAAAGTTTTAACCGACTTTCAGCTCCTTTAAATTCTCTCAAGTCTCGTGTCTTCGTGTCAATCTCCACGCACTGATTTTCATAACATTGAACTTCCTGCCGACTAACGGACATTAACCGGTCGCCGTTAATGTGTATCTTCTTGCCGGTCGCGAGCCAAAAACATATATACATATACTCATACCTAAATACATATAAATGTATATGAGTCTTTTTTATATAAGAAAAGAAATATTTCAAAAGAATTTTTTAAACATTCTCGGGACAAAAAAAAACTTGCGATAGATATTTAAATTTTATAAAAAAATTCAACCGTAAAACTATTTTATTTAACTTGATGCTTTTCGAATTTACTTTTCATTTTAATATAATTATTTAAATAAAACTATCGATTATCGATTATATAATTTATAAAAGTGTACATAAATTAAATACACGATGCGTGTTCTCTTTATCTTGAAATTTTTTATAGTTGCTGTTTAGTTGGATGATATAGAACTTATATGTATAGGACTATAATTTAACTGGTACTAGATTTATACAATATCTATATATATTTATATATAGAAAAAGAGATCATCGATGAGCAAATGAATCGACAAGGAAAAGAAAAATTGTAAAAGTTCACTCGGCAAACTTCCCATGTTAAATTAGTTATAAAGTAGCGATGAGCGATGAGTGTGTAGTTCTCATGAGTTTATAAATTTCACATATGGTGAAACTGAAATATCGACAATCATAGCGTGGCCTGTTCACTTTTGTTCCCCTCTTAACAAGGTAGACAGATAATATATACCGCCGCAATCACCCTGTTTTTGTAATACACAACAAAGTGATGTGTGATGGTGAAGAGAATTTTTCGATGTATAGAGAATATGAGTAAACTAGATCATCATTTAGAACACAATCACTTGCCCATATGCCTCGAGATTCCCATGGCACCCCCGCAATTTTTTAGTTTATCGATATTTTATGTGCGCACTGACAATGGGGAGCAGGTTCTTGTTATTATTATTTTGTTTTAACTCGTTCGTTTTATTATTTTGGTCGAAATTAAATTATTACATACAATTTAACTTTGCTAAAGTCGTCTAAATTTATTTAAAAACTATTTTAATAAAATATAAATGAATTTTTTATTAAAAGTTTTTAAGATTGAATTTCTGTTAAAAATTAGAAAAAAAAAAAAATTTATTTAAAAATAAACTAAAGCTAGCAATTATGAGATTTTAAAGTTACTAAGCAGGAGCGAAAATGTCCCGGCGTCATTTTGTGACCCTTGAGTATAAGAAACGGAAGGATGCATAAATATATAGGTGTGTATATAAGTTATATAGATGTATGTGTATACGTGAGGGCGAAAAATATTTCTTTAGCAGAGTCAGTCCTTCGCCACGGCTTATCCTCCATTACGCGGGACTAGCTGAGTTTTTGAGCTCCCTGCAGTTAGAGTAGTCTACAATACTTTTATTTTCAATTTCAAGTCTTGACGGGCACAAGATCCTATAGAGACTAACAAGCCAAGCGTATGATAGCCACAGGATTACTCCGACTTGTCGTCCTCCCCTCGCTCCAATGATTCCAACGCATCAGGCGCTTCCTAACAAAAATGTCAACCTAATTTCGCAAGATCACCGATTGCTAACGACAAAACCCGGGTCTATCACTTCCCTAATATTTTTACCAACAAATAAATATAAGAGAGTCATGTGTGTACAGGAAAATTTAAAAATCATTCTCCTTTTAGTCTGCTATATTTTTTATCCATTATCCTTCGATCTCTCAATTGATGATCCTTTTTTCTATCAATTAAATTATCTACCTTTTTATATCAAATACTAATCTTTCTCAATACTTGACAATGAAAACTCCATTAATAAATTTAAATATAAAAACATTTACATTCATTTTGAATGATAAAATATTATTATTCTTCATCATTAAAATATTGTAATGTATTTTATTTAAATTTTTATTTTCACACTGTATATAATTGGATAACTTCACATAGAATTTATTAGCAAGTCTAATTATACATAAAAAAATTGCCCCCATATGAGTTGTTAATCTCTTTGCCGCCAATAATAGTATAAACTAAATAATACTACTCGCATATTTTTACAATTCACATTAACATATTTCTTAAATTACTATTTGATATAGAGTTGATTTCCTTGCACTCAATCACTCTATTATTAATTATTTTTAATTTTTTAATAACAACTTTTTATTAAAAAGTTTTATCAATAAAATTTTATAAGTTTTTCAGTGTACACGGAAAGAAAATTATGGAAATGGTTCCTATAATTTTGTGAAATTTCATCCTATACCAGTATAGGAATGACGACCATAAATTATGGGAACACGTCCTATAGATATAGGAATATTACCCATAATTATAGGAATAGTTCCTATAATTATGGGAATGATACCTATACCATTATGGGAATAGTTCCTATAATTATAGGAATGATTCTTATAATTTATGGGAATGGTTCCTATAATTTATGGGAATGATTCTTATAATTTATGGGAATGGTTCCTATAATTTATGGGAATGGTTCCTATAATATTATAGGAATGGTTCCTATAATATATAGGAACGACTCCTATAAATTATAGGAACCATTCTTATAATATTATAGGAATGGTTCCTATACTATTATAGGAATAGTTCCTATAATGGTATAGGAGTGGTTCCTATACTATTATAGAAATAGTTCCTATAATAGTATAGGAATGGTTACTATACTATTATAGGAACCATTCCCATGAATTATAGGAACCATTCCTATAATTATAGGAGCTATTGCCATTTTCATAATGTTATAGAAATGGTTACTATAATTATAGGAATAGTTCCTATAATATTATAGGAATGGTTCCTATATTATTATAGAAATGGTTCCTATACTATTATAGGAATAGTTCCTATAATATTATAGGAATGGTTCCTATACTATTATAGGAATGGTTACTATAATAGTATAGGAATGGTTCCCATAATGGTATAGGGGTGGTTCTTATAATATATAGGAACCATTCCTATAATACTATGGGTACAATTCCTATACTATTATAGGAACCATTCCTATAATGCATAGGAATACTCCCTATAATTTTCTTTCCGTGTATTAACTTAAAAAATATATTTAATATAATAAAAATTGCCGGTAATTAAAAGTTAATTATCTATTCATCCAAAGAATTTTAAAAAAAATCTAAGTGTCCAGGTAAATGGTGATAATTAAAAATCCAATCGTACAAAAGTGTTGTCCACATCATAAAAATTATCTTTCTTTGTTAAAAAAGAAAAAAAAAATGATGAACTAAAAAATATGACCGACGACTTATTGAGTACAATGTTATAAAAGACACCTTTCAAGTTCTTGTAAAAAATGAAAAAAGAAAAAAAATAAAAAAAGGAGGCCGCTTCACCGGATGAGCTTAGAGGCAAAAGAAATGGGGAGAACGTCTTGTCACCGCGGCGAAGACTGGAGAACCTCGTTAAATGCAATACCAGTAAAACAAGGCGCAAACAGTTGAATGGCTAAAGAACTGGGATTATAGAGAGAGAGAAAGAGAGAAAACTATCCTTCTTTATTTTCTACTTGCAAGGTTTTGATGGTCTTGATCTTTGGCCGACTTCTTTTGGACTCTTTGGTTTTTATTCCTTCATTATTCGCTATTATATACATGCATATATACATTCATGTATACATGAACATATACATGCGTATATATTTTGGATACTGGTCTGGAAGAGGAAACAAGATGGTGAAGATAGCGGCGACATAAGAAGTTTTGGTATACCTGAATAAGGGATGGGAGTAGTGGATTAAAATTTTTTCGACGCTAAGCACGAGCCTCACTTCCTATTTCTCTTGTATTCAGTAACTCAGTTTCGGGCTTTTTATAGTTATAGTTCATTATATACTGGCGTCGACTCAGTGTGATGGTGGAGAGAGACTTAAAACCAAAACTGGCTAGTGTAGTCGCGATTATTCCTTCCGGTTCAGGATGTGGATCCATGGAGCCTCAAGCTTCATCTGCTAATTCAAAGAGTGCAGATCAAAATACCTAAGATTATTTAATTTTTTTTTCATGTCCACACATTTCACTTTCTTGTCTCGTAGAAACCCCGTTGGTTTCACTACTGTTGATAAATTTTAATGATTGTTAAATATAATTAATGATTGTTTGATAAAGGACAAACTCAATTTGTACCAACCACCTTCCCATTCAATTGTATAAAAAAAAGCACTCAGTCAATTTGAAAATATTTTAAAAAATAACAAAAAAATCCTTTTTTCGTGAATGTTTGACAGCATTAACGTTTAAATTGTTGATCTATAATGATAATAATTGAGACTAAATAAATAATGAATTGAATGATCCCGTCAACTGCTTTCTCTCCAGTGCATTTAAGTCAATGCGACACAAAGTGACAAAAAATACACGCGACACTTTGGCCTAAAACAACACCAAGTCCGAAACATCACATGCTGCTGCCCAAAAGTTTCTATTATTGCTACAATAAATATATTTTCAGCAGCTTTCATCCAATCTGTTATTATCAAAAGCAGCAGCATTACCAAAGTAGTTGAATAGAGATGAGATGAGGTCTTATTCTTGGGTTTTATATATATTTTACCCCTGCTCCGGACAATCGTATTTTGATTTGGTCCCCATATTACCAGCCGTTTAGCCGCAGAGTTTGCCTTCTTGACAAAGCGACTTGAGTCTCGTATTTAGTGTTGAAGGTTATAGTGCACCACATAAAGGTGTATTCTATATATGTCTATTATAAATAAATACATATATATAAAGTAAATCTATAGAAGTGAATCTTTAACAGTCAGTAGACGCACTGATGGCAGGCCGACTCGGCACACGGGGATATAAATGCAAGTCTATATATGCCTTTGTGTTTAAGATTTTCGACGGATAGTTACGTGGATAATCTTGCCGACGTATTGCGCTAAAGCCAAAACGACGTATGGTTCAACGAGCATACGCCAAACCTCTGCAAGGCATCCCATTTTTTCAATAGCCTCTGCTGCCGTATAGTTTTTTTTCCTTTCCTGTCTTTTTTCTTCGCTTTCTTCGTCTTATTTTTTGCTTCAGGATTCAGTGGTGCTCTCTCTTTTCTCTCAATCACGATGAAAGTTCGCTTGAACGTATGATGGGACCATGGCTGCCACCCAAAATGTGAAGTGCCACATCAGCCGCGGGAATATATGTCTATTATATTGAGACACGGACATACTTCTATTATTCTCCATGCAATAGTCTTGGGATTTTTTTATATTTCAAGTTTGAATTTTTACGTCCTGTCGTTTTTTTGGTTGTTTGTACATCAATCGAGATTGACGATTGATATGTACTTTTTTTAAATATTTTTATTTTCTTAATTTTTTAAACTACTCTGTAAATAAATACGTACAGATTTTTTTTAAAAATTGTTTTTTTTTTCCTTGTGATCATTTTTTCTATTACAAAAAAAAAGTTAATATAAAAAGTGATTAAACAAAATTTGAAAATATAATTTCAGTATATAGACATATAAATTATTAAACATATATTTCTTTTGAAGCGCTGATATTTTTTATTACCTATGATATCATTTACTCGTTGACTACACGATTATATTCACCCCCTTTGGTACTTGTAAGCGATGATAAAAGGGGATCGTCTTGCGCATCGCCAGGGGATCAAGCATCAGATATAATTCAAGATGGAGTCATAGAGTCATGTAAAATAAAAAGTGAACAAAAAGAAATTAAATCATCTCTCACAATACACATACACATATTTGTATATTCATTATATATGTATATGAAGTATTTATGTCCATGTATATTTAGGGCACATCTGCAGGAAAATATTCCCGCGCGCTTCTATTCCTCTTTTTTTTTGTGTTTTGCTTTCGACGCATGCACTCCGTCTATTGTACTTTGAATACAGATATACCAAAAAAAATACACATACCGATGAGAGCCGCAGGCTAAACGATTGCGTTTATATTTTTGTAGACCTCTCATCTCAAGATATGAGATACTTACCTGTGTTATTCGGATCGACTGACGTCAACGGTAAATTAGTGAATCCTATATACCTTTATAGTAAAACATATAATAAATATATGTTATATGTTTCCCATATGTTTTCATTTGCTTTGACTTGCCGTGAAAAATTTGACCGTTTTTTTTATTTTATGAAAAAACATTTTCTCTCATCGTTAAAAAGATCTATTCAACTGAATAGTAATCTGTGGTTTCAGATTTTCGTCTTTACAATTTTACGCAATCTTAGCTATTATTTTTATTACACTTGACTAAACTTTGTTTTTAGAATATATTGTCTAAAATAATTATTATACATTTTTTTTTACCTCATATATTTTAAATAATAATTACACAAAAAAAAAGTATTTCTTCACGGAGAAAAAAATATAGTAAAAATTACAATCTTATAGTAAAATTTACTAGCAGATATGAAAAAATACATTCTGTATTGTAATTATTACTAAACGTTTAGTAAAATTTACTATTTAGTAATAATTATATAATCAAATATTAAAAATTACTATGCGTAATGTATTTTTTGCTAGCACAATTGTATTTTTCACTATCTGTATAGCAAATTTTACTATAAGCATTTTTAATAAATACAAATTTAAGAGAGTAAATTTTCTAATACAATATAGGATTTGTTACTATAAAAAATATTAAAAATTACTATACGCAATGTATTTTTTGCTAACACGATTATATTTTTTTACTGTATGTATAGTAAATTCTACTATGTATAGACAAAATTAAAATTTGGTGGGGATAGCATATACAAATATGTATTACAAGTTCTGAGACTTTTGTCCAAAGGAGAGATCGGGCGGCCGTCAAACATAGGAAAGGACTCGCGCGCGGGAGATCAGGGTTCGAATCTCGGTTGAAACCAAAGTGATTTTTTAAAATACAAAAATCGACACCAACACCAATACAGATGACATAAATAGCAATAATAATCAAAATAATAGTAATAATAATAAAAAGTTAAAAGCTAATGAAAATTTTATTTTATTTTTTTCCATACTATTATAGTAAAATTTACTAAACGGGATAGTAAAATTTACTTATCTGTTTATTAATTTTTCATATAAATCATAAGCGTTTCAAGATTACTATCTAAATTTAGTAATTATTCCCATATTTTTTAGTAAATTTTACAATATTTTTTTCTCCGTATTAGAGCAAAAAAATTCTAGTCGCCCCAAGAAAATTTTTACTTACCCTAAGAAATTTTTTGCATTCCGAATTAAAAACAAAAATTTTATTGGGACAGGAGAAAATTTTCGGAGTGAAAAAATTTTTTTGCGCCAAGAAATTTTTTCTAGTCTTCAGAAAATTTAGAAAAAAATGAACAAACAAATTTTTTTCAAATACATGCGCGTAATTTTTAAAGGATCTATTATCACCGTCTATCAAAAAGTAAAGTTATCAAAACTTATTTACGTCTGTTACATATAAAAAAGTATATACATATAAGATTTTTATCTACTTACTGTAAGGGTAATTCATTAGGTAAATCAGCGTCGTAAAGTGCGGATGATACTTTTGTTGGTGATGGCTTTTATTTCGTACTGCATATATTTTATGTGTGTTGTTATATATATTAGATATATATGTATATATATAGGGAATAAAGAAGACGAATATATATATAGTGGTATATAGAGTGTGTAATAGAAGGGCGCGTGACAGTGACTTCTTTTTTGTCAGTCTATATCGCCGCAATGAATAGGGTGACGAGTTGGGCGATCTGCGCACACGGTTTAACCCCTCGTGTGTTACGTACTTGAGGGGCGGCAACGCACGCTCTCCTGGGGTGGCAAACGTGACGGTCAATCAGTAGCAGAAGCAATGCTTATGTTACCTCTAATTTATTAAATATCTACAATACTCTTTTTGTATGGTAGGTTAAAAAATACTAGAATGCACTAATGTTAAAATTTTGTCTTTGCAAAAATAAATTTTAATTTTTGAACATTAACGTTCAACTTTTCTGCAAAATTTGTATATATTTATCACATTTCAGTATTAAGTTAACAAGCTGTAAATTTAAGATAGGGATCTATAAATACGTGATAAATTTATCAGTAAATATTTAATAAATTTCAAACGATATTTATTATTTATGATTTATTTTATTAATAATGAATGACTAAAAGTTAATTTCACATTAAGAAGTTAAATTACTATAAAAGTATAACAACGATTGATAAATAAAAGATTAGGATTAAAATTTAATTCTCTGACAAACAAAATCGAATGACTTAAAATTGATAACTTAAATATTTAAGTATCTTACCGATATTATCTATAATACATGCACTCGTGCCTCCTAAACTCATCAAATATAAACTAAAACAACATTAGTCTACTTACGCAGTCAATAATTAAGGCTACACAAATATAACTTATGACTTTAGTCGCGACAGTGTGTAAATATTCCGCCCTTTCATTACTTTAATCTCTTTGATCTGTTAATTTTTTCATTTTCCAAAAATGTTCATGCATGTACATAACATGCATATGCATTCTCTTTTTTTCCTTTGTTCTTTGATTATAGTATAAAATTTTAACTACACGTAAAACATGTACATACATAAAACATAGAAGACGGGGGGAAGGTTATTTTGAATTTTTTTATTTTTTTCATAACTAAAAATGTTAATGACATTTGTTTTACTACAAATATCATTTTTCTTCATGTAGATTACTTACAAAAAAATTTAATTTCATCAAATTTATTTAATACCCAGAAATTTATTTTTTTACCTTTTTTAGGGGGTACCCATTTTATTTGCAAAAATGAATTTTCTGAATGTCATTATAAAACAAAAAGATTTAGTGTATTTGCTTTCTAAAACTGCATTAGTGCATATTCACTGTTTGCTAGTAAATTTCGCTAACTTACTTTTAAAGAGAGAGTCCTCGAAAACTTAGCATTTCCTTAACTACTCTGTTTACCCCCTTCCCTATTATTAATTTAATTTTTTATATTTTATCAATCAATAAATTAAATTATTGTTTGAAAAAATTTTTTCATGCATAGAAAGTTGAAAGTTGTGGCTATCAGTAGAAATGGGTTAAAGTTGATGACATTGTCAGACATTAAATGAATTGTCGAACAATGAAAGGGTCATAGTCATCAGTATAGTATTTTTTTACTCGTATATGTATATATATATGTATATATATATATAGACAGGCGCATAGGGTGTATGGTAAAACAAGATGCCAACTGATGCTCGTAGTTGTCGCGCGTAAAGCTCACCGTTCAACCTTCAACCCCTCACTGTATCATGAGCCCAAGGAGAGGGAAATGGTCCGCTCAATATATATGTATATATGACTCTATATACTCTAAGCTATGTATATAAGTCTTTCGGTGCCGCCCTTTGTCCCTAGGAGTAGGGTGAACTTCGACCAATGAGATTCGAAGCTTTTCTCAAAACGGCACCCAACTAAACCATCAAAAAGCCTCGACTAAGATCATTGTCAGTCACTATTCATTCAAGAGTTTGCGACGGAACAGTCAAAGACTTTTAGGAAGGATAATATCTTCGGTTTAAGCATACGCGACAATCGTTACCTTTAGCCTTCATTTACGCATTTGAGTTATTTTTTAAATTTAAATAATTCATTGCGTTCACACTACTTGTTACAGTTTTATACTTTTTTTTATCAATTATTGTTACCCAAAGTGATAATATCAGTGGTGCAGATAGACTGCCTTTTTTTAAATTTTAATTTGTGTCGGTGGTTATAACATCATTACAAAACTGGCGAAAGAACAGGAAACACTCATGAATTCTGCACATAATCGAAAAACGCATATTCATAATCGAAAAATGCAGCCAGCAGCAAGTAAGTGTTCATTTGTTTTATTCATTTTTATATTAATTCAATTTGTTTTTAAATATACATATATGATATTTATACATAAGACAGTCATACCAAATTTTAAAATAATTAATACTATACACTGTAAAAAATTGGGAGTAGATTCGAAGGGATTACGAATTTTATTTCAATCAAAATTCACTCAGGTCCCGGATTAAAAAAAAATCACTTTTCATACGGAGTTAATAAGGAGTTTTTTCAACGGAGTGATGTAAATTTTATTTAAATCCGCGTTCATGATTCGAATTTTTAATATTATAATAAACTTTTTTGTGAGCAAATTTCACCCGGAACTGGAATTTTAATATTAAATGAAACTTTCTTTCAGAGTGAATTTCACTCATAGCATTCATTTGCTCCGCATTTACTCCAAATATATATTCCGCGGTTACTCCTTTAATTTTTTATAGTGTAAGTCTTTATTAAACAATATTCAGTACACGCAGAGAATTTTCGAGTAAAAATTATTCATAAAGTTTGGTACTGCGAGGACATCTAGCCAGTAACTAAATTTTTACTGGGTTGTTAGTAGAAATTGCACTCTCTAAAAATGAATCAGTAAAATTCACTTCGAATTAGTGAATATTCACTGGAAACCAGCTATAAGTCAACCACTGGTTGAATTAGTGGTATAATAGTTGCAGAAATAGTGACTATCCACTAATTCGAAAATTTCACTAATTCATTTCTAGAGCGCACTTCATTTACACGCTATCGAGTAGTATATCTTACAATGCGGGAAAAATTCAGATATTTATCATATGTCCTCACCATATCAAAATTTTAGAGTAATTTTTACCAAAAATTTCTCTGCGTGAACAATTATGATAATTAATATTTTATTTTTGAGTAGAAATTAATTTTTTCCGAGTTTTATTTTTAAATTTTTATAATAAATATTTGTTTGCAAGTTTTATAATTTTCCATACGTACTGAAGGTCTACATAAACTTTTAAATATATATTTATTTTAAGCTATAAGTAATTACCATAAAACTTTTCCAAATAATATATTTTTGAATTATAAAGTAATAATTGTTGTAAAACCGACTAATAAGTTGACAACAAATTTATAAATATACTCAAACTTTGTATATTTTCTCACTTTGCAACAAAGTAAACATTCGATTTAACATAAATAACAATTTCTGCGAAACAAAGTACAGAAATAAAATTAAAACTTTTACAATTGAAAAAAATTAGTTGACGGAGAAAAAAATATAGTAAAATTTACTAAAAAATATGGGAATAATTGGTAAATTTAGATAGTAATTTTGAAACGCTTAAGATTTATAGGAAAAATTCATAAACAGATAAGTAAATTTTACTATCCCGTTTAGTAAATTTTACTATATTAGAATGAAAAAAAATAAAATTTTTATTAGCTTTTAACTTTTCATTATTATTACTATCATTTTAATTATTATTATTATTTATGCCGTCTGTATTGGTATTGGTGTCGATTTTTGTTTTTTAAAATATCACTTGTTCCAACCGAGATTCAAACCCTGATCTCCCGCGCGTGAGTCCTTTTCTATGTCTGACGGCCCGATGTCTCCTTTCGACAAAAGTCTCAGAACTTGTAATACATATTTGTATATGCTATCCCCACCAAATTTTAATTTTATCTATACATAGTAGAACTTACTATACATATAGTAAAAAAACATAATCGTGTTAGCAAAAAATACATTGCGTATAGTAATTTTTAATATTTTGTATAGTAACAAATCCTATATTATATTAGAAAATTTACTTTCTTAAATTTGTATTTATTGAAAATACTTATAGTAAAATTTACTATACAGATAGTAAAAAATACAATTGTGTTAGTAAAAAATTCATTACGCATAGTAATTTTTAATATCTTATTATGTAATTATTACTAACTAGTAAATTTTACTAAACGTTTAGTAATAATTACAATACAGAATGTATTTTTTCATATCTGTTAGTAAATTTTACTATAAGATTGTAATTTTTACTATATTTTTTTCTCCGTGTAATTTTTCAATGCATAAAATACTTGACTATTAGAACTAAATAAATTTCAACTTAAAACTTAGCTTAAATATTTTTCTATTGTGAAAATGCCGGTCATAAAAGTTTTATTTACTTAACTTCTTATCCCCATAAATATAAAAATTCTTTACCAAATACATTTCGTTTCACTGCCACAATAAAATTTAACCAGAATATTTTCGAGCATAAATATAAATATATACCAGAATTTTCGTTTCAAATTCAAAGCTTAAAATTTACAATTTCAAATAAATAATCTCTCCATTTTCCTTTGCAAAATATAATTATTTCACTTGAATTAACATACCGTTTAAATCTCGATTAGGCTTATATATAATTGATCTATATATATATATCTGATCTCGTGTGAAATAAATAACATGTGTGTTACTGATGAACCGAGTGACGATAAATATTATTACTATTTTAAAGTCCATGAGAAAATAACGGCAGATGTTTTAGGGGTGATAGAGACAGTAGGATGCGTGTGTTAAATAAACCTACGAATCACATCACATTTGAATTAACAGGTTGCTTGGGTGTGCTTCCGTGCGTCATTTGGTCAGCAATCAGTGCAAGCACCACCAATTGCAAAATAATAGAATATAAAAATACTATTAACGAAGCATGTGGACGATAGTATATATTTATATATATACGTATATATACATTGGGGGTTAACTGATGATGAGGCGGAATTCTAGTGTAGGAGGTCGAGCCGCGACCCCCAGCAAACTTTATTTTTAAAACTGAGGGAACAGATGACGGTAACGTGCGGCATCCCCTTTCAACAATAATCGAAATTAATTTACGTACAGTTATCTATTTTTTTAAATACCACATGACGTTAAATTCCCATGGTTCAATGACTAATAGCACCTGATACTTCTAGTAGAAATTAGTCATATCAATTATAGCAAAAAAACAAAAAACGGAAACAATTCAGTTTGTAATCGAAAACAATATTATATAAGGTACCCGCGGGTAATAAGGCCTAAATGACAGAAATTATATTTAAAATAAACGCCTCCGCTAAAGGCTACTCTAGTAGAAGGGTCTTGCATAGAAATGTTACAAGTTTATAGAGTCCCGATACCACGTTCCCTGTCTTCTATATTTCATCATCCGTCATATGCTGTCGTAGCGCAGAAGAAATTATAAAAAACAATCTAGTCTTCTGACTTTTAAAAAGGATACTGATAGTTTTAAGTGCTGTTGAGCAAAACAATCTAGTCTTCTGATTCTTAAAAAGTATTGTTGCTAAATTTAAGTGATGATTCATCTCTAATACCTATTTTATTAATTATAGTTAAACTATTCCAGTTTGTTTAACCCGTAGGCCTTATTACCCTACTGTAGTAAAATAAGGCCTATTCGTAGTTTTTGTAAAAGTATAATTTTTTCCGTTCAAAATCTCTCTTAGCTAGGCCTTATTACCCGCGGGTACCTTATATATATATATATATATATATATATATATAAATAAATTTTTTTTCAATTACACTTTTATTTAACTTTACGAAACAATAATTTCTTGCTATCGATTACTTTTATATTTACTTAGCTATTTTTATTATATATATATTTATATATATATATATATATATATCAATAATTATCGCGCGTAATTTCACCATTCAATTTAATATAACAGTCTGTTCTCTAACAATCGACAGTTTTCTATAGTTTTAAATACAGTTACTAAACTTTGCGCTTGCACGTGACAATAAAACAAGGATAAAAAACTTTTTTATTTGATAGAAAAAAAAAAATTGTAGGCTCAAACTTTTTTAGATAACACGCGGCTTAGATTTATAATAATCATATGGAACTTACCGTTTCAAGCGGGTTTTTGACCCTCTATTAAAAATTCAAAATTTTAAGCGTGAATCACATTCATGTGCGTTTTATATAATTAGTGTCGATAACCGGTAGTTACTCGGCTTAAAGAAGTAAATTAAATTTCGTTTTGCGACAATTTCCTGGTATAACTTTTAAGGTTATTGCCCGGTTAAAATTTTATAAATTAATAATGAGCACGAGACTTTATACTTTACCTTTTATATAAGGACGTAAAATATACGAAAACTAAAAATGTAAGGGAGAAATAACGTATTCGGGGGTGGTTAAAAAAAGTATGCAAAAACAGACTTGTGGGATATAAAAAATTCACGCAGTATACAAGTTGCTGAGTACGCCCACAAACTGTCCATCAATTCACATTGATATGTCTTCTTCTTATACTTCTTATTATATTTTTTCTTTATTCATTTTATAGTTATTATTTCGTTTGAATTGCTAGTTCGAGTTGCATGTATGCGTGCACGTGTACTATTTTATACAGCTAAAGCTCAAGTTCAATTTCCTTTCTCTCTTAGTTATTTTATACATATATTTTCCCCCGGTACAGAAATACTTTGTGCCCGGTGATTCCAGGGTGCGTTGAATAGGCATTAGTGCAAGTACATACATATGTGTGCATGTACATCATGAACATCGATGCAATGCTTACCTTTCTTGCTCAGTAACTTCCCTTTAATGCACTCGATATAATATTAGATTGGTTGATTATTCATAGAAACTCAATATATACTTATGTATATTATCCGAGACTATAACTTTTCCTTCAAGTTTTCGGAAGGATAAAAATATAACATGGATATTTCTGTCAAAGGGGAAAATTTATGACATGACGACATGATGTCTATGGTAATAGTTTTAAAAGTATATAAATATTTTCATTGTTGTTTATTTTTTTTATAAACTTTTCTAAAGAAAGGGTTTAATACAATATTACATTTTTTTTTTTATTACGATAGTTTCATTTTTATTGCTTGCTAATAAATTTATTATTTCATTCTGATACTCAAAGAAATATTTTTAATTTAATTTTACGTTTTCGTTTCTAGTAAAAAAAATTATAGGGTGGGGGTAATTAAAAAAATAATGTTTTTGGGGACTCAAATACGTAAATCTTTTTTTTTTTCTAATAATATTCAAAGTAAATAGAAAAATTTTCAGTTGCGGTAAAAAAAAATAGTTTTCATTATTTGCGGGGAAAATGGGGCACCCTCTAAATAATGATACTGAGGTTAGCTGACGTCTAATAATTTTTTAATTTTTTCCAAAAAAATAAATTACAAAAAAAAAATATTTCAAAAATTGCAGCTATAGTTTTTTTAATTTTTTACCTGTGCAATTTTTCAGTACTTTTTTTTTTGTAACCGATTTGTGGAAAAAAAAATCCGAAAATTGTTAGTTGTCTACTAAGTGAAAAAAAATAATTTCCAGTAATTAAATTTTTTTATAAGTAATTTACAAAAAAAAAATTACATTTCACATAATTAATATACCCATTATCCAAAAAAAGTTTTAACAGTTTTTGTCATAAAACAAGTCATTACCATTTTTCAACTGATCTTCGATTTTTGAAAAAGTTCAACAAAAAAAATTCAAAATAATGCTCAATAGTATTTCCAAAAGTAATTTTGTAACCTTTAGAAACATTAAAAAAAAATTTTTTTTTATTTTGGGGCTACTCCATTTTGCCCCCTTCCCCTATATCAAATATATAATTATGACTATTTGTATTAAATCACAATATAATATTTTATTGACATTAATTTTCACACCCACACTCGAAAAAAAGAAAATATTTTCCCTTGTACTCATTCATCGTATACATTATGACTAAAATCAACTGGTCACGGTCTGATGTGCATTATTAAAATATAATACCAACGTCAGGTTATTGTCACAAAACTGAATTTTGAAAAAAGGCATTTTACGAGTTTTTCACAGTTTAGCAGTATATATTTGACGTGCAACGTATTTGTGTATGAAACCGTTTACGCGACGAAAGAAAACACGAACGAGTAACTGTATAGTAGTATATATATATATATATATAAATATAAATGAATGACACATTGAAAGTATATATCCTTTGAATGGATCGATTTGTCGCTGAGTTAGCTGAAGAGTTATCCATATACCTGTATCCCGAGTAATATAAATACAATAATAATAAAAATAAAAAAAAAAAAAAAAATACAAGATCTTTAGATGATGTATAAGAAAAATATAGACACGTATATATTCTCACTGGTTTAAGAGTTTATAATAGACTTACTCGGTGCTTCTGTCATTTTTTCGCGATCCGCCCTCACACCATTCAAGCCTCTTTTAATACTCCACTGTACACTATACTATACATATATATATATATATATATATATATATATATATATATAGTATAAAGTGCAGTAAATCAGTGAGATAGAAAGAGACAGACTAGAAAAAGTTGATGAATAGCGCAGTTTGAATAATAGACCGGATGTGGCTGCTGGCATATTCAATAGTTAAGTGAGCAACCAGAAACACGACACTCCATCGTATCACGATCTCCCAATCAATCCTCAGGTTCTTTATTCCTATTTAAACGCCCATTTAAACTAACGCTGGTACATACTTTTCTCTTACTGCCTTTTTATTTAATACACAAGCCGTATTTTCTTTTATATTCATTTATTTATTTGTTAGCTCCTTATATTCTTAATTGTCGACTCTGTACTACGTAAGGTGGGCAAGGTGTATCAAGTTGTACACCGCAAAAATCGGGAGAGAATTTGAAGTGATGTGGATTTTATTTTAATCCACATCCACTCCAGAGTTAATCTGAAAGTTTTTTACTGTAATGCGAATTTAGAAAATATATATTTTTAATTCTTTCGTTGTATATTATGTAAAATATATGTACTCAGAAAAAAAAGGACTTGTTGGCGCAAGAAAAATTTTTCATCATGAAATGAAAAAAAAATTTCTTAGGGCGAGTAAAAATTTTTGTGCGCCAAGAAATCCTTTTTTTTGGTGTAATTTAAATTAGACTTACTTAAATTTAAGTTAATGATGATTCAAAAATAAATACTAATAATAAAATTTAATTATTCCAGGTCGAATATTGTATGATATACCATGCAAAGTGTGTCGCGACCATTCTTCAGGTAAACATTACGGTATATTTGCCTGTGATGGATGCGCTGGATTTTTCAAACGTTCTATACGACGAAACCGTCAGTACGTTTGTAAAGCTAAATCCACGGGTGGTTGTATGGTTGATAAAACTCACCGCAATCAGTGTAGAGCTTGTCGGCTCAAGAAGTGCATTCACGCTGGCATGAACAAAGAAGGTAAATTACTTGTTTGATTTCTTTCCATACAATAGAGTATAAAAATAAATACAAAGTAAAAAACTGTTCATAACATTACGACACTTTTAACTTACTAAAATAATTGCATATAAAAAATTTTTTTTTGTTTTATTTAAATAGCTGTGCAACATGAGCGAGGGCCACGTAATTCGACAATACGTAGACAGATGTCTATGTTCTTTAAAGAACCTGGGAAACATATCAACTTGACTACTACTATAATCTCACCACCGCCGGTTGCTGTATTGGATTTGGCATTACCCAAAAATTCAACTGATCAGCATCGGGCAGCAGTTGCAAGTCAATATGGTTCTCAGATGCATATCCAACTTTACTGTGGAAGTATAGCCATGCCACAACCGGACCATTATCCGGCTTATGTAAGTGTTAAGATAGTAACTCATTGTATTTATTACACTGTAAAAAATCGGGAGTGAGTACGGACTTTATTTAAATCCGCATGAACGTCACTCGAAATCCCAGTTTTAAAAAAAAGCAGTCTGCATACGGAGTAAATAAGGAGCTTGTTTTTTTACTAGAGTAATTTCGGAGTGATTTGGATTTTATTGCAATCCTCATTTAATATTAAAATAAACTCCGCTTCGGAGTGAATTCTTCCGGGATTAAATAAATAGTCATCTCCTTCCGATTGACTCTGAATCGAGTAATTTTTATTATGCTGTTGACTAAATTTAAAACAGGAAGTTGAGTTGTCAAAAAATTATACTACACTACAAAAAATATTATACACTCAAGACTTATCAATAAATTGTAATGCATATCATTTGTCTAAATTAGGAATTATAGTAGAAGTAAAAAATTTTCAGAGGCTCACAGTAATAATTATGATGCATAATAATTTTTTGATGACTCAACCCTGTTTCGAGTTCGTTCGGGAACATAGTAAAAATTCGTACATTTTTTGTCTCCATTTTTCTCCGTGTAATCATTAATAATATTAGTATTGATAATGATCGCAGTTAATATCTTTTACATGATTTTTAAAAATTTTTAGAAGCTTTCATAAATAAATTTAATTATAATGATATTTAAAAATTTAAATGCAAAATAAATTGCAGTATTAATTAATAACCAATAGTTAATTTAAAAAAAAAAGTGTCAGAGACTTTAGATAAATTTTAGTTGAATATGTTTAGTAAATAAAAAAAATAATTTTTATTTATTTAAATTTATGTAATACTTTCAGCCTCTTGTCAATATACCGGTAATACCATCTACCCAAATGATAGTACTGTTTACTCCAGAAGCAACATGTGAACACGCGGCACGTATATTGTTCCTCAATGTACGATGGACTAAAGATCTGACAATATGCGCGGGTCTAACAATAGACGACCAATTAATGCTGCTCGAGGCCTCCTGGCGAGACCTATTTCTTCTCGCAGTAGCTCAGATGTCACCGACACTAGATCCAACTGCCCTGTTATCAGAAGAACACCGAAACTCCCCTATAGCATTAGAAGTTCTTCGTTTTCGTGAAGTATTGAATGCCATAAACTCTGCTGCTTTGAACGCCCACGAGTTTGCATGTCTACGAGCAATAGTATTTTTTTCATCCATCCTCGAAGATCTCAAAGTCCAACCAAGTAGCCGTAACAGTGACGGTTCAATGTCACCACCCGTAACAGCAACCCTGGCACCTGGCTACCATGCACGTGATCCAGAAATTATTGCACGGCTACGCGACGGCGCATATCTAGCACTTGGACAAATATTAAACCATACATCTTTTGGTGCATTGAGATTCAGCAGAATATTAATGGTATTGCCATTTTTAAAATCTGTATCAAGTAGTGTCATTGAAGAGTTATTTTTCCGTCGGACCATCGGTGTGATTCCTATTGAACGGATCATATGTGACGTATATAAATCACAATAATTTTAATTATGATACTACACGGAGAAATTATTTACTTTAGCCATAGTAATTTTTGCATATGTTTATTTCAATTTCCAACAGGTGGCCAACATGGTCCGGCATCACTATGACACCATAGCATTTCAAACAATAATTTCTCCGTGTAGAAGTACCTAGATTCGCAAGTTTTTTCATTTTTATAAAACAAGTTACATTTTTTTTTTATCTTCATATATAAATTTTGTATACGAAAATTCTGAAAAGTTATTCATATATTTTTTTTTTCTGTAATTTTTTTTTTCCGTGAAAAATTAATTTTTTTTTTATAAAAAAATGAAAAAATTTCAGTTCTCTGGTGCTTTCATTGTCATATAATAATTACACAGAGAAATTGTTCTCGTTTGAAATGCTATGGTGTCAGTAGAGTCGGACCATGTTGGCCACTTGACGGAAATTGAAATAAACACATGGAAAATAACTATGGTCGCAGTAAAATCGACAGTGGTTACAAAAATTTGGGATATAATCGTGGTTTATTTTACTGTGGCCATAGTAATTTTTGCGTGGGTTTATTTAAATTTCTGCAGGTGGCCGACATGGTCCGGCTCTGCTATAAAACCATAGTAATTTAAGCAAGAATAATTTCTCTGCGTACATACAATTTAATTCAATATTATTACCAGTATTGAAATTAAATTGTACTAATTATTACTTAAACTTATTTTAATTTAACGTACGTCATTAAGCTCTTGGAAAAATGGTCTGATTAGTTTAAATAGTTATGAAATATAAGACTATTTTTAAACAAGAAATATTTTAAAAAATGTATAGATTACATACATGTAAATAATTACTGTAAATAATTGTTGATGATAATTATTGATTAATCAATTTTAGAGGTTTAAATAACTGTGATGTTTACATATCACTAGTTTAATTATAAGAATATGTGGCTTTTGTTTCGATATATTATTTAGAGTTATCGATATTTTTAATTATGATATATTATTTATATAATTTTAAAGGCTTGAGCAATAAACTAAATGGCTAAGTTTAAATACTAGGTTATTTTTACATAACATTTACGGATTAACTATTTGTAAATATTATTCACGGCGATTACGAATTGTTTAATCGTATCCTTATCGACTAAAAAATATTTTTTGTAAACATTTTTTGTTTCAACTCAAAATTTTATGATGTATGTCAATGTTAAGTTCTAATTTATTTGAGCGCAATTTAATTTTTGTGAAGATTTTTTAAAATTTTTTATCAGAATATTAATATCGGGAGGACGTTCAGAATTAAAAATTATTTTTTAAATTCTGAAGAGTAAATTTCGTTGGAAAAAATCATAAATTTATTTTAATATCGTTGGAAAAATTATTAGCATGTAAATTTATAAATTTTGACATTTTGAAAAATTAAAATCACAATAAGCTGGTAGTTATAAATTTATATTGTCAAAGTCGCGACTTTTTAGAATGTTCTAGACACTTTCAAGTTCTTGACTCACGCTAATACAATTCTTTGTTATAATTTCTACACGACATATTTAAAATAAAAGAGCTATAGTACACGATCAGTGAATCAGTACCCGATCACTTTATGTATTTGTATCTATATTTAGTAAATTTTACTCATTATAAGTATACAAATATGCGAGTGATCGGGTACCAGTTCCTGATCGAGTACTGGGTGTCTTACCTTACACAGAAAAAAGTATTTTTTGGTGCAAAAAAATTATTACTCGTCTCAAAAAAATTTTATTTATCTTCAGAAATTTTTTTCATTAATAGAAAACGAAAATTTTCGGAGTGAGAAATAATTGTTTTTAACCAACAAAAAAATAAATGCGGGGCGAGAAAAAATTTCTAGATCTAAGAATTTTTTTTTTTTTTATTTCATATTGAAAAATTTTTCTTGCTCCAAGAAGTACTTTTTTTCTTTGAATAATTTATAACTTTTGCTGGCAGTATTTAATTACATAAAAAAATTAATTAGTTTTTAAAAGTGCTTCTATTTGTTTAATTATCTTTACTTAATTTAAAAATTTTTTTTTTTTACTTGTCATTAATAAAAATAATTTAATTTTGTAACAAAGAATTGTATCAAGTCAAGAGCTCGAAAGAATCTATGACTTTGCGATTTTGACAATATACTTATTTCTACTTATTTTTTATCTTTCTTTAAAAAAAATAATTAATTCATCAGTTTGAATTTGTAAACTTTAATTATAAAAATTCTCAAGAGTAATTTTCTATAGTAAAAATTATTTAAAATGATATTTTTTAATTCTGATCGTCGTCGCTCGTAATGATTCTCTTGGTGTTATATTCTGATTAACAAAATTTGTAATAAATGAAAAAAATTTTTCTTCATTCGCGTTCAAATTGAGTGGGCTTGGAATAAATCGTAAAATTTTGAGCACAAAAAAATTTTCAATAAAAAATATCACCAACTAAATAAAATATATGTGGATATTTATGGACGATTAAATGTATGTGTAAAACTCATTATCACAAGTTTAATTGTAACGTTATATTGTAAAAAAAAATTACGTTTAAACGATTGTGAATAAAATACGACAATGAACATGAAACTCTTGACTTATTATTCATATTTTTGGGTATGAGTTTAAAAATTTTTCGATACAGTTCTTAGAAAAAAATGGGGTAAGTTAATAAGTGCGGACACTTAAAAATTTCAGTAATTACTTTTTAAAGGAAATTTTTTTATTTATTTTCAAATGTTTGTTATCTGAAGATTTATATGGAGTTAGCCGACGTCTAATAATTTTTGGATTCTGTTAAAAATGATAAAGGATGAAAAAAAAAATATTTTAAAAAATTGCACCAATAGTTTATTAAATTTTCTACATGTGCATATTTTTTTTTTTTTTTTTTTTTTGTAACTAATTTAAAAAAAAAAAAATCAAAATTATTTTTCTAAAAATTTTTACTTGGCTGCCCTATCCAGGTTGTTCAATTTTCCCCATCTTTTTTCTAAAAATGATAACTAAAAATTTTTACATAAAAAAAAATTTTTTGTGATAAAAATAGTCTCTTTTTGCCCCGAATCCCCCTAATATAGTTTGGAAATAAATAAGGATGTATACTAGAGTTCGAAAGAAAAATCAAGACTGAAAATTGTTAAATTTTACCTGGAGCCCAAAGTAGTGTCACAATGCCCATGAATTTCATGAGTATTTCACGGTGATTTGACTGGTAATCGCAGTACAAAGGACCGCGTCTAACTCACAACTCTGTTAGCAGTGGCTTAATTCAGTAACATTGTCCGAAAGTCCGAATATTCGTGTTGAGTTTCTTTTGGTTTAAACCCGCGGTACGTTAGTGTGTAATCATCAAGTGCGCAGGTAAATAATCGCCTCCTAAGTTTTCCGACCTTAAAAGACTTTAGACTCCAGAGCTACTTTTTATTCTAGACTTGAGAGTCCAAAGTCTTATTTCAGATGCTCTGCTCTATACATATAATGTAAAAACCTACTATATATAACTATGATGAACTTAGACGAAACTTTTGTAAAAAAAGTTAAAGCGACTGAGGAAAATTTTAAAAAACAAATTAGATTTTTAAAGATGATACAAAAATTAACCGACGTTTAATAATTTTTTAGGTTTTTTTAAAAACGATAAATTATAAAAAAAAAATATTTAAAAAAATTGCACCTGTCGTTTTTTTAATTCTCCGCATGTGCATATTTTTAGTTTTTTTTTTTTTTAATTTATTTGTTGAAAAAAATTATAAATATTTATATTTGACGGCTAAAATAATTTTTTTAACGCTTTACGTCAGTTGTCTGGTAAGGATAAAAGAAAGTTTAAGTACGTGTGATGAAGTATATAGTGAATAATCGGCTGGAGAAAATATATTCTCACGAATTTCTTAACGGAGCGTAGTATGAAGGATCTTTATACATATAAAGTTTACTTGTTGCAAAAGTGATGCGGGATAGTGAAAAGCACTGGCGCTCGTTCTAATGGTTTAAGTGACTCTTGTTCTTTGCATGACTGGCTTTTGAAATGTTGTGCCACTCGTCGTGTATATATACGCGGCACCCCGTGGCATCCCCTCAATACATCATCGTTCAACGTGTTTATGACAAATACTCGTCATCATAAATTGCCAATGAATAAAAAATAAATACCTTCAATACTAAACATTACATACACCTAAATAAATAAATAACTATAACTAAAATATATCCATTAGAATTTTTTTTAACTTTAACTACGGAAAAAATTTTAGTATGCTCTCTAAACATGAATAAGTGAAATAAAAATGAATAAGTGAATATTCACTAATTCTGAGTGCAAACCGAACTACTTATTTTAAAAAGTGCTTCGGTTTGCACTTAAAATTAGTGAATTTTCACTAATTTCACTTATTCATGTTTACAGAGTACTATCTACGATACTAAATTTTAAATTCCAACTATTTGAAATGTTAGGAAACTTTTTCAGTGGTAGAATAATTAGTTTTACCATTGAGAATGGTATCAGTAACAATTGATGGTGGTGACGATTACTATCGAAGATGCTAATTGTAACTATTAAAGATTGTAATTGTTACAATCGAAGATGGTAACTGTTACCATTCAAGGTTGTAAAAATTCTGAACCAAAAAATAGGATTAATTTATAAATTTAAATCCTTTATTTACATCCATATTTTAGCTATGTCCATTTTGTCCTTTAAATAATTTAAATAAGTAACAATACAATCGTTCAAGTCCGAATATAATAAAAATTTCCAAATATTGGAGCTGTTATTGATAACTTTAAATGATTGGGTATGATCATCAAAATAGCAACCATCCAAGTATTGAGTGATAAGGAAAACTTTATCATCAATAATCAGTATTTTTTTTGCAACATAAAATAATGGCGCATCATTTGATCTGTAACGCCGATATTTAAATTCTTTATTAGTTTAGACAGTAATTATTATTTGGGCTAATGGTAACTATTACCATCAGGTTATTAAGAATTACGATGTTGATAATAGTTATAATTAGTTAAGATAATAAAAGTCATAATTTCTGATTATCATCAATAATTGTAGATTTTAGCATACTGTTGGTAGATACTACAATCCAAATTGTCTATTTAATAATTTAAATGATATTCAGTACTATCGAATTCAGTTTCAAAATTTTACTACAACTAGATGATAGCTTTTACTATAAAATTTTCTCCGTGTATGTATACATATAAAGATAGCTACAATTATCGGTTAAAATAAATAATAAAAATTGAAGAGTCAACCGTTAAGTTTGTTGAAGCAAAAATATAATTCTATACAAGATCAATGCGGTCTAATATTTATTTTTTAACAGAACATGTATATGTATATATATATATATAGGATCCTTTTGCGGCAACATCAATATAACATAACTATGGTACATATTATATTTATGGTTTTTCGGCAACTTTTAACTGTGAAAAACCAGTGAGACCGCCCGCTGATTCGTTTCGGCCACCGTAGCCATCATCGACCAACGTCACTATTTTCCACCACCATTTCACTTAGGATTTACTCCATAGCCATTGAAACTATTATATTCACTGACAAATTACTCAGGTAAACAGTCCGCCCAAAGATACATCAATGAATGAAAAACACATCTGTCAATATGCCGCTTTCAAACTAATGTGTAGTGTGACAAATAATTCGTTTCACTTTTTATATACTATGTGCTATCCATTCATTACAATATAATATAGCTTTCAACAACTTGTTTAAATATTTACACCTAGCTTACAATTATTTTTTACTTTCATTCATTTCTTCTCATTTTTCAGTAAAAATTCATGTCGAAAATTTTTTTTTACAGGACTCATCTTCAAAGCCGTCATCAATGCATTGGTGAGTAATTAAACGTCTGGTAATTAAAAAAGTACTTACACTACACTGTATGTTAATAAATAACAATAAGAAAACCATACACTTCCCAAGTGCTAGCAATACTTGAAACAAACAATAAATTTTCATACATATATATATATGTATAGTTTATACTTAATAACAGTAGCGTTTCCAGATGATCGAATAGTAATAAACTATACTCACACTCATATATAATAAACCCAAAATAATTAAATCCATCTACAATTTACGATCTGCAATTAAATATATGGACCCTGAAATACTTTGTTACATATTGTAAGTTTCTCTGTTACTCTTTAATATTTTGCATTGTGACATCAGGCACTCAGCCCCATAAAAAATAACAAAACAAAATAAGTTCCAAGTGTATCTCGACTAGGTGAAAAAATTCCTGTAGTTTAAATAAAAGAAACGTGAAATGCGGGACGAATAATATAAGTGTGCATGCGTTTGAACGACAAGTGGTTCCCACCGGGGACCGGGCAATGTTACACCTTGCCTCCACGCTTATAGATCGCGTATGTGTTTTACTGATTTATATAACGCGTTGAGGGGTGAGCTACTTGTGTGTATGTGTACTGTAAGCAATGGGGTAGTGTGGCGCGGGAGCTGAAGAGGCCCACCAATTGAGGGGTGAGGTAGGCGAAATATTTCAAAGAAATATCCAAGTGTAACAGTGTAACAAAACGCTATCGATGCTTATATATACATATATATACATGTTACAATGAACATAGCCCCGCTGTAATTGCAACTTGGCAATACAATGAACCCTCGATTATATGTTACATCAATTGGTCGCCCGATTCCCTTGGTTATATATATAACGTGGCTATACTAGGGCACAGAAAATATCAATCTGATGTTTCATATCGTCGGACGTCTAGGTCTCAACTCCCTGAGATTCATAAAGCTGCAACACTCGAGAGCCGACGTATTGTCGCCATTGTTTTGAGGCAACAAAACAGAAAAAAGTGTGTTCATGTCTGCAGACTGGACGTATACGTCCCATACGTCAGTCAATTAGCGGACGCGTGATGGGGAGTCGCGGTTTTGTTTTTGCTCAAAGCTTGTGATGACGCTAGCTGGGTTGCTATGCTTTTTTCACATCATTGTTAAATCGACTGAAAAATCGACTCAAGTATTGATATCAAATCTTCCAACTGATTAAATCTCTATTCAAACATTAAAACTTGAATTGTTAACCCCTATTTTTTGTGCCCGACCTTTCATTGTTGTATAATTAAATTAAAGAAATTGATGATTGGATATTTTCAAGAAAATTTTTTGCTGTCATAAATACACTTTTCTGTAATTTATTTCTGGGATGTTTAAATTTAGTCAACATATTTAATAAGCGTGACAGCTTATATAAAGATATGGAATAACAATTGCAATATAAGTTTACCAGAAATATATAAACAGTAATTTTATACAACAATGTATAAAGATATCAGAGTAATTGAAGGCAAGTTATGCATTAAGAATTTAGCAGCTGAATCTCAACAATAATAAATTCCATCCGTAAATGAAAGAATTTTTTTTTACAAACCAGAAGAGCTAAAGAACGTCAGAGAAGCATTAGAGAGGCAGGCGCCGACGAAAGAGCCAACGAATCAGCAAGTTTCTTAAGTCATCCCCGAGCAGCGAAACGACGTGGACCCTCCGCGAAATATTTGCACGTGCGACGCGCCTCGTGTCAGGAATTTAATAAAGCAAATCCAAGCTAGCGGCTGAGGTGGGTGCACATTTAGCTCGAAAATTATTTATACACACACCTATACACAAATATATCCATACACATGTACATGTACACAATATATATTAATATATAGTTGTAAATATCAACTATCTTGCGCTCATATTCATACACACCACCATATCCCGTAACAGCTTTATGCTCTCGTTCACGTAAAAACGGTAGGCCCAGACTTTTCTTGTTCCAGCCGCACTCTGCACAAGTAAAATGCTTCTATTGTTGGCTCCCGTTGATGCATCCATTATGTCTATGTTGATGGGAACAGATTATGTTGGTTGCTCTGGCTGTCATTGAGGGGTTCATCGCTGTCATGACACGGATGCTGCCTCCCTGAGGGGGTCTGTTACGGAAAAAAGACACTGGCTCACATATATTTATATATATATGTATTATATGCACACTATATTGCCCGAATAAATTATTGAATCAATATACATGTACATATGTGGGTTTGTATGACAACGACGATGATAATAATAATAACGGTGATGTACACATGAGTGTGCCATCAGTTCATAATAGTTTGGTATATCCCATTCTACCGCAATACTCTACTTCATTATATATGAGTGAACATGAAGAAGAATGTGTATGCGCTCAAGCAACCAGTCAGTATTTTATAGGCTATTATTTTCAAAATAAATCAAACGTTTTAGTCTAATTGCCATCGGTTCGATAAACAATCATTATACCACTCTTGTGCATTCAAATACTCATTGGTTATTTTTATTGCACTTCAATAGATTATCTCATAAAAAAGTTTATACTTTTATAATGATTGCTGAGATTCATTTGCAAAAATGTATTTTATCATCGACAGTAAATATCATTAATATTTATAAATAATTGCAAAAAATTTCGGTGTATAAATGAACTCGGAGAACTTTACACGGTTGTGTAGTATGAAATAACGGTGTAAAAATCTTTCGGTGTGAATTTTCCATCCGTGTAATTTTAACATGGTATAACCTACTTTTTTTACCATTCCGTGTTACTCGTAATTTTGATTAATGAGCAACAAACGATTATCAAATATTTTTAATTACTTATCCAGATAGCAAAATGACGTCTTGATGAGTTTTGAATTTCCTATTTATGATTTGGATGTCTCATCAATATCTTAAAGGTCTAAGTTCTCAAGATGCTGAATATGAGCCACCTAGCAAACTCAGTAAGACGTCTTTAAAAAGAGTTCTTTTTTCTGACTTCGCAAATAAAACCAGTATAAACTTACCATGACATCTTTAAAGAGCTCCTAATTTTGACTTCATAAAGAAGTTTAAAAAAGAGTACATTTAGACGTCACAAAACTGACATCTTATTTATGGAGTCTTCAAGAACTCTTAAATAAGAGTTTTCAAAAATGACAGCTTTAAGAATTCATTATAAGACTTCTTGAGGACGTCTTCAAAGAGACATCATAAAACAGTCATTCCGACTTGAATGCTGTCTGGGTATTCAATAACTACATTAATCATATTTAGATATTCAATAGTATTTTTAACATTTACATATTTTTATGATTATTATTCCTTAATGCAAAATTATCATAAATTAGACATTTACGTGTCTAAATTTAACACGATATTTGGTGTAATTTTCATACCAAAGTTTTTACACCGAGTAATTTACACTACACAAAATTTGTTACAGTGTATATAAAACTTGTAAAAGATATTTTTACATGATTATTAGCCTTGATACCCATGCTATTAAAATCCAGAGTCGATTAATTCTTGACCCATAATATTCGATTATTTTGAATGTTCTTTATAAATACCGAAAAATTTTTAATTTCTCAAAAAGTTCGATATCGAATTTTATTATTATAATTTTTCCAAATTTCATGATTTAAAATCTTGTCGAAAAAATTTATAGAAGCGTAAATTGCGACAATAACTATAGAAATTTTTTTTTCCGTATATGATCAATAGACGTTAAATTGTAACTCGGTAAATATTTATCGTCACGAAAAAATTCCAGGCCCCAAAGCGACTATTGAAAAATAAAAGAAAAAAAAAACAAAAAGATAAAAGCAAATTTATAATAATGGTATCAACTGGTTTTTCATATTATAAATATGTACATATATAAAAGCCTACTGTATTTATAAGACTAAATCCATCAGCGCCAGATTATTCAGATGGCCAGTATGTCATGGAGCTATTATTAAATACACTAAACACATCAGGAGGTAAAGCCACAATCTCCACCTGATCCTGTCAAGCCCCATCATGACGCAGCATATTTCTCTTGTTCCATCCTTCCTGAAAACTTCTCTATTTCCTTCTCTTTATCTTCGCTTACCTCAGGTTTCGAAGAATATATGTCCGGATACATGTATATAGAAGTAGACTTGATTAAAGGTGTCATTGCCGAATAGTCTGTCAAGGATTTTCTCATTTTTGTCTTTTTACCAGATTATGTTTACTAAAGTCCTTTGGCTTTTGAGATACTTTTCAAATATTTCTTAAGACCATACACTTTTAACGAATATCTATATATCTGTTTTCATTACGGCCCAAAAAATATTTTTCACGCTTCAGCAATTTTTTTCTGGCATCACTTAAATTTTTCAAAGTCTTAATCCATTGACTTTCATTGTTTCCAAAATGTCATTTTCTCGATACTTTTCTTAAACGATCTTTTTTTACCTTCAATTTACGACTAAACAATGAGACATCATCATACCTGCTTAAAATTATTATCTACATTATCCTTTCTAACAAAACGTACTTTTACCTCTTACCTCAACTAAATTTTCAAGGTGTAGACCAAAAAATTTTAGTTTTTTAAAACTTTAAAGTCATCGCAGCTTATTATATAAATACAACATTACGATGCATCTTCTGTTAAAAGAGGATATTACTCACTAACGAATACTAATTGCCATTGTTTAGATGGTATTATAGCTTACATAAGAAATAAATATGTCAAAGGGTAAACTGGTTTAAGTTTTAAAGTCAAACAAGACTATGGAAACAAGTATGGAAGTTTTTTTTATGTCGGTGAATCACGAGAAAAACGAGTCTCTTTTTGTAATGGCTGACTTCATGAAGGCAAAAATCACAAAGTTAGGGACTGCTCTGGGTTTCTTAAAGGCCTGATGATGCTGGATATAGTTTACCATCGAGGGGTGCACTATTTAGTCCCGAGGGATGCGCAGCTGTCATCTAGTGCATCCTGATTGGCCATCACTTACCGTCGGCCATGCTGAATTTTTACGGTCTAGCTTCTTACTACAATGAAATCATACGTGTTCAAAAAGGATCATTGATGCTGTACTGGGATCTAGGATCTGAGATCATCGACCATTTCATAAAAGAATTAAAACCGTTTTGCTTTAAATTGTAGGTGGTTGATTTTTTTATTTCTTCCTGATGTTTTTTTTTTATTTTTTATTTTCTAAGAGTTAACGGATTAGCGAATGTATTTTTATAAATTTGTATTGAATGAAATCTGGCTTGAAAGTAAACATTTGAGTTTTCGGTTTGGCACTCTTTCGTGTTATTGAAACAAATCCCAAGCGACGGGTTGCCGACGTCGACGTTGTCGTTAATGCAACTCGAGCATATAAAAACGTTTTCAAGTGCTTGAGCTTCCGAGGTACATGTGTGTATGTCTATGTCTATATAGAGTATGGTTGATATTACAATAAGGCGAGGTATGTGTAGAAAGGGTAAGAGAGATGAGAGTCGAATTTACGAGAGGGTTACAGGGATGTCATCTACCACTGGTAGGTCGCGTGTGTGCCCACCCTCGTAAGGATTAAGCGCAATTATTGGAATCGTACAATAAACCACAATGTGATTCACACGCTTCTTTCTGTACACATGTTTTTTTTTTTTTTTTTAATTATTTATCTACCTTTTTTTAATACAGATGTTTTGTAACTTCTAGTGACAAATAGTCAAAAAAATTTTAAGCGAAATTGTAATTTTTAATTGAATTACATTGCACAAAATTTTGAAGAGTCATATATTGCTCTCTAAAAGCGAAGTAGCGAAATTCATGAGCAAATAGTGAATATTCATTAGTCATTACTTTAGTTTTAGAGATTGAAGGATAAATTTGTATATACGGGATATTTTCAAATGATGATTGATATGAAAAAAAAATTTGGCTCATACTTTTTTTTTATATCAAAAAAATAAAATACTGTTGAAAAATGAAAACGATAGTTCAGTAATATCCGTGTAAAAAAAAATCGTTCCAAAAAAGTTCGACATGTCGAAGTTTTAAACTTGAGAATTTTGAATTCCACTGAACTTTTGTAATTTTGATATTAAAAAAAAGTATTTAAACTTTATAGAAGCGAATTTTGACTTTATAGAAGCATATTTTTCTAAAAACATATTCTTATTATATTTTACCCTAGTTCCGAAAAAGTTCAAAAACCTTAAATTTGAAACTTTTTTTAAACGTGTTTTGGTTCTTATGGGGCTGTTATTGTTTTTTAATGGAAACTTTTTTGGAACGAGGGTACAATGGAGTAAAAAATATGTTATTTTTAACTCAAAATTCGCTTATAAAAATCTTAGATAAACCATTTTTTACTATTAAAATTACAACAGTTCAAAAAAAATTCTACTCGTAGTTCTATTCTGTCTCAAGTTTGGAAGTTCCACAAGTCGAATTTTTTTGGAATCTTTTTGGAATGAATTTTTTTCACACGAGTATAAATTAATTCAATTTCATCAGGGTCACAGGTAAACAAAGCATATAACCGAAAAAATACATATATATTTCTATATGTTTCGAACTCATTTTAATAATTTTATTTGAAATTTTTTATTAACTTCAATTCATTTTTTTATTCTTTCATACTCTTTCTTAGTTGTTCTATTAAATTATCAAGTAAATACATATATTCTAGTAAAATAATAACATTAATTCACTTATCTAGGATTATAAACTTAAAAATTTTTTTAATTTCATAAATTTAATTTCGTAATAGTAAAAATTTTTTAAATAAAATGTCTACTGACAATTTATAAATTACAAACACTATTAATTATTTATATAATTAAATTACGCAATTGTAATATTTCATTAGAACTGATATAAGATAATATCAAATTTACATTGTTACGAAATGATTTCAAGATCTGGTTGTATGTAATTTGATATAATCTTAAATAAATAATTGAAATAATTAAAAATGAAAGTATAAAATTACTTTTGATACATAATAAATTTAATTAAATAAATAATTCACCATATCTACAAAGTTAAAACGAAAAAAAAAAATATATATATATATATATAAATATTGGTGTAAATTGACAAAGAAATAGAGTGTTAAATTGATTAATTTATATAAATTTTTCATGACTCAATATAAAAATCGGCTGACATATTTTCAAGCAACTTATTGTCGTCTTGTCACACGGCAACTATTTAACCCCCTCAGCACCCTCTTGGCCAACTGATGGCTTGTTATAACTTCGATAATTATGTTACCAATGCCTCGAAGGACAAAGAGCTCTTGAAACGAGTAGAGGAGATGAATTGAGTATAACTCCACGAGAGCAGTGAGCGTGGATGATCGTTCGCTCTACTCTGCTATGCTCTCGCGACATATATACATATATACAAACGAGTGGTGAAAAAACCACTACGACGACGACGACGATGATGATGATGACGGCGATGGTTAGCCTGGTAGCCCAGCTGCCGGTAATCCTCCCTTTGTAATTTACTTCCATGACCCCCAGAGCCAATGGCGCGGGTCCACAGGACTTTTCAATCTTAAAAAAATTTTTTTTTATTTTTACACTAAATTATACTCAACTAAAAAAATTATTAACTCTTATTAATTTTTAGAAAACAACATTCTCTCCAAAATTAATTTTAACATATATATATATATATATATATATATATATATATATATATATATATATATATATATATATATATACATTTTGTTTTAAATAAAATAATTAATGTCTTATTTATTTTATAAACTTTTGCAAACTTTTAATGAAGTAAAAAAAATTTCTGATCTAAGAAATAATTTTTTTTTTAATTAATTAATAAATAAAAATTTTCTTTGGAAATAAAAATAATAAATTTAAAAAAATGATGATAGAAAAATAAAAATTTTTTGGTGGGTCTGCGCCAATGCTTGACAGTTGATGTCACCATAGAGTTGCCCTACGGATAATAGAGTCCGCGACTTTAATGGACTCGCTAATCCTCTTCCCTGTTTGACGGTGAGGGCATTTTATTGTATATGCGTCACACATATATAGACATATGTGTATATAGATACATATTATTATTATTATTATTATTATTATTATTATTATATACTAGATATAATAGAAAATTACCGAATACATAGAAAAAAACTTGAGCAGGGGTGGTGACTGCGTGGCAGAAACGTAGGGATGAACTGGCCGCACGTACCAAGTCTGTCGACGCGTAATCGTCCTGGTGAAAGGATAATGAAAATAGGGATCGGTACTGTTGTATGTATATATACATTATATATAAGGATGGAGAAGTTTAAGTGAAGAGTAAAAAAGACAAGTTGGATATAGAAAAAGATAGACTTTAAAAAGAGACATGTCAGTATACATCGTTGTATATATGAGTAGATACGCCCCTTGTGTGCAACCACTGGTGCGATGATACCTTGATTTCTCAAGTGACGAGTCAGGCACCCTCGTACTGGACTACATACACACGTGGTTACTTATATACATGTATATAAATATACCTATACATTTAAATTTACCTGAGACACAATATACATATTATATTTTATATAATTACATCGATACCCAATACGTTTTTTTTAAATTTGATACATCAAATAAGATGTATTTTTAAATAATGTTATAAGTTCACGCAGATAAATTTTCAGTAAAAATTATCCAAAAAGTTAACATTGCCTTCACCGGTGTTATTACATTTTAACACCGCGTGGTGTTAAATTGAGTCTATTTTTAACACCACTCTTTTCAAATTGATACTACTAATTAAATAAATTATTAAGTTATTATTTAAATAAATATATAAATCAATCAATTTAATTAAGAGTGTTAATTAAATCATTTTTTATTAAGTTGATGTTGGTTTAATAATTAACTAAGTGATTTTAATTATGTAAATCATATTATTGCAGAAAATAGCCTATGAATAAAGCACTGAGTATAACTGGATTTACAATCAGGCCGCGAGAATAATATGTATATAAATATATATGTGTGTATGTATGTAAATATCATGGTGTAGAATTGTATTGAGAGTAGAGATACAGATTGAACAGAATTCCTCTATTTGCCCCCTTCTGAAAGGCTGAGTATGTTCAAGTGAAAGCAATTGTGCAGGAGAAACGATCTAGGAAACTTGTGTACTCTAATACAGATTCATTGGGTCAGTGAAACGGAACTTATGTATGATAATTGTAGTCAGTTTGAATTTTTATTTTATAACAACAAATTTTTTCAATAGATACAACAATTACTTTTTATTAAAACTACTTTCTTCATTTAAATATTCTGCACAATTTATTTAAATTCATTCCAAGTCACGTAATAAAATACCATTTTTTTTTGTTATTCAAAATAAACTAAAATCTGAATGATTTTATAAAATTTTGTTAGCGACTGATTTAAAAATAATGTAATACTTTATTATTAATTAGCCTTGGTACTGTGGATTTGGTTGTTGATACTGAGGTCCAGGAGCAGCTTGAGGTTGGCGCTGTTGGTACTGAGCGTTGTAAGCAGCAGCTTGATTTTCATAATTAGGCTGCTGAGGGTTCGGGCCGTATTGCACTTGAGGTTGGTACTGATGGGCTGGCAGCTGACCCTGGGCAGTCTGGACTGGTTTAATAGGCTGTGCTGGTCCGAAATTGGGGACAGGCTGTGGTGGAAGATGAACCACTGGTTCACGTGCTTGTTGAAGCTGCAACAATTGCTTTATGTTCGCTGGCGCTTGAGAATATGGTTGATAATTCAATTGTGGCTCTTGGTAACGCTGTGGCTGTGCCTGTGGTTGAGGTTGGGCTTGAGGTTGATAATTCTGTTGATGTTGAGCTTCATTTGTATGTATCACCATTACTAAAATACTCACTGCAATCTACAAAACCAATAAAAAATAAATGTAATATTATTCGACAGAAAATAACACAAAATTTCGTATTGTCACTCAAATTTAATTAAAATAATTCTGAGTCTTTAATCTGTAATTAATTTTAGTATGATCGTAAAATAAAAATAACAAAATTAATTTTAAAAATATAAAATAAAAACTCACAAAGAACTTCATGATTGTAGAGAGTAAGTAACTTTAGGTCTTAAGGGAGTAATGATTAGAGAACGAGATTTTAAACAGACTGAGACAAAACCGCTTTACGAGTCACTTCTATATGGGCGTCGTTTTACCCATTTCCCAGTACCGCAGGATACTGGAATATATAAACCGCCGGCAACTTTCATGCACGATTGGCCACAAATTTTTAGCACCAACTGCTTACATTATATTATGCATATATTATATATTAAATTGTATTATATATACATTTGCATTCAACTTATCACGTAACTCAACGTCTAATTCACCTGGCACCCGTTGACAGCTTACAAGTCAGGAAGTGATTGCAAGGTTTAAAATTAGTATTATTTTTTTTTATGTTTCCTAAAAATTGAAAACATGAATAAGGAAAAACAGTCAAAGTTCATTATAAGAAATCGGCATGGGTTTTGCATGTGTGCGGTACATATGTGAATCGTCGTAAGTGGCCTGTTATAAGCACGGAATGGAAATCCCTTTAAAAAGTCAAATAATCAGTGATAAATTATGTACAAATCGAAGTTGATAACACAGAAAAAAAAGTTTTCTTGAATCAAGAAAATATTCTGGCCAAACGTTTTGGGAACAAGTCAAGATTTTCTTAAGCCAAGAGAATTTTTCGATCTGAGGAGATTTATATTTAATTAAAAAAATTTGAGGTTTGCAGAAAAATTTTCTCGAATCAAGAATACATTGATAGAAGGATTTTTTAGCATTTAAAAAGATTTCTTACTATTTAAGACATGATTTCTTAACTATTAAGAAACCATTTCTTAAATAGTAAGAAATCTTTTTAAATGCTAAGAAATTCTTCTATCAGTATCTACTTTCAGTCGAGAATTTTTGTTTCAGCACGGAAAGAAAATTATGGGAATGGTTCCTATAATTTTGTGAAATTTCATCCTATACCAGTATAGGAATGACGACCATAAATTATGGGAACACATCCTATAGGTATAGAAATATTACCCATAATTATAGGAATAGTTCCTATAATTATGGGAATGATACCTATACCATTATGGGAATAGTTCCTATAATTATAGGAATGGTTCCTATAATTTATGGGAATGGTTCCTATACTATTACAGGAATAGTTCCTATAATATTATAGGGACCATTCCTATAATTATAGGAACTATTCCCATTTTCATAATATTATAGGAATGGTTCCTATACTATTATAGGAATAGTTCCTATAATATTATAGAAATAGTTACTATAATAGTATAGGAATGGTTCCCATAATAGTATAGGGGTGGTTCCTATAATATATAGGAACCATTCCTATAATGCATAGGAATACTCCCTATAATTTTCTTTCCGTGTGTGTAGAAATGAAATTGAATTGAAATACTATACATTTACAAAAATGTGTTATTTTAAAAAATTTGCTTTAAACACTGTTTGTAACAAGTATCAAGAAATTTGAGCGACCGAAAAAGTGGATAAGCTTCAAAACGTGAAGCCCCTGATTGCCATTTTGATCGTAAGTTGACGGAAATCTACAATCGAAATAAAATGTCAGGTTGACTACAAAAACTTGATGGTGCAAATAGTTTACGTCAATTTGGAAGTAAAATTTAGCTCATTCACATTTTTTCTCAAAACTTTCTGTCAGATTTAAATTAACTTCTATCCACAAAGTGTGTTTTTTGCTACTTGAAAGCAACTTTCTGATTCAACTTGCATTCTTATTTCGGCTGTAGATTTTCGTCAACTTGTAGTTCATATTATACTCATATTGGTGTGAAAACTTGGAACAGCAGAACTTTACCTAAATTTGACAACCTGACCGAAAATACTAAGCAAGCTCTTGAACAGAAAGTGTGGCTACCAGGGGCTCCCTTAAGACAAAAACCACGAGCATAAATAATTATTTAAATTTGAATAGATGATTTTTTTAAAATACCAATTACATTTTCAAGTATTTTTCAAATAAAATTTTCTACATTGTTTTTAAATAGATTGTTTTTATTACCAAGTAAGCTAATTTAAATGGCGCAACATTGTGTTAACTAGGTTGTAATTAGATACGATTAATTTTTACGATCATAATAGCTACCTTAAGATTTATTTCATCAGAACATTCAATTATCGTGTTTCCTTTTAAAGTTCACTGTTCTCATTTAATTAAATTTAATAAAAAATAGGTAATTCAATCTTCAATTGATGCAACAAAAGTACACGGGAAAAAATTGTGGTTTCTACAAAAGCAGCTGTAGTTAAGGTCACTACAAGTTGGAGTAAAGAAATGCCAACTCTAACTTGGAATAACCTCAACCTCAGTACTATTCATATAGTATCCTTTACTACATATTAGAAGAATAAATTGTTTTATCAATTAGAAAATAATAGAATAAACCCATTTACTTATACAAAACATGTTTATTTTTTAATAGGTATAAAAGTATAAAAGTCTTAAAAATACACATACACATTTTTAAAGTATTTAAACTATCAACTATCACATTGCGTGAATGAACCTGTTTGTTCACCACAACTGCAAAAGATTACGTTATGCACTGACGTAGACAAAAAAATATTATTTTGTCCTCAATAATATTAATAACATACCAATAGATCATGATTAATAATTTATAATAGCTATTATATAAATAAATACAAATTTTTTATTTTTATTTATTACTTTTTTTTTTTTTAATGATAACAATATCATGTATTTAATGCATCACTCAATACTGATTTTCGGTAACGGGGCGTATGCCATTTTGTGGCTGTCCAAATTGTGAATACTGCTGGGGTTGTTGATTGTAAGCAGAAACCGCATTGGAATGATACTGCGGGCGGATAAGTTGAGATTGTTGTTTCAATTGCTGATTGAGTTGATGATTGAGTTGTTGAAATTGAGGGTGCGTCGGCAGAGGTTGAGGTTGAGGCTGAGGTTGAGGCTGTTGATATGGTTGTGGTTGTTGATACTGGGGTTGAATATACTGAGATTGGGGTTGAAGTTGTTGGGGCTCTGGTTGCTGTTGATAAGGTGTTATTGGGGCGGGTGCAACTTGTTGAGGGACGTAAGGTTTGTCTAATTTATAACTTATGCTGTTGGCAATTATATTGTAAGGAACTTGCGATTGGAATTGCAAGAGCTCTTTTATAGAATTTGGAAGATTGGTTGAATATTGGGGAGCTGTTTCTACTTGTGGTTGCGCTATCCTGCGGTACTGAGACAAATCAACTTCTTGTTGCGGTTGCTGAGGCTGTTGGTGTTGATACTGCGGTGCTTGACGCTTTTGTCTGTGATTACCAATTATTTTATCGGCACTGAAAAAAAATTAATGATAGTTGGTTATATATTTACAAACTCTTTAGAGCGTACACAGAAAAAAATGTTGTCTTGGGTCAAGAAAATATTCTGGAAGACAAACGTTTTCAGGAACCAAGTCAAGATTTTTTTTGAGCCAAGATAATTTGTTTTGGTCAGAAGAGATTTCTACTTTATCCGAGAAAATTACGGTTTTTAAAAATATCCCAGAAAGCCAGAGTTTCAGCTCAAGAATTGAAATTAAACTTTTGACATCTTGATGACGTACAGTATATATCAAAAATTTCAGTTCAACTTTTTAGTTCTCTTATACGTAACATAACATATAAATTTGACGTAAAATTAAAGCTGTTATTTTACGTCAAGCTTATGTGTAATTTCACGTGTGGGAGAGAGCAAAGAATTGAATGAAATTTTTTATGTGTACGAGGCGTCATCGAGATGTCAAATGTTTCATTTGAATTTTCGGCAGTGTTACATGTCTACTCACAACATCTCTACTCGAGGGATATGGTGATAACTCTACTCATTTACTTTTGTTCTCAGCCTCAACTCTACTCAAATATTTTTTAACTTAGCTTCAACTCTACTCAACATGAATTGCGATTTTATCGATAGGCTAAAATACGTGAGTAGAGTAGTAGCTGAGTCTAGTTGAAGCTAAATAGAGATATAGCTGAGTAAAGTTATCACCATTTCTCCTGAGTAAAGGTGTTGTGAGTAGACATGTAACACTGTTGAATTTTTGGATTCAAATGTTGATCATCTAGAGAAGTTCTCATCGAAGTCAATTTTTGCTACCTCAATTTTTGATCTCACGTGTACCTGAAATATCTGCTAAAATTTGACTATCGGTTGAGCTCAACTGACTATTTGGTATATTTTCTTGAATCAAAAATATTTACCTTCAGCTGGAAAATTTTTTTTCTGTGTAGAAATAAAAAATGACAAGATACCTGAATTTTTCTGGAATGCCGCTAGTGTATGGAGTTTGGGATTGAAACTTTAGTAATTGCTGAATATGAGCCGGGAGATTAGTACTGTAGTGCGGTTGAGGTTCGGCTGCGGGCTGAGATATTCTTTTGTATTGAGATAAATCAAGCTGTTGTTGTTGTTGAGGCTGCTGATGTTGAGCTTGACGTTTTTGGCGATGTTGATTTCCTTGTTGAGCCGCTAATCTCTCGTATCTAAAAAGTGAGAAATAAAATTAGTTATTTATAAATTAAATATAAAATAATTTATCGCTCGAATTTATACCTAAGATGCTCGGGAATACCGTTGACATAAGGAGTCTGTGCTTGGAATTTCAACAATGCTTGTAAATGAGCTGGTAAATTGGTACTGTAGTGAGGTTGAGCTTGCGCATGAGTTTGACGTTTTTGTCTGTGTTGGGATCCTTGTTGTGCTGCCAATCGCTCATACCTACAAAAAAATTTGATAACATAAATTATTGACAATTTCTTGTACAAAACAATGATTTTGTAAAAATGTGTACCTAAGATGTTCCGGAATACCGTTGACATAAGGAGTCTGTGCTTGGAATTTCAGCAATGCTTGTAAATGAGCTGGTAAATTGGTACTATAGTGAGGTTGAGCTTGAGCGTGAGTTTGACGTTTCTGTCTGTGTTGGGATCCTTGTTGTGCTGCCAATCGCTCATACCTACAAAAAAATTTGATAACTTAAATTATTGACAATGTTGTGTACAAAACAATGATTTTGTAAAAATGTGTACCTAAGATGTTCCGGAATACCGTTGACATAAGGAGTCTGTGCTTGGAATTTCAACAATGCTTGTAAATGAGCCGGAAAATTTGTACTGTAATGAGGTTGAGCTTGAGCATGAGTTTGACGTTTTTGTCTTACACGTTGGCTGTGACGAACTGGTTCTGGTTCAGGCTGACGTTGGAATTTTGGTTGAGGCAAATTCTTTTCTTGAGCCAATAAAGCATCATACCTACAATTAAATGAACAAAATATTCAAAATTACAATAGTTTTTAATTATGACATGTCTTATTAAAGTTTGCTATTAAATTGAATGTAAATTTTTACCTCCATTGTTCAGGAATGTGATTGACGTAAGGAATTTGCTGCTGGAAGTTAAGCAGCTCTTGAATACGAGATGGAATATTTGTTTGTAGTTTTGGTTGTGGTTGTTGTTGAGGCTGTTGTGGTTGTGGTTGTTGTTGTTGCTGTTGTTGTTGGTGTCTTGATTGCTGACGGCTATGACGAGGCTGTCCAGCTTGACGTTTTTGTCTCGCTGGCCCACGTGGTCTTCCGCGGTACAGAGGGCGAGACCGTTGTTCTACAGGCTGATGAGCTTCAGGTGCTGGTTCAGCTGCAGCTTGTACTGCTGCTGGTTCAGGTTGAGCTTGTGGCCGAGCCTGTGGCTGAGCTTGGTATGCTAATGCACTATTGAATTCATATCTAAAAAAATTATGAATGTTTTTACATGTTAGTCAAAAAGCTCAATAATATTTTTTGATTCTCAAATATTTACCTAAACGGTTCGGGAATAATGTTCATGTAGGGAATTTGCTGTTGGAATTGAAGTATTTGCTGAATTTGCGGTGGCGCTTTATCGAATACTTTGTAATTTGGGTATTGTCTTTGAGCAGGAGCTACAGGAGCTTCTGCTTGTTGTTGATACTGTTGTTTTTGTTTCCTACGTCGAGGAATTGGAGCTGGTGCTGGTTCATACTGTTCTGGGCTTGCAACAGCATGTGCTCTTGCTGAATGATGATATGATTTCCAATTAACATTTGCTCCTAATTAATTAATTTTCTTTTAGTTCAGTAATACCGTTTCAAGTTTCGATCCTTTTATGAATGATCAGTGAAAAAATTTCTTAAATTTAAGTTTAAATTACCGCTGTTAGGATCTTTGTATTGCAAAGCGCGCTGTCCTCCTTGATTACCATCATAAGGACCTTGGACAGAGCTCTGACTGTGTCCATCAGTAGCTCCTTGAATTTGAAAATTAGCATTTCCATCCGTAGCTCCCTGGATCTGGAAATTAGCGTTTCCATCCGTAGCACCTTGAATCTGGAAGTTTGCGTTTCCGTCGGTAGCTCCTTGAATTTGGAAATTTGCGTTTCCGGTCGTTGGGCCATAGTATTCAGCCCTACCGTCCGATGCGCCATGGATTTGGAAATCGGAATTTCCGTCTGATGCACCTTGGATATTAAAATTTGAATTTCCATCACTGGCACCTTGAATTGAAAAATCTCCAGTACCTAATGATTCTTTTTGAAAAAATAAAAAACCAATCAGTCAATCAATATATTTTTTATTTAAGTTAGGTACAGTACAACCTGGTTATAAGTTACTATAAAGGGCTATAGTAAAAAACTTTCTTGGAAATGGCTTTTCCCTGCTACTATCTTTTAATCTGTTGGTATTTGTGCCCGCAGGCAGTCCTTTTATAAGTTAATTGACATTTTTCATTAATCTACATTCTCTCCCGAACTGCTCGAAACTTTGATTTAGCTTGAATAATCCGAGAGTAAACGCTCGGAAAGTCGAAAATTCATCAGGGATTGAGCAAATTGTTCCCTTTCTGGGTAAACCTTGTAACTACATTTTTTTCATATTTGAAATTATGCACTGATAGAAGGATTTCTTAGCATTTAGAAATATTTCTTAAATAGTAAGAAATATTTGTTAAATACAAACAAATGATACTTATGGAATGATTTCTTAAATACCAAGAAATCTATTTAAATGCTAAGAAGCCCTTCTATCAGTATGAGTGAAAAACATTCTTTGATACTATTATTGTATAAAAAGCTTCAAATTTGAATAATTATGACAGAATGTTCGAGAGACTTTTGAATTTTAATATTTCCATTAACGCACGTGTAGCAGAATAGATATTTTGATCGATTTCTGAAAAAATTACAATTTTCCAGTTACGAGATTTATCCAGAAAAGGGAAGAAATGGATAATAGCTTGTTCGAAACCTAATGGTAACAAATTTAGGAAATCCTTTTTAGTGTATTGAGGAGAAGTTCCATCTTAACATTTATCTCGAAGCAACCTGATTACCAGTTCGGGGAACTGGTACCATAGGAGGCCTTTCCAAGCTCACTTCAACCAGAGTATCTTTATTTCCTGAGACGGTACTAATGCTTGGCTCAAAAGAGGTATGGATTCATGGTGGCCGTGGTTAGATATTTCGCGCAATGATGATTTTTTATTATACTTCCGGTTAATGTCCACTTTAATCATCAATCGTTTATATTTTTCGGCTAAGAGTGTTGTCCAGGGTAGGGGTAGGGATGCTCCGCAACGCGTGTATGTCCAAAAGCCGCAGAAACGGTTTCCCGTAAAACGGAGGTGAACTTCGGTCCCATTATATTAATTAATTAATTTGCGTACATGCTTGATTAACGTATAAAAGGACGACAGAAACAATCTTCTTCGCGACAACCGAAAATTTTCGTTAGTGGAATTGGAGTCGGGGTACCATTTCGAGACGAGCCAAAAAAAAGGAGTGGAAGTAACTTATAGCCGAGTAACTTATAACCAGTTTGCACTGTAAATGTAATGAAATTTACCTTTTTGATCATCGTAACTAATACCCTTTTGTCTATCATACGTTAAACCTTGAGCTTTTCGATTGCCATCACTTGGTCCTTGAATTCTAAACTGAGCTGCACATAGCGGCAGTGCCACCAGAAATAATAACTGAAATAATTTATAAATTTAAAAAATACAATTCTAATTCATCAGCAGAAATCTAACTGGTAAATATCAGGAAATGAATGTAAGAAATTATCATATATAATTAATGCAGTGCGATAAATATTGGCCGTGTCAATAATTTAAAAAAAATCATCAGACAGATTTATCAAAAGTAAGTGGGAATAAACTATCTATTAGTTTTCTGAGATAAATTAGCATAAGACTGCATCGACAAGTGGAAGGGAAAGTTGCCAGTAGACTAACTGCACAGTTGCTTTTGCTTTTTTTACTTTGTATATATTTATATATACATGTTAATAGACATGTTTGCAATAAATTTAGATTTATCGAAGATAATAAGATTTTTAGTACGATACATTTGACCTTTACAGATTTTAACAAATAACTTGTTGACGTCTTTGTTGATATTTATATTATATATATTTAGGGATTTAATTGAGCAGCTAGATCATTAAAATAAAATATATATATATATATAGATATATGTGTGTCATTACTCCCCGATATTACGTGATTAGAAAGTAAAGTAAAACAGTAAACTTGCCTTTCCTTGCGCATGCTACAGTTCGCAACAAGTTTTCTGGGCGTGTTATATGTTTACGATAAAAAAGAGATTGTAATTTATCTAACAAATTTCTCAATATTTTTAAAATCTTTATAAACATTTTTTTAATTAAACTATAAATTTTTAATTTATAAAATATTCAAGTCCTAAATGCACTTTAAAAAATCGGGAGTGAATTTTGAATGATTACGGACTTTGTTTAAATTCAAACTCACTCGAAATTTGAGAGTTTTTTTAAAAAATCACTCCGAGTGATTTTGGGCTAGTCTAGATTTTGTTTAAATCCGCATTCACTCCGATTCAGAGTTTGAATATTTAAATAAAAACCTTCGGAGTAAATTTCATTCAAAAGGGAATAAATAAATAAACAGTCACCCGCTCCGTAATCACTCCGGATTTAATCCGAGTTCACTCCGAAAATTTTTTGCAGTAGTAAATGACTTTTATTTTAAATAATAAAATTCATTAGATTAAATTGGCATTCAAAAATATATCGTCTATAAACAAATGAAATTTAACAACACTTGAAAGCATAAATTCAAATGATTATTAGATTTTTATTTAAAATTAATTACTTTTATATTAAAGTGATAATTAATGAGTATTGTTAATTAATAAATATAATTTCTTTGACCTATTATAAAACATCGAGTGCAATAAATTTAAAAATAAAATCGATAAATGATTTTTAAATAAAGATTTTTAATTAATTTAGTTTAAAAAATGAATATTTAATTAAAAATAAAATATAAATAATTAAATTAAAATTAACAGAATAAAAATGTGTTAATTGAATAAAAAAAATATAAAACTTACGAGTAATCTCGTCATGATGAAGAGGCAATGCCCGGACATGCTCAAGGGTGGAGTGTATCTGAGGCGGGCGCGCGGCTCTCGAAACCACTTTATAGGCGAGGGTTATAGGCGAGGGGATGTGACTCGTGAAACCCACCTCCATTCCATTTTCAACTGCTTCTGAGTTAACTTTTAACCATCTACTTCATAGATATACATATCAGTCCACTTAATATCTATATCTATATATATATATAAATTATTACATTTGTATTTTCATGATTTACTAGTAATAAAAAAAAGTATAAAAAATGATTATTACACTAGTCTAATTCATGATCGACTGGTTACAGAATCAGCTGAACTTTTCCATTGCTGTCTGACAAGACGTAATCTAAATAATTTTTTCCGTCAAATGAGAAAAGAAAACTTATTTAATATCGTTATTATTTATAAGGTAGACTCAGTTTTTAATCAGGCAAGTAAGTTTCCTATTGTAGATTAGTCATTTACTCTCGCGCAAGAGTTTACTTTTAGACGGAAGTTCTAATATGGATTAAAACTCTTCAATGCTTGTTTTTAACGATCAATCAACTCATTTTTTTTATTTATTTATTAATAATATCGCATATGTAATCATATTTTTTAAATATAAATTAAGTGTTATAAAACCTGACATAAGGTTACTTAATTTTTAAAATGAAAAATGAATAAAAGTCAATAGAAATAATTATTGAACATGCATATTTATTTGTTTAAAAATTATATAGATTAGTGATGGTATGCAGAAACGAAAGGGACATCCAACACGCGGTATATATGGTATACATATATAGTTTTAAACAAGAACGTATAAAACCATTGCAGCGTGAAGGCCACGAAAGTGGATCGCTTAAATGGTATAACTACTAAGGCCTTCCTGATCCGGAGAAAATCTTACTATCCTGTTCGGTAAAGTGAAATCCAACAAAATTGACCCCCACCCACTCGTCTTTTTCTAAGCTCATTAGATTTATTAGTCCAATAAAAATCTTATTTTTAATCATATATTGTAATTAGTAAATCACACGCTTTATTTAATAACACATCTAATCAGTCTCGAATATTTAACTTTTATATTTTCATGAGAGCGTTTCTTTTTCTTTTACTTTTCTTGTTTAATGACTTATTTTTTTTTCTTGATGAATTTAATAAATAAATTTAATTCACAGTACGACCTGGTTATATATAACGATGTTCTAATTAGCAAATGGTCTAACTCCATTTTAGGAAATCCTTCTTTATGAAAAAAATTTTTTTTCATCTGAAAATCAATCCTATCTAGTATATGTATAGTATTTTTGTCAAGGTTACTCAAATGATTTTTTCTCTGACTATTAGTATCTGAGAATTGCACAGAATCACCTACGAAAAATCAGTTAGACACTTTGCTAATTAGAACGTCGATAAGTTACTCTGCTATAAGTTACTTCCCCTCGATTTTTTTCCCTCGAAAATTTTCGGTTGTCGCGAAGGAGATTATTTCTGCAGTCCTTTTGCAAGTTAATAAAGTATGTACGTAGATAAATGACAAACGTCAACTAACTTATAAAAAGACTCCGGATACAAACACGACGAACACATACGTAGAAAACCGAGCGATCGCCGAGTACAAGAGAGTAGTAGGAGAAAGTCATTTTCAAAAAATTTGTCTTCTATAGCCCTTTATAGTAACTTATAACCAGGTTGTATTTGTATATTAATATAGAAGTGACTCCATATGTTGGCATATAAGTTTTCTCCATTATTTGATAAACTGTAAAAATTTTACGTAGTGAACGCGGACTTAATTCGGAATGAATTCGGAGTTACTGCAGATTTAAATAAAATCCTAATTCTCCGCTGAAAAAAACAAACTCCCAATTCACTCCGTATGCGAAGTGATTTTGTTTAAACTCCAGAATTCCAAGTGACCGAGTGAATTCGGATTAAAATAAAATCACTCCCGATTTTTTACAATGTACAGTATTAATTTTTCCTGTCACGTAGAAAATTTGTCCACATGTTAACAGAGAAAGAGTTCTTATACTACATTAAAAAAATCATAATTTTTTCGTTATGGAAAATAGTACTTAGAATTATTTGAACCGAATCACAAACATGAAATTTGAAAAAAATTATTTTAAGCCGTCAATTTTTTAGTGTAGTAGAGGAAAGCCATTTCCAAAAATTTTTCTTCTGTAGCTCTTTACAGTAACTTATAACCAGGTTGTACTGTACTGTAAAATCAAGGGTGTAGTCAAAATTTACACACTTACCAGATAACATTGAAACGCCATAAGCAATACTCAGATATTTAATACACCGTGAAACGTGTTTTAAACGACTACAAAAAACTACAGAACACATTTAATATGTGTTAAAATAATACGTTTGTAACACACTTGGTTTTAGAGTGTGTAAATAATTCTAAAAATTTATTTCTTTTTACTAAGAACATTTATTTAAAATTTTTCCATAATAATATGATACACACATAAATTAATAACATACAATTGTAATGTCAGAAATATTAAAATTTTTTAATTACATATTTATTGATTGCAAACTTTCTACAGTGACATATCAATCATAGTATTTAAATATATATATTTATAAAATTAATATTTATAACTTTGTTCTTCTGAAATCTGTCTTACGGGAGGATCATCAACAATTTGACCGTCAGGTTGTACATAATAAATTTTATTTGGATAGTGTCCTGAGTATTTGATATCATTCGGCAAAGGCTGTGGGACAAATGGTTTTTTGAATTCAAATAAAATCTGGTTGGCTAGAACATTATACGGAATTTGCGCTTGGAATTGTAGCAACTGCTGAATTTCCGGCGGGATTTTTTGATATTCTTGACTAGATGATTCCTGATTATAATTCCCAAAATCATTTTCTAATGATCTCTTTCCTTGATCTTGACGTGATGAGTACGACGAACGTGAACCGAAACGTTGATTAGACCTTTCATCATTTTTGTATTTGATTCCGGCTTTGGGAGTTTTTTTAAATGATGCGATTGTGTGGGTTGGATAATTATTACGATAATCTGTACCGGTTTGTTGATTATTATTATGATTATTAGTATTCACATTGCTAGGTGTAGTATAACTTGGATGTCTAATTGATGAAGATTCTGCGAATTTTTGAGATGATTCTTGAGGCGGTAAATATTCTTGTGATTTGGCTTCCGAATTATCCTGTGCAACCGTTTGAGTTGGATTTATATTGTAGAAAAATGCGTAAGGATTAACGTAAGGAACTTGTGGTGTGTAAACCTGATTAATTATTTGTTTAATATGTTCTGGTACAGCTGAAAATGGTTTGTATTGATAGAATGATTCTTCTGGCTGTTTTTGCAGCGCAGGTTTAGCTCTTGGTCCTGCTTGAGGCTCTTGTCTCGAATTACGTCCTTGTTCATGTGATCTCCATTGCGTATCAGGATGCGATTTATCATTTATTTTGTATCCTAAAAAAATATTTATTATATTTAGTAATTAATTGTTTTTTATATATAAAAAATAAATGATTCTAAAGTTGGGAGATAACTAAAAACTTTCAGATTTTTTTTTTTAAATTTAATTTAAAAAAAAAAAAACTTAAAATATGCACATGTAGAAAATTGAAAAAACTATGGGTGCAATTTTTCGAAATATTTTTTTTTTTGTAATTTATTATTTTTTAAAAAATTCAAAAATTATTCGTCGGCTAACATTAAGATTTAAAAAAAAAAAATATTTTTATCAATGACTACTTTTTGATAAATATAAAAAATATAAAATTTTTGTTTCTAAAATTTATTGACGAAAAATTTTTTCTTGAATCAGTGAAATATGAAAAATTCATAAATTTTCTTTCACACATAAGTTAGCTGACGTCTAGTAATTTTTTGATTTTTTTTTTCTAGATAAATTATTTTTAAAAAAATATTTTAAAAAAATGCACTTGCAGTTTTTTAAATTTCCTATATGTGCATATTTTTAGTTTTGTTTTTTTTTTTACGTTAAATTAGAGAAAACGAAATTTGAAAATTGTTAATTGTATGCTAACTTCAGGATCGTAAATTTTCTGCTAATAATTTTTTTTTGCAAAATAAAAAGTCGACCAAAAAAACAACTAAAAAAAAATCTTGAGTCGAAAAAATTGGAATAAATAATATTGTATTTTTTAATCGGAAAATATCTAGTTGAATTATTTTTTAAATGAATAAAAAAAATATCACTAACCATCTGGGGTTCGATAGTTAACACGACTTTGTTGTGGTGCACGAACTGTACGATGTGCAGCAGCATCTTCAGCATGAATCAACTGGCACGACACAGTTGCCAGAAGGAATGCCTTTAAATAAAATAAAACAACACAGAGTATTACAACTATTCAAAAGGTTATTTGTGATGTTACTTGTTACATTGATGATGTAACTCGCGGGTGAATCTAATGAGGATAGAAAGTATGTAAAATGTGCATCCATATATCCTTGAATATATACGCTTCTTCATGCATATATAATACATTCTACGATATTTATCTTATTAATAATCTTAATTTATGTATCCTCATTAACGCTACAATCAATTATTATAAATTACTATAATAAAAATTAATAAATATATAAAATAAAATTTAAATATTTTCTAGGAAAAAATAAAAAAAATTTTGACACTTGGAAAATTAAAAACGCACATTCACTTATTTATTAAAATATTTACGTACACAGAAAAAAATAGACTTTTTGTTGCAAGAAATATTTCGCATTAGAATTGAAGGCAAAAATTTTCTTAGAAACAAAAAAAAATTGTTTTTACTTCAAGAAAATTTTTGTTTTCAATTTAAAAAGTAAAAAATTTTTTGAGACGAGTGAAAATTTTTTCGAAGTAAAAAATTCTTTTGTTAAAAAAACCTTTTTTTCTGTAGATAATAATTCACTCAATTAAATAATTTTTCACTTTTAATTAATCTATAAAAAAAAAAACACTTGATATTTGATGAAATGAAATGAAAATTATAAATATTTGAATAGTAAAAATTTTAAACTCACGGTAAAAAATATCATCGCGTTAACAAGGATTAGATATTTATTTTCCGTGGATGTGCGACACAAGTTTTGTTGAAGAAATCAGCCGTGGAGACTTGAGAGACTTCTTTATAGAGGCTGAGGTTCTCTCATGTAATTGGCTCTATTCCCGCTGCAATGCTTTAATACTTAAAAGATAATATTTGCCTGAGGTAAAAAGTTTCCATTCAAGAAACTCATAAAATTTCACAGGTACTATCAGATTACTAAAATATTGTTCATGAGTATTATATATAATGATAGATATCTATTGTTGCAACAATAATAATAATACCCATTAAAATATAATAAATAATATTCCGGAAGTTTAAAATAATTTTTATTGTCGTTATTAAAAAGCGATTCTAAATAATTGTTGCATATAAACGATGGATTTATCAAAAATTTTTATTTGTAGATACAGAGAATTATATTCAAAGTGAAATCATAACTCTGGATGTAGGTTTTGATATTTTTTGCTGCAAGGATCCTATAGAAATTATTATAAAGGAGAAAAACAATTTTGTACTACAATAATATTTTTATTGTCTGCAATAATGTTTTATTTAATTATGAAAGTAATGTTTCGAAGCTACATGTTTGTATATGTTATATTACTATAAATGGTAATCGTTCCATTTATTATATATAAATTTATAAAAAATTTCATTGTTTTATTTAATAATAAAATAAATAATTTTTTCCGTTTGTAAGATCTGCTGTTTATGAACTTTAGTAGGATTTTATTTTCTATTATTATTATTAAATAGAAATCATAAAGTTTTTTATAAATTATTTATGATACAGAAATTTTTAAAATTAAAACTTGAATTTTTATTTTACAATTTGTATCATTATGCGTTGAAGATAAATCGGAATCTTTTTTCATCTGATGTATGATCGTTGGGTAACGAATCAAATGACGGTTACATCACCATCTGTCTTTCCAACTCACGGGGTTATTTGTCAACAAACGAAAAAATAGTACCCTGGTAGCCAAGTTGACAGCTTTTAGCAGCAAGTTGTCGCCAAGTTACCCGCAAAAATTAGCATTTCCATAAATTGATGTCAACTTTCTGAGAAAGTTGGTAACAACTTGTTGTCAACAGTTACAAAAGCTGAAAGTTGACGACAACTTGATCGCAACTAATTGACACCAACTTTCTGATCAGAGACTCTGGCTATCAGGGTAAATTTGAATTTATACTCTGATAGCAAGACTTTTTGGTCAGAAAGTTGGTTTCAATTGGTTGCGATCAAGTTGACGACAACTTTAAGCTTTTTTAACTGTTAACTACAAGTTTTTACCAACTTTCTAAGAAAATTGAAGGCAACTTTCCGTCAACTAACGGAAAGTCAACTTTTGCCACCAACTTTCTCTGAACATTGGCAACCAGTTGCCGCCATCTTATGGAAATGCCAATTTTTTCGGCCAACTTGGTGACAAGTTGCTGCAGTACATTGTCACTGGCTTGCTGTCGCAGCCTCTCTATCAGGGTAAAAACAAAAATTTGTTTTTCTATTTCAATTAAAAATTTTTTAGCGAAAAATGAACAATTTTCAAAAAATTTTCAATTAATTTTGTAATTATAATTTTAAAGGCAAATTTTAAACGGGTAAACAGAGATCATTAGACTGAGCCTTAAAATCTTGATTGCATTCGCATAGATTATCAGTGCAATCAGAGTGATCAGGAAAACATATATCATCTTTTATACATAATTGACCTAATAATGGCATACATGTTCTGTTTTTTTCTTCGTAATGAATAGCACATTCACATACTCTGTGTTTGTTGCATCTTGCATGTCGGATTTCTTTACAGTCGCGATTAATGCGACAGGGCTTAGGTGGTTCAACTGAAAATAAAATCAATTAAATTCTTTTGGATATCAATACTTATTAGCTCTGTACAATTGTACAATTGCAGGTATGGTGATAAAAATTTTTTAACTAAGGAAAATTTCACACCTACATGGTGAAAGAGAGTTTCGTCCTCATAACAAAAGGTAGGATAACGAACAATTTCTTTTTAGTGTCAATTATGATAAGCTTACGGTAACAAATGGAATTATTATAATAACAAATAAAATTGTATCGTAGTTGAGTAGTCGATTGGTTACGAAAACACATGATATTCATTATAACAATATTATCTTACTTCAAAATAGGCAACTAATTCCGGCGATTTAGTCGCAAGAAATAAGATAGTAAAAATGATGTTATAGGGCGACGACGTTTACATCAGTTTAACACGACCCCCAGCACTAGAAAAATTATGTAAGCAATTTAGGGAAGCCGTGGAATCTTAGCAGGAGAGCTATTGGCCTCAAAAATGGGCAAAAATGCCGATTCCGGCTATATAATTATAAAAAAAAAATATCAAAAAATGAAGTTATAGGGCGACAACTGCTCAGGAGCATTGAATACGACCTTCTGCCCTAGAAAAATTATATCAGCAAGTTTGGAAAGCGATAAATTCTCTGTTAAGAGAGCTGTTGCCGTCGACAATGGGGATGTCCTAATTTGTTACCCTAAGTAATTTTAGCTTATGAGTACAAAAATTTCGTCAGTGCTCTAAATTCACGTTGTTATTTTAACAAATCAATGTTTTTTACTGTAATATAACTGTTTTTCGCAGTTACAAACCATTGCTAAGTGCAACAAACAATTCGCTAGAGTTTCAAGAACATCGTTATCATAACGAATTGTTCGTTATCCGTATATTAACCCAGAAGTTCGTTACCGTAAGTTCTCTTATCTTCTGGTTACAAAAAGTTTTTTCCGTGTACTCGACTAATTAAGAGGTGTTATGGCAAAATTATCTGAAAGTTAGTAAAGTACTTGAATGACACCTTACACACAATAATTATTCTTACCACAATGACAATACCATAAACCGGATGCAATTATCGTGGGTTGAAACTAGCTGGCACACCTAGTAAAGATACATTTGCTAAAACAAAACGGCTTCTTGTACTTGTGTACAAACATCACTTAAATAATTATATGGACCAGACCGTGATTGAAACCTGTATCGACAACACCAACAAACGCATCAGTACCGAAAAATATTTTTATATACAGTCATACATCACATAGATTCACAATAGACTTTATACACTTGAGAGAAGCGAAGGAAAATACATATAGCAATAGTAATAGAATGATCAAGGCCTTTTGGCCCCGTAGATCCTGAGAAACTCGAGATCTCAGCCGTAGTATAAAACGCCCCTCTTGCTTATTCCCGCCGCATTATTGTTGTTCTTCGTCTTATTGAACGTTCCAATACTAGATACATCAATATGTATCCGATTATTGTAAGTTCAATCTCAAAAAATACCATTATACTAAACAATAAAATTCAATTTTTCTATAAAACAGTGCATTAAAAATAAAAATATTTATAGATACTAGGATTAATCGGTTCATCAATAGCTCAAGATTTACGGCAACCATCAATTTTGTCCGAAGCGCGTTATCTTTCCGGTGATGGAACATTTGGTGCTGCTTATACTCAAGATGACGGAGTGCAATTTAAAGAAGAAAGTGACGCTAATGGTGACCGAAAAGGTTCTTATTCCTATATAGATCCAACCGGACAAAGAAGAACTGTTTACTATACTGCTGGTAAAAATGGCTTTCAGGTAAATAATTAATTATAATTATTGTTATTATTATTATCATAATTGAATAAAAAAAAATTTAGGCAAGTGGTGACGGCATTCCGGAAATAACACCGCCAACACCTGAATACGAGCCTCTACCAGAATATAATCCTCCTGATTATCGACCACCGCCACCACGTTCATATAAATTTCAAACAGACCCAGATGCCAGACAATTAACTTACGACTCACCTTCACCATCACCTCCTCCGCCGCCCCCTCGTCCACGTTTACATTCAAACCCACACCCACGTCCAGCTCGTCCGCGTATAATTTATCAACCCCAATATCAACCAGAGTACTCGCCAGTGACTCAACCACCCGAAGTCCATGAGTATCAATACGAACCGCGACCATCGCCGACTTACAAACCACGTCTACAAATTCGTTATACACCAGCGCAGCCTCAACCTCAACCTCAGCCGCGGTTTCAATCTCAGCCTCAACTTCATTATCATCAACCAAAACCTCAGTACCAACCGGAGCCAGAGTATAATGAACCCGAGCCTCAATATCAACAAACAGAGCCACAGTATCAACGACCTGATACTTACAGACCTTATATTGAGTATTCATTTCAAACTCCGACAAATCCAGCGCCTCGACCTCGATACAATGAAATCACAACTCCTGCGCCTCGTAAATTTTATCCACCAGGTAAATTAGATTTTACCAGAACTTCTGACGGATTCTCTTATACTTTCAATAAGAATTAATTTTATTTATATTTATATATTTAATAATATAGAACATATATTTATTAGTCGCAATTATTGTGTTAATTTTGTAACGGCATTTATTTCTTTTTTTAATAAAAATTGTAACAATACAATGCAAAGGTCAACAAGTGTGGTATTTAATTGCGAAATTTAAATTATTTTTTAAAAATAAATATTAATTAATTTCCGTACTACTTTACTATTTATTTTTATTTAATTTATTCAAGAACTATTGAGTGATATTTATTATAATTACGAGAAAGTATATGGACTGAAATAATCTTATAAATAATTTATTATAATCATATTGTCGTTGTTATGATAATGAAGTGTCGTGAAATCAATCATTAGACTACGCCCTGAAATAAAATTCTTAATTTTATTGCATTCAACATCGAGAAGAGGGCACAGTTATCTCACTGATGTGTTTTAAGTTCACTTCACTTTACTTTCATCTTTTAACCTTTGAGACTCTCCCTTTGTGATGCAAGAGACTCCGAATCATTCGTAAAATAAACGTTTGCCCACGATGCACATACATCAATTCACGGATTTAAGTTTAGTAGCAATCTATGGAAATGCCAATTGCTCATTACTCATTCATTATATTTTTATTTTGTTACTCTATCATTAATTTGAAATAAATAAATTGGGTGTGGTGCATCCCTACAGAGAATTTCTCTACATTATAAAATCTCACAAAGTTTTTCCCTGTACAAATCGACTCTACAAATAAATTTTTGCATCGCAACAACTCATCAGAAGATTATTTTCACATCGTTCCATTTCTACGTGAAAACATATCTCATATTGAAAATCTCTACAGCGATCATTTTTACATATATATATGTGATATATTCTTGGTCAACAAAATTTTATATCTATGAGCAGACATGAACAGCCATAAACATATATGAACAGCCATGAACAGGCATGATCAGGCCTGAGCGTATTTAACGTTTCAGACATGAACAGGCATGAACAACCATGAACATACATGAACAGACATGAACTGGCATGATCAGGCCTGAGCGTATTTAACGTTTCAGACATGAACAGGCATGAACAACCATGAACAGGCATGATCAGGCCTGAGCGTATTTAACGTTTCAGACATGAAAAGGCATGAACAACCATGAACAGGCATGAACAACCATGAACATACATGAACAGACATGAACAGGCATGATCAGGCCTGAGCGTATTTAACGTTTCAGACATGAACAGGCATGAACAACCATGAACAGACATGAACAGGCATGAACAACCATGAACATACATGAACAGACATGAACTGGCATGATCAGGCCTGAGCGTATTTAACGTTTCAGACATGAACAGGCATGAACAACCATGAACAGACATGAACAGGCATGATCAGGCCTGAGCGTATTTAACGCTTCACAGACATGAACAGACATGATCAGGCCTGAATGTATTTAACGCTTCAGACATGAACAGGTATGACCAGACATGACCAGGCATGAACAGACATGAACAGGTATGATCAGGCCTGAGCGTATTTAACGCTTTAGACATGAACAGGCAGGGACAGGTATGATCAGGCCTGATCATGCATGAACAGGCATGATCAGGTCTGATCATTTTTTCCCGGGATAGCGCTAAGTTTAAACAGTAGAATTTTTCTTTTGACATTTTATTAATGAAGTAGGTTAATTATATAAAAGATGGAAAGAATGAATGAAAGTGGAATTAAATTATATAAATATCACAAAAGGGATGATTCACCCTACCACAAATTTAGAAAATCTAGCGGTTGCTGCTTATAAACTGGTGGTATTGTGTTAAATTTTCGTATCAATTTCGATAATTTCTTTGGTTGTCTTATTCGATTAAATCGCTTCTTTTAATAATGGCTGCATATTCGCTCCAGATTTCATCCAAGTTAACTCAGAAGATTTTTTATAATGTATGCAACCCTTTAATAAATAATAAATAATAAAATGATAAAATAAAATAAGTGATATTTTTAATGATATTTATTTATATAAAGACATTATGAGTATACAGATGCATTATAATGATTATGGCAGTAATATACTGACTCTTAGCTTAAAATATGTGACATCAACGGTATAAAAAGTAGATAAAAACAGCTGCTAGAGGCGATGGCATTTTAATACAAATCTCTTAACAAAAATAAACTTAATCAAATAATAATAATAATAACTAATAACATAAAAAATTACATCAATATTACAATGAACCTTAAATCTATTTATTACTAAATGCGTGCCAGTGTGCCTCCTTCTATCGGTATACTACTAAAATAATCTAAACAAATATAATAAATTTACGGTACGTAGTTCCAAAGACAAGGCACTATGCGTCTAATAAACCAGTTCTTTAATTATTATTTATATTTTAAACATCGTTGCATATTGATTATCTATTCACACACTAGTTATGATTATTTATTTTTTAATTTATTATTAATTTGTATTTTTTTTTTTTTTTTTCATTATTCTATTTTATTTAAATTATCGTTATCATTATCAAAGATTATCGAAGCACAGAGAAATTTGATTGTTATTCAATTGCACTGTAGTTTTTTTTCACTCATCAAAATTTTTTTACGAACTCTTGTCAGTTACCTCACCTTGTTAATTATGTTTTTAATGTAACAAAAAAAAAATTAACATTTTTAAAATTCATAAAAATTTGATTATTACTTAAATAATGTATCAAAAGCATCATTCAATATTTAAAAACTAAATAATTTTACTATCAAATCACTGGAACAATCACTAAAGTAATAATAATAATAAATTTTAACATTGAAAAACAATAGTTATGTTTTATCGAAAATATTTTTTAGCTAGAAAATTTTTAATATTTCCCTGTTGTCCTTTCAAACTTCCTTTTATGAAAATTTAAAATTTAAAAAAAAGGAAGTTATTGATTTCGGTTCGATTTTTGAAAACCAAGTTTTTATCAGATCTTGACACTTTGAGATCCTAGAAATTTTTTCTGACTATTTCCTGTTTAATTTCCACGAGTGTGTTTGTAAACTAATTTTTGAGGTACGATATCTTTGGAACGAATCAACCGGTTTAGACGTTCTTGGCGGTAATCGAATGGGTTTATCAAGGCTTAGATCGATAGATTTTTAAGTTGATTGGTCGAGTATGCTACGAGTTATACGAAAAACAAAAATTAAAAATGTTTTTTTTTTTAAGGTTATTTTCGTGTAACTCATTAACTACTTGCCCGAATAACCTCAAAATGTATTGAGCTCCAAGTTTAAATGAGCAGTCTCGATTGCCACCGAGTACATGCAAATCGGTTGATTCATACCTAAGGTATCGTACGTCAAAAATTATTTATTTTTTTAGCTAAATGTATCTTTTTATGGTTGGAAAACAAAACCAAAATTTTTTTATCTCCAAGAGCTCAAAAATTTACGATTAATAACTACCTGAGCTTAAAAACAGCGAGAAGTTTTCGAGGTTGACGCAGAGTCAACCGTTTTTCAAATTTTTTTGTAGAAATTACTATATGTACAATAATTTCAACTAAACATTTTGTCCTTACAAAAACTGATCTCTTAAAATATTTAAGCCAAAAATATAAAAAATAAAATTACTTGAATTATCTAAAGAAATATAATAGTTAAAAAGAATTATAGTAGCAATCAGTCGTTGGCCAGTCTAATAAAAGTGAAAAATTAATAATATTTCCTCAGGAGGCACGGCAACTTCTCTATACTCGTGTTCTTAAAATTATTATCAATTTATTATACATATAAACTGTAATAATAATTATAATTATATTTATTAAAACCTGTTATAATTATATTTACGAAGACATAAAGGAAGAAAGCGATGTCATAAGCAAATTTAATAGATTATAATTTTTTTTTTTTTATAAAATATTATTAAAATAAAAATTAACATCGCAAAGTAATTTATAGTGGAAGCTTATTTACTTTTAAATTGTCACTTTACTTAAAATTTATTAAATAAAGTAACAAGTGTTGTATAATTTTAATTATATATTCCGACTTTATAGTTAAAAAAAAAAAAATTTCTTATTTATGAGGAATATTTCAAAATCACGATAAAAATATTTAATGGATATTAAATATCCACTCAACTAACAATATTATCTACCTTACGAAATAAAGTTATTGAAGATTAAATTTTAATTAAGAATTAATTAATAAAAAAAAAACAAATCACTAATTATTTTTAGTTAATTATATAAAAAAAAAATGATTATCTAAAAATAGAATCACAAAACGCGCGGTGATGCAGCCGTTATTATTATGTGTGTGAATGAATAATTATTATTAGTATTACTTTTTTTTTTTATACTACAGTAAGACACGTATCGACGTCGGATTACGATAGTGAGGAAAATTCTAGCTGCATAATGTAGGATCTACCATACCACGTGCTATCATTTCGGCAATAGCTGGATCCTGTTTAATCTGATTCTGCAATGAGTTCTGTTGCCCCGAAGGAAAATGAGTGCGAAGGTGAAATATGAATTCCTCTTTATTCGGGAAATCCATGCGACACACTGGACAAAAATTACCGCTTGTGTTGTAGGTTTGCAGCGGTGGTGCTGAATTTGGAAAATATGCTGCTGCATGTTGGGTTTGACCAGAATCTACTAAATGAGATCTGTAACATTTAATTTATTTTTAAATAATTAGTAATTGTTCATATTTAAATAAAAAATTTAATTTATACATCATTGCTCTCTACAATAAATTAAAATTTATTCCTTATTAATCCAATAGATTGCTACTATAGCAATCCGATTGTTAATATAGCAATCTAAATGATTAATATAGCAATCCGGATTGTAAATATATCAATACGTATTGTTAATACAGCAATGCACGTTTTGGCGTAGCAACCATTTATATAGATAGTTGATTTAACAAAACATTGTATGGGTAAAATAGTCATCTAGCCCTTACGCAAATAAAGTATTGCTATATTAACAATCTACGATTTTCCAAACTTTAAATGGTCACTATAGATGGTCACAAATATGGGGAACATAACCAAAGAATATGGTTAAATTGACAATACTTTTATTTAAAATTGAAGATAGTTAGTGCAGCAATCTAGTATTGCAAAATTAACGATACATTTTGTTATGGCAATCATCTACCATTAGCAATACTTCAGATGGTTACGATAACCACATTTTTGTTTCAGTGTACCCTCGTTCCGAAAAAGTTCCCATTAGAAACCAATAGCCTCATAAGAGTAAAAAAACGTTCATAGAAAGTTCCAAATTTGAGATTTTTGAATTTTTTTGAAACGAGGGTAAAATGTAGTAAAAATACATTTTCAAAAATAAATTTTAAAAACTTTCTTTTTTTACTCAAAAGACAAGCTTTTTTTTTCCTCAATCAAAATTACAAAAGTTGAAAAAGTTCCACTCGAAGTTCTAATCTGTCTCAAATATAGAAGTTCCACATGCCAAACTTTTTTGGAATCTTTTTGGAACGGATATTTTTTACACGGGAGATTAACTGAAGGTTTAAATTTAAAATCAAATTATTTTCTCCAAAACAATCAGTAGTATTATTTTTAAAATCTCTTATATATATAAATAAATAATTACCGTGCATGTTGCGACCATTCATCTCTTACAGTAAAGACTCTATTGCAAATTTCACAAACATAAGTAAGAGGTTCTTCTTTTAATTTATGAACAGAGACTTCTCTACGCAACTGCTGCTGCTGCTGTTGCTGTTGCTGCTGCTGTTGTTGCTGCTGCTGCTGTTGCTGTTGTTGCTGCTGTTGTTGTTGCTGTTGCTGCTGTTGATCAGAATTAGGAGCAGTAGGCGTTGATAATGGAGTAACTCCCGGTCTATGTCGAAGTTTATTCATGTGAATAACAAGTTTATCACGTCGTGCAAATGCTTTGCCTATAACCACACAAAAAATCTCATAAATAAAATGTCTAATAATAATTGAACGAAAAAAAATTTTAACGCTCAATTATCATTAAAGATTAAATGAATCGTTAAGTGAATTAAATGAGCCATAAATAAATAACGTACCACAAACTTCACAGGAATACGGTTTTTCACCCGTATGTATACGCATATGTATAACAAGTTTATCTTTACGTGCTAAGCCTTTGCCACAAACAGTACAAGCAAATGCTTTAGTTGTTGGTTCTCCAGTATTTGTAGCTTTTGAAACAGAACCAGGACGTACACCGCCTACATTGTTTGTCGTTCTTAACGGTTGATTTAATGTAGTCGCGCGATTATTTGTAAATTGTTGATCTGTTGTACCAGGAAATACTGGCATTACTCCACTTGGTCGTGCCATTGCTGCTGAATAATCTGGTGACCTTTATAAAAATTTAGTTTATTTAAATTATAAATTATTCATTTATTACTTAACAAGTATTGTTATATACAGGAACTTATTTAAATCACTATTAACTTAATAATTAACCATTTTATATTAAAATGATGACGTATATTATAAATATTCCAAGTAGTACACTTGCCTTTGAGACATCTATAAGATATCAGTTTTTAGGCTACTTTTTGACATATCTACTTGAAAAACTTAACACAAGTGACGACAAAAGTAAATTACAAATAGTGGTAAAATAAGTCTTCTAAATGACGTTTTAATTTAAATAAGACAGGAAAAACAACACAACTCGTCTCTATCTCCGGAACCAACATTTGCATGTCGTATTTATACCAAAAAGGATTTGTCTTATCCTTATAAGTGACATCTTTAAGACATCTTAAAGTTAACTCTGTGCTACTTGGATAAGAACACCACAATTATAGCGGTAAAGAAAAACAAAGAAAAGATCGTTTATTGAATCTATATCTATGAAATGATAGGTGTTTTTTTCGAACGCCCATCGCGCAAAAACTACTGAGTATTTTGACATGAAATTAGCATCATAAACTTCTACGTACTTCAAAGAAGTTTTTTAGCTGTATATTGTTATCATTCTGATGCTAAAAACTATATTGTTTTCAAATTTCATTTCAATAAATTATTTCGATTATCAATCGCTCTCAAATAAAACGAAAGAACATTATATATAGGGCCCTAAGTAGCACACTTGCTTTTATGACATCTATAAGATATACATTTTTAAGCTATTTTTTGACGTATAATAAGGCCAACATGTTGACAAAACGATCAGAAATTAATGTCATCGAAAAAATGTCTATTTAAAAGACGAGACGACAAAAGTTCGTCTCCGGAACAAACATTTGTATGTCTTATTTACACCAAAAAAGATGACTGAGACAAAAAAAAATTTGTCTTATCCTTTTAAAGACATTTTAAAGTTGTGTCTGTGCTACTTGGGGCAAATCTACCCGGACGTTTTCTTTTTTAAACTGTCATTTTCAAATGCAGTTTTTGAAGAAAATTATTCAAGTATTTTAAAAAAGTTTTCCATCAATATAAACTACATATTTTATATTACTAATAATCTTTTATTACCGCGAAGCGATACAAAATATGCGCTGTATTAATGTCATTAAGTGACTGACAGACAAGTTTCGTTTCTATTAAATAAGAAGAGGGCATTCGTTTTCTAAATATTCAAATGTTTTAGGATCAGTTTCACTTTCGTTAGACTATAACAAGTATATAAAAAATATATGCAAATATAAACTTACCATGTGCCAATAGAACGAAGAACTCGATGCCCATCATCGTAACCCAGACCATCATCCGGTAATGTAAAGGTAGGATTAAGTGGTTGGGGTGCTGATGAAAGTCCTGGACCAGTGAGTCTAGTCTGAGCTACTTGCTGTGCCATGTGTTGCTGCAGTGTCGCATGCGCCGCTGCATGTGCTTCCACATATGACGAACGCTGCTGTTGCTGTTGTCCGCTTGTCGACATTTTGTCTTTCTCGTTCTAACAATTATTAATTATTATTATTTTACTATTACTATTTTTATTTTTTATTGAAAAATTTATTTTCATCGTTTTTTACTCAGAAACTTTTTTTTTTAATACTTATTTTATATCAATAAATTCGAGTGACTTTTCAATTTTATACTTTAGTTTTTTATTATTAATTGTGATCAATTTTATAAAAAAAGAAGTTATCATATTTATTTACTAAATCAAAGCAATTTTGTCTAGTAAATAAGTTTATTGGAAGATATATATATATATATAATCTTATCAATTTGTGTGTAATTAACAAATATTAGGCGACTAAAGTTGATTATCAAGTTATCAAAACGATTATTAAATAAACACGACATTATATCTGTAATCAATCAATTAAACTTTGTGTTGTTAATTAAAAATCTATTAATGTTCAATGACATAATCTAATCTGCTGATGTATTTGTGAAATTTTGTTACTAATAATTTTATTTTGTTACTTTATTGTACAATTTTTAATTAAATATTTACAATAATATTATTTTTTTATCATTGTTTTATTATCGTAACATAAATAAGAAATAGGAGATTATAATCATTTTCAATTTTTTATAATAATCATAATAATAATAATAATAATTATTATTATTTTTATTTTATGATTGTGAACTTCAAAAAATTTCAAATAAAAAAAAAAAATATTAAAATTTGATAACTTAAAAAAGTTATTTATACTAATACCAAGGGGTGGGGGAGGAGTAAATTCAAAAGTTATTCCGTAAAAAAAGTTTCAAAATTTTTGATAAAAAGTAAACTGTTAGATTTCTTAGCAATTTCGAAAAAGTTTCACTAAAAAAATTAAAGGCAGTTTAAAATTTTTATAAAATGTTTTTGAAGTCTGTTAAAAATTACTAGAACATTAGCAAAAATTATTAAATCAAATTTTAAATTAATAATGTTATAAAATTACTCAAAAATATAATTCAGTTATGATTTCTCTCATAAGTCTATTACACAGAAAAAAAGAACTTCTTTCCAAAAAATTATTACTCGCCCCAAAAAATTTTTGCATGTGTATGCAAAGTATAGTCAATTTTGTTTCCATACAAAATTAAATCAGAATCATTAATCTCAAATATCAAAAAAAATAATAAATATAACCATTGAAAAATATATAATGATGTAACCAGATCTTTAATCCACATGCCTATTATAAGTTTGGTATAGGAAATAATTTTGAACTACGATATTTCCGTAGTTAAATTTCCGACCCGAGCTGGTTACGGTACTCAACTACAGGATTTAAACGTCGTATCCACCCATTAGCTTACGATGCAATACAATAGTAACTCTATATACTAGAGCGATCAATGTCTCGAGCCTACATTATACTCGCCCGGAAATTTAACCAAAGCAAATAAATTAATCTCTGCTAATTTGTATCATACATTAAAATAAATAATGATTACCATAAATAAAGTACAAAAGAATGATTGATAATAACCACAGTGACGTCGGAAAATATGTTTTAGTATAATAGAATATGTGGAATAGTATGATACTGTTAGCCAATGTCTAATAATTTTTGAATTTTTTTGAAACAATAAATAATAAAAAAAAAAATATTTTAAAAAATTGCACCTACGGTTTTTTTAATTGTCTACATGTGCATTTTTTTAGTTTTTTTTATTTGTCATTTATTTTTTGAAAAAAAAAATTCAAAACTTTGAATTGTCTTTTAACTTCAGAATCATAAATTAACAGGCAATTAAAAAATTTGATATTTTTTTTTCAACAAATAAATGGCGAAAAAAAAAATCTAAAAAAATGCACATGTAGAAAATTAAAAAAACTATTGGTGCAATTTTAAAAAATATTTTTTTTCTTCATAATTCGTCGGCTAACTTCAGTATCATGTTAATTTCAGGATAATGAAATAGTCTTGACAGTGTAACAAGTATTAAATATGTCCCTGTAATGTATACCGAGGGTAAATTGCAAAAACATACTTGTCCTTCGATCAATGCTGACTGGATTCTTCAGTGCACTCACCAGCAAAACTAAATAATACCCAATAAAAAAATAATCCTTGATACAAATAAAAAAATTAATTTCCCATCGTCCTCGATATTTTTAAAATAAATAAATAAATTGCAACAATTCATCAGCTCACATTTTTTTGACTCCCAAACAGCAACTCAATTTTCTTTCTCAACTACCCAAGAGTAAAATAAACTCAATTCAATTGTCCAATAGTCCCACGTACAAGTACATACATCACTCTCCTTTATCTCGTCGTTACTCCGATAATAAAGTCTTCACTCAACTCTCAGACAATACTCAATAAAAATCTAATAAGTCAATCAATTATATCATTTATCTGCAACTTCTCGTAAGCAAAAGTTCATTTTTTTATTGTAAAAAAAAAAAAATAGTAATAATAGTAACAAATATTTTGAATAAATTCGTAATTCGTAAACGCGACTCACGGAATGGACGAAAGGACAAAGGGATGCCCAAAAAAAAGTAAAAAAGTAAAACCGTACAAAAGAGAAAGGCCAGTGATAAAAATAAACAAAATCAAGTAGTTAACACCGCGATACGTGGAGACATATCGCTGTGTACGAGTTTCAAATCAGACTATTAAATTTTTTTTTTTGGTTCAAATTATATAAAAATTTGATTATTAATGAATAATATTAAAATGTATAGTATGATGATGATGATGATAATATATAAATGAGATGAAAAGATAAGAGCGAAGACGACACACACACTTGTACAACAGAAGGAGGCACGCGGAATGCAGCGTGGCAGACGAGAGAGGAGAGACTGGCGCGTCCGACGACTGTAACCGTCGTCGATGTGCCCCGAAACGTTGTGTTGTATATGATAGTGAGTAGAGGAACATACAACACTCGAACAAACTTGTGGAGACAAGAAACAGCGAAAACGAACGCCCATGAGAGAGAACGGATTATAACCAATATATACATATGAAAGTTATATATATATATAGATTGAGAGAGAATAAGAGAATGAGGAAAAAGTGGAGGGTCTGGGGCCGCGTGAAGGTCCTGCCACCGCGGACCTCTGCGATACGTTAACGTGTATTACGACCAGCTAAAAGCTACTCTATAAGACTTAAGTACTCGGTAAGTCATCACGTCTACAGTTTTAGTACATCTATCATTACATACTTGTATTGTGTACTTAATAAAAAGAAGTAATCTCATCTCATCTCCTGTCTAGTCTAGTCTACTTGTCTGACGTAATGGAGTAGTAGTACACATCCTTGATAAATAACTTTCACTACTATACTGCGGTACTGTACGGTAGATACCGCGTTCAGTACTCAGCAGCTACAATAGTGGCTGGAGATGAATAAATGATAATAAACTATCTGTGTAATGGATGCAAAGTGTAGACAGACAGACGTTATGGGCGCAGTGCGTCGGCCCGGTGACCTTGACATTGACATTCAGCCCAACATCACCACTTGACTCCTCGATCAGGGTTTATGTCAAGATCCATATGCGACAAACTGTGTAAACTACGCGACATATTTTTAAATATTGTCAAATATTTACACGGTGCTAGAGTGGATTACTTTATGACTACACCCACTTTCCCACCTGTTCCCACGAGTTGAGAATATTTTCGTTATTTTAAAATAAACAGGGTTTTCAGATGTCTCATTTTTTTAGGAATACTTTATCGTCCTGAAGTTGTAGACATTTAAGAATTTTCGGATTTTTTTTTCAACAAATCAATTACCTAAAAAAAAATTTTAAAAATGCACATGTAGAAAATTTTAAAAACTATAGGTGCAATTTTTTTTTTATAATATATTGTTTTAAAAAAAAATCAAAAAATTATTAGACGTCAGCTAACTATGACAATAAAGTTATTAGACATTTAAAAATTTTTGAATTTTTTTTAACAAAAAAATAAATATTAAAAAAATATTTTGAAAAATTGTATGTATAGTTTATGAAATTTTCGACATGTGTATTTTTTTTAAAATATTTTTTTTTCATTATTTATCTGTTAAAAAAAAAATTTTTTAATTTCAAATGTCTGCCAAATTTACTATCATCAACTAACTTTAGTATCATAATATTTTAGTAATCTAAAAAATAACAATAAATAAATAAATATTTTTAATTTAGGAGCATCAAATACTCTTTTGCTAAAAGAATGTCATTGTACTGACCAGCGAAAGATTTTATTCAAATGTTAAAAACATTTTCTTCCTTTGAAATACTTTTATTTTTTGTTTTATGATAGCTATTATTATATCTTATTTTAAAAATTTTTTGTTCGTGTATTGCGGTTGAGAGGCAAAGTCTCTGTACCTCAAACCTCCTCTTTAGATCTCTCGTCATTTACAAGCGACAACTCGCGCGGAGGGTATTGTGTGTTTGTTGTCGATCTTAACGAAACAGGTTTTCTCGGTTATAGTAGCAACCAACCGAGCAACCAAGGAAGGTAGCCGGCGCACCTGTACCTCTACTCAGCTAAACGGAAAAAAGAATATCGACTTTTACTCTTTATGTTGTTACTCCGACTCCACTTGCATTCGGCCATGTGTAACAAATCTTTAGACTTTACTTGCATTACGGGATTTAATATTTTAAAAGTATCCATTCCCATTACATACCTACACCAAGGATACAACATTACACCAAGTACCGAGAATTCTACATCCATTAATACCCAATGCTAATCCATGCCTGATTTATTGTTATTACAGCAAGTATGTAAGTACAGCAACAACTACAACAAGTACCAGTAGCAATAGCAGCTAAAAGGTGGGGCGAAATCGAGACGTTTATGCTTTGCTGGTTCAGTTTGTAGACATACATGCATACATTCATACATAAATACATACAGTACTTATATACATACGCAAATAAGTACTGTATGTATTTAAGTACAAAGGTCTAACAAGGACAGCTTGAGGCGAGACGTTAAAGAAAAGAGAACTGACTTTCGCTTTTCAAGCGCGACGCAGCCCGCGCCGATCAATAGCGCCGCAGCCAACGATACGGTTACACTCTCGTACTCGGTTTGCACCGTATGTGTGAGGGGGTGGAATTATTGAGACCGTCCCCCGCATCGAGAGCCAACTAAACGAGCAATACGACTACCGAGTCCCGAGTCCCGAGTCCCCAGTCCCGAGTTTCGTGACACGGGGAACTGGAAACTGGGAGGTGTAGGGATTTGTCTCCACAACTACACTAAACTACACCATCAGACCGTAGGGTTATGCAGTCAAGGGGTTGAGGGTATAGAAACTAAATCAAGGACCAGCCCAGACCGATCACCAACGCCCGTACATTATTGAACACTGCGTCATTTTAGTTATGTTTTATTTTTTTAGTTCTTATTCTTGTGACCAATTTAGCGAAACATATCTTATCATTTAAATATGAATAAATAAATGATAGATATTTTTATTTCCCCTGAGTACATTTATACATATATGTACATAGATTTTTATTTATCAAAAGTTAAAAATCTTGTATGCGCTTGATAATTGCTACGTTAATTAGAGTTTAATGTGGTATCACGAGAAACCACGTGTTGTCTTTATATTTATATAGATATATATTTTTATTAGTATGTGAGTGGGTGTGTATGTAGAGGCGTTGTTGTGTGAATGTAAAAGTAGCAAGGGCAAATGAATTTGCACCTATGCTTTTAAAGGGATGACAAGGCCGGGAGGATGGGAAGAAATAAACAGAAGCTAAAGGCCTGAAATCCCAACCAGCTACTGCTGAAGGTCTTGACATTCTCGACGTATTACACATAACACCCGTCCATTTATGCATTTAACCCGGTGTTCGTGCTAAGTCATTTGGATTTTTTAAAATTTATTTTGACGTACTTAGAAGCTTGTCGATTTTTTTTTTTTTTTTCGGTAATTGGTTTTAAATTATTTTGATGGACAAATAAATATGCAAGTAGTTAATTAGTTTACCTGATTACTGACTGATTGCGCGAGTTGTTTCAACGTATCCGCGTAATTTTTCAAAACTGTTTCAGTGGCCATACAACTTGCTCGGAATTCAAAAAACATATCCAATTTATATAGACACTTTTGGCATATATTTTTTGGTAGGACATCTTCTTTTGTTGTCTGAAAAAAAATAATTATTTTTAAGGGGTTGGTTTAAAAAAAATTTAATTATTTATGATACTGAAGTTGGCAGACTTTTAAAAATTTTCGGATTATTTTTTTCAACAAATCAATTACAAAAAAAAAAAAATAAAAATATGCACATGTAGAAAATTCAAAATACTACAGGTGTATTTTTTTAAATATTTTTTTTTATTTTCGTTTTTAAAAAAATCCGAAAATTATTGAACGTCAGGTAACTTACTTATGACACTGTCAGCCGACGATTAATAACTTTTGATTTTTTTCAAAATGATTAATGGTAACAAAAAAAAATATTTGAAAAATTGCACCTATGGTTTTTTAAATTTTCTACAAATGCATATTTTTAGTTTTTTTTTTTTTAATTGATTTGTTTAAAAAACGGAAAGTTTTTAATTGTCTCCTAATTTCAGGATTATAATTATTTATGAAAAAAAAAAAATTACTTACCACAGAACCTATGAGAGTACGAATTTTAAAAAGTATCTGTCTTTGCTCACCCTCCTTATCAAATATTTGTAGCTGATGATTACTTTTTAACGAGCACAGTCGACACAGTTCGGAATAATTAAAATTTTCATTCATTGCCATTGTTTGTGGGGGAAGGGTAATATTTTGTAAACTCAGTGGGTTACAGTGAGGTTATAATGACACGAAAAAAAAAATTTTAAAAGATAATTATTATTTATATTTACTATTTATTTAAATAACGATTGAAGTACTAAGTTTTTTCGAATTATCACTGGTTAATTTTTTGGAGTAACTGTTACTCTAGATGATTGTTAAGTTAAATGAGAATATAATGGTTGTTTATAATGTTAAAAGCACACATTAGTACGAGTATTCAATGCCGGAAGGAGTTAAAAGTCGCCATTTTTACGTCCCTTCGCAACCCTATTCAACATATATCCCGTAGGTGAATTTCAGCCCGACATTTTTATTGTAATTTTAAGAACACGCTGTGGAGAAAATATCAAACTGCAAAAGAATCTCAGATGATAAAAGAAACGCTGAAAGATCTATATGAATTGCAGTTGGTAGATCACTAAGACACAAAACTGCATTATCGACGTTAATGATGAGTGGTAACCCTGATAACACGAGTTGGTCGTGAAAAAGTTGGACATTCATTAGTTTCCGACCAACTTGACGACAAGTTTTCGACAACTTCAGCTTTTTCAACTTTAGGCTACAAGTTACTGCCAACTTTCTCAGAAAGTTGGCGCCAGTATGAAGCCGCAACTGGAATGCAAGTTTCTGAGAAAGTTGAATGCAAACTTACCGTCAACTTTCTCAGAAAGTGATCGTCAACTTATTGAATTTCCAACTTTAGCCACCAACTTTCTCAGAAAATGTCTATTAAGTATTGGAGGTACCAACTGTTGGCGGTCAACTTAGTGTCTAGTTGCGGCTGCAAGTTTCTCGTCAGTTTCTCGTCAACTTGGCTATCAGGGAATGACTGTGAATGTAGCAGGCATCAGTAGTGTACGGAATGACCGTCATTTTGAGTTTCCCTGATAGCCAGACCTTGCTCTACAAGTGCTGTAGTGAAACATTTACGGCTAACTTAACGAGAAAGTTTCTGGTAAACTTGGCAGGACAATACTTTCCTTTAAGTTGGCTTCAGAATACGGCAGTAGCTTGAATGTAATTTGCCAGAAAAACTTGCCGTCAATTTGAAGTGAAACTTTCAATCAACTTATCGGTCATTGTCTGACCGTAACACCTTGTAGTCAAATTAAATAGAAAGTTACAGACAATTAGAAGGGCAACTTAAAGGTAACGCTTGCTCTCCAACACTTTCCTTTAAGTTACCTTTAGATTACGGCAGTAGCTTGTAGTTAACTTACGGTTAGGGTGGCTATCAGGGTTTGGTCACAAGACGGTCCGCTGATGGTCTTGTGACCGACGGACCTAAATGACGAGCCTGTTCTATTGCGAAATGACCGTCACAAATTTTCCGGTCAAAGTCCGTCATTTCAGACCGTCAAAAATTTTTTTGTCATAAATTTGGTCAGTCGCATCTAGCTAGATGATTTGTGACCGTCATTAAATTTTCGGTCACAAATTTGGGCTTGGTCATGAATTTGGTCAGTAGCAACCAGCTAGATAATTAGACGCAATCTTTTTTGCAAATGATTGAGAAATTTAGTTTCCCTTCGTATTCTTATCTCTTGGTATTTTTAAGAAAATGGCGGCTTCAAAATTTGAATTTGTCTAAAAGTTAGAAAAGCGTTTGTAAGATGTCGCCACAATTGTGACGGTCCGTCATTTTATTAACGGTCCGCTGACGGTCTTGTGACCATGACATGACGGTCAAAAAATGACCTGACGGTCAGCCTCACATCACTAGGAATAATCCTGTCTTTACAACAGGATTTTATCCTGTTGCAGCACCTATTTTTTTTTCGTGTAGTATATCAATACATTAATAATATATAGATATACCAGAAATAATAGTTTGAGCCCGGCTTAAAAAAATTGGCCCGAAAGTACTGTCATATCACTGCGGGAGTTAATGCAAACCGTTGCTTAGTTCACAGAAATCGATTCTTGCTTGAAAGATCTGAAAAAATCCGATTTTTCGCAGAGATTTTGATGAGAATTAATACACACCCTCAAGGAATATGCATTATAGCAATAAAATAGATAATGATTTATCAAACCATTTTCATATTTATTTCACCAACTTACAACAGGACACCTTATTACAACGATAATCCATGCAAACTTCTTACCGCTTACAGAATATATCTTAAGAAATCATTCTGGCTTATAATTTTCAAAAAATTAATTTTTTTGTTAGGCTTTTTGAGAGTATATGTGTCTTAAATAGAAATCCCTTGAGAAGCTTCCCGATTTAGGTGTGCAAAAATTATGTAAAACTTCTTAAAAGTGTAAAATAACTCATCGTGGTTTGAAATATCTGATCATAATATAAATACAAATTAATAAAAATATCGTTTATAAAACACTATCTTACACAGAAAAAAAGGTTTCTTAGTGCGAAAATAAATTTTTTTTAAGCAATAAAAAAATTTTTGCGTCAAGAAATTATTTTTTTCCGCGTAGGTATATCGCGTTGCTGATGCCATAAGGGCGTATCTGCCTATTATACGCCCTTATGGCACCCGGGTGCCATAAGGGCGTGCCAAAAAATTTTTTTTGGGAATCGATGTAGTTATGCCTAAAACGGGCAGAAATGCAGGAAAAAATTTTGGTACGCCCTTATGGCACCCAGGGTACCTACCGGGAGCCATAAGGGCGTACCAAAAAATTTTTTTTTCGGGAAACGACATATTTTTACTTGAAACGCGTAGAAATGATGAAAAAAAAATTTTTTCAAATTTGAAATTTTTTGATACGCCCTTATGGCACCCGAGATACCTACTGGGAGCCATAAGGGCGTATCAAAAAATTTTTTTTTCGGGAAACGACATATTTTTACGTGAAACGCGTAGAAATGATGAAAAAAAAAATTTTTCAAATTTGAGATTTTCTGATACGCCCTTATGGCACCCGAGGTACCCACTGGGAGCCATAAGGGCGTACCAAAAATTTTTTCTTCCGGAAAAAACATATTTTTACTTGAAACGCGGAGAAATGACGAAAAAAAAATTTTCTTCAAATTTTAAATTTTTTGGTACGCCCTTATGGCTCCCGGTAGGTATCCTGGGTGCCATAAGGGCGTACCAAAATTTTTTTTTTGCATTTCTGCCCGTTTCAGGCATAACTTCGTCGTTTCCCGGAAAAAAATTTTTTATACGCCCTTATGCCTTTTCAAGGGTATTTTTTTGCGGATACGCCCTTATGGCATCAGTAACGCGATATATTTCGTGTTAATAAATATTCATATACCGTCTTCATTTGCTCACGATCAAGTGCAATGATACCATATGCTGAAAATTTATATTTTTCACTGGTACATGTCATCATTAACATTAACATTTTTTTAAATTTAATACTACAACTCGTCCACTCCGAGTCATAAATTGACTTTTGAATACGTGCTGTCTGAAATAAATAATTTATATTATAAATAAATATTAATTGAGTTATCATATGATATATTTGATATTATTGATACCATTTCTGTTGCCGTATTTGAAAAATTGCAGTAAATTAATATTTGGACAAAAATTGCAAATGCATGAACCACATTTTTTGTTACCAATTCCCAATTCCCTTCCGATAATTGCTGTTAAATTATTTATATATTTATTTTCGTAATAATAAAATTCATTATCATTCCATTCTACTACATGGAAAGAATTTATGCGTTAAAAATCACCGTGACAATCGTGATAATCGCTCGCTCAGAAGTCATGAAATTATTAAAGAATAAAATATTTTATTGATCATAAAAGAAGGAAAATATAACTTTTATCTTGATAAATTTCCATACTAAAAAATAAGGACATGCATTTTTAATTCTTTCCGTGTACAGTTAATCGAATAATGTAATTTTAGAAAAAACTTACTTTATCTAGAGAAAGAATACATATACAAAGATCCAATCCGTTCAATACCATTGTAAAAAATGCAATCAGGCTGTATGAAGATTCTATTTTTTCACATATTCTGTTTGAAATTTGAAAATAAGTCAAATATAATTGAATGAAAATAAGTTTCATCTTGTTAAACAATCAACTATTATATCTACATGGAAAACTTATTATTTTTTTAAATATATATGGTGTTAGTAACATAAATTACTACATTAATTAACGTAGCTCAATGTAACGCAAGTTGATGAAACGCGTTTTTTTAAATAATGTATTTTCTTACAAGAAATTATGCTATTGAAAATTTATACTCTAACATATTTAATGAAAAAATTTGAAGATTTCATTCGAAATTTTTTTCTTAATATAAACAATCCGAGCTAAGCTTGAGATTTACTGTATTTTTTTTTTTTTTTTTTTGAGTACTGTAAATAAATTCCAATTTTCTCCCAAGAAAATATTGTTTTTACAAAAGTTAATTTTTTTTTCAGTGTACTATGACACCATAACGTCCTCAGCTACAATAATTTCTTTATGTATACTTACGATAACATAGAACGATGTTGATTAACTAATTCTATAAAATGTTGAACGCAATCATCGTTGTTATCACGAACATCAATGTGTTGATTCATATTTTTAAAATCATCAGCTAGTACCTGTGAATCGAATCAATCGATTGTTAGTTCATTGGCAATCATTATCACTATAATTTAAATACCAGAAAATTAATTGAAGTGTGCGTCATAAGTTGAATGAAAATAGTATCACATGTTATGTAACAAACAGCAAAATAATTAACACATTGCTCATACATTAACAATAAAATGTATCGATTCATTGTCTGATGCGTAAATGGATATACAAGTGGATAGAAAGCAATTGAAAAATCCATTGTAGCATTCGATTGAAGGATAACTGTTTTGAAATAGTAAATAAATAGTAACCTGTAAAAGACCATTTATTACGCACCTAGGGAGAAACTTAGGACATTGCGACCTGCGCAATATTGTCACCCAAAGGTAAGGGCGACTAAAACGCGGGTTGTCATGCCTTATTATCTTTCTTTATTTGTCACAACAGAATAGAAAGTGTGGTTTTATAATAAAGTATATTTTAGATTATTAGAGATGTAAAGCTTTAAATTTTTTAATTATTTTCTGAACTGTTGGTACTTGCAAGCTGTATCTGTTTGTATTTATGTAGCATTAACGCTAAATAGACTTACACATATGAACGTAGGCCATAAGATAAACTGATAATTATAATGGCAATCATATAGGAGTAACGTACTCTTTTTGAAGTACTAATAAGGTCATGAATTTTATTCAGTAAATGAACTTTTGTCCTGGTGTAAGTCCATCTTGTGTTAAACTCTTTCAAAATTATGAATAATTCATGTCGATAAAACCATAATGTTGAACCCTTTAAATTGAAAATAAAGATCAAATGAAGGTCAATATAGGATTTTATTGAGACTTTTCGATAAATAATAAAGCTACGAAAAAAAAGTATAAAAATTTTAATCTATAGCACTTTAACATCAAATTAACTATCGAAGCATTTTTAGTTTGAATAATTAAACTCTACTTTCGTAGCTCATTTTTCAAAAACATCTAATCTAATTGAAAAAGCCTGTTATTAATATTCAGCATTTGGAATCTTCAAGTATTCAACCGGAAGATTTAAACTGAAAGTTATAAATATTAGAATAAATATTTTTACAGACCTTTAGAACAGTCATCGACATACCAAATACAAGCGGGATAAAGTCAGTAATAAAATCTAAATCAAAATTTCTGACAGCATACAATGTGTATAAAGCGAAATAAATGAATAAACTATGTACAATAAGCCCCACAATATATAATGCAGTTTCCAATAAATTTGATTTACGATATTCACCACCAAATGCATTACGAAGTGATACACCTACTGTATTCAAAATTGTTATATCTAAATTCCAAAGTTCTTCACATGATGCTGTAGTGAGGTATTCACTTTTTTTATCTCTGTTAAACATATCTTTAAAATTTGAGACTTTGCTTACGCACCTTAATATTTGTCATTCGATAACAATAGCTATGGGGGAATGGACGGATAATAATAGTAAAGTTTGCAGTTTGGTTCCCTTGGAAACTAATTACAGAAAATTGTATTTAATTATCAAATTGTCGTATAAAATATTACGCACATAAGAAAATGACTTCTGTTAAGGGATGTAACAATGAAAAGCTATTTTCTGTTGATAATAGCATATTAATTTTTCATCAATATTGTCGTCGTAATGTCTAGGGCTTCCGGCTGCTAAGGTTCGAGTGGGTGGTAAACAGAAGTACGAAGTCAACTGCCGAAGAATAAACATCACTAGTTGCAACATACAAGGGATTTGGATAATATTACATTTTACTTATGTGATGTATTCTATTCCTTTGATAATATTAACTGACTTTTATTTGCAGGTGTACGATACATTGCTATATAAAAATATTTAAAATGTTACAAAACAGTGAACATTGTACTTGAGTAACGAGGGACAATAACAGTTGAGTTATTTCTTTTCATGGAATGTTTATTTGAAAACATAAATAAGCGCTACGACTTTCGTAAGTAAATCTAAGTATTTTTTTTTATTTACTAGTATTGAGTTACATATAAAAAAGTTTCATTGCAGAAGGAATCACACATATACGACAGAATTGTAAGTATAATATATAATAATTTATGAAATAATTTGCATATTTATTTCACCGACTGCATATCTTACAACAATAATAAATTTTTCATTGGACGTAACCTATGGACATCCGTTACCAGTCGCAAAATCCATCTTTAGGCTTAGAAATTCCGCAATTAAGACATTCAAAAATTATGTAAAACTTCTTAAGAGTGTGAAGTAACTCATCGTCGTTTGAAAAATCTAATTGCAATAGAAAAATAAAATAAAAAACGTATCATTTATAAAAATCTTCTATTTACTGTTAATGAATAATCTCTTACCTTCGTCATTTGCTCACGATCAAGTGTTATAATACCGTAGGCTGAAAATTTATATTTCTTGCTAGTACATGTCATCATTAACATTAACATTTTTTTAAATTTAATACTACAACTCGTCCACTCCGAGTCATAAATTGATTTTTGAATACGTGCTGTCTGAAATAAATGATTTATATTATAAATAAATATTAATTGAGTTATCATATGATATATTTGATATTATTGATACCATTTCTGTTGCCGTATTTGAAAAATTGCAGTAAATTATTATTTGGACAAAAAGTGCAAATGCATGAACTACATTTTTTGTTACTAATTCCCAATTCCCTTCCGATAATTGCTGTTAAATTATTTATATATTTATTTTCGTAATAATAAAATTCATTATCATTCAATTCTACTACATGGAAAGAATTTATGCGTTAAAAATTACCGTGACAATCGTGATAATCGCTCGCTCAGAAGTTATGAAATTATTAAAGAATAAAATATTTTATTGATCATAAAAGAAGGAAAACATCAGTTTTATCTTGATAAATTTTCATACTAAATGAATAAGGACATGCATTTTTAATTCTTTCCGTGTACAGTTAATCGAATAATGTAATTTTAGAAAAAACTTACTTTATCTAAAGACAGAATACATAAACAAAGATCCAATCCATTCATTACCATTGTAAAAAATACTACAAGACTGTATGAAGACTCAATTTTTTCACATATTCTAGTTGAAAATTTAAAATAATTCAAGTACAAATGGGTTTTACTTAAATTTCACTTTATGAAATAATTAACTATGATGACTACACCGAAAAGTTATTTTTGTTTAAAATGTTTAGGTGTCATACACTGTACAAAATTTTAAGTCCGTGGGTTGGTGTGAATGAATTGGTGTTAAAATTTTCAACACTGCTGGCATAAAAGTTACACGAAGCACGGTGTCAAATTTTTGACCGTGTGAATTAGAACGTTTAGACTACCAATGGTTATTTTTGTTTGGTATTGGTAAATACATGTTATGACCATGTAAATGTATAAGTTCTTTATTTTAAACTCTTGTTTACTTTGACAACAAGAATTTAATGTTTTTTTTAAACTTAATTTACACCATTAACAATAATGATTTGCTTGTACTGCAACCTATATATTAGTTGATAATTTTTAGCTTTTTAACGGTGTGAAAGAAAATACTCATACCGTGTTAAAAATATTCCGCTCGATATTTTACACTTTCAATTCATACCGAGGACATCGTGTAAAGTCCGCGGGGACCATTTTCACACCAAAAATGTTTTACAGTATAGCAACGCCGGACTATAATGGCAATATAGAGTAGAAGTACCATTTGTTGCCGCTGCTTTATTTGTGCACATTTAATACTTTATATTAATTCATGAAAAAGTACAAAAAAAACTTGCATTGTAATAGTGTGATAAAAGTATCTTTGAACACATTCGAATAATTATTTTTGTTATTGCACATTTTACAAATTCTACAGGGAGAAATTATTCTTGTTTGAAATCCTAACGTGTCATAAATTATAATGCTGGGCTATGCCAGCCACCTGACGGAAATTGAAATAAACATATGCAAAAATTACAATGACCACAGTAAAATTGACAACAATCACATCACAAATTACTGTCACCATTTTACATTTTACTGTGGCCATAGTAATTTTTTCAAGTGTTTATTTAAATTTCCGTCAATGGCCAACATGGTCCGGCTTTACTATGACGCCATAGCATTTTGAACAATAATCGTTTCTCCGTGTAGAATTAAAATTTTCAAAGTGCCCAAAAGTGGAGATCTTGTGGTCAAAAAGGGCACCTCTAACCTAATCTAAATTTATGTAACCATGTTTCAAAAACTGACTTTGGCCATAGTACTTTTCTAAGTATAGCTATTTCAATTTGCGTTATGTGGCCAGTAGATTATAGTTTAGCAATGCTATGACACCATAAAATTTCAAAAAAGAATGATTTTTCCATGTATACTTACGATAACATGGAACGATGTTTATTAACTAATTCTATCATATGTTGAACACTCTTATTATCGTTATCGTTATCGTTATTATTAATATCAATATGTTTATTCATATTCCTAAAATCATCAGCTAGTACCTATGAATCGAATCAATCGATTGTTAGTTCATTGGCAGTCATTATCACTATAATTTAAATACCAAAAAGTTGATTGAAGTGTGAGTCATAAGTTGAATGAAAATAGTGTCACATGTTACGTAACAGATAGCAAAGTAATTAACACATTGCTCATACAGTAACAATAAAACATAACGATTCATCGTCTGATACGTAAAAGGATATGCAAGTGGGTAAATAACAACTGAAAAATCAATCGTAGAATTTGATTGAAGGACGACTGTTTTGAAGTAGTAAGTAAATAGTAACCTGTAATAGAAAATTTAATTTTATATTACGCACTTAGGCAGTGAAGTCACCCGAGCCAGAAGTTAAAAACACTGTATAGACTTACACATATGGACGTAGACCAAAAGATAAACCGATGACTATAATACTGGTCATATAACAATACCGTACATTTTTCGAAGTATTGATGAGCATATGAATTTTATTTTGTAAATGGACTTTTGTCCTCGTGTAACTCCATCGAGTGTGAAATTCTTTTAAAATTGTAAATAACTCACGTCGATGAAACCATAATGTTGAACCCTTTAAATTAAAAATCACAATTAATTAAAATTTAAATAGAATTTTTTTCGCACATCTTGATAAGTAATGAAGATAAACGAAAAAATATAAAAATCTTTGAGAATTTTAGCTCGATTTTCATAGCCCATTATCCGAGAGACATTTAATTTAGCTCAAAAACCAATTTTCGCTACTTAGTATTTGGATCTTTTAGCATTCGACCGAAAGATTTAAACTGAGTTATAAATATTAGAATAAATATTTTTACAGACCTTTAGAATAGTCATCGACATACCAAATACAACCGGGATTAAATCAGTAATGAAATCTAAATCAACATTTTTAACAGCATACAATGTGTACAAAGCGAAATAAATGAATAAACTATGTACAATAAGCCCCACAATATATAATGCAGTTTCCAATAAATTTGGTTTACGATATTCACCACCAAATGCATTACGAAATGATACACCTACTGTATTCAAAATTGTTATATCTAAATTCCAAAGTTCTTCACATGATGTTGTAGTGAGGTCATCACTTTTTTTATCTCTGTTAAACATTTCTTCAAAATGTGAGTCTTCGCTTAAACACCTTAATATTTGTCATTCGATAACAATAGATATGGGGGAGTGGACGGATAATAATAGGAAAGTTTGCAGTTTGGTTCCCTTGGAAACTGATTACAGAAAATTGTATTTAATTATCAAATTGTCGTATAAAATATTACGCACATAAGAAAATGACTTCTGCTAAGGGATGCAACAATGAAAAGCTATTTTCTGTTGATAATAGCATATTAATTTTTCATCAATATTGTCGTCGTAATGTCTAGGGCTTCCGGCTGCTAGGGTTCGAGTGGGTGGTAAACAGGAGTACGAAGTCAACTGCCGAAGAATAAACATCACTAGTTGCAACATACAAGAGATTTGGATAATATTACATTTTACTTATGTGATGTATTCTATTCCTTTGATAATATTAACTGACTTTTATTTGCAGGTGTACGATACATTGCTATATAAATATATTTAAAATGTTACAAAACAGCGAACATTGTACTTGAGTAACGAGGGACAATAACAGTTGAGTTATTTCTTTTCATGGAATGTTTATTTGAAAACATAAATAAGCACTACGACTTTCGTAAGTAAATCTAAGTATTTTTTTTTTATTTACTAGTATTGAGTTACATATAAAAAAGTTTCATTGCAGTAGGAATCACACATATACGACAGAATTGTAAGTATAATATATAATAATTTATGAAATAATTCGCATATTTATTTCACCGACTGCATATCTTACAACAATAATAATTTTTTCATTGGACGGAATCTATGGAAACTTGTTACCAGTCACCAAATCCACCTTTAGGCTTAGAGATTCCGCAATTAAGGTGTTCAAAAATTATGTAAAACTTCTTAAGAGTGTAAAGTAACTCATCGTCGTTTGAAAAAACTAATTGCAATAGAAAAATAAAATAAAAAACGTATCATTTATAAAAATCTTCTATTTACTGTTAATGAATAATCTCTTACCTTCGTCATTTGCTCACGATCAAGTGTTATAATACCGTATGCTGAAAATTTATATTTTTCACTAGTACATGTCATCATTAAAAATAATAATTTTCTAAATTTAATACTACAACTCGTCCACTCCGAGTCATAAATTGACTTTTGAATACGTGCTGTCTGAAATAAATAATTTATATTATAAATAAATATTAATTGAATTATCATATGATATATTTGATATTATTGATACCATTTCTGTTGCCGTATTTGAAAAATTGCAGTAAATTATTATTTGGACAAAAAGTGCAAATGCATGAACTACATTTTTTATTACCAATGCCCAATTCCCTTCCGATAATTGCTGTTAAATTATTTATATATTTATTTTCGTAATAATAAAATTCATTATCATTCAATTCTACTACATGGAAAGAATTTATGCGTTAAAAATTACCGTGACAATCGTGATAATCGCTCGCTCAGTAATCGTGATAATTTAAATTAAATTTTAAATTTATACAATGTTCTTTCATTAAAATTTGTTGTTTTTTTTTTTTAATTACATTAGTATTTTTTTTATAATTATAAGAAAACTTAATTAAAATATCTCGATTAATTACAAAAAAAATATATGTAAAAAAAAACAAAAAAAAAAAAAACATGGAAAAAATTCAGGTTTACCAATTAGCAATAATACAAAAAAAACAGCTGTACTAGGACGGTTATCCGTAAGCGCCTCTGGTGGAATAAATGTACGTTCAATGTATAGATATATCACCATCCATGTTAATTTTACATATATATACATATATAGTTATACAGCCTTTCTTATTCTTTTATTAATTGTAATTAAACGACACTGAGTTACCGAGCCATTTGCAATAGGGAACCTACAAATCTTTCAAAGAATTTTTTAAAGAAAAATTTGATTTAATTACTGGATTTTTTTGCAAGTTATCGTGTCTACGAGTTTCATACTTGACGGACAGGAAATTTTTTTTTAATATTCTGATGTTTTTTCCGTTATTATTGAACTAAATAAATTTTTAAAAAATATCAAACTAATCTCCATTAAATTATCTTCAACATAGTATGCAATTTATCTTAATTCCGTGAACCAACAAGGGTATAATAATTGAAATACTTGCCGGAGTGAGGCGAAAAAAATTTTTTGATCGTAAAGCACTCTCTGATGCTTCGCATCATGAGTCGTGCAAAATTCATTTTTTCCTCGATAAAAAAAAAAGGAAATGCATTTTTAATTCTTTCCGTGTACAGTTAATTGAATAATGTAATTTTAGAAAAAACTTACTTTATCTACAGAAAGAATACATGTACAAAGATCCAATCCATTCATTACCATTGTCAAAAATACTACAAGATTGTATGAAGACTCAATTTTTTTACATATTCTAGTTTAAAATTGAAAATAATTCAAGTAAAAATGGGTTTTACTTGAACTTCACTTTATTAAATAATTAACTTTAATTTCTACATCGATAAGTTATTTTTGTCTGAAATTTTTAGGTATCATACACTGTAAAAAATTTGGAGTCCGTAGTGAGGTGTGAATGAATCGGTGTTAAAATTTTCAACACTGCTGATATGAAAGTTACACGAAGCACGGTGTAAAATTTTTAGCCGTGTGAATTAGAACGTTTACACTACCATCGGCAAGGGTAAAAAAAAATATTCTCAAAAAAAAGCACCCTAAACTGTATACTGGTTTTTTCTCGCATATTATAAATTGATTTCAATATTTTTTTGTTCTGAGTAGGGATTTAAAAGCAGTAAGTACAAGTTGATGCTATTTATGAGCAGTTATAACTGATGCTTTTATTTATGAAGAAGCAACCATTTCGAAGCAAAAGAAATATTAGATTTGCTATACAATACAGCTAAGACCATTACAGGAGCTCAAAAATTCCATATAATTATTCGAAAAAGCGACGAAAGTGTATTACAAACGTTTTTAATTATTTTCGTGTGCTTTTGAAAATTTTATATTAACGACTGTTTCATGCTTTGCGCTTTTTCAAATAATTATATGGAATTTTTGAGCTCCTAGAATGGTCTCAGCTGTATTGTATAGCAAATCTAATATTTATTTTGCTTCGAAATAGTTACTTCTTAATAAATAAAAGCATTGATTATAACTGCTCATAAATAGCATCAACTTTTACTTACTGCTTTTAAATCCCTACTTAGAACAAAAAAATATTGAAATCAATTTATAATATGCAAGAAAAACAAGTATACAGTGTCAAAAATCGAAACTGATAACCATTTATAGCGAAAAAAAAATTATTTCAATTTTTAAAAATCGAAAAATAATAGTAATTATGGAAGGCCCACTACCAGACCGGGCTTAAAAGTTGGAGAATGGATAGAAGTTTAAGATGGGAAATTTTCAAGAAAATCGAAGGATACATCTTTTTTTAAAAACACAGTTAAAACTTAAAATTCGAAAATCTCGATTAAAAACATTTCGTAAATTTGTTTTGTATTTTTTTCTGTAAAGGCCATCTAAAAACAAAAATTTTGAAAAAAAATACATTGAATTTCGACCATTATTACGAAAGTTATGATCAAAAAAACATGAAAAGAGCGGTTTCTTCTAAAATTCGATATTTCTTTAGCCATTGATCAAAAAAAATCTCAAAATTTACCAGGAAGCTTCTTTTGAGGGGTACTAAAAAATACTCAAAAGTTAAGAAAATCGGAAAAATAAATTTTTTGAAACCGTCCGATTTGACGTGGAATGCCCCGTATGAATACATGTGTATATAGCTATAACAATTTTAATTTGCGTTATGTGGCCAGTAGATTATAGTTTAGCAATGCTATGACACCATAAAATTTCAAAGAAGAATGATTTTTCCATGTATACTTACGATAACATGGAACGATGTTTATTAACTAATTCTATCATACGTTGAACACTCTTATTATCGTTATCTTTATCGTTATTATTAATATCAATATGTTTATTCATATTTCTAAAATCATCAGCTAGTACCTATGAATCGAATCAATCGATTGTTAGTTCATTGGCAATCATTATCACTATAATTTAAATACCAAAAAGTTAATTGAAGTGTGAGTCATAAGTTGAATGAAAATAGTATCACATGTTACGTAACAGATAGCATAGTAATTAACACATTGCTCATACAGTAACAATAAAACGTAACGATTCATCGTCTGATACGTAAAAGGATATGCAAGTGGGTAAATAACAACTGAAAAATCAATCGTAGTATTTGATTGAAGGACGACTGTTTTGAAGTAGTAAGTAAATAGTAACCTGTAGTAGAAAATTTAATGTTATATTACGCACTTAGGCAGTGAAGTCACCCGAGCCAGAAGTTGAAAACACTGTATAGACTTACACATATGGACGTAGACCAAAAGATAAACCGACGACTATAATACTGGTCATATAACAATACCGTACTTTTTTCGAAGTATTGATGAGCATATGAATTTTATTTTGTAAATGGACTTTTGTCCTCGTGTAACTCCATCGAGTGTGTAATTCTTTTATAATTGTAAATAACTCACGTCGATGAAACCATAATAATGCACCCTTTAAATTAAAAATCACAATTAATTTAAATTTAAATAGAATTATTTTCGCACATTTTGATAAGTAATGAAGATAAATGAAAAAATATGAAAATCGACCGAAAAATTTGAGCGGTAAGTTATTAATATTATAATAAATTTTTTTACAAACCTTTAAAATATTTGTTGTCATACTAAATACAAGCGGCATAAAATCAGTAATGAAATCTAAATCAATATTTTTAACAACATACAATGTGTATAAAGCGAAATATACAAATAAACTTCGTGCAATAAGCCCCACAATACATAATGCAGTTTCCAATAAATTTGGTTCACGATATTCACCACCAAATGCATTACGAAATGATACACCTACTGTTTTCAAAATTGTTATATCTAAATTCCAAAGTTCTTCACATGATATTGTAGTGAGGTCATCACTTTTTTTATCTCTGTTAAACATTTCTTCAAAATGTGAGTCTTCGCTTGAACACCTTAATATTTGTCATTCGATAACAATAGATATGGGGGAGTGGACGGATAATAATAGGAAAGTTTGCAGTTTGGTTCCCTTGGAAACTGATTACAGAAAATTGTATTCAATTATCAAATTGTCGTATAAAATATTAAGCACATAAGAAAATGATATCTGCTAAGGGATGCAACAATGAAAAGCCATTTTCTGTTGATAATAGCATATTAATTTTTCATCAATATTGTCGTCGTGATGTCTAGGGCTTCCGGCTGCTAAGGTTCGAGTGGGTGGTAAACAGGAGTACGAAGTCAACTGCCGAAGAATAAACCTCACTAGTGTTGCAACTATGTTGCAACATACAAGGGGTTTGGATAATATTACATTTTACTTATGTGATGTATTCTATTCCTTTGATAATATTAACTGACTTTCATTTGCAGGTATACGATACATTGCTGTAGAAAAATATTTAAAATGTTACAAAACAGCGAACATTGTACTTGAGTAACGAGGGACGATAACAATCGAGTTGTTTCTTTTGATGGAATATTTATTCGAAATCATAAATAAAGGTTACAAGTTCAGTAAGTAAATTTGATGATTTTTTTTATTTACTATAGCATTTAGTTATTTTTAAATTACTTTTCCAGGTAAGAACCTAATACATAGGATTGTTAAGAGGATCTTTCAATACTGTTTTTATTATTTTAGCTATAAATTAAATTGTTGAATATATTAATTTAAAAAATTATGGATTCATTTTCCGACTAAAACATTTTTTACAAATACTGAAATCCTTAAGGAACTATGAAAAACTTCTTAAAGTGTGACGTATTTAACAGTTGTTCTAATAATCTAAATAATAATAAAATTTGACATTAAATAAAAAAAAAATCGGTCTGTCGGTTGACCCTGTGGGCCAGCCCCAAAACATTCCGCCCATTTCGAGCTCTTTGAGCTCGAAAGATTGTTGGGGATACATTTTTGAGCTCTTCGAGCTCGAAAATACTTTTATTTGCCTTTGTTTTCCAAAAATAACGTTTTTTACCATTTTTTCTACAACGATATCTCTCGAAAGAATAAACCGATTGAGACGTTTAAGGTGGCTATCGACGCGTTTTATTGAGTTGAGAGTTTTCCACGATTAAATGAGTATTAAGAGTCGTGCTCTTTTGGATTTATCAAATTTTTTATAAATTGCTTTCAATAAGAATTTATGTCCATATATTTTTTCTGAAATAAAAATATAATTATACGGTTAAAAAAAATTTTGACAGCTAAAAAGAAAAGGTAGAAAATATGTTATTTTTTTATTAGGCATTAATATTTATGTAGTTTTTGGAATCTGATGAATTTTTAATGTTTTTTATTTCATATTTATGCAAAAAAAAAGGTATCGATTAATAGTGTAGAATATTATCAAGACTGAAAACTATTTGAATATGTAATAATATGGTAACTTATAAATTATTCCATACTTGCATTCATTATCTATTATATAAAATATTAATACGAGCAACTTTATCCGTAATTCATGTATACTGAGATAGTTATCTCTTGAATTAATAAACACTTAATATAATACCCTCTATTATCAGTCATAAAGTGGTGGACATAAAATAACATTGTCGTTTCTGTTTCTCTGCTGAATACATTGTAGAAAAAAATATAATTATTTTAGAAAAACAAAATAACAAATTCAATTAATTTTATTAAATTTTTTATTTGATATAAAGCGCGAAATTTAAAAAAAAATATAACAAATTATTTTAAATCAAATTTTCACCATTTAAATATCGGTTATAATTTATGATTATGTTATAAATTATTTTGTAATTTAATAATAGTTAAGTTTGTGAGTTAATTATAAATACATGCAGTGAATTTGAATTTGAGAAAAAAATTTATAATAATACTTACTGCAGTAAATTTATTTAAACGATTGAAGAAAATAATAATAATAAATAATAACATGACTTATTGTCGTACTGGATTTAGAAATTTTTTGTCGTACGTTCCAGGATTATTACTAATATCATTAGGAATTTATCTTGCTACTGAAAAACCGCACTCTAATTATGTAATTGATCTAATTCGTGAGGTAAAATTAATTAGAAACTAATAAATAATTATAAACATTAATAAATTTTTGAAGGGCCAGTTACAAAATACGTGAGACAATTTCTGACAGTATTTATTTTTTAAAAACGTAAGAATATTTATCTGCTAAAAACTCTCATGTAAAAATATAATCAGTAATTCTGATTGGCTGACAATTTTTTAAATTTTTATGAAATACTAAAATTTTAAAAAAATTAACAGTAAAAATAAGTAAATAATGAAACGTAACATTTTTATTCTCCCTCCTTTTCATCATTGACGTTGCATATTTTGTACCTGAGCCTCAAATTAATTAAGATTTTATTTTCACAATTATTATACTTCTTTAATTAATGATAAATTTTAGGGAGCAGAATTAGCTGAAGGAAAATATGGCTATAAAATATGGAGTGATTTAGACATATATTTTAAAGTATATCTGTTTCACGTAACAAATCCTGACAATGTCATGGAAGGAGAAAATCCGATTTTCGAAGAACGTGGTCCCTATGTTTATAAGTAATTAAAATTGAATTAATTAATACTATATACAATATATATATATATATATCTAAGTTATTAACATTACGGATTTATAAATTAAAATCCTAGACATTGTAATTATAGATTAAAAACCAGTTTTTCTTACCGCAATTATATATAGATATATGTGTTTATATTCATATATGTATACATATATATAAATTACTGACCTTACCGACCTACATTACTTTGCCACAATGTCTAGCTTAAACATGAAGAAACGAGTGACACACGTCGATGAAAAACTCGACGAGTTGACTTTCACCATATTCAGAAATTATCAGTTCAACAAAAATGCATCCGGAAGTTTTTCTGATGACGATAAAGTAGTTTTATTAAACAGTGCTTATTTAGGAACCCTCAACACAGTAATCAATTACTTAATTACTAAATAAATTACACTGTAAAAAATATGAAGTGAACTCAGAGTGATTACGCGTTTACTCAACCGGATCTTCAATACTAAATTAAACTCCTCTTCGGAGTGAATTTCACTCCGGCGGGATTAAATAAATAAACAGTCATCCGCTTCGAATTTACTCCGGGTTTACTCTGATAATTTTTTACAGTGTATCACTATCAATAACAAAAAAAAATAATAATTATAAATTGTTTCAGATAGCATCTAAATTTCCCGCGTTCATCGGACGTTTTGGCAACAGTATACACAATTTATTTCCTAAAACTTACGATGTATTTTTACGTGGTAAAGTAAAAGACATATTATTCGACGGATTGCCATTGATATGCGACCCTGTTAAATACAAAGATCTAGCTCTCTTATGTAACTTTCTCAAAGGACAAAAGCCACCCATAATTAAAAACACCGACAAACCAGGCGTCTATTCATACAGTTTGTTCGACAAAGTATACTTATCACTATTATTATTTTTTAACTTTTTTTATTTATCACTTATTACAATAATAATACAAATACATTTACAACAAAAAATAAATAAAAATCCATGTTTTTTTTTTTAACATTCAAAATAATAAATCATATTTATAATTATATTTAATAAACAAAGACATTTATAATTAATAATATGTTACAGAATAATTATACCGATAGTGATCCCTTTACAGTAAATCGTGGTGTTGAAAATAAAAACGCGTTAGGTAACACAACGTCGTACAAAAAATTACGTGTAACAAAATATTGGACTGAAAAAGAATGCAATGTAGTGTCGGGTACAGATTCAATAACTTGGGCACCAATGACTGAAAAGTTACCATTTGTATCGGTATACGAGCCTAATATATGTCGGTATGTACAAAAATTATTATTTAGTTTTTTTTTTTATGTTATTATTAACAATTATTCTAAATAATCATACAATTATGTAACATTAATTAATACACTGAATAATACACTAAATATTGCATACATTGTATTGATAAAAATAATATATATAGGGGAGAGGGGCAAAACGGGGTGCCACCAAAATTTTATAAAAAAATTGTTTCTTTTGAAATGTTTTTTAAACATTTTAAAATTACTTTTGTAAATATAATTGAGCGTTATTTTGAATTTTTTTTTTTACGATTTTCAAAAAAATTTGTTTTTGTAAAAAAATTGTATGAAATATATTTGATTTTTTTTTTCTTATCTATTTACAATAAAACTCCTAGTGTCAAATTACTTCAAATGTATTTCAATAGTCGGTTTAAAAATATTTAAAATTTGAATAATTTTGAGATTTAATTAACTTTTAATTATTTTTTAATCTGTTGCTTTAAGAAATATATAATAGCTCTTTTAAAAATATCTTCTTTGGAATTAAAACGAACTTTGATCTTTTACTTTTAAGTTACGAATAAATAGTGATTAACAAAAAAAAAATTAATAATTTAAAAAAGATTGTTAAACTTTTTAAAAAATTGAAAGTGTCAGTCGAAAAATGTCACTGACTTGTTATACGATAAAAATTATTAAAAATTTATTTTTTTTTCTTTGCATCCAACAATTATGTGAAATAGAATTCTTTGAGTAAATTACTTACAAGGAAATTTAATTTAATCAAATTTATCTAATATCCAGAAATTTATTTTTCACCTTTTTTAAGGGGTGTCCCATTTTGCCCGAAAAAAATTTAACGTATTTGAGTCTCCCTGATTAAGAAAAATGATTTAATCCATGCTACGTGTATATCTATATATTACCTAATTCGAATTGTTTCAAATCAATTCAAATTGTTTTGAATCATTTTAAATAATTTTTCTTAATCGGAGCCTCAAAAGCTTAGTATTTCCCTAAGTGCCCCGTTGTGCCCCCTTCCCTCTTCTATGTATATATATATATATATATAATATTGTATAAATAATATATTATTATAATATAAACCAATAATAATAGACAAATGACGCCAAATTTTAAAAGAGAAGTAATAATAAATGGTTTAATGGGCTACCGGTATGAACTGGATGAAACTACATGGCTAAAAGAAAATATGGGTTGTTACTGTCTACCTAATGCAAAAAAAGTACCGGAATGTCTGCAAACCGGTCTTCTAGATATCACCAAATGTCAGGTTATATTATTATTTATATAGTTACTATATTATTAACAAATGCTTGTATTTTTTTAACATTTTTGTATAAATACACTACGTAGTATCACGCGTGTATTTTATAACATACTTAATAGACATAATATTGCTTAATAAATAATTATCCATACGCACGTGCCACTTATTTATATTACATTGAATTAATGTATGTGGTTTTTTGAATTTTGTACATTTACTATAATAACATTTTGGTAATTATGTAGAAGTAAGACTTGACATGCAAATTTTTATTTTCTCAATTTTTAAAGTCAGCTAATTTGAGAAATCATGAATTTTGAATTTAAAAATTTACTTGTAATAAATTTTCAAAAATTTAAAATTTTGTTGAATAGTAGGAAGTTAAGAAAAGAGCAAAAGGAATTTTGTAAGAAAAAAAGGTTGAATAATTTGATTTTATGTTTTACTATTCTGACTAAGTAGTCTTCAATTCATTTTTTCATACACTGTAAAAAAAAACCGGGGTAAGTTCAGGCGGTGTAGGTGTTAAAATTTTTGGTGTTGAATTTCTATTCGTGGAATTTTTATTACACCAATTTAAACCCGTTATTTTAACACCGCCTACACCGGTGTTATTTCATTTTAACACCACATAGTGTTAAATTGAGTCCACTTTTAACACCGCTCTTTTTACAGTGTATTAATATGTCTCAGTTATTAAATAAAAAAAAAAAATTCATTATAATGTAGAACAATTTTGGCTCTAAAAAAAATTCAAATTTAAAAAAAAAATTGTTGTAGGGAAAGAGCACCATTTGTGGCCACTGCTCTATTTTTGGACATTTAATGATTTATTTTAATTCATAAAAAAGTATTAAAAAAAATTTCCAGAGTAATAGTGTGATAAAAGTATCTTAGAACACATTTAAAAAATTAATTATGTCTTCGCATATATTTGACAAATTATTTTATGTGAAATTTCTAAGTGGCCAAAAAAGTTACTTCGACCCTAAACTTTTTCGATAAGAAAAAATTTTGCTAAAATTCTTAAAAAATAAATTTCGAGCAACTTTCAAGAAAAAAAGTCAAAGATTCCTTTTACCCTTTTTTTTGTTTCTACAAAAAAAATATATATATATATATTTTTTTTTTAGCCAAAAAATAAATAGAATCCCATTTCTATGCAATTACCACTGTAATACATATATAAAAAAAAAAATTAATTATAGGATGTACCGGTAATATTTTCTGAACCGCATTTTCTACATGCGGATCCGAATCTCTTGGAGTATGCACGTGGCTTAAAACCAGATCCAATTGAACACACAACATTTATAACAATCGAGCCTCTGAGCGGAGCACCACTCAGTGGTTCGAAAAAACTTCAACTTAATCTAAACGTAAAAAGAATTCCTGGCATCACTTTGCTCGCAAATATTTCCGAAGGACTTTTTCCAATTCTTTGGGCCGAAGAGGTATTTTATTTATTTATTTTTATCAATAAACAGTTGAGTCAATGAACGAATAAATTAGATAACAGATTAATTTATTAATCCACTCACACATTTAATTATTTATTTATCTATTTATTTATCTGTTTCTTGCCAAGTTAATTTGCGGTCTATAAATTTTAATTATCAACCTTAAGTGCTACTGCGTATTATAAAGTGTCGGTAAGATATCTACAAGGTCAGTGGTGTGTAAAAAAAATTTAATAAATTACAATAACGATACACAAAAATCATGATCAGTTTTTATGTAACCATTAATAATTTTATGATAATTAAATTTATAAATTGCAACTATAATTAATGACAATATTTTTTTTTTCATTTATGTATATATACATAAATATATACAACGAAATTCTTGAGCAATATACTTGTTCGTAATTAATCGTATGATTTTAATATAAAAATTAATTTTTTTTATTTATCTATTTTATTTGTTGCAATGAATAATTCAATTGAATTAATAATGACGATAAATTATAATTATTTATAGGCAAAAGTAGCAAGTGTTAAATTACTGGGACCAGTTATTAATGCACACCGTCTTTTAAATGTTTTTAAATACTTTACATGGATACCAATTGTTATTGGATTGTTTTTAATAATAAAACTCATGTGGTATCGCAGTCTTTCAGAACCAAACGACACATCAAGAGGAACAAATCGTTTACAAGTAACAACAATAACAACAAGAGCATTACGTCCGGAGGATAATAATTTCCTACGTCATCCGAGTCAGCAACTCGCCTTAATAAGACCCGCGAATCGTAATCGCAACCGTGTCTTTAGTAAGTGAAGGCCATGACGTAGTAATTTATTGTTTGTCGCTCTATTTTTTTTTTTTTTTCAAATAATGATGATGATGATGATGATAATAATAATGATATACTGTAAGATATTCATAAATTTAATATTTATATATGAGTATATTTATCTTTAAATTGTATACTACTACTTATTCACATAAGTAGACGTCGAAAGAAGTTGCGTTGGAGCGACACTAAAATTCCACGTGTTCCAAATCACTCGTTTGGCCTTGGAATCGACCCAGCCGGAATTTATTAAACTTTTTTGTTTTGCTTTATTCGTTTAAAACGCGTATAAAACCCACTTTTGTTGTTAAAATTGAGTCTTAATAACAGGAATTTAAAATAAATAAGTAAACTACGCGTAATTTTCAATTATATCAGACATCGCAACCCACGTGCCAGATATCAATGCGAATATTGAAAAAACTATAAGTAATATATTTTTAATGAGCCTCCAGTAGCACGCACCTAGATGACCTTCCCAGCATGAAATTGTCTCAACAATAACGGGGAAAGCGATTCCCAGAAAGGAGAAGAATACTGCGCCGATTAATGAGATAAAAGGCTCGAGGTTTGGTATCGCCAGAGCAATCACAACTATAACAATTTTAAAAATTTTAAATTTATATGTATAAGTAATTAATTGATTATAATTACTGTTGATGTAATAGATAAATGATAATTACTAGTAAGTAGAGCCATAACCACTCTCCATATTGTTTCGCCAATAGCACCGTATTTATGACTCAATCTAGATCTCACTGCTGCTGATGTTATTTCAAGTGGAACAAAAAATTGCAGGCCATAAGTAAAAAGAATAGCTAATGCTATTGTTAACTTAACAACTTGAGCGAATCTGTAATATAATTATTACATAATTTTAATTACATATATTTGTAGCTTATATTTATTGTTATTGTAATCAACATACTATTGAAAGTAATGTTACACTGTAAAAAAATGGTATAAGTCTAGGCGGTGTAGGTGTTAAAATTTTCGGCATTAAATTTAAAAACCGAAAGCGGTGTTAAAATATCATTGCCGCCGGTGTAAATATTTTTCAGTGTTAAAATATTTGGCTTTGTGAATATTTTTACTTCCTGGATCACTATACAGTTAAACACAGTTTTTATTAATTAATTAAATTATTAGTGACTGAAATAGCGGGCGTAAAATTGTGTGATTTTTAAATAAATTATGTATAACATAATTAAATATTTAAATAAGTACATAAAAAATTTGAAATTTACTCCGGATAATATTCATTAAATTTTTATATTTTTTTATGTGCAATAATTTTTTTTTTTCTGTTTTCTACAAATGCATAATCCAAGTATTTTAAGAACGTTATACAAATATATCGGAACATTCTGTAAAATAAGAGAATCCCTTTTGCAATCCGTATAGTATTTTCACGGTTTATTAGATTTCAATTATTGTTTTCATTTTTTCCTTTAAAAATTCATTATATGTTTATATAAAATATAAAGTCTATTGTAGTTTAAAGTGTACCTTTAACAATGCAATAAATGTATCTATCTATCTTTTCTAACTTCGATACGTGTAACTTTTTTTTTACACCGATTCAACACCAGTATTTTAGTACAGCCAAATTACACCTTCTACGCCGGTGTTATTTAATTTAAACATCGCGCGGTGTTAGATTGAGTCCATTTTTAACACCGCTCTTTCTACAGTGTAAATAATATTAAAATACAATTATACTAACGTGTCATCAATAGGTAAATTGAGAGTAATGATTGATTTTGTTTCTTCACCATATTTTAAGTAACCAAATACTCCTATTGTCGTAAACAAACCAACGACAATAGTCATAGTTACGTTAAGAACACTTGGGCAGCCTAGAAAGTGGTTGGGTTTTTCCATACTGTTTTCGATTGGCATCACCTGACAGTTATTAAATTATTATTATTTTAATAAGTTTATTCAAATAAAATAACAATAATATTTTATTTAAAATGTGTGAAATATTTTTGTTATATGATTTAGTTAAAGGTTAATAACATCACTGTATATTTTTTTTATTTTTATGTGAGATTTGTCAGATAAATTTACGTAAATAAATACATATATATTTTTTTATTTATTTATCTATAAAACAATTACGGGTATTTCAACAAGATAATCTTAATCGAGCAATGAACTTTTTTTTATTACTGTGGTACTCAATATTTTTTTTTTACTGTAAAAAAAATGCGGAGTAAACTCGGATTAAATCCAGAGTGAATGCGCAGCAAATTACTGTTCATTTATTCGATTCCCGGGAGTAAAATTTACTCCGAAGCGGAGTTTATTTAAATATTAAAACTCCGAATTTACTCCCAATTTTTTTCAGTATCGTGAAAAAATTAATTATTAGAGTAATAAGCTTACCACGCCGATTCCTTCGATGGCAAAAATAACTGTAGCAAAGAATTTCGGTAAATTTTCAACGCTGGCAATATATTTGATGTCATTTGTTGGTTTGAAATCATAGAAAACGTAATAGAGAGTTGCCGCCAAGCCAGCAATCATAATTACATTAGCAAGTGCCGAAAACGGTATTAAATATCTGAGATTACGTATTTGTGCTAATAAAAGACATGCTGGTATTAATGCTAAAATATATAGCCTTATATTTATATCAGAACCTGTATGATAATCGGTTATCTGTAAGAAACATAAAACGAAAGTTAAATGTGTTAATTAAGCCAATGAAACTTAACTTAATTTGTTGCAATAGAATATGTTAATTATTGAATGGCACAGTAACTCACTTGCTTGACAGTCGTTGAAATAAACACAACGTAAACACAAGCACCACCAAAATAAGTGCAACAAAGCGCAGTGTCTACTGCCATTTTCATGAAATTCGCATATGGTCTTACTGCTTTAGGTCCACAGGCAAATGCTGTATGTGCTGTTTCAGAATATGTCATTTTAGGAGTTTTCGTCCGCCTGCAGAGTATATGAGATGATCTGACGAGAATGTGGACACAGTGACCACAAAGTATTCCTATTAAGAGTGTTCCTATTCCACCGAATAGAAGACCGCCGTTTTTTAATGCATTTGGCATCGCTAATATTCCTGAGCCTAGGGATGATTTTACCATATGGACCAATGAACCGAAATCACTACACGGACAAAAAAATTAAAGAGTTTTACTAAATTTGAAAAAAAAAAAAAAATTACAATCCGAGAGTAATCTCAAAAAGAAAATTATAATGTACACGGAGAGAAATTTATGGTAACAATTACAATATATTATGGGAATGGTTCCCATAACGCATGGTAACTGGTTTTTTTGAAAAGTCGATTATAGGAACGGTACCCATATATATTATAGTAACCATTACTAAAATATTGTAGTATCGTTACCATAATATCATGGTAACCATTACCATATATATGGTAACCATTCCCATATACGTGGTAATCATTTCCATACACTGTGAAAAATTCCCATTAAATTTTACTATGGGTACATTGTAACCCCGGACCATAAGAAAACTGCTACAAAATTTACAAGTGTTCCATAGTAAACGTATGCGCATAGGTCCCAATCGTGTCGTCTGCGCATACCGTTTACTACGGGACACTTGTAAATTTTGTACCAGTTTTCTTATGGTCCGGTGTTACAATGCACCCATTGTAAAAATTGTTGGAAATTTTTCACAGTGTATATATGGTAACCACTACCATAATCCTATGGTAATAATTCCCGTATATTTTGGGAATGATTACCATAATATATAATAGGAACGATTATCACAATATTATGGGACTAGTTACCATAATAGATAGGGTTTATTCTCATATGCACTTAGGAACCGTTACAATATGCACTGTGTAAAATTTCCAATAAATTTTACTATGGGTGCATAGTTACAGCGGACTATCAGAAAGCTGGTACAAAATTTACAAGTGTCCCATAGTAAACTACACGATTGTGGCCTATGTGCATACGTTTACTATGGGACACTTGTAAATTTTGCATCAGTTTTCTTATAGTCCGGGGTTACTATGCACGCACAGTAAAATTTGTTGGGAATTTTTCACAGTGTAGTTATAGGATTGGTTTCTATTTACTTATGAGAACTATTCCTATGAGTATGGTAATCATTACCATAATTCTTTCACATGCAATATGGGAACTGTTACCACAATCATGGTAATTGTTACCATTCTTATAGGAACTTTTCCGAGAAAGAATGGACCTATATCCCATAATCCCAAGTAATTATTACCATGACGGTATGGGATGATATTTCATAAACGCAGTAGGAACGGTTGTGAACGATTTTTAAATTTTATAAGTAATTATCACTACTTAAGATTGTTATTATTATGATAAATAAAAATTACAATCTAGACAGTAATAATTAAAATAAAAAATTAATTTTCTACTAATCATCGTAATTTTTTTTATAGATTATGGTTTTTTATTTGAGATGGAAAATTTTTAGGTATGGTTGTAATTACTATTTAATTTTGAGCGGCATTTATCTCCGTGTATTTAAAAGTAATTTTAATTAATTAATTAATTAATTATATTTCTATATATATTATTACTTCATAAATATTTAAATCATTCGAGATATTTCTTACACTGTAAAAAATTTTCAGAGTGAAAGCGGATTAAATCTGGAGTTAATTCGGAGCAGGTGAATGTTTATTTACTCAATTCCCTTTGAGTGAAATTTACTCCAAAGGGGAGTTTATTTTAATACTAAAACTCCTAATCGAAGTAATTTTTTTTAACTCCGGGCGCCGAGAGACGGAATGAATTCGTATTTAAATAAAATCTGTAATCACTCAAAATTAACTCCCGATTTTTTACAGTGTATAGATTTTTAAATTATATATAGTGAGTAAAAGTATCAACTCTGCTGTAAAATTAAGAAAAGTATCATACGGATATTTGGTCATGTATGTAAATATTAAAAAATTAATTCTGATGTTAATTTATTTTATAGTAAAACTAAAGGTTGTTTAATTACATTACATCAAGTAGCTACAGCTATGATATGAAAGTATACTTTCAATTTAAATTTAAAGTTTAAATTTTAAATTCATAATCAAAGAAATTTAAAACCGAGGATTAGTTTCCCAATGAGTATTCATAGCTATACATTAAAACTATTTAATTAGTCTTAAATGGGGACTAGTCATTAGTTATAAGCTCTTATGAATTAATTTAATGCGGTCTTTTTGATTTGTTTACATCTCAATGTTCAAAGTAATTTTACTTTCAAATTAAACTTGTAAAACACTCATTTTTTTTTTAACTGAATTATCAAAACTATTGACTGAGCCATCAAATTTGTTGTGGTCAGTAATTTTTAAATTTAAAAAATTTTAGTGTTTTTGCGGCGAGCTAAAAAATTTTGTTTTAAAAAATGACGTGAAACAAAAACAATAATATTAATATTTATCATTCTCTTTACATCTCTGATAAAAATAAATCAGAAAATGAAGCGAATGATAATATTTTTTATTTTTACACTTACGTAAAAAACAGATGGATAAAAATATTTTTAAAATCACATATGTATACCTTCTGTTAAAAACTTTTATTAAAAAATCGAATTAACGATTTTTAAATTCTGATTTAAAATTTTTCAAATTTTTTGTCAATTTTATACTAGAATTTATTAACAGTTAGTAATTTCCGGTTCTTTACATAAAATTCGAAATACTTAACAAAGAAATTGTTAAAAAAATTAAAAAACAAAAAAAAGTCGGGAATAATTTCGATTATTAAAAAATTTTTATGTTAGTAATTTACAGACACGATAAAAAAAAAAAAAATAAACAAACAAATGTTTGCCTTTTCACGAAAAAATAAAATATATTCATAACTATTAAGGAAACATGACATATTGAATTAATGAATGTATAAAAAAATTTTAAATGACAAAGAAGCTTAAATTTAAATCATGACCTTTCCAATGATACATAGTTTAGCCAGTTTTGTTAGTTGTATCTAAAGATAAGGCTTTGAAAAAATTTTCCTTATAGTATCATAAAGATACTAATTATATTTCGTTTATATATTTTTTTTTTCATTGATAAATCATCTTGATAAATAAATTATTAATAATAAAATTGTACTGCTGTTAATTTAAATACTCAAAATAAAAACTAAATATGATTAAATTTCTCATATCAAAAAATAAAGACAAGATAGAAAGTAAATATAAATATTGATACTTACGAATAAGTATTTTTCTTATCTCGATGTTCAAACGGATCATAGAGCTCATCTTTCTCGTTGTATTCACCGATAGCAGGTGCTATCTTTGTACTGTTAATAAAATATATATCACAGTTCATCATTTGTACTTCATTTTTTTCTTTGTTGAACGATAATTTATCATACTTTATTTCTTATAAAATTTCACCATCAATATTAATAAATAAATCAATCAATTAAACAAGATTTAAATTATTTACATTATATTTAGGGAAAGGGGGGCAAAACGGGGTACTCCCAAAATTTTATAAAAAAAAAGTATGATATTTTAAATGGTTTTTAAACATTCCAAAATCACTTTTGTAAATATAATTGAACGTTATTTTGAATTTTTTTTGTTAAAATTTTTAAAAAATCAATTGTCAGTTGAAAAATATTAATGACTTGTTTTATGATAAAAACTATTAAAAAATTGTTTTTCTTCTTTTGTATCCAATAATCATACAAAATATAATTTTTCGTCATGTAAATTACTTTCAAAAAAGTTTAACTTAATCGAATTCATTTAAAATCCAGAAATTTTTTATTTATCTTTGTTAGGGGGTACACGGGAAGAAAATTATAGGGAGTATTCCTTTGCATTATAGGTATGGTTCCTATAATATTATGAAAATAGAATAGTTCCTATAATTATAGGAATGGTTCCTATAATTATAGGAACTATTCCTATAATAGTATAGGAACCATTCCTATAATATTATGAAAATGGGAATAGTTCCTATAATTATAGGAATGGTTCCTATAATTATAGGAATGGTTCCTATAATTATGGGAACTATTCCTATAATAGTATAGGAACCATTCCTATAATACTATGAAAATGGGGATAGTTCCTATAATTATAGGAATGGTTCCTATAATAGCATAGGAACCATTCCTATAATATCATAGGAAACATTCTTATAATATTATAGGAACCATTCCTATAACTATAGGAACTATTCCCATAATGGTATAGGTATCATTCCCATAATTATAGAAACTATTCCTATAATTATGGGTAATATTCCTATATCTATAGGACGTGTTCCTATAATTCATGGTCACCATTCCTATAGTGGTATAGGATGAAATTTCACAAAATTATAGGAACCATTCTCATAATTTTCTTTCCGTATACCCCATTCTGCCCGCAAAAATGAAAAATTTTTTTTTTTAACGGTAACTGAATATTTTTTCTATTTACGTTGAATATAATTAAAAAAAAAAGATTTAGTGTATTTGAGTCCTCGAAAACTTGGTATTTCCTTAAGTATCTCATTTTACCCCTCCCTCCCCTACTTTGTTATTGAAAAAAAAAAAAATGTATTACCGATAACTACCTAATTTGTGTGATAGACACCGAAAAAAAGAACTGTTGCTGCAACAGGACATGGTCCTGTAGCAGCTGTAGGGCTCAGTTCTGTTACAGCACAAGCCCGTAGTATTCACAAGATCAGTCCTGTTGCATCCACAAGAATAATTCTGTTACAGTCACAGGAGTAGTCTTGAATTCGTAATAAGTTCGTAAAAAAAAAATTTCATCGGTGTTGATTCTCGACTTTAGTAATTCACAATATTGTACTTATTACGAATTCAAATTATTCTTGTGACTGCAACAGAAATAGACCTGTGTTTACAATAGGACTAATCTTGTACCTGTAACAAGGCGGGTCCTGTAGCTGCCACATAACTTTCCTGTTGCAGCAACAGTTATTTTTTCCCATGTATTCATATCTATAATAAACACTTTATGTTTACTATTGAATAATTAACAATAATAACAATTCCATGCGTCAAAAAAAGAAAATGTAAAAGACAAATATTTTAAGTACATCGGAAATATTGAATTCACATTGATGATAAATATAATAAATCGATATTAATATAATTAATAATAATAATTCGAATGACGTAAAAAATTTTATCAGTAAAAACAAAAACAAGGAAAGTGAATATTTTTTGAAATCAATAAATTTAATTAATTGTAATTATTTATTAATTATTGACAACTGGAATTTTATTCTTCTAACAACAAAAGATTTTGTTATCAAGACGATTACGGCTAAGTTACACGATTTATTTTGTGTGTCATATAATCACTATCTTTTATTTGAACATCATTACACATTAGCCGACCGTGAAAATGATATTTTTTTATTTACTTATAATCACTAAGAAATTCGGTGATTAAATATTTAAAAATACATCACACTTACGTGCTGCTGAATTCCTTCATTTGATTCCCAGGTGTATCTTTTTCAGACGTGCTCTTCCACATGTTTAATTATTATTATTATGATTTTATTCTGCTTTTTTTTTTTGACTAATCTCTATTTTTTGAATTCTTATCCTGAAAAATACACAGAATTAAGTCATAAAAATTATTTCAATTAATGTCCATTAAATATTTTTCTTCCACATATGTACTTTAACAATTATCATGATAATCCGTAATAAAATATTTTGCGAAAGATGTTATTGCAATGCTTGTAAAAATGTAAGAATAAAAAAAGAAGTGGAAAAAAATTATCAATATGAAAAGATTAAAGATAATCCTTGAGATAAAATTCTTCGAGCTAATTCTTGAATCACTCAGTGTTAACAATTATTTTAAAAAATAATTCCCTCAATTTTTATGTAAATTAATTACTCGAATGTATGTTAAGTAAATAAACTAACCGATAAAAAAATGAATTAGACGGAAGAGAAAACTCATTGTAAGAATAATTTTTACAAGTACACAAGGTCATAAATATAATTTCTAATCATCAGTTCACGTAAGTGAAATCGTAGCGATGGCATTGACACAAAATCAAATACGGAAATGAAAACACAATTAATTTACGCACCACGTGTGTTTGTAAATAAAAAGCGAAATGTTTTTATTTATTTTTTTCATACTTATCAATGAAATAAATAAAGTTACAATTTTTTCATCTGCTTTAAATGAAATATTTCTAATAGATTTGTTTTTTTTTAGATAAAATTCAAAACCGGATATATCTGGGCTTTCCGAAAATAATATGTCGTCACTATATTCAATGAAATGATGATAATAATCCCTCCTGTATCAGTTCGAGCGTGTAAACATATCGATCAAAAAAAATATTATTTTTTCAGTGATTTAAATCAATAAGATTTAACTGATAGCGGTATGTCCAATAACCGGTGATAGTATCAATTGATTTATCATAAATTTAGGTATTTACCGTTATAAATATTCCAATCACTGCGTAATCATTTTATTTTATTACTCAAACTGTAACAACTGCATATAATTTAAAGTAATTGATGCAATAATAGTTTAGTTTCCATAATTATTCAATTAAAATTTAAATTAATAATAATAATAATTAATTATAAGTAAGTTGCGCAATTAATTATACAGAATATTGCTAATACATAAATATCACTTTATATATTTATAAATAATTATTGTTTATTTTTACTATAATAATTAAAACCCTTTATTAAAAAAAAAAATTTAATACTTTTACGATGGTTTAAAACGTTAAATTTTTTCTGTTTCACGATTCTTTATTCAAAAATAAATTAATTGTATTTGAAATGCACTCTTATCTTCATGATAATTTTGAAGTCACAATTTAGTTTTTTAAGTTACGTATGATAAATATATATGTGTAAGTGTACACATAAACTAATTTAATCCATGCAATTTCAATACATTTTTCCTCACTATCACACTTATGTAAATGTATATATAAATGCAGGTGAAATGTATGTATCGTTTGTTATCATTTATGAGCACGTGCTCAAGTGTAAATATATATTTATAAAATATGACAAGTTGATCTATTTACTTATTAAATTATGCTATTATCACAATTATCACAATTAAATCAAGTGTATCACGATTTCCTAGAGTGATTATTCCGCGTTATTATTATTATTATTATTATTATTTTTTTTTTTTACAATAAAATATAAGCATCACTTTCAAGCGTAATTACATCTTCATTTTCTCTTATCAATAAACCAATTCGATAGTACGATAAATTATTTTTTTTGACATTAGTAAATAAATAAATATCTTTTAGATCTAATTAATCATTTGAAAATTAAAATTAATTAGTCAGTTAAATTTAATATTTTAAAAAAAAACATTTTTAGAAAAAAAATTTTAAAAACATCTTTCATTTAAATTTTAAAAAAATTTATTCATTGAAATAAATATCAATGTAAAGGTAAATAAACTATAAATATTTATCTACATATGAGATTAAATGTAAAAATAAATTGTGTTAATTAAATAAATTTATCACAAAAATCACTTATACAATAGACAAAAAAAGAGTAAACAAATAACGCCGAAGGTTTTTTTTTTTTTTAAATGCGTCGGTGGTAACAAATATAAAAAAAATAAATTACATACTTGGTATTGAGGTTGATAGCTGAATCTATAATATATATTGTATTATATATTTTTTATATTTAATGTAGCAATAATTCACAGCTTATGTCTGATGTACAAATAAATACATGTAACAAAAACCCGTAAAAGTACTTGCGATCAGACGAGCTGATGTTGAGAAGACAACGATTGAGGAGACTGTACGTCTCACCTGACGGACGGTCTGTCACACTCTAGACTAGACTTTATTGTATATACGGCTTTTAAAATAAATCACACGTGAAAGAGACCGCGATTATTACGTTACACGCGAGTGAGTTTATACATACAGACAAACTCAGCGATATTATTCGCGTTATCAACAACCGCCAAACAGATTACGGATTATTATTATTATTATTATTATTATTATTATTATTATTATTATTATTATTATTATTATTTTACCTTAAATATAATTACCCATTCTTATAAAATGAAACAAAATTTTTTCATTTAATTATTATAAAAAAAAAAAAAAAAAAAAATGAATTATTATTAAAATTAAAAAATACCTTTTATTAAAAATTCGCTGACACAAGTAACACACAATCCACTTAAATATATGACGATTATTTATTTAAAACAAATAACCAAAATTCACTTTTTACATAAAATTAAATTTTACAATTCATTTTTATATTTTTTAAAAACAATTAATTATACTCTTCTTTCTTGTTTATTTATAAAAAACAATAAATGTGAATTGTCCAAGAGACAAAATGTAACTCAAGTGTCTCGTAGTATCAAGCAGTAATATATATAGTGGATGTGAATGATGATGATGATGATGATGTTAATACACGTGAGGGTCGTTCGCGTTGTTGGTAAGTCATCAGTATGAACCGAAGAAAGAGCTCGTGGGGGAAACTTTAAACTGTCCTCGAGGAGTCGTTAATTTCTATTGTATTATATATGTATATGTATATATTACAATGTATGTTAAGAAGGGAAAAATAAAAGTAAAATAAAAAGAGGAAGAAGTAATGAAACTAAAAGTTATGTAGTTAAATATTAAATTATAAGTTTAAATTAAAGAGGACAGGTAATAGAATCCGTCCGTACTTATGAACCCGTTAACTACGATTAACTTCTGTTATGCGTTCACACTTTGTCTCTCCCTTTCTCTTGTAAATACGACCACCACTTCTTATTTAGCTATAAACAACAACTGCCACCTTCATCTCTTCTACCACCTCCAATTTATTCCTCCTGCTCTTACTCCTCTTACTTCTTCGCCACTTATCTGGTTACATTACATTACATTGCTTACATTAGAGGTTCGATTCGATCTATAGTTTTCTCTCCCCGATTCTTTTTGTCCTGGTTATAATATTCCTACTACACTCTTACAAATAATACAAGTAAGTGAGTAAAATAATGTTTCATTCTTCTCACGCATACGCTAATCGACAATGACATCGTCTTTATTGCACTTACGGTTTTAAAGCCCCCGTCAGTGTCTGCATTCTCGATCTCGTTCGTCCTTTCACTTTTTTTCACTAGAATACACGTGACTTGGTATTATCTTGCGGTTGTGATTTTTTTTTTTTTTGTTAACTTACTTTTAATATTCAACAATACACATAATTACTTATTTTTGTTGATATTTACTTTTTTTCTGGTAAATCAGAAGTCAGGAGATTAATAAAAAGAAATTTCATTGAAGTGATTTGATATAACTTTCTAATTATTGGTATTTATCTTAAATTTATTTAACATAAATCATTTTTTGTTTCTTCATTAAAGGTTTTTATAATGTCACGTAAATTTTCCACTGCTCCAAATATCTGGAATATATATGTGTATATATGTATATGTATATATTTATTATGATAATTAAATAATTAAATGTTTAATAACAATAATTCTTATTAACTGTTAAGACAACTTTAGATATTTGCACGAAATCCTCATCGAAGAATTTTTTTTTACAATTAATCTCATTTTTTATCTCGAGGAATAATAAAAGTAAATATGGTAATTTTTTTATACTGTTATGTAAATATTATTAAATTCATGGAATTTATTTTTTTAACAAAATGTTTGAAAATTTGTGTTTTGATATGAATGAGAAGACTATTCACTAATTTTAGTGATAAATGTTTTGTTTTTTTTTTCTTATATTTAATTTATGAAATTTATTTTTTATTGAAGAAATAATTTTTTTTTAAATTCTCAAAATTTGAAAGGTTATCGAGATTAATAATCGAGACGTTATAAATAACTCATAGTCGACTGATCAAAACTTTAATTTATGTTTCTCAAAATTTCTTTTTTTTTTTTTTAACAGAGGTCTCGGATTTTTTTAATCTCATTCTATTGGTCATTAAATTTTTTATCGTATTGTATTTTTTTTTTAAAGATTAAATTCAGGAAATTCCGGGAATAAATTAACTTTTTCTCAGAAAAAATTACTCTAATCTTCAAATCATTTGTTTTGTTTTGATTCAATATAATTTAGTAAAGAATTCTAAGTCTTCAGAAAATAAAATAAATATATAAAAATGTATACATTTTTTTTTTTTCATAATTTAGAAAACAATAAAATTCTTCCAAAAGAGAACAAACCCAAAACTTCACGGTGTTTCCGAGCTCAGAGAACTCAAGAACGTTATTGCTTTTAAATTTTTGGGCTCTTCGAGATCAAAAAAAGCCTTGACCCCAAAAAAAAAAACATTTCACCAAAAAAATTAATTTTTATTCAATGATATCTTTGGAACAAACTAATCGATTCGCACACGCTTTACAGGGAGCGAAAAGATATTCTAAAACTAAGCTTTAATTAAATTTTGAGGCAAACCAGTCAAGCGGCTTACGAGTTATGTCACAAAAAATTAAAAACAAAAAAGTTTTTTGATTTTTATTTTTCAAATAACTTGAAAATTTAAAAAATTTGGAGGCTTTCCTCTAAAAAAGTCTGTATAGTTTCCTAGGATCTCAAAACGTCGACATCTGATACAAACTCGACTTTCGAAAATCGGACCGAAATCTCTAACTTTTTTTTTTAAATTTTCAATTTCTATCGCGGGAAGTTAATAAATAAAATAAAAATTATAAATTATTTTGTAACAGAAAAAAATCACATGACTACAATAGTGTTTGTGAAAATATTTTTTCAAAAACTTGTAGCTGACAGTTTTTAAATTTTTCATTAAAGTAATTTAGAACTGCAGCCAAAAATTAATATTTTGATTAGTAATTTTTGTAACCTTGTCTATTGATCCTATTTTGAAAAGTATTATTTTTGCAATTTTTTTTTGAAAATATTAACTTGATTATTAAGCCAGATAGCAAAACGACGTCTTGAGTTCTGAATGAGTTCCTATTTATGATTTTGACGTCTCATCAACATCTTAAAAAAGTCTTTAAGAAGTACTCAAGATGTCGAATGAGCCACCTAGCCTCAGTAAGACGTCTTTAAAAAGACTTCTTAAAAAGTTCTTTTTTCTGACTTCGCAAATAAGACTTCCGCATGAATTTACCATGATGTCTTAAAGAGCTCCTAATTTTGACTTCATAAAGAAGTTTAAAAAAAGAATACATTCAGACGTCACAAAACTGGCGTCTTGTTTATGGAGTCTTCAAGAACTCTTAAATAAGAGTTCTTAAAAATGACACCTCTAAGAAGTTATTATAAGACTTTTTGAGGACGCCTTCGAGAAGACATTGTAAAGCAGTCATTCCGGCTTGAATGCTGTCTGAGAAGTATGATAGCAAAATATTATATTAAAAAAGTTAACTCACAAACATCAAGAGCCACAGTATAATAATAATAAAATTTTTAGTCCAACGCAAAAACAAATAAATTAATGGCGTTTTGTCGTACCACTTGGTCATTATTTCAATTACAATAGGCATTAATAACATTGTAGTTGTCATACTGAAAGCTGTCAATAATCCAAGTACCGGTACCATTTGTGGAATTGCAGCCGCAAGAAATGCTAGAAAAAATATATTAATGCATAGTTTAAATATTTATTAAATAAAATAACATGTCAAGTAAAAAAAAATTTATGAATTTTCGAAACACCTGAATTACTAACGCATGGATATTTATATTAGTTATGTCTTACTTGAGACAGTTACACCACCTAATTTGAATAGAATTTTATACATTTTAGCATGGTTTCCTATTATCGCTTCAGATTTTTTAATTATCATTGGCCATAGAATAGTCACTGGCACATAATAATGAAGGCCATATGTACAAATCACGGACAATGTTACAGCTATTTTAACGAGGTTTGACGCGCTAAAAATAACATTATTTTTCATTAAAATTAAATTATCTTTAGGTGACACAGTCACCATTTTTCGTTATTTATTTTATTTCTATACATATATTCAGTAAACAACGGGGTACAATTCAATGCCTAAGCAAATTATTTATTTTTCTGACTCTAAAAACTAATTACAATCAATTTTTACCTTTTTCACACAAAACTTTAATTATTTAATAAAAAAAAAAATTTCTTTTCTTTTTACAATTATTTAGGGTTAGGGGGGGGGGGCAAAGGGGGTAGGGTAGGCAAAACGGGGTACCTCCAAAATTTTATAAAAAAAAAAGTATGATATTTTAAATGGTTTTTCAACATTCCAAAATCACTTTTGTAAATATAATTGAGCGTTATTTTGATTTTTTTTTGTTAAACTTTTTCAAAAATCAATTGTCAGTTGAAAAATAAAAACTATTAAAAATTTGTTTTTCTTTTATTGTATCCAATAATCATACACAATATAATTTTTCTTCATGTAAATTATTTTCAAAAAAGTTTAACGTAATCGAATTTATTTAAAATCCAGAAATTTTTTATTTATCTTTGTTAAGGGGTACCCCATTCTGCCCGCAAAAATGAAAAATTTTTTCTATTTACGTTGAATATAATTAAAAAAAAAAAGATTTAGTGTATTTGAGTCCTCGAAAACTTAGTATTTCCTTAAGTACCCCGTTTTGCCCCTCCCTCCCCTACACACTGTAAAAAATTTTGGTATAAAAATGGCCCTTTAAAACTTTACACGGGTGTAGTGTGAAATAACGGTGTAAAAAATTCTCTGTGTAAATTAGTCATCCATGTAATTTTAAAGGGCAATTTTTTTTCAAAAAAATTTTTTTAATGTATCATTTTGAAAAAATTTAAAAAATTATTAGCCGTCGATTAACTTGAGTATCATATAAATAAATGAATAAATAAAAACTTGATTTAATATTTTGTTACATATCCAAGGTGACTAACGGAATATTCCACACTCAGCTCTAAATAAATTTAATTAGCGAACTCGCTAAGCGATATTGCGTATTATATAATGAACAAAAACAATAATGGTAATAAAAAGTAGTCAGATCGACTTGATCATAAATTAACATGAAATTTGTAAGAAGACTAATAGGTAATGAATTTTAAAAAATACAAATACATATATGCATATAAATGAATTCGAGTACTTGTGCATAACTAAATAGATAAGGCGAAGCAGATAATACGTCTATATGTGTGAATAATTACTTACACTTGATTAAATGGTAAGTTTTTAATGACTGTGTCACAGGCATCTTGATACTTATTATATCCAAAAAATCCAAAGGCCATGTAAATAAACATATTTAACATCATACTCAACGTTAATAACCGCGGCATATTTTTTGGATTTTTCATACTGTTTTCTAAGGGCATTATCATCGTCATATTATGAACGGCGAATAAAAAAATGCTGCTGAAAATGGGTACTGAGGTAATATTAGTAAAGATTTCAAGCCGACCAGGTAATTTGAAGTCGTCAAAAAAATAATAAAGCGTTATTATAAATCCTAGAACAAGAAATATTGTTCCCAAAATGGAGAAAGGCATGAGGTATTTAAAATTTGGCATCAGTGCGAGGACACAATAAATCGGCAAAAACATAATTATATAGATACGAGTGTTGATTGATGTATCTACGAAATTTTCAATTATCTGCAATTAAAAAATATATAATAATAATAATTATAATGACAATGAATAGAATTAATGCAATAGTGAATGAACGAATGAATGAGAAAATGAATGAATTTATGAATGCTAAGTGATTGTCTGATTATCAATCACCTATTTTTTCATATATATATATATGTATAGTTATCATGTCCGTGCTATAAATTTGAATAGAGATTAATGTCAATTAACAAAGTTTGTAATTTCCGGTTCAACTTAATTTTATTTTACGAAACATTTTTACTGGTTTTACTTTATTTTAAATTTATATAAACCGGAAATTATTACGTATTAAACTGATGGTATTTACTCAGTAACGTTTCTAATATAATTAATATATATGTATAATCAACAAAATCTATTAATTTGTATGTCTAGTATGATGTGTATCTATATAAAGCGTAAATCACTACAGTAAGCAAAACAAAATACACGATCATTATTACGAAAATTGGCTACTTCCGGTTCTATTTTACTGGAACTAAATTTATAATTATATTTTTTTACTGACATCATATTTGTGGAATTTTATAATAACAATTTTATTATATTTTTTTCTATCTGAATTATTTTGTCAGGAAATTTACTAATGTATTTCAAGTTCACTTGAAGCGCTTATTCAAAAAATTTTCATTTATTACATTTATAAAAATGTTTTTTTTTTTTTTAATGTAAATTGAAAAGTAAAAAAAAGAATGAATATTAATTTTTCTTGCTGTCATGTTTTGCTCGGCCTTAAATCACGTAATATCAATTAAAAAATCTGAATAATTTTATGTACTGAAATTCCATAAAGATGAGTCAACTTTAAACTAGTTACTACTTTATACTACATATATTAATAATAATAATAATAATAATAATAGTAATATTAATATATAATCGTGGCAATAATGAATTACCTGTTGGGTTGAAGTAGCGACATATATCGAGTATATAATAACTGTTTCATATTGAATGAAACATATAAGTATATTTGTAATGACATTGAAGTGAACTGTGTACTTTCGAATTCTTTTTGGTCCAAGTGCAAATGACGAGGATACTATTTCAGCGAGATCCATCGATGGTTTTTTAAACCGTTTACAAAGAATGTGTGAACACTGCACCTATATATTGCAATATAAGTTATAAAACAATATTACGCAGTGAAAAATATTGTCTCTGTTAAAACCGGCCCGCGTTAAATTTTTTGTGTTAAATTAACACATTTCACTGTCCTCGAAAATTTTAAATCGTTCTAGTATTTAACACTTTAAAAGTGTTATTTAGTACAAAAATCGAGATTATTTTTATCATTAAGGCTTACTTTAAAATTAACACAAAATTTATATTATGTTAAAAACTTAATTAGGCGCGGAAAAATTTTTTGAAAAATGGAAGTTGAATTTCATAAATGTTAATTTAACTAAGAAATATTTATTATTAGCGTATAAAATTTACCATTTGCTTAAAATTTGAATGTGTTTTATACTAACAAAAAATATTTAGTTACAATTTCGATTTACTTCATGTAATGTAAAAATTATGTTTTCATTAAGTGAAAATGTCTTATATTTTTTTTAGAAATTAAAAAAAATTTTTTTTAAATTTATTAGTTGCAATCTTAACTGTATAACTTCCGTTTTCTACAGTTATTATTTTTTACATATTTACATTACATAGTCTTTAGGTTACGTTGCAAGCAATTTTTAAGTCCCTATTTTTCTTGGGTCAATATTTTCATATATTTATAACAAGCTACTCTAAACTTTTTCGGACTATGTTCTTTGCCATCTTTTTTTTCCTTTTTTCTATTCCATACATATCATTATTAGCTGCCTATTTCCATTTCTTTTTCCAATCTTCTTTGCAATTACGGAGTGCTTTTAGTAGGAAAGATTGCGGACAGGTGGCAGTCTGGCGGTTATATAAAACGAATCCCACAGATCGATGCATTATATCAACTTGTGAAAAATAATGAACTTGCACTCTGTGGGATTCGAACCTGAGCCTGGCCAGTACTTGCGTTCGGAGACAAGAGTGTTATCCACTCGACCTCAAGTACTGGTTTTTTAGAAATTAATTAATTTTTACTATTAACAGCTGGTATAAAATCTTATGTTTTTTTTTTATTTTGACTTTAATAAAAACATTAGTTTAAAAAAATAGTTCAATGTTGAATAATAGTTGTTATAACTTTTTATAACCCCTAGATAATATATATATATATATATATATATATATATATATATATATATATATATATATATATATATATATATATATTCAAAGGTATTTTCAGACAGTACCCCCCCCCCTACTTTTAAAAATTTTTTAATGACTCAATTGTAATCCGTATTAAAATTTTATTAATTAATTTCAAAAAAATTAAAGCATTAATGAAAAAAATGATAGAGTAGTAGTAATTTCGCTAAGATATAGATTTTTAAAAAAATTACTTAGAGGTGTTATCAATTAGGAGTTAAACGAAATTTGGTATATAAATTTTAGTATAAAAAATTAAAAAATTTTAAGTATTAAATTAGTACGAAGATTTTATTGAAATTTATTTTGTAAATTTCGTTTAACTCCTGATTAAATTCAACTGTAAATAATTTTTTTAAAAATCTATGTCTCGGTGAAATTAATTATCAAAACTTTAATACGGATTAAAATTTAAAGTCATTGAATATTTTTAAAAAGTGGGGGAGGGGGGGAACTGTATGAGAATGGATTTAATAGATATCTATGGTATAAAAAATAAAATATGAGTTAACATATTTTTGATGTTACCACTGACATTTTAAAAGTGTTAAATTTACTTCATGTATTACCCGACATTTGTGTTTACAGTCAACAGAAATCATCGGTGTTCAAAAAATAACAAATATCGTGTGAATCGTTTTTAACACAGATTATGTTGATTTTAACACAACATTTTTTACTGTGTAAAAATAGTAACAATAATATAAATACAAGAAGAAACAAAAACTGAATAGTAATTTAAATAAATAAAATAAATATAAATAAAAAAAAATACAAGACATTGATTAATATTGACTTTTTGATTAATCACCATTTCCATTACTAACTTATTCATTATTTATTTAATTAATGAATTACTCTCACGATTGTGAGAGAAAATAAAAGATAGTTTTGTTATGTAATTTATATATATATTTTAAATACAATATTTAAACGTGATATTTATGAATAAAAGGAATTCTAGGAATAGGTATTAGTAATGAGAATGCGGGCGCACCCTTTTTATTATTAAATTTAAAACAACTAACTGACATCATCATTTTATTTGTAAATTAATTTTATTCTTTTAGAGTTTAATCTTTCGACATACATTTTTATAGGCATATTTATCAGTGGATAATTTGGTTATTTTTTTTAGGTGGTATATTAATGATAGTGGGTTTTTTTAAAAATACATTTATAATATACACTGTAAAAAAATTGGGAGTGATTACGGATTTTATTTGAATTCGAATTTAATTCGTCAGTCGGAGGTCCGGAGTTTAGAAACATCACTCCGCATAGGGAGTAAATAAAGAGTTTTTTTTTCAGTGGAAAAATCAGGATTTTATTTAATCCGCATTCACTCAAATGTGGAGTTTTAATATTGAAATAATCTTCCTGTACCCTGTAAAAAATTAGCGGAGTAAATCCGGAGTGGATGACTGTTTAATTATTTAATTCCCTCGAAGGGAAATTTACTCCGAAGATAAGTTTGATTTTACATTGAAATTCTGGTTCGGAGTAAAATTCACTCCTAATAGGAGTTTATTTTAATATTAAAACTCCGAATCGTAGTAAATGTAGAAGGAAATAAAATTCAGTTCACTTCGAAGTTAAAAATTACTCCGTTGAAAAAAAACTCCTCATTTACTCCGAATGCAGAGTGATTTTTTCTTAAAGCCCGGGACTCCAAATGTCGGAGTGAATTCGAATTGAAATAAAATCCAGACCACTCCGAAATTACTTCAAATTTTTTTGCAGTGTATAAGTGTAGAAGGAGATTAAAAAATGATTGAAAGGAGCCTTGATAAGTTGGCGGGAAAAAAGAATAAAAGGGAAAAAAAGCGGAATCATAAAAATAATGAGAATGATACTGCACTTTAGCTGACTTACTGTGAGGACAGCGGTGTAGCAGCTTATCAGTCCGATCACCATGCTGGAAACTAAGGCCGTTGCATACCCGGCTCGCCTGAACGCGTGTGGAAGAAAAAGTATGCCGCTGCCAATCGAGGCCTTCAGCAGGTGCATGAACACCACCAAGTCCCTGTAATTTAACCATTATTTTAAATCTCAAGTTTCTTTTCACTTGTTGTATATTACATTGTCTTTAGCTATTAATATTCAGAAGTTTTATATTTTAATTAACTTTTTTTCTTTTTCTTGTTTTTTATTCATATTGCAAAGCTTGAAAATGTTTTTTAATTAATTACTTATTGTAGTTATAAATTTTTAGCAATTACATAATTTCACCATCGCTTTTTTTGGGCCGTAAATTTTTATTTAATTACATACGAATTCATTGAAGTTAATTAAAGATTTTAATATGATTCGAGTATTTAAATATTTATATTAATAAATAATTAAGTGTAATTATTTTTTAATAAAATAAGAACTTATAAAATAATAGTAGAATTTATAGAAGTGAAAGGCGACCATATTCGAATTTTTTAAAAGATATTTCCACTTCTTCAATCAGTTTTCAAAAACTTTTATTTAAATTTTCTTCAAGTAAAATAATAAAAGTTATATTTTCATATTTTTTGTTAATGATTATATTAATATTAAATACTTTTCTATTGATTTAGAAAAAAAAATATAAGCACTTTTCTTTGAAAAGCGCGCCATGCTTTCCCTAATTAATAAAAAAATTAAAATACAAATTTTGTAAAATTCTCAATAAATCGCCAATTTTTTTTGAAAATAATGAAATTTTATTTTATAATTAAGTTTTAAAAAATGTTGATTAATTAAAGTAAAGAAGCGTAGAATTACATAATTATAAAATTTCCAATAATACTGAAGTTTACCGACGTCTAATAATTTTTGGAATTTGTTTCAAAACGATGAATTATCAAAGAAAAATTTTTTTAAAAATCGCACCTACAGTTTTTCTAATTTTCTACATACGCATATTTTTATTTTTTTTTTTTATAATTTATCATTTTGAAAAAAAATCCGAAAATTTTTAATTGTCTGTCAATATCAGGATCATAATTTCCAGTAAACAATAATTAAAAAAAAATTTATTCTCATCGGTTCCAATTTATAACCAAATAATTAATGGATCTTTTATTTCCTGCCTAATTTACACCAAATTAAAACAAATAACTAAATACGACCACCGATTTTAGTGAAAATTACAGGAAGCAATCGTGTGATAATAGTGAGTGGACGAGGTCACCTGGTCACTTTAAATAATACAGACACATACAACAAAACTACGCGTCTATTAGTAAATTATATTAATATACTTATCCACATACGAATTAGGTTGTTTTATAATTCGTGCTGCAAATGGATCGTAAACGTCATCAGTTTGTTGGTCATGGTCTCCATCAACCTTCGGGCCACTGGACTCATTACTTTCCCTTGTTATCACCCTTCCACCTCTAAGTATATCGGTATGGCAATGGAGATAATAAAACAAACACAATGATAAAAGATGTAGAGAAAAACAAAATCAATATAAATAAATTGACATGAGAAAAAAAAATTTAATCAGTAGTGATAAATGAGTACGTAGATCTCGAGTACTCTGCTGCTTACTTATCCATGTCACGACAGACTCACCACCTTGCAGCTTTGGAATATTACAAGGTCTACCTCAAGGAAGAGCTACTTATTTTATGTTTCCGTATCCCGGAGGTCGCTTTCGGTCATAGTCATCTAATAAATATATATGATAATTAATTAGATGTCTAAAAAAAAAAATAAGTAAATAATTACAAGATTAATACTAATAAATTAAGTATAAAATTAACATAAAAATGAAGTAATTAAATTTTTTTTTTCCATTAAAATGAAAAATTACTTTCCAATCTCGTTAATAATTATTCTTATATATCTCGAATGCTAAAGTATATTATTATGCAGTCGACATAAAACATAACAAGACCGTCACTTTTTACCTCGAAATCCAACACGAATGGTATCAATTATTTTTGACTTTTATGGACTATATTTATAAATATATATTTTCATTATTATTATTATTATTATTATTATTATTATTATTATTATTATTATTATTATTATTATTATTATTATTATTATTATTATTATTATTATTATTATTATTATTATTATTTGCTTACGATAATTTACCGATTTAATTAAGAGTATTCTCAAACAGTTTTTGAAAATATTTAATGACTGAACTGTCATGAGTATCGAAATTTTGTTAATTAATTTTTAAAAAATGAAAGCATTAATTGAAAAAAGGACAATTTTGCTGAGATAAAGACTTAACAAATGATTATTTACGGTTGTTATTAATTACCTGTGTAAAAAAAAAAATCGTTGAAAAAGTGTTGACTATTCTAAGCTTCAGAACGTGACACAAAGACAAACTTTTTTTAAACGATTTTTAAACTTCTGAAAATACAAAGAAAATAACGACAGTCTTAATACTACAAATTATCGTTTTTGACTCTCTAGTAAACTTTTTTTGACATTCCATTAAAGCACTTGGTATCATAATTTTTTTCAGTGCAAAATACGTTCGGAAAAACTGATTTTGAACTATTTCTGAACGTTTTTTTGTAGCATATCTAAATAATATCAGGATATTTATTGATTTTTCTTTTGAATTTTAAAAAGTTTAAAAAAAGTTCGTCGTTGTGCCAGACGTTTTGAAGTTTAGAGTAGTCAAAACCCTTTTCAACAATTTTTTTTACGCGGGTGGGAGTTGAACGAAATTTGGTAAATAAATTTTATCCTCAAAAATTTGAAAATTTGAATTACAAAATTGATAAAGAGATTTTATTAAAATTTATTTTCCAAATTTCTTTCAACTCCTAATTGATATCAACTGTAAATAATTTTTTTTTTAAATCTATACCTCGGAGAAATTACTACCACGTTGTCCTTTTTTCAATTAATCTTCAGCTTTTTTTTAATTAATTATAAAAATTTTTACAATTCAAAGTCATTAAATATTTTTAAAAAGTGTGAGTGGGGGGAGGGGGAGCACTGTTTGAGGATGACCTTAAGTAAATAAATACAAAGCTTAATTTTGTAAGAAATTGATTGATTATGAATAAAAATTTAAGATGTTTCGAAAAAAAAAGTACTTTTAGTTTGAAATTTTGCAATTTAAATTTTAATACAATATACATAAAAAAAATATATATATATATATATATATTTATATAAGAGCATTTATATATTGATCATGGCGAACACGTTATTGTTACACAATCGTACTTGACCGCAAACTTACCGTGATATTAATATGACAGGTTCGTGCGCTGACGTTTAACAAGTTTGTTTGAAATAATTGAATATGGAGTACTTGATATTTACTATATATTTTTTATAATTTTAGATGTGTTGTAGTTTTAATTTAAGTACGTAGTTATTATATAAATATTTATGTTTATGGTCATGAATAAGAAGAAGAAAAGGAAGATGGTTGAAATGTTGATGACCTGAGTCAGAGACTGAAGAATAAAAATTAGTATTTTTTAATATGGCGATAGTTTTTTAAATAACAAGGTTATCTTGGAAGATGTACTCAATTAAATTCAACGTATGTCTGGTTCGTCACCTTGCGTAAGTGACAGGAATTTAATACATGCGTTTGTCATATGTTTACTCGGCAATCATCTTATGTGTTTGTTTGTCTATTGATATTATTATTTTACAACTAGACATGGAAAATATATATGTAAATATACTATACATATTTTCTAAGTATTTCAAGTGTCTGGGGTATTCCATAAATTTTAAAAACTTTATTTATCTTATTAGAACTTTTTCTTAAATGTTGCGTCAGACAATTGGAACGTTTTTGTTCTCTCAGTGAATTTATAAATAAAGTATAATTATATTTGTAATTGTAGTTTATTTACTTTTTAAATTATTAAGTTTAATTGAATTAATTTTTTTGAGAGATGAAAAAATTCTTTTGTGATAACGAATGTTTATATTGACGATTAATGATAAGATTAGACTGATAGTCGCGTTCATTAAATGACTATCAAATACTTATAATTCAATTATACTTTTTTTTTTTTATAAGAATCTGCTCCATTGTCTTAATTAGTTAATTTTTTATTTTATTAATTATGTTATTAAGAAAAATGTAAACATATTTTTTTCTGTATGACCGCCATCAGATTTTTATTGACAGAAATTTATAACTTTACATTTATATGAGCGATTGACTATATTCTGTTAAAAATTTGCGGAGTAAACCTAGAGTAGATGATTTTTTATTTATTCACTCCCTTTTGGAGTTAAATTTATTCTGATAGGGAGTTTTAGAAAATATTAATTCAAAAAAAAACGACCGAGTGAAATCGTAGTAAAAACTTGCGGCTTACAATACATATACATAGTGAGGTTTAGTCTTTTATATTTAGATATTTCATGTTTATATTGAGTACGAAAATAATTACGAGCTCTTTGTCCATACGTTGTAAAAGATTTGGTGCAAAAATGGCCGAAAACTTTACTTGAAGGTAAGAGACCCAATACCCGATCAGGAAACTTGTAGTCGATCACTCCATATATATGTATATTTATATATTTAGTAATATTTATTAAAAATAGACATACAAATAGATGAATCGGGTACTGGATCTCTTATAGTATGAAATAACGGCGAAAAAAATCCGCGGTGTAAATTATCCATCCGTATAATTTTAACACGATGTAATCTAGTTTTTTTACACCATTCCGTTTTACGTAACAAGTAGTACTCGTTATAATTTAAATTAATGAGTTAGGAATGATGAATGAACATTTTTAACTACTTAATCAATAACTATAAATTTTATTTAGATATTAAATAGTATTTTTAAAATTTAAATATTTTTATTATTACTTTTCTTAACGCGAAATTATCATAAATTACGCATTTACACTTTGGGCGGTGTGTAAATTTTTAATTCACACCATCTAAATTTCACACGATATTTGGTGTAATTTTCACACCAAAATTTTTACAACGAGTCATTCACTCTACACCGAGTCTACAAATTTTATACAGTGTATATTCAGTTTTTTAAAATAAATCAGTGAAAAGTACTAGAAATCATGCAGTAAATATTCACTGTGAATTAGTCCCAAGTCAACCACTGATTATATTAGTGATATACTTGGGAGTACACTGTAAAAAATCGGAAGCAAAGTCACTCCGTAACTCGGAGTTTTGAAGTTTTTAAAAATCACTCCGCTTTCGTTGTAAAAAGAGACTTTGTTTTTTCAGCAGAATGATTTCATAATGTAGTCCACTTAATTTACTCTTAAGCGTTGTAGGAGGAAATTAACTACTGGATTTTTTTTTTATTGATAATATGTAAAAAATTCCGTACATCACGAAAATAATAATAAGAAAGCTCAATTCAGCCGCGTTTTTTAAATAAGTAATAAAATAACAATAGGGAAGCCGAGACACCATGTATTTTCATTAAAAAACTTCTATCTATTAATGTAAAACCCTATGATGACTGGTATTAAATTAAAGGGCGGTAAATTCTGAATAAGAAATGTCAAAAACCAATATCCTGGGGCTTATTATGTTCGCGAAAAAAATTGATTAAAAAAACGATAAACTCCGAAAATTTTTTAGTGTATTTATGCAGTGAGAATACTCTGAAAAAAATTAGGGATGAATTCGGAGTGATTACGGATTGAATTTCTAATTTAATCCTAATTCACTCCATCATTCGGAGTTTTAACATTAAAATAAACGTTTTTTAAGACTGAATATCACTCAGATCCGTACTTTAAATATTGAATTAAATTCCCCTTCGGAGTGAATTTCACTCCGAGGGAATTAAATAATAAAGTCATCTGCTCTGCATTCACTCCGAATTTACTGCGGGTTCACTCCGCAATTTTTTACAGTACATGAATATGAACAGAAGTTATTGATTTAGAAAATGTAATTTATTTCAAATCGTTAAAGTCGAATTTCCATAAAATATTTAAATTAATTAATTTTATTGTAATAAATAAATAACAGGATGTATAAGTATCTAAATTAAATAATAAACAATGAAATTGATAATAAACAAATATGTTAAGTAGGTTTATTATATGACGATAGTTGTTAACTAATGAAAATAAATCGACACGTTTTTATTGCCGTTTTTCTAAGTAATCAGCCTTGGTGTTATAAGTAAGGACAGAGGGACCCTGAAGCAGATCAAGTCTTAGAGGACAAGGAAACGCATTAGAATTAAATAATTATTTTAATTAAATAAAAGAACATGACTTTGTCTGGCCTAGAACTTTTTTCCTTGACATCGAATAAATTTTAATTACAGACAAAACTATCGAAAAATAAAAAATCGCTGAAAAAGTTGTTTTCGCATTTTAAGTTTCCTGCTACTTTAGAGTTTATAAATGTGTTTTAAAAATTTGCATTTTAAATCTTGATGGTTTATTAGTTATTCAGAATTTTATTTATTTTTTATTTTCATAACTTGTAAATTATGAATATTACTAATCTCAAATTTAAACCGGACCTCATTCAAGTAAAAATTATTTAAATTACAGAAATAATGATCGTAACTGATCAATTTGTATAAAGATATCGAACAAATATTAAATATGACCAATAGTCAAAATTGATATGACTTACAATGAAAATTTGTTGGATTTGAATTTTCAAATTAAATTTAAGATGAATGTTAAATTTTTTTTTCACAGTTGCTGTGAGGTTTATGCCATAATCTATTACATTTTTTAAAATCATCATAGTAGCGAATACACTATAAAAATTCTGGAGTGAATCTGGAGTGGAATCAAATCCGAATTTGATGATTCCTTTCGGAGTGAATTTCACTGAATAATTAAAAATTTATTCCCTCCGCATTCACTCCGCGAAATTTTTACAGTGTAATGGAGGGTTAAAAATACGAATTGAAAAAAAATTACGTACGAACGTATGTTAAGACAGATATGTCGACAAACTCTAATATCATTTTTGGTGACAACAAAAGATGTTTCATTGACATCCGAATGTACTCATGCGAAACAAATCTTTTTAACGATAACGGCTGATTTTTACGATAAGATACTTTTAAGTTAACTTTATTATATTTAAAGGTCATCTTTTTAAAAATGAATTATGGTTTCAACAACCCGTTTATTTATTTTTTAATTATATTAAAAACAACTTTTATATACAAGTTAAATGTTTCAAATAACCGATGCGCTGTATAATAGTATATTACACACCGAGGAAGGAAAGTAGGAAATTCCGATCCATGTGTGTAATTGCCGAGCCGAAGAGGGTGGAAAACACGCGGATAGGGACATCCTACCTTCCTTCGTGATTTGTATACGATTTTTCACCAGATCTGTACTTGAAAGTTTAAATTTCTGTCTCTGTTTGTGGGAAGAATGACGCATGCCCCGAATTTATCATTCGATTTATAATTAAAGAAAAGAACGACTTTCTTCGCTCTAAACAGGGTAGGAAAACAGGCTAAGAATTATTATTATTATTATAATTCAATTATACGAGTGTTTTTTTCGCACGGCTCATGATGCGAAGCATCAGAGTGTGCTTTACGATCAAAAAATTTTTTTTCGCCTTATTTCGGCAACTAGTTCAATTATTATGCCCTTGTTAGTTCACGGAGTTAAAGTATTTTGCATACTATTTTGAAGATAATTTAAGCCTCGACTGGTAAATGTATTTAATTCCATTGTTAAGCCGCACTTAATTCTACTATTTTTATTACAATTATATTTTTTACTAAAAAGGTTTGAAAAAATTTGAATTTTGATCTTTGTTGATTGCCGCCTCAACCATCTCAATCAGTTTATTCATTCATTCGAGTTATCGATCGAGAAAGAAATGGTGGAAAACGGTTTTGTTCGATTATCTTCGAAGAGACTCATCCGATCAATTCCAATATTTAATAAATTTTACTAAATATATCGATATAAATATATGAAGTGATCAGGTACTAGTTCCCTAATTTGGTACTAGGTCTTTTACTTTTTGAAAATTTATATTAAAACTTTAAATTTTAGGAAAAAAATTTTTAAATATTTTCTAAAAAAGAAAATTTCGCAAGACTTTTTATGTAGAGAACTTAATTAACTACTTAATTGCTTAATTAATAAGCCACTGAAAAATAAAAAAATGTATAGGCCAATATAACAGATATCAAAATAAAAAGACTTAATTGATTTGTGTATTTCATTTTTTATTATTAATAATAATCTTATCACGTTATCACGCATTCTTATTACACATATTAATTTATATACATTTACGATACCTAATTAAATATATTCACGACTTGATTTAAATATTAATATTATTATCATCGTTATTATTATTATTTACAGAATCCGATACTTAAACGGATTAGCTCTATACTTAAATAAACTAACAGTTGTAATATATAATTAATAATATTATTTACCAATTATCGATAATCAATTATTGATAATAATAATCATTAGTCATCAATGCACATCAATATCTATATTTATTTTTCGTAAAAATTTAAATATAAAAAAAAGTGACTACTAGACTGCCAATAGAATGGTACTCAAATCAACCGACGTCTAATAATTTTTGGATTTTTTTAAAAATGTTAATTTATAAAAAAAAATAATTTTGAAAAATTGCACTTATAGTTTTTTAAATTGTCCACATGCGCATATTTTTATTTTCATTTTTTTTGCAGTCGATTACTTGAAAAAACAAATCCCAAAATTTTTAATTGTCTTCTAACTTCAGGATCATCCAATAAAAATAATAATTTTAATATCTATTGTTTAGTAAATTAATTGTTACTAGCGTATAAAAATAATAGTCTCCAGTTGCAGCTTTCCAAGGACATCTACACAATAACAAGTAATAAAAAATTACAGATGAAGAAGTCCTTTGGCTGCACAAATTAGTAGTATCTGAGCATATTGTTTGTTTAATTAATTTTTTAACTTTAAATTATCTTTGAGTTTTATTTATTTACTTTTTTTTATCAGTCACCAAAAAATACCAGGGAAATTTGATTCCAACACAATGCAAAAAATTTAAAAGCCAAGTACGCGTGACTTTATTTTAGTTTTAATTATTTACACTGTGTAGATAAATCAGGCACTAAAATAATAATAATAATAATAATAATAATAATAATAATAATAATAGAAATAATAAGTAATGTCCTGTCAGTCCTATTAAAATTATTTATTTTAATCACATGTTAGTGACTGTGCGTACACGTACCGTTAAATGAAACATGACTTTAATTATTTTAATTACAGATAAATAATTTTTTTTTATTTATAATAAAAAAAAATAATAATAAATTAATAATTACATGATTTAATTAATAAATGTAAATATCGATGAAATCAAGCCATTGTACGCATTGCCGTTATATAAATATATTTATTATTACAAATCTAAATCACAGTTTTACTTATCTGTGATAATTTTTTTTGTTTTTAATCTGTGATTGTATTCATTTTTCTCTTCATTTATATTTTCATTTCAAGCAAATTTATCGATTTTATTTCGTTTTTTTTTTTTTTGTCATTTTGATACTGATTTACTTCAATTTGATATGTCCATATTTATTATTTAAGGTCATTATCAGTCAGTGCCCCTCCCCCCACTTTTTAAAAATATTCAATAACTTTAAATTGTAAAAATTTTTATAATTAATTAAAAAAAAGCTGAAGATTAATTGAAAAAAGGACAACGTGATAGTAATTTCTACGAGGTATAGATTTAAAAAAAAAAATTATTTACAGTTGATATCAATTAGGAGTTGAAAGAAATTTGGAAAATAAATTTTAATAAAATCTCTTTATTAATTTTGTAATTCAAATTTTCAAATTTTTGAGGATAAAATTTATTTACCAAATTTCATTCAACTCCCACCCGCGTAAAAAAAATTGTTGAAAAGGGTTTTGACTACTCTAAACTTCAAAACGTCTGGCACAACGACGAACTTTTTTTAAACTTTTTAAAATTCAAAAGAAAAATCAATAAATATCCTGATATTATTTAGATATGCTACAAAAAAACGTTCAGAAATAGTTCAAAATCAGTTTTTCCGAACGTATTTTACACTGAAAAAAATTATGATACCAAGTGCTTTAATGGAATGTCAAAAAAAGTTTACAAGTGAGTCAAAAACGATAATTTGTAGTATTAAGACTGTCGTTATTTTCTTTGTATTTTCAGAAGTTTAAAAATCGTTTAAAAAAAGTTTGTCTTTGTGTCACGTTCTGAAGCTTAGAATAGTCAACACTTTTTCAACGATTTTTTTTTTACACAGGTAATTAATAACAACCGTAGATAATCATTTGTTAAGTCTTTATCTCAGCAAAATTGTCCTTTTTTTTTTTAATACTTTAATTTTTTTAAAATTAATTAATTAAATTTTAATACTCTTATGACAGTTTAATATTTTTAGAAAGAGGGGAGGGGGCACTGACTGAAAATACCCTTCATAAATATTGTTATATTTTTTTTCCATGATGAAAATTTTTATAAAACAGTAAGAAATTATTTTTTGCAATTATTATAATTAAATTAAAAATAACTAAAACAAAAAAATCACAAATACTTGTAGGAATGCGATATTTAAATAATAATAATAATAATAATAATAATAATAATAATAATAATAATAATAATAATAATAATAATAATAATAATATTTATTATTTAAATAAATATTTAATGATGGAATGAATAAAATTTTTTCCAGCTGCTGTCCAACCTGTTATATTTTTCATATTGATTTCAGTTATTTATATTTATAATTACAATTACATTCATATATTTATAAAAACAATCACAAATATTTATTTATCTATTAACTTATAATTAAAATAAATTCTCTACATATTTACATATTCAAATAACTAAATAAGCATAATAACAAACAGATGGACACAGCTTGTTTATAAAAAAATATTTATAATATAATAAAATGTACAAAAGTTTCATTATTTTTAAAATAAAAAATGCAGGATTGAGACTCTAAGTGATACACTTAATTACATTAATAATTATGTCGGTTAATTTAAAAAAAAATTAAAATGATAGTTATGGGAATCAAAGAATTCAAAGTTTGCAACGCAAACTGATTCTTGACTAATTGCTTAATCTCGAGGTACAAATTTCATGTTCGTAAAATTAAACAAAACAATTAAAAAATTGGAAGTTTTGTTTTTAATTTTTTTCATTAATTCTGTACCACAAATCAATGAGCTTACATATATTTATATATGTAATATTTTATATTTATATAAATATCTATTTATATATAATTTAAAAATTCGTTTTTTTACAAAATACATTAACGAGTTGCGACATATTTGATTTTATTTTCATTATTTTCATTTCATTTTTAATTTCCCGAATAATTATTATTTTTAAATATGAAATTACTTATTGATCGATTTTTTTTTACTATGGAAGATCATATTTATTGAATCGATGATTGATTTTTTAATTAAGAAAAAATAAATTATGTTTATGGATACAAAAACTATGAGGATTTAATTATGATACTGAAAGTAGCAGATATCAAACAATTTTGTTTTTTTTACAAAGAATTTACTTGTGAATAAAAAGACAATTTTGAGAATATGCAGGCAAAGATTTTTGATCTATAATTTTTGAAATTTTTTTCTATAAATATTTTATTTCTCTATTCAAAATAAATTCATTCTTTCAATGTCGTTCAGTATCATATTTAATTATGTAATTAATACTTGTAAAAAAATAAAAAAAATTAAATTTTTTTTCTTCAATACCTCGATAACTGATCAGTGTTAATTAATAATGAAATGATAAAAATTTATTGTTAGTCAATAAATAATTGTTTAGTTAAATAAATAAATAACATAACTAACTCTTTTAGTGTTAAGTTAAAATAATTGTCTGCCAAAAATTATCTTTAATTACTTGCACTGGAGTGACTGAGTCAGTAAATTAACTTTTAACCAGTGAATGAACGGTTGTATTTTTCCAATAAGTATCATGGTTAACTATCACATAAGAAAATATCACGTGTAATTATCATGTATCATAATATAATGCGCCTGAATTTTACAGCGTAGTAATGTCATGCGTAGTAAAAGCAAATCATGAAAGTTGTGTAACAGATATTAGATGCGCACACTGTAAAAAATTGGGAGGAAATTCGAAGTGATTACAGATTTTATTTCAATTCGCATTCACTCCTATTTAGAGTTTCAATATTAAAATAAACTCCCCTTCATCCACTCCGTATTCACCTCACATTTAATCCATATCGCGTGCCAAAAGGTAAAAGGGCGTATTGCTACAGGTTAGTAGGGAATTGTGCTGAAAGGGCGTATAAAAAAATTTTATTTTGCCATTAGCTTTGAAATTTTTCAAAACGCAAAGATCTGCAAAAAAAAAATTTGGGCATCCTTGAGCTGAAAGGGCGTATCTCAAGACATACGCCCTTTTACCTTTTGAAAAGTAGTGCCTAAAGGTAAAAGTGCGCATAAAAAAAATTCTAGTTTTAATACAAAATACTGACAAATAATTTCACAAGACAAGTTAGATGAAAAAACACTCCTCCTACACTTTTTTTTTAATTTATTAAAAATAAAATAACTGAAAAAAAAAATAAAATGAAAATATCAAATTTTCAATTGAATAACAAATTATCATAACGACTATAAAAAATAAAAATTTATTGACTTTTTCTTTAATCAGTGTTTTGGGTTATGGGATGAATAATAATATTATTATTATTATTATTATTAAGGGTATAGGAATCGTACCTAAATGAACCGGTTATTTCTGCTTTCTTTTTTTTTTCAATTTAGTATAAGAATTTTAAAATACTATTATAAACTCTAATCATTAACTGTGAAATAAAATAACATTCATACAATTTGCAGCATTTTTTTTTTTTTTCATTTTTAGACTTTGACTAAGCTTTTTAATAAATTTTTTAGAAAAAAAATTTATACGCCCTTTTACCTTTTGGTCACAAAATTTTCAAATTCCTAAAGCTAAAAGGGCGCATAATTAAAGACATACGCCCTTTTACCTTTGGGAAAACAATATGTGATTTTCAAGCGTAGAAAATGTTTACTAATCAATTGGCGATGAAAAAAAAATTTATGCGCCCTTTTACCTTTGCAAAGGTAAAAGGGCGCATACATTGGTATACGCCCTTTTACTTTTTGGCACGCGATATTTTATGTCAATAAATATAATATTTTTTCACATGATATTAAAACATTGCTATATTTAAGCAATTGATAATTAGACGTGTAATAATTTATTGTATGAAATTTTTTTTACTGGTATTGTGACTGATGTTTTGTTGTTTGATACTATGACTGATATTTAGACATGTAACCTTTTACCCTGGTGGAAATTTTTCGGGCTTTTGTCTGAAAAACTCAGTTAGAGTTCTAAAAACTATCAGAGTTCTAAAGACTTTTAGACAAAAGTCCGAGAATTTTCAGCAGGATAGTATTTTATTATAAAAGAATGCAACAAATTAGAATTGAAGTTCTAAAAGGTGTCAATCAAACAGCAATGAAATATTTTCCGTATGCAATTGTGATTAAAATCTAAATGATGTAAAGCATTAAAAAATGTTCATTCACTGAACCAATCACCCTATAAATTATTATCTCAATAATTGTTTTTAGACTTTAAAGTTTATCTTTGAGTCAAATTTTGAACTATAATTCAATTTAACGATATAAATTTAAAAAACTTATGCATACATTTATATGTATTTATACTTTTCATGTTCCGAATTTTTAAATAATTGAACTAATATATTTGACTAAAAAATATATAACTATTTTTAATTAGATCCCTTGTTTAGCTTCACTGCTTCGACTAAAATTTAAATTGACCGGGTAAAAATTCAGTTAAAATAAATTCCATATTTTTAATTTAAATTTGAATTACTCAAAACAAATATATAATTTATATAAACTTATATAAGTTTTTTTTTTGACGACAATATTTGTATTAACACTGAAGAGACGAATAAAAAAAAGCTAATCTTCACTGGATATGGGATGATCATCCAATGAATCGCATTCAGCGAGTGCTTCACCACTGCGGGGTGAAAATTCATCAGTCATAAGACTTTCTGGTGCCATACCACCAGTTCCAGTCGACGAATTAATGCTATCAAAGTACTGTTGGTGTTGATTAAGATGTGGATGTTGATTATTATTCTGCCAGGGAACATTACTTGATTTAAATCTACGCGTTGGTGAGCCGATCATGAATTCAATCTTCGTTGATCCAGTTATCGATGTTGCTGTGTTACTGTAGTCATTGTCATCTGGATTCAATGAGTCTGGACACAATGACGAGTCACTGTATCGGAACCCGCTGCTCGAGGAACACCATGATGTCGGAGGGTCCGTAAGTGCCTGTAATTTATAATAATAAATTTACTTTTCAATAAAAATTTATTTTGTTTATTAATTAATTAATTAATTAAGTTTTTTTTCACTGGCTATTTATTATTATTAATTAATTTTTTTTTAAAATAAAAATTATCAGATTTACTGACAACAGGATTATGGTCCGCAGGCCAAGCAGGTAAGCGTGACGTTTCGATGATTATTTATTATTAATAAATGTTTTTAAATGAATATAAATTTATCAAATATATGAATGATGAATAATGATAAAATAATAAATTTATTTATAAGTGCGATAAACTTTTTCCTACATCCGTACTTTTTTTTAGGCATTAGGGATAGCAGCAAATAAAACAAACCTCAGCAAATAAAATAGCAAACTAAAACATAATTACATTGATTTAAATACTTAAATATAAATATATAACTTGTTCTACATCAAGATAAGTGATTGACATGCATTATTAAATTAATATGTATATTTACAATACGTAATCGATAATGAATACATAAATATGTAAATAAATAATTTATAGATTTTAGTAATGAAAAAAAATTCATGCAATTTTTTTTTCTGAGTATACATTTTTTATTTATTATAAATATTTTATTTGTATATATATGTATATATTAGTGTGTCGTTTTAAGGCAATTTTTTTTCAACGCATCTATACTTCCAGGAAAGTAAAATTAGAGCTCTTAATATTAAAATTTAGAGGTCGCTCTTCGCGATTTTCTATTTCCAATTTAAATTACATGGGAAAAAAAATTTGAGCTGGAATTTCATACCTCGGCAATGACTCATTGTACAGATAAGCTTAGGATATAGTTTTGTAGGGAATTAAACGCTCTACAAAATCATTTTTTTTTAAAAATCCATCGGGTCAAAAGTTATTGGAGCTTGAACTCAAATTTATAGTAAATTTATAGATTTTTTATGTTTTCCGGCGAAACTATCAGACTTATCACAAAATGTCTTAAGGTCTTTTTTGTAGACAATTTTATTTCCTACAAATTATCTCTGATAAAGTTTTTTTGAATTCCGCGTTGTTTTCTAGTTATTTCCATTTTAATGTCAAGCTTTTAAAAAAATAGTGTTCTAATCGACTTTAAGAGCTTGACATTAAAATGAAAATAACTAGAAAACAATGCAAAATTTCAAAAATTTTTATCAGAAGTAATTTGTAGGGAATCAAATTGTCTACAAAAAAGATTTCATGACATTTTGTGATAAGTCTGATAGTTTCGCCGGAAAAGTAAAAAGATCTTGAAACTTTACTGAAAGACTTCAAACTCCAATAACTTTTGAACAGATGAATTTATCAAAAAATGATAAGAGATCTTTTTTGTAGAGCATTAAATTTCCTACAAAACTATATCCTAGGCTTATTTGTACAATACACTATTATCGAGGTATAAAATTCCAAAGTCAAAATTTTTTTTCTCATGTAATTTAAATAGAAAATAGAAAATCGCGAAGCGCGGCCTCTAAATATTAATACTCGAGCTCTAATTTTAACAGGCATCTTACTTTACATCCCTGCAAGTATACAAAAGTTAGTGATGTGTTGAAAAAAAATTTGCCCTTAAATAATACACCCTAGTATATATATATATTCTATGTATAAATACCTTACTATTGAAATGCTTTAATATTTTTTTCCAAACTCGTGCACATGCCCATTTAAATTTACAAATAAATACTAAGAGATTTATCCAAAACTAGAAAATAAAAAATCCAAGCGAAAAAAAAGTAAAGTCAAAAAATAAAAGGGCACTGGCTAGCAATGATCGCTCACCAAAAATATAAAAATTCCAATAAATAAAAAGCGGTTGAAGCAAATGATAATAAAAGAAGCATAACTTACGAGAGACTGTCGTACGCGAGTTAGGGCCAATTGCGTATTTGGACAGCCGATGGGGCTCGAACGCACGCTCGCCTGCGCTCCTTTCACACAACATTTTTGTAGCAGTTGTACACGGTCGAGGTTCAGTCATCATTTAGTACATTTAAGTCTATCAATATTAACGTCTTTACTTGTTAATTACATCTCAACAAATAAAATCCACTTGGTCAGTACGATAAAAAAAAAAAAAAACAAATTACCGTCAGTTTGTGTCAACAAAATAAATATAAAAATAACAAATAAATAAATAAATAGTTTTTTAGCTGCGCGTTAGCAAAGAAGTGGTACCGTTTTAGTATTAATCTCCCGATTACCCAAATTATTTATTAATAAACTCATTGTTTAATAATTAAGACATTGTGTTAATTATTATTTTGTCTAAATAGTTGTGGTAAAAGATGAGTCCAAGTATTTTTAATTACAGATGTCAAAGTCTAGTTGCAGTGGTAGAAATTATAATTATTAGTTTTAAATAAAATGAGTTTTATTTAGTAGTCAGGCCTATCCCTAACGCCGCTGTATGGCAACCTGACGACCTGTCGGTATTTAGGCCCAGTGTAAATTATTTTTTTTATTTTATTTGTTTATTATTTTTTTTATCTGGGTCTACTTCATCCAGCTGGTCCAAAATGCGAGCTTTGGTTGTCGTACCTTGCCGGTGGTGTCAGTGTCAATAGAGGCACGGGCCAAACTGTGTGAACGACGTGCCGGAGCCAGCGGCCTTCTCAAAGACGTTGCGCTTGATGTCGTTGATGATGATTGCTGATAATTATTACTGTTACTGTTACTATTATTTGAAGCTGCTGTTGAATTTGAATTTGAATTGTTTAGCAGATGATTGTGAACAGATTCAAGAGAATCTCGGGCGCGTGATAATGAAGATTTATTCAACGAATCACGATTTGAATTATTGGAACGTGGCAACGATGATTTGGATAACGACTCACGACTTTGAGATTCTTTTAAATTTTTTGGTAAACTTTTGTTCAATGATTCGCGACTTGAGTCACGTGTCTTTGTGGTAAGAGATGATTTCGAGGTACTGTTGAGACCTAACCCGCCGCTGGTGTAACTGTCACGACTAGAATCTCTCGGCGGTTTAACTGTCAAAGATTTCAGTGACGTCTTGAGAGATTCGCGACTGTCACTCTTGCCGTTGCAGAGAGGCGACGCTCTGGTTGGTGCTGATGATGATAACGCTGACGTGGATGATGACGGTTTTGTTGAGGAGTCCGGCAAGGGGATGCGACTAGGTGGCCGTCTCCGGGGTGATGGTTTTACTGCTTCAACTGTTGAAATGATCGCGGCAGCTGGATTTGAATTATTTACTGCTGACGAGGTTGAACCCGTTGTTTGATGGTGATCTCGCGCCGACTCGGTACTGCTTCCTGGTTCCAGACAAGGCTCGCGGGTCTCGACCTCGGACTCCAGATCACCGGAGTCGCAGTCTGCTCGCTGGTGTTGCTGCTGTTTTTCTAGCACGCGAACCAACGCTCGGGTTCCTTCCAATTCGATATTTTGTCTATCGAGCTGTTAAATTATAATCATTGATATTTATAAATATTTTATTTATTTATTGTTCACTTAATTAAATAAATTAAAATTTAGACCATACCTGAAATCTTAAGTCATCATTTTCCTCTCTCGCTTTATCTAAACGTTCGGACAGAGTTTCTGTGCTTTTTTGCACTTCATCTAATCTTTTTTGCAGGCACTAAAATAATAAATAATAAATTCATTGATTTAATTCCCGATAATTACTGAGCTTAATAAATAATTAAATAAATTAGTACCTGATTGTGGACGGTAGAAGTAATAAGATGTCGTTGCAACTCGAGCGGCGAATGTTCTCTTAAAATAGCAGCTATTTTACGCCGATCGACATCTGGGACATGAGCAACTCTCGTTGGGGAAACAAGAATAGAATCTAAAGCTCCTAATCTCACTCGTCTCTCCTGTACCGCAGCATCAGGATCAAACTCCTCTGTCGTAATTGGCTGGATTGCTCCATTCGCCAGTACATTTTTTTCAATAGTCCTCGTACGAAATCTGTTTTTATGAGCCGTCGATTTACTGGTTCTCGTAATAGTCGTAGTATTAATAGCTGATTTTTTTTGTAAGTCGGGTGATTTTTGTGCTGCTGTAAGAATATCATTAGCTCCAGTTAAACCTCTGAGTCGATCCTCGAGGCCACTTTTTATGGCAGAAAGTTCAGCAACTTCTGATTGTAATTGTTGGGTACGAGTGCGATTCGAAAGCGCCTCAGCCTCGAGTTCAGCGACTTTATCTATCAGCTGTTCGTTTTCACGTGTTAATCTCTCGACTACTTGAGCTTCCTGTTTATTATTATTTTCATTATTACTATTATTACTATTACTATTATTATTATTATTATTATTATTATTATTATTATTATTATTATTAATTTTATCATGAGTTGCTTCATCACTACTGGTGATGGGTCGTGACGACGACGATGAAGTGACTCTTTTCACAGCCTCCAAAACATCTCCAGCAATAAGATCATCTGGAGGTGAATTTTCTAGTCTACCTTGAAGCGACTCAACTTCTTCTCGTAATCTAATACCCTTGCGATGAATGACATCCAGGAGATTCCACAGCTCATCTTCGGCTTCATCTAGCACGGGTTTTGTTGGGGAAGTTGGCCGGATGATGGGTATCGCCGTTGACGCACTGTCTTTCGACGAGGTCTCGGTGCTAAATCCTGAGTCTTGTACGGTGGCACTATTTTTACTGCCACCGCTGTGGGAATTACTGCGACTGCGTGGCAATGACGTTGCTGGGGTCTCTGATTCGCGGGGCGCTGAGGCTATTCTTCGACGGACTTTACCAGGCTCCCATTCGCCTATTCGACGGGACGAGGGACTCGATAGGGGCAGTGCGTTGTGTGAGGAGTTCGGTGTTGATGATATCACGGATGCCGCGACAGATGCTGTCGCGGATGCCGCCATCTTGTGCCGGAGGTTTGGGAACGTCTCGATAACGAGGTCCCGAAATTCAAGAAGGGCACCGACCTCATTCTGCAGCTCCTGTAAGGCGACTAGGGATTTAGCCTGCTCACTTATCAAGTAATGGAATGGTCCTGGACGTAAGGGCATGCAGTCCATGCCACTCTGATCACGGCTCACTACGTCTCCAGTACCACTGCCGCACTGCTGTAACACAAAAATTCATTTTTCATTAGTAATGAAAATTCATTATTTTTTTTTTAATTTAAATTTTTATTGTCAATATTTTTTTTTATTAATTTTAATTGTCAGTTGACTTGAAATTATTTTTAGAAAAATTTTTCTAAAATAAATTTTTTGGTCAATGATAATTTTAGACTGTAAAAAATTTTGCTGTAAAAACGAACCCCGAGAAATTTACTCGGCCGCGTAGTGTGAAATAACGGTGTAAAAAGTCTTCGGTGTAATCTACTTTTTTACACCATTCCGTAATACTCGTTATAAATTTGATTAAAATTATCATAAATTTCACATTTACACGCTTGATGGTGTAAAAATTTTTAATTAACACCGCCTAAATTTATCACGATATTTGGTGTAATTTTTACACCGTCATTTACACTAAGTCAAGTCCAAAAATTTTCTACAGTCTAGTTTTCACCAAAGCTACTGTCTGATAAAATAGGGGTGAACATTTTAAAGAAACTGATCGATTACTTTTCTTTCCTTTCATCACCGGTTTAAAGAATGTCATTCTATAAAAGAGACATTTCATGTTTTCAAGAAAACGAAAAATCACAATAGAGCCATCGGTCTTAAAATCTCTATATAAATCGAACTATTGTTAAATTTTGTAGTGAATAGTAAGAAAAATTTATTCAAAAGTATACTTTCAAAATTGAAAAAAAAAAAAATTTTAAACCAAAGGTTCTTCAATAATTTGTCTGTAATAAAAAATAAAATTTTTTCATAGAGTAAATAATTGATAAAATAAAATTTAAAAAAAATGCACATTTGAAAAATTAAAAAATTAATAAGTGCATTTTTTATAAATATTATTTTTTTAATTGTTTCTTCTATTTATTTATAATTTTAAATTTATCTAATGTCTGCTATATTCACACTCGTCATTTCTTTAGTTAAACTTTCAAAAAACCATAGATCAATTTATTAAACATTTATTTCCATTTCCTATACACCCGTTTCATATTTTTTTTTTACAACCAATACCATTGAAAGTTAATAAACCCAAAGGTATTGGAATCTGTTCAGTATCTTCCCAGATTTATTCTCTTTTTCCCACGCTAACTTTACTACCCTTTAAATATTTATCCTGCAAACTTCTACCTTCCACTACTACCCTTTCTCGCTTATTCAACCTTTTACTCTATACTTCTTCTCGACTTTCTATACTACCCAAGTATCAACTCTCGATAAAAAAGAAATAAAACTCTTAAATAAATATTCGACTATTAGTTTCCATCAAATTTTTTTTTCCAACTTTCCTACGTGACTAAAATTGAAGTAATTATTTAGTAAAAATAAAATTTAATCAGCTCAAAAATAAATAAATTTCTTTCTAATTAGCAAGTAAATAATTTAAATTAATTACAACAACATTATATTAAACTGCCAAGTCCATAAAAAAGTATAACAGCGAACAAAAAAACGAATAGTGTAAATAGTGCAGTGAAATCGTCAACTTTCTTATGTTATAATTTATGATTTATTACATCTCCGTTTATGTCACGATAAAACACTCGTATTTATGTATGTATGTATACAATAATGAGTGTATACCTGTGACTAAAAAAACTCAAAGATCAAACAAGCATGTATACATGGTTTGTAATCTTTCTGATGAGTTATGTAGGGAGAAATAGTTAACTAACGTAAAGCAAGAAAAAGCCACTATTTCATAAGCTGACTAAAAGACTGAGTGACGAGACTTTTTTTTAAATTATTACTAATCTATCAACTTTTTACATCCGCTGATATTACATGCTTAGAGCTTACATAATTTCGTATATACATGAAAGTTTTTTTTTATTTGATGCCCACAACTATTGTTAAGTAACGACTTTTTTTTTTTTTTCGTTTCTTCAAAATTAGTCATCAATAAATTTTGATGCAATTTTTTATTGTAATTAAGTTTGTATTGTGTTTATTTAAATATAATGGAAGAATTAATGAGTTAGTCATAAATATAAATAAAAATGTACCTGAAGATCAGAAAATTTTTCGCGCAAACAAAAAATTTACGAAGACTGTATTTCTGAAATGTTTCGTATTAGATGCTGGTATGTCGGAAAATTTTCATACTACCCCCCCCCCCCTCTCACACACACACACATTTCCTGAACTAACCATTAAGCAGTCAAATTACATAATTTTTTTCATTTTTTCGTTACGCGGAAAACTTTCTGATCTTCAGGTAAAATAAAAGACCTATAGGTCTTTTATTTTACCTATGGATACTATAGTATCCAATCAGGGAACTAGTACTGGATCACTTCATGTATTTGTATATACATATTGAGGAAAACTCAGTAAATATAGATATACAAATACATGAGTGATCGGGTACTAGTTTCCTGACTGGGTACTGGGTCTATTACATAAATAAAATGTATAATTAAATTGGATTAGCGAGATTTTGCGGTTCGGATATTTTCTGTTTTTTACCCCCACCATTAAGGCGCATACCTTAGGTGTTAAATTTATGAGTGTGAATGTAGCCGACATGAGAAAATTTAAAATTATTAATAAATATAGTAAATAATTAATAAAACAAAATTTTAAAATTAATAAGTGCACTTTTTATAAATATTATTTTTGTTATTATTTACTCTATTAATTTATAACTTTAAATTTGTCTGATATCTGCTACATTCACACTCGTTTCAATTTAGATAGTGGGGTAAAAAACCGAAAATATCCGAATTGCAAAGTCGCACTAATCCGAGTATAACATTTTGTTATTTTGTAATCAAACAATATAAATGTATTTAAAGGTAATCAGTAGTAGAAAAGATGACACATCAAACTGAAAGCAATAATACTACTGACAGTTAACTGGCGTAACGAGAGAGGATGTGGGCCAGACATTGACTCTTCTAACTCTATATAACATAATATATTATACAGTTGTTGTAACATATGTACATCTATATACATATACATCTATACATCTTCTATATAATAAATAATAATAATAATAATCTATGTAATATTATAGTTCTCATAATCTCAAGTTGTCTACTGATAGTTAAGTCTAGTATTTTCCCACTGAAATAACATGACGAGTATTACATACATAGATTGATGTACTATCTACTACTAGCTTTTAAGAGTTGATATAAGTTGACTACAAATAAATGTCTGTATCATTTAACTGGTATTAATTATCAGGAAAGTATGAGTTAAAAAAATGAGGCTTTTATCGCATATATATGGGGCATTCCACGCCAAATCGGACGGTTTCAAAATTTATTTTTCCGATTTTCTTAATTTTTGGGTATTTTTTAGTACCCCTCAAAAGAGGCTTCCTGGTAAATTTTGAGATTTTTTTGATCAATGGTTTAAAAACTATCGAATTTTAGAAAAAACCGCTCTTTTTATGGTTTTTTGATCATAACTTTCGTAATAATGGTCGAAATTCAATGTTTTTTTTTCAAAATTTTTGTTTTTAGATGGCCTTTAAAGAAAAAAATACAAAACAAATATACGAAATGATTTTAATCGCGATTTTTGAATTTTAAGTTTTCAACTGTGTTTTTAAAAAAAGATGCATCCTTCGATTTCCTTGAAAATTTTCTATTTTAAACTTCTATCCATTCTGCAACTTTTAAGCCCGGTCCGGTAGTGGGCCTTCCATAATTACTATTTTTTTTCGATTTTTGAAAATTTGAAATAATTTTTTCGCTATAAATGATTATCAGTTCCGATTTTTGACACTGTATACTTGTTTTTTTTGCATATTATAAATTGATTTCAATATTTTTTGGTTTTGAGTAGGGATTTAAAAGCAGTAAGTAAAAGTTAATGCTATTTATGAGCAGTTATAATAAATGTTTTTATTTATTAAGAAGCAACTATTTCGAAGCAAAAGAAACATTAGATTTGCTATAAATTACAGCTAAGACCATTACAGGAGCTCAAAAATTCAATATAATTATTCGAAAACGCGTAAAGCATGAAACGTTTTTAATTATTTCCGGGTTTTTTCGAAAATTTAATATTAACGATTATTTCATGCTTTGCGCGTTTTCGAATAATTATATTGAATTTTTGAGCTCCTGTAATGGTCTTAGCTGTAATTTATAGCAAATCTAATGTTTCTTTTGCTTCGAAATAGTTGCTTCTTAATAAATAAAAACATTTATTATAACTGCTCATAAATAGCATTAACTTTTACTTACTGCTTTTAAATCCCTACTCAAAACCAAAAAATATTGAAATCAATTTATAATATGCAAAAAAAACAAGTATACAGTGTCAAAAATCGGAACTGATAATCATTTATAGCGAAAAAAAATTATTTCAAATTTTCAAAAATCGAAAAAAATAGTAATTATGGAAGGCCCACTACCGGACCGGGCTTAAAAGTTGCAGAATGGATAGAAGTTTAAAATAGAAAATTTTCAAGGAAATCGAAGGATGCATCTTTTTTTAAAAACACAGTTGAAAACTTAAAATTCAAAAAATCGCGATTAAAATCATTTCGTATATTTGTTTTGTATTTTTTTCTTTAAAGGCCATCTAAAAACAAAAATTTTGAAAAAAAAAACATTGAATTTCGACCATTATTACGAAAGTTATGATCAAAAAACCATAAAAAGAGCGGTTTTTTCTAAAATTCGATAGTTTTTAAACCATTGATCAAAAAAATCTCAAAATTTACCAGGAAGCCTCTTTTGAGGGGTACTAAAAAATACCCAAAAATTAAGAAAATCGGAAAAATAAATTTTGAAACCGTCCGATTTGGCGTGGAATGCCCCATATATAATTAAGTAATCAAATAAAATAATAATTGAATAAAATAATTAAATTTTATTATCATGTAAAATATATTTTCCATAAAAATTATAAACGTCATTAATTACCAGTGAGGAAGTGGAAGCTAATTTTTTTATTACAATGTAGTAACACTTTATGGATAGTGTCTAACGTTGTGAAAAATTATTATAGGTGAAGGAAGAAAGTTGATAATAGTTTTTCAGCTACTGCTGTCAGAAGGAAGTGTGTAATTTATATTTATTATAGATATGGATTATCAATTTTAATTTTAATTTATTTATAAAAAATGAGAGTTTAATATTTTGTATAAGATTGCGAAATTTTTTTAATATTGTGTTATTATTATTATTATTATTTATATATATATTATACTAAGATGGTGTTGTGAAAATAATATACGAAGATAATGAAGCGTACGTGAGGTAGTCTTGCATGACAAAGAGCACGCAATATATCAATTCTGCAAAAAGACCTTGGAAATATATTTTTATGAATGTAAACCTGGTAATTTTATTTAATTTTTTTGTGGACTAATGTTTGAGCTTGTGCTTAATAATAAAGGGGTGTTTGACTTTTTTTTTTTTCGCTTTTGTTGATAAGTCTTGATAATTATCTGGTTTTTGTTGTTAATGACTTAACGCATTGAAAAATATATAAAACATTTAACTTGGGTATTAAATAGTAGATTGGTGAATTGAGGGAACGATGGCCTCAAATGAGTACGTCAAATGGAAAAGAAAGTTGGTCGTAAAAATAGTGTATTGAAATATAATACGGGTGTAAAGTAATTTGTAATATTGTTTTCTTATTATTATTATTATTTTTTAATGGTCGTCTAGACGAGCAATATTGCAGAACTGTTATGTTGAGTTGTGAAAAGATAATGAGAGGTGATAGTAGTGAACTAGATATCTAAATATATAACAATCGGGATGCTATTTTTCTTATCCTGTTTTTAAAAGTTAAATAAAGTTTGTTTTTTTTTTGTTATCTATTTATTTTATTTTTTTCTGCTTAGTCAAAGTGTTGTTTTAAAATTTTTAGTCAACAGTTTCTTTTAGTATTTATCAACAATCAGTATCACTGTAAATTTATATTACGGGAGAACTCGCGACTTTGACAGAATTAAATAAAATTTAAAGAACCGTAATATAAATTATCACTTATTTAATGACATGGAGTTTAAATCTAATGGCTGAAAATTGTCTAGCAGTTCGTGATTTGAACCTTGGGAAGAAGTCAATGAAACTGACGAAATGGCAATAAAATAAAATTGATTGCATGCAATGTAATTTCCCGCTAGTTTTTTAAATATTTTTATCTGAAATATTAGAGAATTGATAATTAAAAAAAAAATAAATCATTAGTGAGTTAATTATCATGGAAGTAAATTGAAGTAACTGTACCAAATAATGAGTAATCATTAAATAACTGGTACACTGAAATTTAAAATTGAAATAAGTAAAGTAAAAGCCCCAATTATTGACATATAAAAATCTGAGTGCAAACTGTAATTTATTTATTATACTTAATACTAACAGATAAAGTTTTTAAATGCTTTTTATTATTTAATGTGCATGATTAAATATTAATCTGAAGACATCACAGTATTTTGGCAAAATAGTTCATGCAAAAAAATTTCGTTTCGAAAATATCTTCAAAAAGTTCGTAACCGCCAATTTTTAAATTTGAGACAGTTCTGAACTTTGAGTTGATTATTTTTGCAGAGATACTGGAAAATTTTGGTAGTAAAAAAAATTACAATTTCTAGACTTCGTTTTTGAAAAGTTCACATAAAAAGTCAAATAAACATTCATAATTATTGGTTTTAAAAACTTGTTTTTGGTTCTTGAAACCATATCCACAATTTGAAGTTTCCATGTTCTATTTTAAATTCCATAAAAATTTTCGGTCCCATAACTTTATTTAAAAAAAAAATACTATGTCCGCAAGTAGGCTGGTTCAATTGTCGGCCAAATATTGGCCTAGTTAATAAGAATAATAATTTTTCGGCGTGTTTTCGGACAACTTTCGGGCTCTTTCAATTAAATTTTTTAGTTTCAATGTGATTTCGGCCAAATATTTTTACCCGGGCAGCTAAATTTTAAAATTGAATTATTTTTGCTTAGAACATTCAGAAAAACGTGTCAAAAAAGTACTCAGCTTGAAATTTTTTTATTTTTGAATATGTTTAAAGTTTAAAAAATGATAAACTCAAAAGTTAGAAGTTCACACACTGATAGCCACTTTAGCTTGAAATTAACAGTAATTTGACATTGAAATTGCCTGAAATGTGCTGCCCGACTTTGCTGACAATTTGACAGCAAAAGTTGTAAAGAAAAATTTGCGGTTAACTTTTGCTCAATTTAGAGGTAACTTTTTACTATAAAAAAAAAAGTTGGTAATGTTCATTCCTACCATTTCAGAAGGTAAGCAAATTTACACATAAAAATGTCTACAATTTGAGGGAAAAAAATATTTTACAATTTTCCAAATCAAATTGACAATAAATTGATGTAAAACGTTGTTTGAAAATTGACGACAATTTTTTCTAGTCAACTTTTGAAATGAATTTGCATTCTAATTCGGGTGGTAAATTAACGTCAAATTGTATAGCAAGTTTTATATAAATTGTCGTCAAAAACGGAAAAATCCAAAGTTGACGGGCATTTGACGAAAAATTCAAGGAAACTTTCGTAAACTAAATTTTTGCCAAAGCAGCTGCGAAATTAGGGCAGTTATGAACTTTTTCAAAACATTTTTAGAATGAATTTTTTTTATACAAAAGTTCTATATAATACGGCCATGTCAAAATATTTATTTAATGTCTGCATCTAAATGTCATTCAAACATAAAATAATAATTAAAAACGTAAAACTGAAATTGAATTATTTATCGAACATAAAATCAAGTGATGAAATACTCAAATGAAACTATAATTAAGAACAGGAATATTTAATAAAATATATTCTTGTTAAATAACCTTATGCATTAATCACTTGTAATTATTTGGTACATGCTAGTCATTAAATAATCATTGTCAGCCTACACACTTAAGCTCCGAACAAGAAATTATAATGATATTTAAAACTTGTAATTTTCTATGTGTAAGTTGAATATTATTTACATAATTATCGATAATCGATAATTAATTTTTACTATTTTATTTAAACAAAAAGTGAATAATTTTAAAAATAAAATTTTTTTATTTAAAATATACCGAGAATTGATAAAGCGTAAATTTATCACCAAACTGTCATTATAAATAGCAATAAATAAAATAATTTTCTCTATAAAGATAAAATTTAAAAGACTAAGATAATATGCAGATCGAACGGGTTTATTTATAGATAAACCTCACTGGCCTTATGAATTCCAACGATGGGGGTGAATAAGTACTGTATCACAATCTACAGCAGTTTCTGCACTCTACAGCTACAGTCTGCAGAGATGGAGTACAGACTAACAGAGAATCGTGACAAGAAAGTACCTTGAAGATCCTTTCAAAGGCGACTTTGTGCTCCGAGCGATCTCATGGTATTCTTTAATACCCGTCGACTTTTCATTGTTTTTGCCGTCTACCTTCTGAGCGACTTGCAATAATAAAAAAAAAAAAAAAAAAGTTTAAAAAAACATTAAGATAAAATAAAAATCGCAGTAACGAATGTGAATTGAAGTCATGTATGGACAAGGGAATCAAGTTACAATCCGGTTTTAAATAATATATTCACAATAAATTTTTGATAAATTACCACTTAATCGTTAAAATTACTCTCCATTTCATTTATACGTCAATAAATAAAATTTAACAATTCATTTTATTCTTTATTTTTAACTTTAATTTTAAGCACATTGAGAAAAAAAATAACTTGTGTGATAAAAATATTTTTTCGAGTAATGAATGGATATAAATTATTGCATTATTTATTTCATATCTAACCCCTATTAAAAAAATTCATATGGGAACCCAACGTAGATTTCTATGTGGGTTTCCATACGGCGTTTTCGGATGGATTCCCATATGGTTTCTTATAAGAATATTAATTTGTCCTTTTATTTATGTATGCGTATCAATAGACGATAAATATAGAAATCCAGATATCACGGATTCTATAGAAATTACTTAGATAGAAACCCAGTTTCCATACACTGTGAAAAATTTCTAACAAATTTTACTATGGGTGCATTGTAACCCCGGACCATAAGAAAACTGGTACAAAATTTACAAGTGTCCCAAACACGCTGAAAAAAAATGCTATTACTATCTTGTAATAGGGAACGATTACCATCGTGTAAGGCGTCAAGACATTGTTTATGCTTGTAAACTTTGCTACTTGAAATTGGTTATTTGTCAGTTTTCTGCATCTCGCCTATAAGTGTCTCATAAGTTTCTCGGAAGTGTCTTTCGGAGCACTTTCGATGCACTTTCGGAACACTTTCGAGCACTTTCGAGCAGACAGGTATCTACTTGTCGAAAACTTGTCAAAAACAAAAATTTCACATGATAAAAAATTTCAAATAATAATAATAATATAATTTTTTTTTTATGTATGTGTATGTGATAATCATTATCATGCGTTTATGTTAACTATTCGTTTCTCGTATAGTAACAATTACTATTGTCGATAGTAATAGTTACCATCTAGATCGTAATATTTCTTATGTCTGAAAAATTTTTAATTTTATCTTCTAAGATAGTAATGGTTATCATCACGGATAGGAATGGTTACTATCTAGATACGAGTGCTTACCATCTTCGATAGTAATAGTTAACATAAAAGAATGAGAATCATTAAAATGTAAGAATAGGAATAGTTACTTCGTTAAGATGGCAAATAATACCACTTTTTTTTAGCGTGTAGTAAACAGACGACACGATTGGGACCTATGCGCATACGTTTACTATGGGACACTTGTAAATTTTGTACCAGTTTTCTTATGGTCCGGGGTTACAATGTACCCATAGTAAAATTTAATGGGAATTTTTCACAGTGTATGAATTTTCCACAGAGATCCATATCCAAATTCCTTTGTAAAATTCCTATATGGGAATCCAGGTACTTATAGTTTCCTATGTGGATTTCCCATATAGAAATCTAGATACCCATGGATTCTTATATAAATTCATACTTTTCTATATCGATTCCTATGAATTCCCATGCAATCCCACATAGATTTTTTTTTGATAAGGATGCTCTCTAAACATGAATGAATGAAATAGGTAAATATTCACTAATTCTGAGTGACGATCGAACCACTTTTTAAAATAAGTGCTTCGGTTTGCACCAAAAATTTTTGCAACAAAAATATATAAGATCGAAAATTTTAATAGCATAATTTCTTATGGTAAAAATATACGATTTGAAAAGATTTTTTTCTCAGGGTTATCTTAGTATTAAATGTCTTTGAGTACTTAATCAATCAATCAAATTATCCGTAAGCACAAAAATTAAATATGTATATTTATTATTCAAATAACTTGATAACAGAAGTGGTAATTAATCAATTTTAATTGATTTATTTTTTACAATAAATAATAAAAAAAATATATTGTTTTTTTTAAATAATTAATGAAGAGTTAAAAATAAATTTATGACATGTAATAAAAAACATTAATGAAGTGGTCTTGTTAGTTTATAATAATAAAATGATCACCGGCAATCGTCACCTCAAGGCATTAGTTCCAATTCATTCAGAAGCTCAACTCTATACCTTCAGTGTACCATAAATTTTAATGTCAAAGTCATATAATTCATGTGTGTATATATTTACAAAGGAACGAGTATCAACAATGCCATTAGCATGTGGTTTTGAAACACAGATAAACTCTTCATCTGAATCTTAAGTTTAACTCTTTACAACAACAGTGAAAGTGTTTTTCTATATATGTTTAGATGTATGCAGAAATATAAGAATAGGATTAATGTCCAATTAAATTAAAAAAAAACGAGTAATAATAATGGAATTGAATTGAAGGTAAAGATGATGAGGAATAAAAAAAGTAAAGTCTGTATCTGGAGGCGATGATTCACAACGTTGTCATATTTAATATAAAAAATAAAATAAAATAAATAATAGTGTGAGATTATCTGTGTAGGTACTCGTTACTCGCGATGGTGATGCCTATCAGTCATATTTAAGTGTGAGTACACACGTGTGGGTTTACAGGTTACATTACATTACTCTGTATTCTGTACTGCTAGACTCAACTTTTGAAACTCGAAGTAAATCTTAAAGTCTCATGTCTCAAGTCCCGACTTGAGCTGTCTTAAGTCTAACTTGGCATTATTACGTTGACGTTTGTGTACGAGTAATGATGTCCGCGCTACTTACGTGTAAGACGAGGTAAATTGCAATACTACCTAACAGTGTGTTACACACTACTAGTGTAGTAGGTGAGGCTCAAGACATAACTCGAGAATTCTACGCCGAGACTCTTTACTCTTTAAAGATTTTTTCTTTTTTTTTCAAAGGCGATAGTAATAGTGATGTGTGCCGGTGTCATCGTATATAGAGAGTCTTTATTGGTACTCGGTAAAGCCAACACAGGGTAGGCGATTGAACCTTTTCACGTGTAATCCACGAGATTCACTTTATCTTCCTGCACTCGGAGACTAATCCTGTCCGCCTCCATGTCTTTCTTCTGTATCTTCTATTTGTTTCAACATTTAGATTTTTTTTTGTTTGTGTAAAAGTGTAATATATTACATAGAATCTTAGATACGTAAAATGTGCACAGAAAAAAATGATTTCTTAGCGGAAAAAATTTTTACTTGCTCTGAAAAAAATTTTACTTGCACTAAGAAATTTTTTCTAGTCCTAAGAATTTTTTTTTTTCATTTGTAATGCAAAATTTTTCTTGCGCCAAGAAATCCTTTTTTTCGGTGTATTAACTTGCCAGTCACATTGTTATTCAGTTATTTGAATTTTTTCGATAGCACAGTTAAAATTAAATATTTTCCGCAATAAACAATTCACGTTTATTTAAATAATGATAACTTTGAGATCAAACTAAAAAAATCAAATAAATTACTATAAGTTTAACTTCCCTGGTCAAAAATAAAACTTGGTTTTGACTTGGTCGTCTTAAATCGTGACTAAGTAAGACCAGTCAAGTCGAAACTAACGCTAACTCACGCAAACTCGCCTTAGTTTTGACTTAACTGGTCTTACTTAGTAATGATTTAAGACGACCAAGTCTAAACCAAGTTTTATTTTTGACCCGGGTTCAACTTTTAATAACTTTGAAACCAGTAAGCTTATCAAAAAATCATAAGAGACCTTTTTTCTAAAGCGTTTAATTTCCTACAAAAATATGTATCTCTTATCTCTATATATTAACTTACTTAGGAGAAAAGAAATTAAATGTCAAGCGCGCCAAAACCCCATATTATTCAAATAGGAAATGTATTACCTTTGCGGCACGGTTTAAATGTATATTAAGGGCTGATATGGGTCTGATCATTTTTTTTAGGTTATAGACAAAAATTTAGGGGGCGCTGCTACAAAATAAATCAAGTTGGTAAATAACAAACACCCTAATGTATATGGAAACTGTTGAATGTTTTATGAAAAAAATATTCTATTAAAGACACGATGATTTAAAAAAAAAATACTTAATAAATATAAACTAGCAAAATCGGGAATCAAACCCGACTTTCTATTTAATACAAATAATTTAAAATATTTATCTTTCAAACCTTTTTTTTTTTAATTAAAAAATATTTAATTACCATAATTTATTTTTTTTCTAAATTAGGTAAATAATTACTTGAAATATTTAAAAGGCAAAATTTTGAATAAGAAATTGAACTTAAATGCAAATGAATTTTCTCTATGTAAATTTAAAAATAACAAATTACTGAAACAGCTTACAATAAGTGTAAAATAAATATTTTTTTTTCTATTAAAAATAAATAAAAAAAAGAAATGCAAATTATCAGCTAATCGATGATAGATGAGGCGGATGAATAAGACAGGCGTGGTTTCCGTTTGAGAAAGTGACATACTGACTTGTGACCATGAAGTTAAGATAAAGATTGTTGGGTTATATTATATGAGATTGGCTTTCTCCGAGTACCAACAAGTGCAGGTTGTATTTACGCCCTATACTACACTCGGTTACTTTGGTAATATAACCAGAATACCACAGCGTATCTAACTATCAACATACCTTACACCGAATCGAGTGAAATAGTGGAATATAATGCATGTAAGTGGCGAGAGATGATCGTGAGGATACTTGGGTTCTTTTCAAGGGTATATTGCTACAGACACCGTCAAGGTCCTCGAGACAAGAGTCGATCCTGTAGTACTCTTGTAGGTCTATACAACTAAAAAATATAAAAACAAAATAAAAATAAGAGCCTGAGTATAAGTAAAGTGAGTTAAGTGTAATATAAAGAGAGTGGGCGAGACACTGGATCTATACAAACAAGGACTCTCGTCTCAGACATTCTCTCTTTATTTATATTAACTAACTTGTAAATTCAGCTTGTGCATCATGATATACATGTATGTTTACTAATATGGTATTGGTTTTTATATTACTCTTATTTTTTCTGTAATTACACCGTGAAAAAATAGCGGAATGAACCAGGATTAAATCCGGAGCGAATGCGCAGCAGATCACTGTTTATTTCTTCGATCCCCCAGGTGTAAAATTCACTTCGAACAGGAATTTATTGTATTATTGCAATTCCTTTCATAGTGAAATTCATTTCGAAAGGGAGTTTATTTTTATATTAAAACAACGAACCGGAGTGAATTCAGATTTTTAAAAAAATCCAAATTCGCGGGAAAAACAAACTCCGTAATTACTCCGAATGCGAAATGATTTTTTAAAAAATTCCGGAGCTTTGAGTGACGGAGTAAATTGGGATTTAAATAAAATCCGAATTCTCTCCCAATTTTGTTGCAGAGTACACTGTTAAAAATTTGCGAAATGAATGCAGTTTAATTCCGGAGTGGATCACTGTTTATTTATTCGATCCCTCCGGAGTAAAATTCACCCCGAAGAGGAGTTTCAATATTAAAACTCCGGATTTTAATAAAATCCAGATCACTCCGAAATAACTACTGAAAAAACAAACTCCCTATTGACTCCATAGGCGGAGTGATTTTTTCAAAAACTACAGAACTCTGTGGCGAAATGAATTCGGATTTAAATAAAATCTGTACATCCGAATTTTTTACAGTGTACAGAAACATACAATGATCAATACAACATTCAATACTGAAACTATAAATATCATTATGGACTAAAGTTAGTTTTATCCAGTCTAAAATCTCGGCAGAATGTCAAGATCTCGACGATGCTGTCAGTCATGCATCGTTTGTGCTGCTATTGCCAATGACTCACTTTTCTACCAGTTTCTTATTATTATTGTTATTATTTAAAACATTTTGAAAAGTAACAAGTTTATTTCTAGACAATAATTGAGCTCAACGATGTAATAATACTAGTCAATTGACTAATCTCCCGCTTACTTGGCAATCTTTACCAAGAATACAACGGATTAAATAATACTTTTAGATAGTAAATGAAAGATTACTTTTTAATTTTTTTGCTGTTGTTGTTATTGTTGTTGCAAGTTTACGATAAAATGTCTGTCTTTGAGCTAATAATCATGACTCAGACGGTGTAATATAATAATAATGATGGGCGGAAATGAATCCTTTTATGTTCGATTGTATGGGTCATCGATCCCCCATCCGGGATTCAAGGAAGTGCTTATGATCCGTGACTTTTCTATATAAAATTATATTTTTATTATCGTTTAATATTTTTATCTTATCACTCGTGATCTTGAGTTAGTTTATTTATTACTAAATATTTTATATAATTTTTTTCATTAAATAATAATAATAATAATATTAATTGTGACACAAAAAAAAATTATATCTTGGCGCAAAAAATATTTCGCATTACGAATTGAAGAAAAAAATTTTTTTAAGGCTAGAAAAAATTCATCGATTTAAGAAATTACTCTCTTAAAATGAATCAGTGAAAAGAGCTGCAAATCAGTGAATATTCACTGTATAAAGAGTTATAAGTATACCACTTATTCAAACAGTGGTATACTTGGGACTGTTTATGCAGTGAATATTCACTGATTGCAGTACTTTTCACTGATTCATTTTAAGAGAGTACTTATTCTCCAAGAAAATTTTTTCTCGTACTGAGAAAATTTTTGTTTTCAATTTATGATGCAAAAAATTTCTTGAGGCTAAAAATTTTTTGCGTCAAGAAATTCTTGTTTCTGCACTGAAAAAAAAAATACTGTTTTCAAGTCTCTGCGTGCTTGAATCGTACCGAGTAAATATTTGTTTAATTATAGTAAAAATATACTCCAACCAAGTAATATTTTCTTGATTTAAGAATTTTTATACTTATTTTAAGAAAATATTCTTGGTTGAAGTACATTATTACTAAGATTAAACAAATAATTTTCTCGGTACGAGTCAAGCACGCAGATACTTGAAAACAGTACTTTTTTTTCTCAGTGTGTGTACTCATATTATAATTCAAGTAAAGTAAAAGTATCGATGAAAAGATTTTTTATTTTATTTCATTTCAGAACTCAGGTATCATTTGGTCTGATTGTGAAAAGTAAACCAAGACTTGACCAAATAAGTAGTAAGAGCAGTAAGTGCACGAGAGTTATTACTTAAAAACAGTATTTCTGAAGAGAAGACGAACGGCTTTGCAATTTTCAATACCATATCGTTTTTCTACATAAACTATAGTCCTTGACCTCACTGCAATACTTGACCTTTAAGTGCTTTCCATTACTAATAACTTTGTATCATTTTAAATTATACGGCCTTTATGCAAATATTACTTTACATTTACAATTTTGCTCTTATTCATTTTTTAAAAATTTAATTTAAATCATTAAAAGCTTCCATTTTTGTCAATTAGCCGGTGCACAGAAATTAATATATTTTAAACTGAGGTAATTTTTAGACTTAAAGAAATTTTAACAGTACATGTGACTAAAAAAAAATAATTAAAAGTAACTTTTTACTTAGAGAAAAAATGAAAACACTCGAGCATTGTTCGTGAGTACCATATAGTTAAATATGAATAATTATTATGTTTTCATGTTCTTTGTTACGGTTAATATCAAGCATTTTAAATTCTAGATTGCATGAAAATTGTAATTATTAATTACTAAGTGAGCAGAAAAATTTTTAAATAAAAGCATTCATCCGAAATTTTAAGAAAACTATTAATTAAAAAATTTGAATAATTACACTGTAAAAAATTGGGAGTAAATTCGGAGTGATTACAGATTTTATTTAATTAAATCTGAATTCACAATTACTCGGAGTCCCGGAGTTTAAAAAAAATCATTTCGCATATGGAGTTTGTTTTTTTTAAGTGGAGTGATCTGGATTTTATTTCAATCTGCATTGACTCCGGATTTACTCCGCGTTCACTCCACCGATTTTTTTCAGTTTAATTTTTAATAAAAAAATTTAAATAAAATATTAAGCGGAATTAACAGTTATAGTATGTTTTTTGTGTCAAGTAAATCATGATTTAATATCTTTATAAAATTTTTAGCTAAAGGCAATCGTGAATATCAGCACTATCGATTTAAAGTCAATAGGTTTCGTGGCGCGAAAGAGTGAAAAATATTTAAGTAGGACTTTGATTTAAAATGTGCTGAGGACTTTCCATTCCAATCGATTTTCTATCACGCGCTCTAGTGCATCCTCTTAGGGCTTTCACACTCTGTACAACATCAACATCACGAATAGATGAGAACGAATCAAACGTTTGTGACGTTGATACTTCAGGCGCTATATATTTCAAAGCATATAAACTTCAGATTTACAGATGGAAATCAGTTGGATAAACAGCTACGATTTAAATAGTTCATCTATTTTATATAATATAGCTTTCTATAGTAAATTATAATATATATTTCTTCAAAATAGTTTGATAAAGTAACCCAAGTCAATTTAATGCAGAGTACTTTATTTTTTTTTTATCAAATTTAATCCAATTGGAATGAGGATTTGCATAGGGTACGACAAAATTGATATGTGAAGTCGATCAGGGGATTTATAGATAGATGTTACGATAAAAGGATATATCTTATATTAGATGTCATCTTAAACTGACAGTCACTGCTGCATATAATCGACCATGGACCAGTTACAACTAACCGTGATCCCAATTCTCGCAACCCCTTTACATTAAATTACTTTTATTGACAACATATATATTTTATTTATAAAAAGATAACCACCGAAGGTTTAAATTTACAATTACCTTTATTATTATATTATTCTCTTTCCATTGTTTCATTGAATGTTATTTATTTAACAATTGATATCATTGTATCTCCTTTTTCACAAATCTTATCTAACAATTGTTCAGTGAAAAAAATAACTTTATCTATTGAAAAAACAAAAAAAACGAAAAATTAATTACTTAGATTTTCTTAGCGATTCTTCTTTAATTATTTAATTAGTAGCAAATTTCTCACTAAAAGATTTTTTTTTTTTTAGTTAAATTAAGAAATTTGAATAATTGCTTTTTAATAACATTTTTTGAATTTACGAATTATGGATTACAATTGAAATAGAAAGTAATTGATATATATTAGACTGTACATAGAAAATAATATTTAGGATGATGAAAAAAAATTAATGTGAAAATTTGAGCCCTTAATATTACTATGAAGCGATCTATCATCGCAATTTTTGATTTTTTTTTACTGAGCGAGTTTTTGTTTCATAACTCCCAAACCATTGAGATAAACGAAATTGACTTGAATACATTTCTTGAAGGAAATTTAATGCTCTACAAAAAAGGTCTGATTAAAATTTTTCGTCAGATGAACCGTTTCCTCATAATCATGCCTTGAACATTGGTATAATTTTACAATTTGATTTTTCAACTTTGGAATTTTGTAATTTATTGAAAATCAGTATCTGGAAAAAAAGCCAATGAATATTCTTAAAGGAAATTAAATGCTCTACAAAAAAAGTCTCTTAACAATTTTGGCTAAATTCACTCCTTCAAAAGTTATTCAAGGTTACTGAAGTCGTTTTGACTTAACTTTAAGCCTTGAAAATTGATACTTTTTTTTTGTCCCATACGAAAAATACACTGAATGTGACTTCAAAAAATTGGGTACCAAATTGAGTCCTCCAACTTAATTACAAAAGGCGCGCTCACGTAAATAAAATTTCCTGTTCAAATAACATGGGGAAAATTTTGTTAAACTTTGAAATTTCATAGCTCGTTAACGGGTTAATAATTTGAAACGACCATAACATATTTTTGCAGAAATCCGAGTGTTCTACTGAAAAGGTGCCTTTTCATTTTATGATAAATCTAACCGTTCAAAAGTTTCTTTTTTGATGAAAATTTCAATTTTTTTCCCAAATGATTAATTTGTAAAGTCTGTAATTTTTGAACTGTGAGATTAAAACATTATTACATTTTACACACCCTAATAATATATATATATGTCTGTAAAGTGATTATAAATATAAACAGGAACTCATAGTATAAACAAAAGAAAAAATATAAGAAATCATGAGAAAGGAAGTTAAATGAAACTGAGAGTGGTTGGATTAAATCCGTGACAGGATATCGATAGTGCATTAGTAACAGTAATAGCAGTTTGATAATCGACTAAGGGAGTATATAATATATAGCATATAGAATAAAAAAGCTTCGTAAGTATATACTATGAATTCGTGTCTTTTAATTAAATCGCACAGCGTGCATTGTCAGGGTTCAAGAGTTAATTACGTATCATGGTGTATGCGGATGCAAACTCTCGTGATAGCTTCGGGCTTTTATGCATATGTATATTGCATAAATATATATATATATATGTATATATATATATTTGTATATAGTAAACTATATACAAAGTTGATGTAACGACGCGCAAAGGGTGGAGTCGTGGGACCTAATTTCGCCGCACCTACCCGTTTTTCTTCCAACACTACCTCCTACTCCTGAACAGTGTCTCATCAATCCTCATCGCACGTATTATATGGTAGGTGCTTATTATTCACTCACTCAAAGGTACTACTACATACTTGCCGATTAGAGCTCTTTCGATACACATCAGAATCAAACCCGCTGATTGACTTTAAAGATAATTAATAGGCGAGGCTTTTGACCCAATATTTTAGTCTGATGTACTTTTATTTAAAATTTGTCATTTTTACACTTTCTATTTTACTTATTTAACTTTTTCTTTTTTAAAACTTTTTTTCAATCTACTTTAATAAATTAAATTTTTGAGTTGTCAAAATATAAGACTTGATTTTTAAAAAATTAGTAGAAAAATATCGAATTAATAAAAACTGTATATAAAAAAAAAGATTTCTTTCCCCAAGAAAATTTTTATTTTTTTTATAATGCAAAAAATTGCTTAAGGCAAGTGAAGATTTTCTTGAGGCGAATAAAAATTTTTTGCGCCAGGGAATCTTGTTTTTCTGTCTACACATTAATAACTATGTCTGACTTTAAATTTACTATGACGGTTAATAAATCATTAAGAATTCAATACAATAAAAATATTAATTTTTTAAAATTGTCATCAACACTTTTCAGGATTTTTTCAAAGCTAATAAATTACTATTATTATTATAATAAAAAAAAAAATCAATGATACTATTTATTAACATCCTTTAAAGATATTCGAACTAATACTATCTTTTAAATTGACCATCTAAAAATGTCTTATCTAGTGCACGTTATACCTCTTTTACATGTCAAACTATTCAATCATTCGTGTCAGTGTATATTTAAAATTGTTTTAGAAAAAAACAACCGTTCAATTTAATATCAACTGATTGTTTAAAATGGCTCTCGTAGAAATTAAATGATGCATACAATAATTAAAGGTTTTCTTTTATAAATACATACTTTACATAGATATACATTTACGTATTTATTTTCTCCTAATCAAATATTGGAGGCGTGTGTTGGTCTAGAGTCAATAATTTATTTTAATAATCAACTAGAGATTTTTATTTATTTGAATGTTACATTCTAATGCAAAACAAATATTTGAATATTTTTTAAAACTCTTGTTTGTTCACTATATGACTTTTGACGCTATAAAAAAGGCTCTCATATTTTTAAATATTTATAATTTTAATGTATTCATTAAATTTAAATAAATAATGGACATCGGATTTATTTGTTATAGGAGTGTTCGATCCGAAATTCAAATCGAACAATTCGTAGCTTTTTGATTTATTCGTCAATTTTCTAATTATTCGTAACTTTTCAAATTCCTCAATTCGAATCGAGAAAATTCTGATCAGTTTTCAAATGTTCAATTTTTATTTAATAGACAGTTAAGTTTTTAAAGTAACCAAAATTAATTTTTTCATCGATTCGTGTCTGAATTCTATTTACCTTAGACAAAAATTAGAATTATTGAAAAAAATATTACAATTTTCAGTCAAATCAATCGAAAAGTTTTGAATTATTCATAAGTTTGAACTTTTCGCATACCCCTGATATGTTATCATTTATTGACAACTGTTGTAGTAAAAATGAAATCCAAGATCTTAGTAACTATGAATTAAAATTTCAAATTTATTTGAAAATATATTTTTGTGACTGATACTTGAAATCTACGACCTTTGGCGCCTATAGCCGGCAGCTAAAAATATTAGATAAGATACAGCTGGTAAAAAAGATACCTATTCGTTCTAAAAGTGACGTCATCATCGGATCAAAAAATATTTTTTGGTTATATGTGCGATAGCAAACAACCAAAAAATATCGAAGTAACTTAGCGAGCCATCTTGTGACAAAATTTATCATCATTTTAATTCGTCCGCTTACCGAGTTCTCTCTAATTTTCAACTAATACTCAAAACAATCTCACCAAATAAATAAACGCGAATTTATAACCTGCTATTTATAGGCACTAAGTGTAGTAAATTTCAAATATCTGTCACAAAAACTAATGTATTTATCTAGTACAATCGAGTCTAAGACGCTCGTGTGTTGGTACACTAATATTCATACTCGCGTCTTAAACACGATCGCACTCGATAGATAAACTACTATTTTAATATATAAATTTGTAATCTTATAAACAAAAGAAAAAAAAAGATTAAGATGTTTTGAGAAAATTCTTCTCATAAAATAAACACATAAAGTGAGTAATGTATATAGGAGTAAAACGACAAGATTCGTGGCATAGCTTTAAAAATAAGTTATCCATTTAAAGCCGATTTAATACTGTAGTTATATCCAACTTTGAGTTTAAATAAAAATAATCACAAATTAGAACAGACAATTTTATTACGAAATTTTAAGTTCTAATTGGTATGTATTCACAATTGTCGATGTATTATATATATGTATAATAAATGCATACACTGATGAATTGAAATTACTCAATTTCTTTGCAAACGTAACGAGTAAATTACATAAATTACGGATTAAAAGTGACGTGAAGCTCGACATTAATGCGGATAATGTGTATTTAAATGTTATTATTTAAAAATAAACTACGGGTCCAAAGAGAAGTAGAAAAAAAGTAAAAAATTTAAGACAATTAAGTTGATACCATGTCTAGGTATTTTTAGTATTTAGTATGTCTGTATTCTCGACGAGCATCGATTGCACAAAGAAATTGAGGCCCTGGAAGACTATTAAACAAAATTACAAAAAGTTATTGTGCATTGGGTTTTGCGCAACAGAAACAGGATTAAAAATAAGTTTATGTAGAAAAGAGAAAAAAATTTACGAGGATAGAAAATAATAATAATAATAATAATGGAAGGCACTCTTTTACTCAACTTAAATTTGTTCGTTCATTCCATTAGTAATGCTTTCTCTCTATTTATTCTAAAAATACAATATGTTTTTTTCAGAAAAAAAATTTATTGATACACTTAAACATTAATCAGATGAAAGCAAAATATATATGTAAGAGAAAATTTTTTTAGAAATTTATTTGTCATGACTCTAATTTTTATTCATTCACTAAAAGGGGTCTTTTAATCAGAATAATAGAATAGAAAAGAGGTAAAAATTTAAACTTTTCAATACAGATCTAGTGAAAAATAGTATACACATCACAGAGAAAGGTAGGACCCTCGCTTCGACTCGGATAGGCAATTACACACGAGGACTGAAATGCCCTACTATCCTCCCTTGGCGTGTAATATACTATAAAAAGATAAAATGGAAAGTGGTATAAATTCATAGATAATAATTTAACATCAAACCAGGAAATAGTTAGCATGTTAATGAAATTATTTAGTTTTTAACGAAACGACACAGAGATAAGGCACACGCCGTTTAAATTTATCGTTTATAGTGCAGAGGAATACTAGTTTTAGTTCAGCTGTGTTTAGAAGTTGCGCCGAAGAGAAGATAGTCTTAGTCTAGATATGTGAGTCTAGTCGTGTGAGGTAAACATAAACACTGAGTTTGTTATATAGATGGTCTTATATATGCGTTATATTCTTGTACCGATACGGTTAGCCGCTTGTGATTTTTCTAGCAAACATATAAGAGAACCAAAGCAAAGTAAAGTAAAGTGAAGTTACATTACAGTATGCTATGTCGAGTTGCACGTACCAACAGAGTATGCATACCACGTGTGCATATGCATGTATGCTTACCACACTAAAAGTTAAACCATACTACATTACTAGCTGATATATATATATATATGTATATACAAATATGTAAAGAGCATGTGGATATAATGTTTAAAAGAAATATTTACAGAGCGAAAATTTCTCCTGTCGTGCTGTGCATCACACATGCGCTTTGCCCAACCCTTTCTTCAAAGCGGATGTCTACCCGATAAACTATGAAGGAAGAAAACATGCTTTTGATTATATTTTAAATTTATGAAACAAAAAAAAAATATTATTAATTAAAAAAATAAAACTAAAAGGAAGTGTTTATTAAAAGTGAATGTATATAATAATTATATTATATGATGATTAATGATAACGATAACGAAATTTAGTGTATGTATATGTATGTGTATAGATATATATGCAATGGCTAATGAACGAAGAAAGTAGAGATATGTGAGGAAAAAGGTAAAGGTAGGGATGTTGCGCGGTTGATCGCGATCATGCAAGCGTGCCAGTCGGCGTGACTGACGTGATTTGCCATGATGTGAACTTTGCAAGTAGCTGTCTCGAGGTCGGCTAAGACTAGAGCAAGATAGATTTACACACCGTTTGCTCTTTATAAATAAAGTTTTGTATTGATCAAACAGCCGCTGAAATTGTTGATTCGTATCTTTTTATCAACTTGCTTTTTTTTATTGTTAAGCTAGATCATTATGCCCGTTTTTTTAACTGGTGATTTACTTGATAAATTAATTTAGTCAGTTCTAATAAATGAAAAAAGTATTTTATAATTTTAATTCTGTGTTATCGAATTCAAAGCTTGGAGCTTAGATAGCGAATTTATAAATAGGTCATTGGTCTCTATAAAGTTTCTTTAATAAATTTATTTTTACACGCAGAGTAAAAAAAGATTTGTCAAAATTAACACATATCGTGTGTGAAACGAATGTTAAAAGTTGAAATTTTACAAGAGATCTTTGATCTTCGACATTATTATTAACATATTTTCTGCACGGAAAGAAAATTATACCAAAATTTACAATGTTAACATCATAATCGTGGACTAGACGTTCATTGGCGTCAATTTTTAAGTGTTGATTTGACAGTTGTGTGTTAAAAAATCAATCGATTGCAACAGTTTAAACAACATAAATACTTAGTGTTAAATTGACAAACAAAAGTGTTGAAAATTTGACACTCAGAATGTTAACACAAGCTTCTTTTTTCTTTGATGATTCGTTTTTTACTTTGCAGAGAAAAATGGAGATAAAAAATGTACGAATTTTTATTATACTGTCAACCAAATTTTAAACAGGCCTCTAAAAATTTTTTATTTTCTATTATAATTCCTAATTTAGGCAAATAATATTAATTACAATTTGTCAATTATTTTTAAGTGTACAACATTTCTTGTAATACAGCATAATTTTTTTGCAACTTGACTTCCTGATTCAAATTTGGTATGTACCTGAAATTCGGAACGTTTTTCCCGGAGCGAAAATAAAAAAACGAAATGAAAAATAAAAAATCTACTGGATCTCGATTTCTGAAAAGTTTCGCACATCAGCTGAAAAATGCTGGCCACATTTAACTACCCCTTAGGTCTCCTTTAAAGTCAAATTACATATATTTTTTTCATTTTCGTTACGCGAAAAACATTTCGATCTTCAGGGACATAATTTGGTTGACAGTATAATCAAAATTCTTACATTTTTTACCTCCATTTTTCTTCGTGCAGTATCTAAATTTTTTAAGACAGTTAATAATTTAAAATTTTTATTAATTAATTTTTTTATAAGAATATATTTAATAATAGTTTTTATTCTATTATTTTATGTTATATTATATTATATTATATTATAATATAGTGCAATTTTTAGCGATGATAAAGATATTAACATAGGTCAATGTCCTTGAGGAATTGTCTGCACATGTGCGTGCAACTAGAATATTTTTTTTTTTTTTTTTTAATAGCTTGGGAACAATGACCAGTCGCGTGGCCACTCACTAATTCACATAATGATAACCTTAAGCTATGAATGTTCAGTTCGACAGGATCGATAACAGATGAAAGTTTGATATATGTTTTAATTGTTTAGTAAAAGCTGATTGTATTAAATAGGAGTGTTCGTATTACGTAGTAGACCTTGGTAGAGGTCAAATAAAATTATTGATAAAAAAAAATATATAATTATCATAATTCAAAATGTTGTTTTTTTCCAGAATATAAATTATGGGTGTCTAATAATTAATAATCAATATTTTAGCGTGAATGTGAAAGTGAAGTTAATAAATAAAATTACACCTGTCATCGGTTTCATTAAAGAAAATTAATATATAAATTAATAATAAATAAAATTAAATAGCTGAGTAGTAAAAATAATAACAAACGCTTAGAAAGTGTTGGTTGGACATTACTAATAGTTTAAAGCGTATCTCGACAAGATATATATGAGTTAGAGAAAACCAGGTCGCAGGATGCGACTGATTGCCGGGTTTTAATAAACCGGTGCTCGGTGGGTCTTGTTACGCATGCACGAGCACCCACCGCAAAGCCAATATCAACGTCCATATTTCAGCTCTGCTTTATTTTATTTTTCACTTTTTTTATCGTATCATGTCCATGGCTTTTTTTGTTCTTTGCACAATTTTCATTTATTTATTTTTTAACTCATTTATTTTAAAAAATAACAACTGGTTTGTTATTTTAACATACATTTAAATTTTTTTTAATTTGTATACCGCGTTTGTGAATTTATTTTATATTTTTATAAATTAATAATTCAAATAAAAAAAAATTAATTATTGCAACAGTACGGAAATAATTTTATTTCAAAATATAAAGTAAGTTTGTGTATTATTATCGATAGATGAATTGCAGAATTACATGATCAGATCACTATCTGCAATATAATACAAACTGTTATGTAATGGTATATATACGGATAAAGATATTGAATAAAATTTTCTAGTGTATTATGTATATAAAATAGTTCAAAGAAATTATGAGAAACCGGATTTTGTTGATCGAGTTATCGAATTCAGCATTAAAATGTCAATAAAAAAAAATATAAATATAAACTGAGGCCTAGATCACTTGGATGTTACGTGAATGTCTCATAGAATATAGTATACCTAGGAAAGGGAGGGGGAAGGGGTCAAAAGGGAGTGCTTAGGGAAATACTAAGTTTTCGGAGACTCAAATTCGTTAAATCCTTTTTTTTTAGTGATATTCAAAGTAAAAAAATTTTCAGCTGCCATTAAAAAAATTATTTTCAATATTTGTGGGTGAAATGGGGTACTCCCTATGAAAGGTAAAAAAAAAAGTTCTGGAAATTAAATAAATTTTACTACATTGAAATTTTCTGTGAGTAATTTACATAAAGAAAAATTAAATTTCACATAATTAATGGATGTAAAGGAAGAAAAAAAATTTTTTAATAATTTTAACTATCACTATAATTCGGTCCCGTTTAATTATAATTAATAAAAAAAATTTAACTAATTTTGTGTATCTATATATTTTTCTTACAGAAACTTTCGTCACGCTAGTCGCGCCTGTGCGAAAAAATACATCTGACTATTTTTCGGAGCGAAATTTAAATTTCTAGTATAACAGAAAGGAAAAAAAAATTGTCCTTGAATCTTTTATCGTATATTTTTCTTTTCTTTTTTTTTGCAAATGATTATAAGAGTCGTGCATTTTTGGATTTACTGAACTTTTTTCAAAAAACAATTATATACTATTTAAAGTAAAAGATTAAACAATTATTAAAAGTTAAGCAAAATTATAAAAATTGTAAATATTTTCAAGTTGATTGAAATCTATCTGAAGTAATTTGATACTAGGAATTTTTTTATTGTAAATTGATAAGAAAAACACCAAATTGATTTCACAGCATTTTTTTACAAAAACAAAATTTTTCGAAAACAGTGAAAAAAATTCAAAGCAATGCTCGATTATATTTACAAAAGTGATTTCAAGTGTTTAAAAATCATTTAAAAAACCAACTTTTTTTATGAAATTTTGGGAGTACCCCATGTACAACCCCTACTCCGTTTTGTCTCTCCCTGTCTTATATATACACATGTGTGATCATATGTATGACTAATAGTCGAAATAACTAATTGATTTATTAACAAAAGACCAACGGGTGGATCAACAATAAATATTTATGTCATTAGATGTAACTTTTGTCATGTACTTTCTAACAGTGAAAGGTGGGTAATCTCTCTAATCATTGTCAGTATATGTATATACATATTTTGTGGTATGCATGTCATGACTGGTGCAATTATCCCACGTTTATGATTATTCAGAATTGAGATTAAAAGTTGTGTTAATAAAAATTGAGAAAGTTATTATTATAAATTTTTTTCCTTAATTTTCTATTAATTTTAATGGCCTTTTTGTGATTTTTTATTTTTAATTGAGACAATTACAATCATTTTGTTATATTAAATGTCTAATTTGTAATGTATGTCAAAGTAATCTAATAAGGATCATGTCTATAACGTTTTGTTCAAGAAATAATAATTGCCATAAATTTATTGAGTAGGCTCCAATAAAAAATATGTGAAAGTCATTTGAATAATAAATTTTCCAATTGGAAAATTTACCCTATGTTTAGACATTTATCCCATTATCAATAATTAGCCTAATTTTCATTAATTCACAATTTTTATTTTAATAAAAATAATAATTTTCAGTATCAAATAATTAGATCAACCAAAAAATAAAATACTGCAAGACATAAATCATGACGTCATGACATGGTATTACACATATTAACCGCAGTTTAATTCTTATTCGCGTGTTGCAATAAACAGTCTTACAATACAAGGTTGAAGAGAAATCACGCGAAACTTTTTCTCCACGAATCCTTCCCAAATTTAAAATATCACACGAGCTCATTTCCAATGCATGCTAACTTACTCCCAATTTAAATCCACATTTCTATCACTTGCAAAACAATAAGAAAAAAAAATTATTTTATACAACAAATAACGAAAATTACACGATCCCATGTCTGATCAATTTTATTGCATAATTAATTAATTAGACAATTTATGTACGGTTCATTTAATGAAATTAACTTTTACTCTCTCAGAAACAAATATAATAAAAAATGTCTCGAGTCTGAAGTGTCATATATCGAGTGTGTGATAAATTTATACAAAATGTGAATCATACAGTCGATTTCCTCAAGTACAATCATCCTGTTTACATTAACAAAAATTAAACTCATGTTTTTCGACTTGATTCCTCCCCCTCTTATCTACTTATATTATGAACGTCCTGTTGCAATGTCACTGCAATATAATACTAACAAAAGAATTTTTATTTATGTTTATATTTATATATACACCTATATAAATTACCCGTGTCACTAAAAGAAAAATAACAAACAACAAAAAACAAAAATAAAAAACAAAACATGACAATTGAAAATACGAACAAGACGCCTATTTATATCACTTCCCGTGATCTCGGCTATTATATAACTTGATTGGCTGCACTGATGCATTTCAGCGGACAAACAGGTGCTTCAAGGACAATAATAATTATAAAGCATTTATATCACTTTCAATAATTGATTTGAAAAAAAAAAGAAAAAAAAAAAAAAAAAAACAAATATAATTAGATAAAGTGTTATTGTCTTTGTGTTACAGTTAATATATTGGTGACGTTTTTCATTTATTCAGTTGAGTTTTGTAATAGTAGAGAAAGAAATATAGTATAAAATATAATTTATAAAATTTTTAGAACGCCCAGGTAATTTTTGAATTTGTTACTGTTTTGATAAATTTGAAGATAGAGTTCTGATTCGCGAGTCAGAAAAAAATATTACTTGAGATTCTCGTGTAGAAAAAATTCCTTCCAAAAAGATTCCAAAAAGGTTCGAAATGTGGAACTTCTATACTTGAGACACAATAGAATTTCAAGTGGAACTTTTTTTGAACGCTTGTACTTTTGATAGTAAAAAAAAGGGCTTGTGCAGGACTATATGAGCGAATTTTGAGTCAAAAAATATTTATTGTAAAACGTACTTTTACTATATTTTACTCTCGATTTGAAAAAGTTCAGAAACTTCTAATTAGGAATTTTTTACGAACGTTCTTTGGTTCTTATATCATTATGGATTTCTAATGAGAACTTTTTCGAAACGAGGCTAAAATGTAGTAAAAGTAGGTTTTCGAAAATATGTTCTAAAATCGATTTGTTTTGACTTAAAATTTGCTTATATAAAGTCCCTTTCGGTCAAAAATAAAACTTGATTTAGATTAGTCGTCTTGAATTGTAACTAAATAAGCCAGTTAAGTCGAAACCAAGACGAATTCACGGAAATTCGCTTTGATTTCGGCTTAACTGGCTTACTTAGTCACGATTTCAGACGACCAAGTCTAAATCAACTTTTATTTTTCACCCAGGCCTGCAGAAACTTTTTTTTTTCTATCAAAAGTACAAAAGTTCAAAAAAAGTTCCACTCGAAATTCTAATCTGTCTAAAGTTTACAAGTTCCACATGTTGAAATTTTTTGGAATCTTTTTGGAACGAATTTTTTTTACACGGGTTTGTAGCACTATATATATTCTTCTGGATGAGTTGTGTAAAGATATACAAAGTTTATGTATTCAAGTTTAAATCAAAAAGAAAAAAATTAAACTAAACGCGTGTACTCGAGGGTGGTCTTGGTTGGAATAACTGTAAACAGATGATAATTTTATTATTTTTAAATAAAAAATGATTAAGTGGCATAGCAAGTTTTGAATAGAAAAATAAATTGTGTGAAAGTTTAAATAAAAAAATTATGCTAAAATTTTATGTTGAACGATTAATTATTGATGATTAATTTTATAATTTAGATAAAACTTATTAGCTCAGAATATTTAAAAGATTGAATAATAAAAAAGGAGGAAGTTGATTGCACATGAGATTCATGATGCTGATGGTGAACAGGTGTTGGTTGATGACAGATGGTTAGTGCTGAGAAAAAAAACTCTTAACAATGCACGAGAGATCCAACATCAGTGGGCAAAGCAGTTGATTGTAATTTAATAGCTGAATTGTTTGATGTAGGAGGTTATGTATTAAGAGGAAAATAAAACTGATTTTAAGTATTGCGTTTCGTGGATGATAAATGTTTGGGAACAGCAAGATTTGTAATGCAGTTAATTGGGTTTTTAAAAGATGATATTATAAGTATTACTTTTATTTTGCAGAGATTTAAAACAGCTGAAGAAAAATTTGCTTTTTATTGTAATTTAAAGAAAAAAAAGCAAGTCAGGCCTCTACACGGAAAAAAAGAAATGTTAAAATTCACCCGAATTATCAATACTTTTTATTGTTTCAAATAGTAATGCGGCGCCCGGGTGCGATTTTGTTATTTATTATAAAGTATAAGGTTAAAATATATGAGTGATCTGTTAAAATATACTTATGCTCAAAGAAAAAAAGTATAGGGTAAAGATATAGTTTTTAACATTTCAAATAGTAAAAATTATTATTTTGATTTGTATAGTTTCAATGGCAGGATGATATTTTTTAGACTGACGATAGTAAAAATTAAAACTTAAACCGTAAATTTTAAAGTTTCAAACAATAAAAATCTCTAAGTCGATGTATTTAATTTTATAGTCGATCGTTACTTTTTCTTATGCTACCGTAGTAATAATTTTTGTTCTAAACCCTCATTTTTATTGTTTCAAATAATAAAAATATATATATATATATATATATTTTTTTTTCTATTTTCTATTTTTTTATTTTGAATTATTTATTTCCGGCTTTTACCGTTTGCTGTCGTAGTTCAAGGTTTATTCGGGTTTCTGATTTCACCCTCCTTCTCCCTTCTTCCATTGTCTGTTTTCTCATCGTTGTGCATCTAATTGATTGTATCCTTGTTTGTATTTTGAATAACTGATTCAGTCGGGTACAGTATGTAGTTGTTCGAATTTTTATATGAAAAATCATCAGAAAAATCTCAGCCGACTCTCGGGCTCGAACCGCCGACCTTACGTGAACAGAGTCCAGTCCCTGGCACTTAGAGCGCTCGGCCACAGCATGCGTATGAGAATCGAAAGTTATTTCCGTATTTAAATGGATGACGGTAGCGCATGAAATTTTACTGCATCAAACAATAAAATTTGCTGAGGCTGACACATACTTTTTACAAATTGACGAAGTATAATGTACAGTTTCATATAGTCAATCTTTACTGATTTCAGTGGAAATATTTAATATTTGCTTTAATAATAAATATCCGTGAAAATTTATTTATTCCCGTTTATATCATTAAATTTGACTGTTGACTAATATTAAAATTTAAAAACAACTCCTGGTAAAGTTTCTTAATTAGAGGACTTTACAAAATAACGTTCTAACTAAATTTAGTATTTTGTATCCTCTATATTTTTATTGTTTGAGACTTTAATTTCTTATTTTACAAACGATAGATATTTAAGTTTTGGCTGTTAAACTTTAAAGTTTAATTTTTTTAGTGTTTACTTTGTCTTTTTTATAGTTTTAAATGATAATTTTATCTAAATGAACTGTATATTTTAACATTCGATTTATAATTATTATTTTTTAAATGTTGAAATCACAATATTACTATTTGAATTTATATTAATCACTAAAAATATGATAATTATTAGACATCGAACTTTATTTATTACAGTTCCTTTTTTTCCGTGTAATGCAAAAAGTTGAAGAAAAAAAATTTATTATGATTGATGACATTTTTTATTTTTGAATGTGCCTGAAGACCGGAACGATTTTCGCGCATCGAAAATGAAAAAAGTTACGAAATTTGACTGCTGAAGGGGTAATTCCAGAGGTAAGAGGCGGCCTAAGATTTTCGGCTGACATACCAGCATCTATATGTGAAACATTTCAGAAATCTAGTCATCCAGTAAATTTTTACTTTCCAATTTTTTTTATTCGTTGTGCGAAGAAGATTCTGATGTTTTTTTAACTTCCCGCTAAGATAATTTGAAATTTTCAAAAAAAGGCAAGTTATTGGTTTCGGTCCGATTTCATAACTAATCTTAACGTTTTGAGGTTCTAGGAAACTGCTTTGACTAATTTCAAGATAATGTCCGAGTGTAAGTTTGTTAGTATGTACGTACGAAGGTAAATATCTGTAACTTTTGAACGGATGAACCGATTTGGCTCTTTGAGGTCGCATTTGAAGCGGCTTGTTAATTCCAACAGTTTTTGACAAATTAAGAATAATCTACGGTACGTTCAGAAATATTTCAAAAATAAAATTTTTTCAAATTTTCAAAATAGTTATCTTAGAATATATAAAATCAGAATTATAAAAAGAAAAATTTCAAGTTTTTGAATTCACAAAATTTTGCTGGGTTTATTGATTAATTTCGAAACTCTAGAAATTTATTAAAATTACAGTTTAATCAACTTTTACAATTGATCGAACAAATAGCTTATTATCAATAAAAAAAAAGTATTTCCTTAAAATTTCCTATCATCTTACACTTGAAGGCACTGATCGATTTTAATGAATCTAACAGCCATAACAAAGTTTATCAAAACTTAATAATCCAATTTCAAGATTAATTACTAAGTAATTCAATAATTTTTTTTATTTAAAAATTATTAGACAAATCTTCCTCAGTCTTGAAATTCAATTGAATCTACAAAAAAAAACTAATTTCGATAACCCATAATCATATCTCTGCATAGTAATAATTATCTCTGAATTACTATAATGAACCTAATGTAATATATAACTTCGATTCAATTAACTGAGTCGATTTATGTTATAATTTACTTGAGTGTCTAGCTTTGGTTTATAGTCGAATTATAAAAAAAAAATAATAATTATTATAGCTCTGCCAGTATCATTAATTAATTATAAGTAAATGTATTGAGGGACCTGTCGTTGACCTATGGCTGTTGGGTCTTAATAAAAGAAAAATAAAATAAAAAAATAAAATAGCCATCCAATGGCTTTCTTAAGAACATCCATAATTTTTTAATTTAATATTTCACAGCTATCAGCATTAATATTAAACTTAACAAATTATGTAGACAAATGCATAAATTAGTTTCATTAGATAAATTAACGTCTAATAACTGTCATTTTATTCTAATAAACCCAATGTATTATACTTATCATAAGTATTCAAATTAGAAAGGATTAGAAAATATTTAAATTAAATTTATTGCTAAATAATTATAAAAATTAAATGATTAAAATTTTAATTGAATAAAAAAGTGCAAGTCATAATAAAGCAGTCAAATTAATGTGTGAAAATAAAATCATGAATTTTTTATCAGATAAAAGATAAAAGATTTAAATCAACTTTCACTATCATAAGATGAATATACGTATACAATATATATGAACGAGTAAAGACACTACTAGGGAGTTTATATCGGGCGATGATATTCTCCAGTTGTTTTATTAAATCTGCATATTAACGGAGTGAGAAAGATTTAAAGATAGTAAAGTCTATTAAAATAAATAGAGCTATAAATTTCTTATATTTATTTGATTACAATAAGAGTCAGGTATTTATTAGATGTCCGATGTCCGTACATACCATAATGCCAGTAGAGTCTTAACTTATTTGTTAAATGTAACTACTATAAGAGGAACTTGTATAGAAACTTACAGTGCGTAACGAGTAGAGCGAAAGAGGAAAGAAATTAAAGAGTTTAAAACCTCAAGTGCAAGAGTAAGGAGGACATTTAATTGAACAAAGATAGCAAACGAGGCTTAAATAGCTTCCAATAGATAGACAACGTAACTTGTGTGTCGGGTTAATGGCAAACGACTGGGCACATCGGCTGATAACCGTTCAATTAAATCTCCGGCTCATTACTCATTCATGCTATAAGACTCGCCCACCCATTAGTGGCTTCTTCTTGATACTTATTAAACGAAAAAAAAAAGGATTATATTTATGGTCTTATCATCCTTTCATTTTATCTCACATGTCTATAATTAATTTTTTAATATCACTTATATCGGGTTATTTTTTATACTTCAATTAATTAATTATTAACGCATGCTCAAACAATATGTTAAACGACTACAGATCCCAGGATGTATTGCATAAATTGTGACCACCTACACGGACATAATTTAGTTTTAAATTACCGTGACCGTTTCGTTTGTTCACATGTGTGTAAGGAAGAGAATAGATGGCATATCCTCTTAAAGAAACAAATAGTTTCAAAAAATTAAAGCACCCTTCGCTAGATTAGACAGTTGTCCATCAATGTGCAGTCGGTAATTAGAATTTAGAGATTTTGTTTCCGAAAAAAACTCAGCTAAAAGAATCTGAACTAACCCCTGTTAAAATTGCTTAGTTATCGTTTGTAGTAAAAGATAAGGCAAGTCGATCGTTTCAGTCAGTGTAGCTAATCCAGAAAATTTTTAGCAAAAACCAAAATTTATTTTACAATTACAGTTATTTTACCTCAGTCAACTTTTGCCAGTTATCAATCAAACAATTCAAACTTTTTGTCTCAAAAATGGTGTCTCCTATTACCACAGACCCTTCCACGAAATCTATCAGGATTGTTAATTCCCCAATTATAAAAACTAAAGATCAATTTGTTCTAAAACTTTTATCAGCAAAAAACAAATAGATCAATTGATCAACAAATTACTTGAATCAAGTCTTATAATTAATTAATAAAAAGAAAACCATATCTTCATCATTAATTAAACTTGATAAAAAAAAAGTTCTAGCTTCCAAAGTAGTTTAATTAATTACGATTGCATAAGTTGTATAATTGAATTAAAATTAATTGATATTGTTAATTACTAAGTACATTAAAAGAAACTAAAGATGTAAATTTGTTCTAGGAACTTTAACCGACTGTACATTGAGCAAGGCTGTAAGCAGTGAACGTGTAAAAATAAATAAAACATTTAAATCACAAGTATATGGGAATGAAAAACATTAAGGAGCATGTGGTGTATGCACGGAGAAAAATGTTGGCTCAAAATCTACCAATTTTTATTATGCTGCCGACCAAACTTGAAACAGGAAGGGAAGCACCCAAAAAATTATTATGCTCATACGAAAATTATTATGCCGCATCACAATTATTCTAATGTATAAAAGTAATTGTTATTAAATCTTATCAATAAGTTTCTCGCTCGTAGTAAGTATTGTGATACAGCATAATAATTTTTCGTATGAGCATAATAATTTTTTGGATGCTTCCCTTCCTGTTTCAAGTTTGGTCGGCAGCATAATAAAAATTGGTAGGTTTCGAGCCAACATTTTTCTCCGTGTGGTGTGGTGTGTATTTTCTACGATGATTTGTAGAGCGTATCAAAATAATACATTCTTTCATCCGTGATCAGAGAGTACTGGTGTGCAAAACTAACTGCTGGTTATTTAGGCATAATAGTCTGCTATCAATTCACCTATCACATACTAATGCCAAAGAATAAAATGTAATGCTACTGTTGATGCTGCTCTTTGTATATTGCTCTATTACTCCAGTAATGCACTCTAGAACTGAACAATCATTTCATTCGCATCAACCCATCAATTTTACACTACTTTATATAGACACCTATATATATAAATAAATAAATAAATATATATTTATATATATGAAAATAAGAAACTTTCTTTATTCTCTCTCAATACCGCGAACTGGAAAATTATAGAAAAAGGAAAAAATTTTTTTCTATGATTGAGTACAATACATTTAATGTGCACAGATCAATAAAGATAACACCCAACACTGACCGAGATCGAGATTTAATAATAATAATAATAATGATATATAATATTAAAAAAAAATTGAAATATTAATTAATAGTAAAAGACTTTCTCGTATTACTTTCTGTGTTAGTGGATAATTGATGCTGAAAGATTCTTAGATACTGCATATAAATATATAGGTATCTTTGTATCAAATAATCTTTTAGATCTAATTCAATAATTATCTTTTAATTTAATCTTATACCCATTACAATCTTAATATTTTTTCAAATCGGTAATAATAAATATTAAAATTTATCAAATTATCCTGACATCCTTAATACTAGTGTTAATTTAGTTTTTTTTTCTTTTTTTTTGTCAGATAATTAGTTATGGTACGGCGAACACTATGACAATGGAATAAGATGTATGTCAAAAAGATAGTTTGTTTAAAAAATATACTTCAATGTATTTTCTATTTTAAATGAATGATAAAATTTATTTTAAATTCTTTTATCGATTCAAAAAAAAAACATGTCTAAAGAAGTTTTTTTTTACGAGACGTAAAATAATACTTTGATAAAAGGAAAAAGAAAATAATGAAACGTGAAATAACATAATGAATAAAATGTTAATGATTCACATTTATTATCGGACCCATGTATTAATTTTCTTTGATAACAAAAAATATTGCAACGAAGTATGAAATAACACTAATAATAACAATAAATAATAATAATAATAAATGATAATAATAATAAAAAATAATAACGAGTAACCTATAGAGTCATCACGTGACTACTTAATTATTACTACTTAATTTATTAAATATGATTTAAATTTAATTTTTCATTAAAATCTTTACTAATTTACTCTCGAAAATTTTGTTTATTTTTGTTATCATCAAAATTAAATAAGACAAATCTTGTCATTAATTCGCCAACTTATTGATTTTGATGATTGTATAATTGTGAGATTCTTGAAAAAAAATCAAAACACGGTCAAACTTTCCTATTAGTCGTGTGATATACCTTTTTTCACTGACACTAAATCAAATTTATTACACTTCAAGCGCGAAAGCGCTGAAGATGCCTTATGAACGGTTCTTTTTCGACGATTTTACACTCACACAAAAATTATTTATTTTCTTATCATAGAAGACATGGCATGGGCTAAATTTTTTGAAATAATAGCTCTTATAGAGTAGAAGTACCGTTTTTGGCCACTTTAGGGTTAATTTCGGCCATTTAAAAATTTGAAATAGAATAGTTTGTACAATAAGCAATGAAATAATTAATTTTTTTAGATGTGTTCGAAGATACTTTTATCACAAGATTACAATTTAATTTTTTAAAAATTGAAATAAAGTATTAAATGTCAAAAAATGGTGCAGTGGCCACAAATGGTTTTCTACTCTCTGCAATGACAGAATAATTAAAATTTTAATTTATTTAAAGAAAATATATACGATCGTCTTTTTTCCCGCGTAATTCAAATTCAATTCAAATGATATAGATAAATTTATTTATCTCGATACTTGGCAATAAACTGGAATTGAAATCATGAAAAGGCACAAATGCAAGTCAAGATCTTTTTAAGGATAACAAATTTAATAGCATTAACCAATCTTATCATATAGATATGGTTGGAACAAAACTTTCCTTATTCTCTTAATAATATAAATAATAATGATAATAATAAGAGATAACATGATAAATTAGTTAATTTGTTGTGCTATCAAGCGAAGCAGCTGTACGATATTATTTTCATTCATCTCGCGAATGCCAGGCAGTAAATAAAATATATTATTGTGATGATCCGAGCGCGAAGAGGGCAAAAGACAATAATAACAATAATAAAACCACTAATAAAAAATATAAGAATAAGAAATAATAATAATAATAAAAGAGAGTACAGCAACGAGTGCGATAAGTTGAACGCCCTCATAATGACTTCGCTTACGAATGATTGAATCGAGTCAGTAGAAGAGCAGCCTCAGAGCTGCCGGCACGGTCTAGTCTCTATACTCTACTCTACTCTAGTATCATCTTTTAACCGGATTAGGAAGCCCAGACTTAACTTTAAGATACGAGAGATATTCAGAGCCAAGTTAAGTAAAGGCAAACTAATAGAATTGAGTCTACGTATTGCGTGATATGATACCCGAGATAATGCATAACTTCGAGACGTTATTTGAAGATTTACCTTTACTTCAAGACTGAGACTTGAAAACTTCATCTATACTACTGTAATATTTGCATCTTTTACATGCCTTATGTAAGCTGAAAGATGCATCTATATATATTTATTTACACTTAAGGACTTGGAATAAGAAAACGTGTTGCAGTCATCATGAGTGGTATATCTAAAGAATATGTTAAAGAAATCACGTTTTAAATCCTGTCACAGAGCCTCTTTTCTTTTCTACTTGTATACTATTCTATAGACTGAAGACTAAACTACTTTTCAATGCATTCTTTGTTTCCCAGACGCGTCACACCAAATCTATCAACTGAACTTATACGTCTAAGCATTTATTGTACATGACTTAATCTTCAATCTCTTATTATTTGTAAAATAATAATTTTTAATTGCGCAATTAAAAGTTCTATTACAGATTTTTATGCAATTAAAAAGTAAGATAAAAAAATGTAATTTTTTATTTTTAAAATTAGTAACACATCTAACTGTTAATTCAGCAATTAAATATTAATGAATTTTATAAAAGTCTAGTCGGGAGATTATTTTAATAAAATAAAAATATATATGTGTAATGTAAAGTCCAGTTATAATCGATATAAACGATGAGCACAATAATTACAAGATTCAAGTTGCATGAAATGTGTTAATTCCATAATAATATGAAACGGTCTTACGGTAAACTATCCCCATGGGTTTATTCTTATTTCTTCTATTTATCTATATAACACGAAGATGTGAAATTTCATCTACACGCGATTTATAACGTACTAAACTATAAACCCAATAAATAATAAAAATAATTACGGTCTATTATTAAGCTAATAAATAAATAAATCTATCGATAAATAAGAGTTATCTTAGAGCCTTAAGCTACACAGAAAAAAAGGATTTCTTGGCACAAAATAATTTTACTCGCCCCAAGAAATCTTTTAGTTGCTCTAATTAATTTTTTGCATAATGAATTGATACCAAAAATTTTTCAATATGAAAGGAGAAAAATTATTTTTCTCAGCGCCGGGCCTTGAGTCTAAATTTTCTATAGTTTTTATAAAATTTCTTAGACGACGATCTGGTGAAATTGAAGGCATCTTTTGGATGTTTGGAGGCCTCGAGGGTATCGACAAGTCTTTTGAAAAACCGGTAGCGCATAGAAGTGAACCCGGGTCAAAAAAATAACTTGATTTTGAGTTTTTTGACTTGGTCGACTTGCTATTGCCTTAATTAACTTGATTTTGACTGCTTTAATTTTTTTGACTTGCATTTGACTTTGCTAACTTAATTTTGGCTACACTTTCATTTTTTAGATTCAATAAGACTTTTTCAACTTGAAAATTTACGTCAAATTAAAATAATGTTGGCTTGGATTTGACTTAAATTACTTAAATTCAAGTCAGATAACTCAAATCCAAGACGTGACTTTAATTTGACTTAGTTGGCGTAAATCAGTACTAAGTAAGACAACTTAATCAAAAGCAAGTCATGACCGAATATGTTTCAAATCATAAAATATAGTTTTCATTTATAAAAAAATAACTTAAACTTGACTTTGTCTTGCTAAAGTCGCTTTATTTTCAATTTTTTTAAATTCCGTCAAAATCGAGTTATTTTTTTGACCCGGGGCGCGAAGAAATTTTTATAGTCCTAAGAACTTTTAATTTCATAATGCGAAATTTTTCTTCCACCAAGAAACCCTGGTTTTCTCTGTAAAATTCAGCTAATCAAGTTGTATTTGATACGACGATACTGGCGAGAGTCATTACAGTTTATGCATACTTTGTCTCCACACGTATTTCCTGTTGGTGACAAGACCTCTCGTTTAGTTTTATTCACGTGGCACGTGCGAGAGTTAAGACCCAACACAACACTATATGTATAATCGCGTATACTGAAGTATATATATATTTATATTTATATATGTATGTATATATAAGCGACGAAGCGATCAAGGTAATAAGAAATATATGCAACGAGACAACAGCAGTATTGAGTCGTAAGCATGGACGATAATTCTTTGTTGACATCCTAGTTAACTTTCTACATATATATATATACTTATAACACTTTAATACTTGACATTATCATTATCATAACAGAATATTTAACCTGTAGTATTATTCTACAGTATTCTAAAATCGGCATTACAAAAAATTTAAAGTTTTTTTTCTTTGTATTGAACTGAAGGTTTTAAATTTAAAAATCGATAAAAATGTATTTAACTATGATGGAGTAAATATGTATGACATTGAAATAAAAAATTGTTTATTACTTGGTTAAATAAAATTTGAGCGGCCCGGCCTCGCCTGTCATCCGGTTTATCTGGCTCTAAATTTAACAATTGTGTACTTTTATTCACGGATATTGTACAAATGTGTTTATAAATATATACATTAATGTATGTATACACAGATGTGGATAAGTATATGACGTCAAAAGAAACATCATGCGTTCAGTTACTCGTCGACGAGCAAGACTTGGTTCATGTATTTATGTAATGCGAGCAATGCGAACAGTAGCACGCGGTAGTAATGATGTGAAGGAGTAGGGGGTGGAGGGGGAGTACATCAGTACAAATAAGATGTAAAGCCAAAAGGGAGCACGAGAACTTGCCCAAGCGTAGCCAGGTTACATCCGTTTCCGCAGGAAACGCATTTGTTTCATATCAACCTCCCCTTGACCAGAAGCTGATCCGGTTCCGCTAGCTTTTCAAATATTTTCAGAATTCATATCAATATGTTTATACCAATGTATAGTGACGTAAATTTAATTACAATTCTTAGTATTATTATTTTTATAAATTTTTTCTTTTCAATATTTTAATCCTGATACAGAAAGAAAAAGGATTTCTTGGCACAAAAAAATTTTTACTCGCCCCAAGAAAATTTTTACTGACCCCCAAAAATTATTTGAAATATAAATTGAAAACAAAAATTTTCTTAGAACAAGAAACGGTTTTTGCAGGCGAGAAAAAAATTCTTGCGCCAAAAAATTTTTTCCAGCCCTAAGAAAATTTTTGTCTTTTATTAATAGAGCGAAATATTTCTTGCGTCACGAAATCCGTTTTTTCTGTATAAGATTCATTAATTATTAAGTGTAACTGGGGCACAACGAAACACCTAAAAAATTAGGTAAAAAAATTAATTAATAATTTAAATTTTATAAAGAATGTTTGAATTATTTTTAACTTATTATGGATTTGGACCAATAAAAAAAGTTTAAGAAAATCATTTTGCTCCGTAAAAAATTTTTTGTATGAAAAAGAACAAAAATATCAACAGTAATTAAAACCACAAAAAAAATATCAAAAATTTTTTCGAGTATTTTAACGCCGACCCGATTTCCCCATTTATTTTAATTTCAATGTATGAAATTTTAAAAAAATATATATGTATATTTATTTGTACTTCTGAAGGAAAATGTTCAAAATAATAAATTATAACATATTTTGTATTCATTAGAAAGGTTTTAAAAAATCTAAACAAACTAGTTGGGCAATAAAAAAAAAATAAATAAATAAAATAAACAGTGAACGTACTATTTGTGTCAAAAATTAAATAGTTAGACCTCGAAGATATAATACATTAAAATAAATTCTTACACAACAGATCGTTAGATCAATGTCATGATCAATAGGATCAACTGTCCAATAATAATAAATAAAACTATCCTATCCAATATATTGTATACCATGTCCCGTATAACCAGCATGAATATATACATATATACATAATATTGTGAAGTTACTATATACAGCACAGATTAATTATCCAATTGGAGCTTACAAAAGAGCACACGAGTATTTAACTCAAATACATTCGTCTTATATACACGACTTAACAATGTCCGGAATCTGACCCCAAAATTCTAGCGGATAATCGCCGGCAGTTTTGCGCCAGACACATGTGTTACACACATACATTTTTTTTTACTAACGATTTATTTGTCATGACCCGCATACTCAGGTTAGTTTGGTATAATGAAATTTTTTTAAACTCACTGTATAAATAATGTAAGAGCAAAGTCGGCAATAACAGCCGGTACCCGGTAGCCAGCAGCCGGCTTGTGATCAATTACGTTGATGAAAATAGTAAGTTGCCGTATAAGTTTACTATTAAATTATTCCGATAAAATGTGTTATTTTTTTTCTTTTTTGTTAATTGCGTAGGAGGTTTTAAAACTTGTTCTGGATAGTAAGTCGAGTTGAGAATTGTTACAGTAGAGTCGACGGTCTAGTTATAGTTGTGTTAATTAATTCTTACAAACTCTAAGTAGACTAGACTCATTTGCCGTGTCGACAAATCTGTGACACAAGAAACACCTGTACTGCTTTAATAGCTTTTGCTGAGCGATTATACCACCAGCATAAGCTAAAATTTAACAAATTACACAGCAAACTTTTCTCAATTTGATACTAATCTACACAGTTTGACATTTTGTGTATTTTGTGTTAAAAATTATTTGGTTAAAATTTTTGTCTTGATTTTCAACACAGAAATCTGTTAATTCAACACAAACCGTTTGTGTTATTTTACTTTAACTGATTTTTAAAAGATTATTTTAAAAAAGCGTTTGATGACAAAAAAAAATAAGTTTAATGAGTTAGTATATTGCAAGTAAATGGTGATGGAGAATATAAACCGCATTTACTTTATTAGGCGGTCCAGGTGCAACTACTTGAGTTAAGATGCCAGTAGATGCTGGAAACAGCTTTTGCCTCCGTACCTACAGACTACGTCTGTTGGTTGCGTGCTATGCAAACGAGAGACTTCTAGACTTGGTTCGCCTTGTGGAGGTCATCTTGTTGCAAAACTTGTTCCTCGCGGCTATTTGCCTTTAGTTACACTATAAGCGAGACGCCAAATGAGAAAACCCACCGAGACTACGACCGACGACGTCGTCGGCTCTCCTTTTATTCATTCAGCTTATATATGCGTATATAATATATAAATGCACGCATTTCATATTGGTTTATCGAAGAGTTTTTAAAAGTTATTTAAACTTCTGCGGACTTATTTGCAATGGCTTTGTGGCAATATATAGTCAGCAGAATAAAAATTAAAATTTTTTTAACTTTACAATGATAATAATTCACGTTATATATTCTTAATAGTTTATTAGCTAATAAATTTTTTGCTAAAGTTTTTTAAAATTTTAATTTTTACCTTAAACAGCTCAATAAATAAAACCGCTTACCTGAAACGAAAAATAATAATAATTAGTTTCAATTAAAAATTCTCGACAATCAAGTGAATGCATACAAAACTTTCTTACAATAACAATTAATATTTTTTATTAAAAATATCTATTTTAATTTCTAATTTTAACCAGGCATTGTTTTAAAAATTACCAAATTCTGTTTAAATACCTAAGCGTACATTGTAAAAAATTGCCGGAGTGAACATGGATTAAATCCGGAGTGAATCCGGAGCGGATAACTATTTATTTAATCCCTTTGGAGTAAAATTTAATCCAAAGGGAAGTTTGTTTTAATATAAAACTCTGAATCGGCAATAAATTTCTGAAATTTTTCGCATAGGTGCGAGCCGAAAATTTCAGCCACCCCCAATTACCCCTAAGTCAACTTTAAGCAGTTAAATTTTTTCATTTTCGTTGCGCAAAAAACGTAACGATCTTCAGGTACATGAATTCAGATTTAAATAAAATCCAAACCATTTCGAAATCATTCCACTAATAAAAAACAAACTCTCTTTTTACTCCGAATGCGGAGTAATTTTTTTTTAAAACTCCAAAGGACGGAATCATTTCAAATTCACTCCCGATTTTTTACAATGCATTAACCATTAGATGAAAAACGTATAATCTGTATCACCTTATAATTTACGTTGCATTAATATATAAAATAACGGCGTACTAATATATAGATAAGGTATGGATTATGAGTATAGACATAGGAAAAGTTATATATGTATCATATATTAAAAATATAGAAACATACATATATATAGGCGAAGTCGGGCGTGGTGGCAAGACTAATATAAGTTAAGTTAATATATACATGGACAAAGGGTGTGGGCCGAAAATTGACACGTTCTTATACACCCACCCGCAAGAAGACGAGCCTTAAGGCACGTCCTTAGCTGCCATCATGTCTCGATCCTTGTAGCAAGTATACTCGATTTATAATGCAAGTAAATCGTCGTGTGGGTGTTTGACTAATAATCGTGTATTAAAGTATTAAAAAATAGACAAAATAAAATTAAAAATATATAATTTTTTGCTGTGTCTATAATATCATATTATGCATATGTATATATGCATAAATAAATGGACTTATGATCCTTAGAAGATTTAACGAACGTCGATAGCTCACGCGATCACGTTTCAAGCGTGCCGCATAACACTTCCTACTAGTATATAGATATATATCCCACTACTAACTGCTAACTACATCTTTCGTATCTTCTTCCGCCAAGTCGACTCCATTAATCCCGAGTATAAGTATAAGTATTTGTGTTATATGTCATGAATGTATGTATGTATGTGTGTTTTTACGTGTATATTCGTGACAGGTAGCGATATACGCATTTAAGTCGTCACGCGCGTCTGCCTATGGCCTTTTCCGCAAAATGACGAGTAGAGCAAATGCACTATTGTAAATTGTACCACATAAAACATTAACTTGGTAATATGTACACATATTTTGTGATGTGTAAGAGATGAAAAATAAACGAAACGAGACGAAAGACGCAACAAAACGTTAAAAAATAAATTGATTCGACCAGACAACCTAAACGAAGCACACATACGTACGTATATTTATTACGGGACAATGAACGGGATAGGTGCCAAAGATGGTATCAAAAACACTCTTTAGAACTGATTTTTAATTCGTAGAATCCATTTACGAGGCTTTTATAGATTGAGGTGAAATGTCTGTACTAATTAGTTCAATTAATGGTACATTTTTCTTCTTTTTTTTTTCAAGTGCAATGAACTATTACAAGTAAAGGTGTTTGAGAATTTTTTAAATAGATGATAATAGTTATTTTGTACTTTGCTATTTTAATTAAGGTTTAATTAAATTTATAGCTAATTAATGAGAGAGTATAAAATGATAATTATTTTTCCTATTATTATAAATAATTAGTTTATTTTATTTTATTTTTTTATCCTTTTAATATAAAATTGGCTACACTTACTTTTTTTAACTTCAACATGAAAGGAAAAAAATTATTTTTCTCAGCAGCGAGCCATGAGTCTAAATTTTCCAGAGTTTCTATAGAATTTCTTAGAAGACCTGACGAAAATTAAGGCGTCCGTTAGATGTTTGGAGACCTCGAGGGTATCGACAAGTCTTTTGGAAAAACCATAGCACATAGAAGTGAACCCGGGTCAAAAAAATAACTTGATTTTGAATTTTTTGACTTAATGGACTTGCTTTTGACTTACTTGACTTGATTTTGATCACTATAATTTTTTTGACTTGCATTTGACTTTGCTAACTTGGTTTTGGCTACACTGATATTTTTGAACTTCAATATGACTTTTTTAACTTGAAAATTTACACCAACTAAGTCAAATTTTAAGTCAACCCTGAATTGGATTTGACTTAAATTCAAGACAACTTAGTCGAATCTAAGACAATGTGACTTTAATTTGATTTAGTTGGCGTAAATCGGTACTTAGTTAAAGTCGAATGTGTTTTCAAATTGTAAAACATAGGTTTCATTTATTAAAAAAAGAACTTAAACTCGAATTGCTTTTGTCTTGCTAGACTTTTTATTTAAAATTTTTCAAAATTACGCCAAAATCAAGTTATTTTTTTGACCCAGGTTGGTAAATTCTATAAACAAAATAAACATAAAAATTGTTTTTTTAAATGGATGAGGAGCTGAGGGCAAAATACAATCTTATTGAAACATACTATACTGTATCGAAGATATGTGTTTAGAGTTATAAGAAACACAAGAAGGTATCGTTTGGGATAATAATAATAATAACCGAGGATTGTAAGGATATAATGAACTTTAACCGTTATTTTTGAGTCGAGACTATATAAAAGATGATCAGACAATATAAATATATAGTGAACGCAAATATATGAATATATATATTTATATACAATGTAATATGTGTAGATGTACACAAAGTAACAACGTCTTTTATGAAGCGACTAATGCCCGGAGTATTGCACTTAAAGTTTCTTTACATCAGTTCAGTAATTGAATGTAATTTAATGGCTCGAATTGAACATAATGTACGTTATTGAATTTTTATGAAAAGATGTCGAAACAATTTACAAGGCAGTGAAAGACTTTAAATACTTAACGCTAAAAACACACATCACTCCACCTTTCCCTTTCGGCTATTTAACCCCTTCATGATCTTAAACGAGTCTTTGTGACCTCTTTAAGTCATAGTTTTTTTAAAGTTTTTTTCGGCACCCAAGATCATTCGCCGGCTTGTGTGATATGTCCTCGAAAGTACATTATTCAGGCAACTTTGGCACTGATGTGATGCCCTTTCCCCCTTTCTCTTTTTTCCCAGTCAACTTGATATCTTTTTTATTATAATTTGCTTTTTTGTTTTCGCTTTTTTATTACGAGCATTTCACATGACAGTTGCCTCTTCCTTCAAGACCTCTTTTATTTTATGTAAGGCAGTATGTCGTACTGGTACTCACTTTAGTATTATTTCATCATCATCATCATCATCATCATCTTACCTTGCAGGGAATAATGTTAAGAAAAAGAAGACACTTGTAATGTAAATTAAGACCACCAACGTTTTAATAAAAAATTATATACTTGTTTACTAAAGTAATAAATATATCATTTTTATTTTTCCAAACGATTCATTATGATATTAAACTTCTTTTTTCTTTTCTTTTCAGTTAAATGTTTTTTCATTTTAAAATTTAATTCGAGAGCGATAATTTTTGTATTTAGTTCGAAGAAACTTATATCAATACAAAATAATTTTATTAAATGAAATACAAATAAATTAGAGTTCTAAAAATAACATATTGTTATTTATTACACAACAAAAAAAATTTCTGGGCGCAAGAATTTTTTTCTTGTCCTAAAAAAATTTCTGCTTTCAATTTATAATGCAAAAAAATTCTTGGGGTAATCAAAAGTTTTTTGGAGATGAAGAAATCCTTTTTGTCTATATATTCTCAAGAGTACAGTTTTGAAAAGATAAAAAAATTTATAATCATACTGTTAGTTAGAAGTTCGATTATTTTTGAAATATTTTATAAAAAATTAATTTATTGTAGTCTTGAAAACATGAAATAAAACAAAGATGCTACAAACTAAATGTACGATCTTTCGTCACTTTATTGTGACTTTTTCAAGTACTTATGGTTTAAAATATCGTGCGTCTGTTTTAAACAGTACAAAAAGTAATAATCATGATTTACTATTAGTTTCGATGATAAACCAAAATAAAAAATTAAACAGAAGTTATTATAATATATAATATAAATATAAATCACACAATAATATTTCATCTCCAGTGACAAATAATAATAACAGTAACAATTTATTACTGGCGACCAAATGCTATACTGTGATTTATGTTTCCATTCTATTATTACAATAACTTTTATCTAATGTTTAATTTATATTTATCATCGAAATTATTAGTCAATCGTGATTATTTCATTACAATGAAACTGTACAGTAACTGACATTTGATGTTGAAAGTTAAGTACTTTTAAAAAATATAATAAAGTGACAATACGTGTCGTACGTTTAATTAATGACACCTTAATATTATCTATTGTTCACATATGTACAATAAACTAATTAGTTTTATATCAATTAACACTACACAGAAAACAAAGTCTCAATTGAAAGTAAATATTCTTGATTCAAGAAATTTTTTTTAGAAAACCTCAATTTTCTAGGATAAAGTAGAAATTTTCTCTGACCGAGGCAAATTTTCTTGGCTCAAGAAAATCTTGACTTGGTTCTCGAAAACGTTTGTCTTCCAAAATATTTTTTTGATTTAAGGTAACGTTTTTTTCTGGGTAAAAAGAAAAAAATTTTCGACTAAAGTAAATATTCTTGATTCAAAAAATTTTTTTTGAAAACCAATTTTTTCGGATGGAGTAGAAATCTCCTTTGACTAAGACGAATTTTCTTTACCAAAGGCAAATTTTTTTGGCTCAAGAAAGTCTTGAGTCGGTTTCCGAAAACGTTTGTCTTCGAAAATATCTTCTTGACTCAAGATAACTTTTTTTTCTATGCATGCTATGATATCTTTAATTGTAAATAAAATTATTGGATCAGTTAAAAAATAAAAAAATAAAATTGTCAATAATTCTTAACTTTTTCGGTAACAGAATAAAATAAGCCCTCATTAAAATAAACATAAATTATATTGTATAATTTATAAATTTTATAGTACACATTTATTGGTTACTATGCAATAACGATAATAAAAAATTATTTTGTTTATTTAATTATTTAAAAAAAAAAGGTTAAGATAAAATTCAAAAAAGTATGAGCGTAAATTATGGCGTGAAAAAAGTACACTTAAAATCCACATACATATAAGCCCAGAGAACCGTAATTATCTTTGAGAATTTAACAATGACTGCACGCTTATTGAGCAGATAATTAAGAACGAACATATAATAAAAAAAATTCCGAAAAAATTATTTTACAATGGAATTCAGTTCCTGGTTCAGTAAAAATAAGCAAACATAAAAAGTACCAGCGGAAAAAAAAGTTATTATTTCTTCCACTATGACTCACTTTTTAAAATCAAGTGAAATCGTTTATTCCTTTTTTTTTATTTATCCATATTCTAGTCTTGTAAAAAGAACTAAAAAACATTCAAATTCAAAGATTTACTGTCGATTTATTTGTTGGAAAAAACGTTAATAAAAAATCAAAGACACGGAAGTCTGATGATTTAAGAGCTATTTAAATGTATTTTATTTTATTTGTAAAAAAAAAGTATTTAAATAAAAATAGTTTGATAGAAAGAATAATAGGTTGTTAAAGGAAAACATCGATCACGTCGAGTGTCGATAACGTGGTTGCGCATAGCAGACGATAACCAGGAATTCAAATACCTGAGACGCATACATTAGCATCGTTACGTCTTATCAACGTCTACAATCACTGGTTTAAGATCAAGAAGCTTTTGATGCAGAACCGATGACCTGATAGTTAAAATTCTTCTCTATTTTATTTAACCTCACATTGCATACTTTTAATATTTTTTATTGTAAAATAAATTATTTTTATAAATAAATTCAAAATATGAAACGTTAAATTTTTTCAATATTCAAAAAAAAAAATCTAAAATTTTATTTTGCTGTACAAAATTATTTATTTAATTTTTGTGAAAAATCGGGAGTGAGTTTGTCTTTTCAGCGGAGTGATTTCGAAGTGATCTGGATTTTATTTAAATCCGGATTCACTCCGGATTTAATCCGCGTGCACTCCGCAAATTTTTTACAGTGTAAGTATGAGGAAATTATTATACCAAATTTATTAGACATAAGTAAATAATAGCATTTGAAAAGAAAAAGAAAACATTCAATTATGATTGAGATTACATATCACATGAGAATTTAAATCTGAGTTATCACTTCCTTAATCAATGGAATTAGCTGCTAATAAGGTGGAAATAAATAAAATATTTGATGTATGTACGAGCAAAAAATAACTCGAATTCAATTGCGCGAGATATATAATAAAAATTACTCACGAAAAATAAATATAAAAGTAAACATATATACATATATATGAGTATAAATCAGTGTTAATGCGGTGGATTTAAAACCGGAAGATAAAGGAAGTCACCTGGTGATGTAGCAGGCCGGAAATATTGGTGCTCAAGAGTCTAGAAAGTTCTAAATATGTATATGTATAATATTTCATCTAACAAACTTTATAAACCTACTAATGGATTAACGTTAGTTCGCGTGATACTAAATACAAGCTACTCAAAGTTTCGCTTCAGGGATAACATGACGCTTTTTTAACATAAAAAAATAATAAAACTTTATAAGAGATAAATAAAACTCAAGTCAACATTAATAGCCGATGTAGACAATGATTTTGTTAATTGTTTTTTGATTTATTGCAGTATTCAAGTGAAAAAATTCACAAGATTTAAATTCAATTATTGTAAAAAAAAACATTAACTCGAAGTCGAAGTCTAGATGATTTATTACCTTTTTCTGTGTCTAGAAGGTAAATTTAAAATCACATTTGTTTACTTACTGGTGTCTTATTCATTAGAACGATAATGTTATATATTTTTTTAACGACTTGTTGATTTAAGCCTTCGAAAAATTTAAATGTCAATGTTCATATTTATGTTTATGTTCATGCCTATGCTAACTGTCAAATACAAATGAATAGTTTAAGGCTAGAAAATTGTTAGGCTTAGAGTATCCGAAGAAACTTAAAATAGATATAAAAATATATTTGCAAACAAACCGTTACAGGAGGTGCTGTAAAGATAAACGAGCACGCGCCGAATAAGCAACAACTTTATTTGTTTTTTTAATTTTTTTTTTCCTGTTAACGGATTTTTTATTATATTATACTGATTCCTTAATTGGATGGTAGTGATTATAGTTTAAATATATTAACACGAATACCCGATTAAATTGGGTTGTTAAATGTGATAGAATATTTAATGCTGATGATCATATCATATATAATTTATAATAATCATTTAATCAGATGTCATGGTGATGTATAATGAAATCTTTAGTTAATTAATAATTTTTAATTTGCAAATGCTTCATTTTAAATTACAAGTTACGAAATAAAATTAATTAACTTCCGGACAATTTAGGCGCCAAATATATTTATTTATAAACTTATTTAATTCAATAACTGTATTGTATATTTACGAGAAAATTTTTATGAGAAACAATTCCGCAATAAAAGTAACTGTCAAGATGAAAAAATTCTGAAACTCGTCACAAATAGACGGCAAAGAACAATGAATACTTGGTAACAAAAATAAAAAAATTCACGTTAAATTTCCGCCTACAAGTTTAGTGTTATAGAGTAACGATTGCAATATAGTATAGTCATATATATGTATATATATTTTCTTTCTTTTTTATTATTTGTTATCAAGGATTCCTTTATTGCCACCGATCAGTCTTTATTGAGTCACGGAATAAACCGGTCGATGCTCGATGTCGGACAGGAGGTCACGTAATCAGGAAATGTATTTAGATCATAAATATTAACTTTGGAAAAATATCACGTGGGTGTGTACTACATAAATCATAACAATTGTTTTAACTTTTTTCCTCAATTTTAAATAAAAAAAGCCAGAATAAAAGATAGATTTTTCTAAAGACGTTCTAAAAATTTTGAGTTCTCGTAAAAGCAGTAAAATTATCAGTCATCAAAACCATATACACAGAAAATTTTTGATTAAAAATTACCCATAAAGTATGGTACTGTAAGAACATCTAGCCAGTAACTAAATTTTTACTGTTAGTAGAAATTGCATTTGACTCACATGCTGACGAGTAGTATATTTTACAATGTGCATGAAAAAAATTTGGATATTTACTACATGTCCTTACAATGTCAAATTTTTTAGGTAATTTTTACTAAAAATTTCTCTGCATGTAGTAATATTTGTGATTCTTCAAATTTTTAAAGGTATCACATAATTGGAAAAAATCGTCAAAACATTTAGTTTAGGGACAAAAATTGAAGCTTATTACACAAACTTCAAGAAACTTTTCATAGAGATGTCAATAAAGTTTAGTTCTAAAGTTACATAAACTTTAAAATTAAAAAAATGATTTTTTTGAAATATCAGGAAAATTTCAAACTGCCATAACTTTTAAACTAATCAACCGATTTACCTCATCTTCGAACTTGATCAAGCTAATCGCCTATAGAACAAGTGGAGAAAATTTCATTAGGGTCCGATAAGAATGTAGGCGCTATCGTGACGACAAGGCTGGTTATATGTATATATATTTTGTTACGAGTGGTATTTTTGGAACCTACTCGACCAACTATGACAGGTTATGGCAAAATTCATTAAAAAATGGACCATAAGAACCAATGTAGTTATATTTTAGAAAAATCTATCTGATAATAAGAATAAGGAGTGAAATAAAAATCATTTTTAAAAAAAATAAACATTAATTCCAAATAATAATATTTAATCAGAGCATATCGTAAACTAGAAAAGTGACCTTTATAAATAAAATTAAATGTAAGTGAAGGCTTAATCTTTTTTTAAACTCATGCTATCTAAGAATAACAATCAGTGGAGCATAAAAAAAGTATTTTAAAATAGTCTTAACAGAAATATTTATGCATTATCTACCTCAACAACTGTCAATAGTAACCAAAAGCTTTAAATTTAAACGCATGACTCACTTTAAAAGTACCTGAACATGTTAAACATAAAAGCTATACTGAGTTAAAAGTAACATGAACTGGTCTATAAGTTTTATCTTCTTCAAGTGATGATAAGTGCACAAAATTGCTTAAGTATTTGTATGACACGTGAAAGCAAAAGTTCTGTATATCCGCACATATATTTATAAATGTACATGTACAGGAGCAGGTAATTACTGTCCTGAGAAGAGGAAAAGAACGGCAAGTTAACTCAGCTATCCACAACTTTTTACGTTGTGGAGGCTAATGACTCTGAAGGAGCCAACGAGAATGAGAAAATGAGTCAACGTGACATCAGTTAAGCTGGCTCTTGTTGATGTCCTTCTTAATATAAATTTTTCAGAGAAATCTTTTCCAGTTGTTGAGGTGATACAACCAGTGTATTTTAGCCTGTACACACTAGACTGTTATTACGATGGAGATATATAATGATGATGAAGAGCCAGTAAATTCATGTCCTTTGATGAGATATTGATGATTATATCTTTCAGAAAATATATCATAAAGATGGCATACTATCATAATAATTTTATTTTTTGTCAACTGTATGAAAGTTGTTTGAAATTTTTTATGCTGAGTAAATCGTTTTTTAAATATAATATAATAAATGAGGAAGTAAAGAGGGAAATAAAAATGTGGCATAGATGGTTCGTTGAAGATATAATTTAATTATTTTATTTTATTAAGTACTTGGAGCTTAAAGCCACGTTGTATATCACGTGTATCAGCTTACGAAGCCACGCAAAAAATGGAGAGCAACCGAGACATTTAATAGGTGTATATAGTGCATATAGATATGTAAAAGTATAGATTTATAAATAGATAAAGTCAAAGACGATTATAACTGTGTCATCGATTTAGAACATATGCGACTGAAACACGAAGAAAAGTAGTAAAAGAAAGTCTAGGCCAACCGCAATCAAACGACCAAATGTAATTTTAAATTTTACACCGACTTTACTATAATTTGTTATTATATAAACTCTTTTCACCAACTCTGTGATTGAGTATAGACCAGAAAATTTGTCAGAGTCATATTCAAAACTGTAAATTACCATTTACTTCTTTTATATTTAACGTAATAAAAACTACGAAAAAGAAACGGCAATGAAAGTTTGTCATCTTAACAATGACGACACTCGCGGTTACTTTTTCATTTGAAAGACTTCTTGTAACCACAGAAAATTTAAATTTTATTTTTATAAAAGTAAATGAAAGTATAAGATTTAAAAAATATTTTTTTTTTTATGAAACAAAATTGAATTTTATTTTTTTTCTTACATATTTATAAAAATCTAAAATTCAAGTTTTGTAGAAATTTCTAACCTCACATTTTTGTAAAATTTAATTTTTAATTTTTAAAAATTATAATGCACTTTAATTACAATAAGATTAAGTATTAATTTAAATTCACGCGAGTGTTAATGAAAAAAATTAAATGTTAATTATTGAGTAAATATTTTGATTGCAGGATGTTGATAAAAGCTGCAAGTGACGCACGATAGCTGTTGGTTTATGTCTTAAGATAAGTAAGGGTATAAAGATAATTGAAATTTAGTAGAAAGGAAATAAGAAAGGTAGGAAAAGTCTATAAAAGCATGTACTTGTTATACTTTAGTAGTCATAAATTGGCCAAGTTAAAATTTAATTTTACCGGCAGGTAAACAGCAAACGCACATACCTAATATATACATATATACTTAAATATACTCATATATAGATATGGTATAACTAGTAACCCATCAAGTTTCTCCAGTGAAATGCAAACTATTGTTATCCTCATGCACACATGCGGTCTGAAAGTAATATAACGGTGAAACCCCAGACTGTCCACAGCGATAAATATATTTCGCGTATCCTGTAGCCTGTACACTATACGAAAGCTAATGTTGAATTGAAGTCACATAGGTATTATACAGCAAATGGAAATGAGAGAACGATAATGACAAACGACAAATGGAAAAATTGTCACGAATGCAATTACAAAAGTTAACTGACTATTTTTCTTTTAAATATATATATATCTTTATTCATTTCTTCTTTTAAAGTATAATATTCATTCTAGAAAACGGTTTTATAATTTTTAAACCTCAAATAAAACGTTACGAATAAAGTAAAATAATAAAAACGTTACACTGTAAAAAATTTGCGGAGTCAACGTGGATTAAATCCGGAGTGAATACGAAGCGAATGATTGTTTATTTATTTGAACCTCTCGGAGTCAAATTTACTCCCAAGGGAAGTTTGTTTTAACATTAAATTTAATTTTACTCTCACTGAGTAAAAAAAGCATTTCGAGCCTCAAATAATGTTCAAAAAGCCTCAATGAACCTCAAATAATGCTCACAGAGCCTCAATGAGCCTCAAATGGTGACCAAAGAGCCTAAAATAATACTAATCGAATATAAATTACATAGTCGAGACTAGGTTCATATGAGGCTCATCGAGGCTTATTGAGAATCTTTGAGCATCATTTGAGGCTCATTGAGGCCCTGTGAGCATTATTTGAAACTCATTGAGGCTCAAAATGCTTTTTTTACTGTGAGGCTGGATTGAAGCTTTCTTGGGTTCGATGAGGCTAGATATTATGACCCGGGAACTCCCTATTTACTCTCCATGCGGAGTGATATTTTTACTCCGAAATTCTGAGTGACGGAGTGAATTTGGATTGAAATAAAATCCGCAGTCACTCCGAATTCACTCCCGACTTTTTACAGTGTATTTAAAAAAAATAGTAAAGTTTAATATAAATAAATATTTTATGTTTTTTTTTGTTGAAAAATAAATAACCAAATGATAATAAAAGTATAATGTGGTAAAAAATAAAATAAGATATATCACAATTGTTTTTATTTAGTAAAAAATATAAACCGACACTTGCCGAGACGAATTACGTCTGCTTGCTTGAGTATACTTTAGACAAAGGATATCTTCGTATATATTCTTTACTCCTCTTTGAAGGATAATAGTCTTCGGTAGCCATTACCTAAACGTTTCTACGTGCAGAACCTATTTCATGCCCTTTATTCTTACCACTGATTTTCATATCCTCGCCCATATTTTATTCACAATAATTATAATCATTATTATTATAATATGTATATATTAAGGACATTCGGAATCTATAAATAAGGATGACGAACATAAAATAATAAAAAACTTTAAGAGATAATGGTACAAGAAATACGAGTTTCAATGTCATGGATATGTGGTCTCTTTGAAAACAATGGAGACTCACCTACACGTAATTTATTTATATAGTTACTGGTTTTTATGTTCAATGACTTATTTCACGCCTAATGTATAAGTGGACTAGTTAGTCTGTATTTAAAGATACATTAAATTGTTTATTGTTGTTTTAATTTATAAATAATGTATAATTTGGTTGATTTTATTTCTAAGAAACTTGCCAACTTTTCTGTAAATGTTATTTAGAAATTTTTTATTACATCATTTTTCAGTTTAAATTTTTATATTTAGGTCACTGATTTTCTAGATAAAGTAATTCAATTATAGTGTTTTTTTTTAATAATAGTGTTAAAAAATTTAATAGAAAAAGATGTTTTTTTTTTTTTTTTTAACGATTAAATTTAATTTTTGTGAAATATTTATTATGACTTTCTCACCGTTCAAGATGATTTCACATGACTTTTACTAAGAGAATTATAATAAATAAAATTGATGATAATCTTAAAAATATGTAATTAAAATAATGGCAAGGAATATTACGGTTTGTTGTAAAGAACATAAACTGATGTAGTATAGAAATATGTAAAATTATTTTTTTTTTATTAATAATCATGGCATTAATGAGAAACGGCATATATGTCTGCAGATATATGCAATGCGAGGAGTTTTTAACATAACTGCAGTACAGATGGAGAAAGGATAAAGGCGGCAAATTATCGGTCATTCATCGATGCTGGAATATTATTATATACGTTGTTTTAATGTGAATAACACACGTTTCTCAGCAATAACTACGTAACTCGCTTTCTAACGCCTCGCACAATGCACGTACCGTCTATCGTCATTTCTTGATTTAGACACGTGTCACATTTATATTAATAATGAGTACATGATGAAAAATTTTGTTTTATAATAAATAACAGATTTATTTTTCAAATCATTTTTTTTAGTCACAATTCGATAATGATACTGAAGTTAGCCGTCTAATAATTTTTGGATTCTTTTAAAAACGATAAATTAAAAAAAAAAAATATTTTAAAAAATTGCACTTGTAGTTTTTTTAATTCTCTACATGTGCAAATTTTTAGTTTTTTTCTTAATTAAAGTGTTGAAAAAAAATACGAAAAATGTTAATTGTCTGGGAACTTCAGGATCATATCCGATAACTAAAATTTTATTTAAATTCAAGATATTTAAAACTACTCGTGAGTTCTAAAAAACTTTGCTCAGTAATTATTATGTATGTAAATATCTATACTTATAGATGCACAGAAAAAAAATTTTCTTGGCTCGAAAAAATTTATTGGTGTAAGAGATTACTTTTCACCTCAAGAAAATTTTTGTCGTCAAGAAATTTTTTTTTTTCTGTGTATATATTTATATATTCAACAAGTTTTCATATTAGTATACTTTTAGCTTCCACTCTTACGCAAATATTACAATAATTATCTTATAACCCTTTCATTATCTTTTCTCCCGCAATCCTTCTTAACACCCTCAAAGTTTGCATGTGTCTATATCACATTTAACTGCAGTCTAAAAATCCCTATCACAGCTGAATAGTCCGGTATGAATGTTTTTACACTCAAAAATCTACGGCCTTTTTTATTACAAAGAAAGTAATCGGTTTTGTATAAATAAATTAAACAATGAATTCATCTAGTGGATTTAGAATTTTTTTTTAAATTTTAAAAAGTATCAAATGAAATTTTATTTATTGAGTAACTTCAAAATACTAGACCAATCTAGTCGTAAAATATTATCAGATTGAATAAGAAATCAATGAAAAATTTATTCACATAAATCTACACATTAAAGACTTTCATATGAAAATAAGGCCGAAACTAGTAAAAATAAATTTTCATGCAGAAAATTTTTACTTTTCCAGTTAGAAACCTGGATACATTGTTAAATAATTTATATTGTAAAATTACTAAACAGTAGGTTTGAATAATTTAAAATATTCAAGTTAATTTTCAACCTTGACAATAAGATTTTTAAAAACTTCTTTTCCGTTGAATAATACATTTAATTTACATTTAAAAATGGAGAATTATTTTGTGTTCATGTTCATAGTAATGAAAAAAAAAAATTGTATACCTTTGTGTAAGTACAAAAAGACTGAATTTTTTTTAACGCATGAGGTACGCATGTTAGTTTAATTAAAATAAATTAGAAAATGTATCCAATATATACATACATTGTAAATCGTTCTTTGTGATGAAATAATAATAATTATAAGGTGCATAACATAATGATCTTGTTACTAAATATAAATTACGAATTGTAATGAAAAAAAAAAATTATTTTCGATGTTATCTTATAAAAAAATATTTTTAAATTTTTATTTCTCAATTTCTTAGGACTAATAATTAAGTCATTTCCGTTGGAATTTCTTTATTTCTTAACGCGTGTGCGACCTGCCGCGACCAATAATACACATTAATGATTAAAATTTATTAACAAGACTACACAGACAGAAAAAAAAAGATTTCTTGGCGCAAGAAAAATTTTTCATTATAAAATGAAATCAAAAAATTTTTTGGCACAAGAAAATGTTCGTTTTTAATTCACAACAGGGGTTATTAGATATTTTCGGCTGTTTTCTTCGGAAACAAAACCTCTAAATACAAACTACAGCCTGCACATTGACGCTCTAATGTCTAATCTAGCGAAGTGCACCTCAATTATTTGGTAATATTCGTTTGTTTAAAAGAAAAACTCGGCCAAAGTTTTCATTTACTGCGCAAGTGCAACAAAAATAGTACCATTCAGAAACTTGAGCATAATAGAGAAGAAAGTGCAGATCCCTCATAAAGAAAAAATTTTCTTGGGGCGAATAAAAATTTTTTACGCCAAATTTTTCTTTCTCTGTACATAATCTACTATTTTATTTTAAGCTTATTAAAATAATAGTAAACAAGTAACTAATTAATCTTATATGTCACCAAAAAAAGGATTACATCATCTTTTACTGTTGGTTCTCAGTATAAAAATACATACATTCATTTGATTCTATGAAAAGATGATGTGAAAAACTGAAAAATAAATTCAACTAAGAGGAACTAAAGCATTACTTCCGTGTTAAGTATCCTGGGAATATAATAAAATAATAAATAGTTAAGGAAGGAAACATTATTATAAATTTTTCGCAATGTACTAACAATTAATACAATGCAAACACGCTAAATAATTGCAAAAGTCTGTAATTTCATTATACTCAATTGATTTATTCGACAGTTATAATTGATAAGATAAGATATGTTAAGAGAATAAAACAGGTATAGATTTCATAGAGAATATTTGTCATACTCTTCAGTATTTTCACTTTTATTAAATTTTTTTTACTTTTTTTCAAGTGTTTTATGTTTGATCTCTAGCTGAACTAACCGTCTAATTCCATACACTTTGGTTTTTGTGTTCACGGACTTATTTTTAATTTAATAAATAGATGGCTCATCATCATAGTAAAGAAAAGGTTTTCTTACATTTTGTCTCATTGCAATGTCATACAATTGTCGTACTTCATGTCTTCTACGACGCATCAGAGAATCTGTTTCACCTAATTCACTGATTATTACACTTTCACTACTGCTCTCACTCCTAATTTTTTTTTTTAAAGATAAATATTGTTATTACTTCAAAATAATTTCATAAATTTATATTTATTGCCAATAATCATTTATAATATGATCAAAAAAAATATTTTAGAATATTAATTTTCATGATCCTGAAGTTAGCAGACAATTAATAATTTTCGAATTTTATTTTTTCTACAAGTTAATTAAAAAAAAAAAAAAAAAAAAAATACACATGTAGAAAATTTAAAAAACTATGAGTGCAATTTTTTTAATTACTTTTTTTAATTTATAGTTTTTAAAAAAATCCAAAACTTATCAGACGTTGGCTAATTTCAGTATCATTAATTTTCAGATAAAAAAAAATTATTAAATGTAATTACAAATTTATAACCATAACTATCCATCATCTGTATATTTCTATATTGTGTAATTTTAGTAATGAAAAAAAAAAAATCCAAGGCCGAAGTAAATGTATATCTTTATCTTTTTCTCTCAAGCCCTTTGTTTAAAAAGTCCACCGTCATAAAAATTAAATCTTTTTTTTTAAATAAATTATTCGAAACAAGTGTTACTCATTAGTCGCGCCGAAATACCGGAAAATTCGCGCATTAACGTAACTACTTGCTTGAAGGTTTTTTTTTAACATACTATAGAAGACCTTGAAATTATTATGGAAAGTTTTTTAAAAAAAGTATTGTTAAATAATACATTTATGTATTATTGCAGAGCGAATTGAATCCGAAGGGATTTTTATGAATAGTAAATTGTTGAGGCGTGAATAATTTTCTTTTAATTTTTAAATTTTCATATGAATATTTATGAATTTTCGAAACTAACGTTGATTAAATAAACTAAAAAAAAAAAAAAAATGCCGCAATTTTTTACAAAAGTCGGCGTCGCGTCATACAACTAAACTCAACTCTTGCTTTCTAGAATAATTAGCGAAGGCTGTGAATGCGTACTCGCGTGCATCCAGCCAAAGAATTTTTATAAAAGACACGCATCTATCTTTATATATACATACATATATACACTTATACATATATTTGATACACTATTATATGAATTAATAAAAAGAAATATATATATTGATTGGTAATAATAATAATACTAATGTAAGACAATTATAATTGATCCACTATATAGGTTTAATTATCATTATAAATGTATATTAATTATTATAAGTGATCAAGAGCTCACGCATTCCTCGAGTGCATGATAAAATAATAATTAAAAGACACGCATGATGATAAATATCAATCCCGAGAGCTGTCTACTACCATCACGTTAACCGCGAACGAAAAATGATTCAAAATAAATTAATCGGCATCAAATAAAATTATGAGCAAAGATTAAAAATGAGCATGAGCTCACGCATTTACTATTTGCTACTGTATATTTCACTAGTCAAATTGATGTTTACTTAACACGACAGCTTCTGTTGTTTATAACAAGGTAAGATACTCTTTCGGCATCGTAGAAATAAGATTTATTTATCTTTCTGGGTCAGACAGTTTGTAAAGATGTTTTATAAAAAAAGTTATTCGTAGCAATGATAAAATAATGATTACGATAATAATAATAATAAATAAATAAAAAAGCGGGAATAGAGAAAATAAATTTTACTCGTGAAACAGACTGTTTATGGAATGTATTGAGAAATATGTCTAACCCGTTGTTTGCGTGATTCATCTTTAAAGAGGAGTTTAAATACTCACGAGAAAAGACAATAGAATAGCTTGCGTACTGAAAAATTAATATAAAGGCCTTTTAACAAGCCACTATACTATATACCTCAATGACAAGTATAAATATTTCACCTTCAATTTTATAAATATTTTATAAGTTTAAAAATAACGTGTTGGATTTTTTTTATTTTGATAAAAAAAAAAAAAAAAATTCATACCTTGAATAATCGAATCGCAATGAAAACTTATGAAATATTATTATAATTTTATATAAAAAAGAATATTCATTTTCCTATGTTACATGCTCCTTGAAAACGAATTAGAGAAAATCACTATTTGGCAGTGAATAGTCACTGTTCTCACTATTTCAAATTTAAGAGAGATAGTTGATTTTTCATATATTAATATAGAAGTGATTTCTATGCTGGCATATAAATTTTTTCGATTATTTGATACACTGTAAAAATTTTGCACAGTGAACGTGGATTAAATCCGGAGTAAATGCGAAATGAATGACTGTTTATTTATTTAATCAATAATTGAAACTTTGAATTAAAGCAAATGCGAAATGAAATGAAATCCAGATCACTCAGAAATCTCTCCGCTGAAAAAAACTCCCAATTTACTCTGTATGCGGAGTAATTTTTTATTAAACTCTGGAACTCCGAGTGACAGAACGAATTGAAATAAATTCCGTATTCACTCCCGATTTTTTGCAGTGTACAATATTAATTTTTCTTTTGTCACATAGAAAATTTTGCACATATTTACAGAGAAATAGTTCCTATATTACATAAGAAAGAAAAATCAGATGTAAAATAATAATAATCAGAATTATTTAAACCAAATTACAAACATGAAATTTGCAAAAAATTATTTTATTCTATTAATTTTTTTAGTGTAGAAAAAATTTTAATTATACTGATGTATGATGTTACAAATTTTTGATAGAATTTAGAAAGATAATAAATATTCACACAAACTATTCATTAAACTATTAAATATAATTATCAGTCAAATGTTGAAATTCACAGTCTATATATTTAAAAGTTACAGTTAAACCATAACAATAGCAGTGTAATAGAACTAGAAAACACTATTGCGGACTATAATAAATCACTTTCACGAAATGTAAAAAGAAAAAAGAAAAATTGCGCTTTTTGATATCAAAATATCTCAAATAAACTCCTGAGGGCTTTAATTATTTTTTCAAATAATAACTTTTTTTTTAAATTTATTTTGTTACCGTTCAGAATTTTGGTAAAAATTTTTTAGATCAAATTAGACAACAACATTTAAATCAGCCGTACAGCTATTAATAAAAACAAAAAATAAATATGTAAAGAATGTATTCCTTATATAAAATAATATTTTTAAAAGATATGTAATCAATGTTATTACACGTGGTGATAAATTGAAAAGATTTTTTTTTTTATTATTAAAAAACGGAAAGCTTCAATTTACAACAAAACAATCCAATGAATAATCTTATCAATGATAAAACTGGATAATTACAACCATCCTGATAATAATTTAAGTAAAAAAAAGAATCTATCATAAAACCGCAACACTAAACTAGATTCCAAGTATCGGATTGCAAATGGTACCATCATACTTCGCCTAATTTTTTTTTTTCATTTTTTTTCGGCACGCCCGATGGCCGATCGAAACAAAAGGTCACGGAATAGAATGTAAAAAAGTTAGCTTATTCACTTTATCGGCACGCCACCCAGTCGTTTCGTACCCATGAACGACGTTTACGCGAAACAAAGAGGACAGAATCAGGTAAAGGCTTACACATGCAGACCTATCTACCTGGTTTAAAAATCGAATAAACTCTAATCCATATCTCGTACCAGGTACACTAAACTTTTAAACTCTTCACTGCCTATATAAACATTGCTATATATTATTTATACTACTTTATATTTTCTCCGTACAATTATCATGAATAATTGACATTTGATAAATAAATTTATATTTACAAGAAATTATAACTTTGGTGATCACAATTTCAAACCCAGACTAATAAGAATTCGTACTTATGCAATGAACTGTAAAAAATTTACGGAGTGAATGCGGATTAGATGACTGTTTATTTAATTCCCTTGGAGTAAAATTCACTCCGGAAAGATTATTTTAAACTGAAACTCCGGGTGGGAGTGAAATTCACTCCTAAAAGAAGTTTATTTCAATATTAAAACTCTTAATCGGAGTGAATGCGGATTTAAATAAAATCTAGATCACTCCGAAATCACTCCGCTGAAAAAACTCTCTATTGACTCCGTACCGGGGTTTTTCTTTGAAATTTTGGAACTTTGAGTGAATTCGGATATAAATGAAACCCGTAATCATCCCGAGTCAAAAAACAAATTCGGATTTAAGTCTCAAAGTTCTTAATGAAGTTTTTGAGGATCAATTTAGAATCTGAAGATTGACAACAGTATAGAAATTTATTCTAGTTTAGTCGTCAAATTACTAGTTACGACCAATTTCACCACTTTGAAGACTAAACTGGAATAACATAATCTGGATTAGAGCCTCAAAATACTCAAAACGTACAGGAATAATTTTATCTACATTTGAACCTCAAAAGTCTCATTCGACGTATTCTCTCCCCTTCCTTTTTCTACCTAAAATTTTTCAAAGTCCGAACTATAACTTTTCATTCGTTGAGGATTTTGAGGTCTTAGTTATAATTAAAAATCGATAAATTATTCGCATTGAGACCTCATAGTTCTCATTGCGGATTTTTACTCCTAAAGTAGAGTTACTTTCTGGGCGGCAAATAAAAATTGAAAGAAATTGAGGTTTTTGAGGATTAATCTAAAATTTGTGTTTCGACTCGGGTACTCCGAATTTACTGCTGATTATTTACAGAGATTATGACCCATATTAATATAAATTACTGACAAAATTAATGTCAATATGATTTGGTAATGAAGGGTCGATGATTTATTGCTAATGTAGACCAATTGCGTGCGTTATATGCGGTTATCGCATGTAGACACGTCGTGCAAAATCCGTACCTGAATAAATACTAGTGAGTCACGATCGAATGTTGTTACAACCTGAGGGCATTGCACGTGTGTATATACGTACATATACGTATAGCGTATATAGTAATATTTATAATAGTTAAAGAGATAGTAAGGTAGTACAGTGTCCTGGACAACCCGAGTAACAGAGTTGAGAGTCGACTCTGACTCGAGACTTGTCGCTCATATTTTTTTTCTTATTTATTCCATTTTATCTTTTATTTTATATTTATTACTTCTTTTTATGTATCTTACTAACAACTGCACTTCTTCAAATTTTATTTATGCTGCATTACACTGACATATATATGGGTATAAACACGTATTTAATAAAATGTTAAAGTATACATTTTTAAAATGCGGTTATATTTAATGACTGTCGGCTTATTTATTTATTTATTTTTTTTTTTAATATTTTTTTACCAATAGACAGATAATTTTTTTTTTTTTTAATAAAATTAAAAAAAATTGATTTGATGTTTGATTAAAAATTTTATTATTTATTAGACATAAGAATTTAATATTAATATTAAATTATATAATAAAAATAAAATATATATCCATTAATAATTGCGTATACACCTGGCGAAAGGATTACCTTTAAGTGTAAAAATACTAATCAATTATTTTTCTAACACGTTAATAACATTACGTACTAATAGTCCTTTCGCTCTAAATTCCAATAAAAACCCACAAGTACGGTGTATATAATACAGCATATTTCTATACGATCAATACCAGCATAAAAAAATAAAATAATAACGATAATGATAATAATAATAAAACGGTGTATGAGTCATGTTTGGTGGGTAAACGCGTGACGTACTGTGGTGGTACCACACATACGTTTTTTTTATTTTATAAATTATTACAACTCAACAAGATACTAAAGCCTCATTTTACCGTAATTACAAACATAAGTGCAGATAAATAAATATGCTCGTTTAAATATACACTAAAAAATTTGCGGAGTGAACGCGGATTAAATCCGGAGTGAATGCGGAGCGGATGATTACTTATTTATTTGATCCCCTTGGAGTAAAATTCACTCAGATTCACAGTTTTAATATTAAAACTCCAAATCAGAGTGAATTTGAATTTAAATAAAATCCAGATCCGAAATCACTCTACTGAAAAGACAAACTCCTTGTTTACTTCTTCAAAACGACTTCAAAAACCTTGAATAACTTTTGAAGGAGTGAATTTAGCCAAAATTGTTAAGAGACTTTTTTTGTAGAGCATTTAATTTCCTTTAAGAATATTCATTGGCTTTTTTTCCAGATACTGATTTTCAATAAATTACAAAATTCCAAAGTTGAAAAATCAAATTGTAAAATTATACCAATGTTCAAGGCATGATTATGGGGAAACGGTTCATCTGACGAAAAATTTTAATCAGACCTTTTTTGTAGAGCATTCAATTTCCTCCAAGAAATGTATTCAAGTCAATTTCGTTTATCTCAATGGTTCGGGAGTTATGAGACAAAAACTCGCTCAGTAAAGAAAAATCAAAAATTGCGATGATAGACCTCTTCATATTAATATTAAGAGCTCAAATTTTCACAATAATTTTTTTTTTTTCTAAATAATATTTTCGACATACTTTAAAAAATAATAGTCGTTTTTTATGGTTCAGTCTAATATAAATTTATATACTGTATAAATATCATTATTGACGATCTTCCGTTCGTCAGCCGTGAACAATTGAAACGGCTTTGGCTTGAGAATGATTTGAATCGAGTTGTCGTGCGTGTCGCCGCATAGAGCGAATGTAAACCGACCGCAAGGTGATACCGTTACCGATTTTTTTTTTCAGTCGAGTCACCACGCGACCGGGGCTTACCGAAGCTAAGTTTTTACTCGCGGTGCGTCTTGTTGAAACGAGCGCCGGATAAAAGTTAAATATATATTTATATTATGTATGTAAAAGTAAAGGTAAGTGTATGTAAGTCTGTAAGATTAATGGTAAGGTGAGAAGAGAAAAAGACACAAGATATATATACTTGGTTAAATTAAAAAGAAAGGTAGCTGTGTATATAACGACTTAGAAGTAATGAGATTTAAAAATTGTCTACGGTTATAAATAAATTTTAGGGCATGTCCGGTCCTCTGAGAAATTGGATCACTACTTTTTCTTTTAGTTTCTAAGCCTATTATTTAACAAAAAAAAATGTTTCCCTTCAATTATGAATTAAACTATTAAGCTATTATATTTAATTAAATTAAAAAGTTAAACATTTAATTTATTTAATTACATAATTAAAAATAATTGTTATCGCTTACCCAGATGATATACTATTATCAATATTAAATGAAGCAATGTAATTATTATCAGATACAATTAAAGGTACTCTTCGTGGTTCATATGTTAATCTATCATTATTTTCATCCCTATTAAGTAAAATTTTACCAATTAATTTTTTTGTAATTTTATGTTAAGTTTAATTTTAACTGACACATTAACTAATTATTAGTTAATCACGTATCATGATAATTAATTCCTTAAAGTGACTATTAAATGGCAATCAATCTAATCGAATCAACGAGCCATTAATGCAAATAATCAAGATATAACTCAAGAGTCTGAGATTTAATTAAGTAAATACCAATTCAAGTACACACATATACCCGTAAAGCATATATACATATATAGATTCAAGACTGAGGGTACTAAGAATACAATCGACCCTAATGCACTTGAGATAAAATGAATTAGAGCAAACCTATCCAATCTATTGACATCCGGTACAGTGAATTTAATCGATAATATAAACTATGGAATATGAAATTGTGTCATTACCCCGTGGCATTAAGATGCTCTACATACTAATATTAGTAGAAAAAAATAACTTTTAATAATAGAATTATAACACATAGCCCTTGACATACCCAACGGGAACGTGCAAGGTTGCTGCGTATTCGAAAGGATTTCCTGCCACTATTGCACCTTCTTCATTAATTAAATTCGACAATGTCCTATCATAAATTACATTTGAACTTGTATTTACACTTTGTGAAATCATCAATGGGTTAACTCCACTTGTTGGATAATACAGTGTTGATATTGTCATATCACTTTCTGCTGGTATATTATCTGCATTTATATAATTTGATAATTATTTCAATTATCTAATTAATTTATAAAAATAGCTATCGATTAAGATAATAGTTTATAAGCCGTGATTCGCGGTCAAAAAAGTCATCACTTTTTTTTTAAATACTAACAATATTGTTACCCGAGTAAAAATATATGACCGAAAAGACTAAATTTGGCCGAAATCACGCAAAGACTGATAAATTTTATTGAAAGCGAGCGAAAGTTGGCCGAAAAATTGTTATTCTTGATGAATAGGCCGATATTTGGTCGAAAACACGCCGAAAAATTTGGATTCTTATTAAACAGACCGAACATTGGGCGTCAATTAAATTGGCCTCTATTAACTATAGTTGAAATAAAAAAATCAAATTTGTATTGCTATAAATTAGTTGGTATAAAAATTGAAAAATTTTAAATTTACTCATCAAACAAATTTGAACTCAAATTAAAATTAATCACGTGGTAAATAATTTTTTTTTTAAATTCGCCGCCATACTTTTCAGATATTATACTATTTATTATATAAAAATTTCTATAGATGAGCAAAAGCAATTTTTTACAAACCATCAATTTCCGGTTGAATTGAATAAGGATATGTATAAAAGCCGGTATTTGTTACATAACTTTAATTAAATATATATAACTAATAAATTCTGATGGCTTTAAAACGTATGATGCGATAATCTTTTAAATTCAAACAATAAAAAAACAAGAGATTTGGCTTATAAACTGCCTGAGTCATTAAAAATATTAAAAAACAAAATAATGAAATGTTTTTTTGTAATAAATTAATTCAAAAAATTCTAAATAAAATTTAAATACCATTAATATAAATTTTTGAGCACTTTTCAAAAGGTCAAAATATTATTAGTTAAATATTAATAATATAGTAAGGTATTAAGTAAATATATGATTGATTTATTACTTGTAAACAGTGATGATGAAGCTAATGGTAAATTAGTAGAATAATATTGAAATAAATTAGACGGTCTAATTGAAATTTCCATCTGATCCGACGAGCTCGGGCTAATATTATTGTCCAGATATAAAGACATTGATGGATGTTCTAAGAGATTTATAAAATAAATTTAACAAGTGTCAAAGGTCGTGTTTGACAGATACAAAAGATAAAAAATTTTAAATAGTATGAGAAAATTACCCAACGTAAAATTGGAAGTCAAGTTTGAAGATTGGAACGAATCGTTTAAATCACTAGCTACTGTTTCATTAGAAATCGCGTCTTCATCTTCACCTTCATTTAGTTCTTCTACTTCCCCTTCTTTAAGATTATTCGCGGTATAGTTTACCTCTCGCTGGCTTTTAAATCTCATTAAACGTTTCAAGTGATTGCCAATGTTCGGCAGACTTGACCTAATCTATTTATTATTCCGTATAATTTAAAAATAATTACAAACCTTATTCTAAACAACAATCGAGTAGTTTATATTATAATTTTTTATTGTTTATAATTCAAACTCATTCTTATTAAAGACCATTAATATTAATTAAACATGAGTTATATTTTAAAACAAATAATAAACAAACCATTCTACCGAAACCAGTCTTTATTCTTTCATGAACGGGGTAATAAAAAGAATTTTCTTGTACTGACATCGAAGTACCGGGAATCGGATCACCCAAATCCTCAATAATTTGTACATTTAAATTTTCATTATCAGCCATTTTTTTTAGTTTTTTATTTAATATTTAATTTTGTTTTCCATATTTTACTAATTTTGAAACCAGTGACAGTTTTCCGAAAATTTCGATACTAATGTCATTCAATTATTTGTAACGTCATACTTCACACATGTTAGGTTTTTGTTTATATTTTTAATACAGTTAGCTCATTTTTTAAAGGCCTATAAAAATACCCGGCGATTTTTACTGTCTTTTTAGAACCGCTTATTTTATTCGGTGATTAAAAATGAAAAAAAACTCAGAAATTGGTTGTAATGCCACTTTTCAGAAATCTAAGACCAATATTTTGGCTATATCTTATAATTATTTAAAAAATATGTCTTACAGTCAAAGTTAAAAATTATCTGTCAAGATATTTTTTAAATAAAAAACTTGATCATATCAGTAGAGGATAGAGATTATATGATCAAGCTGCTGAAGAAATTCCAATAAGAGGACGAAACGTCCAATTTATGGTCAAAATTAAATTCTAAATTTTTAATTTATTGTCCACCTCCCTATGAATTCACCATTTTTATCGTTACATTTTTTATTAACAAGAATAGATATATTTTAAATTATCTTAAACGTTTTATCAGTACGAATAGAGGATATCAATGAGATATTTGAGATTGTCAATAAAAGCAACAGCTTATAGACATATCTGAAGGTTGAACTTAAGATACGTTCGTAAATATTTATGGCTAAAGCGCATTCATTTACGACTCGATAAGCAGCGATAACTTTTCTAAGTTATCTCATAGATTTCTGTGTTTCAGTTGGTCTTAAATTTTTAGCTAAACATTTTTCAATTTTAAAATATACTTAAAAATTTGTGTTTCACAACGTTTTGTCCATATTTCAATCTGCCGTTGAATAAACACCCGGGTAAAAAAATTTCAAGCCGAAATAACAAAAAAAAATATCGTTGCCGAAAAAAGACCCAGGTAGTGAACACAAGGCTTAAAAGTAGACCGAAAAATGACCGATACTTAAACCTAAAAAAAAACCGAAAATAGGCCGACTCATTTTATTGACCAATTTTGGCCTCATTGAATGAAATTCTATGATTTCAAAGTGATTTCGGTCAAATATTTTTGCCCGAGCCCCCGCAAAAAAAAAATGTCTGCAAACCGGAATATATATAAAGGCTCACTTCTACTCATTAAGGATATAATTAAACTACTCCACTCTAGAAAAATTTTCAATTATCGTTGCTCAGCAAGTTCCATAATAAATTTTATTATTTGTGAGCTTTGACATTCAAATAAATTTTCGAAGTTTTTTATTCATAAAGATATCAAATTTTTTAATTTTATTAAATAAATTTTCAACGCGTATACAATTTTTTCATTAAAAAGCAACGTTTGTTTTGTTTATTTTTTTTCAAGTGACACTAGAAAAAGTAAATTACTAATCCTCATTTGACTCACGTGTAAAAAGACCGTCCTTAGTACCAGCGATTAATTTATTTATTTAAATAACTTATTAATATTCATCAAATAATTTATTATAAATTTTCGTCACGTTTTAGAGGAAAGATAATTATTAAGCACAAAGTAAACTCGTATTTTAAAATGATAAAAATAATAATTTATAAAAATTTACAGGTTGTCAGTTTAGATAAATCATTGCAATACTATGGAGCAATATAATAAAATAAAATAAAAAATTTAAATTACACGTGAATGCTCGAATCAAATGAACTTTGGTCGTATCACACACTTGCTATAATTGATTATTAAACTACTGAACAGTAATAAAGTTAACAAGGCCTCACATTACGTGACATTACGATAAGGAATTTGTCTACTCCATATATTAAATAATAACAATAATAATAATCATAATAATAATAACGATTATTATTATTTGTAAATCTTTTAATGAAAATTTAAATTAAAATTTTTTATATAAAACTTAAAGTGAAAATTTCCATGATACTGCATTTAGCCAACGTCTAATAATTTTTTGATTCTTTTTAAAATAATAAATTACAAAAAAAAAAATTATTTGAAAAAATTGCACCTATGATTCACTAAATTTTCTACATGTGCATATTTTTAATTTTTTTTTTTGTCTTCGATTTGTTAAAAAAAAAAATCCGAAAATTGTTAATTGTCTTTAAATTTCACGATCCTGAAGTTAGGAAACAATTAACGATTTTTTTATTTTTTTTTCAACAAATAAATTACAAAAAAAAAAATCTAAAAAAATGCACATGTAGAGAAGTAAAAAAACTACAAGTGCAATTTTTTTTTTTTCATAATTTATCGTTTTTAACAAATTCCAAAAATGATTAAACGCCAATTAACGTCAGTATCATTTTATTTCAGGATCATAAAATTTCTTTAATGAATAAAAAAAAGTTTTTTTATTACCAAATAAACAAAAACGTTTTATAACAAAAACCCCGACAAAACAATTTAAAACCCCTACACTTGAAAATAAATTATTCAAAGGGTTCCCTTGATGATTTCATCAATAAATACGTACAATAATAATAATATAACTACAGAGTAGTAGCCTAGAGTAAAATGAATCAACGATTACGAGTAATCGTGTAAGGAAAACAATGGATTTATATAGCCGGTAAAAAAATTGTTGTCAGAAGGTCGTGAACACAAACTTTCTAATCGTTCAATAGAATCAATATCCATAAATAAAAAACACACGCACACGCGTACTGAAGTAAACATTGAATAAAAAAATGAGTGTAAATGTAGCAGACATCAGACAAATTTAAAATTATAAATAAATAGAGTAAATAATTAAAAAAATAATATTTATAAAAAATACACTTATTAATTTCAAAATTTTCTAAATGCCCATTTTTTAAAAATTTTATTTTATTAATTATTTACTACATTAATAATTTAAATTTGTCTGATGTCATGACTGTGATTGTAGCAGACAGACAAATTTAAAATTATAAATAATTAGAATTAATAATTTTAAAAAATGATATTTATAAAAAATGCACTTATTAATTTTTTAATTTTTTAAATGCCCATTTTTTTCAAATTTTATTTTACTAATTAATTACTCTATTTATTAATAATTTTAAATTTGTCTGATGTCTGCTACATTCGCACTCACAATAAAAATTAATAAATTTAAAAAATTAAAAACTACTCACCGGATATGCGTATGGGGTACAAGGAACGTAGAATTCTCTGCTCATAATACAGGAAACCCAGACATTTAAAAAAAATAAAATAAACCAAACTAAATATTTTAAAATAAAAAATAATTGCTCATAAATAAAATCCACTTGATTAATTTTCTTTGTGTATATATAGATGTAGGTGTTGGTTTTTGCGAATTTTCAATTAAAGACAAGGGAAATGTCAAAATCCCAGTGGTGCCATCTCGTGATGTCTGTAATGTCGTCATAAGCTGTCACGAGGGTTAACTATATTATTTTTTCGACACTTAGCATTTGATTCTATGACATCTTCACTTTAATATTTTAAAATCACTGTCTGGAATATTTTATTTAAAAACTCCATTATCTATCAGGTAAATTAAAAAAAATTCTTCTTATCACAAAACACTCAACTACGCGACGTAATTCCAATAACGTCATTAATTGTCGTAAAATAATTACTATGACGACAATGATAAGCTGTAGAATGCGATTGTTATTATTGGCGATGATGATTAAGTAGATGTCAAGTAATAAAAATAAATAAAATAATTATTCTTGGATACATAACTGTCACTTGATTATTTGAATTTACTCTGATTGTTAGTCAAGTTTAAATAGTATAAATTTAAAGACACAATCACTCTGTTAAAATGTCATCACAGTGTTACGGCGATTGCGTATAAACAAGTGTAAAAAATGGCCGGATTCGTATACGTGAAACCGGTTTTTATAAAATTAACGAGTCATTACGATTGATTGAATTAAATAATAATGTTGCAATGAGACGAGACTGAGCTACGCCATTTTCACTTTGTCTTTTTTTTAATGTAACACGCACACACACACAATTACACCTGACTACTCGTATTTTAATACGAGTTTTAAGTTAACACTCCATCCGCGTCTGATGGCAAATGCCTACTGATGTCTCATGTCAAATTCTCTTGAATCCGATGGCGCTCATGTTCGAACTCTGCCGGCGAGTTTTTAAACTTATTCGTTGCTGTGACGATAACGTCGCTCTACTTTATTACCACTTCAAATTTTATTATTTTTTAAATATATGTAAATAAATGAGTGTGAATGTAGCAGACATCAGACAAATTTAAAATTATTAATTAATAGAGTAAATAATTAAAAAATTTGAATTTAAAAAAAAAGCACATTTAAGAAATTTTGAAATTAATAAGTGCATTTTTTTTAAATTTTATTTTTTAAATTATTTACTCTATTTATTTACAATTTTGAATTTGTCCGATGTCTGCTACATTCACACTCATGTAAATAAATAATAAATTATTAAACAAATAATTTGACTTAATAATGAGTCTGAATGTAGCAGACATCAGACAAATTTAAAATTATTAAAAATAGAGTAAATAATTGATAAAATAAAATTTTTAAAAAATGCGCATTTAAAAGATTTTGAAATTAATAAGTGCATTTTTTATAAATATTATTTTTTTACTTATTTACTCTATTTATTTATAATTTTAAATTTGTCTGATGGCTGCTATATTCACACTCCTAACAATAATTATTGAATTTATTTATTTTTCAAATTCACTTAATTCTAATTCACTGGGATATGGAATTATAATTTGTTGAATATAAATATTTATTGTTTTATAAAAATAATTTAAATAAAAATGACTTATCGGTACTCATGTTGATGATGATAGTTCTTGGAATTTATTCATTTATTCACATTAACCAGTGAATGATACCTATAATTAAATTTTTTCATAATAAGTAGTGAGAGTCATTGAATTACTTTTGAACATGGTATACTATCTAAAAATGAATCAGTGAAATCCAACATGAATTAATTAATAAAACTATTTCTTAATGATACACATTAAGATTTACTTAATGTGTATACTTATTCCTTAGAAATAATATACTGTAAAAAATATGGCGATGCCTAAAAATACTATACATATACTAGATATGAAATTGATTTTTAGATGAAAAAAAAATTTTTAACTTCCTTATTTTTCGCATAAGTGGAGGATTTTCTGAAATAGAGTAAGACAATTTGCTAATTAGAATGTCGATATCTATATTCATTGAGTAAATTGTTTTCTTTAATCAGAGATGCTTGATGGTGTGTACATTTTTAATTGAAACCGCCTAAACACGATATTTAGAGTAATTTTCACACCAACATTTTTATACCAAGTGATTTACACTACACTGAGTCCAAAATTTTTTTACAGTGTAGATCTCCTGTAACGTTTTACATGAACAATCTCTGTCAAAATAAAAAAACATATTATCGGATAGTTTCTTTATCAATAAAAACCTGAGATATCAAAATTACTTATTTCTTGTAAGATAAATTGTAATTTTTAGGTAATAAATAAAAGAATAAAAAAGTATATGACCAGTAATTGCAGCTAGATAATTTAATATTTTATTACATTCCATTGATGTAAATTTCCCATTGAGATCATTATTATCATGATAAATAATAGTATCGCATCAATTACTCTGAATTACAATCAGTTGGATATTCACTGCTAGAATGTGACTGAGCTCAAAAGTTTTTTCTTTTTTTAATGAATTTATGATTTTATACGAATATTTTCAATAGATTAAAATTAAATATAATTTATGATAATTATAGATTGATGGCTTTAGATAAATTTGATGTAATTAATTTCATATTTTTCTACAAATTATTAATTTCCGCACAGTAATCAATTTCAATAAATATCTTTATGATGATGCATAATTTTAATTAATCAATTTTACAAATTAATAAAAGTAATTTATTTACAAAACAATGTCACTAAAAAAATGTTATTTAAGCTTTTATTATTTTTTACATAATAAATTTTCTTGGAAATAAGATAATCATGTAAAAAATATTCATAAAAGTAATACAATAGTTTAATTTACGAAAGACGATACTTATTATCATATTGTGTAGCGTTATCATATTTAATATAAAAACAGCACATAAATTTATTTATTATACATATACTATTTGCACGAGAAGCTCTCATTTATTTCGATCGCAATACAAATAATTTGAGTAGTCGATGCAAATCGTTGAATTTGTCATGCATGGAATTTTTGATGAGATCGATTGCAGTAAATTTATTATTCAATGATAAAAATAACAATAAAATATAACTTTCAAAATATATAAATATATTATGATCCTGAAGTGAGCAGACAATTAACAATTTTTTGATTTTTTTTTTTCAACAAATTAATTACAAAAAAATAAAAATATGCGCATGTAGAAAATTTAAAAAACTACAGTTGCAATTTTTTCAAATATTTTTTTTTTTATTATTTATCATTTGAAAAAAAAATCAAATCATTATAAGACGTCAGCTAACTTTAGTCTCATAAATATATTTCCAATCAGCTGTTCAACCGCAATTTTCTTACATCAATAATTCTGTTCCTCTGTAAATCCAAAATACAAAAAAAAAAAAAAACACAATATATTTAATACAATTTTTCATATTGAAGGAAAGCATTCAAATACTACTCACTCGGTGGCTTTTGAATTTTTTTATCTTTACTACAACGGGGATCACAGCACGAATCCAATGTCCTACAATCTACAGTATCAACTTTATAATAACGTCTAGTGTTACTAGATGATGGATGTTTTCGTCTTTTAGATTTAATAATAATATTGCTAGGTAGCATAATATCATCCCAAGGAATTTCAATATCTTCTTTAATGCATTTTTCAGCTTTAGGTAATGGATTTATACGACCTGGAGTGTCCAAAACTATTCTATCCCAAGGTATTTCCAAAGCGGAATCACAAACAGCCAATAATTCTGGTGACTTTTTAATCTCGACAATAACATTATCGACCAATAAATCATTCCAAGGCAATTCCATTTTTCCTGAAGATTCTTTCTTCTCCAAACTTTTATCTTTATCACTATCATTATCATTATCGCCCATTACTTTCGGATTCTGGTTATCGTGAGCAGGAATTTCAACTTGCGGACGAATTTTCAAAGAATCTCTTGGCAGCGCAATGTCTTTCCAAGGTAACTCGACTTTCGAATCACATTTTAATGAAGCATCCGAGTACTCATGCTGAAGATTACTCATATAAGGCTCATACCATACTTCGTCTTCTGGTTTGTGAACGAGGCTCTGTCGTTTCTTGTTACATTTATCGCGTACTCGATTATTTGGTATTTTTTCACGGAAATTATATCTACTGTAGTCTGCTTGCGTATTTATACTCGTTCTTCGCGGGTTTCCAATTACGTAATACATAATTATTGACGATAAAAAAATATATTTTAACCTATTCCAAGTAAGTAATTGTAAAATACCTCGTGCAGATAAAAAGCTCATTTTAATACCTCATCATCCATTTCATTTGTTTTTTTTCTTGTTTCAATCCGACATTTTAATAAATTTTAATTAATTATTTTTTTTAATTGACATTTAAATGTCCAAATTTTCTTGCCAATAATTTTTAATAAAGTACGAAAAATCTATTAAGGTTTTTTTCTTCATATTATTTATTAATTTACACTGCTAATTTAAATTATAATTTGACGTATACGCGTCATTTTGGGTGCATTCTGAAATGCGCTGCGAGCAGCTGTAGCGGAAAATGCACCCTTATTAATTATTCTTTTTATTACGCGGTAAATTTAAATATTTGAAAAATAAATAAATTGTTAGAAATTGGAGAAAACTAAAAATCGTACGTCACAATAAAATGGCGGCAAAATATGATAGAAAAATAGTTAAAAAATTAAAAAAAAAACACGCAAGTGTTTGAACAAACCTTGTTGGAGAAATAATATGCAGAAGGGTGTCCTAATACACTTGAAGATTTAATTTAAATTGCTCCAAGTGCATTGCAGTTAATAAAACGTCACTTGACTGCTATTTCCCACCAGACGATGACGGATGATTTTGCTCAGGAACTTGGAAGATATCAGCATCAGCAATTCACAACACAATACTTGCACTGAACACTCAACACTTAACGAGACCACAGACACTTTGAACAATTAAAATTTTTCAAACACTGCACATTTTAATTAAAATTGACTATTAGCCATAAATTTTATGGATAATTCGCGAATTAACTGCAATACTGTGTTTTAATTTAAACGTAAAGAAGGATCTGGGCTACTACTACCATTGTCAGTGATACTGACTGCCGCTATTGGACCGCCAGTTGGTACGAAGCAATCGATTTGCAAACATTCGATTGCCCCCACTTTAGCAAATTTGAACGTTGAATACAACGACGCACAGTAGCGCCACCTTGGCGCGAAATTTCAAAATTGAAATTTAATAATTTTGTTAAAATTTATTTGTGTCGATAATTATATTAATTGGACGAAAAAATATGGTCAAAATTTTTTATTTTTCATTAACACTTTGTCAATTTTTCTTATGATTTGCGCAGTAAATTTAAATATTTGAAAAATAAATTATAAGAAATTGAAGAAAAAGTTTAAATTGTGGGTCAAAATAAAATGGCGGCAGAATATGATAGATAAATATTTAAAATTAAAAAAAAACACTTGAGTGTTTGAACAAACCTTGGCGGAGAAATAATATGCAGAAGGGTATCCTAATACACTTGGAGATTTGAATTAAATTGCTCCAAGTGTATTCCAGCTAAAAAACGTCACTTAACTGCTATTTCCCACCAGACGATGCCAGATGAGTTTGCTCAGGAACTTGGGAGTTATCAGCATCAGCAATTCGCAACACAACACTTGCACTGAACACTTATCACTGTACACTAGCACTGATCACTCACCACTTTAAACTAGCACGAATTACTTAACTACACCACAGATACTTTACACAATTTAAATTAATAAAAGATAAATTTAACAATCACTGCACAATTTTACACGACGCCACAAGACTGTGTTTCTTTTCAAACGTAAAGAAGGATCTGGACCACCACTGCCATTGTCGATGTACTGACTGCCGCTATTGGACCGCCAGTTGTTACAAAACAATCGATTTTGCGATTCATCGACCGCCCCCTTTAGCAAACATTTGAACGTCGAAACAGTGACGCGCAGTAGCGCCACCTTGGCGCGAAATTTCAAAATTGAAATTAAATGATTTTATTAAAATTTATTTGTGTTAATAATTATATCAATTAGACTCAAAAGTATAATCGAAATTTTTTTATTTTCATCAATAATTTATTATTCTTATTACTTGCGCGGTAAATTTAAATATTCAAAAAGTTAGTTATTAGAAATGGGAGAAAAATTAAAAATAGTGAATCGGGATAAAATGGCGACAGAATATGATAGAAATGTTGAAAGTATTAAAAAAAAAAAATACATGAAACTACGCTACACTTGCATGGTCTGTTCCTGAGCTGTAGCTGCTCGCAGCGCATTTTGAAATGCATCCTTTGTTTATTGCTCACATAACATTTTTTCAAAAATTCAAATCGTTTGAAAAATTAAATTTTTTTTTTCCATAGACGTCATACATATTTTTTTTGCGTAAAAAAAAAGAAGAATATCTAATTAAAATGTCAAGAGTATTGAAAAATTTTGAAATTCCCGCGCAAAATTATTGAGCAGTTCGCGCCATCTATCCCGCAAATTTGAAATTATAACCAAAGAAACCAATTCCCGAGAAGTCGATAATAGGAAATTTGTAGCGCCACATTCGCGGCATTTGTTCTCTACTTAACAATACAAATACACTTACCAAAATAAAATAGTAAATTACCCAGTCGCCAAATCATTTTACTAAAATTAACATAAATCCAGTAGTCAAATAAAAATAAACAAATATTAAATCATCAAAGAATACTTCTCAATAACCAGTTTTTTAGTACAATCTAATTTTTTTTTTCTTTTAAATTAAAACTTTGACTCACGCAGTCCAACGACATTTAGAAGTCAGCCATCTTGCGATCCTAATCAAAGATCTTTTGCTAGCGGGTTTCGTTGTCTGGTTTTTCGGCCAGTTAATATCAACACACACTTCATCAGATGGCTTTAAAACGAATTAATAAGGTACGTTAACATTTTGTTGTCTTATTAAATAATAAACATCATCATAAATAACCATTGTCTCGATAATATTTCGTCATAACGCCCATCGGGGTTACAATTGGAGCAATGAAAGCTAGGCATTAAAAATCGTCCCTCATTCACTTACTCACTACGTCCTTTTTTGCCACATATATATACATATATATTCAGGCATATATCTACATACATATATACATATATATGAATCCATATATCTATGTATATATTCATATATATTTATAAATATATATGTCCATCATTACCGTGTGATATAAATAAAAAAATTAAAAAAATCTTTTATTACACCAGTATTTTTTTTTTTATCAGTAAAATTTTATTATTAATAATAATGACAATAATTAGCATAATTTTTTTATTGTCAAGGTGACAGTATTCAAATTAACAAAAAAAATTAATTTTTAATGCCCATTTTAATAAATTACCGGAAGTAACGTAAAACCGCACGTTACTTCTATATATATATATATATATATATATATATATATATATATATATATATATATATACATGGATATGTTACATGTATATAAAATTTGTAGATTACAAATTACTATAAATATTTATCTAAATAACCATAATAATTAATCAATAACTTGATTAACTTTTAAACATTAATAACAATTAATAATTGATGATACCGAAATTAGCCGTCTAATAATTTTTTGAAACTAAAAAATTAAGAAAAAAATATTTCAAAAAATTCCACCTGTAGTTTATAAAATTTTCTACAAGTGCATTTTTTTTTTTTTAAATTAAGTCATTAGAAAAAAAATTGGAAGATTCTTGTCTGCTGACTTTAGGATCATGATAATTAATTTTATAGTAATGATAGTAATTATAATTATAAAATAATAATTATCATAAGAAACTATTTGAAGGGATGGATTGATGATAAATATGATCATGAAACAGGTTAGGAATTAGTCATCTGAACATGATAGATATCTGGTGATATAGACAGTAGAGGTGCACTGTCATTTTGTTGTGCAATAAAATGTATTAATATTAATATTTGTTGTTAACTGGATTATTATGTTTATAAACAAAATTTTTAATTTATAAGCTGGTGAAATTTACTGTAAAACTCGGCAATTAGAGTATAGTCATACTTTTGTCGGTATTGTAACAGTTTTAGTGATGGCGATCTGTTATCAGCTTAAGCCGTAATTTGATGAGTTTCTGATAAACGAAATCAAAGAGCTTTCAAGATTAGTTTTATTATTGTTTGACGTACAGTAACGAATGTACTTATGGATATACGTGTATATATATTTTAATTGTTATCGATTGATTTAGACACGTGTACTTTTGATGGTTAAATTATTTATATAATGGAACTGGTATTTAATTGTTTGTTGGATATTTATTTCTTGTTTTGTTGTAGGAACTTCAAGATCTTGGAAGAGATCCACCTGCACAATGCTCAGCTGGCCCTGTAGGAGAAGATTGTAAGATTTTTTTTTTATTATTTATTTATAAACATTTTATTTAAATGTGTTTTATTTTTTTTTTCTGAAGTAATTGATGAGTAAAATAAAACTTGTTCTTGATGTGACTCCAATCTTTTTAGTAGAAAAAATTAATTTAAGGTAAGAGCAGTACCCGATCATTCATGTATTTGTATGTCTATATTTACTAAATATAGATATACAAATACATGGAGTGGTCGAGTACTAGTTCCCTGATCGGGTACTAGATCTTTTACTTTATTACATTTTTTTTTAAACATCTTGACAACTGCGTCTTTGAATTTAATGTAAGAATTTTTTTGGTTCATTACAAATTTAAAGTTACAATTTATAAATATTTGAATTTTAATATAAATTTGAGTCAGCCATATTGGAGTCACCAAATTTTTTAAAATTTAAATTTAATCACTTGAAAATTATGTAGCAAAATTTTAATTCATTTAGCTATGTAATTTTTTTATAATCATATTTAAAAAAAAAAAGAGTAAAAGTAAAATGAAAGTATACTAATATTAGTTAAAACTTTTAAAAATGTTCTTGGGTGCAATTTAAGTCATTTCTTTTTCTTTTAGAATAATTATTTTTGTCTGAAACTTATTTTTATTTCTTGTCATAATTAGTAGACTAAAAATAGTCTTGGAATTTCTCCTGGAGTCAGAAAAAAGTCAGAGAATTTAATGTCATCATTAACATTGTCACCCGAAATCATTCAATAACTTTACAATCATATAATAATCTTTTACACAGGAAAAAAAATTATTGACTGAAAGTAAATATTCTTGATTCAAAAAAATCTTTTGAAAACAAATTTTCATAGTTAGAATAGAAATTTTCTCTGACTACATATTCTCAGCATAAGAAAATCTTGACTTGGTTCCCGATAACGTTTCTCCCAAAATATTTTCTTGACAACTTTTTTTATGCACCTGAAGATCGGAACAAATATAAAAAAAAAAAAAAAAAACAATAAGTAAAAATTCAACTGGATTTAAATTTCTGAAATGTTTCGCATAAGGCCCAGTATGTCAGCTGAAAATTTCAGCCACCCCCAATTACCCCTCGTCAACTTTAAGCAGTCAAATTACATGAATTTTTTTCATTTTCATTGCGCGAAAAACGTTACGATCTTCAGTTACATCTTTTTTCTGTGTACTTTTAACTGAAGTACTGCATAAATAATAACTAATGAATTATTCTAAATAAAAATAACTTCCGGTTTTAAAGAATTACTGAATTTTTAAATCAACTAATCAAAATTTCTTAATTTTTAAATTATTACTAAAATTGAATACTCACATTTTAAAAATCCCGCTGAAAGAAATTGAATTATAAATTTGTAATGCTAATAAAGTTAGCAGACATTTGAAAATTTTTTGAGTTTTGCTAATCAAAAAAATAAATATTAAAAAAAAAATTTGAAAAATTGCACGTATAGTTTATGAAGTTTCCAACATGTGCATTTTTTTAAAAATATTTTTTTTCTCATTATTTATCTACTAAAACAAATTTTTTTTAATTTCAAATGTCTGCTAACTTTACTATCATAAATTTGTAACTAAATTATTCTCAAGTAAAAAATCAATGTCTGATAACTTATTTAAATTTTAACTGTTTATTTTATTTTTGTTACAGTATTCCACTGGCAGGCGACTATAATGGGACCAGTAAGTTTTTAAATAAAATTTTTCAATCGATAATAAAAATTAGTTCAATTAAATACTTAAATTATTTATAATCAATTCTAATCATGTTAGTAAGTCATATATTCAATTTAATTATAATTATTTATGATTGTATTTTATTTTTTTAGCCTGACAGTCCGTATCAAGGAGGTGTATTTTTTCTTACAATTCATTTTCCCACAGATTATCCATTCAAACCACCCAAGGTAAATAAATTAATTAATAAACGATAATTTTTACATATAAATTTAATTATTAATAACTAATGTATTTATTAAATTAACAGGTAGCATTCACGACCAGAATTTATCACCCAAATATAAACAGTAATGGTAGCATTTGCTTGGATATATTAAGATCGCAGTGGTCTCCAGCGCTTACTATTTCAAAAGGTATTTTATTTCATTAATAAATCAATAATAATTATTTATTTAAAAAGTAATTTATTTACAAAATAAAATAATTTACAGTTTTACTATCAATATGCTCTCTTCTGTGCGATCCAAATCCCGATGACCCGCTGGTCCCAGAAATAGCGAGGATATACAAAACTGATCGAGAGAAATACAACGAATTGGCCCGTGAATGGACGCGCAAGTATGCCATGTGATGCGTCAATTTCTGTTGATTTCAAATAAAAAAAAAATAAAAATAAACAAACAACAACAACAAACAAAAAATAAAATAAAAATAAACACCACCACCAACGAGCAGCCCCCAGCCTAATGCCACTTATCTCGTTCAGCACCGATTAAAACTAGCAATTGCTCGTTACAATTATGATGATGAGGATAATGGTAATTTAATAAGTTGTGCCGCAGTTCACGCTCGCAGTCGCATACGCTCAGGTTTCATTAAAAAATAAAAATTTAAAAACAAATGGTATTAATAATAAATAATAGCAAAGCAACCACGTGATTACCCACGCAAAAATAATTTATCTCTTCACTACATCCTGGTCAATAATAAAGCCTGCGAGTTTTTTTTTGCGGGACAACACGAGGCTATTCGAGGCACTTTACAAGGTGGTCACACTTACACTAACACACGTTTTAAAAACAATTTGAGAAAAAAAAAATGTCCGCTTTGATTTTTCATAAACAATAAAACTAAAAATAAAAATAAAAATAAAAAAACAATAGGAATGAAAGTAGGATTTGTATTTGAATTAGTTTAATTTTCAATGAATATGTGCTTATATATAAATATTAATTAATTAATTGTAATTATTGATAATAATAATATTTACCTACTTTCTCAGTGACTAAAAATTGGTACCATCACATCGGTTGTTAGTTTTTTAAAATTAGATTCGATACTGAGCGTTGCCCGTCCCTGGAAACAATGCGGTTAATTTTTTTGTAAGACTGGGCTCTATATAAATATTACTTCAATACCTATTCCGTTTTGTTTCATTATTATTATTAATATTAATTACTACTATTGATAAAAGAAAAAAAAAAAAACAATAAATATGGCACCTGTATTTTTTAAAAAATGAATTCGTTAGCATCTTAGCTCGTTTTGACGGTGTGTGAAACATTAAGTAAAATAATAATTTAATTGTTTATTTAAATATTTGTGGCTGAACGGCAAAATGTGACAAAGGCTCACTGGTATATAATATAAATAATTATAAATATCAGTTGTATTTATAATGATAATAATAATTATAATTATTATTAATTAATTAATTTTACAATGTTCAAAATTAAATGTTCAATCACTTTTTAAAAAAATAATTACGAATAATAATAAATCAACTCTTTTTTTTGCGTTTTCAATAATTTATTCTTTATATTTTTTTAGTTATCCCTTTTATCAATAATATTAATTAATATACATTTTATTTTAATATAATATAATTAAAATAATTAATTTTACTTGCCGTTATTACCATGTCGCGTTTGCCGCTCATCCACGCTATTTTTATGGCATTTTTTATTAGTAATTAATAATATTTATCAAAAAAAAAATAATCAAGCTAATTATTATTATTTTTTTTTTATTTAAAGGGGCCTCTAATTAATTTGTTTGTCCTTCACTTCAACAATTATTTATACAATAAATTTTTTTTAATCAAACATCGGACAATAACAAACGAATAAAATTTTTTATCGAATCCGTATCATAAATATTCATTAAAATTTAATTTATTTTTTATTGTAGTTGTGAAGGAACTTGTCAGCTCAATTATTAAAAAAATAATTACGTACCCTGGTGGATCCGAGTTAGGGTATTTATCATAAATTACAGTAAAAATGGGATATTTTACGGCAAATTAGGACATTTTACGGTAAAAGTGCGGTATTTTACGACCACCTACAACATATTGCGGTAATTAACCGTAAATGTGCGGCAATCCTGTAGTATTGTATGGTAAAAATGCGTTATTTGACCGCAAATGAACAGTTAAATTATGATGCTGAAAGTGAAACATTACAAAATTTTATTTATTTTCAATAAACAAAATAAATATTAACAGATAAAAATAAAAAAAAAATGCATGTAAAGAATTTTAAAAAATTTTACTGTCTCCCTAGTGGATCCGAATTGCGGTAATCTACCGTATTTTACCGTAAATTACGGCAAAATACCATAATTTACGGCAAAGTTGCCGTAATCTACCGTAAATTGCGGTATATTACCGTATTTTACGGTAGGTTACCGCAATTTGCCGTAATTTACGGCAATTCTGAACACCGCAAATTTACGGTGTTCGGATAAATTACCGTGAAATACGGTATTTTGCCGCAAATTTGCGGGGTTCAGAAGAAATACCGTTAATTTGCCGTAAAAATCCGGTAATTTACCGTAATTTGGATCTACCAGGGGCTATTTTTTTTTGTTTTAATTTTTATGATGCTAATTAACTTGGAAATTAAAAATGAAATTTTTAGTTGTTGCTTACTTTCAGCATCGTGTAAAATTGCGGTATTTTATCGTCAATGTACAGATTTACTGAAAAATTACAGCATTTTACTGTAAAGTATTGCACTGAGTTACCGTAATTTGCCGCAAATTACCGTAAAATATGCAAATTTGCAGTAAAAATGCGGTATTTTGTGATAAACGGTAATTTACGGTAAATATCGCAACTCGGATCCGCTAGGGTATGTATTATTTAAAAAGTTTTTAAGTAATAATCAAACTTTAATTAAAGAAACGAACCTTAATTAGCGAAATCCTTGATAAAAAAAAAAAAAAGTATTTGTGATAAGGATTTTTTATATTGCACATCTTAATGACTAGCGACGTTTTCATGGTATGAATAATAATAATTTGAAATAAAAATTAATCGTGATACGCCATGATCGTGGATCTCTTAATTAGAGAGTAAGATTAATTAAAAAAAAAAAAAAAAAAATGAATGAAATGTGTCCAGTGTAAGAAGTAAGAGAATTTTGTAAAGCACGAATTATCAGTACTGGTGCTTATGAATAAACTGAATATTTAAAAAAAAATATTGTAAGACGTAGTGAAAAAAAAACAATGTTTTTTTCTTTGGAAAGTTCATCGATGCCAACTTTTTTATCCGGGTGGACATTTGTCGTAATTAATGAATTAATGGTTAGTAAAAAGGAAGCGCGGCACAATAGGTATTTAATAAACTGAAGTTTTAGTACGGAAAACTACGAAAATTAATTTAATTGAAGAAAAAAGGAATAAGTTTTATTAAATAAAATTATTATCAGTCGGAATATTATTTTTAATTTTGTTAGAGAAATAATTAATGGAAAATGCGATGCGGTCAATGTGTGATTATTATTTTTTAAAATGCAATGATGAACATTTTTAATAACTTATCTTGTGTACATTTTAGCATTAGCCCTTTATATAATAAAGTCCACATAACAGTAATATTTAATAGATAATTATAATTATATATTTATTATATCAACAGGTTTTATTTTCATTGTTGGGAAGATATCAACTGCCAATAATTTTATTTTTCAACCGTCGTTACTATTTACGTAATTTTTACATTGCGGTATCATAATATACAATATACTTGCTTACTATTTAATTACATAACGTAAATTATTTGAATAATTGCTTATATGCAAACTAAATTATATTAAATGCTGTTTATCACTTATTTGACAAATAACTCAATTTAGCACTTAACGATAATTTTATCGATCGATATTAAAAAAATATGCTATCTGGCCATACCCAAAATGGAAAAGTATATTTCTTATTTATGAAATTTCAACAGACAGAAAAAAAGGATTTTTTTGTGTAAGAAATATTTTGCATTATAAATTGAAGCCAAAAATTTTTTGACGCAAGAATTTTTATTCGCTTCGAAAAATTTTTGCTTTTAATTTATAATGCAAAAAATTTCTAGGTACACGTAAAAATTTTTTCAGGTCGAGTATAAATTTTTTGCACCAAGAAATATTTTTTTTCTGTGTACTTTTTGAGTAATTATTTAAATTGAATTCAAAGATGAGTCAAATTGATCGATTATTTTGAAAGTTGTAACTGTGGGAAATTTTTCAAATTTTGTCAAAAATTGTCTTTTATTCACTTATTTTTAAATATTCGAGATCATCAATTTGTCAGGAAAAATTTTTATGAAACACAAGTTGTAATGAAAATTAAAGATAATTTTACGAACTTCAAAATGCATTTTACGAAATTACGTTATCGCTTTTGATTCAAAAGTTGTTTAAGGATAAAGCAAAAAATTCTATTTTTACGAACATGAAAAAAGTGCAAGCACCCACATTTTTTAAACTATTCGATGAATTTTGTTCATCTTCGAACTTGATCAAGGTAATTTCTCAAAGAACAAGCGTACCGAGTTTTATTAAGATCCGGTAAAGATTGTAGCCAGCATCCGTCTGACATGACGTTATATCACATAAATATATAAACTTTTGAACTGATGACATTTCTCGACTAAATAAAACATACACTGAGTGAAAAAATAACTGTTAGAAACATTATATTTTCTTCCTCTGAGACATAATGCTATTGGAAATTTTTAATCTCATATATTTTAATGCAAAAATTTGATGACTTCATTCAAAATCATTTTTTTAGAATAAATCTGAGTTTAGCTCGAGACATGCTGGTCTTTTTTTCAGAGTACTGTAAATAAATTTAGTTTTTCTTCTGTCAAAATTATTCTTAAACTTAAATATGGAATTAATAAGATGATAATTTTTATTGATTTACTTTTTAAGAAAGTATTGTTTTTAGAAAAGTTAATTTTTTCTTCAGTGTACTACAGTAAAAATTTTTAAAAATTGTGACATGATGCTACAATAGCTATATTTCTTGAAGAAATTCACCTGAAAATGTTTAAATTTTTACGAAAATGCGTTCATATTTTCTATAAATAATTTTTTAAGTAGCAATTAAAAATACAGCAGTAAACTTTTTTTTTTTAACTGATAGATAATTTCTTATAGAAAGCACTAGAGTATTCTTAATTTTATCACTTCTTCAGGTAGTTAAAGAATATCATTATAAATTACAAGTAATTAAACAGTATGAAATCGATTTCAATAATCAATTAAATAGTAAAAAATTATATTAATTACTTTTACTGTGATAATTTTTAGCAGTAGATACGATTGAAAAAAATTTAACAGTTGATACCTTTCTAATTATTATTTAAATATCTCATATTATTAAATATATATAAAATTTTTTAAAAATACCTTTAGATCTTTTTAATTGTTAATTATTTTACATTAATGAAAAAAAATGAACGAAGTTAATTATCAAAAAATTTTAAATTATTTTTTAATGATGAGATATTTAAAAGATGAGCGAACTTATTTTTAAAAAAAATATTAATTAAACCTCAGGGCTACTTAGGAGTAAATTAATTATTTAGTTAATGAATTTAAGGTAAAAAAATGTTTTATGTTTTAAAAAATACGTAAGTTGGTCGTGTAAAACTCACAATACTGGCAATGAGTAAGACGTGTAAAGTCCGAGGAACGGTGAGAGTGGCTCTGGTCGTAGGTGGTGACGCAAGAACCAAGAGGTAAACGAGCAAGCGGACCCCTACTTGAAAAGTTAAGTCTTGCGATGCGAATTTACGTGGTACGATAATGTGTACGCGAGTTAACTCGCGTGAAGCAGAGCAAGAGAATGGGAAAGACCAAAGCAAACGGAGACCAAGACTGAGTTGAGTGAGTCGTCAGCCTCGACCAAGAGACCAGTCCAGTCGTGTCTTCCATACCTGCACGGTTTCGTTTACTCCTCGGGTACTAGTGCACTGGTAATTATAATAATAATTATTATAGTAGTAATCGTCTCAAGACCTTGGCTGTTTTCTTCAGTGTATGTCTTGAGACGTTAACTCATCCTCGAGTGTGTCGTCTGGCCTCCTTGGGTTTCTTCTCGTGAGATGAAAGCCGCTTGACTGGACTCAATTAATATTTTTTAATTTTTCACCAAGACGACTTTCGACCCTGCCTCTTTATATTTGAGGTAGGTTTTGTATTTTATTTTTTAATTCACGTTTACTGTTATTAATTCATTTATATATATCTTAAATTTTGATTACTATTTTTTTTTAAATTTAATTTTTATTTTAATTAAAATTTTTTTCCACATTAACTTCAAATTTAATTAAAATTTTTTTCTACTTAATTAAAAAAAATATTAATTACTTTTAAACAAAATAATAACAGTAAATTTCTACAACTAGTTTCTTAAATTTAAGAGTCATCTTTATCTTAAATTTCTCCTTGATCTTTCTTTTGGACGATTACGTAAAACAAAATTTAAAACTTCCAAAAGAGCCAAGTTGATTTTTTCTGTTTAAATATTTGGTAATAATCAAACTCTTACGTGTAAATAACAACTTTAGATACATTTCTCTCAGTAAACTTTCACATAAATTAGATTCAAGCAGATCTTGGTTCTTGTGGTTCTCAAGAGAGAGTGAAAATAAATTTTATTATCTCAAAAAATAATAAATCATGCTTCAATTAAACCGCGACTTTACAATGTAACACTAATAATATAATATTTATTTTTAAAAGTATCAATTTTAAATATTCTACTTCTACTTAAAATCAGACTTACCTAAGTTATTTTTTTTTTTTCCTGATCACTCAGAGAAAGTTCAATAATCTCTCAACGGTTTAAAATTAAACTAAATAAAAATGACTGACATTTTATTCGTTTGACAATAGATTTATAATTTAAATATGAAATATAAAACAAACTTCGTCACAAAGAAGCTAAATTTTAATGGAGAAAGTACAAACATTGTAAACACATGTCATGCTAAATAATAATACATCATGATAATGTAAATCGTGCATGAATGCGAAAATAAACCGCTATCGCAATTAAATTATGATTTTAAATTAAAAATTTAATTTTTGACTTTTTACGTTCAGGTAAAATTGCATCTGGAAAAAAGGCTTTTCAATGATGAAACTATTGGCAGGTGTAGAGGAGGTCAACGATGAAGAAACTAAAGAATTAAATAATAAATCGCTTGTTACCAATACTAATAATAATAACAATAATATTCATAATAATAACAATAATAAATCGAGTGCCGATAATGAAGTAACGAAACCGTGTTTAAGAAAAGTAAGTCAATTTTATTTTACATATTTATTTTAATTGTTTTTTTTATTGCTATCTTTCCGAACGAATAAATCGCGTGGATATGCATGTGTTATTTTCCGGGTTATATAGTTAATGTATGTGATTTTCATTACATATGGAATTTCTAATGCTCACTCTCGAAAGTTATTATTTACTGGGTTTTTTTATAATATTTTATTTTATAGTGAAACTATTTTACTTTATATAATATATATATATATATATTAGACTGTACTAAACAAAATCGTTATTTTTTGAGTTTTCCAACTCATTTACAAAACGCGCGCTCGCTTGAATACGATCTCCCATTTAAATAACATGGGAAAAATTATTTATAAAATTTGAAATTTTATAACTCGTTAACGGAACACTATGCATTAAAATGACCATAATATTGTGTAAATAATTGAATGCTCTGCAAAAAAGGTCTCTTATAATTTTTTGATAAATCCAACCGTTCAAAAGTTACTTTTTTACAAAAATTTCAGTTTTTTCTTCCAAACAATTAATGTGTAAAACCTGTAACTTTTGGAATGTGAGATTAAAACATCATTAAATAACATATTTTGATTGCAAAAACAATGACCCGCATGAATGGTCCTATGACATTTTACGATTAGATTGATAGTTATGCAGGAAAAGTAAAAAAAACGAGAAATTTACTGAAAATTTTAATTCAAGCTTGAATAACTAGTATAAAAAAAATTTTTGGAAAAAGATTACAAAGGCGTTGACTATTCCAAACTTCAAAACGCGACGTAGTGATGGGTTTTTTTTTAAACTTTTAAAAATTCAAGGGAAAAATTAATGAATACTTTAATATTATTAAGATATGCTAAAAAAAAACGTACAGAAATAGTTAAATATCAGCTTTTTCTGAACGTATTTTGCACTGAAAAAAATTATGGAACCTTGCACTTTTAACGGAGTCATAGAAGTTTACAAAAGAGACTTTAAGAAAAAAAAAACCATTTTAGTTTTCTTTAATTTTTAATTCTTTTAAATAAACATGAATATTTTCTTGATTTAAATATTATTTGAAATGTTTGTTTAAACTTATTTACTTTTTTTACGGCCATTAAAAATTTTATTCCCTACATATTCAAATAAAAATGAAATAACGCGACCTGACAATTTTATAATTACACTATCAACGTCCCCAATCGCAATCTTCTGCGTAATACATTTGCTATTTGTTTATTTTCGATTAATAGAAGGTCAAAGAAGGAAAATTGTAAACGCTTATCTAGATAAATAGGTAATTTAAAAAAAAATAATGGATAGGATAAAACACGCCTACAGTTTAGACTTGACACAGTGAGATGAAAAGCAGGTTCCGTTTGCGACCTACTTGCTTTCTTTTATACAACTTAGCTACTTTCTTATATTATAAACAACACATCTCATCGTGATATCCCATTGCTTCAATATCTCTCCTTTTATTTGACTAAACTTATTAAATGTATCTACTAAATTAACTTTTCGAGTATCTTTCGAGCGCCATATTAACGGATAATTTTTTTCATTTACACTCTTCCATATTATTTTATTTTCATTCTCATTTTATAACACAAACTAGACTTTTTTTTATACTAAATTTACTATTTTATGGTTTTTTTAAATCCCAATGATTTATGATTAACTTTCTGTGAGCAATTAGTTTTTTGTACCGAGTATTTATTGAAAGTAAAGACTATCTTAATATTTATCCGACAATTTGAAAGTAAAAAAATTCACCTTCATTTTCGTACTAGTAAAAGTCCAAAAAAAATTTTATTTAAAAAAAAAAAAGAAAGTACGATATTTTGTTAAAGGAAATTTAACAGTTTTTTAATAATACATTTTCGATTTTACTTTATTAATATAAAAAAAGTACAAGTACAAGTGAAATTTTTTTTTATATTTCCAATCACATCTTTTACGAACTTTCAATATTTTATTTTATTATTTTTCATAAATAATTTCAAAAATCATTAAATAAAACATTATTAAAGTGAAACCATATAAATATTAATAAGAAAAGAATAACTTTTTGTTCATTAATGACTTTCGCGTTTTTTTTAATGCAAAATTAAATTAATTATTTCTATATTATTTTTTATTTTGTGATAAATAAACCCAGTTTATATAATTTAATTAAAGGATTAAAAAAATATATATATATATATAAATATCAAGATCTATGTAATATTAATTTTTCATATATATTAGTCAACGTATACGTAAAAGTATTTGTAATTACTGAGTAAAATTTTTTCATGACTATAATCGTGAGTAGTTTCCAATAACAAAATATTCAATAATAATAATAATATGAGTGGTACTATAGATTTTAAAAAAGATTTTTTATAAAATTAATAGGATATTCATCATTTATTGATAAATAATCCAGTTTTCATTAATTATTTTTTTTTCTACTACTCAATTAAAAACAGGTTTCAATGTATCAGTTAACATATAACATATACATATATTTGATAAAACTATTTGTGACTTTTTTTCTCAATGACAGTTTCATATATCATAATATAAAGTTCAATAACAGTAACAGTAACACAAATATCATGATTATTATTTTAATATCGGATATCAATATCCCGAAGAAAAATCTAAGAGAAAATGGACTTATATAAATATATATAAATTCTATACTTCAATAAGTCATTTTTACAACACGGTCCCGGAATATAATTTTTAAATTAGTAAATGATTACTCGAAATCGGTAAATTTTTTTGGTGGCTCTCTAAATACATCCGTGAAAATGGAAAATAGAGTGAAAACTGAGTCCAATAATTAAACTGTATTAATGTTCATCTTTATTTTTTTATGGTTCATTTCTTTTGGATTATTATTACTTTTAAAAAATTGTTTTTTATTTGTTATTCGCACTGTGATAAAGCGAACGAATACTGGAAAATTTTTGAAATTGCAGAAAGCATTAATAAATAAATATGATGATCTTGATAGATAGTTCATGTCAATCATACGCATATACAAAGAGTCAACTCCTTATTGATATTAATTTCTTACAAATTAATATTAATAAATATAAACAATAATTATTTATTCATAGAAAAAAAGATACAATAAACAAAATTGATAACGATTTATTCAAGTGCACATGTTATGAAGACAATAATCTAAATAAATATGAAGTAGATAAACTTTTTTATACTCAAGGGTCAACTTCACATGTTGCGTAACAAATCTGATTAACTATTCGATTTCCGTCCTCGTGTTTTGCTTCTCGTGCATCAAAACGATTTTCTATGCAAAAATCGTAGCAATAACAAGTACGTTTAAACGTCATTCAAATTATTTCAATTTATTTTTTAAAATTTATTATCAAACATATTAGACTTTTTGTTCCTTCTATTGACAAATATTAAAAATAATCTTTATTGTTGGATGAAATTAAATGAATTTAATCGGAAAAAAAATTTGAACGGTTTAATCATTAAATTTATTGCGAACTATAGTATATATATTAATATATTTTTTGTTCTTGTTTTTAAAATAAACGGAAGTCTTCTTTGACTGTTAAATTGAGCATCAGGATTAAAGACAGAGGACGCAGAACTTGGCCTACTTGTCTCAGTGAAATTCATTGAACTCATGGCCTTAATACTTTCAACTCCATTCAACTGATAGACTTTATTATTATTATTGTATATTAATAATTACCTGAAAATCAGACATATTTATAAAAAATATATATATAAATACGAATACTCCAAATTAATCTAAAGTATTTTTGTCAAATATTTGATAGGAAAAATTGTTCTATAATTAAATAGTAAATAATTGCACTGAAGTTAAGAAAGCAAACGAATATTTAAAAATTGATAATATTGAATACTTGAAATTAATTCTGGAAATTTTTTTTCTTAATCCGAACAGACTTGAGGTCAAAGTTAATGTACTGAATAAAATATTGAATACTTGATTTAATTATTTGTCTAGTGATGCATTCATTTATTAATATCAATTATTGTTACGAATTATGAATTATGACACACTCGAATTTCCTGTTGATTATTTATTATTGTTTAGTTATTTTAATTAACATGAATGAATAATTTTATTATTTAAAGATAAAAACAACTGCACATGTGAGACCAAAGGAACCAGCTGGATCGCCATTAAAAGGCGAAATTACACCAGAAGATGAAGAAAAAATGCGACGATTGCTTCCTATTGAAGAAGCACCTGAGCATCTTACGCACAATCCATTTATTTTACATGGATACCGTGGTTATTTGACAACTAAATTATGTATAGAAAGGTTTTAATTTTTTATTTTTTTTTAAATTATTAGCCCATGTCTAAAAACTTTTTTTTACCAGCATTAATTTATGAAATAGTATATTGTATGACAAGGGATGAAACAAAACGGCCCACTCTTATTATAATATATTAATAAATATGTTTTATAATGAATATTCAACACATAATAAATTGTATTAATTGTATTGAAAGTTGTGTAAATTTTCAATGAGTGTGAATGTAGCAGACATCAGACAACTTAAAACTTTAGCTATCGATATCTCTGCGAGAAATGTGAATACAAAAAATTTAAAAAGTGGCACTGGCGTGTGTTTCAAATATCTTTTCACGTATTTTTGACTTTTTTTATTCACTGTTTTTCTATCGCTATAATTTTGAAACTAAATTTTTAACAAGTTCTCTCATAAATATATATTAATATAAATTGATAAAATTTACTTATTTATATCATTGTTAGATGCTCTACTCGTGCATTTTTTTTTTAATCAATAAAATTATCAGAACACATATTTAACCATATCAATTACCAAAATGAAAAAAATGAAAAAAAAAAAATTACACGTATTTAGAGTAACAAAATCTACATGTGCATCTTCTTATTTTTTAAATTTTCAAATTGTATCAGTAGATATTGATTATTTTCTTATCAGACAAATTTTTATATTGGCATATACTAATAAAAAAAATTTATATAAATAAAAACACGGCAGGCACATGTTTGTATTCGTAAATACTAAATGTGCATCTGTTTATTTTTTCATTTTTGAAATTACACCCATAAATATTACTAATTTAACTATCAGAAAAACTTTTATAAGGGCATATACTTATAAAAATAATTTATATCAATAAAAAAACGTCAGGCACATGTTTGTATTCCTCAATACTACATGTGCATTTTTTTATTTTTTCATTTTTCAAATTATATTCGTAAATATTAATTATTTTTCCATCAGAAAAACTTTTATATTGGCATACGCCCATGAAAATAATTTATATAAATAAAAAAATGAAAAGGCACGTGTATGTACTCTCAAATACGATAGTATCAATATTTTTGTATATTTTTGAAAAGAATATACTTCACTGCGTCAAATGGAGTAGTAAGACACGTGAAAATCATTTTTTTGTCTCCTGGACTCGAACCTATATGCTCAAGCCTACAAAAGTGCACATTCATTTACCGTAAACGGTGCAATCTTGATGGGCCTGATGCCTCCACTGTTCATCTTATAACTTTAAATACTCGTATTTGAGAGTACATACACGTGCCTTTTCATTTTTTTATTTATATAAATTATTTTCATGGGCGTATGCCAATATAAAAGTTTTTCTGATGGAAAAATAATTAATATTTACGAATATAATTTGAAAAATGAAAAAATAAAAAAATGCACATGTAGTATTGAGGAATACAAACATGTGCCTGACGTTTTTTTATTGATATAAATTATTTTTATAAGTATATGCCCTTATAAAAGTTTTTCTGATAGTTAAATTAGTAATATTTATGGGTGTAATTTCAAAAATGAAAAAATAAACAGATGCACATTTAGTATTTACGAATACAAACATGTGCCTGCCGTGTTTTTATTTATATAAATTTTTTTTATTAGTATATGCCAATATAAAAATTTGTCTGATGAGAAAATAATCAATATCTACTGATACAATTTGAAAATTTAAAAAATAAGAAGATGCACATGTAGATTTTGTTACTCTAAATACGTGTAATTTTTTTTTTTTTCATTTTTTTCATTTTGGTAATTGATATGGTTAAATATGTGTTCTGATAATTTTATTGATTAAAAAAAAAAATGCACGAGTAGAGCATCTAACAATGATATAAATAAGTAAATTTTATCAATTTATATTAATATATATTTATGAGAGAACTTGTTAAAAATTTAGTTTCAAAATTATAGCGATAGAAAAACAGTGAATAAAAAAAGTCAAAAATACGTGAAAAGATATTTGAAACACACGCCAGTGCCACTTTTTAAATTTTTTGTATTCACATTTCTCGCAGAGATATCGATAGCTAAAGTTTTAAGTTGTCTGATGTTTGCTACATTCACACTCATAAATTTTCATATAATTTTTAAGTCATGGGATATATTCGTTATGGGATATTTTTAAATGAGGTTTTTGTAGTGGGACCATTTTTCAGGTATTTTTTACCCGTAAACAAACAAAACGATTTCAGATCAGGGTGAAATTGACTGACATCACCCGCAATCTGAAACCATGTTTCATCCTGAGTTACACACTATTTTTCATGATTACCTGCATTAGAACTAAAATTTCAGTGTCAGCAGCCAGTCAGAAACAAGTTAATTTTTTACCAATGGTATGACCAACTATTAGCGTAAGCGTAAATTATGCTTTGCAATTTATGATTAAGCAGAAAGTATAAATACTATTTATTATTCCCACTAATTTTTATAAAACTTAATCACATGTGTCAATCTAGTAGATAACTATTGCGTATATTTTTTTTCTCCGTGCAAAGTCAGAACTTTCATGTACATAAATAAAATTACTATTGAACAAATTGCAAGTATCAGAGTTTAAATTACCTTGTTTTCAGTCAGCCGCTGCCCTGTCATGGCAAAACGACGTATCTGAAAAATTATAGTTTCGAGAAAATTGTGTTTAAAGTTTTAACAGAATTTGAGTCCAATTTGACAGAAAAATTAATTTCTGTTATGACAAAACGTTGTAACTCGAGATACGTTTTTTGTATCGTAAGCAACTAATGCTTATTTTGATAAATAGATGAAATTGTTATGACAAAACGCTATAACTCAAAGAATTTAATTTTGACGTGACGAAACAGTAAAAAAGATACGTTTTTTTCATTTATTTTATACGCACATTTGATCAATATTATTGGCATAATTAATTAAATTAGCAAAATTTTGATGATACCCTATTATTAAGTGACACTTAATAAACCGTTTTAGCCTTGTTACGACAAAACAGCGTATCTCGAGATACGTCGTTTTGCCATGACAGGGCAGCAGCGGGCAGAAACATTATTTGTTTTTCCACAAGGAACAAAACAAGTTTGTTTCTGCCCGCTGAATGAAGACATTTAATTCACATTTTACGAGTTTGCTATTATTTGTTCGCGGCATTAGACTGAAATTATCTTGTTCCGACTGACTGTAGAGACACTGGAACTTTAAATTTCGATGATGGTTAAAATAAAATAAATAATATATTTTTTATAGTATATTCTGGTGGACAAATGAAACAATAAATATATGGAGTCATATATTTGGCTGGATGCTCTTTTTAGGATTAACAATGTACGATCTTTGTTTACTAAATATACACGCTCCTTTTGGAGACAAAATAATTGTTGCACTTTTACTCGTATGCTTTCAGGTAATAATTACATTACTTTATTATTATGTCAAAATTGAATAAATTACGTCAATTAAATAATAAGTTATATGACGTCACTAGTTCTGAAAAATCATATTTTTATACGCTTTTTTGATTTTAGTCAGTAATTTTAAAACCAAAAGGGCGTAAAAAATTATATCTTTTTAGAATTAGTATCGCGATATGTCATGTTAATAAAAAATTATTAAACTTTTAGGCATGTATGATTTTATCATCAATATATCATACATTTTCATGTAGAAGTGAAAAGGATTATTGGTGTTTTTTGTGCTACGATTTATTTGGAATAGCACTTAGTTTACTTGCTATTTATATGTCTGGAGTTTATTACGCGTTTTGGTGTCACAAAGTAAGTCATCTATATTATTTATTTTTTATATTAATAATAAATAATTAAATGATTAATATTTTTTAACAGGAACTACAACAATTTTACCTGATAACTGTGTTGCTGATATTTGTAATCGCAATGATACTGCAGATACCAAGTCTTGAAGTTAATGGAAATGTTAAATTGTTGGTGTTTGTTGGTTGGGCCGCGTATGGTGTCTTACCAACATTTCACTGGGGTATTGCGATGGGTGGTATGGACAATCCAATTGTAAAAATGTTGATACCGAGAGTATTAGGGATGTATGTTATAAGTGGTTGTGCCTTTGCCATATATATGAGTAAAATACCAGAACGTTTTTATCCAGGTAATATTAATATAAGAGATAAATTTAATTATGCAAATTAATTTACGTCTGATGAATATTTCAATCTCATTATTCAATAGACCTCAACTATATATTTTTGTTCTTCCATTTATTTCTTTTAGACCTTTCATATTTTTAATTTCGTTCCCGCGTTACTCCGAAGCTCAGAATAAACTTATGAAAAATATAGAGGAGTAGTAAGCTGCTTTATTACCGACAATAACTTATACTAATTTTTTAAGCAAGTGGACTGAATATTGGGTTCGAACACTAGACCTTTATATTCTGTACAACATTAATAGGAAATCGAAAAAAAAAATTATTATTTTCTGATTTAATCTGATAAAAAAAATTTCAATCGAATTTAATCGGGAAATAATCGAAAAATAAATTTATTATCTGCCGATTCAATCTGACTGAAATTCAATCGGATGCTTGGAACACTCCCGAGCAATTCTGATTGAACATTTCGTTTCTGATTGAATCTGATAGAAATTCGATTAAGTTTCAATCAGATTCAATCGAAGTTTTTAATCAAAGCTTAACGGTTAATTTTTTTGTATATTGTAGAGGAAATTGAAATAATATACGAGTTATCGTAAAGTCATGTCACTTGAAAAAAAATTAAGTCTATAATTATGATAAAATCATAAAAAAAAAATGATATTTAATAGACCGCATAATGTAACTTAACTGTTATTTCTCTTTTAAAAAACTTACATATGTCTAAAAACATGCCAATAAATTCTGCGCCGTTTGGTAAACGATTTCTCTTCAACACATAATTAGTTTTTCGATTTTGATCCCGATCGTGTCAATGCCAGTATTTAGAAGAAATATAACAGAAATATTCACTAAAAGTAAATTTAATATGTTTACCTCTTAAATTTCTTGATAATAATAATTTGTTAATTACTTTGAATTCTCTGTATTTCAGGGTCTGTAGATTTTATTGGATCATCTCACCAATGGTGGCATGCACTTGTTGTACTTGCTCTATATTATTGGCATAATACCGGTATGCTCTATGTCGAATACCGTATGAATCACGGTTGCCCTACAAATATGAAGTTGTGATAATTTTATAAATATACTATAATAAATATTATAATTATTGTTTACCTATAGTATCAATTGTTTATTATTATTATATGAATTTATTATAATTATTATTAATTGATTAATAAATAAGTTATTTTTATTGAATTAATAATTAAAGCTGATTAATTAATCCTCAAATCTTTAGTTTCACTACTCTGATTAAACAAAACGATTTGTAACGATTAAAAACGATTAAAAATTAAATCATCATTAATCGTCGTAATCGTCATGGATTTTCAGATTTAATCGTTCCAAATCATCAAAAGACGATTTATTATTTTACGATTAAAAACGATTAATGACGATTAAAATTTAAAATCGTCATGAATCGTCTTTAATCTTCATACGAATAATTTAATCGTTTTTAATCATCAATTGACGATTCAAAACGATTAAAACAGTTTTATTCGTCACAAATCGTTTTGTTTAATCAGGGATACTTAATAATTATCCTTAATGATTAAATTCAATATTTTTTTAATCAGTTCATCTTAACTGATGCATTGTAAGTAATATTTATTGAAAATTATTTTAAAAATCTTCCATTGATAATTTTTTTTTCATCAGTATAATTATGATCGATAAATTTTGGCTGAATAATAAATTTTTTAAATGATACTGAAGTTGACCAACGTTTAATAATTTCTGGAATTTGTTAAAAACGATAAATCATAAAAAAAAAATTGCAATTGTAGTTTTTTAAATTTTCTACATGTGTATTTTTAAACATTTTTCTTTTTTGTAATTGGTTTGTTGAAAAAAAAATCCGAAAGTTGTTAATTGTCTGCTAAATTCCGGATCGAATTTTTTAATGATACTTGAAGTAACAGACATGAAAAAGATTTATTTCTTTTAAAGAATGAATGAAATATGTATAAAAAAACTTTTAAAAAATATAATCAAAAACTTTTTGTGCTTGTTATAAAAATTGTTTGTTTACTTACAAGTATCTCCCTACGATGCTGATGACACTGAAGTTAGCCGATGTATAATAATTTTTGAATTTCTTTTTAAACATTAAATTATAAAAAAAATATATTTTTAAAAAATGCACCTGTAGTTTTTTTAATTTTCTGCATGTGCATATTTTTAGTTTTTTTTTTTTTTGTCATTTATCTGTTGAAAAAAAAAATTAAAAAATTGTAAGCTGTCTGTTAACTTCAGGACCATTATTAACATTGAAGTTAAACCCGTCAATTCCATTCAAATAAATTTTTAAAATTTTCCCGCCTTATGTATCGATTATCGTAATTTTATTTTGTCGACAGTTGATATTTCGATTTAACTATTTATTATTATTATTTATAAAATACAAAATATATGACACGTTCAATATAAATAAAAAAATATAAACGTTAGTTTTTGGTTATAAAGTTTTTATTTATTTATTTTTTGTATATAAATTTATACTAACGTGTTATAAAAAAAATATATAAATATATAACTGACATATTTTTTTAATAATTGAATTTCAAACAAGTTTATACAGTACATAAATAGTTATTGTTAATAATAAATTGTACATTTAAAATAATGTTCGATGGCAGCTATTGATAAAGTAAAAATAATTGTTGTTGGTGATTCTGGTTTGTATTTTCATTATTTAAAATTTTTATTAAAATTTATAACATGTAAATAATTCTTGCATTTAATTCATCTTATAAAACTCTCAATATTTATTTGCAAAATTTTATTTATTAATTAAATTTAAAATTTATGAGTCGGAATGTATCTGACAGTTTTAAATTTCTGAATAAATAAATAAAATGTCAATAGAATAAAAATTTAAAAGTACGTATTTGGATGAGTGTGAATATGATGACAATTGTCAGTTTTTTAAATTTTAGAATAAATGAATAAAATTTAAGTAGAGAAAAATTTAAAAATGCGTATTTATCCATTCATCATATTTCATTATTTCAATAAATTAATTTATTTATTTAAAATTTTTAAATTGACTCATGTCCGCTACATTTATACATGGGTGTGAATGTAACTGACAGGTGGGAATTTTAAAAATTTTAAAATAAATAAATAAAATGTAAAAAGAATAAAAATTTAAAAATGCGTATTTAGATCAACAAAAAATCCGTACGCGCATTTTTTTAAAATTTATTTATTTGTTTATTTAAAATTTATAAAATGTCTCATGTTTGCTACATTGACACTCATCATTTACATTCATATTTAGATGATTAAAAAATCAGTAAAATTATTTTTTTAAATATCATTGCCTTAATATTTTAAAAATTGATGAATTGTCGCATGTTCTGCATTCAGATTAATTAAAATTTTATATTTAAATAGGTGTAGGAAAAACATCATTATCGCATTTAATATGTGAACAGAAACCAATACGTAATCCATCATGGACTGTTGGTTGTACTGTAGAAGTTAAATTACATGAATATAAAGAAGGTACACCCAATCAAAAGACTTATTTTATTGAACTATGGGACATTGGTGGCAGTCAAAGTCATCAGAATACAAGACATGTTTTTTATAATCCAACTCATGGTATTTAAATACTTTGATTTTATTTTAAATTAATTTTCATTAATGACATCTGATTTATTAATTACTTTTTTTGTAGGAATTATTTTAGTCCACGATCTATCTAACAGAAAGTCACAGCAAAATTTACAGAAATGGCTCCAAGAAGTATTGAGTAAAGAGGGAAGTGGAAGTGGAGTAGGACGACATAAAAGCTTTGATGATTTTGATCCTGAAAAATTTGTAGGCTCTACCCAAGTACATTTATTAAATTTTAAGAATCCATTTAAAATAGATTTTTTTTCTTTAAATTAAAATATTTTTTTAAATTTTATTTTATTATTTATTTATTTACATTAATAAATTTTGGGTTTGTTATTTGTTATTTTACAGGTTCCAATACTAGTCGTTGGTACAAAATCAGATTTAATTGAATCAAAATCGAATTTGCATAGAAGATCATCGACGATTGCTGAAGAGTGTGGTGCTGATGAAATATTTGTTGTGAGTTCTTTTTAAAAATTTTCAATGACTTAACTGTCATATGCGTATTAAAATTTTATCAATTAATACTATCATTAAAAATAAATAAATTAATTAAAATTATATTTAAATATTAAAAGGATTGTCTTCAAGTGAGATCGTTAGCTGCCGGCACCACATCATCTGTTAAGCTGAGTAGATTTTTTGACAAAGTTATTGAAAGACGTTATTATCTCAATCGTGATATTAACAGTCCAGAGAAACGTAGACTACAAGCATATACGTCTTCATATCCACAAAAAATTTATCACAATGACTGATAATTTATAATATTTATTACAAGATTTAATATATGGATTTGCATCACTTGTGATACGTCAACAGCTTTAATAATGTCAATGGCCTCTGAGTTATAAAAATTAGTAAATACGTTACATCATTACACTAAAAAAACATTTATAAAATACAATTTATCTGCATTTATTGTTTATTAAACTGACTAATATAATTTTTTAAACATTCCTACGTTTGTTATTTCTGAAACATAAATTTTAATAAAACATTTTTTCAATAGATTTTATTACTCTACTTTATTTTATTTCATTAGAAAATTTTTATTTACTTTTTAAAGTTTAAGGCAAGAACAAGATGTACTTTTAAGTTGTTTTTTAATAAAAAGTATCAGGCAAATTTAAAGTTATTAATAAATAGAATGAATAATTAAAAATTTGAATTTTTAAAAAATGCACATTTAATGGTCTGTTTGGATTCTCCGCTCAGCGCACTGGGGCGCTTGCAATATACCCGGGAAAATTTAAATTCATAATTGAATTTAATGAGTAGAAAAAAAAGTGAATTACCAATTAAAAAAAAAATGTATTAATTATCAGTGTATTGATTAAAGTAAAATTTAAGTGAAACAGATCTTAGTATTTCAAATCGATCATTAATAATTAGAAATTAATGTTAATTTCGTGTGCGAAAAAAGCGTCCAAGTACCCTGGGTGGCAGGTCCGAACACACTAATTGAAATAAAACAACGGAAAATATATAATTAATGAATTATTTTAAATATATATAAACATATGTATTCTAAATATATTTATACATATGTACATATGGGCCGTAGTCCCGTGTCTGCAACCTGTTTCGTAACGTGTCTCCAATCTGTCTCGAAGACTGTCTCCAATCTGTCTTGAAGACTGTCTCCAATCTGTCTCGAATCTGTCTCGAAGACTGTCTCGAATCTGTCTCCAATCTGTCTCGAAGACTGTCTCGAATCTGTCTCCAATCTGTCTCGAATCTGTCTCGAAGACTGTCTCCAATCTGTCTCGAATCTGTCTCCAATCTGTCTCGAATCTGTCTCGAAGACTGTCTCGAATCTGTCTCCAATCTGTCTCGAATCTGTCTCGAAGACTGTCTCGAATCTGTCTCGAAGACTGTCTCGAATCTGTCTCCAATCTGTCTCGAAGACTGTCAACAGACAATACAAAATTTTCGGATTTTTTTTCACCAAATGAATTACAAAAATAAAATAAACTAAAAATATGCACATGTAGAAAATTTAAAAAACCGAACGTGCAATTTTTTCAAATATTTTTTTTATAATCTATTGTTTCTAAAAAAAAATTCAAAAATTATTAGACGTCGGCCAACTTCAGTATCATAATTTATTTATTTTTTCAAATTTATAAACTGTCTCATGTCTGCTACATTCACACTCATTATTTTATAATCTAATAAAACTGATTCTAAAAGTCATTAAAATAAACAACAATTCGAATACAATAATATGATTTATGAATAATGAGAAATACAAATTAAATAATAAGAAATGATATATTTTAATGAAATAATTAATCGACTCCGATAAGAGCGCCAGCTGTCAAACTTTCATTTCCCATGCGCTTTTCTATCTCGAATGTTTTCAGCTCAGGTAATACAAAATAAAAAATACATATGCAGGCCGTTTGAAAATGAATCACGTCGTTTGTCCGAGTGTTGGTGATGATTACCACCAATGGTAGCCAAGCATTCGTAGCTACACAACTGCATGAAAACAAACACATCCACAGAAACAACCTGAACCTGAACACAAGTACATAAAAATTAAAACAGCACACTGAAGACATCCTCAGAGTGTAGATTCTAGAGACTAGAGACAGACAAGTCGAAAGACAGAGATAGAATCGAATCGAGTTCGCTGTTCGAGTGGTAAAGCAACCAAGCAATAGCAGAACCAAACGAAAATCCAACGACCAAGAACTGGGTAGCAGAACAGCAGCTAACGCATCAAAGACAACCAGGGGTTCAAGCCACAACAAAAAATACATTCGCTATAAAAAACGTTTTTAATAATTTAAAAGCATAATTATTTTTTATTACTCCATTTATATTTTTATTAAGATTTATTTTTCGTTTTAAATAAATATTGTGGTAATGGCGCAAAATATAAATCCATTTTATTCATCACCAAGTGCTAATAGCAAAGCGAATGAGGAAAAGCAAAATATACCAAAGGACAATCATGCTGTTAGTAAACGGTAAGTGTCAATCATTTTGTATATCAATACAACGTTTGCTTATTTTATTATTTATAAATAAAACACTTTAACCCAATTTATTATTTTCTTTTTAAATATTTTGTTAATTTTATTTTTTAATTTATTGAGAAATAACCTCTGCTGTTTTTTTTATTGATGTTTTGATTTTTATTATTTTAGGGATAATAAATTAAAACGCATTAAAATATGACAGAGTTGGTTGATTGTAATGATAATTATGATAATCGTTTGTTTGTTTATTTACAGTTTACAAAAAGAATTGATGGGTTTGATGATGAATATGGAGAAAGGTGTGTCTGCATTTCCTGATGGCGAAAATTTATTCAAGTGGATTGGAACAATTAATGGGCCTCTTGATACGGTACATAATTATTTTATTTATTTATTGATACGTAGTAATTTTATCTTGTGATGATGCAAGTACTCGAGATAGATACCGTGTTAGCTATGGAAATTTATACTAACATCATTAATTTAAATAGACTAACCAAAGAGGCTTTGCTCTGGATTTTTATTTAATATCAAAAATAGATCTGCTAGTTATTAATTTACTGCTAAGTAACTCCAATTTAACTTGAGGATTTTTAATACTTCTATTACTATTTATATTATAGTAGTAATTGCGATTACTAGCAACGAGTGTGAATGTAGCAGACATCAGACAAATTTAAAATTATAAATGAATGGAGTAAATACTTTAAATAATAATATTTATAAAAAATGCACTTATTAATTTCAAAATTTTTTAAATGTGCATTTTTTTTAAAATTTCATTTTATTAATTATTCAGTCTATTTACAAATAATTTTAATTTGTCTGATGTCATTAGTGATGATCCTAAAGTTAACAATGAGTGTGAATGTAGCAGACATCAGACAAATTTAAAGTTATTAATAAATAGAGTAAATAATTAAAAATTTGAATTTTAAAAAAATGCACATTTAAGAAATTTTTAAATTAATAAGTGCATTTTTTAAAAATATTATTTTTCTAACTATTTACTCTATTTATTTACAGTTTTGAATTTGTCTGATGTCTGCTACTTTCACACTCATAGTTAACAGACAATTAAAAATTTTCGGATTTTTTTTTCATCAAATGAATTGCAAAAAAAATAAAAATAAAAAAATGCACGTGTAGAAAATTTCATAAACTATAAGTGCAATTTTTTAAAATATTTTTTTTTTATCATTTACTGTTTTAAAAGAAAATTCAAAAGTTATTAGACTCGGTTAACTTCAGTATCACTCATGAGTGTGAATGTGTAGCAGACAGACAAATTTAAAATTATAAGTAAATCGAGTTAATAATTTACAAAATAATATTTTTAAAAAATGCACTTATTAACTTTTAAATTTTTTAAATGTCCATTTTTTTAAAATTTCATTTTATTAATTATTTACTCCATTTATTAATAATTTTAAATTTGTCTGCTAGATTCACACTCATTTACTTGCAAGTTTATTACTAGGAAATAATTAACAAGCTTCAGAATTATTATTTACTATAATTTTGGTTTAAACAAATAAATCTGAAGAGTTTAAATAAAAACTTAATTTTTGCTTACAATATATATTTTTATTTTTTAATGCAAGTAAAAAAAAACAGTATAATTTGTAACAAAATTTAAAAGAAAAGGAAATGATTTAGATGAAATAAATTTATAATTTCATAATTGTTATAAAAAAAATTATTTAATAATATTCCTTTTGCGCAGGATGTACAAAGAAATTTTTATCTTGACCTTAAGCTCTATTTGTTTATTAAAATTAATACCCAAAGGCATTAATGGCTAACGTTCGTGAAAATCGATTTCCCGCTATATTAATTGTAAATTGCTAATTAGTACTACAGGTCAGTTATTTAATTAGAGGCTTAATTAAATCCGGATTACTTTATCGTTGTTATGCTCATTCTATTGTTAATTAATAATATTTATTTTTAGAGCATTCTTACACAGTGCCCCCTTTCAATTTTTAAGTATGTCCAATGACAACTATCACAATCTTATTAAAATTTTATCAATTTAAAAAAATTAATCACTCGCAGAAAAAAAGACAACGTAATTATAATTTTGCTGGGATATGAATTTTAAAAAAATACTTGCAGCTGTTTTAAGTTTGCAGTTTGACAAAATTTCAAATAAAATTTAGCTTAAAATATTAAAAATTTAAAGCTATACGTCATGAAAATTTTACTAGAATTATTTATCAAAATTGATAACTGTAATTAATTTATTTTAAAATCTATCTAAGCGAGATTACAACTGCAGTGTCCTTTTTTCAATCAATGCTTTAATTTTTTTTAGTTTATTAATTAATTAAATTGAATCACAGTTATGACAATTCAGTCATTGAATATTTTTACTAATTATAGTTTGGCATAAAAATTAATTCGCTTGCGAGTGAAGCGGGCAAAAGGTGTCTTCACTACCTTCTTGCCTCAACCTCCGCGACCCGGCCTCTATTCTCAAAGTCTCTTCAAATTTTTTGAAAATCGCGCACATTTTCTGGTCTATTTCCCCTCTTAGCACTTTTATTAATTTACCTTCCACTGTTACTCCACAGATACTTTCTTCCTTCGCTGTTTTCTACCTTTGTTAAAGCAGGCAAAAGTATTGATAATATATTTATATAAATAAAATAATTAATGAATTTATAAATTAATTTTAGGTTTACTCTGGTTTGACGTACAAATTGACATTGGAATTTCCACATAGCTATCCATACAGTGCACCAGTTGTACGTTTTATAACTTCATGTTTTCATCCTAATGTCGATCATCTTGGTAATATATGTTTGGATATACTAAAAGATAAATGGAGTGCTCTCTATGACGTTCGTACAATTTTATTGTCAATTCAATCACTTCTTGGAGGTAAGTAAAATAATAAAATATATGAGTGTGAATGTAATAGACATCAATCAAATTTAAAATTATAAATAAATAGAGTAAATAATTTAAAAAATAATATTTATAAAAAATGCACTTATTAATCTTAAAATTTTTTTAAATTTTGTTTTATTAATTATTTACTTTATTTATTTATAATTTTAAATTTGTCTGATGCCTGCTACATTCACACTCATTAAAATATATTATAAGGGGCCATTTATAAAATACCTTCGCACTTATGGAAGAGGGGTTGTCGCTTACTGTGATAAAGGGCGTCGGGGGTTTAAGGAAACGTGACGTTTACAACTCATCCTATAATTTTCAAATTTTTTCTATCGGTTTTTTAAAATTTTCCTTTTTTTTTGGTACGATAGAAAGTCATTCGTTTCATATTTGTAAATATATAAATACTTCTACGTATATATTTCCATCATCGGCTCAATAATTTGTTATATTTACTTATGTTTGTCTTTTTTATTATTTTTCTTTTGACCTCGGCATTAGAGTTGCGGTCTAACATAATCAGTTTTCTTTTATATCCAATATCAAAAATTTATTATTGCAATTCATTTATACTATTAACTGATATATTATGTACGGGGGTCGGGTATCTATAATTTTTAACGCAATAGTGATAGAGGGGATCGCATAAAATGTAACGAAAGGGGGGTTTAAAAAGGTAAAATTTTGCGTGAGGTATTTTATGAAAGGTGTCAAAATCAGAAAAAAAATTAATTGATATTTTATTATTAATTATTTTTATTTAGAACCAAACAATGACAGCCCGTTAAATGTCCAAGCAGCTGAATTATGGAACGATCAAACAAAATTTAAAAAACATTTACTTGAAGAGTATCACAGAGACGCTGAACGTAACTCACGAGATTCATGATAAGCAAATTTAACAACATTCATTTATTATCAATACCATCTTTCATAATGCGTCATATTAAGATATTAAATTGAATTAAAATTAAATAAATAAATAAAAAAAAAAGAGCTCATACTCTAATTTATTAAAGTCTAAGACACGTGGCTTTAAATTAACGTGGAGTTATTTAAATAAATAGTAGTGTTAATTAAAGTAAAAGCCACTTGAGTCATCTGATTAAATTTAAAAAAAATAATAATAAATAACTTAAATATTAAATTAAGATAAATAAATTATAAATTAAATCAAACTTTTGATTGTTGTAAAATGACAAAAGATTAAATTATAATTTTTTTTTTAGACAAATTTGTGAGAAAACGCCAACAATAATCATCATTATTTATTTCATTTTACAATAAGTTATTGACAATGCCATTTTTAACAGTAAACAATATAAATATCTAAAATAATTTCGTTCTATCTCAATAATATATCATTGTCATTTTATTCTGAAATAAATATTTTCAATGTATTAATTATTTTTATTACACTATTTATTTTAATCCTATTAATTAATATAATTTCTTTTATACTTAATAATTCCATTTAATCTCTGAATTATTATTTTTATAATTTTAGAAAAATTATTTATAATGTAATTTAAAACCGATGACATCCGGTTTTAAGAAAAATTTTTTAAATATTTTTAAAAGTTGCAACAATTAGAAATTTTCGGATTTGTTTTTCAAATAATCAATTACAAAAAATTAAAAACTAAAAATATGGATATGGAAAAAATTTTAAAAACCATGGGTGCAATTTTAAAAATTTTTTTTTTTAGATATTTTATAGATTTAATTATCTCATTCAAAATCTCTATTAATAAATACAAAAAAATATACAAAAGTAAAAGTAATTGTAATTTTTATACACTAAAAAAAAGTATATGAAATTTCTATAACTTCCTAATGATAGTTCCTATTAATTTTTGTTTATAAGGAAATACAACAGACAGCTTACAATTTTTTATTTTTAAATAAACAAACTAAATATTAATAAATAAATTTTTTAGAATTCATGCGAATGATTTTTCAAAACTAGTTTTAAATTTTATTTTCTAATCGTGCGTAATTTATTTTTAAAAACAATAATTATGTACGATACTCAAGTTAGCCGTTTAATAATTTTTGAATTTTTTTAGAAGCCATAGATTAGAAAAAAAAAATATATAAAAAAATTGCACCTGTAGTTTTTTAAATTTTCTACATATGCATATATTTTTTTTATGCAATTTATTTGTTAGAACTGAAAATTGTTGTCCTCAATGTTCAGGATCATTGATTTATGCGCCTTCTATTTTTAGTGTTATCATTTTATATTAATTACAAAAAAAATTGAGTTATAATAGTAGTGATTACTTTTTTTTTAATATAAAAAATTGACCTCACTGCTCATGGCCAGCAACTTGATAGCATTAAAAAGATATGAGCTCAGTTTATATCCATATGCAAATAAAAATAAGGATTTAAAATAAAAATACTAGTGATTGACTATAGAAAAAAAGTAAAAAATGTTGAATAAATTTTATAAAATTTCTACGTGTAAGTCACTATTAAATTTATCTAGATTGAATTTCAGTGCAAAAAACATTGCAGCTGTTCGAAATTTATCGATCACGTCCACTATACTCCAGGTACACAGTATGTTTTGTATATATATGTATGATATATAAACAAAATATATATAACTGTCTGTATGATATATTACATAAGATGAAAGGTATGAAATTAAATATTTTTCATATTTACGGTGCATTTAATTTCATTCCTTCAATCGTATATTTACTCTCGCTAATTAAATTATCAGAGTAGTAAATATAATTATTTTAATATTTATCTATTTTTAGGAAAAAAAAATAAATGTAGAGGGAGTGGACATTAATTATCTTAAAACTGGAACAGGAAATCATCCAATTCTTTTATTGCCTGGTGCTGTTGGTAAATTCTCATTCAAATTCAAATTCAAATTATTTTTTTTTAATCTTGTAATTGAAACTAAAATACTATTGAAAATATTTTACCCTGATAAGAAATTTAAAAATTTTAAATAATTTGAAACTCAAAACACTAGTCAGTTTAGTAATTTTTGTAAACGTTCTTTTAAATTTTACCTTTATTATTTTGAAAGGTATTTTTGAAAAGTTTAATTTAATATTTTTTATTTGTGTTCATTAAATATTAAAAAAAATGAAACTAAACTTCAAAATGTGACACAATGACGATCTTTTTTTAAACTTCTGAAAATAAAAAGTCAATTAGCACACTTGACTTTGTGACATCTATAAGATAAGAATTTTGAGGCTCTTTTTTGACCTATCAATAGACACCAAAATTTTGACAAAGCGATCAGAAATTTATATCACCGAAAAAATATCTGCTTAAAAGACTTGATACAAGTGACGAAAAAAATTAAAATACAAATAATGGTAAAATAAGTCATCTAAATGATTTTTTAATTGAAATTACGTTTTTTCAACAGAAAAAAAGAAATTTCCTACGATTTCTAAGACCAACATCTGTATGTTTTATATATATATAAAAAATTTGACTTTTGAGTCAAAAAAAAAAATTTGTCTTGTCCTTTTAAAAGACATTTTTATGACATCTTAGTCTCTTGCTACTTGGAAAAAAAAGCAATTGATATAATATTACAAATGAACATTTTTTTTATTATTTTGTCGAGTTTTTTTGACTTTCTATTAAAAGCTCTAAATTTTATCATTTTCTTCCCGACAAAATATGTTCAGAAAAAGTTGATTTTCAACTATTTCTGAACATTTTTTTTTTAAACATCTCAATAGTATCCAAGTGGCACAGAGTCAACTTTAAGATGCCTTAAAAATGTCTTATAAAAAGATAAGACAATTTTTTTTTTACTTCAAGTCACTTTTTTTGGTATAAATACGACATGTAAATGTTGGTTCCGGAGACAAAGGAAATTTGTGTTAGTTTTTTGGTCTCATTTCAATTAAAACGTCATTTAGATGACTTATTTTACCACTATTTGTAATTTGCTTTTTGTCGTCACTCATGTTAAATCTTTTAAGTAGATATTTTTTCGGTGACATTCATTTCTGATTGTTTTGTCAACATATTGATGCCTTATCGATGTCAAAAAGTAGCTTAAAAACTGATATCTTATAGATGTCTCAAAGACAAATGTGCTACTTGGGTATTTAGTCGACTATTTTTTTCCTCCTTGAAATTTCAAAAGTTTAAAAAAAGTTCGTTGTGTCATGTTTTGAAGCTTACAATAATAAACATTTTTTCAACCTTTTGTCAATGATTTTTTTACACAGCTCCTTATACAGAAAATTTTCAAACCATTGTTTTTATACACCAAAGGATTCTATCTCTACTAAGATTTGAATTCATACAGTGATTTATTTTTACATAAATATGTTACAAAATAAATATTTCATGGGATATAAATTAAATATTGACAAAATGTCATTTGGAAATGATTTTTTTTAAATAAATAAGTCTTGGAGCAACGAATCTTTTGATACAATTTCGCTTTGATAGATAAATTTAAACTATAAAAATTATAATTGATAACTTCTTATAATAATTATACTATTTTATTTGAGTATAAATAAATAATTATAATTTATAGGAACTATATGGACGGATTTCAAGCCACAAATTGAAGGTCTAGATAAGACAAAATTTACAATAGTAGCATGGGATCCACCGGGTTATGGAAAGTCTCGTCCGCCAGACAGAGTATTCTCAGACAATTTTTTCGAGCGTGACGCCAAATACGCCCATAATTTAATGAAGATGTTGGGCTTCGAAAAGTTTTCTCTTGTTGGTTGGAGTGACGGTGGAATTACTTCTATTATTCTCGCTGCAAATAATCCACAGAGCATACAGAAAATGGTCGTACAAGGATCTAATGCTTTCATACTGCCTCATGAAATTAAAATATATGAAAGTACGTCGATAGTTTTTATTTGAATATATGCATTACAAATAAAAGAAAGAAAATTATGAATCGTAATTCCAAGTAATGAAATGAGCATTAAATATTTTTTACAGGCAATAAAAATATAGATACATGGTCTGAAAAAATGAGAGCGCCTTTGATTGCAATCTATGGGGAAGAGTATTTGAGAAAAACTTGGTCTGATTGGGTTGACGCAATGAGTAAAATTTTCAAAGATAATGATGGAGATCTTTGTAAAAATCATGTTACTAAAGTTAAATGTCCTACATTAATTGTGCAGGGTAAAAAAGATGTATTAGTTGATCAATCACATCCTGTTTATTTAAAAAATAATATTCCTAACTCCAGGTTAGTATTTTTATTAATTTTTTTACCCGTCAAAGACATTCTCAAACAGCTCCCTCCTTTTTTTTAAAAAATTTTTGATGACTCAACTCTCATAAGCGGATCAAAATCTTAATTGATTGAAAAAAAATTTGAATCCTAAGGTAAAAGACTTAGTACCCGATCAGGAAACTAGTATTCAATTACTCTATGTATTTATATATCTATATTTAGTCAAATTTAGTAAATACAGATATACAAATACATGACTAATCGGGTACTAATTCCCTGATCGGGTACTAAGTCTTTTACCTTAAGGTTTTAATTTTTTTTTCAATCAATTAAGATTTTGATCCGCTTATGACAGTTGAGTCATTGAAAATTTTTTTAAAAGGGGGGGGGGGGCTGAGAATGGCCTTCGTAGTTGAAATTTCGGTGAGATATAAATAAAAAAAAGAAAATTACTTACAATTGACATCAATCGGAAGTTAAACGAAATTTGTTAAATAAATTTCAGTAAAATCTTCATGTCAATTTTATAATTTGAATTTTCAAATTTCATAGGCTAAAACTTATTCAAAAAATTTCGTTTAACTTCTAATTGATAACAACTGTAATTTTTTTTAAAATCTGAATCTTGGCGAAACTGCAACTACGTTTTTTTTTTTTTAATGAATGCTTCAATTTTTTGAATTAATTTATAAAATTTTAATACTGTTTTGAAAGTTATTCCATATTTTTGAAAAGTGGGGGTCACTGTCTGAAAGTGCCCTTAGTAATTAATAAGATTTGAACTAAAAGATTTTTTTTTATTTTTTAGAGTGGAGATTTTTGAAAAAGGCGCTCACAATCTTCACCTAAGATATCCTGACGAATTCAACAAATTGATAACTGAATTTTTATTAGAATAAAAATAAAAAATAACTTGTTTTTCTATTTGACTGGAATAAATCGTGATAATCTTGTAAGATTTTGTTTAAACTTTTATATAATCTGTTTACATTAAAATTTATTAAACTTAAACCAACAATGAGTTGTCAAAAATAAATGACTTACTATTTTTAATTATTTGCTCATTTAAAGTTACATGCATAATTAATATGACATATAGATAACATTGATTTGAAAATCAAATTTCATAAGATAAAGATTATCTTTAAATAAATAATTCAATGACCTCGAAATTTGATTATGCGCTAATATTATATTATATTTAAAAACTTATATTTACCACTTTACATTTTAAAAGTTTGAAATAACTAAGGCGGCAATAATGTTACTTAAAACATCAGCAACATTTTTTACAAACAATTCCACTGGTTTACATCAAAAAATTAATTTTAAAAGGATTCATTTTGGTATACGAAATTTTTCTACTAATAATAATGCATTCAAGGTAAATTATATAAGGTATTTTTTAAAAATATAAGAATTTTGTAATTAATAAATAATTTTTAGGAGAAGAAAATAAATGTCAAAGGTGTTGATATTAATTGTGTTAAAGCTGGTACTGGAAAACATGCTGTCTTTCTTTCAACAAGTACATTAGGTAATTTTATATATATATATATATTAGAGTGTTTCAAAAAATCGACTTTTTTTTTCTCGAAGAACATTGAAAAATCGACAGAGTATCTCTAGACAAAGACCCTGTAAAATACGAGACCTTAATATTAATATTTAAAGGTGGCGATTCACGATTTTCTATTTTCCATTTAAATAACATAGGAAAAAAAGAATTTTAAGTTTGGAATTTTATACCTCGGCAATGGCTTATTGAACACATAAGTTCAGGACATATTTTTGTCGAGAATTAAACACTCTACAAAAAAAGTCTTTTATCATTTTTTGATAAATCCATCCGTTCAAAAGTTATCCGAGCTCAAAGTTAAGTTAGAGTAAATTTCAAGATCATTTTATTTTTCCGATGAAACTATTGGACTTATCATAAAATGTCGCAGAATCTTTTTTGTAGACAATTTTATTTCCTACGAATTAGTATTGATTAATTTTTTTCGAATTCTGCATTATTTTCTAGTTATTTCCATTTTAATGCCAAGTTCTCAAAATCGATCAGAACACTATTTTTTAGGAGCTTGGCATTAAAATGGAAATAAGATACTTAAGTTTCTGTCAAAAAACTGTTTATTATAATAAAAATATGAAAATATACTACTTATTATAGTTTAAAGCTTCATAACTATTCTACGTTAGTTGTACGAAGGAAACACTCCGATGCTTTTTTGCAGAGTATTAAATTTCTTACAAGACTATGCCCTTCGATTTTCGGAAAAAAAATTTTTTCAATACTTTTATCTGAAAAAATAAAAAAATAATTTTTTACATGCAATTCAAATGGGAAAATGAATATTCGTTGAGCTCAGTAGGATTGAGATTTTAAGCTGCTCTGTAGGGAGGATTTTTTTTAAACTTAAAACCAACTTTTGAACTACAGGAAAAATGATTTTTTAAAAATTTATTTAAATGAATTAATATTTAGGAAGTATATGGACGGACTTCAAACCACAAATTGAAGGCTTAGATAAAACTAAATTCACAATTGTCGGGTGGGATCCACCGGGTTATGGAAAATCTCGTCCGCCAGACAGATATTTTTCACCGGATTGTTTTGCACGAGATGCTGAATATGCTCATGAATTAATGAATATTTTGGGCATTCAAAAATTTTCTCTTGTTGGTTGGAGTGGCGGTGGCGTTACTGCGATAAATATCGCTGCTAATTATCCTTACTGTGTTGATAAACTCGTTTTGATAAGTTGTGGTACACATGTATCTTCTAAAGAAATAGATACTTACAAAAGTAAATATTATTAAATATAAAAAAATATTACTCTATAATTTAAATATTTCATTTATTAAATATTTAAAGGTATGAGAGATGTAAATAAATGGTCTGACAAAATGAAAGGACCTTTGGTAGCTATTTATGGTGAAGAGAATTTGCAAAAAATGTGGAACTCATGGGTGGACGTAATGGTTGAACTTTTTGAACATGACAAAGGTGATCTTTGTCGTACGGCTGCCACCAAAGTCAAATGTCCTACATTAATTGTACACGGTAAAAAAGATATTGTTGTCTATCCAAATCATGCTGCCATCCTAAACACTAGTATTAGTAATTCAAGGCGTGTATATTAAATTTTATAATATGTTTTTAAATTTTTTGTCTTAATTATTGTAAATAATTTATTATATTTTAGAGTGAAAATATTTGAAGAAGGAGGGCATAATATTCATCTGAGATTTCCCGACGAGTTCAATAATTTAATTACAGAATTTTTATTAGAAGAAAACTGAAAGATTTTTAAAAATAATCTAGTATTTTGAACAAATAATTTAACTATAAAATAATCGTCGTTTTTTTTTGTTATTGTCAAGACAGTAATATCATTGTTCTGATATAATTTAAATAAATTATTCACTCCACTGATTAAGAAATCTAATTTTGAATGATTTGAGATTACGTAACTCTAAATCACTTTGAATCATTCCAAATTTTCTGAATTATTTTGCTTTCGAGTATAAATTTTGGAATGAATCATTTTAAATTATATTGAATTAAAAAATACCGAAATATTATTTTCTGATTTGAAATTATTTTAAATGATTTGAGCTCTTGAATTATTTCAAATTAGATCAAATTAGAAAATAATATCGTAATTTCTGGTTCTTTGGACAATTTAGAATTATTTGAAATCATTTGAACGCTCGAATCATTTCAAATTAATTCAAATAAGAAAATAATATCGCAATTTCTGGATCATATTTTTATGATTTAAAATAATTCGAAGTTGAAAATTTTTAATTATTTTGAATAATTTCAAATTATAATTTTATGATATGATACAATATGAAATAATTTAGATTTTTCAAATCAGATTTTTGATTTTTTTGATTTTTAGATTTCAAATTAGATTTTTTAAAAAAATAATTAAAATATAAATCACGTACTTGTTAGTGAAATTTAAATATGTCGTCTGATGTCGGCTAGTTTTTTAAGAATTACAAAAATATAAGAAAAAAAAATAAAATAAGTATATAGACCTTTGCTTTGGCTTTTTATTTCTACTAATTTTTCACTTTTGAAAAATAATAAGAACAAAAAATTTTAAAAGTTACGGACTAGTACTTGAAGTTATTCACTACAATAAAGCAGTAAAATATTTATAATTTTAATAATAGTAATAACAAAAGCACCTTAACAAACAAGCTAATGATATATATTTTACGTGCAAAAACTATATGTCCATGCTTCATTGCATTTTATAAGGCATACTAAAGTACTCAGATACAAGTCACACCCTTCCGTTTACTTTTACTCCTTAGATATCGTTAATTTTTTATTTTAAAATTCCCATTCTGCATTTTACTCCTCCGTAAATACTAAATAACTATTTTTTATTTGCTTAAATCTATAAAAATACTGTTGATTAAATCGTCGCCTCAATTCTCTTTGAGTGAGTACTCATAGAATACTTACAAAAAACCTCTCAGTACCTCGACGATGCGGTAGAATGAATTTGCGTTCAATGAGCCCAAGACAGGGTTGGGTGACCAGAAAAATCGATTCAATTGCCGATATCCTTCAATGCATAAAAATCATTTCCAATAGTAATTTATAAAAATTACTTTTATTTACTCAACATTATCTAATATTATTAATTTTTAAAAATATTTTATTCGAGTACTCAAAGGTATAAAAATATAAATTACAATTACTTTTAAAAATTGTAAATGCTGAGAAATTCAATGCGTTGTCTGATGCAGTAGAAAGTGGATTTTGTGCTACTTGTGATCACTCCTTTTATGTCAAGTGAGGCTGAATCCCAAATTTATTTCCTTATACAAAATTTATATATATAAATATCTATCATTATGCAATAATTAATTTTTATTATTAATTACAAAAATTTGTAAATAAATTCAATAAAAACATTCAAATAAATTAAAATTTTTTAATTAGACGTTTTAATTAATTAATGATGATTTAATATTTATGTGGGTATATATCAAGGCCTTATTATCTACAAATACATATATATGTAAACCTTGTATAATATATAAATCAATAAACTCAAGTGACATCAGTTATAAATATAAAAATGAACTTTTCGATGTCTATTCCAGTTGTTTTATAATATTCAAATATTAAATGTTTATCAAATATATAAATAATTATATATACATATATTTGTTCATAATATTTAAATAAAAGATACGATCAATGTGAAAGGAAACTTCCGCGAGGCGTAGGTGACATGCGTGGAAATCCTTTAGTCTTTAGGCGTACGCCCTTTTTGATGACAAAAATATATCATTTTTATTTGTTTTTAAAAATAATTTAATTGCTCTATACACTGGCAAATTAGCAATTAAATAAAAGAAAGGAAAATTTACAAATAAAAAAAACATTTAAAAGTGTTTGTATATGGACAGAGTTTCCAAATATGGTCAGCGTGTTTCTCGCCTCGATTCATACTGATCTCTTCCATTCCCTCTCTCTTAACTTTATATATTTATTTATTTTTTTATGCAGTATTATATATGTCGAGATTTAAAAACCGGCAGTACAGGGTCCAGTTAAGAATAAAATGAATACCAAGACTTTTAAAACCACCACTAAATTCTCATATATGTTTTTATCATCCTGACCTTTGACTCCATTTGATTATTATTTCCCATAATACTTATTTCAAATAAAATGTTTATATTAAAGTATATACTTTTATTAATGTAACTGTTTTTTACTATACACATCTGTATTATACATATATGATATACATGTATATTAATAATAATCATTAGTAAATTTTATAGCAAATTTTTTAATTCATATATTTTGGATGAAATTTTCAGAGTAAATTTATTTTCCATTGAGTTTTTTATGATTAAAAAATAAAAATTAATTTATAGATATATTTTTAAAATAAGGAAGATATAAATATGATGAATGATGACTCATATATACAATATGAGTAGACTGTATAGTAACACACCTTCATTCTCAATCCTTTTTTCATTCAAACTCTTACATTACATTCTATTTATATTTTATTAAAATTTTTATATACGTAAGACTTTAAATAATACACCAGTATATGTATATATACATATATAAAAAAAAATATCTTAAGTTTTACATGACGATATCACCTTCATTGCCGCAGTATTTTCGCGATAAACGAGAGGACGATACCTTGTACGGTAACTTGGATCGCTGGACGTTATTTCAATAAGATATCGAGTACTTGAGACTCTCGGTACATAACGAGAAAGCGGGACTAAAAATTGACCTCATTATCATCTTACATACTATTATTATATATTAGACATTTATATATATTTTAAATTTATTTAATTACTAATAAGAATATAAGTACAGATAAATAAATATTTTGATATTAAACTTTATCTATTATTTTTTTTAGTGTTTTGACATTCTAGACATAATCAATACAACGGTGTCAACACATGTAAAAAACACTGGGTTACTCACACGAACATGTTTCGATTGAACGAGCTTAAAGTCCTAGAAATTCCCCTCAATGTCCTGCGCACACGCCATTAAAAAAAAACATTTACCTAAAAAAATAAAAAAAATGTATGACTCATTCTTGTATTTTTACATAAAATATTTCCAGTCAATATTTTTTTATAAAAATTTTAAATTTGTTTTTATTGATAATTTGGAGCTAAAATTTCATGATACTGAAATTAGCCGTCTAATAGTTTTTTGATTTTTTTTTTAAACGATGCATTTAAAAAAAAAGTATTTTAAAAAATTGCACCTGTAGTTTTTTAAATTTTCTACAGATGCATATTTTCAGTTTTTTTTTTTAAATTGTTAAAAAAAATCAAAAATTGTCAATTGTCTGCTAACTTCAGGATCATTAAATTTAAAATATCAAGATTAAGAACCACAACAATTGAGACCAAAAGTAAATGTGATGTCATTCTTAGCTTTTGATGGCAGCTCTATATACGTGCAATCAAGTGACCAAATGAAGGACAATGAACATGAGAGACGTTAAATCGAGCGTGTCATCATTCTATTATTTACATTACTCTTTATATTAATATATTGCGCAAGAAACATATATATACCACGAAAAAAATAAAAACTTTTGCACGAAATATTTTTTACTGTTTAATTAAATGAACTTTAATGAAAGTATTCATTAGAGTTCTATTTATAGAGTAATACTTTTTTTTTCATATTTTTTATATCAATCCCGTTACAACTGATGACCTGACGTTTAACGTCATCACCGTAGCATGTACTCACATCATGTTCTTCAAAGTTAAGTGGTCCAATACATTTTCCAAGCTTTTACTGTCTGAGATCGGATATTGTTGTTTATATTGATGTTGATGCAGGCTTTCAATGTCTGCAATTTAATATTAAAATCAATAATCCACAGTCTATAGTATGTAGTCTATGAAAAATATAAACAAGTACCAAGTATATTTTTCTACAGTCTCAGTAAGTACGTTCATGATCCATACAAGGTAACGTCTACCAGAGATTGTCGTGTACTGTCTCGAGTCGTGTTGAATTTACTTCAGTAATAGAACCACGCCTGGTTAATAAATTTTACTATCATTAATTTATTATATTAATTTACCGCGAGAAATTAAAATTTTTAAATCTATTATATTTTTGATGCAAAAATTTGAAAATTTCATTCAAAATATTTTTCTTAATTGAAGAAACTCAAGTTTATTTCAAAATATTTTGATTTTTGCAGGTGTAAAGATATGAAATTAATAATAATTTATATAGATTTATTATTTGAAAGAATATTGTTTTCACAAAAGTTATTTTTTCTCAGTGCATTGCATTGAATAATTATGAGATTGAGATTTAGACTGCGACTAAATATTTAATGATTATATTAATTAAAAAACCAATTACTTAAATTATTTAATGTTGATCTTATTTGGAGTCGAGCAGTCAAGTACTAAGAATCTTCAAGTACTTTTACATTAAGCAGTTTCACATATCATACGTAACTTGTCTATATAAAACATCAACATGTTTTTATGCCTGGATGACAAACATAACATGTTTCTCGACAAATAATTTATTTAACTTGTAATTCAATGTAATTTAAATGCCTTTTATAAATAAATAGACAACTTATTTATTAATCAATTGTAACACATGTATCATTTATTTTTATTATTACAATTGCTGTTGTTTATATTTTAAAATTACTAAATTTAGCCGACGTCTCAAAATTTTTGGATTTTTTTAAGAACAATAAATTTAAAAAAAAAATATTTAAAATAATTGCACTTATAGTTTTTTAATTAGCTACATGTGCATATTTTTTAGTTTTTTTTTTTAAATGACGAAAAAAAAATTCGAAAATTGCTAATTGTCTGTTAACTTCAAGATCATTATATTTTTTATTTTGTACATAAAACTCAAATTAACTAAATAAATTAAGATTTGTGTTAGTACTCAAAAAGGGTGTGTACCAGTCGTGGTGACTCATGTTATTGACTTTCTTCCTCGCCAAACTTGCTGCTATATACCTGATGCAGTAAGATAAATATTTTTTTTTTAACATTTAAAAATATTAAATAAACAAACGTAATATTTAATTTATAAACAAATAATTAATTATCAAATATTTTCAAAGTAAAATTAATTTATGGATTGAAAAACTGTATTCTAAAAATAAACAAGAGTAATTACCGCAATTACTTTATTTAAATTTTTTACTAATACTACTGCGATTGATTAGTTTACTGACCAGTAGATTATAAAGATTAATTACTCATTACTTATATTATCAGTTTAAGATTAAAAATAATAACACCAACCAGTAATTATTTTTTGTTATTGTTATCTATGTGGTTACTAATTACCTAATAATTAAGAACTAGTTAATGGTTACGGGTATTTTTCAGATAAATTTTTTTGTAAATAAAATTTTGAAAATTTATTTTTAAAAATGTGATAAAGTGTTTATATATATATATATATTTTTATATTGTTATAATTTTATAAATGGCTTTAAAAATGTTGATTTGTATTCATCAGTAAACTCCAGACAGTCTCTTTACGTAGGCGTTAATTTTGGAGTAACTCCGCTGTCTTGATCACAATAAATTATAATTTATAATTTTAAATTATTATTAAAACAATAAAAATAATATAAATTAAACATAATCTATAGCCCATAGCTCATAGCTAATAAATAATTCATAAAAACAACGAAATATAAATATTTTTAAAAAATGCGGGAAAATTAAATTTTTTAAATATTTAAAAAACTTAATATTTATTACAATCACAATTGTAAATTATTTCACAAATAAATATTTGTTATTGCAAAAAAAAGATAAAGTATAAAAATTTAGAGTAAATGTAGTCTGGAAAAATAAGTATTTTTTTTTTTACTTTTTTTATTATTTAGTATGCAGTTGGCACCACTGGATTATGCTGCAAATATTGAGACATGCGCAGAGTAATTCTTGCGTGTATAAGTGTGCAGATGGGGAAAAATGGGTTTTAACCAATGGGAATCCGTGACGACGATGACCCTCAATTGCCTTCCCCACTTTTCTTCACTGGATAGACTTGAAAATCTGTAACGTTCGCCGCGGCCATCGCATTCGTTTGTGGGCTTACACAGAGTTTGGTGAAAATCGTTTAACGCTACGAGCTTTATTGCTTTATTTAATATTTCATACAAGACATTTTATAAAAACCATTCAAAATGAGGGAAATCGTGCACATCCAAGCTGGTCAATGTGGTAACCAAATAGGAGCTAAGGTAATTAATATTTTTATAAAATATACTACATTTAATTTACATATAAGTGTGCCGTGTAACGGTCATCAACGCGGCGTCTATTTCTATTCATTCATTTTATTTTATTTTACTACTCTGTAAATTAATATATTTTTATTTTCTCATTTTTGCCAAAATTTCATCGGGTTTTATTTTAAATTTAAAAATTAAATTTTATTTCGCTTTAAATAAAATAATTTTATTATACAGGAAATCAATAAATTAATTATTGATTTATCTGATAATTAGTTGCGGTCTTACGGAATAAAAATAAAATAAAATAAAATAAAATGAATAATAGAATAGAAAAAAAATGAATATTGATCTGTCATGGCGACATTATTCTACCGGCCGGCATTAAATTCAACGGTTTTTAATTTTATTTGGACGCAGAGTGTTCTCGAAAGCGTCTCCTCGTTTGCGCATGGCTGCTATTGTTGCCGACTTCCATTTTTTCTACCCACAATTCCTAATGGTAAATTTCAGTTAGAAATTCCAAGAAAAAAAATAAATAAATTCATCAAATTTTTCTAAGTATGGAGTATGCGTACTAATAAAACAGTACCTGGGATATGAAATCAAGTATTTTATAAATAATAAAATATTGCCAGGGTGTGGCATTGGATTTAATGTAGCGTCTGGCAGGATACCGACCGGTTGATGCGGCAAGAGGATTGAGCGGATGCGCGCGCAACAACTCTCTTTCTTCCTGTCTCTAAGCATTATATATTTTTACTGTCTTTCTATTCCTCACCTATACAAATATATCTAAATATATACGTATACATACTCCATGCTATTCATATAATTTTTATCTAGCTGTGGCTTAACCTGGGCTGTAACCTCAGGATATTCGTAAAAAAAATGATCAATAATTTTCTATACTTTTACAGGAAAGAAAATAATTTTCCTGCTTTATTTTCACTCATTAAATTTAATGGCAAACAAGATTACGATAATGAGTAAATTAAAATTCTTATGAATGAAAATAATTTGGGCTGCAATAAATCGTACCATCCAGGGACATTAAATTTTAGACCAAGGACATCTAGTCTTATGTCTTACACTCAGTAGATTACGTGATTGACGATACAGTACTGCAAGACGTGCCCAAATAAAGCAAAAAGATATTTTTTTCTTTTTCTTTTACATTTTTTTCGAAGCAAATTGTTCGCTCGTTGCCGAGCCTGATATATATGTATATTTATATCCAGGTAGCCGGCTATTGATCGCGTCTGAGTTCAACCTCCGAGCAATTTTCATTTACCGTTTCAATTATTTTTACAACGAATTAACTCAGGATATATTATAAGTAATTTTCATTGTAATTATTTTCAAGTTTAGAAATAATGGGTTCTATAAACTGAGAGTTTAATATTGCAGTTAAATGAAGCAGCTGCTCATGTTCTCTGTCCTTTTTAGTCTCACTTACTCTTTAGGGTCGGGTATTTGACGTAAGCCAGATGCTCGTGTCTATTAGTACCCGTTATATATTACATGATTCTCCGAAGGTTCAATTTAGATATTGTTGAAAAAAAACTACCTTATTTTTACCTTTCATTAATTTTAATTATCACTATTTTACTTGGAAAAAATTTTTTTTGAGTATTAAAAATTTTAGAAAAAATTATGATTCTGAAGCTAAGGGACAATTAACAATTTTCAGATTTTTTTTTCAACAGTTTAATTATAAAAAAAAAAATAAATAAAAATATGCACGTGTAGAAAATTTAAAAAACTACAGGTGCAATTTTTTGTAATAATTTTTTAAAAATAATTTATCGATTTTAAAAAAATTCAAAAATTATTAAACGTCAGCTGACTTTAAAATCATAATTCTGAAGTTAATAAACAATTGAAAATTTTCCGATTTTTTTTTTCAATGAATTAATAATAAAAAAAAAAAAAAATATGCACATGTAGAAAATTTAAAAAACTATAAGTGCAATTTTTAAAAATATTTTTTTTTATAATTTATTGTGTTGGAAATAATTCCAAAATTATTAAACGTCAGCTGACTAGTATTATAAAAAATTTTGTTTTCTTAATGAAGATAAAAAAATCAATGATAATAATAATGAGTAATTAAAGCGATAATTAATAAATATCGTCCTTATTAAATATCGCTCTATTTAAAGCGATAAAATATTGTTTTTAAGAATTAAATAAAACTTGATGACACGAAAGAAAAATGTGCTAACAACCTGGCCTTGTTTGGTATCTACTAGATACGGCTCGATTACGAAATATATATAAAAAAAATAATTAATTAATTATAATTCAATTTAATTTAATGGAATTTAAATAAATTATTAGCAGTATTTTGTGAGAATGAAATTATTTATAAAAACCGGTATAAAAAAGGACAAATCGTTATTTAGAGTACGTAAGTTGTAACTTTGATCATTTCTATATATAGTAATGACATTGGTGAGTCATTTAGCTTTATAATACATAACATCGACCAGTGGGAAGTGAGGGGGCAGTTCTGAGTAAGAGGCAGACAGAAAGCTGAATTTAAAAGTCCGAGAGAGAAAAAGCTGGTTTTGGTTGACGTTCTTATATGGTGATCATGAATGCCGAGTTTTCATATGCAACGAGGCGACATTTTTTTCTTTTATATACACAGAAAAAAAAACGGAAAATCAATATTTTCTTGAGCAATCGAACGAATTACTGCAGTATTAATTTTATATCTAACGCAAAGAATCATTTTCTTGACAAGAAAATAAAAATTTATTATGTTATTGAAGTTAGCCGACGTCTAACAATTTTCAAAATTTATTTAAAACGATAAATTATAAAAAAAAATTATTTTAAAAAATTGCACTTGTAGTTTTTTAAATTTTCTATATGTGCATTTTTTTAGATTTTTTTTTTTGTAATTGATTTGTTGAAAAAAAAAAATCTAAAGTTATTGTCTGTTGACTTGAATGATCTTGAAGTTGGACTATTCACAATTTTGGAATATTTATTGCAAAAAATCATTTACAAGAAAAACTAAAAATATGTACATCTAGAAAATTTAAAAAACTACAAAAATTTTCTTTTTTTTTTGTAATTTATCATTTTTAAATGAATCCAAAAATTATGAGACGTCAGCTAACTTCAGGATCATATTTTATGTACACTATGACAAAAAAAAGACCAAGATATCTTGAAATAAAGTCGAATTTCTTCGATTAAGAAAATAATTTTGAATAAAATCTTAAAATTTTTACTCCAAAAATAAAGTAGATTAAGAATTTTTAATATCATAATTTCTCATGATAAAAATGAACAAAAATTCTAAACCTTTTTTTCTCAGTGTGTATATGAAAATTAAAAAAAACCCTCGACAAATTATGACTTACAAAAAATACATGTATAATTTTGGGTCATTAAATCCCAGTCTACTTTATTACTACAATTAATTTTATTAAATTAAAAGTATGATGAGACAAGGAAGAAAAAGAAGAAGATTGAGAATAAAAAAAGACTAGTCGCCGAGGTCTTTGAACGGTAGGAAATACCGCGTGGGCGGTGAGCCATACTCTCATATCCGAACGTGTATTATAACAACTGGCTCTTCTTATTCTTGTTCTTGTTCTTCAGCTCAGCCGTGGTCGTATTGTTACTGACGGATTACATTGCGTTTTATTTCTTGCCGGTTGAGTGCACAACCAGCTTTAGCTGTAAGATGATGGTTGAGAGACTAGATTGACCGGGACTTGGAATGTTATGAAGCAATAGTTGTTATACGAACGGTACTGGGTATAATGGTGTGTTAATTAGTCTCGATTGGCACTCAAGCGATTCGAGGTGCAACGGAGCCATCGAAATATTTATCTGCTGGGGTGAATAATAATGTCGGATGCTGAATTATTTTAATTAATATCCGTGATTTTTAATTATTTATCATCAGTTATTACACGCTAACCAATAGATACAGTCATTGAACTTATTAAATTATTAATTTTAATTATAATTATTAAATATGCTAATTATTTTTGTATATTATTTTAGTTTTGGGAAATCATCAGCGATGAGCACGGAATTGACCCAACTGGAGCCTACCACGGAGACTCAGATCTTCAATTGGAGCGTATCAATGTCTACTACAATGAAGCATCCGGTGGAAAATACGTACCACGCGCCATCCTCGTCGACTTGGAGCCTGGTACCATGGACTCTGTCCGTTCCGGACCATTCGGACAGATCTTCCGACCCGACAACTTCGTCTTCGGACAGTCTGGAGCCGGTAACAACTGGGCCAAGGGTCACTACACCGAAGGTGCTGAGCTCGTAGACTCAGTTCTCGATGTCGTACGCAAGGAAGCCGAAAGCTGCGACTGCCTTCAAGGTTTCCAGCTGACTCACTCCCTTGGTGGTGGTACTGGATCCGGTATGGGTACTCTCCTGATCTCCAAGATCCGTGAGGAATACCCCGACAGAATCATGAACACTTACTCTGTCGTACCATCGCCAAAAGTATCTGACACCGTTGTCGAGCCCTACAACGCAACTCTCTCAGTCCACCAGTTGGTCGAGAACACCGACGAGACCTACTGTATTGACAACGAAGCCCTCTATGACATCTGTTTCCGTACATTGAAATTATCTACACCAACTTACGGTGACTTGAACCATCTTGTATCACTTACCATGTCTGGTGTTACAACTTGTCTCAGGTTCCCAGGTCAATTGAATGCCGATTTACGTAAACTTGCCGTCAACATGGTACCATTCCCACGTCTCCACTTCTTCATGCCCGGTTTTGCACCACTTACATCACGTGGTAGCCAACAGTACAGAGCTCTCTCAGTACCAGAGCTTACACAACAAATGTTTGACGCCAAGAACATGATGGCTGCCTGCGATCCACGACACGGTAGATACTTGACCGTTGCCGCAATCTTCCGTGGACGTATGTCGATGAAGGAAGTCGACGAACAAATGCTTAACATTCAAAATAAGAACAGTTCATACTTCGTTGAATGGATTCCAAACAACGTTAAGACTGCAGTCTGTGACATTCCACCACGTGGATTAAAGATGTCAGCAACATTTATTGGTAACTCAACAGCCATCCAGGAATTGTTCAAACGTATCAGCGAACAATTTACCGCTATGTTCAGAAGAAAGGCTTTCCTTCATTGGTACACTGGTGAGGGTATGGATGAAATGGAATTCACTGAGGCTGAATCAAACATGAATGACTTGGTTTCTGAGTACCAACAGTACCAGGAGGCTACCGCTGACGAGGATGCTGAATTCGACGAGGAACAAGAAGGCGAAGTTGACGAAAACTAAATTTAAATTTTACCTCGTCCTTTTTTTTACCTATCCACATTCAATGCACGTGTTCTATCACGTACACGCTTCTTAATTATTATTATTATTATAATTATAATTTTTCCTCCAATTACTCGTTAATTTCTATATATATATTTTTCTTTTTTGTACGGACAATGATTAATTTTTTTTTTTCGACCAAGTTTAAACAATATGACGCATTTATGTTTATATAATTCCGTCTTAATTTGTTGCTTACTTTATATATATGTAATAAATAATAAATGAAAAAATTAAATTAATTTTCACCAAAAGCTTGATGTAAAAGAAGTCGTGACTCTGCAGTGTATTAATAGGTAACTTTAGTTACCTGCGTCATCTTTTATTAAATTATTATCAAATAAAGCAACTCTTTATTAATATATATATATTGTTTGTGTTTATCCATTTATTATTATTATTAATATTCATTTCCTGTCATTTATGTTTTATTTGTCTCCTAGTATTTTATCAACTAACTTATTATCTTTTTTCGAGTAAACCAGCATAATAAAAAATTGACTTGGATAAATTTAATTGTATCGAATTTTTCGTGATTATAATTAACTTAGAAAAATAAATAATTAGTATAAATTGATTATTGGAGTTTATCTTTTAAAAAATATTGGCTTAATTTTTTTGATAAAATTATAAGAGTAGAATTCTGAATTGAATGAAATTAAAATTTAAAATTAAATATTTATATTTTTATTTAAAAAAGGATTAAAGTAAAAGACCTAGTACTTGATCACTATGGATTTGTATGTCGATATTTTGTAAAATTTAACAAACATATTTACAAGTACATGAGTGATCGGGTACTAATTCCCTGATCGAGTACTGGGTGTTTTATTTTAGTTGTAATGAATGCAAACCACCCTGATAACTACACGGAGAAAAAAATATAGTAAAATTTACTAAAAAATATAGGAATAATTACTAAATTTAGATAGTAATCTTGAAACGCTTAAGATTTATAGGAAAAATTCATAAACAGATAAGTAAATTTTACTATCCCGTTTAGTAAATTTTACTATTCCGTTTAGTAAACTTTACTATCCCGTTTAGTAAATTTTACTATCCCGTTTAGTAAATTTTACTATTCCGTTTAGTAAACTTTACTATCCCGTTTAGTAAATTTTACTATCCCGTTTAGTAAATTTTACTATCCCGTTTAGTAAATTTTACTATTCCGTTTAGTAAACTTTACTATCCCGTTTAGTAAATTTTACTATATTAGAATGGAAAAAAATTAAATTAAATTTTTATTAGCTTTTAACTTTTTTATTATTATTACTATCATTTTAATTATTATTGTTATTTATGTCATCTGTATTGGTGTTGGTGTCGATTTTTGTTTTTTAAAAAATCACTGGTTACAACCGAGATTCGAACCCTGATCTCCCGCGCGCGAGTCCTTTCCTATGTCTGACAGCTCGATGTCTCATTTGGACAAATGTTTCAGAACTTGTAATACATATTTGTATATGCTATTCCCACCAAATTTTAATTTTATCTATACATAGTAGAATTTACTATACATATAGTAAAAAAACATAATCGTATTAGCAAAAAATACATTGCGTATAGTAATTTTTAATATTTTGTATAGTAACAAATCCTATATTGTATTAGAAAATTTACTTTCTTAAATTTGTATTTATTAAAAATACTTATAGTAAAATTTACTATACAGATAGTAAAAAATACAATTGTGTTAGTAAAAAATACAACACGCATAGTAATTTTTAATATCTTATTATGTAATTATTACTAACTAGTAAATTTTACTAAATGTTTAGTAATAATTACAATACAGAATGTATTTTTTCATATCTGTTAGTAAATTTTACTATAAGATTGTAATTTTTACTATATTTTTTTCTCCGTGTAGTTGAGCTCAATTTTACATGAAACAAGACATAAATTTATTGTAGTAGTTAACATAAAATTGAGCTCTGGTTATCAGGGCAACAGTTTTGTATTATTTAAAAACAGCTGTTGGTAAAGCTGATAATAATATAAAAGTTTATCAGTTGTCGTTTGATAATCTACAATTAACAACCAATCATCAGTACATAATATCCCTGATAGCCACCTTAACCACAAGTTAACTTCAAGCTATCCCTGATAGCCAAGTTGACGAGAAACTTGCAGCCGCAACTGGACACTAAGTTGACCGCCAACAGTTGGTACCTCCAATAGTTGATAGACATTTTCTGAGAAACTTGGTGGCAAAAGTTGGAAATTCAATAAGTTGACGATCACTTTCTGAGAAAGTTGACGGTAAGTTTGCATTCAACTTTCTCAGAAACTTGCATTCCAGTTGCGGCTTCATACTGGCGCCAACTTTCTGAGAAAGTTGGCAGTAACTTGTAGCCTAAAGTTGTAAAAGCTGAAGTTGTCGATAACTTGTCGTCAAGTTGGTCGGAAACTAATGAATGTCCAACTTTTTCACGACCAACTCGTGTTATCAGGGTATTGCCGTAATTTAAAGCCAATTCAAAGGAAAGTGTTGGAGAGCAAACAGTTACTTTTAAGTTGACGGTAAATTGTCTGTAAACTTAAATTCAATTTAACTACAAGTGTTACTGTCAGACAATGACGTCAAGTTGATTGAAAGTTTAACTTCAAATTGACGGCAATTGATTTGCATCAATTTGCACGCAAGTATTATCCAGCCAAGGCTTGTCAGAAACTTGTAAAGTTAGCCGAAAATGTTTCACTGCAGAACTTGCTGACCAATTATATTTGAAGTGTAGCTATCAGGGATCAAGCCTAGAATTAATCCTATATTTTTATATTTCTTTTAGAAATATAACTTAGGTAAGAGACCCAGGACCCGATCAGGAAACTATTACCCGATCATTCATGTATTTGTATATCTATATTTACTAAATTTTACTATATATAGATGTACAAATACATGAAGTGATCGGGTACTAGGTCGTTTACCTTATTGTAAAGGGTCTCATGTCGCAATTTTTAAAATTAAAAAAAAAGCGGAAGCTATTGGTTTCGGTCTGATTTTTGAAAATCGAGTTTTTTTGTCTGACGATATCTTCGAAACGAATCAACTGATTTGAATGTGTTTTGCGGCAATCGAAAGGCCTCACCAATCCTTAGAACTGATTAGATTTTGGAGTCGATCAGTCGAGTAACTTACAAGTTATAGAAAAAATAAAAATTACAAATTTTTTAAAAAATTTTGTAGCATAACTTGCAAATCGCTCGATTGATTTGTTTCAAAGTTTGATCAAATCTAAGTCTCAACAAGCTCTTTTGATTGCCGCAGAGCACGTGCAGATCAGTCAATTTGTTCCAAAGATATCATCGGACAAAATTCAATTTTTTTTTAGCGAAATCTGTTTTTTCGGTCAAAAAATTTACCAATAATAACGTTTTCTATTTCGAAAACAGCGGGAAGTTCTAGGATTGGCCCACAGGGTCAACCGTTTTTCAGATTTTTTTTTAATTAGTTGATAAAATTTGAATACTCTTATGACAGTTAAGTCATTGAATATTTTAAAAAGGTGGGGGTCACTCTCTGAGAATGCCTTTAAATCTTTGAGCTCTTAAGATAATTGAATTAATTAAAGACCCGAACCCAAGACTACTTCCCGTCAGTCAAAAAATCGCGTGTCTCGGTGGTCCTTTTTTAAATCTTTTCCTTTTTAATTATAATTTACTCTAATTATAATTTATAACATATAAATAGATTAGTTTATAATTTTTTCAGTACTAATTAAAAAGTTTATTCTTCTAAAATTGCTATAGATCAAACAAGAGTAAGCACCGTAAAAAAAGTTTGTTTGTTCAAGCAAACGGGACTTTTGACAGATAAAGTTTGTAAAAAAAGAAAAAAAAGTTTTTCTCTTTATTAAAAGTGTTATGTGGATACAATGTGAAATGTTTATGTGTAAGATGAAAAAGATAGTACAGGGTACAGACGGATACGTTTTACTGCACAACATATATATGTATAGATACATATATAATGATAATATGTTGCTATTAAAACATTTCAATTTGGATCTCCGACTGAGAATGTACGGCATTTGTAGCAATGTCTAGTGTAAGCTTATTTCTTGGCATTTAAACTCGACTTTAGTTGTTCTAGTCTTATCTCTCTCCTCACTACAATTTCTCCATTATTATATATATACACATATATGTATAAGTGAAAGAAAAGAAACATTTAAAGCTTCCAGTAAGTTGACTCATCTCCATTATTTATAACATCCTTCATTTTTTTAAACTCAAAAAATTTTAACTATCAAATTTTTGTTCTTAATAAAAAATATAATATATATATATTACAAAATTGTTATAAATTTTTTATTAAAAATATTTATAAAGATAATTTTAAAACTACAAAATTTACCGTAAAAAAGAAAAAGTTTAATTGGGTTTAAAAATTTTTAAATGTAAATAAATAAAAAGAATAAAAGAATAGAAATGAAATATATGAGAAATTAAAAGAAGAATATAAATAATAAAATAAAAATATTTATAAATTTCAGTGATAAAAAAGTGTCACCCCCACTACTGGAGTTGCGTGTGATCGGCGCGAGTTGAGGGTTGAGACCGATCTAAGTCGAGTCGAGTTTGTGCCGCAGACGTGGCTGCATCTTCTGAAGACATCGGTCTCTTCAACAATCGATTTTAAATAATTTTAATTGTTACACTACATAAATTTATTTAAACCATGAGAGAAATCGTTCACTTGCAAGCCGGTCAATGCGGCAATCAAATTGGCGCCAAGGTAAATTTTTTAAAAATAATAATAATAACTTTGAATATTAATTTTGGTTAAAAGTTTTTTAATAATAAATATTAGTGGGTAATTTATATGAAGGGCTTTAAATAATATTTTATTACACAAGTTACTTCCGTGCATATGTGTAATTACATGAGAGCACATTCTGAAATATAATATTACTTACACTGTTCTACAACTTCATGAAATATAATACTAATTTTCGGTCACTAACACCGTACAGGAAGTTCTTTAATTTATTATTATTATTAATTTCTCTTTTTCTTTATTTTTGCTAAAGCTGACGTATTAGTCATTGTCTCAACTTTTTTTTACAGTGCTAATTATTATCTATATGAAATCATCTTACAAACACTCAGTCATATCTTATATTTACAGATATAATTTTATATTAGTCATTAAATTAATTTACTTTTGAATGAATTTCTAATTTAAAATATTTTTAAATATTAAAATAGCGGTAATTTTATTTGTATTTAGAAAAAAAGAAATTAATTACTTTTACTGTTACAAAATTCGATTTAATTTTATTGAGTCGATGATAAAAGATCAATGATCTTCACATCTTAATTGGAATGAAACAATTTTATAAGCCAGTCTAGTCTTTAAATGGCACTTAGACTTGAATTATTGCTAATTCTCTTTTATCAATCATAAAGCAATATATTGTTATATAGAATCGTTTTATCTTAATTATATTTCTTATTTATGCCTCAATAAAAAATATAATTAAACTCGGATTTTTTCATTTTATAATTTTTTAACTTTTATCGATTGTTATTAGTTTCATTTTTAGTTTTATAATTTAATTATTTGATGAAAATTATTTTTCATGATACCAGCATCGAAACTTGAAGTTTCAGTGTCTTTACAGCCCGTCGAAACAAGCTAATTTCAAGCCGATGCTGCAAACAACTGCTAGCGAATTCGTAATTCACAAATCCCTTCACAGCGGGCAGAAACATGCGTGTTTCTTCCCTTGGGAAGAAACACAATTGTTTCTGCCCTGTGCTAGATATATTTAATGTTCATTTGCAGCCCTATTACTCTCATTTGTTTACTTGTCACTTCAGCTTACTCATTTCATTTTTTAAGTGACAGTTTTAATTAACCAAATAAAATTACTAAAAAAAGAGTGAAAATAGTATTTTTGTACTATTTACTATTTAATAAGTGACTGTAAATCACATATTGCTCATTCTCTAACAGTTCTCCGCATCATCGGCTTGAAATTAACTTGTTTCTTACTGGCTGCTGACACTGAATCTTGAAGTTCCGATACAGGTAATCATGAAAAATATAGTGTGTGACTCAGGATAAAACACGATTTCAGACTGCGGGTGATGTCAGCCCTCGCCTGCGGCTCGGGCAGCCAACCTCACCCTAGTCTGAAATCGTCTTGTTTCATCCCTTGTCACACAATATACTATTAATTACTTAACAATTTTAATTTATACGCTGTAAAAAATTCTAATTCACTCCTTCACTCGGAGTTTTGTTTTTATAAAAAAATCACTCCGCGTACGGAGTAAATAGAGAATTGGTCTTGTCATCGGAGTGATTTCGGAGTGATCTGGATGATATTTAAATTCGTATTCACTCCAAAAATTTTTTATAGTGTAGGTGAATAACTAAAAAAAAATTTAAAAACAATTCAGAAAAACAGAACAAGTAAAAAGTATCCTTCGTATCGAATGATATTTTTATGTAAAAAAATTGAATTCCAAAAATCATAATAATAAACTTCCCAATTTGATACAGTTTTAAATTTCGAATGATAATTTTTTGAATTTTCAAATAATTTCTGAATAAAAAAAAAATTTAATTTCCTGACTTGGTTTCGATAAAAGTCAAAAATTTTTCTTAGTTTCATTTTTTTTTTTTCGTTTTTGAAACCAACAAAATTTTTGAATCTATTAATTTTATCTTTACAAATTTTGAAAAAAGTCTTAAAAATCCTCAGTTTAAAACTTTTTTTTACTCTTTAATTTTTTCAGTTTAAAAAATGATCAATTCAAATTTAAAAATCGTCTTGGATTCGGAAGTTCACTCTTACGAATATGTTTGTAATTAAATTTTTTTGTATGGATTATCACAAATTTTCAACAAAATTATTTCTTAATACATAAATATTTACTTTAAAAAAAAAAAAATATTTTTTCTGTCTATTCCCGTATCTACACAAGAACTCTTTCATATATCAATATGGGATACAGTTATTTTTTTTAAGTTTTTTTTCCATGAAGCAAAAATAGATAATAAGTATAACGGGTTTTTAAAATTATCGAATGAAACAAAAAAAGTAACATCAGTTTATTCAGCTTAACTATCTATATAATTATGATATCCTCCAAGTGGATCATAATCATAAAGAATGCAGTAGCCACTAACAATTACAGTCATTGAGTTTTTTTAAGTACGATCTTGCTTGAATGAGTGGTATAGTTATACATCGTAAGTGGTAACTAAATTTAAAGTGAGTCAATAGTACAATCACTAGCTGTATTTTAACTCGGTTAGCTTATTATAAGTAATCAAAAATAATTTTATTATTTGTTATAAAAACGTAATGTAGCACATGTACGTTTTTCAATAATAAATTGAGTAAAATGATATTTATATTACTATTTACTATTTATTATTTACTTATATGACGTATGACGGACACAATAATTATACGGTTGACATAATTTTAAATTCATCAACCGTAATAAAATTTTTATAGTCTAGTTATTTATAAAATTGTACGGTAATTTTGAATAATTGTAGCTGATTATTAATATAAATATTTATTTTATTTATTCATTGACAATCAATCAATTCATACACTGTAAAAAATTGGCTGTGAATTCTGAGTGATTATGGATTTTAATTCAATTAAAATTCACTCCGTCATTTGTAGTTTCGGAGTTTAAACAAAAATCATTATACTGTAAAAAATTAGCGGAGAATGTGGATTAAATCCGGAGTGAAATTTACTCCAAAGGAGAGTTTATTTAAATATTAAAACCCCGAATCGGAGTAAATGCGGGTTGAAATAAAATTCAGACCATTCCGAAATCACTCTGCTGAAAAGATAAATTCCCGATTTCCTCTTTATGCGGAGTGATTTTTTAAAAAAACTCCAAAACTGATTAACGAGGAGTCAATTCGGTTTTGAATAAAATCAGTAATCACTCCGGATTTTTTACGGTGTACGCCTACGGAGTAAATAGGAAGTTTGTTTTTTTCAGGTGAGTAATTTCGGAGTGATCTGGAGGAATAAATTTCACTTTGACCCGTAGTTTTAAATAAAATTATACTCTGTTTCGGAGTAAATTTCATTTCCGGGGAATTAAATAAAGGAACAGTCACCAGCTTTGAATTCACTCCGAATTTACTCCGCTAATTTTTTAACAGTAAAGATTTATTGATAATGTAAATGTATGAGGGGATCTCAGAGTGTGGCTCGTGACAAAATTCTAATAATAAATATTTCGAAAATAGACAAATAAAAAAATGAAAAAGGAATAAAATAAATAAATGACATAAATTAAGACGAAGATGAAATGGAAGAGAGGGTGAGAATAGGGGAGATGACAGACTCCTCCTCAAGGCAGGAGGCCATAGGCCGCGTTAATTTTGTCATCTTCTATTCCTGGACTCTTAAAATTTATCCACATACATACATACTTAGTTGCTAAGTATTTAAAGACCATTTTCGTATTTTAGAAACATGATATAGTCTAGGATAATTAACTATTACTTAATTACGACTTTTACTCTTTATTTTATAACTGTTAATTATTAATAATTAATTAAATAATTAAATAATTATAGTTCTGGGAAGTGATATCTGAAGAACATGGGATTGATCAAAATGGAATTTATCATGGCGACAGTGATCTTCAATTAGAAAGAATTTCCGTTTACTACAATGAAGCTTCCGGTGAGTTATAAACTCATTAAATAAAAATTAAATTATTAAAATTTTTTAAAGAATGTCCCGGTTGTTTTTTCTCATACACAGAAAAAAATAAACTTTAAAAATTAGTGTTTAAAATTACAACCGTGTCATAAATTTTATACGATTTTTAAAGTTAAAATATTAATTTTTCTTGCATAGACTTATTATATTACTTGTCTGTCCTAAATTTATGTAGTTCATTTTTTTCCGAGTATTAAATTTATTCATCTCCATTCTCCTAAGCAACCCCAAGATTTCGTTAATTCAACGAGCGATCTCGTGTGATCTAAAATAGCGCAAGTCAAAAGTCCGCGACGTGAAAGACGAATAAAAGGATTAAATGAAATAAAATAAGGTTGGAATGACTCGTGTTCTCCACTGCGACGGAAATAAATCCTTTGTACATATACAGTATATACACTTGTAAGTTTACACAAAACTTGTCGCTAAAATTAATACCAACATTACTTTAATTCTAACGACTACTAAATTTACTATCCAATAAATTTATTTATACATATTTTACGTACCAAAAATAAAAACATCAATTTTTATAACTTGTTGATTAGCTAATTAATTCATTTAATTTAATTATTTTACGTAAATGTTAATGAAAATTTATCTAACGTAAATGTATATGGGTACCTTATCGTAACAAGTATGTCAAAGAATTGATTGTAGGTATTTAGTATAATCGATACAAGCTAATTTGAAAACTAAACAGCATACGGGAGAACCCGTATATGCATTTCCGTTAGTTATTTTGGTCATCACACGGGTTTTCGGTAATACAACTCAATAATATATTCTTAACATGCAATACTTACATTCGTTGGTTAATCTTAACGGTACTTGGTATAAAATAAACTAAATATAATGACCTTTATATTCAATTATTAAGCTATTATACTGCTAACAATTTTTCTTTAAATGTAAAGCGAAGTACTATACTGTAAAAAATTTTATGAACCCGGTGTAGTCGAAATGTCTCGGTGTAAAAATTGCACGAAATTCGGTGTTAAATTTAGATGGTGTGAATTTTAAATTTTTACACCGCAAAACGTGTAAACCTATAGGGGAAGAGGGGGGGGGGTAGGGTAGGCAGAAGGGGGTACCCCTAAAATTTTATTTTTTAAATGTTTTTCAAAAATTCCAAAATCACTTTTGTTAATAGAATTGAGCGTTCTTTTGAATTTTTTTTGTTAAACTTTTTCAAAAATCAACTGTCAGTTGAAAAATATTAATGACTTTTGTTTTATGATAAGAAGTATTGAAAATTTGTTTTCCTTCTTTTGTATCCAATAATCACCCTGGTCAAAAATATAACTTGATTTAGACTTGGTCGTCTTAAATCGTGACTAAGTAAGACCAGTTAAGTTACGATTTAACACGACTAAGTCTAAATCAAGTTTTATTTTTGACCCGGGCATGCAAAATATAAAGTTAAAATCATACAGATTGAAAATTTACACCGAGAGAATTTTACACCATTATTTCACACTACATGGCTGTGTAAAATTCTCCAGGTCCATTTTTACACCGAAATTTTTACAGTGTAGTACTCGATCTCTCCATGAAATTGTACATTTATATTTAGTAAAATTTATTAATTATAGATATACAAATACATGGAGTGATCGGGTACTAGTTCCCTGACCAGGTACAAGGTATTTTACCTTACATAATTTAATTAATAATTTTGTATACTAAATAAATAATTTATTGCAGTTGCGACATCAACAAATGGAGGTAAATATGTACCCCGAGCAATTTTATTGGACTTGGAACCAGGAACAATGGACGCAGTTCGTTCAGGAGCATACGGAAAACTATTCCGGCCAGACAATTACGTCTTTGGACAATCAGGGGCCGGAAATAATTGGGCCAAAGGACATTACACTGAAGGAGCCGAGTTAGTAGACTCAGTACTTGATGTAGTTCGCAAAGAATGTGAAAACTGCGATTGTCTACAAGGTTTCCAGTTAACCCACTCCCTCGGCGGTGGAACCGGATCCGGCATGGGTACTCTTCTCATCTCAAAGATCCGTGAAGAGTATCCTGATAGAATAATGAACACTTACTCTGTAATGCCGTCGCCAAAAGTATCTGATACTGTCGTCGAGCCTTACAATGCAACTTTGTCTGTTCACCAGTTGGTTGAAAACACCGACGAGACTTATTGTATTGACAATGAAGCCCTCTATGACATTTGTTTCCGTACTTTGAAGGTTGCGAATCCTTCTTACGGTGACTTGAATCATCTTGTATCACTTACGATGTCGGGAGTGACCACTTGCTTGAGATTCCCTGGACAATTGAACGCTGACTTGCGTAAACTTGCTGTCAATATGGTACCGTTTCCACGATTGCACTTTTTTATGCCAGGATTCGCACCTCTGACATCCCGTTCAATGCAACAATACTCCGCTCTGTCAGTTCCTGAATTAACTCAACAGATGTTTGACGCTAAAAATATGATGGCTGCTTGTGATCCTCGTCATGGAAGATATCTCACTGTCGCCGCTGTATTTCGGGGCAGAATGTCAATGAAAGAAGTTGATGAACAAATGTTAAGTGTCCAGAATAAAAATAGCTCGTACTTTGTTGAATGGATACCAAATAATGTCAAGACTGCGGTCTGTGATATTCCGCCCAAGGGATTGAAAATGTCGTCGACTTTCATTGGAAATACAACAGCGATTCAGGAATTGTTCAAACGAATTTCGGAGCAATTTTCTGCTATGTTTAGAAGAAAAGCTTTCCTTCATTGGTACACTGGTGAGGGTATGGATGAAATGGAATTCACCGAAGCTGAATCAAATATGAATGATTTGGTGTCTGAGTACCAACAGTACCAAGAGGCTACCGCTGAAGAAGACTTTGAAACTGAAGAAGCTGCTGATGATTTTGAAACTTGCGAACAAGAGTAATGCAGACTGATAATTATTATTATTTTATTTATTATTTATAGTTATGATCAATAATTATTCATTTAATCACTACTTCACACTGTAAGAAATTTGTGGAATGAACGCGGATTAAATCCGGAGTGGGTGACTGTTTATTTATTTTATCTCCTTGGAGTAAAATTTACTCCGGTAGAGTTTATTTAAATATTTAAACTCCGTATGCGGAGTGAATTTTTTAAAAACTGGAACTCCGAGTGAAAGATTAAATAAAATCCGTAATCACTCGCTATTTTTTACAGTTCATTAATTGGTTTACTAAAATTTAATTAATTATTATAATAACACAATACCATCTTCATGTCTATGAAATAGTGCTTTTTCATACTTTTATATAATATGACTTTTTTTTTATATATGTACTTGTACTAGTTTAAAATCTATTGTATGATCTATTACTATAAAATTATAATTGCTTGAGTTTTTAAATAAATTTGCGTATTGATTAATTTAATTACTTAATTATTATTAAAATATATAATAACGTAGAATATATAATTGTGGAATGAAAATGAAAATAAAATGCTTGTAATTTTTGGTTGAATAATTTTCGATTGAGAAAAAATTTTATAAATATTTTAGTTCATAAATATATATGTATTTGTATGAAAAATAAAAAATATAAATTAAGCTGCATGTTCTTGATCCCTGTGACTGTGACTGTCATGGTGATGAATAACTTGAGTACGGGCTTTAGCTTCTTGACACTTATGCTTATGGTACTCGGATATTAAATCTTGAATCGCAGATCCTCTTCAAAATCCGTCTTTCCTCTTCCTCTTCTTGTGTGGGAGTAAAAACAAATTTTTTTTTAGACCTTTCTCCACAGACGCTGAAATGAATTTTTAACGATCGCAGTATTGCTGAATAATTGTTATCATTGTTACTAAAATTTTCAATTCTATGATAAATTATTTAGTTTTATTAATTTTTCGATCCATTCATATATACATTTTTTATAAATTCACGTTGGAGATAATCCGAGAAAAAAGTTTAGATTTGATGGGATTCAAAACAATTATTTATTATAAATAAGGATCGAAAATGACTAAAAAATTGATACGAGTTACAAAAAAAAAAAAAAAAAAACGATAACTTTTTACGGGCTGGATGGATTAATTCCAAAATGGACTGGGCTCTGGAGATTCATAAGCCGCGTCGAATGCCACCTCAAACATCAAAATCGGTTAATTCTTTCAAGAGAAACCGTTGTCGAAAGAATTGAAAAAAATAATTTTTTTTAGTATTTTGAAAATTTCTCAAAAACGACTCAATAAATCAATTTAAAAATTTGATCAGTTATAGAACTCAATGAAACGCGTCGATTGCCACCTTAAACATCTCAATCGGTTTATTCGTTCGAGAGATATCGTTGTAGAAAAAATGGTAAAAAACGTTATTTTTTGAAAACAAAAGCATACAAAAGTATTTTAGAGCTCGAGGAGCTCGAAAATGTATCTACTACAATTTTTCGAGCTCAAGGAGCTCGAAATACGCGGGAAGTTTTGGGACTGGCCCGCAGGGTCAACCGACAGACCGATTTTTTTTCTCAAGTCAATATATTTTTATGCTTAAATTGAAAATTTCTGTACGACGATGCAGTTTAAGTATTCCAATATATCTTAACTAATTTGTATAAATATTTATTTCTATTTTCTAAATCTTTTTGAAAACTTAAATTTCTTAAAAAAATTTCCGAAAAAAATAAATAAATTGGGAAATATTTATTTGCTTATTAACTTAAACATATTTTAAATAAATTAAAAATTGATCTAGGCTTTTAAACGATATTGTGTCTCACAATATTCACCTTTTTGTTCTCTCTCCATATACATATGTTTGGTTTATGTTATACGTATATATTTTTATTAAATGCATGTTGTATATCATCTGGTTGTGATACGCAATAAAGTAAGTTGTCCTCGTACGCGATGAGATAATATATAATTATCAATTTTTCTCAAGGTCCTGTCTTCATCAACTTTAGTTTGTTATAACAGATTTAAATTTGATACCCATATCATTTAATCGTTTACTCTAATAAATATATACATATATTCTCCTGAGAGAAAATTACCATCAAATTATCATAATCAAAATTATCAAATATGTAATTATAGGAAACTAGACATGACTAAATTTAAATTTAAATTATTATAATTATAAATAAATTTCTGTAATTATATATGATCAGATCTAATAGCTTTTTCTCTGGCAACTTTTTTTAAAATAAATCCAATATTTTAAAAAACAATTAATTGCTAAGCGCAATCCAAATGAAACAGTATATCTTTAAAAATATATATAAATTATTTATTTAAAATAATGAAATACAAAAGAAAGTGTCGGTTAAAATTTAAAAAATATATATATTTATACATAATAAAAAAACAATTACTCCGAAATTTAATCTTCATGTTCATCAAATAATTGGTCATAAGTTGGAGCATCTTGGTACTCTTGATACTCAGACACTAAATCTTTCATATTAGATTGCGCCTCTTCGAATTCCATTTCATCCATGCCTTCACTAGTATACCAATATAAAAATGCTTTTCTTTTAAACATAACATTAAATTGCTCCGAAAGACGTTTGAATAATTCCATTATAGCCGTTGAATTTCCAATAAAAGTCGATGACATCTTCAATCCCTTGGGCGGAATATCACAGACTGCAGTTTTAACATTATTTGGTATCCATTCAACAAAATACGGACTATTTTTATTCTGTATATTGTTCATTTGCTCTTCAACTTCTTTCATTGACATTCTACCCCGAAAAATAGCCGCGGCTGTTAAATATTTACCGTGCCTTGGATTGCAAGCAGCCATAATATTTTTAGCGTCGAACATTTGCATTGTTAACTCTGGAACTGAGTAAACTTTGTATTGTTGACTACCGCGTGCTGTAAGAGGCGCGAAACCCGGCATAAAAAAATGTAATCGAGGGAATGGAACCATATTGACGGCAAGTTTTCTTAAGTCAGCATTCAATTGACCGGGAAATCTGAAACAAGTTGTAACTCCTGACATTGTTACTGATACGAGATGGTTCAAATCAGCGTAACTGGGCGACGTGAGCTTCAATGTACGGAAACAAATGTCATAAAGCGCTTCATTGTCAATACAATAAGACTGATCTGTATTTTCAATTAACTGATGAGTAGCCAGCGTTGCGTTGTAAGGCTCGACAACAGTATCGGAAACTTTTGGCGACGGTACTACCGAAAATGTGGCCATCATTCTGTCAGGATAGTGGTCACGTATTTTAGAAATTAGCAGCGTTCCCAAACCTGACCCGGTTCCACCCCCAAGTGAGTGAGTCATCTGGAAACCCTGCAGACAATCACAGGCTTCGGATTCTTTCCTCACTACTTCTAGCACTGAATCCACAACTTCGCCGCCTTCTGTGTAATGGCCTTTGGCCCAATTGTTGCCTGCTCCTGACTGCCCAAACACGAAATTATCGGGACGGAAAATTTGTCCATACGGCCCCGAACGAACTGAATCCATAGTTCCAGGCTCCAAGTCCACGAGAATCGCTCGCGGAACATATTTGCCACCAGTTGCTTTGTTGTAATAAACATCTATTCTTTCTAATTGTAAATCTGAGTCTCCGTGATATTCACCTGTCGCATCAATACCATGTTCATCATTTATTACTTCCCAAAACTGTAATTAATAAAATTATACATTATCAGTCAGTAATTAAATTTAATTATTTACACTGAAAAAAATTAACGGAGTAAATGAAATTCACTCCTAAGGGGAGTTTAATTTAATATTGAAACTACGGGTCGGAGAGGAATTCCATTCCTAGAAAAAGTTCATTTTAATACAGTCGACTACCCGTTATAAGCCTGTTTTATTTTATATGATTTTAAACGTCAAGCTTACATTTTATTACTTACGCGACTATTCGATTTTCCTAGTGCTTATGGCGCTAAAATAAATACGTATCTATTTACACTGATAACAATTTTAACGGAAAAAATTATAACGACAACGGTATTGATTACAGTAATAATAAAAATAATAATTTAATAGAACTTAATGCTCAGTAAAACTTTTTAATTGCAGCAGAAGCTTTAATTGTAATTAATGATTACAATTATGAACAATAAGCAATATTTTACTTGATAATGATCTAATTATTATCTACGAAACATAGATAGCAAATTTTCATCATCAATTTGGATATTTTTTCCTATTCTTAGTCTATAATTTTTACAATTTTAACGGAGGCTTATAACGGGTTCTCTAGTACGAAACCTTTATCACTTCGAAATCACTCTTCTGAAAAAACAAACTCCCTATTTACTCCTTATGCAGAGTAACTTTTTTTTACTCCGTAACTCTGAGTGACGGAGTGAATTTGAATTGAATTAAAATCCGTACTCCGAATTTTTTACAGTGTAAAATTAAAAAATTAAAAAATGTTGTTTTAAAATACAAACCTTTGAGCCAATTTGATTGCCGCATTGCCCTACTTGAATATGAACTATTTCACGCATTTTAAAATATTTATTATTTTAAATTATAAAAATTAATATAAAAGTGAAATTAAAAATACTTAAAATTTTATTTTGTAAACTGACTGAATCGCTGAAAATTTAATGACTTGAATATAAACGTGTAAAAAAAATAAAAAACAAACGCTTGAAGTTTACCTTGGCAACGTTTTGATCTGTTATTTTTTTATTACTTAATAATAAAATTATAAATAATAACGATAATCGATACGACTGTAAATAAAAATAAAATGATGAAAGAAAAAGTAAAATTATAAAGGAAGTACATTATAATGATTGGAAAAAATAAATACAATGCGTGCCTATACAGATATTATAATACAAACTTATTATAATAATTTAACACACAATCACCAGCATCATCATCATCAGTATCATCATCATAATCATAATAATAATTATTTATATATTAATATCAATATTATAATTAATATCAATCACGTTGATTATCGCGACACTTCAACAACTATTTCAGCGTGTTCTTCTTCATCCTCTTCCTCGTCTATTTCGTTACTATTTCTAAATTCTTTAATAGTTTTATCGGCAGCATTTAAGTGCTCAAGTTCATCGTCACTCGCGTCTATTAATACACGGGCTGTTTTTTCACCAGTTTCTTGCTGTTGTAGTTGTTGTTGTTGTTGTTGTCCAGTTGTCTCGGACGTTATTTTTACACTCGACCTTCTACGGTTTCCCGGTCGACCATTGACTAAATATCTTAATGATAAAGATGGTTTTCTTCGCTTACTCGAAGATGAACTTCTACAATTTTAAATCAATAAATATATATCCATGTAAAAAAGTTGTCATAATAGTGAACTTAAAAATTCGGGAAAATTTCGAACTTTGTTGATCATTTTTTGCTTTAAAGCCCGAGTCAGAGAACAAATTATAGTTTAATCCTCAAAAGCCTCAATTCCTTTGATGTTTTATTTGCCGCCCAGAAAGTAACTCTAATACTGAAAATCCTCAATGAGGTCTAAATGCGAAAAATTTATCAATTTTAAGTTATCAGTAAGACTTCAAATTCTCAATGAATGAAAAGTTATATCTTGAACTTTGAAAAATTTTAGATAGAAAAAGGAAAGGGAGAGAATACGTCGAATGATACTTTTGAGGTTCAAGTGTGGATAAAATTATTACTGTATTTTTTGAGTAACTACTACTTGAAGGACTAAACTAGAATAACTTTCTATACTGTTGTCAATCTTAAAATTTTAAATTAATCCCCAAAAACCTCATTGCGAGCTTTAAGACTTAAATCCGAATTTGTTTTTTGACACGGGAGATTAAAAACAAGTGAGTACTTTTTAGGTATTTTTTAAACAAACTCTGATGTGAGAATTCTGCTGGTTTAAAAACAAGAAGCTTTAAAACCAACCATCAATGGTTTTTACTTTTATCAGAGCGAGATTGGGAGGTTGAATATTTCTTTTGCTCGTGAGTTTTTTTAAATTTGAAAAAATGATCAACTCAAAGTTCAGAATTGTCTGAAATTTTACAGTTCACTATTGTGAAAATTTTATTTTAGACTAATAATATTTTACTCTAAATAATTTATAACAAATAAATAAAATAAATTACTTGGGTAATGTTGGACAAGACCATAATTTAAAATCAGCTCCAAATCGTTCACCTTCCTCGATTGTTTGTGGTAAATGTATATTGAGAGTTTCCGGTAAAAAAACAGACGTAAGTGCACCGGCGACACTCAGCGAACCCATTACAATAAGTGGTAAAACTCTTGAGTATACTGCTAGATGTACTATGTACGGAAATGTTAGTAAACCAATTCCAGCAATAAATGAGGCGATTCCCATTGCTTGAGAACGTAATACCGTTGGTAATAATTCACCAACAAATACATAAAATACAGCAAATGATGCTGCTATACCAAATTTACCAATCATTGCTAATGATACCGTTACCCATACTGCATCTATTAACATATTTTATTATTTATTTATTTATTAATGTCTTTAAAAAATATTATTATTCGGAACAGAATTTCTTTACTCAAAAATTATTTATATTTATAAAAGCTTTATACAGTAACGCGTTAGCTTTGAATTTAAAACTGGAAATATTTGATGGTTCTCTTTTTTAAAACTGGAAGTATTTGATTTGCGGTTCTCCCACAATAGCGTCCGCAATTCTGTACCGATCTTAATGAAATTTTTTTTTGCATATTCCTTAGCTAAAAAGCTCGGTTCAGTTCGAAGATGAGCTCAATCGGCCAAAAAGTTTAAAAGTTAGACTCGTTTAAAGATTTTTTAATTATTCAAAAAATTCAACTTTTCTTGATTTATCTTTAAATAACTTTTGATCCTAAAGAGATAATCTATTTTTGGCGATTTAATCTTTATGTTCATTCGATTTGCTCTAATTTGGGCTATGTTGCTTACTCTTTTGATGATTTTTTCTAGTACTTTGATGAATTTCAAAATTTTCAGAAAAATATAAAAAACTATTTTTTTTTACTTTCTCATTTAATAACTTTCAAGTAATTCATAATAGTTGAATTTTGTTAATATTTTTATGTAGCTTATCTAATGAGCTTTATATTTCAGTTCTATTTTTTTATATTCAACAAAAATTACCTATTTATTTATTGAAATTTAGCTGTTGCATTCGTTCTTACACTTTTCAATAAATTTATGAAACTGTTCCAATTCTGATTACTGCCGTGTAACACTTTTGAAATCTCAACATTAAAGTATGCATAAAGTATTTTTTTAAAATTGACAAGCATAAATATAATTGATCTTATAAGCTTCAGATGAACCTTTAAACGCTACCGTCTACCTTACAGATTTAAATATATAAATAAATAATGAAAAATCTACTCCCATTTCGGCTGCCGAATGGCCTTTTTTTATATTTATAAAAGCTTTATACAGTAACGCGTTAGCTTTGAATTTAAAACTGGAAATATTTGATAAAATTCTGTAAAAATTACTGACACTTTCAAATAATTATAATTCTTAGCAGTAAATTTTACAGTTTACGATGTACTTTTAATTAAACTTGAAGTAAATTTTTGAAACTGTAATTTTTCCTGTTTTAGTTTTCCCGCGCAAATAGATCCGAAATTATTAATCTTAAATTTAAAAAATACTATTTGTTCATGTTTATAAATTCTTGAGACAAGAATATACATTCTTAATAATTATCATATATATGAATAGAAATATGTATTAGCGATAATATTTCGTTAATCATTTAAATTTAGATATTTACCTTCGGGTACAAACATACAAGAAACACATGCAACTCCACCAAGCAGCATTGTAAGACATAAAACCCATCGTCTTCCCAGTCTATCCATGGCGTACCATGTAATAACATATGAAGGTATTTCAACAATACCACCTGTTGAAAATAAATTTATTCATATTTATTATTTAACAAAGTAGAGAAATAAAACTACTAGCTATAATATATTCGTTAGTTCAGTTATTTGTTTAAGATTCGTGTTAATAAAAGTTGATGCATATCCTTCAAGTTGCCGCGTATAATTCGAATGGTAATTGATTAGATAATTTAATATTTATAAATATTTCAAGTGTTTGTTGCAATTAATTGCCATGTTTATGGAGTGTTTATTTATGAATTTTAAAAAAGTGGAAATGAAGTATTGAAATAAAGAAAAATATTTTTAAACAGATTTACACTTGGGCAGAAAATTAACTTCTATTTTCTTAATTGACGATAAATTACATCACATATATTTATTTTTCAAAGTATCTAATGTGGTACAAACCTACTGCAATACTGTTGTGTTTATTCCGAGTACTCTGCTCATAGATTAATTGTTTCTCATTTTTTCTTTGTTTAGATTTATGTAAATAGGGAAATTATAAAGCTGTAGGAATTAGAAATTTTAATTTCAAAAGAGATTTCAGAGGCTTTTAAAAATATTCCATACAGCAGAGGTACCATTAGTGGCCACTGCTCTATTTTTTAAAATTTAATACTTTTTTTTTAATTAATAAAAAAGTATAAAATAAAAATTTTAATTTAATGGTGTGATTTTATTTGAATTTTTCAAGTGTCCAAAACTGGCCGTAAAGTGGCCAAATTGGCGCCTGTTCCCTATTTAAGGAGATATTCATTTATATTATTATAGATTTTAGATTTTAGATATCAATCAATTGAATGTTGGTCTATATCTGGTTTCATTAGATCTAAATTATTACTTTCCGAAAAAATTTTATGTATTAAAACAGACAAGAGGAGCCATACGGTGGAGGTACCGTTTTTGGCCACTTTAGGGGCAGTTTTGAACATTTGAAAAGTTCTAATAAAATAATTTATAATGGTTGCCGAAGTGAGGCGAAAAAAATTTTTCGATCGTAAAGCACACTCTGATGCTTTGCATCATGAGTCGTGTAAAAGACAGTGACATAATTAATTTTTAAAATGTGCAAAAAAACATTCTTATCACAATATTGCAGTGGAAAATTTAATTTAAACTTCTTCATTAATTAAAATTAAGTATTAAATGTCCAAAAATGGAGCAGTGGCCACAAATGGGACTTCTATCTACTCTCTAGTGCAAATGGGTCCCATAAGAAGAAAGGACTTGTATGAAATATAAATGTAAGCTCATTTTGCCCCACTCTCCCCTAGATATATATGAATATATATGTTTTACAAATAAATATGAAAAATTCTCTGGAGATTTGATAGAGTTTTAATAAAAATAATTTGATTTATAAAATTAGTACTGAGATGTTAAAAATATTTTTTACTGATTAATCTTGTGAATGGTAATTTTAAATTTACATAAATTACAAATTTAATTAACGCTATCTAACAAATTTAAAAAAAATTACACTAGTATTTATTAAAATTGTATATTTTATTTCCTCTTTTTTTTTTTTTTTTTTTAAATAAATAAAATATAATAAAAAGTCTTAAACCGGATGTAAGGGGAACAAAATATGTTTGCTAACTATTGCGTGACATGATTGAGTCACTTTGTGTATAAACACGTCGGATATAAGTGTATAACTAAATACATTACAATCTAATCATGATAGCTGCAGATATTTATGATCTTGATAGATATATATCTACATATATGAATATTTTTGCTAATAGAATAGATGAAAATATAGTAATTTTATCTCGGTAAGCTTTGTTGTTTATTTTTTAGGTAAATAGTAATTAGACTGAATATTTCAATTATTACATGAGTTAATTAATATGATCTAGTCTAGACGTTATTATGTAGATTAAGATCTTACCGATGAAGAATGCGAGGTAGTCCGAGACACCAAGATTTGTCGTATTGTATGAAAGGCCATTATAAACAACGGCGTTAGCGACCCAATCAAATGCAAGTATGAAAAATTTTTTACGTATATTTGGATTTTTAATTATGTCCATTGGTGTTGCTGATGGTGGCGGTGGCCTGTCTTCGTTGGTTTGCATCTCCATTGATAATTCACTTGAGTTTCTACCATTACACGAAATTCCACGTTTTTTTAAAGTTTCCATCTAATGAATAATAAAATATATTTATTTATTTTTTAAATTTATTGCACATTTTAAACTTTTAACATTTTTACTCTGATAATAATATTTTTAATAGAACATCTCTAAATATCTTATTTTACTTATTAATTAATTGGCAAACTTATACAATAAAAAAAAAATTATCGAATTTATAAAAGAAATACTTTAGGAAATCATAAAAATATTTTTTTTTTTATCAACTTGATGAGAATATTTTTATTTGAAATTGTATCTACATTTCACATTTCAAAATTAGTTATTATAAAAAAAATACTTTTATAAAAAAAAATATTCTATCTCATATAGATATATACACTGTAAAAATCAGCGGGATGAACGTGGAATAAATCTGGAGTGGATGACTATTTATTTAATCTCTTCGGAGTGAAATTTACTCCGAAAGAGTTTATTTTAATTTCAAGACTCCGAATCGGAGTGAATGCGAATTGAAATGAAATCTAGACCACTTGGAAATCACTCCACTGAAAAAACAAACTCTCTACTCTGATTAAGAAAAACTATTTGCTCCATGTTAAGTGTATATCTATATATTAGTCGATTCAAATTGTTTTAAATCATTTCAAATTATTTTGAATTATTCCGAATCATTTTTTTTAATCAGGGTATTTACTCCGTATATAAAGTGTTTTTTTTTAACTCCGAAACTCCGAGTGACGGAGTGAATTACAATTTGTAATCACTTCGGAGTCACTCCCAATTTTTTACAGTGTATGTAAAAAAATTTAAAATTTCGGTTTTATTGTTTAATTTGTTCATATGTATGAGATTAGTCTTAAACATGAAAGACGTAATTAATTGATTTAATTTATGTTACATTGTTTGCTTTTGAATTTTAATTATTATACTATAAAAAATCGGGAGTGAATTCGGAGTAATTACGGATTTTATTCAAATTCTAATTCACTCCATCACTTGGAGTCTCGGAGTTAAAAAAAAACCACATACGGAGTATATTTACAATTGGGAGTTTGTCTTTTCAGCGAAAATTTCAGAGTGAATTTCCCTTCGGAGTAAATTTCACTCCACATTCACTTCGTATTTAATACAATGTAAAAGCGTCAATAGATTTTTATCTTTATCTCTATTTAACGTTGTGATGGTTGATAAAGTAGGAATGTATGATATTTTATTGGCTGTTTGAATTTAATTAACTGAGAATAAATTAACTTTGCAATGTTCTATATAAATACTTTTGTTAAAAGATTGGCGTTTAAAATGTCCGTAGTTTTATTTTAGAAAAAAACAGGATATTAGATATTTTACCTCTATTTTGCGTAAAAAATTTGTTGGAACTGTTTTTCTATTAACTCGAGCCATGTGTTGTACAATAACTTCGGCTTCATCTATCCTATTTTTACTGAGAAGCCATCGTGGAGATTCCGGTATTATCCACCAGTAGCTAAATAGCAAAATAAAAGGTACCGACGTTGCCAAAGACAGCGAAAACCAATTTCGCAAAAGATATCCCTAAAAAAATAAAAAATAAACGAAGTAAAATCATTTTAAGTATAGACTGGGAGTATTATTGAATTATTTATAACTCTTAATTATCTTTAAAATTAATTGAGTATAAGAATAATAATAGCTGCAGTGTATTTAAATATTTATGAATACTAAGTTTTACTTTTAGTATTTTAGTACTTTATCTTCGTTTCATATTATTTATTTAACAAAAAAAATAACAATTATTATTTTTTGTTATTTATACATTCTTGAGCCAATACATAAAACTCGATTAGTATGCAAAAGTCGTTAAGTAATTTGCACATAAAGTGAATGAGAGAATAAAGAAAATAAAAGATACATGAAAAATATATTAAAATAATTGTTTAGTAATTAATTATATACTGATTTTTTAAAATTTAAGATCAATTATCATTAATCAGTTTGTTTTTTTTTACTATTGAAAATTTAAAAAAACTTTTTCTTAATGGAATAAGTATATTTTAATTTATTAGTGGTCGAATATTAAGTGAAGTAAAAGATAATTTATATGAAAAAATATTGATATTTACCAGCAACGCAAGAAGACACATGGCGGTAGCAAAAAACATACAAATAACCATTCCTGCAAATGTTCTGTACCTTGGACCCATTAATTCCAATGCTAAAACAATGAAATATATTTTTATTTCGTTTAAAATAATTAATATTCATTTGAAATATGTGTTATTACTCGGGTCAAAAATAAAACAATTCAGGCTCACTTCACCTTATTTTTTTTTGAAGTTATCGATTTGCTGAGGATTTTTCGATAAGATCTCGACTTTTTCGACTTCAATTTAATTTTTTTAAACTTTTTTCATCTTACGTGGAGAGAAAATTATGGTATCCGTTCCTAGTACGTTTATGAAATATTATCCCATACCGTTATGGTAATGATTACTTGGAATTTTGGGATATAAGCCTATACTTTTTGGGAAAAGTTCCCATAAGTATGGGAACAATTACTATCATTATGGTAACAGTTCCCATATCGCATGTGAAAGAATTATGGTAATGATTACCATAATATTATTGTAATCGTTCCCATTATACTATGGTAAACGTTACTATAATATTATGGTAACATTTCAAGAAAACCGGTTACCATGCATTATGGGAACCATTCCCATAATATATTGTAATTGCTACCATAAATTTCTCTCCGTGTAGTTTTAACTTATTTCAAATTATTTGTATTTTTGATCTTAGTTTGAATTTATTCGTCTTTACTTCGAGCACGATAATTATTCACCTTAGTTTTGACTTTTTCGCCTTATAATTTAAGTCGAGTAAGTCTAAACCAAGTAAATTGCGACTTGATTTCAACTTTTTCGTCTTAAATCGTGACTAAGTAAACCAGTTAAGTCTATACCAAGACGAAAACTCAAGGTATTTCATATCTTTGTAAAAAAAAAGCCGTTTTTCTTGTGAAAAACGGCTTCAAATTTCTAAATCAAGTTTTATTTTTGACCCGGATATTATTACGATTATTGTTATTTGTTAAATGGATTATAAAAACTTACCAAGAATGAATGGTATTTGATAAATGGCAGGAAAAAATAGGCCATTGACAGTTCTAAGTGCTGTATATACAACATAATTAGGACTAAAACTCGTTGCAATTGAAAATATAACTTCTAGAAATAGTATAGCAAAGAATGCAGTTCTTCTACCCCATTTGTCAGCAATCCATCCAAATACAACGTTACCAAATAGACTTCCAACGTAGAAGAATGTTGTGGATGTGGATGGCAGCCAACTGTTGTCACATACCAAATCTAGCTACGAGGATGCAAAACACAATTAAGATAATGAAATTCATTATTCAAATCAAATTAAATAATTATTTTTATTTTTACTCATACAAATTATTCAAAATTTTTAATATTAATTTCAAATATTTTGTGATAGGTTAAAATACTTTTTACAAGTAAGCGAGGGTGGGGTACTATAAGTCATTTAAACTCTCAGAGCGAAATCAGGAATTTTAAAATTTCGGAGTGAAATGTACCCGGGGTAAAACAGGGCAGCTATAAAATTTGACGTAATATAAAATAACATTTTTTTTTGGTAATTAATTAATTAAAATAAGAAAAAATGACATTTTTTTGCTACACTGAAAAAAAAAAACTTTTCCCAAGTATAAATATTTCATTTAAAAAACTATTTATTCGGTACTATACAACCATTAGTGAGAATTTTTTTCATAATATAAAGTAAGTTTTGAGCTCATAACAGGTTAAAATAAAAAATATTTGTTTTTTTTGGGACACCCTAATGTATATACTTGAAAACAGTTTTTTTTTCTCAATGTATAGTTTTTAAGAGTATCCATCGTACTTATAATTAAAATTATCAATAAAAATATAACTATTGATGAAGTTAATGTTAATATTTCACTATAAAAAATCGGGAGTGAATTCGTAGTGATTACGGATTCAATTTAAATCCGAAATCAATCCGCCACTTGTAATTTCGGAGTTTCAGAAAAAATCACTACATACGGAGTAAATAGGGAGTTTATTTTTTCAACGGAGTGATTTCGGAGTGATCTGGATTTTATTTAAATCCGTATTCACCCCAGATGTACGCTAATTTTTTATAATGTATTATTCAGAAAAATAAGTAACATATACTATTATTGATCGGTGGTTTTCTATATACTTATATTTAAAGCTTCCGCGGTTATTGGATTTTTTCCCAGTTTAAAACTTTTCTATACCAATTTTTATATTACAATTTATTATAAATTAATTATGTCTGGTATTTTATATTTAAGTCCTCAGAAAAAAATTTAACTTATTACTATATACTGGTATTAATTACTTTTTAAAGTCGTTTACTGATATTTAAATATGGTAACTATGCGGGTGATTTATTTTATTTTTTATAAAAATTTTCTATTATCATCAAAGTATTTATATAAAAATATCTTTCAAAAATTTATCACTTGTCAAAAAAAAAAATGATTTTTAGTTCTTCAAAAAAAGCATCAAAAAGTACCTATCGATTTTCAATTTTCGATATGCAAAAATGGAATCGTATTTCTACATAAAAAAGAAAGTACTGTGCCCGTACATACAGAGATAAAATAATAAATATTTTCCGTGAAAAAGTTATTTTTCACAAGATTATTAAATAAATATAATAATTAAAAATAATGTGATGAAATTTTTCACTGAAAAGTCGGGTAATAATTGATATGAGCGTAAAGTACTTATGACAGGAACAGAAGCTGATTGATGAAGCACTTCTCTTGAGCTAATACAGCATACCAGTGCAACAGTGTGTCACCCGTGAATATATATATAGATATATAGATATAGATATCCATCCATGATAGTGATTGAGGAGTGGAAAAGGAAGAAGAGAGAAAAACATTTTAATCAATCATTCTCGACATTGACACAAATAAACGTATTAACTAATAAGATTCATCCAAGTATCTAACTTATATATACATATATCGCTCTTAATATAAGCTAATATAATAATTTGTAATTATTATTCATTTCAGTGTAAGCTGGTTATCAAGTATTGTATAGTATCGCGCTGTACTGCGGTAAAATATGAATAAAAAAATAGAAAAAAAAAATAATAATAATAATAAACGGTGAGAGTTTATTGCTACTGGTACAATTAGTTGAAGTTTGTCCGGACGATAATAGTGTGTGTAGGCTCCCACAGCAAGAGATGTCCATCACCGTCAGTTGACAGGAGGAGCGTGTCCCTCTATGTACTTATTCGGTACGGTATCTACCTCATAGCCCTCTCTTTGAGTAAACCCGCATTTAACCCTTCTCTTATATGTATGCAGTACTCGACTCTTTTACCACTTCAAACTTCAACCTTCTGATAAAACAACTGTCCAATACTTTTATTACTATCATTATATATTTTATTTACTATCATTATATTTAATATTGATTCTTATAGCAAGACTTTAATATAAATCTATCTTAAAATTAAAATAATTATTACTATTCCCGTGTTAAAAAATTTTTTCAAAAAAATTTTTATTCCACACTATAGAAAATTTTGGTGTAAAAATGATCCCCGAGAACTTTACACGGTCGTGTAGTGTGAAATGACGGTGTAAAAATCCTCGATGTAAATTATATATCCATATAATTTTGACATGGTGTAATCTATTTTTTTTACACCGTCATTTCGCATTACACCAAAATTTTACACCGTCATTTACACTACACCGAGTTCAAAAAAATTTACAGTGTTGACGGTGTAAAACTTTTTAATTTACACCATCTAAATTTAATACGATATTTGGTGTAATTTTTACACCAAAATTTTTACACTGAGTCAAAAATTGTTTTAGCGTTGACGGTATCAAAATTTTTAATTCACACCACCTAAATTTCATATGATGTTTGGTGTAATTTTCACACCAAAATTTTTACACCCAGTCATTCATTTACACTACACCGAATCAAAAAATTTTTTACGGTGTACTGAACTTCAAAATGTAATACAATGGTGAATTTTTTATTAATTATTTTTAGGAATTCAAAAGTAATTAATAAAAAATTTACTGCATTGATCATGACTAAGTTATATATTTATCTGAAGAATTTTTTATTAATATAAAAATTGTAATGTGATTTATTTAGCATAAATAAAATGTTAGTATCATTGCAATAATTCCGAATGCAACAAAAGCATAATTTCATAATTTCAAACTAAATCTTTAATAAAATAACTAGATAGTTTAATATCCTACTAAACCTAATCTTGAGTAGGCATAAAATTTGTACCAATTACTGTAGTTAGTAGTCTGTAATCATTGAATTTCAACTGATATATATGTATATTTATGAATTTTTTTTCTACAATGTGGGCTGTAGCTGAGAGCTTCCAGCTTCCGGTGAAAAAACGTCACTACTTCTGAGTCAAGTTCTGACCCCTTCGGTGATCAGTCAGCAAAATTTTTTATTTCAATTGAGAAATGATTAATAAATTTTTAATTACTGTCTACACAGTAATAGAAAGAGAGAGACAGAGGGTGAGCGAAAAAATAAAAGTTTGTTTGAAGAATTTAAGAAACGGAAGTAATGTAGCGGAAGGACGTTGGATGTTGGAATTTGTTGGATGTACGTCAATGAAACGCACCGAGTACCGAGTAAATACTATACTGACTATATATATATTTATATATATGTAGATATTGTAATGTGTAGGTGTGGAAGTAGTGTAGTACTCTCTGGTGGCTTGGGTGAGTGTTTGATGTGTGACATATCACATGACCGGATATGCGGGGGTAGGTAAATTGGTCGGCAATTGCTGACGCCACTAGAGCCTGAAAAACCTATCGGCCAGTCACTCCGTATCAACTATTTATCTACATACCTGGATTACTATTTTCAAGGTGAATGCACTCTTTTATTATTACCGTCACTACTATCATCGTCATCATCATCATCATTACCATCCATTAACCTTACTGACATAAGGGCTCATACATATATATACACTGTAAAAAGAGCGGTGTTCAAAATGGATTCAATTTAACACTACGCGGTGTTAAAATTAAATAACACCGATGTAGGCGGTGTTAAATTGGTGTAAAAAAAAATTCCACGTATAGAAATGAGAAAAAATTATATGTAATTTATTTAAAAATTACACAGTTTTACGCTCATCATTTCAATCACCAACAATTTAATTTATTAATAAAAACACTGTTTAACTCTAGTGATCGAGTATAATTAAAAAAATTCATAAAGCAAAATATTCTCAACATCGGTAAAGAAAATTTACACCGGCAACGGTGTTATTTTAACACCGTTTTCGATAATGATATTTAATATCGAAAATTTTAACATCTACACCGCCAGTAATTACCCCGGTTTTTTCTTACAGGATATAAATATATATCTATATATAATGAAATCCAACTAATTTAATTAATAAATTGTGATAAAGAATTTTATAAATTTAATTGTAAATAATTAATGTTCATGAAATTTATTGCTTATTCATCAATAATTAATTAATTTTATTGGACTTTTAATTAACTCATACTTCAGTTAAATTAAAAAAAAAATATATATATATCTATCAATCTGTTGTACTTCAAATGAATGAATTTTGAACAAATTGTTAATTGAACTTCAAATGAATTATTGAATTGCGTATGGATAAGTGGGCATAAAACAAATCATTTTAATTTTAATTACTATATACAGGAATTCAGATGAATATCAAAGTAGCTATTGATTATATATTGCGCTTTGAATAAATAATTATAATTTAAATTTATTATTATAGACTTCGAATGAGTTATAGGATTTTTATTTACTATATTTATTACATATTAAATGATCATTATATATGATCATATTCATATTCACCATAAGCATTACTGTCAATTATCTTATATGACTGTTCAACTAATAAATAATTTATTTATCTGATAATAATTGTTAAAATGTTTTGATGAAAAAAAATTTCATTCCATTTAATTACATAATTTATTGTTAATTAAATTTTAGAATCATTTTATAGTAAGTTAATTGGTTTTAGTAATTATCGACGTATGTCAAGTATTTCCTCTGATTCGTGAGATAAGTAATTAAAGATTTTAATAGAACTAGTAATTACTTTGAATATATTTATTAATAAACTTGCTTTGAATTATAATAATAATTTTTTATTAAATTATTTAATTTTTAATAAAATCACTATTTTTAAAATTAGAAGCATGTATCACGCTGAAAATTGGTGTAATTTAATCTACATTAAATTTACCGAGAAAATTTGTTGACTATGTAGAAGTACAGTCTCATTTTTAGTTACGAAAATTGAAAATTTTAAATTAAAAAAAAAAAAAAAGGGAGTTATTGGTTTCGGTTCGATTTTCGATAATCGAAATTCTAACAGATCTTGACCTTTTGAGATCTTAAGAAACTATTTTGACTATTTCCGGATGGAAGTTTGGCCACGTGTGTGTGAACTTTTTTTGTCCGACAATATCTTTGAAACGAATTAAACGATTTGAACGTGTTTTGCGGCGAGCGAACGGGCTCACTAAATCTTAGAACTGATTAAATTTTGGAGTCGATCGGTCGAGTAGTTTACAAATTATTCAAAAAATAAAAAACATAATTTGTTTGTTTTTTTTTTACTATTTGTTGTAAATCAATGAGTTGTAAATCGCTGGACTGATCTGTTTCAAAGTTTGACTAAATCCATGTCTCAACAAGCTCTATTGATCCGCAGACCACGTGCAAATCAGTCGATTTGTTTCGAAGTTATTGTCACAAAAATAACTTTTTTTCAGCAAAATGGATGTTTTTTCGGTCCAACAGTTCTTTGACCTCGAAGAGTTCAAAAGTTTATCAATAACAACATTTTTGAGCTCTCTGAGCGGGAAGTTTTAGAGTTGGTCCACAGAGTTAACCGTGTTTCAGATTTTTTTTTAAATGCCATGATCATCAAAAATAAATATTTGAATTCAAAATTTCATTTTAGAAGTCTAAAAAATCTTATACTATTTTTAAATCGTAATGAAAACATTTATTTTATAATTTTTAGAATAATTATAATACTTTGACGACTATAAAAATTTTTACAATGGTAACTTTGATAAAAAAATAAGACTAATGTTTATTTTTATGTTATGTAAGAAAACTAATAAAAATATTTTTTTTTAATTTTTAAAGCAGAAAATGAGAGAGAATGTACTTTTGTATAATTACTGATAATTTTAAAGCAAATATTCCCCTAATAATTGTTAATAATTACTCTTAATTTAAGTAAACATCAGACAAGATAACTTTTTATTGTTTTTATGAACAACTATTCACTCGCAAAGTAAAATATATAATCTATTCATAGTACTTTTGTACTGCAAGAAACTAAAAATAGTAACAGAAATTAATAATTTTTTTGAACATATCTCGCAGGATAAATTTTAATAAAATATATCTAGCAATATCTAAAAATATTTTTTTTTCAAGAATGTGCGATAAAGTTGTGAACCTGAGACAATGATGAGAATACGTTTTAAATAGATAGGGCAGTAAAAGGCCAAGGCGATGTGTTACAATAAAATGTCACGTGAAATTGAAGTCGGGCGTTAGTCTCCACGGGACGTATTAGAAACAACCTAATCAACAAATTAACACTCGCAAAATATGTATATCCATATACACTACAATATACATGTATAATATATAGACTCTCGAGAAATTATGCAAATTAAAATAAAACCAAGGGACTGAGCTCAAGATCACCCACTCATTTATCTCTCTAATATTTTATACAAAGTCTAATTTAAATTAAATTTCTTAAGGTATTTAAATTTTTACCCTTATTAAATAATTTAATTAATGATAATCACACTGATTTTTTACAGAAAAAATCGGGAGTTAATTTTTAGTGATTACGGATTTTATTTAAATCCCAGTTCACACGGAGTTCCGGAGTTTTAAAAAAATTAACTCCGCAAACGGAGTAGACAGAGTTTGTTTTTTCCCGCGGAGTAATTTTGGAGTGAACTAGATTTTATTTAAATCTGCATTCACTGCGATTTAGAATGTCTGTATTCAAATCAATTTCTTTTACAAGTGTTTTTTTCTGCGAACCAGAGTTTTAATATTAAAATAAACCCCTTCAGACTGAATTTTTTTCCAAGAGGATTAAATAAATATATAGTCGCCCGCTCCGCATTTAATCCGTAAATTCTTTGTAGTGTATCTGAATTTTTTTAAAATTAATTGTGACGGCAGTAATTACTTAGTTGGTAATAAAATAAAAAGAGAGAGTTTACCTCTGTGACAAGAGTGCTGTCATAGTCCCGCCGATCATAATTCCATCCGTACAGACACTTGGTGATCGGCCAGTCGACATCACTGACGGGGGTTGGAAATTTAGCGGTTGAAATACCGTCGTTGGCTAAATAATTAACTTGGTGTAACCATTCTTCTATAATAGACGTGTAGTTTACGTCGTACATGAAACACCTCGAGTACTGACGTCTGCCGTCTGACCTTACGGTGTAGGGTAACGATAACGCTTTACGTTCGTCTAGTGTCATAAAACTTGTCATATTTTCTAACTCCGGTATCCTGCACCAATGATCAGGTGATGCACTTACAAATACCTGTAATTATTTTTAAATATATTTAATTATTATTAATTAATAAAAAATTTCAAAAGTCAATTGTTTTAAAAATTAAATAAAAATACTGGGCAACAAAAAAATTATATAATTAAAAAAAACTAATTGTCTAAATTTATACACAATTAATGAAGAGATTAAAATTAATTGGAAAGTTAAAGAATTTTTTTTTTTAATTTCAAATTTTTAAAATTTTTATTTTGGCGGCAATTTAAATAATTTTATTTTTAATTAATAAAGTTTAAAAAAAATTTAGTTTAATTGAAATATAATTACGTAATAAATTAAAAATAAAAAATTTAATTGATGAATCATTTCATAGAAAAGTTCACACATTCTACTGATGATAATAAATAAATTATCATACTCGTTCCATTAAGTAACAATAAAAAAATTTATTAAACCTAAGTACAAAAAAAAAAAAAAATGAATAATTACCTGAGAAAAGGCCAGAAAAGCCGCTGGTAGTGTAGCCGGTATACAGAGCAAATAATACATGATATTTTGATATCGGCCCTTCTCACCCACATGCACCAAGACCTCATCAAAGTCTATGGAGCTCATTGTTTCAGGGCGAGAGGTAAGTGTGCTCTCGTCACGTTCAACGACAGGTCGTTTATTGAATCTTGTCTTAGATCAGATGGCATGTCCACCGTTCATCCTCCTACCAACTTGTCACTACAACTATTCACTTCTTCTTCTTTTTCGTTTTGTACTTCTTCCTTTTATTCATTTATTTCATCACTATATTTATTATTTAACTTTATCTTTTAGTAATTTGTCTTCGCTTATCGTGTTTACGACTTTATTTTAAAATTAAGTCTTAATTTTCACAGTACAAAGTTTGTTAAGTCTCGGAACAGAAGACCGTCACTACTTAGTGCACTTGAATCCCTATCAGTACTTAAATTGGATCCTACTTTTTTTTATTGATATACTAAATACTAAATAGTGTTTAGTAAAATTTCAACTATTATTCAATACTTTAAGAAACAACATTTTGCGCGGCAATTTATTATTTTGAATAATTCAAATTTATATCTTTAGTTAATAAATTATTTTGATTGTAAATCAGTTAAAAAATATAAAAATATTTTCTCGTCCGTCTCGTCATCAAAGCAATTATTTTAGCGTTCTGGACGCACGCACTTTTATTAATAAAATTATAACTGAATCCACTATTTATTAATTATTGATATATATATATATATATATAAATATATATTTATTTTTCTTAGATAATTAAATGCACTTTAATTGTTAATTATTAATAAAATAATTTTTCACATATTTATGTTTGATAAAACGTTTTATTGTATGTCAACCATTGTTGTCGGTCGTGTTGAAATTTTTCGTTGTTTCTATCATTTTTATAAATATTTATTTATAATTAATGTTATCAGCGACGTTATGAGGACCGGGTTTTAAAGTAAAACTGTTATTTTGATGATATGGAGAAGCGGCGGCCCAGACTCATTGGAGACTCTGTAACATAACGCGCGAGAATATCAACTGAGTGTTTTACGAGAGAGTTGCTTTGGAGTAAAATTGTACTGAGTGACGTGAACGCGACTTATATTATCGACAACTAAACACTCATAGTAAACCTTCGTTATTTTATGTTTTATACTCAGTACTCCTATTTGCCCATATAATAGAGCAGGTTTACTACGAGTACATTTTATTGATATTTCAATGCTAGACTGCAACAATATTTATATCTATACATATTTGTAGATATAAACATATATTTAGATGTCATATTGGAGATTTCAATGATTTAATTTGCTTATATTTTTCTTTATATTTGTAAAACTTTTATCATTAAATAAATAGATTATTGATTACTTTAAGAGGATTTTCGATTAATTATACTTATAAATATTTTATTTACACTAAAAAAAAAAAAAATATGCACGTTTATAAAATTCAAAAAACTAGAGGCGTAATTTTTCGAAAAAAATTTTTTTTTAAATTTATCATTTAGAGAAATCATTCAAAATTTATTAAACGTCGGCTAATTCTAGTATCATAAATTTCTCATTAAATATTTTAACTTACATATTTTTTAAAAGAAATCTAAGAATTTGCGCATGTAGAAAATTAAAAAAGCTACATGTGCAATTTTTTAAATATTTTTTTTTTTATAATTTATCGTTTTTAAACAAAGTCAAAAATTACTAAATGTCGGCTGCTTCAGTATTATTATTAAAAATTTTAAATTTAATATATTTTTGGCGCAAAAATTTAAAGATTTCATTCAAAATAATTTTCTAAATCAAAGGCCCCAAAGATTATTTCAAAATATTTTGGTCTTTTTTTTTTCGGTAGTACAAATAAATTTTGATATTCTTCTGTCAAGAAATTGCATCGATTTTTCACTCGAAAAAATGTTGTTCTCACAAGTTATTTTTTTTCTGTGTATTTTATAAATCATGAATAACAATAAAATTAAAAAAAAAAATTATAAATTTTATTTATAAGAATTTTGTTCCTATTAAATTTTTTCGTTAATTAATTTAAAATTGAGGCAGAGTAAAAAAATTTTCTATTAAATTTATAAAAATAATCGAGTATTGTTTATTGTTTTATAATAAAAAAATTAAAGTTTAAAATAAAGGTAAAATTAAAAATTTAACGGTAAATTTTAGTGTATAAAGCTTTGAAGGTAAGGTAAAGTGATGAAGGTAACGACTGGAATAAATTTTCCGTAGTGATGATCAAAGAATTATGGATATGGATTACCGGTAGTAAAAGTATGACGTACAAGCGTTGGTGGTTATGATCCATACTACATGCCAACTATTATATATTGTCTTATCATATCTGTACTTACACATAAGTACACATAAGATTATTAAGACGTCACTCGAGACTCAGTAAAATAAAAAAATCTGTAATTAAAATAGATTTTAAAGTTATTTATAATTTTTTTATGTATCTGTGGAATTGACGTAGACTTAGAAATTTTATACTAAATTTTTTAATATATATATATGATAAATATTTATTACAATAGCCTCATATTACTTGAAAAAAAAAATTTGAGTAAATTAGTGCATAATAAAAAAAAAAATAATAAGTTAATACGTGAGATAGAATAAGACAAAGAAGGACATGCTCTGATTTCTCATGTGTGGGATAAGAGAGTAAAGCCGGTCCCTCTATTTACGTCATTGACGCGGTGGCGCGTGCCGAAACGTCATACAAATGCGCGGATTGAAAAATAAATAATAAACAAATAAAAAAATAACTTGGAATGTGGAATAAAAACAAATAATTGAATAAAGTTAATTGATATCATTGAACATAAATAATGAATGGAATTATTGAATAATTATAAATGAATAAAATAAATAATTAATAATGATTATAAAAAATTTGTAATTTTGAGAGATTACTAATTGACTTTAGTAGCGTGAGTGCACAATGTTGCTACTCATGGAGTCTGAGTTATTTTATCTTTGTGTTACTTTATTGAAATTATTGATATAGTCTTTAGTTCATATAAATACAAAACATATCATTTATATATGATTATTTTCAATGGTTATAAGTATTAAGATACGACATTGTTTGTAGTTTTATTATTAAAAAAAATGTTGACAAGATAAGAGATGGTACTGAGTTTAGTACTGCAGAGTAATGAGCACGTGATATTTGCGGATATTAATTACACTTTCGCACTATATCTGATAGCTAATAACTCAGTGTCTTGAGTAATTTAAAAAAAGTTTTAGCAATTAATATTTTGTAAGATTAATTACTTAGCATATATATTTATTTTTAAATTTTTAAAAATATGCAGTCGTTAAATCGTGACCAGATACACGTGGGAAGTATAATGTAAGTAGATTGCAACATTTGAATTCTTGATATATCAAAATATAAGTATCTATGACATTTAGCAATAAAGAAAATATCGAATTTAATTTTTTATTTATTTAAAATAATTATTTTTATTATTGAAGTTTTTGATTGTTGGGTAATAAAAAATAAAAAATTACTGAGGCTTATTTTAATAATAGATAAATTTCGTATCTCTTATTTGTATTTGAAATAATTTTAACGTCTTAATCTAATAATAGTAAGACAGTTTTTCTTTAACATGATGACAAGTGTCATTGCCGTGATAAATTATTTGATTATTAGATTAAATTATAAAAGAGAATTTATTTAATAATTATTATGATTAATTTGAAAATTATATTATTTTTCTAGTTTAATTTAAATTAATTATTTGAAATGTAGATGAAAATATTTTAATTTTTTATAAATAATTTATAATTAAAAAAAAATAAATTAACTGAAGAAAAATATTCAAATTAAACAAGCGGATTTTTGTTTTCTATATTTAATAATAAATATTAAGACATATATAGCAATTACTTTTTATAATTATTATGTTTTTGTCTATATAATTATACACCCGAAGTGGAAATAACAAATTAGTGATTTATGATGTTAACTATGAGATTATAAAAGTAATATTAGATTGTTGTTACAAGGCCCTAACGTCCATTTTCGTATTTCGGTCACGTGTACGTCTTTTTATTAACGATCTTACTGCAATTCTCAGTGTGACGTCATACAGTACAATTTTGTAATCAAATTTCTTGGTCTCAAAAAAACTCATCATTCATTTAAATGCTAAAAATATTAATCTATAATCATATACTTTTAAATCGGTTATTATATTCAAACATAAATATGACTAATTATAAATAAATAAAACTATAAGTAAATAAAAAAAATCTTACCAATGAAAATTTTCAAAGATTAAAATTCCATCTCTTGATTTAATTATTATTTAATGTGTACCTTAATAATTATAAATTAATGCATGAACCAAACAATCACGTCACCTCACTAAAAATATAAATTATTTATTTTTCTTTCACTAAAAGTTTGTATCATTATAAAAATTTATTAATTATTTTCCACAACTAATCGGTTTATCTACTTATGTATTTATATAAAGCGTTAATTATACTGATTAAATATAATTATTGTAACCATGTAAATAAAGTATAATTATTTATAAGGAGCGCGAATATTAGCCGGGGTAAAGCGGCACTCGGAAGTTCGGTCGTAGCCACGGGCACTCTTCAACGAATCAATCGAATCACTGCAACCTCCGACATCCGGCTTCAGTACGCGGGTTGATACATCATTTCTTTTATGTTCCCAGTATAATAATAATTATAATAATAATAATAATAATAATAATATTAATAATAAAAAAATTTATTTCTCATTAGCTTGTTACCGAATTTAAAAAACGATAAATAAAATTTTAAAATTCAAATTAAAAAAATTAATTAGCGACGATATGAAATTTAATAATTAACATAAACCGAAGAAGTGATTCGAGTTTAAAGAGATACAAAAACGGGATTCACTAATGAAGGATATTTTAAGATGATAAAGTGATATAGCTAATAAAAAATATAAAAACTATAAAATTTATACGTGTAACAAGTGGTACCCATGGCAAACTTAAACTGAAACAACGTGCTGGGGCCTACGATCTCCTGTACTGTCCTCATATCTATCATTACATTTTAAGGTCTCCCTTCTCCATTTTTCTCTCACTCCCTCGTCACTCTCTATTTCACTTTTATCCGTCTCTTATCTCTTCACGTCCCTCATTGTCCGTTATATATACATATATAGTGTACCTATACTTTACTAGATATGAGATGTAGGCACCACTCTCATCACAGTCACTAGACTATTAATATAAAAGGGGTTCTTCAATACTCAACAACGTAACTTGTGTATACGTCATACAATCTTTTGATTTATTTTTCACGTATGCAATCTACCTAGTTTATTATCAGCACTATTATATATACATATAAAAAAAATCCGCCGATTGCTTGACCCTGCGGACTATAGTCTTAGAATTAGTCACGGTGTCAAACACGTTTGACACCCAGATAATCACTTATGTATTTTTTTTTAATTGCCTACTAATCTAGTGACTGATTTTTATTCCATATATTCATATATATTATAAATAAGTCCGTTGATAAAATTTATTAGATTTGAAATGAAAAATTTTTTGGAGATCAATTAATTTAATTTATTATTTGTACTGTAAAATTTTTGTACTTTTAGTGTTAATGGTGATATAAAATAATTAATGTTTTATTCGAGATTTTTTATGTTGCCGGTTGCCGCTCACAAAATAGCATAGATGATTATTTGCTGAATAGACTTGCTAAAGGTATAACTATATTAGTAACTTTAACAAGTCAATTTATCAAATAATAGGCATATATATTATTTTGTAAGAGTCAACAAATAAAACGCTTTACTGGTCTATTTACATTGCTTGAATTTATATTTATTGCCATTTGATCAATTAGCGTGTAACAAAAATTTTAGTACATAATTTCGCTAACATATGTAATAACGTAATGACCGATTTTTTATCAGCTGTGATAATCAATTTTTTAGGCTGCTTCTATATTTATAAATTTACCTTTTATAATTGCCGTGCTAATTATTTCAAATCTTAACGAATTAGAGCAAAATTTTGTACATACATTTTTTTAACCAATACCTCGGTCGAGAACGATCATGGACATAATCAATCGAATAATTCAGGAATGATAATTCTTTAAAAATTTAATAATCGACAATAGTACATATGCACCTAGAAAAGAATAAAAAACATTGCGACTCATAAAATATTATCACCTGAAAGTGAGGATGACAAAAACGCGAGTTGTCATGTCCTACTGTTCTTCCTGCAGGGAAATAATGGATATTTTTTCTATATTTGCATAAGAGATATTTCTATGTTTTCATAGTAAAAATCTTATGTCGTCATAAGAATAATCCTTGTGTAAATATAAATAAAGTACCTATATTTTATAAATATTATTCCTATGTTGACGTAGTAAACATTCTTATAATAACATAGAAGTATTTTTATGTTACATGGTTATTTTTACAATGTCAGTATTGAAATAATCACTATCTCAATATAGAAATAATTTCTATTTTTTCTCCCGTTTATATAGTGTAAAAAAAACTCTGACAGATCCTAAGGTTCCAAGAATTTTTTTTTTTTTTTTTTTGACTAATATGACCATACGCCAAATGAGGGAGGATTCGGAAGGATCAGGGAAAATGACACCAATGGAAAAAATTTTTGGTGTGAAAATAGTCTCCGAGGACTTTAAGCGGTCTGTTAGATGTGAATGGACGGTGCGAAATTTTCTTTACGTGAAATATTAAGCGGTGTACTTTTAACACCGTATGAGCGTTTTCTATCACACCGTTCAGTGTTATTACATCAAATATTGTCCGATAATGTAATCTGTTGTTGCAACTCTACTCTGTAAACATGAATAAGTGAAATAGGTAAATATCCACTAGTTCTAAGTGCCAATCGAACCATTTTTTAAAATAAGTGGTTCGGTTTGCACTTAAAATTAGTGAATAGTCACCTATTCATGTTTACAGAGTAGTAGGTGCATTATTATTATTATTGATATAAATTATTTTAAAATAAAAACCGAGAGTTTTAAATAAAAACTTATACATTTGCATCATTGGTGGTGTGAACATTTTAATTCACTCAATTTCAAATTTAACACCGTGCGTCGTGTAATTTTTACATCGCGGGCTCAAAATTTTTTACAGTGCAGGAAAGAAAATTCGATTAAAGTAAAAATTAAGAAAATTTAATTTCAAATCTCAGGTTAAAGAAAACATAGACCTTTTTTGATTTTTTAAATAGCAGGAACGCTATAATTTAAAATAATTGATTGCGGTAGGCTAAATCCATAATATTTCTTTATGATATGATCTCAAAAAGTATTTTAATTTATTAATTATTTGAAAAGCAAATTCTGAACAAATATGTAAAAAGAAACCTATTTATTTTTTTGTACTGTTGCCAGGTGAAATTTTTGAAGACGATTTCTTTTATAAATTTTGTAATAATAATTTACCGTGACAATTTATGTTTTGATTAACTAAAAATAATAAAAGTGTTATCGAGAACACTAATATTTACCTAAAATACTGTAAACATGACATTCGTGTGATAAAATTCAAACGTGGCCTATATTACATATTATTTAATAATTTAAAAATTATTAAATTAATGGATGTTGACTAGCAGACTTTAAATCATTTAGTTTTTACTATTCTGGGCTTAAATATTTATGTAAAATACTTCCGCTTACGTTAATAGCTAAACAAAAAAATATATTTACAGATAACATATTGAGTTAAATATTCTATTATAAAATTATATTTGATAAGCTCACATTTTTATTGAGTGAGGCATATACATTCAAGTGTGTGCTTATAAATAAGAAGCTAAGTTAAATTTTATGGACTATTCGTTCGGTCGTTCAGAGTATCACACAGAATATATTAAACTTGGACTCCAATCAACATAATTTTTTTTTCCAAATTTGAAAGATAATTAGATTTTAAATAATCATGAATTTAAAAAATATTTATTGTATTTTACTATTATTCATATTGAGTTTTGTAACGAGATCAAAGGCAGCTCGACCTTTTCGTATGTATTTGTCCGGTGGCGGATATGCCCGAGGTTTTGGAAAAAGATCTGTAGCTGAAGATATTTTTAAGGTAAAAAATTTGAATTTTTTATAAACTACCGTAAAATCAATAAAAAATTTATTTTGATGTTTTTTTTTTTTTTTTTTACAGGAATAGTTATTAGAAAACCAACACTGAAATCTTTAGAATTGCCGCTATAAATAATGAAATAAAAACATATTTAATAATGTTACATTAATTCATCAATTTACAAATATGATATAATTATATGTAAAATATATCTAATAAAATACTTTGTTTACTAAATAACAAGTAGTAATAATTTATTAAAATTTGACACAAAAAAGTCACAACAAATGTCATAATGAAAATGGAAATTCAAATTTATAAATGAACAGTCTTGAATAAGTTTAAGAGAAATGACTAATCGACGAAATAAATAATATAAAATTTATCAATTATTGTTATTAATTTAACGGCATGGATTTCGTGAGTGATTTTGAATCTCATACTCTTCAAAATAAATTTTAAAAAATTCCAGTAATAATTACACTAACTCTGTAGACGTATGAATTGTAAAGTTACGATATTTAAGATGTTTTAAATATTATTCATAAATTGTGACCTTGATTATATTAGAAAACAAACGCGCATACCAATTGTGACATGAACACTACTGATATTTCGATTGTATTTACTTACGTATGAATAAAAAAAAATTAATTTAAATATTTATTTAACATTAAATTGAAGGCTTGTTTATAAAAACATCCTAAACTAGTAATTTATTATAATCGATGACTTATGATGTTTAAGTACCGGAAAAATATTGACCGAAAATTTTTAAACGTACTGAGATGCATAATTTGTAAATTCAAATAAATCATTTTTTTGTGGATAACTTTTTAAATTAAAAAAATATTTGCTGAATCAAATGTATGTTTATTTAACTTAAATAAATTTATCTGAGCAAATATGATGATTTAATTAATTCAAGAAATTATGTTATTACCTCATCACAAATGTAGTATGTAAGTAAATTGGCTCGTGACCTAATAAGGACAATAGCCAAAAGGAAAAAAAACAAAATATAAGTAATATTTACTTGCAACGGCAATTTATTTTTCTTTGTATCCCTGCCCGGGTCAACAATAAAACTTGATTCAGACTCGCTTCACCTTATGTTCTTTTGAAGTTATCGATTCGCTGATGATTTGCCGATAAGATCTCGACTTTTTCGACTTTGATTAAATTTTTGTCAACTTTTAGAGCTTTTTTTCATCTTAGTTTCAACTTATTCGTAGTTTTTTTTTCTCACAGAACAGTAGACATTCGCCTTGTTGACTTTTTCGAATTATAATGTACGTCGAATAAGTCTAAGCCAAGTCAATTTTGACTTGGTTTAGACTTTTTCGTCTTAAACCGTGACTAAGTAAGTCAGTTAAGTCTAAACCAAGACAAAAACTCAATGCATTTCATATTTCCGTAAAAGAAAGTCAAGTGTCTTGTGAAAAACGGTTCTAAATTTCGATTTGGCAAACCAAGTTGGCAATAAAACTTGATTTAAAGTTTTATTTTTGACCCGGACCTAGAGCTCAAATCAAACCCTTTGCATTAGAGGAGTGCGTAGAAAAAATAAATTTTATGAAAAATACAAAATATTTTATAGAAATATAATTTAACTTACAAAATTTTTTTTGATTTAACTCATGGAAATAATTGTTTACGATTATTTATAATAAAAGTCATCGCACGTTGTCGTAGTATCAATGAATTATATTTTCTTGCTAGTTCTAACAACAATAATACATTTTCAAGAGCTAATTTATTACTCAAAATAACTCCACAAACATCTTTTAATTTTGTTATACGGGTGTTAGCCGCTGCTTCGAATAGCTTCAAAGCAATTCGATAATCATAATGAGCTTTCTCTAATTTACCGTAATATAAAAACGTCAGCATTTCATACACAACATCAAAATCAATGTCCTGAAGAACGATGAATTGTTCTTTAAATGATTCAGACGTCGCTATCATGTCAGCAAAAACTGGACTCTGAGAAGCCAAAACAATTTTATGGGCATGAAATTCTGTGTCATCAACTTTGATAATAATATCACTAAAATCCAATTTATTTAAATATCGCTGCATGTCTTCAAATATTTTTGGCGCAAGCAATTCATCAACAAATCCATACCAAATTATCGAACAACTTATTTTGATACGATATTCATGGCTGTCTGGTGTTGTTAAAATACATACATTCCATGTATTTTTTTGGCAATCATCACAACCAGAAGGAATCGGAATTTTGTCAAAGACAATAAAATCTTTCCACTCAGATATATCTTTTATAATTGGCGGCATATCTGCTATTTTAAGTTCAATTATTGCTATTGCCAATTTAGTAAATGTTTTTATTATTTTTACTTTAATTAAATTACTATTATTATTTATTTCAGCAGTCATACAAAAATTTAATCCAGGTGATGATTTTATTTCAAATAAATTTGAAGTAAGTTGTTTATTTTTTCTGTTTATTTGAACCGTCCAATCATAATTATGTTCATTACTTTCTATCACTGATTGATTATCTGGCATCATCATTGATAATTATAATTTTTTAATAATTAATGTATAATTAATCTTCACTATAAATCTGTGAAAACACTTTTGTAATTAATTATAATTATCAATTAAATATTAATAAAAAAATAAAATCAAATTCTTACGTTTGAAAAATTATCAGTCGATTTCTCGTAATTTTGTCCTTTGATGATCAAGGAAATTTATTACCCCTTTGTTAAACTGCAAAATGTGAAGAAGAAAATGAAATAATTATATTTTTATGAGCGATGTAAGTTTACTTTTTAAAATATCGCAACTGAGTATGTATACTATTTAGCATTGAGTGTAATTTTGTAGTTGAGTTATCTGTGCGATAATTTAATATCCGGCAAGATTGCGTGTTTTGTATACTAAACTTTTTATTTACGTTGAAAATTGGCTAAATATGACGGATTTACTTTCAGACCCGTTCAATTAATGTTTGAGAGGAATAATCTTGTTAGAAGATCCGTTTGTTGTTATCTGTAATTGTTGAGTATGTGGCTATGTATGTTATCAAAGTATTGATCCGACAATATTTTTAAAATTAATTGACGATGTCAGTTGATAATTTCTATTAACAATAATAACAATATCAATAATCAATATTTATTGACCTCTAATTTAATTTATAAAATTTTACTTTTTTTTATTTCTCGAAAAAATGAAAATTTTTGAAAACGTAAAATTTAAGAAATTTTCGACAATATTTTTTAGTAATATCTAATTTTTTTTTTTTTTTTTGATTAATTTATAAATTTCGAATTTGTAAATATTTATAAAAACTGTACTTGTTGTAATGGAAAATATTTTTGAATGATACAAAAATTTTGAATTTAAGTAATTATCAACCTTCTAATGACTTGAGAAATTTTCATCTCATGCTGCATTTTGTAAAACGTGTGTGGAGGAAAACTGATAACATTACTTATTGTTATTATTTAAGAATGGTATGACTTCACTTAAGTGTGTTATTATTTCTGAGAAGTATAACTTTAAACATAATCGTGAACAAAAAAGTGTTAAGTTAGTATTGTCGATTTATGATTAATTTTATTTATTCATTTAATTTTAAATGTTTGCTTTATTTAAACTAATATTTAAAAACTACGATTTTTTTATTTTTTAATTATATTTTAAATTTTAATAGAGTTTGACTTCAAAGTGAAATTTTTTGTTCAGTAGGTCTTCAAAAAAATAATTTAAAAATGTTTCTGGAACTGCAATTATCAGAAAGTAAAGGCAAAAATTGTTTAAATTCAAAGAAGTTAAGAACTTTAAAGCCGATATTCTACACTGTTTTAAATTTGGAAATTCACCATAAGTATTTAATAAAAAAATTTATTTTACCGATTATTACAAATTTTTTAGTTTAATTCTTAAACTCAACTTACCTTAATTAATTATAGTTCTTCTATAATTGTACTTCTATAATTCTATAAGTATGTTAAAAATAACAAAATATAATTTTAAAATATGAGAACCGATTTGTAAGAATGTATACTAGAGAATGACAAGAAAGCAAGCTCTGCGTCATGTTAAAACTCTCAACGAATGTCGGAATAAACTAAGAGAGAAAATAAATCTTTGGTCAAACCGAGTATGCAAGTGTAATGAACCACCAAATAAACTTTGCTCTATGTACATTAAAAAAAAAATTTTTTAACATAAAACATCAGCATTTAAATAATTTTAAATCACCTGTTCATCAAATTGATTTCTTATTAAGTTCAAATTGATCACACTGTGAAAAATTGGCAGAATGAACGTGGAGTAAATCCAGAATGAGTGCGGATGACTATTTATTTATTTAATCCTCTCGAAGTGAAATTCATTTCTAAAAGGAGTTAATTTTTATGTTAAAATTCCGAATCGGAACGAATGCGAATTAAAATAAAATTCAGATGACTCCGAAATCACCCCCGGAAAAAACAAACTCCCTATTTATTCCGTGTATATGCGAAGTGATTTTTTTTAAACTCCAGAACTTGAGTGACGGAGTGAATTCGGATTCAAGTAAAACTCGTTATCACTCCTAATTCAATCCCGATTTTTTACAGTGAAGATATTTTCTATATCAGCCTAATTATTTTTTTTAACGATATTCTATCGTCTTTTTCTTTAATCAATTTTAAAATTTTGATAAATTAGGACAACTCAAATGCGCATCTAAATCTACATATATTTACATAAAGATATAAATTTTTTTATAAATTTTTCGTACAAGAAATTCGTTCTGTTCAAGTACAAAGCTACTCTTTATGTAATGTTATCGCTCAAAGATTGAGGATCCATAAAGACTTTATTTTTTTTTTCAATACTTTTACGATTAAATTTAATTAATTGAGTTCATTATATTAAATTATAGTCAAATTGATGGTTGGTTATATATTTAAATACTGAACAAAATATCATCTAATAATAGGCCGCATAATCCTTCGATTTTTTTAAGTAACATTAAATTATTTCAATAGTTTGATTGAAAAAATTTTGAAAAATATTTTTTAATAGTGTTTTTATGGATACTTCAGTATATAAATTTTGTAATTTTTTTATTTGTTGCCATTAATTTTTTTTAAAAACTAAAGAGTAATTTTTTTCGATTTTACTTTTAATTTATATTTTATATTTTCTCTAGCATAGAAAGTAAAAAAAAATTTTTTTTATTTTTTTCATAAAAATAAATTGTAAAAGCAATGAAAAAATTATTGTTTTTAAAAATATTAGCAATAATTTAGTTTTATTTTTTTATATTTGTTATATTTTCGATAGTTTTTATTTCAATATTCACCGTTACTTCACTCTAAGGTATCAAACGTGGAGAATTCTCGGAACAAAATCATAAAAAATCCGACCACAAAATAAACTTTCAACTTATATAGACGACAAAAGAACTACAAGTATTTAAATTTAGCAACATTATTGCCCATTTATGTACTGCGTCATAAACATAATACTTTATACAGTCAAGTGACTTTAATTAGTCATAAATAAATTAACTAATATGAAAAAAGTTATTCTTACGAGTGTTGAAAAGTATAAAAATATAACTTCTTTAAAAAAATAATTCTTCCATTTTTAATCTACAATCCCTACCGACTGCGTACTATTCAGTGTGTTTAGTATATTTCAAATTTAATTGTGTATCAAATGATTAACTTATCGACATGTTTTAATTTTTATCATCATCAAACTTTAATGTGTCAAATATTCTTTCTCATCCGTCCTGAAGTTTGTTGATTTTGATAAATTGTGATATCATAGAATTTTAATACTTAAAAATATTTTTATTATTTTCGTCTAATTCTCTTTCGTAATTGTTTTTTATAAAATTTTTAAACAATAATGAAAGACAAAAAACGAATCAAATTTTCAGGAGATATTAGAGATGAGTTGTTACTACTGATAAAAAAAAAATTCAGTACAGGGTTACAGTTACAATGGATGAATACGACCAGTAAATGAGCATTATTTAATTTTTTCCACACATCATTTTGATTTTAATTACAATTACAAGAAGAAAATACTTAATTGATGTCTGATTGACTATTTTTAGGATTTCAATTTCAAGTGAGTTAAATCATTTTATACTAAAAGATTTTAAAAACTGATCGTTTATTCACTAGTTAATTGTTTTCATACTGGCTCAGTTACTCTATAATTTCAAAATATTCAAAAATTTTAATATCAGTAATTAGTATCTAGTAACGAGTGATAAACAAATAAATAATCACTTTTTCATGCGAAGTTTAATTTTACTCAAGTAGCACACGTGGCTTTGTGACATCTAACAGTTTTGAGGCTGTCTTTAGACCTATCGATAAAACATCAATATGTTGACAAAACGATCAGAAATTTGTCACCGAAAAAATTTCCGCTTAAAAAACTTGACATAAGTGACGACAGAAAGAAAATTACAAATAAGTCATCATCTAAACGATTTTTAAATTGAAATTACTTTTTTAGGACAGAAAAAAAAAAAAAAAATATCCTATGATTCCTAGGACCAACATTTGTATGTCATATTTACATAAAAATATTTGGCTTTGAGAAAACAAAAAATTTGTCTTGTCCTTTTAAAAAAAATCTTTATGACATCAAGTTGTCTATGCTTTGGATATCTCACTATCGCGAGAACTTAAAATGCTGAATCAATGATTGAAAAAATAATTGAAACCATTCTGACTAATATTTAGTTCTAAATCTACTGATTGCAATAACTTTTTATTTATTTAACTTTATATTTTAGTATAAGACTGCAGTCAATGTGCAGTGTAAAGAAACAACGTCGAATTTAAATTCAAATAATTTTCCCGCGCGTTCATGTTGTCATGGCGATTCAAAATGGCGGATAATAAAGTTCAGCCTGTGCTTGTTTACTCACAGTGTTAGGAATATTTGTAAATAAAGTGCAAAAATGTATTATTCAATGAAATAATTTTTTTATAAATGAATTTTTAAGTTTAATAATAATTTATCCGGACCATTACTTTTAAAAATATTTTTAATACCAAAACAATGAAGTTTTTGTGACATAACCCATAGTTTTTAAATTGCAATAAATTATTACTTACAATAATAAAAATTACATAATAGATAATTAATAATTAGCAATTGAAAGTAAATTAATTAACGTTACACGAAAAAAATAAAATATGCAGCCACTGATGGCAACGATGTCAAATTTACAAGACAAGTGCAGTCTCCAGCAAACATCTCCAAGAAAAAAAGAAGTAAATTCCCCTATTGTAGCTAATGACAGACCAGGTATTTCTGTTTTCCATAAATCTCCAGATCCACGTTTCTATGAAGGAATTGGAAGATCCCGGAGTTTGATAGACAGGACGCAGTACATTGAGCAGTGGCTCCAAACTCATAAAAATATTCAAAGAAATAAACCGAATTCAAATTGTTCATCGCCATCATCAGCATCATCATCAGTCGTCTATGAATCGCCACCTCAGCTGATAAAATATTCAAAAAAAAATCAACGATCTCCTCTCAAGGATTGCAATCAATTGAAAAGATTTAAACCAAATGACAATGAGAAAGTGCGTTCTAGTGTTCGGCTACATTATTCACCAGTTAAATTAATAAAATCCAAAGAAAATCAACATGTCAACAGTAAAATATGCCATAGTCCTACAGCTGATTCACCAAAAAAATTATCTAAGCCCAGGGAAAAAAGTATTGTTGATCAATATCAAGATAATTTAATTATCGAAACCTGTTTATCGCCAATCAATGAAATAATCGATACCTGTTTATCACCAATCAATGAAATTATTGATGAAAGTCCGTCAATTGAAATAGTCGACGTTAATTCACCAGCACCTTCGTCGATATTTTTAGAATCTATTCATAGTATGGAGTGTAATTCACAGCAAATAGATGAGATACAGTCACTATCATCACCGATAATCATCAATCAACATATTGATGAGGGGGATGACAGCGAACATGATGATGATATTATGAATGTGACGATACACAGTGACAGCAATAAAACAATCAGTGATATTGTTGGTAATTTAGATGGATCTTTGATTAATATCGATGATATTCAATCAGAACATTCACATGGAAAGTTGGATAATTCCATTGACTCGGACGCAACTTTTTATTCGGAAGTTGAAAATGCTAATCGTACAGTTATCGCTAATGAAGTGATTGATTGTGATGATAAATCGAACGGTGATGATGAACGTTATACTAAAGTTGTAATAGATGATGATGATGATGATGATAGTGATGGCGATAAGACTTTTGAAAATGAATTATCAATTAGCGAAGTAACTTCACAATCTGTTACTAATATTGATAATACGCCGAAAGATAATTACGGTATTCTGAATGGTGACTTGTCGGAGAAAGAAATAATTATTGAGGATAAATCTGTTGAGGAAATAAGTCAAGTATCTTCACAGAAAATTTCTCAAGATCTGACACCACCTCAGGCCTTAAATCACAATAGCTCGATAGATACTACGGATAATATTATCAGCACGGGAACTTCACCTCCATCGAAACAATCATCGAGGGTTGAACGCTGTGATACTATTATTAATGCTGTTGTTAAAAAGAAGAAGAAACCTAAAAAGTATGTAGATTTTTTTACTGTTAATACGGTATCCGTGTAAAAAAATGATCTTGGAAGTAACAGACAATCAAAAATTTAAGGATTTTTTTACGAGAAATCGATTACAAAAAAAAAAAACTAAAAATATGCACATGTAAATTTGAAAAACTATGGGTGCAATTTTTTAAAACATTTTTTTTTTATAAGTTATCGTTTATAAAAAAATCCATAAATTATCAGATGTCGGCTAACTTCAGTATTATGTAAAAAAAAAAAGGTTGATGTTGTTGACTATTTTAAACTTCAAAACGTGACACAATGACAAACTTCGGAAAATACAAAGAAAATCGATTTATTTAATATTATAAATTAACGTCTTTAAAATCTTTTACAAACATTTTTCAGTACAAAATATGTTCAGAAAAACCTGATTTTTAATTATTTCTGAATTTTTTTTTCTGACATATCTTAATAATATTAGAATATTCAATGATTTTTCTCTTGAATTTTCAAAAGTTTAAAAAACGTTCAATAAAAGTCCGTCGTCGTGTCACGTTTTAAAGTTTAGAATAGTCAACGCTCTTTCAACCTTTCTTTGACAATTTTTTTTTCACGGGTAGAATAAACTTGTTTTGTTTCTATTTTCTTATAGAAAACTTAGAAAAAGCTAATTAGATTTATTTAAATATATTTTTTGTAAGAAATTGAAACAATAAGCAGATAGTTTTAGCTTTATTTCAAGCTTTCAATGTCTAGAGAAATTAATGAATAAAAATTTTTATTATAAAGTTGTTTATAAGAAAAAATTCAAATTACAAAAACTTATTTTTTTTTATTTTGATAAACTATTTGAAAAAATTAATCAAAAATCGGCTGCATTATTTAAAAAAAAATTACAAAATAATTTTATGAGAGACTTGGAATTTTTTTTGACTTTACGTATTTGATATTTTTCATCAAAACTTATATGTAGGAAAAAAATATTAAAAACTCGCTACCCAAACGTTATTTTTTCAAAAAGTTTAAAAATAAGACAGTCAATATTGTCTATAAGATAAAAAAAAATAATTTATTTGAGATTAAGTATCAGAGTTGATGTTTTGTTTAACGAAATTTTATATTAAAAAATCTTATTTTATATCAAGAATTTCTGCCTTTAATTTAAAAAATAAATTCTATAAGTTTGAAATGTAAATAGCTTCATCTTTAGGAGCATTCATTGATTAATTTACTAATTAATAATTATGAGAAATATTTATCTTTATTAATAAATCAATTATTTTTTTCAGAGGATCATTGGTCGAGAGATTACAAACACTTGTCGCAAGAAAAATATCTTCGATACGTATATGGCGACACCAAATGTCTCAAGATCATTTAAAAACAAATTCACCGTGTGTTATTGTTCAAATTAATAAATATATTTGGCAATACAGCAGGTTCATTATCAGCGGAAAAATATATAACGATGATAGCAATTTAATTGATAAATATGTCAGAGAAAATTCTCTATTACCTTCAGATAAAAATATCAGTAAATGTAGTATTAATAATGATTTGAATTCATCTAAATCAATTAAACTTTTACTGGTTCCAGAAATAGTTGGTAAAATAAATTTTGATAATAAGAATATTATTAAAATATATCCGCCGTGGGATATTATTGATCCAAACGAAGTATTGCTCAATATTTTTTATTTTATTGTTAGCGTAGATCCTAATGTTACTAATGATAGTCACCATAATGAAAATGATAATTTTAAATCAGTTGAGGAATTTAATTGTTCATGTTTAACAAACAAAAAACTTGCGGCAAACTGTAGCGTTAAATTTAGTAAATCGAAACCTAATTTTATGCAATATTTATTTTCTAATTAAGATGTTCTTTATTTTTTTAATTGTATTTATTATTTGTTATTATTGTTTCGATAAATTTACGAGATGTATCAAAATTTTAATTTAATTATAATGATTTTAAAAATTATAAAAATGTAAATTTAAATATAATGAAATTTATGTACGTTAATACAAAAACAAAATTGTAATTTTAATTATATTTAATAAATGGATATAAATAAGTATATTAAATCATGAAATGATTATAGTTCGTTATTCAAATTTTGTTTAAAAATTCAACTTAAAAAAGACGAAATCTATAAATCTATAAATAATGAAATTAGCTGATATCTAATAACGTCTTTGATTATTTTAAAAACAGTAGATTTAAAAAAAAATATATTTAAGAAAATTGCACCTGTAGTTTTCTTAAATTTTTACATTTGCATATTTTTAGTTTTTTTTTAATTAAGCAGTTAAAAAAAATCCAAAAATTGTTAATTGTCTGCTACTTTCAAGATTATATTGAAGTTTAAACAATGAGTATCAATCAGAATAAATACTTTATAAATATTTGAATGCTCCGAGTCTCACAGATGAACGCCCATTGTAATTATTTATCGTTTGATGAGTGTTAACGTAGCTGACAATCAGCAATTTTTTGAATTTTAGAATAAATAAATAATATGTAAGTAGAATAAAAATTAAAAAATGCGTATTTAGTGTACATTCTGAAATGCGCTGTAAGCAGCTGTAGCGTTTATTTGAAAAATAAATTATTGAAAATAGGAGAAAACTAAAAATCGTACGTTAAAATAAAATGGCGGCAGAATATAATAGAAAAATATTTAAATATTTAAAAAAATAAAACACTTGAGTGTTTGAACAAACCTTGGTGGGGAAATAATATGCAGAAGGGTGTCCTAATACACTTGGAGATTTAATTTAAATTGCTCCAAGTGTATTCCAGCTAAAAAACATCACTTAACTGCTATTTCCCACCAGACGATGCCAGATGATTTTGCTCAGGAACTTGGAAGCTATTAGCATCAGCAATCCGCAAAACTTTACACTAGCACTGAACACTCAACACTTAACGACACAACAGACACTTTGCACAGTTTAAATTTTAAAAATACTGCAGATTTTAATTAAACAATGACTACTAGCAATAAATTTTATGGATACTTTCGCGAATTAGCTGCAATAGTGCCCTTTCAAATTGAACGTAAAGAAGAAACTGGATTACTGCCGTTGTCGATGATACTGACTGCCGCTATTGGACCGCCAGTTGGTACAAAGCGACCCCGCGATTCGTTGGGTGCCATCTTTTTGTCCTAACAACAAGTTCTTTCGAGTCGAGAAATATTTCGATTAAATATTATTCCCGGTATAGTTAAGAGTCAAATGATGTTAATAACGACTGTATTTATTTCTAGTAGATGTTTGAGACAGATTTGTAATCAGTCAGTTGTATTTAATGTTGTTTCCTTTAAATACAGATGGCTGATAATAGCAGTACGATAAGGTGACTTAGTAATGTAAAAAGATTTCCAATTATGAACAGTTGAACATCGAACTGATGTCATGTATTTGCATACAGTGATTAAGTCGGATATAAAATGTTACATTCGTATTTGTTGCTATCATGAACAATAGTCTTTAATCAATTAAAACAACGATAATTTGATGCATTAGTATTTTATACTCTTTTTAAAATGAGTCAAATTGATTGAAAGCAATTTACTTATAATGGCAGTTGAATTTTTGTCTAGCCTTATTTAAGTTAACAATAATTTCGAGTCAGCGATTGTATGTGGCCAACAAACTTGGCAGCATCGAAAGTTGTAGCAAGTAGAAGTTTATTCTCGTGCGATTCTGTGGTAGCAGTATATAATACCAAATAAACTGTATACTAGAGTATATAGTGGTACCAACTTTTATAATTTTTATAACTCAGAAGATAAAGTAGATCTTGAATGGTAACTCTAAGGGTAAGGTTTATTTCCCCGAAGACTATACCCTGATAGCCAAGTTGGCGAGAAACTGACGAGAAACTTGCAGCCGCAACTGGACACTAAGTTGACCGCCAACAGTTGGTACCTCCAATAGTTGATAGACATTTTCTAAGAAAGTTGGTGGCAAAAGTTGGAAATTCAATAAGTTGACGATCACTTTCTGAGAAAGTTGGCGGTAACTTGTAGCCAAAAGTTGCAAAAGCTGGAGTTGTAGATAACTTGTCGTCAAGTTGGTCGGAAACTAATGAATGACCAACTTTTTCACGATCAACTCGTGTTATCAGGGATTATAAAATCACGAATGAAATTATTATCGACATAGAAGAATATTAATAAAGTTTCAATATCGACAGATAGATGGCAGTTTGGATGCAATAAATGAACATTGTGGAAATTTATTGGAATAAGCGTTCATATCAAGAACAGCTATGAGTATGATGTAGTATAACCTTGACAGACTGGAGTGGGGAGATACCGGTCATAATTTAAAATCTCGATAGCAATTTAAAAGTAATATATGAATAAATTGTAGTCTAGTTGGATTTTTTTCAGAACGCCAATGAAAAATAAGACCAGGAATAAGGCTCCTAGGGCCCATAAAATTTGTTAAGAGAGTATTCTGGTTTAAAAATTTGAAAAAATCGATTAACTTTTTTTTGTATATTTTTTAAGTTTAGATTCTCAAAAATATGCCCTTGAACGGATTTTTAAAAATTCGAATTATTTTCGGAGATACATAGGATTTTGTGACGCGGCATCTAAGCCGGCCAAGTGCAGTATATCGCACATTGATCGGTAGCTGTTGCCGAACGACTTGGAGACTCGTTCTTTTCAAGAAGAAGGCCCAATATATGGACCTGGGATCGCCAATTGATCCCAAGTGAGTACGCTGCTTAAAAAATCCGATAGATTCTTATAGCTGTATGTATAAGACCCTATACTTAACTATAGCATTTCTCATATAACTCATTAATTTTGAAAAAATCTCTATAGGAACAGATGACAATTTATTGGATTCTATGAGATTTTCTAAGAGGGTATTAAATATTATCTGAGTTATTTTACTAAAATTGTTTCTCAAATTTCAAACGCGTTTTTCGCAATTGCCGTATGATTATTAATAGCACTATCCAAGTGTCCGTTTGCTATAAAACGGGAAGCCTGAACTGCTGTGGTGAATATTACATAATTCTGTAACTATAACTTAGAGATGTATTGCTATACCAAGCCTATATATGTTGAAAAAAAGCATGGCCTTCGAGTATGTTGTCATATAATCAGTAATTGCACTATCTGAGTGCCGGTTTACTCTTAAACAGGTAGTCTGAACTGCAGCAATAAATAGTGGAAAATTATGTGTCTATTTTTCAGAGAAACATGATGGGAAATAGTCCAAATATATATAATAATGGCCGAGCCTAGTAGCACATTGCCATATAATTATTAATAGGACTATCCAAGGGCCCGTTAACCATAAAACGGAAAGTCTAAACTACTGCATAAAGTCTAAACTATTTCAGTTTAGAGGTGATCTTTTGAAGAAGCTGCATTTTAGCCCAAATATGGTTTCAGCTACATTGGTCACCAATGTCGCGACAGTGTGCGAAAAAATCAATCATAAATCAATGAAAATTGTAAGAAAAAGTGTCAGCTACAAGATAGGCGGACGGAACAAGTAAGATTTTGAGTAGATCGAAAGTTATTTCAGTTTAAAGGTGATCTTTTGAAGAAGCTGCATTTTAGCCCAAATATCGTTTCAGCTACATTGGTCACCAATGTCGGGACAGTGTGCGAAAAAATCAATCATGAATAGACGAGAATTGTAGGGAAAAGTGTCAGCTACAAGATAGGCGGACGGAACAAGTGAGATTTTTAGTAGACCGAAAGTTATTCCAGTTTAAATGTGTTTGTCTGCAGAAGCTGCATCTTAGCCCAATTCTCATCTCAGCTACATTGATCCCAAATGTCAGGTCAGCGTGAGGTAAAATCGATCATGAATAACTCGGAATTGTAGAAAAAAGTGTCAGCTACAAGACAGGCGGACGGAACAAGTGAGATTTTGAGTAGATCGAAAGTTATTTCAGTTTATAGGTGATCTTTTGAAGAAGCTGCATTTTAGCCCAAATATCGTTTCAGCTACATTGGTCACCAATGTCGGGACAGTGTGCGAAAAAATCAATCATGAATAGATGAGAATTGTAGGAAAAAGTGTCAGCTACAAGATAGGCGGACGGAACAAGTGAGATTTTAAGTAGACCGAAAGTTATGCCAGTTTACAGGTGATCGTCTACAGGAGCTGCATTTCAGCCCAAATATCAATTCAGCTACATTGGTCACCAATGGCAGGACAGTGTGCGAATAAATCAATCATGAATAGACGAGAATTGTAGGGAAAAGTGTCAGCTACAAGATAGGCGGACGGAACAAGTGAGATTTTAAGTAGACCGAAAGTTATTCCAGTTTAAAAGTGATCTTTTGAAGAAGCTGCATTTTAGCCCAAATATCGTTTCAGCTACATTGGTCACCAATGTCGGGACAGTGTGCGAAAAAATCAATCATGAATAGACGAGAATTGTAGGGAAAAGTGTCAGCTACAAGATAGGCGGACGGAACAAGTGAGATTTTGAGTAGACCGAAAGTTATTCCAGTTTAAAGGTGATCTTTTGAAGAAGCTGCATTTTAGCCCAAATATCGTTTCAGCTACATTGGTCACCAATGTCGGGACGGTGTGCGAAAAAATCAATCTTGAATAGACGAAAATTGTAGGGAAAAGTGTCAGCTACAAGATAGGCGGACGGAACAAGTGAGATTTTGTGTAGACCGAAAGTTATTTCAGTTTATAGGTGATCTTTTGAAGAAGCTGCATTTTAGCCCAAATATCGTTTCAGCTACATTGGTCACCAATGTCGGGACAGTGTGCGAAAAAATCAATCATGAATAGATGAGAATTGTAGGGAAAAGTGTCAGCTACAAGAGAGGCAAACGGAACAAGTAAGATTTTGAGTAGACCGAAAGTTATGCCAGTTTACAGGTGATCTTTTGAAGAAGCTGCATTTCAGCCCAAATATCATTTCAGCTACATTGGTCACCGATGTCGGGACAGTGTGCGAAAAAATCAATCATGAATAGATGAGAATTGTAGGGAAAAGTGTCAGCTACAAGATAGGCGGACAGAACAAGTGAGATTTTGAGTAGATCGAAAGTTATGCCAGTTTACAGGTGATCGTCTACAGGAGCTGCATTTTAGCCCAAATATCATTTCAGCTACATTGGTCACCAATGTCGGGACAGTGTGCGAAAAAATCAATCATGAATAGATGAGAATTGTAGGGAAAAGTGTCAGCTACAAGAGAGGCAAACGGAACAAGTAAGATTTTGAGTAGACCGAAAGTTATGCCAGTTTACAGGTGATCTTTTGAAGAAGCTGCATTTCAGCCCAAATATCATTTCAGCTACATTGGTCACCGATGTCGGGACAGTGTGCGAAAAAATCAATCATGAATAGATGAGAATTGTAGGGAAAAGTGTCAGCTACAAGATAGGCGGACAGAACAAGTGAGATTTTGAGTAGATCGAAAGTTATGCCAGTTTACAGGTGATCGTCTACAGGAGCTGCATTTTAGCCCAAATATCATTTCAGCTACATTGGTCACCAATGTCGGGACAGTGTGCGAAAAAATCAATCATGAATAGATGAGAATTGTAGGAAAAAGTGTCAGCTACAAGATAGGCGGACGGAACAAGTAAGATATTGAGTAGATCGAAAGTTATTTCAGTTTAAAGGTGATCTTTTGAAGAAGCTGCATTTTAGCCCAAATATCGTTTCAGCTACATTGGTCACCAATGCCGGGACAGTGTGCGAAAAAATCAATCATGAATAGACGAGAATTGTAGGGAAAAGTGTCAGCTGCAAGATAGGCGGACGGAACAAGTGAGATTTTGAGTAGACCGAAAGTTATTCCAGTTTAAATGTGTTTGTCTGCAGAAGCTGCATCTTAGCCCAATTCTCATCTCAGCTACATTGATCCCAAATGTCAGGTCAGCGTGAGGTAAAATCGATCATGAATAACTCGGAATTGTAGAAAAAAGTGTCAGCTACAAGACTGGCGGACGGAACAACCCAGTGAACACATCAACGTAACAGGGATGTCACATTTATAGAATGAAAACTTTCGGTTACGTAAAATCGTAAGTCACAAGTACATCACATTTTCATAACATGTATATCACAATTTCACACTCATTTACGTAACATTGTTACGTAACATAGTAAACGTAAATGTGATATTAATGTGACGTACATGTTACATTGGTGATATAGCGGTAATGTTATTTGAATATCATATTTACATAACATAGAAGTCGTGAAGAAATACAAATTTTACGTTGAACTTATATAACAGTGACCTCTAAGTGACATCATTTTCTATTAAATTGTACAAAGCACTTTTATGCGCTAGAAATTATAATTGCAATATTAAAAAAATAAAATCATACAGAAAAAATATAAGAGATATTAATATTTGATTTATTGGCTGAAAAACATTCATACATTTTTTTATACGAAAGTATATTTATTATTAATAAATATTAAAAAATTTCCGAGTTCTTATATTTGTTTATTTTTTTCAATACTGAAATATTTTGTTTTTATTCAAGTATCGTCCCACATGGGTCGATACGACAAAAATGTATCCGATGTACTGGTTACCTCGAATGTGCATTCGATTAGGGGATAAAAGGTGGATCGCATGTATCCTTGGAGGAACAATTTGCGCGCCCACGAATATCTTAGCGGTGGATTCCTGAACTACCAAATATTTATTGTGCAGCAACTGCATGCACTCACGTCAGACACTTTGTTAATTTTTTCCGCCTGCTTGTAAATAATTATTTTAAAATTATTTTTATCGTTATTTATTTGTATTTAATTTAATCAATAAGAATAATAACAATAAAAATTAGAAAAACCAAAGAAAATGTCCAATAATAAAATAAATATATTTATGAGCAAATGAAAATACAGATGTAAACTTATATAAATTAATAAAAACGTTTACTCCATCGATTCGACATAAACCTCAGCACGTTTCAATGTTAAATATTATTCTTTACATAAATAAAATGCAGAAATATTAATTATTACAAATACATATTTTTTATGCATAACCCTTTCTATCACAATGCCGTCGAAATACGTACATCATTTTAAAGTAAAATTTTTTACATAAATGTGATGAAATTTTTCGATGTAAAATAAATATAACTATTTTTTACGTAAGAGTGATGTAACAGTATGAACATATCCGAAACATTACATTGTGATGTAAATGTGACGATAAAATAGAATCACCAAGATTATGTCACTTATAAGTCGATTTTGTTACGTAATTTTGAGGTAATATCTAGAATGTAAAGCTAATGTTAGTATGCAATATAAATATAACGTCACATTAAGGTCACCAATGTGATATCACTCGGTCAGTAACATGCATGTAATCTTAATGTCACATTTATGTCACGAATTTCACGTACCATTTACATTATAATTTATATAATCAGAATGTTAAATTTACGTTGACTTTGTTACGTTACATGTTCTCTAGATGTGATATCACTGTTACGCTGGTGTGTTCACTGGGAAGTGAGATTTTGAGTAGATCGAAAGTTATGCCAGTTTAAAGGTGATCTATTGAAGAAGCTGCATTTTAGCCCAAATATCATTTCAGCTACATTGGTCACCAATGTCGGGACAGTGTGCGAAAAAATCAATCATGAATGGATGAGAATTGTAGGGAAAAGTGTCAGCTACAAGATAGGCGGACAGAACAAGTGAGATTTTGAGTAGATCGAAAGTTATGCCAGTTTACAGGTGATCGTCTACAGGACCTGCATTTCAGCCCAAATATCATTTCAGCTAAATTGGTCACCAATGTCGGGACAGTGTGCGAAAAAATCAATCATGAATAGATGAGAATTGTAGGGAAAAGTGTCAGCTACAAAATAGGCGGACGGAACAAGTGAGATTTTGAGTAGATCGAAAGTTATGCCAGTTTACAGGTGATCGTCTACAGGACCTGCATTTCAGCCCAAATATCATTTCAGCTAAATTGGTCACCAATGTCGGGACAGTGTGCGAAAAAATCAATCATGAATAGATGAGAATTGTAGGGAAAAGTGTCAGCTACAAGATAGGCGGACGGAACAAGTGAGATTTTGAGTAGATCGAAAGTTATGCCAGTTTACAGGTGATCGTCTACAGGACCTGCATTTCAGCCCAAATATCATTTCAGCTAAATTGGTCACCAATGTCGGGACAGTGTGCGAAAAAATCAATCATGAATAGATGAGAATTGTAGGGAAAAGTGTCAGCTACAAGATAGGCGGACGGAACAAGTGAGATTTTGAGTAGACCGAAAGTTATTCCAGTTTCAAGGTGATCTTTTGAAGAAGCTGCATTTTAGCCCAAATATCGTTTCAGCTACATTGGTCACCAATGTCGGGACGGTGTGCGAAAAAATCAATCTTGAATAGACGAAAATTGTAGGGAAAAGTGTCAGCTACAAGATAGGCAGACGGATAAAGTGAGATTTTGAGTAGACCGAAAGTTATTCCAGTTTAAAGGTGATCTTTTGAAGAAGCTGCATTTTAGCCCAAATATCGTTTCAGCTACATTGGTCACCAATGTCGGGACAGTGTGCGGAAAAATCAATCATGAATAGATGAGAATTGTAGGGAAAAGTGTCAGCTACAAGAGAGGCAAACGGAACAAGTAAGATTTTGAGTAGACCGAAAGTTATGCCAGTTTACAGGTGATCTTTTGAAGAAGCTGCATTTCAGCCCAAATATCATTTCAGCTACATTGGTCACCGATGTCGCGACAGTGTGCGAAAAAATCAATCATGAATAGATGAAAATTGTAGGGAAAAGTGTCAGCTACAAAATAGGCGGACAGAACAAGTGAGATTTTGAGTAGATCGAAAGTTATGCCAGTTTAAAGGTGATCTTTTGAAGAAGCTGCATTTTAGCCCAAATATCATTTCAGCTACATTGGTCACCAATGTCGGGACAGTGTGCGAAAAAATCAATCATGAATAGATGAAAATTGTAGGGAAAAGTGTCGGCTACAAGATAGGCGGACAGAACAAGTGAGATTTTGAGTAGATCGAAAGTTATGCCAGTTTAAAGGTGATCTTTTGAAGAAGCTGCATTTCAGCCCAAATATCATTTCAGCTACAATGGTCACCAATGTCGGGACAGTGTGCGAAAAAATCAATCATGAATAGATGAGAATTGTAGGGAAAAGTGTCGGCTACAAGATAGGCGGAAAGAACAAGTGAGATTTTGAGTAGATCGAAAGTTATGCCAGTTTAAAGGTGATCTTTTGAAGAAGCTGCATTTTAGCCCAAATATCATTTCAGCTACATTGGTCACCAATGTCGGGACAGTGTGCGAAAAAATCAATCATGAATAGATGAAAATTGTAGGGAAAAGTGTCGGCTACAAGATAGGCGGACAGAACAAGTGAGATTTTGAGTAGATCGAAAGTTATGCCAGTTTAAAGGTGATCTTTTGAAGAAGCTGCATTTCAGCCCAAATATCATTTCAGCTACAATGGTCACCAATGTCGGGACAGTGTGCGAAAAAATCAATCATGAATAGATGAGAATTGTAGGGAAAAGTGTCGGCTACAAGATAGGCGGACAGAACAAGTGAGATTTTGAGTAGATCGAAAGTTATGCCAGTTTACAGGTGATCGTCTACAGGAGCTGCATTTCAGCCCAAATATCATTTCAGCTACATTGGTCACCAATGTCGGGACAGTGTGCGAAAAAATCAATCATGAATAGATGAGAATTGTAGGGAAAAGTGTCAGCTACAAGATAGGCGGACAGAACAAGTGAGATTTTGAGTAGATCGAAAGTTATGCCAGTTTAAAGGTGATCTTTTGAAGAAGCTGCATTTCAGCCCAAATATCATTTCAGCTACATTGGTCACCAATGTCGCGACAGTGTGCGAAAAAATCAATCATGAATAGATGAGAATTGTAGGGAAAAGTGTCGGCTACAAGATAGGCGGACAGAACAAGTGAGATTTTGAGTAGATCGAAAGTTATGCCAGTTTGAAGGTGATCGTCTACAGAGGCTGCATTTTAGCCCAAATATCATCTCAGCTACATTGGTCACCAATGTCGGGACAGTGTGCGAAAAAATCAATCATAGATGAATGAGAATTGTAGGGAAAAGTGTCAGCTACAAGATAGGCGGACGGAACAAGTGAGATTTTGAGTAGATCGAAAGTTATGCCAGTTTAAAGGTGATCTTTTGAAGAAGCTGCATTTTAGCCCAAATATCATTTCAGCTACATTGGTCACCAATGTCGGGACAGTGTGCGAAAAAATCAATCATGAATAGATGAAAATTGTAGGGAAAAGTGTCAGCTACAAGATAGGCGGACGGAACAAGTGAGATTTTGAGTAGATCGAAAGTTATGCCAGTTTAAAGGTGATCTTTTGAAGAAGCTGCATTTTAGCCCAAATATCATTTCAGCTACATTGGTCACCAATGTCGGGACAGTGTGCGAAAAAATCAATCATGAATAGATGAGAATTGTAGGGAACAGTGTCAGCTACAAGATAGGCGGACGGAACAAGTAAGAATTTGAGTAGATTGAAAGTTATGCCAGTTTAAACGTGATCGTCTACAGGAGCTGGATTTCAGCCCAAATATCATTTCAGCTACATTGGTCACCAATGTCGGGACAGTGTGCAAAAAAATCAATCATGAATAGATGAGAATTGTAGGGAAAAGTGTCAGCTACAAGATAGGCGGACAGAACAAGTGAGATTTTGAGTAGATCGAAAGTTATGCCAGTTTAAAGGTGATCTTTTGAAGAAGCTGCATTTTAGCCTAAATATCATTTCAGCTACATTGGTCACCAATGTCGGGACAGTGTGCGAAAAAATCAATCATGAATAGATGAGAATTGTAGGGAAAAGTGTCGGCTACAAGATAGGCGGACAGAACAAGTGAGATTTTGAGTAGATCGAAAGTTATGCCAGTTTAAAGGTGATCTTTTGAAGAAGCTGCATTTTAGCCTAAATATCATTTCAGCTACATTGGTCATCAATGTCGGGACAGTGTGCAAAAAAATCAATCATGAATAGATGAGAATTGTAGGGAAAAGTGTCAGCTACAAGATAGGCGGACAGAACAAGTGAGATTTTGAGTAGATCGAAAGTTATGCCAGTTTACAGGTGATCGTCTACAGGAGCTGCATTTTAGCCCAAATATCATTTCAGCTACATTGGTCACCAATGTCGGGACAGTGTGCGAAAAAATCAATCATGAATAGATGAGAATTGTAGGGAAAAGTGTCAGCTACAAGATAGGCGGACGGAACAAGTGAGATTTTGAGTAGATCGAAAGTTATGCCAGTTTAAAGGTGATCGTCTACAGGAGCTGCATTTCAGCCCAAATATCATTTCAGCTACATTGGTCACCAATGTCGGGACAGTGTGCGAAAAAATCAATCATGAATAGATGAGAATTGTAGGGAAAAGTGTCAGCTACAAGATAGGCGGACAGAACAAGTGAGATTTTGAGTAGATCGAAAGTTATGCCAGTTTAAAGGTGATCGTCTACAGGAGCTGCATTTCAGCCCAAATATCATTTCAGCTACATTGGTCACCAATGTCGGGACAGTGTGCGAAAAAATCAATCATGAATAGATGAGAATTGTAGGGAAAAGTGTCAGCTACAAGATAGGCGGACAGAACAAGTGAGATTTTGAGTAGATCGAAAGTTATGCCAGTTTAAAGGTGATCGTCTACAGGAGCTGCATTTCAGCCCAAATATCATTTCAGCTACATTGGTCACCAATGTCGGGACAGTGTGCGAAAAAATCAATCATGAATAGATGAGAATTGTAGGGAAAAGTGTCAGCTACAAGATAGGCGGACAGAACAAGTGAGATTTTGAGTAGATCGAAAGTTATGCCAGTTTAAAGGTGATCGTCTACAGGAGCTGGATTTTAGCCCAAATATCATTTCAGCTACATTGGTCACCAATGTCGGGACAGTGTGCGAAAAAATCAATCATGAATAGATGAGAATTGTAGGGAAAAGTGTCAGCTACAAGATAGGCGGACAGAACAAGTGAGATTTTGAGTAGATCGAAAGTTATGCCAGTTTAAAGGTGATCGTCTACAGGAGCTGCATTTTAGCCCAAATATCATTTCAGCTACATTGGTCACCAATGTCGGGACAGTGTGCGAAAAAATCAATCATGAATAGATGAGAATTGTAGGGAAAAGTGTCAGCTACAAGATAGGCGGACAGAACAAGTGAGATTTTGAGTAGATCGAAAGTTATGCCAGTTTAAAGGTGATCGTCTACAGGAGCTGCATTTCAGCCCAAATATCATTTCAGCTACATTGGTCACCAATGTCGGGACAGTGTGCGAAAAAATCAATCATGAATAGATGAGAATTGTAGGGAAAAGTGTCAGCTACAAGATAGGCGGACAGAACAAGTGAGATTTTGAGTAGATCGAAAGTTATGCCAGTTTAAAGGTGATCTTTTGAAGAAGCTGCATTTCAGCCCAAATATCATTTCAGCTACATTGGTCACCAATGTCGGGACAGTGTGCGAAAAAATCAATCATGAATAGATGAGAATTGTAGGGAAAAGTGTCAGCTACAAGATAGGCGGACAGAACAAGTGAGATTTTGAGTAGATCGAAAGTTATGCCAGTTTAAAGGTGATCGTCTACAGGAGCTGCATTTCAGCCCAAATATCATTTCAGCTACATTGGTCACCAATGTCGGGACAGTGTGCGAAAAAATCAATCATGAATAGATGAGAATTGTAGGGAAAAGTGTCAGCTACAAGATAGGCGGACAGAACAAGTGAGATTTTGAGTAGATCGAAAGTTATGCCAGTTTACAGGTGATCGTCTACAGAAGCTGCATTTTAGCCCAAATATCATTTCAGCTACATTGGTCACCAATGTCGGGACAGTGTGCGAAAAAATCAATCATGAATAGATGAGAATTGTAGGGAAAAGTGTCAGCTACAAGATAGGCGGACGGAACAAGTAAGATTTTGAGTAGATCGAAAGTTATGCCAGTTTACAGGTGATCGTCTACAGGAGCTGCATTTTAGCCCAAATATCATTTCAGCTACATTGGTCACCAATGTCGGGACAGTGTGCGAAAAAATCAATCATGAATAGATGAGAATTGTAGGGAAAAGTGTCAGCTACAAGATAGGCGGACAGAACAAGTGAGATTTTGAGTAGATCGAAAGTTATGCCAGTTTAAAGGTGATCGTCTACAGGAGCTGGATTTTAGCCCAAATATCATTTCAGCTACATTGGTCACCAATGTCGGGACAGTGTGCGAAAAAATCAATCATGAATAGATGAGAATTGTAGGGAAAAGTGTCAGCTACAAGATAGGCGGACAGAACAAGTGAGATTTTGAGTAGATCGAAAGTTATGCCAGTTTAAAGGTGATCGTCTACAGGAGCTGGATTTCAGCCCAAATATCATTTCAGCTACATTGGTCACCAATGTCGGGACAGTGTGCGAAAAAATCAATCATGAATAGATGAGAATTGTAGGGAAAAGTGTCAGCTACAAGATAGGCGGACAGAACAAGTGAGATTTTGAGTAGATCGAAAGTTATGCCAGTTTAAAGGTGATCGTCTACAGGAGCTGCATTTCAGCCCAAATATCATTTCAGCTACATTGGTCACCAATGTCGGGACAGTGTGCGAAAAAATCAATCATGAATAGATGAGAATTGTGGGGAAAAGTGTCAGCTACAAGATAGGCGGACGGAACAAGTAAGATTTTGAGTAGATCGAAAGTTATGCCAGTTTAAAGGTGATCGTCTACAGGAGCTGCATTTCAGCCCAAATATCATTTCAGCTACATTGGTCACCAATGTCGGGACAGTGTGCGAAAAAATCAATCATGAATAGATGAGAATTGTAGGGAAAAGTGTCAGCTACAAGATAGGCGGACAGAACAAGTGAGATTTTGAGTAGATCGAAAGTTATGCCAGTTTAAAGGTGATCGTCTACAGGAGCTGCATTTCAGCCCAAATATCATTTCAGCTACATTGGTCACCAATGTCGGGACAGTGTGCGAAAAAATCAATCATGAATAGATGAGAATTGTAGGGAAAAGTGTCAGCTACAAGATAGGCGGACGGAACAAGTAAGATTTTGAGTAGATCGAAAGTTATGCCAGTTTAAAGGTGATCGTCTACAGGAGCTGCATTTCAGCCCAAATATCATTTCAGCTACATTGGTCACCAATGTCGGGACAGTGTGCGAAAAAATCAATCATGAATAGATGAGAATTGTAGGGAAAAGTGTCAGCTACAAGATAGGCGGACAGAACAAGTGAGATTTTGAGTAGATCGAAAGTTATGCCAGTTTAAAGGTGATCTTTTGAAGAAGCTGCATTTTAGCCCAAATATCATTTCAGCTACATTGGTCACCAATGTCGGGACAGTGTGCGAAAAAATCAATCATGAATAGATGAGAATTGTAGGGAAAAGTGTCGGCTACAAGATAGGCGGACAGAACAAGTGAGATTTTGAGTAGATCGAAAGTTATGCCAGTTTAAAGGTGATCTTTTGAAGAAGCTGCATTTTAGCCCAAATATCATTTCAGCTACATTGGTCACCAATGTCGGGACAGTGTGCGAAAAAATCAATCATGAATAGATGAGAATTGTAGGGAAAAGTGTCAGCTACAAGATAGGCGGACAGAACAAGTAAGATTTTGAGTAGATCGAAAGTTATGCCAGTTTAAAGGTGATCTTTTGAAGAAGCTGCATTTTAGCCCAAATATCATTTCAGCTACATTGGTCACCAATGTCGGGACAGTGTGCGAAAAAATCAATCATGAATAGATGAGAATTGTAGGGAAAAGTGTCAGCTACAAGATAGGCGGACGGAACAAGTAAGATTTTGAGTAGATCGAAAGTTATGCCAGTTTAAAGGTGATCTTTTGAAGAAGCTGCATTTTAGCCCAAATATCATTTCAGCTACATTGGTCACCAATGTCGGGACAGTGTGCGAAAAAATCAATCATGAATAGATGAGAATTGTAGGGAAAAGTGTCAGCTACAAGATAGGCGGACGGAACAAGTGAGATTTTGAGTAGATCGAAAGTTATGCCAGTTTAAAGGTGATCTTTTGAAGAAGCTGCATTTTAGCCCAAATATCATTTCAGCTACATTGGTCACCAATGTCGGGACAGTGTGCGAAAAAATCAATCATGAATAGATGAGAATTGTAGGGAAAAGTGTCAGCTACAAGATAGGCGGACGGAACAAGTAAGATTTCGAGTAGATCGAAAGTTATGCCAGTTTAAAGGTGATCGTCTACAGGAGCTGGATTTCAGCCCAAATATCATTTCAGCTACATTGGTCACCAATGTCGCGACAGTGTGCGAAAAAATCAATCATGAATAGATGAGAATTGTAGGGAAAAGTGTCAGCTACAAGATAGGCGGACAGAACAAGTGAGATTTTGAGTAGATCGAAAGTTATGCCAGTTTAAAGGTGATCGTCTACAGGAGCTGCATTTCAGCCCAAATATCATTTCAGCTACATTGGTCACCAATGTCGGGACAGTGTGCGAAAAAATCAATCATGAATAGATGAGAATTGTAGGGAAAAGTGTCAGCTACAAGATAGGCGGACAGAACAAGTGAGATTTTGAGTAGATCGAAAGTTATGCCAGTTTAAAGGTGATCTTTTGAAGAAGCTGCATTTTAGCCCAAATATCATTTCAGCTACATTGGTCACCAATGTCGGGACAGTGTGCGAAAAAATCAATCATGAATAGATGAGAATTGTGGGGAAAAGTGTCAGCTACAAGATAGGCGGACGGAACAAGTAAGATTTTGAGTAGATCGAAAGTTATGCCAGTTTAAAGGTGATCGTCTACAGGAGCTGGATTTCAGCCCAAATATCATTTCAGCTACATTGGTCACCAATGTCGGGACAGTGTGCGAAAAAATCAATCATGAATAGATGAGAATTGTAGGGAAAAGTGTCAGCTACAAGATAGGCGGACGGAACAAGTAAGATTTTGAGTAGATCGAAAGTTATGCCAGTTTAAAGGTGATCGTCTACAGGAGCTGCATTTCAGCCCAAATATCATTTCAGCTACATTGGTCACCAATGTCGCGACAGTGTGCGAAAAAATCAATCATGAATAGATGAGAATTGTAGGGAAAAGTGTCAGCTACAAGATAGGCGGACAGAACAAGTGAGATTTTGAGTAGATCGAAAGTTATGCCAGTTTAAAGGTGATCGTCTACAGGAGCTGGATTTCAGCCCAAATATCATTTCAGCTACATTGGTCACCAATGTCGCGACAGTGTGCGAAAAAATCAATCATGAATAGATGAGAATTGTGGGGAAAAGTGTCAGCTACAAGATAGGCGGACGGAACAAGTAAGATTTCGAGTAGATCGAAAGTTATGCCAGTTTAAAGGTGATCGTCTACAGGAGCTGGATTTCAGCCCAAATATCATTTCAGCTACATTGGTCACCAATGTCGCGACAGTGTGCGAAAAAATCAATCATGAATAGATGACAATTGTAGGGAAAAGTGTCAGCTACAAGATAGGCGGACGGAACAAGTAAGATTTCGAGTAGATCGAAAGTTATGCCAGTTTAAAGGTGATCGTCTACAGGAGCTGGATTTCAGCCCAAATATCATTTCAGCTACATTGGTCACCAATGTCGCGACAGTGTGCGAAAAAATCAATCATGAATAGATGAGAATTGTAGGGAAAAGTGTAAGCTACAAGATAGGCGGACAGAACAAGTGAGATTTTGAGTAGATCGAAAGTTATGCCAGTTTAAAGGTGATCGTCTACAGGAGCTGGATTTCAGCCCAAATATCATTTCAGCTACATTGGTCACCAATGTCGGGACAGTGTGCGAAAAAATCAATCATGAATAGATGAGAATTGTAGGGAAAAGTGTCAGCTACAAGATAGGCGGACGGAACAAGTAAGATTTTGAGTAGATCGAAAGTTATGCCAGTTTAAAGGTGATCTTTTGAAGGAGCTGCATTTTAGCCCAAATATCATTTCAGCTACATTGGTCACCAATGTCGGGACAGTGTGCGAAAAAATCAATCATGAATAGATGAGAATTGTGGGGAAAAGTGTCAGCTACAAGATAGGCGGACGGAACAAGTAAGATTTTGAGTAGATCGAAAGTTATGCCAGTTTAAAGGTGATCTTTTGAAGAAGCTGCATTTTAGCCCAAATATCATTTCAGCTACATTGGTCACCAATGTCGGGACAGTGTGCGAAAAAATCAATCATGAATAGATGAGAATTGTAGGGAAAAGTGTCAGCTACAAGATAGGCGGACGGAACAAGTAAGATTTTGAGTAGATCGAAAGTTATGCCAGTTTAAAGGTGATCGTCTACAGGAGCTGGATTTCAGCCCAAATATCATTTCAGCTACATTGGTCACCAATGTCGGGACAGTGTGCGAAAAAATCAATCATGAATAGATGAGAATTGTAGGGAAAAGTGTCAGCTACAAGATAGGCGGACAGAACAAGTGAGATTTTGAGTAGATCGAAAGTTATGCCAGTTTAAAGGTGATCGTCTACAGGAGCTGGATTTCAGCCCAAATATCATTTCAGCTACATTGGTCACCAATGTCGGGACAGTGTGCGAAAAAATCAATCATGAATAGATGAGAATTGTAGGGAAAAGTGTCAGCTACAAGATAGGCGGACAGAACAAGTGAGATTTTGAGTAGATCGAAAGTTATGCCAGTTTAAAGGTGATCGTCTACAGGAGCTGGATTTCAGCCCAAATATCATTTCAGCTACATTGGTCACCAATGTCGCGACAGTGTGCGAAAAAATCAATCATGAATAGATGAGAATTGTAGGGAAAAGTGTCAGCTACAAGATAGGCGGACGGAACAAGTAAGATTTTGAGTAGATCGAAAGTTATGCCAGTTTAAAGGTGATCGTCTACAGGAGCTGGATTTCAGCCCAAATATCATTTCAGCTACATTGGTCACCAATGTCGCGACAGTGTGCGAAAAAATCAATCATGAATAGATGAGAATTGTAGGGAAAAGTGTCGGCTACAAGATAGGCGGACAGAACAAGTGAGATTTTGAGTAGATCGAAAGTTATGCCGGTTTAAAGGTGATCTTTTGAAGGAGCTGCATTTTAGCCCAAATATCATTTCAGCTACATTGGTCACCAATGTCGGGACAGTGTGCGAAAAAATCAATCATGAATAGATGAGAATTGTAGGGAAAAGTGTCAGCTACAAGATAGGCGGACAGAACAAGTGAGATTTTGAGTAGATCGAAAGTTATGCCAGTTTAAAGGTGATCGTCTACAGGAGCTGGATTTCAGCCCAAATATCATTTCAGCTACATTGGTCACCAATGTCGGGACAGTGTGCGAAAAAATCAATCATGAATAGATGAGAATTGTGGGGAAAAGTGTCAGCTACAAGATAGGCGGACGGAACAAGTAAGATTTTGAGTAGATCGAAAGTTATGCCAGTTTAAAGGTGATCGTCTACAGGAGCTGGATTTCAGCCCAAATATCATTTCAGCTACATTGGTCACCAATGTCGCGACAGTGTGCGAAAAAATCAATCATGAATAGATGAGAATTGTAGGGAAAAGTGTAAGCTACAAGATAGGCGGACAGAACAAGTGAGATTTTGAGTAGATCGAAAGTTATGCCAGTTTAAAGGTGATCTTTTGAAGAAGCTGCATTTCAGCCCAAATATCATTTCAGCTACATTGGTCACCAATGTCGGGACAGTGTGCGAAAAAATCAATCATGAATAGATGAGAATTGTAGGGAAAAGTGTCAGCTACAAGATAGGCGGACGGAACAAGTAAGATTTCGAGTAGATCGAAAGTTATGCCAGTTTAAAGGTGATCGTCTACAGGAGCTGGATTTCAGCCCAAATATCATTTCAGCTACATTGGTCACCAATGTCGCGACAGTGTGCGAAAAAATCAATCATGAATAGATGAGAATTGTGGGGAAAAGTGTCAGCTACAAGATAGGCGGACGGAACAAGTAAGATTTCGAGTAGATCGAAAGTTATGCCAGTTTAAAGGTGATCGTCTACAGGAGCTGGATTTCAGCCCAAATATCATTTCAGCTACATTGGTCACCAATGTCGCGACAGTGTGCGAAAAAATCAATCATGAATAGATGAGAATTGTAGGGAAAAGTGTAAGCTACAAGATAGGCGGACAGAACAAGTGAGATTTTGAGTAGATCGAAAGTTATGCCAGTTTAAAGGTGATCTTTTGAAGAAGCTGCATTTTAGCCCAAATATCATTTCAGCTACATTGGTCACCAATGTCGGGACAGTGTGCGAAAAAATCAATCATGAATAGATGAGAATTGTGGGGAAAAGTGTCAGCTACAAGATAGGCGGACGGAACAAGTAAGATTTTGAGTAGATCGAAAGTTATGCCAGTTTAAAGGTGATCGTCTACAGGAGCTGGATTTCAGCCCAAATATCATTTCAGCTACATTGGTCACCAATGTCGGGACAGTGTGCGAAAAAATCAATCATGAATAGATGAGAATTGTAGGGAAAAGTGTCAGCTACAAGATAGGCGGACGGAACAAGTGAGATTTTGAGTAGATCGAAAGTTATGCCAGTTTAAAGGTGATCTTTTGAAGGAGCTGCATTTTAGCCCAAATATCATTTCAGCTACATTGGTCACCAATGTCGGGACAGTGTGCGAAAAAATCAATCATGAATAGATGAGAATTGTAGGGAAAAGTGTCAGCTACAAGATAGGCGGACAGAACAAGTGAGATTTTGAGTAGATCGAAAGTTATGCCAGTTTAAAGGTGATCGTCTACAGGAGCTGGATTTCAGCCCAAATATCATTTCAGCTACATTGGTCACCAATGTCGGGACAGTGTGCGAAAAAATCAATCATGAATAGATGAGAATTGTGGGGAAAAGTGTCAGCTACAAGATAGGCGGACGGAACAAGTAAGATTTCGAGTAGATCGAAAGTTATGCCAGTTTAAAGGTGATCGTCTACAGGAGCTGGATTTCAGCCCAAATATCATTTCAGCTACATTGGTCACCAATGTCGCGACAGTGTGCGAAAAAATCAATCATGAATAGATGAGAATTGTAGGGAAAAGTGTAAGCTACAAGATAGGCGGACAGAACAAGTGAGATTTTGAGTAGATCGAAAGTTATGCCAGTTTAAAGGTGATCTTTTGAAGAAGCTGCATTTTAGCCCAAATATCATTTCAGCTACATTGGTCACCAATGTCGGGACAGTGTGCGAAAAAATCAATCATGAATAGATGAGAATTGTAGGGAAAAGTGTCGGCTACAAGATAGGCGGACAGAACAAGTGAGATTTTGAGTAGATCGAAAGTTATGCCGGTTTAAAGGTGATCTTTTGAAGAAGCTGCATTTTAGCCCAAATATCATTTCAGCTACATTGGTCACCAATGTCGGGACAGTGTGCGAAAAAATCAATCATGAATAGATGAGAATTGTAGGGAAAAGTGTCGGCTACAAGATAGGCGGACGGAACAAGTAAGATTTTGAGTAGATCGAAAGTTATGCCAGTTTAAAGGTGATCTTTTGAAGGAGCTGCATTTTAGCCCAAATATCATTTCAGCTACATTGGTCACCAATGTCGGGACAGTGTGCGAAAAAATCAATCATGAATAGATGAGAATTGTAGGGAAAAGTGTCAGCTACAAGATAGGCGGACGGAACAAGTGAGATTTTGAGTAGATCGAAAGTTATGCCAGTTTAAAGGTGATCTTTTGAAGAAGCTGCATTTTAGCCCAAATATCATTTCAGCTACATTGGTCACCAATGTCGGGACAGTGTGCGAAAAAATCAATCATGAATAGATGAGAATTGTAGGGAAAAGTGTCAGCTACAAGATAGGCGGACAGAACAAGTGAGATTTTGAGTAGATCGAAAGTTATGCCAGTTTAAAGGTGATCTTTTGAAGAAGCTGCATTTTAGCCCAAATATCATTTCAGCTACATTGGTCACCAATGTCGGGACAGTGTGCGAAAAAATCAATCATGAATAGATGAGAATTGTAGGGAAAAGTGTCAGCTACAAGATAGGCGGACAGAACAAGTGAGATTTTGAGTAGATCGAAAGTTATGCCAGTTTAAAGGTGATCTTTTGAAGAAGCTGCATTTTAGCCCAAATATCATTTCAGCTACATTGGTCACCAATGTCGGGACAGTGTGCGAAAAAATCAATCATGAATAGATGAGAATTGTGGGGAAAAGTGTCAGCTACAAGATAGGCGGACGGAACAAGTAAGATTTTGAGTAGATCGAAAGTTATGCCAGTTTAAAGGTGATCGTCTACAGGAGCTGGATTTCAGCCCAAATATCATTTCAGCTACATTGGTCACCAATGTCGGGACAGTGTGCGAAAAAATCAATCATGAATAGATGAGAATTGTAGGGAAAAGTGTCAGCTACAAGATAGGCGGACAGAACAAGTGAGATTTTGAGTAGATCGAAAGTTATGCCAGTTTAAAGGTGATCTTTTGAAGAAGCTGCATTTTAGCCCAAATATCATTTCAGCTACATTGGTCACCAATGTCGGGACAGTGTGCGAAAAAATCAATCATGAATAGATGAGAATTGTGGGGAAAAGTGTCAGCTACAAGATAGGCGGACGGAACAAGTAAGATTTTGAGTAGATCGAAAGTTATGCCAGTTTAAAGGTGATCGTCTACAGGAGCTGGATTTCAGCCCAAATATCATTTCAGCTACATTGGTCACCAATGTCGCGACAGTGTGCGAAAAAATCAATCATGAATAGATGAGAATTGTAGGGAAAAGTGTAAGCTACAAGATAGGCGGACAGAACAAGTGAGATTTTGAGTAGATCGAAAGTTATGCCAGTTTACAGGTGATCGTCTACAGGAGCTGGATTTCAGCCCAAATATCATTTCAGCTACATTGGTCACCAATGTCGCGACAGTGTGCGAAAAAATCAATCATGAATAGATGAGAATTGTAGGGAAAAGTGTAAGCTACAAGATAGGCGGACAGAACAAGTGAGATTTTGAGTAGATCGAAAGTTATGCCAGTTTAAAGGTGATCGTCTACAGGAGCTGGATTTCAGCCCAAATATCATTTCAGCTACATTGGTCACCAATGTCGCGACAGTGTGCGAAAAAATCAATCATGAATAGATGAGAATTGTAGGGAAAAGTGTAAGCTACAAGATAGGCGGACAGAACAAGTGAGATTTTGAGTAGATCGAAAGTTATGCCAGTTTAAAGGTGATCGTCTACAGGAGCTGGATTTCAGCCCAAATATCATTTCAGCTACATTGGTCACCAATGTCGGGTCAGTGTGCGAAAAAATCAATCATGAATAGATGAGAATTGTAGGGAAAAGTGTCAGCTACAAGAAAGGCGGACAGAACAAGTGAGATTTTGAGTAGATCGAAAGTTATGCCAGTTTAAAGGTGATCTTTTGAAGAAGCTGCATTTTAGCCCAAATATCATTTCAGCTACATTGGTCACCAATGTCGGGACAGTGTGCGAAAAAATCAATCATGAATAGATGAGAATTGTGGGGAAAAGTGTCAGCTACAAGATAGGCGGACGGAACAAGTAAGATTTCGAGTAGATCGAAAGTTATGCCAGTTTAAAGGTGATCGTCTACAGGAGCTGGATTTCAGCCCAAATATCATTTCAGCTACATTGGTCACCAATGTCGCGACAGTGTGCGAAAAAATCAATCATGAATAGATGAGAATTGTAGGGAAAAGTGTAAGCTACAAGATAGGCGGACAGAACAAGTGAGATTTTGAGTAGATCGAAAGTTATGCCAGTTTAAAGGTGATCGTCTACAGGAGCTGGATTTCAGCCCAAATATCATTTCAGCTACATTGGTCACCAATGTCGGGTCAGTGTGCGAAAAAATCAATCATGAATAGATGAGAATTGTAGGGAAAAGTGTCAGCTACAAGATAGGCGGACGGAACAAGTAAGATTTTGAGTAGATCGAAAGTTATGCCAGTTTAAAGGTGATCGTCTACAGGAGCTGGATTTCAGCCCAAATATCATTTCAGCTACATTGGTCACCAATGTCGGGACAGTGTGCGAAAAAATCAATCATGAATAGATGAGAATTGTAGGGAAAAGTGTCAGCTACAAGATAGGCGGACGGAACAAGTAAGATTTTGAGTAGATCGAAAGTTATGCCAGTTTAAAGGTGATCTTTTGAAGGAGCTGCATTTTAGCCCAAATATCATTTCAGCTACATTGGTCACCAATGTCGGGACAGTGTGCGAAAAAATCAATCATGAATAGATGAGAATTGTAGGGAAAAGTGTCAGCTACAAGAAAGGCGGACAGAACAAGTGAGATTTTGAGTAGATCGAAAGTTATGCCAGTTTAAAGGTGATCGTCTACAGGAGCTGGATTTCAGCCCAAATATCATTTCAGCTACATTGGTCACCAATGTCGGGTCAGTGTGCGAAAAAATCAATCATGAATAGATGAGAATTGTAGGGAAAAGTGTCAGCTACAAGAAAGGCGGACAGAACAAGTGAGATTTTGAGTAGATCGAAAGTTATGCCAGTTTAAAGGTGACCTTTTGAAGAAGCTGCATTTTAGCCCAAATATCATTTCAGCTACATTGGTCACCAATGTCGGGACAGTGTGCGAAAAAATCAATCATGAATAGATGAGAATTGTGGGGAAAAGTGTCAGCTACAAGATAGGCGGACGGAACAAGTAAGATTTTGAGTAGATCGAAAGTTATGCCAGTTTAAAGGTGATCGTCTACAGGAGCTGGATTTCAGCCCAAATATCATTTCAGCTACATTGGTCACCAATGTCGGGACAGTGTGCGAAAAAATCAATCATGAATAGATGAAAATTGTAGGGAAAAGTGTCGGCTACAAGATAGGCGGACAGAACAAGTGAGATTTTGAGTAGATCGAAAGTTATGCCGGTTTAAAGGTGATCGTCTACAGGAGCTGGATTTCAGCCTAAATATCATTTCAGCTACATTGGTCACCAATGTCGGGACAGTGTGCGAAGAAATCAATCATGAATAGATGAAAATTGTAGGGAAAAGTGTCAGCTACGAGATAGGCGGACGGAACAAGTGAGATTTTGAGTAGATCGAAAGTTATGCCAGTTTAAAGGTGATCGTCTACAGGAGCTGGATTTCAGCCCAAATATCATTTCAGCTACATTGGTCACCAATGTCGGGACAGTGTGCGAAAAAAACAAACATGAATAGATGAGAATTGTGGGGAAAAGTGTCAGCTACAAGATAGGCGGACGGAACAAGTAAGATTTTGAGTAGATCCAAAGTTATGCCAGTTTACAGGTGATCGTCTACAGGAGCTGGATTTCAGCCCAAATATCATTTCAGCTACATTGGTCACCAATGTCGGGACAGTGTGCGAAAAAATCAATCATGAATAGATGAGAATTGTAGGGAAAAGTGTCAGCTACAAGATAGGCGGACAGAACAAGTGAGATTTTGAGTAGATCGAAAGTTATGCCAGTTTTCAGGTGATCGTCTACAGGAGCTGCATTTCAGCCCAAATATCATTTCAGCTACATTGGTCACCAATGTCGGGACAGTGTGCGAAAAAATCAATCATGAATAGATGAAAATTGTAGGGAAAAGTGTCGGCTACAAGATAGGCGGACAGAACAAGTGAGATTTTGAGTAGATCGAAAGTTATGCCGGTTTAAAGGTGATCGTCTACAGGAGCTGGATTTCAGCCTAAATATCATTTCAGCTACATTGGTCACCAATGTCGGGACAGTGTGCGAAAAAATCAATCATGAATAGATGAGAATTGTAGGGAAAAGTGTCGGCTACAAGATAGGCGGACAGAACAAGTGAGATTTTGAGTAGATCGAAAGTTATGCCAGTTTAAAGGTGATCGTCTACAGGAGCTGGATTTCAGCCCAAATATCATTTCAGCTACATTGGTCACCAATGTCGGGACAGTGTGCGAAAAAATCAATCATGAATAGATGAGAATTGTAGGGAAAAGTGTCGGCTACAAGATAGGCGGACAGAACAAGTGAGATTTTGAGTAGATCGAAAGTTATGCCGGTTTAAAGGTGATCGTCTACAGGAGCTGGATTTCAGCCCAAATATCATTTCAGCTACATTGGTCACCAATGTCGGGACAGTGTGCGAAAAAATCAATCATGAATAGATGAGAATTGTAGGGAAAAGTGTAAGCTACAAGATAGGCGGACAGAACAAGTGAGATTTTGAGTAGATCGAAAGTTATGCCAGTTTAAAGGTGATCGTCTACAGGAGCTGGATTTCAGCCCAAATATCATTTCAGCTACATTGGTCACCAATGTCGGGTCAGTGTGCGAAAAAATCAATCATGAATAGATGAGAATTGTAGGGAAAAGTGTCAGCTACAAGATACGCGGACGGAACAAGTGAGATATTGAGTAGATCAAAAGTTATTTCAGTTTAAACGTGATCGTCTATTCCTGATTAAAAAAAAGTATTTGACAGGATTAAAATGATTGAAATTTTAGGATTTCCAGTATTTAGCAGGATTCGAAAGTATTAAAATTTGAATCCTTATGAATCCTTTTAAATACGTTTTAATACTTTTTTTTAATCAGGGATAGTCTACTACGGGTTTCTTTCTGCAAGTAACTTAAATTTAAGCAATTTCCTTAGTGGGAAGTTAATATATGGAATTCAAAGTTATACTCACTACTGGCTTTATCGAACAGACCTCTGATCAAATGTAAAGGCTGTCGACGCGCACTGGTCAAATTCAAGTTCTTGCAGAGCTTTAATTTGTCTACCATGCTTGTAAATTTATTCTAAACAATTTTCCTGATTTAGTTAGTTCGTAAATAAGTTAAAAATATATAGATATTAAAGTTATACGAATCACTAGACACTTTGAACAGTCGTCGGATTGAATACTATGGCTGGCAACGCGAATCTGTTCAAATTTAGGTTATTTCAGAGCTTTCATTCGCTTCTTATGTTAAAAAATCGGTCTGTCGGTTGACTCTGCGGGTTAGCGCAAAAACTTCCTGCCCATTTTGAGCTCCTTGTGGATACATTTTCGAGCTCTTCTACCTTGGAAATACTTTTGTATTCCCTTGTTTCCGAAAGAAAACGTTTTCTACCATTTTTTCTCAAACGATATCTCTCGACCGCATATACCGATTGAGACGTTTAAGGCGGCAATCGACTTGTTCTATTGAGTTCTACGTAAATAATTAAATTTTTTAAGTAACATAAAAATTATATCATGACAATAAAATATTTTAAATTATTAAAAAATATGTTAATTAAATTACCTATCATTAAGAAAATATTATAAACCGCTGTCGAAGAACAATCTTTGATGATAATTATAAATTTTAATGTCTCTATTTTTATCAATAACTGTTTTAATAGAAAATTTATATGAATGTAAATGTTCTTAGTCCGATCCCTACCCTCGTATGATGTTATAGTTACCATTCGAAATCTACTTTATCTTCAGAGATATAAAGATTATAAAAGTTGGTACCACTATATACTCTAGTATACAGTGTATTTGGTATTATATACTGCTACCACAGAATCGCACGAGAATAAACTTCTACTTGCTACAACTTTCGATGCTGCCAAGTTTGTTGGCCACATACAATCGCTGACTCGAAATTATTGTTAACTTAAATAAGGCTAGACAAAAATTCAACTGCCATTATAAGTAAATTGCTTTCAATCAATTTGACTCATTTTAAAAAGAGTATAAAATACTAATGCATCAAATTATCGTTGTTTTAATTGATTAAAGACTATTGTTCATGATAGCAACAAATACGAATGTAACATTTTATATCCGACTTAATCACTGTATGCAAATACATGACATCAGTTCGATGTTCAACTGTTCATAATTGGAAATCTTTTTACATTACTAAGTCACCTTATCGTACTGCTATTATCAGCCATCTGTATTTAAAGGAAACAACATTAAATACAACTGACTGATTACAAATCTGTCTCAAACATCTACTAGAAATAAATACAGTCGTTATTAACATCATTTGACTCTTAACTATACCGGGAATAATATTTAATCGAAATATTTCTCGACTCGAAAGAACTTGTTGTTAGGACAAAAAGATGGCACCCGAGATTCGTTGACCTCCCCCACTTTAGCAAACATTTGAAGGTTAAATACAGACGCGCGGTAGCGCCACCTTAGCGCGAAATTTCAAAATGTAAATTTAATAATTTTATTTAAATTTATAACTATGAATAATTAATTAGACAAAATAGTTTTCAAGTATATTTTCTAATAGATTAAAAATTTTAGAGTATATTTTTTAGTCTAATTAATTATTGATATATATAAGAAGATCCTTTCAAATATGAATGACAGTCGGTGAAAACGAATACTTTATGGCAACAGTCAGTAAAGTGAACCCTTATTATTCTAACACATACAGACATGACTCATGTTATGTGTCTAAATCAGCTGATCGAGGTTATATTAAAATTTTCTAGCGATCCAAACCTACAAAATAAGTTTACTCAGTGTTTAATACCCACAAGTTATTATTTTATAAACAATACAAGATAATTTTTATTTATTTTTAAATTTGAATAATTTCTTTATTAAACCTAAGGTAAGTAATCAACAAATTTTACATTTTATGCCTCATTTTTATTATCTAAACCTTTACCGTTGTACTTGTCCTGTAAATTTTTTTTTACATTTATAATAGTATATTTTTATTTTGTTTATTTTCATTCAAAGTCAGTCAATTACGTTTGAATAAATATTTGCAGTAATTAAACTTTACTATTTTATATTAACATACATTAAAAATATAAAGGTATGATTTTTTTATCATACAATAAAATTTGAATTTAAAGTATTAATTATACTCAGTATTAAATAGTTTTACATTAATTAAAAAATTTTTAATGGTAACATTTAATAACTATAAACAATTTGAATTTTTTATAACCGGTTACTTGAAAAAAAAAAATTGAAACTCTCATTATAAATATTCCGAATGTTGTACTATATAATCAATTTCGTATCATTAAATTAATTAATTAACCATAAAATTAAAGTTAAATTTTTTAAAAAGCTATAAAAATTATTTTATTAAAAAGTCTACAAACGTAACTACTATTTTTTAAAAATTTATTTATTTATATTTAAATTTAAAAAAATATACATGATATCTCTCTATCTACAATTATTGACATATAATTATTTTACAGAAACAATGTCTATAGCACAGGATCATCCAGAATTATATGAAGAAGTTAAATTATATAAAAATTCACGTGAATGAGAAATGTATGACAATCAAACTGACTTGTACGCAGTTCTAAATACATTATAAAATTTCCAAAAAGCTTACATACGTGATTGTGTTACTCCTAAAAAATATATAGCAGTTTGTAGCAAATTATTGGTGCAATGTCGGGCTGCATTTAAGCAGGTACTCAATTATTTGAAAATTAAACTAAATAATTTAATAGATACAAATAAATTTCGGTATCACATCTATGTGGCGTTAATTAAAATTAAAAATTTGAATATTTATCGAATTAATACTGTTTGTAATTAATTATTGATATTAATCAAAATTTTTAATAAATCTTATATAATTCATTATCATATAGACGTTAATCTTGTAAAGAATTGGAGTAAAAGTATTTAAGAGTAAAAGTATTTTGGTCTAAATACATCATTAGTTTGAAATTTAAATGGTTCTATCTTCAGGAGCATTTATTGATTAATTTATCGATTAATAATTATAGAAAATATTCATCTATATTAATAAATCAATTATTTTTTCCAGAGGTTCATTGGTCGAGAGATTACAAACACTTATCGCAAGAAAAATATCGTCGATACGTATATGGCGACATCAAATCTCTCAAGATCATTTAAAAACAAATTCCCCGCGTGTTATTGTTCAAATTAATAAATATATTTGGCAATACAGCAGGTTCATTATTAGCGAAAAAATAATTAACGATGATAGAAATTTAATTGATAAATACGTCAAAGAAAATTTTCTATTACCTTCAGATAAAAATATCAGTAACGGTTGTATTAATAATGATTTAAATTCATCTAAATCAATCAAACTTTTACTTTTTGCAGAAATCATTGGTAAAATAAATTTTTATAGTAAGAATAGTATCAAAATATATCCGCCGTGGGATATTGATCTAAACGAAGTATTGCTCAATATTTTTGACTTTATTGTTAGTTTAGATCCTAATGTTACTAATGATAGTCGCCATAATGAAAATGATAATCAGTTGAGGAATTTAACTGTCCATGTTTAACGAACAAAAGACTTGCGGCAAACTGTAGCGTTGAATTTAGTAATCCGAAACCTAATTTTATGCAATATTTATTTTCTAATTAAGATATTTTTTATTTTGTTAATTGTATTTATTATTCGTTATTATGAGTTGAGTTCATTACTTACACGTACACAGTTTACCTGCGGTGTAAACACAATTTATAACTTATTCGTGTCTACGATGTTACAGATTTATTTTTCCGCTAACGCTATATTGTTCCTTTTTTAGAAATTTATCCACAATATTTTATTTATTTTATCGCGTCATAACAAAACCATGGCGAATACCGGCGTTTTGCCATTTGTTCGTGGCGTTGATTTTTCTGACAATGACTTTAGTCAAAAATTTCCACCTTCCGTACGTCTGATGACGGGTATCCAATGGTTGAAGTTAAATAAAACAAATTTATCAAAAATACCTGAAGAGTTGGGTAAATTACAAAAGCTGGAACATTTATCATTGGTTAAAAATAACTTAGAGCGTTTATATGGTGAATTAACGGAGCTGGGGTGTCTCAGGTCGCTCAATATACGACGTAATACTCTGAAGACCAGTGGTGTCCCTTGTGAACTATTCGATTTAGAGGAATTGACTACTCTCGATCTTGGGCACAACAACTTGAAGGAAATACCTGAAGGATTAGAAAGGGCGAGATCGCTCCTTAATTTGAATCTTAGTCACAATCAAATTGAAACAATACCAAATGCATTGTTCATTAATTTAACCGACCTGCTGTTTTTGGATTTAAGTTATAATCGACTAGAAACGTTACCGCCCCAAACGAGACGTTTATCCAATCTACAAACGTTGAATCTCAGTCACAATCCACTTGGCCATTTTCAATTGAGACAATTACCGTCATTAATGAATTTAACAACGTTACAAATGCGTAACACACAGCGTACATCAAGCAATATTCCCTCCAGTCTAGAAAGTCTAACGAATTTACAAGAACTTGATTTATCACAAAATTCGTTACCGCGGGTACCAGATGCTCTTTATCTGCTTCCAAATTTGAAGCGATTAAATTTAAGCGATAACAAAATCACTGAAATTTCATCGGCAATCGAAATGTGGCAAAAATTGGAAGTTTTAAATCTTTGTAGAAATAAACTCAGCGCATTGCCTGCTTCGTTGTGTAAAATCTCAACATTGAGGTGTCTTTATGTAAACGATAACCAAATCGAATTTGAAGGGATTCCTCCTGGGATCGGTAAACTATCATCGCTACAGATATTTTCTGCAGCAAAAAATCATTTAGAAATGATACCCGAAGGACTGTGCAGATGCAGATCGCTTAAAAAATTGATTCTATCTTCAAATCGTCTTATCACTGTACCTGACGCTATTCATTTGTTGAATGATTTGGAACAACTGGATTTAAGAGACAATCCTAATCTAGTTATGCCTCCAAAACCAACAGAGATAGGAAAAGGTTCAGGCGTTGAATTTTATAACATTGATTTTTCACTGCAACATCAGTTAAGGCTTGCTGGGGCAAATATTCCTCCACCGATGCAAAATTCTGGAAGCAAAGATCCAACAGCCCGAAAACTCCGTTTGAGAAAACGCCGGGATCAAGAAGAAGCTGATCAAGATCAAGCTAAAATTTTGAAAGGTATGAAAGATGTCGCGTCGACAAAGGATACAGATAACGACTTAATTGACTGCAAAACAGAATCTTTGAAGCCTAAAAGATGGGACGAAACTTTAGAAAAACCACCATTGGATTACTCTGAAATATTTGATGATGATGCAGGTCAAGTACCAGGACTTTCCGTCTGGGAAATCGAAAACTTTCTACCGAACCAAATAGAAGAAGTTGCTCACGGTAAATTTTACGAGGGAGATTGTTATATAATTTTGAAAACAACTTTAGATGAAAGTGGATCACTGATGTGGTCAATATTTTTTTGGATTGGTGAAAAAGCTACACTTGATAAGCGAGCATGTGCTGCAATCCATGCAGTTAATTTACGTAATTTCCTTGGTGCTCAGTGCCGCACTATACGAGAAGAACAAGGAGATGAATCAGATGATTTTTTGATGTTATTCAATTCAGACATTACATACATTGAAGGTGGCAGAACATCATCTGGGTTTTACACAGTTGATAATACACCAGTTATTTCGCGATTGTACCGAGTACATTTAGTGGGAGCTTCAATTCATCTGGAACCGGTTGCAATTAGTCCAGATAGTTTGGATCCAGACTTTGTTTTCATTTTTGATACTAACCGTAAAATTTATCTATGGTATGGTAAAAATGCAAAAAATACACTGAAGTCAAAGTCTAGATTGATGGCCGAAAAAATAAATAAAAATGAAAAACGATTTCAAGCTGAAATTGTCACCGAAATCATGGGGCTAGAATCAAATGATTTTTGTTCATCTTTAGGAGTAGATAAATCTTCTTTATCAGTTAAGAATCATAATAACTCCGATCTTAAATTATCAGTACCTCACTTATATCAAGTGCGACTTGGCATGGGTTACTTAGAACTTCCACAAGTCGAAGTTTCACGAAACAAATTAATTCCCTCGCTTTTAAACAGTAAAAATGTTTATATTGTAGACTGTTATTCTGATGTTTTTGTTTGGTTTGGTAAGAAATCAACCCGACTTGTCAAAGCTGCAGCAGTAAAACTCTCACAAGAACTGTTTAATATGATCGATCGACCTGAATTTGCTCTGGTGATGAGACTACAAGAAGGCAGTGAATGTCAGGTTTTCAAATCAAAATTCATTGGCTGGGATGAAGTGATTGCTGTCGATTTCACGCGGACAGCGGAGTCAGTTGCTAAAACAGGAGCAGATTTATCAACTTGGGCCAAGCAGCAAGACACTAAAGCTGATCTTACTGCTCTATTCATGCCGCGCCAACCTCAAATGTCTCCACTTGAAGCTCAACAACTGATGAATGAATGGAGCGATGATTTAGAAGTTATGGAAGCTTTCGTTTTAGAAAAAAGGAAATTTGTTCGGCTACCAGAAGAAGAGTTAGGACACTTTTTCACCGAAGATTGCTACGTTTTTCTATGTCGGTACTGGATGCCCCTCGAGCTTACGGAAAATGAAGATGGTCAAGAGCACCTCGAAGATGATTTCCAATGTATTGTCTATTTTTGGCAAGGGCGAGATGCCGGTAATATGGGATGGTTGACATTTACATTCAGCATGCAAAAAAAATTCAAAACATTGTTTGGGGAAAAATTGGAAGTCGTCAGAACTCATCAACAACAAGAAAATTTGAAATTCATGGCTCATTTTAAAAGAAAATTCGTGATTCATCAAGGAAAAAGAAATCAATTGAAAACGCCAAATACCAATCAAGTTGAATTGTTTCATTTGCGAAGTAACGGAAGTGCTTTATGCACTAGACTCATTCAAATTCAACCTGACGCAAGCTTATTAAATTCAGCATTTTGCTATATTCTAAATGTTCCATTCACAAATGACGATACAACTGGAATAGTATACGTATGGATTGGATCAAAAGCAGATCCTGAAGAAGCTCACCTGATCGAAGAAATAGCTCAAGAAATGTTCAAAAACCCTTGGATTAGTCTTCAAGTATTGAATGAAGGTGAAGAACCAGAAAACTTTTTCTGGGTCGCTATAGGAGGTAAAAAAAAGTACGACACTGACGATGACTACATGAATTATACCCGACTATTTAGATGTTCTAATGAGAAAGGATATTTCATGATCAGTGAGAAATGTTCTGATTTTTGTCAAGATGACTTAGCTGATGACGATATAATGATACTTGATAATGGCGAACAAGTTTTTCTATGGCTTGGCGCATTTTGTTCTGAAGTGGAAATAAAGCTGGCTTATAAATCTGCTCAGGTGTACATTCAACATTTACGTGCGACACAGCCAGAAAGACCGAGAAAATTGTTCCTCACTGCGAAGGGCAAAGAATCTCGTCGCTTCACAAAGTGCTTTCATGGGTGGAGTTCTTACAGAAAATCCCCATTGTAGTGAGATATTTTTTATTTCAACAAGGACTATAATCGATAAAATATCTCCACTGTGCGTTAAATTTGTCGCTTTAAGCACAATTTGTTTAAACACACGAATTATTTGTTATCATGGTTTTGATAAATTTACGAGATGTATCAAAATATTAATTTAATTATATTGACCTCTGAAAATTACATAAATGAAAATTTAATTTTAATAAAATTATGTACGTTAATACAAAAATAAAATTGTAATCTTAATAATATTTAATAAATTAATATATATAAGTATTAAATTATAAATTAATAAAATTTGTCCAGAGAATAATAATTTTTTTTGATTTTTAATAATTATAGTTTATTATTTAAACTTTCTTTAAAACTTGTACTTAAAAAAGTCGATACCTATAAACAAATGGGAGTCATTATCATACTGAAATTAGCTAATGTCTCATAACGGATTCTTTTTAAAACCATAAATTTTAAAAAATACATATTTCAAAAAATAGCACTCGTAGATTTTTTATTTGTCTATACTTGCATTTTTTTTTTTACTTAAGTTGCAGGAAAAAAGATCAAAAAATTGTTAATTGTCTGCTAATTTCAAAATCATATTTAGTATAAAAGATGAGTATCAATTAGAATAAATACCTTAGATATTTGAATGCTTCAAATCTCACAGATGAATACACATTGTGATTATTTATCGTTTTAGAATTGATAATGTAGTTAACAATTGTAAATTTTGAAAATTAAAAAATTTTAAAATAAATGAATAAAATGTAAGTAGAGTAAAAATTAAATAATGCGTATTTAGATAAATGTATAATGCGAATGCGCATTTTTTTCAACTTCATTATTTTAATTAGTTTATTTAAAATATTCAAATTATCTCACATTTGTTACCATTTACACTCTTAAAATTTTTTACTTTAAATTATATTAACAATTATTTTTTTATGACGCGTTAAAAGATTTAAATTCTTTGTTACCGCAATATTGCAACGGCTCTATAGCGTTAGGTTTAAAATGGATGCGCATGCGCGCACATAAAATTTGAATATAGCGGGATATAATAAATTTTTATTATTGGTCGGGGAGTGTTAAGCTTCAGATGGCGCTGTATGTTTATTCGGAATTATTTGTTAAAATATTCAGTGTGAGTACAAGGACGCAACCGCTGGTGTTAGATCTGTTGTAACTTGGACACATTCAGTAATTATTATAAATTATAATGAAGTAGTTTATATTTATTAAATAAATTATTAAGTGCGTGAATATTTAGTGAAAGTGATTGTTTAGTGTCGTGAGTTTAGTGAAGTGATTAGTGATGAGTGATGTCCTCAAGGGTGTAAGACAACTTAGTTTGATCAGGGCTACAGGTTCTTCATTCTACAACTGCTGTTTCACACAAGTAAGTCTTATTGTTAAATAAAATTACCTTTTTTGAGAAAAAATTGTCCAGATTTAATGAGGTCTAATTTCATTATTGCTGATATATTTTTTAAATTTAGATTTACATTGATATCTATAGATTTATGCAGATTAATTTTTTGAGATGACCCGGAAATTTTTTTTAATGAATGTGAATGTGGCGGACATGAGACAATTTATAAACATTAAATAAGCAAAATAATTATTTAAAGTAATACAATAGAATAAACTGCACGTACAGATTTCAATTATCTGAATACGCTTTTGATATTTTAATTCCACTTACGATTTGATTATTTATTCCAAGACTTGAAAAGTTATCAATTATTGGCTACTATTGCAATAAAATTTTTAAACTTATATCAGACTTGAAAATTTTCATGTTTATGCATACCTTCAAATAATTATTTAATAATTACTAATTTGTTTATTGAAAATAAAAAATCGTTAGACATTTGCTTCCCTTTGATGTTGCGTGTTTGGAATTTTTGTTTTAGAAGAAATTTATTAGAACCGAAATTAATAAAGTCCTTTCGAATCTGAACGACAGTCGGTGGAAACGAGAACGTCACGGTAACAGTCAGTAAAGTGAACGCTTAGTATTTCAACAGAGTACACATACATGACATGACTCATGTTTATGTGTCTAAATCAGCTGATCGAGGTTATATTAAAATTTTCTAGCGATCCAAACCCACAAAATAAGTTTACTCAGTGTTTAATACCCACAAGTTATTATTTTATAAATAATACAAGATAATTTTTATTTATTTTTAAATTTGAATAATTTCTTTATTAAACCTAAGGTAAGTAATCAACAAATTTTACATTTTATGCCTTATTTTTATTATCTAAACCTTTACCTTTGTACTTGTCCTGTAAATTTTTTTTTACATTTATAATAGTATATTTTTATTTTGTTTATTTTCATTCAAAGTCAGTCAATTACGTTTGAATAAATATTTGCAGTAATTAAACTTTACTATTTTATATTTACATACATTAAAAATATAAAGGTATGATTTTTTTATCATACAATAAAATTTGAATTTAAAGTATTAATTATACTCAGTATTAAATAGTTTTACATTAATTAAAAAATTTTTAATGATAACATTTAATAACTATAAACAATTTGAATTTTTTATAACCGGTTACTTAAAAAAAAAAAATTGAAACTCTCATTATAAATATTCCGAATGTTGTACTATATAATCAATTTCGTATCATTAAATTAATTAATTAACCATAAAATTAAAGTTACATTTTTTAAAAAGCTATAAAAATTATTTTATTAAAAAGTCTACAAACGTAACTTCTATTTTTTAAAAATTTATTTATTTATATTTAAATTAAAAAAAATTTACATGATATATCTCTATCTACAATTATTGACATATAATTATTTTACAGAAACAATGTCTATAGCACAGGATCGTCCAGAATTATATGAAGAAGTTAAATTATATAAAAATGCACGTGAACGAGAAAAGTATGACAATCAAGCTGATTTGTACGCAGTTGTAAACACGTTACAAAATTTAGAAAAAGCTTACATACGTGATTGTGTTACTCCTAAAGAATATACGGCAGCTTGTAGCAAATTATTGGTGCAATATCGAGCTGCATTCAAGCAGGTACTCAATTATTTAAAAATTAAATTGAATAGTACAATAAATACAAATTTATCTGAAGATTGGAACGTTTTTCGATTAACTAAAATGAAAAAAGTTCATGTAATTTTACTGCTTAAAGGTGACTTAAGGGGTAATTAGAGGTGGCTGCAATTTTCTGCTGACAAACCAGCACCTATGCGAAAAATTTAAAAAATATAAATACAGTGGATTTTTTATTTTCATTTTGTCATTTTATTTTCATTTCGAAATAAATGTTTTGATCTTCAGGTACATAAATACAAACTTATTTTAGTATTACATCTATTTATCATTCTGACTTAAATTGAAATTCAAAATTTGAATCCCTATTGAATTGATATTTTTTGTAATTAGTTATCAAAACTAATCAAAATTTTTAATTAAGTTCATGTAGTTCGTTATCATGTAGAGTTAGTTCTTTAAAGAACTTGAGTAAAAGCATTTGAAATTATTCAACTACTATTTAAATATTTGGCTCGGTATTTAAAATATATTTAAAAAAAAGATTTGAAAACTTGCATTTAAATCACTCGTTTATCCTTACATTTAAATTATTAATTAATAATTAATAAACACAAGTACATTAAATTAAAACTAATTGTTAAAATGAATAGGTTCAAAGTGATCAATTTCCAACAATAGATGTGTTCGCTAAAACATATCGCCTTGATTGTCCAGCAGCACTTGAGAGAATAAAGGAAGACAGGCCAATAACAATAAAAGATGACAAAGGAAATACATCAAAGTGTATTGCTGATATTGTATCTTTATTTATTACTCTGATGGATAAGTTGCGTTTGGATATTAAAGCTATGGATGAACTACATCCTGAACTGCGTGACCTCGTTGATACTATGAATCGCTTGAGTATATTACCAAGTGATTTCGATGGTAGACAGAGAGTTGCCGATTGGTTGCAAACATTAAATAATATGTCTGCTTCCGATGAATTGTCTGAGACACAAGTCAGACAATTAATTTTTGATCTTGAAACCTCGTACAATGCATTCACCAAGGTCTTACATAATTCCTAAGTTTAAAAATATTAATTTTATATTTAAAAATTATATTTTTAATCAACATAATACTTTGTTCTGTAATTTACGATTACTACACGTTAAGATATTGAAATATAACAATAATTATTATGACGTAATCAGTTTTAATTTTATATTATATCATTTTTATTTTAGTCAACTGCTTAAGAAATTATTTCAAAGCTCGATTAAATATATTTATTATGGGTGTGTTAATCGTGATCGAATCGAATCGAATATTACTATTTGATTTTAAATGCGAGTCGAATATTCCGAATTTTCTAATAATTCGTACCTTCAAATTACTCGATTCGAACGAGAAATTCTGATCAGCTTTCAAATATTCAACTTTAATTTAATTGAGAGTTTAGTTTTTTAAAGTAATTATTTTATAGATTCGTGGCTGAGTTCTCTATTGATCTCTGGAAAAATTTGAATTATTAGAAAAAAATTTTATAACTTTGAGTCGTTCAAAAGAAAATTCTCTAATTATTCGATTCGAAGTTTGAATCAGATATTTCGATTCAATTCAATAAGAATAATTCGTAAGTTAAAACTATTTTCACACCCTTAATATTTATTAATTGGCAATTTTTATCTGCCGCAAATGAATTTTTTTTAGACGGAGACATTTTTTTTTTTTAATTTTTAATTCAAAATATTTAAATGATACAATTGGATGCTAATAAATCAGACTTTATATATCTGATAGTCAACTCAACTTTTAAATTATCCAATTAATTAAATACGCTCTCGCTTTTATTGAACTTATAAAATTTATTATTAATAAATAATATAAATCAGCTTTAAAATTCTAAGGATATGCTCTTACTTATATTTTTATGACTATTTAAATAATATAATTAATGTACATAATGTCAATGACTCTGTATAATTCATTTTTGTTGAATATATGGTTCATGAACTAAACAGTTTAAAGATTTATTTAATTGTAAATATATGATATTATTTTTAAATAATTTCGGAAAATGAAATGATTTTACTACTTTAAATCACCGCATATAAATATTTTTATAGAACTTATATGAAAAAAATGATAAATGACCAATATTTCATCGAGATTTCCTAACTCTATCGAGAGTCAGAAATAATTCAATTAAATTTATTATTTATCGGTGATAGTTTTATATAAATATAAAATTATTTTTTAAAATGACCTAACATTAAAACTTTATCTGTGTAATAATAAAGTAGGGCAAATAACTTGAAAACTTCTTGGCTTTACTTCAGTTTTCTTTTTTTTTATAAAAAGAAAACATTTCTCTAAGCGATTAATCTTTAAAATTTTATATATTTTAAGAAATATGAACGAAAATTAAGAAGGAAAATTTACGTCAACTCTAAGATAAAAACACTAGAGTATAAAGTTTTCTTTTTAATTTTATAAGTCGACTTTTATAATAACTTCAATCTTTGAAAGTATCGACTGTATTTCAATTAAAAGTTGAAATATCTTGAGCGCAATCCTTCATCATCCAATTACTTTTTTTAAGTGATTCATCATGCAACATAGTTTCACGTCATTTTAGTCTTTCTTTAAATTAAAAAATATTTTCTTTTACTTCACAGTAGACAATTCATCAAAAGTTTTATCATCAACTATTTCTTTGAAAAAAAATTCCTTAATTACAAACTTTTTCTGCATCGTGCTTAGGATTTCTATTTATTAATTACATTTCTAAATTATAATCAATAGTTAGTGCGGTGTAAAAAATTTTCGGAGTGAATGCGGAGCGGATCACTGTATTTATTTAATTTCCTCAGAGTAAAATTTACTTCGAAGGAAAGTTTATTTTATTATCGAAACTCTGAATCGGAGTGAATGCGGATTTAAGTAAAATTCAGTTCACTCTAAAATCACTCCACTGGAAAAACAAACTCTCCTTTTACTCCGTATGCGGAGTGATCTTTTTGCAAACTCTGGAACTCTGAGTCACGTAGTGAGTTCGGATTTAAATACACTGATAAGAAAATTAATTTGATTTAAGAGAAAAATTTTGAACTAAGAAAATCATTTTGAAGAACTTCACTGTCTTGAATCAAGAAAAATTTACTTAAGCCAACACGAGCAACCTGCAGTCACTACGTGACTACCCGAGTATTACTATAAAATTTATTGAACATGATTTGAATTTAATTGCTTATTAAAATCTATACTCTAGAAACTTTGTTTATTTCTGTTATCATTTAAATTTAATGAGACAAATCTCATCATTTACTCGCAAACTGATTAATTTCAATGATTGTATAATCATGGGATTGTTAAAAAAAATCTACGCATGGTCAAATTTTTTGTCATTAGTCAACTAATATATTTTTTTTCTCTGATATCAAATTTAAACTGTTTAATTTTTATAATCATAGAAGACATAGCATAAACTAAATTTTTTGTATGTTCTTTCAATGATATATATATATATATATGCAGTCATATTCAATGACAAAATAATTAAAATCTTAATTTATTTGGAGAAAATAAATACGATTGTCTTTTTTCCCGCGTAATTTAAATGTTATTCAAGTAATATAGATAAGTTGATTTATTTCGATATTTATCAATAAGAAAGAGTTTAAACTATGAAAAAGCACAAATTCAATTCAAATTCAACACCTTTCCCAAATTAAAAAAAAAATGATTTGCTCTATGTTAAGTGTATATCTATGTATTAGTCGATTCAAATTGTTTTAAATCATTTCAAATTGTTTTGAATTATTCCGAATAATTTTTTTAATCAGAGTTCTAATGATACTAAAATTAATAACATTAACTTATTTTATTATATAAATATCACGGGAACAAAATTTTCTTTATTCTCTTAGTAATATAAATAAATGATTTTTTTGGATGGAGAACTTTTCTGTTGGATTCTAAATAATCAAATTTTAAAAAATGATTTTCTTGGTCTAAGATCTCTTGAATCAACTTAATTTTTTTGTTAGTGTAAAATTCGTAATCACTACGAATTTATTCTCGTTTTTTCACAATGTGTCAGTTTTTATTGGTGTTGTTAATGATGTATTTACTAACGTACGGATAAAATAAAGTTTGTTAAAAAAAAAGAAAACTAGTTTAGAGTTTAAGTGGTGATGTTGAGAGTATATATCGGTTGATTTTACAGTAGCGATTAAAAGTTTGACAGTATCGTTAACGTAGCGGCTCAGGTGGTGCATGAATTCGATATACATTTGAGTACTTTAGAGCACACTCTCGTATAGGAGTTTATGGTGTATCTGAAAACAGGAGATGTGTACAATAGTTTCTCTCTTGCCGGTTAATTTGCGTCAGAGCTAAAATAGGGGAAGGGAGTACGCCTTTGATGTTCCACGAGACGGACTTTTGGAATCGTATTTACGTGGTGGGCACCCGGTATGCAAATTGTGCGGAGGGTTAGAGGTAAAGTGAACCAGTGAACGAAGTCCTGGTATTCGTTTCCGGCACCATTACCTACCGTCGAATACGAGCCACGAAATACAATAACGACTTGGAACTATTGACCAAACTAAACTAAATTAAAGCCAACTAAACCAACAACAACTCTACTAACTTCTCTAGACAAAGTATATACAACAGAGTCTGAGAATTGCTGACGACGGTTTTGTTGTAGTTTAAGGATTTGCATCGCACAAGAGTGTCAGCTTGACGCCTTTGAAATGCGCAATATATTTGGATTTAATGTATACACTCATCTACTTTTGCTCTTTTACTTTTTAATTTCGAAGGAAAACACTGTCGTAATTAAAGTATTAACAAAAATAATTATTTATGTAAATAATTAGTTATTTTATTTTATTTACTTATTTATTTAAATTACTCACAGAAAAATTTCAAATTACACTGCACTGAATAAAAGATTTATTTGAGCCAAAGATATCGTATATTTGGATGATATATTTGATCAATTTCACTGCGCGAAATAAGTGGTTTATTTGTGGTAAAGAAATTATCCAATTGCTGCAAACAAATGTTAATTGGGCCATGTGCTTCATATATATCGAGTATCGTCAAATTTTCTGTTATTCATCACAAATTTAATATCTTTACCACAAATATATCATTTACTCACCACAAATAAATTATATATTTCGGTCAAATTATAAAATTATTCGAATCAACTGTCATATTTAGTTGTACCAAATATATTTATTTGTCATTAAGAAATATTTAAAAAAAGCCACAAATAAATTGATTTATTTATTTAGGACAAAAATTTTTTTTTTTCAGTGTGGATAAAAAATCTTTTATTAAAAATAATGTTTCGGGTTTAATTTTTAAAGTATAAAATATAATATTTTTTTAGACCAAAAAAATTTTCTGATGAATTTAAAATAAAATGTGAAATATTGATTGTTCCACCCAAAACATAACTTGAGATATCAATAAATAATGAGTATATATTTTTTAATGCATAGTAATTTAATGATATATTTTCAGTATACCACAAAGATTATAGTAATATAGAGAAATGAAGATCTGAAATGATAAAAATATAAGAATAATTATCTAGTAAGTTTATCTAAATTTTTATCATTATGCAGAAACGGGACTCGAACTATTTTCGCTTGTAAAAACACGCGTTTGAAGTTTTTTTTTCCAACCCTTAGGAATCAAATAAATGATCGGCTGAAAAAATATTCTAGAAAAACATAAGAAAATATTTTTAGAAGCAAAAATATGTAAACACTCACTCTTTGATTATTTCAAGGTTTTAGATTCCCATGACCCCGTAAAAATTGAGATTTTATAGGCTTTTTTTTTTAGTAATCAAATGTATCAAATGTATCAAATGTTACTAGAAAATATTTTTTGAATCACAGGTCACAAGTAGTCTTTTAAACTCAAAGTTGGTATTTAAAAAAAATTATTTTACTTAATGTATTAATTATACAAAATAAGAAAAAAAAATAACAGTTAATTCATGGCAGTAAACTAGTTCACAAGTTACCATTTTTTAAAAACAACTTCGCCTATTTGATTAGAAAATTTTATCTAAAGTTTTAATTTCATTAAAAATTCAATTTATCTTCAACTAAATATATTCTCCTGTACAATATATCTAAGTGCTGGATTAAATTTTCACATATTGCATTTAAGAAGTTTATCTTCCTTGTACTCTTGTCAGTACATAGTTATCTTACGGAAGTTTATATAATATAAGGTAGATAAGTAAATGGGTAACGGAGATAGAGGCAAACTTTTCATTACTCTAAATATATACATATATATTTATATATTATAAACGAAAGAAAACTTATATGTCCCAAAAGACGTTACGCAAAATCCAGGGCTTGAGCCACCAGTCTATTTTCCAGCGATTTATTTATTACCGGATGTAGTCTCTCGCCTTGGGCAGTAATACTTTAGAGAAGAGAAAAGATTGAAAGTCCCAAGCGATTCGTAACCAGTAGCGACAGCGTTGGGAATTTAACGTATACTTTTTTTATTTGCTAAAATGAGGACACACATCAAAGAAACATTTTTTTTTTCATGCATTTATTCATTCGTAATTTTTTTTTCCTCTATAAAGTTAAATTTGTTTATAAAATTTGACTTTATTCTATGAAATGTATGAAGAGATGTATTACTTGCTCTTTATGGTTCAGTAAATTTATGAAAAAGACACAAAAGTGGCTGGATAATAATCTAAAAAGTGGGATTCAAGCCAGGTTTACATTTGTAAGAGTTGGACACGATTTTTAGATGGTCCGTTCTCAAGACGTATTACCGAGAACACGCTTGAGATATCTGAAATTGATCCGGCAAGTCGAATAAAACGAGTACCATGCGGAAAATATAAAAGTGAAATATCGTTTTCTATATCTTCGATAGCTTTGCGGTATCCCTCAAGACCTAGAATCTCATATTTTTTCCTTTTATTCTTTCATTTTTTTCTTTATTATATTTTTTTTATCTTGATTCCGCGTTTTTATCCGAGATTTAATATTCTATCTTGACATTAAATCTCTTTTGCAAACTATTACCCATCAACAATTGTAGCAGCAGCTTAATTTATTAATGAAATCAATTAAAAAAAGTTAATTACATATTTTCTTATAAAAATTTTACTTTCAAAGTGGCTTTTAAAAACTCATATATGAAAAATAATTACCTGGTTTTGTTAATTGCTGGTAAGATTTAAATAATTAATTAAATAATAAAAAATTTTTAATAAAATTAAAATAACTAGAGGGATGAAAAAGTGATGAAAAAACTAGATCTCTCACCTCTGCACAATAACTAGGCGTGACCTCTAGTGAATGTGGAATGCACCAAGTGGAATTCCCTGGTGTGTGTCGCGTCGTCGCTTGGACCTGGAAAGTCTCTTTTCACCACTGCTCATTCCATTCTTTTTATTCTATTTAATTTTTTTTTTTATTTCCTTATTCTTTATTTTTTTATCTCACTACATTTCCTCTTTACATCATATCTTTTTTTATTTATTTATTATTATCTTTTTTTCAATTCGTTGCTTAAAAACCATATCGCAACGTGTATACGTGAGATGCCTTGGGAAAATACTCGATACCCCGTGAAAAAGACAGGCTGATAATAGCCCCTACATGTATATATAAAAGAACGAGGCAATTTTCAGGACAGTCATTGGCATCGACAAAGCGCGTTATTGACGACCGAAAAAATTCCTATTCGTGCCAAGAATCTATCCAACATAATTTACACTTGACTAAAACTTTTTTTTAGACATTAGGAAAAAAAAAGTCATTTTTTTTTTTTTTACTCATTTACTTTACTTTTTTTTTTTTTCATCAATCCATTTATACTCTTTTGTAGATTGTTATCGGGTATGTTGGTAGGATTTATTATTATTTAGCTATTTTGTTTTTATTTTATAGTTTAAGGATAAACAGAATTGTACAAAGGTTTTATTACTCTAGTCGAGTGATTGTGATACCGATCGACAAGGCAAACGTTTCCAGCGGTTAATTTCGATTCTCGATTTTACCCAAGGGAACTCATTCGTGCGAGTCGCGGGTTAGACGAAATAGCCGCGAGCGGTAGTCGGCGCTCACACTCCGTCGGACCAAACCGAATATGTTTCCCTTGGGATAACAAACTGACGCTATGGTAACATTGTGAAATGCCGTATGTTACTATTGTTGCCAATATATCCTGGTAATTCATGCCTTAAACGCGTGATTTCTGTTACTCACATTTACTACTATTTATATATATATATATAGACTGATTCATTAATCTTTTATCTTTATTAACTAATACTGCTGTGCTTAGGAAAAAGGCAGTTAGTTCACTTACTGTCTTTCTATCTTACCAATGTTAATTTAGCATTAGTTAAGTAGAAAAGCAGTAAGTGGTTACTGCCTTTTTCCTAAGTACGACAGAATAGGTTTGCATTGTAAAAAATCCAAAGTGAATTAGATGTTTTATAGAAACTCAGTCCGTATACGGAGTAAATAAGGAATTTGTTTTTCCAGCGGAGTGATTTTGGAGTGGTCTGAATTTTATTTCAATTCATATTCACTCCGAATCGGAGTTTTAATTTTAAAATAAACTTACCTTTGGAGTAAATTTCACTCCGAAGGGATTAAATAAATAAACAGTCATCCACTCCGCATAATTTTTTAGTGTCAATGACCTATTTTTTATTTTACTAACTGTTGAATGACACTCTAAAGTTGTAAAACATATATTTAGTAATTTTTTAAAATGAAAGGCAATTATTGCTCGTAACAAATTGATCTATCGAAAATTTTTTTTTCGATTGGTGGTAGACTTTGTTTTTTTTTTTTAATTGAAATCAATTAAAAAAAATTTCCAGGAATAACTAAACTAAAACTATCTCCGTGTTTTTAATTGAAGTGATAGAGTTAAATCTACTTGATTTTATTTTTTATTCAAAATCAATCGATTCCAATCGTCTATAAATTTCAATCATTGGTGTTAAGTAAATTTTCACGAGTTAATAAATATTGTTAAAAGTTAGATGACATAGAACTTTGTAAAAAAATACTTTTTTAATTTTACTAATTGATTACTTCATATATTTTTAATTCGGCAGATATATTTTTTTGTAAACCTTTCTTAGCAGTCTTCGTATTCTATTTTATTATTTTTGTATCTCCCCAAATATAATCCAAAAGCATTGGCTGTATCTCGAAGCAACATTTGTCAGCGATTCGATGAATTTACGAGCATGATTTTTCTTTACTTTTATCTTGTTTTTATTTCTTCTTCACTCTTACCTTCCTTCATACTTCCCAAAGTTATTTGTACTCGTCTTAGTACCAATAAATCACTTTTAGCTTCGTATCCTTGAAATTTAATACACCGGCTAAATCTCCGGTAAGAATTCAAGATAAATTTTTTTTATTTATTATTAAAAAAAATATTAATTTTTTTTTTCATTCCTGAGGATGAAAATATGTTATAAAATATTTTTCTCATGCTAAAATAAAATTTAATAAAAAAAATAGCTTCCTTCGGGTATCGAATCAGGTACCTTTCATTTATTATTAAAAAGTTTTTACCTTAATTTTTTTATAAATTTGTTTCGTGTTTTTTTAAAGATAAGGTAAAAGCCCCTATACCCGCTCATCAGTACCATTGGTTGCTCCCTTTAACTGTTTAAGGCGTTTTTTTATAATTTGTATCAAAAAAAAATCAGAACTAAAAATATTATTATTTGTGAATCTAAATATATGAAAATATGATGTATCAAATTAGTTTATAATAGATTATAAATTTAAATTAAATGACTGTTTTCAAAACCGCGCTCAGCCGGGCATTTTGTACTTCAACGTTCATTCAGATTAAATTTAGGTTACGTCACATTTTTTAAGGATTGTTATAACTATATTTTATTAAATAGATTTTTAAAATTCATGAAATTTTATATTATGAAAGAATAAAGTAGTATAATTTATAAATTATTTTCCAAATCAATAAACTTATGATAGTTTAATTGATAGTGTCTTTGATCGACTATAGGGCCATGTGTTGATAGAGTAATGGTTCATCACAATTTTTAGTGAGTGACTATGGGTACACTCAAGGACCTTATTTAAAAAATTAATAATAATCAGTTATCAATATTATTCTTTAAACTAAAATTTTATTCTAATATTCGAAACTTCAAAAAAAAAAATGGTTTTTCATTTTATTTATTAATTTATATTGAGTGATTTAATCTCACTCAAATGAAAAGTGAGCGGGTATAGGAGTTTTTACCTTGGTTAAAATAAAATTACCATTTATTTAATAAATAAAATTATTACTTTTTGTTACAATGTATAAAATAATAAGAATAATAGTAAAATGTTAGTGGTTTTTTATATTAAAAACAGTGATGAGGCGGCTGTGATAAAAAATGAAATGAGCGGTAATGGGCAACGAAACGTGTATAACAGCCGAGGGTCCTGTTCTTTGGACAATCAAAGTTGCGTTGGGTATATTCGTGCGCGTGTCCAACATCATATCAAGTTGCACAAAACTCGTTAAAATTCCGCCGGTCTGTCTGTTCTTGCATCCGCACAATGCGGAAATGATACGCTGCTGTGGCATTAGAGGGATGAGATGATAAAAAAATAAAAGCTAAAACAAAATGCAAAGAAAGCAAGAGAGAATGAGAGGGTAGTCTGTACCTGACTTTTTCATCTTTTTTCTCTTCAACATTTTCCTTTTAAATTCCTCTTCACTCTCTCGGTCTCTATCTTTTTATCTCTAATTTTTTTCTATTTTCCTATTTCCAATTGTGGATTACGCTGTCTCCGCTCGACAGACACTCAACTCTATTCGCTAATAGGTCAGAAATCATCTCCGGTTCTGTAATTTCTTGCCATTTTATTTTATTTCCTCTCTTGTTCTACTTCTCGTGCATGTAATGCCATTGTTTTGAATACTGAAGTAGTTATTATTAAAACTTGAAATTAATAAGATAAAAAATAATATATTAAATTAAAAGAAACAATTTTATTTGAAATAACATTTATTTATTTAGATTTAACTTCAAAAGATGGTGTTTCATATAAATTGTTTCGTATTGTTTTAATAATATTTATTATTTATTTAAAAAAGTTTTGACATGAATGAGTTTTACAAAAAATAAATAAATAGGGGAAGGGAGGAGGGGGGGCAAAGCGGGGTGATTAAGGAAATACTATGGTTTCGCGGACTCAAATACGCTGAATCTTTTTGTTTTTAATGATATGCGAAGTAAATAAACAAAAATTCCAGAAACATTACTTTTTACACAATTATTGGATGCAAAAGAAGAAAAAAAAAATTTTTTACTAGTTTTTATCATAAATCAGAAGCCATTAACATTTCTTGACTGAAACTCGATTTTTGAAAAAGTGTAACAAAAAATATTCAAAATAATACTCAATTATGTTAACCAAAACTGATTTTTGAATGTTTAAAAAACGTTTAAAAAATAAAATTTTTTTTTATAAAATTTTGAGGGTACCCCGTTTTACGTACCCTACTCCCTTTTGCCCCCTCCCCTCTTCCCCTATATATAAACATACATTTACTAATATAAAATATTATTAAAGGAATAATTGTTCTTAAATAAATTCGATGACAGAAGTTTTATTTGTGTTACAAAAATTTGTATGTGTTGCATCTCGATAAAAAAGTTAACATGAATTAAACATTTGTCGGAAGAAAAATATTTATTTCTTTTAACTTTCATCGAAAAATTAATTACCATATACCATCTGGTCTGCATATATATAAATGTATAACGTTTGAAATTTTATAATAAGTTATTGGCAAACGAGTACACATAAATCATGGTAAAAAATAGTTAAAAAAATATGAGTAATTGAAATAATGTACTGGAGAGTTTTAATTCTCAATCGATCTATTTTTTTTTTATTTTTTTTTTTAAATTTCATTTGCTCCAAGTGGATATAAAATGTGAATTGTTACTCGTATTTGAAATTCGATGAAAAACGATATCCATGATTGGTATGTCCAATATGTATAATTGAATTTCGATCTGTACCCACACAATACACGTAGATAGGTGATGAGATGCAATTATACCGTGGTCTAGTAATTACTGCCCAATTGTATTGTGAATGTGTGATCCCACAATCTCCTATCTAAATTTTCTATCTCCACTTTAGTCCAATTTTTAATTAATTTCAATTGTTTTTTTTTATGATATTAATTAATTTTAAAAAGATGTTTCATTAAAATAATTGTGTTGTGTTTAAAAAAAAACTAGAAGAATTTTTAGCTTTTGATAATTTATTGTCAAAACATTTGTGATGATGTTCAAATCATGATTGACAAATTAATATTGAACTATTATTTATTATTATTTTTTTTAAAAGCTTTCAGTAAATAATACGCATGCTTTTATAAGTGGGTGGAGAAGTTTTGACAACTTTATGGGGTGCACAGTTGTATCAAGAGCTTTTATGATATTTCGATTACGTGGGTTATAACCATTGAACAAACTTTAGGGGTCCATGTGTATATTGAACGAATTATATGAAAGCACCAAAGGGAATTTTAATTCACGTAAAAAGTATTTATTTTATTCTCAGTGCTAGAGATTTTTTATTTTCCTATAAATTTCCATTTAAATCAAATTACATAGCAATTTATTAATTCATGTATTCATTCTCATTTAATTATCAATTATAATTGATGTTTATTTTATTACATTTTATATTTACGGAATACTATTTCTATTTAATGGATATTTAGTCAAATTTAATTAGTGTAATTATAATTCAATAATTAACGTCATTTTAATTAGATTATTCAAGAATTTAATATCAAAATTTATTGTTTATTGCATTGAAATTTTTTTTGGAGTATAAGGAATTTATTAATTAATTAAGGCCGAATTCTCGTATTAAATTATTCAAAATAACATTAAAAACAATATCTCAATAAATGACTACACTGAGAAAATTAAATGATTGTGTTTATTATTGAATGATAACTTCTGCAATAAATTTCGTAACAGTTACTATCAGAATATTAACACTTACCATCAGGATGATGACAGTTACTATCAGCATGGTAATGTTTACTATTAGGATGATAACAGTTACTATCAGGATGATAATATTCTGTAATAAATTTCGTAACAGCTACTATTAGGATGGTAATATTTACTATCAGGATGGTAATATTTACTGTCAGGATGATAACAGTTACTATCAGGATGGTAATATTTACTGTCAGGATGATAACAGTTACTATCAGGATGGTAATATTTACTATCAGGATGATAATATTTTATAATAAATTTCGTAACAGCTACTATCAGGATGGTAATATTTACTATCAGGATGGTAATATTTACTATCAGGATGGTAATATTTACTGTCAGGATGATAACAGTTACTATCAGGATGGTAATATTTACTATCAGGATGATAATATTTTATAATAAATTTCGTAACAGCTACTATCAGGATGGTAATATTTACTGTCAGGATGACAACAGTTACTATCAGGATGGTAATATTTACTATGAGGTTGATAAAATTTACTTCTGCAATAAATTTCGTATCAGTTACTATCAGGATGGTAACAATTATAATTTCTGATAATAACTGTTGCCATCTGGATTATAAACATAACTTTTTAGAATAATTATAATAATTAACTCTAGTTAACATACAGGATTGCAACAATTATTATAAATATGGTGAAAATATTACAATCTAGATAATTTATACAATCAACTAGATAATATATTCAGTGCTATTGGATTAATGGTAGAAATTTACCATAACTAGATAGTAGTTTCTATTATTTAATTTTCTAAGTGTAGTGCCCGCAGCAAACGAAAAATTTATTAAATTAAAAATCCTTTATTGAATGAATTATTTTTATTTTTTAATAAAACTTTCTTTACAAACCTCTTGATGTTTTGTTTTATTAAAAAAATTTATTAAAACTTTTGACAACGTGCAGATTTATGAAAGCATTAACTTGCAAGAATGGCATTAAAATTATTGAATTTATTTTTAACGATTACTCTAATAATTTTTTAACTTATCAAGAAGGATTAAAAAGTTTTAAGTTTTCATAACTTTATCTATCATTCAATAACTAGCTCAATTATTTTTTCAAGAAAAAATTAACTGTTTACTTTAAATCTTTTCCAAGAATCTTTTAAATTATTTTATGTTCTTTTTTTCTGGTTTTTTAAATATAAATCTGCTTGGAAATATCTAAGTTGTTATATATATGAATGGTTTTTTTATCAGTAAACGAATAAATCAAAATTTCATAGGCACTCGAAATCTGTTAAAGTGATGAGCGATGATAATAGAGCTAAAAAAACGACATGTAGGTAAAACCGTTAAAAAACCGCCGGAGAGTTAAAATTTAACAGTACGCCAGGATTTAGGGTGAGGCTTCAACGTTTTATAGCTCATTTTTCACGAGTTTATGTTTATGGGAAAACCACACACCAAACTACCCTTATTTCACTGCGTTTAAAGTGCTTTTCACAGCACTGAAAAATTTTACATGTTAAATATGAATTTTAAATTCATTTTTACTCACCCGAACTTTACTTGGAAATTATTAAAATATTTTTTTTTCAGTCTCTCAGAGATTTTAAGACCAGTTTTATTTTTTTGTATTATTAAATAGATGTGACCATCAAACTTGATCATGCCCATTAAGAACTTCATTTGTTCAATTTTTTATTTATATTTAATGTAAATTCGTGTTCAGAATTCTGTTAATACGACTTAGTTGAGTTTACTAAAAGCTGATGAATATTAAACCATTTTTTATCAATATTGTATTCGAAATATTATTCTGGGTGCAAATTTTTTGGATAAAAAAAAAAATTTCTTACGCTAAAAAATTTTTTCTGGTCCTTGGAAAATTTTTATTTTCATTTTATAACAAAAAATTTTTCTTGAGCCAAGAAATCCTTTTTTTCTGTGTAGGATAAAGTTAAACATGATTTTCACTCGTTTGAAATGCAGTCAAGCTATATTTTTCATAATTAACTGCATTGAAGTTTTTAGTTCTGGAATCAATCGAAGATTACAATTTATGACTAATGGCGAATGCACAAATTCGACTGTCAACTTGAATAGATACAATGAAATATTGCTATATAGAGGCTTACAACGAACAAATATAATTCTGATAGGACTAGAATTAAGTTAGAAACTAATTTATTGAGCAGACACAAGACAGTTTCGTTCCTAAGGGAGATAGTGATCATATTCAACTCACAAATTTGCATTGGTCCAAAATTGGCTAGTTTCGGCTGACTTATTATAGACGATGAAATTTGTAGTTTCAATGTAGATAGCTGAGGTAGTAATATGAAAGGGTTTATAATATAAAAACTAAGTGCATATATTGGTTAAATAATAATCACATATTAATTGAAAAAAAAAAAAAAAATCGCGTGACCTTGACAAGTCCGTTATAAGGCACAACCTCTCCGCTTCACGTTCGAGGTGTCCAAATTTAGGAAGAATCAAGTTAAATACCCGAGTCGAAATCTAAAGCATACTTTGAACCTGAATGACCATTGAAAACCTACGATAGACTTTTTAGGACATAATCATTGTTAAAGATTGGATTGAACCAACTTAGACTCACAAAGGCATTACAGTGCTCCCTCTCTATGATTCCCCTCGTTATGATTCTAGTTCCCCTCATTTTGAGGGGAATGTGTTCCCCTACTCTCACTACATTGTATACAAGATATATTTGTGTATGTTCAGAATGACTGCGCGCGCATTTCTCTGTTTAGTACTCTTAAGAAAAAGTGGGGTCCCTCGCTAAAAAGGAATTCTTAGAATTTTAGCCCCGAGTTGGGAATTATAGAGAGGGAGCACTGTAATAAGGCCTGCAAAGACATAAATCATGAAACGAACTCAAAATTTCTTTAAATTGACCCTCTGGTAGTCCCACGCTGCTTCTTGGATCCAATTCACCCTTGGGTGTCACTAGCCTACTGGAGAGATGACTGGATCACTTGCATCAATTTTTTTAATGATTATGTCCTAAAAAGTCTAATATAGATTTTCAATGCTCATTTAGATTCAAAGTATGCCTTAAATTTCAACGGATAGTTTTTTTATTTATAAAAAATATACATATTGTTCATAATCTTAAAAAAAAATGAATCAGCCCTTATGAATTTAAAGTGTATATTTTTTTTTTAAAACCCAAATTTAACTTCCTCCAATGTTTACAGCGCTGAATTTATACTGAGATAAATTATGTAAATTATAATCGCTGTTTTACTTTTCTTCTTTTATTTTAAATTCGTTTTTTTGAGGGATGAAAATATGCAGCAAAAATATTGCAGTTATCTTAAGATAAGAGTAATTGTTATATGGAGCTGAAAAAAAATAGTGTAAAGAATTTTAATTACTTTACTTAAATTTAAGATAAGATTTGAGTGATGAGAAATTTGATGAGGTAGAATAAAAAATAAAACTCCATATTGCAATAACTTGTTGTTTTTTATAATTTTTAAATTGACTAATTACACTAAAAGCAGAAGATTATTAATTTAAGTAAATTTATCGAGCTTGATGAAACGCAAGACTCATGTTGATGAATATTGAATATCGATCGAAAATAATAAAATCACTTGAACAGAAACCATAAGATAATTAAGTTAATTGTAGTAGATGCTTACATTAGAATTAAGTGGATGTCTGCCATTGGCTTTAGGTGAAATTCACTATATCTTAGGAGTTTCTGAAATCGCCACTTTTATTTGGTATTAATATATCTATATATTCGCTTGGAGGACGGCTCAAGTTTCATTTCAAAGTTTCAGTGGTTAGCTCTTTATTGCAAGAAACTTTAAGTAAAACCAAAGTCAAAGTGACATTCTCCTTTGCTGAAGACTTCATACAATGTATATATATAGACATAAGCACAAATGTTTTCTATATATATATATATACCTGCTATTCCAAGTTCGAGTGACTTATGCATCTTAATCTTGTAACTTTGATACTTGTGATAAGAGTGTGTTAATTAATAAATTCCTCGATAATATAATTAATTTAAATTAGTAACTATTAACAGTTATCGAATTTATTTTCTTAATTATTGGATCTTTGAAAATTTTTTTAAATTTGATTTCTTACAAATATTAATTAATTGATTAATTTATGCGTGAGTATAGTAATTAATTAAATTCATTTTTAGTGCTTTATTCAAGTATTCAAAAAAATTGATTTTTATTATTCGCATGAGTTTTATAACTTTTATTTTTATCTTATTGATCGTCACAAATTGCAGTAAGCATTAGTGCGTCAGTTTCAATGTGACTGTCAAGGTGGACAGTCCGTCTTATTGTTAGTCTACAACAGGTTGTTGAAGGGGTAGTGAGTGGTTTGATGAAAGTCGGAAAATTTTTGTGATTTTTTTTTTCAGATTTCTTTGAATTGGTTGTCAAATTTAATTAACTGTCAGAATATTAATCAAACTGAGGATAATTAAATGATAATGATGATATTGATGATCCATAATTTTGATGTGAAATGACAACTAAAATTATTTTAGAATTGATATCGTTATTGGGTGAGATTTTTATGATAATTAAATAAGACTTGTTTTTTGTTGTGTGCTTTGTAAATAGTGGTTCATATTTTATGCGTTGGTCGGTTCCATCTGTTGTAATAGAGAAAAAGTTAACTGAAAAAACTAAAATAAATAGGTTTTTTGTATATGTCTTTATAATTGACGACATTAACCTCCGCTAAATATTTACTAAATAAATAGAAGTGATGAAAAAAATTAGTATCAATTCCGATTGTGTTAATTTGTGATAAGTATAAAAATTATACATACTTCACTGCATGGAAAGAAAATTATGAGGATGGTTCCCACAATTTTGTGAAATTTTTTCCTATACAGGTATAGGAATTACGATTATAAATTATAGCAGCAATTCCTATTATTATAAGAATGTTTCACATTATTACAGAAATAGTTACTATAATTATGAGAATGCTATCCATACCATTATAGCAATGGTCCCTATAATTATAGGAATGGTTCCTATAATTTATAGGAAGACTTCCTATAATATTATGAGAATCATTCCCATAATATATAGGAACCATTCCTATAACATTATGGGAACCATTCCAATTACATTATGGGAACCATTCCCATAATATTATAGGAATGGTTCCCATAATGCAATTGGAATCATTCCCATAATATTATGGGAATCGTTCCTATATCATTATGGGAATCATTCCTATAATATTATAAGAATGGTTCCCATACTATCATGAAAATTTTAATTTAAAGAAAAGTGTGAAAATCACAATACACAGAAATATTAGATTTAAAAATAAAAATTCAAACATTCAAAAAAAAAATACGTTTTTGGTAAAAACATTAAAATTTTTAGCAAAAATTTTTTGTCAGCGCAGAACATTCAAGAAAATAAAAATTTTGAAAATTAAAATTTAAATTTCGATAAAATCTCAAATTTTGAAAAAATTTCTACACTATTTTGCAAAAAAAAATTTTATGATATTATAGGGATGGCTCCCATACTATTATGGGAATAATTCCCATAATATTATGGGAACGGTTCCCATACTATTATGGGAATAATTCCCATAATATTATGGGAACGGTTCCCATACGATTATGGGATTGGTTCCCATAATGGTATAGGAATTTTACCCATAGTATATAGGAACCATCTCTATAATAGTATGGGTACAATTCCTATACCACTATGGGAACTATTCCTATAATGCATAGGAAAACTTCCCATAATTTTTTTTTCGTGTACTGGAAAAAATTAAAGGATCAAAAAAAAAATTCCAAATTTTTGGGTGATTCAAAGAAACATACTTGAGGGGGTAAAGTTATTTCAAAAATAAAAAATCGGAAAATAGAACTTAATTTCTTATTGGTAGAATTTGAACTGATCAAGAATCGATATAGACGTGTACATCTGGACGCATCTCAATGTTTTTATTAAATTATGATACTTTGAGAAAATACACTACATGTGAAAAATTAAACTATATCATTTTTAAACTTTTATTCTACGTTTCAAATTTCTTGAAAACCAATTATTTTCTAAATAATGATATGTAATAAAAAATTATTACAAAATTTAGGGTAAAAAGTTAAACTCTTTAGGAATCGGGTTCGATTGTCTGTAGCAGAAAAAAGTAGGATACCGTAGTGTTAACAACCTATTAAAAAAATTTCAATCAAGAAGAATCTTCTAGACTTTGTTCAAAATATTCATTAATTAGAAAATTTGCATACCGCTTGAAAAATATCAACAGATACGACAGAAAAATTACAAGCTGTCAAACTCAGTGGTTTTTGAGAAAGTATTATAACAATAGAAGTCATAAGACGTTTATTTCCATACCATTTTGCAGCATAAATAGCTTCTCTACATTCTTCAGACTTAACAAAAATAAACAATAATGAGAACAGTATACATTGATTACGCTATTAAATATAATCTTTCAAATTACCTCCGCCATTAAAAGTGAACCACTCCATGCGTACATAAACGTCTGAACTAATTTCAATAAAATATAAGTCAATAATATTAATCCTTTTCCAATCGGTATACTATCCATCTATTAGAAAGATTAATACATAGATTCAAAATAAGACTCGATAAAATGAGGCATTGTGGGCAAAACAAACTACTCCGAATTATTTTTTTTTTGTAACAATTTTACTCTTAAATTACATTTTATTTGAATGGGTAAGCAAATTATCATACATGATAAAAATATGAAAAAAAAAGTTCTTAAATTTCTGAGGTTACCCCATTTTTCCAAAAAACGAACAAAAAATATTCAATAGCTTTTCGAAAATTTTGCGTATTTTCATTATATATAACCCTATTCAAAAATTTTCATAGACCCCACTTAAATACGCTAAATATTTAAATAAATTAATTTAACACGAAAAGAAATTTATGGTAACAATTACAATATATTATGGGGATGGTTCCTATAACGCATGGTAACCGGTTTTTTTGAAATGTTGATTATAGGAACGGCGTCTATATATATTATAGTAATCGTTACCATAATACATAGTAACCATTACCATAATCTTTTGGTAATAATACCCATACATTATGGTAATGATAACTATAATATATCGTAACGCTCACCATAGTATAATGGTAACGATTACCATAATATTATCAGAATAGTTACCATAATCTATAGGGTTTATTCCCATATGCAATTAGGAACCGTTACCATATGGTTATAGGATTGGTTCCTATTTCCTTATGGGAACTATTCCTATGAGTATAGTAATCATTACCATAGTTCTTCCACATGCGATATGGGAATCGTTCCCATGTTTATGGGAACTTTTCCCAGAAAATATGAGCTGATTTCCCATAATTCCAAGTAACCGTGACCGTAACGATATGGGATGATATTTCATAAACGTACTGGGAACGGTTCCCATGAATTTCTATCCGTGAACATACCTTGGTAGCTGAGAATGCTACTGTACAAAGTATAATGGCATTAGTAACCATAATCCATAAAATTATGGGTCCATAAATTTTTTGCAATAAATCACGACATTTTAATATCGTCTGATATTGATTAACACATTTACGCACTATATTTTGACAATCATAATCATCGTCGCCATCTAAGTTATCAAAGCAATCAGCAATTTCTCGTAACTGTCCAATCATTTGGAATACATAAAACGTGAAAAGGCAATCGACACTCATTGTAATTAACCACAGCGTCATTGTTGCTATCAATTCAATGACAAATTCACAGTTGTACAATGTGTTACCTGGTACTAGTGACCAAGGAAATACACTTGGATACAAAAGTGGACACTTAATAGGACTTATTTTTTGCAATAATTGGCTAATGACTGATGAAAATGGATCAATAATACGCACTCCACATGATATTGAAACTAAGACAAGAAATGTCCATGTCAAAGGACGAACAGTTGTGATATTATTTAAAATAACCCATGGTAACTGTTTACTGTTCAGCATCTTATTGAAATACAAGTCAAGAGTATTGTGTAGATCTATTGCGTCTTTACGATTCATAACAAATGATCCAACCTAGACCGTGCAATAAACATACACTTTTATATTTTTTGTCATAGAAAAAATATTTTAAAATGTAGTAATAAATATTTTATATTTACCTTAACGATTGTTGATAAAAAACTAGTCATTATGCTTAATCCTCTTGTGACAAGTGCGATATTAGTGAAATTAGCACGTACGTAACCAATCATACCAAAACACATAAATACATTAATAATTATTTGAATGTATGGGATAAGATTGTAAAATGTATTTGGTTTGTCTAAAGGCCATAAACCGACTGAAATAACTAATTTTTTAATAACTGTTCTGTATATTAGATAATCTGAAATTTTCTTATCAGCCATTCTTTTTTTGAGAAAAATTAATCAAATTGAGCAAGAGAACAATATGAAATGGTTAATGTTTTAAGATGACTTGCATTGAACTCTTTGGTTGAAATACGTTTCTGTAGTGATACGTCGAAGTATATTAGGTAAATTCGAAGCGCATGAGTAGATACAATCATATTTCATAGAAACGATTTGGCAAAAAGAAAAATTGCAAGACAAAGTTGCTGAACATTATGACAATCGTTTTTTTATTGATCGGTGAATTTATAGTGAGTTTGGAGAGTTAGTCTTCATCGAACAGTCCGGCTGGATATATTTCGTTCAGTACTTACTACTTACTATAAAGTCTTTTTTGCAAATGCTCTGTATGTCCTTTGAACTTGTACTATAATTCAACTTCTCTATAAAGAGTACTTTTGTGCATTTATTTATTATTTTTTGTGATATTTGTGCAAATAAGTTCAGTTCGAGTTAATTTTATCTTTAATTTTATGAATTCTACAAGGCAAGATATTTTTTTTCAAATTTATTGTCGGTCAGAATACTATTGAAATGTTTTATGGTGGTAATTTTTAAATATTTTTCATAATCTCATAAAATTTAATTGATAAAATTAATTATTAGTTTCAATTATTATCGACGAGCATCAAGCGGTCAATTATCAATTCTTATGGTTTTTAATTATTTTTGTTTGATATTTACATTATGACATACATTTTTCATAGTGGCTTGCTAGTACTTACTTCTGAATATTCTATCATTTTTTCTAAGGATTTTATGGTTGACATCATCGATTATCGACGTGAAGATCCTGAGCCTAAAGTACTCTGAAAACAGTTAACATAACTTTCTAGGACCTGAAAACGGTGATTTTCAATTGAGACTCAAGTTGCGAAAATCAGAGTGACAACAATAGCTTTCGAAATTTTTGAAGATTTGAAATTTTCTTAGTGGAAAATTAAAAAAAATACCGACTAGTTTGTTGGATTTTCAACAACAAAGTCCCAGTGAAACACGAAAAAATAGTATATTGTGTGACAATGAAAAAGAACGATTTCGATCAGGGTTTCGACTGGTTATAGAGATACTGAAATTTCAAGTTTCGATACACAAGAAAAAGAATTTCTTGGCACAAGAAATATTTTGCATTATAAAATGAAAACAAAAATTTCTTGGTATAAGAAATTTTGTCTCACATTAATAACTTTTTTCTTATTTCAGGAAATTTTTTATTTTCAATTCCTAATACAAAAAATTTCCTAAGATAAGTAAAAATTTCTTTGGGACTAGTAAAAGCTTTTTGTGCCATAAAATGCTTTTTCTTTTTTTTCTGTGTAAATTCACACCATTTGGAATGCTCTGCCAGTGAAAAATTATTTTTAAAATATTTTCTTTATCCCTGATTTTTGATGATTTTTTTTTAACGTTTATTTTCTGCAACATTTAGTTTAAAAAACTAGGTTTAATCAACTTAACATAATACAGTAAATAGTGTTTTTTGGTTCCTACTAAAAATCGCTTTTCATAAGATTTAAAACGTCGTTCGATTTTAGATAGATACTCAAGAAAATTTTAACTCAGCATTGCAAATTTTTAGTCAGAGTTCAAAAATTTCCATTGATTAATGAAAGTAAATAGAATAATTATTCAAATTTTTTTCTTATAAGCTTTTATTACAGACTCTGAAATAAATGATTACAGATATAAGTCTATTAGAAAGTGCATGACCATGCATAATCATATATGAATGATCATAAATACATTGCAATAATAAATCTAAGCGTATTATATGAACAAATTAAAATCTACAAAAAGTCAATAATATGGTAAAATCTTAATGTGTTTCAAGGTGAAAGGGTAAATGATCTTTATGATTATTTTTATAAACTGCTTCCGAAATGCAATCAGGTGCAAGGTCATATGACATATGTGTAACTAAAAATTAAAATCTTCTATTTTTTGACTCGCTATTGAAATAAAGTGTATGTACGCTCATTATAGTATTTTCAATGCTCTTTTATAATTATGCATAATCATATATAATCAGATTTTTATTTTCCTTACAATGATAAACTATACGGTCAATAATGATCGGATCATCATTTTTACGTACACTAAATTCAAAGATTCGTCAGTTGCGCAGATTTTTAAATTATATTTACTCCTTATCATCAAGGGTTTGCAGAAGAAAAAAGTAAGAAACTGCAGTATTGAGAAACTACAAAAAAAAAAAAATCATGTTATATGTAGTTTATATTTATAGGTAACTACTTTTATCTGTCGTAATAGTGTATTAAGAGTTTGCAATTTAGTATTTTGTACAAGAGATGAAATAACGAAATTTTAGACAGGAAAAATATTGCCTTCCCCAATGATGGGGTAGGATTGATCTCCCATCTGCCTAAAATCGCGTTTTGGTCTATGGTGCACACGCCAGATTTTTCATAATTATTAGCAATGAAGCTTCGAGTATTGATGTTAGATGCTACTAAAAATGACACTAATTCAATCGTTAATTTGGTGGGTTAGAATAACAAATTGTGATTCTTTTCACAATTAAAAAGAATACTTTTGTTTGTTTTGTTATGATGATACTATTTGATTGGAAAAATAACAAAATATGCTAATTATACAATGTCTAAGCTCTGTTATGAGTACAGTGTTGTTGATTTTCCGCTCAAGCTATCAAATTACGTTGGTGATGTTAATATCATTAAATAATCAAAGTAAACTCAATATGGCTCAATCATTGAGAGATAATTTGTACTATTGGTAAGGTTGGTTTGTAAATAATTTTAAAATATATCAAGTGAGTTAATTCTTTATCTTACCGTGATGAAAATTTTAACAGAAACAATTGAAAAATTGCAGGCTGTTAAAGTCAAAGGTCTTTGTGTTAGCATCATGACAATTGAAGTCATAAGACGTTTATTTCCGTACCAATTGGCAGCATAAACAGCATCTCTATAAACTTCACTCTAAAACATGAAGAAGATTTATTTGAAAGCCTTGAAATATTCAGTTTGCTAAAAATTACCTCATCAATTAAACAAGATCCACTCCATGCATAAATAAAAGTCTGTCCCAATTTCAATCCAACATATGCAACTAATAACAATCCTTTCACGATTGTTATACTTCTCATCTAAAAATATTTTATTTTTTTCAGTGTCATCATATCCTCGATAGAAAATTCCGATGAAATCCCATTTATAATAGTAGAATTCCTCGTGAGTTTTGATTGATTTTGATTCACTTGAATCGGAAATCAATCATAATTCAATCCCGTGTAAAAAAGGTCGTTCCAAAAAAGTTAGACATTTAGAACTTTTAAATTTGAGACAGATTGGATCTTCAAGTTAAATTTTTTTCAAACTTTAATGATTTTGTCAGTAAAAAATGTCGTTGATTTCAAACTTTATGTGGGAGAATTTCGAATAAAATGAGAACGTTTTCCAAATATAATTCTTAAAATGTGTATTTACTACATTTTTCCCTTCAAATATCGGGTTTCAAATTAGAGATTTTCAAGCAGGTTCTGAACGAAGGAAAAATTTGTAAATATACATTTTGAGAATTATGTTTCGAAAACGCTTTCATTTGACCCGAAATTCAACCACATAAAATTCTAAATCAACTATATTTTTTATTAGCAAAAGTATTAAAGTTTGAAAAAATTTCAGCTTGAAGCTTCAATCTGTGTCGATTTTTGAAGTTCTACGCATCGAAATTTTTCGTAATCTTTTTGGAAAACATTTTTTTTTTACACGGGATTGTTCTCATTGGAATTCAATTGAAATTTAATCCAAAATTACTTTACCTTTGATATTTGAAATAATACTGTACAAAGCACGATAGCATTAGTCGTTACACTCCAAAGAATAATTGGTCCCCAAATTTTTTCCAGTATATCCCGACATCTCATCAATCTTTCATATTGAGTTACACATTTATCTAGAATACTGTTTTCATCATCATCGTCATCAATATGCGTGATATTATACGAGATTTCGCGAAACTGGGCAATCATTTGAAAAATATAAAACGGAAATAATATATCAACACTCGTAGAAACGAAGAACATTGCTAATCCACAACATGTTTCAAAAACAAAATGAATTTGATAAACAATTCCATTGGAGGTTATCATCCACGGATAACTGCATGGATATATGAGTGGATACTTTGTTATTTCAATATTATGAATATAACAACTTATTATAAAACTCAGTGGAGTAAGAATGTAAGATCCCAGACAAGTGGCAACACAAATAGTTAATGACCATGATACAAGCTTAAACATTTCGACGTCTTTTAAAATGAGCTCCGATAATTTCGAGTCTTTTAATAATTTGTTGAAATATGGATGAAGATGTTCGTGGAGTTCTGTTAAGTCTCCATAATTTATTTTCAAACACACTATTTTTAAAATCGTAGTGACAAAGCTTGTTGAGATACTTAACCCCCGTGAAACGAGAGCAATATTTGGAAAATGTTCACCAACGTAACCAAATATCGCCAATGAAATTATTAAATGTAATGTCATTGGTATATAAGGCACAAGCCGATAAAAAATGTTTGACTTTTCATAAGGCCATACTCCTATAACTGTCCCTAGTTTTTTAGTAAGCTGGTAAAGCGAAGTATAATCGGATATTCTACTTTTAGTCATTTTTTTTTCTTGTAAAACAAAGAACTCGAGTGCGTAGCTGAGTTGTAGAATAGCAATCCAAGTGTTTAAGATAATGTCTTTCCACGTAATGTCGAAAAGTTAAAAATAATAAAATGCATAAATTATCGGTGACTCCACGCATTGCGCATAAACTTTTAAAAGTTTTAAATTTACTTTAAACATTATGGCTTATTACTGTAATAGTTTTTTATTGATCGGAAATTTTTTACAATGAAGCGGAGCGTCAGTTCTGATCCAACTGTTACCTTTAGCAGGTCATTTTAAAAGTTAAGTTTCACTGCCTACACATAAATTTTTAGTCATCGATACATATTTTTTATTGTATTCGGAGGTTTTTGTTAAATCATACAGACAACTCATTAGAAGTTTATGACTTTCATCATTTCATTGTAAAATTTTTCTGAAGTAAGTGTGATTTATTTAGCATTTAAATATTATTGAATAAATATAAGAAAGATTTAGTGGGGTAAGACGGTACAGTTAAAAGGAAAAATGTGTAATTGTACAACACAATCTTACTATCGTTATCATTAATTTGGTTTTAATTCTCGAAGCAATGTGAAATTTAGCTTAACTGTCTAATCGTTTGAAATACGTAAAACAAAAAAAGATAATGGACACTAGTCGTTATCAACCATACTATCATTGTTGCGAGTAATTTAACGATAAATTTACAGTTATATAATATACTGCTCGGTATCAGTGACCTGGGAAATGCATTTTGATGAAATAGCGGATATTTAATAGAACTAATCTTGTGTAATAATTGTTTAATGATAGCGAAAATCGATCAATAATATAAGATAAAAAACACGAAAATAAAAAATGTTAATGATAGATAGCTGGCAAATAGTTCAAATTTTGTCAAGATAATAAATAATGGTTTTTTATTGATTACCAGAAAATTTAAATATAAATCAAGACTTTTGTGTAGTAATCTATTGCGCTTTTCACATGTCATCATGAAAGATTCATTTTTAAAATAAAATACATATACATTTTAATTATTTTTTATGTGGCAAAAGTACTATTGTATGTACTTATTTGTATTACCTTTTGAAGTATTGATAAATTTGATCAATTTATTATTGAATTCGATACTTATGTAATCTTTAGTTAGAGATTTCTATTTAGTCTGACTAACTTTTAAATATCCAATTAAAATAGCAAGTGTAATACTTTACAAATTTGATTTTTCGAGAACAAATTTATCTAAGCCATCAATTAAGTATTGAAGGAATAATATGCATGATAATGCGTAATCATGTACGATATTACATGCAAACAGATGGATGGTTCCAGCGGTTTGATTGATTGTGAATGAGTCTATGACACGTTTATATACAACTCATAGGCAAGCGTTTAATATGTCATTGAAATCTCTAATTCTGTGACTATAAATGTCTTTGTCCAGCAATTATACTAGATTAACTATACTTATCAGTGTTATATTTATACCCCAATATTAAATTACAATGCGTGATTAGTGATTACAATTGATGCATGTATGGTCACGTGCGATGTAGCATAGTGATATTTGTAATGATCGTAATAAAAATTTAGTATAAAAGATTAAAAATCTTGTCAATAGAAAGTAGGGGAGGGGGAGGGGGCAAATAGACGTCTGGAGGCAAAATGGACCGAAATTGAGGTTAATGATACATTTTCATTATCAGTTTTAATAGTTTTTAATTTTAATTTTACCATTGCGAGGTTCAACATAAACATCAAAATTATAGCCACTTTTCGAACTAGAATGGGTATTTATTTGAAATTGCGACCCCACTGTAAATATCCATAAATAAACTTTTCCACGTGTTTAGTTATACGGCGGATTAAATTTTCTGCATGCGTTTTTTTACACAAGATGCCTATCGGCCCTTATGGGCACCTTATGGGTAAAAAAATTGATGAAAATAACATGAAATCTTACAAATTTTTAAAAATAAAATTTTTAAGCTTATGTTTGGGTGGCTGACTTAAGAGTTAATGCATAGAATAATACGAAAATTGTGTCAATTAGTGCAGGTGACTCGGAATTAAAAAAAATCCAAGATAATCTCGAAATTAAGCACATTTTATACCTTTGGTATAAACTTATAGTTTATTGATGTTTAAAAAATATCTAACGAAGCAAATATACCATCAATCTACCGACAAATGTTTGCTGTTGAAATTAGTTTCAAAGCAATTTGTCGTTAATTGGATTTTAGTTTGTTAAGAATAGGTGGAGCCGCGATTCTAAATTTAGTACCATAAATTTATTGAAAAATTTTTGAAAACACTTATACTTCTTTAAATAATTAAATTCAGTGGCATTTTTATCTATAAATCAGTAAAATCATTGATTGTTATTGATGATGTTTGAAATTAATAATCGAATTATTTAAAATACTTTTTAAAGCGTGTATTGATGATAAAAAAAAAGTAAATAAATATTTAATCGGTAAAGAATAAATATAATTATTGGAATTGAAATTTTTTATCATCTTCTTTTATTTTTATTCTATTCTCATTATTTCATCAATCATCAAATTTAAAAATTTCATTAAATATGCTTAAGTATACTTAAGTGCAATATGAACAAATTTGATTTGTTATTGAATTTAAGCCTCGGGCTCAAGTGTTTGTAATAGAAAAAAATATGAAACTGTTGTGTTGATAACCTGGAGAAAAATGATTATCAGAATTAAACATTGTTTAGATATAAAAATATATAAATTATACCATTTGAAAAATTTCAACTGAGACGACTGAGAAATTGCAAGCTGTCAATATGAGCGGTCGTTGTGATAGAATAATAACAATCGATGTCATCAGACGTTTGTTCCCATACCATTCACAAGCATACACAGAGTCTCTGCATTCTTCAGACTGAAAATTAATAATTTATATTTTCAATTTTATCAAATTTATAATCTGACTTTTTTTAAATGATTATTATTATTATTATTTTTTTAAATACTTCTAAAGTGAGGCAAGATCCACTCCAAGCGTACATAAATGTTTGAAGTATTTTAAGAGATATCCATGTGAAAATTAATAGTCCACGACCAAGTGTTACACTATCCATCTGAAAAAAAAAAAATACTATCACTAATTCTTGAAATAATATTTTAAAGACACAGAAAAAAGGCTTCTTGGCTCAAAAAATTTTTTACTCGCCTCGAAAAAATTTTCGTTTCTAGTCCTCAATGGACAAAACTTCTTAGGGCAAGTAAAAATTTTTTGCGCCAAGAAGTCCTTTTTTCTGTGTATTAAAAAATGCATTTTAATACCCTTCCTATTCTAAACCGAAATCTGATTTAATTTATACCTGAGTTACTTGAAAAGCAATAGTACACATTATAACAGCATTGGTTACCATAATCCAGAGTACAATCGGCCCATAAACACGTTGTAATATATCACGACTCTTTAATAATATCTGATACTGACTAATACATTTACGTAGAATACTCTGACTATCACTTTTTTCAGTTAAATTTTTAAAGCAATATGAAATTTCTCTTAATTGGCCGATCATTTGGTAAACATAAAATGTAAAAAGGCAATCAACACTTAGAGTTATAAAACATAGTGTCACAACTGCAAACGATTCAATCGCAAATTCAAACTCATAAATATAACTTTCGGGTGTTACTTTCCACGGAAATACACTAGGAAATAAAAGCGGATATCGGACCGGGTGAATATTATGTTTGATTTGTTTAATCATTATAGACATAGGAATAATAAGTCTCAATGCACACGATATTGTGACGATAATAGTAAATGAACAAGATAAATGTCTAACAACTGAAAATCTTTTTAACACAAATTTCGACAATTTTAAATCTTGTAAAATTTCATTGAAATGGGGATCAAGATTTTTATGTAATTCCATTGCATCTGATCGATTTCTTATGAAACACACCACCTTTAATAATGTTATTAATTACTACATAATAATTATTATTTTTTAAAAATATATAATATGTGACGTCAATACCTTTATAATTGTTGACATAAGACTTGTCATAATACTCATACCTTTAGTAACGAGTCCAATATTTGTAAAATTTTTTTGTACAAAACCGAGCATACCGAAACACAAAAAGATGTTGACAAATATCTGTATGTACGGTAAAAAATTGTAAAATATACTGGGATTGTCATAGGGCCAAAGACCTACGACTATTAGCAACTTTTTTACTATCTCACGATATATTAAGTAGTCGGAAATTTTTTTCTGGGACATTATAACTTTGTTTTTTGAGATAATAAGATAAGTGGATAAATTGTAGCCTGATTAATAATTCCTAAAGGGTAATGGTCTTTGATAGTTTTAAAAGTGCCCTAAAAAAAAGTTAACCATGCAGCTTGTTAGGGAATGAAGCGCATGCTTAGATAAGGCTATAATTTTTGAATCGATTTAATGAAAAAAAGCTTTTAGAGAAAATTATTAGTTATTACTTCGATAGTTTGATATTGATTTTAAAATTTGGGGTTGAGTGACCACTGGAGCGTTAGTTCAAATTCAACTGCCAGTTAGTACAGATCGTATTTTTATATATGTGTACATACATATATAGACGGTTAATATTTGAAATTGGTAGATTTTTGATAATGGTCTTCAAATAAAATATAGGATGATATAAAAAATATTAAAAAAATATCAGAAAATATATTAATTAAGTCAATTAATATTTTATTGACAACATTTCGCGTAAAGTCTCATTATAATTTAAATACAAAATTTTATTAAAATCATCTATTCCATCAAATTTTCATCAAGCATTTTAACAAGTCATATATTTATCAATATATTTATTACGATTATTACTACACTCATCACTACAGATGTTTAATTAGTAATTTATTTTAATTTATTATCAGTTGTATTATTTATTGAGATATAATTATAACTATATTTATTTTGTAAATTTGTGGCCTACACATTGAAAAGAAAAATAGATGAGATGAATAATATATCGATTATTGGTGTGATTACAGATATTGAAGCAATCGCAATTCAAAGTGTTATGTACATTAATGAAATTTGATGCAACAGCATTTATAGTTGAATTATGATGAAAATTATTTAAATTAATACTTCTAATGGGATATTCTAATAATTATGAATTTTTATCAGCAAAAATTATGTGCATTATAATAAATCATTGAGGTCAACAAATATTTTGAAAAGCACAACAGTGACTCGAATTTGGTAAGTCATTTATTATTTTTTTCTAATAATAATAATTTTTGCTTACAACCCAAGCATTTTTATTAGTATACTGAAATAACTTTTATACAAAGTACCCATATTATATTTTTTGTGCATATGAAATCTATAGGAATGATTTATTAATTCTTTAATGGTGTTGTTTTATTTTTTGACGCAAACTGTAAAGTTTGCAAGCTCATTTTACGTTTAATGATTATCAAATTTTGATTTTGATGAATTTTTTGTAATTATGTTGTTAGTTGTGACGACTATTGAAAATCAATTTTTCTTATTTTTTAAAAACCAATTAAAATAATACTATTTTTCTCGATTGTTAATAATCTATTTGAGTAATAGTATATTGTGTGACAAGGGATGAAACAAGACGATTTCAGACTAGGCTGACATCACCCGCAGTCTGAAATCGTGTTTTATCCTGAGTCACACATTATATTTTTCATGATTACCTGTATCGGAACTTCAAGATTCAGTGTCAGCAGTCAGTACGAAACAAGTTAATTTCAAGCCTATGATGCGGCGAACTGTTAGAGAATGAGAAATATGTGATTTAAAGTCACTTATTAAATAGTAAATAATACAAAAATATTATTTTCACTCGTTTTTAGTAATTTTATTTGGTTAATTAAAACTGTCACTTAAAAAATGAAATGAGTAAGCTGAAGTGACAAGTAACCAAATGAGAGTAATAGGGCTGCAAATGAACATTAAATATATCTAACACAGGGTAGAAACAATCGTGTTTCTTCCCAAGGGAAGAAACACGCATGTTTCTGCGCGCTGTGAAGGGATTTGTGAATTACGAATTCGCTAGCAGCATCGGCTTGAAATTAGCTTGTTTCGACGGGCTGTAGAGATACTGAAACTTCAAGTTTCGATGCTGGTATCATGAAAAGAGTATTTAAAAATAAAATTTGTTAATTTTTGAATTATTAGTCATCACTATCGAGTGTTTGTAACAAAAAAAAGTAAGAAACTGTCGTATTGACAACCTGCAAAAAAACAAAAAGTTATATTTTATTCAAAAGTCTTTCGCCCATTGTAACATTTGAGTGAATGTGACAAAATTACCAGTCAATATGTTACAATAGATAAGGTTTATTTGAAACAGCTTTTTTTTTGTAATTACCGAAATGAAAATTCTTAATGAAACGATTGAAAAGTTGCAAGCTGTCAGCGTCAAAGGCCTTTGCGTGAGTAATATGACAATAGATGTCATGAAACGTTTATTTCCGAACCAATTAGCAGAATATATAGCATCTTTATAGTTTTCACTCTACATAAAAATAATTCGTCTATTAAAGTCATACTTAATTTTATTTATTACTTGAATTACCTCTTCTGTTAAACATGATCCGCTCCATGCGTACATAAATGTTTGAACCATTTTCAATATAGAGTAAGTAGTGAATAATAAAGCTTGTATGACGGTTATGCTTTTCATCTGTGAGTAATTATTTATCTTAATAACTCATATAATTCATCTTAATTGTATTGAAAAACCTTAATCATAAAAATGCGTAAAAACTACCAATAAAGTTTAATACTGTAAAGACATCTGGCCAATAACTAAATCTTTACTATAATGTTACTAGAAATCGCATTTAATTTATATACTATTGAGTAGTATTGTCTTACAATGTGTATGAGAAAAATTTTGACATTTACCACATGTCCTCTGAATATCAAACTTTTAGGGTAATTTTCACTAAAAATTTCTCTGCGTGTATTCAATCACGTAGGAAATATTCCTGTCAATATACACGGAAAGAAAATTATAGGGAGTATTCCTATGCATTATAGGAATGGTTCCTATAATGGTATAGGAATTGTACCCATACTATTATGGGAATATATATTTTAGGAACCACCCCTATACCATTATGGGAACCACCCCTATACCATTATGGGAACCATTCCTATACTAGTATAGGAACTATTCCTATAATAGTATAGGAACTACTCCTATACCATTATAGGAACTATTCCTATAATAGTATAGGAACCATTCCTACAATATTATAGGAATGGTTCCTATAATTTATAGGAATGGCTCCTATGATTTATAGGAACTATTCCTATAATGGTATTGGTATCATTCCCATAATTATAGGAACTATTCCTATAATTATGGGTAATATTCCTATATCTATAGGACGTGTTCCCATAATTTATGTTCGTCATTCCTATACTGGTATAGGATGAAATTTCACAAAATTATAGGAACCATTTCCATAATTTTCTTTCCGTGTAGTGATTTATCTAAGATAACATAAAAATTTTTTCCCTGTACAATGAAAAAAATTTCCTGTAGCATAGGGAAAGCTCATGTTATATTGTGTAGAAAAAACTTCAATGTCAACGTAGGGACAATTACTTTGTTGACATAGAAATTACATGCTTATATCGAAAAAATTTCCGTATTAAGAAAGGAATTATTCCTATTTAAAACAAGGAAAATCACTATTTCCATTTCTCCATGTTTATAAAATTTAATTTTCACAAGTACACATTACTGTATGACCCAAAAATTTTTTCCATATAGGAATAATGTTTTTTTTATTAAAACTAGTTTCATACCTGTGATACCTGAAATAATAATGCACATAATATAACAGCATTTGTTCCCATTATCCAAAGAATAACCGGGCCATAAATCTTTTCAAGTATTTCGCGGCATTTTATTAATTGCTCGTATTGAGCAATGCATTTATAAATAACAAAATCTCCATCATCATTTTCGTGATTAATATGGGTGATACAGTATGAGATCTCACGTAACTGTCCAATTATTTGGAAAACATAAAGTGTAAACAAAGAATCAACACTCGTTGTAACAAAAAATAATGCAAATGATCCCATTGTTTCAAATATAAAATGAGCTTGATAAACAAATCCACTTGATGGAATTTTCCATGGATAACTGCCAGGGTATATCAGTGGATATTTTTTAATTTCAATATGATGAAAATAACAGTTTATTATAAAACTCAACGGAGTGATAATATAAAATGCTATCACTGCAAAGACACAACAACCTAAAGCCCATGATAGGAATCTGAAGATATTTACTTTTTTTAAAATATGCTCCAGCAATTTTGGATTTTTCAATAATTCTTCAAAATACGGATCTAGATTTTTGTGTAGCTTTGATAAATCGTTGTGATTGATCACCAAGCACATTACCTTTAAGATAAAAAAAACCGAAAATTAGTAAATTTGTCTTACCTTTCATACTTGTTTTACTATTTTATGATAATTTTGAGCATAGAAAAAAATTTTATTTTTCAGTTTAGACCACATAGGAAAAATTTATTAATTTTACGGGTTAAAATCTATCTCTAAACTAAATTTATCGCATCTCTGGTAATTTATAAAAGACACGACGTAGTAGAAATCTCTTAGTAATTATTCAGTAAAAAAAAAAATAAATGTTTTTTACTAACAACTGATTTTACTCAGAAATGATCAGAGTTTGCTCTTTGAATTTTTTTCGTCACGATTTCGACATGATCTGTATTCAGGAAACGAATTGTCATATTTTACTATTTTTTTCCAAACGTGCGTCAATTTGCGAACATTGCAAATTCTGTTCTAAAAATATCTTGATTTCGTGTAAAATTATTTAAAAATAATAATAATAAACACTGTTTTTTTTTTTTGCTTTAAATAAGTAGACGTTTTCTATTACATTCCGTTTATCATTGCGCGTTATGAAGTGACGTTCAGTGAGATCAATATTTTTGTTCAATCGTGGATGAAAATTTAAAAAATATTTTTTTTCTGTCTACTGATAACGTTGGTAGAAATATGAAAGTAAAAAAAAACACTAATATTTTACCTATTTGCTGATACAAATTCTTAAAAACTGTTCGTTAAAACTGGTTGACAATGAGTTATTTTAAAAAAAAAAATTTTACCTTCAAAATAGCTGTTACGAAACTTGTCATGATACCAAATCCTCTTGTAACAACAGCGACGCTTGAAAAGTGTTTCTGCACGAATCCATATACTACTAAAGCCATTCCCAAATTTAAAAAAATCTGTATGTATGGTAAGAGACGATAAAAAATGTTAGTATTATCGTAAGGCCACAGACCAACAATAGTCAGTAGTCTTTTAGTAAAATCGTGAAATGCTCGATACTCGGATATTCTACTTTTTGTCATGTCTTCAAGACAAAGAAAATTCGATTTCTTTGCTGAATTGTAATATAATAGCCCGAGTGTTTAAGATAATTTTCTTCTAGGTAATGTCAAAAAGTTTAAAAAAAAATTGTCTTCTGTTGAGACATAAATTATAGGTGACTCCGTACAATACGTATAAACTTTATCAAAAGTTTAGTATGTACTTCAGATGCGATATATTATTATTGTAATAGTTTTTTTATTGATCGGAAAATTTTCAAATCGAACAAACGCGTCAGTCCTAATCCAACTGTTTGCTTGAACGATTCATCTACAAAGCTTAGTTCCATTGTCTATACTTGTTCTTTCAAGCATTCATACATATTCTCCTTATGGTCTGATATGTCAATTCGTCGTAATCATTATTTGCATACTCTTATTAGTAATAAAGACTTTAAAGTGTAATTTTTTTTTGTTATTATAATTTTATGTAAGAAAATAATTAAACCAAACATAAATTTTGTATACTCAAGTCCACTATTGTTAAATAAATATAAAAAATCATTTTTATTCTTTGATTATGATGTCACATTGGACTTTTTTTTTCATTTCAAATTTTGAATAAGGGAAACAGTCGAATAAAAAATTGAGAGATTTAAATTGTCAAAAGACAATCAGTGTTGCGTATAAATTATCACAACTTATATTATTTATAACCATATAAATTATCTTAACTTTGAAAACTCGCGTGTCATCTAGTGGATATTTTCTTTATATACATGGGCTTCAATGGTTATTATTATGAACCAAAAGGTGTGTTCATAGTTACTATAATTCAGACCCATATATTTTGAAGAAATAAAACGCTGAATATGTTAAAAGAACACACTTGGATTAATAATGGTGATGACTATTTTCATCAAGTTAGTTCTATTGATGCGTATTATTTATAATTAATTAAATAGGATTAATAGTTAAAAACACGTAATTTGATTGCTCACTTTTTGGAAGGTTGGAAAATATATAAGATAATTTTTGTAGAGAAAAAAAAGTTTAACAAAAGAAAATTTCGGAATTAAAAAATTTCTTATCAGTAATTTATTTTATTTACTTAAAGTTCATAATTTGTTGATTCAATATTACAGTAGTATCAAAATAACTTAAAAATAGTTATAAAAGTTGAAATGTTTGTGCAGTACCAAATTATTATCAGACCTATAATTCCTACAAATATTATCAAGTAATAAGTTATGCTTTGAGAATATTTTCAAAAACAGAAAATTATGGTAACTGTTCCTAGTGCGTTTTTGAAAGATTAACCCATAACGTTATGGTAATAATTACTCAGAATTATGAGATATACGTCCTTAATTTCTGGGAAAATTTGTATAACTATGGGAGTAATTCTTATATCGTATGGTAATTGAATGCCGGTAATGATTACCATACTCATAAGAATAGTTCCCATAGTGACATTTAAAAAAAAACCGGTTATCATGCGTTATGGGAACCATTCTTATAATATATTGTAATTTTTATCATAAATTTTTCTCCACGAAGTTGACCGGCTTACGATTTTTTCTACCGATTACTATTAAGTGTCACTAACGAAAAAAAGTAAGAAACCGCCGCATTGAAGACCTGAAATAAAAAATAAAAAACGCATGTATTGTTTTATTTGCGAATAACTCCATCTGTTGTAAAATTTTTGTATATTTGTTTCGCTTGTAATTACTGTGATAAAATTTCTATTAGAAACAGATGATAAATTGTAGAGTGTCAATGTCAACGGTCTTTGCGTAAGTATAATGACAACTGAAGTCATTAGACGTTTATTACCATACCAATTGGCAGCATAAACAGCATCTCTATAATCTTCACTCTGTATTGATAAATAATAATTTTTTTAATGTCTGTATCAAAATTAAAAATTTCAATATTTCTATGCAGTAAGCTGTAACAAGCCGATTTTAGACCAATACTATTACCAATGTGTAAAGTTGATATCTGCAAGTCAGATTCGATACTTATTCCATTTCTCTAGGATTCATTCCAATAAGTGACGATTTTGATTCAAAATTTATATTGAATAATAAATAGATTAAAATGTTAAGAAAAACGATCGATTTTTTTATTTGTAATTTAGTACGAGTCTTAATGTACATATTTCTAACGCCATTGGTTTACAACAGACTTGTTACAATCGGCTGCTGAAATTGAAATTTGAATTTTTCAAATAGATATTATTAAAACTATAACATGTGGCATAGGATAAAACACGCATTCACGTTTCATGTTGTAGCATTTGCCTTAGGCTCGCGCAGCCAACTTGCTTGGATTCGACCTGATTTATATTTTTTTTTGCATACGACGTATCGTATGCAATATTGGTTTAAGTAATGACTTGTCAAATTTCAAAAATTACCTCTTCAGTTAAACATGATCCGCTCCACGTATAAATAAATGTTTGAATCATCTTTAATGCAATGCAGGTGGTAAATAATAATCCTTGTACAATAGATATACTTTTAATCTGTATATGCAAAACCGCATTTTAATTTTATTTCGAACTTAACAAGGGCATGGAGAAAAATTAGAGGAGTTTTAATCTGTAGAGTTTAGTAATTAATTGTTTAACGACATAACCCAAAATTGGAATAATTGATGTGCTTGTAACTGTGTTAGAATGAACTGGACTTATTTTTCATATATATTGGTTTGATTTTTGTATTTACTTCGAATATCATTCGTAAAAATGTTATATTTGAAATACCTTTTCAATACAATAATATTATTAATTCTTATAAAAATATTAGTCATTCCTTTAAATTTTTCTCCACGTAAAAAATTTATATTTATATACAAATTACTTTCATACCTGTGATATTTGAAATAATAATGAACAAAATACAATGGTGTTAGTTCCCATGATCCAAAGAATAATAGGTCCATAAATTTTTTCAAGTGAATCTCGACATCTTATTAATTTCACATATTGAGAAACACATTTACATATTACACTGTTTTCATCATTTTTATCTTTAATATGCGTAATGCAATGAGAAATTTCACGTAGCTTTGCGATTATTTGAAAAACATATAGCATAAACAGAGAATCGACGGTCGTTGTAACAAAAAATGATTCGAACGAGGTCAGGGTTTCAAGAGCCAAATAAATTTCATAGAATAATCTATTTGATGTTATTTTCCAAAGATCACTCGGGCATATCGGCCGATATTTTTTCATTTTCATTTCATTCGTATAATAGTATATAGACATGATTGGAGTTATAATACATAATGCCGATGAAAAAAAAACACAAGCAAATAAAGCCCATGATAAACTTTTAAAGATGTTCATTTTTTTATAAATGAGTTTTGATAATTTTGAATGGTTTAATAATTCATTAAAGTAAGGATCCAAATTTTTATGTAGTTCTGTCAAATCTTTTCGATTTACCACTAAACAAAATAACTGTATCTTGCATTAGTTGATATATTTTACTTTTTGATTGCTATCAAAAATTACTAAAGAATTATAATCTAAGCTTTTTTTTCATAATTAGACTATTAGATTCTGATGTATAATACGTCAGTGTACATCGTTCAGTTATCTAAAATGTATGTTATATCAATTTAAGTACAAAAGTTACCCGCACGGGAATATATACACAAAAAATTTATGTAATATCACGTGTAAAAAAAAATTGTTGGATAAGCGTCGATTATTCTAAACTTCAAAATGTGCCACAAGGATGAACTTTTTTTAAACGTTCTTTAAGCTTTTGACAAGTCAAAGGAAAAATATGTGTTCTTAATACTATGCAAATATCCTTAACAAAAAAAAAAAAAAAACTTTCAGAAATACTTCAGAATCGGCTTTTTCTAAACACCTTTTACACTGAAAAAAAAAATGTTAAAACTTAGCACTTTTAATGGAGAGTCAAAAAAAGTTTAAAACAGAGTCTAAAAACGTTGATTTATAGGTTTGAGTCAGTTGTTTTCTTCTTTGTATTTTCGGAATTTTAAAAATCCTTCAAGAAGTATTTCATTGTGTCATATTTTGAAGTTTAGTATAGCCAACGCTTTTTCAACCTTTTTGCCTACGATTTTTTTTTATACAAGATATGTGTCAAATATTGTTTTTTCACGAACATATATTTATATATATTTTGTATGTATGATGATATATATGTCAACATAGACATTGCCGTATAAATGCCAACATATAAGCAAAACTTATCGAACATTTGTTTTTTGCACGCATATATGTAATATGTGTGGCATATATTTTTCACATATATATTTTTCTACACGGGTACGTCACATTTTATGAATAAGTTAATCAATTTTGAATATGGCCTGTACTAAATTTTTTTTTGATAACTGTAAAAAGCTTCAATTATATTTCTCAATTAAAGTAATTTGAACACGCAGAGAAATTTTTAGTAAAAATTACCCAATAAATTTGATACTGTGAGGACATGTGGTAAATATCTAAATTTTTACTATACCCATTGTAAAATATGCTATTTGATAGCACGTAAACAAAGTGCAATTTCCACTAACAACATAGTAAAAATTTAGTTACTAGCTAGATGTCCTTACAATAACAAACTTTATGGGTAATTTTTACTGAAAACTTATCTGCGTGTAGCCTTATAAATATAGAAGAATTAAAAATGTTACCTTTATAATAACAGTCATAAAAGTCGTCATAATACTTAAACTACTTGTCACTAAAGAAATATTTGACAAATGTTTGCAAACGAAACCAAGCATCGCTAATACTAGGATTAAATTTAAACTGATTTGAAAGTATGGTAGTAGCCGATAGAAAATACAAGGATTTTCATAAGGCCATAGACCCACGACTGTGGTTAGTCTTTTAGTGAGTTTGTAAAATGTTCTATAGTCAGATATTATACTTTTAGACATATTTTGAAGACAAAGAACTCGTGTGTATATAACTAAATTGAATGATAATAGCCAAAGTAGTTAAAACAATGTTTTTCCACATAATTTTTTTAAAAAGTTTTTTAAAATTCAATTGTCTTCCATAACATTATAAATTATGTTCACTTCCATAGACTTTTTGTAAACTTTCACAGTTGGTTTATTTCAATATTAGTTATTATTATTGTAAAAAAGTTTTTTTATCGATCGATAAAATTTTATAATGTATCAGAGCATCAGTTCTGATTCAACCGTTCACTTGAACAAATCATTTACAAGCTTTAGTTTTATTGTCTACACAAACATTGTGAAATCAATATATACTTTTCATAACAATTGCGGCTTTCATAAAATCTACAAGAAAAAATAAATAAAAAGTAATTGTTACTGTAATTTATTATCAAAAATTTTTGAGTGGGAAACAACTGCGCCAATTTTTGTATACTGTATCAAATGATACTTTTTTTATAACAGCTTATCGGTCTGACAAATAATTTTTTCGAGCTACTATCTCCTTTCATTAATTATTAGATTCGTAAGCTGCGGTATTGATTGCAATGGTCCAATTTTTTTATAATATTTAATTGATCGTAAGCTAAGCCGATATGTTTCTAATTTGATTTCATTGAACTATAATTAAAAAACTTAACATTTTCGGTTTTAAAATCAATAAAATTTAAACGTAGAATATATTTGACTTTTATTTTCGTAACGGTTTTATATTGATATTATTCATATTTTAAAAATTGTTTTTGAATAATAAATATCGACAACTTAGTTTTTGTTTTTACGAAAGATACGATAATTTGAGTTGATCATATTGTACTTAGAAATATCATAGAATATAATTGTCACAATTCAAATTGAATTAAATAGATATCTATGTAATTTAATAAACAAATATCACTTCTCTTCAAACGTCTGTAGGAGAAAATAATATGATGCAGTCGTTTTCAGAACCTGCGACAGAAACAAAATTAAATTTTTAATAAATTTTTTGTAAATACAGACGATTCAAATAAACCGATTTACCATAGTAAAGATATCAACGGTGACAGGTGAAAAACTGCAAGCAGTCACAACCATAGGTTTTTGCGCAAGCATTATTATAACCGAATTCATAATGCGTTTGTTTCCATACCAGTTGATATTATATATAGCTTTTCTATACTCTTCACTCTGTGGTAATAAATAAGACTTAAAGTTGTGAATTAAATAAGTTTTGACATTACCTCCGCGGTTAAACATGTCCCACTCCAAGCGTAAATGAATGTCTGCAGTACTTTTGTCAAAATATATGTAAATATAAGTATCAGTCTTATAATCGATAAATTTTTCATCTATGAAAAGAAATTTTTATACTAAAATTATTATAATAGTATTCAAACGAATTTGGTACCTCCATCAATTGGTAAATGAAAACACACATTATGACTGCATTAGTACACATAATACACAAAATAATGGGTCCGTATATTTTTTCAATTATTTCACGACATTTGGTCAACGTCTGGTATTGAAATATTGTTTTACGTAGAATGGAATTTATTTCTTCGTTATCACTATACCCATCCGTGTTAGTAATACGGTATGACATTTCCCTTAGCTGTGCAATTATTTGAAAAATATAAAACAAAAATAGCGAGTCAACTCTCATTGTGATACAAAATAACGAAATAGTTGCCAGTGATTCAAAAAGAAACGTTATTTTATATAACCATCCGTTAGAAGGTATTTGCCAAGGAAATTCACTCGGGTATACCAATGAATATTTTATATTTTCGTCATTTTCGTTGTGCTGCATCACAATATCTATCAATGGTGTCATGATCATTACTGATAACGTTATAAAAACGGTGAAAAAAAATATCCATGTTATAGAAATTAATAGTGTAAATTTTTTGAAAATAATTTTTGTCATTTCAACATCTTGAGTTAGTTTATCAAAATGTGAATCTAAGGTTTTGTGGAGATACAACGCCTCTTTATGATTTATCAAAAAACACGCTATCTGAAAAAACAATTTACAACTAATGTTGTTTTCCGTTGATGAAATTTTTTTACCTTGAGAGTTGACGATAAATATGTCGTCATAACACCAAAACTTTTTGTTAAAAATTTAATGCTATTCGCGTGTAGCCGTACGAAATTGGATATTGCCAATGACATTCCAAAGTTTAGTGGTAGTTGTAAGTACGATAATAGACGATAAAATAATGTCGGATTTTCTTTCGGCCACAGGCCTAAAGGTAATAATAGTCTTTTCATTATTTTTCGGTATATTAAGTAAGCATACACTTTAGTTTTGGACATTTTTTGAGTCGTAATATTCCTTAATGTGCAAGTAATAAGTTGAACTATTATTGAAGAACGAACTACAGAGCGTTAATTTATAGTGAACGCGGTGCAAAAAAATGCTTTAAAGAAAAAAATCATACGAGTGTAAAGAAAATTAACGCGTTTTGAAATTTATCTGAAATCGATAAAGGAATGGGCTCAAGGAAAAACAACTATCCATTATTATAGTATTAGTTTTCTTTGATTGATTTCAAAATATACACGGAAAGAAATTTCCTTTAAAAATTACCGTTAAATTCACTGTAATCGTGGGACGAATGGCACGACCTAATCATTTGTCGGTAAGTCAGATAATTTTTAACCTTTTTTCAACAAATTTTACCGTAGTCTACTGTAAATTTTATTCGGTTTTTGGTAAATTTTATGAAGTTTACCACAAAATAAATGAATTTTTTCCTAATTTTTATTTCGAAAATGGTAATAAATAAAAGCACTGCATTATGTCTCACGATTACAGTGAATTTAACGGTAATTTTTAAAGGAAATTTCTTTCCGTGTATGTATGAAGTGTCAGTTTGAATTTTGCTGTGGCCGTGATTAGATTAACGAAAAGGTTTATCGTTAATAGAGTGATTATTCGAAAAGTGTTCCTAAATCTGGCATATTATTTTTACCATAATTAGGATGTAGGTTTTGAATTTTTATTTTTGGACGAGCAAACATTGATGCGCATTTTCAATTATTTCTTGTTTTTGCAATAAAAAAGTATTCTTTTCTTTGCATTAAACAGGATACCAATTTAGACTTTCTGTACAGGTGTAGTGAAACAAACTTTATCATGGACATTCATAATTTGTATCATTTCTGTCAAATCTATACGGAAAACAATAAAAAATATTTTTGATGTCTCTACAATATGAAAATACGGTAAAATCAAATTTACGGAATAGGATTTTGAGTTATATATTTCAATGTTTTTTATAAAAATTTTTTGAATGTTGTGAATCGCTTGATAAACGTTACTCATGCTATAGATTTTTTGTAAAACTTTTCATAACGAATAAACGATTTAATAAACTTTGGACGTTATGAAATATTTTTTGGTTGTCATCGAAATCATTAGTCAGTCGCTATTCAAATTTGTGGTTCCTGTTGTGTCAGTCGCGTCGGAATTTTCATTAAATAAGAATCTCGTATCAAAAGTAGTATTTATTTCAAAGCCACAAACTTTTATCTATAGCTCTTTTAAATTTATCTCAATCTGTGCTATAATAGGTGATCTGTCTCTACATTTACAAGAGTCAAAAAATAATTTCACGATCGCTAAGTATTAATAAATAAATCTTTTGATTTATTCAAAATACTATTTTCAGAATATAGAATATATTGCTAAGAAAAATAATGAAGTCTGATTATCACGGTTTACATTTGTTTAATATAGCTGATATATATGACTTAATAAGCAAATGCCATCACTTTTCTTCAAGTGTTTGTAGAAGAAAAAAATATGATACGGTAGTTTTCAAAACCTACAATAAAAATAATACTTAACTTCAACTTTATTTTTTAAACATATGGATGATTAGAAAATAACACCGATTTACCATGACAAAAATATTAACAGTAACAATTGAGAAATCACAGGCAGTCACAACCATAGGTTTTTGCGCAAGCATAATAATAACTGAAGTCATAATATTTTTATTGCCATACCAATTCATATTATATACAGCTTCTCGATAATCTTCACTCTGATGTAATAAATAACTCGCATGATATAGTTCTGAATTTTATCATTTTTGACATTACCTCCATAGTTAAACATGTTCCACTCCAGGCATATATAAACGTTTGTAGTACTTTTGATAAAACGTACGTAAATATAATCATCAATCTTATAATCGGTAAATTTTTCATCTACGAAAAAAATTTCTTATATTAAAAATATCCCAATATTTTTTAAATCAATTCAATACCTGCATAAATTGGAAAATAAAAACGCACATAATAACTGCATTAGTGCACATGATCCACAAAATAATAGGTCCATATATTTTTTCAATTATTTTACGACACTTGATTAACGTCTGATATTGATATATCGTTTTACGTAAAACAATATCTTTTTCTTTGTCATCATTAAATCCATTTGTATTTGTGATACAGTAAGACATTTCCCTTAGTTGCCCAATTATTTGGAAAATATAAAACAAAAATAGTGAGTCGACACTTGATGTTATACAAAATAAAGACATTGTCGCCAGTGATTCAAAAAGATACGTCACTTCATATGACCATCCGTTCAACGATGTTTGCCATGGATATTTACTCGGGTAGATTAACGGGTATTTATTACTTTTTCCATATTTATGATATTGCATCGCAATATCTATCAACGGTGTAATGATCATTGCTGATAACGTTATAAAAACGCAGAAGAAAAATAACCACGTTATCAATTTTAACATCGTAAATTTTTTAAAAATAATTTTTTTCATTTGAACGTCTTGAGCTAGTTTGCTAAAATGCGGGTCTAGGGTACGATGAAGCTCCAATGCTTCTTTACGATTTATCAATAAACATGTGATCTTAAAAAATACCAAAAACGTTAAATTTTTTTTTCTTTTTCGTTAAATTTTTTTTTTACCTTAAGAGTCGTTGATAAATAAGTTGTCATGACACCAAAACTTTTAGTTAAAAGCGTTATGTTATTAACGTGCAAGCGTACGAAGTTAAAGATGGCGAGAAACATTCCAAAATTTAAAGGTAGTTGGATATATGATAAAAAACGATAAAATAATGTAGGATTTTCATTAGGCCATAAACCTAAAGCTAATAATGGTCCTTTGATAAGTTCACGAAAGATAAAATAACTGGACATTTTTATTTTAAACATTTTTTGAATCGCAGTATTTCGACGGGAAACATAAAACAAGGTAAAATATAGTGTAGGCGGTAAATTAAACTCAAATAAAATTTTATAGAATTGTATAATATAGCGAATGTGTCTTGAAAGAATACTCTTGAAAAAAAAAAAAAAAAAAAAAATGTACGTGGGTATATTAGAAGCCGAGTGCACCTTGCCCAAGCGTTTAAGATAATTTTCTTCTACATAATGTCAAAAAGTTTCAAAAAAAATTATCTCTTGTCAAGACATAGATTATAGGTGACTTCATACAATGTATATAAACTAGTAAAAGTTTAGTACTTACTTCAAACGCAATATACTATTATTGTAATAGTTTTTTTATTGATCGGAAAATTTTTAAATCGAACTAACGCATCAGTCCTTATCCAACCGTATGCCTGCGCGGTTCATCTATAAATTCTAGTTTCATTGTTTATACCCGCACTTTCAAGTTTTCATTCATACTTTTCCTGTAATCTGTCATGACAATATTTGTATAAGTAATTATCACTTGTATACTATTATTAGTATAAAAAATCTTGAAGCGTAATTTTCTTTTCTTATTATTATAATTTCATGTAAGAAAATAATTAAACAAAACGCAAGTTTTCTTTACGTAAGTCAATTATTATTGAAGAATCTTTATTCTGTAATGATGATGTCACTTTAGACCTTTTTTTTTTTACATTTCAAATTTTGAATGAAGGCAATATCCGAATAAAAAATGAAATAATTTGAATAATCAAGAGACAATCAGTGTTGCGAACGATGTAAATTATCTCGGCTTTTAAAATACATGTTTCGTTAAGTGAATTTTTCATTCAAATACTTGGGTTTAAATGGTTATTATTGTGAACCAAAAAGTGCGTTTGTAGTTACTATGATTGAAACTCATGTATTTTAAAAAAAAATACCGCACTTTGGTTCACAATTTGAGTGACTATTTTCATAACGTTAATCTTCTTGGTGTATTATTTATATTTATAGATATTATAATACAAGCTGAAAATAAAGTGATAGTATCATCTTGAAAGAGGAAATAATCATATTGAATGTGATAATCATTATCATGCTTTTATGGCAACCATTCTTTTCTCGTATAGTAGTACTTATTATTGCCGATATTAACAATTAAGAGATTGTTTTTGAGCTCAAGAAGTTAAATAATATGAATTAGTGTTACACAGGAAAAAATTTTTTGCAACTATAAGATAAGATAACTTATGGTAACAAACTTTTACCTTGATATACGGATAACGGAACATTTGTTATGATTACAATGTTTTTGTAACGCTGACAAATTGTTTGTTGTGCCTAGCAATTGGTTAAAACAGCAACAAAACTGTTTTGTTGCAGTGAAAAAAGTGATTTGTAAACAACAAAGTGAATTTATAGCACTGACAAAATTTTTGAACTCAAAAGCTCTGACTAATTAGGGTAACAAATGACTGCTTTGAAATACGATGATATTGTTATAATGAATATCATGTGTTCTCATAACAAATCTACTTGTTAATTACGACACAATTTCATTTGTTATTATTACAAATTGATTTGGAACCGTAAGTTAATAATGTTTGTCACTATAACAAAATTTTTCTTGATCCCGTCTTCTGTTCCGAGGAGAAAATTCTTTTTTTCCGTGTACACTGAAAAGAAGATTAAAATGAAAACAATCAGACCTAAAATCTGAGGTTAGAAAAAAAAGTAGAGCTTTTCATTCAAGTAGTAAGAATGCTTCGATTTGAAATAATTTTAGCCGATATTTCGTGTAGCTGTTTGTTTGTCATAACTGAGTCTAATTGTTTATTGTTATTTTTTTTTTCCAAACATATTCTGTGTAAAATTTGTGATTCTTGTTCTTTCGTGTCAAATTTACGATTCTTTTTCAAATCTATCTTATGTTCGAATGATATCAATAATTTGTGTTTTTGCACCAGAGTAACAAAAAATTTTATCATCGCTCAATATCGATAAGTACATTTTTTTTATTCACCAAAAATATCATCTTTAAAATTTATAATATAACACCAAAAAATATAATGAAATCTGATTATCACGATTTAAGTATAGTTAAATAAAGGTATATGTCGTTCAATGAACAAATGTTATCACTTCTCTTCAAGTGTTTGAAGAAGAAAAAAATATGATACAGTCGTTTTAAGAACCTGCAACATAAAATAACAAAATTTTGATAAATTTGTTGCACGTGTATACGGTTAAAAAATAACAACGATTTACCATGATAAAAATATCAACAGTAACAGTCGAGAAGTTACAGGCAGTCACAATCATAGGTTTTTGCGCAAGCATTATTATAACAGAAGTCATAATACGTTTATTCCCATACCAATTCATATTATACACAGCTTTTCTATAATCTTCACTCTGTTGTAATAAATAACTCTCAAGATAAATTTTTGAATTTTATCATTTTTGACATTACCTCCACGGTTAAACATGTTCCACTCCAGGCATATATAAATGTTTGTAGTACTTTGGATAAAACGTACGTAAATATAATCATCAATCTTATAATCGGTAAATTTTTCATCTACGAAAAACATTTTTTATACTAAAATTATTCCAATATTTTTTAAATGAATTCAATACCTGCATGAATTGGAAAATAAAAACGCACATAATAACTGCATTAGTGCACATGATCCACAAAATAATAGGTCCATATATTTTTTCAATTATTTCACGGCACTTGATTAACGTCTGATATTGATATATCGTTTTGCGTAAAACAACATCTTTTTCTTTGTCATCATTAAATCCATTTGTATTTGTGATACAGTAAGACATTTCCCTTAGTTGCCCAATTATTTGGAAAATATAAAACAAAAATAGTGAGTCGACACTTGATGTTATACAAAATAAAGACATTGTCGCCAGTGATTCAAAAAGATACGTCGCTTTATATGGCCATCCGTTCAACGATGTTTGCCATGGATATTTACTCGGGTAGATTAACGGATATTTATTAATTTTTCCATATTTATGATATTGCATCGCAATATCTATCAACGGTGTAATGATCATTGCTGATAACGTTATAAAAACGCAGAAGAAAAATAACCACGTTATAAATTTTAACATCGTAAATTTTTTAAAAATAATTTTTTTCATTTGAACGTCTTGAGCTAGTTTGCTAAAATGCGGGTCTAGGGTACGATGAAGCTCCAATGCTTCTTTACGATTTATCAATAAACATGTGATCTTAAAAAATACCAAAAACGTTAAATTTTTCTTTCTTTTCCGTTAACTTTTTTTTTACCTTAAGAGTCGTTGATAAATAAGTTGTCATCACACCAAAACTTTTGGTTAAAAGCGTTATGTTATTAACATGCAAGCGTACAAAATTAAAGATGGCGAGAAACATTCCAAAATTCAGAGGTAATTGGATGTAAGATAATAAACGATAAAACAATGAAGGATTTTCATCAGGCCATAAACCTAATGCTAACAATGGTCCCTTGATAATTTCACGGAAGATGAAGTAACTAGTGATTTTTATTTTAAACATTTTTTAGTGGTCGTATTTTAAAACGAAATGAAAAAAAAAGCAAAGTTTATAATGGGTTGTAAGTTAAACTATTACGGAGGCATAAAATGTAAGGAAGGATAAATTGTAGCGAATGTTGCACGAAAGAACACATTCGAGAAAAAAAATATAAAACTACGCGTAGTGTAAAGAAGACGAGCGCATCTTGCGATACATTTTAAATCGATTTCATAGTGGGCTCCGGGAAAAGAATTATTCTTCATTACGGTAATACTTTTTATATTGATCGGAAAATGTATTATGTGTGACGGAGCGTCAGTCTCAATCTGTCTGTTAACGTGAAAGGGTTGACGGGGGAGTTTATAGTTGATAGAGTTATTGCTAAAGTTATATACCTAGATGCATATAGTGTAGAAACAATTCATTCTTATGAATGAAACTTTTTAATCGCACATAATTATTTTTATGCAAGAATTTTTTAATACCATCGGTAACTTTTGTAACATTGCTCAGATTATAGATTTTTGTTATAATCTTTCGACTTTTACAAAGTGGGCTAGACTATGTTGTCACTTCTTTTTTTTTGTTTCAATGTAGTTTCATTTTTTTTCTTTAAACTTTGTAACAGAAAACTTTTTTTGTAACTCAGGAAGAATACTAGTTTAAATTATTTTGATTACTATGTACACGATGTGTAAAATTTTTTGTCACCTGTGTAAGAATATCGGAAGACGAACAATTATTACAATTCAAAAATAGTCTAAATTAATTTTTACACTGTATTGACATCAGTTATGTGTATTTGTATGAATGAGTGTGAGTATTTTATGGGATATAAAATTTTTCTTGACTTTTTATTATCATATTTTGAATTTTTTATGAAAAAAAAAGGAAAATAAAATAATAGTGACAATAAATCGTTTTAATTTTTCATATTAATTTTGTCTTAAAATTTTATTATAATTAATTAAAAGTCATAGTTAATACTCATACTAAAATTCTAAATTCAGAATTAACAGTAAAAAAATGGAATCAATAAATATTGCATTGAATTTATTAATTTGATAAAGATCTACATATGTCATATATCTTGATAACAATTGTCATTATTCGTCAAGGGTTTGTAACAGAAAAAAATAGGATATCGTCGTATTGAGAACCTGTAAAAAGAAAGTCAATAAAATAATTTAGATTGCATCGTATCGACTTATATCTAATTTATATAAAAATTCGATCAACGTCGATTTCCATTTATTTTTTTTTATCAGTTTTAAAATTCATTTCTGAAAATGAGATCTCCGTAATTTACAATAGATTTTTTTTCGATGGAAATTATCTTTTATTATAATGATTAAAAAAAAAAAAATTACCTTGACAAAAATATCAACAGTGACGAAAGCGAAATTACAAGCGGTCAGGGTTAATGGTTTTTGGGAAAGTGTAATAATTACAGAGTCCATGAAATGTTTATCTCCGTACCAATTGGCAGCATAAACAGCATCTCTGTAGTCTTCACTCTGTTGACAAATAATTCTGTTATACACTATCAAATTTTTTGGGCTCTGTGTAAAAATTTTCATGTGAAAATTAAATCAAATATCGTGTTAAATTTAGGCGGTGGAATTAAAAATTTTTACACCGTCAAGCGTGTAAACGTGTTATTTATGATAATTTTGCATTAAGAAAATTAATCATAAAAATATTCAAATAATTAAAATACTATTTAATATCTAAATACAATTTATAGTTATTGATTAAGTACACGGTGATAATTTTTTGATAAAAATGACTTTACAATTAAGAATAAACCTGGGAAGAATAATCCCTTTTGTTTTAATTTTTACTCTTCTCTCTAAACCTGAAATAGTGAATTATCACTACCCATACAAAGAAAAAGAATGGGCTGATTACTGGGTCGTGAATGGCTGCCAATTTTCAAGCATCGGCCGAAGATTGGCTAAATATCGGATAACGGTATGCCAAGCATGGCAGTCGCAAGCATTGGCCAATCGTGACAACTAATCATCGACCAACAAACGGCGGTTAATTGTGCGCCGTTGTTATTAGCAAAAAGACGATTGCCAATGACTCACCATGCACGGGCCAGGATAGTTAGCCATTCGTTGGCCAATCATTAGAAAACCAGGCATCGGCCGATCTGTGGGAAAATTTCGAAGCTCGGCGACTTTGTATGGGTAATTCACAGTGTATATTTACTATTTGCCACAGCTAAAAGTCGACCACTTGGAATTAGTGCATATACACTCATTTACCCAATGAAATGATGCACTTATGAAAACAGGGAAATTCACTGTAGTTATTAGTAGTAAATAGTTCTAATGATAATTATTTATTAAAAAGTAAAGTTTTAAATCTACTGTGTAAAAAGTAAAATTTTCACTATTTATACATGAAACTCACTTTTTTCCAGTAAATTAGTTGATCACTGGGAAAAACAGTGAAAATTAACTACTTCAAGTTTAGAGAGTTCCTTATTTGAAAAATTAATCAAATTTCATTTTTTTATGCTACATCGGATACTATCTAGAAGCAGAAAAGTAATTCATGGCCCAGTTGTACTTATAATTAATCAGTAAAATTTATTAAATAATTCTCCCCGTGTAGTTAAAAATGTCCATTGATCATTTGTTGCCCATTAATCAAAATTATAACGAGTAACACGTAATGGTGTAAAAAATTAGATTACACCGTGTTAAAATAACACCGATGGATAATTTACACCGAGGATTTGTCACACCACGGCCTTGTAAAGTTCTCGGAGGTCATTTTTGCACCAAAATTTTTTACAGTGTACAAAATTTAAATTATAAGATTTTCAAAATTACCTCCTCTGTTAAGCACGATCCACTCCATGCATACATAAATGTTTGCACCATTTTTAGCCCAACATATGCACCAATTAACAACCCTCGTATAATAGATATACTTTTCATCTAAAATAATTCATTTATTTTTTAATCATATTTTTTACTTAAATACTAGCGACTTTGTTTATTTTTTAATAATACCTGTGATATTTGAAACAATAGTGTACAAAGTACAATAGCATTAGTTCCCATAATCCATAGAATCACTGGTCCGTAAATTGTCTCAAGTATTTCACGACATCTCATTAATTTTTCATACTGATTAACACATTTGCCTATCACAGCATGTCCATCACTTTCATTTTCAATATGGGTAATGCAGTAAGACATTTCTCTTAGTTGTCCAGCCATTTGAAACACATACAGTGTAAATAAAGAATCTACACTCGTTGTAACAAAGAACAATGCTGACGTTGCAAGCGTTTCAAAAATAAAGTGAAGTTTGTACACAAATCCGTTAGATATTATTTTCCATGGATACGCACTCGGATATACCAATGGGTATTTCGTTATTTTTGTTTTATTAAAATAACAATTAATTATGAAAACTAATGGAGCAACAACATAAGCTGCTAGACAAGTAAAAACACAAAATGTTAATGCCCATGATAAAAATCTATATATTTTAACTTTTTTCAAAATAAGTTTAGTTAGTTTTGAGTTATTTAATAATCTATTGAAGTATGGGTCGAGGTTCGTGTGTAGTTCCGTTAATTCTTTTTGATTTATTACTAAGCATGCAACCTAAACACATATATAAAATATTAATTTAATAGATTGAAGTATTAATTAAAGAAAAAAAAATACCTTCAAAATAACAGTAATAAAACTTGTCATAATACTTAAACCGCGAGTAACTAGAGCAATATTTGGAAAATGTTCAAGAACAAAACCAAATATTGCTAATGCCATTCCTAAATTTAAACCCATTTGAATGTATGGAACAAGTCGATAAAAAAAACTTGAGTTTTCGTAAGGCCATAGTCCGATAATGGTCATTAATTTTTTAGTAACTTCACGGTACATAATATAATCAGAGACTTCGTTCTCCGACATATTTACAGTGTACAAATCCCTCGTATATCCATAAGCAGGTAAATCGTATGATAATGAGCAAATTGCATCTGGGTAATTTTCTACTACGCAATGTCCAATGCTACTTTGTAGGAAAAAAAATTATTTTCTTGTCGTAAATGTCTCTTATGCATAAGTATATTCTCTTACATTGTATATACCAATTTAATAGAAAAAGAAGCTTATATAGAAAACTATATTTTATTATTGCAATAATTTATTTATTGATCCATAAATTTATAATGCGTTTGTTGCGTCAGTCACAATCCGTCCGCCAACTTGTGCGTATCATCTCAACATTTACTTATCAACAGTATCCTATTTTTATTTGATCAAATTCGAAATGTATTTTTTGAATTCGCTAGTTAGTTTAATTGTTATAAGTTATCATATTTATATTAATGTGCGGTGTGTATGAATTTATATTTTTTTTAAATTTTTATCTAGTGCAGTTTTTTCTTTGAAATTATATCAATTCTGATCTTTTTGAAAATTAATATCTACTCGTTTTTTATGGAATTTAACATTGTAAAATAATTTACAAAATTTCAAATTGTTTTTGCGTTTGGCAGTAGTGAGATGATTTCTGTTCATTAAATTTTTTTTCCATTGATTGTTGAACTAGTTCTTTGATATTGTAAATACATATATTTAATTCCTAACTAGTGATTTTCAGTGAAAAAACGTCGTTTAAATAAATCTTCTTGTTGACACATATATGACAAATTGTAGGATATCATTCAGTTATATTTCTTGTATACAGTCCAAGTATAGTCAAATATTTGTATGGTTTTCGCTTTTTTTCATAAATTCATTACCAGAATTAAAAAAAAATATATATAACCCGGTTTCTCAATTTTTACCATTCTTTCAATGAAAGCTTTTAATATTTATATGACTTTCAAGCTGATCATAAAGTAGTTTCCATGGTGTAAAAAAATATGTAAAATATATTTTAAATATTTTTTGCATTTAAAAATCGTTAATTGTTTTTTAAACACTTCCAGTCTTAAAACTAGTTAAAAAAAATTAATTATATAAATATTCAATACTGAGAAGTTCAATATGTTAATTAAGTAAAGATCTGCATCATAAAACAATACTCCAATTACCATCACTCATCAAGTGTTTGTAATAGGAAAAAATATGACACCGTTGTATTGAGAACCTGCGAAAGTAGACGTAATTTTATTAAAATTTTTTGATGTTTTAATTTTGAAAAATTACCATAACAAAAATATCAACGGAAACAACTGAAAAATTGCAAGCGGTCAAAGTCAATGGCTTCTGAGAAAGTGTGATAATTACAGAGTCCATAAGACGTTTGTTCCCATACCAATCGGCAGCATAAACAGCATGCTTATAATTTTCACTCTGATAAAAAAATGTTTTGGTTTAAATTATTAATTTTTTTTGTTCTTCAAAATTACCTCTTCAGTTAAACTCGATCCACTCCAAGCGTACATGAATGTCTGAATCATTTTCAAAGCAATGTAGGTTGTGAATAATAATCCTCGTATGACAGATATGCTTTTCATCTAAAATTACTTATCCATCTTTCAAATTAAATTCATATTTTATGAACAGAATATTTATTCCATTGTTTTCAATATATTCCATACCTGTGATATCTGAAATAACAGAGTACAAAGCACAATAGCGTTGGTTCCCATAATCCAAAGAATCACTGGTCCATAAATTGTCTCGAGTATTTCACGGCATCTCATTAATTTTTCATACTGAGTGACGCATTTACGAACTACACTGTCTTTATTTTCATTTCCGTCTTCGTCAATATGAGTGATGCAATAAGAAATTTCACGTAATTGCCCAATCATTTGAAAAATATAAAGGGTGAACAGAGAATCGATGCTTGTTGTTACAAAAAATAATGCTAACGAAGCAAGAGTTTCAAAAGCGAAATGAATTTGATAAATAAATCCACTTGATGTTACTTTCCAGGGGTACCCGCTTGGATAAATCAGCGGGTATTTTGTTATTTTTATTTGATGATAATGACGTTTTATTATAAAAATTAATGGGGTAACAATATAAAACATCAAAGAAAAAAGGACACAAAAAATCAAAGCATATGATAAAAGTCTAAAGATTTTGACTTTTTTCAAAATAAGCTTCGATAACTTTGAATTTTTCAATAATTCATTAAAGTATGGATCAAGATTATTGTGTAACTCCACTAAATCTTTTTGATTTATCAACATACAAATTACCTTTAACAATATCAATAATTAGTTAAATTTAGATACGCTTGTGTCCATAGATTTTTACCTTTATGATAACCGTTAAAAAACTTGTCATAATACTTAAGCCACGCGTAACTAGGGCAATATTTGTAAAATGTTGGCGAACAAAACCAAGTATCACTAATGCCATTCCTAAATTTAAACTTATTTGTATATATGGTATAAGCCGGTAAAAAATATTTGAATTTTCGTAAGGCCATAGGCCGCTTATTGTCATTAAATTTTTAGTTATTTCACGATATGTAGTATAATCAGATACTTTATTCGCAGACATATTTATAATATACAAAGCCCTCATATATCCATAAGCAGGTAAATTGTATAATAATGAGCAAATTGCAACTGAGTAATTTTCTACTACGCAATTTTTGATGCTACATGCTAGGAAAAAAATGATTTCCTAGAAGCGAATGTCTCGCATTCATAAGTATATTCTTTTACATCGTATAAATCAATTTAATAGAAGAAGAAAATTGTATAGAAAATTACTCCTCATTATTGTAATAATTTATTTATTGATCCATAAATTTATAATGCGTTTGTTGCGTCAGTCTCAATCCGTTCGTCAACTTGTGCGTATCATCTCAACAGTTACTTACTGATAGTATTCTAAACAAAACTTTTACGATGAATGATTAGATGTAACTGATTAGTTTAAATTTACAACTTTTATCATATAGTGTGTGAAAATATATATTTTTGATAAATGATTTTGGGATGTTCAGCTCCTTTTTTGAATGCTGTTTATAGTGGTATTTTTAAAATAAATAATCAGTAGCTATTTACGCAATACCATTTTAAAAAATATGTGACACAGTTTCTAATTTTGTTTTTTGCATTTTTGAATATTTTTGTTTTTTAGAAACTTTGAAACTAATTATTTATTACTGTAATCATATATATTTTATTCAAAACTAGTAGTATTTTAACAACTATTGAAAAATGAATATTATTGTGATTTTTTGGGATATTTGACTTTCGTCTGAAATAGTTATTAATCAGTGATATACATGTCTTAAATTTATTTATTCGCAAACTTTTATTCAGGTGATGAAAAAAGTCCAAATTTTAAGACTTTCTGAATTCAGTTTATAAATTGATTCTATAAATTTGTAACTTTTTTTTTTTATTCATAATAGGATATAGTATTTTTTAGTACATAAGGCAATGATCCATTATTTCGTTTGGTATTGCATTTTATAAGAAAAAGGGTTTTAGTTTTTTTTCTTAAATATCATTGAAAATTTTTACAAATGTAAATTATAAAAAAAATACAATAAATGTATTATGAATTGAATTTATCTTTGATTTTTTTAGTTTTTTTATTTTCTTGATTTCTTAATCGATGAATTTTTTCTCAATTTTGAATAGAGTTAAATTGCAGGTTTATTACAAAAACGTAAACTTATTATGTGAAATATATACTTTATTATTTTACTACAATTTAACGCTGCAAACTGTTTGATTTCACTAAGAGGCCCTAATAGGATGAGAGTTGTCATAAGAAAACATTACATTAATAATGATATGTAATATTGATCTTCATAGTATTGAGTTTATTCATGATCGTCAAGAGTTTGTAATAGAAAGAAGTACGATATTGTGGTATTGAGGATCTACAAAAAAATAAATGTATACATATAGAATATCCCATATTTTCAAATTTCTTCTTCTGTCATGCAGTGCAGTTTTGAAAACAAAAATTTCCTTTTTCAATTGACTATTATTGAAATTAGCTAACTGATTCGTTATTCTGTCAGGTTATAACTCTATTCATTTGGGTCAGGCTTGACGGTGATAAACTAAATTCAGAAAAATATATTGACTGTTTGAGAATTCTATAACAGTGATCGCATGCGCATGCGAACAGAGCATTTTAGGTTATGTTTTGCCGTATAGTAATGTGCTTTTTTGGACTACGTTCAATCTTATTCAACACACTCTCTTCTACATTTAATTGATCACGTCAAAAAAACAACAAACGAAAAATTTTATAAATAATTAAAAATTTACCATAACAAAAATTTTAACAGAAACGACCGAAAAGTTGCATGCGGTCAAAATCAACGGGCGTTGCGATAGCATTATTACAATGGAACTCATAAAACGTTTGTTTCCGTACCAATTGGCAGCATAAATCGAGTCTCTACAATCTTCACTCTATTAATAAATCATTTATCAAAATCTTAGTGACTTTACAAAATTAATACATTGTTCTAAAATTACCTCCTCAATTAAACATGATCCACTCCATGCATACATGAATGTCTGTATCATCTTCAGTACAAAGTATGTAGTGAATAATATCCCTTGTATAACAGTTATACTTTTCATCTAAAATTGCACAGCTTTTTAAAATATATCATCTAAAAATTCCTTTTCGATCAATAACATACCTGTGATATTTGAAATAGTAATGTACAAAGTACAATGGCATTAGTCGTCATAATCCAAAGAATAATTGGCCCATAAATTTTTTCGAGTGTTTCACGGCATTTTAGTATTTTTTCAAATTGAGTAACACATTTACATACTGCACTTTTTCCATCATCTTCATCATTAATATTCGTAATGCAATAAGAAATTTCACGTAGCTGTCCGATCATTTGAAAAATATAAAACGTAAATAATGAATCGACACTTGTTGTAACGAAAAATAAAGTCAAAGACGCAAGTATTTCAAAAATGTAATGAATTTGATAAACGACCCCTGTTGAAGTTATTTTCCATGGATAAGTTGTGGGATATATGAGAGGATATTTGGTCAAATTAATTTTGTGATGGTGGCAGTAGAATATTGCGATTAGTGGAGCAACAATATAAAATACTGAACATAACGAAAGTAATACTGCATAAACTAGTGAAATATATCGATACGTATTCACTTTTCTTAAAATAAATTTTGATAATTTTGAATCCTTCAACATTTCGTTGAAATATGGATCAAGGGTTTTGTGAAGATTCGTTAGATCTTCTCGTCTTATCATAAAACAAATCACCTTGAAAATTTTACATGTAAAACATTATCAAATTTTCTGTATCTTTTTATCAATTTTAAAAAATTAAAATTTACCTTGAAAGCAGCTGACAAAAAACTTGTCGTAATACTCAAACCTCTAGCGACAAGAGAAAGATTTGAGAAATTTTCAAAAACATAATTCAATACTGCCAGTGACAAACCGATGCTTATTGCCAATTGTTTGTAAGGCAAAAGACGATAAAAGAAACCCGAATCTTCATAACGCCATAGACCGCCGATAGTCAATAAACCTTTAGTGAGTTTATGAAATGCTATGTAATCTTCTTGATCACTCTTAGACATACTGCTGAGACAAAGAAAAAACTTTGAGGAATAGATAAAGTGTGCAACAATAAACAAAGTAGCAAGTCTATTATTTTGTTGCACGCAACATAGAGACAGTTCTTCGAAAAAAGTAATTTCTAATCTAGAAATTATTTACAATTTGTCATAGACCAATTTCAAAAAGTTTGCTTATGCCAAAGACAATCTATTATTATTGTAATAGTTTTTTTATTGATCGGAAAATTTATACTATGTAACAAAGCTTCATTCTTATTTCAACCACTCATGTCAATAGATCTCTTACAATGTTTTGTTTTACTGTTCTCGGAAAAACTATAAAACTTCAATATCTTAAGATGTGCCGTTGATAGAAACATAGTGAGTTCGTTTCTTTATACAACATAATAATTTTTTGCTTTAAATATTTTAACAAATGTGATTACGCCGTAAAAAATTGGGAGTGAATTCAGAGTGATTACGGATTTAATTTATGTCCGAATTCACTCCGATTCAGAGTTTTAACATTAAAACAAACTCCCTTTAGAAGTGAATTCCACTCCGATCTGGAATTTCAGTTTGAAATTCACTACAGATTTAATCTGTGTTCACTCCGAAAATTTTTTACAGTGGTATTGAATACGATTTTGTATGTAAAATGGTTTTATTTTTTAACAGTGTTTTTTATTTATTAATTTACTTTAACATTACAATATCATCAAAAATGATGATGAGTTTTTGATAAAACATCAAAGTGAATGTTACCAACTGAAGGAATTACTTTTGTTTCTTTAATTATTAGAAGTACTTTAATGTTAATAACTAAGACATTGATGCCGATATTAAGGACCCTGACTATCTACGTACTCCATAATAAATCTTACAACACATTGTATTATATTTCTAACGAAAAAATAATTAAACTTTGCGGTTCTTCCATTATCGCATTTTTCTTAATTTATAAATTCATATGATTTACTTATTGATTATTCAACTTAAATTATTAAATACCTGTCCTCTCATAAAACGAATCAGAAAAGTACTCCAATCAGTGAAGATTCATAGCGCAAATAGTTCCAACTATATCACTAATTAAATCAGTGACATACTTGGGACTCTCAGTAAATATTTACTGATTTGCAGTACTTTTCACTGATTCATTTTCAGAGAGTAATGCTTCAGATACCTTCATAAAATATTCTTACCTTAAAATGATCATAATTATAACAATTTTTTAATTATTATCAATTACTGTAGACGAGCACATAATTTTTTTCTTGAATAATAACATACACTAATTTAAATATAAAATTTCATTCATGTGTGCGCTTAAGTTGCTATATCAAGCTTACAATTATATTTAAAAAACCAGTGAATACAATTATTTATCACTAATTATTTTTATTCTTGGTAATCTAGTGTTTGTAATAAGAAGAAATAAGATACTGTCGTATTGAGTACCTGAAAATTAAAAATAATTGAAATATTATGTCAAAGAATTTTTTTTTCATGATCGTAGCATCGAAACTTAAAGTTTCAGTGTCTCTACAGCCAGTCAAAAGATGCAATTTACCGCTAGTAAATTTGAATGCCTTTAGCCAGCAGGCAGATACAAACTTGTTTCGTCCCTTGGGAAGAGTCATAGAATATTACATACCTGGGGCAGTAAAGTAAGAAATGTCTCAGGTCACATGTAATTGTTGACCGAGGCAAAATCTCGGCCAACAATTTCATGAAGTATCTGAGGCTTTCTTATTACTGTCCAAGGCGTGTAATCTATTTTTCCGCCCGGAAGGGAGAAAAATAATATCGATAGTTTCTACTTGATTATAAACTACAAATGACAATTTACGCTTACGCTAATAGTTGATCACTCCATTGATCTTAAATTAACTTGTTTCTGATTAGCTGCTGATACGAAAATTTCAAATTCCAATGCAGGTAATCATGAAAAATCTAGTGTGTAACTCTATATGAAACACGATTTCAGACCGCGGGTGATGTCAGCCCTCGGCAGTCAACCTCACCCTGGTCTGAAATCGGTTCCTTTCATCCCTTGTCACACAATATACTATTGTTAGTAGAAATATTAGTGCAGTATCATAAAATTTGTTTCTTTTTTATTTTTCTGACACGACACTATACTAATACTTTATTCTTTTTGTAAAAAAAAAGTATAATACTCTATCTGTGCCGTTGGTTGCACGAGCCGAAGGCGTGTGCGGCAAGCATGAGTATTTTATACTTATTTTTACAGGAAACGCGTTTTCAGTTGTCGAAGTAACTATTTCAATATTATTTTCATAACATTTATTCGCAACTGAATACTATAGTAGTTTTACTTAAAATCAGTAACCAATAACCAGTAATCATAATCAATTATTGTCTCAGTAGAGGATCGATGATGTTGAAAAAAAAATTACAACTGACTAAGAATTCGTAGGAATAGTTTTTAAATACTTACCATTACAAAAATTTTAAGCGAAACAGTAGAAAAATTACAGGCAGTTAAAGTCAGTGGTCTTTGTGTAAGCATAATAATAACCGAAGTCATGAAACGTTTGTTTCCATACCAGCGGGCGGCATAAACAGCATCTTTATAATTTTCACTCTATTCGAAAATTCCAGTTTAGTTTAAAATTCAAAAAATAATATTTTCTTAAATTACCTCGTCAGTTAAACACGATCCGCTCCATGCATACATGAATGTTTGAATCATCTTCAATGTAATATATGTAGTGAACAACAATCCTCGTGTAACGGATATACTTTTCATCTATAAGTACTCATTTATATTTCAAGCGAATATTCATTTAATAAGCATTGATTTAATATTTTTTTAAAATTAAATTGATACCTGTGAAATTTGAAATAATAATGTACAAAGTACGACAGCATTAGTTGTCATAATCCAAAGAATCACCGGACCATAAATTTTTTCAAGTATTTCGCGACATCTCATCAATTTTTCATACTGAGTAATGCATTTACAAATCACACTGTCTTTGTCAACATTTTTTTCATCAAGACGTGTAATACAGTATGAAATTTCCCTTAATAGCCCAACCATTTGAAAAACATAAAGCGTAAATAAAGAATCTACACTTGCGGTAACGAAAAATAGTATCAATGATGCAAGTGTTTCAAAAACATAATTCATTTTATAAATCCATCCATTCGATATTATTTTCCATGGGTAAACACTCGGATAGATTAGCGGGTAATTAATTAACTCTATTTCATGTTGATGACAGTGTAATATAAATAGCAATGGAGTAAAAATTAAAGAACACATGGCAATAAATGCAAAACAAGTGAGACCCCATGATAAAAATTTGAAGCTATTGATGTCTTTTAAAATTACTTCCGTTGATGGTGAATTTTTTAATAAATCATTCAAGTATGGGTCGAGATTTTCGTGTAGCTCCATTAAATCTTTTTTATTTATCACCAAACATGTAACCTGTTAATTGCATACGATATAAATTTATTTATATTGGTTTTCATCAATGCCAGTACCTTTAAAATAGTCGTCAAAAAACTTGTCATAACGCTCATGCCACGTGTCACAAGAGCAATATTTGAAAAATGATCGCGAACGAAACCGAGTATCGCTAGGGCCATTCCTAAATTTAAAATAATCTGTATATAAGGTAGAATTTGATAAAAGATATTTGAATTACTGTAAGGCCAAAGACCTCCGACTGTAAGTAATGTTTTAGTAAGTCCGCGATATGCTTTATAATCGGAGACTCTACTTTTAGACATCTTTCCAAGACAAAGAACTCGTATGTGCACATGGAACTAAATTGTACGATAATGAAGAAATTATCAGGGTAATTTTCTTACTTGCTAAATTTAAAAGTTCCTTGAAAAAAAATTAATATACTAATCAAATATAAATTTAAACTTCATGCTTTAATACATAAATCAATTTTAAAAACTTTTTTTATGCCGCAAATTATTGTAATAGTTTTTCTATTGATCGGAAATTTTATAATGTGGTCTGAAGCCTCAGTCTTAATCTAGAAGCCGGTGAGAATAAATCATTTTCTAATCGCAATATTATTTTTTTTTCTTTCCAATAGAAAAGTATTTAGAAATATGGAAAAGTTTTATTTAATTATTGTGAATGTATCAAATTTTGAATATATTATGCATTAATTATTGTCATTATGAAGTTTTATCGAAACTATAACTCGGTTATATTTATTTGAAATTTTAAAATTACAGTAATAAGTTTAAAATTTAACAAACTACAGTACAGTCGTAATTATAAAATTCAAAGTATTTTATTTTTTTGTTAACATGAATTCAGGAATCAGGATCAAAAGTTTTTAGTAATAAATAATAAGAGATTGTTGTATTTATCACCTGAGAAATAATAGCAATAATTATCATTTAATTTTAATTCATATTAATACGATTGTTAAATACTTACTGACACAAACATATCGATCGATACGGTTGATAAGCTGCAAGCTGTTAATACCAGTGGTTTTTGTGAAAGCATAATTATTATTGAAGTCATAGTACGTTTATTTCCAAACCAATTGGCAGCATATATAGTGTCTATTAAATTTTCACTCTATTGAAATAAATGCTAATTGGGAATCCATTTAGTGGTATTATTATTTTTAAATTTGTTCAATTTACCTCAGTTGTTAGTTGCGATCCAGCCCATGCGAAAATAAAAATTTGTGTTAATTTTAATCCAGCATATGCTGCGCACAAAACCATCACAGTGAATGGTATAGATTTTGCCTGTTGAATGATTAATAATTTCCGTACTTTTTTTCGTTTAATTTTAGACATATTTTTAAGAATACTAGTACTTTGATATATTATGAAAATAAGACAAGTATCTACATATATTTAGCTTAATGTAACTCATACTCGAAGAATACGCCGCTAACTGGCTAAAGTCAGGCTCATTAAATTTTATATTAAAATATAATCATTTCTGATTGTTCAGTGTGATTTAATATATATAAAATAATTACTTTTTACATCCAATCACGAAATTTTAGTGAAATGAGCGGAGTATATCTCTACTCAATGATCCAAACCACTGACTTATCTATCACCTCTCTCTTTTATGACGTCACTTTGAATTTAGTTAATTAATTAACATGACCAATATCTCTACACTGTAAAAAATGAGGTACTGACATCAAACTCCCTAAAAGTTTAACGAATTTCCTCTTCAGTGAGATTGAATTCGCTTGAACCAACGAAAAATAGATTGTCTCAAGAAAATCATTTTTATTGAATTAAAATCTCTACTCGATTATGAAAAATTGCTTAAGTGTTTGTATTAAAATTTTTAGGTTTGACCATAATTAATACAAAATTTGATTGAATAGTAAAATATATTTGAATAAAAGTTTCGATGCACTTGATTTAAAAATAAAAACTTGTTGAATCAAACTTTTGAATTTTTTAAAATTTCACTGAAACTCTTGAAATGTCGTATTACACCAACGAGTTTCTTGGGGAGAAAATCCGATGAGATTGTAGAAATAATTTCACGCACTCACCTTAAAACGGAATAACTTGACAAGAGTTCAAATGTATTTGTTACAAAATATCGAATTATATTTGAATGAAAATCTTTATATTATTGATTCGATACAAAAATTTATCCATTAAAAAAGTCACATATTTATCACGTTTAGACCAATGTATAAGCACTTCATTGTACATATCCATTCAATATGGAAACAAACAACTCGAAGCACAAATCCAAACTTTTACTTGGCTCCGTAGCGTAGCGGCAAAGTGTCTGTCTCTCGCGCGGTGGGTGCTGGGTTCGAATCCTGCGTAGAGCAATTGCGATTATTCAATTTTTATCTTAAAACTGAGCACGTTAGGATTAATAAGTAAAATATAATAAATGTCATAATTATCCCAACACTTTATACAAAAAAAAAAAACCAACTTTTTAAAAAAAAAAATAAATAAATACAGAAATAGGAAAAAAATATTTTTTGAATAAATTATTAATGAAATAATTAAAGGTACTATTCATTTGATTCAAGTTTCTAATTTTTTTTGATTAATAATACAACCTTGCAAAGTGGACGTTTTTTTTATTGAGTTAACTTTTGATAGTATTAAACAAATTATCTAATTCCTTAACGTTCATTTTTTTTAATAATAATAAAGTAAATTCTTTTTATAACTCCGACTGAATGACGCTGACTTTAGACATTTAACGGCGTTTTTCTTCGTACATTCATTTCATCAACTACTTTTTCACACCAGAATTACATTAATATTAATGGATCAATTTAGATTTATTTAGATTCATGAAGATTTCTGTAGATTTAAAAAAAATATTTTCAAACTCCTCGTCTCTTTTAAGATCGAAATTTAAAATTTTTATAATTTGACAATTTTTTTTTTTTTAAGCTTTGGTCTACGCTAATCAACACATCAGAATAATAAAAAAATTAAATCTACGTAAATTTAAATAGAATGGTAGATTTATGTGTCCATGAACCCAAAAAATTTTCCAAAAAAGGAAGTAGTCAACATGTATTTAAAAAAATTTTTCTTACATGAGACAGTTGAAAAATAACGGCACATAGTATGATTGCATTGGTACCCATAGACCAAAGTATAATTGGTCCATAAACTTTTTCAATTTTCCTCCGACATTCTATCAATATTTCATATTGGAGTACACAATGACGTATGGTTGCTTCACTATTTTCCTCATTAAAACATGACATGTGGTGCGAAATATCACGTATCATACCGATTATTTGAAACACATAATAAACAAAAAGACTATCTATACTTGCAGTTACCGAAATAATACTAAATGTTGTCAGATATTCATTCAAAAAATGACAATTGTACAAGAGTCCACTGGGAGGGTGTTCCCAAGGATAATCAGTTGGATAAATAAGATTATATTTAATAGGTCGTATATGATGTCTCCACTGGTTAATTATTGAAATGATAGGCGCTATCGCGTAAGAAGTGCAAGATATAGTAACAAAACCCGTTGCAATTTTACACAAACGCCGGAAACTTGAAATTCCATTTAAAATAATATTCGATAGCCCAGATTTCTTTATTAGTTCATCGATATATGGATCGAGAATTGTATGAAGGTCATTAATATCTTTACGATTGATAATGAAACATAATATCTTGCAGTATGAAAAATATAAAAAATATTAACTTCTTATATACACTGTTAGAAATTTTGTGTGTTTGTCTTAAAAAATTATTTGGTTAAATTTTCTTTGTGTTCCCTGGTTAAAAATATTGATTGAAAAGAATTGAGAAGCGATCACGCGCATAATCAATATTTTTAAACAGAGTTGATTTTCAACACAGAAATCTGTTAATTCAATACATAATCGTTTGTGTTATTTTACTTTAACAGATTTTTTATGTTAAATGATTAGAAAATCTGGAGTATAACACATTTCTTGTTATTCGAAAATTAATGCAAAATTTGTGGTGTTTAGCTAAACACTCTCGCACATTTTTTCATTATTCTAACCAAGCAAAGCATTGCAGCAGCATTGTCTGCAAGGAAACTTGGGGTATAATTGATTGACAATTAAATATAATCATAGATGACTTTCATATTTTTATGATCAGGTTCAATAATTTTTTTAGTCTCATCCTATGAGAGGATATTTCATAGTTCCGTTTTTTAGAAAGATCACAGAAACTCGAACTAATTGTTTTCTAAATTGACATAAGTTGTACTGTGTACTAAGGGTAGATTAGTATATTTAAGTTAGTTAGGTTATTTGCTTATATTTATTTGTTAATTTTAACAAGAAAAGTCTGTTAAAGTTACACAAATTTTTTGTCAAAATAACAGATTTTGAGTTCAATTATTGAACATAAAATTTGTGTTGAAGATCAACACAAACACAATGTGTTGAATTAACACAAAAATTTGTGCAGAACGTTTGCAACACATGATTTTTGTTGAATTTAACACAAAATTTCTAAGTGTGTATACATAAACTGTGTAAAATATAACACCATACTTTCATAATAACTGTTGAATACCCCACAAGAACACTTAAACCTTTGGTAGCAAGAAAGATATTTGAAATGTGAGTTTTGAAAAAATTAAATACCCCAATAATTGGTATTATGAAAAAAGACAGATGTAAGAATAACAATGATTGAAATAATATATTTGAATTTTTTGATGACCAGAATCCAATAACCAAAAGCAATCGCCTTATCAGAGTTTGAAATTTCATATATTCTATTCGTTTCTCGACAAGCATATTCGCGTACAATATATATAATATGTGACGTAAAGAGTTAGTAGCCTGATTTAAACTGGTATTAAATGAAACAGTTGTTCTGATATATTATACTAGATAATATATAGAAAATAAATTATTCTGAGAAGTAAGAATCAATTTATATTATAGAAGTTAATTATCTACTTAGTATCTTGAGAATAAGCAGATGATTGCCGCTGATTGACATAATAGTTATCGTAATAGATTTAATATTGATTTTAAAATTTATACACAGTAGTGGGGGAGTCAGTCTTAGCTTAACTCTTTACCTGAACAGATCGTCATTATAAAAGATGATAATTTTTTATGCCTATACGCACCTTACGGTTAGAATGATCAATACTTAACAAATGTTTGTTATCATAATTTATCAGTCTCCAACAGTTTTTTGTTCAATACTCATGTAAATTAAAAAATAATTCGTGGGAATTTTTTTATGTCTTCAAGCACGGGTTAGTGTTTTATTTTAACAACTATGAAACACTTTTAATCACTATATTTGAGTATGTTCTTTCTGGTCTTTATCAAAATGATCAATTTTTTTTTCTCACCTCCGGGCGGAAAGCGTCAACTTTCGTCCCGCTGTACAAAACGAAGCTGTCGCTTTCCGCCTCCGTCGAGGAGAAAAATAGTATACACTCAGCTTCGCCTCGGCCAACAATTACATGTGATCTGAGACATTTCTTACTTTACTTCCCTAGGCATGTAATATACTATTTCTTTATTCATGTGTCGTGAGTTTTCCAACAGTTTAATTGAGTCACATAGTTTCTCTGTGATGCATACACAGTAAAAATTTTTTGGACCCGGTGTAAATGGCTTGGTGTAAAAATTTTGGTGTGAAAATTAAAAATTAAAAATGTTCACTGATCATTTGTTGCTCATTAATCAAAATTATATTGAGTAACACGGAATAATGTAAAATAAGTAGATAACACTGTGTTAAAATTACACAGATGGATGTTTACACCAATAATTTTTTATACTGTTATTTTACACTACACGGCTGTGTAAAGTCCTCCGAGTCCATTTTTACACCAAAATGCAGCGATCATAAGTGTCTGATATATATTTTTATTTATTTTACAAACCTTATATTCATATAGACATAATTATAAAATACTTGTAGCATCTCTAGTAGCAATCTAAGTCATGATCTTTAAATATCTGTTCGATCTCTTACTATATGGTTTCTGAAATTAGTTCGGGTTTCAGCAGAAAAATACTTTAGATTGTGAGAATATTTCATTGAATATTTATTCCTTTGTTTCGGTTGTATAACATTTAAAATATAATTCAGTTTACATCAATCAAGTCGATCATAAATGTTAACAAACACTATGATTCAGTGAATTTATTGATTAAATATTCGAAAATTACAGACCTTCTATTTTTGAACGTTGCAAGCTCAAATGTTTCAAAAATCTATCAAAATAATAACTAATTGATCATTTCTTTCAACGTTTACTAAATCCTGATTATGTCTTAATGACCGAAATTTTTATTTTTTCTATTAATAATAACTTCCCTCCGAGTCGAGGCTATTTTGTCCAAAGGTAACTGGTCGCGGCAACATATCACAACGTTTTGGAATAGCATCCATTTGGAAAGCATATTCTACTTTTATATACTACAGTAATAATCATAGAGATTATTATGATTCTCAAAAGAATTCGAATGAAAGTACTTGTTTTTTGATATTTTTGGGTTTAATGCATTTATGCATCAGGATCGAAATTTTTCAATAATAGAAAATATGACATTGTCGTATTCATAACCTAAGCAATGATAAAAGATAATATTTATGACTTATATAAATTTATTTAAATAAACCCGGGAAAAACGGATCATATATGACCATATATGATTCGTTTTTCCCGGGTTTATTTAAATAAATAAACACTTACTGCTGAAAACATTTCGATTGATATAGTTGAATAGCTGCATGCTGTAACAACCAGTGGTCTTTGTGTAAGCATAATTATTATTGAAGTCGAAACACGTTTATTTCCAACCCAATTCGCAGCATAAATAGTGTCTATTAATTTATTACTCTGCCGAAATAAGTATAAAGTTAAAATTCATTTGAATAGTCTTATTATTTTGATACAAACAAAAATTACCTCAGTAGTTAATTTTGACGCTGTCCATGCGAACATAAAAATTTGTGTTACTTTGGAACTAACATATGCCGCACATAATATCATTGTAAGAAATGGTATAGTTTTAGCCTATTAAATTACAATTAATGTTTATAGATTCTTCGTCTATTTAACTTTTAAATTCATTTTTTAAAATAATCACTTTTATAGATTAGTATATATAATTGACTGATTCAAAATCGGCTATTTTCTTTTTGTTTTTAATTATAAGGATAATATTGCTCGAGATGACAAAAAAAAATACTATTAAAGTTTGAACTCTTAGTTTTTACAAAGTTTTCGAAATTCCTGAAAGCTCTTTAGTTATTTGCATTTAAATATCAATGTGTTTCAAGAAATCGTATTCTGGCTAATTTTAAATAATTGCTTTTAAATACAAGTTTCTAAAGAACTTTCAAAAATTTCGCAAACTTTGTTAACGATAATTTGTAGGAAATAAAATAATCTAAAAAAAAGGCTTTATAACATTTTGTAAGAAGTCTAATAGGTTCGCCAGAAAGTCTAACAATACTAAAATTTACTATGAATTCAACTTGATCTGGAATGACGTTTGAAAAATTAAAATTATCGAAAAACGATAAGAATCCTTTTTTGTAGAGTGTTCCATTTTCAACAAGAATATCCAGTAATATTTTCGATACACGGGTTCGCAAATCGAAAATTAAGATGAGGCGGTTGTTAATATTAATTCTTAGGAGCTCAAACTTTCATAGTACTTGTTTTTCATCATTTCGATTAATATTTTTCGTATAACTATTGAAAAAACAAAAAATCCTATTTTTTGAATCAGTCTAATATCTATACACTGTAAAAAACATTCCTGACGTCAAACTAGATTCGTTTGGCTGCAGTATTCCGAGCTCGGAAATAGCCAGTTTCTTGAGAAAAATTAAATAATCGCAATTGCCATCCAGAGGATTCGAACCCAGCACCCTACGCGCGCGAGTCAGACGGTTTACCGCTACGCTACGGAGCCAAGTAGAAAATTTGAGTTTAGTTGTGCTTCTAATACATTGTTTTCATATTGAATGGATACATACAATCAATTGCTTATACATTGATCTAAACGAGATAAATATGTTACTCTTCTTATAAATAAATTCTTATATTTAATTGATAGTATAAAGACTTTCGTTCAAATATAGTTCGATATACTATAACGAATCCATTCATATTCTTGTCGAATATTTTTCATTTTTCATGTGTGTGCATCAAATTATTTTTACATGTAGTTTCAAATGTTAGTTTAATTATGGTTAAACTTAAAATCTTCAACATAAGCGCTTAAGTGATTTCTCATAATCGAGTAGAGATTTTAATTCAATACAAATAATTTTCTTCAGATAAACGCGTTTTTGTAGATTCAATCGACTTTGGTTACACTAAAGAGGAAATTTGTCAAAATCTTAGGGAGTTTGATGTCAGTATTGTATTTTTTACAGTGTATAAAGCATTCCAGCGTTCGAGTTATAACGGTTTTAAATTTGACATTGTAAATTATTAATGCGTAATAATTTTAACATCATAATTGACAATAATTTTAGATGTCTAATAATCAACATTGAAACGGCAAATTTTGATTCTTAAAGGTATGCATAAAACGTTTTTTTTTTTTTAAATTAGACATTTTGAATTTTCTTACATGAGACAGTTGAAAAATAAGTCCACACAGTACGATTGCGTTGGTTCCCATAGACCAGAGTATTATTGGACCAAATACCTTATCAACTTTTTTTCGGCACTCAAGCAATACTTCATACTGGCGTACGCATTGTCGAACAGTTGCTTCACAATTTTCATCAGTCAAAGTTGATATGTTATATGAAATATCACGTATCATACCGACCATTTGAAATACATAATAAACAAAAAGACAATCTACACTAGCTGTTACCGTGATAATACTAAATGTTGTAAAATATTCATTTAAAATTTGACAATAGAATATAAAACCACTGGGAGATCGTTCCCAAGGATAGATCACAGGATAGAGATGAAAAAATTTTAAAGGTCTTACTTGGTGTCGGTATTGACTGATTATAGTCATAATAGGAATTATCGCATACATAGTAGATGATGTTGTTACACAACCCGTCAATCCTGCACACAGCCCACGAAAAATTGAAACTCCTTTCAAAAGGTCATTTGATACTCCCGATTTCTCACCTAATCCATCGACATAAGGCTCGAGAATCGCATGTAGCTCATTTAAATCTTTACGATTAACCATAAAACATATCATCTTGCAGGATAAAAAATATGGAAAATAGAATTAAATATACATCGTTATTATGCCAAAATATGGTCTCACTAATTTTTTGCCAAAAAAAATTAAAATTAAAAAAAAGAATTGAAAAACATCGATTATTTTTTGTTTTATAGTAAAAAAAAATGAGTGAGATTACACTTGTACATAACTATCATGCACACACAAATTATATAAAAAATGATACCATACTTTCATAATAACTGTTGAATATCCCACAAGAACACTTAAACATTTGGTGGCAAGAAAGATATTTGAAATGTGAGTTTTGAAAAAATTAACGACACCGATAAGTGGCAGTATAAAGAAAGAAAGGTGTACGAGTAGTAATGATCGGAATAATGTACTCGAATTTTTTGTATTCCAAAACCCAATAATGAAAAGTAAACGCCTTATAAGAGTTTGGAATCTCACATACCCTAACTGATTCTCGACAATCATATTCGCGTATTATTTTTAGAGTAGATAGCAAGAAGGGTTCAAAGACTTAATAAAACTGGCAGTAAATAAAATTGTGATTTCGATATTGCGCCAAAGACTATGTCGAGTATAAAGAATACGGAGAAATAAGAATCAATTTTCAATATAAAAGTTAATTACCTACGATGTAGCTTGAGCATAAATTGATGATTGCTGTTAATTGACATAATAGTTACCGTAGTTGGCACAATATTGATTCGATAATTTTTAAACAGTAGTGGGGACGTCAGTATCAGCTTAACTCTTTACTTGAACAGATCGGCTTATTATACAGCGCTTTCATTTCTCATATGTGTCCGTTCTGTTCAAGTTGTTGTTCTAAATAATCAATACTATATATAACGAATGTCTGCTGTCACAATCCATTTACTTTTTAATCATAAATTAGTTTTTTGTCAATTATTTAACTTTTCTGTCAATATTGATCAATGCTTTCTTCATTAAACTAAGTAAAAAGTGATAATTGAATTAAATAAAATAAAATATAAATAAATAAGAATCGAGTAAGTGTTACTATTAAATTTTTCTGTATTCCAAGATGTTTCAAATTTCTATTAATCATTGAGAGTTTATACTTTTATATATATTTAACAATTAACTGTCAAAAATTATAATTGCTTATATAAAAATGACACCTGGAGAAACATTTATAAAAGGATATGGTTATGAATTTAAATTATTATCACTTAATTTTCGACGTATAAAATTGGTCGAGTATTTAAGAGTCTATTTCGAAATTTTTCAATAATAAGTAATATGATATCGTTGTATTTATAATCTGAAAAAAAATTGATTAATTAATGGGGAATAGTATTTATTTAAATTTAGTTTATAATTACTTACTGCTGAAAACATTTCAATTGAAACAGTAGCAAATCGACAAGCTTTTATCACCAGTGGTTTTTGAGAGAGCATAATAATTATTGAATTCATTACTTGTTTATTTCCCAACCAATCAGCTGCATATATAGTGTCACATAGTTTTTCACTCTATTAAAATAAACAAAATTTTTTATTTATTTATAATCAAGTGAATAGTATATTGTTCAACAAGTGATGAAATAAAACGATTTCAGACCAGGGTGGTTGGCTGCTTGAGCCGTAGGTGAAGACTGACATCACTCGCAGTCTGAAATCGTGATTCATCCTGTCATTTTGTTCAATAAGTTTAATTTTTTGAGATACATAAAATATTTTTCTATTTTAAAAAAGCGTTTAATCACCTCAATAGTGAGACGTGATCCCGTCCATCCTAAAATGAAAGCTCGAAATATTTTAAGATTTGTTAGGGCTATACATAATATTATCAATACCAAAGGTGTTGATTTAGCCTGTTAAATAGATTAATAATTATTTATGCGTAATATTTTTTATTCCTTTCAAGGCTTTTGTTTGTGAAAAATACTTGGACAAAAATATTTACAAAGCTTTGTTATGTCGATTTTAGACATAGGAATCCGTCGTGTTTAATTTTTCTTGTTCTTTGCTATTTTTTTACAGTGCCCTTTTTTTTCAATAATTGATAATGTATTCGAAAGTAGCGATGCAAAACTGAACATGAGTTTTTCTCTCATGTGATAATGCAATGATTCTTCATTAACTTCGAAAAAAACACCACACTAAATAAAGCTTGCTGTGCGAACCAAACGAGAGTGCGGCAAGCACAAGAGTCTGATCTATATTTTTACTTATTTTACAAACCTTATATTCATAGCCGAATATAATATACTTGCAGCATTTCTAGTAGCAATCTTAGTCAAGATATTTAAATATCTGTTTAATCTCTTACTACATGGTTACTAACTACATGGTTACTAAAATTAATTTGGATTTCAGTAAAAAATAAACTTCTGACTGTAAGGATATTTTATTCAGTATTTATTGTTTTTTTCCGGTTATATAACATTTTAAATATAATTAAGTTTATATTAATCATATTCATCATAAATGTTAACTTAAACTATGATTCAGTGCATTTTTTGATGAAATACTTCAAAATGGCAAACCCTCTATTTTTTAACGTTGTAAGTTTAAATTTGTCGAACACCTATGAAGATAATAACTACCAGTTATTAAACTTCACTAAATCCTGACTGACTCTTAATGACTGAAATTTATATTTTTTCAATTAATAATAATTTTCCTCCCAATTCTATCGTCAGTATTTTATAAGTCTATTCACGGAGAGAAAAAAATGGGAATTTTTCCAATTTTGCTCAGGGGAAATTTCTTTGTTGGCGTGGTAAATTTTACTATGTCAACATATGAATTGCAACTATGTCACACAAAAAATTTTGCTTTGTTACATACGAATTATTTCGATATCGACAATGTAAATGTCTCTACACTAACATTGGAAAAATTCCTATGTAGACATTGCAAAAAATCCCTGTGTTATCATTGATGAAACTCTTTTAATGACGTGAGAAATCCTTCAATGTCAACATAGGAATATTTTCTATGTTAACATAGAAATTGTTCTTTTGTTAACAAAATAGAATTTACCATACTTGTAAAAATGAAAACGTGCTACAAAAAAGTGTTAATTAAATTATACAAAATTTTTTCAAAAGCTTTGAAACTCTATTTTCGTATACCTTAAAACCTTCACACATCTCTATTTGGTCGCTTCAAGGCCTGAATAATAATAGTGACGAAAATATTTGGTATTTTGTTGATTTTAGTTTCTTGTAGACTTTTCCTATGCATCAGAAATTTTTTCCCTAATAAAAGAAATTACTCTCGTAACATGGTAAATACTTCTATGCTGACATAGTAAAAATACCCATGTAAATATAGGAATGTCAGCAATGTTAACAGAGGAATTTTTCTATGTCTACATGGAACTTTTTCTAATGGTAATATAGAAAATATTCTTATAATAATATGAAGATAAAATTTCTATAAAATATCGATATATCCTCATTTTTTTCTAGTAAAATTTCCTATGTTGACAGAGCAAGCTTGCTTTGTCAACAAAGGAATTTCTCCTAAACAAAATTAGAAAAATTCCCATTTTTTTCTCTCCGTGTTCGATTGTATATTTTCGTTTTTTCAATTGTTTATTTTCCAGTAATTACAACGTTTTGGAATAGCAGACATCAACTATAAACTTCTACTTTTATATACTACAGTAGTAATTATAAAGATTTTTATGATACTCAAAAGTATTTGAATGAAAGTACTTGTTGTTTGATATATTTTGTTTCAATGCATTTATGCATCGGGATCGAAATTTTTCAATAATAGAAAATATGATATTGTCGTATTCATAACCTAAGCAATGATAAAAGATAACATTTACTATTTATATAAATTCATTTGAATAAATAAAATAAATAAACACTTACTGCTGAAAACATTTCGATTGATATAGTTGAATAGCTGCATGCTGTAACAACCAGTGGTCTTTGTGTAAGCATAATTATTATTGAAGTCGAAACACGTTTATTTCCAACCCAATTCGCAGCATAAATAGTGTCTATTAATTTATTACTCTGCCGAAATAAGTTTCAAGTTTAAATTCATTTGAATAATCTTATTACTTTGATATTAAAAAATATTACCTCAGTAGTGAATTTTGATGCTGCCCATGCGAACATAAAAATTTGTGTTACTTTGAAACTAACATATGCCGCACATAATACCATTGTAAGAAATGGTATAGCTTTAGCCTATTAAATTACAATTAATATTTGTAGAATCTTTTTCTATTTAACTTTTAAATTCATTTTTGAAAATCACTTGTATAGATTTATATATATTAGACTGATTCAAAAAGAAATCAACTAATATTTTTTTCAAAAATTATACAAAGCATATGGTTCGAGATGACGAAAAAGGAATACTGTTAAAGTGTGAACTCTTTTTTTTTACGAAGTTTTCAAAACCTCTTAAAGCTCTTTAGTTATTTGCATTTAAATATTAATATCCGGATAAAAAAAAATAACTTGATTTCGCCTAATTTTAAAAAATTTAAAATAAAGCAAGTCAAGTCTAATTTCTTGTTTTTATAAATGATAAACACATTGTAAGATATCCGGAAATTTTTCCGATACACTGATTTTCTGATGAGTGATAGAATTTCAAACTTAAAACAAAATGTTTCCTATGTTACTTAAGTAGGAAATCGAAAATTACGATGAGGCGATTGCTAATATTAAGAGCTCAATCTTTAACAGTATTGTATTTTAATTTTCTTGAACAAAATTTTTCTCATGATTTTTGAAAAAAATAAAATATTCGACTTTTTTTTAATCAGCCTAATATATACATCAAGAATTCTAACGTTCGAGTTATTACAGCTTTAAATTTGACGATGTAAATTATTAATACGCGATAATTTTATTATCACAATTAATAAAAATTTTAGATTTCTAATAATCAGCATTGAAACGGAAAATTTTGATATTTATTTAGTCAGTTTTATTGAAATACTTAATTCAATAATTCTTAAAGGTATGCATAAAACCTTTTTTTTTTTTTTAATTAGATATTTTGAATTTTCTTACATGAGACAGTTGAAAAATAAGTCCACACAGTACAATTGCGTTGGTTCCCATAGACCAGAGTATTATCGGACCAAAAACCTTATCGACTTTTTTTCGGCACTCAAGCAATACTTCATACTGGCGTACGCATTGTCGAACAGTTGCTTCACAATTTTCGTCAGTCAAAGTTGATATGTTATATGAAATATCACGTATCATACCGACCATTTGAAATACATAATAAACAAAAAGACTATCTACACTAGCTGTTACCGTGATAATACTAAATGTTGTAAAATACTCATTTAAAATTTGACAATAGAATATAACACCACTAGGAGATCGTTCCCAAGGATAGATCACAGGATAGAGATGAAGAAATTTAAAAGGTCTTACTTGGTGTCGGTATTGACTGATTATAGTCATAATAGGAATTATTGCATATAAAGTAGATGATGTTGTTACACAACCTGTCAATCCTGCACATAGTCCTCGAAAAATTGAAACTCCTTTAAAAAGGTCCTTTGATACTCCAGATTTCTCAACTAATCCATCGATGTAAGGCTCGAGAATCGCATGTAGCTCATTTAAATCTTTACGATTAACCATGAAACATATCATCTTGCAGGATAAAAAATATGTAAAATAGTATAAAATATACATCGTTATTATGCCAAAATATGGTCTCACTAATTTTTTGCCAAAAAAAATTAAAATTAAAGAAAAGAATTGAAAAATATCGATTTTTTTTACACAGTAAAAAACGAATCGTTGAAATGTAGAAAAATATTGAAATTCCGGGTATTAAATTTTTAACACTTTTGTTCATCGATTTAACACACAGTATTTGTCTTATTTAAACTTTCACAATCGATTGGTTTTTTAACACACAAAAATGTTATTTTATGTAAAAATAACACTTTTTATATATATCTGTCAAATCAACACACAAAGTATTTTAACAATAATCTCAACCATCATAAAAGAATTCTTGGAAAATTTCTTACATTCAACATATACGCCCGTATCTTTTTCGACACTTACAATATATAAATAAGCGTAAAACGTTCGTTTTACACAAGATATGTGTTGATTTTGACGAATCCTTTTTTACTGTGTGTAAACTGATGAAAGTAATTCCAAGATTCAATGATCACGATATCTTTTTTTCATAAATCCGGCGAAAACAAGTTAAAAAAATTGATTTTTATGTTTTACAGTAAAAAATGAGTGAGATTACACTAGTGTATAACTATGATGCACACACAACTTATATAAAAAATAATACCATACTTTCATAATAACTGTTGAATATCCCACAAGAACACTTAAACCTTTGGTGGCAAGAAAGATATTTGAAATGTGAGTTTTGAAAAAATTAACGACACCAATAAGTGGCAATATAAAGAAAGAAAGGTGTACGAGTAGTAATGATCGGAATAATGTACTCGAATTTTTTGTATTCCAAAACCCAATAATGAAAAGTAAACGCCTTATAAGAGTTTGGAATCTCACATACCCTAACTGATTCTCGACAATCATATTCGCGTATTATTTTTAGAGTAGACAGCAAGAAGGGTGCAAAGACTTGATAAAACTGGCATTAAATAAAATTGTGGTTTTGATATTACGCCAGACTATATCGAGTATAAAGAATATGGAAAAGTAAGAACTAATTTTTATTATAGAAGTTAATTATCTACTGAGTAGCTTGAGCATAAATTGATGATTATCGTTAATTGACATAATAGTTACCGTAGTTGGCATAATATTGATTCGATAATTTTTAAACAGTAGTGGGGACGTCAGTATCAGCTTAACTCTTTACTTGAACAGATCGGCTTATTATAAAGTGCTTTCATTTCTCATACGTGTCCGTTCTGTTCAAGTTATTGTCTGAAATGACCAATACTATATTTAACGAATGTCTGCTGTCACAGTTCATATACTTCTTACAATTTTCTTTTTGCTCATTACTCAGCTTTTTTTTTTTCAGTTTTTTTACTGTTCCCTTCATACTGATAAATTTTTTTTTATTAAACTAATAAGTATAAAGTGAGAATTTAATTAATTAAAATAAAATGGAATTAAATTAGAATTGAGTAAGTGCCGTGTAATATTTTCGACAATTACTACAATTTATTATCTTACTACTGTTATAGAGCTAATGATTTTTGAAAATTTTTTATTTTTAATGAATTGATGGTAATCTTAGCTTCGGATATTATTATAAAGTGATTGATATTATTATATTTTTTAAAAATACACTGACTATATATACATCCAATAAATTGATAAATCTGAAAATAATATTATATTATATTTTATAAAATATATTTTTAGTACCAATAATAATTTGATGATCAATACTCTGTGAGTTCAATTAGTAATCTACTGTGCAGAATGAAAATTAAATTTCTATTAATCATTGAGAGTTTATACTTTTATATATATTTAACAATTAACTGTCAAAAATTATAATTGCTTATATAAAAATGACACCTGGAGAAAAATTTATAAAAGGATATGGTTATGAATTTAAATTATTATCACTTAATTTTCGACGTATAAAATTGCTCGAGTATTTAAGTGTCTATTTCGAAATTTTTCAATAATAAGTAATACGATATCGTTGTATTTATAATCTGAAAAAAAATTGATTAATTAATGGGGAATAGTATTTATTTAAATTTAGTTTATAATTACTTACTGCTGAAAACATTTCAATTGAAACAGTAGCAAATCGACAAGCTTTTATCACCAGTGGTTTTTGAGAGAGCATAATAATTATTGAATTCATTACTTGTTTATTTCCCAACCAATCAGCTGCATATATAGTGTCACGTAGTTTTTCACTCTATTAAGATAAACAAAATTTTTTATTTATTTATAATCAAGTGAATAGTATATTGTTCAACAAGTGATGAAACAAAACGATTTCAGACCAGGGTGAAGTTGGCTGCTCGAGCCGTAGGTGAAGGCTGACATCACTCGCAGTCTGAAATCGTGATTCATCCTGTCATTTTGTTCAATACGTTTAATTTTTTGAGATACATAAAATATTTTTCTATTTCAGAGAAGCGTTTAATTACCTCAATAGTGAGACGTGATCCCGTCCATCCTAAAATGAAAGCTTGAAATATTTTAAGACTTGTTAGGGCTATACATAATATTATCAATACCAAAGGTGTTGATTTAGCCTGTTAAATAGATTAATAATTATTTATACATGTTTTTTTTATAAATTTATTTTCAGAAATTTATTCATTATAATTAGATCATTTTAGGCGCCTGAACATAATTAAATAAACTATAATAGTCCATTATACGGCGAGGGATAAAACAAGAGTAGAGACGATTTCAGACGAGAGTGATGTCGTCTCCCCGAGCCGAAGGCGAGAGCTACCATCACACCGAATCTGAAATCGTGTTTTATTCTAATCCACACTCTATATTTTTCATAACAGCCCGTATTGAAACTCAAAATTTATATGTCAAGAGCCCTTTAAAATGAATCAATTTCAGGTCTATGACGCATGCGCAAACTATTAACTTGGTGATATCACCTTTGATAATTTTTAAATTTATCGCAAACAAATTCAATTTTTACAGAGCTCAAATTAAGTCAAAAACTAATTCAGTTGGTAGAAATGAGACATTTTCTGCCTCAGGGAATAAACCGATGACTTTAAGCCCGCCAGTAACATCGATCCGAAATTGACTTATTTTAGCTGCCCAAACAGGCATTTAAATTCATTATTTTAATACAGATAATATGAAAAAATAAAATTGAACATCTTCAAGCACATGACCTCTCTAATTCTTACATTTGACAGTTGAAGAATACTAGCACATAACGTAAGAGAATTCGTTTTCATGTTCCACAGAATAATTGGTCCGAAAATAATTTCAATTTTATCCCGACACTTTAACAATAATTCGTACTTAATAATGCACTGTTTTATAGTCGCTTCAATGTTCTCTTGATTATTGAGAGATGATATAAGATATGATATTTCACGAACCATACCAATTAGATGAAAGATATAATAAATAAATAGACTGTCAACACCTGAAGTAATCACAATGAGACTAAAACTTGTTAAATTTTCATTAAGTATATGTAGATAATATACCACACTATTAAATGAATCATTCCATGGGTATATTATTGGGAAAACATGATTGTACTTTATAGGCTCTGAGTATTCTTTAAATTGATTGACCACAGAAATAACTGGAAACAACGCATAACAAGTGCAAATAATTGTCGTCAACACTGTTCCAATTATGGTTAAATGACGAAAACTCGATACTCCATTTAAAACAGTGTTCAATAATTCTGGTTTTCTTATTAACGTGTCGAAATATGAATCAAGAATTGTCCGTAATTCATTAACATCCTTACGATTAACAACTATACAGGCTGCCTAGTGTAATAAATAACAGAAATTGTTATTTAATTTTTATGAATAATATAAATACTCTCTAAACATGAATAAGTGAATATTCACTAATTCTGAGTGCCAATCGAACTACTTTTTGAAATTAGTGATTCGGTTTGCACTTGGAATTAGTCAATATTCACTTATTTTTACTAATTCGTGTTTAGAGAGTAAAATAATATTTTTAATTTGTTTAAATATATATCACACTTTCATAATATTCGTTGACAATCCCATGAAAATACTTAAGCCTCTTGCTACAATTCTAATATTTAATATATTAATATTAACAAAATTCAAAACTCCGATTGCTGGTATAACATAAAAAGAAAGATGTATATATAACAATGATCGTACAAATATATTCGACTTTTCTGTTGACCAAGCACCTATGAGCGAAAGTAACCGCCTGATAAAGTTTTTAAATTTTACATATTCTAACTCTTTATTTTCAATCATCTCTAACTACGATTGGTAAAATAGTTAATAGACCAATTCGGATTTACATTTAAAAATCAAAAGAAAAAAGCAATTTTATAAGAAGATGAAATAATACCTAAATTACGAAGAATATAAAGTATTGACTAGCATTTATAGGGGTTAGTTTAATACTCGATATGAAGCAAAAGAGTTGATTGATGATAATTGGAATAATTGTTGCATGGTAATAGTTTTGATATTGATTAAAAAAAATTCATTGTTGGTGGTGGGGACTCAGTCGTAGTTCAACTTTCAACTCGTAAAGATCGTTTCATAAAAAAGTCTTTCGTACCAAACGTATGTATTTATAATTGACGAAGTTTGTCAAAGTTTCGTCATGTTACTGTTGAAATATTTTATTTTATGTTGTGATATTTTACCAACAGAATAGCTTACGGTTAAATGGAAGCATAAGGTGATTTATTTCTATAGGACGAAACTATTTTTAAAATTAGTTGAGTTAGAGGAAAATCGACAGTTAGTGTAAGTTAAATTGGCAAAAGATACAATTAATAATGTGTATAATGGTACATATATACATACACACACTGTAAAAAATTTTAGGACTCGGTCTAGTGTAAGCGACGGTGTAAAAATTACACCTCATTGCGTTAAGAAAAATAATCATAAAAGTATTGAAATGTTCAAAATACTGTTTAATATCTAAGTAAAATCAATATTGTTATTGATTAAGTACTTAAAACTGTTCAATGCTCATTCGTTGATCATTAATCAAAATTATAATGACTCAGAATGGTGTAAAAAAAGTAAATTACACCGTGTTAAAATTACGGATGAATAATTTACACTGAAGACTTATACACCGTTATTTCACACTACATGGCCGTGTAAAGCTCTGGGGGGCATTTTTACACAAAGATTTTTTCAGTGTACATATTTTTATACAGGATTTTGATACTATTTCAAATAATAAATTATGAGTAAGAAAAGGAAAAAATGGCGTATTAACTTCTTGAGATAACACTATTTGTATTCAAAAACTACTCTGAAATTTTATGGTGAATTATATCTCTTTTATATCTAGTTTTGAGTTGTCATACTTGTTGAAAAGATGAAAACGACAATTTTTCATATATTTCAAATTATACCCATTTGAAAATTACAAAAAAAAAAAAAAAATGACACATATTTTTATGAAAATTAAAGATATGTCTTAATTTCTTTGAGTATATGCAAAGAATAAAAAATTATCGTATCCCTCATAAAAAAACTATATTTCTTTCTTAATTAGCAACTTTATCATGCTCAGGTTGACCCTATATAAATTTAAATACTAATTAATTTAAGAAAAAAAAATGATCGATTTCCTAAATGATGAATTAAATTTTTATTCCATTTTATACAACATTTTTGATGGTTTGTAATTGAATATTCATGATTTCTAGTGGAAATAACAATGTGACTATGTTCAAGCTCCCTGTTCAAACGTTTTCAACAATAAATAATATGATATTGTTGTATTTATAACCTAAAACAAAAAAAAATGATTTAATGTTTATAAGTTTATTAAGTAAAATTCCAATCTTTATCAAATAACTTACTTTTACAAACATATCAATTGTAACATATAATAAATTACAAGCTGTCAAAATAAGTGGCTTTTGGGAAAGCATTATAATTATTGATGACTTTAATCTGTTATTGCCAAGCCATCTTGAAGCATATATAGTATCCCTAAATTTTTCACTCTAAATAAAGGGATTTGATGTCCAAATTATTACCATTATTAATATTGTATTTTATTAAATAATACTAAAATTACTTCAGTAGTAAGAAGTGATCCCGCCCAGGCAAATATAAAAACTTGGGTCAATTTTAAACAAGCGTGGGCTACGCAGAGAACCATTGAGATAAATGGAATCGATTTTGCCTGTTAAAAATTTACAATTATTAAAATACATCGTGTTACTAATTCCAAAAGGACTTATATTATTACACGTCTTTTTGGCCTTAGAAAGCTTCCGAAAACCAATAGGGCATATATTTTTTTTAATTATTTTATACTCATTTTAAAATATAAAAAACAAAGTATTTTTTTTTTAAGCACTTTATGTATTCATTGACTAATTTATTTAAAAGTAATTTGCTGTAACTCACATGAGAAAGTTGAAAAATGACTGCACAAAGTACAATAGCATTAACATTCATAGTCCATAGTATTATTGGTCCATAAACTTTTTCAATTTTGCCGCAGCATTGCGTTAGTATATCATATTTATCAACGCATTGGCGTATTATTGATTCACTATTTTTTTCATCGAATATTGAAATACGATAGGATATTTCTCGTAACATACCGATTATTTGAAAAATATAATACGTATAAAGACTGTCGACACTAGAAGTTATAAGAACAATGCTGATGGTTAATAAATATTCATCAAGGAAATGAAAATTGTACATTAAACTATTTGGTGAAATTTCCCAAGGATAAATAGTCAGATAAATAAGATTGTAACTGATAGGCCATATTCTATGTCGGCATTGATTTATTATTGAAATAATTGGAACAATTGCATAAGAAATGCAAACAATTGTGATGAAAGTTGTAATGAATGTTGGTAATCGTCGAAAAGTTGATATTTTATTCAAAACTAGAGTTGAAACTTCGGGTGTTTTCAATAATTCATCAAAATATGGATCAAGAATCGTGTGTAAAGCATCTACATCTTTACGATTTATGATAAAGCATATTCCCTTGTAACAAAAAAAAATTCATTTAAAAATTTTATTTCACATGATTATCAAATCTTTTTCAATCTGTGATATATTGATAACACACTTTTATAATGACTGTAGAGAAACCCAACAAAGTACTCAAGCTTTTGGTGGCGAGATTTATATTAGTAATATTGGTTATTAAAAAATTTACTACGCCGATAATTGGAATTATAAAGAATGACAGATAGATGTGAAATAATGAGCGGAATAATAAACTTGAATCCTCTTTCGTCCATAGACCGACAATAAAAAGCAGTCGTTTAATAATACTTTGAAATTTCACATATTCTATCTTTTTTTCTGCAACCATATTTCAGGGCAATGAAAAATGGAAAGAAAGAAACGACAAAGTATAGTTTAATAAGCCAATTTAAAATGACATTTTGAAAATAAAAAAATACTAAATTGTTGCAGAATATATTGATAGATTGTAGCAAGCGGGTGTAGAGAAAAGGGTAGAAAGGCACTTCCAAGCTTAATTGCCCATTTAAGGAATATGACTGCTGATAATTGCAACAACAGTTATTATATCGATTTTCATTTTTATACATTGTAGTGGGGACGTCAGTCTTAGCACAACTTTCAACTTGAACAGATCGTTTAAATACAAAGTCGCTTCAGTTGTTTTATAAGTTTTGTTTGATACCACAAAAAATTTTTTGAATCTCTTAACACTTGAACTAAATATTTGATATCAAACATCAATCACATGCTCACTACTTTATCGGTGCTACGATTTTTGATGTATAGTGTTTGGTAATTTATAACAGTACTACCATCTTGCATGAAAAATTGATCTTTCAAAAATTAAACCCAACTTCATTAATTTATTTGTAAGTAATATCGTTAAAATACTATGAAAATATATTTCTCTATGCAAATGCTATTGCCAAAAATTCAAAAATTAAATGTATACATTTCACTCCTTACAACATACTTACAACAATAGTAATTGAGCTATCATCGATTTTATTGAAAACAAATCAAATCTTTATTATATTTTATACAGTACTTCCTACCATCCATTAAATATATTTTAGTGTTAGAAGTGAAAATAAGAATGTTCCCATTTGAGTTTATTCAAACTTTTTGTTCAAACGTTTTTAATAATAAATAACAGGACACCGTCGTATTTATAACCTGAAAAAATATCAATAACTTCTTGAATATATTTATCGTAAAGCTATTTACATATTTATAATTGTTCTATCATTTTAATAAGTTTTTTAAGAATTATTTTATAACTTACTTTTACAAACATATCAATTGTCACATGTAATAAATTACATGCTGTTAGAATTAGTGGTTTCTGGGCAAGCATTATAATTATTGAAGACTTCATTCGATTATTTCCAACCCAATTTGCGGCATAAATACACTCTCTGAACTTTTCACTCTAAACATATATTTAGAATATAAAAATTTTAATGTATAATATATACCTCAAATTCATAGTCGGTTATTTATTAAATTTGCATACATTTAGTGTATTCAAACTACGGATACTATTTCAATTTAAAACTAATAATATGAATTATATTTTGAAAATAATTTTATATTTTTGCTGCACCCTATAAGCATTTAATGGATTAATTTTCGAAGATTCGGAAACTAATTGCATGTATTTTTCAAAAATACGGATAAATTATGTTGTGCTGGTAGCACTAGCCTACGGCCCATGGAACAAAATTCTCTCTAAAAATGAATAAGTGAATACGCTGTGAGAACCAGCTGTAAGTATACCATTTGTTGAATGGATGGTATACTCATAGCTTGAAAAATAGTGACTATTCACTGATTCGCAGTAAATTCTACTACTCAAGTTTAAGAGAGCTCATTTTATGTATTATATCTCTTCTTTTCTTACATACATATAGGGTACAAATACCATTTATGGCCACTGCACCATTTTTGGACATTTAATACTTCATTTTAATTAATGAAAAAGTATAAAATAAGATTTATATTGTAACAGTATGATAAAAGTATCTTAGTACAGATTTAAAAAATTAATTATCATTGCAGATTTTGCAAATTATTTTATTTTAATTTTTCAAGTGTTCAAAACTGGCCAAAAACGGTACCTCTACTCTATATCAATTATTATTTTTATTAAACATAAATTATTGTTTATAAATATATTTACCTCGATAGTAAGTTGCGATCCCGCCCAAGCAAATATGTAAACTTGTATTAGTTTCAAACAAGCGTGTGCGGAGCATAATATCATTGATATAATAGGTATCGTTTTTGCCTATTAAATTATTTATAATATATTATAATATCGCGATGTATGCATGAAATATCTGACGTAACCATGATTAATTTTAACTTAAAATAGTCAATCCATTTATAAAATTTCCAATATATCAACTTTCTTTTTGGCTGCAAATCTGAATTTTTTCATTTTATCCCATCGATATTTTATTTACTACGTAAAATTTAAAATTTATGAAAAAAAAAATTTAATTGGCAATTATATAAATTTTAAATATTTTCTAATAATTAGCTACTTATCTCATTATTTTTCATATCAATTTATGTATGTATTTTGTGACAAAGAAAAAATTGAGCAAACTGAGTTATTAAAATTCATGATTACAATAGCTATTGAATTATCTGTAGCTTTTAAAATCATAAGTAAATTTAAACTAAAACATGTTTGCCAAATAAAGTGATTCTAAAAAAATGGTATATTTTGATTTTAGTATACTGAAAGTATAACATTTATTAAAATTATTCTTTTTGATATTTATATCTTTTTAGCAAAATATAGAATATTAAACACTAAAAATACTGATTAATGTGTTCATAAACGATAAATTATTAAAATAGTAATAACTTACGTGAGAAAGTTGAAAAATGACAGCGCAAAGTACAATCGCATTAACATTCATAGTCCATAGGATTATTGGTCCATAAATTTTTTGAACTTTTTTGCAGCATTTCAATAATATTTCATACTTATCAACGCACTGACGTATTATTAACTCACTATTATTTTTATCTAATGTTAATATATGGTATGATATTTCCCGTAACATGCCAATCAATTGAAAAATGTAATATGTATAAAGGCTATCTAGACTAGAGGTAATGAAAATCATGCTCGCTGTTAATAAATACTCATCAATAAAATAAAAATTGTACAATAAGCTATTGCGTTGCGCTTTCAAAGGATAGATTGTTAGAAAGATAAGATTGTATTCAATAGGCCATATTCGATGGCGACATTGATTTATTATGAAGATGATTGGATCGATTGCATACGAAATGCAAACAATCGTGACAAATGTCGTGATGAATATGGGCCAGCGTCGAAAAGTTGTTACTTTATTTAACACTAAATTTGACATTTCGGGTGATTGTAATAATTTATCAAAATATGGATCCAGAACCGTATGCAAATCGTCCACATCTTTACGATTTATTATAAAACATGCTGCCTTATAACAAAGAAAAGTTATTTTTAAGTATTCTTTGTGCAAATTCAAAAATTTTATTAACTCTTTGTGGTTACATCCCTTGATAATTTCACATTTTTTAAATTTATCGAAACAATAAATTAATCAGTTTTTACAAAAATATTATTATTTTGACACTACGGATCATAACTCGGAAAAAGTTTAATGTTTATCAATCATCCAATTTTTAAAGGATATATTTCATCATAACCAATAATTGATTCATAGAAACTTTTCCTAGAGTTGATTGTTGGAATAAGTTGGGCTACGGCAACCACAAAGGGTTAAGGTTTTTTTTTTTTTTAATCAAAATAATTGATAACAAACTTTTATCATAACTGTAGAAAAACCTAGTAGTGTACTTAAGCTTCTGGTTGCAAGACTTATATTAGCGATATTGGTGATAAAAAAATTAAACACACCGACAATCGGAATTAAGAAAAAAGAGAGATATATACGAAGTAACGAACGGTGTATTAAATTTGAATCATCTTTTGTCCAAAGACCAACAATAAAGAGTAATCGTTTGATACTGTTTTTAAATTTATCGAACTCTAACTGTTTATCTGCAACCATATTTCTGAACAGTAAAAAAAAAAAAATAAACGACAAAGTATAGTTTAATAAGCCAATTTAAAATGACATTTTGAAAATAAAAAAATACTTAATTGTTGCAGAATATACTGATAGATTGTAGCAAACGGGTGTAGAGAAAAGAGTAGAAAGGCACTTTCAAGCTTAATTGCCCATTTAAGGAATATGACTGCTGATAATTGCAACAACAGTTATATCGATTTTCATTTTTATACATTGTAGTGGGGACGTCAGTCTTAGCACAACTTTCAACTTGAACAGATCGTTTAAATACAAAGTTGCTTCAGTTGTTTTATAAGTTTTGTTTGATACCACAAAAAATTTTTTGAATCTCTTAACACTTGAACTAAATATTTGATATCAAACATCAATCACATGCTTACTACTTTATCGTTGCTACAATTTTTAATGTATAGTGTTTGGTATTTAACAGAAGTAAGTGATATTATTTCTCTGATTAAGAGAAACGATTCAAAAAGATTTGCAATGTTAAATGCCCATAAGAAGGTCGATTCAAAAGTATTCAAAAGCATTAAAAAATATTAAAAATTTTTTTTTCTAATTGTTTCAAATCGTTTCTTTTAATAAGGGTTGTTATTATACATAAAAAATTGACCTCTTAATAACTGTACATGATTTTATTGTGTACTTGAATATCGAAACGTTTCTCGTGCAATGAAAATTAAAAAAATTCATGTAATCTGACTTTAAAGGAGACTTAAAGGGTAGTTAGGGGTGGCCTGCAATTTTCGTCTGACGTCCGAAACATTTAAGAAATCTAGATTCAGAAGATTTTTTATTTTTCATTTTGTTTTTTTATTCTCGTTCCGCAAAAAACGTTCCGGTTTACAGGTACATACTTTATTTTCAAGTTCCATCATTAAATTCTATAAAAATATACACTTAATGTATCAACGTAAGCTTATATCAGTTTCAAAAATTTTCTGCTGATTTTCAAAATTTCAAAATTAGCCTCGAATATTTAAACATTCGGTTCAAATGTTTTTAATAATAAATAGTAAGATATTGTTGTATTAATAACCTAAAAAATTGATTAATTAATAGTAGTGGAGAATGGTAATTGTTTATATAATTACTGTTCATTTACCGCTGAAAACATATCAATTGACACAGTCGTGAAGTGGTAGGCTCTCATAACGAGTGGTTTTTGAGTAAGCATAATAATTAACGAATTTATTAGCTGCTTGTTTCCAATCCAATTAGCATGATATATTGCGTCTCTTAATTTATCACTCTATTAAAACAAAAATATTCAAAATGAACTATCACCAATAATTAAATTTCACAACTAATTATGGTACCTCAGTAGTCAACCGTGTTCCTGACCAAGCGTAAAGATAAACTTGTGTTAGTTTTAACCCTGCATGTCCTGCACATATTATTGCTACCGTAATAGGTATAGTTTTTGCCTATTTTTATAAAAAAATTCATTGTATTACATATTATACTTATCAGGGGTTATCAGATACTTTCGGCTGAGTTTTTATCGGAAGTACTGTTCGTGGACTTGAGTGTAAATAGAAAAAAATGCAAACCCCTCTTATGAATAGATACAGTAGTTACTCAAAAAGATGACAAAATAAAAAAAATTTTTAGGTTTCGTAATCCATTTTTTTAAATTCTTTGAAATTAAAAACAAAAGAAGTTATACTAAAAAAAATATAGTTTTTTTTAAATCTTGAAAGAAAATTATCACCATTAATTTATGATGATTAATCATAGTTTAATATAGAATCTTTTGTCTTTTAAAATTTCCAAGACATACTACGGTAAAAAATAATCAGCTACCCAATTACAAAGTCCAGTAAGAAAAAAAGTTTTTAGATCTTTGTTTCGAGAATTTTTACAATAGTACACTCTAATACCGCGTGTGTTACAAGTATATTATTTTAACACACATAAAATGTGTTCCATGTTTTAGGTCATAAGCTATAGTTTTTTGTAGTCACTTAAAACACATTTCACGGTGTGATAAACTTCTATAGATTGCTTATAGCATTTCAATGTTATTTGGCATGTGTGTTAGTTTCGACTACACACTTGGTTTTAGAGTGTGATTTTTTTCACAAATTATTCCATCTTTTTTTCATTAATATATTTCTTGTTGACTCAGAAATACATGTATGTTAATTTTCTTTCAAAAAACGAATTTGAAAAGAAGTGAAAACCAGCAATTACTGAGCTTTTTAATTGGGTAGTTGTAATTTATTAAAAAAAAAAAATGATAATGACATCAAAAGTGATGATAACTATTCATATATGCTTATAGAATAACTTTCCTTTGACTCACATGAGAAAGTTGGAAGATAACTGCGCAAAGTATGATCGCATTTGTCTTCATAGTCCATAGTATTATTGGTCCATAAATTTTTTCCATTTTATGGCGACACTCCAACAATATTTCGTACTTGATAACACATTGTCGTACAATTATTTCTGAATTCGTGTCTTGATCAATAAGCGATATATCATGTGCAATTTCACGGAGCATGCCAATTATTTGAAAAATATGGTAAATAAAAAGACTATCAAAACTACCAGTTATGAAAATAATGCTAAATGTTGTTAAGTACTCATTGACGAAGTGAAAATTGTAGATAAATGTATGGGGTGGAGGGCACCAAGGATAGAATGTGGGAAAAATAAGATTATATTTAATTGGGTGGATGTCGTGTTTCCATTGGTTTATTATTGACAAAATTGGAACTATTGCGTAGGAAATGCACGTAAGTGTCACAAATCCCGTTATCAATATCGGCAATCGTCGAAAAGTTGTTATTCCTTCAGAAACAATATTTGATAGTTTTGGTTTCCTTATTAAATCATCATAATATGAATCCAGGGTTTCATGCAATTCATTTACGTCCTTACGGTTGACTTGGATGCAAACTGCCTTGCAACAAAAAAAATATAAATTGATTCTTTTATATTCGGCATCGATAGAAAATGTTAAAACTTTTTTTTCATTTAATAATGACGCACTTTCACCATAACTGTTGAAAACCCGACCAGTGTACTTAAGCTTTTTGTAGCGAGATTGACATTTGAAATGTGTGTTTTAAAAAAATTGAACACGCCGATAATTGGAATTAAAAAAAATGATATATGCAAACACAGTAACGAACGGAATAAAAAATTTGATTTTTTTGATGACCACAGACCGACGATTGCCAGTAAATATTTCATAACATTTTTGAACTTTTTATACTCTAAATGTCTCTCTGTTGTTTCCGAACGCATGGTTTTAAAAATAAAATACTGAGTAGTTGGTAGTTTAATAATAAGACTGACATTTAACAAAATTGATGTAAAAAATATTGTGGTGGAAGATAAATTGTTGAAAATAACGAGACGAAATAAACGATTTGCGTTTTTAAAATTAATTGTACAGTCAATTTGTGTAAAAGGCTTTGACAGATGATTGTTGGTAATTGATATGATACATGCGATAATGGGTTTTTTATCGATTAGAAAAATTTACGAATGCAGCTGTCGCAAAGCTTCAGTCTTAGTTCAACTACCATGCAGTATAGAACTTTGAGGAAACTGTTTTTATTGTCATTGTATTGAGCTTGTTTTTAGTTCACTGTTATTTGTCAATAAATATGTGAAGAGTGAAATAATATTTTCGAATATACTTTCGAGTATTAGACGAGTTAATTAGAATTAAAACACTTTTTTCCGGTAGATATTAGAAAATCAACTGATATCATGAGTTGACGTTTAAATGTTCGTGTACATTAATCGTTTACGTCAAATCGGTGATTAATCCAGTGAACGAACACTATCAGTAAATAAGCTTTATTTAATTTCTACCATCATTTAAATTTTAATCACAATTACTTAAAAAAAATACTTCATTGCTGTTTGATTAAGAACTTTTAAGACTTGGACTCTAATAACATTAATAAATTCAATTATAATTTTTTGCATCGAACTTTCATATTGAATACTTACAATATTAAATGTGTATCAAAAATTAATAAAGAGTTAAAAATAAATTCAATTAGAAAGTATTTCTAGTAAAGGTCATTGTCATTAATGAAAATAATTATAAGTTTGTGGGTTGTGTGTAAAAAGTTGGCATAGCACAAAAAATTTGTGTGCCAGTTCAAATTATACGAGACTTAATTATTAAACGAAGAAAAATCATACGAATCAAATTTCAGTCGAAAATAAAATAATCATTTTAATCAAAATCGATAGCTTGAAATTTTGAGTAAATGTCAATCTTCAATTTTCAAAATATACTGCGAGTTTGAAATTAGTACATTTTTTCCATAAATGAAGATATATTGCGATACGAACACAACCATTCCAATGCGCACTGGGTACAGGAAAGTACAAAGAATAGGGTGATAAATAAAGCTACTAGTGTTTGTAAAGCAAAGAGAAAGAGAGCGACACTAACTAGCTAATACTATACCATAACACTAAACAACGACGGTTTTGAATTTTGCTGGTTGTGTCCCTACTATCTGATAACTTACCCAAAAATTCTTGAAGATTTTCATGCTTAGAAGCTAAACTACCTGATTAAAAAAATCCATATAGGAATCCAGCCTAGATTCCTATGTGGGTTCTCACATGGCGTTTTCGGATGTACTCCCATATGGTTTTCTATAGGAATATTAATCTGTTCTTTTATTCAGATATACGTATCAATAGACGACAAACATAGAAATCCAGATTCCTATATGAATTTTCCACAAAGAAATCCAGGTAATTATAGTTTCCTATGTGTATTTTTTACATGGGAATCCAGGAACCCAGTTTCCTATGTGAAATTCCTATATGGAAATGTATCCTCAGTTTTCTATGTGGATTTCCCACTCTCTGAATCTAAAACAGTGAAAACCACTAAAAGGTAGTGTATATACACTGTTTCAGATTTAGAGAGCATATAGGAATCCAAATCAGATAATTTCCTACATGAATTCTTATATATATCCATACTTTTCTATATGGATTTCTATGGGTTCACATCGATTTTTTTGATAGGGTACTGATAAAATAAAACTTAAAAAATGGTTTATTAAAATATAAGATCATTTTTTTTTTTCAATACCAAAATAATGTGATACTCATATAATTTATGACTCTTGCTCAAAAGTGTTTAACAGTAAAAAATATGATGCTGTAGTATTCAAAACCTAAGAATGGAATAAATTATAAAATTAATAACTTATTAATATAACAAAAATTAGTCAGCTTACCGATCCGAACATTTCAACTGAAACTATCGAATAGTTACAAGCCGTCAAGATTAGTGGTTTTTGCGACAGCATAATAATAATTGAACGCATATAACGTTTTTTTCCGACCCAATTAGCAGCGTAAATAGCTGCTCTGCAATCTTCACTCTGTTAACGATAAAAAAAAACAAACTGGAGTTGAATTCCAACCAATAATTAAAATTTATCGCATTACTTCAGCAGTTAAACGTGATCCCGCCCATGCGTAGATGAATACTTGAATCAATTTAACACCTGCATACGCTGTAAATAAAATTATCCTCCCTACAGATATTGAGCTCATCTACCAAATAATGAATAATGGAGTACAAAATCTATTAATATTTGAATAATAATATAAAAAATATTTTACTTGACTAAGTTGAAAAGTAACTGCGCATAATATTACAGCATTAGTTCCCATTGTCCAGAGTATAATTGGACCATAAATTCTTTGGAGCTTTCTACAGCATTTAATTAATGTTTCGTATTGATAAACGCATTCACGTACTATTAAGTCACTTGATTCTTTTGTATCCCGATTGTCATCTGCATGCGTTAAACGGTATGATATTTCACGTAAAAATCCAATCATTTGAAAAACATGGAGTGAATAAAGATTATCAACACCAATAGTAATACAAATAATACTTAAAATCGTCATAGATTCAGTCAGAAAATGCAATCTATAACGAAAACCATTCGGCGGAATATTCCAGTTATAGATCGAAGGAAATGGTAATGGATATTTAATATGTTCAGATCCACGTATCAATTGGGAAATAATGAATATTATTGGTATTATTATGTAAGACATGCAAGCAACGACAACGAAAAATATTGCAACATAAGATAGCCATCTAAATGTTGTGATTTGTTTCAGTATGATGTTTGTCATTTTTGGATTCCGTATAATTTTGTTGTAACGTGAATCCAGCATTTCGTGTAGATCTTTAACATCATCGCGGTTTAACACAACACACATTCCCTTAATAAAAATGACTATGAAAATTTTAATGAACAATATTTATTGAAAAACACTTAACTTACTTTTACGATAACAGTTAAAAAACTTGCTAACAGACTGAAACTTTTAGTGGCAAGTGACACATTCAAAAAATGGGTTTTAAAAAAATTAAATACACCGATGAAAGGCAATAAACATGTTGACATTTGTAAATAAATTATTGATCGACTGAGCAGAGTTGACTTTTGAGGCGGCCATAGTCCGATTAGATTTAGCAGAACTTTTATCACGTTTTCGTATGCAATATATTCAGATAATTTGTCTTGACTCATTTTTGAGTATTAATTTAATGATGATAAATAAGATAATAGGGCAATTTTAAAAAGGTTTTGATAGAAATTACTCTGAATATTAAATTCTGAGAACCTAACGACATATGTAGGAATATATTTTTAAGTGGTCTATTATATTTTTGTTGCGCTGTTGATCAATTTGAGACAATTAAAGTTTGAAGAAAATACGATGTTTATTTTAATAGTTTAACTATTGATTGAAAAATTTTATAGAGTGCGCTAGGGTGTCAGTCATATTTTAAACCTCAACCTGAGCAAATCGTTGAGAGATAAAGTTCAATGAAGGTTGTTTTATTAATTTTTATTAAAAGAAACGGTACCGATTTTTCTTATTAATTAAAAAGAAAAGTGTAAAGTATGTTATTTAATTTTTTAATGAGTATCAAAAATTCTTTTATAATGAGTAATTATAAAATGATAAGAACTTTCTTGGATTATGTTTTTAAATGAGTTTAGTGTGAGTTTTTTAAAAATATACTATAAATACTTTTTCTTGTTAACTAATTTGAATAATATATTTTGAAATATTTATAAATGAATGATATACTGAAAAAAAAAATATTTATGTGAATGATAAATTGTTGTTCTATTAACATGATTGGTGATTATTAATATATAAAAGAGGGCCAAGTAAAATGGAGATCTTGAGGAGTTAATACATTTTGTAACTTTTCCATTGGTTATAAAACAAATAGCATAACTTTTCAAGTCACAAGTAAAATTTTTGTTCATTTTTGGGTACAAGGAGGTACGTTCCAATTTCAAGTAATTTTCTATAGAAGCTTTTCAAAAGTAATAATGAAAGTTATAAATAACCAATCAGAAAATTTCTTACAAAAACTTAAGCTTCAATTTGCTAGGCCTCCCTTTGCCCTAAATTAATGTGGTACTTTATCACAAGTTATATGATTTTCATATCGTCAAATGAACCCTTAACTATAAAAAAAATCTATGTTGTACAAAATTGATTTTCAATCATCAAATGAATTATTTAAAAACACACATGCACACATTTTTAAATATTTACTATTAAAGTAAATACTAATCGCTAACTACACATTATTGAATATGGTCATAAAAATTATATTTTTTCAGCAAAAGTGTTAAGTAATAAAAAATAAGACAATGTAGTATTCAAAACCTAAAAGAAAACAAAAAGAAATTCAGTATATAAAATTACTTTTTTTCATAAATATTACAAAATATATTTACCGACATAAACACATCCATCGACACAACTGTAAAATTGCATGCTGTTAAAATCAAAGGTTTTTGTGACAACATAATAATAATCGAGTGCATAAAACGCTTGTTGCCAACCCAATCAGCAGCATAAATGGCTGCTCGACATTTATCGCTCTGTTGATAAAGGAAAAAAAAATTTTATTTCTGACACTCAAAATGTTAAATGCAATCTTTTTTTCCTCAAAAAATTTATACACTGTAAAAAATCGGGAGTGAATTCGGAATCATTACAGATTTAGATAAAATCCAAATTCAGTAGGCGTTCCGGGGTTTTAGAAAAAAATTACTTCACATCCAGATAGCAAAATGACGTCTTGATGAGTTCTGAATGAGTTCCTATTTATTATTTGGACGTCTTATCAACATCTTAAAGAAGTCTTTAAGAAGTTCTCAAGATGTCGAATGAGCCACCTAGCGGACTCAGTAAGACGTCTTTAAAAAGAATTCTCAAAGAGTTCTTTTTTCTGACTTCGTTAATTAGACTTCATTATGAATTTACCATGACATCTTTAAGGAGCTCCTAATTTTGACTTCATAAAAAGTTAAAAAACGAATACATTAAGAGGTCAAAAAACTGACGTCTTATTTATGGAGTCTTCAAGAACTCTTAATTAAGAGTTCTTAAAAATGACACCTTTAAGAAGTCATTATAGACTTCTTGATGACTCCTTCAAAAAGACGTCGTGAAGCAGTCATTCCGACTTGAATGCTGTCTGGGCATATGGAGTCAATCGGGAGTTTGTTTTCAGATGTGATTTCAAAGTGATCTGGATTTTATTTAAAATATCGAATTCATTCAGGATTTAATCCGCGTTCACTCCGATAATTTTTCACAGTGTATAATTTAGAATGATTTTTTATTTTGTAAAAATTTGAATTTTCTATCAAAAAAAAGAAAAAAATAACAACCACAAAACATAACATTAATATTGCAATTAAAAGTTTTTTGTACCTCAGCAGTTAAAAGTGAACTTGCCCATGCATAAATAAATACTTGACTAAATTTCGCCCCTGCGTAGGTAGTAAATAAAATAATTCGACTAACTGATACAGAATTCATCTGCCAAATAATAAATAATAAATAATATTAAAATGTTATATTTATTTATAAGTTATAAACAATAATAATAATATTTTTTACTTGGCTTAGCTGAAAAATAACGGCGCATAATATAATAGCGTTTGTTCCCATTGTCCAGAGGATAATTGGACCATAAATTTTTTGAAGTTTATTACGACAATTTATTAATGTTTCATATTGACTCATACACTCACGTACAACTATTTCACTGGATTCTTTATTTTGTTCATTAAAATTTATCATGCGGTACGCAATAACACGTAAAAATCCAATCATTTGGAAAACATAATGCGTGTAAAGATTGTCCACACCAACAGTTATGCAAATAACACTCAAAACAGTTAACGATTCATTTAGAAAATGAAGTTTGAAACGATAACTGTCTGGCGGAATACTCCAACTGTATATTGCAGGAAATGGCAATATATGTTTTATTGGTTTTATTCCTTTGATTGATTGGTTAATCATCGAAATGAGTGGAATAACAACGTAAGACAAACATGAAATAGCGACAAATATTGACATTGTGTAGGACAGTCGCCGAAAAGTTGTGACTTGTTTCAAAATAGCCTTTTTCATTTTTGGATTTGATATCAATTTATGATAATGTGAGCTCAAGGTTTCATTGAGTTCATTAACATCTTGACGATTCAAAATTATACAGAATCCCTCGATAAAAATAAACGTTGAAATATTGCCAATTGACAAAGAAAACTTATTTTTATTTTTTATTAACAAAAAGTTACTTACTTTTAAAATTATTGTCAGAAAACTCACTAATATACTTAAACCTCTAGTTACGAAAAACACATTAGTAATATAAGTTTTCAAAAAATTATAAATACCAATCATTGGTAACAAAGACATGGACATTTGTAAATGAAGAATAGAGCGATTTATGATACTGTTAGAATCATTAGCTGATGTCTTTAACCCGAGAATAGAAAGAATTATTTTTATGAAATTTTCGTATTCGATGTAACTAGATAATTCGTCCTGACTCATTGTCGAATATAAGTTAAGTGACGACAAATAACATAATGGCTCGATTATGAATCGTTTCTAACTGAAAACATTATTTTCAAGCATATTATAACAAAATATTGTCCATTAAATAACAAATTCATGGAAACAATAACATTGAATTGGGCAATTTAATACTTTTATATTTTAAACCAATTAAGTAGTTTAAAGTTTGAAAAGGTAACCATACTCAATTATTATAATAGTTTTAATATTGATTCAAAAAAATTGTAGAGTGCGCTACAGTACCAGTTACAGTTCCAACTTCAAACTAAACAAATCAGTCTGGGTTAACTTTTTCCCTGTAGAATTTAGTGACGTAAATGTAAAAGATGTTTTAAATTTTTATATTTTGTTATTGAAACTGTGAGTTTTTAAATTTTTAAACTAAATAAATTTTTAGTCGAATTATTGCATTGAAAAATATAGTTAAATCAAATATAAGATGTGTTATGCTATTAATCTATAATAATAAAATTTACTAGAACGCTGCGAAGGAAATTGTCGAGACGGATGGTAAACGCCGGACATTAGATGACTTTCATTCCGCAGTAGAATCTATAGCTTAAATTAAATACTATCGGATGGTTTTTTCAGTGCACTGTAAAAAATTTTCAAAGTGAATGCGGATTAAATCCGGAGTGAATCACTGTTAACTTATTTAATCCCCTCAGAGTGAAATTTACTCCAACACGGAAAAAAATAGGTGCTACAACAGGACGCAGTCTTGTGGAAGCAACAGGATTTTCATGTTACAGTAACAGGATAAGAAACGAGTTTTATGTATCAATTTTTTTTGTCAGTACAGTCGAATTTTTTACTTTGAAAAAAAAAATCTGTCTGTCGGTTGACCCTGCAGGCCAGCCCTGAAACTTCCCGCTGTTTCCAACTCCATGAGCTCGGAAATGTTGCTGTGATACATTTTCCAGCTCTTCGAGCTATAATCGAACGGACTATGTAAAAATAGTACTCGTACATAAAAGGAACAGATAAGAATTTCCGTAAGTTTTCTCTCGGGTGACTCTCAATTGATTCTAGAACCTTCAGAGAAAACTTCTCCTATAACGCTGGAAACACTATATCGGAAGCCCTCGTCTGTAGCTTTCAGAGTAAATACAGAGTCAATACAGACTCAATACAGACTCGGGACTTAATGTTGAGAAAAAAATGATTTTTCTTTATTTCTATATACTAGAGCTATTTCAGAAGCCCTCGTCTGTAGCTTTCAGAGTAAATACAGAGTCAATACAGACTCAATACAGACTCGGGACTTAATGTTGAGAAAAAAATTATTTTCTTTATTTCTATATACTAGAGCTATTTCAGAAGCCCTCGTCTGTAGCTTTCAGAGTAAATACAGAGTCAATACAGACTCAATACAGACTCGGGACTTAATGTTGAGAAAAATATGATTTTTCTTTATTTCTATATACTAGAGCTATTTCAGAAGCCCTCGTCTGTAGCTTTCAGAGTAAATACAGAGTCAATACAGACTCAATACAGACTCGGGACTTAATGTTGAGAAAAAAATGATTTTTCTTTATTTCTATATACTAGAGCTATTTCAGAAGCCCTCGTCTGTAGCTTTCAGAGTAAATACAGAGTCAATACAGACTCAATACAGACTCGGGACTTAATGTTGAGAAAAAAATGATTTTTCTTGATTTCTATATACTAGAGCTATTTCAGAAGCCCTCGTCTGTAGCTTTCAGAGTAAATACAGAGTCAATACAGACTCAATACAGACTCGGGACTTAATGTTGAGAAAAATATGATTTTTCTTGATTTCTATATACTAGAGCTATTTCAGAAGCCCTCGTCTGTAGCTTTCAGAGTAAATACAGAGTCAATACAGACTCAATACAGACTCGGGACTTAATGTTGAGAAAAATATGATTTTTCTTTATTTCTATCTACTAGAGCTATTTCAAAAGCCCTCGTCTGTAGCTTTCAGAGTAAATACAGAGTCAATACAGACTCAATACAGACTCGGGACTTAATGTTGAGAAAAAAATGATTTTTCTTGATTTCTATATACTAGAGCTATTTCAGAAGCCCTCGTCTGTAGCTTTCAGAGTAAATACAGAGTCAATACAGACTCAATACAGACTCGGGACTTAATGTTGAGAAAAAAATGATTTTTCTTTATTTCTATATACTAGAGCTATTTCAGAAGCCCTCGTCTGTAGCTTTCAGAGTAAATACAGAGTCAATACAGACTCAATACAGACTCGGGACTTAATGTTGAGAAAAATATGATTTTTCTTTATTTCTATATACTAGAGCTATTTCAGAAGCCCTCGTCTGTAGCTTTCAGAGTAAATACAGAGTCAATACAGACTCAATACAGACTCGGGACTTAATGTTGAGAAAAAAATGATTTTTCTTGATTTCTATATACTAGAGCTATTTCAGAAGCCCTCGTCTGTAGCTTTCAGAGTAAATACAGAGTCAATACAGACTCAATACAGACTCGGGACTTAATGTTGAGAAAAAAATGATTTTTCTTTATTTCTATATACTAGAGCTATTTCAGAAGCCCTCGTCTGTAGCTTTCAGAGTAAATACAGAGTCAATACAGACTCAATACAGACTCGGGACTTAATGTTGAGAAAAATATGATTTTTCTTTATTTCTATATACTAGAGCTATTTCAGAAGCCCTCGTCTGTAGCTTTCAGAGTAAATACAGAGTCAATACAGACTCAATACAGACTCGGGACTTAATGTTGAGAAAAATATGATTTTTCTTTATTTCTATATACTAGAGCTATTTCAGAAGCCCTCGTCTGTAGCTTTCAGAGTAAATACAGAGTCAATACAGACTCAATACAGACTCGGGACTTAATGTTGAGAAAAAAATGATTTTTCTTTATTTCTATATACTAGAGCTATTTCAGAAGCCCTCGTCTGTAGCTTTCAGAGTAAATACAGAGTCAATACAGACTCAATACAGACTCGGGACTTAATGTTGAGAAAAAAATGATTGTTCTTGATTTCTATATACTAGAGCTATTTCAGAAGCCCTCGTCTGTAGCTTTCAGAGTAAATACAGAGTCAATACAGACTCAATACAGACTCGGGACTTAATGTTGAGAAAAAAATGATTTTTCTTGATTTCTATATACTAGAGCTATTTCAGAAGCCCTCGTCTGTAGCTTTCAGAGTAAATACAGAGTCAATACAGACTCAATACAGACTCGGGACTTAATGTTGAGAAAAAAATGATTTTTCTTTATTTCTATATACTAGAGCTATTTCAGAAGCCCTCGTCTGTAGCTTTCAGAGTAAATACAGAGTCAATACAGACTCAATACAGACTCGGGACTTAATGTTGAGAAAAAAATGATTTTTCTTTATTTCTATATACTAGAGCTATTTCAGAAGCCCTCGTCTGTAGCTTTCAGAGTAAATACAGAGTCAATACAGACTCAATACAGACTCGGGACTTAATGTTGAGAAAAAAATGATTTTTCTTGATTTCTATATACTAGAGCTATTTCAGAAGCCCTCGTCTGTAGCTTTCAGAGTAAATACAGAGTCAATACAGACTCAATACAGACTCGGGACTTAATGTTGAGAAAAATATGATTTTTCTTTATTTCTATATACTAGAGCTATTTCAGAAGCCCTCGTCTGTAGCTTTCAGAGTAAATACAGAGTCAATACAGACTCAATACAGACTCGGGACTTAATGTTGAGAAAAAAATGATTTTTCTTGATTTCTATATACTAGAGCTATTTCAGAAGCCCTCGTCTGTAGCTTTCAGAGTAAATACAGAGTCAATACAGACTCAATACAGACTCGGGACTTAATGTTGAGAAAAAAATGATTTTTCTTTATTTCTATATACTAGAGCTATTTCAGAAGCCCTCGTCTGTAGCTTTCAGAGTAAATACAGAGTCAATACAGACTCAATACAGACTCGGGACTTAATGTTGAGAAAAATATGATTTTTCTTTATTTCTATATACTAGAGCTATTTCAGAAGCCCTCGTCTGTAGCTTTCAGAGTAAATACAGAGTCAATACAGACTCAATACAGACTCGGGACTTAATGTTGAGAAAAATATGATTTTTCTTTATTTCTATATACTAGAGCTATTTCAGAAGCCCTCGTCTGTAGCTTTCAGAGTAAATACAGAGTCAATACAGACTCAATACAGACTCGGGACTTAATGTTGAGAAAAAAATGATTTTTCTTTATTTCTATATACTAGAGCTATTTCAGAAGCCCTCGTCTGTAGCTTTCAGAGTAAATACAGAGTCAATACAGACTCAATACAGACTCGGGACTTAATGTTGAGAAAAAATGATTTTTCTTTATTTCTATATACTAGAGCTATTTCAGAAGCCCTCCTCTGTAGGTTTCAGAGTAAATACAGAGTCAATACAGACTCAATACAGACTCGGGACTTAGTGTTGGAAAAAGAAATAATTTTTCTTGATTTCTATATACTAGAGCTATTTCAGAAGCCCTCGTCTGTAGCTTTCAGAGTAAATACAGAGTCAATACAGACTCAATACAGACTCGGGACTTAATGTTGAGAAAAAAATGATTTTTCTTTATTTCTATATACTAGAGCTATTTCAGAAGCCCTCGTCTGTAGCTTTCAGAGTAAATACAGAGTCAATACAGACTCAATACAGACTCGGGACTTAATGTTGAGAAAAAAATGATTTTTCTTGATTTCTATATACTAGAGCTATTTCAGAAGCCCTCGTCTGTAGCTTTCAGAGTAAATACAGAGTCAATACAGACTCAATACAGACTCGGGACTTAATGTTGAGAAAAAAATGATTTTTCTTGATTTCTATATACTAGAGCTATTTCAGAAGCCCTCGCCTGTAGCTTTCAGAGTAAATACAGAGTCAATACAGACTCAATACAGACTCGGGACTTAATGTTGAGAAAAAAATTATTTTCTTTATTTCTATATACTAGAGCTATTTCAGAAGCCCTCGTCTGTAGCTTTCAGAGTAAATACAGAGTCAATACAGACTCAATACAGACTCGGGACTTAATGTTGAGAAAAAAATGATTTTTCTTGATTTCTATATACTAGAGCTATTTCAGAAGCCCTCGTCTGTAGCTTTCAGAGTAAATACAGAGTCAATACAGACTCAATACAGACTCGGGACTTAATGTTGAGAAAAAAATGATTTTTCTTTATTTCTATATACTAGAGCTATTTCAGAAGCCCTCGTCTGTAGCTTTCAGAGTAAATACAGAGTCAATACAGACTCAATACAGACTCGGGACTTAATGTTGAGAAAAATATGATTTTTCTTTATTTCTATATACTAGAGCTATTTCAGAAGCCCTCGTCTGTAGCTTTCAGAGTAAATACAGAGTCAATACAGACTCAATACAGACTCGGGACTTAATGTTGAGAAAAAAATGATTTTTCTTGATTTCTATATACTAGAGCTATTTCAGAAGCCCTCGTCTGTAGCTTTCAGAGTAAATACAGAGTCAATACAGACTCAATACAGACTCGGGACTTAATGTTGAGAAAATATGATTTTTCTTGATTTCTATATACTAGAGCTATTTCAGAAGCCCTCGTCTGTAGCTTTCAGAGTAAATACAGAGTCAATACAGACTCAATACAGACTCGGGACTTAATGTTGAGAAAAAAATTATTTTCTTTATTTCTATATACTAGAGCTATTTCAGAAGCCCTCGTCTGTAGCTTTCAGAGTAAATACAGAGTCAATACAGACTCAATACAGACTCGGGACTTAATGTTGAGAAAAATATGATTTTTCTTGATTTCTATATACTAGAGCTATTTCAGAAGCCCTCGTCTGTAGCTTTCAGAGTAAATACAGAGTCAATACAGACTCAATACAGACTCGGGACTTAATGTTGAGAAAAAATTATTTTCTTTATTTCTATATACTAGAGCTATTTCAGAAGCCCTCGTCTGTAGCTTTCAGAGTAAATACAGAGTCAATACAGACTCAATACAGACTCGGGACTTAATGTTGAGAAAAATATGATTTTTCTTTATTTCTATATACTAGAGCTATTTCAGAAGCCCTCGTCTGTAGCTTTCAGAGTAAATACAGAGTCAATACAGACTCAATACAGACTCGGGACTTAATGTTGAGAAAAAAATGATTTTTCTTTATTTCTATATACTAGAGCTATTTCAGAAGCCCTCGTCTGTAGCTTTCAGAGTAAATACAGAGTCAATACAGACTCAATACAGACTCGGGACTTAATGTTGAGAAAAAAATGATTTTTCTTGATTTCTATATACTAGAGCTATTTCAGAAGCCCTCGTCTGTAGCTTTCAGAGTAAATACAGAGTCAATACAGACTCAATACAGACTCGGGACTTAATGTTGAGAAAAATATGATTTTTCTTTATTTCTATATACTAGAGCTATTTCAGAAGCCCTCGTCTGTAGCTTTCAGAGTAAATACAGAGTCAATACAGACTCAATACAGACTCGGGACTTAATGTTGAGAAAAAAATGATTTTTCTTGATTTCTATATACTAGAGCTATTTCAGAAGCCCTCGTCTGTAGCTTTCAGAGTAAATACAGAGTCAATACAGACTCAATACAGACTCGGGACTTAATGTTGAGAAAAAAATGATTTTTCTTTATTTCTATATACTAGAGCTATTTCAGAAGCCCTCGTCTGTAGCTTTCAGAGTAAATACAGAGTCAATACAGACTCAATACAGACTCGGGACTTAATGTTGAGAAAAATATGATTTTTCTTTATTTCTATATACTAGAGCTATTTCAGAAGCCCTCGTCTGTAGCTTTCAGAGTAAATACAGAGTCAATACAGACTCAATACAGACTCGGGACTTAATGTTGAGAAAAAAATGATTTTTCTTTATTTCTATATACTAGAGCTATTTCAGAAGCCCTCGTCTGTAGCTTTCAGAGTAAATACAGAGTCAATACAGACTCAATACAGACTCGGGACTTAATGTTGAGAAAAAATTATTTTCTTTATTTCTATATACTAGAGCTATTTCAGAAGCCCTCGTCTGTAGCTTTCAGAGTAAATACAGAGTCAATACAGACTCAATACAGACTCGGGACTTAATGTTGAGAAAAAAATGATTTTTCTTTATTTCTATATACTAGAGCTATTTCAGAAGCCCTCGTCTGTAGCTTTCAGAGTAAATACAGAGTCAATACAGACTCAATACAGACTCGGGACTTAATGTTGAGAAAAAAATGATTTTTCTTGATTTCTATATACTAGAGCTATTTCAGAAGCCCTCGTCTGTAGCTTTCAGAGTAAATACAGAGTCAATACAGACTCAATACAGACTCGGGACTTAATGTTGAGAAAAAAATGATTTTTCTTTATTTCTATATACTAGAGCTATTTCAGAAGCCCTCGTCTGTAGCTTTCAGAGTAAATACAGAGTCAATACAGACTCAATACAGACTCGGGACTTAATGTTGAGAAAAATATGATTTTTCTTTATTTCTATATACTAGAGCTATTTCAGAAGCCCTCGTCTGTAGCTTTCAGAGTAAATACAGAGTCAATACAGACTCAATACAGACTCGGGACTTAATGTTGAGAAAAATATGATTTTTCTTTATTTCTATATACTAGAGCTATTTCAGAAGCCCTCGTCTGTAGCTTTCAGAGTAAATACAGAGTCAATACAGACTCAATACAGACTCGGGACTTAATGTTGAGAAAAAAATGATTTTTCTTGATTTCTATATACTAGAGCTATTTCAGAAGCCCTCGTCTGTAGCTTTCAGAGTAAATACAGAGTCAATACAGACTCAATACAGACTCGGGACTTAATGTTGAGAAAAAAATGATTTTTCTTGATTTCTATATACTAGAGCTATTTCAGAAGCCCTCGTCTGTAGCTTTCAGAGTAAATACAGAGTCAATACAGACTCAATACAGACTCGGGACTTAATGTTGAGAAAAAAATGATTTTTCTTGATTTCTATATACTAGAGCTATTTCAGAAGCCCTCGTCTGTAGCTTTCAGAGTAAATACAGAGTCAATACAGACTCAATACAGACTCGGGACTTAATGTTGAGAAAAAAATGATTTTTCTTTATTTCTATATACTAGAGCTATTTCAGAAGCCCTCGTCTGTAGCTTTCAGAGTAAATACAGAGTCAATACAGACTCAATACAGACTCGGGACTTAATGTTGAGAAAAAAATGATTTTTCTTGATTTCTATATACTAGAGCTATTTCAGAAGCCCTCGTCTGTAGCTTTCAGAGTAAATACAGAGTCAATACAGACTCAATACAGACTCGGGACTTAATGTTGAGAAAAAAATGATTTTTCTTTATTTCTATATACTAGAGCTATTTCAGAAGCCCTCGTCTGTAGCTTTCAGAGTAAATACAGAGTCAATACAGACTCAATACAGACTCGGGACTTAATGTTGAGAAAAATATGATTTTTCTTTATTTCTATATACTAGAGCTATTTCAGAAGCCCTCGTCTGTAGCTTTCAGAGTAAATACAGAGTCAATACAGACTCAATACAGACTCGGGACTTAATGTTGAGAAAAAAATGATTTTTCTTTATTTCTATATACTAGAGCTATTTCAGAAGCCCTCGTCTGTAGCTTTCAGAGTAAATACAGAGTCAATACAGACTCAATACAGACTCGGGACTTAATGTTGAGAAAAAATTATTTTCTTTATTTCTATATACTAGAGCTATTTCAGAAGCCCTCGTCTGTAGCTTTCAGAGTAAATACAGAGTCAATACAGACTCAATACAGACTCGGGACTTAATGTTGAGAAAAAATTATTTTCTTTATTTCTATATACTAGAGCTATTTCAGAAGCCCTCGTCTGTAGCTTTCAGAGTAAATACAGAGTCAATACAGACTCAATACAGACTCGGGACTTAATGTTGAGAAAAAAATGATTTTTCTTTATTTCTATATACTAGAGCTATTTCAGAAGCCCTCGTCTGTAGCTTTCAGAGTAAATACAGAGTCAATACAGACTCAATACAGACTCGGGACTTAATGTTGAGAAAAATATGATTTTTCTTTATTTCTATATACTAGAGCTATTTCAGAAGCCCTCGTCTGTAGCTTTCAGAGTAAATACAGAGTCAATACAGACTCAATACAGACTCGGGACTTAATGTTGAGAAAAAAATGATTTTTCTTTATTTCTATATACTAGAGCTATTTCAGAAGCCCTCGTCTGTAGCTTTCAGAGTAAATACAGAGTCAATACAGACTCAATACAGACTCGGGACTTAATGTTGAGAAAAAAATGATTTTTCTTGATTTCTATATACTAGAGCTATTTCAGAAGCCCTCGTCTGTAGCTTTCAGAGTAAATACAGAGTCAATACAGACTCAATACAGACTCGGGACTTAATGTTGAGAAAAAATGATTTTTCTTGATTTCTATATACTAGAGCTATTTCAGAAGCCCTCGTCTGTAGCTTTCAGAGTAAATACAGAGTCAATACAGACTCAATACAGACTCGGGACTTAATGTTGAGAAAAAAATGATTTTTCTTTATTTCTATATACTAGAGCTATTTCAGAAGCCCTCGTCTGTAGCTTTCAGAGTAAATACAGAGTCAATACAGACTCAATACAGACTCGGGACTTAATGTTGAGAAAAAAATGATTTTTCTTGATTTCTATATACTAGAGCTATTTCAGAAGCCCTCGTCTGTAGCTTTCAGAGTAAATACAGAGTCAATACAGACTCAATACAGACTCAGGACTTAATGTTGAGAAAAAATGATTTTTCTTTATTTCTATATACTAGAGCTATTTCAGAAGCCCTCGTCTGTAGCTTTCAGAGTAAATACAGAGTCAATACAGACTCAATACAGACTCGGGACTTAATGTTGAGAAAAAATGATTTTTCTTTATTTCTATATACTAGAGCTATTTCAGAAGCCCTCGTCTGTAGCTTTCAGAGTAAATACAGAGTCAATACAGACTCAATACAGACTCGGGACTTAATGTTGAGAAAAAAATGATTTTTCTTTATTTCTATATACTAGAGCTATTTCAGAAGCCCTCGTCTGTAGCTTTCAGAGTAAATACAGAGTCAATACAGACTCAATACAGACTCGGGACTTAATGTTGAGAAAAAATGATTTTTCTTTATTTCTATATACTAGAGCTATTTCAGAAGCCCTCGTCTGTAGCTTTCAGAGTAAATACAGAGTCAATACAGACTCAATACAGACTCGGGACTTAATGTTGAGAAAAATATGATTTTTCTTTATTTCTATATACTAGAGCTATTTCAGAAGCCCTCGTCTGTAGCTTTCAGAGTAAATACAGAGTCAATACAGACTCAATACAGACTCGGGACTTAATGTTGAGAAAAAATGATTTTTCTTTATTTCTATATACTAGAGCTATTTCAGAAGCCCTCGTCTGTAGCTTTCAGAGTAAATACAGAGTCAATACAGACTCAATACAGACTCGGGACTTAATGTTGAGAAAAAAATGATTTTTCTTTATTTCTATATACTAGAGCTATTTCAGAAGCCCTCGTCTGTAGCTTTCAGAGTAAATACAGAGTCAATACAGACTCAATACAGACTCGGGACTTAATGTTGAGAAAAATATGATTTTTCTTTATTTCTATATACTAGAGCTATTTCAGAAGCCCTCGTCTGTAGCTTTCAGAGTAAATACAGAGTGAATACAGACTCAATACAGACTCGGGACTTAATGTTGAGAAAAAAATGATTTTTCTTTATTTCTATATACTAGAGCTATTTCAGAAGCCCTCGTCTGTAGCTTTCAGAGTAAATACAGAGTCAATACAGACTCAATACAGACTCGGGACTCAATGTTGAGAAAAAAATGATTTTTCTTTATTTTGTATATACTAGAGCTATTTCAGAAGCCCTCGTCTGTAGCTTTCAGAGTAAATACAGAGTGAATACAGACTCAATACAGACTCGGGACTTAATGTTGAGAAAAAAATGATTTTTCTTTATTTCTATATACTAGAGCTATTTCAGAAGCCCTCGTCTGTAGCTTTCAGAGTAAATACAGAGTCAATACAGACTCAATACAGACTCGGGACTTAATGTTGAGAAAAAAATGATTTTTCTTTATTTCTATATACTAGAGCTATTTCAGAAGCCCTCGTCTGTAGCTTTCAGAGTAAATACAGAGTCAATACAGACTCAATACAGACTCGGGACTTAATGTTGAGAAAAAAATGATTTTTCTTTATTTCTATATACTAGAGCTATTTCAGAAGCCCTCGTCTGTAGCTTTCAGAGTAAATACAGAGTCAATACAGACTCAATACAGACTCGGGACTTAATGTTGAGAAAAAAATGATTTTTCTTTATTTCTATATACTAGAGCTATTTCAGAAGCCCTCGTCTGTAGCTTTCAGAGTAAATACAGAGTCAATACAGACTCAATACAGACTCGGGACTTAATGTTGAGAAAAAAATGATTTTTCTTTATTTCTATATACTAGAGCTATTTCAGAAGCCCTCGTCTGTAGCTTTCAGAGTAAATACAGAGTCAATACAGACTCAATACAGACTCGGGACTTAATGTTGAGAAAAAAATGATTTTTCTTTATTTCTATATACTAGAGCTATTTCAGAAGCCCTCGTCTGTAGCTTTCAGAGTAAATACAGAGTCAATACAGACTCAATACAGACTCGGGACTTAATGTTGAGAAAAAAATGATTTTTCTTTATTTCTATATACTAGAGCTATTTCAGAAGCCCTCGTCTGTAGCTTTCAGAGTAAATACAGAGTCAATACAGACTCAATACAGACTCGGGACTTAATGTTGAGAAAAAAATGATTTTTCTTTATTTCTATATACTAGAGCTATTTCAGAAGCCCTCGTCTGTAGCTTTCAGAGTAAATACAGAGTCAATACAGACTCAATACAGACTCGGGACTTAATGTTGAGAAAAAAATGATTTTTCTTTATTTCTATATACTAGAGCTATTTCAGAAGCCCTCGTCTGTAGCTTTCAGAGTAAATACAGAGTCAATACAGACTCAATACAGACTCGGGACTTAATGTTGAGAAAAAAATGATTTTTCTTTATTTCTATATACTAGAGCTATTTCAGAAGCCCTCGTCTGTAGCTTTCAGAGTAAATACAGAGTCAATACAGACTCAATACAGACTCGGGACTTAATGTTGAGAAAAAATGATTTTTCTTTATTTCTATATACTAGAGCTATTTCAGAAGCCCTCGTCTGTAGCTTTCAGAGTAAATACAGAGTCAATACAGACTCAATACAGACTCGGGACTTAATGTTGAGAAAAAATGATTTTTCTTTATTTCTATATACTAGAGCTATTTCAGAAGCCCTCGTCTGTAGCTTTCAGAGTAAATACAGAGTCAATACAGACTCAATACAGACTCGGGACTTAATGTTGAGAAAAAATGATTTTTCTTTATTTCTATATACTAGAGCTATTTCAGAAGCCCTCGTCTGTAGCTTTCAGAGTAAATACAGAGTCAATACAGACTCAATACAGACTCGGGACTTAATGTTGAGAAAAAAATGATTTTTCTTTATTTCTATATACTAGAGCTATTTCAGAAGCCCTCGTCTGTAGCTTTCAGAGTAAATACAGAGTCAATACAGACTCAATACAGACTCGGGACTTAATGTTGAGAAAAAAATGATTTTTCTTTATTTCTATATACTAGAGCTATTTCAGAAGCCCTCGTCTGTAGCTTTCAGAGTAAATACAGAGTCAATACAGACTCAATACAGACTCGGGACTTAATGTTGAGAAAAAATGATTTTTCTTTATTTCTATATACTAGAGCTATTTCAGAAGCCCTCGTCTGTAGCTTTCAGAGTAAATACAGAGTCAATACAGACTCAATACAGACTCGGGACTTAATGTTGAGAAAAAAATGATTTTTCTTTATTTCTATATACTAGAGCTATTTCAGAAGCCCTCGTCTGTAGCTTTCAGAGTAAATACAGAGTCAATACAGACTCAATACAGACTCGGGACTTAATGTTGAGAAAAAAATGATTTTTCTTTATTTCTATATACTAGAGCTATTTCAGAAGCCCTCGTCTGTAGCTTTCAGAGTAAATACAGAGTCAATACAGACTCAATACAGACTCGGGACTTAATGTTGAGAAAAAATGATTTTTCTTTATTTCTATATACTAGAGCTATTTCAGAAGCCCTCGTCTGTAGCTTTCAGAGTAAATACAGAGTCAATACAGACTCAATACAGACTCGGGACTTAATGTTGAGAAAAATATGATTTTTCTTTATTTCTATATACTAGAGCTATTTCAGAAGCCCTCGTCTGTAGCTTTCAGAGTAAATACAGAGTCAATACAGACTCAATACAGACTCGGGACTTAATGTTGAGAAAAAAATGATTTTTCTTTATTTCTATATACTAGAGCTATTTCAGAAGCCCTCGTCTGTAGCTTTCAGAGTAAATACAGAGTCAATACAGACTCAATACAGACTCGGGACTTAATGTTGAGAAAAAAATGATTTTTCTTTATTTCTATATACTAGAGCTATTTCAGAAGCCCTCGTCTGTAGCTTTCAGAGTAAATACAGAGTCAATACAGACTCAATACAGACTCGGGACTTAATGTTGAGAAAAAAATGATTTTTCTTTATTTCTATATACTAGAGCTATTTCAGAAGCCCTCGTCTGTAGCTTTCAGAGTAAATACAGAGTCAATACAGACTCAATACAGACTCGGGACTTAATGTTGAGAAAAAATGATTTTTCTTTATTTCTATATACTAGAGCTATTTCAGAAGCCCTCGTCTGTAGCTTTCAGAGTAAATACAGAGTCAATACAGACTCAATACAGACTCGGGACTTAATGTTGAGAAAAATATGATTTTTCTTTATTTCTATATACTAGAGCTATTTCAGAAGCCCTCGTCTGTAGCTTTCAGAGTAAATACAGAGTCAATACAGACTCAATACAGACTCGGGACTTAATGTTGAGAAAAAAATGATTTTTCTTTATTTCTATATACTAGAGCTATTTCAGAAGCCCTCGTCTGTAGCTTTCAGAGTAAATACAGAGTCAATACAGACTCAATACAGACTCGGGACTTAATGTTGAGAAAAAAATGATTTTTCTTTATTTCTATATACTAGAGCTATTTCAGAAGCCCTCGTCTGTAGCTTTCAGAGTAAATACAGAGTCAATACAGACTCAATACAGACTCGGGACTTAATGTTGAGAAAAAAATGATTTTTCTTTATTTCTATATACTAGAGCTATTTCAGAAGCCCTCGTCTGTAGCTTTCAGAGTAAATACAGAGTCAATACAGACTCAATACAGACTCGGGACTTAATGTTGAGAAAAAAATGATTTTTCTTTATTTCTATATACTAGAGCTATTTCAGAAGCCCTCGTCTGTAGCTTTCAGAGTAAATACAGAGTCAATACAGACTCAATACAGACTCGGGACTTAATGTTGAGAAAAAATTATTTTCTTTATTTCTATATACTAGAGCTATTTCAGAAGCCCTCGTCTGTAGCTTTCAGAGTAAATACAGAGTCAATACAGACTCAATACAGACTCGGGACTTAATGTTGAGAAAAAATGATTTTTCTTTATTTCTATATACTAGAGCTATTTCAGAAGCCCTCGTCTGTAGCTTTCAGAGTAAATACAGAGTCAATACAGACTCAATACAGACTCGGGACTTAATGTTGAGAAAAAAATGATTTTTCTTTATTTCTATATACTAGAGCTATTTCAGAAGCCCTCGTCTGTAGCTTTCAGAGTAAATACAGAGTCAATACAGACTCAATACAGACTCGGGACTTAATGTTGAGAAAAAAATGATTTTTCTTTATTTCTATATACTAGAGCTATTTCAGAAGCCCTCGTCTGTAGCTTTCAGAGTAAATACAGAGTCAATACAGACTCAATACAGACTCGGGACTTAATGTTGAGAAAAAAATGATTTTTCTTTATTTCTATATACTAGAGCTATTTCAGAAGCCCTCGTCTGTAGCTTTCAGAGTAAATACAGAGTCAATACAGACTCAATACAGACTCGGGACTTAATGTTGAGAAAAATATGATTTTTCTTTATTTCTATATACTAGAGCTATTTCAGAAGCCCTCGTCTGTAGCTTTCAGAGTAAATACAGAGTGAATACAGACTCAATACAGACTCGGGACTTAATGTTGAGAAAAAAATGATTTTTCTTTATTTCTATATACTAGAGCTATTTCAGAAGCCCTCGTCTGTAGCTTTCAGAGTAAATACAGAGTCAATACAGACTCAATACAGACTCGGGACTCAATGTTGAGAAAAAAATGATTTTTCTTTATTTCGTATATACTAGAGCTATTTCAGAAGCCCTCGTCTGTAGCTTTCAGAGTAAATACAGAGTGAATACAGACTCAATACAGACTCGGGACTTAATGTTGAGAAAAATATGATTTTTCTTTAATTCTATATACTAGAGCTATTTCAGAAGCCCTCGTCTGTAGCTTCCGGAGTAAATACAGAGTCAATACAGACTCAATACAGACTCGGGACTTAATGTTGAGAAAAAAATGATTTTTCTTTATTTCTATATACTAGAGCTATTTCAGAAGCCCTCGTCTGTAGCTTTCAGAGTAAATACAGAGTCAATACAGACTCAATACAGACTCGGGACTTAATGTTGAGAAAAAAATGATTTTTCTTTATTTCTATATACTAGAGCTATTTCAGAAGCCCTCGTCTGTAGCTTTCAGAGTAAATACAGAGTCAATACAGACTCAATACAGACTCGGGACTTAATGTTGAGAAAAAAATGATTTTTCTTTATTTCTATATACTAGAGCTATTTCAGAAGCCCTCGTCTGTAGCTTTCAGAGTAAATACAGAGTCAATACAGACTCAATACAGACTCGGGACTTAATGTTGAGAAAAAAATGATTTTTCTTTATTTCTATATACTAGAGCTATTTCAGAAGCCCTCGTCTGTAGCTTTCAGAGTAAATACAGAGTCAATACAGACTCAATACAGACTCGGGACTTAATGTTGAGAAAAATATGATTTTTCTTTATTTCTATATACTAGAGCTATTTCAGAAGCCCTCATCTGTAGCTTTCAGAGTAAATACAGAGTCAATACAGACTCAATACAGACTCGGGACTTAATGTTGAGAAAAAAATGATTTTTCTTTATTTCTATATACTAGAGCTATTTCAGAAGCCCTCGTCTGTAGCTTTCAGAGTAAATACAGAGTCAATACAGACTCAATACAGACTCGGGACTTAATGTTGAGAAAAAAATGATTTTTCTTTATTTCTATATACTAGAGCTATTTCAGAAGCCCTCGTCTGTAGCTTTCAGAGTAAATACAGAGTCAATACAGACTCAATACAGACTCGGGACTTAATGTTGAGAAAAAAATGATTTTTCTTTATTTCTATATACTAGAGCTATTTCAGAAGCCCTCGTCTGTAGCTTTCAGAGTAAATACAGAGTCAATACAGACTCAATACAGACTCGGGACTTAATGTTGAGAAAAAATGATTTTTCTTTATTTCTATATACTAGAGCTATTTCAGAAGCCCTCGTCTGTAGCTTTCAGAGTAAATACAGAGTCAATACAGACTCAATACAGACTCGGGACTTAATGTTGAGAAAAAATGATTTTTCTTTATTTCTATATACTAGAGCTATTTCAGAAGCCCTCGTCTGTAGCTTTCAGAGTAAATACAGAGTCAATACAGACTCAATACAGACTCGGGACTTAATGTTGAGAAAAAAATGATTTTTCTTTATTTCTATATACTAGAGCTATTTCAGAAGCCCTCGTCTGTAGCTTTCAGAGTAAATACAGAGTCAATACAGACTCAATACAGACTCGGGACTTAATGTTGAGAAAAAAATGATTTTTCTTTATTTCTATATACTAGAGCTATTTCAGAAGCCCTCGTCTGTAGCTTTCAGAGTAAATACAGAGTCAATACAGACTCAATACAGACTCGGGACTTAATGTTGAGAAAAAAATGATTTTTCTTTATTTCTATATACTAGAGCTATTTCAGAAGCCCTCGTCTGTAGCTTTCAGAGTAAATACAGAGTCAATACAGACTCAATACAGACTCGGGACTTAATGTTGAGAAAAATATGATTTTTCTTTATTTCTATATACTAGAGCTATTTCAGAAGCCCTCGTCTGTAGCTTTCAGAGTAAATACAGAGTCAATACAGACTCAATACAGACTCGGGACTTAATGTTGAGAAAAAAATGATTTTTCTTTATTTTGTATATACTAGAGCTATTTCAGAAGCCCTCGTCTGTAGCTTTCAGAGTAAATACAGAGTCAATACAGACTCAATACAGACTCGGGACTTAATGTTGAGAAAAAAATGATTTTTCTTTATTTCTATATACTAGAGCTATTTCAGAAGCCCTCGTCTGTAGCTTTCAGAGTAAATACAGAGTCAATACAGACTCAATACAGACTCGGGACTTAATGTTGAGAAAAAAATTATTTTCTTTATTTCTATATACTAGAGCTATTTCAGAAGCCCTCGTCTGTAGCTTTCAGAGTAAATACAGAGTCAATACAGACTCAATACAGACTCGGGACTTAATGTTGAGAAAAATATGATTTTTCTTTATTTCTATATACTAGAGCTATTTCAGAAGCCCTCGTCTGTAGCTTTCAGAGTAAATACAGAGTCAATACAGACTCAATACAGACTCGGGACTTAATGTTGAGAAAAAAATGATTTTTCTTTATTTTGTATATACTAGAGCTATTTCAGAAGCCCTCGTCTGTAGCTTTCAGAGTAAATACAGAGTCAATACAGACTCAATACAGACTCGGGACTTAATGTTGAGAAAAAAATGATTTTTCTTTATTTCTATATACTAGAGCTATTTCAGAAGCCCTCTTCTGTAGCTTTCAGAGTAAATACAGAGTCAATACAGACTCAATACAGACTCGGGACTTAATGTTGAGAAAAAAATGATTTTTCTTTATTTCTATATACTAGAGCTATTTCAGAAGCCCTCGTCTGTAGCTTTCAGAGTAAATACAGAGTCAATACAGACTCAATACAGACTCGGGACTTAATGTTGAGAAAAAAATGATTTTTCTTTATTTTGTATATACTAGAGCTATTTCAGAAGCCCTCGTCTGTAGCTTTCAGAGTAAATACAGAGTCAATACAGACTCAATACAGACTCGGGACTTAATGTTGAGAAAAAAATGATTTTTCTTTATTTTGTATATACTAGAGCTATTTCAGAAGCCCTCGTCTGTAGCTTTCAGAGTAAATACAGAGTCAATACAGACTCAATACAGACTCGGGACTTAATGTTGAGAAAAAAATGATTTTTCTTTATTTCTATATACTAGAGCTATTTCAGAAGCCCTCTTCTGTAGCTTTCAGAGTAAATACAGAGTCAATACAGACTCAATACAGACTCGGGACTTAATGTTGAGAAAAAAATGATTTTTCTTTATTTCTATATACTAGAGCTATTTCAGAAGCCCTCGTCTGTAGCTTTCAGAGTAAATACAGAGTCAATACAGACTCGGGACTTAATGTTGAGAAAAATATGATTTTTCTTTATTTCTATATACTAGAGCTATTTCAGAAGCCCTCGTCTGTAGCTTTCAGAGTAAATACAGAGTGAATACAGACTCAATACAGACTCGGGACTTAATGTTGAGAAAAAAATGATTTTTCTTTATTTCTATATACTAGAGCTATTTCAGAAGCCCTCTTCTGTAGCTTTCAGAGTAAATACAGAGTCAATACAGACTCAATACAGACTCGGGACTTAATGTTGAAAAAAATATGATTTTTCTTTATTTCTATATACTAGAGCTATTTCAGAAGCCCTCGTCTGTAGCTTTCAGAGTAAATACAGAGTGAATACAGACTCAATACAGACTCGGGACTTAATGTTGAGAAAAAAATGATTTTTCTTTATTTCTATATACTAGAGCTATTTCAGAAGCCCTCGTCTGTAGCTTTCAGAGTAAATACAGAGTCAATACAGACTCAATACAGACTCGGGACTTAATGTTGAGAAAAAAATGATTTTTCTTTATTTTGTATATACTAGAGCTATTTCAGAAGCCCTCGTCTGTAGCTTTCAGAGTAAATACAGAGTGAATACAGACTCAATACAGACTCGGGACTTAATGTTGAGAAAAATATGATTTTTCTTTATTTCTATATACTAGAGCTATTTCAGAAGACCTCGTCTGTAGCTTTCAGAGTGAATACAGAGTCAATACAGACTCAATACAGACTCGGGACTTAATGTTGAGAAAAAAATCGGTCTGTCGGTTGACCCTGTGCGCCAGCCCCAAAACTACCTGCCCATTTCGAGCTCCTTGAAAAAAATTCTTGCTCATTGTAAAACTTCAAATTCATAATTCTGTTTGTAACAAGCAATATAATTATTTTGCAAAAACATGTAATTTAAATGCCCATCTGAAAATTAATCAAAATGAAAAATAAATTTTTATCTGTGATAATATCGTAAACGTTCTGTAGCTATGACATCAATTATTACAGTAATTTTGTAAAATGAGATTCTCTTTGTATAGTAATAAAATTAAGGAATTAATAGATTTAACCGTTTAACCCTTGAAAAATGAATAAATGTGACGGTAAATAATTGTAGTTTCTTAGACATAAATTCATGTAAAATTTCTTTGAAAAAACGCTTTTACAATTGCCATGTAAATCTGTGTCAGTTTTATGTGGTTATAAAGTTGAAATAATTCTGACTTTAAATGCCATGTTTATTCTTCCTTGCGTGCTCGTCTCGGTCGTTGTGGTGAAAAATGAAACTCTCGTATCGGTCTAATGTTGCACTCGTCTTCTGGCTTCTAACCTTCTGAAATCCGAACCGTTGAATTTTTACTTCTTACACTGGTTTCAGTATATACTATTATCTTCATTATAAAACGGTAACACTATTCTTTCCAAATTTATTGTTTTCTTTTCAGTACAACCCTATCCTATTTTACAAAGAAAAGTTTCCTTTGTAATTAAAAATATAACTTTGTGAAATCACCATTTTTAATCGTATCAAATTTTTTCAGGATATTTAGTGATAGTTACAGTTTTTCACTGCCAGTAGAAAAAAAAAAAAAAATTGTAAAATTTAAAATGCAGTCAAATTGCATGCAATCAATTTTATAAATTAAAAATTCGCAGTTTTTAATTATTCAGGTCGAGAACTATGTACGACACTCGATATAAGAAAGTGTCAAAAACCCATTTTTTACCACAAGCACGGAAAGTTAAGAGGTTTACTAATTAAAGAGGGTTTCAGCGCTTTGATGGCTCATAAAAATAGTCGAGAATTCTTCAACCACTGACTTTGTTAAGCTCTCTAGCGATAGAAAATTTCAATTAAATATTTATGTATGACTAAAATTTAGTTATGCAAATATTCATATTTTTTAATTTAAATTTTAGTAAAAAAAATTAAGGTTGTCGTTAAAACGTCATGTCTTATAAAATCATAATGACTTTTCCCTTTATTTTTTCATTATCATCCGTTCATTTAAGGATTCCCAAAATGTTTTTATATGAAAAATACTTTCTTCAATATCTAATTATTTGTTTCTGTCCATAAATTTTGTGGATGTCATGTTGGATAGAGTAAAAAAAAATTGTGTTCGATGAAATTTTTTTAATGTGCCAATTACTTAAATGATTTCATTGCAATCGAAAAAGTTTATAGAGAGCCTTAAAAAAAATTTTATTTCAAGCTTATTATCCACTGGGCTTGTTGATATCACAACCTTATTAGATATTTCTTGAAAAATCCGCAGATTGTCACAAAAACCATTCAATCAATCAACTCATTAAATAAATTTCAAGAACGAATGATTTGAAAAAATTATTATTTTTTAATACTATTTTTAAGCTCAAAGAGTTTCAGGAAAGTTCGATAACTGGCGCATAATTCAATCAGTTGTTACTTTTAAGCTTTTTCCGCTATGAATATTGGCGATTTTCAAAAAATGAAGGTTATTAATTTTAGTCCATAACATGAAAATCGAGTTAATAACAAATTTTATTGTCTCTACATGGAGAAACGGAAGAGGTAATTTTTCGATGTTACATAGCAATATTGTCTTTCTTTGCATTAAAATTTTTACTATGCTAACAAAGGAAAATTTACTGTGTTAACATAGGAATCACTCGTATGCTGACACAGTAGAATTTCCTATGTTGGCATAGTAGAAGTTCCTATGTGAACGTAGAAAAATTTACTATGGAGCCGAGGGAATTGTTCCTATGTTAACATAGTAATAATTTCTATGATTGACATAGGGAAAATTACTATGTTGCATTGTAAAAATTGCTGTGTCAACATAGAAATTACTCATGTACTAATGTAGGAATTTTTGCTATGCTAACATAAGAACTTTTTCTATGTATTATAGGAAAAGCTCCTATGTAATATAGTATTTTTCCCTATATGTACATAGGAAAAAATTCTTATATCCACATAGTAATATGTACTATGCCAATATAGGGAAAATAACGTTTTTCCCGTATAGGTCCTAGAAAGCAATTTTGACTATTTCTATGATAGTTATAACTTTATAGAAAAATTTCCTATGGTAACATAGGAATTATTCCTATAATAATTCTTATGTTAGCATAGTAAAAGATACTGTGGTAACATAGGAAAAATCCTATGCTGACGTAGGAATATTTCCTATGTTGACACAGTATCTTTTACTATGCCAACATAGGAACTTTTCCTAAAATACATAGGAAATTTTCCGATGTAACATAGTATTTTTTCCTGTATTTCCATCGGGAATTTCCCTATGTTTACATCGAAAAAATTCCTATGTCCACATAGTAATAGTTACTATGCCAACATAAGAAAAATTACTGTTTTTTTTCTCCGTGTACATGTGTATTTTGAAATCGTTTGAAAATTTTATCCGAGCAAAAACACTTTCTTTTTTTTTACTTAGATTTTAAAGGTATAAAAAATTCCAACTATCGCTTAAAAACATAATATATTTGCGCTCAGAGCCTGACATTAATCAGTACGAGGATAGTATTTTCATGCTCAGTGAATCGATTCAAGATAAAAAAAACGTAATTTTATACTTTAAGAGATTAAGGTCTCCAAGTAATGCTTTATTAAGCTCTAAAACATTATTTATGATAAAAATAGAATTTTCTTGAAAAAATTCTATTTCCTCTTTAAATTTTTTCTGTACAATTTTAAAATCCATAACAATCAATGCTAAAAAAAGAATTGAACCTTAAAAAAATTCTTATCAATGGTTTGTCTTACACAGCAATCAGAAAAAAATATGTTATTATCTATAGCATTGTATCGAAACTATTGTGTACAACTGAACAAAGAATTTTTTGACGTTTAAATTTTTCGTGGAAGTATGCGAAAGCATCAGAGCATCTACACGTTGAGATGTGCATCGAATGCAAAATATCCCTCGAGTTTTTCATCAACAGCAGAGTTGATCATTCAAGCATTTTTTCGCACTCTCTGGTTCTAAAGTAAAGTCACGGTTGCAACCAGGAAAAAAGTCGACAATTGAGAAAGCGTCTTTTCCCATAAAAATAGGCAACAATAAGTTGGTGAAGGACGAGAGTGAAAGAGAAAGATAATACAAAAGGTAAGAGAGAATTAGTAAGAGAATGAGATGAGACTTTGCCGTGCGAGACTATTATATAGAATGGAAAATAATAGATGAAGGCGCGTGGCGAACAAATGACAAGTTTAGTTTCTCTGTCTTACAAGCAAGCCCATCAGCATGATGGCTTTTACTTAGTGCTTTACACTTTCTAGCTTCCTCTGCGTAACCAAATACTCGCGAAGTTTCTATGAACGTTTGTGTTGTTGTGTACCTCAAGGCGTAAACTATTTGTTAGTAGTAGGAATGTCAAGTTGTATGTTTGTGACACACGAATGTACTATAGAGAACGATTTAAGCCTTCAACAAATGAATGAGGTATAAATAGGATCTCTTGATGAGTTTCTCAAGAGTTTTGTTGTACAATGTGTTAGATATTGCATGTCAAGAAGAAGCAATAATTTGGTGAATATGATCTCAATTAATTTCTCGACTATTATATTGCGTTGCGTGAAGAATAGAGATGATCTCAAGTCATACTTGAGAAGGGGAGTGAGTGCATAAAAAATTTTAAGAGCTAAAAAAACATAAGAAGTCATGTACGATTCTTGAAGAGAGCGTATCTGGCGAGCAACTGAGCTATCGACTTCCCCCACTCCGACTTCCACGTCAGCGTATGAGGGAACAGTCATTTTTATAAGTGGATAATGGAAGATAACTTCAGGGCAATTTTTGTAATGTTATAAAGTTTCTTTTAAACGGTTAGATGGCATATAGTAGCATATGTCACCCCATGGAAACCATTTGCTGTCATTAGAGTATTATAAAAATTGTGGAAATTACGAAAATTGCACCGGTCGATTATGCTATAGCTTTGAGCAATTTTCTGAAATAATCAATATCTTATACCGGAGCTCAGTTCAATCCTGGCTTTCATCGGCTTCACTTCATTTACTTACATACTACATACAAGTTGCGCTGAAAGTGATGAAGTTATTGTTCCTTTGACTGTTTTTTTCTTCAGCATGTATGAATATATTTATTCATTTTTTTTTATGAAGTATATTTTTGTGTGCGAATGAATCCCATTCAAAATAAATTCATTTTTAAATTATATTTTTATTTAAAAGTTGGTCTGTTTGTGATTTTTTTATTGTTTTATTTTAGCTACTTTTTTTTTTTTTTTTTTTTAAATAATATTGAACAACTTTTTCACTTTTAGTTTTAGAAAAATGCCGCTGAATTGTTAGTTTGTTAATACCTTACAATGAACTCGAATGTTCATAAAATATAATAAGTGAGAATGGGTCAAAAGCGCATGATGTGCTAGTATACATATTATTCGTATTCCAATTTAGTGTCGAACACAATGAGGCTTCAAGTGACATCCTGAAGTGTAATCTCTGCTTTCAAAGTGGGATCATACTGAACAATGCCCCAGACTATTTCAAATCGACATTTTAAAACGTAAAATTTTTCAGAATCTTCCTTTCAACTCGTTCAAGCTGACAATTCGAATTTTCTATTGCTGTGCTTTTGTTTAATGAAAGTGAACAAAAAAAAATCTTTCATTACCTTCCACTTTTAGTACGTTTCATGAAAATCCATGCTATTGCATTTGTTCTCATGGCGGGTTTTTCAAGAAATTTTGCCATTATCTTTGCCATTGGTTTTAAAGTTTATTTATGTACGTATATATATGTGATACAACACGTCTTATAGTGACGATAGATTTTACAATTCTAAATCAATCTTAATGGAACTTAGCCTGTTTATTATTTAGTTGAAAATTTAGATCAAGTTCGAATGTAAGCACGATCAGTCGATTGGTTTGAAAGTAGTAGGCGTTTAAAATTTTTGAAACTTTCAAAAAAATCATTTCCTGCCGATTTATCTTCGAATGATTTTTTAATCAAAAGTGATAGCTCATTTTTGATAAATGTTTCTTGAAGCTTATGCAATTATCTTGAATTTTCTCTATTGGGCTTACCATTTCGATAATTTTTTCAAATAGTTTAATGGATTTCAAAACTCCAAAAAAAGTTTTTCGCAGCTTCTACTTTTAATATTTTCTAAATGATGCATTAGAGCTGATACAATAAGCTTTAAATCACATTGCTATGACATATTTTTTGGTTCGATAGTTCGATCAAGGTCGAAAATGAGCCAAAATGGTCAATTAGTTTGGAATACGGAAAAAAATTTTGGCTTTCCCGACCACAATATTGTAGTAAAACATTGTAGCAGCGAATAGTCCAATACATATAGTAAAGAGTACTACACAAATACAACTGATAACTGAATTTGTAGTAAACAATGATGATTGTAGTTGGCGTTAGTACACGTGTGGTTGAGGTAACTCTGAGTTGGTGTGGACATTTCTTTACTCTTTGTAGTAACCTCTACGACAACTACTACTTTAGCAACTACTATTTTTTTCCGTGAAATTATAAGTGAAAAACGATTAAAAATTAATAAGTAAATAATCAGAAATCTATTTCTATTTCGGTTGCCGAATGAATTTTTCTAAATTGTTTGTTTTTGTTTTCATCTATGTTTATTCTTAAGTTTTCTTAACATTAAAAATAATTTGAATTTTTTTTTATTTGTTACAGAGACCGATGCTCAGCTCACAAAGTAAAGGAGTTTATTATCAACATACTTGAATACTTTATTAATATTTGAATTTTAAATGAAGAAGACATTAATTAATCAATAATTAATTAAATAGAGGATTTAATTAAGGATGGAACACATGTACAAACAATAATTCAATTTAAATATGAGAAGTTTTTGACTAACGAACAAGTTTAACTAGGCAAACGGCTATTAATTATTGTTATTACTTCTCATAACTTATGAGTAATAACAGTACTACATATTGTAAGCATATATATACATGTATATATATATGCAGAACATTTATATTGTCTTGATTTAAGCTTCATATTTGCTTGGTTCTTTGTATATTTATTTAATTATAATATTTTACTCTGTACGCATTATTACCGATATGAATAATTCATATAAATTTATAGTATATAATGAATTATTACACTTTAAAAAGAGCGGTGTTCAAATGAAATAACACCGGTGTGGTAGTGTTAAATCGGTGTAAAAAAAATTCCACGTATAGAAATTAGAAAAAAAATTTATTACATACAAAAAATATAAAAATTTAATGAATATTATTTGGAGGTAATTTTAATTTTGCTATGTACTTATTTAAATAATTATTTACACCAATAATTAATGAAAATACTGTTTAACTGTACACGGAGAGAAAATTATGGTAACAGTTACAATATATTATGGGAATGGTTCCTATAATGCATGGTAACCGGTTTTTTTGAAATGTTGATTATAGGAACGGCACCCATATATATTATGGTAATTATTCCTATAAATATGGGTATAATTCCCATATGGTATCAGAATAGTTCCTATGGAATTATGGTAATCATTACTATGTAACTATGATAATGGTGACCATAATATTATGGTAATAATTCCCATGCATTATGGTAATCGTTACTATGCAACTATGATAATGGTTACCATAATATTATGGTAATAATTCCCATACATTATGGTAATAATTCCCATGCATTATGGTAATCGTTACTATGTAGATATGATAATGGTTACCATAATATTATGGTAATGGTGACCATAATATTATGGTAATGGTGACCATAATATTATGGTAATAATTCCCATGCATTATGGCAATCGTTACTATGTAACTATGATAATGGTTACCATAATATTATGGTAATAATTCCCATACATTATGGTAATAATTCCCATACATTATGGTAATAATTCCCATGCATTATGGTAATCGTTACTATGCAACTATGATAATGGTTACCATAATATTATGGTAATAATTCCCATACATTATGGTAATAATTCCCATGCATTATGGTAATCGTTACTATGCAACTATGATAATGGTTACCATAATATTATGGTAATAATTCCCATACATTATGGTAATAACTCCCATGCATTATGGTAATCGTTACCATAATATATAGAGCTTATTCCCATATACACTTAGGAACCATTACAATGTGGTTATAGGATCGGTTACTATTTGCTTATGGGAACTATTACCACAATGATAGTAATTGTTCCCATACTTATGGGAACTTTTTCCAGAAAGTATGGGTTTATATTCCATAATCCCAAGTAATTATTACCATAACGGTATTTATGATATTTCATAAACGTACTAGGAACAATTACCATAATTTTCTCTCCGTGATCACTATAGTGATCGAGTAAGTAAAAATATTCACAAAGTAAAATATTTTTAACACTAAAAAATATTTTAACACCGGGAAATTTTTTTAACACTGATGAAGAGTATTCATACCAGCGGCGGTGTTAAAATTTAACACCGAACATTTTAACACCTACACCGCCTACTCTTACCCCGTTTTTTTTACAGTGTACTAATTGATTAAACATTAAATTAATATTAAAAATCGATAAAACAACAATGTACGGTAAAATTTTTTTTGACTTTTTTTTTTAAACAGAAATTAATTTTCAGACTTCATATTATTTTTAATAGAGAATATTAAAATGGATAGAAGTATGAAATAAAATATGTGTTATTTTACTTTCATTGTTACTGTTGTAGAGTATATCGAAATACAAATGAAATGTTGATTGTGAATAACATTCACAGACTGTTATTGTCACGAGTGTGCTTAAGGCACTTCGGTACGAGTGACTCTCAAATTAGATCCTGTGTACAAAGGTCCACTATATACGAGAGTTATATACAGTGAATATTGCATACACCCGAATTCAATTGCTTTACGATCGTAATAAAATTTCACAACCTTTTAACCTAAATATAATGAAAAAATTTAATAACGACAAATTGAATTTTTTTTTTTTTTATTCCACTGCCACTTTATTAAAAAATGAATACATTGATAATTGAAATAAAGTGGTACTTTTTTTTTTTGTTTTTTAATTTATTTTTATTTAATTTTAAAAATTAATTTCACGAGTCAAGCATCCCTACAGCAGCAAACTTCACGAACAGTAGATAGATCATAACGTGAATGTACAACTGGCTCTTTTTCCTAGTCCACTTTCATAAACCGCTGGTTGCCGAGACTATAAATCAGGTTACGCGAAAATTTTGTCCTGTATTCTTCTAGTTTTCACGTTTATATATAAAAGCTAGAGAGACTGCGGTAAACCTAAAGTATATCATGTTATATAAAAAAGGAAAAAAATATTTTTTAATATAAATATTATGAGAAAGATGAAAAATACCATTGAAATAAATAATACCAAAATAAACATTTAATTAAACAAACATATGGTATACCATCGTACAATAGTTTATATAATATACAATGTGTATTTGCGAGAATTGTACGCACAGAAAAAAAGTTATCTTGCGTCAAGAAAATATTTTGGAAAACAAAAGTTTTCAGAAACAAAGTCCAGATTTTCTTGAACCAAAAAAATTCGTCTTGGTCAAAAGAGATTTCTACTTTATTTGAGAAAATTGAGGTTTTCAAAAAAAATTTCTTCAATCTAGAATATTTACTTTTAGCCGAAAATTTTTTTCTGTGCATGGAAAGTAATTTACAGTAACAATTACAATATATTATGGGAATGTTTCCTATATTGTATGGTAACAGATTTTTTGAAGTATCGATTATAGAAATGACACCCACACAAATTATGGTAACCATTACTATCTATGGGTTTCATTTCTATACGATATCGGAATAGTTCCTTTAAAGTTATGGTAATAATTTCAGTACTATAGAGGTAATCGTTCCCATATATTATGGTAATAATTACCGTGATAATATGGAATTAGTTACCATAATATTATGGGAGTGGTGACCATGATGTATAGAGTTTATTCCCATACGCTCCTATTATACGAAAACATTATTTTACGGTGAATATTCATTTAATGCTAGTGAAAAGTACACCACTATTTGAATAGTAATATACTCCTCACTAGTAAATAGTGAATAGTCTCTATTTGCACTACTTCAAATCTAAGAAATCATTTATGGAAACTTTTCCCAGAAATTGTGGGCATATATCCTTAAGTCTAAGTAATTATTATCGTAACTTTGAGGGTTAATATTTCAGAAATATACTCGGAACGGTTACCATAATTTTTTCTCCGCATAATGCATAATTACACAGAACAGATTTGTTAAATAAATAGAAAGCATAATAAGTTTTTCAGTAATTACTTTGATGTGATGTATTTCAAGCTCTACGGTTTTTGAATAATTTAATATTTTACAACACAACAAATTTGATTCTATTGTACCTCCAGAATGTAATGTCGAAAAAAATATTTTATCTTAAGAGCGGTATTAAGTGATTAGCTAATTAAGCAATTAAAATATATGTATCATTAATGTAATCATATTTAATTATCACCAAATTCAAAGAATTCAAATTTTAAATATATTTCTTGTTTATTCTAGGTACTTTAGGATAAACAACAAAGACAAATTTACTACCTCACAGTTTCGATATTTCTCTAGTAATAGAAAGTTTGGAGCTGAGTACAGAATTATTTACTACGTAGTAATTCCTCTGGGGGCAAAATCGTGACTTCATCGGATCTTCTCATGCGAATGATTTGGCATAATGTAACTTGATACATATTGTTGTTAATACCACAACATAACGAATTTCACTTCCTGAAGGAAAACTTTGGGATGAAAATTTTGCATGTGGTTCTGCAGCTGCATATTGTTTAACTCTGAATCAAAAATCAATATAAAGGTCATATACACGGAGAAATTATTGTTATTTCAAACACTACAGTGGCAAAGTAAAGTCGGACTACAACGGCCACATAACAAAAATTGAAATGAACATGTTTTAAAAACTACTCTCTAAAAATGAATTAGTGAAATTCACTGGAAATCAGAAATAGTGAATAGTCACTATTTCTATAGCTATAAGTATACTACTGATTCGACCCGTGTTATACTTATAGCTGATTCCAAGTGCATATTCACTAATTCGCACTAAATTTCACTAATTCATTTTTAGAGAGGACTATAACACTTTAGCGTTTCTAATACACTGTGAAAAATTCCCATTCGATTTTACTATGGGTGCATTGTAACCCCGGACTATAAGAAAACTGGTACAAAATTTACAAGTGTACCATAGTAAACGTATATGCGCATAGGTCCCAATCGTGTCGTCTGCGCATATCGTTTACTATGGAACACTTGTAAATTTCGAACCAGTTTTCTTATGGTTCGGTGTTACAATGCACCCATAGTAAAATTTGTTGGAAATTTTTGACAGTACAAAAATAATATAAGGTAAGAGACCCAGTACCCGATCACTCATATATTTGCATATTTATATTTACTAAATTTTACTAAATATACTTTCATAAATATATAGAGTGATCGAGAACTAGTTCCTTGATCGGGTACTAGGCCTTTTACCTTACCCGAGAAATGATGGTTTAAATCTGTATCGATCGTAGATCTAATTTTTTTAGATCTGCGTAGATTGATATCGCACTTTTATGTTACATTCTTAATTTGTTCAATTTTTGAACTATCCAGATCTAAACAATTTCTTTTATACAAATGATCAATTAAACTATATAAAAACTTTAATATTTTTTTTTCTTTTCAGCCATCATTTCAATTGATCCAGAAGCTTCACATTGTTTATTATTATGTCTTCTTTGATGTTAGCAGCTCAATTGACTCTGACCAACTATTAAATTATCTTATGTTTCAACGCTCTCTAAAAACGAATTCGTGAAAATGAAGTAAAAATCACTATTTGGCAGTAAAAAATCACTTATTGCCAGTTAAAAGTATATCACTATTTAAATAAGTGACATACTTTTCACTAGTAAACAGTAAAATAGTCACTATTTCAAATGTAAGAGAGTGAATGATAATACTTATTTAATAAAGTAATAAAAAAGAAAAAAATATATATATTCCTAAAGTAATGAACTTATAAATTTGAAATATTACCAACCAGTGAACTGTTTTATTACAGTATAATAATATAAAAATAAGTTAACGACATTTCAATGAATTGGCCTGATCGTTGTCAGCTCGTTAGTGCCCGTCGTCTGAAAGCTCGTTAACTTTCCATTAATCTTCAATTTATGGAGTAAAATAGCTTATCGGCTCGCTGCAATTGCAATCAATGGCTCTGCGGTCTCGTGCCAACCCGGCTAGTGTCTATATGAAATTATTGGTTGTTCGCTAATTAATCTGACAAGAAAAATAAATTTAAAAAATTTTCAAAGAATGAGAACGTAGAAGAAGGCGTGAAGAGAGTGAAATAAAAAATAAAGAGTTGAGGGAAAATAATTTAAAATAAAAAAATGAAAACAAAAGAGAGTATAAAGGTGTTGCGCGTGCTCGAGACAGAGTCGAGAGGGCGCAGATAGAGACAAGTATCCCCACAAAACTTGCGAAGGTCGCGTGCACGATACAATACTCAAGAATGGAAAAATTTTTCTCCCTGTTACCCACCGGAATTCGCCTACAGGCATCTCTTCTTGGTTTATTCTCTTTTTTCTTTATTCCGTCAGACCAACCGGACGCTCGGTCGCTTATGCAACTTTTCACTGTCTCCGGTGGATGATAATAAACAGATATCTAAAAAACAATAATAGTTCAAGTTAAATATAAGAAATATAACAATAGAATTTATTTATATTTTTCTCGGATGGTTGATTAAATTTTTTTTCAGTGAAGTATCGTTGTGACGAGAAAATTTTCAGATATATATATTTAGGATTTTTCCTCAAATAAAACCTCAACAGAATATAAATACATGGGCTTTATATATATATATATTAAATTATAATCTAGTATGCCCAGCTTTTTTTCCCTTTAAAATTCTCATTCGTTTAAAAGAAAAACGAGAAAGAAGTTTCCATTCATTTAGTAAGTGCAAGAAGAAAAGTACCGTTGGTCCATGCGAGAGCGAAAGAGGAAAAAGAACGAACTAAACTGTTCCTAATGAAACCATAAAATTACACACTTCAAGTGCGAAATGTTAAGGTTGTAAAGAAGAGTTAGTTGCAACAAAAAAAAATATTCTGGTTTTCTACCTCCTTATTTATTTATTTATGTCTCTAAAATTTATAAGATTTTACAGTGCTAAATTCTTCATTACGCACCGAGAAGCGAAATTAGTACATTTCATCCCACAGATTAGAATATTATACTAGCTTTTTTTGGTATGCATATTATTGATGATCTTTCCTCCCGTTAAATAATAGTATATTACACACCTAGGGCAGTAAAGTAAGAAATGTCTCAGATCACATGTAATTGTTGGCCGAGGCAGAAAGCGGGAACTTCATTTCGCACAGCGGGACGAAAGTTGACGCTTTCTGCCCAGAGAAGCAAGAAACGAAGCAATTATAGCTTTTCTCACAGGCGTACAACGACAAGGTAAATTTTCGTCACACTTGCACGGAAAGCTCGAACTCCGACTCCGTTTATCGGGAACAAAGTTGTATTTTTTTGCTATCAGAAACTAAATCATGAATATACGCATGCGTCAATTTGTCTTAAATAAATAGTATATTATACACCAAGGGAAAAAAGTAGGGCATTTCAACCCGCCTGTGTAGCTGTGGCAAACACGTGGATTGGGACATTCCAATGGTGTGTATACTATTTTTCACCAGATCTATGGCTACACAGCAGAATAGTATATTATACACCGAGAGAGAAAAGTAGCACATTTCCACCTGCGTGTTTAATTGCCTACTTGAGTCGGAGACAAGGGTGGCAAACACGCGGGTTGGAAAGTCCTATCTTCCTCTGTGATGTGTATATTAATTTTCACCCGATCTATACCCAGGGCCGGGTTGGAACTTAATGCCGCTCCTGGGCACCGAAAAAATCCGCCCCAATACTGGAATTTTACTTAAGCTTATAGTTTACATATTTTATTTTTCAAAATTTTGCCGCCCTGGGCACTTGCCCCGACTGCCCCTAGTGTAAATCCACCGTTGTCTATACCTGAAAGCTTAAATTTTTGCCTCTGTTTAGGGTAACAATGGCGCATGCGCTGATTTCGCTACAGATATGATAAAAAATTAATTTTCGAGCTGCGAATATTTTACATTGTTTTTTTTTCTTATTATTCGCTTTAAAATATTTCATCATCATACTTTGAATCGTTTCTATAACATTTATTCAATGCTATATAACAAAAAGTACTCTGCACCAAAAAAAATGATCTCTACTATATAAATCCGATGCGATCCAAGATTGATCTACTTTGATATTCATATAAAACATTAAAGCTAGAGTTTCATCTTTGATGTCTTTTCATCGGTCTTTAGTACGTTTGTGTAAACGTAAATCCAATAAAATCTCAAGTTTGTTATGAATCAACTTGATTCCTTTTGCACTAGCTTTAATAAATATCTCTAAAGTAAAACTGCGTTGAAAACCGCTATTTAAACTCCTCTTATTCAAATAATGATTATTTGTTAATTTTAAGTTTCAAATTAAATGCTTCATAAATTCAAATATTATTTTTATTATAACATAAATATTTAGTCTTATGAACTGTTGCATATTCAATAGATTTTCACGTACTAAAACTATTGCACACCTTAAGCGCGAAGCGTTAAATGTACTCTATCGAGTCTCGGTCAATAATTTTTTACTGTTTTGCTCACTTGTACTTACTTCTACACTTTATATTGTTTACGTAAACAGTATGAAAAACACACCACTACCGGAACAAAACTTCTTAATAGACAAATTCGACACAATTTTCGGTTCATTATATCGGATATTCATAGAATAAAATGTAAATTATTTTTCATTAACGCAACCAGTTGTGACAGTTCGACTGTACGTAAATACATCTTCAAAAATAAAAGAATGAATTGACCTCATACTTTTTCCAATAGCTATATATTTCAATAGAATAGAGCTCTATTGAAAATTAATAATAAAATTCTTCTTTTTTGAAATTTTAATGAATGAGTTAAGCACAAAACTGATAGTTTTATAACTTTTGAATGCATTTGTGTATGTATTAAACACTACTAACGACAATACATAAAATTTATTAACAAAGAGAAAGTTGACGAGTATCCAATAGCCGATGACACTGAAATTTTTTGCTTTCATTGATTGCAATACGAATAAATGAAAAAAGTAAAGATATTTTATATAAAACTGTGAATATAAATGAGAGATGCCCGAGTCAAAAATAAAATTTTATTTAGACTATGTTTACCGTCAAAATTTAAACACGTTTTTTACAAGACAAATTTGACTTCTTTTTAGGGAAATATGAAATACATTGAGTTTTCGTCTTGGTTTAGACTTAACTGGCTTACTTAGTCACGATTTAAGACGAAAACGTTTGAATTAAGTCAAAATTGACTTAGTTAAGATCTGACTAAAATTACAAAGCGAAAAAGTCAAAATTAAGGTGAATGACTATCGTTCTCGAAGTGAAGACGAATAAGTTCAAAGAATGATCAAAAAATACGAATAAGTTCAAAATAAGATGAAACATACTCTAAAAGTGGACAAAAATTTAATTTAAATCGAAAAAGTCAAGATCTTATTGAAAAATCGTCGAGAATTGATAACTTCTAAAGAAAATAAGGGGAAGCGAGCCTGATTCAAGTTTTATTTTTGACCTAGGTGAGATAAAAAATGATCGTTTCAAAAAAACTTAGAGGGAAAAATTCTAATTTACTTGAATGGAAATTTAAAAATGTATTTTTGTGGTCTTTTATAAAATTTAATTATTACTTTATGGCTGCATGAACTTTTGAGCCGTGTATTTTTGAATTTTTCAAATTCTTATAAATTATTATAGGGAAAGAAGGGGGGCAAATGGGCCCCCAAACGTTTGGGGACCCGTTTTGCCTCCAAATCATTCAAGACACTTAAAATTTTGCGGAACCCATTTTGCCCCCTCCCTTCCCCTAAATTGTTTTCCTAAAAAAAAAAATATCGTAATAGTTCTGCATTTATTTTCAGTTAAGTAGTGAATATTACACAACTTCAGTATTTCAATATTATTAAATATACTACTTATGTAAATAATTTTGAAATACCCATTATATAGATTGTATATACAAATCTTTATACATACATCTATATAGTTGTATATTATATTACACAGCGTCGAAAAAGTAAAAAAATAAAATGTATAGAATAAGTAAAAGAGGGTGAACTATAAGAAAATGCTCTTAGAGCCACAATAGAGACAATGTCACTCAGTGGACGTTTTGAGACAATAGAACTTTATGGGCAATAATAGTCATAGCGATACCGGTCAATGGAGCCAAGATAATGCCCGTAAAAGACAAAAAAAAAAAAAAGACAAAATAAAATAAAAAAATTCGCATCTTCAGCGAGCTATTTGACGATCGCAACGAGGCAAAGACCCTTGTTCCTTTTTTAGTCAATGATCGCCATCAAATAATAATATGACACAGGCTCCTCAAAGACCTAACCGCTTAAGACTTTATAGACAATAAACCTCTTATACATTTTTTATTTTTATATAATTTATTTTATCCCACTGACCGAATTATTTGTCCACAACATTTAACTTCATTACCATTTTTTTTCAATAATGTACGCATATTAAAACTTTATATCGTAACATAACTCAACAGTTGCCAGTTGTCTTGGATAAAATATGACGTTTATTATTTTTTTAACTTCCTCTTATCTGAATTTAGAATTAAAAGAAAAACTGAAAGTTATTGATTTTAAACCGATTTTCAGACATGGAATTTTTATCAAATGGTTTCATATTTACCGACTGAAATTGAGATCATTTGATCAAAGAGATTTTAAGATATGATTTAAAAAAAAAAATGTCTTTGGGCTTGAAAATGAAGAGAAGTTTGATGCTGGCTCACAGAGCCAACCATTTTGAAGTCATTTTTTCTAATGGATTAGTTTTTTCATATTTCTAGTAACAGCGAATATGGAGGAATAAAAAAAATAGCATTGTATAATAAATGATAAAAATATTAAGAAAACGGATAATTTTTAGTTCCAGATGAATTAATCCAAGCGCAAAGTTAAGAGTTTCATTTTATGTATATGAAAATACATAAAGAAGAAATGAAATGAGAGTAGAGTCTCAACGACACTACTTTTTTTCAGAAGAACCACGACGTCTCGACATCAGACGTCGCATTCTGACGGTACAGTACAGAGAGTTTGAGAAGGAAAAGAAACTAAAAAAAAAAGGTCGATGCTTTCGCGCATACTTATGTTTAAGACATGTATTTGTGTGTGGTGATAAAGCGCAGAGGGAAAAGAGAGAGAGAGAGAGAGAGAGAGAGAGAGAGAGAGAGAGAGAGACGAGTAATAAAAGAAAGAGGAAATAAAAAATAGAGTAGAGAAGTAAAGAGTCGGCTCCAATTACGGCGTTTAGAGAAGGCTCTAGTATTATATACATAGCCTGCCAGAAGAGGAGTAGATATAGAGAGGCTCGTCGAGTCTTTGCGCGAAGGGTGAATTCCATCGTTGCAACTCTCTCAGAAGCCTCAAGCTATCTCAACCATTTGTCGTTTGTGTATCCCAACTTTCTCTCTCACATTAAAATGTATATATATACAAATACTACTAGATAGTACACTCATATGCAAGAAGTCTCGTTAGATTTTCGCCATTCGGTTATATCCGCTTTGCCACTACTATATATTATATAATACATGTGTAGACGTACACATTATATGCTTATTTCCTATTTCATCTCTATCTTTCTGTATAACCTGTTCACGCTCTTACACGCTGCTGGTTCTCAAATCAATCCTGAACTGTCTGCCACACCTGTTTATAAACAGGATGTTAGAAATTAACGGGTAGCATATATACGCATGCAATTAACACTCTAGGCAAATGAAGATTTAACTGAGATATATATATATATATATATATTAACTATTAATATTTGTTATTAATATGTAAAGTATCACACTGTAAAAAAATTTGGTGTAAAAATGACCTCCGAGAATTTTACAAGGCCGTGGTGTAAAAAATCCTTGGTGTAAATTATCTATCCGTGTAATTTTAACACAGTGTAATTTACTTTTTTACACCATTCCGTGTTGCTTGTTATAAATTTAATTATTGAGCAACCAATGATCATTATCATTGTTATTGACTGTTATTTAATCAATGACTATATTAATTATATTTCCCATACAACGTCGCCGAGCTTCGAAATTTTTCCATAGATCGGCTGATGCCTGGTTTGCAATGATTGGCCGATAAATGGCTATACTGGCCCGTGGATGGTGAATCATTGGCAGTCGTCTTTTTGCTTATAAAAACGGCGCACAATTAACCGCCGTTCGTTGGCCAACGGTTTGATCGAGTGCTTTTGATACCAAACTTTAGCCGATGATTGATTGCCACGATTGGCCAATGCTTGCAACTGCCATGCTTGGCATACCGTTATCATCCGATATTGAGCCGATCTTCGGCCGATGCTTGAAAATTGGCAGCCATTCACGACCCAGTAATGGGCCGATTCTTTTTTTTTTTGTATAGGTTAGATATTAAATAATCACGATTCTTTTCTCAAAGCAAAATTATCATAAATTACACATTTACACGCTTGATAGTGTAAAAACTTTTAATTCACACCGCTTAAATTTAACACGATATTTGGTGTAATTTAACAACAAGTTGAAAAATTTTCACAGTGTAGATCTGTATCTTTTAAAGTTCATTTATTTTATTGAATGAAAAAATATTAGCTGATAATCTTATTGTAAACTTCTGTATCAATAATTCCAGTAAAATAAGTAAAAAATAAATTATTCAATTAAAATTTTAAGTAATTACTCGATAAGTAATTTCAAAATCGTACTTTAAGCAGTAACTCGTGAATTATTTTTAAGCTCCTACTTTATGATTCACCCTCACTGATTTAACTTTTACTTGGCAATTAATTCCATTAATTTATTCATATTAATTCAAGGCTTATTCAGCGAGAAAAAGTGTGATTAATTTTTTGAGACTAAAATTTGTAGGGATTAATTGAAAAATTTATCGAAGTCCGTGAAAATAGGTGGATGTATATTTGGAGTATTAATTTTCCGGTTTTCCTGCCTCCTCCAGCTTTAGCACCTTATCGAAAGACTACTGAAATGGGGATGACCTAAATTGTCACCCTGGTATACATAAATGTGTAGATCTGTATAAGATAAAGTAGGAAAATATCTAATTTCACCCTTAGCATTATCAGCGAAGAAGCGATTATTTTTTAAATTGAATTATATTATCAATACAGAAGTAGGCTTATTTTTAAGCCAAACAAATTTAAAATAAGCTTTACTAACACAATGTCATCTCAAAATTTAAACTTGCTGTTCATTCATTTATAGTTTGAATATAATTTTTAAAAAAGAAATTTTTTTATGTAACAAACGCATATTACGAAACGAGGATTGAGACTTGATTTCGCAGATTTGAAAAATCACAAACCAAGACATGTGTTGAATAAAGTATGTGTGCAACACATGGACTAAATTATTATCTGTAAAACAGAATGTCTTTAGAGCGTGCTGTAAGTGCTCACGCACGAGTCAGAGACGAGTTTTCGGTGCATGCCAGAAGCGACCGCCACACATGTAGTGTAAGCAAAATTTTTAAAAATAAAAAGCGAACAGATTTTGTTATTGCGACATCTGTTGCCACTTTTATAAATTAGTATGTTCGCTTCTTTTTCATATAACAACAGGCGTTAGACGTTTGCCAATAAAGTTTTTGAAAAATTCATATTATTTATAGATTAATAATAATAAAATTTATTGTCAGAAATAAATAATATGAATTTGATAATAATATATGTAGGGGAGGGATAGGGGGCAAAATGGAGTACTTAAGAATATCTTAAGTTTTCGGAGAGTTAAATACATTACATCTTTTTTTTTTTTTTAATATTCAAAGTAAATAGTAAAAATTTTCATTCTTTGTGGGTAAAAAGGTGAAAAAAAAAAATGGTGGAAATGAAATTTTCTGATGAGTAATTCATAAAAAAAAAATATTTAATCGTTTTTATCATGAAACCAAAGTCTTTAAAATTTTATGACTGAAACTTTCGAGTTTTTTTAACAAAAAAAGCTCAAAATACTGCTCAATTCTATTGAAAAAAATTATTTTGGGAACATTTTAAAAAACAAACTTCTTTTATAAAATTTTAAAGGCTTCGCCCCCCCCCCCATATATATATATATATATATATATATATAAAATATTAAAAATAAATGTTTTATCGAGTACTCAAAGTTTTACATTTCTATTGTTATTTATTTTTTACAGATTCTTAAAATTGAGATGTTTTCAAAGTATTCTGAGAACATGAAGAACATGAAAAAGTACAAAAGATATAAAAAACTATCAAAGATTATTCTGCAAGAACGCTACGCTGAACTAGAAAAGCCTTTCTGTATTTGACATTTGTTACTATAAGATCGCTGAGTTTGAGGTAAAACTTTTCTTTATGCATTTTAACTCTTGTTGCTACTTTAAATCGCCAGGGAGTTGCTAACATCAGGCATCCATTTACATAGGTTTAGCATATGAAGAGCACCGTAGGCTGTACTATGTACTCCACGAGATAAGATACATCTGCATAGAACATCGTCTACACAATCAATTCTATATGCCCCGGAATTACGTTAGTATGTTTATTTAAGGCATTGTATTATAAGTAACCTTCAACTAATACATTACACATAATACCATATTTTCTTTACTCAACAATTACACACACACTTAATTTTGCTTCTTGTAAGTTCACTTAAGCTAATTTACTTTATGTTGGATCGTAATTTATTATTTGTTTACTCTTTGAAAAAAAAAATAAAAAAATGATCTTCAGTTTATTCGCCTATTGGGTGTAAAACTTATCATTTGTTAGATATTTTTTTTTTTTTTTCAATTAATTATCAGTAATTAGTTGAGAAATATTATTAATTTTTTAATAACTAACCATTTAAAAATAAACTTCGGTAAACTACTTAACCAAGTGGTACTAAAATTCAATGAGAACTTACAAGTTTTAATGAAACTTTTGATTGCCACAAGAGTTATTCCACTAATTGATAAATTTTGAAGGGATATATTGTATAAGCAAGTTCTACAAACAGTATTTTGAACTCAAAGTTATCGAAACTATTTGTAATAATTGCTTAAAGCTCGTAGAACTTGTATACCGAAGGAACTTCAAGATTTGCAAAATTAACCAATAAATTTTTTTTAACTACAAAAAAAACTGTGCCTCACTCATTATTTTTTCTATATTTACGCAAATCTAATACACTGTAAAAAATCGGGAGTGAATTCGGAGTGATTACGGATTTAATTTAAATACGAATTCACTCTATCACTCGGAGTTCTGGAGTTTAATCTTATCTTCTGGAGTTTAAAAAAAATCACTCTGCATACGGAGTAAATAGGAAGTTTGTCTTTTCAGCGGAGTCATTTCGGAGTGGTCTGGATTTTATTTAAATCCGCATTCTGATTCGGAGTTTTAATATTAAGATAAACTCCCCTTCGGAGTAAATTTAATTCCAAGGAGACTAAATAACTAAACAATAACTCACTCCGGAATAAATCCGCGTTCACTCAGCAAATTTTTACCGTGTAAGGTACCCGCGGGTAATAAGGTCTGTTGGGTAATAAAGCCTAAGTGACAAAAATGATATTTAAAATAACCGCCATCGCTAAAGGCTACTCTAGTAGAAGGGTCTTGCACAGAAATGTTACGACAAATTTATAGTCCCGATACCACGTTCCCTGTTTTCTATATTTCATTATCCGTCATATGCTGTCGTAACGCAGAAGAAATTATAAAAAACAATTAGTCTTATGATTCTTAAAAAAAATACGGATAATTTTAAGTACTGGAGCAAAACAATCTAGTCCTCTGTCTTTAAAAAAGTATTGTTGCTAAATTTAACTGATGACCCATCTCTAATAGCAATTTTATTAGGTATAGTTAAACTATTCCAGTTTGCCTAACCCGTGGGCCTTATTACACTACCGTAGTAAAATGAGGCCTATTAGTACGGTTTTTGTAAAAGTTTGTTTTTTTGTTTATTTATGGTAAAAATTACCATTACTTCAGTACGTTTTATGGCTAATGTATCGAAATAAAGGTTAATGATACTTTTTGATAATTATAAATGCAATATTTTCGATTCTATTCAAAATCTCCCTCAGCTACCCGTGTAAAAAAAATTGTTAAAAAAAGGTTAAAAACGTGTTGACTTTTGTAAACTTCAAAACGTGACACAACGACGAACTTTTTTTGATCGTTTTTTCAACTTTTCAAAATTCAAGAGAAAAATCAATCAAGATAAACGTTCAGAAATAGTTCAAAATTACATTTTTCTGAACGTATGTTGAACTGAAAAATGTTAGTTTGTAGTATTAAGTCAATTGTTATTCTCTGTGTATTGCCAGAGGTTTGAAGATTGTTTAAAAAAGGTTCGTCATTGTGTCACGTTTTAATGTTTTGAATAGTCAACACTTTTTTAATCTTTTTTCAACGATTTTTTTTTACACGGGTAGGCCTTATTACCCGCCGGTACCTTATTTGAAATTTAAAAATCGTAACTGATACTTAGAAAATTGACGACACGTATTATCAAATTTATTATTTGGAATGTTAAAATTACCCATATTGACACCCGGGTTCTAGGTTATAATTTCAAACACTAATTTTCAAAGTTTATTTTTTTCCGTATAAAATTAATTTTCATTTATCACGAGACTTTTTTGTTAAAGATTTAATTAGCCACTAAATTGTATACCTACATTTTTATCATATTTTTCATTAATGCATCTAGAATTTACGTTTTTTATAGTAACTTTTAAATTAAATTTTTAAAGCTTGTAAAAAAAAAAAAAGAAATTAAATTAACATCCCGCAGTGGGGGTACTGCTGGTTATCAATATAACTGTCGTATGATCAATATAAAAAATTAATTATCGACAGACATATTCATATAACAGTAAAACTAATTTTCAATTGGATTTAGTAGGGTAATTTAACGAGTAATATATAAAGAGCACGTTATCTCATCTCGCATAAATCTAACAAGTTTAACGAGCGTCGTAGTGCTCTGATAAAAACGTCCTTATTACCAAGGACTGCTTGCGGCACTTTTACTTTTTACCCTCTTGAGTACCATATTTTTCCCAATCTTTTTTTTATCTTAGTTTTTTTTCTATCCTACTTTTTTCATTATTATCGAACTTCCGACAATATATATGTTTATATATCTATTTATAATGATATTAAAAAGAGAAAACAATTTTTCAATGGGATGTAAAAACGCCTCGAGAGTCAATTAAATTAATATATTACTTTACATTTCAGTATATATATATATATATATATATATATACATATTTTTTTTTTATCTAAAAGAATTTTTCATCTTTCATTATTTCATCACCATATCAATTTACCTAAGGGAGTTTTGAAAACAATTGAAAGGAAATCCCACGCACAGGGGTTCCCACAACAAGATTATATTATACCTACTTCATTACGGTGGATAAATCCTGTGATGTTCATTTAATCTATTAATTAAATTTTACTTTAAATTCCCCAGCTTTCATTCGTTTATTTTTTTCATATAGTTTTACAGATAAACTAACTTTTTTAATATTTCATTTAATTAATTATTTTAAAAGAAATTCAATTAAGTAGTTATCGACAAAATATATATAATTGTACGGTACTTGTTTTTCTTTTTTCTTTCTTTTCACTAGAATTTAATAAAGTTGCTTCTTAATTCGAGATTTATTGCCAAGACTTTTAGATTAAAAAGAAAGGCAATAAAGTTAAGTCGAAATTTAAAAAAATGAAATATATAGGGGGACGGAGGGGCAAAATGGGGCACTTGAAGAAATACTGAGCTTTCGGGAGCCCAAGTACGTTAAAGCTGTTTTTTTTTTTTTTTTAATGACATTCAAAATGAACAGAAAAAATTTTCAGCTGCCGTTAAAAAAAAGTTTCATTTTTTTACGGGCAAAATGGGATACCCCCTCAAAAAGGTGAAAAAAAAAATTTCTAGAAATTAAATAAATTTGATTAATTTAAATTTTCTTATAAATATTGTTTTATAAAATGAAAAAAAAAAAAAAAAAACAGAAAAAATTTCTGAGGACTATTTTTGTTTTCAATTTATATTAAAAAAAATTCCTTGGGACAAGTAAAAATTTTCTTGGGTCGAATAAAAATAATTCGCGTCAAGAATGCCTTTTTTTCTGTGCATAATTATTGAATGTAAAGGACGAAAAAAACATTTTTAATAGTTTTTATCATAAAACAAAAGTCATTAACATTTTTCGACTGAAACTTTCAATTTTTGAAAATATTTAACGGAATAAAATTCAAAATAAACCTCAATTATATTTACAAAAGTAATTCTGGAAGGTTTAAAAAACATTTTAAAGAACAAACTTTTTTAATAGAATTTTGGAGGGGGGTACTCATTGTGCCCCTGCCTCCCCTACATATTTTTAATAATCTGACTATCAAGATAAAAGTTTACCAGAAACTTAACGAATACCACCTGAGCGAATATTCGTCCTCTTGTTAGTTTATCGAGGTTCCCTCTTCTGGTTTTCTCAGTGACGTTCTTCACTCTGACTATGTGGTTACTAGAATACTCTAGCACATCTCTGGCTGCTGGTACTAGTCTAGTCAACTCTACGATAGTCTAGTCTCAGAGAAAGAGATTGAACAAAAGAGAGGGAGAGAGAGTGAGAGAGAACGATAGCGTACCGAGAGTAATACGGTAAAGTTTTAACGTCGAGTACTTAAAATTTCATGGATCCACTACCGCGAGAGGATTGTAACTGTCTCAACGTGGCCCCAAAATAAAAAGAATTTAAAAAAAAAATGAAGTAAAAGTTTTCACGGGGTTTTGCCGTAAATCGATGGCCTACATTACACATTCATAAGTTTAATAATTAACGATTTTCCGTCGCCTACTGCTGAAAACGTCAATGCCTATCAACGTGTAATTATTAAAGCTGTTATTTATGTCAAAAGTTGTTAGTGAAAACGCTAGGTGTTAATTTGATGATGGATAATCAATAAATTTCCTATAGTCATAATTCATAATTTATTTTTAATAATTTTCTTATCAGTAAAATTTAATTTTTTTTTATTACATCAGATGTTTTTACGATTTATTTTATCTTCAAGGTAATTTTAAAAATAGTTTAGAAAAAATCGTTAGGGTACCGTACACGTTCATATATATTTTAATTTATAAGTCATATTAGTGATCATTTTTAATAACTTTACATGTTTCTTCTTGAAATTATTTTTTATGACATCGTCAAAAATACAAGTTACTATTTAAAAAGTTAAAATTATTTTTTAGGGTAATAACGTTACTTGCACTTGATATCCTATAAAAAAAAATCCATGTGGGAATCCAGCCTAGATTCCTAGGTAGGTTTCACGATTCATACCATGCCGAATCCATATGGGAAGTAGAGATTCCCATGTGGATTTTTATGATGATTTCCCATGGGAATCTGCACTATGTCAAAATCCATATAGGAACCTTGTATGGATTACAAATTAGGAAAATTTGCAAAAAATGTCACGTGATTGATACAGACAAATTGATGAAAAAAAAAAATATTCTGCCAATAGAATATTAACTTGTTATTTTATTCATATATGCGTACCAATAGACGATGGACATAGAAACCGATATCCCTGATTTTATAGAAATTACATATATAGGAACCCAGATTTCTATATGAATTTCCTATAAAGAAATCCATATGTCCTAGTTCTTATGACAAGTTCTTACATGGGGATCCAGGTACTCAGTTTCCTATATGGAGTTCCCTTATGGGAATCCACATACCCATGATTGCCTACATGGGTTCATATATATATCCATACTAATATTAATTTCTATGGATTCTTACATAAATCCATACTTTCCTACATGGATTCCTATGGGTTCTCATGCAACTCCACATGGATGCTTTTGATAGGGTAGTTGATTAATAATCGAATGAAAACAAGTTCAATAGCGATTATTAACAAAATTTCATTGAACAATTATTTTCGAATTTGAAACAATCAAGTTAATTTACCGGGTCTTTTGAATTTTGACGTGACCACGTTCATATGCATGTACGGATATACAAACAGATAAATTAGCACTGAAATTGGATAATCAATCAAATTTTTCGACATGAATATCAACAAGTCGAACTAAAACTACATCAATATTATTTTCCATGACCTCTCCATCACAAGAGCTTTTATCCCAATTTTTAATCATTAAATTTTTTAGCGGCTATAAGCACACCCCTACCTTTCAGATGTGAGGTGTGCATTGTCTTACCTAAAATGTTAATTAAAAGAAATATTACTTCCCTACTGTAAATTGTCAAAAAAAAAAAACATAAACTAAGTATACAATTTTGTAGTACTGAAACTACAATTGAATAAAATAACAAATAAAATTAAAATGATGAAAATTGTTTCGGTTGTTTACTGAATAGAAAGATGGTAGCACTTGTGAGCCATTTGTTCGTGACAACCGGGCTTATTTCTAATACTTAAATGTATGGCATGTATACCCTCGGGCTGCCTGCAGTACGCTAGTACCAAAGTGTCCCTCAGTAAGTTTACTAACTCAACAAAATTCAATATAACCCGTACTATTTCATAAATAAGACAGAGATAACACGTAAAAATGAATAAGCACGATTATTGTACCATCTGTCCCATTACATTTTAGATCTCTGTCATTTTACAAGTTTAGATACCCTTACTTACTACTCATTCAAACACCAACATATTCTTTCTACACACACACTCAAGATTTATGCACACACTCAATCGAAATCGAACATCCCTTGTCAGTTTACCAAACAAGTCATAAAAGATCCAACTAACTCAAGTCATTCCAAAGTCTAGCACTTGCGCATCCATTAAAATAGCACACGCCTCACCTACATCTGCTTTTATAGATTTTAAGTATATATATATAGCACACACTCACAAAATAGACGCACGAGACTACTCACTAAATACAATACTTATACAACAACTATAGGAATAAGAATGAATAGAAAAAAAATATAAATCAGACTCAATGAGGAGAACCTCTAAAAAGAATCTTTTCTTCCTCAAATGCACTTCTTCTTTATTTTTATTTTCAACTCTCACTTGAAAGAGCATCTGGGATTTGATCGCGAGCATAATGGCTGATAGATATAGATATACTTTTATTTTCATTTTCATTTTCATCTGCATTTCATTTCATTCCTTGATCTTTTTCTTACTTTTTTTTCAGCTCGTCAAGAATCCACTGATTCAGTTTAAATCCACTGTTGAAAAGATCGCAAAGAGTCAAGGCAGATCTACAAGAAAATGATGCAATCTTATTTTTTTTTTTTTATTTCCAGTCAATTCATGATTAAGATGCCGCGACGTGCTTCGAAAAATTTCAGATAAACGAACTAACTTTCTTTAGCTGGCGCATATATGTACGTGTTGAAAAAGAGGATACAGCGAGAGACTTTCTACAGTAATTTTATTTCTTATTTTATTTTTTAAATTCATTTATTTGCTTTTTATCTTTTTCTTTGATATTGTATAGAATAAACTGTTGGGTGGGTGTAGACTAGAATGGAACGCATTCATCCAAAAGATAGAGGGAGAAAAATTTCTTGTTACTTTTTACTGACACTCCAATCGGATGTTTCTTTTAATATTTATATACTTTTTTTTTTTTAAATTTATTTGTATTCTTTCAGTTACTCATTTTCACGTCTCTATATTTTAGTGTACAAATGTCGTCTGACGGTGAACACATCCTGGTACACACAAGAACACCAAACCGACCCTTCTTCCACTTGAGGACGCACGCACGCGTCTAGAAGCTTATATACTCTTTTTTCTGTTTCTTTTTTTGTTTTTTATTTTTTTTTTTTTTTTATGCTGTATAACGTGGCTGGGTTTAATACCTTTGAGAGTAAATAAGAAAACGCTTCAACGAGTCTGTGCGTTATTTGAAATAAAGAAAGAAGAGAAAAAAAAAAAAAAAACGAACCGTAGAATGAGAATTTTAAAGCAGACAGACTTGATGACAATTAAATTTATAAGAAACCACTTAAGTTTTATACTATTCTAAGTAAAAAATTTTTTATTATTCAATTTAAGAACATGTGCGATAAATGTATGAGATTTACGTTAATGGATTCTTTAGTAAGAAGCCGTAAAAGTTGCGATGCACATTTTTATTATTCAACGGATATTTGGATACGAGAAAATAGCTCAGTAATTGAACTGTAAAAATAGCACATCGTTATGTTGAAAGCTTCAGAGCATTAGTTTTTTATAAACTTAAATAAGGTTGTATTTTATAACAAAGAAAATTCTAAAAATATTTATACACGCTAAGAATTTTATGGTAATGATTACTATCTCATGGTGGTAAAATTAATTTTTTTCTCGTGATATCAATTAATCTTATAATTATTGTAAGATTCACAATATAATATGTTATTAATTAAAATACACGATGGCAATAGTTACCATCTCGGGTGTTAAATTATTATAATGATCATTATCACAAAAATAGTAGCTATTAACATATCCCATGACAAATATTACAATCACTCGATGATATTGTTCACAATAGAGTGATGGTAGTAGCTGCTATCTCGTGATCCTAATTATGACAACTTTGTATGGCAATTATTATCATCCCCGATGAGAATGATTATCATACAGTTCAAAATTAGACTTAAGAAAAAAAAAGACTAAGATAAAGAAAAAATTTTCTCCATTTTGATGATTAGAAATTATATGTGTATATATATATACACATATACACATACATATGTAATCACTTATAATAATACACGCAAAAAAATGAACTATAAAAATTGAGAATGACAGGTAATATAATGATAAAGTGATCAGTAAATATTATTATTCTAAATAGTAATTTTTTCATTTACGATTTAAACGTGAATAATTCCAGAATAAGTAGGAAAATTTATTGTCTATGCAAGAAAAATTACTATTTGAACTTTGAAAATTGTAACTGAAACTTAAAAAATAGACGACACGTATTATGAAATTTACTATTTGAATGTTAAAATTCCCTATATGGACAACCGGGTTCCGAGTTATAATTTCAAATAGTAATTTTTAGAGTTTTTTTTTTCCGTGTACATACAATTAAGTGTATAATTAAAAAGCTGGTGAGTGACTTTTACATACGCGATGATAACTATTGCCATCGCGGTATAGTAAAAATTGTTACCGAAAATTATAAATGTTGCATCTGTGATGTGAGTGATTACTATTGTTGGTGAGAGTGATTATCATTCGGGGATATTAATAGTTAGCATCATATCATGGTTTTTAATAGCATTATTGTATAAAATTCTAAAATTACTATACAGTATATGGTAACTATTAAAAATTCCCGATGAGAATCATTACCATAAAATTCTTAGCGTGTATTTATCAACAAATTGCCCTTTGTCCATAGTATTCCTTTAGCCATAATAATAACTAGTATATACACAAATTACGGTATAAAAAATTTGCGGAATGAACGTAAATTAAATCCGGACTGGATGACTGCGTGTCTATTTAATCTCCTTGGAATAAAATTCACTCTGAAGGGGAGTTGTTTTGAATACTGATACATCGAGCCAGAGTGAATGCGGATTTTTAAAAAATCCAGATTACACCAAAATCACTCTGCTACACGGAGAAAAAAATATAGTAAAATTTACTAAAAAATATGGGAATTATTACTAAATTTAGATAGTAATCTTGAAACGTTTAAGATTTATAGGAAAAATTCATAAACAGATAAGTAAATTTTACTATCCCGTTTAGTAAATTTTACTATTCCGTTTAGTAAATTTTACTATATTAGAATGGAAAAAAATAAAATTAAATTTTTATTAGCTTCTAACTTTATTATTACTACTATATTTTTGGTTATTATTGTTATTTATGCCATCTGCATTAGTGCTGGTGTCGATTTGTGTTTTTTAAAAAATCGTTGTGTCAACCGAGATTCGAACCCTGATCTCCCGCGCGCGAGTCCTTTCCTATGTCTGACGGCCCGATGTCTCCTTTGGACAAACTTTTCAGAACTTGTAATACATATTTGTATATGCTATTCCCGCCAAATTTTAATTTTTTCTATACATAGTAGAATTTACTATACATATAGTAAAAAAACATAATCGTGTTAGCAAAAAATACATTGCGTATAGTAATTTTTAATATTTTGTATAGTAACAAATCCTATATTATATTAGAAAATTTACTTTCTTAAATTTGTATTTATTAAAAATACTTATAGTAAAATTTACTATACAGATAGTAAAAAATACAATTGTGTTAGTAAAAAATACATTACGCATAGTAATTTTTAATATCTTATTATATAATTATCACTAACTAGTAAATTTTACTAAACTTTTAGTAATAATTACAATACAGAATGTATTTTTTCATATCTGTTAGTAAATTTTACTATAAGATTGTAATTGTTACTATATTTTTTTCTCCGTGTAGAGAAAGAAACTCCGTATTCAGAGTGATTTTTTCTAAAACTCCAGAACTCCAAGTGACGGAGTGAATTCGGATTTAAATAGTCTGTTTTAGGCTACTTTTATGTCAAAAATTCGTAACCCAATCATACAATACAATTGATTTTTATAAATAATTTAAAAAAAGTATTTTTAAAAGTACTTACCATAGATAATTGTGCCATAAAAAATATGTAATTAATTACAAAAAATAAAGATCAACATTAAAATTTCAGCGGATTATTTAAATAAAATAACCACACTAAAATATTTTTTTCAGCGTTTTTATTGTTCGAGTACAATAATAATAAATGTTACAATTGGCAATTTCATCGGCAATATAATAGATAATATATATTATTTACATATATATACACAATTATTATTATCAATAATAATATTATTATTATTATAATAATAACAATAATTATAATCATGCCCGTAGTGTGAATAATACAATTGATGCCTGCGTGTATAGAGCATTTTGCGATAACATTGTCACCCTGTCCAGTGAATAACCGCGCGAGCCACAATTGCGGCGGTAATAGCTAATTAGCGTTTCCCTTTCCAAAAGTTAATTTATTTTATATGAAAATGGGAATAGCAAGTGACGATAATAGTCAAATAATAAAATTAATTAAGAATGTAAAAGTACGAAAATTAATAATCCACTAAGACTAGAACAAAATTATATACTTTCCCTCTCCGACTTATCCTTACTATTATTTTTATTATTATTATTATTATTAATATTTTTTTTTTGTTAATTTATAATATTTACTTCTGTAATTTATTCAACAATATTTTATTCATTCAAATAAATGTACTTTTTGTGTCAAGTTAATATGTAAAATCTATGATACTGATTTCCTTAAAATCTACGTTACATTTAAATACGTTCGATATGATAGTATCACACTGATTTTAAATACAGTAGAGTCGCGTTATGGACCCGCTTACAGAAGGTGTAGGGGAATATAATTCTAAGAATTCCTGTACCCCCACTTCTGCTCAGCAGTCGACTGCCGTAACTCACATTTCCCCTACTTTACAAGCGTGTGGTGTCATGATTATTTACATACACAGAAAAAAAGGATTTTTTGGCGCAAGAAATTTTTCCCTTGCCTCAAGGAAATTTTCTTTCAATTCTTAATGCAAAAAATTACTTAGAGCAAGTAAAATTTTTTTTACTGTGTAATCATGGAAGGGGAATGTCTTCAATAGAAATATGTCAACGGAATCATAACGCGACTGAACTGTAATATATTTATGATTGATGTATATAATCAGTGTCTAAATTTTTTTTCATCCTTCACTTCATCTTCGTCCTCAGCAAATACAGTCTTAATATTTTTAGTTTATATATTTGTTATTAATATTTTTAAAATTAATTTTCTTTGATATTAAAAAATTAATTTTCCATTAATTACTTTCACCCCTTCATTTATATGTATTCTTATTTATTTCTTCCCTTAATTAACATAAATTTATCTCTTATCCTTGATAAAAAAAATTGATAGTACTGTCTCATAAGACCAGTCTTAAAGTATAAGAAAGTAAATATGATCCCATAAAATCTGTTCATTAAATTTACTAATGTTATACTATTATAACTTTTTAAAATGAAGATAATTATTTAAATTTATAATTAGCAAACTTTTATTTTATTCTTAAAGAATAAGAATATTAATAGAAAAATATTTATATATTAATAGAATAAATAAATTTAAAAAACTCATGATTAAAATAATTTTTTTAAAAGTAATAAAATAATTCATTTTAAATGAACGACTCCTTAATTAATGTAATTTACTGTTAAAAATAAAGTATCAAAATAATAATGATGATGTAGAATAAATGAGCTTACATATTAATAGTTAATTAATTTCTGCAGGTCCTTCTTCGATTATTTTTTCGAGCATCTGATTGGGCTGGTCGGCGTGTTCCTTTGGTCTGTCATGTTCCCCATAAATTCCGTTTTCTTGATTGGTGAGTAGGCCTTTCTTCAGGACAGTTAGGTACCCCTAGCTCTGGACAATATCACAAACATACTCATCATGGAGAGCAAGTAGATGTCGTGGTGGATCGATTGCCGTGTGAAGAGTGACAGTGACACCGCGATTGAGGCTTACTGCCGGATAGAAGACCCCATAGAGATCACGAAAAGCGATTCCGCCCTGTGGTTGGTCGTTTACGAAGAACCGAAGGGTGTGAGTTGAATCGAGATCCAAGAGTACACCAACGGTTGAGCCCTGCTGTACACCACCCTCAGTCCTTTGGGCATGACCACCGGCGTGCATAAACCACGATCTTTGACGGTCTATGTACATGCTCCAACCCTTGTCATCTTTGCCTGTGAACAAGTTAAACCATCCGTCCTTAAAGGTCTTATAAACTTGTTCTATATTTACCTTTCCTTCCTAACTAATATATTTCTACTAGTTATTTACTTATTTAAATATTTAGCCAAGGTAACTTTCATTAAGTATACTTATTGATCTAATAAACTGACCCGATATTATTAATTTACTTTAGGAGTTTTTTTGTCAATTGGAAAATTTTAGACAACTTTGAACTTCAAATTGGTCATTTATTAAATTTCAAGAACATTTAAGAGTAAGAAAAATCTCAACTTAATTTAAAAATGCTACCATACGAAGGACGGTGTGGCTCAATGGATGAAGATAAACTGAACGGAATATGGCATCCTTCGCGGTTTTTAGAATGCCGTAAATTTTCGCCATTTATACGCATGCCGTAAATTTACTGTTATAATTGGGTATTACTATGGTTACGTTGGCCAATTTTTTTTACTATAGTTGTGCAGTATATTTACTGTAATGCTGTAGAGTTACTAGAATACTACAGTAAAATTACTATAGAAATGCCGAACATTCACCGAAAAAATTCTATATATGAAAACAATAATTTGATAATAATAAAATCGAATGTTCATCTTAATAATACCGTATATATTCTACAATTTTCTTAGATTTATGCTGATATAATGAAAAGTTCTACAAAATTTAGTTTTATTTCGTGTTCGCAAAATAGTAAATTTTTTATTTTGCTCTATTAATAAACACGTTTCTTATTCAAACAGGAGAATGTAAGTGAAAATATCTAGAACACGGTTTGATGATGAGATATTGCCGCAAATATACTATAAATATGCTGTATAATTATGGTTTTTTATTTCGTAAATTTTTGGAAATAATTAGACAAAAAAACTGGCCAAAATAATTAAAGTTATACCGCAATTATGCAGTATTTATACCGTATAATTGCGGTATTTAAAAAACCGAGAAGCATGTCGGATAGCTTAACTGAAAGAGCACTCGGCACGTAATTGCCCGTGTAAAAAAAAAAGTTCGAAAAAGTTCGACAAAGTTCGAAAAAGTTCGACAAAGTTCGAAATTTGTTACAAAACCGAACTTTTTTGCGAACTTTTTCGAACTTTTGTAAGACCATACAAATAGCATAACAAACTAATATCTTGGATGCCTTTGAACCTTTGAGGGTAAAATGGACCGCCAAAATTTTTTGGATGAAAAGTGGAGAAGGAGGGGGTGGGGGGCAAAATGACCCCATAGGGTAAAATAGACCCGCGAAGGCAAAATGATGCCCCCAAGTTTTTAACATTAAACAAGTTGAGGGGTCGGAGGGGGGGGGCATTAGGGCAAAAATGTCCCCGAGGGACAAAAAAGTATTTCTAAAATTCGTGACATGAAAAGTTGGAGGAGGGGTGGGTTCAGGGGGAGGGGGGTTAATGGGTCAAAATGTTCAACTTTAATTTTTAACTTTTTCGATTATTTTTATCACCGAAGTTCGATTTCAGAACTTTTTCGATACTTTATATCACCGAAGTTCGAAAATTTCAGAACTTTATCGATAACTTTCAAGAGTAAAAATTCTGAAAAAGTTCGAGAATTTCAAAACTTTCTAGATATTTTGTATCACCGAAGTTCGAAAATTTCAGAACTTTTTCGATATTTTATATCAGCGAAGTTTGAAAATTTCAGAACTTTTTCGATATTTTTTTTCACTGAAGTTCGAAAATTTCAGAACTTTTTCGATAATTTTTAAGAGTAAAATTCTAAAAAAGTTCGATAATTTCAGAACCTTTCCGATACTTTATATCACCGAAGTTCGGAAATTTCAAAACTTTTTCGATATTTTTTATCACTGAAGTTCGAAAATGTCAGAACTTTTTCGATAATTTTTAAGAGTAAAATTCTAAAAAAGTTCGATAATTTCAGAACTTTTTCGATAATTTTTAAGAGTGAAATTCTAAAAAAGTTCGTTAATTTCAGAACTTTTTTGAAATTGTTCATCACTGAAGTTCGAGAATTTCAGAACTTTTTTAGAATTTTTACTCTTGAAAATTATTGATAAAATTCTGAAATTTTCGAACTTCGGTGATATAAAGTATCGAAAAAGTTCTGAAATTGTCGAACTTCGGTGATAAAAATAATCGAAAAAGTTAAAAATTAAAGTTGAACATTTTGACCCATCAACCCCCCTCCCCCCGAACCCACCCCTCCACCCACTTTTCATGTCACGAATTTTAGAGATACTTTTTTGTCCCTCGGGGACATTTTTGCCCTAATGCCCCCCCGACCCCTCAACTTTTTTAATGTTAAAACCTTGGGGGCATCATTTTGCCTTCGCGGGTCTATTTTACCCTATGGGGTCATTTTGCCCCCCACCCCCTCCTTCTCCACTTTTCATCCAAAAAATTTTGGCGGTCCATTTTACCCTCAAAGGTTCAAAGGCATCCAAGATATTAGTTTGTTATGCTATTTGTATGGTCTCACAAAAGTTCGAAAAAGTTCGCAAAAAAGTTCGGTTTTGTAACAAATTTCGAACTTTGTCGAACTTTTTCGAACTTTGTCGAACTTTTTCGAACTTTTTTTTTTACACGGGTGACATGGTCTGGGTTCGACTCCCCATTCGGACTATCCATATTTTTCTCAATTTATTTATAAACTTTTCATTGATAAGGTTCCTTTCTTATCCTGACCAATCCCCTCCTAAAATAATTTGCTACCGTGACAATTGATCAAGAGTAAACCAAAAAACTGAATTTATAAGACACGCTGTTCGAAATTTTCTGAGCAAAAATAATTCGATTTGAAAAATTTCCTGATTTGAAAAACATTAAAAAAATTTTAAACCAACTATGAAAAGTTTTAGATTTATCAGAACTAGAACAGAAAGTTTGAAATTTTTTTGAAATTCAAAAAATGATCAACTCAAAGTTGTTAAATTTTTTAAATTTTAAAATTCACTGTTATAAACTCTTTAGGTAAATTTTTGGAACTTCCGTCCGAGATTGAAAAAAATAAAAATTATCTAGTGCTTTTATTTTTTAATTGGGTCATTCTGATATATAGATAATAAAAAATTTAAAAATAAAGTATTTTACAGACATAAAATCAAGGAAAAAGTTTTATGAGACAGGCTAAATTAACTGACTTGAAATTAAAGACTTGGAAATTATTCTTACATGGTACAGTCTTGTACCAGATAGTTTTCTTTGAACGTGATAAGAATCGAAGGAATGTATTTATTTTTTTTTCTTGTAAGAAAAGAGTCAGTGTCGTTAAACCGTCTCACAGGACGGGTACAAATTGTAGTCTAGGAGTTTTCCGATTGCCTGAGTAAATTGTTCCTTTGAATTGAGATAAATGTCAAGATAAAATGTAAACCTATCGTCTTTAAAAATTCAATTTAAATATTGAACTAGGTGATACATGCTGTTAAGTTTATTAAATAAATTATTTAAAGTAAATAGTAATTCGACAAAAAAAAATAGTAAATTTGTTATTCAATTTTTGTATTATCACACGGAGAAAATTTTATTATACTATCTGCGATACTAAATTTTTAATTTCAACTATTTCAAGTGATGGCAAAATTTTCCAATTTTTCAGTAAAATAATTAGTTTTACTATTGAGAATGATAACAGTAACAATTGATGGTGGTGACGATTACTATCGAAGATGCTAATTGTAACTATTAAAGATTATAATTGTTACAATCGAAGATGCTAACTGTTACCATTCAAGGTTCTAAAAATTCTGAACCAAAAAATAAGATTAATTTATAAATTTAAATCCTTTATTTACATCCATATTTTAGCTATGTCCATTTTGTCCTTTAAATAATTAAAATAAGTAACAATACAATCGTTCAAGTCCGAATATAATAAAAATTTCCAAATATTGGAGCTGTTATTGATAACTTTAAATAATTGGGTATGATCATCAAAATAGCAACCATCCAAGTATTGAGTGATAAGGAAAACTTTATCATCATCAATAATCAGTATTTTTTTTACAACATAAAATAATGGAGCATCATTTGATCTGTAACGCCGATATTTAAATTCTTTATTAGTTTAGATAGTAATTATTATTTGGCCTGGTGGTAACTATTACCATCAGGTTATTAAGAATTACGATGTTGATAACAGTTATAATTAGTTGATAATGAAAGTTATAATTTCTGATTATCATCAATAATTGTAGATTTTACCATACAGTCGGTAGATACTACAATTCAGATTGTTTATCTAATAATTTAAATGATATTCACTACTATCGAATTCAGTTCAAAAAGTTGACTATAACTAGATGATAACTTTTGCTATAAAATTATCCGTGTATTAAATTGTGTAAATAAATTAAATCATAGGATTTCATTGTTGACGTAGTGTGCCACGATAAAAAAAATTGACTCGCATTAAATGATATTGATGTTGCATTGAATATAAATTTTATTTAGTAACGTAATCCAAATTTACCACATGCGTGTTGCGTCAGTGAACGTAATTTATGCATAGTATATTTATATATTTACATATAAATATATGTATTTATAAACTTGTAATTTATGATTAATGACTCACCTAACATTTTATCGCGTGACACATCAGCACGGGCTATTCCAAATGCTGGATCAGTGTCACTGTGATACCGGTCAATAGTAAGCTCCCAGTAATGGACACCACGAGAGAATCCTACGCTTGAAAGGACAACGCGATGCTCGTAACCCTCACAGGATGCGCTCATAGCATCTTCGGAAATTGAAACCTCTTGGGGAACTCCTGGTGCGCCAGTTGCCCATGAAAACCATGCCACTGTAATTAATTCAATTAAATAAATATTCATTATATAATAATTAGCATTATATTTGTATTATTAACATACGATTATTATGACTCATAAATTTATTTAAATGTAGGATATATATCCCGGAAGACTCAAAGTGCACAATTTAAATACTCATCTTGTTATTGAAATATTATCTAAAATTTATGTACTCTAAAAAAGGCGATGTTGAAATCGGCTTATTTTAACACCGTTGCTGTGTTAAAATGAACTTACACCGATGTAGCGGTGTTATCAAACTCTTATTAAAATGGTGTACATACGCAGTAAATTTACTCTGATTAAAGTATGAGGGCGTGGGTATAAATGTTTTAAAATCTACATCTTAAAAATTACGAAATTATCGTCAATTGAATGTAACCTTTATTGAACTGAACAAATTGCGTAAATTTTTGATTGCTTATCAAATTAAATATTAGGAACAATATTTTATTAAAACTGATGTTTTTTATAAGGCAATAACTGATTTAAAGATGATAAATTAATCATTGATAATTTTATTTCATATTTTTCGCTGATATAGTGTGCAAAGAAACTTTAATTATAAAAATCTGTTCCCATATTTTACACAATAGCATTAAGATGTCATTATGGACAAATATTTTTTGGATTTCTTCATAAATTGGTAAATTTCTCATATAAGGCCGTTTAGAAAATACGTTCGCACTTATGGGGAGGAGGTGTCGCTTACTGTAGCAAGATGTGACAAGGGGAGTCAAGGTTTAAGGAAACGTGAGGTTTGCAAGCTCATCAAACAATTTCGAAAATTTTTCTCTCGGTTTTTCAAAATTAAAGTTATTTATTAAAGTTTTATTGTTACAAATAATAAAAATATTTTAAAATATAGAAACCTGTGTACTATGATTGCCATATATCATTTACCGAGGGGGGGGGAGTAATCATTTATGACGCAATATTGATAAGGGGGTCGCAGAAAATGTGATAAAGGGGCGAAAGGGGGCCTAAAAAGGTACAATTCTGCGTGACGTATTTTATAAATGGCCCCATTATTAATTATTGAAATATTCAAAATTTTTTTGTATTTGAAATATTGACTTTTGATTCTTGAAAAATTAAATGACATTTTTTTAACCGATAAGATTTTGAATGCCGCTACCAGTGTTATTTTAAAACCGTTTTCGGGATTAAATTTAACACCGGCAACTTTAACATCGGGGTAAAATGGATTTGCCAGGTTTTTTGAAGTGTGTAACATAATCTGATATTTGAACCGATCAATGTAAATTTTGTACATAACTCAAAGCCAATTGATGTAAAAATGATCCGTATTATTTGTTTCAATGCTTCTTTTGTAATAGTATACATTTCATATCATTTTATCGTACAATATAAATTTAAGTGCAGTATAACTATTCGCGTGTGAGATATGAAAAATTTATTTTATTTCACGTGTGTTTTTTTGTTAAATGAAAATAAATGTTAAGTATTTCTGGCATGCATTTAATTATTCCGCTAGATGTTTCTGTTAATATTCCTCTGCTTTAAACATAAAGTATTTCAGTATTTCAGTATGAGATGAGTATGCACCAAATATTAAATTATATCCAAATTAAATGATTTAAAAATATTTAAAGAATGTGTAGGTTGGAAAATCTTTAGCATTTTATTATCATTATAGTATTATTTATTACCATATTTTTAAAACTCATTGTTTTTAAATTGTAATTATTAATTATGAATTAAAATTATATCAACAATTAATGATTGCTGGGTAAAATGGAGATGCCTGGGAACAAATTTACTTTTTTGATCTAGATTACATTTAATCTTTTACTATTCTGTATATATCTAAAAAAAGAGTAAAACAAATTTTGCAATTTTAGTTGCAAAAATAAATTTTTTTTTCGGGCAAAATGAGGCATCAACAAAATTTTTTTTTAATCTTTTTAACAAAATTTAACACCACACGAAAAAAACAGAATATTAAAAATTAATAAGTAATAGTAAAAAGTGAAATCTGTTATCAATAATTAGTACTATTATGTGCTTAATGCAAAGTAGATTACTAATTTTTGTAGATTCCGAAAAACTATCAATTATTTCAAAAAGTAAAATATTATTACTTTTAGGTATAATACGTGGCTTATTAGTGAAAGTTAATTAATTTGTGGCATAATCTATTAAAAAGTAATGATTGGTCAAATTAAGAATTGCTATTATAGATACTGATTTTTCCAGCCTAAAATTGCAAAAGTTACTAACTTTTATTTTATAAATTCGATATCACTGATCAATTGTTAGCTTAAAATATCATTTATTCATCATTATAAATTAATTTACAATATACATAAATCGAATAAGTAGTAAATAATAAAATGAAAAATTAGTATACTAGATACTGATTTTTTTCTCATAAAAATACCCAAAATTTTGAACTCTTATTTTATAAATTCTATCTCATTGACTAATAATTAAGATAAAATGTTATTTATTCGTTATTATAAATTAATTTATTATATACATATATCGAATAAGTAATAAATAATAAAATGAAAAATTCGTATACTAGGTCTTCATATATTAATATGTACGTTTACTAATTTTTCGATTCCTCATTTTTTAAATTTTTGTATGTTTATTTGAATAGTAATGACTGTAGATACCAATTTATCAATTCTTTTTCATATCAATTTTAATATACGAAATTACAAATTTTGCTATTCTATGTGTATCTAATTCGAATATAAATAATAGCCATTTTGTAATATATATAATGATCCTGGTTTGATATTAGTACCGAATATACTAACTTTAAGTCGAAAATAAACTACAAGCTATTAAAATTTTGAGCATCATTTTTTCCGTGCAAAGGTATATTGGGTTCAAATTTAATTAACAAATATTGTTTGCAATACACTTTGAAAGTCAAGCGTTGAAAAAGTAATAGACTACAGTGTAAAAAATTTTTTTTTACCAAAATTTATGGGTTCTCAATTTTTGCCACCCCCACTTTCCTCCCCCCTATATGATTATGTAAATAATTATCAATATTCAGTAGCGATGAATTAATGTTATTCTAATATAATAAATATATACATACATTCAGCAGTTTGAAGCCCAATGAGCTCAGAATAGTCTCCTTCGCCGGCACTATTGAATGCCCTGACTCTTGCATTGTAAAGTGAATTGAAGTGAAGACCATCCACAGTACATATAGTTTCACGTCCACAGTAAACTTCCTGCACAAAATTATATCGTAGCGTGTTAAGCAAACGTTATAAATCCAAGGTCAAGCTTGTGTTATATGTTAGATTATGTATATATGTAGACATATGTTCATATATGTACATTACAGCAATAGTAATAGCAGTAGCCGTAGCAGTAGCAGTTGTAGGGGTAATGGTATATGGCCGTAGAGCTTTCGTAGATTATTTCACCGATGTTAACCATAAAGCCAGTAACGCGGAATTAACGGACGTGCTTTTACTACAGCAGCTTATACCATTGCGTTTACGACCACCCATAGTAAATACATTGCGCCGTCTATCTGGTTGTACACAACATCGGTCCGTTATTTCCGGCGACAGTTGGACGGGTTTTAAAGTGAAATATAAAATTTTAAAATGGGATTAAAACTCAATGCTTAGGAAAAGTAAAAAAATATGGTGTTCTGCCGTACTATTAAATTGTTTGTTTCGTTGGTTTTAAAATAAAACTTTGATGATTAAAGGGCTAAAGTTTAACATAATGTGATTAATTAATGAGATTTCATCACGTTTATTTCGCCCGTTTAAATTCAGCTTCAATCAAAAGCTCAGTTGTATTTACACATTCTGCTACAGAAGCTTTACCAACTATCTCTTTGAACATTAAATCACGATCAAATGTCAAATGATGATTAAAGAAAATTTTATGTTTACATTAACATTAAGTTTTAAGTAGAAATGTAAAAATATAAATTAAGGGTGTGTGAATAGCTCGTACTTACGAATTATTTGCATCGAATCAAATTGATTTTTAAATCAAACAATTCGAACTTTCGAACAATTCGAATTATGCGTAAGTGACCGTAAATTATTATAATTTTTCGAATTATTCGTAAATTCTCTGATTATTCAAAAATTTATGATACTTAGGTTAGTCGATATTACTTTTGGATTTTTTTAAAAAACGATAAATTATTTTTAAAAAATATTCTGTAAATTCCATCTATAGTTTTTTCAATATTCTACAAGTGCATATTTTTGGTTTTTTTTCTTTGTAATTTATTTGTTAAAAAAAATCAGAAAATTATTAATTGTCTGTTAACTGCATGATTATGAAAAGTTACGAATAATTCAAAAATTCTCTTTTGAACGACTTAAATTTGTAATAGTAACAATAATTAAAATTTTCGTCAGAAGTAAATAGAGCTTAAACACAAATCTAAGAAAAATTTATTTCTAGTTACACTCAGAAAATGAAGTAATTGTGTTTATTATTCTAAATTTTTAATTCCAATCATCTAGGATGATTGGAACGTTTTTCAATGCTAAGATAGTTAGTGTTATAATTTGTTTTATTAGAGTTAATTATTATTGGATGATAACTTCTGCAATAAATTTCGTGACAGTTACTATCAGAATAGAAACAGTTACCATCAAGATGATGACAGTTACTATCAGGATGGTAACAATTTGAATTTCTGATGGTAACTGTTACCACCTGAATTATAAATATAACTATTTAGAACAATAATAATAATGAACTCTCGTTAACATACAGGATGATAACAATCATCATATATATGGTGAATATTACAATCTATTAGATAATTTATACAATCATCTAGATAATATTTACTACTATGATTGATGGTAGAAATTTTTACCATAACTCAATAGTGACTCCTATTATTTAATTTTCTGAATGTACTTTAAAAACTAAGCTCTCTATTAAATGAAAATTGAATACTTAAAAGCTAATCAGAATTTTTCCGATTTGAATCGAGTAATTTGAAAAATTACAAGTAATTGAAAACTTTTCTAATAATTCAGAAATTTGAATTATTCGATTCGAGCCCGATTCGCATTCCCCTAATACAATTAAATTTACATTTAATCATTTGTGTATAAGATAAGTCTATAATTAATTTCAAATAAATATTATTATTATTATTATTATTATTATTATTATTATTATTATTATTATTATTATTATTATTATTATTATTTTATTAAATAACTTGATCCTTCAGTGTTTCAAGTAAAGTTTACTTTAAGTACAAGTTAAACTTGACTATATAAGTTTTCTTACTAGACAGATTACAAAAGGATCAGTGTATTATGTGCAATTTGATAAGAGATAGTCTAGTGATGAATAAATCCCATCTCTGTCTCACTTATTCTTCAACTCTTACATATTTTCATTTGTTGTCAAGTTTGGTTACAATAGTTAGGATAAAATAAGATGAGGAATGTACGAGAGTTGATATACAACAATGAGTTTAAGTAAGAGGTAGTATAAAGGATAAGAATATAATCAGCGAAAGCCTCAGTGTGGCAAATGGGTTTTCTAGTGGACTGTTTGTCCGGACAGGACAGAACAAGACAGGAATCGAAAACTTTACCCGATATTCGTTTTACTTGGTATCGACTAGTAATGGTTGACTGGTTTTCTATTCTTACCCTAAACTCTCCACCGCATCCGTCGTCAAGCTCCAGCAAATATCCTTCGATTGCCGGACCTCGCTGACCACATCCAATTCCATGACCGGCTGGCGGTTGCCATGCCACTGTCACACTATTATTTTCTGCACTGCACTCTTCAGGAATTAACACTGGTGCACCTGGAGCTGTAATTCAATTAATAATATTGTTAGTGTTGTGTTTTCGTATTTCAAATATTTACTCAATAATTTCATTTTGATTCAATAAACACCCAAGTGTATTTCATCAATATTCATTGTTTTTAATTAAACATCATATATTATTTATTTATATTTATTGTTATACTTATGATGCATTAAATGCGTATCAGGTTTAAAAATGTCTGTGTACTATTATAATTTATATTCGTTTATAATTTGTATTTTACATTAAAATACGAGTAATAGAAATTAAACAACAAAACAATTTTTTAATGAGTTTGAGCTTTTCACAGAGAATATGAGTTTATCTAGTAAGCACAGGCGAGACGTCAGCAATAAGCTTTTCCCTTTGGCCTGTGTACTCGGTTTGCGCACCAGCCCGAACATTCAATTAAATTCGAGGCCAGTGTACACGGAGATAAAATCATGGTAACCGTTTCTAGTTCGTTTATGAAATAACCCATAAGGTTACGGTAATAATTACTTTGAATTATGGGACATACGCCCATTATTTCTGACAAAAGTTGCCATAACTACACACGGAAAAACAAGTGGTAATACTTGCCGTCTCAACGAAGTAACAATTTCCATCTTTACATTTTAATGACTTTCATTCTTTTAAGCTAACTTTTCCTATTGGAGATGATAAGTATTCTTATCCGAGATGATAATCATTACTATCTCAGAAGGCAAAACTCAAAAATTTTTCAGATATAAGAAATATTACTTTCGGAGATGGTAACTATTACTATCGGGAATAGTAATTATTACTACGCTCAGAAAATGAAGTAATTGTGTTTATTATGCTAAATTTTTAATTCCAATTATCTAGAAAGATTAGAACGTTTTTCAATGCAAAAATAGTTAGTGTTTTAATTTTTTTTGTTACACGGAGAGAAATGTCAAGTAAATTTCCCTATATAGCACAGTAATAATTACATTACTCTATAGTTTGTGTGTAAGAGCGACAGGACACAAACCATAGAGTAATGTAAACATTACTGTGCTGCATAGGCATATTCACGACATTTTTCTCTGTGTAGAATAATTAATAATTGGATGATAACTTCGACAATAAATTTTGTAACAGTTACTATCGGGACAGTAACAATTACCATCAGAATGATAACAGTTACTATCAGGATGATAATATTTACTATCAGGATGGTAATATTTACTATCAGGATGATATCAGTTACCATCAGAATGATAACAGTTACTATCAGGATGATAATATTTACTATCAGGATGGTAATATTCACTATGAGGATCATAATATTTACTACTGCAATAAATTCTGTAACAGTTACTATCGGGACAGTAACAATTACCATCAGAATGATAACAGTTACTATCAGGATGATAATATTTACTATCAGGATGGTAATATTTACTATCAGGATGATATCAGTTACCATCAGAATGATAACAGTTACTATCAGGATGATAATATTTACTATCAGGATGGTAATATTCACTATGAGGATCATAATATTTACTACTGCAATAAATTCTGTAACAGTTACTATCGGGACAGTAACAATTACCATCAGAATGATAACAGTTACTATCAGGATGATAATATTTACTATCAGGATGGTAATATTTACTATCAGGATGATATCAGTTACCATCAGAATGATAACAGTTACTATCAGGATGATAATATTTACTATCAGGATGGTAATATTCACTATGAGGATCATAATATTTACTACTGCAATAAATTCTGTAACAGTTACTATCGGGACAGTAACAATTACCATCAGAATGATAACAGTTACTATCAGGATGATAATATTTACTATCAGGATGGTAATATTTACTATCAGGATGATATCAGTTACCATCAGAATGATAACAGTTACTATCAGGATGATAATATTTACTATCAGGATGGTAATATTCACTATGAGGATCATAATATTTACTACTGCAATAAATTCTGTAACAGTTACTATCGGGACAGTAACAATTACCATCAGAATGATAACAGTTACTATCAGGATGATAATATTTACTATCAGGATGGTAATATTTACTATCAGGATGATATCAGTTACCATCAGAATGATAACAGTTACTATCAGGATGATAATATTTACTATCAGGATGGTAATATTCACTATGAGGATCATAATATTTACTACTGCAATAAATTCTGTAACAGTTACTATCGGGACAGTAACAATTACCATCAGAATGATAACAGTTACTATCAGGATGATAATATTTACTATCAGGATGGTAATATTTACTATCAGGATGATATCAGTTACCATCAGAATGATAACAGTTACTATCAGGATGATAATATTTACTATCAGGATGGTAATATTCACTATGAGGATCATAATATTTACTACTGCAATAAATTCTGTAACAGTTACTATCGGGACAGTAACAATTACCATCAGAATGATAACAGTTACTATCAGGATGATAATATTTACTATCAGGATGGTAATATTTACTATCAGGATGATATCAGTTACCATCAGAATGATAACAGTTACTATCAGGATGATAATATTTACTATCAGGATGGTAATATTCACTATGAGGATCATAATATTTACTACTGCAATAAATTCTGTAACAGTTACTATCGGGACAGTAACAATTACCATCAGAATGATAACAGTTACTATCAGGATGATAATATTTACTATCAGGATGGTAATATTTACTATCAGGATGATATCAGTTACCATCAGAATGATAACAGTTACTATCAGGATGATAATATTTACTATCAGGATGGTAATATTTACTATGAGGATCATAATATTTACTACTGCAATAAATTCTGTAACAGTTACTATCAGGATGGTAACAATTACAATTTCTGATGGTAACTGTTACCATCTGGATTATAAATATAACTATTCAGAATAATAATAATAATTAACTCTAGTTAACATACAAGATTGTAACAATTATTATAAATATGGTGAATATTACAATCTAGATCATTTGTATAATCATCTAGATAATATTTACTATTACCGAATTGATGGTAGAAACTTTACCATAACTAGATAGTAGTTTCTATTATTTAATTTTCTGAGTGTATACGAGAAACGAGTTGTTAACATAAAAGCATTACAATGATTATCACGTATAGATAGTAATTATTCCCTATTGCAAGATAGTAATAGTTAACTTTTTTTCAGCGTGTTGAGAATAATTACTATAACTGCGGTAATATTTCCTATATCGTATAGTAATTTTATTATGGTAATATGGACAACCAACCCGCGAGATAACCATACCCGGTCTTTACTACTATGGTAATAGTTACCATACTATTATGGTCATTTTAATGGTAAAAGTTACCATAGTATATGATAACGATTATCAGAGTATATGGTAACGATTACCATAATGACATAGGAATTATTATCATAATTTTATAGAAACTTTTCCGATATCATATAGGAATGAACCCCTTATAGATAAGAATGGTTACCATAATTTGTGTGGTTGTCTTTCATATAATCGTAACTTCAAAAAATCTTGTTATCATACAACATAGGAACCATTTCCATAATATATTGCAATTGATACCATAAATTTGTCTCCGTGTATACAATTAAGTACCTAAAATTTCACAGTCACCGGTTTAAGGTATATGTTCTTCGAATCAAACTCCGTGCAGAAATAATTCTCACTTTGACATAATACGAACATTGTAAGTTTGGCTGGCGATTGCTACTATTATCGACTTTATACAAATATACCTCCGGCATTGAAACTAAGGAACATGTTAATTTCAGACCGATGTAAATGAAATCAGTTTCTTTCTTAGAGTCGATACTGTTTTATTTTAACCCACTAAATTAGTAACAGACTTTGTTCAAGTCTTTTCAGAAAAGTTATTCCGTTATACTGAAAATCTAGCACGTGCATTATGACGATACGCGATTTAAAATGATTTGGCGACTAACTTCCCAAACTATTTCATCCCTCGTCATTTAATATACTGTTATTGAAAGTCTGAAGTAATAAGGATAAATAAAAAGAGAGGAAGTAATAAAATATAAGTGAAACAAACAACTGATAGATAGATAGATAATAGAGTGTCTAGCAGAGAAATAGTTGCAGGAAAGTTTGTTGTTCTCAGCAGAAACTGGTAATAAGCCTTGAGTCTCTTGGTCGAATAGAGCTCTTGTGGTTACCCGGAAAACTTACCAGCATTGTCGAACCGAATGGCATTTCCGTCTCTATTACTATTCGCCTCTCGATTACTTCGACCGCTTTAATTGTATTTTGCATAACTATGCGTAACGTTAAACCTTCCAATACCTTTTTTTTCGACTATTCTATCTCTATTTTATTTTTTAATTCATTTCAACTCTTCATTTTCATTTAAAGTACTATTACGTATGAATAAAAAATATTTATTTTTAAATAAAATACATTAATGCTTTTGTTTGTTTTTATTGTCTCTGATCAAACAATTGAGACTTTTATCATGGAAAATACAAAAAAACGAACTGTGACTGTGCTTGAGAATGAATAAATATCATTTGATCGATTTTATCTCTGAAATAAATATATACAAGTTTCTATGAGTGTTTGCTCGTTTTATATATATTTTTTTTTTTTTGTTTTTTTTTATGAATAGTGATATTGTTCCAATAAATGAAACGTGATAATGAATACATGATAATGCAAAAATGGGCTGTGATGAATGAATGAATAATAAAACAAAAGTATTTTTCGTGATTATGAATTTATTGTTTTATTATTTATTCAATTATGAAATTAAAGTTTTTTTCATTTAAAATTACTAACTTTTTTTTTATTTAAAAATTTTTTATTCATAGTTGATATTAAAACTTGAGTAGATACCGTAATTTTGTTAAAATTTAGTAAAATTAGTATATTCGGTACTAGTATCAAACCAGGATCATTATATATATTACAAAATGGCTATTATTTATATTCGAATTTGATACACATACAAGAGCATAATTTGTAATTTCGTATATTAAAATTGATATGAAAAAGAATTGATAAATTGGTATCTACAATTATTACTATTCAAATAAACATACAAAAATTTAAAAAATGAGGAATTGAAAAATTAGTAAACGTACATATTAATATATGAAGATCTAGTATACGAATTTTTCATTTTATTATTTATTACTTATTCGATATATGTATATAATAAATTAATTTATAATAACGAAAAAATAACATTTTATCTTAATTATTAGTCAATGGGATAGAATTTATAAAATAAGAGTTCAAAATTTTGGGTATTTTTATGAGAAAAAAATCAGTATCTAGTATACTAAATTTTCATTTTATTATTTACTACTTATTTGATTTATGTATATTGTAAATTAATTTATAATGATGAATAAATGATATTTTAAGCTAATAATTGATCTGTGATATCGAATTTATGAAATAAAAGTTAGTAACTTTTGCAATTTTCGGCTGGAAAAATCAGTATCTGAGATACCAATTCTCAATTTGACCAATCATTACTTTTTAATAGATTATGCCATAAATTAATTAACTTTCACTAATAAGTCACGTATTATACCTAAAAGTAATAATATTTTACTTTTTGAAATAATCGATAGTTTTTCGGAATCTACAAAAATTAGTAATCTACTTTGCATTAAGCACATAATAGTACTAATTATTGATAACAGATTCCACTTTTTACTATTATTTATTAATTTTTAATATTCTGTTTTTTCCGCGTAATTAGTTAATACTAAAAATGGACGGGTTACGATCTTAGAAAGTAATTGAGATATCAACTTAACTTTAGTTGAATGTCGGATTATTTATTGACAATTATCACTACGTAACAATAATGAGGTCTGACTCGATTAAAATTCCGTCTACTTCTACTAATATCATTTACTGTCATTACTGCTTTAATGAAGCTAAAATATTAATTCTGAAATTCAATAGAAATTAATATACAAAAAAAACTTTTTCTTTTCTACGATAAAATGTTATTCACAAAAATCAACACCATACAGTTAGAAATTTTGCGTATTTGTGTTAAAAAAGTATTCAGTTAAATTTTATGTGCCATTAAAATTAAATTTGTTGCATATTCAGGTTGAAAATTTCAATTACATTTTCTAAAATAATTGGCCTAAGAAAATAATTAAAAAAATTACAGATCGTTGAATAAATATAGTACGATCTGATTATAAAGATCTGATTTCAAACAGATTTGGTATTAAAATAAAAACTCGGCAAATTTTTTACGGTCTAGTTATGGAGCTAAATCTATTTTTATGGTTATGCAAATGTTAACTACTATCGATTCAACTTAAAAATGAATTATAATGAAAAATATATACAAAACATAAAGGGAATATAAAAGTTATAACTAATTTTATTTTATTTGGAACGATGACGTGACGGTGTAGTATATAAAGAAAACAATACCGTAAGGAAATATGGACGTTTCAAGTTTCTTGAACTCTCTGTGGAAACTTTACGAGCGACGTGGAAAACAAGTTTTTTTTTACTTCAGACGTTATACTTATAAATATATATACATTTCTTTTTTTTTATTGTTTTTGATCTGTTATTTATCTATCATTTTTTTATATCTTTTTGTAAGTTGATACTTTTCTATATGTATAGAAAGATATCTGTGTGGGTGTACAAAGTTTAAAGGAAGCAGGAAACGAGACGAATCGAATGAGAAACGTTACAGTTTGAGATCAAGGCAAAGGGTAATAAAGTTTATCTTTAGAGTGAAGTTGAGAGATTTCAAGTATCTTGTGTACAAAACCAACTATACCCTTTTAAACAATTTATAATATACATATATATCCATATATATGTGCGCATTGTCCTACTAATTTTAATCTAATCCATAAGTACCCTTACGTATTTTAATTTTTTCTCTTCTTTAAAATTAAAAATATTTATTTATATTGTCATTATTTTAATCAATAATTCTTTCGTATCAAAAATCTAATTTTTTTTTTAATAAAAAAGTAAATGTTAAAATTACAATAAAAAGTTTTTCATTTTTATTCTCATAAAATATTGAAAATGGAATACTTCAAATTTGCTTTATACTTAAGGTAAAAGACCTAGTACCCCATCAGGAAACTAGTCTTTGGATACTTGCTCCATGTGTTTACTACACGGAGAAAAAAATTAAGTTTTTACAAAATTTGAAAAAATAATTACAATCCGAGAAGTAATTTTGAAACGTTAAAAGAAAAATCAAAACTTGTTCAAAACTCAAAGTAAAAAATATAACATATTATTTAGAATAATAATATTGATTGATTATAAGAATTACTATATTCAAAATAAAATTTACTGGCGACAAATAAAAATTGTAATGTACCACTAATTTTTACTGTTGCACTTAGTAAATATTAGTTAACGCGCTTTGTGAAAGATGTATTCTGGCGAGTAATTTTTACAATCTTAAATAGTAATTTTACTTTCCGGAGTAGCAATTTGTCTTGACGACATTCTAAAATGTACAGTACCTACGTAGAATTACATTGGAGATGTAATATTCATCAACTACGTAACAAAAATTGCGACCAATGTACTAATACTTAATAACTCTGAAAACAATGTCTGCTTTTTGTAACAGTGAACTATTTTTATATGAATAAGTAAATATTGATTTTTTCCAAGCGAAAATTTAACGAAGCTTTATTGTAATTATTATGATAAGTGAAAATTACGATCTAGATAGTAATAATTGAAATAAAATATTAATTTTCTACAAATCATCGCAATTTTTTTATGGATTGTAATTTTTTATTGTGATTGTAATTATTATTTAATTTTGACCTGCAATTTCCTCCGTGTATATATATATATATATATATATATATATATATATATATATATATATACAAATACACGAGTGATCAGATACTGCGTCTCTTACCTTATTATATTTTATGTTTTTTTTTAAGGTTTTATCTTTCAGGTAGATATTGAATTTATTAATGACGTTAAATCCAGTCCAGATTTTTTTCATATAATTATAAACGAAATTCATATTATTTTTAGAATACTTTCTTTTAATTTCAATGAAAAAAAAAAAAAAATTGATAAAGCCTTCAATAACGATTCTAATTAAAAAGCAGATAAAATAAAATAACACCCTTTTATTGTGCTTTCAATTTTTGGTTGTATTTTTTTTTTTGTTACGCTTTTGATATCTCTTTATAGACATTCTCACTTTTTTCGCGCTCAAAATATACAAAGGATAGCGTAGCATAATGGTATGAGATTATCGGAAGTATAACAAATGGAATAAAATCCTGTATGGCGGATTGGTTGGACTGGACATTCAATAACTCTTGTGAGAGCTCTCTCACATATATATATATATATCTATGGTATAGAGTATATAGAAGGTAAATGCGAGTTGAGTTGGGAATACGCGGGAATTTCGGGGTAGGTTGAGTTGGTTCATAATCTCCTTCCGGTACAAACGAGCATTAAGGCTTGGGATTTGCGCGAAAATGTAACGCCCGTGAATTACGAAAATCCAGACCAATATACAAGTCTGCATATTCGCGATTTTCATCCGTCAAGTAGGATATACATTTTTTCTAAAGAGGATAACAGTTATATAAAAAAAAAAAATAATAATAATAATAATAAAAGCTGGGAATTAAAAATTTTTAAAAAATTAGATGCATATTTTTTGTAATAATTATAATCATGTGAATAGTGTAGACAGCTAATGAAAGTTAATGACTAATTAACAAGCATATTTTATTTAAAAAATAAAAACTAAGGAAAATAGGGAGATATTCTGGCAGCTCGTTTTAAGGATAATGAACAATCATTAGCGTTATCGCTTCCTTCTCTCCGAAACTACCCTTTGGCAAATATCCTTGTACTCATGAAAACGACGCTCAGTCTCAAGCACTGGTGTATACAGGAGTAGTAAGCTAGTAGTGAGAGATCGTTAACTTGGTTACTCCCGGGTTGGGTACCTAATTAATCCGCTTTTGGTGCGCTTAGTAGAAGGTGGAATACCGTTAAAGAAGTCGCCTAAGGCGATGTCGGTAACTATCAAGTAATTCGAGAAAACGCGTCCACGCGGACACGACAACGGATTTGCGTGCTTCAATGCTCAAGCTTCTTTATTTTTTTTATTTCTAGTTTTATCGTTTCTTTTATTGTCGTCTTTGCATTGTGTTATTCATTTTTTTTTGTCGTTACCTGCGGTTGGATATCGATCCTCTCCTTCCATTGCTGCGTCCAACATTATAGATTCCATTATAACTAATATCCTTATTGATGTTTTATAAGTCATTAAATTACATTACAATAGTAGTATTAGTATTAAAAACATGTTATTCTACCCAGGTCTACAGAAATCCTTCAATTCAAAAAAATTTATATTTCAATAATTAACCGTAATTACTATAGATCATGTAATGTCATTAAAAATTTTTCATTGCCGCATTCTTAACTTTATAAATTTTTTTACTCAATTTTATGGACAATTATAATTTTAAAAAATTAATTTGATTTAATTTTCTCTAGATAATATGTTTTTAATAACTATAATTGCCCGTAAAAATTTATCTTAAAAATATCTTTTTTTATAATGACTATCATAACATTATAGGAACAGTCTCCGTATTTTTACTTCCTTGTATGGAATTGAAAGCAATATCGAAATCCTCACTAAAGAAATCCTCCCAATTTTATTTTTTAAAAAAATTAAATAATGACATTACGTGCTGAGAAAACTTTAAATTGGATGTTTTGTATTTTATAAAATTTTACAAACAATAAAATTAAAAGAATTTCTATTGAGAATGTCGATATATTGTAGAAACTATTCCGATAATATAGAAATAACATCCATAATATTTAGCAATTATTTTTGAATTATATTGTATCCTATCTTCGAATTTTTTTTCGAAAATAATAAATTTACTTGAGAAAAATTTTTGATCAAGAATTAAATTTAAAAAATTTCAAAAGAAAAAAAAAATCAATTATGTTTAAATATCACTAATTGAATAAAACTTCGTAACAAAAGTTATTTATTCAAAGATTCAATTTTAAAAGTTTTAATTTGTAGACCTGTGTAATTAATATGATTTTATAAAGCGTAAAACAGAATTTCCAATTCATTTAACAGAGTTTAATTAATAAAATGAAATGTTCAAACAATTAACTCGGTTGATTAATTCAAATTAATTAAAGGAAATGAAAATAAGTGAAGAAGAAAAGTAAAAAAAAATTTAAAAAACCAAAAGCAAATCAATAAACCTCAATCCTATAAAAATGACAAATTACTGACGGGACTCACGTTTCAGTTGAACAAAGGTCAGTTGATCAATGGCACGTCTGACAGGTTTGTCATCAAGCGTGAGATCAAGGAGTGGCAAACGTGTCATCTCCTGTACGCCTTCAGCAGCGCCCCAGGATCCGGCAGCGCTGGAAGCCCTCATAGATAACATACCGCCAATCTGTAGGAATGCCGAGCTGTCTGTTTCCTTCAAGGCTTCAATACAGAACGTTAGTAAAGCTGTCGTCGTCTGAAGATGAGTTGCACAGCGAGCAACTTGATCACGCAATGATCTAACTCTTGCATCTCTTGTTTGTCGTGCAGCCTCGATTAAACGAGATTTTCTTGCTTGAAGCATATTTAATAAACTTGACACACGGTCTTCTACCTCATCTTCTAGGGCTGCACATTCCTCCTATAATAATATTATTATTATTATTTTTTTTTTTTAATTCTCTCCGAAAGGGAGTTTAATTTAATAGTGAAACCCCTTCGGAGTGAAATTCACTCCTAAAAAGAGTTTGTTTTAATATTAAAACTCCAAATCGGACCGTATTCGGATTTTAATAAAATCAAAATTACTCCGAAATCACTCTGCTAAAAAAACAAATTCCCTACACGAAGAGATATTTTTTGTGAAAATTATCCAAAAAATATGATACTGTGAGGATAGGTGGAAAATATATAAATTTTTCCTATGCACATTGTAAAATATACTACTTGACAGCATGCGCGGAGAGAAATGTCAAATAAACATGCCTATGCGACATAGTGATAATTACATTACTCTATAGTTTGTGTTACGCTGCTCTTATGTGACTTCTCATACAAACTATAGAGTAATGTAAATATTACTATGCTGCATAGGCATATTTACTTGAAATTTCTCTCCGTGTGTAAATGAAGTGCAATTCTACTAACAACATAGTAAAAATTTAGTTACTGGCTAGATGTCCTTACAGTACCAAACTTTATGGGTAGTTTTTACTCAAAAATTATCTGTGTGTATTTACTCCGTATGCGAAGTGATTTCTTATAAAGCTCCAAGTAACGGAGTGAATTTGGATTGAATTAAAATCCGCAATCACTCCGAACCCACTCCCAATGTTTACAGTGCATTATTATTGTTATTATTAGGGCCAGGATTTTTGCTTTAATCTAAAAATAACAATTAACAATTAATTCGGTCAAATTTTTGATATTATGGCAAAAATATTGGTCGTATAAAAAATTTTTTGAAATAAAAGTTATTCAAAATGTAATTTTATAAAAAAAATGTCTCTTATAATTTTGTCATAGGACTAATAAGAAAGCCGTAATTTCAAAATTACGATTTTGGTAACTATCGAAAATTCGAATCATTTATTATGAAACTTAATTTTGGAGTTACGGTGAAATTATTGGCTGTTTAAAAAAAACATAAGGGAGATTTTTTTTAGAAAATTAAGTTTCCTACAACTTGTGTTTAAAAATTTTTCTGATAAAACCAATATTTTCGCCTTAATATCAAATATTTGAATCATTGATTTCAAAATTAAGGCAAAAATCTTGTTCCTAATTATTATTATTATCATTATTATTATAATAATAACAATAAGAAATTGAAGAGGTATATTATCGAAATTTCTATAGCAAAGGGTGGACACAATACAGGCTAAGATAATTTATTACCTCCCTGTTGTTATAGTAAAATACCAACAGAAATATGTTCTTAAGAATTTAAGATTTTTGCTAACGAAATTTTGATATTTAAGAAATAGCGGATGACATTCGGTATTTTATTATTTCGTTAATGAATTACATTTTCAACATTCTTCAACTTTAGTGCTTGATTTACTTAGTACTCCAGAAATTTATTTACATTCCATCATACTATAATATATTTAAGAAAAAAAAAACAATCTCAAAGAGTATTAAAATTTATTTAACTAACTTTTCACATAAATTGTTATTTAAAATTCAATGAATAGATGAAAATTCAATGTGTTAATAAAGTACAGGAATTCACGAAAACAATGTAAGAAAACATAAAGTCTTTGAACGGTTTTATTTACAACTATTTAAAGGGTACCGATGCCATTACTTTTAACATATGATAACATAGAAACACTTTATGTGAAATGGGATCATAAAGGTCCATGCAGTTGCATTTTTTGTTTTCTTATGTTAGAATAAAGAATCCCAATAAATTTCATTGCTGTGGCATGTGTTCCTACATCGGATATAACCATAACATGCCAAGTAACGTTTTTGTAGAAATTTTCATCGTCCAACAAAAACTTACGCCGATCGTTCGATAACGTGATAGTGCAATATATACAACTCTGTTTCTTCAAGACATCAAATTCTAAAAGAACAAGCAATACTGTCACCAATTCCTTACAATTTACTGATACTCATTTTTTTCTTTGTTTTTTCTATCTATTTCAAAATTTCGACTTTACTAAAATGTTTTATTTATCATTAACTTTTTTTAAGAAAATTGAATCAATAACAGCTAATGCCTGCATAATGCGATATTGAAGAAAATGGAACAAAGAAAAGTCATGCAATATCTTATTTAATTTGATGCTTATTGAATTTTCACTAATGCAATCTTATTCTCAGAGAGTTTCGTTCCAAGGAATGCGAAAAAAATTGGCTGTTTATTTTGTCAAAGACAATAGCATAAAATACATTTGAATAAACTTAATTAAATTTGGAAATTTTAATAAAATATTACTTATGCTTTGATAATTATATGCTTCGTTAAAATATTTTTTTTTTTTTTATAATTTTATAATACTGTCTATTATACAGCTGAATTTAATTAATGCCTAAGGTATTGAAATACTTTTCAAATTTATCTGTAGAACTTCTTTTTTGTCTATAGAATGTATATATATAAATATGTACGCCCCAAGGGTCGTCATTTTTTTTAAATTTTAGTGTATAACTCGCGCTTTTTCCAATTTTCTTCAATTCCTGACGTGTGAAGAAAAATAATAAAAAAAGGTGTCGAGCAAAAGCACGTATGTATGTATCTATACTTACATGTACTTTATCCGTCATCCCTTTGAGTCGTTGGATGAATTCTGTCGTAGAACGGGCGCGCTCCGAAAGCTGTTGTAGATTCTGCGACAGTTCCGTCTGTAACATAAATAAAAGCCGATCGTCATTATCATCAACATTTATGTAATGAAAAATATTATTCATAAAATATACGTGTACTCTAGTATATGATTTTTTAAAAAAAATTTGTGTAATTTCATAGAAATGACATCTTTTTTTTTTTTTTTTTTTTTTTTTTTTCTGCAAAGAAATTCATTTTTCAACTAAAAATATTTAATATTCGATTCATTTTTTTCTATTGTTACTGATCAAGGGTATTTTCTGTCATACAATGTTTCATCAAGCTATAGAAGTATAATTACGTATAAGAAACCTTGAAAAATGAATGAATATTCAATGGACATTGAATTAATAATCAATTCTTCATTATGAAAGGATTCGTTGACAGTTAAAATTATATTTACTTCAATATTCTTATGTAATAGTAGGGGGGGGGGGGCGTCCAAATGATAAATCTTATTATTTCTTACTTCAGGGATAGGGGTTAAAATTGTCTAAAATTTGCTTACGTAATTAATGAATAGCTCCATTGACTCAAAATTATGTTTTCCCAGGTCAAAAAAAAAATAACTTGATTTAGGCGTGATTTAAAAAATTGAAAACAAAGCAAGACAAAAGTATGGCAACTTTAAGTTCTATCTTTAATGGATGAGGAGCATATTTTAAGATATGAATACACAGTTGGTTTTGACTAAGTTGTCTCACTTAGTACCGATTCACGCCAACCAAGTCAACGCGACTTTAATTTGACTTAGTTCTTAAATTTTTGAATACAATAAATCAAATCCGAGTCAAACTTAACTTAAATTTTATTTAAATTTTTAAATTAAAAAAGTTATATTGTAGTTAAAAAAAAATAAGTGAAGCTAAAATCAAGTTAACTAAGTAAAATGGAAGTCAAAAAAATTACAGCAGTCGAAAGTAAGTCAAAAAAGTCAAAATCGAGTTATTTTTTGATCCGGGTTATAAGTTAGTCATGTGAGACAAGTGTGCGCAAACCCATGCATTTCAGTCCGAAATAGACGGACAAGCGCACACTTACCCACAGTGCGAATTTGCTTCAACATGACTATCATTTATTTGAAATTATGTCGACAATAATCAATTTCCTTTAATTCTTTCTGATTAAGGTGAAAACTTTATTATGTGAAAACTAATTTATCGTGTGAAAGAGAACGTAGACCACGCAAGCACGTTACATAACTTTTGCTAGTTTGCGTGGTACTACAACTTGACATTAGCGGTTTTGCAGTTTCACCGTCGACGATCAACAATAGAGACCAACATTTTCTAGATAATAATGTATATTAAATTGATGGGTTCAATGAATTGTTAAAAAAAAATCGTCAACTATTTCAAATATGTCGAAAATCGAGCACGAAATTTAAAGAAGAATTAAATAAAAAATGTTTTTAAATATTTATTTGAAAACTTGTAAGTACAGTATTTTACCACGTTACTATGAATAAGTAATTAGTCATAGATAAAATAATTTTTGAAAAATATAATTTTATCAAATTTTATTTGTGAAGAAAATAATGTTTGCTTTTAATTTTTATGAATTTGAACAATGACAAGTAAATAAAAAATTATTTTCATCGACTAAATATGTAATAAAGATATATAGACAGTGATATGAGAACAAGAGTTTAATGATAAGTAAGAAAATAAAGTAAAGCGACATAAAGATAAATGAAATATAAAGATGGCGATAACGAAAAAATAAATAAAGAAAAAAAAATAAATAAATAAATAAGAAAATGGTAATGTTTTATTCGCATGTTTCGTAAATCAGGTATATATAATATATAAATTTTTATTCACGTCTCAACAATATCTTAAAGCATATCTGCTGCAAAGTTGTATTATATTCAGACAAATTTGTATTCCACGAACCACGCGTCTCGTTCACAAGCCGCGGTGGAATAGAATCGATTCTGTGTGCCACTTGCCAGTCGATGCCATGCAACTACAGGAAATAAAGAGAATAAAAAGAACAGAGAATAGGACAATCGATCAAAATGGACACCCGCAGAGCAACGATGGGTATTCAAATTATTTTATTTTATCGGTGTTTTTTTTTTTTTTCATTATCAATATTATTTTAAACTCACAATATTTGTTTATTCAAAATTTCGACTCTCCCAACAACGTAGTATTGTTCATTAATTGAGTTCGCTATTTCTACAATACCTCTCACACTCTTTTTACTTTTCGTTTTCAAGTTCTCGAGGCCTTTTCAACAAAATCAAGAGCATGACAGTGCAATCAACAACCGATTTCATCCATACATTCCAATGTCACAAATTTATTTTCATTTTTTTATTTTATTGTTTTAATTTTTAATTTTGTGAAAACGTCTATTCAATTTTATTATTTCTTCTTTTACGTGCTATTGTTTCTTTTTCATTTATATACTGCTTTTTTCTGTATGGAAAAAAAATATGAAAATTGAGTCGTGTGTACTTTACAAACGTGAGATAAAAGATATGAGAGATTTCGAAACTAAAAACAATTTTTGGTGACATGTACGACTGAATACGTGGATTCATTTTTTTTGGTATTCTATTTCGATTTCAAAAAGTTAAGTCAACTAAAAAATAACTGCTCGAGTGTAATTACAACGGTATTAATAAAAATAATATTAAGTTTAATAAATAATTATTTTCATAATTATTTGATCGGCTTAAAGTATTAAATTTATTTCGTCAAGCTCGTAATTTTATTTAATTATGTTAATAAAATTTTATTTTATATTTTATTTATCTATGTCATATATAGAGGAATGAGGGGCAAAATGTGGTAGGGGAGAGGGCAAAATAAAATTATTAGAGTTTAATCTCAGGAGACAATACTACGCAGGATGCAATGTTCTACTTTTCTCCTTACGTAATATAGTACAATTACTTTGATCGACTAATTTTTGCCATTTTTGCATCAAATTTATTTTTGTTATCATATTATATTATAAGTAAACAAAAGAATAGCTTCACTTGAATTAAATAAAAATAATTTCCATCAATTCTACGAATTCCCGATACAAAATTATATATTCTCGAAAATTATCAAAAATATATGTTCTTGTATCAAGTAAATATTCTTAATAAAAGTATATTTTTTATCAGTGTATAAATGATAGTGGAATAAAAAACTACTAATTCATTGAATTTTCTTTGATAAGAATCGTAAAAATATCTAATTCTAAGTTCATACAGTCTATTGAATACGATTAGAATCTAAATCATATAAGTAAAGAGTAATAATGTTCATTCACTGTACAAGTCACCCTATTATTGTATATTGTATAGATTGGCTGGAAGTTAAAAATCATGAAGGTTATTACAAAATAGTAGTAATAATATCGGTAAAAATACAAATAATAATAACAATAATAATAATAATTACGTTTGATGTTATCTAACAACTAAAATGAAAAAGTATTTATACACGGGTCGGTAGTAAAGTCACCCTAAAGAATCGATTGAAGTAATTCGATCTTAAATCGGATCGGATTTCCCGGTGTTTTTTATTGCCTTTAGAAATATGAGCTGTAGCGACAAAAGACCTTTCTCACTCCAACTGAGTTTTCCATCGACCTTAAAAATCGCCTTTACTTCAAGTGGTTCATTTCTTTTCCGTGTTCATGCGGTGGTTTTACCACACGAATCTAGTTCCAACAAAATCTTATTTGTCCGATAAAAGTACTTTTTCTTTTCCTCACGCGCTTTCCTCTCTTCGTTAACCTCAAAGCTATCGTCCTTACTCTGTTTGCCGGTGCTCTAAGTACGTTTATTTACTTTAAACTTTATTATTTTTTTACTCTCTCGCTGGTTCTCTCATTCTTTTACCCCTATAACAGTACATCGTACTTTCAATACTATACCGGACTTGGTGGTAAATGTGGTCGAAACGCCGCTAAACCGCACAGCAGCTCTGCGACGAGTACAGAGAGTGGAGAGTCGACCAAGAGCTTTCGTTGGTTGGTGGGTTCACGCTTTAGCACCAACTGAACCGCACATATCCGCTGTTAATATTCGTTGTTCACGCATTTATTCATTCGTCTATTACTATTAATAACTAAATCTCTTTTATAGCTAGAACAAAACTACTGAATTGAATCACAAAAAAAAAATAAAACTAAATAAAAAATTTACACTATGATGATTCAAAAAAATTATATACACGAAGTTGGTTTTACATATATACATATATAAATATTTATGTGTGTATATGTAAATTTATATTGATATTGAAGAGATTCCCAAAAAATAAAATTTAAAAAAGAAAAAAAACGTCAAGTATCAACAAAAAAATTATAAAATAAATAAATTTCAGAGGTAAATTCATAAAAAAATTACTTTTTGTCCATAAAATTAGTTAAATTAATATTTTAGCTCATTGTAAAAAAAAGCCGAGGGAAGTTCAGGCGGTGTAGGTGTTAAAATTTTCAGTGTTAAATTTCAACACTGGAAGTGGTGTTAAAATTGTAGTCTTAAAATTGTGTAATTTTTAAGTACATAACAAAACTGAAATTTCCTCCAGATAATATATATTCATTTATTTTTTATATTTTTTGATATGTATAATACATTTTTTTTCTAATTTCTATAGGGAGGGGGGGGGCAAAATGGGCCCCTAAAGTTTTGGGGCCCCATTCCACCCCCAAGTCATTCGAGGCACTCAAAATTTTAGGGGCCCATTTGTCCCCCTCCCCTTCCACTACATGGAATTTATTTTTTACACCGATTTAACACCGGTATTTTCGCATCACCTACACTGATGTTATTTTATTTTAACACCACGCGGCGTTAAATTGAGTCCATTTTTAACGTCGCTCTTTTTACAGTGCAATTATCCAATTCATCTGCTATGTTAAATGTATTAATTTTTATCTTTCATCATAAAATTATTTTCGATAAATATTTTCATGGCAATTCATACTTTTTTCAAAATCATCTGCCTCGCCAGAATCCTTCTCATCATAATTATAAAATTTTAATAAATTTGAGTGATTCTTAGATGCACTATAAATATATCCTACAAATATAATTTTAACATCTAGAGACCATTAATTGCAGTAGAAATTAAAAAAAAAATTGTGTATATTTTTTTTCTCTATTTCTGAAGTAGCTTCAAATTAAAATATCATAAGTTAATTGGTATAACTAGTTTTAAATAACGAGTAGGTTGTAAAGCTTTAAAATTAACGAGACATTTACGAGTCTCGGCGTAGTATGAAATTTGAAATTTCCGTTTGAAATATTAGTGGTTGTACTATGAGCATGGTATAAGACGGAAAGGCATGTAAACTATACATTTATAATTCTACGGTTCACGGCATAAGCTCTACACTATATATCTGCAGCTTTACTTTACTAGTTTATCGGGACTGTACAAAAGACTGTTATATGGCCAGTTTCAATTTGCAACACAACCACCGGCTATTTATTTCTTTACCATCTCTTATACCACTTCTACCTTTACTTCATCAATTTATTTCTCTTTCTTCTTTACTCCTCACTCTTCTTCTTCTTCCTTTGTTCCTGTTGGTTTGAGCCTTCCCTTTTGGCATAACGGAAACTCATGTCTCCATTCGTGCTCGAGGGTAATTAACTTACACCTTCTAGCATCCCTACTACCCCTACCAACGACTTGCCATGAATAATTTCTCAATCTACCCTCTCCCTTATTCTCACTTTCTCTCTCTCTTGACTTATCCATCTTCGATGATAGGATTTCAATTAATTTTCACTCCATTTAAATTATCTCACTATTCAATTACAAGCCATTCCATCGATATTCTATCCTACATCTACGAAATTTTTATTTTTAATCTTTTATATTATTTTTATTTATCATAGTGCTACAATTTAAAATAAAAAGTAATTTTAAATGGTGGTAAAATGGTACACTGTAAAAAATTGGGAGTGATTGCGGATTTTAATTCAATCCAAATTCACTCCGTCACTCAGAGTTCTGGAGTTGAAAAAAAAATCAGTCCGCAAACGGAGTAAATGGAGAGTTTGCCTTCTCATCGGAGTGATCTGGATTTTATTTAAATTTTATGCAGAATTTTTACAGTGTACGGTAAGAAAAAAAATTTAAAACGAACAAAAATTTATTTTGCCTTGAAAAAATTTTGTGTCACTTTATCCCACCCCCTGCAATTAATGTAAAAGTTGCAATAAATTCGATAAATTTCTTTCTATGATAAAATTTTTCCATTAAAAAAATGAATTTTTTTCACTCGAAACAAAATATTATCACTGAAATATATCTTTTTACATCAATTCAATTGATATTAATAAAAAAAAATTCTTTGATATCAAACATCAATAACATGCTTTCGTATTGATATAAATTTCTGATTTGTAATATATACAATTATATTCGTCTGTGACCTCAAAAATTTTTTCTATCATGAATATTAATTACACAACCTTAAATTAAAAATTTTCGAAATAATTTATGCAACACTCAATAATTATTATAATTTTTTTTTAGTTAGCAACAACGCTTGTTTTCAATAAATCTTATATATGTATTGACTAACATTTACTATATAATTACAATAATATAAAAAAATATTATTTCACAATACCGATCAATTTACTCTTGCACAATTTTTTTTTGCTTTGTGATATGGTTGGACAGCAGATTTAAATTTGTAAATATTTTTAGCAAATATAATAAATAATAATAAAATATGTAAAATATTAAATTATTAAAAATGGGAGTAATTCATCACTCTTGTTATCTAGCTTTGCATTTCGTGCACGACTATTTGCGTAAACGATCACGAAAGACAGATCAGTCAGTCATGATAATTTAACATTAGTAAAAGCAGACATCCGGACTGTACATTAATTTAAATACATATTCAAAAGTATATAAAATACGCATACACAAACAAATATATGTATACGCAAATAAATAACATGGTAAAAAAATTTAACCAGGTCTATTTGACCCTCCTATTATTCTCTTTATCCATCATCATTTTCTCGTGCGAGGGAAGCAATCGTTTGGTTTGCTTTCGTGCCATAGAATAATTGGTCACCGGTGCTATCCCTATCCCTTGGCATGCTTACCGTCGAGAAATTCATTTCGGTCGTTTGTAGATATATATATATATTTACATGGACGTAAGACCTCGCGCCTGTTATCGTCGACTGCCAGACCACGCGATTCACCCCATCAAGGTAAAGCCTTTGTCCCAGCTTTTCCGTCTCTCTCATTCACTCACTTTCACTCTCTCATTCCCTTAAAACACCCTCAGTTGCTGTTACTCAGTTACTCTTTCTCATTTTCTCTTTCATACCCACAATCCCACTGTCTCTCGCCCTTAACCATAAGCCATCTTTCCCATTCGGGTGCTTTCACTCTTCAAACTCACGAGCCCCGTGGCAATGTAGATACGCCCTAGCGTAAACACGATACTGCTTCTGCCACCCTCACTTGCTATCTCTCTCTTTCACTTAGTCTCTCAGTGTTTCTTTGTCTCACTTCAATTTACGTATGTGAAATCCTCGTGGTACTTTGCCTCTCACTCTACCGCGTGCCAGAGAATTCAGTGCGCCTGTCTGGACCTGTGCCCACGGCAGCCCCCATACCCACTTTCATCCCCCTGATTCTACATCATCTCTCCGTCTGCATATACCTACATATAATGTATATCCACATGCTTGTGTGGGTATACATGTGCAATCCCCCTACGGGTTTTCACCCACGCTATATGCGGCTTGCACATATGCCTAAGCTTCGTAAATGGTGTTCAGTGCACTCGGCATCAAAAGCGACTCTCATCCCGATATGTTTCTTCGAGAAATATGCCCCGGCGTGTGGTTGCCTTGGGAATTAGGCTTGAGATTTTCCTGATCCGATTATTTATGTATTGTACTATATGCATGAGTCTGGCTTACCGATAATACTTTATTAATATCCATTATTATTATAGGTTATGAGTCATATTATTTTTCTGGTAACATGTTTGTTTAGCTGGTTAAATATATTTTTGATCTTCAGTACTTAAATAACAAGTTCGTCTGTATAATTTGAACTATTTAATCAAGTCCTCGTTGTTCCCTTTGAAGTGATATCTTTGAAAAAGTATTTAATTTATTTTAATTAAACTCAGGAAAATTTCACCGTGCAAATAAATATTTATTTGACTTGATTTAAATTAAATACCATGATGAAAAATTTATAATCAATATTAGCTGGGACTTGATGACTCAAAAAAATGGCTATGGAATAATTTATAAGTTTATAAAACGCGAAACAGATCTTGGATTTAATGAATTTCGTAAGGGCTGTTTGTAAATAAGTAAATAAATCCGGTGAATTTTCATCTCCTTCATCTTCTCGTGGGCATCAACAACATCAGTAGTACAGATCAGCGTCAGCGTTTATGAACGAAGAGAAATTTACAAGGGGAAGTAATCGCACCCATCACACACCCCTGACCCCTACTAGGCATCACGTGGAGGCGGCTGGAAATTCGGTGGTACAGGGGGTGTTATACCATGCAGACGAGCCAAACCGAGGGTAAGGAATGAATGAGGAGGGTAGCCGATGTTTTCAGAGAAGCTTGTATATATTTTGTTACTCACTGTTGCAGCAAGTGTTGGTTATAGGCGTTGTTGCGTTATACTTTTCTTTATTTATCTTTATAACTCTTGTACATTTTTTTGTTATTTCAGGTTTAAGTTTTTTTTTTTTTGTTTCAATATTTAACGATCAAGTCTATGGTAATAACGAATGACTAACGTAAGGCTCCGTGTACATGATAAAACATGTGATTGTAACTCGATATTCAGAGTAGCTTGAAATCCTCGTTCTCGTTCTCGTACTCGTCGCGTATATCGTATCAATACAATGCAGTGCAAGTCTCAAGAGAGAATTATAAGCTAAAGCAGTGAGTCGACTGTGAAAGTGGATACGATTAACTGCACTACTACTATTACTACTACTCCTACTACTTACAGCGACTATATATATGTATGTGTTTATACAATCCCGGGTCAAAAAAATAACATGATTTTGACTTTTTTGACTTATTAGAGTTGCTTTTGATTTAATTAACTTGATTTTGACTTGTATTTGACCTAGTCAACTTCCGGTGCAAAAAAAAATTTTGACTTTCTCGTTGACTTGGATTTGATTTCAATGATTTAAATGTAAGTCAACTAAGTCAAATCCAAGTCAAAACCAAATGTGTTTTCATATCTTAAAATATATTTTTCATTTATTCAAAAATAAGAACGTAACTTTGACTTGCTTTTGTCTTGCTAGAGTTGCTTTATTTTCGTTTTTTAAAATTACGCCAAAATCAAGTTATTTTTTAACCCAGGTAACGAAATTGAATTAAATTACCACTATCTCGAACCAATATTACTTGACTTGTATTATTGAATTTAAATAATCCTAAATAAATTCAAAAATTAATCTCTTGATATTACATTTATAGGGGGTCTATATAATCCGATTTATTATCGACTACGTATAATTAAATTTTTTAATTCAGAAAATTTCGGCACAAAAACTAAAAAGCGTTTGCGAAAAAAAAGTTTTAAAAAAACGTAAAAAAATTTATTGTATGCATTTTAAAAATAACATACTTTATTTTTATAAACTTCAGATAATATTGATACAAATTTATTTGCATGTATATGTATAAAAGCAAATATAGAATAAAATCTATTTTAACAGATAGAAATATTTTATTTTCTAAGAGATTTGCAACAAAGAAAAATACTGTATACAGATCAAAGAAAAAAGAAAGTACGTGACTTTGAGTTGAGATTTCAACTTTTATATCTATTTATTGTTTTTATATATTTTTTATTCCGTTCTGCTCTTTCCTCTCTTATCTGTTTTATTTTTCATTCATTCCTTTTTTTATTTCTTTGTAAATTTTCCATAGCAAGAATCGATCGAAGGCGATAACTCGACACGTCGTGTCTCGATTCCGCAGCAGCAATAGTAATACCAATAGCAATAGCAACAGCAATAGCAATAGCACAGTACAGAACGTACGTACGAAACACAAACGATACAATCATGCCTCGAGGGAATGGAGCTAAACACAGAATGGTCCGTTTCTGCACTCGCTTGGCTTTACTTGTACGCTCGATGGTATGCCCATAGTTCATGAGTAACGTTGACGTCGCTGTTAGTTCGTAAATCCAGTCACCGATAAACCCGGAATATCGCGAAGTATATGAAACAGAGTATGGTAGATATAGATTAATATATATATATGTACCTTTATCCATATACAAAATTTACTCTATGTCGGACTCTATACTGGCTGGACTCTGAACTCTTATGACTCAATATTCAGTATGACTATATATTACAGTAGAAGAAGTAGTAGTAGTAGTTGTAGTAGTAGGTGTAGTAACAGAAGGATGAGAGAACTTATAAATCCGACTAGTGTACGGGGTGGAGAGTAACTGCAGATAGGGAGTTACCCTAGTCGATATGCAGCCCCTAAATCACCGGTATTTTCGTCCTGGGACTTAACGCAATTCCAAGCTAAAATTCTCCACAATGTATTTGAATAATTGACTGTGAAATGAAAAAAAAAAAAAAAGTAATGAAAAAAAATGAATGGACGGATGAAGATAAAAGCTTAGAAATCACAAGTTTAATTTTATAAAAATAAATCTGACATTTTTTGTTCTTGTAATTACTTGAGTGTGGATGAAACATAGACGGTAAGTAGTAATAAGTTAGACTGAGGCATCTGTTATATAGAGCTTTATCGATAGTACTCATTATCAAGGTTTGATATCGAGTAATGTTGCCATTTAGACAATTAGTCTTCTTGGAAGGCTGGAGGCTGCAAGAGACAAGGGCGATTGTCTTAAAGCAGATAGTGGAGCAACGCGAACCACACCATCATCAGAATCCCGACATTTTCTCAAGCGGATCCTCGAGGGAATGCCATAGCGTCAAGAGCAATAGTTATAAAGGCTTGAGGGCTGGCAAAGGGGAGTGAGAGAAAGACGAGTTCGAGATAGTTTGAGGTCTGCAAGAATAGTTCTAAAGCTTTTATATATATGTATACATATATAGAAAGAGAAAGGGAGGAAGAGTTCATTACGATCAGGACGCGACAACGAAGAACGTTCCGTCTAGGCTTTTGTGTTAAAAGGGTGCATTGCAATTCCCTTCTGTTTCTATTTCGTGGCGCGCGCGCGACAACGAGACACGCGGGCCCGCCGGGTCGAGTGTCGCAAAACTCTGGACGACAACGGCAATGACTATGACTACGACAGAGACGACAAGTATAAAGGTATAGAATGAGAGGATGGCAAGATAAAGGACAAGTGAGTACGGGTGGTAGAGGTTGCGATGGTGATAGTTGGTATGTGTATAGAAGTGCTGTACAGAAAGAGAACGGGTAAAATTAATCGTTCTCAGAAAAGAGCTTGGCCTCCATCATGAACTCGACCCTCGGCTATATTCTGTTCTTTTATTTTTCATCTTCTATGTTATAGTACGTACACTTCACTGTACTGGAGTGAGTGAGATGACAGTACTTCATTTTCAATCTTCACACGAAAAAAGGACCAAGAGACAGTAACGACTTTTGCCTTTTTACACTTTTGCCAAAAATACACAAGCACTAAATATGATTATTATTAAGGTTATTACGGCGAACGGAGAACTTATGCACAGAGAAGAAGATGAAAGAAATTTAAGAAAAATAACTGACGCTTAATGTTTTTTTTAAGTACGACAAGCATCACGCACTTAACTTTCACGATGGGCAAGAGTTTGTTTTTAATTTACGCTCTTCTATATTTAATGATATCTCGAAAAAGCTATCGGACGAATTCTTTGTCTTCATCATTATCGCATTAAGTTACAATAAATTGTACACAGTGAGTAATTTTGTGTATTTATCTTAAAAAATTCACAAGAAATCTGTTAATTCACCACAACCAGTTTGTGTTATTTTACTTTAAACATAAAATTTGTGTAGATCGTTTGCAACATACGATTTGTGTTGAATTTAACACAAAATTTCTAACTGTCTAACTTTCGCTGCCTATTATTCAAATATCCTCAGGTATTTGGAAATTTATCAATTTAAATAAAAAATATGGATAAAAAAAAATGAGGGAAAACAATAAAATGTATAGTTTGTGTAAATTACATTCCATAGCAGTCACCAAACTTCTGAGTTCACCTACACCTCTAGGAATGGAAAATAAAAAATGGAATAAAGAAAAATAAATAAAAGAACAAGACGAAAAAATAAAGGAAAAAAAAAATCGTTCTAAATACCGCTGGCGCAAAAACTTCTTGCGAAACTCGTCCGTTTCTTCGTAATCTTTTTAGTTACTCGTGCTTTGCCTCGAGGTTCGCTTTTCATGCTTGTCTTTTACTTCTTTTATTGTACCATTCTTCTCTGCAGTCTTTTCTATATACTTTCTTTCTATCTCTCGATTTCTACTGCTGCATCATCCTTTTCTTCCTATATATATACATATACATATATATGCACCTCCATAACGTCTACTACCATGTTGCGTATTTTCTTTTCCCTTTATTTCCTCTCTACCGTGCCAAGAATAATCTTCTCGTCATCGTTAATCTTCTTTCCATCGTTTATATTTTTTTATACTACGTTATTATGTATAATAACCATATTCATAATAATAACAACAATAATAATAATTTAAGATTATTATTAACATAAATATCATTTATTCCAACGCAAAAATAATTAAAAGTTTTTCGCCATTTAAATGGAATAATAGAAATAAATAAACTTTAATTAACAAAATCTTTTGTCTTAAACAAATAAATAAGAAAAAAACTTTCTAGACGTTAATTAGTATACTTTGAATTAGCTTAATTAACGATTCAACGATATAGTCCATTTCATCAATAGGATTTTCATTTTTTTTTATTTCGAATTCATATTTTTTCTTCTTCTTTACTATATTTTTTCCGTTATTTTGTGAACCGCGGAATATTATAGAAAAAAATTATTACCCAAGTTATATTGCACTGCCTTACACACTAGTTGGTTTTATAGATCAGACGCTATCAAGGGACATGTATGAATATTTTATGCATTTCGAATGATTGACGCATCCGTGGAGCATCAATATCTTTTACAAGAGTGTGCAAAGAAAGCTACACACCCACCAATAAAATATTACTTGATATGCTTAATATAATATATAATATATGAGCAATGTAAAGTAGTAAATTTTATTTACGATTAAAGTTATAAATTTGATGGAATAAGACAAATATGGCGATGAGAAAAACCTTCATCATCTAATAACCGTACGAGAAGTAATTTTTACACGATTAAGAATTGGCCACACTAACTTGACCCACAGTTATCTCCTGATACGAGTAGCTATCAACAAATGCCCGAAATAAGAATCAGCAATAACAGTCCAGCACCTTTTAGTTGAATGTCCAAGTACCACAAACGCGACCATCAAATTATCCGGGTCAAAAATAAAACTTGATTTAGACTTGTTTTACCAAATCGAAATTTAGAGCCGTTTTTCTAAGACAAACTCGGCTTTGTTTTACGGAAATATGAAATATATGAGTTTTCGCCTTGGTTTAGGCTTCACTACTGGCTTACTTAGTCACGATTTAAGACGAAGAAGTCGAAATCAAGTAAAAATTAATTAATCAAACTAAGGTGAAACGTAAAAAACACATTTTACACTAAAGCAAGTCTAAAATGAGGCGAATAAAAAACTTTTTTTCGACTTGATTCAGCAAATCAAAAGTAAGGTTAATGACTGTCGTGCTTGAAGTGAAGACGAATGAGTTCAAACGAAGATCAAAAAAGTTATAAAGTTGACAAAAATGTAACCTTAGTCGAAAAAGTCGAGATCTTATCGGAAAATCATCAGCAAATCGATTTCAAAAGAAAATAAGATGAAGGGAGACTGAATCAAGTTTTTTCGTTGACCCGGGTACCAGTGAAAATATCCGAATGTCTTAACGACAAAAATAATTTAATTATAGTGTTAAACCTGAAACTGTTCAATAAAATCTAAACCACTTTTTTCCTTTCTTTATTATCTTCTATATCCCGTATCAACCGCTCACATTATGTGTAATATTTAAAATAAGGATTCTACGAATCCCGATTATTCTCGATAAATACAAACGGTCAAATGTTCATTTAATGTAAACTGTACCACATTTATATTACTGTTCGGTCATGACCTCGATGCTTATTCAACTTTTAAATAAAAAAAAAAAATATCAAGTAGGCGAAAGATAAAATATAAAAGATAAGGCAAGTTAATTGATAAATAATTTTTGAAAGTTAAAATATTATTTTAACCTAATACAAGGAAATCGTTTAACTTGTGAGAGCAAAGTTCTGCGTCTTGAAAGAATATCTAAAGAAATGGCTTGGAAAGTTAAATTTAATGGAATAAGTTAGAGTGTCAGGTGGAGTTTTCAAGTGAAAAACAAGCCGAATCGAGTTACGCTGTGGTCGTAGGCCAATTTAACTCTGTAGTATTAAAGTTGCAAAGAAAAGAAAAATATTTGATAAAGATATATGTATTCTATTTATGTTTATATATATAGATAGATAGGGAGAGAATTTAATGTAAAATAAAATGAAGGATATAATAAATGATGAAGAAAGCGGCGATGTATATATTATTCGTGACTAGAGATCACGATCACGACCTTTGGTTCTTACATTCACACGATTGTTTTTGCGGCTGGTGATGTTATTGCTATTATTGGTTGCTGGTGTTATTGGGGATTGATTGACTGTCGTGCGTTCTTATGAAAAGTTTAAATATATTGGCCTGTGGCCAATATCAGCCAATATCCCCAATGCACAGTAGTGTAGAATAGAATGGATGCCAGAGAAAATATATTTTGCAGACAAGCTGTCGATCTTACAGGAATAAGAAACGCACACTAATGTTGAAGCAAATTACTCTGACTTTTCTGCGATTCTAAACTGACATGACATTGTATGTATATATATATATATATAGAAAAAATAAAAGTATAAGGAGCGAATAAGAAAAAGATTTTCAGTCTTTGAACTTGAGTTCCTCCAGACTGTATCTCTCTTTATATTGAATTCATGAGAATTGAGCGCAAGAAGAACGCACGCGATAAAATGCCTTTATCCCATTTTTCTTTGTTATGTCTTGAGAGAGTCAAAGATCGTAAGGAAACAATGTCAATAATTTTTAATGGTATAAAAAGCTTATAGGGCATTTAAAAATATATAAAATTTATACTAATATTTTGTTTATATTTATAAATTTTTTTTATTTTTTAGCAAATATCGGGTAGAATTAAAAAGCAAATATGTTTTTAATATTTGACAATGTATTGAATGCAAAAAAAAAATTTTAATTAAATTACCATCAGAAACAGATTGGAAATAAATTTTTAATAATAAAATATTTGTCTGCATTTCGTTTGATTTAAAATCTACCGGAGTTATGCATTAAAAATTTTTTGTTTTTTATTTAAAAATGAATTCTGGCAGTTGCAAACATTTTAATCAAACATCATATATGATTGGAAAATTTTAAATTTTATTTAATCAATTTTACGTGATATAAAATTCTGTATCAGTGTTCTTTTCTCATTTTCCTGCAGTTTTTACCGGTGAATTATTATTAGGGAATCCCGCAATGGACAATAAGAGAATAGTAATAACAGTAAAATATCTATTGTCGAGTGGTGTATAAATGAACTGATAATTAATGCTCTCTAGTCATAATAGTATTCAGTGGCCGAATATTATTATATAACGGAGGGTCCGAGTCCATATGTAATGATAAGCAGTAGAATATGAAGTACATATAGAGATCATATATAGAACACAGCATATCACGAAGAGAGGATTATTATTCAATTATTGTTGGGAGTTAATTGAGCCATAGGCGTGTGTCGTTATCCCTGAGGAAAGTGATCCCGGGGGTAGGATTGATACCATCTAGCCGTTTGGCCGAGTGTGCTCAAACGCTCCCTTAGAGTAAACTAACCCTTGTCGCCCGATTTCAATACATATATATATATATATATATATACATATATGATACAACTAACGCCTATCTACAATAGAGAAATAGATGCAACAACAACCGACATGAAACGATGTACGATCGAGCGCGCAGGCTGGCTGACCGGCAGTTCGTAAGCTCGTTAACGCCATGGAAACGTGAACATGACCATGAGCTTCTCTTCTACTGTCCTACCATTCGCTTTACATTTTCGCAATGCCTACAATCCCTGTTTCATGTCTCTAATTACGATTAATGTTCGATACGCTTGATTAATGATACACCTTGTAGTATTTTGGTGAACTTCAAATCCGATTCTCTACACTGAGAGGAAAATAATCTTTTCGCATCATTGTATATTTTTACCACAAGAAATTGTGCCATTAAGAATACTCCAGTCAGAAATATTCACTGTATAAATAATCTAAACTAGGAGAACCTGGGGCAAAATGAGACTTCAATACTCGGGAGGAAATTTTTTATTTGTCTAAAAATGCTTAGTTACAGTTTTAGAGTAAAATAAGGTATTTGATCAGTCCAAACAGTCTCACCAAATTTAAATTTGAAGTAAAAAAAATTTTTTTTTGTAATCGTGGCCTATTTTATTTTATTTCTTCGAGTCACTTTTTTTCAGTAACATCATAAAATAATTTAAATAACAAACACTTAAAAAAGAGATAATAGTGTCTCATTTTGCCCTGACATAGCGATTTGCCTTGGGTACTCGTCACCACTAATTTAATCAGTTATATACTTGAGATTATCTCAGTAAATATTAACTGATTATCAATACTTTTACTTTTACGTTCAAAAAGAGTCTATTGTTTCCAAAAACACCTGGTAAAATTATAATGATAACAAAACAATACTATCCTATATTATATATGAATCCACTATTAAAGATAAATAGATTTTTGATAATAATTACGGTTAATAATTTTAAATATTTATATTTTTGAATACTTTTACTTTTTGTATATAAAAAATGTATAAAACAGATTATTAATATACGATTGATTTTATTATTATATAAAATTATATACTGATTGATCGACAGTAAAATTTATTCTTGAATTATTCGAATGGGCGGTATGTATATAAAATTGAAAATGTCAATATTCAAACAGCCTTCAATATTTAAACGGTTGGAATTTTTTTATATCAATGAGATATAATTTTTTTCTCATAAATCAATCAAATAATAAACATTTTATTTCATTTCTATTAGAAAATGTAATTGCTTTGCATTATAAATCAATTTTTTCAACGGATTAATTATTAATATGTCTCTGTGTAATAGAGAATGAATTATTTCATAATTTACTTTGTAAGAATAAATTATAAATTATAAGTAAAAAAAAAAAAAAAAAAAAAAAAAATGGTAGCACACGTGCTTGAAAGAGCACGTATCGTTTCAGCATTTTATTTATATACATACAGTATTATATATATAAACATGGTAAGAAAATTCAAGCAATCTCGTCAGGAATCTCTTCACCCTCGTTGACTTCTCCTTAACCTCCCTACACTTTTTTAGCTCGATAAAAAAAGGGAGAGCTTGAAAAACGAGCATCTCAAAAAATCATATTCACCCCTGACTGGTTTTCGCGAAAGAAACGATAACAAAACACTAGAGAAGTGATTGTATACTGAGAAGGCTTAGTTCCTATATCTTACCCCAGGACTCTTAAGTTGCCAATTAATTTTTATATGAAACGCCCATTAAATACTCAACCTTTTTTATATAAACCTATACATACATACATGAGAGTAGTAAATCTACCCTTACGAGAAATTTCTACTTCTTCAACCAGTAGTCTATAGTGTGCACCCTTAACTCTCAAGTCGTTTTATATTTATACCTTTACATAAATATCTTCCGCCTGGAATAACGATCATCTAAAATTACTTTGATCTATTAAATTTACCAAATAATTTTATTAGCTAAATAACTTTTCTTTGATCAGCTTCAAGCTCTTTCTTAATTAAAATTATCTATAAATTAATCAATTAATTAAGACGTTGTTTATTTTTTAGATAATTTCATTAAATAGAGCTTCATAATATTATTCTTATTCTTTTTTTTTGAAAACCTATTATTATTGAAAATTAATATAAAGATATCGTCATTCTTAATGGAAAATCTTCAACTCAATTATTGTACGTTACATAGGAGAGCTAAGAAACACACGGAAAAAAAATATTTGTATATATACTAGGGTGTTTCAAAAAAACCAATTTTTTTTTTATATGATGGACAAAAATTGAAAGTATAACTAAAAATAAAAATTTTGGCACCAATCCGGACTCTTAATAATGATATTAAGGTTTGCCTCAATCCATTTTTCTATTTTCCATTTAAATAACACGGGAAAAAAATTTTTTTTTTTTTAGAATTTTCTAACTCCCAAACTAATTAACAGATTTTTATGCACAATATATTTTGTTGAAGGAAATTGAACGCTCTACAAAAAAAGTCTCCTATCATTTTTTGATAAATCCCACTGTTCGAAAGTTATTGAAGCCTTAAGTCAAATTTATAGTAAATTTTGAGATTTTTTTACTATTCCGGCGAAACTATCAGTCTTATCAAAAAATGTCATTAGAACTTTTTGTAGATAATTTTATTCTTCACAAATTATTATGAATAAAGTTTTTCGAAATTCCGCATAATTCACAACTTATTCTCATTTTAATGTTATGCTCTTAAAAAAGTAGATTTCTGATTAATTTCAAGAGCTTGAAATTGGAATGAAAATAACTTGCCAACAATGCGGAATTTCAAAAAATTTTATTCATAATAATTTCTGAGGATTAAAATTATCTACAAAAAGTTCTAATGATATTTTTTGATAAGACTGATAGTTTCGCCGATTAACTATTAATTATAGCAGTTTAAACATTAAAATCATAATTTTACTGATTGAAACGATATTAGTTATTGAACATAACATAAATAATTAGAAGCTGAACAACAATTATTGTCAATCATTTTTTTTCGTGCAGTAAAAAAAGTAATTTCTTCAACTTAAAAAAAAAAACAAATTTACATATGCATTATATGCAGATATTTAGTTCCGAATATTTCTATTACTAATCTCTGCATGGAAAAAATATAGTTCATCTCAATTTTTGAAAAAGTCGGTTTTTCCTTCCAATTTGTGTAAGAGTTACACGCTAAGAATTTTATGGTAATGATTCTCATCGAGGATTTTTAATAGTTACCATACTGTATAGTAATTTTAGAATTTTATACAATAATGCTATTAAAAACCATCATATGATGCTAACTATTAATATCCCCGAATAATAATCACTCTCACCAATAATAGTAATCACTCACATCACAGATAGCAACATTTATAATTTTCGGTAACAATGTTTACTATACCGCGATGGTAATAGTTACTATCGCGTATGTAAAAGTCACTTAGCAGCTTTTTAGTTATATACTTAATTATATATATTATTATAAGCGATTATATATATATATATAAATATCTATATATGTATACATGTATATATATATATACATGTATATATATATATATATATATATATACATATATATACATGTATACATATATAGATTTTTATATATACATATAATTTCTAACCATCAAAATGGAGAAAATTTTTTTTTTATCTTATTTTTTTTTTTTTTCTTTTGTCTAATTCTGAATTTCATAACAATCATTCTCATCGGGGATGATAATACTTGCCATACAAAGTTGTAATGATTACGATCACGAGATAGCAGCTACTACCATCACTCTATTGTGAACAATATCATCGAGTGATTGTAATATTTGTCATGGGATATGTTAATAGCTACTATTTTTGTGATAATGATTATTATACTAGTTTAACACCCATGATGGTAACTATTGCCATCGTGTATTTTAATTAATAACATATTATATTGTGAATCTTACAATAATTATGAGATTAACCGATATCACAAGAAAAAAATTAATTTTACCACCATGAGATAGTAATCATTACCATAAAATTCTTAGCGTGTAGGCGATTTTTGTGCAACAGCTTTTGTACATGGAAAATCTTGAATATTGGAAAAAGAAAATGTAAACCAGACATCGTCTATGTGCATTACGATGATTGCCAACAGAAAAAGCAAAAAAGTCATTTTCAAAAATTTTGAGTTTGGCGGTTTTCTGTCAAGAACGACGATATGTACTATTTAAATATTATGTGATAATTGTCGAAATATTTGAAAATTTAATATCTTTTATAATAAATTCGAATTTACAGACGAAATATTGAATAAATTATTCATCCTCACGTTCGGCTGAGCTTCTCTTTCATAATACGATTCTCTTTGACGTTAAAGGAATAACTAGGAATCCGATTAACACAATTGGGATTTAATTAAACTGGTCGGTAGGTCACTACTCTCGTTTGGGGTTATATCGATTTGCTGAAAACCATCTTTCTATGTGTTTACGTATTTATCTATATATTATGTATTTACTTGGATGATACAAAGTATATACGCATGGACATAGACTACAATTCTCTTGGGTCGATGCTTCATAAATTATTCTTATCCTGCGGATATTCACCTCATCACTATATCTAACAAGTTATATCACCTAGGGTTTCATCCGTTATATATAGTTTTTTTTTCTACTTTATTAACTTACGTAAGCATAAAGAATTTATTATAATTTTCATAAATTTATTTTATTTGTATTTTTAAATATTTTATGTAAATTTAAAAAGAAGTCATGAGATATACGATTGTAGTAATTAAAAGAATAATAAAGTTGTAAGAAACTTTGACAATTAAAACTGATTAAAATCAAGTTACTTTTTTAAAGTTTAAATTTCATTATTTCAGTATTATTATTATTAAATTTACATTATATTGTAATTGTAAAGAAAAAAAAAAGTAATAAAAAAGTAATTTGCGTTTGCTGAATAAGGAAAAATTTTTTTTTGGCAATTTTCTCAATTCATTTACTCAAAGAAACAAAAAGTCTGAATTATAAGTAGAGTTTTGAATAAAAGGACAAGGTCAGTTTGAATTTCTCTTTTACCCAAACGAATAGCTTGAAAGACTCAAGTTTCTTTGACTACTGTCGCAAAAGTTGCCAGTGGTTAATGAATTTTCATGAACTGATGAAAATTTCATGAGTTTCATTTTATTTAAGTTATTAATTAACTGTCACTTATTAATTTACTGTTTAACATTACTTGTATTAAAATACTTAAAATTGAATAAGTTTTGACGTTTTCATTTTTTATTTATACTATACACTCGTTCGTAAAAGATATTATTGATATAAAAAGATATATTTTTTGACAAAACTAAGATGTATCCAAAAATTAATAAATATTCTACAAACTAATGAAAATGTAGTCGAGAGAGATATTAAAAAAATATATAACAAAAAAAGTATTAATATTGAAATAATTTTGAAAATATTTTCCTCATTTTTTATGACTTTATTGATTGTTTCACAGTAAAAAAATTTGTATTTTTAATAACAGAAATGAAATTTTGTACAAAAAAAAAAAATTATAATTTTTTTTTTTCGATAATTTTATGAAGCTGCAGTTAGAAGACAGTTCAAAATTTTCGGATTTTTTTTTTCAGCAAATAAATTACAAAAAAAAAATCAAAAAAATGCACATGTAGAAAATTAGAAAAACTGTAAGTGCAATTTTTTTAAATATATTTTTTTTATAATTTATCGTTTTGAATAAATTTCAAAAATCATAAAACTTCGGTTAACTATGAGTGTGAATGTAGCAGACATCAGACAAATTTAAATTTATTAATAAATAGAGTAAATAATTAATAAAATTAAATTTTAAAAAAATGCGCATTGAAAAATTTTGAAATTAATCAGTGCATTTTTTATAAATATTATTTTTTCAATTATTTACTCTATTGATTTATGATTTAAAATTTGTCTGATGTCTGCTATATTCACACTCATGGTTAACTTCAGTATCGAAATAATTTTCCTTCGTTTTCATGTAATATATATGAATATTTATAAAATAATTTGATGGAAAATATAATAAAAAATATTTTATGGAACCTACTGATTGAATGAAAACGCTCTCAAAGAAAATTGAGAAGCAAATTTATAGAGAAAATTTACACAAAAATTGGAAAAAATAATAAATCATATAAAAAATTTACTTTAAACCACATATTGATGTTTTTGTATACTTTTAAAGTAGCTGTCATGTAATAAAGCGTGAATATTTATCCACAAAATTTTCATATCGCGCCTTTTTCTAAAGGTGATTCTCACGCGTTAAAAGCCGGTAAAAGAACTAGCAGGATAAAAATGAATTATAGTGTTGTGATAAAGGTAAAAATTTTTATTCAACGTTGAAAGCCATTCAACTACCTATTTTATTTTTCACTGACTTTTTTATAACTTTATCTCTTTTATATACACACACTTTATTTTACGTACGAATATATTTACAATAAATCAATGCTTAAAAAACCGAGCGAACAAAAAAAAAGAAACTATCGATGAAATTAAATTTTATGATGAATTTTTTTTTTTTACCTACATATACCTTTAGATAAAATTTGTTTAACCTCAAAAATTTAAACTTCGTGTTGGAGATTACCAAAGCGGAAAAAGAAGAAGATGACGACGACGACGACAGGAAGTGACAAGAGTAAAAAAAGAAACGTTAAAATAGATTGAGAAGATTTAAACGAGAGTGAGGTATATATACAGCCATCAGTAAAGTTGTAAAAAAGTAGAGGAAGGAACAAGTGATATATTTTTACCAGTTGAGTTGAGTTGATGTAGCGCAAAATGATGAAAGACTTTAAATGAATTCTACTAATGCTCACTTACACAATCGATTACTATTAACCGAGCGACAAGTAAAAATAAAATTAAAATGGCATTAAGTGCAATTGACAGAATAAAATAACAAAATACTGCGAGTGATGTTGTTTAATTATAAATTGTCAATGATGTCAATTTAACTAATTAAAATAATGAATTTTAATTAAATTTTATTGGAAAATTCTGTACATCTATTGTTTAAGTAAAAGCAAAATTTAAAATTTAATGGCTAATATCCTAATGTAACAGATTTTGTCAGCACTCGAATCCGCAAGTCTCGGATATGCTGACGGGTAACAACATTGATTTCATTACGTATTGATTTTCCGAAAGGCTGTGGAGATTCTGGAGCGAATATATGAATACTGATTTACTCGTACGAGTCAGCTCCTTCACTTCAACTCTACCCTATCATTCTCAAATGTCTATACATATGTATTTTATACATACATATATACATACATATGTGTATACATTTTCTGCATTTATTATATTACTTAGAACAGATTTTTTACAAAATCCTATATTTTATTTTAGTCTTTCTCTGAAAACTAATTTCACCAATATATATATATACATATATACTACCTGCTAAAACTGTACATACCCATATGTCAGAAATCAATAGGGATATGAAACACAATATATATTTTAATGACCAAATATCGTACAAAAAAAGTAAAACGATGTTTGCTTTGTACCTCGTGACATATTTATTTTTTCATATGATGGTACAAATACCGAAAAAGTATTTATGACAGATATCGGAGTGAAATTAATTAAATTCATTTACTAATATGGCGTTTGATATATCAATTAAAATAATTAATATCAATTCCTTATGATGATTATTTATTTATATGAAAAATAAAATTTAAATAAGATTTTAGTAATTGAATATAAATAATTAAGCGCACGCGAGGTTGGAGTATGGGTTTTGATTAACGAAATGTACTAATTTATATTTAATTCTAATTCATTTTTAATATTCCCGAGTGAATATTTGTTAATTAAAATGAAAATAATTAAATAACTATTTAACAAATAATGCAAAGGCGATTAATTAACTGCCAAACTTTAGTTGCTCTACTGGACTTGAGTAACAATCTAGACTTAAGATCAGAGAAGCCTTTTTAAGTTTGATAATTAACTCACGAGTTCTTTAGTTATAAATATTGTCGATCTCATTATTTCTTTAATTAATTTATATACTGTAGCAGTTTTTCGTTAGTATAAGAAAAAATTTCAAAAATGAATCAGTGGCGCTTTGATAACCTGACAGACATTTTACACGAGACGCGACCCTTGATCCTTGATTATACTTTTGTACCATCCCTTTTTATTTGATACTTTTCTTCTCTTTGTTCAAGCGGTTTTTACAACGAGACTGTAAATTAAACAGTATCTCCCATGAGATAAATTAATTTTAACTTTTATCGATAACTGCGAACATGTGAATTTCTACTGTTATTTAATTATCCTAATCAACGTACGTCAACGGCAATTACACGAAATGAAATAGCATTATTCATTTACTGTCGTCTTCACTCATCTGTCAATTTCAAATTTATTTGTCAATTTAAATTTTATTGACTTCACATTCAACTGTTAATAAATTCTTTCACTAATTAACGTTTAGATAAATGGATAAAAAGAAACGCGACGAGACAATATCATTAATTATCTATATTTTTATTTAAATACTTTTTTTATAATTGTTATTATTATTGTTCATAAAAAATTAAATCAATTATTTTCGACGGAAAATTTAGTATTCGGATAATAATCTTTTTTTTTTGGAAAAATAAAAAATTTGCAGTCTATAAATAGGAGAGGGAGAGGCAAAACGAGGTAGGGGGAAAATGGGGCACTCCCAAAATTCTATGAAAAAAAGTTTTTTTTAAAAATGTTTTTGAAACTTTTCAAAATCACTTTCGTAAAAATATTTGAGCATTATTTTGAATATTTTTTGTTAAATTTTTAAAAAATCGTAAGTTTCAGTCGAAAAATGTTAATGACTTTTGATTTATGATAAAAAACTATTAACATTTTTTTTTTCTTCCGTTGCATTTAATTATGAAGTGAATTGTAATTTTTCTTTATATAAATTACTTATAAGAAAATGTATTACATTTTCAAAAATTTGTTTTTGCACTTTTCGGGGGTACCCCATTTTGCCCGCAAAAAATTAAATTTTGTTTTTTTAACGGCAGCTGAAAATTTTGGTATTAACTTTGAATATAAAAAAAAAAAAAGATTTGACGTAATTGAATCCCCGAAGGCTTAGTATTTCCTTAAATACCCCGTTACTCCTTTCCCCATATTTGTTTAATTGAGAAACAAAAATAAATAATTTATTCATGAGATCAAAGAAAAGTGAATAGTTAATGACATAAATTGAACGTGATGAGAAACCGCGAATGGGGTTAAAAAATCTGGCTCAAGTTCAACTCAGCGAAGGATAAATAAAAGTTATGGAATAAAAATAATATAAGTTAAACATAAAGAAGTTAAGAGATGAGAGAAGTTGAAAAGTACTTTTGAACGCGAGTTAAAATGACATACAGAAAGAAAAGAACTTTGACAGTAGAGGATTTCAAGTCGTGATGAATAAAGATGATGTCTTGCATTTCTTTATCTAATTTTAGAAATCACCATATGCATAGTGACATTTCATACTCAAACTTATTTTAAACCATCATTAAAATTAAAATCTCTTGAGTAGTTTTTTTGCTAAAAATAATTAGCGAGTTTTTTTGTAGCTTGAGAAGTCACAAGTATTTAAAAATATTCAATTAATTCAAATTAAAAATTTGTAAGTAATTGTTCTATCGATACTGAGTATTAATGATTTCTTAGAATTGCAAATGAGATGGACAAGCAGATGAATTTTTCGTGAGAGTAAATATAACAAATGGGTCAAATTGGAGCTGAACCCTTCAGTTGATATTGATGAGTAGCTGCTTGTTATAAAGCCAGTCCAATTGACGCGTGGGCTAACAATGCCTAGCGACTGATTGGAACTGTCGCGGGGTGACAGGTCGATTGGGACATGGACCAGTACTGAATAGATATCGAACAAAAAAATATAAAAATTTATAAAAAAATAACCAACGAATTTTTAATATTTATTCTGCTCAGTAACTTTGATGTTAATCTATCTTTATTCTCTCCACTACCGTTATCTATATATATATATATATACATATATATATATATATGTTTTATTTTTAATTTACAAATTCAATCAACTCGTCATGGTGATATTGATAGATTGGTAAATTGAAAAACGATCATTTCATCTGAAGTAATTGATTCAGGAATAAAATTCAACATTTAAAGTAAACAAAAACCCACTAATATATGTATATATATATATATATGTATATATATAGTTGTAAAAAAAAAATTAAAAACAGCTGACCATTCAAGCCAACCCCAAAACTTCCTGCAATTTTCGAGCTTAAAACGCTCACAAGTTAATGAACAAAAAATTACGAAAGGTCACTATTTTTTTTTCTTTTCAATTTTTTTTGTACACGATTTCCCTTGGACAAAATAACTAAGTCGGAACTTGCCGCAATCAGAAGCAAATATTTAGTTTTCAAGTTAATTAAATTTCGGGAATTCAATTTTCCAGGTTCATAAATATTTAAAACAAAAAAAGTTATTTTCTTCTCAATTATTAGATAATTTCAAATTTATTTGACCAACTGATTCTACGCTGGTACCAATTTTTAGTTTCAATGAGTTATTTCGAACCATTTGAATCTTGAAAAGTGATAAATGTTCAATTTGCATACATTATTTTTTGAAAATTGAAATTTATCAGATGTGAATAAATATACAAAAGCATGATAGGAATTAGATAGCTTTTTTTGGTAATTCGAAAAATCTTATCGATTGTTTACTATACGACTTTTTCGAATCCTTCGGGAGTGGCTTGACATACTACTCCTTTTGTCCCCACTAACGTATTGAATTCCATCAGGCATTCTCTATTGATGTGCATGTAACTATATCGAATACATCTACGTCAATGGGTCTTTGGCTAAACATAACATATGTCTACCTATCTATGTTTGTACATATGTATGTGTGTTAATATGTATTGTGTACATGGAAACAGAGGGAACGCATTAGTGCGAAACTAACAATGTATTCATTTGTAATTGCGTTTGAAACCAATTATTTTATTTTTGTTTTTCATGTGCAAATACGTCAACACAGTTTAACCTTTTTTCAACTTCCATCAGAAAATTTAACAATTAAGAAAAAAATCATTTTCTCACAATTTACTAAACAATAAAAAAAATTAAATTAAAAAATAAAAAGATTCACTACTTGATATTTTTTAATGAATATTAAACTATTTTTCGTATAATTTATTCATCCCTTTAGAAATTTTTTTTGTTAAAATTTCATTTTCATTTTTTTTAAATGCTAAGTAACCAAACCCTAATATTTAAGTTACCATAACAAAAGTGCGCTGTTGTATGAAAGAGTTTAATAATAAAGACTGAAAGAAGATGAGAAGACAGGACGGTTAACGGTTTCTCGGTAAAAACGTGAATGAATTGATTAGTTCGCCTTCCAGTTCTAGTAAACTCGTTACTTTTCAGGCGTTGAAAGTCTGTACGAGATTTGTGAGTTATTTTGAGAAGATAAAAGAGGCAATATAATGATAAAAAAAGTGTTCGAGTATGAGCTTGCGTATTTTGCACTACATACATACTTATATATTTTAGTATGAGTATTTATTAAAGGGGCGTGAGTGGCAGTGCAAAGTAGCTTGGAAATAGCGAGAGACGAGTAAAGGCTGAAAATTTTACTCTCACTCGTTTTCTTTCTTTCGTGCAATATGAATACGTGAATATGCGAGAAAGCTTAAGTGCTTTATACAATAAAGTGCCTTACGAATAACCAGAGACTATGATTATAGAAGATTGTCATGTTATGCAGGTGATTATTTTTATATACATTTTATACTCCACTATTATAATACACTAATATATATATGTGGGATACTTGCATGCATTTCCATATATAGTTCGAAAGTATATATAAACCTTCTGAAATCGATCGGAACACTACTTTTTTTAAGAGCTTGACGTTAAGTTCAAAATAACTAGAAAACAATGCGAAATTTGAAAAAACTTTACTGAAAATAATTTGTAGAGGATAAAACTGTCGACAAAAAAGACCCTATAACATTTTGTGATAAGTCTGATAGTTTTACCGGAAAAGTAAAAAGATTTCGAAATTTACTGTAGCTTGACTTCGAGCTCCAATAACTTTTGAACAGATGGAATTATCAAAAAATCATAAGACCTTTCTTGTAGAGCGTTTAATTTACTACAAAAATGTGTATTAGTTTATTCGATCTATTGATCTGTTAGCAAGATGAAAATACTCAAAGCTTCACAGAAAAAAAGGATTTCTTGGTGCAAGAAATATTTTGCATTATGGATTGAAGACAAAATTTTCTAAGGGCTATAAAAAATTTCTCGAAGCAAGAAATTTTGTTTCGTCTCAAGAAAATTTTTCATCGCCCTAAGAAAATTTTCGTTTTCGATTTATCACGGAAATAATTTCTTGAGACAAGTAAACATTTTTTGCGTCAAGAATTCTCAAGTCCTTTCTTTCTGTGTTAAAAAAATTTACCCGTGTTATGCAAATGGGAAATCGAATTTTTAAATGAGCTAGCTCTGTAATCGAAGTAGAATTTTTTTTCTTGGACGAAAAATTTTTTTTTTGTATTGAACTATGTGATTTTTTTCACATGCACTGAAAAAAAAATGTTGCTTTGAAATGACGCACCCTAATATATATATATATATATATATATATATATATATATATATATATATATATATATATATATATATATATATGTGTGTGTGTGTGTGTGTGTGTGTGTGGGTGTTATTATTCAATAGTACATAAAATCTTAATCCTCTTATCAATTTTCTACAACAATAAACTTCTATATAATTTTTTTATCAATGTAATGCACATTTTTATTTTTTGAATAATAAAATTTTTTTGTAACTTTTATTTATATTTTTCTAAATTGCAATCACAATAAATTTAAAAAAGTAAATATTTTTAAGGAAATGAGGTTTTAAAAAATTAAATTATATTTATATTTATTATTGAAATGCTTTCATTGAAAATGTATGTATATTTTTTTTTTTATCAAAATAATCATTGACAATTCAATCAACTTTCAACTTTACGTTTTTACTTAGAGGATAATGGAAAGAGAGAAAAAAAGTTATAGACCACGGTGCTTTTACGATAAGTACTGAGTGCCAAACAGGCGAATCGAAACGAAAAACGTAAAATCGCAGTATATAGTAGCTTGAGTGAATCACGAGAGTTTCATCCACTCGATCTCTCTACTTCCGTTTTTCAATGCCGATTGAATGTTGTACTGAAATCACGATTTATTTCTATATATATGTATAAATCCGTATTGCTACTTATTTCGCTTCTTTTTATTCGAATTTAATAAGTTTCCGGAGTACATTCACATTCCTTTTTCTTTATAAGAATTTTTAAAAATCAATTTATAATATTACTTTTATTAGTTTTCTATCCTCAACAATCATTGCTAGTTAAAAGATGCACAAAAAAAATTTTTCAGTCTCCTCACAATTTATTACTCTCACTCTACATATTTACTTCGAAAACATCCACTAAAAAAATATATAACGTACGTCAGAATAAACATATATGTGACCAAGTTGCGTTTATGCTTCCCTGTAACGTATTTTCCATAAGTATATATATATACTACCAAACAAATGACCGAAGCGAGACGTAAAAATCGTAGGAGAGAGCGACAAATTGCTTTCGTTCCACACACCCTTGCGAGTCGTTTACTTTCGATAGAACGACACTGCAACCTTTCCGCCCACATCAACTGAAACCACCCTAGTGTGTTCAGCCCCAAAAGTCCGCAGATGCTTTCGTGTGCCAAGTCTACCAACATCTTCTCTACTCTATACTTCTCCATATCTATACTATCTTGTGCTATTCTACAACACTACTAGTTATTCACGTCGTAACATTCCCACCCATTTCTTGCGTGCAAATTGAGCATCTAATAGCCAAGCCTCTGCTACTAATGTCATTTCATGCGGATTTTATTGGGTGATATAAATGTATATGCCCTAGATATTTACAATAATAACTATTGTAGTTATTTTTATGGATGTAAAGTAGTCTGCCACTACTTTTTATTTTTTTATAAATAGATAATCTATATTGTAATAAATATTTTTAATTTTGCAATATGCTATGGCCAAAAATTATTGTAATTTCATGAAAAAAAAAACTTAAGTTTCAAAAATGGCTAAATGACTCATAATTTAATGATGCTAAAGTAATAGACTTTCTTCTCATGTTTTGTGATAAAATAATTACGAGAGGGAGGGAGGGGGGGGGGCCAAAGGGGGTAGGGTAAGCAAAACGGGGTATCCTCAAAATTTTATATTTTAAATGGTTTTTAAACATTCTAAATTCACTTTTGCAAATATAATTGAGCGTTATTTTGAAATTTTTTTGGTAAAATATTTTAAATGGGTATCCAAAAATTTTTTTTTTATCTTTTTTAGGGGGTACCCCATTTTGCCCCCAAAAATGAAATTTTTTTTTTTTAACAGCAACTGAAAATTTTTTCTATTTACTTAAAATATCATTAAAAAAAAGATTCAGTGTATTTGAGTTCTCGAAAACTTGGTATTTCCTTAAGTACCCTTTTTTTGCCCCTCCCTCCCCTACATAATTTTTCAATAGTGATACTTATTATTCAATTTTAAATATAAAAAAAATTTGTAATAAAAATAATAATTTTTACTCTTTAAAAAATCGGGAGTGAATTCGGAGTAATTACGGATTTTATTCAAATCCAAATTCACTCCGTCACTCGGAGTTTTAAAAAAAATTACTTCGGAGTTAATAGGAAGTTTATTTTTTCTGACGAGTAATTTCGGAGTGATCTGAATTTTATTTAAATCCGCAAGGAAATTAAATATATACACAGTCAACTACTCCGGATTTAATCCGCGTTCACTTTAAAAATTTTTTACAGTGTAATCAGTTGAAGAGCTACTAAAATTAAAAAATATTAGAAGCCATCGATTGATATATTTGTATATTTGTATAGTTCACAAACAGTTTCCGCTTACATGAATTTTTTTTATGAGATCGGCACCACCCAGTTCCAGCACAGAATCACCAAGCAGAACTGATGGTACAGAGAACTGATAGTACAGTCCGTGCAGTGGACAAAGTACACTATCTGAGGGGTATGTCCTGTGAGTAGAACATAGAAGAGACATACACATTGGCATGTTGTAACATTAATATATACTACACATGGGGCAATCACGACACACAGGGACATACATTGTATTGGCAGAGAGCTCGAATGAGGCCCCATAGAGCCGTAACGAAGGGGGAACTTATTGACTTTGGCTGGCTGCATTTTCCGCTATCAAATTGGGAGTGAAAGAGATTGTGGGTGAGGCGGGGACACACAACAAGGGGGAGGTCAAATAAAGGGAGAAAGAGAGCGAGCGAGAGAGAGAAATGAATGGATAAGGTTATAAGCGGTCACGACATGTGTCGTGCTTAGTGGCACTATGTAATGGCTTTTTCGTCCTTATGTATCTTGCCAAACGACCACCTACTCATATACTATACACTGTTTATGTACCTACGTTTTATTTATTTTATATCTAATGCGCTTGACCATAAATATTGATGCTGAGTACCGATATGTGCTGTTCAAATTACACTAAAATATTTGCTTATGTATAATGGAATATTTAAAAGGCTTATATAAATATATCGATGTCACCTGAATAAATAAACTTTTCCTATAAATATATATACTGTGAAAAATCGTAAATGAATTCAGAGTGAATTTAAATCCGAATTCACTACATCAAATGGACTTCCGGAGTTTTTTAAAAAATCCCGCCACGTACGGAGTTAATAATGAGTTTTTATAAGCTGAGATATTTTGAAGTGAACGTGAAGTTTATTTTAAATCACATCCACTCTGATAACGATGTTTTAATGTCGAAATAAACTTGTATTTAATAATAAGAATTTTTCATGAAAACTCATAGATAAATTATTTATTTGAGTGTTAATAATTTTTACTCCATACTTCACTTCGCGGAGTTTTTTATGATTTATATAAATAAAGCTCACCCTTGAAGTAAAGTTTACTTGAAGGGGATTAAATAAATAAAAAAACATCTGCTTCGCTTTTAATCCGCATGGTTTTTATATGATAAGTGATGTTTTTTATATTTTTAATAAAATTTTTCATAAATTTATTATTACATGGAAAAGCATTTAATAGTAAACAAAACATCAGCCCTCAGGGAATAAATGTTTAACACAACTGGTTTAAATCCCGGTAGTATTTTTCAAAAGTTATCGACGAATGTCGGACAAATGATTATATGAATAATAAAGCGAACTGGGTAATTATTATTAGCAAGTTTATATGTTACCTACATGTTATGCGAACATACTTTATGTATATTTTACTCAACAATGAAGTTTGAAAAGCGAGTGTGTAATAATAGCAATTTCGAAAATATGCTAGATGCTACATACAATCCCTTGAATATATAACACATGGTACTGCGAATATTTATCGCCTGAGTGAAATTCCGGGCTGTATAATATGTGGTCTCATATATACACTCGTAACATTTATGCATACATTTTCACTGAATACTACGCACATCACATGGGGGTGATACCAGAGTAAATTCGGTAGAGAAAGGCGAAAATTTCGAGGGCGTAACCTCGGGTTAATTATAAGCATACTAATACTTTTTAAAACTCGGGTGTATTTGTATAACTTGTACTTCTATTTCACACTTGGGAGCCGGGTTAATAGAATAACAAAATGCGAGTTATCATTTATTCTCTTTCTCGATATATATTGTTTTAATTATACATATTTGTACTTTGTTTTTTAATTTTTAATTTTATTATTCAACTCAATAATTTAAACTGCAGCAGTAGTGCATTGTAAAAAGAGCGGTGTTAAAAATGGACTCGATTTAACACCACGCGGTGTTGAAATGGAATAACAACTGTGTGGGCGGTGTTAAATTGGTGTAAATTAAATACTAGGAGAATGAAGGGGAGGCAAAATGGACCTCCTAAAATTTTGAGTGCCTCGAATGATTTGGGGACAAAATGGGTCCCCAAAATTTTAGGTAACCGACCTAATGAACTTGGAAAATTGAACTTTTTACCAATTTGACCTAGACAATTTGAACTTTTTTAAATTTGAACTTTGGCGATTTGAACTTACCTTTTTTCTCAGATTTTGTAGATTTGAACTTTTGAAAATTTGAATATTTTATATGCCTACGCACACAAAACCCCTGAAAAAAAGACACCATACTATTCTAAGCTTACAGGTTTACATAATTTATATTTCCACGCACACAAACCTGAGAAAAAGGTAAGTTTAAATCATCAAAGTTCAAATCGCTAAAATTCAAATTTATCAAAGTTTAAATTTACAAAAGTTCAAAGTGTAAAAATTCAAATTTTCGAAGTTCTTTAGGTATGGAACCAAATTTTAGCCCCCCCCCCTACCCCTCCTACGTACAGAAATTAGAAAAAAAAATGTATTACACATGAAAAAAATTTTTAAATTAAATGAATATTATCTAGAGGAAATTTCAATTTTTTTATGTTACAAATAATTTATTTAAAAACTACACAATTTTACGCTCACTATTTTAATTACCAATAATTTAATTAATTAATAAAAATACTTATTAACTGCAATGATCGAATAAGTAAAAATATTCACAAAGTAAAGTATTTTAACATCGGGAAATTTTTAACACCGCTTTCAGTGTTGAAATTTAACACCAAAAATTTAACACCTACACCACATAGACACCCCGGTTTTTTTTACTATGTATTATTCAACCCAATAATTGAAACTGCAGTATTAATATTTGAAATTTAATATTATTATTATTTTTTTTTAATTAAAATAAAAAAGATTTCATTAGAGAATAATAATTTTTCTTCCCTTAGGTACTGTGTATAAAAAGAAAGTTTATTTACAGGCTTTGAAACATAAGCATAATATCATATACGCGGGTATAAGTCTCGTGCATTATAAAGTGTGTGTGTGCGCATGTGTGTGTGTACAGAGATATTGTATAGCAAATGTTGGCAATGATTCAAAGTCTATTTTCGTTGCCGCGAGAATACCGACAGAACAGATGCTACTATGGGGACATATTCGAGAAGTAAAAACAGCGAGGGGTGCTGAGCTGAGTAGAAAGAGAGTAGTATCACACCCCTACTCCCTACTCCGCAATGAAATTCTGTGTAAGTATAGACGTGACTAGAGTATAAATAAATCAGCTTAAATTTGTGGAAGATGCTAAATTTTAAGTATATTAAGGTGTCAAGATTTTTTATCAAAAAACAAACATCTTAAATATAACAGACAAAAAACTCTAACTCAATAGTACGTTGAACATAATAATCATAATAAAAAATTTGTTTACGAACTAAATTTAGCCATGAGATAGGAAGTGGAACTTCGTAATAAAATAAATTAAATTTTTTCACGTGGTTTATATATTAATAGATTTTTTTAAATATTTGTATCATTTTATTTTCACTTCCGAAAGTTTGTCGTTAATTTACTTTTATATATTTTATAAATATATTGCACACCTCAAGCATAAAAATGTTGGGTGCGTTCTACTCTTGTTCGAAAATTTTCATCAATATGCTCACGTTAAATTGCATCTACAGTTCACATAGTGCCGTAAATTTAAATCAGAAAGATGAGTTTCAAAAATAGAAATTTTAATGTAAATTATTAATGTCTAGATTGATATACTTTGATATATTTGTAGAAAAATACGATTGATAGATTTGTTTATAGTCACGTCCGTTGGTATGTGCAACAGTACGTCAAGGCATAAAAGCTGTAATTTGGACTAAATTAACCTGATTCGTTCCAATAAGTTCGATTCTATTTTTGGAATGGACTCTAGACAAAATTTCAGATGAGATCCTCATTGTTAGAAAAGTTGATAAATTTGTTGAAATTTTAGTCAAATTTAACATATCATCAATCTTTTCCTACAACCTGGGTCCACTTTTGAATTTTTAAAACTTTTGTTTTGTTGATTTTTATTTTTTGTTTTTAATAAATAAAAAGTGTCAAAAACATTTTTTCCGACTTTTGTAATATCCATGAAAAAAAAAAAACAATTTGAAAAATATATAAACACATACATTCGACAGTTAATAAATTTAAAAATAAAATTTGTTATCACGTAAATCCACAGACAGAGAAAGTTATGAGCGCAAACGATCCTTCAGATTCACCTGTCATCCAGTCACCCTCGAAAATATATATGTTGATGTATATAAGTATATATAGACCTTTAGAATTCATGATAACAATACGTGCTTCTGTTTTACGTATCTTACTTTGGATAGAGTATAGCGATTTATCAACTATTATCCACTTTTCTTCTTTTTTGTATCCATAAGCAGGAGCATGGACCCCGAAAATATATCACATCATTCACAGATTTCATTTCCCTTATCCCTTGTACCCTTCTTCTTGCTATTCACACAATTTTATACCTCACACCATCTCAAATGTCCAACTAGGTTTACTTCCGACCCTTCAACCATGATTTGCAACCCTCTTCTACTGAGTAAAACTTGTCGCTACTCGGTTGACTGGTTGAGTCTTACTCTGGTGAAAATACCGCATTGCTTTGACTACACTCCACATCACTCTTCTCTTTCACGTTCACTATCACTCTCACTCTTTCTCGTCTTATTTTACATTACACATCCACAGCCTTAAGATACCAGAGACTCGGATAAATTGAATCATTGGGTTTAAAACTTTGGCGGAACGGGAGAAAATACGACGAGAATCTGAGTGTTTCAAAAATTTTATTGAGTTTTGTAGAAAGATAGGAAATGGTAAAATGTTAGAACTCGAGTTTAATTGAGTCCAACGTATATATTAACTCAAAACTCTCTTCCCCTATTTCGGCGGGAGTTTTTAATTATAACCCAAAGTACAGAAGCAAATAAATTACTACTTAATTAGTATTTAATTTTCTCTAGTATCATATTACTATTATTGTTATCATAATTTCATTTTAAAAATAACTGAATACATAATTAAAAGAGTAATTTTCTTTCATCTTCCAGTCAACCGTAAATTAGTTTCAGATTAAATTTTCATTTCATTATAATAATAAAAATAATTATATTCTTTTATATTATTCCGAGATTAGATATATAATTATATAAATTATTCAATCTCATTATTTATAATTATTATCAATTTAATAAAATTTTGAATCACAATAATTAAAATAAGAAATTTGTTGCGGTGAAATAAAATGAAACTGACATTGTAATATTAAATTTAAATATTAAAACATCGTCAAAAAAAATTCTCACCGTTGAATAAACCCAAGGCGGCAATTTAGCCTTCCGTCATGTCCATTTAACTTTCACCCGTCACTTCTTACGTATTTTATTTTCTTTTACCCAACGTCTCTCACACCATTTCTACTACTACTACTACTACTACTACTACTACTACTACTACTTTCCAGAGGGTTGTCTTATTTTTTTTCCCTTTTAAACATCAAACCCACACCAATTTCGATTTCTTCAGACAGCACATTTGCCCTTTCTCTCGTGTACTCTGTGTCAGATTGCAACCGATTACTTTCATCCCCAAGATTTAGCTTCAACTCGTGGCTTTCATCCCTCTCCCAGCCCACTTCTCTTATCGTATTCCTTCTCCATTCTAACCCCCTGGCGTCACTTTACTATCGACGATCACATTGCCTCCCTTGCTACGTTCATGTCATCGTTCCGTCGATTAACCTTCCCCCGCTAGTCCCCGATTTACTAGTGTCAGGTCGATAAGTGTTTTGGAGGTTGTAACTACTAACCCCTTCTTCAAATGCTCAATTGCAACTTGTCAGCTAACAAGAATGATAGCATCGAGACAACTTGTGTTTGACATTGAGATATATTATACATAATTACCTCTCATAATTATGACAATTAAAAGCATTTATAGGTTTTTTTTTTGTTTTTAAACTATTGAATTTTTTTACACAGTTTAGTTTTATCTTACACAGACAAAAAAAATTACTTTATTTGTATAGAGCTGACTTAAAAAAAATTTTATTTGTTCCTTTATTATTAATTATTATTTGTACTCAATATTTAAGCCTCTTACAAATTGAATATAATCTTTTTTAACTCTAATTAGACAAAAAAAGTAAGATTATAATTAATTTGCAATACTTATGATCTTTGAAGCATAAAAATTCAGCTCCTTATTCATAAAGTTAATTTTTGTTTCACTATTTCTTACACAAATTATTTACATTCCCGTTTTAATTGGCATATATATATATATATATATATATATATATATATATATATATATATATATATATATATATATATATATATATATATATATATATATATATATATATATATATATATATATATATATATATATATATATATATATATATATATATATATACACATATACTTAAAAAAAAGGCATATGATATTTGTATTAATACATAGCATATAATATTTGTTCTTACTATTTATCTTCCAAGGAGAATTTAATGATGTATATACAAGAAGAAATGGTTATTGTTTTATTGACCATCTTAGTACAGTAAGCGTCGTCTTGTTGGCAGTAGACAGGCAGATGTTTAGTTTGGATGTTTATAATAAACTTTTAGATCTCAGCAACCATCAGGGAAAGCCTTAAAAGCTATAGGGAAACCTCGGCAACATTTTTCTTTGACGAAATAAATATTTACCATCATCTTTCCATCTCAGACCTTAAGCTTCTGTTTTTCTTCTTTCTTTTCTTTTCTTATTTTCTTTCTCTCTCCCCCGTTATTCGTTTTTAAAATATTTTTTCTTCATTTTAATAATTTTCAATTTTTCACAATAATCTTTTTCCATCATCATCACCCCATTCTCTTTACGGCTGTACCACTATATAAATATATTCAGGAAGAATCTTCTCTCGATGCCCCGCGGACAAACTAATTTCACTAATTTAACTCGACGATGCTGAGTAGAGGGATTAAAGTATAGGGTGTGCAGTCATGTCTCTCGCATTTTCCAGCGATGAGATGAGCTTCGATAAAATTGTATGTTTTACCTCTTTCTCTATCACTTTATTACCATCTTTTTTTATTTATCGCTAACTCTGTTAAACACTCGGTTTTATATCATATATAGAACATCTGATTGTTTACACGTGCGTTTGTTCATTCAACACAAGAGAAACTGCCGCAGCCCTATCTGCTGTAGTTATATATGATATATATGCGTGCATGTATATACATATAGTAGCATAAAATGAAGGGAATGAGAATACCAGACTTATAAGAGGGTTCAACGATGGAAAATAAACTCAAGAGACTCGTCGTTATACTGACGACTAGAAAAATATTTACATATCATGTGCTTTTGAATAATATGCCCGCAGTGCTGTAGGAAAGTTAAGTCTTAATGGATTACATATTTTCAATGTATATATTGTAACCCTCTAATAAAATAACCTATTAATTAATTTTGTTTTTCTTGTTAAGAGTAAGAGGGTAAGTGTTACGAAATATGATTAACGCTTGAAAATAACATTTTTTGTAACTTTTTTATTTTTTACCCATCCTATCCAAAAAATCCATTTAAGAAAGCATAGGAACCCATAGAAATCCATGTAGAAAAGTATGGATTTATATAAGAATCCATATAGGAAACCATGGGTATCTGGATTTTCATATAGGAAATCCTCATAGGAAACTGTGGATACCCTAATTAAAAGAAACAATTTGAAACGATTTGCAATATTAAATGCCCATAAGAAAGGCGATTCAAAAATATACAAAGTATTCAAAAGCATCAAAAGTATATAAAACTTTTTTTTTCTAATCAGTTCAAAACGTTTCTTTTAATTAGGGTATTTGGATTCCCATGTAGAAAACCTACAGGAAACTGTGGGTACATGGATTTGAATGTAGGAATTTCACATAGAAAACTGCCCTGTGAATCAAAGTGTTTTAATTTAAAACAACTAAGTGTTTTATTGCCATTTGAATACATTGCAGTCGCTTTCTAAAGGTTTGCAAGTGTGTAGAAAGTAAGCACAACATATTTAAATGGCAATAAAACACTTAGGTGTTTTAAATTAAAAGACTTCGATTTACAGTGTATGGGTACCTAGATTCCCACAGGTTTATATTAATAAAAGAGCAGGTTAATATTTCTATTGAAAATCATATGGGAATTCATCTGAAAACACCACGTAGGAACCCACATAGGAATCTAGGCTGAATTCCCATATGGATTTTTTGATAGGGCAGACATAAAAAATATGTTTATTAATTAACAAATAAATATTTTGTAGAATGATAGTCACGATAAAACTTTTTAAAGATTCCATTTTCGTATACTTTTCTCAAATTTAAATAAGTATAAAAATAAAAAAGACGAAAACTTATTTTGCACAATGAAATTTGCATAATTACAGTGAAAAAGTTGTTATTTCGCGTGAAAGCAAAATGATAAACGTAAAATGTATATAAGGATTAGTTTAACAGCCAAGGATAGTTGTACGATGATGGGGTTAGGTAAATATACTGTCGCAAATATATACATATACATATGCGTATGTAAACGAGAACATTTTAGAATTACCTTGTTGTGTATACCAGTTTGCTAAATATTATACCTAAATGCAACACAAGTGTCCGTGTGAAAACGAGCTTTAGGACCGACGCCATTTCTGGTAACTTCCTGTTTATAGCTTGTACAAATACCCTGAAAAGTTAATGCAACCATTTTCACTGAAATTTACCCAGAAAATTTTAAAACCATGTTTTACTTTAATATGGTTTTCAAACTTTTTTTTAACCATTCTGAGGTTAATTTTTTTAAACAAACAGCGTCCATAGACTTGCATAAATTATAACACACTGAGTAGAATTTTTCGTGAAAAGAGTCGTTTAGTTTTATCACTAAAATAAGTTTTTCTAAGTCCATTAACGTATAATCGTTATCTAGTGTACATAAATTATTTATTAGTACACATTATGCCCAATATTGTGGGCAGTAATGATTTTACAAGTACTATATGAATAATAATAACCATCTGCGGTTGAAAATAATTCATTTCAACAACAAAAGTAGGATTTTCAACACAATCTAATTACAAAATGATTACGCAGAATTTTGTGCACTTCAATATGAACAGATATGTAATATTAACATTTAATTAACTTCTCTTGCTATAAATTTCAATGGATCCAAATATTTGCATAATTAAATTTTAGTAATATTTAATACCATACGTTACCAAATTCAATATTGGTATAAGCATATTAATGTTTGTAATGCATGAAAAAATTTACAGCAATTAATTACGTTTAATGAAAATATTTTTTCATATTTAATTAGTATATTATGATTCATAGTATACTCATTACTATATTTTATTATTTTCTGTTATTGTAGCATCTCATTATTCCTCATCAGTTAATAAACTTTTTATTATTTTAATTGCAATACTCCATTTGATTACATTGAAATGAAAAATGAATAAACAAAGCGATACTATAATTACAAAGTTTATTAATCTGAACAAAAATAAACTAGTGTAATTATTTATCGTCATATGTCTGCAATCCATAAAAGACTGCACCGGTACAGATACGCAGTGATGTGAGGAAAACCATCTGTCCTCTTTTAATTATTATTATTTTTTAATTAATTAATTAATGCCGAGTTAGTTCAAGTAAGTCAAGTATTGCCACTTAACTGTTATCGAAAAATGTTCAAGAGTCACAAATTGACATTTGACGTTGATACAAACTATACTCGTTACAGTATGTATGTCATCAATCACTGCATTGATCTGTTTTTTATTTTTATTGAGTATTTTTTTTTCCTATCAAACTCATCAACGATTCACCAGTAGTTTCATTCGTCTCGTTATTTTTTTTTTTTTATTCCCATCCTGCTGTTTCTATTCGCTCTCAATGTCCCTGATGGCTGATGTGTTTTTGCAAGCGATACATGAGTGCCGGGACAAAAAAGTGCATGGGAAGAGATGACTCCATCGAGTTCGTTTCCCACCGGAGGTCATATCAAAACGCGATTTCTGGCATACTCACTAGTCAATCCACCAACGTTCTTTGTTGGTTTTTCGCTTTTTTTATCATTTTTTTGTATCTATAATTCCTCTCTTCGCGTCAGTTTTCATCTCTTACTATACACCGAACTCATCTCTTCTCTTCCTGGAAAAGTAATTTCCTGACGGAAATCCATGCGATTATCCCCAAGTGAAATAACATTGCTCTTGACGGAATCACCTGCAAAGTCTTACAGTCTCTGTGACTTTCAAGACCTTGTCATGTACTTCTCGAGTAGAGTGCTGCTGGATTAAGCTATTGAAAATTTTCACTTATCTTATTTCTTACTCCGTTTGTTAAATTTTATTATACGTACAACTGTCATAATGTTGGTTTTGCGTCAAAGTCAACGTCAAATTACACAAGTAATTCATGCCAACACTTTTCTGTCACTATTGTAAAATAATATTTTGCATATAAATATACCTGCATATTTTTTCACTCGAACTGTTATTTTAAAAATAAATTGTACTGTTTTAAATTTTTGAAACATTATTTTTTTTCACCCACAGAATGTCATAACACAAAAATAGTATTGAGGTGGCGGTTGTGATAAATTCCATCAGAAGAATTTCAAGATAATCAATTTTAATGATAATCATTAATGATTATTATTATTATAATTAATAATGCATACAATTTAGTTAAAATTAATTATTTAATTTTATTTATCATAAATAATTCTGTCATAAATAACGCAATGATTGAGGTCAAAGTAGATTCAATTTTTAATTTCCCGTTATAAAAATTGAAAATTTTCAAAGAAAAGGAAGTTATTGGTTCCGGTCTAATTTTTGAAAATCAAGTTTTTATCGGAAGTCGATATTTTGAGGTCCCAAGAAGCTACAGAATTTTCAGGTGAATGTCCGCACACACGTGTGTGAGCGTGTTTGTGTATGTAAACTAACTTTTGTCGTACGACATCTTTGGAACGAATTAACTGATTTGAATGTTCTTTGCGGCAATCAAAATTATCAAGATTTAGTGGTTCCATGACAACTGATCCCCGACAAGTGATCACACGACAATCGATCCCACAGGCAACTGATCCCACAAACTAAATCCAAATGACAACTGATCTTCTAATTCATCAGCTTCATAACTCATTATCATCATCTTCAAAATCTTCATTTTCATCATTTTAAACCGTATGTCGATGGGATAAGATGTCGGTGGGATCAATTTTAGGGATCACTTGTCGTGGTATAAAATTGTTGGGATCAGTTGACGGCACACCAGATTTAGTTGATTAAAGTTTGAAATTAATCGTCCGAAGAGTTTCCAAGTTATTTGAAAAATAAAAAACCAAAAATTTATTTTTTTAGTTTTTTGTTGCATGACTCGTAAACCACTCAACCAATTTGCCTCAAAATTTAATCAAAGCTAAGTCTCGAAATGTCCTTTTGATTTCCACAAAGCATGTGAAAATCAGTGGGTTTGTTCCGAAAATATCGTCAGACCAAAATTACTTTTTTTCAATGAAATGTTTCTTTTTTTTTGGTCCAAGCGCAAAAGTTTACAAATGATAACGTTTTGTAACCTCTTGGAACTCGAAAACAGCGGGAAGTTTTGAGTTAGGCTTACAGGGTCAATCGTTTTTCAGATTTTTAACATTTTAAATTAGCATTGATATTTATAGATCTACTCAAATTCATAAAGATCTCATTAGATCTAGAATTTTCTCGAAAAATTTTTTTTAGGTCTCAAAATCTCTTTGAAAATGAAAATTTTGAAGTTTTTTAGTTTGGCAATTTGACTTTTTAGCTTTAATCTACGTTTTCTACGTGGGTTTACATTTAATACAAAAGTTTTGATGTAACTACATAAAGTTTTCAAATGTGCTGCCTAATTTAAGGTAATAAAAATTATATAAATAATTGCATAATTTTTTTTATCCTCATAAATTAATTATGAAGTATGAAAAAAAAAAAAAGAATTACGTATAAAACATGTATGATTAAATAATTTAACAAAAAAAAATATCAAAAGCTTTTAATTCTATGAGTATGAAAAAAAAAGTAAAATGGCCGAGTTTTCATGCATAATATAAATACAGACATAAAGAGATTTTCCCGGTAGAACTAAAAAAAAAAGTTTTGACACTCGTGTGTGCTTAATGAATTTATTTTAAGTTTAAAATACACAGACCTTAAAAAAAATTTTTAAAAGCAAAAGAGAGTACGTTGTATGTCAAGAGTTATATAAAAAGAGCATCTTCATTTTGTGAAGCTTAAAAAACTTGAAAGTTTTCGCTAAACTGCCAAAAGCATTACGCTCTGATACCTCGGAGAAAAAGTAAAAACTTTTATCTTACTGTCAGTTTAGACAACTCTTCACATTCTTTAATTAATAGAGAATAGAGGGGCAAAGGTTAAAATTCACAAGTTGGCCAGCGATAACATTGCATAACCTTCAATCGCCCTAGGGGTTCAGCTGCTGACGATGAACCAATTATCGCGCTTGATTCGTGAACCGGAACCTCTTATGGAAAATCAATAGTTACCCTGGACATAAACTTTCTCATCAAATTTATATCCTATTCCAACTTCCGGAGATATTTTTCTCCGCGAAAAATAAAAATAATGAAACTCTTCAAATCCATTAAAAATTTTTAATTTAAAATTCTTTAAAACTTTTTTACATTTCATTTAATATTTAGAACAAGAATTTTTTGTACCAATAACCTTGACGCTTTCTGCAACGATTATTTATAAGTCCATGAGCGTACAAACTCTAGAGCGTTTGTAAAATAAGTACTCGAGTAAAAAGAAAAGAAGTGAAATGAAAAGGTAAAATGAAAGAAAAAAAAAGATAAAAGAACGAGTGGAGAATAAGTAAAATGGATGAAGACGAACTTGTTTTATTTCATACCCTGAAGAACTACATGAGGATGATGACGTAGCAGACGAGGACGACAGTTTGCTCGATTATGAAAGGGAAATTCAAGTGGAACCGGTGTAGTGTTGTAACTGCTATACTACTATTGGAAGGGCTGTGTGCTCCTATACACATCGTGGGAACGTGGTGTAAACGCGAAAGGATTCGGCACACGCCAGTGCGCGAGGGTGGTATAATAAGGACACTTGTCGACCACCCGCTTCAATAATTCCAGACTCGATTCACCGCAGTTGAAAAAAAATATAAAAGTATAAAAATATTATGAAAAAATTTGTCGCGACTTTCCCTTTTCACTTCCTAATTATCGTCTCGATAAATTCATAAGCTACGTGTTTGGTATTTCAATGTTGGTATTCAATGGTATTCAATGAGGTGAAAATTTATTGCTATTATTATTATCATTATTTTTTTTTGCAATGGAATTACGATAATAATGAATGGTATAATTAAAGTGATAACGTATAAGTAAAAAATAAAGAATTTTATACAATTTCATTTGTCGTGTTCATTGTCAGAATTTATCAGTAATTTTTATTGATGCATAAAATTTAATTATAAATCATTCATGCAAATAAACTCGCTGATTTTATCATGATAATAAAATTCGTATGAGTCCATTAAAAATATTTCACGCCTTATTTAATTATCTATGTGATGTCAATTTATTTTATTTTCATTTATTAATTGCTCATTGATATTAATAATAAAAAAATTATTAACATGTTACATGTAGTGTAATTTATTATTATTTTTTTAATTTCCCGCTGTGAAAATTGAATATTTAAAAAAAAAGTGAAGTTATTGCTTTCGGTTCAATTTTCGAAAATCGAGTTTTTATCGAATTTCGACATTTTGAGGCCCTAGGAAGCTATTCTGACTATTTCCGGGTGAACATCCGTTTATCTGAGCGTGCGCATGTGTGTTGCGTGTGTGTGAACTAATTTTTGTCGAATGATATGTTTGGAACGACCTTTGAACATACTTGGCGGCAATCGGAAGGGTTCATCAAGATTTAGATCTGATCAGATTTTGAAGTCGATAGGTCGAGTAGTTTACGAGTTATGCGAAAAATTGAAATTGAAAAAAAAAATTTCAAGATTTTTTTCATATAACTCAGAAACTACTTACCTGATGTGCTGCAAAATTTAATCAGTTCAAATTCTTGATGAGTCCTTTCAATTGCCGCCATGTAAGTTCAAATCAGTTGATGCGTTCAAAGATACAAAAATTAGTTTCCTTTTAACTAAAATGTATTTTTTTTTGGCTGCATAAAAAAACTAGTTTTTTGAGCTCACAGAGCTTAAGAATTTACAAATATTAGTTTTCCGAGTTCAGTGAGCTCAAAACAACGGGAAGTTTAGAATTGACCCTGCGGGTCAAATGTTTTTAAAAGGTTTTTTAAAAGCTACTAATAATATTCAATGAATTATTGTTATGAAAAAAAATCATATGAATTTGTGATAAATATGAATATGTAGCATTGCTAGTTGTTGGAGATAATTCCCTAGAGGCTGATGTTATATTTATAGATACGTATCGCATATTGTTTCATATAAATATTGATTTTATTGAAAATGTTGACAATATTATTGTTTGCAGAAAAATTTTATTTATTATATATTATTTATTTTACTAATATCAACAAAAATAATGATTAATATAAAGCATTTTTATTTATGAATAAAATGATATCAATAAACACAATAATAAATATTGTGTACTCCTGATGAAAACTTCAATGGAATTTTTGCTCTTTTGTCTGTCACAGAAATTTCATGAATAACCAAAAGTAGAAATATCAATTTTTTAAATGTCAAAACATAAATGGTCTGTGTTACAAAAACATCTCAAATTTCATCTGTGGAACATCAACTTTTTTTTAAAAGTAGAAAACGTATCGTTTTTGCCCGCTAGAATAATTTCTGATTGCATTTTAGCATTTTTAGAATTGCATTCTCTTACTGTCGTAAGCCCTAAGTATTATCATGTCATTCTAACCAACCAAGTTGACAGTTTAATTTGTACATGCCCAATTGATCTTTAAGTATCTCGTTTCGACTTACTCCAGACATTTGAGCTCTAAGTTTCAGTGCAGTTATTTATGAAAAACATGGTGTGTGTGGAACAAAAGAAAACGTGATTCCAAATTTCTTGTAATGGCAGCTCTCGCGGCCGATTTAGGCAGTAATCTTTACCCTTGTTCACTATTACAATATTCTGGATCAAAAATAAAACTTAGTTTAGACTTGTTTTACCAAATCGAAATTTAGAGTCGTTTTTCACTAGACAAACTTGAATTTTTTTACGGAGACATGAAATACATTGATTTTTTGTCTTGGTTTAGACTTAAATGGCTTACTTAGTCACGATTTAAGACAAAAATGTCTAAATCAAGTCGAAATGCACTTGGTTTAGACTTGTTCGACTTCAATTATGAGGCGAAAAAGTCAAAACTAAGGTGAAACGCAAAAAACATATTGTACACTGAAAAATACTACTTGCTTTTGACCTGATTCTGCAAGTCGAAAGTATGGCGAATGACTGTCGTGCTCGAAATAAGATGACTAAGTTCAAACTAAAATTTAAAAAATACGAATAATGTGAAACTAAGATCAAAAAAGCTCTAAAAGTTGATAAAAACTTAATTTAAGTCGAAAAAGTCGAGATCTTATCGAAAAATCATCAGCGAATTGATAACTTCAAAAGAAAATAAGGTGAAGCAAGCCTGAATCAAGTTTTATTTTTGACCCGGGATATTGTACCAGAATAAAACTGATATTGAATAACGGTTTATTCAAATGCATGAAAAATTTTGTGATTCGAGAACAAATTGAAAATTAATAAAAAAAAATTGTAACATGTGTTAACACATAAAATACATGAATAAAAACAATATAAATATATTCATAGTATCTTGGAATAAAACATCCGAGTTTTACGGTTCGATGAAATTATCAGCACCTATTACTGCAACATCGAATAGCAATATAATCCTGCAAGCGGTCGTTGAGCGGATGATACTTCGAAAATGGTCCATCAAACCTCCTCTTTCCATCATACACTATACACTATACTAGCCCACTCTGTACACTATACAGGAATATTCTATATACATTTATGTATACATAAAGCTATGGAACATGAGGGAGATTGATGCAAGATATAAATTTACGCATGAACGCAACTATGGGCGTGGATACGGTGAAATTGATGACCCGCAGATAACTGGTTGATCCGCGACTGGGACCATATTATTCATTACATCTATATATAATGTTGAAGGTGAAAAACTTGCCGTGCCCCGAGTATCATCAATGAACATTCATTTCAAACCTTCCATCACAATACTAATGAATTTACTTATCAATCCATTACTCATGCTTGACCTACTTCAGCAATTTCAATCAAGTCGTAAATCAAAAAAAAGTTGTGATAAAAAAAAAATTGTTGAAAATATTTACTTGAATTTTTTCGGACGTGACTTTTCGGTGATAAAATAAATTTTAAATTATTTGGTAAATTGACATCATTAGTAGTCTATAGTAAAGTTTAAGAAAAAAGTGAATGTTTCAATTAAATTTCCGAGTCCTGGACGACAGAAATAACATCGTTAGAACGGAAAATCGTAGCAATAATAAGGACGCCGGCTAGTACTATTCAACAGCACTCAGGAAATTGTGTGCATCTTGCAGAAATAAGACGTAAAATAAGAAATTGTCAAATAAAAGCTTGCAAACGAGTAAAGTAACAGTAAAATGCAGGGAAAAAATTCTAAGAGACATGATAAGCGAACAAAAGTAGAAAAAAATGTTAAAAAATTTCAAGATAAACGAAATTAAACTCCAATGAGAATGCATGTCTTCTAAAAGATGTAAATAAAAAAAAATTCATTCAAATATTAAAATTCTACTCTTAAGAATTTAAATACTCATTGCACTGCGTCATTTCCAACCTGTCTACTTTTGTGTTAACGTGACTTTATTTTTTTTTCTTTTTAAGAAAAAATTCTCACTTCTATGAAAATTTTATTCTAGGCTTCAGCAACTTGACTAAAAAACTCAACGAAACTCGACAATTATTCCAGACATAAATGCGCTCATGTAAAACGAATAAAAACTAAAACTTTAAATACATCGTCTACTCTTATTCCTGTACATTTTAAACCGTGAAAAATTTTTTATTTGATTTACAATAGAAATAACTTTGATTAAAATCGTTCAAGAATAAAATCATGTATTAATCGGAAAAAAGTAAAAATACATTGAAGAAAAAAAAAACTGGTTAAAAGTTTAGTTCAAATATAACACGCAAACATCCAGTTTAATAACTGAAACGTCAGTTTAATTAATAGAACGTAATTGGCGCGTATAAACCCGCTTCACTCGCTTAGACATAACAACTATGATCGACTTTACCAGCGTGTTCAATCGACGCATCGTATTACGGAAACACGCGAGAACCAGGTGTAATTTTCACGATCAAACTAATGCTACTAACTCGGGGTCTCAACAGTCTTCAAGAAGAGGGTATAGCAAAGGATAGAATAATATTAAGGATAAGCTGAGTAATAAGAACATGAATAGTAAGAACATGTATATATAGAGGGATAATAGAGTCTAAGAGAGGAAAATAAATGAGCAAGCTTTATATAAGAGAACAATCGCGGTAAATGATTAGGGGTCAGAGGAAGATAAGGAAACGTTTAACTGATGGGTAGTTAGTTGGCTATTTAAATCTTAAATATAATAGTGGCTGATATATCAGACATAAACTTGGCTATTGACGAGATTGTAAATCTCAAGGACCTCATTATACAGTCTTGTTTATCTATTATATTTATGTGTATATGTATATGAAATATCTCAGCACGGTTCTCTAAACTCCTGAGTACTGGATAGAATATAATAAGCATGGAGATGATGTTTATGCTGATAATGGCAAGGTAAATTTGTTTGATCAAGCAGAAACATCTCGGGAAGGTAATTCTATAAATTGAAGAGGATCTACTTCAATTGCTTATCGCTCTTACTCTATCTTCAAGTATTATATCTCTATATTTCTCTATTTATTTATAGTCTCTTAAAGACAAAAGCAGAACAGAATTGCTTCACAAACCAACCGATGCTCATTCAACAAAGGTAATCATAGTAATTATTCGATACTCGACTCTATACAATGCTTTCAATATTAACTGGTCGATATTTTTTTGTTGTATTTCTAGAATATGTACAGAAAAAGAGAAAATAAAGGAGCAAATGAGCTCCTTGAAGAAAAAATGCTGATATTTTTATCTTTTTATTGTTTCCGCTTGTTTCCAATCGTTGAGCAATTTTCTATCATAAAAAAAAAGTAAATAGTGATTCTGCGTATTGCACACATTTTATTTAGTTTTGCAGAAACTTCGTGAATGAATATTTTTTCTATGCAGAAAATTATACTCATACACGGAAGGAAATTTCAAGTAAATATTCCTAGCCGATTTAAACAGTATAGTTGATATTAGCTTACGAGCATAGTAATACATTGCCGATTACATTGCCGCACATTAATCCACTCTTTTATTTGATGCCGTTTTAATAGTTAAAGTAATTCATACGCTATAAAAAGGTAATATTTGCGTTGCCGCAATGTAACCATTACTATGCTGCATAGGCCTAAATCCAATACAGCAATGCTGAATTTACTGAAAATAAAAGTAAGAAATACTTGAAAACAAGTACTTGACAGCATAGGATTCATTACTACAAACATATGAGAATTTACTATATGATATATTCAAGTTTACGTTATTTCCATTATCTTGGATTGAATACTAAACGAAAAAATAATAATTACATTAATTTTCGCCGAACATAGTAAAGTCGACTCTCTGAAAGTTCGCTTTCGGGGCTGTAGGGGAATATATTTTCAAGAAATACAGCCCTCCCCCCCCCCCCCCCACTATCATACCATTATACTCGATTTGGTCGTAGATTTTATTTGCAGATTCGCCTCTCTCTAAGTTTCTGCCTTGAATTTGGCCACTGTGAAAAACTATTCGTGTATAGAAACTGTATAAATATATATATGCGTATACAAGTACGATTGTTGCGGACATATTCAGAGGGTTTGAAAAAATAAATGACTGTCCATTGGTAGGAGAACGACTAAACTTTAAAATGAGGGGAATGGACATTTTCAGAGTGGCCACATAGAGAGTCGACTGTAATAACAGCATGAGATTTCTCTCCATGGAAAGATATGAAAATTTTGTTCATTACAAGAAACTTAGTAATTTCCCGGGTCAAAAATAACGATTCTGGCGTAATTTAAAAAATTGAAAATGAAGCAGGTCTAGCGAGACAAAAACAAGTCAAGTTTAGGTTCTTTTCTTAATAAATGAAAAACACGTTTCAAGATATGAATACATAGTTGAGTTTTGACTAAATTGTCTTACATTATCGAATTACGCCAACTAAGTCGAATTAAAATCACGTTGACTTGAATTGGACTTAGATGACTTGAATGTTTAAGTTAAAAAAGTTGTGTCAAATTAAAAAAAAGTAATTGTAGTCAAAATCAAGTTAATTTCGTCAAAAGTAAGTCAAATAAGTGAAAAAAATCAAAATCAAGTTATTCTTTTGACCCGGGTCATTGAAATAATAAATTCGTTAACTACATGCTCGTATAATATATTTATCATCTCAATATTCTGAGAGGATATTTAATTAGAAATCTTCTTCAAACGATTGTAAAAAATTTATCGTAAATTTCATTTTCTATAAAAATAATTTCGAAGAGTAATTTCTTATTCTTCTGGCTCATATTTAAAATTTTAATTAAATTTCTTCGGTTTAGTAATTCATAATCGACGTTATAAAAAAGAATTTAAAGTTCACATCGTTACACTATTGCCCCTAACATACGAGTTTAGAGTCTGTCAGTTTCGTTAATTACTAAACTATGGAAATGACGACGCGATCTTGCGGTTTCTCATGCCAAAACTGTTGCTCAAGCGTAAGCACAGTGCCTATGGCCATCAAATTAATATGCGACGTGGCTTCCAGCCGCGTATACGTCGGCAACGCGAACCACTTGGCACTTTGACGGCATAAATTTGTGAATTGGTATGAGAGGCCAAGTGAAAACCAACAAGACCCTCCGATCCATCTTGAATAATTTTGAATAAATACTTTTTATTATTTTTTTTATTCATAATATATATTTCTCACTTTTTCCATCTCTTTTATTTTCACCCTCATACCTTAGTCTCCCTTTTTATATCATTTTTTGTCTTCTCCGCTCTCTTCTGCTCTGTCTCTACTCATATTAATCTATTTCTTCCACGAAATCGTTTGGACAACGATGTGGAGCATCAAAGAAAATAAAGGCATTGGCGTCGTCAGCAATTGACTAAAAATACCCTTCCACGAATTGCAATTTACAAAATTACCAAGGCATATAATGCCATTTAATTTTATTAGTTAATTACGACAAAGTTATCACCCACTTAACTAATTTTTCAAACCCTTACCAATTCCAGTATTTAATTAATATTTCAGACAAAAAAAAGCCGTCATTTTTTTTTTCTTTCATTAAAAGAGGGTAAAATAAATGTGTAGCGATAAATAATTATTTTTCTATCAAGATACATATGATTAATTGAACACTGAAATTACAAACGAATCGTTATTCCAACATAATCGATTTGGAAATTAATTAACGTTGAATAATTACTCAGCAACGTTGTGGTTATCACGTCAAAGCCACATTCTCGTGTGTATTATACTCTGTCTCTCTCTCGCTCTCTTCACTCTCATCTCTTTTAGCTATGCAGTTTGCAATTACTATTTTCTGAATGATATATTTGCTAAACACACAAAATTAATTAAACCCAGTGCGGAAATATATACACATAATTATCATTACTTGTGATCACGGAGAATCATTATCGGTCTTTAGGACAAAATCCATTGACGATTACATGTCACCGTGTAATGATATAATAACCTTAGCTACCAACATAAATAAACATCAAAGCGCATAATCGGTTGAGATTTGAGAACCTCGTAAGCGATTAAATTTAATTAATCACAATATGGTTACTTATTTTTAAAAAAATAAGCATATTTAGTCATAGTTAGCCATCTAGCCGTAGTATTCCATCTATCCAACGTGATTATAAATTAATATCCGGTTTTATATGCTAAGCAAGCGCCTATATATTTTAATATGAATAATGTAATAATAACCAAGTAGTTTGTATACCGCTGACTTCTCTATATCATTAGAGGAACATGAAATCTCATCAAGAAAGCATTAGACGTATTAATTATACAAAGATTCTTAAGGTTGTATCATTATAGCTGTATCTATATATACACGATAATAATTTTGAGATAATTCTAGTTTCTAGTTTCAGTAATTAACGTATTCGAAATATTTCCGTTGGTTTAATCCGCAAATTTAACCACTACCGTAACCAAAATGTGCATCAGTAGTACTGTTATAGCAGCAGCAGCAACAACAGTAGCATTTGCGGAAACCAAGCACTCGAGACTGATTTCGTTCATCGATCAATCACAAAATTGCCACAGCTTGTACGCATTATATATATAGATATATATATATACATATATGTGTGTGTGTACACGCATATACCATACACACCTATGTACACTCGTAGTATTACCGTACTTGTGGCAATTTATCAGTCTAATCATGGACGAAGTGATTCCCTAGTGCATTGAGTATATAGATGATGAGGGTGTATGGGAAAGCGAGAAAGAGAATAATTTAGTGTGTGTGAGTGAGTTCACAAATGAGACTCTCTGACATCAGAGTAGGGTAGAAGAACATGTCCCATATGCCAGGAAGTTACCAGGTGTTTCGCAGACCGACTGAAATGGAAGGGCCAAGCAACGATTGTCAGACGCACCCACGCGACACGCGATATCGCGGCCAGCTGTCACCACCACCATCGACAACTCTGTGCATTTCATTCCATTTGTATTAAGAGGAAATGTGTATGAGTGAGAAGAGAGAAAAAAGAGAGATCAAGGTGAAGGGTTATGTCCAGCTCAATAAACAACGGAAGTGGCCAAAAGTTCCTGATAACTCGTAGATCTACATCCTTACGGTTTTCGATGTATATATTTACACGATCCCTTATGAGTAAGTGTTTCTATATGTATGTGTTTGTAGGTCCGGAGACATTTGAGATTTATGTTTGAGGGTGTTTAAGTTTATTAGGGTGTCGAGTACCTCTCGTGATTCGTCTTTTGGACGATAATTATCTAATTTAGATATTAAACATTATTTATTCTTTAATGTTTTGTTTATATTGTTATTTATTTTTTGTTTTTTACTTTACTAAAATAAAGTAGGGGTGTGCCGATTTTTTGAACTTACGAATTATTCGTATCGAACCGAATCGAAATTTCGAATAATTCAAATTTTGTGAGAAGTAAAGAAAGCTTACCGAAATTTTCTTGATTAGAATCGAGTAATTTGAAAAGTTTCAAATTATTCAAAAAGATTAGAATTATTTGATTGAAAATTGGAATGAAATAGATATATTCGATTTGTTTTGATTCGAATCTGATTCGCACACCTTTAAAATAAAGGTATTTTTATTTTATTTTATTGAAGATTAGTATGTAAATGGTTCGAAATAAAACTGTATAAAAATAAATTGACCGGTAGAATGAAAAATTTACGCATTCGGCATTAGTTAAATAAATAATCTTGTTTGTTATAAAATAAATAAAAAAAAACATGGACATGATATATAGCACCGGAAATTTTTTACACGGTCTATTTATTTTATTTAAATTGCTTGTGAATATTTATCGTAAATTTACGCTGTGTAGAAGCTAAGTTTTTTAGTGTAAACGTATTTTTTAAAAAATCCATTTAATAATAATCATCTAAAAATTCTATCACTTCCTTGATTATACTTTTTTTTCAACAAAAAATTGTCAATATAATGAAAAATCTAACAAATATTTATAAACACGAAATTCTATATCCCATATTTTTGTGGATTCTTCCCGGATATCACGTGCTTTACTCTAAAATTCACGCCTACTCTTGTTCATGATACTTTTTACCTATAAAGTTACTTCTTTACACCTAGAAACCTAATCATAAATTACATGGCAAAAAAAGTTGTCTTGTTATCTCGAAAACGGTTCACGTGAAATTTTTAACATTCTCGTGCGTTGATTTAACATAACATATTACTTTTGTGCACTAGAATTCTTTTTTACGTGGGTTTTACACTCTCCGAATGGAATTAAAAAGCTAATCTGGGATTTTTGGAATATATTGACTTTTATAAATATGATGTGTAAAAGCCACACAGAAAAAAAGAATTTCTTGGCGCAAGAAATTTTTTGTTTTCAATTCATAATGAAAAAATTTTCTTGGAGCGAGTAAAATTTTTTACGCCAAGAAATCCTTCTTTTCTGTGCATAATGACTAATACTTTAATGGAGCGATGGTATTATTTCAATGTCAACAAAATTTGATTTAATAAATATAATGTATGTTTTTAGTGACACTGATTGATTATTTCCTTATTGTTATAGTTATGACAGAATTCTTGATAATAATAAAGTAATAAATAAAATTAAATAATCATTTTTTATCAAATCATGTATACTGTTAACAATTATAATAATAAATGATTATTGTAAAAATTAGTTTCAGCACAGAAAGAAAATATTTCACAGCGCAAGAAATTTTTTTCAGTATGAATTGAAAACAGAAATTTTTTCGGAGTGAGGGAAAATTTTTTGCCGCAAGAAAATTTATATATTAACGCTCCGATCTGAGTCAAAACTCATTTAAATCTTAATTTAGATCACTTACATTGATTTCTGCCTGAATGTATTTATTTTATTGAACATAATTGGGAATAAAAATTGAAAAAACGCATGCTGATTAATGATTTTCGATTCATGGATTTTCAAACTTTAACATAAAACGTAGCTTGTTTGAACTTAAAAAACTCACAAATAAACAGTCGTATGCAAGAGTATTTTCAAGTTTGAAGAGCTCGAAAATGTATTCACACTAATTTTATCGAGCTCCTTGATCTCGAAAACAGTGGGATGTTTTGGGGCTGGCCCGCACTCTCCGAAAATGAATTAGTGAAATTCACTGGAAATCAATGAATAGTCACTATTTCTACAGCTATAAGTATACCACTAATTCAACCAGTATATTTATAGCTGGCTCCCAATGAATATTCACTAATTAAAACTGAATTTCACTGATTCATTTTTAGAGAGCAGAGCCAATCGTTGCACATATTTTTTTGTGTGAATGCATATATATAATATATTTAAAATTGAAATTACTCTCTAAAATCGAATTAGTGAAAATCACTATTTAGCAGTGAATAGTCACTTATCGCCAGTGAAAAGTATACCACTGTTTGAATTAGTGACATACTTTTCACTAGTAAACAGTGAATAGTCAAAATTTTCACTGTTTCAAATTCAAAAGAGTGCAAAATTTGTCCAGTCTGTTGCTAACATAATTTCCAGCAATTTCAATAAAAAATATTCATTCTGTTCAAAATCATCGTTCTTTTATTGGATCCGTGCACGAAAATGCTAATACTATAAAATCATCAGTGTGAGACGTATACATGCATAATGACAGCGCCATCAACAAGGAGGATCGGAACTTCTGGAGGGCATTATGTATACACAATACACATTTACTTCTATAGTAGTATACGTAAGCGCACGGAGCCAATACTTCAAATAATCAGAGGCTTAATAATAAAAATAAACTGACATAAAATGTTAATGTTAAATTATTAATAAGCATTTGAATAATTTGAAGTAATGAAATCCAATAGAATAAATGAGCTTCTGAATTATTTATTATTTATAAAAATATATTGTCAGCATTTAAGATAAAGCTGACAAAGCTGGTTATTTACTCTGATTAACTATATAACAAGATAAGAAAGTTGACACAACTATTGACACACTCCTTGGCTTACTCATTACGCTGTCAGCACAATATAAACTACTGTGCTAAACAAAATTACTATTTTCTCAATTACATACATTACAAACATCAAACATAAACAAGAAAACAACATACAATCAACATCAACTCTGTATATAATGAAGATAATTAATGAAAAAAGCTGCCTTGTAATTTTTAATAACTTTTTAACTTATCGACTTAATAAAAAAAAGTAAATAAATAAACAAAAGGTTATATCTTTCTCTAATTAAAAAACCTCCGTAAAAAAATGCAAATTACTTTACTCTAAGAACTTGTCGACTAGCTTCGTTTACATGTTTTATGTACACAGCACCAAGTTGCGTGTTTCATGGCTCAACGAGTTTGTTCCATCGTGAAAGTATTAAGTACAGAGTGTAAGAGAGATGGTTAATATGAACAAGTGAGAGAAATGAGAATGAAAAAATAAAAAAATAAAAAAAAATGTAAATAAAAAATAACGGCCAGAAACCACGATAACGCTGCCGCGCTGTGTAAATTCAAAGATTGATTCGTTAAGCTTTGACACGATTAAATTTTATTCCTGAAAATTTACTTCGTATACACACATTTATATGTATATATATTTGATAAATGTACAGATATATAATGTGTAAAGGTGTAAAGGTAACTAGGTCAATGGTCTCTTGTTCTCTGTACCCAGTCAAATGTTTGTACATCGCCAAGATAAAATTTATTACGCCCCAGAGGTAGTGAATCTGAGGCGCTGCATTTATGGAGTTGCATTTAATTTAAATTCTCACTAATATTTTTAGATATTACTTTAAATATTTAATGCTGCTATTAAATTTCCTTGTCCAAAAAATAATACCTAATGATTAACTTTTTAAATTCGAAAATAAAATATATTATTTTCGGGTTTTCGTAAAATAGCTTTTACGAGGTACTTTTGTATAGAAAATAAGTAGGCTACAATCTTGTGTTTGATTACGTAATTTGTAAGGTTTAAAATAACATGACCTCTTTGGATGGAGTTAAAGAGGAGTTTAATTTTTCCAATTAATCTTTATATTATTTTTGATTTAATTGTAAATAAAAACTTAAGTGATTTAAAATAGTCAGTTAAAAAAATATTTTTTAATTCATTAATAAGAAAAACATTTATTTTAATTTAAATCATTGTGATTTAATGAGCAAGCTGAGAATATGTGAACTAATAATCACCAGAAATTATTAACCCTTCGTTGGTCGCGTTGCGGGGAATCGTCGTAATGTTAATTTTCTTACAGCGTTGCCAAATCTATTGACAATATATGACGGCCATATTAGTTTTATTTATTTCGGTTCCATATATTTGGCAACGATGAGATTTGATATATAATTAATATAAATAATTATAACTTTAGAAACTCTTTTAAAATGTTTTTTTTTATATATTACACGCAGTGGTTTTAGTAAAAATTACCCAAAAAATTTGATGCTGTGAAGACATGTATTAAATATCTAAATTTTTTCCAATACATTGTTAAATATTATACTACTCGATAGCATGTAAATCAAGTGCAATTTCTACTAACATCATAGTAAACATTTAGTTACTGGCTAGATGTCCTTACAGTACCAAACTTTATGGGTAATTTTTACTCAGAAATTATCTTCGTGTACAAAATAAAGAAAAAAAGCTGGGAATCGCTCATAGCATGACTAACGAAGAATCAATAATAGACGATGTGTGAATGTTTAATATCCGAATGTTAATGTTTATTGGACTCTCAGTTCGTGTTGGATTTTCCAAGTCGGATAAAATCCAGAAACAAAAAAAATAAAATTTTATCTAAACATTAAACTAGTATTTTATCAACATCTGTTCTTTTTCTCTAAATTATTATCATTTAAAAAATTATCTCACAATCGTTGTTCGAAAAAAAAATTAAAACAATATTTTAAATAGGTCATGCATTCAAATGTAAATATTATGGATAAAAATCATGATTAAGATAAAAAAAAAAAACGGTTTTTTTTTCTATTGAGCTTGATCTAGTTCGCCGAACTTTTTTAAAGAGAGTTACACAAACGATTTGAATTTAAAATTTTGTTCAATACGAAATATGAAATAGATTTTTTTTTGTTTCCCATACATTTGGTTTTGTTGGGCAGGTATTGAAATATTAGCCAGTTTATCTGACCCACTTGGTATAAAAAAGACGAGTAAAAAAAACCATAAGATAAAAAAAATTTTGACAAAAGAAATAAGGCAATTTTATGTCAGTGGTAGTTTTGAGGAGAGATTTATATTCAAGAGTGGAGCGAAGAAGAAGTATAAAGAGAAAATATGTGTGACTCACTTTCTGAGCTTTACATGCTGCGGCGAGTGGTAGTACATCATGAGGATGAGCTGTATGACGATCTCGTAGGCATAGAGAACAAGCTGCAATCTTACATAGAGCACAATAGAGGCTGACATTTTCCCCATTGTGATCGGCGCAAATTGGTGCCCCATCAGAACCCAGAGCGCGTGTCCCACCTTTATTACCAATACTAGACTGCCAGCTGGCACGTGGTGGGCCTAAATTGTGGGCTGCTAGTGGTCCCCTTTTTGGGTGACATGATTCCCTACATCCATCACAATAAAGTACCTAAAACATTACAAATAAAATTTTATTTAATATGATGATGAATATATATATTTTTTTTCTGTATTAAATTACAGTTACTTGATGAATTACTTTTAGTAAAAATATATTTTCAGGAAGTCTATAATGGAGCACGTGTAATGAAAATTTTTTAATTTGAGATGACTCAGAACTTGGGGTTGAATTTTTTTGAACAAGTATTCAAAAAGTTTATTCCAATAATAGAAATCCGAAAGCATTTCTGAACGTTTTTTAAAATAGTTTTGAGTTTTTTATGAGCTTGTTCTTCAAAAATTTATTTTAAGAATTTTCGCGTTTTATTTTATTCTGAATTTTTTACAATAAGTGAAAAGTCTTGAAGGAAAACTTTTGAAAATACGTTTGAAAATAATTAAAAAGCATTTATAAAAATTACTAGACATTAGTGTCTCAACTCGTTCCAAAAAAGTTTAACTCAAAGTTACGGATTGTCTCAAAGTGAAATTTTTTCATAATGAATATTTTTTTTTTTTATCCGAGAGCAAATATCCGTCTCCCATTTTCAATGAAAGTAAAATATTTTTTGAAATATATATAACCGATTAAGAACTTTGGCGTAAACAGAATATAAATTATTTCAACCCTAAGGGAAATAAGAATTCTGACAACAATTTTTTTATAATTTATATTGGGATTTACTTCACATATGGAAAAAAAATGTTTTTTTATTAAAATTCATGTCGGATATTGAATTAAAGCTTATGGTCAACTAACTCAATAAATAAAATTAATGTAAATATAAACATTATTAAAAATTCCAAGTAATAAAATGTACGTAAATTTATGCATTCTTTATAAATACATCACAACATTTTTAAAAAATTTTAAAGCTACACAGAAAAACATGATTTTTTGGCGCGAGAAATATTTGTACTGAAGTTCACCAACGTCTAATAATTTTTGAACTTTTTTAAAAACGCTTAATTTGAAAAAAAAAAAATATTTCAGAAAATTACACTTATAGCCTTTATCATTTTTTACATGTGCATATTTTTAGTTTCTTTTTTTTCAAATTAAATTCTTCAAAAAAAATCCGAAAATTGTTAATTGTCTGCTAACTTCAAAATCATTAATATTTTACATTATGAGTTGAAAACAACAATTTTCTAGGACTAGAAAAATTTTTATTTGCTCCAAAAAAAAATTTTCGTTTCAATTCAAATCAAAAAATTTTCTTGAAACGAGTAAAAATATTTTGCACCAAAAAATTCCTTTTTTCTGTGGAGTTTTCATTATAGAAATTCCCATATTTATTTAAACTGACAAAAGCTTTTATTTAAATTCAAATAAACCAGCTAAGTCATCATTTTCCACGTACGCTCATTATACTAAATGCCTACATAAAAATGATCACGCAAAAGTCACCGTAATATTTGTACAGAAACAAAGTTTTTGAGATAAAAATGAACTGAAACGTTAATGAGTTTGTTAAATTAAAAACCAAAGGTAAATATTTATCAAAACGCAAATATTGAATTGACCCATAACTATTGTCGTTTTCCATGGGTTTAAAAGTTTCTCTCAACAGAAGGATCAAAGATCAGGGCCCTTGACTATCCAGCCAACTAGTTAGCTAACCAGTCAGCCAATGCTTTAACGTTAAGGCAATTAAATAGAAAGCTAATTAAATTAAGCCTCGGATATCAGAGATACGAGAGAAAGAGAGAGAGACGTGAGTATGCCAAAAGGTCTTGGTTTTGTTCATACTCCAACTACCCAACTAATTGAATAAGATGATTAGGCAAATGCGCAAATCATCGTAGAATTTAACGATGACCTGTGCAACGTCGACGTTAATTTTCAGAATTATTTTATATCCCAGATTCTTTGTAAAAAAATTTATAAAAATAATCCCCCGAAAGAGTGTCCTCATCATTATTCTAAACACGTCAGTGACTTGCACACATATATCTATATAAATGTGTTTCTATATATATATATATATATATATATATTTAGATCGATATGTAAATAGAGATAAAGGTATATAAAATAAAATAATCCTGAAGTTCGTAGACAACTATAAATTTTTGTTTTTTTTTAGAACAAATCAATCAAAAAAAAAAAAAAATTGAAAATATGCACAAGTAGAAAATTTAAAAAACTACAGGTGCAATTTTTTTAAATATTTTTTTTTTATAATTTAGAGCTTTGAGAAAAATCCAAAAATTATTACACGTCGGCTATAAGTAAGAATGTAGCAGACATCAAACAATTTTAAAATTATAAATAAATAAAATAAACAAAATTTATAAAAATGCAATTATTAATTCTAGAATTTTCTAAATGTGCATTTTTTTAAAATTTTATTTTATTAATTATTTGCTCTGTTTATTGGTGATTTTAAATTTGTCTGATGCCTGCTACATTCTTACTCATTATTGGAGTTAACCGAAGTGTAATAATTTTTGGATTAATTTTTAAACAATAAATTACAAAAAAAAATATTAGAAAAAATTGCACCTGTAGTTTTTAAAATTTTCTACATGTGCATATTTTTAGTTTTCGTTTTTTTTTAAATTAAGTTATTGAAAAAAAATTCAAAAATTACTAATTGTCTGCTAACTTCAGGATCATCTGCATTCACACTCAGCTTTAGTACCATAAAAAAAAAAAAAAAAAATAAAAAATTAAGAATGTATCGAACCTCGCACTGTTCGCAAGCAACTGTAGCTTCTCTGGGTTCGCCCTCGCACATCTGACACAGCAGCCTGACATTTCTTGCTTCCTGATACTTTTCAACAATTTTTTGCATTGAGCGATATTTCGGTAAATTATGGGCGCCGCCCTCATCAAAAAATACACTTTTGTGACACACCGGGCAAGACAGACACAATGTGCCACCAGAAGGCGGAAAACAGCCTCCATTTCCTGGTGTACCGACGTAACTTCCCGGTCTCGATGAGGTTGATGTACTGCTGCACACCACTCCTGAGTCTGTTTCTGAGAGTATCGACAATTTATCAGCCTCTTGGTCGGAGCCTGGCGCATTTGAACAGTCGGTCGTTGATTCTGGAGGTGAATCTGGCGGTGCTTGAAGATTTACAGCGCAGGATAAACACAGTGCGTGCCAACAAGGTAAAAGAACGGGATCACTAAATAGTTCTTTGCAGGTAGGACATCGTAATTCCTCTTCCATCGTGATATCACTATATACTGCCCGAGGACCTTACCAATCTCGCTCTATTAAATCACGAGCTTTATTTTTTAGTTATAATGTAATACTACTTGGAGTTGTTTATTATTTTTATCTTATTTAAGATTTATCGTGGGAAGACTGATGTTTTACTATTACGTTTTACGTTTGTATTACAACTAAGGCCTGGTTATGCTTCGTATTATGGCCTTCGGTCAGACCGGTTCGATCCTGGTTGGTCAGAACGTGAAAGGTATTCAGTACACGACCGGTAAGCATCGAGTAAAAAATACTCCGATTTTTTTCTTCACTCAAAACTTCTTTAGTTATCAATACAAAGTACACGTTCACTCTTATGTCAAACTTCGTAAGCACAAAATTCACTTATTGTCAAACTAATTATGTATGAGCTCATGTAAATTTAAATTTGAATTTGAATTTAGGACTTACATTTTCGGTTGATTTTTTAAATTTATTTTACAGTTAAATTTTTTTCACTTACTACAAAAACACTTCACTTAAAAAAAAAAAAAACTAAAAACAACACAAGTTACACTATCGGTTAGACGCACGATTTAAAATTACAACATCTGGTGCATGCGACCGTCGAGATCGGCGTTCCGCAGCGATACTAGTGTCGGGGCCGTCACTGAGTTTACTGACTCCCAGTGCAGAGTCAAAGAACTGCCGCGCAACGCCACCACGCAGCACATCTTGCTCAGGGATGCTCCAAGTTTGTACTAATACAGTATCAGTGGGAGAAAAAAATACGGGGCATGCGTAAAAAATTTTTTTTTAAATTCCTATGAGTTTTTTTAAAATAAATTACGATTGAAAATAATTTATTCGTTAATTGGAACCTGTTTCATCGAATAAATTGAATTTGAATGTAAATTTAAATGACACTGAAGTTAGCCGACGTCTAATAATTTTTTGATTTTTTTTTTTTTAAATAAATTATAAAAAAAAAAATACTTGAAAAAATTGGGCGTGTAGTTTTTTAAATTTTCTACAAGTGCATTTTTTTAGTTTTTGTTTTTTTGTAATTGATTTGGTGAAAAAAAAATCCGAAAATTACTAATGGCTTGCTAATTTCAAGATCATGGAGTTAGCCGAGGTCCAATAATTTTTAGATTTTTTTTTAAACAATAAATTATAAAAAAAAAATGTTTAAAAAAAATTGGGCGTGTAGTTTTTTTAATTTTCTATATATGCATATTTTTAGTTTTTGTTTTTTTGTAATTGATTTGGTGAAAAAAAAATCCGAAAATTGCTAATTGCCTGATAACTTTAGATTTAAAGATTAGAGCGAATAAATTTATTGGAGTTAATTTATAAATTGAATTTTAAATTTATTATTAAAAATAATAATAATGGTAATTATAACAAATTAAAAATCCAAGGTACAGTTTTTATTCGCAACGTTCCTGAAGTCCATTTACTATCTCTGTTGTTGAGGTGACGTCTGAGAGGGAAAGATGATGAGGAAAAAGAAATAAAAGGAATGATGAAGAGGTATATATGTATATATATTTATATGTATATGTATATGTATATGGGTTTAGAAGAGAGAATATGAAATAGAAAAGAAATAGAGAAAAAAAGGGAGTTGATGAAGAAAGGAGCGATTGTGATGGATGAAGAGTTGCACAGGGTCAGGAAATATGGTGTAAAGATGGGGAGAGAAGTAAAAGCTATTGGTATATATATAATATGAATGTTTTTGCACTATATGTTATACAAATCCAGGTGCATTGGGTGATTGTGTGTTGTAATACACGCATCAGTTCCGACGATCCTTATTCAAAAAATAAAAACATATATAATACCCACGACTGTTCACGTTCAATTAAATTGTCGGGTTCGAAGATCTAGAATTTAAAGCCAGCTGATATATATCGCGTGTTATTGATCCTGTGAAATTATTCGTGGCACGTTTTTTTTCGTTACTTTTTTATTTTTGTAAAAAATTGTTTTATTTAAATATTTTATTTTTAATTTTTTGACGGAATAATATTAACAAGAGTATTTATTATTCTCAATGGAAAAATTATTATGCAAGTACTTGGAGGATAGTTTTTTATGCAGAAAAAAAATAAACTTTAAAAATTAGTGTTTGAAATTATAACTCGGAACCCGAGTGTCAATACACTACATTGGGAGTGAATTCGGAGTGTTTACGGATGTTATTTAAATCCAAATTCACTTCTTCATTTGTAGTTACGGAGTTTTAGAAAAAGTCACTTCGTATACGGAGTAAATAGGGAGTTGGGTTTTTCAGGTGAGTGATTTCGGAGTGATGTGGATTTTATTCAAATCCTCATTCACTCTATTCAAAATTTAAATATTCAAATAAACTCCCTTTTCGAGTGAATTTTACTCCGAGGGGATTAAATAAATAAACAGTTATCCGCTCCACATTTAATCCGGGTTCACTCCGTTATTTTTTTACGATGTATAGGAAATTTTAAAATTCCAAACAATAAACTTTATAATACGTTAAATAAATTTTTTAAGTTCGTTACGATTTTTAAACTTAAAATTTAAATTTTTCTAGCATAGACAATAAATTTTAATATTTATCCCATAATTATTCAATGATCCTAAAGTTAGCAGATAATCAACAATTTTTGAATTTTTTTTTTCAACAAATTAATTACAAAAAATAAAAATCTAAAAATATGCACATATAGAAAATTAAAAAAGCTATACGTGCAATTTTTAAAATATTTTTTTTTTTTAAATTTATAGTTTTTAAAAAAATTCAAAAATTATTGAACGGCAGCTAACTCCAGTATCATATTATTTAGGTTTTAATTATAAACTAAGTAGTTACTATTTATATAACGATAATATATTTTCTGATCAGTTTATCATTATATTACTTGTCTCTTCTCAATTTATAGTTCCTATTTTTCCATACATGGAAAAATATTTGAATAAAAAATAAAATGCGAAAAATATTGATTTATACTATCAAAATATATTTAATAAAAAACTTAACAAGATTGCATTTGATGTGTAACATATGTATAATTTATTAACATCACTTGTCAGAGTCACAATAGCCGGTAACAAAATGGCACAATCAATAAAAGCCTTTGGGTAAATATCCTATTTTAATTCTCATTTCTCATTTATGTCAATGCCGATATTTTAATAAATGTTCCGCGTCAAAAGTTTTAAATTAAAAATACATAATACAAAAATGAATTGCGAAGATGTATAGAAAAAAAGTTTAAGTATGATTAAAAAATTAAAACCGTTGGTATTTAATATTCCGTTAAGGTTACAAAATTCGTGAGCAAATTGTTAAAATAATATTCAATTGAATATACATATTTTCTGGGCTAGTATATACAGAGCGAGGATTTTTAGGAGTTAAATTTGCATGCATAATGAGAGAATGGTAAAGCCACAATTCCCCGATTATCCGAGACCCCCAAAGGGTTGCGATTCTCTTCGCATACCGGACATTGATGTCTATGTAATGTTTAACTTTAGAATCAACCGCAAGATTATTAATTAATACGCTCGTAAATTCATTGAATTATTTTATCTACAGATTTATTATTTATGAAAACAAATATATATGTATATAGATGTAGTCATAAATCTGAATACGGAGGCAGCTCATTATTAAAACAATATGAGTTGAAAAATAAGTTTTGAATGAGCTATTGTTCAAGTTTAGCTTCGTATGGTTTAATTAGACGTTCAGTTTACATATTTATCGTATTAAAAAAAGATCACTATTACCAGTAGTAAAATAGAGAATAGTATAAGTACTAAGTTCATATGAAAATTTAGCGGCGCCACCTACTGGTGATGGACCCACGCATCTTTATCTACGTGGCAAGAATTTCATCACGTTGATACTCGGAAATGAAAAATTTCCCCATCAATAATTTTGTACTAAGAATTTATTGTATATACTAATTACGGAGCAATATCTATAATAACCTTACACATGTGAGTAATTATTTAATTAATAAAAAACTCATTAATGAAAAACTTTTTTTATCTACTTTATTATTGTTGCCACATCAAAACAAATAGATTAAATGTCAAATTAATATATCGGGTGTAAAAAAATTTCTGTGTTATCATATGATTGTAATCATTAAAAAAAAATAATGAGTAATTAAATAAAATACACGTGATTAAAAGTTTTGTATGAAATATTTGAAAAGGATGTAGACAAATTATTTTAAAAAAAGGCCAATTAGTTTTTTTTGATTAAATAATAACTGTCAAAAAAAATTATTTGAAAAATTTAGCCTCGTTTTTGATAAAAAAAAAAAAAAAAGGAATTTTTAAAAATATTTTTAATGAAAAAAAATAATTAATATGAAAATTTAATGATTTAATTTTGTTTAGTAAAATAAATAAATTTTTTATAAGATTATATCACATAGAAAGTGATCGGTTAGCTTTAAAATAACTCAAATAATAAAAAATTTTGGTAAATAATAAATATAGTAAAGTTTTGCGATTAAATCGCATCGTTAATATTACATAAAAGGCTGATTAATCTTTAGAAGCATAATAATAAGCATATTGAAATGGAGTATAATAAAGAATTTAGTAGTCGGTATTATTATAGTTAGCGAAAAAAAAAAAAAAATTATAATGAAAATAAAAATAAAAGAGAACGCACTCGCATATGGTCATTAGGTAGAGTTATATTAATTCACCTGGTTCTTACGCTTTAATCTCAATAATCTCTGACTCTTTGACGTATAAACGTACGTATACATGCAGAACGTGATATAATATCAGATATTATATCACGAGAAACAAATAATAATGAGCTTTGCATTAATTTACCAGTGATATTTATCATAAAGTCATAATTTTCAAGGTACTACTTATACCATTATTATAAATTATTTATTATTATTATTATTTATTATTAATATTGGTTTATTTTTTATTTTTATTCATTTATTATTTTTTTTTTTTGCGAAACAAAATCCGTAGATACGTTGCAATATAATACAACATTATATAAGCTGCTTAACTTTTTGTACTATGACATATAATATGAAAAACTATAACTCATTCTGCTATTTTCTACTCTTTATATATATATATACCCGAATTTAATTTATTATTATCACGCACACGTGTATTTTTATTTCAATTTGATTAAAACTACGGAAATAAAATGAAATTTGATTTCAATCTATAGGGTAGAGGTACCGTTTTTAGCCAGTTTTAGACACGTGAAAAATTTTAAGAAATAATTAGTAAAAGATATAATGACATAATTAATTTTAAAAAAGTGTAAAAAAATATTTTTATCAGACTATTAAATTAAAATTTTTATTTTATACTTTTTTATTAATTATACCAAAGTATCAAATGTCCAAAAATAGAGCAGTAGCCAAAAATGTTACTTTTGCCCTAAATGCGTTTAAATTCCGCAGACTAAATAGTAGTTTTAGTCGAATGAAACAAAATATTTGATGAATAATTTATATAAAAAAATAAGTGTTTCAATTACACTTGAATTTAGTAACTTATTTTTAGAAAAATGTCAACTATTTAGATGTCAAAATCAATAAAATAAAAAAAAAAAAATTTAATGTACCATGAAAATTTAAAAAAACTGTTAAGTAAAATTATTATTTTTTTCAAATAGATAAAAATGTCATCGAGAATAATGAAACTAAGCAAATCAATCCGTCATTTGGGAATAACTTATCGCTACGCATCAACAGCAAGGTTAATAATATTTATATATATTACTTCATAAAATAATTATATTTATTATCAATTGGTATAATTACATTTTTGAATTTATTTGATTACATTATTTTATATGTAGTGCAGATCATCACGATACGTACGATTTGGTTGTCGTAGGTGGTGGCATAGTTGGCTGTGCAACGGCACGTGAAATGCTTGAGAGACATCCTGATATGAAAATCGTTATTGTTGAAAAAGAAAGTAAGCTTGCTATGCATCAAACTGGACACAACAGTGGAGTTATTCATGCTGGAATTTACTATACTCCTGGTACCATAAAGGTAATAATTGATAATAAATAAATAAATTCTTCATTCGTAAATTTTATAACGGAAGTATGGATTTAAAAAGTATGAACATTTTTACAAGTAAGGTAAAATACCCAGTACCCGATCAGGAAACTAGTACCCAATTACTCATGCATTTGTATACTTATATTTATTAAATTTTACTATATATAGACACACAAATAGACGAAGTGATCAAGTACTAGTTCCCTGATCAGGTACTGGGTCTTTTACCTCAATGTAAATTTTTTTAATTGATGTCCAAATGAATTTTTCTAAAGAATCAAAAAATTTATTTAAATTAATAATAAGTAATTACAGTAGGAACTCGTTATAAGACTATTTGCTGTCTTTTTTTACAAACCAAACATCGTGATAGTTTGAGAGAAACTAATAGTCTTATATCGAGGTCCAATAATTTATTGTATTAATAATTTAATAAATAAATAAATTAAATTTAGGCAAAATTATGTGTAGAAGGTTTAAGAATGTCATATAGTTATTTTGGTCGACATAATATACCTTATAAAAAAGTTGGAAAGCTTATTGTTGCTCAGGATCAAGAGCAAGCTAAGAGGATTGACGATTTATATGAAAGAGGTTTGAAAAATAACGTACCAGAGCTAAAATTAATTGAGAAAAATGATATATGTAAATTTGAACCCAAATGCAAGGTAAAATTTGACAGGAAAAAAACTTTGACAGCAAAATAAAAATAAAATGTTTGGAATTTTAAAAAAATATAAATTTTTTTTTAAGGGAGAAAAAGCTTTATGGTCACCGTGGACTGGAATAGTCGACTGGGGAGACGTGTGTCGTTATTTCGCTTCACAGTTTGAAAAGATGGGTGGCAAAGTTATTTTAAATTATGAAGTTAAGGGCTTTGCTGAAACAGCTGAGTCTAAGAAAGATGAAGAGTTGGTGCCTATTTCTGTGCTGTCAGAAAATAAAGCAAGTAATTTTTTTTTCTTTTTCAATTTTAATGTGTTATTTGAAATTGTTTTTTTATCATGATAATAAAATTTGATAGACGATTAAAACAAAATATGTGCTGACATGCGCGGGTTTACACTCAGATCGTCTGGCAGTAATGACCGGTTGTGATTTAAGCCCAAGAATAATTCCATTTCGTGGTGAATATCTTTTATTAGATGAAAAGAAAAGGCACCTGTGTAGGACAAATATCTACCCAGTGCCAGATCCAAGGCTTCCGTTTCTCGGCGTTCATTTTACTCCAAGAATGAACGGTGACATTTGGCTTGGTCCCAATGCCGTATTGGCTCTCGCCAGAGAAGGATACAGGTTCATTATTATAATAACTAAATCAATACTTTTTGTATAAATATATTATTATAACTATCTGAACTAACATATATGATTATCATTATCGATACTATTTTTTTATAATAATTTAGTTGGACTGATATAAATATAAAAGATTGTATCGAAATGGCGAAATTTCCAGGACTTTATAAATTATGTTTTCGATATATTATTCCTGGATGTAAGGAAATGATTAAATCACTTTTTTATCCATTGGCAGTAAGTGATCTGCAAAAATTTATTCCAGAACTTTCTCGAAAGGATATTAAAAGGTGTGTCTATTAGTAAGAATACTTTTTTTTTATGCCTGACATTCCAAAACATTTTAAGTTTAAAAAATATAAATGTTACACTCGACTATGACTTTTTTCTGGGCCTACATGTGACATTTTTTTAAACAATTTTTACACTGTAAAAAATCGGGAGTGAATACAGATTTTATTTAAATCTAAATTACTCCATCGGAGTCCCGGAGCTTAAAAAAAAAAATCACTCCGCATACGGAGTATGTTTTTTCAGCGGAATGATCTGGGTTTTATTTGAATCCGCATTTACTCCGGAAAATGAAAAGTCTTTTTCTTTAACTTCATAAGCGTGAAAATTTTTATATCAGCTGCTTATCATTTTTAAAAATCATCCCGCCTGAATATATGGACAGGGAGGTCATAATTATTTCCACACTCAATATAAATGTCAAAATTTATAAACGAATTAATCTCACTATGGATTAATAATTCTTTTTATAATTAATATTTTCCAAAACTACTCTTCTGAGTGAAATTCACTCCAAGAGAATTAAATGAATAAAAATAACAGTTGGCGGACATATGACAATTTTTAAATCTTTAAAATAATAAAATAAAATTTTCTTAGCAAAAAAATTTAAAAATGGGCTTTTAGAAAATTCTAAAATCAGTACATGTATTTTTTTTACTTTATCAATTTAATTGTATAATTTTTTTATATGTAATTTAAAAACTGTCTTACTCCGCAAATTTTTTACAGTGTACAATTTCAAATATTATTATCGATAATAATCAGTTTCGTTTTAATGCTCACTTAAATTTACTGTCTTTAAAATTTTATTGCTTTGCCACTTGCGACTTATGATCACTCTGACAATTTTGATTCACAAAAATAATAGAAGTTGACGTCAATATAATCAATTATTGATCAATTGCACGACTCATGATGTGAAGCATCAGAGTGTGCTTTACGATCGAAAAATTTTTTTACTGTAATTAATTATTTTGTCGGTTTAATAATTAAACAAATTTATTAACAGAGGACCAGCTGGTGTAAGAGCACAAGCAATGGATAATGATGGTAAATTAGTTGACGATTTTGTATTTGATAATGGAGTTGGAAGTATCGGTAGCCGAGTACTTCATTGTCGTAATGCGCCATCACCAGCTGCTACAAGTAGTATGGCTATTGCTAAGCATATATGCAATAAACTTGAAACAGATTTCAAATTTTAGCACCAATAATAATAATAAAATACACCTAAGAGCTGTCAAAAAAAAAACACATTTGGTCTTTTAAAAACCAATCAAAAATTGTATTTTACATACTGTCTTTGATATTCATGACCTGATTTACTCTTAAGTATGTACTGACAAGGTTATAAAATAATATATACATTTTATTTTACATATACACGTTTTTTTCAGTTAATTTCACAAATTACCACTTTTCCCAGTCCTTGACCTTTAAATATATTAATTATTTTTCGTTGTATTGTTAAAAGTCATCAACTATAACTGATTAAGTGTAGAGCATTCTCGAAAAGTAGTATTAAAAATATACTGTCACACAGTAATAACTAATAATTGTACTTACATATGTACAATATATTTATAAATAATAAATATTTATTTATTTAAACGATTCTTAGACCTCGCGTTGATACTAAAAGCCTTCGTTCGGCAAAATCCCACGCTGCTGTTAAATGAAACATCATATTTGTCATAACGACCATGTATTCTGATAAAGCGAACATTGAGTAAACTAAAAAAAATATAAATGTAATATATTAAGATGTTAAATATGAATTTTTAAAAAATTATAAATACCTAAAGGCTCGCAGTATTGATTATGTCTCCAAAAGAAATAGCAAGCGCTTAAAATTGATATGACGTTCAATGTCAGCGCACGAACTTTTAAGACACATGATTTTGATTCTGATGGATCTCTAGCAGAACTTCGACAATTTTTACATATATAAGTCGCTACTATCATATGTACAAAAGACATTAGTAAAAATGTGATAAAAGATAATTTATGAAAAGCTGAAAAATTAAAATTTTTTAATTACTTTTTAGAGAAACTAGACTTACAATTACATTTTAATAATTAATCAGGTAAACTAATACTTGGAAATTATTAATTTTTTTTTAAATTTACATGCCATCAATCTTTTTTTATAATTGATAAAATTAATGATAGTTTATCTTATAATTATTGATAAAAAATATAAATAAATAACGTTGTAGCAAAGTTACAACCAGCATTCAGCCTCCTTTAACTTTTCATTAAAATAAAAATCCAACGGATTTAAAACAACAAGTTTGATAAAAGAAAAAAAACCAATTAAATAAATGAATAAATCAATAATAATTTGCCTTAAAATCATTTATTAATAAAATATGTAAAGAAGTTGGCAATTGAGTACCTGATGTACCTAAAGATCGGAACGTTTTCCGTGGAACGAAAATAAAAAAACAAAATGAAAAATAAAAAATCTACCGGATGTAGATTTCTGCAATGATTCGCACGCTAGTATGTCAGCCGAAAATTCCAGGCCATCTCCAACCTCCGGAAGTACCCCTTAAGTCACCTTTAAGTAGTGAAACTACATGAACTTTTTTAATTTTCGTTGCGTGAAAAACGTTCTAATCTTCAGGTACATAGCAAACTTAAATTTTTGACAGTTTGATTATCAAAAAAATTTTCAACAACCCAAGTAGCACACTTGGCTCTGTGACATCTATGATAGAAGATTTGCGGCTGTTTTTTGACATCAATATGTTGACATAATAATCAGAAATTTATTTCACCGAAAAAATATCTGGTTAAAAGACTTGACACAAGTGACGACAAAAAGTAAATTACAACTAATTGTCAAATAAGTCTTCTGAGCAATTTTTTAATTGAAATGACTTTTTTTAAATGGGATAAAAAAAAACAAATTTCCTATGACTTCTAGAACCAACATCTGCATGTCTTATTCAAACAAAAAAAAAAAAACGGGTTTAAAACAAAGAAAATATCTGTCTTATTCTTTTAAAAGGCATCTTTATGAAGTCTCAAAGTTATCTCTGGGCTACTTGGGTTATTTTTTTTTTAATTTGAATGTTTAAATCTTATTCTTTTCAATGATCCAAAAACTCTAAATATAATCAATCAATTAACTCAAGTTATTTCTCGTTATTGTCATAAAACATCTTAGTAAATTATAACAATCGACTGTTAAATAGAGTAAGTAATAATTTAAAAATATACCATAGTTTTCATTGGAAGTCCAGAAACTTAAAGTAACCAGCGAAATATTTTCCACAGCATAACTGAATAATGCGATATTTACAACACCTTGTGCCCATCTGTACACAGTTTGTTGATAATAATAATAATACATAACAAGTATCAGAGCTCTAATAACAACTTGAATAGCAATTGCGGTTTTCCAAACATCGCTTTGTGGTCTATAATGGCCAATAGCTGCCGATATCGATGGCAAAACATTGAATACCTATAAAATAAAGTAAACCAGCATATTATACTAATTAATAAAAATAAATTACAGGAAATTTTATATACTTCTTAGTTACCATATTAATAAATTAATAAACTTACATTACAGTGAGTTGAGGTTGCAGCTTCAAAATTATAAATAATAGACCAAATAACACAGAAAATAAATCCAAAGAATGGTAACGCGACAGTAAACCATGCAAGTTTTTTAAATGGGATAATTATACGATAGCGCGGGGCATCTTCGTCAATTAATGGTATATAATCCGAATTGAAACGAACTTTATACATTTTTTCCATTTAAATAATTACTATTTTTTTATAAAAAACTTATTTTGTAAATGAATCTTTCTAACCTAATTTTGTAAGTGAACCGAAATGAACTTGGCGTTGTCATCACTTGTAAAAATTTTCTTATCAGTAATCTTTTAATGGGTTTTTAAATTAAAATCCATTATGATTCTGATAACTTGATAGACGCATAGTTTAAATAACGTAAATTTTAGTTACTTCGATTTTTAACTGTCATGGTATTGATATAAAAAGAAATTATCCACTGACATTTTTATTTAAATTTAATTATATATTATTTATATATTGATTTAATAAAATAATATGAATGATATATCTTATTGGAGGTTCATTCGATAACCTCGAATAATATATAACTTTATCACATGGAACTAAAACAAATAATATGGAGTATGGATAAACGTAATCACTGATGGAGAAGCAAATATTTTTAAATGGTTTTGAATTATCTAATGATTTATGTATGAAAAAGTGTTATATATTTATGTACTATATTAGTTTTAAAGCAGTAGCATGTTGATATGTATTAAATATACAATATATGTGTACTAATTCAATATAAATTTTTTGAACAGGTCAGTAAATTGAAGAAAGTCAAGTGTCAAATTTACATTAACTACAGATGGCAATTCAGAAGTTAGCGGACAACAATTTCGGATTTTTTTCAACAAATCCATTACAAAAAAAGGAAAAAAGTTAAAATATGTGCATGTAGAAAATTAAAGAAGCTACAGGTTCAAATTTGAATACTTTTTTTTTTTACAATTTATCGGCTGCATTCCGAAATGCGCTGTGAGCAGCAGTAACGGAAAATGCATCATTAATTATTCTTATTACTTACGCGGTAAATTTAAATATTTGAAAAATAAATAAATTATTAGAAATTGGAGAAAACTAAAAATCGTACGTCTAAATAAAATGGCGGCAGAATATGATAGAAAAATATTTAAAAAATTTTAAAAAAAACACTTGAGTGTTTGAACAAACCTTGGTGGGGAAATAATATGCAGAAGGGTGTCCTAATACACTTGGAGATTTAATTTAAATTACTCCGTGTATTGCAGCTAAAAAAACGTCACTTAACTGCTATTTCCCACCAGACGATGCCAGATGATTTTGCTCAGGAACTTGAGAGTTATCAGCATCAGCAATTCGCAACACTCATCACTTGCACTGAATACTTACCACTTTACACGAGCACTGATCACTTAACTACACCACAGATACTTTACACAATGTAAATTAATAAAAGATAAATTTTAAAATCACTGCACAATTTTACACGACGCCACAAGACTGTGTTTCTATTCAAACGTAAAGAAAGATCTGGACTACTACTGCCATTTTCGATGTACTGACTGCCGCTATTGGACCACCAGTTGTTATAAAGCAATCGATTTTGCGATTCATCGACTGCCCCCACTTTAGCAAACATTAACGTTGAATATAGCGACGCGGTGGCGCCAATTTAGCGCGAAATTTCAAAATTGAAATTTAATAATTCTATTAAAATTTATTTGTGTGAATAATAATATTAATTAGGCTACAAAGTATGCTCGAAATTTTTTATTTTCATCAACAATTTATTTATGATTCTTATTACTTGCGCGGTAAATTTAGATATTCGAAAAATAACTATGACGATTTGGCCGATTGATGATTTTTTTTCTTCTGTACTTCCATATTTGAATCCAAGATGGCGGCACTTTCAATTTAAAATTTCAAATGTCAGCTGATCGTTGTCTAGTGTGTGAATAAAAATACTTAGTTTTGTGTTTATTAATTTTAAAAACAAAGTAAAACGTATTCTTTTAACCAAAGTATTATATTACTTTTAATAATTATATATTTAAAAGTTTAAATTAAGAAGAAAGTTATTATAAAAAAACAGTAATTTCGTGTGTTAATAATTGAAGTTCTTATAAAAATATAAATTTAAAAGTTTGAGGTTATACCTTATGTTTGTGGTGAATTAAATTTAAAAATTGAAGAGTTTTTGGCTTTTGTCCTGGTAAAGAAATGTAAGTAATTAATTAAAAATATTCATAAGTACAAATAATTATTTAATTATCATCAATAATCAATTAGACATTAAAAAGAAATAAATTGTCAAATTCATAAATAGAAACTCATAGAAAATGAGTTTTCAACGCACGTATCAACAACTTTTCATTTAGTTCAAAAATATATAGTTTAAATTAAGTTCCATTAGTTCTTCTAATGTATTTAAATTTATGATAATTACGTTGCTTTTTTTTTATTTTTACAATTCAACAACGTAAATTTTCCATTTCTATTCTTACGACATTTGTTAAGTGTATTTACATGATACTGAAAATAGCATAGGTCTAATAATTATTTTATTTTCATATTTTTTCTATAAACAAATTATATATTACAAGAAAAAATTATTTAAAAACATGTACACAAATATTTCAGAAAGTCCTTCGTATAAATTTTTCCATTTTTTTTAAATTTTTAGGTATATTTCTTTTAAAAATATATTTGTATAAGCTCTTATTAAAAGAAAAGATTCAAAACGGTTAGAAAAAAAAATTTGAAATACTTTTTAATGCTTTTGAATACTATGAATATTTTTGAATCACCCTTCTTATGGGTTTTTGACATTGCAAATCGATTTAAATTGTTACTCTTAATCAGGAAGGTGTGATGTGACAATTTTCAAAATATTTTACAATAATATGTTTTATTTTGCCGAAAAATGCTCAGTTCAAAAGTTTACATATATGTATTTCTATTTGATATAACGCGCTGTCAGATGAATCCTGGCTACAATTTTTACGGGGTCTCTTAATTTTGAAAATTATTTTTAAAGTTGTAGTCTTTCAAAAAAATAACAATCAACACAGAAATACTATCCATTCCAACCATTATTAGTCGATATCATTATTTCCATGGCAATGCAATCAACTATTATGATTAATTTCCAATTTAAATAAATAAATTGAATTTCTTATCCTATCGTCCCATATTTAGAGAATATACAATAGTTATATATAACTAAAAAAAAAAAAAAAATATTGATTATTCAAACATAAATCTTGTATTTCAAAATAATCGACCAATCTGATGCTTTAAATTAATTACTTGCTTTCATTGTATTTTTAATGTTCAACCATAATTATTCGCAATGCTCATTCCAAATTGTGGTAAACTTTAATGCATATTAATTTTTAAATGAAGGAAATTTTAAAATTTTTTTCATCCATTTCGGGATTTTTTTTTAACATGAAAATGTCACGTCTTGCTTTGATCCTCAGTCTTTTTTATAAATTAATAAAAAAAAACTAACTCTGTAGAACAGTCTTAAAGCTGTATACTTTTTATATAAGCTCTTTGACCTCGAACTCGTTTCAACAAATGTTTTAAGCTCACAACTTTTTTTTTGTCTAATTTCCTATGATAAATGTTGTAGGATTTAGAAAAATCATTTTTAGCTCACGATATTCTCTCAACTGATTGATAGGCTAAGATAGTCCTCGTAATGAACAGAATGATTTATCGTGATTAAAAATTGATTTAATTCTAAGATCAATCACTCGGATTAAAATTTTATTTTCTTAAATTCTCTTAAACCGTGGGTTTAACTGATCTCAAAATTTAATAAATGATAATATAAGCCTCGGTGGAATTTGTTTACTGTTAAGAAACATCGTACCCAATAAATTTATCCAACAGAAATCATTTAGACAAAATTTTAAAAACAAATAATTTTATATCTATGATAACTGCCAACTCCAACTAATTAGTACTCGGAATAATCAATAGGATTTATTATTAAGTCGCTTTATGTGATTACTTATTATTGGATTTAAAAAAAAAAAATATTTTTTAATTAAAGTGAAATTATTAATGGATACAAAATAGTCGTTTATTATTAATTAAATAATAAATTAATTTCTATTGAATAAATAACTATAATTATTATTTTCCATTATGGGTATAAAGCATCAAATTTATTGTCGATATAAAATATGATTGATTAATAATAACTGCGGTAACACTATACAAACAGGTATTCATTTAAATAAAATATGCATACGTTCGCCGTAAATCCAACAAATTATACTGTGCTCATGTAATTAATTAATAAATTATTCATAATAATAAAATAACAATAATCCAAAAATTTATTTGCAACATAAAAAGTATAATTGATTAATTATAAATCATGACTTAGTGTTGCCAATTAGTAATACGATAAAGTTCAATTAGACTTTAGCGAGGAAGAAATTAAAATAGAACTTTGTAGAAAAAGAATAAATAATCTTACTGATCTAATAAAAAATGACCAATTACAGTCGTCGTTTAACTGATTAACTCATTCGAGCTAAACTGCTGTTTTATTGTTGAAATTTTGGCTCTTAAGACATGTTTATTGTTCAATGTGCAAGTTGCTTTTGATCCTTAATAATAAACGTTTCACTGAGACGGTTGGCGCCTGTACGATAATATCATCATTGGCAAATAGAAAAGCACTTACATCTTATATTTTGCATTTTATGTACTACATGTATACATATGCATATAGTATAATATAATGTAATATACAGCAAAGCATCATTAAATATTGTTCCCGAGAAAGCTATTACAATAGCTAAGTGTTAAAGTATACGGAAAAAAATATAGGAAGCTTTACTTAAAAATATGAGTTAAAATTACAAAATTCATATTGTAAACTCAAAACACTATTGAAATTGTGTAATTTTTACTACATTGAAAATTTGATTTTTATTTATATTTAGTACGATTTTTATTATTTGAATATGGAAATAAATATAAACTGCATTAGTAAAGTTGACTATATATTTAGTAAATTTTACTATATTAGAATGGAAATAAATAAAATTAAATTTTTATTAGTATTTCATAAATTCATTTTTGTTGCGTGAAAAACGTTCCGATCTTCAAGTACATAGTATTTTAACTCTTTATTCTACTATTATTATTATCATTATTATCTATGTCTATGTATCGAAGTTGATGTTAATATTTTTTTTTAAATCAGCGGTTTTGACCAAGTTTCGAACACTGATCTCCCGCGCGTGAGTCCTTTCTGTTGACCCAATATCTTCTTCGAACAAAGTTTTCTGAACTTGTATGCACATTAGTATACGCTATCCTTACCCACTTTTAATTTTATCGATTTGCTTTGGAAAAATTACAAAACGTTTAGTAATTTTTGAAGTATTAATTCTTAATAGTATATTTTTTAGTTGCTGCCTCATAGTTGATACTATGCTATTCATCTAGTTTATAGAAATTACTAAACAGATTGTGATTTTCGTATACTGTAGAGTATTTAATGTATATTTTTAGTTCATTTTCATATTTTTACAGAGTAAAAATCGTTAAATCGTATAATGAAATGCCTTACTAAACGTTTTGTAATAATTTAATTTTTTCTTTAGAAAATTTGCTGTTCGATTATTAAATAATACGAATGAATTAGTAATAAAAGTAATAATATAGCAATTTTTTAGATGAACAGAATATTAATTACTATTTTGCAACTTTTACTATACACTTAGTAATAAATAGTACAAGCAATGCACTTATTTTGCATTAGTAATTCTTACTAAAATATATTAAATAATAAAAAATTTTCGAGACCCGTTTTCTCTGTGTACCAACCAAGATTTTTACTTGGCTCTGTAATATTTATGTATATATATTTTTCAAATAACACAAATTGGCATCCATGATAATAGTAGACACAGATGGATGAACTATGGAGACATGCAATCTATGAAATACTAACTGAACCGCGTTTGGCAGGCTTCATATGCTGTACTTGTTACAGACGCATTGCGTCGTGACCCCACTGCTATTGCCATACTATGCCAGGAAAATCCCGCAATAAAATAAGACAAATACGATTAAAAGAATATGACACAATAGATGAGGCCGTTTTTTCCCAATACTTTTTCCAATAATTTACAGGCAAAACTTAATTTAACGTTTTTATTTCATTTCTTTTTTATGTCACAATTAAAGAGGATTTGAATTTAAATCAATTTATTGTCACGATTGATGTCTCAATAGCAACATGTACATTTTTTCTTTTGTTAACTGAAGTGTATTTGAAATAGATTATCGACAAGTTTATGATTTACTTTAAAAACCTGTTCGACAAATATGTCTGTTTATTAAACTGTCAATATGTTTTTTTTTTTTTTTTTTTTTTTTTTTTTTAACGTGACAATCCAGTTAAACACGTACTTGTATTATACATGAATTATTTATATTAGAAAAATAATATTTCATTTTGACAGGTGAGTAATTTTTTTTTTCTTTTTTGTACATGATAATATTTTATGCTGATATATTTTTTATGGAGTGACATTCATAAGGTGCTCTAATGGATTTTATAAACACGAGAATCTGTCGTCGTTGAGTTTTCACGCCAGACGTGTCGTTACTCTAACTGTATATGTGTACATAATTTATATAGATATATATGTCGTGTAGCGGATAGGAAAGTAAACTTAATGTTGAATTAGTAATGCAAGTAGTGTTAGAACTGTTTTATGCAAAATTTAGTAAAAAAAAAATTTTTTAACGCATTTTAACGAGTTACTTTACAATTCAAACTCTCTTATGTTTAAACTATTAACTTTAGGCTTTTTTTTTATTGTTAGTTTCGGGAAATTTTATTCATGATAGAATTATTTATGTATATATACGTTTTACTTTATATCGTTTTCGAAGAATTTAAACTCCAAGTTTAAATACGATAAAAAAATAAGTGCTAAATTTTTTATTACAATTTATAAAATAAAAAAAATATTATTCTGTTAAACATGAAAATGTTTATTATGTATTAATGTCTGATCACTTAATCATTTTCATGTTCAATGAGTATGACATAGATCTCCATTAATCGCTGGTTCTTCTATCTCTTGACAAAGGGAGAAAAAAAATCAAATAAAAAAAAAATAATACCTCAATTTCCACCATGTCAACTTAGAGAGCTTCTTCACCATTTTCCCCCACAAAATGCGCCTTTTGTCAATCCATTAATCTATTAATCGATTAATATACTTCAAATCGAAAATCAATACCTCGATTCTTTGATATAAAACGTCTAGGAACGAATAAAAAAAAATATGAGTGATCATAAATCATATCCAGTCATTTTTCTATCATCTGAAAGATATCTTTAGCCTTAATTAAGGGAACTAAAAAAAAATAAAAGCCCAGTAACAAAAAAAATTTCCGACGAAAGAATAAAAAAGGTGTATTTTTAAAAAAAAAGGAAACATAATATTTGTTATTATGAAGGTTGACGACACACGTTGATCTGTACATTTAAAAAGCAAATAAATGAAACTGACAGATGACATAAATGTGTATACATATTTATATAAATAACAATAATATCCTATACGTATACAGCAACAAGAGGTGGTAAAACTGGTATACGTCAAGCGCAATCGCAGAAGCATCTTAACGCCGGTGTATCCGCGTGGCGCGCGAGTTAGAAGTTACATTAGCTTAGTGCTTTTAGTCTTTCATATATCCTAGAACACTTCCTACATACGTTGTTCATTCATTCTGATTCTTGTCATACCTCGTGTTTAGTTAACGACCACAACATGATTAAATACAATAGAATTAAACCCAAGTAAAGTGAAAACAACTAGACCGTAACTATCAAATTTAAACAACAGAGTAGTTCAAGCTCACTTAAAATATAAAGTTCAAGTTGTCTGCCGTTGTTACTTTGCTACAAATCGTGTTTAACATTTTTATCATTGCATTAAATATGTAAATTAAATTCGATATTTAATATGTGGCATTGATTGCTGAAAGTAGTTCAAACAAAAGAAGTGTAAACAAACAAGTGAAAAAATTTTGTTTCACTCCAGCTATACGATATAGCAATTGAAGATATGATGACTAGTAACCATAATTGAATTAATAATAATTATAAAGTAGAGTAATTATGGCATCGAAGATAACAGTATTGAGAAAAACCGAAGTTATTGATGAAGAAAACAGAAAGACGACAATGGCACAGCGAAGATGGAGATTATTAGCACGTGCATTAACCCACTCTTCAGACCAATTAAATCCAGCAGAAGAGGAAATATCAGTACGTCGTTTCACCTCATTCGGTTTAGTTAATCCAACATTATTAGAAAATGCACCAGTTGATCCCGAATCATCGTGGTACGAGTACAGTTGTGTAATTGAAAACGAACTTTTTATTGCTCAAGTACGACGTATCAACAAGACCTTCACGGCAAACGAGCTTATTGGTTTTAATAATACCGGTAACGTGTGTGTATGGCCGTCTGAAGAATGTTTAGCGTATTATTTGTTAAACAATCAAAATATCTGCCGTGATAAAGTAGTATTAGAGTTGGGCGGTGGTATGAGTTGTCTTGCTGGTGTTTTTGTTGCCAAATATTGCGGACCTGCTGGTGTAACACTTACTGACGGTAACGTCACAAGTGTCGACAACGTAAGGTGTATCGTTGCCAGAAACAACATGGAAGATTCGGTTAAATGCGGTGTTGTGCAGTGGGCCAGGGCAGCAGCTGCACTTAGAAAAACTGCCAACGGTAATCGAGTTCAGGTACATACACACAATTATGTCATTTTCGTTTTTCATTTTAATTTCTTCCTTTGTTTTGTAATTTTTTGGCACTCAAATAATCAAGATTTCAAATTTTACGGCTAGAAGTTCGTTTTGTTTCGAAAATAAATTGATACACGTAATTTAAATTCATTATTTTAAAAAAAAAAAATTTTCTTCTTTGTTTTGCAATTTTTTGGCACTAAAATAATGAAGATTTTCAACTTCATGGATAAAAGTTTGTTTCGTTTCAAATATAAATTAGTACTAGTGCAATCTAAATTTTTTCCGATGTATTGTAATTTTTTGGCACTAAAATAATGAAAATTCTCAACTTTACGGATAGAAGTTTCTTTTGTTTAGAATGTAAATAAATACTTGCGCAATGTAAATTCATTATTTGAAAAACAAAAAAAAAATAAATAAAAAAAAAAAAAAAACAATAGATGCACATATCGAATTAACTGGGGTCTAAAGATTTTTTGAGTAAGATTAAAAAATTATAAAAAAGATTAGAAGAAATTATTGTGAGTTTTAGTTGTTTTGACATTATTGCAACATCTAACATGATCAAGACTTTTAAACATTGAAGCCAAGTGGATTACAGAATATTAAAATGTAATTATTGAAGCACCGATGTTGATAATACTTTTAAATCCCCCTTATTAATTTAGCGTGGTATGATTTTTCTTTCTTCTGTTATTGTTGTTATTTTGTAGACAACATGGTGTTCTGAAAGTGGCGACGATTCACGCAGAACTGAAGGTCTTTACGATGTAATACTCAGCGCTGATTGTTTATTTTTCGATGACGTGCGACTTGATCTCATTGAAACAATTTACGGTTGGCTTGCAGACGACGGCATTGCACTGATGATGGCACCTAAACGCGGTACAACATTCCAGAAATTCGCTGAAGCGGCTGTTAAACGTGGGTTCTTAGCAAGACAGATGGAACTATACGATAATCGTGTATGGTCAAGACATCTCGAGCTATTACAGCATAATCATGAATACTCAGCTGATCTTCATTATCCTGTTTTACTTGAGCTTACGAAACAAAGAAACTCATCGTCTAGTTGAAATTTTTATTGTTTTCTATTTTTAAACCTAAATGCTAATTATTATCGTATTTTATTTAATAACCAGTAAATTAAAAAAAAAAAAGTATGATCTCACACTTTGAATTTACTGTAAAAAATTTACGGAGTGAACGCGGATTAAATTCGGAGTAAATGCGGAGCGGGTGACTGTTTATTTAATCTCTTCGGAGTAAAATTTACTCCGAAGGGAGTTTACTTTAATATTAAAGCTTCGAATTTGAGTGAATGCGGAATTAAATAAAATTCAGATCACTCCAAAATTAGTCTACTAAAAAGACAAATTCCCAATTTACGCCGTATTCGGAGTGATTTTTTTTTAAAGAGGACAGCCACTGTGACGGAGGAAAAATGAATGATTTTCGGGAATTTTTTTGACTGGGATAATTAAGGAATATAGGGATCGGTTTTTTTTTTATTTTATTAAGTGTATATTCAGTGTAGTTTTTGTAAATTTTTATTAAAAAATCTTAATTAATTAAAAAGTTAACAGCATTGCTGTAGAGTCTTGAAAAAAATTCCCCCTTCACGGTAGATACGATTTCTTAAAAACGAGTTGTCTGAAATAAAAAAGAAAAAAAATCAGTAAACTGTATGAATATAGTTATCGTTTACGAAGCCAATTTTTTAAAATTTTTATTTTCAAAAAATAGCGACCGATTGAAAATTTTTTCATGTTTTCGCTCATTTTTTTTTTATTCAAGCAGTCTTAAAAAATAGTAGAAATCAAAATAAGAAAAAGGCTATGCTTAACATAAGCTATTGCAAAGACGAATAAAAAAAAAAAATTAAAAATCAATTGATACACTGTGAAAAATTTTCAACAAATTTTACTATGGGTGCATAGTAACACCGAATTATAAGAAAACTGATACAAAATTTACAAGTGTCTCATAGTAAACGTATTTGCATAGGCCACAATCATGCGCATACGTTTACTATAGGACACTTGTAAATTTTATATCAGTTTTCTTATAGTTCGGTGTTACTATGCACCCATAGTAAAATTTATTGTGAATTTTTCACAATGTAATTCTTCGAGTTATTGATTCAACCAGTTCGAAAAAAGTTCTTTTGAGTAAAGCTCGTTTAGAGTTTTTAGTTAAGTTCTCTTTAATATTTATACTTACATCAATAACTGTAACTCAGTCAATTCTCATAATTTTGACTCAAAATTTTCTACACATATTTTTGAATATATAATCTTCATTGGCTATTCTCCTTAGAAACTCTGAAACTCCGAATGACGGAATTCGGATTTGAATAAAATCCGTAATCACTTCGAATTCACTCCCGATTTTTTACAGTGTAATTAATATTGTTTTAAGTAATTTATAAACTTTAAATAAGAATCAGCTAAATAAAAATCCAACTAGAAATTTTTTGGCAAAATATCAACGTAAAATCTTCATTAACTTATTTTTATTTATGTTGCCAAATATTGAGATAAAAACATATCTTGATTCTTTCTTTTTAAAATTCGTATTGAATAAATGAAATTACCCAAATATATTTATTTTCTTTAAAAGCTCATGCAAAATTTCAAAGAAATAATGAAAAAGAATTTATATATATTAGTGAAAATATTAAAGACGACTTTTTATCACTAGTTATAGTTTTATCTTTAAAGTTTTGAAAACTCTATTCAAAGCTTCATGTTGAAGTAAAAGTGTTCTGTACATAAAATGTATGATTATAGTATGACTGTGATATTCTAATTATGTCTAAGAATTTCAATTTTTTTTTTTTTTTTAAAGAAGAGCGAAATTAAAAAATGTAATGAAGTAAAGTAAAAAAAAAAAATTGCATACTTTGTAAAGCATAGATTAAATTTTTCTTAAAAATTCGGATTAAATTTTAGAGATTTAAAAAAAAGGAAGTTAAGATTCTTGAAATCTAAATAAAAATAAAGATCTTCGAGACGAGTTTCGACGTAAGTAAAATAAAGTTCAATTTTATTTTTATTAAAAATGTTGAATAAGTTTAAGCCGACCGTAAAATTCTGAGTTTATTGTACGATATTGTCAATTTAGTCATAGAGGATTTAGTCAATCGATTTGTCTTAACTTTTTTTTACTCAAAGCTATTTCATTTTATGTTTGAGTATAAGTTGTTAATACACTTATTGAATTAAAATATTCTATATCGAATGGTTGTGTTATAAGGTGAAAAGATTGTTAGTATATTTTGTAAACTTACTAATTAAAGATTTAATATTGTATAAGGGTTACGGGCTTAGTTCATGTACTTTTAATGACGATGGAACTAAGTAACGAGAGAAGCTTAATAATTAAGACCCTTGTATGCTTCCACTGCGTATCATGTATACTTTGTATAGCTCCGACGAAGGACCAATCTAGTTAATGCTAGTCAATTATTCTAATTATTAATTATGTTCATTAATTAAAATATATTTGTCATTGTTACTTATGGAGATGTATAAATTTTACAGTAAATTGTGAATATTTAATTACATCATTGAGGATAATAAATTATTTTAAATTTAATAACTATCTTGTGTACTACTTCTTTAATTTTAAAAGGTCTTTTCCTGAATTTAATTTGAGTTTGACCTATAAACGCTACAGAGAAAAAACTTTTAGAAATATTGTATTTGCTTTTTATCAGAAATAATGCTATTGGAATTTTTCAATCTAATATATTTTTAGTGAAAAAATTTGATGATTTCATTCAGAATTATTTTCTTAATCGAAGATATCTGAGCTCCGCTTGAGGTGTGCTGATCTTTTTTTTTTTTTTTGGAGTACCGTAAATAAATTTCGATTTTTTTCGGTCAAGCTAATCTTATAATTAGCCTTCAACTTAAATATGAAATTAATAGTCTAATCATTTATAGAGTAGAGGTACCGTTTTTGGCCACTTTTGGACACTTGAAAAATTAAAGAAAAATAATTTGTTAAAAACGCAATGACAAAATTTACTTTTAAACCATGTTCAAAGAAACTTTTAACCCGCTATTAAAATAGTAATTTTTTTTACACTTCTTCATTAATTAAAATAAGGTATTAAATGTCCAAAAATGGAGCAGTGGCCACAAATCGTCTACCCTATTGATTTACAACTTTATAAAAAGTTGTGTTTACATGTTCCTGAAGATCAGAACGTTCGCGCAACGAAAAAAAAATTGGAAAGTAAAAAATTTACTGGATGACTAGATTTCTGAAATGATTCGCATTTAAATACTGATATACCAGCAGAAAATATTAGACTCTCAATACTTTCAGGTACATGTTTTATAAAAGTTAATTTCTCTTATCAGTTTATTGGCTTATGATTTAATATTTATAAAAAATCCTCTTTTTTCAATTTGTGGTCTAATAGTTTGAAAACGATAATTAAAGTTACAATTTTTAGTTATAAAATTATATATTTTTAATTAAAACGAAATAATAATTAACTTTTGACACAAAAATTAAATTCGAGATAATTGAAATTTACATGAAATTGTTGATACCTGGAAGCTGATGGGCTTCACGCTCGTGTATAATCATTAATCAATTTACCTCGCGTTTAATAGACTTAGCTTGTCTAAATGCACTTGATAGAAAATTACAAATTTTGTTTACTATTTAAACTCGACATCCTGGTTTTAGTTAAACACTTTATAGATTATGCTTCGGAATCAATTAATTTTAATTGCTTGCCATCTACGTCAATTTTTCTCCTTTTAAATCTTATTAAAGACTTTTTTTTGCCCTTCCAACAATCAGGTTAACGATGTTTTTTTTTTTATCTTAAATTAAAAATACTTATTATCATTCAAAAAATAATAAAAGTAAAGACCAGTACATTAGTCGATGAATGTTATGTCTGAAAAGCAAGAAAATTTTTTATTTTTTTTATAAACCAATGACTAAATTTAAAAGCCTTTCCTTAATGTCTGCACTTGAAGACACGCTTGCCAGCACAGTGGAAAGCTTTTGTGACTTGGATTATACATATACGTATTACAGTTTATCTGAGTGTCATTTACCAGAAAAATAATCGCTCTCATCTTCTCGAAAATCCCATGAAAATTGTTATTGAAGTATTTTGTCTAAAGTCTGAATCGTAAAACCTCTGTGTTTAACAATTCATTGCCAAAAACCATTTCATCTGTTGTTAACATATATAAATTTTAAACGGTCTCTTTATAGTCCATTTACTGTTGTTTTACTGAATAACAAAATTAAAAAACAAAACAAGAATTAATGTTTCATTTATTAAAGATGTTTGTTATAAACTCAACACGAATCAGCATATATTTCTATCTGTATAATCCGTACAAACACATGCGTGTGTATGTATAAACATATATATGTTTTGTATATATTTGTATTGCTGTTGTGACTGCTTAGCGAACTGTCCGGTTTCGCAAATGAATACCGTGTGATGTAGGGCCAAGTAAGTTTATTTCTGTAACTCGTATTTCCTGTCGTATATCAATCGTTGGGACGCGTGCATTAGTTTTAATTAGTTTCTGACCCACTGTGACACGCAACTATTCATATGCGATATTCTAATTTTAAATTGACATTGAATATACGTAATGTTAATGTAATTAATTTAATTAATTAGAATCCACAGTTATATCATTACTCATTATATAAAGACATTAAAGTTGATATTATCAGAATAATATAAAATTTACAAAGGTATGTGAGGTAACATGTCGATAAATTTATTTTTATGATAATTGTAACCCTGAAATTTTTTCAATAGGATTTATTAATTTTGAAAATCTAAACGTGCACAACTCACTTGCTCGTTTAAAAAGTGATCAATAGATGGCGCTCCCATTTGCAAGAAAGTATCGAAAAAAAAGGTTTTTTTCCATTTTCATTGCAGATGAAAAGAATTTTTTTTAGTATCGATTTTTAAAAAAAATTATAAAACCAAATAAAAAATGAGTTTAAAATGTTTTCTACGTGAGTGAATCAGCTCGGGTGGAGAAAGCGTTAGCAGAACACATCTCATTGCTTCGCAAATGAGTTGTGCAAAAAAATACTTGGAAAAAATGATTAAATCTAATATTTCTATAATTATGTAGTTATGCAATTGATACACATGTGTAACGACTATTAAATAATTTTGAAAATCAACACTAGAGAAAACTTTGTTTTGTTTATATTGGCAACTAGTAAGCTTCTTATCGTTCTAAAGATATGTCTGACAGCTCTTGATTTGAGAATAGTTTGCACTGATTTAGATGAACATATTTAACATAAAAAATCTGCTTCCTATGTTAGTTCTTTGAATACTTATTTCGAAATATTGTTGTCGACATTTAACATTTGTTCTGAATTATTTCAATTATTTTTAACTCGTCTGTTATATTCTATATATTTTTACACAATTGAAATTTTTTAATCAAACCAATAAGTTACTGTATTGAAATTAATTGCTCATACCTATTTTTTCCACACAATCGAGCCTAAAAATAAAAACAATAAACATTGCGTTTTGATGTGATCATTTATACAAGTGTAGACTCTTATTTTTTGATCAGGCCATTAGTATTAATGGTGAGCCTATAAATTTTTATAACAGTTTGAAGACAAACACTTAAAGTTGTTTCATCAGTACCCACTTTAACTCGTACTGAACTTTCATTTAAACTTATGTAGTTAGAGACTTTTATTTAGGTTTTAATAATTCAGAAAAACCTCCTTGACATTGTATTGTACTTTAGCTTTCGACTGTTCGCTTTCAATATTTTTTAAAACAAATATTTAATAAATTTCAGCAAATATAACTTAATGTAAAACGAGTATTGGTTATTTATTTATTGATAGAGTAAATGAAACAATAAAACTTTTGTTACTGTATAAGAAAAATAGCTGTATCGAATTAGCTCTTAATTCTGTGACAATTAAGCTTATTACTGACAGCTACAAGACTAGTATCTATATATTTTCATGCAGTGAGATCAATTGAAATTGGAATAGCAGGACGTTAATGAAAGAGAAATGAAGGTATAGATGAAATAATTGAAGGAGTGCCAGTTAAAGTACTACAACAAATATAATAATAATAATAATAATAATAATAATAATAATAATAAAAAGGTCATTCGGCGGTCGAAATGGATGTTGATTTCTTATTATGTAATTTTTTATTCTACTTCATGAAAATTGATAAAAATATTATCTTTTACATATATACATTTTTTTCCATACTGTTTGAACCGAAAAATATGCATGCCAAGTTTCATTCAAATCCGGTCAGAATTGTTGGCATTATTGCGACCACAAGACTCAATATTCATAATTAATCATGTAGTTGATTTTGAATGTCATAATGAATGAACGATAAATTTTTAGATGGAGTCATAGTAGTGTAATTTGAAGCTTATTTTATTAGCTATGAGTACAATTAACGAAATTAACCTGCAACGTATCATTTCAAAGATATTGAGAGTTCATGCCGTAAAATTTTTTTTTTCAATAATTTGCAGTCATTATCTAATTTTAAAAAATTGTCCAAAAGTTGAATAACGGAAATTAAAGCTAATTTCATGAGCTTTAATATAAATTTAACAGAAATAAGCTTTCACTTTTTATTCAAAAGTTATTTGGAGAGAAATTGACAAAAAATGATTATTTTTATCATTTAATTTGAAAAACTTTAATTACCCACAAATTTTGAATTAACCAACCGATTATAATAATAATAATTATAATGTAAGCTACCATTTTTTCATGAGACGTCTCCAAATATACTATCAATAAAGTTTTTGAGTAACAAATAAGCAAAAAAATTATTATACGAGCAATTTACAATGAAATTAAACAATTAAAAAAAGTTTCATGTAAATTATCTGGAGAACGTGCGGCACGTGCAAATGACTACAGTTCACAGCGCACAGTCGCATAAGATCTAAAGGAAAGCGTTGTGTGTTGAACGATAAATTCCAAATACGAGATTCAATTAACTTCAACCAATGCACTTGAGCAGTTATATTGCATTACAACTATTAGAGACTGTGATGATTAGTACAGGAGATTTCTGTTAGCACATATAATAGGCTCAGAATGTTGGTATTCTGATAAATATTAACTTTGATAACTGTTTATCTTGGCACGTATTTTAAATTCTCTATTGTCTCATTCGTTTTCAGAAATTTATGTAATCTAGTGTTTTGATTACAGTATAAATAAATCTTTAATATTCTTTATGGCATCGTAGATATGTCTAAAATTATTTTACAATGCACAGTAAATAACAAAATAGATAACAATATTTGTAGATGATTAAGAAAATTTTTTCTCTTTGATGTTCATTTTAATTATTATCTTTGATTATAAAAATTAATTTTAATCATACATATTGTAATTGAAGTTGTATTCACACTTTTTGAATCAAATATTGGTTAATATTAATGGATCTAATGAATTTCCCTTTTCTCACTTTTCAAACGTTTGTAAAAAAAAAAGGCTAATTGACCTTCGAAATGAAAATACATTTTTTATTATTTCTTTATTTTGAAGTTTTAAGATGCAATTGCGTAAAAAGATAATTTGTTTTTACATTTTTAATGAATTTCGAGCTCAAAAACCGCCAAAGATAAAATAATGGAGTTTTAATTATAACACGAAAGTCAATTATGTAACTTTGAACCTTTATTAAAATTGAAAAAATGATCGTAAAACAAAAAATAAAAGCTGAAAATATACCTTATTTTCTACACTATGACTTCTCTTTTACCCCAATAAGGTCACATGTTTCCGTTAAAATGTTATTTGAGGAAAAAGCGGCGGAAGTAGCGTTTTTCGTTAATTTGAAAATTTTAGATCGCCACCATTCTAAACTAATTAACCGATTTTGCTCATCTTCGAACTTAACCGAGATAATCATTAATAGAATAAGTATGCCGTTTCATTAAAATTCGTTTAGAATTGTAGTGGCAATCGTCCTAACGAGGTGTGTTATATTATATATGAATATAACCATAAATTTTTGAACCAATGGTGTTTTTGAAACCTACTCGACAAATTATGACTACGGCGAAATTATTTGAATATTCCGGCATGAGGACAAATGCAATCGATAGATTTCTATGAAATCTACTAAATAAATTAAAGTTTTAAAGCTACAACAAAATTTTCTGAAGGCTAAAATTGTGTGGGAACTTCTGTATGTTGACCTTTACTTCATTTAATTAATTTCTACTAATGAAGTAATTAATATTTACACAGCAATTGATCTGATTAAATACACAAAATTTAATTTGAATTTCAAAATCAATTATGTAAATTATTTGCCATAACAAACCGAATTATAACTGAAATATAATGAATAAAAAATTGATAAAATAAATAATAGACACAAATTAAATTAATAACTAATAAAATAAACAATGACTCTATATTTATTATTGACTTTTAAAAGCTTTTCAAAAAGGATTGAGCTTTGGTTTACGAGTACGAAATAGTTTACATTATACGTGTTCTCATTAGAACATTTGGTTTTAAAGTATATAAACAGACTGCAAGTTCACTGGCAGTTATAAAATCAAACTGAATAGTGTACATTAGTTCCAAAAAGCCTGTTACCTAAATAGACATCTTGAACGTTATACGAGGACGTGATAGATCGAATATTGATTGCTATGCAATTTTCGTAATTTTCAGCATCAGTAAATTGATGAGCTACAAATTAAATTCTCATCATCCATACGGATTTTATTACGCTCAATAAATTTACACCATTAAAATTAAATATATAATGTCTTTGTCATTAATTAACCTATTTAACTATTTTCGTTTATTATTTCATATATATATCGAACTACAAGCGTATTATTTTACTCCTATTACATAACAATCAGTCCATATAAAATTACAAAGGCTACAGAATTCATTCAAAATATGAATGAGGTAAATAATAATAATAATTATTATTATTATTCGCATTCATAGCGATGTTTGAATTTAAATTTATTTTTCCGTGAAAGAAATAAAATAAATAAAGAGAATAAAAACATAAATATATTAATCCAATTAAATAAATTCAAAGTAAAATGGGAATATAATGAAAATTGTTGCAAATTACAGATATTCAAACATCGCGCTCTATTAATAATGTCACCTATTTATAAAGACGCGGGTAAAAATAACCTCTAAATCTGGCTGCACCAAATCGTCTAGACCACAGATGATGCATCATCTTTGTGATCTTTGCATGATTAATTTTTTGTTATTTACTTTTTTGAATTTATATCTTATTCATGTTTTTGTGGAATCAAAAGTATGGACATTTATTATCACATATTTTTCAATTATATTCTATATAAAAATTTTTCTATTATAATTATTATTGTTATTATTGTTTTTTTACTGTGCGTATCTGAAACCTGTTGCTGTTGGTTACCAGCTTCTGGATAGAAGTGATTGCTTCCATCCGTAACCTTTTAAAAACTCACGAGTAACTTTTTTTTATTCGTATATTATTCGATCTTCGATAAAAAAAAAAAGTGGTTTCGAATAAAAAATAACTTTTTTTTTTTTTTTTTTACTCAAATTTCTAGTAAAGAATAATGAAAGAAAATAAAGTAAAATGAACTCGTGTATTTTTATTGTATGTGAGATTAATTCATTTTTTTTTTTACTATGAAGTTTGATGAAAACCAAAAATATGGTTTGAAATTAGGAGCGAAAAAATTTTAAGATAATCAATAAAGCAGATTGAAATTAATTGTAAATAATATTTATTGAAGAATTTAAACAATAAATCTCACTTATAACATATAAATTTTACTACTGATTAAAAATATTTATTAAATTCGATAAAGTTTTATAGATTCCCTGTATTCCATAACGGTGAATTTTTTGGATTGAGTTTTCTGCAGATTTCTCTCAACTTTCAGTAATTAAAATTTATCTTTATCTGTATAGTAACATATTATTATTTGCAAAAGATGTTACTATAATGTGTTTAATTAAAGTATTTTTCAGTGATATAAATATATGATATTTTTGAATAGTGTCCGAAATAAATAAAATGTAGATAGGAACAGTAGTGATTTACAAAAACGTTCTGCGAAAAATTCAAAAATAAAAATTTTATTTATTTATACATTGTAATAATGCATATTTTCGTTTTATAAATTGATATTAGAGAAAAGTAACAAGCCATGCGAAACATGGTAGTAGTTAGTGGAGTTGACAAGCGGTACAAGTAGATTGATACTGGTTATAGCCAGCCACACAACATTGTATGCTCTCTTACCCTAATGACGTCTGTATACTATATTACAGTGGTATTATTAAGCTAATCTTGTAATATACATATGTATAAGTATATTTATATATATAAATAACATTGTACAGGATAATAATAAATAGGATATGATAAATTCAATCTCCACAAATCTTGGGAAAAAATGGATTCAATCTAACGGACACTAAGAGAAAATAACATTCTTACTAAATATTTATTGATTGTGAAAAAGTTAATTTATAGACAATTATCAAGAATATATAAGAATTCATTGATATCAAATCAATAATTCTTGATTAATTCAAACTAAATCATTCATTGATCTATTCAAATCCGTTAAAATAAGCATCAATTTTTTTTTGTTAAGAAATTTTTTCATACATATATATTAGTCGAGGTATTAAAAGTTGACTTTATACTACGTTATCACCACCTACATCTTGTTTTTACATAGAAAAGTGCTGGAGAAAAGAATATTCACGGCTTTTCGAACGGTTAATGCTACGATATTAATATCAATAATAAAAAAAAATTATATTGTTAATAATGCTTAAAACAATTAAACAAGAATAATTTCAGAGTCAATGAAATCTGTTCGAAACAACACCCATTTATTTCTATCAGTGTAAATAAATTTGTTTCATTTAGGAGATCAACAGAGATTTATGTAGATCTAATTCAAACTACGTATATCTAAGCCATTTTTTTTCCATAATACAGCAATATAACATCCCTTTATCCTTGAGACAAAAAGTCACACATACATTCATTTCTAGTCTTGAGGGTAAATCACATCAGAAATTCCAGAGAGACTATTGAACAAAATAACCATAATAATCATAATAGTAATGATATTAATAACAAAGAAATATAAGCTTTGTAGTTGACTAAATTGTTTTTACGTTTGAGGGAAAATAATAAATGATACATTCAAAAATAATATACATCCATACAAACAATCATATATGTGTATATATGACACATATATGATCATACGTTCTTTTACTTTTTATTACAATAGTATTATTATATCATTATTTATTCTGTCGTATTATAGTTAATGCTACTATTAATTCATTTTCTTCCTACTTCATGATGCAATGAGTGGCATTATTCACAATTCTATAAACAAATATGTTTAATTACATTGTGGTTACGACATAAGGGATTTACTTGAAGCAACCAATTACGTCGGTGTTACATAACCTCCTTACACACCATTGACATCAATTATTTTTTTGTATTATTATGAATCAATATTTTTACAACAATTATGACTTTTTTTTAAATCAACGTAATCTTTAACGTGTACGGACTATATATTTATATCTTATAATAACATGCAATTAGTAGGAGAAGGTTAAGGTAATATAGATAATGTTATTGGTATCTACCATCGCCGCTTATTATCACGAAACACGTGCAGAAACGCTTAATAATTAAAGCGTATGCCATTACGACTTATACGGAGAACAAAATTTTCCAAAATAAATGTAATGAAGAATTAACATTTAAAAAGCAAAATTTTTATTTTTTTTTTATTGATACAAACATTGTATTCAAACTGTAACTTTTTTAATCGAATTTTGGTACCTACATTAAAATTTTAACTCGATTTATTAAAGATTGAAAATAATAGAGTGCAATAAAATGTGTGGTTGCTTGGAACAAAGGCCACTTCGATCGACAGTTGATGCTTTCATGATACATTTAAATTTTTGTAATAATTTTAACGTCATTTTAAATAATTTTTTACTAAAAATTCATTGAAAAGACATGTTAGTTTTTTTTTTTATTATTCAAGACTGATTTAATAAATAATGTCAACTCTTTGTTATTTTTGTAACAATATACAGTCGGACCTTGTTATAAGATTATCATTCTGTCTTTTTTATAAACCAGTATCGCGATAGTTTGTGAGAGAAGCTAGTCTTATAACGAGGTTCTGCTGTAGTATATTACACACGTGGATTGGAATGTCCTACTTTCATCCCTTGACATGTAATATACTATTTCGTCCAATTATATTTTTAGAAAAAATCGTCCGATTTGCACGAGCTATGCAACAAAAACTGTAAAATAGTATATTACACACCTAGGACACTAAAGTAAGAAATGTCTCAGATTACATGTAATTGATGGCCGAGGTGTGTAATATACTATATTTTAATTTTTCCTATAACTTGCAAACTACTCGACCAATCGACAAAACATAATTATTTCTAAGTCTTAGTGTTACCTTTCAATTGCCGCCAATCGGTTGATTCGTTCCAAAGATCTCGTCAGATAAAAAATATTTACACCCGGAAATAGTCAAAATAGCTTCTTCGGATTTCAAAACGTCGACATCTGATGAAAACTCCATTTTCGAAAATCAGACGGAAACCAATAACTTCCGTTTTTTGAAAATTTTCTATTTTCACAGCGGAAAGTAAAGAGAAAAAAAACCAGAATCACATTTCCAAGTTTCATACTTATCAAATAAATTTCTAAAGCATAATAGATTAAGACCAAAACGATTTGTTATCGAAAAATTTGCATAACTGACATAAATGTTTCGTGAGCAGATGCACCAGCTGTTTGCATTTAATAGCATCCATATAAATCTTAGTATTTATGATTCTTAATTTAATACGATATTACTTGAACAGTATAAAGATTTTCTGGCAATCCAAAGGCACGTGACGACTAGCGTCATTCTTTATATCTCCCTTTTATATCCATGCATAACAGCAATAAAATTTACATACGAACCAATGTCTTGGGTTAAATTTTTTATGATATACCAACACATGTATGTTTGACTTATTTATTGTTTCTTGAATGTGTGCTCTTGTTGATGTGATGTATGAATGTAACGACTCAAATGAGCTGTACATATGTAAACGTTACAGCATTAATACAAATACAAAGTTGTTGATATTATGGAAGATAAATATAGAAGGGTATCAGAACAACACAGAGTGTCTTTCCGGTAACGACTCGAGGGATGTAAAAGCGTTTGAGTGAGGAAGTGCATGCAGTAACACACCCGCATAATAGATTAAATTTCACCTACTCCACTTTTACTTGTCCTCAGGGCTGACTATTGGAAATCTCAAGGTCGGAAATTCTGCGACTTCTGTAAATGTTGGATTGCTGATAATAAACCGAGTATTGAATTTCACGAGGGTGGCAAAAAGCACAAGGAAAATGTCACCAAGAGAATTAAAGAGATACATAAAAACAGCGCGAAACAGGCGAAGATCACCAAAAAATTTGAAAATGATCTTCAAAATATGGAAAGAGTGAGTGCAGTCATTTCATGAAATCATTTATGATAAATTGCGATATTTATTTTTATTTTTACAATTATTTTTAGGCCGCTATGGCAGCGTATCTCAAAGACGTCGAAGGCGATACGGTTGACTTGACTGCTCAGGAAATAATTCGTAATAAACATAATAGAAAAATAGAAGAACCATCTAAAGTAAGTATTCCAAGGGGTCACCCCAGTATGGATGGGATGAAAACGCGAGCTTTAGAAAAAAAAATCGATAAAAACAAAACTTCTAGGATGCTGATAACTTTTTTTTTCAATTATGGGTTGGGATTGTTTTCAACTAGTTTACGTGGGAAAAATATTGTTTTTGAATTGGAAATATTTTTTTATAGAAGTTGTGAAAAAAATTTAATGAATACAAGAGTATTTACTTTCGCTCGAGAATTTTTTTTCTGTGTAGTTGCAATTTCGCCGAGATATAAAATTTTTAAAAAATTACTTACAGTTGTTATCAATTAGGAGTTAAATGAAATTTGAAAAATAAATTTTAGCCTATAATATTTTTAAATTCTAATTATAAAATTGACAATAAGATTTTACTGAAACTTATTCAACAAGTTTCGTTTAAATTCCAATTGATATCAACTGTCAGTAATTTTTTTTCAAATCTATCCCAGCGAAATCGTTCTTTTTTCAATTAATGCTTCAATTTTTTTTTTTTAATTGTTGAGTCATTGAAAATTTTAAAAAAGTGGGAGACACTGTCTAAGAATGGTCGTAAAAAAATTCGGATCCATGAAAATTTAACAACGATGATTTTTTAAGCGACTCTACACAGATGAAAATTTGAAAAATTCATTAAAATTTTTATAAGTAATTTTTTTTAAGACTTCTAATGATTGCAATATTTTGCTAATCATTAAATCATTTAGATTGCAAAAGTTCCTATAAACAAAAATAAAATTTGTTTTTACATTTTTAGGTAGAAAATCCCAATCAAATGCCTGAAGCATCAGCGGCAACAAATCCACGTCATAAACTCAGCAAAGATGTAAGACCTTGATAAATATTAACTTTTAATTTATCTGATTTAATAAAGAAATTCTTTATTTAATTAATTTTTTTTTTCTTCAACAATTAATAAACTCTCTATAAAGTTCATCGAATGGGGAAAAGTAAAAGAGTAATTTGATTTTAGCTTCCAGCAGATGTTGATTTTTGTGACCCTACAACATTTCATCGAGCTCGAGTCCCTCGATATCCAAAAAACCCGAATGTGGTGAGCGGAAGTAGTGGTAGTGGCGGTGGCGGCAGTGGTGCTGGTGAGAATAAAACCCAAGGGAAAGGTAAATCCAATCGGGAAAAACGGAAAGGCAAAAAGAGTCAAGAGGATGATGCTCTTAAGAAAAAGAATTTTCATAAAGTCTGGTATGAAGCACGCAGTCCCGAAGGATACACATACTATTGGCATATTGAGACTAACGGTAAATAAAAGTTAACTTATAAATAAATATAAATCACTGCCATGGCCCTTTCATCATTATTTTGTTTTTTTATAAATACGGATGTTGAAAAAAATTTTTTAGGCTGACGGCAATAATTTTTTTATTTTAATACATTCTTTTTTACTATAAAAAATTTTCAAAGTGAATGCGGATTAAATCCGGAGTGAATTTGGATTGAATGCGAAGTAGATGACTGTTTATTCATTCAACTCCCTCGAAGTAAAATTCACTCCTAAATAGAGTTTATTTTAATATTGAAACACGATATTGAAGTTAGCCGATATCTAATAATCTTTGGATCTGCTTAGATACGATAAATTATAAAAAAAAAAATAATTCAAGAAATTGCACCTATAGTTTTTTTAATTTTCTAACTGTGCATTTTTTTTTTTTTTTACAATATAATATTGCAATACTAAAGGTTATGTTTAGTTTTATTCGGAGGCACATCTTCAGTCGATAAATATATTTTTGTTTCTGTAATTTGATGTAAGAGTAACCCGGTAATTAGCTACGGCTGTTGGGTTTATTGCTAAATAAATAAATAACTAAAAAACATAAATCCATAATCATTAATTGTCTACCAACTTCAGAATCATTATTAAAACTCAACATCAGAGTGAATATGGATTTAAAAAAAGTATAGATCACTTCGAAAATACTCCGGAGTAAATTCAAATTTAAATAAAATCCATAATCACTCCCGATTTTTTACAGTATCTTCCTATTTAATATAAAAATTGTTTTCTTTTATGTTCGCTAGAAACTTCATGGGAGCCTCCAGAAGAAGGTTTTATGACAATCTCAGAGCAAGAAGAAGAAGCTAAAGAGCAAGCGCTTCAAGCTGAATTACTTCAGCAAATGGAAGAAGAGGAAGCTAAAGACAAAGCTGACATTTTAGAAGAACAACGCGCTAATGCTGAGCGGGAAAAATATAAAGCATTACGAAGATTACAAAAAACTTCGGGCAATACGGATAATGAAGTTGAAGTGAAAGAAGAAAAAGAAGAGATACCTTACAGAAGAGATTACAGTGTTCCGGATAGAGTTGATCCCTACGGGCCGTGGCAGACTGTAGAAATAAAGTAAATTGTCTATATACATTCTTATCATTTAAAATATTCATTTATTACTTAGTACTTATAAATTTCTAAATTATTGGATGAATGATTGTAATAATACATAATTCCTATTTATTCCTTTTTTTTTTAGACCTAAAAAAGTAATTGATCTTCAATTACCTAAGAAGAAAGTAGTGCAAGTAATCAAGCCGGTAGTTAAAGAAGTACCAGTGCCTCAGAGAACGTTCGTAGAAAAAAAGATAACGAGAATTTCCACTGGCGATAGTGATGAAGATGAGGCGCCGACGACGTTCAAAAAAAGAAAATTTGGTAACAAAAGTGTACGGAAACGTCTAGATGACGATTAATTAGTATTCGTTTTAGAGTAATATCTATGTACAAAGCCACTTCAAGTAATTGTGTTTGTAAAATAAAAAGATTTTTTAAAAAACAATAGTGTGTTTTTAATGCTTACTACATTAATTTATGAGGTTTTATGACAAAAAAAAATAAAACAAACTGACAAGAATAAATAAGCAACAGTAAAACCAGGAAATCGCAATTTTTTTTTTTTAAGGTATCAATATATTATTGGACCTCGGGCAATCCCATATGCAGCCAGCTTAGTCGAATTCAAATTCAAATTAAATTTGTAGGGCCAGTTTTTCAAACCAGGTTTATTTTTAATCCGGATTTAAATTATTATTGCTGGTGTATCTATATATTATTTTAAACTAAATCAAATTAACTTTACACTAGCCCTGATAGTCAAGTTGGCAGCAGGCTGGTGACAACTTTCTGTAGCAGTTTGTCGCCAAGTTGGCCGCAAAAATTGGCATTCCATTAGTTGACGGAAAATTGCATTCGATTTTCTCAGGTTGCGGCAGTAGATTGTCACCAATTTTCTGGGAAAGTTGGTAACAACTGGTAGTCAACAGTTACAAAAGCTGAAAGTTGTCGTCAAGTTGTTGTAACTTATGTACACTAGCTTTCTGATCAAAAAGTCTGGCTATCAGGGAGGTCAAATTCGGAAATTGCGATTTCTTCTATATCGACCACACAGAACCATCTATCATTTCAATTTGATACTTCTTTACTACTTCGTTGGCATACACTGATAAAGTTCCACTTGGGATTTTCGGTTTTCTCTGAATCTGAACTCAATCCCACGAAAACTATTCGATTAACAGTTGATAGAAAAATCAAACTGAAGTTATTTAGTTCTCTCTGTCACTTAGTTTGGATGGCGCTTCTGAGAAATTAGATCAATTTTTTTTTGTTTTTCGTCATCACAATAACTGCAAGAAAATTTATCAACCCGAAAATGTAAGTTTTTTAACAAAAAAAATTAATTTATTTCACTATATTTATTAATTTAAAATTTATTTAAACTCGCGATAAACTATCAATTTATAATCGTGTGCTTATCAAAATTATGGTTGTAGATCTTTGTTTATAATTTAGGTCAATGACATACAAAAAAAAAGTTTCACGACAGCCGTGACATTTGACGTCTACAATCAAAAATCAACCTGATTAATTTATAAATATTTTTAAAAAACAATTAATTTATCAAAGTAATATGTAAATTCAAATAACACATTTAATTTTTATTTTATCCTGTGGTTTAACATTGGACTTAAAGACAATCTGTATTTCATTAAAAATATCGATTACGTAAAAAAAAAAAGATTAAGTAATCAATATTTGATCGAAGATTAAAGTCTCTCGTAATTTCTAAGTTCAATGATTGTAAGTGATTGCATAATGTAATCAAACGTAATAAATAGTGTATTGTGTGACAAGGGATGAAAAAAAACGATTTCAGGTCAGGGTGAAGTTGGCTGACATCACCCGCAGTCTGAAATAGTGATTCATCCTGTTCCACACACGATATTTTTCATGATTACCTGCATTGGAACTTAAAGTTTCAGGGTCAGCAGTCAGTAGGAACAAGCTAATTTAAGATTAATGGTGTGATTAATTATTAACGTAAGCGTAAACTGTCATTTGCGATTTATAATTGAGCAAACTATACATAGTATCTATTATTCACGCTAGTTTTTATAAAACTTAATAATGACAGTCAGAACTGTCATTTACATAAATAAGATTAATGATCTGAAATGATCATTAAACAAATTTAAAGTATCAGAGTTTAAGTGGCGAAAGCCTTCAGTTAGAGGTCAGAAACATTATTTGTTTCTTCCCATGGAAAGAAATACAAATTTTTCTGCCCGCTGACTGAAGGAATTTTAAATTTACGAGTTTGCTGATATTTACTCGCGTCATTGGACTGAAATTAGCTTCTTTCGACTGGCTGTATAAGGACACTGAAATTTTCGATGCTGGTATAATAAAAAGGTCTTTAATCTCGAAAATGTTGTTACCCTGTTTAGAAAATCTCACAGAATCCAATAGTTTCTCATGAATTCCCATAGAGATTTCATAAGAATGAATGAGTTCTATGAGAAGTGCTAGAGTTAAGTATAGGGCCTTACACATACAGCTATAAGAATCTATCGGATTTTTTAAGCAGGGTAACGCTTATGTAAATTTTACTAAAAAAAAAGAAAAACTAATTGTTTAAATTATTCAATTAAATTTTATTTAATATTTATTTACAATAATCAACTAATTTTTTACATACAAATAATAATTCAGTCTCTTAAAAATATTTATTGCTGATCTAAATACAATTTTTTACATTAAAAAGTTTTAAAAAAATACTATTAAGTTTTTTCACCTTTCATTATCAATAAAAATATATAAATATTCAGATACCGATATTCTTATTAGCAAACCTTTTACTTCTACTTTTTGAACATAATTACTTTATTACATATTTTTCTAGCAATCATGATGTCATAAATGATATTGCATGACTCTTAATGCGAAGCATTAGAGTGTGCTTTACGATCGAAAAATTCAGTTTGCCTCTTTTTTTAAAGTTTTTTACGCATTTATTTAAAATTTGTCATTTGTAAAAATTGTTTAAGCGCAAATGTGCTGTGTGATTTACTAACCTCTTAAAAACAATTTTTTTATGTACATCAGTAGAGTAACTTTCATTCTTCACCAACAAAAAAAAAATATATATATCTATATATACTACAATAATTGCAGAATATAACGTAGCTATGAAAATTATAAAAACAGTAATTTGAATTGTAAGAGTACTACGATGAAGTAAACTAATTACTTTTATGAATTACGGAAACTGCTGTTTCATATATCACAATTCCTCAAATATTCTTAAAACAGTAATTTTATCCGAGTAACAAAAATATCTACATATTTCATATGTGTAATTATCTATCTATGTTTGAAGAAAAATTATTATATAGTAGGACCTCGTTATAAGACTATTAGTTTTTCTCTCAAACTATCGCGATATCTGGTTCATAAAAAAGACAGAATGATAGTCTTATAACTAGGTCCGACTGTATTGCACAACTCAATTGCGAAGCGATGAGATGTGTTCTGCTAACGCTTGCTCGGTCCCGGTTTATTCACTTACGTAAAAATCATATTTACACTTATTCAAATATACTAAACGAGACCAAAATTTATAGCATTTAAAAGATAGTTTATTCATAAACAAAATGAACTAAATTTTCAGTCACTTTTTTTCTTTAAAAAATGTTTAAAAAATTTGTGTGAAGTGACGGATTGAATTTGGATTTAAATAAAATCTGTAATCACTCCGAATTCGCTCCCGATTTTGCTTTTTGCCTCCAGTAAAAGTAAAAAAAAAATGGAGAGAGACGGTTTTTTTCAAGGGCATTCGAGCTGTATTTAACTTTAATATCTACATGGTCATTAAAATAATCATAAAAAATTTATACATTAGACGACTGTAAATTTTTTTCAATAACATCAACAGCCGCCTTAACATACCCCTTTTCTTTAAATTGGCCTGACCCGTTAAGCTCATCGAGAATGGATTCAATACTTCTGCCTTTGGTCTCCGGTACAAAAAATAACGTAAATAAAAAGGTACAACCACAACAAGCTCCCAGTAAGAAGAAGCACCCGTATATTCCCAAAATAGCAATTAATAGAGGGAACAATTTAATAACTAAAAACGCGGAGAGAAACAAACAAATCATATTGACAGTATTAGCAAGTGAAGCGACATCTGGGCTAAAAACTTCGGCTGCTACAATAAAGGGGGCGGGTCCCATTCCGACGCAATAAACGACTGCGTAAACCGAAAGTGCAAGCAATGGTATCCATCCGAATGACGTAACGTCGTACGATTTGTACTGCAAATAGAGGAATAATCCGAGGATGAAATGACAAACAAGCATTCCCATACAAGAGATAAGAATAAGAGGTCTTCTTCCAGCGCGTTCCATCAGTACCGTTGAGAGCCAAGATCCAAATATTTGAATAGCACCAACAACGATTGTAGCTGAATTCGGGCTCAGTGAACTTCCGGCAATTTGAAAAATCATTGCTGTGTACGAGAGCTGGAATATTTAAACTTTTAGTTACTACACGGAAAAAAAAGTAAACAAAATTTACTGTATGGAAAGTAATCCGAAACTACCGGGATCTGATAGCTTTTACTTTTGACGAAAGTTAAAAATTATTATTCCATAAGTAAAGTGTTCTATCATAAATTAAAAATTATAAAGCGATTGTATCACTTTATCTTACTTACACGAAGAAATTATTCTTGTTTGAAATGCTATGGTGTCATTGTAATGCCAGACCATATTGGCAACCTGTCGAAATTGAAGTAAACACATGCAAAAATCACTATGGTCATAGTAAAATCAACAACGATAATATCACAAATTACTGTAATCATTGTAAATTTTATTATAAATATAGTAATTTCTGCATGTGCTTATTTAAATTTCCGACAGGTGGCCAATATGGTCTGGCATTACTATGACACCATAGCATTTCAAACAACAATAGTTTCTCTGTATAGGGAAAAGTAATTTTTTCTTATGCCAAAAGTTAACCCCAGTTATACGTAAACTATGATTTGGCTTTAATAATCAGAGCGGCTAAAGGCTCGAAAAATAGAAAATTCATACTGAATGATAACAAGTGGTTCACCAGTCCAAAGAACTGGTACCACGGGGGGCGTTTCCAAGCCTACTTCAATCAGAGTTTCTTTATTTTCTGAGATGGTAGTAGTGTTTGGCCCAAGAGTGGTATAGACTCATGGTGACTGTGATTCGATAGCACGCGCAATAAGGATTTTTGATTATACCTCCGGTTAATGTCCACCTTAGTTGTCAATTGATTACATTTTTCGACCAAGAGTATCGTCTGGGGCAGGGGAAGGAATGGCCCCACAACACGTGTATGCCCAAAAAGACGCGGAAACGGCCTCTCGTAAAACGGAGGTGGACTTCGGTCTCGTTACATTAATTAATTATACAAAAAGTAAAAGTTATCGGATCTATCAATGGTTTCGGATTACTTTCCACACGGTAATTATCACGGAATTTAGAGATCCGTTTTTTTCCGAGTACGGAATAAATTTATAATCTTTTTGAGTGTTAATAAAATGAATGTCATACCATAGCTGAAATTCCACATGTCTGTTGTCCGCACAATAGCGTAATACCTATGACCAGACCTTTGATAGTTGCTTTGTCTCGGAATAAGTCTCTAAGTCCGACGGCTTCATTGACATCAGAAGTCTCTTTAACAAGCGATTGGAGTCTCAATAATTCACGGTCAGCAGCCGACTTGTCGCCATTTTTCAGCCACATCAAGGACCTGACCAGCAATCATACGATAATTATTCACTTGGCGCCAAATCAACTTAAACTTGAAGCTAAATAAAGATCATTTAATAATTATCAAGTATATTGAATAATAGCTATCACTTGTCTACTGGATAGAATTATTCACTCAAATAATACTTACTTGGCAGCATCATTCATGCGGTCTTTACGAACAAGATAGGATGGTGTTTCGGGCAAAAATGCAAAGGATCCGAGGAAAACCATAGGCAAGATAAGAGAACTTATTGCAAATAATTGATAAGACATGACAGCTCCGAGTATGTATCCCATTAAGATACCAATGTTGACAGAAAATACCATCAAACTACCAAGTTGTCCTCTAATACTGTCGCCAGCTGTCTCGGCAACGTACATAGGTACCAAAAAGAAGCATATTGCACCGCCGAAACCCGCAAAAACTCGCGCGATTAACAGATACCAGTAATTAGTTGCAAAAAGTGTTAGAAGCCAACAAGTGACGTAAGGAATTCCCATGGTGTATCCGGTTATTTTACGGCCAAATTTTTCTGATATCCACCCGCAAAGTGGCAGAACTATAACACCACCTAAACACATTATACTGATTAACCATGACACTTGATCATCATTTAGGGGTGTTTGACCAACTGGTGTTTCGGCACTTTTTAGTAGCGGTATTGTTGGCGATGCCCATCCGATCATTATTCCATACACCAAACTCGAAATGTTAACTATTAAAAATAAATCAAGAAAAATTTTTTATTTTTTTGGATAAATATTTTGATAAAATTGGTAAATTAAATCATAGTTACAATGATATACATCTTTGTTATCATTTAACGTTTATTCGGATTATTATACTAGTATAATATAGTATAGTATACACAATAAAAAATTGGTTGGGAGTTTCAGAGTTTTAAAAAAAAATCACGCCGCATACGGAGTAAATAGAAAGTTTGTTTTTCGAGCGGAGTGATTTCGAAGTGATCTAAATTTTACTTAAATAGGCATTCACTCCGATTTGGAGTTTTACTATTAAAATAAACTCCTCTTCGGAGTGAATTTACGTTTACATTAACTTCGAATTCACTCCGGATTTAATCCGCGATCACTCCGCTAATTTTTAAATGCAATAATCTATATAAATTTTAAATAATAACAACTGTTTATATCCTTGTGGCTGTGATTTAATCTACCAATTACTATTGAAATAGATATGAATCAATGTAATTACAATTTTTATAAAAAATTATAGGGGAGCGGGGGGCAAACTGGGCCCCTTAAGGAAAATAATTATAATATCATTGATTTTTTTTACGCGTTTACTTCTTTTTAGATTCTTGATGCTTATTTTCTCTCCATTATGCTGAGGCAATTAAAATTGAAAAATCGAAAATTAGGGGCAAAGTGGGTCTTCCAAAAAATTTCGGATTTGATATATTTTATTCTTTACACGTGTGATATTTGCAAAAACTATAAAACAATTGTATTTTAATAATATAAAAAATCTTTTTAAAAGTCTGCTGCGATATAACCTCAAAACGTATTTTTATTATCTTTAACTTTCTAAATAAATTATATTTAATGAACAATTTCGGTGGTCTATTTTAGCCCTCATTGTATAAGAAATTTCGATAAGCTCATTATCCGTCCGAATTTATTGACGTATAGAAAATTTTGGGGGACCCGCTTTGCCCCCTCCTCCCCTAACTATAGAAATTAAAAAGCAGAAACTTGTAAAAATAAAATTGATTGCATTATAATTATTTTTAAATTATAGTTATTGTTAAATATTCAATCCTTGCCTATTAGCCAATAAATTATTTTTGTGTAGATAATTTTTCTATTACCGTCACAAAATTACCAATGAATTAAAAATGACAATTTTATTTAATTAACAACATACCAATAATTGCAACTAAAAATTGCCGGTATTTCCCTGGTTCTTCCGGAGGCATAATTTTAGTAACTTCCATTGTCTTTTTAGATTTCATTAAACAATCACTAATGAAACTTAATAAAAAAAAAAATTATATTTTTCAAAGCCGTATCAGCGTACGTACAATTTAAAGGAATACTCTTGAACAGTTAACTTTTAATTAAATTGGTCAAATATCAATAAACAACAGAACTAAGGACATCTCGGAGTTGATAGCCTTTACTTTGTTAGCAACACGACTGTTGATGCAACTCGTGGGTTGTCATCTTTTGTATTTCAATTTATAGCGATTGGATGTCTCCGGAGGTGGACGCATACATTTCTTATCATTACCCATCACGAGAATTACAATCATTAAAACTATCTTCAAAAATTCATAATTTATTTAACGTTTTTACTTGAATCCTTTCATTTTTTTTTATTTAATTCAAATATTAGATAAGCCGGTAATGAAAAAAAAATTTGCATTTTTAAAAAAATTGATTGTCAAGTAAAAAAAATATATATATTTATAACATCTTATTTGCAGTTGATTTATATTAAGTAATAAATAATTTGTAATATCACTGAAACGTCACTGATTTAATTGTTCTCATTCGCAGATTCATTTTATATGCAAGTAATTTATGGTATTGCTTAAATATAAATAATAACTCATAAGTAATTTATAAATATGTACATTTTGTCAAACAATAATCTATAAGAATGTATCACATGTGATAGTAGATCATAAATTATAACGTGCACTAATTACTCACGTAGCAGTATTAAGTTTATAATAAAATCTCTATGAATTTTACAAAATACTACTAAATAAATTTTTTAAAAATTCCGCTGCAAAATCTTAAGAATATTTAAATTTATCATTTTTTTATTTTTATTTCCTTCTTTGAATTACAGATATAAACCTAATTGATACGTTAGTTTTACAATGACATGGCACTGCAATGGCACGACGAATCAAGAAATGATAGATAAATTAAAAGGTATTAATTAATTGGATACGTTTATGATGTATAATCATTATTTTACATAAACTTATTCATACGCAAGATTTATTTAAGATTTATTCTCTTAAAAAATTACATGACATCTGTTGACTGCTTATTACAAACAGTTTATTTTTAATTGTAAAGAAAAGAAATATACAAGCGAAACAAAGAAAAAAAATTACAAAAACAGATAACAATAAAAAAAAATACATTATTGCCATTTGTTTTTTTTTATTGATAAATTTTATTTCAGTTAAATAAATTTAAAATATTATGAATATTTAATTGAATGTGATGTTTTATTTTTTTTTTTTTTTAGTAGATTGTATATAGTTGTTGATAAGTAAAATTTTTTAGAAGCGAAGATTCTCACATCTGATACCGCAGAAGCAGCCATGATAGCGATCGATCGTGGCAAATACTGTCATGAACCTGATCCTTATTTAGACCGTCCTAGGAGAATAGGCTACAATGTGACAATCAGTGCTCCACATATGGTAATTCGTTTTTAATAAAATTTATTTTATTTCCACACGGAGGAATTATTCTTGTTTGAAATGTTATGGTGTCATACACTAAAAAATTTTTAATTCACAGGGTGGTGTTAAAATTTTTAATACTGCTGGTGCGAGTTGCCCATAGCACGGTGTTAAATTTTGGCCCATGTGAATTAGAACGACACCACCAATGGTGTAAATGTTTAAGTTGTTTATTTAAAATTCTCGATCATTTCGACACCAGGCATTTAATTTTTATTTTAAAATACTCTACATCAATAATAATAATATACTAGTGCTGTAACTTCTGTAGTATTTATTAATTTTTGACTACAGATTATATTATTGGACAATATTCAGCTAATAACACTTAACGATGTGAAAGAAAACACTGATATGGTGTTAAAAGTACACTGCTTGATATTTCACACTGTCAATTCACAACGAGCAGACCGTGTAAAGTCCGTGGGGATCATTTTTACACCGAAAATTTTTTACAGTGTAAAGCCAGATCACGTTGGCCACCTGCAGAAATTGAATTAGATGCATGCAAAAATCACTATGGCCATAGTAATTTTTCTATGTGTTTATTTCAATTTCCGCTAGATTGCCACCATGGTCCGGCTTTACTATAACACCATAGTAACCGGTGATCATGGCCGAGCGGCCTAAGGCGTAAGACTTGATCACTGGCCAGGCGTGGGTTCGAATCCCAGCGATTGCTGAAAGAATTTTTCACACAAAAAGTGTGAGGTCTTTCGGCCCTGAAATTCATCCCGTCGCCGATCCATGAATTTGATCGGTTTAAAAATGAATTTGATTTGGTATTAAAGATTGAATTTGACTGAGTTGGCCGGATATGGGGTTACCCAAGGCCTTAGAATATATAAGTATATATAACACCATAGTATTTCAAATAAAAAAAACTTCTCCGTGTACATGAGACAAATACACTTTTTTATCTGAAAACTGATATGTATTCAAACTTACTTTCGATTATTTTTTAAATAAAAAATTTGTTTTTCAATTTTTCGGCAAAAATTGACTCACTGAAAAAATAATTTTTTAAATATTTTTAGCCAAGTCCTACACGTATGATGATTCGCGTATAATGCGTGGATTTAAATAACGAACGAAATTCACAATATAACGGTAGAGTTAAAACATTAAAAATGAATGAATTACAACAAAAAATTATTTGAAATTGTAAATTGAGAAATTATTATGCATTTTACATGTAAAGAAATAAATTCCACTTCTTTTAATTAAAATTTTTCATTAAAAGAATAATAAATCATTGAATCAACTATTTATCAAATACATATTTTCCTTTTTTTTATATACTCATGTCATTAACCAGGAGAAATTTTTTATTGAATATTGAATATCAATAAAAATTATAAAATAATTATTCATTGATTATCGTGGCTTATACAAGCATATAAGATAAATAGCTCTATAAGTGACTTATTATCGCATGGGCAATAAAAAAAACCAAGATTAATAACCCATAATAATTATATTTTTAAGACTGTTTGAATCCTCAGTATGAGCATCTTTTTATTGATAATTTTTAATTCAAATTTTAAAATAAAATTATTTTAAAAATCAAGCACACGTTTAATTATCAATCAATTTATCATTCGTTTCAATCTTATTATCAATGAAATATTTTTCTTTTTATTATCATCTACTATCTGCAAAATTAACAACCACTCGATCGATGAGTTTTGCTCTGATAAATTGATACTTGGTTTATTGACAGACATAAATAAATTAGGGCTATCAGGGTCAACGTATTATCTTACCATGTCATTATTGTTTGAATAAAAAAGTGTATTTTTTATTATTAATTGGAAAATTTCCAAGACACAAAACCATTCAGCATTTGATGACAACGTATACACATATCATTGTCAAATAAACCAACGGCAAATAATATCATTAAATATTTTTAGCATGCATATGCGTTATCATTTCTGAATGATCATCTGCAGAGCGGCGCACGTGCATTAGATGTTGGATCTGGTTCTGGATATTTGACAGCGTGTATGGCTCACATGGTTGGACCAGAAGGCCATGTTGTCGGTGTCGAACATATTCCCGAACTGATTGAAATATCGACGAGAAATGTTCTCAATGATCATCCGGAGTATATTAAAGAAGGCCGTGTAAAATTCGTAGGTAAAGTTTTGTTGTATTTTTTCGCCTGATGGTTGCCTTTGATAAAAAATTGTGTGATTTTCTCCGAGTTTCGATTTTCTGTTGAATATTAATAACAGGTCATTGTAAATCAAACTAGAGGCGGATGGTCGAGAAGGATATAAGCTTGCAGGACCTTATGATGCTATTCATGTCGGAGCTGCTGCTGATACTGTACCTGAACAAGTAAATATATTTTACTCTATGTATTATTAAAAAAACTATAAGTGCACTCTCTTAAAATGAATCTGTGAAATGTCTTGCAAATCAGTGAATATTTACTGCGAATCAGTCCCAAGTATATTACTGATTGAATTAATTATATATGTAGGACTATTTGTGCAGTGAATATTCACTGATTTACTGATTCATTTTAAGAGAGCAATTATTCGAAATTTTGGTTTTTTTCTAACACAGAAACAAAATTGTGGTTTTTTTAACCACAATATTGTAGTAGTGAGTACACCAATATGTAGTAAAGGGTACTTTATAAATAGTACGTTACTACATGTGTGATTGAAATCATTCCAAGTTTGAGTTGACATTTCTTTACTCCAACTTGTAGTAACGTCAGCTACAGCTGCTGTTGTAGCAGTTACAATTTTTTCCATGAGTGTATAGTTTTAAAAAAAAAATCCAAAAATAATTGGATGTTGGCTAACATCAGTATCATATATTTAATTGTATGTAACGCACCAAGAGAGGATAGTAGGTAATTATACACACGGGTTGATTGTCCTACTTTTCACCCTTGATATATAATATACTATTTTAGAGAAGGTCGATAGTTTCTTTGTCTCAGATTTTCTCTTAAACAAAATCTCTAAACCCAAAATTAACCCTTTAATGTTCTGGAACCGCAAAGAATCTCGGTGTGAGCTGTTAGGGGAGAGAGCCAATCATAGTCCGTTATGCGGTTGTGTGGGAGACGGTTTAGTTGTAGTAGTGAGTCCATGCGTCCCTTTCTACTATTTTTCGAGCTCCTTCTCTAGAAAAAAGACTATAGCTCTCTCACTTAAAGATAAAGACATATGACTCAAATTGAGAGTGGGGATTCAAGACCGAGCATTAAAGGGTTAAGAAGGAGGCTCGATGCATTACTAGGTAATCTAGTGATCTACGTTTTCATTTTTCGTAGATGTTAATTTGTTTAAGAGAAAAACGGAGACAAAGTTCCCATTTACTTTTTTATGTAAAGTGAGAAAAGTTTATTTTGATTTCAATTATAGTTTTATTGCGTGTTAATAGAGTTAATGTACTATAATAATTGTTATATATATATATATATTTTTTTTTTTTACAGTTAATCGAACAATTAGCGCCTGGTGGGCGTTTGATCGTGCCTGTAGTAGCAGTTGAAGGGTTTCAAAAATTTCAAGATCTTCTACAAGTGGATAAGAATCATGATGGATCAATAACACAAACAAAACTAATGCACGTTTCTTACGTGCCTTTAACCGACCCTACCAGTCAATTACAAAATTAACATTGTATATATATTTACGTAAAATATGAATTTTTTTTTATATTATATTATAATTTATTAAAAAACTAGCGAATAATAATTATTGCACTGTTAAAATAGACAATAGCGAAATTTTATTTTATTTAGTTAATACTTATTTTATTAGGTACGAATGTAACAAATATTAGATGGAATCAATAAAAAAATATATTTTATTTAACAAAATGACAGTTTGATAATTTATAATACTCATTTTTTTCACAAATAATTGAATCATTTAGATCGTGGATTTTAGTTAATAGGCTTAAAACTATTTTTATTTTTTTTTCTTCCTTGCACAGGAGCGCGTAAGTGAAAACTTCTTTAGTGGATTTTCATGATCAGAAAAAAAGTAAAACCTTCGAAATAACGAACAGTAAGAAGATGTGCTCAAAATTCGTTGCCAAAATAATGAGAAACCAGTGAGTTATTAAGAGAACAGTCGACAAATATCCAATTATTTTCACCCAATAAGGTTGTATGTTTCCGTTAAAATGTCGTATGAGTAAAAAGCAGCGGAAGTAGCGTTTTTTGATAATTTGAAAATTTCAGATCGCCACCATTTCTAAACTAATTAACCGGTTTTTCTCATCCGAACAACCGAAATCATCGTTTATAGACATAAGCGTGCCAAGTTTCATTGAGATCCGTTTAGAATTGTAGGCGCTATCGTCGCAACAAGGTCCGTTATCTCTACAATATAAAAGACATGAAAAATATTAAATATATAAAAATATTAAAAATATGTGAAGCCAAACTATTCGTAACGTGATTGGTCAAAAGCAAAAAAAATATATGTAAACAACACGAAAATATACATTGAAATAAATATACGAAAAACGACACGCGCGCGCTTGCGCGCGGACGTAAACTAGTATTACACACAAATATAAACTTTTGAACCAATGGTATTTTTGGAACCTACTTGACGAATTATGCTAGACTATGGTGACATTTTTTGAAAATTCAACCATGAGGACAAATGTAATGGATAGATTTCTATGTAATCTACTAAAAAAGATGTCTAAAACGTTCAAGTTAATTTAAACTCGACTTGAGATTTTTATGAAGCTGTTAATGAAGCTTATGTGATTCAAATAAAATTATATTATGAGATCAAGCATGAGGTCAGGGAAATTGAAATGAGTTTTGACTCGGGATAATCATTGGTATATCAGTTAACTGATTGATAACTAATGAATATAAAATTTATTGCGTTATGTTGCTAAGGAAGAGGTCAAAGCGCTCATTTATATGTTAATTATCTTCTTAAAAAATAAAAAATGAACAGATTACATCGTTTATTAGAGTGGACTTATTTCGAATACAGTCGTATATTATTATTGAAATGATTTAAGCACTCGTGTAGTTTTTGTAAAATAAAATAGTAAAATAGTGTTTAATTAAATTATTGTTTTTTAATAAATATGCACGTTTTAAAGTGTACTGACAATCTATAAACTTGTATAGTATAAAAAAAAAGTTATACAAAATATGGCATTAGAACCAGGAAAGTCACGTCAATTTCTGGCAGCGATTATTGGTATGAATTTATTTATTATTATTTTTTTTTTTTCATTAAGAATTAGAAAAAAAAAACTTCAAACTTCAATTGTCATTGAATCAATTTAAAAATCATTTATAGCAATAGAAAATTTTCAGCAAGATTTGAAATTAGTAAGTCCTTAGATTATTCAATCGAGTACAATTGAAATCATTGAAAAAAAAATTGTTTGATAATTTTTTTTTTTTTTTTTGTTTAACTTGAAAACTGCTCGAATGATCAATCACAAAATCAATGTCCCTGATAGCCAGCAGGCTAGCGACAACCTATTGCAGCAACTTGACGTCAAGTTGGCCGCAAAAATTGTCATTTCCATAAGTTGCCTTAAATTTTTTCAGAAAGTTGGCGACAGGTTGCGGCAGTAGACTGTCATCAACCTTCTGGAAAAGTTGGTAACAACTTGTAGTCAACAGTTATAGAAGATGAAAGTTGTCAAGTTAGTCGCAACTAATGTACACCAACTTTCTGATCAAAAAGTCTGGCTATCAGGGGTAGTCTACTCTTCAAATCTGAAACCCGCATGAAAAAGCTTTATATGTGAAAACATATGTGATGAATTATATGAATATTATAATGTGATATATTGCAGAATATATAAAATAATATTAATATTTTTATAATATATAGCTTTTTCATGCGGGAAACTAGTGGAAAATAATGTACATAACCTATTTCACGACTATAAGTATATAGTTGAGTCTGCAAAAGAATGGGCTTTTCTCCCACTACTTAGCTACGTTAAAGTCCATGAATTACACTAACGCGCATGCGCAGTAATGACTTAATTGTATAAAAATGGTAGGAGAAAAGCCCATTCTTTGGCAGACTCGACTATACCACTTGTATACTTATGGCGCTTGTGGCTGTAGAACAGTAAAGAGTCACTGTTTCAGATTTAGAGAGCACTAAAAATTAATTGAAAATTTTCAACTCGTGCAATAAGTTGCACAATACACTATTTGCTTTATAAACAAAATATTGTAAAGAGCTAGAATTATTAAATATTCAATAATATTTTTGTATTCTTTTAGTAAAATACAAATATGAATTTTTACAGTGAATTTATCAGCAATATTGCATGGACTGAATATTGGCTGGTCATCACCAACAATGCCTCGTCTTCAAAGTAAAAATACACCTGTTGGAGATGAACCCTTATCAAATTATCAAGTCTCCTGGTTGAACAGTGTCGTCTACATTGCATCATTAGTTGTATTACCAATATGTAACTATGTATCTGAAAGATACGGACGGAAAATGGTTGGATATTTAGTGACTATTCCTCTAATAACTTGTTGGATTCTTATTTTTTTCGCGACAAATTTCTGGCATTTATTCATCGCTCGTTTTTTAGCTGGTTTCGGTGGCACTACAAGTCTTTTTTTAACTCCGATTTACGTTTCTGAGATATCTGGCGACAGTATACGAGGAAAATTGGGAAGTATTTTTATGTTTTCACTAAAATTAGGCATTCTATTGGGTTACATTATGGGTGCTGTATTATCGTATCATTTATATGCATTATGTGCACTTATAATATGTTTTACTTTTTTCGTGTGTTTTAATTTCTTACCAGAAACTCCAATTTATCTTATTCGTAATAAAAAAATTGCTGAAGGTACCAAGTACGTTCAATTTCTAATGCATCTATAAAGTAGATATTATTAATTCATAATAAATAACTTATAATCTGCAGGTCTTTGAAGTGGTTAAAAAATGGTGATGGAACCGTAGTGGAACGCGAATTATCACGACTACAAAACTTTGTAGAAAAAAATTGTAATGCTGAAAATTCTGTTAGTTTGAAAGATTTATTTCGTGATAAAGGCACTATTAAAGCTTTCATCATTGCTTTGACATTATTATGCGGACAACAATCATGTGGAATTATGATTGTGGTAAATATTTGGACGACTAAATCGGGTCAAAAATAGAACTTGATTCAGGCTCGCTTCATCTTATCTTCTTTTGAAGTTATCGATTGGTTCCACCATGATATCTCCCTGACAAAATCTCTCCAGGACGAAATTTCTTCCGAACAAAATCTGCTGGACACGATCTCTATTAACAAGATCTTACAATAATCTATATAATTATAATGATTTCTACACGTACGACTGGAATCGTATTCAGGTTTTTTTCACATTTTATGTGTATATCATAAATATATAGAATATGCTCCGCATACATGTATTTTATCCTGGAGAGATTTTGTCGTGCGGAAATTTTGTCGTGGGGAGATTTTGCCAAGGAAATTTTGTCCAGAGAGATAAAGTCGTGTTACTAGTGATGCGAAATGACGGTCATTTTTAACTTTGGTCAAATCACGAGCAATTGACGAGCAAATGCTCGTCAATTGACGTTATTTTTTTTTGGTCAGTCACAAAAATTTATGAGCATTTTTTTTTCTTTTTAAGAAAATTCCTCTAAAAAAAAAAAAGCAACCTATTTTATATGCAACCTAAATATTTCAAATATTCAAAATAGAATTTATCCAAAAATTCTGACGATAATAAACAAATTTGGCTTGTTCAACTACTTAGATGGAAAATGACCGTCAAAATTTTTTCGGTCATTTTTTGGTCAAATTTTTAATAATTTTTCATTCTCATTTCGCGGGAATCGACATTGAATTCAAAAAATGACCGGTGGTCATTTTTTTTAGTTGGTCAATCGACGTCAAATGACGAGCAATTGACGAGCACATGCTCAGCTTTACATTATTACGTGTTACCATTTACTCCGTATATAGACTAATTTTTTTTAACTTCGGGACTCCGACTGTCGGAATGAATTTGGATTTTAGTAAAATTCACTCCCAATATTTACAGTGTAGTTTTGACTTTTCTGTCTTATAATTCAAGTCGAATAAGTCTAAACTAAGATAATTTAGACTTTTCCGTCTCAAATCGTGTCTAAGTAAGCCAGTTTTTTCCCCTTCTTGGCTATCGCCCCTATTGGGTCACATGCCACTCAAAATAAGTCAGTTAAGTCTAAACCAAGGCGCAAATTCAATGTTTTTCATATCTCCGTAAAAAAAGTCGAGTTTGTCTTGTGAAAAACGGCTCTATAAACATCGACTTGGTAAACCAAGTCTCAATCAAGTTTTTTTTCGACCCGGAAAGTTATGGTTTAATTAATAATAATAATAATAACAATATCAGAATATAATTAATTTAAACTAATGCAATATTACAAATATTTCAGCTTGCGTATACTGCAATGATATTTGAAATGGCTGGAAGTTTATTGCAACCAAATATTTGTGCTATTATAATTGGCATAATACAAATATTCAGCTGCTGGTTATCAACATTGCTAATGGAACGCATTGGAAGAAAAACATTAATATTTATATCTTGTATCGGTATTATTACATGCAATTGCATTCTAGGAGTATTTTTCTATCTAAAATTTAATTTATATGATGTGTCTTCAGTCAACTGGATCCCTTTAATCGCATTGTCGACATTTTCAATTACATATTGCCTCGGCATGGGTCCAGTACCTTTTGTAGTTATTTCAGAAATTTTTAGCTCCGATATTTCGGCACTAGCTACTTCAGTTGTCATGATTTTCATGGCGTTAGTAGGTTTTATTGCTATGACAACTTTTCCATTTTTCGTTGATCTAGTGGGATTACATGGGACTTTCATTATATCAGCTGTTGCTTGCTTACTGACATTTTTAACTACTATTTGCATTTTGCCAGAAACTAAAGGAAGAAGTTTACAATCAATTATTTACGAGTTAAATGGTACCTCTGAAAAATTAGGAGTAAATATATTGATAGAAACTTCAATTCAGAAAATAAAAATGAATAGCCCAAAAAAATTAGCTACTCGTTTATCTGCCAAAAAAAAAGATATTGAATAGTTTAATTTTCTATCAAGTTTTTTCAAGTTACCTAAATACTTTTGTTAATTAATTTCAAATTTGATAATTAGCATCGTCCGAATTTAGACTAACTACTTAAGTTAATTGTAAAAATAGAATAAAATAAAATAAGTCTTGAAAATGTTTGTTGTTTTACTTGATGTAAACGCAGCTGAAACTTGACATCAATATTGCTGCAACTCGGTTCCTGATAGTCGAAGTGGCAGCAAGTTATCGACAATTTATTGCAGCAAGTTGTCATCAAGTTAGCCGCAAAAATGGGCATTTCTGTAAATTGACGGCAACTGGTTGCCACCTTTTTGAGAAAGTAGCAAAAGTGGGCATTTCATTAGTTAACGGAAAGTTGCCTTCAATTTTCTCGGAAAGTTGGTAACAACTTGTAGTCAACAGTTACAAAAGCTGAAAGTTATCGTCAACTTGATCGCAACTAATTGACTCGAATTTCCCGAAGAAAAAGTCAAGGCCTTCATACGCAACAGTTGACAGCAAATAGTCAGAGAACATTTCTATCGACCGTCTTGCAAGTCGGTAATCTATACTATCATCGAGGGCTCCCATGCAAATGGTACAAGACATTGACACTAGATATCGCACATTGCTGCTTTTTAGTTCGATTATCCAATTATCCAATTAGTGGATCATGATGAATGCATAAAATAATAATTGTGCTTCAAAAAATTTTATTTACTGTAATAAATAATAAACATGATTACAAAATAGCTTAATGTTAATTTTATTGTACTGATTTATTTAACTTCCGAACTAATTTAATTTTATTTACATTTCGACTTAATTGAGAACTATGAATTTAAAAAATTAAACTGTCATTTAGATTAATGTATTTTATTTTAAAATACTTAGCAAAACAATAACTTACTTTTTATTTTAATTTTAAGTTTTCTTAGCGGGAAATGTAAAAATATAAATTTATACTTGTGAACTTAGCGCAGTATTTCACAAGTGATATATTTATCATGACTCCAATTTATTAAAAGAAAAGAACGATTAAAATAATTTCACATCCTCAATATAAATTATCATTGATAAATCGACGCGAACTTAAAAAACATGTACATCACATACAGCTGAATAATCTTCAGAAAAAAAGGCGCCATTAAAACTTTTCTTACCTTCATACAACATCATACGCCGCCGGCTGCTTCTATGTATGTACATATATACATACATACATACATATATATTAGTTTGTGAATTATTGAGAGCGAAATTATGAATTTTTTATCAAGTTCTCGCACGTGTGCGACTCGTGGGTGCTGTGGGCCTGCTCCATAGGGATATAACACCAGCGAACTGAGCATAATATCATCGGCAAGACCTTTATAATTCAGCTGGTTTTTAAGACACCTACGTTTCCTTAGCGGCAGATATAAAACACGTTAAATAGTAAGATGTATACTTACACATCTATACAAATATCCATATCTGCATATCTCCATTACCCACATACTCTCACTCACACTTACATAAAAACATATATATTTATTCTGAAATAGTATCAAGTTTTCTTACACACGTTAAGAAATTCACGCGTTCGCCGAGCCGCATCGCCGTTCTCAATTCTTAAATTACCCTATTATAAACGTAAATCAAATCCACCTTCAACTCGATTTCTATTTTAAAACCTTTAAATAAATGTCTTGCCTTTAATAAAGCGTTTTAATAATATAGAAAAATTTACATCTTATCGTATTACCCAGACTCAATAAAATTCACATTAACAATTATCAGCATTTTTTAAAAATAGTTAGCTTAACTAAAATAAAATAAAATGAAAAACATTATTGTTATTATATTTATCATCAAAGAACACTCAATAACAATTGATAGCCGCATCAATCACGTGTTCAATAATATATTAAAATAACCGCATGTAATATATTATTTTTTTTTCTTTCTTCACAAATGCGCGAACGTGATATTCACAAAAGTACGGTATGAAAACGTGAGGATTGGAATTGACGCCGCGGTATTTTGTCCTTTGAACGCGTAAACAGTTTTCATCAAATCTGTTGGCACATAAAGATATTATTATTATTATTATTATTTTTTTTTTGTTATTAGAGGAATTACGGCTTTCCTGATTTACTTAATAGACAGAATTTTCTAGATTTTATTATTTCGCATAAGTGATTGTATATGGATTTATAATACTAATAACGCATTATTTTATATGCGCACTGCGATACTATACACTAATAGATTATAATCTAATTATCAAAGATGTTGATTCTACTTTGGACCGTTTAAATAATGTTAGAGACTATTAAAAAAAACCGTGGTAAATCAAAGTGGTGTAGGTGTTAAAATTTTCGGTATTAAATTTCAACACCGAAAGCAGTGTAAATATTCTTTACCGCGTTAAAAAAATTTCCTGGTGTTAAAATATTTTTCAGTGTTGAAAACATTTTTCTTTATAAATATTTTTATTTTCTCGATCTCTATACAGTTAACCAGAGTTTTTATAAATTAATTAAATTATTGGTGATTGAAATGGTGGGTGTAAAACCATGTAATTTTTAAATAAATTAATAATCATTAATTTTTTTAGGCGCCGATTTCAATTCAAAATTACTTTTTATACTTGAAAAATATTTTTCTGTGAAAAAACAAAAAGAAAATAATTTCTGTAAATCTAAAATTGCATGTTTATTTGAGAAACCCCATTAGTCATTGACTTATGGGGTTTCTCAACTAATCGAGATATTTATCACTTGCGTGGTTGAACTTTAAACGCTGATTTGATAGATATTTTAGTTGATTTCGATGGAGGCATATCCAAAGAACACAAAAATGCAAAAAACTCAATTTCGTAAAAATGATGACTTATGGAGTTTCTCAAATCAATGATTCATTTCATTTTAACACCGCTTTTTTTACAGTGTATAGAGCAAGTATTCCAAGCTATTATTATTGCTATTACATCTCAATACAAAAATAATTTTACAATAATGAATACAGATACTTATAAATTTTCCCTCAAGGGCCTCAAGCCTGTAATCAAAATTATCAAGTACGAAGTCTTGGATTTGAAGTAAAGTTTGAATGTGAACATATAAATGTGACATCTATGATGACAGCGTACTAGTAAATAAGTACAGCTTAGCATACGAATTTAATACACGCAGAGGCGTGACGTCCGAGTATTATAAACCTGCCGGTTTGTGAAAAGGAAAAGATATGACAAGAAGATGGTGAATGTCTCTGTACCCGGCGGATTAGTTACTCGTGTGTGGCAGAGCTCCTATATAGCCTTCGATGATTGCTGGGTATTTACGGGCTCATTACTGCATCATGAATGTCCTCAGGACCTTTTCTGCTCTACGAGGGTAACAAAACTCTTCTATTACAATGCACTTCTCTCTGTCTCTGTCCGCCGAGAAAGCTGATAAATTACGTTTAAAAAAAAATCAAACGAATCTGCGTGGACGTGAGCGTGACTGACGTGCATTTATTTTCACATATATCAGCTAAAAAAAATTAATAATTTCCATAAGTTATTTTTCTCATTGCATTATAAATTATAAATTAAAATAGCATATACTTATACTAAACCTCTAATAGTCTGTTGAATTTCAATGACAAATTAATGCATTAATTAATTAAATACATAAACACAAGGCTATTTTCTCAAATGATTTCCTTATTTATATTAATTGCCAGATGGGCTCGATAATGCCAGCAATAAACGTAAAATATCACGTGCAAGCAATCATGCAGAATGAAAAATAATAAAGGAGAGATGAATATTATTAGTTTAAAGAGAAGGTCAACGACGCGTTCGATGAAAAATATTTTCCTCTACTCGCGTCACATCAGGATAACACTTTTAACCGAATAAATTGGCTTCCTATACATGGAAACTATAATTTAATGGTCGGTGTACGTGCAATCTAAAGATACCACAAGTTGCGTGCATTTAATATATAAATATATAAATAAATATAAATATATATATATATATATTTTTAGGCCCACGCATCATTACCCACGCGACTTCTAAATACATGAGACGCGTCAGCTGCGTAGAGTGTTAAAGCCTCCAGGGTTTTGCTTACACACTTTTACAGTCTCGATTGGAAAACGTCTTGGAGAATAGAACTAAACATAAACGATTGATTAACTGTATGTGGATTTATGTATTGTATGTTTGCAAAGCGTGTGTGTGTGTGTATGTGTGTGTGTGTGATGTACACCCCCGTTCGCCTTTGTCCAGCTCACGATAATTGTCCATGAGTCTCTTGACTATTGGCACGATATTGGGTGTCGGATTCTGCCACACCTCCGCCTATTGTAAATCAATCGACTCTTGGGCTGGCGGGGGTCGCTGCAGAGCGTTAACCAAGATCAAAAGTCTACAGCCTCGCTTCCTACTCTTCTCACACGTGCGGTGACTCTCACTTCCGTCAACACGACGGATCTATCGCTCTTTGTCGTACGCGAGCCATAAACCAACGGGTCCATCGATCGATCCGGATAAATGCGTCAGCGGTTTAACCCTTTTTTTCTTTTTCTCTTACTTTTCAATTGTCTCGACACTTTAGTTGTAGTCGAGAACTCGTGTAAGGCGCATTAAGTGACATTGATTCATTATACCTTTTATTGTTTTGTCGCTAGACTTACTTAAGAATTTAAAAATTGTTTTTTTAATTTCGAATCAATACTGCTCGAAGAAACCTTGAATTGTCCACAATTTGATCGATTTTGTTTCTTTAAGACAACATTTAATTTTCGATAGAATTTTTAATTTTTTCCCGGGTTAAAAAAAAAACTTGGTTTAGACTTGTTTTGCAAAGTCGAAATTTAGAGCCGTTTTTCACAAGACAAACCCGTATTTTTTTACGAAGATATGAAATACATTGAGTTTTCGCCTTGATCTAAACAACTACTTACTTAGTCACGATTTAAGACGAAAAAGTCACAATTACATTGTAAAAATTGGGAGTGAATTCGGAGTGATTACGGATTTTATTTCAATTCGAATTCACTCCGTTACTCGAAGTTCTGGAGTTTGAAAAAAAATCACTCTGCATATGGAGTATATAAGGAGTTTATTTTTTTAGCGGAGTAATTTCGGAGTGATGAGGATTTTATTTAAATCTGCGTTCATTCCGATACAGAGCTTTGATATTCAAATAAACTCTTTTTAGAAGTGAATTTTACTCTGATCCGAAATTTTAATGTAAAATTAAACATCCCTTCGGAGTGAGTTTCACTCCAAGAGGATTAATTAAATAGACAGTCAACTGCTCTGCATTTAACTTGAATTTTGAAACGAAAAAGTCAAGATCAAATCGAAATTGACTTGGTTTAGATTTATTCGAGTTAAATTATAAGGCGAAAAGTCAAAACTAAGGTAAAACCTTCGTGCTCGAAGTGAAGACCAATAAGTTCAAACTAAGACGAAAAAAGCTTTAAAAGTTGACGAAAATTTAATTCAAGTCGAAAAAGTCAAGATCTTATTGGAAAATCGTCGGCAAATCGATAATTTCAAAAAAAAATAAAGTGAAGCGAGTCTGAATCAAGTTTTATTTTTGACCCGGACTTAAATTATTTAGTAAAGACATTTTGTATTTAATAGTTTAATTTTTTTTAGGATAATTGGATTTAATAAATTACCCGGGTTGGAAATATCCTTGGTACGCGTATAACTCGTAATTGATTTTTAACGAGAGCTGGACCGTCCTCCTATTTGAGATTCCACCGGCGTTCTTCATTCCTAGTCGCTTCAGTCATAAGAGGGTGGAAGGACAAAAAGTGTAGACCGACAAAAAAGGATGAAAAAAGACTGTAAAAAAAGGAACAATTAAACGGTTAAAATAAAGAGTGCATGGTGGTTTTTTTAACGTCGAGGCGAATCTGATCGCTGGAGAAAATTTGAAATTGGAAAAACGCTTGGGTTTTTGAATCAACGAAATTAATTGAAGTTCGAGTAGTTACCGCGAATAAAAGATAAACGAGAAAAAGAACCAGGGCGTATAAAGCTATATAGATATAGATATAGATATACATGTAGATATATATGTATAATAGTGGGCATGGATGCGAAAAAGATATATAGATATTTAGATATAAATTGAATAGACGAGGAAATGATGAAATATATGGGAAAGACGAATGAAAAATATAAAACAAAAGTATGAAAGGGATGAAGCAGATGTACGAATGATAGAAAGAGAACTCATGGAAGTTGGCACAACTTGCGAGAGTACAACACGCCGGACGTAGAGCTAGTAATGCCAGCAGCAGTAACAGCAGTTAAAGAGGTTGCTGATGGAAAACAACAACCAATACTATATATGTATATACAGTTTGTAGGTATGAACGCAGGTCTGGACTTCCAACACAGGTCGAAAGTATTAAATAGTAATGCTGTCTACGCTGATCGTACTTTCTTGTATATATATATCTTCAACTTGAACTTCCTATTCCAAAATGGCAAATACCAATAACCAATTCAACCAGCAAAGCACGCGCAAGCTTTTAGCCGGCGAACTAGAGAACTAGCTAACGAAAGTGGGAAGAGAAGTAGAAACTAGAGTTATCGGATATGTTCGCATATTCTAGTAGCTATAGGTATTCACTATGTTATATATGTGTGATTTCATCGTGATGCCATACTCTCCATCTCGAAACTACATTTCCTATAATCGTCGAGCAATCAGTTGATAAATCCACCAAGTCTCGAGAATTACAATACACGATGAAAAAGTTGGTTTTTTAATTTCATAAATTAATTATATTTTTTTTCTATCGATCAATCATTCAATCCTACATTGCTTCATGAATATTATTTCTAACGACTCATAATTCTATGATAAAATAAGTAAATCATTGCTTGGAAAAATTTCACTTTCTGCTGTATTTCGAAGCAAATTATTTAATCTTCGATCCCCGATCCAAGATGCTTCAAGTGTAATTTCATTTTTTTAAAATTTTATTTAAAGTCACTCTAGCTGCCAGGGTCATCAGTGACTAATTAACTATTGGGTGTGGAACGTGGGGACAGTAGAATATTTGTAATTTCAGCGTTGGGACAACTTCATGATAAATAGACCTCACGCTTTTTTGAAAAATTCATATTTGCACTCACTGAGGTTCGAACCCAGTGTCTGGCTGATCGATCTAGAGAAGGTAAAAGACCTAGTACCCGATCAGGGAATGAGTACCCAGTCACTCTATGTATTTGTTTTAGTAAAATTTAGTAAATATAAATATACAAATACATGAGTGATCGGGTACTGGGTCTCTTACCTTACATGCCTGAGATCGCTCGGTCAAGAGTCCAGTTTTTTTTTTATTTTATTATACTACTAAAGAAATAATCATTAATAAAAATTTATCAATGATAGATTTTAGTGGTCACTTACGATGATAAAAAAGTGTTATTTAAAATTAGAGTATTACAATGTTAAATTTATAGCGCTTTCTTAAAGTTATGATGCCAAGAGAAAGGGAAGTGAACCACTGTACAGCAATCTCTTCCCGTTGTGGTGTTGGTGTGTAATGTGGTGTTTATATATATAGATATATATATTGGTAGTATAACTGAGCCAACACAATACCGTACAAGTGCAACCTCCACATAGTCGTTGGTATTCTCGTAAACACTCATCACCCGGTTGTTATAAAGCCCTAGGTGTATATACATCTATAGTAATAGCTGTAGGTTACTGCGGCAAAATAATGGCACGTTTGTCTGTATACTGTGTTTGGAGAGTATATTTTAGTATTTGTGACATTATCACTGTATTAGTGTTGGACACCAAGACGATGTTAGTTATGATATAATAGTAATAATAATAGTCGTAGTAGTAGCAGTATAGTAGAGCGGAATAGCTGGTGCTTTGGACGCAGATGAGTGGTTTATTCCAGTAACACAGTTTTGGATTAATCGGTGAGCCAGTTTGTTTGGATCCATCTCGCTTAAGAGTAGGCGGTCCTGAGGAAGGATACAGGGGTGGTTGTAGTCGGAAGACCAGAGGGTTGAACGAGCCAATGGGATGGGCTCTTACTGTTCTCACTGTAAGTGCAACTACGTAACCCTCGTTCTTGTTGTGCATATTGACGGTGGGAATACCTTACTACTGCTTACGGTGTAATCATTACGAGGGTGCTGCCATGACGACCTGCTGTTCTTATTACACATTCATTTCCACCTGTCATTTAGTTACGTTCACCAAGCACATTCTTTAATCTATTCTTTAATCTATTCTTTAATCCTTTCACCAGCTATGATTCCCCATATAAGAATATTTAACACCCGAGAACTCTATCATACATATGAGAGTATGAACTTTCTTTAGTCGCACTTATACAGAGCCATTAAATAAAGCGTTAAAGCATTTTGTAATGTTGTAGCAAACACAAAAGAGAGATTAGTATCGGCAACACTTTTTCCTCTGTCTTACCATCATCGGTAAATGAACTTTGTACGCTGTTAAATTAAAGTGGATCCTTCACGTCATAATTTTCAGCAGTTATCGGCATGTATGTATTTATATATATATAGTATGAATCGTGGGCAACCGGCAAACGCCAGATCGGGGCCCCTTTGATTCGCGCGCGATTACATCTTGATTGGGTAATCATGTACTTCTGCGCACGTTCGGAATTAATGGCAGCCGATAAACGCGCCAGTCCAGTTGGTTCTACAATAAATATGTATACATATATATATATATATATAGAGTTGAGTTTGTAGAGTCTAGAGTGCGAGCGCGTGTTGCTCGTTACGCGGTCACTTATTCCCGCAGCTATATTCAAGATGTATCGACTATATCACCGTCCCATGTGCAGGCGGTGCGATCTAACATAGCAAACGTGTTTGACCCCCTGGAAGTTGGTGGTGGTAGCACTCAAGAGTGCGGTAGCATCACGCTGAGAAATCCCTTGTATATATTTATCTCTTTCTACTCCATGCTGGTAAGTATATATCATCACCATATATTTGTCTTTTCTTGTTTCTGCTTGAACATATATACGGATAGTTTCATAGTACTGAAATCTGTAGCAGCTAAAACTGTGCACACTGGATCCTACTTACCAGAAGCTAGCCAGAGGACATTTTGGTTAGGACATATCCCTGGCGCCGTAGCTGTCGAGTGTAACGGTGAATAAATTTTCATCTGGAGTTTATATCCAGACCGGCCCCTTACTTCTGGCAGTACAAGATTCAGGGATCCTGAGAACCGGAGAACCACAGTGAGAAAGAGAGAAAGAGTACCGCCACTAGAAGACGTTACTACTAGGATATAACCGTGGGAAATGCGGTAATGCGTCGGCAGGGCATAAGTCATCTTTTGCCCGCTACACGTTTAAGAGTAACATGCTCGAGAGGAATAAGATAAAAAGAGACAGATTGTGTCTTTTAGTTGGAGCTAAGCATGGTCCCGTACCTACCGTGTACAAGAGAGAGACACGAAATATATATATTTATAAGCAAGAGTGCGTGTATGTATATGTATATATATATATATGAGGAGAGAAACTCGGCATGATCCATCCTCGGTGTCTTATCGGATTTATCGGCCGTCGGCGGCCTTTTTATCTCGCTTATCATGCTAGCCAGGATCACACTATGTCTTATGTATTACCAAATATAATTCCAGCACAAATTTTATTACCCTACGAATCTCTTCCTTTCACATCACTCTTTTTTCAAGTTTAATAAATCACTGATTCATAATGTGTAGTAACATTCACTCATGAATGCATCATCGGACAGAGAATTCATCGTCGCTGGTCTAGACCAAACAAACCAAATAAAAGTACCCTGAAAAAAAGTCATTGCAATCTGACAATAAGATGAATTGCTTATTTTTCATTTGTATTTTTGTACTCTTAGCTTTTTGCTTTAGCAACTGGATACCAAGAATTGGATACTGAATACCCTAAGATAGATCTTTGGATCATGGGTTGTTGGTTGTCTTGTTGCGATTGGACCCTGGGGCTTGTTGGTGCACATTTTTTCTCGAGGGATAGGTTAAGGATTGAAAAGCGGAAGTGCGGTAAGACGTTGTGAGCTGTGGCAAAAGGATACCCGGGGGGTAGTTTTATTTGAGCGGGCTTCTCTAGGTGCTGTAGTGATGGTAGTGATGGTGATGATGCTGCTGGCAGAGTAGTAGTGCAACGACTGAGGTGGATAGGAAAGTGCGGGTGCAGACGTGGAGGGCGTTACGGCGTCAGAGGCCGAGACGCCGGCGGCAACTTCGAGGGATAACGGCGGGGCAGTGGGTGATGGAGGCGTCTGAGAGGAGGACGAGGACAACGACGACGACAAGGGTTGCCTGAAACCACCCAGGCACACTAGAGAAAGACGGTAGGTTGTAAGGGAGTATGAAGGCAAGACTGCCACCTCACCCACCTCCTTCTTCTCCTCCTCCTCTTGCTCTGCGTCTCTTTGCTACGCCACGCCTCGGCTCACAATGCACCGGATTAGCGATTGTATTGATCCGCCCTCACTGGTTCCTGGACCCCCTTCTTACCGTTTGAGCCACATTTCGGACGTGAATACTCCAACTGGGCTTGACACTTTACTTATTGACCGGCCAATTTATAAATTCGATCCTTTTCACTCGTTAACTGTCGTCGTGTGCGATCACCACCAACTACTTTCACCAATTCTACCTCTAACTTAACTATACCACTACTAAACCAGCTTCTCAGTCCTAAATTGTTCAACTGAGTTTATTCATTGCTGTCAGACACCATTCACTATGATTGATGAATCAAAGTGGTTTGGTTGCTTTTAATCAACCTCTGGGTACACCTGCATGTACCATTAATAAAGCTACTGTTTTGACTTTGTCATATGTTGTTGTTGTTGGTAAGTTAAATTCTACGTTTGCTGGGTTGCACACTTTGCTGACGGCGTATGGGTAATCATGAAATGGCAATGGAATAAGAGAAAGGTCACATCAATGCGGAAATCGACACAAGGATAGTTGGTTGAAGCAAACTCATTTACGGATTTGTATTTGCTGGATTAAATCCAGATCCTGAAATTGTGCACTGAAGAGCTGTGATTAAAGTAGGGAAGGTAAGGAATGGGAGCGTTAGAGAAAGAGCTTTTTGTAGTCTGATATAAGAGAAATAAGGAGCAAACGCATACAGTGATCTTGCTATTGGACGCCATGTCGCTGTCTCGTTTAGTCAATGTCAAAGCCCAACTTAGCTAGCTACTCTTTTCCTTTCCCCACGTACCCTAGACTCTCCATGGTATCCTCTTACTCCTTCATCCTCATCCGGTGCTACCATTTTTCCTTCCACCGATGGCCTTTTTACTTCAGCTGCACGCCAACAGATAAGGTATCGCCGTTTCGTCATCCACTCAGGCTGCGCTCTTCGTCGGGCATAAAGATTCTCTTTTGGTGTATAAGTATGTAGGTTTCAGTGTGAGAGTCTGTGTATACGTTGGTATATAGAGCCAGTACTCATTCTCATCCTCAACTTTTCAGCTTCATCCTCTACTGCAGTGCTGCGTAATGGACCCTCTGGAAAGAGCATCGACGTTAACGAGCAGCCACCAGGATTTAGAAAGTATTTTTTTTTGTTACTCATAGTGCTGGCATCAAGGGGATGTACCAAGAAAATGTGAAAGATACGGGGTTATAACGTTGGCGAAAAAAATTGATAAGACACTTTTGTTACCGTACCAGACGACTCACTTGTGACAAAAAAATAAAATATAAAAAATAATAGATTACTGGTGTAGTCTGAAAGTTATGAAGCTTTTTCTTATTGAATGAATTTTTAAAAAATAAATATAAAATTCATGCAGTTTAATATTTTGTGGAGCCAATAGCAATGAAGAACAATTATATATTGCTAAGAGAGATATTATAATAGGTTGGTAGACACGAACAGCAGGAAATAACTCGAATGGAAATTTCAATGGTACAGTAATTCTCGGTCTGACGAATAGCAAAGACAGAAGGAGAAGAAGATAACAGCGACAGGAGAGACAGAGGAGACATAGGGAGAGAAAGAGAGGATGAGACACAGTGGAGGCGGGTTCGAGCTGGCTCTTATCAATTTATAGTTAGTTACGTCTCGTGACCCATTAATCGTTTGAGATGAGAGACAAGTCTGTCCATGGACATTTTCATGGATTTTACTGGCTGGTCGTTGACTCCCTGAGACGTAGTTATACTTTATGGTTTCTGAAATTTAATTTTGTATTAATTTTATGAAAATATATTCAATGTTGTCAGATATAATATAAAACTGACTACCTCATTGTCTATGTGTATTGTCAGTTATAGAAATAGCCACGTGTTATTTAACAGCAGCGCACACATTGTTTTAGTTGCGGTGGTAAATGAAACAAAGATAGAAAATGAAAGTTTAAACTATGATTGGGGCGCTCATGGGAATCCTAAAATAAAATTAAAGGTTTCGAATAAATGCATACACATATATATATCTACATATATATACATATCGGAGATCGAATATTTTTCTCAACCTTTTTATGAAGCAAGAGCTTTTTTGTCAGATTCTAACCATATTCGTTCATTTCGATATCTAATTGAAGTTTAAAAAAATTCGGGTATTACCATATTCCGGTATATTGCATTCTATATGTATGTATGCATGTGTATGTAAATAAATATATAAATATATTCACGTAGGTATGAGAATACGGCTCATCGACAGAAGTAATTTAGTCGATAGGGAAAAAAGACAGCGAATCTCAATTCCAATTTGGCTATCGGCAACGCATATCAGTGGAGAAAGAATCGAGTGGTCGTGAGATAAGACCACGGTGCACCAGTGGATGTACGCTCGGTGGCATCACGCTTCGCAAACTTTTAATCATCAATTTTTGAAAAAAAAATTCGGTTGCACAAAACAGTCACTGTGTGTTATTCTTATGCAGTGACTAGCAATCAAAAGTCTCGGCGAATGCTGGAATATAACTTACGGGGAAAAGGATGTGGGGGATCAGGAGATGGTGCCACGTGGCACCGAAGAAATTAAGCAACGGCGATGGAATGAGCGGTGGATGTAACAAGGATCTCGATATAAACCAACCACCCATTTATTCTCTTATCCATTCCCGTAATTCCTCGAACCTAAATCCCATAGACTTGTTCTCGAGCTTTGATGTGCAACCCTTACAACTAAACCCAACCCACAATCGTGGATAGTAAGCATACAGTATATGTATATATAGATATATACATATAATAGTATATATGTAATAGGTACGTGGCTGTACCCGGGGAAATGGAAGCAGTGGCGTGCGTGCGTGTTAGACGGACAATGAGAAAGAGCTGGTGCATTTTGGGATTCGCGGGGGTATCGTAAAGAGCAAGAGAGAAACTATATGAGAAATGGCTGCAAAGGGGGATGATGATGGGGATGGTGTGCCGTGGGTTTTGGTAGTGGTACATTGGTCTTGTGTATTGGTGTTAGTGAGAGCTGAAGGGAACAGAGAGACTCGATGCTTTGGGATTTGGTTGGCAGAGAGACGGGTGAACGAGAAAACGAGGGTATGAGAGAAGGAAGAAAGGATGGGGTAGGAAAGTAGAAAGGGGGAAAGGCGAAGGGTAGAGTGAGTCGGGTGAGTTGAAGTAGAAGAGACGGTGTGAGGGGCTAGGGAGGGGGTAGGGAGGGTCAGGATTGCCCAAGCGACGTCAGGGTGCAATCGGCCAGAGGGAAAGAGAGAAGGAAGGATATAGAGAAAGACGAGAGGGTTTACGACTTTGGTGTGTGCTAGTCTGGCCGACGGGGTAGAAGGTCGTATAAACGACGACTACGACTACGACGACGTCGACTAGAGGGTGGGCCCACCACCGGAAGAGTGGAATGAGCCCGGGGTGAAGCGAGGCAAGGGGCTTGCGAGGACGAAGCAGCGACAGGAGATGGTGGATAGCCGGGAGCGGCTAGACTTCCGAAACAGTAAAACCGCGTCAGTGTGTGCGTTGTCCTCGTATTCCTTTTCTCATCCCATGAATTCTATCTCGTAAAACCCTCGTCTCCTGTCTCTTTCTCTCTTGCGTTCAGTTCTCAATTCCTAAAGCCCACCCACACCTTCTTGACTAAAACTCATCCCCTTTTAGAGCATCGACTACCACTACTACCACTGCTGCTGCTGCTACAACCACTACTGATGTTGCTGCCTCTATTACTACTAATACTGATTCCCTTGCTGGTTGGTCTGTGTATACCTGCGGCCCTATAAACCCTGGTCGTCCGTTCACGCTAGCCTGTTCACTCTGGCAATGTATCCAGACACAAGCGAAGGCCGTAATTTCGCAAGTGTCTGCGTGAAGCCCCCGACCTTGTTTTTGTGAGTTGGTTAGTTTGTATGTAATGGATGTGGATGTGTATGAGCTAAAGTTAGGATAGAATAGCAATGGTGGTGGTGGTGGTGGATACGTGAGTCGTGAGTCCTGAGTAGCACGATACACATGAAAGCTTTGGGGCAGTTGTGTGAGTTTCGAAACAGTATAGAGTTGAGAGACCATGCCGAAAGTTTGGTTACAAGTGTGTGTGGGTGTGTATGTGTGTATAGATTTGGGCTCGAGAGGAAGAGAGCTTGTATCAAGTGCGTGTAGAGTTTGAAACGCGTCGAGAGATGTGTGCAGGAATGGAATACTATTCAGGTCTTTCGTGGCATAAACGTTAGATGGCTACACCATCGGTCTGATATCGCCAATGACAGTGCCCGATCAATCGTAGACGCCATCAGGTGACACTGCTGCAGCCACTCTTATTACTATACTACACCGATGCTGGTGTACGTATTGAGTATTTTCTCGTTGGAAATGGAATTAGTTTTACTGGAATTCACGATCTGATTTCTCGGACATGAACTTTGATGAAATCGGGTAAATTAATAGATGATTGAAAATGATTAAGGACCAATGCTTGATAAATTAATGGCTTTGATAAGGATGATATGATGAATCCGCAATGACTGCATTCGATACTTTCAAGTAGATTTTATTAAGTTAACTTATTTTTTATAAAATATTTAAAAGCAGTATTAAGTAATAGGAATAGTATTTTTTTCTCTTCGACTCCGAGTTAATAATAATGATAAGTATAAAATACCACGAAGATGGCGTGTCGAAGAAACCTCGCAAATCCTCAAGTGTCAGCTGCTAATCCCCACGAGGATCTTAAATCATAGGTTTAATGTATATGATCAACTTCACTCTTGGGATCTGGCGATCTATTTTAATTGGCTGTTTCGGAAATTCAACACACTTACCCTCACTCTTGAGGATGACAATGACACCAGCATATATTATATATAGACCACCATCGATTAATACATTTTTAAGAAATAACCACAATAATAAAGGCAGGCTCATGTTTTTTCATTAAAGTATTCTTACCTACCTCAAGAGCACTTTCTTCAACCGTTTTCCATTCGAATACTCGACTGTAAAAACGAAACTTTAATTTGCTTTTCATAACACCGATACTTAAAGTTAAACCAAAGTAATAAAACGAAAAAACAGGATCAAGAGGAAAGAAATGATGGCATGGTGTGTATGTGTCTAATGTACATACCACGGAAATACTTTTTCCACCACAGCATGAGCTTCTGTGTGGGAAATTTAACGGTGCTTTCGCATAGTCACGTGCATGTTCGCAAAAGCAAGACAGAGAGAGCGAGAGAAGATGGAAATGGAGATGGAGCATTTGGGGAAAAGAGCGAGGGAGAGAAGGAGGAAAAGAGTGGAGAAAATAAGGGGTTTGCAGTAAAGAGCGTGAGTTGAAAAAGGAGAATGTGATGTTTGTGAGGTCGCGTTACTGAGTATACGTGGTACGGCATTAACGCGATGGCAGTAAATTCTGGATTGTGTGAGTGGCAATGGATATACTAGTGGGTGTACCGGGGGGTGCGTCTAGACTAGGTAGAGACTGCGTCGTCAACCTATGTATGTCCTCGTATCGCGGCAATAGGGGGTGGGTGCTGTTTAACGACTATCGGCGTATATATAGAGTAGAAAATGCTACCAAGGGGTAAAGAGTATACTGGAAATATTTTCCTGCCAGCTCTCGTGCGCGTTAACTATCCCGCTGCAACTTTTCCACTCACACACTCACATACTTAACTCCTACACCTTATTACATACATATGTATGTATAAAATTCATGTATGTTGATATTGTTTAAGTATAGATATATGTATACTGTTTACCAACCTACAGCGTATCTTTACTGCTATTATCATCCACATCATTACTCTATGTCTATTTATATTATAATCATATATTTCTCTCCACTTCACTTGGATTCTTATTGCTGTACCCTCGGGTTCATAGCGGATAAGTATTGTTTGTTTAAGTGGAGTCCATTTTTACTCGATACTTTTTCTTTACAAAGAAAATATTGAAGGAATGCTTTGGTGCTAAAGTGTACGAGAATTTTTCTTATTTATTTACTTATTTATTTTTTTTTTTTTTTTTTTCTAAAATATTATAACGAATCGGATGATGTGTATTGTACAGAGCGTGTACTCTTGAAGTCGACGGCATTGAGTGTAGGAAAAGAGAGTACATGAAAAATAAAGAAAAGAATTCTAAGAGATATATGCATATATGAAAAAAGAGAAACATGAGAGCCGTATACACAAGTGGAGTTTCCATATCATAGTCATAACTCCGGTTGAAATGTCAAATAAAATAAGGAATACACGAATAGTAGAAGAGAAGATGGAGCGAGGCAGGGTGTGGGTGAAGGTGAGGTAGAGGAAAGGAGGGTTGAGTGAGAGAGAGCAAAGTAAGGGGTGAGAGCATCATGGATAGAAGATGGAATAGAGGGGCGTTTATGACCGGAGGTTGCGTCTAGACCAGGTACGAGACGACCTCTTGCTGCTATATAGTAGAATAAACATCTCCCTCGCATTGTTGCTCTGTTTAACGACACACGAGGCATAGGGGATGTGATCTGATGCTATGTATGCCTACTATCCAAGTTCCTACTTCTCTGCTGTTAACTGCCCTGTTGCCGACAATACTCCCGTCCTCTGGGGGTTAACAGAGTGAATGGAATGCGCGTCTGTAAGTTTCAATCTTGGATTATCTGAGTCTTTTTTCGGCTGACTGCCAATATTTTACTCTACTTCTTGTACAAGTATTGAGTCAAACAAAAAAATTCGGTTTTATTTTTCTTTCAATGAATTAATTCAAGAAAATTTTTTAAAATAAATACATTGATTTAAAATTTGCTTTTATTATTGGTCTTCACTTCTACCAATAAATTTACACAGCAATTATATTACGGGTGCGTGTAAATATTATTATTCCAAATTTAGTATCGATGCCTGTCTATTTTATTATTAAATATTTATATTTGCTGATGAGTAACATTACTTCTGAAAAATATTAAATTCACAATTCAAGTTTTAAAAAAATATTTAAAATTTTGATATACGGAATTTTTTTTTTTTAGTTGAAAATTATTCACTGCTCGTAAAATAAAATATTACTTTATTTACTAATTTACAAATAAAAGTCCTTAACATTTTAAACGCTAATTAAATAATAAAATATAATTTACAAAAATAATCATTTATACTCTTCCTTCTTCCCTTCCACCCATAAATAAACACAATTATAGCATAATATAATTTAAATAATCAAGTAAACCGTCAGTTAGAATTTAGCTTATCTCTTTGTAATCTGTGTAGCGTTAATTCCTGGCTGCTTTTGTACGTAAGCGCAAGATTTCATCGTACACGTGAATGAGCTCAAGTGCTTTGGGTCTCTCTCAAGGTAAATGCGTCTACTTCAATACATATACATTATATATGAACCAAATTATTTGCGCATGCGTGTAACAGTACACAATCATGAAAAATTTTTTACTGAATCTATAATGATACATTTAAATCTACATAAGTATTTGTATAATATTGGTCTATACAAAGTAGTGACGGCCGTACAAATGCATTAAACTACAGACAGCGCGACGAAACTTTGTATGAGTGTAAGTAGTTAGAGTCTGTAGTAGTAGGACACACAACTCATCGTACTGACGACAGAGTGTGCGGGCCAACTGTTTGAACTGACGTTATACTCCACACTTGTGTAAAAGAGAAAGAGTAAGAGAGAAAGATAGAGGTAATGGTGTGAGGCAGGTCCGGACGGTCGATACCACAGTCTGTGTGCCTTTACTTTACTTCTTCTCTCTATATCTACTCAGGCTTATACTCTATACTGATATACACATATTTACTTATATATATATATATTCTATACCCTTGTGATATAACAAAACACCGTTGATCCGAGGTCCAGGTCCAATATCATTTCTCAGGCCTCTACAAATGTCTCCAAGACATTTTAGACATTTCACTGAAATCTCCTCTCCTTAATCAGTCTCAGTGTCTCACTACACGACTACACTTCTCTTCTCTTTGTCTCTAATACTATGGCCTTACCAGAGCTCTATATCTATATTTATGGTTTTCCTTTTTACTCCCAAGTTATTCGTCTTAGCAAATTCTCCAGCTATATTGACCGTTATATGTCATTATTTGTAGCACAGTTTGTCAGACGACCGCATCTAACATCTACGTCTCCTGATATTGCTCGTCATTAATCATATGCAAGGTAGTATTGTATATTAAAGTGCTGGGCTTTTGGCCGAAATATCAAGTGCATTTGTATAATATGTTATTAATCTTGATCAACTGGCTTTTACTTCAAAATCCAAGGGATTTGGATAACTTATTGAGAAGTTTACTTTAGAGCTGAGTTTACAGTATACCGTTATTATTATTATTATTTTGATAATGATGGATATACATATACATATGCATATATGTATATGTATGGAATATTTAACTTCATAAGCTACAGCTACTTAATTTAATACGATTATCGTATTATAGGTGTATTTGTAATTACTTAGTTATGATTTAAATTTAATTTATTGATTAACTTAACTTAGTGTATAGAGAATTTAAAAATAAATATTTTACCAACTAAATATTAAATTCCACAAATATTTATATATTTTTCATACAATATAAAATTTTCTGTACACTACTTCACTTAGATATCCAGCATCATGTGAAGACATGATGGTCCTTAAACCCGGAATTACATGGCGCCACACGCGCTTTTCAGTCTGTGAGAATTTTACTGAGGTTAAATCTACACGCACTTGCACGTATTATTATGTTATATTAAAGGGAGACTCTTCTTTTTTTAATTCTGTCAAGACCGTAGACATAAATACACACACAAAGCTTGGAATGATGATGATTGTATGAATCATGAGGAGTGTATGCAGAAAAGTTAATTCTTCTTGCGGGGGTTGATTGAGGTGCCGAAGAGTTGATTATGCTATTATCTTGTAATAATATAAGCGTCATGCTTTACATGCATAAGTCTTTTTAAACAATTTTATGCTGAAAATAATAATGCTACTGCAAATTACTCAGATACAAGTGGCGCCAAGAATTATATTAACAATAATCTTTTACATTTTCACTGATTACATGGAAAGAAAATTATAGGGAGTATTCCTATGCATTATAGGAATGGTTCCTATAATGGTATAGGAATTGTACCCATACTACTATAGGAATGGTTCCTATATATAAGAGGAACCATCCCTATACCATTATGGGAACCATTCCTATACTATTATAGAAATGGTTCCTATAATATTATAGGAACCATTCCCATAAATTATAGGAACCATTCCTATAATACACAGAAAAAAAAGTTATCTTGAGTCAAGAAAATATTTTTGAAGACCACCGTTTTCGGGAACCAAGTCAAGATTTTCTTGAGCTAAGAGAATTTATCTTGGTCAGATAAAATTACTACTTTATCTGAGAAAGTTTAGGTCTCCAAAAAAATTTTCTTGAATTAAGAATATTTACCTTCAACCAAGAATTTTTTTTTTCTGTGTAGTGTAGTAACCATTCCTATAATATTACTCTCTAAACATGAATAAGTGAAATAAAAATGAATAAGTGAATATTCACTAATTCTGAGTGCAAACCGAACCACTTATTTTGAAAAGTGGTTCGCACTTAAAATTAGTGAATTTTCACCAATTTCACTTATTCATGTTTACAGAGTATAGGAACCGTTCCCATAAATTATAGGAACTATTTTTATAATTATGGGTAACATTCCTATAATTATAGGACGTGTTCCCATAATTTATGGTCGTCATTCCTATACTGGTATAGGATGAAATTTCACAAAATTATAGAAACCATTCCCATAATTTTCTTTCCGTGTATCTAGTTTCAAACCAAAATCAATGCTTTTGATATTTATTTCAAGTCAATATATTATATATTATATATGTTAAAATAATTTAATATCTTTACAGTACCCATACGTCGTTTGTCTATAGACGTTATTTTTGTACGGATAATGAAAAGTTCAAAGAAGAAATTTTTTTTATCCCTCATTTCTAATTTTAATATCAAAATAAAATAAAAAAAGTAAATTATAGTGTAAAGTATTTAAGTACATGGAATTAATTCTATTATTGTTTAATTTACCACTTTCACCCTTTTCATATAAAAAGTAAGATGTAAGAAGTAAAATGGTCTTTTAAAAAAAATGATAAGTATACATGGAGTGATCGAGTACTAGTTCACTGATCGGGTACTGGGTTTTTTTCCTTAAATTAGACATAATATGCTCGCTTCACTCGCCTTCATTCTTTAAAAAATCCCGCCACTATCTCAGTCGACCAATCGACAACCAAATAACATAGTCACAGAAGTGACGTAAAACAATACGACATCCGGTCATCAACTTTTTAGAAGAGGATCGTACAAATAAATTATCGAAAGCTCGTTTGCTTGAAAATTTTGCGTAAAAATTGTCCACGGCCCACTTTGCCCTGTTCTCAATTTCGCCCCTATTTATAATTTTTTTTTTAAATTTTTAACCCATTGTGGCCTACAAAGTCTACTTCCTTTCCCTTCCTGTCTTTTTTCAGTTCTATAAATTTCTTACTTGTTTTTAAATGTTTTATTTCAAATCTACAAAACAAATATATTTATTCAGCTATTATTATTTTCCTCTATTGTATTTATACTACTATTATCATAATTATTTTTCCCAGTAAGTATTACGGTCCGACTCAAAGATACTTCAATAGCATTCCATAATTTCAGGTTATCCGGTTGAGTCAACACACAATTTTATTTCTTAAAATACAAACGATCGAGCTCGAAATACGGGTTGTCTTTCACGAGTCATTTGATCTAATGCTTTCCTTTTTATTTTATATTCCACAAGAATATACACGGTATTGATTATTCTTTTCTATCTGCTGGTACACAGAGTAATGGTAAATTCAATTTCACATGAGAGTATATTTGTGTATATGAATGTGTGTGTGCGTGTGTGTGCAATGTGCGTTGATATCCTACTTCTTCACCCGCTCAGGGTGTACAAGAGACAGCGTAATAGAATTGTCTCCATTATTAATGAGACGTACGCTTTGCAGTTACGAGCAAGCCCTCACTTTGCTATAAGAACGACAAGTCGTGCAGCTACGATTTTCTTTCTCTCTCATTCTCATTTTCTCTTTCCCATATATATGTATATATGTATATAGTTAACTTGCTCTTTCTCCTTCTCCTTCTCTTTCTCGTTTACTCTCACGACTGCTTTACAAAGCTACTCTTGACTTATTCAAGTTGGCTTCGGGTTCTCCGCGGAAACCAATGGAAGGAAGTTTCTTCGGTTAGGCTCTGTACTGCATCTACGGCCATATATATGTATACATGTTTATACATACATATATATTTTGAAATAAGTTCGCGTCAATACATTGTCGCTTCGATAAGTGAGTTACAGTAATGGTGCCCCATTGAATTATGAGACTGTGCAAACATCTAAGTCAGGATGATTGTCGATATAAGGAAACTCAGTATTCCAATACAAAGTTTATCACTCGTCTTAAAGTTACGAAGGAAAACTAAAATCTATAAACCATCAATTCTAAAAATTTATCACAAAACATTCTTACCAAACTAAAAACTTTAAAACTTTCCATAAAAAAAAACTAATAATTTTTATCCATAGCTAAATTGCTGAATTCATTTAATCAATTCAATTAACTTAAAGCTAGGTCGACATATTTTTCATTTTAAATAATAAAAAAGTTTATTACCTTTCATGATAGAGAATAATAAAAGAAAAAAAGTAAAGAAAAATAAGAAGCTGTCGCACAAAAGTAATTTTATTAAATGTATGGATCAAAAAAGAAAGATAAAGTTAAATAAAATAAAAAATATTTGATGGCGTTCATAAAAGAAGAGTGTGTGGTTTAGGTCGTCGTGTACAGCAAACACTCCCACTACTACTACTAGGACCACTCGTAGTCGACGACATATGAAACTACTACACCTTGAGATTCTCTTCAAAGGACATCATTTCTAGAAACGGACGACGGCTGTTCTCTTCTGATGCTAGTTTCATTCGTGATGCTCTTTGTGAGTAGTATGGGACCTGAGGGTTACTCTCTCTACACACATACACACACACACACACATGCACACACTTAGACATCTACAATCAACATAATAGTGATAGTATTAGAGGAAACCACCCTTTTTCATTTATACATACATACATATGTTGCGTACAAAGTAGTATTCTACACTAAAACTCCATTTCATTGATACACATTCAGTTGACGTCTTTCTGTGTGCGTGAGGACGTTGCAAAAGTATTTTATCTTATTTAACTCTATCTCATTCCTCCATACCATCTAGTATTCACTCAAGCTCATCTACCCCTTACATTTTTTTTGAACTAGATGGCTAGACTGTGAGGTTAGATCCCTAGCACTGGCACTAGAATATTGTATGACCCAACCACCGAACGTACAGCATATAACCTGTCTCTCTTCATCAAAACCTTCATTTTCTCTTCTACACTCTTTTTTCTTTCCCTCGATCCTTTTTCATCTTTGTCATAACTTTTTTTAGTTGAACCTTTCCTTTCTTTCCCCTTACGGTTCTATCCGGGCAGCTTTGAGCTTGCAGCTTTTTGCAGAAGTTCAACCACCTCAGAACGATGCACGCAGAGCCGACGCACGCAATCCCCGAAACGTTGAGCGCTGACGACGACGTAGCCCACTACCACTACTACTTGCTCCAACATTACTACCATTACCATCGTCATCGCTACTGCCGCCGCCGTCTCGACTAGACCAGCTCTGTACTCTCTACGTAACACCCCTCCACCTCGCAGGAGGAGTTATACCGAACTCAACTATATAAACTACACCCGGCATAGCACGAAAGACGTTTCTACCAACGGTGAACCAAGCTAGACGAAAATTGCATCGGGATAGTTGAGTGGCGTACACCACTTTTACCTATTATCCGGCGACATGAGAGAAAGAGAGAGGTCTATTTGCTGTAGAGTATACCGCTGAAAGTTAAAATACATCCTAAAAACTAAATTCAAACAAATGTTTTGTTATTTTCACTATTTTATTTGTTTTTAACGAAAAAAATAACAAAACAATTGTTAACACGACAAATACTGTTTTGTTTTCCGTATACGCTTATAAATTATATATTTTTTATACTGCTTTTTTTTTTTAACGGAATTTTTTATCACTTGTGCGAATTATACTCGGTAGTATGTACACGGAAAGAAAATTATAGGGAGTATTCCTATGCATTATAGGAATGGTTCCTATAATGGTATAGGAATTGTACCCATACTACTATAGGAATGGTTCCTATATATTATAGGAACCACCCCTATACCATTATGGGAACCATTCCTATACTATTATAGGAACTATTCCTATAATAGTATAGGAACCATTCCTATAATAGTATAGGAACCATTCCTATAATAGTATAGGAACCATTCCTATAATAGTATAGTAACCATTCCTATCATTATAGGAACCATTTTTATAACATTATGAAAATGGGAATAGCTCCTATAATTATAGGAATGGTTCCTATAATTCATGGAAATGGTTCCTATAATATTATAGGAACCATTCCTATAATAGTATAGGAACCATTCCCATAAATTATAGGAACCATTCCTATAATTATAGGAACTATTCCCATAATGGTATAGGTATCATTCCCATAATTATAGGAACTATTCCTATAATTATGGGTAACATTCCTATAATTATAGGACGTGTTCCCATAATTTATGGTCGTCATTCCTATACTGGTATAGGATGAAATTTCACAAAATTATAAGAACCATTTCCATAATTTTCTTTCCGTGTAGTTATAATTTGAATAAAAGTAACGATCATGATATCATGAATACAAATTTAATTTATGTCTTGTAATTAATAACTCTTAAATTATTTAAATTAAATTAAATTTGAACGTTTAATTTCTTAATTTTTAATGGACATTAAATGTTTTATCTTAACTAAAAGATACAGAAATTTATTGCAATAATTGTTTTTATTTTCCATTCCACACTTTTTAAAAATTGTTCTTTAAAATCCGTATTCATTCTCGATTTTTTACAGTGTACCAAAACTAAATTTATCATTTCAAATTTTTATCTTTTATTAAAACGCCAAAGAATAATGAAATGCTTATTATAAGTAAGTTAATCATTTTAATTAACTAAATATTTTTGACCAAAAGTCCGTTACTATCTTACAGTTTGTCAGAATATGAAATAAATACACACACGACAATAAACAAATAAAAGCACCCTTGCATATGCTTAGCATCCTATTATACCAGAGAGCTCCCGTACTAAAACGTCGCTGGACAACTGTTGCTGCTTATGTATATCCATTATTATGACAGAAGTAACAACCACAGCAACAGCAACAGCAGCAGCAGTATTATAACTGCCAGACACTGGTGGCCATCATTGCGCACTTATCCTCGGCCGTGAGAGCCTAAAACGCACGTTAGTCATATATATCCTATCCAGCAAATCTCCATCAAGTTGATGTTTGTACACCAGTGTTTGATGCATGTATACACCTATGGGTGTTGATTCGTATCTTCTCGCTTACAAGAACCTCTACGCATTATCCTCATTATTAAATCCATATAAACGAACAGGTACTTTATATATATTCATATTTGTATACGTATACATAAATACGGTGTACATTACTCGCGAGCTTTTGTCGGATAACAAAAGGACACTGAAAAACTTGAAGGGTAGACATGACAAATGTAGTTGACACCAGGTTACTTCGAGTTCTATTGCTACTATTTTTATTTTTTTTTTACTGCTATTATTATTTATTATGTTATAGAATGTATGTATATTTAAATATATATGAATACACATGTGTATGTAAGTGTGGCCTCAGCAACATTGCTGATATGCTATACACTCGAGAAATCTTCCTCGACTATCGAAAACGCGCACGCCACAACCGACGCTTTATTATCATTACGCTTCGTGCATCGCGATAACACGAGCAAGCTCGCGTAGACTGAGGCAAGCGTTAATAAATGCATTTGCCGGTTACTATAAACATAATTCTGTGTATATATGTAGGTATGTATGTACATATCATGAGAAGAAGGTGAGAGAGAAAGGGCATAAAAAAAAGTTTTAAAGTGTAAAGAGAGTTAAAGAGGATTGAGGGAGTTGGTGAGAAAAAAGAATGAGTGTGTAACATCGTGATGGATTTTTTTTATCTTTTGTCAATGTTTATTTGCTACAGTGTGAGGCTGTGTATGAGAAGAACGTGCCGCCGGCTGAGACATACGTGAGGATCCTCTAGTTAATGTGATTTCCCACAGATAACTTTTTGATACCGTGCTATGGAAATAGCTGTGTTTTTTTTTTTTTGTTTTTTTGAGTGTTAAAAGTATAAAAAGTATGAATGATTAGTTGTCGTGTGTACGACAATTTATGGGGTAGAATTTTAATAAAATAAAATTATGAAAAGTAATTATTTTTTGATTAATTATTAAAAACTACTTTCGACTATCGAATTTAGTAAAAAGCAAATGAATTATAAATTGATTATTTGCTACGTAATTTGTTATTAGTTAATTATGTGAATTTTTATTCACTTATTGACTTCAAAATGGGTTTCAAATTAAGCTTCAGACTTTTTGTAAATTAATAAAATTAATTATTGAGAAATTAAGTCTTTGTACTGATAGCGAGATTATAATTATAATCTTTCTAAAAATTTAATTCCGGTTTTAAATTTTAATTAAGTGAACTTGTATATTTATCTGTAGTAAATGGAGTTTAATGTAGTGATTAATTGACAAGCAAAATGCTCAGCAAAATAATTTCGCAAATCGTTGCACGTCTTATCATAACATTCCATGATTTAATATCAAATCATTAATTTATTTATTTAAGAAAAATATACATAAGAAAAATATATAATAAAAATCTATATATAAGGGAAGAGGGGCAAAATGGGCCTCTAAATTTTTTGGAGCCCATTTCGCCCCCAGCGGCCTACTTAACCCCCCCTCCCCCTTTCCCTACATAAGAAAAATTTTGCTTATTAATTATTTTTCTGTTTTCGTATTTTTCTTTACAGCAAATTGTAAATTTAATCAGTATACCAACATTTTTCTTGCTTAAAAATTATCGAAACTAATTCATTTTTATGTGTCCACATATTTAAAATAATTCTCCATACTCAAATTACAATTTTTATTAACTCCATTTTTATCGCCAACAGATTTTCAATTTAAAATCATATTAATTGAGGAAATTAATTACAACACGGAAAGAAAATTATAGAGAGTATTCCTATGCATTATAGGAATGGTTCCTATAATAGTACAGGAATTGTACCCATACTATTATAGGAATGGTTCCTATATATTATAGGAACCACCCCTATACCATTATGGGAACCATTCCTATACTATTATAGGAACCATTGCTATAATAGTATAGGAACCATTCCTATAATATTATAGAAACCATTCCCATAAATTATAGGAACCATTCCTATATTATTATAGGAACCATTCCTATAATATTATAGTAACTATTCCTATAATATTATAGGAACTGTTCCTATAATAGTATAGGAACCATTCCTATAATATTATGAAAATGGGAATAGTTCCTATAATTATAGGAATGGTTTCTATAATTATATGAAGGGTCCCTATAATATTATAGGAACTATTCCTATAATAGTATAAGAACCATTCCTATACTATTATAGGAACTATTCCTATAATAGTATAGGAACCATTCCTATAATATTATAGGAATGGTTCCTATAATTTATAGGAATCGTTCCTATATATTATAGAAACCATTCCTATAATATTGTAGGAACCATTCCCATAAATTATAGGAACCATTCCTATAATTATAGGAACTATTCCCATAATGGTATAGGTATCATTCCCATAATCATAGGAACTATTTCTATAATTATGGGTAATATTCCTATATCTATAGGACGTGTTCCCATAATTTATGGTCGTCATTCCTATACTGCTATAGGATGAAATTTCACAAAATTATAGGAACTATTCCCATAATTTTCTTTCCGTGAAGTTTAATATTTGATATATTCAACTATATATTTTTTATAATGATCACTTACATATCTATATATATTTCAAATTTATACTCATTTGATATTTTTAATATCGCTTATTTCTATAATAAAAATCCGTTTCTTTGATGTTTATCAGCAAAAATAAAAATAAACATCCAAATAAAATGCAGCAATGATAACTGTATGTATGATAATAATGTGAAACTGGTTATACATTTTAATATATATATACCTAGAAAGAGTGGCGTAGAACTCGGGAATAATAATAAATCGTGTCTGATGTAGAGCAATTCAAGGATGACGTCACTTGGATTTTATGCATCACTTTTTCATTTTATTGATATTGCGTATTCCGGTCTTCATTTTCTGTCATCTATTCTTTTGTGTACACACCAAGTTTCAGTATTATTATTATTATCATTTATATATTTATATTTATATTATTTTTAGATGAGAATACTTGAAATGATGTGACTGGGTTCATAATTTAACTACCCACACAAAATCAAACAACTTCAGCTACCGCGTACATGCATGCATATATATAATTATTAAATGTTTAATCTTATGCGTCTTGCAGGTGATATTACGGAAGTACGCGATTAATCTCGATTCGTTAAGAATAATTATACATCTCTCAGAATATATATATATATATATATATATATATATATATATATATATATACATAAACTGAGTTTGAGGTGATTTATGTTAAGCAGACATTCAAACCGTTGATTTAATCAAAATTGATAATCATTGTAAGATTTGCGTGTTACTGCAAACTGTTTCTTAATTAATAGTATGTTCATATATTAAACATATATGAAACGTTTTATACATATACATTAGCATTACTTAGCTAACTAACAAATTAACCTAATGAGAAAATATATATTTTTTATATTACAGCTATATAATTACTATTTTTACAATAATAATAATTATAATTACAAGTCACTTAATTTTTTTTTATTTATAATAGTGGCTTTTTGAATCAAACAAGTTGATGTAGATAATTAATAATTATATTAAATGCACTTGTATGTAATCTTGCAAACGTTTTATAGAGAAGTGAAGTGAAGGGAGCGACTTAGCGGCTGAGAAAATTTATCAGAATTAGAATTTAGTGCACATGAGAATCAAAGAAACAGTGATTTATGTCAGTAGTACAAATAAGTGTATATTCAATTGCAACCATTTGTAAAAGCACTTTAAACGCGCACGTGCTCACGATGTTACAGCACTTATTTGCAGTTCTTAAGTACAATAATATATTCCGATCTGAATAAAGGCCCTTTTATTAAATAAACTTGATAGTTATCAATGTACACGTAAGAAAATGCTGGAGTTAAATTTACCACACTAAACTAGTAATAATTGAACTACACTTTGTGGTCATCGCATCGACAAATAGAGTAGCATAAATGGCACTGTATAAGATTAATCTCTACTGTAGTAGTTCTATTTACTATTCGACTGGGGTAAAAATTTTTAGGCTCTGTAACTACTCAATGTAGTATGGAAAGCTCATCCTGTGGTTTCTTTAACCACACAATTCTATAAGAATTAGTTGGTATTACAATTTTTGGAGTATACAATGTCACATAATTTGTGAAATCTACTCCAATGGGAAGTAAAATGACTGATAAACCGAAACAACAGCGCCACCAACTTTTTTACCCCTGTGTGGTTGTACTAGCTCCACGATTGTAGTTATAATTACTACATCTTTGTATGTGAATTATAATTATTCAATGAAACTATGTTAGTATACGGAAAATACAATATAGTAGTGGCTACTCTCTGGGATAGTATTGAGTACTTTCTGTAAAAAAAAAGAAAACTTCAGACAGGACTGTATGCTATCTAGACTGTATCCACTACTCTCTGGATAGTACTGAGTACTATCCCGGACAGTAGATGTCACTACAGTTTGTGTACCACAATCGACTAATAGTCATTACTAAATATGTAGTGATCCTATATATTACTAGTTATTGTAGTATATAAATCCCCGATTGTGGTAAATTTAACTACACCTTTTTCTCCGTGTAATGATACATAATTATTTATTACTCATAAATACATTTATTCAATGAATAAATAATAAAAGGTATTTTTTACTTTAAATTTAATGTATTTAATAATTATCAAAAATATGATAATAATATATTCCTACAAGAGCATAAATAATAAATTTTATTAACTAGATAAGAGTGAAGGGAATTATTCGACAATCATCTTCTTATTTTTATTTCTCTTTAGAGAGAATCTCAAGTGGATTTATCCCGTCAAAAATTCTGAAATTTGCACACGTTCTTATCTCAGCTCGTTAAATAAGACTCTTATGAATGTACCAAAGTACAAATGTACGAGGGAACAAATGCAAGAAAGGAAGAAAGAAAAAGAACTCGGTAAACTTTTATTTTTACATATTTACTTTTTTTTTCTCACGTCTCACAATCGACAGTTTGGAAAAAAAAACGCTCTATCTCCGTTAGCGCTCAGTAGAAAAAGAGAATAAGAGTAAAAATGAAAGACCCGGACACATGCAATGGTTCTCTGGTATATAGTTCAGCGGTTAGACAGACAGTTTGATAACCATGATCGGAGTGCTTAGAAATGCACGCTGGGTCACGCTCGCCAGACAGGTAAATACCCTCCGTATTTTCTTCTCGATGGATCCTACTGTCCTTTTCTCTTCTCTTCACTACACTAGATACCAGTACTTCTATAACTTGAGAGAAAACGCACACATCCAAAGGGCGAAATATGTGTGAGTCCTGGCTAGTCGGGTTCTGTATCCTCTTAGCTTACGTTTTATTGAACTTTTTTACAGTATATATCCAATTCGAAAAAAATATAGCATCCTCATTCAATGAAAAACACGTTTATTATTAATAATATTAATCCATTATCTTACATGCATACACAATAACTGGATTATAAATTATTCAGAAAAGAAAATAGAGGAAATAAACACATCGTCAATAAAAATATCAACAACACAAATTTATATAACGATTTTTGTATTTAAACTATAACCTGTGGTAGAGTCATTTTTGTCCATTATTTATGCAAAGGTAATGCAAAAAAGAAAATAATATAAAAACAATATGTACAGAAAGGGAAAACAATAAATGGTATAAATAAAAAACAAGGCTAGAGTCAACACGAATAAGCTTTCAGTGCAATTCGCTTAGAAAAATATATGTACTCAATAAAGTTTATAACTATAAGTCAGAGGAAACTCCTAAATCGTAAAAAAATTAAACGATTGAATATGTTATCTGTCTATAGATATATACATAAGTAGGTGTTTGCGTAAATGCGTATTCATTATTTACAATGTAACAACAGTGAACAATAATCGTAAGTTGTATATCTTTGAGAAATACTAAGGCACTGGTGAATGAACTGTCGTGGGCAAGAAATCTAAAGACTGTTTCTGAAGACTTAGTTTTTATTACGTTAGGTTTTCCAAGATTTCTGTTATACACGCCGAAAAAAAGTGGCAATACCTCCCATTTTAACGAAGTTACTATTTTCATCTTTACATTTGAAAGAATCTCATTATCCTGTTTAAAAAAAACAATTCAATTTTAATACTATGTAGATTGGCATCTGTCATTTATCATTGAATAAATCGTTTTGTTAAATCAGGGTATTTTATGTTAACTTTTCTTTCACGGATAGAAAAATATAATAATTTCTACTATATCAATATCGTAATAATTACAATAGCAAAATTTTTAACTGCAATTATCTTAATTAGCCTGTTTCCTCTGAAGATTTAAAAAAGATCCGCCAGAGGCAGCAGTAGTGCGGGTCACAAATGTTTTTAATTCTCTATCGACAGTAACGTTAAACGCATGGCTTATTATTAAAATAAATAAATTAATAAAGCGAATAAAAAATATTAAAAAATAAATTATCATGCCGACCAACCATAGGGCATTCGTGAATTGCACTTCTGACAGTCGATATAAGCTAGATGGTATAAAATTTGTGATGTTTGTAAAACCTCAAGTTGACACGAAAAACTGTTTGGAGTGGTAATACGTAAAGGTCCAAAACTTGTCAGTGCTACTGATAATTCATGTATTAAAATGAATAGTTAAGAGTGCTAATAACTATGAAGAAGATGTCAAAAATTAATTTTATCTCTGAGTGCATAGATAATAATAATTACAGAATTTAAGTCCTCTTCAACACATCTCTGCTTTTTTTTACAATCCTATCCCCCCTCCTCTCCCCCCGCACTACTGCTGCCCCTGGCGGATCTTTTTTAAATCTTCAGAGGATACAGGCTAATATATTAACAATTACAATATGTATAGTTACATCTATTACATGAGTTGGTAACCATTACAATCTTGCATTAATATTAACAATTTTACGCAGCTATGACTGGTTGTTTTATGTACCAACTAAGATAGTAGACGTTTCTATCCTAAATACGCAAAAGTACTATAAAGCATAGAAGAGCCTACTTTTTCCACATAATAGTACCCGGAGAAAATCTTATTATACTATCTACGATACTAAATTTTTAATTTCAACTATTTGAAATATCACATACAATATGATAACCATTTCCTATTGCAGAATGGTAATAATGACTATTTTTGTTTTCCGTTCGTAGTATGTCGATCTATATTTTAGTTTTTTGGTTACTTTTTAAATTTATTTTTAATGCCTGATTCGTCTTTTTAATCCACTCAGCTCGCGAATATAATAAGAAGGATTAAAGTGAATGAAAAATAAACCAGGATAGAAAGTAAAAAGATATTTAAAAAAAGCAAATAAAAAGAACATGAAGAAGATAAAGAAGGATAAAACGGTCTTATGATGCACCGGGCGCATTATGATAGGCTGTAATTACCGGCGGCATTAATTAGCCGTTTGATATATGAGTCTACCGAGAGCTGGCACATGGATCATTAGGTTCGTACGCACTGTGCCGTGAGTAAAACGTGTTACCTGTAAAACTTAGTACCCGTAAGTATAAATGAATATTTATATTCATATATATGAGTATATATGTTTTATATAATTATTAATTTGTTTGTTTTTTCGGTCACTATTTTCTTCGACTGTTTACAGCTTATCTTGTTCTTGATATTATTTATGTGATGTTTAATGTCTTTGTCGTACTTGCAGTTGAATTGTAAGAGTGCAAGTTTAAGGTATGAGAGACTTACCTCGGGAGTTGTAAACAACTTGCTTCTCTATATGTAGACCTTCCTTTGGTAACGCTGCCTCTGGGTAGACATCCCCATAAACTACATTTTATCTATCGTAAATCGATGGCCAACGTATTTCACCCCGAGCAGCTTCGCGTTACAATGCCGCTCAATTAATGCCAAACTCTTTGTCTGATTTATTTCCTAACGCGTGTGTGTTATATATTGTTAAGCGATCATATGTGTGCTATAGACAATCAATCGTGTGAAAATTTAAGAGGTGCGTAAAAAGAAGTTTAATTTATAATTTTACGGGCGATATTTTTTTATGACCAAAATAAATTGCCAAATCTAATCTGAGTTATTTGACAGGATTGAGATTAATTGTGCCCGACAGTTTTAGTTTTGCAGAACAATCATTACTTTTCTTATAACACGATTGAAGTATAGTTTTATGACATAAAAGTTTTTAATTTTTGTTTCTTATCCTTTGTCATAAAATTTGACTTCTAAATAAATTCACGAAAAAAATAGTCTGAGAACGGCCTGACTCTGTGGGCCAGCCCTAAAACTTCCCGCTGTTTTCGAGCTTAAAGAGTATATACGCTTATACATACACTCGGACATCATCTTGAAATTAGTTAGAATAGCTTCCTAGAACCTCAAAACCTCATCAAGATCTGTTAGAAATTCGATTTTCGAAAATCGGACTGAAACCAAAAACTTGTCTTTTTTATGAAAATTTAAAATTTTCTTAGCGGAAAGTTGAAAATGGCTGCCATTTCTATTACTTTCTTCATTTTTGTGTTTTGTATTGCGCATGGTCATATTGTTGGTTTTATTTTCAGCATAGATAACCTTCACTCAAAAATAATATTGCTGTAATAGTAGTACCGTTAGATTATAGTAACCATCTAAAGTTTTGAAAATCATAGATTCTTGATATAGCAATACTTTCTGTGCGTAAAGGCTAGATTGCTATTTTACCTATACGATGTTTTGTTAAATCAACTATCTATATAGTTATAGATGGTTGCTACGGCAATACGTATTGATATATTTACAATCTGGATTGCTATATTAACCATCTGGATTGCTATATTAACAATTTGGATTGTTATAATAGCAATCTATACAGGAATCGTTAAAGCAGCAATACCAAGTATGGGAAACATAACCAAAGAATATGGTTAAATTGACAATACTTTTATTTAAAATTGAAGATAGTTGATGCAGCAATCTAGTATTGCCAAGTTAACCATACATTTTGTTATGACAACTATCTACCATTAGCAATACTTCAGATGGTTACCATAACCTCATTTTTTTTCAGTGTTTTATTCATTGAATTTTTGCCGTCTTATTTGACGCAATATCAGAAGGGTGCGATTTCCAGACTAAACCAACATTATTTTTTTTCGGTTCCTTCCTATTATAACATTGCATTCACTCACAAAAATAATTATTATTATTATTTCTTGCATATAAGAGCACCACCTATTGATCACTTTTTACACTCCAATATTTTTTCTTCTTATAGCTATTTTTTTTGTAATTTTTGTTTAAACAAATGTTTTTATTATTGAATAAGCGAGTGAATTTTGCACCGTTGAATTTTCCAGCTTTTCATTATTATAAAAAAATTATATTATAAATATGTTATAAGTTGAAATTTAAGAAAAATAACGCATAGAAATAGATAACAATCATTATTGTTTTTCAGATAATGAAGGTAAGTATTATTTGCTGGGCAGTTTAGTAAATATCTTGGTGAGACTCGTTAAAATTTACATGAGGTTTTGGATCGGAGATTGAAGATTGTGGAAGGATGTAGAACGGGATATAAATGAGAGAGGATATGGAGGAGGATGAAGCTGGAAGGAAACTTTGGGATTCTCGATTGTTATTGCCACTAACTAAGCTACTTAGTTGGAGGAATCCTCAGCTGATTGTCTCGTACTAATCAAGATCTTATAGTCTGCCAACTGCAATTGCTTTTACTCGATTATTGCATCCACAATAAAATAGTAAATATTGTGACATTAAAAATATAGAGGATATTACTTCCTATTATTATGAATTATCATTTATATATTAAGAGCTACTATAACATAATTTATTTCTAATTGGATAATTTTTTAATGAACAAGGAATCAATAAACTTCATATTTTCTATGTCGCTGTATTTAAATGTCTAGTATATATTAAATTAGATTTTAATTTTACTCAAGAGATAAAGATAAATATATAATTCGATGCTTACTTATAAGTTGATAAAAAATTTTCATTAAATAAATTAACAAGAAAAAAAAATGATAGCAAATTATAAAACTGATAAAAATAAATGGTGTAAATTGATAGCCATTTAATAAAATTGGATATATAGTAAAAAACCAAAGTAATTTAAATATGTTTTTTAATACAATTGTAACTGAATACTAAGCTACGAATATAATGTGCACAGAAAAAAAGGATTTCTTGGGACAAAAAAATTGTTACGTATTAAAATTGAAAACATAAATATTCATAACACTGAAATTAGCCAATGTCTAATAATTTTTTGAATTTTTCAAAGACGATAAATTGAAAAATGAACATTTTGGAAAATTGCAGCTACAGTTTTTTTAATTTTCTACATGTGCATATTGTTAGTTTTTTTTTTTTTTTTAATAAATTGTTGACAGAAAAATCCAAAAATTGTTATGTCTGCTAACTTCAGATCGTAAATTTTCTTGGAAGAAGAAAAACTTTTCTTGGGGTAAGCAAAAATATTTCGGAGAGAAAACAAACTTCTTAAGCCAAAAAATTTTTTCTAATTCTAAGAAAAGTTTTGTTTTGAATTTATGATGCAAAATTTTTATTGCCCCGAGAAATTATTTTATGGATATTGACAATCAAAATTATTCAATAATATCTTCATAACTCAGAACGGTAACTATACTCTTTTCTCTAAGTAAGTAGGAATATTTACTGGTCGAAAGAATAACTTGATAATTATGTGCGCAATTGCTGAGCACAATTATAAAGTTAAGCTCTAAAAGTGATAAACAGAAACTTGATTTATTATCATGATCAGAGAAGTTGGTGACTAATTAACCTCCTGATACAAGATTTCATGTCTCCACAGTGACTAATTATTTTCCTGTTCCTCGATTATTGTTCTTGGTTAGCATTGAACGAGTCAACAAGCCAGGGCATGCGGGAAGCGGGAAAGATTCTCGAGAGAAATTCATGAATTCACATTCCCATAGTATATATGAAGCTCTTTCTCTGTATAACCCAACTCTCTAATAACGTCATGATGCTGTTGTCCTTCTGTTGTGTGTAAGATACTATAACTGTATAATAGTAGAGAAGGTGCTGGAGCTAGTAGTAGTAGTAGTAGTAGTGGTAATAGTAAATAGGGTATACAAGAAATACCTAGTGTGTTATCCAGTACAGAGGTATAGAGGAGTTTCCGGGCTTAAACGCAAGAAGAAAGCATCACCCGTAATACCGTGTCTGTAATATTTGAACCTTTGGATTCTAATGATTATTTTGCCTCTCTGATTCTCATCGTTATCTATTATCTTTTTCTATGGTCGCTCCTGAGAATACGCGGCCAACAATATCCAACTAAGGTATTTACTCATACCCAAGAACTTGTATCGCAATGTTACAATAATTATATGCTAACATTGCATTAGTTTTTAATTTTTACTGTTTTAATCTAGGAGATATTTCCTCCAAAAATATTTACGGTATTATTTTAAAAATAATTCACAGATTTTTTTTTATTTTATTCACAAATTTAGTAAGAAAAACTTGAAAAACTGTTGACCCTGTAGGCCAACCCCAAAACTTCCCGCTAATTTCGAGTTGAGAGAGTTCGAAAACATTATTGGTAAACCTTTGAGCTCTGCGAGGTCTAAAAACAATTGGACCGAAAAAACATACATTTAGTAGAAAAAAAGTAATTTTTGACCAACGACATTTTTGGAAAAAATCAACTGATTTGCACGTGCTCTGTGAGAATGGAAATCCCTGATTCAGAAATCTAATTTGGAATAATTCAAACACGATCCAAAACAATTCAAAGTTGGCTAAATTGACTATATATAGGTATACACTGTAGCATGGATTGAATCATTCCAAATTAGATTTCTGAATCAGGGATAGCTTATTGAGACTTGATTTTGATCGAACTTAGAAACTACTTGACCGATCGACACTAAAATCAAATTAGTTCTAAGTCTTAGTGAGGCTTTTCGGTTGTCGCAAAGCGACTCCAAATCGATTGATTCGTTCCAAAGATGTCGGACAAAAAAAGGCATACACATAGAAATACACACGGCTGGACGTCCCTCCGGAAATAGTCTGAATAGCTTCCTAGGATGTTAAAACGTCAAGATCTGCAAAAAACTCAATTTTCGAAAATTGGACAGAAACCCATAACTTACTTTTTACGAAAATTTTTGATTTCCATAGCGGGAAGTTTAAAAATGATAAAATTTGAATTGAATTAAAATCTAACTTTGACTAATATAAATTAAAAATCCATTTTACACTCATTGCAATATAAATTTAGAATTCATTTGATATCGATTATAATGTAATTACTAAAATAGTCAACGTCAATTATTTTATTGAATCAATACAAAATTTTACCATGTTTAATCGTCGAATATTTATGAGTTGATCCATTAACTAATTCCTCATAATTAAATAATTTTAATTTATAATTTAATTATATGAAGATTTTATAATCTATTTAGATAATTACTTTTCTCAATAATATTATCAAAAGTTTGTTAATTAGAAAAATTAATTATTATTATTTTTTTATTTACATCGAATTAAATCTTATGATGAACAAAAAAAAATTAGCTTATAAATAAATGTTACAAAAAAAAACGTTTTCGTAGATATCTGTGTTTTATTCTCTCTGCACTTTGTCAAAAAATATTGCAAAGTGACAAATATTTTTCATTTAATTATTATATAACTTATGACTTAAAATGTCAAGCTTCAAGTTTTATTAAAAATGCAATAGAAATATAAACCTTTGTCGACCATTGCTAAAATAACCAGAATACATTTTTCATAAGCGTCATCTCAATAATAACCGTCAATAAAACACAACAACTCTCGTATTATACTTGTTATTCTTCGGTTCCATCTATATAAATAAATAGATATGAGTATAAATATAAATATAAATATATATGTAGTTAGAGTAGGAGATAGGATCGAGATGGCAAGTTATAGATCGTAACGAGAAATGGATTCGGACATTGCGACTACAGTGGATAAGTTATCTAGAGCATTCCCATGAAATACAAACATCGAAAGTCGATAAATGTTTCCTTTTAACTCTTAGCGTATACTCCTTGTGTGAATTAAAACCCGGAAACGTTTGTTCCGTTATCAATTCTCGTTAAAATCATAGAAAAGTCACTTGACAACCTCTTCCCCCGCTTAGAAATTAAGTACACTGTTCAAATAATAAATAAACTCACGGAAATGTTTAATGAATGGAAGACTTTTTTCCGTACATTGTAAAAAAAAACACCGGGGTAAATCCAGGTGGTGTGGGTGTTAAAATTTTCTGTGGTAAATTTTAACACCAAAATTCGTGTTAAAATAACAGCGCCGCCGGTGTAAATATTCTTTACCGATGTTAAACAAATTTCCCGGTGTTAAAATATCTTCGGTGTTGAAGATATTTTACTTACTCAATCACTACAATAAGACAGAGTTTTTATTAATTAATTAAATTATTGGTGATTGAAATGTTGGGCGTAAAATTATGTAATTTTTGAATAAATTACATATTACATAAATAATTATTTAAATACACTGTAAAAAATCACCGGGGTAAGTCTAAGCGGTGTAGGTGTTAAAATCAGCGGTGTTAAATTTCAACACCGAAAGCGGTGTAAAAGTAACGCCCGCGCCGGTGTAAATATTCTAATCCGGTGTTAAAACAAATTCTCCGGTGTTAAAATAACGCCACCACCGGTGTAGATATTTTTTACGGGTGTTAAAATATTTTATTTTATGAATATTTTTACTTACTCAATCACTATAATTGTTAATAAATGATATTTTTTATTAATTTTCATAAAGAACTGGCGTTTTTTGTGTTTTATAATCTTCTAAGTTAATTCTCCAAGCAGACGCAGTTTTTACACCGATATTACTCCGTTTTTACACCGGTTCTACTCCGTTTTTACACCGGTTACCCCACTTTAACACCGGTGTAATTTCATTACAAATGAAATGAAAATCATAACTAGATTGATAATTCAAAGTAGCCGTTTTCATTATTTATTGATCGTTGGCGTTGACGATGATGAGAATAATTGTATATTAATTGACCCCCCCCCCCTAAAACGAATTACGTATATAATTATTAGATAAATTGGCAACGCGGTAGTCCAACACTGGCACCTTGAGGTGTACAGTAATAAACATTTTATTTATTTATTTTTTAGTTTGAGTTTTATTTGTTCCCTTGTGTCTTCTTCAGTAAATACGTAGGCGGCTTACAGCGTAATAATAAGTCACGAGCAAGAACGCGTTTCTACGCCCCGCCAAAGTCGTACAGTCACACTGAGATCCGAGTGGTGATATCAAATTAACTTCAGTGAGTCTTTCACAATATTGCAAATTTAATTCTCTCGTTCCATTTGCTAATAATTACCAGTAATATTGTAATCTTACAATGAGATTATTCTGGAAAAATATTTTAGAGAACAAAGTATAGAGGAGTATCAAGAGTATAAAATAAATATATACATTTTTTATACATATACATGTATACAAATAAAAATATACGACCAAATAATTTTGAAAAATTTTTAAATTCAAAAAAACTAATAAACGAGTAACATTTTACAGAAATTTTTTTTTATTTACAAATTTATTTTTTTCTGATAGTAATACATTTAATATTACAATCAATATTGAGTGTGCTAATTATAAAAAATTAATTTATGTTAATCATGTATCATGCGTTTCTATGCTCCATAGATTCAAAAATAACCTCTGGATACCGTCAATTGTAAAATTAATATATCGCAATTCAAAGTCATTTGAAATAAAAAATAAAATATGTTCAGTTCTGCTATATATATTCTGAGAAATGAATGAAACAAAAAAAAAAATAAGTGAATTAATGAGTAATTTTTAAAAATTGTAAATCTAGCCAGTGGTTTCTGAATCATCGAGCCGGAAAATTTTTTTTCACTAGACACTCTTTGCAATAGATATATTTTAAGATCTTTATTCCGGAAATAATAGGCGTTTAATCGAGTATCCATATTTACATTGATGAACAATAATCTAGTAACACCTCGATAATTCTCTTGTGTCTACATATGAGTAGCTTCCGTGTTCCACGTTACATGATTCTTTTATTTTTTTCATTTTATAGCTATTATCAAAAAAGAAAAAGAATTAGAAATATTTATATAGGCATAGAGGAGATTGAGACACAGTATCAAGCGGATCATTGAGCTCGAAGCTGTGACACACTTCTATCAGTCTGTTTCATAGCTTGTCAGACTGAACTGTCAAATCTATAATTATCTTGTCGACAAAGTGAACACATGTTGTACTTCACTTCTCTCAATATCGCTCGTAATAATAATTGAACGGAAAGAAAGAAAGAAAAAAATTAAACATGTTTGTGTAATTTCGATAATCGCTTGGAACTCTTTACTACCTACGCTTTGTTTATTATTTAATTATGCACTTACAATTAGTTGCTTAGTTTTGTTTTTTAAACTTTCAAATCATTCATTTCAACATTTTCAAATAATTAATCCAGAAAATTTAACAAAACACATGACATTTTTTTTTCTTACTCATTAAGTTTATCAAATTATTTAATTATCGTGTCTTCAATTTATTTTTGTTTGCATAAAATATAATTTTACGTTCATTCATTTAATGAATTTTGCTGAATTAGGGACAAAAGTATTCTTAATTGAAATAAATTAATCACTATTAAAAAATAAGTCATTCAAAATTTATGTTTAACTATTTGGTATTAACCCTATTCTGATAAAATGAATCAGCGAATATTAACTGCATAAATAGTTCCAAATATGTCACTAATTCAATTACTGATATACTTGAGGCTGATTCGCAGTGAATATTCACTGATTTGCAGCACTGTTCACTGATTCATTTGATTAGAGTGCGCTCTTTCTAGCATCTCACTTACACTCAAACAATCACCATAAGTTGAGTAGCGGCAGGACGGCACAACACTCATAGGGCGGGTTACAAAAGTTCAAAGAAGTTTAAGAGAATTTATAAATTATGAGTTAAAAAAATGACTCCCCAATATTGCATTTACGGCAAAGTAGCCACTACATACTTATTTCATATACATATGCGCCGTACATATTAAGCGGCTAATGCGTATATGTGTGGACTACCGGGTCAAAAATAAAACTTGGTTCAGGCTCGCTTCGCCTTATTTTCTTTTGAAATCGATTTTCTGACGATTTTTTGATAAGATCTCGACTTTTTCGACTTAAATTAAATTTTTTTAAACTTTTTTCATCTTAGTTTCAACTTATTTCAACTTATTCGTATTTTTTGGTCTTAGTTTAAGTTTCTTCGTCTTTACTTCAAGCACGATAGTCATTCACCTTACTTTTGACTTGCTAAACCAAGTCGAAAAAAGCTATTTATTCGCCTTACTTTCGCCTTAAAATATAAAAAAAACTTATCTCACCTTAGTTTTTACTTTTTCGCCTTATAATTTAAGTCGAATAAGTCTACATCAAGTTGATTTCGACTTGATTTAGACTTTTTTGTCTTAAATCGTTACTAAGTAAGCCAGTTAAGTCGAAGCCAAGGCGAAAACTCAATGTATTTTATATTTCCGTAAAAAAAATCGAGTTTGTCTTGTGAAAAACGGCTCCGAATTTCGTCTTGGTAAACCAAGTCTAAATCAAGTTTTATTCTTGACCCGGGCTCAATTTAAAAACCGAAAAAGGTCACTATGTAGGTAGCCGTATCTAAGTAATTTCTTTACATGCATAAACTACAAATCAGTTACTTAGAACTGTACTTTACATAATTTATTTTTAATTCATTTGCAATGCCTAATTTCATACAAATTCTAAACAAATTTTCCCGTTACTAAAAAGTCCGAAAATTGTTTGAATCACTTGGAAAATTATTGTCATTATGACTGTAATTGTTTGGTTTTTAATTTAAAAAATAAACATGTATGTAAAGCATCATTGAAATACTTGACAAAATATTATGTTGCATACAAATTTACCTGAGTATAATAATAATAATATTAGACCGGACTTTACTCAAAGTATCCCGAGTGGTAATAATTGAATTCCAGAATAATTTGCAATCATAGTGTATCCCAAAATTAGCGACATATCTCTCGTAAAGTAAACTTTGGAAATTGTTAAGCAATTTCTCGAGTGTCGTGAGTGAGATTTCTCCCCTGACGATTATAACCCTATATACATACATATACATATCCATACATTCACTTATAAATACATACTGCTATATAAACATTTATATACATATCCGTATATTCCACGATCCGTACAGATCTTATATACATATATTACCAGATCTCCCGCTGTTTCTGGCACAGTACGCCCCCAAGGTGTCCATCGCTAAACAGCTCGAGCATGAAATCAAACTAGTAATTCTTGTTCTCCTATCTTTCTTTTAGTATTTGTTCTTATTCTCATCTCATCTCTTCTTTTCTCTTCTCTTCTTTTCAGAAATTGAATACTTCAACTTCAATGTTTACTACCCATCAACAGAACATTTTTTAGCTGGTTAGAATTAACGCATAAATGAAGTAATAAATATGTACGAAGAAGTTTATACTCGTATTTAAGTCTTGAGTTTCATTTAAATAAAATTTTAATTTTATTAAATCTGATTACATACTTCATATTTTTTGTTTTGTACAAGGTACACGGAGAAAAATTTATAGTAACCATTCCTAGTACGCTTATAAAATATCATTCTATACCGTTATGGTAATAATTACTTGAAATTATGATATAGGCCTATACTGCCGTGCTTAGGAAAAGGGCAGTAACTTGACTTACTGTTTTTCTATTAAACTAAAGTTAAATTGACATTGGTAAGATAGAAAGGCAGTAAGTCAACTTATTACCCTTTTCCTAAACACGGCAGTATACTTTCTCGGAAAAGTTTTCATAACTGTAGAAACAATTCCCATCATTATGGTAACAGTTCCTATATCGCATGGTAATAGAATTATTGTAATTATTACCATACTCATAGGAATAGTTCCCATAAGCAAATAGGAACAAATACTGGAACCTCATTGTTACGGTTCCTAAGTGCATATGAAAATTAACCCTATATGTGTTATGGTAATCATTCCCATATTGTTATGGTAACCATTCCCACAACATTATGGTAACTATTACTATAATATTACGGTAGCCATCACCATATGGTACGGTAATCTTTCCCATACATTATGGGAATTATTACCATAATTTATGATATCTATTACCATACTATTATAGTAATTGTTAACATAATATTATAGGAGTGATTATCATACTATTACAGGAAAAATTACCATACAGTCATAGTAACGATTACCATAATTCCATAGGAACTATTTTGATATCATATAGGAATTATACCCATATTTATAGGAATGATTACCATAATACGTATGGATGCCGTCCCTATAATCGACATTTAAAACAAAACGGTTACTATACGTTATGGGAACCATTCCCATAATATATTGTAATTTTTACCATAAATTTCTTTCCGTATAGTCAGAAATTTAATATTTATGTGCATAAGAAATGAAAACTTATTATCTATACAAATAATTCGTCAGTATCAGAAGGTTTTAATCACTCCAATAATATCATGTAGATAATATTTTGGAAAGTAATTACCTAATTGTTTTTTAGGCAAGTTTTTTTTAGAATGAAAACTGGGAACACAGAAATCCAATAATTATTTTCACTAAATTAATTTTAGTCAAGTAATATATCTCGGTCGAGTATCATTGAATTAAAAAATAAAAATATTTATTATTTATTGCATTTCATCATCACGTTGACGATATCCGTTCGTCTTCTCATAAGCAGAAAAAAAATGAAAAAAAACAACAATAACAATAAAAAACGGTACTAGAAGAAAAGCTCGGCACTCGCGGCAGCAGTGCAGTAAAGAGCAAAAGTGAGATGAGCACACAGTAAAGAGAGTGAGGGCAAGAAAGAAGTAAATATAGAATAAAGAGGGTAGAGAAACTCAAAGTCAGAACGTCACGTTTGCAGCAAACGACGCACATGGCGCAGCTGGAGTCTCTGCACCGTCTACGTGCCTTCTATCGGTTGTACGCGTTTACGGGCCCATCCCCATGCCCCCGTAGCTCTCATAAACTTCACAATACTCTTCGCTCTTTGGGTACATCCAGCTAACCCTTTCATTGCTATCTCTCTTTCTCTCTCCTTCCCTCTCGTTATTCTTTCTTTTTCTTCATGTGCGCTACCAACAACGGGAAATGGGACACGTCCGCAGACGCATTGCCATCGTACCAGCTATTGTCGCAGCTGTCCAGAGTAGAGATCCAACTTGGTCTCTTCTACTCTCTTCTCTTGTACAAAGTCACAAACCAGCACATAACAACCTCTGAAGCTGCACTAGCTACACTAGTTGGTACATTTTCTCTCCTTCACTCTGCCCTACTCTTCACTTCAATTCTCTTCTTTACTCTACTGCTGAGTTCTTCTTTATATCACCGTGCACACAGTCTCATACATACCTACATATATTTTAATGTAGAACGTTGTCATAATTTTCTTTCTTTTGTAATAAAAACAACCCGTCGTTAATTTAGTTGACCTTCTTAACCACTAACTAAATTTCATTTTTTTTTTTTTCAACAGTCAACAAAAAATTTTATTTATTAAAACGAAAAAAATAGTTCAAATTAATATGATATTTCATTAGTTGATAACAATATATACAAGTCATATATTTTATTTTCAGTGAAGTGACTTGAGACTTGGCCGTATAACTTTCACTTGGACCTGATAGATCAAAGCTAGATTGCAATTTAATGACAGAGTAAAGAGAAGAGCTTGAAATTGGATCCGGATGTGAATGTGGCTGCGAAGGAAGGAAGACTTTAGAAAACCTGAATACGTCGCTTAAGAGCTCCGTACGAACGAGCAGAGACCGGGAAGAGAAGTAAAGACAAACAAAGAGGACAGACGATTGAGGATTGAGGGTAGAAACAAACAAGAGATAGAGTGGTTGTAGAATATAGAAAAGAGGAATCGAGACTAGAGCGACTAGAGTATACAGTAATAGGAATGCAAGTGGGAACTGGGGTGGGAATGAGAGAAATAGGAATAGGACAGATGACCGGGATCCTGAAGTGCCAAGATAACCTGAGTCGACCCGCGGGTCCTTGCTGAATAATTATGGAGGCTGTACTTACAGTGCGTTTGAGGCAGCATAGCAGGAGACCTGAACTTGCTGGTTTTTACTATCTTTTTTTTTATATATTTATTTTTATTAATCTGTTATCTTGCGCAGATAGAAATTTTGTGTATTTGTGTTAAAAAATTATTTGGTTAAATTTTTTGAGTTGACTTTCAACACAGAAATCTGTTAATTCAACACAAACCGTTTGTGTTATTTTACTTTAACAGATTTTTTATGTTAAATGATTAGATAATCTGTAAGACATTTCTTGTGTTATTTGAAAATTAACACAAAATTTGAGTTGTTCAGCTAAACACTTCGCGCGTTTCTTCATTACTATAACTAAGCAAACCACTGTACCAGCATTGTCTGCAAGGAAACTTGGATTATAATTGATTTACAATTAAATACAATCATAGATAGCTTTAATATTTTTATGATCAGGTTCAATGATTATTTTATTCCCGTTTTCGGAAGAATAATTCATAGCTCCGTTTTTAAAAAAATCACTGAAAATCAAACTAATTGTTTGCTAAATTGACATAATATAAGTTGTACTAAGGTTAGATCAGTATACTTAAGTTTGTTTGAGGTTATGTGCTTATATTTATTAGTTAATTTTAACACGAAAAGTCTGTTAAATTTACCAAAATTTTCTGTCAAAATAACAGATTTTATGTGTTCAATTATTTAACATAAAATTTGTGTTAAAGATCAAAGCCCAATGTGTTAAAAAGAAAAAAAAATTGCATTATTTTTCTTTCGCCGCCCTTTTGTTATTTTTGCATCTACATTAAAAATCCTAGTTCAACCATTCGCTAGTGACATATTGAATCTAAAAATTCAAAAACTTTCTGTTTCAGATTTCCATTTTTAAAATTTTAAAAACAAGTGTAAGCCCACCCACTAATCGGGGCGTTATATTTGAATCATGTTTTTGTATGTTAAAAGTGTAAAAAATGTAAAATAAAATTTTTTTAATGTATTTCAATAGTATGTTTATTAAGCCTAACAAAACCTACATATATATATATATATATATATTTATTCATAATCTCATTAAAAATTCATAGAAATCAGCCTTTTTTCGTGCGTTCAAAGTAGAATACTGCCTTAACATAAAAATTTGCGTAGACTGTTTGTAACTCACGATTTGTGTTTAATTTAACACAAAATTTCTCTCTATACTCTTCATCTACGAGGACAATTGTTATCGACTTTTATTAAACCAAGAGCATTTTATTTTACAAAGTCTTAAGTTATTTTATTTTATCTTTATTGTTCTGAAAAGTTGATTATGATTCTGAGTGAAAAAAAGCTTTTCACACTTGGATTAGTTTTATAACCAGTATTATTTTGTGGTTTTTTGGGTTTTACTTTATTTGTTTTTCTGACGATGATAGTGATGGTGTTTTTTAAAGTTGTGCTTTATTTCCGAACCACGTAGCTCACTCATCGCCGAAGTACCCAAGCCCTGGCACTTGCATTTTAGGATCTACTAGTAGAGAGTAGAGGTACCAAGAACAACGAGGAGAGGAGAGAAAGGGTTGCAACGTGACCAGCACTGAGTACTGGAGCACACTTAAGTGCATTCGGTGGGTACCGGGAAACAGTGAGACTGTGTACCTAAGACCCAGCTTCTAAACTAAAACCCAGTGTATATGTATATGTGATGTGCACTCTGGAGCAGTCTGAGCATGTATGTGTGCAGTGGAATGCATGGATATGGAAGGACGAAAGCAAACCGAGTCACGAACCAACACGCACGATGGAGATAGATCCTCTCTACCAGAACAATATATAGGCACTTGAGAAAACGCTGAGTCGCTCTCTAAATCTCTAGACAATTGTCTCATTTTTTTTATTTTTCATTTTTTTTCATACTCATTCTCTTTGCTGTGTTATATGAATCTCAATAAAAGTTAATGCTGGTTTTTCCGACTCATTGTTCATTTTTTAGATTTTTATAAAAATATACGCGGGAATTTTACTTTTTCTGCTGAAATTTTTTCTAAAACGTTTGTAAATTAAATTTTTTCGTTTTGTTTTTCTACATAGTGTATGTAATAAATAAAAAGGATTTCATAAAAACCCCAGTGTTTATTTGAGGATTATAAATATAAATAATGTACCAGACCTACATTTTCGAGAAAATGTCTTATTTACTCGGGGCTTTCGGCGAATCATAACGTTGCAAATATCACAACACAAAGTTTTTATGGCACCAATACCAATTTTTTATGCATTTATTCCATGTTTTATTCACGATTAAGAGTACAGTAATTGTTGCCCAAGCTTTTCACTTAAACAAAACCTTTAAACGCAAATTTGAGAAGGAGGCTCGATGGTTTACTCATCTACAATCTAGCAGTCTACGTTTTCATTTTTCAAAAATGTCCATTTGTTTAAAAGAAAAATGTGGACAAAGCTTGCATTTACTGCTCAAGTGCAACAAGGATAGTACCGTTCGGTGACTTGAGTGTGATAGAGTAAAAAGTTCAGACCCTTCTTAATAAAAATGCATGTCTCCTTCCAAGGTACATGTTTTTACGTTTAACATAGTGCAAATTTAATATATTTCTATGCTATGAATTTTCAATAAAGAGCCGAAAAACTGAAGCTCGGACTTTCTCATGTTTCTTCTACTACAGAACGATGGAATAAGACAATAGTCCTTACTATACCGAATATTATTATTTTTAAATTTTTTATGCTAATTTAATTAAATTATTGTAGCCCATAATATTGATTGACTAACAGTGATATATTTTTTTATTTTGATCAAAGCTGTTCTCCGATTACTAAAATTTAAAAAGAGTGACTCATGTAACAGTAGAATTCAAAATTTCGATTTTAAAAAGAGCTTTTAAAAACCTCATGAAAAGAAAACAAATGATAATTATGCATTTTCTCTAGCCCGCTCTATCAATCGACTAGTTTTAGACCAATCTTGTTATTTTTATCTTATACTCTCTGTATCGTTTTACGTAAATGCCAAAAAAAATTGCTGAGTGAATCAATAGTAAGTGGCTCAGCTGCACATAATTTCTCACATTTCTTCGAATTCTGTTTATAGCACTCGTATTATGTAGATTGCTTCACTAGCTGGATTGATCGTTACTGCTATAAATTATTGAGCGATAATATATTTTTAACAGTGTTAATTTCATCCAAGTACAATATTATAAATTTCACATATCTATTTATAATTATTAAGTGTCATTAATAAGAAGTAATCATTCGTTTCAGTTTCCCATACATAAATTAAATTATAGCCAATAGTCACGTAATCCCTCGTGATTAGAAATTAAAACAAAATAAAAACAAAGTTTAGGTCACATCAAATTAATTTTCAAAAACAATTAAATCACTTTTCATTAAATGCGTAACGACATGTCACTATATTCAACGAAGCTTTAACCAAATATTGAATTTCTCTCAACATTCAATTAATGTAAAAAAAAAAAAACTGTATCAATTATTGATTTTTAATAATACCACATATAATGTTAAATAAAATAAATCATAATTGACCAATATCTTGAGCTCTCATGGCAACTAATCATTACCATATACTCCGATAGATTAAGCATTGATTAAACCTGTCCTCAAGCACTTAGCATATAAAATGCTATCTATACATATCATCAATATTAGAACCACACACACTGACACCTATGTACACATATATATTTCTATGTATGCTATGGTGGTAGATATCACACATTTCATTTTTTTCTGTCTTTTTTTTTTCAATCATACTAAATTCATTACAAACTTGAAAACATCTATGTCTTTCTAACGTGGACGTGTACACGGCTATTCGTACTCTATACGTTGAGGAAGAAGACTCCCTGGTGTATATACCGCTTATGCAATATGCATTAACGCACATCTACGCTACATACACAATTATATATATATATAAATGTAGTCATGTATACAGTGAGTTCATGTAAACACAATGTGAAAACATGCAGACATTACCAAGTGTAAGAGTAACTAGCTCTAACCTCGGATATATATCTAAATTTATATATATATATACATATATGTGTGGGTAGGTGTGTGTAATATAGAGTACAAGCATCAGAGAAACGCATAAAACCGCTCCCCGTGGAAATGTGTCGAGTGCAGTTACGTCTAGTCGTTTTCCCCATCCTGACATTAACCTACCTCTTAACACTTTGGTCCTTACTCTAGCTGGAAAAATATCATCCTCACGTCCTTACTCTTTTTTTTATTTTGTTTAATTTTTTTTTTTCAACACTTTATAACATGTATATGTTTATTCACTGGATTATTTAGTATTTAAATAAAAAAGATGCCAGTGAATGCAAAAGTAGATGTTTCTGGCTTAATAATGGCAATTTTAATTTATTTTATTGACATGAATATGATGATTTTAATTGCGATTGGAAGAGCGATATTCCATGGGATCATGCTTAGAGACACGCAAAAGCTGATAGGAAAGAAAAGAAATACTATTGAACAATGGAACGAACGGACAGTCCAACTGACATTGATAAAATAAAAAATGAAATCAAGTTTTGTTTTTGGACATAAATTATGGTTGGTTTTACGAGAAATAAATTTAATTTGTAAAGTAGCAGAAGGTTAATATACGTTAAGAATAAGGAGCATAGAATAAAAAAGATGGCGCGGGTGTTTTATTTGCATCGGTAAATCGCGGGGTTCGTTTATTTAAAGGCGATGCAGCGTGAAGATAGTCGAAGAACGATGGATGGAGTCAGGTCTCTTGGACGTTTAGCAAGAGCCGTTTGTAACGAGGGCTCGTTTTGTTGGCCAAGGCTTAGAGACTACTCGCAACTATAATGAGAGTGGTTACAGGAGGAGCCAGAAGAGCAAAGGATATAAGAAAGAGGCAGATGGCCTGATGAAGGATAGGGTGGAGGTGGAGGAGAAGGAAAAGAAGATGAGCAGTACCTGCTACCATTACTCGCTACTGTGTATCTTGGTTCGTAAACGCTATCCTAACCGAGCATTAACCCATCATCCATCACCAGTTCAAGTCTCGCATCGGGAAATCACTGGTCAGACCGCGGACTTTAAATTATTCTTCGTATTTTGTTTAACAGTCCTTTAATTATACCAAACGATGCATTACTAAATTAATAGTTCGGATCACATTTTTTCATTCAGTTTATTGACGAGAATTTCATCAATCATCGTTTTTTTAAATATTTTATTTGTATGTTACTTTTTGCACATCTTGAGCGCAAAAGCGCTAAGGCTGCTTTTGTGACGCTCGATTTTTCCGGATACTTCACTCTATTATCTCTACACTTTTTAGAGTATATTATAATAAGTGTAAACTTATATCATCATATGGAGAATTTATTAAAGAATAATTATAATGCAACATAAAGTAGATTCCTTAATATGTTATTTTGAAATAAATAATTCAGTTGTGGGAAGCTTCCTGAATAAAACGGCTCTTAGGCCAAATTTTTTTTATTAGCGTTAGTTTGATTACTACAAGAGCCCTTCCATTAATTGTACTTAATTAAAAACGTACAACTGATTATTCACGAGACATTTAGCTGCCATTTTTATTTCTACTATTGTTATTATATTTTCCGTTTTTCTCTTCATCAACTACTGGCAGCACACTGTAAAAAGAGCGGTGTTAAAAATGGACTCATTTTAACTCCGCCCGGTGTAAAAATGAAATTACACCGGTGTAGGAGGAGTAATTCACCGGTGTTAAAAATACCGGTGTTAAAGCGGGGTAACCGGTGTAAAACCGGAGTAGAATCGGTGTAGAAGCGGGGTAACCGGTGTAAAAGCAGGGTAAACTGCGTACGCTTGGAATTTTAACTTTAAAGATTATAAAACACAAAAAATGTCAGTTTTTTATGAAAATTAATAAAAAAATATTACTTAGTAACAAGTATAATGATCGAGTAAGTAAAAATATTCACAAAGTAAAATATTTTAACATCGATAAAGAATATCTACACCGGCAGCGGCGTCATTTTAACACCGGAGAATTTTTTTTAACACCGGTACAGAATATTTACACCGGTGGCGGCGTTATTTTCACACCGCTTTCGGTGTTGAAATTTAACACCGCCGATTTTAACACCTACACCGCTTGGACTTACCCCGGTGATTTTTTACAGTGCACTAGCGTAACAGTAGGATTGAAAACTAGAGCGACATCTCAGACAAAAAGGCGGGATATTTAAAAAAAAATTTAATAAGAAAAAATTAAACTGAAAACAAGAAATGAAAAAATGAAATTGATTATTAATAAGATGAATAAAAATTCATGTTAAAAAAAAAAAATTAATATTATAAAACAAAATTAACGTAATGATTAAAAATAAAATGAGCAATTGAGGTGTGCATTTTTAGATTCTCCAATATTTATTTTTTTTCTTTTCTTAATCTATTGCAGAAACTAAAAACGGAGCTTATTAAGTATGTAAAAATGTTTGTATTGAGTGCTGATATATAGCCAATTGGTATTTATTAGACAAACAAAAATTTACAGCAGTCAATTGATATAAAAATATTTTTACATACAAATAAAACATAGGGTAGTGGTAAACAAATTATTCGAGTGTAATGTAAAATGATTGAATGTACGTAAAACAGATTTTTCCATACCATCGAATGTGTAAATCGTTTCGGATCAAATGGATTGTTGTATTCAGTTTGTGAAATACCTGTTTGTTTACTCGCCCGTAATTTTCTCTGTTATTATGTTTCACTTTAATCGTTTTTTTTTCATCACTATTAAATGTACGTGTACATTAACGCAATATTTAATTGTAAAACTATTCTACTGTAATGAATAATTCTATTTATTATTTACACGTCATTTGCAGACTGTCAATAAAAAAAAATCGTATCAAAAATACGTGATGCAATAGCTTTGTAAATTATTTAATTAAATCGACAGTAAACTTTTGTATTTTTCCACCCTATCCTGAGCGATACTGTTTTCGATAATTGTAAGTTTCAGGGCCCTATCAATTTCATGCAGTCAATGAATATAATATAACGTAATTATTACTTTCGATATTTGTCGCTTTATTTGTTGCTTATTGATACTTTGCAATGAAAATAAAGTTATAAACAGCAGATATTCTAAAAAAAAAGTCTTCTAATTTTAAGAAAACAAAACAAATTTTCAATTGACATTAGAAATTGTTTTGTTTTTTTTTTTTTTTGTTAATTTTCCAACAAAACGGGCTGACGACAGAAAAAAAGAAAAAAAAAATTAATAATAGGTGAGGGAGACAAAACGGGGTATGAGACACAATGAGCTATCTCCAAAATTCTTTGAAAAAAAGTTTGTTTTTTAAAATTTTTTTCAAACATTCCAAAATTATTTTTGTAACTACAATTAAGTATTATTTTGAACTGTAATTTTTCTTTATGCAAATAACTTACAAAAAAATTTAATTTATTTAATTTCCAAAAATTTTTTTTTTACTTTTTTTAGGGAGTGTTCCATTTTGCCCAGAAAAAATTAAATTTTTTTAACGGCAGCTGAAAAATCATTGTTTTCCTTTGAATATCATTAAAAAAAAAAAAAAAAAATTTAACGGATTTAAATTCCCGAAAACTCAATATTTCTTCAAGTGTCCTGTTTTGCCCCTACCTCTCCTAAAATAGATCTTTTATTCAAAGGTTTTAAACGGAACACTTAAAATAATGAACTCAGTCTCAAATTAATGAAATTAATTTATCAGATTCTTTAATGTAATATTGAATATTGAGAAAATAAAAAAAAAAGTAATCGAACAAAAATAAATCTTGGAAACATAACACAACGTGAGCAAGCTCTAAACGCACAATTTACTATATGATCAAGTCAAAAGATACTGAAGGCATTTGAACTGGATTTATTATCAAGTAATCCTGTCGACCTGCTCACCTTCGCTGTCGAAGAAAACTCGGATTGCGACGGATAGGAATGTCGCGTATGTACTGCCGCACGGAGGTCATTATAACGAGGTGTGTATATATTCCTTATACCCTTTATATATCCCTAAACGGATAGAGTAAAAAGCGAAAAAAAGTACAAAGGATAAGAAGAAGGTTCTCGAATAAAAGAGAGAGGGTGAGAGATAGAGAGAGACTGAGTCGGACATGAGTAGAGTATCAGCACATGAGGCTTTGGTAATGGGAATCTCACGACAACGAGGACGAGTCAAGTGAGAATAGCAGTGAGAGAACGAGACAGGCCTTGTCGCGAACGTGTGGAACCCTCTGTCCCATTCCGCAGCAGCTGTTAATTCGACAGGGATGGTACGGCACGTACGACCAACGCCGGACATCCAACATCATTGAACGCCGAACGATCGCCAAAGATGTTAAGTATAGGTGGTTGTTCCATCTCACAGCATGTTGTGCTGCGCTGTGCTGTGTTGCTGGAACGACAGACAAGGTGAGCCAAAGAGAATAAAAGATCAGAGAGAGAAGGTATTCGAGTGGTGGGCATATATCCGTATGGAAAGAAGCCCCCGTATCTCACTGGTCGAAGCCACTTAATTGACACGCGGCGCGTCCCTAACACGTCGCGACCCCCCAACCGGACGGTTCCACATGCGGCACATCGCGAATCTCCATCTGCCCCGTCACCGATTCTTCTACTCGCACTGCCGTCGTCCAATCACGGAAAGTGGAATGCTTCATACGCGTATACAACCACTGCATTTTGTTTCCATTAATTCTCGTTACGCGGATCAAAAAATACGGCCTCACTTTTTTATCTCTTTTTGGAAATTTTTAAAGCGTTGAATCGAGGAAATTGATGATAACAACAGTAAAATTTTACTTACTTCTAATGATGCACTAAAGTAATTGAACAAAGTGAATACTATAATGTGAAAATAAAAAAAAATTTTAAAAAGGTCTTTAGTTTGGGTAAATTGTATTATGATCTTTAAATAGTTAACAAGAGAAGCTTAAGGGCCAAATGCACGCAAAGGAATACAAGTACCTATATATACATATATATATCGAGTAGTATAATCGATCACGCCTATTTATCCAAGCCTTTAGGGCTCGGGAGTAATTTATGGCGCTCTACGGCCGTCACTCGACCGCTAGAGCTGTGCAGCATAAGCATAAGATCGTGCTACGATGATGCTGCTCGGGGTCTCCGCGTGGCGTTCTTCACGACGAGGATGAGACAAGGTCTCGTTCGTTTGCTTGGCACTCTTCTCCCACTCGCTTACACACTCATAAAAGATCCACACATATTAACCGCGAAGGTGGGTACGGGGACCAGTAGGCACAGGAGATCCCCCGCGAGTCCCGGAGCCGCATAACCGTGAACCCTGGCCTCTCGTATGAGAATATAAAAAAACCCCGCGAAGAAGTAGGAGGCACAGTAGATGAACGAGGATACCTTGATGGTGAACTAGAAGAAGAAAGAGAAGCAGAAGATGAGAGAAAAAAGAATAAGAAAAGGAAGAAAAAGAGGCAGGTAAACAGGCAAACGAACAGGATGGACAGGACTCACAAGATGAGAGAGGGAGGATATAGAGGTTGCTCTGGATTCCAGACGTGACCCTCAAGCTGACCCGACGAGAACACATCTTGGTATTTTCTCTCTTACTTGTTCGTTTCCATCGTCTCTCTCCGCAATTATATACTCCCTTTTCCCCCTTCCCTCCTATCTCTCAGCTAACAGTCTCACACAGTCTACTCAGTAAGTACTGTGGGGATACACGAGTGCTTTAGGTGGTATTACTGTAACGCGGATGTGTCTGGACGAAGTATGCCCCCAGGACACTGGTGTATGCATCCGCGCTTGAAACGTGATCCTGATGCGTGCCTATACAGCCACCCCAGCAGAGTATGATGGTCACATTCGTGCATCGATCTGATGTGTAAATGCCACGCATTTCAAGTTGCTGGTCAGTAATAGCAATAGCTAGTTGTTAGTTACTAGTGTGGATATGTGGGGATCATGCTGTCTCTAAACTTGCTCGCTTGCTCTGCGTACACACAGTCATACATACATACATACGTACATAACATAGAACACGCTTTGCCACATTGTGTTACGCCAGCACTCCGGATGAAATGCGAACATTGTTGACTTGCAGTGTGGACATGTTGAGCCTTCCGTAGATGATCCCAGCTTGGGTGATATTTGTCCCTGACATTATGCTGACACGTATGACGTCAACATTTACTACTACATATTACTTCTCTGTACCTACTCTTTATCAATGATGAAACATTTATGATAATTTAGGTTACAAGGTTTTCCATATTAATACTATTTTTAATCAAAAGTCTCATGAATATAGGGAAGGGAGTGACAAAACAGGGTATCTACAAAATTTTATGAAAAAAGTTTGTTTTTAAACATTCCATAATCACTTTTGTAAATATAATCGACCACTATTTTGAATTTTTTTGTTAAAGTTTTTCAAAAATTTAAAAATCCAGAAAAATATTAATAACTTTTTTTTCCTTTGCATCCAATAATTATGTAAAATGTCATTTTTCTTCATGTAAATTACTTATAAGAAAATTTATTTAATTTCCAGAAATTATTTTTCGCCTTTTTCAGAGGGTAACCCATTTTGCCCGCAAAAAATGAAAATGTTTTCTATTCACTTTAAATATCAATAAAAAAAAAGAACGCATTTAAGTACTTGAAAACTTAGTATTTCCTTCAGAACCGTTCTGCCCCTCCCTCTACAGTAAACGTATTCTTCTATTCTAGTTAGTTTCCGGTATACAGTAATTTTGTTCGAATTAGTAACATTTGAATTATTTGAATCAGACGTACAAACCAACAAAGCAACGCCAGTAATTGAAGTAAATAAGATTGAAAGTATAATGACAGAAGATGAAGGCGCAAGAGGTAAATTTAACAGCGGTTTGACCCATGGATTCGAAGTAATTCGATGATCAATGTACGCGTCTGGCGGATTCCTCCAGGGCTCTTCGCTTAACCGCAACGCGCGTTTGCTCCAACAAAGGACCGCACGGGCAAACTAGGCGGAGAAATTGCTCACGTGTATTACAATGGAACAAATGCAATCACTAACAAAAGACACATTTGTTATTCCTTTATATATATGCGTATACATCGTCGTCGTGCCCGTATAATCCATTGTTGTTTCACTGCTCTATTGCCGAGGTGTCAAATTTTCATGCTACTTAATCGCTACTTTATTTCAATACCCATATTTTATATCATACATCAAAATTCTCACCCTTTCGCTTTACTTCATTAATTACTCTCATTAACTTTATCAAATTTTATTATTATACAATACTCTTTCTCAAACCCATGAATTATTTCCGCCAACACTATATATACTCCATTTTCTACTTCTTCTTCATTAATTGTCTCCAACAGTTTTATTGTCTGACAATTTAACGAATAACAGCCGATCCTTTAAAAAATATCAGCAATTCAACTTGATTGATTGTGTACATACATAATTGAATGCAAACATTTGCATTTTATAAATTTATAACAAAAATATATAAATGAATACAATTCTGTACTCTGTAAAAAATTGTCGGTATAAAAAATGGTTCCCGAGAAATTTACACGGTCTGTTCGGTGTGAATTGACGGTGTGAAATTTAAAGCGGTATACTTTTAACACGGTATGATTGTTATTAGCTCAAATATTGTCCAATAATGTAATCTGTCGTCAACAATCAATAAATAATACAGAAGTTACAGCACAGTATATCATTATTATTATTGATCTCGGTTATTTTAAAATAAAAATTAAATACCTAGTGTCGCTGTAATCGATAGTTTTAAATAGCGAACATACATTTACACCATTGGTAGTGTGAACGTTCTAATTCACACGGTCAAAAATTCAACACCATGCTATGGGTAACTTTCACACCGGTAGTATTGAAAATTTTAACACCAAATCGTTCACATCACACCGTGGACTCAAAACTTTTTACGGTGTAAGCGTAAGAGACAAAGTTATATAAACTCAGCAGCTATTGTTGTTGATTAACTGCTGGTGTGATCAGTTTGTTTGCATTTAAAAAATGCGATATAGCTCAGTAATGTGTGATCAAGCGACACGTTGCTGTTGAGCTCGACACAACTCATCCATGCGAGTATTTTTGCGCCGATTACACCACGTAACTATTATTAAATAAATATATCAACGACGTAATCTATATCCGTAGAGGGTCGTATGTCTACCAGCCACCACCAAGTTGTAATTGTCTGCGATAGTATATCTTTTGTCTTTAGTCTCTATTTTACATCAACACACGACAAACTGTATTGTCCACTGTCTACACATAATGGTCACTGATGCATAACAAGCATTAGGTCGTTTGTGCGTAAACATTGTCGTATATTTAAGTATAGGAGTAGATTTGCGTGTGTGCATGAGGGAGAAGGCAGTATTGAGAGGTAGAAGGTGAGATATATTTATGCAGTGTAGAGTAGTGGAGTTTATGTGTGTCTTCGTAGGGCATTCAATATCACGTTTGAAAGCGTAAGGCTTTAATTGACTTTAATTTGCGTTCCGGAACGCGACGCTGAAGACTGTAAACAACTGTAGATGTGGTGGAGAAGCCGACGTGGTGGCAATGTAGCCAGCAGAAGTTGCAGTAGGAAGGTTGCCGACCTCCTTTGCGAATGGTATACTGTAGAAAACCTGAGCTAGAGGTTGCTTGCCTGAGCTAACTTACTCTCTTGCAGAGAGAGTAACCTTAACCCTGGAATTGCTTGATTTAATTTCAACTCGAGCTCCCTCTGTGAATAGTACTGGGTAAAGTCCTAAGACGTTGTCGAGTCCCTGATGCTCTCCCTGCTGTTTGTGATGCTGTTGCTGCTGGTTGCTGGGTTGTTTGGTTGTTTGGTTGCTTATTTGCTCTTATGCTGTATGTTGTTTGCCGGCGAGTGAATCGTGCATGCGCATGTACCTATCTAACATCCTGGCCGGTCGCATTACAAGCTAACACACTTGTCTGACCTGAACACTGCAACCAAGAGACAATCCTACAATTTGTGATTCCATTTTCTCAAATTCTACATTACTTTACTTTACTCTGCGCTACTCTACTCTACTCTACTCTTCCCTCTCAACTAGTAATAACGTTGAGCAACTTATAGTGCACGACTTTGATGCTAACTTGTTTTACTTTTTTTGCTGCTGCCATTACTTCCCTAATACAAATAATTACTCAAGCAATAATGTTAATTTACTATTATTAAGAAACTAATTAACTTTTTTCACGAAAGTTATTGGTTGCAAAAGTTGCTTATGGGAAAGGAAACAAGTAGTGCTCAAGTTTATTACTTATTGGTTATCAATTTATAAAGGAACAAAGTAATTCGGTGGAGAAACAATAATAATTCTAAAACAGATTTTTATCGAGCAATAAATGTTTTTATTGAAAATGATAATTTATCCGAAAATTAACCTAGAGAGACATTAATTAAATTAAGAGCTTGCAACGTGGAGCCATAATAAAAAGTAAAACGCTGGTGAACTGGTCTGGTCTCTAGTCTAGTGGAAGTTCAGGTACATATTCCTGTCTGGCCACCGTCTGCAACCACTTTGACGAAACGATCGCGTCTGGCAGCTATAAAGTCTAATGCGTTTGTTGTTGGTCGGGATTAAAGAGCTAGAGGTTGCTTGCCAGAGCTCTGCTGGCGGTATGTTATGTACAGAGATATTTTATAGTAGGAATATATTGTGTGTAGGTATGCTTATGGTAAAACCCGTCATAGAAAGAGACGATGAATTTTCGTAGTGCTCATAAAACTGGATATGGATTGACGCGTTAACGGATGCAGTAAACGCTGCAATGTCAATGCGTTATGAATGCAAAGTACGGTTTAACCAACCGAGCAAACCTATCCATCAACTATCCCTTGCAAATAACTCGTGCGGCTAGAGACAGAACGTGTCTACACGTTTACAAAATACACATACACAAGCATATATATATAAATATGCATACAAGCATTGTCTAGCTTACTTTCACACTCTTCTATTCTAGCATCCATACTCTGAACCGTCAGACCATACATAGATACGTGTTGTTTCCAACATATACACATACGCACACACCCTCAACTGTACTCTTGTGTCTTGTTTATCTCGTAATTCAATTTACATCCCTTCGATTTATGATAGTTGAATGTTGACCGAGTTGCTTTTGTATACGTTATTACCACTATTACTTGTACTATGATATTACTATTGCAGATTATGAGATGACCGAATTAGCAAGTAGTAAGATTAGCAAGCAGCTTAATGACTTGCATCAACAAAGAGAATATATATACTGAAAAAAAGAGATATTTGTACCAAATAAATCAATCTATTGGTGGTATTTTTTCTATTGTTTCTTAATGACAAATGAATATACGGCTGCCCAATTTTAAAACACAGCAAGGGACTAATTTTTAAAAATCGATTTTTTAGTAATTTTAGTTCTAGTGAAGTCTTGTGAATATGAATCAATTCATATTTCGAAAATTTTATTTTCGTCAGTTACTGTGTTTTGAAATTGGACAGCCGTTTATTTGGTACAACTAAATATGATAGTTGATTCCAATAATTTTATAATTTGACTAAGTATACTATTTATCTGTGGTAAAAATACTAAATTTGTAACGAATAATGGAAAATTTGGTGATACTTAACATATATTTGAAGCACATCGTCCAATTAACATTTATTTTCAGTAAGTGCATCATTTCTTTACCACAAATAAATCACTCATTTCTCACAATTAGATATTTATTTGGCCATATGCAAATATACGATATCTTTGGCTCAAACAAATCTTTTTTTCAGTGTGCATATATGAATACATAGGTATATAAATATTTAAAGTAAAAGAGCTCATTAACTGTCTGTCAATTAAAGGTATAATTATATTATATATAACAGCGGTTGATCTGGATGAATTTACGTAAATGTGAATTTATTAGTTACGAAAATTACGTCTTTGTTCTTCTCTGAGTAGAAAAGCATTATGAATGAAATGCACTCTTGATTCAAAACAGTTATATATTCGTGGATGCGCAAAATATAATCCATTCACTCTACTCGTCTACACTCTGCCAGAGAGGGTCGTTTCTCTATTGCATTAGCTTAACTTTTTAATTTAATATCAACACGCGGTATACCGGAAACAGTGCATTAAGCAAAATGAAAAAAAAAATTATAATAATAATAATAAAACGCTGCAAACAAACTAACCAAGTTTATTCAAATAAAAAAGACTTTTATAAAATGATAATAATAACAGCAATGGTAGTAAGTTAAATGATTTAATTAGACTTCTGAGTGTGGCGTTTAATCAATATAATTATGGAAAAATATTTTCATATTTATTTTAGAGAGCTTGAGCTTAAAAAAAAAAAAAATTGTGATTTCATTGTGCATGGATTTTTTTCGACGCCGAGCGGAAATTACGATAGAATACTTAAAATAGCTTTATTTATAGACTTTCCCTTGTAAAATTGAAATCGAGGCACGAGTCAGCGCCTGGTCAGTTTCGCTAAAAATCATCTTAATCAAATATGACGGCTGTTAAAATGCTATTACTAATTTTAGAGTTTTAGGTTATACGTTAGAATATTGAAAACAATAACTGTAATTGTAAAATAAAACTAGTGAGTTGATAGTGATAAATTAATATAATTAACATAAATATATGCAAGGGATTAATATCAATTAATTTGAAGAAATTTAAGAAGTGAATATAAATGCATTAAAAAAATAAATTCCTGAATTCAATTACGTGACATGAATAAGCTATAAAATTAAAAATTAAGAAATTATTTATCAATGAGGATCAACTATTAGATGGAAGAATTTGTTGAACATAATGATCACTATGACACGCTGAAAAAAAAGTGGTAATACTTGCCATCTTGCGGAAGTAACTATTCCCATCTTTACATTTTAATGATTCTCATTCGTTTATGTTAACTTTTCCTATCGGAGATAGTAAGCATTTGTATCTAAATAGTAACCATTCTTATCCGTGATAGTAATCACTACTATCTTAGAAGGCAAAATTAAAAATTTTTCAGGCATAAGAAATATTACTATCTAGATGGTAACTATTACTATCTGCAATAGTAATTATTACTATACGAGAAACGAATAGTTAACAGAAAAGTATGATAAAGATTATCACATACAGATGGTAATCATTCCCTATTGCATGATGGTAATAGTTAGCACTTTTTTTCAGCGTGTATTATTTTTATTATTATTAATTTTAACGATAATAAACTAAACGGAAAGATTGGAACCCAATTGATTACTGTTCTACACCCGATTCGGTACGATGCTGGAAGAAACTGCTCGGTTGTGGTGCAACACCACACTGACTACTGTGCGGGACCTGACTGAGTCGTGTGTGCATATCAATCAGGAACGTCTTGTTGCAGCTACAGGACAAGTCCTCTTGCTGCAACGGTTTTTTTTTCCTTGTAGATGTTTGTGATGTCAATTTCTCAACTATAGGTGGCGCACGATCCCCAAAACTGTCTCGAGTTCGTTTGGTTTGAATCGAGCCAGCCCTTATTTATTTTTATTATGGATAACGTAGATATTAATATGGTTCTAGTGCTTCTACATTTGTTAGCAGTATTCAAAGTTGAGCGTTCAAAAGATGGACAGGTATGCATATAACATATCAAAAGGGCTGGTAGTTTATTGTCAGTGTTAGTTAAAGTTGGCGAAAGTTTTCTGAGTAAGCCATATGTTACGTGGCTACAAAATTTATTTAAAGATACAGAAACTGAAAAAGCGGTTTGCAAAAAAGACCTTTAATCAGTTCGCCAGGTTTGCCGATTCAATAAAAGGGTAGTAAAGTAAAAGGGGAACGAAAATATTTTTCAATACGTGGCGTTTAACGACCTTTCCAATGTCAAACTTTATTTCAGCTATTTCCAACTACATTAAGTATGCACTTTTTCGCGTCATCAAACGGTTCTAATAATAGTTACATTATTAACCCTTCTAAATTATTACACGTTTGTATATTTGATTCGTCGGTTATCACTCTCATACACGTTCTTTCTCCGAAATTAAAGACATTTTGCGATGCCGGGTAATCCACGTGTATTCTATCCACTTTACTTTACATCCCATAAATACTATCGATCGTTCTCGACAAATATAACCCTTGGAAAATTACGTGCATATATTTTTTAGTTGTTTCAGGACTCCAAGTTATAACTTTCAAATTTAACAGCCAAATTTGTCCTGCGTAAAATTTTTTTGGCCCCATAATTAAATTAAAGACTTTGAACCATTGAAATATCTACATAATTATGTATTTCGTGCATCAGATAAAATATATCTACATGCATGCAGGTTCATAAAAAAAAATAGTAAAAAGAATTATGTAACAGAATAGAAACAAAAAAAACCCTATGCAAGTATTTTTTCCTTTCATTACGATGAATTTTATGAATACCGAAAACACTTGGTACGTTCGTTTGCAAGTATCACACAGAGGATATAAACGTGGTGCGTGAGAGAGTGAGTTGCCGAGTTGCACAATTGTCGTATATTTGCTGCATATACCAACGAATAAGCGAATATAACCCAGACGAGGATGAATATACACACACAAAGAGTAACCAATATTCGCACATTCACCCTTTCACCCGATCACCTACAAAGAACGTCAGTACAGGGAGAGAAAGAGACTTTGAGTCTACCAAACTATGTATAGGGAATTATATGTGCGTGTGCGTTTGCGTAGACTGTGCCTACGCCGAGAGACGCGATAGTAGTAGTCACATACATAAATAAATATATATAAACCTATGTATATGTACATAGAAAGGATATAGTATATAGGAATAAGGATGAAGAAGAGGGTGTGGGTTAGGGGACAATAACGGTGCTGCGTTTTCGGGCAACGACCTGTCGCCATTCCAGCAAAACCCATCCGACCTAACCTTTTCGCCTATTCCGGGAAACCGACCTACCCACCCTCATCTCCGTTATCCAACCTCTCTACTTCTACGTCCTGAATTTCGTCGGGCCTGTGGGGCTTGAGTATTCTCTCTATACTCTCCCTTTTTCCATCATCTTTTTGCTCTGCGAGAGGAATATTTTTATTTGTTTTATTTCTTCCTTCGATTTACTATTTTTTTTTTATTTCTACTTTATGTTAATGCTATTTTGAACTTTCAATGGACTAAAAAGTTACAATAATTAACTAATCACGAAGAAGAGCAAGAATCGTCAGAAGTACTAATCAACGTCCTCTAAATTAATTAGAATGATACGTAAAGGATTGATCGGTCAACTTTGCGGATAAAGGTATGCCTCTGGTATAGTGGTTGTGGCAGGGCTTGTGAAGCTTTGCGGAAAGCACCACTTGAGAATTCGAGGCTTTAGTAGAGGACCGAGGTTGAACTCTACGGCCAACAGGAAAATGTCGTTATAACATGTGAATGTGTGTGTATGTGTGTACCACTTGTGTATAGTCGCACAGAATTTCACACAGCACACGCTCAGAAACTCACCAATTTCTCTGTATACGATATACGTTACTGCTATTTATTTTCCTTCTCTCTTATTCTAGCGGGCGACGTACTCTCGGTTAGTAATTCGGTAATCAATACTGGAGAGACGAGGGCTCAATTGAGATGCCAAGTGGTGAGCTTCAAAATCCTTTGCAAAGATCCTATGTACTCTTGCATACATCATCCCTGTACCTATATGCTGATATTGGTTATCGTGGATTAAATTTTCCATCACAGTTTTTTTTCCATTTGACGTTTAAAATAATAAAACCATTAAATAAAATAAATGATAATTTAATATTTAGTTAGAACTATTTTTGAATTCCCCTATGTCTTAAAAATTAATTTCCTCAGACTATCGTCGACTGGCGTTTTAACCCATTTACTGGGGTAAGAAAAGTTTAAAAGAAAAATGAAGCGCAAGCTATTTTTTTTTATCACAAAGTTTTCTGCTTGTTTTTCTTCTTTACTCGAATAAAGTAAAAGTAAGTACACGCAGGGGGAAAAGACAATTCTTTCAAGACAACGATTATCACTGTTACCAAAAAAGCCTAAACTTCTTGGCTTTGCGATTCCAAAAATATTATCGTGCGCCTCTGGGTTCAACAAAGTCAGACGTTGGCTATTCTACTAGTGTGAATGAACTCCGAGTTGCTATCTGTATATATATATATATATATATATAGCTGTGTGTAGATACATATATGTCTACGAATGAGGAAAACGAGAAACCGAGAAGAAGCTAAAATTTGATAGTGTTGGTAGTGATGGAGACCGCCCAACTCAGACGAAAGTTAGCTAGACCTCTAGCCAGACGGGATATATATTCGGCTTCGTGCGTGAGTGAACCTTCGAGGGTTGAGGATTTCACCCTCGGGGATAAGTTATGTCTGACGATCAACCGGCTGCAGGCTTCATAAAATTTTCTTCGAAATACTTCTTCTTCTACTACTTCTTCAGTTGTGGAGTAAAAAGTAAAATAAAAAAAAACAAAATTTCCAATTGCAACCCACGTATTAAACTTAAGAAGTAGAATAAAAAACAAGAACAACAACAATAGGAGCAAAAAAAAGAGCGAAACCTCGAAGTACACTTAAATCTTCTCCAGTGAAATTCCAGGCCGTTAATAAATTGAAAATACGTGGGTTAAAAAAAATAAAATACTGCAAAATAAAGTAAATCGAGCGGAGGTTAGGGGGGATAGACTCAACCCCGTGGAGGAAGAGATTGACTCTTCCGAGAGTAAAGTAAAACCTGCGGGTTTATCCCAACGACTAATCCCTTGATCTGGGAATTCTCGACGGACTTGCTTGCTATATACTTCCTCAATCCACTGTCGTTCCCCCTCTCTCTTTTATCTTTATCATTATTTTTTGCTCATTTGCCATACACTGAGAGCACAAAACAGCTCACTCTCGCAGGTGCACCAACTGATTTTCCTAACCATTCGAAAGAATTCGAAAGCAGCTTTGGCTTAAGCCCCACAAATTCTTTCTTGAAACAATACAACCTAAGGCTCTATGCTAAAAATAAAAATATTTTTAAAATTAAATAACAACCAAAAAAGAAATAAAGAAAAAATAAAAAACAAAGTTAACAAAACAAAGGAAAATCTTGAAGAAATAGATATTTTCTTCAGCGTGTATTTTTCTTTCTGTCGTTTATTTTATCTCGAACCCAAACGTTAAAGGAATAACAAAAGACGTTGGTGTGAACGAACTCGACGGCTTAGACAAAAAAAGTTTGATGCCCAGACGCACATTTTTCTTCGGGTGTGCGTGCGCGCGTGTACATCCTTGGGGTAAGGACATAGTATGTAGACGTAATATATATATAGGCTCGTGAAGAAGGGTAGGTTGATGGTTGGAGGTAGGCCAAGGGTTGTGAGCGTGGGCTAGGGGATGGTGGCGCGTCGTTGTCGTCGTCTTTCGTCCCAGAGTTTGGGAGTAGAGGGAGGTCGCGTCTGGTAGCGCGACTTGACCCCAGTTGACCCGACGACGACTATTTCTCCTCTCTTTTTCTTTCTTCCCCTTTTCTCTACCACCTCTCTGACTCTACCTACATTCGTCTCTGTCACCGGTTCTTTCTCTTCTACACCGCTACCACCACCGACGTTTTACTACCTGACTGCTTTTGACAACCGTACTCGAAACCCGCGCATTTCATCCACGCTTGACAACCCTCACGCGCCCTCTTTATATTTTTTTATCTTTCGACGTCTTGTCATTTTCCTCGACATAGGTAATTATTGATGGGTCTTACGTCGATGACCACCAAGACTACATTAGTAGAACTGAGAATCAGCTAGAGGTTGCTTGTCTGTGTTGTTTCAAATCTACAGTATACGCACTTATTTTTATTTTATGTAACAATATCGTATTCTTTATCACTGTCAACCTCGTCTTTACACTCGATACATTATTTATAGGACCAACAGACATGCACGAGAATATTATGCTGTTTAATAAAGCAACTGAATTATTGAGAAAATAAAAAGATAAAAACGAAATGAGAATAGCAAAAAATAAAGATAAAGATAAAGATATACATATTTATGATCCGCTTCGATCGGTTCCAATAAATATTTAACTTGCATATATATATTTTTGGTACTGAGTAGTAATTTAGTAAGTTCGATATCGGTAGAATAGAAAATTATTTGAAAAATGTAAACTTCCGAAGTGTTTCCGACAGTCTTAGACTTCTTAGCGGATATACTAAAGATGAGGCTGTAAAAAGAGAAGGAAGAAGCGAAGAAAGAGACAGAGAAAATTATCGACCAGGTTAAGTCGACAAAATGGGTAGCCTCGTTAAGAAACTTCGTTACCTATACACCCTTCCAACGTCTCGTGATGTTTCACGAGGGTAAAGTAGCTTTTGAAACTTACAACTTTCCACTTTCCCGTAAGTAGCGTCTACGGATAGTTGCATCTTTCATTTGGCTATTTTTATTTTTTATGCGTTGGAAAAAAAATTTCATAATTTAGATTTATGTCAGTTACTTCATTCCGCCTAAATTTAACTTTTAAATTGAGTCGAAATATAATAATGTATTTTCTTACTAGATTATTCGTATTATTATTATTACTGGCAGTACTTGGGATTTATTTTGATGCGAAATTACTTCATTTGTTAACAGTAGAAGAGAGTGAAAGACAATTGAGAGAGAGAAATATAAGTTATAATCCAGCTATTGTCTAATTAAATTCACTGTTTACAGATATCTGTTTATTTGATGACTTGAAATCCACAGTTTTAAAACAAAAAATCTGAAAAACGGTTGAACCTGTGGACCAACCCCAAGACTTCCTGCTGTTTTGAGCTCAAAGAGCTCGACAACGTTGTTATTGGTAACCTTTTGAGATCTTCGAGATCAAAAAACTATTGAACCAAAAAAACATCCATTTCGTTGAAAAAAAGTAATTCTTGTCCAACGTAACTTTGGAACAAATCGACTGATTTTCGAGTGCTCTGCAGCAATCGAAAAGACTTGTTGAGACTTATTGTTAGATTTGATCCAATTTTCAAATAACCTGGTCCAGGAATTTACGAGATGCAACAAAAACTTGAAAACAAAATTTTCTGATTTTTATTTTTCGTATAACTTGTAAACTACTTGACCGATTGACTCCAAAATCTTCTCAGTTCTAAGCCTTAGTGAGTTTTTTCGATTGCCGCCAAAAATGTTCAAATCGAATGATTCGTTCCAAAGATATTGTCAGACAAAAAAAGTTCACACACACACACAGTCGGACGTTCATCCGGAAATAGTCAGAACAGCTTCCTAGGACCTCAAAACGTCGAGATCTGATAAAAACTCGATTTTCGAAAATCGAACCGAAACCAATAACTTCCTTTTTTTTTAAAAAAATTTTCAATTTTCAAAGCGGGAAGTTTTAAAAGAAGTATATTCTAGATTGTTTAAATAAGTGGGATAATAACTTTTATTCTGATGTTTGAGAAGATCACATTACGCCCCTATATAATGCGATGTAGTTACCAATGTATACATATATATATTTATAGTGGGACATTAAATGCTTCCAACGCGCGACCTACTAGCACAGTTTCCATGCAAATTCTGTTACCCCCTACTACCTCTAGCTCTTTCTCTCACACTCGTGTGAACGGATTTGTATACATAGAGAAAACCATGTGCTTGCACTCACTCTCGCACAAAAACCAACACTATACAGGTGACTATTTAACGCGCTTTATCACCCCTTTCTGGTAGCCATCTAGCTTCCTATACACTCTCAACTCTCAATCCATTTAATATCTTAATGTCGCGACAATTAACCACACAATTAAGTATATATTTATTAATAATTTACATACCGGTCACGATAACTCTATTATATCAGATTAATCCTATTCTATTATCTTGTTTATACTAAGAGGATTTCTTTCACTTATTTATTTATATATTTTTTTTTAATCAAAGGTAATTGAAATTCTGGCCGTTTCAAATCGCCCGCGGCATTACGAAATCGACATGAATGATACTCAATTTATTAAACGAAAAAAAAAAATTGGAAAATTTTAGTAAATATAGATATACAAATACATGAGTAATCGGGTACTGGGTCTCTTATCTTATTTGAAAAACATTTTAGAAATCAATGCATCCAATAGGTTTTCTATTTTCCAATTTTCTTTGTTTTATCTCATTACGCAATAGACGTATCGGTACTCAGGTACACCCGTGTCCGATTTCGGTCAATTAACATCTGTATCATTAAATAGTCACCATTCTGAGTCGTTTCTTAATATAAAAAATTTTCGAAAACCGAAGTTTTGACAGCGAAATTAGTAATACGGAAGGGTTGTTCTCAGTGGATATTTTGTGAGTAGTATTACATTGGCATCACAGCAAAACGAGGATTGGCCAGTATACGGTGCACGGCGAAAATGTTGCTTAGCCGCACGCGAGTTATCCTGACTGTAGAAACAATCCAGTAAGCACCGGATTGGGGTTATTAACGTTGATTTATGTGGACGGCTGTCGCTTGCCGTTAATTGCTGGTGTTACTTGATGTGCACGTATAATTCAAGCTTGCGTATATTATCAATGTGAATTTCTACGCAAAATTTCATGTATCTCTCGATGCATTGATACATTGATATATCCATACTAAATATTTAAACACATGCGTACATATTATACATCAGTCACTCTCGATTATCACGATATATCATCTACTACTACTACTACTACTACTATTACTAACACAAAATTTCCAACGAGAGTACCAACTATATCCTCAGCATAAATTGCATTGAATTTACGTCAATAATCCGTGGTCATTCTGTAATCATACAATTTAATTTTGTCGTTTAATTGAATTCGTAATTGCCACGCGAATCGCTGAATTCACATTCATTCTCTCTTTATATACAATTTCGCTTTTTGACAATAAAATTCTCATATATATGGACATATTCTATTTATTTGTTTCTATATAAATGTATTTATACTTTGTACTAAAAGCTATTTTATTTTATCGTAATATTGACCATAAACCGCAAAACCAAAAAATCTATATTTTAATCGCCTTTATATGATAATTGTTTTTTTTTTAATTTGGAGTAATGTCGGGTCAAGTGGGGCGCTGAGGAAAAAATTAACTTTTTTTTATAAAGAATGCAAACGGTCTACATAAATTTTTGTATTAATTCAACACATTATGTTTGTGTTGAACTTCAACACAAATTTTATGGTAAATAATTTAACACAAAATCTGTTATTTGGAAAGAAAATTTGTGTAAATTTAACAGACTTTTCGTGTTAAGGGCATTCTTAGACAGTACCCCCCACTTTTTAAAAAATTTCAATGGCTTTCAACTGTCATAATCGTATGAAAATTTTATTAATTAATTAAAAAAAAATTAAAACCTTAATTGAAAAAAGGAGAACGTAGTCGTAATTTCACCGAGGAATAGAATTTAAAAAAAATTAATTGCAATTGATATCAATCAGGAGTTGAATGAAATTTGTTAAATAAATTTTAGCCTATAAAATTTGAAAATTCGAATTATAAAATTGACATGAAGATTTTACTGAAATTTATTTTACAAATTTCGTTCAGCTTACAATTGATATCAACTGCAAGTAATTTTTTTTAAAATCTATATTTTAGCGAAATTACGACTACGTTCTTCCTTTTTTAATTAAAGTTTTACTTTTTTTTTAATTAATTAATATAATTTTAATACGGTTATGACAGTTGAAAGCCATTGAAATTTTTTAAAAAGTGGGGGGCACTGCCTGAGCATGGCCTTAAAATTAACTAATAAATATAAGCACATAACCTCAAACAAACTCAAGTATACTGATCTAACCTTAGTACAACTTATGTCATTTTAGCAAAGAATTAGTTCGCGTTTCTGAAATTTTTCTGCAAAACAGAGCTATAAATGATTCTCTGGTTAAATGAGAATAAAAAATCTGGGCATCGATTGGCCCTGCGAGCCAGCCCAAATACTTCTTGAGCTCGAAAACATAGATGTGAATAAATTTTCGAACTCGGAAACACTTTTGTATGCCATTATTTTCTTATGAGCTATTCAAGCTCAAACACATTATAGTACATTATATCATAATTTATCCGGGAAAAATAACAGAATGTTATTTTTTCAATTCTTCAACGTCGATATCGTTTACACTAATTGAATGATTTTGATGTCCAATATAGCAATCAGCGCGTTTTATTGAGTTTTCGAACTAATTTAATTTTGGAAATGATTAATGCAGTCATTTTGAAGATATTCACGAAAAATTATTTTCCTTCACTTTGGTGTGCTAGCGTTATTCCAGAAGACTTCTCTGAATCCTAGAGAAATTCAATAGAAAATCTAGACCAAGGGCTCAGTACTTACAGAAAAATTTGGGCAACAGTTGGCCCTGCGGGCCAGCCCTAGAACTTCCCGCTATTTTCGAGCTTGAAGAGCCAAGTCTGAGGGAATTTCAAAAAAATAGGAAAAATTTTTTTTATCAAATTTTCAATAAAATATAATAACTACTGAGATTCACTTTTAAGTTTGAGTACAACATATGATTTGCAATAAAATTTATAAGGAAAAGTGTCAAAAATAAATCTGCATCTCAAATAACTTATAAATATAAGTTGATTAATAAATTCCGATCTGAAATATTAAAAAAAAATAAAAAGTATTTTAAATCAGAACGGAAAAATGTCTGATAAAACTTTAGTCTCTTTGGATAATTAATATGTGCATTTTTTAATTCATTTCATAATGTATCGTGTGACGCAATGCGAATAACCAACGACTTTAACGATTAAACGGTATCCATGGAAACGCAATAATGATTTTTATAACTTCATGTGCCATGATCAAAACCAATAAGATTCGCTAAATGCATTTTTATACATTTATATCTTTAAATCGACAGAATGAACTATATAAATAATAACAATAAAAAAAACGCACCAGCACGAGTTCAAAAGACATTTTAAACCACATGCTTATTTTATATTTTAATAAATATTATTCATTCCAATTTACTGAGCTTTTAATATAGCATTTATTAAAAATTTTATGAATCATTTTTTATAATAAATATATTATGTACTATATATTTTTTAAAAATTTACAAAAGTAGTAATAAAAATAATTAAACAGTTATTTCAATTTGAAAGTGTTTGAATAAAAAAAAAAAAAATAAATTAGCTACCGACCTACCGCAGAGGAAAACGATGTACGGGTGATTTATAAAAGGGTTGTCTTGTCAAGTTGTACTTCTCTGGATGTTGTTGCTGTTGTTGTTGCTGTTACCAACTACCAATGTATATAATGCTCCAATTCCCACGTTCCGTGTATACTCTTGCTCAAGTACTACTCGGCGGCTTGCTCAGCCGTCTTGGCTATTTATGCAGCGTGTATCTATCCGTAGTACGCAGTGCGCTTTATAGGACATATCGTAGTGGACTTGAGGCAGCTAGCAGCCGAGGAATTACTCAGAGCAGCATCTAAAGAGTAGAGAAGTAATGTAATGTAAAATGTTAAGAGAGTTTTAGTTTAACATATAGATTGTATGGTAGTTGCCGTTGTATCCAGTAACCAATAAAAAAGCTGGCAACGCGTGAACCCGGAACGCGCTCTCGATCACGAGTGACCTCCTCCTACGATCAAAGAATCATCCGTGCCGCGTCAAACTCATTGTAACGGTTTGTCCTGGCATATCTGATTATCTTTTTTTTATGTTTATTATATCACTGGGTATAGTTTTGTAAACCTTTTATTCTTATATATTTTCAAAAAATGATAAAGAATTATTTACTCTAATTTGTTATTAAATATTTATATCATTAAATTTTTATAGAAATCAGTCTTAAGAGATTTTTGTTGTCATTTGTTGCCATTTAAAAGACAGCAAATTTTTCATAGTTTGATGTTTTCTTACACGGAGAGATTTTTCTTCTTTGGCATGCTATGGTGTCATAGTGAAACCGGACTAGAATGGCCGCCTGACGAGAACTGAAATCAACACATGAAAAATTACTACACTGCAAAAAATTTTTGGTGTGAAAATAGTCCTTGAGGACTTGGCACGATGACCTCTGTGTGAATTGACTGAAATTTTTTCGGTGTGAATCATTAAAAGGTGTACTTTTAACACGGTATGAGTGTTATCTGTCACACCGCTCGGTGTTATTAGCTTAAAACGGTATCTACATTGTTCAAAATTTTGGTGTAAAAATGGCCTCCGAGAACTATATACGGCCGTGTAGTGTGAAATGACGGTGTGAAAAATCCTCGGCAGAAATTATCCATCAGTGTAATTTTAACACGGTGTAATCTAACTTTTTACACCATGTCGAATCATTACAATTTTGATTAATGAGCAAAAAATGATCAATGAACATTTTTAACTACTTAATCAATAACAATAAATTTTATTTAGATATTAAATAGTATTTTGAACATTTTAATATTTGTGTGATTATTTTTCGGAATGAAAAATTTTCATGAATTCCACGTTTACACACTCGACGGTAAAAAAATTTTTAATTCACACCGCCTAAATTTAACATGATATTTGGTGTAATTTTCACAACAAAATGTTTACACCGAGTCCAAAAATTTTTTACAGTGTAGGAAAAGAGGAGGTAAATTGAACACCTCGGGCAAAGCAATCAAAATTTTTCGAGAATGGTAAAGTTTATCTTCTAAGCGTTTGCCAGTTTAATTCTTTTTTTAATTAAGGAGGACTAAAACTAAAATGAAACCCACATTAAATTTGATTTTACTTAGTCGAATTATTTTGGATCGAATAGCCATTTTTTTTATTTTTTAAGTTGCAGGAACACTTTAAATCAAAATTTAATTGCATTGTCAATTTATAAAAACTAAAAAAAATGTAATAATTATAGGGTAAAAAACCGAATTTCGAGTAATTTTTAAATAAAAAAGAGTAAAAAATAAAACAATAGGCATCAGTTTCCATTTTGTTCGTATTTATTTTGTTTTTGGCACAGGCTACTCTAAATTCTAGGGTAAATTTTATCAAAAAATTCTCTCCGTGTAGCTTTTATATTTAATTATAGAAGTATGGTTTATTTTGAAGAACAAAATATTTTTATTGATAATTAGCTTCGAATCGATAGTACCAGTTTATTAATATTTTTTTGCAGATATCGAAAAAATAAATTCCTTTTGTACCTCGATATTAATATTTGATGCAGTTGAAAAAATACGTCGTCTTTATATTAGCTTCTGGCTGAACAAAAGTGTAGATTGCTCATTTTTCCATCTATCGAGATATTTTTAAAATATATAAATGTAAAAAATAAAAAGCATGAAAGAAATATAGAAATAAAAATAGAGGATAAAGAATAAAAGAGAGGAAAAGAGGAGAGAAAAAAATAATGATGGGTGGATGAATTCCGCATTGTCGATATAGTCAAGAGGAATTTTTTCGTTATGCTTCGGGTTTGGATTTATTTTTTTTTTTTCCTTTTTGCACACATACCGTTTTCACGTTGGGTTTGTCTTTTGTTCGGGGGGACAGGACCGCGCTAAGATGAAAAACATCAAGTGAGCCTTGCGGCCGATTGGAGCCACGCCAAATAATATACTGGCACACCCTATCCGACGAGGACTAGGCCTCTAGTAGTTTGCATTTACGCTACCACTCTATTCATATTTGTATGTATATCTATACCTATATTATTCGGTGTCCGCTATTGGACGAATAGGGGGATTGAGAGAATACTTTTATATTTACTACAAGCTATGGGTTGAGATTACGATGGAAGTAGTGTGCCATAGTAATTTTTAGTATGGCTTTGGTAGCGAATCCACCCTAGATTCATGTCTTTTGTCATCCATGCTATTATCCACCATTTTTTTTTTTTTTTTTTTTTTTTTTCATAGCTGAGTGCACAGTGCAATTATTCTTTCAAATATGTTATTTTCATATCTGTATTGGATATTACTTTTTCTAATATTAATAATTAACAGAAAATATTAAGTGAGAACAGGGTCCAAAATCAAACTTGATTCAGGCTCGCTTCGCCTTAGTTTCGCGAATGGATTATCCGATTGAGACGTTCTTGGTGGCAGTCAAAAGATTTTATCAAGTTCTAGAGCTGCTGAGATTTTGGAATTGATCGATTTGACAGTTTTCCGAAAATAAAAAAAAAACAAAAAAAAAAATTTATATTTTATTATAAATGTATTTTTTATGTATTTTTAATAATTTTTTTTTTATACTAAAAATATATATTTTTTATATTTTGAAATATTTTTTTTATAAATTTTTTTTATTGAGGTAAAAAACCGAGTTGCCAAGAGAAAAATTTCTTATGAGAAAAAATATGTGGAGGAAGGGGAAGTCACCAGTGCTAGTAGCAGCAGTGGGAGTAGTTCAGCGCTTGCCACGAGATCGCGCCTAGTTGCCTAAAATTTTCCTGGTAAGAAAGGTATTTTAGAAGTGTTATATTCCAAACTTTTATCATATTTAATTTGAGTGATCCTGCTGTTATAGGTTCGGTCATCAGAGGTTTTTATTCCTCTGATTCCTTCCTAGAACGTGCAATGCTCTCGCATTCATGGACAGCATAAAGCTCCCCACCGCTGCCATTTGGTTAACAACCAGGTTAGTGGTGGTGTGGAATAATTCCACCTTGAGACTTTACAACTCTCTCGTATTGCGACTCCTGACTTAATTTTAACTTTCCGAATTGTAACCGGAAGGGTTAGGTCAGAACAATGAGTCCACAAAAAAACAAAAAAAAAAATCAGTCTATCGGTTGACCCTGCAGGTCAGCCCCAAAACTTCCCGCTGTATTCAAGCTCCTTGAGCTCGAAAAAATTGTTGTGAATACATTTTCGAGCTAAAAATATTTTAAATTTTTTTAGCGGGAAGTTAAAAATTATACAGATATTTCCGTGAAAAAAATCTCAAAGGAGAAATTTAATTAGAATTTTGAAAAGTTGCAATAAATTATATAAGGTTGCCAAAACTTTGTTCTATAAAAAAAATCTTTATTCTGCAACATAAAATTTTCTACGAAATAGTTTTTTAATTTTTCTTTCATAATGTCAAAACTTGAAAAGTGGTGACTGATTTATCGGAACGGTAATAAAAAATTAAGTTCCAGACAGTTTTCCAGCTATAAATCTTTATGTAATGGGCTTTTTTGTTGAGAATATTATACCTTATAAAATCGTATTATTGATAAGACGAGAAAAATTTTTCCAGAAAAGTGGTTTTTAAATTTCCACTGAAAAATTTAATCATAAAAAAATTGTGACTGCTGTAACGCTAATTTTGACTGTTTTTAGCGAAATAAATCACTTCAAAGAAGAAAATAAAATAATTTAAAATGCATTGTACTCTTTTGCATAAAAAGTGGGTTTTAGTTTTTTTTTTTTTTTTTTATAAAAATACTGACATTTGATTGAAATAATAAATGTTATTTTTTATGATCTCAAAGTATTCTTGTTTGCGTTATAATTTTAGATGATGTCTTTTTCAGTGAATTATTGAAATTCAAATAATTACAGTAGGACCTCGTTATAAGACTATTAGTTTCTCTCTCAAACTATCGCGATACCTGGTTCATAAAAAAGACAGCAGCAGAGTCTTATAACGAGGTCCAACTGTATATTATTATATAAAAAAGAAAAAATATGAAAATTTTTAAGAATATAGGTCAGAGAAATGAGGGGATTTTTACGAAAACTACAAATCATCCAATCCATAGTCATGTAGAATGAAGAATAAAGGAAAATAAATATTGCATGGACTGCACGCATCCGCATATTGTTCTCACATTGCAAAACCTCCCACTGCAAATATGCTGTATACATATATATATAATGTATGGTATACATAGAGCACTATATATACAAAGCCTAGAAATTGAAACGTGACGACTGTACAGAATCGTTAAATCATCTGTCAGCACGATCACGAGGTGAATTGTGCGGTCCGTTCACAAGAGAGAAACGATCGATCTTGGATTCTCATCCAATCTGGATGCTGAGTAAATTCCGCGAAGGTGGAGATCGACTCATCCAAGTGAAGAGGAAGATAGAGGGAGAAGAATAGGAAAGAGAAGACAGCCGAGATGAGTAGTGAAACGACAGTGGCTATTATCTACACATACACACACTATATACGTCAAGATTGTAAGACTAAAACTAAGACAAAGACTATTTCAAATAAAGGAAAAAAATATCCGGATGAAAAGAGAGCTCTCTGTGCGATCCCAAAGTACAGTTGAGCGCACACCTTCCACGAACACTCTTTTCCCTGGTCATGAAGTCAAGCCCGAGGCGAAGATTGCGGCGTATACAGTACGGAAGATTCTTCGACGATAGCCCACGAGACTTCTTTACTCTCTATCCTTATCCTTTTTACCTCATCCCAGTATACATACAACATATAAGAATCGAGTCAAACAAGAGTTTGCGAAGAAGAAAGAACAACAAGAAAGAAAAATAACAAAAATAAGAAATAAAGAAAGACAAGTGAATGCACACGCGGAATGAACCAGATTATTGGCTGAACCCTGACCGTGGAATTACGTATTCGGTAAAACTCGAGACCGTGGCGTCGTTTTTTATCCTGGATGCGTGCAGAGCGTTCCCACTACTTGGGTATGCCTAGAACGCTCACACAGGGAGATCTTCGCGGATGTACGTGGACCCGAGCATCTTAACTCTTTCTCTCTTTGCCAATGTGTGTGCTATGCAGTTTGTAGCTGTATAAATATATTGTGAGTGTGTGTGGAAGGTAACAACGGTAAGCGAGATTGTATAGCTGAAGCGCCGGCGTGAGGATGGTCCTGCTGGATGTAGTTAAGAGAAACAAAGATGGGAATAAGCTGCTGAGAATAAATTCAAGTAAGATGAGGACAAGTTGAATAAGGTGGTAGTGTCGATGCTAGTGGTGGTGGAGGAGCTAAATCGGTGGTGAAGAAAAGAGAAGTCAAGAGAGTAAGAAAGGATTGTCTGTGGTAGGGAGGATCCGGGTCACAGATCAGCGTCCCGCGTGAGCTGAAGAGCCGTTGGATGCCCAGTCCCATCGAGAGCGCGTATCGCGAGCAAAAGGGTACCTGGTGCTTTATACCTGCTATTCTTCTCATCTTCCTCCTTCTCCGCCCCTCCTCGCGGTGCCTCGTCTTATAGTCCTTCTCATGCCTCCCCCTCTTCTTCAGCAGCAACGCTTCCTCGAAGGCTCCGAGATGATCTTGACTGCGTGAGCACGTTGCGTAGCTGGAATCTGCTCCTTTCCAATCCTCGCTTCTCAGACTTTATTCTAGGCCAATGGCAATCAATTATTTTAATTATTTTTTTAACTTAACTAATCATTATATACTTTTCTTACTTTATTCATAAATTACTACACATATTTATTTGCTCTACATATTATTTCATTCTTTTCATACTTATGTAATGGAATTCGTTAATTTAAGTTTTTCACATAACAAATTAACTTTTAATTATTAAAAACGACTAATAAAATAAAAAATTATTTTCATAAATTTTTGTTATCTGTTTAAGTTGGTATAAAATTATAAAAGTAGTAAAATTAATAATTTAATAAATGAATAAGTACATTTGAAAGTTATAAATATTAAATGCTTTTCCACTGTTTCTGTCAAAATTTGAATTATTAAAGAACGTAAATTATTCAAAAACTTTGAAAGTATTTAATAATATAAATACTTTTTACAGATATTATTATTATTAAATTTTAACTTGATTCAGGAAAAGGATAGTTGACAGTCCGATTGCTTCAAAAGATGATTAGATTAATCATCAACTAATGATTTTCGATAGTTAATCGAATACTCAAATAACTTTAATTTTAGTCTATTCTAATTTCATGCTCAGCTATTTTGATTTAAGCTTGTCGAACTGGAACTATCAGTGCTGCGTAGTCGAACACTTTGACTAAAGTTCCAAAGAGCGTAACCCGTAGAGCAACAAGGCTGTTCTCTTGACATTTAATCAACCGTCACACGCACAAAATCTCTCTCGGTCTCACTACTAATGTATTTTTTCAAATTTTATTATTGTTGCACTGTAAAAAATTTTTAGAATTATCACGAAGTGGGTGATTGTTTATTTACTTAATTCCCTTAGAGCGAATTTGACTCCGAAGAGGAATTTTGGAAAATATTAATTATAAAAAAAATTACTAATACATAGTGAGTTTAGGTCTTTGATATTTTGACATTTATATTGAGTACGGAAATAATTACGAGCTCTCTGTCCATATATTCACGCAAAATTATTTTAAAAAATTATAAGCAGCTGATAATAAAACGAACAAAAATGCTTCCAATGAGTCACAAACTGTCGTACGCTCAGAAAATTAAATGATAGGAGTTACTATCTAGTTATGGTAAAAATTTCTACCATCAATCAGATAGCAGTAAATATTATCTAGATGATTGTATAAATCATCTAGATTGTAATATTCATTATATTTATGATAATTGACAATCCTGTATGTTAACTAGAGTTAATTATTATTATTATTCTAAATAGTTATATTTATAATCCAGATGGTAACAGTTACCGTCAGAAATTATAATTGTTACTATTCTGATAGTAACTGTTACGAAATTTATTTCAGGAGTAAATATTACCATCCTGATAGTAAATATTACCATCCTGATAGTAACTGTCATCATCCTGATAGTAACTGTTTCGAAATTTATTTTAGAAGTAAATATTATCATTCTGATAGTAAATATTACCATCTTGATAGTAACTGTTATCTTCCTGATGGTAAGTGTTACTATTCTGATAGTAACTGCTACGAAATTAATTTCAGAAGTAAATATTATCATCCTGATAGTAAATATTACCATCCTGAAAGTAACTGTTATCATCCTAATAGTAACTGCTACGAAATTAATTTCAGAAGTAAATATTATCATTCTGATAGTAAATATTACCATCCTGATAGTAAATATTACCATCCTGATAGTAACTGTCATCATCCTAATAGTAACTGCTACGAAATTAATTTCAGAAGTAAATATTATCATTCTGATAGTAAATATTACCATCCTGATAGTAACTGTCATCATCCTAATAGTAACTGCTACGAAATTAATTTCAGAAGTAAATATTATCATTCTGATAGTAAATATTACCATCTTGATAGTAACTGTTATCATCCTGATGGTAAGTGTTACTATTCTGATAGTAACTGCTACGAAATTAATTTCAGAAGTAAATATTATCATCCTGAAAGTAACTGTTATCATCCTAATAGTAACTGCTACGAAATTAATTTCAGAAGTAAATATTATCATTCTGATAGTAAATATTACCATCCTGATAGTAAATATTACCATCCTGATAGTAACTGTCATCATCCTGATAGTAACTGTTTCGAAATTTATTTCAGAAGTAAATATTATCATCCTGATAGTAAATATTACCATCCTGAAAGTAACTGTTATCATCCTGATGGTAAGTGTTACTATTCTGATAGTAACTGTTACAAAATTTATTGCAAAAGTTATCATCCAATAATTATTAATTCTATTAAAAAAAATTATAACTAACTATTTTTGCAGTGAAAAACGTTCCAATCATTCTAGATGATTGGAATTAAAAATTTAACATAATAAACACAATTACTTAATTTTCTGAGTGTATAATTTAGTGAGCTACTAAAACATTTTATAAATTAAAAGCATAATACTTTAAGATTAATTATTAATATCGTAATGAATTATTTATTGAAACAATTATGTTTCTAATTAACAGCTGTTTCTATTAAATATAAATTTAGTTAAATATTAAAACTCCGGACCAGAGTGAATACGGATTTAAATAAAATCCGTGTTACTCCGAAATCACTTCGCTCTTAAGAAAATCCCTATTTACTTCGCATGCGAAGTGATTTTTTTAAACTCCGCAACTCCGAGTGACGGAGTGAATTCGGACTGAGATAAAATCCATATTCACTCCCGATTTTTTACAGCGTGTTGCTATTATTTTTCTATTCGTTTATATATTTCCTATTCACAAAAAGACAATAAACGAAACGCGATGAAATATTTCGATTGTCATGATTTTATTTTAAAATTCCTCGTCTCTGTCTCCAGTCGTAAATTAAAACAATCCTGTCCTGTCCTCTATACTCTATCCAGCCCCTTTGTTTAAATAAAATTCGCCAGTCCATTCGCGGAACAAAAGATTGCGTAATTTTAACCTTCGCCGAAAGTTAAACCGCACGCACGCACGCTATTTTTTCTTCACAACTTATTTTTATTTCTAAATAAACCTAGGTTATTTATTTTTTTACACACACTTTAACCTTTTTACTCGCTTAATTGGCCAATCTTTAAATCTTTCTTTAAACTTGAATCAGCTATTAATTACGATTGCGAAATAACTCACACGGTGGCCCCGGACGCACTTTATTTCTCTCCATTACTATTATTTTTAATTCAACTTGTTTCTCATCCCGACTTGATAAATTCATATAAATAAATTTACTTCTTGATAAATTGCTACAAATTATATTTTATTTATAAACCATAATGCAATAACGTACGGTAATAATTGTAAAACAAAAAGTTACTTGAACGATTTTATTATTAAAAAATAAAAATAAAAATAACATATTTATCGGCATTATCAACTAGGCATAATGCACAAAGGATTTTTTGATTTTCAATACTTATTGCCTGGCGATCATTGATCCTAATGCCACGTCATAAGGTCATATAACTTTCGTTCCGCTCTCTTAATCATAAAACTCCGCGAGAGCCGGAAGGTATCAATGTTTTACAGATGAGTATTTACCTGCTTTCTTTAAGTACATTTCTCATTGTTGTTATTATTATCATTCTTATTATTTATATACCTCCCCGGAGATAACTTGGGCATTTTTTAATTTCATATACTCACTATGACTGTATATTCTGCACTGGATACCAGAAATCAATAATATTAGCAATGGTAATAGTACACGAAAAAACAAAAAAATAGATTCTGCAACAGGACAAATCCTGTGGAATCAATGGGATAAGGAACAAGTTTCATGTACTAATTTTTTTTTTCGAAATTTGAATTTTTGTGCAAAATTTGAATTTTTTTTCAAATTTTGAAATTTTATTATACTGACAAAAAAAATTAGTACATGAAACTTATCTTATCCTATTCATTCCACAGGGAAAATCCTGTTGCTGCAGCAAGATTTTATCCTATTGCTCCCATAGGACTGCGTCCTGTTGCAGCACCGATTTTTTTTTCCCTGTAATTATTAGTATAGTAAAAAAAAAAAATTTTAAATAACTGATGTACGAGACATTTCAAGATTGATTGCAATTGCGTGAAAGCAAAGATGCGTAGATAAATATTTAAATTATAACTATACTTCATATACTATTTCATATACATTTGCTAACACTTCCGCTAACTTTATATATCTAGTCTGGCTTCATGCATTCTTGACGTTCAATTCTTGTATTCACGTCAAATAGTCTGTTACCTATTGGTGTGTGTGTGCTGTAGTAAATTAGTATTCATGCGTATTTGTATATATGCTTGTATGTATTCAAGAGTTCATGAGCAGGATCCTCGGCCGCACCTAATATAAGACTTTTCAACTGTGACCAACTGCATCAGAGTACAACGAATGATTCACGCTACTCAAGATAATACTCATTACTAGTTATTTAAAACATCTGATAATTAAAAATGATTAATTTCCTATTAAAATAAAAACAAAAATAGATTTCATTTTTACTTTAAATATTTATATGTAATTACACAAGTTGATGTAAAATGTTTGATTATGATAAAAAAAATTTGATTGAAAAATATATGTAATAAAATTATGCCTGAAGCATATACAATAAACATGAGTTTTAAAAAAAGTTTAACGAAAATAGTTGAAAAGTATTCGTTATCGTTCAATTGAATTTAATCCCACGCTCTATTTTATTTTATCATCAGTCGCAATTTATACTCGCGCATACCCTCGATCAAGTCCGCGTAGTACTCATCTTTCTTTTATTATTATTATTATTTTGCTTTTTTTTTTAAATATACCATCTCACTCATTTAATTCATTTTCTCTTTCTTCCGCAGCCCCGATGGGTGTATACAACAGTCGCGAGAGATGATCGCGCGGAGATCTCGTTTCTCCCAACGGAGTTCACGTTCGAGACCGCGAGGTCATTGGGCAGCCTGCCCGACAACAAATCATGGCTAATGATCTACTCGTACCTTTTCCATGCCCTGCCGTACTGCTGTATTTTACTGAGGTAAGTCTCTCTGTTATATATATATATATACATATATATAGTAAGTAAATAACTAAAGCAAGTAAAAGAGGAAAAGGTAAAGACGGAAGGAAGGAAGACGAAGTGTAATACAGCTTCACTCTACTGATCTTAAACTCACCAGTCTTATATTACACAGGACCAGGTCTTCATGTATATATTTCTCCGACAGAGAAAAGGATCTTATGACAAAGCAGAACGGGCGTGCATTTCACTCCCACAGCATTTCTCGTCCTCCTGTATCTCCAAGATCCCTTCTACTATCACCTCTCAACTCGTGACTTGCGTAATTAAATATATTGCAATTATACCCGAGACTCTGAGCCCTTTGGACCAATTAGCTTTGACTGTTAATTATTTCACTGTCGTCGTCGTTGTAATAATAAAACGCGCTTCACTAATACATTAATGTAATGCTACGATTAATATTTAAATTACTACTCTCATTTGTCAATTGTTAACTTTATTTTTTAATTAAATATTCCTTAGTATTTAATTCCGATGTATATACATTTGGATACTTGTTTAACGTATTGTTCAAGAACTTGGCGACAATCTTTGTTGCTGGCAATTTTACTTAGTATTATATTCTTAAATAAAAAAAGTATCTATATGCATATATATATATATATATAAGAAGGGAAGGCTGAACCAATACAAGATGAGGATTTCTCCTTCGTGTAATCGTAATTTCCAATTTAAGTGGCGAGTGGATCGAAAATTGTCCAGCGAATCTCAAGGAGAAGAAGAAAAGGAAGAAATAAAAATAAGGAGAAGAATAAGAAAAAAATAAGAGTAGATCGATATAGAAAGAAAACGGGACACACCGAGTACTCAACGCTCTCTTACTCTCGAGTATCCAATTAGATGGGAAAGACGACAGGAGCGTCGTCGTCGTTGTCTTCGCGTGGGTGCGCTGCTCAAGAAGACGGACCAATAATTATGAACCGAGGATGACCCTGCACTGAAGATGCTGGGATTAAGAACAGAACTAGTCGGTTTTATGTAGTCGAGAGCGTGAGTAGGGTGGCCACACGCTTTTCTTTTAGGTTTATGTATATGTATATGTATATGTATATGTTTACTTGGACGCTCGATTGCCGATAGAGAATTTATGACGCTCGATTTATGACCACTCGTATAGATCAAATCTGCTTTGTTTATAGTTTTTTTTGTTTATTTAATAATGTTTTTGTGTTTGTTAATTACTTTTTTGTTGGATGTCGGAGGCTCTGAATGTAAAGGATCAGATTTTTATGTTTAATGATGGAAAGGCTCGTGTGTTCTTGTTGGAGTTGTATGTCGATGCTGAAGTAGCCGGAGCGAACGAGGACATCCACGTGGGTCAGATGGGGTCAGTGCGACGCAAAGAAGTTACAAGCGCCGTGCACAACTCTCGGTGTATATATAATATAAAAGGGCCTAGTATATCGTTCTCTTTCGAGTGTATTGGAGTGTAGAGACCGGGGATATTGTGCAAGTCGGCGGTGGCGGTGCCAGCGGTGTGTGTGCCCGCACGAGAAAACGGATCGGAGGCACGAGCGCACGCGAATGAATCGAGATCCTGCTGAAGAGATACGAATACCTAATCGTACATTCCGGATTGCCCGGATTCATGTATTATCGCTTTATCTCAGAGTCTCGTCCGGGTTTAAAGAACACGCGTGTGGAAAATTTACTTTTGTATCCTTTAATTTTTTTTAATTAGTTATAAGTTATTGTGAACTTTTTTTTTTGGTTCCAAAAATTTACAATCAGAACTTAAGTCGCAAGATTCAAAAATTTTGAGTCTACTTTTTAAATATTTATGAAATTTGATAAAAAAAAATTATTTAATTAATAAATTATAATTCTTTTGAATGTAAAATTTTAGGTAAAATTTAAAAAAAAAAGTTGATTGCAGCTTAAAATAATTTTTTTAAAAAAATACATAATATAAAAATACTTATAAATGAAATTACAGTGAAGCAATTTATCGATTTCGTTTCAAGATCGTCGTGATGATGATGGGATATGATTATCCTGCTACAGAAATTTCCAAGGGTCACGTTTGCAAGCTTGTCGATTTATTTTTTTTCTCATTTATTTATTTATTTTTATGACTTTTTTTTATCATTCCTTTGTGTCCCGCACGCACGTGCGTCCGAGCAAGGCAACTACGTGAATTGCGAGAATGGGAGCTGAATGTAAACGAAAGCCAAGGGATACTTACGGAGAACAAGAGTAAGATGAACAGTGTAAGTACTAAAAAAGGATAAATATATGGCATATAAAGATGAGACAGAAAAAACAAAGTACGAATACGAAAAAATGAAAAATACAAAAAAAATAGTTGAGAAAGAAGAAGTCGTGGACGCAGTGGGCGGTTCCGCGTGCGTGCGTGATCGTGATCGGGATCGTGAGGTAAGATAGTGAGGTCGCCATCATACGCCTCTCACGTCTTCCAGGGTGGTCCAAAATGCTTGCAGACACTATTATAATAATACAACAGACGCTTTATTGGTCTATACTTTCTATTCTCATAGAAATCTATTAAACAATGGACACTTTAACTCACTAATGTAATTTTTAATAAAAAATATTTATTTTAAATGTTTTATTTTGTCCTTATATTCCCTAGTAAGGAAAGGGGGTTAAAATGGACCCCCTAACAATTTTTTTTTAATTTAAATGATTACAGAATAAGGAATCCTTACGAAGAGTGAGATTGCGCTCGCCTAGAAAAAAAAATCTGAACTTAAATTTGAAATTAATTATTTTTTTAAAAAGTTTGTAAATAATCTGGAATTTGAACCAAGAAGATGTCGGCTACGCTCCCAGTGTTTTTTCAGTTGAGCTATCCGAGATTATGCCATAGTTCATTTAAATTATCTGTCTACACAACATTGAAATAATTACGCGCGAAAAATAAATATTTTGAAAAATTTATTAGCTGGCTTTTAAGATGAAATAAAATAATAACCGAATTTCAGTAGATTTCTTAGAGGACCCATTTTGCTCCAAATTTTAAATTTTTATTTTTGGAGCATATTGATTACGAATTCATGGTAGAAGACTAGAAAAAGTAAAAGGGGTAAAAAAAAATCAAATATTGAAATTTTATTTTAGGAGGCCTATTTTGCCTCAAATCTAAAGATTTTCAATTTTCAGCAGACGAGACATATTGAGACCAAATACATGGTAAGAGGCTAAAAAAAAGTAAACGAAGTGAGAACCACAGGATATTTAAACTCTTTTTTCGTAAGAGGTCCATTTTGCCCACCTTCTATTTAAAAAAAAATTATATGAATTCTTTAATACATTGAATATTTAATTGAATTAAAAATTACACGATTTCAATTTTTTTTCCAATTCAGACAGAGGACGAAAGTTCAATAAAAAATGATTTTGCAAGTAAAAAAATAAAAATAATAAAACTTTACCGAGATTAATAATTCGTATGTCTGACACACATCATCCTAATCAAATAAACATCGAAGTGGTCGATCCAAATTGTTCATCTATCTGTAATTTGATTCATTAAATAGAAGGTGTAATTTTCTGATGTGTGTCACTTAACCAAGTGAATATTTAAAATATTTATAATTTTATCATTATCCACTGTTTCAAAATTAAATAATTATATCAGCGAATTTGCATATGGAAATTGGGCCAAGATCTATTTATGTATTTCATAATTCATGATGAAAATATTATTTTATTTAAATATTTTAATGGATTGATTAAAAAATTTAAGAGAATGTTTGAATTAAATTTTAATATTAATATTTCTTCTTCAATTAATTAGGACAATTTAAAGCTGTTTCCTGTAGTTTATTAAATTATTCTAGAAAAAATTATTCATATTCTTGTCATTCATATTTTATTTCACAGTTAACTGACATATCATTTCTTCCGTTTGGTTCAAAGTATTTTAGTATTATTTTTAATTTTATTCATCTTAAAACTGTTTTAATTGTTCAATTCATTGATTTGAGTAAAAACAAAATATTCAATCGATTTGAAATTTTTCGGGACACAAAATATAATAAAAAAAAATCAATTATGAATTTTTTTATTTTTCCCAGAGCTTGAAATGAAAGAACGAGGTAGAAAAATAATTTCATTGTTAGATGGAATTAAAAAGAAAATTTCATTTCAATTATCTTTGGGTGCACGTTCAATCCAGTCGTCATTTCTATTTTTTTTTTTTTTCTTAATTTTTTTTATTCGTTTGGATCGCCTCATTACTAACTCGACACGTGGCGCGACAGAACGTCACGTCCAGGCTCACGAACCAGCTATCGAGGGTTATTTCATTCCCTATTGAAACGCGGCGCTGGCTAGAGAAATTCCTTCTTGTAAGAACGTTCGAACATTCGAGTGTCCTGACTATCACACATGCTTCTTATTTACCAGCACACTAGTGAGTACAACTAAGAACAAATGATAAAAAAAAAAAAATCTCAAACTACCATAGAGCTAAGATAAAAAATAAAATAAAATTTTATTGAATGAAAGTATGAAAAAGAAGACAAGAGCCGAATTTAAAGAAATCTCAATGATGTCAAATAAAATGAAGAGGCTGTAGATGAGGTTATTGTCATATGAAAAAATTTTCTACAAGATAACGTATTGGAATTTGTCACGTTTCACATTTGCACGCACCGAGGATTTTCTGAGGAAAAAAAATTAAAAGTAAAAGACGTAAAAGATGCAGCAAAGAAGGAGAAGAAAGAGAATAAGGTTATAGAAATAGTGCTGATTCTTTTTTGTACTCTCGCAAAAGCTGATCACAGCGTGATCGTGCCGTCTTTGCTTCGACGTGATGCAGCGTGACGTCTTTATGTGCTCTACCACTCTCTACTCGGTTTTACCTTTTCCTCTAGCTCTCTCATTCTCGCATTTATCCGATTCCTATATTACCCCTCAGTCTCTCCTCTTACTTTGGTACATCACATCGTGCTGGTACGATAGTATCGATCGATCAGAGCTCTCGGTACTCTTGGATACCGAGCTGTCGTTTTTCTTCGCGTGACTTATTATTTATCGCACATTCTCCTTCTCTTTCTCGGTTTACCACAAAAATATAACGTTTAAGTACGTTTAATGTCTTTGTCGTTTATTAAAAATAATATATAGATACCTAGATATTTATATAATATATTTATTTTATCATTATCCTATATTTCATTCAAATAGATAATTAGCTTAAATATTGAAAACATTTTTCTAAAGCTTTTAATTGATCTAAATAATTAGACTCCGTAAAAAATCGGGAGTGAATTTGAAGTGATCACGGATTTTACTGAAATCCGAACTCACTCTGTCACTCGAAGTTTTGGAGTTTTAGAAAAAATCAGTCCATATATACGGAGAAATTATTCTCGTTTTAAATGCCATGGTGTTATAGTAAAGCCGAACCATGTTGGCCACCTAACGGAAATCGAAATAAACACATGCAGAGATTACTATGACCACACTCTGAAACCAAGTGTGTTACAAACGTATTATTTTAACACATATTAAATGTGTTCTATGTTTAAGGCCATAAGCGAAACTATAGTTTTTTGTAGTCATTTAAAACATGTTTCACGGTGTGTTAAATATCTATAGATTGCTTATGGCGTTTCAATGTTATTTGGTAAGTGTGTAAATTTTGACTACACACTTGGTTTTACAGTGCATTGTAAAATTTCCAATGTTTACAGTAAATCGTGATACGGCCATTGAAAATTTTAATATGGTTATAGTAATTTTTACATGTGTTTATTTCGATTTCCTTCAGGTAGCCAACATAGTCCGGCATTACTATGACACCATAGTATTTCAAACAAGAATAAATTCTCCGTGTACGTAGTAAATAGGGATTATTTTTCTAGAGGAGTGATTTGAATTTTATTTAAGTCCGCATTCACTCTGATTTGAAGTTTCAATGTTAATATCTGCTCCACATTCACTCCGGATTTAATACGCGTTTATTCCGCAAATTTTTTATAATGTAAAGACGCACAGAAAATTTTTAATTTAATGAAAAAATTAAAGTATCTACACGGAAGGAAATTTTCTTTAAAAATTACCGTTAAATTCACTGTAATCGTGGGACAAATGGCACGACCTAATCATTTATTGGTAAGTGAGATAATTTTTAACTTTTTTTCAACAAATTTTACCGTAGTCTACTGTAAATTTTATTCGGTTTCCGGTAAGATTTATGAAGTCTACCACAAAATAAATAAATTTTTTTGACGGTAATTTTTAAAGAAAATTTCTTTCCGCGTATGTTTTTTTAACTCAATTTAGTTCGTAAAAAATAAAAAACATTTTTTACAATAAAAGCAATTTAAAACTACAAAATGCGATAAATACCCAAGAATTTTTAGCTGATAATAAATAAAATGTTATAAAAAGATTTTATGTTTTTTTTTCACTAATACTAATTTCAAGTCATAGCCAGTATAGATAAAATTTCTAGCCTGAGGACTTTATATCCAATCTACTAGCGAATTTTTTAATGTTAAGTTTTGTTATTGGTTGCAGTCAGTCATTTACAGTACATTAAATAAAATAAAAGTGCGATAATTAAAAGAATGTATTCAGTAAAAAAAAAATTATTATTTTTTAATAGCATATTACTTGCAGTGATTATTATTAATGCTAAGAATGTACCGTTGTATGATTTGTCTGGTGGTGACATAGTTAATACAAAATATTTGAAAGAATTATCAACTAAAATTTATGGAAATATATATGACGGTTATAAAGAAAAAAAATTTTTTCTTAGTGAGGATTATACATCGGATACTCAGATTATTTTCTACAAAAAAGAATGTTTATCGTATAAATCTTTAGAATCATATTATCATCCAAAAATCACCATTGATTATTCGATATTAAATACGTCAAAAAATTTCTTTGACTCAAAAAGACTATATTACAATTACTTTGGCATTAAACAAGATTATATTGATAATCAATATTTGTATGGTATTGTCAAACTATGTAAGATTGTAGAATCGCAATATTTAAACGTTAAAGTATTTGATGATAACAGTTTTCCAAATATGGATGAAAGCATAAATTATAAATTATTGTTGGATCAAACAGCTATTTTACGATTCAAACAAAAAAATCAAACACATATCGTGTCATCAATATCTTCTGGGGACTGTCTACTTCAAGTAAGAACTTGTTTATAATCAATCGTGAATCCGGAGTGAATTTGGACTTTATTTCAATCCGCATTCACTCCGATCAAGAGTTTTAATACTTAAATAAATTTATAATTAATAGAAACAGCTGTTGATTAGAAACATAATTATTTCAATAAATAATTCATTACGATATTAAAATGTTATGTTTTTAATTTATAAAATGTTTTAGTAACTCATTAAATTATAATTTCATATATATATAGGGGAAGGGAGTAGTTTACACTGTAAGAAATTCGCGGAGTGAATGCGGATTAAATCCAGAGTGAATGAATTTTTAATTATTCACTTCCCGCGGAGTGAAATTTACTCCGAAGGGGAGTTTACGCAGAGTACATTTTTTATCAATTTAATTCCTCCGGAGTTAAATTCACTCCGAAGAGGAGGTTTAAAAATAGAATTGATAAAATATCACTCCACTAAATATAATCAATGTGAAAACTCGCGTATTACATTACTGATCAGCTGATACGCACACACACACACGCACACACATATTAGGGGACACAGGCATACACACATTCGCACACACCCGAACACACACGCACTGTTCAACAGTTTAATATTGATTAATATCAATGAATTTAAATGTTAAGACTCTGGACCGGAGTGAATTGGGAGTGAAATAAAATCCGCGTCACTCCGCAATCACTCCGCTAAAAAAAATTCCCAATTCACGCCACATGCTGAGTGATTTTTTTTTAAACTCCGGAACTCCGAGTGGTGGAGAGAATCCGGAGTGAATTCGGATTTAATTTCACTCCGAATTCACTCCGGATTTTTTACAGTGGAGGCAAAACGGCGACCCCCAAAATTTTGTAAAAAACAAATTTATATTTTGAATGGTTTTTAAACATTCCAAAATCACTTTTGTAAATATAATTGAGCGTTATTTTGAATTTTTTTTGTTAAACTTTTTTGAAAATCAATTTTCAGTTGAAAAATATTAATTACTTCTGTTTAATGATAAAAACTATTAAAAATTTGTTTTTCTACTTTTCTATTCAAGAATCATGTAAAATATAATTTTTCTTCATGTAAATTACTTGCAAAAAAGTTCAACTTAATCAAATTTATTTAAAATCCAGAAATTTTTTTTTTTATTTTTTTTAGAGGGTACCCAATTTTGCGCGTAATGAAAAATTTTTCTGTTTTAACGGTAACTGAAAATTTTTTATATTGACTTTGAATATCATTAAAAAAAATATTTAGTGTGTTTGAGTTCTCGAAAACTTGGTATTTCCTTTACTACGTTTACCCTCCCACCCCTAGTACATAGTGAAAATATTTAATTATTGAATAGCTATAGTGAGATAGTTTTTATTGGAATACGTGATATGAACTTCGAAAATTGTTGAAAGTGTAACATTTATAAAATTTAAATTGCAGGTTTATGTTAACAGAGCAGATCTGTGTAGTTTATCAGATGAATGCCAAGCGAAAATAGATATTCAAAGCTATTTTTTTCAATCTTCTCTACATAGAAGTCGCGTGATAATTGCTAGCAATAGTCCCAGTCGTGAAGATATGATTAATAATTATTTGAATGAATCTGGGCAATCACTTTTAAAATTAATAGATCTTCCAAGGAAATCATACTACAATATTTTGAATCTTCTTACTAAACGATTTGTTATTGATCTTGATCTGCATTCACTTCCTGTATTACCAAAAAGACAGAAAGAGAAATTGGTAACTTCCACAAGCTCAGTGTCATTTTTAAAACCAGGTGACATTATTGATGTTAATGATCTAAAAAAAATTGATTCACCCATAACGATCGATAATATATTGGTTGACATACATGATGAAACAATTCGACCATCTTCATCGTTTGAATATAGTAATTGTTATGAATATAATGAAAATGAGAAAGTCAAACTAAAATTCGTAAATTATAAGTCATACGCTCATTTTCCCGCCGAATCTTATGATAAATTCAACGTTTTTGAAGAAACAGTAAAATTCAAACACTATGGGGTCGATCGGAAATATTTGAATCAAAATTATAAGTGTGTTAAGATTACGGTCTGCTCTAATCTTGAAAGACGTAAAATAATTATTCCGTCTATTCATGTTATCAATTTGGACAAACAAGCAATTCGTAAATCAAATTTTTTGGACAGTGATAATCTTATCTTACGTTTTGTGATAGAAAATGAAACACATTATGTCGCTCGCACAGAACATGGCAACTGCTTGTTCCAGGTAATTTAATATTTATTATTTTTTTCAAGTGTTTTGGTATTTTAAGATTATTTTATTGTGTTTAAGGCATTGATATATCCGAATGACGAGAAAAGTTATGGAAGCAAAAAAATAAATTCACCTCTTTTATACGTAGGTAAAATATTATCAGCAACTAATGATACTGTCCTCGAAAACTGGGTCGAAAATTATGTCAAAAATTTGAACTTTTCTTACAAAACTTTAATAGGTATAATAAATAATCCTGATTTTGAAAAACCCCTTTTATCAGAAATAAATAAGAAGAAGTATAACACTTCTCTCATAAATGTTTATATAGATGAATTGCATTAGATGTCTTGAGTTTTGTAAAAAAAATTTTACTCATCAATGGCGATTTCAGTCAATTAATAGTAACCCTATTTAAAAAATCCTATGTGGGTTCCCACATGGCGTTTTCAGGTGGATACCCATATAGTTTCCTAAAGGAATCCAACATAGATTCGTAGATTCGTTTCAATAAATAATAGACATACAAATCAGATATCCTGGATTCTACAGAAATCACTTACATAGAAACCCAAATTTCTATATGAATTTTCCATAAAGAAATCCATAAACTCTTATGTTAGTTCCTATGGATACTTATATAAATTCATACTTATCTATATGGATTCCTACAGTTTCTCATGCAATCCCGCATGGATTTTTTTGATAGGGGAGTTTAAATTTTAACTTGCAACTACTGGTTACTGAATTTTAATGATTAATCAACAAATTGTAATCGTTTACTTTAATTAACATAAAAATCATCGTCTAAAATATTACATGTTTTTATTTCGGATATTTTTGATCCAAGTTTTATTTGTTTGTTTTTTACAATCATTCACTATCCGTCATTTATATGTATAATATAAGAATAATTTTATGAAAATTTGCGGAAAAAAAATTAAAAAAAAAATATTTTAGAATTTTGAACCGTGCTTCAGATTTTTGTATGATTACGAAAGTTGCGAGTGCCATTTTTTCGTTATTAATTCATAATCCTACAAAAATCGTCTTACAGTTATCACTGAGCTCTTTTACTTGATGAAAAATAATCCATCTAACAAAACATGACATTGAGATTGATAATAAAAATTTTTCTAAAACAGATTTTTGTAATAATGAAAACAAAAATGAAAATTTATCCTTTGCTATTTTTTGATTTACTAATGATAATTTGAAATAAATTTTCAAAGTCCAAACTGTACGGACATAATTATGAAATTTGAACTGTTAAATGTTTTTCATTGAAGCATTTAAACATCAGGAAATAATTTAATAAAATTTTTTAATTTATTTATGTTTTTGGTCATATGTACTTTTAACTAAAAATTTGTGATAAAAAGTAGAAAATAGCTCGATACAAAGCATTTGAATGGAAACTACAATCCACAAGCTTCAATGAGTAAAAGCGATGTAGAGGATTGTTTTAGTTCTAAAACCGCATCATATATCGTTCATTTAACTTTTATTATTTATAACCTCATTCATATCCAAAATTGAAATTGAAATACAAGTTGAATTGAAATCGTTATTTTCCTTAAAATAACGAAAAATATAAAACTGTTTTCTTTTTCCAAGCGAAATTATTTTTCTATCAACACGGAATAGAGCTGAAGATGAAGTTTAAGGTAAACTAGGGGGAATGGAGATGAAAGTATATTGCAAATAGCAAATGAACCAAAAGTAATCCGCAAAATGTTCAATCGTTTAATAGTAGAGAATTTCGTGATATTTTTACTCAATCAGGAGCACACCGCCAACGTGCATCGATAATTGCCGAATGCTCCCTCTGCCTTCTCTCTTCAACGAGAGGCAGAGAGTAAGCCCATTTAAAATCTGTAACGCGTTTAGTTTGATGAGTAGTTTGGTGAGTCGTGCAATTTAACGGCATTAAATTGCCATCCCATTTCCGCCCGTCAATTGATTTATTGTATGACGAATTTCGCGATTACTAAATTAACCAACCTATCCAATACATTTATATATTTTCAAACCGCATTTTATATTTTTATAAAAACTCATGTTATTATCAAAAAATTAAATTACTTACAAATAATAAATAATTCGAGTTTTCTTGTTACTTTTGAATACAATTCAAAGAAAATAAATTATATGTAGAATTTGAATGGACATAGATATGCTTTTTGGGTAATTTTGATAATTTTAATCCCAGTAGATCTACAAAGATGTAAAGTTCACAAATGATTATGCATGCGAATTAGATCTACTGTATCTCAATAGATGAACGTATATCTCTCGAGGTTATGGAAATCAAATTTTAGTAAATTGAGGTCTAACAAGATTGGATTAGGTTAGACTAAATACAAGGACGATTCTGTGTTATCTTTGTTAGATAACCAATTCCCTGCTTATAAAAAGAAAGACAAAGCTTTATATTATGAGAAATTTTCTTGATTCTAAGTTATGACTTCATAGAAACCGGGAAGAAAGTATTTCAAAATCAAATAGAATCGAAAAATTTTAAATATTGATTACTTACACGTCGAGAAATTTTGAAAAAAAATTACCCATTAAATTTGGCACTGTAAGGACATCTAGCCAGTAACTAAATTTTTGCTATGTTGCTAATAGCAATTACACTTCATTTACATGCTATCGAGTAGTGTATTTTACAATGCGCATGAGAAAAATTTAGATATTGGGTAACTTTCACTAAAAATTTATCTGCGTGTATAATCAAAAAAAGGAAAATTATCTCTTCTATCAATGCTGTAAGTCCAAGTGCATACAAATCATCCCTCATTCAAAATATTCTAGTCACTTTTTGAACCCTTTAAAACATTTTAAATTTCCCATATCAATATATAAAAAAGTGAAACACTTACGAGCGATTCAAAGTTAACAAAACTGCTTTGCATACACTGAAAAAAAATACTATTGTCCAAACAAGAATGTCTCCGTTCAAGAAATCTGTTAAAAATATTTATTTTACTATTATTAATTATTAATTTCTTGAGAAAGGAGCATCAATATTTATTTATGTTACTATATGCATTTGTTGTTATATCATGGGTAAACAAAAAAATAGCTTCACTTGAATCAAGTAAAAATTATTTCCATCAACTCAACGAATTCCTGAGACCAAATTATATATTTTTGAAAATTTTTAGGAGTATGTTCTTGTATCAAGTAAATTTTCTTAACAAAATTATTTTTTTTAGTGTAAGCGACAAAAAAATGTATAAATCCCATCCCATGAAATTGTATCAGACTAATCAAAATAAAATATTTTTATTCCTGTTAAAAATAAAACAAAGGCGTGAAAACTTTCTCTGACAAGGTCTGACTGAAGCTTGACTACTATTGGGTGATCCTCGGCGGTTATATTATATATATACAACTATATAGTTAATACACATATAAATTGAGAGAGCCACCATAAGCGAGACAAGTAAGTGATGTAGTAAGAGAGGAGAGAACTAAAAGCAGTAAAGGTATGTATATATAAGGGGTGGAGCTGAAACTCTGCGCAATAATTCAACTTGACTGTGTTATTCAGCTTGCGATAAGGTTGTTATTAAGAGGACACCAATAACCTCAGCAATACAGCTCTATTACTGCGCACCGTTAATGGATCAGTAAGTTGAACTATCGATTTACGGACATGATTTATGTTAATTCACTATACTCTGCACTCAAATGCACTGAACTGCACTTTGGTATAGAGTTTTTAAAAAAAATAAGATAGACATTTTAACCATCTTACTCCTTTAGCTCTTAACTCTTTAGCTATCGCCCGTGAAGTTAAATCTGTAAGTGAGTTAAGCTCACCGACATGTATATCTATATACATATATATAATATGATCCAATATACCGCAATAAATATTATATTTTTTACCGACCAATAATTATTAGTTAACAATAATGGTAGTAAAATATGTTAGTGATTAGTTAGTAATATTAATAGCCATTTTTTTTCATAGAGTGACACACGATAATTGCTTATCATCATCAATCATTAATAACGTTTTTTAAAAGCATTTAATACACATATGTATGTTGTATTTAATTTGTTACTCACCATAATTTAACACGGCTGATATATTTTTCATTATCCGTTTAACGTTTTTTTCGATACTAAGATATCGAATACGAGTTGTAAACGTGATAGATGAGTGAGTATGCACTCAATATCCACACAGACATTCTGCCAACCACCAGCCAATATATATATGTATATATATGGGTGTATATGAGCATAAGAAGATAGCCGATAGTTTCTTGTATTACTTGAACGAATACAGCAAATCATCCACATCCGGGGTAACGATTTTACTGATGACTACTCGTTTACGCGAAATTCTCACGGTATATTCGTGTTAATTTCAAACACTCTTTCGTGACTCTGAAACATTTTCAAAGAAATTAAATTTAATTTTTATTTTATCGACTATAAATCTTAATATATTCATCGCTTTTTTTCAAATTTTTTAAATTATTACTCTTGAGGTTTTTAGTGAAATTACATAAATTTTTTTTAAATATCTATATTTAAATATAATTTATACGGCTCATTCATTTTTTTAAAAAATGTGCTTGAGTATGTGGTCAGTAGTTTTGGGGTCAAAGTTGTAAAAAAAAATTACTTCATTAAATATTTGATTAGTCAATATTTTCTTATGGGTCACAGATTTATTATAGACACAATAATAATAATAGCGAAAGTACTAATAAAAAAAAAAATATATAAATCATAGAAGATGGTCCCTCGTTATTTACGCCACTGTCTCAGGTCTGAAAGAGATCGTGAGTCAGCTAGAGAGGTCCCGGTTGGGTTCGCTGCTCGATTGCAACGCGCAGAGTAGAGATCTTCGCTCGATTTTAAATTAGCCGACTTTTAATACGCGTGCTATTGCATGTTCCACGGATACGCTTCGTGCGCGTTAGCATCCTCATCCTCAACCTCAGGCTTTCCTCTCACGCCCCCCCAAGTGTATACGGCAATTCATTTGCTATCCTCTCGAGGCTCGAGCTAGCGATACTTGTGTACCACCAAGTATCCACTACGCCAGAGCTTCGAGGTTTCGCTGATGGCAATTACCTACCCCAATGTCACTATTTTTATCGCCTCTATTTTTATATACCGACGTGGAAATTCATTACTCACTAATAAATACATTGTTTAGCTCTTAATAACTTAATTTATTTACGATTTTTATAAAATTTATTTCGATATTAATATTTTACTGCCCTCAATAAATCAATGACATTGATCAGTTCATGGGATTCCAGCCATTTCAATATCAATTAACAGATAATTAACCTAATTGTTGCCTTCATATAAAATGGATAATTTTACGGAATAATATATAAGTACGGTTTAATGCTAGCTCATTAATTTATTAAAGTATGACTCAAATTTCAACCCGATGAATAACTCAGTAATGATGAAAGTTTTAAAAGTTTTCGGAAGATTAAAATTATTTGATTACTTAATTGACATTTATAAGTTTTATTTACACCTGCAGCAATTGACGTGAAGCTTTAAATAAATAATTCAAATGAAATAATTTAACCAATAATTATTATCAGAAAATTTTGGGAAATCCAAAAGTGCGCTTCCAATCGCACATTTTATTTTTAATCATTACTTTTATTTTGTTATGAATTTTTATTCAACTTTCGAATTATTAATTTGATTTTATTTCTTATTTTCAGTTTAGTTTTTTTTTAAATTTCCCGCCTTTTTGACTTAGATGTTCTTTTTTAAATCCATTACGCTAGTGCTGCTGCCAGTAGTTAAATGGAGAAAAGAGAAAAAAATAATGACAATAGTAAAAATAAAAATGGCAGCTAAATTTTTTTTTAATAATCAGTATTACCTTTTCTTTTAATTGCAATTAAACTAAAAGGATTTAGATAGTGGTCTATGTGATTAAAATATTTTTTTTTAATTAATGAAATAAGCAATCGAGTTAAAATTGGGTCGAAATTATTCTCTAATAAATTGTCCTTCTATTAGTGTACAATTTAACTCACTTTAGTGTAGTCAAATGAGTGTAGAGATAATTTAATGCGAGTAAATGAGTCGAAAATAATAGGTCGATCATAAAGCAGCCTCAGCGCTTCGCGCTTGAGGTGGGCGATATTCATTTTTTTAAATTTTATCACAAAGAAAAAATTGGTAATTTTTAATACAGTCGAGTCGCGTTATAAGTCCGCTTAGTGTCTCTCTCATATTAACGCGAGTCTGGTTAAAAGAAAAAGATACAAGCCGGACTTATAACGCGATTCGACTGTAATACAGTTTTGAATAAAAAATAAGAAAAAAAATTGTGATCGATACTGTATTTTTATTTTAAAAAATATTGAACATCATTAAATTGAGTGATATTTTATGTAGTAGCTGTTATAAAAGATTTCTAAAGGGGTTCAATTTTTCACAGCGGCAAAACTAAATTGCAAGGTAACCGATATTTTGCTTGGAGCGAGCACACGCGCCTTGACACAAGATTGTGATGAAAAAAAACACACTCTTGCACACAACATACATAAACATGAAAATAAATTTACCGAGATATTTTACTAAGATAAAAGTTTATCGCCAAGATTAGTATTGTGGTGAATTTAAAATGATATAACAGTTGATGGTCTGAATTTATTAATTAAATAAAAATATATTTTTCAAATGCAGTTAAGAGCGTACAGAGTTGAGGGCAATGGCTGACTTTCTCGCAGTTTAAACCCGCAAGGCACCAATTTTCGCGCAAGTACGAAAATTGCACGATGCCTCCACATACATTATCGCGGTTGTACCTAATCGACGCCCGACCACTTCATTCTTCACTCGTATACTCATACTCATACTCATCCTCATTCTTTTTAACTTCCACTTCCTATATTTTGCATCACGCCAGTTATTTTTTTCCCACTTTTTTTTTAATTCCATTCTTCATTCCTCATTATTACGCATTTTAATTTTATTCAAAACTCTTATTAACGACTTTATTACTTCTGCATAATTATTTTTAAATTGGAGTGTAAATTTTTTTAAATTAAAACTCAGTTTTAGTTACAAGAAAAATATTTGTATCTGTAACTTAAGTATTAGTATATACTGTTAGTGTTTAATGTTGATACTGGAATGTGTACGTGAAATAACTGGTCATTAGGCAGTTCATCGCAAAAGGCACGTGACACATCGCGGGTGGCTAATAAATGGTCTGCTACCAAGAATTAAAATCTCTATTATAGACACGAGTGTAATTTACAGACTGTGCTATCTAGTAAGTTTTTAAATTACTCGAGGAATTACACTATCAACTTTTAAAAATTTTATTTTTTAATTGTACTACTATACTTAGTCAGTTATTTTTTTATGTAATTAAATGCGAGACATAAATTGTGACATTTATTTAAAAATTTTTCTACTGTATGACTATAGAAGACTTCATAAAATAAAAAAGTTAATTTATTGTCACACAGTTTAAAAAAAAGTATCATTATATTTTTTATTTAAATAAATTGTTAAAAGGTATTATGGAGTTCATTAATTCAATCACCGTAAATACCTGCTGTCAAAAGTATTTATCATTATTCATTTTATTACAAGAGAGAACATCCCGACTAGAAATTATCCCCAAGCATACATTGGGACCCCATTGGGTACTGATGGGGCAAGCCCGATAGGGTTATCCCTATTGGGATTTGATTGGGAACATATAGGGTAAGCCCAACATTAAAATAAAAAATTGCGATTGGGTTTACCCAATTGGGATAGGATTGGGAACATGTTGGGTTAACCCAATGTTAAAATTAATGACTCGGCAATGGGTTTGCTCGATTGGGATATTTTTGGGAACGTGTTGGGGCCACCCAACGTCAAAATTAATAATTTGCTGTTGGGCTTACTCGATTGGGAAATAATTGGGAACCTGTTGGGAAAACCCAATGCTAAAATTAATGATTCGACAATGGGTTTGCCCGATTGGGAAATAATTGGGAACTTGTTAGGATAACCCAACGTCAAAATTAATAACTAGCTGTTGGTCTTACCCATTTGGGGAATAATTGGGATCACGTTAGGAAAACTAAACATGAAATTTATAAAAAAAAAATTTTTACTTCTAAAAATTAAAAATAATTTTTAAATGCAAAATATTTACGTTTTATTCTGTATTTTAACATGAAAACGAAAAAAAAAACTGATTAAACTTTAATAATAAAGAAAAAAAACTTAACAATAGTAAAACGTATTTTTAATCACTTGCAGATTATAAATTTAATTATAAACTTAAAAAAAAAAACTAAAACTTTAAGGGAAAAACAATCCATATGAAATATCTACTAACTTTCATATGCTCATATATTATTATATGTAAAGATAAAAATCGAATAGTTGTGTATGTTAACACCAATGATGCACGTGGCGACAAAATCTTGTGACTATAATACAAGCGTAGACAAGTTCAGACAGGTCCGCGCATAAAACAAATAACTAGTGGACAAAATCCCATATACACGTGACTCTTGCATTGAAAAACGTTCTAAGTAACTTATCAAGGCGTTATTTTTTGACATCTTTACAGTTACAATACCGTGCAATATAATTAATAGAATTAATAATAAAGAAAGTGCTAGTGCAGTGCAATATAATTGATCAAAATAATATTAAAGTGCTAGTATAGTGAATATAGGTTATAAAAATTGTGTCTCGTGCAAAGTGAGAATTTGTGAAATAATTAATTTTTTTTGTGAGCTAACACTATTGTAAATTAACAGTCATAACGAAAATTGAATAAATAAAAAAAAAATTGTACTAGAATGAGAGGATTTAAATAAAATTTATTTAACCAAATTTTTCTTATGTTGGGATTTTAGTGGGATTTTATTGGGTTGGCCTAAAGTTTCTGTAGGGTGAACCCAATTGAAACCCTATAGAGTGTGCCTAATTGGGAAACAGTTGGGTATACCCAATTGGGACCCAATAGGGATGACCCGATTGGGATCATCTTGGGCTATGCGTTACAACCCAACGTTGGGTTCCCAATTGGGAACCCAATTGGATTCCAATAGGTCTTACAACTTTTTTTCTAGTCGGGATACACAAAAGATATTCTCGACGACAGTTGATAAAATTACATCATGGATTTGCGTATAATATCCATGTACCAATAGACTTCATAAGTATGACCCTTTTCATTGCTGCAGAATGTGCTGACCTATGACACGCATATTATAAACGTTTTACTGTACATTTATAATATATACATACATTTATACAATACATTGGATATGTATGTGTGTATATGTCTATAGATATATATGTTTATACAGTAAGTGTATTAGTGTTGTTATAAGCGTTTTAAAACAGACTGCCTGGAGGACTGTAGAGTATGAGTTGTACTTTGAGAGGACGACTTAGTGTTTGTGTCTTTGTCAGGTTTACTATCATCTCATAATTTTACTCATATATATATATATATATATATATATATATATATATATATATATATATATATATATATATATATATATATATATATATATATATAGTTCAGTTACGATAAAATACACATGTTATATTTACTTGTTTACTGTCCTTTTTCATTCGTTTCATACTATTTCAATAATAAATATATATATATATATATATATATATATACATATATATATATATATATATATATATATATATGATACAAACCACTCAACTTCCGTGTATTGATTTAATATTTATAATTAATTCCATACCACATAAATTTTTCATATTTTCCTAGTAATTAAAATGAAACTGTCTCATACATATTGCTTCAATTTATTTTCCATTTCTCAATATTTGGTTTTTTTTTTTTTGTTTTATTGATTAATTAATATAAATTTCTTCATTTTATATATTTGTTTTCTCATGTTATTAATTGAGAATTTTTTTTTTTAAACGTCAGTTTATGTGAAATACTAACATATACAATGTTTTTTAAAATGGATAATAGTAGAAAGGTAAATCGACCATCGAAATTTCGTTAAAATAAAATTTACGGGTTAAATAGAAACCTGAGAATTTTTCTGAAAAAATAACGGGCTAAATGGTCATAATAGAGCATTCAATTAATTGAGATTTTTTTAAAAATATTTAAAATACTACCCGATCACTCATTAAATTTTACTTATAGATATACTAATACATGGAGTGATCGAGTACTAGTTCCCTGATCGGGTACTAGGTCTTTTACTTTGTATTCTGATAACAATATTGCTAAAATCAACTGATAATTTATTTTCTTCAGTTTAAAAGATCGTTAGAAGAAAAAAAATTCCGAAGAATTTAAAAAAAAAAAATGAAAAATTCTTAGAAAAGACTCAAGTCTTACGCCATGCGGGACTCAAAGATAAAGCATATGACCTTTCCGCGAGTTTCATTCGGGTGCATCGTGATGCACATCGGTCAAATGAGTGAGAAAACATCCTGTACAAAATGAGAGACAGCATACAGAAGCGCGGGAGGCGTAACTTAATACAACTTTTTAGAACTTTTATTTTTATAAAACTTTTTATTTTTGTCATTATTTTGAATTTTTATTTTTTTATTTCAATGGAAGAATGTGAGTACGAGGATCAGAGAGATGTGTAGTATTACTTAGAAATAGTAGAGAGAAAGAATATTGTTAGACGACAAGATCATTACTTTGTTGTTGATTTTTTCTTTTATATTTATTTTAAAAAAGACACTTTTTGTTTTTTTTTTTTTTTTCTTTGTCATTATTAACAAGAGTCCAACATCAATAGAGGGTAATCAACATATTTTTGGATCCATTCCAAATACAAATATTACTCTTTATATATATTTCTCTGTTCTTTCTCTTTTGGGCTATTTCTTGATGATGATTTTTAATATTTTTTTCAGCAGTTATGGAGCTAATAATCACCACACGCGAAACCTCAAAGATAATAGATGTGTGTGCACGCGAGTTCGCAATGAACACGATTATTTTACACGATTTATTGTGATTTTATTTTACTATTGTCGTCATAGTTACAACTGTAAATATTAATTTGCTGAAAAAAAAAAATCACTTTTTTTCTTGCCAAGTCAAAAATAAAAGTTGATTCAGGCTTGCTTCACTTTATTTTCTTTTGAAGTTATAGTTCTGCCGACGATTTTCCGATGAGATCTCAACTCTTTCGGCTTAAATTAAATTCTTTTCAACTCTTAGGGCTTTTTTCATCTTAGTTTGAACTTATTCGTCTACACTTCGTGTACAACAGTCAAAAAAAAGTTATTTATCCGCCTTACTTTAGATTTGCTCAATCGAATCAAAGGAACGCAGTATTTTTTAATGCAAAATGTGTTTTTCGCGTTTTACCTTAGTTTTGACTTTTTTGCCTCACACAGTTAGAAATTTTAAGTTTAATACAACACAAATCGTATGTAACAAACGGTTGTATTAATTTAACACATTGCGTTTGTGTTGATCTTTAACACAAATTTTATGTTAAATAATTGAACACATAAAATCTGTTATTTTGACAGAAAATTTTTGTAAATTTAACAGACTTTTCGTGTTAAAATTAACTAATAAATATAAGCACATAACCTCAAACAAACTCAAGTATACTGATATAACCTTAGTACAACTTATGTCAATGTAGCAAACAATTAGTTTGATTTTCAGTGATTTTTTTAAAAACGGAGCTATGAATTATTCTTCCGAAAACGGGAATAAAATAATCATTGAACCTGATCATAAAAATATGAAAGTTATCTATGATTATATTTAATTATAATCCAAGTTTCTTTGCAGACAATGCTGCTACAATGCTTTGTTTGGTTATGGTAATGAAGAACGCGTGGGAGTGTTTAGCTAAGCAACATAATTTTCGTCAATTTGGACTTGATTTTGACTTCTCATCTCCAATTGAAGTTGAATAAGTCCAAACCAATGAGTCTAAGTCAATTTCGATGCAATTTAGAATTTTTCGTCTTAAATCATGACTAATTAAGCCATTTAAGACTAAAACAAGACGAAAACCCAATGTATTTAATATCTCCGTAAAAAAAAAAGTCGAGTTTGTTTCATGAAAAACGACTCTAAATTTCGATTTAGGAAACCAAGTATAAATCAGATTTTATTTTCGACGCGGGTTTGAATAAAAAAAAAAATACGAAACCTTAATAATATTTATTATCAACGAACTGGTTTTTTCAAAAAATTTCAGCATCAACAGTTAAATAAACGAGTACTTTTATTTAATAAACGTATTCTTGTATTTATTTACTCTGGACATTTTCATTACAGTTAACGTTCGCGTTTCAGATATTGCAGACTGTTAGATCTCCGTCTGCGTATTCAAACCTTTACTACTACAATAATAGGTAATTAAAAAATAATACTATTTAAATTGACAAAATACAAACTCTGAAAATGATTAAAAGTAAATATTCAACAATTAAGAATATAGTATACTAATTACGTTAAAAGCGGAATAAAAAATAGTGATAATCATAAATCAATCACCGTAAACTATAATAAACAAGCAAAGGAAATAAAATATAATAAACATCCGGTTAGTAACTGCAGACAAAGTGTTACAATAAAGAAATCAGCAGCCCGCGAAAATCGGCAGCAATCGTCAGAGGGAAATTAATTGTTTATCTCTCAAGTTATAGTCTGTCTTTTACCGCACGGCCACCGCAAAACGTTAATCCGTGGGGTCTGTCGGTGGCAAAACAGCAGTTAAAGAACCAGCATCATCATCAGCATCAACATCAACATCAACATCAACGTAAACACTCTTACACCAACACCATTAACGATTTCTCCTCTCACCGTCTTATTCCCAGGATACTTAAGTTCTGACAGACGCACTACTACACACTACGATCGACGAGCATGTGCACATGAGGACGCACAAAAAAGCAACGCCAGTTTACACCAACACACACCAACACCAATACCAGTGCCAATAAAACCGGACATGGTGGATGCGTGCGTGCATGCGTGGCGGCGGTGGATCCTGTAAGATGAGTTCCTGGAAGTGGCGTGCGATATCGTCCAACTCGATTCCTCATGATTCCTCTCTCACTCACTCGACAACTCGTCTTCTGTTACCTCTATTTAATCCTTTTATACGTCTTTTTTTTTTTTTTTTTCATTTAAAGCCTCTTTGATTCTTCGTGGGTTGGTGATACAAGACAACATATCCTCATTCCCCGTAATAAAAGTACTTTTTTATCAGACGCACAAAATACCTACACAGAAAAAAATGATTCCTTGGCACAAGAAAATTTTTCATTATGAAATGAAAACAAAAATTTTCTTAGAATGAGTAAAAATATTTTCCATCAAGAAATCACTTTTTTTTGGGTACCAATTTATCAGAAAGTGAGATAGATTCATTTACCTGTTTATTTATAGAAATTAAATGATAAGGAAAAAAAAAATTAGCAAGTAATCAATCATGTGTTAAAAAGTATCAGTTAGAAAGGTATGGGGAAAAAAATTGAAGACAATAGAGTAGATGAGGATGAGGATGAGGACGAGGACGAGGGTGACGTCGATGGTGGCGGATGGTTAAGGTGGACAAGGAAGACTGAGCAGACACAGACAAGAAGAGCAAGAGAATATAAGGCCAGCAATCTCGTGGTAATCTAATTTCAGTGTGCGGAGGGTTCCAAGAACGCGGCGTGACATTAGCGAACCACCTTCAGCACACCACGTCTGTCCGTCTGTACATCTATCCAAGGCGTTCGTGGTTCTTCTCATTTTGCTTACTCGCTACTTCTTCGATTCTCTTACTTGCTCCCAAAGCTCTAAGTCTCTTGTCTCTACTCGCAAAACCCACAGCTTCTATACATATACTACCTGCACTTGAATTCCGTCTAACCAAATTTCCGGATTCTCTTATTTAAACTTCACCACTTCAACCCTCGGCTTTATTTTTATCTCTTATACCAACAACCAAACGGACGTAAAAAATAAAAAAAGTGTCGTGATTATTTTCGCTTCAACTCAAATAATTATTCTCTTTGATTGAGAATTAATTGAATTTCAACGTCAAAAATAATAAATTCAATTTTACTTTTATTTCACCCAAATAATAAATAAATAAAAAATACTTGATAAGGAAAATTAATTTAAATGAAAATTTCTCAGCCGACAAAACTTCTTTTTTGATTCCACGTTTTTTCATTACCTTTTTTTCATCTCCGATCCAGAATTTAATTAATTATCGACAGGTTTTCTTTTAACAGTGAAAGCTAATCTCTGTTTGCAAAAAAAATTCAGATAAGGAAAAAATACAATTTATTTATTTCTCGTTAATTTTCTTATCAGACTTTATTTTTAATTTGCCAAACCTTTTTTTCTTTTTTCTTTGATTGACATCAAAAAGTATTTTAGATTACTTTTGCGGTTAATTAGAATTTTTTGTGTCGATAATTAATAATTACATTGTAAAAAGAACGGTATTAAAAATAGACTCATTTTAACATCACGCGGTTTTTAAATACCGGTGTTAAAGCGGTGTGAAAAAAAAACACGTATCGAAATTAGAAAAAAAAAATTAATAGTGATAGTGAATAGACAGAAGCAGTAGTAGTAGTAGGAGTAGTAGTAGTAGTAAAAGGTATAGTAATGCGCAGCAAATAAAGCGGTTCGACATTTACGCCCAAATAGCTAACAGGCTAATCCTCCGATTTCCTGTGGCAGGTTGAAGCCCTAGGGGTATAAGGCTCTTGCACTATCAGAGCCAACGTAGATGAAACTGGAGGTAAACTAACAACAACTAAAGCAGCAGCAGCATCAGCGGTAGCAACGAGCGGTCGTATCAAGTATAAGACTAGTACCGGGCTTCTATTTACCTTTACGTCTGATAAAACTTCATACATATACGATCCACGAGTAAACCAATTCTAAACCCAGTGAAGCTGGATCGTGGCCGATGAGCAGGTGGGTCATGAACCTATAGATAGATCATGTGGATAAAGTTTGATAAGATTCGTTGAATGGCTTGTGATAAAACTTAAACTGAGTAAAGTAGAATCTTCAATATAGAACCAATTTATGTAATGTCTCGTCTGATATTTCAGCTTCATTCATATCAAGTTGACAACTAGAGAAGCCTTAACCCCAGTGCAGTTAAGAAAAGAGGAAGGATAACGTGAAAGACTGAATGTGAAATCGAGCAAATCGACGTCACTTGCCGGAAGTGATGACTCTCGACGTTTCTCTTTATCCCTAAGATTCCTCCCATCCTTTATAAATTCAAACATACATACATATATATATATATATATATATATATATATATATATATATATATATATATATATAATATGTGCACGCAGAAAGACTTGATAGAAGATTTGCACTCGGCAGGTTGCTTACTCGCTCCGAGGCGTCAATTATCCAGTGGCATTAAACGTAATTGATGTTGTAGGTGGAAACACTCGAGTATATACATATACATAAATATATAGCATGTATGTATGTGAAACATTGTATGCTATCGTAGATTATTAATTAAGGTTTCAAATGTTTTATGAAAGAATACCATTAAGATTTTTCATAGATAAAATGTAATAGCTGAGACTATAAACTCTAACTTTGATTTTTTTTTCATTAATTAGTTTATTAGAATCTATTACTATATTTATTATGCATATACTACCTAGTACTTTATTATAATCAACTATTATTTTGTTTATTAACAATAAGCAAATAGAAAGTTCAGTATGATAAATTGAAACATTATTGTTCAATTTATAAAATGTTAAGTGTTATCAATATTTATACTGAGAAAATCATTTCCAAATTGACATGACAGACAGCCTTTAATGGTTTTAATAGGTCACAGGTCATACAGTATTCTTACATCATTCCTTCCTTCAAATTACTGCAGACGTAAATACTCGACTGATCAGAAGTGATATTAAAAACAATTTTTTTTTAACTTAATTGAATTATTAGATTTATTAATTGCAAATATACAAGAAAAGTGACTCCATCTTTTTTTATACTCGAGAAAAAAATTTAAAAAAAATTAAGATTTTGCATTATTTATTTTTACTTCATAATTTTGGACAAACCAATCCCAAAACTTCCCGCTGTTTTTGAGTTCGAGAACGTTATTATTAGTAAATTTTTTTGTACTTAGATTTGATTAAATTTTCGCCCGTGTGACGAATTATTCGAAAATTACTCGACCGATCGACTTAAAAATCTCATCAGATCTAATTTTTGATGAACTCTTTTGATTGGCGGAAAATAAGCTCAAATTGGTTAATACGTTTCGAAAATATCGTACGACAAAAATTAGTTCACACACACACACATATCCATACATGAACGTCTATCTAAAAAGAGTCAAAACGACTTCCTAGGACCTCAATACGTCTAGATGTGAGGAAAACTCGATTTCGAAAATTGGACCGAAATTAATAACTTCCCTATTTTTTTAAATTTTCAATTTTCACAGCGAGAAGTCATAAAAATATTTTCCAAACCGTCAAAAATAGAGTGACACTTATGCTTATTCACCAAAAGCAAAAGTATAGAACTTAAGAACAATTTGTTTAATTACTTTCACAAAATGACTTTTCATTTATCAAAAATAAAGAAAAGAATAAAATAATTAATTATTAAATCAATTTGATAAAAAAATGCATCAATGATAAATCATAAAGTTACATAAAAATACACAAGCGTCTGATGGTAATGTCCGAGCAATTAATAATTGTCTTATAATTACCAGAGTGATCATCCATAATTAAATCCACCAGAGCTCTCATTGAATAACATATATTTATATATACGTAATAAAAATTACCATTCAATCAGTAGATATGTAAATGAAAGTTTTTAGTCAGCACGTGTCTTATATTATATGACGGGTGTATGGCAAGCAAGTAAGCAGCCGAGCCAGCGAACGAGCAGCCGAGTAGAGCAAAGAGAAGAGTAACCACGACGATGTAATTGAATAGGAAATCACGAGTGTGTTAAAGAAAGGGTGATTAACGGTGATGGCATTCGATACGCGCGGCGTATAATCTGCCGCTTCTGGTCGACACATTATTAATGTGACGTGTGGCTTCAGATAGCTATAGCTACACTTACACTCCTCTTCACTTTACTCTTCTATGTCTACCATCATACATCCATATGTACATATATGTATATATATAATACTGTAACATAACATAATATAATATGTATATTGGATACTATAAAGGTAAAGGTAAAGACTCAGATATGCGCGACGTTTAGGTTTTACCTACTCAGCGATGGTGCGCCTTGATGATGCGACTGAAGGTAGTCGGGAATTTTCTTATGACCCGTGAACTTCTGCACGCAACTGTAAGTCGTACGCCATTTAAAATAAATAATAAAAAATTATAAATAAATAAATAAAGTATAAAAGAAGGTATAGAAGCTTGGCAGCATTTGCCGCCTCCACTTCTTTAGCATCTACAGGCTGCAAAGCATACGCTGTAAGACCGTATAACCAATGACCTGGTACATTAGTTTATATATATGTATATACAGAGCTGCTCTTACACATCGCACACAGTACACAGTGTACCTCACTCTTCACCTACAGGCTCCATAAGCACGTTTGCTCGCCTCCGGCCCTAATAAATTATCCCTCTTACATATATCTCCGTGGTCCCGAGCGACCGTTTGAACTCCCGCAAACCATTATACCAGCACCTACTTATGAGAGTACCAACGATTGAATTGCCACGACTATATATACGTACCAAACTCTTCTTCATATACTTACATACATGCGCGTTTCTATATAAATGTATACATCTATGTATGTATGTATACGTCATACATATATATTTTATTTATATCAAACGTGCCGACGTGTCGTACTTTGTAATGAGTTTTTAACTAAAATAAATTTTATTATATTTATATAAATATTTTTTAATATTTATTTATCAGTATAATTGTAAGTGAATAAAATTTATTTGAAATATATGTAAATAATAAAATAAAAAAAAGATAACGAAAAATAGTGGATGTTGAGAAGTAAAATATTATAGTTTTTTAGCGGAGGTCAACCACGATAAAATCTGTTGGAAAATATTCTTAAGGTATACAAGATAGAAGACAATATACAGTCATGAGAAGTTTATTCAGAGCAAAAAATTTCCCGGGCACATTCTTAGCGTTACGTGAAATGCCGAGTTAGCGAAGAAAATAATATAAAACATAAAAAAAAAAAAAAATAAGTAAGTTAAGCAAGACACAAGTGGACGAAAAGAATATAGAGGATAAAAAGAAAATAGCAAGAAAAAGTTTGGGGAGGAGAAATAAGAGAGTGGATAAGAGAACCGGGATACAAGGGAGAAAAGGGTAAGACGATACACACTACAGAAACGTACTCGCGCGTGCATCACGAATATGGAGCGTAGGGCAAGGGGTGGCCGAGTATATTCTTAGAATGCTGGCTGCCGAGGAGTAGTCTCCAAGTCGATGCCACGAAATGGCTGCGCAGGACAAACACGATGTCAGTAGTAGTCTTATTCTCATTCGTTCTCTTTCGTTTCTTAGGGTTTCACCCCCTCTTGTTCTTTCTTACAACTATCTTTTTCGTACACCTACGTGTGCACTCACGCGCGTGTTATTTATTTTTATTTTTTTTTTTTTTCATTTTTCTTATTCTTATTTTCCCTCATTTCTTTTTCCGTTATTTTTTGTACCACCGTCTGCCCACTTCTTCGCCACCCCCTCGTATTTTATATTCCTCATTCGAGAGGCAGCTTAACGATACGCAGCTATATTTCTTTGGACCTAATAAAAACTAATGCATTGACATTTTTTTGAATTTAATATTTTTAATAAAAAATTATACGTTTTTTTATTGTTTTTAATCAGACAAAAATGTTCATTTTAATTTCTACACTGTGATAAAATAAATTAAATTTTACAGAAGACTTTTTGCATAAATGTAACACTTTTTAATAATATATATGCGAACTTAAACATAAGTGAGAAATAAAATTATATTATCTCCGTAAGAAACGATTATTCAAAAAAAAATTTTTCAAGCAAAATAATTTTTATAAAATTGACTGAAAATGATATTGATACTAATTTTGGAAATGCATCTGAAAATCGCAGCGTTTTTCGCGTAATGAAAATAAAAAAGAAAAATAATAAGTAAATTCTACTGGATCTAAATGTCTGATATGTTTCGCATAGGTGCGAGTATGACCGGAAAATTTCAGCCACCGCTACTTACCCCCCAAGTCAACTTTAAGCAGTCAAAAATATTACATATACATTTTTTCATTTTCGTTAAGCGAAAAACGTTGCGATTTTTAGGTACATATTTTTGAACTAACTCCGAATTTATATTATGCATACTCTGTAAACATGATTAAGTGAAATTGGTGAAAATTCACTAATTTTAAGTGCAAACCGAACCACTTTTTAAAATAAGTGGTTCGGTTTGCACTCAGAATTAGTGAATATTTACTTATTCATTTTTATTTCACTTATTCATGTTTAGAGAGTAATTTTTAATATTTTTTACTTTTATTTGAAGATATATATTTTTGATTCTTACTTGTTCTGTTAAGAAATAAAGCAAAAATGAAAATTGTCCACAAAGTTGACAAAAACTCATTAAAAAAAAAAAAACACGTGCAGAAATTATTAAGTTCTTTTTCTTGCGATCAAAAGTTCTTTTATTTCGGTTCAATGAACAGATGCCAATAATCATTATTACAAATTTTTTTCCTTATTACTTAAGGGCCTATTTTTTTAAGGATAAACTTCAACATTTGAGTCAAAAAATTTTTTTCTAAGTTTTATTCGAAATAAAATTAGAAGCTATCATTTTATTTCTTCATAAAAAATTACGTACACGAATGAGTGATATAAATAATTATAAAGTGAATATCGAAAGCTGTGACCGATTTAAATATACCATAGAATTCGAAATTCTGTCTTACGGCGTGCGCGTGAAAAAGAGAATCTTTTACACGGCATTGAAATATACACATTTATACACCTACATAACTATTGTATATAATAATAACTATATACATAGATTTGTACCTTTGAAGGAACGAACCAACTTAGCTGTGGCCTCGGTCGGATATGTCTCTAGTGAATACGTGTATATAAATGAGACATGTATATCGACGCCATTGTTCTAGAGTCGTGACAGCGCCGCGGGTCAGGAACGCGTGTTGCCACGACGGCGAGCGGCGAGGCCGACGGGGGAACCGAAAGGTGTGTGGGGGCATCGCATTAGCATAACCCTCTCTGGATTGCCCCAACTTGCTTTCCTCTCTCTCACTTCATTTTACCTCCCTTCTTATATTCCATGTCTCTTTCACAATCGGTAGCTTAATCTTACCCCGATAACATTCAGCTCTGGTCTCTTGTCTCTTTTACAATATTTTTTATTTCAAACATAAACCAAACAATGTAATACGGAACAATACAATTTATATTTTTAAAATTAATTATTGTTAAAAAAAAATATATATATATTTATTTATTTATTTATTTCTATCGCTATTGAAAGATATTCAATAAATTCAATAAACAAAAAGAATTTCGTTCGCGTTTAACGATTGCTGGAGTCTCAACTACAACTAATTGGAATGCCAGGAAGTACATGGAGACAAAAAAAAAAAAGTAGAGCAACGTTAAAAAAATTTAAAGAAAAAAATAAAAAGACGAACGAGTAGCAACGAGGAACGTCAGGTCGCGTAGACGAGTGGGATCGCAGCAGGTCGCATTAGCGCCATAGCGCAATTTCGCAGCGCAAACCCTGGCAAAGCGCCAGGGCCATGTATCACTCTGCATTGGAATCCGTTGTTTCTCGTCTCGTTACCGAAAGGTTTTACATTTTTTACTTTCGTCCCCGATCTTTTCTGTCCCATTGCTTCCAGCTATCCGTTCACTCCATTGCGGCGGCCAGTATAACCGGCGAAAACATTTAAATGCTGAAACGCTTTCATATATATGTATATGCATATAAGTATACTGTATATGTGTAATCTTGAAATCCACAACAAGACACTACTGTCACTTAGTTGTATTTTGTCTTTTGCATCACTGTCTGTTCATTTATATCTATTCTTCCATAGGACAAAAGCTCATTTGCTTTTTTTCCGACTAGATTCAAATAAGCCTAAATTTTAATTTTTTTTTTTTTATTAGAATTAAATCACAAATAATTTAGTAAAGAGTTGAGCAAAATGAGGCTTGTAAAAAGTTATGATAAATCACTTTAATTTTGAAATTTTATTGAAAATATGAAAAAAAAAAATTTTCAATTAATTTTTTGATATAGGTTAAAAATTTGAATTCAAATCTAATAAATACATCGATGTAGTTAAAATATATAGAATTATATAAAAAAATAAATTGGCAATGAAGGAAAAAAAAATTTTACATTAAACCCAAAATAAAGTACATGAGTAAAATGCCAAAGCCCTTACAGGTGAATATATATATAACTGAAAACATGACAGGATTATGAAACAAGAACCCTTGAAAATGATTTCAGAAGTAGGATATTAATGACTCCCCTGTCACATTCAAGTGTTATCATGATGTTTAGAAATTAATCAGAGTAGTAATCATCGGCATCATCGAAAAGCCTCAGACCTTGAGTGCAGGATTTATAATTCGGCCCTAGTAGTGTAGTTATCTATTGAGTACAGATAACTAGGGATAGTACTCTCGTCCTAGTCGAGTGCTATTTCATATCTCTTGAAGCTTCGTTCATCCTACACAATAATATAGACACGGATAAATCTCTCACATGAGCGATAGAACAGGAAAGATGTGTTAAGTGGTGTAAAAGAGACATATATATGAGTATTATATGTGCATGACGTTTTGGAATCATCATGTCATTGTGCCGTCAAAGTGGCGGACGTTCATGTGTCTGTAGAAAGACGCCATAGTGGTATTTGAAGGGAAACACCCTGCGTGGGTAAACGTTATGATGTAATCATAAAATCTAGACCTACCCCAACGACTAAACAGAAAAGGCACGGATGAAAAATAAGACTTTGCACGCCCTCTTGTTTCCTCGTCCATACTGTTTTCCCCACTGACACACAGCATTAAATATACTGCTCTGAGGGGCTGTGAGCCCTAGTCCTTCTGTTGTGTCAGACAACCCTAACCAGCCTCAACGCAACCCTACGTGGGCGGGGTAAGGTGTACTGGAGGTTACCCTTTATCACGATGGGAACAACTCTAGCATCAACCCTACAACATTACTGAGACACTTTTGCTTTTCGAACCCCTCGTATTCATCCTCACACCTTTTGTGTAAGCTTATATATACCTCTATACGTGTATATTTTTCACGACATTTCCTCGATTAACAGAACGTATCAGTTATAGTCAGTTTTCAGAGGGACCCAAAAACTCGACAATAAGCTAGATCAATAATTAAATGCTGAAATCAGAGTTGTTTCTACTACAGTCGAATTATTTTCGAACAAGTAGGTCTACCATAGCCATTTTTTAAATTTTTTAAGTCGCGGGAATGCTTCAATTTAAGATAAGTTTTTTTAAAATATCAAACTCATTTAAATTTAAGTAAGCTCCAAATATCGTAAATTACTTAAATATAGCTATAGCCGTAATAAATGGCGGTTTAGAATTATTTATAAAAATTTTTGATACTTTACTTTGCCCGAAACTTTTCTACTTATGAATTGATGAACTATAAAATTTCTTCGCTTAAAAATATTCATATTAAGTTTAAATAAATAAAACATCTAATAAATATCATAATGCACTATAAAAAATTTGCGGCGTAAACGCGGATTAAATATTAAGTGGATTCAGTGTGAATGACTGTTTATTTATTTAATCCCCTCGGAGTGAAGTTTATTTTAATACTAAAACTCCGGGGCGGAGTGAATGCAAATTGAAATAAAATCCAGATCACTCAAAAATCACTCTGCTAAAAAAATTAACTCCCTATTTACTCCGCATGCCGAATGATTTTTTTTTAAAAATTCCGAAACTGAGTGACGGAGTGAATCCCGATTTTTTACAGTGTGTAGAGACAAAAAAAATTTAATTAATTAAGAAAAAAATGATTGCAAATCTAGGGCAAAAAAATGAGGTGAAGTTATCTTGGATTATTTAAAACTCTTATTCTCCACTTCTCCCTTGTATTTAAAACCCCTCGATGATGTTACACTTTATATACATATTATAAAGTCTACAAAATAGACTTTTGCCCCATGTACATACATGTACACACTCTTCCGTCGAGTAACACTTGACAAAACTCAAGATTCCATGACGTAGACATCCGCTGCAATATGTCATCTACTCCGGTGGCCCCTTCAGGTCACTACCAAGGGGAAAAGATCGTGACTGCGTCACTACTGGCACAAGTCGACTAGACCAGGCCTTTTTGCAACGGAGACATACTTTTTTTCAATGAGACACTCTTCTCATCTTTACTCTTCTCTTCTCTGCTCTAGTCCCTCGACGATCCTCCGCACAGTAGCGCAGTCAGCCAGTTACATCATCCCCCTCTAATGGAACACAACACGTGCACTCTGCGATGATCTACTCTATTTTATTTTTTTTTAATTTTCTGCATCCACGACCACCATTAGCTTACATCACAAATTACTTTTTTACAACAGTTTTACACTTTGCAATAAAAAGAGGTCGGCAAAAAAATTTTATCTATTTTTTAGTCTTTTAGAAAAAATGTTAATGCGCAATACAAAAAAAAGTAATGGGATCTATATTTATATTCATGAATTATTCTAAGAGTTAAAAATAATTTTTTTAGGAGCCTTGAAAAATGGATGAGTTTAAATTAAAACTTACGATTCTAGAAAAAAAAAAAAAAAAACGTATAAGATATAATATAATAACATGATTTATTTGTCACTGTAAATTAGTAATTTACCTGTTGCAGTAGTACTCGTTACTCGTTACTCGTTAGTAAGCTGCGATCTAACTTTGTAGTAACAGTATAACTACATCCCCGACACAAGAAGTTGTACGACAATTTGTAACCGACACTGCGAGAAAATCTTGTGTATATTTACTGAAAGCTATTAAAACTCCACTTTAACATTTAAACTATCCCAAATTCATTACTTTTGAAAAAGAAAATAAAGTACCATTTTTCTATTCACCTAGCCACTAAACAAGAACCAAAACTAGTTATTATCAAACTACTTTGTGTAATTTGTGGTCATATGCCACAGGCAAGTTTATATTATAATATTTTAGACTGTTTTTATTTTCATATAAAACCAAATTCTCTCATGGATGCAACATTTATTTCACCTCCACACTGTCGAAAATTCGGAGTGATTTCGGAGTGATCTGGATTCTGTCGGATCCGCATTTACTCCGATTTAGAGTTTTCAATATTTTAAGTTAAACTTAATATTAAACTCCCTCCGAAATGAATTTCACTCCGAGGGGGTTAAATAGACAGTCATCCACTCCGCGTTCATTCCGCTAATTTTTTACAGTGCATCAAAAAAGTGTCAAATCGAATTAGTACAAAAAAAGTAATTCAATTTCGAATTGCTCGATTGAGTTTCACAAGACAACTCTAACCTCAAAAAGCCGAAAAAAATTTCAACGAATCTGTTTCCTTTATGTTAAAATAGATGGATCAAAAATAGTTATGAAGTTAGCTTAGTATCGAATTATCTCAAGGAGATGGTCCACGATTCCTTATGGGTTAAAATTAAGAGGCGCATCTAAATTTCTAATTTTTATAATTATAGCCAATAATTATTATAAAATGAATACTACTCTCTAAATATGAAACGGTGAAAACCACTGAAAAACAGTGTATATGCACTATTTTACAGCTATAAGTATACCACTTGGCATACTTATAACTATGAAACAGTGAATAGTCACTATTTCAGATTTAGAGAGTAAATTATCAAATTACTCAAATTATCTTTTTAACATCTTATGAACAAAAATAAAAACAGTATATTTTTTACATCAGATTAAGGAAGAAAATTTCCAATATCCCTTGCAAATGTTACTTTTTTAAGACATCTTTCAATTTTATCACGCAACATATCCAATAAGGCATTTGACCCAAAAAAACCTTAATATAAAAAAATCTAACAGTTTTTATATATTCTCAGTTTCCATTTTATCCCTCGAAGCTTCTTGACCTACGTATCTCTATACACTCTCTATCCACATATACCTAGCACATCTAACCAACATCTGAAACTTTCTTAGAGCAACGTGACGCAATTTCAACACAGACAAAACTGAGCTCTCAACCTGAGTAGTCTTAGAGTGAACTTACGTGTACGTGACTCTGCAGTATCCATCTCCAACACATTTCATCTTTACTCATGCACTCAACCACATACACACACGTATATACATATAGATATAGATATATATGTACCAAAAGATTATTCCTAAGTACATAGTCATACATCTATATATACATATATGTGTAACTAAGATAATATGTATATGTAGATATTAAACCTGCACATGAGAAGACATAATGTCGCTTAGGCCGTCAATAGATTTTACCATCGGAGAAGACATTACAACGTATCCTTCACATATATGTCTATATATCTATACATATATAAGCTCGATACTGGGTTTGAGTTCTCCTCTACACCAGAATCTCTCATATCCTCTGGGCCTCTGGGCTACTCGAAGAACTCATCTACTGTCACCTGAGCTTTCTAACTACCACATATGGTTGTACGTTTTGTACAACCATCCTCTATATGCCTTATAATTATACATAATATAATATGTTATACATGCATTTGTATACACATGCATATATTTTGAATATAATACAGAATATAGCATGGTATATTGATACAGTTAATATAAGCGACATTCACGCCAAGGAATCATCGTTAACTCAATTACGAGAATCTCTTGCTGGCTGACATCTCGGATGTATACCCATTGGATTTTGACTCAGTGGGTTTATATATAAAAAAAAAAAAATAAAAATAAAGTGATTGTCGATCGTAATCGGCGGTGAAATTGACAGATTATACGAATATTGTACATGTATTCTTATGAATACAATGTGTCATGAACGTTCTGGCTCTTCTATATGATCGAGCGTATGGTTAATTATTGAGTGACTTTTCTACGTCGCATGACTTTTAACAGGCTCAAGAAAATAGAGGGTTTTTATTATTAATCATGACGAGATAATTTAGTCATTGAAGAAATGACTTTGAGTCAATCATGTAGAGTAAGGTAATGCGAACAGCTGTCTATATTCTAACGTGAAACGAGGCTAACTGTTATTGATCTCTCGGCTACTTGTTTTGGGTTATCTATAATGAGATTAAAATTACTTTATCCATAAAATGTTTGTAAAATTATTTATTGTTATTTTTTCCAATAAAGTTGAGTAAAATTATTTTGCCGGAGAAGTGGCTATAAAAATTTTTTTAATGAAAAATAATTAAAACCACAAGGTTATTTCGATAGTTTTATTAGAGTAAAAAAATAGTGTAGGTTGAAAGCGAGATAGTGTCGAGTGACAAACTGCTCAATTGAATTTTCCACATACTCTAGAGAATATTGAAACTTTCTCTTCTCTCACAGAACCTACACACAGACATACAAACACCCTCGCCATATATGTATACCTAATACAGCAATGCCGTTTATCTGCGCTCATCCTCGAGCAAATCCTCGCCCGACTCCCTCGTCGTATCTCACTCTGTTATTTTTTAGCCTGGTTATTCTCATGTTGCACTACACGAATAAGAGTAGCTCCATGCATGACACACTCAAGGACCTCGTAGTTGGAGCAGAGGATGGGTTACCGGATGTTACTTTGCACCAAGAAAGTTTCCTATGCTGTACTCAGCACTGCATAAGCATTACGACAGTGAGAGTGAAAGTGGCAACCTCATCTGTGTGTATAAAGTTTAAGTTTAGTAAGCAGGTGATAATAGTTCTGACTTGAACTAACTTTGCCTTCTACCAAACATCTTCCCAACAACATCCATGCATACATACATTATTACCTAATCCTACAATTCAATAACAATTTAATTACGTAGCCGCAGATCTCAGAATAAAATGTCCATTGGTAAAAGCATCTATTTGATAAAATTAAAATGTATTTCTCTAGGAGAAAGAAAAACATAACCGAGACTTGGGTAAGTATTTATTCAATTAACAAAATAAATTAAATCACATGATTGGAGGCGGATGTATTTAGTTAGGATTTCCAAGGCAAAACAATTTCACGATCTATCCATCGACCGTTAGTCTCTAGAAGCTGCGGTGGTAGGAATACTAGTACCATCAGTACCGAGTAGCTCTCTAGTACCAAGAGAAATTATCCGTATTGCCGTTCCCCGCAATTCCCTTGCAAGCTCGTTTCCGAGACACAGAGCCTTTCGGTCCGCCTCGTTTTCCTAATCCTTCTCGAGCGGTTGCACCGCCGTCGATACTCGACTCGACTCTGCTCTGCCAACACCATCAAGAGCACAAAGGAAGGACAACTAGAGCGACCGAGAGAAGAGATAAGGACTGGGAATGTACTGCTGGATGCTGGAATCCGAGTACACTGGAGGACAGAGAGGACCAACAGAGACGGAAAGAGGAAGATTCTCTTGCTCTTTCTTTCTACAATGTTCTCTTTCTCTTTGGCGAGTACTGAGTAAAGAGAGGCAGAAGCAAAGGCAGAGGCAGAGGCAGAGGCAGAGGTAGAGTAGAGGCGGGATTCCGAAGCTGCAGTTTTTCCAGTGAGAAATAGGGTCTTGGGTGTGTAAACCCGGTTACTTATGGAGGCCATTCCGGTCTGCGGGCTCCGGCCGCCGGCTGAGAGGTTTTAAGGACTTAGCTCGACATTAGTGTCCTCCGTGTGTGAGAGACCGGCACACGATGACGAGCAACCTCTACTCACTATATACCTACATACTGTACGACAGGTGACACGTGATGTAAAAGCAATAAAAGAAGAAGAAGAAGCCGGGATAGATTAGCAGACAGATGGATTGCTGTAGATATCTAGATAGATAGATATCTAGATAGATTGATAGATGGGTAATAAAAGTAAAAAGAAAAAAGGCGAGGCTGAAGATCGAACGAACGCAATGAGGATAGGGTTGTGCTGAGAACGACTAAGTCTGTGTGTATCTGTGTGAGTGTTCGTAACAGTATAAAGATATATAACTACTATCGACTACTACAACTACCACTATTTCAGTATCTAAAGAGTGGCAGGAATCGCGCGGGCGCGGAGAAGACGAAGGAGTGAAGAAAGCGCAGGAAGAGTGAAGAAGCGAGTGAGGATGAGGACAACGACAAGGATAGGATGGATGTGCGGCGATTTGGTTTCCAATCATGGGACGACGGGACGCGCCTCTATCGAGCGAGCTAGCAGGCCCGGCCATCCACCTCATCCTTTCTCTCATTCTGTCTTTCTCTCTATTTCTCTCCTTACTCTGGTTACTCTCCTTGCTTGGAGCAATGTCGGAGCTCTGGTGCAAATCGACCCAACCCAATCCTCGTTCTCTAGTCCTGAGCTCTTCTATTCACCGACTCGTATACCTATATATCCACCCGACACTCGACATCTATACCTATATCAGCTCAACCGCCTTGACTAGTCACCCACCGGGCGACCACCCGTCACCCTCTTACGACAGCATCCCGTTCCTCCTCTTCTTCTTCTTCCTCCTCGTCTTCGTCACTTGGTCCTCCGTGCGTTTGTGCTGATGGCACTGCTGTTAGCCTCAACCCTCCATCATCCCCATGTACCTTCGTCACTATCATTCACATGCAACCTCCACACAACTTCCAGTACAGTTTCAACCTCATCGGCCATCAGACTACAATGTCATCTAAACTATCTAACTTTGGACGCCAGCATGAGAATGACTTCTGGACCATCACGTGCGATTTTACTCCACAGTTATCAGCGATCATGTACGCCGGTTGTTTTCCGTTATCGTAAGATCCATCAAGAGAGTTGGTGGGGAAAATAAGTTTGGCAATTTTCATGAGCTTGATAAGAAAATCTAGTTGATGAGTTTTAAAGAATAGGAAGTACCGAAGACAATGCAAGCATATATGTATGCATGTATGTATGTATAAGTTTTACAAAGAGGTATTGCTATTGCTGCGGTAGTAGTTGGTGGTACATCTAGGTCTGATGTCTAGAGAAATCTACGAGCAGACCCCTTGGGGCGTATGAAAAATCACAGGATCACACGACAATTTCTTGGCAATTGTAAAATATAGACAATTGGGTCAGGTTCATGTGGTACTCAGTGCTCGTACGTGGGTCTTGAGCCAACTTGAATTATGAGATTGTGAAACGATTGAGCTGGTACATTTATTATTGCATGCGGGTTAGTAACAGAAATTTATTTTTATTTGTTTTAACTTTAAGTTGCTGAAAAATGTCTTGAGATTTTTTTTTTTGTTTATTAATTGTTATGGGCCGCAACTTTTTAGGTATTAACTACCGGCTTTTATTGTACCGTTGTTCCTTATTGGTGTTAATGACTTATAACTTAAGACGAATGTTTATTTATTTTATCGAAAACTACTTATAGATTTATGTTTCTGATACTCGAGGGTTTATCAGATAAAATGATATTTAAGTTTTATGATTTTTACAAGATGGATGAAAATATATTTACGGGTATGAAAAAAGTCAAAGAGTGAGTTTATTGGATAATAAACAGAAAATTCAGTTTTTACATCAGTGCACATGGGAATTGAATAGCCTTGACATTTGGTTAGAGCGCCTGTAGCGTCGCAATAAAATCTCATTGAATATCTGTTTGACCTAGAGAGAACACGAGCCAGAGAGTTTGCAAAAGAGAAAAAGGAGAAGAAAATGAGCTTTGGCTGTTGCTAACACATACGATCCTTTTATATATTTCTACATATATATGTACTTTTTCAAAAATCTTTTTCTAAACTCGTGTACATAAACTAGATCCACTTTTTTTGTATACATCACAACTTGAACGAACTAAAAGTAGATACCGCACTTCGAGCTATCTATTATAAAATTTGAAAGTTACTTGCACAATTGCGTTATGTTTTACATTTTAATTCATAACTAGCGATATTTAATATTTACATAACTTTTGTTATTATTGCTTTATATACATTGCTGTCTTTTTCATTTTACGCGGTAATTTATATCATATAGTATTATTTATTGTTGTTAGAGTTGCGTGATACGTTTAAATTTACCGTTTATTTATGAGGAATAGTGTAAATTGTGTATAGTATTTATCATCGATATCTAAACTATAAAATCGATAGATATCATCGTATTCATTGGATTGGAACAACTACAGTTATAACTTGTTATCGAAAGAGTAGTCTAAGTTACTCCTTATTCCTTAGTACACAACTAAGTTTCCAGGGAACTCAGTCTCTTTCGATGATCTACAAACATGCTTCGCAGAAGTTTACCTTATACTCCAGTACCTTGTACTCTTTGTTCTCATGGGAGGATGACTTTTAATACTTTGTGTGTTTTGTACTTATTGTAAATCACTAAACTATAATAAAAAACTATTATTACTTTTTGTGAACCATTAAATTCATTTATTAATAAACCCGGGTCGGAAAATATGATCTGATTTCGGGGTAACTAGATTGTATTTGGACTAATTGGCTTGTCTTAAAATTTTTAAGATGTTTTTGATCTGAAGACGAACGAAAACAGACTAATAAAAATAATAGGCAATAAAAGTCTGATTTTGGGCTGGATAAAAAAAGAAAGCAATCTATTATGAGAAAGAAGTCTGATTTTGATTCAAAAGCGACCAAAGCCAAACTAAAAATTATTGAAAACAAGTCTGAAAATAGTTTAAATAAGAAATAGTACACTGTATAAAATTGGGAGTGAATTCGGAGTAATTACAGATTACATTCAAATCAAAATTCACTACGCCATCCGGAGTTTCAGAAGAAATCAATTCGTACACAGAAAAAAAGAACTGTTGCAGCAACAAAGCATGACCCTGTAGCAGCTACAGGACGGTTCTATTGTAGCTACAGGACTTGGAACAAGAAAGCTGCGTATACACGGAGAAAAATGTTGGCTCAAAACCTACCAATTTTTATCATGCTGTCGATCAAACTTGAAACAGGAAGGAAAGCATCCAAAAAATTATTAAGTTCTTATAAAAAATTCTTATGCCGCATCACAACTATTATAATGTATGAAAGTAATTGTTATTAAATCTTATCGATAAGTGTCTCGCGCGTAGTAAGTATTATGATACAGCATAATAATTTTTTGGATGCTTCCCTTCCTGTTTCAAGTTTGGTATACTATAGCTTTCACAAGATCAGTCCTATTGCAGGCACAGGTCTATTCTTATTACTGTAATAAGGCGGGTCCTGTAGTTGCTACAGAACTTTCCTATTACAGCAACAAAATCATGCTACAATACCTATTCCTGTTGCAGTAAGAGTTATTTTTTTTCGTGAATACGGAGTACGTATGGAGTTTTTCGGAGTGAATTTTACTTCAAGTGAATTAAATGAATACAGTCATTCGCTCCGCATTTCCTCCAGATTTAAGCTGCGTTCACCCCGAAAATTTTTTAGCGTACAGGCGAAACTCGATTAAATCTCACATGCTGATTAACTAAAAATAAAAAATAAAATTGAATAGAGAGCTTAAAATTTTATTTGATTTAAAACAGATCAGGTTTTTCGACCCGGATAATTAATCACATTATTCGATTATACCTAATTTCGAATTTTAGCAAATTTCTTCAAGCTTTTTTCTATGAATTAAATATAAGTAACATTCGAAAGTTTTTGATATTAGAAGAAAACTGAGCACTTTGGAAACACTAAGGAGCAAATGCAACTTCTCGAACATAAACTTTAAGTTCTTTGCAATAAACAAAAAATATCAGAATTATTATTTGAATAAAATTCAAAAAAATAGTTTTAGAAACATTAAATATTAATAAGCTTCAGTAGATTTTATCTCAGTCATTGAATTTAAAGGAAAAACAATCTTAGTTAAAATGAAATTTAATGTAAATTCGTTTGGTTAAATCGAGCAACAATTAAATAATTAACTCCCGCTTGGCAATTAGCAACTAAACAGTTGTTTTGATATTTTGAATAAATTAAAGTTTGCAATTAAATATTATACTGGATATTTAACTCAAAACTTTACGTAATTTGGATGTTTTTGATAGTACACACGAAGCCTAACTTTATAATTTCACTAGTTTATTTTCGAGCTTATATGACTGCATGTATATATACATATACATTTAATGAGTTACATTATGAATCACATACGTTAACCCGTCGTTTTGCAAGAGAATACGAAATTCTCAACCACTATACACCAGAGTTGATAGCCACCTGTGGTTCACCCTTTATTCTCCCCATGAAACACTTTCTGCATGCACACAAACATCGTTTGGCTTCGCTACTTTTGTACTACTTTCTCTCTTTTTCTTTCTTTCTCTCTCTTTCACTATATATATGAACACGTTTTATTCTAGACACGTTTTCCGACCGAGAAAGAGTTTACCAGGATTTTTATTACTCCACACCATCTTCCTCTCAATATTCATATTTTTCTTACCCGCGAAAACCCCGCCAACAAAAATAATCTATTACACTCCTCTGTCTTTTTAACCATACATAAATATGTTGTTATTATTATTATTATGCTATACAAACTTTAACAAAACATATTCGTTGTATTGTTTATCCTGCTGAAAGGTTCTATTATCACAACTTACATTAAATTTCAAAAATTAAAGAATCATAATTATGATTCTTGTTTTTCGTTCATTGAATAACTTCAGTTGGAAATTTTCTGTATTTATGAAAAAAAATTATCGGTTAAATTTTTTGTGTTGATTTTTAACACAGAAACCGTTTGTGTTATTTTACTTTAACAGATTTTTTATGTTAAATGATTAGAAAATCTGGAACGTAAGACATTTCTTGTGTTATTCGAAAATGATCACAGAATTTTTGTTGTTTAGCTAAACACTCCCGCGCGTTTCTTCATTACTATAACCAAGAAAAGCATTGTAGCAGCATTGTCTGCAAGGAAACTTGGATTATAATTGATTTACAGTGAAATATAGGGAAGAAGGGGACAAAGTAGGCCTCCCGAAATTTTTTATACGTCAATGAATTCGGACGGATAATAAGCTTATCTAAATTTCTTATATAATGAGAGCTAAAATAGACCACCAAAACTGTTCATTAAATATAATTTATTAAGAAAGTTGAAGATAATAAAATTTTACGTTTTAAAGTTATATCGCAGCGGACTATTAAAATGATTTTGTGTATTATTAAAATACATTGTTTTATAGTTATTCGCAAATATCACGCGTGTAAAGAATAAAAAATATCAAATCCGAAATTTTTTGGAGGGCTCACTTTGCCTCTAATTTTCGATTTTTCAATTTTAATGTACGCAACATAATAAAGTGAAAATAAGTATCAAGGCTCTAAAAAGAAGTAAACGCGTAAAAAAACTTAATGATATTATAATTATTTTCCTTACAGGATCCACTTTGCCCCCTCTTCCTTAATCATAGATAACTTTCATGTTATGATCAAGTTCTAAATTTTTTCATTCTCATTTTACGGAAGAATAATTCATAGCTACTTTTTAGAAAAATCACTAAAAATCGAGCTATTTGTTTGCTAAATTGACATGTGTTGTACTAAGATTAGGTTAGTATACTTGAGTCGATTAGGTTATGTTCTTATATTTATCAGTTAATTTGAACACGAAAAGTCTGTTAAATTTATACAAATTTTCTGTTAAAATAACAGATTTTGTGTTAAATTATTTAACATAAAATTTGTGTTAGAGGTCAACATAAACGCAATGTGTTGAATTGACACAAAAATTTGTGCAGAACGTTTGCAACACATGATTTTTATTGAATTTAACATAAAATTTCTAACCGTGTGTGCGGAAAAAACTATTACTGCAAAGAATATGATCCTGTTTTAGCAAGAAAAATTTTATTGTAGCTACCGACTTTTTTTGTCGTCTAAGTTTTCGTAAAATTTCTTTTATTTTATCAGTGTCTTTGATCATTGCAAGTATTCTCCGCAAGCGATTAATCGAAAATAATGATAATAATAAATAAAAAGACTCTTTGAAGATTGTCACCGAAAAATCCACCCTAAGTAATGAAATAACGAGTTCAACACTTTACTTGGTGAAAATTAAAAAAAAAGAATCAAGAGTTTTGTATTATAACCTAAAAAACTAATTATAGCACGTAGTAAATATACTTGCGTTTAACGGGCGAAAAAATGTACAATTACGGCGAAACAATGGGAGCAGAAGACTCGAGACATTAATTGACGTTGAAAAGTGCGTAAGGGTTGGGCGGCCCGAATGCCCTACATAGTCAAGAGTACAAGTGACTCTTGAGGAAGCAAAGATAGAAAGAGAAAGTACTTAGCTTCATGTATAGAGACAGTGCATAGCTAAGAGTGAGAAAGAGTGTAGGGTGGTTTAAGTAGTAAGGACTGAGAACAAGAGTTAAGAGAAAGACGAGGGAGATCTCTCTTGAGCTCGTCGTACACCCTGATATCCCAGTTTGGAGACGTAATAGAAGGAGTGGCAGTTGAGGAATCGCAGTAACAGCAGCACGAGGAGAGAGCGAATGGAAGAGAAACGAGGCAAACGCCGTAGTAAGGAGAAGAGAGGAGAGAAGTGAGGAGTTGAGTAAAGGAAAGGAAAGGAAAGGAAAGGGGTTGAGAGAGGGCTCTTTGGACTCTGAAAATGCAGCGTAATTTGTCTTTGTCTGGCGGGGGCTGCGGGGTAGGCGAGCAGTGCGGTATAACGACTAGAAGGAGCTTACGCGGGGGTGTGAGGTCGCTAGAGTTCGTAGGCAGTAAAAGGGGGTGAGTTGAAGGGTAGAGATTCCGTGCTTGACCCGCCTGGGATCGATGCGTTCGTCTGCCAGAACACCGTACCGAGACGCCCGCTCATTTCTTCTCTGTCTTCCCCTGAGGACACGACTGCTCCTCTCTCTTGTCTTCACTGTCTCCTATTTACTTCTCTTTTCCTCCTGGTTCGTGCCTCTCTTTCTTTATCCATACACCCCATTCGCTTGCTCTCACACCCCACGTAGAGCTGGCGTATCGTCTCGTCTCAACTTAAAACCGAATGGAATAGAAGCGTACTGGTGGTTTTACCCAGTACCTCTGACGCTCGAATTCTCCTCTACTATCCTATACTTTATTGTTGTGTGTATGTATGTATGTATATTCGGAATATACAGTAACAGCGGCTGTTGGCCGTCGACAACGCACACGCCATTACCGCACTGCACAACGCGTGCTCTTCTATCGTATTCAGCTATCTCGGTATAGTATTGGTAAAGTGTAGTGTGTAGCAACCATTTCTCTTCTCATATAGCCCACACGGTTGCTGATCGTCCTCCATCCCAGAGTAGTGTCCTTCCGAGGTTTCCACAGTCGCACATCCCACCCACGCACCCACTTACCCGCCACTAAAGCCCCTGACGCCGTCCCTGAGCTTTCGACCCTGGGCTAACAGCCTTCTCGCTCTAACTGTATTGTAGAGTTTGCTTTATCGCTATACTGCCTCCTCGCTTTGGCTCGAGCTCAATGTGTTTGGGAGACTATGCGCTTGTTGTAGCTCTGGATGTACCTTCTGCGTTGTACGCGGAAATCCAACTGAGAAAGAGAGAGAAAAAACAGACAAAGGGGGAAAGAGAAAGCTTGGGAGCAAGTGTGGGTGAGATTGTGCAAGTGTACTTGCGTCTTTCTTGCCGTCACATTTCACGCAAACCCCTCGGGACCTCAATACCCTGAGGGACCGCACCCCAAATATCGAGCGCACTGGTTTGGTAGACGTCTTTTTAGAATGGAAAAAATAAAAAATATTGAACTTTATTTCAAAATCGATTTGCTGGACTTATTTTTTTAAGGAATTAAAATTTAAAGGTTTGTTTTCTTCTGCTGGCAGAAAGTTTTTAATTGTATAGAAAACATTTCGGGTTTTAATTTATTGATAGAGGTTAAAAGAAAATAGTTTGGTATTAAATTTATTGTCGAATGTATGTTGTGAATAGGATTGTAAGCAAACGATGACATTCGAGTCGGATTTTCAAGAGGGAGTTTGAGGTTAAATAAATATTTATGATACGGCGAACCATTAATTTCGCTAGCGTAGACGCGCACTACCCCTTGTAAGGGTGTGTGTACATCCAGTTTGTGGTGGGAGTGTTCTGGCAGTTTGAATTCTTAACTCCACTTTCGCACGCTGAAAGATTTATAACTTGGGGACAACGTCGATTTTGCAGGTGACGTCGCTCCGTGAAATTGGTAATTAAATGCTGTCGATTCGTGCCGCGAGTTGCCGATGACAAGTTTTACTTTTTCGCTTTTTAATTCAACCGAGTTGCGAGGAAACTATTTGCAGTAGTGTCCGGCTTTTAAGCGAGTGAAAAATCCAAGTGGAAGCTCGACAATTTTTTTTTTTTCTGGGTTATACGGAGACTATTTTTACTTGGCTGATGTATATTTTAACATCCGCTTCCACTGCGGTTTTTTTGTCACCTCAGCTTGGACTTATCTGTTATTATATATTTGCATTTCTGGTATGGAAAATTGTCAAAACGCCAACGGGTCAGATATTACATTTTATTTATGTATTTTTTTTTTCACAATATATCGCTTCGAATAATTTTTTTTTAATTGAAAAAACATTTTTGAATTACTAAAATGTTGTTACTGATAAATCGCGATCGAAAAATTAAAAATATTATTTTAACGCATGGGTAAATGTATAGAAATACAACAGTTACATATGTGCAATAATAAAAACAGAGTTTTAATATATTGTAACCAACAGTATAAAGAGAAATATTATTCCAGCTGATAAATTTAAAAGCTATAAAATAAATGACGCGAAATTTATTATTTTAAATTATTATCACTCGATCGAAAATTGATATTGACTTCTAACCGAATAAAAAAAAATACACACACACAATTAGAAATTTAGTGAATTTGTGTTAAAAAATTATTTGGTTAAATTTTTTATGTTGATTTTCAACAAAGAAATTTGTTAATTCAACCCAAACCGTTTGTGTTATTTTACTTTAACTGACTTTTTATGTTAAATGACTAGAAAATTTGTAATGTAATGCATTTCTTTTGTTATTTGAAAATTAATACAAAATTTGTGTTGTTCAGCTACACTGATTAAGAAAAAAGATTTGCTCCTTGTTAAGTGTATATCTATATATTATTCGATTTAAATTGTTTTAAATTATTTCAAATTGTTTTGAACTATTCGAAATCATTTTTTTAAATCAGGATAAACACTCCCGCGCGTTTCTTCATTACTATAACCTAGCAAAGCATTGTCTGCAAGGAAACGTGGTTTCCCTGATTAAAACAAAAGATTCAAAACGATTTGCAATGCTATAGTTGGATTAGCGAGAGTTTGCGTTTCGGATATTTTCGGTTTTTACCCCCACCATCTAAATTTAAAACCTAAGACATTATGTCTAAATGGTGGGGGTAAAAACCCGAAGCGCAAACTCTCGCTAATCCAACTATAAATGCCCATAAGAAGGGCGATTCAAAAGCATTAAGAAGTATTTAAAATTTTTTTTTTCTAATTGTTTTAAATCGTTTATTTTAATAAGGGTTATAATTGATTTACATTCAAATATAATCATAGATTTGAATATTTTTATGATCGGGTTCAATGATTTTTTTATTTTCATTTTACGGAAAGATAATTCATAGCTCCGTTTTTTAGAAAAATCACTAAAAATCGAGCTATTTGTTTGCTAAATTGACATGTGTTGTACTAAGATTAGGTTAGTATACTTGAGTCGATTAGGTTATGTTCTTATATTTATCAGTTAATTTGAACACGAAAAGTCTGTTAAATTTACACAAATTTTCTGTCAAAATAACAGATTTTATGTGTTCAATTATTTAACATAAAATTTGTGTTAAAGATCAACACAAACGCAATGTGTTAAATTAGTACAAAGATGTGTGTAGACCGTTTGCAACACACGATTTGCGTTGATTGAATTTAACACAAAATTTGTAACTATACAAATAAAAATAACAAATTATTTGTTATAGATTAAAAATAAAAATATTTAGATGTATAACCAATAAAATATTTAAAATTAAATTGTCTGCATTTACAGGTACTTTAGTTTAATGCCGAAAATTTTAGCAGGCAAAAAAAAATGTTTTCAATTACGTCTGAGACGGGCTTTCATTTTCAAGGGTCCAAAGCTTTCAGCCTATTCAGATGAAAGACTTAGAATTTGCTGGAAATTTAAAAACTAGAGCTGATATATTATTTATGGACTAAAACTAGTGGTGAAAATTTTTATATTAAAAAAAAAAACATTTAATTTACATTTTAAATCCTACGCAAATATTAAATACTGAAAAGTTCATTTTCAATTTATTAATTAAAAAAAATGTAAATATTAATTAAAGAAAAGAATTCTTTTATTTGATATTTGAACTTAAGTAGGTACAGATTTATGTTCAGTCATGTAAGGAATAAAATAAAGCTCCAGCTAATTGAAAATGAATATTAATAGTGTGCGAGTACATAACAAGAGAGATAATAATTTAAACCCAAAAGCATCGTTCAATTCACTTAACACCCGACATCAAACTATGTAATGTATTATATCGCAATGTAAATACACATTAAAGTATCTTTATGGCCATTCTCAGCGAGTTTCCTCTTACCCGGACGATAAAATTTACAACGGCTGGCAATAACCGACTGGGCTTCAATACCTTGTACAACTAAATCTCTCTCTCTCCCTCTTCCCTCTCTTTTTTTCTTCTTCATCAGAAACTTCTTAAATCTTATAATAATCGTCACCGGCTTATCGCTCTTTCTCATTATTACAGTAATGGAGATAAAAAGTTATCTTGAGTCAAGAAAATATTCTTGAAGACAAACGTTTTCGGGAACCAAATCGAGAATTTATGAACCAAGAGAATTTGTCTCGGTCAAAGGAGATTTCTACTATCCGAAAAAATTGATGTTTTCAAAAAAATTTTCTTGAATCAAAAATATCTACTTTCAGTCAAAAACTTTTTTCTGTGTATCGATATACATTTATCTGAGCCACCGCTACATTTTAATAGCAAATACTTTAGATTAAACACTACCACAAATTTTACATCGTAAAAATAACAAATCGCGCAGTAAAAAAAAAATAATAAATATATAAGAGGTAAAGTAAGTACATACTCTTTCTTTCGCTAGTAGTTTTTGTGAATCTAGTTTGCATACACTTATTCTACTTTAAATCTTTCAAGAAGGATTCTCAAAACACAAACACTATTTTAGCATTTTTTTACAGTTTTCCTTCTTTATTTCTTTTTTTTACTTCAAAGCCAGGGCTATGAATTTATTAACTACCAACTACTACATGTTAAATAACATGATCTCATATATTTGCATTAAATAAAATATTTTTCCAATGAAATTTTTATTGGATGTCAATTAAAAATAATATTTATACTTTTTCATTTGAGGACTCTAATTATTAAATAATTTTACCTTTTTAGAATCCTCCCCCCCTCCCTCTCTTCGTCACGCTATGTCACATTTTCTGTGATTCCCCTATCAATATTGCTCCACAAATGATACCCTCCCCCCCCACCCATAATCACGGAAATATGTATGATTCTGAAGTTATCCAATGTTTACTAATTTTTGAATACTTTTCAAAACGATAAATTATAAAAAATAAATATTTTTAAAAAATTGCACCTATAGATTTTTTAATTTTCTACATGTGCATTTTTCAGTTTTCCTTTTTTTTGTAATTGATTTATAAAAAAATAAATCCGAAAATTTTTAATTGTCTGCTAACTTCAAGATCATAAATATATACACAGAAACATTTATATATTTACAAATATGAAACGAATGACTTTCTATTGTAGCAAAAAAAATACAATTTAAAAAAACCGAGAAAAATTTTCGAAATTATTTGATGAGCTACGAACTTCACTCCCCCCCCCCCCCCCATAAGTATGAACGTATTTTATAAATGGCCCCAAATTAATTAAACTATACATTTAAAATTTATCTAGTTGTTTTTTCGCTTAATTTAAATGAAATCGTATGTTATTTAAAGTAACATATACTTATTAATGTAATTGTTGTTATTTGTTTAGTCTTTTCTTCGTTAGCTCGCGTGTGTCTTTAATACCCGGGTATTAGCGAAATAAGATTGTGATATTGGATATATATTTTCTCGTTGGAGTAGTCTGTTCTCTCAGGCAAAACGTCCGCGCAAGCAGAAACCGCGGATCGTGGTTCCGGGAAGAACCTCAAGTTCCGGCAGTACGCACGAGAAATGGGACTAAAGTATCATGTTAGATCAGCTGTAAATGACAAACTGCAATAAGCTTTGTCTACAGTTCCAAGTATCACTAGTGAAATACTTTTAAATAAATGAGTCATGCATTATTTTCCACGATAAAAACCGAAACAAACAAACAAACAGACAGACAAACAAACAAACTAGAGAAATAAATAGATAAAATTCAAAGTTATGATAGTTGAAATAAAAAAAAAAAGTTTACGGTAAATTTAACTCGTTTTTTTTTAAATTTTGTGTTTTCTTATGTTAAAAACTGTCGAAAAGGTGAAAACGTTGAGAAAGTTTAATCTCAGCTAAAGTTTTGGTATAAATAGTGTATCTTTGTGTACAAGTATCACGACAGAGTAAAGAATGTACACATAAGAAGAAAAAGAAGAAGAAGAAAGAAAACTGTAGTGTTGGTGCTCGAAGAACAATCCAATGTCACATAAAAGAAGATGGAGAAATGCTTTCGCACTCTAGTCACTCTTTTACTTTTCATTTTATTTTTTAAAAATTTTCTTTTTTCTTCTCTGGTTTATTCTTTTTTCTCAACAAACGTAGACGATGTTGAGCCGTTCGTGCCGGATTTCCCGTGAGGAAAGCAAACGTCTAACCGAAAAAAACGTGCGCAGGTCCTACCACTACCACGTACAGATGCGTCGATCTCAAAGTCGATTACTCTTTCTCTTTGCTGAGAGGTTTCTCTCCAGAGAGAGAATGCCGTCGGTCGAAAGGCAATAGACGAGTGTGAGTGAATGAGAATGAAAATAAAAAAGACAGAGATAGAGACAAAAAAATGCACCAAGAAACGGAAGGTACTACACAGAGTTTGTACTAGAGGGTGTAAAAAACAAGAGAAAAAAGTTAAAAGGAGAGGAGCTAAAAAAGTGAGTGACGGAAAGGTATAAAAAGAGGTAGAAAAAAAAATGAGGGAATTCTGAGGGATCGGAACTGGAGTCCGGAGGAATTAGATTTGCTCGGTGCTAGCCAAGCGCAACGAAGAGAATGCAACGCAATCCTCTGGTAATTTTAAACGCGCTCCTTTAAAATACGGAAATTCTTTCTTTTCTTCGGATTGGGCGAGGTGTCTCTTGGCGTTTCTACCGCTCCTGTCTTTCCGCCTCTGCAGCGATGGATCACGACACTCGAAAATTCACGTGATCGAATCTTTTATTTACTTTTATCCATCTCAATTTTTTGTTTATTCAGTAACCTCAGCAACTATTTTCGTTATCAGCAAAAAAAAACTTAAACTCATATCGCTATTAAATATCAGCCTCTAATTATTATTTTATTCGCGGAAAACAATTCGTTGAAATTTGAATAAAACTAAAAAACACAAAGACAAGAATCAAATGAAAACTAGGTCAAATTGCGTCACGATAACAATATACGTCGGCATCATCATCAGTTTCTCTGGTACTTCTTGGAAATATCTACTGTTCCACTTTGTAATTTTACTCCTGTTTCTCTTCCATTACAGATCAATCTCAAACGAGTGTCTATCTTCACTTTACTCTTTCTCTTTTACCTTTGTACATATATATTGTACATATACCTCTGATATACACATTTATAGTGCGACGACATAACAACAGCGTCCATTAAATTTGCGTTGAACGAGTCTTAACCAGCGGAGAGAATTGGAAATTTTCCTGCTTCTCAGAATCCAACAAACTGTACAATCAAATTCCATTTATCGACTCTTCTCCGACAATAGTATATAATTACAAAATAATATAGCAAGACAACAAAAAGCAAAATAATCGTAAAAGTATATTTTTTACCCGTCTGTCATAAAAAGGAAAAATAAAAGAGCCATGAGGATGAAAAAAGACGAACCAATATATTCACACGTGTAGTCATCAACTATAACACGGTCTCAGCTCTTTTCCCCATCTCCGTGTGCTCAGCATGCAAAGCAGCTAAAATATGATACGCTTCACCAGAAACGAGTCTCGCGCAGGTGGCAAATACGACGGGGACGCTGACGGAAAATACTTGGTTGTATACACTCTTGAACGGTATTCCTTTAACCCGGTTATGAGTTTCACGTCATGTGGAGCCGCTTCTTGGTCTCTACTTTACTCTAATATTTTCTTTTCTTCCTCCTCATCCTTGTTTCCTTCCTACTTCCGTTCCCGTTGACACTAAAAATAAGAAATCCCTTATGGCACGGCAAGAGCCTGCTCTGTTCCCGCCCAACCAAAAAGAAAACAGCCACTTTTTCCTCTCAGTACCGATTCTCTTTGACAAACAATAGACTGCAAAAAATATCTCGATATCGACAATTTTCGTTCAGTTTTTTTTTCGATACATCCAATTTTTTTTAAAAATAAATAAAAATTTATGTGTATAAATCGAGGAAAAGTTATGTATTGGTGCATATCACATGCTTAGCATTTTGTGGATATTTTTACCTAAAGCCTTGGGAATATATGTATACATATATATTTATATATATCCATGTATTATCCATCTATGTATCCTACACCCATCTGACAATCAGTTTCTAACTCACTCACTCGTGCAGCTCTCGAGTTCTCCACCAGTTAGTCTCTCTTTGGCTCGGTCTGCGTCTGTATTGTGTAATTGGGTGTGAAATGAAATCTAACGAAAACCCTTTTAGGCGTGTGCACAGCCACTGAGGCTGTCGACAAGCCCGGCCCAACCCAACTCAACTCAATCCACCACCAGCAACGCCATCAGCACCACAAACTATCTATACACTATTTTTCTCTTTCTCCACGTCTTTTCTGCTTCACAACCTGTGCTGATCGCTTTTAGGTCCACGCATCAATGATACGGTCTACATATTTACCATCAAATAATTTTTATTTTTTTTTTCGTTATCACATCCCGCCGGCCATTATTTTTTCTGCCCCTTCGTGGCTATAAGAAGTTTTTACTGTTTAAAACTGTTCAAACGCTCGGTGCGGCATAAAGGCTAATATTTTTTGCGAAAAATTTAGCCGTCAAATAGCTGCTGCATGCAAGCACTTGGCGGTAGTTGTCAATTAAAGTAAAATAGGTAAGTAAATTTAAAAAAAACGATAAGGGAAATTGAACGAAGCGCTGAAATGCGGCGATCACAAGAGAATATATTATCTTTCGTAAATCTCACAACTCGGGCACATTGATCTTTAATTTGGTATTGTATTCAGTGTCTTATAATCATTCAGAGAGACGTTATTATCGTTGATGGTGAGAGAAGACGCCAATCTATTGTCGGTGTGGAAGACAATGTCATCGGATGATCGTCAGTCGTAGGCCCACCCGAGTCTTTAACGAGACATAAGGCTTGGGCTCTTGGCTCTTACTCAGTCTTTGGTAAAACTAAAGAAAGATGGGAATCGACAATTGACAATTGAGGATCAATGACAATCGTGAGTGCGTCCTGCCAGGATTTTGTGTCCAATCGTTTAAGTACTCGGCGACAAAAGTAATAAGGAAAAGGAAAAAAAGGAGGATAAGAATGAAAAGTATAGAGCGTCGTCACCACAAGTGGAATTGCAACTCGTTAAAAAGCATAAGCAAGACATTTATGGGTACGCGTCGCCCTGGACAGAGCCAATTCTAACGTAATTGTATGCCCGTAGGGCGTGTACGTCCAAGGTACGTTGAAGGCTACTGCTTTTCTTGATGCTTCTCTTTCTGCTGATGCTGCTGCTGCTACTTTTGCTTTACTTTACTTAACTCTCGGCTGGTCTCACTGCTACTTTATTGTACATCTTTGTCTGGCCACTCTTGCTGTCCACATCTGAGTCTAAGTATTCTCCGGATCACTCGCTTGCTCGCTCGCAACTCGCTGGGACTCAAGACGTCGCTGGTTTATTTTATTGGCTCGTAAATAGCGGTCGCTGGGAGCGGAAGTAGTCGACTGCTTAGCTTGGGTACTTCCAATTACGAAACGCTTTTCGTTCCCTGAGCATTAGGGAGGAGAATATGCCAACATTGAACGTCCACTGTACATTAACGCAATAATTTGTTTAAGATTCTTCTACAGCAATGTGCTATCTTTCTGTGTACTGTTAGACTAAATGTATATATGCCTGCTGCTACTGCTACTGCTACTTCTGATGCTTCTCTAGTTGTTACGCTGGCTGAGCTGTATTTTCTTTTTCCACTAGTTTCATGAGGTTATAAAATCTTACTGAAGCGTACTGCAATTGAGATTCTTCTTTCGACCCCATTATTAAATCTATATCGTGTCTGTCTTGTTTAATATTTTTCTTTTATAGGCAAATAAACTATGCATGCCTTTTTTATTTATTTAATTCAACAACTGATTAAAAAAAAATTTAATGAAGAAAAAAAAATTGTCCAATAATTGCGAAATTATTTTTCAAGTGTTTTCTGTATCGTTAAATTTTTTTAAAAATATATTCGAGAATTGTTTGGCTTGACTGAACTGCATTTTTTAAATTTTTTTACTAAAAGTAAAAATAAGCGCCACGCTATACGGTTGATTATAAACTTTCTCAAATCGTTTTGTCAAGATTTAATTAAACGTTTTTAATTAATATTACCGTAGTAAGTAATAACTGTTTTTACTATTTAACTATCGTGAGAAAATATGCATATAGATCAGCTGGATAATAATCATAATCATGTAGGAATAACATTTACATTTACATTTACATGAGCAAGGTATATGGATTGCGGCAAATAAAAATATCCCTGTGAAACCTCAAATTGAGTCGTCAATCAATTGTCAGTGTCAATCAATCTGCGGTTAACCTCACGCATTATTACAACAAATATATGCTAAATTACAAAACAGTATATTTTTATTTTGGCAGGCGCAATAAATAAACTCATTCAAGAAAAAATTTCTTGTATTTATACACGGAGAAAATTTTACTATACTATTTACGATACTAAATTTTTAATTTAAACTATTTGAAATGGTAGCAACATTTTTCAGTAGTAAAATAATTAGTTTTACTATTGAGAATGATAACAGTAACAATTGATGGTGGTGAGGATTAATATCGAAGATGCTAATTGTAACTACTAAAGATTATAATTGTTACAATCGAAGATGGTAACTGTTACCATTCAAGGTTCTGAAAATTCTGAACCAAAAAATAGGATCAATTTATATGAATTCAAATCCTTTATTTACCTCCATACTTTAGCTATGTCCATTTTGTCCTTTAGATAATTTAAATAAGCAACAATACAATCGTTCAAGTCCGAATATAATAAAAATTTCCAAATATTAGAGCTGTTATTGATAACTTTAAATGATTGGGTATGATCATCAAAATAGCAACCATCCAAGTATTGAGTGATAAGGAAAACTTTATCATCATCAATAATCAGTACTTTATTTACAACATAAAATAATGGAGCATCATTTGATCTGTAACGCCGATATTTAAATTCTTTATTAGTTTAGATAGTAATTATTATCTGGGCAGATGGTAACTATTACCATCAGGTTATTAAGAATTACGATGTTGATAATAGTTATAATTAGTTAAGATAATAAAAGTTGTAATTTCTGATTATCATCAATAATTGTAGACTTTACCATTCAGTTAGTAGATACTATAATTCAGATCATTTATTTAATAATTTGAATGATATTCACTACTATCGAATTTAGTTTAAAAATTTGACTATAATTAGATGATAACTTTTATTATAAAATTCTCTTGATCTAGTAACAATTAAATTTATTAAAAGTACTGTTTAAATATTATATTTATCAGAAAAAAATATATATGTATACATATTTATAACAAAGCATCAAGAAAACAAGAATGAAAACTTCCGTAGCGCCTGACAAATTGGTCCATCAGCAAGAACGCTTGGAGGCTTATACACGAGCACATATATACATTTATTTTTTACTCGTCTTTCTCTTTGGCTTTCTTTGTATACTGGCACCTGTGCACGCGCGTTGCAACAACCTCGTTTCAAAAAATAAAAAAACTATGAATAAAAAAGAAAAAAACTTGATTGCGTTCACAGAGAAGTCAAGAAAACGACAAAGGTAAGTTGAGTAAGGGGCAAAAAAAGTAAAAAAGAGAAATGAAGAAACTCGTAACGATCGTCGTTGGTGACGTGAAGCAGAGCGACAAGCGATTCGATAATATCTACGCCCGATTCAATCTCGCTTCAGGGTTTATTATTAAGGGTAACACGCCCGTCTCTAGCCGTCTTTTACTCTTCTAGTTTAACGAAATAAAAAAATAAAAAAGAGAGAAGCAAAAAATCGAAGAAAATGTCATACCTCAAGTAAAGACTCTCATTCCCCAGCTATACACTGTATGAAAAAAAAGTACGACAGTATTTCCTATACAATCTCATCGAGCTTTCAGAATAAATTTAAAGTATTCGATAGAAAATGATTTAGATCCGAAGAATAAAAATACTTTTTCACTCGACATCTTTCTAATGACCTTCCTTTTAAAAGAAACTTCATTTCGGCTTCTGGAATAAGCTTAAAATTTATTTCTACCAACAATATTGAATGATAAAAAATTTAAGAATTAAATAAATTACATTTCATTGTTACAAGAAATGTTTATTACGATGCAATCAACTAAAAAGCCTCTAATGATAGAAAGTAATTTGTCTGAGCTGCAAGACCGAAATCTATAAATCACTGAGGTCCAAAAAATTATGTAATTAAAAAAGTTTGAAAAAACTAAAATAACTTTTAAAATTGAATAAATTTTTTCAATACTACAATAAGACATTATTTTATTATAAAATTCTATTTTAAATTAAAGTCGGACGAATGCTTTTGAAAAAATAATGAATTGATAGAATATTCAATGCTATACTCAAAAGTAACCACAAATGTCAAATACGCCAATTATATAATTGGAGTCTCTTATAAATTTATATGAATGGTAGAATAATACCCTTTCAAAATTTTTTATAAAAAGCTATTTGATACTTAATATCTGTATTATTTTCTCCACGACCCCATTTCGCCCACTTGCCCACCATTTTCCTATCGTTTTCTCATAAGCAAAAAAAAATAATAAATGGGCATTTCATAACCCGCACATTAAAACGGTGAATGAAATTGTATAAGAAAACTAGCATTCATGTCTACTCATGTATTGTTCTATTGAAAATTTTTACAGTGCACACCCTGATGCCGCAGTTGGAGTAAACAATTTCCGGTACGCGGTTTAAGACTCACCCGGTGACCACCAACAACGGTGAGCAATGACCGGGCATCAGTATACTGGACGACGGCAGGCATCTGACCAGTGCATCCAGATACAGGGTTGCAGAGAGGGACAGAAATAAGACGAGCCATATAACGTACTAAGTATGTGCGGGGATAAACCGAGAGAAGTAAAGAATAATAATAAGAAGAAGAAGAAGAATAAGAATAAGAATCGGAGAAGAAACAACAGAGAAAAGAGGCGAGAATATCTTATATAGGTGTTTCGCCTACTACACCTTACTCCCACTTGGTACATATGGCCCCACAACGACCGTGTGTGTGGCCCATTCAGGCATAATGCGTTGTAACGTCGTAACATAATGCCACGGACGTCCGTCTTGTACCAACAGATGCTCTCTGCATCCGCGAACGCAAAAAGGTGCGCACATTGCCCCTTGCTGAGCTACTGGTTTATTTACCTCGGATACTATTCTACTGACTTTTAAATAGTATGTACGCATAAGCCTACGCTTTAATGCTGATAAATTAAATCCATTTAAATTCTTACATCTATTACTGAAAGACTTAACTGTGGAAACTACGGTCTTGTATATTAATAATATGTATTAATAATTGTTATGTTCTCAAGATATACAAGTAGGTTTGCATGTATTCAAATGTCCCAGAGGGCATTATTATAGGTAAGGATAAGAATATCATATATGCACCAACGCCTGGTTTCTATTAAAACAAACATCATAGAAAACTTAAATTACAAACCCCGGAGGCTAGTTTAATTTAGTCCACAAAAGTTCTTATATTATACAAGCCTGCCCGCCTGCACTTTGCTTACACGTAACTTCTTTTACTTTGTGTGAGTGTTTAGTTTTCAGAACTTGCGTTTGCCGGTTATGTGCGCATATATATTTGTATATGTACACTCGCTTATTAATCGGAGCCTCAGATTAAAGATCTTTCAGAGATGGAAATTAATCTGCTGGCTGATGTGTATAAAATAAGTTACGTTGAGTGAAAGTTTACTTGCTCTGATAGTCGAGTTTTTTCCACTTAATAGCATCCAAAGTTTGCTGGTTATTTTTTTTTTTATTTTTCAAGTATTTGACAATTAGGGAACTACTTGTATTTCGGAAAATTAATTTTGAATTGAAGCGCTTTTACTACACGGTAAAAAATTAGCGGAGGGAAGGCACAGTAAATCTGGAGCGAATGCAGAGCAGATGACTGGTTTATTTATTTAATTCCCTTGAAGTTTTACTCCGAAGGGCAATTTAATTTGATACTGAAGCTCCAGTTCAAAGTTAAATTCATTTCTAAGAGTCTTTTATTTTAATATTCGAACTCGGAATCGGAGTGAATGCGGATTTAAATAAAGAGTTCACTTTCAATTTTTTAGTGCACTTAAAAAACCAAAATGGAATAGCCGCAGAAAAAATAAAATATATATACACAGTTAAAAAATTCGTGTTAAATTTAACAGAAATCACACGTCCCAAACGGTCCATTCAATTTTTTGTGTTAATTTAACACATTATACTAGTGCCAAACAAAAATACAGGTTTAAAACTTGTTGAGATCAAATAAGATATTGAACTTTAGTCAAATTTAAATTTGATAGGGTAAAAGAATTGACACAAAATATTTAATCATTGAATTTTTATACACAAGAACACAAAATTTTCAACTAAGGTAAGGTAAAAAACCTAGTAGTCGATCAAGGAACTAGTATCCGATCACTCCATGTATTTGTATATCTATATTTAATAAAGTTCAGTAAATATAGGTATATAAATATATGAGTAATCGGATATTAGTTCCCTGATTGAATACTGGAGCTCAACTTACATGTATGCATTTTTTTTTATATTTGTAATGAAATTTAACAAAAAATTTGAAATGAAACGCGTCGATAAAACAAGTCAATGTAATTTAAGAAATTCAATGATTTTATTTTTCGTTTCCAAGATCTCTAATAATTATGCAAATATTTTCGTTTGTAAAAATGCTGTGTGATATTTATTTATACTTTCGAATTACTAAATTATGTGTAAAGAACGGAATATATTTGAATGGCTATTGCATACGTTGTCATAAAATAATAATAATTATTCAGAAATTGATTGTATTTGCTTTGTATACGGTTATATACCATTTGATTTATGTGCATTAATTAATAATACTTGATTTATCTGTACATTTAACTCAATGTGTTACAGAAAATGAACGCGGACTGATAATAATTTCACGGTAATTATCAAAATTATGTACGAAAAAAAAATTTTGCTGCCAACTACAATATTGTAGAAAGACATTGAAGTAGCGGGTAGTCCAAAACGTAGTGATGACCCGTGTTTGGATACTTGAAAAATTTAAATAACATATTTTGTTAAGTATGCAATGACATAATTAATTTTCTAAATTTCTTCAAAGATATTTTTAATGACTGTTACAATGGAAGTTGGTTATTTACTTGTTCGTTAATTAAAAAAAAGTATAAAATGTCCAAAAATGGAGCAGTGGTTGGGAATGGTACTTCTACCCTGTAATTTCACGTCCGGTCAAATGAATTGACGATAAATATCTTATACGAATTTTAAAATTGAGTTTATCAAGCAATTTAACGATCGTTATAAAAAAAGCTATTTTAAGTTTAAATTGTCCACGATTTGATGTTAAATTTCCGTCATCCTCAACATTCACTCCTTCTCTCTGTCTCTCACTCTTCAATATTTTATTTTATTTTTCATTCTTTTTTTGTCTCTTTGGTTGAGAGTCCGTTGTTCAAATCAAATATCCGATAATACTATCCAGAACAAAAATTTCCACTTTGACAACGAATAATATTTTCATTTCAATAGATATATATATATACATATATATACTTTAGTTTATAATTGAAAGTATGATTGAAATGGCAGTCGGTCTATATTCAGCATTTATACCAGCGACATGTAAATTGAATCCAACTGTGAACTTCAATCAATCATAATTACTGTCCCATACTCTCAGGATAAATGAAAAAATCAATTGTTATTGTATATATTCTAAAATAAGTTTGAATAATAATAACAATAGCAATCATTTTTATAATATTAATATTTGATTGACCTATAGCTATTGTGATATATATAAACACAATTGCTGGACATATGTTAATGGTCAATTTATAGGCAATCATTGACAACTGTTTGAAAACAAATTAAAATAAACTTTTACATAAAGAGAAATAAATATTTCATTTAATTTTCTTAAGTTTTTTTTTTCTGCACAAAGAAAATTTTATTATACTATTTGCGATACTAAATTTTTAATTCAAACTATTTGAAATGGTAGCAAAATTTTTCAGTGGTAAAATAATTAGTTTTACTATTGAGAATGATAACAGTAACAATTGATGGTGGTGAGGATTAATATCGAAGATGCTAATTGTAACTATTAAAGATTATAATTGTTACAATCGAAGATGGTAACTGTTACCATTCAAGGTTCTAAAAATTCTGAACCAAAAAATAGGATCAATTTATATGAATTTAAATCCTTTATTTATATCCATACTTTAGCTATGTCCATTTTGTCCTTTAAATAATTTAAATAAGTAACAATACAATCGTTCAAGTCCGAATATAATAAAAATTTCCAAATATTGGAGCTGTTATTGATAACTTTAAATGGTTGGGTATGATCATCACAATAGCAACCACCCAAGTATTGAGTGATAAGGAAAACTTTATCATCATCAATAATCAGTATTTTTTTACAACATAAAATAATGGAGCATCATTTGATCTGTAACGCCGATATTTAAATTCTTTATTAGTTTCGATAGTAATTATTATCTGGGCAGATGGTAACTATTACCATCAGATTATTAAGAATTACGATGTTGATAATAGTTATAATTAGTTAAGATAATAAAAGTTGTAATTTCTGATTATCATCAATAATTGTAGATTTTACCATTCAGTTGGTAGATACTACAATTCAGATTGTTTATTTAATAATTTGAATAATATTCACTACTATCGAATTCAGTTTGAAAATTTTTCTATAACCACTCTCTTAAATTTTAAATAGTGAAAATAGTAACTATTCACTGTTTACTAACGAAAAGTGTGTCACTAATTCAAACAGTGGTATACTTTTCACTAGCAATAAGTGACTATTCACTGCCAAATAGAGATTGTCACATGATTTTTACTAATTCGTTTCTAGAGAGTAGATGAAAATTTTTACTACAAAATTATCTCGGTGCATAATCATTAAGACTATTTTAGCATTTAAATAGAGGTAAAATAAAAAATAATAATGTAAGTTAAGTGACAAAGATATCGTTAAGGAGCATTAATTAGTGAATAAGATTGACAGATTTAGTGAATAAGACGGCTGGATAGCGAGTAACGTAGGATGTCGAGTGATTTCAATGTTCTTTATTCTCTTCATGAGACTTGTGAGTCCAGTCTAACAGTAACAGTAGCAGTAGCAGTAACAGTAGCAGTATCAATACCAATACCAATACCAATACCATTACCAGTAGCAAGAGGAGAGTAAAAGTAGCAGTAGCAAGTAGCTAATGTAATGGTGAATTGTCGTGAAAGACGAATGACCGAATCATTGATCTTGAAGAGTCACGAGAAACGACAAGAATCGATCGTTAATGGAACCAGCCACTGAATAAAGTAATCAGTGGAACAACTATCACTGCTGTCACCACCTTCTGATCGTTAAATTTATATATTTTTTAAATGTACCATTATGTGTATTATTTATAAATAAAATATAAACAAGATTACTCTTACTGTGTGTTATAAATTATGAATGTTAGAATTACACGGTTTTTATTAACGTTATAAGTTATGGGTTTTTGTACTTATTTATTATTTTAATAAATGAGGTAATGAACAAATAGTTATGAATTAACGGAGCAAATCTGTAGCACCGACGCGTTAAATTAATCAAAGCACCATAGCTACTACTTAAATTACAGTAAGGATGCAGTGACGAAACTCTAGCTTCAAAGATTGCCGCTTCGGAAGTGTAAAATAATTACCGCATTACATGCACATTCTACTTGTGACTGTTAGTAAATTCTCAAGAAAATTATTTTTTATCAAGTGCATACTATTATTACTACGCTTATTAAAAATTTAAGCTCTAGAAAATATTTTACCTTTGATCAATTAAATTATTTATCATTTAATTTATAAATTTTTATAATAATACTGTTGATGATAAAAATAGAGTACATTAGAAACTACATATAAAATTATCATATATTTACGGTATTTGATAGTAGGCAAGTTTTATGATTTAAATAATAACAAGTTTAAATATTATAAACCTCGTAACAAACGACTGTAGAACCGTAAGCTAAAGTACTGAAATGATTGATAGGATAAACTGGTTTCGTCGAAAAGTACAATATTATTATTACGACTTAAAGGCGGCACCGACAGCCTCGTAATTTCTGTTTGTAAGCGAAGTAACACGACAAAACACCTGAGCTACGAAAAACGCTGGTAAAAAAATATAAAAATAAAATAAGTGGGCAAAGGGCGTAAAGAAGGCGTGTAATGGTTATTCGATGGTACATTCGCGAGGGATTTAGTCTGGACTTAAAAAGTACAATCTTACTAGCAAGAGTGTTGGGGACGGTGAGAATTGCCTTTTCACTGGAGGAAATTCCATTGTCGGTTCGACCGTGCATACTACCGTAACGATCTTATACACCCGGTTTTTACTTGTACGCTCACCGACGACGACCGCCGATTCTTTATTATGTACACTCTGCCTCCGAGGTCCTACTCTCTTTGTCGTCGAACAAGAGTCCTTTTATCTGCTGTACTCTCTGTACTCTGGTGGATGCTGCAGACTAGTAGGATAGGATTCGAGGGATAGATTATAATAAAAAATACCCACGGAATGTTGAGACAAGAACAACACAATGGCTACGAAAAAGATTATATTACAACAGGCACGTCTCTTCTTTTTCCTCAGTCATACTCACGCAGATCTTTTAACGAACCGTTAAACAGTTTACGGCCTCATACTTTTGTTAAGTGATGCCTATTTTTATTTTTCAACGCCAATCCTTCTCTTACCGATCTTTATAAGTATATATATAACTATATATACTTATTGAGTTAACGATCACCTTTGCTAAACTATCCTATGTCTGATTGTATAAAGACTCTGGCTATTACATCTGCTTAATTTTAAAATACTCTTTTTTTTTGTAATTAAGGAAATAAATACTTAATATATTTTTATTGCTATTGTACTTTACATACTTCGAATAATATTTTTTCTATTGACTGAATCAGATTATTTAAAAAACAAGAGCCATCCGGCCTTGTCCGGAATCGAGAGATAGATATCGTATTCAAATACAATAACGCTACAATAGTGTAATTAATACTTATTGTATGAGCTACAACATGAATTTATGGAATTGAGTTATGCCATCATTCAAAAGTTATTAGAGGACGAAGCTGCAAAAATAATCTCTTTTAATTCTTTGTGAAATTTTCGAGAACACATTTTCAGAAAAAAATCCTCAAAAAAACAAGTAATTTAGTGGAAATTAAAGATAATCGAACAAATTTTAAGATACATTTCACAAAATTAAGTTAACACTTTCGTTTCAAATGTTATTTAAGGATAAAGCCAGAAAATTCGCTTTTACGAAAATAAAAAAAAAAAAAATTTCTAACAACCATAACTTCCAAACTAATTGACCGATCGGGCTCATCTTTGATCACGATCAAGGTTAGGGTACGTTGAATAAGTGTATAAAATTTCATGAAGATCCGTTAAGAATTGCGGGCGCTATCGTGATGACAAAACGCGCATATATATGCAATCAAGCATAACTTTTGAGTGAATGATTTTTTTTTACTCTAGTGGGTAAAATAAGACATGGTGGAAAAATTTTGGGATAGTTACATTATGAGAGCCATTGTAATAGTCTGATTTCTAAAGAAATTTACCTGATTAAATAAATTTAAAAAATACTGAAGTAATTTAATACTTTGATAAAATAAAAAATTCATGTAAGTGAAGTAGATTAAGTATTTAATTATAATGATTCTATTTAATTAATGAACAAGTGTTAATGAAGTTAATGTATATTTTCATCTATATTATTTGATTTGATTTATTTTTACTGAGTTGTGTGTATGCTCGTGAATTATATTAGCAAAGAGACTTTATTATACGAGTGTTCCAAGTAGAACCAGACAGACAGTCTCAGCGGTTGCTAGGTCCGAGGAATTACGTTCTTCCTGTAGTTCGTGAACGATGCGTATCTTTCACAATCTCGTAATTTCTCAGGGAAGTTAATTGCTCACGCACTGCAGTACAGTGCGAATGAATGAGAGGACGCTAATTCAATCCGTCGGACCGGAATGAAGTTGCTGTAAGAGTTATATACTGCGATTCATTTTTTTTGTTTAAGTAAGGACTCCACAAGCACTTTTAAGACTGCACTGCCTTTGAAGAAACTTTAAACCGCAAAATTGCATTTACCAATTTCTCTCCTTGGTTTTTATTTAAAACACAATTTTTTGTTTAAAATAAATTAACGCCTTTAAAGATAATTTATTTTTTCGTCTTGTGATATTTATTTGGAAAAATAATTTGCTGCTAGTGTGAACAAAAAAAATAGTATTGGTTATCTTTTATTCGTAAAATTACCTTATTGGGTAATCAAATTGATTAAATATTTAATCTTAATTATATAAATATAGTTTAAATAACATGTACGGTATTTTTAAAGTTTAATTTATCGTATTTTTGAATTTTTTTAATGTTTGTAAAATATTATTTTCATGAAAATACATTGAAAATAAATACCCGAAGGTATCACACGCGACTGGTTCTCAATTAAGTTGATATCATCGTCGGAGGATGAACGAGTTCAAGTTAATACCCGGATCTTACTCTCATTTATCCTTCAACCAAACTGCTTGTTCATCAAAGAAATAAACAAAATAAACAATATATATATATATATCGAAATAAGTGTGTTACAATAAAATCCCGTAACGATATTCGACTACACGCTTATATGAACTGCAAAAAATTTGTGGAGTGAACGCGAACCAAATGCAAAGTGGATGATTTTTGATGTGTTTAATCTCTTCGGAATTTAATTCACTCTAAAAGGGAGTTTATTTTAATATTAAAATTCCGAATTGAAATAAATGCGGATTTTCAAAAAATCTAGATCACTCTAAAATCACTCCGTTGGAAACACTCCCCATTTACTCCATATGCAGAGTTATTTTTTATCAAACACTAAAACTCTGAGTGACGTAGTGAATTCAAATTTAAATAAAATCCATAATCACTTCCGATTTTTTACAGTGTGTTAACCATTCTCGTCTCGTATAGTAATATTTATTATTACCAATAGTAACAGTTACCATCTAGAATAACATTTCTCATGTCAGAAAAATTTGTAAATTTTGTCATCTGAGATGATTATTATTATCATCTTCGATGAAAATGGTTACCATCTCCGATAGAAAAAGTTAACTCGAACAAATGAGAATTTTTACAATGTAAAGATGGAAATAGCTCGTTAAGATGGGAGATATTACCACTTTTTTATCAGTGTTTATAAAAAAAAAAAGAATTAGAATCGTGTAAAAATATCTAGCTTTAATATAAATATTAATTATTGAAATTTAGATTCACCAACAGAGACAACACTTCTAGTTGTAGATATTGAATCTATAATTATGTGGAACAGACTTTTTGGTATTGATATGGAGCGCCAACTTACTTAAATTCGAACTCAATTATTAGTTAAGAGTTAATTTAGCCATCGGAAATACACTCAAAAGTTATAATTACATGATAAAAGTTTTAGAATAATAAGTAAATTTTTATGATCCTGAAGTTAGCCGTTAGTTTAAAATTTTTGGATTTTTTTTTTCGACAACTTAATTTAAAAAAAAAAAAAACTAAAAATATGCACATGTAGAAAATTGAAAAAACTACAAGTGCAATTTTTCAAAACATTTTTTTTTTTCAATAATTCATCGTTTTCCAAAAATCCAAAACTTATTAGATATGGGCTAACTTCAGTATCATAAATTTTTATTGATAAATAAAAAATTTACTCAGTCGTACACTAATTAGTTTTGATTTTATAATATTATTTATTCTTTCAGTAGAAATCACACATTAAACGAGTATGTATGTTTGTAGCAACTGACCGTTTAATTTGCTCTTCTCATTTTGATGAAAGCTATACAAAAATAAATCTAAATAAACGATGAAAAAAAAGCAAATTATTTTCCATCGGTGCACGTGTATCGGACTATAGATGGATGAGCACGAGGAGAGGAGAGAAGAGTATTAGTATAGTAGAGAGAGAAGGGAAAACAAGGTAGTTCAGCGGTTATCAGGCCACAGGACCAATCAATTACCATGTTGTGCATGCAGTGGCTTACCTGACGGCGTGTTGTCCCGCACATCGGCGCAACTCCATTGGAAATCAATGAAATCCACGAAAAAACTACTACGTTATTGATATACATTGTGATTTAAAGAGAACTGGGTGCACTGTCACGCGCGTTACTACATCAGCAGTACTACTACTGCATTATACTTTTTTATTTTCGGTCAGTAGAAGAGCCAAGTGAAATTTATCAGAGCTCATTAGAGGTCATCGGAAACTCTAGAGAATGTACTTGGAGTCGCGGCGAAGATACGTCCAACACGTGGTCCGCAATGAATGCCAAGTAGATGAGATTGTCATATCTCATATCGCAACGTCTCTAGCCATTACATCCACCCACAAACGTATAACTCAAGAAATTTATATATTTATTTTTTTTTTTAATTTATAAAGCTAAAATTTTTCTGACTACATTTAATCCTGGTATCAATTTATAAATTACCTTGACGTTAACAAGTTTAATACATTAAGAAAATCTCTAATAAAAAAAAATACAAATAATTTTGTCCTTCAATTGAATTTATAATTGTTAGATAAATTAAATTAAATTGAGTAAGGGAAGGGAGACAAAATGGGTCTCTTAAATTTTGGGACCCATTTCGCCCCAAAATCATTGAGGCACTCAAAATTTTAAGCCCCCCTCTTTCCCTATTAGGGGAGAGTGGGGAAAATGGGCAGACACATATTACATATAAGCCCTCATTTCTTAAAGGGCTCATTTTGCCCCCTCCCCCTCTTCTCCTACCTACGCTGTAAAAAGAGCGGTGTTAAAAATGGACTCATTTTAATTCCACCCGGTGTTAAAATGAAATTACACCGGTGTAGGCGTAGTTCGGCGGTGTTAAACCGGTGTAAAATCGAGGTAAACTGCGTCCACTTGGAGTATTAACTTTAAAGATTATAAAACACAAAAAAATGTCAGTTTTTTATGAAAATTAATAAAAAATATCATTTATTATCAAGTATAGTGATTGAGTAAGTAAAAATATCCACAAAGTAAAATATTTTAACACCGGTCTAGAATATTTACACCGCCAGAAGCGTTATTATAACACCGAGGAATTTTTTTTAACACCGGTACAGAATATTTACACCGGTGGCAGCGTTATTTTAACACCGCTTTCGATGTTGAAATTTAACACCACCGATTTTAACACCTACACCACTTGGATTTACCCCGATGATTTTTTACGGTGTACTAATAATCTTGTCCTTCAATTGAATTTATAATTGTTAAATAATTATAAATTAAATTGAATAACCAGAGAAGTTATTGATTTATTACAAGAAATAATTTTTACTTTATTTATAACGAGCGTTATAAAAATGTCGGTTGGATTGTCACGAGCATTTATACCCAGAAAAATGCATGCGACGTATCAAAAGAGATAAACGTGAAAAAAAAAGAAAAAAAAAGTAAATTATTTCGGAAGCCCATCGTAGCAGGCAGATGAAAATAATCCAAAATAAATTGGACATATCGATCGGAAGTGGCTGCCGGATAGTGCGACGGGATAGGTCGATGGTGGTTTATAAAAAAGGACGAAGAGAGAAAGAGAGTTTGCCGAGTTGTATGAGTTGCATATAATAGTAAGAGAAGAAGTTAGTTGGCACAATGTAGTAGTAGTAGTTGGTTAGCTGTAGTGTTAGCGTGTGGATCAAGTGCACGCTACCGCTCTAGCGCAGCGGCGTAAGCATTACGTACACACTAATATCCGCGTAGCCTTTTACCCCCCTCTTACTTGAACGAAGCTTTGGCTATACCTCAACTAAAAACTTTTATTTCGTTTATCGGGTTCAACATGCGATTTTCTCCTTCCTCCGGTTCATTCGTTCGTACGGCCGTATACGTACGTCCGTCCAAGCGTCGTACACTTATACAAACGATCGTTTTAGTTTGTTGGTTCGTTCGTTCGCTCATTCGCTCGTTTTATTCCTGAAGTTGCTTCTTGCGACCCCAGTCTACGACCTCAAATGAGATAGGTCGTGATTCGACGATCGTCTGCTGGTTATATCTACACTACTTATATTTATTTCCTTATCCTTATCCTTATCTGTGTAGCTACCAAATTCTCATATCAGTTATAACTTATGACGTTATATAAAATATATATAATGATAATAATAATATCCGTGACGATCGTAGACGCGAAATATTGTTAAAATTTTTTTTAGCTTGACAGCTTTTACACTTTATACACACACATATATGTATATATATGTATAGATATATATGAGTATGTCTATAGTATTTACTTATATATTTAAATGTTGGAAAAGATATCAGAGTGTTCAGTGAGTATATAAATTGGATGTAGATTGCCATCAGATCGTACGACATTTGCGCACTCGCGCGAGATGAAGATGAAGTCACGGTCTAGAAATTTTTTGTCATTGTAAATGTTACTACACTGTACTTATTATTGTTATTATTATTGGATCAGTAAGTAAACGATTTAAAAGCATGAGAAAATAAGACGCGGGATTAAGTCTCATAATATTATTGTCGTTGATTGCCGAGAATTATAGATTGTATTTGTTAAGGTAAGTCTATGAGGATTTTGTTTGTGAGAGAATAAATTTGTATGTGTATGGAGGTACGAAGCAAGGTAGATATTTTGCCCTTATGAACATCGGGCACGGATTCGTGGCTTGAGAAGTCGTAATTTCAACGTCGATCGACCTTATCGGTAATCATAAATTCCACGATTGAGTACTCTCCGGATCACCGGTATATATAGTTAAGAAAAATTAGATAATATATATGACAAGATTCCGTAAAGATATTTTATTAACTAACTATCTATAGTGTGCAATAAAGTAATATTAATTGCGTAATTTTATATTATGCGCTATTCATTTTTCACTAGAATAAATTTTGAGAAAGTCGTATAAAATAGACAGTGAGAAAATAATACGGAGTTTATTTTAAATATATTGTAAAAATTTTTCGGAGTGAATGACTTGTTATTTATTTACACCACTTTGGAGTGAAATTTATTCCGCATGGGAGTTATCGCAAAGTGGATGATTTTTTATTTATTTAATTCCCTTGGAGTTTTCACTCCGAAGGGGAGTTTCGGAAAATATTAATTATAAAAAAAATTACTAATACATAGTGAGCTTTGGTCTTTGATATTTTGACATTTATAATAAGTACGGAAATAATTACAAGCTCTCTGTCCATATATTCACGCGAAATTATTAAAAAAAATCATAAGTAGTTGATAGTAAAATTTGAACAAATATAATTCCACTGAGTCACAAATTGTCGTATGATTTACATCAATCATACTACGAAATAAAATTTCATATTGCATCGAAATATAAAATATTCCCATAAAAACTATGTCACTAGCTATTCAATAATTTTATATTTTCATTATAGAGAATGGAGGGGCGAAACGGGGTACTTAAGGAAATACCAAGTTTTCAAGGACTCAAATACACTAAATCTTTTTTTTTTAATGATATTCAAAGTCAATAGAAAAAATTTTCAGTTACCGTTAAAAAAAAAAAATTTTCATTTTTGCGGGCAAAATGGAGTACTCTCTAAAAAAAGTAAAATTTAAATAAATTATTTATTGAAATACAGTATGATCTCGTTATAAGACTACGCGTTATAAGACTCTTCCTCTCATTTTGTTAAATCTCGCTCAGAATGCTTCCCCTACCAACAACTCAATAAACTAGAAGACCAGTCCGACTAAAATCAAGATAAAATGTAAATTCGTAGAGTTTAGATTAAATAATTTATTTTCATAAAGAACACTTAAAATCTCGTGGTATCACATGATTAATTAACAGAAACGAACGACGGTATTCTGTTTATTAATAATTATACACACTGTAAAAAGAGCGGTGTTAAAAATGGACATTTTAACTCCGCCCGGTGTAAAAATGAAATTACACCGGCGTAGGAGGAGTAATTCACCGGTGTTAAAAATACCGGTGTTAAAGTGTGGTAACCGGTGTAAAAGCGGGGTAAACTGCGTACGCTTGGAATTTTAACTTTAAAGATTATAAAACACAAAAAATGTCAGTTTTTTATGAAAATTAATAAAAAAATATTACTTAGTAACAAGTATAGTGATCAAGTATGTAAAAATATTCACAAAGTAAAATATTTTAACACCGGTACAGAATATTTACACCGGTGGCGGCGTTATTTTCACACCGCTTTCGGTGTTGAAATTTAACACCGCCGATTTTAACACCTACACTTGGACTTACCCCGGTGATTTTTTACAGTGCATGAAATAGATTCACTGTATAATAAAGTAGAGTTGAGCCGAATACATAAATAAAACGCAAAACGGCGATAGCCTTATAACGAGGTCTTACTGTAATTATGTTTTTAATTAACAGCTGTTTCTATTAAATATAAATTCATTTCAATGTTAAAACTCCGGACCGGGTGAATTGAAAGTGACATAAAATCTGCGTCACTCCGAAATCACGCCGTCCATAAAAAATCCCTATTCACTCCTTATGTGGGCTGATTTTTTTTAACTCCAGAACTCCGAGAGGGAGTTAATTCGGATTAAAGTAAATTCCGTATTCACTCCCGATTTTTTACAGTGTAGACATAAAAAAATTTTAATTAATTTTTAGTTATTTACAACATTACCCGATAAATTACAATAGACAGATAATGGATCCGATTAAAAATGAATGCATCATAACGCGACACTGCACTCTATTTTTATTAACACACACGACTCTCGTAAATAAAATCTATAAAAATTCACTAAATAATTTTAGCACTTAGAGCTCTAGTATAAGCGTAAATACAATATAGATAGTATATTGATAGAACCTTAACTGTACAAAGTAAGCTGATAACATAAACGAGAATTATCGTAGGAAACTTTCAGAAATGTACATTAAAAAGCGACAAGCTGAGAATATTTAAATTAAAAGTTAATAATAGACCCGAGCTATTATAGCTTCGGACACTGTCCAAAGTAACTTAACTTACATTACCGTTAAATCTATTCTATGAACTAATATTATATACTTTAGTGAAGAGCAACCGGGGGCGAAGGAAGGAGGGGCCTAAGAGCGTCAGTAGTTAACCGGAGTGTATAGTCAGCCTGACGACGAGATGTCGTCACTTTTGCTTTGCATTATGAAAAAGAAGTTTCGATCCGTTCTGGAAACAGTCGAGTCCGTGTTGGACAAAATCCAAGGGTGGGCAAGCGAACGACGACACTTTTACGATAGTAACACGTTCGATCAACGAGTACTTAGTGACTCTTCTTGTGATCACTAAAATTCCATTTGTAAAATGCTTCGCTGCTCTATTAAAGCTCTCACCCATTTTTCTTTATACTTGAAGAAAAAAATTGAAAATAAAGTAAAGGCTTCTGTACATTTTCAATATTAATTATTAATTACTTTTAAAAAAACTGTAATTTCATTTCATTATTAGACGGGTAAAAAAAATTAATGAACGTGAAAAAATTTGGTTATTTTTTTATGCTGATTATTGCGATGAAAAATTTATAAGGGAGTTATTGTTCATTTTTTAATTTACGACGTAGAGGCAACTGTAACTATTGTGAATAATAAACAACTAAAATTAATAAATAAAAAAAAGAAACAGAATATTTAAAAGTAAAACTCTAAGGAAAAAAAGCCTTGTCTACCTTTGAAGTTTGTTGCTTACAATATAGACCGACGTTTAAAGCGATGGAATAACTAGTTATTTTGTTGAACCCTGGAAACAACGTGTCGCATGACAGTAATTACACGTTGCACTGATTAAAGACTTGTACAGGGAAAACACATTTTAGCTTGAATAATTCAAGGGATATTGTGATACATTGATTTTATATTATTTAATAATTTACGCGGCTGTTTGTTATTTTCTTTCATGTAACATTTTTTCTACACTCCGAGCATGATATGATATATATAGCAACGTATTATTATATGTATAGATAAAGTAACACGGGTGTAAAGAAATAAAAGTTGTAAGTTTGTACTCTATACTAAATGATAAATTAATAAATGAAGAAAAGAAAATTGGTCGCTAATCGCCATAAATAATTGTTTTATATTGAATGAAATACTTGAATAATTGAAATTAATAAAGAAAAAAAAAGTAGGAATAAAGAGGTAGACATTTAACTTAAGGCTGAGATAAGAACGATTCCAATGCTGTTATAGAAGTTCTTGATATGATATATAGTAATTGGTTCTAGATAACTGTTATTTTATAATGAATATTTTACTGTGGTTTACATTTAATTCAACAAACGCTTACACAGAAAAAAAAAGACCTCTTGGTGCAAGAAAAATTTTGTATTATGAAATGAAAACAAAAATTTTCTTAGACAGAAGAAAAATTTCTCGACTGAAAATGCATATTTTTGAATCAAAAAAAATTCTGAGCCTTAATTTTTTCGGATAAAGTAGAAATCTCCTCTGACCACGACAAATTCTCGTGGGTCAAGAATATCTTGACTTGGTTTCTGAAAACGTTTATCTTCCAAAATATTTTTTTTACTCAAGATAAGTTTTTATTCTGTGTAGATCTAGAAAAAGTTTCTTGGCGCAAGAAGTATTTTCTCGCCTCAAGAAAATTTACGTTTTCAATTTATTGAATTTCAAATCAGAACATTACTTTTTTAAGAGCTTGACATCAAAATGATAATAACTAGAAAAGAATGCGAAATTTTGAAAAACTTTATTAGAATTAATTTGTAGGAAATAAAATTGTCTACAAAAAAGATCGAATGATATTTTGTAATAAGTCTGATAGTTTCGCTGAAAAAGTAAAAAGATCTCGAAATTTATTATAAATTTTAGTTCAAGCTCCAATAACTTTTGAAGAGATGGATTTATCAAAAAATGATAAAAGGCTTTATTTGTAGGATATGTAATTCCTTACAAACATATGTCTCGACCTTATCTGCACAATGAGCCACTGTCGAGATATAAAATTCCAAACTTAAAAAATTTTTTTTTTCCATGTTATTTTAATGGGAAATCAAAAATCACGAACCGCCACCACTTGAAATTAATATTAAGAGCTCAAACTGTACCAGATTTTTTTTTTTCATCATCTATAACGATATTTTCACGATAACTAAAGAAAAAAAAATTATTTATTTTTTTTGACCCACCCTAATATATATACTGGGTTTCTTACTTTATAAAAAAAAAAATGAATTACGAAACTTCAGTGTCAGTGCAGTAATGAAATATAACAGCTGGCGGCATTCAAAGAATGAAATTGGGAAAAAAATAAATAAATAAAAAAAAGTGGCGAAAATAACAATTCAATTACTATGGGAGTTTCGTGACAACATTAAAGAAGTTAAATTGAAAAAAGTTACCCAAGGTATTTAATCTGTTTGATCTTGACCCAGGAGTAAGAAATGAATAAAAAAATGTTGCGCAAGGACGTTATTTTTTGGATAGAGGGTGCGAGGTAGAGTATAGCGTGAGCTTCGCAAATGCGGGAGTTTCCTACAACTGACGGATCGATATTAAAATGGTGACCGAATTCCACGAGCCACCCCGACCTACCCCAACGGCATTCTGCGAGCACCCTAGCAACTTCCGACCCTCTCTTTCTTCTCTTAGTCGTCTGGGTTTCTTCTCCCTTCGTCGCCCAGTCAGCGACGAGTCACATTCTGGTTACCCAGTCACCCTTCTACTTTCCATGTCCCACTTCTTTATTTCTTTCATCTCTCATCTCTCTTTGTATCTCTGTCCCTTTATCTTTTACCCGGCATGCACGCTCAAATCGAAAATACATTTTGGCCTTTTTTTATTTTTCATTTCATTCAGCGACAGTTTGAAGAGCTAAATTTTTTCCATCATTGAATACTGGGTTACTAGAAAGGACCAAAGAAAAATTCCAATCGAATATAAAATTCCTTTGATTTTCTCATCCATTGAATTTCCCTTTTATTTTATTTTTTATTCTGTTATATATTTTATATAGATGTCTAAATTATAAATATATTTAATAATTTTTTTTTAAGCGCAATATTCAATATTTTTTTATTTGGTTAAAAGACTTTTATAAAAAAAATTGAATGAAGAAAAATTTTCCAGCCATTTTTGTGACTTTTTTTCAAAATAAATATATTTCTTTGTAGAAATAAAATGCGTATTAAATCGATTTAATTCTATACTCTGAAAGCAGTCGTTAGCTTCGTCATTATAAAAGAAAAAAAAAAAAAAAACGTGTGTTTAAGCTCTAAAACGACAAAATGAGCAAGGACGATAATAACTAACAGTTGATTCGACCGTGAGTTTTTGCGTCCATAACATGCGTGCACATATTTTTAACGATAAGTTTAATCTTATGAAGGTATATGACCATATATAAATAAATATGCAACAAGAATTTCCACAACGTATTTATCGTAGAAAATACTAGTTAAAAAAAAATTATTAATAATTAGAGATTAATCCAATAAGATAAGTCAGTTTATAATTGTTCATTAACGAGATTAAATTAATAAAGTAATTAAAAAAATTTAATTTTGATAAACGAAAAAAATCTCGAGTTTTATTTGAGACAAAAATATCTGGAGCACGCATTAATGTTATTTTTTTTTTTTTTTTTTTTTTTTTTTTCATTTTATTCAAAGGTTTATATATCAACGAGTAACATATTACAGAAACCCAACTAAAATGTTCCAGTTGGTTTTATCCTCGGTGTTGAAAAATATTATTGTGACTATGCAGTTTGTAGTAGAGAGTCACAACGAGTGAAAAAAGAAGATAAGGACTAAGAGTTAAAAAATAAGAGAAGAGGAAAGTAGAGAATAAACGGAAGAATGAAAACTCACGAGGGCGTGTACGAGCATACGTACACCGGCGTAGGTAGAAACGTACGAGTGATGAGGTGTCCGTTCATAATCAAGTAATTACACTAAAATGTGAGCGTCAGAATAACGTGATGTACAAGATAAAATGTCAAAAAGATGCGTTTTATATATGACAGCTTGTTACTACATGACAAAAAAATTCATATACATTTGCAAAGACTATCATTCTTTCGACTTTATAATAAATTATAATAAATATATGTTTTCATGTACTGTACTAATGCACATAAGTAATCTTAATAACCGATACCTCAAATATTCAAATTTAAATTTTGAATTCATAAATTTAATTTTTATTTAATGGTTTTTTTTAACACAATTGAATTAAAAGGTACTTTAGATTTTTTTAAATTTATTTGAAAGGTATATTTTCATAAAACTAAATATTGAGGAAGGGTAAAATGGACGCGCCATTAAAAATCGAATTTTGAAACAATAGCTCATTCTGAAAAAATTTATGTTTGAACTAGAAATCACATTTTCTAGAAAAGTCAAAATGAAAATTCTTTTTTAAATAATATTTAGATTATTAATGGTAAAAATAATTATAGAATACATGTATAACACCTGATAAATGTGCTTTCGTTGTGAAGAGAGCTCAAAATAAGTTTTAAAAAATATTTATTTGTATATTATAAAATTCTGGAATGAACAGGTATGAAATTTAGGTGGAGTTTCTTTTTTGAACACCTGATTGGCTTAAGATTAGAGAAGTGAAAGATAACTCAAAAATATGTGTATTCAATTTATACGAAATATATGTTAATATAAATCTATAAAAAGCGACACGAACACAGAAAAAAAGTATTTCGGTGCAAAAAATTTTATTACCCTTAGCAAATTTTTGCATTACAGATTGGAAACAAAAATTTTCTTGAGCCGATAAATTTTTCTAGTCATAAGAAAATTTTTGTCTTCAATTCATAATTTAAATATTTCTTGCGCCAAGAAATCTTTGTTTTCTGTGCACGCGTTTGCGCGTTAAATAAGAAATCCAGTATGCACTCCAATTATGATAATTGAAACCATAGTTCACACCTCTTTCTACGATATTGAGATGATATGCTACAGTTTGATTATTATAAAATGGAATGTATATGACAAAAAATCAGTTATAATTATATACATGTATATCGTGAAAAGTAATTAATAAAAAAACTTGCTATTAAGTTGATTGGAATTTTTTTTCTCAATCAAGTAAAATATTAAAAAAAAAATCTTGAAAAAAAAGCATAGATATTTAACTATATAATTATGATATTCTTTAGTTTGAAAATTAATCATATGAAGCATAAAATATTTACTTATTGCTCATAATTTCTACACGGAGAAAAAAATATAGTAAAATTTACTAAAAAATATGGGAATAATTACTAAATTTAGATAGTAATCTTGAAACGTTTATGATTTATATGAAAAATTCATAAAAAGATAAGTAAATTTTACTATCCCATTTAGTAAATTGTACTATTCCGTTTAGTAAATTTTACTATCCCGTTTAGTAAATTTTACTATATTAGAATGGAAAAAAATAAAATAAAATTTTTATTAGCTTTTAACTTTTTATTATTATTACTATCATTTTAATTATTATTGTTATTTATGTCATCTGTATTGGTGTTGGTGTCGATTTTTGTTTTTGAAAAATCACTCGTTTCAACCGAGATTCGAACCCTGATCTCCCGCGCGCGAGTCCTTTCCTATGTCTGACGGCCCGATGTCTCCTTTGGACAAAAGTTCCAGAACTTGTAATACATATTTGTATATGCTATCCCCACCAAATTTTAATGTTATCTATAGATAGTAGAATTTACTATACAGATAGTAAAAAAATATAATCGTGTTAGCAAAAAATACATTGCGTATAGTAATTTTTATTATTTTGTATAGTAACAAATCCTATATTGTATTAGAAAATTTACTTTCTTAAATTTGTATTTATTGAAAATACTTATAGTAAAATTTACTATACAGATAGTAAAAAATACAATTGTGTTAGCAAAAAATCCATTACGCATAGTAATTTTGAATATCTTATTATGTAATTATTACTAACTAGTAAATTTTACTAAACGTTTAGTAATAATTACAATACAGAATGTATTTTTTCATATCTGTTAGTAAATTTTACTATAAGATTGTAATTTTTACTATATTTTTTTCTCCGTGTACAATAAAATATTTATAATCATTAATTTCTACCAATGGCTCAAATTTACCACCGGATTTAGCAGAAAAAATCAGTCATGAAATATATATTTGACATCAAAAAATTTATCCACTTCAGTTTATTATTTATTTGTTTATTTGAGCAAATATTTTGTTTTTTTTTTCATCATGAAAATTCGTTAGCTAACTCCATAACATCAGTTAGTTAAAAAAACGTTTATTTATTCATTCAACATGGGTTCAACAGCAATTGCAATCTACATAGCCAATAAAAAAAATAATAGCGATAAAATAAAATCCAATATCTGTCAAACAATATAAAACACAAAAGTAAATATTGAATTAGCTATTAACCGATTGAGTTTAATTTTTATTTAAAAACCCAGATAAAATTAAAGACAAATATTTATTTTAAAAAATATTAATAAATTAACTAAAGGTTTTTAAATGATAAAATAAAATATATGCATTTACACCCTGAAACTCGGTAGATTAAAGATTAATATTAAAATAAAATCTAAATAAAAAAGGTAATAAATAAAATGAAAAGCAAGGGTCCGAGATGGTAATACTGAGCACGTGCGGCGTGGGTTTAAAAGATGTACAGGCGTTATGTACATATAGCAGAGGAGCAAGCTTATATGTTAATGCGTTATGTACTGAGATATACAAGCGAATGGTATAAACATCAGGCAACCGAGGATAAGGAAAAGAAGGAAGGCATATACACCTTACCTCCGGAGACATGGAAAGAGTATATATAATATAGTGTAGTGTGGTATAATGTAATGTTGGTAAGTGAGAGAAAGTGTTAAAAGAGGCGCGAGATACGTCGGCTTATTTCTCACACACAATATATATAACTAAACACGTTTGGCTTGTCGAACGACTGGTAACATTCAAACATTACCCTCATGTTGCTCTCGCGGACTTTTATTCCTCTCATCCACATTATAAACCCACCACCTCAAATTAATCAAACAGACCCGGTGATATATCCTAAGATTTCGAGATACTCATGAGGATATAGAACCGAGTGATGCATTTATATGATATCACTCTAGCATTATCGCTCTGGAGTTTAAAGTTAACGTTATCTTGTTAATGAGTGTGTGCTGAAATATTTACTCACTCCATTAGTTACTTTACTTATAATACGGTTTCTTAATGATTTTATCCGAGATAAACTTTTTTTGTTTTTTAAAATTTTTAGTGGGGCGCTAAAACTAAAATTCAGTTCAATTTACGGAAAGACAAACTTGTCTGGATACTGCCGTTAAAAGGACTCGTGGGTTAATTTGTGTATGTATGGATGGAATATATATGTTTGGTAGAAAACTGTGAGTGTGGTGGGTATGGATATTTTCGTTATTCATCGAGTGTTTCGAACTGTGGCATTTTTGGGTCGCTACGGCGCGACATCATTTGGCACTCGGGCGGCAGTATATCACGCGTTGAAACGCGTAACTTTCAGGCTATATATATATATATATATATATATATATATATATATATATATATATATATATATATGTATATGTGCTATGATACGAACCTGGTATAGCAGTAGTAAAATCGTAAACACTGCCGGACCACTTTGTCGCCGCACGACTGATTGTTACAAACATTTTCATGCTTAAGAAAAAATTTTTGTGATAAATAATAATGATTAATTATCTAGAGCGTATAATTTATTTGAATAGTATATTTACGTTGGATAATTATCTAGAGATCAAATCGTATTAAATTAATTTAGTGGAGAAGGGGAAATGTGAGATGAAACTCAAGTTTTTGAACTCCCTGTTACAAATATTGATTGAAAAGAATTAAAAATGATGAGATTTGAATTCTTTTCAATAATTTTAATTCTTTTCAATTATTTTGCTTGTATATATAGATATACAGTTTGCATGGAGTGACCGCTTCTCAATTCTTTTTAATCAGTATTTTTAACCAGGGCTTATTGATTTATTTCAAAATTCAAAATAATTAAAAAATCTACTCCTACACAGAAAAAAAAAGATTTCTTGGCGTTAAAAATTTTCGCATTATGAAATAAATATAAAAATTTCTGAGGCGGTATATGTACATTTTCTTCAATAACAAGTCAATATCGAACCAATAATGATATGTACTTTGGAAAAACAAACTGTACTTATATCACCCTTTTATGGATATGTACACAGAAAGAAAGGAATTCTTGGGTCAAGACGAAAATCGTTTCCAAAAATAAATTCTTAAAATAAAATATCCTATTTTCTTGTTTGAAAAAAATTTCTCTTGGTAAAAAAATTTTTTTTTTTTAATTGAAATACATAAAGCTCTCCAATCAAGAAATTCAATCTTGATTTAAAACTATAAATTTTTGATTTAAATGTTTTTAGTTTCTTCTACCAAGAAAACAACCTCATTGGCTCAAGAAAATTTTGCTCTTGGTTTTAGAAGATACCAACTCATTCTAAAAACATCGTTCTCTTGAATGTAGTCGATATCGATTCATTTCGATACATCGAGTTCTTAAACGGAGTCACATTTAACTTACTCCAAGTAAAGATTAATTTCTTTGAAAATTTGATAACATTTAGTTCAAAATAAATGTAGACTTATCTTAAAACGATTAATTTTAGATTTAAAAAATAAAAAATTCATTTTAAAATTAAATTATACATTAATGTCAAATAAAAAATACTTTTATTTTAAATATAATAAATAAGTTCAATTTTAAATTACTTGTTTTTATTAAAAATTTAAGTCTCAGAATATATACAATTAATCATCAAAGTATATTTTGATTTTATATTACAATACAAAATTTTTTTGTTTACAAAAATAAATGAAAGGTTATGTTATTTATCCTGGCTTCATTGACACCATCAACTGCATGATATCACACTAAAAAGGAAACAATTTTATATGAATTTAAGATCAGAAATGAAAACAAACTTGACTATCTGATATGATTAAAAACACCATAAATAATAATTAACTTACTTTTTTGAAATATAAACGACACCATTTAAATTAACTTGAATCAGGGAAAAACATCAGATATAATGACTAATAACTACAATAACTCACATTTTTACTGAACACTTTGATTCGAAACAATTTATGTATATAAATTTGTTAATTGTACAATTAATAAACTAATACCATTAGAATATTGCTGTGTAATATATAATTGCACACATACGGCGACAGCGCTGAACAGACTAGTTTCATTTTTTTGCGATCTTCGGGCATCTCCGTGTATACACAAAGTAGTGTCCGAAGTAGAGAAGCAGCATAGACCCGAGTGCCGCTGTTACCCGAATGCTGCTATGGACAAAAACCAAGAGCTTGATTTTCTTGACTTGAATTTTTTTTATTTTTGTTTCAAGCAATAGCCACTAGTTGGTTTAAGAAATTTGACTCCTTACGTAGAGAAGTTAAATTTCATAGAATAAAATATTTTATACATAAATGAAGAAATTCGAAATATTAATTCAAAAAATAATTTACTTTCTTTAATCATTTTTCTTTTTGAACTGAGATGATATATTTTTAACTTAAAACTTTAACCCATTTGAGTCGAAAAAATAACTTTTTGAATCAAAATAATCAAAATTAAGAGAAAATTTTCTTCAATCAAGATATTTTCCATTTTCCTAAATATTCTCTTGACTCAAGATAATTCTCTTTGAACCAAGATAACCTTTCGTTCAGTGTAATTTCGATGTGTCCACTACACTCGGGAATTGATTTTAAACAATTTTGTTGTGCCATTCGGGTCGTATATTAGTCAAGAAAATAGTTTCTAAAGTGATACTAATTACTCGCCTTATCGAACCGACGTCGAATCAAATGTCACGGCAGTCAATGCAATTCTTGTCGAATTTAGTACTTGCATAATTTCTATGTGTCCACTACACTCGGGAATTGATTTTAAACAATTTTGTTGTGTCATTCAGGTCGTATATTAGTCAAGAAAATAGTTTCTAAAGTGATACTAATTACTCGCCTTATCGAACCGACGTCGAATCAAATGTCACGGCAGTCAATGCAATTCTTGTCGAATTAAGTACTTGCATAATTTCTATGTGTCCACTACACTCGGGAATTGATTTTGAACAATTTTGTTGTGTCATTCAGGTCGTATATTAGTCAAGAAAATAGTTTCTAAAGTGATACTAATTACTCGCCTTATCGAACCGACGTCGAATCAAATGTCACGGCAGTCACTGCGATTCTTGTCGAATTAAGTACTTGCATAATTTCTATGTGTCCACTACACTCGGGAATTGATTTTGAACAATTTTGTTGTGTCATTCAGGTCGTATATTAGTCAAGAAAATAGTTTCTAAAGTGATACTAATTACTCGCCTTATCGAACCGACGTCAAATCAAATGTCACGGCAGTCACTGCGATTCTTGTCGAATTAAGTCCTTGCATAATTTCTATGTGTCCACTACACTCGGGAATTGATTTTGAACAATTTTGTTGTGTCATTCAGGTCGTATATTAGTCAAGAAAATAGTTTCTAAAGTGATACTAATTACTCGCCTTATCGAACCGACGTCGAATCAAATGTCACGGCAGTCACTGCAATTCTTGTCGAATTAAGTACTTGCATAATTTCTATGTGTCCACTACACTCGGGAATTGATTTTGAACAATTTTGTTGTGTCATTCAGGTCGTATATTAGTCAAGAAAATAGTTTCTAAAGTGATACTAATTACTCGCCTTATCGAACCGACGTCGAATCAAATGTCACGGCAGTCACTGCAATTCTTGTCGAATTAAGTACTTGCATAATTTCTATGTGTCCACTACACTCGGGAATTGATTTTGAACAATTTTGTTGTGTCATTCAGGTCGTATATTAGTCAAGAAAATAGTTTCTAAAGTGATACTAATTACTCGCCTTATCGAACCGACGTCGAATCAAATGTCACAGCTGTCACTGCAATTCTTGTCGAATTAAGTACTTGCATAATTTCTATGTGTCCACTACACTCGGGAATTGATTTTGAACAATTTTGTTGTGTCATTCAGGTCGTATATTAGTCAAGAAAATAGTTTCTAAAGTGATACTAATTACTCGCCTTATCGAACCGACGTCGAATCAAATGTCACAGCTGTCACTGCAATTCTTGTCGAATTAAGTACTTGCATAATTTCTATGTGTCCACTACACTCGGGAATTGATTTTGAACAATTTTGTTGTGTCATTCAGGTCGTATATTAGTCAAGAAAATAGTTTCTAAAGTGATACTAATTACTCGCCTTATCGAACCGACATCGAATCAAATGTCACGGCAGTCAATGCAATTCTTGTCGAATTAAGTACTTGCATAATTTCTATGTGTCCACTACACTCGGGAATTGATTTTGAACAATTTTGTTGTGTCATTCAGGTCGTATATTAGTCAAGAAAATAGTTTCTAAAGTGATACTAATTACTCGCCTTATCGAACCGACGTCAAATCAAATGTCACGGCAGTCACTGCGATTCTTGTCGAATTAAGTCCTTGCATAATTTCTATGTGTCCACTACACTCGGGAATTGATTTTGAACAATTTTGTTGTGTCATTCAGGTCGTATATTAGTCAAGAAAATAGTTTCTAAAGTGATACTAATTACTCGCCTTATCGAACCGACGTCGAATCAAATGTCACGGCAGTCACTGCAATTCTTGTCGAATTAAGTACTTGCATAATTTCTATGTGTCCACTACACTCGGGAATTGATTTTGAACAATTTTGTTGTGTCATTCAGGTCGTATATTAGTCAAGAAAATAGTTTCTAAAGTGATACTAATTACTCGCCTTATCGAACCGACGTCGAATCAAATGTCACAGCTGTCACTGCAATTCTTGTCGAATTAAGTACTTGCATAATTTCTATGTGTCCACTACACTCGGGAATTGATTTTGAACAATTTTGTTGTGTCATTCAGGTCGTATATTAGTCAAGAAAATAGTTTCTAAAGTGATACTAATTACTCGCCTTATCGAACCGACGTCGAATCAAATGTCACGGCAGTCACTGCAATTCTTGTCGAATTAAGTACTTGCATAATTTCTATGTGTCCACTACACTCGGGAATTGATTTTGAACAATTTTGTTGTGTCATTCAGGTCGTATATTAGTCAAGAAAATAGTTTCTAAAGTGATACTAATTACTCGCCTTATCGAACCGACGTCGAATCAAATGTCACGGCAGTCACTGCGATTCTTGTCGAATTAAGTCCTTGCATAATTTCTATGTGTCCACTACACTCGGGAATTGATTTTGAACAATTTTGTTGTGTCATTCAGGTCGTATATTAGTCAAGAAAATAGTTTCTAAAGTGATACTAATTACTCGCCTTATCGAACCGACGTCAAATCAAATGTCACGGCAGTCACTGCGATTCTTGTCGAATTAAGTCCTTGCATAATTTCTATGTGTCCACTACACTCGGGAATTGATTTTGAACAATTTTGTTGTGTCATTCAGGTCGTATATTAGTCAAGAAAATAGTTTCTAAAGTGATACTAATTACTCGCCTTATCGAACCGACGTCGAATCAAATGTCACAGCTGTCACTGCAATTCTTGTCGAATTAAGTACTTGCATAATTTCTATGTGTCCACTACACTCGGGAATTGATTTTGAACAATTTTGTTGTGTCATTCAGGTCGTATATTAGTCAAGAAAATAGTTTCTAAAGTGATACTAATTACTCGCCTTATCGAACCGACGTCGAATCAAATGTCACAGCTGTCACTGCAATTCTTGTCGAATTAAGTACTTGCATAATTTCTATGTGTCCACTACACTCGGGAATTGATTTTGAACAATTTTGTTGTGTCATTCAGGTCGTATATTAGTCAAGAAAATAGTTTCTAAAGTGATACTAATTACTCGCCTTATCGAACCGACATCGAATCAAATGTCACGGCAGTCAATGCAATTCTTGTCGAATTTAGTACTTGCATAATTTCTATGTGTCCACTACACTCGGGAATTGATTTTGAACAATTTTGTTGTGTCATTCAGGTCGTATATTAGTCAAGAAAATAGTTTCTAAAGTGATACTAATTACTCGCCTTATCGAACCGACGTCAAATCAAATGTCACGGCAGTCACTGCGATTCTTGTCGAATTAAGTCCTTGCATAATTTCTATGTGTCCACTACACTCGGGAATTGATTTTGAACAATTTTGTTGTGTCATTCAGGTCGTATATTAGTCAAGAAAATAGTTTCTAAAGTGATACTAATTACTCGCCTTATCGAACCGACGTCGAATCAAATGTCACGGCAGTCACTGCAATTCTTGTCGAATTAAGTACTTGCATAATTTCTATGTGTCCACTACACTCGGGAATTGATTTTGAACAATTTTGTTGTGTCATTCAGGTCGTATATTAGTCAAGAAAATAGTTTCTAAAGTGATACTAATTACTCGCCTTATCGAACCGACGTCGAATCAAATGTCACGGCAGTCACTGCGATTCTTGTCGAATTAAGTCCTTGCATAATTTCTATGTGTCCACTACACTCGGGAATTGATTTTGAACAATTTTGTTGTGTCATTCAGGTCGTATATTAGTCAAGAAAATAGTTTCTAAAGTGATACTAATTACTCGCCTTATCGAACCGACGTCGAATCAAATGTCACGGCAGTCACTGCGATTCTTGTCGAATTAAGTCCTTGCATAATTTCTATGTGTCCACTACACTCGGGAATTGATTTTGAACAATTTTGTTGTGTCATTCAGGTCGTATATTAGCCAAGAAAATAGTTTCTAGAGTGATACTAATTGGTCGCCTTATCGAACCGACGTCGAATCAAATGTCACGGCAGTCACTGCAATTCTTGTCGAATTAAGTACTTGCATAATTTCTATGTGTCCACTACACTCGGGAATTGATTTTGAACAATTTTGTTGTGTCATTCAGGTCGTATATTAGTCAAGAAAATAGTTTCTAAAGTGATACTAATTACTCGCCTTATCGAACCGACGTCGAATCAAATGTCACGCCTGTCACTGCAATTCTTGTCGAATTAAGTACTTGCATAATTTCTATGTGTCCACTACACTCGGGAATTGATTTTGAACAATTTTGTTGTGTCATTCAGGTCGTATATTAGTCAAGAAAATAGTTTCTAAAGTGATACTAATTACTCGCCTTATCGAACCGACGTCGAATCAAATGTCACGCCTGTCACTGCAATTCTTGTCGAATTAAGTACTTGCATAATTTCTATGTGTCCACTACACTCGGGAATTGATTTTGAACAATTTTGTTGTGTCATTCAGGTCGTATATTAGTCAAGAAAATAGTTTCTAAAGTGATACTAATTACTCGCCTTATCGAACAGACGTCGAATCAAATGTCACAGCTGTCACTGCAATTCTTGTCGAATTAAGTACTTGCATAATTTCTATGTGTCCACTACACTCGGGAATTGATTTTGAACAATTTTGTTGTGTCATTCAGGTCGTATGTTAGTCAAGAAAATAGTTTCTAAAGTGATACTAATTACTCGCCTTATCGAACCGACGTCGAATCAAATGTCACGGCAGTCACTGCGATTCTTGTCGAATTAAGTCCTTGCATAATTTCTATGTGTCCACTACACTCGGGAATTGATTTTGAACAATTTTGTTGTGTCATTCAGGTCGTATATTAGTCAAGAAAATAGTTTCTAAAGTGATACTAATTACTCGCCTTATCGAACCGACGTCGAATCAAATGTCACAGCTGTCACTGCAATTCTTGTCGAATTAAGTACTTGCATAATTTCTATGTGTCCACTACACTCGGGAATTGATTTTGAACAATTTTGTTGTGTCATTCAGGTCGTATATTAGTCAAGAAAATAGTTTCTAAAGTGATACTAATTACTCGCCTTATCGAACCGACGTCGAATCAAATGTCACGGCAGTCACTGCAATTCTTGTCGAATTAAGTACTTGCATAATTTCTATGTGTCCACTACACTCGGGAATTGATTTTGAACAATTTTGTTGTGTCATTCAGGTCGTATATTAGTCAAGAAAATAGTTTCTAAAGTGATACTAATTACTCGCCTTATCGAACCGACGTCGAATCAAATGTCACGGCAGTCACTGCAATTCTTGTCGAATTAAGTACTTGCATAATTTCTATGTGTCCACTACACTCGGGAATTGATTTTGAACAATTTTGTTGTGTCATTCAGGTCGTATATTAGTCAAGAAAATAGTTTCTAAAGTGATACTAATTACTCGCCTTATCGAACCGACGTCGAATCAAATGTCACGGCAGTCACTGCAATTCTTGTCGAATTAAGTACTTGCATAATTTCTATGTGTCCACTACACTCGGGAATTGATTTTGAACAATTTTGTTGTGTCATTCAGGTCGTATATTAGTCAAGAAAATAGTTTCTAAAGTGATACTAATTACTCGCCTTATCGAACCGACGTCGAATCAAATGTCACGCCTGTCACTGCAATTCTTGTCGAATTAAGTACTTGCATAATTTCTATGTGTCCACTACACTTGGGAATTGATTTTGAACAATTTTGTTGTGTCATTCAGGTCGTATATTAGTCAAGAAAATAGTTTCTAAAGTGATACTAATTACTCGCCTTATCGAACAGACGTCGAATCAAATGTCACAGCTGTCACTGCAATTCTTGTCGAATTAAGTACTTGCATAATTTCTATGTGTCCACTACACTCGGGAATTGATTTTGAACAATTTTGTTGTGTCATTCAGGTCGTATGTTAGTCAAGAAAATAGTTTCTAAAGTGATACTAATTACTCGCCTTATCGAACAGACGTCGAATCAAATGTCACAGCTGTCACTGCAATTCTTGTCGAATTAAGTACTTGCATAATTTCTATGTGTCCACTACACTCGGGAATTGATTTTGAACAATTTTGTTGTGTCATTCAGGTCGTATGTTAGTCAAGAAAATAGTTTCTAAAGTGATACTAATTACTCGCCTTATCGAACCGACGTCGAATCAAATGTCACGGCAGTCACTGCGATTCTTGTCGAATTAAGTCCTTGCATAATTTCTATGTGTCCACTACACTCGGGAATTGATTTTGAACAATTTTGTTGTGTCATTCAGGTCGTATATTAGTCAAGAAAATAGTTTCTAAAGTGATACTAATTACTCGCCTTATCGAACCGACGTCAAATCAAATGTCACGGCAGTCACTGCGATTCTTGTCGAATTAAGTCCTTGCATAATTTCTATGTGTCCACTACACTCGGGAATTGATTTTGAACAATTTTGTTGTGTCATTCAGGTCGTATATTAGTCAAGAAAATAGTTTCTAAAGTGATACTAATTACTCGCCTTATCGAACCGACGTCGAATCAAATGTCACAGCTGTCACTGCAATTCTTGTCGAATTAAGTACTTGCATAATTTCTATGTGTCCACTACACTCGGGAATTGATTTTGAACAATTTTGTTGTGTCATTCAGGTCGTATATTAGTCAAGAAAATAGTTTCTAAAGTGATACTAATTACTCGCCTTATCGAACCGACGTCGAATCAAATGTCACAGCTGTCACTGCAATTCTTGTCGAATTAAGTACTTGCATAATTTCTATGTGTCCACTACACTCGGGAATTGATTTTGAACAATTTTGTTGTGTCATTCAGGTCGTATATTAGTCAAGAAAATAGTTTCTAAAGTGATACTAATTACTCGCCTTATCGAACCGACGTCGAATCAAATGTCACAGCTGTCACTGCAATTCTTGTCGAATTAAGTACTTGCATAATTTCTATGTGTCCACTACACTCGGGAATTGATTTTGAACAATTTTGTTGTGTCATTCAGGTCGTATATTAGTCAAGAAAATAGTTTCTAAAGTGATACTAATTACTCGCCTTATCGAACCGACGTCGAATCAAATGTCACGGCAGTCACTGCAATTCTTTACGAATTAAGTACTTGCATAATTTCTATGTGTCCACTACACTCGGGAATTGATTTTGAACAATTTTGTTGTGTCATTCAGGTCGTATATTAGTCAAGAAAATAGTTTCTAAAGTGATACTAATTACTCGCCTTATCGAACCGACGTCGAATCAAATGTCACGGCAGTCACTGCGATTCTTGTCGAATTAAGTCCTTGCATAATTTCTATGTGTCCACTACACTCGGGAATTGATTTTGAACAATTTTGTTGTGTCATTCAGGTCGTATATTAGTCAAGAAAATAGTTTCTAAAGTGATACTAATTACTCGCCTTATCGAACCGACGTCGAATCAAATGTCACGCCTGTCACTGCAATTCTTGTCGAATTAAGTACTTGCATAATTTCTATGTGTCCACTACACTCGGGAATTGATTTTGAACAATTTTGTTGTGTCATTCAGGTCGTATATTAGTCAAGAAAATAGTTTCTAAAGTGATACTAATTACTCGCCTTATCGAACCGACGTCGAATCAAATGTCACAGCTGTCACTGCAATTCTTGTCGAATTAAGTACTTGCATAATTTCTATGTGTCCACTACACTCGGGAATTGATTTTGAACAATTTTGTTGTGTCATTCAGGTCGTATGTTAGTCAAGAAAATAGTTTCTAAAGTGATACTAATTACTCGCCTTATCGAACAGACGTCGAATCAAATGTCACAGCTGTCACTGCAATTCTTGTCGAATTAAGTACTTGCATAATTTCTATGTGTCCACTACGATCGGGAATTGATTTTGAACAATTTTGTTGTGTCATTCAGGTCGTATGTTAGTCAAGAAAATAGTTTCTAAAGTGATACTAATTACTCGCCTTATCGAACCGACGTCGAATCAAATGTCACGGCAGTCACTGCGATTCTTGTCGAATTAAGTCCTTGCATAATTTCTATGTGTCCACTACACTCGGGAATTGATTTTGAACAATTTTGTTGTGTCATTCAGGTCGTATATTAGTCAAGAAAATAGTTTCTAAAGTGATACTAATTACTCGCCTTATCGAACCGACGTCGAATCAAATGTCACGGCAGTCAATGCAATTCTTGTCGAATTTAGTACTTGCATAATTTCTATGTGTCCACTACACTCGGGAATTGATTTTGAACAATTTTGTTGTGTCATTCAGGTCGTATATTAGTCAAGAAAATAGTTTCTAAAGTGATACTAATTACTCGCCTTATCGAACCGACGTCGAATCAAATGTCACGGCAGTCAATGCAATTCTTGTCGAATTTAGTACTTGCATAATTTCTATGTGTCCACTACACTCGGGAATTGATTTTGAACAATTTTGTTGTGTCATTCAGGTCGTATATTAGTCAAGAAAATAGTTTCTAAAGTGATACTAATTACTCGCCTTATCGAACCGACGTCGAATCAAATGTCACGGCAGTCACTGCAATTCTTGTCGAATTAAGTACTTGCATAATTTCTATGTGTCCACTACACTCGGGAATTGATTTTGAACAATTTTGTTGTGTCATTCAGGTCGTATATTAGTCAAGAAAATAGTTTCTAAAGTGATACTAATTACTCGCCTTATCGAACCGACGTCGAATCAAATGTCACGGCAGTCACTGCAATTCTTGTCGAATTAAGTACTTGCATAATTTCTATGTGTCCACTACACTCGGGAATTGATTTTGAACAATTTTGTTGTGTCATTCAGGTCGTATATTAGTCAAGAAAATAGTTTCTAAAGTGATACTAATTACTCGCCTTATCGAACCGACGTCGAATCAAATGTCACGGCAGTCACTGCAATTCTTGTCGAATTAAGTACTTGCATAATTTCTATGTGTCCACTACACTCGGGAATTGATTTTGAACAATTTTGTTGTGTCATTCAGGTCGTATATTAGTCAAGAAAATAGTTTCTAAAGTGATACTAATTACTCGCCTTATCGAACCGACGTCGAATCAAATGTCACGGCAGTCAATGCAATTCTTGTCGAATTTAGTACTTGCATAATTTCTATGTGTCCACTACACTCGGGAATTGATTTTGAACAATTTTGTTGTGTCATTCAGGTCGTATATTAGTCAAGAAAATAGTTTCTAAAGTGATACTAATTACTCGCCTTATCGAACCGACGTCGAATCAAATGTCACGGCAGTCACTGCGATTCTTGTCGAATTAAGTACTTGCATAATTTCTATGTGTCCACTACACTCGGGAATTGATTTTGAACAATTTTGTTGTGTCATTCAGGTCGTATATTAGTCAAGAAAATAGTTTCTAAAGTGATACTAATTACTCGCCTTATCGAACCGACGTCGAATCAAATGTCACGGCAGTCACGGCAGTCACGGCAATTCTTGTCGAATTAAGTACTTGCATAATTTCTATGTGTCCACTACACTCGGGAATTGATTTTGAACAATTTTGTTGTGTCATTCAGGTCGTATATTAGTCAAGAAAATAGTTTCTAAAGTGATACTAATTACTCGCCTTATCGAACCGACGTCGAATCAAATGTCACGGCAGTCACTGCAATTCTTGTCGAATTAAGTACTTGCATAATTTCTATGTGTCCACTACACTCGGGAATTGATTTTGAACAATTTTGTTGTGTCATTCAGGTCGTATATTAGTCAAGAAAATAGTTTCTAAAGTGATACTAATTACTCGCCTTATCGAACCGACGTCGAATCAAATGTCACGGCAGTCACTGCAATTCTTGTCGAATTAAGTACTTGCATAATTTCTATGTGTCCACTACACTCGGGAATTGATTTTGAACAATTTTGTTGTGTCATTCAGGTCGTATATTAGTCAAGAAAATAGTTTCTAAAGTGATACTAATTACTCGCCTTATCGAACCGACGTCGAATCAAATGTCACGCCTGTCACTGCAATTCTTGTCGAATTAAGTACTTGCATAATTTCTATGTGTCCACTACACTCGGGAATTGATTTTGAACAATTTTGTTGTGTCATTCAGGTCGTATATTAGTCAAGAAAATAGTTTCTAAAGTGATACTAATTACTCGCCTTATCGAACCGACGTCGAATCAAATGTCACGGCAGTCACTGCAATTCTTGTCGAATTAAGTACTTGCATAATTTCTATGTGTCCACTACACTCGGGAATTGATTTTGAACAATTTTGTTGTGTCATTCAGGTCGTATATTAGTCAAGAAAATAGTTTCTAAAGTGATACTAATTACTCGCCTTATCGAACCGACGTCGAATCAAATGTCACAGCTGTCACTGCAATTCTTGTCGAATTAAGTACTTGCATAATTTCTATGTGTCCACTACACTCGGGAATTGATTTTGAACAATTTTGTTGTGTCATTCAGGTCGTATATTAGTCAAGAAAATAGTTTCTAAAGTGATACTAATTACTCGCCTTATCGAACCGACGTCGAATCAAATGTCACAGCAGTCACTGCAATTCTTGTCGAATTAAGTACTTGCATAATTTCTATGTGTCCACTACACTCGGGAATTGATTTTGAACAATTTTGTTGTGTCATTCAGGTCGTATATTAGTCAAGAAAATAGTTTCTAAAGTGATACTAATTACTCGCCTTATCGAACCGACGTCGAATCAAATGTCACGGCAGTCACTGCAATTCTTGTCGAATTAAGTACTTGCATAATTTCTATGTGTCCACTACACTCGGGAATTGATTTTGAACAATTTTGTTGTGTCATTCAGGTCGTATATTAGTCAAGAAAATAGTTTCTAAAGTGATACTAATTACTCGCCTTATCGAACCGACGTCGAATCAAATGTCACGGCAGTCACTGCGATTCTTGTCGAATTAAGTCCTTGCATAATTTCTATGTGTCCACTACACTCGGGAATTGATTTTGAACAATTTTGTTGTGTCATTCAGGTCGTATATTAGTCAAGAAAATAGTTTCTAAAGTGATACTAATTACTCGCCTTATCGAACCGACGTCAAATCAAATGTCACGGCAGTCACTGCGATTCTTGTCGAATTAAGTCCTTGCATAATTTCTATGTGTCCACTACACTCGGGAATTGATTTTGAACAATTTTGTTGTGTCATTCAGGTCGTATATTAGTCAAGAAAATAGTTTCTAAAGTGATACTAATTACTCGCCTTATCGAACCGACGTCGAATCAAATGTCACGGCAGTCACTGCAATTCTTGTCGAATTAAGTACTTGCATAATTTCTATGTGTCCACTACACTCGGGAATTGATTTTGAACAATTTTGTTGTGTCATTCAGGTCGTATATTAGTCAAGAAAATAGTTTCTAAAGTGATACTAATTACTCGCCTTATCGAACCGACGTCGAATCAAATGTCACAGCTGTCACTGCAATTCTTGTCGAATTAAGTACTTGCATAATTTCTATGTGTCCACTACACTCGGGAATTGATTTTGAACAATTTTGTTGTGTCATTCAGGTCGTATATTAGTCAAGAAAATAGTTTCTAAAGTGATACTAATTACTCGCCTTATCGAACCGACGTCGAATCAAATGTCACAGCTGTCACTGCAATTCTTGTCGAATTAAGTACTTGCATAATTTCTATGTGTCCACTACACTCGGGAATTGATTTTGAACAATTTTGTTGTGTCATTCAGGTCGTATATTAGTCAAGAAAATAGTTTCTAAAGTGATACTAATTACTCGCCTTATCGAACCGACGTCGAATCAAATGTCACGGCAGTCACTGCAATTCTTTACGAATTAAGTACTTGCATAATTTCTATGTGTCCACTACACTCGGGAATTGATTTTGAACAATTTTGTTGTGTCATTCAGGTCGTATATTAGTCAAGAAAATAGTTTCTAAAGTGATACTAATTACTCGCCTTATCGAACCGACGTCGAATCAAATGTCACGGCTGTCACTGCAATTCTTGTCGAATTAAGTACTTGCATAATTTCTATGTGTCCACTACACTCGGGAATTGATTTTGAACAATTTTGTTGTGTCATTCAGGTCGTATATTAGTCAAGAAAATAGTTTCTAAAGTGATACTAATTACTCGCCTTATCGAACCGACGTCGAATCAAATGTCACGCCTGTCACTGCAATTCTTGTCGAATTAAGTACTTGCATAATTTCTATGTGTCCACTACACTTGGGAATTGATTTTGAACAATTTTGTTGTGTCATTCAGGTCGTATGTTAGTCAAGAAAATAGTTTCTAAAGTGATACTAATTACTCGCCTTATCGAACAGACGTCGAATCAAATGTCACAGCTGTCACTGCAATTCTTGTCGAATTAAGTACTTGCATAATTTCTATGTGTCCACTACGATCGGGAATTGATTTTGAACAATTTTGTTGTGTCATTCAGGTCGTATGTTAGTCAAGAAAATAGTTTCTAAAGTGATACTAATTACTCGCCTTATCGAACCGACGTCGAATCAAATGTCACGGCAGTCACTGCGATTCTTGTCGAATTAAGTCCTTGCATAATTTCTATGTGTCCACTACACTCGGGAATTGATTTTGAACAATTTTGTTGTGTCATTCAGGTCGTATATTAGTCAAGAAAATAGTTTCTAAAGTGATACTAATTACTCGCCTTATCGAACCGACGTCGAATCAAATGTCACGGCAGTCAATGCAATTCTTGTCGAATTTAGTACTTGCATAATTTCTATGTGTCCACTACACTCGGGAATTGATTTTAAACAATTTTGTTGTGTCATTCAGGTCGTATATTAGTCAAGAAAATAGTTTCTAAAGTGATACTAATTACTCGCCTTATCGAACCGACGTCGAATCAAATGTCACGGCAGTCAATGCAATTCTTGTCGAATTTAGTACTTGCATAATTTCTATGTGTCCACTACACTCGGGAATTGATTTTAAACAATTTTGTTGTGTCATTCAGGTCGTATATTAGTCAAGAAAATAGTTTCTAAAGTGATACTAATTACTCGCCTTATCGAACCGACGTCGAATCAAATATCACGGCAGTCACTGCGATTCTTGTCGAATTAAGTACTTGCATAATTTCTATGTGTCCACTACACTCGGGAATTGATTTTGAACAATTTTGTTGTGTCATTCAGGTCGTATATTAGTCAAGAAAATAGTTTCTAAAGTGATACTAATTACTCGCCTTATCGAACCGACGTCGAATCAAATGTCACGGCAGTCAATGCAATTCTTGTCGAATTTAGTACTTGCATAATTTCTATGTGTCCACTACACTCGGGAATTGATTTTGAACAATTTTGTTGTGTCATTCAGGTCGTATATTAGTCAAGAAAATAGTTTCTAAAGTGATACTAATTACTCGCCTTATCGAACCGACGTCGAATCAAATGTCACGGCAGTCACTGCAATTCTTGTCGAATTAAGTACTTGCATAATTTCTATGTGTCCACTACACTCGGGAATTGATTTTGAACAATTTTGTTGTGTCATTCAGGTCGTATATTAGTCAAGAAAATAGTTTCTAAAGTGATACTAATTACTCGCCTTATCGAACCGACGTCGAATCAAATGTCACGGCAGTCAATGCAATTCTTGTCGAATTTAGTACTTGCATAATTTCTATGTGTCCACTACACTCGGGAATTGATTTTGAACAATTTTGTTGTGTCATTCAGGTCGTATATTAGTCAAGAAAATAGTTTCTAAAGTGATACTAATTACTCGCCTTATCGAACCGACGTCGAATCAAATGTCACGGCAGTCACTGCAATTCTTGTCGAATTAAGTACTTGCATAATTTCTATGTGTCCACTACACTCGGGAATTGATTTTGAACAATTTTGTTGTGTCATTCAGGTCGTATATTAGTCAAGAAAATAGTTTCTAAAGTGATACTAATTACTCGCCTTATCGAACCGACGTCGAATCAAATGTCACGGCAGTCACGGCAGTCACGGCAATTCTTGTCGAATTAAGTACTTGCATGATTTTTATGTGTCCACTACACTCGGGAATCTATTTTGAACGATTTTGTTGTGTCATTCAGGTCGTATATTAGTCAAGAAAATAGTTTCTAGAGTGATACTAATTACTCGCCTTATCGAACCGACGTCGAATCAAATGTCACGCCTGTCACTGCAATTCTTTTCGAATTAAGTACTTGCATAATTTCTATGTGTCCACTACACTCGGGAATTGATTTTGAACAATTTTGTTGTGTCATTCAGGTCGTATATTAGTCAAGAAAATAGTTTCTAAAGTGATACTAATTACTCGCCTTATCGAACCGACGTCGAATCAAATGTCACGGCAGTCACTGCAATTTTTGTCGAATTAAGTACTTGCATAATTTCTCTGTGTCCACTACACTCGGGAATTGATTTTGAACAATTTTGTTGTGTCATTAAGGTCGTATATTAGTCAAGAAAATAGTTTCTAAAGTGATACTAATTACTCGCCTTATCGAACCGACGTCGAATCAAATGTCACGCCTGTCACTGCAATTCTTGTCGAATTAAGTACTTGCATAATTTCTATGTGTCCACTACACTCGGGAATTGATTTTGAACAATTTTGTTGTGTCATTCAGGTCGTATATTAGTCAAGAAAATAGTTTCTAAAGTGATACTAATTACTCGCCTTATCGAACCGACGTCGAATCAAATGTCACAGCTGTCACTGCAATTCTTGTCGAATTAAGTACTTGCATAATTTCTATGTGTCCACTACACTCGGGAATTGATTTTGAACAATTTTGTTGTGTCATTCAGGTCGTATATTAGTCAAGAAAATAGTTTCTAAAGTGATACTAATTACTCGCCTTATCGAACCGACGTCGAATCAAATGTCACGGCAGTCACTGCGATTCTTGTCGAATTAAGTACTTGCATAATTTCTATGTGTCCACTACACTCGGGAATTGATTTTGAACAATTTTGTTGTGTCATTCAGGTCGTATATTAGTCAAGAAAATAGTTTCTAAAGTGATACTAATTACTCGCCTTATCGAACCGACGTCGAATCAAATGTCACGGCTGTCACTGCAATTCTTGTCGAATTAAGTACTTGCATAATTTCTATGTGTCCACTACACTCGGGAATTGATTTTGAACAATTTTGTTGTGTCATTCAGGTCGTATATTAGTCAAGAAAATAGTTTCTAAAGTGATACTAATTACTCGCCTTATCGAACCGACGTCGAATCAAATGTCACGGCAGTCACTGCAATTCTTGTCGAATTAAGTACTTGCATAATTTCTATGTGTCCACTACACTCGGGAATTGATTTTGAACAATTTTGTTGTGTCATTCAGGTCGTATATTAGTCAAGAAAATAGTTTCTAAAGTGATACTAATTACTCGCCTTATCGAACCGACGTCGAATCAAATGTCACGGCTGTCACTGCAATTCTTGTCGAATTAAGTACTTGCATAATTTCTATGTGTCCACTACACTCGGGAATTGATTTTGAACAATTTTGTTGTGTCATTCAGGTCGTATATTAGTCAAGAAAATAGTTTCTAAAGTGATACTAATTACTCGCCTTATCGAACCGACGTCGAATCAAATGTCACAGCTGTCACTGCAATTCTTGTCGAATTAAGTACTTGCATAATTTCTATGTGTCCACTACACTCGGGAATTGATTTTGAACAATTTTGTTGTGTCATTCAGGTCGTATATTAGTCAAGAAAATAGTTTCTAAAGTGATACTAATTACTCGCCTTATCGAACAGACGTCGAATCAAATGTCACAGCTGTCACTGCAATTCTTGTCGAATTAAGTACTTGCATAATTTCTATGTGTCCACTACACTCGGGAATTGATTTTGAACAATTTTGTTGTGTCATTCAGGTCGTATATTAGTCAAGAAAATAGTTTCTAAAGTGATACTAATTACTCGCCTTATCGAACCGACGTCGAATCAAATGTCACGGCAGTCACTGCGATTCTTGTCGAATTAAGTACTTGCATAATTTCTATGTGTCCACTACACTCGGGAATTGATTTTGAACAATTTTGTTGTGTCATTCAGGTCGTATATTAGTCAAGAAAATAGTTTCTAAAGTGATACTAATTACTCGCCTTATCGAACCGACGTCGAATCAAATGTCACGGCAGTCACTGCGATTCTTGTCGAATTAAGTACTTGCATAATTTCTATGTGTCCACTACACTCGGGAATTGATTTTGAACAATTTTGTTGTGTCATTCAGGTCGTATATTAGTCAAGAAAATAGTTTCTAAAGTGATACTAATTACTCGCCTTATCGAACCGACGTCGAATCAAATGTCACAGCTGTCACTGCAATTCTTGTCGAATTAAGTACTTGCATAATTTCTATGTGTCCACTACACTCGGGAATTGATTTTGAACAATTTTGTTGTGTCATTCAGGTCGTATATTAGTCAAGAAAATAGTTTCTAAAGTGATACTAATTACTCGCCTTATCGAACCGACGTCGAATCAAATGTCACAGCTGTCACTGCAATTCTTGTCGAATTAAGTACTTGCATAATTTCTATGTGTCCACTACACTCGGGAATTGATTTTGAACAATTTTGTTGTGTCATTCAGGTCGTATATTAGTCAAGAAAATAGTTTCTAAAGTGATACTAATTACTCGCCTTATCGAACCGACGTCGAATCAAATGTCACAGCTGTCACTGCAATTCTTGTCGAATTAAGTACTTGCATAATTTCTATGTGTCCACTACACTCGGGAATTGATTTTGAACAATTTTGTTGTGTCATTCAGGTCGTATATTAGTCAAGAAAATAGTTTCTAAAGTGATACTAATTACTCGCCTTATCGAACCGACGTCGAATCAAATGTCACGGCAGTCACTGCAATTCTTGTCGAATTAAGTACTTGCATAATTTCTATGTGTCCACTACACTCGGGAATTGATTTTGAACAATTTTGTTGTGTCATTCAGGTCGTATATTAGTCAAGAAAATAGTTTCTAAAGTGATACTAATTACTCGCCTTATCGAACCGACGTCGAATCAAATGTCACGGCAGTCACTGCAATTCTTGTCGAATTAAGTACTTGCATAATTTCTATGTGTCCACTACACTCGGGAATTGATTTTGAACAATTTTGTTGTGTCATTCAGGTCGTATATTAGTCAAGAAAATAGTTTCTAAAGTGATACTAATTACTCGCCTTATCGAACCGACGTCAAATCAAATGTCACGGCAGTCACTGCAATTCTTGTCGAATTAAGTACTTGCATAATTTCTATGTGTCCACTACACTCGGGAATTGATTTTGAACAATTTTGTTGTGTCATTCAGGTCGTATATTAGCCAAGAAAATAGTTTCTAGAGTGATACTAATTACTCGCCTTATCGAACCGACGTCGAATCAAATGTCACGCCTGTCACTGCAATTCTTTACGAATTAAGTACTTGCATAATTTCTATGTGTCCACTACACTCGGGAATTGATTTTGAACAATTTTGTTGTGTCATTCAGGTCGTATATTAGTCAAGAAAATAGTTTCTAAAGTGATACTAATTACTCGCCTTATCGAACCGACGTCGAATCAAATGTCACGGCTGTCACTGCAATTCTTGTCGAATTAAGTACTTGCATAATTTCTATGTGTCCACTACACTTGGGAATTGATTTTGAACAATTTTGTTGTGTCATTCAGGTCGTATATTAGTCAAGAAAATAGTTTCTAAAGTGATACTAATTACTCGCCTTATCGAACAGACGTCGAATCAAATGTCACAGCTGTCACTGCAATTCTTGTCGAATTAAGTACTTGCATAATTTCTATGTGTCCACTACACTCGGGAATTGATTTTGAACAATTTTGTTGTGTCATTCAGGTCGTATATTAGTCAAGAAAATAGTTTCTAAAGTGATACTAATTACTCGCCTTATCGAACCGACGTCGAATCAAATGTCACAGCTGTCACTGCAATTCTTGTCGAATTAAGTACTTGCATAATTTCTATGTGTCCACTACGATCGGGAATTGATTTTGAACAATTTTGTTGTGTCATTCAGGTCGTATATTAGTCAAGAAAATAGTTTCTAAAGTGATACTAATTACTCGCCTTATCGAACCGACGTCGAATCAAATGTCACGGCAGTCACTGCAATTCTTGTCGAATTAAGTACTTGCATAATTTCTATGTGTCCACTACACTCGGGAATTGATTTTGAACAATTTTGTTGTGTCATTCAGGTCGTATATTAGTCAAGAAAATAGTTTCTAAAGTGATACTAATTACTCGCCTTATCGAACCGACGTCGAATCAAATGTCACGGCAGTCACTGCAATTCTTGTCGAATTAAGTACTTGCATAATTTCTATGTGTCCACTACACTCGGGAATTGATTTTGAACAATTTTGTTGTGTCATTCAGGTCGTATATTAGTCAAGAAAATAGTTTCTAAAGTGATACTAATTACTCGCCTTATCGAACCGACGTCGAATCAAATGTCACGGCAGTCACTGCAATTCTTGTCGAATTAAGTACTTGCATAATTTCTATGTGTCCACTACACTCGGGAATTGATTTTGAACAATTTTGTTGTGTCATTCAGGTCGTATATTAGTCAAGAAAATAGTTTCTAAAGTGATACTAATTACTCGCCTTATCGAACCGACGTCGAATCAAATGTCACGGCAGTCACTGCAATTCTTGTCGAATTAAGTACTTGCATAATTTCTATGTGTCCACTACACTCGGGAATTGATTTTGAACAATTTTGTTGTGTCATTCAGGTCGTATATTAGTCAAGAAAATAGTTTCTAAAGTGATACTAATTACTCGCCTTATCGAACCGACGTCGAATCAAATGTCACGGCAGTCACTGCAATTCTTGTCGAATTAAGTACTTGCATAATTTCTATGTGTCCACTACACTCGGGAATTGATTTTGAACAATTTTGTTGTGTCATTCAGGTCGTATATTAGTCAAGAAAATAGTTTCTAAAGTGATACTAATTACTCGCCTTATCGAACCGACGTCGAATCAAATGTCACGGCAGTCACTGCAATTCTTGTCGAATTAAGTACTTGCATAATTTCTATGTGTCCACTACACTCGGGAATTGATTTTGAACAATTTTGTTGTGTCATTCAGGTCGTATATTAGTCAAGAAAATAGTTTCTAAAGTGATACTAATTACTCGCCTTATCGAACCGACGTCGAATCAAATGTCACGGCAGTCACTGCAATTCTTGTCGAATTAAGTACTTGCATAATTTCTATGTGTCCACTACACTCGGGAATTGATTTTGAACAATTTTGTTGTGTCATTCAGGTCGTATATTAGTCAAGAAAATAGTTTCTAAAGTGATACTAATTACTCGCCTTATCGAACCGACGTCGAATCAAATGTCACGGCAGTCACTGCGATTCTTGTCGAATTAAGTACTTGCATAATTTCTATGTGTCCACTACACTCGGGAATTGATTTTGAACAATTTTGTTGTGTCATTCAGGTCGTATATTAGTCAAGAAAATAGTTTCTAAAGTGATACTAATTACTCGCCTTATCGAACCGACGTCGAATCAAATGTCACGGCAGTCACTGCAATTCTTGTCGAATTAAGTACTTGCATAATTTCTATGTGTCCACTACACTCGGGAATTGATTTTGAACAATTTTGTTGTGTCATTCAGGTCGTATATTAGTCAAGAAAATAGTTTCTAAAGTGATACTAATTACTCGCCTTATCGAACCGACGTCGAATCAAATGTCACGGCAGTCACTGCAATTCTTGTCGAATTAAGTACTTGCATAATTTCTATGTGTCCACTACACTCGGGAATTGATTTTGAACAATTTTGTTGTGTCATTCAGGTCGTATATTAGTCAAGAAAATAGTTTCTAAAGTGATACTAATTACTCGCCTTATCGAACCGACGTCGAATCAAATGTCACGCCTGTCACTGCAATTCTTTTCGAATTAAGTACTTGCATAATTTCTATGTGTCCACTACACTCGGGAATTGATTTTAAACAATTTTGTTGTGTCATTCAGGTCGCATATTAGTCAAGAAAATAGTTTCTAAAGTGATACTAATTACTCGCCTTATCGAACCGACGTCGAATCAAATGTCACGGCAGTCACTGCAATTCTTGTCGAATTAAGTACTTGCATAATTTCTATGTGTCCACTACACTCGGGAATTGATTTTGAACAATTTTGTTGTGTCATTAAGGTCGTATATTAGTCAAGAAAATAGTTTCTAAAGTGATACTAATTACTCGCCTTATCGAACCGACGTCGAATCAAATGTCACGGCAGTCACTGCAATTCTTGTCGAATTAAGTACTTGCATAATTTCTATGTGTCCACTACACTCGGGAATTGATTTTGAACAATTTTGTTGTGTCATTAAGGTCGTATATTAGTCAAGAAAATAGTTTCTAAAGTGATACTAATTACTCGCCTTATCGAACCGACGTCGAATCAAATGTCACGGCAGTCACTGCGATTCTTGTCGAATTAAGTACTTGCATAATTTCTATGTGTCCACTACACTCGGGAATTGATTTTGAACAATTTTGTTGTGTCATTAAGGTCGTATATTAGTCAAGAAAATAGTTTCTAAAGTGATACTAATTACTCGCCTTATCGAACCGACGTCGAATCAAATGTCACGGCAGTCACTGCGATTCTTGTCGAATTAAGTACTTGCATAATTTCTATGTGTCCACTACACTCGGGAATTGATTTTGAACAATTTTGTTGTGTCATTCAGGTCGTATATTAGTCAAGAAAATAGTTTCTAAAGTGATACTAATTACTCGCCTTATCGAACCGACGTCGAATCAAATGTCACGGCAGTCACTGCAATTCTTGTCGAATTAAGTACTTGCATAATTTCTATGTGTCCACTACACTCGGGAATTGATTTTGAACAATTTTGTTGTGTCATTCAGGTCGTATATTAGTCAAGAAAATAGTTTCTAAAGTGATACTAATTACTCGCCTTATCGAACCGACGTCGAATCAAATGTCACGGCAGTCACTGCAATTCTTGTCGAATTAAGTACTTGCATAATTTCTATGTGTCCACTACACTCGGGAATTGATTTTGAACAATTTTGTTGTGTCATTCAGGTCGTATATTAGTCAAGAAAATAGTTTCTAAAGTGATACTAATTACTCGCCTTATCGAACCGACGTCGAATCAAATGTCACGGCTGTCACTGCGATTATTGTCGAATTAAGTACTTGCATAATTTCTATGTGTCCACTACACTCGGGAATCTATTTTGAACAATTTTGTTGTGTCATTCAGGTCGTATATTAGTCAAGAAAATAGTTTCTAGAGTGATACTAATTACTCGCCTTATCGAACCGACGTCGAATCAAATGTCACGGCAGTCACTGCAATTCTTGTCGAATTAAGTACTTGCATAATTTCTATGTGTCCACTACACTCGGGAATTGATTTTGAACAATTTTGTTGTGTCATTCAGGTCGTATATTAGTCAAGAAAATAGTTTCTAAAGTGATACTAATTACTCGCCTTATCGAACCGACGTCGAATCAAATGTCACAGCTGTCACTGCAATTCTTGTCGAATTAAGTACTTGCATAATTTCTATGTGTCCACTACACTCGGGAATTGATTTTGAACAATTTTGTTGTGTCATTCAGGTCGTATATTAGTCAAGAAAATAGTTTCTAAAGTGATACTAATTACTCGCCTTATCGAACAGACGTCGAATCAAATGTCACAGCTGTCACTGCAATTCTTGTCGAATTAAGTACTTGCATAATTTCTATGTGTCCACTACGATCGGGAATTGATTTTGAACAATTTTGTTGTGTCATTCAGGTCGTATATTAGTCAAGAAAATAGTTTCTAAAGTGATACTAATTACTCGCCTTATCGAACAGACGTCGAATCAAATGTCACAGCTGTCACTGCAATTCTTGTCGAATTAAGTACTTGCATAATTTCTATGTGTCCACTACGATCGGGAATTGATTTTGAACAATTTTGTTGTGTCATTCAGGTCGTATATTAGTCAAGAAAATAGTTTCTAAAGTGATACTAATTACTCGCCTTATCGAACCGACGTCGAATCAAATGTCACGGCAGTCACTGCAATTCTTGTCGAATTAAGTACTTGCATAATTTCTATGTGTCCACTACGATCGGGAATTGATTTTGAACAATTTTGTTGTGTCATTCAGGTCGTATATTAGTCAAGAAAATAGTTTCTAAAGTGATACTAATTACTCGCCTTATCGAACCGACGTCGAATCAAATGTCACGGCAGTCACTGCAATTCTTGTCGAATTAAGTACTTGCATAATTTCTATGTGTCCACTACACTCGGGAATTGATTTTGAACAATTTTGTTGTGTCATTCAGGTCGTATATTAGTCAAGAAAATAGTTTCTAAAGTGATACTAATTACTCGCCTTATCGAACCGACGTCGAATCAAATGTCACGGCAGTCACTGCAATTCTTGTCGAATTAAGTACTTGCATAATTTCTATGTGTCCACTACACTCGGGAATTGATTTTGAACAATTTTGTTGTGTCATTAAGGTCGTATATTAGTCAAGAAAATAGTTTCTAAAGTGATACTAATTACTCGCCTTATCGAACCGACGTCGAATCAAATGTCACGGCAGTCACTGCAATTCTTGTCGAATTAAGTACTTGCATAATTTCTATGTGTCCACTACACTCGGGAATTGATTTTGAACAATTTTGTTGTGTCATTAAGGTCGTATATTAGTCAAGAAAATAGTTTCTAAAGTGATACTAATTACTCGCCTTATCGAACCGACGTCGAATCAAATGTCACGGCAGTCACTGCGATTCTTGTCGAATTAAGTACTTGCATAATTTCTATGTGTCCACTACACTCGGGAATTGATTTTGAACAATTTTGTTGTGTCATTAAGGTCGTATATTAGTCAAGAAAATAGTTTCTAAAGTGATACTAATTACTCGCCTTATCGAACCGACGTCGAATCAAATGTCACGGCAGTCACTGCGATTCTTGTCGAATTAAGTACTTGCATAATTTCTATGTGTCCACTACACTCGGGAATTGATTTTGAACAATTTTGTTGTGTCATTCAGGTCGTATATTAGTCAAGAAAATAGTTTCTAAAGTGATACTAATTACTCGCCTTATCGAACCGACGTCGAATCAAATGTCACGGCTGTCACTGCAATTTTTGTCGAATTAAGTACTTGCATAATTTCTATGTGTCCACTACACTCGGGAATTGATTTTGAACAATTTTGTTGTGTCATTCAGGTCGTATATTAGTCAAGAAAATAGTTTCTAAAGTGATACTAATTACTCGCCTTATCGAACCGACGTCGAATCAAATGTCACGGCAGTCACTGCAATTCTTTTCGAATTAAGTACTTGCATAATTTCTATGTGTCCACTACACTCGGGAATTGATTTTAAACAATTTTGTTGTGTCATTCAGGTCGTATATTAGTAAAGAAAATAGTTTCTAAAGTGATACTGATTACTGGCCTTATCAAACTGACGTCGAATTAAATTTCACGGCTGTCACTGCAATTCTTGTCGATTTAAGTACTTGCATAATTTCTATGTGTCCACTACACTCGGGAATTGATTTTGAACAATTTTGTTGTGTCATTCAGGTCGTATATTAGTCAAGAAAATAGTTTCTAAAGTGATACTAATTACTCGCCTTATCGAACCGACGTCAAATCAAATGTCACGGCAGTCACTGCGATTCTTGTCGAATTAAGTCCTTGCATAATTTCTATGTGTCCACTACACTCGGGAATTGATTTTGAACAATTTTGTTGTGTCATTCAGGTCGTATATTAGTCAAGAAAATAGTTTCTAAAGTGATACTAATTACTCGCCTTATCGAACCGACGTCGAATCAAATGTCACGGCAGTCACTGCAATTCTTGTCGAATTAAGTACTTGCATAATTTCTATGTGTCCACTACACTCGGGACTTGATTTTGAACAATTTTGTTGTGTCATTCAGGTCGTATATTAGCCAAGAAAATAGTTTCTAGAGTGATACTAATTACTCGCCTTATCGAACCGACGTCGAATCAAATGTCACGCCTGTCACTGCAATTCTTTACGAATTAAGTACTTGCATAATTTCTATGTGTCCACTACACTCGGGAATTGATTTTGAACAATTTTGTTGTGTCATTCAGGTCGTATATTAGCCAAGAAAATAGTTTCTAAAGTGATACTAATTACTCGCCTTATCGAACCGACGTCGAATCAAATGTCACGGCAGTCAATGCAATTCTTGTCGAATTTAGTACTTGCATAATTTCTATGTGTCCACTACACTCGGGACTTGATTTTGAACAATTTTGTTGTGTCATTCAGGTCGTATATTAGCCAAGAAAATAGTTTCTAGAGTGATACTAATTACTCGCCTTATCGAACCGACGTCGAATCAAATGTCACGCCTGTCACTGCAATTCTTTACGAATTAAGTACTTGCATAATTTCTATGTGTCCACTACACTCGGGAATTGATTTTGAACAATTTTGTTGTGTCATTCAGGTCGTATATTAGTCAAGAAAATAGTTTCTGAAGTGATACTAATTACTCGCCTTATCGAACAGACGTCGAATCAACTGTCACAGCTGTCACTGCAATTCTTGTCGAATTAAGTACTTGCATAATTTCTATGTGTCCACTACACTTGGGAATTGATTTTGAACAATTTTGTTGTGTCATTCAGGTCGTATATTAGTCAAGAAAATAGTTTCTGAAGTGATACTAATTACTCGCCTTATCGAACAGACGTCGAATCAAATGTCACAGCTGTCACTGCAATTCTTGTCGAATTAAGTACTTGCATAATTTCTATGTGTCCACTACACTCGGGAATTGATTTTGAACAATTTTGTTGTGTCATTCAGGTCGTATATTAGTCAAGAAAATAGTTTCTAAAGTGTTACTAATTACTCGCCTTATCGAACAGACGTCGAATCAAATGTCACAGCTGTCACTGCAATTCTTGTCGAATTAAGTACTTGCATAATTTCTATGTGTCCACTACACTCGGGAATTGATTTTGAACAATTTTGTTGTGTCATTCAGGTCGTATATTAGTCAAGAAAATAGTTTCTAAAGTGATACTAATTACTCGCCTTATCGAACCGACGTCGAATCAAATGTCACGGCAGTCACTGCAATTCTTGTCGAATTAAGTACTTGCATAATTTCTATGTGTCCACTACGATCGGGAATTGATTTTGAACAATTTTGTTGTGTCATTCAGGTCGTATATTAGTCAAGAAAATAGTTTCTAAAGTGATACTAATTACTCGCCTTATCGAACCGACGTCGAATCAAATGTCACGCCTGTCACTGCAATTCTTTTCGAATTAAGTACTTGCATAATTTCTATGTGTCCACTACACTCGGGAATTGATTTTAAACAATTTTGTTGTGTCACTCAGGTCGTATATTATTCGAAAAAATAGTTTCTAAAGTGATACTAATTACTCGCCTTATCGAACCGACGTCGAATCAAATGTCACGGCAGTCACTGCAATTTTTGTCGAATTAAGTACTTGCATAATTTCTATGTGTCCACTACACTCGGGAATTGATTTTGAACAATTTTGTTGTGTCATTCAGGTCGTATATTAGCCAAGAAAATAGTTTCTAAAGTGATACTAATTACTCGCCTTATCGAACCGACGTCGAATCAAATGTCACGGCAGTCAATGCAATTCTTGTCGAATTTAGTACTTGCATAATTTCTATGTGTCCACTACACTCGGGACTTGATTTTGAACAATTTTGTTGTGTCATTCAGGTCGTATATTAGCCAAGAAAATAGTTTCTAGAGTGATACTAATTACTCGCCTTATCGAACCGACGTCGAATCAAATGTCACGCCTGTCACTGCAATTCTTTACGAATTAAGTACTTGCATAATTTCTATGTGTCCACTACACTCGGGAATTGATTTTGAACAATTTTGTTGTGTCATTCAGGTCGTATATTAGTCAAGAAAATAGTTTCTGAAGTGATACTAATTACTCGCCTTATCGAACAGACGTCGAATCAAATGTCACAGCTGTCACTGCAATTCTTGTCGAATTAAGTACTTGCATAATTTCTATGTGTCCACTACACTCGGGACTTGATTTTGAACAATTTTGTTGTGTCATTCAGGTCGTATATTAGCCAAGAAAATAGTTTCTAGAGTGATACTAATTACTCGCCTTATCGAACCGACGTCGAATCAAATGTCACGCCTGTCACTGCAATTCTTTACGAATTAAGTACTTGCATAATTTCTATGTGTCCACTACACTCGGGAATTGATTTTGAACAATTTTGTTGTGTCATTCAGGTCGTATATTAGTCAAGAAAATAGTTTCTGAAGTGATACTAATTACTCGCCTTATCGAACCGACGTCGAATCAAATGTCACGGCAGTCACTGCAATTCTTGTCGAATTAAGTACTTGCATAATTTCTATGTGTCCACTACGATCGGGAATTGATTTTGAACAATTTTGTTGTGTCATTCAGGTCGTATATTAGTCAAGAAAATAGTTTCTGAAGTGATACTAATTACTCGCCTTATCGAACAGACGTCGAATCAAATGTCACAGCTGTCACTGCAATTCTTGTCGAATTAAGTACTTGCATAATTTCTATGTGTCCACTACACTCGGGAATTGATTTTAAACAATTTTGTTGTGTCATTCAGGTCGTATATTAGTCAAGAAAATAGTTTCTAAAGTGTTACTAATTACTCGCCTTATCGAACAGACGTCGAATCAAATGTCACAGCTGTCACTGCAATTCTTGTCGAATTAAGTACTTGCATAATTTCTATGTGTCCACTACACTCGGGAATTGATTTTGAACAATTTTGTTGTGTCATTCAGGTCGTATATTAGTCAAGAAAATAGTTTCTAAAGTGATACTAATTACTCGCCTTATCGAACCGACGTCGAATCAAATGTCACGGCAGTCACTGCAATTCTTGTCGAATTAAGTACTTGCATAATTTCTATGTGTCCACTACGATCGGGAATTGATTTTGAACAATTTTGTTGTGTCATTCAGGTCGTATATTAGTCAAGAAAATAGTTTCTAAAGTGATACTAATTACTCGCCTTATCGAACCGACGTCGAATCAAATGTCACGCCTGTCACTGCAATTCTTTTCGAATTAAGTACTTGCATAATTTCTATGTGTCCACTACACTCGGGAATTGATTTTAAACAATTTTGTTGTGTCACTCAGGTCGTATATTATTCGAAAAAATAGTTTCTAAAGTGATACTAATTACTCGCCTTATCGAACCGACGTCGAATCAAATGTCACGGCAGTCACTGCAATTTTTGTCGAATTAAGTACTTGCATAATTTCTATGTGTCCACTACACTCGGGAATTGATTTTGAACAATTTTGTTGTGTCATTCAGGTCGTATATTAGCCAAGAAAATAGTTTCTGAAGTGATACTAATTACTCGCCTTATCGAACCGACGTCGAATCAAATGTCACGGCAGTCACTGCAATTCTTGTCGAATTAAGTACTTGCATAATTTCTATGTGTCCACTACACTCGGGAATTGATTTTGAACAATTTTGTTGTGTCATTCAGGTCGTATATTAGTCAAGAAAATAGTTTCTGAAGTGATACTAATTACTCGCCTTATCGAACAGACGTCGAATCAAATGTCACAGCTGTCACTGCAATTCTTGTCGAATTAAGTACTTGCATAATTTCTATGTGTCCACTACACTCGGGAATTGATTTTGAACAATTTTGTTGTGTCATTCAGGTCGTATATTAGTCAAGAAAATAGTTTCTAAAGTGTTACTAATTACTCGCCTTATCGAACAGACGTCGAATCAAATGTCACAGCTGTCACTGCAATTCTTGTCGAATTAAGTACTTGCATAATTTCTATGTGTCCACTACACTCGGGAATTGATTTTGAACAATTTTGTTGTGTCATTCAGGTCGTATATTAGTCAAGAAAATAGTTTCTAAAGTGATACTAATTACTCGCCTTATCGAACCGACGTCGAATCAAATGTCACGGCAGTCACTGCAATTCTTGTCGAATTAAGTACTTGCATAATTTCTATGTGTCCACTACGATCGGGAATTGATTTTGAACAATTTTGTTGTGTCATTCAGGTCGTATATTAGTCAAGAAAATAGTTTCTAAAGTGATACTAATTACTCGCCTTATCGAACCGACGTCGAATCAAATGTCACGCCTGTCACTGCAATTCTTTTCGAATTAAGTACTTGCATAATTTCTATGTGTCCACTACACTCGGGAATTGATTTTAAACAATTTTGTTGTGTCACTCAGGTCGTATATTATTCGAAAAAATAGTTTCTAAAGTGATACTAATTACTCGCCTTATCGAACCGACGTCGAATCAAATGTCACGGCAGTCACTGCAATTTTTGTCGAATTAAGTACTTGCATAATTTCTATGTGTCCACTACACTCGGGAATTGATTTTGAACAATTTTGTTGTGTCATTCAGGTCGTATATTAGCCAAGAAAATAGTTTCTAAAGTGATACTAATTACTCGCCTTATCGAACCGACGTCGAATCAAATGTCACGGCAGTCAATGCAATTCTTGTCGAATTTAGTACTTGCATAATTTCTATGTGTCCACTACACTCGGGACTTGATTTTGAACAATTTTGTTGTGTCATTCAGGTCGTATATTAGCCAAGAAAATAGTTTCTAGAGTGATACTAATTACTCGCCTTATCGAACCGACGTCGAATCAAATGTCACGCCTGTCACTGCAATTCTTTACGAATTAAGTACTTGCATAATTTCTATGTGTCCACTACACTCGGGAATTGATTTTGAACAATTTTGTTGTGTCATTCAGGTCGTATATTAGTCAAGAAAATAGTTTCTGAAGTGATACTAATTACTCGCCTTATCGAACAGACGTCGAATCAAATGTCACAGCTGTCACTGCAATTCTTGTCGAATTAAGTACTTGCATAATTTCTATGTGTCCACTACACTCGGGACTTGATTTTGAACAATTTTGTTGTGTCATTCAGGTCGTATATTAGCCAAGAAAATAGTTTCTAGAGTGATACTAATTACTCGCCTTATCGAACCGACGTCGAATCAAATGTCACGCCTGTCACTGCAATTCTTTACGAATTAAGTACTTGCATAATTTCTATGTGTCCACTACACTCGGGAATTGATTTTGAACAATTTTGTTGTGTCATTCAGGTCGTATATTAGTCAAGAAAATAGTTTCTAAAGTGATACTAATTACTCGCCTTATCGAACCGACGTCGAATCAAATGTCACGGCAGTCACTGCAATTCTTGTCGAATTAAGTACTTGCATAATTTCTATGTGTCCACTACGATCGGGAATTGATTTTGAACAATTTTGTTGTGTCATTCAGGTCGTATATTAGTCAAGAAAATAGTTTCTAAAGTGATACTAATTACTCGCCTTATCGAACCGACGTCGAATCAAATGTCACGCCTGTCACTGCAATTCTTTTCGAATTAAGTACTTGCATAATTTCTATGTGTCCACTACACTCGGGAATTGATTTTAAACAATTTTGTTGTGTCACTCAGGTCGTATATTATTCGAAAAAATAGTTTCTAAAGTGATACTAATTACTCGCCTTATCGAACCGACGTCGAATCAAATGTCACGGCAGTCACTGCAATTTTTGTCGAATTAAGTACTTGCATAATTTCTATGTGTCCACTACACTCGGGAATTGATTTTGAACAATTTTGTTGTGTCATTCAGGTCGTATATTAGTCAAGAAAATAGTTTCTAAAGTGATACTAATTACTCGCCTTATCGAACCGACGTCGAATCAAATGTCACAGCTGTCACTGCAATTCTTGTCGAATTAAGTACTTGCATAATTTCTATGTGTCCACTACACTCGGGAATTGATTTTAAACAATTTTGTTGTGTCATTCAGGTCGTATTTTAGTCAAGAAAATAGTTTCTAAAGTGATACTAATTACTCGCCTTATCGAACCGACGTCGAATCAAATGTCACAGCTGTCACTGCAATTCTTGTCGAATTAAGTACTTGCATAATTTCTATGTGTCCACTACACTCGGGATTTGATTTTGAACAATTTTGTTGTGTCATTCAGGTCGTATATTAGTCAAGAAAATAGTTTCTAAAGTGATACTAATTACTCGCCTTATCGAACCGACGTCGAATCAAATGTCACGGCAGTCACTGCAATTCTTGTCGAATTAAGTACTTGCATAATTTCTATGTGTCCACTACGATCGGGAATTGATTTTGAACAATTTTGTTGTGTCATTCAGGTCGTATATTAGTCAAGAAAATAGTTTCTAAAGTGATACTAATTACTCGCCTTATCGAACCGACGTCGAATCAAATGTCACGCCTGTCACTGCAATTCTTTTCGAATTAAGTACTTGCATAATTTCTATGTGTCCACTACACTCGGGAATCTATTTTGAACAATTTTGTTGTGTCATTCAGGTCGTATATTAGTCAAGAAAATAGTTTCTAGAGTGATACTAATTACTCGCCTTATCGAACCGACGTCGAATCAAATGTCACGCCTGTCACTGCAATTCTTTTCGAATTAAGTACTTGCATAATTTCTATGTGTCCACTACACTCGGGAATTGATTTTAAACAATTTTGTTGTGTCATTCAGGTCGTATATTATTCGAAAAAATAGTTTCTAAAGTGATACTAATTACTCGCCTTATCGAACCGACGTCGAATCAAATGTCACGGCTGTCACTGCGATTATTGTCGAATTAAGTACTTGCATAATTTCTATGTGTCCACTACACTCGGGAATTGATTTTGAACAATTTTGTTGTGTCATTAAGGTCGTATATTAGTCAAGAAAATAGTTTCTAAAGTGATACTAATTACTCGCCTTATCGAACCGACGTCGAATCAAATGTCACGGCAGTCACTGCGATTCTTGTCGAATTAAGTACTTGCATAATTTCTATGTGTCCACTACACTCGGGAATTGATTTGGAACAATTTTGTTGTGTCATTAAGGTCGTATATTAGTCAAGAAAATAGTTTCTAAAGTGATACTAATTACTCGCCTTATCGAACCGACGTCGAATCAAATGTCACGGCAGTCACTGCGATTCTTGTCGAATTAAGTACTTGCATAATTTCTATTTGTCCACTACACTTGGGAATTGATTTGGAACAATTTTGTTGTGTCATTCAGGTCGCATATTAGTCAAGAAAATAGTTTCTAAAGTGATACTAATTACTCGCCTTATCGAACCGACGTCGAATCAAATGTCACAGCTGTCACTGCAATTCTTGTCGAATTAAGTACTTGCATAATTTCTATGTGTCCACTACACTCGGGACTTGATTTTGAACAATTTTGTTGTGTCATTCAGGTCGTATATTAGTCAAGAAAATAGTTTCTAAAGTGATACTAATTACTCGCCTTATCGAACCGACGTCGAATCAAATGTCACAGCTGTCACTGCAATTCTTGTCGAATTAAGTACTTGCATAATTTCTATGTGTCCACTACACTCGGGACTTGATTTTGAACAATTTTGTTGTGTCATTCAGGTCGTATATTAGTCAAGAAAATAGTTTCTAAAGTGATACTAATTACTCGCCTTATCGAACCGACGTCGAATCAAATGTCACGGCAGTCACTGCGATTCTTGTCGAATTAAGTACTTGCATAATTTCTATGTGTCCACTACACTCGGGAATTGATTTTGAACAATTTTGTTGTGTCATTCAGGTCGTATATAAGTCAAGAATATAGTTTCTAAAGTGATACTAATTACTCGCCTTATTGAACCGACGTCGAATCGAATGTCACAGCTGTCACTGCAATCCTTGTCGAATTAAGTACTTGCATAATTTCTATGTGTCCACTACACTCGGGAATTGATTTTGAACAATTTTGTTGTGTCATTCAGGTCGTATATTAGTCAAGAAAATAGTTTCTAAAGTGATACTTATTACTCGCCTTATCGAACCGACGTCGAATCAAATGTCACGGCTGTCACTGCGATTATTGTCGAATTAAGTACTTGCATAATTTCTATGTGTCCACTACACTCGGGAATTGATTTTGAACAATTTTGTTGTGTCATTCAGGTCGTATATAAGTCAAGAAAATAGTTTCTAAAGTGATACTAATTACTCGCCTTATCGAACCGACGTCGAATCAAATTTCAGGGCAGTCACTGCGATTCTTGTCGAATCAAGTACTTGCATAATTTCTATGTGTCCACTACACTCGGGAATTGATTTTGAACAATTTTGTTGTGTCATTCAGGTCGTATATTAGTCAAGAAAATAGTTTCTAAAGTGATACTTATTACTCGCCTTATCGAACCGACGTCGAATCAAATGTCACGGCTGTCACTGCGATTATTGTCGAATTAAGTACTTGCATAATTTCTATGTGTCCACTACACTCGGGAATTGATTTTGAACAATTTTGTTGTGTCATTCAGGTCGTATATTAGTCAAGAAAATAGTTTCTAAAGTGATACTTATTACTCGCCTTATCGAACCGACGTCGAATCAAATGTCACGGCTGTCACTGCGATTATTGTCGAATTAAGTACTTGCATAATTTCTATGTGTCCACTACACTCGGGACTTGATTTTGAACAATTTTGTTGTGTCATTCAGGTCGTATATTAGCCAAGAAAATAGTTTCTAGATTGATACTAATTACTCGCCTTATCGAACCGACGTCGAATCAAATTTCAGGGCAGTCACTGCGATTCTTGTCGAATCAAGTACTTGCATAATTTCTATGTGTCCACTACACTCGGGAATTGATTTTGAACAATTTTGTTGTGTCATTCAGGTCGTATATCAGTCAAGAAAATAGTTTCTAAAGTGATACTAATTACTCGCCTTATTGAACCGACGTCGAATCGAATGTCACAGCTGTCACTGCAATCCTTGTCGAATTAAGTACTTGCATAATTTCTATGTGTCCACTACACTCGGGAATTGATTTTGAACAATTTTGTTGTGTCATTCAGGTCGTATATAAGTCAAGAAAATAGTTTCTAAAGTGATACTAATTACTCGCCTTATCGAACCGACGTCGAATCAAATGTCACGGCAGTCACTGCGATTCTTGTCGAATTAAGTACTTGCATAATTTCTATGTGTCCACTACACTCGGGAATTGAGTTTGAACAATTTTGTTGTGTCATTCAGGTCGTATATTAGTCAAGAAAATAGTTTCTAAAGTGATACTAATTACTCGCCTTATCGAACCGACGTCGAATCAAATGTCAGGGCAGTCACTGCGATTCTTGTCGAATGAAGTACTTGCATAATTTCTATGTGTCCACTACACTCGGGAATTGATTTTGAACAATTTTGTTGTGTCATTCAGGTCGTATATTAGTCACGAAAATAGTTTCTAAAGTGATACTAATTACTCGCCTTATCGAACCGACGTCGAATCAAATGTCACGGCAGTCACTGCAATTCTTGTCGAATTAAGTACTTGCATAATTTCTATGTGTCCACTACACTCGGGAATTGATTTTGAACAATTTTGTTGTGTCATTCAGGTCGTATATTAGTCAAGAAAATAGTTTCTAAAGTGATACTAATTACTCGCCTTATCGAACCGACGTCGAATCAAATGTCAGGGCAGTCACTGCGATTCTTGTCGAATGAAGTACTTGCATAATTTCTATGTGTCCACTACACTCGGGAATTGATTTTGAACAATTTTGTTGTGTCATTCAGGTCGTATATAAGTCAAGAAAATAGTTTCTAAAGTGATACTAATTACTCGCCTTATCGAACCGACGTCGAATCAAATGTCACAGCTGTCACTGCAATTCTTGTCGAATGAAGTACTTGCATAATTTCTATGTGTCCACTACACTCGGGAATTGATTTTGAACAATTTTGTTGTGTCATTCAGGTCGTATATTAGTCAAGAAAATAGTTTCTAAAGTGATACTAATTACTCGCCTTATCGAACCGACGTCGAATCAAATGTCACAGCTGTCACTGCAATTCTTGTCGAATGAAGTACTTGCATAATTTCTATGTGTCCACTACACTCGGGAATTGATTTTGAACAATTTTGTTGTGTCATTCAGGTCGTATATAAGTCAAGAAAATAGTTTCTAAAGTGATACTAATTACTCGCCTTATCGAACCGACGTCGAATCAAATGTCAGGGCAGTCACTGCGATTCTTGTCGAATGAAGTACTTGCATAATTTCTATGTGTCCACTACACTCGGGAATTGATTTTGAACAATATTGTTGTGTCATTCAGGTCGTATATTAGTCAAGAAAATAGTTTCTAAAGTGATACTAATTACTCGCCTTATCGAACCGACGTCGAATCAAATGTCACGGCAGTCACTGCGATTCTTGTCGAATTAAGTACTTGCATAATTTCTATGTGTCCACTACACTCGGGAATTGAGTTTGAACAATTTTGTTGTGTCATTCAGGTCGTATATTAGTCAAGAAAATAGTTTCTAAAGTGATACTAATTACTCGCCTTATCGAACCGACGTCGAATCAAATGTCAGGGCAGTCACTGCGATTCTTGTCGAATGAAGTACTTGCATAATTTCTATGTGTCCACTACACTCGGGAATTGATTTTGAACAATTTTGTTGTGTCATTCAGGTCGTATATTAGTCACGAAAATAGTTTCTAAAGTGATACTAATTACTCGCCTTATCACTCGACGTCGAATCAAATGTCACGGCAGTCACTGCAATTCTTGTCGAATTAAGTACTTGCATAATTTCTATGTGTCCACTACACTCGGGAATTGATTTTGAACAATTTTGTTGTGTCATTCAGGTCGTATATTAGTCAAGAAAATAGTTTCTAAAGTGATACTAATTACTCGCCTTATCGAACCGACGTCGAATCAAATGTCAGGGCAGTCACTGCGATTCTTGTCGAATGAAGTACTTGCATAATTTCTATGTGTCCACTACACTCGGGAATTGATTTTGAACAATTTTGTTGTGTCATTCAGGTCGTATATAAGTCAAGAAAATAGTTTCTAAAGTGATACTAATTACTCGCCTTATCGAACCGACGTCGAATCAAATGTCACAGCTGTCACTGCAATTCTTGTCGAATGAAGTACTTGCATAATTTCTATGTGTCCACTACACTCGGGAATTGATTTTGAACAATTTTGTTGTGTCATTCAGGTCGTATATTAGTCAAGAAAATAGTTTCTAAAGTGATACTAATTACTCGCCTTATCGAACCGACGTCGAATCAAATGTCAGGGCAGTCACTGCGATTCTTGTCGAATGAAGTACTTGCATAATTTCTATGTGTCCACTACACTCGGGAATTGATTTTGAACAATTTTGTTGTGTCATTCAGGTCGTATATTAGTCAAGAAAATAGTTTCTAAAGTGATACTAATTACTCGCCTTATCGAACCGACGTCGAATCAAATGTCAGGGCAGTCACTGCGATTCTTGTCGAATGAAGTACTTGCATAATTTCTATGTGTCCACTACACTCGGGAATTGATTTTGAACAATTTTGTTGTGTCATTCAGGTCGTATATTAGTCAAGAAAATAGTTTCTAAAGTGATACTAATTACTCGCCTTATCGAACCGACGTCGAATCAAATGTCAGGGCAGTCACTGCGATTCTTGTCGAATGAAGTACTTGCATAATTTCTATGTGTCCACTACACTCGGGAATTGATTTTGAACAATATTGTTGTGTCATTCAGGTCGTATATTAGTCAAGAAAATAGTTTCTAAAGTGATACTAATTACTCGCCTTATCGAACCGACGTCGAATCAAATGTCACAGCTGTCACTGCAATTCTTGTCGAATGAAGTACTTGCATAATTTCTATGTGTCCACTACACTCGGGAATTGATTTTGAACAATTTTGTTGTGTCATTCAGGTCGTATATAAGTCAAGAAAATAGTTTCTAAAGTGATACTAATTACTCGCCTTATCGAACCGACGTCGAATCAAATGTCACGGCAGTCACTGCAATTCTTGTCGAATTAAGTACTTGCATAATTTCTATGTGTCCACTACACTCGGGAATTGATTTTGAACAATTTTGTTGTGTCATTCAGGTCGTATATTAGTCAAGAAAATAGTTTCTAAAGTGATACCAATTACTCGCCTTATCGAACCGACGTCGAATCAAATGTCACAGCTGTCACTGTAATTCTTGTCGAATTAAGTACTTGCATAATTTCTATGTGTCCACTACACTCGGGAATTGATTTTGAACAATTTTGTTGTGTCATTCAGGTCGTATATTAGTCAAGAAAATAGTTTCTAAAGTGATACCAATTACTCGCCTTATCAAACTGACGTCGAATTAAATGTCACGGCTGTCACTGCAATTCTTGTCGAATTAAGTACTTGCATAATTTCTATGTGTCCACTACACTCGGGAATTGATTTTGAACAATTTTGTTGTGTCATTCAGGTCGTATATTATTCGAAAAAATAGTTTCTAAAGTGATACTGATTACTGGCCTTATCAAACTGACGTCGAATTAAATTTCACGGCTGTCACTGCAATTCTTGTCGATTTAAGTACTTGCATAATTTCTATGTGTCCACTACACTCGGGAATCGATTTTGAACAATTTTGTTGTGTCATTCAGGTCGTATATTAGTCAAGAAAATAGTTTCTAAAGTGATACTGATTACTGGCCTTATCAAACTGACGTCGAATCAAATGTCACGGCAGTCACTGCGATTATTGTCGAATTAAGTACTTGCATAATTTCTATGTGTCCACTACACTCGGGAATTGATTTTGAACAATTTTGTTGTGTCATTCAGGTCGTATATTAGTCAAGAAAATGGTTTCTGAAGTGATACTAATTACTCGCCTTATCGAACCGACGTCGAATCAAATGTCACGGCTGTCACTGCGATTATTGTCGAATTAAGTACTTGCATAATTTCTATGTGTCCACTACACTCGGGAATTGATTTTGAACAATTTTGTTGTGTCATTCAGGTCGTATATTAGTCAAGAAAATAGTTTCTAAAGTGATACTAATTACTCGCCTTATCGAACCGACGTCGAATCAAATGTCACGGCAGTCACTGCAATTCTTGTCGAATTAAGTACTTGCATAATTTCTATGTGTCCACTACACTTGGGAATTGATTTTGAACAATTATGTTGTGTCATTCAGGTCGTATATTAGTCAAGAAAATAGTTTCTAGATAGATACTAATTACTCGCCTTATCGAACCGACGTCGAATCAAATGTCACGCCTGTCACTGCAATTCTTTTCGAATCAAGTACTTGCATAATTTCTATGTGTCCACTACACTCGGGAATTGATTTTAAACAATTATGTTGTGTCATTCAGGTCGTATATTATCCGAAAAAATAGTTTCTAAAGTGATACTGATTACTGGCCTTATCAAACTGACGTCGAATTAAATTTCACGGCTGTCACTGCAATTCTTGTCGATTTAAGTACTTGCATAATTTCTATGTGTCCACTACACTCGGGAATTGATTTTGAACAATTTTGTTGTGTCATTCAGGTCGTATATTAGTCAAGAAAATAGTTTCTAAAGTGATACTAATTACTCGCCTTATCGAACCGACGTCGAATCAAATGTCACGGCTGTCACTGCGATTATTGTCGAATTAAGTACTTGCATAATTTCTATGTGTCCACTACACTCGGGAATTGATTTTGAACAATTTTGTTGTGTCATTCAGGTCGTATATTAGTCAAGAAAATAGTTTCTAAAGTGATACTAATTACTCGCCTTATCGAACCGACGTCGAATCAAATGTCACGGCAGTCACTGCAATTCTTGTCGAATTAAGTACTTGCATAATTTCTATGTGTCCACTACACTCGGGAATTGATTTTGAACAATTTTGTTGTGTCATTCAGGTCGTATATTAGTCAAGAAAATAGTTTCTAAAGTGATACTAATTACTCGCCTTATCGAACCGACGTCGAATCAAATGTCAGGGCAGTCACTGCGATTCTTGTCGAATTAAGTACTTGCATAATTTCTATGTGTCCACTACACTCGGGAATTGATTTTGAACAATTTTGTTGTGTCATTCAGGTCGTATATAAGTCAAGAAAATAGTTTCTAAAGTGATACTAATTACTCGCCTTATCGAACCGACGTCGAATCAAATGTCACAGCTGTCACTGCAATTCTTGTCGAATGAAGTACTTGCATAATTTCTATGTGTCCACTACACTCGGGAATTGATTTTGAACAATTTTGTTGTGTCATTCAGGTCGTATATAAGTCAAGAAAATAGTTTCTAAAGTGATACTAATTACTCGCCTTATCGAACCGACGTCGAATCAAATGTCACAGCTGTCACTGCAATTCTTGTCGAATGAAGTACTTGCATAATTTCTATGTGTCCACTACACTCGGGAATTGATTTTGAACAATTTTGTTGTGTCATTCAGGTCGTATATAAGTCAAGAAAATAGTTTCTAAAGTGATACTAATTACTCGCCTTATCGAACCGACGTCGAATCAAATGTCACGGCAGTCACTGCAATTCTTGTCGAATTAAGTACTTGCATAATTTCTATGTGTCCACTACACTCGGGAATTGATTTTGAACAATTTTGTTGTGTCATTCAGGTCGTATATTAGTCAAGAAAATAGTTTCTAAAGTGATACTAATTACTCGCCTTATCGAACCGACGTCGAATCAAATGTCACGGCAGTCACTGCAATTCTTGTCGAATTAAGTACTTGCATAATTTCTATGTGTCCACTACACTCGGGAATTGATTTTGAACAATTTTGTTGTGTCATTCAGGTCGTATATTAGTCAAGAAAATAGTTTCTAAAGTGATACCAATTACTCGCCTTATCAAACTGACGTCGAATTAAATGTCACGGCTGTCACTGCAATTCTTGTCGAATTAAGTACTTGCATAATTTCTATGTGTCCACTACACTCGGGAATTGATTTTGAACAATTTTGTTGTGTCATTCAGGTCGTATATAAGTCAAGAAAATAGTTTCTAAAGTGATACTAATTACTCGCCTTATCGAACCGACGTCAAATCAAATGTCACGGCAGTCACTGCGATTCTTGTGGAATTAAGTCCTTGCATAATTTCTATGTGTCCACTACACTCGGGAATTGATTTTGAACAATTTTGTTGTGTCATTCAGGTCGTATATAAGTCAAGAAAATAGTTTCTAAAGTGATACTAATTACTCGCCTTATCGAAACGACGTCGAATCAAATGTCACGGCAGTCACTGCGATTCTTGTGGAATTAAGTCCTTGCATAATTTCTATGTGTCCACTACACTCGGGAATTGATTTTGAACAATTTTGTTGTGTCATTCAGGTCGTATATAAGTCAAGAAAATAGTTTCTAAAGTGATACTAATTACCCGCCTTATCGAACCGACGTCGAATCAAATGTCACGCCTGTCACTGCAATTCTTGTCGAATTAAGTCCTTGCATAATTTCTATGTGTCCACTACACTCGGGAATTGATTTTGAACAATTTTGTTGTGTCATTCAGGTCGTATATAAGTCAAGAAAATAGTTTCTAAAGTGATACTAATTACTCGCCTTATCGAACCGACGTCAAATCAAATGTCACGGCAGTCACTGCAATTCTTGTCGAATTAAGTCCTTGCATAATTTCTATGTGTCCACTACACTCGGGAATTGATTTTGAACAATTTTGTTGTGTCATTCAGGTCGTATATAAGTCAAGAAAATAGTTTCTAAAGTGATACTAATTACTCGCCTTATCGAACCGACGTCGAATCAAATGTCACGGCAGTCACTGCGATTCTTGTCGAATTAAGTACTTGCATAATTTCTATGTGTCCACTACACTCGGGAATTGATTTTGAACAATTTTGTTGTGTCATTCAGGTCGTATATTAGTCAAGAAAATAGTTTCTAAAGTGATACTAATTACTCGCCTTATCGAACCGACGTCGAATCAAATGTCACGGCAGTCACTGCGATTCTTGTCGAATTAAGTCCTTGCATAATTTCTATGTGTCCACTACACTCGGGAATTGATTTTGAACAATTTTGTTGTGTCATTCAGGTCGTATATTAGTCAAGAAAATAGTTTCTAGATAGATACTAATTACTCGCCTTATCGAACCGACGTCGAATCAAATGTCACGCCTGTCACTGCAATTCTTGTCGAATTAAGTCCTTGCATAATTTCTATGTGTCCACTACACTCGGGAATTGATTTTGAACAATTTTGTTGTGTCATTCAGGTCGTATATAAGTCAAGAAAATAGTTTCTAAAGTGATACTAATTACTCGCCTTATCGAACCGACGTCAAATCAAATGTCACGGCAGTCACTGCAATTCTTGTCGAATTAAGTCCTTGCATAATTTCTATGTGTCCACTACACTCGGGAATTGATTTTGAACAATTTTGTTGTGTCATTCAGGTCGTATATAAGTCAAGAAAATAGTTTCTAAAGTGATACTAATTACTCGCCTTATCGAACCGACGTCGAATCAAATGTCACGGCAGTCACTGCGATTCTTGTCGAATTAAGTACTTGCATAATTTCTATGTGTCCACTACACTCGGGAATTGATTTTGAACAATTTTGTTGTGTCATTCAGGTCGTATATTAGTCAAGAAAATAGTTTCTAAAGTGATACTAATTACTCGCCTTATCGAACCGACGTCGACTCAAATGTCACGGCAGTCACTGCAATTCTTGTCGAATTAAGTACTTGCATAATTTCTATGTGTCCACTACACTTGGGAATTGATTTTGAACAATTTTGTTGTGTCATTCAGGTCGTATATTAGTCAAGAAAATAGTTTCTAAAGTGATACCAATTACTCGCCTTATCGAACCGACGTCGAATCAAATGTCACAGCTGTCACTGCAATTCTTTTCGAATTAAGTACTTGCATAATTTCTATGTGTCCACTACACTCGGGAATTGATTTTGAACAATTTTGTTGTGTCATTCAGGTCGTATATTAGTCAAGAAAATAGTTTCTAAAGTGATACTAATTACTCGCCTCATCGAACCGACGTCGAATCAAATGTCACGGCTGTCACTGCGATTATTGTCGAATTAAGTACTTGCATAATTTCTATGTGTCCACTACACTTGGGAATTGATTTTAAACAATTTTGTTGTGTCATTAAGATCGTATATTAGTCAAGAAAATAGTTTCTAAAGTGATACTAATTACTCGCCTTATCGAACCGACGTCGAATCAAATGTCACGGCAGTCACTGCGATTCTTGTCGAATTAAGTACTTGCATAATTTCTATGTGTCCACTACACTCGGGAATTGATTTTGAACAATTTTATTGTGTCATTCAGGTCGTATATAAGTCAAGAAAATAGTTTCTAAAGTGATACTAATTACCCGCCTTATCGAACCGACGTCGAATCAAATGTCACGGCAGTCACTGCAATTCTTGTCGAATTAAGTACTTGCATAATTTCTATGTGTCCACTACACTCGGGAATTGATTTTGAACAATTTTGTTGTGTCATTCAGGTCGTATGTGAGTCAAGAAAATAGTTTCTAAAGTGATACTAATTACCCGCCTTATCGAACCGACGTCGAATCAAATGTCACGGCAGTCACTGCGATTCTTGTCGAATTAAGTACTTGCATAATTTCTATGTGTCCACTACACTCGGGAATTGATTTTGAACAATTTTGTTGTGTCATTCAGGTCGTATGTAAGTCAAGAAAATAGTTTCTAAAGTGATACTAATTACTCGCCTTATCGAACCGACGTCGAATCAAATGTCACAGCTGTCACTGCAATTCTTGTCGAATTAAGTACTTGCATAATTTCTATGTGTCCACTACACTTGGGAATTGATTTTGAACAATTATGTTGTGTCATTCAGGTCGTATATTAGTCAAGAAAATAGTTTGTAAAGTGATACTAATTACTCGCCTTATCGAACCGACGTCGAATCAGATGTCACGGCAGTCACTGCGATTCTTGTCGAATTAAGTACTTGCATAATTTCTATGTGTCCACTACACTCGGGAACTGATTTTGAACTATTTTGTTGTGTCATTCAGGTCGTATGTAAGTCAAGAAAATAGTTTCTAAAGTGATACTAATTACTCGCCTTATCGAACCGACGTCGAATCAAATGTCACAGCTGTCACTGCAATTCTTGTCGAATTAAGTACTTGCATAATTTCTATGTGTCCACTACACTCGGGAATTGATTTTAAACAATTTCGTTGTGTCATTCAGGTCGTATATTATTCGAAAAAATAGTTTCTAAAGTGATACTGATTACTGGCCTTATCAAACTGACGTCGAATTAAATTTCACGGCTGTCACTGCAATTCTTGTCGATTTAAGTACTTGCATAATTTCTATGTGTCCACTACACTCGGGAATTGATTTTAAACAATTTTGTTGTGTCATTCAGGTCGTATATTAGTCAAGAAAATAGTTTCTTAAGTGATACTAATTACTCGCCTTATCGAACCGACGTCGAATCAAATGTCAGGGCAGTCACTGCGATTCTTGTCGAATTAAGTACTTGCATAATTTCTATGTGTCCACTACACTCGGGAATTGATTTTGAACAATTTTGTTGTGTCATTCAGGTCGTATGTAAGTCAAGAAAATAGTTTCTAAAGTGATACTAATTACTCGCCTTATCGAACCGACGTCGAATCAAATGCCAGGGCAGTCACTGCGATTCTTGTCGAATTAAGTACTTGCATAATTTCTATGTGTCCACTACACTCGGGAATTGATTTTGAACAATTTTGTTGTGTCATTCAGGTCGTATATTAGTCAAGAAAATAGTTTCTAGAGTGATACTAATTACTCGCCTTATCGAACCGACGTCGAATCAAATGTCACGCCTGTCACTGCAATTCTTTTCGAATCAAGTACTTGCATAATTTCTATGTGTCCACTACACTCGGGAATTGATTTTAAACAATTTTGTTGTGTCATTCAGGTCGTATATTATTCGAAAAAATAGTTTCTAAAGTGATACTGATTACTGGCCTTATCAAACTGACGTCGAATTAAATTTCACGGCTGTCACTGCAATTCTTGTCGATTTAAGTACTTGCATAATTTCTATGTGTCCACTACACTCGGGAATCGATTTTGAACAATTTTGTTGTGTCATTCAGGTCGTATATTAGTCAAGAAAATAGTTTCTAAAGTGATACTGATTACTGGCCTTATCAAACTGACGTCGAATCAAATGTCACGGCAGTCACTGCGATTATTGTCGAATTAAGTACTTGCATAATTTCTATGTGTCCACTACACTCGGGAATTGATTTTGAACAATTTTGTTGTGTCATTCAGGTCGTATATTAGTCAAGAAAATAGTTTCTAAAGTGATACTAATTACTCGCCTTATCGAACCGACGTCGAATCAAATGTCACGGCTGTCACTGCGATTATTGTCGAATTAAGTACTTGCATAATTTCTATGTGTCCACTACACTCGGGAATTGATTTTGAACAATTTTGTTGTGTCATTCAGGTCGTATATTAGTCAAGAAAATAGTTTCTAAAGTGATACTAATTACTCGCCTTATCGAACCGACGTCGAATCAAATGTCACGGCAGTCACTGCAATTCTTGTCGAATTAAGTACTTGCATAATTTCTATGTGTCCACTACACTCGGGAATTGATTTTGAACAATTTCGTTGTGTCATTCAGGTCGTATATAAGTCAAGAAAATAGTTTCTAAAGTGATACTAATTACTCGCCTTATCGAACCGACGTCGAATCAAATGTCACAGCTGTCACTGCAATTCTTGTCGAATTAAGTACTTGCATAATTTCTATGTGTCCACTACACTCGGGAATTGATTTTGAACAATTTTGTTGTGTCATTCAGGTCGTATATTAGTCAAGAAAATAGTTTCTAAAGTGATACTAATTACTCGCCTTATCAAACTGACGTCGAATCAAATGTCACGGCAGTCACTGCGATTCTTGTCGAATTAAGTACTTGCATAATTTCTATGTGTCCACTACACTCGGGAATTGATTTTGAACAATTTTGTTGTGTCATTCAGGTCGTATATTAGTCAAGAAAATAGTTTCTAAAGTGATACTAATTACTCGCCTTATCAAACTGACGTCGAATCAAATGTCACGGCAGTCACTGCGATTCTTGTCGAATTAAGTACTTGCATAATTTCTATGTGTCCACTACACTCGGGAATTGATTTTGAACAATTTTGTTGTGTCATTCAGGTCGTATATTAGTCAAGAAAATAGTTTCTAAAGTGATACTAATTACTCGCCTTATCGAACCGACGTCGAATCAAATGTCACGGCAGTCACTGCAATTCTTGTCGAATTAAGTCCTTGCATAATTTCTATGTGTCCACTACACTCGGGAATTGATTTTGAACAATTTTGTTGTGTCATTCAGGTCGTATATAAGTCAAGAAAATAGTTTCTAAAGTGATACTAATTACTCGCCTTATCGAAACGACGTCGAATCAAATGTCACGGCAGTCACTGCGATTCTTGTCGAATTAAGTACTTGCATAATTTCTATGTGTCCACTACACTCGGGAATTGATTTTGAACAATTTTGTTGTGTCATTCAGGTCGTATATAAGTCAAGAAAATAGTTTCTAAAGTGATACTAATTACTCGCCTTATCGAACCGACGTCGAATCAAATGTCACGCCTGTCACTGCAATTCTTGTCGAATTAAGTACTTGCATAATTTCTATGTGTCCACTACACTCGGGAATTGATTTTGAACAATTTTGTTGTGTCATTCAGGTCGTATATTAGTCAAGAAAATAGTTTCTAAAGTGATACTAATTACTCGCCTTATCGAACCGACGTCAAATCAAATGTCACGGCAGTCACTGCAATTCTTGTCGAATTAAGTCCTTGCATAATTTCTATGTGTCCACTACACTCGGGAATTGATTTTGAACAATTTTGTTGTGTCATTCAGGTCGTATATAAGTCAAGAAAATAGTTTCTAAAGTGATACTAATTACTCGCCTTATCGAACCGACGTCGAATCAAATGTCACGGCAGTCACTGCGATTCTTGTCGAATTAAGTACTTGCATAATTTCTATGTGTCCACTACACTCGGGAATTGATTTTGAACAATTTTGTTGTGTCATTCAGGTCGTATATTAGTCAAGAAAATAGTTTCTAAAGTGATACTAATTACTCGCCTTATCGAACCGACGTCGAATCAAATGTCACGGCAGTCACTGCGATTCTTGTCGAATTAAGTACTTGCATAATTTCTATGTGTCCACTACACTCGGGAATTGATTTTGAACAATTTTGTTGTGTCATTCAGGTCGTATATAAGTCAAGAAAATAGTTTCTAGATAGATACTAATTACTCGCCTTATCGAACCGACGTCGAATCAAATGTCACGCCTGTCACTGCAATTCTTGTCGAATTAAGTCCTTGCATAATTTCTATGTGTCCACTACACTCGGGAATTGATTTTGAACAATTTTGTTGTGTCATTCAGGTCGTATATAAGTCAAGAAAATAGTTTCTAAAGTGATACTAATTACTCGCCTTATCGAACCGACGTCAAATCAAATGTCACGGCAGTCACTGCAATTCTTGTCGAATTAAGTCCTTGCATAATTTCTATGTGTCCACTACACTCGGGAATTGATTTTGAACAATTTTGTTGTGTCATTCAGGTCGTATATAAGTCAAGAAAATAGTTTCTAAAGTGATACTAATTACTCGCCTTATCGAACCGACGTCGAATCAAATGTCACGGCAGTCACTGCGATTCTTGTCGAATTAAGTACTTGCATAATTTCTATGTGTCCACTACACTCGGGAATTGATTTTGAACAATTTTGTTGTGTCATTCAGGTCGTATATTAGTCAAGAAAATAGTTTCTAAAGTGATACTAATTACTCGCCTTATCGAACCGACGTCGACTCAAATGTCACGACAGTCACTGCAATTCTTGTCGAATTAAGTACTTGCATAATTTCTATGTGTCCACTACACTTGGGAATTGATTTTGAACAATTTTGTTGTGTCATTCAGGTCGTATATTAGTCAAGAAAATAGTTTCTAAAGTGATACCAATTACTCGCCTTATCGAACCGACGTCGAATCAAATGTCACAGCTGTCACTGCAATTCTTTTCGAATTAAGTACTTGCATAATTTCTATGTGTCCACTACACTCGGGAATTGATTTTGAACAATTTTGTTGTGTCATTCAGGTCGTATATTAGTCAAGAAAATAGTTTCTAAAGTGATACTAATTACTCGCCTCATCGAACCGACGTCGCATCAAATGTCACGGCTGTCACTGCGATTATTGTCGAATTAAGTACTTGCATAATTTCTATGTGTCCACTACACTTGGGAATTGATTTTAAACAATTTTGTTGTGTCATTAAGATCGTATATTAGTCAAGAAAATAGTTTCTAAAGTGATACTAATTACTCGCCTTATCGAACCGACGTCGAATCAAATGTCACGGCAGTCACTGCGATTCTTGTCGAATTAAGTACTTGCATAATTTCTATGTGTCCACTACACTCGGGAATTGATTTTGAACAATTTTATTGTGTCATTCAGGTCGTATATAAGTCAAGAAAATAGTTTCTAAAGTGATACTAATTACCCGCCTTATCGAACCGACGTCGAATCAAATGTCACGGCAGTCACTGCAATTCTTGTCGAATTAAGTACTTGCATAATTTCTATGTGTCCACTACACTCGGGAATTGATTTTGAACAATTTTGTTGTGTCATTCAGGTCGTATGTGAGTCAAGAAAATAGTTTCTAAAGTGATACTAATTACTCGCCTTATCGAACCGACGTCGAATCAAATGTCACAGCTGTCACTGCAATTCTTGTCGAATTAAGTACTTGCATAATTTCTATGTGTCCACTACACTTGGGAATTGATTTTGAACAATTATGTTGTGTCATTCAGGTCGTATATTAGTCAAGAAAATAGTTTGTAAAGTGATACTAATTACTCGCCTTATCGAACCGACGTCGAATCAGATGTCACGGCAGTCACTGCGATTCTTGTCGAATTAAGTACTTGCATAATTTCTATGTGTCCACTACACTCGGGAACTGATTTTGAACTATTTTGTTGTGTCATTCAGGTCGTATGTAAGTCAAGAAAATAGTTTCTAAAGTGATACTAATTACTCGCCTTATCGAACCGACGTCGAATCAAATGTCACAGCTGTCACTGCAATTCTTGTCGAATTAAGTACTTGCATAATTTCTATGTGTCCACTACACTCGGGACTTGATTTTGAACAATTTTGTTGTGTCATTCAGGTCGTATATGAGCCAAGAAAATAGTTTCTAGATTGATACTAATTACTCGCCTTATCGAACCGACGTCGAATCAAATGTCACAGCTGTCACTGCAATTCTTGTCGAATTAAGTACTTGCATAATTTCTATGTGTCCACTACACTCGGGAATTGATTTTAAACAATTTTGTTGTGTCATTCAGGTCGTATATTAGTCAAGAAAATAGTTTCTTAAGTGATACTAATTACTCGCCTTATCGAACCGACGTCGAATCAAATGTCAGGGCAGTCACTGCGATTCTTGTCGAATTAAGTACTTGCATAATTTCTATGTGTCCACTACACTCGGGAATTGATTTTGAACAATTTTGTTGTGTCATTCAGGTCGTATGTAAGTCAAGAAAATAGTTTCTAAAGTGATACTAATTACTCGCCTTATCGAACCGACGTCGAATCAAATGCCAGGGCAGTCACTGCGATTCTTGTCGAATTAAGTACTTGCATAATTTCTATGTGTCCACTACACTCGGGAATTGATTTTGAACAATTTTGTTGTGTCATTCAGGTCGTATATTAGTCAAGAAAATAGTTTCTAGAGTGATACTAATTACTCGCCTTATCGAACCGACGTCGAATCAAATGTCACGCCTGTCACTGCAATTCTTTTCGAATCAAGTACTTGCATAATTTCTATGTGTCCACTACACTCGGGAATTGATTTTAAACAATTTTGTTGTGTCATTCAGGTCGTATATTATTCGAAAAAATAGTTTCTAAAGTGATACTGATTACTGGCCTTATCAAACTGACGTCGAATTAAATTTCACGGCTGTCACTGCAATTCTTGTCGATTTAAGTACTTGCATAATTTCTATGTGTCCACTACACTCGGGAATCGATTTTGAACAATTTTGTTGTGTCATTCAGGTCGTATATTAGTCAAGAAAATAGTTTCTAAAGTGATACTGATTACTGGCCTTATCAAACTGACGTCGAATCAAATGTCACGGCAGTCACTGCGATTATTGTCGAATTAAGTACTTGCATAATTTCTATGTGTCCACTACACTCGGGAATTGATTTTGAACAATTTTGTTGTGTCATTCAGGTCGTATATTAGTCAAGAAAATAGTTTCTAAAGTGATACTAATTACTCGCCTTATCGAACCGACGTCGAATCAAATGTCACGGCTGTCACTGCGATTATTGTCGAATTAAGTACTTGCATAATTTCTATGTGTCCACTACACTCGGGAATTGATTTTGAACAATTTTGTTGTGTCATTCAGGTCGTATATTAGTCAAGAAAATAGTTTCTAAAGTGATACTAATTACTCGCCTTATCGAACCGACGTCGAATCAAATGTCACGGCAGTCACTGCAATCCTTGTCGAATTAAGTACTTGCATAATTTCTATGTGTCCACTACTCTCGGGAATTGATTTTGAACAATTTTGTTGTGTCATTCAGGTCGTATATAAGTCAAGAAAATAGTTTCTAAAGTGATACTAATTACTCGCCTTATCGAACCGACGTCGAATCAAATGTCACAGCTGTCACTGCAATTCTTGTCGAATTAAGTACTTGCATAATTTCTATGTGTCCACTACACTCGGGAATTGATTTTGAACAATTTTGTTGTGTCATTCAGGTCGTATATCAGTCAAGAAAATAGTTTCTAAAGTGATACTAATTACTCGCCTTATCAAACTGACGTCGAATCAAATGTCACGGCAGTCACTGCGATTCTTGTCGAATTAAGTACTTGCATAATTTCTATGTGTCCACTACACTCGGGAATTGATTTTGAACAATTTTGTTGTGTCATTCAGGTCGTATATCAGTCAAGAAAATAGTTTCTAAAGTGATACTAATTACTCGCCTTATCAAACTGACGTCGAATCAAATGTCACGGCAGTCACTGCGATTCTTGTCGAATTAAGTACTTGCATAATTTCTATGTGTCCACTACACTCGGGAATTGATTTTGAACAATTTTGTTGTGTCATTCAGGTCGTATATGAGTCAAGAAAATAGTTTCTAAAGTGATACTAATTACTCGCCTTATCGAACCGACGTCAAATCAAATGTCACGGCAGTCACTGCGATTCTTGTCGAATTAAGTCCTTGCATAATTTCTATGTGTCCACTACACTCGGGAATTGATTTTGAACAATTTTGTTGTGTCATTCAGGTCGTATATAAGTCAAGAAAATAGTTTCTAAAGTGATACTAATTACTCGCCTTATCGAACCGACGTCGAATCAAATGTCACGGCTGTCACTGCGATTATTGTCGAATTAAGTACTTGCATAATTTCTATGTGTCCACTACACTCGGGAATTGATTTTGAACAATTTTGTTGTGTCATTCAGGTCGTATATTAGTCAAGAAAATAGTTTCTAAAGTGATACTAATTACTCGCCTTATCGAACCGACGTCGAATCAAATGTCACAGCTGTCACTGCAATTCTCGTCGAATTAAGTACTTGCATAATTTCTATGTGTCCACTACACTCGGGAATTGATTTTGAACAATTTTGTTGTGTCATTCAGGTCGTATATTAGTCAAGAAAATAGTTTCTAAAGTGATACTAATTACGCGCCTTATCGAACCGACGTCGAATCAAATGTCACAGCTGTCACTGCAATTCTCGTCGAATTAAGTACTTGCATAATTTCTATGTGTCCACTACACTCGGGAATTGATTTTGAACAATTTTGTTGTGTCATTCAGGTCGTATATAAGTCAAGAAAATAGTTTCTAAAGTGATACTAATTACTCGCCTTATCGAACCGACGTTGAATCAAATGTCACGGCAGTCACTGCAATTCTTGTCGAATTAAGTACTTGCATAATTTCTATGTGTCCACTACACTCGGGAATTGATTTTGAACAATTTTGTTGTGTCATTCAGGTCATATATTAGTCAAGAAAATAGTTTCTAAAGTGATACTAATTACTCGCCTTATCGAACCGACGTCGAATCAAATGTCATAGCTGTCACTGCAATTCTTGTCGAATTAAGTACTTGCATAATTTCTATGTGTCCACTACACTCGGGAATTGATTTTGAACAATTTTGTTGTGTCATTCAGGTCGTATATTAGTCAAGAAAATAGTTTCTGAAGTGATACTAATTACTCGCCTTATCGAACCGACGTCGAATCAAATGTCACAGCTGTCACTGCAATTCTTGTCGAATTAAGTACTTGCATAATTTCTATGTGTCCACTACACTCGGGAATTGATTTTGAACAATTTTGTTGTGTCATTCAGGTCGTATATAAGTCAAGAAAATAGTTTCTAAAGTGATACTAATTACTCGCCTTATCGAACCGACGTCGAATCAAATGTCACGGCAGTCACTGCAATTCTTGTCGAATTAAGTACTTGCATAATTTCTATGTGTCCACTACACTCGGGAATTGATTTTGAACAATTTTGTTGTGTCATTCAGGTCGTATATTAGTCAAGAAAATAGTTTCTAAAGTGATACTAATTACTCGCCTTATCGGACCGACGTCGAATCAAATGTCACGGCAGTCACTGCGATTCTTGTCGAATTAAGTACTTGCATAATTTCTATGTGTCCACTACACTCGGGAATTGATTTTGAACAATTTTGTTGTGTCATTCAGGTCGTATATAAGTCAAGAAAATAGTTTCTAAAGTGATACTAATTACTCGCCTTATCGAACCGACGTCGAATCAAATGTCACGGCAGTCACTGCAATTCTTGTCGAATTAAGTACTTGCATAATTTCTATGTGTCCACTACACTCGAGAATTGATTTTGAACAATTTTGTTGTGTCATTCAGGTCGTATATTAGTCAAGAAAATAGTTTCTAAAGTGATACTAATTACTCGCCTTATCGAACCGACGTCGAATCAAATGTCACGCCTGTCACTGCAATTCTTTACGAATTAAGTACTTGCATAATTTCTATGTGTCCACTACACTCGGGAATTGATTTTGAACAATTTTGTTGTGTCATTCAGGTCGTATGTTAGTCAAGAAAATAGTTTCTAAAGTGATACTAATTACTCGCCTTATCGAACCGACGTCGAATCAAATGTCACAGCTGTCACTGCAATTCTTGTCGAATTAAGTACTTGCATAATTTGTATGTGTCTACTACGCTCGGGAATTGATTTTGAACAATTTTGTTGTGTCATTCAGGTCGTATATCAGTCAAGAAAATAGTTTCTAAAGTGATACTAATTACTCGCCTTATCGAACCGACGTCGAATCAAATGTCACGGCAGTCACTGCAATCCTTGTCGAATTAAGTACTTGCATAATTCGTATGTGTCTACTACGCTCGGGAATTGATTTTGAACAATTTTGTTGTGTCATTTAGGTCGTATGTTAGTCAAAAAAATAGTTTCTAAAGTGATACTAATTACTCGCCTTATCGAACCGACGTCGAATCAAATGTCACAGCTGTCACTGCAATTCTTGTCGAATTAAGTACTTGCATAATTCGTATGTGTCTACTACGCTCGGGAATTGATTTTGAACAATTTTGTTGTGTCATTCAGGTCGTATATCAGTCAAGAAAATAGTTTCTAAAGTGATACTAATTACTCGCCTTATCGAACCGACGTCGAATCAAATGTCACGGCAGTCACTGCGATTCTTGTCGAATTAAGTACTTGCATAATTTCTATGTGTCCACTACACTCGGGAATTGATTTTGAACAATTTTGTTGTGTCATTTAGGTCGTATGTTAGTCAAGAAAATAGTTTCTAAAGTGATACTGATTACTGGCCTTATCAAACTGACGTCGAATCAAATGTCACGGCAGTCACTGCGATTCTTGTCGAATTAAGTACTTGCATAATTTCTATGTGTCCACTACACTCGGGAATTGATTTTGAACAATTTTGTTGTGTCATTCAGGTCGTATATCAGTCAAGAAAATAGTTTCTAAAGTGATACTAATTACTCGCCTTATCAAACTGACGTCGAATCAAATGTCACGGCAGTCACTGCGATTCTTGTCGAATTAAGTACTTGCATAATTTTTATGTGTCCACTACGCTCGGGAATTGATTTTGAACAATTTTGTTGTGTCATTCAGGTCGTATATTAGTCAAGAAAATAGTTTCTAAAGTGATACTAATTACTCGCCTTATCGAACCGACGTCGAATCAAATGTCACGGCAGTCACTGCAATCCTTGTCGAATTAAGTACTTGCATAATTTCTATGTGTCCACTACTCTCGGGAATTGATTTTGAACAATTTTGTTGTGTCATTTAGGTCGTATATAAGTCAAGAAAATAGTTTCTAAAGTGATACTAATTACTCGCCTTATCGAACCGACGTCGAATCAAATGTCACAGCTGTCACTGCAATTCTTGTCGAATTAAGTACTTGCATAATTTCTATGTGTCCACTACACTCGGGAATTGATTTTGAACAATTTTGTTGTGTCATTCAGGTCGTATATTAGTCAAGAAAATAGTTTCTAAAGTGATACTAATTACTCGCCTTATCGAACCGACGTCGAATCAAATGTCACAGCTGTCACTGCAATTCTTGTCGAATTAAGTACTTGCATAATTTCTATGTGTCCACTACACTCGGGAATTGATTTTGAACAATTTTGTTGTGTCATTCAGGTCGTATATTAGTCAAGAAAATAGTTTCTAAAGTGATACTAATTACTCGCCTTATCGAACCGACGTCGAATCAAATGTCACAGCTGTCACTGCAATCCTTGTCGAATTAAGTACTTGCATAATTTCTATGTGTCCACTACTCTCGGGAATTGATTTTGAACAATTTTGTTGTGTCATTCAGGTCGTATATAAGTCAAGAAAATAGTTTCTAAAGTGATACTAATTACTCGCCTTATCAAACTGACGTCGAATCAAATGTCACGGCAGTCACTGCGATTCTTGTCGAATTAAGTACTTGCATAATTTCTATGTGTCCACTACACTCGGGAATTGATTTTGAACAATTTTGTTGTGTCATTCAGGTCGTATATCAGTCAAGAAAATAGTTTCTAAAGTGATACTAATTACTCGCCTTATCAAACTGACGTCGAATCAAATGTCACGGCAGTCACTGCGATTCTTGTCGAATTAAGTACTTGCATAATTTTTATGTGTCCACTACGCTCGGGAATTGATTTTGAACAATTTTGTTGTGTCATTCAGGTCGTATATTAGTCAAGAAAATAGTTTCTAAAGTGATACTAATTACTCGCCTTATCGAACCGACGTCGAATCAAATGTCACAGCTGTCACTGCAATTCTCGTCGAATTAAGTACTTGCATAATTTCTATGTGTCCACTACACTCGGGAATTGATTTTGAACAATTTTGTTGTGTCATTCAGGTCGTATATAAGTCAAGAAAATAGTTTCTAAAGTGATACTAATTACTCGCCTTATCGAACCGACGTTGAATCAAATGTCACGGCAGTCACTGCAATTCTTGTCGAATTAAGTACTTGCATAATTTCTATGTGTCCACTACACTCGGGAATTGATTTTGAACAATTTTGTTGTGTCATTCAGGTCGTATATTAGTCAAGAAAATAGTTTCTAAAGTGATACTAATTACTCGCCTTATCGAACCGACGTCGAATCAAATGTCATAGCTGTCACTGCAATTCTTGTCGAATTAAGTACTTGCATAATTTCTATGTGTCCACTACACTCGGGAATTGATTTTGAACAATTTTGTTGTGTCATTCAGGTCGTATATTAGTCAAGAAAATAGTTTCTAAAGTGATACTAATTACTCGCCTTATCGAACCGACGTCGAATCAAATGTCACAGCTGTCACTGCAATTCTTGTCGAATTAAGTACTTGCATAATTTCTATGTGTCCACTACACTCGGGAATTGATTTTGAACAATTTTGTTGTGTCATTCAGGTCGTATATAAGTCAAGAAAATAGTTTCTAAAGTGATACTAATTACTCGCCTTATCGAACCGACGTCGAATCAAATGTCACGGCAGTCACTGCAATTCTTGTCGAATTAAGTACTTGCATAATTTCTATGTGTCCACTACACTCGGGAATTGATTTTGAACAATTTTGTTGTGTCATTCAGGTCGTATATTAGTCAAGAAAATAGTTTCTAAAGTGATACTAATTACTCGCCTTATCGAACCGACGTCGAATCAAATGTCACGGCAGTCACTGCGATTCTTGTCGAATTAAGTACTTGCATAATTTCTATGTGTCCACTACACTCGGGAATTGATTTTGAACAATTTTGTTGTGTCATTCAGGTCGTATATAAGTCAAGAAAATAGTTTCTAAAGTGATACTAATTACTCGCCTTATCGAACCGACGTCGAATCAAATGTCACGGCAGTCACTGCAATTCTTGTCGAATTAAGTACTTGCATAATTTCTATGTGTCCACTACACTCGGGAATTGATTTTGAACAATTTTGTTGTGTCATTCAGGTCGTATATTAGTCAAGAAAATAGTTTCTAAAGTGATACTAATTACTCGCCTTATCGAACCGACGTCGAATCAAATGTCACGCCTGTCACTGCAATTCTTTACGAATTAAGTACTTGCATAATTTCTATGTGTCCACTACACTCGGGAATTGATTTTGAACAATTTTGTTGTGTCATTCAGGTCGTATATCAGTCAAGAGAATAGTTTCTAAAGTGATACTAATTACTCGCCTTATCAAACTGACGTCGAATCAAATGTCACGGCAGTCACTGCGATTCTTGTCGAATTAAGTACTTGCATAATTTCTATGTGTCCACTACACTCGGGAATTGATTTTGAACAATTTTGTTGTGTCATTCAGGTCGTATATCAGTCAAGAGAATAGTTTCTAAAGTGATACTAATTACTCGCCTTATCAAACTGACGTCGAATCAAATGTCACGGCAGTCACTGCGATTCTTGTCGAATTAAGTACTTGCATAATTTTTATGTGTCCACTACGCTCGGGAATTGATTTTGAACAATTTTGTTGTGTCATTCAGGTCGTATATTAGTCAAGAAAATAGTTTCTAAAGTGATACTAATTACTCGCCTTATCGAACCGACGTCGAATCAAATGTCACAGCTGTCACTGCAATTCTCGTCGAATTAAGTACTTGCATAATTTCTATGTGTCCACTACACTCGGGAATTGATTTTGAACAATTTTGTTGTGTCATTCAGGTCGTATATTAGTCAAGAAAATAGTTTCTAAAGTGATACTAATTACGCGCCTTATCGAACCGACGTCGAATCAAATGTCACAGCTGTCACTGCAATTCTCGTCGAATTAAGTACTTGCATAATTTCTATGTGTCCACTACACTCGGGAATTGATTTTGAACAATTTTGTTGTGTCATTCAGGTCGTATATAAGTCAAGAAAATAGTTTCTAAAGTGATACTAATTACTCGCCTTATCGAACCGACGTTGAATCAAATGTCACGGCAGTCACTGCAATTCTTGTCGAATTAAGTACTTGCATAATTTCTATGTGTCCACTACACTCGGGAATTGATTTTGAACAATTTTGTTGTGTCATTCAGGTCGTATATTAGTCAAGAAAATAGTTTCTAAAGTGATACTAATTACTCGCCTTATCGAACCGACGTCGAATCAAATGTCATAGCTGTCACTGCAATTCTTGTCGAATTAAGTACTTGCATAATTTCTATGTGTCCACTACACTCGGGAATTGATTTTGAACAATTTTGTTGTGTCATTCAGGTCGTATATTAGTCAAGAAAATAGTTTCTAAAGTGATACTAATTACTCGCCTTATCGAACCGACGTCGAATCAAATGTCACAGCTGTCACTGCAATTCTTGTCGAATTAAGTACTTGCATAATTTGTATGTGTCTACTACGCTCGGGAATTGATTTTGAACAATTTTGTTGTGTCATTCAGGTCGTATATTAGTCAAGAAAATAGTTTCTAAAGTGATACTAATTACTCGCCTTATCGAACCGACGTCGAATCAAATGTCACAGCTGTCACTGCAATTCTTGTCGAATTAAGTACTTGCATAATTTGTATGTGTCTACTACGCTCGGGAATTGATTTTGAACAATTTTGTTGTGTCATTCAGGTCGTATATTAGTCAAGAAAATAGTTTCTAAAGTGATACTAATTACCCGCCTTATCGGACCGACGTCGAATCAAATAACACGGCAGTCACTGCAATTCTTGTCGAATTAAGTACCTGCATAATTTCTATGTGTCCACTACACTCAGGGATTGATTTTGAACAATTTTGTTGTGTCATTCAGGTCGTATATCAGTCAAGAAAATAGTTTCTAAAGTGATACTAATTACTCGCCTTATCGAACCGACGTCGAATCAAATGTCACGGCAGTCACTGCAATCCTTGTCGAATTAAGTACTTGCATAATTTCTATGTGTCCACTACACTCGGGAATTGATTTTGAACAATTTTGTTGTGTCATTCAGGTCGTATATCAGTCAAGAAAATAGTTTCTAAAGTGATACTAATTACTCGCCTTATCGAACCGACGTCGAATCAAATGTCACGGCAGTCACTGCAATCCTTGTCGAATTAAGTACTTGCATAATTTCTATGTGTCCACTACACTCGGAAATTGATTTTGAACAATTTTGTTGTGTCATTTAGGTCGTATATCAGTCAAGAAAATAGTTTCTAAAGTGATACTAATTACTCGCCTTATCAAACTGACGTCGAATCAAATGTCACGGCAGTCACTGCGATTCTTGTCGAATTAAGTACTTGCATAATTTTTATGTGTCCACTACGCTCGGGAATTGATTTTGAACAATTTTGTTGTGTCATTCAGGTCGTATATTAGTCAAGAAAATAGTTTCTAAAGTGATACTAATTACTCGCCTTATCGAACCGACGTCAAATCAAATGTCACGGCAGTCACTGCGATTCTTGTCGAATTAAGTCCTTGCATAATTTCTATGTGTCCACTACACTCGGGAATTGATTTTGAACAATTTTGTTGTGTCATTCAGGTCGTATATTAGTCAAGAAAATAGTTTCTAAAGTGATACTAATTACTCGCCTTATCGAACCGACGTCGAATCAAATGTCACGCCTGTCACTGCAATTCTTTACGAATTAAGTACTTGCATAATTTCTATGTGTCCACTACACTCGGGAATTGATTTTGAACAATTTTGTTGTGTCATTCAGGTCGTATGTTAGTCAAGAAAATAGTTTCTAAAGTGATACTAATTACTCGCCTTATCGAACCGACGTCGAATCAAATGTCACGGCAGTCACTGCAATCCTTGTCGAATTAAGTCCTTGCATAATTTCTATGTGTCCACTACACTCGGGAATTGATTTTGAACAATTTTGTTGTGTCATTCAGGTCGTATATAAGTCAAGAAAATAGTTTCTAAAGTGATACTAATTACTCGCCTTATCGAACCGACGTCGAATCAAATGTCACGGCAGTCACTGCGATTCTTGTCGAATTAAGTACTTGCATAATTTCTATGTGTCCACTACACTCGGGAATTGATTTTGAACAATTTTGTTGTGTCATTCAGGTCGTATATTAGTCAAGAAAATAGTTTCTAAAGTGATACTAATTACTCGCCTTATCGAACCGACGTCGAATCAAATGTCACGGCAGTCACTGCAATTCTTGTCGAATTAAGTACTTGCATAATTTCTATGTGTCCACTACACTCGGGAATTGATTTTGAACAATTTTGTTGTGTCATTCAGGTCGTATATAAGTCAAGAAAATAGTTTCTAAAGTGATACTAATTACTCGCCTTATCGAACCGACGTCGAATCAAATGTCACGGCAGTCACTGCGATTCTTGTCGAATTAAGTACTTGCATAATTTCTATGTGTCCACTACACTCGGGAATTGATTTTGAACAATTTTGTTGTGTCATTCAGGTCGTATATAAGTCAAGAAAATAGTTTCTAAAGTGATACTAATTACTCGCCTTATCGAACCGACGTCGAATCAAATGTCACGGCAGTCACTGCAATTCTTGTCGAATTAAGTACTTGCATAATTTCTATGTGTCCACTACACTCGGGAATTGATTTTGAACAATTTTGTTGTGTCATTCAGGTCGTATATTAGTCAAGAAAATAGTTTCTAAAGTGATACTAATTACTCGCCTTATCGAACCGACGTCGAATCAAATGTCACGCCTGTCACTGCAATTCTTTACGAATTAAGTACTTGCATAATTTCTATGTGTCCACTACACTCGGGAATTGATTTTGAACAATTTTGTTGTGTCATTTAGGTCGTATGTTAGTCAAGAAAATAGTTTCTAAAGTGATACTGATTACTGGCCTTATCAAACTGACGTCGAATCAAATGTCACGGCAGTCACTGCAATCCTTGTCGAATTAAGTACTTGCATAATTTCTATGTGTCCACTACACTCGGAAATTGATTTTGAACAATTTTGTTGTGTCATTTAGGTCGTATGTTAGTCAAGAAAATAGTTTCTAAAGTGATACTGATTACTGGCCTTATCAAACTGACGTCGAATCAAATGTCACGGCAGTCACTGCGATTCTTGTCGAATTAAGTACTTGCATAATTTCTATGTGTCCACTACACTCGGGAATTGATTTTGAACAATTTTGTTGTGTCATTCAGGTCGTATATCAGTCAAGAAAATAGTTTCTAAAGTGATACTAATTACTCGCCTTATCAAACTGACGTCGAATCAAATGTCACGGCAGTCACTGCGATTCTTGTCGAATTAAGTACTTGCATAATTTTTATGTGTCCACTACGCTCGGGAATTGATTTTGAACAATTTTGTTGTGTCATTCAGGTCGTATATTAGTCAAGAAAATAGTTTCTAAAGTGATACTAATTACTCGCCTTATCGAACCGACGTCGAATCAAATGTCACGGCAGTCACTGCAATCCTTGTCGAATTAAGTACTTGCATAATTTCTATGTGTCCACTACTCTCGGGAATTGATTTTGAACAATTTTGTTGTGTCATTTAGGTCGTATATAAGTCAAGAAAATAGTTTCTAAAGTGATACTAATTACTCGCCTTATCGAACCGACGTCGAATCAAATGTCACAGCTGTCACTGCAATTCTTGTCGAATTAAGTACTTGCATAATTTCTATGTGTCCACTACACTCGGGAATTGATTTTGAACAATTTTGTTGTGTCATTCAGGTCGTATATTAGTCAAGAAAATAGTTTCTAAAGTGATACTAATTACTCGCCTTATCGAACCGACGTCGAATCAAATGTCACAGCTGTCACTGCAATTCTTGTCGAATTAAGTACTTGCATAATTTCTATGTGTCCACTACACTCGGGAATTGATTTTGAACAATTTTGTTGTGTCATTCAGGTCGTATATTAGTCAAGAAAATAGTTTCTAAAGTGATACTAATTACTCGCCTTATCGAACCGACGTCGAATCAAATGTCACAGCTGTCACTGCAATCCTTGTCGAATTAAGTACTTGCATAATTTCTATGTGTCCACTACTCTCGGGAATTGATTTTGAACAATTTTGTTGTGTCATTCAGGTCGTATATAAGTCAAGAAAATAGTTTCTAAAGTGATACTAATTACTCGCCTTATCAAACTGACGTCGAATCAAATGTCACGGCAGTCACTGCGATTCTTGTCGAATTAAGTACTTGCATAATTTCTATGTGTCCACTACACTCGGGAATTGATTTTGAACAATTTTGTTGTGTCATTCAGGTCGTATATCAGTCAAGAAAATAGTTTCTAAAGTGATACTAATTACTCGCCTTATCAAACTGACGTCGAATCAAATGTCACGGCAGTCACTGCGATTCTTGTCGAATTAAGTACTTGCATAATTTTTATGTGTCCACTACGCTCGGGAATTGATTTTGAACAATTTTGTTGTGTCATTCAGGTCGTATATTAGTCAAGAAAATAGTTTCTAAAGTGATACTAATTACTCGCCTTATCGAACCGACGTCAAATCAAATGTCACGGCAGTCACTGCGATTCTTGTCGAATTAAGTCCTTGCATAATTTCTATGTGTCCACTACACTCGGGAATTGATTTTGAACAATTTTGTTGTGTCATTCAGGTCGTATATAAGTCAAAAAAATAGTTTCTAAAGTGATACTAATTACTCGCCTTATCGAACCGACGTCGAATCAAATGTCACGGCTGTCACTGCGATTATTGTCGAATTAAGTACTTGCATAATTTCTATGTGTCCACTACACTCGGGAATTGATTTTGAACAATTTTGTTGTGTCATTCAGGTCGTATATTAGTCAAGAAAATAGTTTCTAAAGTGATACTAATTACGCGCCTTATCGAACCGACGTCGAATCAAATGTCACAGCTGTCACTGCAATTCTTGTCGAATTAAGTACTTGCATAATTTCTATGTGTCCACTTCACTCGGGAATTGATTTTGAACAATTTTGTTGTGTCATTCAGGTCGTATGTTAGTCAAGAAAATAGTTTCTAAAGTGATACTAATTACTCGCCTTATCGAACCGACGTCGAATCAAATGTCACAGCTGTCACTGCAATTCTCGTCGAATTAAGTACTTGCATAATCTCTATGTGTCCACTACACTCGGGAATTGATTTTGAACAATTTTGTTGTGTCATTCAGGTCGTATATTAGTCAAGAAAATAGTTTCTAAAGTGATACTAATTACGCGCCTTATCGAACCGACGTCGAATCAAATGTCACAGCTGTCACTGCAATTCTTGTCGAATTAAGTACTTGCATAATTTCTATGTGTCCACTACACTCGGGAATTGATTTTGAACAATTTTGTTGTGTCATTCAGGTCGTATATTAGTCAAGAAAATAGTTTCTAAAGTGATACTAATTACTCGCCTTATCGAACCGACGTCGAATCAAATGTCATAGCTGTCACTGCAATTCTTGTCGAATTAAGTACTTGCATAATTTCTATGTGTCCACTACACTCAGGAATTGATTTTGAACAATTTTGTTGTGTCATTCAGGTCGTATATTAGTCAAGAAAATAGTTTCTAAAGTGATACTAATTACTCGCCTTATCGAACCGACGTCGAATCAAATGTCACAGCTGTCACTGCAATTCTTGTCGAATTAAGTACTTGCATAATTTCTATGTGTCCACTACACTCGGGAATTGATTTTGAACAATTTTGTTGTGTCATTCAGGTCGTATATAAGTCAAGAAAATAGTTTCTAAAGTGATACTAATTACTCGCCTTATCGAACCGACGTCGAATCAAATGTCACGGCAGTCACTGCAATTCTTGTCGAATTAAGTACTTGCATAATTTCTATGTGTCCACTACACTCGGGAATTGATTTTGAACAATTTTGTTGTGTCATTCAGGTCGTATATTAGTCAAGAAAATAGTTTCTAAAGTGATACTAATTACTCGCCTTATCGAACCGACGTCGAATCAAATGTCACAGCTGTCACTGCAATTCTTGTCGAATTAAGTACTTGCATAATTTCTATGTGTCCACTACACTCGGGAATTGATTTTGAACAATTTTGTTGTGTCATTCAGGTCGTATATTAGTCAAGAAAATAGTTTCTAAAGTGATACTAATTACTCGCCTTATCGAACCGACGTCGAATCAAATGTCACAGCTGTCACTGCAATTCTTGTCGAATTAAGTACTTGCATAATTTCTATGTGTCCACTACACTCGGGAATTGATTTTGAACAATTTTGTTGTGTCATTCAGGTCGTATATTAGTCAAGAAAATAGTTTCTAAAGTGATACTAATTACTCGCCTTATCGAACCGACGTCGAATCAAATGTCACGCCTGTCACTGCAATTCTTTACGAATTAAGTACTTGCATAATTTCTATGTGTCCACTACACTCGGGAATTGATTTTGAACAATTTTGTTGTGTCATTCAGGTCGTATGTTAGTCAAGAAAATAGTTTCTAAAGTGATACTAATTACTCGCCTTATCGAACCGACGTCGAATCAAATGTCACAGCTGTCACTGCAATTCTTGTCGAATTAAGTACTTGCATAATTTCTATGTGTCCACTACACTCAGGGATTGATTTTGAACAATTTTGTTGTGTCATTCAGGTCGTATATCAGTCAAGAAAATAGTTTCTAAAGTGATACTAATTACTCGCCTTATCGGACCGACGTCGAATCAAATGTCACGGCAGTCACTGCAATCCTTGTCGAATTAAGTCCTTGCATAATTTCTATGTGTCCACTACACTCGGAAATTGATTTTGAACAATTTTGTTGTGTCATTTAGGTCGTATGTTAGTCAAGAAAATAGTTTCTAAAGTGATACTAATTACCCGCCTTATCGGACCGACGTCGAATCAAATGTCACGGCAGTCACTGCAATTCTTGTCGAATTAAGTACTTGCATAATTTCTATGTGTCCACTACACTCAGGGATTGATTTTGAACAATTTTGTTGTGTCATTCAGGTCGTATATCAGTCAAGAAAATAGTTTCTAAAGTGATACTAATTACTCGCCTTATCGAACCGACGTCGAATCAAATGTCACGGCAGTCACTGCAATCCTTGTCGAATTAAGTACTTGCATAATTTCTATGTGTCCACTACACTCGGGAATTGATTTTGAACAATTTTGTTGTGTCATTCAGGTCGTATATCAGTCAAGAAAATAGTTTCTAAAGTGATACTAATTACTCGCCTTATCGAACCGACGTCGAATCAAATGTCACGGCAGTCACTGCAATCCTTGTCGAATTAAGTACTTGCATAATTTCTATGTGTCCACTACACTCGGAAATTGATTTTGAACAATTTTGTTGTGTCATTTAGGTCGTATGTTAGTCAAGAAAATAGTTTCTAAAGTGATACTGATTACTGGCCTTATCAAACTGACGTCGAATCAAATGTCACGGCAGTCACTGCGATTCTTGTCGAATTAAGTACTTGCATAATTTCTATGTGTCCACTACACTCGGGAATTGATTTTGAACAATTTTGTTGTGTCATTCAGGTCGTATATCAGTCAAGAAAATAGTTTCTAAAGTGATACTAATTACTCGCCTTATCAAACTGACGTCGAATCAAATGTCACGGCAGTCACTGCGATTCTTGTCGAATTAAGTACTTGCATAATTTTTATGTGTCCACTACGCTCGGGAATTGATTTTGAACAATTTTGTTGTGTCATTCAGGTCGTATATTAGTCAAGAAAATAGTTTCTAAAGTGATACTAATTACTCGCCTTATCGAACCGACGTCAAATCAAATGTCACGGCAGTCACTGCGATTCTTGTCGAATTAAGTCCTTGCATAATTTCTATGTGTCCACTACACTCGGGAATTGATTTTGAACAATTTTGTTGTGTCATTCAGGTCGTATATTAGTCAAGAAAATAGTTTCTAAAGTGATACTAATTACTCGCCTTATCGAACCGACGTCGAATCAAATGTCACGCCTGTCACTGCAATTCTTTACGAATTAAGTACTTGCATAATTTCTATGTGTCCACTACACTCGGGAATTGATTTTGAACAATTTTGTTGTGTCATTCAGGTCGTATGTTAGTCAAGAAAATAGTTTCTAAAGTGATACTAATTACTCGCCTTATCGAACCGACGTCGAATCAAATGTCACAGCTGTCACTGCAATTCTTGTCGAATTAAGTACTTGCATAATTTCTATGTGTCCACTACACTCAGGGATTGATTTTGAACAATTTTGTTGTGTCATTCAGGTCGTATATTAGTCAAGAAAATAGTTTCTAAAGTGATACTAATTACCCGCCTTATCGGACCGACGTCGAATCAAATGTCACGGCAGTCACTGCAATTCTTGTCGAATTAAGTACTTGCATAATTTGTATGTGTCTACTACGCTCGGGAATTGATTTTGAACAATTTTGTTGTGTCATTCAGGTCGTATATTAGTCAAGAAAATAGTTTCTAAAGTGATACTAATTACCCGCCTTATCGGACCGACGTCGAATCAAATGTCACGGCAGTCACTGCAATTCTTGTCGAATTAAGTACTTGCATAATTTCTATGTGTCCACTACACTCGGGAATTGATTTTGAACAATTTTGTTGTGTCATTCAGGTCGTATATTAGTCAAGAAAATAGTTTCTAAAGTGATACTAATTACTCGCCTTATCGAACCGACGTCGAATCAAATGTCACGGCAGTCACTGCAATCCTTGTCGAATTAAGTACTTGCATAATTTCTATGTGTCCACTACACTCGGGAATTGATTTTGAACAATTTTGTTGTGTCATTCAGGTCGTATATCAGTCAAGAAAATAGTTTCTAAAGTGATACTAATTACTCGCCTTATCGAACCGACGTCGAATCAAATGTCACGGCAGTCACTGCAATTCTTGTCGAATTAAGTACTTGCATAATTTCTATGTGTCCACTACACTCAGGGATTGATTTTGAACAATTTTGTTGTGTCATTCAGGTCGTATATTAGTCAAGAAAATAGTTTCTAAAGTGATACTAATTACTCGCCTTATCGGACCGACGTCGAATCAAATGTCACGGCAGTCACTGCGATTCTTGTCGAATTAAGTACTTGCATAATTTCTATGTGTCCACTACACTCGGGAATTGATTTTGAACAATTTTGTTGTGTCATTCAGGTCGTATATCAGTCAAGAAAATAGTTTCTAAAGTGATACTAATTACTCGCCTTATCGAACCGACGTCGAATCAAATGTCACGGCAGTCACTGCAATCCTTGTCGAATTAAGTACTTGCATAATTTCTATGTGTCCACTACACTCGGAAATTGATTTTGAACAATTTTGTTGTGTCATTTAGGTCGTATATTAGTCAAGAAAATAGTTTCTAAAGTGATACTGATTACTGGCCTTATCAAACTGACGTCGAATCAAATGTCACGGCAGTCACTGCGATTCTTGTCGAATTAAGTACTTGCATAATTTCTATGTGTCCACTACACTCGGGAATTGATTTTGAACAATTTTGTTGTGTCATTCAGGTCGTATATCAGTCAAGAAAATAGTTTCTAAAGTGATACTAATTACTCGCCTTATCAAACTGACGTCGAATCAAATGTCACGGCAGTCACTGCGATTCTTGTCGAATTAAGTACTTGCATAATTTTTATGTGTCCACTACGCTCGGGAATTGATTTTGAACAATTTTGTTGTGTCATTCAGGTCGTATATTAGTCAAGAAAATAGTTTCTAAAGTGATACTAATTACTCGCCTTATCGAACCGACGTCAAATCAAATGTCACGGCAGTCACTGCGATTCTTGTCGAATTAAGTCCTTGCATAATTTCTATGTGTCCACTACACTCGGGAATTGATTTTGAACAATTTTGTTGTGTCATTCAGGTCGTATATAAGTCAAGAAAATAGTTTCTAAAGTGATACTAATTACTCGCCTTATCGAACCGACGTCGAATCAAATGTCACGGCTGTCACTGCGATTATTGTCGAATTAAGTACTTGCATAATTTCTATGTGTCCACTACACTCGGGAATTGATTTTGAACAATTTTGTTGTGTCATTCAGGTCGTATATTAGTCAAGAAAATAGTTTCTAAAGTGATACTAATTACGCGCCTTATCGAACCGACGTCGAATCAAATGTCACAGCTGTCACTGCAATTCTCGTCGAATTAAGTACTTGCATAATTTCTATGTGTCCACTACACTCGGGAATTGATTTTGAACAATTTTGTTGTGTCATTCAGGTCGTATATAAGTCAAGAAAATAGTTTCTAAAGTGATACTAATTACTCGCCTTATCGAACCGACGTTGAATCAAATGTCACGGCAGTCACTGCAATTCTTGTCGAATTAAGTACTTGCATAATTTCTATGTGTCCACTACACTCGGGAATTGATTTTGAACAATTTTGTTGTGTCATTCAGGTCGTATATTAGTCAAGAAAATAGTTTCTAAAGTGATACTAATTACTCGCCTTATCGAACCGACGTCGAATCAAATGTCATAGCTGACACTGCAATTCTTGTCGAATTAAGTACTTGCATAATTTCTATGTGTCCACTACACTCGGGAATTGATTTTGAACAATTTTGTTGTGTCATTCAGGTCGTATATTAGTCAAGAAAATAGTTTCTAAAGTGATACTAATTACTCGCCTTATCGAACCGACGTCGAATCAAATGTCACAGCTGTCACTGCAATTCTTGTCGAATTAAGTACTTGCATAATTTCTATGTGTCCACTACACTCGGGAATTGATTTTGAACAATTTTGTTGTGTCATTCAGGTCGTATATAAGTCAAGAAAATAGTTTCTAAAGTGATACTAATTACTCGCCTTATCGAACCGACGTCGAATCAAATGTCACGGCAGTCACTGCAATTCTTGTCGAATTAAGTACTTGCATAATTTCTATGTGTCCACTACACTCGGGAATTGATTTTGAACAATTTTGTTGTGTCATTCAGGTCGTATATTAGTCAAGAAAATAGTTTCTAAAGTGATACTAATTACTCGCCTTATCGAACCGACGTCGAATCAAATGTCACGCCTGTCACTGCAATTCTTTACGAATTAAGTACTTGCATAATTTCTATGTGTCCACTACACTCGGGAATTGATTTTGAACAATTTTGTTGTGTCATTCAGGTCGTATGTTAGTCAAGAAAATAGTTTCTAAAGTGATACTGATTACTGGCCTTATCAAACTGACGTCGAATCAAATGTCACGGCAGTCACTGCGATTCTTGTCAAATTAAGTACTTGCATAATTTCTATGTGTCCACTACACTCGGGAATTGATTTTGAACAATTTTGTTGTGTCATTCAGGTCGTATATCAGTCAAGAAAATAGTTTCTAAAGTGATACTGATTACTGGCCTTATCAAACTGACGTCGAATCAAATGTCACGGCAGTCACTGCGATTCTTGTCGAATTAAGTACTTGCATAATTTCTATGTGTCCACTACACTCGGGAATTGATTTTGAACAATTTTGTTGTGTCATTCAGGTCGTATATCAGTCAAGAAAATAGTTTCTAAAGTGATACTGATTACTGGCCTTATCAAACTGACGTCGAATCAAATGTCACGGCAGTCACTGCAATCCTTGTCGAATTAAGTACTTGCATAATTTCTATGTGTCCACTACACTCGGGAATTGATTTTGAACAATTTTGTTGTGTCATTCAGGTCGTATATCAGTCAAGAAAATAGTTTCTAAAGTGATACTAATTACTCGCCTTATCGAACCGACGTCGAATCAAATGTCACGGCAGTCACTGCAATCCTTGTCGAATTAAGTACTTGCATAATTTCTATGTGTCCACTACACTCGGGAATTGATTTTGAACAATTTTGTTGTGTCATTCAGGTCGTATATCAGTCAAGAAAATAGTTTCTAAAGTGATACTAATTACTCGCCTTATCGAACCGACGTCGAATCAAATGTCACGGCAGTCACTGCAATTCTTGTCGAATTAAGTACTTGCATAATTTCTATGTGTCCACTACACTCGGGAATTGATTTTGAACAATTTTGTTGTGTCATTCAGGTCGTATATCAGTCAAGAAAATAGTTTCTAAAGTGATACTAATTACTCGCCTTATCGAACCGACGTCGAATCAAATGTCACGGCAGTCACTGCGATTCTTGTCGAATTAAGTACTTGCATAATTTCTATGTGTCCACTACACTCGGGAATTGATTTTGAACAATTTTGTTGTGTCATTCAGGTCGTATATCAGTCAAGAAAATAGTTTCTAAAGTGATACTAATTACTCGCCTTATCGAACCGACGTCGAATCAAATGTCACGGCAGTCACTGCGATTCTTGTCGAATTAAGTACTTGCATAATTTCTATGTGTCCACTACACTCGGGAATTGATTTTAAACAATTTTGTTGTGTCATTCAGGTCGTATATTACTCAAGAAAATAGTTTCTTAAGTGATACTAATTACTCGCCTTATCGAACCGACGTCGAATCAAATGTCAGGGCAGTCACTGCGATTCTTGTCGAATTAAGTACTTGCATAATTTCGATGTGTCCACTACACTCGGGAATTGATTTTGAACAATTTTGTTGTGTCATTCAGGTCGTATATTAGTCAAGAAAATAGTTTCTTAAGTGATACTAATTACTCGCCTTATCGAACCGACGTCGAATCAAATGTCAGGGCAGTCACTGCGATTCTTGTCGAATTAAGTACTTGCATAATTTCTATGTGTCCACTACACTCGGGAATTGATTTTGAACAATTTTGTTGTGTCATTCAGGTCGTATATTAGTCAAGAAAATAGTTTCTAAAGTGATACTAATTACTCGCCTTATCGAACCGACGTCGAATCAAATGTCAGGGCAGTCACTGCGATTCTTGTCGAATTAAGTACTTGCATAATTTCTATGTGTCCACTACACTCGGGAATTGATTTTAAACAATTTTGTTGTGTCATTCAGGTCGTATATTACTCAAGAAAATAGTTTCTTAAGTGATACTAATTACTCGCCTTATCGAACCGACGTCGAATCAAATGTCAGGGCAGTCACTGCGATTCTTGTCGAATTAAGTACTTGCATAATTTCTATGTGTCCACTACACTCGGGAATTGATTTTGAACAATTTTGTTGTGTCATTCAGGTCGTATATTAGTCAAGAAAATAGTTTCTAAAGTGATACTAATTACTCGCCTTATCGAACCGACGTCGAATCAAATGTCACAGCTGTCACTGCAATTCTTGTCGAATTAAGTACTTGCATAATTTCTATGTGTCCACTACACTCGGGAATTGATTTTGAACAATTTTGTTGTGTCATTCAGGTCGTATATCAGTCAAGAAAATAGTTTCTAAAGTGATACTGATTACTGGCCTTATCAAACTGACGTCGAATCAAATGTCACGGCAGTCACTGCGATTCTTGTCGAATTAAGTACTTGCATAATTTCTATGTGTCCACTACACTCGGGAATTGATTTTAAACAATTTTGTTGTGTCATTCAGGTCGTATATTAGTAGAAAAAATAGTATCTAAAGTGATACTGATTACTGGCCTTATCAAGCTGACGTCGAATCAAATGTCACGGCTGTCACTGCAATTCTTGTCGAATTAAGTACTTGCATAATTTTTATGTGTCCACTACGCTCGGGAATTGATTTTGAACAATTTTGTTGTGTCATTCAGGTCGTATATTAGTCAAGAGAATAGTTTCTAAAGTGATACTAATTACTCGCCTTATCGAACCGACGTCGAATCAGATGTCACAGCTGTCACTGCAAGTCTTGTCGAATTAAGTACTTGCATAATTTCTATGTGTCCACTACACTCGGGAATTGATTTTGAACAATTTTGTTGTGTCATTCAGGTCGTATATTAGTAGAAAAAATAGTATCTAAAGTGATACTGATTACTGGCCTTATCAAACTGACGTCGAATCAAATGTCACGGCTGTCACTGCAATTCTTGTCGAATTAAGTACTTGCATAATTTTTATGTGTCCACTACGCTCGGGAATTGATTTTGAACAATTTTGTTGTGTCATTCAGGTCGTATATTAGTCAAGAGAATAGTTTCTAAAGTGATACTAATTACTCGCCTTATCGAACCGACGTCGAATCAGATGTCACAGCTGTCACTGCAAGTCTTGTCGAATTAAGTACTTGCATAATTTCTATGTGTCCACTACACTCGGGAATTGATTTTGAACAATTTTGTTGTGTCATTCAGGTCGTATATTAGTAGAAAAAATAGTATCTAAAGTGATACTGATTACTGGCCTTATCAAGCTGACGTCGAATTAAATGTCACGGCTGTCACTGCAATTCTTGTCGAATTAAGTACTTGCATAATTTTTATGTGTCCACTACGCTCGGGAATTGATTTTGAACAATTTTGTTGTGTCATTCAGGTCGTATATTAGTCAAGAGAATAGTTTCTAAAGTGATACTAATTACTCGCCTTATCGAACCGACGTCGAATCAAATGTCATAGCTGTCACTGCAATTCTTGTCGAATTAAGTACTTGCATAATTTCTATGTGTCCACTACACTCGGGAATTGATTTTGAACAATTTTGTTGTGTCATTCAGGTCGTATATTAGTCAAGAAAATAGTTTCTAAAGTGATACTAATTACTCGCCTTATCGAACCGACGTCGAATCAAATGTCACGCCTGTCACTGCAATTCTTGTCGAATTAAGTACTTGCATAATTTCTATGTGTCCACTACACTCGGGAATTGATTTTGAACAATTTTGTTGTGTCATTCAGGTCGTATATAAGTCAAGAAAATAGTTTCTAAAGTGATACTAATTACTCGCCTTATCGAACCGACGTCGAATCAAATGTCACGGCAGTCACTGCGATTCTTGTCGAATTAAGTACTTGCATAATTTCTATGGGTCCACTACACTCGGGAATTGATTTTGAACAATTTTGTTGTGTCATTCAGGTCGTATATTAGTCAAGAAAATAGTTTCTAAAGTGATACTAATTACTCGCCTTATCGAACCGACGTCGAATCAGATGTCACAGCTGTCACTGCAAGTCTTGTCGAATCAAGTACTTGCATAATTTCGATGTGTCCACTACACTCGGGAATTGATTTTGAACAATTTTGTTGTGTCATTCAGGTCGTATATTAGTCAAGATAATAGTTTCTAAAGTGATACTAATTACTCGCCTTATCGAACCGACGTCGAATCAAATGTCACGGCAGTCACTGCAATCCTTGTCGAATTAAGTACTTGCATAATTTCTATGTGTCCACTACACTCGGGAATTGATTTTGAACAATTTTGTTGTGTCATTCAGGTCGTATATTAGTCAAGAAAATAGTTTCTAAAGTGATACTAATTACTCGCCTTATCGAACCGACGTCGAATCAAATGTCACAGCTGTCACTGCAATTCTTGTCGAATTAAGGACTTGCATAATTTCTATGTGTCCACTACACTCGGGATTTGATTTTGAACAATTTTGTTGTGTCATTCAGGTCGTATATTAGTCAAGAAAATAGTTTCTAAAGTGATACTAATTACTCGCCTTATCGAACCGACGTCGAATCAAATGTCACAGCTGTCACTGCAATTCTTGTCGAATTAAGTACTTGCATAATTTCTATGTGTCCACTACACTCGGGAATTGATTTTGAACAATTTTGTTGTGTCATTCAGGTCGTATATTAGTCAAGAAAATAGTTTCTAAAGTGATACTAATTACTCGCCTTATCGAACCGACGTCGAATCAAATGTCACAGCTGTCACTGCAATTCTTGTCGAATTAAGTACTTGCATAATTTCTATGTGTCCACTACACTCGGGAATTGATTTTGAACGATTTTGTTGTGTCATTCAGGTCGTATATTAGTAGAAAAAATAGTATCTAAAGTGATACTGATTACTGGCCTTATCAAGCTGACGTCGAATTAAATGTCACGGCTGTCACTGCAATTCTTGTCGAATTAAGTACTTGCATAATTTCTATGTGTCCACTACACTCGGGAATTGATTTTGAACAATTTTGTTGTGTCATTCAGGTCGTATATCAGTCAAGAAAATAGTTTCTAAAGTGATACTGATTACTGGCCTTATCAAACTGACGTCGAATCAAATGTCACGGCAGTCACTGCGATTCTTGTCGAATTAAGTACTTGCATAATTTCTATGTGTCCACTACACTCGGGAATTGATTTTGAACGATTTTGTTGTGTCATTCAGGTCGTATATTAGTAGAAAAAATAGTATCTAAAGTGATACTGATTACTGGCCTTATCAAGCTGACGTCGAATTAAATGTCACGGCTGTCACTGCAATTCTTGTCGAATTAAGTACTTGCATAATTTTTATGTGTCCACTACGCTCGGGAATTGATTTTGAACAATTTTGTTGTGTCATTCAGGTCGTATATTAGTCAAGAAAATAGTTTCTAAAGTGATACTAATTACTCGCCTTATCGAACCGACGTCGAATCAAATGTCACAGCTGTCACTGCAATTCTTGTCGAATTAAGTACTTGCATAATTTCTATGTGTCCACTACACTCGGGAATTGATTTTGAACAATTTTGTTGTGTCATTCAGGTCGTATATCAGTCAAGAAAATAGTTTCTAAAGTGATACTGATTACTGGCCTTATCAAACTGACGTCGAATCAAATGTCACGGCAGTCACTGCGATTCTTGTCGAATTAAGTACTTGCATAATTTCTATGTGTCCACTACACTCGGGAATTGATTTTAAACAATTTTGTTGTGTCATTCAGGTCGTATATTAGTCAAGAAAATAGTTTCTTAAGTGATACTAATTACTCGCCTTATCGAACCGACGTCGAATCAAATGTCAGGGCAGTCACTGCGATTCTTGTCGAATTAAGTACTTGCATAATTTCTATGTGTCCACTACACTCGGGAATTGATTTTGAACAATTTTGTTGTGTCATTCAGGTCGTATATCAGTCAAGAAAATAGTTTCTAAAGTGATACTAATTACTCGCCTTATCGAACCGACGTCGAATCAAATGTCACGGCAGTCACTGCAATCCTCGTCGAATTAAGTACTTGCATAATTTCTATGTGTCCACTACACTCGGGAATTGATTTTGAACAATTTTGTTGTGTCATTCAGGTCGTATATCAGTCAAGAAAATAGTTTCTAAAGTGATACTAATTACTCGCCTTATCGAACCGACGTCGAATCAGATGTCACAGCTGTCACTGCAAGTCTTGTCGAATTAAGTACTTGCATAATTTCTATGTGTCCACTACACTCGGGAATTGATTTTGAACAATTTGGTTGTGTCATTCAGGTCGTATATTAGTCAAGAAAATAGTTTCTAAAGTGATACTAATTACTCGCCTTATCCAACCGACGTCGAATCAAATGTCACGGCAGTCACTGCGATTCTTGTCGAATTAAGTACTTGCATAATTTCTATGTGTCCACTTCACTTGGGAATTGATTTTGAACAATTTTGTTGTGTCATTAAGGTCGTATATTAGTCAAGAAAATAGTTTCTAAAGTGATACTAATTACTCGCCTTATCGAACCGACGTCGAATCAAATGTCACGGCAGTCACTGCGATTCTTGTCGAATTAAGTACTTGCATAATTTCTATGTGTCCACTACACTCGGGAATTGATTTTGAACAATTTTGTTGTGTCATTCAGGTCGTATATTAGTCAAGAAAATAGTTTCTAAAGTGATACTGATTACTGGCCTTATCAAACTGACGTCGAATCAAATGTCACGGCAGTCACTGCGATTCTTGTCGAATTAAGTACTTGCATAGTTTTTATGTGTCCACTACGCTCGGGAATTGATTTTGAACAATTTTGTTGTGTCATTCAGGTCGTATATTAGTCAAGAAAATAGTTTCTAAAGTGATACTAATTACTCGCCTTATCGAACCGACGTCAAATCAAATGTCACGGCAGTCACTGCGATTCTTGTCGAATTAAGTCCTTGCATAATTTCTATGTGTCTACTACACTCGGGAATTGATTTTGAACAATTTTGTTGTGTCATTCAGGTCGTATATAAGTCAAGAAAATAGTTTCTAAAGTGATACTAATTACTCGCCTTATCGAACCGACGTCGAATCAAATGTCACGGCAGTCACTGCGATTCTTGTCGAATTAAGTACTTGCATAATTTCTATGTGTCCACTACACTCGGGAATTGATTTTGAACAATTTTGTTGTGTCATTCAGGTCGTATATAAGTCAAGAAAATAGTTTCTAAAGTGATACTAATTACTCGCCTTATCGAACCGACGTCGAATCAAATGTCACGGCAGTCACTGCGATTCTTGTCGAATTAAGTACTTGCATAATTTCTTTGTGTCCACTACACTCGGGAATTGATTTTGAACAATTTTGTTGTGTCATTCAGGTCGTATGTTAGTCAAGAAAATAGTTTCTAAAGTGATACTAATTACTCGCCTTATCGAATCGACGTCGAATCAAATGTCACGGCAGTCACTGCGATTCTTGTCGAATTAAGTACTTGCATAATTTCTATGTGTCCACTACACTCGGGAATTGATTTTGAACAATTTTGTTGTGTCATTCAGGTCGTATATTAGTCAAGAAAATAGTTTCTAAAGTGATACTAATTACTCGCCTTATCGAACCGACGTCGAATCAAATGTCACGGCAGTCACTGCGATTCTTGTCGAATTAAGTACTTGCATAATTTCTATGTGTCCACTACACTCGGGAATTGATTTTGAACAATTTTGTTGTGTCATTCAGGTCGTATATCAGTCAAGAAAATAGTTTCTAAAGTGATACTAATTACTCGCCTTATCGAACCGACGTCGAATCAAATGTCACGGCAGTCACTGCGATTCTTGTCGAATTAAGTACTTGCATAATTTCTATGTGTCCACTACACTCGGGAATTGATTTTGAACAATTTTGTTGTGTCATTCAGGTCGTATATCAGTCAAGAAAATAGTTTCTAAAGTGATACTAATTACTCGCCTTATCGAACCGACGTCGAATCAAATGTCACGGCAGTCACTGCGATTCTTGTCGAATTAAGTACTTGCATAATTTCTATGTGTCCACTACACTCGGGAATTGATTTTGAACAATTTTGTTGTGTCATTCAGGTCGTATATTAGTCAAGAAAATAGTTTCTAAAGTGATACTAATTACTCGCCTTATCGAACCGACGTCGAATCAAATGTCACGGCAGTCACTGCGATTCTTGTCGAATTAAGTACTTGCATAATTTCTATGTGTCCACTACACTCGGGAATTGATTTTGAACAATTTTGTTGTGTCATTCAGGTCGTATATTAGTCAAGAAAATAGTTTCTAAAGTGATACTAATTACTGGCCTTATCGAACCGACGTCGAATCAAATGTCACGGCAGTCACTGCGATTCTTGTCGAATTAAGTACTTGCATAATTTCTATGTGTCCACTACACTCGGGAATTGATTTTGAACAATTTTGTTGTGTCATTCAGGTCGTATATTAGTCAAGAAAATAGTTTCTAAAGTGATACTAATTACTCGCCTTATCGAACCGACGTCGAATCAAATGTCACGGCAGTCACTGCAATTCTTGTCGAATTAAGTACTTGCATAATTTCTATGTGTCCACTACACTCGGGAATTGATTTTGAACAATTTTGTTGTGTCATTCAGGTCGTATATTAGTCAAGAAAATAGTTTCTAAAGTGATACTAATTACTCGCCTTATCGAACCGACGTCGAATCAAATGTCACGGCAGTCACTGCAATTCTTGTCGAATTAAGTACTTGCATAATTTCTATGTGTCCACTACACTCGGGAATTGATTTTGAACAATTTTGTTGTGTCATTCAGGTCGTATATTAGTCAAGAAAATAGTTTCTAAAGTGATACTAATTACTCGCCTTATCGAACCGACGTCGAATCAAATGTCACGGCAGTCACTGCAATTCTTGTCGAATTAAGTACTTGCATAATTTCTATGTGTCCACTACACTCGGGAATTGATTTTGAACAATTTTGTTGTGTCATTCAGGTCGTATATTAGTCAAGAAAATAGTTTCTAAAGTGATACTAATTACTCGCCTTATCGAACCGACGTCGAATCAAATGTCACGGCTGTCACTGCAATTCTTGTCGAATTAAGTACTTGCATAATTTCTATGTGTCCACTACACTCGGGAATTGATTTTGAACAATTTTGTTGTGTCATTCAGGTCGTATATTAGTCAAGAAAATAGTTTCTAAAGTGATACTAATTACTCGCCTTATCGAACCGACGTCGAATCAAATGTCACGGCTGTCACTGCAATTCTTGTCGAATTAAGTACTTGCATAATTTCTATGTGTCCACTACACTCGGGAATTGATTTTGAACAATTTTGTTGTGTCATTCAGGTCGTATATTAGTCAAGAAAATAGTTTCTAAAGTGATACTAATTACTCGCCTTATCGAACCGACGTCGAATCAAATGTCACGGCAGTCACTGCAATCCTTGTCGAATTAAGTACTTGCATAATTTCTATGTGTCCACTACACTCGGGAATTGATTTTGAACAATTTTGTTGTGTCATTCAGGTCGTATATTAGTCAAGAAAATAGTTTCTAAAGTGATACTAATTACTCGCCTTATCGAACCGACGTCGAATCAAATGTCACGGCAGTCACTGCAATTCTTGTCGAATTAAGTACTTGCATAATTTCTATGTGTCCACTACACTCGGGAATTGATTTTGAACAATTTTGTTGTGTCATTCAGGTCGTATATTAGTCAAGAAAATAGTTTCTAAAGTGATACTAATTACTCGCCTTATCAAACCGACGTCGAATCAAATGTCACGGCAGTCACTGCGATTCTTGTCGAATTAAGTACTTGCATAATTTCTATGTGTCCACTACACTCGGGAATTGATTTTGAACAATTTTGTTGTGTCATTCAGGTCGTATATTAGTCAAGAAAATAGTTTCTAAAGTGATACTAATTACTCGCCTTATCGAACCGACGTCGAATCAAATGTCACGGCAGTCACTGCGATTCTTGTCGAATTAAGTACTTGCATAATTTCTATGTGTCCACTACACTCGGGAATTGATTTTGAACAATTTTGTTGTGTCATTCAGGTCGTATATTAGTCAAGAAAATAGTTTCTAAAGTGATACTAATTACTCGCCTTATCGAACCGACGTCGAATCAAATGTCACGGCTGTCACTGCAATTCTTGTCGAATTAAGTACTTGCATAATTTCTATGTGTCCACTACACTCGGGAATTGATTTTGAACAATTTTGTTGTGTCATTCAGGTCGTATATTAGTCAAGAAAATAGTTTCTAAAGTGATACTAATTACTCGCCTTATCGAACCGACGTCGAATCAAATGTCACGGCAGTCACTGCAATTCTTGTCGAATTAAGTACTTGCATAATTTCTATGTGTCCACTACACTCGGGAATTGATTTTGAACAATTTTGTTGTGTCATTCAGGTCGTATATTAGTCAAGAAAATAGTTTCTAAAGTGATACTAATTACTCGCCTTATCGAACCGACGTCGAATCAAATGTCACGGCAGTCACTGCGATTCTTGTCGAATTAAGTACTTGCATAATTTCTATGTGTCCACTACACTCGGGAATTGATTTTGAACAATTTTGTTGTGTCATTCAGGTCGTATATTAGTCAAGAAAATAGTTTCTAAAGTGATACTAATTACTCGCCTTATCGAACCGACGTCGAATCAAATGTCACGGCAGTCACTGCAATTCTTGTCGAATTAAGTACTTGCATAATTTCTATGTGTCCACTACACTCGGGAATTGATTTTGAACAATTTTGTTGTGTCATTCAGGTCGTATATTAGTCAAGAAAATAGTTTCTAAAGTGATACTAATTACTCGCCTTATCGAACCGACGTCGAATCAAATGTCACGGCAGTCACTGCGATTCTTGTCGAATTAAGTACTTGCATAATTTCTATGTGTCCACTACACTCGGGAATTGATTTTGAACAATTTTGTTGTGTCATTCAGGTCGTATATTAGTCAAGAAAATAGTTTCTAAAGTGATACTAATTACTCGCCTTATCGAACCGACGTCGAATCAAATGTCACGGCAGTCACTGCAATTCTTGTCGAATTAAGTACTTGCATAATTTCTATGTGTCCACTACACTCGGGAATTGATTTTGAACAATTTTGTTGTGTCATTCAGGTCGTATATTAGTCAAGAAAATAGTTTCTAAAGTGATACTAATTACTCGCCTTATCGAACCGACGTCGAATCAAATGTCACGGCTGTCACTGCAATTCTTGTCGAATTAAGTACTTGCATAATTTCTATGTGTCCACTACACTCGGGAATTGATTTTGAACAATTTTGTTGTGTCATTCAGGTCGTATATTAGTCAAGAAAATAGTTTCTAAAGTGATACTAATTACTCGCCTTATCGAACCGACGTCGAATCAAATGTCACGGCAGTCACTGCAATTCTTGTCGAATTAAGTACTTGCATAATTTCTATGTGTCCACTACACTCGGGAATTGATTTTGAACAATTTTGTTGTGTCATTCAGGTCGTATATTAGTCAAGAAAATAGTTTCTAAAGTGATACTAATTACTCGCCTTATCGAACCGACGTCGAATCAAATGTCACGGCAGTCACTGCGATTCTTGTCGAATTAAGTACTTGCATAATTTCTATGTGTCCACTACACTCGGGAATTGATTTTGAACAATTTTGTTGTGTCATTCAGGTCGTATATTAGTCAAGAAAATAGTTTCTAAAGTGATACTAATTACTCGCCTTATCGAACCGACGTCGAATCAAATGTCACGGCAGTCACTGCGATTCTTGTCGAATTAAGTACTTGCATAATTTCTATGTGTCCACTACACTCGGGAATTGATTTTGAACAATTTTGTTGTGTCATTCAGGTCGTATATTAGTCAAGAAAATAGTTTCTAAAGTGATACTAATTACTCGCCTTATCGAACCGACGTCGAATCAAATGTCACGGCAGTCACTGCAATCCTTGTCGAATTAAGTACTTGCATAATTTCTATGTGTCCACTACACTCGGGAATTGATTTTGAACAATTTTGTTGTGTCATTCAGGTCGTATATTAGTCAAGAAAATAGTTTCTAAAGTGATACTAATTACTCGCCTTATCGAACCGACGTCGAATCAAATGTCACAGCTGTCACTGCAATTCTTGTCGAATTAAGTACTTGCATAATTTCTATGTGTCCACTACACTCGGGAATTGATTTTGAACAATTTTGTTGTGTCATTCAGGTCGTATATTAGTCAAGAAAATAGTTTCTAAAGTGATACTAATTACTCGCCTTATCGAACCGACGTCGAATCAAATGTCACAGCTGTCACTGCAATTCTTGTCGAATTAAGTACTTGCATAATTTCTATGTGTCCACTACACTCGGGAATTGATTTTGAACAATTTTGTTGTGTCATTCAGGTCGTATATTAGTCAAGAAAATAGTTTCTAAAGTGATACTAATTACTCGCCTTATCGAACCGACGTCGAATCAAATGTCACAGCTGTCACTGCAATTCTTGTCGAATTAAGTACTTGCATAATTTCTATGTGTCCACTACACTCGGGAATTGATTTTGAACAATTTTGTTGTGTCATTCAGGTCGTATATTAGTCAAGAAAATAGTTTCTAAAGTGATACTAATTACTCGCCTTATCGAACCGACGTCGAATCAAATGTCACGGCAGTCACTGCGATTCTTGTCGAATTAAGTACTTGCATAATTTCTATGTGTCCACTACACTCGGGAATTGATTTTGAACAATTTTGTTGTGTCATTCAGGTCGTATATCAGTCAAGAAAATAGTTTCTAAAGTGATACTAATTACTCGCCTTATCAAACTGACGTCGAATCAAATGTCACGGCAGTCACTGCGATTCTTGTCGAATTAAGTACTTGCATAATTTTTATGTGTCCACTACACTCGGGAATTGATTTTGAACAATTTTGTTGTGTCATTCAGGTCGTATATTAGTCAAGAAAATAGTTTCTAAAGTGATACTAATTACTCGCCTTATCGAACCGACGTCGAATCAAATGTCACGGCAGTCACTGCAATTCTTGTCGAATTAAGTACTTGCATAATTTCTATGTGTCCACTACACTCGGGAATTGATTTTGAACAATTTTGTTGTGTCATTCAGGTCGTATATCAGTCAAGAAAATAGTTTCTAAAGTGATACTAATTACTCGCCTTATCGAACCGACGTCGAATCAAATGTCACGGCAGTCACTGCGATTCTTGTCGAATTAAGTACTTGCATAATTTCTATGTGTCCACTACACTCGGGAATTGATTTTGAACAATTTTGTTGTGTCATTCAGGTCGTATATTAGTCAAGAAAATAGTTTCTAAAGTGATACTAATTACTCGCCTTATCGAACCGACGTCGAATCAAATGTCACGGCAGTCACTGCAATTCTTGTCGAATTAAGTACTTGCATAATTTCTATGTGTCCACTACACTCGGGAATTGATTTTGAACAATTTTGTTGTGTCATTCAGGTCGTATATTAGTCAAGAAAATAGTTTCTAAAGTGATACTAATTACTCGCCTTATCGAACCGACGTCGAATCAAATGTCACGGCAGTCACTGCAATTCTTGTCGAATTAAGTACTTGCATAATTTCTATGTGTCCACTACACTCGGGAATTGATTTTGAACAATTTTGTTGTGTCATTCAGGTCGTATATTAGTCAAGAAAATAGTTTCTAAAGTGATACTAATTACTCGCCTTATCGAACCGACGTCGAATCAAATGTCACGGCAGTCACTGCAATTCTTGTCGAATTAAGTACTTGCATAATTTCTATGTGTCCACTACACTCGGGAATTGATTTTGAACAATTTTGTTGTGTCATTCAGGTCGTATATTAGTCAAGAAAATAGTTTCTAAAGTGATACTAATTACTCGCCTTATCGAACCGACGTCGAATCAAATGTCACGGCTGTCACTGCAATTCTTGTCGAATTAAGTACTTGCATAATTTCTATGTGTCCACTACACTCGGGAATTGATTTTGAACAATTTTGTTGTGTCATTCAGGTCGTATATTAGTCAAGAAAATAGTTTCTAAAGTGATACTAATTACTCGCCTTATCGAACCGACGTCGAATCAAATGTCACGGCAGTCACTGCGATTCTTGTCGAATTAAGTACTTGCATAATTTCTATGTGTCCACTACACTCGGGAATTGATTTTGAACAATTTTGTTGTGTCATTCAGGTCGTATATTAGTCAAGAAAATAGTTTCTAAAGTGATACTAATTACTCGCCTTATCGAACCGACGTCGAATCAAATGTCACGGCAGTCACTGCGATTCTTGTCGAATTAAGTACTTGCATAATTTCTATGTGTCCACTACACTCGGGAATTGATTTTGAACAATTTTGTTGTGTCATTCAGGTCGTATATAAGTCAAGAAAATAGTTTCTAAAGTGATACTAATTACTCGCCTTATCGAACCGACGTCGAATCAAATGTCACGGCAGTCACTGCGATTCTTGTCGAATTAAGTACTTGCATAATTTCTATGTGTCCACTACACTCGGGAATTGATTTTGAACAATTTTGTTGTGTCATTCAGGTCGTATATTAGTCAAGAAAATAGTTTCTAAAGTGATACTAATTACTCGCCTTATCGAACCGACGTCGAATCAAATGTCACGGCAGTCACTGCAATTCTTGTCGAATTAAGTACTTGCATAATTTCTATGTGTCCACTACACTCGGGAATTGATTTTGAACAATTTTGTTGTGTCATTCAGGTCGTATATTAGTCAAGAAAATAGTTTCTAAAGTGATACTAATTACTCGCCTTATCGAACCGACGTCGAATCAAATGTCACGGCAGTCACTGCAATTCTTGTCGAATTAAGTACTTGCATAATTTCTATGTGTCCACTACACTCGGGAATTGATTTTGAACAATTTTGTTGTGTCATTCAGGTCGTATATTAGTCAAGAAAATAGTTTCTAAAGTGATACTAATTACTCGCCTTATCGAACCGACGTCGAATCAAATGTCACAGCTGTCACTGCGATTCTTGTCGAATTAAGTACTTGCATAATTTCTATGTGTCCACTACACTCGGGAATTGATTTTGAACAATTTTGTTGTGTCATTCAGGTCGTATATTAGTCAAGAAAATAGTTTCTAAAGTGATACTAATTACTCGCCTTATCGAACCGACGTCGAATCAAATGTCACGGCAGTCACTGCGATTCTTGTCGAATTAAGTACTTGCATAATTTCTATGTGTCCACTACACTCGGGAATTGATTTTGAACAATTTTGTTGTGTCATTCAGGTCGTATATTAGTCAAGAAAATAGTTTCTAAAGTGATACTAATTACTCGCCTTATCGAACCGACGTCGAATCAAATGTCACGGCAGTCACTGCGATTCTTGTCGAATTAAGTACTTGCATAATTTCTATGTGTCCACTACACTCGGGAATTGATTTTGAACAATTTTGTTGTGTCATTCAGGTCGTATATTAGTCAAGAAAATAGTTTCTAAAGTGATACTAATTACTCGCCTTATCGAACCGACGTCGAATCAAATGTCACGGCAGTCACTGCGATTCTTGTCGAATTAAGTACTTGCATAATTTCTATGTGTCCACTACACTCGGGAATTGATTTTGAACAATTTTGTTGTGTCATTCAGGTCGTATATTAGTCAAGAAAATAGTTTCTAAAGTGATACTAATTACTCGCCTTATCGAACCGACGTCGAATCAAATGTCACGGCAGTCACTGCGATTCTTGTCGAATTAAGTACTTGCATAATTTCTATGTGTCCACTACACTCGGGAATTGATTTTGAACAATTTTGTTGTGTCATTCAGGTCGTATGTTAGTCAAGAAAATAGTTTCTAAAGTGATACTAATTACTCGCCTTATCGAACCGACGTCGAATCAAATGTCACGGCAGTCACTGCGATTCTTGTCGAATTAAGTACTTGCATAATTTCTATGTGTCCACTACACTCGGGAATTGATTTTGAACAATTTTGTTGTGTCATTCAGGTCGTATATCAGTCAAGAAAATAGTTTCTAAAGTGATACTAATTACTCGCCTTATCGAACCGACGTCGAATCAAATGTCACGGCAGTCACTGCAATTCTTGTCGAATTAAGTACTTGCATAATTTCTATGTGTCCACTACACTCGGGAATTGATTTTGAACAATTTTGTTGTGTCATTCAGGTCGTATATAAGTCAAGAAAATAGTTTCTAAAGTGATACTAATTACTCGCCTTATCGAACCGACGTCGAATCAAATGTCACGGCAGTCACTGCGATTCTTGTCGAATTAAGTACTTGCATAATTTCTATGTGTCCACTACACTCGGGAATTGATTTTGAACAATTTTGTTGTGTCATTCAGGTCGTATATTAGTCAAGAAAATAGTTTCTAAAGTGATACTAATTACTCGCCTTATCGAACCGACGTCGAATCAAATGTCACGGCTGTCACTGCAATTCTTGTCGAATTAAGTACTTGCATAATTTCTATGTGTCCACTACACTCGGGAATTGATTTTGAACAATTTTGTTGTGTCATTCAGGTCGTATATTAGTCAAGAAAATAGTTTCTAAAGTGATACTAATTACTCGCCTTATCGAACCGACGTCGAATCAGATGTCACAGCTGTCACTGCAAGTCTTGTCGAATTAAGTACTTGCATAATTTCTATGTGTCCACTACACTCGGGAATTGATTTTGAACAATTTGGTTGTGTCATTCAGGTCGTATATTAGTCAAGAAAATAGTTTCTAAAGTGATACTAATTACTCGCCTTATCGAACCGACGTCGAATCAAATGTCACGGCAGTCACTGCGATTATTGTCGAATTAAGTACTTGCATAATTTCTATGTGTCCACTACACTTGGGAATTGATTTTGAACAATTTTGTTGTGTCATTAAGGTCGTATATTAGTCAAGAAAATAGTTTCTAAAGTGATACTAATTACTCGCCTTATCGAACCGACGTCGAATCAAATGTCACGGCAGTCACTGCGATTCTTGTCGAATTAAGTACTTGCATAATTTCTATGTGTCCACTACACTCGGGAATTGATTTTGAACAATTTTGTTGTGTCATTCAGGTCGTATATAAGTCAAGAAAATAGTTTCTAAAGTGATACTAATTACCCGCCTTATCGAACCGACGTCGAATCAAATGTCACGGCAGTCACTGCAATTCTTGTCGAATTAAGTACTTGCATAATTTCTATGTGTCCACTACACTTGGGAATTGATTTTGAACAATTTTGTTGTGTCATTCAGGTCGTATATTAGTCAAGAAAATAGTTTCTAAAGTGATACTAATTACTCGCCTTATCGAACCGACGTCGAATCAGATGTCACAGCTGTCACTGCAAGTCTTGTCGAATTAAGTACTTGCATAATTTCTATGTGTCCACTACACTCGGGAATTGATTTTGAACAATTTTGTTGTGTCATTCGGGTCGTATATTAGTCAAGAAAATAGTTTCTAAAGTGATACTAATTACTCGCCTTATCGAACCGACGTCGAATCAGATGTCACAGCTGTCACTGCAAGTCTTGTCGAATTAAGTACTTGCATAATTTCTATGTGTCCACTACACTCGGGAATTGATTTTGAACAATTTTGTTGTGTCATTCGGGTCGTATATTAGTCAAGAAAATAGTTTCTAAAGTGATACTAATTACTCGCCTTATCGAACCGACGTCGAATCAGATGTCACAGCTGTCACTGCAAGTCTTGTCGAATTAAGTACTTGCATAATTTCTATGTGTTCACTACACTCGGGAATTGATTTTGAACAATTTTGTTGTGTCATTCAGGTCGTATATTAGTCAAGAAAATAGTTTCTAAAGTGATACTAATTACTCGCCTTATCGAACCGACGTCGAATCAGATGTCACAGCTGTCACTGCAAGTCTTGTCGAATTAAGTACTTGCATAATTTCTATGTGTCCACTACACTTGGGAATTGATTTTGAACAATTTTGTTGTGTCATTCAGGTCGTATATTAGTCAAGAAAATAGTTTCTAAAGTGATACTAATTACTCGCCTTATCGAACCGACGTCGAATCAGATGTCACAGCTGTCACTGCAAGTCTTGTCGAATGAAGTACTTGCATAATTTCTATGTGTCCACTACACTCGGGAATTGATTTTGAACAATTTTGTTGTGTCATTCAGGTCGTATATTAGTCAAGAAAATAGTTTCTAAAGTGATACTAATTACTCGCCTTATCGAACCGACGTCGAATCAAATGTCACGGCAGTCACTGCGATTCTTGTCGAATTAAGTACTTGCATAATTTCTATGTGTCCACTACACTCGGGAATTGATTTTGAACAATTTTGTTGTGTCATTTAGGTCGTATGTTAGTCAAGAAAATAGTTTCTAAAGTGATACTAATTACTCGCCTTATCGAACCGACGTCGAATCAAATGTCACGGCAGTCACTGCGATTCTTGTCGAATTAAGTACTTGCATAATTTCTATGTGTCCACTACACTTGGGACTTGATTTTGAACAATTTTGTTGTGTCATTCAGGTCGTATATCAGTCAAGAAAATAGTTTCTAAAGTGATACTAATTACTCGCCTTATCGAACCGACGTCGAATCAAATGTCACGGCAGTCACTGCGATTCTTGTCGAATTAAGTACTTGCATAATTTCTTTGTGTCCACTACACTCGGGAATTGATTTTAAACAATTTTGTTGTGTCATTCAGGTCGTAAATTACTCAAGAAAATAGTTTCTTAAGTGATACTAATTACTCGCCTTATCGAACTGACGTCGAATCAAATGTCAGGGCAGTCACTGCGATTCTTGTCGAATTAAGTACTTGCATACACAGAAAAAAAGGAATTCTTGGGTCAAGACGAAAATCGTTTCCAAAAATAAATTCTTAAAATAAAATATCCTATTTTTTTGTTTGAAAAAAATTTCTCTTGGTAAAAAAATTTTTTTTTTTTAATTGAAATACATAAAGCTCTCCAATCAAGAAATTCAATCTTGATTTAAAACTATAAATTTTTGATTTAAATGTTTTTAGTTTCTTCTACCAAGAAAACAACCTCATTGGCTCAAGAAAATTTTGCTCTTGGTTTTAGAAGATACCAACTCATTCTAAAAACATCGTTCTCTTGAATGTAGTCGATATCGATTCATTTCGATACATCGAGTTCTTAAACGGAGTCACATTTAACTTACTCCAAGTAAAGATTAATTTCTTTGAAAATTTGATAACATTTAGTTCAAAATAAATGTAGACTTATCTTAAAACGATTAATTTTAGATTTAAAAAATAAAAAAATTCATTTTAAAATTAAATTATACATTAATGTCAAATAAAAAATACTTTTATTTTAAATATAATAAATAAGTTCAATTTTAAATTACTTGTTTTTATTAAAAATTTAAGTCTCAGAATATATACAATTAATCATCAAAGTATATTTTGATTTTATATTACAATACAAAATTTTTTTTGTTTACAAAAATAAATGAAAGGTTATGTTATTTATCCTGGCTTCATTGACACCATCAACTGCATGATATCACACTAAAAAGGAAACAATTTTATATGAATTTAAGATCAGAAATGAAAACAAACTTGACTATCTGATATGATTAAAAACACCATAAATAATAATTAACTTACTTTTTGAAATATAAACGACACCATTTAAATTAACTTGAATCAGGGAAAAACATCAGATATAATGACTAATAACTACAATAACTCACATTTTTACTGAACACTTTGATTCGAAACAATTTATGTATATAAATTTGTTAATTGTACAATTAATAAACTAATACCATTAGAATATTGCTGTGTAATATATAATTGCACACATACGGCGACAGCGCTGAACAGACTAGTTTCATTTTTTTGCGATCTTCGAGCATCTCCGTGTATACACAAAGTAGTGTCCGAAGTAGAGAAGCAGCATAGACCCGAGTGCCGCTGTTACCCGAATGCTGCTATGGACAAAAACCAAGAGCTTGATTTTCTTGACTTGAATTTTTTTTATTTTTGTTTCAAGCAATAGCCACTAGTTGGTTTAAGAAATTTGACTCCTTACGTAGAGAAGTTAAATTTCATAGAATAAAATATTTTATACATAAATGAAGAAATTCGAAATATTAATTCAAAAAATAATTTACTTTCTTAAATAATTTTTCTTTTTGAACTGAGATGATATATTTTTAACTTAAAACTTTAACCCATTTGAGTCGAAAAAATAACTTTTTGAATCAAAATAATCAAAATTAAGAGAAAATTTTCTTCAATCAAGATATTTTCCATTTTCCTAAATATTCTCTTGACTCAAGATAATTCTCTTTGATCCAAGATAACCTTTCGTTCAGTGTACCTTCCAACCCTGCGTGGGAATATTCAGAAGCGCATCGAACGTTTTCAACGATAATCATGTGACTGTAGCCACTGACTCGCTTTTCAACAACTTCAATTTCAGAGGTTCATTACAGCTCCATGGTTTACTATCTCAAAAAAAAATTTCAAAGCCGCATTAATAAAAAAAAACATTTTTCCACTCAAAAAATAAACCGAGTAAAATGTTTTCAGTCAACTTTAAAATATCCATTTAAAATTTAAATTTTAAAAAAATATATCCATAGAGTAATTAAAAATTTTAAGAGAATAGTTACTTATCGACCTATAATAACTTGTGTATGTACGTGTAATTTAACTGAATCGCGCGCTCCCCCGCAATCATCGTTTAAGTGAGTATACACAAAGACAAGCACACATACATACACACAAAGTAAAAGGGCAATGCTTTAAAACGTCCCTGTACACACCGTGCACTGGACGGTATTAGCGCTTGAGTTTTTTACACCGGCAATTAGCGTTGCGGTGGCCGCGTTTACGAGCCATCAACTCGATGGTTTATCAGAACTTGCGTCTACTAATTTTAAACATTTTTTATCCCACTGACAAATAAGAATAAATCCTATCTCAATCATCATCTCTATAAATGATATTCACTTATTTTATTTATATTCTTCCACAACAACTAAACTTAAATATTCAAAATTTATTGATTATTATTACCATAATTATTATTATAGAATACAACATGCAAAAACTCTGGAAAAAGTTTGACCTGGAATTATTGTAACACGTAAATGTCTAATAAAATATGTACCTACACAGAGAAAACAAATGGGTATTTTCCCCATTTTCGCATAAGTAATTTTCCAATGGTGATATAGACATTTTTGCTATGTCAATAAAAAATCTCTCTTATGTTATATAGTAAGTTTCTCTATGTTCACATAGGAATAATAATTTTTTTTATGGTAACATAGTCAAAATAGCTATGCAACATGAGAAAAATGCATGATACTAAAGTTAGCCGACCTCTAATAATTTTTGGATTTTTTTAAAAACGAAAAATTTAAAAATTAAAATATTTCAGAAAATTGCGCCTATAGTTTTCGAAATTTTCTACGTGTGCATTTTTTTAGTTTTTTTTTTTTTCACTTAATTAAGTAGTTAAAAGAAAAGTTCAAAAATCTTTAATTGTCAGCAAAGTTTTGGATCATGAAAAATGCCTGTGTTATTATAGGGAATTTTCCTATAGCAACATAGAAATTTTTCTTATGGCAACGAAAGAATTATTCCTATGTTAACATAGTAAAAACCCCAACGTCAACATTGTACAGAAAAAAAGGATTTCTTGTCGCAAGAGATATTTTGCATTACCTAAGAACCAGCAGTGATGACAATTGGGCCAGCGTTGATCCTTTTTAATCTGCCAAGCCTCGATAGCCAAGCATAGCTGAAACTTGGTTCTGTATTAATACCAAACTGTAACCATGCAGTCTTCATAACGTATGAAATGAAGACAAAATTTTTTGGCGCAAGAATTTTTTTCTCGAGTCAGAAATTTTTTTTTCAATTTATAATGCAAAAAATTTCCTGGGGCAAGTAAAAATTTTTTTAGGGCCACTGAAAATTTTTAGCGCCAAAAAATCATTTTTTTCTGTATGGATAAATCTCTATATAATATAGGAAAAATACCCATAATAAATAACTTATAGGTATTTTTCCCGTTTTTACATATGGATCGTTACTATGTTCGCACAGGAATTTTCCCTATGTAAAAATAGGAAAATACCGATTTTTTTCCTCCGTGTAGAGAAAAAACAAAGAAAATCTAAAGATTCGCGCACTATATTAAGTCGTAATACGAGGAAGCTCTGGCAAAAAAGTAAAAAAGAGACTAAGTAATGATGATTATATAGTGTGGGGTCATTTAATGACTCCGTGTCGAGTGACTGACGTACATAAATAAATTCCAATAGACATTACATGTGTATATACACGGGTAGAACATATCCCAACAATTTTTCAGCAATGCAACTTGTTGTATTTTAATTGAGCTATTACATTTGAACATCATTGTAAGAGCACGGTTTATACCGCATAAATTTTGACATCAAGGTCACACTGACAGTGGATATTTCTCTTACTATTCCATAGAGATTCAACTTTGATTTTATCACGACTGATTAATTTTATTAATTGCCTTGGTGTCAATTGTAATTGAAGATTTGATATAAAAAAAAAAAAAAAAAAAAAAATGATAATTGACAAAAAATTTATTTATCAAATATTTAATTTTAAAATTGAATATACAAATTTTTTACCGAGTGATGTTATTTTTTGTGGGCGAAAAAAAAAATAAGTGGAGAAGAGTTTTAAACGTGAGAAAATATTTTTTTTAAACGTCAATTAATTTTTTATTTACAAGTATAACGTGTATAAAGTAGTAGCTGAGAGTTATGTACCTTATACGCAAGAACGCAACAGCAGCCGATCTTACAACAAATCTATTTCCACGCTCAAGTAAAAACTCAAGACACGGCGGCATACCGGATAATGAACTAATCTAGTAAGAGAAGAACACCGGGAATACTGGTAGCTCTGTAGATCCATGTATATAAAAGCTCGTGTTTATGTTAAGAAATGTATATACTGCAGGAGACTACATATATATGTATATATGTATAGAAGATTGTGAAGTGAAGAATGAGATGGTAGAATTGGATAGAAACAGATGACATGAAGAAAATATAAAAACAGAAGACACAGCGCGAAACAAGAGGACTTTTATTGCGACTTAATAACACAAGTTTTTCCTCAGCTCAACCGCAGACTCACGTAAACGCTTTTAAGATCGAAATTACACTAAAAAAGGGTTAAATAATATTATGGAGAACAGAAAAGCATTTGTGTAAATTAGTGATGCAAAATGACCGTCATTTCTATGTTTAGTCAGATCGCGAGAAATTGACAGACAATTGCTAGTCAATTGACGTCGAAAAGTTTCCGGTCAATTTTTTCTGGGCAAAATCGAGTTGGCTTAGAAACCGCCAATAAATTCAAAAAATGGCCGATGGTAATTTTTCGCTGGTTAATTGACGTCAATTGTTTGATAATTGTTAAAAAATTTATCTGCTTTACATCACTAGTATATATAATTTCGCACTTAATTGATTTATTTTTTTTTTATCATTATTTTGTCCATCCTTTTTGTGAAAAATTAAAAGCTTTTTTTCAAAACTTGACATCAAATAATAATAATTATTATTTTAAATTTAAATAAATAAATGAAAAAAAAATCATTCCATAAAATTTATTGAAGAAAATGTATTTAAAAGAAATAAAGTATGAAAGTATCCATTTTTGTTAAAAAATTAAAAACAGAAATTAATTCGACTTTTAAGAATAATGAAAGTTAGCAAGATTGCACTACAATGTCAGGTACTTTTGACCCCGTCCAACAGTAGCAACAGCAGTATGAGAAGCCAAGACTGAGAGGCTTAATAATAATAACGTTGGGGATTTTCTGTTGGCTGTACCCAGCTATAAGCGCGAATCCTCATTCTGAGAGATAATGATGATCTCGAAGGTAGGAGACGAAAGTGCGCGTGCAAGAGAGAGAGAGAGGGAATGAGTAAGTGAGAGAAAGGAATAAATGTTGAGAAAGAGTGAGATGATAATGCGTGGCTACTGCAGGACGCCCGCTACACTGTGTGCGGCTCGGTTGCTCTGAAAATCCGACACAGCTTACGTACGCGCGTAAAGTTAAAAGTCCATTGCTTTATCTCCAGTTTCAGTCGTGTATATATGTATATATATATAAGTATGTACTTTGCGAGTGTATTATAGAACTAACGGTTTTGCTATAACGATGAATTATACTCGAAACAAAATGGCATCGGACAAACTCGCAAACCGCCACTTCGTTATTTTGATATTCAAAAGCTTAAAGTTTAAAGTGCTACTCAAGTAGATATTCATTAATTTACTTTCAAAGTGGATATATCTTAAGCTGCACAAAATTTTTATTACTACAGTATACGTTTGTTACAAAAGTACGCTTACTTTTTTTTATAATTTTCAATCTTCTGAAAACTTGTTTCACTGTAAAAAATTAGCAGTAAACTCGGAGTAATTATGGATTTTATTTAAATCCGAATTCACTCGGAGTTTCAGAGCTTTAAAAAAAATTTACACCACAAACGGAGTAAATTCGGAGTTTGTTTTTTAGCGGAGAGATTTCGGAGTGATCTAGATTTTATCTAAGTTCGTATTCAATCCGATTGACTTTTAATATTAAAATAATTTTCTTTCAGGAGTGAATTTCACTCAGAAGGGATTGGGTAAATAAACAGTTATCCGCTCCACATTCAGTCTAGATTTAATTCGCGTTCACTCCGAAAATTTCTTACAGTTTACTACCACAATACTGATAGAATAACTCGGGTCACAATATCTAGCCTCAATCTAGCCTCAATCCAGCCTCATTGGGAAAAAAAAGCATTTTGAGTCTCAAATGATACTAAAAAAGTCTCAATGAGCCTCAAATGATGCTTAAATACCCTTAATAAGCCTCGATAAGCCTCAAATGAACATAGTCTCGACTATGTAATTTAAAACGTACACGGAAAGAAATTTCCTTTAAAAATTACCGTTAAATTCACTGTATTCGTGGGACATAATGCAGCGCTTTTATTTATTACCATTTTCGAAATAAAAATTAGGAAAAAATTTATTTATTTTGTGGTAAACTTCATAAAATTTACCGAAAACCGAATAAAATTTACAGTAGACTACGGTAAAATTTGTTGAAAAAAGGTTAAAAATTATCTGACTTACCGACAAATGATTAGGTCGTGCCATTCATCCCACGATTACAGTGAATTTAACTGTAATTTTTAAAGGAAATTTCTTTCCGTGTAATTTAAATCCGATTCGTATTATTTGAGGCTCTTTGATCACCATTTGAGGCTCATCGAGGCTTTTTGAATATCATTTGAGGCTCAAAATGCTTTTTTTTCTCAGTGAGGCTGGATTGAGGCTTACTTAGGTTCGATGAGGCTAGATATTGTGACCCGGGAAATTAAATTAAAATTTTTAATTGAATCAAAATAAAAGTTGTCCGACTTCAGAAAAGTTTTAATTGATCAAAATTATCGGGAATTAAATAATAAAGTAATTTAAAATAACTGCAGTCTTTCTCCCTCGGGGAATAATAACGTTCGTGTGAGATTGGACGCGTCTAAATGCGTGAGCCGACGCCGCTAAGCACGATCCGGACGCAATAGTTGTCTGGGAACCGCACTAACCAGCTAAAAAATATCTTTAAAAAAATAAAAAAAAATTACGCCGGAGGTTACGCACAGAGAGAAGTAAAAAGGGTCGAATACGAGAGTCGTAAAATCGGAAAGTCCGTCGTGTAAATCCAAACGCCTCGATGCCTTTACTACTCTACTATACAACCAACCAAAGCCTTATATCGTTGCAGAGATCCTTTTTTTCCGTAACGAATCGCACACTCGTAAATATATTGGGTCGTGCACACATCCGACTTCTCTCGCACTCACTCAGATTTAAGAGATCTCTATATTCTTTCTTGTTTTCTATACTCTACACTTGCACCTGTTTCCTAAAACATTTTACAGTCTTCCAAACCTGCGTTCTCTCTTCTGGTTTTTATTATTTAGCTGTTACCTCTATAAAATATTTACACACACACAATATATCTACAGAATTATACGTCTATTAAAGAATTTCGAGTGCGTGCATCAGCAACGAGATCGCACACCCTCGGGCGCTAAAATTTTTCGGTTAAAAAAGTAATGAAATTCGAATAATTACACACCAACACACCAATTAAAGTGAGATAAATAATTTGTTGAGCTATAACTTTTGCGTGTCTTAGAAAATCGCGGTAAGAATTATTTTTATTTCCATAAAAACCAACTAAGAAAGTGAAGAAAAAAATTCTTTATAGACTATAGTTTAGAGTGATTGATACTGAGTTACTGACTACTGTTACTTCTGATGTATATATGTCTGCACCAATAATATATTTATGGATCGTGCGACGGGGGCGTAGTAATTGTAAGTGCAAAATTGCATACTGGTGTACTGTATAACTGACATTGAGTAGAGGTTGCTTGCCACGGCCCCTATGGCATAAAGTCTTGTGCTGAGGTCTGCCATACTTTACAAAGGATTTGAACCCGTGACATCGCAGGCATAGATAATCAGTAGTATCCTCGGCAATTGATATCTGAGCAGTGTTTCTGAAAATCCCGAGAAACCGACACAGCGGGTCAAAGCTTCCATTCCAAGATGGTCGGGAAACCGCGGCTTTATATAGGGCTGGAACCGATTAAGTAGACTTCTGACCAAACATCTGCCACCCTCAAGGATATGCATATGGTCGTTAACATCGACGTGGGCATTGGATGCATAGTGCGCATTAATCCATAAAGAAACCCTTTCAAAGTAAAAAAAAAACTGTTGCAAAATTTCGATGGCTGTGCTGTAAAAAATTTTTTGTAAATGACGGTGTGAAAATTGCACCTAATATTGTGTTAAATTTTGGGGGTGTGCATTTGAAATTTTTACACCTTCGAATGTGTAAATGTGTAATTTATGATCATTTCGCGTTAAGAAAAATAGTCATAAGAATATTTAAATGTTCGAAATACTACACTGTGAAAAATTTTGAGTTCGCCTGCGGTGTGAATGATTTCGTATGAAAATTTTCAACACCACCGGTGTGAAAGTTACACGACGCACAGTGTTATAAATGACCATTTTCACACAAGATTTTTTTTACAGTGTATTTAATATCTAAATAAAATTAATAGTTAAAAATGTTAAATGATCATTTGTTGCTCATTAATCAAAATTATAACGAGTAACACGGAATGGTGTAAAAAGTTTATTAGACCGTGTTAAAATTACACAAATGGATTATTTACACCGAGGATTTTTTACACCACGGCCGTGTAAAGTTCTCGGGAGCCATTTTTATACAAAAATTTTTTACAGTGTATAGACCATCCAAAGTCCTAGTTACACTGTAAATCGAAGTGTTTAAACTTTAAACACTTAAGTGTTTAGCTGTCATTTAAATACATTGTGAAGGGAAAGTGACTACAATGTATTTAAATGGCAACTAAACACTTAGGTGTTTTAAATTAAAACACTTCGATTTACAGTGTATATAACAAACATTATTAAATGCTAACTTTTAAGTGTCTATGGTCTTGGACATTCTTGTTGTTGCTAATTTTTTCATTATATATGTATGTATTGAGAATATAATAGAACGCAGTGTGCGCGGTGTTGTTAAACTAAATGGTAGGAGCGTGCAGTTGTTGATCGTCTGGGTTGGAGAAAATCGTTGGTGGCTTAATAATATCAGAGGTATATGTGTGCATGTATGTGTAGTGTCTATATATACATATCAAAATTTAAATGGAATACCATGAGTTTTGCATGAGGAGGGAAAGAAAAATATATACCTTCAGTTTGAACAGCCACCCCTAGAAAATTTCATGTCACGTGGATACTTGGTTTAAATGTGAGTTAAAATTTTTGCCGGGCATATAAGATTTTTTTGCTTTAATTATTTTACCATTTGTGGAAAGTGTTGTTTTATTTTTAGGTTAATTTATTTAGCTTTTTCGAGAACTGACCTGCTTTTTGAATAGATGCAGATGGGAAGATAAATAGTAGATTTATTAATGTTAGGTCAGACTGGCGGTAAAGTTTCGTCGATAATAATGGTAACAAAATAAAGGACTGAATTAATTAAATGTGTTAATTAATTGATTCAAAAATCTTCTCGGGTAGTTCTATAATTGTTGGGTTGTTATTTATTATTTAAAATTGTTACCGATTGGAATCTACTGAAGCAGAAGTGCAGCTTCGTCGGTATTGAGTTATGACTTTTTAATTTACTTACATTATTTTGGATACTCGATAAATACTGTAATTGGGATGAATATTTTAATTGCTGTAACGTGTATTACGCGAATTTCAGTTTATTAAAAGTTAGTTTAGATAGAATTAAATATTGTAGTTCGTGTTAACGAATTTATAAATACGATTAATATTTTTGCTGAGATGAACGATATTGAGAAATTCGTAAAATAGTATTTAAAAATGTATGAGGATTAGATTTAATTTTTGATGATATTAAGAGTGTTATTTTATTTTTATAGAAAAGACAATTGGATTTTTTTCAGCAAGCAGTAAATGTAAATTTGAATCATAAAAAAACTCTACACTAAGAAATCGAACGTGAATATGGGTTTTATTTCAATCGGAATTCATTCCATCATTCGGAGGTCTGGAGCTTAAAAAAAAAACATGCGGAGTGAATATGGATTTTTTTGAGCGAAATGATTTTGGAGTGACGCGGACTTTATTTCACTCCGGTCTAGAGTTTTAACATTTTAAATAAATTCATATTTCGTAGAAATAACTGAAAATCGCTCCGGAACTTCAAGTGACGGTGTGAATTCGAATTGAAATAAAATCCGTATTTTATTTGGATTCAATCTCGATTTTTTACAGTGTATAAAGGTAGAACAAGTGAATATTAGACATAAGTTCACGGAGAAAATATGTAACGCTACGCGACACGTTGTATAATGATCGCAAATATGGTGGACGAAAGTAGATAATAGATATCAAAAGTGCCCACCCAAGTGTAAACACACTAAACTTTACCCGGTGTATCGCTTGATTAACTTTCAAAGTGTCAACATGAGATGACAAAATTCTAAACACTTATACAGTATTCATACAACAACAACTATCTAGACAGACTACCTTTACTCTGATCGTTACATATTTTATAAAGAAATTTGAAACCCGCATGCCCTTGAGATACTTTTGAAACAATAAATATTTTATAATTAGTAATTATAATTATTATTATTATTAATAATATTAATAATAATAAAAAAAAAAAAATAATAATAATAATAATTTTAAACAAATTATTAGTACTTGTGCAATAAAAAGTAAAAAAAAAAAAGTTTCAACAAATAATTCTGTTGTTTGAGTGCACAAGTACCCACATTTCTTTTACTTCCGTGACAGACGACCGTGCATTCGATGTACATGCGTGTTTGAGATTTATCAAAGTGCAAACGTTACCTCAATATATATACATTGATAAATAAATAATCGTATATAGAACTACCGTTCTCACAATGAAATTCTCTGAATCGCATATATAATATTTATAAAAATAATACCTAAATGTGAACTCCTAAATAATTTTGTTTGCTTACAACCTTACTATTAACGTAATTAATTATATGATTTGTCTTACTCATCCGTTTTAAAAAATTTAATTATTTACTATATCAACTCCATTAATATTTATTAAATTAGTATCAAATAAACTTTCAATTGACATTACTGCACTGGAAATGTCAATATTTATACTGAGTTACGTAAATTGACTTTTAGCAAACATACACTGTAAAAAATGGAGGTGGATTCGGAGTGAATTTGTATTTTACTTCAATCGGAATTCACTCCGTCATTCGGAATTCCAGAGCTTGAAAAAACCACTCAAAAATGGGAGTAAATACGGAGTTCTTATTTCAGCCGAGTGATTTCATTCAAATCTACTCCGACCCGATGTTTTAATATTAAAATAAAGTCCCTTTTGGAGTGAAATTCACTCCGAGGGGATTGAATAAGTCAAAAATCATCGGAAAAATCCAATGAGTAGATTTTATATCGTGTATATAATGTATGTAGCTAATTAATAAATAATAACAATAAAAATAATGAAATAAAATAAATAATAATAATTTGTGACAACATCCGGCGGACGTATTAGTTGATTAAAATCAAAGGATTCGTCGCGTAAGATCAGTAGGCAATTAGCAATCACGCATATTTATTCCGTAACGGTCTTGCGTAATGTAACGATGCCTGACGAGCTGAGATAAACATCGGCCCACATGTAGAGACACATACTACACTACACAAAACTTTAATTTATATATCTTTATATATATAACACTCAACTAACTAACTTCCGTAAAAATTATATGCGTCTTCTCAACTTATTTCCTCTTTTTTATTTAATAATCTCAACAATTCTACACTGAAAAAAAAACGTATACCTCCAATTACACTTTTTAATTACTATAACGATCTAACAATAAACACACGATGTATACCTACAATTTTTAGATTTTTTGATACAACTTTCATGTCAGGCTTATTTTTATCCTGAGCGAAAAAGAGTAAATTTAATTTTAAAAAATTTTGTCAAAAAAAATTTTTTATGGCTGCGATCTTATGCACTGTAAATAATCGGGAGTGGATTAGGAGTGATCTAGATTTAATTTAAATCCAAATTCACTCCGTCAATAGGAGTTCTGGAATTTAAAAAAAAATCACTCCGCTTACAGAGTAAATAGAGGGTTTGGTTTTGCAGCTGAGGGATTTCGGAGTGATCTGGATTTTATTTCAATCTGCATTCACTCCGATTCAGAGTTGCAGCACAGTAATATTCACATTACTCTATAGTTTGTATCCTGCCGCTCTTATACACAAACTATAGAGTAATGTAATTATTACTGTGCTGCATAGGCATATTTACTTGACATTTCTCGCCGTGTATAAAAATTAGCCGAGTGAACACGGAGTGGATAACTTTATTTATTTAATCTCCTCAGAGTGAAATTCAGTCCGAAAAAATTCATTTTAATATTAAAACTCTGAATCAGAGTAAATGTGGATTTCAATGAAATCTAGATCACTCCGCAATCGCTTCGCTAGAAAAACAAACTCCCTATTTACCCCACATGTGGAGTGATTTCCTTTTTTACTCCAAAACTCCGAGTGACGGAATTAATTCGGATTGAATTAAAATCCATAATCATTCCGAATTCACTCCCAATTTTTACAGTGTACTAGACTCAATCGATTAAATATTTCGAATTTTGATAATAATCATCATTTAATTTTCAGCGTGTAAGAATTGCTGTAGTAACTATTTAGCTTTATAACAGCTACATATTTTAAAAATGTAAACTCATATTTATATAAATATAAATATATTTATATGCGTTTAATGCAACACGCAAAATACTAGGAATCGCTGCATAATTCTAAGTACGACAAAGCAAAAGGCGTTACGTGTCGCGCGTGTACTCATTTTTTAAACGCTCTACAAACCCCAGAGACAAGTCTCGTCATGAAAAATTGTTAAATTATTTACATAGATTTTTTTATTTTCGTAACCCAGTCTCTGCTTGTCCTCTACTGACACTCAATAAATAGTGAGTCATCGACAATGAATTAAACATTTCAATTTAAAAATGAAAATGAATAAATATTTAAAGTCTTTTAAATAGAATTTATTATTTAAATTTATACTGTTTATGTAAACTGTGATAAAGCGACGCTATTTGCAAATAATCAAGTTGTAGGACGATTAATATAACCTCTTATAAGCTGCTGATGGGAATGGCGCGGCAAACGCGTAAAGTCATGTAAGGGTTGAGTGCGTGTATAAGTAGGGGCGCGATCATCAGGCATGCTGACTAACCTCAAGACATGAGAAATGATTTCACGTTGAAAGTCACGCTATTGTGAATTTTTAATCTGCAATAATAACTTGGCTACCTATTTTTTTTTTTTTTAATGTTTATATATTATCGTCATTTGATATTACTTAGTTTTTAAATTTTTACCGCGTACGCTGTAGAAAATTTTGAGTTCGCGATGTGGTTTGAAAATTTTCAACACTCTCGGTGTAAAAGTTACACGATGCACGGTGTTAAATTTTGAACTGTGAATTAGAACGTTAACACCGTTAATAGTATAAATGTATGGAGCTTTATTAAAAACTCTCGATTACTTCGACACTGAGTATTCAATTTTTATTTTAAAATAATTTACATAAATAATAATAATGATATACTCTGCAGCCTATATAAAGGGGGGGGGGGGTAAACAGGGTACTTAAGGAATTACTAAGTTTTTCGAGACTCTAATGCGTTAATTTTTTTTTTTTAATGATATTCAGAGTGATTAGAAAAAATTTTCAGCCTTTAAAAAAAAATTTAATTTTTTGCAGTCAGATGGTATCGCCTAAAAAAAGTACCACGCGTAAAAATAAAATTTTTGAAAATTAAATAAATTTGATTACATTAAATTTTCTTATAAGCAATTTACTTAAAAAAAATTACATTTCATAAAATTATTGGATACGAAAGAAAAAAAAATTATGATAGTTTTTATCATAAAATAAGTCATTAATTTTTTCAACCGTAACTTTAGATTTTTGGATAAGTTTAACAAACGAAATCAAAATAGTGCTTAATTATTATACAACAGTAATTTTGTAATGTTTAAAAAAACAAACTTTTTTCATTAAAATTTAAAGGTATCCCATTGTGCCCCCCCCCCCCCCCCATCCCGTAGTACCCCTCCCACCCCTATTATTTGATAATTTTTCAGGACAGATTATGTATTGGACAATACTTGAGGTATTAACACCGAAGGGTGTTAACAACAAGAAAATTTCACACCGAGCTGACTGTATAAAGTCTTCGAGGACCATTTTCACACCAAAAATTGTTAAGGGTATTTTTGTCCTTTAAACACCCTCGCGAATTTACAAAAAAATTATTCGGATATTTTTGAAAATTAAAATACTATTTAGAGAAATGAAATTAACCCACTGAATAAGAATAAGAAAATACTTAAGTAATAATCAAATAGACGGCGTATACTTAAATATTAATGGCAAAACTTTGGTTTAGCCTCGCCAAGTAGATTGCCGCAAGAAAGTCTCGTTATGTGTGCGTGCATCCTAGTCCAACCGACCAACCAGGTACTACACCTGATAATTTCCTAGAAATTGGCCTGACGCACGACATTTGTCGATAAAGAGTAAAGAAAAAAAAATAATCGATCGTTACTTTACTATTTTCTGGCATAAACTCTTTCATATATATCTATACATACATATCTAATATACAAGCATGTACGTGAGTCTTCTGCTAATATTAATGCACATAAATTAAACTTTCAAGCGGAGAGTAGACTACTTTTTATATACTGAATTTAATTTACCTATTTTTTCCATTAAACCATGTATCGATTTAAAAATTTTTTAAAACTTTTTAGTGTCTAATAAAAAAAAAAAGGCAGCATGCAGTGTGTGATATTAGAGACACGCAGAGACTTACCAAGACTTGGACTGCAGAACCCCTTCGCTGGCCTTGTCCTCCTGTTTCTCTTTACTTGTTCTTCTTCTTCTTGTTTTTTTTTATTATTATATTTTATTATTATTATCATTATTATTATTTATTTTATACTCTTTTCTCCTTTGGCTATGAGAGCTAGGTGTATAGTTAAAGCTGAGGCTCCTCCACATGGCAAATCACAGTAGACTCGATCGATATTATATTCGCTTATCCGTAACGAGTCTCGTGTGTACACAACGCGGCCTCGACGAGCCGTGAATCAAAGCTCGTCTGATCGACGAAAAAAAAACGACCAGTATAACAGATCCGCGTCAACTCTCTTCTCTATTCTACTCTACTCTCTAGCCACTCTCTTCTCTCTTCGTCTCTTTTCTCGACTGTATAGCAGAGTAGTACACCGACACTCTTTACTTGACGATGACAACGACGAGTTCGTCGGGGTCGTCGCACTACCGTAGTTACACTGTAAAAAAAAATATTTATGAAAAATGACAATAAAATAATAAATAACTGTTATTTTAAGCTCTACTGACTAAATTTCGGAAAAAAGTCACAAATTTTAAAATACACTGATAAAAAAGTTTTCGATTAAAGAGAAAAAATCTTGAACGAAGAATACTACTTTAAAGAAAATGATTTTCTTGAGTCAAGAGAAAAAATTATTGAGCCGAGAACTTATGTTTGGTTCAAATAAATTTTTCTTGGTTCAAAAATTTTTTCTCTTGACTCAAGAAAATTTTTTTTCCAGTGTAGATAAGAAATGCGTAGACAAATATGAAAACTATAAAGATGATATTCTTAATAAAATTAAAAAATTAATGTGAGTAGGAAGTATCTTTAGCTTCAGCTTCCGTCGTCGCGTGTCTAGGTCTTCACAAAGTACGCAAGTTCCCACGAAGATCTCGCTCGTTAGCTCGGGCGCGAGAAAAGTACCAGATACTTTTTCGCTATGTGTTTATACATACGAAAGAAACTCCGACGACTATGGCATCATACATTTCTACACTTATATATTCTCATCCTCGTCCTTATACTCATATATTTATATATACTCTGTACTATGTACTCATACACGCTGTAGCTAGTTTAATACTAACGGTAGCGTCCTTCAGCCACGCACGCAGGACCTACTAGTACAAGATCCATGATCTACTAGTCGTGTATTATACATTAGTGGATCCTACCACTCGATTCCCTTCATCAAATTAAACACGCGAGCATCAACGTTAACTTACTTACTTTTCCTTATAAAGTTTACTCTGCCAAAACCTTATCTACGTCAATCTCTAATATAAATTTTCATAAAAAAAAAAATACACCATCCTATTAAAGTTTTTTTTGAATCAACTTAGTTTGTAATTTTACATTTTTTTTTTTTTTTACTTTTTAGTTTTTAACTCATTAATGTAAATAGACATTCGCAGAAAAAAATAACTTGGTAGTGCAATATGAACCTGTCTAGGTGCGTCACCATGAAAAATCATGTTGGGGCAACATGAAAAATCATGTTGCAGTCACATGAAAAAATCATGTTGTAGTAACATTACATGATTGATTTATGCTGGTGCAACATGAATGTCATGTTACCGTAACATGATTTATCCATGTTGCCCAATCATGATTTTTCATGTTACCGCAACATGATTTTTCATTCTGGCGTAACATGATTTTTCATATTGGTGTAACATGATTTTCTATGTTGCCCAAACATGATTTTTTCATGTTACCGCAACATCATTTTTCATGGTGACCCACCTAGATTGCTTTATATTGCACCATCAAGTTATTTTTTTCCGTGTTGATGTAAAAAATTTTGACTACCCTCAGAAATTTTTTCCATTATAAATCGAAATCGAAAATTGTTTGAACTAGAAAAAATTCTAGCTGTCATTTCATAATGAAAAACTTTTCTTGTGGCAAGAAGTCCTTTTCATCTGTGCATGTTATAATGATTATTTAACATTTGTTTAAATAAATTCGTGATATCCAGTATCGCAGTTATAGCAAACGTGACCTGTAGTAGCGTCCAGCTAGTGTATTATCTATTCGTGGCCACGCAACGTGGGCACACGCACGAAACTACAAATACTGTGCTTTGAAGCCGCCAGCAATATAATAGTTAAACACGTTATATATATTGTATATAGAAATACAGCCGAGCTAAGAGAGCTTGGTCATAACGAACGGTTTGTTACTTGAGTAATACTTCACAGTACTACTGGTATGGTACATATATGAAATATATAAATGTATATCTATATATCTCTATATATAAATTTTCTTTATACACTATATCGTGTCTTGTCATTCAACTAGAGATATAATATACACCGCGAACTAAAGATTTCATGCACCAGCTTAGATAAATGTTTTCTTCTTCATCATCACTTCCACAGGACTTTTAAATAATTTATTATATTTTTATTATTCTTATATATTTAAGGTCACACATAAATAATAAACTATAATTAAAACTAATAAATTATTAAAATTGCTAATAAATAAATGGTTAAATTAATTCAAAACATATTTAATCACTCAAACGATGACACTTTAATTAATTATTTATATATATATATATATATATATATTATTACTTGTCGACAATAAATGAAAACAATTAACTTTTATTTAGTTCTGACTGACATTTATGATAAGTATAATATTAAATTACAAGTATCTTTAAAATACAATTAATACTAAAGCAAAAGTTATTTTACGAAAGTAAAAAAATAAAAACTATCAGCTTTAACGTTACTCAGCAAAACAAGCCTTTTGTTATAATGAAACCATTATATTGTTACATAGAAGCCGTAATAAATATCGTTATTATTTCTTTAAACTACAATTTCTCTTCGCACCAATAATTTTTTATTCTCATCTCAATATTTTTTTTTTTTTTCTAGAGCGCAAGTAAAACAGAGCTGAGAAAAAAAAAGTTAAGTCTAAGTAATTTCCGAGCGCAAAATGTAACACTGAGACCCAAGACCAAGAAATATCAGCAGCCGAGAATCCTTTGACGTTTCTGAGATTTCATTCGTAATTACAGGACTATTTCGCTTAGGCAGTAATAAGTTTTTCTGTGCGTGCACTCAAGAACTTACTATACAACCGTTTCGTTTAATAGTCGAACGTCAAGTAACCCGTACACTCATATAATACTACAGTGGTGTAAAATGTATTTATATTTATATTTATATACACAAGAAAAGAAAGCATCCTCTCTTTTATGACACTCTAATAAGTGGGAATAAAATGTAACATTGATTATTGCTTTAACTGCTTCTCTAGCTGCTCAATCCTCTGTCTACATATGTATTATTACTATTATTATTATTATTAATCTCTCAACTCGTACAAATTTAATGACCACACATATATTTGTAATAACTCATAAACACAATTCACATATAATTTATGCGACTACACCAGTAATCAATAATACCTCTTGTCTTTTAACAATTTTCAATTAATTATCATGTCAATTTTTATACTGTACACAGAAAAAAATAATTTCTTGGCTCAAAAAATGTATTCTTGCTCTAAGAAATTTTAAGTTTTCAATTTATATTACGAAAAATTTTTTGAGGCGAATAGAAATTTTTTTTGAACACGCAAAAATTTCCGTCACAAAGAAATCCTCTTTTTCTGTGTAAAAAGAGCGATTTTAAAAATGGATTTAATTTAACACCACACAGTGTTAAATTAAAATAACCAGTGTAGGCGGTGGTAAAATACCGGTGTTAAAATAGTGTAAAAAAAAATTCCACGTATAGAATTTAGAAAAAAAAAATGTATTACATATAAAAAAATTTAATGGATATTATCCGGAGGAAATTTCAATTTTGTTATGCACTTATTTAAATAATTATTTATATTTTACGTAATTTATTTAAAAATTACACAATTTTACGCCCACCATTTCAATCACTAATAATTTAATTAATTAATGAAAATACTGTTTAACTTTCGTGATCGATTAAGTAAAAATATTCACAAAGTCAAATATTTGATACAGGGAAATTGTTTCAACACCGGCAAGGAATATTTACACCAGTGGCGGTGTTATTTTAACACCGAAAATTTTAATACCTACACCACTTAGACTTACCCTAGGTTTTAATACAGTGTATTAATCACTCCATTACACTAAATCCCGATAATTTTTTCCATAAAAAAACTTTCCTATCATTAATTTACTCTACACAATAACTAGTAATTTATTTTATAAAAGATATAAGTTAATAATTATTGAGTTAGTTTTTAGTTGTGTTTTTTACTAAGCTATTTATTTAATAAAACAATCTCCAATGAAAGGTTTATATTTTAAGTCGAGAGGAAGTTATTATATTAAAGAGAACTTAAGTTTGCATGCTTAGACTAGTATACTAGACTATCGTAATTATTTTAAAAGTAAAAAGTTAACAACCCGATTTTGCCTTCAGGTCAAATGGTTTAATATACTTTTGAGATCTATAGCTAACGTATAGGTATATGGAGGTTTATAAAAACTAATTATCCGTTTAACTTAAAATGTGCGTTTATGTTGTACCTGTACTACTTTTTACGTTTAACTCTTATTTTAAAAATAAAAATCACTAATCAACTTTATGATACTGATGCCTCTAGAAATGTCTAATTAAATATTTTTTATACTTGAGAATTATAAGATTTAATTTCTTTTTTACGCACGAGATGCATGCAAATGTTGCACTTTTTACTTTCTTACACTTTCATAAGTGCTGATACATTAATTTGTTGATACGCAGTTCGAGTTACTCTTCCTAGTAAAACATCACTAACTTCTCAACGTTTCATCGTCAGAGCTATCATTATATTATTATGTACTTAATTATTATATTCTTATCCAATACAATGTCAGTTTTGTATTCAAATATTAATATGATATTTTTTTTTTTGTTATACTTATTCGCTTAATTTTCGTGTTGACGCGTCTCTTTTTGTCTATTGTTATTTTATTTATGGTAATTGCAGTTTTATTTATTGACAATTAAATTTATTAATAAGCATTATTGAAAATGAAACCGGATATTCAGATTCAATTCGTAGAATATTATGAAATCATAAAATATTAATTGACTTGTTGTATTCATTCATTTATCAAATTTATTTTTATTTAATATTTCAGGGAATCATAAATTTATTTATGAATTTTTTGGAGTAAAATCGCCCAGCTAAAATTAAAAAATAAAAATTCATTCTAAAATTAACAAAAAAAATTTTATTCTGAGTAATTTGTTAGCAATTTCGTTCAAGTCAGTTGTAAGAATTTTTTTGGTTATCAAAGATTTTTTTTGTAGAGAAAGTGCACAGAAAAAAATGATTTCTTGGCGCGAAAAATATTCCCAAATCCTGGGAAAATTTTTTATTTTCATTTTATAATGCAAAATTTATCTTGCATCAAGAAACGCTTTGTTTCTGTAAATTTTTCAAAAAATTAAAAAGTAAATTTAGGTTTCCGTTAATTAAAAATATTTATAATTAATCAAGTGATTTTATCAATTCTATAGAAGCATTATAGTTGGATCATCATGAAATTTTCACTTGATTTTTGAAGTTAATTAAAAAAATTCATCATGACGAATTTCATTACAGATTTGTAATTAAAATTTGAATAATTAATTAGTTGGAGGTGCACAAAATTTTCAATGATTTTCATTTTATTGTAACTACAACCTGAAAACAAACAATTAACAGGTAATTTAATTTAAAAACCAAATATGTAATGAATTTTTGGTAACGACCGTTCCGTTATCGAGAATTTTTATTTGAAAAGATGTAATCATCACTGATCAATAAAAATGTTATTTGTAATCTGGGTAAGTCAAATATTTATATGAATGTATTGTTGATATTTTCTTAACCAGGTAAAAATATATTAATGTGAAAAAAAAAAAAAAAAAATTAGTCAAATTCTTTGTACAAAATAAGTTTTAAAAGTAAGAAAAGTGTGAATGAATCTTACCAAGTAAAATTGGTGGGAGAATAGAGTTTTTTTTTAAAGAGATGAAGGAGAAAAGTTTAAGCGTTCACTTCTTTAGACTTTAGATTTATTCGCTCGTTAAAAGCTTTAAGCTAAAACAGCTACCTGTTTGTTTGCCTTTTGATCCTATAAACCAGCTATTTTTTCAACTCTTTTTTTCTTTTAAATGTTTATTTCCCATATTCAAATCATCATCTTATTATTTATTCATTGGTACTGAATCACACAATTCAAACCCATAGCAAAGTTTATTTCTAACTTTATCGAATAAATTGAATTTTTAATTTTTATAAAAAATAAATTTTTTCTTCAAACTATAAATATAATATGTTGAACTACTTCCGTCATTTCATTCATTATTCAATACAATTGAATATCCGGTTTTATTTTTAGATAAAAAAAAAACAACTGACGAATGAATACTCGTTTTTTAATATCACAATTAAACTATTATAACCCCTTTTTCTATCCCTTATTCGTAAAACATTAATTTATTTTTTTATTTATTATAAACGAACGTTCGGCTTTATTATGAATTTAAACTGAGACTTGAAATTATGTTTTGCGTAAAAAAAATGCATTGAAAAATAAATATGAAGTTGAGAAAGAATGAAGAAGGACTTTAAGGACGGCAGCAGAGTACGCGGATGCATACAGACGCAAAAAAATCGCGTGGAGTGAGAAATGAAGAGCCTTGAGTTCCCTTTATCACCAACAGGCATACATTTTGCAACGACATGATACAGAAGCCAAGCTTTTACTTTATGTTTTTACACATATATATATATATATTTAAATGGGAAGGGATATTCAAGATCCAAGACTCTATGATTCTACTGCAATGATACTGCTGCAGTAGTAACACAAAATAACAGAAAGCATCGCATCGCTGTCACAGAAAAATTTTTTCATCCTAGGTCCTGGCTTTAAATAGTAATCTAGTGCGCTGCATTTAATATTAATATAAAAAAGAAACGGCTAAGATTATAATTGATGAGAACCCAGGAAGAATATGAAAATAAAATTTAAATAAATATATAGCTACACGGAGAAAATTTTATTATAATATCTAGGATATTAAATTTTTAATTTAAACTATTTGAAATGGTAGCAAAATTTTTCAGTGGTAAAATAATTAGTTTTACCATTGAGAATGATAACAGTAACAATTGACAGTAGTGACGATTACTATCGAAGATGCTTATTGTAACTATTAAAGATGATCATTGTTACAATCGAAGATGGTAACTGTTCCATTCAAGGTTGTAAAAATTCTGAACCAAAAAATAGGATTAATTTACATAAATTTAAATCCTTTATTTATATCCATACTTTAGCTATGTCCATTTTGTCCTTTAAATAATTTAAATAAGTAACAATACAATCGTTCAAGTCCGAATATAATAAAACTTTCCAAATATTGGAGCTGTTATTGATAACTTTAAATGATTGGGTATGATCATCAAAATAGCAACCACCCAAGTATTGAGTGATAAGGAAAACTTTATCATCATCAATAATTAGTATTTTTTTTACAACATAAAATAATGGAGCATCATTTGATCTGTAACGCCGATATTTAAATTCTTTATCAGTTTAGATAGTAATTATTATTTGGGCTGATGGTAACTATTACCATCAGGTTATTAAGAATCACGATGTTGATAATAGTTATAATTACTTAAGATAATAAAAGTTGTAATTTCTGATTATCATCAATAATTGTAGGATTTACCATACAGTTGGTAGATACTACAATTCAGATTGTTTATTTAATAATTTGAATGATATTCACTGCTATCGAACTCAGTTTAAAAATTTTACTATAACTAGATGATAACCTTTACTATACAATTAATTCTGCTCATGTATATATAACTATTTTTTTATGACTTGTAATCATAAATGCAAAATAAAAAAGTATTAAATTTAAATTCATTAAGTAGAAAATAATGTTTTTGGTATATTGTGAGAGGATTTTAATGTAAGTAATAAAATGATAATTATGTAATTTGAATTTTAGAATTCATTCATGAGTAAAAATCATAATTTATTAGAGTAAACGTCGCACGAGTAAGTTTTAAAGGGTGACAGTTATTGGAAACGAAGTTGACGCTGGCCTAACTCCTGTTAGTCTAGATTACATTACACAGGTGCTCAAGAGAGAGACGTAAGCAGAGCTAAATTACATGAAAGTTTAGCTTACGGTAAAAGGACGTAAGTGTTCTTTAGTAAGATGCAATTTACGAAACTTTTTTAATTACTAATCGAAGAAAAATTATTTTAATAAAAGAAATTATCAATTAAGGATGTAATCGAACAATTTTTTTAACCGAACTAAATTTTACTTGTATATAAAATTTATAAATGGTTAAAAATAATGAAATTGAATATTGAAATTCGGATAAATTATTATCAAACTAAAATGGATCAAATTTGTAGAGATTCAAAATTAAATACCGATTAGTCAGACAGTAATAATCAATTGGTTTTAATACATTATAAGACAGTTAATTCTTTAAATAAAAAATTATTTACAACAAAAATTATCGGTAATAAAGTAAAGATTCTGAAATTTCATTGAAACTCAATAAAAATTCATTTTTCATTGTCGGTATGATACAAAATTAGAATACAATTGAGTTAACGTCGTTATTCATATAGACTTTTAATAGTCAAATATTGCATGTAGTTTTCTAATCAAATATTAGAGACCTTTGCTGATTGAGTACTGAATCTAAGTTAAATATTCATGTAATATTATTTTATCATGAGTGGGGGAAGGGGGTGAAAGGGTAAAGGGGTAAAGGGGTAGGGTAGACAAAACAGGGTACCTCCAAAATTTTGTAAAAAAAAAGTTTTCTGTTTTAAATGGTTTTTAAACATTCCAAAATCACTTTGGTAAATATAATTAAGCGTTATTAAGAAGTTTTTTTGATAAATTTTTTCAAAAATCAATTATCAGTTAAAAATATTAATGACGTTTGTTTTATGATAAAAACTATTGAAAATTTATTCTTCTACTTTTGTATCCAATAACAGTACAAAATATAATTTTTCTTCATGTAAATTACTTGCAAAAAAGTTTACCTTAATCAAATTTATTTAAAATCCGGAAATTTTTTTTTATCTTTTTTAGGGGGTATCCCATTTTGCCAGCAAAAATGAAAAATTTTTTTTTTCAACGGTAACTGGAAATTTTTTCTATTTACTTTGAATATTATTAAAAAAAAAGATTCAGTGTATTTGAGTCCTTGAAAACTTGGTATCTCGTTAAGTACTCCGTTTTGCCCCTCCCTCTTCTTTATACAATCTTTTATTAATGTAAAGAAAAGGACCCGTCTAATTAAGATGCCAATTTTTTTAGCTAATTTAGTTCCACTCTAACGAACAGCGATCAAGTGCCTCAGCACTTATCTTAATTTGAAATTTGAATAAAAAAAAAACTACAGCTATTTAAAAATAAAACTAATTTGGACCATTATTGAAATTAATAATAATCAGAAATTTCATTACAATATTAGCGAAAAAATTTTTTAACCCAATACCTGAGGTTTAGATCGTTAAAAGGTTTTGAAGTAATTGAAAAATAAAAAAAAGGCAAAAGTAATATCGGTGATACGCAGGTACATCATTGATACCCGACTAAAAGCCGCACACACAAAATACGGGACGTATAGCCGAGTCTTTTGGAAGCTGACAAGAGTTATTAGTGGGTGAAGGTAGCCAGTAGCTGAGCTGAGGATCAATACCAGGCAGACGTCCGTGCAGCGTAGTAGAGTGCACTTCTCCTACACGGCTCTAGGCTAGGCTACAGCTAGGAAAGGCTAGGACGGAGGTTAGGTGGGGTTAGATCGTGAGATCTCAACGAGTCTACGTAAACCCTGATCCCCATAAACTAACCCGGCCTGACGACGCTGTACTCACCACAGGGGTTCCGCCATGGACAAAATAAGGATACCCCTTTTTTCACTCAAGACTTCTCTTACCAACTTTTTTATATTTTTTATTACAATCTACTTTTCTTCCTCTCAAGCATCAATCTTCACGATAAGACCCGTAAAGTTAATAAAATATCATTTATTAACTTTATACATGTCATTAATAGTTTCTTTAATTTTTATCCGCTTATTTATATAATTATACTTAATAATTGTTTTTTTAATTTTTTTTTATAAGTAATAACAACTTTCATTAGCTCTAGTAATAACATTACATAGAATACTTTATGAATTAAATTAACTGTGAGTTTACGTTCATAATTTAATTTTTTTATTTTAAATTACCACCTTATCAGAATTGCGACATATTATTTTATTAATGGACTAATTAAAATATATATCGTATTAAAACTTGTTTACTTTGTATTGCGAGTTTGTAAATATTATTTTTTTCCAAGTGAAAAAAATAGTAAATAAAAAAAATTGATATGTTTTAAAATAATGGATTATTTTTTTGAGTAAATTGTCTTGTAGATGATTCGTGATTTATAGATTGATATCAGCGAAATGCGAAGGCAGAGATAAAACGGGAAAAAGTATAAAAAGAAATATGTATGGTATATATAGAATAGATGAGGGGAAGAAATAGACGACGAGGAAGGCAGGTTGGCTGGTGCGGTGGTGACGGTGGTGGTGGCGAAGGTGGAGGTGCCAGAGGGTTGGGAAGGAGAAAACTGTTCTCTCTTCTTCTATCACGACGAGCCGACCCTGTCTGAGTATTCTGGACGTCGGCTCTGGGCCTGCGTGACGACGCGTACACGCCGGTGCAACGAAGAACAGCAAAGGGGCAGCGGGCAACGCGGGGGGAAAGGGTCGAAGTGAAGGCTCAGCCGTGTGCTGAGCACGGGGAAGTGATCCAAGTAAAGGCAAAGGGAAAATGTAGTATGGAGTAGAGTATAGAGTTTAGAGAGTAGTATGGAGGAGTACTGAGGAGGAGTGCAGCCTGGTCTAGCTGCCGAGGGTTCAAAAGGGAATCAAGGGGCCAAGGGAACACGGAAGGCTACGATTGATCCGCGGTAGCCCTCCGTCCCCGAGCTCACGAATTCGTTGCACACTTTCGTGTCTTTCTTACTCCGATATCCACCTTATATCCCTATTTTTATCTTCATTTTGACTTATTCTCTTTTATGTTCGGTCATAAAAAAAACTACATGGACTTTCTCTCTATAAAAAATTTTATCAAATGTTCACTTATTTATTTTTTATAATTAAAAAAAAAGTAATTCCAATTTTAAATTACTTGATTATAAAAAAATAATCATTAGTAAAAATATTAAAATGACCGAAATTTAATTTCTATTTTTTTCAGTAGAAATAAAATTAAAAATTATTTAGATACTCTGTAAAATAATTACGATTAATTTCCGATAGACTTGGATTAATAGTTTATCTCGAAAACTCATCAACGCAACTAACGCAATTTATTTCGCTTCATTACTTCATATTTCGACCCAAAACTCATTAGAATTTCATCAAAATTTGTTAGATTAATATTAAAGTAAAAAATTATTTAACATCAAATTCAAACTCTAATTAATGTAATGTAAAATATTTAAAAATTTTTAACAAATTATTTTAATTAATAGATAATATAAGTGATGTTTATTATTATTGTCAATTATAAATCAATAATGACTACTAATTGATGTAATTTATTTGAAGTACATGCGTGAGTATATATAGCATATACATAGTATGGAATAAAATAAATATAATATTGTGTATAAAGAGCAATTTAAACATATGTATAGTAATGATAGAAATAATAATGAGAATGTATGTATTCACAATTCTCAAATTCACGTGCATCTGTGATTCAATTTATCCAATCGATACGCGATAAACCGTTAGCAGCCCGTTATATACAAGAGCAGAGAGAAAAAAATAAAATAAACAAACTGTAAGATAATAAAAATAAGTATAAAAATGAATAAGAAAAAAAGGTAAATTCAACAAATAGAAATTCTCTATACTCAATTCCGAATGCGGCTTTAGCACACCATAAACGAAGTCACGCGTATTCACGCGGTACGTATAAGGCGGCGGTGTTAAGCTTCCAAGCCGCATCCTAATTAACCGAAGGAACGAAGAGGAATCACTTTGTTGCAAGCCGAAGGTTACCGCTGTCGTCGCCACGTTGAATTGCGAAAAAATTTACAATATAAACTGTTTGTAACATATAAAAGTATATACCATACGTAATTTTATTTTATATACATATATATGTGAATAAATATATAAATATATATATATATATAATTTATTCATAGTTATTTATTCGTAGAAATGTTCTATCATGTTGATTTATTTTCATGTGATAATGAGACTGTTTATCAAATATAATCAACGCGCTTTTTGAATATTTTATGATTTTACAATGATAGCATATTCTTTATATCATATAATCCGTGAGAAAATTATAGATTAAAAAATCTGATAAATTTAAAAAATAATTAATTTAGGGACGGGGAAAAAGCTCAAAATTTTATAAAACAAAGAATTTTATTTTTTGAAGCATTGTTTTGATTTTTTTTTTTTTTTTTTGTTAAACTTTTTCAAAAATCGAATCAGTGGAAAAATATTAATGACTTTTGTTTTATGATAAAAACTTTTAAGAATATTTTTTTTTCTTTGCATCCAATAGTTAGGGGAGAGAGGGGCAAAACGGGGGTACTTAAAGAAATACCAAGTTTTCGAGGACTCAAATACACTAACTCTTTTTTTTTTAGTCATATTCAAAGTAAATAGAAAAAATTTTCAGTTACCGTTAAAAAAAATAAAATTTTAGTTTTTGCGGGCAAAATGGGGAACTCCCCTAAAAAAGATAAAAAAAAAATTTCTGGATTTTAAATGAATTTGATTAAGTTAAATTTTTTTGCAAGTAACTTACATGAAGAAAAATTATACTTTGCATAATTATTGGATACAAAAGAAGAAAAACAAATTTTAAATAGTTTTTATCATAAAACAAAAGTCATTAATATTTTTCAACTGACAATCGATTTTTGAAAAAGCTTGACAAAAAAATTCAACATAACGCTCAATTATATTTACAAAAGTGATTATGGAATGTTCAAAAACCATTTAAAATATAAAATTTTTTTTTTATAAAATTTTGGGAGTACCCCGTTTTGCCCCCCCCCCCTACCTCTATGTAAAATGTGATTTTTCTTCAAGTAAATTACTCATAAAATAATTTAACTTAATCAAACTTATTTAATATCTAGAAATTTTTTAGGAGGTACCCATTTTGCCCGCAAAAAATGAAATTTTTTTTTAACGGCAACTGAAATTTTTTTCTACTTGCATTGAATATCATTAAAAAAAAATAGTTGACATACATCCACACACACACACACACACGGGCGTCCATCCAGAAATAATCAGCATAGCTTCCTAGAACCTCAAAACGTCGAGATCTGATGAAAACTCGATTTTCGAAAATCGGACCAAAATCAATAACTTGCTTTTTTTTGAAAATTTTTAATTTTTATAGCGGAAAATTACAAAGTTAGAACAAAGATTTGACGTATTGGAGTCTTCAAAAACTTAGTATTTCCTTAAGTACCCCCCCCCCCCATAAAGAATTTAATTAAAAAATTATATTAAACTATTTTTCAATAAAAGAATGTAATGAGAAAATTAAAAAAAAATTAATTTAAATAGACATTTTTTTATTTTTTACGATAACGGCGAACGGTGATGTACAAGTGGAATTTCACAAGGTCATCAAAAGGTCTAGCGATTAACCTCATCACTTATATTTTATGACCCTCATTACATAAATCGATTATAAATATTATTTTGTAATTTATTAAAATTAAATTTTATTGAAAACAAAAACATTTATTTTTCTTGCGCTTTTAATTACTGTTATTATTGTTATTATTTCATTTTTACAAAGCGATAGTAACGTTTAGTTGACGTCAAAAATGTCTGGAGCTTGCAGAGTAGACAGTGAACTCGATTTTTATAATTTTCTCAAGTAAGTGCACTATAATTTTTTTTTTTTTAATTTCATCGCAAAAAAACAATTTTGAGTATTGACTATCGATATATATTTTGATACATTTCTTTTAAATGAAAAATTAAATAAATAAGTTGACATCGCAGGATTACAGGACAATTTTCACCAAATCTAATTTTTTAATTTGCAAATCAAACAATACAAGATTTGTTTACTTTTATTTTATATAACCCTGCGATAACACAACTTATCATTATTTAAATATAGAGACATTATCTTTGATAATAATAGAAAATAGTAAGTCTAGTAAATATAAAAATAAGTACATATTTTTATAAAACAAGAGTTAGTTTGTTAAAAAAGTTAAATCGAGTAATTTTTTTTTTTTATTGACTGAAACTTATGAGTGAAGCCAATAACAATGACAATCTAGTCGCGTAACGCAAGTGCGTCATCGCTAAATAATACGATACGAGGAGAATAGCTCGCGCCAACAATATTATATATCACAATATACATACATAAGTATATACATATCTACATATCTATATGTCTATGATGAGCGTGATGTAAAATGCACGCGGACGCACCCGGACCCGTGCGAATAGAAGCCGTACACGTGAAGTAAAGTAGCAAATTATGAAACACGTCATACACATCTAAATTCAACAGACACACACCCTTGCACACAAACAACCAATCCGTGCATTAAAAAAAAAATAAAAAACGTACTCATGTACGCAAATTTAAATTTAATATACTCAACAGTAAAATCTATATAATAGTGTTCAGAACGACTGCACATGCAGTGTATTAATGTAACAACAGTTCCGTCCACGCAATATGCCTACTAAAACTAAAACGCGGCATCAAAAGTACACACAGCTTTTGCATTTAATAACAATAATACAATACACATCCATACACGTAAACGTAATTTAAAAGACCATGCCGCACGCACAGTCCGGCAACACGCGAAAATAAAAATCGAATTACAGTGATATGATTCGCAACGCAATTCTCGAGATCTCTTTCCCCTCAAACTCCTCAATTACCAGCACCCACTCATTCCTCCTCTCTTTAAAACCCATCTCTCTCACTCTATCAAGTCCTTCAGCATTAAACTGCTGCTATGCGTTTCGCATGATCCAATGCGTTATCTAATATAGAAAAAATAAGAAAATATCAAGTAAATGTACTGTCTATAACACTGTAATAATATACCCTCGTCAAGGATATCCAATACACACAACCATACACTATAATACAATGCTCTTATATGTATATATCGATTTACTGACCACTACTCGTTATAGTAATAACTGTATACATGCAGATATATATATAAATATATATATATCTAAAACGTATGTTGCAAGTTACAATTTATCAACCGAAAATCCCACAGTCAAAAATGATGTAATTTATTATCATATCACTAAAGTCTACATATGTATATGAATATCTATACATATATAGAAACAATATATATGACAGTTTCCCATTCAATTTCCTCGTGTGCATGATGACGCACTTCCATGCGTACGAGATGCGGATCGAACATGTACGTGTTAATATCGTGAGAATACAACCACTAGTATACCAATTTATATATATGTATATTTATATAATTACAGTGTGTGGGTGTATGTCTGCATATAAATAAATAAGAGTGTGCGTATACGCGTGCGTCGATCTAGGCACTCTAGTCGTGTCGACGGTGCTCTTGCATTCTCAAAACATGTGTGTATGGATTCTATTGATGTATGTAAGCTTACTATAGCGATATGAAAAATAGAGTAGTGTTGAGCGGCGTAGACGACCAGAGCGCAATTCGCGTTACCTAAGAATCTATATAGTTATATTATTATATATATGAATACATATATATAGCGTATTGAGACGACGACACGCACATAGACAGAAAGATACCTTGAATGCACGCGCCTGCGTGCAACGAGTGTGGGTGGCCTTCTGCGCCACCTGGTATTATGTATTATTTTATTTTTAAAAGTTTATATTTTTTTTTTTTTTATTCACTTGAAAACAAATTAATACCTTTTGCTAATTATTTTAAGTGAGCGATTATTAAGTTTTAGTTTTATTAACTTTTTTTTAGCGCGCAGACGCTGGTTTGTAATTCGCGGTACGAATGCGCGCGCATCCTTATTTATTTATAATTTATAATTTTTATATTTTATGGAGTTTTTAAATTTGTTTTAGTAATTTTCATATCTTAATTAATTTTTCCTCATTTACTTTGCAAGAAGTAAAGGCAAATTTTATATTTAAAATGTAAAAGAAAAAAAAAAATGTGTCACATCTTCAAAAAATAGTAAAAGAAAATTCGGATGCGTGTGACAGATTGTCACTGACACTCATTATTTTTTTTTTTTTTGGTCCAACGAGTCTCTTGTGTCTTTGCGAATCCGCGAGATCCGCGGAGTGAGCATGTGTGCGTGAATGTTTCACACCTGAGAACTACGCGAGTCAAAAGATCTGCATTATCGACGGTAACAATTTTAAATAAATTGTTGAAAATAAATAGAAATATGAATGAAATAGTCGTGATAAATAATTTAATGAATTATCATGATTATTTTATGTGATGTTTGTTTAAAAAACCGCGAATAAAATTTTGCAAAATTTCGCGATGACGGTGAGTAAGTTGACTGCGGGGCCGAGCGAGCGCTGAGCTGACAGTAGGCCGGCGACGTCACAGTGGGCCGGTTGAGCCTTCCTTCGTTCGATTCAGGCAGGCTCTCTATTCATTTTACATGTAGCAAGGTAAATATTGATATACAGTGTCTAATTTTAAACGTGGCCAGTGCGTGCATATTTTTTAACCGCGCGCTTGCCAGTGCGTCGTATCGTGAAAATTAAATTTATTTAATTAAATTCAATATTTTTATTGAAATTTATAATTTTTCAATCACTAGTGAAATGTCACAAAAATTTAAATTAAATAAATAATTATATTTATAAATTTATAATTAATGTTATTTGAATTTAAAATACCCGCGAGTACCGATAAGAAAAAAATGATAATTAAAGTAAAGTTAGAAAAGAAGACGAATGATAAGTGATAAAATAATAAGTTTATTGTATTTTTTAAACGTCAACTGACAGTTGGCTTTACTACTCCAGATCATTATTATTCGTACGTGAATGTTACATCAAAGTTTGTATCGAGAGGAGAGCGAGAGAGTGAGAGATTATTATTATGACAAGTAAAAAATAATTAAAAAATCGTATTTTAATATATATTTATTATTATAATTATTAAGATTACTATTTTTATTATTATGAAGTAAAAAATGTATGAGTGATAAGATTAAGTATTATTGATAATAATATTTTTTGAGTGTGTGCATGGTGAAAAAGGCTTTTATTTTTTTAAGTATTTTTTAAAATCGTGCCAAGTTGTCAATAATTCTTGACAATTAAACCGTCGCGTTAACGCGCGTCACGCATACAGACACGTGAAGACGCATCACTACTGAGATAATTTTTGTTCGGCAGTGGGATTCGCGTTTATAATTTATTTTTACCGTTAATTATTTACTATTTCATTTATTCATCTGTCAGAAAAAAAAAAATTTTTCCATTTCGGAGCAAATTTTGAAAATTCTTATTTTTAATTTCGGTTGAGAAATTCGTTCGAGTGCAAGGTGTGAAAAAATAGTGAGCTGCACGTCAGTTGAGAATAATCTTGAGTATTTGGCAAGAGTATTTTTAATAGTTCCAAGTGACGTACAGCGAGTGGAAAAAAAAATTTATACGCGCCGACGGCGTTAATTTTTCACTATAAACGCTCAGAAAAGATAACTTGTGACAAATACATGCGTGTGTATGACATACGAGTATCGTGTATGTCATCTCTTTTATTTATCCATTTTTTGCTGTTGTTATTTTAGTTTATTTACCATTCGCAATACAGTTCGTCTGCTTTTGCAACCGAGCCAAAATCCCGTCACTCAAGTCTGTGTTTTTTCAATTTTCCCAACGGATCGCGAAAAAAAGCGGAAGTTCTGCATCGAAAATCATAAAAAATTTTTTTTAGTTCAACTTGGCTTTTGTAGTCTAGTATTTTTAAACATTTTATACTTTTTTTTTTTTCGTGATACTGACCACGGATATTTGACGCGGGAAATCCCGTAAGCATGTGTGGAGTGTGTACAGACTCTTCCCGTGAGAGCACACGAGCACCCGTTGACACGTGACAAGTGCAGTTGATATTACGCGACTTAAAATCCCGACTTCCGTAATACTACCGTGTGAAAATAATAATTATTTATTTATTCATTTTATTCACGTGTTTACACTTTTATAAAGTTCAACTTTGCCGTTTTTTCTATTGTACCATTTATATAAAGAAACGTTGAATTTTTTATCAAATTACTTTTTTCCCTTATTTTTTTTTATTCCTTTCATGTCAATGACCGGTCCCCTGTGTTTGGCGATATGTGCGTGACTTAAAGCATGACGCGTCGGTGTCTTGAGCTGTCAAAAAATAGCTAATAAAAACAGTACAATTGAAACAAAAAATATATAAATATGCGACACTGTAAGCTCCTTAGTTGATTTAAAAAATTTTTTAGTCAAGTAATTATTCATTATATTTTTTATTGCTGATTAAATTTTAAGAAATAAATTTCAATTAGATACCGAATTAATTGTATTGTAAATGGAGTGGAACAAAATGCTCCAAAAGTTGATACTGTAGCTGACGTCTAATTACTTTGGATTATTTAAAAAACGATAAATTACAAAATAAAGTATTTCAAAAAATTGCACATACAGTTTTTAAAATTTTCTACATGTGCATTTTTTAGTTTTTTAATTTTTAATTGCCTACTAACTTCAGGATTATTCCAAAAGAACATGTAATTTTTTGTGTAGGTAAATGTCAGGAATAAAAGTAAGGTAGATAAACGGTAGTGGGTGTAAATGAAAATACGAGGTGTGATATTTTGACGATCAGATATATAATAACAAGTCGTTAAACCAGAAACGCTTCCTAACCTGCCTGTGGTACTTAAAATACAAGAGTTATGTATATTACACATACACACATCATCTCTTCTCTTTTATTCTCTTTACTTTTATTAAACCTATATTTATATCGATATGTATATGTATGTATGTAACCATATCACATGTAATATCGACTGACCGCAGGCACGCGACACTGTATGAGTGAAAATGACAGAATAAACGATAGCTGGACACGAATGAGACAAGATAAACTGCTAACAAAATTGTCTGTCAAAAACTTTTTTTATTTATTTTTTAACAAAATGATTCCTTGTGTTTCACACAAACTATTAATATATTATGTCCTTATCATAAATAAACCATGTCCATATTGTTTAACATTAAAACAAGTCATTTTTTCACCGGACAGAAAAAAAAACTTTAATAATTAATTATGCTAAAGTCAGCACACAATTAAAAATTTTCGAATTTTTTTTTCAACAATTTAATTTATACAAAAAAAAAAAACTAAAAATATGCACTTGTAGAAAATTTAAAAAACTAGAGGTGCAATTTTTTTAATTATTTTTTTTTTTAATTTATCATTTTAAAAAAAAATCCAAACATTTTTAGACGTCGGCTAATTTCAGTATCATTAAAAATTAGTGTTTGAAAATGTAATCCGGAACCTGGATGTCAATATAAGGAATTATAGAGTTTCAAGTATTAAAATACTAATTTTTCCTGCATAGACAATAAATTTTAATATTTATCCTAAAATGCGGTTGTATTTTAAAAAAATATAATGTGCGTATTTATTAGCACAGCCGAAGCACCAAAAATATCTGCGTCTTAAACTGAACTAATATAGAGAGAAAGAGACGAAGAAAGAGAGATAAGAATATAGGAAATAAACACGAGAGTTTGAGTGGGCGATTCGATGATGAAGAGAACTTGCATTGCTATTAAATGATATGTATATTGTATATATACATGTATATATCAAGATTGTATTGTTAGTTTGTATTGATATCTCGATCAGATGACGATCAAGTCTGTCGAAAAAAAAATATTCGCGTGAAACTAACAATTGAAATCATCCATAACCTTTTATACTCGCACTAGCTTTCATTTTTTAATATCAGTGAAGCTCGAAGTGCATCATCGTAATATCGTGCATCGTCACGTTTCTCGGATTTACCGTTTTAGAAATATGAAAGACTCAAGATAATACTTTAAAAGGTGTTGACAATGATCGAGAAAGTGAACAACAAACTTATATATATATATATATATATATATATATATATATATATATATATATATACATATATATATATGAGTGACATATATAACAAAAGACTTAGATCAACTCTGATCGTAGTAGTGTAGTTACGCTCCTGTCCGTTATACATATAAACCTTTGACGTTTATTGAAGATCGTTTATTTCCGTCTTTGTTGAGCTTTATATATATATATATATATATATATATATATATATATAGTTTTTTTATTTTTTTTTATCGTCGTGCATACACTTATCGCGATTATTTTGCGTTTACGCATTTCCTCAATGCTTTGTACTGCTAACTTTTGAATATCTTTTTTTTTTTATTTTATTTACGATTCTGTCATTACTAATATTGTTGTTATTATGACAAAGTTTTTTTTATTAAATGAGGGCTTCTATTATATTAGTAAAAGATAGAAAAACAAAGTTTAAAAGAAAAGATTAAAGAGCTCGAGTAAAAGTAACAAATGTATAAATGTACCTACTAACTAAAACTCGTGAATAAATTATAAGTTCTGAAAATGGAGACAGATATAACTCTAGTTACAACCATAAAAGTGTAATAACTGTTGGAGAATGCTCAATCTTGAGGACCATTTACTTCTCTTTACCATGTTAAATATTACATTAACAATTTATATGCCATCAAAATTTTATTTTTTATTATTAATTTTTTAGAGATAACTTTAACTTACATTTAACTTCTTTATTACCCATTATTTTTTTATTTAACTGATATTTTTAATCTCAACAATTTTATTATTAAATAATTGTTGAAATATATATCATATAAAATTCAATTACAACAAAATTTACCCGAGATATGGACAAGGCAGAGATTTTGCCTGTTTTAAATTTGAAATCAATTTTACGCGCTAAAAAAATTAGCAGTGATTACAGATTTTATTTAAATTCGAATTTACTCGCTTCGGAGGTTTTAAAAAAAATTACGCCGCATACGGAGTTAATAAGGAATTCTTTTGAGCGGAGTCATTTCAGAGTGATCTGGGTTTTATTTTGCTCCGATTCAGAGTTTTAATATTAAAATAAACTCCCTTTTGGAATAAATTTCACTCCGAGGGGATTAAATAAATAAACATTCACTCCGGATTTAATCCGCGTTCGGCCGAAAATTTTTTACAATGTATTAATCGATACACAAGGGATAAATATGTTCTTTTTTTATTTTGTAGCGGTCAGTTAAAAAAATTGAATTAACTCATTTAATTAGCTTGAACGAAACTTTTTCATTAACTCCCAAACCATTTGGGAGCCTGTGCATCATTGAGTGATTTTAAAAATAGTTGCGCGCGATAAATCGAATCACAACGAACAAAATATATAGTAGAGTAAATCGGTGATAAAAAAAGTGCATCAGTTTCCCTATCTTTTTTCCTATCGTTAACTGTCTCTCTTTTATTCACTCATACACCCTATTTTCCAATTTCACGCTCGTTTGTATTCCCCGGACGATATCCTCGATCACTCAACAACCACATGCTTCACAATACATACACTCACACCTGAATACCGTTTACTATCAGTCTAACAAATCTTGATTAAATACATTATTGATGGAAATATTTAACCGCCAATTTTATTCCTTTTTTTTCATCTCTTTTACTGCATCTATTTAGATAAATAAAATAAAAAAATTAACTACTGATAAAATAATATAATAAATTGATATCATTTGACAAAAATAATTAATTTTATTTAATAAATTAGTTAATTAAATATAATTGGCTCTAAGAGACTCGTGTGATAAATAAAATATTTAAAACGAATGTCATCACGGATAAAAATCTTAACTCATTATTTATTGGATTTTATTTATATTTATTTAAATTAAACATCGACGACACAAATACCGAGAGAAGAATCTCACTAATCCCATGCCTTACATCATCCACGCATAATCCTCTACTGTACACAACATCGGGCTCATATATGTATGTTGAATCTTCCGCATCGATTGCGCATCTCGCGTGATAATCGTAAACACCCTGAGCGATGTTCGCACATCGTTTCCCGCGCTTTTCCGGATAAAACCGAAATAAAAAAGTTTATATAAAAAGTAGAAAATAAAACGAAATAGTCAGACGCAAAAACTAGTCATCGATATTTTGCGCTTTTTCACACCCAAGAAACATTCATATGTATTTTTATTCGCTTTTTTCTCTTTAATTTGTTCAATTTTCTTTCCTCGCTTTGGAGCCTTTTTTATTTAATTTTTTTTAAAATCCGATACGATGATTTATTGCAACCTGATGTTTTTTATCGTCAGCTAAAATATTTTCTACACCCACAAACTTTTCTCCACTGTTACCGTATATGAAACCAATAAATTAAAATATAAATAGAGAAGGTGCGAGCCAAGTGGAAACACTACGGGAAAATACACTTTTGTTATTTTTATTTTTTTATTTTTCTCATGTTTAAAGAAAATAAAAACTTTCATTTTCATTTTTAGATAAAATGGGAAAATTTTTAAAAATGATTTTCTTTTTAAATTTCTAATCTAATTTAACGTCTTTAGATCTATATGTAAATTCAAATTATGAATATCCGCAAAAATACTATTTGAGTATAAAAGCGTTTAAAAAAAATTTTTCAAAAAAATAACTTCTTTAAGCGGAAAAAAAAGATTTCTTCGCACAAGAAAAATTTTGTATTATGCAATGGAAACAAAAATTTTCTTGGGACAATTAAAAACTTCTCGAAACAAGAAATTTTTTTCCCGACTAAAAAATTTTTTCTTACCTCAGATAATATTTTCTCGCTCCAAGAAATTTTTTATTTTCAATTCATAAAGCAAAAAATTTCTTGGGGCGAGTAAACATTTTTTGTGCCAAGAAATCCTTCTTTTCTGTGTACATGTCGGATCGCTGACAAATAATTATAGAAGTAATAAATGATGATTCGAAACTGTTATTAAGAAAAAAAAAAGTGATGAGAAAATTTACTGTCCAATAAATGTTACAAATTGTGAACATGATTGATCTTTTCTTTAAAATTGCACTGAGAGAAAAAAATACTGTTTTCAAGTATCTGCGTGCTTGAATCGTACCGAGTAAATTATTTGTTTAATCTTAGTAATATTGTACTTTAACCAAGAATATTTTCTTAAAATAAGTATAAAAATTCTTAAATCAAGAAAATATTACTTGGATGGAGTATATTTTTACTATAATTAAACAAATATTTACTCGGTACGATTCAAGCACGCAGATACTTGAAAACAGTATTTTTTTCTCTCAGTGTGTTACGGCTATAGTAAAAGATATAATTTAAAAGCTCTATCAAACTCAATGAACTCGAAAAATGTTAGATGTAACCACTATTATTTATAATAACATCACTCTTGTTTACATAAAAAAAGAGTTGCGAAAAAATGTGCTTAGATATTCAACTAGAAAGAAAAATTTTAATTCTTTTATTCAAACGTTTGAAGTTTAAATTTAAAAAAAAAAAGTGCAGACTGTTTTGTCTGGTTCAGAGTATATTGATTGCAATTCAACGTTTTCTTATCACTTTGAGAGATTTCGTACGTGCCTATCTCAAGTTATAACGCAGCTAACGCAAGCGTTTATCTTTATACACACGCGTAAATGCGATAATACGAGTAGGAGTAATAGCAATACAGAAACTAACATGTACGTTTACTATGTACATGTAAATGAATAAGCGCGTTTGTATGTGCGTGTAAAATCTTTATAGTTAGTACAGTATTCCAAAGCTTAAATTCAAAATAAAACTGCAATTGCAGTGTTTCATCCGTTGGATAATTTACAAGTTGTTGTTGTCATGACATATTATTGGCGCACATATATAATATTGGTTAAGAAGTCTCACTTATTTCGTCCCACGCACTTACGCTCGTATACCGAGACGCAAGGATATCAATTAATTCAATTAACGCACGCCAGACAAAGTAATAATTATACGTGTAATTTCTCTCTCTCTCTCTCTCACTTCTTCTACTTTTCTGTCTTTGGCATTATGCCTTCAGTTTTTTTTATATTTATGTCATTAATTATAGCGTGCACTGTAAAAAATCAGGAGTAAATTCGGAATAATTGCGAATTTTATTTAAATTCAATTTCACTCCGTCACTCGGAGTTTTATAAAAAATCACTCCGTATACGGAGTAAATGAGTTTGTTTTTTCAGCGGAATGATTTCAGAGCAATCTGGATTTTATTCAAATCCGGATTCACTCCAATTCGGAATTTTAAGGTTAAAATCAACTCCCATTCGGAGTAAATTCACTCCGAATGGGAGTAATACTAAAATATTTTAATTTATTATTGTACGTCATGTCTTTTAAACATGAATGAATAAATTTTGCTTGTAATTACATTTTTAATTATTAACTGAACCAATTATAATAATTAATTTTATTTTTTTCGTTTAAATATTTATTTGAATATTTTTTACACTGCGAAAAATTCGCAGAGTGAACGTGGATTAAATCCAGAGTGAAAGCGTAATAGATGACTGTTTTTATTTATTTAATACCCTTGGAGTGAAATTTACTCCGAAGGGGAGTTTATTTTAATGTTACAACTCCGAATCGAAGTAAATGCGGATTAGAATTAAATTCACATCATTCTGGTAAAAAGATAAACTCCTTATTTACTCCGTATGCGGAGTGATTTGTTTAAAAAACTCCGAAACTTTGAGTGATAGATTTAAATAAAATCCAGAAAAACTCCAAATTCACTCCCGATTTTTTCAATGTATTATTAATTAAATGATTATTAATAATATTAATTTACTTTTATGTGCATAAAAAAATGTATCGAAAACCTACATATACATACATTATTTTATTTTATAGTTTATGCATAGTAATGAACGTCAAAAATATAACCGAGTGATTAAGAGTGTGGGCACTTGGAAAAGTGTAAATTACACATAAAAAAAAGCAACTTTGTACTCTGTACTAAACTAAATACACATCTTCAACGATTCGTTAGTAAATTTATGGCCATAATAAAGAGGCCGGATGAATTTTTATTTCCATAATCGCAAACTCGCTATAAAATCGTTAACATTTAAATCCTCTTTATGTAATAATATTATGTATTATACATTAACGCAAATATCAATTGATTACTACTGTTATACACTAATCTGAAAAATAAAATCCGATGATCACTAAAAATAATCCGGTGATATACCACGTAATTAATTTTATAAATTAACAATTTAACCAAAAACAATAAAATCGCCAGTTTATTTATTTAGTTTACAAGCGATATATATGCATACATATATATTTAACTAATTAACTCAATCGTAAATTAAATATTAAATCGCTGCAAATATACTCAATCATTTTTTCCTTTTTTGTCCACGTACTCATATCAATAAATGTAAGTATACAGTTAATAAATCACGTTTCCTTAGCAAAGTTTATTTTTAAATAAACATCTATCGGATAATAAGTCATTTAAACAAAATAAAATTAAAAAGTTTTAATTATAAAAAATAATTAAATTATTTAAGACGTAAATAAATTATTTTGTTTAAGTTTATAAGCGATAAATTATTTGACAATCGTAATAATATTGAGGAAAAAAAATTACAAGATAAAAAAAAATAATTAACGACTCTAGAGTGTTGGAAGCAAAGTGACAGGGAAATATCAGACACCTGAAATCAACTCTCGGGGGCAATCTGCGGCGTCGTGCAATCCCGGCGCTAATTTACTGACACGAACCTCTTCCTTCGTCCGTCCCACGCGCGCCTTCCATACAGATGGAACGCGTATCAATTAACGCGAGCTCTTGAGCCTAAGCTCCGTGTGTGTTATGTTGTGTGTTGAGTATGCGATACTTCATATATATATATATATTTAAAAGTGAGTATGAAAATGTGTATACTCATGTATGCTTACATATAACATCTGGCTCATCTATCCCGCATGTTTGAATACAAGGATAAATGATAAATAAAGCAAATAATAATAATAATAATAATAATAATAATAATAATAATAATAATAATAATAATAATAATAATAATAATAATAATAATAATAAAAATAAATAAAAATAAAGTTAACTCAGGATGAGGAAGTTAAACAGCGCGTGATTTTAAATAGGTATAAAGAGACATATGCGTGCATCGTCATTATAAATGGATTGACCCAGAGAAAACCTCTGAAATGACATAAATAACGGCAACTTGTTTTTACTCTTCCTCCTTCTTCTCCTTCTTCTTTTCTACTACTACCTCTTCTATCTCGTGTTGAACTTATTCTATCCCCTTCACACACACTTATATAACACATGATGCGCCCGAGTTGCTTTCAATGCGTTTCAAGATATTCGCGCCTGCTTAACTTCCTTTTTGTTTACCTTTACTTCAAGTTAAGTCTCAACTCCGACACAACTCTTTGCTACACTAGAGACAATCCGATTCCTTTTGTACCGTTCATTTCTATTTACTCTTTTAATACCAAAAAGAATCCGTCGCTTCTTTTGAAAAAACGAAAAAAAAAAAAAATGAGAAAAAAAAACGTGTCTATTAAACCGGATTAATTCTTAATTTTTACTAATCCGTCGCTAAAACGTTGTATTTTTATTCAGTTGCTTTTTTTTGTCAGAAAGAACGAACTCATTAACATATCGAGTACACATTATCATTCGGTATATAATTTATATGCAACTACGACAGCTTTATGATAATAATCGTGGATAAAAAATTTTGAACTGCTACAATGTAAACGACATAATTTTTAACGTCATGTATGTAAACTTTTTTTCTATGAAACAATTTAATTGCTGACAACTAGAATGAAACGATGTAATTATTTTTTTGCATATAATACTTCATCATGAATACGATTTTCTCGGCGTATGAAGATTAATTTTTAATTTATTGAAGACTTATTTAAATTTTAAAAAAATACTGCCATGAAAATAAATAAATAATTAATTTCTTAGATATTGAATAGCAATTATAATATCTATATTATGCACAGAATTTTAAGAAAAAATTAATATATCGTGCGAAAGTCACTAATGACATTATTAATAATACATTGAAAATAAATGATAATAATTTTTTTTAATTTTTTCATCATTTAAATAATTTTCAAATTCATTTTTCGTCTGTCGAAAATTAATTTCAAAGAATTCATAGAACAAAAAAAATAATTCCTCAGGTGCATCGAATTAATATAAAAAAATCTGAAAAACGGTTGACCCTGTCCGCCAATCCCAAAATTTCCCGCTGTTTTTATTGGTAAACTTTTAAGATCTTCGAGGTCAAAAAACGATCGGACCGAAAAAACATATATTTCGCTGAAATAAAGTAATTTTTATCCAACAATATCTTCCCGAGTCAAAAATAAAACTTTATTTAGACTTGGTCTTACTTAGTCACGGTTTAAGACGACCAAATCTAAATAAAGTTTTATTTTTGACCAGGGTTTGGAACAAATCAACCAATTACACCAGCTCTGTGGCAATCAAGAGTTTGTTGAAACTTAGATTTGATCAAGCTTTGAAACAAACCGGTCGAGTGATTTACAAGTTATGCAACAAAAACCTAAAAAATTCTTTTTTTAATTTTAATTTTTTGTATAACTTGTAAACTACTTGACCAATCGACTCCAAAAGCCAATAAATTTTAAGTATTATTGAGCCTTTTCGATTGTCGCCAATTGGTGGATTCCTTTTAAAAATATCGTCGAACAACAAAAGTTTACACACACACACACACACACACACACACACACACACACACACACACACGGTTGGACGTTCATCTGGAAATTGAATAGCTTCCTAAGATCTCAAAACATCGATATCTGATGAAAACTCGATTTTCAAAAATTGGACCGAAACCAATAACTTCCCTATTTTTGAAAATTTTCAATTTTCGTAAAGAAAGTAGCAGAAAGTTAAGAAGTATTTCCACTTAAAAATCCAGTTCATTAAAAAATTATACTTTAAACTGTTTCAATTATTATTTCTATAGTTCATTGAACTCACGGGAATTATTGAATTCTTTCATTAATAAATCCGTCGTATATTAGCATTAATGAAGATATTATTCACAACTTTTAGTACTGGATAGACAGGCTGCCGATTAAACTCATGAAAAATATATTACGTTTAATAGAAACCTTCCATACGAATGTCAAATTAAATATTATCGACATTCTGTCTTTAACGAACGTATAACTTCCCTTTGCAACAAGAATTTAGAGCAGGTTTTTTAAAATTATTCAATAACTATATGAGTAACGTGATTGAAAATTAATAGGTTAAATTGTCAGAGTGAAATTAATTATTTATCTTTTGACTTAAAAAAAAATATTAAATAAAAACCAAAATTAACTAATTTTTCTTTAATTTGAAATAGTTAAGGATGTTAATAGAAAAATCTTTAACACTTTTTTTTACAAATATGATGGAAGAAAAAAGAAGAATTAAATAACCATAATTAAATTAATTATTCAACTCGATAAAAAATGAATTTATTAATGTATTCAATAGAATGAAGTAAAAATGAATAACGCATAAAATTTTTTTTGACATCAAAAGAGTCTTCACTTTGAAATAATTACAACATGAACGAGTAAAGTTTCTACAGTAACATCAACAAAAAAGTGATAAAAAAAATTAAAAACACGTTTATAACTTCAACTTCAAGACGCGTGACTTAACTTTAGTACCAATTAAAACAGACTTCAATGTCTTACTTTTTGCATAAATTTTTTTATTCTAAAAATATATTTTTCTCAGCTAAACAATTTTTTTCCTAACTTACTTAACTACAAAGTTGCAGTCGCAAGAATAAATAATCGAAGCGCGCAATTAGCGACGCTGCCGACTCACGACATTGCTAACGCATACTCTTTTACGTACGTCACCCACACTCCTTCACTCGCATCTCACACATCCTAATTCATTTACACACTGATAAATATATTACGTACACTACGTATATACACATTAATGAATTCTTACACGCACGTGCGTCGTTTTTCACATTGACAATACAAGCGACGTGAGCAATCATCCGTATACCAGTCGACAACTCGCGAATGGCATAACGTGCGTGTAACATGTTACAGTGGTGAGATAATAATAATAATAATAATAATATATATAACCTTGTAAAAAAAAAAAAATAAAGCTTGCGATAAAAATAAATTCGTATATCGTCAGCTAATATCTATGATGTATCACCACATATGACTATAATAATAACCAATATAGATGTATATATATATATATATATATATATATATATCAACGTGAATTTTAATCTAGTGTAATTATTACGCTGTAAAAAAAAACAGGGGGAAATCCAGACGGTGTAGGTGTTAAAATTTTCGGTTAAATTTCAACATCGTATGCGGTGTTAAAATAACACCATTGCCGGTATAAATATTTTTTACCGGTGTTAAAATATTTCCCGGTGTTTAAAATATTTAACTTTGTGAATATCTTACGTACTCGATCAGTATTAAGTTAAACAGTATTTTTATTAAATAATTAAATTATTGGTGATTGAAATGGTGGACGTAAAGTTGGGCAATTTTTAAATAAATTACGTATAACACAAATAATTATTTAAATAAGTGCACTCTGTAAACATGAATAAGTGAAATGGGTGAATATTCACTAATTCTAAGTGCCGATCGAACCACTTTTTAAAATAAGTAGTTCGGTTTGCACTTAAAATTAGTGAATATTCACCGATTTCACTTATTCATGTTTACAGAGCATAGCAAAATTTAAATTTCCTCCAGATAATATTCATTAAATTTTTATACTTCTTTATATGGAATACATTTTTTTTTCTAATTTCTGTACGTTTAATTTTTTAACACCGCCAAATTACACCGCCAACACCGGTGTTATTTAATTTCAACACCGCGGGGTGTTAAATTGAGTCTATTTTTAACAGCGCTCTTTTTACAGAGTATGTACCTAATTCTTGTTTTTTTATATATATGAATATATTGACAACATATACACAGAATGCGTCGAATAAAGCCTCTACTCCTGTTAGCATCGTTATTATGTTCACGCTCATATATATGTATATTCATACATAACACGACAAGTATAATAATTGAGTACCAGAGTTTAATCGTATCGGTGAAGTAGTTTTGTGTTGGGTAATGTAGACTAGAGCAGCGTAAAGCTATAGAATATAACAGCAACACCAATGCTGTCTCGAGACTCACTCGAACCGCGTTTAAGCGCGGAGAGTGTGGATAGGAGTACATTCGTGCGTCTGATAATATAATTTATTATGTAAAAGCCAAGAGTGTGCACTGGCAGTAGCGAGTAGGTATTATATAGTATAACAGTACGAGGAGAAGATAAGCTAGCTAGCACGCAGCACATCGATAGCCAATGTCAGCCAGGTTGCATCCGGTATACATAAGCATTAATGGGCCAAGGAGACAGACAATCGTTACTCAGTGCTAGCTGTTATTGCTGATGTTGCAGCTACTGCAACTACAACTACTACGACTGACTATAACTACCAGTGTCACATCGACGCTACTTTTATACTATCGCTGCAATTTCTGGATTTCTGGAATTTAATGTTTATGTTTATGTTTGTTGCGTGCGTGTATGTGCTGTGAGAGTGTGATGCGTGAATTGCTTACTCGAGTCTTGTAAAACGTAATTGCCTTGACAAGAGACACACACGCCGCGATACTCATCGCGATTAACACCGTCTCATCTTAAAATTCAGAAATACTTTATTTATTCATTTATTATCTTATTTTACATAATAAATACACAGATAAAAAAAATTATTGTAGCAAAAACTTTTATGATTCTGAAGTTAGCAGACAATTAAAAATTTTCAAATTTTTTTTTAACCATTTAATTGCAAGAAAAAAAAATCTAAAAAAATGCGTATGTAGAAAATTAAAAAAACTATAAGTGCAATTTTTTCAAATTTTTTTTTTTTATAATTTATCGTTTTGAAAAAAGATTCAAAAATTATCAGACGTCGGCTGACTTCAGTATCATAAAAATTTTAACTCGTTTTAAGAAAATTTTCTTGCCCTATGCATAGAAAATAAAAATTTTCTTGAGCCTCAATAAAATTTCATTTTCTGTATAATTATTTAAAAGTAAATAAATTAAAAAAAAAGTATATATAGGAATAATTGTCTCATTTGTAAATTGTCTGGTATACTTTGATTTAGATGGTTAGAAATTCTGGATAATGGGTAAAAAAAAAAATGTCATAAATTTGAATAGTAAATAAATAGGAGTATTAAGGATAATTTAGTTAAAAATTTTTGGTATACAGAAATTGACAGTTTACTTGTAATTTACAGCAGGGTTGCGGGCAGTTCAGACATGGGAAGTGAGCATTACTGCCTGAGGTGGAACAATCATCAGAGCAACTTGCTGGGTGTGTTCAGTCAACTACTGGAGTCCGAATCGTTGGTGGACGTGACGCTGGCGTGCACGGAGGGACCGTCAATACGTGCGCACAAGGTTGTCCTCTCCGCGTGCTCCAGCTATTTTCAAGCCTTGTTTCTTGACCACCCGAATCGCCACCCCATCGTCATTCTCAAAGACGTCCGTTTCTCCGAACTGCGTACCCTCGTTGACTTCATGTACAAGGGTGAAGTCAACGTCGAGTATTGCCAGCTCTCGGCCCTTCTCAAAACCGCTGAGAGCCTCAAAGTCAAGGGACTCGCAGACATGACCAATATCAACGCTGCAGTTGCGTCTAGAGATGATCAGCAACAGCAGCAACAACAGCAGCAGCATCTAAGTCCGGACAGTCTCAGAGAAATGAGGGGAGAGACGCGAGAAAGAGACAAGGACAGAGACAAGGACCGCGACAAAGAGACCCCCAAAGAATCTGACCAGCAACAGCCACAGACGAGGGATCAGAGAGACCGAGACCGAGACCGAGATCGAGAAAGAGAGCGAGAACGAGAACGGGAACGAGAACGTGAGCGCGAACGGGAACGGGAACAACAACAACCTGTTTCTCAAGTAACCAATAATAGTGATAGCACGGAAGCCGTTGACATGACTGAGTGTCCGGCCTCTCCGGTCAGAGCGAGCAGTCCCTGTCCGGGTCCTCTTGCGCTAGACCGGCCGCGGAGGGACTCCGAAGACGCTGTTAGTTTAGAAGAAACGAGAGGATCTGTTAGTCCTATTTCCGTGCACAGTGGACCCAGCGATATGAGTATAAGTAATAATAATAATACTGGCACGCCCAGTGGTTTGCCATTAAATCTACCACAGAGTCGACTTCCGTCCCCACACAGTACAGAACCTCTTGCAGGACCGTCAGGATTACCTCCGGTTCAACAAGTACCACTTGTAAGTTTTTTATATACACTAATTACTTTCTTAATTCCACCATTCAAAGTTAATAACAACTCATTCATTCAACTACAAGTGTTTAAATAATTTTAAAGTAAACTTTTGAATTTTCCCTCGCTATCTAAGCATTATCTTGTAAATAAATTTACCCGTAACTTTTTTTAAATAAAGATAAAAATACTTGACGGTACTTTTGATAAAAAAAAAAACCGAGTACTACACGACAATCAGCCGGTTATTAATTTTTAATTATTGCAGTCCTTGAAAAAAGAGGTGGACTGGGAAAGGTCGACTGAAGAGCGTTGTGCAAGCAGCGAAATGTCTGCAGATTATAGACTCCCACCAGATCCGGTGAGTCTTTATTCGGTATGAATTATTTTTTTATTTATTATTATACATTGTTACTTATTATCGTTATCGTACTACTATTGTTATTATAAAGTAACGTATATATTTAATTATTATTAAAGCTCTTTACTCTGCATATTATTTTTGATACTATAAATAATTATTGTTATTTATTATTATTATCATTATTGTCAGCTGAACTTACACTCATTTGCAATTATTAGTAAAGCAGGGTCATCAGGTTGCCAATGATAATGCATAAAAGAATATAATTATCATAATAATTATAGCGTATTATGTATCGTGTTATATCAATTATGGAATTATCATTGTTCATTACCGAATATCCACAATATAAATAAATAACAAATAAATAAATACAGCAATACTGTTCCAAGATATTGTCGATACATAATAAAAACGCTTTTATAAGATGTATTAATAAAAAAGTATAACCGTTTGCATGTGAGTTTACTGCATGTTTCCAAACGCTTCGCTGCTCGCTGCTCCTCCTACCCCACATTTAATTATATTTTTATTTAAAAATCATTTTTTTTTTATTTTTTATATTTATTTGTTTTTTTAAATATTATATAGAGTACACTAGGTCCGTAATAGCTTTAAACTCGTAAAAATTTATTTATTATTATTTTTATTAAATAGAAGAGTATAAATGAATTAGCGAATAGAAAAATGAAAATAATTGTTTATAATTATTGAATAATTGTCGATCAAATGTTGCGGAAGACGTTTTGTTGGCGACCCTCATATCTCGTATCGCTCTTACACTCAACTCTTTTCGTAAGAGTAGTAACTATATATATATTATATATATTGATGTATAACGAAAAGTAAATTGGTTCATAAATAATTAATAATAATTTTAATAAGACGCGTATTAATTTTTTCATTGTCTAATTTCGTGATTTTATAAACGTTTTTTTTTATTTATATCAAAACCGATCTCCACTTTTTCCCGCTCCTTTCAAATAAATGAATCTATGATTCGTCATTTTAATTGGTAATATATTGTTTCATTTTTTAACTCATCAAATAATTTAAAAAAAAAAATATATGCAAAGCAATAAATAAATTATTTTGTTTTTATTCTTGTTTTCGTACATATTTAAAAAAGAAAAATGTGAATATCTGCACGAAGAAAAATGGGCTTAAGAAATTTATGAATTTTTATTATGCTGACGACCAAACTTGAAACAGAAAATTAAGTCCTCGAAAAATTATTATGCTACACTATTAGTATGTAATGAATACAACTTGCCCGAGTAAAATAAAAATTGAAAATAAATATGTACCTGAAGATCAGAACATTTTTCGCGCAACGAGTATGAAAAATATGTATGTAATTTGACTGCTCAAAGGGTAGTTCTGGAAGTTGGTGATGACCTAAGATTTTCAGCTGACATACCAGCATCCATATCCGAAATATTTTGGAAATCTAGTCATCCAATAGATTTTTTATTTAAAATTTTTTTTTTCATTCGCGAAAAACGTTCCGATCTTCAAGTAGATAAATAAAGCAAGTCAAGTTTAAGTTCTTTTTTTAAATAAATGAAAAACACATTTCAAGATATGAAAACACATTTGGTTTTGACTTACTTTTGACTAAGTTGTTTTGCTTGGTCTCGGTTGAAGCCAACTAAGTCAAATTAAAGTCACGTTGTCTTAGATTTGACTTAAACTCACGTCAAATACAAGTCAACATGACTTTAATTTGACTTATAGTTAACTTAAATTTGTAAGTCAAATTCAAGTCAAATTTGACTTAAATTTTTAATAATACTGAAATTAGCCGACGTCTTATACTTTTTGGATTTTTTAAAAAACGATAAATTTAAAAAAAAAAATATTTCAGAAAATTGCACCTACAGTTTTTTTAATTTTCTCCATGTGCATATTTTTATTTTTTTTTTTTTTTAAATTAAATTGTTGAAAAAAAAAAAATTAAAAAATTGTTAACTGTCTGCTAACTTCAGGATCAAAAATTTTTAAGTTAAAAAAGTCATATGAAAGTCAACAAATATAAGTGTAGCCAAAATCAGGTTAACTAAAAGTCATGGAAAGTCAAATCAAGTTATTTTGTCAACCCGGGGTCTAAATTAGGAATTATAGTAAAAAATTTCTAGAGGCTCGCAATAATAATTATAGCGCAGCATAATAATTTTTTGACGATCCAACTGCCTGTTTCAAATTTGCTCGTCAGCATAATTAAAAATTCATACATTTTTTGTCTTCCTTTTTCTCCGTGTGCCTTCTAACGCTCATTTACGATTATTTGCATAAAATAATATTTATAATTTATCTGTGAACCCTATCCAATGGAAATCCTCGCCAAAGCCTGTCTTGCTAGCTCACTGTCAAGAAGTTGACCTTCGTTTTTGGCCATGGTTGTTATTTATTTTTCATTTTTTTTTTTACTCAATTTTTTTTTCAATATCAACTACATATCTATAATATAAATATATATTTAATAAATCTATAAATATATCTAATATACATATGAATATATGCATATATATATATATATATAAATTTTTAAAATTGATTGGTGACAAGTAAACTCATGCCTCCTTCACATCTCATATTAACATTGAATGCATCGCGAGATGCTGATGGCGTTGCTTGAGTTACTGATCCCAAAATTTGAAAAAGATTCCTTCATATATAAAATATATATTCTCTATATCATTGAAAAATATACGAATATGCTAATCCACGTATACAAATAAATATATATATATTTATATTATTTTATTTCATAACATCAATCTTTTTGTTTATTTTTATTTAAAATAACATTTTTATATACTTAAATATTTGTAATTAAATTGTTGTTTGGTTGAGTGCAATGCGCCTTTGCTCCGATATTAATTATTGCGTTGCGGTATTTTATTATTATCATTTGTTAAATTATTTAAATTATTTTATCATTAAAAAAAAATAAAATTATAATAATTAATAACATGTTGAAGAAGCCAACACGAGCCGGCTCTTGTTGGTTAAATACTAGGATAAATTATAAACTCTGTGAGTTGAAGAGTAACAAAGGAGATGCAATTTGGATATATTTTAATAATAATATTATATTTTTACATGATGCATAATTAATACTACTGATAAAAATTACTATAATTATTACTATTATTATTATTATTATTATTATTAATATGATTATTATTATTATTATTATAATTATTATTATTACTATTATTAAAATGCCCTGCATAGTTAAATTGGAAATAAAATAAAAAAAAAGTAAACGGGGGACGGGCGCGCCAAACAAAAATGAGCGTCAACTTCTTGTGCTGCCGTTATTCACGTTAGTTTATTAGTGACAACCGCGAGAAGTCTCCAATACTTCTCGTTAAATCGCGCTTGAACACTTACTTGGCAATGATTAAAAATAAAAAAAAAAACGTAGAGTAGATTGATAATTAGAAAAAACTAAATAAATAAAAATAGAGTGAAAGAGAGTGAGAGAGTGACAAGTGATTCTGCACGCGACACTCGCCCACATCCCGTATGCAGTTTTCCTAGCGTTCAATCAGAGCTTACAACAACCACGACACGACAATGCAATGACAGAGAGTGCTGGTGATGTGTAGCGCGTAACGCCTGCAGAATCCTTGACCTTAATTATTTGTTTTATTTTATATTTTTTATTTCCTTGAAACAGTCTTGCTGTGACCTGTAAGGTCTTTTGTTGTGTAAAGGTCCACTGCTATTTTAATTTTAATAAAAATAATTAAATTAATTATCAAATTTGTTTATCTTTTTTTATTTATTTTATTTTTTTTTATATTAAATTGAATATATATAGAGTCGAATAAATAATTAAATAAAAATAGAATTAGTTAGGCAACTAGAGATTGAAAGAGAAAAAAGAGAGAAAGAACGAACGAGCTCTTGTTTTATTGTTGTTTTAAGAGAGCTCGAGAACGAGAGAAAGAGTGAACGAGAGAGTAAGAGAAACGTTAGCCGGAAGCAAGAAGTTGATGTTCTTGTTTGTTTGGTTGCAGGAGTTGATGGGTGTGGATGAGCGGGTGTTTGCGTGCATGTACTGCGGTGCCTCCTTCCTCCACCAGAGCAAGCTGACACGGCACATCCTATCGCACAGCCTCGAGTCGCTCAAGTACCGCGAGCAGGCGCACCTGCAGCTGCAGGCTCAGCTGGGCCTCGAGCCCGGTATCCACCTGCCGCCGGAGGCGCACTTTACCTCTGGTGGTCCGGTTGAACCCATGGACTTAGATTTGGCTGCCCATTCGGATCCAACGTCGGGCGTCGTGCTGTGCAAGTTCTGCGGCAAATCTTTCCCCGACGTTGGCTCACTGATAGCCCACCTACCGGCGCACACGGGCGACAGGCCCTTCAAGTGCGAATTCTGCGGCAAGGCCTTCAAACTCAGGCATCACATGAAGGATCACTGTCGAGTACACACCGGTGAGCGGCCATTCAGGTGCACGCTCTGCGGCAAAACATTCTCCAGGTCGACGATACTTAAAGCCCACGAAAAAACCCACTATCCAAAATACGTAAGAAAATTCCTGTCGCCGAGTCCTGTGGATCCAACGGAAGAGGAGGCACCTCAGCCCCCGCCGCCGCCACACCATTGAGTTCACCGCTACCGCCGACAACCGCCAATCATCGTCACCGCAACAGAGACCATTAATTCAACTTCAACTTCTTTAATTACAACACCAACAGTAACAACAACAACAAATACTACAGTACCACGCTCATCCGCTCACTTCGGCCGAGCCAAACGCGACACCACTAGCAACGTCATCAACGAGAGACAACTAACAGCTACGAACATCAACGAGATGGACGCCAAGTGTCGAGTTATCGACGTCCCTACTATCCATCATCACCTCCCCCATCACCCACCTTTCCAGTCTTGTCATTGACAATGAATCCTTTTGTCCAGAACCTCATCCAAAGATCCAACTCCCTCGAGTTCGAGTTCCCTCATAGCGATTATCTATTTTTTTTATTTTTTTTTATTGATTTTATCATTTATTTATAATTTTTAATTTACCTCCCCTCTTTATCTTGGCGTCCCGCTCGCTATGAAGAGACTTGATTGTCATCGGTGTGTTGTGTTTAATTACAAGTCAACGTGATGGCAGTGCCGAAGGTATTTCTAGTTAGTCCTGTGATTTTGATTAGGATTTGCGTGGTTTAAACGCGTGTTCAGAGGGAGGAACACATTAAATATGAACTCCCTCGTTTAATCAGTGCTTTAAGACAAAAAACTTTTAGCTTAATTACAACATATTATCATTAATATTATTATTGCTATTATTATGGATAATAATATAATCATTTCTACTATTACTATTATTATTATTATTATAATTATTATTATTATTATTATTTTTATATCGGTATTAATTATTGAAGTAAAATATTACGAGGATGACACGCGAAGATGAGAATTGATATAAATATATAGTGTAGGATAAACCAGGACGAGTTTTCTTGGGTGTTAATTGTGCGGATCAATAGGATAATTATAATTTTATATTTTTTTTGTTGAAATAATAATAATAGTGAAAAAGAGAGGGAGAGAAAGAGAAAGAGTAATTGAGCCGCCACGGTTGGTGCTTTTAAAAGATTTTGATAAAATGCTGTGAATATAGTATATTGGTTAATAACATATATATGTATGTATGTATATTGTATGCATACATATATATATGAACTTATAATTATTAATTGTAATAGTGTACTAATAACGTTGTACGAGATGTACGATGACTGTTGTTGATTCGATTGAGAATATTTTATACAGTTGACGAAAAAGGGGTGATTAGAGGGGTGGAGATGTTTCATGCGTACGACGTAATTTATTATTATTGGGAAGACTGAGTGATTGGGGGTGTTTGTAACTGAAAGAAAATTTTATTGATAGACGTAAGCCGAGATTGCTGCTAATGGAAACGACATTCAAGGTACAGTGACTCAATAACATGGTACATACATTTAACATCTTCATTATCATCAATGTATTTTACTATTGATTAATTGATTACGCGGATGGCAGAATAATAAATGCGATGTATGTGTAATTATCGGGCTGTTATTTCACTTTAGATAATTTTTAATAAGAGTGCGCTAGCATAGTGGCTTTTAAATTCAATAAATTTTTCATTTTTTAAATTAATTTTTCGATTAATGACAATGTCATACACTGTAAAAAAAAACAGGGTAAGTCCAGGCGGTGTAGGTGTTCAAATTTTGACCCCAAAAGTAGTGTTAAAATAACACCGCCACAGGTGTAAATATTTTTACTAGTGTTAAAAAAATTTCTTGGTGTTAAAATATTTTACTTTGTGAAAATTTTTGCTTCTCGAACACGATAGTTAACACAGTGTTTTTATTAATTAATTAAATTAGCAGTGATTGAAGTGGTGGGAGTAAAATCGTGTAATTTTTAAGTAACTTACGAATAACATAAATAAGTACACAGCAAAATTTTAATTTCCTCCAAATAATATTCATTAAAGTTTTATATTTTTTTTTCTAATATCTATACGTAGAATTTTTTTTTACACCAGTATTTTAACACCACCAAATTACACCGCCTACGCCGGTTATTTAATTTTAACACCGCTCTTTTTACAGTGTATTTATAAAATTCGTCAGTTTAAAGATCTTTTAAAATTCATAATTGCACTGAAAAAAAATTCGAAAGTTCAATTAAGTTTAAATCAACATTAAAATTTTTTATTTTCATTGAATATAAAAAAATTTCAATTTCTGAAATAAAGTAGATAAGAAAGAAATTTAAAATACGAAGATTCTAAAATAAAATTCACTTAAATAATATTTTTATAAAATTCCATATTCAATAAATATTTAATGTTTTTAATCAATGAATTTAAAAATAAAGTTTTAAAAAAAGATTTTATAACTGACGAAACTTTTTAATAATTTATTCCATAAATTCATAACGGACTATACATTCAGATCCCAAAAATAGCGCGGAAAATTGAAGACTAAAAAGGGAAAAGGAAAAAAATAGAACAAACGCGAATCACTAATTTACTCCAAGCATAGATCTATAAATATATGCATCAAGTATACAAATGTATGTATCAATGTGTATTTGTAGATGTGTAAAGACCAAATCGAAGCACACCTGTCGATGCGGTAGCCATTGAGACAGTGAAATAATAACTACAAACGTAGATCTATTACCATTTCTCTTTTTAGTCTTATTTTGTTATTTTATAAACTATAACGCTACGTGTCGTGAATTTTAAATTAGTTATGTTATACATTGTATTAAAATAATTGTTACATAGAGCGCACTCGGTGATATTGATTCTCTGCTATTAACACCACTTATATAAATTTTATTTCCTCTATTTAATATTTATTACTTTCATCACTATGTATATACACATAACAACGTATTGTACATGAGTAAAACCGAGAAAATAATTACGATTTTATTGACGGGTTGTTTTTCATTAAACTGTTGAAAGGAATGATTATGATAAGAATAATTTAAATAGTTTTACACATTAGAAATATTTATTTTGTTTAATTATAATTTTCTAAGTGATATCTGCAAGACAGTATTCGAAAATTGTTAATTTCTAATTGCGCTAGTAGATAGTAGGCTAGAAAAAAATTAAATTTCATTATAAATAAATGAATTATACTAAATTTTAGAACCAATAAATTTAAATAAAAATATTAAGTCGTGATCTAATTAATTCAGTTTCCATTTTTGATGAGACTGATTAACATTTTTTGTACACGTTTAATAATTTTGATCATCAAAGTATACGATTAAATTGGTTAGTAAAAAAAAATTTTGAATCGCGTCTCAAAATAAATTTAAAATTATTGTGATTTATTCTAGCTGTGATTTTTTTATTAATACTGACGAATTTATAAAATTCTTGTTAATTTTAGTACATGACTTGGATAAAATCAACTCGGTTTACCCGCTATCTAATAATTATTCGTGATTAGAGTATGAATTATTTTTTTGGTAAAAGTTTTCATTATTTTACAATTAAATGATTCTTTCACTGGCACTCGCACTAAAAATCTAGCATTGTTTTGCCATCTCTTTTCAAAACTTCTGATTCAATTTCTTATAAAAGCACAAAATCTTCAATTGATTCTAATTTAATTTTAATCAGGTTTAATTAAAATTTTGTTGTTGTAAAGTCAAAGTATATGCTTGCAAACGGAGTACAGTTTATAATTTCCGATATATTTTCAAAAAATATAATGAGTATGAAATAGAACACCTCTAATAAACGGTGAATAAAAGTAATGACATCATTGCGTGTAAATTCATTAAATTTTTAATTGACCTTCTAATTAACCTGAAGATTGGAACGTTTTCCGTAGAACGAAAATAAAAAAACAAAATAGTAGATTTCTGAAATGGTTCGCATGCTAGTATGTCAGTCGAAAATTCCAGACCAACCTTCAGAAGTACCCCTTAAGTCACCCTTAAGCAGTGAAATTACATAAACTTTTTTAATTTTCGGTGCGTGAAAAATGTTCCAATCTTCAGGTCCATCAAAATTTGAAAATTTGATAGCAGTAAAAGCAATTAAAATTTTTTTCTCATTGCAAACAAAAAATTGAAGTCTAACAAATTATTCATAGAGCGAGTGACAGAGAGTTAAAGAATTAATTTATACTCCAATTCAAAATTCATAAAAATTTTTCAGTTTCTTTATACAATTTATTTGTTCGTTTATTAACTCCGTACATTCCAATTGCTGTGACTTCTCTCTAACTAAATTAACTAATCGAATTTCCCTCATTAATCTATAACTTTTTTTCAATTTACTAAAAAATAGTATACAACTTTAATTAATGTTAATTAAATTTTCCTCAATAAAATATGATAATTGCTATCACCTTAATACAACTATATATATATGAATATATATTATTTCTAAAATTTAACTTTGCTTGCGCGAGCACTTGTATACGTACGAATTACATAGACAGTAAATGAATTTTTTATGTAAAAAATTTTTTTTTATTAAACAACGATATAGTTCGCAATTCTATAGGTCTTACGATATTGTATAAATCGATAAAATAATACCAATAAATAATTAACACACTAATAGATAAGAACAAAAAAATTAATAAAAGAAATATTTGTTCGATTTAAACAGTATTGTTCAGCCTATGAAGGACATTATTGCCAGAAGTATTAATCACTTTAATTTATTTACACTCATGCTTCTTTGGCACTCGAGTGTTAAAAAAAATAACAAAAAAAAATAATGCAGAATACAATACTTGAATAATTTTTTTAAAACTTTTCACGTCTGTTGTACATGCTATCTCTTTAAATAATTAATATTTAATAACTTTCAAAAGATAATTGCCATAGTTTAACATACATTCCATACACTTTGCTTACTATCATTTAATTACCATAACTAACTAATTAATTAGCTAATAAAATACTATTTAATTATTTATTTTAAAACTTAGCCGGAAGAGTTATCGATATAAATTAAAAATTTTTTTTATTTAGATAATTTAAGTCCGGTGTACACTGAAAAAAATCAGGAGTGAAAGCGGAGTAATCACGGATTTTATTTAAATCACTCCGGAGTTACGGAGAATTAGAAAAAAAAAAACCGGATATAGAGTAAATAGAGAGTTTGTTTTTTTAGCGAAATGATTTTGGAGTAATTTGGATTTTATTCAAATCCGAATTTACTCCAATGCGGTTTAATATTAAAATAAAATTCGTATTCAAGTGAATTTCACTCCGAACCGGAGTTTCAATACTAAAATAAACTCCCCCTAGGAAAGAATTTTACTCCAAGGGGATTAAATAAATACAAAGTCATTTATTCCGGATTTAATCCGCGTTCACTCCGTAAATTTTTTAGTGTAGAAAAAAAGTGCAATGAAAATAAAATAAAAAAAAAGCTGAGCTTAGGCGCACCTCTGACGTAGAGTACAATCGATTAGGAAAGTTTCAATAAAACTTAGAAACCACCAAGTCGTTGACGTTTTACATTTAAATGTCATTGAGTTATGGTTTTATAAAAAATAAATTTTTAATTTATACTTGTCGTTAATAAATATGAAACTTGCCGTAAATATATTATTATTAATTATTTAATTAATAAGTAAATAGATTAATATTTTTTTGTAGATAGAATTTATAGTAATAGTAAGCTCTGCTATTTAAAGATATACTACTTCTTCTAAGTAATTTAATTTTGTAAATATATGACGATATTTTGAGTTATTTTATGAAATCCACATAAAGCACCCGAGTGGCTTGATTGGCTCTATTGAATTTTATTTAAAAATATATAAATATATATATAAATATACATAGATAAATAAATATATTAATATTATACATAAATAAGTAAATAAATATCACTTTTCTATAGTCGTTGAATTTTGTAGATAGTTGAGAAATTAATTTTATTAAAACCTCAACTATTTATTGTAGTGAACAGTATTTTTTATCTCCATTGTTGTCTCTGATGACAATGAATAATGTACAATAGGCCAATTAATATTAACCATGAATTTCTGCGCGTAAGAAATATACGACTGGGATTTTATGAAGCAAAAAGAAGTGGTTTGTTAAAATTTTTAACGCGAAAAAAAAACGTGATTTCAACAGTCGGGGACCATCGAGTATTCGTGAAATAGATAACAATAATTATAAATATGATGAAAAACAATTGGTTTGATTGTTTAATTTTTTTAGGATCTGAAAACTTTCAATCGTCCCGTCAGTGTTACAGTATTAAAGTATACTTGCAGCTCCTATTTTTGTCGGTTAAATACTTCGTATGTTAATAAAATATAAAATATAGAAATATTAAATTTCAAATTTAACGTAATTTTTTTTTTATTAATTTAAAAGTTTTTTAAAAGCTTTTTCAACACTGAATATTTAACCGGAGGTGCATTAAATTTGTATAGTAATTATTAATATATAATGTATATTGAGATAATTTTTTTGAAACTGAAAATTATCTTTCATAAATTTTTCTATTATTAATAAGGTAAAAGCCCCTAACCCGATCAGTACCAATTAGTCACTCACTTTAACTGTTTGATACGTTTTTTATAATTTTTATAAAACGAAATTTAAACTAAAAAAATTATTATTGATAAATAATTATTTGTGAATCTAAGTATATTAAAATATCATGCATCAAATTATTTTATAATAGATTATAAATTCACATTAAGTGACTGTTTACAAAATCGCGCTTAGCCGGGGATTTTTTACTTTAACGTTCATTCGTTAGATTAAATTTACACTGAGAAAACACTTTATTTGCGCCAAATAAGATTTGTTTCAGGCAAATAAATCCCATGTTTGAATGGACACAATTAGTCTTTATTTGAGACGAAGATATGGTTCATTTGAATGAAATACTGATTTGGTTATAGTTAACAAATCTTCATTTGAATTTTTTTTTCAACCAAGATTTGTTAACTATAAACAAATATATATTTGAATGAAATAAATGATTTTGTTCAGTTAAAAAAATTCATTTATTATTTGGCTCAAATAAATTGTTCTCTCAGTGTAGGTTACGTCAAACTTTTAAAGAATTGTTATAACTATATCTTATTAAATATATTTTTAAAATTCATGAAATTTTATATTATGAAAGAATAAAGTAATATAATTTATAAATTATTTTCCAGATCAATAAACTTATCATAGTTTAATCGATCGAGTAATAGCACATGGTAACTTTTAGTGAGTGACTATGGGTACACTCAAGGATCTTATTTAAAAAATTAATTATAATTAATTATCAAAATTATTCTTCAAACTTAAATTTTATTCTAATACTTAAAACTGCAAAAAATAACTATAAAAAAAATGGTTTTTCATTTTATTTAATCATTTATATTGAGTGATTTAATCTCACTCCAATGAAAAGTGAGCGGGTAGAGGGACTTTTACCTTAAAATGACTATTATCACCAAAAATAATCTAAATTTTCTCTTATTCAAAAAAATTATCTTAATCTAATAGTAACATATATAATATTTTCGAACTGAAGTTCCTTAACTTGCAATATAAGTGACCTTGATGTGATGACGGTGCTTTGTTTCACTTCGTTATAAATAAATAAATATATATATATATATATATAAATATAGATGAAAAATAAATTCTATCATTAATTATCTTGTTCAATTAAAATTATAATCATATATAGAATTTAATTTATCATAACATAACTATTATTCGTAATATTAATTTTAGAACCATTATATTATTTTTACTTTAAAAATTATTATTATTATTATTATTATTATTATTATTATTATTATTATTATTATCATATTATTATTAATTGAAATACAAACGCCTATTTAAAAAAAATTATTTTTTGTTTATTTTATTTTTTTTCATTTCAGGATTTTTTGTTTCCTTCATTTTTTATTCAAAAACTTCGAAAATTTTTGATAATTTGAACTTATAAACAATTTGAAAAATAGTTCTTTTTCATTTCCCTGACGATAAACTACTACTTGGTAGTTTTTACGTACCTCTGTATTCCTTGTATATATAGATATATTTATATATACAAAGTAAGTATAGTCAGGTATTCAAGAAGTACTTGTCAAATCTAATACTCTCCCCCTACTCCCTGTTGTACTTCAGTGAACCAATTCTCTTTTCGCTGATTGCGCTACCTCGTTTGTCGTAATCCTGTGGTCTCAACTGTTTATCACTTCAAGAAAACTAATTGCGCAACTAACACGACTTTGTCTATTTGACATAGTTTATAATAAAATTCATTTTAAAAAAATAAACAAACCGAGTTAATAATCGTATACAATTATCAATTTAAAATTCAAAATTGTTGTAAAAATAAATATCATAATCATTCCTTAAAAAACACAGTTAGTAAATTCTGATAATTTTTATTTCGTGGTTATTTAAATTTATTTTTTAACTCAAATATTTAACTTTATTAAAATTAACTTATCGACCGTAAAAAAAGTTAAATTTGGAATAAAAAATTAATTATCAAAATTGTTTACACCGGTTAAATAATTTAAAATAAATTACGAAAGTTTTTAATTCTATAAAAAAAAAGTGATGGAAAAAAACATTTTAAATAATTAAGCGCCTCGCCGAGCAGAGTAAGCAAATGAGTTTTCATGTGCAAGTGAAAAAAGCCCTACACGTGCAGACTGATGAGCGTGAAAATATGAAGACTAAAAAAAAAATAAACATCCGCCGAATTCCCCCATGACCGCAGATTCCCGCGAGATCGTGCACCGAGTTTTCATAGATAGCTGGCGCACTCGACTGACCATAAACTTAAGTAGATGTATAGTAATTGATAAAAAGAAAACAATAAATCGCATAGTTAATTATTTACACAATAGTATTTTATCGTAAAAAAAATTTAAAAAAAAACATTTTGTCTTGTTCATTAAATAATTTAGCAAATTAAATTTCAATTTTACTTATGATCAATAGGGTAGTGGTACTGTTTTTGGCCACTTTAGAGCCAGCTTTAGACACTTGAAAAATTAAAATAAAATAATTTTTAAAATACACAACAACATAATTAATTTTTTAAACTTATTCAGAGATACTTTTATCCCACTAAATGATAATTTGATTTTACACTTTTTCGTTAATTACAATAAAATATTAAGTGTCCAAAAATGGAGCAGTGGCCACAAATGGTACCTCTACCCTACATGCTTGTAATAATTTGATTAAATCGGTAATTACAAAGGAATTTAATTTAAAAAAAAAACACACGTTCAAAAATAAGTAATAAAAGTTATTTAGACTAGTCTGGCATGATCGTACATAAAACAAGATACAAAACAAGCCGACAAACTCTCACTAATAATACAAGTATTAAAGAAGACCCGTCACGACGGCGGGTAATTATGTAGCGAAACGGAACGTATCTCAGGCTAGACAAGGCGCGTACTTCTGAGATACTTGTGGACAATGACGAACATATTCATACGACAACTAAAACCACAACTATGACAGGCCTCGAGACGACCGAACGTGTGCATTTTTTTTTTTTTTTGACTTCTCTATATAACGCTATGCCTGGTACATAATTAAATTTAGGTTATACTGAGCAGCAAATTATTTAACGCGGATTTAATTGTCAACAAATTTATGTCTATGCATTTATCAAACACATACGTATACTATTATTATTATTACAAATATTATTAACTAAATGTTATTTTTAATTTGTTGGAATATGTGAAAAATATAAGTGATAAAAAAAAAAAAAAGAAAAAAAAATAGTTGTCATATGTATAAATAAATAAATATAAATTATATGCATTGGTAATAAACGTCTTAACGGATGTTTGGATGTGCAATCGACTGCTTGTTGAAGGGAAAAATGTATTTGAAAAAAATTAGAAAATTTTAAAAAAATGAAATAAATAAATAAAAAAAAATGTTTAATCTATTTTTTTATCACAGCAATATTAATCAGTCATGAAATTTTTTAATAAACAGTCAGAATTATTTTTTAAACAAAAAAAAATAACATAGCTAATTACTAATACTAAATAATTATTTAAAATAAATTGATTAAAATGAATTGTATTCCCTTCAATTACAATGGATTGCAGGACTCGATAAATTTAAAGTAAATAATAATGTAGGTTAACATAAAATAATAATATCAGTTCACGCAAGAGAACCTACCATGCAATGAATCCAATAGCAATAAACGTAAAGATTTTAAAATGGAAGAGTAAAAATGAATTTAAATTTAAATTTAAATTTGAATTAATAAAAATAAAAATTAAAATCGAGAGGTCGAAACTTAACCAAGTTGTTAGTTTTCGTTTCCACTTCTCTATTTTTATTTTTTTCTATGCTAAACTTTACATTTATAAATAAATTAATAAAGATAAAAAAAATATATATATATATTATATGTCAAGAGATATTTATACTAGTATTTTAATAGTTTAGTACTTAAATAATTATTGCATATAAATAATTAATTATTTAATTAATAAACCGATGTACTATACGAGTGATAGAATAATCGAACACTGTAAATATATTGACAAGAAAACACATAGAAATTATAATTACAATTATAATTATTATTATTTTTACTAATTATAAGATATATGAATATATATATACATATACATATGTATATGTATGTATATATATTAAATAATGGAATAGTGATAAAAAAAAAATATTAATATGATTATTATTATTATATATAAAATATAATTATATACACCAGCATATTAATATAGTTGAGTATGTGAATAGGAGTTAATCTCACCACAATTATCTATATGAGTATTTAAGCTATGATGAGAATTTATTATTGTGAAAAAAAAAATAAATAAAATATGGCGTAGATATAATAATATCACAGATGACACGTAATTCATAATTATTGATATTATGATATAAGAGTAATTAAATAATAATAATAAAATAAAAAATAAAAAAAACATTAGGCGAGAATAGTGCAATGGAAAATAAGAAAAGAAAAGTAAAAAAAAATAATTAACGTTGATAAATATTTAGCTAGTATATTGTTTGTACATTGGGCACGATAAGCGCTGTATTATTTTATCAGACTTAAAAAAAGCTCCGCGCGTTTTTTACGGTTTTAAAAAAATAACTAAAGATTATAATTGAAAAGAAACGTCAATCCGCACATTCATCGTTGGCATTTAATCATCACTTTGATAACTCGCGATTCGATTTTTTTTAAATCTTCAGTAACAGCTAAATTAAATTTCATATAATCTCCGTTAAATTGGCCTCTGTTATTTATTTTCATTATTATTATTGATAATTTAAAAAAGTTTTTTGAGTAAATATATTATACGCACAATAAATAAATGGGAGAATTTTAAACAAATGATTTTGAGTGAAAAAAACACTCGCCGCCTTATTAATAAAAAAAAAAAAAAAACATCCGGTCGTACCGCGGAGTGATAGAAACAAAAAAGCGCGGATGTCATTCTAGCCACAAATGCCTCGCAAAAATAAAAAAAAAAAAAAATAATAAATAAAAGAGATAAAAAACGCTGGAGTAATTTTCAGCTAGTTATTATTATTATTATACGCTTTTCTACCGTTATAAAAGTTTAATATAAAAATAATAAAAAAAAACACCCGGACAATGTCCTACTTATTTAAGTAACAAACAATTTAATAATTAAAACGAGTCTAAATAAGTTATTGTCGCCAAGTAAACACAGACATAAATAATTTTTACTTTTACGAACCGACGATTCAAAATTTTCATTGATCCGCGTAAAAGTCGATAGGAAAAATAATAAATAGCCCAATGACGTGTAGCGAATACGTAAAGTAACAATGACTTGTCGGGTGTTATCTGATGCTGCAGCACGTCTCTCCCACCAAGGGCAAGTAACCCCGCGTCGCGACGCCCCACAAACACTTCTACCACCAGCACTACCCCTACCACCGTCTATACGTTCTCGTACACATATATCTACATTCAATGCGGTAAACCAAGCCATGAATTTGTTATTACCGGAAATAAGTTTGCACGGAACATCGGCACGCGCCTCTACCGATGCCTCTAAAGAACTTTTTCCAGCAAATAAAAAAAATAAAAAAATAAAATAAACCAAAAAGAAAACAAGAATTCAAAACCAATAAATGCTAAACAAGTAGACGTAGTAACCGCCGTCACTTATCTACACACGTGCATAAGACACCTACATGCACCAAGTAACACTTACACATATGCGTCATAAGGCTGTGGCTGACCTAACGACAAACCGATATCAATTCGGTGACACGCGTTAAGGTCAGGGGTGTATTCACCTGGCACCGCCCCAAGGCACGCCTACCTGCGCATCTTGGGGGTTTTAGTACCGCCTACGCGCCTACTACATTGCCTACGCCTATGCCTATAGCCTACTACACACGTTCCCGCACTACTTACTTACACGGACACTTGTCCCTCTCACATCTACCCACGGTTATTTCCTACATACACAACTGTCTACGCCTACGTTTGTTACTTAAATCCGCATCTTTATGTCTCCTCTGATATATTTATTTCAAATTATATTACCACTAATATTTATTATTTTCATATTCATTTATGCCTACACGTCTGATTATAATTTTATTTATCTACTTATACTTGTCTATTACAATTGTCCCCTTCTGATCGTAGTATCCATATCTACTTAAATTGTCCGCATCTACTGCGTCTTTATCTACTTAACTCAGTGTCCTCATATATTTCCACCGTCCACGTTATGTTAATACTTATACCCAGACTGCCTACTGCTCTACTCTATCCACTTGAGTGCACGTGCTCAGATCGAAAATGACGGTAATAACATCTCTATTATCTTACAACTACCCTACTATATCATCTTAACATAATAAAGTAATGAAATGAAATTCAAACTCTTGTATAAATCCAAAGCCATGAATATTTCAAGACGCTATGTCTCGAATAGATGCAGCTTTAAAGCATTTTTTCCATTTTTTTTTTTTTTTTTATTATAACCCCTGGGTCGATAAGTTGTGCGTAGAAAAATATTTGTAGTCTCCGCGATGCTATAGCTCATGATCCCCACTACCATCGATCCATTCTCCTCACCAGCCTTCTATTTCGTTCTGTTATGTGCAGTTATGCTGAGCAATATCGAGCAAGCACCCAGACATCAGTTGTAGTAGTAGTTGTCGTCTGCCGGATTAATCCTACGCCTATGGCTCCTTCCTCAGTGCCTTCGCACACGCCTACGTCTTTCTCCCACCATTTCACATTCGACCACTGTGGTGAGCTACTACTACCCTAGTTGTGCGTTCCCTCGTGTCTGTGGATCGGGTCACCGGGTGACGTAGCGCGTGGCATATCCGGACGAGGGTTGCACAAGGCTTTAAAACGCTTCACAAGAGAACCCGACCCTTTTTATACCTATTACATAGACAGCTCAGCGTTTCTCCACCCACATACTTTCCACTCAACCCTACACTACTGCAGCACGTGACCCATCCTCGTCATTTTCTCATACTCCCGTATTAGAGTTTTGCTGCACTCTTATCCAATACGCTCGTCTTAGGTCGAGGAGAAATAATAAAAAAAGTCCTGTGCAGTTTTATCGGACGGATAACCCCTTGCTGGATAATCCGATCATCCTTTTTGTCACACGCCCTCAAGGATAACCCTATCATTAAACTAGAACGGCTATGATACGATATATACGACAGTTAAGGCGAGGTTAAACTGGAACAAATTCTCCGAGTTATATTTCATTTCATTTTTTTTTTTTTTTGAACTTTATACTCTCTGCTTTACTTTGATAACTCTTTACTTGACTCGTGTTTGCTAAGAATAGTGAACGATGTAAAGACACATGACTTTGAAATAATATATATAGAAAATTTATTAAGAAAACGAATATACGGTTGAGTATTTCCAACATATGTATTTCTAACTCATGCACTTATATTGGAGACTGTTACAAAGGTTAAAAGAAATATTTTTCAACTAGAAAAAGCAAGTAAATTTTACCAAAAGAATACATTATTAGATGAAAAGATATAGTTATTATTATTGACAATATTAATGTGGAAAAATATGAATAGTTTATAATTATTTTTATTTGTTTACTTGAGACAATGACTTAAGACTCGATAAATATTAATATGTTTATAGGTTTGTTTATTTAAAACATAAACTTGCACGATGGGACGAATAGTGTGTTCGAGTTAAAAATAAAAGTAATAATAAATAAAGAAAAAACCCGCGCCCCTTTATAGAATCGAAGCTCACACAGTAGAAACTGAAGAGAAAGAAACTAAATAAAGTATATCATATAAATAAAAATAATAATAATAATAATAATAATGAATAAAATAAACAGATTAAGCTTTTCCGTACCGATATATAAATGTGAAAACCTACAAATTGTTATGTTTTTCTACAGTAACATTTGTACCGACTTACAACAAATATTTGTACAATATTATAATAAATAAAGTTAAAAAAAGTTTAAATAAATAATATGTATACCTATACGACATAGGTACACCCAGATGCAATAACTTTTTTAAATGTTATTAAACAACGGAATATTTTTCATACGTCAGACGATAATCACGGGCCGGCTAGACGCCCCCGTGCACAACAATTTACATACCTTAACTAATTTCGTTTTGTGCCAACCAGATTATATTTTAGATTTGCGTTTCAGATAATAAAATGTGGTTTATACTCTTTCATCCAATAAATAATACAATAATAATACTACTAATATGTCGGGACAATATCCTTGCTATTTATCTACTTATACAATATCATAAACATGTTGATACAATACCCAAGCACGTCATCCTCAAAACAAAATAAAAAATCTATTATTATAATCCGTCATTTTTTTATTTTTAAATAGAGTAATTTCTGATAAAACAGGAATCGTTTCTCGTGTTATTGATACAATTAAATTTCTAAATATTTTTTAATCATTAAATATTGCATTAAAGTTGGAACTGTAACAAATCTGCCCTGTCATGGCAAAACGACGTATCTCGAGATACGCTGTTTTGTCGTAACAAAGCTAAAACGGTTTATTAAGTGTCACTTAATAATAGGATATCATCAAAATTTTATTAATTTTATTAATTATGCCAATAATATTAATCAAATGTGCGAATAAAAGAAATGAAAAAAAACGTATCTTTTTTGCATTGGAAATTAAAAAAAAAGAAAATAGAGATGAAATTTTTTTAAGCCCTCAGAGATACGACATTTTTCAGGCCTAAGACAAAAATTAAAAATTGTTACGACAAAACGCCGTAACTCGAAAATTTTTTACAATCGATTCTTCGAGTTACAGCGTTTTGTCATAACAATTTCATCTATTTATCAAAATAAGCATTAGTTTGCTATGATACAAAAAACGTATCTCGAGTTACAACGTTTTGTCATAACAGAAATTTATTTTTCTGTCAAATTGGACTCAAATTCTGTTAAAACTTTAAACGCAATTTTCTCGAAACTATAATTTTTTAGATACGTCGTTTTGCCATGACAGGGCAGAAATCAGGAGTGAATCCGGATTTTATTTCAATCCGAATCCACTCTCTCGGAGTTCTGGAGTTTTAAAAAAAATTACTCCGCAAAAAGAGTGAATAGGGATTTTTTTATGAGCGGAGTAATTTCGAGGTGACACGAATTTTATTTAAATCCGCATTCACTCCGGTCTGGAATTTTAATATTTAAATAAATTTATATTTAATAGAAACAGCTGTTAATTAAGAACATAATTATTTCAATAAATAATTTACTCAGATATTAATAATTAAACTTAAAATATTATCTTTTTAATTTATAAAATGTTTTAGTAACTCACTAAATTATAATTTCAAATAATATAATACATAGTGGAAATATTAAATTATTGAACAGCTATAGTGACATAGTTTTTATGGGAATTTTTGATATTTCGGTACAATATGAAACGTTATCTCGTGATATGGTTGATGTAAGTCATGCAAAAGTTTGTAACTCAGTGAAAGTTTTATTATCAGCTGCTTATAATTTTTAAAAATCATTTCGCGTGAATATATGGAAAGGGAGCTCGTAATTATTTCCGTACTCGATATAAATGTAAAAATATCAGACCTAAGACTCACTATTTATTATTAATTTTTTTTATAATTAATATTTTCCAAAACTTCCCTTCGGGGTAAAAAAACTCCGAAGGAATTAAATAAATAAAAAATCATCCACTCCGCAAATTTTTTACAGTGAAAGTACTTGATGAAATTTTTAAAATTATTGATTAAATTTGACTGCGATGGATAAAAATTTATAAAAAATTACAAGTAATGAGTAACGATACCTGTTTTAACCTAAAGTATTTTGTTGATTATAAAATATAAATTTTTGTATTATGCACTTTGAATAAATCTTTAAAAAAATATTAATAACATTTTGTGTAGAAAAGAATGCTTTAAATTAACGTTGAGAAAAAAAATGAAGTTAAAAAATGCGTAAACAGTTTTTGTTACAACTCTGGCTTTTAAATAGACGTTACTTAAAAAAATAAACTTTTTGTAAAAATGGATCATAATGCACTCACGAAATAAATTCAGACGTCTTACACTGATGTAGATAATTGACAATTACACGTTATTTTGTAGCTCGAAGAGAACAATAATAAAAAACAACAAATAAATAAAACAAGGGGAAAAACAGCAAGCGAGCAAGGGAGGGAAATAATAAATGGAATAAAAAATAAAACAACAATAATGCTCGTCCCAAAGTACTATTACCACCCACACTGAACTCGCAAATTAATTTTCTTGAGGAAATAAATAATGTTTGTCTATGATGTTGAGGACAAAGTTAACACGAGTTATGTGATAAATAAAATAAAACATCAAGTTTTTATTGATGTCTTAGTGATATTGGACCAGACTTAATTGCAGATATTTCATCACTTTATTTAAGAAAATAAAATAAATAACTGAAAAGACTATATACATTTATCCGCAGCTTTATGGTCAACTGTGTCCTCAAAAATCATTGAACCATCATGATTATTATTATCTGTGAGCAAAAAATAAATAACATATTTTAATTTAATGTATAATAATTTATGTTTTTAATTTATTAGATGAATTAATGCATATCATAGTTGTAAATTATCAATTTGTGAAATAAAACCTGCAAACTGTTTATGTTATTACTAAATTTTTTTATGCATCATATACATATTTTATTATTATTATTACTATTATTATTATTATTATTATTATTATTATTATTATTATTAAAATCTTGTAAACAAATTTTATTAATATTTATTTAAATAACAATCATCGCTTTGAAAAATAATAAAAAACTTTTTCATTAATTAAATTTAATTTTAAAGACACATGTAAATAAAAGTATATTTAATTTTATAAATCTTCATCTTTATCACAACTAATGAAAATAAATCAACAACTAAATTAATTAGGTGAGTATTAATAATTAGAATAAACCATCAACTTTCATTACCTTTAAACCCAATCATCAATTCCATATTCCAACAAATTAAAATTTCACTAAATAAATAAATCCAACTGTACACAATAAATAAAAAAAAAAAGTTTAAGTCATTGACCTCTTAAATTCACCTGTTGGCAGATGTCATTGGCCCTAGGTCTGGAAGCAGGTGGCTGGGGCGCACTAGTGGAACGTAGTTCCAGTGGCAGCTTGAGCCCACTTTTACCCCACGGTTCGGGTGGATTTGCCGCTGGGCTAGCGTCTTTAGCACGTCGATGCGGTGTCTGCTTAGCGACCTTTCCATCAGCCTGGCTGCTCGAGCGTCACGCATTGCTTCAGCACGCCGGCCAGCCAAATGACGACAAGCCCTTCACCTGTGAGCAGTGTGGGCAACGATATCGCTACCGTTCGGCCTACGTAAAACATCGGGAGCAAAACCACCGAGCACGTTTGCCCGCCGACAAACTCTTCACATGTGATGTTTGCGGGATGCAATTCAGGTATCTTAAGTCTTTTAAGAAACACAGGTTGAACCATGCGTTGGAGCGACTTCAGCGAATCCCGGAGCATCATCGAGGCAGTATTTCTTCAATAACATCAACCGCCGCGGCTGAGAGAAGTGACCAGGTATCGAGTACTGGTGAACCAGTCCAGCCCGAAACGGGAAGTGACGTCGCGAGTTCTATGGACGACCGTGACGAACCGCGTGATAGTTTAGATAATAATCGAGATGGTGTTAATACTAAAGAAGAAGCTACATCCGAAACTGCTAGTGTTCAGGGGCAAGATGGCACTGAAACACCATCGCTGGCCAGCGGTACCCGCGGAAGAGGAGTCGAAGTCGACGCACCGGATGAAGGTAATGTTCATCAAACGACACAGGATGATGATCGTCATGAGTCTACTACTGAGCGAGTTATTGCGGAAATAGTACGAAATCATGATTCAGATAGACGTGAAAGACGTTTCGCTTGTCCATTCTGCGGTAAATGTGTACGGTCTAAAGAAAATCTAAAACTACATGTCCGTAAGCACACGGGTGAACGACCGTTCGTTTGTCTGTTTTGTGGCAGGGCTTTTGGGGGTAAAAGCGATCTTACGCGACATCTGCGTATACATACGGGTGAACGACCTTATCATTGCGAAATGTGCGGCAAATGTTTTGCACGGGCTGATTATCTATCCAAGCATCTTACTACGCACATTCATCAACGCTAATTTTTTTATTTTGTTAGAATTGGGTAGAAAGAGTTTTTTGGTGGGAAAGGCAGATGATCTTCCGCACGCGCTAATATACATATATATACATATTTATACACATATTTGTTTGATATTTTTTTAATTTCAAATTATCACCATTATTTTAAGATAAATTTTATTTTTTTCTACAATATCATTTTTAATTCGCGGTGTTGGAAAAAATTTAATTATTTTATTTCAAAATTTGAATCTATAAAAACGCAATACCATTTCAAATCAAGTGAAAATGAAAATATTTTATTTGTTAAACAGAAAATAGTCGGACATTTTTTCCAACACTGGGAATTAAAAAAGTCAATGGTGCTATTTTATTAAAGAAAATTAATTTTTTAAAAAGTTTTTCAAGTGAAGCAGAGACTAAGAGTTTTTTTTAAAAATAAAATGCCATCCTTTAAAAAATCCAGCCAGTGACCCACTACGATGTGTCAATTACCAAAGAAAACGGGCTATTAGCAAAGATCCTTTGAAAAAAATAAAGATCGCTAGTAAATTTCATAAGGACACTAAAATAAATAAATAAATTACTTAATAAGATTGATGATTGATGAGTATATAATAAAGAAAGAAAAAAATGATAAATAGACGCGTATGTATAATATATTAGACCGATAAAAAATAATATGTTATGACTAGTGAGACATAATTTGTGATAAGGACTGAAATACCAAAGAATGCGCGGGAAAGTTAAGAATTTTCAATGATGCTAACAGAATAATTAAATAATTAACCTATCTCTCGTTTTTTCGTTCCATTGCGAATTTTATTCGTCATTTACGAGTGATATATATGTTATATATTTACCATATATGAATATATAATTAATGATTGATAATTAATAATTAATAATGAGTTTAACTGAATGACAGGAAGAAATAAAAAAATACTTAAAAAATGTGTATCATTATATACAATAATAATAGTAATTATCATTATTATTATTATAATGATAGTAATGTTAGTTATGTAACAAATAAGTGATGCGAAATGCCAATAATCGTGAGCGATAATTTTCTCACACGTTCCATAAATAACGAGGTCGTTTAAACGCGATGCGATGCGTTTTAAAAATGTATGCGGTTCTAAAAGAAATAAAAAAAAAAAAAAAACGTAAAATAAAATAAAATAAAAAAAGTCGTGGACAACAGATGCGACGACGTGTGCATGAAACGGACGGACGCTCGGGTTTAATAGATTTAAATAAATAAAATAAACGAGTTAATATTTAAATAAACATACAGCCAAATAAAAATAAACTTTTAAATGATATAATTTAACGAAGTAATAATTAATTGATCCGACGCGTCCTTCCAGACAGCGTGCCGGTGCCTTTGAATTCAAAAATTCTTTTACGTGGATAGCAATAATTATTTTACTTCTCATCCTCGACTACTTTGGTAACAAAGACATTACGTAAAATAGACGTTAATGTCATTCAATAAAAGCAACGAGAATATGAAAATGGAGTACGCAGATGAGAATGAAAAATAATTAGAAAGAACATTTGCTGAGTAATTGAAAAAAAAAAAAAAAGAAGCTACGTTAAAAGGATGAAATAAAAGATTTGAAGTTTTAAATTGAGACGAATAGTTAAAAATAACAAATGGTGATTTTAAAATTTTGTGTATATAGTAAATGTAATTTGTGTATGTACAAGCTCATTTAAACGGCTTTAATTTGTCCATTAACTCTGTCCATACATTGTAATTATAAATTCACCGGAAGTAATTAGTAATAGATATGAGGCAATCGATTCATCTTTATTATATTAATATCTTATATTGCATTATATTTATTATATTTATATAAATATCATATATTATTGTGTTTTTAATTGAAAACTAAAGGGCAATTATTTGATTATGTATTTTAAATATTTTAGTCGATTACGCACAAATGTTTATTCACGAAAAAAATAAGTAATAAGAAAAATAATAATAAATAATTAAAAACGAGAGGAAATAGTCGAAGTATTTAAAAATATATAAATTATTGTCATATGTAATCCATTAATATATACAATCATTTAAGTAATCAGACGAAAGTAATGTACAATCATATAAGAAAAAATAAAATAAAGAGAAATAAAATTTATTTAGTCCACATGTATAATAACCTCAGCTATGTCCATCTCGTTTTGTTCAAGTGCCAAAGTGTTATGAATTAAGCATTATTAATTAAAAAATAATAATATTTATAGCAAAATAAATAAAAATGAACAGACATATAATAGAAAAAAAAAATATAATGTTATTATTTGAAAATGTGTCAAAGCAACAAAATAAATAATTAAAACCACGGATTATTTCTGTGGAAAATTGTGGAGTATAATTATTAAGGCCTAGAATTATTATTATTATGTACGATGAATTATTTGCCTCATATCTTTAAATTAATTATATTTAAATAACCGGTGAACAAAGTTGATTGAAGGTGCTAATTACCTATTCAGGCCTGATCGTAATCAAGCTGAGTCTCATGCCAACGAAAAGTAACAAACGTTATAATGATCTCGGTCATGCCAGAACGATTAAAAAAATAATTATTAAATTATTAATTAGTAATATAAATAAATACACACACATATATCTATATAGGTATATAATTATATTTATATAACTACACTGAGAGAAAAATTTACTAACATTTGACTAATTTATTTATTTGATAAATTATCTGTATTAAATATTCAACTATATTTAAATACTAGTCTCCATATATTAAATATTGATCTTTTGCATCGACTAAATATTACTAAATTGATATTAATATTCGATGGGTCATTGATCGATACTTAGTATAAGTTTCTAATATTTGATAAACTTGTAACTACTAATATGTGAGATTTGCGCAGTATTCATGAGTGTGGTGGCATTGTATCCTCTGGCCTATAACATTTTGCCTGAGAGATGTGTTTCAGTTAATAAATTATTTTCATACTTCTTTAAAAAATTTTAAATAAAAAAATAAAGAATTATGGAAAAACTAATAAAGAAGTTGAAATTTTACCAAAATTATTTCCAATTTTTATATTTCTGTCCATATTTATTAGTATTTGATATTTTATAAACTGTTTATTAATATTTCATAAAGACGTTTACTAATATTTGATAATGGTTTACTTGGAAACAATCTAATTAAACCGTTTATCAAATATTAATAAATTTTAATAACTAATAATATTTCACTGGAAATTTTTAGACAACAAATTTGTCATACAATGATTATTTTATTATTTTTGGAACTTTATCAAGTACTCAATAAACTAATCATTAAATTTTGACATTTAATGATTAGCTTATCGAGTACTTAATTAAGTTCCGAAAGGAACGAAACGTTATAAAAAAATAATAAAATAATCATTATATAACAAATTTGATGTCCAAAAAATTCCTATGTAATATTATTAGCTTACGTAGATGGAGATGAACCGATGAAATTTTATTAATATTTGATAAATTCTTCTCTCAGTGTATGTGCGTGTATTTAAAGTGGATAAAAGAAATAAAAAAACCAAAGAAAATCGTGCTAGAACCGAGAAAACGTATGTTCTGTTTCCCTCCAAATTCGAGACCAGCTGGCTGCGTTCTAATAGGCCAAATATTAAATATGTAATTCGTAATTTATTATAATTAAGGTTAATATTTATTGAATATTACTCGTATTAATTATATATTAAACTGTCGTTGACGATGGGTTATGCATGAAATTTTAAATATTTATGCATGAGTGAAATAATCAATAAAACGTTTTCTGTTTCCAACGATTCATTACTCTCATTAAATAAAAAAAAATCGATAGCGCCTGGAATTTAAGCAATTTACATTGTTTTATGGATAATTAAATTTATCTGAAATCATATCAATTGGTTATTTTAAATTCGTTCATGCTTTGCGTTAATTAAATTAATAAAAATTTTTATCAAAGCTTACGACAAAAAATATATGCTACAAGTGAATAGAATTCTGTCATTGATAATTTAAAAGTTATTAAATATTCAAATGCATACATTTTAAAAATTATATGACACTTGAATTTCATTGATTTAAATTCATACTATAAAATATTCAATTGACAATTTACCACTTTGGCAGCAATTGATCGAAAGCATTGAATTAATAATTAATTTTAAAAATTGTAATTATAGATAGATTTATATTACAAGCTTATATCCAAACCACGATAAATAAATGGATTAAATTAATAATTGAATCTCGAACAAAACCAACGAAATGCCGTACAACGACATACATTTTTTAATTATCATACATTTAAAGTTATATTTAATTACATTAATAAAACAACGATAATTACAGCAAACAGCAGTTATGAGTGCACAATAAAATTAATCACACAATTAATAATAATTATTTCAAAATATATAAATATATAAAAACAGATCGTAAATAATCCAGGCGCTATGGAGTGAAAATAATTCAAAACCACAGCTATTATTTACAGCAACCCAACACCAACTAACACTCATATATATATATATGTTCCATATATTTATACTGTTTAAATATATATTATGTATTGTGTGAATATTAAATAATTTCAAATTTTTACCCAAAAAAAAAACTAAAAATAAAAAAAAAAGTTGTCGTATATCTAGATTTTGTCGAGTTACATTTTACATTTTAGAAAAGTGAGGAAAAGTCACTTGTGAGTCAGAAAAAAAAAATAAGGCTCATAGACATCGACGCGAATGGAAGATGTAGTAGCAGAAAAAATAAAAAATAAAAAAAAAAGAATAGAAGGAAGAAACGATTTAGAAGAATGATTTATAATATGTAAGCAGGTCGCGCGTGGCGGAGGCAAGGGTCTTCCTATATTGACTGAACGATCAGATGTGATATACGTGTAAGAAATATTATTAACTAATTATTTAATATAATATCCGTGTATATTTAACTTAATCAATAATTTTATTAATATTATATTATAATTAATGAGTTATACAAACATTATATCTATACATTTGTGTAATAATTATTGAGGAAAAAAACTAGATAGGCCAATATACAACGTTTTTAAATCGTTTATCGATCTTCCGAGGATATAGCTAATTAAAACAAAAAGTTATTAGATAGAAAGATTTGAAGGACTCGTGATTAAATGCTCTCGACTGAAAGGGACCGTGCGAATTTTATAATCATAGATATTTAAAGAAAAATTATCAGATATAATTAATAAATTTGGAGTGATGTAATTTTGAGTTCTAATACAAGTGATTTTTTTTTTAATTTTTTAAAAAGTCAATTATTAAGTTTTGTAAAATTTTCATGTTATTTTTCATCTTTTTAAACAAGAAGTTGTATAATGTAATTTGACCACGAATATTTCATTTTTGAAATTTTTATTGTGATAATTTTGATAATTTTTTTTGAAATTAATTAAATTCATATAAATATAAATTTTTATAATTTTACGTGCTCATTATAATTGATCAGTTTGAAAATTTGAAATTAAAATTTAAAAAATTGATGATTTAAATTCGAATTTTTTTTTATTTGAATAAAAAATAAACAGTGATAGGTTTTATTAAATTATCTTTTGCCGTATTCTTGGCTAAAACTTTCAAGTAATCAACTCTTTGCTGATGCTTTTGAATTAAAAGTTATTCTCAACAAATTGATGATATATTTTTTTAAAAAACATGAATACAATAGCTAACAAATTTACAATATTAAATACCTATAATTATATCTGATTTTTTTTTTCATGGGATTTCATGACTATATTTTAAATACATGATCGGTTTTTAAAAACTGCTGATTAACAATAATAAATAATAAACCATATGTGAAAAATACGTACAAAAAATATTACCTCTATAAACAAAAAAATAAAAAAAAATATAAATATATTATTAAATAATTATTTATTATGCTAGTTTATTCTCGCGCTTCCTTTATTTAAATTAATATTTTTTTTTTTATTATTATTGTTACGCTGTAAAAAATTAATGAAGTGAACGCGGAGTAAATCCGGAGTGAATCCGAAGCGGATACGTATTTATTTATTTAATCCCTCAGAGTGAAATTGACTTCGGAGAGTTTAATTTAATATTGAAACTCTGCTTCGGAGTATAATTGACTTCGAAAAGATGTTTATTTTAATAACAAAACTCCAAACCGGTAAACTCTGGAACTCCGAATAACGGAGTGAATTCGAATTGAAATAAAATCCGTAATCGCTTTGAAATTTTTACAGTGTATTATTATATCAAATATAAAGGATGATTAATTGATAGAGAAAGATTTAGTGTCAAGTATATGAGGTGCCAATTATTGTATTATTTAAAAATAATTAATTAAACTCGCTATGTCCCTGGCAAAAAAATAAAAAGTTAAATAAACCAACAATATTTAACGTCATTAATAGTAATGAAAAACCAACAAATGGCAGAAGTAGTACGAGATTAGTTTTGTGCAATAACAGTTTGCTCAATCCTCGGTCTCCATCAACCAGTAGTCAGCTCGGTGCGATGAGAGCGACTTTTAGATAATATTTAAAATAGCTAATTAAATTTTTAGATAAAAAACCACTACAGCCCATATTAATAAATTAGTACTTATGTAGTCGTAATTGTCTTAAAGAAAAAAAAAAAAAATTAAACTATTCCCAAACTAATGTAGATCCAATATAAAATTGACCTTTTTTCAATTATTCTCGCGTCTCGGTGTCCTTGATGTTTAATCCTAAATATTATTAGTCTAGTATATAGATAAATTGAATTGAAAGAAATGTGTAGTCGAATTTGTCTCTAGAACTAATGTATTTAATAAATTTCCATATTTAATATAATTGCAAATAAACAATTGACGGGTTTTTTAATATAAAAATAAACACTTCATTGAATTTAATGTAAATACATTTTTTTGTGCCAATCAACACGTTTTTTAAAAATAATTTATTATAAATTTATTAATAAATAAATTTATTTATTTAGATTATGAGGAATAAAAATAAATTTTGCAATTATATTAAAATATAAAAATTATTATAATGACAAGCTATGATCGTTTTCATCGTACCTCTGTAAGAAATATATATAAATATATAATTATTATTCATATATGGCACAATTAATAAGTAATAATGTAACATTAATATAAAATGCATTGACAAGATGTTAAATGCGACAAAAAAAATAAAAAAAAATGTAAAAAAAACAAAAAAAAAAGTCGATTTTTCAAATCGCAAAATGCTCATGCATTATAAAAACATAATAAATGTTAGAAATATTTTTTAACTTGTACTAAATGTGATAATTGATGAATTGACAATGAGCAATCTAACTGTAATATAAATATTATTTATAAATTATTACCATAATAATAATAATAATAATAATAATTATACATATATAAATATATGAGTATAAAATAATAATAATTGATGTCCGTCGTACAAGTGACAGATTTTTTTTCCATAGTGCGTGTTAGCTGTACGTGTATTTAAATTAATAAGTGAGCACAGTTAAGTTTTAAGAAAAAAAAAAAATAATAAAGTCATACACCGTCACAATTCTGTCCACAATTCGTCCAATGACGCGAGGTGACGAAGGTAAATTTATAATCTAATTATCATTCGTCCTTCGTTTTATAGTTTACACAAATAAATGTTTTGTAATTAAAAATAAATAACAAGAATTTGCAGTTTTTAGATGAAAGTAAATGAAATAAAAATAATAAAACTGATTAATGACTAAATATTTATATTAATTATTACAGTACTTGCTCTTTCAATTTAAATATTGGTACAAAATGTCATTTTAAATCCGATCCGATTTCTCTCATAGTTTTATGGATATTTAATCGACCAAACAAATAATTGACCGATAAAATAAAAAACTAAATACTTGTAATAAGAGAGAACGAAAAAAATATACACCTCGCGCCAATGGTGTGTGTAAATGATTAAATGAAATAAAATAATTATTATTATATAAATTATATATATACATGAATTATAAATATATAAATAAAATAATGATGAAAAAAAAAATTATATATATTATATATACATAATAAATATAAATATTAAAATACCGCTACACTATATACACAATATAACCAGTTGTTGTCTACAATATAATGTTATTTTTCTAATTCATATTCAATTGTTATTGTTGAGGACGAACACATCGAATTTTAGACGAGGAATGTGTATGTGTATGTATTTTTAGTTATTTTTTTTTGTTTTAATTAGGATAATGGTAATTATGCACCGACTTTTAAATTCAATAGCATCACATAACAATAATAATTATCATTATTTTATTGTATATTTATTTCAATTAAAATAAAGTGCTATAATTTATCTACACAGAAAAAAAGGTTTTTTGGCGCGAAAAATATTTACTCACCCCAAGAAAATTTTTTGCATTATAAATTGAAAGCAAAAATTTTCTTGGAGCAAGAAAAATTTTTTTGAGGCGAAAAGAAAATTTTCGCGCCAAAAAATTTTTTCTAGTCCTAAGAAAATTTTTGTCTTCTTCACAATGGAAATATCTATTGCGTCAAGAAATTCTTTTTCTCTGTGTAATCACATAAATATTTATAATTTAAATTGATTTTAATTCATATCTAAAATTTTAACCAGCCATACTAAATAATTAAAACGTTAATTGAATATTAATAAAGATTTAAGAATTTATGCAAATTATATTTTAAACTCCTAATTACGTTTAATTTATTTTTATAATTATAAGTTCATTCATTTTTAACTCAATATTGATGACATCAATAATTAATGAAAAAAGTTTTGAATAGAAAAAAATTAATTATTTAAATTCAAGTCTAGACTAAAAGTTAATTTTTAATTTATTAATGGTGATCAATAATTTATTACATTATTTCGAAGCATTGATCGCTTACGTTTTTTTACCGATCGTATATATAAATTATTACAAACATTGCGACTGCTTACTGTGTCATTTTTTTTAGGAAATTATTTATTTGCCCCAAGAAATTTTTTTCTTTATAAATTGAACCCAAAAATTTTCCTGGCGCCAAAAAATATTTTTTGAAGCAAGAACAAAATTTTACGCCAAGAAATTTTTTCTAATGCTAAGAAAATTTTTATTTTCAATTCATAATTAAGAATATTTCTGGCGCCAAAATTTTTTTTTGTGTAGGCTACAAAAATAATTATTTATTTTTTTATTACAATATCGATGCTAAAAGTTGATTTTTGAAAAGCAATCGTTTTAATTAATTTAATTAAAAATTAAACAATCAGTCCCTTATAATCAGACAATTATCGAATAATTATTAAAAATGATTAAGATAATTAAATTTTGTTGCGACATGAATACTCATTAATTTATTTAATTAATAGCCAAACAATGAGTAATTAATACGATTGGTAAAAAAATATCAGCAATGAAAACCTTTCCATCAAAAGTACTAAATTAATTAAAAAATTAATAATTGGCAACATTAAAATTATTTTGAGTCGATATATTGATTCTAGATCTCATTCGTCCTGTCATTTATTATTTTAAGTAATATTTTAATAACCTATAGCATATTTGTATGAAAATTATAAATAAATTATATATTTATCTGTATAATAATATTAATTATTATAATTAAAATAATTTATTTAATTTAAGAAGAATGTTAATCACGAGAGGATAATTGAAAAGATGACATAAACACGCAACTAAAATAAAAATAAATATAAAATATTGCTAAAGTAATATATAAAAAAAAAAAAAAATACTTGTAAGCGTGCATCCAGGCAATTTTAATGAGCAATACACACCACTGGTTATCGATAATGCGGCGAACACGTATTGTATTTTTTGTAAGGCCTATATTTTGCCAGATTGTGATAATCGAGTTCGCAACATCGTCATTAAACCATCTCCAGTACAGCTCACAAGTTAAATTTTGCCATTTTTATTTTTAAATTCATTAAAACAATAACTGATATTCGGATAATTTTAAATCGATAATTAAAAACAGCCAAAGCACATTTTTTTTTTTATTATTAAAACACGTAGTCAATTCTCAAAGCATATGTAATATTGTTATTGCTTTGGGAGTTTTAAGAAAAAAAAATGTAAATTCGTATGGATAAGCAGATATCGATAACTTGAAAAAAAAAAAAAAAATAATAATAAAATAAAGGAGCAGTTTCGGAACATGACGATATAAGTATAAGTATAAAATTATACTCGATCATTTTTAATATTATTAATAAATAAATAAATATTCTATTAACGCCGAAGATAATTTAACTTACAAGTGTAGTAGTATTAAATACTACACTGTTAATTAACAAAAAAATATGAAAAAAAAAAAAATCGTAGCAAATTATAAAATATAAATTGTTACAATTTATTTAATAACATTTAACTTATGTCAGTGTCATGAAAAGAATTAAAATTAAGCGACTAAGCTCCTCGGTGTTGTTGGATATAAGTAAAAAAAAAAAGTTTCTTATTCCTATTAACCCGTATATTAATGATGATGATGATAACTATTCGTACTACTCGTAACATTGCATTGAAACCATTTTAATCTACTTATTAAAAAAGATAAATAAAATACATTCTGTCCAAATGCATTTATTGTTTATTATTTGTTATTAATATCATAGTACTATAATTTTAAGGAGGAAGAAAGATGTGACATTGATGACGTCAAATTTTTTTTAATGAAAAAAAAATATTTAGAGCATTAGCTAATTATAGGTACGGTTTAGAATCTTTTTAGCAGACGAATCTGTAGGATTTTATGCAAAGAATATGAATAAAACATCGCATTTATTCAAAAATTTATACTCCTAAGGGTCAATAACAGGACCACGTGCCCAATAGCTAACCTCCTACAAGTATCCAACCTCCTCTTCTAACAATTTTTTTGATAAAAGAATTTAAATATAGATAATTATTAATTTCCATACTGATTTGAGTTCTCAATAAATTAGTTATTTTAATTTTATTAAATTAATACTTTAATGAAATGACTACAGACATCAACATAACGTGAGTATAAAAAAAATTTTTTGAGGGCTAGTATTCAAGGGAGTAGTAGACTGGATTGTTTACCCTAATGTTAACTATAAGTCTACTCTACCGAGTAACAAGAAATAAATTTTTGAAAGATTTCAAAAGAGTTAATGCAGAAATTGTAAATTGAAAGTAGTGTAGAACTTTAAGTAGACTTTAATGTGAATGTATTTCGACTTTTATATGAAAATCAAGTTCTAAATATATTATTTTCATTTTTAAATTTTCAAAAGTTCTACACCGTCTTTTACTTCCAAGTTCTACATGCCAAGATCTGTATCTGTAAAAATTAAAAATGAATTTTGTTATTTGAAGTGAAACTGAAAAATTTTCAAAAAAAGGGGAAGTTATTGGTTTCGAACAGAGCTTCGAAAATTGAGTTTTCACTATATCTCGAACTTTTCAAGTCCTAGGGAACTATTCTGAACATTTTTAAACAAACGTCCGCCCGTCCGCACGTATGTGCGTGTAAACGTTTTTTATCCAACGATATCTTTGGAACGAATTAAGCGATTCAAACATATTTGACGGTAATCGAAAAAGCTCACCAAGATTTAGAACTGATTAGATTTTGAAGTCGATCGGTCGAGTTGTTTACAAGTTATACAAAAAATAAAAATTAAAATAATTTTTTTAGGTTTTTGGTACATAACTCGTAAATCGCTCGATCGATTTATTTCTAAGTTCAATCAAATCCAAGTCAAATATATACTTTTTCGGTCTCAGCATTTTTTGACCTCCAAGATCTTAAAAGTTTATCAATAAAAACAGCGGGAAATTTTGGGATTGGCCTACAGGGTCAACCCTTTTTTAAATTTTTTTTATAATAAAGCAGCTGAAAATAAACAAGAGGGAAAAAAGGATCAGTATATATTGCACTCAATCACTTTTTCACCTCACATTTAACTGCATTTACTCTTTCATTCACACTAAGGTAACATAAAAAATTCCATCCATAAAAAAATAGAGGATGTTTTTTTATTTTTGTTATAAAGAGTAAACAGTGTTAATTTTTTTATTTATCGTATAATAACTTGCTCCTTACAACTCAGCATTACATTGTTATATATTACAAATTATTATATTTTATAACGTTTTATTCATTTTTATCTAACACTTATGTACCACAGCAGAGATTTTTGTTATTTAAAAGATAAATGTCATGGTTTAAAATAGTTTTCATTTGATTTGTTTCATCTTTAGATGTAGATAGACTTCCAATCTAATTGCTCATTTAGATCTATATGTTTGTTTGTGTTTTATCACTCTATCAGACATTACTGGCAGTTAATTAACATTATTCTGTTGTTTTGTAATAAAACTAATAGAAAAGCAGGTATGTATTTGTGTGTTTTTACTCTTTGTACGTTAAATTAATGTAAACTTTTAGAATTAGTCATATTATTTATATTTCTAATAAATTATCAATAGTAATTGGAAATAAAAATTATAATTATTTTTTAATCTTTCGATTATTGATTGAAATATTTTAAATAAATTCTTTATGTCATTATTTTAGATGACTGTTAAATAAAAAATCTATAAAATAATAAACTACACATCAGTTAATTTTAACTAATAATCAGTTCCCACTACTCTAGTATTAGTAAAAAATTATTACTGGAAAGTACTAAAATTTTATAAAAAAAAACAGTAAGATGTAACTAAAAATATAGTTAAATGACTTTATTCACTGGAAGAGATTGCAGAAATTTTATTTAAAAATATTTGAAAGCATTGAAAATGCCAACTAATGCACCATTATTATTAATATAAATATTCAAATTCAAGGAATGATAAATTATTTTATAACTATCTCTATTGCTTTTAAAAAATCATGAGTCTATGATTCTCTATTCTTATTGCCATTATTTTTTTTTTTTTTCATAATGAACTAGAAAAAATATGTACCTGAAAATCGGAACGTTTTGCGCGCAACGAAAATTAACGAATACCAGCACCCGCATGGAAAGAACAAGATGGTACTGGCTACTATCCCGGACTATACTAGGTTATGTTTAAGGTTAAAAAAAATTTCGGATAGTAACCACTTACATCTGGATTATAATCAGTTCTATTTAAGATGTAATTGAGTTAAATCTAGATGTATGTAGTTACATTCTATCTAAAATGTCCCGAGTCAAAAATATAACTTGATTCAGGCTCGCTTCACCTTATTTTCTTTTAAAGTTATCGATTTGACGGCGATTTTCCAACAAGATCTTGACTGTTTTGGCTTAAATTAAATTTTTGTTAACTTTCATAACTTTTTTCATCTATGTTTGAACTTATTCGTCTTCAAGCACGTCTGTCATTCACCTTTCTTTTGACTTTCTGAACCAAGTTGAAAAAAAGTTGTTTATTCGCCTTACTTTAGATTTGCTCAAACAAGTCAAAAGCAAGCAGTACTTTTTAATGTAAAATTTGTTTTTTCCGTTTCACCTTAATTTTGACTTTTCCGCCTTATAATTTAAGTCGAATATTTATAAATCATTTTTTACTTGATTCAGACCTTTTCGTCTTAAATCATGACTAAGTAAGCCAGCTGTCTAAACCAAGGCGAAAACTCAATTTATTCCATATTTCCGTAAAAAAATGTCAAGTTTGTCTTATGAAAAACGGCTTTAAATTTCAACTTGGTAAACCAAGTCTAAATCGAATTTTATTTTAGACCCCGGGTAACTGAGTTAGATCTGGGATAGAACTGAATATAATCCATACGTAAGTGGTCACTATCAGAAATTTTTTTTAACTCAAATATAACTGAGTCTAATCCGGGATAGTCTCCAAAACCATCTTATTCTTTCCGTGTGTATGCGAAACATTTTAAAAAATTTAGCCACCCAGTCGATTTATTGCTTTACAATTTTTTTTATTTCCGTTGCGCGAAAAACGTTCCGATCTTCAAGAACATAAAAAATTATTATAAAAAACGGAAAGCTCTTCGATTTATATTTTCTTTAAATAGAAATTATTCAAGTCCAATAAACAATGACTAATAATATTCTTTATCCATCAGAATAAAAAACTTAATCACTAAATATAATTAATCTAAATTATTATCAATATTATTAGCTACCAGATTTATAAAAATCATTAGATTTATAGTTTACGCGTACATTATGTATGATAATGCACAATTGTAGAAAACAAATAAATTTTTTTTATAAAGCTCAGTAGTGTAAAAATAGAAGAAATAAATGTACGTTAGTAAAAGCATTTATAAACCTATATGTTTTTAATTAATCTGATTTTGCCAGCCTTTTTAACTCGAGACAACAAAAAATCGATATGTATTACACGCTGATGTATGATTTGTCACCATCAAATGTAATTTTAGTTTTATTTTCATTTTCTTGTTTAAAATTTTATCGTGATAACGTTTTGATAAAGAAAAGTAGTTAAATTATAGAGTAATAAAAATAGATTAATTTTAAGAATCAATGAATGTGAGCACTCTGTGCTCAAAATAAAAAGTAATAATCAATCTCAGTTCAAAATAGCAACGATTCAATTAAGAAAATTAAAATTGATTCAACGAAAAATTCTAAAAAAAGAAAAATTAATCTCATTTCTCACCTACAACCGGACTTTCAATTCTTCCATTCGTTGTTTTATTCTACGTCGCATTTCCTTGTACCTGAAAAGATAAAAATAGATAATAATTAATCAACTAATTGAATTATAAATTCATTGAATAAATGGTAAATTTCATCAACTAACTTTTCTTTTAATAGCAAGATCTGTTTCTCTTCCTCGTAGTGGTATCGTTGTAAAATGCCCTGACACTCTGCTAATGAGAGATTCAAAAATTGTGCGACATCTGAACTTATTTCGGGAGTCGAAAGTTTGTCCACGAGAAATAGACGTGCAACATTTTCATGTGGTCCGAGAGCTACACGAACTTCTAAAGGATATTCATCATCTCTTAGTCTACGTTGCTCTAAAAATAATAAAATAGTTTAATATAAACAGTCACTAACTATTAAAGTAATAAAATTACAAAGAGTATTTTCATTAAAAAATATATATTAATCTCAATAATATTAATATAATTTTATTGAGATTAATTAATATTAATATAACCATATTAAAATTTTATCAATTAATTAAAAAAAAAAAATAAAACCCTCATTAAAAAAAGACAATTTCGCCGAGATATAGAATTTTAAATAAATTACTCACAATTGTCATCAATTAGAAGTTGAACGAAATTTGGTAAGTAAATTTTAGCCAAAAAAATTTGAAAATTCGAATTATATAATTGACATGAAGATTTTACTGAAATATTTTCCAATTTTCGTTCAACTCCTAATTGATAACGATTGTAATTTTTTTTTTAATTTATGTCTTAGATAAATTGTAACTACGTTCTTCTTTTATCAATTAATGCTTTAATTTTTTTTAATTCATTGATCAAATTTTGATACTCTGAAAATTTTTAAAAAGTAGAGGGCACTATCTGAGAATGGCCTTTAAAAGAATTAAAGAAAAATAAATTTACCTGTTTCATAAGAATACTTAAAAAATAAACACTAATTTAAATCTTACCTCCGTTGTCACGCACGACAAACAAAGCAAAATTATCTGATTTAGCGTCGACTTTATATTTATCAAGCATCAAATTAATAACCTCTTGAGTACTAACAAGACTAGTGACCCAGACTGACATTTGTGATCCATGTGGTGGAGTAAAGAAACTTGTTTCCCGGTTGTAAAAATGTCCGTTGATGGAACAACGGCGACGCAATCGACTTCGCGACTGTCTTCTGCCACCAGGACGTCGACGTATCGCCGTAGATCCTTGTTTACGGCGCAGAACAACGCCATCCAGCTCTAACCCACTGTCCGTAGACATGGTCATATTGTCATCATCACGAAAGTGGAGAGAGTTGACTGAATCAGTATCACTGTCGCCGCGATGTCTTTGAAGGCAATCAGGTCCAGACATCGAACGATTTAATCCTTTCTCAATCCAGCTGTCATCATTACTCATTCTCCGATTATTGCTGTTTTTTTCTAGACTATCGTAGTACTCGACTCTGCGTAAATTGCCATTTCTGTTGGGAGTTCCTTGACAATTATTAGGAGTATCTGTACTAGATGAAGTACTGTCTAAACTGTGCGTCGGCGTACTATTGATACTGCTGTTATTAGTTTTAGTTTGTGAACTAGTGCTGCTGTTGGTCATCGAGCTTCGATTCTCTGACGATCCGTCAAGACTCGATTGACTCGCCGACTGCGATGTTTCAGTGACAGAATGCGACATCGATGGCAAATTTTCAGGCATTGTTTGATACAATTTATCACCGTCCTCAACTTTACGTTCAACTTGAAGCAATTCGTCCAATTCATCCAGCTCCATATTCTTAACGTCAAGTTTCATCGGTAAGGTCAGACTTTTTAAGTGATCTGGTGAGGTCGGCACTGAATTCGGCTCACTCTCCAAATTACTTTCTGTCGGTGATAGATCTTTTTCATTTGGACTAGTACGTTTTCCATTGCGATTGTCATTGTCGTCATCCTCATCCTCATCTTCATCTTCAACTTTTTCAGCAACACTACGACGACAAGAATTACGATTTCGTGCTGTTACGACTGTTCTCTGATCATCATCCTCTTTTAAATGAATTACACCACGTACTCCCCAGTAAATTCTTAGAGCACCTTCGAGAATTAATCTTCCATTGACTTCTCTACTTCTTATCCCTCCACTTTTACCCTCATAATACTGATTAAAAACTTTTAATTTTGTTTCTAAATGCGACCTGTAACAAAAATTAAACACCCATATAAATCTCTCATATTATTAATAAATGTAATTATTTTACTTGATACATATTTTAGTCATCATTATGTATTTACAGTTGTAATTATCGTATCTGATAATTTTTGCCATATGACCAGTACTTGGCATATTGCATCAATAAATAATAATAATAGATAATTAACAAATAAACTACCTCGGTAAATTTGATCGCGGTTCTTTTTTACCAAAACTTGTATGAGATTCAACTCTAGTACCATGACCAAATAATTGTGGACCAAACAATGCACCATAACAAGGAACGTGACAATACGGTACTCCTTTATGCTGTAAATCAAATAAAAAATTTATTATTTGAATTCGCACTTAAATTATGATTGTGAAAGAATGTATGAAGGAATGACTATGAAAACTAGATATAAGCTTGTTATTTTACCGAAAATAAATATATCCATAAGTGATAAAAAACTGACTAAATTGTCATAAAATATTTAAATTGCCTAATGATTCGGAATGTCTCGCAGGATACATGATAATTTATATAAAAATAATAAAGCGAATACTGACAATAGATTTATAATAATTTTTAGGTCTCGTGGTAAAATACGATGATGATTTCGTAATATTTGACCCGAGAACAAAACAACAAAAATAAATATCTGATCTAATAACAATAAATATAATAGCGCGTAAATTTTAAACTTTAAAAATTTGAATTCAACGAATAATTAAAATTTCTTATTTCAAGTAACACACTTAGTTTCATTACATCTATAAGATAGAAATTTTGAACACCACAATTTTGACAAAACGATCAGAACTTTATGTCACAGAAAAAGTATCTGGTTAAAAGACTTGACACAAGTAACGACAAGAAGTAAATTACAAATAATTGTCAAATAAATCATCTAAGTAATTTTTTAAGTAAACTGACTTTTTTGCGGGAAAAAGAAGACAAATTTTCTATGACTTCGAGGATCAACTTCTGTACGTCTTATTTATATAAAAAAAAACGACTTTGACAAAAAAAACATTTGTCATGTCCTTTTCAAAGACGTCTTTATAACATCTTAAAGTTATCTCTATGCTACTTGGGATTCTCGGGCAGTATGATTGTTAACTACTAAAAAAATAATAAATTAATTATTCTACCTCAGCATGTTGGCCTGGATTTAATCTCTTGCCGCATTCCTCGCATCTTAAACACTCAGGATGCCAATCATAGCCCAATGATTGTTTTCTTTCAGCTGTAATAATAGTTATAATAAATAATGTGTGAATATCTGACAATTAGCAATCGAATTTTAGAATAAATAAATAAAATTTAAGCAGAGTAAAAATTAAAAAACACGTATTAAGATATTAGAAAAATCAGTACGCGCATTTTTTTCAATTTCATTATTTTAATTAATTTATTTAATTATTTAAAATTCATGCTGCCTCATATCTGCGACTTTCACACTCATTAATAAATATCCTACTAATCTCAACTATTTAAATAAATCATAATAATAACAACAACAAATATATATATAAATTGTTATTAAATATTTTGTTTATCTTTAAATATAACCTTGAAATGACTACAATGCCTGTCTTACTTTATTATTATTCAAAAGATTAAATATTTTATAATCTTAATGTATAATAATTTGTTAAATCATTATATTAGATAATTATTGTCAGATATAATTATATGATTGTTTATATATTTTTAAGGAATATTTAAATTCCAATAACAAGTAATTTATATTTACCAAAATAAACAGGCTTTCCGCATTTATGACACTTCCACATAATGTTGATGTTGAATTATATGTTTAAATATATATCACAACTATTTAATCTTAATATGATATATATAATCTCGTTTGTTTATTATTATTTTCAACAAACAATACGTACTACAACATCTTTAATAATGCTGGATATTAAATAATAAAATATAATAATTCACGTGAAAAATATCATGACTGTAGACTGTGTCAGTGGCACTTGAAACTTCAAAGAATTTAAGAAGATCGTGATCAACGAAAAACGAAATCAAGTTTCGTTTGCTACAACGAAAAAAAAAGAAATAAAATAAAACTATATGTACATTTGTACATAAATATTGGTGTGTATTTGGATCATATGTGTCGTAATAAATATGTGTATGTATACATGGTATTAAAAAGATGATAAAGCAGAAATTTAAATGAATTTCGCGCGTTCTGCAAAGATGGCGCACTGATTATTAAAAAAGCCAATGTTACCGAGCTGGCAATGACGACTCAATTAAATTCAAAAAATTATTGTTAGACTAATAAATTATTTTTAATAATTACTACTTATAATGGATAATAAAAATAAGCTGCGTTAAATTTTTTCTGAGAAATTTTTGTGATATTGAAAGTAGCAATGATCCAGAAGTTTTCAGAGATCTTTTTTTCGACAAAACAAATACAAAAACAAAAAACTAAAATATGCACATGTAGAAAATTTAATACACTATAGGTGCAATTTTTTCAAATATTTTTTTTTTTTATTATTTGTCGTTTAAAAAAAATTCAAAAATCAAAAGACGTCGGCTAACTTCAGTAATGAGTGTGAATGTAGCAGGCAATAGACAATTTATAAATTTTAAATAAATTAATTAATTTAATTTTAAATTGCTCCAAGTGCATTGCAACTAAAAAACGTCACTTAACTGCTATTTCCCAGGAGACGATGCCAGTTGATTTTGCTCAGGAACTTGAGAGTTATCAGCATCAGCAATTCGCAACACTCATCACATGCACTGAACACTTACCATTTTACACGAGCACTGATCACTTAAATACACCACAGATAATTTACACAATTCAAATTAATAAAAGATAAATTTTACAATCACTGCAAAATTTTACACGATGCCTCAATACTGTTAGCCACAATACTTTAGCAAAAATTTGGATGTTGAAAATACAACGACGCGCAGTAGCGCCACCTTGGCGCGAAATTTCAAAATTGTAATTTAATAATTTTATTAAAATTTATTTGTGTGAGTAATTATATTAATTGGACGAAAAAATATGGTCAAAATTTTTCATTTTCCATTGATAATTTGTTCATTTTTCTTATTACTTGCGCAGTAAAATTAAATATTTGAAAAATGAATTTTAAGAAATTGTAGAAAAATTAAAAATTGTGCGTCAAAATAAAATGGCGGCAGAATATGATAGAAAAATATTTAAAATTAAAAAAAAAAAAACACTTGAGTGTTTGAACAAACCTTGGCGGAGAAATAATATGCAGAAGGGTGTCCAAATACACTTGGAGATTTGAATTAAATTGCTCCAAGTGTATTCCAGCTAAACAAACATCACTTAACTGCTATTTCCCACCAGACGATGCCAGTTGATTTTGCTCAGGAACTTGGGAGTTATCAGCATCAGCAATTCGCAACACTCATCACTTGCACTGAACACTCACCACTTTACAATAGCACTGATCATATACCACTTTACACTAGCACTGATCACTTTACTACACCATAATTACTTTACACAATTTAAATTAATAAACGATAAATTTTACATTCACAGCACAATTTTACATGACGCTACAATAGCTTCTATTCAAAAAGTAAAGAAGGATCTGAACCACTACTGCTGTTGTCGATGACTAACTGCCGCTATTGGACCACCAGTCGACACAAAGCAATTGATTTAGCACATTCCCCCACCTCCGCGTTAGCAAACATTTGAACGTTGAAAATATAACGACGCGCAGTAGCGCCACCTTGGCGCGAAATTTCAAAATTGTAATTTAATAATTTTATTAAAATTTATTTGTGTGAGTAATTACATTAATTGGACGAAAAAATATGGTCAAAATTTTTCATTTTCCATTAATAATTTGTTCATGTTTCTTATTACTTGCGCAGTAAAATTAAATATTTGAAAAATGAATTTTAAGAAATTGAAGAAAAATTAAAAATTGTGCGTCAAAATAAAATGGCGGCAGAATATGATAGATAAATATTTAAAATTTAAAAAAAACACTTGAGTGTTTGAACAAACCTTGGCGGAGAAATAATATGCAGAAGGGTGTCCTAATACACTCGGGGATTTGAATTAAATTGCTCCAAGTATATTCCAGCTAAAAAACGTCACTTAACTGCTATTTCCCACCAGACGATGCCAGATGATTTCGCTCAGGAACTTGGGAGTTATCAGCATCAGGAATTCGGAACACTCATCACTTGCACTGAACACTCACCACTTTACGCTAGCACTGATCACTTAATTACACCACAGATACTTTTCACAACTTAAATTAATAAAAGATAAATTTACAATCACTGCACAATTTTACACGACGCCACAAGACTGTGTTTCTATTCAAACGTATAAAGAAAGATCTGGACCACTACTGCCGTTGTCGATGATACTGACTGCTGCTATTGGACCGCTAGCTGATACACAGCAATCGACTGCGTGCGATTCATCGATCTCCCCCACTTTAGCAAACAGTTGAACGTTGAATACAGTGACGCGCAGTAGCGCCAACTTGGCGCGAAATTTCAAAATTGAAATTTAATAATTTTATTAAAATGTATTTATGTTAATAATTATATTAATTAGACTAAAAAGTATGCCTGAAATTTTTTCATTTTCATCAATAATTTATCAATCATTCTCATTACTTGCGCGGTAAATTTAGATATTCAAAAAATAACTTATTAGAAATGTGGAGATAAAATTAAAAATCGTGAATCAAAATGAAATGGCGGCAAAATATGATAGAAATATTTAAAATATTAAATAAATTTTTCTCGATGAAAAATAATTAATAAAAAAAATTAACTTTTGCTTTTATTTACTCGAGTGAGTTTGTAAGAATAATTATAGACGTGCATATTTTTTTAGAATATGATATATTTTTGAAAAGTAAAAAACAAATAAATATTTTTTTTTTTTTAATATGAAAAATATTATTATTATAAAAATTAAAAAAAAAAATTTTAAAAATGTCGCAGCCCGGATTTGAACCGGGAACTCTTGAATAGCAGCACCCTTACGGGGAGTCATGGATTCCTAATCGTACTTAGTAGTATCACTAAGGCCCACAAGTTCGATCCACAACCCCCTTCACCACCCAATCGCGAGATGTTAAGCGGTGGTGGATCAGAGGATCGCTTCTCTCCCCCATGGGACAGATTACAGGTCACATGAGGACCAGCCCCTCAGGAAAAACTGTCCAAGCTGTCCAAGCGCGTTACCAATTTCGCCATTGCGACCACAGGTGACAATTGATTGTTTCAACTCATATAATTGATAACGCACCCTGTACTGTGCCGTCCCCACCACAATTATTGTCATTGTTCAGTCAGCCGGGATTTAAAGTCTTCCCTGAAATAATTTTGAAAATTTGGCGGTCTGGTTTCTATTTCCTTTCTCTAGGGGGCGCCTTAGGCATGAGAGCTGCACTTCTACCAACCAACTCACGAATCTCTATTTGTCTATTTCTTAATTGCTCTTAATCTCACCTGGACGACATGGCTGTTAACCTCTACTTATAATTTTTCATTTTATTGTGACCATGTTTATAGATTAAAATAATATTAAAACTTTTACTGTGATATTGCAAATGATTTTAAATTTGTGTTTTTAAAATATAAATTTCTTTTACGTTTTTTCAACAAAGCAAAAATTATTTTTATTATAAAAAATGGCTCCAACAATCCAAACAAACGGGACGCCCACTGATCGAGAAAAACGTCCAACGAGGCCTGTAGAAAAAAGGTATGAAAAAATAACTTTAGTTTAAATAATTTTAGATACTAATTTTTTCAAGGAGTTGTCAACAAATTTAAATGGAAGTTTTAAATTCTAAAAAATTACAGAACTCACAGATTAAAAGAAATTTTCTTCCAAACAGTATTCATAATATATATATATATATTTTTCCATTAATTTTCTTTAATTTTTATTATTTTTCTCGTAAAAAAGACATCGAATATTATTGGTTAGTTTTAATTGAATGTGAACTGTGTATAATTGAATTATTTATTTTTTTTTATATGGAGGAAATTAAATTTTACATTTATTATTTGTATTGTAATAAATTACACTGCTAGTATTCCTTAATATGTACTCGATTTATTACATATAGCTTTAAGACCCCATGAATATTTTTATAAAGATCTATGTTTATTTCTTATTAAAATCATTAATTTATTAATTAGATCGGAGTTGATTTGCCGTGTTAAATACTGCAACACACTACCAGATATACCATTCGATTTGAAGTTCATCAACTACCCCTTTGAATCTACAAGGTAAAATATTTATTCAAACCGTTTTTATAAAATAATTTTAATAATTTCTAATTATTAATATTATTTATGTTGATAGATTCATTCAGTATAACCCAACATCACTTGAACGTAATTACAAATACGAAGTTTTGACAGAGCATGATTTAGGCGTGGAAATTGACTTGATAAATCGCGATACATATGCTGGGGATCTAAATGCACAGTTGGATCCAGCAGATGAAAAATTGCTCGAAGAAGATGTTCTCACACCACAGGACTCGAAGCGATCTCGACATCATGCCCGCAGTGTTTCGTGGTTACGAAGAACTGAGTACATTTCTACTGAGCAGACGAGATTTCAGCCTCAGACGATGGACAAAGTTGAAGCTAAAGTCGGTTACAGCATCAAGAAAAATTTCAAAGAAGAAACATTATACATGGATCGCGATAGTCAGATAAAAGCTATCGAAAAAACATTTCAAGACAACAAAATTCCCATTGAGAAGCATTACAGCAAAGCTGGTGTCGTGCCAGTTGAAGTATTGCCTGTATTTCCAGACTTCAAACTATGGAAGTATCCTTGCGCTCAGGTTATATTCGATTCTGATCCTGCGCCATCAGGAAGACCGGTACCAGCACAAATCGAAGAGATGTCGCAAGCTATGATTCGTGGTGTCATGGATGAAAGCGGTGAACAGTTTGTTGCTTACTTCTTACCACTTGAAGAGACCATGGATAAACGTAGAAGAGATTTTACTGCTGAAATTGAGTATGCTGATGACGAAGAGTACGAATATAAAATGGCCAGAGAATACAATTGGAATGTCAAGAGTAAAGCGTCCAAGGGTTACGAAGAAAACTATTTCTTAGTGATGAGAAGCGATGGGGTAAGTTATTTTTACAGTCATCAATTACAATATTTACAGCATCATTTTCTAAGTGTTTATTGGTATGTAGGTCTATTACAATGAGCTGGAGACGCGTGTAAGGCTGAGCAAACGTCGTCAAAAGGCTGGACAACCGCCAAATAACACGCGGTTGATTGTCAGGCATCGACCTCTTAATGCCAGTGAGTTTAAGATGCAGCGTTATCGTGAGAAACAACTGGAACCACCTAACGAAGATGAAGAAGAGGAGGAGGAAGACGAAGATGAAGAACAAGAGCAAGAAAAGACAGAAGAAAAGAAGAATGATGAAAATGGTCAGTATCATGAATTTTACTTAATTTAAAAGAAATTTATTTATACAAGAGCTTGCAATGCTAATTATTGCTGTTTTGTTTTGTTTTGATTCCAGAAGGTAGCGAGAATGAAGAAGGTTCACGTCCTTCATCAAGAGCATCATCAGCAGCTTCATCTCGCTCTAAAAGCCGCTCAAAATCACGGTCCAAGTCTCGCTCTAAATCACGCTCTCGATCACGATCAAAATCTCCATCACGATCACGATCTCAGTCAAGATCGCAGTCTCGTTCGCGGTCTCCGTCTCGCTCTAAATCTCGTTCCCGATCAAAATCAAAGTCAGCGAGTCCAGCAAAGTCTAATAGGTCTGGTTCAGCGTCTCCCCAATCAAGAAGCCCGTCGAAATCACCATCAAAATCACGCTCTCCATCAAAATCACGATCTCCATCACCTGCAAAGTCACACTCGCGATCATCCTCAGCCTCACCTGCGCGATCCAGATCCCCATCAAAATCAAAGTCTCGATCTCGTTCACGTTCAAGGTCCAGGTCTGCTAGCGGAAGTGCCAGTGGCAGCGGTAGTGCTAGCAGTGCCAGTGGTTCTGAAAGTGATTAATTCATTCAATTCATTTTCTTTTTATCTTATCTTAATAATTGTAGATATTTTATTTTCAATTTTAACTAAAAGCCACAATTTTTTGTTTATATCGCTTGGGAATTGTAAATTTAATTTTTTTAATCAATTTTGTTCTGTTATCTCGATATTACTTATAAACCGATCTATTTCTAGTACTAATTTCTAATGGAGTTATGATTGATTTTAATGTTTTTTTTTTACATCTAGCATGTTATTTAATACATCAAACAATTGTAAATATGTTTTAGTCCTTAATAAATTTTCACACAATGTAATTTGTAACAAAAAAAATAAACATTGATTTTATTTTATACTTACTAGACTATTGAATTTACAGTTCAAAAATAAACCTTTATTATCTATCAGAAAATAAATTGTCAATTACATTTATCTTGTAATTATCTATGCATCAATACGTCAAGTACTAGTGCACAGATCAAAAAAATACTTTTAACAACAGAATATTACTTGACTCAAAATTATATTTTTGTCTTCATGATTATGACAAAATATATTTATGTTTCAATATCATTCCTTCTTTATTTGCATTCGTATAATTTTTCAATCAAAAAAAAAATTTTTTTATGTAAAGTCTAACTGATTTAAAAAATTATTTGCCCAAGTAGCACACTTGGCTTTATGACATCTATAAGGTACTAGTTTTGAAGCTGTTTTTTGAAAATATCGACAAGACACCAAAATGTTGACAAAACAATTAGAAATTTATGTCATCGAAAGCATATCTGTTTAAAAAACTTGGTACAAGTGACGATAAAAAGTAAATTACAAATAATTGTCATATCAGTCATCTAAATGTTTTTTTAATTGAAATAATTTTTTGAACCGTGCGTTTGTATACTGGGTCTTTGGAGGAACAGTCAATTTAAAAAAAAAAAATCCGCTTTTCAATTATTCTTCAATTTTTGTTAAGAATAATTTTAAACTTTTGACTTAGGCAACTTCAGGGCTATGTTTTAGACACTTCAAGAAGTAATTCAGAACTTTTTTCAGATTTTTTGAAAACTTGACTGTTTTCCAAAAGACCCAGTGCCTATGTCGTGTCTCGAAAAATGTAGTGTACACACGCAGGGTTAAGACAAGAAAAAGAAAAAAACTTTTCTTTGACAATCCTTTTAAAAGACATTTTTATGACATCTTTAAGTTGTCTCTGTTTTATTTGAGTAATATTTAAAACAAAAAGATAACATTCAAAACAAATTTTGAAATAAAAACCGCCAATAAATTTAAATTTAAAGGATTCATCAATTTATTTTTCAAATGTTGGTATTTCTGATCATTGGTAATTACTATAGTAAATTTAATACATTCTAATTCTCCCTATATATGAATACCTATACTCATATATGTCATCAAAAGAAATTACCACGCGCCAGATCGACACGCGATCTTTTATTTGTTATTAATTCGCATTGGAGATTGCATCATTCTCCAATTCAGTAAAGAAATTTCCATTGCACAAGAATCACTGACAAGATAATAAGTAAATTTTATCGTTATTCAAATAAAACATTTTAAAAATTTATAAAGTGTACTTTTGAAATTTTTTTTTTTAATTGAACAATTTTTATCAACGTAAACGTGAATCATCTTTTTGTGTTTCATTACAAGTTCATACATCCAATAACTGGATTTTATTTCAAACGTCAATTTTCCTTCCTGACAATTATTATATTGGAGTGCGATTAAAAAAAATTTATCGATAAGTAATAAATATATTGAGCAATTAAATAAATAAAGGTTAGTATGTTAGTATTAGTTGTCTCAATTTTTTATTTTTTTTTCCCATTATTTTTTTTTGTGTCACAACATGATGACAGACCAATAAGGCCTTGCTTGACCGTGTAAATTTCCAGTGTCTCGTAGAAACTCCATTTAAAAAACATCGATCACAAGTTCACATACACAAGAACGTTTTTAAATGCTTGCTTAATAAATAAATCTTTATTTATTCTCATATTTCTATTCATATATGTGTATGTGGATATATATTTTATGTAAAATATCAAGCATATGACACAGGTGGACTCGATCTTTGGTTTTTCATTATCTTTAAATGTTTAAATATAAATATCTTAGATTAATAGATAAGACTAAATTATTCTTTAATGATAAATAAGAGGAAAAAAAAAACAGTATTTTACTTGATAGACACACGCATATTTGCTAATCTATTTTATCTTAATACTTGTACAGTTGTAAATATATACTACGATTATTTATTTTTAATAATAAAATTTAATCGCTTGTTTATTTATTACAGATGGCACCCAAGAATAAGGAGAACACGAGTAACCGCAGAAAAAAAGGAAGTGATGATGATGACGATGTTGATTATCGCCGACGACGTGATAGAAATAATCAGGTTAATATTTTATTTATAATTGTAATTATTCATATTTATGATACTGAAATCAGTCGACGTTTGATGATTTTTTAATTCTTTTAAAAAGGATAAATTTAAAAATATAAATATTTTAAAAAGTTTCACCTATAGGCCAGTTTTTTAAACCGGGTTTATTTTTTAACCGATGTACCAACAATTTTAATTTAAATCTGGATAAAAATAAGCCCGATTCGAAAAACTGGTCCATAGTTTTAATAAATTTCTACATGTGTACATTCGTAGTTTTTTTTTTAAGGGCATTCTCAGTCATTGACCCTCAGTTTTTAAAAATATTCAATGACCTTGAACTGAAATAAGTATTAGAATTTCATTAATTAATTTCAAAAAAATTAAAGCATTAATTGAAAAAAAGGACACGAAGTTACGATTTCACCGAGATATAGATTTTTAAAAAAATTACTCACAGTTGTTATCAATTAGGAGTTGAACGAAATTCGGTAAATAAATTTTAACTTACAAGATTTGAAAGTTCAAATTATAAAATTGACATGGAGATTTTACTGAAATTGATTTTTCAATTTTCTTCCTAATTGTTATCAACTGTAAACAATTTTTTAAAAAATCTATCTCTCGGTGAAATTGTCCCTTTTTTAAATTAATGCTTAAACTTTTTTTAAATTAACCATCAAAATTTAAATACGATCATTACAATTGAAAGTTATTGAACATTTTAAAAAAGTGAAGGGGACTTTGATAATGGCTTTAAATTAAAGTGTTGAAAAAAAATTTGAAAATTGTCAATTGTCTGCTAACTTCAAGATTAATGATATTTTTATGAATTATGCATAAATTTTTTTGTTTCAATTTGCAGGCAGTTAAAAGATCGAGAGTAAAAAGTAAATTAAGAACACAGCAGACCTTAGAACGTGTTAATCAATTAAAAACAGAGAATGAATTGTTGGAAGAAAAAATAAAAATGCTGAGCAAGGAATTGGGTTTTTTGAAAGATTTATTTTTAGCTCATGCAGGTAATTTATTAATACTAATTAATATATGTCCTAAATAATTTAAAAATTTAAATAATAAAGTATTTAATGTTATTTTCATTAGGTACCAATTCAAACCCCGCAATAAATCTTCAGGATATAGACATAAATGCAATTTTAGCAAATGATTCAGAATCTGATTTCAAGAGTAATACGAAGGTTGATACGTAATTTTTATGACATTAATTATTAATGAAAGAGCGTGAAAATAATTGAGTCTATCTGCGAATCATGTTATTTTATGATGATGATGATGATGATGATTCCGGTTAGAGATATGACTGTCTTTGTGCGGCAAGTTGTGCATCTTGAAACGATGCCAATTTTGGTGATTGAGTTTGGCATGGCGTGCACTAAATTTTTATTACATTCAATTTGATAAATCAACAACAACAACAAATAATATATATTTTTAAAAAATAAACAAATATAATATTTAAACTTCCGCACGCTAAAACTACTTTATGAGTACTTACTATACACATATTTATTAAAACATGTGAGATTACATTTGCCATTAGTGTCCAGGTGGAATTTTATTAGACATTAGAAAATCTTAAATATTATACAAACATCTTTAAATATTTTAATTAATATACATTGTATATTATATAAGTAAACATAGTTTATTATAAATAAATATATTTTTTAAATACTTGAAGCTGTATTAAATCAAACGCTTTAGTCATTACTGATTAAAAAAAAGTCTGTATTAATGTTTAGTATTAATAAAAGGTTATAAATTTTTTTTTTATATAAATATGGATATGAAATCTAATGAGTAATATTTTTATTTCCAGGTAATAGTTGTAAGATCTTCAATACTAAGAATTAAAAAAATCATTTATATTTCCGATACTTGGAGTCCTCGGTCAAGTTGTTACATATATGTACACTGTAAAAAAATCCAGGCGGTGCAGGTGTTAAATTTCAACGCGGAAAACGGTGTTAAAATAATACCGCCGCCGGTGTAAATATTCTTTACCGGTGTTGAAATATTTTTACGTACTTGATCACTACAGCTAAACAGTATTTTTATTAATTAATTAAATTACTGGTGATTGAAATAGTGGGAGTAAAATTGTGTAATTTTTAAATAAATTACGTATAGCATAAATAATTATTTAGACAAGTACATAGCAAAATTTAAATTTCTTCCAGATAATATTCATTAAATTTTTATATTTTTTTTTTCTAATTTCTATACATGGAATTTTTATTTTTACACCGACTTAACACCGATGTGAAATTGGGTCCATTTTTAACACCGCTCTTTTTACAGTGTATATATATATATATATATGTATATGTGTATATGTATATTGATAACAACCGAAATGAACCGATCGATCCTCGAACTGTTAGTTCGTCGACAGTTAGCGGCAGTGCTGTATAAAAATGATATAAAACCCGTGGATTAAAGAGCAAGAGCATGCGTTGTACATATAAACTTGTTATAGAGATGCAATAGGGAGATTGGTCCCACGGGGACATGGGTACCGCGGTAAATCGATACACGTATGGAATCTTTTAGCCCGCCTGACTACTCGGCACAATCTGTATTGGTGGGCGATGTGATTGTGGAGTGAGCCGTCGTGCAGTGGTGGGCATAGCAGCAGCAGAGACACAGACGACGACATGTTGGCTACAGGGAACACCTCGCCTCGGACTTTACGGTCGCGAGTTTCCTCGGGAATCCTTGAGTGAGGTGGGCGCGAGCGAGCCTGAGACCGCGGTTCGAGTACGCGAGGGAGGCGCGAGGAGGAGGTACACGCGACGGACTTGTGCGGTCCGTCCGACGACGAGATCGTAACGCTTGGACCCTAGTGTATGGTGCGGGGGCGGCCTGTGTCCGTCATTTTTTTTTTCTTTTTTTCACCGTGTTACATACACTTGTTATACTCACATACACTCCTCAATAAATATATATATACAAATATATAACAAATACGAATAGGGCGGAGGGATGATACCGTTCTTGGAGGCCTGGTTTTAACATTCCAACTTTTGTAGCTAGATGGTAAATATTGGTAACATTAATTGTTAAATTAAATAATATATACATAAATATATATATATATATACATAGCAGGTATATATATGTACCTGCCATATATATATATATACTTGGGAAGAGATACAATACTTACCGTCAAGTCATACGTCAGTCGTTTCTAGTATACGTGAGTAAATGTGCGTGCGCGCGCGTGTTCTGTAATACATCTATATAAATATATGTATATTTATATATATGCATTTATGGATAATATCTAGGGTGTGTAGATATATATTTATAGTGACATATAAGTACAGAGTAGGTTTAAAAATTTAGATAAATTATAAATAAAAAATATTTCGGAGTAAAAAATTTAAATTAAATGGAGGATTAATTTTGAGGAAAAGTTCGCGAGTGTCAGATTCTTGGCGCAGACAATTTTTAAGTGAATGGGGATTGGAGTAGAGGGTGTATCTAGTGTGTAATACATATATACATACATATATATGTACATAAAAAAAATAAAGTCAAGACGAGGTATTGTTGGAGACTTGAGGCTGTTTAAATAAAGTGAGACCGCGGCACAGGCTGATATATGAAGTAAAGTGTGTGTTGGTTTTATATGTGGCGTAGAGTAATTACGAGGAGGTGGATATGAAAATAGTGAGCAAGTATATTTAAATGTTTAAACTTGAGTCGTGTATACTGATTACTGTTGAGTGTTAGACTGTATAGTAGTAAAACTTGAGATCAGAATATATGAAAGAGTAGGGGACGAGAAATAACGAGACGAGGTTGTATCTCGATGAACACGCGCCTCCGTGTGTCATCGTTGTCGTCGTCGTCGTCATTGTCGTCGTAGCTTGTCACTCTCCTCGATTTATAACTACATAACTATAACTAACTAACTTACTACCTAACTATTTAAACTGAACACATTACATCAGTACGCCAACAATTCAAGTAAAGGTGTGTCATCAATACTCCAACTCGATAGGGACAAATATAAATAATAATAAAAGTGAATTAAATATTTATCGAGATTCGTCCTATCAAACTTAACAGTGATACGTAAAGTTAATAGTACAGAAAAGATACAACAAATAACTGATCATATAAATAAATAAATATATATAATCTATAATGGACGTTGACTTTAAATTTATTAATAATTTCGGTGGCTTGATGGTAAGTCGCCTGAGGTACATCTACTGATCTGTCGTTCCGAGAGTTAAGCCGGCGACTTTTATTATAAAATCAGCAACTGGAAAACTGAAAAAAAAAAAAAAAATAACCGACTAAAAAAGTTTATAAAAATAACTAATACTAAAATAAAAGTTTTAGAATAACAGCAAAAGACCTCCAAGTGTCATTAGAACGTGTGGCATTAGAGAGGGCAAGTCAACCAAAACGTTTGTTTGTTATTTATTTTTTTACTTAACTACTTTTTTTTACTCATTTTAATTTTGTTAATATTTTTTTTCGCGATCTAGTCGTTCTATCGCGGCCGACTTACACGGGCAGCAGCACCACCTAATCCAGCGGCAATCGACGAGGTGCGGCAAATAATATTTTATAAATTTAAAAAAAAATTAATTTATTAATCGCGACAATTATCACAGTAATTTGAATAAGTAACAAAAAAAATTTTCTGTGTATGAGTGTATCAGGTGGAATAATTTACATCAAGTACACGACCTAGACCGACATAGACCTACCAGCAGTGGTAGTGTCAATAATAATATTAATAATAATAATAGTAATTATTATTATTATTATAATTATTATTAATGTTCCAGGCAGAATAGCAAAGAAAAGGTGCTACAGTATTGTGTTGATCAAAGTGGTACGTGATATATATTGAGCAATATATTCTGCCAGTTCGTTGGTCACGTTGGTGGTCGGTTGATTATCGCCCTTTTTTAAAACTACCATCACACACGCGGCTGCCGCTTCAACAGGCATCACCTACACCGTCCAAAACATCAGTTCAGTATGGTCTCCTTGTCGTTGTGTTGTGTTATGTTGTGTTATAACAGTATCTAGACTAGGCCCAGAGTCAGAGTATCAACCAACCAACAAGTCTGTCAGTGTAGTGTGCAGTGGGTGAGATAGCTATGGTTTTACATGTACACCAGTACACCGAATTTAAGGTGTAAAGGGGTTGATAGTGTAAGGTAACGTGTATTGTGTGTAATAGGTGTTTAAAATAAAAGAGAACGCGCGCGCGCGCTCGGTTATCACCATCCCCCATATAACTCTACTCCATATCACCCCATTTGACAGAGCAGAGAAAAAATAAAAAAAAAGGTGCCCCGGAACTGGGGTTTAAAAATACGTGAGAGATATAGAGTAATAAAAATATATAATATAAGTAGAGTGGGAAATAGGGGTAGGTTGGAAAAATAATTTATTTTTTTTTGAACGGATCGAAAGCGAAAGAGACCGCGGGAATTACGAATATAAAATACGCCCGTGCTAATAATTCTGACGCCTTTAGTGCGACAAGCAAACAGATAAGAACAAGTTGTTAAGGTGTATTAATAATAATAATTGTTATTATTGTTGTTAGCTGTTGCTGTTGCTGGTGCTGGTGCTGGTGATTTAGTTGCTGTCGTTGGTCTGCCAGTGAAGGAAGAAGAGGATACCAGTGAAGGTGGAGGGGCCTGGGGCAGACGAGGACGAGGAAGAGGAAGAAAAAAAAAAGAAGAAAAAGGTGTTGGTGCCGGTGAAGGTTAATTTTATAATTCTGGATAGGAAACGTAAAAAATATATATTTTTAATTAAACATTTAGTCAGTGAAATTTTAATTATTTATATTGATAGTAGATACGGCAAGTGCAGCTAGAGATATGGTGTGAAGATATCAGTCAGTTATTAATATCTCTATTCATTTTTATTATTAATTAATTAATATTTCGTAACAGACAGTGATCGCCGATTCTGCTGAGTGTAGGGAACAATGTAATTCTATGTGCTATTTGTCGTTTATTTGGGAGAGTAAATAAACAAAACGGTGTTTATATAATAATAATATTATTGTTGTTATTATTTTGGCAATAATCACGGGCGGTATACTCGTGGGTGTTTAAATATCAGCCAGATAATTGCTAGTTATATTGTTTACAATAAATATTACTGATATTAATAGTAATAATATTGTCATGCAACAAAAGTGAGTGGTGTTGAGTGTAAAAGAATAATAATACATAATAGTAATAATAAGGAATAGAAAAATAACGCGTGTATGGGCCTGTGTGTGAGTGTCATGGGGTGCTTCGGCAGCCAAAGTAGCAAGGCCAGTCAGGATGATAGTAAGAACCAGAAGAGGCGTTCAGACGCTATTACCAAACAATTACAAAAGGATAAGCAGATCTATAGAGCCACCCACCGGCTGCTGTTACTTGGTAAGATTTATTTTTATACATTATTAATGTTCCTGAAGATCAAAAAGTTTTTCGCGCAAGAAAAAATAAAAATGGAAAGTGAAAAATTTACTGGGTGACTAGAAATGTTTCGCATGTAAATGCTGGTATGTCAGCGAAAAATCTTAGACGCCCCCTAATCCCCGGAATAATCCCTTAAGCAGTCGAATTACATGAATTTTTTTTACTTCTGTTGCGCGAAAAAAATTCCGATCTTCAGGGACATCATCATTGTTGTTGTTATTATTATAATCGTTTGTAATAATTATACTAATTATAAATTATTGATCGATTGATTAATTAACTAATTAATTAATATTATAATTGATGTAATTAAATTAAGATAATTAAATGCATGGATGAATGGATGGTTGGATAAGCAAAGGAATGGATGAATGGATAAGAGAATGGATGGATAGATTATTGTATGGGTGAATGGATGAATGATTAAATAGTATGAATGGAAATGAGTAAAAAGTAAAAAATAATATATATTTTTTTGTGATGTATACTGAGAGTTATGTAGTTAGTTTGGTTTAATCGAAACGAGGCAAACAACCATCCGCAACTGTGGCATAAATTCTCTCTCAACTTTCTATTTTTGCAACGGTGCGTTTTATATACGACACTACGTGTATACATATACTAATATACATCATCACGGACGATGTTCCAATTGGATCCAAGAGCCTTACGTCTTGTGTATGACAGGGGGGTCGTATACCAACAGCAACAGCATAACTGAAGCATAAGCATAAGCTGTACTGAGTTTCTGCCCGCGAATGACGGAGACGACCAACAAGAGCAAGAAGAAGAAGAAGAAGCAACAGCTGTCGACGACATTATTTCTTGGCATATAATTATCATATATGACATGAGTAGTTGATTCTCCCAGGTTTTACGGCAAATAATAATGATGACAAATATATATTTATAGAAACTTATTGATAATAAAAAAAATCGATCGGTTATTCAAATTTTATCAACGTTAACTACACAGAAAAAAAGGATTTCTTGGTACAAATAATTTTTACTCGATTAAAATAAATTTTTTGCATATGGATTCAAAACAAAAATTGTTTTTGAGCGGAAAAAAATTTTTTGAGCCGAGAAAATTCTTCTAGCCCTGAAAAAAATTTTTCTTTTTATTTCATAATGCAAAATTTTTCTGAGTAGAAGAAGAAATCTTTTTTTTTTTGTACACTTGTAGAATAATGGGAGTACTTATTTTTATTTTATTAAGGATTGATCATTATAAATTATTAATTATTATTTATTATTTACAATAATTATGTTATGAATGTATTATGGTACTTATTGTAATTTAAATTAATAATTGCAATTGATGTTTACAGGAGCGGGTGAGTCCGGTAAAAGTACTATCGTCAAACAAATGAGAATATTGCACGTCAATGGCTTCAGTGAAACGTGAGTTGTTAATTTTATTATTATTTATTTACTTTTTTTTGTTTGTTATTATCCCACTTGTGACAGTTGATCAGACAATGCGATTTTTAAAATCTGTTAAATTTCCCGGCAATTTTTAATTCATTAAAATACAATTAGTTTTATTGCTAATAATTGTGACTAATTATTAATACATAAATTTAATTTAATTTATCAATTATTAATAGGGAGAAGCGTCAAAAAATTGAGGATATAAAGAAAAACATACGAGATGCTATCGTGGTAAGTGTTTATAATAAAAACATATATATACATATATTAAAAAAAAAAGTATGATAATTTTTTTTATCAGTAATGATTTATTAATGACATCTCAATTGTTGAATTACGATGATAAAATAACGATCAACTATATATTAAATAAAAAAAAAAAATGTATACAAATATATTATATATGATAAAATTTATTTCAGACGATAACAGGTTGTATGAGCACATTGGTGCCACCTGTGACGCTTGAGGATCCATCAAATCAAAGTAAAGTTGACTACGTGTTGGATGTATCGTCTTCCCCAGACTTTGATTACCCTCCGGTGAGTCAGCAGTCGCCAGTTTCTGTACCACAATATTATTTCTTTCTTACATTGCTACATAAAATTAGAGTACACGTGTACAATCATACATATTTATACTATTGTTATTATCAATATATTTATATACGGCTTAAAAAATTCATACGTAAAAGATTCAGCATTAGTGGAGCTTAAAAAATTTTTTTAATCGCCAGTATATGTATAGATATAAATAAAATAAATGTAAAAATATAAAGAGAACGAGTAGGAAAACGATGATGATAAATATATACATAGAATGTTCTGTATACCTTTATGATAGACACATGGCTAAGTCCGAAACCCAACGCTTCAATAATCGAAGGACAGAAATGGGCTTTTGGTCAATCGATTAATCGAAGCAACGTCGAACCAAGAGAATATTTATTAATAAAATCTGATATACGCGCGGGCGCGTTATAAACCTGGTGAACCGACCATCAAGAAACTCGGTTAGGTACATCATGGATGTTATATCCATTCTACACTTGTCAACAATATCATCTATTTTTTTTCTTTCTTATTATATATACATTTATTTTTTTTTTATCATTTAAATCTTCATTTTTTATTTATTTATTTTAATATTTTTAAATCAGCAATTTTATTTTTTTCTTTCAATATCAATCTATATTTATCGATACAAAAATATATATTTATATATAGATGTAATTATATGACAGCTGTGTAAATTTACTTTCAGGAATTTTATGAAATAGTCGAGGCGCTGTGGAAAGACCGGGGTGTACAACAAAGTTTTGAAAGAAGTAATGAGTATCAACTTATTGACTGCGCAAAATAGTAAGTTATTTAAATTTATAATATTAGTAAATAAACTGACATTTTATTGAGAAATAAATAAAAAATACATATGTAAATTAGTATTAACAAGATAGTAAAAATATTTGTCGTCATACGGATTATTAAAAAAAAAATTCGTGTGTCTTTGACAAAGTTGCTGTGTTATCAAGTAGCTCGCGACACGGTCTGATATCTATGATCATGATAAAAAGGGCGATAACGTAGGCGTTGCGGCACGATAGTATTCACATTGGAGATAAAAAAATATGGTGAATACTTATAACACCGCCTACGCTCTCGATTTTTACTTCCTCCCGGTCTCAGTTCTTCTCATTACCATTTCTTATTACCTCTTACTTTTCGCAGCTTTTTTTCTTATCCATCATTTCTTCATTTATTCTTCTCCTCCTCTTTCTTCTTAATAATCATCAGTATACTTAGCCAATGTAAGATTAAACGTGCGATATAAAGTCTCGTTGTTAACGATACGCAAAAAAAATGGTTTAAAAAACCGTCGGATAATTTATTCCGGAATATGTTGTATCGGGATCGACAGTGATGTAGTAAAATTCCCAGTAGGTGGTGGAATATATATATATATATAAATATATGTAGAGAAGAATAGCAAGGTGGTTGCTAGAGGGACACTGCGGGGTACATACTGAGTAGAGGCATTAGTTTGCTAGAGTCGTTTGTCGCCAATAACTGAGACAATATCTCTCAACGAGGTAATCGCTTTGCATAATAGTATATATTATACATACATACATACATATATAGATACATACACAGTATATACCAGTACGATCTACTTTTATTTGACGGCAAGCTTTAAAAAAATTTTTTATCAACATTTTTAGTTACATTGTTTTGACTTTTATTACCAGATAATGTAATTTATTAGATATGATAAATTAAAATAATGTTCCCTCTATTATAACATATATATTTTATTTTTTTATTTTATTTATTCATTTTGATTTATACCTTTATTTAATAGTTTGTTATTTTTTTCTTATTTTTTATCATCATAGACACTTTAAGTTTCGTATAATCTTGTTTTCTTATTATATGTATATGACCTTGTCTCGATTGCCTATGACTTTTATGGCCAGTTTATAATGTCAGTTCATTACAAACGCTTCTTCCTACCTATATACCCAATGTAACAACTCACCAGTGGATATTATGTTTATATATACGATACCTTGTGACTTGTTTTCGCGCGCTCATATTGTTCAATGCTTTAATTATACCAACCGACGACTATTTTTAGCTCGCAGTTTTATCCGTATCCCCCGCAATAGATGCAACTTTATAGCTTGTGTTGTAACATATACAAGTTTTTTTTTAATTAGTCAGTTTAACACAGGATATTACAAACAATTGATAAATAAATTATTTACTAAAATGAAACAGTCAAACATTTTTAAACCTAGAAATTAATAAAAAAATCTCAGCTAATATACTTTAGTAAAAAGAAAAAAAGTTGTGATTTTGAATATAAATATACATTTTTATATGAATAAACAATGTGAGCTTTACCCTCGGCAATTTAACGTTCATCCCGTTTTTCTTTTCCCGTTTGTTGGATAGAGAAGCTGCTGCGGGAAACGAAAAGGCTGTCGTTTATAAATAGCGAGTGATATTTATAGAAAAGTATCGAAAATGTTGAAGAAGCGTGTAGATACTCACAAGTATACATATATATATATATATATATATATTATATAATATAGATATAAGTAAAAGCTCGTGCCGGTTTTTCCTTGTACACTTGTTCTACTCAGATCCCCTTGTCTACCCATACATCATCTTTTTCCCTTGAGGCTTATTCATCAAAATTTATCATATTTAAAATCTATTTTATAATACGAAAATCATCATAAAAAATTTTTATATTTTAAATTAAATACCAATAGCCAATAAATATTCTATATATATATACTGTAAAAAAAACAGGGGTAAGTCTATGCGGTGTAGGTGTTGAAATAACACCACCGCCGATGTAAATATTCTTTACCGGCGTTAAAAAAATTTCCTAGTACTAAAATATTTTTCGGTATTGAAAATATTTTACTTTGTGTTAAAGTTAAACAGTATTTTTATTAATTAATTAAATTATTGGTGATTGAAATGGTGGGAGTAAAATTGGGCAATTTTTAAATAAATTACGTATAACAAAAATAAGTACATAGCCAAATTTAAATTTCCTCCAGATAATATTCATTAAATTTAACACCGGTATTGTAACACCGCCTATACCAATGTTATTTCATTTTAACATGGCGCGGTGTTAAATTTAGTCAATTTTTAAGATCGCTCTTTTTACAGTGTATTCTTAACAAGCCTCATACATAAACGTTAATACTAAATAATAATCCAGTATTGAGGATAATAAAGTTGATGTAATCATGTCAATGCTAAGAATTCTGTTATTAATTAATCCGACAATAGTGATTTATAGATAGTTATTAGTTGTTGTTGGGTTTAGCTTCTCGGTATTATCATCAATTGCCGGGGTTTGTCTTTATACTCCCTTTTACTAGTATGTACATGTTATATCTAGTATGTAGTTACATTATGTGATATTGTATATATATATTTATAGTATGTATGTCTAATGATATATATCTCAGGATAGAGGTAAAGTGTGTAGTCTAGTGTAATGTATAAGTATAGAACAAGAAGTAAAGGTGTAGAAGGGCCTCTTACTACTACACCAAACTATATATATATATATATATATATATATATATATATATATATATATATATATATAAAGACTAGTAAAGTATGTGGGGGTGTAGATGTAGCGCTCGCTCACTCGCTCGGTCACCGAGAATAAGGCTGCTATGGAGTATGGAGCGAATAGAGAAACTCGGGGTTAGGGTAGAACACCACCGCGGCTGCTACTGCTGGCATCGATCGATTTACCTCCTCGTCCTCTTGCCATCGCTCACTATCCTCCAATTTTATTCTTCTACACTCTTCAGTATTCTCGTATATCCGACCTGTTTTTTATTTTATTTTTATTATATATTTTTTGAAATATTATAATAACAATAAAATGATGAAATAAAAAAATGATTATTTTTAATTTAATTATCATATCTTTATTAATTTTGAATATACAATAAGATAATTGTTATATTTTATAAAATATTTGTTTTAATTTATCTTTTATTTATTTATTTATTTTATTTTTTCAGCTTTTTAGATAAGGTTGCCATTGTAAAAAAACCAGATTACTCACCAACTGAACAGGTACATTTTAATTTTAATTATAATATTCTTTATGTTTGAAAATATTTATAAAAATAATTTAATTAACAATTTCTTTGCTCACTTCTTTTTTAAAAGGATATCTTAAGATGTCGAGTTCTTACTTCCGGTATATTCGAAACGCGGTTTCAAGTCGACAAAGTCAATTTTCAGTAAAGTTTACTTTAGCTATTAATTACAAAGCTCTTTATATTCAATTTATATATATAATTATTAAAATAAACACTTTTTTTAAAGCATGTTTGACGTCGGCGGGCAACGAGATGAAAGAAGAAAATGGATACAGTGTTTCAATGATGTAACAGCAATTATATTTGTCACTGCATGCAGTAGTTATAATATGGTACTCAGGGAAGATCCAACAAAATTGAGATTAAGAGAAAGTCTTGATCTATTTAAAAGTATTTGGAATAATCGGTAATATATACCTATATATATGTATACATTTTTTTTTAATTAATTACTAAATTAAAAATGATACTAAAATTAGCCGACGTCTAATAATTTTCGGATTTTTTTAAAAACAATAAATTATAAAAATAAATGTTTCAAAAAATTGCACCTGTAGTTTTTTAAATTTTCTACATGTGCAATTTTTTTTTTTTTTTTATATAAATTGAATTGTAGAAAAAAAAATTCGAAAATTATTAATTGTCTGCTAACTTCAGGATCATGATTAAAATTTATAAGATACTATTTTTTTTTTCTTAACTTTTTTTGTTACAGGTGGCTTCGAACGATATCAGTAATTTTATTCTTGAATAAACAAGATTTATTAGCTGAAAAAGTGAAAGCAGGTAAACATAAATTGGAGGATTATTTTCCTGAATTTTCACGATATCAAACGCCAGTTGAACCTGGCGTCGTTGCGGAACCAACAGAAGCACCTGAAGTAATACGAGCTAAATATTTTATACGAGATGAATTTCTTGTAAGTTTTTTTTTTTATTTTATAAAGAAAAATTATTTATACACTTGAAATAATTAAAACATTAGTAATATATTTTAGGGATAATTAAAGGCACAACTGATCCTTATCAGTAATTAATTTATTGACGATATTTCACTGGTTCCATGCACCGCCGTCTTCAGGCCAATTCTACAATAGTTAATTTAAATTAAAAACATTGATGTATACATTGATTGCAGAATTGGTCTTGATAGATCTTAGATCTTGAGAGAAGATAAAAAAAAAATTATTACTAATCGATGTTCTTTTCAATTAGAAATTCAAAAATGGAAATATTAAAATTTTGAATTTTTTTTATATGCCCTTATGGTATTAGGATTTTTTCTTACTAATTATTTACTGATAAGGATCGGATATACTTGAATTATACCCAAAATATGAGTGCCGATCAAAACAAATATATATATTTTGAAACTATTAACAATAAAATTAGTAATATAATTAATTATAAATATTTGTATTAATTATAATTTCAGCGCATCAGTACAGCTAGTGGAGATGGAAAACATTACTGTTACCCACACTTTACGTGCGCAGTCGACACGGAAAACATCAAGAGAGTATTCAATGACTGCCGTGACATAATTCAACGTATGCATCTGCGTCAATATGAGCTCTTGTGACTTCATTCCTGCCGTTGCTTACAATTAGTGTCGTCTGCCCAACTTAAATTATTTTCCATTCACAATCCTCTCTACATTGCCTCGAATTAACAAAAAATATAATAATAAATAAATAATTATAATTTAAGTAAAAAAAAAACTAAAAATAGTAACACAAGAAAAAGAAAGATTTAAATGAATTAACGCCAAATATCTAGGCAACTATTATATTACTGTCGAGATAAAAGTACTTTCAATTTATCGAGACATAGATAAATAAAGAGAGAGAGAGAGAGAGACCGATGGAAAATTAATAATAATTATAATTTAAAAAATAATAATAATAATTAATTATAAATGCGTACACGTAAAAATAATTAATATACATTTAATGTATGAGCAGTGATGGGTCAATGTCATTCGTGGCATATTTAATTACATCTTGAAATAATAATAATAAAAAATTAATCTTGTCTCCGAAGAGAAGCTTCACCAAATCAAATAATTAATGGAGGGTTAAATTTAAATAAAATCGAATTAACGAATTTTTCTCCTTGATCGGCCGGCAGATATTTTATATTAGAAATTTTTCTCTTCGTTATTTTAAATTTATATTATTTTATTGTACAGTCGACTACCCGTTATAAGCCTGTCATTCAAAAGCCTCGTCCCCTCAATCGGCAGGTACTAAGTCCAGGTTCCCCCACTTAACCACTTTATGAGTTTCGTACCAGATATCTTGTTATAAGCCTCTGTTATAAACTGATAATTGGAAAAAATATCAAAGATGATAATGAAAATTTACTATCGATGTTTGGCGGATAATTTAATTAATATTAAGTAAAATATAATTTATTAATTAATACCGCTGTCATTATAATTTTTTCCATTACAATTATTATTAGTGTAAAAAGATAAGTATTTATTTTAGCGCTATAAGCACTAGAAAAATCGGGATACTGACGTATGTAACAAAACGTAAATATGACGTTTAAAATCCCATAAAATAAAACAAGCTTATAACACGTAGTCGATAACAAAATTAAACGCACGGTGGGGGGACTGAAATTCAAATAAAAATTTCTCCTGCGTCCCCTAGACCAGGCTTACGACGGGTAGTCGACTGTATTTAGATATTTTATTTAAATTAAATGTCAACATTTAAATACAATAATTGTACTATAGAGGCTCGCCGAAAAGCAACAAAAATAATTATTTATTTTTAATTATTATTTCATCTCAATTATTTTTAATTACTTTTTTTTTCTCTTGTAAATCCCCACTTAACACACTGTGATTCGTTACCTCGTCGAACAATATTTATAATTCGTATAAAAAGAACCACGTGTTTTTATTGGTGGGCTAGTGAAATAATTGATATTGAACGTGTGTTTGCGAGTTAGTTTTTTAAAATTATTTGTATGAATGGTTTTTTTTTAAAGTAATTTATTTACTTTATTCATTACATTTTTTTTAAACTTCATTGTACATCACAATTGTAATTGTATTACTTTGTTTTGTTTTGTTTCTTCAATAGTAATTCAACTCCTTCGAAGTGAATTTTAAATAATATATATATATATATATATATATATATATATATATATATATATATAAAGTTTATAATTACGATTATTGTGAATATGAATCTCTTTTTTTTTCTTTTAAATAATATGACGGCGTTTATTACACTATTGAATCTCTGTTAACGTTTTAAAACAGTCTTCAATAAATTTTTTTAATTATATACCAAACAAAACGACACATTCGTAAAAGTCTTAAGATTACAATTTTCTATCATAAAAAAAAAAAAATGAATAAGTATTTTGTGAGATTTTACAGTATTTCAAGGAGTGTTTTTTTTTTTTTTTTAGAAGTGTGGGTACTTTAATTGTATACAGAGCGATTGTAAAATCAATTATTATAAATAATGTATTTATTATCGAATTTTTTTAGATCACTTATAATTATAAATTATAAAATTGTTTATATTAACTTATAAATAACAACTTATTTGTATTTTTGTTTAGTTCTTAAAATAACAATTTTTTTTTTTACGCAAACAATCGGTCAGTGAAACTGAGTGGGTTTGTAAATAATAATTTGCTAAAAAATTTTTAAAAAATTCGTAATTAAAAAACCCACCGCCGGTCAGGAGATTGATGCGGGCCCAGAGGGAGGTTCCATATGTCTCTTCGACGATTTATTTACACGAAGAAATGAATTTTTAAATTTCTAATAAATAACTTAGATAAGTAAATAAAACAAAGTCGATTTTATTGTACATTTTGGTTTAAATTTAACAATTTTATCGACTCTTCCAACAAATGGAATATATGTATATGATAAAAATATTAAAATTATATATATAAAGATGAATATTATGTGTGTTTAGTGTGCATATGTGTACAAAATTGTGTACATGTTTTAAATGAGAGAATGAGATATTTTTTTTTTTTTTAATAAACATATATACACATATATATATATATATATATATATATTAATATTTTAAACTTTAGCGATATTTTTCATAATGAATAACACTTACGTGCGCGCACGCATGCAATTAAAAGGAATAATAATAACAGTTGATAATAATAATAAAGTACACTTTTAAAATATTATTATTATAATAATAATAATAATAAAACGTGATGAGCCGCGTTATGGAATTAATTATTACGTGTATATGTTGAGCTCGGTTATAAAATGGAGTAAAGAAAAAAAAAGGAGTAATGCATTGTGAAAAAATTTTTATACGTGCAAAAAAAAAATGAAATAATTACCGTAATTGATGTAAATTAAGTTATAATAAATTATAAATGTTAGTTATATATATTAAATTATATTTGTTCGTATAATATATTAATATTATTATTCATTATTATTATATATACCATCCACAAAATAAATAAATAAATATAATATATAAATTAGACATATATGTATACGGTGGTATAGTAAGCAAGCGAGCGCGCACGAATACGCACATTTATTTTACAATTTTATTAAAACAAATATTTATTGTTATTATTTAATGAATTACTAAAATTAATTAAATTTAAATAATTTTTTAATAACGACATTTTTTGCTACGCGCAATTTATTTTTTTAAAAATTCATTTGCCGCAATACACACGTGCAATTTAATTGTTTAATAAATATTGAGAGTTATGCATTTTAGTTTACTTTCTTTCTTTCTTTTCTTTTTTTTTTTTTATATATATTTACATGGATATTTATGCAATGCGAGTTTAATTAAATATTTGGCACAAAAATGTTTTATTAGCGCGTGAAAAAAAAAAGAATTTATTTTACGGTTGATTACTAAAGCATTATCATTATCATGATAATAAATAATAAATAGTTAACAAAAAAAAAATGATGAGCTTTGAAAAATACAAAGATGACGAGAGTAAGATTAAAAACTCTTGAATTTGGCTCTTTAACTAAATTATCAGATAAAAAGTAATATAAAACACATGCAATTAATATAATAATAATAATAATCATAGATACTTTTAAATGTAACTCTATTATCGATGCCATTATTGATAAAAAAAAAATAATAATAAATTATATAAAAATTTAAATGTGAGTGGATGTAAAAAAATATAAGTGAGAAAGTATTAAAAATATAATGAATACTAATTAGTAGAAATAATCTTAATTTTTTATGCCAATCGCACAAGTATAAAGTTTTTTATATTTTTAAAAGTTAACGACATTTATAAGCACATTATTATTTTACAAAGTCAATAACTTATTTATCATTTTATTTAATTGCTAAGATAAATTGCGTGAATGCGAATTCATTTATATAACGTCCGTTCGTAGTTCCAATTAATATGAATTAGGGTAGAAGTATGGCCACTGCTCCATTTTTGGACATTTTATACTTTATTTTAATTAATGAAAAAGTTTTAAAAATTAATTATGACTGCGTTTTTTACAAATTTTTTTTATTTTAATTTCTCAAGTCCCTGGTTAAAAACTCTAATTAAATTCGATAGAAATTTTTGCAATCAGATTTGATTGAAAAATAATACTTTTATTTTCTTCCGATTAAATTTTTGATTTCTGATTAATTTTCAATCGGATTTATTCGGAATTTTCCGATTCAATTTTCGTATCGAATTCAATCGGAGTTTTTAATTAAGGATGTCCAAAACTGGCTCTAAAGTGACCAAAAACGGTACCTCTATTCTATAATTATGTAAATAAAAAAAAAAAAAATTAAGCGATTGGTTATCAATGAAATTGTTATTGCAATTAGTTAAGTAATTAATTATCATTAATATTATTATTAATTTATTGTATGTTAATAGCTTCTTATCATTACATTGATATACTTCCATAGCTTCTTTTCTTTATCATTAAGAGGTTATTATTACTCTTGTTATCAATAATTAATTGATTTAAAATAAAATTAATATCTATTAATTTTATTGATTTTATATAAATGAAATTGATTATTATTATAATTAATAAATAAAAAAAAATTAATTATTGTAGAAAGTGATTATGTATGTGATAATTGGAGTAAATGAAAAAATATTTGATACATTTAACGCGCGTAATTAGCAATAATTTAATTGCACTCTATTGCGGTTTTTTAAAAATTTATTTATTTAGTTTTAAAGCAATTAAATAAAGATCAATTATTAATAAATTAATTAATTGATCTATTGAAAGTATATAATTGTTTAGTATTAAATGGTACTACGGACGTTTATATGATTTATAAAAATAATGATAATTAATAATTTCAATAAATTATATTAAAAAAAAAAATTATAATAATAAATTAGAGAGAATGTACGACATTGAGATCAATTATAAATCACGTTGATGTTAGAGATATAATTTTATCATATATATCACACAATCAATTACGCAATGTTTGTAATTATAATTATACATTTATTAAATTATAAAAAAAAAAATATATATATATATAAATTATAATAAAAAAAAAATAAATTAAAAACTAGCATTACTTGAACCATAAAAAATTTAAGTCTGTGATTAAAATCAAAACATTGATGTTTGAATGCAACATACAATTGTGTCCTATTAATATTTATATTAAATATAATAATAATAATAAATAATAATAATAATAATATGTATGTGTATTAATAGATCATGATTGATATTATATATTTTACTCTTGCAATCTATCCTATTTTTTCTGTAGTTGCATTCAACACAAAAAAAGTCATATCTATTTGATTAGTAATTTATTTTAAAAGTCATAAAAAAAAGTATTAAAATCTTTTAATTGGATTTAATAATGAATATATTAATGAATCGTAACGTAATTGCAGCAATGAGAAAAAAAAATAATTACAGGATTAAAAAAAAATTTTTTTGTGCCTCATTATAATTGTTCGTAGAATCTGCCACTAAGTAAATTAATGAATATTTATATTTATTGATTTATATTGTTTATGTACTCGTAATTATCATCAGTAATTGCACGCTGTACATATTAATTTATTACCATAAATAAAAATGAATTATAATACAAGAGTTTAAAAAAATATTATAGATAAATTTGTAATTTTGAATAATCACCGAGGCGAAAACAATCGATGATTTATTATTTATTATAAAATATCTTTTTACAAATATATATATATATATGTATATTATTTATCTTTTGCTGCCGGGCGATGAAGGAGGGAAAATAAATAAGAGATTTAAATTTGGAGGAAAAATATAAAAGTTTCCCTCAATCTTTATTCTGCTATTTCTCGTACCTATTCTTTCCTATTAGGAAAAAAATATAAAAAAAAGAATCTAACAAAATTATTTAGAGTATAGAATAATAAAAATGAAAATAAATACGACTTAAAAGCAATTAATGCTATAAAAGGAGTAATAAATCAAGTAAATATAGATGTTGATAACATAAAGTATGAATGGAATATAAATTATAATTAAATATTAAAAATTAAAATTGGTATTTATAGCAAATATTTCTTGATATAAATAAAAAAAAATAAATTGATTATGATTACAAATAAAAAAAAAAGAAAACATAAATAAATGATTATATATAATAAATATCCGGTGATGCAAAGTAATGATAATAAATAAAATATGCCGCTGTCAATACAAAATAGCGATCTCAATGTGGTTTAATAAATTCAGTATCATGTAGTAGAAAAAAAAAAAAAATAATCATGTTCTTTCACTCAATCGTAAAAGTAAAATCTCGCTGCTCCCTAAAAATAATAAATAATAATAAGCGAGATTTATAATTTATCGTTTTAATTATTTATTTTATTATTTTAATAATTATTTATTAATTAATGATAACTTATTGAATAAATAAATGCCATTAAAATATAATTACAAACAATTAATGGTTTTAATTATTATAATTAAGTAGACTAATTTAAATTTAATAAATTCACGTTACTGATAATAATTAAAAGTTAATTAGTAATTAACAATTTAATTTTTCGTTCGTTAAATTATTTAAATTAGGGGTATCATTTACGTGAATTTAATAAATTAATTAATATATATAAAAGATATATATATATATATATATATAATTACTTGAATGAATTTAATGAATTATGAATGTTATGCCCGTATGTTTGGGATATCAAGTGATTAATTAATTAATTATTATTATTATTCTTATTATAAATATATATATTTGATTATATTAATTTTTTTAGATTATCAAATTATAAAAATTGATTTAAAAAAATAATAATAAAACATAATATTTCATTCTCATTCTGTGATGACTGTTTGAATATAAAAATGTTCATGTGAACTAAAAGTATAATAATAAATTAATTAATAATTCCCTGGTGGATTAGAATTACGGTAAATTACCGGAAGGATAACAGTATTTTACAGCAAAATACAGTATTCTATGGTATTTCACGGTAAATCTACGGTATTTAACAGCAAAAGTATGACATTTTTACCGTAAATTTACAGTGAGAGAACGATAATTTACTGTAAAATTGCGGCAATTCTGTAGTATTTTGCCGTAAAAGTGAGTATTGCACTGTAATAAATGTAAAAATAAAAAAACATACAATGCTTATGGTAAGAATGCCGCAAATTACGAGAAATTTTCGTAGTTTTACCGTATTCAATTATAAAATACCGTAAATTGCGGCAAATTTGTCGTAGCAATACCGGATTTTACGGTAAATTATGTCACAATGGGGTAAATTAGCGTAATTCTAATCTTATCAATTAATTGGCAATTAAATATATGATTGATAGATATTTAAATCTATGAAATCTATGAAAAGTAATTAATTTGAACAAATTAAATGATTTTCAGGATTCCGAATCCGAGAATCGTATAAATGAATGAATTAACTAAAGATTATAAATAATAAATCTAAAAACAAAATATATATATATATATATAATTATACAAACAATATGATCGTATAATTTGTACAATGTGCAAGCCAACTAGAATGGCTTTCGAAATACGTATCCGACTAATTAATTACTTAATTAAGTAATTAATTAATAAATAATATAAAATGTGTACTATGTGTATTATGGACTCTGATATAAATATGAAGACATATATATATCGAAATGTATATGTCCTCGCACGAATAAAATATTAAATAAAAAATAATAATAATAAATAATTTTAATGACTAATGAGTATAAAATAATGATTATAAAAAAGTATTTGAAAGGATTAATAAAGAATGAGTGAAATTAAGATTAGCTGTGGAGCTGTATCATACGTTTGCGGGTTAATTTGAAAACAAATCTACTAAAAATATTAAATTATAAATAAAAAATAGAAAAATACAATAAAATACTCATCGTATGTCTTTAAATAATAAATGTTTTATCGTTTTAACGATACATACTTTTATTTTACCTTGTTTTCGACAAGATATTTTATTTTATCAAGACTAATAATCATTTTTATTTTTATAATTATTATTATTATCAAATCTAATTATTCGTAAACTTTTAAATAATCTCAAGTACTACACTTGGATTTGTGACATTTCTAAAATCATTTTTGAGATGAGCGTGAATTTGACTGACAATTGGCAATTTTTTAAATTTTGGAGTAAATGAAGAAAATTAAAAAATTCGTACTTACCCAAGTAGCACAGAGACACCTTTAAGATGTCTTTTTAAAGGTCAAGACAAAATTGATTTTGTTTCAAAGCCAACCACTTTTTAAATAAATAAGACGTACAGATATTGGTCCTAGGAGTCATAGAAAACGCACGTTATTTTTTTGCATCCTAAAAACATCAATTCAATTGAAAAATTACTTAGATGACGTATTTGACAATCATTTGAAATTTACTTTTTGTCGTCACTTGTGTCAAGTCTTGTAGGCAGACGTTTTTCGGTGACATCAATTTTTGATCGGTCAACATTTCGGTGCTTCATCGATAGGTTAAAAAAAACAGTCTCAAAACTAGTATCATTTAGATGCCATAAAACCAAGTGTGCCACTTGGGTAGATAATTTAAAAACTAGTACGCATATTTTTTTCAATTTCAATATTTGAATTTATTTAATTAAAATTTGTAAATTGTCTGATATCTGCTACATTTACACTCATGTTTTGAGGCTGTTTTTTGACTTATCGATAAGCCACCAAAATGTTGACAAAATAATAAAAAAAAATTATGTCGCCGAAAAAATTTCTGCTTAAAAGACTTGATACAAGTAATGCCAAAAAGTAAATTACAAATAATTGTCAAATAAGTCATCTAACGGATATTTTAATTAAAATTAGCTTTTTAATTGGGAAAAAGAACAAAAATCTCCTATGATTCCTAGGACCAACATCTGAACGTCTTATTCATAAAGAAAATTTGACTTTAAGACAAAAACGAAGTTTGTCTTGTTCTTTTAAAAAACATCATAAAGTTTTAATGAAAATTTAGTGAACTTAGTGAAAATTTTAATGAAAAACTCAAGAAATTTCTAATTTTGTTGCATAAAAATTTATAAAAATATTTTAAATATACAACTTTTTTTATTTTTAATGTCAAATTCAAAGTTATCATTATTTAAATTGACTTTGAATTTTTTAAAAATTATTCTGGAATTAATATTAATTTTTTTTTGTCTATTTCTAATTGAAAACATCTCTTATAAATCTGTAGTAATATATAATCATCATATTCTATTATTCGTGAGCATCATAATCATAATATTTCTTCAGCAATAAGATATCTTATTAATAGATTCATGATAATAGAACAATGCATTTATAAAGTTCCAGCTGTTTTTATTAAGCAATTCACTTACAAAAAAATTACAATTAAATTAAATACAATACATATCAAGATTAATAATAGTATCATTTATCAACTCAATTAACTGCTTATATATTCAATGGGTGGATAATTAATTAATTCAATGTGCGACCAGATGTCTTTTCAAATAATACAATTGCGCTTTGGATTCATACGTCGCAAGTTCAGCGACTATTGGTGCCATTTGCTGAACGTGGTTTTGATAATTTGTACCAATTCGAGTCCGTTTCGCACCGTATATAACTTTACCATCGAATTCATTCAGCGGGACTTTGATATCAGGTCCTACTTGTTCAATTGTTACATTCAAATGATCTTCAATATCGGCAAGATACTAAAACCAAATAGTTATCACGTTAATTTTATTATCTATAATTATTTTATTTAAATAAAAGAAAGATCGTGCAGAGTGACAAAGAAGATGAAATATTAATGCACTTATTGGTGCAGAGGATTAACAAAGACAATAAACAGCAAGGAAAGGGAGTGTGTAAAGACGTGGCAGGCGATGGAGGAAGACAAATTGATAAAAGTGCTAAGAGGAAAAATAGATCAGAAAATGCGTGCGATCTTCAAAAAATTTGAAAAGACCCTGAGAAGAGAGTCAGGGTCACAGAGTTTGAAGCAAGAAAGCAGTCAAGACACTGATGTACATAAAGAAGAATATAAAAGACATCAAAATAAAAATAGTCAAGAGCACCCAATTTTTCAGGGGAAACAAAAAACATTTTTCTGAAAAAACCTAGAATAAAGATTGAGGTAAAAAACTTAGTACCCGATCAGGGAACTCGTACTCGATAACTCCATGTATTTCTGTATCTATATTTACTAAAATTTAATAAATATGGATATATAAATACATAGGTGATCAGATACTAGTTCTCTAATCGGTTTCTCAACTAAACGAGTAAAAATTTGAAAAAATTAATTTATTTCATTATTAAATTGATAGTTTAATTTTACCTGAGGTTCATTGTACCAAGTACAACATCCACCTTGAGTTGTTAAATTAGTATTATTACAATTACGTCCACGACTTGGACACCACTCTCCATGATACCAAACTTTTTCAGGGACAGAACTCACTAATGATATCGCCAAACCCATTCTTTCTGCACGTCCTACTCTGCCAATACGATGGACATAATTTGATTTTTCATCTGGCAGTGTAACGTTGATCACTAATAAAATTATTTATCACGATATTAATATTAATAACAATAAATTTCAAGAATTTTAATTAATAATAATATATTTACTGAAAGGTAATCCAGTGATATCTAAACCACGAGCAGCGACATCAGTGCAGATTAAAAATTTAACTTCTTGTCGTTTAAATTTTTCTAAATTGGCTTTGCGCTCTTGAGGTTTACGGTCGCCATGAAGACACACGCATGATAATTCATCACTGCTGGTTTGTCTGAAATATTTTTCAAGATTATCGCAGTCTAATTTAGTACGGCAAAAAATTATAGCACGATCCATTTTATGTTCTCTGATTGCACGGACACAATACTCGCCCTTAAGAATTTTTACTCCCTCGGATAAAGTTTCTACAAACAAAAATTCAGTTTGATTATTAAAAAATAAAAACCTGTAAATTTAATTATTAAATTTATTTACCAGCTGTAGTATTTCCTGGTCTTATATTATCTCGCTGATGTACACCATCAGTTTGAATATGAAATCTTAGATTGTGCCAAGATTTATCCTTTTGAGGATCGACCATCACTACGACATGATGAACAGTCTCAGGAACAGCATCCTCACCTTTTAAATCAACCCATGTGGGAAAATGCATTAAACGTTCCTAAAAAAAATGAAATGTCCGTTAAAGAAAACAATGAATTTCAACTACGTAAACCGAAGTAGCATAGAGGCAATTGTAAGGGCATTCTTAGACAGTACCTTCACTTTTTGAAAATATGCAATAACTCCTGTCATAACTGTCTTAAAATATTATAAACGAATTCAAAAAAAAGTTATTGACACAAATAAATTTTAATAAAATTATTAAATTTCAATTTTGAAATTTCGCGCCAAGTTGGCGCTACTGCGCGTCACTGTATTCAACGTTCAATTGTTTGCTAAAGTGGGGGAGGTCGATGAATCGCTAAGTCGATTGCTCTGTATTAGGGATGTGCAATTCAAGATCGATTTTCACTAGAATCGATTCTTTTATGGTGACAATTCGATTATTTTGATCGATTCTTTTCATGTAAACAATTCGAGAGATCGATTCTTTCAGTTGAAGATTGATCGACTGAAAACAAGATGGCGGGTGACCGGGAATTTTTAAATATAAACTTTATTCTAATTCAGGAAATAAAATTTTTTTATATTCAAATAAAAAATTTTTAGATCAAGCTATTATTGACATTGAAAATGATCTAATTGACTACTGGTATCAGAAGAAAAATAAAGCTCCTCGGTTAGCAAGACTAGCAATTAAATATTTGTCTATACCAGCAACTTCTGTTCCATCAGAAAGATTATTTTCTTCTGCTAGTCAAATAGCTTCAGCTATTCGAAATCGAATTAGTGCTGCTCATTTGCAGGTATAGATACAGGTTTACTCAAAACTTCTTTACTCAAGACCACGGACGACATCTTTATTCAGCGACAATTATATTCAGAGACAACTGTACTCAATAATATAGATTTTTATGAGTATAGTTCACTTCATAAATATATCATGCTTACTCACAGGCATTTATATTCAAAGGCATCTTTACTCAAATGTATCTACAAGTGGTAAGAACTGTCGATGAAGAAAAAATGCGTTAAAATGCGGACCGTAGTCCTGTGTCTCGTAGATTTTCTTGCAGTCACGGGAAGTCCCCTGTCTCGAAGTTTCTCTTGCAGTCACGGGAATCTCCCTGTCTCGAAGCTTCTCTTGCAGTCACGGGAATCTCCCTGTCTCGAAGCTTCTCTTGCAGTCACGGGAATCTCCCTGTCTCGAAGCTTCTCTTGCAGTCACGGGAATCTCCCTGTCTCGAAGCTTCTCTTGCAGTCACGGGAATTTCCCTGTCTCGAAGCTTCTCTTGCAGTCACGGGAATCTCCCTGTCTCGAAGATTCTCTTGCAGTCACGGGAATCTCCCTGTCTCGAAGATTCTCTTGCAGTCACGGGAATCTCCCTGTCTCGAAGCTTCTCTTGCAGTCACGGGAATCTCCCTGTCTCGAAGCTTCTCTTGCAGTCACGGGAATCTCCCTGTCTCGAAGCTTCTCTTGCAGTCACGGGAATCTCCCTGTCTCGAAGCTTCTCTTGCAGTCACGGGAATCTCCCTGTCTCGAAGATTCTCTTGCAGTCACGGGAATCTCCCTGTCTCGAAGCTTCTCTTGCAGTCACGGGAATCTCCCTGTCTCGAAGATTCTCTTGCAGTCACGGGAATCTCCCTGTCTCGAAGCTTCTCTTGCAGTCACGGGAATCTCCCTGTCTCGAAGCTTCTCTTGCAGTCACGGGAATCTCCCTGTCTCGAAGCTTCTCTTGCAGTCACGGGAATCTCCCTGTCTCGAAGCTTCTCTTGCAGTCACGGGAATCTCCCTGTCTCGAAGCTTCTCTTGCAGTCACGGGAATCTCCCTGTCTCGAAGCTTCTCTTGCAGTCACGGGAATCTCCCTGTCTCGAAGCTTCTCTTGCAGTCACGGGAATCTCCCTGTCTCGAAGCTTCTCTTGCAGTCACGGGAATCTCCCTGTCTCGAAGCTTCTCTTGCAGTCACGGGAATCTCCCTGTCTCGAAGCTTCTCTTGCAGTCACGGGAATCTCCCTGTCTCGAAGCTTCTCTTGCAGTCACGGGAATCTCCCTGTCTCGAAGATTCTCTTGCAGTCACGGGAATCTCCCTGTCTCGAAGATTCTCTTGCAGTCACGGGAATCTCCCTGTCTCGAAGCTTCTCTTGCAGTCACGGGAATCTCCCTGTCTCGAAGCTTCTCTTGCAGTCACGGGAATCTCCCTGTCTCGAAGCTTCTCTTGCAGTCACGGGAAAGGGAAAAATTCATAAGCCAGCGTTATTTACAGGTTTTCTCTGAATCCCAGACTCACCCCAGACTCACCCCAGAGAAAACTTAGAAAAATTCATATGCCAGCGTTATTTAGAAGGTTTCTCTGAATCCTAGCAAAATCCTAGACAAATTTTAGGCAAAACTTAGAAAAATTCATGTGCCAGCGTTATTTAGAAGTTTTCTCTGTTATCTATATTATTGAGTCCAGTTGTCTCTGAATATATTTGTCGCTGAATAAAGATGTCGTCCGTGGGCTTGAGTAAAGAAGTTTTGAGTAAACCTGTATCTATACCCATTTGCAACAATTACTGTTTTTAAAGTCAATTAATATTGAAGAATGGAAATTTAAGTAAAAAATATTTAATCTATAATTATTCTATTGTTTAACTGTTTAAATTATAATTATTTAAGTTATAAACTTATAATTATTTGATTGTTTAACTTATAATTATTAAATTATTTAAATTAAACAATGATTTTTTTGAATTAAAATAATTTAATTTAATAATATATACCCTTGTTAATTTTTCGATTCAATTTTTTAAGAATCGATTTTTCCACTATCGATTTTTTCTAGAATCGATTCTTTATTGAAACTTCGATTCGATTTTTGAAAATCGATCTTTTTTGCGAGATCATACATCCCTACTCTGTATCAGCTAGCGGTCCAATAGCGGCAGTTAGTATCCTCGACAACGGCAGTAGTCGTACAAAATTACAGATCGTTCTTTATATACGTTCAAATAAAAACACAGTATTGTGGCGTTGTGTAATGATTGTAAATTTATCTTTTATTAATTTAAGTTGTGGAAAGTATCTGTGGTATAGTTAAGTGAGCAGTGTTGGTATAAAATGGTGAGTGTTCGTGCAAGTGTAAAGTGTTTTGAATTCTTGATGCTGATAACTCCCAAGTTCCTGAGCGAAATCATCTGGCAACGTCTGGTGGGAAATAGCAGTTAAGTGACGTTTTTTTAGCTGGAATACACTTGGAGCAATTTAATTCAAATCTCCAAGTGTATTTGGACACCCTTCTGCATATTATTTCTCCGCCAAGGTTTGTTCAAACACTCAAGTGTTTTTTTTTAATTTTAAATATTTATCTATCATATTCTGCCGCCATTTTATTTTGACGCATAATTTTTAATTTTTTTTCAATTTCTTATAATTTATTTTTCAAATATTTAATTCTACTGCGCAAGTAATAAGAAAGATGAATAAATTATGAATGAAAATTGAAAAATTTTGAACATATTTTTTCGTCTAAATAATATAATTATCGACACAAATAAATTTTAATAAAAATGTTAAATTTCAATTTTGAAATTTCGCGCCACGGTGGCGCTACTGCGCGTCGTTGTATTTTCAACGTTCAAATTTTTTGCTAAACTGAGGGTGGGGGAATGTGTAAAATCGGTTGCTTTGTATCAACAGGCGGTCTAATAGAGGCAGTCAGTATCATCAACTATGGCAGTAGTGGTACAGATCCTTCTTTACGTTTGAATAAAAACACAGTATTGTGGCATCGTGTAAAATTGTGTAGTGATTGTAAATTTATCCTTTATTAATTTAAGTTGTGTAAAATGTCTGTGGTGGTAGTTAAGTATTCAGTGCTAGCGTAAAGTGTTAAATGATCAATGTTTGTGTAAAGTGTTAAGTGTTCAGTGCAAGTGATCAGTGTTGCGAATCCCTGATATTGATATCTTCCTAGTTCCTAGCAGTTAATTAAGGTTTTTATTTTTTATTTTTTTTATCAATTGATAAAATTTTGATACGCTTATAACAATTGAAATTCATTGGAATTTTTCATAAAGTGGGGGGCACTGTTTGTTTACTTTTTGTCGTCACTCGTGTTAAGTCTTTTAAACAGATATATTTTCGGTGATATATATTTCTGATCGCTTTGTCAACATTTTAGTGACTTATCGATAAGTCAAAAAATGGCCTCAAAACTTCTGTCTTATAGATGTCATAAAACCGTGTGCTAATTGAGAATATAACAGCAAGCTAAATTAATTTAAAATCTTACCGCCATTTTTTTAACTTCAAACGAGTGTAAAGTTGCAGAACAGACAATCATCTGTAATCTTTTTCCATCAGAAGTCATCTTTGGAATCTGCCGATGCAATCTATCGATCAATTCCGTGTATCCCTGTTTCAATAGTCCATCAGCTTCGTCTAGGACGAAAAATCTGCAGTGTGTCAATGACAAATATCCGCCTTGAATTAAATCTTCCAATCGTCCTGGTGTACCGACAACAATATCAACACCTGAATTTAATACAGCGATCTGTTGTTTTGCTGGCACTCCACCAACCACCAGCAGTTCTTGAACCGTTGGATCTTTTAAATATTTTTTAAACTAAAAAATAATTAATTAAACTCTAGTACTCTAAATAATTATTATTGTTTACTACGTAATTACTAATTAGAGATAATAAATAATTAATTACCTTTTGAATTTGATTAAAAGTTTGTTCAGCAAGTTCACGAGACGGTTCAATTATTATCGCTTGCGGTGCATTAGGAGTAGGTTTGCTATCAGCAGTTTCAGCTTGACTACTATCATTCCCTGGATTTTCACGTATACAATCTTTTGGAGCTGCTGATACAGCGATATAATTATTTGCTGGAGGATATTTGAATGGTTGAGCGCCAAAATTAAATGACATTTCAGAATTTTTAAGCACGACTGCCGGAAAATATGTTTGACTTTTTTGCTGGGCATTTAAATCAAATGCTTTTCCCAAATCTACTCCATTTTTAGTGTATCTGATTTCACCTTTATCTAAATCTAAATAACAACCAATAACATCGTGCATTCCAAATGCTTCTCCATAGTCGTCAAATTGTTTTGCATTTGACTTTTTACCAGTTCCTCCAAATCCAAAACCAAACTTGTCTGTTCCCAAATCTAAAGTTGCCTGAAATAATGATAAAATTAATCATGATACCAAAAGTAGCAGACGTTTAATAATTTTTGAATTTTTGAAAAACGGTAAAATATAAAAATAAAAATATTTTAAAAAATAGCATCTGTAGTTCATTAAATTTCCTACATGTGCATTTTTTTAGTTTTTTTTTTATTTTTAAATTGGATTGTTGAAAAAAAAAAAAAAAAAAAAAATGCACATGTAGAAAATTAAAAAAACTATAGGCGCAATTTTTTAAAATATTTTTTTTTTATAATTTATGGCCAACAATAAAATTATTATTATTATTACTGTAATTAATACCGCTGTCATTATAATTTTTTCCATTATAATTATTATTAGTGTAAAAAGATAAGTATTTATTTTATCGCTATAAGCACTAGAAAAATCGGGATACTGACGTATGTAACAAAACGTAAATATGACGTTTAAAATCCCATAAAATAAAACAGGCTTATGACGAGTAGTCGACTATATTTATATCTATTAATTTACTCATTTAATAAATTGTAAAGCATAATTACTTGAGATGTAGACCACCCAACCCGACACAGTCCTTCATCAGTAACGATCGCTTCAAAATAATATCTCCCTTTACCCTGAACTCCTTTATTTGCTCTGCAGCCATGCCACTCTCGTTGCTCACGACTCTGACATCTCAATCCGTCAGGTGTGACAGCCATAGCACGTCCACGATCAAAGAGACTCAGTCCCCAGGTCGCAGAAGCTGCTCGTTGACCAGATTTACCAGCTCCTTTACCCGACGCAATGTCATTCAAAGTTTCCCACACAATCTGAAGAATCGGCAAACAAAAGGCTCCAGTCTTTCCACTGCCAGTTTCAGCTGCCATCAGGACATCTCCACCCCCAAGAATCAGCGGTATCGCTTCTGATTGCACATCCGTTGGCAGTCTATTTCATCATCAAGCAAACAAAATTATCAAGCTGTCAAATAAAATCCAAAGTGACATTTTTATTTTTTAAATCAACTTACGTCCATTCCATGTCTTCCGTAGCCTTTGCCAGCTCCGGCAGCACCCCCATTTCTAAAAAAAACAAAAATTTATATCAAGACGTCATTCAAAAATCAAAATATAATATTTTCATATCCATTACCTTCAAAAGCTGTCATCTTTTAATGAATTTATAACCGGCAATTAATTAGGTTAGTATTAAACACCTGGACCTGGACCACAATCATATATATTTAAATATATACCTTTTTTAGTATATATTTACCTATAGTATAAATCGCAAACTGTTATTTCGTGTAAGTTCGGGTCAGCTCGACAATTTTCGGGTCCGTGGTAAAAAAACGAAACTGCCACGCGCAGGGAGAGACCTAGACCAGCAGCACCAGTCCACCAGTACCAGCACCAGCTGCAGAGACCACACTATAGAATTCTCGAATGGAGTAGAATAAGAAGCTCCGGTTTTGCGGCTTTTGCTTTTGCGTATACGTATACGTTGCATTGGAGGCGCAATTGCTAGAGAATAGAGAACAGAGAAGAGAGAAGGTACCAGGTACCAGTCACCAGCAGGAGCGAGAACGAGTAAACAGAACGTAAAACATGTATAGTGTAACGTACATATATGTAGTATACGTATAACTGTATAATTTTAAGTTTTAGTTGTGGAGTAGAGTATAAGAGAACAGAAGAGAGTACGCTGAGAAAATAAGAGACAGCTGGAGTGTACATAAAGTTGTACAGTAGTAGGTTTAAGTTAGCAGTCACTGATTACACCAGCCAAGTGAACGAGTACTAAATAAAAAAGGTGTAATAAATATATATAAGTATACTTAAAAGCAACTCTGGCTTCGGTTGACTGTAAAACAACAGCCGTGACTGAGCCATGGCGATGGCGGGCTTACAAGACGAGGACAAAGCATTATTTCCTGTGAGAAGTATATCCTCAATTGTTCAAATATTTGAAAAACAATTGTCAAACAATAATAGTGAACCAGATTTAACACTGCTGTCAATACTTGTTGGTGCTGTGGAAAATTCATTAACCTGCAACCGTACTGTCGCGTCACCGGAAAATACAATTTACGATGAACCAAAATTACCAGCTCTTGAATTTCATATCGCTGAGGCATTATACACTAAGTTTCATGCGATAATAAAAGGCGCAATTGATTTAACACTTTATGACAGTAAATATGCGACACGAGAACTTGTTAAACGTGTGTCAGATGTTATATGGAACTCGTTGACAAGAAGTTATTATAAGGATCGTGCGCATTTACAAAGTTTGTATAGTTATTTAACGGCTAACAAACTTGATTGTTTTGGAGTTGCATTTGCGGTTGTTGCTGGCTGTCAAGTGTTGGGATTCAAAGATGTACATCTTGCTATGTCAGAAGATCATGCGTGGGTTGTTTGTGGTGAGGATGGCAGTGAAACTGTCGAGGTTACGTGGCACGGTATGTAATACACGTATATATATATATATATCAAATAAGTATACGAGTTGACATAATTATTATTTTTTAAATATCGCAACTACTAAAGTTAAAACTACGATATGGTACTTGTGTAGTTTTTAATATTTATTTAAATAAAAATATGAAAGTAAATATATACATATGTTTAAAATACAGGGAAAGGAAATGAGGATAAACGTGGACAGCCGGTAGAAGCAGGTGTCGCGTCACGCTCCTGGTTGTACGTCAATGGGAATGCTGTTGTTTGTACGCGAGCGATGGAAGTCGCGACAATAGTATCAGCAATAAATCCAAGTTTGAGTGCGACTGCAGACGCTGCAGAGGTTGCATTGCTGCAGCAAGAATTACTATGGCTACTTTATGACTTAGGACATTTAGCCAAGTACCCGATGGCACTGGGAAACTTGGGCGATTTAGAGGAAGCTGCTCCTACACCTGGTAGACCGCCGGCTATTGTTCTCTTCCAGGTGAATTTAGTTCTTAATTATCCGGCAGATGGGTTCCTTTGTTTTATTTACTTTTTTAATACATTTTTTTTATCCTTTCAATGGTTCGTTTTGTACAAGTTTTAATTTTTTTCATGCGCTACAGGAAGCCATTAAGTCGGCGAGAAAATACTATGGTAATGCTCATGTTTATCCATACACGTACCAAGGGGGATATTTGTATCGACATGGACTACACGCAAATGCTCTAGCATCTTGGGCGGACGCTGCTGACGTCTTGCGAAAGTAATTTCTATCAGCCCTTTTGTTTATTCATTCTCTCACTCACTCACTCATTTATTTATTTATTAATTCACTCGTTTATGAGTTAATTGTTATTTGAATTTACTGTGATGGAATTGTTCTGCAAGACTAACCAACCGTTTAAATTTATTTGTGCTGAGTTAATTGATAAATTTTAATTAACCCGTAGTTATTTTATTTTGTTAAATTTTTTTTAAAAATAAATCACGAGTTGCAGAATAATTTCGTCTCAATAATCAAATTTAACGAGTGTGAAAGTAGCAGACACCAGACTAATTTAAAATTATAAATAATTTAAAAAATAATATTTATAAAAAATGCACTTATTAATTTTAAAATTTTTTAAATGCGCATTTTTTTAAATTTTATTCTATTAATTATCTATACTATTTATTTATAATTTTAAATTTGTATGACGTCAGCTACGTTCACACTCATTAAATTTAATATTATTAATAGTAATCATAAAATTTATTTAATAGGTATGACTATTCACGTGATGATGGTGAAATCTACAAAGAATTATTGGAAATAGCTAATGAATTAATACCTCATACAGTAAGAGCTGATGAGCGTTTATTGCGGCAGCCACGTTGTTTTGCGTATTTACTGCGCTTTTATGACGGTATATGTCAGTGGGAGGAAGGCGCAAATACGCCGGTACTTCATATAGGCTGGGCAAGACCACTGGTAAATACAATATCGAAATTCGATGCCAGTATTCGGGCGCAAGTTATTATTGAGTGTCACGATGAACCAGCGGTTTACGGCAAACACGATGACGATACTGGATCTCGTCGCGAAACTAGTCCTGATGATGGATTTTCAAATAACAATAATATAACAGCCAGTAATAATAATAATACCATGAGTAATAACAATAATAATAATAATAATAATAATAATAACAACAACAACAATAATAACAATAATAATAATAATAATAACAACATCAATAATAATAACAATAATTATTATAAAACTAAAGAACGCAGTAATGTCGCGCGTGATTTAATAGCGAGGCTTGAATCAAAAGTACCATCAAACAACACGGCACCAATGCACCCGGGCATCCAGGCACTGACAGCAGCGTGCAGTGAAAAAATATTGAATCGTGATTATTTATTACAAGGTGATGGTGAACCATTTGTTGCGCCGCAAGATAATTCGCTACCACCTACACCCTCTACATCACAAGAGAGTCTTGATCCGGAAGTTGAAATAGACTCGGAAAATGATAGTCCTAGGATAATATTGTATAGTGAAAAAATGAAAGGACTTAAAGATTTATTGTTAGCTGAAAAATTAAACACACATGCTATTTCATTGCAATTAACAGCACAGAGTCAAGTGCAAATTGGTAAAAAGACCCGGGGTAATGATGAAATTGGGTTGCATCAACGTCCCAAGAGGACACGTCGCGAGTAATATCTTTATTTTATTATTTATTTTACATTTTTTTTATACATTTAAATTTATTCGCGGTTCTTTTTATATATCTCAATTGGTATATAACTATAAATATGTCTTTGTTGGATCGTTTAGCCTACTCTTGCGCAAAACTTCCAGTCTCCCATGATGTTTATTGTTATATATATATATACATATATACAACATTAAACACCTAAAAAATTTATCATTTTATTTTTTTTTGCCAACCAGTATAAGAAGCATTAGATCTTATATTTTATATATTATCAGTTGATTAGATTTTCTCATTCGCTTAAATCAAGTGAAAGAAAAAAAACTTTTAATTCATTTAGTATAAGTACTAAGTACATTAGGTGGTATTAAACGTAAGTAGAAGAGTACAAATCTCCCTTGTATCTTTTTTTTTTGTTTACATCGCGCGCTACTTGCCATTTTTTCTTTAAAAAGAAAAGAGTTTTATCAAAAAAGAATACAAGCAAATAATAGGAAAAAAAATAAGTAAATAAAAAAATTATAAATTGATTATATATTTATAATTCGCCTAATGTTGACAATTAAACGGTCATGATATATTTAAACATAAATATGTATACATGAAAATATTTATATATATATATATTTTTTTTAAATCGGCATTATTTAAAATAATTAATTTAACGGTTCGTCTATGTCATTTACTGATATTATTAATAGACTCAATTCCTACTTATATATTATTTATATTTCTATTGATTCGTCCAATGTTATTCGATTATATATTAACAAATATGATAGTTGTTTACTGTAAATTATTGTCGTTGATACGAGGTGTAGAGTCTCGATAAAAAAAGATAAGATTTTTTTAAAATTCTAGTGAAAAAAAAAATTTTAAAAAATTAAACATTCCGCTCCCTATGTGCAAATTATTTAAATTATTAGTTGTAACTATTTCGAGTCATTTTTTAAAATTTAAATTGTATATCATGAATCAAATCAAATTTAATTTAAATATTTAATTTAATATTTATTTCTGCATGGGTTTTTATTTTAATTATTATTATAAATTATTTTATTTGGTTTTATTTGCAATTGCTTAGCACATAAAAGTTACGCTTTTTGCGCTTAAAACTTACGCACTACGCTTTTATAAAATTATTGGTATATATTTATATATATATCAGTCCGCGTAATATTTATTTTAAATAAATAAGTACGCGCATAATTATTTTTTCGTTCATTTTAAATTATTTTATTATATTATTTTGCTGCACTCTATTTACTTAACAATTAAAATTACCCCCCCCCCCCCCCCAGTCTAATAATTAAAATTATATATTACTGTTCAAGTGAATTTGCTATAACGAGTTATTAAACTATTTAAAATTTTTTCTATTCATATCTTTATGTAATTAAATTTTGAATAGTTCTCCAAGAAGACTTACATTTAAAAATATATATTTAAATACTTTATATATATTGAGGAAAAAAAATATTTTAAACGGGTTGTTGTACGATATACTGTTAAATGTATCAAGTGTACTACATATTTTATTAAGAAAAAAAAAAAATAATAAAGAGACGTGTCCCCGAGTTTATTTGAATCGGTTGCAAGATTAAATGATGATAAAATTTAAAAGTATAAAAAAATTTTATTAAAATAGTATGTTAAATAAATATAAATCAGATATAATAATAAATTGGGTTAATGATTATATTAAAATGAAGGGCGCTATCTTGCTGTGATGCTGTTAATATACTATACGATATTATACTAATTAATATGACTGAGACGTTGCCTCGCAACGTAATAAAGAAAAAGAAAATAAAGAAACGACAAAACAAATTTCTCATTAAGGGCATTCTCAGACAGTGACCTCCACTTTTTTAAAATTTTCAATGACTTTCATTAGCGTATCAAATAAAAGTACAACCCAGTTGCAATTTTTTTTTTAAATTACTTACAGCTATCAATTAGAAGTTAAACGAAATTTTGAAAATAAATTTCAGCAAAGTCTTCATGTCAATCTAATAATTTGAATTTTCAAATTTTCGCGGCTAAAATTTCTTTACTAAATTTTGTTTGGCTCCTAACTAATAACAACTTTAAATAATTTTTTTTAAATTCAATACCTCAGTGAAATTGCAACTACATTGTACTTTTTTCAATTAATGATTTAATTTTTTTGGCACGCTTATGACAGTTGTCATTTAAAATTTTTAAAAAGTGGGGGGAACTGTCTGAGAATGACCTTAACTCTCAGTAACTCTCTACTATTATTACTATCAACTATACTATTATTGAATAGTGAATGGCTATAAAAAAAAGAAAAACATGATCTTCGTGTTAACAGACAACTAATAATTTTTGGATTTTTTTTTTAACAAGTCTATTAAAAAAAAAAAAAAAAAAATGCACATGTAGAAAATTAAAAAAACTATAGCTGCAATTTTCTAAAGTATTTTTTTTTATAATTTATCATTTTGAAAAAATCAAAAAATTATTAGACGTCAGTTAACTTGAGTATCATAAAAAAATAAAAGTGGAACATTTGCGGTTACGAGTTCCCTTTGTTTAAATAATTTGTATACGTTATAGAGACGTAGATTACGCTTTAAAATCTAGATAAAAAAAAATTTAGGTTTTATATTTATATTTATATACGTATATTTGGTTGTGAAATGAAAAATTTAATATATATATAACGTAAAGTTAATATGAAACTATATAAATTATTTTGTTTTAAAATAAAAATAAAAATAAAATTATTTTTTAATAATTTATTTATTAATTATAAATTATTTAAGTGTAATTGTTATTATAAAAAATAAATATTAATAATAATAATTAATAAAAATAAAAGTCATACTAGATTTTAAAGTGAAACGAACGTTCTCTATGCCGTGTAAATAAAGTATTTGCAAAATGAGAATTATTAAAAATATATAAATATATTAAATTAACATATATTAATTAAATAAATAAATATATATATTATGTACAAAGACATTGTATACAATTGTAAGCATATGTATTTGTACAGAAAGGGCATATTATTAAAAATTATAAAGATTAAAATAAAATTCCATGGTGTTGATAATGATTACAATAAATTGTGAATAAAAAAAATAAATTGAAAAATATAAATAATAAAAATAAATGCCATTTTCAGTATTCAGATTAACGTGACATATTATATAAATAAGTTAAAATGAATGAATAAATGAATTATTAACAAGAAGAGAGAGAGAGAGAGAGAGAGAGCGAAATAAATAATTAAGAGAGTATGATACAGTAATTAAGTGATATAAGAGTATTTTTGTATAATTAAAGCTGCGATTCCGGTTATTTAAACTATGTAAAGAGTGTGTGATGATTAATTAAACTTTATTTGTCTTTTTATTATAAAACTTTGAAATTTCTTTTAAGATTTTATAACAAGTTTAAATTATTTATCACATTGCGGCCTGTTAATTAACATTTCTCATACATCACATCACATTATTATTAGTTATCATTAATATTATTAAGTGAATCAAATAATTAATTGTTTATTTTTTATCACACGTCAGAGGAATTACGTACTATCGATACGAAACTCATTGCGTGCCATAGAAAAAAAAATAATTATTATTTTTAACTTTTTAATTGTTGCCGCATTATTATATTCCTCGCACAATATTATATACCTCCTTTTATTCGACTTCAGTATGTTTTTTTTTATATCCTGCTTTTTTACATATTATATATGTATATATTATATTATATGATTAATAAAAGGAAAAAACGCTTGAATTTCTAAATAAAGTAATTTATAAAATTAAAATTTTAAATAAGTAATTAATGAATAATTGTCAATGCAACACTCATGGATATAATAATATAGGAAATACACGTACTTAAAAAATTATAAAAGTATATGAAAAAATAATAAATAAATGCAACAATTTACGGTAAAAAATATTGTGTAGTTGTTTTAAAAACGGTCAAGTTTAAAATTATTAATCGATTTATTTTTTAATGCTAAAAATTTGATTCAATAAGATAATAAAATTTCTAAACGTACACAGAAAAAGAAAGGATTTTTTATCCTTAAAAATTTTACTATCCGGAAGTTAACAGACAATTAACAATTTTTGGATTTTATTTTTCACAATTTAATTAAAAACAAAAAACTAAAAAAATGCACATGTAGAAAATTAAAAAAACTATAAGTGCAATTTTTTAAAAATTTATTACTTTTAAAAAATTCAAAATTATTAGACATCTAAGAAAATTTTTGTCTTCATGATACAAAATATTTTTTGGCGCAAAAAATTTTTTTTTTCTGTGTAAATTAAAACAAGATCTACATAAAAATTTTGTTGACTTCTACGAAGGAATTTACGAGAAATTAAAAGTAAAATCGACGTTTTTTTTTAATTTTAATCTTATATAAATGATCTGTAAAAAAATTTCAAAAAACCACTGACCGTTTTTGACTTTCAGATTGTGTTGATAATAATCACAATATTTTTTCATGTTATTTATATTTTTAGAATTCAGCACGTGATATAAAACTTTAATAATATATTGATAAATATATATATAAATAATTAATAAAATAGTTGGTGAGAGTTTGAAAGTTTTAAATGGTGAAAATTTTTAAATTAAAATTTTAATAGATTATTGACTATCAAAGATCTTATTATTACTGATATTACTAATTAATAAAATAAACTTATTCAGCGATAAATATTGCTGTTAAAAAATAGACCCATCCATTAATTGAAAATAGTAATTTATGATAAACAGTAACAGTTAATAATAGAATTTATCCATAATAATAATAATAATAAATTACAACATAATAATTAAATAATAATTCCTAATTGCTTAAAATTCCTTATGCAATCCATACTCATAAATGTCCTCCATAGAGATCTTGATAAAATAAAATAATTATTAATTATAATTAAAAAATGTAATTTCAGTGTTGTCACTAAAAGTACAGTAGTGATAAATGTAAGGCATTAATTAAAATTACAAGACATTTGTTTATTTTTTCTTCATTTATCTCTTTTTTTTACTCTGTGGATTACAATAAACTATTTTATTATTCTAAAAATGGTACACATTTTTAAATATCCTTCACTTATATATTTGGGATCAGTTATTACAAGTCATTTATTTATTTATTTATTAATTATCACTTAGTATATTAATAATTAATATTAATCATAACAATTGTACGCCGAAATATAAAAAATACATAGAATATATTTTTAATTTTTTACAAATATTTTTTTTTAAGGCAACTAGTATCGTAATATAAAAGTTAATTATAATTATAATTATAAAAGATAAATAATGTTTATTTTTTAATAATAATATTAATATTTATTATTTATTCTTAGTTATCTAAATATATTTGGTCAGTTTGTCGCGTGCTACAAACGCATCAATTATGGTACTGAAATATATTTATTATTTTTTTAAATTCATTCATTTATTTATTTATTTATTTATTAATCATGAGCACTCTTGAATACGTAAATATTAATTAATTTTTTTATAAATTTATAATTAATATTTTTTTTAATACTGCAAACGCACGATTAACTCGTTACGTATTTTAACGAAAGAAAATAAAATAATAAGTTTGCCCCGTAAACAAAAAAAAATTAATTTATAATTGTTATATAATTATGAAAAATATATAATATTTACTTGATATAACAAAAGTACACCGTAAAAAATCGGAGTGATTACGGATTATGTTTAAATCCGAATTTACTCCGTAGTTCGGAATTTTAAAAAATCACTCCGTATACGGAGTAAATGGAGAGTTTGTCTTTTCAGCAAAGTGATCTGGATTTTATTTCACTCCGATTTAGAGTTTTAATATTAAAGTAAACTTCCCTTCGGAGTAAATTTCATTCCGAAGAAATTAAATAAACAGTCATCCGCTCCACATTCACTCCGGACTTAATCTGCAAATTTTTTACGGTGTAGAAAAAAAACAATACATTTTATCGGCGTTGGCAGTTCAATTGCATAATGTATTCATATTTTGCCATAATTTAATGAAAAAAAAATTAATTCTTTATATCAAATTACTATCATCTTAATCCAAGTAGGGTAGAAGTACCACAAAGCCACTGCACTATTTGGACATTTAATACTTAATTTAAATTAATAAAAAAGTATAAAATAAAATTTCCATTATAAGTGATAAAAATATCTGAACGCATGGAAAAAAAAATATCAATGCGTACTTTATTTTAATTTTTCGTGTCCAAAATCGGTACCTCTACCCTGCATAATTAAATAAATTTTATTTCCTTAAATTTAGAAATAGATAAATTTAAAATTTTGAAAAATATTAAATTTAAATCCAATAAAGTCATCAGTAATAAATATATAAATTACTGATGATCAATAGTTTGAAAAAACCACTCGGTAAATCGCCTTAATTGTTGTGCAGCCGCATGGTTTTCGTCTTGTAATCTACGATTTTCGTCTCTCAATCTTCTGACTTCATCTTCAAGTGACAAACGTCTTCTCGTTTCCCGCGCAACTCTCAGTTCTAAATTCGACAGGTGACCCTGTAAATCAATCACCGAATTATTGGAACCCGTATTTGTTATATTGCCAGTTGATTCATAAATTTTTTCATCACTCCGATCTAGATTATTTTGTTTTACAAATCGTTTACTGACATCGTAATTATTGTTAGCAGCCCACAGGTCATTGTCGTCACCGTCACCTGCGTTATTATTTTTACAATCTCTCCCTGCAGACGTTGAATTATTTGTTGATTTTAAAGGCACATGTGTTTTAGTAACTCGCGGTGACAGTCTTTCCTCCTTGGTCATTTTGCTTTCACTAAGCGCTGGACTTGTGTTGGTGCTCGTATTTGAAATAACCGTAGCAGGTCTTGCTTTAGTCAAAATAACTTCTGAACCTTTATTTGTATTACAATTATTATCTTGTCTTGCTGATGACGTTAATACACTCAATGTTGTCGTACTACTGCCACATAAATTTTCTCTAGATCTACATTTATTTTGTATTTCAACTTCATTATTATTATTTATAATAACATTATTATTACTAACAATTTTAATAATGTCATTATTTTTATCTATCAAATTACTTATTTTATTCTCACTGTTATTACCGTTAACGATGTAATTGTCATCACTTATAACAATGTTACTATTATTACTCGAGGCACTGGCAGTATTATCGTCAGCGATGAAATCAGGGTTTATTAATTTCATAAGATCTTCTTGTAGAGTACTCGAGGTTAAATTTGCTGAATTTCTAATCTGATTTCTAACAATCGATTTAGGACGGGGTGATTGATTTCGTGGACTGGAATTCGATACACCAGCAACAGAAGTAGAACTACTGGCACCACTACTGGTACCACTTCCTGGACGATGTTTCCCAGTTCTACGTAATGCAGGTGAAGAATTTTCACATGCATTCAATGGTAATTCATCTTCACTTGGCATTGTTGGTATGTCTGATGCTGTTATTATTGTTGTTGTTGTTGATGATGATGATGTTGAATTATTGCCATCAAATATTCTCACCTCAGGTGGTAAACTCGACGACGTGTAATCTTTCCTCATATACTCATGTGCTAATTTGCGTGATAGTACTCGTTCAGGTAAATTACTTTTAATACAAGTTACTTTTTCGCCAATTATAAATTCATGTGTTGGTTCGCGTACTGTTGATGTTGATGAGTTATTAATACTGTCGTCACGTTGCGATAAATTAACATCGTAATTTAATCCTGTTTTAATGCGATTGACATCTGATGTGCTGTTATTTATAATATTGTCATTATGATTATTTTTTTTTCTATCATAATCACTAGCAACAAAATCATAGGAACTGACTTGACGATCTCGATATTTACTGTTAGATTCATTACTCAAATTATCAACAGGTCTTGATTCCTGGTAATTTTCATTCTTAACAATACCAGTTGCAACGCCGCTGCCTCCGCGATCCCATTCGCTTGCTCTCGTTTCAAAATCGTTCTTTGGCTTCCGTAAAACACGACTCGGTTCGTTGTCATAAACAGTACTAAGCTCATTACCATTAACTTGTTCATTGTAACGAATCCCATTGCTCGGAGCCATGGGTTTTGAACTGTAACCAGAGTTTTGATGGTTTAACGGTAATGAACTTGAAGGAGATTGTTTTTGATGTCCATGATTTGATCCATACCAGTAGCCATGATCTTTTTGTATCCTAGCATAATTAGCAGCTGGATCTTCCTGACTATTATTATTAGTATTACTATTATTACTACTGCTATTATTATTACTGTTACTGCTACTATTATTAGTATTACGATTAGCTTCATCAAGTCGCTGATAATTACTCTCTTGAATGACACGCGGAGAAACGTAATTCGATTCTTTGGAGTAATAATCGTGATGATGCTTTAATTGATCAGTTGTTGATTTTCCATGCAATTCATTGCGTTCTTTTTGTCTGGCGGGTAAGGGTGGCGGTGGAGTCCCGTCAATGCGATGACTTGCGTCTTGTTCAGGAGCTTCAAATAAATCGTACCATCTTTCATCGGTGTTATGACTGCTGCTGGTATTACCAGAGGTACTAGCAGCAGCAGTACTGCCACCACCACTAGCACTAGTACCACTAGCATTAGTATTTACATTATTAACTGATAGTGATGTAGCCTCTTGAATAAATCGCGGATCATTGAATGACCGGGAGCTAGAACCAGTACCGTAACCCGAGCTGTTGCTTGATCTCGGTGGACTTGTAGACCGCTCATAATTTTTCGTCTGGTGAACTTGCTGAGCCATCTGTTGACTCGGCACATTTTCAGAACTAACATTCTCATAGTCACTCTCATAATTTGTTGATAAATACTGACAAGATTGTAGCGAACAACCACGACGTGGTTGTCCGTCATTTGTTGGGGGTATAACAGTTACCGTTACTTGGGCACTAGTTTTAAGCAAATCAACCATTTGATCGTGACTCAGGGTCGACACTGCAACCTTACAAATTTCAACGAGACGCGAGCCCTGTCTCAGACCCGCTTGCCACGATAAACCCATTGGCTCAACCTGGGTAACAACACCGTCTGGCTGGACGTGGAAACCCAGTTGTCCTAAGGAATTGCGCTTCAATGATAATTCCGATGCCGGTGATCCCTGTGTTACTGCGCGCAAACGCGCGACTATCTCCATAATTTCATCTCGCTCTGAATAATCAGGTCGTACGTGAATACTGATGCACTCACCTTGATGATAATACAAACGTAAGCTATTAGTTTGGGCATGCCAGCCCAAGACATTTATGCAAGGAGATACAAAAACAGTTTGCCGCGAGTGTTCTTCAATTAGCACAATAGTATCTACTGATATACCCAAATAACAGTCGGTATTTTGATTACTCTCCTCTAAAATAACTTGCCAACAGATCGCACCGCGTTGTGAGGCATCACAAGCCAACCGTGGACGTACTGGAACTTTTTTTTTGCTACTAAATGACAGCATAGAAAATTTTTGACCAGTGTCAATTATTGTGGTGGTTGAATAGTTAACAGCCAGGTCTTTTAAATATTCTTGACGGGTTCTCGTCGCCATTGTCGAAAATTTTTCAGAACGATGGGCTGCATTTTCAGCGTTTATTACTTTAGCTAAAATAAAGTCAGCAAATGATTTGCCTTTATTGAATGTTGCACCTGGTGGTACTGGCGGCCCAAAAATAGACACTTCTTTGCTACGTGATACTGCGACACTGTACTGTGTGTTATCAGTACATGGATTGATAGCACGTACGATGATAAATACATGTTGGAATTGTGATCTTATTCTTCGTGGACTAAATGGCAATGCGCCTGGCTCTTGAAATACAATAGTTACGATATCATTACCGATATGACGTTTCCTGAGTAATTGTTGTCGATTATTTGGCGTAAATGGTAGCATTGTTACTACATGAAATGTTAATTGAGATCCTCTGTGAGTTGCGGCAACAGCATGAGTACCCGTTGAATCTGTCCTAGTATCAAGGCCAGCTTTGTAACCTTCAAAACCTCGTAACTTAATTCGCTGACCGACTGTATCTAAAAATTCAAGAAATGCTGGCCCGGCGTGCTGATTATTGTACATTTCTTCTTCAGTCCGTTGACCAGCGCGACAATAAAGAACTCCAACTTTGTAACGGTTTGAGAGTCCCTGCTCATCTAGTCTAGCAAGAGTTTCTTCAGCTGCGGGCGTTCCTAATCGTAGACATCCCAATTGTACTTCCGGCGCTACGAGTTCTAGTATTTCTCGGGTTGGTATTCGAGATCCTTGATTTGTACGTAATCCTAGAGCTTCTTCGGGTATCGACCCTCGAAGAGTGAGTAGTTCGGATGTACGTACAATTATACGGTAATGATTGCCATCTCTGCGAATACTTATTGCCACTGGGCCAAGTTGCTCGTCCATACCAAACCAATTTTGATGCTCCTTGCCTGTAAAATAAAAAAAAAATTCATAATTATTATCATTAAATAAATAATTGATGATAATTGCATAACAAAAGTTTACCGAAAAAATATTTTCTGTAGTAACGTGCGCCTTCGTCGACACTTTCAATCGGCAAGAGTCTTTTACGTAGAGGACAAGTGTGCTTCCAAAGTGTTTCACCGGGCATTGGTTCAAGTACAGATACTCCATAAGACAACGAAGGCCGATGAGCACCGACAGTAGGACTAGGTGATCTTGCAAGTGCCACTTCACGTTCTCCTTCACCGCCAATTTCATTACGAAAAAACGGACATGACTCAAGTAAATCATTGCTTTTACCATCCCCGGGATCGTCAGCCACCTCATTGCCCTCGGGTGAATCATTGTCAGGCGTGGGTGCTCTTATAGTACTAGCAGCAGACGCTCCAGTGGCCGTATTTCTACGTCTAGCCAGTAGTATCCCGCGTAACTTAGCCGCGTAACCGAGATTTGCGGTCAATGACTGCGTGTCGTAGTGAACAAATGCTCTTCGTCGATGACGTTCTTCAAGATCACTCGACACAACTGTAGCAGGAGTTGAAACACCAGTCGGTGGGCTTTCTTTGCCACCCCAAAGACGATTTATTTTTAATCGCACTTTAGGACTTGATGCAGATGTTGGCCCACAAACTTCATCAGTAGACGCACCACCCGCATTTAAAATACTTGAGTCGAGACCAGCAGCGTGTTGATGATGGTGGTGATGATGATGAGGATGCGGGTAAAGACGATCCGCCGAAGAGCGTCCACTTCTAAAGTCTTGAAGCATCGCAAAGATGTGCTCGCCTGTTGTATTGCCGCCTGCTGGGTTACACTGTCCGGCAACCACGTCGATGCTCCCTAGATATTATAACAATAAAAATAATAATAATAATAATAATAAATCAATGAGTTACAACAGCTTGGTTAAAATATATCAACTTTCACGTTTGACAACATATGTGTATACATATAAGGGTTTATAAAAAAGGGCTAGAGAAAGATAAAAAGTAAAAAAAAGTATGTGTATATTGTTACTTACCGTGGGATCCATACTCCCGTCGAAGTGGCTGAGCATCAGTCACACGTCCAGAACGTTCTGGACTGTGGGGCAATTCTAAACTGGAATTTGATCTGTGCAAAGTAAGCCCGCCACGACTGACACGGCTCCCACCGCCGTTGCCGCCACTTCCGCCGCCCATCACCGCCAGCTGAGCAATCATCTCGTCATTCTGTAAAATACAATCATTCAATATACATAAATTTACTATTATCATATCAATTAAATTTTATCATTTACTATACATGTATTATTATTATCATTATCATTATCGTTACACTGTAAAATGATATAATACCGGTGTAGGCAGTGTAATTTGGCGGTGTTAAATCAATGTAAATTAAAAATTCCACGCATAGAAATTAAAAAAAAAATGTATTAAGGTAAAAGACCTAATACCCGATCAAGGAACTAGTACCCGATCACTCCATGTATTTGTATATCTATATATGATGTAAAATTTAAATACTCAAGTGATCAGGAACTGGGTCTCTTACCTTACATATAAAAAAAATATGAAAATTTAATAAATTTTAAGGTAAGAGACCCAGTACCTGATCAGGGACCTAGTACCCGATCACTTAGTATTTGTATATCTATATTTACTAAATTTTACTAACCATATCTATACAAATACATGAAGTGATCAGGTACTAGTTCCCAAATCGGGTACTAAGTCTTTTATCTTATCTGGAGGGAATTTAAATTTTGCTAAGTACTTATTTAAATAATTATTTATGTTATATGTAATTTATTTAAAAATTACACAATTTTACGCCCACAATTTCAATCACTAATAATTTAATTAATTAATAAAAAATACTGTGTTAATTGTAGTGATCGAGTACGTAAAAATATTCACAAAGTAAAATATTTCAACACCGGTAAAGAATATTTACACCTTTGGCGGTGTTATTTTAACACCGTCTCTGGTGTTGAAATTTAACTCCAAAAATTTTAACACCACACCACCTAGACTTACTCCGTTTTTTTTTTTTTTTTACAGTATTAATATCATTACGTATAAATAAAGATACTATTGTATATTTTTGTACTATGATATAGATAACTCGGAGTAAATATAATATGCTTTGTGATTGTGAGTCGTTACGTCAGTTTATCGATATCATTCCATAATCTAAACGTGTGTAGTGAGAGAAGACAAGCAAACCGGCTTAAACAGAGAATACGACAAACTCGTATATCGTATCGGAAATCAACACACAAGTTAAGAGAGACCGCATTGCGAGAGACGTCATCAATGCCGCCGTGTGTGCACCACCGACTGAACCAGTTATGCTAATATACACACATGTATATATAGATATATAGATATATATATGATACCGGACATTCTTTTTCAGTTGGGGAATTGAATGCGGCATCCACTGGGCCAATACACTCGCCACTACATTTCAAATTCTTTAAATACTTGACCTTTGTCAAGACAACTTCTATATATATTTTATTTAACTCTCATTGATTAATTAATTAGTCAATTAATTTTTTCCCCCAGTTATTTTTACATTAAAATAATTTTATTTTAAGCTCCAAAATTAAATTAATTATTTCTAATTTAAATATTTTAATCTACAAAAAATTCTCACGGTTATTTTTTAAATGAACAAATTAATATTTTAACGATTCAAGTATGTAAAGGATTTTTTAGATAATTTAAGTTTTATTTAACAACAAATAATAATTATTAGATTAAATTAGCGTTGTAAATTAACGTTGAATATATTAAAAGTAGTTAAAAAAAAAATAAATTAGTAGAATGAATCGGTGGGAATAAAATGCATGCACATGTGCGTGTGGATACTGTACAGAGTTAAAGTCTTTTGTCGTCGTTGTCTACGTCGACGTACTCGCGGTGGTTGAATGTGATGGGATTGGCGCCCTGTACATGCAGCATACATTACATACTAGTGTACAGTAGTGTTGTTACGTTGTCTGTCGTCGGGGCATCGAACTCAAACTCAACTCAACTGCAATACATACGCGCAAGTGATGTGTATTACCCATCACCATCACCAACAACAACAACAACCAAACCCAACTACATCTCGTTGACTTTACTCAACTCTTACTCGTTGGACTCGTTCACTCGTTGCCTGCACCTCCTATCCACCAGCCACCAAGCAATCCATCGCTTTACTTGGTGCATCACTTGTCCATCGCTTTACTTTAACTCGCTGTACTGAGAAACAATGCAATGAAAGGCTACCGGTTTGTATATATATAATATATACTGTTTAAAAAAAAACGACTAATTTTTTTTTTCTTAATTATGTTGGAAATATTGTTGAAAATGACGAAAAAAAATACTTGAGAGTTTGAGCTCTTAATATTAATAGGGTAGAGGTATCATTTGTGACCACTGCTCCATTTGTTAACATTCAATATTTTATTTTATTTAATAGAAAATTACAAAATAAAATTTTAGTAGTAATAGTGTGATAAAAGTATCTGTGTACATATTTTTAAAATTAATTATGACATTGCGCCTTTTACAAGATATTTTATTTAAATTCTTAAAGTGTCCAAAACTGGCCCTAAAGTGCCGCATTGAAAATTTCTATTTTCCATTTAAAAAACGTAGAAATGAAATTCTTTTGCACGTTGGAATTTTATAGCCCACGGTGGGAAAAATACTTTAAAATGTTCAAGATATATTTTTATGGGAAATTTGACGCTGTAAAAAAAGATCTCTTACAATTTCGAGATATTTTTATTTCTTCAAAAGTTATTCAAAGTTGAAGATGGATTAATGATAAATTTTTACATCTTTTCAATTTTTCGACGCAGCCATCAACTTTATGGCAAAATTTTATAGGACATTTTTTGTAGAACATTTCATTTCCTATAACTTATCTCTATGAAAATTTTCGATATTTCTTACGAGTCGTAAGTTATTTGCATTTAACTGGAAATTTTTTTTAATAATCATAATTTTATTGTTTAAAATTAATTATGCTACTTATACTAACTTTTGAAGAAATAAAAATATCTCGGAATTGTAAGATACCTTTTTTTAGAGCGCAAAATTTCCCATAAAAATATATCTTTAACATTTTAAAGAATTGTTCCCACCGTGAGCTATAAAGTTCCAAAGTACAAAAGAATTTCGTTTTCATGTTATTTAAATGGAAAATAGAAATTTGCAATGCGGAACTGCTTAGTAGGGTAGAGATACCGTTTTTGGTCACTTCGGGGCCAGTTTTGGACACTTGAAAAATTAAAATAAAATGTCATGTAAAAAGCGCAATGTCATAACTAATTTTTAAAACGTGTACAGATACTTTATCACACTATTGCTATGAAAATTTTATTTTGTACTTTTTCATTAATTAAAATAAAGTATCAAATGTCTAAAAATGGAGCAGTGGCTACAAATGGTACATCTACCCTATTAATATTAAGAGCTCAAAATCTCACAGTATTTTTTTCGTCATTTCCAACATAATTAACAAAAAAAAAATTAGTCGTTTTTTTAAGCAGTCTAACATACACCATATAAGATACACAATAATACAATGATCTACATACACTAAATATATACCATTCCATCTAACATAACATACCTCACACCATATACAACATATCCTCACTACATACTTCTATTAATTTGTTTTTTCTACTAGACTGCTTTGTCTTATCTGTAATAAGAGTAAAATTTTCCCTCAACATTTCAGACGCAACACTTGTCCGTAACGATTTAAATTTCTCTTATTACTTTTTTTGTAAATTTCATTTCACTGTTTCCTTCCTTACTTACTTACTACATACATGCATACATATGTACTCAGTCACTTACTACATACATATGTAGTTAATATATGTATATATAAAATAACACGCGTCTCGTCATGCAACTACAGATACGCGTATTCATTAGTACATAAATTACATACATACATACAGTCATACATTATTATTTCACTTGCAATTAGACATGAATTTGAGTTATGTATTTATCACCATACGATCAGTAAAAAAAAGATAAATAAATATATATATCATTCGTCATCAACTTTTACAGTTAGGACATTAAAAAATTTTAATTCCTCATTTTTATTTATTTTTTTTTTTCAAGAAACTTTTACGTCATCAAATATTTTAAATTGTTTACCGCGGTGATAAATTACAATAGTAATTAATGTGTAAAAGTTTATTGAATAAAAATATTATAACAATTAATTCAGTTTATGAATTTTTTTTTTTCAAGGAAATTGAATTAAAAAGTAGTAGTAGGATTTCCGTAGTATTAAAATCTAAAGTTAGATCCGGGGATTTAAAATGTTAGTGAACGTATTAAATTGGAGTATTAAATAAATTATTTTTCCAAGAAATGTGACGTTACTATAAATAAAGTGAGTTTATAACGTAGGTTTATAGTCAGTGGATTAGCTTTTACTGGCTTCTTTGTCCCCGTTGATGTTTAACTCTTCCCTCTGGGCACTCATCCAGTATATAAAAGCACACATTTCCCCTTCCTTTATACTCGCAATTACATACATTAATATTAAATTATCATTACTATTACTACAACTATTATTGTTATTATTATTAAGTATATACGTTAATTTATATATAGTTTCCGTTTACGTTGGCTAATGAATTAATGAACGAAATTTTCTATTTTTTTGCTATGCCTCGTAACTCGCAAACTATTATTTAGTCATTAGAAGAATAGGATAGTGTTGATGTTGTAGATCAAAACAACAGTTCATAAATAGATAATAGATAATAATAAATCAGCAGTAATAGTAGTAGTCATTCAATACAACGTCTTTCTCTTACGCTTTCTCTTTCTCGTTAATGTCGTTCGCACAATTGATAAACCGCGTGCACTTATTTTTATATCGTTTTTACCTTATTATTATATTGTAATGTTCTATTTATTAATTACTCATTCAATATTATACATGTATATATAAAGGTATATATATATATATATTTACATAGACAATGGAAAGAAATTAGTTTTAAAACAAAAGCCGATTAACAGTGTCAGGGCTTTTATAAAATGAGGTTTCACATTTCTATTTTAATATATAATTATATGTAAAAATAAAATAATAATAATAATATAAACTATTGTCAAGTATTTTTAACGCATATTAATTTTTATAAAATCAGTACATGCACTTATACGTGTACTTTTAATTGTTCATTTAATATAAATTTTATTGTATATATATATACATTCTCATTACTCATGAGAAAATAACATGTAAATACATAATAATTAGAGGTATTTTTTTTTTCAATGATTTACATACGTTCTCCTGACAATTTATGTAATGTATTTACAAATTATTCATACAAAGTAGCATTAATAACTAATAATTGTATGATTATATTTAAATAATTTATATTTATTGACTTGTATCAGTATCAATAAAATAGGAGTTGATACTCGTAATTCAAGTCTACCCGTATTATTATTATTATGTTTTTTTTTTAGCTATTTATAAACTAACCAACTTTTTTTCCTTGTAATAATTATATATTATCATGACTGCATGATAATGATAAATCGTCAAATGTTCTATTTTTTTTTTGTCTGATTAAAATTTTCTTTACTTATTTATTAAGTTTTTTTTCTCAATAGTCAGGGCTCTTGATCTAACATTCATGACTTCAAAAGAAATTTAACCGTGGTCCGTTAAAAATACAGGCTACAGAGTATTATTCTGACGTTTGTTAAGAATTTTTGATAAAATTATACACGAAAATATTGTAATTAAAGTTTTATTGAAAATGAGAGGCTGAGCAATCTCATTACAGTCACAAAAAACTAGAAAAATAATTTAAAAAAAAAAATTATTTTCATAAAGTAATTTTTTTAGTCTCAGATGGTTTTAAAACACGCAAGGCCACTGATAACTGATTGGTACTATTGTCTGATAAAATAATACCGATAATAAAATAGTTACCTCAATTCTAAATGTTTAAACTGTTACTAATAACTAAAATTCAACAGAAATAAATTTCTATCATTCTTAAAACAGTACCATAAAAAAATAAATAAATAAATAAAACTAGGCTTTGTTAATGTATATATCATAAAGTAATAAAAATAAATATGTATAATCTTATTACAATCAATTTCAGGTGTTCTACTCATTCTCACATAATTTGAAATTTTCTTAATAATTAAAAATGAGACTAAAATTGCTTGTAAATAAATAAATAAATAATTCAAATAATAATATTTGAAAAAAATGCACTTATTAATTTTTTAATTTTTTAAACGCGCGTTTTTTTAAAATTTTATTTTATTAATTATTTGCTCTTTTTAATAATAATTTTAAATTTCTCTGCTATATTCACACTCATTAATAATAATAATAATAATAATAATAATAATAATAATAATAATAATAATAATAATAATAATAATAATAATAATAATAATAATAATAATAATAATAATAATAATAATAATAATAATAATAATAATAATAATAATAATAATAATTATAATAATAATAATAATAATAATAATAATAATAATAATAATAATTATAATAATAATAATAATAATAATAATAATAATAATAATAATAATAATAATAATAATAATAATAATAATAATAATAATATGAGTGTGATTGTAGCAGACATCAGACAAATTTAAAATTATTAATTAATAGAGTAAATAAGTAATAGAATAAAATTTTCAAAAAATGCGCATTTGAAAAATTTAAAAATTAATAAGTGCATTTTTTATAAATATCATTTTTTAAATTTTTTACTCTATTTATTTAAAATTTTAAATTTTTCTAATGTCTGCTACATTCACAATCATATAATAATAATAATAATAATAAAATATTAAGTAAATAAAAAACTCACATTATTAAATAAAGTTGAATGTCGCTGGCGCGACAGACACGGAAATGCGAGCGGTAGCCCGCTCTCTCGTTTCCTCGCCAATATAGCTGAAGTTTCAGTTTCTTGATAAATCTTCCTTTGATTAAAAATAATAAAACAAACAAACAAAAAAACAATAACCCAACTATCTTTTAGCCAATATCTTTCTTAAATAACAAACAACAATACCTCATGTAATCACTACAAAAAGGTTTCATCACACCAATTCAACATCCACTATCATCTATTAACAATAATAATAACAGCAACAGCAGAGACAAAAACGTATTATTAATCCCAGTAAGTGTACTTATACCAGCCACTTGCATTGATTAAAAACTACCAACACGCAATGCAACATCTGAGCTGGTTGCCTTTAGATATAATCACCGAACGATTACATGGTGAACGTCACATACACTAAGCGGAAACGTTAAAAAAACAAAATAATAAATCTCATGTATAAAAAGTTAAATAAAAAATATGATATACACTGCACTACAACTAGCAATGAGTCGTTATATTTACGACAGAGTAGTCCACTCTAATGTAACTGGCAAGTATGTGAGTAAGTAAGTAAGCAGCAAGCAGGAGCACCGGCATGTCTTAGTCTGTCACATTCTACTATGAAATACATGAATAAAAGGAGGTGGTATAGTAGCCGTGATGTTGAATGGCCTCGAGTTGTTGTTGGAAGACAACGGAACTATACGTATACGTGTAGTGAGTCCATTTAAAAAAAGGTATCAAAACGCATTTTAAACCGAGCACAATTAATAAGGCCAAGGAAGCATTTAGTCCTGAAAAAACAACACCAACAATCATACCAGTAATTAAATTACATTTAAAATAACAAAGACTAAGACATTACACTACGCCGGCATAAAAAATAATAAAACACATCAGCACATGGAGTCCGGAGCATTCGTACCCTGACGGTTAATTTTTTCTTAAACTTTTTTCATTCAAATGTTTACCTCCTACGCGGCTTCAATAACATTTTCGTTTGCCTGTTGCTGGTTCGTAAATTCCTGAAGCTCCCAAGACGACACATAACTTGCGCACATGTCGACTTTATATTGAGATCTGGCGTGTCCGTTGATTTCATAACTGTTACTCTGCTTTACAGTATGTATATATATTTACATATATTTTAAAACTAGATCATACAAATATACATCACTTGTGAACTTAAAAACCATTCAAGTTAATTGTCCACTCTACACTCTACTACTCCAATCCACTTAACTTCAATATGTACATACACTTACACTTTATTTCGACTAAATTTTTTTACCCTGCATTCTTTGTGTCAGAGTCAATGGGATTGTGAAAAAAAAGTCCGAGAAAAAAATTTCTTTGTACTTGGCAAAGTTATTTAAGAGAAGCTTGACGGGGTTCGTTCTTTGAATTGTATTGTCGTTGTTATGTTATGGAGTAGTAAATATATATATATATATATATGTATATGTATAGGTATACATTAATGGTGTGGTAGTAAAGGCAGCTGCGTTACAATTACAATAAATGTTAAGAAATGTTTCAAAAAAATATATATATATATATATATATTTAGCGATATTGAATCTGATTGCGAGTTTAATTATTTGTATTACGGAGCTAACAATGATCTCGGTACGTAATGTACTTGGGAGTAGAGTAATTTTGATTATATATTTATATTACATGTATATAATTCTCAATAGAATACACAATCACAGTACAGGTAAACGAAACGAACGAGAGAAGAATAAAAGACGTATAGTTGGATGAAGGTAAGCGTCGTGACACTTTGAACGCTCACGAGTGCAACTGAGCTCGAATACGAACCGATGTTTAAAAGTTTCGTCGGTGTTGGTGATGGCGGTGGAGATGGCGATGCCGATGCTGGCGGGGGTGAAAAGAAACGAGAGAGAGAAAGAGCTGGTGCCGCAGCAGTACTGAACTATTGCGATGGCGACGCCCGATCCCCGATGTTGCTGCTAGTAGTATAGTAGGATATAATAGTATCGCTGGTATATCATCTATGTGCTGAAGGAAGACCAGAAGATGTGGCTTTGATGGGTTCTGATGAGCATATAATAAGAAGGACTGTACTGACGTGAGGACTGATGTGAGTCGTTGATGTTGATGATATGTAGTATGGAGTTGATATGAGCTCATACTCTCTGTCATGTATGATGGTATATAGTCTGTAATCTTTTTTACACGGTGACGATGATGACGATAAAACTTGAGACAGAGACGTAGTAAACAAGTAAAGGGCAATACAACAGCTATTTGTATGTGTGGTAATAATGTTAACTTTTTACGCTCTTCTATTGTAATATTTAGTCCCCCTTTTAGTTATTATTTATATTTATATCTTGTAGCACATCGCTGGTTACATTATAATATATGTAGATACATAAATATAAATGTATCGTATGGCAAATCGCATTACTAGATTTTCTATTATTTATATTCAAAAGCATTCCGTATATTTGCTCTGAAGATTGGTCAGCAATTCCAGGCATTTCCGAACCCTGTGACTCATTCCTCTCTCTTTTTATTTGAAAATGTTACTTTTCTTTATTTTTTTCACACACCTCGACGCATAAATACCTCAACTGCGTATATGCTCCCATCACATAAATTTTCTGACGCTCTAATCGCCATTTCTAGTATGCTTTTTTTCATTTCCTTTTTAAACCAGAGAATGATGCCCCTGTCCTACATGTTACGGCGATGCCCACACTAATTACACCATCAACATCATCATAATCATAATCATAATCATGATAGTGATGGCGATGGTGATCATCAGGATCGTCAGAAGAAAGACGGAGGTGGATAAGTTGTTAGTTAGCGCATTTTCGAATGGGTGATTCTAAAATCATGGGATTTAAAAATAAAAAAACTTTCGAGATATTATCGCTGAATTTATTCGGAATTCATAAATAATAGATGGATGGAATAAATAAAAGAAGAATAGGATGAGCGTAGTGTAGGTTTATTTTAATGTAAACTTTTTTTTTTTATTTTTATTTTATTTTATGTATCGAGGGGAAAAAATAAAAACAAACTCAGTTGACCGGTTGATAGTGCGTATGGCATGTGTTTAAACCGGATGTAATGGTATGTAGATTCAGTGAATGAACGACTGAGCGGATGGGTGGTGGGTACACTCCCTATTTCCTTTTGCCAAAAATATTTTTCTTTGTTTCAGTGCCATTAAATCAATCAGTTATTTCCATTCTTTTCCGGTTTTTTTTTTATTTAAAATTATTGTCATAACAAAAATTTTTATAATTTTTTTATTTATAAATTTAATAATTATTAAGATTGGGCCATAAGCTGCTTGATTTCATTATCCATTTCTTTTTTTGCACGTTGTTCTGTAATGTCAAACATCGGTAGTGACTGCATACGTCTAGTAATACGTTCTATTTTTTTAGTCATTTCTATTTCAAGTGGTTTGCTTATAAAATTAATAACTCTGCCATTTATTTTTCCGCCAACTCTTCCGGTTCTTCCGCATCTATAAATATTATTTTATAAATTTTAATTATAAGTAAAAAATTATACAACAATAAATATATTTAATTAATACGAACCTGTGAATATATTCAACGGTACTCATTGGAAAATCATAATTAATTATAAAATCAACCATAATCGTATCTAATCCTCTAGCACCAGCATTTGTCGTGGACAGTACACTGATTTCACCGTTTTTAAATGCTCTGTATTTGCCGTTGCGCACCTCTGTTGGTATCGAGCCATGTAAATTTGTTGCCTTTATATTCATTTGATTTAAAAATATGGAAATAAAGTCACACGTTGAGGAATCGTTACTGAATATTAATGTGGGTTCTCGTCTCAGCGCACGTGGTTTTACTAATTTTAGTAACATTGGTGCTTTTTGTGATCCTCCAAGTCGCATAAATTTTTGTGGCACCAGAACTCGGTGTGTATTCGCTGTTGATATTTGAATAATAGAATCCATCTAATACATAAGTAAATAAATTTTAATAACCATTTTATTTATTTTAAATAAGTCGCCGTTCGTAAAATACGTTCGCACTTATGGGGGAGGAGGGGGTGTCGCTTACTGTGACAAGATGTGACAAGGGGTCTAAAGAAACTTAACGTTCGCAGATCATCAATTTTGCAAATTTTTCTCACGGTTTTTTTTTTGTTACAATAGTCATTCGTTTCATATTTTTAAATATATAAATATTTATATGCATAGATTTCTATAATAATGAGGGGAGGGGTCTATTAATTGTGACGTAATATTAATAGGGGAATCACAGAAAATGTGACATAGGATGACGAAGAAGGGAGGGTCTAAAAAAGTAAAATTTTGCGTGACGTATTTTATGAGCGGCCTGTAATTAAATTTATCGATTATTTAATTAATAAATGTACGTACATCAACACATTTATTTAAATATTCTGGCATTGTTTTGGGCAATGTAGCGGAAGCCAATGTTAGTTGACAGCTTTCCGGAAAAGTATTACCAACTTGCTCGAATCCAAACTACAATATTATAATTTATTTTAAATAATATTAATAGTAAAATATGTACATGAGCTAGTAATCATTAATAAACGTACTTTGATTCTTTTAAGAAAATATTTCATTTTATCCTCAAAAGTTTCATCAAAAAGTGCATGGGCTTCATCGATTACAGTATGACGTACGTAGTTTAGTTTGTAAATCTTTACTGTTGTTAGTTTACTTATGACACCAATGGTACCAATTAAGATATCAACGTCTCTAACTGATGGATTACGCATCAGTTTTTTAGTTTTGCCTCCACTTAATGTCTTTACGTTGATACCTAAATTTATTGACAATTTTTTTGCTTCGGTCTATTAAAAAAAATTTTAATATCAATATACATTTTTAACTACATTGTTTAACTATAATTACTAATTAAATAGTTATATATGTATATATATAAGGATAATTTACACCAATTTGATGTGCTAATTCACGACTGGGTGTAAGAATTAGAGCGAGCGGAGAATTATGTGGCCTATCTTGAACAAGCTCTTTCCATTTTAAGATTTGATTCATTACAGGAAGTAAATAGGTCAATGTTTTTCCACATCCTGTTTCAGCAGTTACAAATATATTTTGTCCATTCAATATTTCAGGTATTCCTCGTTTTTGTATCAATGTCGGCTCCTCAATATTATTGAATTTAAGATTTTCAATCAAACCCTTATTAATATATAAATCATCAAATGATTTTATTTTTAACTCTGCTTCTTCTTCTCGTTCTTCCTTAAAAAAACAAATAAGATTAATAAATTATAATTATAAATATTTAAATAGTATATAAAATCCACAATTATTGACACTATAAGAAGTATGTTCGACATTAAAATTTATTTATTACTTTCATTGTTAATTAATAAACTTTTTAATAGATATAAAATACTCAAATGTAACGATTATTGACGCCATATTAACTCTATATAACAAAATTTATAAATAAGTTGAAAACAGTGAAATCTGCAAAGAACTGAAACTTTTTAAATTTTTACACAAACACAATATGAATAGATAATTTCTTTTAATATGGAAATTTTTTATAATAAATATGTGATAATAAATTTATTAATTTCATAAAAGATCATCTTTTAGTACACATGTATTGTTAATTTAGTTCCATGACAATTGATCCCCGATAATTGATCTTACAGACTAGATCTAACTGACAATTCGTCCCCTTTCTGAGTAAACCTCGTAACTACATTGTTTTCATAATTTAAATTATGAGTAAAAAAAATTCTTTAGTACTGCTATTGCGTAAAAAGTTTCAAATTTTAATAATTATAACAGAATGTTCGAGAAATTTGAATTTGAATATTTCCATCAACGCACGTGTAACAAAATAGATGTATTGACCGATTTCTGAAAAAATTATAATTTTGCAGTTACGAGATTTACCCAGAAAGAGGACGAACTAGTCCATCAGGCAACTGATCTTCTAATTCATCAGTTTCGTCAAGATTTTCATAAATTTCCTTATCATCGTCTTTAAAACCTTTTTTTTCGTCATTTTCAACCGAATGTCGATGGGATCAATTTGTAGGGATCACTTGTGGTATAAAAATGTTGAGATCAGTTGACGGTACACTCGTTAATTTACACCAGTATTTCTCTTTATAACTTATGCAATATTTGGACATAAAGAATTTGTATTAAGGTAACTTATTACTTAATATAATATTAGATCATCATACATTTATTGCCAGTATTTGTTTTTTAATTGTATAATTATTTATTTAGTTTTACTGATTAAGTCAAAATATAATTGACGATTTAATTCTTTTTATTCAACCTTGTCCAAATTCCTGAGATTAATAATTATTGAGTATATAGCATGGACACGATTCAACAACATTTCTTTTTATAGTTTTTCAATGATGATTTACACCAAAGATTTTTCTGCTGTACATATTTTTGTTCAATTAGTATTCAAAAGTGAGCTATGACGTGTATAATAATTATGTCTCATTTATTAGTTCTATTTGACTGCATAAATACGATGGGACAAATTCATGAATCATTTTATGAATAAATAAATAATAAAATAAAGTATCAATAATTATTTTCTTATTGCTAATTAAAAAAAAGTAAAAACCTCAAGTGTAGGATAAATTGTAAAGTAATCTCCTTTGGATTTAGCATTGTGCCATGACCCAGATGCTATTGGCATGTCTTCAAATTTTCTGTATGTTTTACCAGGATAAAAATTAAATAATTTCCTTTTACATTGTATTATTGGTTTAATAGCATCATTATTTTTTATTTCTTGAGTATCATCTTCTTCTACTTCCGGATACATCAGTATTGAATTTTGCTTCCATGCCGCTGATAACTTTATATTTAAAAAAATAAATTATTATCATTTTACTTAATACTTTTTACTAATAAATAATGGCAACAATATAAATAGTAATAATTATAAAATAATATAAATAAATTTTAAAATACATACTGAGTACTTTCGGAGGTTACGAATCGCAGTAACTTCAACTTTTTGACATAAATTACAAATTTGTCGAAACATTTTTTTCACTTTTTGAATTCAAATTAATTATTATTTTTACTATTATTAAATATCATTGTCAATAATTAGATTGTGTTAATTGTTAAAAAATATGAAAAACAAAATATAAACAATGCGGATCTACACATGTCACACATATAACTTGCATGTGCTGCCTCTTGCGGAATTTCCCGAACTAATTTGAGCGAAAAAATTTTTGAATTTTATTTAAAATTCAAAATTTATTTTTATCATTATTTCATATTTTGTCATTACATAGAAATTGTAAATATATAATTTTTAAAAATATTTTCCTGATATTTTTTTATTTTTTTTATTTTAAATTTTATCAAATAAAAGTATTTATGATTTTGAATAAAATAAATAATTTCAAATCATAAACAATTTATGAAATAAATAAACAAATAAAAAAGACAATTGTTTATTTTTTTTTTTTTTTTTACTATAAGCGTAATAGATATGAATGAAAGAAAAGGATGTCACGGTGGACAATGATGAGTAAAATCAATGAGACACTTGAGCTTGCGTAGAAACTACCACCCACTTACTAATAGACGTTTTTTTGTACTTTTTCATCTATTCCTAAAAGCTTATAGCTCGACAAGTTCATCAATAATCACTCTATCAATACACTGAGTACCTGAAAGGTGAGTTACAAAAATAAGTATAATAATTATTAACTTAAATCAAAATTCACAATTGCACTTTTTCCTCTTTGCCCCAATAAATTTTACTCATAGTTACTGTAGCTTTGAAAATTTAAAAATAAAATTTACCATAAAACAGCTGTTGTGAGTGAATAGACTAATTACATTTATATTTATTATCTAATTATTTATTTTCAGGCATAAAAATGCCTTCGGTTCGAAGAATGATTCTCGGACATGTCATGTCTGGGATTTGTTCTAAAATGAACCGGATAAAGCGTCTTGATGGTGATGGAATGGAGACACCTTTGAAGAGATGCTTAACAACTTTCGATATGACGTTTCTGGGTAAATAAAATTTAAATAATGTTAATATTCATTTGATTACTAATTTATTATTTTAAATTGTAAAGGTGTCGGTCATATGATGGGAGCTGGTATTTATGTGTTGACTGGTCAAGTAGCTCATTCAATAGCTGGACCAGCCATAATAATAAGTTTCATGTTAGCTGGACTAGCATCAGCTTTTTCGGCATACTGTTACGCTGAGTTTGGTGCTCGTGTTCCAAAAGCTGGCAGTGCTTACGTTTATACTTACGTGACATTAGGCGAGTTCTGGGCATTTGTAATCGGCTGGAATATTATTTTAGAACATATGATAGGTAACTAATCCAATAATTAATTAGCTTAGTTAGTTAACATTGGAAACCTTCATCAGACTTTTTAGGACATAGTCATTATAAAAGCTTAAATTGAACCACTTTAGACTTACCAATGCATGAATGAGACCTACAAGACATATATCATAAAACAAACGAGCTCAGAGTTTTTTGAATTGACTCTGTTGGCCCCAGGCGGCTTCCAGATCTTATTCTACTTCTAGGTGTCATTAATCTACTGATAAAATCGCTGGATCGCAGCAATTTTTTACTAGCCTTAGAATTTTCTAAATCACGTTCGTTTCACGATTTATGTCTCATTTGGGTTCAAAGTATGCCTTAGATTTCGACTCGGGAAAGTACTAAAAACTATTATTTTTTTATTGATAATAATAGGGGCTGCTTCAGTAGCAAGAGCTTGGAGTGGATATGTAGATTCATTAGCAGGAGGAGCATTAAGCAATCTTACTAGTAATCTTATGGCTGGTCATGAAATGAGTGCATCACTTGGACATATACCAGATCCACTGGCTTGTATACTTTGTCTTGTGTACGCTCTTCTTCTGGGAACTGGCGTTAAAATTTCATCAAGATTAAATTCAGTCCTTACACTCGTAAATCTCGGCGTAATCGGCTTAGTAGTTGGGCTCGGATTTCAATACGCGAGCTTGGGTAATTGGACCGATGAAAAGCATTACGGATTTATGCCGTTTGGTATCGCTGGTGTCATGGCAGGTAATTTTAAATTTAAATAAATCCATAAAATAGTTTGGAATACAATAGTCTATTTAATTTAATTAATTAATTTAAGGTGCTGCGAAATGTTTCTATGCATTCGTCGGTTTTGATTCAATCGCTAGCTGCGGTGAAGAAGCGCGGAACCCAAGCAAAAGTATACCAAGAGCAACAACATATTCAATGATAATAGTAGTAATCGGGTACATTCTTCTCAGCGGAATGCTGACATTAGTGGTACCATACTGGGAAATAAATCCAACGGCAGCATTATCTGAAGCATTCGCCTCGAAAGGCGTTACCTGGGCAAAGTATGTCATCAGCATTGGAGCACTCTGCGGCATGACAACAACTCTCTTTGGATCATTATTTTCATTACCAAGAATAATATACGCTATGGCTAGTGATGGTTTACTCTTTTCATTCCTGGGTCGTGTCAATGAACGCACACAATTGCCAATTATTAATTTAGCCGTCAGTGGAGTTCTGTGTTCTATAATAGCTCTACTATTTGACTTAGCACACCTTGTGGAATTCATGTCCATCGGTACTTTTCTTGCTTATACTATTGTATCAGCGAGTGTTATTATTTTACGATACAGACCTAGCAATGAGATTCCGGAATTTATTCCAAGTACAAAGACACATGAAGGTGAATCATCCAGCGATACCAGTAGTACCAGTAGTCTAACTGATTCATCACCTGATGACTCTCAGCTAATTGAATGCCAAAAAGTGAATCCTGTTGGTAGATTAAAAAAACGTTATGCTAAATTGTCAAGTTTTATTGGAAACTGGGAGCCTGGGACAGCTGTAATTGCAGCATTAATACTCTACATTGCTGGATGCTGCTGTATATCAGTACTTTTACTCGGTCTTACTTCGCCATTTGATCATGAACCGTCTTGGTGGAATAGTTTACTTTACTTATTCGTTTCATTGATTATGGTCGCCTGTTTACTCGTAATTGGAGCACACGAACAATGCCCAGCTGTTGATGATAAATTCCGAGTAATTTTTGTACCAGTCGTACCTGCAATAAGTATTTATATTAATATTCTTCTTATGAGTCATTTACAAATACTGACGTGGCTGCGTTTCCTTGTATGGATGTTTATTGGTATGTCATGATCATAAGTCACAAGATTTATATAATCAATCAATGATATAGTAATTTTATTAATTAATTTTTCTTTCAGGAATTCTTATTTATTTCCTCTATGGAATTCATCATAGCAAAGAAGCATCAGGTTCCAATTCGTATTCTGTTCTCATGACAAGATTCGAAGAAGAACAAGCTCAAGCACGCAGCAAAGTTAATTCTGGTTTAAGATTTAAAACAAATCGTTTATCTCAGTCTAAAAAAAATCCTGATAAACAACCCATTCTCAATGCCGATTCATATCGTTAAACTGACCCAGTAATATTTATTTAACCAGGTTACCCCTCTTTACATTTCAGTCAAAATGTATCAGGTGAAATATCTGTCACTAATATCTCAAGAGTAATCAATGTAAAAATAGAAGTGTGCGAATCGGGTTCAAATTGAATAATTTAAAAATTTTCAAATAATTTGAAACTTTTCATTAATTTGAATATTTTCGAATCAATTGTAACTTTTCTAATTATTCGTCAATTTTATAATTATCCGAAAGTTTTTGAATTACTTGTAACTTTTCAAATTACTCGATTCAAATCGAGAAAATTTTGATCAGCTTTCAAATATTCAGTTTTTATTTAATGGAGAGTTTAATTTTTAAAGTAATCAAACCTGATTGAGAAAAATGATTTACTCTATGCTAAGTGTATATCTACATATTAGTTGATTCAAATTATTTTTAATTATTTCAAATAATTTTTTTAATTAGGGAATAATTTTTTCATAGATTCGTGTCTGAGTTCTATTTATCTCTGACAAAAATTTGAATCATTGGAAAAACTATTACAATTTTAAGTTATTCAAAAGAAAATTTTCAAATTATTAATAAATTTTCTATTAACTCAATGATTTACAAATAATTCGAATAGTTTGCGAGTTTAAACCGTTCAAACTATTCGTACACTCCCAAAAAAATAAATTTTTTTGTCCGAGACGTAATTTTTGAGATAAAATGAGGGGAATCCATTTGAAATCATCATTATTATTATTAATATATTATCAATTATCATAATCATAAGCACATGCTGGTACATTGTGAAGACTGGTTTATTTTAATTTAAAAAAAAAAAGTTAAATTGTTAAATTATCAACAGTCGCTGAACGTACAAAATTTAAATAATCCAATGCAGTTTATCTACTAGAAATATCTATAAATTATGTATATCAATTACAATAATTGTCTTCATATTATGCTATACAAATTAAAATTATTGTCTTGTAGGCCTATTGATACTAAAAAAAAGTATTTATGAAACTGTTGAAGAATTGTAAATGATATATAAAATGTATAATAAAGCATTATTTTATTTCGATAGTTTACTAGTTAGTAAGATTAATAGCCAGTGGTACATTTATTACTTTTTAAACAACAATAATCAATGATCTATGATTGTATTACGAAACTATCGATTGTAGATTGTGGAAGTAAAATTTAAAAATTTAATTTCGCATCATGTATCAATGCGCATTGAAGTTTATTGTAATAAGTCTGTGTTTAATTAACGAATTGTTTGTTAATATTTTAAGTATTAATGGTGAAGTAACAGTGCAAGATTGGTCAATGCTTCTAAGGAAGCCATTTGATGAAGAATCTATTGAAGAACGAGCTGATCTGCAGCCTACAGAAGACCCGGTCGTGGCTGTGGAAGATGCTAATAATCCATGTCCGATGTCAAATAAAGGTGAACAAGCACCGCAGCCATGGGATGTTAATTTTGTTCATGATCATATCAGACCGTTCTATGCAAATTCACAAAATGATAATAATAAGTATATTGGACAAGGATACGGCCAAGTACCGTCAACTACGAATTGTCAAGATGAGTCAAGTGATGTTGTTATTAAAATTTTATTCAATCGTGATGATCCTTGTGATAAAAATAAAGATAAGATAAATACTCTGGTACAATTTGATCCAAATTCAAAATATAGAATTTCTAATAAACCTGATGTCAAAGTTAATATTTCAAATCCTCCTAAAAATAAGTGAAATAAATAACTTTAATTAAATTAAACTAAATAAGTTTTTTTTCTATTAATAACAAGATTATTATGGAAAAATAAAAATTTTTAATAATTTTATTAAATAATTTATTTTTCTTTTCAATTATAATAATTTAAAAATATCATTTTATTTAAAATTGACAGATTGTGCTAAATAAATATTGTCGACAATTATTTCCAGGAGAATAAAAATTGAAAGAAATAAATAATTATCATCTATTAATACCACATCTGTAATAATAATTCTCTTAATATTTAACTTCTTTCAATTTTTAAATTATTTAATTATAATGTACAATTTTCTGCATACTTGGTTTTAAAATAGAACGATTGTAATAATAATTAATTAATTATAAATAATAGTACACAAGTAGAGAGATATACTTGGTACAAATTAACAATCTAACAATAAATAAAATGTAACAAGTGTTAGCTTTTTTGTGGTATCACTTTCCAAGCGGACATTGGTCTTAATTGTAGGAAATCTATTTTTCTTCTACCCCATCTGAACCACAAGAACCCAACTATCACACATAAAATACTCTCGATGTAATAACCATCGAGTACTGTGACACAGGTACCTTTGGAATCAATTTCACATTGCTGAAAATATAATCAATAATAATATTTAATCTTTAGTTCAATATTAATACACTATATAAAGTCGGGAGTGATTACGGATTTTTATTTAAATCCGAATTAACTCCGTCACTCGAACTTCCGGAGTCAAAAAAAAAAAATTACTCTGTATACGAAGTCAATAAGGAGTTTATTTTTTCAGCGGAGCAATTTCGATCTTGGATTTTATTTAAATCCGTACTTACTAAATAAATGAACGGTTATTTGCTCCACATTTACTCCGGATTCAATCCGCGCTCACTCCGAAAATTTTTTAGTGTAATAAATTTGTTAATTTATTTAAATGAAATATTTTACCTCACGTTCTACGGAAGTACTACAATCATTATCAGCATTAGTACTGCATGATCTCCAAGTTAATGTATCAACAAACCAAAGTGCTGCTGTTGCTGGCCAATTACCACCCAAATTAGCTAAAGTATTTAAAAATGTCATGTAAGTTCCACCAACAGCTGGATCACTTATTTTAGCAAAGAATGCCATTGACGCAACAAACATACTCGTTGCAGCAACCTGTTACACAAATAATTTAATTATTCAATAAACTTATTAAACAAATAAAGAAAAAAAAAGTAATTTTACGTACCTGGTGTATTGCGTACAGCAAAACAATAATTATAACATAATAAAGTGGTACTTCACCATTAGTAACGAAAGACGGTGTGATCCAAACTAGAAAAGTAGCAACTAATCCAAATGCAAGTCTATTGATTTAAAAATTTATAAATGAGTAATAAAATTAACTATGTATGAGGTATTAATTATTGTAAAAATTAATCCAGCTTACCTCCATGGCATTGCTTTTAGATAAATGTCCATCGGACGTGGTCCTGAGGTATATTTAGATACTACACAAGATAAAATAATCTGCATTGGTATTAATGGCACAGCCATTAAAGTTAATTTTTCTTTTGGTACTCCAGCATCGACAAGTTTTAGTCCCGTCACTGCATCACACGCAGAAAATCCAATCTATATAATAATATAATTATATATGTATTTTAAATTATTTAAAATAGATCTTGATTTAGTTTTATCTATACCTTGGCAGTAAGTAAAATTAATGCTGTAGTTTTAATTGAAGGTAGTTTCATTGTACACCAGAGTAAATGATAAGCATCTTTGATATTTGTAAAAAAATCTTCACTCTTAGTGTGTTTTTCATCAACTTCATGTTTCATTATAGCAACTAATGTCGTTGCGCCAATAAATATCCATCCCCAAAAATATAAAAATCCTTGAAAAATAAAAAAAAAGTTAATTATTATTATTATTATTATTAGTAGTAGTAAATTTCATAGAAATCTATCTATTGCATTTGTCTTTATGATGGAATTTGAAAAAAAATTCGCCATAGCCTATCATAATTTGGTAAGTAGGTTCTAAAAATACCATTGGTTCAAAAGTTTATATATATATGTAATAGAATACGCCTTGTTGCGAGTATAGCGGCTACAATTATAAACAAATCCTAATGAAAGTTGGTACACTTATTCTACTAACGACTATCTCGGTTAAGTTCGAAGATGGGCAAAATCGGTTAACTAGTTCAGAAATATTGGGTATTTAAATTTACATTTTTCAAACTGAAAATTCATGAAATACGTCAAGAAAAAATTTATTTTTAAATTAATTTTATCTTAAAACTTAAAAATAAATAAATATTTAAAAATCTACTTCCATTTCGGATGTCAAATGGCCATTTTTTTGTATGTATAATTTATTAAAACTGTTAATCATTGGGTTTTCTTACCAGGTAACGTTAAGATTCCTACATCAGAAGGTTCTGAACGTAAAAAATTATTACAAAGTGTTGGAGATTCTAAGGCAATAAATAAAACGTAGCCCAAAAAATATCCTGCCGTTTGGCCTACACTGTTACAAGTTGATGCATATCCTACGTTTTGTCTATAAATTAAAAATAAAATAATTATTTAAAGACTGTAATAATTATTCAGGAATACTCAGTAAAAATATTAAGTTACCTTTTTAACATTGTCAATGCCCAGCCATCAACAGCAATATCCTGCGTTGCTGCCAGGACATTAAGTGTAAAAAATAATACCGTAAGTAATCCTATATTTGGTGATTCAGTATCTGATCCTAACCAGTCTTGTACACATCCTGATAAATACAGCATAAAAATACCCATCGCATATTGAGTAGGTATCAACCACGTCTTACGACGTCCAAATTTACGTGAGTAAATTGCATCTACTACTGGTGCCCATAGTAATTTTAATGAGAACGGCCACTGTACAAAACTAAATTCAGCCTGAAAAATAATTTAATCATAGGAATTGTATGCAGGAATCATTAAAAAAAAATATAATTTTAAGATTTTTTTAAAATAAAATAACAATTAAATTAAAATTCTTATTTTATAAATAAAATCTTATCATTGCTATCAGTGTGAGTCAATAAGTTACCAGGCTGTAACATTAAAATAAATAAATACAAGTAAAAGCTCAAAATTGACAATATAAAAATGTCCGACATGATGATTCATTTAAAACAATTTAATGCTCTACTTGTTTAATCAATCGTTCTCACTCGAAAAATTATATAAAAATATTTATAAATTTTATAGGTGTCAAAAAATGTTAAGTAAATAATATAATGAAATAAAGTGTTTTTAATTAATACCCTGTTAATAATTACCACCTTTACTTGAAAACAAATATTTATTTTAAAATAAATAAAGGTATGAGTGTTAATGTAACTGACAAGTGTCAATTTTAAAAATTTTGCAATAAATAATTAAAATGTAAGTGGAATAAAAATTAAAAAATTTTTTAAATTTCATTGTAATTTATTTAAAATTTAAAAATTTTCTCGTCTGTTACATTCACCCTCATATAAAGTAATGACTAAAAATATGAAATTAAAATTAAAATGAGTATGAATGCAACTGACAACTGACAGTTTTTAAAATTTTTGAATAAATAAATAAAATGCAAGTAGAATAAAAATGAAAAAATACGTATTGAGATCAATGACAAATCAGTACGCGCATTTTTTTAAATTTCATTATTTTAATTTATTTATTTATTAATATGAGTGTAAATATAACAGACATGAGACAATTTAAAAATTTTAAATAAATAAATTATAATAATAAAATTTAAAAAAATGCACGTACTAATTTTTCATTTATGTAAATACGCATTTTTTAATTTTTATTCTATTTAAATTTTATTTATTTATTCAAAAATTTAAAAAATTGACACTTAGTTACATTCGCTCATTTATTCATTTAAAATTTAAAAATTGTCTCACGTGTGTTGCACTCATACTCATGAAGTGAAAGATAAAGATCAACTTATTGCCATTAGTGTCAAGCTGTCTACACAAAAAGAAAAGTAAATTTTTTTACCTGTTGTTTATAAGAAATATGTCTATTTTGAAGGATCATTGGCATGGCACTGCAAAGACCCAATGGAATGCCTTGTAATAAATATAAAAAAAGGAGCAATGCGATATTTCCTTCATCACCACGTACATCACTATCCTCAGCTACGTTTTGTTCCACCACCTGACCATTTTCCGAATCCTGTTTCTCTGTTTTGCGCTTCATCTTTTCCTCAATTTTAAATTACAAATCTAAAAATACAATAAAACCTTCAAACAAACAGTTTACTCATATTAAAAATAACAATTTAAAAATCAATTACCTTAAAAAAAATTCTACCGAAGACGAATAATCACAATTAGTATCACTTAAATTAACGATTAGAAAAAAATAACAAAAACTATCAAAGATAATGATTAAATCGTTTTATTTCTAGCTTAATCATCATCATTGTTGTCACATATGATAACCTATTGTCGTAGAAAATTTAAACGTAATAAATAACAATATTTATGAATTAACTCAGTCAGCACATAATGTTTTATTTAAATTCAAAATTTATCTAACACCTCACTGACGTTTTACCAATCATCAGTTGATTGTTACACGTGTACATTAAATAATACCGATTGACAAATGTTTAATTTTAAATGTGATTCTCAAATATATATAATATTTGTAATGATGATGATGATGATGACAATAAAAAAGTATATAACATAAGTCAAAGCTGAACTGCCACGTTGTTGTATTGGTACGTGGTCGAATAAGAAAGCACTGGCGCTAATGTCACATTTTTTTTCTCTTCCCTCTCTTTATTTGCATTCTCTCTCTCCTTTTACTTCTCATCAGTCATCTACACAACAGCAACTACTACACACATGACACATTCGCTATTTCTATTCGTTATTTTACAACACAAATTCAAATAAACACACATTACACTGCACTACTTACTTGCATTACACTTGATAGAGCTCGTGGGTGAGTTGTTACATCTTGATAATAATTTTAATTATTTTTTTTTACTTATCAAAACATCAGGTATTTTATTTAAATAAATATTTTAAATTTACAGTGAAATAGAACGAAAAAAATAAGTGATTAGAGTAGTATCTAAAGTATATTACAAATAATATGTCTGCAAAAAAGTAGCTGGTATATTTTGATGAGTCAAGGTCCATTGACACATTGACGAATTTACAGTACGAGGTAAATGTGCCATTGATTTATTTTTAATTATTTATTAATTGTTTTTAATTAATTTTATTTTCAATCATTTAATTGTAAGAATAATATTTAAATTGTCATATGCTATCATTATTATTAATTATGTATTTATATTTGTGACCTGGTTGTGGGTACATGTAATGTATTAATAAAAAAAAATCGTTTAATGTTTCACGCGATTGATTTGTCAAGTGGATAAGAAAATTAATCTGTTTAAAATAATAATAATGCTGGTGAAAATAAAAGGCACTCCTTGCAAATCGTGAGTCACGCGTCATTGTTTCATTGCACTTAAATATTTTATTTAAATTTTTAAAATTAAAACGCCTGGAATATTATTTATATGATAATACATTTTTTTTAGGTACATAAGTATTAATAATGTCAGCTCCGCCACCTCCACCGCCGCCGACGTTTAATATAGCCAGCGCAGCTGGTGGTGACCAAGGCAGAAATTTATTATTACAGTCAATAAGATCTGGAAAAACTTTAAAAAAAACAGTTACAGTAGACAAGAGTGCGCCTTGTATAAGTGGTAAATTTAATTGTCATTCATTTATTTTATTATTGTAGTGTTTTGTTGTGCGATTAAATTAATTTGTAACTTTCATTTTTTTTTCTCACAGGTAAAGTGAAGAATGGCCCAACGTCTGCAGTTAATTCATCATCTGGAAACACTGCTAGCAGTAATACCATCAACAACAGCAGTAGTAACAGCAGTATCAGCAGTAATAGCAGCAGTAGTGCAGCTCCAATGGGTCTTGGTGGTCTGTTTGCTGGTGGTATGCCAAAGTTAAAGCCTACTGGGTTACGTAGTACTATTGTGGAAAGGGATTCACCATCGTCATTACCAGTTTTATCTGGATCGAACCCTCCACCAATTGTTAATAATTATAATACTAGTAATAACAGCAACAGCACAATGAAACGTGGACCACCTCCTGTTCCACCTCCTGCTGCTCAAAAACCTCAAATATCATTACCACAAGTAAATATCTCTTGACAATAATAATTAATTGCAATAATGTATTTAATTAATTAGTTGATTAATGAAAACTATTATTTAATTAGCAGTCATCAGCAGAGAGCTCCAGTGATTCCCCGAACAGAAGCTTTGGCAAACCAGCATTAGCGCCAAAACCACCGGGTACATCAACGCTCCACAAACCACATCCGCCACCAAAAAAACCGGATTTACTTGGCGGTACGAGTGTGTCGCGAGCTCAAAGCATGCGATTACCACGATCGCCACCTGTACTTGCTCCAACGCCATCCTCATTACATCAATCGCAGGATTGTTTGAATGAAACCCAACATCGGCCGAATCGTGTGCTGCGACCACCGGTAGCACGACCTCCATCGCCACCCACATCTTCAAAGTCAGCAGCTCCATCAGTTCCGGTGACGCGAGTAGCACCACCACCACCACCGAACAGAGTTGCTGTATCTGCACCCAGTATGCCACCCCCTCCTCCCCCGCCTCCCCATCGTTCCAACTTGACCCACCAACGATTAGCTCCTCTACCGCCAACTCCACCCACCCGCAATCTTTCGTTGTCAAATGGGCAAACAACGTCAATTAACCACAACGTAGACCTAGAAGTTAGATTCAGCGACATGTTTCATTCAATCATCAACTTCCCGTTGCCTGAACCTTTCCGTGCAGTACCGAAACTCTACAATAGTAAAAATGGTGAGATTAATAATCAATTAATGTCTATACTTGGGTTTACACGTAAACGTCAGTCTTATCCATTTTACAGTTAATTTTTTTTCTTTTTTTTCCGATATTGATATTTACTATTTTGCTTCAACGCATGGATCGATAGCTTTATGTTATTTATCTCTGCAATTAACACTAGATAAATTTATCTAAGCTGCATTATTAATGATTATTATAATTATTTTTTTGAATGTTAACAAATTTTATTTAATAAATCTCCAATGGTTATTTTTATTAGAAGGCATGTCTTCTATATGTTCTTTACATTACTCTTTACTGGCTACCTTCAGCTTTGCAGATACAACTGTTAAGCGGCATGTGATTAGAAAAAAATAATAATTAAAGTTATTGAAATATAAGTAACTATTTAAATTTAAAAATAAAAAAATTACAGCGGCTAAGCAACAAGCTCCAGCACCACCTCAACAATCGAACAATTCTAGCCCCAATAACTTTCAATTGAATGCATCTGCTGGTGGTAAGCAATGGCAACATAATGCAGCATCATCGGCATGTTAAAACATATATATAAATATACATATATATGTATTTATATATAATTAATATTTTACATTTGTTTGAAATTAATTAATAGTTTATAAAAGTATTAACTAATTTTTTTTTAATTGTATATATTATTTAAAAAAAAACTTAAAATTAATTGAGTCAAATTTAAAAGTCAAGTCTTGCACAATTAAATGTAATTAATGAAGATGAAATTAGTATAATTAATTAATTAATTAATTAAGTGATAGTAAGGCATTTTTTTTATGTACTCTTAACTTTATTAACTAAAGAAAATATATAATAAGTTACTTTATAGTTTTTTTTTTTTTTATATATGAATATATTTCAATAGATTGAATAAAATTAAAATTCTATGAAAAGGAGTAACAAATACAATAATTACTGCTGGTTTTTTTTATTGTTATTATTATTAGATGCCGTCTATCTTTCCTTTTCATCTGAGTAAAAGTCTAATTCTCATAATAATTCAGTACATAAATTTGTACACAATTGCTATGACATAAAAATATAAAGGTGTTATTTTTAAAAACTAACTAGCGTTTTTCTCATGCGCAATTATTATAAACAATCGCAGCACATAGAAAATCAATGAATAATATTTTATAATTAATAATTAATCATAATTATATTTATATGTATATATAAATAATACAAGAGTGAACGCACCGTAATATTAATAATTATTTTATTAAAATTGATAAGTAAGAAATATAATTTAAATTGCCTATGCTTCAAGCTCTTTCTCGACAATTCTGCGGTACTCGTCGAACCCGCCTTCCATACAATGTACAGTACCTTTTTCACATACCCATAGCTCAGTGCATACCATTCGTATTAATCTTTCGTCGTGGGATACCAAAATAACACCAGCCTGTTTATTTTATTTTAATTAATACAGTGTAATAGATTCAATTAATTATCAAGTCAGTAAATAATAAATATTGATAGAGTACCTGGCATGTGTTGAGAGCTTTACCGAGAGCTTCTATTGATTCAATGTCAAGATGATTGGTCGGTTCATCAAGTACTAAGAAGTTTGGTAATGCTGCGCACATTAACGCAAATGCAACTCTTGATTTCTGACCACCAGACAATGAGTTTATTGTTTGTAAAGCTAAGTCACCGCTGACACCAAAACTTCCAAGCATCCTTCTGTATTCTTCAATCGGTTTTCCTAAAACATAATTCATTATTATTATTTTAGTAGTGTTTTATACTGATAGCCAAGCTAGCGACAGCTACTGTAACAATTTGTCACCAAATTGGCCGCAAAAATTGACATTTCCATAAATTGACGGCAATTTGTTGTCAACTTTCTGAAAAAGTTGATGGCAAAAGTTGGTATTCCATAAGTTGACGGAAAGTTGCCTTAAATTTTCTAAGATTGCGGCAGTAGATTGTTGGCTACAACTTGTAGTCAACAGTTACAAAAGCTGAAAGTTGTCAACTTGATCGCAACTAATTGACATCAACTTTCTGACCAGAAAATCTTGCTATCAGAATATTTGTAGAGATTTTTCAGTCTTTTATAAAGTTTTCCTTAACATTTCTCCCTAGCTCTTTTTCCCTTCTAACTTGTGTCTACTGTACTGCATCAGTACAGAACACCTTACACCTCATCTCGCGTTGGAACTGCAGCGGCATGGGAAAACCATAGAGAAAACCTATGCCAGTACAGTCTGCACAGGCAAAGATCTACTAATCGATAAAATTCCCATTTTACTAATTACTAGATCTTCATCCCACGCCTAGCGCTCAGAGATCGTTCGAGCCCGACGTATGGTCAAGCGATCACCCAGCCAAGTATCATTCATGTTCAATGCTACTTAACTTTAGTGATCATCCGAGCCACTGGCGCTTTATTTATTAATATTTTTATTCATTTGCCATCAATAATTATTAATTTATTTAAAATTACCTGGGAAATGATTTTGCAAAAGTTCAACAGGACAAACTCCCAAGTCTAATTGATCAACATGATGCTGACTGAAGTATCCAAACTTGAGATTACGATTAAGATGTACCGTACCACGTGTTGGACTGAGAGCTCCGGTTATTATTTTTAGTAATGTTGTTTTACCAGCTCCGTTTTCACCAACAATACAAATGCGCGACTGTTGCGAGGCAGTAAGATTGACATTAGATAGAACGTACTCGTTAGGTGGAGAGCTCTCGTAACGAAACATGACTTCATTAAGTTGAAGTATTGGTGAACTGAGTGGCTCTACCTCTGGGAAACGAAGTGTCACTTCAGTCTCTTTCTCAACAGCCTTCAACTCTGGGCTGTAAAATTAAGACCATTATAATTATAATTATTGATTTTTAAGATTTTAATTCACTATAATTTTAATTAAAAGTTACTAACAGTTTTTCCAACATTTTTATTTTACTCTGTACACTAGAAGCTCGATTAGCATTGTAACGAAACCGATCAATGAACTCTTGTACGTGGGCTCTCTTAGCTTGCTGCGCTTCATACTCTCGTTGCAAATTCCTCTCACGTTCACCTTTTGTCTTTTCAAACTGTTCATAATTACCACGGTATGCTTCAAGCTTTTGTGCTTTCAGGTACAAAATATCCGTTGGAACCTGAGTATCAATAATAAGTAAATTAATAAATTACTCTGTCAAGTATATTGTAAAAAATCACGAGTGAATTCGGAGCGATTACTAATTTTATTTAAGTCACTCTCCTTCGGAGTGAATTTTACTCCCAGGGGATTGAACAAATAAAGTCACCTACTCTGCATTCACTCCAAATTTAACCCGCGTTCAAATAAAACTTACAGTATCTAAGAAGTTGCGGTCGTGAGAAACAACAAGCAATGTCGTAGGCCACGATTGAAGATATTTCTCCAACCAAACAATTGCTTTAATATCCAACATGTTTGTGGGTTCATCAAGTAATAAAAGATCAGGCCTCGAGAAAAGTGCTCGTGCAAGTGCAAGACGCATTCTCCAACCACCAGAAAACGATTTTGTCGGCCAAGATTGTCGCTCGACAGTAAAACCAAGACCCGATAATATTGCACTGGCTTTAGCTGGAGCTTTATCAACCTCTGCATGCTGCATTGCTTCATAAACCTTGGCTAATTCTTCATCAATCGCGTCATTTTTACCTCCCTCTTTTTCAATAAGTGCTTGAAGCTCAGCCTCGCGGCTCAACAAATTGCTCCTTTCAATATCACACTCAAGTACGGAATCTAGTGCTGACGTTTCATTGCCAGCTACTTCTTGTTCTACATGCAGTACTCGAATATGTGAAGGTATTCTCAGTTGTTTACTGATTAAAAAACGTTATTAAATTTTTCATTTTTTAAATTTATCGCAACGAAAATTATTTAATAAGTAAAAATTTAATTCACCTAGATATCATACGAAGCAGTGTAGTTTTTCCTAAACCATTTCGTCCAATAAAACCGTAACGTCTTCCATAAGCTAACGTCAAATCAGCTCCTTGAAGTAAAACTCGATCTCCATAAGCAACATCAAAGTTTTCAATCCTGATATCTTGAGCCCTATTTGTCGTCCCTTTGCTCTCCATACGACTGTCTTTTTTGCTCATCATTTGACTCGCAGTAGCCAATTCTATCGAGGGAGTTGCGTTATTATTTTTGGCATTATTAGTCGACTCATTACCCGTTCGTTTGTCTAGTTTTTGTTGGAGCTTTGCTTCAGCTTTCTCCAACTTTTTAGCATCAACTTTCTGCAATTACCACCCATATTAATGAACCAACAAATCTACACCTTATAGCAACACAAAAAATTTATAATTTTCAAAGAAATTACCATAGTATCATCCCTAGTTGTAACCCATATACTTTTAATCTGTTCAACTTGTGCTTCTAAAGTCGCAGCCATCGCACCCAAATTAACTGGGGCATTCAACACCTTATTCACTCCATTCTTCTGTTTTTCTCTCAAATTATCATCACCATTTTTTAGGTTTTCACCTTTCAACATCTCCAACAGTTTGCAACATATTTGCCTATTGACAAAAAAGTATATATATTATTAACAACTCTTCAAATAAATAAGACAGTTATGAACTAGTGGAGCTGAACTGGTGGATTGATGATACATTTTTTGTTATCAGTCAATTTAAATTATTCAAAGTATGCAATTTATTTATCTACACTTTAAATAGATCTTTTACTCGCCATGACCCATCTTACAGTAGTAAATAATTATATTATTTTAATTTAAAATAATTTATCATGTGAAATTGATAATACTATAATTTATCAGCGCTATTTTTCAACCAAAGATTCAAGGTTCAAGTCAGAGACTGTAATATTAATTCAATCTCCTGATGTCTTTCAAGACAATCTGACATAAAACTCAATAGATTAAATGAACTAATTGATCGATATGTGATTATTTTAATTTTTGAACTTCGAAGATACAGAGAACCGGAAAAATGATATGATACTGGTTAACTGACGTTTGATAGTTTTTGGAACTTTTTAAAACCGACAAATTATAAAAGAAAAATATTTTTAAAAAATTACACTTGTAGTTTTTTAAATTTCCTACATGTGCATATTTTTAGTTTTTTTTTAAATCGACTCGTCGATGAAAAATCCTACAGTTGCTCATTGTTAAACTTCAGGATGATCCAAAAAATTGTATGATCCCCATAAATAAATAAATAATATAATAAATAAATAAAATGTTTACAGACCTAACCTCGTTTTCAGATTTATCAGCTACCTCATGCAAAACCTGTCCAATGGCTTCGTAAACTTCATCTCCATCCTCAAAGTCATCTTTCGAACTGTCAAGAATACCTAAAAAAATTAAATTCAAATAAATTTACCCATTTATTCATAAATGTAACCCAACTGTCAAAGGTTAATTATTTAGGTTATACATCACGGCATTACTTTCAACATAATGATACAATTCATCATCAATCGTTGGAAATTTACTTCTTATATAGTCACCACACTCTGCCATACTCATTAAAAAATATATTTAACAATAATATGTAATTATTTATTAAATATTTATATTTAATATATGAGACAGGATAAATAATTTAAATAAAAAATAACAATATAACAATTATTTGAGTGTTTTTGTTGCTAAATGTCAAATAACAGACTTGCAATTGTGTGTATTATCTACAGTATGTAATATATATGTGATAAAATGAATTTTTTTATTAGTTACTGTAACACACATGTGCCTTTACTACTAAATAGACTCCATTTTAGTACCACCGAATTCAAACGAGTGTCTTTTTATATCGAAAACTAAAACCATAATATTTTCAATCATTAAAAAATTAATATCCGGTCTTTTTTATTATTGTTGATTATGACATTCATTAATACTGAGGTTATAATATGACACTTAGTAATAATAATTATTATTTAAATATTATAAATAATGTTAAATATAATAATATTACAATGGAAATTATTTTTTTTATATTAAACTCGCCATCTTGATGCTTGTCAAACTGTATTACTGGGTGCGTGCAATCCTCTGTTATATTGACGTTTTCTCTCAACAATAAATGTTTATTATTATTGTCAAATAAATACATCAATGATTTTAAATTAATTATAAACATTTACTTTAACTCTACAGATTATTATTAACTGTAACATCACGACAGAATACTTTTTATAAAATTATATAAATTTTCCTGACACTAAAATGGAGTAAATTTTTTCACGGATCAAGAGTCTCAAGAAATTTTGGTTTAAATAAATATATATATTTTTATTTAGATAAATATATATATTTCGACGTATTAATTGGTTTGTATTTATTATAAGTTATTAATTTATTGTTACTTTGTATTAATTATGTGTTTAATTTATTAGTATAATGGCCACTGACGTCGAAGAATCTGACACTGAAGATCATGAGCGTCCTGCACCTCCTAAAAGACAGTGTATTAATTTTTTAAATAAAAACGACGATGGACAATCGGTAATTAAATTTTAATACTTTATTAATAAGTGGATTAGTTTACTGTCATAGTTTTTAATTATTGATTGATTGATTAATTAGTAGTAATTAATTATGTATATTTTTCTAAAAATTTGTTTGTTGAGAATGCTATCGACAGATAAGACAACTGCTGAATACGTTTTTATTTTTTGTCTTAATTACAAATTTTAAAAATTGATTTTTTTTTAGTCAGTGAATAATCAGGGAATCTTATAATATTTAAATCAATGCCCTGCTATAATTTTTTAAATATAAATTCTTAACATCAGCACTCTCGCTAAGGCTGGGCCGTACAAATGAATTTTGAATTTTACTTTTCTTTTAATTTATTAATCAATTGTTGCTTTCTTCATTCGAGTAATCTAATTATTCAAAACATAATTAGAAAAGTAAAACTCGGTTAGTATTGCCCATCCTTAGGTGCATTTTTCTCACAGGACACTATTCAAATATTTTTGGATTTTTTTAAATACAATTAAAAAAAAAAATATTTCAGAAAATTGCACCTGTAGTTTTTAAAATTTTCTACATGTGTATATTTTTAGTTTTTTTTTTTTTTAAATTAAGTTGTTGAAAAAGAAAAAAACCGAAAATTGTTAATTGTCTAACTTCGGGATCATTATTCAAATTATAAGATGTTACTGTATTGCAAGCGAGATACTGAACACGGGGGTGCTGAAGGGTTGATAATCATCTCTTTTACATTTTACAAAAAAATTCAACACTTGCATTGTAAATAACTAAAAATTATAATACTGGTTTTGTTTAGATTCATCAGTTAGTTCAGGATTCAAGTTCAGCGGAACCTGACAACGAACTACTGAACCGTGAAAAGTTTCAACGTTATCATCAGTATCAAATAGACAAGCATTGCTATATGGGATCTGTTGACAATACAATAAATCGTGTTATGGAAACATATATATTAACACCACCAACAGAACGTTTACAGTTGAGATTATCAACAGGTGAATCTGAGATGGAAGATCATGCCGTCATGATGGCAATACGTAATCATGGACTTGTACATTCCTCATTTAATACTAATTTTTCTTCACATTCTACTACTAATGATAATTATTGGTTCAGTGATGATGATTATAATATATCAAGTTCTATTAATTGTTCTAATAATATAACACCTGCTGTTGAGTTGTCATCAGAATCAAATGATTCAAACTCAGCATCAGCAACATCATCCACTAAAATAATTCAACCGCGAACATTCCAATCATTTGATGATAAAATGATTAAACATAATAATATTAGTAGTAGTAATAATAGTAATTGGAGTGTAGATAAAAATGACGATGGTGATCAACAGCAAGATATTTTAGAGCGAGCTGTGTCTGAAGCCATCAAAATTAAAGGACTGAGTGTACTCGGTGTCGATTATGTCTGAGATAGTTTTTTTTTTATTTTTTATTATTATTGTCATAAAGATAATTAGATTTTATTGTTGTTTAATTATGCCAGTTATTATGTTTACGTCAGTCATTTTACGTACATCTATAAAGATACATATATATATTTTTTGGACATTAATTTTTTAATCTTTAAATAAAATACTTATATCTGAAGGTATTTAAAGCCAAGTAATGTTATATTTTATTTGTATACATATATAAAAAAAATCAAGAAATATTATATATAAATGATAAGTACTCCAATTAATGTCTTTATTATAAAATTTAAATTATAATTAAACTCGCTCGCTCCTTCTTTATGCCATAGAAAGTAAAGCTTTCCAGTACATGACACTTAATATTAAACAATAATTGTGTTATTAGAATTATTAATTTATTAAATTTATTGATTTTTAAAAATAATAAATTTAAATCATCCGGATTTTAAATCCATGCTTTAAAATTTAAATCATGTACATAATTTTAAGTAAAAATGTATAATTAAATAAAAGACAAACAGAAATATGTAGATCAATATTTCATTTATTCATTGCAACAAAAGATCCCGTTAGATCTTAGATACAATGTATCAAATCTATATACTTCTTATATTTATTACTCTCTTTTTTTAAACCATATGTGACTGCAGGTGCTCTTAAAATTGACCCAAATAATTTATTTTTATTTTTAAAAACCCACAGGACATTTTTTACAAAATCCATAAATTAAATAATCATCTCTATGATAGTCAATAATTTAAAAATCCGGTGTTAATTGATTATTTTATTTAAAAATTTGAATTTTATTTCAGTCATAGAAAAAATTTAAATTACTGAAACAATAGTACTTTCCAAAAGATGAAAGGAAGGGTAAAGGACTCCTACATGCACACATATATATACATATATGTATGTAAAAAATGGAGGGGGTAAAAATAGAGTTTCCCTAGGCGTCTTTTTCGTTGTACTTTATATACATATATTCATAAAACTATGAATGTACATGTATTGGATAGATGGTAATTGTGTAAGTGAACAGTTTCAAGTAAATGGCACTTGGTGATGGTGAAGGGATGGGGGGGTGTCTCTAAAAAAGATCTAGAGTGGGGGAAGACATATTTTGTAAGAGAGAAAACCGATGAAAAAGTGTAAGGAGAATATAATTTCTACATAGGAAAGAATGAGATGATATGATTAATACATAGAGATAGAAGGATATATATATGTATATATATGAAAGAGCGACGTGTATATAGACGTAGACACCGGGGAAATACACATGAACCCAGACACAGACACAAACAGAAATTCATAATAAAGTTGTGTGAGTGTAAGTGAGTGCGATCGGCGAAGCCGAACATGAATCCGAAGCTCTGAAACCCAAGCGCGAGCCGAGTCGTGAGGCATCTAGTAACGTTGGTTTGCGTTGGTTAATGTTAATGTAGTAACCATTACCGCGCTGTGTACTACTCGTTTTTTGTCCACTCTTACTAATATTTGTTGTTAAAAATTATAATACGTTATATTTGTTAATAATTCAAGCCACGCATTGACGATGGCTTCTGACGAGGAAGTTGAAGATAATTACGCGGGTAAGATTATAAATATATATATCTTATTTATTAAATATTTACCGGAAAAAGTATCGGTCTCTTGCACGGACAATATCATCTAGGGGAGGACGCGCGCTTTTCGTACGATGGCTGCCATGTCAATTGGTCCTGTGCAATTTTTCATTACTACAATCTTTAAATATTTTCATTCGTTTGTTTAACTTTTTGAACTTTCACACTTTTACTCACTAACTCATTTTTTTAAAATTATTTTCAAGGAGAGTATGCCCGTGGATATGAGAATTTAGTAATGGGAGACTTAATTTTTTTTTTTTTAATAATTAATTAGCCTATCTTTTTGTCATTTTGTGTGACGCTGTCTCTTTCTCTCTGCTCGTTGTCAAATACTTGACTAGTGCATTTTATCGACGACTTTGTCGGTTTATTTCGTAATAATATTTATTCATATATTTTTAATGTTATTATTATGGATTATTTATTGCTAATTATTAGTTCATTTTATTTTGTTAGAACGTTCGAGAATATTTAGATTTTAGTGAGAGCTCCACGTTTACTAAATATTTTAATTTTATGTTGATTTTTATTTGAATTATTTTATATTTTAAATTATTTGTATTCACTGATAACAGATAAGCTAGTCGGTTCATCATCACGTTTATGTCTTTTGGATACCGATTTGTAATAAATTCAATTTTTTTTTGTCTAAACTGGTTTAATTATTTTGAAATAAAGTAGCGGTTAATTGCGTCTTGGTTTAACTAAAATAGTATTGTTTTGAGAGATTTAAAATATTCAAGTATTTTGATGAGTGTGAATGTAGCAGACATCAAATTTAAAATTATTAATAAATAGACTAAATAATTAATAAAATAAAATTTAAAAAAATGCGCGTTTAAAAAATTTGAAAATTATTAAGTGCATTTATTATAAATATTTTTTTATTTATTTATAGTTTTAAATTTGTCTAATGTCTGCTACATTCACACTCATGTATTTTGAGGTTGTAATTAAAACTAACCAAGATTTTAATAATTATTAATAATTACATTTGTTTGAAATTATTATTTTATTTATTAGTTATGTTGATACTAGTTGAATTAAAATTTTTAATTTATAAAACAATTTTTTTTTTGGTTTCAAAAAATTTGTGGGAATTTTTTTTAAATCTTATGTAAAAAATAATTTTTTTGTTTTTAAATGAAATGAGAAAAAAAAATTTTTAATGAGAAAAAGAAAATTAAAAAAAAAATAGTTTGAGTAGATGGTATTGTCAGATACTGAGAGTGTGGTGTGTTCGCCCTTTCAAAGAAGAAAATGGCGGCCACACATTTATACAAAGCACTCATGGGACGCGGATTAGCACGAAAATTACATTCATGTTTTCATGAAAAGTGATGACAATATTTTTTTTTTATTTTCATTTCATTTTATTTATACTTCTTGCCTGGAAATAAAATAAAATCTTGAACCCCAGGTTATTTATGAGCTAAATTTAATTTCGAGGAATAATATTCGGTGGAGTTTGTAATAAAAGTTTAATTAAACTTTTCGAGGATCGATAAGAGAATATATGTATATGAAATTTATTGATTTTTAGGGGAAGAAGACGTTGATGAGAGCAGTACTCAGGTAACGGCTGTTAACCCACCGCCTGAAGGTTCTTCTGATGCTGAGGATGCTCAAAGACCTGTAATTACTATTACTAATTCGATTGTTAATTAACAATTAATGACTATGACAAATTATTTACTAAATAAATAAATGTAAATATTTAACAGGAGGAGGATGACGATTATGAGCCAGAGGAACGTAAGAAAAAGAAAGGGAAAAAGAGGAAAGCTAGAGGTGAAGATAAAAAAGGAAAGAAAAAGAAGAAAAAGAAAAAATCAGACTCTGGAGATGTAATTTACATTTATTATTATTGTAAATTAATTAATTTTTTATCTCTGAAAATATAAATTTAATTGATTTTTAAAATAGGAGAGCGATTTTGGAGCAGAAGTTGCTGGTGAAGGAGCTGGTGAAGACAGTGACTATGCGAGTAATCGCAAAAGCAGAAAATCATCATCGAGAAAATCATCTGGCCATACATCATCCGCACCTGTACAGCAGGAACCAGCTACTGGAATGCCAACGATAGACGAAGTTTGCAGTACATTCGGTTTAACTGATATACAGATTGATTACACTGACGCCGATTTCCAGAACTTTACGACTTACAAATTGTTTCAACAACACGTGCGACCTCTTCTGGCAAAGGAGAATCCAAAGGTTTGCTATCGTTACCTGGAATTTTTATTAATTCATTAATTGTCAGTATAAAACTAATGACGACTTTTTTTTAGGTACCAATGTCCAAGTTGATGATGTTGGTAGCTGCTAAATGGCGTGATTTCTCGGAATTGAATCCTCATACACAACCAGATGCTGAAGTGTCAACGCAAAACGCTGATGAAGAAACCAGGAGTGTTAGACCAAATCGCGGTGCACCAATTCAAGAAGTGGAAGAAGATGAGGACGATGATGAGGACAGTGATCGTAAGAAAAAATCACGTGGTTCCCGTGCTAAGAAAGGCAAGAAAGCGTCCAAAGTACCCACACTTAAAATAAAACTGGGCAAACGTAAACGTGGAAGCTCTGTAAGTACTTATTGCTATTAATTATTGCCATTTATATGATTAAAACTATTACTTATTAATTTTTGTTTATCAGGATGAAGAAGCAGAAGGCAGTGCTGCAGGTTCTGATCGAGATTCTGACGTAGAATTTGAGCAAATGTTAGCAGACGCTGAAGAAGTACCCAGCACAGAAAGTAATGCCAAGGGTAGTGAAGATGTGGCCGCCGAACCACCAGCTGAGCCGCCAGTTCGCAGGAAGGCCAAGACAAAGATCGGAAATAAGTCGAAGAAGAAGAAGAAAACGAAGACGACGTCTAAGTTCCCAGATGGAGAGGAAAGTTTATAGGTAGAGTTAAGCTACCTGGCTTATGCGTTCATAGCTGTTGTTTATTTATTTTTACATTTTCATAATCATTGATTTTTAATAGCTGAATCTTCAATAGAGAACGCATATGCTTCGATGCTTAGCTCTGCCTTATTGTTTTAGTTTAAAAAAAAAAATTTAATTTAATGGATGATTTAAAATATCAAGTTACGGACTATTAGTGAATTTCCGACATTTAGAATGACCGATATATTATTTTATTTTAGACTGATCACCAGGATTACTGTGAAGTATGTCAACAAGGTGGTGAAATAATTCTCTGCGACACTTGTCCGCGTGCTTACCACTTGGTATGTTTGGAGCCTGAGCTGGAAGAGACTCCAGAGGGAAAATGGAGCTGTCCGCACTGCGAAGGCGAAGGTATTACAGGTATCTTAGATAAAAATCCTCTCCCTCGATCCACCTCATTAGTTGTTTGTTACCGTGAGAAAAGAAGGGCCCCTCCATTGTGTTGGTCTTTTTATTCTTTTTCTTTGTTTTGTTATAGTATTTGTTTATTTCTCTCACGCAAGGGTGAATATATTAATATACTTTTTGTTTGGTTGATCTTCAAGGTGCCGCTGATGATGACGATGAACACATGGAGTTCTGTCGTGTATGTAAAGACGGCGGTGAATTATTGTGCTGCGACAGCTGTACAAGTGCTTATCACACTCACTGTCTGAATCCACCGTTGTCAGAAATTCCTGATGGCGATTGGAAATGTCCACGGTGCTCTTGTCCACCGATAATGGGTAAAGTATCCAAAATATTAACATGGCGATGGAAAGAGTGTCCAGAGAGTCCATCAGAAGAGCCGTCAACGAGTAAAGCTGCTCCAAAGCAACGAAGAATGCGTGAATTCTTTGTAAAATGGGCTGAAATGTCTTACTGGCACTGTGACTGGATAAGTGAATTACAACTTGATGTATTTCATCCTCTCATGTTTCGTAATTACTCACGTAAGTATGATATGGATGAACCGCCAAAACTAGAAGAGCCACTCGACGAAAGTGATTCACGTTCAAAACGTAACAAGCGCGATTGTGCTGAAAATAAAGACAGTTATAATTTAGAAGATCGTTTCTTCAAGTACGGTATCAGACCCGAGTGGCTGATTATACATCGCGTTATCAATCATCGTCTACAGAGAGACGGACGCGCAACATATTTAGTTAAATGGCGTGATCTTGGATACGATCAGGCAACTTGGGAAGATGAGAATGCCGATATCCCGGGATTTAAACAAGCTATAGATTATTATTTGGACTTACGTGCGGCAAATTGTGCTGACGGACATACCTCGAGAAAGGGCAAAAAAGGTAAAGGTAAAAAATCTAAAACACGCGAATTAATTGATGACGAGGAACGACAGCCAAAACGATACACTCCGCCGCCAGACAAGCCTACAACTGATTTGAAGAAAAAATTCGAACGTCAACCCGATTACTTGGACGTCACTGGTATGCAGCTCCATCCTTATCAATTAGAAGGTCTCAATTGGTTGCGTTACTCATGGGGTCAAGGTATCGATACTATTCTTGCCGACGAGATGGGTCTCGGTAAAACTATACAGACAATTGTATTCTTGTATTCGCTGTACAAAGAAGGTCACTGTAAAGGGCCGTTCCTTGTTTCCGTTCCACTTTCAACTATTATAAATTGGGAGCGTGAGTTTGAAACATGGGCACCTGATTTTTACTGCGTTACATATGTCGGTGACAAAGACAGTCGTATTGTTATTCGTGAAAACGAATTGTCATTTGAAGAAGGCGCTGTACGAGGTGGTCGCGCATCTAAAATACGTTCATCATCAATTAAATTTAATGTACTGCTCACGAGTTACGAACTTATTTCTATTGATTCAGCGTGTTTAGGATCTATCGACTGGGCTGTGTTGGTTGTTGACGAAGCTCATCGTCTTAAATCCAATCAATCGAAATTCTTCAGATTACTAGCATCTTACAATATTGCTTACAAATTATTACTAACTGGTACACCCTTGCAAAATAATCTCGAAGAATTATTCCACTTGTTGAATTTCCTTTGTCGTGATAAGTTCAATGATTTGTCGGCATTCCAGAATGAATTCGCTGATATTTCGAAAGAAGAGCAGGTTAAAAAGTTACACGAAATGCTTGGGCCGCACATGTTGCGTAGGTTGAAAGCCGATGTACTAAAAAATATGCCAAGTAAATCAGAATTTATTGTTCGTGTTGAATTGTCACCGATGCAGAAAAAATATTACAAGTATATATTGACGAGAAACTTCGAAGCATTGAATCCAAAAGGTGGTGGTCAGCAAGTATCACTCTTAAATATTATGATGGATTTAAAGAAATGCTGTAATCATCCGTACTTATTCCCCGCGGCATCACAAGAAGCACCAACTGGTCCAAATGGAAACTACGAAGGAACGGCATTGATTAAAGCAGCTGGTAAATTAGTTCTTTTAAGTAGAATGTTAAAAAAATTACGGGATGATGGACACCGTGTTCTTATATTCTCACAAATGACTAAAATGTTGGATATATTGGAGGATTACTTGGAAGGCGAAGGTTATAAATACGAAAGAATAGATGGTAATATAACGGGTACACAGCGACAAGAGGCTATTGATAGATTTAATGCTCCAGGTGCTCAACAATTTGTATTTTTACTGTCAACACGTGCTGGTGGTCTTGGTATAAATTTAGCAACAGCTGACACTGTGATAATATACGATTCTGATTGGAATCCGCACAATGATATTCAAGCATTCAGTAGAGCACACAGAATCGGTCAAGCCAATAAAGTTATGATTTATCGATTTGTAACTCGTAATTCTGTTGAGGAACGTGTTACCCAAGTTGCCAAACGTAAGATGATGCTTACACATTTAGTTGTAAGACCTGGTATGGGTGGTAAAGGTGCTAATTTCAGTAAACAAGAGTTAGATGATATATTGCGTTTTGGTACTGAAGAATTGTTCAAAGAAGAAGAAGGTAAAGAAGACGAAGCTATTCATTATGACGACAAAGCTGTTACTGAATTGCTCGATCGTAGTAAAGAGGGTATCGAGCAAAAAGAAAATTGGGCAAATGAGTACTTAAGTTCATTTAAAGTTGCCTCTTATGTTACTAAGGAAGGTGAAACTGAGGAAGAAGCTGACACGGAAATTATAAAACAGGAAGCTGAGAATACTGATCCAGCTTACTGGATTAAATTGCTCAGGCATCATTACGAACAGCAGCAAGAGGATATGGCGAGAACACTCGGCAAAGGTAAACGTGTTAGGAAACAAGTCAATTACAATGACGGTGGTGTGACGGGCGACCAGGGTGCCCGCGATGATCAACCTTGGCAAGAGAATTTGTCGGATTACAATAGCGATTTCAGCGCACCCAGTGATGATGATAAGGAGGATGATGACTTTGATGAGAAAGGTGACGGTGACTTGTTGTCGCGTCGTAGTCGACGTCGTTTGGAACGACGTGACGAGAAAGACAGGCCATTGCCACCTTTACTTGCGCGTGTTAATGGAAATATTGAGGTATTATTAATGTTTTTGATTATTTATTACTAGTTATTTATTTTTGCACGCTTCGAACGCGAAACAGAGACTGACTTTTCAAGGTCACGCGATTTCCTCACATTAAATAGCATATATTATTTTTATATCATACTAACACGTTATGAAAAGCACATCAAGATAAACAGGGAACACTAATGAATAAGTCTGATACTTTTTTTAAGTTGTCCGATACGTATTAATATAAAAAATTTATCCTGGACGTCCATTAGTCAGTGGTAAAAAAAAAAAGTCGTGGTACGGATATCTATAGAATGACAATTTTTTTTCACCATCTTCAGAATTATAGAAAAAGTTCTGATCAGAAATCACTACTGTAGTCTTTCTTATTTTTTTATAATAAATCATCTGTTAAAACCGGCAATTTTACACATAAACAAACACACCGCAGCTATTTTTATTAAAAGTGTTCTTATCTTACTCTTTTTGTTGACTTATTACCGTATATTTACCATGCGAATTTCTATGAAAAAAAACCCGAGTGATTCAAACGTTTTTAAAATTTAATTTTCTAAAATATAACATTAGCGTTCGAGGCGTGCACTTTCGGACTTTCTAAATCTTTTTTTTTATTCATTAATTTATTTATTTATGAATTCTGTTTTTCTTTTTTTTTTTTCTTTTTTATTTATTATAGGTACTTGGCTTTAATGCTAGACAACGAAAGGCATTCTTAAATGCAATAATGCGTTACGGTATGCCACCTCAAGATGCCTTCAATTCGCAATGGTTAGTTGACCAGTAACATGATTTATATTTAATTCCTAAGTATTAATATATGATATAGTAAAATTTACAAGTAGAGCGAGAATTGTAGTTAGGACTGCTTTAATCTGTAGGTTGGTGCGAGACCTACGGGGGAAATCGGAAAAGAACTTCAAGGCCTACGTGTCACTCTTCATGCGTCATCTGTGTGAACCTGGTGCAGACAACGCTGAAACATTTGCCGACGGTGTACCACGTGAGGGCTTAAGTCGTCAGCATGTACTCACACGAATTGGTGTCATGTCATTGATTCGTAAAAAAGTACAAGAATTCGAACACATAAATGGTTATTACTCGATGCCAGAGATGATTCGTAAGCCAGTTGAGCCAGTTAAAACTGATGCCAATGCTGCTGCTGCTGTTGCAGCAGCTACAACGGCTGCAGCTACTGCAGCGTCAGCGACTGCCGCTGCTACCACAACAGCTGCTACTCCAGAAGCTTCAAGCACAACTGCAACAAGCAGCGGCAATGCAACTCCTGCTACTTCAACAGCACCCAGTCCCACTTCTACGGCAACATCAACGTCTGCGTCGACAACTCCAGCGCCAACGCCTATCGCGAGTTCAGCAACGGTAGCCGATGCTAAAGCAGCTGACGCTGCTGACGGTAAAGACGGTAAGGATGAGACGAAAGATAAAGATCCGAAGGAGAATAAAGATGAAACGAAAGATCCTAAAGAGACGACAGAAGTTACGGATGATAAGGAAAATAAAGATAAGGAGGATGAGGCCAAAAAAGATAAAGAAAATGAGGAATCAGTAGATAAAGATAAAGATAAAAGTGACGGTAAGAATGACAAAGATGCTGCTAAGCCAGAAGAAAAGACCTCGAGTGAACAGAAAGCTAGTGTTGATGCTGATGAAGATGTTGTGATTGTCAAAGACGACGATGAGGAGGAAAAGAAAGATGATAAAAGTAGCAATAAAGAAAAAGACACTAAAGAGAGTGAGCCGGAGGTTAAACCTAAGCGTAAATTTATGTTCAATATTGCTGATGGTGGTTTTACTGAATTACACACACTCTGGTTGAATGAAGAAAAAGCCGCGGTACCTGGTCGTGAATATGAAATCTGGCACCGAAGACACGACTACTGGCTTCTAGCTGGTATTGTCACACACGGATACGGCCGTTGGCAAGACATTCAGAACGACATTAGATTTGCTATCATCAATGAACCCTTTAAAATGGACGTTGGTAAAGGCAATTTTTTGGAAATTAAAAATAAATTCCTAGCACGGCGTTTCAAGCTCCTTGAGCAAGCACTGGTTATTGAAGAGCAACTAAGGAGAGCTGCGTATCTCAATCTAACTCAAGATCCAAACCATCCGGCGATGAGTTTGAACGCTAGATTTGCGGAAGTTGAGTGTCTTGCAGAGTCACATCAGCATCTCAGCAAAGAAAGTTTGGCTGGAAATAAACCAGCTAATGCAGTACTGCACAAAGTTCTTAATCAATTGGAAGAATTGTTGTCGGACATGAAATCGGACGTCAGTCGTTTACCTGCAACACTTGCACGTATACCACCAGTTGCACAACGGCTTCAAATGTCCGAACGGTCAATCCTCAGTCGATTGGCTGCTACAGCACCTGGTGCTGCCAATAATCAGACTGGACAAGCTGCACTACTGGCTCAACAATTCCCAGCAGGATTTTCTGGTGGCCAATTACAAGCTACTTTTGCTGGTGCTGCTAACTTTGGTAACTTTAGGCCACAATATTCTGTACCGGGACAACCACCTCAAGGTTTTACAGGTAATTAAAATTACAATATAAATATTAGTCTGTGCCAAATAAAATCGACAGTCTAATATCTAATATACATTCATATAAAGAATTCTATAAAATGTAATATATTAATTACCAACATTTGTTGCAGCTTAAATGTAATTAACTCGACCTAATTGGCAAATGATCGATAGAAGAAAAAGGAAAGGAAAAAAACAAGGCCCGTCAACAATAAGCACCCAATATTAAATAAATGATATATAAAGATTACGACGATAAACTATTATTAGTAATGATCAAGTGGATTTTTTACGCGGGCTGTAATTTTATTTTTGTTAATTAAAGTCACAGTGACTAGTTGAATTTTTTCACTAGATAAGGACCTAAGAGTAATGAAAAAAATAAAAAAAAAAATAAAAAGCTACACTTAAAATACGTACCAATAAAACAAATAAATCACATCTCCTGTATTTATTATCTGTAAATTTTGGCGTCGACTATTAACAGAAAAACAATCACATAAATGAAATAATAATAATAATAACAAAACCACAATTTTATATATTTAACAATTAAAAAACGCGTCTTTATAGTGAATTATAATCTATAAAAGCCTCGATTTTTTTTTCTTTTTATAAATGAATTAATATTCATAACCGTTCGATACAAAATTAAAGTAATTAATTTGAAAAATGAATTTAACAACTGCATTTAATTAAAAAAAAAAATTAATTGTAATTAATAGGAGCAGTATAATTTATTCTTTAACTTTTATAAGCAATAGATTATTATTATTAATTAAAATTATTATTAATTATAATTATTTTAGATATTATTATTACTTTCAATGCATTAAGTACAATTGTTTATTCAATAATAATTTTATAATTATTATTATAATATACAATCTTAGATGAAAAAAAAATAAATAAATAATAACGAAGTTATAATACCATCAGGCATTGAATTAATTATAATAGATAGCATTAATATGTTAGACATGTGAATTAACAATTAACAGATTGACATTTAGATAATGAAATTCATTATTTTAAAAAAGTAACATCCCTCCTACATGATAAATGTATCATCTTTTAAACAATTTGTCAAATATTTTTCATTGAAAAATATTTAATTGCAAGATTTGTGTATACTTTTTAATTATATTATTAATTATTATTATTAAAAAAATGATTAATTAAAAAAAATGTCTTGACTTACATTGTAAATTAAAATTTTCAATGTTTAATTCATTATTTTTTATCTTTGTTTGGTAATTAATGTATGTTATTTTTGATTTTTTTTTTTTTTTTTTCTATAAATTAAGAAAAAAAAATAAAATAAAAAAATATTATAATTAATCGTGATAAATTTTTGGATAATTAAAGTTTTCATGAAGATTTTTATTATTAATTGAAATTTATTCAAATAAAAATAAAGAAAAAAAAAATTACAAGTGTTGAGTGATTTAGATTGTATGTAATATTCCTAGCGCCAAAATAAATGAAAAATTAATGATTAATAATTAAATTATTACAATATTTAATGACAAGTTTTATTGATAATTTAAATTTATGATACTGAAGTTAGACGTCTTATAATTTTTAGATTTTTTTTAAGAGCCACAAGTTGAAAAAAAAAAATATTCTAAAATATTACACCCATAGTTTTTGAAATTTTCTAAATGTACATACTTTTGGTTTTTTTTTTTTGTCATTGACTTGTATAAAAAATCAAAAAATTGCTAATTGTCTATAAACTTCAGGATAATTTACATTTGAAAAATTGTTTTATTGATGGAGAGATGTAAAGATGACTCGTTGGACTGATCTTCAGTTAATTGAATTCATTTGACGGCTTATTTATTCTGCTTCTGCTGAACCATTTCACGGATACTGTCCTTACTCTCCTGCAAGCTCTGTGTCAATTTTGTTTTATTGTTTTCGAGAGTTGATATTTTTTCATCTGCGTTTTTTATCCTTGTCTGAAGTCCTGATTTAATGCTGGCGATGTCGTCAAGTAAAAACATTCTGCCCACGGACTCGTAAGTTTTCGTATTTGCTGGTAAATTGGCAACTTCGGCGATTGTTAATTCAGACCTTTGCTTAGACCTTTTGAGTGAATCTATTTGCAAATCCGCTAACTTTATTTTTTGTGCCGTATCTGTTACTTTTTCTTGTAACTCACTGAAGGCTTTTACTAATTCTTCATCTCGTGCACGTGCCATTTTTATTTATTTTTTTGTAAGTTTTGTTTTTCAATTCAACAAAGCAAATATTCAAACAATAAAATTGTTGAGTAAGATAATAGCAAACTTACGAAAATTATTAATTATTTGTACACAAATTAATTATAGTTTTTTATGGTTAGGTTTTATTTGGCAATGTAATTTTATCGTTTACTGTCAGAAATATTTAGAGTCATCTGGTTATGGTATTTTATCCTTTTTTCCATTGCTGCAGTTGGTAATAAAGGAATATTATTTTTGATCTATATCGGTAATTTATTTATTGATTATTAATATATTAATATATTTGACTTTTATATCAGAAGTTCGAGTAATGAGACATAGATATTGTTGTAATTAAATTTTTAACATTTGAGTTTATTTAATTTAATCTGCAGAGGTGTAAATAAAGTGAAAAATAAAAATGCACAGAAATTAAATTATTATTAAAATAGACACGAGTGTGAATGTAGCAGACTATAAATAAATAGAGTAAATAATTTAAAAAATGATATTTATAATAAATGCACTTATCAGTTTCTTAATTTTTTAAATGCGCATTTTTTAAAAATTTTATTTTATTAATTATTTACTCTATGTATTAATAATTTAAAATTTTTCTGATGTTTGCTACATTCACACTCATAAATAGATTTAGAATGGGGTGCCATCTTTTTGTCCTAACAACAAGTTCTTTCGAGTCGAGAAATATTTCGATTAAATATTATTCCCGGTATAGTTAAGAGTCAAATGATGTTAATAACGACTGTATTTATTTCTAGTAGATGTTTGAGACAGATTTGTAATCAGTCAGTTGTATTTAATGTTGTTTCCTTTAAATACAGATGGGTGATAATAGCAGTACGATAAGGTGACTTAGTAATGTAAAAAGATTTCCAATTATGAAGAGTTGAACATCGAACTGATGTCATGTATTTGCATACAGTGATTAAGTCGGATATAAAATGTTACATTCGTATTTGTTGCTATCATGAACAATAGTCTTTAATCAATTAAAACAACGATAATTTGATGCATTAGTATTTTATACTCTTTTTAAAATGAGTCAAATTGATTGAAAGCAATTTACTTATAATGCCAGTTGAATTTTTGTCTAGCCTTATTTAAGTTAACAATAATTTCGAGTCAGCGATTGTATGTGGCCAACAAACTTGGCAGCATCGAAAGTTGTAGCAAGTAGAAGTTTATTCTCGTGCGATTCTGTGGTAGCAGTATATAATACCAAATAAACTGTATACTAGAGTATATAGTGGTACCAACTTTTATAATTTTTATATCTCAGAAGATAAAGTAGATCTTGAATGGTAACTCTAAGGGTAAGGTTTATTTCCCCGAAGACTATACCCTGATAGCCAAGTTGGCGAGAAACTGACGAGAAACTTGCAGCCGCAACTGGACACTAAGTTGACCGCCAACAGTTGGTACCTCCAATAGTTGATAGACATTTTCTAAGAAAGTTGGTGGCAAAAGTTGGAAATTCAATAAGTTGACGATCACTTTCTGAGAAAGTTGGCGGTAACTTGTAGCCAAAAGTTGCAAAAGCTGGAGTTGTAGATAACTTGTCGTCAAGTTGGTCGGAAACTAATGAATGACCAACTTTTTCACGATCAACTCGTGTTATCAGGGATTATAAAATCACGAATGAAATTATTATCGACATAGAAGAATATTAATAAAGTTTCAATATCGACAGATAGATGGCAGTTTGGATGCAATAAATGAACATTGTGGAAATTTATTGGAATAAGCGTTCATATCAAGAACAGCTATGAGTATGATGTAGTATAACCTTGACAGACTGGAGTGGGGAAGTACCGGTCATAATTTAAAATCTCGATAGCAATTTAAAAGTAATATATGAATAAATTGTAGTCTAGTTGATTTTTTTTCAGAACGCCGATGGAAAATAAGACCAGGAATAAGGCTCCTAGGGCCCATAAAATTTGTTAAGAGAGTATTCTGGTTTAAAAATTTGAAAAAATCGATTAACTTTTTTTTGTATATTTTTTAAGTTTAGATTCTCAAAAATATGCCCTTGAACGGATTTTTGAAAATTCGAATTATTTTCGGAGATACATAGGATTTTGTGACGCGGCATCTAAGCCGGCCAAGTGCAGTATATCGCACATTGATCGGTAGCTGTTGCCGAACGACTTGGAGACTCGTTCTTTTCAAGAAGAAGGCCCAATATATGGACCTGGGATGACCAATTGATCCCAAGTGAGTACGCTGCTTAAAAAATCCGATAGATTCTTATAGCTGTATGTATAAGACCCTATACTTAACTATAGCATTTCTCATATAACTCATTAATTCTAAAAAAATCTCTATCGGAACGGATGACAATTTATTGGATTCTATGAGATTTTCTAAGAGGGTATTAAATATTATCTGAGTTATTTTACTGAAATTGTTTCTCAAACTTCAAACGCGTTTTTCGCAATTGCCATATGATTATTAATAGCACTATCCAAGTGTCCGTTTGCTATAAAACGGGAAGCCTGAACTGCTGTGGTGAATATTACATAATTCTGTAACTATAACTTAGAGATGTATTGCAATACCAAGCCTATATATGTTGAAAAAAAGCATGGCCTTCGAGTATGTTGTCATATAATCAGTAATTGCACTATCTGAGTGCCGGTTTACTCTTAAACAGGTAGTCTGAACTGCAGCAATAAATAGTGGAAAATTATGTGTCTATTTTTCAGAGAAACATGATGGGAAATAGTCCAAATATATATAATAATGGCCTAGCCTAGTAGCACATTGCCATATAATTATTAATAGGACTATCCAAGTGCCCGTTAACCATAAAACGGAAAGTCTAAACTACTGCATAAAGTCTAAACTATTTCAGTTTAAAGGTGATCTTTTGAAGAAGCTGCATTTTAGCCCAAATATGGTTTCAGCTACATTGGTCACCAATGTCGAGACAGTGTGCGAAAAAATCAATCATAAATGAATGAAAATTGTAAGAAAAAGTGTCAGCTACAAGATAGGCGGACGGAACAAGTAAGATTTTGAGTAGATCGAAAGTTATTTCAGTTTAAAGGTGATCTTTTGAAGAAGCTGCATTTTAGCCCAAATATCGTTTCAGCTACATTGGTCACCAATGTCGGGACAGTGTGCGAAAAAATCAATCATGAATAGACGAGAATTGTAGGGAAAAGTGTCAGCTACAAGATAGGTGGACGGAACAAGTGAGATTTTAAGTAGACCGAAAGTTATTCCAGTTTAAAAGTGATCTTTTGAAGAAGCTGCATTGTAGCCCAAATATCGTTTCAGCTACATTGGTCACCAATGTGGGGACAGTGTGCGAAAAAATCAATCATAAATAGACGAGAATTGTAGGGAAAAGTGTCAGCTACAAGATAGGCGGACGGAACAAGTGAGATTTTGAGTAGACCGAAAGTTATTCCAGTTTAAATGTGTTTGTCTGCAGAAGCTGCATCTTAGCCCAATTCTCATCTCAGCTACATTGATCCCAAATGTCAGGTCAGCGTGAGGTAAAATCGATCATGAATAACTCGGAATTGTAGAAAAAAGTGTCAGCTACAAGACAGGCGGACGGAACAAGTGAGATTTTGAGTAGATCAAAAGTTATTTCAGTTTATAGGTGTTTTTTTGAAGAAGCTGCATTTTAGCCCAAATATCGTTTCAGCTACATTAGTCACCAATGTCGGGACAGTGAGCGAAAAAATCAATCATGAATAGATGAGAATTGTAGGAAAAAGTGTCAGCTACAAGATAGGCGGACAGAACAAGTGAGATTTTGAGTAGATCGAAAGTTATGCCAGTTTACAGGTGATCGTCTACAGGAGCTGCATTTCAGCCCAAATATCATTTCAGCTACATTGGTCACCAATGTCGGGACAGTGTGCGAAAAAATCAATCATGAATAGACGAGAATTGTAGGGAAAAGTGTCAGCTACAAGATAGGCGGACGGTACAAGTGAGATTTTAAGTAGACCGAAAGTTATTCCAGTTTAAAAGTGATCTTTTGAAGAAGCTGCATTTTAGCCCAAATATCGTTTCAGCTACATTGGTCACCAATGTCGGGACAGTGTGCGAAAAAATCAATCATGAATAGATGAGAATTGTAGGGAAAAGTGTCAGCTACAAGATAGGCGGACAGAACAAGTGAGATTTTGAGTAGATCGAAAGTTATTTCAGTTTAAAGGTGATCTTCTGAAGAAGCTGCGTTTTAGCCCAAATATCGTTCCAGCTACATTGGTCACCAATGTCGGGACAGTGTACGAAAAAATCAATCATGAATAGATGAGAATTGTAGGGAAAAGTGTCAGCTACAAGATAGGCGGACGGAACAAGTGAGATTTTGAGTAGACCGAAAGTTATTCCAGTTTAAGTGTGTTTGACTGCAGGAGCTGCATCTTAGCCCAATTCTCATCTCAGCTACATTGATCCCAAATGTCAGGTCAGTGTAAGGTAAAATCGCTCATGAATAACTCGAAATTGTAGAAAAAAGTGTCAGCTACAAGATAGGCGGACAGAACAAGTGAGATTTTGAGTAGATCGAAAGTTATTTCAGTTTAAAGGTGATCTTCTGAAGAAGCTGCGTTTTAGCCCAAATATCGTTCCAGCTACATTGGTCACCAATGTCGGGACAGTGTACGAAAAAATCAATCATGAATAGATGAGAATTGTAGGGAAAAGTGTCAGCTACAAGATAGGCGGACGGAACAAGTGAGATTTTGAGTAGATCAAAAGTTATTTCAGTTTATAGGTGATCGTCTGCAGGAGCTGCATTTTAGCCCAAATATCATCTCAGCTACATTGGTCACCAATGTCGGGACAGTGTACGAAAAAATCAATCATGAATAGATGAGAATTGTAGGGAAAAGTGTCAGCTACAAGATAGGCGGACGGAACAAGTGAGATTTTGAGTAGACCGAAAGTTATTCCAGTTTAAATGTGTTCGTCTGCAGAAGCTGCATCTTAGCCCAATTCTCATCTCAGCTACATTGGTCACCAATGTCGGGACAGTGTGCGAAAAAATCAATCATGAATAGATGAGAATTGTAGGGAAAAGTGTCAGCTACAAGATAGGCGGACGGAACAAGTGAGATTTTGAGTAGATCGAAAGTTATTTCAATTTATAGGTGATCTTTTGAAGAAGCTGCATTTTAGCCCAAATATCGTTCCAGCTACATTGGTCACCAATGTCGGGACAGTGTGCGAAAAAATCAATCATGAATAGACAAGAATTGTAGGGAAAAGTGTCAGCTACAAGATAGGCGGACAGAACAAGTGAGATTTTGAGTAGATCGAAAGTTATGCCAGTTTACAGGTGATCGTCTACACGAGCTGCATTTCAGCCCAAATATCATTTCAGCTACATTGGTCACCAATGTCGGGACAGTGTGCGAAAAAATCAATCATGAATAGACAAGAATTGTAGGGAAAAGTGTCAGCTACAAGATAGGCGGACAGAACAAGTGAGATTTTGAGTAGATCGAAAGTTATGCCAGTTTAAAGGTGATCTTTTGATGAAGCTGCATTTTAGCCCAAATATCATTTCAGCTACATTGGTCACCAATGTCAGGACAGTGTGCGATAAAATCAATCATGGATAGATGAAAATTGTAGGGAAAAGTGTAAGCTACAAGATAGGCGGACGGAACGAGTGCGATTTTGAGTAGATCGAAAGTTATACCAGTTTACAGGTGATCGTCTACACGAGCTGCATTTCAGCCCAAATATCATTTCAGCTACATTGGTCACCAATGTCGGGACAGTGTGCGAAAAAATCAATCATGAATAGACAAGAATTGTAGGGAAAAGTGTAAGCTACAAGATAGGCGGACGGAACAAGTGAGATTTTGAGTAGATCGAAAGTTATGCCAGTTTAAAGGTGATTTTTTGAAGAAGCTGCATTTTAGCCCAAATATCATTTCAGCTACATTGGTCACCGATGTCGGGACAGTGTGCGAAAAAATCAATCATAAATGAATGCAAATTGTAGGGAAAAATGTCAGCTACAAGATAGGCGGACGGAACAAGTGAGATTTTGAGTAGATCGAAAGTTATACCAGTTTACAGGTGATCGTCTACACGAGCTGCATTTCAGCCCAAATATCATTTTAGCTTTATTGGTCACCAATGTCGGGACAGTGTGCGAAAAAATCAGTTATACATGAATGAAAATTGTAGGGAAAAGTGTTAGCTACAAGATAGGCGGACAGAACGAGTGAGATTTTGAGTAGATCGAAAGTTATGCCAGTCTACAGGTGATCGTCTACAGGAGCTGCATTTCACCCCAAATATCATTTCAGCTACATTGGTCACCAATGTCGGGACAGTGTGCGAAAAAATCAATCATGAATAGACAAGAATTGTAGGGAAAAGTGTAAGCTACAAGATAGGCGGACGGAACAAGTGAGATTTTGAGTAGATCGAAAGTTATACCAGTTTACAGGTGATCGTCTACACGAGCTGCATTTCAGCCCAAATATCATTTTAGCTTTATTGGTCACCAATGTCGGGACAGTGTGCGAAAAAATCAGTTATACATGAATGAAAATTGTAGGGAAAAGTGTTAGCTACAAGATAGGCGGACAGAACGAGTGAGATTTTGAGTAGATCGAAAGTTATGCCAGTCTACAGGTGATCGTCTACAGGAGCTGCATTTCACCCCAAATATCATTTCAGCTACATTGGTCACCAATGTCGGGACAGTGTGCGAAAAAATCAATCATGAATAGATGAGAATTGTAGGGAAAAGTGTCAGCTACAAGATAGGCGGACAGAACAAGCGCGATTTTGAGTAGATCGAAAGTTATTTCAATTTATAGGTCATCTTTTGAAGAAGCTGCATTTTAGCCCAAATATCGTTCCAGCTACATTGGTCACCAATGTCGGGACAGTGTGCGAAAAAATCAATCATGAATAGATGAGAATTGTAGAAAAAAGTATCAGCTACAAGACAGGCGGACGGAACAAGTGAGATTTTGAGTAGATCGAAAGTTATTTCAATTTATAGGTGATCTTTTGAAGAAGCTGCATTTTAGCCCAAATATCGTTCCAGCTACATTGGTCACCAATGTCGGGACAGTGTGCGAAAAAATCAATCATAAATGAATGCAAGTTGTAGGGAAAAATATCAGCTACAAGATAGGCGGACGGAACAAGTGAGATTTTGAGTAGATCGAAAGTTATACCAGTTTACAGGTGATCGTCTACACGAGCTGCATTTCAGCCCAAATATCATTTCAGCTACATTGGTCACCAATGTCGGGACAGTGTGCGAAAAAATCAATCATGAATAGACAAGAATTGAAGGGAAAAGTGTCAGCTACAAGATAGGCGGACAGAACAAGTGAGATTTTGAGTAGATCGAAAGTTATGCCAGTTTACAGGTGATCGTCTACACGAGCTGCATTTCAGCCCAAATATCATTTTAGCTACATTGGTCACCAATGTCGGGACAGTGTGCGAAGAAATCAATCATGGATAGATGAGAATTGTAGGGAAAAGTGTCAGCTACAAGATAGGCGGACAGAACAAGTGAGATTTTGAGTAGATCGAAAGTTATACCAGTTTACAGGTGATCGTCTACACGAGCTGCATTTCAGCCCAAATATCATTTTAGCTTTATTGGTCACCAATGTCAGGACAGTGTGCGATAAAATCAATCATGGATAGATGAAAATTGTAGGGAAAAGTGTAAGCTACAAGATAGGCGGACGGAACAAGTGCGATTTTGAGTAGATCGAAAGTTATGCCAGTTTACAGGTGATCGTCTACAGGAGCTGCATTTCAGCCCAAATATCATTTTAGCTTTATTGGTCACCAATGTCGGGACAGTGTGCGAAAAAATCAATCATGAATAGACAAGAATTGTAGGGAAAAGTGTCAGCTACAAGATAGGCGGACGGAACAAGTGAGATTTTGAGTAGATCGAAAGTTATGCCAGTCTACAGGTGATCGTCTACAGGAGCTGCATTTCACCCCAAATATCATTTCAGCTACATTGGTCACCAATGTCGGGACAGTGTGCGAAAAAATCAATCATGAATAGATGAGAATTGTAGGGAAAAGTGTCAGCTACGAGATAGGCGGACAGAACAAGCGAGATTTTGAGTAGATCGAAAGTTATTTCAGTTTAAAGGTGATCTTTTGAAGAAGCTGCATTTTAGCCCAAACATCATTTCAGCTACATTGGTCACCGATGTCGGGACAGTGTGCGAAAAAATCAGTTATACATGAATGAAAATTGTAGGGAAAAGTGTTAGCTACGAGATAGGCGGACAGAACAAGTGAGATTTTGAGTAGATCGAAAGTTATTTCAGTTTAAAGGTGATCTTTTGAAGAAGCTGCATTTTAGCCCAAATATCATTTCAGCTACATTGGTCACCGATGTCGGGACGGTGTGCGAAAATATCAATCATGAATAGATGAAAATTGTAGGGAAAAGTGTAAGCTACAAGATAGGCGGACAGAACAAGTGCGATTTTGAGTAGATCGAAAGTTATGCCAGTTTACACGTGATCGTCTACAGGAGCTGCATTTCAGCCCAAATATAATTTCAGCTACATTGGTCACCAATGTCGGGACAGTGTGCGAAAAAATCAATCATGAATAGACGAGAATTGTAGGGCAAAGTGTCAGCTACAAGATAGGCGGACAGAACAAGTAAGATTTTGAGTAGATCGAAAGTTATGCCAGTTTACAGGTGATCGTCTACACGAGCTGCATTTCAGCCCAAATATCATTTTAGCTACATTGGTCACCAATGTCGGGACAGTGTGCGAAAAAATCAATCATGGATAATTGAGAATTGTAGAGAAATGTGTCAGCTACAAGATAAGCGGACAGAACAAGTGAGATTTTGAGTAGATCGAAAGTTATTTCAGTTTAAAGGTGATCTTTTCAAGGAGCTGCATTTCAGCCCAAATATCATTTTAGCTACATTGGTCACCAATGTCGGGACAGTGTGCGAAAAAATCAATCATGGATAGATAAGAATTGTAGGGAAAAATGTCAGCTACAGGATAGGCGGACGGAACAAGTGCGATTTTGAGTAGATCGAAAGTTATGCCAGTTTACAGGTGATCGTCTACACGAGCTGCATTTCAGCCCAAATATCATTTTAGCTTTATTGGTCACCAATGTCAGGACAGTGTGCGATAAAATCAATCATGGATAGATGAAAATTGTAGGGAAAAGTGTAAGCTACAAGATAGGCGGACGGAACAAGTGCGATTTTGAGTAGATCGAAAGTTATACCAGTTTACAGGTGATCGTCTACACGAGCTGCATTTCAGCCCAAATATCATTTTAGCTTTATTGGTCACCAATGTCGGGACAGTGTGCGAAAAAATCAGTTATACATGAATGAAAATTGTAGGGAAAAGTGTTAGCTACAAGATAGGCGGACGGAACAAGTGCGATTTTGAGTAGATCGAAAGTTATACCAGTTTACAGGTGATCGTCTACACGAGCTGCATTTCAGCCCAAATATCATTTTAGCTTTATTGGTCACCAATGTCGGGACAGTGTGCGAAAAAATCAGTTATACATGAATGAAAATTGTAGGGAAAAGTGTTAGCTACAAGATAGGCGGACAGAACGAGTGAGATTTTGAGTAGATCGAAAGTTATTTCAGTTTAAAGGTGATATTTTAAAGAAGCTGCATTTTAGCCCAAATATCATTTCAGCTACATTGGTCACCGATGTCGGGACGGTGTGCGAAAATATCAATCATAAATGAATGCAAATTGTAGGGAAAAATGTCAGCTACAAGATAGGCGGACGGAACAAGTGAGATTTTGAGTAGATCGAAAGTTATTTTAGTTTAAAGGTGATCTTTTGATGAAGCTGCATTTCAGCCCAAATATCATTTCAGCTACATTGGTCACCAATGTCGGGACAGTGTGCGAAAAAATCAAACATGAATAGATGAGAATTGTAGGGAAAAGTGTCAGCTACAAGATAGGCGGACAGAACGAGTGAGATTTTGAGTAGATCGAAAGTTATGCCAGTCTACAGGTGATCGTCTACAGGAGCTGCATTTCACCCCAAATATCATTTCAGCTACATTGGTCTCCAATGTCGGGACAGTGTGCGAAAAAATCAATCATGAATAGATGAGAATTGTAGGGAAAAGTGTCAGCTACAAGATAGGCGGACAGAACAAGCGAGATTTTGAGTAGATCGAAAGTTATTTCAGTTTAAAGGTGATCTTTTGAAGAAGCTGCATTTCAGCCCAAATATCATTTCAGCTACATTGGTCACCAATGTCGGGACAGTGTGCGAAAAAATCAATCATGAATAGATGAGAATTGTAGGGAAAAGTGTCAGCTACAAGATAGGCGGACGGAACAAGTGAGATTTTGAGTAGATCGAAAGTTATGCCAGTTTACAGGTGATCGTCTACAGGAGCTGGATTTCAGCCCAAATATCATTTCAGCTACATTGGTCACCAATGTCGGGACAGTGTGCGAAAAAATCAATCATGAATAGATGAGAATTGTAGGGAAAAGTGTCAGCTACAAGATAGGCGGACGGAACAAGTGAGATTTTGAGTAGATCGAAAGTTATGCCAGTTTACAGGTGATCGTCTACAGGAGCTGGATTTCAGCCCAAATATCATTTCAGCTACATTGGTCACCAATGTCGGGACAGTGTGCGAAAAAATCAAACATGAATAGATGAGAATTGTAGGGAAAAGTGTCAGCTACAAGATAGGCGGACAGAACAAGTGAGATTTCGAGTAGTTTGAAAGTTATTTTAGTTTAAAGGTGATCTTTTGATGAAGCTGCATTTTAGCCCAAATATCATTTCAGCTACATTGGTCACCAATGTCGGGACAGTGTGCGAAAAAATCAATCATGAATAGTTAAGAATTATAGGGAAAAGTGTCAGCTACAAGATAGGCGGACAGAACAAGTGAGATTTTGAGTAGATCGAAAGTTATGCCAGTTTACAGGTGATCGTCTACACGAGCTGCATTTCAGCCCAAATATCATTTTAGCTTTATTGGTCACCAATGTCGGGACAGTGTGCGAAAAAAGCAATCATGAATAGATGAGAATTGTAGGGAAAAGTGTCAGCTACAAGATAGGCAGACAGAACAAGTGAGATTTTGAGTAGATCGAAAGTTATTTTAGTTTAAAGGTGATCTTTTGATGAAGCTGCATTTTAGCCCAAATATCATTTCAGCTACATTGGTCACCAATGTCGGGACAGTGTGCGAAAAAATCAATCATGAATAGATGAGAATTGTAGGGAAAAGTGTCAGCTACAAGATCGGCGGACAGAACAAGTGAGATTTCGAGTAGTTCTAAAGTTATTTTAGTTTAAAGGTGATCTTTTGATGAAGCTGCATTTTAGCCCAACTATCATTTCAGCTACATTGGTCACCAATGTCGGGACAGTGTGCGAAAAAATCAATCATGAATAGATGAGAATTGTAGGGAAAAGTGTCAGCTACAAGATAGGCGGACAGAACAAGTGAGATTTTGAGTAGATCGAAAGTTATGCCAGTTTAAAGGTGATCTTTTGATGAAGCTGCATTTTAGCCCAAATATCATTTCAGCTACATTGGTCACCAATGTCGGGACAGTGTGCGAAAAAATCAATCATGAATAGATGAGAATTGTAGGGAAAAGTGTCAGCTACAAGATAGGCGGACAGAACAAGTGAGATTTTGAGTAGATCGAAAGTTATGCCAGTTTAAAGGTGATCTTTTGATGAAGCTGCATTTCAGCCCAAATATCATTTCAGCTACATTGGTCACCAATGTCGGGACAGTGTGCGAAAAAATCAATCATGAATAGATGAGAATTGTAGGGAAAAGTGTCAGCTACAAGATAGGCGGACAGAACAAGTGAGATTTTGAGTAGATCGAAAGTTATGCCAGTTTAAAGGTGATCTTTTGATGAAGCTGCATTTTAGCCCAAATATCATTTCAGCTACATTGGTCACCAATGTCGGGACAGTGTGCGAAAAAATCAATCATGAATAGATGAGAATTGTAGGGAAAAGTGTCAGCTACAAGATAGGCGGACAGAACAAGTGAGATTTTGAGTAGATCGAAAGTTATGCCAGTTTAAAGGTGATCTTTTGATGAAGCTGCATTTCAGCCCAAATATCATTTCAGCTACATTGGTCACCAATGTCGGGACAGTGTGCGAAAAAATCAAACATGAATAGATGAGAATTGTAGGGAAAAGTGTCAGCTACAAGATAGGCGGACAGAACAAGTGAGATTTTGAGTAGATCGAAAGTTATGCCAGTTTAAAGGTGATCTTTTGATGAAGCTGCATTTCAGCCCAAATATCATTTCAGCTACATTGGTCACCAATGTCAGGACAGTGTGCGAAAAAATCAGTTATACATGAATGAAAATTGTAGGGAAAAGTGTTAGCTACAAGATAGGCGGACGGAACAAGTGCGATTTTGAGTAGATCGAAAGTTATACCAGTTTACAGGTGATCGTCTACACGAGCTGCATTTCAGCCCAAATATCATTTTAGCTTTATTGGTCACCAATGTCGGGACAGTGTGCGAAAAAATCAATCATACATGAATGAAAATTGTAGGGAAAAGTGTTAGCTACAAGATAGGCGGACAGAACAAGTGAGATTTTGAGTAGATCGAAAGTTATGCCAGTTTACAGGTGATCGTCTACAGGAGCTGCATTTCAGCCCAAATATCATTTTAGCTTTATTGGTCACCAATGTCGGGACAGTGTGCGAAAAAATCAGTTATACATGAATGAAAATTGTAGGGAAAAGTGTTAGCTACAAGATAGGCGGACGGAACAAGTGCGATTTTGAGTAGATCGAAAGTTATACCAGTTTACAGGTGATCGTCTACACGAGCTGCATTTCAGCCCAAATATCATTTTAGCTTTATTGGTCACCAATGTCGGGACAGTGTGCGAAAAAATCAGTTATACATGAATGAAAATTGTAGGGAAAAGTGTTAGCTACAAGATAGGCGGACGGAACAAGTGCGATTTTGAGTAGATCGAAAGTTATACCAGTTTACAGGTGATCGTCTACACGAGCTGCATTTCAGCCCAAATATCATTTTAGCTTTATTGGTCACCAATGTCGGGACAGTGTGCGAAAAAATCAGTTATACATGAATGAAAATTGTAGGGAAAAGTGTTAGCTACAAGATAGGCGGACAGAACGAGTGAGATTTTGAGTAGATCGAAAGTTATGCCAGTCTACAGGTGATCGTCTACAGGAGCTGCATTTCACCCCAAATATCATTTCAGCTACATTGGTCACCAATGTCGGGACAGTGTGCGAAAAAATCAATCATGAATAGATGAGAATTGTAGGGAAAAGTGTCAGCTACAAGATAGGCGGACAGAACAAGCGAGATTTTGAGTAGATCGAAAGTTATTTCAGTTTAAAGGTGATCGTTTGAAGAAGCTGCATTTTAGCCCAAATATCGATTCAGCTACATTGGTCACCGATGTCGGGACGGTGTGCGAAAATATCAATCATGAATAGATGAAAATTGTAGGGAAAAGTGTCAGCTACAAGATAGGCGGACAGAACAAGCGAGATTTTGAGTAGATCGAAAGTTATTTCAGTTTAAAGGTGATCTTTTGAAGAAGCTGCATTTCAGGCCAAATATCATTTCAGCTACATTGGTCACCAATGTCGGGACAGTGTGCGAAAAAATCAATCATAAATGAATGAAAATTGTAGGGAAAAGTGTCAGCTACAAGATAGGCGGACAGAACAAGCGAGATTTTGAGTAGATCGAAAGTTATTTCAGTTTAAAGGTGATCTTTTTAAGAAGCTGCATTTCAGCCCAAATATCATTTTAGCTACATCGGTCACCAATGTCAGGACAGTGTGCGATAAAATCAATCATGGATAGATGAAAATTGTAGGGAAAAGTGTAAGCTACAAGATAGGCGGACGGAACAAGTGAGATTTTGAGTAGATCGAAAGTTATGCCAGTTTACAGGTGATCGTCTACAGGAGCTGGATTTCAGCCCAAATATCATTTCAGCTACATTGGTCACCAATGTCGGGACAGTGTGCGAAAAAATCAATCATGAATAGATGAGAATTGTAGGGAAAAGTGTCAGCTACAAGATAGGCGGACGGAACAAGTGAGATTTTGAGTAGATCGAAAGTAATGCCTGTTTACAGGTGATCGTCTACAGGAGCTGGATTTCAGCCCAAATATCATTTCAGCTACATTGGTCACCAATGTCGGGACAGTGTGCGAAAAAATCAATCATGAATAGATGAGAATTGTAGGGAAAAGTGTCAGCCACAAGATAGGCGGACAGAACAAGTGAGATTTTGAGTAGATCGAAAGTTATGCCAGTTTACAGGTGATCGTCTACAGGAGCTGGATTTCAGCCCAAATATCATTTCAGCTACATTGGTCACCAATGTCGGGACAGTGTGCGAAAAAATCAATCATGAATAGATGAGAATTGTAGGGAAAAGTGTCAGCTACAAGATAGGCTTACAGAACAAGTGAGATTTCGAGTAGTTCGAAAGTTATTTTAGTTTAAAGGTGATCTTTTGATGAAGCTGCATTTTAGCCCAAATATCATTTCAGCTACATTGGTCACCAATGTCGGGACAGTGTGCGAAAAAATCAATCATGGATAGATGAAAATTGTAGGGAAAAGTGTAAGCTACAAGATAGGCGGACGGAACAAGTGAGATTTTGAGTAGATCGAAAGTTATGCCAGTTTACAGGTGATCGTCTACACGAGCTGCATTTCAGCCCAAATATCATTTTAGCTACATTGGTCACCAATGTCGGGACAGTGTGCGAAAAAATCAATCATGGATAATTGAGAATTGTAGAGAAATGTGTCAGCTACAAGATAAGCGGACAGAACAAGTGAGATTTTGAGTAGATCGAAAGTTATTTCAGTTGAAAGGTGATCTTTTTAAGGAGCTGCATTTCAGCCCAAATATGGTTTCAGCTACATTGGTCACCAATGTCGGGACAGTGTGCGAAAAAATCAATCATGAATAGATAAGAATTGTAGGGAAAAATGTCAGCTACAGGATAGGCGGACGGAACAAGTGCGATTTTGAGTAGATCGAAAGTTATGCCAGTTTACACGTGATCGTCTACAGGAGCTGCATTTCAGCCCAAATATCATTTTAGCTTTATTGGTCACCAATGTCAGGACAGTGTGCGATAAAATCAATCATGGATAGATGAAAATTGTAGGGAAAAGTGTCAGCTACAGGATAGGCGGACGGAACAAGTGCGATTTTGAGTAGATCGAAAGTTATGCCAGTTTACAGGTGATCGTCTACAGGAGCTGGATTTCAGCCCAAATATCATTTCAGCTACATTGGTCACCAATGTCGGGACAGTGTGCGAAAAAATCAATCATGAATAGTTGAGAATTATAGGGAAAAGTGTCAGCTACAAGATAGGCGGACAGAACAAGTGAGATTTTGAGTAGATCGAAAGTTATGCCAGTTTACAGGTGATCGTCTACAGGAGCTGGATTTCAGCCCAAATATCATTTCAGCTACATTGGTCACCAATGTCGGGACAGTGTGCGAAAAAATCAATCATGAATAGATGAGAATTGTAGGGAAAAGTGTCAGCTACAAGATAGGCGGACAGAACAAGTGAGATTTTGAGTAGATCGAAAGTTATGCCAGTTTAAAGGTGATCTTTTGATGAAGCTGCATTTCAGCCCAAATATCATTTCAGCTACATTGGTCACCAATGTCGGGACAGTGTGCGAAAAAATCAAACATGAATAGATGAGAATTGTAGGGAAAAGTGTCAGCTACAAGATAGGCGGACAGAACAAGTGAGATTTTGAGTAGATCGAAAGTTATGCCAGTTTAAAGGTGATCTTTTGATGAAGCTGCATTTCAGCCCAAATATCATTTCAGCTACATTGGTCACCAATGTCAGGACAGTGTGCGAAAATATCAATCATAAATGAATGCAAATTGTAGGGAAAAATGTCAGCTACAAGATAGGCGGACGGAACAAGTGAGATTTTGAGTAGATCGAAAGTTATACCAGTTTACAGGTGATCGTCTACACGAGCTGCATTTCAGCCCAAATATCATTTTAGCTTTATTGGTCACCAATGTCGGGACAGTGTGCGAAAAAATCAGTTATACATGAATGAAAATTGTAGGGAAAAGTGTTAGCTACAAGATAGGCGGACAGAACGAGTGAGATTTTGAGTAGATCGAAAGTTATGCCAGTCTACAGGTGATCGTCTACAGGAGCTGCATTTCACCCCAAATATCATTTCAGCTACATTGGTCACCAATGTCGGGACAGTGTGCGAAAAAATCAATCATGAATAGATGAGAATTGTAGGGAAAAGTGTCAGCTACAAGATAGGCGGACAGAACAAGCGAGATTTTGAGTAGATCGAAAGTTATTTCAGTTTAAAGGTGATCGTTTGAAGAAGCTGCATTTTAGCCCAAATATCGATTCAGCTACATTGGTCACCGATGTCGGGACGGTGTGCGAAAATATCAATCATGAATAGATGAAAATTGTAGGAAAAAGTGTCAGCTACAAGATAGGCGGACAGAACAAGCGAGATTTTGAGTAGATCGAAAGTTATTTCAGTTTAAAGGTGATCTTTTGAAGAAGCTGCATTTCAGCCCAAATATCATTTCAGCTACATTGGTCACCAATGTCGGGACAGTGTGCGAAAAAATCAATCATAAATGAATGAAAATTGTAGGGAAAAGTGTCAGCTACAAGATAGGCGGACAGAACAAGCGAGATTTTGAGTAGATCGAAAGTTATTTCAGTTTAAAGGTGATCTTTTTAAGAAGCTGCATTTCAGCCCAAATATCATTTTAGCTTTATTGGTCACCAATGTCAGGACAGTGTGCGATAAAATCAATCATGGATAGATGAAAATTGTAGGGAAAAGTGTAAGCTACAAGATAGGCGGACGGAACAAGTGAGATTTTGAGTAGATCGAAAGTTATGCCAGTTTACAGGTGATCGTCTACAGGAGCTGGATTTCAGCCCAAATATCATTTCAGCTACATTGGTCACCAATGTCGGGACAGTGTGCGAAAAAATCAATCATGAATAGATGAGAATTGTAGGGAAAAGTGTCAGCTACAAGATAGGCGGACAGAACAAGTGAGATTTTGAGTAGATCGAAAGTTATGCCAGTTTACAGGTGATCGTCTACAGGAGCTGGATTTCAGCCCAAATATCATTTCAGCTACATTGGTCACCAATGTCGGGACAGTGTGCGAAAAAATCAATCATGAATAGATGAGAATTGTAGGGAAAAGTGTCAGCTACAAGATAGGCGGACAGAACAAGTGAGATTTTGAGTAGATCGAAAGTTATGCCAGTTTACAGGTGATCGTCTACAGGAGCTGGATTTCAGCCCAAATATCATTTCAGCTACATTGGTCACCAATGTCGGGACAGTGTGCGAAAAAATCAATCATGAATAGATGAAAATTGTAGGGAAAAGTGTAAGCTACAAGATAGGCGGACAGAACAAGTGAGATTTTGAGTAGATCGAAAGTTATGCCAGTTTACAGGTGATCGTCTACAGGAGCTGCATTTCAGCCCAAATATCATTTTAGCTTTATTGGTCACCAATGTCAGGACAGTGTGCGATAAAATCAATCATGGATAGATGAAAATTGTAGGGAAAAGTGTAAGCTACAAGATAGGCGGACGGAACAAGTGCGATTTTGAGTAGATCGAAAGTTATACCAGTTTACAGGTGATCGTCTACACGAGCTGCATTTCAGCCCAAATATCATTTTAGCTTTATTGGTCACCAATGTCGGGACAGTGTGCGAAAAAATCAGTTATACATGAATGAAAATTGTAGGGAAAAGTGTTAGCTACAAGATAGGCGGACGGAACAAGTGAGATTTTGAGTAGATCGAAAGTTATACCAGTTTACAGGTGATCGTCTACACGAGCTGCATTTCAGCCCAAATATCATTTTAGCTTTATTGGTCACCAATGTCGGGACAGTGTGCGAAAAAATCAGTTATACATGAATGAAAATTGTAGGGAAAAGTGTTAGCTACAAGATAGGCGGACAGAACGAGTGAGATTTTGAGTAGATCGAAAGTTATTTCAGTTTAAAGGTGATATTTTAAAGAAGCTGCATTTTAGCCCAAATATCATTTCAGCTACATTGGTCACCAATGTCGGGACAGTGTGCGAAAAAATCAATCATGAATAGATGAGAATTGTAGGGAAAAGTGTCAGCTACAAGATAGGCGGACAGAACAAGTGAGATTTTGAGTAGATCGAAAGTTATGCCAGTTTAAAGGTGATCGTCTACAGGAGCTGCATTTCAGCCCAAATATCATTTCAGCTACATTGGTCACTAATGTCGGGACAGTGTGCGAAAAAATCAATCATGAATAGATGAGAATTGTAGGGAAAAGTGTCAGCTACAAGATAGGCGGACAGAACAAGTGAGATTTTGAGTAGATCGAAAGTTATTTTAGTTTAAAGGTGATCTTTTGATGAAGCTGCATTTTAGCCCAAATATCATTTCAGCTACATTGGTCACCAATGTCGGGACAGTGTGCGAAAAAATCAATCATGAATAGATGAGAATTGTAGGGAAAAGTGTCAGCTACAAGATAGGCGGACAGAACAAGTGAGATTTTGAGTAGATCGAAAGTTATGCCAGTTTAAAGGTGATCTTTTGATGAAGCTGCATTTCAGCCCAAATATCATTTCAGCTACATTGGTCACCAATGTCGGGACAGTGTGCGAAAGAATCAAACATGAATAGATGAGAATTGTAGGGAAAAGTGTCAGCTACAAGATAGGCGGACAGAACAAGTGAGATTTTGAGTAGATCGAAAGTTATGCCAGTTTAAAGGTGATCGTCTACAGGAGCTGCATTTCAGCCCAAATATCATTTCAGCTACATTGGTCACCAATGTCGGGACAGTGTGCGAAAAAATCAATCATGAATAGATGAGAATTGTAGGGAAAAGTGTCAGCTACAAGATAGGCGGACAGAACAAGTGAGATTTCGAGTAGATCGAAAGTTATTTTAGTTTAAAGGTGATCTTTTGATGAAGCTGCATTTTAGCCCAAATATCATTTCAGCTACATTGGTCACCAATGTCGGGACAGTGTGCGAAAAAATCAATCATGAATAGATGAGAATTGTAGGGAAAAGTGTCAGCTACAAGATAGGCGGACAGAACAAGTGAGATTTTGAGTAGATCGAAAGTTATGCCAGTTTAAAGGTGATCTTTTGATGAAGCTGCATTTCAGCCCAAATATCATTTCAGCTACATTGGTCACCAATGTCGGGACAGTGTGCGAAAAAATCAAACATGAATAGATGAGAATTGTAGGGAAAAGTGTCAGCTACAAGATAGGCGGACAGAACAAGTGAGATTTCGAGTAGATCGAAAGTTATTTTAGTTTAAAGGTGATCTTTTGATGAAGCTGCATTTTAGCCCAAATATCATTTCAGCTACATTGGTCACCAATGTCGGGACAGTGTGCGAAAAAATCAAACATGAGTAGATGAGAATTGTAGGGAAAAGTGTCAGCTACAAGATAGGCGGACAGAACAAGTGAGATTTTGAGTAGATCGAAAGTTATGCCAGTTTAAAGGTGATCTTTTGATGAAGCTGCATTTCAGCCCAAATATCATTTCAGCTACATTGGTCACCAATGTCGGGACAGTGTGCGAAAAAATCAAACATGAGTAGATGAGAATTGTAGGGAAAAGTGTCAGCTACAAGATAGGCGGACAGAACAAGTGAGATTTCGAGTAGATCGAAAGTTATGCCAGTTTAAAGGTGATCTTTTGATGAAGCTGCATTTCAGCCCAAATATCATTTCAGCTACATTGGTCACCAATGTCGGGACAGTGTGCGAAAAAATCAAACATGAATAGATGAGAATTGTAGGGAAAAGTGTCAGCTACAAGATAGGCGGACAGAACAAGTGAGATTTCGAGTAGATCGAAAGTTATTTTAGTTTAAAGGTGATCTTTTGATGAAGCTGCATTTTAGCCCAAATATTATTTCAGCTACATTGGTCACCAATGTCGGGACAGTGTGCGAAAAAATCAATCATGAATAGTTGAGAATTTTAGGGAAAAGTGTCAGCTACAAGATAGGCGGACAGAACGAGTGAGATTTCGAGTAGATCGAAAGTTATGCCAGTTTAAAGGTGATCGTCTACAGGAGCTGGATTTCAGCCCAAATATCATTCCAGCTACATTGGTCACCAATGTCGGGACAGTGTGCGAAAAAATCAATCATGAATAGATGAGAATTGTAGGGAAAAGTGTCAGCTACAAGATAGGCGGAAAGAACAAGTGAGATTTTGAGTAGATCGAAAGTTATTTTAGTTTAAAAGTGATCTTTTGATGAAGCTGCATTTTAGCCCAAATATCATTTCAGCTACATTGGTCACCAATGTCGGGACAGTGTGCGAAAAAATCAATCATGAATAGATGAGAATTGTAGGGAAAAGTGTCAGCTACAAGATAGGCGGACAGAACAAGTGAGATTTTGAGTAGATCGAAAGTTATGCCAGTTTAAAGGTGATCTTTTGATGAAGCTGCATTTCAGCCCAAATATCATTTCAGCTACATTGGTCACCAATGTCGGGACAGTGTGCGAAAAAATCAATTATGAATAGTTGAGAATTATAGGGAAAAGTGTCAGCTACAAGATAGGCGGACAGAACAAGTGAGATTTTGTGTAGATCGAAAGTTATGCCAGTTTACAGGTGATCGTCTACAGGAGCTGGATTTCAGCCCAAATATCATTTCAGCTACATTGGTCACCAATGTCGGGACAGTGTGCGAAAAAATCAATCATGAATAGTTGAGAATTTTAGGGAAAAGTGTCAGCTACAAGATAGGCGGACAGAACAAGTAAGATTTTGAGTAGATCGAAAGTTATTTTAGTTTAAAGGTGATCTTTTGATGAAGCTGCATTTTAGCCCAAATATCATTTCAGCTACATTGGTCACCAATGTCGGGACAGTGTGCGAAAAAATCAAACATGAATAGATGAGAATTGTAGGGAAAAGTGTCAGCTACAAGATAGGCGGACAGAACAAGTGAGATTTTGAGTAGATCGAAAGTTATGCCAGTTTAAAGGTGATCTTTTGATAAAGCTGCATTTCATCCCAAATATCATTTCAGCTACATTGGTCACCAATGTCGGGACAGTGTGCGAAAAAATCAAACATGAATAGATGAGAATTGTAGGGAAAAGTGTCAGCTACAAGATAGGCGGACAGAACAAGTGAGATTTTGAGTAGATCGAAAGTTATGCCAGTTTACAGGTGATCGTCTACAGGAGCTGGATTTCAGCCCAAATATCATTTCAGCTACATTGGTCACCAATGTCGGGACAGTGTGCGAAAAAATCAATCATGAATAGATGAGAATTGTAGGGAAAAGTGTCAGCTACAAGATAGGCGGACAGAACAAGTGAGATTTTGAGTAGATCGAAAGTTATGCCAGTTTAAAGGTGATCTTTTGATGAAGCTGCATTTCAGCCCAAATATCATTTCAGCTACATTGGTCACCAATGTCGGGACAGTGTGCGAAAAAATCAAACATGAATAGATGAGAATTGTAGGGAAAAGTGTCAGCTACAAGATAGGCGGACAGAACAAGTGAGATTTCGAGTAGATCGAAAGTTATTTTAGTTTAAAGGTGATCTTTTGATGAAGCTGCATTTTAGCCCAAATATTATTTCAGCTACATTGGTCACCAATGTCGGGACAGTGTGCGAAAAAATCAAACATGAATAGATGAGAATTGTAGGGAAAAGTGTCAGCTACAAGATAGGCGGACAGAACAAGTGAGATTTCGAGTAGATCGAAAGTTATGCCAGTTTAAAGGTGATCTTTTGAAGAAGCTGCATTTTAGCCCAAATATCATTTCAGCTACATTGGTCACCAATGTCGGGACAGTGTGCGATAAAATCAATCATAAATAGATGAGAATTGTAGGGAAAAGTGTCAGCTACAAGATAGGCGGACAGAACAAGTGAGATTTCGAGTAGTTCGAAAGTTATTTTAGTTTAAAGGTGATCTTTTAATGAAGCTGCATTTTAGCCCAAATATCATTTCAGCTACATTGGTCACCAATGTCGGGACAGTGTGCGAAAAAATCAATCATGAATAGATGAGAATTGTAGGGAAAAGTGTCAGCTACAAGATAGGCGGACAGAACAAGTGAGATTTCGAGTAGATCGAAAGTTATTTTAGTTTAAAGGTGATCTTTTGATGAAGCTGCATTTTAGCCCAAATATTATTTCAGCTACATTGGTCACCAATGTCGGGACAGTGTGCGAAAAAATCAATCATGAATAGTTGAGAATTTTAGGGAAAAGTGTCAGCTACAAGATAGGCGGACAGAACAAGTGAGATTTTGAGTAGATCGAAAGTTATGCCAGTTTACAGGTGATCGTCTACAGGAGCTGCATTTCAGCCCAAATATCATTTCAGCTACATTGGTCACCAATGTCGGGACAGTGTGCGAAAAAATCAAACATGAATAGATGAGAATTGTAGGGAAAAGTGTCAGCTACAAGATAGTTGGACAGAACAAGTGAGATTTTGAGTAGATCGAAAGTTATGCCAGTTTAAAGGTGATCTTTTGATGAAGCTGCATTTCAGCCCAAATATCATTTCAGCTACATTGGTCACCAATGTCGGGACAGTGTGCGAAAAAATCAAACATGAATAGATGAGAATTTTAGGGAAAAGTGTCAGCTACAAGATAGGCGGACAGAACAAGTGAGATTTCGAGTAGTTCGAAAGTTATTTTAGTTTAAAGGTGATCTTTTAATGAAGCTGCATTTTAGCCCAAATATCATTTCAGCTACATTGGTCACCAATGTCGGGACAGTGTGCGAAAAAATCAATCATGAATAGATGAGAATTGTAGGGAAAAGTGTCAGCTACAAGATAGGCGGACAGAACAAGTGAGATTTCGAGTAGATCGAAAGTTATTTTAGTTTAAAGGTGATCTTTTGATGAAGCTGCATTTTAGCCCAAATATTATTTCAGCTCCATTGGTCACCAATGTCGGGACAGTGTGCGAAAAAATCAATCATGAATAGTTGAGAATTTTAGGGAAAAGTGTCAGCTACAAGATAGGCGGACAGAACAAGTGAGATTTTGAGTAGATCGAAAGTTATGCCAGTTTACAGGTGATCGTCTACAGGAGCTGCATTTCAGCCCAAATATTATTTCAGCTACATTGGTCACCAATGTCGGGACAGTGTGCGAAAAAATCAATCATGAATAGATGAGAATTGTAGGGAAAAGTGTCAGCTACAAGATAGGCGGACAGAACAAGTGAGATTTCGAGTAGATCGAAAGTTATTTTAGTTTAAAGGTGATCTTTTGATGAAGCTGCATTTTAGCCCAAATATCATTTCAGCTACATTGGTCACCAATGTCGGGACAGTGTGCGAAAAAATCAAACATGAATAGATGAGAATTGTAGGGAAAAGTGTCAGCTACAAGATAGGCGGACAGAACAAGTGAGATTTCGAGTAGATCGAAAGTTATTTTAGTTTAAAGGTGATCTTTTGATGAAGCTGCATTTTAGCCCAAATATTATTTCAGCTACATTGGTCACCAATGTCGGGACAGTGTGCGAAAAAATCAATCATGAATAGTTGAGAATTTTAGGGAAAAGTGTCAGCTACAAGATAGGCGGACAGAACAAGTGAGATTTTGAGTAGATCGAAAGTTATGCCAGTTTAAAGGTGATCTTTTGATGAAGCTGCATTTCAGCCCAAATATCATTTCAGCTACATTGGTCACCAATGTCGGGACAGTGTGCGAAAAAATCAATCATGAATAGATGAGAATTGTAGGGAAAAGTGTCAGCTACAAGATAGGCGGACAGAACAAGTGAGATTTTGAGTAGATCGAAAGTTATGCCAGTTTAAAGGTGATCTTTTGATGAAGCTGCATTTTAGCCCAAATATTATTTCAGCTACATTGGTCACCAATGTCGGGACAGTGTGCGAAAAAATCAATCATGAATAGTTGAGAATTTTAGGGAAAAGTGTCAGCTACAAGATAGGCGGACAGAACAAGTGAGATTTTGAGTAGATCGAAAGTTATGCCAGTTTACAGGTGATCGTCTACAGGAGCTGCATTTCAGCCCAAATATCATTTCAGCTACATTGGTCACCAATGTCGGGACAGTGTGCGAAAAAATCAATCATGAATAGATGAGAATTGTAGGGAAAAGTGTCAGCTACAAGATAGGCGGACAGAACAAGTGAGATTTCGAGTAGATCGAAAGTTATTTTAGTTTAAAGGTGATCTTTTGATGAAGCTGCATTTTAGCCCAAATATCATTTCAGCTACATTGGTCACCAATGTCGGGACAGTGTGCGAAAAAATCAAACATGAATAGATGAGAATTGTAGGGAAAAGTGTCAGCTACAAGATAGGCGGACAGAACAAGTGAGATTTCGAGTAGATCGAAAGTTATTTTAGTTTAAAGGTGATCTTTTGATGAAGCTGCATTTTAGCCCAAATATTATTTCAGCTACATTGGTCACCAATGTCGGGACAGTGTGCGAAAAAATCAATCATGAATAGTTGAGAATTTTAGGGAAAAGTGTCAGCTACAAGATAGGCGGACAGAACAAGTGAGATTTTGAGTAGATCGAAAGTTATGCCAGTTTAAAGGTGATCTTTTGATGAAGCTGCATTTCAGCCCAAATATCATTTCAGCTACATTGGTCACCAATGTCGGGACAGTGTGCGAAAAAATCAATCATGAATAGATGAGAATTGTAGGGAAAAGTGTCAGCTACAAGATAGGCGGACAGAACAAGTGAGATTTTGAGTAGATCGAAAGTTATGCCAGTTTAAAGGTGATCTTTTGATGAAGCTGCATTTCAGCCCAAATATCATTTCAGCTACATTGGTCACCAATGTCGGGACAGTGTGCGAAAAAATCAATCATGAATAGTTGAGAATTTTAGGGAAAAGTGTCAGCTACAAGATAGGCGGACAGAACAAGTGAGATTTTGAGTAGATCGAAAGTTATGCCAGTTTACAGGTGATCGTCTACAGGAGCTGCATTTCAGCCCAAATATCATTTCAGCTACATTGGTCACCAATGTCGGGACAGTGTGCGAAAAAATCAATCATGAATAGATGAGAATTGTAGGGAAAAGTGTCAGCTACAAGATAGGCGGACAGAACAAGTGAGATTTCGAGTAGATCGAAAGTTATTTTAGTTTAAAGGTGATCTTTTGATGAAGCTGCATTTTAGCCCAAATATCATTTCAGCTACATTGGTCACCAATGTCGGGACAGTGTGCGAAAAAATCAAACATGAATAGATGAGAATTGTAGGGAAAAGTGTCAGCTACAAGATAGGCGGACAGAACAAGTGAGATTTCGAGTAGATCGAAAGTTATTTTAGTTTAAAGGTGATCTTTTGATGAAGCTGCATTTTAGCCCAAATATTATTTCAGCTACATTGGTCACCAATGTCGGGACAGTGTGCGAAAAAATCAATCATGAATAGTTGAGAATTTTAGGGAAAAGTGTCAGCTACAAGATAGGCGGACAGAACAAGTGAGATTTTGAGTAGATCGAAAGTTATGCCAGTTTAAAGGTGATCTTTTGATGAAGCTGCATTTCAGCCCAAATATCATTTCAGCTACATTGGTCACCAATGTCGGGACAGTGTGCGAAAAAATCAATCATGAATAGATGAGAATTGTAGGGAAAAGTGTCAGCTACAAGATAGGCGGACAGAACAAGTGAGATTTTGAGTAGATCGAAAGTTATGCCAGTTTAAAGGTGATCTTTTGATGAAGCTGCATTTTAGCCCAAATATTATTTCAGCTCCATTGGTCACCAATGTCGGGACAGTGTGCGAAAAAATCAATCATGAATAGTTGAGAATTTTAGGGAAAAGTGTCAGCTACAAGATAGGCGGACAGAACAAGTGAGATTTTGAGTAGATCGAAAGTTATGCCAGTTTACAGGTGATCGTCTACAGGAGCTGCATTTCAGCCCAAATATTATTTCAGCTACATTGGTCACCAATGTCGGGACAGTGTGCGAAAAAATCAATCATGAATAGATGAGAATTGTAGGGAAAAGTGTCAGCTACAAGATAGGCGGACAGAACAAGTGAGATTTCGAGTAGATCGAAAGTTATTTTAGTTTAAAGGTGATCTTTTGATGAAGCTGCATTTTAGCCCAAATATCATTTCAGCTACATTGGTCACCAATGTCGGGACAGTGTGCGAAAAAATCAAACATGAATAGATGAGAATTGTAGGGAAAAGTGTCAGCTACAAGATAGGCGGACAGAACAAGTGAGATTTCGAGTAGATCGAAAGTTATTTTAGTTTGAAGGTGATCTTTTGATGAAGCTGCATTTTAGCCCAAATATTATTTCAGCTACATTGGTCACCAATGTCGGGACAGTGTGCGAAAAAATCAATCATGAATAGTTGAGAATTTTAGGGAAAAGTGTCAGCTACAAGATAGGCGGACAGAACAAGTGAGATTTTGAGTAGATCGAAAGTTATGCCAGTTTAAAGGTGATCTTTTGATGAAGCTGCATTTCAGCCCAAATATCATTTCAGCTACATTGGTCACCAATGTCGGGACAGTGTGCGAAAAAATCAATCATGAATAGATGAGAATTGTAGGGAAAAGTGTCAGCTACAAGATAGGCGGACAGAACAAGTGAGATTTTGAGTAGATCGAAAGTTATGCCAGTTTAAAGGTGATCTTTTGATGAAGCTGCATTTCAGCCCAAATATCATTTCAGCTACATTGGTCACCAATGTCGGGACAGTGTGCGAAAAAATCAAACATGAATAGATGAGAATTGTAGGGAAAAGTGTCAGCTACAAGATAGGCGGACAGAACAAGTGAGATTTCGAGTAGATCGAAAGTTATTTTAGTTTAAAGGTGATCTTTTGATGAAGCTGCATTTTAGCCCAAATATCATTTCAGCTACATTGGTCACCAATGTCGGGACAGTGTGCGAAAAAATCAATCATGAATAGTTGAGAATTGTAGGGAAAAGTGTCAGCTACAAGATAGGCGGACAGAACAAGTGAGATTTCGAGTAGATCGAAAGTTATTTTAGTTTAAAGGTGATCTTTTGATGAAGCTGCATTTTAGCCCAAATATCATTTCAGCTACATTGGTCACCAATGTCAGGACAGTGTGCGAAAAAATCAAACATGAATAGATGAGAATTGTAGGGAAAAGTGTCAGCTACAAGATAGGCGGACAGAACAAGTGAGATTTCGAGTAGATCGAAAGTTATTTTAGTTTAAAGGTGATCTTTTGATGAAGCTGCATTTTAGCCCAAATATCATTTCAGCTACATTGGTCACCAATGTCGGGACAGTGTGCGAAAAAATCAAACATGAATAGATGAGAATTGTAGGGAAAAGTGTCAGCTACAAGATAGGCGGACAGAACAAGTGAGATTTCGAGTAGATCGAAAGTTATTTTAGTTTAAAGGTGATCTTTTGATGAAGCTGCATTTTAGCCCAAATATCATTTCAGCTACATTGGTCACCAATGTCGGGACAGTGTGCGAAAAAATCAAACATGAATAGATGAGAATTGTAGGGAAAAGTGTCAGCTACAAGATAGGCGGACAGAACAAGTGAGATTTCGAGTAGATCGAAAGTTATTTTAGTTTAAAGGTGATCTTTTGATGAAGCTGCATTTTAGCCCAAATATTATTTCAGCTACATTGGTCACCAATGTCGGGACAGTGTGCGAAAAAATCAATCATGAATAGTTGAGAATTGTAGGGAAAAGTGTCAGCTACAAGATAGGCGGACAGAACAAGTGAGATTTTGAGTAGATCGAAAGTTATGCCAGTTTACAGGTGATCGTCTACAGGAGCTGGATTTCAGCCCAAATATCATTTCAGCTACATTGGTCACCAATGTCGGGACAGTGTGCGAAAAAATCAATCATGAATAGATGAGAATTGTAGGGAAAAGTGTCAGCTACAAGATAGGCGGACAGAACAAGTGAGATTTTGAGTAGATCGAAAGTTATGCCAGTTTAAAGGTGATCTTTTGATGAAGCTGCATTTCAGCCCAAATATCATTTCAGCTACATTGGTCACCAATGTCGGGACAGTGTGCGAAAAAATCAAACATGAATAGATGAGAATTGTAGGGAAAAGTGTCAGCTACAAGATAGGCGGACAGAACAAGTGAGATTTTGAGTAGATCGAAAGTTATGCCAGTTTACAGGTGATCGTCTACAGGAGCTGGATTTTAGCCCAAATATCATTTCAGCTACATTGGTCACCAATGTCGGGACAGTGTGCGAAAAAATCAATCATGAATAGATGAGAATTGTAGGGAAAAGTGTCAGCTACAAGATAGGCGGACAGAACAAGTGAGATTTTGAGTAGATCGAAAGTTATTTTAGTTTAAAGGTGATCTTTTGATGAAGCTGCATTTTAGCCCAAATATCATTTCAGCTACATTGGTCACCAATGTCGGGACAGTGTGCGAAAAAATCAAACATGAATAGATGAGAATTGTAGGGAAAAGTGTCAGCTACAAGATAGGCGGACAGAACAAGTGAGATTTTGAGTAGATCGAAAGTTATGCCAGTTTAAAGGTGATCTTTTGATGAAGCTGCATTTCATCCCAAATATCATTTCAGCTACATTGGTCACCAATGTCGGGACAGTGTGCAAAAAAATCAAACATGAATAGATGAGAATCGTAGGGGAAAGTGTCAGCTACAAGATAGGCGGACAGAACAAGTGAGATTTTGAGTAGATCGAAAGTTATGCCAGTTTACAGGTGATCGTCTACAGGAGCTGGATTTCAGCCCAAATATCATTTCAGCTACATTGGTCACCAATGTCGGGACAGTGTGCGAAAAAATCAATCATGAATAGATGAGAATTGTAGGGAAAAGTGTCAGCTACAAGATAGGCGGACAGAACAAGTGAGATTTTGAGTAGATCGAAAGTTATGCCAGTTTAAAGGTGATCTTTTGATGAAGCTGCATTTCAGCCCAAATATCATTTCAGCTACATTGGTCACCAATGTCGGGACAGTGTGCGAAAAAATCAAACATGAATAGATGAGAATTGTAGGGAAAAGTGTCAGCTACAAGATAGGCGGACAGAACAAGTGAGATTTCGAGTAGATCGAAAGTTATTTTAGTTTAAAGGTGATCTTTTGATGAAGCTGCATTTTAGCCCAAATATTATTTCAGCTACATTGGTCACCAATGTCGGGACAGTGTGCGAAAAAATCAAACATTAATAGATAAGAATTGTAGGGAAAAGTGTCAGCTACAAGATAGGCGGACAGAACAAGTGAGATTTCGAGTAGATCGAAAGTTATTTTAGTTTAAAGGTGATCTTTTGATGAAGCTGCATTTTAGCCCAAATATCATTTCAGCTACATTGGTCACCAATGTCGGGACAGTGTGCGAAAAAATCAAACATGAATAGATGAGAATTGTAGGGAAAAGTGTCAGCTACAAGATAGGCAGACAGAACAAGTGAGATTTCGAGTAGATCGAAAGTTATTTTAGTTTAAAGGTGATCTTTTGATGAAGCTGCATTTTAGCCCAAATATCATTTCAGCTACATTGGTCACCAATGTCGGGACAGTGTGCGAAAAAATCAAACATGAATAGATGAGAATTGTAGGGAAAAGTGTCAGCTACAAGATAGTTGGACAGAACAAGTGAGATTTTGAGTAGATCGAAAGTTATGCCAGTTTAAAGGTGATCTTTTGATGAAGCTGCATTTCAGCCCAAATATCATTTCAGCTACATTGGTCTCCAATGTCGGGACAGTGTGCGAAAAAATCAAACATGAATAGATGAGAATTGTAGGGAAAAGTGTCAGCTACAAGATAGGCGGACAGAACAAGTGAGATTTCGAGTAGATCGAAAGTTATTTTAGTTTAAAGGTGATCTTTTGATGAAGCTGCATTTTAGCCCAAATATTATTTCAGCTACATTGGTCACCAATGTCGGGACAGTGTGCGAAAAAATCAATCATGAATAGTTGAGAATTTTAGGGAAAAGTGTCAGCTACAAGATAGGCGGACAGAACAAGTGAGATTTTGAGTAGATCGAAAGTTATGCCAGTTTAAAGGTGATCTTTTGATGAAGCTGCATTTCAGCCCAAATATCATTTCAGCTACATTGGTCACCAATGTCGGGACAGTGTGCGAAAAAATCAAACATGAATAGATGAGAATTGTAGGGAAAAGTGTCAGCTACAAGATAGGCGGACAGAACAAGTGAGATTTCGAGTAGTTCGAAAGTTATGCCAGTTTAAAGGTGATCTTTTGATGAAGCTGCATTTCAGCCCACATATCATTTCAGCTACATTGGTCACCAATGTCGGGACAGTGTGCGAAAAAATCAAACATGAATAGATGAGAATTGTAGGGAAAAGTGTCAGCTACAAGATAGGCGGACAGAACAAGTGAGATTTCGAGTAGATCGAAAGTTATTTTAGTTTAAAGGTGATCTTTTGATGAAGCTGCATTTTAGCCCAAATATTATTTCAGCTACATTGGTCACCAATGTCGGGACAGTGTGCGAAAAAATCAATCATGAATAGTTGAGAATTTTAGGGAAAAGTGTCAGCTACAAGATAGGCGGACTGAACAAGTGAGATTTTGAGTAGATCGAAAGTTATTTTAGTTTAAAGGTGATCTTTTGATGAAGCTGCATTTTAGCCCAAATATCATTTCAGCTACATTGGTCACCAATGTCGGGACAGTGTGCGAAAAAATCAAACATGAATAGATGAGAATTGTAGGGAAAAGTGTCAGCTACAAGATAGTTGGACAGAACAAGTGAGATTTTGAGTAGATCGAAAGTTATGCCAGTTTAAAGGTGATCTTTTGATGAAGCTGCATTTCAGCCCAAATATCATTTCAGCTACATTGGTCACCAATGTCGGGACAGTGTGCGAAAAAATCAAACATGAATAGATGAGAATTGTAGGGAAAAGTGTCAGCTACAAGATAGGCGGACAGAACAAGTGAGATTTTGAGTAGATCGAAAGTTATTTTAGTTTAAAGGTGATCTTTTGATGAAGCTGCATTTTAGCCCAAATATCATTTCAGCTACATTGGTTACCAATGTCGGGACAGTGTGCGATAAAATCAAACATGAATAGATGAGAATTGTAGGGAAAAGTGTCAGCTACAAGATAGTTGGACAGAACAAGTGAGATTTTGAGTAGATCGAAAGTTATGCCAGTTTAAAGGTGATCTTTTGATGAAGCTGCATTTCAGCCCAAATATCATTTCAGCTACATTGGTCACCAATGTCGGGACAGTGTGCGAAAAAATCAAACATGAATAGATGAGAATTTTAGGGAAAAGTGTCAGCTACAAGATAGGCGGACAGAACAAGTGAGATTTTGAGTAGATCGAAAGTTATGCCAGTTTAAAGGTGATCTTTTGATGAAGCTGCATTTCAGCCCAAATATCATTTCAGCTACATTGGTCACCAATGTCGGGACAGTGTACGAAAAAATCAAACATGAATAGATGAGAATTGTAGGGAAAAGTGTCAGCTACAAGATAGGCGGACAGAACAAGTGAGATTTCGAGTAGTTCGAAAGTTATTTTAGTTTAAAGGTGATCTTTTAATGAAGCTGCATTTTAGCTTAAATATCATTTCAGCTACATTGGTCACCAATGTCGGGACAGTGTGCGAAAAAATCAATCATGAATAGTTGAGAATTTTAGGGAAAAGTGTCAGCTACAAGATAGGCGGACAGAACAAGTGAGATTTCGAGTAGATCGAAAGTTATGCCAGTTTAAAGGTGATCTTTTGATGAAGCTGCATTTTAGCCCAAATATTATTTCAGCTCCATTGGTCACCAATGTCGGGACAGTGTGCGAAAAAATCAATCATGAATAGTTGAGAATTGTAGGGAAAAGTGTCAGCTACAAGATAGGCGGACAGAACAAGTGAGATTTTGAGTAGATCGAAAGTTATGCCAGTTTAAAGGTGATCTTTTGATGAAGCTGCATTTCAGCCCAAATATCATTTCAGCTACATTGGTCACCAATGTCGGGACAGTGTGCGAAAAAATCAATCATGAATAGATGAGAATTGTAGGGAAAAGTGTCAGCTACAAGATAGGCGGACAGAACAAGTGAGATTTCGAGTAGATCGAAAGTTATTTTAGTTTAAAGGTGATCTTTTGATGAAGCTGCATTTTAGCCCAAATATTATTTCAGCTCCATTGGTCACCAATGTCGGGACAGTGTGCGAAAAAATCAATCATGAATAGTTGAGAATTTTAGGGAAAAGTGTCAGCTACAAGATAGGCGGACAGAACAAGTGAGATTTTGAGTAGATCGAAAGTTATGCCAGTTTACAGGTGATCGTCTACAGGAGCTGCATTTCAGCCCAAATATCATTTCAGCTACATTGGTTACCAATGTCGGGACAGTGTGCGATAAAATCAAACATGAATAGATGAGAATTGTAGGGAAAAGTGTCAGCTACAAGATAGTTGGACAGAACAAGTGAGATTTTGAGTAGATCGAAAGTTATGCCAGTTTAAAGGTGATCTTTTGATGAAGCTGCATTTCAGCCCAAATATCATTTCAGCTACATTGGTCACCAATGTCGGGACAGTGTGCGAAAAAATCAAACATGAATAGATGAGAATTTTAGGGAAAAGTGTCAGCTACAAGATAGGCGGACAGAACAAGTGAGATTTTGAGTAGATCGAAAGTTATGCCAGTTTAAAGGTGATCTTTTGATGAAGCTGCATTTCAGCCCAAATATCATTTCAGCTACATTGGTCACCAATGTCGGGACAGTGTGCGAAAAAATCAATCATGAATAGATGAGAATTGTAGGGAAAAGTGTCAGCTACAAGATAGGCGGACAGAACAAGTGAGATTTCGAGTAGATCGAAAGTTATTTTAGTTTAAAGGTGATCTTTTGATGAAGCTGCATTTTAGCCCAAATATTATTTCAGCTCCATTGGTCACCAATGTCGGGACAGTGTGCGAAAAAATCAATCATGAATAGTTGAGAATTTTAGGGAAAAGTGTCAGCTACAAGATAGGCGGACAGAACAAGTGAGATTTTGAGTAGATCGAAAGTTATGCCAGTTTACAGGTGATCGTCTACAGGAGCTGCATTTCAGCCCAAATATTATTTCAGCTACATTGGTCACCAATGTCGGGACAGTGTGCGAAAAAATCAATCATGAATAGTTGAGAATTTTAGGGAAAAGTGTCAGCTACAAGATAGGCGGACAGAACAAGTGAGATTTTGAGTAGATCGAAAGTTATTTTAGTTTAAAGGTGATCTTTTAATGAAGCTGCATTTTAGCCCAAATATCATTTCAGCTACATTGGTCACCAATGTCGGGACAGTGTGCGAAAAAATCAATCATGAATAGATGAGAATTGTAGGGAAAAGTGTCAGCTACAAGATAGGCGGACAGAACAAGTGAGATTTCGAGTAGATCGAAAGTTATTTTAGTTTAAAGGTGATCTTTTAATGAAGCTGCATTTTAGCCCAAATATCATTTCAGCTACATTGGTCACCAATGTCGGGACAGTGTGCGAAAAAATCAATCATGAATAGATGAGAATTGTAGGGAAAAGTGTCAGCTACAAGATAGGCGGACAGAACAAGTGAGATTTCGAGTAGATCGAAAGTTATTTTAGTTTAAAGGTGATCTTTTGATGAAGCTGCATTTTAGCCCAAATATTATTTCAGCTCCATTGGTCACCAATGTCGGGACAGTGTGCGAAAAAATCAATCATGAATAGTTGAGAATTTTAGGGAAAAGTGTCAGCTACAAGATAGGCGGACAGAACAAGTGAGATTTTGAGTAGATCGAAAGTTATGCCAGTTTAAAGGTGATCTTTTGATGAAGCTGCATTTCAGCCCAAATATCATTTCAGCTACATTGGTCACCAATGTCGGGACAGTGTGCGAAAAAATCAAACATGAATAGATGAGAATTGTAGGGAAAAGTGTCAGCTACAAGATAGGCGGACAGAACAAGTGAGATTTTGAGTAGATCGAAAGTTATGCCAGTTTAAAGGTGATCTTTTGATGAAGCTGCATTTCAGCCCAAATATCATTTCAGCTACATTGGTCACCAATGTCGGGACAGTGTGCGAAAAAATCAAACATGAATAGATGAGAATTGTAGGGAAAAGTGTCAGCTACAAGATAGGCGGACAGAACAAGTGAGATTTCGAGTAGATCGAAAGTTATTTTAGTTTAAAGGTGATCTTTTGATGAAGCTGCATTTTAGCCCAAATATTATTTCAGCTACATTGGTCACCAATGTCGGGACAGTGTGCGAAAAAATCAATCATGAATAGTTGAGAATTTTAGGGAAAAGTGTCAGCTACAAGATAGGCGGACAGAACAAGTGAGATTTTGAGTAGATCGAAAGTTATGCCAGTTTAAAGGTGATCTTTTGATGAAGCTGCATTTCAGCCCAAATATCATTTCAGCTACATTGGTCACCAATGTCGGGACAGTGTGCGAAAAAATCAAACATGAATAGATGAGAATTGTAGGGAAAAGTGTCAGCTACAAGATAGGCGGACAGAACAAGTGAGATTTCGAGTAGATCGAAAGTTATTTTAGTTTAAAGGTGATCTTTTGATGAAGCTGCATTTTAGCCCAAATATTATTTCAGCTACATTGGTCACCAATGTCGGGACAGTGTGCGAAAAAATCAATCATGAATAGTTGAGAATTTTAGGGAAAAGTGTCAGCTACAAGATAGGCGGACAGAACAAGTGAGATTTTGAGTAGATCGAAAGTTATGCCAGTTTAAAGGTGATCTTTTGATGAAGCTGCATTTCAGCCCAAATATCATTTCAGCTACATTGGTCACCAATGTCGGGACAGTGTGCGAAAAAATCAAACATGAATAGATGAGAATTGTAGGGAAAAGTGTCAGCTACAAGATAGGCGGACAGAACAAGTGAGATTTCGAGTAGATCGAAAGTTATTTTAGTTTGAAGGTGATCTTTTGATGAAGCTGCATTTTAGCCCAAATATTATTTCAGCTACATTGGTCACCAATGTCGGGACAGTGTGCGAAAAAATCAATCATGAATAGTTGAGAATTTTAGGGAAAAGTGTCAGCTACAAGATAGGCGGACAGAACAAGTGAGATTTTGAGTAGATCGAAAGTTATGCCAGTTTAAAGGTGATCTTTTGATGAAGCTGCATTTCAGCCCAAATATCATTTCAGCTACATTGGTCACCAATGTCGGGACAGTGTGCGAAAAAATCAATCATGAATAGATGAGAATTGTAGGGAAAAGTGTCAGCTACAAGATAGGCGGACAGAACAAGTGAGATTTTGAGTAGATCGAAAGTTATGCCAGTTTACAGGTGATCGTCTACAGGAGCTGGATTTCAGCCCAAATATCATTTCAGCTACATTGGTCACCAATGTCGGGACAGTGTGCGAAAAAATTAATCATGAATAGATGAGAATTGTAGGGAAAAGTGTCAGCTACAAGATAGGCGGACAGAACAAGTGAGATTTTGAGTAGATCGAAAGTTATTTTAGTTTAAAGGTGATCTTTTGATGAAGCTGCATTTTAGCCTAAATATCATTTCAGCTACATTGGTCACCAATGTCGGGACAGTGTGCGAAAAAATCAATCATGAATAGATGAGAATTGTAGGGAAAAGTGTCAGCTACAAGATAGGCGGACAGAACAAGTGAGATTTTGAGTAGATCGAAAGTTATGCCAGTTTAAAGGTGATCTTTCGATGAAGCTGCATTTCAGCCCAAATATCATTTCAGCTACATTGGTCACCAATGTCGGGACAGTGTGCGAAAAAATCAAACATGAATAGATGAGAATTGTAGGGAAAAGTGTCAGCTACAAGATAGGCGGACAGAACAAGTGAGATTTCGAGTAGATCGAAAGTTATTTTAGTTTAAAGGTGATCTTTTGATGAAGCTGCATTTTAGCCCAAATATTATTTCAGCTACATTGGTCACCAATGTCGGGACAGTGTGCGAAAAAATCAATCATGAATAGTTGAGAATTGTAGGGAAAAGTGTCAGCTACAAGATAGGCGGACAGACCAAGTGAGATTTTGAGTAGATCGAAAGTTATGCCAGTTTACAGGTGATCGTCTACAGGAGCTGGATTTCAGCCCAAATATCATTTCAGCTACATTGGTCACCAATGTCGGGACAGTGTGCGAAAAAATTAATCATGAATAGATGAGAATTGTAGGGAAAAGTGTCAGCTACAAGATAGGCGGACAGAACAAGTGAGATTTTGAGTAGATCGAAAGTTATTTTAGTTTAAAGGTGATCTTTTGATGAAGCTGCATTTTAGCCTAAATATCATTTCAGCTACATTGGTCACCAATGTCGGGACAGTGTGCGAAAAAATCAATCATGAATAGATGAGAATTGTAGGGAAAAGTGTCAGCTACAAGATAGGCGGACAGAACAAGTGAGATTTTGAGTAGATCGAAAGTTATGCCAGTTTACAGGTGATCGTCTACAGGAGCTGCATTTCAGCCCAAATATCATTTCAGCTACATTGGTCACCAATGTCGGGACAGTGTGCGAAAAAATCAATCATGAATAGATGAGAATTGTAGGGAAAAGTGTCAGCTACAAGATAGGCGGACAGAACAAGTGAGATTTTGAGTAGATCGAAAGTTATTTTAGTTTAAAGGTGATCTTTTGATGAAGCTGCATTTCAGCCCAAATATCATTTCAGCTACATTGGTCACCAATGTCGGGACAGTGTGCGAAAAAATCAAACATGAATAGATGAGAATTGTAGGGAAAAGTGTCAGCTACAAGATAGGCGGACAGAACAAGTGAGATTTCGAGTAGATCGAAAGTTATTTTAGTTTAAAGGTGATCTTTTGATGAAGCTGCATTTTAGCCCAAATATTATTTCAGCTACATTGGTCACCAATGTCGGGACAGTGTGCGAAAAAATCAATCATGAATAGTTGAGAATTGTAGGGAAAAGTGTCAGCTACAAGATAGGCGGACAGACCAAGTGAGATTTTGAGTAGATCGAAAGTTATGCCAGTTTACAGGTGATCGTCTACAGGAGCTGGATTTCAGCCCAAATATCATTTCAGCTACATTGGTCACCAATGTCGGGACAGTGTGCGAAAAAATCAATCATGAATAGATGAGAATTGTAGGGAAAAGTGTCAGCTACAAGATAGGCGGACAGAACAAGTGAGATTTTGAGTAGATCGAAAGTTATGCCAGTTTACAGGTGATCTTTTGATGAAGCTGCATTTTAGCCCAAATATCATTTCAGCTACATTGGTCACCAATGTCGGGACAGTGTGCGAAAAAATCAAACATGAATAGATGAGAATTGTAGGGAAAAGTGTCAGCTACAAGATAGGCGGACAGAACAAGTGAGATTTTGAGTAGATCGAAAGTTATTTTAGTTTAAAGGTGATCTTTTGATGAAGCTGCATTTTAGCCCAAATATCATTTCAGCTACATTGGTCACCAATGTCGGGACAGTGTGCGAAAAAATCAATCATGAATAGATGAGAATTGTAGGGAAAAGTGTCAGCTACAAGATAGGCGGACAGAACAAGTGAGATTTTGAGTAGATCGAAAGTTATGCCAGTTTACAGGTGATCGTCTACAGGAGCTGCATTTCAGCCCAAATATCATTTCAGCTACATTGGTCACCAATGTCGGGACAGTGTGCGAAAAAATTAATCATGAATAGATGAGAATTGTAGGGAAAAGTGTCAGCTACAAGATAGGCGGACAGAACAAGTGAGATTTTGAGTAGATCGAAAGTTATTTTAGTTTAAAGGTGATCTTTTGATGAAGCTGCATTTCAGCCCAAATATCATTTCAGCTACATTGGTCACCAATGTCGGGACAGTGTGCGAAAAAATCAAACATGAATAGATGAGAATTGTAGGGAAAAGTGTCAGCTACAAGATAGGCGGACAGAACAAGTGAGATTTCGAGTAGATCGAAAGTTATTTTAGTTTAAAGGTGATCTTTTGATGAAGCTGCATTTTAGCCCAAATATTATTTCAGCTACATTGGTCACCAATGTCGGGACAGTGTGCGAAAAAATCAATCATGAATAGTTGAGAATTGTAGGGAAAAGTGTCAGCTACAAGATAGGCGGACAGACCAAGTGAGATTTTGAGTAGATCGAAAGTTATGCCAGTTTACAGGTGATCGTCTACAGGAGCTGGATTTCAGCCCAAATATCATTTCAGCTACATTGGTCACCAATGTCGGGACAGTGTGCGAAAAAATTAATCATGAATAGATGAGAATTGTAGGGAAAAGTGTCAGCTACAAGATAGGCGGACAGAACAAGTGAGATTTTGAGTAGATCGAAAGTTATGCCAGTTTACAGGTGATCTTTTGATGAAGCTGCATTTTAGCCCAAATATCATTTCAGCTACATTGGTCACCAATGTCGGGACAGTGTGCGAAAAAATCAAACATGAATAGATGAGAATTGTAGGGAAAAGTGTCAGCTACAAGATAGGCGGACAGAACAAGTGAGATTTTGAGTAGATCGAAAGTTATGCCAGTTTAAAGGTGATCTTTTGATGAAGCTGCATTTCAGCCCAAATATCATTTCAGCTACATTGGTCACCAATGTCGGGACAGTGTGCGAAAAAATCAAACATGAATAGATGAGAATTGTAGGGAAAAGTGTCAGCTACAAGATAGGCGGACAGAACAAGTGAGATTTCGAGTAGATCGAAAGTTATTTTAGTTTAAAGGTGATCTTTTGATGAAGCTGCATTTTAGCCCAAATATTATTTCAGCTACATTGGTCACCAATGTCGGGACAGTGTGCGAAAAAATCAATCATGAATAGTTGAGAATTGTAGGGAAAAGTGTCAGCTACAAGATAGGCGGACAGAACAAGTGAGATTTTGAGTAGATCGAAAGTTATGCCAGTTTACAGGTGATCGTCTACAGAAGCTGCATTTCAGCCCAAATATCATTTCAGCTACATTGGTCACCAATGTCGGGACAGTGTGCGAAAAAATCAAACATGAATAGATGAGAATTGTAGGGAAAAGTGTCAGCTACAAGATAGGCGGACAGAACAAGTGAGATTTTGAGTAGATCGAAAGTTATGCCAGTTTAAAGGTGATCTTTTGATGAAGCTGCATTTCAGCCCAAATATCATTTCAGCTACATTGGTCACCAATGTCGGGACAGTGTGCGAAAAAATCAAACATGAATAGATGAGAATTGTAGGGAAAAGTGTCAGCTACAAGATAGGCGGACAGAACAAGTGAGATTTCGAGTAGATCGAAAGTTATTTTAGTTTAAAGGTGATCTTTTGATGAAGCTGCATTTTAGCCCAAATATTATTTCAGCTACATTGGTCACCAATGTCGGGACAGTGTGCGAAAAAATCAATCATGAATAGTTGAGAATTGTAGGGAAAAGTGTCAGCTACAAGATAGGCGGACAGACCAAGTGAGATTTTGAGTAGATCGAAAGTTATGCCAGTTTACAGGTGATCGTCTACAGGAGCTGGATTTCAGCCCAAATATCATTTCAGCTACATTGGTCACCAATGTCGGGACAGTGTGCGAAAAAATTAATCATGAATAGATGAGAATTGTAGGGAAAAGTGTCAGCTACAAGATAGGCGGACAGAACAAGTGAGATTTTGAGTAGATCGAAAGTTATTTTAGTTTAAAGGTGATCTTTTGATGAAGCTGCATTTTAGCCTAAATATCATTTCAGCTACATTGGTCACCAATGTCGGGACAGTGTGCGAAAAAATCAATCATGAATAGATGAGAATTGTAGGGAAAAGTGTCAGCTACAAGATAGGCGGACAGAACAAGTGAGATTTTGAGTAGATCGAAAGTTATGCCAGTTTAAAGGTGATCTTTTGATGAAGCTGCATTTCAGCCCAAATATCATTTCAGCTACATTGGTCACCAATGTCGGGACAGTGTGCGAAAAAATCAAACATGAATAGATGAGAATTGTAGGGAAAAGTGTCAGCTACAAGATAGGCGGACAGAACAAGTGAGATTTCGAGTAGATCGAAAGTTATTTTAGTTTAAAGGTGATCTTTTGATGAAGCTGCATTTTAGCCCAAATATTATTTCAGCTACATTGGTCACCAATGTCGGGACAGTGTGCGAAAAAATCAATCATGAATAGTTGAGAATTGTAGGGAAAAGTGTCAGCTACAAGATAGGCGGACAGACCAAGTGAGATTTTGAGTAGATCGAAAGTTATGCCAGTTTACAGGTGATCGTCTACAGGAGCTGGATTTCAGCCCAAATATCATTTCAGCTACATTGGTCACCAATGTCGGGACAGTGTGCGAAAAAATTAATCATGAATAGATGAGAATTGTAGGGAAAAGTGTCAGCTACAAGATAGGCGGACAGAACAAGTGAGATTTCGAGTAGATCGAAAGTTATTTTAGTTTAAAGGTGATCTTTTGATGAAGCTGCATTTCAGCCCAAATATCATTTCAGCTACATTGGTCACCAATGTCGGGACAGTGTGCGAAAAAATCAAACATGAATAGATGAGAATTGTAGGGAAAAGTGTCAGCTACAAGATAGGCGGACAGAACAAGTGAGATTTCGAGTAGATCGAAAGTTATTTTAGTTTAAAGGTGATCTTTTGATGAAGCTGCATTTTAGCCCAAATATTATTTCAGCTACATTGGTCACCAATGTCGGGACAGTGTGCGAAAAAATCAATCATGAATAGTTGAGAATTGTAGGGAAAAGTGTCAGCTACAAGATAGGCGGACAGACCAAGTGAGATTTTGAGTAGATCGAAAGTTATGCCAGTTTACAGGTGATCGTCTACAGGAGCTGGATTTCAGCCCAAATATCATTTCAGCTACATTGGTCACCAATGTCGGGACAGTGTGCGAAAAAATTAATCATGAATAGATGAGAATTGTAGGGAAAAGTGTCAGCTACAAGATAGGCGGACAGAACAAGTGAGATTTTGAGTAGATCGAAAGTTATGCCAGTTTACAGGTGATCTTTTGATGAAGCTGCATTTTAGCCCAAATATCATTTCAGCTACATTGGTCACCAATGTCGGGACAGTGTGCGAAAAAATCAAACATGAATAGATGAGAATTGTAGGGAAAAGTGTCAGCTACAAGATAGGCGGACAGAACAAGTGAGATTTTGAGTAGATCGAAAGTTATGCCAGTTTAAAGGTGATCTTTTGATGAAGCTGCATTTCAGCCCAAATATCATTTCAGCTACATTGGTCACCAATGTCGGGACAGTGTGCGAAAAAATCAAACATGAATAGATGAGAATTGTAGGGAAAAGTGTCAGCTACAAGATAGGCGGACAGAACAAGTGAGATTTCGAGTAGATCGAAAGTTATTTTAGTTTAAAGGTGATCTTTTGATGAAGCTGCATTTTAGCCCAAATATTATTTCAGCTACATTGGTCACCAATGTCGGGACAGTGTGCGAAAAAATTAATCATGAATAGATGAGAATTGTAGGGAAAAGTGTCAGCTACAAGATAGGCGGACAGAACAAGTGAGATTTTGAGTAGATCGAAAGTTATGCCAGTTTACAGGTGATCTTTTGATGAAGCTGCATTTTAGCCCAAATATCATTTCAGCTACATTGGTCACCAATGTCGGGACAGTGTGCGAAAAAATCAAACATGAATAGATGAGAATTGTAGGGAAAAGTGTCAGCTACAAGATAGGCGGACAGAACAAGTGAGATTTTGAGTAGATCGAAAGTTATGCCAGTTTAAAGGTGATCTTTTGATGAAGCTGCATTTCAGCCCAAATATCATTTCAGCTACATTGGTCACCAATGTCGGGACAGTGTGCGAAAAAATCAAACATGAATAGATGAGAATTGTAGGGAAAAGTGTCAGCTACAAGATAGGCGGACAGAACAAGTGAGATTTCGAGTAGATCGAAAGTTATTTTAGTTTAAAGGTGATCTTTTGATGAAGCTGCATTTTAGCCCAAATATTATTTCAGCTACATTGGTCACCAATGTCGGGACAGTGTGCGAAAAAATCAATCATGAATAGTTGAGAATTGTAGGGAAAAGTGTCAGCTACAAGATAGGCGGACAGACCAAGTGAGATTTTGAGTAGATCGAAAGTTATGCCAGTTTACAGGTGATCGTCTACAGGAGCTGGATTTCAGCCCAAATATCATTTCAGCTACATTGGTCACCAATGTCGGGACAGTGTGCGAAAAAATTAATCATGAATAGATGAGAATTGTAGGGAAAAGTGTCAGCTACAAGATAGGCGGACAGAACAAGTGAGATTTTGAGTAGATCGAAAGTTATGCCAGTTTACAGGTGATCGTCTACAGGAGCTGCATTTCAGCCCAAATATTATTTCAGCTACATTGGTCACCAATGTCGGGACAGTATGCGAAAAAATCAATCATGAATAGTTGAGAATTGTAGGGAAAAGTGTCAGCTACAAGATAGGCGGACGGAACAAGTGAGATATTGAGTAGATCAAAAGTTATTTCAGTTTAAACGTGATCGTCTATCCCTGATTAAAAAAAAGTATTTGACAGGATTAAAATGATTGAAATTTTAGGATTTCCAGTATTTAGCAGGATTCGAAAGTATTAAAATTTGAATACTTATGAATCCTGTCAAATACGTTTTAATACTTTTTTTTAATCAGGGATAGTCTACTACGGGTTTCTTTCTGCAAGTAACTTAAATTTAAGCAATTTCCTTAGTGGGAAGTTAATATATGGAATTCAAAGTTATACTCACTACTGGCTTTATCGAACAGACCTCTGATCAAATGTAAAGGCTGTCGACGCGCACTGGTTAAATTCAAGTTCTTGCAGAGCTTCAATTTGTCTACCATGCTTGTAAATTTATTCTTAACAATTTTCCTGATTTAGTTAGTTCGTAAATAAGTTAAAAATATATAGATATTAAAGTTATACGACCCGAGTCGAAATTTGAATCGTCAGTCGGACGTAATGAACGTTTGAATCGTTAGTCGGACGTAATAAACGTTGTAATCGTAAGTCGGACGTAATGAACGTAGTGGAATCGTCAGTCGGACGTAATTAACGTTGGAATCGTCAGTCGGACGTAATGAACGTTGGAATCGTCAGTCAGACGTAATGAACGTTGGAATCGTCAGTTGGACGTAATGAACGTTGGAATCAAAAATCGGACGTATTGGACGTTAAAATTATCATCTAGATATTTAACGCTAAAAGAGATGGACAAAATCAATTTCCTTCGGCTTTCCTATAAGAAGGGTGATTCAAAAGTATTCGAAGTATTCGAAAGCATTAAAAAGTATTTAGAATGTTTTTTTTCTAATCGTTTCAAATCGTTTCTTTTAATAAAGGAACCTTTCTTTTAGTTTGATATTGTTTTCATTAATAATGTCTTCTATATACACACTTACATATGCTGAAAAATTCTCTATAATAAAATTTAGATGAAATATATGTGAAGCAAAACTATTAGTAACATGATTGGTCGAAAGAAAAAAATATATGCAAACGACAGGAAAATATACATTAAAATAAATATACGAAAAACGACACGAGCGCGCGAAACATGTACGCTAGTTTATGATAAGAATAAGTTAAGATTATTGGGAATATTTGTGTGAAAATTCAAGTCTGTAAGTCGGACAATGCAAAACTGGAATATTTTTATTGTTCAACCCACTAAAACCCCCCACGGGAAAGCCGAAGGAAATTGATTTTGTCCATCTCTTTTAACGTTAAATATCTAGATGACAATTTTAACGTCCAATACGTCCGATTTACGATTCCAACGTTCATTACGTCCAACTGACGATTCCAACGTTCATTACGTCTGACTGACGATTCCAACGTTCATTACGTCCGACTGACGATTCCAACGTTAATTACGTCCGACTGACGATTCCACTACGTTCATTACGTCCGACTTACGATTACAACGTTTATTACGTCCGACTAACGATTCAAACGTTCATTACGTCCGACTGACGATTCAAATTTCGACTCGGGGAATCACTAGACACTTTGAACAGTCGTCGGATTGAATACTATGGCTGGCATCGCGAATCTGTTCAAATTTAGGTTATTTCAGAGCTTCCATTTGCTTCTTATGTTAAAAAATCGGTCTGTCGGTTGACTCTGCGGGTTAGCGCAAAAACTTCCTGCCCATTTTGAGCTCCTTGTGGATACATTTTCGAGCTCTTCTACCTTGGAAATACTTTTGTATTCCCTTGTTTCCGAAAGAAAACGTTTTCTACCATTTTTTCTCAAACGATATCTCTCGACCGCATATACCGATTGAGACGTTTAAGGCGGCAATCGACTTGTTCTATTGAGTTCTACGTAAATAATTAAATTTTTTAAGTAACATAAAAATTATATCATGACAATAAAATATTTTAAATTATTAAAAAATATGTTAATTAAATTACCTATCATTAAGAAAATATTATAAACCGCTGTCGAAGAACAATCTTTGATGATAATTATAAATTTTAATGTCTCTATTTTTATCAACAACTGTTTTAATAGAAAATTTATATGAATGTAAATGTTCTTAGTCCGATCCCTACCCTCGTATGATGTTATAGTTACCATTCAAGATCTACTTTATCTTCTGAGATATAAAAATTATAAAAGTTGGTACCACTATATACTCTAGTATACAGTTTATTTGGTATTATATACTGCTACCACAGAATCGCACGAGAATAAACTTCTACTTGCTACAACTTTCGATGCTGCCAAGTTTGTTGGCCACATACAATCGCTGACTCGAAATTATTGTTAACTTAAATAAGGCTAGACAAAAATTCAACTGGCATTATAAGTAAATTGCTTTCAATCAATTTGACTCATTTTAAAAAGAGTATAAAATACTAATGCATCAAATTATCGTTGTTTTAATTGATTAAAGACTATTGTTCATGATAGCAACAAATACGAATGTAACATTTTATATCCGACTTAATCACTGTATGCAAATACATGACATCAGTTCGATGTTCAACTGTTCATAATTGGAAATCTTTTTACATTACTAAGTCACCTTATCGTACTGCTATTATCACCCATCTGTATTTAAAGGAAACAACATTAAATACAACTGACTGATTACAAATCTGTCTCAAACATCTACTAGAAATAAATACAGTCGTTATTAACATCATTTGACTGTTAACTATACCGGGAATAATATTTAATCAAAATATTTCTCGACTCGAAAGAACTTGTTGTTAGGACAAAAAGATGGCACCCTTAGAATGCTCGGGAAAATTCTCTAAAATTAGTGAAATTTACTGTGAATCAGTGAAAACTCACTATTCCTTCAGCCCGATTTTCAAATAAACCTAAAATAGAGTCTTTAGCGTTGCCGCACAAATAATAAGAATAATTAATAAATTATTGATAAAAATAAAAAATTTCGAGTATAATTTTTATTCTGATTAATATAATTATTGATACAAATAAATTTTAATAAAATCATTTAATTTAAATTTTGAAATTTCGCGCCAAGGTGGTGGTACTGCGCGTCACTGTATTCAATGTTCAAATGTTTGCTAGAGTGGGAGTGGTCGATGAATCGCAAAGTCGATTGTTTCGTATCAACTGGTGGTCCAATAGCGGCAGTCAGTATCATCGAAAATGGCAGTAGCAGTTCAGATCATTCTGTACGTTTGAATTGAAACACAATATTGCAGTTAAGTCGTGTAAAATTGTGCAGTGATTGTAAATCTATCTTTTATTAATTTAAATTGTGCAAAGTGTCAGTGGCGCAGTTAAGTGGTACGTGTTCAGTGCAAGTGTTAAGTGTTGCGAATTCTTGATGCTGATACCTTCCTGGTTCCTGAGCAAACTCATCTGGCATCGTCTGGTGGGAAATAGCAGTTAAGTGACGTTTGTTTAGCTGGAATACACTTGGAGCAATTTAAATTAAATCTCCAAGTGTATTAGGACACCCTTCTGCATATTATTTCTCCGCCAAGGTTTGTTCAAACACTCAAGTGTTTATTTTTTTTAATTTTTTAAATATTCTTCTAATCGCGAAGAAGTTTAAAAAATTACCTTTCTTTTTCTTCCGAATAGTTAGCGAATTTTAAATTCAAGTATAACAATTCTGTTTTATTTTTCAATTCTTTCGTGCAATATAGGATTGTCGAATTATTGACTACTTTCTAAATTTTCAAGTGAGCCGTGCACGTTTGGATTTCCCAATTTTTATTATGTATAATTATATTTTTCTAAGTGTTACTCAAAAGATAAATTGATTGTTTGTTGTTTGGATAGTGGTAAAAAATCATTTTTAAAAAATAGTATTGCTATTTATTAATTATATTACAATTACTTCGTATTTCTCTTGACTGAGTTTGTGTTCCTGGAAATAATTAATTAAATAATAATAATTATTGTTAATAATTATGGTTGAGTGTGATCAATAAGTGTGTTTCAATTTTCATGTATTGAATTTGCTTTAATGAGCGAAAAAAAATATAATTAATCAATTTGTCGTTAATTATTTAAAAAAAAAAAAAAAATAAATTCATAACGTCAAATTTTTTTTACTTAATTGAAATTACTGCTATTTAAAAATACTTACCGTTATTCATTTCCGTTAATTAATTTAATGAACATTCAAGTCTCGTAAGTAAAAAAAAAATCTCATTTAATTAACAATAGTAAGCTTTAAATTTATTTATAAATAATTGATTTATTTAATATTTTTCATTGATCACAGGTGAATTGTATCACAAAAAATGTGAGTATATAAAATCGAATTCTTAGAAAAATATCATATAAAAAATGTATTTTAAAAAATTAATAAATTACTCCAATAAAAAAAAGATATAACTGAGAACATAATTATAGATTATTGTAACTCACTTAAACAAGTTAATTATTTTAATTATAATTAATACTTAAAATTAATAAACAATAAATATCTCTAAAACTAATACAATTTATCGTATTAATAATTAACACATATATCATTATCATGATATTGATTTTAATTAATTAAGTTAAAGCCATGTACCAAAACGTTTGCTCATATTTATCATAACTCTTAAATAAGTTGATAGATTCAAAAAAGTTATTCTTAATATAGAAAGCATTTTTTGATTGTTTAATTAATTATTATGATAATATTAACAAAAATTACGAGTATTAATTATTGCAATATATCATATCGTGTTACTAATTCCATAAGGACCTAATTTTTTATGTCGTTTTGGCGTTAGGGAGCTTCCTACACTGTAAAAAATTTTCGAAATGGACGCGGATTAAATTCAAGGTGAATGTGGAGCGGATAACTGTTTATTTATTTAATCCCTTCGGAGTGAAATTTACTCCGAAGGGGAGTTTATTTCAATATTAAAACTGAATCAGAGAATGCGGATTTAAATAAAACTCAGACTAACCAGCTGCAAAAGTAATTTTTTAAAAACTTTAAAACTCTAAGTAACAGAGTGAATTTGGATTCAAATAAAATTCGTAATCACAAAAAAAATAATAGCTTAAAAATTAGAGTTTCAATAGTAAAAACATTTTTTCGTACTCTAAAGTATAAAATTATCACTTATACTATAATCCTCACAATATTTATTAATAATTAGACTATGAGCTGCAATTTTTATATTTTCGAGTTCGAAATGACTATTTTTACTATTCGAACTGTAATTTTTCTGTACACTACAAATTCACTCCCAATTTTTGACAATTCAGAACCAAAAGGACGTATATTTTTTTACTACAAATTATTTTAGAGCTAAAAATTGAAAAAAATTTTTGAAAGCCAAAAAGCCGTATAATTTAACTTATGCGTCTTCAGGCTTGCAAAAATTTTTTTTTTAATTTTTATCTCTAAAATAAATCTATCAAACAATTGTCGACGAAAAAAAAATCCTATGCCTTTTTGGATTTAGGATGCTCCCTAAAGCCAAAAAAGCGAATAAAAATATGTTCTTTTGGAATTAGTAACACGATATATTTCGAGTGAAATATAAAAATATAACTGGGCCAGTAAATTTTATTTCTGATAGTAAAAATAATAATTCAACTGTGGTCAATAAAATTATCAATAGAATAAACTTATAGTCAATATCTATAATTTATAGCAAATCAAATTTAACGAAATCATTAATAAATACTTATCAACTAATTAAATCATATATTTATTAATAATTACCAAGGCCTCCACATAGTATCAGTATCATCAACATTTTCAACATCTATTTCAATCTCTTCATCACCATCACTCTCATTATTATCATTTCCGTAATTTATCTTTTCTACAATCACAGTTTTACTTAATAATATATCACGATTTATATTGTCATCAACTGATCCTGATACTTGTGGACATTCGGTTTCATTTGATGCCTGAGAACTTACTGGTAAAGTATTATTTATAATTAAATTATTGTTTATATTGTTAATATTATTATTGTCATTAGATATGTCCTGTTTCTCGGGTGATGAATCGATGGGAGAGGAAGTGAGTCTGGGCGTCATTGACAGTGACGTTGACGATGATGTTGACGATGACTCCCATAAAGATTGCTGACCGACTTTATGATAATGATCTGGACTAACAATTATCAGAGATGTTTCTTGTACTGGTAATATCTAAAAATAGAAATACAAATTTAGTATTGATTTAGTTATCAAGTTAAGATTAGTAATTAATCAATAATCACTAAGTATGTAATTATATATATATTTTTAGACAGTTTGGTGATAACATACGCAAGTGTTTAATTTTCGTTTCGATTGAAGTCCTGAGGCTAAATGACGAGCTAATTTTTGACCAGACTCGCCCGGAAGTGCGGCGAGATATTTGCATGCTTCGGCGGCGCACTGTCCGAATCCTGATTGCCAACGACTTTCTGCCAATGTTTCTTCGTTGGGTGAAGAGGATCCTTCCGATGCTCTGGAAGCTTGGAGTCTTTGAAGGTGACGTACAGTGAGTTCTAGAATATCCGCTTTTTCTAATTTACTTATATTTTCACCTTCAGTCTGAAAAATAATTTTTTTTTTTAATATCCCAAATTGTTGACGGACAAATTTTTTTAAATATCAATTATGTTCAGTCAATGAAATTTTTTTTTTGTAAAATATATTGATCTGGAACTTTATATTTATATTTTATTGGGTTTTCACGGTTCTTGTCTGATTACTTGGTAAATAGTTTTTTGTAATAAATTTTTCCATAGATTATAATCATCACTAAAATCAGTATTAGACTTGAATACTAAAAATATATCGCATATTAAGTAAAGGATCGTAAATAAACACATAGTTAAAGCGAATAGATAAAGCAGGAAAGCGCAGGAACTGTGGCAAATCCGAAAATCATGATACTGAAGTTAGCCGTCTATTAATTTTTGGATTTTTTTTCAAACAATAAATTATAAAAAAAAATATTTGTAGTTTTCTAATTTTTCTTCATATGCATATTTTTAGTTTTTGATTTTTTGTAATTAATTTGTTGAAAAAAAAATCCGAACATTACTAATTGTCTGCTAACTTCAGGACCATGGAAAATCCCGTGATGCTGGTTTTTTTTTTGCATTACAATCTCATTTTTGATTACTTGACAAACAAACTCATAAATTTAATAAAATGTTAAGTAAATATGACAAAGTAGAGCTTGACTTTTTATCAGTAAAAAATGTTCTTGTAACTTTAGAGTTAGTTATTATTTTTTTTCCAAAATATAAATTTTCAGTTAGTTTTCGAAATTTAAAAATTGCAAAAATTGCAGTCTCATTGAATATTTACCAAATTTTATTAAAAACAAAAGTTAATAATCAAAAAAATTATGAAGTTTTTTATAAAATTTAACAGGCAATAAAAAAATACAATAAATTTTTTTTTTTTTTACGAAGTTCAAGATTAAATAAACAAAACGTTTTGACAAACAAATAAACGTAAAACACTAATTAATATTTTATTCATGCACTGAAAGATTACTTGCTGACTCCAATTAATTATTAAAATAAAAATAAAAATAAAAATACAAACCTCCAAAGCATCGACCATAAGATTTTTCAATTCCTCCAAACATCTATTAATCCGAGCCCGCCTTTTTCTCTCCAACATTGGCTTCGTAATCTATCAAAATTAACACAACACAAAAATAAAAAAAAATTTTAAGCAAATAAAAAAAAAAGAAAAAAAAATTTAACAAACAAAAATATAAAAAAAAATCAAGTAAAAAAAAAAAACAAATATATTTCACTACACGTGCGTCATTAAAATTCATCGCACATGCTCAATAAAATTAATCTTAAAATACTTATCAATAAAAAAATCTTATTAAATAATTACAGCATGGTTACCTTTTTATATTGATGAGTTCTCGATACTGGATAAGGATAATCGTACGCCATCATTGCAATTTTAATTAACGAAAAAAATTAAAAAAATAATTTCGCGCCGTATACGCTGCACACCATTGGTTATATATGTATATATATATACAGATATATTTAATCCATGTAGTTATCAGTGTGTCAATGTCAAGCGCGAATGGTACAATCGACCAAAGTAGAAGACAGTAATTGACATTGAAGGGATATTGAGTGACATTAGACAACAACAAGCGCTCTCCATGGAGTCTCTACACCAACTGACTCAAACTTGCTATACACTCTCCGACAGCCATTCCAACGGAACCCTCCCCTCGCTTTTATCCACATCGAACCCTCGATATATCTATATACATACTATACTTACACATTAACATATATTATTCATCACTAATTTATTTTAAAAGAAAGGTATATAATAATACCTCTAATGACCTCCCACTTACAACACATTAAAACATTAAATATATATATTTTTCATTATTAGTGTTAATGAATACAATATATATTCTCTTCCTAAGCCAATTTATAATTCATATATTGCATCAATAAATCATCAATATAAATATTAATCAGTGATTGCATTTATATTCATTATCTCCAGTGATTTGTATATAGTGGAGGAGGGAGGGGGGGGGGGACTCGGGGTATCCTCAAAATTGTTTAAAAAAAGTCAAATTTAAACCTAATGTTTTTGAAAGATTCCAAAATCACTTTTGTACATATTTATATTTTGTAAATATAATTGAGCATTATTTTGAATTTTTTGTGGATAAACTTTTTCGAAAATCGAAAGTGTCAGTCGAAAAATAACTTTTGTTTTATGATAAAAACTATTGAAATTTCTTTTCTTCCTTTGCATCCAATAATTATGTGGAATGTTACATTACTTTATAAGAAAATTTAATTTAATCAAATTTTTTAATTTCCAGAAGTGTTTTTTTCACCTTTCTTAGAGGGTACTCCATTTTGCCCGCAAAATATGAAATTTTTTTTTTCAACAGCAGATGAAAATTTTATCTATTCACTTTGAATATGATAAAAAAAAAAAAGATTTATTTGAGTCCCCGAAAATTGAGAATTTCCTTAAGGACCTCGTTTTGCTCCCCTCACTTGTATATATATGTATTGTTTTTATTTAATCAGGGGTTTAATTGTTTGATATTTCGTTTGTAAAAGAGAAAAATTCGGCCACATTTCCTGATTGTTCACTTGGGTGTGAGAGAAATGAATAAGAATGCTTGTTATTCAAATATTTTTATCTATACGAGCAACTTCTACATTAGAGGAAATTTTATTATAATTTTATTTTTAATTAATCGCGTCTATAAACTTACATAAGAGTTAAAATCAGTATAATAGTGGTGTTGTTATAAAGTACAAAATTAAATAAAAGACATTTATTAGTTATTAGATAACGTCGGGTTTAGATGATTAATATCATTTTTGCGAGTGAATAGACTTGACTGAGTTAAAGAGGTAGTCTTGTTTGACATGACACACCACTACTTTATATTGAATTTTAAATATACATTGAGATAAGTATAAGAGAGTGTCTCTCATCTCGTATATTAATGTTATCAAAACTTTTGCCACGTGTGTCTGTACATGTTATTCCACTCTATATAATTATACTATTATCGCTAGATTATTATTATTATTATCAACTCTATTGAAATGTCTTAAAGTTCATTTGATATTTTCATTAAGATGTATAGGTGAGTTGTCATTATCATTAATTCATTAAATATGTGCTTTTTAAAAATGATTAAAAATAAATTAGTTAAATTTTCACTAATTTAGTCAGTGAGTCATTATCTCACTGATAGATCCGTAGTTTTTAAAATAAATTAGTGAAATTTTACTTAATTAATAAGAGATTTTAATTATTATTGATTTTATAATTAATTTCTGGCTTTTTGAAAACAACTAAACAATTTTTTTTTGCTGTTGAAATAATAAAATTTTTTATGATACTGAAATTAGCCGAGGTCTAATAATTTTCGGATTTTTTTAAAAACGATAAATTAAAAAAAAAAAATATTTTGAAAAATTGCACTTATAGTTTTTTAAATTTTCTACATGTGCATATTTTTTTTTTTTTTTAAATTAAATTGTTGGTAAAAAAATCCGAAAACTTTTAATTGTCTGCTAACTTCAGGATCATCAATTTTTACTTTTTCAATGAATATAAATTTTATACAAATAATTATTTAAATTATAATATATATCTTCATATATTCTATCATTAAAAATTGCGTTAAAAAAATATTTTACTATTTTAAAGTTCGTCTTTTTTTACTGAATAATTTTCAGTGTCCAAAATATTTTTCTGCCTGGACGTGGAATTAAATATTCATAATAAAAAAAAAAAATTAAAAAATTTTGTGAAAATTTAAAAAAAAATTTGAATTGAGGTAAATTTGAGTTCGTGAGAACCTAAATTAGGTCTAAATATTTTTTTTCTACGAATATAAATAAAATAGCGATATAAAGATATATGAGTCTATTTATCAATTTGAAGTTATATATATTTGGTTGTAAATATACACATATATATCTATATCGACGTGAGTAATATCAAAAGCAACAAATAAAAGCAAGTTAGTACATAATATAAGAACTCAATAGAGCTTGCGCGACTTAAATATCACTTGTCTTATCACAAGTCGCTTTCAATTACGATACAATAGGAGCGTGCGACTGTTTACATTACTCGTGGTTCAGATATAAATATACACACACATATATTTATATATATAACTTATTATTCATGAGTCGCGTCATATATACGTTCGGTAATACGTCCAACGTACTGCGGCTTTTAGTCAATGAAATTCTCGCGACGATGTCGACATTATATTTTTATATTAATATAAATATATATATATAGTGATGCTGTTGTGAGGTTTTTATGAATGACGTTATCGGTCACTGGATATACACATACATATAATAAGTGTAATAATATCTGATTGTTTTGTCGCGTGAGATAAGTACTCAAATTTTCTTAAAGATTTCATTCAGCTCTGATTTATATTCATAAACTTCCTCTACATTATATTTTGAATCTTGTGTTTACGGAACTTGTAAACCGGATATTAACGGTCCATTCATACATTCAAATTATTGTTATTATTATTTAAAAATACGATAATAAAATAATTTAATTTCGGTCACACATAAAATAAACAATAAATTATACATCGAATAGTTTACAAGGCATATTAATGTCCCAGCTAAAAATAACCGTAATTAATTAGTTTTTTAATGAGTATTTGTGACGGAAGATATAAAGAATTGGTTTAAACAAAAAATGAAATAAATAATTAAAAAATGAGTCACTGATAAAAATGTCTAGAGATTGTGTCGCGTTTTAAGATGTGACGTGTGCGAGTCGCGTGTGAGGCTCGCGCCTGTGACCCTCTCTCTTGTCCTCGCGTTCGTCTCGCGTGGTTTGCCCGGCATGGGATCCCTTTCCTGTGCGCCACCGCCAGCGACTGGATCCCTGCACTCATATACATACACCTACAGTATAGATATATATATCTACATACACCTATATGTGAATACACAGTCACAATGTAAGGCCCCGTGCCGGCTGAAGGGCCCGTGTGGGACGCGAGCGAGGGTCTCGTTCTCACGGTAGCCTCCGAGGCTTGTATCGCTTGATGTGCAATGCCAGGGCCTCTTTTGCTTTAGCTTCCTCTCTGTATACTCCATTTGTGATGTTGTTGTTGTTGTTATACGTCTACACACACATACACACATTTATATTATTTTTACACAATACAATTCAGAAGGAGTATTAAAGTGAAGAGAATAGTAGAGGGAGGAATAAGGTAAGGCCCCGCACGCGTTGCGCACGGCTAAGCGTGTATAGACACACGAAAGTCCCCTCTTTTTATTATTATATTTTATTTTTTTATTTTATTGGAGTACGATCTAATCGTATAACTGCGTACGTTTGTATAGATATGTCGCCCATGATTTTTATTTGTCGTCTACATAAATGTGCAAGTATGTGTTGAGGGAACACTGCAGGTATGCATGTGTGTGTGTATTTATGTGCATGTGATGATTCAACCAAGACACGCGTACACCCTCGTGGCTCCTCCTTTCTCCCTTTTGGTTCCTCCTCTCTCTTTGAGATTCGTTTTGGTCTAGGTAGCATGGAGGACGAGGAAATAAACCGGGATTGGAGCGATTCGGATTTTCTTTTGGTCCATAATAATAATAATAATAATAATTTTATAGCGAGTATGTGAGCAGGGGAAAGTTGTAGGATTCTAAGATGAAAATACAACTCTCGTGATTGGTTCAAAAGTTACTTACGATAAAAAAGGAGATATTATTATACGTCAAATTTACAATTTTAAATTTTAAATTTCAAATTCTCTGATAAAAGTAATGAGGTAATGATGAAGTATTAATATCGAGTTAATGGAATTATTTACATTTTCATTTTTAGTATCGACGGTCTTATCAATTTATTGTTAAACATTAGGTTTTCATGGAGTTAAATATCAAGACATTAAGGATATTGAAGAAAAAAGAAAATATATGTGTTTGGTTAAAACTTGATTTTTCTAAATGTTTGATAAAGTAAAAAAATTATCATGCATTTATTATCTTAAAGAATTTATTCTTAGAACTATTTTTTTCGTGTAATAATTTTGTCATACGTTAATTTCATAAATAAATAATTATAAATTATAAACCTTTGAAATAATTTGAAGAATATTTGAAACAATGAATAAGAAATTTACTGAAAATTTATGAGAATAAATTGGGATGAATGATGGGTGCAGATGGATGAAGATAATATAAATTTTAGTACACAAAAAAAAAGGATTTCTTGGCGCGAAAAATTTTGACTTGCTCCAAAAACAAAAATTTTCTTGAGCCAAGAAAAACATTTTCGCGCCAAGAATTTTTTTTCTAGTCATAGAAAATTTTAGTCTTTAATTCATGATGCAAAACATTTCTCGCGCCAAGAAATTCTTTTTCTGCGTGTCATATTTTTTTTATAAATATGTCTAATTAATTTATAATTGGCAACAATCCATTGGATTTATAAATTACCAATCCATATCATTCATTAAAATAACATTAAAAAACATTTTAGTTCAGATTACAGTAATTACTATCAATTGAAAAGAATATTAAAAAAAAAATATAACATTAATATAAATTTTTATGTCCATATATCGTTATTATTATTGTTTATTACCGGTACCATAATGCTTATAAATATTATTTTATTTAAAACTTGTCCAGTGTCGATCCAAAAATACAAAAATATCATGCATATTTATATTATATGGACGTATGCGTGTTACAATTGTGCGGTAGTTATTTTCAGTAATGAGATATCGTATTGATTATTATTATCAATCGGTTATATGATTGTACCCAGAAGTATAATGATGAGTTGAGTTCAATACATATATAAATATCCATATATATTACATACTAAAAAATAGGTTGCAGGTGGATGGATTATGTTTTGGAGTGGGAATATGTACCGTTCGATTCGGTGGTTTTTCGTTTAAAGTTAAACCAGCATCACTGCTCCCCTGGGGCCTCTACTACGTATATACTCAGCTTACTCACTCCATAGTTTAAAACCACTCATTATTTTGTAAATTACTCCCAGGCTGTGGAAATGACATTTTAATTTTTTGCAAAAAATCTTACGAAACTTCTCACATTTTTTTTAATAAAAAAAAATCTGACAGTTTAAATTTTAAAAAATCTATTATTATTTGTTCTGTTATTTATTTAATGACCGGGAGTCAATTTCATGATGAGATATCAAGTGTCCGTTAATATGTTGCTCGTATAAATTTAATGAGTGGACGGGGCTGAAAAGTATATAACGTATATCAGCAGCCTTTTTAGACTCTGTGAGATGAATGTATTATAAATATGCTGACCACACGCGAAATTTTAATTTCCGGTTCATTAATACCACGAGTAGAGCTTACTAATGTGCCAAATATTATGTTTTATTTTTATTACAGTTACAATAAATAATATAATTAATTATTTATCTATATATAGATTTATTTATGTATCCTTTCGAATCGTTAATTTAAAACGTTGTAGTGGTACAGTATAAAGGAATAAAAGACTAAAAAAAAAATAATAAATTGGTGTACTCCGGAAATGTAGTCATTCATGAATATAAAATTATAGGAAATCAGTCGGGCAATTGAATGTAAACTGGACAGTTGGTTGCATAATAATAATGATTTTATGAATGGCGAGCGTGAGTTGTATGTAAGCTTTGCCAAAGCCAGAAAGAACTGGGTATATTAAGTAAACTGTTTATTAACATATATCTATATATGTGTACATGTTTAAAATTTTTTTGTTAACGGAATCGACGTTTACCGGAAGCCCTATATCTTAAATTTCATCTAAAAATTTAATAGAATTATTTAAATGTCTTTTTACATCACTTCCGGTGTTGTGCGGCCGAATAGTGCATGCAGTCTAAATCTTTATATATGACACTTTGATATATATTTTAATTTATATCTACTTTTAGTTATGTGCTATTAATTAAATTATATTCTCACTGTACTTTCAGTCCTGCTCTAATTCTCACAACAATTTATTTATCTATACCTTTTTTACTAATGTTTAATTTTACTAAACGAAAATATTTTTTTTTTTTTACTTTTATTTATGTATGATAATATTTTTTTGTTTAACTTTCACACAATATTAAATTTAACGTATTGAGTGTCGGGTTGCAGTACATTCTCTTTTGTATTTACTGCTTTTATTTTTTGTTTTTTCTTCAGTTTCACGGGTGGCAATTGCTTACAAAATTGTTGACTGATACTGAAAAAACTTTTGGATCTGCGGTTTTTTACCCGCGTCTTCAAAGTCCAGTTGAGTCATGAAATGTATGTGAGATGAGTTTTGCGGTGTACATAACATAAAAAAATATATATCGATAATAATAATAATAATAATGTTAATAATAATAATGATAATGATAGTCTTGACGACGACAATAACAATGATAATAATAAAAAGATGGCCTGAATTCTCTAATCGGTGGTCTCGCGTTGTTACGATCAAAAACTTGACCGACACGTGCTCATACTTACAAATTAACTTTTGAAATCCGTACATCCGGTTATATCAGCGTGTTCGTAAATTGCACTGTAAGTAGTATAGTCGTTTTTACTCAGTGTATAGCTGCGTGTTTTTATCCTTTTATTTTTTAGTTATTTGTTGTGTTTCAGTACTCTTATTATATTCTCACTTATTTTTTATCGCGTGAATTGCGGTCTGTTTTGTGTCTACGCCACGAGTGCACGATATACACACACATACACAGCTTATATATTTAACACTAGAATAGTTCATTACGTGTGAGCAAGTTTAAAGAATAACTTTTTTAAAATAAAACAAATTAATTATTTATTTTATTCCGTTTTTTTTTTCAAATTTGCTACGAAAATAATTTCAAAAAATTGGTCGGTGAGTCTGGATTAAAAAAAAGAGGAAATTTTTAATTTGTTATTGATGTGCTTGAGGTAAATAATTTGTAAATAAGGTTCAAAAATTTAATTTATGGTACGGCAGGTGACAGTTTATAAAACAAATAAAACATCGTGTAATATGCGACGTGATGTAAACGATTTCTCAATTACATCAATTTTTTGGTAATTTTTTTGGCGGTAATTCATAATCATGAGAAGGTTCGAGTATACTAAATACATGCATATCATCGGTAAAAATTATATACCTGCTTATATTATTTATTGTCATCATTGAATTGGAATATTATTGGTTGGAAAAAATTTATCAGCAGTAATTGGTTAGTTCAAATTGTTATACATTATTGTAAAGAGGAAAGGAATAAAAAAAATTTTATTATTATTATATTATTGGAGTAAATATAATAGAAGTATATAGAGGAATCGTGGTCATCTGCGTCGATGTACGATTGACAATATAGAAGGATAAAAATGTATACATATATATATATGTATATGTTATTCTTATATAGGTTTTATATAATAATAATAATAATAATATGGAGGTTGAGGTATGGGAAAAAATGTTCCCACGCGTTTCAGAGATAGAAGTTACGATTTTGAAACGCAAAGAGCGTGTCCGTCGCGTGGCTGACCGACTGCGGCCAAAAGGAACGGACCAGGTGGTTCATCCAATTTTTCTGAGGATGCTCTGCAATAATACCGTAGTTCTGAGTCAGTGGGATTTTTTTCTCATTTTTTTTTTTGTAATGATCATGATTATATTTGGGATTTCCAAAAATAAGGTAAAGGGAAAAAGCCAGTGTCATCATTTTATTATTATTTTTTTTTTTTTTTCGATTCAATGATGAATGAAATTTATCATCTGTCATAATAAATTAGTAGTTATCAATACTTAAAAACATTTTGCTGGCTTTTGAAACATTTATCTTCTTTAAAAATTCAATGTCATACATAAATTTAAAAAACAAATTAAAGAGTAAATAATTTATAAGCAAAAAGTGAATTGTTTATTTTTAAAAATAATTATACGCAAATAAAAAAAAGTAAATAATTTACAGAAATAAATTATGTGAATGCGTAATTTTTCTTAGTAACTATTTGATTCCCCCTTGTTATTTAATAACGTTATTTATTTACTTTTTTCTTAATCCAAGCAAGTAAAGAAACAGTCAAATCTGTCCGTTAGAAACGGTGGCAAGAGGTTGTGTACTCATCGTTACGTCTACCGAGAGCGTGGGAAGGAAGGAGAGCGTGGTGTCGGTTTGTGTCAAGGGGCTAGAAGAGGGAGAAGGGGAAATGAAGACAGAAGTCGCGAATCCTTGTAAGGAACCGTTGTACTTCCTGAAGGAGGTCCTTGTGCACCTGACGTTTTTCACCGTGAGAACATATTACTAAATCCACCGTACCCTCCCTCGATTATGTATTTTTTTTTTCACCTTTCTTATATGGTTAGAGTATCTGTAGTGTAGCGTAGTCGTCAGTTCCTCGGCACAATCATCAGATTACAACCGTCAGTGTAACCGCCACGCGAACAGCACACTTTGAAACTTTATGAGATTGTTATATTCTTCATTCTTACTACAAACTACCATTTTTAGTTATCTTACATATATACTTAACTTTTTAACTATTTAAATATGCATTTTTATTTTCTACTTGAGTGTATTGTAAAAATTTTTGTCACTAAATTTATACATATGAATACACTCATGCGGACACATTTAAAGAGTAAATTTTGAAATGAATGTTAGTCTATGAAAATTTTTCAAAATTGCTTATAAAAATTTAGCATGAATTATATTATTTTTAAATATTTCCTACGGCAGAATAAAATAAATTTCATTAAAAGTATTTAATCAATGAAAATTGATTAAATATTTTCTAATTATGTAAAAGGGAAACGTTATCGTCTAAACACTAAGAATTACCTGTATTTTTTTCGTACAATATGGGGTCAAGTGTACCCGTTTTGAGTACTGACGTACTCATTTTGAGTGCTGACGTACTTATTTTCAGTACTGGCGTACTCATTTTCAGTACTGCCGTGCACAAGTAATTAACTATTGATAAGTATTTCATAGAATATAAATTTTCGTAATTTTTGAATAGTAGCTGACTATTGAATAATCCATAAAAACTTGTAGAATCGATGATAGTGTTAAATTTTAATACATGTTGTAGAATAAAAAAAATTTAAGAGTAGTAAGTGGATTTCAAAAATTAGTAAAAAAAGTTTTTGACACCCGGGTCAAAAAAAACTTGATTCAGGCTCGCTTCACCTTATTTTCTTTTGAAGTTATCGATTTGCCGATGATTTTCCCATAAGATCTCGATTTTTTCGACTTGATTTAAATTTTTGTCAACTTTCAGAGCTTTTTAGATTTTAGTTTGAACTGATTTGTATTTTTTGATCTTAGTTTGAACTTATTTATCTTCACTTCGAACACGACAGTCATATATTTTACCTTAGTTTTGGCTTCTTCCCCTAATAATTTAAGTGGAACAAGTCTTAGCCAAGTCAATATCGACTTGATTTAGACTTATTCGTCTTCAATCGTGACTAAGTTAAGTCTCTAAATTTCGACTTAGTCAGCCAAGTCTGAATCAAGTTTCATATTTTTGATCCGGGCATATCGACATAATTTATTTTAAATATATTTCATATCAAATGTGTACTAAAGGCTGAAATATTAGATCGTGATCTAAATCAATGAAATAAATTTCTGTAGATTTTTGTTCGATTTTTCTTTTTAATTTAAAGTAGACTATAATTTATCTTTATTAGCTTTCGAGAAATGGGTATCCGAGATTAAAGAATAGAACTTTAAATAAATCGAAAAAATATTGAAATATCGTATTTAATAATTTTATATAAATTTTTTAGTATGAAATTTATGGCTTGTTATTTAGTCTGTTGTGAAGAAAAAAAGGAAAAAAAAGAACTAGAATAAAACAGTGAGTCAAAAATTATACAAAAATATATTAGCGGTTTCTTTTGACGATACGCAATATATATAAGAATTTAGGACAGTGTGGGAATGTTCGCCCGGATTTAAAACGAAGGAATTAACTCATTGATATGTCTCGCCGGAGCAAAAACACGTTGACGATATATACACACATATATATTTATATATATAAAAAAAATGAATAGACAAATGTGTGCGCTCGTTTTTTAAGCTCGCGTATATCTTAATGTCTTCTTTTTTATAAATTGAACAACTACTCCCTTGTCACTAGTATCTAAAAATATAGTTTCCGTCACTGTGTAAATTTTCTAATGCACTTTAATTACTAAATCATCATCATCCAAACACAACTCACTTATATTTACGTAAATAATTAAAAGTATCTGACATATGACATTTTATAAACTCAAAACAAATTACGTTACTGTCAAATAAAAATTCAGTCTTAATGTTGTTTTGAGAAAATTTGACTCGTATATATACACATATATTTAAATGTAATTATATATTTCCGCTTGGAGTTTTGAAATCTATAAAACAAGAAAATAATATTAAGTTTATTGTCGATATAATTATAGTGTTGGTTTTGAAAATAAAATAAAATAAAAATTCTGCGGTTTCATAAAGACTGAGTTTTGTTAAAAAAATATGAATAACAAAAATAAATTTATAGCAAAAAAATAAAAACACTGAAGTTTACAAGCATCATCATCACGGATACCATTCATGAATTTTCAGCATGCACACCATCATAAATATATATATATAAGAACAAAATGCACAGAAAGTATGAAAGAGTATAAGAATAAAGGGATGAAAGAATATTGGCATGTTGAGCGAATGATTTGCGTGAAAAAGGCGTGGAGTAAGTTTTACGTCTATTTTTGAAAAGACAAGAAGTGATTCTCTTTTATTTAAATATGTATGAAAAAAAAGTATGTATGTATTTATAAAAGAAGGAGGAACTGCTATGATTATTACATTGTAACGCGCTAGCCACCTGACGCAGCACGCCACTTCTCTCGTATCGTGGGAACTGAAAAACTTTTAAGAATCCTTCTAGTGTGTAGCATATAGTATGTTATTGTATGTGTATGTATTTAATGTAAAGGCTTTTATGAGTGAGCAGAGTTTAAGCACACGTGCAGCGCGCATGCCTTTATGCTACACGTTATATCCACCGATGATACGCGTGGGGGACGGGAAGGAGCTTTAATATACGACTGAATCTGATTGGCAGACACGTGAACTAGTGAAACGTATGAAGTTTGTCGGCAATGGGTTTCACGTGTGTGAGTACATTACATAAACGTGTCTGCATGTCTATCAAAATGTGGACGGGAATTTACTTAATTTCAAAGTGTCTTCGTGATAATTTGTCTTTGATAAAATTTCACTATTTGTCACTTCCTTTTATCCTTTATCTATCGATAATTAATTTTTTATTAGTAAAAAATAATCTATTTAAGCTGTTGAAAAATTATTCATTATATGATTAAAAAAAATATTTCACACATGCGCTAAATTTTTTATTTCAATTAAGGGGATACGCTACCAGATCTCTTTCTCACACTCAGAAAAATAAACAGGACTATCTTTGTTGCACTCGTAGAGTAAATAGGAATTTTAAAACAATTTTTCTTAGACGAATAAGAAATTTCGAAAATATGAAATTTTTATACTTCTATTAAGGTTTCAAAAAACGCTAATGACTCTATTTTAGGTTTCCAGTGTTTGCCTGTGAATTAAATTTTATTGAAAATCGGTTACCGTTACCCCTTAATTAATTTGTGATTTTATTTTAAACCGCATTCACTCCAATTTATGTATCTGAACATCGGAACGTTTTTCGCGAAACAAAAATAAAAAAATGAAACGAAAAGTAAAAAATCTACTGGATCTAGATTTCGGAAATGTTTCGCATAGATGCTAGTATGTCAGCCGATAAATGCAACCACCCATTTTACCCCTTAAATCACCTTTGAACAGTCAAACTATGTAAATTTTTTTCATTTTCGTTGCGTGAAAAACGTTATGATTTTCAGGTACATTCCAATTTAGAGTTTTAATATTAAAATAAACTCCCCTTCGAAGTAAATTTCACTGGGAGGAGATTAAATAAACAAACAGCGATCCGCTCTAGATTTAATCCACGATCACTCTGAAAATTTTGAAGCGCAATAAGTTTTTAATCAAAGTAAAGATTTATTATTACTAAATGAAACTTATAAAATAATTAAATAAAAATCACGTATCTCATGGTTGATTCCTTGTCTTAAGATCACGTTTAACAATATACCGTACATCCTGTACAATGTTTGTGAGTACCACGAATGACATATTGACATGCATCGTCGTATCAATAGAACACCGTGTATACATGCTGTCTCGTAAGACGTCAGTATTACTGATGATGACAATGTATTATCGAATAAGTAATGTATACATATACATATACATATACATATACATATAATAATAATGTAGTAGCCAGTGAGTGGCTATGGGAATGGGATGCGTGACAATATTTGCTGTCGTCGGCAGACTATCTCTCAAACTGAAGAATGTCTCTATAGGTGTAACAAAAAAGCTGCCGTTAAAAAGTACAAACATATATATTTATATTTATATGTATAAATATATGTAATGTAAGAACGAAGAAACGAGGAGTTACATACACGTGATGTTATGTCTCCTTGACGAACGCGTTTAACGCGCGTTATACAGTAGTTGATAGTGGGTGTTTATTTATTGTCATTCATGGGACATATCTTCCGGAACCTCGCGAGATCCCGTAATCACACACTACACGCTACTCTACACTCTGTACATCTGCGGGCTTTGTATTCAAACTAATCATTTTTTTTTACACACAATAAGTTAATGTTGAAAATAAGAAATAAATTATATGATACTGCGAATTAATTATTAATTCAAGGTACAGCTGCTGTGCTATACAATTTTTTTCTTCCTTATGGGTTCTCGTGATCGTGATGCATTATTAACAAAATATCTTTAAACTCAATGCACCAATAAAATGGTATATCGAGTAATTGCGACTCAATATCATTCTTTATCTCATGTCCCCATCGTTTTTATTTAAAAGATACATTTAACACGTGAGAGAAAAAATTACAATGTTGCAGTTTCAAGAGATAATTTTAAAAATATATACAAAGTTGCTTGAACGTAATTGGCTATTTAATAATAAATTATTATATTTCATTGAGTTCAATGTTTACATAAAAATGTGGACTGTCACTACATGTCTTCATAAATTAATGCTTTCGACTTTGCATAGTATCAAGTATAAATTATTATCAATGTATATATTTATAAATATTATGACCTCGATTATACTTTTAAAAGGCCGTGGTTGAAAAAAATATATCAAAATTATTTTAACCTTGGTGGTGACAAAAAATAGAGAAGCGGTAAAAAAAAAAATAATAATAAAATGAATTAGCAGAAAAAAGAAGGAATAAAAAGTAAGACTATATATCACGAGCACGAGCGACGAACGACCGGTATCTAACATCGTATTAAACGCGTTAAAGCAGTACAAAAGGACATATATAGTAGAGCTACTGGAGAACGAAAGAATAAAAATAAAAAAGACCATAACATATTCAGCGAAATTCCATCTCGTGCCAGCAGTCATCGTGGATTCCAGCGAGTTCCGAGTCGAGATGACCACCGTATGGTGGACGCCTTGAGAACAGAAGAATTGAATGAATGAATGAATCAAAAGACCAGAGATAAGACCAAAGTGTCGATCCAGATGTAGGTTACATTACCCAGACCCAAACCCAAACCCAAACCCACGAGTATACCTAATACCAGAGAGAACAACCTGTCCAGCATAAAACTAAAAAGCCAAAATCAAACACCAAGCCAACAGAATACTTTTGTAAGAAAAAAAATAAAATAAAAATAATATTAAGAACGTGTGTAGAAGCCAGTAGTCGCTGGTCGTATCGCGGAGGCGTGGGAACATGAACATGCAAGACTTCCCAAAACAAAATACGAGACGAAGAAGCGGGCACGCGACCCACCTGACCAACAACCTCATACCTCACTTTAGTATTGTATATACATATATATGTATAGCTGGTTACTTCAGAACTTCAGCATCAGCAGCAACGCAGACTAACAGAGAACTCTTGACTCTTTTATATTAGGCCGCAGTAGCCGCCCCCGCCTTTTTCGTCCTCGCCGCCACCGCCACCCGACTCCACACTTTGTTCATTTTCTTGCATTCATTCTCTTTCTTATTCACTTGTACATCTTTATCCATTCATCTCCTTCATCTTCTCTCTATTTATATAAACTTGTCTCTCTCACTTACCAACACACTTGATAAACGTTGCAACGTCCGTCCCTCTCTATCGTGCTCCGAGTCTGATGCTCACGAGGACCTGGCTTCTTCCGCGCCAACGGTTTATTAAGTCGTTACCTCGACTTGTGCACGCCCCCGCTTTAGCCCCCGCTGAATTCTCAACTGCGTCGGCACGAGACTCGGTATTTATTTTCGTCTTTTGTTCTTCAACGGAATAAATTATAAATAACAAACTTATATTTTCAACAACTCACTATTTTATCTTTATCGGCATTATATATCATGATAAGCAGTATACATTTTTTTGTATGTCAAGTTTCAAAAATTTGATTTATTCAAATATGGTAAATAAATTGGACGAATTAAAGAATTGGGGGCCTTGAATCCCATGCCTTCAATAGGTGATATATTAGTGATATACAGTAACAATAATAGCCAGTAAAATTTTTTCACTCATACTCTTGAGCTTGTGTGTAATGTAACCCAAGTCTCGGTACTGTATCTCATGATATATATACATATGTAGATTGATAGAGACCAAGACGGAGAAGAATCGGCGCACGTATGTCACACGTACGAGACTGCAATTTAAATAAGAAAATATGTCTATTATGTTGTTACAATAACGATATCAATTTATTGAGTGTGTACCGTGCGACTGTGAGCATTGTCTTCAAACGACTCTTTACTACTTGATAAGACAACACTAATTTCATTCATGCTCTTACACTCATTTCTCGCTAACATTATTATCATTTCATTTCATTGTTACTACTCACTCTCGTCTCAATCTCAAGTTACACCACTCACACATCTGTACTCAATTTCGCTTGCAAAATTACTCTCAACATTTCAAACTCATTTATATTAAATTATCTTATTTCGTATCATTATTTATTTATTTATTTATTATAAATAGCCATTTAAATATTTATAAATAAAGTATCTTTAGAGCACAATACATATATATAGATATAATGTATGTAAAGTGACACAGCGAGTTATTAATTGAATTCAACCGGCCGGAAGTCAAAAAATCTGTACCACTTATTATTAATATTAACGAAATCATATATTTGGTTAACCCTTTATCACCCGCGTCTGATGATGCTCGTTCACAATAGAGACATTAAATTGTCAGTACACATTTATTAACCCTACTTGGTTTATGACCGTGAAACCTCGTTGCTTATATAAAGTTTGATTTTTATATTTTTTTTTACCACCGTAACGTAAGTATATAACAGTAAAGTATTTAGAACTAACTCGTGTCTATTTCTTTTTTTGTCACTTAACCGATGGCTATTAAATATTAAATTATAGTATCATTATTATTATAATATACTTTTATGTGATGCCGCTCATTAATATTTATTAACCAAAAGTTTCGGAGAAATAATGTTTTTATACTGTTAATTATTTTTTTAACTCCTTGGTTACTGAGAAAAAAAATAGCGGTTGTGTTTATAAAATTTTTTTTAATCACTTTTTTTTTTTTTTATTAAAACCATCTGTACTTGTCTGAGTAAACATTTTTTTGGCCAAATTTATAACTAGTTTTTTATGTTTTTAATGATTTGTGAAAGTAGTTTGGAGGATCAAAAGGATTAGAAAGCAATATATATTTTTAAAATTGTTTATTTATCAAAGAGTATTTTTTTAAGTACAATTAATGTACTTGTTTTACAATTCAACTTTAAAGTTATCAACTTATTTTATTTATTATTACAATTATCAATCGACGACTTTCTATCGCAAATTTACCTGTCGTAATTTTTGTACATAGTATTTTTTATTTTTTTAAATTTGTACTCGATAATTTTGCTTAAAATTTTATTTATAAATTATTTATCAGTCTCACGACTAAGTATCACATAAAAAAATATCATGTAAGAAAATATCTTACGTCTAATCATCATCATTCAGAATATATGCGACCAAATTACACACCGTAGTAATATCATAAATCGTGTACATATAGATATTTTATGGCTCGTATATTTTATGGTATTAAATAAAAATATTTTTTTTTATATGATATTGTAACATTGGGATATTTGAACAAGCGATAATTTATTATATGATATTTTGGTATGTGATATTTTTTTGTGATATTTTGACTGATGTTTTGTCGTGTGATATACGAAAAGAAAATTCTACCAAAACTTACGATGTTAACATCGTAATCGTGGACTAGACTTTCATTGGCATCAATTTTTAAATGTCATTTCAAAATTTACTGTAATCTTTGTTAAAATTACGATGTTAAATAGTAAAGAATATAACCTACATCGTAATTTTAACAATGACTATAGTAAATTTTGAAATAAGACATTTAAAAATTGATGCCAATGAAAGTCTAGTCCACGATTACGATGTTACCATTGTAAATTTTGGTAGAATTTTCTTTCCGTGTATTAAAACAGGTAGAGGTACCGTTTTTGGCAACTTTAGAACCAGTTTTGGACACTTAAAATCTAAATAAAATAATTTGTACAAAGACGCAATGACATAATTTATTTTTTAATGAGTTCAAAAATACTTTTATCCCACTGTTGAACTTGAAATTTCATTTTATACTTTTTCATTAATTAAAATCAAGTATCAAATGTCCAATGGAACAGTGACCACAAATAGTACTTCTACCCTACATCAGAAGTTATATAAAAATATTATTTGATGTTTTGTAAATACATCTATAATTATTCTTCTTATATTCTGACAATAATAAATGAAAGAAAGTCGTCAATAGTTACATAAAGAACACGATTCAAAAATTAAATTATAATCTTTGATGTCAAATTTTGACATTTTAAATATTACAAAAAAAATAATTTTTTTTACTTAATTACTAAGTTTTGATTATATTATATTATAATTAGAAAAAAAGTTATAATTCATTCAAATTTTCCGTAACGATATTGAACGTTTAATTAATTCTAAAAGGCACGAGCGTTTTCGACTTAACTTTTATTTTTAAAATCTTCACAAAAAGGCTTTTATCTTCTCTCGCTAGTAAAAAAATAAAATAATAATAATAATAATAATGAATACCGATAGAAATAAAATGTCGAAAATTTATACAAAGTCTTATATGAATCACAAAAAATAAATTTCCTATCAAAAAACAAAAAAACTCATCAATTATCCATCGCTTCTTTTTTAAAATTAAATTATAAATATTAATTATAGCCACTCTAAAATTAACCTACATATTTGTAACTACTGTTATTTGTTAAAATATTTGATTTTAATTGGATTACATGCGCCAAAACTCAGCTTTTAAGGCCATTTTATTTTTTGTTTTAATGCAGACCGAGTTACGGAGCATCCACCCAATCTTAAATTAATTTCCGTGTAAAATTAAATGATTATTTTTTTTTCAATTCCTCCGAAGATTATTTCAGTAATGACCAAAAATTGTAAACAAATTATTTCAGGAAATTAAATTTTTTTACTTAAATAATTACAAGAAAAATCAATTTAATTGAAAGACAGAGCAGATCTTTTTATTTTTTTGAATCGCCAAAATTTTAAAAGTGGCCATAAAAACAGCACTTTTACTTAAGATTAATAAAAAAAAAAATAATTTAAATTGTTTCAGTTTCTAGGTGCATCTTCTCCCCACAAAGTTTTTGCAACAACGCAATACCCTCTTCACGATTATCCCCATATTTATCTTCCCAAGCGTCAAGTAACATATTATAATACCTTGGCACATCAAATAAATCTAAATATGGATGCGAATGTTTATTTGGAAATATTCTTTCAAATTTATCAGTCTGCGTTATTTCATCTTCATGAGCAATCAAACATCTAACGTCATCCGGCGTCAAATCTTCTAGAATGTCATCCAAATAATCTTCTCTATCCAAATTACTGTACAAAGCTTGTTTCTGTTTTTCGAGATTTGACAACACAAGCTTATCGAGCGTCGTATTCTGGCACAGGATCTCTTCATATTCATACATCTTTTTCAGTTTTCTGATTTCGCGCTTAGGTAAATTTGCCGGCAATCGAAAGCCTACAATATTGAAAACGTTTTTTATCATGGGTCCCTTTACGGCAATATCAAGTGCCGATGCAGACTGAAGTGACGGCGAAACATTGAATTCGAGTAGCCAAGGCTTATAAGATTCATCCAACAAAATATCGACACCAAATAATTCGAAACAGGTGTAACGATTTGTAGTATTCGTTCTAATAAGCGTATTAATTGGAGACTCGGTTGATATTATTGTTTTTATGACGATGTCTTTGATAGATGACCAAATTTTTTTGGTATTCACACCTTCCTTTTCTAAATACGACCACAGTGTTTTAACCGTCCACTTGTGGCCACTACAAGAGTCAACGCAATCATTACTCGTGTAATTTGAGCTGTTTTTATTAATACTGTAATTTGTTAGATGCATAAGACGATCACTGAGGTAGTTGATATCATCATTGTACTTAACGGATGCAAAACGTACTAAACCATCGGGATAAATATATATACGCAGTGGATTTATACTTGATACCAATACATACAGACGTAAATCAAATTTGGCGCCGCCAATTAATAAAGGTTTTGATAAATATTGTTGTACAACTAATGGACGTTTTTTTGGGATCTGTGACCATCGATGAACAACACGAATTCCCGTACCACGTGCCGATGCCGGTGGTTTTATAATCCACTTTTCTTTCCCGCCACTTTTCTCCCAAATTTGACGAAAACTACGCAAGTCTTGCGGCAGCACATAAGTACGCGGTACAAAATTGAATTCCTTTTTTCCGTATTTGATCATAAAACGACTTAAATTACGCCATAGACGATCTTTACGTCCGATTTGAAATGTACCGGGAAAATGATTAAATTTTTGATGATCTTTCAGTCCCTTGAAACAACTTGACTTCATTTGCTTGCCCCATATTGACAGCCAATCATCAGGATCTTTTAGCAAACGGTAGCCTGATTTTAAAATTGTTTTACGCACTAATATTGGTGTTATGCAGCTCAGTTTCCATTTCAGATGTTTAGTTAACGAAGGCGGTAGTTCATGTCCCGGCGAGTCGTGCAAATGGAAGACAATAAACGGCGGTACATTTGGAAATAAACTACGACGCAATGGAAATTTCATAATATTATCATCTGTTACTGATTCTGAGTCTGTTATATTAGGTATCGATTCACTAGTATCCGGCAGTTCGTCTTGAACATCTTCATCCTCAAAATCTGGATCCAGATCAATATCTTCCTCTAATTCGTCTATATTATTACTATTACTATTATCATTACTAACTAACTCGAGATGATTGTACGTTCGTGATATGACGTCCATGATTATTACCACGAACAATATTTAATAAAAAAAAATTTATTAAAATTAAAACTGTGTCAACTGTGATCAAGTATATCAAAACAACCGACTGAGCATACTTAATTTATTTATACTTTCTGGTACAATATATCGTAGCGCTATTCAAAATTTATTTATATTACTTGAATACAAGTTTATTACCTGGATTAGTCAAGGGTAAGTGTTTGGCATTTTATGATTGTTCAGCTGCTGATAACTGTAACAAATAAAATTATAAAAATATTATTTGTAAAATGTCGTGAATATATAATATTTTATAGTAAATCTTATTATTGTACAGTTTATTGATCTTAGATAACAATTAATAAAATAAACAAAAATATATTTTTTATTAACGAAAATATTTTGAGTTACTTCTTATCTCTATTTGTTTCAATTGATTAAAAGATAAGTAAATAATTACTGAACAAATACACGTGTTCGTGCGATTGGTTATAATTAATTTTAAATTCAAAGTAATATAAAAATTGTTATATATTTTTTTTAATGCTTGTTTTAATTCAAATTATTATATCACTCGCTGGCACTTGTCGTGTTGTTAATTCAAGTGCATCTAAATACTTCGATATATATACATATATATAGATATTATTTATAAATTTCAATATAAATAATTATTCAAGTATTTAGAGTAGTGAATAAGAGCGTGATAATTGACAATGTGCAAGATAAATTATTATCATTATTTTAAGTATGATATATATATAAAGTCGTTATTATCTATGAAATTTATCCAGTGACTGCTGCACAAGAGACTCATTTATCTAGGCATTAATCACTCAATTGAGTGTGTGCCAGACCTGGTAATTGTCCAAGCCAAGTAATATATTTTATGTAATGTATGTACTATTTAAAAATATATCGTAAAACTTAATGACTAAGAAGTATGACAATTAATTAGGAATAAGGTTTCGGATATTGACAGGGTTTAATTAAAACTATAAATAATAAATCAGGTGGTTATGGTTAATTAACAAATTTTTTATTTAAAAATTGTATTTTAAAATATGGGTTTTTTTTTCTTTCAAATTAACATATAAATGTGGTAAGGCTAAAAAGCTTCTTAAACGTAACAAGTTAAATTCTATATATTTAATAATTATTTTATATGAGAAAATAGTTATCTCAGGTACAAAAAACCCTATCACAGACATTACTTAAAGCTCATCACCCATACAATATTATAGTATTTTAAAAATGATAATTAATAGTCAAATTAAATGAAAAGTTAAATGACAAAAAAAATTTTATAAATTAATGATAAAATGAAAAATCACGATTTAGAGAATAATTAATAACAGAATTGGAAGACGTTGATTTGTCGCTTAATAATTAATAATAAAATTTTTTTTTTTAATGTAGATAATTTTTTCTATATCTCCTTGATCCGGATCAGCAGCAGTTGAATCCGGGGGTTGCAGTTCGCTTATCCAGCTTAGCCCATCAGCCTTATAGGTACCAGCGACGTATTCCAGTCGCAATCGATCCTTGGTATTAGCTCAGTGAATGATAATTAGATGTTCACCAAGGACGCCAGACAGATGCAGACTCACTCGAATCACCAGAGGAACTGGCCACGCTCATTGGACTCTGAGGTGGTGTGTAGACATTCTGCGGTACCTTGGTGATGACAGTTGTCGTGTTTGCAGGAACAGCAGCAGGATGTTGGTGAGATGATGGTGGAGTTGCTGAAGATGGTTGATGATGATGAACGACGTTGGGGTTGACAGGTCCCTCCAATCGACGAAGACAACCACCGAGATGACGTATCAGCTGAGCACCAGCCACTGGGTGTACACTGGTCACTGTTGTTTGCAAAAATGTTGATACTTCTTGTGCACATTGGGTAAATCCCTCGCGAAATTTATCAGCGTATGTGTTTTCAGGTGTCAGTGTCAATCTCTTGGCGGCTCTCAGTGTATGAAGATGACGAACTGTCAGCTCAAGAATGTCGGCTTTCTCAAGTTTCGCGACATTTTCACCCTCAGCTTGGAGCGCGTTCACCATCAGATCCTTGAGTTCGTCGAGGCAGCGATTGATTCTTGCCCGTCGCTTTCTCTCCAGCATTGGCTTCATCACTTTGCGGTACTGATAAGTTCTTGATACCGGCTCTTCGTACTCCATACCACCGGCAACAGCGTAAGCGGTAGTGTGTGGTGTCATTTTTGAATAATTAATTGACAGTTTAATTAGAGTTCAAAAAAATATTTTAAAAATCAAACGTGTTGATTATCACTAGTCACTCTTATCACAATCTCCGTTTTCGACAAGTCGAAAAATACTCAATGACAAGTTGTCGTAAAAGAACAAAAATAAAAACTAAGTGTTTAGTTTTTACAGTAATATAGCAGAGAGAACTTGCTAGCTCGGAGTGCCGAGTTGATCTGAGTGCTTTCTGACTCAAGTGGGGGCCTTATATCGGTATTTATACCTTCTCCGAGGAGCGTAATCCCCACTAACCAGGCGTTCCCCACTGGCACCTCAACTCAGTGAATTGAAACGGGGCTGACGTATTCACGGACGAGTGCACGACAGAGAGGGGATCTGAAGACTGCAAGCTAGATGTGTGTGTTGGGTATGTGTGTGGACGGTTGTCATTGTGTTGCCACCACAGCACAGCTACCAGCCGGAGGAGCGTATCGTGGGAAGCTCACGGGACGAAATGTTCCCACAGCTCTCGGTCGTCGTAGCCTGCTGGGCCGTAGCGTGCCCAGTGGGGGAATTTAACAGCGATACACACCTGCACCCTTGCTATCTCCATCCTGCTCGTTTGCTTACTGTCACGTTAGTTAGTGTCTTATATATACATAACTATATGTTATGGATACAGCAGTTGCAGTAGTAGTAGTAGAAGTATTAGAGTAAAGTAGTATTAGTTTGGCTGTTGTTGTTGCTCGCGTATATAATACAACTGTGCGAGACGGCGGTACTCTACGGCGTATAAGTGCGGAGCAAAGGGAAAAATAACTCAGCACCGAGCACACGCCACGACGCGCGACCAGCACGAGGATGGCGTGCTCTCAGAGCTCTTTTCCTCTCTAACTCTTTACTCCTTCCTGTTCTCATCCTCAGTGCTCTTGCACCTCTTACACCTCTTATTCATCTCTTCTCGTTTCATCTCGTCTCTGCTCCACTATACCCTGGGTACTTGTCTCTGATAATAGCCGTTGGCACTTTGCGCGATGTGTTCTCAATTCTCTCCTTTCATTCGCAGTTAATATTAAGCGCAGTCTGTAATGGTTTTGTCGTGTCCTGTAGAAGGAAAACTGAGTTTGATTCAGGCGACTTGGTATATCATCGGTTTTTTTTTTATCCTTGCGCTGCACCTCGTCAATGAACTGAGGCTGAGTCGTATCGCGGACACTTGTCGGCACCACGGTGGCAAATATATACCGGTCACGTGCATACTACTCTCGCACACCGTAGTTGCGATCTCGTGCTACTGTCGACGGCTACTGCTCTTACACTCTGACAATCATTCGAACACATCACGAGACATATTTAGCGATCAGCCTGAAATATACATATAAGGTCCAGGTTAATTCTCTCTGACACCTACATATTTTCTTATTATAAGTTATGTATGTGTATAAAATATTCGAGGCAACTTGTAGAAGATAAAATAAATTTTTTTGGTTTTCAGATAAAAATGATATGCAATTTAATGAGGGAATTAAATTCAAAGGTTTTGCAATGATGGTATGTTAAGTGGGTTATATTTAATGAGTTGTTATGTATAGCTTTTTAGTCGATCTTCATTGCCCTGTTGTTGCTGTTGCTGATGGTGATGGTGCTGGTACTGGAACTATGCTATTGCTGGCGCTGACAACGGGACTGGTTGCGGTGTTTAACTCTAACGAGGTGTTTAGGCCCTCTTTGGAAAAGATATACAATCGAGCTGAGTTCTTTTAGTTTTTTTAAATTGCCAAGCGGGCATAGAATAATAGAGGATGAGAAAAATGTGAAACGTTTTTTACGACCCCTGAGAGGTATGAGAAGAGAATCGGTCGGCGATGTTAAAGTTACCTCGCCACCCCGGTGATTCTGTAATGAGACACGACCCAGCGTGCCGCAGGAACTCGTATACTCGCCGGGATGTGTATATGAATTTTTATTGCCCTACCGGTATTTGACCTACCTCATATCCTCTATACTCTACTCAACAACCAGATTCATCCATCAAAATATTTCCAATTATGCCTAAAATATAAGCCTTAATGATAAACCTTCTGTTGTATATGAGTTCATAAGTCAATTTTACACTCTGTATACCTCATCATTAAATCTCCATTATAAATATCATTATTATTATTGTCTACACGGAGAGAATTTTAGAGTAAAAGTTATCATCTAGTTGTAGTAAAATTTTTAAACTCGATAGTAGTGAATATTATTTAAATTATGAAATAAACAATTTGAATTGTACTATCTACCAACTAAGAAGTACCATTTGTGGCCGCTGCTTCATTTTTGGACATTCAATATTTTATTTCAACTAATGAAGAAGCATAAAATAAAATTTTTATGGTAATAGTGTAATAAAATTATCTTTGTATACATTTTTTAAATTAAATATGTCATTGCGTCTTTTACAAATTAATTTATTAAAATTTTTCAAGTGGCAGAAACTGGTCCTAAAGTGGCCAAAGTGGTATCTTTACACACGGAGAAAAATGAGCTTAAGAAATCTACGAATTTTTATTCTGCTGTCGACCAAAATTTAAACAGGCTGTTGTCGAAAAATTGTTAAAAATAATAATTTTTAAATATAAAATATTTTTTATAGTGTAGTATAACAATTTTTTGACAACTCAACTTCCTGTTTAAAGTTTTGTCGACAGCATAATAAAAATTCGTAGATTTCTTAAGCCCATTTTTCTCCGTACAGTAAAATCTAAAATTATTGATAATAATCAAAAATTATAACTTTTATTATCTTAACTAATTATAGCTGTTACCAAAATCGTAATTCTTAATATAGTTACCATTAGGTTGTTAAGAATTACGATATTGATAACAGTTATAATTAGTTAAGATAATATAAGTTATAATTTCTGATAAACCAAATTAAAAATTTAGTATTGTAGATAGATATAATAAAATTTTCTCTGTGTATATTTTATTTTCACAAAATAAATTTACATGAAATATGATCTAATTTACACTATAAATTTTTTTTTCTCACTTAAATTTAAAGTGTAAACAAAAGGATAATAATTTTTACGTAAATTTCATCATCATTTACTTTCTACATTGGCCAACTCTCAACAATATCTATGTGTATACACAAGATACCGAGTGTGAGGCATATCAAAACTCCCCGGGAGCTTGATTAGATGCCACGAGGAATGAGTTAACGGTGCAAACATCGTCGGGGTCTAATGCTAATTCGAAGCGTGCCTCAGCAGGCGCCTTTCTCTCTTTTTCATTTCACATTTTTAGCTTAACTCTTTTTTTCCTCTTGATACAAAAACTAACCAAGCAAACAAATAATACTCTACATGCACTATTCATATAAAATTCTTATTCCCGGGTCTCTCAATCTCAATTTAAGCAAGTAAAGTCTCATATATGAGTAGTGTCTGATGATGTATTTAATCCATGGAAGAATCAGCCAGTAGCAGCATCAGCAGCAGCATCAGACTCATAGGTTTCTCTGTTGCACAAACATTATTTTAAAATATTATCTCTGTTCCTCTGGCTAGTAATCGTGGTAGCTTCCTTTGGCCTCCGAAATTCCATGGGTGTACTGGCTCGTTGGCTCGTGCTACAACAGAACGTGGGAATATTCCCAGGCTTCGTTCCACCCTGATGATGACTGTGAGGGGCATCAGCAGACACGCATACATTTACACTACCATTCTCTCCTGTATAGAGCATACAATCTACGGAGCCGATTGTGCGGCCAACCGTGAGTCCTCTCTTTATATATATGTATACATAAATATATATACAGGCATAGTTTCTCTGTTCAGTTATGTATACAGAAATAAATGAAAGAATCACCGGCATCGGTATTGGCTGTAGTAGTAGAAGTAGAAGTAGTACAAGTAGTTGTACCAGTGGGTTATTGGAAGCTATTGAGACTGTGTGTAAAAAAAGAGGAAAGAGAACAATAATAAAAGAAGCTGAAAACTTGTATTGGGGATAATGTAACCTCAGTGAAGACTATGACGACTGTGACTACTACCCATTGCCGCCACGTTGTACACGCATAATGTGAATCTATTGTCAGTAGCACGGGCCATATTCTTGGAGAACAAGAATAAGAAGTATGACGGTAGCAAGGATCTTTGTTGGCAAAGTGAATTACGGTAGTGGTTATCCCAGCTACACTTCCCAGGTTCCTGCAGAGTCTCACCGAGTCTTGTATATATATATATATTTTTTTTCCCCTCCTTGTGTGACCTCTTCTTTCTCTCGATACTCATTTACATGATCTCCAGCAGAAGATATCCTTTTCTAGCTCCTTTACATTTATTTATTTTGTTTTTGTTCATTATTATGTTATTATAATTCTCGTGGGCTTTCTCGCTGACACTGCAGTGGTTTAAAGTTAGCTTGTATACGAGTCTGGTATGGCGTTCTCGTTATTACTTCCACGTCGTGTGTTTACGATTCGCCCATTATCCGCACGCTTCCGTTCGGGTTGATGGGATTGCTGTTTGACAAGAGTCCATTACCTTGGGTTAGACTGCTGCTGTTGCTGTTACTACTACTACTACTACTGCAACTATTAACCAGACCCATGACCATTTAATATACATACACGTATGCTTAAATGTAAAGCTATCCGGACGCTTTTTATGTCGCGGCAACGTAATTACCCACTCGTTTAATACCTCCGTTTTTATTTGTTTATTTTTTTTTTTTCATGTTACTCTCTAATTTATTTTAATTAAATAGTTAAATGATTATTTACAGTAAATATATTTAAATTTTAATCACGACAATAAATTATTTATTTTTTATAGGAAAAAAATACGCTAAAGATTTTAATTTATTTATGATGTATAATCTCATGTATTTAAATATGTTTTTTTTACCAATAATTTTAATAATATCCGTTGAAAAAAAAAAAAATGTATAAAGAAAATTATAACTGGTAATATTGCAGAAGCCGCGTGCCAACGGACTCGTGCACGCTTATAAACCAGAGGTGATTAATTGGACTCGCGCGAATGGAACCGCTTATTCTGTGTATCACGCCGGGAACTTGACTCTTGCTCGCGATATACACAAGTTAACTCAGTATGTATATAAATTTATGTAGATATAGAGGGAGAGACGAGTATACCTGTCATGATGGGAGGCACGTACACATAATAAGACCGTGTGAGAGTATATGGCAGAGAAGAGTTCGAATATCTTCAGTGATTGCACAAGCTCATGTAAATGTGAGCATGGAAACTAAATACAAACTAGCGCCTTGGCGACGGCTTAATCCGTCTAGGTGAAAGTACTACTACCATTGTACATTACATTATACATGTATTTATCCTCTTATGTATATATATAAGGGATTAGAAAATGTATTACCAGTATAATACTGTACTAGTTGCTGAGAGGGTATTAATAATCAGATGATGAGAAGAGAGAGAGAAAATATCTGGTCATGACGGGTTATACAGCTTCCGTCATAGCTGTCGCACACGAAGCGTGCTCAGATCTATGATAATCCGCGGATGGTTATAGCTTCACTTATTCTCTGCTATATGATGATCGGATGATGGGTATCTACATTATGCTCCACGATCCAAGAATATTAATCGATATCCGACCAATCCGCAGAGTAATAGCCTTCTCTTCAAGTTTTAATGTCTAAGAATGTTGTAATGCTCCGTCCTCAATCTATATATATCGGCTTATTTTATACATAAAATGTTTTTTTTTTTATTCTGTTGGTTGTTATTCACTCTTTGACGCTTCCTTTCATATAATATACGCGAATAAAAAATGTGTTACGGATCGATGGATCGGGATCTCGATAATAATTCGGTAGCGGATTCGATCCTCCATCATTTCTAATCTGATCAATGAAATTGGTGGTTAAAGGAGATAGCGAGGGGAGAGTTTAAGAAACTGAAATAAAAAAAAAAAAAAATATTCAAGTTACGACTACCGGAGCTGATGAGACTTTGATAACTCGATCTCACTCGTTTAGGAATGTAGAAAGAATTTTTTTTTTTTATGTATAACGTGGATACTTTTTTTTTTATTGGCTTTTTGATTGATCTTTTTTTTGGTACGCGGATAGAAAATTTAAAAGTCATGATTCATGATGAAAAAAAATTTACGATTATTTTTTTAATATATATTTAAAAATTTTTAAATATTGTTTTTTTAATTAGAAGGAGAGTTATTATTGTGGCCGAGTTAATTATAGGCTATTTTAAGGGTTAAATTTTCTTTTATGTTTTAAAAAAAACTAACGCAGCGTGACATTAGATATTTTAAAGATGAAACTTTGATCACCCGCTGTTTTTATCCATTAAACTATCCTATTGTTTTAAATTTATTATTACTAGAATTAGAGAGTGATCGTTAACGAAAATAATATTTCAGTGTTTTGTATATTTTCCCATCGAGATCATCCCCAGAGTAGTCACGGTCTCTGAGCTTTGCGTCACTCCAAATAGATGGATTACTCTCGAGTCCTATCCGTCGAAAAGAAGTGACGTAGGATGGTATTATTGTAAAAAAAATGTATTCAATCAACTTGTTTTTGAGGATCACTCGGAAGATCGGTTAGATGTTTATGAAACTTTGTTAAGTCGCCTCCACTCGTTGTACTTCTCACTAGTGTATCTCAAAAAACCATCAAGTCAAGAGTTTTGTATGTCTACACGGTATTTTATAAGCATCTCGAGACTCTCTCTTGGGATAATCGCCCAAAGGACCTATCACTAAATTCGATAGACAGACATTGATTTTTATTTATTAAATCTGAACTCATGTCTAACATTCTTTTTTAAATTATCTTTGACATTTATCCAACAAGTGTCCACCGTAATCATCTACATCACTATTTATTAAATATTTTTTACTAAATTAATTATTACCCGGGTCAAAAAAATAACTTCAATATGACTTTTTTAACTTAAGAATTTAAATCAAATTGAAGTCAAGTTTGATTTGAATGACTTAAATTTAAGTCAAATTAGTCCCGTTGACTTAGTTGGCGGAAATCGGTACTAAGTAAGGCAACTCAGTCCAAACCAAATGTGTTTTCATATCTTAAAATATGTTTTTCATTTATTAAAAAAAGAACTTACACTTGACTTGTTTTATTTTCAATTTTTAAAATTACGCCAAAATCAAGTAATTGTTCAGACACGGGTAAAAATTTATATCGACATTCTAATTAGCAAATTGTCTAACTCCATTTCAGAAAATCCTTCATTCATGCGAAAAAAAGGAAGTTAAAAATTTTTTTTCATCTAAAAATCAATTACATATTTAGTACATGTATAGTATTTTTGTTAAGGTTACTAAAATGATATTTTTTCTGACAATTGCACAGAATCACCTACGATAAATAATCAGTTAGACAATTTGCTAATTAGAACGTCGATATCTTCATTAATAATTAAAATAACTATTGTAAATCTAAACTCTTTTCTTATAAAAAAAAAAAAAGAAAAAAAAATGTAAAGGTAACTATTAAAAGTTTAATCTCTCTTTATTTTCCATCTGTCTCACTGGTTTAAACTGGAATCGAACCCTCGAATCTTTTAACACCCTGCATGTGGCCCAAGGCCAGCTTGCATTCGTTCCTCATGCTTTCTCCCTCATTCACATTTGTAATCGAGCGTGTCCTTAAAAAAAGGGAGGAGTACACTTACATATATAGATATATGTAGTTTGTAGGTATAGGGTATAGGGTATAGTCAACACAGCTCAGTAGAGGAGAATTAGCGATCAAAGAGCAGAGTGTAAGAAAGATAGGAAAAAGAAATATACTACAGCCTTACAAAACTTATACACACATCTTTTAGGGGTTGGCTGTCGTCGTCATCGTCGTCGTAGCACAGGTGGTATCGCCTCGTGGGAACTCTCGTCCTCGAATCTTCCCGTGTACCTCAAACCTCTACTCCACACACAGCTTTCAAAGTTTATACATGCTATATAGTTATAGACAGCATCAATAGTAGTAGTATGTAGAGCTCTAGGGGCATTCAGGGCCCAATGAAAGAACGTGCAATAAGTGTGACAGCTACCCCAGATTGGCCCATTCTAGTGGGTGTCGGTAAATAGGCGCCTCTATCCCCTATACACACCACCAACGTTTTTTGCTCTTCTTATTACGACTACCATTATTATTATTATTGAGCCCTCGTTTTCTTATTCTCATCCCTGCCTTACCTTTTTTTTGACCAACTTTTTATTTTTTCTTTCTTTTATTAGTGCTTTTTTTTTCTTTACAAACTCGACGAATAAGAAACGTGACCAGAACGTTGCCTGGCACGTTTCCAACGTGTGCTGAGGCTATTTCTTTCCTCTTTCCTATAGATAGTTTATACTTATAAATTCCCGTGGATGCTTATGCTGGCTTTTACTCTCGATCATCCACTCCACTTGTCAGGGATCTAGATGAGACCATTGCGATTGGATACCTTGACTTGTCTGTACTCCTAGTATTTTTATTCTCGACTTTTATTTATTTTTTTTTAAATATTTTTTTTATCCTCAGGTTTAACTGAATTCTCAAACCAGATATCCAGTGATCCTGCCACGCCTCAACGGTTCTTCAGTGACTTCTGAATGGAAATAGATCCCCTACGGTGTCTGATGTAATTTAGGTGATGTATTCTACAATAACAACAGCAACTAACTAGTTTACTGATCGATTCTGGTTCAGAGCAGTTAATTGCTTAGCTTTACTTTTATTATTATCAACTCCCGTTGGGTTGCAAACGAGCTCTATACTTCAGTTAATTACTTTATGGATTATTTTGTTGAGATATGATATAACATAAATAGACATACTCATTACGTGTAATTTAGTTTGTTGTCTATACATTATATATTTAATGATTTATTTAGATATGTGTATATTTTTAAAATACTTAATGATAATAGACATTTATGATGATGATGATAATTACTGTGTAATAGTGAATAAATCTTTGTCACGTGTAAATTACTTTTTATTTTTTTCAATATTAACGTTTCAAATTAAATTATCTTTTGACTGAAATTTTTTTTTTTCGAATCTAGATTTACGATAATAAAGGCTTAAAACTGTTGATTACTACTACAATTAGATAACATGCACAGTTGTCATTTAGTCTATCGAAAAAATTTAGTTGCAGTCATTGTTGTCGTAATGGATTTTTAAATGACAATTGATTGTTAATAATTATGATCATGAGTTTTTATTTAAAATGTATGGGTAGGCATATGTATATATACATATGTAAATAGGGATACTTGTTTGTGTATTACTCATTACTCGTGCGAATCATTGAGACTTAAGTAGTCTGTGAAGGCAAGTTCACAGTCCCGTTGAACGGATGCGCGATAACGTCGCTCACAGCAGTTAACTTCTCTTTTTACTTATGATGTACTTATATTACTTTAGTGCCCGAGTGTTATCCAAATGGCTTTTCATTTAAATAGACATACACTCATACTCTCTTGGCGCCATTAAATATTTTAAACGCATTTATGTGTCAATTGCTATTTATTTTTTTAAATTTTATCTTATGTTATTCAAATTTTAAATGCTAAATTTTATTTTTTATTTGCTGATTATGACGTTAAATTATTCGGAAAAATATTAATTATTAATTCAATAATGATAAACAGTGATAATATTTAATTTTAAACGATAATTATCTTTGTCACTTTTTAAATAAATAAATAAAAAATTGGGTCAAAATAAGACATCAAAAAATTTTTAAGTATACTAAAAGTATTAAATTTTTATTAAAAATAAATGTATTTTTTTTTTTTTTTTAATATTAATTATTTTTTATTTAAATATTTTCCTCGAGTTCAAGAAAATCAAAACAAACTGAAGCATTTTAACAAAACAACAGTTCATTTGAATAAATAAAATTCAAATTAAGATAATTATATTGATACCGAAAAAAATGACAAATAAAATTTAAAAAAATAAAATAAACTAAATACTTTGAGGTGATTATTTCACCTTACCTGTGAATAGAAATACGCAAATTTATGCAAAACCATGTAATTAATTTTTTTTTTACTATGTACAAAATTTAGGGTCGCATTTTTGCTCGTCTTCCCTACTGCACGCGATAAATGAGTTAAAACTCACAAGTATAGATTTGTTAAATTTACTAATATATGTTTTCGTAAAATTTCAAGCTTTGCGTAAACTTTTTTAGCGTGAATTTCATCTGTGTATTTACTTACTTCGAACCGAACCGTGCAATTGAATAACACCTGCCATTTCAAAAAGAAAACTTTATTTACACAAAAACCGTAGCTACTAAATATTATAATTTATTTTTATTCATCACCCTTTTGTGTAACCCATCTTTACGCTGTATACTTTTTATAAACTTTAACCACCAAAAATATAATAAAAATTTGAACATTTTAAATTTACGGTTTACACGTGTACCGCGAATTGCGTGCTAGTGAGCTATATATAATACATAAAATTCAAAAGTGCATTGAAGCGTGAAATTTTATTTTAAAATTTACGATTAAAAAATAGTGATGAAATAAATAATAAATATTACTTTACAAACTGTCATCGATGTGATGTTGGTGTTGCTGATATATTGTCACCGGCGATAACAAAGAACTCGATATGTCAGTAATAATTATTGATAAGACATATAGGTAGATATGTGTAAAGTCAGTATTGATTAGATATAGATTAAAGGCACAGTAATGTATATAGTGTGGGAGGGTGTAACAAGTACATTAGTTGTCAGTAGATAGGAGTAGTAGCACGAGGGTATATTGACGAGTCACGTCCACTCCACGTGAGATTGTTTGCCTACGGCGATACGAGAACCAAGACGGCGATGACAATAACCAATAAGAATAACCATAGAAGAGGACAATAACAATGTGTACGACGTACGACTCGATAAACCGCTCGTAATCGGCAATGCACAACGTGACACGTCCTCCAACGGCCTCGAGAGAATAACACATGCCTTCACACCGCGAGTTCCCATCGATCCGAGTGATGCCATTGCCCGTTTCAATCGTTTATGCGCCAACTCGTGTGTGCTATAATACTAATACCTACTCTTTTACCTTATCCCTTTTAACCCCTTTTCTCCTCAATTACTATCATCTATACCTTATCTCATATTTACCTCAATAATTTTAAACTACAATGGCTTTTTCCCGCTTTTTTTTTATTTATCATTTACTTTTACTTTTTTATGGTTTTTTTTATACTGTAAAAAATTGGGAGTGATTACGGATTTTATTCCAATCTGAAGCCTTGGGGTTCTAGAGTAAAAAAAAAAATTTGCATGCGGAGTAAATAGGGAGTTTGTTTTTTCAGATGAGTGATTTTGGAGTGATCTAGATTTTATTTAAATCTGCATTCACTCCGATTTAGAGTTTTAATATTAAGATAAAAAATTTTTTGGAGTGAATTTGACCCCGAAGGGATTAAATAAACTCCAGATTTACTCTGCTAATTTTTTATAGTGTACTGTAGTTTTAGTTGTAAATATTGTCAATCGGATTTGTAAAAAAATTTTATAGTAACATTGTCACGTGATTCGAATAATTTATACGGTAATTTTATATTTTTATTTACGTGCTAACAATTAATTGTTATTTCCAAAGGATAAAACTTTCACGATATAAGAGTTTTAAAAATGTATATATATATATGTAAATATATAAGAGATCGTTATATGCGCACGACTAAGACAACGTTTGAATCCTTAATTTTTTTTTATCCCTGAAGATTTTTTTGACGTAAAAAAATAGCGTGGGATTTTTTTTTTATTTTTTAAGGTAGAGAATGTAATTTGTATGAAAAAAGAAACTTTGGAATTCCCATCGATAAAAAATGTTCAAAGTTAAATCGAGTAAACGAAACACGTTTGAGTTTATATGCCGGAATATGGAGAATCTGAAACGATGAAAAATTTATAATTGAAGAATATTTTTCATCTTTTAACCATTTATTTTGGAAACATTTTTTTTTTGCTGAAATTCTGTGTTAAATGTAAAATACAGGACACGTTTTGGTGGAGACAAGAAGACGGACAGGATTGATGATGAAATTTAAAATTTTTAGTAAAAAATGGGTAAAGTAAATATTTAAGCGTGATATATATTACGATTTTGGTGAATTACAATGAAATGAGATGTCCAAGAAAGGAAGAAAAAGTAATAAACAAGTAAAAAAATAACAAAAAATCAGTGGCAGTGAACTCTACCTGGCAACGCACGATTTACGTTCTTGTCAAAGCATTAAAACCAACATTGTTTTTGTACTTTAACCAACAACGCCTACGTTTTTGTTTTTTTTATAGCTACTCAGCCAAGTCATGAACGTGGAAAATACGGTTAGGTACGGTAGGCCCGGGTTCCCACAACACGAGCTCTCATTTCTTTATACTATATTTCACTTTTTTTATTTATTTATTCGTTCATTTTTTTTTTAAGTATTTACTTTGTTGAATGCACTTTGGATTTCGTTAAATTAATGTTTGATTATCCTTTAAATTGGTAAAATAAAAAAAATTTAAACTGCAATAATTAATAAAAAAATAAAAAATTAAATCTTGAACACTAAGTTGTAAATTATTTTTTTTATCATTAATTTTTTTTTTCCAACGAAAAGTGTTAATTTGACTTTCAGTTTTATAACTTGTCAAGTACTGAAAGTAAATTTAATAAAAAATTTTTCGAATCATTAAAAGGAATTTTTGAAAAAAAAAAAAAAAAAAAAAAAAATGATAGCTGTCATAATAAATGTCTCCAATGAGCATGAAGGTGAATGACAAAAAATTTAGAGTAAAAAAAATAAAGACCGGGTGTTCAGGGTTACACGATGTACGTTGGGACAGTGGTGATTAAAAAAGAGTAAGGACCTTGGCATAATCCTCAGTAATTACGTCAAGTGGAGGTACATACAGAATCACGAGTCAAAGGGTGTCGCTTGGGTTCCGCCTTGGAAGCCGCGTTAATGGTTAACTCTCTGTGGTCGAGTTGATGGATGATTCTCGGAATCGTCGAATCGTTATATCGACTCGATAAAGCTAAGAAGCAGTAGCACCAGCACTTACTGCTAACGAACAAGAGGAACAAGTATAAAAATAATAATAATATTTTATAAAAATAAAATAATAAATAAAAAAGTTTAAAGCGAGGATGAGTTTAAAGAGAAGGGGAAGTTCTTCATGCGGCTAATTGGCATTCCCGAGTCGGCACGTTTGCGAAATTTCGTGAGAGAATAAACCAGAAGCAAACCAGAATTCTCATGAGTGCAAATTTCAAACGGGTTTCAAGCCAAATAAAAATAAGATAACACTTGTATGTTGTTTTATTTTTTTTTAGTTAAAAAAACAAAAAATCATTTTTTTAATCAATAAAATTTTTCTTTTTTTATATTACGGCTGACATAAAAATGAATAGCTTGTAGAAGAGTTAAAGAGTTTTAGATTAACCGTTTGCCAAACAGATCACGCGAACAAATTCCCGCAGATAGAAGTCGAACGTTAAATTGCGATGCTATCAAAATGTAAAGAAGTTTAAGAAAATATATATTGATCAAGCGTGCTAGGTAGCGTTAGTACGGTAGGAAAAGTAGTACAGAAGGTCGTTTGAGGTCGTAAGGTACAATAGTTATGTTTTTGTATGATGGTATTATGCCTCACCTCCGATGTGATGTTGTTTGAATTTATAATAAAATTACGAGTCTCCTAATATATTCAGTTATTATGACCCGACGCCATTACTTGTTATGTCTTGTATATCAGCTTACATGAAATTTTATAACGCGGAAGTTTTTATATTAAATAATATTTTTAAATTTGTTTATACTGAGATAATTTTATTATTATATCTTCATTAATCTTTTAAATTTCGTGAGCATATAATACGTATAAATAATTTTTTTCAAGTCTATCATGCGTACACAGAAAAAAAGGATTTTTTGGCGGGAAAAATTTTGAATTTTGAAATGAAGACAAAAATTTTCTAAGAACTAGAAATAGTTTCTTGGCACAAAAAAAAATTTTTTTTCAGTCCATACTGCAAAAATTTTTTCGAGGCGAGTGAAAATTTTTTGCGCCAAGAAATCCTTTTTTTCTCTGTACATAAATATGTAAATTAGTAAAATAGAGTTTGAAAAATAAAAAAATAATTGAATCATTAATGATTATGAAAAAATTTGATTGAAGGGTACGAAATTAAATAAATAATAAATAATTAGGTGTGACAGTTGCCGAAATTCAGAAGCGATGAAATTTTTTTTCTTCTGTATATTTATGTAGGCAGAAGGCAGTATATACGTTATTCGATTAAACTTGTGTAGCATATTGTATATATGTATATACAAAAACTCAGTGAGTCTTTTGTAAACGAATCACGCGTCGCCTTTTCACTCAACTTTTAAGATTATTCAGTTGAATAATCAACGTCGACACTCGCACCTGTGAATCGTGTACGTCATTTAGTATGTCACTTCATACTTGTTTAATTTTTTTTCTTTTAATTTATGTCATTGGCATTTTCGTAAGTAACGTTTACTCTTGAAAGACCTTCAATTTTTTATTTACACAATTTTATTTTATTCTTTTCTTCTACACAGTAACTCAATTTTATTACTCAATTAAAATAATTTTTTCTTTATCACTTTAATTAAAGAATAAATTTTTGTCACATTAAATTTTTTTTTTTTTCAGCAAGTTTTTTTTTTATGCCTCATGTAAAACGACAATTTCGCGGACTTAAAACACATAGCGCAGTGTATACTTAATATTAATTGAAATCTCAGTATTCACATACGGATACGTTATATTACGTCGTAATAATAATAAAGTACTTGTGTATGTCATCGTAGTAGTTGTCGGCATTTATCTATACAGCAGCAAAAGTACCAACGACCAGTTCCGTCATTAATGATACTTGTTATTATTTATTTTCGCGGCATCTGCACAACGAGAAATCACTAAATAAAATTTCCGCACGTTCTCATCTCGCTTTTTATCTCATGTACTCATGTCTTTCTTAAAAATTCTCAAGCTTTAATAACTTGATCGACATAATTATAAAAATAAATATTTTTCAGTACGTGCGATCGCGCGAGCCAACTTTTTGTGTACAATATATCTATATATATGATATTATTTATCATTACGTACACGGTATTATTGCGAATGACATGAAAAAGAGAAAACGTTACGGTCCATATGACAGACGTCAACCGGTGTGTATTACAAATAGTAAAACTACTTCCTATTATAACTAGTTGGATAAAAATTATTAAATATTATCAGTTCATCGACTGCAGTACAAGAAAAAATATTATTATTTTTACAGAGTATATAATGACTCTTTTATAATTCTCAGTAGTTACAACCGTGCTTACGCCAGCCACTATTAAATAACTGCGTAACATTTGTTTTATTGTAATATTCTCAATACCTATTTATCTATTTGACAGATTTAAAACTGCCGCCATTTAATTCTTAATTAATTCCCTCTCAAAAAAACTAAACTTTAAACATAAAATTAATTATTTACATAATCACATTTTAATGAAATAAAAAACAAAAAATAAAAAATGATTACGTGAAACTAAACATTATACATGAGTATATTTTTTGCTAAATAAAACATAATGACCAATCTAAAACAAATATATACATATTTAAATAGCCTAAAAAAAATAAAATAATCTGCGTCCGGTTTATAAATATATACAATATATGCATATATATGTATATACTGGAGTCTAATTTTTTAAACGAGTACAAACGGACGCGGGCCTTCCGATCCCCGTGAAGATGAATCGAGTTAACATCACCGGTGATTACTCGCACGCTATTCAAACTAGTGTGTATAGAGGCTACAACACTAGTAGGTATTTAATAGTTGTACAATGATACCACGAGTAGGACGGGGTGATGCGTGAGTATGCAAGTCACGCGCTCTTGGTAATAACCCTTGATATTATCCATCGCACGTCCCTTGTCCCTGTGCTCTTGAATTGCGCGCAAAATACAGCATGCCTATAGGTATACTTATATATTATTATGATTATTAATATACCTTCACTCTTGACATGATGAATTAAAAGTAAATTTTAGTTGGGTATGTGTGCTAGTGTGTGTTAACGCGACGCGAATTATCGCGTGGTCGACTTCACCCATTTGATTCGACGAACGAGACGAGACGAGTCAAGTCAAGTAACTCTACTCTGTACATGTGCATACATAAAATACTCAGTACTCAGCTCTCTGAATTGCATAACGTCGTGTCGGGTTAAGCGGGGAAGACAAGTAAAGCATACACATCAGTACTGAGAGTGATGAGACAAGAGTATTTAATATGCAGCCGTATGGGTGTATGTGTGTGTATGTGCGCACTTGCGCGTACAGGAGGTAGCTGAGTTGAGTTGCATTGAGTAGATAGGAGAATGAGAGGAGTAGTGTAGAGATGAAGATGATGAAGGACGAAGAGACTGAACAAGAGGAGGAAGAGAAGAGTGGAGGGCGCGTGACGTCACGTCCGGCGTGAGGGCAACGAGTGTGGGAACCGGCGGCAGGTGCGTTCGCGAGTCAGTAAGTGATCGTACGGACGGTCTACACTCTACACCATATTGTGTCTATATATAGAGGGACGGGGAGGGAACCAGGGAAAAGAGGTTTAGGGAGTGAGTAAGAGAGATAAGTGTTACGAGGAGTGCTGCTGGTATGGTGAAGTGGTTTGCTTGTGTTGGATATTAAAGAGTTTGAATACTCTGTCTCTCTCTTATTCATCTCTCGCCTCATCTCGTTCTCCGACAAAGACCTAATATAAGTAAAGGGGACGTTTGGATGTAGTGCTCGGTGGCTGTAAAGAGCTCTACGGAGCAAGACGGACGAAAGCCAACCGAAAGGATCCGATACACTGATGAAGAATATAACGCTGAGGTAGGGGCAAAAAGTTGTACCCGCGCACTGCACGCTCGTCGCGCACGCCACACGCACGCGTTACACGTGTGTATTAGGCGTGCCATGTACTGCCGGCAATAGTATTGTTTTTTATTAATTTTTTTTTTTTTTTTCATTTTATTTTATTTTATTAATAATAATAATGACGATGATGATGATGACCGTTTTTATGTAATTTTTTAACCTTATTGATTTATTTCCTTTTCTTTATGAGCGAATTTCGATAGCATGTATTACTTGTTGCAATTACTTTTTTGGCTTATCATTAACGATTTTATTTGTCTCATACGCTCTATTTCACGAAGTGACTTAATGATGCGGCTAGGATGACTATTGACTTTTTTCTACTCAAATTATTTTTTTTATTAATTTATTTCGTTCTATTGGTAGAAATTAATACGAAATTGGTTTTGGTATTTTGTTAATTTATGTAGATGTTTGAGAGTTTGCTTTTTATTTTTAGAAATTTTATTGACGACACGGTAAATATCAAAGTGCGTTGACTGCGACACGTGTTGCTGAGTGTTTGTATAGATCGTTTTTTTTTCAGTCAATGATCTAACTATTTAAACAAATTACAGATTATAGTCTCGTATTGTTATTATCTATGACGACTGAAAAAAATTTAAGAAATGTTTTTTTTCAGCATGAATTTTTTTTTTAATAAACAAATAAAATGATTTAAAAAAATGAGTCTGAATGTAGCAGACAGACAAATTTAAAATTATTAATAAATATAGTATATAATTAATAAATTTAAATTTTTAAAAAATGGGCATTTAAAAAATTTTGAAATTAATAAGTGTATTATTTATAAATTTTAATTTTTTAATTATTTACTGTATTTATTTATAATTGTGAATTTATCTGATATCTGCTACATTCACACTCATTTGAAAAACTATAAACGAAAAATTTTATAAATTGAAAATTGATTTTCAAAAAAACAATTGTGTTTGTAACTTAAGTCATTGGGTTACTGATAAAAATTTGATAAGACATCAATAATTGATCAATAGAATACACTTGTTGCAACAACAAGTCTGTTGTAGGTTAATATCAAGGTCGCATAATTAAATATTTAACTGAAAAACCACCTTGTGTAAATAAAAAAACGTGCTTGTAATTATAAAGTAATATTGTAATTTAATGTTAAATGTTTTTATTAATTAATAATTTTTTAAAAATTTGATTAAAAAAAATGAAATAAAGCAAAACCAGATTTTCAAACATGTGTTTTCAAATTGAACATGGTATAAAAAGATTTAAATAAATCGTTATTACAGATATGGCTCGCGTGATATTAGTAATAATTCGAAATTTTTAATGTCCTGAAGTCGGCATTGCTTCAACTTCAATAATAAAGCTGTATAAATAATAAACATGAACGTTAATGAAGAATTAAAATCGCGACGGGCGTGCACCTTATAGAGAATTCCTGCTGAGCCTGAGTGACTGTATTAATAAAATAAATATCAACTGGAATTAGTCACGTGATATCTTCATTTATAATGAATTTAATTATTACTTGTACTAATTAATTAATTAATTTTTTATACTTCAGTAGTGAAATTAAATTTTATTTTTAGTAAAATTCTTATAAATGCGCGGTGATAAATTTTTATAAAATGCTGCTCAGTACTTTAATTTAATTTTATTGAAATAGATTTTTCTGATAAGTAAAGATTTAAGTATTTATTTTCAGTTCAACTGAAAGTCGATTAAACCAAGGATAACTACTTTATAAAATTTAAGGTTAATATTTAGATAAAAATTACAGTGCTCTAGGCTCAAAAAATTTGATCTGATTATAGTCTACTGTAACAAATTTGCGGATTGAATTCAGAGTGAATGCGGAGCGAATTACTGTGTACTTATTTAATTATCCTTGGAGTAATATCACTCCAAAGGGGAGTTTATTATAATTTTAAAACTCCGATTCAAAGTCAAATTCACTCCTTAAAAGAGTAAATTTTAATAATGAAACTCCGAATCGGGGTAAATGCAGATTTAAATAAAATCCATATCATTTCGAACTCACTCTCGATTTTTACAGTGTAACTAAACTGTATTTGGATTGATTAATTTTTATTTGTACCAGTAGATCTATCTTTGAATTTTTATTGAAATTTCAAGCTGTTTTTTTAATCTAAAGACCGTCAAAAACAGGGGATAAATAATAGACAGAAAAGTGATTTTGGTCTAGAGAAAAAGAAAAATAGGCAAAATATTTTTAAAAAAATGATTGATTTCAATCCGTGGCGACCAGAACCAGATTAAAAACAAGTCTGAGAATAGTCTGAATTATTCGAATAGTACGAGCAAAACTTGATTAAATTTCACATGTTAACTAAACACAAGAAAAAGTAAAATTGAATCGAAATAATTTGAAATTTTTATTTGATTTAAAACAGATCAAATTTTTCAATTCAGGCTGTTTATAAAGCTGGAAAAATTAGCGCCAATATGCTCTAAGACTTTATAATTTATACAGAACACTATGAAAAGTCCCATTGGCGCTGGTTGGTTTCAGTTTTACTGAACTAGTGCTAATAGGGTTAATTTTCTCCGTAAAGTAATTTTTTGAAATGTTTGAAATAAAAAAACAGCTATTGCGGTATACATTGTCATACTCATTTAAATATTTAACTTATTTTTTTTATAAAAAAAAAATTACTTGGGCAATTTTCAGAGATATAGTGTTCTGAAAAAAAAATAAAAAAAATTAAAAGAAATGAACAATTGCTAACATAATAGTGATGGGTAAAAGGTTTTTTCGGTTGGACCTTGTTAAAAAAATAACCGAGCAAAGTCAAAATTTGATTGACAGCTGCATTGAATGACTGCTTTGTACACACCGGATATGAATGCACATGCGCAAATATACCCTTAGCAATCATCGGTGGATAAACGAGTGTGTCTGACGGATGTGCAAAGCTTCAGTTTTGAATCACGCAGAAAACGCGTACCTGTGATGGGAATAATGAGAAAAAGAAAAAAAAATTATAAACGAAAAAGGTAAAAGCCAAGACGATCAACAACAGATCATGGTCATTAGTTTTGTAAGGCCACCCTACAATCACACACTTGTTAGCCATGTTTTATATAGGTATATTACTAAGCCCATTTCTTTTTACTTTTAACTCACGTATTATTACTTTTATTTTTTTTGTTTTCCAATTTCTAAAGGCTTCTTAAATTATTTGCTTATAAAAAACCTCATCTTATATAATGTGTTCATAACAATGTAACAGCAGTTTCAAAAATTTTTAAAGAAGAAAAGACTATTATTTTTAAATTTTTTCATACAAACAGTTGTGGTCAACATTTCCACAATATAAAATACGTTATTAATATTCAAAAAAAATTTTTTAAATGAATAGAAGCAAATGTATCACGATATTAACATTGAAGCTGAAGGGTTTATTACTATACGTAACAAAGAAACAAAAAAATTAATTTGAAATGAGAAAAATAAAATTTCGTTATGAAATAATTTCAAATGTAATTTCGCGAAAATCATAACTGATTTTGAAAACTTATTATTAATAATGACTAATGAGAATACTAAATATGCAGTATGCAAAAATCTTTTTACAATATGTAACAAGTAAATGGGTAATGAGTAGTAAGTAATAAGAATAAGAGAAAATAAATTAGTAAAATAATTGAAACATATTAAATTGATCAGGAAGTTTTTGGGCACGGCTTCAACTTCGGTACTGAAGTTAAGAAGGAATTTAAATGTAAATGAAAAATAAATAAAGTACGGGACTTTAGATATAATTGGTAGTTGGGTAAGGTTAAAATTTTGTTGGTAAAATGTATAAGCGGTGATTCATGAATATGGAAGATAAAAATGTAAATAAGAAAAAATAATGCTACCCGATTTATTATAATGTTTGGTACATGATACAATTTAATACTTTGTTGCTAAAGTAAGTGGTATTTAAATATAAAGAGATCAATAACAAAGAAGAAAATATCATTAAATTTATAGTAGTGTTTTATGGTAAAACTTGTTCAATAAAATTATTCAAATTGCAGCTTATTTTATTTTGAAATATATATTATTGAATTTAAATTGGGCGATCGATTTTATTGAATTGGATAAAAATAAAATTGGTAAGTGATACGGTGAAATTTAAGTGTGATACAAAAAAAATAAAGTGACCATGAATATATATGATAAAATTCATGGTGAGATACTGGACGTTAATTAAAACTTGCATATCAAGAACAGATTATTGCTTTTGAAATATTAATATTTGCTTTTATATTTTTGGACAATTTAAATAAAATTAAATTTAATAAAAATTTTTACAAGATGATATTGTTAATCTTTATGACCACGAAGGACTTTTATTTATGTGTGTTCATATGTATATATATTTTTTATTTTCATTATTTATAGTTGGTCGTCATGTTTGAACATCATTCATGATATGTTTTATAGGCCTTGGACGACATCTTTCGTAGAATTAATTATTGTCGATTTAAAAGAATAAACAATTATTTGTGGATAAATTTTTTAGTGTCACTGATGATGGAAAATAACATTGCACTGGTTGTATGGCGAGAATTATAAAAATAAAATACAAGTATATAGCCGGCAATTAAAGTAAATGGTATTTATATTGCCCATGGAGTGATATTTTATATACATAAATCCAGTCGGTAAAAATCAAATAAATTCTAAACAGATGCACACTTTTCATATTTTTCGTACGTCCTCTATATGTAAGGACATTCTCTTTATCCTTCGATATATAATTTAATTAAGTATGGGTAAAATTATTGAATAATAATTTATGATAATTATTATTTTTTTTAAATTCACGGTAATCATAATTAATACATATCCCAGACTTGTTTTTTAAATTATTTTTTATGAGCGTAAAAAATTAAAAATTATTGATTTAAATTTTTAAATGAGATAAAAATAAAATAAAAATTGCGTTAGAATGACTAATAATATATCACGAGGATAAAGCTATTGAGACTAACACGTATTTTCTACTCTCCCGATCAAGGGTCGCGACGCCCGCGCTTTTTCGGCGATGCTAGACCGAAAATAGATCCTGACGTCGTTTGGCGTCCGTCGACGTCGACTCCGTCGAACTAACACCGATCACATGTTACCCTGATGACGGGGGCTGCTCGCAAGCAACCGCCGGGTGCTTCTTCTTATCGAAAGCTCCCTCGTTTGTCATCTCAGAAGCTCCACTTTTTCTACCACGAGTTCTTTCTACCCTCCCACTAAAAAATATCCATTTATCTGTTACCCTCAAGAAAACTATCCCAGTAAAAGCAAGCTCTTATATAAAAAGTATATACGTTGTATTCCTTATTTATTTTTTTTTTCAATTTACTCGACGAATCATAACCCGCAATATTTCATCCCTTCCTGATGAATAGCATCCTCTTCCTCTTTTTAATCTTTTTAGACGCCTGGTAAATAAATATACTCGTATATACATATATATGTGCATGAAATACATCATGAGCTTTACCTATACTTGTTATAACAAAATATTTTCCCGCGGTTTTAAATATCCGCCGACGTTAATTTTCATGTTCGACGATCTGATGCCCTGATACGACGTCGGGACATCCACCGGCCGACGCCCTGAAATTTTCAACTCAATGGACAATAGATTTACTATTATTAATTACTTAACCTAAAAAAAAAAAAAGATTATCTAAAATCAATTCAAAGCAAAAATAAAATTCGCCATTTGAATGCAACCTCAAAAAATAATATTCTTTTTTTTTAAGGTCAATTGTACAAATGTTATGTAACAACCACCCAACAAACACTATGTCAAAAGTATAATTTCCTAATACAAAATTTTTATATGAAACATCAGCACTGAAAGCTTTCGTCACGCAACCGAGCTTTTTATCAATACACATATATGTGACATGCATTGTAGTAAGAAGTGAGTAAATAAATTATTAAATAAAAAAAAAACAATCATAATAACAATAAATACAGTCATCATCATCATCATCATCATCATCATCATCATCATCATCATCGGTTCCATTTTATGTGATCCTATTTCAAGCTCAAAAGCTTTCGTTTTTCCTTAGTTTATCCCAAACGATACCTACTCTCCTAATCGAGCTTACAAATCATTCGCACATTGTACACGTATTTTATTATTATTATTCTGCTTAAACTTCTTTAACTTTCCTCTTGATGTCTATAGACATATATCCGTTTTATATATGTATCTTTCTACAGTAATTTTTTATCTGTTATTTTTTTTTACTGTGACTCACAAAACTCTCCAAGTAATTGTACGGTCCGACGATTCATGTATCAAACCATGATCGATTCGAGTTGTCGGATCAAGGTACGTAATTAATGAGAATCGTTGTCTTGAATTGTATAAGGATGAAAGATGAGGAGAGGTGTATGAATGTATAGTAAAAGACAACGACGCCGACATATATAGATATAAATAAACCCACTGAAAGACAACCAGGGGAATGAAGACAACGCGAGATCGTCCAAAGAGAGAAAGCAATCATTTCCGGTCTACCACTATTATTTACCAGCGGCGGACGACGACCATTTAAAATAATGTACGTCAGCATAAATCCCCCATCCGGTCTTTCTGTCTTATTCTTATAACTTTTCGTATTAATTAACGTCCACTGATTTAATATCATCCGCTTTAAATTACATAATTACGACAATAATCACAGTCATTACTTAGTCTATTGAGAATTATTTTCAAACGTCCATTCCTTTTTCTCATTAAAACTTTTTATTGAGACTAAGTGATGTAAAATGAAGCTTTCATATTTATAAAGCTCTTGCTGCTTAGTAGCCAAGGGATTACTCCTACCCTCGGATGTTATCCGTGTGCATCGCGCCGACTTTGACGGAATACTGTCATTTCCGTCAGGCGCAGAAGCTCATCTAGACACAGTATAGGGTGTTAATATTGTCTAAGTTAAATTAACAAAGCTTTATCTTGTGAAGCCTCTAAAAGTTACTTTCAAATTTATTCTGAAGCCTTGATAACAAATTTCGTAAAGGAACGACCGCATTGTTTGGACCTCTGGGAGTGAACGAGCAAGTAAGCTAGATCACAGTTACGTCTCAAACTTCAGAAAGCCCGTGCTTTTACTTAAAATACATTGCGACTATAATTAGAATTGTCAAGTATTAATTAAGTCAATTAATATTTGGACCAGAATATTAGCAAAAAATTTTGTAAATGATTTAAGATGAAAAAAAATGTATGTAAAAAAAATCTACAAGAGAATTAAAATTCAAAGGCAAAGAGCTTTTGAGCTTGAAGACGGCACTGGGGTGGAATTGAGGTCGCGACGCCCAACGTCGCTTGATAGGCGCCTGGTGCGGCGCCAGAGCGTCTCTCGACCTGCAACTGAGTCTCGCACAGGTGTAGAACCTCCTCCCCCCCTACTTGGCCGAGCTTTTGGAAGCTTTCCAACAGTCATATGTGTACATTTGCTGTCTGACAGTACAACAATTTAATCCGTCAGTTTTCGGGTACAAAAGCTGAAGCTTACTCATGTGGAGTACGAGATATGTGGGTTAGATGAAAACTGGCCATCTGTCGCTCACCCGCTTGTCGCGGTTCGGTCGACGCGGACTTATGGAACCGGAAAACAGGTTCAACTGAGAAGTAATACGGGAAAGAAACTTTTCGTGGTAATCATTGTCGAGAGCTTTTTAAGCTTAGCTTATATCTGTCTGTATATCAGGGTATTGAGATCATAGGGGTCGTCGCGACGCTGATGGGGGAATCGATACATTAGCTTTAGTGGCGCCAGTCCTCTCTATTCGCTTGCAAGAAGCAGGAAAGCACAGATGCTGAGAAAGCTCTTCGTCGCTTAGTACGTCGACTTTTATCACTTGTAAAAAAAATTTTTTCAGCTGTTTTTTAAACTGCCAATAAAAAAACTTTGTCCCACGAAGTCATTTGTAATCTCCTTCATTTTTGTCTTTTTGTTATAGAAAAATTTCAATTGAATAAAAGCTATTTGACATGTTCGAGTATTTGTTAATAAATAATCGGAAATGTCAGGAAATGTTCTGTATATATAAATTGGATTTTTCTTTTTGGTTTTAAAAAATATGTAAGACAAAAATTATCTAAAGAATATTTCAAGCTTCAGACTTTCTATTGATTATTTTTTTTTTGCAAATTGATACGGAATAAGATGAAGTTATTTGAAGTGAAAAAGAACCCCTGAAGTAGCGATGCGACGCCCTAGCGCTGCGACATTTTACCCGGGTAGTATACAAACACGTGGAGTGTTGCAAGCCCCAGACAATGGGAAAGTGGAGAATAGTTATGCGGGTAGATATGAGGGTGGTTGTAGCAGAGTTGGCAGTGTACTGATGATGACAATGTCGGTTGGTTGAGAATATGATACGGTGGTTAGATTGAGCGAGTAAGAAAGACAATAGCAAGTGAAAGAGCTAGAGAAGTTGGGTTGACGTCTGACAAAGCTGCCCGTCAATTGGAAGACGCCGTCTGACGTACCATAGGCTCAGGATAACAAACTAGTGCAAGAGGTAACTTGGCGTCGCGACGCTTTTATATCTATCGATTGGTATTATTTGTGTATGAGTATGTGCGCGTGTGCGGGTGTTGAGGGTATGAATGAGCTTAGGGTATAGAAGATAGTACGTTTAGTAGTTGACGATGGCGCGGGTTATGTTAGTTGGTTTCTAAAAGCACTGACAGAGTACATGAGTAGAGTAGTCAGGGTCAACTTCCACGGCCAAAACAATAACAAGGGCCGTCACTTTATGGGACGGCAACGTCGACGTCGACGTCTTGACGGAGCCGACGTCAAGCGTCGTTATAACGGAGTTTCGTAGCAGGAGTTTAGAAGAGCGTGAAAGTTTAAAGGCGTCGCGACGCCTGCGCTCAAAATATTATTACTGTGTTATAGATTTTTTTAACGATACCCACGTGAAGCCAACGGCGTACGAGGGATGAAAATAGAATACGGCTGCGCTGATGACTTTGCCGTGTTGATATTTTTAGTAGTATTGGTTCAGTGTATGTACAGCATAAGCACATGTGCTAAAGATGTATGAGTAATTTTTGAGCTTCGATTAGTTTATTTATAAAATTTGATATTTTGATTTCGTAGCAAATGACTATTATTATAAATTATGTTATTTAATGGTACTATTATAGTTAATAATTTTTTTTGTAAGATTAAATTTAATAAAAATAAAAGTTGAGCTTTTTTCGCTCATTTTTTTTTAACAATAAATGAAAAATTATCAGTATTAAAATTTTGAGTACACAAACTGCAATATTAGATGAGTTAAAATCTCATACTATTATGAGCTTAGAGTACTACATTCCAGTTTAAAAAAAATAAAATTTTTTCTAAATAAAAAATAAATGATAGATCAATGTATTGATAATAAATAAAAAAAATTTTTTAAATAAAATGTAATTTTTTTATGAGTGTGAATGTAGCAGACATCAGACAAATTTAAAATTATCAATAAATGGAGTAAATAATTGATAAAATAAAATTTTTAAAAAATGCGCATTTAAAAAATTCAAAAATTAATAAGTGCATTTTTTTTTAATTATTTACTCTATTTATTTGTAATTTTTAAATTTGTCTGATATCTGCTACACATTTTTTTTGCATTTATAAATATTTTTGCTGCTATTAAGACATAACATATCATAATAGTCGTTTACTCAGTACTATGCGGCAAAAGCTTTCATCGTTGCCACTTTTCCAGAAATCGAAGCTTTCCGTAGAAGTTAACATACTAGGACCACAGGAGAACAAGCAACTAAACTTGATAAAAATATAAATAGTTACATGAGGGAGAGCTTTTGTCGATCTATATATATATTCAGCACCTATAGCTACAGCTACATATATATAAACAAATATATCTATACATTATTTCCTATTTAACGAAGATATAATACTTGGTAACACCTTTCGTAATATTGTATCCGGTTAGTAATATATTGGCGTGTTCCTCATATAGTTGATATATAATTTTTCACACAAAGCGAGTTAGAATGTTGTGATTCCGCGGTTACACATGAGTAGCTGTTAGGTAGACTTGGGTAGCTCGGATCGGAACATCCGCAGCTTGATAGTTAGCCCAAGGCCTTGAGTCTCGAATATTATTCTTGTATAGGTATATGTGTATAGGTAAATACGTATATCTTTATCCGTATACTAAAGTATGTACTATAAAATATATACGTTCATACATGTATGACTACTTGCAAGGCTATTAAATTTATCGTCGCAAGGCAATGAGAAGCAACAGCGCGCATCCTCCACCTGGAATATAATAAAGATTGTCGGGCGTGGAGAAGTAGCCATTACTCACTGAGGATTATCGCGGGTGTATCGTAACCACTGAAAACTTTCGATGACCTCGTCTACTCTTTCTTTTACTTTTATTATCATTATTATTTATTTCGCTCTTAAATCCAAGATAATGTTAATTTATTTACTTTTTTTTTCACGGCATTTTATTCTGTCGTCAGTTTTTTTAAGATGACACATATTTTTATCACCTCTACAGTTATGTTATTATAAAATTTTGATATTTATATTTTTTTAATTATTTTATTGAAGCAATAAAGTGTTTAAATATTAAAATAAATATTTATTATTTATTAGTATAAAATGAGGGTGCGATCTACCCTCTGTAGAAAATATTACCAAGGAAGTATGAACAAGACAGAGTTTTGTTTTAGTACTGTGAGGGTGACTTTTTCCTTCACAGTTGAATTCTACGCATGCTCATATTATACTTGAGAAAAAATAATCACAGTAGAAAATTTTTCGTATTTGTGTAAAGAAAAAAGTCTGTGTTAAAAACTTTATGTTAAATATTTTAAATTTTTGTGTGTTAATTTAACATAACGCTCTTGTGTTGTTGAATCAGTTAATTTTTGACACACAATTTACTCAGTGTTACGGTCCAAACAACACTTTTCGAACGTAACTTTAACATAGAGTGTGTGGTAATTCATTAAAGTAACGCGAAGAATGTATTGAATTTACTGTAGCCACTTTTTGAGCTTATTAACAGACATCAATTTTCATAAGTATCAAAATAACACAAATAAATGTTACTTTATGTGTTTTGCAGATATCATTTGAATGTGTAGCAATTTTAGAACTACACTGACAAAAAAATTGACTTGATTCAAGAGCGAAAGTTTTGAAGCAAGAATTCCATTCTGAAGAAAATGATTTTCTTGGTTCAAGATTTTTTCTCTTGAATTAAGCCAGATTTTTATCAGTTTAGTAACAGAGAATATTAACATTTTTTTTACACAAATAAATAATGTTAAAATAACATCAAAATTTGCATAAAATTTTGACTTTTTTGATTTGGTTTTGACTTACATAATCAATTTGATTTTGACTGCTATATTTTTTTTGAGTTGCTTTTTACAAAGTTAACTTGATTTTGGCTGCCTGACTTTTTTTAAATTCAATATGACTTTTTTAGCTGAAAAATTCAAGTCAATTAAGTCAAGTTTGACTTGGACTTGACTTATTTGATTTAAAAATTAAAGTTAACTAAAAAATTAAAGTCACGTTGACTTGGATTGTACTTCAATGACTTAAATTTAAATCAACTAAGTCGAATCCAAGTCAAATTTGACTTGGTTGGCGTAAATCGGTACTAAGTAAAACAGCGCAGTCAAAAGCAAGTCAAAATATCAAATGTGTTTTCATATCAGAATGTTTTTCAATTATTAAAAAAATAACTTCCATTTGACTTACTTTTGTCTTACTAGACTTGTTTTATTTTAAATTTTCAAAATTACGCCAAAATCAAGTTATTTTTTCGACCCGGGCCAACACATAGTTTTGTGTGTTTTTTACAAAAATTTTTTTTACTGCGTAGTTCCTACAATATTAACAAAACAGATCTGCGTAAAAAAAAGTTTTCAAAAGTCTTTTTGATAAACTTTAATGGACGATAAAAATAATTACTTATTGATGATGAAAACTGTAGAGTTTAAAATTTATAGCAGTAAATAAGGAGGAATGAAAGCATAAATATTCAATCAATAAGATCGTTGTAGATAAAGAAAAATTAAATCCTGTATTTTAAAGCGAATGTTATTTATAGAAAAAATGTATGTATGTATGTATATGTCGTGAGGTAAATTGATTAAAAATAAGCAAAGTGTGTATTTCCGTCAGCATGAATTATATACCGATGATGTATATTACAAAGTATAAACGGTAAGCTGAGGTTGTATATGAGGCGTAGATTATTTAATATCAGCGTAATTATTAATTGCATATTTGATTCAAGACCCTGAGAACGGAGTGGAGTAAAACACGTGTGTGTAATATTCATTAAAAAAATGTTTGAGGTGTGTAATCTGAAGCTTGACGTGGCGGTTCGAGAAGCCCGATATTAACCGATAATGGCTCATCTATCTTGTATCTCATGAAGATCATGATCGTGATCGTGCGGTTGATCTCCCGTCGCGTGTACACCAGCTGAATAGCTAAATACCCTCACAAATATTTCATGCTAAAGCTCCACATCCTCGTATATTTTCATAAAACTCTATACATATGTGTACACATATAAATATTTTTTTTTTATATCATATGTACATGTATAATAAAAAATTAAAAAAATACTAATTAGATTCAACAGACATCGGGTTAAAATAAAAAAGCCTTTCTCTCGGTAAAAAAAAAAGTCAAAAATAAAAGAATATTATAATGAATGAAAGGAAGAAGCTGGGGGATTACTAATGTAAAAAGGCAATAAAAATATATTCGGAAGCAAGTTGAAGCAAAGTTGTGGCTGGAGGACATTCGAGTTGAAGGGTATACGTAAGTAAGGTAAGAAAAAAAAATTAAAGGATGAAAGGGAATAAAGAGTAAGAATGGTATTATGTATGTATAAAAAAAGATTGTGGATATGCAATAACTTCTAGAGACGCGTGTTACACAGCGTGAATATATTTTCTTTTTGTAAATTTATGAGCACAACGACTTGAGCGGCGCTCGGGGCTGAATTTGCATGACGTAAAAATCGACAGTCAAGAGTATAGAGTTTAAAAAAAACTTTCGAGCTTCATGAGTAGAGATATATGTATATATGTCTTCGTGAAGAAGGAGAATTGATGTTGCGATGAGGAGGGGAGAGGGTGCAGAAAAATGAAAGAAGAATAATGTAAGGGGAAATGATTTTTTTGGAGCAAAAATAAAAGTTGAGAGATTCAAGGATATAGGGAGCGATTCTTAGAGTGGGTTGCAAAATAAAAAGTTAAGCTGAGGGTGGCCGCAAGGTGGAGGAGAGAATGAATGATTGAGGCTAAACTTTGATGTAGGAGAAACAAAAGAAGGACAAGGTTATAAAATAAAGCCAAAAAGTGATGACGGTTGTGAGGTGGTGGTGGTGGATGTTGTTGTTGGAGATAAAAATAAAAAATTTTTTATATAATGGATGAGATGAGTATAGAAAGATCTGGGAGAGTTGACCAATAATGGAGCTGAGAGTATTCTGAAGGCGTGGTAAAAGAACCAGTCACGATTCTCTTGTAGTTTCCAATGGCCAATCGTTGGGTAAGCCAATCTTCTGGTACCCGAGAAATCTTCCAATTGCGTCAATTCAACTCTCGGAAGCACTGATATCAATTATTCTTTAAAAATTTTTTTTCGGCCGGTTATAAATTTATTTCAACAATTTTTTTTTTATGTCGAGGATTTTCAGGTCCAGAGGCTTTTTTATGGTGACATTAATAATATTTATTAGGGAATTATTTTTTGATGATTTTATGGGAATATTTCGGGTGAAAATCTCGTGACTTTCATTTAGTTTCTTAGCAAGTGTACAGCCATGATAATAAAGTAATTTTTTTATAAAAAAAATTATTTTGTTTTCACAAATATTTAAAATAATAATATTAATAATATAATATTTAAAATATTGCAAAGTACTTCAAGTTATTTTCTTATTTGAATTTTCCCGTAAAACTTAAATGATCCATTGAAATAGGGGAGACCGAGGTACTACAGCCCCTCTAAGCCGCTAATTATTTTTTTCCCTTTTTGAGTATCGGATACAAGTTGATTTGATTAACGTTCAACGAATTCATCATAATTTTGCCATGATTTAAAAAAAAAATTTGTTCCAGGGAATAATACCCCCCCCCCCGACGCTCCAAAAAGTGATAAAAACAAAATTTTGTAAATTTTTTCTTTTTTTTCTAATCTCTGTATGACTTTTCTCTAAAATCTCATTTGTCAAAAATCTTTCATAAATTTTTTTCTATTCTAGAAGTTGAATTTCTCAAATTGCAATATTTTCTATAACAATTAAAGTGTTTCGAGCAATAAAATTGGGGAGTATGTCTCCAAAGTTGGATAAAATTGGGTTCTTGGTATTGTGGCACCATAAGCATTGTCACGACAATGCTTCGGACCCAATTTTTTCAACTTCTTGAGTCACGACCCCAATTATTTTCCAAAACATTTCAATTATGATGAAAAAATGGCCTTTAAATGCCAAGATTTGCATTATCGAAAATAGTGATTGTCTAAAAAATTTATTAGGTGATCTATCGTACCCCGGGCGGTCCGTTGTGCCCCAGTCACCCTTACATATATGTAAAGTTCAAAATATAGATAACTTGTTTTTGAAAAAAAATTGACTCTTCAAAATAAAAATGTGTACTTCGACTAATTTCACGAGTTCCACAAATTGTTAATGAACCATGAAAAAATTAAGGAACCAAAAAATAAAAAATCCATCTTCTTTTTCTCAAGGACGTGTAATATTCGTGATGTTAAAAATTACTCGGCACAAAAGCTCGCATCTTACCAAGCGTCATCCCTCGGTCATTCGATAAATGCGCAGAGCTGAGAGCATTTGACCATCTGAGAATCTAAAGAGTAATAAAGACGGCACATTAAAAAAAACTCAGCTGTATAATAATAAGAAAGAGGAAAGACCATCACGCTAAAGAAATAAAAAAGTAAGAAAAATGGAATGAAAAAAATCATAATTTCAAGAATACATATATAACAACATCGTACAAAGCGCTACAGAGGGGAAAAGAATCATCATCATCATCCAGTCAACGAATTTACCCATGTCCACCTTTATTCTCATTCTCTCATTATTATTATACACTTTTACACGGATGAATCACACAAAACGAGAGATTTAGTCTCTCAACTTATTCTCCTACTTTACTCCCTTTTTTCTTCGTCCCCTTACTCTCCTCCTGTTCAACCTAAATGTTTCTGTCCCTCCCTGCGTGGCTTTACACATCACAGACATCACGAACTTACATATATATGTATATAGATATATATAAATATATATATATTCACCTGTGCACCTGCGCGAGACCATCAAGGGCACAAAATAAATACAATACCACTTGTCCCAGCGGTGGGGTAAATTTATACAATAGCATTTATATATTTAAGCACTTGGGAACTTTATCTAAAGAATTTATAGATTGTAATATATTACGTGTGTAAACTCACACACTCCCACACTCATATTTAATATATGTGCACTGTAAATACTTAAAAACAGAGATTTCACACGGCTCAAATGCGAAGCATTCGGGTGTGCTTATTACTCACGCATAGCCGCTGTTAAAAAATACTTAAATAAAAAATCATTTCAATAACTTGAAGGATATATTGATTTTGTAACTATTAGGGGTTTTTGGGAACCTGAAATCTTGATTTATGTAAGCGGTGATTTCTCTAATAGATGTGCTTGATTATAATTGAAGAAAAATACATCAGTCCATTAGGACGTTGGTTTCTGGGTATCCACACAGAAAAAAGAAGGATTTCTGGGCACAAGAAATATATTTTGTACTATGAATTGAAGACAAAAATTTTCCTAGGACTAAAAAAATTTAATTGGCGTAAGATAATTTTTTTCTCGCCCTAAGAAAATTTTATTTAGGCGAACAAAAAATTATCGCATCAAGAAATTATTTTTTTCTATGCACGATTGAAGCCGTCATCAGCATTTCGATAAACTAATTTTAAATTTTGAAGTTGTTATTTATCCTTAGGATGAACTCTACTGTATATCAATAACCAATTCTTCCCCGTTCAAAAGATATCAATAATGATCGATGAATTTCATGAAATTTTCGTTAAAATTTATTGTTCAATTGTCTTTCTGTCTTTTTTCACGTTTACATTCATCTAAATCTCACTCTGTTTTATGTATGCATTTACCCAAATTTTTTTTTCTCCATACCTTTGACTCTTACATATACACTACTACCACCCCTATAACGAGAAAAAAAATAAACTAGCTATCAATAATAAATTTTCAGTCATTTTATTTAAAGGTGAGCTTTTGAAAATGGCATTTTTTTTTTTCGATTTTTAGAGGGCTTGAATTTAAGTCACATATTAATGCAAATTTTACGAAAGTAACAATTATAGTGGGTGAAATGAGTGAATAAAAAAAAAACATAAAAAAACGAAATCCAAAAAAAAATTAAAACTTTTCTTTTTTATTTTGATGTGAGTATTTGAGGTGACCAGTTTTTGAATTTTCCAAATATTTATCCCTAATTTCCTTCACTACCATAACTATAATCTATCTCGGTTTAATTTATTCACCTATATAAAAATATATGCATACATATATGTATGACTATCCATTAGGGTGGCCCAAAGAAACCGACTATTTTTTTTTTTTCGATCTCGCATGAAAATTTGTTGGTTTAAGATGTTTTAAGAAGCCTCTTCAAAAACCAGCTCGATAAAAAATTTTTAAAAGGTCGCTCACGAATTTTGAAAATATCAAAAATGATTAAAATTCGGATTTTTTACTTCTAAATTTTTTCTTTCTCGTGGCAGCATAAGTTTACATTTGTAAAATTATGACAATCCTGAAAATTTCAGCCCAAAATTTAAATATTTAAACGGTGCTCAAGAATTTTGAATATTAACTGATAATATGTGATTAATGCTTTTAATTAGTTTTTGTATTTTTTTATAACTCAATTATCGTCATTCCACTAAAATATAACTTTTGCATAACCAAAAATATACAGGACAGTCTTAAACAATAAAATTTGGTAAGTTTTAAATAAGCGAAAAAACCTGAAAATTGAATTAAAAAATAAAAAAGTGTATAAATAACTTATTATTTTCATTTCTCGGGTTATATTTTCATTCATTGTGATGCAAATTAATGGTGAAAAAATCGAGAAGCTTTATTATCAATATTCAAGGGTCGCTCGAAAACGTTCAAACGACAGCACTCGGAAACATTCAAAATTCTTGAGCGAGGTTTAAATATTTAAATTTTTGGGTAAAATTTTCAGCGTAGTCATGATTTTACGAATATAAACTAATCCTGCCACGAGAAAAAAAAAATTTTGAAAAAAAAAATCCGAATTTCAATCATTTTTGAAATTTTCAAAATTCGTGAGCGACCTCTTAAAAATTTTTTATTGAGCTGATTTTTGGAGAGGCTTCTTAAAACATCGTAAACCAACAAATTTTTATACGAGATCGAAAAAAAAAAAATAGTCCGTTTTTTTGGGCCACCCTACTATCCATATACTTTATACTAATAGATATAAGCTTTCTTTGAATTTTATGAGCATACATTTTAACATTTGTAAATAAATACATAGAGAATCGTGAAACAGCAGGAAAATCATGTGGAGGCATTCAAATCGATCACAATGGCGTTAGAAAATGTATAGGCGTGTATTATTATAACAGATGAGGGTGAAATACTTATATAGGTATATATTTCATTGTGTACACATATATTTAAGTATATGCATATAAAGCTCGATGGTAGGACATTATGATGGTATTTACTACCCGCATATTGCCGTCGAACGCTACAATGTATTTTTATTTAATCTTATCGAAAAGAATATCAAAGTATATATATTATATATAGTTGACAATTATAAAGTGCGGTTTATTTAATTTTGTATAATTATGTTGATTGTTGTGTTCGATACCGTATTATGCACATTTTATTAGGGTATTTAACTGGTTTTCCTCGGTTATTACTAAAAAGAACGACCGTATTATTTATACATATGTACTTTGCATTTATGTTATTGCATTGCAATATCTGTATACTAGTTATAATAATTAATTTTATTTTTATTTTTGTACATTATTTATAAATTATGTGCATGCGAATGTTCCATCGGTTGTAATATCGCGTAGAAATATGAAGAAGAGATATGTATTAATATTTTAATGAATTATTAAAATTATTAATGGAATTTTAGTATAAGTTAAAAAAATTTTGGCGGTTAATTTTAAATTTAAATTGACTTGAATAATTTTTTATGTTAATGGAGAATGTAAATAATTATATCTGCAATGAATTGAACAAGTCAAAAATAAATCCTTGAAATAAAAGATGAAAAAAAAATATATATACTGGTTTTAAATATATGTTATTTGAATGTTTTGTTGACTGTAAGTATTTTTTGTTTAAAAAACCACTAGAGAATTCCTGTGGTCTATCGATAACAAAAATTCTCAGTGTTTTATTTTTTTCTCATCCCCACACATCTCGATATCATATCTAATAATAATAATAAAAAAGTAAGAAAAAAACGTATCTTTTGAGAAGAACGTCGTCAGAGATATCGGGCAAACACGAAACGAAAATATCCAAAAATAAACAAGTGCCCCCCTATGGTTCCCCGCGCTTGGGGCTGGGTTGCACACGTGTGCGCGACGCCGTGGCGACGGTGCGGTCGGTTCGCCAGCCCAGAGTGGAGTAGAACAGAGAGAGAAAAGAGATTTGAGAAAGTGAGAGGTAAAGATAAGAAAGAGTAACAGCAGAACGAAGAAAAGATTCAGGCAAGAGGATAAGAGTGGGGCAAAGCTCAATCGAGGATGAACGAAGGAAAGATGAGGCGAACGTGAGTCCCGGCGTGGGAACAAGCGGCAGGTGCGCGACGGCGCTACTGGGGAGCCACTTGAACGGGGGGGACGTGCACGACGATGTGGGGCCCCCCTTCGTTGTCCCTTCGTTATACACACTGTATAATATATACTCTCTTGGGTGCTCCTGCCGCGAATACGCTCATAAAGTAATCAAAAAGTATTGCAGGTGTAAAATCAATCGGGTTGATAACCTTGAGTACAAAAAAAAATGACAACCTCCAAATATTCAATTGTATATAAAAAAAAAATATAAATAAATTCATTTCATGCTTGTTAGCTCAGTATTTTAAATATCCTGTCCAATTAATATCCAATTAAATTACTTGATTAATTACTTTCTAGGATAATTGATCAAAATTTATTCAATTTATTTTTATTGCCGAGAATTTGGTTCGATAAATTTTTTATTTAAATTTAAATTTAAAAATAATCTAATTGAATTGATATTAGTAACCATTTGGCATAGTTTTAGGAGTCACCACTAAGTGGCGTATGAGCACACAGACTTTTCCTTCTCAGACACATGTCATCAACATTTTAAAAGCTGTTCAAATAAACAATTTTTTTTACTTTTTCATCCAAATGATCACTATTAATATATGAACAAATCATACAAATTATATTAGTCTATTTTTTTTATTTGAACCATCACGGTTAACATGTGCATAAATTGTATCATAAACTGCTAAGATTCATGCTATAATTTGTTAACAGTAATTTACCCAGGGCTAGGACATATCTATGTCAGTATAGTACTTACGTAGATATGCGCATCTATTGCTTAATGGGTGTAGGGGAATAATTTTGGAATATTCTGTTTCAATTCTATCGAAGGCCAATGGCTAGAAAATACGAAATTTTTATTTCGTCATGTGTAGAAGGGTTACGTGTTCGAGTCACGGTGTTCTTTGGGTTACTGCTAAGTAGTAAAACGACTGCTGTCATGACGAATTGGAATGCATATTTTACTGCCGTACTACAGCAATCTATTAATTACTGTAAAAAAATTAAATAGAAAGACATAAAGAAAAACTGATTGACCAGATGTAACAGGAAATAGGCAACATAAGATAAAAATAAAGGGAACAAAAAAGATTCAGTCATTATGAAGGTTAATATATGAAGGTGTAAATAAGCTAATTCTACCTTTATGTCAAGAGGGAAAAATGATAATGTAAAATAAAAAAAATAAGATAAATTTATGGTGGAGAAGATAATACAGGTGTATTATTTTATTATAATTTATTCTCAATTAAAGTCAAATAATTTACTGTAATAATAAATGGAATGAAAAAAAAAAAAAAAAAAAACAAAAAACAAATGTTGAGGTTTACTCGAAAATAATAACGTTATAATTTAAGCAAGTGTAATCAGTGAAATTCGAAATGAACGTTTCTATAGCATTGATAGCGAGAATAAGAAAAAATTACAGCGCATCTGAATAAATATGAGTTTGGTATAATTTACTGTAACACGATTTTGTGTTATGAAGGTCTCGAAATAATAAGGATAATATGCATATATATATATATTTATGAAACATTCATGTACAACTGGACCACGAGTCGGTTGAGGGATTGTTATTAGAGAAAAGGCCAACCCTCTCTTGCAGCCAGAATATACAAAAGCATTGGGAGATATACATTAGAGTTCTGAGAGCGCAAAAAATATGTAGCAAGTAAAGTAAAAAATAAAAAAACGGCATTAAATGGTAGTAGCATGCGAGACCTTAATTTCATTGCACGTGCACATCAGCAATGATGCCTGGGTCTTAAAGTTTATAGTCGGATAAGTGTAATGACGTTATGTATGTATGGAGAAAGAAGGTAAAGGGTTTCATTCTACCGAGGTCAAGGATATCAAGGTAAAGGCTAGGGGGGCGATTATAATATACATCACGGCAGTGTATATACTAACCACGCTACTACTTCGGGATCACTGGAAAGAAGCTGAAAAGAATTAAGTATCAGGTGTAGAACACGCGCTTATGGTACCAGAGTTACCAGCACCACCTCCACAACCACCGGCACCGCTACCACCGCCAGAACTCTTACAAGGTACAATTTAATCGTTGCTGTAAATTCGCAACCAAGGACATACGAATTCGCCTCCAATAATCTTCTGATCAGCTCTTTTGACATACTGTATGTATATATATATATATATATATACACTCACGAGGTCATAAAAAAATCCTTCGGCTCGATTTCACATATACGATTTCAACAACATTTTTTTTTCCCCTTTTATTTATCCAGTTATTTTATTTTATTTCGGTTTGTTAATTTTTTATTTTTATTCTTCGATATTTAATTCATCGACTCTCATTTCTAATTCTAAATTGTAATTAACTCGTTCCGAATGGCGATTCTCGGTATTTAATTACCATATCTACCAAATTTTGCGTAGATTTATTTCTTTGGCAATTTCGCGAAATAGCTTTTAATCATCCCTCTTTTCTATATGATAATTTTTTTTTGTCAGTAAGAATTAATTAATAATCAACTTCCTATTTTAGTTAATTTGTAATTTGTAATCTTTTACCAGTCAGATTTGTATTTTATTTCGGCTATTTTAGTCCTAAAAAAATTTTATTATCATCCTCAAATTACATTTAAAATTTATAAAGAAAATAGACATAAACGCACACTCACACACACATACAATTTTTATGATACTGAAAGTAGCAGACATTAAAAAAATTTATTTCTTTTAAATAAAGAACTAAAATACTTACAGGGAAAACTTTAAAAAATCGCAGATGAAAAATTTAAAAAATTCTTATTGTACTAATTCAAAAAAATTTCCCGTGTCAAAAAACAAATTATAGTTTAGTCCTCAAAAGCCTCAATTCCTTTGATATTTAATTTACCGCCTAGAAATAACTTTACGCTAGTACTTGAAATCTCCAATGAGACTATGAGGTCTAAATGCGAATAATTTATCGATTTTAAATTACTTGGACCTCAAAATCCTCAACGAATCAAAAGTTATGTTTTGGACTTTTTAAAATTTTAAATAGATAAGGGAGGGGAGAGAATACGTCGAGTTGGACTTTTGAAATTCAAATATGGATAAAATTATTTCTGTATGTTTTGAGTATTTTGAGGCTCTAATCTAGTGGTAAAATGGGTCGTAATTACTACTTTGAGGACTATAAACTAGGATAACTTTCTATACTGTTGTCAATCATAAAATTCTAAGTCAATTCTCAAAAACCTCATTGAGAACTTTGAGACTTAAATCGGAATTTGTTTTTTGACTCGGGCGATTTTACGTACAAGTAATTCATTCATAAAAATTAAAAAATTGTCAGACATCTGCTACATTGAGTGTTATAAATTTTTGTATTTATCACTACGTACGAGTATATAAGCAGTAAAATTCAATGAAGTTAGAAAATAACTACATTTATATATTTTTATAATAGACTGTAATAAATAAGTTATGGAAATTTCATCCACGATTTATTTCCTTTTATTTGAATAATGTTAAATTATATGGCTTGATAAATTCAAGTAGCAAGCTCGTGATTTTTATTTATTTAGTCTATATATCATTTGGCGGAGATTTATGCCGTATAAAAAAAAGTAAATGAAGTGAAGGGGGTACGAGTGATCGCAAGTAATAAAATATAATGTGAGACATGTAGCGAAGACACAGGATTGCCAAGGAGAAAAGAGAATCGTATGGGCTACTACTATACTAATGTAGTATGTAATATAATGTAATGGTAAATAAAGGTAAGGACTCAGAAGAAGGGAAGGAGTGTCTACATGAGAAGACGCGGATAGATGTGCGTATACGGTGTGGCCGTTGATTAAACTAATTTATGGCCGGTCTCGTCGTTTGTTCCAACTTTGTTTCTTCGTTGAAATTCAATGCCGAGAAGTCCTCTATACAGTATAGTTTATATTCATCTACTATACATATTATGCTTTAAATATATGTATATATATGCCTTGGTGTGTATATGCAAGGATCTAGCCGTATATTTATATTTATATATTTGTAATGTCCAGACTTTTTATATTTACATATTTTTTTTTGCTCCTACATTAGCATGACAACCACAAGTTTAACATGCATTTTAATTATTCACAGGCCACAACCTTTCGATACTAAAATATATTATTGTCGAATTGTCTTTAATTTTGATATTTAAAAAAAAAAAAATGTTTAGTTTTATTTATGTGTTGAAAAAGTGGCTTTAAAGTTTGAAAAAATTAAAAAAAGATACTAAGACAGTAGCCGTACGATTCTATCTGACATAATTTATCTTAGCTTTCGATCTAGCTGGCATGGAACGTTTATGTCTTATGAAATTAATTATATCTTGATTCAATATGATTTCTCCTATAATTAAGTCATTTATTTTTTTCACAAGATTAACATTATTTTATACATTTTATATATTTTTTGTATCTTATCAATATCTTAATGTTCTGTTTATGAGTATATTTTATACAAAATTACCCAAGTTAAAAATTTGCATATTGAAATTTTAAGTCTGTATTTAAAATTATTTTAAATCGGTTATTAACAATTTTGTGTTAATAAAAATTAAATGAATAATTATTAAGAACTGTTTTCATTTAAATTCGATGTCCAGATTTTATTTTTACTCAAAAAAAAAATTCAATGTTTGAAAAATTTTTTTTTTACTAAAACTTGATAATAAAATATTTTTGATAATTTAAAAAATTTAATCTTTTGAACAGTAATAAAAAAATAAAATTTTACATAAAAAATAAAAAAATGAATGTTACTAGAAGAAATTAATCCCCATGAGTTTGACAAGCATCTCAAAGTATCATATTATATATATATATATATATTATATTATATATATATATATATTAAAAAGTATTATTATTATTATGGTTATTATCTTATTTTCATTATCTGTAGGTCTTTATTTTTTTTATATAGGACTACGAAAAGAGCCGAGTGTTTGTGCCGAGGACGCGCGAAGTCTCTCTCGCGGAGGCTGTCGAGGCGAGCGATCTCGTGGGAAAAAGGAGCAGGTGTGACTCGACCGAGAGAAGACTTGGTCGATTCTTTCTTTCTTTCTTTCATGACGTGTATTACCTTAGAACGTTATATATAGAAAAATAAAGAGGGTGTGTGAGGAATAAAATGAGATGAAAAAAGAGGCTTTCTTATATATATTTCTATATATAGCTATACTCTACACTAGTATTTTTATATAGAGAAACTACTCACGCACACGCTTGCACGCGTAAGGAGCGTGTAGAACACGTGGGTAACGCCGAAGTAGGCGTGCTTGTATGATGAGGGAAGTATGAGAGGGAAAAAAAGCGTCTCAGGACTACTCAGATATGTACATATATATCACAACCACTATACTAGTATGCGTAGAGGCTAGAGGTTATAATGGGCATCATGCTTAGACATTTTATAATCATATACATATAAATATATATATGTACATGTATAAACTCGAGAGTTTAGTTCAATGGAGGGAGAAATATCGTCATACAGAAGATTGAAGCTAAGCCTTAACTGAACTTGATCTTCTCTAAAGAAAAAAGGGAAAAATATCAAGATGATCCCAAGTTCTCCACAGATCTCACTGCGTTATCAGCTACCCACGATATATATATCCCACAGAGGATTAATGAACAATTTGTCTATGTACATGCGAGATTTAAGATTGTAAACTCTATATATCAGCTGATACTCCTATTTATTTATGTTTTTAAAATTTATTTATTCAAAATCATTTCATTCGTTCATTTAGCGCAATGCATCTGTGATTAAACACCTACGTACATGTCTCTGGATATCACGCTCTAAATCGTCTTGTACTTGTCGCTCAGGGGAGTTATTTATTTTTATAAATGATTCGTTATTATTTCAAAGCTTCACAGTTTATTAATAATAACTTAATACCGGCTAATTGTATACTATCACGCATGAAATATTTTTGTATTAACAATAATTATTACGACTATAATTTACTTCTTTTTTTTTAATTATTCATATTCAAGTCGTTTAAAAAAAAAATATTGATTTAATTTAAATATAAATCATAAAGGTTTCAGTGTAACGAAATTCACTGATGCAGCTAAAAAGCATAGAAACTTTTAAAAATTACCGTGCATAATTGAGTAAACGTATAATTTATTTATATATTTATAAATATTTAACTTTACTTTAAAACTTTTTTTTTTGTGCACAGAAAAAAAGTTCTTGAGTCAAGAAAATATTTTGGAAAACAAATGTTTTCGGGAAGCAAGTCAAGATTTTTTTGAGCCAACACTGAAAAAAAAAAATACTGTTTTCAAGTATCTGCGTGCTTGAATCGTACCGAGTAAATATTTGTTTAATTATAGTAAAAATATACTCCAACCAAGTAATATTTTCTTGATTTAAGAATTTTTATACTAATTTTAAGAAAATATTCTTGGTTGAAGTACATTATTTCTAAGATTAAACAATTAATTTACTCGGTACGATTCAAGCACGCAGATACTTGAAAACAGTATTTTTTTTTCTCAGTGAAGAGAATTTGTTTTGGCCAGAGAAAATTTTTTCTTCAAGTACCGAGCCCTTGGTCTAGATTTTCTATGGAATTTTCCTAGGATTTCTTAGACGGCGTTCCAGATCAAAATAAAGGCGTCCGTTGGATAGTTAGAGGCCTCGAGGATTTTCAAAACAATTTTTTGCATCAAGAATATTTACTTTCAATCGTAAATTTTTCATTTCCGTGTGGGTAATTTTCATTGATAAGGTAAATTGACAATAGACATTACAATAATCCAGTGAACGACTTAATAGTACGTTTTCTAGTTATTTACTATTTATAGTAAGCGCAACAGGTTGCCGCCTACGTATCAGGAACCAGAGTGGATGAGAGCAGAGACTTAATCCAAGGCAAGGGCGTTTATAAACAAGATCGCTTGGATGATTGCGCCAGAGGGGCATGTACATTTATTTTTTATTTTTTTTTTACCAATTATGAATTATACCTCATCATTTTTTTATTTTACTGTACAACTGCTGATACTCCTGATAGTTAGTAAGGAGTGTGTCTAATAGTATGAGAGAGAGAGGGTTTATATATATACACACATATGAATGGATGTGTAAGTAAGTAGGTTGTCTAGGCGAACCATCCCAACGCCTCTTCACTTAATATTTTCTATACACCGCAACCCGTGAATGATCATCATCATCTCCTGGCGGGAATGAACGAGGTGCTCGTGAAACTGTTGCAACAGTGTAATTATCTTTTAACAAAATTACGAGACACTCGTACAAAAGATATATTTTAGATAATTATAAATATATATCGCATTTCCATCTAAAATTTTTACTACCGGCTATTAAATTTAATTTTAGCCTCATGTAGTTATATAACTTTTTTTTTGCTTCATTTATTAATTTTTTTTTTCTTCTTTCAATTTATCACCATCACTATCACTGTCATTATTACACTTTTTATTGAATTAAATTAAATATTGCTGAAGTTTTAATTTAATTTTTAAAAAATGCTAAATCGTTTTTAATTTATTTATTCAAATTATTGGCAATAAAATATTTAAAATTTTTTTATTCGAGTGTAAGTGTTAAAGCAATCATTGCCTCATTTAAAATAAATATAATGATGAATTTAATGATTACTTATTGCTTGAAGTAAATATTAAATTGGCTAATTTTTAAATCGGTAATAAAAAATTGTAGATATTTATTTTTATTTAATATATATAAGGAGATACAGTAGATCCTTGGGGTTATCCTTCATATATATATATATTTAAAAGCGCGAATAAAATGTATTTCTCAAGTTTCCCTTTGGGCATAAACATGCGGTTAATTATGCCCTCGCTGAGTAGAGATACAGATGAGTCGTGAGATGTATCGAGTGAGATATTAAATAAATGTATGGTAATAAGAATGAGAAATATGAAGAGAGAATAAGTATAAGTAAAAAGTCATTGACTAAATGCTTGAGTTTTTTATTCTCTTAATTTTAATTTAATATCTTTTCTCTTTATTGTGTATAGCCAGGAGAAATTCCTTATGCTAATTGCGTGCCATTTTTCCATTGCCCTGGGTGCAGGATATTCGAGTATGTATATATATATATATACATATAAATAAATAAGGGACACTCCCCGTGGACTATGGAAGGAGACGAACACCTGGTAAAATAAGGAACCGATTTAAGCACGAACTGGAAGACCAGAGACGATTAATGACTCGCGGCAATCAATTTTATATCCCTTGATATTTTTTTCGACACTCGGTTATTTGGGATGTATACTATATACTATTCAGACGCACGTATTTATGTATTTATTCAGTGTAATATTACTTGTTTTATTTATGTCCGTTTTTTTGTTTTTTTAATGCGTCGAAGGGCCCAAAAAGTCACACACTTGGGACCTGACCACGTGTATGTAGTTATTTTCGTGCCCTATTTAAACTCTGGGGTGCCGTTACCCAAAATCATGCTAAGAATTCACGTGTGTGTTATTATTAAATCGTTATTATATCGGTTCTTGTTTTATTTTATTCGATATCCTCAACAATCACTTATACAATAAACCGGATGTCTTTTTCAAGTTTGAAATTTTACATAACAGTATACAAGTTCTTTTTCAACTTCAAAATTTTGGAATAAAAAAAAAAAATGTTTTATCCCTCATTAAGAAATATTAGGTTATTTTTTTCAAAGTCGAAGCGGATTTACTGCTTGAGTTTTTTTTGAATTTAAAGAGAAAAAATTCCAGACATAAAAGAATGATAAAATTATTAGAGTCTAAAAGTTCAATTCCTATTAATTGCAAGAGTATTTTTCATTATTCTTTAAAAAATTAGCGAGTGAGTCCGGAGTAAATCCGGAGTGAATGCAGAGCAGATGACTGTTTAATTATTGAATCCCCTCGGAGTTAAATTTACTGTTAAAAATCCGCTTCGGAGTGGAATTGACGCCTAAAAGATGTTTATTTTAATCTTAAAACTCTGAATTGGAGTAAATGCAGATTTAAATAAAAACCAGATCACTCCGAAATCACTCAGCTTAAAGACAAATTTCCTATTTACTCCGTTTGCAGAGTGATTTTTTTTTAAAACTTCGAAACTTCGAGTGACGGAGTGAATTTGGATTCAAATAAAATCTGAATTCATTCCGGATTCTCCCAATTTTTTACAGTGCATTAATCTAAAAGTTTCTTTGAAAGTAGAACTTTTTAAAAATTTTTTTAAAATGAAATCGACAGTTAATTTGATTATCAGGCTTCTTATCTATATGATAAAAGAGTATTGCTACTCCTTGATTATCACAGTGTCATACTTAGTACCGAGCAAATGTCATATATATTCAATAGAAGGTCTCAGATACGAATCGACAGGCGTATTTGTGACATATACTTATAGATATCAACTTTATATACTCGATAAAATATCTAAATATATATATATATATACACATAAGTTCTCCCGTTCGAACACGATCGTACATATAAATTGTAAATCTTCATGAATTGCGTATCCGCTTGTTAACGAGGACGTTGCCGTCATATTTTATTTATATTTATTTATTATTAATTTTTTGTTATTCATTAAATCTTCCTGTGATCCCGGGATACTATTTATCTCCAGAGGATTGACACATGAAAATGAAAGATTTGATCAGGCATAAAATTCCAAATCAATCTCTTTTAATTAATTCACTCAATTAATCATACTCAACCATGTTGATATATTTAAAAAAATTTTTTGTACTATAATTAAAAAGTAAAACTAAAAATTATTGAATAATTTTAGTATTATTTTCTTGATAAATTTATAGTATATTTATTTATATGCTCCTCCATGAAACAACATTGAATATGCAAATGGGCAGAATATAAAAGTATACATAAGTGAGGGAGTAAAGGGTGGTATACCGAGGAGTGTTTTAAAAAGCAGTAGCCGACGGTGAATGCGCAACATTGATCGGATCCACAAACAGGATCATCGTTCACTCCACTGTTATCCTGCCGCAATGGCCTCACAGCCTCCCGTATAACTGAAGCACCAGCATCAGAATCAACAGCAGCACTCTTTACTTATACTTATTTATTTATTCGTCGACCATTATGTATTATGTATTCGCTCCAATTTTCTCCTTGATCGGTAACGCGCCTCGGGTATAACGTACAATTGGACTGGCAGCAGCTCATAAATTCATCCTACAGCTTGTCCTGATACGATCCCTTTTTTATATCATACATACATATATACACTACACAGCTCACCCTCTTTATCATTTCTCAAGTGAAAAAACACGCGCATTTTTTTTTTCTTCATCTTATTTCGTCAAGTGCTAACAGAGTAGGGGAGAGAGTTAAAACTCGATCTCTTATTCCCACAGAAAAAAATACATACATACATATATCATATATATATATATATATATATATATATACATAAAAAAAATATAAGAAACAAGAAAAGAAATAGCTTAAGATAAAAAAATGAAAAATATCATTGGTGAGAAAAAGAATAAAGAAATAGAAAAAAATTGATACACGTTTCTTGCACACGACCCCCACGCTTCGTGCACACTCGAGAAGTAAACACAAGTGCGATATATAGATATATATATAGAGGGATATGAAATAGTGGATAAATAAGGACAGAGTAGTCAGCGGTGTTAGGGATAAAGCAGGCTACAACTAGGCGTGATTACGGAACATAAACTCTTAGGGGTAAAAGATATACATATATATGTATATATGTGAGCATATAATATAAGACTTTGTCAAGATGCTTTAGTTGGATGGTCTTAGATTTTTTTGAGAGTGTGAGCAAGTACGAGAGAATTAAATGGGGAAGAATGAGCGTGTGTGTAGGTGTGTGTGCTGTGTAGAGTAGAGTAGAGAAGAGTAGAGGGTCGCCTCGAGACCGGCACGAGGACAGGTGGCGACGGGGAACCAGGGAACCTCGAAGCCACCGAGTTCTCACGCGCGAAACTCCAGCTGCCACCATGCGTCGTATACTTGGTAATGCCTATAGACGGATGATGAGTGAGTGAGGGAGGAGAAGAAGGAGGTGGTGGTAGTGGGGGACACCCTTCAGTGGCTACAAACACACACCCGCGCCCCTTCTTATTTAAAAACTCTCTATAAGATGCACACACGTGTGCGTATATAACGCTTCTCTAACTCTCCCTTTTTTTTCTTATAATCATTTTTTTTATTTTTGTTTTTTATACTTTTTTCACTTTATTGTTACTTTCAATGCTCCGAATGCAACGTTAAGTTAAGACGTATTTTGCAATGCGGATTATTCACGAGACGGCTTAATACGTATTTATGCATCATTTGCATTTAGAGAATGAACTCAGAGTTTGTTGTACTCAGGCTCCACGTATGTGTGTATGCAAGTACATTGAGTACAAAGTATTTTGTGAATACGCAAGTACGAGTTCGAGGGAGAATCGACAGCAGATGCACGTGCGGTGGGTCAGGAATCTAAATATTGTAACTGAAACGGTGGTGCTGGACGCGAGCAACCAACCGGACGCTCATTCGAACCAGCCGAGGTAGCGTAGTATGTATACACACATTCTCGTACCCCTTTTTTTGCCATTCATACTTGCACCGCCGTGACTTCCCGGTGTCCGGCGAGCACTCGCTACTTCAATGGGCGCTGGAACGCCGTCCGTATGTATCGTGGCATGCTCGTTGCGAGGGGTCAGTTTTACAACCCAACAATCGCTATGCCTTTACGCTCAACATTGGCTCCGGGTATGCTATTCTCTCTGCTGTGTATGGTGATTCTGACATTACGCCATTTACAAAGGGGAGATTACCGACATTTATAAGGTGGCTATTGTAGGCATTTTTGAACAGGCTTGTATGCTAATTTAACTCGGATTAGATAAAAATCCTTTCATTTATTTATTTATTAATTTTTTTTATTTTCATTTGAATGGACGAGTGGTTTTGATAAAAGAACTTTTTTTTTTTAAAACTTACGAGCCTTTGGATAATGCAATTTTGCAGATTTGCCCGAGATAAATTTTTAATCCATTAACTTTTTAAATAAAACTTGTTATTTATATTTTTTCAACGTACTGTAGATAAAGGGGCACGAAAAAAGGAATTATTGAGTATATAATTATCTTATGAATGTACGTATATTTAAAAAAATAGTAGAATTCATGGTAAAAGTGATGATGCAAGAAAGTTATTCAATATATTTCCGATGAATAATAGTTTGATGGCGGTTGTATCAATACGATCGAGCATCAACCCGCACTCTTCAATCAGTGTACGGTATATTCGAGAGAGAAAAAAATATTGTTACGATGACGAGAGGGGTGCGGCGGTGGTTTATCATGAATACCCAATTTAACGTCTTGCAGTTACATGAAACCGACTATTGTTGTACGTTATTGTTATTGTAATATATTTTATTCACTGATCGTAAGAACGCATTTCAATAGCTCTTCATATTATTGTGTCTGAGGTAATAATATTGTGCAAAAAAGTAACTAACAGATGATATTGCGAATTTTCGGTTACACTAATTCCTTGACCTGATTCAATCATAAATTATTATTTCCTATATTCCTTTAGATTTTTTTTTTTTTTAGAATCTAATGATTCACAAAATTATGAGTTACACTGTAAAAAAATCGAAGTGATTACGGCTTTTATTTAAATTCAAATTCGCTCCGTTACTCGGAGTTCTGGAGTAAAAAAAAATCACTTCGCATATCGACGTTTTAATTAGCAAATGGTCTAACTCCATTTCAGAAAATCCTCCATTTATGAGAAAAAAAAAGTAATTTAAAAATTTTTTTTTCATCTAAAAATCAATTCTATATCTAAGATATGCATAATACTTTTATATAGGTTACTCAAATAATATTTTTTCTGATTGCCGCTGTCTGAAAATTGCACAGAATCACCTAAAAAAAAAATTCTAAGACAGTTTGTTAATTAGAATGTCGATATGGAGTAAATGGGGAAATTTTTTTTCAGCAGAGTGATTTTGGAAGGAATTGGATTTTATTTAAATCTGAATTTACTTCGACAATCGGATTTCCAGAGTTTGAAAAAAAAAATCACTTCGTATACGGAGTAAATGGAGAATTTTTTTTTTAGCGATCTAGGTTTTATTTAAATCCGCATTCGCTCCAGCTCGGAGTTTAAATATTGAAAATAATTCCAATTCGGAGTAAATTTCACTTCCAGGAGGTTAAATAAATCAGTTATTTCTCCGCATTCAATTCGGGCTCACTCCGCAGATTTTGTACAGTGTACCAAGTTAATTTTATTATATATTATCAAAGTGAAAACACAATTGAAATTGCAACATTACGAAACAGAATATAAAAAAAAAAACCACAGCAAGTCAATTTCACAAATTAAATGAAATAATAAATTAATTAATCGAAATATAACACGATTGATAAGATCGACATAATTATTGTAGCTTCATAAAATGAATAAAAAAAAATAATAATATTTATGGACAAAAATAATTGATAAATCAATTAAAAATACGAATAAGGAGTTAAGAACAATTTTATTTCATTATGCAAAAAAAAAAAAAAAAGAAATTGCGAAAAAAAAACTTTAATCGTAACTTCATGAAGTTAAAAAATTTAACAACTTCAACAGGTTTGACTTGGTTCCTCCGTTATTCATTGAAGGTAAATATACCCATCTCTTTTTATCCGACATATAAACTCATCATACCATCCTCGTCGGCTTAGCCGTGTCCTTTTCTTATTTTTTTTTTTTTTTTCAAGCACAATTTCCAGTTTAAGCCAATATAACTACCTACCTCACTCTACAAGTTAGTTATAGTTATCCTTGTCTTCTGGATCGTGCACACGTGCAAAGTCCTCCTCCTCTGCCCCTCATAAGTGAGTAGTATAGAGAGCTACGTCACGGGGAAGCCGATCGGCTCGGGACGAGATGCGCTGAAGCTCGAGTCTGGCTCGTTCCGAGCACAAGACCGCGCTCTTTATCATCCTACTTTGTCTAGCACGCGTTGGCGAACATATAGTCGGTACTCCTTTTAGAGATCACGCGCGGCGCATGCGTTACTTGCTACCGTGCGCAGCTCGTGCTGCGCGCGCGACTTGGCCGCTCCCGACTTTTTCCTCGTGCCTTGCACGTGTGTGTGCGCGTGGCTGGCCATTGCCTTTACACACTACTCGCTTTAAAGTGTATATGTTTCTATACATTTATACCCTCACATATATATTTATATATGGACGTATGAGTTGAGCTGGAAGCTATAACTGAGGAGGATGAAACGATGGTAGTAGATGTAACACAAGTTAAAATGAAAATGTGTAGGTGAAACTGGCTCTCCCTCTTACTTATTGCAGGTAGACTTGTAATTGTGTAGGTGTTTATACAGCAGTTTACATCCTCGTATTCACAGGAATATTATAAATGCGCATGCGTGGACATTGAGGGCTATATAAACGACCGCGATACCTTCTCCACCCACATTCAAACATACACTTGGACGTAAACTCCACGCACATCACTTCTCTTGGACAGTCGCCTCGTGTTTTTAATTTGAACACGTGTATTGCTTGCTGTACACCTAAAGCCATCTGTTAATTACTTCAATTACATAACATTACACAATACAAAAAGAACAATAAATTTACTGAAATATTATTACACTGAAATCATGATAAAATTAAACGTATTGCTGACCAACGCCGAACGTTTTACCACCAAAACAACCAAGACAACTTTAATTGCTCTACGAAAATGGTTCAGAAAACAAGCGGCCAGTCTCAAGAAGCAGTCAGACATCAAGAAGTTGTCACGATGTGATTTAAACGTAATTACTAACAATCAGCAACAGCAGAAGCAGTATAAGTTTGCTGAAGAAGAAAATTACATTAACGAACATCGAGTCTCTAATGACAAACTTGTTGAACAATTGGAGACGATGATTGCTGAGGAGATTGAGGAGAATCCTGATCACGAGAATCTACGGAACGAGTGGAGAGAAATTCTTGGTACACTGGACAAGTATGTACTGTAAATTAAACCCGACAACAACAGCATCCACTGGACGGCTAAACACATCTGCAAACTCTTCGCAAAATGTCAACAACCGAATCAACTGTCACTTTAACCGGCTCAACAACAACCCACTGGAAATCTTCGAGACTTTTAAGCCTACGCACAGTAAACCTACTTCAAGATACAACCTGCCATCAAACAGAAAAGGACTGAGGGTCTTGTCATCGAGTTTGATAGGAGATAAAGACTTTTTTCATAAGGTAACAACTTTGTGATACGATTTTTTTTTTCGTTTAATTTTAATTGAGATTTTATTTTTAATTTTTTTTTTATTCTTGCACTCCTGGTAAGGAGCTTTAATTTGAATACGATCCATTGCATCGCGTTAGCTGTTAGTTTTATTATAACCATTATTTTATCCCTGTTGCAATATCATTAAATTTTAATTAAGTAATCATATTTTATATTATTATATTCGTAATGTTATTTTATCAATACTGATCTCATTATATTTTAAATCGAATATTGAGAATGTGATAATTATAATTAATTTTCGTTTTTATTATGGTTTTTAATTGTTTGCGTGCACTGAGAGAAAAAATAATTAAGTTCAAGTAAACATATTTACTTTCCATACCCTAGATAATACTAAAAACAGGAAAAAATTTACTGCATCGAAGGACAATATTTATCATTTATATAATCCATTAAATTTTTAGACAATCTATTTTTACTACAATTAAAAATATATTTTCTTGGCACTATTTGAGTAAACTAATCTTTACATTAATAATTTTTACTTGGAAATATGAAATTTTTTTTCTCAGTGTATAATTTAATTTTAAATATATCGAACTTCGTTCGATGAATAGGCCGCCCAGTGCATATTATACGCATAATATGGTTATCTGTGATAATTAATTAGATAAATTAAGATAAAATTAAATTTTTTACTGTGATCTCAACTTTCTTTCTTTTTTTTTTCTTTCTTTGAATTCTTAAACTGTGATATTAACTTTTAATACAACATTTGCAATATAATGAAGCTTTAATTAAAAAAAAAAAAAATAGATATATATATGAAAAATTAAAAGAATATATGTAATAAATCAAATGTCTTCCATGATACGGTAAAGGTGCAATTTATAAAATGTGTAATATAGAATAGTAAATATGTAATAAATTTTCTAGAAACTGTGATAATGTAACTTTAAGTTTAGATAATAATGTATAAGTATAAGCCTAGATTTAAAATTATTATGAGTAGAGCTCGAGCGATGCATTGTGATAGATAGACCACTGACGTTCACAAACCGGCTTAAATGTCGATGTGACGTTTTTTTAGTTGATAAATTTTGTACATCATATCTAAATTTTTTTATCCATATTATGTACTTATATATGTTTCTTCCACTTATTACTATATAGATAATTTTTTTCTGCACTTGTTATTAATTGTCATTACTATTTTTGCGTTTTATTAAATTACGTTTGGTTTTTTGTGTTTTTTTACAATTGCATGATAAAGTTTCTAATAATTGTGTGTTTAGATTTTAAGTTTTTTTTTATGTAATCAAAATATGTATGTATTAATAAAATTGTGTGAATTTTAATTACAAATTTTTTTATTTCATTGAATAAAATGACTTTTACTCCTATTCCCGATCCTCAACATTATTATTTAAAATTAAAATTTTTTTTAATATTTAATAATTAAATAAAAAATGATCGAAATTAATTTTTGGGTTCGATTATTTATAAGAGGATGTAATCGAAATTATATCTGAGTTCGATTATTGATAAAAATAAAGTCATTAAAATTTTTGTTACGAGTATTTTGATATAAAATCAATTTAGTAAAGTAAGTTTGCATGAAAAGATTTAAAGAGTTAAACGAATTAAAATTTTTTTGTAATTTTTCATGAAAATATATTTGAATGTTCAGGTATAACTACTAATTTGCGGTTGACTAAGCTCCTCTACTCTATAGACTCATTCGTTATAATTATTTTAAATTGAAAAATGGAAAAAAAGTTCCAGGTATCCAGCATCCAGGTAGAGGTGGTCACAAAAAAATCCTGTAAGTTTAGCGGGAGTTTAGCGCACCATCTGTTATTTGATTTTTCAACCCTCGCGTCCTTTGACCTTACGAACTTCTACGGTAGAGGGCAGCCCTATTTAAGTTCAGAATTCTATGGAAAAATCTGTGTAATTATAATTACTTTTGCAAAAACTATTCTAATAATAAAAGAAACGTTTAGTCATATTTTTTCATCTCTATAAAATAATCAATAATTATATTTAAGAAATTTTTTTTCAACCTCAATAGAATTCTCGAAATGTGGAAAGATTTTTATAGGCTGTAATTTTTCAATTCAGAAAGTTTCGATTTTACTTAATATAGGGTAGAAGTATCTTGAGGCTACTGCTCCATTTGACATTTAATACTTTATTTTAATTTATGAAAAAGTATCAAATAAAGCTTCTATTTTATGAGTGAAATAAAAGTATCTTTGAACACATTATAAAAATAAGTTATGTTATTGCGTCTTTTATAAACTATTTTCTTTTAATTTTTCAAGTGTCCGAAACTGGGGCTAAAGTGGCAAAAAACGGTACCTCTACCCGTGTAAAAAAAGGTTAAAAAAGTGTTGACTATTCTAAACATTAAAACGTGACACAACGACAAACCTTTCTTAAACGATTTTCAAACTTCTAACAATACGCAGAAAATAACAATTGGCTTAATACTACAAATTAGCATTTTTCAGTGCAAAATACGTTCAGAAAAAAACTAATTTTGAATTATTTCTGAACATTTTTCATTTTAGCATATCTTAATAATACAAGAATATTTATTGATTTTTCAAAAGTTTCAAAATCGTTCAAAAAAAGTTCGTCGTTGTGTTACGTTTTGAAGTTTAGAATAGTCAGCACTTTTTTAACCCTGTTTTAACAATTATTTTTTACACGGGTATATCTGGAGAATCTGCTTTTACTAAATTTTGAAATAAATTACTGAAAAATTTCGCGCTCAAATAAGCAGAGGGAAGTTTTTTTTTATGACATATATCTTTTAATAATTCATGTTGCAATTAAAAATAAATTTGATCACATTATACTCTTTTAAAATGAGTCAATGAAAATTATTCCAATCAGTGAATATTTACTGCACAAATTTTCCCCAGTATACACACTGAAAAACAAATTCTAACTGTTACCATCTTTCAATAGGAAATGATTATCATCTGTATGTGATAATTATTATCATGCTTTTATGTTAACTATTCGTTTCTCGTATAGTAATATTTACTATTGCCGATAGTAATAGTTACCATTTAGATAGTAATATTTCTTATGCCTGAAAAATTTTTAAATTTTGCCTTCTGAGATAGTAATGATTATCATAATGGATAAGAATGAATACCATCTCCGATAGGAAAAGTTACACTAAAAAAATCATTAAAAAAGATGGGAATAGTTATTTCGTTAAGGGGAAGTATTACCACTTTTTTTTCAGCGTATATCATTAATTTAATCAGTGATATATTTGGGCCCGATTCGCAGTAAATAACTACTGATTTGCAGTACTTTTCACTGATTTATTTTATGAGAGTAAGTATACAATTCAATTAATTGTTGTTTAAAAAAAAGTTAGAAAAATTATTTTGGATATAATAATTATGATTATAGATTATTATAGAAATACCGATTTCTATAGGTATTAAAAAGAAAAAAAACCCTTCGGTTTACCATCAGATTACCACATTAAAAATCAGACAATCGATGAACTAAACCTGAAGTATTTCATAACAATAATTCATACAATTATATTATTTCCATTAAGATTATCGAAGAGATCTTGACAAACTCATGTTATATAAAATCTCTTATTATACGATGTATATAATATAAACAGTCGAATGTGACACATAAAATTCCATAAGAGTAATATGACACCACCACTGACAGGCCATAGAAAAACATCTTTAGCCCCAAGAGGATCTTACGCCGCATAAAAGAATTCTCGTTTTTATAAGGGACGACCTAATCTCGACCTGATGCACTCCATGTATTAAGTTACGTTTTGGAAACTACGGAAAATATTGTCAAATATTTGGTTCTTGTATTTTATTTGTAGAAGACTTATATATCTTTCGTACACCTATACATATACGGCTCGTGGTGAGATTAGATTTAATTTTTTTTTCAACAAAAGAAATAATATGGTTCTTTTTTTTTCACCATCAAGTATCGAATCGCTAAATTATTAGCTATACAATTACTTGTTATTTTTTTTTAATTCATTCAATTAGTGATTAATTTTATCACAATGAAGATTATCATTTCTTAATATTTTAATTATGTTATCAAAAAAATAATTTTGTTACACTGTAACGAATCGGGTGATTTCGGAGTTAAAAAAAAAGTAACTTCGAATACGGGGTGAAAAGAGAGTTTGTCTTTTCAGCAGAGTGATTTAGATTTCATTCTAATCCGCGTTCACTCCGTAAATTTTAACAATGGATAGAAATTTTTCCAAGACAGTTTTTCAGCAATTTATAAATGTTTGAAATTTCATTTTTGCTGTTGAAAAAAAAAATTATGATGTATAAATCAATTAATACGAGTGAATAAATTTAAAAAGAAGTTTAAAAAAATTTAGTTAGAATGTTCTGATGATAGAAAAATATATAGAGACAAATTTCTTAAAAATGTATCTTTTGAATAGTTAAAAGGGACAATTATTGTATTATTTGACGCCTTTTAGTGACTATAAGAAAAGCTATTTCGAGTATAAAGGTATATCCCATGCCTCGAATCACGCAGTCAAAAGATTCAGTGGCCGCGGCATAATATTACTGAATGGATTTCAAATTCAAACGTATGTTAAAAGTTATTCGCCGAGAATATTATTCTTAAGTGAAGCTCATAGAAATATTTTTATGAAATAAATATATATAGATTTGAAGAATAATATTAATCTATTGGAAATTTTAACTTCATTGGTTTTCTATATTTATCTTACACATTATTATAGATATATGTGTATTTTTTCTATATAAATGAATTGCTTTACCAGATGTCGTATATAATAATATGGCTTATTGGTTTCGATAATAGACATATTAAGTCAATCCTCAACGTCAAATCTACTTCATTGTTATTTGCATGCCCGCCAGGTGAGTCAGCTAAGACACGAAAATTTTCTTAAACATTTTTTCGTCGCAGGCAAAAAATTATTATTATTTATTATGAGAAGAGCATTCAAGTGTTCCGTCTAACTTGGGCTACAAAGAAAACGTTCTTTAAATTTTCCAATTGGACAGAACAAACTTTAAAGAAAGTTAAAATAACATTTTAAACTTTTGAGAAAGTCATTGTCAGTTTAAATGTAAATATAAAAAAATCTATGGTGATTTTAAAAAAATATTTTTAAATTTATATAGCGAGACTTTTTATCCAAACGCATCAATTTCATTAAAAAAATATTTTCAATTTTTAATTTTTTAAATAATTATTTTTCGCCATTAAATTATCATAAAAATCTCATTTCACGTCAAACACGTTAATTACTTTGAAGATGAATTTAATATTTCATAAATTTGATTGGCATGCCATTTAATTACCCAAGTTTCTTTTTGCAATTTCACTCACTGATTAAAGTATTTTTTTTTTATTAATATTAAACTTTTAATGACTGGTACTTACCAAAATTAATGAGCAGCAATGAAGTTGAAGTTGAGCTGAAAAAAAAACACGTTTTTTAAGCTACTTTATCTTTTTTCAATCGTATACTGAATTAATGATCAATCTTTAATGTGGAAAAAAAATATAATATTTTTTGTTACTAATTTTTATTTTTCTGTTGTTCAATGTCATGACTGCTAATTAATTATTTTATTTGATGCTAATGATAATAATTATTGTTAATATTATTAATGCTATCTAAGCTGTAAAATTGATATATTGTTCATAATTCATATATTTTACAGCCAATTGGCAACATAAATATTGAGTAATAAAAATACGGAGTTCAAATAATTGAACATACATATAAATATAAAATCAAGTTGATATTGTGAATCGAATGAGAGGAATATAAAGAAATAATCACCGCTTCTTGATTGCGAGAAAACACGAATCTCATAGTCGTATTTGTATTGAAAAGAAAAACATATATAGATATATATATATATATACATAAAAGTATATAAGAGTGAAAAGATTTGAAGAAGCGAACTGCCTACGTCTGTCACAGCCCCTTAAATACGATGATACTCAATGACTCGAAACTTTTATTATCTAAAGCATACCTTTACTTACACTGGCAATATCTCGGCACTTACGTTTCGATTTCTCTTCCATCTATCCTCGTTTCTATAGCAATTGGTCGACCGTACAAACGACAGCGAGCCCTTTTTTCATCTTCTGCATCGTCTTTATTATTATTATTATTATCATTATATTCACCCTATACCATAATTCTAGTCCACCTACAACTCACCTCGGCCAATTGGTACAATACACCATATAACAGTGGGCTCAGGACGTCTTTGAGTTGCCAGTGATCTTTTGTGAACACGTGCACGAGAAATCGTAAATCTAACTAAAGAAACTCCCAGAAGAATGGACCATCGGGGTTTTTATGGCACACCAATATATATATATATACATACATCGATCTACTAAAGGCGAGGGGCTAAAAGAAACCTACACTAAGTGGATAATAGTCCACTGGTGTCCATCAGAAAATTTTTACTTTACTTCCATTCGCCTATACTTATATTACAAAACACATATATATTCAGCATACAGAAAAAAAAATTTTTTTTTTCAAAATTTTTTTACTCTACACCACTGTGCGGTACCTGCGAGTAGTTTTTACTTCTTAAAGTCTTGAAAAAAGAATCTTCGGTCAATAGGGGAGAGTAAAGAGAACTATTGTTACAGTTGGCCTTTATATATCTCGCTGAATTATAGAAATATTTGTATCTTCGTACACACGATGCCAGTCCTTGAAAAGAAATGGTAGATAAGATGAGACGTTTTTTTATTTTTTCTTTTATTTTTTTTTCTTTTTGAGAGCACTTGGCAAGGAGATCCACTAAATTCACTTACACTGTGACTAATCTTAAAGACTTTTCAGAGAGTTTCCAAAACGTTATGAATGTCGATCGTGTTGTTGATATATATGTAGTTTTTTTTATTGTTAAACAGTTCACAGTGAACTAAAAACCTCATTTTACATCGATAGTTTTGAAGAAACATTTTTTGTCAAATTATATTTTAAATTTGAATTTATAGAATATATAAATTAAATTTGGATTATTTCTGAACACATGAAAAATTGTTATTTATATTAGGGGAAGGGGGGGCAAAACGGGATAGGCCGGCAAAATGGGATACCCTCGAAATTTCGTCAAAATTTTTTTTTTTCAAAAAACTTTCGAAAATGGTCAAAAATGACATCTAGTATCATTTTACACTATCGAAAGCTAAAAAAAAAACATTTTTATATTTTTTGCGAAAAGTATAAATAAAAAAAATGTACAAATTTTATCGTACTACAAATTTATTTTCATGGAGTATCACAAATTAAGAAATTTATTTCTTTAATTAACTCAAGAACAATAACAACAATAATACTGATAAAAACTCTAAAACTGTAACATTGGTAATCATCATAATTTTAACCGTTACATTGTAACTTTCATAATTTTGTAATATTTTATAACTTTAGTGCTATAATATCACATTATTAACAGTTATGTTAATTTTCTAATATTCAATATTTAATTATTTCTCTTATAAAAATAATTTCTTTGGAATGAAAACTAACTAACATTATTTTTAACATAAGTATTAAAATTTATAATAAATAACGATAACGATATATAACTGATTCATCGTTAATGAAAGATAAATCTCTAAAATTATTCACAATAATCACAGATAAATTGAGTATCGTCGTCCGAAACACCAGCACATGAATCATGAGCCCACCTATGACAAAGTTGGCATTGCGTCCAAGATTCAAACGATTCACTGTACTTTTGATCACAGTAAATACAAAAGGCGTCATCTTTGTGCTGATTTTTGCAGGGTCGACCTCTACCTTTACCGACTGTTTTTTTAACTGACTTTTTTTGTTGAACATCAATTTAGAAAGACATTATTACATCAATTTTATTCACTTGAAAAAAAAAAAAAAAAAAAAAAAAAAAAAATTTACTTTTTTTTGGGGTATCCCATTTTGCCCGCAAAAAATAAAAATTTTTTTCTGATGGCAGTCTAAAATTCGTTATATTTATTTCAAATAGAATCAAAATGAAGCCAATTTACGATATTTATGTCCCTAAAAACTAAATTTTTCGTTAAGTATCCCGTTTTGCCCCCCCTTCCCCTATACATATGAATTAATATCAATAAACTATTCTATTTAATAACTCTAATAATTTTTATTTATGATGATAAAAAATTAGAAAAAAGTATGTCTTATTTTTCACGGAAGTAACTTTTTATCTCAAAAAAAAAAAAAAAAGCTTGATAATATTATGGTTTAAATATAACGAGTGTCATAACTGGTTTAGGAGGCGAAGAAAAAAAGGCATTAAGTATCACTCAAATAAATGAAATGACTGTCGTCTATTTAGAAAATAAATGGGACCCTTAGAGTTGTAAAGTAGTAGTATGTACAGTTTTCGGGACTACTTGATACCCTACACCAGCATATGGTTTTAAAATCTCAGTTTCTAAATATATAAATCCCCTGTTAAGACTTAGTGAGAATTATCATCAACTGCTGCCTAAAACAACCTGTATAAAAAAAAACGAACAGTATCTTCAAGTATGGGGTAAAAAATTTTTCGTTGAGTTTCTTTTCCACTCATGGCCAAGTGTTCATTTGAAGACCCACCGTGGCGACAGTATACTTTCTGGGGGATGCTAAGTTTCGATTTTCAACCACGTGTGGATCGCGTTACACTGAACACGTGAAGATGAAAATGAGAAGAAAGAGAGAGTGTAGCTCTTCTGTGTTTCAATTTTGAGTCCACATGCCTTTACACTCAGTATAGAGGGATGTCATGGTCATCAAGTGGATAATGTTGAATATGAAACACCAGGAACTTATTGCATGGTACTTTATACGATATATAGTACAGTACGATGCCCAGAAATGGGTACTTGCATTTGATGTTATCTGATGCACAAGGGTTCGAGCACGAGATATCTGGTTCAATCGTAATTTGATCAAAAAACCACAATTTATTATTTTTTTCATTATTATTTATTGGTCTTATCTTTTTTTATTCTTAATACCAAATCTTCTTTCTGGATTGAAACTGGTTCCTATACATCGATCGTAATTACACCAGTAGAATTAAAAGAGATCAGTTATTAAAAAGACCCTTGTCATGTTTTGTGTCTTAACTTTAAATTTTTTTTGGTTTTGTTTGACATATAAAAGAAAAAGTGACTTCTTGACGTTTTATGATACTTTACACGTTTTTGTCACTCAATAGAATGTAAAAAAATTTTTCATAAAATTTAAAAATGCCTATGGGTTCACGCACGTGTCTATTAATAGATAATCTCGGTAAATAACGTGCCCTAATCGGCGAAAAAAAAAACAAAAAAAATTCTAAAGACCCTCATGACCTTTTATTCGGTAAAAAAAAAGTTCTTCGTACGGTATAGCAGAGAAGCAAAAAAAGTCGAGTAAAAAATTATGACCACGTGCAACCGAGCACGTGATGTGTCGTGGGAAATGTAAGAACTCTGATACATAAAAAAAATATTTATAAAAAGCTATATACGTTAAAAAAGTTGTAATAAAAAAAAAATTAAAGAAGCCGTAGCTTATTAAGGGCGGTGATGTTATTGAGTCTCGTCGACTCGAAGAATGCCAGAGGATTCACATATTATTATTTTTTTTTTACTACTACACAACCTTTTTTTCAATTTTCAGGTAACGTCACTTTTTTTATCACAAAAAATAATGACTAAAAAAACAAGAAGGATTTACGCACAGGTGAATCGAAGTTATTTAATGTTTTTTTATTATTTTATTTGTATTTTTCTACGGTCATTCATTCACAAAACCTCAAACTTAAAAAAGCAATTTGAGGTTTTGTCATGTTTTTTTTTTTTATTTATTTCAAAGTACTGACGCCAAATAAATACAATAGTTATTGATGCATTGAAAAAAATAAAAAAGGGGTAAATGACGTAAAAGGGTTTCACTTGATCGGTAAGAGATCGAAATATGATATAGAATTAAAGCAACACAATAGGCTTCTTTCAATTTAAACTCATTGTGAAATGGAATATCTCGAAATAGCTTAAAAAAATTTTAATAACTTTAAAATTAAAAAATAAGCGAAAAATTATACGTACTACTCAGACTGGGAGGTTTGCATTACAGTTATTTTCAATTAGTTATTCATTTTTAAATTATCACTAATCTCCGATCGGGTAACAAATCGATTTGCTTTAATTTTGCCAGTTGTATTTCGTGGAAGAACAAGCTTTTTGCGAAATCTTATCTGCTTACCCATCTGTTTAAAAATTTTTTATATTTTTTTTGTTAGCTATATATATTATTAGTAAGAAAGGAAATATCAATGGGAATAAATGATGTAACAAGCGACATGCCATTGGATTGAATGTTCGTATGCGTTGAAACCATTTTGGGATTGCACTCAAATTACAATAAAAATTTTTTTTCATGTCCTGCTTATGATCCGATAAATCCAGCAGTGAATCAGATGGTCAGACAGGAAATACTTACAATAAAGACTTTAATAAAAAACATTTTTTTAAGCATTTTTTTATTTGACCATTTCGTTTTGCTTCACTTATAATATGTAGTATTGAGAGAGTCTTAAGAAATTGCGCACATATGATTCGTAATCCATATATCCGGTTTCATCTTTCCAAATTGGACACTAAACAGTGGACAAACCCCCCAAGGGACACATCGACTGGATAAAACCAGCACATTTTTTTTTTTTTTTTTTCGTTTTTTAAATTTAAAAGTGTCATCGAGATTTTATTAATGACTTTTGTTGGAGAAATGTCTACCCGTGTTACGGAAAACCATAGGCGTTCAAGAGGAAAAAAAAGTAAAATATTTTTTCGAACATATGTACGCTAATAACTTAGTTTTCTTGTTAATTTTCTACAGTAATATGCTACGGTCATTAATCATTACTAAATATTATTCTGTCACGATTTAATTATTCTGATAATTATTCTGTGACTCGAATTTCAATAATTAGTTATATAAAGTATTTATTTAAACGAAAAATTAATTGCTTTCTATAGTCATTATGACTGATTTATTATTACTTTTTTTTCCATAAAAAATGATTTCGTTCAAGCGATCAAATTTTATTTTTTTTTTTTAAAACTAATCCCGTATCAACTCATTTATTATATTTAATTCTTAAGAAATTTTTTAACAGTACACATTTATTGCAACTTCAGTAGACCCAGTGGGGTGTCCAGTATCGTCACATATTACCGTCGATCGGTTTACCGCCCCCACACAATATACCTTACAAAACGAATGGCCATTTTTAAATAGATTTCTGTCCTAAGACATGTCACCAAGTAAAATAGTCGTCAGTAGTAACTCATGACAATAGATTAGGTTTCAATATTATTTTCAATACAATTTATACATTTATAACATCATACAACAACAAAAGTCTCGAGTCCAGGTTATATTTATAATAATAGTTTTTGAGTTGACAATACATCGGTTGAAAAAAACCGGGAATATTTATAACGAGAGGCGAAAAGCATATCGAGAGGCAAAAGCGAAGGCGGACGGAGGGCAAAACTACCCCCATGATATACCGACGCCCATGTTTGCTTGTGTTTGCTCAGACACGCGGAAAATCCATTGGGCTCTGATGCTTCAACAGTCCTGAGTGTATACCTCCTTAGAATCTTGTTCATTTTCTTCGCCTTCTTATACTTTTTTCTTTTTATTCTTCTTCAGTATGACGTGTCGCTCTATTGTGGGACTCCACGACGTTGTTATGGTTACCCAAAAGACTCCTGGTCTTCACTCTTCCTCACTTATTTCGCCTCTTCACCCTCATCAACATCATCATCCTCATCATCTGGCCCGAAAACTTGTGCTGGTAAGACTGCCGTTGATGCTAACAGTGGAAATAATAAAACTGGCTCCCAAAAATAAACCAGTCAACTATTAAGACTCTTTATATTTCTTAGCGCGTGCTTTTTTATTTTTATCCTTCATCAGTATCTTGAGCGTCACACATGGAAAAAAAAGAAGGAGCCTTATTTTTCTTAAGAATTCACGGAAGGATTCTCACACTATTATGTGGTGTCAACCGTTTTATTTGATCGCATGCGGCCTGTCGCCTTTACTCATACATTCAACATTAAAATTTTTTTACGAGCAATTATTATGTCTCTCCTAATGATGAAACATCCCGTGGATATTAAAAAATTTTATTTTCCACGATAAAAATGAATTTAAATTAATAATAATAAACACGTACAGAGAGCAATATTGCCAATTAGTCATTTAGGTCAAGAATAATAAAAGAGTGAAACTGAAATAAAATATATACTGGTTTTTATTTCAATTCACACGAGATTTTGTTAAATTGGATTCATAAATGCACTCGAGTAATTTTAAATTATTGGAGAGCTGGCCTAAATTAAACTTTATGACTTTATGACGCTGTGAATTTTTCACGCACACGTGCATCTACATATGAAATAAAATTACGTAAGTATGTAATTTTATTTTTTTGTTATTGACAGGCACACACGTGTTCCTTGACCTAGAAAATAACTCACGATTCTTTAATTAATAATTTGAAATAAGGTTTTGGCGCAAAAAAAAAAAAAACAATAATAACATAAAGTAATTTGATAGCCGGATAATGAACTTCCTTCTTAAAATATTTTTTGATATTCAACTATGGTTATGCTGATGCATCTCCAAGTGTGCAATCTGTAATTATTAATCGCACGTTTATGATACGGTGATTGTAAATTTGCACTAAATAAATTACTGGGTATAAGGTGTTGGATGACTCGCGTAAGTCAGCCATCACGAGCGAATTTAAATTATGTGCGATATTAAATTACAATTTATCATTTCATATGATCAGAGGCCTACATTTCTATAATTTTCCACTCATAAAAACGTTTCTTTTATTTATTCATTCATCTTTTATCCCTCCTTAAATTGATTTATTGCAAGAGAAACTTGTTAAAAAAAAAATCGATAATAAAAATTCATTTTTAAATTACCCTTAAAAAACCGAAGACTCCATTGTTTGAAAAGTGATGCAATACATCAATAATAAATTCATCATACCGAAAGTATGAGTATCAAGTACACGAAACATCTGAACACGAAGCTTCCGGTGGATCACATCAAAATTTACATATAAATATCATATTTAAATATGTAATTTTAAAAATTGCCCATATGTTGTCACGACAAAACTGCGAACATTTTTCCCACAGAGAAACAAGACTTAGTGACATTATAGGATAAATAGTTACTCTTATTCGTAACAATAAAAGCAATATTGAATTGTGTTGTATAAATTATAGGTAAGCAAGAAAGTTTTTAAAACTTCCGGAATATATATATAAGTTGTGACAATGGAGACAAAGTGTTTTAAAGCCCATTCAATCAGTCACATATGGAATAATAAGAAGAAGAAGTAAAAAAAGTCAGTAAGGAAGTTATTTCTGGTGACTCGTAGTCGTTGTCGTCACTGAGTATAATGGTGTCTTGTTGAAGATGAATAAAATATATATCAAGTGTATTATGTATGAAAAGTGAAAAACGATAGTGTTTCCATACATCGTACTGCCCCCGTAGTGAAGGAGACAAACTACGACACACCTACCCACAGTTTGGCCAGCAGTTAAATGACAAAAAGCTGCTGCAGTTAACCAACGGAAGATGCTGGACAATGCTGACGCATGAAACATCTCACATTGGTATTTTCTGATGGTCTCCAATGCTGCTTAAACTGTCATGCACTGGATTGTCATATATACGTGCCATGAGAATATGAAAGTGTCTTTTTATAATACATAATATAACAACTAAGTTTTTTAAAATTTTAAGCACAAGTCAGAAACTGCGGGATCTTATTTCCTTACAGCAGTTTCCTTTTTGTGTATAAAACGTTTTACTTATTTCCATTTTGTTGGTTATTTCCAGGAGATAATGTTGTATTGTTTGCTCCTTGGACTCCATGTTACACTGATGGACGTGACAATGAAATAGATCGCAAGCTTAGATGTTACGATGAGTATGACGGCATGGGGGTGCTTTTAATAGTAAATTCCCCCTGCAGAGAAGAGATCTTTTCTAAGAGCCACAGCGTGGTCTTCTTCACAAAGATGTCCCCAGTGACAAAAATATTTAATAACAATCCGGTGTGGTACTGAAGTTTAACTGAATATGTTTGTGTATGTATAAGCACACATACATCTATAAAATTATATACAAATGGTGATTTAGATGGAACTGAAAAGATGATGACTGAATTCTTCGGTACGTAGTGCAAAATTTAAGGCATTGTTAAGACGTGTAAAGAAAATTTTTACTAAGTACAAACAGAAACGACTGCCATAATCTAAAAATATTTTTTTTATAAAGATATTTTCACATACAAATAGACAGAAGAAATTCAAATGTCAAAAATGTTTTTTTTTGCTTGAAGAAAACTTTGAATATGAAGACAGAAAAATTTGAACGTCAAAATATATTTTCTAAAATCAACATATATTTAAACTGTTAGATGTGTAACTTTATGTTGTTGGATTGTGGAAGCTTTGAAAAAAAACATTTTGATTTAATTGTTTTTGAAGTTTAAATAAATAATTATTTTTGGTGGAGAAGTTTGTAAAAGAAGTAAGGAAGACATAATATTTAGTTGCCGGACAAAGTGTTATAAAGATGGGTCAATTCTATTGGGGCGAATGAAAAGAAACGAGCATATATTTGTCCAACAGTTTATGAGCCCGGATGACCAAAATTTGCCCGTAAGGTCAGAGAGCCGTTTACGATGGACAATTGTGTAGTCTATCGGTACACAGAGATGTTACGTATTATTCAGAACGTGTCTCCGCCTTGGGTGGTCAAGCTGCGAAGTCTCTTTGTTCGACTAACTGGTGTCCAGTGTTGTCGTGTGATGACTTCTTTGTTAATTCAGAATTAAATTAGACCTATTCATAGCCAACAGCTTGCTTGCCACCTCTTTAACAAAGTCAGACGAAATAATTTTATGCTCGACTATCATAAAAGAAACATAAAAAGATACATAGTATACTTATTAAATACACGTTTAAATATAAATATAAACATTTTTCCACTTTAAATTCTTCCATAAACTTTATATTCTTCGAAATAGTCTTTCAGAAAAAATTAATTATAATTAAAAAAAAAAATCATTTTTTTAATTCTATAGAAATAAAAAAACGACACTTTTAATTTTACACTGAGAGACAAGTTTATTTAGCTCGACTCCAAATCAAATTTTTATTAAATATAGGGGAGGGGGCAAAAAGGGGTACTTAAATCAATGCTAAGTTTTCGGGAACTCAAACCGTTAAATCAATTCTTTTTGTAATGATATTCAGTGGATAGAAAAAATTTTCAGATGCCGTTAAAAAAAAATTTTCATTTTTTGCTGAGAAAATGGAGCAGCCCCAAAAAAGGAGAAAATAGTTCTGAAAATCAAATAAATTTTCATAAAAATCAAAAAATTTTCATAAATTTTCAAATAAATTTTTGTTTTAAATACGCGTTTTTATTCGCGGTGAATGAACTTGTCTCTTAGTGTAAGCTCCTCAAAGAACACATAATTATATTATGTATATACAAATTTTATCATCTCTTTGTCATGTAAATAATTAAAAAATATGATAGCTTCAACACATATTAAATCATGAAAATTTATTGACTAAAAAATATTAAAAAAAAATTTCCATATGAAATAATTAACTCTAAAATGAAGCCTTCATATTTGTAACATGTATATAATACCATCCACATTATCAGATGATTTGGTTCATCATTCTAGTCGGATTTAAAAAGATCTTTCGCTCCAGATCTGTCAGCTTTTGAGTGCCGCGTGACTCAAAGGTATGTATATAAAACCGAGGCGGAGTATTATCTCGCACCCGTGATTCGACATCAGAGAATAAGAGCCGCGCGTGAACGTGACGTTCACCGCTGACACCCTTGACGCGCTCCAAAAGATTTAAAGAATAAGACGAGGCCCCAATGGATACTTATACTTATTATTATACTTTATTATATTCTACTAGCTGACCAATGGTCAGAGATCAGAGATTGGCATCACGCCGAAAGTAAAAAGACTCCGGCGTTTGCGGCGATGTAAATGCCATTGAGACTAAAAAGAATGAAAGAGGCGTCGGTAGCTCTTAGAGATTTATTTTAAAGTCGTTTGTAGTGCCGCACCGCAGACACACCATCAGCATCTTAGCATCATTAGACTGCTACTACTATTGATGTCTAAGACTACCGTAGTCTTTAGACTCATCCGCGATAATGCCTGACACCATCAGCGTCAATTCAACGGGTCCAGCCCCTTAAGGGCTGCTTTACTTAACACTCATCTGCTCAGAGCTCATCAAAATAGGCGCTAAACACTACTCTACTTTACTCTACTATTAAAACTCTAACAACTATACAGCAAATTTTTTTTAAAATGATATTCATTGGTGCGATGAGAGTGACAAAGGGGAGCTGGCTTCCTTCAAAGATTATTACGGGGTACTGAATTCGGATATTCACCCAACACACTAAATGATGATGCACATCACACTCTTAACTATACACTACTGGGTGTTGTGTTATAGTTAGTCAAGTAAAAAAAAGGGAGGAGTGCAAGAAGTAGATGCTAGTTGAGAATAAAAGTACATAAGCTAACGATCAAACAACCTTTAGCACTTTACTGTGCAGTTGGTTTACTCGAGAACCCAATTACTCACTTGGATGACGAGTAAACGATCATCCGCAGGCATAAAACACCTTGTCGTGATGCAACATCATATGTGTACATACAAGTTTAAATAAAAAAAGACATATCGTATAGAGGAAAAAAAGGTCCCGTGAAATTAAACGCTCGGTTTGATTTGATGAGAGACAAACTTCTATAGAACGTTTTATATTGCCCGCCTCATCGTTGACTTAACTCGTTTATATATTACTGTAGAAGTGAAACTAATTCATATTTTTAAATAATTCGAGAGTGAATGAAAGGTTAATTTAAAAAATTTTTTTAAAAAGATTTTTATAACTGGAAAGTTATTGTTAATTTATTTTTATGGGATTTATTGGTTTTTTTTTATGTGTAATTTTATTTTAAATTAAATTTTGTTTGATAAATATTTTAAATTTGAATAAATTAAATACTACCATGTGAAGGAGTACTGTAATTAAATTAATTAATTATCACGAAATAATGTGTGATTTTTATGAATAAAAATAATTGAAAAATTTCGCGCGAATATAATTATGTAAATAAAATTTTAGTACTATGATTAAAATCAAACGTAATAAATAAATATAATGAATCATCAATAAAAAGTTTTCTTTATTTATTATTCTCACTAAAAAATTAAATTTAAATTAAACGGATAAATCATCAAGATTAGATCGGACACCGGCGTAAGTTAATTGACAACGTGGAAAGAAAATATTTAAGGTCATTATAGAATTATAGAATTAACGCTTTGGTATAATTATAATTATATTTATTTAAACTTGGTGGGATTTTCTGTATTATTTTGAATTATTTTAACAGATAATACTGGTTTAATAATATTAAAGCACTGTAATTTGTTAGTTAATTATAACTTTTAAGAAAATTATCCTGACAAAAACGGCTCGTAAAATTCCATGATTAGGTATATTACAAGTTTGAAGTTTCCGTCTGGGAATAAAAAAAAAAAAGATAAATATGGAGAAAAAATGATTATCTATATTGCTGTAATGTGTTGTAAAAGAAGGCGGATCGGAAAAGTCACTCCTTGAGGAAATTAAAAACACCACGTAAAGTAAAATAGAAGGTCCAGCGGCGGTTCTCATGCTCATTTACGATAATTCACTAAAATCACACAAAAAATAGCCTACCCAATTAATGACTACGAGAAAATTATTATTATTGGTTGACCTGTTGATTGAGTAAGAGCAGTGATGATGCGGCAATCATCAAAGACCTTGTCTGGATTTCATCGGCTTCCGGCGACGAGATCCATTGGTAAGGCATCAAATTAGTGTACAACGTTTCCTGATCCTCTTTTACTATTATACACTTATAGTTAAGGAAAAAAAAAACTATAAATATATATATGAATGAGATAAAGCAAGATGAAATGAAAACCCCAGTTAGTGAAAAGGTACGAGATAAAAGCTCGTAAATTGGAGCCCAGTAAAAATTTCTTAAGGGCTAGAAAGAATTTCTAGGGCTAGAAGATTCACGGTTTTGTGGGCGGGGATCTGCCCCCGGTTGAATTTACCAAGTGAGTGAGAGATAAATAAAAAAATAAGTGTAGAAAATAATAAAAAAAAATCTAAAATACTTTTATGGTGGGTTCAATTCTCTTCGCTCTCTCTCTCTCTCTCTCTCTCTCTCTCTGTTTCTCTTTAGATTGCAGTTAAATAGAAACGAAGCTAACTAGTATATACCCCAGTGAATAATAGGGAGGAGCATGCAGGTGCAACTCACGTATTATCCCTTGAGGTAAGAAAAATAATAAAAAACTACGATGGAATTATGAAATAAAAACGCGTTAAGATTAATCTTAATTTACTTAGTGGAGTTTCATATTTATATTTATATGTATTTATATGTATATAGTTTATTGAGATTGCAGGTCTAAACCTCTGGGAAAAAGGTCTCCAAAAATTATGTTTGGATGTTTTTTTTTTATTATGAGAAAATATAGATTGGAAGATCACTTTTTTTATATATTTTTTTAATAAATGACTCGCACCTTATTTTTTATTTTTTTTTTTCTTTCATCAGTTTATAATTCCAGAATTTGAGATATACATTTTGGTTTTTTTTTTTACGTGACTTATTGATGGACCCCCTGATGTTTTAGAGGCATAATAAAATGGTTTTTCGATCTATGCATTATAGTACATAAATTATTATATATATATTTTTTTTACACATGAAATATTAATGCGAGAGTACGCCTATAGGAATACGTAATTTGATATGTATAGAAAATAGCAAACAAAAAAAGAAAAAATTAATACATAGTAGATAAATTCAGTTAATTTACTTGGTATAAATATACGGGTCTATATATTTTATTCTACATATTTAATACATATATATGTATCGTCGTTTATGTATACATATGAAATTTGTACTGACGAGGGATATTTTTTTATTGTAAAAATTCATCGATGCTTTTTTTGTGGTATTTCTTTTATTTCCGACGTAAGAAATGCGAAAGTTTGTTTTGCTTTGCCTACGGCCATTGGATAGTATGCGATTTAGTATTTCAGTCTAAATCGGTTCGTTAAATATATCAAACGGCGCGTAAAATGCGTATTTTCGACTAAAAAAAATTCTTTTTTTCTCTTTTTAACAAATAAATCTCCAGTATGTTGTATTCAAGACGTAAGAATCCTCTGACATTACACGGAAGTTTAGAGGTTGAACGAAGCGTAATACAGACGTTTACAAATTTCGCGGCTAATCTGGCTTGCTTAAGATTATTTTTTAGTACAAGATAATACGATGTAGATAGCGAAGAGAGTGAAAGAGAGAAAGAGGAAAATAAATAAAATAACCTACAATAATAAAATAAATTTAAAAGAAGTGTGTACGACGCCTTGGCTTTAAGAGATCTGAAAACCACACGCATCGCTGAACTCCTTTACCTTTTATTATAAATCTTACAAGCTATACATCTGTATGTAGTGTGTACGCTGTATGATGGCTTAAAGATTTTGGGCGACCTACAAACGCGCAAGCACTCGTGGATTAGGATTTTCAAAATTCAATGGGACTTACTCGATGTTTAACACACCTATCATTTTTTTTTCTACTGAGTTATTTATTTTTACTACTTCTTTTAAGGGCCAAAGGAAAAGTTTTTTTAATATCGAGTAATTTTATTTTTCGGGCATGAAATATACACGGAAAAAATGGACTATATACAGTGAGAAACGACCAGTAAATAAAATGTTTGGAAAATTCAAAAAAAGTGCACACTTCAAATGATCATATTGTAATATAAAAGCTAACTTTTAAACCAAAGTAAAATAAACTGACTACTGTTCTCCAAAAACGGATTAGTGAAAATCATGTGACAATCACTATTTGGAAGTGAATAGTCACTTATTGCCAGTGAAGAGTATACCACTATTTGAATTAGTGACATACTTTTCACAAGTAAACAGTGAATAGTCACTATTTTCAGTATTTCAAATTTAAGAGAGCGGTTCAGTTTTTTTTTTTATAGGGGGCGCTAGTAGCATATATATGAGTAAAATAGATAGATGGTATACGTATAGAAAACAGAGCGAAATATATACGAATGTAAATGTGGACAAAAAAGACATAGACGATAAATTTTAAGAAAAAATCTGAGAAAATTCATTGATTTTCACTGATATCTTTTAAATGGAAGAGTTAGTTGCTGATATTCAATAGGGTTCATCCCAAGGTAAATGACAACTTCTACAACAAGAATTAGGTTTAAATCCAGGCGACTCACAGATCTACACATGTTAGTCAGAAATTTGTATTCTAATAATTATCTGTAAATGCTCTGTAAACATGAATAAGTGAAATTGATGAAAATTCACTAATTTTAAGTGCAAACCAAACCACTTTTTAAAATAAGTGGTTCGGTTGGCACTCAGAATTAGTGAATATTCACTTATTCATTTTTATTTCACTTATTCATGTTTAGAGAGTGAGTTAATAAATAAATAAATATACATCCTAAAGGACGTTACCATAACAAACTTTTTAACTGAAGTTTTTTAATTATGAATAATTCAATTTAGTGAAAAATCGACCATTGCATTAATCAAACTTTAAAGTTTTCAAAAATCATTAATAAGTACACAATTAACTAATCTTTTGAGTTATTGAAATGACTTTATGCAAAGATTTTACAACCAGTTGTTATTCGACAGTGAAACCCACCTTAATGCTTCGATTTTGAGGCATGCAATATTTTAAATAGTAAATATTTAATTTATAATTGAGACGTACACAATTATAGCATAAATATTACAATTTATTATTTATGCAGAAAAAATTAATATTTGAACTTTAAAAATCATATCTTAAACTTTAAAAATTTATAACACGTATTATAAAACTTATTGTTTGAAATGTTCCCTACATTGACACCTAGATTCCGGTTTATGATTTCAAACCCTAATTTTTTTCCGTGTATGATTATTATTTTTTAAACTTTTGAATTAAAACAATTTTATAACTCTTGTAACAATCGACTTTTACGACGTTTTGTTTTCCAAGAATAAGAATAACAGTAAAAAGAAAGATAATATCACAAAGAGAAATTTTTTAATAATATTTCGAAGAAGGATTTTTACGATTTTGTAAATTACTTTACCCAAAATAATAATCAGTTAAATTGCGTAACATTTAATTGTATAATAATTTAAATAATTTCTTCTCACATCATTTATGATGCACATCATCATTAAAAACATTTTATTCTATTAATAAATGATAAAATTATTTTGTTTTCAGAATTAGCATATACTGTATTCAATGATGTGTTCTAAAATAAATAATAATCCATTAAACAAAAAACAAAAAGTAGATATATTATCCAAGCAGGTGTTTTTAATCGGATAATGTCAAAAAGCGACATGTAGAAGATATAATACACAGACATTAAGTATTATATTTTGAGGTAATAACAATTTTGACACCGATTGCATCAAGTTACAATTCCATGTATACGATGAGCCGAGTACCGCGAAGAATGATGCGAGTAATATCACCTATAATAATCCAGGACTAAAATCCGTGACGATCCTCATCATCCTGGTCGTGTTAAAATGTCACCTGTACTCAAGCAGCGTTTAATTCAAGAGTCCTTTCCATCTACTAAAAATCAACTTCCAATACAAATATACGTATACACAAGATTTTCAATATCGATTAACAATATCCCAACAAATTACATAGCTTTAGTTCTAGATCGAAATAATTTTCAACGGCAACACGATACGGTAGGCCACAGGATTTCCGCGGTTATTTTTCGCGGCCAATTGTATGTCTCCATAATTTTGACCCTACACAATGTACATACATACCTATACCTTTCTTAACATTTTATATTATTGTTACGTTCCGAAGAAACGATTTGATACGGAGCTAAGGATTTAATATGTATAGATCGATCCCCTACACGACATGTATTATTATTATTATCCATGTATTCACTGCAACTTATAAACCAACGAGAGAATATTATATTATGTATATAAAAGTCAAGGTGTTGGTTGTTAAATGAATTCACTTTTATTAGATAGAAAATCTGTAGATATTTCTAAAGACCACCGCGTCACGCCGATTTCGCGTTCTGACGTACAAGTATAGCGTTTATAAAAAAAGGGACAAAAAAAAGACCACCCGTTCCACCGAATTAGTATGTACTTTTCATGAAGAATAATAAAAAAGACGGGTGTAAGGTATTATATATTTTTAAAGCTAAAGATATTATTCTTTATATTTTATATATATTCTTTTGAGTGATGTTAGAAAAACCGATACGCCGATTTTCGACTTTCATTTCTTCTTACTTTTCATTATAAATTTTTTTCCGTCCTTTTCGAATATATAGTATACTTACTATATTTCTTAGGAATATATATGTAGTTTTCTTCAAAACTACATGTATAATATATATAAAAGAGTATAAGAAAGGAAAAAAATAGCAAAAAAGCGGTATAGAATTAAGTCTATGGAGTTGGAATACCAAAAATGCCCTAATATTCCGTGACGACAGATCACTATACTCGTTATAGTATATGGTACTTCTTCACAGCCCATATGTCCGACACTTCTTTGTGTAAAGGCGTTTAAAAATACTATTTACAATGACGAGTGCTGAGTACAAACGACACCGCCCCAGTACTAACGCAAGCTTTTCATCGTTTTACAACTTAAAAAGAACTTTAAAGTTGTTTTCTTTAATATTTTCCATTTGACAAAAAGATTTTTCATATTATGTATGAGTTTACTATGTATTATATGTGAGTATGTGTCTGTATGAATCTACGTGGATTGGGTTGTTGTGAAAAATGAAAGTAACTTGGATACAGATTGTAAGTTACGGCAACTTATGCGTAGCAGAACGATTTATACGAGCCGAGTAATCGTTGTGAATTAGTCGCATTAATTCCACGCTTACATTTGAGTGGTTAAGTGTGGATTTATGTTATAATCATATCATTTTAACAGATTGTTTGAATATACTTGAAGTATTTTTAAAATGTGGCCCGACATGATCATTTTTATGTAATTTGTTCTACTTTTTTTATTCGGTTCGTTGGATGGTTTAAATAAATATTTTGATTGGTAATTGATTTTAAACATTATGGACAAATATTTTAATGAATAATGACTAAAAGGTCAGAATTTCACACAATTATTAACTTATCCGGGTCAAAAAATAAAAATTGATTTTGGTGTAATTTTAAAAATTGAAAATAAAGAAAATCTAGTAAGACAAAAACAAATCAAGTTAAAATTTTTTTTAATAAATGAAAACATATTTGGTATTGACTTGCTTTTAACTACGTTGTCTCAGTACTGATGTACGATAACTAAGTCAAATCTAAGTCACGTTGTCTTGGATTTGACTTAGTTGTTTTAAATTTAAATCAAATCCAAGTCAAACTTGATTTGAATTTGACTTAGTTGGACTAAATTTTTAAGTTAAAAAGATCATATTGAGCTCTTCAAAAATGAATTAATGAATATGCACTGGGAACCAGTTATAAATATACCACTGGTTAAATTAGTGGTATACGTATAGTTGGAGAAGCAGTGACTATCCACTCTGATTCGCAATGAATTTCACTAATTCATTTTTAAATAGAAGTTGAAAAAAGGGGTTAGCTAAAATCAAGTTAACCAAATTAAATGCAAGTCAAAAAATTATAGCCGTCAAAATCAAGTTAATTAATAAGTCGAAAAAGTAAAAATCAAGTTATTTTTTCGACCCGGGTTTATAATGTTTATTTTTCAATAAAAATACGATGATTCAGTAAAAATTACCTGGACTAAGATAATAAAAAAATTTTTGAATAATGTATTTATAAGATTATTCTAATAGTGAAATCTAAAAAAAATCGTGATTTTCAATTCTTAATATTTTCAAATTAAATTTTAAAATATGAAATAATAATAATGATGATGATGATGAGAAGAAAGGAAGAGTAAATAATGTTTAATGAAGGATAGCATGTTAAATGAACCAAAAAACTAAGACTTGCGTCGACAAAAACGGAAATTGGTATAAATTTTTGGTGACGTTTACCCACGCTGGGCATTGAGCGGAACACGAAACGAAAATTACATTTAAGATTAGTATTGTCAGTCTCTTGATGTGCGTTACACTATATTATATATACTTAACTCTAAATCTTTGAGTAAACTAAAAGCGTCTTTCCAGAGAGTGAAAATCATCGTACCGTGAAATGAGCCCGCGTTAAAACGCAGGACGTTGCTTTTTAAATAAGATAAAACTCATCATTGCATTTTTTTGATAAGCCACGAGGAACATTAGGTAACAAAAAAAAAAAAACCATATCATTAAGTAGGGGTATGAATAAAATGATTCTTTTTTTAGAAATTTAATGTAGCAAAAAAAAATAATTGTATCTATTGTTACGTTGTAATCATCCACATCGTATCGTTCTAGTCATTAAAATGAAATAAAAGAAACGATGAAAAGTACTATATTTTAAAATTTTTTTCTACGAACCATTTCGTAAGGACATAAGAATATAGTTTAAATTATTATTTTTTTTTTGTCTTTTTCTTTTGTTATTTTGGAGTACATAATTGTAAAGGGCCCGCTAATTTTTAGAAAATACTAGAATCATTAGGTGTGACGATATATAAAATAAGATGGTAGGTGAATAGATGAGGATATACTTTATGGTTTTTCTTGTTTTTTTTTCTCCGTTATTTTTTCATGACAGTCTCTCTTGGAAGGGTCTCAGAACGCTGATGGGGCACTTGTTACCGCGGTGGATGCACGTGTTCTAATGGATGTTGAGGGTTCCCCTTGAAGAAGATGAATCAAAGATAAAACGAAAAGGAAAAAATAAAAGAAACGAAACGAAAAGAATAAGTAAAAAACTAAACAAAATACGATCAATCTCAAGAGTCCGGGTCGTGGTTTAGTCTTTGGTAGAGGTATCCATATATATAATATACGATTTCTAGCAGTAGAAAATTAGAGAATAGACAAGAAGGTGATGATGAGCTTGGACCTTTAGGGCCGCTGTAAAAAATTGAATGACGCAAAAATATTTTTTTTTCCTCTATAATTTTATTTTTTATTTCCCTTCCAAGTTACAGGTACTAAAAAAAATATTTTTTCAAGAAAATATTTTCAATGGTTAACTTTGAATGTACGCATGTATAAGGAACTAATCGTAGCTCATTATAAAAAATGATTTCTTAATATTTTTCATTGTAAAATTAATTTGAAAATTTATACAGCGAGAAAGAAATAAATTTATTGAAAATAATTTACTACTCGATAACAGCATAGTTAATTATAGAAAAAATATTTTTCCTTAATCTTGATCTCAGGTAATAAATAAAATTTACGGGAAAATATTTTTCTACGTAGAAAAGATTCATCTCTGTATTAATGTTTTAATTTTATTTATAATGAAGAAATATTGCTATCAATTAATTGAATATTTATTAAAATCTGATAACAATGTACCTGTAGTTGGAAGCATTTTTTTTTAAATTAAAAAAATAATTTAGATGTATTATAGAGAAAAAAAAAATAAGAAATTTAATAAGTCATTAAAGTATAAGTATTATTGAAATAAGATAAAAGCACTAATTAATATAGATTTCGACAGCTTTATGACTCTAATCTCGACGTAATAAAAAGTAGGAAGACTATTTATACTTGAAACTCATCATCGGGTGCAGCCCTAAAAGTCCACGGCACTATCTGCCAAAGTAATCTGAAGAAAAAAAAAATTCCTTCGTGCTTCCCCTCATTCTCTCATCCTACATCCGAGTAGAGAGTAGATCTTTACTTGGATCTCTGACCATTCGAGTAGTCCGGCCAAGACTCTGACTCACCCTTGCACGTGTTCAACTTCCAACGGTCTTGGTTCTTGTGAAGAAACCGGGGGAACAGAATAGAAGATACTGGGGGGTCATTTTTTTTCTTTATCTCTCTTATATCCAACGTTGAGTGAAGATCATGCGTCCTTATTTTTAACTATTCGTCTATTCCATTCCATTCTATTCTCTTCATTTTACTTTTACTCTTATAGTATACCAACTAAACCGTACAGCATCACTACACATAGTAGAATTTATTCCGTTGAGTCTCGTCTACTCGTCGCTCTTTTTGGTTTACCGCTCCGCCCACAAGAGCCTTTGCTCAAAAAAAGAATCGTAAAGCAAGAAATAGCCATCGAGCTCATTTATATTTACCATACCCACTATTTATATCTATAGACATACATTATATCCGCAGTTTTTCATTTCATTTTAAAAAATTTCGAGAGTATTTCCTATTTAGCCTGTCGGTTCATATATTGCACCGTTTTAAAGTTATTGTCAAATATATATGCCGCTTTCCTTAACGGTATAGTCGATTTTACAATGTATATATCTATGTATTTCCTTTGAGACCAAAGTCCGTTGTATATTACTAGCAATATTCATTTATATAAATGTATAGAGCGCGGGAATATTGTTGGTGCAAAGTCAATTCTCTGAGTAAACGACACAAGTAGAAATTATTATTATATGTGTTGCTTTTGTAACCTCAAGATTCTGGGATGGTAAGGGAGGATAAAAATATAACTAACTAGCCAGCCTTTGGGCGTTCTGCGGGCTTGACACTGTCTCCATCCATCAGAGTTAAAAGTTAAATTACCTGGCATTTATTTTTCTAAAATTGGTGAGGACAGTTGATGGCAAAAAATAAAAAACGCCCGTATTTTTAAAAAATATATTGACGTTTAAAAATTTCTAGTCATGATCACTAATGGATTTTTTATTAAGCAAATAAATTATAAAATTTATTTTACCGTAAATGAAGTATTTAAAGAATTCAATAGGAATTATTTATTTTAAATAACTGCTGATTGCTAGTGGAATTTTTTAGATTGACAAGATACAGTTTAAAAAATTGATTTGCGGCTAAATTCACTTGATAGATAAATACAAATAAAAATTCAAGAAAAAAATTTTTTTTTCAGAAGACTGTCAATCAAAAGTAATAAAATTCAACCAGGAAGTGGATCAATGGTCATTGCACTCATTGAAAGGACTTAAAAAAAATTGATGGAAAAAAAAAAATAATAAATAAAAAAATTCTGTCGTAATAGTTCGGGTTTCTTATAAAAGCATCCAATCTCCCCACATTCCAATCTTTTGATAGCAACAAAAAATGGAATAACATAAAAAAATATATATATATATAAAAAATGCGAAATGTACAATCTCTTAAAAAGGTTCTTTCTTTTTATTTTGGTATTCTTTGGACGCTACATTGGGCCAATATATATTTATATATGGGGTCTTGTCTGGCCCTCAGTGTTCTACAAGCAAAGCAAAGCAAAGGAAAGGAAAGGAATGGAATGGAAGACGAATAGACAGGATATAGCGATGACACGGTCCGACTAATCCCGCGATAGAAATCTTTAAGCTGCTACCGGTCAATGATACGCAGAGACCCGGACTTTGGTTCTTTTAGTTGGGGTAAGATATATACGTACGTGGGTGCCTCCCTTTTCCCTCTTCCTTTTGGTAACGAGCAAAGAAATGTATAATTTATAACGATAATCCTTTAAGAATAGAGTCGTGGCTTGGAACTGCTGGTTGATTCACGGTGTCGCGGGTTTCAATACGACCTACCCTTATATCTTGTACCATTTTTTTAACTCTATATAGTATATGGGTCTTGAACGAATGAATTTAAGTTCGATCCAATGGGTCGACGTGGTTCTCGTTATATTTCTTGGTTTATGTTTATTTAGGTGCACATTTGTAAGAAAAAAAACGTCCGAGGGAAGAATCTACGCCTGGTCTTCATAAGATCTTTGTATGCATCATATTGCAGTCAAAGGTGTATAACATATAGTACATGGATTAAGACTCTAGCTTTAGCTTTGCGTGTTTATTTAGGCTCATAATAGAATTTCATATAATGAAAGTGAATGAATATATATAAATATATATATAAAGAAAAATTTCGACGGCAAACGTTATTGAGGAAGTCTCTTTAGATTTCTTTACTTCGGTAAACGGAATTCTTTACACGCGGCCATTTTTTAAAATACGGAACCAAATGCAAACTTTGCTTAGATCTTTAGATAGTTTGCTGAGATATTTAAGATTCTGTTGTCAAGATTATTTGATATTAGGATAATCAGAAAATTTATCAATAAATATGTAGTTTATCGGCAGTAGATTTAGTTGAATGGTTTAATAATATTTTTTTGTGAGAGGGGACTATTTTTACTTTGACGCGGATTTAGAGTTAATAGAGTTTGTTGCGGCTTGAGGTAATTTTCATTTGATCAAATGTTTGATGTGTTGTTGAGAAAATTTATCTTGACTCAGGATCCTCTCGAGTCATTTCTTCAAATTGACTTGGCATCAAATATTGTACTGTGTAATTTACACTCAAGTGACACAAAAAGTTTTAATTGAATTTATATTTTACAATTCATTAATATTTTTTTTTTTTTTTTAGAAGTGAATTTACTATTTACAGAACTTTTATTTATTAGTTACTTTTTTTTATTCTAGTACGAATGAAAAAATTAATGTTTTTAAGTTACGTATAAAAAAAAAAAATTCGGAGTAAACTAGAGCAACTTCAAAAATTGATAAATCAAAATATCGAATTAATTAAAGTATAATAAAATTATCAAAAAGAAGTGTCGATTATTACGAAAATATCCTAGGAAATATAAAATTAAATTTCAGTGCTGAAAAGTATTTTTTTTTTCTAAATGTTTTTTTAAAAATTTTGGATAATCTGCTTTGTCCTGAGTACATATTCCATTTTGCCCCTATTTTTCATATTATCATAAATATATGTATGAATAAATGCACGCAAAAGTGTTCCTAAATAAATCTAATTTCCATTTAAAAGTAAATTGTTTAATTTTTTTCCGGAAATGTTTTGACAGCTTTATCACCGATTCATCGTAATTTATTAAAATCCTTTTATTGTTTGTTTGAAAATAGCTTAGACTTTAGAAAAAATAATTATGAATAATTTATACAGTGTTTACTATTTTAGTAAAAAAAATATAAAAATCCTACATTGTTATCAGCAGAAAAAAGAAAAATATTTTCAATTTTATCCCTCTATTTATTTTCACTGTTTGGATAATAAAGCCTATATTTTTCAACTGTATAAATTGTCAAGAATAGATATTCTCGCGAGACTTCCTGTCGTCGATGAATCCGGAATACGTGTTCTAGCATAAAAATAAGGTGTTACAAGGACGAACCGTTTCCTTGGCAATTGATTTCGACATCCGCCGTTTATTTTTTCCGCCCCCGCGACATATATATACACTTTTATATAGATAAAGCCAAATACATAAATTTAAAAGAAAATAAAAAGTTGGCATTTGAACACAAAAACCCAAGTAGTTTGCATAATGGCATTGTCACAGAATTGTATTGCACGTAACAAGCTCACGATACTGAAGCGCGACGACCTGGATGTTATTATAAAGATTTTATATACCTGGTTTTGTTTGGTAAAAAGAACTCTGCAAGTTTCAACTTGTTTTCGTCGACTCTTTACTTTTCTTCTTACAAGAATCTCACGCAATCCGATGCACATAACACATAACATATAGATACTGACAGTGCTACCTAAATAAAAACCTTTTTCTTACAGGTCCATGCTTGCATCCAGGTGCACTTTCGATCGGAATAAGAATAAGTAAAAAAGGAATGATAACAGAGGACTTTTTCTTATTTTTTTGACATAATACCGTCGCAATAAAAAATAAAAAGTATAAGCGACCTGGGTTCTTAAATCGTGCCAACGAACCGAAAGAAACTTGTTCGAGCCTGCATCATCTACTATACACCTCTAGCACGTGCTTATTGTCCTTCAAAATATACTCCAATTATATTTAATAATTTTTTTAAAATTATATATTATTATTTGTTATTAAAGAAACAATATAAATAGTTCACCATTAGAAAATTCTTCTCATACCTTTTAAGCTCATGTTATTCAGCCGCATAATAGAAATTTGCAAAAATTTTTTTTTTAAATAATAGTTTTCGGAAGAATTTTAATTAAAAATATTGCGATTTTCAATGGCAGTTATTATGGAAAAAAATAATTATCCAAAATTAAGTATTTTTATTACAGGTACGAAAAAAAAAAATAATGATGATGAAAAAAATAAGTGAAAACATGTGTATCTAGTACCAAAAATATTTACTAACAGTTAACCACTAATAATAAGTATCCTGTCACTTTTCTTTAACTCTTTGGTCTGGTGACCCAAAATCCAACCCTTTACCTGTACACTCACAAGTTTGAATTGTATTGACAAATGCATGGTGAGTCTCTTTGGTCTGGACCGGCAAACGGGTTAGCGGAAACAGCCGAACAATGCTTCGAGGAAGGGTTACCGCGAAAAGGGATTCACCTGTGAAAGGGTTGAATTCTCCGAACAAAAGAATATAGTGGGACACAAACCGGTACACGACAGTCCAGCAAGTGCAGTATTTTTAAATTTAATTTCTTCTTCTTATTTATTTCTCTCAGTTGTAAAATAATAAAAAATTGCGGTTTTAGAATTTAATCAAAAAATACGACATCTGGAATAAATGCCGTAATTGAAAAAGGATGTGACATGAAAAAATTCGTAAGAAAAGAAAACGACAGCTGGAGAAAAATTTTATTTTTCGAAAAAGAAATTATATATATATTTTTTTTTTAAATAATTCGTCAGAGATGAAATTATATCAACGATTTATATTTTTTTCGACCCGACGTATGTCGTTTGAAGAATTTTAGAGTGAAGGTATTGAATCAAATCCGCAGAGTGTGTCCGTTGAAGCAAGGTGGTTTCTTGAAAATACACAATAAATTATTTAAAAAAAAAAAAAACGTAACCCTTAGGTGAATCGAGTGTTCCAGAACATAAAACTAGACTCCTCTGATCCTTTGAGCAGTGTGTCGATTGAATACAATCGCAGATCGAAAATGAATCGGATGAGTTGAGTAGAGTTATAGAGAGTGGATGAAACAGGATGGCGTGGGTTTACTAGTGCGATGTGGGTAAAAAGCTTGAATATACCAGCACCTTAGATATATATTTCTTTTATTACTACATCCAATAGAATTTTTTCGTACGGTGAATTTCTTTATGATCAGTTGACCCTTTTTACCTGAATTTCACCGGTTCGTATCCACCCTACACCTCCATCGGTCCACCTTGATCAGGTCCAACAACAGTAACAACAACAATCAGGTACCACGCAGTAAAATATCTATTCACTTCACTCTCACTTATAATATATAACCCTCGTTCGAATACATAATAATATATTCTAGATATGCATCTACGAATGATTTCAATGGGAACAAAATAACAAAATTCCACCGGAGATTTTCGTCATTTTAAATAATAGTAACAATAATAACTACACTCCATCCCCCTTTCGATGAACCGGAGAGCTCAAAGGATAAAGAAAAAAGGGTCCAGTCAGTTTCGTCGACCCTTTTTATATTTCAACAATAAATATATATCCGTATTCAAGATCTCGCTGGACCAGTTGACAATAGAATTAAAGATGGACAAGCGTAAAAAAATAACTGATTTATGAAAAAAATAAATGCAAAAAAATTTCTTTTGAAAGTCCAAAAAATATGTAAAAGTATTTAAATAAATTCACTCACAAAAATATATATGATATTTTAAAAAATATTTTGTTTTTTGATATATCGAAAAAAAATTAAAAAAAAAATTAGTAAGTAAAAAATTAAATTAGCGACACGATAAAATGTGTAAAGTGAGGTGTTTAAAAGTTATTTGCACCTCAAGCGCAAAGAATCTCACCAATGGGAAATTTTCATATCACAAGATATAAGCCGAAGGCTCTCAAGAACTTAAGTAACTTGAGAACATCACCCTAACTAATAACCCAAAATTCCTGTTGAGAAGGCGCGACGTTAAAAAATATTTAATAAGTCGTGAAATGAAAAAATAAAATAAATAAAAATAAAAAATAGCGTGTAATGGGCAAGAGTGAGTCGCCCCTTCGATAAATTTACCTTCTGGGTTGAAAGGGAGAAGAGAATATATATAAGGTAAGGGGACTATCAGCTCTCGAGTAGACGAATATAAAACCCAGCAGCAGAAGAAGACAAGTCCCGCTTAAAAGAAAAGATGAAATTCCAATTACAAAAGATTGTTATCCCGACGAAAACCGGTGCTTACATGCCGTCAGCGATTACAGAGATCGTAAAGTGAGAAATGAATATACAGTAGTCGTCGGTCATACAAGACTATTTTAGTGTCGTCTTGGTCAAAGCATTTAAAGATTAAAACTTTTTAAATTCTACGGTTCTGAAAATCCACAGAATAATAAAAATATAAATAAACATAAATAATATATTATAGCATCTTTTAAAGTTTTATCCCTTTTATAAATTACCGGCATTTCATCAAACTCATTTATCTTTTCTTTAAAACATCATTTAATACTTTTTCACTCTCGTCCTACAGCTTCTCACTCAGAGACCAAAAGATTATTCCCCCATTCACATCAACTAAAATCTTTTTCCCAACCGTCTGTATCTGGTGAAACACACAAACCGATAACAGAAAACCGGTAACATTTTTCAGATAAATAAAAAAATATAATAATACATACCTCCGAATGCTGTTTACAACTTTTACGAGCCTAATAAATATTATTTCTATCCAAAGAACTCTTAAAATGAAATAATGAAAAAAAAAGTCTTTAAATCACTTCGAAAAATAATAAAATGAAAAATACAATCTTTAATGAAAAAAAGATAAAATTATTTTCCTAATCTCGACAGCCGATCAAAAGTCGAAAAAAAAATTATTAGTATCTTTTTTTTTTTTTTTTTTAATTGAAAGATGATATTTCACTTTTTATCCCCCTATTAATCCATAACAAAAAAAATCTACTACAACAACCACTACTACTCTCGGTTATATAAGTCTTCTAGAACGCATATATCTAATCTAATCTCGTATGATTGAAACGATTAAAATTTTTTCGACCTTATACAGGAGAGAATACAGTCGCGTTGGTCTTAAAACCATCATCATCATCATCTTCGTCGTCATCATTATAAAGAGCGTAACCAAACCCCGAGTGGTTAAGACTCACGTACGTATCTCGATCATCTTTAAATCGGTATATACGCGATTACACACATGAGAGCTGGTGGCGTGAAAGGGAGAGACTCTTCTCTTCCCTTATTCAAATATACATATATATATTTATAATAGAGTGGGATGTCGAAGACAAGAAGAGATAAAACGCGAAACGGAGATGGAACTTGAGAAATATATATAAGGGGCGGAGATGACAAGAGAGTAGTTGTTTCGCGTAAAAAAAGAGTTACATACATGTATAAATGAGAGTTACGTGTGTGCTGAACAAGTGAGTTAAATAATTCGAGTCCTTATTCACCCTGCAGTATGTATAGGAGGAATATAATGTGTGTATGTATTTATGTATGCATGTATATATGAAAATAAATAAGATAGAAAAAGAAGGAGAGTTACAGGTTGCACCTGCCGCTGACGTCAGATATTTTTTTGTTTGGACCTGCGCTTCATTGCAGCCCCGGGGGTCACCACTACTGTTTCAACTCGTTTTCCCTCCCTTCTTTCATTCTATTCCGCGGCACAACTCTCCTGGTTTTTATTTTATTCATCTTATTTTTCTCTTAATACATTAACTCTCTTTAATTTTTTCCCCTGATTATCCACACCCATTTATTTTATTTTTCCACAGACTTTTTTACCCCAAGAATTCTTACCCATTTTATGTATGTCCATGTACGCACTTATACTTAAGTTCCGTCAGGACCGCGTATTATTTATATGCTAATGAAAGCAACAGAAGAAGGAACAAGGACTAAAAAAAAATAACGACGCCTCTGGCGAAACTTAAGCAGAAAATAAAAAAAATTTTTTTAAATTATAGAAAGGTAACAACGTGGGCTGTAAATAACGTAATCGCGTCGTGATTCCCTTAGGGAACAACAACAATTTGATCGGTTAAAAAATATACAAATTAGCGAGAAAGGTTTTCTTTACTACTCTGCGGTTTGCAGGTGACTCTTTACTTTCTAAAAAAAATTTTTTGTTATCGTATTATGTTATATGCTCACTTTAGATTTTGAGATCACGCGATTTTTATTATCTCACTGTTTATATTGTTTGAAATTGTTCCTAAATGATCTAAGACATGATTTTCGCATTTTTATATACAATATAATAAATATCAGCACCTGCCTTTTTTTTAAACGAACATATTTTATTGTTATTCATATTTTAGCAAATTATCCATTTATCTGACAATCATCTCAATACTTTGTATCGACTCATTATATAGCGTGATAATAAAATGTGGTTGTATATTTAACTACATAATTAAACTTAATTTATCAAGAATCCAAAATATAACGATAATATTTTTTGATCGGTCGTTTAGTTGACGATGTCTGGAGTCTTTTCGGAGTAAATTGCAATTCCGAAGATAAATAAAGTTAGGTAAACCGGTTGTAATATTCTATTGGGTGATGTGACATGTGTAACAAGATGCTATAGAGGAACCCAATGTAATAATTTTTTTTTATATACTGTATATAAAAGTATATATATGTATACATTTATTTCCAAAGGGCAAAAAGGGTTGCTGATTGAAAACCGGTTATGGATTAGAAGAGTTCTGCTCAAAGAGATGAGCCAGCGGGAATCTATATATAAGTGGTTAAATTTAATTGGCAAATGTGGTTACGTTGAAAGGAAACAATGAGACAATGCCGTACGGTGGTACTATGAGCTCATCATTCATCCAACGACACCATACATACACACTCGCATATATACATGCACGTTCATTTGAAAATATATAATAGTCTGTTTAAAAAAAAAAACATACATATATGGTATGGATATAAACATTCGACTCACGTTTCTTGTACCTTTGGACGGATGAGGTTGATACTCTGATGGACAGGCTCGTGCACTGCCAAGCTTAAAGATCTTCAAGGGTGGCAGCAACCAAAGTACCTGGAACTGACCAAGGCCGGACACTTGCACGCCTCTTGGTATCTGTAATAAAGAACGAAAAATTCAGTTAAACTCAAATGTCTCGATCGTTTGCAATGTCACGTACCGATCGTTTTATTTATTATATTTTTGTATGTATGTATATATATATAAGGGTAGAAGGTTAAATTTATTCAAGTGTACAGTACACGAACAGGTCCCACGGATATTGCAAGTCGTAGAGACTCATAAACTCCACCTGCATTTAGTTTAGGCGAGTAAGGATTTAAGTGAAAACAAATAGTCAAACCGTGTAGCAAAATGGCTTCTCAGGTACCTGAGACATTCTTTTAGTTTTATTTTAGTTTTAAGTCGTACTTGTACACTTGTGCACTTGTACACTTGTACACTTGTGGGGTGTAAGAACTAAAGAGAGAAAAAGAGAGAGAAAGAGATAGAGGAAGGCTACAAGGCTACATGATGTACCTGACATCAACCTGACTAAGTAGAAATGCGTATCCCTGCCCATTTTTACTGCTATACTGGATTGCTAGAAATGCTAGCAGCTAGTGTACAGTATAGACATATAGCCTAAGGTTTTACGATGCGAAGGGGAACTTAAACCAACGGGATTGGAAGGGAAACAACGAAACCGGAAAAAAGACCCCCGTGGCAGGTTGTACACCCATAATTTTAAAATCCTCAGGTGTACACTTTGTAAATACATTTTAAATTCAGTGCTAATGCTAAATGAACTTGAAAACGTATTTGGAAGCTTAAGTTGTAAAATGGTAATTTTAAATTTGAATTTTATAAAAATGGGCAAAATTCAATAGAGATATGCAAAGTTGAGTTTTCGGTTGTAAAATTATAATTTTGTAAGTCTGTGTAAAAATCTATTTTATTTTTTTTAGTTACAAGAAAAATTAGTTAATTATTATTTTTATAAAAAAAATATTTTTCATGCTATACAAGAGTTCTCATTAGGAGTTTAAGAAAAATATGCTAGAGAAAATAAAACAGTAGTAATAGGTTGAAAATGTATGTTTGAAATAACTAGCACGTGTGTTTGTCTAGAGTCTCGAGGGCATTTTTCACCCCCATGTGTTTATAAGTGTACAAGTTGAATTCCAAAGATTAGTTTCGAGTGTTTTTGGCCCCACAGTGAGTTCTTAGTTTTAGTTTTAAGAAGAAAAAAAAATACATTGAAAAAAACAAATGCTCTGATGACCTCGGGGGTAGGTAAGATTTTTTTACTCCTACCTCCCACAGAGAAAAACACTTTTGAAAAAACATTCAACTAAAAAAAAAAAAATATACGTTTTCCATCAAAGAAAATAATTATAAAGAATTTTAAGGAAAAATAATTAAATATTAGCTGTAATTAAATTTTATTCATCAAGAAAAAATGAAGAATTTTCGTAAAAAATTATTAAGAATTGCATAAAGTTATCAAATAATTCATCTGATAAAAAAAAAAAATAATGCTCCAGTTGAAAGTAAATCTTAAGAAATTTCTCTGTTCGAAATAAAACGTGTCGTAACAAGTCCGTGCACGTCTCGAAAGTAAAAAGAAGTATAAAAAAAATAAAAAAAAAAACCTTGAACACAACCCCTAGTCTATTGGTAGCTTACTTAGTTCCATCCAATCTCTTAAAGAAGACCCAACTCGTCTATATGTAAGGGCATATAAGGAAATCTATATACACAAGGAACGATGTATAAGCAAACACGTATACTGTGGACTATATACCAGCTATAACATTAAGGACCCCCTGATTGTGAATAAGAAAAGAGAGAGCGCGGGGGTGACCGAGGGGGCGACTCAGATTCTTCGTGGCTCTAGGGTTGGATGGGTTACGTTAGGGTGTGTGTGGTGTTGTTGTATTGAGTGAAGGCGAGCAGCGGCAGATGGTCGGCGTGGACCTCGACGTGGGAAGCTCCGAATTCTCCGAGTTCCCACAGCCAGAGTGCACCTGCCTTCCCCTACTCTGCTCTACCCCCGACCAGCCAGTGGGTATATAAGCTCGGGGTTGCTTCACTCACCCATCATTCGCTCACTAGCGCACATTCTGAGTAAAAGCTACATAACAAGCCTATACTACTCTCACAACCATATTTCGTTTACGTTTTCAACTAACGAAATAAATATATACATATAACTAACTGTAGTCACGTGTTTCGCGGAGTGTTAATTGTCAAAGTTATCATTATCTATTTAAATAAAGATGGCCGCCACAGTAAACCACGTGTTCGAGTACGAGAACGAGTTGAACGACAATCTATACAACTTGAAGATGTCTGGAAACAATAAAAACAACAGTAACAGCAAAAACAAAAGCGCAACCCGTAAGGTGAGAAAATTATTGAAACCTTTACTACGTTTGCTGAAGAAGAAGAGCTACAAATTCGCCAAGAGTAGCAGTCAGAAAGCAGAGCCACAAGCTGAAATATTCACTGAAGAGGTCGACAATCAAAACAACAGCAATGAGGCATTGGAGCAGCGATTGCTAGCTGATTTGGCAAATGCTGAAGAAGGTGCAGCCATCACAGTGTGCCTCGATGGTCAAATGACAGTTGTGCCTGTAGTTCCTGGACAGTGCTACGTACCAGTTCACTTTGCACACACATGTGCTGGTGACTTTTACTGGACAACAATTTCACTGGGTGACAGTGATCTCTGCTACAAAGAACGTGCCTTCTCGCAGAACCAATTGCCTGAGATGCAAGTTGCTTGAACGGTATGTACCACAACTTATATGGCTATGAGTGCTGCCATCAATATCTACCTCAACATTTACATCCATGGATGGACTTTGTGGATGGTTATATAAAACAACTTCAAAGGACGCTTCGAACGCTGAGACACAACCGGTTCATGGGGAACTAATTTCGAGATTTGGTCTTCATTCAGAGCAAGGCCAATGCAAGTGTCATTCACCAGCGGTCAACGACATAATCTGTCAACTACACCTGATATTAATTATTAGTAATAAGATAATTTTTGAATACTGTGATCAATAGAGTTTAGATTTCAATTTTTTTTTTTTTTTTCAATATAAATTTAATTTTAATTGCTCAATTTTTTTCGTGTTTTATTGTACACGATTTTCGATCTTATATTCAATTTATTTAATTATTGTATTTTGATAATAATAATAATAATTAATACTTGTGATATCTGTACCTATATACTATAGATATTTAATTTAAACAAAGAAAAAAAAAATTATAATTATAAAACATTTATATTGTGATAATTGTAAATCCGATTAATGAATCGGAATATTCTGATCAATCGTCTTCCATTTTTCGTTTTAATAAAAAAAAAATATTTATAAATACTTTTTATTATTTAACAATCCTTCCATTTAATTTAATTTAATTAATTTTAATTATTTTTTTAAGAATATTTCAGCTTGTATTAAGTTTATATTTAAGTTCAACGGTTCTTTAAAAAAAAAAAAATCGTTATTTTCATTTAACACAACCGACTTTCCGACAATACATTTGGAGCCGTTGGAGAACCGGTGGCATACCTGGGGGAGACTACGAAATTAAGCAATTGGGGTCGGTTGACTCTCTTTCACTCTGCAGTCACTAAATATTTCTTCAACGTTTTAACCAACACCTGAAGGAATTCCCGCCAAAAGTACTCGAGAATATTCCAGTAATTTCTTTATCCAATTGTTTACTTGTTTTTTTACTTTTTCGTCGACAAATAATTGCGATGGCTGAGATTCAACACTCAACAATGCTGGTAAGTGCGTAAATTTTTTTCATTTTCGATCGTGAAATCAACAGACAACAGACAACTTGTTCAGATCACAGCTGAAAGATATAATGACGATAGATTGCAAGCTTTTCATTGAATTATTTTTTTACAGCAGAGGGTGCTTCAAATTTTATCAATTTCAATTGATTAACAATAGAAATGAAGAGTTTGCAGTGTGCTGTGTAACATTGATAATAAAAATGGTTACAATGCAGACACGTGCTGTCCATATGCGACAAGTAGATGTACATACGTGAGATGAACTACATAATACAAGAGAGGGCAGGGGGTAAAAAAATATGCGAGTCTAGTTTATTCGCATGATTTTTCCATGTTGACTGTGTATCTATAATAAGGGATGTGGATCAAACTTCCCCACACCCATCTGTCGAAATAATAATAACAATAACAGAAGATAGAACTAATTCACTGACCGTAGCCGCGAATAATAATAGAATTTAAACGGCCCGCAGAGGGTTTAAATTTTCAGGGGTGATTTAACGATAGGGTTAATTCTGTCATTATGTTTACTTTACACTTATAGGTCATGTAGGAACTAAGCTCTCAATTATCTAAATTAAAAAGATTTTATTTTTAAAAGCATTCAAAAATTATTTTAAATTAAAATTTTTTTAAATAGAATGTTAAAATTAATAACTCATAGTTTTGGTTACATCATCAATTAAATTTTTTGTTTATTATCAAAAATTAATAATTATTAAAGGTAATCTAACCAATTTTTTAGTTCCAAGTGTTGAATTTTCAAAAATTACTAAATAGTTAAAATAACATAATTCAATTCTATTATTCGAAAATTTTCTGTTAGCCGATACAGAAGTTAGCCAACATCTAACAATTTTTGAATTTTTTTAAAAACGATAAAATATAAAAAAATAGAACATTCAAAAAATTGCACTTATAGCTTTTTTAATTTTCTACATGCGCATTTTTTTAGTTTTTTTCATTTTTTGTAATTTATTTATTAAAAAAAAAAATCGAAAAATTGTTAATAGTCTGCTAACTTCTGGATCATGGTTTTTAGCCGCTATAAATTTTGATAAATCAATGAAAATAATTTATTTGTTGATAACTCTTTTTTTTTTAAATAAAAAAATAGTTTGAATAATATTATTATTAATTTCAAAGCGTGATTATTATTATTATAAAACTAGATTTCGCGCGAATTTCTAATACTTGTCTACTTGATTCAACTAGTTTTCCCTAGATGTCGTTCGTAGTAAATATTCGTAGTAGAAATCTACGATTCAGAAATAATATTTCAACCCTTGTTACCAACCCCTACTATAATTTAAAAAAATAATAATTTCAAGTATTTTTGTAATCATTTTTGAAAGTAATTTATATTAAAAATTCAAATTTAACTCCTTTTATTAATACGATATAAAAAAAATTAAAATAATTAAATTACAAATAAATTTATAAGTTATTATCCAGAATTTAACTCAACAGGTAATTTATATTTAAATGTTCAATTAAATGAATGTAATACTTTTGTAAAAGATCAATAAAATTGTATGTGAATAACTTAAATTGAAAGAAAAGAAAAATGATGTGCATTTAATAAAATGAATCGAAAATTGATATTATATAAATAATAAGAGATATTTATATGAATAAATTTATGAAAATTATTAACATGGACCGCTCAACTGACAAGGATAATTTACTTTCTTTAATGAAAAACTATATAAATCAATTAATTTAATTGATTTATTAAGAAGTTTTTATTAAAAATCATTTTTGCTTGTTTTGTTTTTATTTGACATATTTAACGATATTAATGCTCATCGATTAATAACTCTTAATCGAAGATCGAGAAGATGTAATTATGCTGAAATCAATAAAATTTGAAAGTCCAACAAATTTCAATTATACACTCGAAAACCTACCGTGCAGTCGAAATTAACATACTTGCAAAATAACATCGAAGCGCCAAAAGCAATATATATTTGACATACCATAAAATGTATTTTAAGTGACTAAAAAAAAAATATAGTTTTGATTATGACCTTTAACGAGGAACGCATTTAATGTGTGTTAAATAATACACTTATAATCCACTTGGTTATAGAGTATATGCGATCGATATATGGTCACCATAATTACAGCTATTATCGACGTTTGTAATACTTGAAACTTTCTTTCATTTAATTGAAAATTTATTCGATGAACGCAGATGTAATATGTTTTTACATGAAAATATAAATTTCAATTATATAAAAATATACTAATTCATTCAGTGAATTTTAAATAGTCAAACGGTATTATAAATATATACGTCTACAAATTTAAAATAAATATAATGACCATTAAATATACATAAAAATAAGATAACCCACTTTTGAATTTAGTCTTGAGAATTCGATTATCATTAATTTGACGCGACCTTAAAAAATTTTTTCAAATAATGAAATACGCGGTGTTATTTGAAGTCTAATAAGATAGCAGAGTGACAAAAACGACAGTTTAAGAAAATAATACTAAAAATGGCAACATTTTTCAAATTTAGTATGAATAAAATATGATTCTAAAATTGGCATGATAATGAAGTTAGCTGACGTCTAATAATTTTTAAATTTCATTTAAAAACGACAAATTATAGTAAAAAAAAAAGATTTTAAAAAATTGCACCTATAGTTTTTTGAATTTCCCACATGTGCATATTTTTATTTTTTTTTGTTTTTTTAATTGACTTGTTGAAAAAAAAAAATACGAAAACTGCTAATTGTCTGTTGACTTTAAGATCAGAAATTGACAGGCAATCAATAATTTTCGGATTTTTTGTTCAATATTAATTGCAAAAAAAAAAGAAAATTAAAAATATGCACATTTAGAAAATTAAAAAAACTATCGGTGCAATTTTTTCAAATATTTTTTTTTTATAATTTATCGTTTGAAAATATGATCCAAAATTATTAGAAGCCGGCTAACTTCAATATCATGATGAATTAAATCAAATTTAATATTCACTGTCAAACTATTATTTTTTAAACTTTTTTTTAAATAAGTCTTTCTCTAAGCAATTCGTCTTTACTTTGAAACATTACAAAAAAAAAAAAAAGTAAAATACCCGACCCAAAATAATTTTTATTAAAAATATTGATATCACATTACCCTGAATCCTTGCAGTTTTTTCGAGCCTCGATATAGATTTAAATATCAGATGGTATGAGGTAATACCTTTGAAAGGATTTCATCACCTCTTTTAACCAGTTAAATTATTACAAAATGTTATAAAAATTCATTGATCGTAAAATATTGTTTAATACCCAACACGAAATTTTACGAGAAAGTTATTTCTTTTTAATAAAAAATTGCGATTTTTTCGGACAGAAAAATTAATTTTAATTTACATATCAAATTTAATAATCATTAGTCAAGTATTTTAAACGAGATTTAACTTCTATTAAAAGTAAGAGACGAATATCCGAGTTCTTCAACACAAATTTACTTTACTTACTAACGCACTAAAAATTATACTAATAACTGAATACATTTGGAGTATTAAAACATTAATTACTCATTATAATGAGCGAAGAACAGTAAATATCAATGAAAATTATCAACAATTGATAAAAAGCCACTTTTAGATTATTTCCAAGGAAACCGTTACCAAATGTTAAAAGTTAGTATAATAAATATTAATAAGTAGTTCATCACCTATTTACTAACGGTTTATCAAATATAGATAAATATCGAGACCTGTATATAAATATATCGTCAATGTTTTTAGATATTTTATATTTTACTATTGTGACATCTAATAGCAGTCCGCTCTACTGAAATGAAAGGGGTAAGTCGAATTCAAAAAAGAAACAGAATAACAATGAATATTTATATAAAATAGGATAATTATTTTATAGTTTAAACGTGGAAATACTGAATTATATAAGAGTCGAAAACCAATCAATTTAAAACATTAAAATTGATAAAAAAAACTAATCCTATGTCGAGTTAAATTTTGAGCCATCATAAAATCTTCGTCATCTTTTTATCAATATACATACATATATGTATAAGACATCTTATTTCGCAAAAACTAAATTGCAAATAAAAGTCGAAACAAAAATCAATGTTGATCGTATGTTAAACGAAAAACATTTATTAAAAAATTTAAATAATTATTAGCAAGTTAAAAAAGTTTCACTTTTCTGTAATGACGCCAATTGAGGTCAAATTAATTTTCATTTCAACTTATCTCGCATTGAAAACAAAAAAGTACATATGAAGTTTTTAATCCGAAAAATTGAAGTCACGAAGTAGAAGTCGGGCTTTTAACAAACGAGATAAAATTTCAAAATAATGAGTGAAAAAAAAGATAAAATACACGTAACTCATACTTGAGAAACAACTTTTTGAGAAGTAGAAGGATGAAGTGGTAAAAAAAAAATTTATGAGGAATGAGTTGGCGTATAAAAGAGTCTCTTGGGCACCCACTTGTTATATATATAGCATTTCTTGTCTTTCTTTTTTTTAATGGCTTCATATATAATACATACATACACGTACATTTATTCATATATGTATGTATATATAAATATAATGTTATGTGAGGTTGGTTGTCGCGTCGCTCGTGCCATTTGCAATATCTACTGTCGCTACGGAACTCATTCCCACGGCCTCGATCCAATACGTGCTATACATATATACATTTGTATATATACATATATATAGATATAGATATATAGACTATAATCGGCGTGTGCTGAACGCGTGCTTTCTGACCACTGGTATACACGCATGTTGACTCTCCTTCTATGTCAAACTACACTTTAATCTATTAGGTTGGCTAGTGTACAAACTTGTCCATACACCGTATCCTACTGCTACGAAAAGTCATTTGTTAACGTAAAAAAAACACATATACATATAAGCATGAGTGTATCATGTTCGTGATATACTTGGGTACATGTTTAGTTTTCTTAAACCAGATAAAATATCTTCTACGAATTTTAAAAAAAGGCAGCTTCGTCTTAAGACACTGCTAGAATTTATTTTCTCGCTTTGGTAATTTAAAAAAAATATATATATCATTTTTTAAATAAATTAAATTATTTATAATATACATAGTGAGTTTTAAAATGAATTTTTAACGAAATACGAAATCTAGGAAATATATAATATATAAACTTCTATATTTTATTAGTCAATATTTTACTTTTTATCATGACGTTTTTTATGATTTTGAATTTCAGTTACTGTCACATCAATCATGTAAGATATTATTATTTCTCGTCTATTTTTCCTCGATATTTTTTTTTTTATCTATTTACATATGATGACAAGGAGGAAAAAATTATAATAAGAGTTAATTTAGCTTAATAAAAAAATATATATATATATATATATATATATATATATATGTATATATATATATATATATATATATATATATATATATATATATATATATATATATATTAGACTGTTTCAAATTAGGGGACTATTTTTTTTTTTTGATGAACATTGAAAAATCGAAAGGGTATTTTAAAATATGGTGACAGTTAAAATTTGAGCTCTTAATATTGATATTTAGAGGTGGCTATTTGTAATTTTCGATTTTTCATTTAGAAACATGGTAAAAAATACATAACTTCCGAAAAAATCAAGATACAAAAAATCTCTTCTTAACTATTTTGTAGGAAATTTACTGGTCTACAAAAAAGGTCCTCTATGATTTTTTCATGAGTTCAACCATTCACAAGATATCCGACGTCAAAGTTTGATAAAATTCAAAGAACTTGTTTATGCTCGCTCCGAATTTTATACCATGCCAACCAATGAGAATTCAGAAATTTTCAATACAATTTTTTGTAGGAAATTGAACGCTCTACAAAAAAAGTCTCTTATCGTTTTTTGATAAATCCATCTGTTCAAAAGTTATTAGAGCTTGAAGTCAAGTTATAGTAAAATTCGAGATCTTTTTACTTTTTCGGTGAAACTATCGGACAAATCATAAAATGTCATTAAATCTTTTTTGTAGACAATTTTATTTCCTAAAAATTATCTCTGATAAATTTTTTCTGAATTCTGCATTCTATTCTAGTTAATTCCATTTTAATGTCGAGCTCTTAAAATCGATCAGAACACTTTTTTTAGGAGCTTAGCATTAAAATGGAAATAACTAGAAGAGAATGCAGAATTTAAAAAAAATTTATCAGAGGTAATTTGTGAGAAATAAAATTGCCCACAAAAAAGATTCTATGACATTTTATGATTAGTCCGATAGTTTCACCGGAAAAGTAAAAAGATCTCCAACTTTACTTCGAGCTCTAATAACTTTTGAACAAATGGATTTATCAAAAAACGATAAGAGACTTTTTTTGTAGAGCGTTCAATTTCCTACAAAAAAATGTATTGAAAATTTCTGAATTCTCATTGGTTGGCATGGTATAAAATTCGGAGCGAGCAAAAACAAGTTCTTTGAATTTTATTAAATTTTGACGTCGGATATCTTGTGAATGGTTGAAGTTATGCAAAAATCATAGAAGACCTTTTTTGTAGATCAGTAAATTTCCTACAAAATAGTTGAGAAGAGATTTTTTGTATCTTGATTTTTTCGGAAGTTATGTATTTTTTACCATGTTTCTAAATGAAAAATCGAAAATTACAAATAGCCACCTCTAAATATTAATATTAAGAGCTCAAATTTTAACTGTCACCATATTTTAAGATACCCTTTCGATTTTTCAATGTTCATCAAAAAAAAAATAGTCCCCTAATTTGAAACAGTCTAATATATATATATATATATATATATATATATATATATATATATATATATATATCGTTTAAATTGGTAGCAATTTTTCGTGAAATGTGAATGAAGAAAATTAAATTTTATTTGTCTTTATTACAGTCATAAAAAAAATATATTTTTTATTTTTGAAATTACTGATGGAAAATAAATTGGATGAAATTGAAGAGTAATAAAAATAGCAATTTCCCGTGTGACGTTGGCTGTAATATAATTCCATGGAATGGAACACTTGCAAGTGAGTTTTTCAGAGAATGTAAAAGGAAAAGTAAGTTTAAAGTAACTTCTAAGATGGTACAGTAAGACTATGATCATCAGGTTCATGATGATGATGATCATGATGATGATGATGATAGTATCGAGCTCGCGCCTTGCTCGTGCCTATACTATCGCGCGTTCATAAAACACATCCAACAATCACGACCACGGGGGCCGTATGCGCGAGTCGAGATCGCGGCGAATTGAAGCGTGCAGTCGCGTGGACGTGTGTTATGAATAGACGATCAGATATTATTATATTATATGTAATGATTATAACAGCAATATAAGTTATAATTCTACCGCAACTAAAACTCAACCTCATGTCGGAATTATTCATCGCATGCAGAAATAATTATTATAAATAAACTAAACTTTATGTAATATTCTATTATTTCTCATAATATATATGAAACAATAAATACCCTCCATGTCTAATTACACACATGCAAAATTCGATATAATGACTTAATTATTTTTTGAATAGTACTGTGAATAGGACAAAAATAAATTTTAATAATACAATCATTCAAAAGTCATCCCAGTATCTTTTAATGAAAGAGTTGAAAACTTTTGTGGTAAAATGTCTCTTTTTTTTTTATTTAACCCAAGCTCTTTATGAAAAATAACAATGTAAGTTTCTTGAGCGTGTGAATAATAAATATAAAAAAAGGAATATATATATATATATATATATATATGTTTTTTTTTTTTTTTAAGTAATGAATATTCGAAGGATTTGAATAATATAATATAGGTATATAATATAATACAAAAGACTCAATTACATAAAGATAAAAAAAGAACCCACAATTGTGTGAGACTTTCATACAAGAGTACAGTACTATACAGAGGACCTGACTCGTAAATATGTGTATATAAATGCTGGTATACAGGCAATGATGAGACACGCAAACTTTCATTCATCGCGATCAAACCAAAACAACCATAAAGAAAAATAAAATTTAAAAAAATAAAAAAAACCCGGGGAATTAAAATAAAAAATTGTTCATATAATATTAAATATATACACACGTGTGTATATGGCATTGGCCTGACGTCGTTCGCGTGATCCGACCGCTTCTTGCCATCTTGAACTTACAATTTTTTATTTCTTAATATTTTTTATATATCATGATTATTATTGTTTTTTAGTCTTTTTTTGCAAACCACCTTTCTGTCTTACATTGTAAAGTGGTGAAGCACCGGAAGCTGGATAAACCACAGCAGAAAGTAGCTAGAGGCATGTCCTTGTCCACTGAATTCCAAAGTATATACATAAATAAAAAAATTTATATACTTACACATATATGTGTATATATATGTGTACCTGTCATTTATTTCGCATTTAGCCGTAATAATGGCGGTCGATCATTTTCCTACACTTGTCCTTCATTAACTCAACGAATTGCTGTATTATTTTAGATACACTTCATCAACGTATTTATTCTCATATATATATATATATATATTTATATAAATTATAATTTTAGTCGAGTAGCGAATTAATATATACAGTTGTAGAACTTTGATTGCACGAGATAATGAATCATCTTGAATAGTAATTCTAAAATTAAAATTACAACAAGATAAAAAGATTGAGAATATTAAATAAGGTGTGCGAGTGTGTATAAATATCGAGAAAAAAAAACGAGAAATCTACATCATTTTATTATTAGTCATGATTATTAAATCGTGCCAGACGCGATATAAATCTCTAGGGATAAAAAAAATAGTAAATAATTATAACAATAAATAATATCTCGCTTTTGGTGTTTATGAGCATGTTTTTTGCATGAGTTCTAATTATTGTAATAAAATATATCTACATATATTAGTGTAATCCTGCAAAAATAATAAATTATTTATTTTAAATCTCGAGTTATTTTTGAATAAATAAAAAAATATTTTTTAAATAATAAAAACCGTTTACCGGTTAAAAATAATTTTTGTAATATTAATTAATAGAAGTAGTTAATTTAAATTAAATTCCATTTTAGGAAAAATATTTTAAAAATAATAATAATAAAAGTATTTAAAAAATTAAAAAGTATAAGTTACTACATAAATTTATAAGAGATTATAAAAACATAAATTTGCAATCAAGGCTATGATAAAAATATTTATAATAAAAAAGTATAACATAAATATGGATACCATGGTTATTTTTAATGAAGCTAAACGAGCAAGAATCGGCAATAAAAATAACTGCGATTAAATTATTGATTCGCGGAGCATTTTAGATGTCTTGACAAAAAAAAAACAGCAATGATAATAATAATAAAAAAAAAGCAATCTGACAGAGAATCGAGTGGCGAATAAGTTGAGAAACGGTGAAGAATTGGCTGGGCGATAAACGAGTTAAAGTGGGTTCGCAAGGACAACAAAATACCAATTGATCGGCTGAATATATTTTGACACCAAGGCGATTCCTCAAAGGTGCTGGTGGATGTGCCAGTAATCGGACAAAAATTTATCTTACGTCTTGCCAGTGGCTTCTCCGCGTGGGAACTTGAGACAGATGCGTCGCGCGTGAGAATCTCGGGCAGATGCGGACTTACGCACCTTCTTGAGTGCCACGCACTAACCCGCTATACATATTTGTATAGCTCACACGTATAACCATTTTATGTACATATATACCTTTTTCTTCGCTGTATAAGTGTACAAATACTATATATGTATAACGATGTGATGTCTCACGTGTTCAAAACTGATCGCAATTCAAAATAAACGTGTATGCTATTTTTCATGCCTCCATTCTATATCATACTCTTTGATTTTCTTTGTCACATATAACATTATATAGATATAATATACATTATACTTTTATCCTCTTTCTATACCACACTAGACAACTGAACTATAATAATAAAAAAAATATTTTATTTATTCTTTATTATGCACACAGACACACGCGTAAAGCGTGTGCTCTTGATCGGGATCTCCTTTAAATCTTCGACGTGCTCCGATGATGATTGCAATAATATGTCAAGGCGTGTGTAGGGAACGTGTAAGACATGCGTCTCTTCTCATATATTTTTATTATCTAATATTCTATATATATTGTTATTATTATATATATATATATATATATATATAGATATATAATGTAATTGGTTGTAATACAACGTAAGCTATTATGTATCAATAGATTTTATGAGGATGAATATTCCTCATCAATTGACATTAGAATAAGAAGCTGTCTCTCCTTACGAGACGTCAACTCGAATCATCTGTGACTGTACATACTATCAAGTAGGTATTATACAATATCGAGAGATTGGATATTTTTTTAATATTTTCCATGTGTGTTATATTTTATTTTCTTATTTTTTTAGTGATGATGTGAATCGTGACGGGCCGTCAGAACGATGACATCTTTGATCTGATGTTGTGGAAAAAAAATAGGGAACTAGAAAACTTTTTTATTTCATCCGATGGTACAGATATATATATATATATATATATATATATATATATATATATATATATATTTATATATACATACTTATTTACGATTCATTGAAGATATTATATGAAATTGTCATTGATAATTGGATCGGTTTGACGTTTTTTTAGACGTGATATTTTAATGCAATCAAAATAAGGGAATTTGTGTGCTCGTTTTAAATTCAAAAGATATTTTTAAGCTTGTATTTAAGTACATATATTTAAATAATGCACAAACATCTGCGGTATTAAATTTTAAACAGTGAAATTTTTAATTTTTTAAATTATTAATTTCTTTTTTTTTTTTTTTTAACTCATTGGAGATTTTGATTACTCAATTTGGTCGTCAGGTAATATTATTTTTCTACTACACTGTCAGTAAAGTTAATGGAACAAGATACTCAGTGACTCAATCCCTGAAGTTCCGGCACAGTTTATGTTACCCCTATAGCGGCATGGACCAAAGCTGTCGATGTCAGGTGTGTGACCTCATTTGAGATATTTTGTTTACGCGAAGAGAGTAATCGTCGAGGCATCGATAATGCAGTGAATGGACAACATTAAATTTTATTGGGGTCGCAGAGGAGAAAAAAACGCCCATTAAATATCAACCGAGAAATGAAAAAATCGATGCATGTAAAAAAAATGGGGAGCAAATAAATGAAGAGCTGAGTAGGCAGCCGGGCTCTGGTAGGCGGGTATCAAGTGAAACGAGTGTGCGATAATTGTGAACCGACTCAATGAGTGCACATCCGTAGGTGCTACACGTGCAGAGATTACGCTCAGATTGTCGAGTTACAGGCAAGATACCACTACTACATATTTAAATATACACTATACACATTCATTGGCCGCATCATCTCGCAGGTGGTCGTTTCTCTCTACTCTGAATCCGTTCTACACTCAAACTACTCCAATCAACGTATAATCTCTATAAACGTTGACTTCCTCATCAGCTAGTAAACGCACCATCTTTCCACTACGTCTTACTAAATTTGCTTAAAAAATTAAACCATCTTATCCTTCTTCTACTTAATCGTTTATTTCAATTTATTTTTTTTATGTAATTGATTGATTCGCTAAAATTTCGTCTAGACTATTATAATTAGCTAAAAAGCCTATTATTATTTTTTTTAATAACCAAAAAATAATGAGCACTTTATTTTATTATTTCAATTAATATTTAAATTAATTATCGAAATGATTTCATTAGGGAAAAAAATAAAAATATTTTACTAGATTTTTCAAAGGTATTTTGGTAAAAAAAAAAAAAAAACCTATAATTATTAAAAAAAAAAAAATTATTGCACAACCAATTCATCATAAAATAGATGATAATCTCTCCGTTTTTTGATGTTAAGAAAAAAAATATTTTCAACAACTGGTTAAAAATTATCTCGGATCTGATATTTTAGAAAATACATAAAAGAAAAAAAAATTTTGACACACAACGAAAAGGTAAAAGAAGATGAATCTAGAGGCACAGAAGCCGATAATGACCCTGTATGAGTAACTCGTGCAGGCCACGAGTAGTCCACGTGAATGCACATGCTCGATATTCCCATGGATTCTTTTTACCTTATGGCGGCCGGTGAGACCTACTCGAGGATGAGTCTGGTCTCCCCTCTTTCCCTCATTCCTTTCGACCCTCTCTTTATATATGTAGTGTGTATATTTTTTTTATTCTCCACCGTAAGATTTCCCCCCGGGGCCTGTTCGTGTGCAGACCACGAGTTAGGCGCGAGGGACGCACATGTCCTGAATTCCCACACTTTAGATGCCACCACCTTGCGGGGGACGCGCGCCCTTGTATGTCGAGCATATATATGTATACATGAAAGAGAAAGGGGGAATGCGGGACAAGGGGAATTACAAGAACCACGTGTGCTCGCGTGCATCTTTCGCGCGCTTTTTCTACTACGTCATTCTTCCATTCTTATTTATTTTATTTTTTTCCTTTCATCCTACAACTTATTCTTGTTTTTAACCTTGAAATATTTTTTTTTATCCACATATTATTTTGAATAAATTATTAATTAATTAAATAAACAATAATAGTGACAGCAGTTTAAAAATAATGATAATAATTCATTAGTGTACTCATTGTTAATTTAAAATGTCACGTGATTAATGTGGGACACGATTCCGAGAGTTTCGGACATCCGGAATAGACAAAAGTCTCATTCTCTTTGGCTCAACTTAACTCCTTTATATAGTGTGTTTAGTTGTACGAATAAAGAGACAAGTATTACTACTTTAGGAGGTCTGCTTTTAACGTGGGTGTAAATACGTTTAGTTCTCATCCACTGATTGCAGAGAGTAAGACCGTGTGACTGTGATGCCACGAGGCGGCTCATTCAATCTTTCCCGCGCCCGCATTCGCGCTTATTCTTTAGTTTTATTCTTATTCTTTTTTCGTCTGACAACTGAGGCTCTGTGCATGCATCCTCTTACACCTACACTACCTCGTTGTCAAAGTCGTCATCATCCTTGTGTATACATATTTATATACGACAAGTGAAGAGTCAATGGACGAGTATAATGTACTCGTATGCATCAACGAGTAAATGACATTTTTTAAATTTTTAAATTATACAAGTACTTTTTTCTTTTAAACAAGTATTTCTATGAATGTAAATTTTTCCATATGAATTCATATATTTTAATTAGAAAATTATTATTTATGAAGTCAGTTTAGTTTTTTAGCAAAAGAATGCGGAGCAAAATGAGGATTCTGCAGAGAAACTCTGCTTTTTCATTTTTATTGCGCTAAATCTGATGCTTAACTAAAAAAAAATTTCAAATAATCTCAATTGTGATTAAAAAAATTTTTTTTTTATTTTGAAGTAAAACGGGGACTCGCAAGATAATGAGAAGTTTAATTTTTTAATTTGTGATAAAATTTGAAAGTTAACCCACACTAAGAGGACAATTTATTTGAGCCAAGTGAAATTTGTTTCATTCAAATAAATTTCATATTTGAATTGACCCAATCAGTATCTATTTGAGACAAAAGTATGCTTCATTTGATTGAAATAATGATTTCTTTACTAACAAATCTGTATTTGGATGGTAGCACTGTAGCGCCACCAGCCGTAGTGTAATTTTTTTCAACTAAGATTTGTTAACAATAAACAAATGTATATTTGAATGAAATAAATGACTTTGTTCAGTTGAATAGATTTATTTATTCGGCTCAAATAAATTGTTCTCTCAGTGCATGAGTAAAATAAAAAAATTTGAGTACTCCAATTTGTTTAACCCTCCCTTAATTATTTATCAAATGTTTATGCAGAGAAAGTTTAAAATTTTTAAATTATATAAATTTGGAAAATAATTATTTATTGAAATTTAATAAATGAAAAAAAAAAAAAAAGAAAAAGAAAAAAATGATATAAAGATTGAATAGCCGTGCACGTGTAATACATAGGGTCAGTCACACGCAAGACACGCGCGTTTGTTAAAAATAAAGTTAAGAAGGTTTATAACAAATATATATATATATATAAATGTAGTCAAAGTAGGTATGGTATATATTATCTATAGAAAAAAAAGGGAAAAAAAATGATAGGTGGTGAGAAAGCAAAAGAAATGAAAGATTAGATTTAAGTATGTAATGTGTAAGGGGATAGGAGAGAAAAGAAGGTAATCGGTGAGCAGCGGACACTCAATGAGACAGTCTCGTTTCTCGTAGGACGAACAGATGAACGAGGTCCGTGGGAAAGCACTCGCTCGGTTCCTTCCTTATAGGAAGGCGTAGTAGGATTCGTGGCTGGCTACACACTATACGATATGTCCGGACCTACTATACACCAGCTACTATTCGGGACCATCTGCCCAAGTCTCTCACGGCTCCGTGCCAGCTGCCGATATCTTCGCGCGCGTATAAGCGTGCATCGACCGGCTCTCCGCGATATCTTTCTTTTGCGTCCATGTGTATAAGTATGCTAGTGGAACTACATTCTCTGTACTTGTATGCTCTGTATCCTTATCCTCCTCTTCCTCCACCCCATGCTTATTTTATCTTTCGTCTCATTCACATCAATGACGTCGTTATTACACAACAATATAAAAGAACAATCGACAACACAACAGGGTACTAAAAAAAAATAAGAGGCCAAACGGGTTCGACTTTTACTTACAGCTACTACTTGACGGAGTAACGAGCTCACCCCTGGAATCGTGTGCTCGCCGCGTGCGGTGCACGAGTTACCCCCAGGGAGTCAAAATGACAATTTTATTTTTTTCCCTCTTTATGACCTTTTACTTTTATTTATATACCTATCACTGTTTATTTTAGACAACTTATTGATTAATATATAAATAGTTATATTAGTTAGCTAAAATAATTTATGGCTAATAAAATTAATTAATAAATTTATGGAAAAAAAAATTTGTTTTTGAAGCGTAAAGATATTTTAATGATATTGATGTGAATGACACTGAAGTTAACCGATGTTCAATAATTTTTGGATTTAAAAAAAAAAAAAAATTATTCCAAAAAATTTCACCTATAGCTTTTTTAGTTTTCTACATGTGCAAATTTTGAGTTTTGAGTTTTTTTTTTTTTTGTAATTAATTTGTTGAATAAAAAATTTATAAATTTTTAATTGTCTGCTAACTCCAAATTATCGATATAAAAATGATTACTGAGAAGATTTGATGACTAGAGAACGAGTCAAGTGTATTGATCTTTCAAAAAAATTTATCGAAATTCAAAATTCAGGATACAGTTATTTTGGATTAAATTTTTTTTTTGACAAAAGCCGTTAAATTTAGATTAAAAAAAAATGTATATTATGCCAAATTTTGAATTTTGAGTAAAGTACGCAAGGGCGAAAATTCAAAAACACTATGCTGCAGTTCCAAAATTTTTTACTCAAAGGAATCTTACAATCAATTTGAAAATTATACTTGAATCAAATAAAACGATTAGAAAAACTTTTTTTTTTTTTATCTAAACTAAAGTATTTCTACAGATACTTGAAAAATAGAGTCCGTATCGGCGTATTTATCAAAATTTTGTATTTTGAATTGAACGGTAAGAACAATTTTACCGCTAAAAACGATTAAAAAATAAATAAATTACTAAATTGGTCAACAAATTGATATTGAAATAAGACGAGTCAAATTTAATCAAGTAAGACATCGGTCTACCTCAAAATAATAATAATAGTTATATTTCTAAGCTAATTAATCAAATAAATCTTAACTGTTTAGTTTTTATTCGAGTTAAAAGAAATCGGAATATTTATTTTATATTAGCATTTCAATATGATTTATCTTTTTTTCAAGATTTATTGAGGTACTCAAATTTTTTTAATTAAAAAAAAAAATTACAGAAAAAAAAACAAAAAAATGATTAATAATAAATTTACAGGAATAAATTAATTACAGATTCAAAATAATCGAAAAATAAAAGGGCTAATAAACATTAATCAAAATAATATTTAATGAATAATAAATTGAAAATATTCGTCTAATTATTATTAATATTAAGGTTTGTATAAAAAAATAAAATCTATAATTCAAAGATATTATGTATGGCATTATTGTCACGCGATATTGTGAGTACAGTAGGTTGTTTGTCTGATACCCGCATGAATATATATCAATTAATTAATTATTCATTACATGATATTAATACTTTTAACGCATGTGTCCGGATACGCCACATGCATCAAAATATATATCTATATAAACTTTTACACTCTGCATTCAATTAACCCTCTTTGTGCACCGGTGTTACGAAGAAGATTTTGCGTACGGACTTAATATTTGCATGTATAAATTTATACACACATTGTTTTACATATAAAAAAAAATAAAGAAACATTCTTTCCACCAGACAGAGATAAAGAAAATTGATGCATCATAAACAAACACTAGCAGCATTATTAACACGTGAGGGTCACGAGTGATTCTACCAATGTAGCAGGTACATAACTTCACCTGCTTTACCTGGTGGTCTATTCACAAACAAGTAAAAAAAACAAGATAAACACATGTGCAGAAAATATTTTCCCACGAGTTTTAAACCCTCAGTTATAGTGATCAAAGAACCTCAAATAATAAATTATTTATTCATCCTTGCACTCGCCCTGTTGTCAAGCCATCAGCCGGTGTGCGTGCTGCAAATAATTTAATGGAAAATTCTCGACAAATCATCATCGACAGCAGAAATATATACACACTATTCTCTTCTCATCTCTGCCGTTGGTTATAAAGGATAATAATCTTTTATTTAGTATGTATATATAAAAAGGACCAACGAAAAAAAGGGTCAAGCTAAAGTATTTGAGTTAAAATTTCATTCCGATACAATCGGATATTTGCTGGCGTCGCATAAGGGTCAAGTTGTGAACACACCCGGAAATGGATGACCTATTCAAAGAAAATAAAAGAAGTTATATGGAAGGAAAATAATAATAAAAGAAAAAAAACGAGCGAAAGAATTAGTGGAATTTTTTTGAGCTCGTGCATTGCACGCTTCAACAGAAGAAGCTGTTCAAAAAAGGCCAGAGCTTTTGGGTTTGAGTTTTATTTCAATAGAGAGAAGAGAGATTGAGTAGAGTGCATGAAAAAGCAAGATCTTAAGAAACATACATGTGCACAGTGTATAAGTAGACTACTGTGAAAGAAAAAGTAAAAAAAATGTGAAAAGTAGTCGTTAGCAATAGGGGTAAATTTTAGGGTACTTGAATAGAGGGTTTTGAGATACCATAAGAGTGTGGGAACGTTTTCTGAAACGGATGCGATAATAAGAAACTAGAACACCCGCATGCTTCTGTTACGTTAGTGTGAGGTCATCATCTAGACTACTGCCTTACACTAGATATCTTTGAATTTAAAAGACTATTTTGCCCCTATACCCTACACTGATATCCCACACATTTGAAAAAAAATCACTGGCTGTCGTCTAATTTCTCTTGAGAATGATAAATAATAAAAATCTGTGCCCAAAACATCAGTAAGTTACTACCCAGAGCTACCTAACATAACTTATCTGAAGAGTCTGAAGAAAATGAGGCAGTGACAAGAATATATGAAAATAAACGAGTCCAAATGTGTCGGTTGTAACAACATAACTTTAACATCCTTTACTGCTCAGACTCGTAAATAACCGTGATCAACATTTGTTTCAACATTTCATTCTTCATCATGTTCTTCGCTACATATATGTATGTGTGTAGTAATATTATTTAATATACTGAGTTACACACATTCTTGAATGAGGAATTTCCCAAATATATTCCAAGAATCAATTGGTAAAAAATAAGTGTGTCAGTAAGAAGGCTTAATTGAAATACCTATAGGTTATTTACACCAGTAGCCGGTAGGCAGTATTAATAAGGAAGTGAGAAAATATATACAAGTATATGTATATATAAATATAAGTATACGGATGTATGAGAAGTGGAGGAATAAAAAAAGAAGAAACGAGTCATGACAGAGCAATCAACATCGATAAGTTAGTCATATACATATATACTGGTGGTGTGTATGACAACACCATAACTGGGAAGAAAAAAGAAGTTCCGGAAGCGTGCTAACGAGCCAATGAAAAGACTCTTTGTAAGTCGCCCCCGCGAAACCGGTTATGAAAGGGACCGATAAAACGTGGGTTAAAGTTGGTAAATTTTTTTAAACAATGATGCGATTATTTGTTAATGCGTGCTGAGAATATAGATATATAGTTAGCATTTAGCACACATGCTAGCTTTATATATTAAAATATATATATAGATATATGGATAATAAGTTCAGTGGCCTGAGAATTATTTATAGTTGAAATTAGGACAATCAGGTGATTAAATACGAATTAGCTGAAAACACTGTTGATCCTACAAATCCGATTTCTAATCCATGAATGGCCAGATCATGCTGCACATCTTGTAAAGACGTATTAGTCACTACGCCTTACGAGACGACCAATGAATAGAGAGCTACGAGAAGAAATAACGCTCTCTAAACTCTCTCAAAAGGAATTATATATTGATGTGAGAGAGTTCTGGTATAAACTCGAGTACTTTTAAAAAGATAATGATGTTTGTGATGATGCACAGAATTCCTTAAAGATCAAATATTTTCAGTATGTCCTAATCCAAAAAACGTGTTTTTTTTTACCTGCAAAACTTATTTAAATAGCTTACAATTTTTTCTCCAACAGTTACTCTAACTCAACTATGTATTACTGACATACGATTTAAAAAAAGACTTCAAGTACCAGTTAATAAAGTAATTAAAAATTTTTTGAAAAAATTGACCAAATAAAGACAGACGAGGACTCATCAGTAGGCACTTGTATTATTATTTATTTATTTTTTTGTCGATGATGATAATTTTGACTAGATTGACCGGCAAAAATTGATCATCAGCCGGATACCTTGATTGCTCTGGTGGTATTTGGTAATGACGGGTGATGTCTAAAAAATTCAAAATAAAAATAACTAAAAAAGATAATAACCCATCAGCGAGAACATAATCACTCTCAGAACGAGAGAAAGATAGTACATAAAGTAGTGAATAAGGCAAAACGATTGGCAAACAGGAAGAACAGCTGTAGCTAAGGAGTTGTAGTATCGAGAAACAAGTCGATTGAAAATCCTCAGGCGAATCTTCTCGACTTGTTCACTTGCCCCTTTATTTAGCCATCGGCAATCGACGCAAAAATTCTTCATACCGAATTCCAATCCAATATAATATACAATACAACAACCCAATACCTTCATACATAACATAACATAACATAATATAGCTTGTATATATATATATATACATATCAACTAGAGAATCGCAGAAACGATCACCTTTCAATATTCCCGCGTGTCTGACTCACCCACCTCGTGCCCGCGCGTGTTCTCTACCTGCACTGCGAATATTATTCTCCGTCTTACTTAAATCCTTCACAATCCTTCTTCTTCCTCAGAATCTCGAGCATTATATATAATATATACATTTACTTTGTTTTACATCCCATCACGCCACTATACAGCCATTTCATTCAATCTCTAATATTTAAAACCAACTAAACTCTATATAATATACCACTGTCTCATTTACTCTTTTGACTGTTTCTGCTGTCTCACCTACTAAACTACCTTTTTCTCTTTTCATTTGTCATCATTTTATGCTTGTGTGTTATATTCCTCTATGTAATTACTATACACTACTACCACCATATCACACAACTCTATATATATGTATGTATATATATGTATATATATATATATATATATATATATGTATGTATATATATTCTTTCTTTGTTGGTTCCCGCTTGCACGTGCAGAGTAAGTACACGTCCTTGTCTATCTCATCGGTATTCGAGTGGATCGCGCGAGACTCGTGGGAAAATGAGGCAGGTGGTAGTTAGAGATCCCGGTATACTCGGGCGAGGCATCGAGAGTAGAGGCACGAACCGGCCGTGAGCCATTCACGTGTACGTATCAAGGAGGATCCTTTATACCTATATATATATAACATTGTACACACCTTCTATACCCGTTCGTATACAGATAAATACTATCTTTGTATTTATCCATATAAATTTTAACTACACATAAGTATGTATATATATATACATCACACGTGTAGTTATATATTATTATTGTTATTTTTTTCTCACCGATGTGAGTAGCTGCTGCTGCTGTTACTTCTGATGCTGATGCTGATGCTGATGTATGGGATACATCATGCATAAGTCTTGGAACGTGAAACGATCAAACCAATTAACTGATACTCTTTAACGAGAGTTTCCGGTTCGATTAAAAGAGATAATCACAAGTATGGAATAATTGTCCATGTTTTTTGCCACTTTATTACACACTACTTCTGTATATATAAATTAAAAAAGAGAATGTTTCATGAAAATTGTCGCAATACAACTGAGTTACATAGCCAATGACGGGCGCCAGCATGAAACATCCACGTGAATTTCTGATCAATACGTTATATAATCTATACATATATAATTATGACTATTTGGATTAATAATATAATTTATAACGACCCCAACCGAAAATTGAAATATATATACACAAAAAAAATTCTTGACTAAAGGTAAATGTTTTTGATTCAAGAAATTTTTTTAAAAACCTAAATTTTCTGGGATAACGTAGAAATATCATCTAATGACCAAGACAAATTCTCGGCTCAAGAAAATCTTGACTTGGTTCCCGAAAACGTTTATTGTCTTCCAAAATTATTTCCTTGACTCTAGGTAACTTTTTTTTCTGTGTAATACATAAATTAAAATCCTGGCTTCGTTCTAATGCCCCCTGCAATCTATTTTTTAATTAAAGGCCCATAGATATATAAATTAAATTTTTCGATTCAGGTAGTAGTTGTCGTTACTGTTAAGTATAAGAATACAGTATAGTGGTGTTAGTATTAAAAAGTAGGTATAATCAACGGTTGGACGATTGCCAATCAACGCAGCACTAGCCAAAATAGCCAATCTATGTCTAACTTTAAATTGGTCTCGCGTCATCATAATCGTCATCATCATTATCATCATCAACCACGAGTTCACGAGATATATATTAATGTATATGTATGACACACACGAAACATCCGGGATTAATTATTCCCGATTACGCATCTTTCGTAGAAGGCATAATTTCTTTCCCAGCATACATATACATACCTATATATTTACTATACATGTACATGTACAGCACTTCTCGTGCGTTCATTTAAGAAAAAAAATAATAATAATAATAATAAAGTAGAATAGAATACAAGGAAAAAAAAGTAACATTTAAAATTTAGTTGGGACTCTACAACTCCGCCTTCTCTGGTCAACTCACCATGAGTAGACCCCTATATACTGCGAATTCCTCAATTTACGATCAGACCTATACTCACTTCGTGGTAATAATCAAGTTTTTCGTATTACATAACCCAAGACAAATTTACTAAGGAAATTATAACCGAATAACCAACTGTGAATTTTTTTTTTCTTTTTTTTCGGGCAAAATGATATGGTATGTAGTTGAGAACAGAGGATAAAACTTGGGTTATTAATATAGATGTGAAAAATAATTTTTGAAATAAAAAAATGATGTCATCATGTTTACTTGTCATTAAACACAAAAAGAGTCAAGGTCACATTCGAAGATAATGATGACTTGAATATATTTACCCTTGTCTGGCCTACAGTACTAAAATGTTGAGGATGAAAGAATAAAGCATACCTAATATATAATACCAGTATATATATGTATGTATTCTTGAGTCAAGTCTACACTTTTTTCTTCTTTTTAATATTTTTTCGTCTTGATTTAATATATTCTGCACAATTATTTTAACGGCACTACTTTGCCGTGTACGGTTTACAAACTCGTCCAAGCGAATCGAGTTTCCAGACTTTTAAATGCATTTGGCTGTACATAACAACAGGTAAAAATAATGTCGGTAGTACGCTGCTATCTGATGTCTTCTGACTGACTTCTCTATATCTCCTTATTCTTTCGTCCTTGGATTTATTTTGTATTGCCTCCCTTCATATCGTTGTCATACTTTTTAGTGACTGCGGTAAAACCTTCATTACACCATTATATTAATGGCTATCGGTCTACTGAATGCAGCAAATGTTAAATGAAAAAAACCCAAAGAACAACAAAAAAGTAAAGAATATAAAAAGTAAAAAAGAGTAGGAATTAAAATTTTGTAGGCAGGAACACGAGACTTGGAACGTGATAAATATTTTGAGGATAAAAGATTGTGGATGCAAGGTACGTAATAAAGGAGCTTAGGAGACGATGTATGCTATACTAAGAAGAGTCACACTATGACGAGTATACTTTTAAGAAACTCTCTCTTTCATTTATAATTTCTTATTTTTTTAGTTTGATATTATGTTGTGAGTTGAGGGTACAAGGGTCCAGACTTTCGGAGAATCCGCGTGAGTCAGTGGCTGTGGAATTTAATCGCATGTATACCTGCCTTCTTCTTATTTTTATTCTTATTCTTCTTTTTCTCATGTGATGTGTGGCATATAGGTGGTCTTTCCCCCGCGATGAATAGTGTATGACTTATACATCACAGAATTCAATATAATAATATGTCCAAGAGTGTGCGTGATGCCGACAACGACGATGACTTCACCACTCGTAAACAAAATCAATGACTCCTTTATTTCACTTTAAATATTAAACTTTACTATAAAATACGTCGTACTATGCTAATGCTAAAGAAAATCTTGACGGATGTAGTGGTTTTTTAAAGATCGTTTTCGAAATTTTAAAAATCTATACTGTAAAACATTTGTGGAGTAAACGCGGATTAAATCCAAAGTGAAATTTACTCCGAAGGGGAGTTCATTTAATTTAAAATTCCGAATTGGATTTAATAAAATCTAGACCACTCCGAAATCACTCCGCTAAAAAGACAAACTCTCTATTCACTCCGGATTCGGAGTGATTTTTTTTTAAAACTCCGAAACTCCGAGTGACCAAGTGAATTCGGATTTAAATAAAATCTGAAATTCATTTTCAATTTTTTATGGTGTATTAAAATGAACTTAATTAAAATTTCGAGCTGGCAAGACAAATTGATGATAATACTGTAAGCTAAATAAAGCCGATTGATTGTAGAATAATTTGTATACGAATGTGAGTAAAGATGTATCGGATATATATCGAGGGGGTCCAACAGCAGAACCAGCAAAAGAAGCAGTAGCAGTAGCATTTAACTACAGTTGTGTGCATTTTCGGGCCTTGTTTTATCTTTCAATTGAGAAAGGACCTCCCTGGGCATGGGTGAGCATCAGCATTTCGGCGCTCGTGCTCGACACAATGGGGCCCGTGGCATGGGCTTATTTCTTTACTTCATCCATCTACCTCTCTTTCTCTCCCTCACTCTCTTTTACTTCTTTTAATTTTTGCTCCCCTGGCGAAGTATACAATACACGTATACACACACTCACATATGCACACATAAAAAACCAAAAAGAAGTTCCAAGAGCTTTAAGACTGCCGGCTGCGGCCAACTCGTGGGAAAATCGAGCACGTGCGAAGCCCGGACGACCAGCAGCAGCAGTAGAAGCAGGGGCAGCCTGTTGTTAGCTGTCTCACCCTAAAATCCCCCTCAAGGGTTTCGGTTTTACTCGTCCGCCCACCAGTTCTTGGTCGTCGTCCAAAAGAAAAGAAATCTAAGACGCCATCAGTTTTTTATTTTTTTTTGTCATTCTCTTCTTCTCTTACTTTTTTATTTTCCATTTAAGTTATTCTTTTTGCGTCACTTAAACATGTTATCTTACTCTTTTACAACACTAGACTGCCAATTTACGAGATCCAAGTTTATATGGAACCGGTCAATAATGATGCTACGCTAGTTGTTTTCGATGTGGGTCGGCGACAACGAGAACCGCGACCAATACCAAGAGCAAGACGATCAGCAGATACGGTTGACGTGATCAGCAACAAAAATGTGGAACGAGACTTAAGCTCAACTGATACGTGTGTTGGTGTATATATATATCTTTATATGTATATCTATGTATGTGTGTGTAAATGGATGAGGCCCCGATTAGGCGTCGAGACAGAGAACAGGGATAAAAAATAAAAATAAAATATAATAAAAGATTGACGACGATAATAAGCCAATATAATGGGTTCTCGCGTGGGCAATTGCTTCCAGAGGTTTAACGAGTAAACGATCATCGTCTTCTGGGCATACGCATAACGTCATTTGCATTCGATCCTCTTTTACTCTATAGATACATATATAAATGTATATACTTTAAAAGTAAATGGAGATTATATCCTCGGTAATGCTCTCGATAGTATAGCAAACGTCTTATTGCGATAAAGTATAAGGGAGAATTATTAAGATCAATGTTTTATCGGATGTCATAAAATTGTTATTATTATTATAATTATTATTTTTTTTCCAATTTATCGTTATGGATTGGCAATTACTTTGTTGTTAAGATAAAAATATTTACCCTACGCTTAATGGATTATTTTTATATATTTATAAAATTAATAACCATGCCATGGAAAAAAAGTCATCGAGACTTTTATTGATGGACAAATTTAATTTAATAAAATAAAAATATATCTGTCTTAATAAAAATCTAAAAATGATCTTGACAGTACACGTGTAAAATTGCTCAGTACTTGAGCACGTGTCGAAAGAGCAATTAATTTAAATATGAAATCGGTTGTTGTTGCTGTTATACACAACTTCTGTTATATAAATATATATATAAAAAACTTTATCTAAGCAAGTGTCACCACACGTGACTTATTGTATACGATAATATTAAAATGAGTGAGTGAGTAAGGGAAAAAATAATAATATTATAAATATATAGACAAAAATATACTAGACAAGTTTTTAAGATATACATATATATTATATACTTTAGCACATACTCTTAACTCAACTCGCGTACTGCTATTTGTTATATACTAATTCTTTAGACTCGACCATGTGCGCATGTACTGTAATATGTAATATAGTCCCGAGTACGCGCACGTGCTAATCGAAGGCCAACTTGTCGTTGCTATTTTTCTTATCCTCATGCCAATGGATTTCAACGTATTTCCAAGAGAAAAAAAAAAAAAGTAAATAAATAAATAAAAATTGTAATCGATAAAAAAGAACAGTCACTTGGTTTACACCGCATTCGTAGAATATCGTCTGTTGTACTTTAATACATATTTGAACACAATGAATTATTTAAAATGCTAACACTTGCGTGTTTTGTTATACTTAGGTATATAAATTGTTGCTTATTCATACGATTTTGATAAATGTATCAAGTTTATAAAATAAAAAACTTTTTTGTTTTCCACAAAAGATTGATTAATTTATAAATTAAATAATTTATAACTTGATACTGGAGGGATAAATATTATGCAGCAAAGTAAAGAGGAGAGTAAAAGTTAATTCATTACTCCACTGACTTTATCCATTGATCTATTGTTGAGAATTATTTGCGCGAGTCTTATAAATAGTATACATATGTGTGTTTGTATGTATCAATATATATATTGAACCATACACACATAGAGTATGCATATAGAAGAATATAAGTCGATAGGATCGGTATATAAGCGCGTGCCGAGAACGAGGCGCCGTACGATTAAAAGCCGCATTCAATATAAACAGCACATAAGTGAGAGTTTCTCTATATAATGATAATAATATCTAGATATACAAATATATATATACCTAACAGTAACAACAATATATACTTGAGGGTCTATGGTAATTTGAATCCTAGCTTTTCTCTTAAACAAAACCTCTAAACGCAAAATTAAGATGAGGCTCGACATATTACTCTACAATCTAGTAATCTACGTTATCATTTTTCAAAAATATTTATTTGTTTAAGAGGGGTTTGCACTTTTTTCTTTATCAGACTCAAGTCGACGAACGGTACTATATTTGTTGCACTTGCGCAGTAAATAGAAATTTTGGCCGAGTTTTTTTTTTCTCGAGCAAACGGATATTATTAAAAAATTAAATTGCACTTCGCTAAATTAGAGGATAGTGCATCTATGTGCAGTCTGTAGTTTGTATTTAAAAATTTTGTTTCCGAAAATATTTGAAAACTCCTTGTTAAGAGAAAAGTTTCGATTTATTGCGCAAGTGCAACAAAAATAGTATCGTTGACTTGAGTGTGATAGAAAAAAAAGTTAAGACCCCTCTTAAATTATTTTCGAAAAATAAATACCAAGACAGCGTATTGCCAATAATATAAAACGAAATAATAAAGAGAGAATATGTATTCATATGTTAACAGTTGTCTCTCTTTTCTCAGCTCATTTTGCACTTACGTCAGATGAACTCGACTCCGTGAGAAAAACTCGACTTCTCTTACATTTTGTGTATACATACATATATACATATATCTTGTATACAGATAATTCTCAACATACATCTACATATATGTATATATGTATAGAAACTATTAACACAGCGAGTACATTGTGCCAGGTCATTTGAATCTCTGGCGTCTGTTACATTACATTAGCAAAAGAGTGATATCTATTACCCATACTCTACTCTACTCTTTTACTCTCTAGTCTCTATTTATACTCAATTGGTTAAAGTCACACGATATACTGAAGAATCGAGTAATCAGCATTTCATTCATTCACATCACGCTGCAGAAGTTACAATAATGTTATATATTATAACACTATCGTAAATATAATTTGCATTCATTTGTAACACGTTTTAAATATTTCAACTATTTATTATATACCTATATTATTTATGATAAAAAATTATCAATAAATACATCACTGATTCAAACATCAGTTAAATGTAATAAATAAATTTTAAATAAAAAATAAATACGTAAATCATATGACCCTTGTCCTTTAGTAAATGTCGCCAGGCAACTTGAATTGCATATTAGACACACACACATATATGTACATAAATATATTAAACAACAGCTGAGAGTTCATTGTACATTGTATTATTTAAAAAAAAACGCTTAAATGTATTTAATAGCTGTATCACCACTATTTTTATTCGTCAATTATATATATATATAAAGAAGATAGTAATAATATATAATATAAGACGATGAAGAGTATAAATGTATACGAGGGCGGAACAACAGTATATATAACCTGGATATCCGGTATTTTTCAATCAGTTCTCATGGGAAGTAAAACACGTGGTTCTGTTTCGCTTGCAATCAACTATAATTCCATTTGTAAATGTCATTTGTCTTTTTAGGGTTTGGGGATTAAACCCACGGTGTTTTCCCCTCAACACCCGGTCTATATAGCGTGTCAACTATATAGTATTGTCTGTTATACAGCTAGTCTAGTCTACTCGAGCCCCGCATTATTATTTCAGTATAAACTCTTGTGGATAAATTGACGCGTGCGAAGTAATATTACGAGTCAGGGGAGAAATTCTAGCGGTTTATATATATTATATGATGATCAAAAAAAAAATAATAAAAGGGGATGATACTTGTAGCGTCGTATTATTTCTCTAGTGAGTTGGATTTTCAGAGTAGAGGTTAAATTATACAACTATGACACTACTGTTTATATATCTATATATAAAACATACATACATAGATACATACAAATACAAGTGAGTATGCATATGGATTGAAGGGGTAGGGGGGACGTAAGAAGATGCAGGGGGGCTCAAAACGATTTCGTGGCTCGTGCTACGGTGTGACATATGTTCTCGGGACAGCTGATGTACTAATAAGGCCCCTCAAGCATGCGCCCGGGTGTGCAATTGAGATCGGCACATGGGAAAGTATTTAATAGACAAAAAAAAAATAAGAAAAAAAAACATATATACGCACATACGCTCACAGAGGGGAATCAAGCGGAAAAGGTATGTGAGAAAATTTGCAGGAACGTCAGCGGGTCGACGACACGCTATGCGGTAATTTACCAAATATTTTAGTTATTAAAATTGTATGTTTTTTTTTTTTTTTTATACATCTCTCTGTAAATTTTCAAACGAATAATCAAGTATTGAAAATTTTGTGCATAATTATTGAGTCAATGTTTTTTTTTTTTATTTGAATAAAAAAATTCAGGACATTTAAATAATTAATTATAATAAAAACAGGTTAATGCAAATTAAAAAAAAAAAAAAAAAAAAACATGACAAAATAATAAAACGTAATCTAACACGATATTAAAATTAGTGTAGACATGAAACGTAGTTTCTATTTTTTTAATCAAACTCTATTCATGAATAAAACATAACACGATTGGGCAGTACAATATATACTACAAGTAAACTACACACTAGGTACATATATAACATGTACATGTACATGTAATATATAGATCTTTCTCTCTCATACCGAATGAGGCCAAGTTGAGCCAAGTGTTCCTACTGATAAGCAACACACACGGCTTGAGTTATTTCCTTCCGTCTGATTGTACCTCGATGTAATTCACGCCACGTGCTAAAACCCACGGCGCGTGCTGTCGCGTTTCGTTTTTCTGTCGACCAAGGGCTATATAACGAATACGTGATTTTTTCAGCTAGATATATATAGTCCTATATCATGAGCCCCTTATAAAAACTCATTGTACACGTGTTCTAACATTAACTGGCCCCACGAGAGCTTTTCATTTCTATTCGTTTTGCAAATTCGACTTGCATTATTCACTCTCTCTCTTTTTCTCTATTTCTCTCGTTAGGTTTTTTTTTATTTTCTCTATCTAATTCTGTATCCTCCCGAGTGATTTCGAATAAAACTTACGCACGTGCTCGTAAATTGACGCGGAAATTTTCACAACACGTGCACACATACGTATCTACTGGCATCGACTATTATTTAGACAATCGATGTATCATTTTAATGAACTGAAATTCTTCTTCATCAATACATCATCATTATTATTATTATTATTATTATTATATACGGAGCTACGAAGAGATAATCACCGATTATCTATGGTATATTATAAAGATTTAAGTTTACCATATCAAGCATAATAAATGCAAATTTTTTATTACGAATTTTTTTTTCATCATTTAATCACCCATAAGTATCTTAAATGATGTTGGTAAAAAAATAGTCAATAATGAATAAAAAAAAGCGAATATAAAAAAAAAATAATGTATTAAAATTGCGGTTTAATATCGTAAATTAAACGCCAGAGGTAAGATAGTAGTAAAATGCAGTAGCAATCAAGCTACTAGACGATCCAGATAAGCGAACGCGAGAGATGCGAGTAGAGTGGAAGTACCAGTAGTGTTTCGCTATAATTATATATTTGCAAACGACTTTTAAATGCCGTGGTGTTGAGGAGAAATAAATGAGAATAGATAGACCAAGAAGTTGATGGCTAAAAAAAAACGTAAAAATAAAAAAAATCATAAAAGCGACGCGGCGAAAAGGAATAAATATTAGGGAGGAATTAAAAAAAAAAAGAAAAAGAAAAGGAACATAAAAATTAAAAAGACATAAGAGGATGTGTAATTCTCCGGGAAGCTGGCAGTTTTAAAACGATTGCTGAGAGTAGTCTATAGTATGTATATATATATGTATACATGTATGTATATATAATATGCGTGTGTCTTGAAAGCTAAATACTGACAGAGAAGAAACATTTAAAAAACATCTGAAATGGTTGCCAGTCGTTTCTCAGGACTTAAGATTACTTTATGCACGAAGTTGTAATTTTTTTTTTTTTTTTTTCATTTTTATACATTTTTCAAGTCTCACGATGTTTATACATCTGTGTATGTCTTTTAATTAAAATTAAATGCGAGTATGTATATTTTAAAAGCCAAAAATACTCGTAAAAAATAATTACACAAAAATCTTTGAAATTTTTTTTAGTTATTAATATTCATTTAACAAAATTATATGTAGATAAATATAAATATATATGCATATATTATTTTTACTACATTTAAATTATATAAAATCACGGTATGTAATTAAGCTAAACAAGGAATAGCGACATATACATACATTATAAATTTAAAAAAGTTATCGAATAAAATTAAGATTTAAAAAAAAAATGAATTGATTTTTTTATGTTCAGTGTAATCGTTGTTTTATGACCCAAATAATATCTGTTGTAGGTAAATAAAATGTATTGTTATAAAATTAATAAAATAATTGAAATAATTGGCAATAAGGTGTAATTGGATTTCCAAGGATAATCCACGCGTGACTGACTTACAATTGATATCACGCGCAAGCGGATAAAACCTACATCTATATACATGTATAAAAAAATATATATATATATACATATATATGTGCCCACGAATCGTGCTTCGTGCGGTTTCTTCTTATATTACCAACACTAATATAAGAGGCCACTATAAACTACATATATGACTCTTTCACCTCTGGTGTAGTCATTAAGCGACGCTCGTCTTGAGATGATTAATCGTACAACGAGCGAATTGCATGGTCACTTATCCCTACGTAACGTACGTTCAAATGAATTTAAAAGTGCAACTGAGCGAGAGAACGAACGAAGGAACGAACAAGTGACTGAACAATCAAGAAGGGAACGCCCGTGCAATTCAACATTGCGCACTTAATATAACCAGAGTCCGAGCCAAAGGGGAACCGTAATCACGAAAGCTCAATAAGTAAAAAGTTAAATAACAAACTTGGTATCCAACAGCTAACACAGTACTTGTACATACATCCGTAGTATATATTATACCTCTAACTCATTACAGAATAAAAAATATATATAGAAATAAAATTCAATCAGATGCTTAAGAAATAGATTACCCTCACGATCAATTCAAATCACAAGTCGGCAATAAAAAAGTTTATAGAAAAGTACTGTACGATAGCGATAAGTAGACATCACGAATCAAAAGGTATAAGATGGAGTGAAATGCTCGGGTTTACATAAAAAAAAGGTAATATATGTAATAATAAAAAAGTACCAAGTGTAGACGTACAGTGGTTTGAAAATGACTCAAAAGTGTGTGAGAAAAAATATAAAAAAAGTTAAATGATTACTAGAGAAAACCCGTTGAGAGGCCGTGCCGGTAAAGGCTTAAGTTGAATCGAGGAGAAGAGTAGCAACTTTGAGATATGAGTTCATATCACGTAGTTGTGAATAAGCGAATAGACTGGGACGGATGTATCCATGACATCACTCAAGTTGAAGAAAGACAAAAAGTTATTCCAAGTATATATATATATATATATACATATATATATATATATATATGTATGTATAGATGGGTGTATTGTAGTTATCGTAGTGCATTGCGCGTTTAACCAACAGTTAGTATGTATAGAGAGTAAAGAACAAGGATACTTAAGTATCAGTAATGTTTAAGAAAAAGACAGTAAAACGGTGACGATGGCTTGGTGTGGGCGCGTGTCTGGCAGCTGCCGCTTACAGGTGGTGTGCTTGCTTGGGAACCAAGCTCCACGGCGCGTTCCCACGGAAGGCTCGTCCCCCATCACCAAACCCCGATATCTTTCCCCTCTATTCCATCCCTACCATCGTTCACTCATGCTCCCGTATATAAGGATGCCTGCAACATCGTCAACTCCACATTTCTACTTTGACTCTTGTACGGTGCGCTTCAAAAGCAATCTTTAAACCACCGCACGCGGTTATATATTTTTATACAAAATATATACATACATACATACATATTATTAAACTATTTGATAATTTTATCAATCACACGTTATAAAAGTGTTAACGCGTAATTGCTATTAGTTCACTTTGATACACACCAATAAGTGAATTGATTTTTTAAAAATATTGTCTGGACACTTGTGTTATTATTTGTTGTCGCGATCACCTGTGACGTGTTCAACACTAAGTGACTTATTGAAAGGATTAATTTTTTATCAATAATTATTATCAACAATAACAAGATGCAGATGCACGAGCAAATGATGATTGTCGATGGACAGGAACAGCCGATCTCCAGAACTTATCAGTACAGAAAGGTAAAGATCAATTCATTAAATTAAAAAAAAATTTTTTAATTTTTTCAAAAATCAATTTGCTTTGAAAAATTAAAAATCTATAATTATTATCAATAAACTCAGTGACTAATGGTGATTATTATTTTTTTTTACGTAGGTCATGAAACCAATGCTTGAACGAAAACGACGGGCTCGTATCAATCGGTGTCTAGATGAGCTGAAGGACCTGATGGTCACTGCACTTGCTGGTGACGGAGAGAACGTTGCTAAACTCGAGAAAGCCGATATTCTTGAACTAACAGTACGTCATCTTCACAAACTACAACGTCAGCAACGTCTGTCAGCAAATCCCGTACTCGACTCAGATCGTTTCCGTGCCGGTTACACTCACTGTGCCAACGAAGTCAGCCGCTGTCTTGCTGAAACACCCGGAGTAGACGTGGCACTGGGTACCAAGCTGATGACACATCTCGGTCACAAGCTTATCTCAATGGACAAAACCGGACCACTTACTATTCATGTATCAGCACCACCACCACCACCACAGTCATCACCATCAGTGTGCAGCGAGTCATCAAATTCATCGGAATACTCCATGCCATTGACACCAGCCTCCAGTCAACCATCACCAGTTGGAAGATCAGCAGAAGGTGAAACAAATATTTCAACACAAACTCATCAGGGATTACTAAAAGTTGTTAAACCCAATGAAGCTGTCTGGCGACCATGGTAATGAAAATTATCAAAGTCATCAATTTAATTAAGATTAATGACCTCACACTACATACCACTGTTGTTATATAAATAAGTAAATATACGTATATATATATATTGACTGTGAAAATTGGCCGAATTACTCAGGGCAGACAGCCAACTGTGCAGTCGAATTAAATTCTACTGTTAACAAAAAATAATTAAGAAGAAAAAGAAGAAGAAGAAGAAGAAGAAGAAGAAGAAGAAGACGACAAAGAAAATATAATAATTATTTAAAGACTTCTGCTGAGCTAAAATGTCTATACAATTGTTAATAAAATTGGTGATGATATAGACGACTGGACTGTGATTCAACGGAGGTCCTAATAATTACACGTTGGTCTGGGATCAAGCAAGAAAATCAAGACTAACGAAGAATAAATAATTGTTTATTCTTCAATCAACGATACTGAATGATTATTTAAATTTATTAAAGTATAGTAGATTTAATTAGATAAATTAAGACACCTCGAATTGCTCAAATCGATCTATTGGTATCAATATATTAGAAGAAGAAAAAAAAAAGAAAGATAAATACCAAGGAAACGATTCTTAAAATAGCAAATCATTTCAATAGAATTTGTTTTAGGAGAGATTAAGACACTCTGATCTCGTTAATTGTCAAGGCCACTTTTAATGTGTGTGGTTATATTTTAAATGAATATGCCAAGTGGTTAAGCTTTAATTTACTCTTATTGGTAAAGAGTTTAAATATTTTTTTTACTCTTACATTTTATTGTACTGTTTAATTTCATACTTTTATTAATCAAGTAATTTTTTTAAAACTGTTTCGGCGCAAGTAGATTCTTATATTTATCATTGATTAATTATTGATTATTAGTTATGATTATTACTATTATTATTTTTTGATTATTAAATTTTAAATATGTAAATGAGCGAGTGCAATGTTGTTAATTATTAATTTAAGCGCCGAAATTTATGCGCCTCGCCTCGGTCTGTTGTAAAAAAAATATTTTTTCACAAAATATCGATCATTGGATCCTTGAAAATTTAAACCGTCATTTTTTGGGTAAATAAAATTAATTTTAAAAAATGACCGAGTAGAGGGTCTTGTGATAGAGAAACGAGTACCTGTGATATTTAAATGTAAAAAGAGTTCCAGTTGGTAGAAGATGATATTAGATTTTTTAAAATAATATAAATAAAGAATTTGATTAATTTCAACATAAATTACCTTGAACTTCATTTATTTTAGTAATTATACAACCCTGACCTAGCCTATCCTTACTATTCATTATATATCTATATATATATTTTTTATTTTGACATCGTTTCAAGTTTGATGAATCATTTTATTATAATTGATGCTGTTTTTAAATCTTTGTAACATTAACTAAAATTTTATGAGTCACTATTAGAAAAATTATATTTTTAAATTTCTTATAAATTTTTTTTCTTAAATAAACAAAAAAAAATTTAATATAAAATTACTATTCAAAATGCATAAGAATTTTTAACGAGTATGAATGTTGCGGACATCAGACAAATTTAAAATTATAAATAAATAGAGTAAATAATTAATAAAAATAAAATTCAAAAAAATGGGCATTTAAAAAATTTAAAAATTAATAAGTGTATTTTTTTAAAATTATTTACTCTATTTATAATTTTAAATTCGCCTGATGCCTGCTACATTCACACTTGTGAATTTTTAAATGTTTTTTTTTATTGTGTAATTTTTTACTAAAAATTCGAAATTTTAATTTTACTCATAACTGATAATGGACACTGATTTAAATTAATGATATATTTTTATAAATATAGAATCACAAAAAAAATGTGTGATAAAAAATTTTTAATAAATAATGAGAAATAAAATTACGTCATGTCATAAAAAATTTATAAATTTAAATAATGAAAGAAAAAAAATAGTCGTGTGAAGGATAATTATTATAAATAATAATAATAATGTATTGATAAAACTCACATGATAAAATATATTCAGGTAAAACAAGTTGTTATGATCATAATAAAAAAAATGCCGGATATTATTTTAAATGGCGCGAAAAAAAATAATAAAACTAAGTAAACAGGATAACTTATAATAATTTTAATTACGAGTAGATTAATCATCGACAAACTTAGAAAGGCCACTGAAATGAGTTACGTTAAGGTTTGATCGATTTAACGCGAACTGACATTGAACTAAAAATTGTCGAAGCAACAGTGTGTCGTGTGTCATACACGTGCAGTAACGCTAAAAAATTAGCAAATATGGTTATGACGACGTTTGTCCTCATATTTTTCACTGTATGACTCTTTTCATTATTTGTCTTATATATACTCGAAGCTCAAGTACTGGGGAATATGTATAATAGATAATATTATAGTAAAAAATAAAAATTACTCACTTTTTTGGCAGTTTATTAGGAGGACAGCTGTACACGTGCTGGAACTCGGGAGCACTACAACGCTATGCGGCCATTTTGTGAATTTTTAAGCACGAGAGTCTACAGTTCGCGCGCTTTTCGATCGATACCTATCACAACTTTGTTGCCAACCTTTGGTAACTAAGCTTCACTTGATATTTATCATATTTTGGTATTTTAAAACTGGATAATGGCGGGAGTTAGTGAATTTATTTTTTTAAAATTATGAGTGTGAATGTAACTGACAAGTAGCAATTTTTTAAATTTTTTAATAAATAAATAAAATGCCTGTAGAGTGAAAATTAAAAAATGCGTATTTAGATCAATAAAAAATCAGTTAGTGCATTTTTTTAAATTTCAATAAGTATGAATGTAGCAGACATCAGACAAATTCAAAATTATAAATAAATAGAGTAAATAATTAAATAAATAATATTTCAAAAAAATGCACTTTTAATTGCAAAATTTTATAAATGTTCAATTTTGGAAAATTTTATTTTATTAATTATTTATTCTATTAATTTATAATTTTAAATTTATTTGAAGTCTGCTACATTCTCACTCATAAATTTCATTATTTTGATTTATTTATTTAAAATTAGTAAAATGTCTCATGTCTACTACATTTACTCTCATATAAAATTATGTTTAAAAAATTTTAGAGATTTATTTTTATTTTTTTATTTAAAAATTATTTTTGAGAATTTTTTATCACGGATTAATTTTATGATTCAAAAAATTTTAAAAGACTAATTAATTTAAAAATAATTGTTTAAAAAAAAACCAGAATTATGATTCTGAAGTCAGCCGACGTTTAATAATTTTTCGATTTTTTTTTTCAAGAAATCAATTACAAAAAAAAAAATTTTAAACTGCATCTATAACTTTTTTTTCATTTTCTATATGAACATTTTTTTTTTATAATTAATTTGTTAAAAAAATTCCAAAAACTGTTAATTGTCAACTAATTTAAGGATTATCCCGCATTAATTATAAAGAAATTAATTATTTTTTTGAAAAATATTACTGAAATATTAACACGACAACGACACTCAGTAACTGTTACTGAATATTACACGACTGCCGACACTTTTAACTAAACAAACACTCGCACTTATTAACACTCAAAACTGTAAATCACTTAATTGTAACATTATCACTTGAATTTATCACTTATTTAATCATAAACGCACAACAAGTTCATAATTTAATTATCATTATTTATATGAAACACAAACACTTTGGACACTGTACCTAACTTTACTATATTATAATTAAACTTTCAATTGTCACTCGTTAATTTATACAAATTATTACTTTAAAAGCTACGAAGAAATTATTTAAATACTTTTTATACCGAAACAATGAATAGTAATTATTAAAAAAACAAATGATTCACGCCGATCATCGCGTCTTGTCTAACAGGCGCATTTCCGTTGAGAACTGAATAAAAAATGGCTGATCAGCGCAGCGTCGTGGGGGTAAGCGCGCAGCGTCCATTGGCTGGCATGCTTGCGCGCGCATGGTTTATTCTACCGCGGAAATTTAAATTTCTATTTAAATTTTGAGCATTAGCCATTTTATTATCAATGGTCGATAAAATAAATTCTCAACGTATAAATAAATATCATTCTTATTATTTTATTATTCGTTTTAATGACAAAAAACAATGGCCGCTTCAAAAAATTTGAAAATATAAAAATTTTATGAGTATGAATGTAGCAGATATGAGATAAATTTTAAATTACAAATAAACGAAGTAAACAATTAAAAATATAAAAATAAAAAAAATGCACATACTGATTTTCAAATTATATAAATGCGTATTTTTTAAAAATTTTATTAAATTCAAGTTTAAATCATTTATTTCAAAATTTAAAAAATTGACAACTGTCAGCTACACTCAGACTCATAAAATTTTCAATTAATTTCTAATAGACAATCATTATTATTATTATAATAATCATGACCTAGTGCAATATAAATTCTAACGTTGTCATCCCTGATAATTTCAACAGCAGCAGCTCCTTGTACTTAAATATTTCAATAGACGGCGCTGCTAAAAGAAAGAAGACTTACTCACACATACAGACATTGAAACTCATCTACCGGTATATTCTATATTTACATGTGCATATAATAGACGAGCACACAAACACAAAAACGAGTATCTGTAGGTTGTGTATTGTATGTGTAGGAATCCATCGTGGTCGTGGGACTCCATAACGCCATATTGCCTGGTAAGCGAGTCAACGAAAAAACATTTGTGCTCACGTGAAATTTATAAAATTAACATTATAAATAAATATAAACAATAATTAAGTGGACTGTGTCATACAGATAATTGATATTCGGATACAATCACCAACAATATTATCCCAAGTATCATAATAATTGGTAAGTTAATATATATAAAAAAATATATTATACCGGCGTCTATATATTATCGCCGCCCTCGTGTGCATATACGACTGCCGCACGGCTTTTTTTCATTTTATTTTTTTTATTTATTATACAATATGTTTACAGTTTATTTATCTCGCCAAAATAACATTTAAATACCCAGGTCATTAAACTACAGTTCTTTTATTTACAAATATATCATATCCTTACTTTCTCAATTTATTTTTATTTGTGATAACGTTTTATAAATATCTTCCGGCATTTGAGTCGCTCATGGTGAGGACAATATGGACGCAAATGAATTCCAAAACGCAACATTTATTTAATTCAACTTCATTTTTTTACTGTCTAATAAATCTATCATTTTTAATACTTCCACTTCAACTATATTATTCATAAACATATCAAAACAACATTAATTATTTATTTATTTATCTACAAATTAATTGTTTTTTTTTTGCAATTATTTATAATTTTATTATCTTATTAAATTATCTATACATCGAGTACAGATAATTTATAATAAATTAATGTATGATTTAATGATATGTGTAAGTAACGCATAACATTCTTTGTACTTTTGCTGTGTAATGCATAATTGTTTGATTTTCTTTTTTTTTTTTTTTTTTTTTTTCAAATACTAGCTATTACTACTTCTTATGCAATTGCAATTACGAATACAATAATACTGTTTATTATTTTTCAGTACGAGTTTGTTTTGTTTAATTTATTTATTTATGTTGATAAGTAGTTCGGTTCGGATCAAATTACTCTAATACTTTGTTTTCACCACATGTTAATTCATTTTTATGATACTCAAGTTAGCAGACGTCTAATAATTTTTGAATTTTTTTTTAAACGATAAAATACAGAAAAAAAATATTTCAAAAAATTGCACCTATAGTTTTTTAAATTCTCTACATGTGCATATTTTTATTTTTTTTTTTTTCTAAAATTAAATTGTTGAAAAAAAAATTCAAAATTTTTTAACTGTCTGCTAACTTCAGGATCATTTCATTTTTTAATCATACTTATCAATATATTTATATAAATTTTTTTTTGACAATTATAAAAAAAAACGGTAGTTGATAGCGGATATTTTTATTTATTTTTATTAATTTTTATCAGTATAAAATATTTATTTTTATTTCCGCTGTATGTAATATATAAATGATTAAATATCTGATAGATTTACTAAACAAAACAATATTTAGTTTTATTAGTGTGAGATAATTAATGTTATTATTTAATTGTTGATCTAACTTGTTAATTAGGTCGTGAATTAGATGTGGTGTCTGTCCTGTAATTATTTCATTGGTATATAACAATATCTTAATTTATTTTAGGTCTTATATTATTATTAATTATTGTGTGTATGGGAAGGAAATAATAATTCGGGCAGTTATTGACACAGATGATATTAAACACTGATAATATATTTTTATAAAATGTGTGCTCAATAATAATTGAGTTAATTAAATGATTTCAATCATTTGTAGAATTTTTTTTAATGATTTTAAATTTTATTACAATGGTTCTTATTCATGATACTGAAGTTAGCCGATGTCTAATAATTTTTGGATTTTTTTCAGTGATTAATAAAAAAAAAATATTTAAAAAAATTGCACCTGTAGTTTATTAAATTTTGTACATGTGCATATTTTTAGTTTTTTTAAAATTTATTTCTGAAACTTGTTTATCGTCTGTTAACTTCTGGATCATTCTTATATGATACTGAAGTCAGCCAACGTCTAATGATTTTTCGATTTATTTCAAAAAGATAAATAATAATAAAAATTGCATCTATAGTTTATTGAATTTTCTACGTGTGCATATTTTTATTTTTTTTTGTAATTTATTTTTGAAAATTGTTAATCGCCTGTTAACTTCTGGAACATTCTTATTCAAGACAAAAATATTTTTTGTTAGAGGAAACGCCACCCATTTTCTTTTTCACATTTAAAGAAATTTATCGAGCGATTTTAAGTCTTTTGATTTTAGAAAATCCTAAAAATTCATGTAATTCGACTGCTTAAGGAATAGTTTCGGATTTGGGGGGTAGTCTAAGATTTTCCACTGACATACCAGCATTTATATGCGAAAAATTTTAGAAATCTAGTCATCCAGTAGATTTTTTTTTTTTCATTACGCAAAAAACGTTTTGATCTTCGGAAGCATGAAAAAAATTTTTTTTTTAATTTATAATTTTTATCAATAAATTAAATTGAATTGAATATAATCTTCTGCAGTCACTTTTTAAATTGTAGTTTAGGATTTTTGATAAAGAAAATTAATCTACAAAATTGTGAAATGAATTTATTTATGAGAATACTTTACAGATATTTAATACTACGGAAATGGAGGGAGTAACATAAATTTGCTTACTACAAAAATAGCCTTGACAATAACATCAAGTTTTTATAATTTATAAGAGAAAGCTAAAAAAGTCATTTGTATTTTGAGTGACGATAATTTTTTTTTACTTCTACTTTATTATTACAAACACGTGTAGACATACAGTTTGTTTTGGGAACTTTAATTTTTTTTTTTTTTTTTCATTTATTTTATTTATAATTTCTTTATCTTTATACAACAACACGTTTTTGCATAATAATATTATTTCTCATATTAATTATTATGAATACTTAATTTAATTAATTCTGAAAAAATTGAAAATAATTTTAATTATCATGCGAAATATAAACAGTAAAGTATTTTCAAAATCAATTGGCTTATGAAAGTTTTATACAAAATTATAATTAATAAGTAACATAATTAAATTTGTTTTATTTTATCAAATCGTCGATGTTTAAAAAAAAATATTTTAATCAAAATCAAATAATATTTATTGATACGTAACATTTTTTTTTTGAACTAATAAATTATGAAAAAATATTTTGATCATTTATTAATTTTCGATCAATAATAACCGTCATAAAAATTTATTTTTAAAATTATCGATAAAAATCGAGCGTAAAATTAAACAATAAATATTTAAAAATTTTTAATTTTAATGAACAAACAGGTAAAATTATTTCAACCTCAATAAATTACTAAGTTATTAAACTCATAAAAACTTTGCTTTAAAGCAAATAATATTTATTTAATAATTATATATATTCGAACGTACAAAAAATTATTTTAGCTTCATATAATCTGACAAGTTGATAAATAATAAAATATCTTTTTTTTTATCAGTAGTACATAGAAAAAAAAGAATTTCTTGATGCAAAAAATATTTTTCACTATGAATTAAAATTTTCTTAGGGTAAGAAAAAATTTTTTGGCGCAAAAAATTTTTTCTTGCTCCAAAAAAATTTTTATTTTTTATTTATAATGCAAAAATATTAGTAAGGATAAATTTTACTTGAAATTACTTATTTAAAAAATTTAATTTACAATCGGAAACGTTTATTAATAGTTTTTTAAATCCAATATGTAAACAATATAATGATATAGACCATAATTTAAATTGTTAACAAGCTTTAAAAAGTAATAATGAAAAAGTAGTTTAAAAATCATTTCTTATCGTCTCGCTTAATTATCGATTATCGTAAGCTCACTGATAATTTGACTGTTTTATAATAGCGACTCACATTGAAGCCGTTACCTCATTCGAATAGTGAAAATTTTATCAGACAACTATAACATAAAATAATTTTTCCACTCGAAAAATACTCAAATAAATGAATAACGTGTTAGTAAATTTAAAAACTTTCTTTATGATATATTTTCCTACACGCAAAAAAGAGCAGTTGAAAAATTACAGTTTCTACTGTAAATCAGGCTTTCCGGGTAAAAATCTGTAAACATTAAAGTTCAAACTGTAATTTTAGAAATTTGTTGTAGCAATAAAATTAATACAATTTTAAGCAGCAAATTTTACAGTTTAAATCGACAATATCGAGTTTGAAACTGTAATATTTGTTATTTCTGTAAAATTTACTGATAAAAAATGTAATTTCTACAGTTTCAGACTCGGAGCGCTATAGTACTAATTAATACTATACGAAACTGTAATTTTTCAACTGCTCTTTTTTCCGTGTAGTCCCACAGGGGAGCATCTCTGATACCTGCTCCGAAAAGCTAGACATTCATCAATTTTAACTTTTTCTTCTTCAAAGGACCGTCGATGTTTTTTTTAATTCTCTCTTCTCTAATCCTCTGTCGAATGGTCAAAAATTTTTATTTTTTTTTATCTGTGTAAATTATCTAATACCCGTGAACTTTTCGGTTACTTCACTGATTAAAACCATATATACTAAAACTACTACATCCATATATAAAAATATATAACTAGTTAAAGTTGTTAGTTAACTTGACTGACATTCCAAGCTTACATTGAATTACCAATACCTTTGTATGCTTTACGTCACGTTGTTATCATGCATTGGAATCTGTTGAGACAAGTGAACTAGGATTTTCTACATTCTATTCCTATACTATTACTTGTTATTATTCTTTCACTTTGATCAAGTGGTCAAGTTATAATAACAATAAATAAAAAAATTTATTGAATATAACGTGAAAATATTTCCTGTTAATTTTTATTTCAATTTTCTTAGACTACTACGTATCAATTGCAATAAATTAGTTTCTTACACTGCGAAAAATCAGGAGTGAATGCAGATTTTATTCAAATCCGGATTCACTCAGAGTTTCGGAAGAAAACTTCAGAGTAAATTTCACTCCAAGAGAATTAAATAACTAAGCAGTCATCTGCTTCGCCTTCACTCCCAAAATTTTTTAGTGTATTGCCTGCATTGTAAAAAATTTACGGAGTAAATGTGGAGCGGATGACTGTATTTTTAATCCCCTTTGAGTAAAATTCACTCCGAAGAAGAGTTTATTTTTGAGTTTAGTATAAAAACTCCAAATTGGAGTGAATGCGGATTTAAATAAAATCCAGATCACTCTGAAATCACTCAGCTGAGAAAACAAACTCTCTATTTACTCCGTATGCAGAGTGATTTTTTTACCTCCGGAATTCCAAGTGATGATTTTGAATTCAAATAAAATCTGTAGTCACTCCGAATTCACTCCCAATTTTTTACAGTACATATATATTACTTGTTTCTTAATTTATATAGTTCATTTTTTTCCACGTATGATATATAAAACCACGTTTTATTGTTGTTTATTTTTTTTTTTTTTTCTTATCAACAACATTGTTAACAATGTTTATGTATAAATGTTAGCAAACTCATAACTTTATCAATATTGAATAATAAATAACAACAAAAAACAATAGAGGGCAATTTGAAACGGGCAAATCGAGGTAATAGTCTTAGTACCTGTGGTAGCTCTTATCTGGTTATTCTCGCCTGATATAAAGTCGAACGGCACGACGACCGCTGCCTGCTGCTCGAGTTGTGGATATTATTATTATACATTACATGTAGACACGTAGTATTCGATGGCTGTTTCGCGGCGCGGCGCGTCTGCGTTCCGCTGTGGGTAGACCAGTTTTCAGTCGCCTTTCTGCTGTAAGACCACGTGCAGGAAGTTTAAGTCGTTACTCTGTCATAGACCGCAGTATCACGATCGCTGCTCGCGGACACCTTATAATAATTATCACGCTCAACATTTTTTTTCTTATTTTAATTTCAAATTTATTTATTGCTCTTATTATTCACCATCGAGTATACCGACGATTTCTAATTCAATTTATCAAGTTATTATATTTTGTTTATTTTAATTATAATCAATATGGCTTTTACTTCGGTAAGTTCACAATAATTCAATTTTTATTTTTTTCCCGCAAAAAAATTGAAAAATTTCGGAGCTCATTAATTCCATATTGAATATAATCCGATAGAAAATAATTTACCGGTTTAAAATAAATTATTTTTATCACAAAAAAAGTTTTATAAATAAATCCTCAAAATTATAACTAATTTGTAATTTAAGCTGTAATTTAATTGAATTGATCTCAATATTATGTAAACCATATGTCCCAGTTGGTGTATTAATACATTAATACATGAGTATCGATTGATTGATTCAAAGACCAAGTTGATAAAAATTAATTTACCGTAATTTATTGTATTCGTTGTATTGTTAGACAGTTGATTATTAGTTTTTTATAATTTATTGTTTTTTTTTACGCTGTATTATCACTATCACTATTACTATTATTATTATTATTAGCAGTAAAATTATTGGCGAAGTTTGTTAATATAGAGAATAGTTGTTATGTATACATGTACATATGTGAATGTATTGTGAAAAAGTTTAAATGATATTTAACGTCAGCTTGTGTGCATGCGAATTGGCCATAGGAATAAAACCGGTCGCCCGCACTTGAGGCAACTTCTCTGAGAAAGTTCAACGAGATTTTTGCTCTCGTATGTTACATTCTCTTCGGCCTCTTAGAGTCTGCCAATTCAAGAACACACGTGGCAAAATTTCTTCACCGCTCAATTATTATCGATCGATCGATCTATCGTTTTTTTTTCTTATTATTCTAATTTAAATCAATGTAAATACACTGATTTTTAAAATTATTCATGTTAGTGCCACGTAGCTTGTTTGAAAAATTTTATAACGAAAAATATATATCAGGATTAACGTGTATACAGGTTTAATGTGTATGTCTTTATCGGCAGTTATCGATAAATTAGTCAGTAATTTTAATAGCCCCGGGTTATTACGTTGATTTTTTTATTGTTCAAGTTAACAAAGTATGTTTTTTTTCTTATTCTCTTTGTTAGAAATTTAAAAAATAATTACAACTTTTAAAAGTTTGAATCATTAAAAAAATATATAATTACAAATAATTAAACGGAAATTTTGATTCGCTTTATTTATGAGTTTATTTTTTATTATTTCATTTATCAAAAAAAATTTTTTTTAGCTCTTAATATTTTTGCACAAAAACGGCTACCGTGGACACCAATCATGTCTGTCAAAAATTTGCAATTAATGAAGTGGAGTTTTCCGGCACTTGCTTTTATTATTGGGTTTTTTTGGTACAAACGTCGAGGAGTAGATCGAGTTGACCCCGGTGGGATATCCAAGTCGGATAAAAAATCATCAACAGTAACAACAACAACATCAACAGCTAATGAATCAAACGGTGAAATAAATATACCGAAAAATAATAATTTGAGTCTATACGACTCGGGAATTCACGTTGAAGATTCATTTAGTTCAATAAACACATTAAATCAAGTATCATTAAAAGAATCAGTTGTTACTTGTAGTCCGCGCAAAGTAAGTGAAAGCTTAGATATACCAATGAAGAAATCAGATTCAATGACAATGTCAATGTCAATGAGATCAAGAAAATCATCGGGTAACAGTTTACCTTGGTATGAAGACGTCGAGGATTTGCCTGAAATGAAGGAAATAGTATTGGGCAGTAATCCAAAATCATCAAATTTTGACTTGATGATTCGTAAAAAACCTCCAGTTATTCTTGAAAATATCGAGGACAATAACAATACAAGTTCTGACCCTGTCTCAGAGCAAGTTATTGTCAATAAAGTTGAATCAGTTGATAAGCAGGAACAAATTGAGAATAAAACCCAAGAGAAAGAGGGTAAAATTGAAGTAGAAGGAGAAGATCAAGAAGAATTAGAGCAAACAGTAGTTGCAACTCCTCAAATAAGATCACGTTCAATTAGCATTGAAACTTGTGATAAAACAAACGACACTGTTTCCACAACTGATGAGAGTAAAGCAGGACAAGCTTTATCTGAAAGAGATTCAGCAAATCATAGTCCTGTTTCTGGTGTATTGGACGGCAGTGTAAATGATGATATCAGAAGTGAAGGCAGTACAGACAGTGGAAAAGGTAATTTTATTTATTGTAGTATATTTTTATTTGCTAAAATTATTACTAACTCATATTTATTTATAAATAAACAGGTGGAAGTATTAATGGAAAAGTATCAAAAACTAATAACAAAATATTTTATGAATTTATAATTCCTGAAAAATACGTTGGAAAACTTATCGGAAGACAGGGATATTCAATAAAAAGTATCAATGACCAGGCAAATGTTAACATTACCATTGATTTTCATCCAACAGAAGAAGACTTGAGATTATGTATAATTGAAGGACTATCAGAAAATATTACGAGAGCATTAGACTTAATTAGACAAAAGTTTCCTAAAAAAAACTACTCAGACTTATCATTTGAACAAGTTAATATAACGACAACACCCAAAGAAATAATATGGGTGCCAGAATTAATGCAACTCCAATTAATTGACGGTCTCAATAATGATGTATTGGTGTGTCATATTTTACAACCAAATCGTTTATTCATACAATTACCCACACATCCTACGTATCCCACATTGAAGCTATTAGATTATAACATGACACAATTCTATAGCACTGTCGAATCACCTCATGTGCCAGACCAACTTAAGCGTAAGTGTCGTCATTCATTTATTCATTCAACAATCTACCCCTTCAATATCTGTCTTGTATCTCTCTATACTATAATTTCTCTTTTCTCCTTCACTCGCAAATTATTCATTATTTAATTGACCATAATAATTATTATCTATTTTTTAATTATCTTTATCAATTTACAGGTGGTATGATTGTCGTTGCACCCTGGTACGATAAATGGGTTAGAGCTTTTGTTGAAGAACCAGATGCTGAAGGTTTACAACATTTAGTGCGTTTAGTTGATCATGGTGGTTTCTGGACATTTGGCAGTTCTGAAATGCGTCAAATAAGATCTGAATTTCTTACATTGCCTTTCCAAACTTTAGAAGTTAATTTAGCCAATGTAAAACCTATTGCCGGTAAGTCTTATTCATTTTTTTACCTGATAACTTTTGTAGGATAAATTTGAAAATTATCTATTGCATTATTTCTTTGTTTTATCACAACTTTGTTAGACTTTGGTACACATAAACAATATTATTATAATTATAATTATAAGTAGACAAAAACATTACCCAATATCATGTGACATTACTTGATATCGCATTTGTGTGCAACCTTCTTATCAATTTTATTTTTATATGTATGTGTCTATTGTTAATTAATTTTCTCAAATCAACATTAAGTAACAACATCAAGAATTTAAATGTTAACAGTTATTATATTCTTCTATTGTCGGTAATTATAAATAATATTAGTCAAGGCTAACCGATATTTATAGACTGTTTTTTTATTTTATTTCAATAAGTCATGATACAGCGTTTCGACTACAGTAAGCCTGTGGCGTCTTCTGGTATCTAATGAAAAGTCATATAATACATGAAAAATTTTTCTTTAACTATAATTATTGTTTTATATAAATATATATAAATAGAACACTGTTTTACTCTTCATATGTAATTCAGAACTGTCGTCTTAGTCAACTTAACAATAATTAATAGGTTAAAATATTTTATCAATTCAAATTTTATCTGATTTTACCAACTGCTTATTTTTGCAAAACTTGATAATGAAATTAATTTTTATTAGTCAGTATTAGATTGGACATACTTTTGAATAAAGTATAGGGGTAGGTGAATAGTACGAACTTACGAATTATTCGTATCGAGTCGAATAACTCGTAAATTTTTAAATATTTTGAAACTTTCCGAATTCATAACTTCTTGAACAATTCGAAAATTTACGAATAATTCAAAAATTTTTCATTTCAACGACTTTAAGTTGTAATATTTTTTTCAATAGTTCAAATTATTGTCAGAGGCAGTGCTGCCAGATCGTGGGATATTTTTACCCCCTCTTGCCATTACACTCCATGCTATTTCACCACGGGAAGGGGTAAAAATATCCCACGATCTGGCAGCACTGGTCAGAGGTAAATAGAGCTCAGGCACAAATCTACGAAAAAATTATTTTTGATTACTTTATAACTAAGCTTTCCATTAAATAAAAAATTGAATATTTGAAAGTTGACCAAAATTTCTCGATTTTAATCGAGTAATTTGAAAAGTTACAAGTAAATCAAAAACTTTCGAATTTCAAAACGATTCGATTTGAACCCGATTCGCACACCTCTAATAAAATAACTACAAAAATAAATTATACTGATAATTGACTGTATTTATGTTAATTGATAATAATTTTTTTTTTTATAGGCGAATGGTCGCAAGAAGCGTACGATGTAGTAGCTCAACTTTGTAGTAATTGTATTAGTCAAGCACAGATTGAAGGATATATTGATACAGAAGTTTTCATCAGTTTATATATCACATTACCTAAATATGGGGTAAGTTAAGAAATTATTCACCATTATTATTTTTAATTAAGATTAATAAAATTGTTAATTTGTTTATTTTTCAGGTGATATCCCTTGCTGATGAATTAATAGCACGTGGTTACGCGGAGTCTGTAAGTTTTGAAGAATTATTAACAGAGCAATGTACGCCGTTGGTAGCATAATCTGTGTGATTTTTAAAATAGACTCCGTACCTGCGTAAGTCAGATAGATTTATTATTATTGATAATGATAAATAATTATAAATGTGTGATTAAAAGCGTAAATGTATGAATGATTTATATATTTAAATGGCAATAAGTTTATCGTTTCGTTTTAAAAACTTTTCATATTCATACTATTCATTATATTCAAACCAGTAACATTAAAATATTAAATACAAAGTTAAAACTTTTAAAATATCTCATTCAATTTGCTACAATCATTCGTTTAAAATTGATATTTATTTTTTCTCATGACATTTATAATTAATAATGCATGTTTATTTTTTTTCCACAATATTTTATCGGCGTTCTTTGAAAGTCGATTATAAGATATATAAGATTTGAAATTAATGTTTCGACTTTATTAAGACAATGTCTTATTAAACTTCATCACTTGAAGTATTTAATTGCAGCGCGTCTTATAAACTAAAAATAATAATTAGTTTGAGTGTTTAGAAACAGTAATTGATAATCAATAATGATAAATGATAAATATAAAAAAAAACAAAAATAATTTTTTCCGAATAGATTGAGTTGATTGTGGATGTTTTTTATGAGCCATAATTATTTCTTCTCGCATAATGACGATAGTTTTCTGCATTTATTATTCTTACTAAAGAATAAGAAAAAAAATAATTAAAGAGTGACATTTTTTCCGGATTGAATTCCCTTGAAAATATTTATTTAATTACAAGATAGAGTTGTGCTTTTTACGAGACTTTCAGTCTTAGTTTGGTCGTCATACATCTTCCTGTAAATATTGTATCATTATATATCCGCTTATTAAATATTTATACTTTATTATATATACTGATTAAGCGTATTAATAAATGGAATAAAAAATATGAAAACAAAAAAAAAAGTCGAGTATGATGGTAATAATGATGGTGAGGATAGTAATGAGTTTAGTCGTAGAAGTTGATGAAACTTGAGGGTCTCAGACAGTGTCCCCCACTTTTTAAAAATATGAAATCTCTTTCAACTATGAACATGAAGTTAGCCGACATCTAATAATTTTCGATTGTTTTTTTTCACCAAATCAATTGCAGAAAAAAAAAACTAAAAATATGCACATAAAGAAAATTTTAAAAACTATGGGCGTAAGTTTTTTAAATGTTTGTTTTTTTGAATTTATCATTTTTAAAAGAATTCAAAAATTATTAGACGTCGGCTAATTTCAGTATCATTTTCAATTACCATAAGCGTATGAAAAGTTTATTAATTAATTAAAATAAGTTAAAACCTTAATTAAAAAAAGAAAAGTTCCCCGAGATATAAAATTTAAAAAAAATTATCGCTGATATCAATGAGAAGTGAAATAAAATTTTTTGAATAAATTTCAGCTTAAAAAAATAGAAAATTCTAATTATAAAATTGACGTAAAAATTTTAGTGAAATTTATTTTCCAAATTTCGTTTAACTCCCAGTTGATATCAATTGTAATTTTTTTTTAAATCTACATCTCAGCGAAATTGCAAGTTGTCCTTTTTTCAATTAAGGTTTTAATTATTTTTTAATCAATTGATAAAATGATACGCTCACAATAATTGAAAGTCATTGCAAATTTTTAAAGAGTGAGAGGCACTGTAAGAATTACCTTAAGTATTACGCGTTTTGTTTATTATTATATTTGAATATCGCAAGTCATAGAAAAAATTGATTTTTTTTTTCTATATTTTTGTTAAAAGAAATAGAATCTGCGGCGATAAAATATAAAATATTTGTAATAACAATAATAATATTACATACTGAGCGTCAAAGACTCTCTACATATAATTAAAATATAACAATAATAAATCACGATAGCTGGGAGATGAAGTTTTCATGACGATGAATATAAAGATAATTAATAATAATAATAATAACAATAATATTTACAATTATAATGATAACAAAAGAAATAAGTATCATAGAATAGTAAAATTAATATTACAGAAAAAAAAAAAACATAAAAAATGAAAGAAAAATATTTTACAATGCCTCAAGTTATTAAAAAATGTTTATATAATTGTTATTCGATATTTTTTCATATAATTTTCATACGTAATTTTTGATATATATCTATCTAATAATTATAATAGTAATAATTATTATTATCTCGTTAATATTCGAGATATAATTTAAATTTTTGATATAAAAAAATATAAATAGTGATAGAGGAAAGAAAAAAAAAATAAAATTCATTGATTGAAGCAACTTAAATACTTATATAAATTTTCATACTAAATTTAATTGTATAAATATGAAAAGAAAAAATTAATAGTATAATTTTTTTTTTATTTTTATCTGCCAAGTAATTATGATATAAGTTTAGTTGTTTTACTTATTTGTTTATTAACTATAATTTATATTTTTATATTAATAATAATAATTACAGTCGTTAAGTCTCGTTGACGGTGCATTTTTAATTTTAAATTAAGAATTGTACATTATAAGAGACTGAATAAAATACGCATTAAATTTATTAAAAAAAAAAAAAGTAAATAAATAAAAAATGAAAAAAAAAAAAAAAAAATATTTGCGCAATTAATAATATTTGTGCTCAGCTTAACTTCCAATACTGTTTTTTATAACAAATGTTACATGAGATACACAGAAACTGTTGATTTCAGAACTGAAAATTTAAAAAAATAAATATTTTTCTAGGTATATTATTATTATAATTAAGAAATGGCTCATGAGTGATTACGACATATTATATAACCAACACGTCATTATCAACGAGATATTAGTAATTTTTTTCTTTTATTATTTTATTTTATTGCTTTTTTTTTAGTATTTAATCATACGAGCAAAAGGTTTTTTTCTTTTAATCACATTGCATAAGATTAAGAAATACTTAAAGGTCTAAATTGATATCCGTTTGCTAACATCAGGAAAAAAGTTATAAAAATTTTTAGAAACTGTCTGTACATAAATATCAATTTTATGACCCAGCTATCAGTTAACTTATCATCACTATTTTACTTATTATCATTATTATTATTGTCGAGAAGTAAAGTGATTTGTACATATACTTCAGTGTAGTAATCTTTGGCGTTTTCATAAAAAAATTTTTTTTTTTTCATTATTATTTTTATTTCATTATTGGTTTTATAATTTTAAATATTTTGTCATAATTAATAGCATTTGATTATTAAAATAAATAAATACAAAATAATATTTATTATTATTATTTTTATTGATAGCCATAGAGAGTTTGTTCTGAAGGGTAGAATGATCTCATTGCTCGGCATCGTTCACCATCGATCCATAAACTTTTTCGTTTTACCATTATTTCGTGTTGGATTTTTTTATATGAGTTGTTTAGTTCTTCGCTTTTATTTTTAGTTAGATTTATTTTACTTGATAGTGCACTTACACCCTCGGAAATATCTTTAACTTGATCAATTAAACTATTCATTAAACAAAATTGATTTTTTAATTATTATTATTTTATTTTTTATTTCAAAATCTATTAAGGCCATTCTTAGACAGTCCCCCCACTTTTCAAAAATTTTTAATGACAACTTTCATAAGCGTATCCATATTTTGTCAATTAATTAAAAAAAAATTAAAACATTAATTGAAAAAAGAACAGTTTTGCTGAGATATAGATTCAAATAGTATACAGTCGAGTCGCGTTATAAGTTCTCTTAGTGTCTCTCTCATATTAACGCGAGTCTGCTTAAAAGAAAAAGATACAAGTCGGACTTATAACGCGACTCGACTGTATTATGTATCAAGGGATAAAACAAAATGATTTCAGACCAGGATGAAGCTGGCTGAGTCGTAGATGGCTGATATTACCCGCAGTCTAAAATCGTCTTTCCTCCTGATTTACTCACAATTTTTCATGATTGCCTGTATTGAAACTTGAAGTTTCAGGGTCAGCAGCCAGTCAGAAACAAGTTAATTTAAAATCAATGGTGTAATCAACTATTAACATAAGCGTAAATTATCATTTGTAATTTACAATTACAGTCAGAACTGTTATTTACGTAAAGAAAATTAATGGTCTAAAATTACTATTAAATAAATGACAAGTATCAAGAATTGCAAAAGCCTTCAGTCAGCGGGCAGAAAAATTATTTGTTTTTTCCTAAGGGACGAAACACAAATTTTTCTGTCCGCTGACTGCGCATTCATAATTAACATGTTTTCTAATATTAATTCGCGGCATTAAACTGAAGTTAACGTCTTTCAACTGGCTGTAGACATTGAAACTTCAAATTTCGATACTGGTATCATGAAAAAATATTACAGTTGATATCAATTGGGAGTTGAACGAAATTCAATAATTAAATTTCAGCAAAATCTTCATGCCAATATTATAATTGAAAATGTCAAATCTTGTATACGAAATAGTATATTAACGCATTGAGTGGAAGGTGCTTTCGACAACGAGTGTGATTGGTTCACGAGCCGTTAGGCGAGTGTTGCCAACACACGAGTGTCGAAAGCCCTTCTCACTCAATCCGTTACAATAGTTTTTGCATCGAATGGTAAGAAAGAATGTCTTTGATTGGTAAAAAGGACACTACATTAAATTTAATCTTTTAATTAACCTAAAATAATATTCAATCTTATTTATATAAAATTAATTCCTGTCTAATTTCTGATACAAAAGATTGTTAAATAATAATAGTAACAATTAAACATGATTTCATTAATTTTCATAATAATTTAAGATTATTTTTATTGTTTTCAAAATATTCATATTCAGCAAAAAATAACTAGATTTTCAAGTCAAAGTTCATATAGTGAATTGTACATTATAATTAAATACAGTTAGATGATTTTCTATAGTCTGGGACTTTCCGTTGTCCTAACTCGAGTCGGCTGTTGATTGGGTTTTCTGGTGGATCGTTTAATGACTAATAAATAGTATATCTATATACATGTAAAAAGTGTACGTTTGTCATATTTTTCACGAACAATGTGGACATTCTTCGCGATATTTATTCTTTGTAGTGTCATTTTTAACCAATCAGAGACGTGCTTTCTTACCATGAGTTGCAAAAATTTATTTACCAAATTTCGTTTAACTCCTAATTGATAAAAACTGTAACTACGTTGACTTTTTTTTCAATTAATGCTTCAACTATTTTTTACCTAATTAATAAAATTTAAATACTGCTATGACAGTTCAAGGTCATTGAATAATTTCAAAAAGCGGGGGGCACTGTCTGATAATTTCCTTACAATAGATACCTAAATTGTGTAAAATCTCGACACTGCTCAATATCTTGACGTCTCAAACGCATATTCAAACGAGTCTGAGCGCATTTAATTGGCGCGTCTAATTTTCTTATTGCCTTAGATGTATCTACAATAACTTTCTCAGAATCAGCTAAGGATTTTAGACACTAAAAAAATAATAAATGTTTTATATGAAATAAAATAACACATTTTAAATAATAATAAAAAGCAATCTAAAGTACTTTCAATACATATTATTATATATACAAAAAACAACTTCCATAATAACTATATTAATCAGTGAAAGGAAGAAATCAATATTCATTTACGAAAGCCAATTTTTTTAATTTTTTAAATATTCAATTTTATAATGATGATGATGATACATAATAATTAGTGTATAGAGAGAAAATAAAAATGATTAATAATCAATAAATTACCTCAAGTAAAGCACGTTCAAGTCTTCTGCAAGCTTGATCAGTTTCGTTAAATTTATTAGTTAAAGCAACGTCTACTTGACAAGCTTGGAGTAGTAAACATTTAACAAATCTATCAATATGATCTTTAATATTTAATTTAAGTACTCTAGATCTATTGATTGATATTTGAGTGTAAGCTATTGATTCTTTGGTTAATTGTTCATGTCCTACTGGTGTACATTGTCTATTGATAATTTTAATAATTAATGGATTAAATGAAATAAAATAAATTGAAAGCTGAAAACAATAATTAGTTTTTATTTATTCAAAAATACCCAGCTGGCAATTGAGCACATCCTGGTTTCCATTGGATTGTTTTAGAATTATTGTTTAAACCGATGCAAGCTGTATCAATATCATAAGCGTCTTTTTTATTTGACCAATCATATTCCAGTCGTTGTTTTGCATCCTTCAGTTCATTTATTTTGTTCCTTACATCCTCGATAAAGTTTTTTATTAATTTTATTGTTTCTGTACAAAGTGCTTCTTCCTAAATTTTATTTTATTTTCAAAATCGTCCATTATCATTCTTACATAAATAATAAATTCATAAAAATATACATATTTTTATTTAATTATCATCAGTGTATAATTAAATAAAAAATTATGTCGAAAATATTGATTTAACTTTTTTATAAAAATGAAAATAAAAAAATACTTTAAGTATTTCTTCAGTAACTGAATCATGAACAAGATCTTTTTCTAATCTCGTATTTCTCACACGCTTTAAATCCTGATCGATATTTATAATTGATTGTACTGCACGATTGCTCTTCATTAATTGTTGTATTAAATTTTTTGTGCTCTCTAATTCACCCGTCACGTCTTTGTTAATGCGCTCCAATTCGCGCTTCGAATTAAATAAATTCCGCGCGTTAACTGTTAAATAATATTTATTATCCAAATCATTTTCGTCAACGCAATTGTAAATTTCGTTTTCTGTTTGTTGTGATGTAAAAGCTATATTTCTATACAAACATTTACAATAATTCATTAGTTATTTAATTTTTGAATAATTATTCTGATAGCCAAGTTGGCGAGAAACTGGCGTCAAACTAACAGCCGTAAGTAGACGCCGTTGGCCGCCAAAGTTGGTATTTCCAAAGTTGATAGACACTTTCTCAGAAAGTTGGCGGTAACCTGTAGCCAAAAGTTGCAAAAACTAGAGTTGTCGACAACTCGTTGTCAAGTTGGTCGCAAACTAATGAATACCAACTTTTTGACGAGCAACTCGTGCTATCAGGGTAATGAATAACTTTTTTAATACTTGATATCATTAATCGATCCATCAGCGTCTCGCGATACAGCCTCATTGTGTAAATACCATTCGGCGGGACTAAATCGTGAAACGGTAAATTTATCCACTGATGGTCTAGTTCTCGTTTGCTGAGCAAGGTTTGCCCATTTATCGAGTGGCAAACTTGATGAACAACCAGCTGATGTTAAAATTGAGTCTCTACACAATTCTTCTTCTTCTTCATTTTCTTCTAATTCTTGCGGTTCTGGTAACCCCTTAGAAAATTTAACAGGCCATTAAATTTCAATTAATTATTTATAAGCAGAACTTCACCTCTTTCAATCAATAAATCTGTTTTTTTTTAAACCCAGGAAACCAGAGTTTCAGCTCAGAAATTGTAATGAAACTTTTGACATCTCGATGATGTACAGTAGATATAAAAGTTTCAGTTAAACTTTTTAGCTCTTTCCCATGTAAAGTAATATAAATTTGGCGTAAAATTAAAGCTGCTATTTTACATCAAGTTTATATGTAATTTTACGTGTGAGAGAGATCAAAAAATTGAAATGAAATTTATTGTACTTAGACGTTATCGAGATGTCAAATGTTTCATATTAATTTTTGAGTTAAAATCTTGATCATCGAGAGAATTCTCATCGAAGTCAATTTTTGATCTCACCCATACGTCAAATATCTGCTTCAATTCGACTGTGGATGAGCTCGACTAGCTATTTGTTATAATTAGTAATTAGAATAGTAATCAAGTACCTTGGAATTAATTTTTGTATTCCAAAGATAATATTACATCTTTTTTTAATTTTTTAATTAATTCTATCAACTAACATACATTATTAAAAGCCAATCAAACTTCTAAATTCATTAGGAAAATTATCAATAAAAAATAAACGCATCCGCACTTTCACAAATTTTCCAACAAACAATTATTTTGTACGTAAAAAATTACCTCTTCAGGATTTTTTGGAGGATAATACAAATTTTGTTCTTTTGTGCTTAATTTTATTTCATTATTCTCTATAGATTCTTTGTCATTAAAATAAACTGGATTTTTATCAAGATAATCCTGTGCATAAAATTTTTTCGATGTTTCACATCTTGTTTTGCTACTAGACATTTTAAAAATAATTATTTATTTCTTGATAAAAAATATTCCCATAAATATTTAAATGTTAGCTTAACAATTTATTTGAACGTGACCGATAAAAATAAATGAATGTTTATACTAAAGACATTTTCAGACAATACCCCCACTTTTTAAAAATATTCAGTGACTTTCAATTGTTATCAATATTAAAATTGAATTAAATAATTAAAAAATAACTCATCTGAATACTGTCTGAGAATGTCCTTAATTTAAAAAATTTGAATACGGTTGTCAGTTAAAAGTCATTAAATACTTTTAAAACGTAGGGAGCATTGTCCAAGCCAAGTAGCACAGTGACAACTTTAAGATGTCATAGAGATGTCTTTTGAAAAAGATGACAATTTTATTTTTTCCTCAAAGTCGTTTTCTTAAACAAATAAGAGATACAGATGTTAGTTCTAACATAGAAAATTTGTCTTCTTTTTCCCGCCTTCCAAAAGTAATTTCAATTAAAAAATCGTTTAGATGATGACTTATTTGACAATCATTTGTAAAATATTTTTTGTCGTCACTTGTGTCAAATCTTTCAAGCAGAAATTTTTTCGGTGACAAATTTCTGATTGTTTTGTCAAAATTTTGATGCACTCGATAGGTCAAAAAACAGCCTTACACCTGTTATATTATAGATGTCACAAAGTCAAGTCTACTACTTGGGAGAATACCTTTAATAATAAAAAAAAACTTAATTATAAAATAATTAAAATTTATAAAATTAATTAAAAAAAAAAAATTTATTATAAGATAATTGTAAAATGATAAAAAATGAAATAAGACAGATATAAAGTACAAGATAAAATGAACAATGTAAAAATGTAATTCTAAAAGGATTAAAAATTCATTGATATCAGTCGAGCCGTGATATGTAGCTTGGAAATGGGGACGGAGGAGGATTTTATACGTGGCCAGACAATGCTTCTGCTGAGGGGTAGAATGAACGTAACAATTGTCCACGATCTCTATCTATGTAAAGAGTTTTTCTCTTTACCATTATTTCACGTTCCAAGTCACCGCGGGATTTTACTAGACCCGCCTGTGTTTCCTCCGCTTGTCGCAATTGATCAGCCATTGACGTTAAGTTTTCTCCGATAGTTTTCACTTCTTCAATTAATCTTTACAACAAACGAACAAATAAATAAATTAATTAATTAAATAACACGTGTAATTAGATTTAAATTACCCATATTGTGGAATGTCACGACAATTTTCAACATTTCTACGTTCAAGCCGAATACTCAAACGTGTTTGTGCCACTTTCATAGCATCTTTCAAACCTCTATTTGCTCCTCGCAATTCTTCAATCAATTTTTCGGTACCTGATAATTGATTCAGACACTAAAAAAAAAAAACATTGAAAAATTAATTAATTTTTCCTTCGTCGGGTAGAGCTTCTAGTTCTGGACACTAAAAATTTTGATAAGCTGATTTATCTACGCAATTCTATCATATCCAAAAATATTCTCTACTTATTGTAGTAACAATTTTTATTATATTTTTCATAGAAGAGGGTAACATGGGCCCTTTAAAATTTTTTAAAAATTTTAAAAATTAAAATCAACCCTACACCGAGAAAAATGGAGACAAAAATGTATAAATATTTATTGTACTGTCGACCAAACTTGAAACAGGAAGTTGAGTTATCAAAAAATTATTATGCTTCACTATAATCATTATCAGAGCCTCTAAAATTTTTTATTCTCTGCTATCAATAAGCCCATAATATTTTTTGTAGTGTAGCATAATAACTTTTTTGGCGACTTAATTTCCTGTCTCAACTTAGGTCGCCATGATAAAAATTTTTACATTTTTTGAATCCATGCGTATGCGTATTCCAATAGTTTATAAAAAATTTTTCATTTCATAATTAAAAATGAAGTATACAGTGTAAAAAATTGGGAGTGATTACGGACTTTAATTCAATTCGAATTCACTCCGTGACTCGGAGTTCTGGAACTTAAAAAAAATCACTTCGCATACGAAGTAAATAAGGAGTTTGTTTTCTCAGCTAAGTGATTTCGGAGTGATGTGGACTTCATTTAAATCCGTATTCACTCTGGATTTACTGTGCGTTAATTCCGCTAATTTTTTACAGTGTAAACTTTGCGTGAATGCCTTAGTATCAAAAACTAGTGCTTCTGCTTTATTTAATTACAATAATAGTAACAATAATGATTATTACATTAACTAATTCTTTTTCCAATGCCTGGCAAACTTGTTCAGTGACATTGACATTTTCCGTCAATGCCAAGTCAACTTGAGTCGCTTGTTGTCGCAAATCTCTGACAACTCGCAAATAAGTATCATTTAAAGTCGCCCTTAGAGATGTCGATTTTTGTCGAATATTTTCACAAGTTATCAAATTTTCTTTTGTAAAATTATCATATCCTTCTGGTGATGATTGCCTTTAATGTAAATATTCATAATAATAATAATAATTATTATTATTATACATAATTAAATACATCAGCAGAAAAAACAAGTAGATTGCGAATGAAAGCAAAGTTATTAAATAGTTAAACACATTTTGAACTGTTAATTAATTATAATTTTAACTTACTCAGGTGGAACTCTCGTAGCTCCAGGCTTCATCATAATTAACGGAGAATCATTAGTAAATCCAACACACGTTGAATCATTAGCATAAGCATCAACTTTATCGGTTAAATCAAATTCAAGGCGTGTTTTAACAGCTTTTAATTCCAATAATTCATCTTCTATTGATTCACGGGTTTTATTAAGTACATCTCTTACAACAGCGCACAATGCTACCTCCTAAATAATTTTAATATTTTTTCTTTTCATCAATTCTCTTAGTTTTTATTTTTTAAATGAGTACCTTTACAAGTTCATCTTCAACTTTATCACGTACAAGATCAGGCTCCATTCTTGTTGACCGTATTTGCAAAAATTCACCAGCAATCGACTCAGGAATAGTCAACACCGAGAGTGACTGCTTAACACGTCGATGCTCAGTTTCAAGTAATTCAATTTCATCAGTGAGTTCAATAAGTGCACGCTCGAGCTCCGTTTTCCAGTGATGAATTTCTCCAGCACGTCCACTCAATCTGTCTCTATTCTCCAGCTGATTTTTGTCTGTTTCTCTATAAATTATTTTGTTATGCTCTCGTACATTCTTCGCCAATGTCCTAGTGAATTTAAAAAAATTACCTATTGATTTATTTATTAATATAAATTTTAAGTTAATACCTGGCGTTATTAATCATTCGGCTTGATTGATCAAAAAAAGTTTGATTATGACTCCGCCACTGAGCGGGAGTGTACCGAGTCATAGAGTAACGATCAACAACCGGCCTTAAACCAGTCATTCCAGACCTGGGAGAAAAAACAGGCCGACCAGTTGCCCAAGGACCCAGTGGACCCATCGGCCCTTCGTCGATTGCTGGAATATTGTCGTCGGGTTGAGGAAAATACGCCGGAGGTTTTCCATCGTCTGCTGTACGTTCTCTTAATGCATTAACTGTTGGACAATCTCCTGCTTCCTTTTTTTTTATGAGACAAATTTAAAATAAATAAATAAATTTAAAATAAATAAACAGCTTACCGGCTTGTAATTAAAGTTTTCAATGCCACAAGGTTCTATTTTCGGACTAGGGGTTAAACTTTCAGCCGTCGGACGTTCGTCAATACGAGATCGTTCATCACGGACCCTCCCTGGGTCATTTGAGCTGCATCTCAAGTCCAGATACTGACGGTTCAGCATCCTGACTGACAATATTTATAGGCTTATTTTTCAAAAGATACAAGGAAAAAGTAATTAAAGGTGCGTGGCAGCTACAGATGATGATTTATCGTTAATAATCACGAGCTTACTTGATCGTCGGGATGCTGGTAGATTTTGTTGGTTGTTACGGCGACTCAACCTGGATTTTTAGTGTACACGCAACACGAGCTCTGGGTTTATTACGGTCACGGTGTTGTGAGGGACGAAGGGCGAAGGGACACAGGGTTACCAAGGTGGCATTGCAACTGGGGAAGTTAAACAACTAAACGCTTCCTATTGATCGGACAATATAACTCCGAAGGCAGAAAGGTGAAAATAAAATTTATTTTTTTTTCATCCTGTATTTATTTTTTTATTGTCAATTTATTACAGAGCATTCATTCTATTGTTTTTTTATTGATTGCTCCCGTAAATTTATATATCGACGGATTGTAACCAAACAAATTTTATTTACGACATATTTATTTATTTATATTTTTTTTGTTGAAGGGCATTCTTAGTCAGTGCCCCTCTCGCCACTTTTTAAAAATATTCAATGACTAAACTGTCTGTATTAAAATCTTGTTAATTAATTGTAGTAGCCCCGGCGAAAAAGTCGTCCTTCCACTACCATTAGTTAGCACATATTTCCTATACCCCCACTATTCATTTTAGGACGACTTTTTCGCCGGGACTACTATAAAAAGGACAACGCAGTTACAATTTCACTGAGGCATAGATTTAAAAAAAAAATACAGTTGTCATCAATTAGGAGTTGAACGAAATTTGGTAAATAACCCAAGTAACACACTTGCCTTTGTGACATCTATATCAGTTTTTAAGCTACTTTTTGACATATCGATAAGGCACCAATATGTTGACAAAACGATCAGAAATTGTCACCGAAAAAATATCAACTTAAAAGACTTAAGACAAATGACGAAAAAAAGTAGATTACAAATAGTGGTAAAATAAATCATCTAAATGACTTTTTAATTGACATAAGTCAGAAAAAACAGCACAAATTTTCTCTGTCTCCGAAACCAACATTTCCATGTCTTATATATATCAAAAAAGGTGACGGAGTAAAAAAGAAAATTTGTTATCCTTTTAAAAGACATTTTGAAGTAGTCTCTGTGCTACTTGGGAAATTTCAGCCGAATAATTTGACATTTAAAATTAAAATGTTGACAAGAAGATTTTACTAAAATTAATTTTCCAAATTTCGTTTAACTCCTAATTGACATCTACTGTAAATAATTTTTTTAAAAATCTGCCTCGGCGGAATTGTAACTGCTTTAACTTTTTTTTAGTTAATTATCAAAATTTTAATACGGTTATTACAATTGAAAGTCATTGAACATTTTAAAAAAGTGGAGACACTGTCTGAGAATGCCCTTAGCAGTGAATAATATCTGATTTAAACAATTATCTATAGGAATAGGTTTTTATATAAAAGATATATGTGATTTGAATTAATGACTTTTTATAATAGAAAAAGTACAATATTTAAATAAGATAAAGATATATAAATTTGCAAGACATGTAAATAGCGAATAAATCAGATTGATGTAAAAGCACACAGACAAGACGATTGAAGTTGAAAATCTGTTTAACCGAGCGGTTGTCGGGCGTAAAACCCTCTGGAATCTAAATCCTCGAACGTTGGCCGCGGCGGTTGGCGCGAACCCGAGGCGTGCCTGACAGGGTGGTCAGAAGGCCTCGTACAGTTTATTCAAGCGAACGACGAGGCTCAACAGAGCACACATTGCTGTCCTACACGGGTTTGCGACACGACGAACAAGAGAATATATATCTATATATCTATACAGATATTCTTCTCACACCCTCAATCCTTCACCCAAACTCTAATCCAAGTGGCCCGTTGTTCATCTCTGGTGCTTGTACGACACTTCCAATTCATCCGGCAGCTTATCTTGTTATTGTTCGTCACTATATAAATACTCGAAACTAATACACATTAATAAACAATTAAAGTAGCTGCAGAAAGACAAAAAAAATATAATAAATTTGTCGAGTGGTGAAAAAAAGAAAAGACCAAATTTCGTTCGTGCCATTTTAAGGCTTTTCAACCCTTGATACTTTAGACTGCGAGCTTTTCTTCTCCCTTACCCAGCCAGCGATCCAGCCATCGAGCCATTCAGCCAGCCGGTCGGCATATATATAAGCTCCAAGGGTAGAGATACTCTCGGCAGTATTATTATCGCGTAGCAGTAGTGCGAATGAAAAGAGGATTCGTTGTTGGGACATTTCGCGGTATACCGAGCCATTAGATCGTGTAAACGCTATTTTATGATCCGTACAAAGCTTATAACCGTGTATATACATCCAACTTTAAGTAATATTTAAATAAAAACAATAAAAATAAAAATCATCGATCCATTTTATATTTTTACCAAAGTAAAAACTCTGCTGTAAATTCTTATTTAAATAAAACCACGTAATTTTTACATAAAACATAAAATTTATTCCACGTTTTGCTCTTAATTGAATTTCAATAATAAAAAATAAAAAAATAGAGGACCCAACATCTTTTACTGCAATTCTTTTATTTACTTTTACAAAAAATAAACAGGAAACTTGAAAGTAAAAAAAAGTATACATTTTTCAACCCGAATGACATTCATCAAGTTGGCATCTGACAAGCGGTATCAGTAGTGTCAGCCAGTAACAGCAATAGCAGCATCAGCATTAGCATCAGCATCAGCATCAACATCAGCGTAAGCAAAAGCAGTAGCAGCTTTGTTGTGGTTTAAAAAGCCCGTCGATTACGGGAAATGAAAAGGCGATCTGGGCGTGTCCTTATCATCCCCTGAAAGGATTCCTGTGTGGTACGCCTACCACCCCCGCGTCAACGTACCGCGATCGTTATTATTGTGTTGGAGGGTGGAGCCAGCCAATGACATAGTGGTGGCACAGTCGAGTCAGCTGACAACGTGGCCTTGGAGCCGCCCCCGTGGCTAACTAGCATCAGCAACAGCAACCATTCCCCCGAGTCTGCTGGATACCTCGTGACGTGCGGACGAGCCACTCAGCCAGCAAGTCCCAAACCATCTCCAAGTCTTTCCAAAACATCTCTCTCACTCTCTGGTTCTCTTGTCCCCGCGGTAGCTAAACTCCACATGGTTATATACCATCACTATCATCACCCTCACCCATACAACTTGCAGCAACATCACTATATACTACGTTTTTTTACTAACTTGTATACATACATATACATATATATATCAGATATATATTGCAGTACAGTTGCGAAGGTGTTGAAGTAGTTTTGTGCAACTGCAATTCCATTGCCGGTGTGTTACTCCTGTATATTTATTTGCATATTTGTCTATGTGTGGAGTATACTTTGAAGCCCCGACCTGGTGTAATCGACAGTATACGTCATACTCAACGGAATTTATACTTTGTTGCGACTGACGAGACGCAGAAGAGGAAGAAGAGAAGCGGAGAGAAAACGAAAAAGACGAGCAGTCATTGCAGAGAAAACCTGACACGACGAACCATCAAAGTATTCCACTCACACCCTCACTAAAGTTTATCTGACGTTAGTTGACGAGCTCATTTGTGGACGAGCGACTCTCGACTCTTGTGAAGCATATCCCGGGTGAGGCCGCCGTTAACTTGAACTACCCTATGAGTACCCACACGCGTGCACACGGAGACTTTGGTGGACGGGTAGCCACGTCAAGTCTCGTAGCCACGGAGCCAGGGACAACTAACCGGGACTTTCAGACACTCTGCAACCCGGTATCAGTTATTCGTCTTGGCTAGATGGTTGGAGGATGCCCACAGGTTAGTTTTTTTTTTTTATATTTTATTTAATTGTAAATTAAATTATTTATTATTTATTAATTTTTGTGATTTTACCCAGTGAAATTAAGTGATTTATTTATTTTTATAAAGTGAATTTATTTTTAATTGAATTTTTTTTTTTTTTAACAATAGTGAAAAAATAAAATATTTAAGTTTAAGTGGAGATAATGCATTAGTCTAAAAATATCTAAAACTGCTCTAATACTTGAGAGTATTTTAATTTATCGGTAGCTCATAAATAAAAAAGTATCACTTAAAAAGATCCGGAAGGAGATAATCCGGTGAGAGAAGTACGGTTGATCGGGTTAGGCTGGTTTTGCTGCTAAACCAAGGGTGTCCCGGGTGTCTTTTGTGAAAGGGGATGATATGCCCTGAGTAGTTGGCTTAGACGCGGCTCTGTTTTTCTTGCCGCGGATCATTAGGACGATTAAGGATCCCGTGAAAGGGAGTGAACAGATTAGTCTTCTTTTCACCGTCACTACTTTTTTTTCTTCGGATTTCTTACTCCATTCATTTACTGGAATTTTTTATTTAATTATCTCATAATTAAATTAAATTTTACTTGGCATTATCTTAACAAAATGAATTAACACTGTCTGGCCAATCTTGGACTCTTCTACTTGCCGCGCTTAATAATTTAATTCTTGTACTACTTGCAGGTGAAAGACTTTTAGATATTGCATGCAACGTTTGTGGAGATCGAAGTTCCGGAAAGCATTATGGCATTTATAGTTGCGACGGTAATATTTTAAATTTTTAATTTATTAATTAATTAATTCTTTAACGTAAACATTAAATGTTACTTTTTTTTTGTTTTATTTATTTTGAAAATAGGCTGCTCGGGATTTTTTAAAAGAAGTATTCACAGTAATCGCGATTATTCATGCAAAGCTCATGGTTCTAAACAAGGCTGCTGTCCAATTGATAAAACTCATCGGAATCAGTGTCGAGCTTGTCGTCTTAAGAAGTGTTTTGAAGCTGGAATGAATAAAGACGGTAAGTGATTAGTTTTTTTAAAATTTATTTAGTTTATAATGCGCCCATATCAATTATTAAATTTTTTTTGTTATTTATATTAATCAAAGTGAAACTACCGGTTCTGGATACTAATAATTCTGTAATCAATATTCATCATATAGATCGTTAAATTTTTTACCACAATTTTGTCTATTCAACTTTAATTTTTTTTTTTTGATTGTTAAATTCTTTAGTTTACCGGCTCATGATTTTTCTAAATTAAAATAGAAACCCCTGGACATTAAAAATTGTGACATTAAAAGCTGAGTAGAACCGACAATATATTTATTTTTTTAAATAAAAATTGAATATCGATAGAAAAATTTATATGAAAGACTTTTTGAAATCTCTATATACAGTTTTTCAAATATTTATTTCTGATAACTTGTAATTGGTCTATAAAAACAATAAGTTCGTCGACTGGCTTTATCATTTATAATTTTTATCAAAAGTATAGACATCAAATATAGAACATCTAGTTCTAAAGGTCGGTCATGGAGACTTAATTTTAAAAATGGATTGTAAAAAATTGGGAGAGATTACGGATTTTATTTAAATCCGAATTCATTCCGTCACTCAGAATTTTGGAGTTTAAAAAAAAAAACACTCTGCATACGGAGTAAATAGGAGTTTGTTTTTTCAGGGGAGTCTGGATTTTATTTAAATCCACATTCACTTAAATTCGGAGTAAATTTTATTCCGAGATTAAATACATAAACAGTCATCCGCTCTGCATTTACTCCGGATTTAATCCGCAAATTTTTTATAGGGTACATTGTAAAAGTCGATCGATTATAAGCTTCTATTTGATACCCAAAGGGTAATTTTGCTAAAAAAAATTTAACGAAACAGATTCTAATATAAAATAGAAAAAAATTTCTTCCCATGACGAATTTGATCGAAATTAGATGAATATTTCAACAGATATTTAAATTTTATTGAAAATGACAAATGGACATTCGAGCGATCTTACAAGTGTTCCATTACGGACATTAAGAAAATAATTTACGATGACATATATATCTATATATTAAATCGTATCGCATCTGAATTGGCTCCAAGTTGTTTAGAATCTCTCAAGGCGATTGGTTATATAATGTATAACTATATAATATATAAGTCTATATAGTGGGTGAGAGTCACTTGAAAATCCTATTAATTTAACTGTCTTTCACGCTTGGCTCGTCATTTTCGAGCGGATTATACTTCAACCCTTTGAACAGCAAGGCCACCCAATAGCATTCGATACACAAAGCTCTTAAATTATTTTCCATTTATAAAAATAAATAAAAAACTAAATTAATAATACTCTCAAAAAAACCATTAATAAAATGTCAATACAGTACAAAATAAAACACATTTTTTTTTCTCAACCAAAATATCTCAATTCTAAATATATATACATTTGATTATAATAATAAAAATAATCGATATCGAGTGTAAAAAGTCGTAGTAGGGAAGCTCAAGAGTCTTTTAATAATTGATCAGGAAATAGAGTTCTCAGGATGATTTATTGATAGTCATGCAAGCTTGCTATTTTCCGGGTCCTGTCATCTGAATTGTCCATTTCATGCTTTATCACAGGTGTCTTTTCTCCCTATTAAGTTTTCCTCTCTTTAGATTTTTATTTATTCCACAACATGAGTAATAAAAGTATAAAATTACGATTCGTTTATTATACACCGAGAGAAAATAAATCTTTTCAAATCAATTTCATTCAAAATAATTTTTTTAAAGGGACCACTAGTGTGAAATTTTTAAAAAATCAATTTTTTTTTGCATATCTCGATAGTCTATAGCTTCAAAAATAACATACTAAAATTTAAAGTGCATATCTCGAATAGTTTTTTTGAATTACAGCCATCTGAAGAGCGGCCGCTTATCGGCTCTCGAAAATATATTTTTAAAAATTGCTGCAGTTATAATTCGAAGACAAATCTTCCGATCGATTTGATTCGAATTGCAGCTTCTTTTATGTATATTTTTACGTACCATCAACCTCCAGTCTTCCGATCGAATCAAAAATGTAATTTTGGCAGGCCAAAAATCATCAAATTTTCGCGCGGAATTTGAAATTTTTTTTATAAACTCCACCATGTCGTTAAATTTCAATGTCTTTCTTAGCCCGAGGTCCATAGTACGAAAAATACCTTCTAGATTAATAAACTTTTTGGTTTTTTTTATTTCCTGCACTGTGAAGGTCGCTATGACTGCAGTGGGGACTTTTTTTTTGAGCGGGAGATTGTGAATAACTCGCTGAATTTTGAATTTTTTGGTCCAAAACTTCTATCTTGTATTCATTATATATCCAAAAATATATCTTTAGAATATTCAAACATTCCATGCAGTAGTTTTCTTTAAAAAAATTCCCAAAAATCATCTTTTTCAGGCAATCACACTAGTGGTCCCCTTAATCGAAGAAAATAAAGTTTGTTTCAAGATATCTTGATCTTTTTTTTGCAGCAGTATAAATGAATTTTGATTTTCTTCTTTCTTGATATAAAATTAATAATGCAATAATTTATATCGATTTATTATTCAAAAAAATATTGTTTTCCCAAAAGTTATTCTTTTTCTCAGTGCATCTGACTAGTATAGAAGTAAAACCATCAGCATCAGCAGGAGTAACATTATATGAAATGTATTTGGTAGCATGTATCAACCACTCAAGGTAGATAGTGAAGATGCGGTGGTATAAATAAAATATATAAGAACGTGTGGGTTAGGTTGATGTAGGTAGAGTGTAAAGGAGGATTGAGGGTTGAGAGAAATGAGAATGAGGATGGGGAGGGAAAGGAGAAGGAGAAGTAAAAGGAGAATGGGAATGTACTAGGAGCCAAGAGGTTGGAGTGGGGTGCGACCGCTTGTTGGATGAGGGTGCTAGGGTGTTTGGGGGTATCGGGGGTGTTTAATGCAGGACGGGTGCTCTGGTTCCCAGCAGCGGCCGCGGGGGCTCTAGACGCGAGTAACAGAGGAGATTCAATTAGTGGCAGAGCTTCCTAACGTTAGGGAGTTTACACACGAACCTAAATTTATTCTGATCTCTCTCACCTTAAGGCAATCGTCAGCTTTGTATATGACAAAATATACGTATATATCTTTACCATGGTACACATCAACAGATTTATCAGTCATCATTGTCATTATTAATTTTATTTTTCATTACGAATCCAATTATTTGTTAATTAATGATCTTAATATTTTAATTAGTTTATTAATTAATATAATAATTAAATTTGTTAATTAATATTTGTCATTTTTATAATATACTTTTTCGGAAGTTTAAAAAAAAATTGATAATTAATATAAAGTATAAAAATTGACAAAATGACGGGGATTATAAAAAGTTTTAAATAACAAATCAGAGTGGTATCATTGTGTAAGCCGCATAAATGTATAGATGTCCAGCTGGATAACGGAAAAGAGAGAGAGAGATTAAATGCAAGAGATATCCTGCTCTGTACAGAGCATAGTAGTAGTAGTAGTAGTAGTAGTAGTAGTAGTAGTAGTATAGCTCTGTACCCATTATTCAGTTAACGTTGGTTTGGCAAGCGCCTGCGGCATGCAATCGTCCTCCGTCGACAAGCCCCCAGAACTCTACCCTGACGTGGTTCATTCCACGAATCCCGAGTTGCTTTAACCAATCCAACTCACCCCGTACCACATTTCATTTCTTTCTTTTTTAAATCTATTTTTTATTTTTATTTTTATTTTGTCTGTCTCTTCGTTCTCTACTTCCGTCATATCCGCACCCTCTGCTCCACCTCTCTGCTAGAGAGATTCATACTTGATGCTGTCATTGTACTTTGTACTTTTAGTTTCATACAATACAACACAACTGTACACTACAACCACTTATTCTGCTTTATACTCTGTAACATCACCACTATTTAATGAAATATGCTTTTAAATGAGAGTTTAAGATTATCACTCAGATTTATATCATGTTCTCTTTAATAATCTGTTTCGTTCTTCTTAACTCTAACCTTTATCGCATTTCAATTTGCGTTAATACTTTAAGTAAATTATAAATTAAATTTAAGCTTATATTGTACACACTGAAAAAAATATTAGTAAATATTACTGAGTAGAACGTAAGAAATTAATAACAGATGCATTTTTTTGACAAGTGTCTTGTAGTTTTTTAAGGTTTAAGTGGTAATTTTAAATAGTCAAGCAGTATATTTCAACGATTAACTGCTAATTATAGCAAATTTTACTGATTGAAACGACATTAGTTATTGAACATAACATAAATAATTGCAAGTTGAATAACAATTATTGTCAATCATTTTTTTCCGTGTAGAAAAACCATACATGACAAGGTACCGAATGAAAAAAAATTCGAGCCAAGACAGAGTAAAAAAATTTTATTAAAATTTTTTTTAAGTCCATACTGTAAAAAATCGGGATTGAATTTGGAATTATTATGGATTTTATTTAAATCCGAATTCACTCGGAGTTCCGGAGTTTTAGAAAAAGTCACTTGGCATACGGAGTAAAAGAGTTTGTTTTTCCAGTGGAGTGATCTAATTTTAATTTAAGTCTGTATTCACCCCAAACCGGAGTTCAATATTAAAATAAATCTTCTCTAGGAATTAGTTTCACTTTGAATCGGAGTAAAAATTATAATAAACTCTCTCTCGGAGTAAATTTTGCTAAAAGAGCATTAAATAAATACAATGATCCACTCTGCAATGTTACGTTTTATCTAAAATTACACTGAAAAAAAATTTTACTTGATTCAAGAGAAAAAATTTTGAGCCAAGAAATTATTCTTGGGTCAAGTAAATTTCTCTATGTTCAAGAATTTTTTCTCTTGACTCAAGAAAATCATTTTCTTAAAAATGGAATTCTTGGTTCAAAATTTTCGCTCTTAAATCAAGTAAACTTTTTTATCAGTGTAATAATTATTCTAAAATAATTTTTTAGCTGCCTCATATTATTCTAAATATTTCTATGTCGTTAAAATAAAATTTTACAATGAAATTTTTTTTTTACCAAATTTTTAAAGTACGTCGTACTCGAGTCTCCCCTATGTAGTAAATAAATCGATTGTAAAAAAAGTATTTATATTAATAATGATAATAATAATCCATGTCTTTTGATTCTTTATAAATAATAGTGAATGTGCGGGTTGTTGACATAATAGTATATGAACATCAGAACAGAATATAAATTAAACAAATTACAAAAGGGAGATAAACCCATGGTACTCGACCCGTATCTGTCACACTAATGTATCCAAACTAAAGTATAATGGCACACGTTTTTCGCGGGACTGTAAATGCCCACGATTCTACTATTTTACATGACATCACATTTATACTGAACCTTTTGCTTTTAATTCTCAACTCATTCGTTTTAGTTTGCGGGATCCTTACATTCCGCATAACTGTCCTGCACTTTATTTATAAAACTCCCTCATTTTAATTCTCATTCTCTTTCTCTCTTTCTCTCTTTCTCGCCTATAACTTATTCCATCCCATTATGCTACCGTCGACCTCGCTTACACCGAACCTTAGGTATTATCGGCATTAGTGGCACCCGCGAGGGATTTCTCAAGAGGTGTATTTTCGCACGTATTGCCGGAGCTTACACTTGAGTACCATTACCACAGTCATTTTGCTGTCTTATGTATTTTAAATACTTGTATTATGTCCCCAACAAAAATATATATACAATATACATATATTTTTTAAATACTCTATACAAATAGTATTAATTCATTTAAAATCATGAGCAAGCATTTAAAAATTTAAATTAAAGCTCGAATTTCCCGCAATTATTATTTCAAATAAAATCCATCGAATTATTAATACTTTTTTAAATTTTTTAAATAAACTCATAAATTTTTTTCATCAATCTAGTTTAACAGAATTGTTGAATCAGTAAACTTTTAAACCTATAACAGCTTACACATTTTATATTTTATTTTATATTGAAATTTTTTTGTTGTTGTTTATTTTACAGTTGACGATCTGCGATAAACATCATTTCTATTGTGTAAACAGTTTCGGATGTATGTTCTAGCTGATCTCCCTTTATACATTTGCAAACTCTAAGTCACGTTTCACACTCAATTGCTTTTATAACTTTTTAAAATAAAACGTTATTTTTTTTAAACAATATCCTTGTTCTACTTTTTTTATAAATTTTTTTGCGTACACTGTAAAAAATTTTTGGAGTGAACGCGGGCTAAATCCGGAGTGAATGTGAATCGGATGACTGTTTTTTTATTTAATCTCCTCAGAGTGAAATCTACTCCAAAGGTGAGTTTATTTTAACATTAAAACTCTGAATCAAAGTGAATGCGGATTTAAATAAAATCCAGATCACTCCCAAACCACTTCTCTGAACCAACAAGCTCCTTATGTACATCGTGAGCAAAGTGTTTTTTTTAACTTCGAGTGACGGAGTGAATTTTGGATTTTAAAAAAATTCAAGTCACTCTGATAAAAAGACAAACTCCCTATTTACTCCGTACGTGGAGTTATTTTTATTAAAATCTGTGAAACTCCGAGTGACAGTGAATTCGGATTTGAATAAAATCTGTAATCACTCCGAGTTCACTCCCAATTGTTTACAGTGTACTGTAATAGTATATTTATTTATTATTAAATATATAAATAACGCTTAAGCTTTTTTTTCCTAAAAGTATATTTGAATTTAAAGTAACTTACGCTCCAATAAAAATATATTGATAAAAATCCTATAATAAATTTATGAAAGTAAAAGGTAAAGCGATTACACTATAAGACTCTTGACATTAAATATAATATGATATGATTTCTTTGCATACTTATGATGCGATAGTAAAAGGTGTAGGATACTTTAGAGCTTTGATCTAGTGTAGCGAAAAAGTTGTTTTGAATAAGGCACAGGATGATTATAGTGAAAAGCATTTAGACTGTAGTCCAAGGGGACCAATGGTATAAACGTATAATATCATCGCGTGGGAGTACACAAGTGGTAACGCAGTGAACCGTACAACTGTACGGCTGTACCTTTAACGCAGGGTGTAGACATATACGGTACAGAGCTTGGCGGCGGGCAGCATCAATTCATCCATATAAACGATCAACACGAGTTTTGAATTGAGTAGGGTCGTAGGGTGCAAGCTGGCTTGTGTGATACATGATGCGTTAGATGTTGTATATATATATATTTTATGAGGTCTCATAATTTACGGATCATGATGCATTCATTTTTCTTTGTCCTCTACGCCCATATGATATTTTTTATAGGGGAAGTGGGGGCAAAATGGGCCCCTGGGGGCAAAATGGGCCCCCTAAAATTTTGGATGCCTCGAAATATTTGGGGGCAAAATGGGCCCCCCAAAATTTTTAACATAAAAAGTGTTTGGGGCGAGAGAGGAGCAAAATGGGTCACTGAGGCAAAATGGGCCACTAAGACAAAATGGGCCACTGGGGCAAAATGGACCATTGAGGCTAAATGGTCCCCCAAATTTTTTTTACATATAAAGTGTTTGGGGTGGGGGACAGGGACAAAATGAGACATTGAGGCAAAATGGGTCATTGAGGTAAAATGGGCCATTGAGGTAAAATGGGCCACTGGGGCAAAATGGGCCATTGAGGCTAAATAGTTCCCCCAAAATTTTTAACATGAAAAGTGTCGGGGGGAGGGGGATCAAATGGGCTGCCCAGACTTTGAAAACTTACGAATATTTTTTAGCCAAACGGGTTCCTAAAATTTTTTAACAAAAATGATTAAAGAATTATGATAAGGGGCAAATTAGGTCACGAGTTCAACAGCATTACTAACTATAATTTTTTTCAAAAATAATTTATTCTATGTCAATAAAAATGATAAAAATATAAGTAATCAAGTAATGCAATTAGTAGTTATTACAACGAGTGATTAAAAACTTTGAATTAAGTTATTTTAAGGTCCACATCTTCACTATCAACTCGTTTTTATGCTAAATACATAGCAAAAAGTTTCAAAACATAAAACAAGCGAGAAACATACATTTTGTTGGGGGCTCGTTTTACCCAACTTTTCAGGATTTTTTAATTTTGATAGACACAGCAAATTAACACCAAAATCTCAGCAGAAGAAAAAAAAAGTGAAACAAGCTGAAAAACTTACACTATAAAAATTTTTTGAGGGGGCCCATTTTGCCCCACATTTTTAATATTTTTTTTTATAATGGACAGAACAAATTAATACCAAAAACTAAGCAGAAGGAAAAAAAAAGTGAAACAAGCTGAAAAATTCACATTATGAAAATTTTTTGAGGGGGCCCATTTTGCCCCACATTTTCATTTTTTTTTTTTTAACGGACAGAACAAATTAAGGTCAAATACTTGGCAAGGGAGTAAAAAAAAGTAGAACACGTGAAAAAAACCGAGAATTTGAATCTTTTTTTCTTAAGGGGCCCATTTTGCCCCCACTTCCCCTATTCTATATTTAATAGATAATAATAATAATATAAATGTATAGGTGATGTGAAATGACCGTAATTTTTATGTTCAGTCAGATCACGAGAAATGGACTGGCAATTTCTTGTCAATTGACGTTAAAAATTTTTCGGTCAATTTTTTACATGGAAAAAAAATTGTAGTTGCTACAACAGTAGCTGAAGTTGCCCAGGTAGCACACTTACCTTTGTGACATCTATAAGACATCAGTTTTTAGGATTCTTTTTGACTTGTCGATAAGGCATCAATATGTTGACAACGATCAGAAATTTATGTCACCGAAAAAATACCTACTTAAAAAGTAAATTACAAATAGTGGTAAAAAAGCCATCTAAACGACTTTTCAATTGACATGAGACAGGAAAAACAACACAACTCGTCTCTGTCTCTGGAAACGACATTTGCATGTCGTATTCATACCAAAAAAGATGATTCTGAGACAAAAAAAAATTTGTCTTGTCCTTTTAAAAGACATCTTTAAGACATCTTAAAGTTAACTCTGTGCTACTTGGGTGAGGTTACTCCAAATTGGAGTAAAGAAATGCCAACTCCAACTTGGAATAACCTCAACCACACATGTAGTAACATCAGTACTATTTATGTAATATATAAAGGATATCCTTTACTACATATTGGAGTACACGTTACTACGTTTTACTACAATATTGTGGTTAGAAGAACCACAACTTTTTTCCTTGTAAAAAACAATTTCTTGGACAATATTAAATGTACGGGCATTTGTAATTGTCAGTAAGCTGCAAGTCGTATACCTCAACATAAAGACCAATTTTTTTATTCAAAAAAATTATCTTCATTTCCATTTATATGCGAAATGATGGTAAAAAATTTTTCGGTCAACTTTTTACAAAATAAAGTTGGCGCGAAAACGGTCATTATATTCAGAAAATGACCGTTGATCAATTGACGTCAATTGTCACTGCCTTGCATCACTAATAATAGAGAGACATCATATCTTTTGAGTATGAAGATGATGTGTTGTCAATTCATTTTTCTTTAGTTTAAAAAATTTTAAAAGAAGGATAAATTTTACGGGAAAAAAATAACTTTAAATTCAAAAGTAATTTGTTTTTTTCTAATTATTGTGAAATCGAAAATAAAAATTTTGATTATATGTTTAAATACCAAAAACAAAAATAAAAAACTCAACTTTTAATTTAAAATTTCAGAACAGCAAAAAAAATCTAAGTAGACGAAAAAAAACTTGTAATACTATTTTCCTTTTGTACAACTTAATATCCATAAATCCCATGGTGAAATACTCGACTCAATTAGTGACGCTAAGCACTTAAACCATCTTATTACAATAACATTCTGGACATGCGCATAAATTACATTCTCAATTGAATATACAGTGTCCTCTAGAATTAATTACCCACCTCAAACAGTTTTATATTATCCGGCACTTGTCGCGATTAGCCACCGGATAAATCGTACCCTCACACTTACGGCACGTGTCACTCTGCAATACAATACACACTTTATCCCGTGTACAAGTGCTATTATACACATATATATATATATATATATATATATATATATATATATAATATATATATATATGTATATATATATATATATATATATATTTATATTTATATCTATCAATAATATGTAAAGGAATGCATATAACAATTGTATTATTTCCATAAATTCATCGTGTGTACGGGTCGTAGGTGTTAAAGCACAAGCGTAAACATTAAATCCCCATTCCATTCACACCACATCGCGTGACAATGACAGGGGATTGTTGAGAGCGAATCAAGGGATGATGTTGGATTCTCTTCTTCTCTTTCTACTCTACTCTGTTATGCTCCAGTAGATGATGTATCAAACCCCACTCACCCGGGGATTAGCCTTAGAGATCGCTGACTGCTGAAATGTTCACAGATCGGTTTACCGTTTAGCTGTATGGATTCTGACTATACATATATAGAACATACATATATATATGTGAGTTTGTCATGATCTATGAGTAAATATCTTGCTCTGGCTCACACTATCTGTCTCACTCTGTGTTTTGTGCCTATCGGCGTAAGCCTCCGAGGGGTGGAAACGCATGTGGGAACGGGCATTGTGGCTCACACGTGCCGCGTTCAACGTTTGGTTCATGTGTACTTATTCGCTCTGGACTCAACATCCAACATCTACATCTACATCTACAATTACATCTATAGTATATCAGAGTACAGAGCATACAGCTGATAAAAAGTAAAAATAAAATCTAGAGGAAGAGAGTGGAGCCAAAGGTGAAATGGAAAGGGCACACAGGGCGCGGTCCATTCCAGCGCATGCGAACGTAATCCGCAGTATTCACTCTAGCCCCTGGCTCTTTCATTCCCTCATCCTCACGTACACACCTACACCACCCACTCTCATCCTCTAGTCCATTAACCCGTACATGGACTATGTGGAAGCTTGCAACCAACATTTTAACATCATTGGAAAATGGCTTCGTACCTATTCGACGCATTTCAAGCTATCCCGTTTTATTTTTCTTATTCAATTTTTTAACTTTTTTTATTATGGACAGAAATTTTGTATCATTTAATTTATCAAGGGCATTTTTAGACAGTTTTCCCAGTTTTTAAAAATAGTCAATGACCTTGAACTGACAAGAGTATTAAAATTTTATCAATTAATTTTTAAAAAATTAAAGCGTTAATTGAAAAAAAAAACAACGCAGTTACAATTTTGCTGATATGTATATTTAAAAAAAAATACTTACAGTTATCATCAATTAGGAGTCGAACGAAATTTGGTAAATAAACTTTGGCCTAAAAAATTTGACATTAAAAATTATAATGTTGACCTGAAGATTTTACTGAAATTCGTTTTCCAAATTTCGTTTGACACCTAATAGACATCAACTGTAAATAATTTTTTTAAAAATCTGTCTTGGTGAAATTGTCCCTTTTTTCAATTAATGCTTTAATTTTTTTAAAAATAACTACCAAAATTTGAATACGGTCATTAAAATTGAGTCATTGAATATTTTAAAAAAGTGCGGGAATCTGTCTAAGAATGGCCTTAAGATTAAATTGTTAAATATGCAATATTTAATTTATTTGTACAATAATATATAATGGGTGATATATATAGATATATATGTTGGCTGACACTTTGAAGTTGTTGTTACTTGAAAGTTGGTTTGCAACCCTCGGTAACTTAACATCAGCAAGCGTGAACTTTGTAACAAGTTAGAGACAAGTCTTTGACCGTTCGTCCGACATCTCATAGTTTGAGGCGTTTACAGTTGGACGCCTGTAATTCAACGAAAGCTATTACACACATTGTCTGTATATGTATGTAGACTGTGGATACAATAAAAATTTTGTGTTTAGTTGAGTAAAAAAAAAGGATGATCCACGTTATGTTTATACTAATCACGGGGGACCAAGGGTAGTCGATTAAAGAAAATACCCAGGGGCTTTTTACATCTGAGCAATCGCTATATATATCTATACATATAATAGTTATTTTTATTTATTATGGTAACTACAGTCTATTGTGTATAAAATAATTGCTTTTTACTACTTCAACTTGGCGAATATTTTTTTAAGGCATTTGTTTGTTTTAGCTAGCATATAAAATATCTTTCTTTTTAACAGTGTACAATTTGTTGACAGTTAATTGATCAATTATCGAGTCTATTTCAATCCCAAGGTAGATCAGGATACTAAACTTTATCAAGAATTTACTTTAATATTCAAAGACAATATTTCTTTCATTTTAAAATTCAAAATAAATCTTAGCAATTAAGTTCAAGTTTTTTAAAATTTAAATGGGGAATTTTTAATTTTGTATCGATTCAATATCTGATTATGTTTCACAAATATAAATTTAAAATAATAGATTTCAAATAAATTTTCTAAAATCCCGAGAAATTTTTTTTTTAAATTCAATTCTTTGAATTAAAAATACACTAACGCAAAAAATTAAAGGAACAGAAAAATTTTATAAATTTTTTAGTAATTTTTGTAAGGCTGTAACTTTGTGAAAAATAATCGTATCGAGATTTAAAGAAAAAGCATCTTATAGCTTGAAATCTCTAGTTTCGGTGCATTTTCATTAAAATTTTTTAAAAGCTCCGGTTATTGCGCAGACATGAGAAATACCGCGAGACAAAAAATTTCTAAATTTTTTTTTTTTTTTTTCCAAAGAGCCCACGGACCGTGGAAAAATTTTCTCAACTAAACCAATGCATAAATCATTTAGCAAGTTTTATGAATTTTAATAAAATATTTTTATTTCATCATCGTTGTAAGAATTCAGGTCTATGATTATAATCAGTAAATGAATAAACTATCAGGTGATTTATACAAATTTTATAAATAATTTAATTAACTAATTAATTAATTTTAATTGTATTAAAAATTGTGTCTTATAAATGCTTAAGGTAGTTAGGATATTCAACGAAACTTCGCTAAAATGAATAAAAATAAATAATCAACCGGTATTTTGGTCTAAATTACCTGAATTTATTTATTTACTGGTTATTTCATGATTATATAAAATTAATAATAAAATTTATATACTGATTATCAGATAAAAGTTATTAAATTGGTTTTAAAATAAAATATTTAACGCGTCAATGTGGTCAAGCGTCAGAGGATTTGTAGATTTTCAGTATAGAACGAATATAACAAATATATATATATATATATATTTGGACGGGAGTGTGAACGTGAGAACAACCAGGTGTTCACCGCTCAGGCTCATTAATGATGATGTGCCAGCCACCCAGTGGTGTTCAGTGGTAGAGTATCAAGAGCACTTGATAAAGCGAGTGAGCGAGCGAATAGAACTAGAGAGTGAGAACCGGCGATTCCCCCTTTAATAGAATACAAGTTTGGCCAACACACATCTGACATACCCTCTTGCCTTGCTCAAAGATCTCGTGATGGTCCGCACTACTATATAACACTTATTCCATTCATTATATATATACCATCTACCTAAACTTTATTCTCTATCCCCGTAAATTTCTCACCCGCCTACGTCACCCCTCATTCATCTCTACATCCCTCCATCCATCCATCTATCCACCCACTTATACACACATTTGTCCCTCATGATGTTTTCCACCTCAGTCAGCCCGTCATTTCTACATGAGTTGATTTCTCTTCTGATCCTAATCCACCTGATGTGACTGATCACGCACACAACACACATTATGTGTACACACAATCTATCTTACACATATATTTATATATTTTACCCCAATAAATAAAACCATTACATTTAATTTTCATCAATTGTATACCGTCATACTTAATTTATACTTTATATACAAACCGTAATAAATTTAGGTGATAATCTATCGAAAATTTACTTGTCTACAAAGATGTATTGATAAATAAATAAATAAATGTTTAGCAGTACAACACGAGCGAGGACCCAGAAAGCCAAAGCCTCATCCCTCAATAATGTCCGACAAGCATCATCAGCAGTCAGCGATGGTATCTCCATTGTCATCGCATTCTGGAACTCCAGTTCATCATGACGCAAGAGTTGATTTAAATACAGCGCACTTGCTGTCGCATCATAGCTCAGTAGTCAATCCACTGCAGTCGATCGGTACTACTGGACATCATGATCGTACTCGACGTGATCGTACTTCTCATTTATTTCCTATCCATAGGTAACTTTCTATGATACCGAAGTCAGCCGACGTTTAATAATTTTTGAATTTTTTTTCCAAACGATAAAGTATAAAAAAAAAATATTTTATAAAAATGCACATGAAGTTTTTTTTATTTTCTACATGTGCATATTTTTTTTTATTTGATTTATTAAAAAAAAACCTGAAAATTTATAATTGTCATCTATCTTGAGGATCATTTTTTATGATACTGAAGTCAGCCGACGTTTGATAATTTTTGAATTTTTTTTCCAAACGATAAAGTATAAAAAAAAATATTTTATAAAAATGCACATGTAATTTTTTTTATTTTCTACATGTGCATATTTTTAGTTTTTTATTTTTTTTGTAATTGATTTGTCAAAAAAAATCCGAAAATTTGTAACTGTCTTCTATCTTTAGAATCATAATGTTTTCACTTTTTATTACTTAAATTGATGCTCAAATAGATGGTAAATTTTGTAGTGAAAATCCTCTTAGGAGATTAAGGTACGTACCGTATCCACAAGTGGCATCACTGATGCAAAAACCACCACCAAATGATGCCACATCTCCAGTATCATTTCCTCTGCAATTACCGCCACCTAATCCGAGTCTTTACCATTCGGCGACGGTGGCATTGGGACAGCAGCCTCCGCTATTTCAAATACTCATGTCTGCTGAAAAATGCCAGGTAATTTATTTTAATAAATAATAAAAATTACTATTACTATTGATGTGACACAAGATTGGACTCTTGATTATCAAATGTCACGTACCCGTCTCGGTATTTGTTTAATTGTTTGTTGATGAAAGGAGTTTGTATGGGGGACTCGATTGCAGCCGGACGAGTCACTTGATCGATTGGAGACCGAGGCGAGCCACAGTCCCACCAGACCGTTGTCTAATTTTAGTCCAACATGGGAAATTCTTCAGGTAATTTATTCATTTATTTAATAATTAAATATAAACGTATACTAGAATGTATTTATGATTAATTGTAGGAAACAACAGCGAGACTTTTGTTCATGGCAGTGAAATGGGTACGATGTCTTGTACCCTTTCAGACGTTATTTAAAGAAGACCAACTTGTTCTGCTGCAGCAAACGTGGACGCAACTGTTCCTTTTACATCTGGCTCAATGGTCAGTATCCTGGGATATTACGGCATTACTTGATGATGAACAAGTTCGCAGAAGATTACCTGATGAATCTTCTCGACAAGAACTCATTACTATACAAGTAACTATTTATACTTTATACTAATTTTTTAAATTTATAATTATGCTTTACTTTATTTTAATTTAATTTTATTTTTTTAGGACATTTTGTCACGTTTTCGTCAATTATCGCCAGACGGAGCCGAGTGTGGTTGTATGAAAGCCATAGTTTTATTTAGGCCAGGTACTATTTTATAATTAGAAAATACAAGATAGTGATAATATATTTTTTTTATTTATTTGTGTGTAATGATTGATAGAAACTAAAGGACTTACGGATCCGAAACCAGTCGAAATGCTTCAAGATCAAGCCCAGTGTATCTTGAATGACTACATACGATCACGTTATCCCCGACAACCGGAACGGTTTGGTAGATTTTTATTATCTCTACCCATGTTACATGTTGTTAAACCAACGACTGTTGAGTTATTGTTTTTCCGTGAGACTATTGGTGAAATACCAATCGCACGTCTACTTGGTGATATGTATCAGATGGAACATCATTCAGAAGGTTAATTAGAAGAATTACTTACAATCTATTATTAAGGGACCGATACCTTTTATAATAAAAAAAAATCTAAAAAACGGTTGACTCTGTAAGCTCGAAAAACTCAAAAACGTTATTATTGATAGACTTTTGAGCTCTTCGAGTTCAAAAAACGATCGGAACAAAAATATATATATTTCGGTGAAAAAAAGTAATATTTGTCTGACGATATCTTCAGAGGAAATTGACATATTTAAACGTTCTGGCAGCAATCGAAAGTGCTTGTTGAAACAGGTTTAATCGAAGTTTGAAACAAATTGGTCGAGCGATTTATGAATTATAAGACAGATACTTAAAATAAATATTTCTTTTTTATTTTTATTATTTGTATAACTTGTAAACTACTCGACCGATCGACTCAAAAATCTAATCCGTTCTAAATATTAGTGAGCCTTTGATTCGTTTCTAATATACCGTCGAGCAAAAAAAGTTCACGGACGTTCATTCAGAAACAGTCAGAATAGCATCCTAGGACTTCAAAACATCGAGATATGATGAAAACTCGATTTTTGGAAACCATAACTTTCTTTTTTTGAAAATTTTAAATTTTTATCGCGGACAGTTAAAAAGTACAGTCGAGTCGCGTGATAAGTCCTCTTAGTGTCTCTCTCATATTAACGCAACTCTGGTTAAAAGAAAAAGATACAAGCCGGACTTATAACGCGACTCGACTGTATCTTAAACATTTTTTTGAATTGAAAGAAATTTTATGACGACGACCGATTTCGTTGTCCGCTAAAGCGCTTAAAAAAAATAAAAAGAATTTTTTTTTTAATCAGACAAAAATATAAAAAACAAAATTAATAATCTGACTTATTCCAACCACTCAAAAGGTATCGGTCTTTTTAATTATTATTTAATATCAATTAAAAATAATAAAGTATATTTTCTTTTTAGATTATAAACAGGAACCAGACTTCAATATGATAAACCTACAAAAGACCGCAGATTTAAAAAAGTAAAAAAAAATTATAAATAATTGAGCTTCATAAATTTAATTGTCTAGTGAAAATAATAAATTTTAATTAAATTTATGAGGCGACTTTTTTAAATAAAATTTGTATGCAATAATTTTCTTTATGTATAAAATTGAAAAGAAAAAAAAACTCTTTAAATTAATTGATAATTATAAAAAAAATCTAAATCTAGTCAGTGAATCTTTGTGACTACCATGTAAGTAACATAATTTTGTAAGTAGCGCTATTGTAAATTATAAAGTTAAGTGTAAAATTTAATATGTATGTATTTGTCAAGATACGTTACTTAAAATATATATGTAATTATAATTAAAATCACTTATTATTGTAATATTACACATTACTTAGGTATATTATTATATATTACTTGAAGCATCATCTGTGATATATCATATCATTTTATTATTAACGTAATTTTGTTTTCCATTTCCACACAACTACAAATTATAAATTATAAATTAAAATTTATATTTTAAAACAGTAAGTTATTGGCAAATTAATATCATTAGTTAATATTTATATAGGTGGTATCAAATATAGATTAGATTGATCATTAAAATTATAATAATAATAATAATAATAATTATTATTATTACAGAGAAATAAAAGTAGATTGCCTCGTTTGGTCTCCTACAAAATACGTATCGATGTAAATGTTAATTACAATAAAGATTAATCTATTATAATATTATGTAAAGTACATCATGTTTCAAGTTATTCAATTAAATATATCATCTATTTGTGTATTATTATACAAACTAGAATCACAATTAATTTGCTGTTCAACTTTAAGTCTATTTAAATAATTAAATGCGTAGGATTATTGTTAACAAACAATATCATTCACTGGGTTATTTTCCCTGCTATGAAAATTTTTTATTTTCTTCATTAGTAAACATTTTTAAAAAAAAAAAATTTAATTTGATATAAACAATTTTAATTAAAAAATTTTTTAGCCTCAATTATTTTAATATAAGAACAAAAGAAATTTTTTTTTTTATTGTAGTAATAAAATATTTGTCAAAAAAGGAAATTTAAAAATTTTGACCTTGTTTTTGTTAATTAAAAATAAATAATTTCACTGGTAAATTGAAATAAGTATTTTTCTTGGTGTATATTATTATGTAACTGATATGGAATAATAATTACGTTTAAAATATTGTACTGCTCGTTAAGTAATTAAGTCTATCGGTTGTTTCGGAAGCACAATTTATAATCATAATTATTTTACATCGATAATATTTGCTGGTGGAAAATTATTTTTGTTCAATACGAAACTAGATTTTAAAAAGAATTCCATATACTGATACGTACATATAATAGAATTAATACGTAACTAAAAACTCACACACATACACACACACATCTGTCTAAGTTTGTATTACTGAGGAAGTTATTTGATGTCAACTTGTAATAAAAATCACAATAAAATTAAAAAAAAAAGATAAATAAAATTACAGCTCATCGTGAGACTGTAAGTGTTTGACAACAAACTCATGGAGATCATCAAGTGTACGAGATCCATTGTACTCATCAACTTTTTTTCCATTTTTGTACAAAACAAGTGTAGGAAAACCATCAACTTCTTGATCATCACACAATTGCTTGTTGGTTGACAAAGTGCAGTCAACTTTAACAACATGAACATCCGGATTATCAATAAATTTCTTACCCAAGTCTTCCCATGTCGGCGCCAGACGCTTGCAGTGTCCACACCAGGGTGCAAAAAATTTGATAAACGTGACACCTTTTTCAATGCCGTGTTCAAATGTTTCCCCGGTCAAATTCAATACCGACTGGATGTTATCATTGACAGCATCGTCGCTCTCGTCGACTTTGTCGGTACTCTTTTGCAACATTTTAGCGACATACTCTTTCAGTTCCTCGTGAGTACGCGCACCTGTGTACTTGTCTACTTTCTTTCCGTTCTCAATCCACAGCAATGTCGGGTATCCTTTGATGTCAAATTGCTCGCAAATAGAACGATACTGCGTGCAATCAACCTTTCCAATACTTACTAATGTATCATGACTATTACTATTGGCAAGTTCGTCCCACGTTGGAGCTAGTTTTTGGCAGTGTCCGCACCAAGGCGCATAGAATTTTATAAAGTGATAACCTTTTGCTACATGATCACTAAATGTTGCATCTGTTAATTCTATTAAACCATTCACTGGGTCTGGTATTGCTGTGTTTAACTCAGCGTCCTGTTTAAAAAAAAAATAGCAATCAAGGTTTTAATTATTTGAAGAAAAAAAATTATTTTTCATAAAAATTGACCAGTAGTAAAATAAATATGACACTTACCGCAGGTATGCTTCCTAGTTGTTCATTAATAAATGCAGTCAATGATGGTAAATCCCTTGTACCGCGGAATTTAATACCATTAGTTTCACCGACTTTGAAAAATTTCAAACTAAAAAAAGTGAATAATTAATAAAAAAAATCTACAATTGATTTTATGAATAAATATAACTTACGTGGGATAACCAGTGACATCATGTTCAGAGCAAATAGAGCTATCAGTCGTACAATCAACTTTAGCAATTTTAACTCGGCTATCCTCTTCTTCATTTAACATTTCTGCAAGTGTTTCCCATGTTGGACTTAATCTTTGGCAGTGTCCGCACCTAAATTTACCCGTTTTAATTAATAAATCTTCATTATAAATACATTGCAAACAAACGAGCGTGAATGTAGCAAACATCAGACAAATTTAAAATTGTAAATAAATAGAGTAAATAATTAAAAAAGTAATATTTATAAAAAATGCACTTATTAATTTTTAAATTTTTGAAATGTGCATTTATTAAGAATTTAATTTTATTAATTATTTACTCTATTAATTAATTTTTGATTTGTCTGATGTCTACTACATTCACTCATTGCAACGGAAATGAAACTGTTTTGAAATCTTTGATATATAATCTTAATAAATGTAAATTTAAACCACACGCATGTAAGTTTACAATATTTATGTTTATAAATTGTCATATTTAATGATAACTACCATGGAGCGTAGAACATGATGAAATGATTTTTTTTCTGTACTTCAGTGGGAAATGTTTCCTCGTTGTACTGAACTGTATGGACATCTTCATCATGACTTGACGCTAATTGTATAAGCAACGAAGTGCAGATAAAAAATATTGCACGCATCATTATTTAATTTATTGATATCCTTGTTGATTAACAGGAAATGATATTCTGGAAGAATATAAATTTAAGGTAATAAGTATGAATTAGGTAAATATAAAGTAATTCTTTATTAGTAATAAAGTATTCAAAATAACGACGTGTCATTGTCGCTGGTGATACAAATGACATTTAGCAGGAATAAAATATATGAAATTTAAATTACATACCTCAGGTAGAACTCTTAAGTTATAAAATTATTAAATTATAGTTGAAGCAGGTTATCAAGGTGACAAATGCCAGCGTTGATTAGCATAAAATTGAGCGATTTCAAGCGGCTTTATCAGTTTTTTATGTCTATGCTCAGACAATGAATCCGCCCCCTCTTATTTTTGGTGCGTCATCTAGCGAACATATATTTAAACTACATGATAAACTAGCGTCCTTTTTTTGCTTATATCCTAAATATTTTTTAAAAAAGTTTACAATTATTTAATTACCTAGTAATTAATAAATTGATTAAGTGGAAGAAATTTAATTTTTAATTTTAAATTACGTGTAAAATTTAATTAGTACTCATAATTATTTAAAATTTATTCTTTATTTGTTATTTTTGCAATTAAATATTAATTATATTTACTGCGCAATTATTAATGCGCATAATTTTATGATTGGTTCTGCCTCCCCCCTTTCCCCTGAAATTTAAATTTTGAAATGCGAGATTCTGATTAGTCGATACGGTGATGCGATGGTCAACAGCCAATGGGATTCATCTGAGAGCTCTAGTGTCCCCAGATCGCCATTAACGGTCCGAAAGTTGTCGCGTTAACATCGTCCGTACGTAGTAGTCCTTTTTTTTGCTCATACTCGCGATAATTTAATTAAAAATAATAAAACAATTAATTCATCATCTTATTTTAATTACACTGAACAATTTGATATATATAAATTTATAATAAATCGCGGAATTATTTAATTATGGACAAAATAAAAAATCCTTCATTGTCGCGGGCTAGATTTCGTAAATCCAACGTTAACTTTGAATATTAATTATTAATTTTCTTTTTTATTTGAAAATAAACTCAAAAAAATAATTAAAATACATAACTCCGTTACGGGACATGAGTAAATAAATTTAATTATTAATTTATTAAAATTTTTCGGGACAGAATAACGAACGCTGAATACTGCAATGGCGCCATCTTGTAGTCGAGAAGTGAAAAGTGCGGGACGCGGGAATTTGAATCGGTGTTAGTTTTTGTAAATTTATTTTGTTGGTAGTATGTAATTTCGTTTGTGAAGTGATCGCGATCGGGAGTGAGTGAAAAGTGATTAGTTTTTTTTTAAATTAATGATAGTAAGAGTAATAATTTGAATAAATTCACTAACGAGTATTAATAATAGTGAGAGTAAAAGTTACAGTGATAATAAAAAATGATACTGAAGGTAACAGACAGACAATTTTTTTTATTTTTATAAACAGAATACTTGTGAGTAAAATAAAATTTTTTTTAATATTCACAAAAAGATTTTTTATATCTATTAATTAGTTTTGAAATTTTTGAATAAGTAAATAAAATGTAAGTAGACTAAAATTTAAAAATCGTATTTAAATTTTTAAAATATCAGTACGCGAATTTTTTTTCAATTTAATTATTTAAAATTTATAAATTGTCTCATGTTTGTTAAATTCAGACTGATTACTTTCAGTATCATTAATAAAAGTGATAGTGAAATAGTAGTGATAGTGAAAGTGATAGTGATAGTGAAAGTGAAAGTGAGTGAGTGATAGTGAAAAAAAGAATAAAGCAATTAAACTTTCAATTTTCGGCTGCCAGTACTCTCAGCTCCCAGTTCTTTTGTCTTCAGCTTAGCCGCTCATCTAGCTCAACGGTTTTCCCGCCAAGATTCAAATGCAGCAGTTGGTAAGTCAAATTTCTATTAGTTTACTTTTATCATATATTTTTACAACTTATCAACATATTCTTTTCATTTCATTTTTATATAATCGATTATAATTAAAAGATTATAGAAATTACATTTTTCATGATTATTAAAAATTTTTATTTAATTACTTTCGCACTTGCGTATGCTTGAAAGTCTTGTTTATCATAACAAAGTAATATATTTTGCGATTATATTTAAAATATTTATTCTACGCGGTAAATACTCATGATATCGTGAATCGATATATTTTATAAATATATCGATGTGTAAACGTGTACACCCCCACTCTTTGTGTTGACATTCGATATGTAAATGTATACATACACCTTGTATTACTAACCAACTTCACTTGCGTTGACGCATCTTCGGGTTGCTTCGGATGCCTGCTGTCGATGTTGGCATTTTTATAAAATATATAAACGTAATTAATTAATGATTACAAAATGCCGAATTCCCGTTGTTTCTTCCAATTTAAATATCTTATTGTTACTATTTTATCGGTAAGTACCTTTATATTTAATAATTACATATATTTTTATTTTAAATAAATTGAAACTATTTGCTTAACTTGTCACTTGTTCTAGTGACACGTTTTACGAAGCCGACGTTGCACCTGATGTTCAATAATTTTACTATTTTTCTAACATATTTCAAATGTTTTTTCAAAATTTTTAACTCTCATTTACTTTCATTTTCTCTCAACATTTTTATTTTATTCGTGTAAATATAACCCTGCGACTTGATATAACCTAAAGGTTTTATTTATATATTTTTTTTTTATCAACTTTATTGTTGTATTTATTAATCATATCTATTTGTTCCTCAACTTAATCAATTAAATTATAATTATTGAACAATTAAATTGTGCTCGTTGGTTTCATTTCATATTTTTTGTTTTTTTTTATTAAATAAATTATTTTTTAAGGTATTCTTGACACATCGTGCTAATGGAGAGGCAATTAAACTTACCAGTAACAATTTCGATGAGTTAATGAGTAATTATTTATTCAATATTATTATTATTATCATTATTATTATTATATAATCAATTCATGTATTATTTTATAATATTATTTATAGTTAATTATAAGTATGATAAACATTATCGCGATAACGTTGAAAAATAGTTTAAATAGAATAAACAAGTTTGAAATGAAAATATTATTTAAACTCAAGGCTTTATGATAATTTTTATATTTTTAACAACGAGTGTGAATGTAGCAGACATTAGACAAATTTAAAATTATAAATAGGTTGGGTAAATAATTTAAAAAATAATATTTATCAAAAATGCACTTATTAATTTCAAAATTTTTTAAATGCGTATTTATAAAAATTTTATTTTATTAATTATTAACTCTATTTATTAATAATTTTAAATTTGTCTGATGTCTGCTACATTCACACTCATTTTTAAAAATTATATATATATATATATATATATATATATATATATATATATATATTTTTTCAAAGTCTTAGTATTTTTTTTCTTTTGTAGTTAATGTCGTTATCATTTAATTAGCTTACATTAGTTCTATTTGGTTTATGCGAAATCGTTATCAATTTGTATTTCGTTTGTTATCAACAGGTGCATTAATCTATCAATACTTGGTTTTTTCAGTATAAATTAAAGCTCTAATTAATTGAACCATAACTAATTTCATATGAAAAAATAATTTTTGTTTTTTTGAAATTTTTGAGTAATTGATTATTTTTGTTAAAACCAAGTCATTAATATTATTAGATTATTTTTTTTATTAAAAATTTCCTCATAAAATGACAATTATGACGACTAATAACGTTGATATTAGCGATAAGAAAAAGTCGAGTAAATGCACAAATTGTCATTAAAAATTAATCGTACTTTACGAAGTTTAAAATTACAAATTTGTTGGTTTATATTTTTTCAACGAAATTACGATAATTTTTTTCATATTTTTAAGTAATTAGATCATTATTATTATCAGTACTTGTATCTTGATTCTACTACTGCGTAATTCACTTCTAGAAAATTTAAATTTATCTAAATTATTTTGAATTTTAAATTTGAATCTAAATAATAAACAACATTACGACCTTGAAGTTGGCGGACAATTAATAATTTTCGGATTTTCTTTCAATACATCAATGAAAAAAAAAAAAATACAATAATAATAATGCACATGTAGAAAATTAAAAAAACTACAAGTGCCACTTTTCTAAATAATTTATTGTTTATAAAAAAATAAAAAAATTATTAGACGCCGGCTAACTTCAGTACTATTCAAAATTTACCAATTCCATTTTTCTAAGAATTCGTGAATTGCAGTTTTATAATTAAGATAAAATACAATAGCGCATTATATTTATATTAATGTTTTCTTACAGAGAATGAATTAGTATTTATAAATTTTTATGCTGAGTGGTGTCGATTTAGTAATATATTAGCTCCAATATTTGATGAAGCAGCTGATAAATTAAAGGATCACATACCAAAAGATGCGAGTGTTGTGATGGGAAAAGTTGACTGTGATAAAGAGTGTAAGTTTTATTGCATTTAAGTATTTTATATCCTTTTAAATTCAAAAATAAAATTATATTCATGTTTTATTTTTTCTATTACAGCTTCCATAGCGTCGAAGTTTCAAATAACCAAGTACCCAACGTTGAAAATAATCAAAAATGGTCAGCCGGCCAAGCGCGAATACCGCGGCCAGCGATCAGTCGAGGCATTTATCGAATTTATAAAAAAACAGTTGGAAGATCCTATTAAAGAATTTAAAGATCTTAAAGAATTAACAGAATTAGATGATAAGAAACGTATGATTATTGGTTATTTTGATAGAAAAGATGTTGCTGAGTACGATATTTTCCGTAGAGTTGCTACTAATTTGAAAGACGATTGTCAATTTCATGTTGGCTTTGGGTAAGTTCATCCTAATTTTTATTCTTATCCAATACTCGATTTATATTAATGTAGATTTGCTTAATTAATATTAATAATATAATTTAACAAGCCTTTGCTCCAATGAAGCCTGTGAAATAGGACAATATATTGAAATATTGTGAGTAAAATGTAACTAACCCATAGCTTTTTATTTTATTGTTCATTTAAATTTCAAGGTTTACTTTAGTCGCAATGTCTCACCTTTTTCGTTAGATAACGTACAACAATTTATTATTAACAAGATAATTGTTTTTAAAATTTTTTTAAACAGTATATCTATATATGTTTTAATTTATTTAAACAGCGATTCGAGTCGTGCTATGCACCCGCCAAACCAACCAATTATTGTATTTAGGCCCGATAAGGCATTATCTAATGACGAAGACGAAACTTACAAAGGAAGTTTGTTAGTTTTTGATGAATTAAACATTTGGGCACAAGAAAAATGTATACCACTTGTACGTGAGATAACATTTGAAAATGCCGAAGAATTAACGGAAGAAGGATTACCATTCCTTATATTATTCCACGCACCTGATGATGTGGATAGTGTTAAAAAATTCAAAGACATTGTTGCATCGACGTTGACTGATGAAAAACGTAAATATCATAATTTTAATTACAGTACAACCTGGTAATAAGTTAATTAGAGGCCATAGGAGAAGAGTTGTTTTGAAATAGCTTTCCTCTATTACTTTTTTTACTCGGCAATCGCTCGGTTTTCTGCATGTGTGTGCGTCGCGTTTGTGTTTGTGCCCGCAGTCCTTTTATAAGTTAGTTGACGTTTGTCATTTTGCTAGGTATATATTTGATTAACTTATAAAAGGACTGCAGAAATAATTTTCTTCACGGCAACCGAAAAATTTTTTGAGTGGAAATTTATCTGAAGATCGGAACTTTTTTCGCGCAACCAAAATGAAAAAAATTTATGAGTGAATGTAGCAGACATCAGACAAGTTTAAAATTATAAATAAATAGAGTGAATAATTAAAAAAAAAAATATTTACAAAAAAATGCACTTATTTATTTCAAATTTTTTTAAATGCGCATTTTAAAAAATTTTATTTTATTAATTATTTACTAGATTTATTAGTAATTTTAAATTTGTCTGATGTCTGATACATTCACACTCATAAAAATTTATGTGATATGACTGTTTAAGGGGTAGATAGGGGAGCCTGTGATTTTGACTGACATACTGGCACTTATGCGAAACATTTAAAACATCTAGATCCAGTAGAATTTTTACTTTTCATTTTGTTTTATTTAATTTTGTTTCGCGAAAAACGTTCCGATCTTCAGGTACATTAGAGGAACTAAAGTGCTAGAATCATTTTGAGACGAGCGAAAAAAAAGAGGAGAAGTAATTTGTAACTGAGTAACTTAAAACTCGGTTGTACTGTACAATTTATAATGTCATTTCTTACAAGGTCGGAAAGCCGGAAAACGGTAGGGGATTTTTTTTATTAAGGAAAAAATCGGAGAATTTGGAAAATTCTTTTGACAAGTCAACTAATATATTATTTTAAAATATATAATATAATTATTGATAGTAATTTATTAATTAAATTTTTTTTTAACAGAAAATGTGAACTTTTTAACGGCCGATGGCTTCAAATTTGCGCACCCACTCCATCATTTAGGAAAAAGTCCATCAGATTTACCATTGATAGCGATCGATAGTTTCCGGCATATGTATTTGTTTTCACACTTCAATGATATTGACAAGCCTGGAAAATTGAAACAATTTTTACGTGATCTTTATTCGGGTAAATTACATCGTGAATATCATTATGGTCCAGATCCGAGTAATGAACTCTCTGATGACCCAAAGACACCTACAATACCACCAGAGTCTACATTTAAGAAGCTTGCACCCAGCAAAAACAGATACACATTACTTAGAGATGAACTGTAAAAACAGTCATGTGAATTAATATTTAAAAAATTAAAAAAAAAAAAAAAAACAGCTCAAAGTGGTGAGTTTATGATTCCCTGACTTTTTATTATTTTATTTATTACATTATGATGAAATCGGCATGAATTATAATTTTATCTATTGTAAAATATTAAACAATAATTTTTCGTAATTACTTTACGTATTAAATTAATATAAAATAAAACTTAACATAACAATCACTGAATAATTAAATAGCAAATAAGTTTAATCTTATCGAGGTGCAATTGATAAGATTTAATAATAATGAATTAATTAATTAATTGAAAATTTAAGTAATAAATATGTTAATGATACTTATTATTTACTTATGGTTTATAGATAATTGAAAATATATTTCTTTTTTTTTTTTCATTATTGGGACAGAATTTAATATTATTGAGTAATTTGTTGTTTAATCAAATGAATCAGGGATATTTAAACGGAGTACAATTTAAAAAAGTACAGAAATAATTAAAATATTAATTATTTCTGAATGTAATTAGAGATAAAAATATTCAATATAATTATTTATGTTGCTCCGTAAATTTATTACTATATTAATTATTTTTTATTGGATTTCATTTAGAGAATCTCTGACTTATCAATTCAAAAAACTACAATCAATTTAGAGGCAATAATAATAATAATCTTGAAATTTATTTTTATTACTTATCTTTTCCGAGGGATTAGACCTGCAACAAATAGTTTTGTACAATCATAAAAAAAGAAGTTGATGTTATAAATGTAAATATGCACACATGTTTCATATTTGATTAAAATTAATTTGACGATTTTTTTAATGATACAAGTGTATAGTGAATACGTGCGTAATTTTATATATGATGGATGATATTAAACACTGCGAGAAAAACGATTTATTGTCGTGATGAATTTTCTTTTTTTATATCATATAGATTGGTAAATATTATTATTTTACTTGCTAGTACATTAAATAAATTATATGCAAGCTATTAAAAAAATTATTATGATAATGTTCTGCTATTTGTATAGACGATGGTATTAATTTTATTGTTAATAAAAACCTGTCTAAGTCATTGCTTATCTATTATTATTTTTCTCATTACATGTTTGTTATATACATGATTCATTTTTTAAAAAATTTATTTATGAATTTTTTTATGAAATTACAGTCGAGTCACGTCATAAGTCCGCTTAGTGTCTCTCTCATATTAACGCGAGTCTGGTTAAAAGAAAAAGATACAAGCCGGACTTATAACGCGATTCGACTGTAATTATTTGAAATTAGTCAGATAATTTTTTTTAGTCAATCGAAAATTGTCTCGAAAAGAATTTTTTGTCTGATTATTAGTAAAAAAATCTGGGCAACGGTTGACCCTGTGGCTAGCGCCAAAACTTACCGCTGTTTTTGAACTTCTTGAGCTCGAAAATACTCTTGAATGCAATTTTTTTTTATGAGCTTTCCCAACTCGAACAATTTACGTTGTATGTTCAAAATTGAAAATGTAAAAACTGAAAATAATTAGTGAACAAGTGTTTTCGAAGTTTTCATTTCGCGCTTTTGAATAACTGTCAACAATATAAACATTTATTGTTTGTTATGACTCATTCTTGTTGAAAAAACTCAAAAAACGTAGAAAAAAAATTTATTTTTTTGAGGTCCGTATCTCGGAGATACGGCCTGTTTTGGACCATGAGCAGTGTGTGACTACTGTCATTGATTTATTCGGGAAAAATAATATGAATAGTATATTAGATACCTAGGGCAGTAAAATAAGAAATGTCGCAGGTCACATGTGATTGTTGGCCGAGGTTGACAATTACATGTGACCTGAGACTTTTCTCATTTTACTGGCCAAGGTGTATTTACTAATTTTCTGATCGACGGAACCGGAAAGTAGCAACTTCGTTTAGCGTAGCGGTAAGAAAGTTGCCACTTTTCAGCCGGAGAACATTGACAAAAAAAAGTTATGAGTTACTATCCCAAAAAAAACTTAAGTAGTGTCATCTTCATTTATACGGGTCTGAATTTGGAAAATAAATTTTTCTCAAGACTTTTTTTGGTTTCTTCCACTAAAGGACATCATAATAAACAGAAAACATTAATGTTGTGTAGAGTTATTCCCAACAGGAGTAAAGTTACGAGCTACTAATATTTTAACAGATGAAGGGAAAATAAAATATAATTAAATAAATTAGTTTGAATGTCCATTATAAAATGGCTGTATTTAATGAATAACGTGATATACATGTATTACATTCGGTCATCGTATAACTTCATTTAAATTAACTATTCATTTTATATTTATATAGCGTATAATTTTTTTAACACACATAAATATACATATATATTGATAATAATATTAATATGTATATTTAACATCACACATACATTTTTACTATGAATTTTTTTTTTTTTTTTTTTTTAATTATTTTAGCAATCTTTATAATCACATCTCTAATTTAATAATTACTCTGGCCAAAATTCTAATGAAGCAGACCTTTCACGATATTCTGGATCGTAGAAAATAGAGAGTTAATACAAGTGTATATTTTTTTAAATCGATAAATGTGCAATCAATGTTAAGTTATAATTAAGTGATTTTAATTTATCGAGTAATTCAAAAAATAATCTTAATAAATTCATTTAGTTTTTTTTTACGTTGTCATTAATCAAATAGAACATCACTAATAATACTCATATATAACATATTTATCCAGGCACGATTTAACGTCCATACTTATATATTTTAATTATTTAATTATATTGAAAATAACAAAGCGTTACCTGTCAACTTTCAATTCCAAATAATTATATATTTATCTCTTTCATTTTTAAACTGATTGTGCATTTTATGTTTTATCTATATTTTTTTTCTTTGATTCTTTTGTTCCCAACATTATTGGAATTCAGTGATGTTCCCAAATAACACATGCTTGAGCAAGATTCTGATGCCAGTGCCTTGACCAAAACTTCTAGTCATTGGTGTCTTTTTCTACGGGTGGGTCTTGCGTAAGATCATGTAGCAAGAAATCTTCATCAAGACTTGTGCATGGCTTACTGAAGTCATTATACACAAGAATATTGAAGATATCTTAGATACGGTGCAGTTTAGTAGTTTCTGGCCCATTTCTTGCACCAGTAACTTACGCATGTCTTGCTCAAGATCTGCTCAAAGCTCAAGATCAATTTTGAGCCTGGAGCAAGCCATGCGCAACTACTTTCAACTATAGTCTTCCTCCAGAATTGTGAATTATAATCTGTCACAAATTTTTTGTGTAAGGTTTGCATTAGACTTGCTATTAAAATCCAGCCACAAGTATCTGCTGCAAAACACATGGGTAGGAAAAGACACTAATGTCTATCGAACTTGAGACCAGGCTTGCTCAAACCTTGAACAAGATTGTTATATGGGTTGATGTTAAAGATTTATTTTTTCAAGTATTAAGTTTCAAAAGTGTTACCTTCTAAAAAAAAAAAAAAAAAATTAGTACTTACATCAATTGTTTGCTGATTGAGTGCATCGCTGATTAGCAAAGTTGATGTGCGTGTAAATGATTAGAATTTGAATAAGTTTCCGAATATCCGAATAACATTTTTGATTTATTTTTATTTTTTTGAGCTGCTTAATTTGTCTGAACTTTATTAATTAATAATTAGTTCATGACTAAGGAACTCGCAATTTAAATAAAACAAAAATGTCAAAAGGCTGCATTTCAAAATCAATTAGTTACCATTTCGTATATTTTAAATGTCACGAAAATGAATAATAAAATTTTTTTTATTTTTATTAATTAATATAATTATTACTTATAAATATTTTTTTTTATTATTATCGTGACTTGACATTTCAATTCTTGGGTTTTTGTTTTTAATGTTCGTACAAGTGTACATGTATAACTTTTTTTCATTTTTTTTTTCTACACCGCGTACATATATTGAAAAATTTATACTAGAAAAATAACTTGGTAAATAACCCTGTTACAGGGCAATCATTATTTAGAAACATTAGTTTTAAACTTTTGTTTAAGTAATAAAAAATAAAAATATTTTACCCTCATTACTGTGGCTCTTTCGTTATTTTCTTTTTTTTTGCGCTTCGTACATTAGAATGTGCTCCATATATAAGTTTATTTATAATATATTATTATTATTTATTTTATTCAAATACATAAGCATATATTTATATATTCGCGGGTAATTTGAAATATCTATTGAAATATTTATTTTATTTTTATTAATAAATATATAACGCAAATAATAATAAACGCACAGTCCAGCTGTTGCACTCATTCTTTTTATTTTGAAATTATTATTATATATATTTATATATATATATATATATATATATATATATATATATATATATATATATATATATATATATTTTTCTAATATTGAATTAATAAATTAATGAAAGACATTTTTTATTTTTATCATAAATTATACTCGTTGACTTTTGTCAGATTTTTTACGTATATCTTTATAACTTTTTTTTTGCTATAATGAACCATATATTTATATATATATATATTTTTTAAACTGCAAATAATTGCTAGGCCAACCATTTATAATTCTTCCTCATTGATATTATCCACTCAAAAAAATTTAATATTATTTATATTTTATTTAATTTATTTTTTTATTTATCACATCGATAATATATATATATATATATATATCATTTTTTATTAAATATCATATGCATCAATTTAAATATTTTCTTGAACCATTCGATCGATATTTTCATGGCCTTTATCATTTCAACGCAAATATAATTATTAAAAATAATTAAAACGTAACAAGCTTGCTAACTTTATTTAATATTAAAAATACAATAGCAAAAAATAATCAATTAAATATTTAAAAGTAATTCTGCAAATGTGTATTATCAATACAGTCAATAAACCTTACATTTATAATTATGAACAGAAATAGTTCGAGGTTATTTCAAATCACTATAAATATTCACGGAAAAAATAGCACTGGAAAAATTACATTTTTTAGAGCGGAAACAGGAACCTCGTATAAAAAACTTCAAGTATTACAGTTTGCACATGTAATAATTGAGACTACACGGAGAAATTATTCTCGTTCCAAATGTTATGGTGTCATAGTAAAGCCGGTCCGTGTTGACCACCTGCAGAAATTGGAATTAACACATGGAAAAATTACTATGGGGAGAATTACCTAATAAATTTCACTCGTTAATTGCAAATAAAACTGGGTCTGGATGAATAATTACTCTTCTGTTTCTAAATAGTGTTCAATTATGAGGTAAAAAAACCCAATTTCGAGTAACTTTTAAATAAAAAGAGTAAAAAATGAGAGAAAATGAATCAGTTTTTATTATTTTCGTATTTATTTTGTTTTTGGCCCAGGTTTACTCTAAATTGTAGGGTTAACTTCATCAAAAAATTTTTTCCATGTAGTAAAGTTTACTACGATTATAGTACAAATTACTGTAACTATTGTAAATCTTATGGTCATAGTAATTTTCGCATGTGCTTACTGTAATTTCCATAAGGTGGTTAACATTGTCCGGCTTTACTATGACACCAGAGTTTCAAACAAGAATAATTTTTCCGTGTACTTCTTGTAATAAAGTAATTACAAAAATATAGATACCGAATTTTACAGTTTCTACCACAAAATTTGAAAGCTGAAAACCTGTTTGCTATCCAGGACTGAGAAAAGTCATATTTGAAACTGTAACGGCTCAAAAATAATGCAATTTTTACAGTTTTGAAGTAGAGGAACTGCTGATATTTGAAACTGTAATTTTTCCACTATTATTTTTTCCATGTACGAATAATAAAATTAAATATTTATAAACCTAACAATAGAACGTATTTAAAAAATAATATTGTTGTTTATATCTGCGCTACATTATTTGACACGAAATTTATTCATATTTAGTAAATATAACTTTCTTTGTATTATGACTCATAATGATAGCTAATACAATCATATAATCGTATATAATTCATTATTTTAATATTGATTATAATATTAATCTCATTTGTTTTTTTTTTTTTTTTTTTTCATTAAAGATCGGTATATTATATTTTAAAATGTGTCAGATGTTTCTATTATTCTCTGCCCATTTATTTTAGTGAGAGCTTTCTTAAATTTGAAATAGTGAAATTAGCGACTATTCACTGTTTACTAGTGAAAAATATGTCACTAATTCAAGTAGTGGTATACTTTTCACTGGCAATAAGTGAATATTTACTGCCATCCGTTTCGATAACGGAAGGTTAGTGGTTCGATCCTACCTCTTGGTAATTTTTATCTATATATTTCATTACCACAAAAAATAAAGACTTTGAACACTTTTGTAATTTATTTACTTAACAAAATTGAATATGATGATGCTATTTCAAGTACTGTAATTATTTTAATACTTAAAATAAAATTAAACTAATATAATTTATTAGAAAAATTAATAATAATAAACTGAGAGATATAAATTTTTAACCAGTTACTAATTTAGAATATAGTCTGGGTCATAAAATTTTATATTTTTATCTAGATTATCATTAGTAAGTCAACGGTTTATCTAAATGTATTTATTGATTTATTTGTTTATTAAATGTTAAATATGTCATTTGATTATATTTGCTATTAATGTGACTCCGTTTTTAAATATATTTTCATCTTATCGACATCTTCAGTAAAAAAAATTCTTAACACAATTTTATATATTTATGTAATTTAAAAATACGTAAGAGGGTTCGTTGTAATTACTTTAAATATTAAATATTTGAATAAATAATGTATGTAATGATATTTGCAAATTAAAACGATAATCTTATAACGCAGTCAGAAGTAATATAATTGGGAAGACTTTAGCAATTAATAACTTATGATATTATGAGTCAAAAAATAATAGTAGTAATAATTATTATACTTAACATTATAAACGACAGTTTTATTTATGATGACCTCCACTTCACGGTTTATGCAAATCTATCGATTTCAATTAATATCGTATATTTTTTTTTTTTAACATAACACCATAATTTTTTGGCGTGTTCGAATTTTTTCTTCATTTTAATTAAGTTATAAAAATATTTTTTTTTATTAGACCGAGATAAATAAATCCATTCGAATTATATAATAATATATAACATAATTAAAATTAACTAGTTTGAAGATATTTTAAATTAATATCACTAAACAATTTAACATAAATTATTCTGTACTATTAATTATAAATTCGGATACAGTCAAGACGGCCTATTATTTTTTTCATAAATTTACGGCTGTTAAATTATGAAAGTAAACATTAATAACTTACTAAATAGGGTAGACGTATCATTTATGGCTACTGCTCTATATTTGGACATTTAATACTTTGTCTAAATTAATGAAATAGTATACACAAAAAAACTACAACTGCAATAGTATGATAAATGTATCGTTGAACAGATTTTGAGAATTAATTATATCATTGCGTATTTTACAAATTATTTTATTCAAATTTTTTAAGTGACCAAAACTGGCCCTAAAGTGGTCAAAAATGGTACTTCCACCCTATTCAAGTGTAAATGTGTTTGATATCGAAAATAAATTATTTTTTGACCAAAAAAAAAAATATATATATATATACACTGTAAAATAAAACTGGGGTAAGTCCAGGCGGTGTTAAATTTTAACACCGAAAGCGATGTTAAAATAACACCGTCGCCGGTGTAAATATTCTTTACCGGTGTTAAAATATTTTTCAGTGTTTAAAATATTTTACTTTCTGAATATTTTTACTTACTTGATCACTGCAATTATACAGTATTTTTATTAACTAATTAAATTATTGATGATTGAAATGCTGGGAGTAAAATTGTGTAATTTTTGAATAAATTACGTATAACATAAGTAATTATTTAAATAAGTCAATAGTAAAATTGAAATTTCCTCCAGATAATATTCATTAAATTTTCATATTTTTTTTATATGTAATACATTTATTTTGTAAATTTCTATACGTGGAATTTTTTTTTACACCGATTTAACACCTCTAAATTACACCGCCTACACCAGTGTTATTTTATTTTAACACCGCGTTGTTTTTACAGTGTAAATAATAATTTTAATAAATTATTGTTAATTAAAGTAGTGAACACTTTGTAGCCACTAAATAATGGCTGATTAATTGAAATTTTTTTTTCAATAATTAGACACTTTTAATGATTACGAATTTAAAATGAATAAAATTTTGATTAAAAGAATAAACTTAGGCCGCCCAGGTTGACTAAACCGTTCGGATAGATGTATTTAAATCTGTCAGATATCTATGTATATATTGTCATTGGGACGTTTTGTATTACTATTTGAATTGGCTCATCATCAGTATCGTTACCTTCATCAGATCTTAGATACAGTTAGTATATATAATTATAAACATATACATTTATTTATATATCAGCATAAGTTATTCTCATCTTGTCGCAACATATTATTTGTTTCTGTTTATTATCATTATTTTTTATTTCATTATTACATATTATTTTTGTCTCATACATTTAAAGCTCCCTGAAGGGTATTTTTCAAGGTACTGTTGCTTACTTATATTTCGTGAACGCTCTACTTTATTTGTGAATGTCAATCGATTCTTGTCGTAGTGCAACGGCAAGTGATAAACGGAAATGTCGATAATAACATTCATTTTATTTATTTCATATTTTTTCGATATATTTATTTATTAGAGTTTTTTTTTCTTCTATTATCAATATATATTTATATATATATATATATTTGACCATTTTGATATGCGTCCTCGCAAACTCTCAAGCTATAACATACCAGATAATGTTCATATATTTATAGATATATGTACCAACATTATGCAATATTTATATATATCATATATATTATTTTACGGACGTTTTAATTCAAAATTCAAGTAAATAAATAACCCAATGCCTTATTGTCAATCTCTGGATAAAATAATCGACGTCAACGATGATAACAAATTTTTTTTTTCGTCCTTACATTTTTTTTCATCAATATTTTAGTCAAGCGAGAAAATAATCATATATATTTTTTTGCTATCATATACGACAATATTTATTTATAAGATATATTCATACCTAACTTATCATTAATTTTTACATGATTATAAAATAATCAAATATAATTACAATATTAAATATAACAATAAATACTTTAAGAGGTAGTCATTATATATATTCATATATACATATATTTTATGATCACATATCGCCACATATATTTATATATACGTATATATAAAAAGATATGGTTATATATAAATATGTATATATATGAATAAATATAAACATGCCTGTATTAATTTATTGTAAAATTTGATATATATGATTATATGTGATCACAAAAGATCATATAAAATCACATAAAAATATTTATTTATATGAAAAGATGTTTTGTATACAATCAGATATGAATATAAATTATATAAAAAATTTAACACAGTATATGACCCTACAAATAATATGTGATAATTTTTTCTCGGCCTCTCTCCCTCTTGTCATTTTAATTTATTTTTTTTAAAATTTATTTTTCTTGATTAAGGGTACGGATTTACCGTATATACTTTTATATATTTGGTTTTACGTTCTTATATTTTTTTTGCAATATCAAACAATGGAAATATGTTCTAATAGCAACATCACTTATTGAACTACATTTAATTCCACGCGTTATTTTTCTACATCGCAATACGCGAGAAATATTTAATCTAGTGTCTATTGGATCATTTATTATGTTTATTTATTTATTAATTTTTTAATTTTAGATGTTTAAGGTTCTTAGTGTGTATAATTATAGGTGCGATATTTACTAGCGGGTGTAATTGTAGAGAAAGACAATGACGAAGTTACTTAACGTCCAAGTGTATTATTAATTTTTTTTTTTTTATTACGGTGACTAACAAAATTAGAATTTGAAATTAAATTTATCTGAGTTTAAATAATTTTTTTCGAGTATCAATTAAATAATAAGCTATTAAAAAAATATGTCAAAAAAATATAAATAAAATGGAATCATCTATATTGTACGGTTTCAGTTCAGTAACGTTGCAACGTTTTATTTATTTTCTTTTAAAATAATTTTTTTAAATTCCTTCGTATGATTAATTTAAATTAATTCCATTACGTTATGAAATTATTTTCATTCAAATCCGAACAATATTGGCAATTTTATATTTTTATTTTATTTAGTTGAGCGAAATTTAACTTATCATAAAGTTGTTTTTTTTATTTATCAATATATGGCTGTTTAATGTAGCAAATAAACGTTAATTTGTATTAAAGACTTTCTTCAATAATTTAAAGCCGTTTGTTGGTTTGTTTGTTTATTTGTTTAATTTGAGTCTGTGGAATTTTTTTTTTATTTTTAAATAATATATAGAAACATACATATATTTAATATAATGTATGTTAATCAAAGCTCTCAGTTGATTGTTTTTTGATGCATCTTAACTTCTTTCTCGTCTCTCCTCGTTTTTTTTCTCTCTCTATAAAGTACTTTAGTATTTTCCTCCATCTTAATCTAACAACAGATTAATTTTAAATTAAAGTATAAATAGTTTTGACGACGCAATTAGCAGCTGTGCAGTGGACCAGCATTAACAGTAGTATAGGAACCCGCCGACGTAGTTGCGAACATTACAATCGTCGTGAAATTTTAACTTTTTTAAGGATTTTTGATAGTCTGAATATTGTAATGAAGAAACTTTTCGTTCATTCTTTGAGTTTATTATATATTTCTTTTATACTTTTTGCTTCTCTATGACCTCAATATCCTTCATTCGAAACTAAATCTTTTAGAAATTTTCAGTTTATCCGACTTTTATTTTATCTTTATTAACCAACTAAGAATTTTCACCAGAAATATATAAGGTTTTAAAAGTCCTCCTCGAGAAGTTGTAGTCGCAGTAGTTCATAATTTTGTTTAATTTTTTTTTGTCCTCTGGTTTGTTTTTACACAAACTAGTTCTTAGCCGTCAGGATTGTCACAAATTCTGAAATTCACGATATATATATTAAACATCATGTCATATACACTGTAAAAAATCAGGAGTGGAATCGGAGCGGTTACGGATTTTATTTCAATCCGAATTCACTCCGTCGCTCAGAGTCTCTAAAAAAAATCACCCCGCATACGGAGTAAATAGGGAGTTTTTTTCAGCGGATCCGAGATCACTCGAGTGATCTAAATTTTACGTAAATCTGTATTCACTTCGATTCGGAATTTTAGTATTAAAATCAACTCTCCTTCGAAATTAATTTTGCTCTGAATTCACTCCGGATTTAATCTGCGTTCACTATCTAAATTTTCTTCAGTGTAATGTCACCCTGTAAAAAAATTGCAGAGCGAATGCAGATTTAATCTGGAGTGAATGTGGAGCAGACGACTGCATATTTATTTAAACCCTTTGAGTAAAATTCACTTCGGAGGAAAGCTTATTTTTGAGTTTACTATTAAAATTCCGAATTGGAGTGAATTCGGATTTAAATAAAATCCGTTATCACTTCGAATACACTCGCGATTTTTTTCAGTGTATATTTGACTAATTAAAATAAATCTTTTAGGATTGAACTTTCAATAAACGGATAAAAATATATTATTTTCATCATATTATTAGTTATTAGTAATAAATAAAATACCTTCATAATTAACCATTCCATCTCCGTTTAAATCAGCTTCTTTAATCATATCATCAACTTCTTCTTCAGATAGTTTTTCACCTAAATTCGTCATTACATGTCGTAGCTCCATTGATGAAATCAAACCATCATTGTTTTTGTCAAAAACTCTATTATAAACAGATTTAGAAAAATTAATAACAATAATTATATTTTATAAAAATATATAAAAATTACCTAAAAGCTTCTCGTAATTCAGCTTCACCGTCAGCACCTTTCATTTTTTTCGACATCATCTGTAGGAATTCATTAAATTCAATAGTACCATTTCCATCTTGGTCAACTTCATTCACCATATCTCGTAGTTCCGTTTCTGAAAAAAATATATTTATAAAATATTTAGTCATATATGTAGAATATGCATGTAAAAAATTTTTGGATTTGGTGTAAAAATTTAGGTGTGAAAATTACACTAAATATCGTGTTAAAATTAAAAATAAAATCCAAAATACCGTTTAATATTTAAGTAAAATTAATATAGTTATCGATTAGGTAGTTAAAAATGTTCAATGATCATTTGTTGCTCATTAATCAAAATTATAATGAGTAAAACTCAATGGTGTAAACAAAGTAGATTACACCGTTTCAAAATTACACGAATGGATAATTTACACCATTATTTCAAACTACACGGTCGTGTAAAGTTCTCGAGGCCATTTTTACACTAAAATTTTTTACAGTGTATGTAAAATAAAAATTTAAGCAGCAATTAAATTATTATAGCTTCGCTTGAAGTACACTCGATAATTAAAAAAAAAACTAATATAATTGTGTCGGGATTTGTAAATTTACAATACACGGTACAAGTGCTACTTGAGAAAATCGTTAAAGCTCGTGAAAAAAGAAAACTAGCGGAGATTAAAAAGCTTTGAGACAAGTGTTTTTGACGTAGTTAAGCTTGATTGGGGATAAAGATGAAGCTAAAGTTGAAGAGGTTGGAAAGTATGATGAAAATTTAGTAAAATGCATGTAAATTCATCCCTTTCTTCATTATTTGCACACGGTTTACACAGACTTAACAAGCACTTAAGTATAAACTATAGAAAATTTTCCAGAGCTCGACAAATGCATTAATTTAGGTTTATACGAATTAGATGAATTATAATATTTTATTTAAATACCTCAACATAAGCACCGATAAACTCATTGATTTTATAAAACGAATTTTCATTGATGATTTAAAATTATAATAAAATTAAAACTAATTTTTTTTTCATATTAAAATAATAATGAAAATATTTTAATTTCGTGATGTTTAATATTCATGGCCGTGAATTTCGTACGTATAAAAAAAATATTCCGTAATTTCAAGCAAAAAAGAATTTTTAAAAGTCTGCATAATATAAATTTTATTTTCTTAATTTTTTTTCATGAAATGCTCCAATTTTTTTCAAAAAAAAAAATACATTTCTTTATTATTTTAAATTAAATCATCACGTTGATTAAGTATCAAATATTTTTTTTTAATTGTTTAATAAACTCCGATCCGTACCTTTATGTATTTTCAATTTATACACGGAAAAAAATAATCGGTAGCGTCTACCGATTGGCGATAAATAATCGGTAGCGTCTACCGATTAATTTTCGGTAACCGCTACCGAAAAAATCGGTAGCAGTTACCGATTTTTTTTCGGTAGACGCTACCGATTATTTCGGTAACTGTTACCGAAATAATCGGTAGCGTCTACCGACTAATTTTCGGTAACCGCTACCGAAAAAATCGGTAGCAGTTACCGATTATTTCGGTAGTAGTTACCGATTTTTTCAGTATCAGTGTATGTGCGTCCGTGTGTGTGCACGTACGTGTGCTTGTGCGTCCGAGTGTGTGCGAATGTGTGTGTGGGTCCGAAAGTGTGTGTATGTGTGTGTGTCAACGTGTGTGTGTAAACTTTTTTTATATTTGATAAAATTTTCAAAGTTAATACTATGTGCGGCCGCAGTTTACTCCATTTTTACACCGGTATTGCTCTGCATTTACATTGATTTAACACCGCCGAATTAAGCCTCTTACACCGGTATTATTTCATTTTAACACCGCATGGAGAAATTGTAAAAAGAGCGGCGTTAAAAATGAATTAAATTTTTCCAATTACAGGTGTCGAATTACAGGTAAAAAAATTTTTTTTTACTATTTAAATATTTTGCACGCAGTTGCTTCCGTTAGTACTGCCTGCTTCGACTATCACTCGATAGATGTCGTAATTTTCAGCTGGTCCATTTTGCCCCAGGTGGCATACGTAGGGTCAAAAATGCGGAAATGTATTGATTTATTTTTAAGTTGACGATAAAAATATAAAAAAATAATTTTTTCGTAATATTCAGCTGGTTCATATTGCCCCAGGTGTCATACGCAGGGTCAAAAATGCACAAATATATCAGATTTATAGTAATTAAATGTAAAAAAGAATTTTTCTGAAACTGTTCAGTAGAACCGAAATAATCGGTTGTAGCTACCGATTATTTCGGTAGCGGTTACCGATTTTTTTTCGGTAGACGCTACCGATTATTTCGGTAACAGTTACCGAAACAATCGGTAACCGCTACCGAAATAATCGGTACCCGCTACCGAAATAATCGGTAGCTGGTACCGATTAAAATCGGTAGCAGCTACCGATTAAAATCGGTACCAGCTACCGATTATTTTTCGGTAGACGCTACCGATTATTTCGGTAACAGCTACCGAAATAATCGGTAGCGTCTACCGAAAAAAAAATAAAATCAATCATAAAAATTCAGTTCTAAAAGTTATAAACTTATGGTGCAGAAAAGTTACGACAGTTAATCTGTTAAGACACATAATTTATGTAATAATACTCGAGGATTAATTACACATGACTATACATCGTTTGTTACAGTTAAATAATTATCTCACCTGATGGTCTTTGTCCCAGTGAACGCATAACGACCCCAAGCTCAGCCATGGTAATCGTTCCGTCCTCATCTTTATCAAATAGCATAAACGCTTCTTTAAATTCTGCAACAACAAATAATGAGTTTAAATTTTATCACCAAAATTTACGATATTATCATTATTCTCTAGCTAATAACTCGGTCAGAGTAACAATAAAAATTCGCATAATATCTTTTACACATAAATTATTTTTATTTTATAGCAAACATAAATAATTTAAGTTATAGTGATGTGAAGAATAAAAAAATTTCTAGGCGACTGTTTGGCGGTGACCAACTTAAATGTTATAGTATAGTGAAAACGCACGAGCATGACAAACAAATGATCATTGAATAAGTTTTATTAACTTGCTGGCAACTTTTACATGAATATATCTTGTAGACAATCACGATTGTCGAGAGTTTAGGATATAGTCTTACGTACGCGTGAATTATTCTGCTCGCTATTAATCATTAGTTCCTACATGGATACTCGTGTGTGATATTGATATGTATAATATTGGTGTAAAAAAGTATATGTGACTCGTTTATTTGTATGCTGTGTGGTCACGAAGGTTTTATACATAAAAATCTACATTTCGAGTAAGAATACCCTCGCAAGCTATCGGGCACATGGCCAGAATTCTCAACATACTGTTCTATCTCATACTCCTTCTCACTCCTCACAACTATTCGGATACTATACTCGATGTATTATAAATTTCGATTTTAAAACCCCCAAGTGGGTTCTCGTGTTTCTATCCAGCTCAGAATTATGTTTCTAGTCGCCAATACACTTGTAATTTTAATTTATTCTAGGACACATGCATACTTGACTCTCAATTTTTATTATAAATTTAATACATCTATATAATTATAGCTGTCATGTTCATATTTATATATGTATATCTCTATTTTATAAAAGCTGATTTAAAGTCGAGATGGAAAATTAAATTGCATTTTTCTACCAGAATTGCATTTTTTCCTCATTTTCATTACTATCGTCAACCGTTTTTTTTTATTCTTTAAAAATAATTCGATGAATTAATTTTATTTATACGTCACTGAAATTTTTTTTTTTTTAATTCAAGTGACATATTAATTATTTAGTCAAATTTTTCCTTAACATTTTTATTTTACACTGTAAAAAATTTTCGGATTAAATCTGGAGTAAATATGGAGTGGGTGAATATTTATTTATTTAATCGCCTCAGAGTATAAATTTAAATAAAATTTGTAATCACTCCCAATTCACTCCCGATTTTTTACAGTATAATAATTCAAAAACTATTTTTTTATTCACATCAACTACATTTTCTCTCAATCCTAAGGTTTTATTTTTTATATTCCACGATATCTCTAGTTGGTATCTAATCTCATACATAGCTTAAAAGCTCCCTCGAGAATTTACCCAAGCAAAAAAATCAACTCAATATATTACCCAAGATATGCTACTACAACTACAGCTATTACTATTACGATTATTCCCGGTGCAATAATGGCTATGAGCAATGCGGAAATCCAATAAGAATCGAAATCAAGTCGATCTATCTTTGCTAATCTCATGTTTAGTTTGGTATAAATTTACGGTCTCAAGAGCACCAGAAAAGTTTAATCAACTCTCCTTATAACTTTTTCAATACAAAACATATAAATTACAAAGATCGTTTTATCTCGAAATTTAATTTTTTTTTCGCTCTGTTACACTAAATAACTTTTGTTTTTCTATTCATCGAACATTCAATTTCACATATCTTGCATTTGACAATTTTTTAATACTTTATTTATTTTTTTTATTGCTATTATTATTTAAAATTATTTTGTACTGCCACGTGGAAAATGATTTTAGTTCATGCTCCAAATAAAATCCTCTACTGTCCTGGCAATTAAAACTTTTAGCAGATCTCTACTCATAAATCTATTGCTATGAAAAATAGTGAGCATTTTTAAATGTAAACTTTCAAGTTTTCCGCATGACCTAGTCAAAGGATTGAGTATAAATATTTACATATGCAAATGGTCTAGTAGGTGAGGAGATGTACATATACACACACGCATATGATGAACACATACATGTATCATATTATGCTCATCATTACGAAAATTCATGTTTGCTGTTAAACTTTATGAATAAACAATCTCAAACTATTATGTTGCAGTTACAATATTATGCATAATTTATCTATAGCTTGAATAATAAATAATTAAAAATTAATTATAAAATAAATTTACCGGCAACTTGATCCTCCGTGAGTCCATATTCCGACTGTAAAAAATAAAAAAATTCCATTCATTATTTACACGAAACAATAAACAGTGGAATAGATTCTCGTAATTTATTACCGTCTGTAAAATAAATAGACATTTATATTGAGAATTTGACAATCAATTTGACTAGTAAGCCAGCATAATTTACGATAGTGATGTAAATAGTTTATCTCGCCACCTGAGGGCATTATCGTGTAATCATGCAAACATTAGGTAAATAGATTTTAGTTGTATGGGCTAAATCTTGTTGATCCGTTTGATAGTAATACTGTATATATATATAGTATATTATAGAAGTGGTACGAATGTATGAGAGAGTTTAGAGATCACGAATAAGAGCTAAAGATGCGACACCGAGAGTAGGAGGAGGAAGGAAAGCTTTGGCCGATTGCCGAAAGCTCACGCTTAAAACTTGTCTCGTCTTGTATACGAAAATCCACGTGTATATATAGTGCGGTCGGATGAGAGGTCATGTCCCGTATTATTAGTAATGTATGTCACGGTAGACGACGATCATCACAACTGTTATATACTCTATGGTAACGGATGTCCGTTGTTACGTAATTGGGTCGTTAAAAGTTTCTTGCGAAAATTCAAATTTTCCTCTATGCATGATAAATACGTACACTTGTAATCATACTTCAAAGCCTTCATTAATAAAAAAAAGGGCATATTTAATTTTCATTTCCATAAAAAAAATGATCCTGAAGTTAACAGACAGTTAACAATTTTTGGATTTTTTTTTTTTTCAACAAATTAACTACAAAAAAAAAAAAAAAAAAAATGCGCATGTAGAAAATCAAAAAAACTATAAGTGCAATTTTTTGAAATATTTTTTTTTTACAATTTATCGTTTTGAAAAAAATCAAAAAATTATTAGACGTCGGCGGACTTATGACACTGAAGTTAACTGACGTCTGATAATTTTTGGATTTTTTTTTAATAATAAATTATTAAAAAAAAAATATTTGAAAAAATCGCACTTAAAGTTTTTTAAATTTTCTACATGTGCATATTTTTTTTTTTTTGTAATTCATTTGGTGAAAAAAAATAAAAAATTTTCGATAGTCTGCCAACTTCTGGCTGACTTCATTATCATAAAAAAAAAAATTGTTCATTAAATACTTAAAATTTTGTTACTGATTACTAATTTATTAAATTAGCTGGGATGATAGCTTATTGATAATAATTATAATTAATTTTGCGTTGGAAAATTATATATACCCCGAAAATTTGTAATGTAGAAAAAAAAATCTGTACGTGGGTCGTTATTCGTAACATTCGGAATAGCAGTGATCAACACATTCGAATTTCAAAGCTCGACAATTGTCCAATTGCCAATAAATTATTCGACTGAAATGATGAATGTGTCTAGATAAAAAAAAAAAAAAACAAAAAGAATAATAATAATAGTAACAACAAAAGAACAAACGAGATTTAAAACAGCGAATGAGCCAGAATAAAAAAAAGTTTAGTCGCGTTCATTTTCGGAGAATAAAAAATAGTCACGATCACTTACAGTAATTTACACGCTTTCGCTTTGTATCTGTATCTGTATCGTACCACATGGAACGGATATATTTATAGGTATTTTCTATGCATAGATATATATGAACAACGGTCGTTAAATTTTTACTCAATAAATATATGTATTAACAACATAATCATATTTTAACGATTAAGTTTGCGTTTTTTTTTATTTAGACTAAACTTTTAGTGCTATTATTTTTGGTATGGATATATGAGTGTAAGCCGATAAAAAAGAATAAATACAAAATTGCTGTACAGATAAGCACATGTTCCAGTGATTTAATGTTTATAAGTGATGACACAGCTGAATTTAATGTTATCTATTTTGATTTTAGTCGGCAATAGAAACCTGGGGTTTTCCGTTAATGTAACCGCGGTCATAACATAACTCAGTATTTCGAAATCCATCGTCGCAAGGTCAACTAAAATTCATCTCTTAATATTTAAAAATAAAAAAAAAAATATTGTTAACAAAATAAAAATTATTTTTAAAAAGTCACTAAAAAAGTATAGAATTCAAAAAACAATTCAATTTAAATTTTTCAACTAGAAAAAAATGTCACTCTAAGAAACTTTAAAGCTATATATCAAGTATTCTGATACACAATGACCCAATTTTTCGTCGCAAATAAAAAATCTAAAGAATTTTTTTTCATCGTTTTGTCATTTCAAATTTATTTTCGCTGTTATGAACACAAAATATTTAAAATAAACAAAAAAAAAGAAATTTCGTCCATACATCAAAGTCACTGTAACAAAGATAAATATTTTTGTTTATTCATTTTTAATAAACACGCACGCATTTTTGCATTCACATGAATACTCGCTCACTTTAATTTTAAAATTCAACGCAGTTACAATATTCTGAAAATTGTTTATTTGACTCATCGACTACACTTGTATATCGCAAAGTAATAACTAAATAAATGGATACGCATACTGACACTCAAACATACCATGTCTGTACATCTGATAATAAACTATATATATATGTATATAAATACGAAGAGCCATGTGATTTTTCCATTTGTTACACTTGGCACAGTACCAGCGAGTACAAGCAATGAAAACGTCGCTGATTTTTTATCTTCATAATTGATAATTTAATAAAAATCTACAGACCGAAAACTTACGCTGATTTGTCGAATTTGAGGATCTATCGAACTAGTTAGTCTCCGCAGTCTTCCATACTCAGACGAATATTTTTTTTCCGTATCAGCCATTATTTTTGTGTATCAACTTTCTTTTTTTATTTAACTACAAATCCAAAACACTAGTAAACACTTTGAGATAAAAAAAAATTATAAAACAAATATAATAACCGTTAACTTTTAATTTAGAGTATAATCAGAAAACAAACACTTGAAATTAAAATATGTAGTTAAACGTTAGCACGTTATAAAGTTTGGTTCAACACACGAGTACTAGGATGTTATGAGAAGAGCGTACTCATTGATCAGAAGCCGGTTTATAGAGAGTTTACTCAACAAATTTATTAATCTACTATTCAGATAGAATGAAATACACGTTGGGATGTATATATACATACATACATATATATATATATATATATATATATATATATATTTAATAGTTAAAGCGTGATAGTGAAATTAAAGCAAAATTTAAGGGAAATGGCGTAGCGTTACGTTGGCTATAACTAATACTCGTCGACGCGCTTTTACTCCGTATCGTCCTCACTTATATATGTTGTATAGTATAGAGAGAAGATAGTCCACTACGTTTATTACTGGCACGTTCCAGCTATACAAGTATAAAGTGTATAAGCATTAGTATACAGAATGGTTGGCTGCCAGAATTCCCGAATTCCCCGACTATACTTATGTTTGTTGGGAATTAAGTATAATTTTTGCCACCATTATTAGGTACACATGTGCATACGACAATTAATTAATGTCTAATGACATATATCTTAATAATCTTCTTGTGGTTATTTTATTTAAAAATGTTAGGTGGGATTGAAAAATATTTTTTAACCGACTGTAAAATTTGTTAAAAAAATTATTAAATTTTTCCCGAACAAACATCGGTTCTTAGTTGTCGTCAGTAGTTTAATTCACGTTGGTTACTGACAGTCGGAACAACTTGAAAGGAAGAAGTTGCTTTTCCTCTTTACTTGTCAAGTATAACCTTCGACCGTTTTTAAACCTGTGTACCTCCGACGATTGGTTGTTGGCTCGTCTCTCTTTTGTGTTGTTGTCTCGCGCCACTACGCGTTGGTGGACCCGTTCTACCTCATTTATTTTATTATTTCTTTTTTCTCTCAGTCTCTTTCTCATACAGGAAATAGCATTCAGTTTGCCAAGATATGTGGTGGGGGTAAGAAGCTATCTATCTAAAAAATATATTTCAAGGGCTTCAACACGGTCGAGCCGAAATATTAACAGCAAGTTGCTCGTTGGTATTTATTTTTATTACAATCGATTACATTGAAAAATTTTATAAAACTTTTTTTTATTTCTTTGTAGCAATCGTCGCTAAATTGTTGAGGTAATAAATTATTTATGTTATTAGGGTATTAAATTAATGTTGTAGATACATATATAATTAGTTTACTGCATAGTAGGGTCTTAGGTTGACTGTCGTATAATGATATCTTATTTTATGACTCGGAAACGTATTAAAATAATAGGGGTGAGGACATTTACATATAGGCGACGACCTAGAGTATTGTTAGAATCTATACTAGGAACCGGGAGAATAGGGTCCGATTAGATAGCGCCGGGTTCCAGGTGCTAAAGAACTATCGATTGATCATTCCTACAGCAATACAAGTGGGTCACATTTAAACCATTGGCCAGTCGGTTCTACAGACTGAAAAAGTTGCAGTATTTCAGTTAAGTTTTTTTCGTAGATTTTTATTTGAAATGGAAAATATTTCGCCATCAATGAAGAAATTTTAAAAAATATTGTTCACAATGAATTCGAGAATTGTGAATTCTATTTTACTCAACATTCCACTTGAATAAAAATACTCAGATAGATTTTTATAATGTTTTGTAGTTCTTGAGATTCTTGCTTGATATTAATGTTGAAAATATAGAGAAAATAAAAATAATGATAATATTTAAAAAATAAATAAATAAAAGCTTTAAACCTTGATGAAGATATTTAAGTTTCTCTTTTCGTTTTAGTCACGACTCACTTGATGCTTTACATTCATGTGTTTTTTTTTATTTTTTTCTTTATATTCATTTGTAAATATGCTCAGCTTTGATGTTAAAAGTGTGTCTTTGTGACTTAAGTAATTAGCTTAGTACTAAAGTTTTAAATATTCAAAAATTCTATTTTTTTTCAATTAAATTTACTAATTGGCACTAGTGAAATATTTAAATAATCTAAACATCAAACACTTACTGTTATTTTAAAAATAATTGTCATAAACTTTTAACCTTGGCTTATTTTTAAATATCTTTTTAATAGACACAAATAAAAAATTTAATAACCACTAATATTTTATTTAAAAAATCGAAAACCTTTTAAAAATTTATTTATCTTTTTATTATTAAAATAAATTAATCTGAAAATTGCTGGTGTAGAGAAAGAGAAGTTTGACATTTCTTACGTCAATACTGCATGTGTGGAGTAATTTTTAAAAATATTATAATAATACAGTTGTCACGTACTGGCTTAAGGGCGTTTTTACTTTTTATCATAATTGTTATTATTTTTTTTTTTTTTTCTATAAGTATAAGTATTTTTTGGTCTCATTATTTTAATGATTTTGATGTTAAAAATAAGTAAAACTTACTAAATTAATGGTGACAATCAAATCGTACTGCTGTCGTTGTCCCTTTTTTTTATTTTTACCGGTCTTAACACAAGCCGCTTTTGGTGTTACTTTAACTTGTCCTTTTTGTGCGCTTGGTTTCTGAGCTGGTTTAACGGATCCTTTCGCCGGCGTACCCTTTTGACCTCCAGTTAGAGGAGCTTTTTGTCCGCTAGTTCCTTTTTGATTAACATGTCCTGTTCCATCTGCTGGTTTATTACGAGCCTGTAAATTTCAATATATTTTTTACATTTCTCGTGAAGATTTAGTTCATGACACGTGTCTTTGTTCAAATTTTTTATTAAATATCCATGACAGTAAAGTTAGCGGGCATTTGACAATTTTTAAAACTTTGAAATAATAAATTAAAATGTTTATAAAATAAAAATGAAAAAATACATGTTTAGACAATTCAAAATTCAGTACATGCATTTTTTAAAATTTTATAATTTTAATTATTTAATTTTTTTTTATGTAATTAAAAAATTGTCGTATGTCTGCGACATTTACACTCATTAAATATCCATAGAAAAACATAATGACATTTGAATTACCAGCTTATTTTAAATGAAATGTTTAAAAATTAAAATAATTTATTTAAATATTTATCAGAGCCGATGATAATCAATACTTGAGGGTAAAAAAAATTTATGAAACAATTCTAAGAGTTTTGGGATCAAGATAAAGTTGATGGGAGAAAAAAAATAAGGAAAGAAAATAATGGAAATAGAAAATAGGATTTTCTCAATGCTTTATGTACGGTAGTAGTACTTGTTATATATATGTATGTATATAAAGCTCTGGAAAGGAGAAGCGACTCTCTGGCGCTTGAGAAGCTCCGGTGAGGGCTGAAGAAACTGGGACACCCGACGATCGAAACTTGCAAAGAGCTCACGAGCTCTCCTGAAAGTTAACGCCGAACGGGGAATAGTCTTGCAGAGCATAGTATTCCATAGCATCGTATAGTTATAGCTCTCTGAGGTAGTAGAGAAATTTTGAGTAAAGGATCGTTTGTTTGTTTGTTTATTTTCTTATTGTGATGCATTTCCCGATAAATCATGATGAAGCTGTTTGTCTAGCACTTTAAAACCAGCCCTTTAAATTCAAATCCGCCTTCAGCCAAATTAAAATAGACTTTTCATGTCTATTATTTCCTGTGTATATTTTGTTGCAAAGGATAAAAGAAAATTCATTGTTTATTGTTCGCTGACAACAACAACCGGTTATTTTATTACTTTATTATTTTAGAAAATTTTATATTTATTAAATTTCAAACATGACATCATAATAAATTTTATCCTGAGAAAATGATTACAAAGTATACTCATGAATCTTACTTCAAGTCATAATACTTGCTGAAGAGTCTTACTCATACAGGCGTATCTACTAACTCACGAGAGCCGAAGTAAGGCCGAGGTTAAGGATAATGATTAATCCGATTTACGGGAGATGCAATTTTAAAAGTAGTCATCGCTTGCAGAGTATTAAAAACAAAAAATTAAAAAAAAAACATAACGAGCTTTCTAAAGTTGTTATACAAAAATTTCACAATCAAAAGTTTTGTAAATCCATTATATATACATTTTAATTTTAATATATATGACTATTAAATAGAATTTTTTGTTTAATTTTATTAAAGAACTTTGTAACTTAAATCTTCTTTAATATTTGCATAGAAAGTTTCAAATTCAATATTTATATTTACGACAGATACAAATGTGATAAAATTTATACAATGACAAACATTAAAAAAAAAAAGGAAATATTTTTTCAAAGTTATATAAATCACTCAATTTGTTTGAAAAAAATTTATCGTTATTTTTTGCATTGAAGGCAACCCATCGATATAGATATATTAAAAATACCCTTGTATACACACACATACATTTAAACAATTTTAAATTCTCATCTCATATGTAAAGTATAAAGTTTTAAATTAAAAAATTTTAAACTTTTCATATTTTTTGTGCGTTACTGTATACAGCCACGTAAACTTATAATTTTTCTTCACCGAGAAAGTGAGTGTGTGACCTAGATGAGAGGTTTTGAGTATGAAAAATTGACTTATATCGGCCTGAATTCACCCGCGAAATCACACAAATGCCACTCAATTTGAAAGATAAAAAATGATGGGACAAAAAGCAGTTTCAATAACATTTGTTGCCATTATGATCATCATTATTATGATTATTATTATACAAAGTGAATGATGAATACTTTTACATTAAATTCTATAGGCATCTGAGAGGGAACAATGAATAAAATTTATTTCATACCATCACTTTTGTTCGTTTCACTTAACTTTTCCAATGACAATAGCTTACAAGTTACCTTCTATTCGGGTTTTATTTATTGTTCATATTTACTTTTTCAATTTGTCTTTTTTCAAAAGTATTTTGATAGTTTCCATGTGAAAAGCTCCTTCTATTAATTTCATTTTTTTTTTTTAAAGAAAAATTGTAGCTACTTGATATAATTTACTTTCAAAGTATTTAATACAATAAATATTATTATTATTATTATTATTATTATTATTATTATTATTTTATTATTATTATTATTATTATTATTATTATTATTATTATTATTATTATTATTCGCATCAAAAGAATTTACATTTACTTTGACTCAATCAAACGCTTCGAAAATTTCAATCGAAATAAAACTTCCCGTAGTTGAAAATTAATTACAATGTATAATTAACTAGTCATTCATGTCAAAGTCATTCTGACATAAAAGCCCTTTTATATTAATATTTTAAAAATAATCGTGACTTACAGAAAAGCAATTCATCAAAGTCTTTATTATAATATTGTACTATTTCCATACGATATAAATAAAACTGCTATCCAAAAACAAACATCACTCATGGATTGAATTATTTTCTCATCTAGTTTTTTTTTCCCAGCGTGGGCGATACGTGATAATTAACGTGACTGAATCTAATTTATTGTGCGTGACTATTTTATTTTTATCTCTCATCAACTCAAAATCTTGTACAATTTAAAATCCATTATAATAAATTTAAATATAATTTTATGATGAAAATTTAAATTATAAATTTATACTTTATTTTTATTAATACAGTTTATTTTTAATTTTAATTCCGTTGAGAATTTTATCGATAATTTAACTTTTTATTACTTAAAGCAAGAAAAATAAATTACAATTTTTTTTTTAATTAATTACTCGGGACTTGATCCATTATCCATTTTTTTTTGAACTCATTAACATAAATAATTATTTTCTACTAATCAATAACTTTATTTCATGACAGAAATCGTTACTGAAAATTACCAATCCAAAAATTTCAAAATATTGATATTTTATTTATTAATTATTTTTCAATGCACATAAATAATTTTCACTATTAGTAATTAAAATTTTCAACTTATCATATTCATTAAAAAATAACATCAAAATTTATAATTCACGTTTGATATTTCCTCTATAATAGACTTTATTTACGCAAAAGGATCCATCTCCGTTTCCGTAATGACTGAATCGTTCTTTCAATGTCTAGTATCTCCACTCAAAGACGTATTGTATCTACTACTTCAATGTACTATACAAAAATTTACTGCCCTCTTATTTTATATAAAGTACCTATCATTATTTGTTCATTTCGCGTGAAAAATCTATACTAAAAACAAAATTAACTAAGCAATTAAATCCGCAAATAATTGCCGTTTATTCAAATTTCGTTCAACAAAAAAAAAAAAAAAGAAAAACAAAGCATATGCAAATAATAACCGTTTAAACTTTTAAAGAAAATAAATACCCGGTTTCAAGCAGTCAGTTGAAATTATATGACAGAGCAGTAATTAGTTGATGTTATATAATATATGAATACGTAAATAGGCATTAATTTATTCGACGTATATTTTCTAAAAGCCAGCAAGTTAGTTGACAGCAGAATGAGTCTGCTACGTGTGTGCTCTCCGTGTCCTAGTGTACTTCATCAATGTTACATTAATTAGTCACGAGCTGTTATATATACATATATAAATACATTTTGTAAGGAATTATAAACATTTCATAGCGTATAACAATGTAAAGTACACTTCTATCCGCCGTTAACATATCAACTAAACAAATTAAATTGATATACATAGATAATAACCTTAACCTGTGACAGGTGTGCATATTAATAAAGATTATTTGTAGGGATTCTCGCAATTAATATCGAATTTCTTGTACAAGGTCATATACTCGATAGTTAATTCTTTGGAGACATAATAAATATGAAGAAGGGAACCTCAAGGGACTTAATGATGGTCTTATTTGACTATGAACTGGTTGCCACTGATGCCCCCAGACACTTGATCAATGTTCCATTAATCAGCCAAGTTACTGGAGAGCATGGCAATTTAATACACACCCGCTTTTACTCTACACTTATACATTGATAGATTACTGTATTGGTTATAACTATTTATGTGTGTGTAGGTGTCCTAGGATCTACAATCAACTCGTTATTCTCGTTACTTGCTACTCGTTAGTGTGTGTATTAACGTGGGCGGGTGGTCGATGTTTTTCCCAGGAGATAACTACCAACAATTTGCAATGTACTCCTACTCCCTTGGTAATTATGACTACAGTCATAATTGCGGAGAAGTTAATGTGTTAATTTAATTAAGAATAACTTTATTTACTGATATATATTCTTATAGTAAAAATATGTTTTAAATATTTACAAATGTTCATTTTTTTAATCTTACTCTCGGTGAAAATAAAAATAATATTTATACAATGTAAAAAAAAAACCGGGGTGAGTCTAGGCGATGTAAGTGTTAAAATTTTCAGTGTTTAAATAACATCGCCGCCGGTGTAAATATTCTTTACCGGTGTTAAAATATTTTTCGATGCTGAAAATATTTTACTTTGTGAATATTTTTATTCACTCGATCATTAGAGTTAAACAGTGTCTTTATGAATTAATTAAACCATTGGTGATTAAAATACTGGGCGTAAAATTGTGTGATTTTTGAATGAATTACGTATAAATTAATTATTTAAATAACTACAGAGCTAAATTGAAATTTCCTCCAGATAATATTCATTAAATTTTTATATTTTTTATATACATTACAATTTTTTGTTCAAATTACTACCCTGGTCGAAATATCTAGCCTCGACCCAAGTAAGCCTCAATTCAGCCTTACTAAGTAAAAAAAGCATTTTGAGCTTCAAATGATGCTCAAAGATCCTCAATAAGCCTCGATGAGCCTCAAATGAACCGAGCGACTTTGTAATTTAAATTCAATTAGTATTATTTGAGGCTCTTCGATCACCATTTGAGGTTTATTGAGGCTTTTTGAACATTATTTGAGGTTCATTGAGACTTTTGAACATCATTTGAGGCTCAAAATGCTTTTTTTACTCAGTGAGGCTGGATTGAAGCTTACTTGGGTTCAATGAGGCTATATTGAGGCTAGATAACACCGTCTACACCAGTGATATTTCATTTTAACACCACGCCGGGTGAAATTGAGTCCATTTTTAACACTGCTCTCTTTAGAGTGTAAGAATGAAAGTGTGATAGATGCATAAGTAGTGGCTCGTAAAAAATATATTTCCAAGGCGGTCGTTTTTTCATTTTCTTTTATACTTATTGTTATCGCAGGGACATAACTTATAAAATCTTGCATGATACTGTCGACGGTTAAGCATATAGTGCATGAATATGATGCAGCATACAAGAAGATTTCAGTGTGGCTTAAAATAAGCCAAAAGTTCTCAACGTTCCTTTAGTAAACTTTGAACAAACATTATTTTCAGTGAGTCGTTGCGAGAAAAATATACTCAGCGTTTTCACATTTCGAAGTCCGACGCGATAATAAAAATATCTACATTTATATACATACATGTATGTATGTATGCATTTTATTTAGTATCAGCAAATATTTTCAAACTACCAAACGACCAACTATTCCATATATTCAATGTGATTTTTGAAAATACGATAGCAGAAGTAACAGATGAAAAATAAATGAAAAATATGTAACATTGCTATAAAAATTTTTGTAAACTATTACAAAAGTTTGTTGTGAATAAAAATCAAATGATACAAATGCTTAAAATGATTTACTAGTCGTGTGCATGCCAAACAATTTTCACTGCTGCCCAATTTTCACTCGAGAGAAAAAATATATAACTATTGTCCATTATTTAAACAGGAAATGACGTAATTCGCGGGAAACAGGAATAAAAATAAAGGATAATAATAATAATAATATATGTAATAAAAGTAATATATGGAATAATACTGAGTAAAGAGATTAAAAAAAAATATGTGGGCCATAATCTGTAGACTTTGTCGGTTGAGCAGCGATGACGAAGTCATAAGAGATGGGAAGAATAAACTGGATATAATCCTAGGCAATCTGAGATTTAGTTTTTGATATTACAGTAAATCCTTTATTCGATGTGTGAAATTTATGTTATATCGAGTTCGCGAAATGGAACAGTATCTCTGAGACTTGATAACTTATTTGCGTATGGTAAATAGTAAATGAGTTGATCGAAATACCGGCTTAGGATTGACGATGCTTAATGTAGTGTTAAAGTTAGTTCGTGGTTAATATTCTAGAGTAGCTGACTCACTAACTGATTCAATCGAGCAAAACGCATTTTAGAAATATATAGTTTACTTTGAGAAATAACTGTGATATGATATATAGTTATATATTTGAGAATAAGGGGAGGGATACGAAGATGATGAAGAAGAAAAAGCCATGGAGGTGGAACAGTATTTCCGGGATAGTTATAAAAGTTATCCTGCGACTTTTGCCGTCAGTTTGTGTGGGAGACACTCTTCGGAAGTTTGCTTGTTAGAATAAAAGTGTTTTCAGAAAAAAAATAAAATAAAGTAAAAGAAAATGTCCGGAAAAATGGTTAGTCTACAGAAAAATTTTTTTCTGTTAATTGACGAGTTTTAATTGAATATTTTTTTCCACTTGAACTACTTGATACTTTTCTTTAAGGATTCATTGAAAATTTTGCATTCATTTTTTTTAAAATTATTTTTTATTTCAATTAACTTCATTTAGTTAATTTTTCTTTATTCATAACAATGCGTAATTTTTTGTTGCAATAATTTTTTTTTGTTTCTAAGTGATAGTTGGCATTTTAGCCTGCAGCTACAATAAAATCGATATTACATTATGATATTATAATTAAATTCTTGACAAAATGAATTTCGATAACGTTAACTCGCTAAACAATTTTAGTCTGAATTCCATAAGAGATTTCACAGTAAATGTTTTTTTATCCATTGATTTTATTTTGTTATTAAAAAAATAACAATTTAAAAATTTTTCAAATGTTTCCTACTTTTTTTTATTACGTCGCAATGTTTTTTATTTTGTTTTCTAAATGAAGACATTTCTAAATACTTTACGAACGTAAATTTCAGAGAAAAAATCTCTTTTATTCTTGATTAAAAATGTAAACATCCAAAGTAATCGGCTTACATGAAAAATCTTTCAATTAATACGTATTTGGATGTATAGAATTTGAAATAAATTAAAAGGTAGAATTTTGGGTAACTGAACATTTGCATATTGATATATATTTGAATGTGATGAAAGCTGATTAATAGCAAAGATAAATGATTTATTGATAAATAAACGAAAGTATATGCAGAGATAGTTGTTAATTATCACTTTAATCAAAGTCCTTCTGATAATGAATTGATTAGTATTCATGATTTGCAAATTAGTGGATAAAACATATTTAATGGATTGCTCGTAAAGTTAATAGATTTTTTATATCCCGTCAGATTGTTGCCAAATTTCTATCCTTTACTTCACTATCAATCTACCTTTCAACCAACTAACCATCTGGCTATATATGTGTGTAATTTTGTGTGTGTGCGTCTATGTATGTATGTACATAGAATCCTAAAAGATAAAAGCCACCTCAATTCAATTTCATTGGACTTGTTTGTTTTTCATCGATCTGACTAGACATTGATGTCGGTGTGTGCTTCAGTTTTTCAATTTCCAATTAAATAACTCTTAGATTTCTTTCAACTGTAAACGTTTCTATAGTTAAACTTGAAGCTCCTAAATATAGATATTTATTTTTTTTATTTTTCATTTCTTAATGTTTCAGGATGATGAACACGTACAAAGTAAGTGCATAATTTGTTTTATGCATTCGTTAAAAATTAATACGAACAAAAATTGAATAATTTTTTTATTAATCATTATAGTTGAATATTGTGCAATGTTTTTTACTAATACTTGTTTAATTATTCATATAATTAATCTATTAATTCTGGTGAAGCTTTTAATTACATTATATAACTCTGCCTATATTTACAACTTTGATTTGCAATTACGAGATAATATATATTTAGGGCAACTCACATATTCATACGTAAAGTAAACAAATATATTAATATTAAATTTTCATTGGCGATAATAAATTTCTGGTTGTTGACATATAATTTTGATTTTAATTATTGTAATATTTAAAAAAAAGTCTATACACGGAAAGAAAATTATAGGAAGTATTCCTATGTATTATAGGAACGGTTCCCATAATTTATGGTCGTCATCCTTATACTGGTATAGGATGAAATTTCACAAAATTATAGGAACCATTCCCATAATTTTCTTTCCGCGTACCGTATTATTTAAAGTATGCATATTAAAAAATTTCTTTCGTATATAAATTTGAAATAAAATTTCTGCAGATGCCGAATTGGCGTAGTTTCGCAATTCGAATTTTCTTAAACAAATAAACGTTGATGAGTGTCGACATACATGGATACATTTGGCACTAGCGCGATATGGATTTGTAACGCGTGGACGTTATGAAATCACCGTTGCCAGTCTTTTAAAAATTAAATTGCTTTTTTTGTGATAAAAAAACTAACATTTAATCAATGAAGAAAGAGTGAAATTTGCCAGATCTCATTGCCAATGTTGCTTTTTCTCTCCTTATTATTTTAATATTTTACAAATAACGAACTTATTTTTTTGTCATTTGTACCACTTATCAGTGCTAAGAAGAGTTTTTTCAATGTTTGATTCGACAAAATCTGGAAAAATAGACAAAGAAAAAGTACGATCTATTTTAATGACAGTAGGTCACACCTTTGATGATCAAGAGCTCGAAATACTTTTGGAGAAAGAAGACGTCGACGGTAAGTTATCTTTTACATTACATACAACGAGCACGTAATGTTAATTTAACATCTAGGTGTGTGCATAAATTTTAAATCACAAGGTCGATTTATATTGAAGAACACCCTGCATTACTTTTGTATGTTAAACTGTCTATGAGTCGATTTATCGACGAAAAATGTATTATAATATAAAATCATATGGAACTAAAATATAATCAATGATAACTGTAATGACTTTTAAATAATAAAACAATTCTATAATTCAAACTAATCAATTTTTTTAATACGTTTTCATGATTGCTATCAAATTTTAGTAGGGTCATTAAATTTTCATCCTTAGTTATGAACAAATAAAGTGTTATTAAACTTGAACGTTTAAAATTTAAACAAAGTAAATCAATCGTATGTAAAGACAGATGTGCACTACAGCAGTGTAATACAAACATTGTTTTCAGCTGTATATGGTAATAGATTTTGTATCTTAACAACCGGCTGTGCTACCATCTACTACATATTCCCAAGTCTATTTATACGCCCACGCACATAGACACAGTTCGAAAACGTTTGCTCGACAAACCTATAAAGCTCTAAAGATTATGCGCAGATCGCAAATACGCGATGCAGCTAAGCTATACTAATACACACGTGTATAAATGAGATAAACTTTACATCCTGAGTAAAATTTCAACCTAGATTGTATGACCTTGGTATATAATGCATCGATATTCTCTCTCATGTATCATGTATTCAAACTCATTAGTTTACTTTTTATGTACGAAAATTTATTTATTTTTTTTTCTCTTTAAGCTTTCATTATATTTTCAAATAGTCTAAAAGGTTGGGATAATGATGCTTCCAATATTCAATTTCCACTGCATACATTTTTATTGAATAAAATTTTTAATGATGTAAAACGAGATCTAACAATCGCGTATTTACTTAACAAAGATCTCTCATTATTTTTTTTTTAATGGGCAATTATATCTCGTTGCAATGTAAATTATCTCTAATATATGTTCCAGGAACAATCAGTGAAAAAATAAAAAAAATAAATGAAAAACTTGAAGGTTACTATCATAAATTTTGTTTATTTCTATTTTGGCTAACCGATGAAATTGTTTTATTTCCATTTGATACGTACGGATTAAAAAGCCACAAAGTTAAGCCCTTAGGGTGTATTTGGACACCACAAAATTTTCATTGGAAATCCTCGCGTGGGGAATCAGTACGTGCATACACGATAAGGGCCAAAGAGTTGAGTAGCGCTAGAGTGAAAGAGAAATATTTTGGAGAGGTGGGATCGGAATAGAGGGTCGAAGGTCGAGAGTCAGGGAAGGGGGTGATACCTAGTAGTTTTGGCAAATTGGGAGACGTGCTCGAATGAATCTGCGACGTACCGTAACGAGAGTATCGGTGAGTGGGTGAGTTGGTGTGAGTTTGTATACAAATGATGGTGTTGTCTAACACAAAGTGGGATTGTAAGAGTGCGACAGAGTAAGCGATAAAGTTTAATAGATGAGAGAGAAAATAGAGGTGAGAGTTAGCAAGTAAAGCAAACGCGCTCGAGATTCTTGTTAGCCATACGGTGTCGTACATTCTACACCAGAATGAGCAGGCAATGTTGCCGCTTAACTCTCGTGTAATGGCGGAACCCTGCAGGTATATATATACTAGCCAATAGTAGCACTAGCACCAACACCACTAGCATCTAAATTAGTCGCAGTCTCCCAGGTTATAGAGGAAATAGTGACAATGGTCACCTAACTCTACTATATAGTTGAATAGAGTGTAGGGTGTACGTGATACCACCATGTGTGCGTGCTATCCGGGTGGTCCTTTATCAACTACTGACTAGACGCACGAGACTCACTTTGACGTGTATATTATTATTATTCAAAGCACGAAGCTGTTATCAACATTTAATCAATGCCGTTGTAGAAGTTGATTTAGATTTAATCCCTATACAGCATCCAACTTCGCACTCTACATACGTATCGACCTAACTATCTTTCTACCTTGTCCTAGCTCACTCGCTCACTCACTCACTCACCTACTCATTGACTTCCCTTCATCAGACGGTTTGTGAATAGATATCAGACTTCAATGACGCTAACATTGATAAATAGCCTGAGTAATTTTACATAACGGAAATTTCGTGCAAATAAATGTATAACCGATAATTGCTTACATCAAAATTCATAATTACAAACTATTGATTTACCAATAGTTAATTAAATTTTATTATTTATTAACCTCCATTTGTTTCTAAAGACATTGATTTTGTAACTAAAAATTCGAAATATCATTACGAATAATTTAAATCTTTAAACGACTAACGACTAATGTTTTATTATTTTTATAATTTACAGGTAGTGGAGTACTGAGCTTTGACTCATTTTACCGTGTGGCGACTCATTTTCAAGATGAAGATGACGACGAAGCACTACAAAAAGAACTAAAAGAAGCATTCCGTCTTTACGACAAAGAGGGAAATGGGTATATACCGACGAGTTCATTGCGTGAAATTCTGGCTGCTTTGGACGATCAAATTACTCCGGATCAAATGGATGGAATGATCGGTGAAATAGATACCGATGGTTCGGGCACCGTTGACTTTGATGGTAAGCGATCTTCTTTCAACGGATCTCTATTGTTAAATAATTAAACAACGGACAAATAAACCAGCTGTATTGACCCTTGTCTTTATAACAGCTTCATTGTGTCCTACGGGTCCTTTCATCTCGATTACTCCCCAGTCGTGTATCGGAACTTTACTGGGCCATTTTATTCTTAATACACTATAAAAAATTTACGGAGTGAACGTGGATTAAATCCAGAGTGAATGTAGAGCGGATGACTGTAAATTTATTTAATCCCCTCAGAGTGAAATTCACTCTCCGGATTAATGCCGATTCAAATAAAATCAAGTTTACTCCAAAATTACTCCACTGGAAAAACAAACTCCGCTTTTAGTCCCAGCGTATTTCAAATATATTTTAGATCACGACAAATATTTCATAACATGGTAATTTATATTTTATTATTCACCTTGTGATGCGTGTAAAATGTGTTGCTTAATGTTATACGTATCCACATCATGAAAATAATGTAAAATTAAATTTCTTGTGGCAAACAAACCTCTACTACAACAACCACGAGTTTTCTCTTGGCATAATGAGTAGGTTAAGATTTTAATTGCACTAAAAGTTCAAAGCTCGTATGTAACTTTTTTTTTGCATCAGTGGCCTAGTATATTAATACGAATTTAAAATCATGACACTTCTACAATATACATATATGTTATAAATCTGAATATAAATGTAAGGTTTATAATTTTTTTTTTATAAGTAAATAAATCAATGAAAAATTAAAATGCGTCAAGTTATTAAAGTACAAACATAAATTTAATAACAAACAATTTAAAAAGTCACTTAACTTAGCTGACTATGAATTTAACGTTAAGTACATTCGTAATCTCAGTAGACAATTAAATTTTAAAATGTACAATTTTATTCCCAATTATACTCGTTCCTCAATTATTATACTACCTAGCATTTTCTCGCTGCTATAAAATGGTAATAATAAAAATAATAATATGCAAATTACTATAGTAAAAATTTTTTTTTTTTGTTTCAGAATTTATGGAAATGATGACTGGCGACTAAAAATACTATGCAGGTTTTACAATAAAAAACAAAGAATGTATAATGAAATTATAAATTATAAAACATCCAGGCTGCTAAGAAATAATTTAATATTGCAAAAAGAAATTTTTTTTTTAAAAAGATTTAAAGTTATAAATTATTAATAATAAAAGAAGAGAAGAAGAATTAAAATGTGGTTCGAAACGAAGTGTAGTTAAATTTCATCTCATAAAATCCTATAAATCCTGGTGATATCCTGTGATCCTGATCTCCTAATGTAAGTAACTAACTCACAGTAATATTTTATTTTGTTTTATCATATCCTCAAAATTAAATCGACATAAATTTTGTATTTAAAAATTTCTATATGATGCGTCTATAACACGATCTCAAAACTAAGTCTCATAGTTTTGAAGAACATAGAATAAGATAGGCGGGAATTGAAAAGCGGAAGTTCTTAATTACGTCAGTAGCTCATTTTCTAAAGCTTCAGTGCAATCCTCCTGCTTTTTCTTATTTTCTTGACGTACAGATTAATGGATTTTGCACGAAATGCCAGAGTAAGAGGATACTCGAGTCTTTTCATTCGCTACCATTGTCATTATCATTATTTTTTTATTTACTTTACTATACATTCATTCTCACTTGATTCTTTTTTTTATCTTCACGAAAAAAATAAATTTCGATGTAGTAGAGAAGCGAAAGCTGTCAACTACGAAATACAAAATTCACCGAGGTTTAAATATTCATAGTTGGTGAACTTGGTAAGAGGTACGGGGGTTGCATGGAGGGAAAGTGAAAAGGTGCGATAGATGCATTATGCTGTCCGCTTGGTAATCCCTCAAGGGTGTTGAAGTACATAGCATACTAGAGATAGTAATAGTAGAGAATGATAGGAGACAGTGGGAGGGATTGAAGCCTCCGGCTATTCATAAGACTAAGGGTCTTCTCAGCTAATAGTGTGTCAAGATAACGATATTTATCTTGAAGCTACACTTCAGTTGAAGTATAAATTTAGATACACGCGTTGGCTATTTTATCTAATCAAAATAGTTATTTTGTCTGGGTTGATTGCTTGAAGTAATTATCTAAATTTAACAAGTCTAACCAGTCAACGAGGTCAGAAAATTTACTCGTGTGAAAATGTTCTGAATAACATTCCGTCGGTACGTTCGTTATTGTATTTTGATAGTATAAAAGCTTGAAAATATGATGATAGCCGACGATCGTGAGCTTCTGCTATAAAATGTCTAATAATAGTTGTCCTTACATGTGATATTTGTGATATTACGGCAAAATTATAGACTTGAGACAAATAGTCTATTATTTGTCTCTAAATTTCTGAAATGTTTCGCATAAGTTCTAGTATGTCAGCCGAAAATTGCAGGCACCCTCAATCACCCCTTAAGTCACCTTTCACCAGTCAAATTACATAAATTCCTTTCATTTTCGTTGCGCGAAAAACGTCCCGATCTTCAGGTAGATATTATTTTTTGTACATCGAAGTATATAATGAGTAAGAGCAATGACAAGATTGATAAAAAATTTTTATTTTTATTTTGTGCATTTAAAATGTATTGAGTGTGCTTTTGGTTCACTTGAAATTTTTTCTCACAAACTCATTTTAAATTACTTCAGTTAATATGGAATGATAAATTGTCAGACACTCATAAAAAGGACACTCTGATAACCGAAACTATTGCAATTTAGGTCAATTACAATTAAATAATTGAAACGAATAAAATTTTCAATTACGAAATATTTTATTCGGATGTAAACATATAAACAGTATAAAATTAAAATAGGTAATTAATTGATTTACGTTATTTGCATTAGCTTTTTACCACCATAAAGTATAACTTCAGGGACAGTCGCAATTAAACTTGGTTTCATTTAATTATTATTGATAAATTGATAAAAGGTTTTACCATTTTAATTGGACTGTCGCTATCTTTGTTTCACGCTTTGCCAAGAGTAAACAAAACCACACGTTAAAGTAATTACATTTTTAACTTCCCGCTTAGAAAATCGATGATTTTCAAAAATTTCGGGAAGTTATTGTTTTCACCCCGATTTTCAAAAATCAAGTTTTCATCAGATGTCGACGTTTTGAGGTCCTAGGAAGCTATTCTGACTATTTTTAGAATGATGTCCGAGTGTCTGTATGTATGTGTGTGTGTGTGTGTGTGTGTGTATGTATGTATGTAAACTCTTTATAACTTTTTAACTAATAAACCGATTTGGATGGTTAAGGCGGCAATCGAAAGAGTTTTTTGGCCATCAACTTTTCTGAAAATTTCAGATCATTTGACCAAGTAGACTCGAAGATATTGGCCAATTACGAAAAAAAAAATTTTTTTTTTTAGTTTTTTATTGATTTCTCGAAAACGACTTATACGATCGACTTCAAAATCTAATCAGCTCTAGAACTCAATAAAACGCGTCGATTGCCACCTCAAACATCTAAATCGAATAATTCGTTCGAGAGTTATCGTTGGAGAAAGAAATGGTAAAAAACAGTTTTTTGCGAATATCTTTGAAACAACTCAACCAAACAATCCAAAAATTCAATCAGCTTTAGAATTTATTAAAACGCGTCGATTGCCACCTTAAACATCAAAATCGGATAATTCGTTTGAGAGTTATCGCGGGAGAAAGAAATGCTAAAAACTGTTTTTTTCGAAAATAATGGCATGCAAAAATATTTTCGAGCTCGTAGAGCTCGAAAATGTATTTACAACGATGTTTTTGAGCTCCTTGAGCTCAAAAACAGCGGGAAGTTTTGGGGCTGGCCCGCAGGGTCAACCGATGCCCAGATTTTTTTTTTACATTCGTTACAGCTAATAATTATCAAAATATTGACAATATTATTTGAGGGATTTTGTCCGGTTAATTAAGTTTCAAATTTTTAATTAAAAATTTAAAAGTTTTATCCACTATATAAAATTTGCGGAGTAAATGCGGATTAAATTCGGAACGGATGACTGTTTGTTTATTTAATTCTCTTGAAGTGAAATTTTATCCGAAGGGGAGTTTATTTTATTATTAAAACTTCGAATCGGAGTGATGGCCACTCTACTGAAAAAACCCCTTATTTACACCGAATTGTATTTAAATAAAATCCATAATCACTTCAAATTCACTCCTGATTTTTGACAATGTATAGCTGCGGTATCAATCACCAAGTTTTATTATTATCTAAGTGTTTATTCAATAGGCGCTTAAGGGTTTCTTCAATTAATAATAATTTTTTGACTGTTTCTGAAAAATTTATTTTAAAAATGTGAAAGCGAATCTTTAAAATGTGTAAATAGTATTTGAATTAAATCAAATTATTAAAATTTTCTGAGTAACTCGTAAAACTCCAAACATTTATATTTTCGAATTATTTGTAAGTTTTTATTCGGTTAGGGTTTAAATATTCGCAATTTAGAATTATTCACACATCTGAACTTTAAAGTATATGTATAAAACGGATTTGGAAATTCAGGTTTTTTTTTACAGTGATCAAATTTTTTTAAGAAGGCTTATTGCAGTTTATAAACTTAAATAGCTTAATAAGCTTATGTAAATTTATGTTAGTGTATGTAAATGCTATAATTTACTGTATGTTCGCCAGAATATATTTATTTTTATTTTCATCAAAGCCAAAAACTTTTTTTATCAAGTCAAAAATAAAATCGCAAATTTTAATGATGTTTTGAAAATATTTGCATCGGTTTAATAGACCCAACATTTGATTAATTAAACATATTGATATTAATGAAGAAGTAAATTGATATATACAAATTATCTATAAAATATGTATGTATATTATTATCTCTACTGAAAAATAAGCGAAAAATAAATTCATACAACCTACGCGCGTTGAATATTTAACTAAAAATATATTATTGACGTTATACAATTTTCACGGGCACGCTCTGTATCAACTGGTGCATATGACTAAATAATAATAAGATTTTATCAATGGAAGATAAATCCTTCCCGGATGAATCTCATAACTAAAGAATTACTATCTTTTCAGAAATCGGTCAAAACATCTATTCTGTTGCACGTGCATGACTGAAAATATTAAAATTCAAAAGTCTCTCGAATATTCTGTTATAATTATTAAAATTTGAAGCTTTTTTTACGCAATAGCAGTATTAAAAACGTTTTTCACTCATAATTTTAATTATGAAAAAAATGTAGTTACGAGGCTTACCCAGAAAGGGGACGATATATTTATTCTTCATATATATGTTGAAGTACCTTATACCCAGAGGCAAAGAGAAAAATAATTTATAAAAATTACGGTCCGTTTGATAATAAAAAACTTTTTGTTTTTAAAATTTATGAAAATATTTTTTCCTTTTATTTTTTTCAAAATTACATTTCTAAATAAAACAAGCAATCTACACTTGAAACAAATTCATTTTGTTCTATTTTATTATGGAATGTCAATTTTTTTGGTACTATCCATTTATTGAAATTTGGAAGTCATTTTTATTTTCAAAAATCTTAATTTTTATCATTAAAAAAAAAAAAAAAAAAAAGAAACTTGTGACAGTCTGAATTTTAACTCGCCTTTTAAATATTTGAAAATAATTAATGTCCGAGAATTTAAGTACCACAATATGATTCACTATGATCGATTTTATTTCGTGTTGAGGTGTAGTTTAACATTATGTCGAGTATATGTATGTCAACCACCATTTCCTACTCATATACGTCCAAGAATTTATCTCAAGGGAACGATACACAAGCTTGTTGTCACGTGTCTTGTTTCACGAAACTACGCTTTATGTCAGCACAACAACATCAACGTTGATGTGTTTCTAGACCACAGGATCATCATGCTTTTACCGTACTCTACGATAAACGATGCAATTTACTTAAGACAGTAAATAATTGTACCACTACGATACCACTTTGGAATCTTGGTACTGTGCTGAATTACTGATACTATTGGTGGTACTGCTAGTGGTCATCAACTATAAAGAGATAGAGTTGTTGTGTCGGTAAAAAATTTAGCAGCAAACTTTTAAATTTGTCTGTTTCAGTTTTTTAGTTACTGCACTCAATATATATCAACAAATCTAGTCTACATTCTGTATATCACTCTTATATATTATGTAGTAGAAGAAATTATATATATATATATATATATATATATTTATATATATATATATATATATATATATATATATATATATATATATATATATATATATATATATATATATATATATATATATATATATATATATATATATATATATATATATATATATATATATATATATATATATATATTTATATATTTCAATGTATATATGTGTGATATCGGAGTTCTCAATGTGCAAGTTTTATCCTCATGTTTGCTAGCGAGCTTGGAAACCATTTGAACGAGATCAATAAGAAGCTTACAGTATGTCCTTGAAAAGTTTTGTTCTTTTTTACTCTTGCATCGTCATTTTCTTACTTTTCTTACTCACTACTAAAGTTCTCTTCTACTGCACTTCGTGTACAGAGAGCATGCAAGGAAAATTGGAAAAAGTTAAGATAAAGAAGTGCATAAAGATTTTTAAGATAGAAAATTCGTACGTGTAACGACATACATGATATGTATTGACCAGTAAAAGCATTCATTTGTGAAAATAAAAAAGCTTCTTACGGTTGAGCAGATTTTTAAATGTTCAAATCGATAGGTAGAAAAGTACTACGGAAATTCACGAATCTGTCTGTTGAAAATTGATCACGTAACGTGGAATTGATAATTTCTTATTATGTTTAAATCGTCAAGTGTCAGGTCGCCGAGGGACTGAATGAAAAATGAGCAATAGGGCTAGTCAAAGTTAAACCTGAAAACTGGGGATACCAACAGTTTCGAGGATAAATCATTGGTGATAGCAATTTCTAAAAAACTTTATTGGTTGTCATAGAAGATTTCGATCTCAATAGCTTTTTGATTCGTTTATCGATGCACGAAATATATTTTACGTTAAGTTTTAAGAAAGTTTATAAAACGAAAAATAATCATTTTTAGTTTTTTTGTTAATTTTGATATAAAACAAGTAGGTCATGTTTATCATTTTTTTTTATTGTATAATTTTTTTTTTTTTTTTAACTTCATTTTCATCGACTTCGCTTGTCAATTTACTTCCGAAGTTGATTATCAGAAAACCAGCATATTGAGTTTACTCATTTCTACGAATGCACATGGACAAGTTTATAAATGTAGTTTAGCGATAACAATAAACGAAGTTTCATCCAGTTATTTCAGCTCGAATTGTTTAAAACTGAATAGCATAGAAGTACAAAGCAGAAAAAATGTATAAATTGCAAAAATATAAACGCGAACGAACATAATAACGGATGATTATCTTTTATTTAATGCTGCTTCACGTCATTTAACATCCGTTTGCAAATATGTAATGTATTAAATTTACATACAAGACACAAAGTGTATGATAAAAGTTACGAAGGATCTACTTTCCAGCAGTAGAGATAGCTACTGAGTCAGACAGGCGCGTGTGGGTTATTATGAAAATGTTTCACTATGATCTTGATGAAATTTATTTGCATCATCTCCACGATGATCATAACAATAAATTTATAATCATGAAACGACAAAAAATATATCATAAATTATAATAATAGAAATAGAAATAAAATCCAAGTTAAAGTAGTAAAGTATCAAACACGTGACTAGCCGTGAGTCTATCGATCGGTCCGTCATTTCTACTTCTCAAGCTTCTTTAACTTGGACCTACCTCCAGTCCATGGTCTCATTTCTCGCTTTTACGTGATTGACTTTTTTTTTTTTTATTTTCCGACGCGAAAATAGAAAATTTTCAAAAAAAGTGAAGTAATTGGTTTCGGTTCGATTTTCGAAAATCGAGTTTTCATCAAATGTCGACGTTTCGAGATCCTTAAAAGCTTTTCTACTTTCAAAGTGATTTCCTAGTGCCTGTATCTGTATCTGTATGTGTATGTGTGTGTACGTGTGAGTGTGTGTGTGTTAACTTTCTGTAACTTATTTATGAATCAACCGATTACATGGCTTTTGCAGCATTTGTAAGAGTTAGTTAGCTGCCAAGTTTCCTGCAGATTCCAAATTATTCGATTGCATAGTCTGAGATAACTAAACGCCTCGATCTGTCGATTTCAAGATCGTATTAGCTTTAGAACTCGATAAAAGACGTCAACCTGTATTAAACATTCGAATCCATTCATTTATTCGAAAGATACCGATCTTGAAAAATTTCAAAACTCTACCTTATTTTTCCGAGACAACTTATATTATAATGTACTAAAATTTTCAAAAATTATACCAGATATTCGTCTTTAAACTCTCTTTTGATCACTGCACAATTTTTGTAATATGCTTGAAAAATGTTGTCAGAGAAACATTTAAAAAATTACTGTTCTCTGAATTTTTTCGGATATTTCATACTTCGACATTCTGATCTTATTCAAAACTCTTTTCATGCCCTTTCTTAGCTACCTCTATTTATTTTTGTCTGAATCTGTGCATCCTATCAAGAATAAATAAACACAAAAATTTAAGAGCTGCGGATTTTAAGTGATTTTTGACTTTTTGAATTTTTTTAGTCCAAGGCAAGGAATTTAAAGAGTTTAAAAAAAAAATGTTCTGAAGAGCATTTGTGACCTCAATGAGCTTTAGAAGAGCGGGAAGTTTTAAGACTGAATCGTAGGGTCAACCATTTTCCAGATTTTTCTTTCTTTTTACTTCTCATACTTTTTTTTATCATTCTATATACTTCTGTAAAATCCGAAGCTATTGGCAGTGAAATGAAACTTGAACTGACTGATAACACGTCATTGAGCAGTTCATTTCATCTTTCATATTGATCTGTAAAGAGGATTTACTTTTTTTCTCATTTCTCATTACTGTAAAAATAATAATTCATATATTTTATTTTATCAAATTCTATTCAACGGATTTATTCTGTGTACCCGTGGCTCTTTAGAAGAAGTTCTTTAGTATAAGTTTAAAAAGGATGTGTTGTACCTAAAGAAATATAAAACGGCCTGCGGCTCAAGATACGGAGTGAGTATCTCACCGACTCACTCTAGTCTCCCCGAGTCTTGAATGTATACCCGGAAGGAACGCGTATATCATTAATATGTCAGGCACTAGACAGCTTGCGATGTGATATATAAGTGCATGCACATATATACATATATGCATGTACATGTATGCATCTGCATGAATACATATACATATATGCACATGACGTGTCTGTAACTGGAATTTAAGTGGGATATCTTGCGGGCATTTATCTATACATACATTATAATCCGTATATTTGTATAGAATGTCGCTTCATTTATTAAATATATAGAAGTATCTCGCTAAATATTAATGTTATATTGATTTTTTTTTAATTAGGGGCCGTTCAAAAAATAACTCATGCAAAATTTTACTTTTTTTATCCCCTTGATGTGCCAATTGATGTGCTAGCGTTATTGAGAAGTTTTCTCTGAATCCTAGAAAAATCCTAGATTCACCCTAAAGAAAACTTAGGAGATTTTTTTGTATCACAACAATGTTTTCGAGCTCAAGGAGGTGGAAAACAGCGGGAAGTTTTAGGGCTTATGGTAATGTTATGGTAATACTTATTTGAAATTATGGGATATATGCCCATAATTTCTGAGAAAAACCTCCGTAACTATAGTAAGCAACTCATAATTAGGGTAAATGTTCCTGTATCGTATGGTAATGATTACCGTACTCATGGGAATAGTTCCGATAGTCGCAAAGTAATAAATCCTTTGATCACTTTGGAATATTCTTATGATATGATTAGTACAATGATGGTTAACGTTATCACTGTTATGGTAACTACTACCGTCATATCATGATAATAACTACCACAAAAATACGGTAATAATTCCCATAACATCATGGTAATTACTACTATACTATTATGGTAAGCTTCACTATAAATTACAGTACATTTCACCATACTCTATAGTAAAGTTTATTGTAATATCATGGTAATTACTATCATGTTATTATGGTAATTTTTACTATAAATTATGGTAAATTTTATCCTACTCTATGGTAAAGTTTACCATAGTATCTGATAACAATTACAATAATAACCAAATTTATTACCTTCCCCCAAACATGATACATGACAATTAATAGTAGACAAATTTCTATATTTTTTAATTTTTATATATTTACAAATATGAACCGAATGACTTTCCATCGTAACAAAAAATAAAATTTTAAAAAACCGAGAGAAAAATTTTCAAAATTTTTTGATGAGTTGCGCACGTTACGTTTTCTTAGACCCCCCGGCCCCCCTTGTCACAGTAAACGATACTCCCTCTCCCCTATAAGTGCGAACGTATTTTATGAACGGCTCCTATATGTAAACTGTAAAAAAATTAAATAAACCGAGTTACAAAGTACTGCATTAAATATAAAATATTAAGAACCAGTAACATAAAAAATGAAATTTTCGTGTCGGGTCTTGTGTAAATTAAACTCCTTCCTGAAGTTAATTCAATGCTCTTCCAAAGTTAAATGAACTCAGAAAGAAGTTAATAAATACTCAGTCCTTCATATTAACTTGTAAGATTTTTTACAGTGTACATATTTTCAATAGTATATTATTCATTATTGAATAAATTTTTAATTATTTTTATAAAAATTCACAATTTAAATAATTTTTCAATAATTAAAAGCCGTGTAGAAAGTAATAATTACTCTCATAATGAATCGAGAATTAAGTTATAAATTCATAATAAGAGTTATTATTATTTTAGATAATGACTATTGTCACAAATTATATTAATAGTCAGACAATTTAAATAATTAACTGTCAGAATTATATTTAACAATACAAGGCACTCGAGACCTTATTGTACTCTATAGCAATCATTAAAAATTCATGATAAAAGTTTTAATCATAAAAATATCACTATACAATTTGTTAAATATTTTAAACTCCGCATAGAGTTTATTAAGTTTCAAGACTTGCAAATTACTTTCAAATTTTAAGGCAGTAAATTTTTTTATGAATTTAAATAAATATTTTAATTCATTAGTTTTTTTCTAAAGCTGTAAGAAAAGTTTTTTTATTGTCATATACTAATACATACTTATAATAATTATAATAATCACATTTAATGTCAGTACTATGTCTTTGTTTTGTTTAAATAAGATTAAATAATAAACATACAATACCAGTAAAATAATATAAACCATGCAAGAAAATTGCATTAATCTTAAAAGTTGATAATCATTCAGAATAATAATTAACTTTTTTTACTTCTATTGAAAAACTCCAGAACAAATTGCGTGTCTAAGCATGCGTTATGTTGAATACATTTGCATGTTCGTTAAACAAAACCACGAGCTTCAAGCATGCATCATTTTTTCCGTGCAAAAATGTCATAGATAAGAAAAAAAATATAATTATAATATATGATAAATAAGCAACACAAAAAAATATAAAAAATCCAGCTTTCATTAATATAGCATTTGACATGTATTTGAAAAACTCGCTTACATAAAAAAGTAAGTACTAGCTTAAGTAAAAACTAACAAGAGTACGAGTATGAAGTATAAATAGTAAAAAAGAACGTTGAGAAAGTAAAGAGCATGTGTAGAAAAAAATAAAAAGTATGAAAAAATATGTCAACTACTGTGATGTTGGTAATGACATGTATGACTTACGTGAACTATACTGTAATGATTACTTTTCACCAACTCTGGTAATCTTTAATAAGATTAATGAAATGTTTATGAGTAACTACATAATAATTACATAATAATTAGTTATTAAGTAAATGTGTAAATAGTTACTTTATAATTTATAAAAATATTCATTTAATATTATGCATCAAAAACTCATTCTATAAACTAGTTAACTTTTTTTCTATAGTAATAATAAACTCAACTAATTAAAAACTTCTAATCTCTATGTGGATTATTTTGTGATCTTAGTATGTACCTGGCTCAGGCTTCTAAAGCTACTTGTACTGGCGCTGCGAGCCTGTAAACACAAGTACAGTACAGGTCACCAATCACACTGTTTTGAATTATAATTTAAATTATTATTTAAAAAAAAAAAAAATACAATTACAGTAAATCCATCATTAATAGTAGTAACAGTAATAAAGAAGAATAAATAGATGTACAGAGGTATAGTCGATAGGTGGACAAAAACATTAATAGCATAGTTAGTGAGAGCTTATAAATTTTACTACGTGTTTTAGCTACTCATCGAATTAGTGCTCATTAATTTATTGTATTTTACTTGCCCTGTTTTTTACAAAAAGATGTTTTCATTTTTTACTCTTTTCAAAACTAACACAAAATAAGCGTGCGTAATTTTTATTAAAAAAAAAATCAAAGAATATTTTTTGGTCATTAGGTTTCAATTAGAAGTAATTATCAGCAGTACACATAAAATAATTAATAGGTATATAAATATAGCGTGTGTTTAAAAGTCGAGTATAGTGTAGTCTGTATGTGAATATATATTATCGCATCTTTTATTAATAGTAATTAGGGTGATGATGATGATGATGATGATGATAATAATAATTATCATAATTGTGGGGTATACATTTCATTAACTGATTTCTTATACAGCAAATGAATAGTTGATACAAATTGGTTTTAAATAATTTGATATCAGATCTGGCTCCAAAAACATTTATATGAATATTTATTTATGAATATATATTTTAATAAAAATTTATTAAAAATATAAAACTACGATCGAACAATATCTGGCGCAATACAACGGTATAAAACAAGATGATAAACTATCGAGTCTATCAATTGTAAATGTAATCTGAATTCGAGGAATGTAACACAAAGACCGAATTTATTTGTCTCCCATTGCAATCAGCGCTGCCTTCATTTGCGTGATATGTTTGTGAGAGCTGTTACTATTTGTTTTCTTTTTTTATTTTTTATTCCATTGTTTCCACAAATCTGCATGTAACACGATTTCATTTCTGTCGGTCAGTGAGTGAGTGAAACTAGAATTCGCATATTTTGTGTCACTATACTCTGACCTTAAATTTTCTCAAAAACTGTCCACATGAGTTTTGTACTTTTATTATTCCCGACGTGAAACTCATTAAAATACTGTCCACAAATATGTATTTTGCTATTCAATATCGGATGACAGGCTATTTAGTTCATGGTTTACTTTTTTTTTTATCTTTTCACTTGAATATGCGAGAGTGACGTGAATAGACTCAATGCAAATAAATATTATTTGACGGATAAAAGCTTAAATAGTAATAATAACTTATAACGAGTTTTATGAGGACATAATAATACTGATGATAATAATAATAATAATGCAATGATTATTTTGTTGAAGTGCGCTTAAAGTGGAATAGAATTTTCACTTAATGATTGTTTGGATACTCTCGGATCTTGAATTATCTTTTAATAAGATGTAAGAATTGTTAAAACGCAGTATAAATAGTGCATTTATTTGTTTATTTGAAATTTTTTTTTTATATTTTAATTAAAATTTAACAACTGTGTCGATGTACGCATTAATTTAATTAGGAAACAAGACTTGCAATACAGTTCGAGATTAAAAATATGTCAGAAAAGAAAATTTTCAGAGACAATTTTACAGGGATTCAAATTTCCCGGCTCTTCGTTTATTAAGATTCAAATTTTTATTGATAATATTTTATTCTGTTTAGCAATGGAGGGTTTTATAATTAATCATTTTTTAAATAATTGAATTGAATTGATAAATTTGATTTAAAGCTATGATATTTAATTTAAAAGTTGTGTTACAATGACCAAGATAAATTAATAAATAACACAAAGCCAAGTTATTAAGTATACTTATACACTGGCATAAGGGCAGTCCAGGTTGGAATAAAAGCTAATTATTGACACCTCGAGTTGATAAAGTTAGAGGTGTGTAGCCGTGTACTGCTAACTCACCATAATTTCATTTAGTGAGAACTTACAACTTTAAACTCAGCCGTGTAATCAAATTTTATTACTCGAAAACTTAAAGTAGAAAATTCTTTAGTCATTATTTATTTCTTATTTTAAGTCCATTAAAAGATTAGAAAAATTTATTTAGGAAAAGAACTAGAAAAAGTCATTATTCTTACTTTTGTAACTACTTTTCACGGAACACTTTAACGATTTTCTATAACTCAATCACTAACAATGTGACAACTGACTGGGCATAGATTTTGATTGTTAAAAGAACAAATGAAAAAAAAGGTTGAACAAAAAAATAAAGAATTCGAACTAACGGTTACAAAAAATTGGTCATTGTCGTCGATTGATTTTTCATAATACCTCGGATTCTTTTTTATGAGCTTTCTAATAGAGAATTTAAAATCTTTATAAAAAATTATCCTTTATAATCTCATTTTTTTCCTTCTTATCGTTCACTTATACTCTTTCTACTTCTCTTAATTCAACTTCATTTTTTTTTATTTCCATTCAATAACAACACTTTAATCCAGGACTAAAAAAATGATTAAAGTTGGAAAATTAATTTTTTATAATTAAACTTTAAAATTAATTAAAAGTATGATACGAAATTGTGATTTAAAATTTTATTCGGGCGGATTAAATTGAATAAAAAAAAAAAATAGACGAAAATGTATCGATAAATGAAATTAAAAAAAGGTTTTACCGAAAAACAGATTGCGGTTTTTATGTGCTGGCTTATGAGAGGGCGCGAGCGGTATATGTGGTTGGATATAGAAGGTATGATAGAGAGAATTTCCGGTAGCTCGAGCGCTCAAAAGTTTTCAAAGGGTCCGGGAAGAGACTCGTGGGGCTGATAACGACAACAGAAATGACAAGGCATCAATGGATACAACAAAGCTTAGATTACTTTTTCGCGATGAATCGATTGTCGATCTCATGGCTCGAGTCTCAACTCACTCACTATTGTGTCGAGAAAAGCACGATAAACGCTATCAAAAATGACATTTTTCATCGGCAAGAACTCAACGACTTTCGGCTGAAATCTTAGAAATTGCAATTTATACTAAAATCAATAACACCGTGTAAAATAAAATTTATCTAAGTGGTATTTTGTTGATGCTTAAAATATCAAATATCATTTCCGTACGAAATATTTTTTTTTAATAATTACTTTTTGAAAAATTTACTTGTATCCTAATTATTTTAATTTGTGAGTTAATATTTGTTATTGATTAAAATATCTAGCTGACTAATTGAATATTGAAATTAAATATATTTATATAATTTTCAATTCATTAACGAAATTGACTATTGATTTGTTAAAAATAATAATTATGATAGCAGAATATCAATTGCGTAAGCTTTAAATTTCATAAATTAAAATATTTCATGATTATAAAAAATACATTCAAACCCAATAATGTGGAAAATTCCAGGCGACCAATAAAGTGTAAACAACTCGATTATTTACATACTTTTAAATTAATTTCCTACATATTTTATTCATAAATTTACGATGGAAAATTTAAATTTCCAGTGAATATTAAATTACCCGCTTGAAAGCTTTTGCTGAATTTTGTATCACTACTTTTAAATCCATTGTATAATTATTAGAAAAATTCATTTTTTTTTGTCAAGAGTTAGCTAGTGTTCATGTGGACAGCACTGATAGCGAGTTACCATGTCATGTATTAACTCGATCACGTTCTCAAAAATAAAAAAAAAATTATTTGCTGCATCCGAAACTGCACGTATTCACATCGAGTTTGTATCAATTTCGATATCAATATCGCAATCAAGACTGGCATTCGTAGATTGAAAAAAAATTCATCGTCAAAAGTAAAATGGAATTGGTGACACCATTTTTCAGTCATACATACTCGAATTCAGATTTAATTTAATTTATTTCTGTTTCTCCAAAAATAAAAATTTTTCCAATAGTTTTAAACATCTTCATATAATACACTGTAAAAAACCGGTGTTAAAATGAAATAACACCGGTGTAGGCAGTGTAATTCGGTGGTGATAAAATAGTGGTGTTAAATTGATGTATTACATATAAAAAATATGAAACTTTAATGAATATTATTGGGAGGAAAAAGTAAAATATTTTCAACACCGAAAAATATTTTAAAACTGGGAAATTTATTTAACACCGGTAAAAAATATTTACACTGGCGGCGGTTATTTTAACACCACTTTCGGCGATAAAATTTAACACCGAAAATTTTAACACCTTCACTACCTGGGCTTACCTCGGTTTTTTTTTACAGTGTATTTATATTCATATCCATAAAGATGAAAAAAAAAAAAATTATTTTCATATGATATCAACTTATGATTATTCATTATTTTATTAAAACATTACCTTGCTCCTAGCTCTGGGTGCAAAATCTTCTTTACTTGCTTTTCGTCGTTTGTCTTTGAGGATCATACGTGCCGCGGCGAAAGCCATCTTGCTTTTATTTTATCAAACACTTGCTCCGATATTTAATTATCAAATAAATTTATAAAATTAACCGACAAACCGTCTCAATAACAATTTTATTTTAAAACCGTCGCTTAAAAATGATCAAATTCTTAAAACCAACAAATCATTAAAAACAATAACTACAAATTTAATGATATTGCTATTATTTATAATTATCGACAAATATCAATACGTCTAATTATATTTTATTTTTTAACACATCAACAATTGAATATTATTATCACTTTAGTAATTATTGAATATGATTATGATTCGTTAATTTAGAATGAGGTTGCGCTGTTATAGACAAACCGTGATTATTAAAATTGAACACTAATGATACCTCTAACACCTAAACAAATATTATACGCATTTTCTGACGCAAGGAATATCAGCGAGATAACTAAGCATTGTTTGATAGAATTTACTCATTAAAATTATTTCAAATTTCAATTCCACGTTATTATTATTATTAGTAGTATTCAAATTAATTGGATTGACCGTTGTAAATTGGCCGGAGTTATACAATTTTTTGATAAATATTTTTTTATTTTGTTTTTCGCTCACTGGAAACATTTGTCACTAATTTATTTCTTTGCCAATAAATTATTATCTTAAAATATTATATTTTTTTTTTTAAAACGTAGCGATAAATATTTTTGATTATAACACAACTACATTAATGGTGATTGTTGAATTTTTTTAATCTGCATCCTTATATGGCTGATTGGGTTATTGAGCTACAATTGATCACTATTGGAATGTTGCCATGGATCTAAAATAGTAATTTTAGTTTTTTCAATTATTATAATTTTATCTTCAATCTAAACTTTGTCCTCGCAATGGTGTTTTCATTTTTTTTTTTACTAAATTTACTAAATTTACTAACCAAATTGTTTGTAGAAAAATTCATGTTTCATAAAAAAGTATCCAGAAAAATTTTTCGCGGCTGTCATAAACACGAGTTAATTTTCCCGAGTCATTCTCTCACCTTAATGGTACTCGTTTAAAAGTTTTAATAGCTTACGTTCATGCCGAGTAAACGACGGTCAACTCACGGAAATTATTTAACGATAAACTTGTTAGTACACAACACACATGAAAATTTTTTATATCATAACATAAATTCACTTCTAGATCCCCAATTTTTTTTTTACTTTTTATTTATCCTCACATAAAGGAGTAATTATTAATATTAGCTTATATAAATTATTAATTTCAATTTAAAACTCGGTTAAATACACTCGCTGTAGTCAAAGTGGCATTTTAATTGTGAGTAGTAAATTTTAAATGTAAATGAGGAATGAGAAATTGAAATGAATGTCAATGTAAAATGAAACAGGAATTCTATTTACACTTTTTCCATATAAAATAATTATAACATTTAAAATAGAAAATTAAATTTAAATTTTTAATTAATTAAACAGTTTAATTAAGAAAATTAATCGCTAATTAATTTTTTATTAACGTCAATAAAATATGTTAAAGTAATAAGCATTTTAACTGATAACCCTATTTGATTAAAGACCAATGAAAGTTAAACCTCCACCTATTGCAATTTTTCACATCGTAATTACTTACGTTGGCTGGGTGCCTTTATTTGTATCAGTAGTAATAGCAGTATTATGTTTTATACCAACAATAAGTCTTACGCCTAAATAATTTATGACATACACTCGAGAACCGATAGCATCTATGACCTGTCGCTTTTGTACATGTTACAATATTATAAAATATGTAATCGGCTGAATCACCCACATGCTCTTTTTCCGTGCAATTTTTAATATGATAAAAGATTTTAAATGATAACAAAAGTCACGCAATGGAAAAATTTACACATGTATATTGTGCACGTAAACTTTACGAGCGCTAAGCAGAAATGGGTCGAGTTTAATGCGTTTAGTTTATTTTATTTATTATTTAAATAATTTGTCTTCATTACAACTATTTGTGAAAAAAAAATTGTTGAAAAATTGAAAAAGTCTTCTCGATTATAAGCTTCAAAACGTGACACAGCGATGAACTTTTTTTTAAAGGTTTTCAAACTTTCAAAAAGTCAAAGGAAAAATTAATATGCCAATAAAAAAGTTCAGAAATTGTTCAAAATCAACTTTTCAGAACTTATTTTGCAGTGGAACGAAATGATGAAATTTTTCACTTTTAATAAAAAGTCAAAAAAAGTTTACAAAAAAATCCAAAAACGTTCACTTCTAGTTTTTTTGTATTTTCAGAAGTTTAAAAAAAATCGTCATTATGTCACGTTTTGAAGCTTGGAATAATCACCGCCTTTTCAATGACTTTTTTTAGCATAGAAAAGAGACTTCTATTATGTTTTTCTATTTTAAAATTCATTAAATTGAATTTTAAACTTGTAAAATAATTAAAACAATGTTCTTGAGTATTTTATAAAATTACAGTTGTTTTTAATAGAACTTGGTTTACTTTTCTCGAATAAAAGTCAGTATAAACGTTAATTGCAAAACTTTAAGCAATAATCTACAGACTAAGGTAACTTGGTATGTCTCAAATTCTTGTGTACATGTTAATTTGATTTTCAACAGTTTCTTGATTTTAATAATAACTAGAAATTTTTTTCGGTGATCATTTTATTACTGAAATTGATGAAAAATAATCCGGAAAAAATTTATCTGTAAATGAATGGCGCTGTACGCAAGCCAAGTATTCCCTTAAGGTTTTGGGTGTTTAATTTGAATTTTCTGCTTGTGGAGTCGAAATAACACTCTTGTGGAGTCAAACTATAGGAAAGTGTTTTAAAAAGTTAAAGAACGTTTAAATTAATTATTTTAGAGAAATAATGCTAATTTATCTTATTTACATATTTTAATTAATTCTATGTTGGATTTAAATTTCCCTAGCTAAACGATTTCAATTTTTCTCAAACTTTTATCCTTACATTATAGATTAGTCCATTCATTGACATTTTGTTTAAATTTTCTCTACAAAATATTTTCTACATCATTAATAAATATGACTTATAAATCTAAATATGCAGAATGCATTTTCTTCGTATCTTATTTTGAAAAAATAAATTGAACAATAATCCAAAGAAAAATAATTTTTTGAATAACTTGAATAAAATTTGAAAAAATTCCTTGTTATTAGAATGAATAATTTTAAAAAACTTTTTAATACGTCTTTGAAGCCTTTATATTTTATTTCACCTCTTTGATATTACTTTCGAGGAAGTTAAATATTGCAATACAAAGACCATAATTTTTTAAAGCCAAGTATGATCAAAGAAACTTTAATCAAGTTTTAGAGGAGTGTTTTATAAAAAAGGTGAAATCGACGGTCGAGTATAAAAAACAGTACCACGCCTATTTTTGTTGGTTCTGTGCTCTGTATGGGAACTTTTGAATTGAAATATCTGTCGTATGAACAAAGAAGAAAAAAGGTACAAAGACAAGTCAGAAAAAGTAATTAAAAGAGTTTTTAACTTTTTTTCCGATTAGACTCTTTTGTCGCGGTGTCTTGCTATCAGTAATCAAAATATGGCTAATCATTGTGTTCTTTTGGATAGTGTATCAAAAAAGAATGTTAATTACGCAAAATCTTTCAAATTTGTTATATAAAGTACTTGCAATGGTTGTGAAAAAAAAATGTATGTCTTTAGTATTTTATGGAACCGTACGTTAGAAAAAGGGGTATATGGAACAGAAAAGCACCTACTGCTCTCACAACCTCTATAATATCCTCGGAGTTTGTTCAAGGCTTGAGTTAGGTACCGTAATATATTTTACATTCTGACAAATTTTTTAATTTAATTTTTTTGAAATATCAGCTTTTAAATTCCGATATTTATTATTCTCGTAATAATTTTCTTCATCCTTTTTTTCACACTCCAATAAATAAAATTAATTTATACGGCCATCAATTTATTGAGAAATAAAACTTTAAAGTTGACAGCCATTTTTGAATTTAAATTAAATCTATAATCAATCAGTTTTAATAATTATTTGCTGTACTGTATAATGAGCGTGCAACTAAATCCTGAGGGATTCAGCGGTACGTTTGAGCGCATTAATACGATTTAATGAAATGTACAGAGGGAACCCATTAGGTAGTAATCATCACGAATGTGATTCACCGTCCGAGTTATATTGGAGTAGTCAAAGTTACCGGTCACGCATCACCAAGTAGAAAATATTTATGTCAGTTGTTCAAATATCTGTCTATATATATACGAGCATATATATCTAGTTTAATGTTTGTAAATTAACATTTTGATAACTCGCTGTTTGAAACGCGGTATTTTTTGCCTGTTTGATTTGATTTCGTTGCTTTGGGGGAATGTTTTCATGCTATTTGTTCATTGCTTATAATTTACGACTAAAGATTTACTGATAAAATAAATCACTTTAATAGCTGAACGTTTGATCTAATGGACTAAACATGGATTTGCTATTAAAAGTAGATGGATCAACCTTTAAATGAACAACAAAAAATAATGTAACGCTTTAGTGATATTAATATCGTATCTAATGTATTTTGCTGATTCCGCAAGAAACTAAACCCATTAGCTCAATATATACATATATTTCTGTTCTAGTAAAGTAAGGTATATTTATAACTATATTCCTAAAAAGTATTTTGTTGACTAGGGTTTTATTTTTGTCTCGAATTTAAAAAAATAACAAGTTAATAAAATATTTTTTTATCGTTATTGGAAAAAATAAAAATGATTAAAAAATAAAATGATATATTGCTCAATATATATAGATTTAAAAAATATATTGGCTCCAGATGAAAATGAAACCAATTTATAAACCCAACATTGTTAAAATGACAAGAAGATGTGAGTAAAAAGAATAATAGGTGATTCTGCCACAAAATATGAATGTATAGAAATAAAACGCTTTTGAAAAAAATTATTGAAAAACCATATATACATACATACATTAAAATGAAAAGAAATATTACATTTATAGTAATCGCGATATTAACATAAAAATATTTGTGTTTCACAATAGTTATTCTTATAATGGTGAGTATAAAGACAAAGGAAATTCCCATCTCGACATTATAAGAGTAGCTCGTCATTGAAAGCCGTACTGAAAATGAATATCTTTTCTGTATGACGTTTAAATACAGTAAGTGTAATAACGGCGTTATCCATTATACTAACACTCGAGTTTCTCAACAACATATTGTCGACTTTATATTTTTGTTTAAACCTACTGATGCTTATGTTAATAAAATAAAAACAAAAGCAACTTAACAAAAAGTTAAATAAAAATAGACAAACAAATATTGTAACAAATGTAAATATTTACAACAGAGTATGGAAACAAATATTTTTTTTGATTTATAGTAACGTGTTTCAAATTGTTTATAGTTAGAGAAGTTAATATTTTAAAAAAAATAACAAATAATTGATATTTTTATTTTTATGCGTTTATTTACTTTTTTTTCTAAGTAACAATAGTACGCTATAAAAAATTGGGAGTGAATTCAAAGTGAGTACGGATTTTACTTCAATCCGAATTCGCTCCGTCACTTGGAGTTCCGGAGTTCAAAAAAAATCTCTTTGCATGCAGAGTAAATGGGGAGTTTGCTTTTTCAGCTGAGTGATTTCGGAGTGATTTGGATTTTATTCAAGTCCATATTCACTCTGATTCGGAGTTTTGATATTCAAAATAGAGATTTTTTAGAAGTAAACTCTACTCCACAGTGGGCTTTCAATATTAAAATAAATTCTCCTTTGGAGTGAATTCCATTCCGAGGGGATTAATTAAGTAAACAGTCATCCGCTCCGCATTTTTTTCTCCGGATTTACTCCGCTAATTTTTTACAGCGTAGATATTGATTTATCGCGCTGATTATTTATTGAGCTATTTAAATATTACAATATCGAATCACTTTGAACGTTAACTTTAAAAGAAAAAAACTGTTTAATTAAAAAAAAATATTTGAATAGCGTTTGAAGAGAATGAAAAAAAAGAAAAGAAAACTAGAACTTGTAAGACCCTGATGTAACTACTAGATCATGCAATTTCATTCAAATATTTCCAAAATTCGCGAATCGCTTTATCTTTGGTATACTCTCATGGCAATGCGGGAAGTGCACAGGGGGAGTATTGATCACTCCTACGCCGCACCCAACAGTTTCAAGCAGCCAGAGCACCCAGCAGCTACGGCAGTATGAGAACGTTCTATTTCTCTATTCTCTATTCTCTTCAATTTCTCTTCTCTTACACCGGTATATCTATAACAACAACTTCTACTACTACTATCAGCAGCACTACCACCATCATCACTATTACTATAACTTTCATCCTATTCACGTCCTACCAATTCACATTTTCCATTCTCCGTAAGTTTAGTTTCCATACACCGACGGACTGGCTTTGGCTGGTTTTGGCTTCCGCCGGATTTTCTTTTCTCTTTTTTAGCTTATTTTTTTTTTCATACTTTTTTCTTGATCTACCAAAGCTTTTGACGTAAAAAAATTTCTTATCTTTCATGCATCCTGATTATGTCAGTGGATGTCATTAAAATTCAATTTTTTCAATAAAAAAATCTCATTTTATATTGACGAATTCAACGAATACGTTTACTGTCCGTCGAGCTTTTTTCTTTATTTCCTTTTTTTAATCTTTTTTTACTTCCCGTATTCTTAGATTAAATTTTTAGATAAAGACATTATTATTCACAATAGATAATCAAGTTTTTTTAATAGGAAATAAATTTTATAATAAGATTTTTTTTCAATTAAAAAAAAAAAGTTGATAATCGTGATTGATTGAATTTTCTAGTGTGTGCACATTCACCCGTATCTGTCGAATAGTCGATAATCGCTTTCACATATATCAAAGTACTACCACACAAATGTAATAAAAAATGAATAAAAGGTCGTAAAAAGGGAAGAGAAAAAAGAAAATAGCAGTGAGTAGAAAATGATGTGCGATCATTATCACACCTTACTCACTTGGGAAAATGAATCACAAGTGTTGATTTTTTAACGACATGTTCAAAAAATGATTACATATTTCGAATAGATTAATCTTGATAGAATGATGTATTGATATTTTGATTAAAAAAAAAAAAATAATATTTCAACTACACAGAGAATAAGATTTCTTGGCGCAAGAAATATTTTGCATTATGAATTGAACACAGAAAAAAAAATTTTCGTCTGAAGGTTAATATTCTTGATTCAAGAAAATTTTTTTGGAGACCTAAACTTTCTCAGACAACGTAAAAATCTCCTCCGACCAAGACGAATTTTATTTAACAGACAAATTCTCTTGGCTCAAGAAAATCTTGACTTCGATCCCGAAAATGGTTATCTTCGAATTATTTTCTTGACTCAATTTTTTTTTCTGTGAATAAAAAACTTTTTTAGGACGAGAAAAAAATTCATGATCCTGAAGTTAAGCAACAATTAAAAATTTTCGGATTTTCGTTTCAAAAATTCAATTTGAAGAAAAACACAACTAAAAATATACGCAGGTAGAAAATCTAAAAAATTATAAGTGCAATTTTTTTAAATATTTTTTTTTATAATTTATTGTTTTTAAAAGAATTCAAAAATTATTTAACGTCAGCTCGGCTGCCCAATTTCAAAACACAGTAACTGACAAAAAAAAATTTTTGAAATATGCATTGAATCAAGTTCACGAGACTTCATTGGAACTAAAAATACTAAAAAATCAATTTTGAAAAATTTGTCAGTTACTGTGTTTTGAAATTGGGCAGCCGAGCTAATTTCAGTATCATAAAAATTTTTTGCTCAAGAAAATTTTTGTTTTGGATTTCTAATGCAAATAATTTATTGGGACAAATAAAATTTTCTTGAGGTAAGAAATCCTTCTTCGTCTGTGTAGAATTTAAAAACTTTGAAATAATTAATGAATATAATAGTTGAAATGCATTACATATGAATGATAAATTAATTCATGCAATAATTTATATGAAACAATTTCGAATTATAAAAAAACCACTGAAAGCTACTTGAACTAGTTGAGGTAACATTTTAAGTAATTTAGAAAACTACTACCGCGGGAGCGTTGAATATGAAAGAGCAAGAATTTGGAATTCTGCCAAAAATTTTGCTAATCCTTTGGTAATTATGAATGTATATATGTTAATGTATGTATATATATTTGATTTAATTTATAACGATGCATTTATGAAATGTATGTTTTAAATCTACACAGTAATCTATCCTTTCCATTTGGTTGCATTTGAACATGCTCTTAATATAGTATAATTATCAAATTTATCACTATTTCTAATTCAATCGGCTGAGTGTAGGCATTAAATTTACAGATTTCGCGTTATTTATCTGCTGACACTCAACAAATGTCATTTAGATTAATGGTACTAATGAGACTATTTTAATCACGTATTTCATTTTCTATTAGTGGTACTTTATAATAATAATAACTATCATTATTATTATTACATTAATTATGATAATTAGTAGATGAAAAAAAAATGGCATGAATCCCAAATTAAAAACTTTATACCTAAAGTTTATACATTTTGGAAATTAATATTAAAAAATATTAATTAATGATAAAAATTAAGTGCTAAGGTTTTTTTTTTTAATTTCAAATTAAAGTAAAAATATTCTGTGATTGAGTGATCGCATTTTTCTCTGAGTAGCATTTTTCATGAAACAAACATGTGTACTCTAGTATATTTATTATCATTATGATATATCTCAAGAGCGTTATGTCAAGGTACGAAAGATAGTATATGGATATTAGAAGTGAATTATATTGATATAGTGAACCGCGGAACCGTTTCCGCCGCATCTCAGTGCACCGAAAGCAGACTTCCTTATCCTGCCGAGAATTTTCATCCGGGCGAAAGGCCGAAAAATAGGAATTAGGACAGCATCTCTTCCGACGTCGCTTGAGAAGATTTTAAAACAAAAAAAAAACAACTTAAGTTCGCGATAGAGCGGCAGGTGAAGATGAGGATGAGAAATTAGACGTGGAATGAAAAACTCAAGAGAGAAATCACGTATCTCTTACGGTTATATGTCACAGAGTATTTACTGAAGAGGTTTAGCGGAGGGTGAGCGAACGCGGTTGTATTGAACATTTGTGTAAAGCCCTGGGTATCTACTAGGTTCATGTCCCACTTACGATATTGAACTGCCGACAGCAGAGGTCAAAGTAACCATGCTGTTATCAACTCGTGCTTTTTTTTTTAATTTTTTCACGTTTATTTGCATACTCCACATTCTGTTTGTCTAAATCTTTTGACAATACAACTCTATTATTGATATCGAGATTGAAATTTTGGATTTATATCTTCTACTTTGAACAAACAGAAAAATATATTGCTTTTTTATGTATGATGTTGTAAATCATATATATTTTTTCCGACTATTTTGTTTAGTAGATTTATTTAAATTTTTTATATTTATTTTGGTTGTTTACCTCAATGGATTTAAAAATATTTTTATTTAAAAAATTGAATTGCGAAACATTATTCTATACAATAACATTTTAATAATAATTGATATAAAAGAATCTAAAAATAAATTTTTATGAAAGATATTTTAAAAATAAAAATGATTTATAGTGCAATATGTTTAATTAAAATATATAACTAATAAAAGTATAAAATAAAAATGTTATTGTTCTCATAGTAGAGCTCGGTTATCTAGAAAAATAAAGTACCGGAATTTATGAATTTCACATGAACCAAATGATGAAAATGATAACGTAACAATGTGCATAAATCACATATATTTACAACTTTATGTTTTTTCAGTATAGAAATTCCTTTGTAAAGTGTAATAATAATTCAACAGCTCTGACCTACACCATTTTTTTTTATCATAAAAATTATTTCCTACCTGCAAAAACATTTAGCTATTTAAATTTAATTTATTAAAGTATAGTTTTATATGAAAAGAAAAAAAACAGAAGTGAAAACACGCAACCAAGCACCTGTTTATTAAAAATAAACTAAAAAAAGGAAACCCGGAAGTCGTGAATGTGGAAGCGTAATCACTAAATCGATTGTATAAAAACAACAGCCTTATTCAGGTTAAAGCTCGACACTGATTAAACAATTTTATCAGACGAGTGATAGTCATTAGGAAGAATTGCTTGAATAAAAAAGTAAATACTTCTATAAATATTTTTTTACTATACAAGATAACGTTAATTGAACTTCGCGGCTTAAAATAAAACGAAACCACGAACGATAACAATAATGAGACACCAAAGGTGAACCATATAGTCTATCTGTGATTATAATTACACAGTAAATCTTAAATAATCAATAATAAAATCATTACTTATCAAGTTTATTTTCCTTGACACGCAACTCTACAAACATAAACTGTTTGTTACTTTAAAACTCAACTAGATAAAGTTATTTATTTTTCTTTCCTATGTTTATAACTGTATAATTAAGTATTTTTATTCAATGCTCAGCTTAGACTTGTTTTTTTAAAATATTAAAAATAAACTATAGCCATTCATAAAGATGTGTAATTATAATAAATAACAGGAGTACATATGTAAATATAATGTAACTTAATGTAGGGGTAAGCAAATTCGATGACACGAATATGTATTAACGTCAGATATTATAGCGATTACACAAAATGACATTAATGCTTAGTGTCGTACAGCCTTGTAACTAATAGCAATTACAACTGTGGTTACGGATGTAAATGCCAAGTGATTTATCAATTTTAATTATTCAATTAATGGCCATTAATTAACATACACACATTGAATTAATAAATATTTATTTAGAGTCATTAATCATTTAAATAAATATTTTTGGGTTGACTATTGCCAGAAATTTATTTCAATAAAATATATTTCAATAAAATTTTCGTTTTCCATTCGAGATGAAGTGTAACTCAATTAAAATAGTTAGTTTTTTATGAATATTGAATTTATGTCAATGTCAATATCATTTTTAATGAATACTTCAAATGCATTTATACAGTTTTATTAATCTGCAATATTATAAAAAATTTAATATCGATAAAACTACTTTTTATAAACTCATAGCTATATTTATTAATCAATACTTATACTGATGAATAAATATTAATATTTATATTGTGGGTATTTTTTAAAAATTACTTTTAAACAAATAAATAATTAATTCAAAAAAAAGAAATAATTCCTTCCATTTGCGCGCAAGTCCCTTTTCATTGAGCTTTACAACTTTTATCAACCACAAATTTTAACTTACGATTTAAATATTTCCATTCTTATTTTAAATATCAGTGATTTTTTTATTTAAATAAAATGAAAACACCATTGCATGAGGAGAAATATTACGTGCCTTAAATAATTTATTTTTAATATTCAATACATAAATAAAATATTTAAGCAACTTTAACTATCAAATCAATCTATCAAAAAAATTCATTAATTTTTGAATTAGTTTAAAAGTTGAATTTTTTTTTTATTCATACTTCGTTCAGACCTCGTTAGATATTTATAAATTTTCGTCTACTAATTAGAAAGAAAAAAAAAACATTTATTAATTAAACCGTATCTCGACACTTCTCTACACACCGCGTGTACCACACGTGTATTTAAACATTGACATTTGCTATAGCCGCCTTAATACGAAGCCTAAACTATCAATAAAATATACGTAACCTCATAGCACGTTATAACAATAATAATAAATATATGAAAATAGTAATTAATTTATACAATTAAATTCAATGAATTAAGAATTTTAAAAAAGTACTCAGTCGCGTTAGTAATTAAAAAAAAAAAAAAAAAAAAAACACTACAGCGAAATCATGAATGAAAATTTATAAAAATGAATAAAATTCCTCATATTATATAAACACTCAGATGTCTAGTTATCAATAAAAATAATGACATGCATTGAATCCATGGAATAACCGCCATTTTCACAAAATATCTAACTGATGTTCACTATTTCGATAATTAATTATTATAAAGTGAAGTAACTTTAACATAGTCGGACATCGCGGTCAATTTCATCAGTTTAAAATTTTAATTTATTATTATTATTATTTTATAAATTATTATTTAACGAAGCTTATGTATAATAATTAATATAAGTGTGTTTAATCACGAGTAATTAACGGAAGACGAACATATTTACGAACTTACGTGGTTGTTGGTAGGCAGATGAGCCGTGACTGATACCCCCAGTAACAACACGCGCCCCTTGCAGATGTACTCATTGCAACCCCCGAACAGTTACGTTACTGCGCAGGTTCGTGCATCCTTCGTAAGTTCCGTCACCGCCTTGTTTTATTTGCGACAAGTTTTCATCCTGATATTTGTATAAATATATATATATATATATATATATAAACGCGAACTCCCATTAACCTAATGCACATTGTGTCACTGTAGATCTTTTCTAATCGTACGAGTTAGAGCAAAGTAATACTAGCAACACACTAATAATTTATGTTTTATTTTTTTTTTCTTTTTTTTAATCAATGAAGAACTTATAAATACTAAAAAAATTTACTCACACTAATTACTGTAGATTGAGACTTAATGAACATAATAATTAAGTAGTAAAAAGTATTTAGTGTTAATTAATTTAACATTAAAAAATAGCTCGATCTACATTGATCGAGATAATATTTAGCTCATGAATATGCACACACTTATGAATATTCAGACTATCATTAAATTGTAGATATGATTTAGCTTTGACGAAGGAAACGATAAGAATTAGTATAAGAAAAGGAAAAAAAATATTAATGCAGTAAAGTTTAATTTTTAAGACGTTTAATTTAATAAATAAGAGAATAAAATAAATTAGACATGAAATTTAGAGTTTTCAGTGCAAAATTATTGATTTTGGTTTTATTTTTATCAATTTTTTCTTCGCTTACTATTTTATAAGAGAAGTAAAGTAGTGTTTGAATATCTTTTCACTCGGCCTTTACGACTTTTTTAACACTTCATTTTACGTTGGATTCTTTACAATCCAGTCAAGTTGCTTTTTTTTGTAATTAAATTTTTCTTTTTTTTGTCAAAGCTAGTCGTTATTTTTACCGCCACACTTTATATACAAGAGTACATTAGAAAAAAAAAAAAAATTTTTTTTAATCTCATAAAAAAATTCTCTACACAATTGATGACATTTTCAATATCAAAATTTATGTATTGAATTTAACAAATGAGTTAAATTTGTTAAGAGCATTAAATTTTTTTTTTAATAATGATCTGGCTTTTAGTATTTGGATTAGTGACTTAAAAAAAGCTCTGAAAATAAACAGAGCAGAAATGTTGTCACAAATACAAATAAAAACTTAAAAAAAAAAAATAAATAAATAATATTAGTATCAGTGTAAATATTAAAACTATATAAAAGCTATTAAAATAGTATTTTAAAAAAAAAAGTAGAACAAATTTTGTAAAAGTTGTTCATAACGTAAGAACCCGTTGACATTATTGACATCTGTCGCTTGTAACCGATCCCATTGGCTATCGGCTGTCATAAACATTGAATTATTCTCACTCAAACAATACAAAATATCAATTGAAAATACTGATGCATTCATCCTAGAAAATAAGATGCAGCTATGACACCGTAAAAATTCATTTATTTTATTCTATGCTATACTATATACTTTTATTATAAATTATATATATTTTTTCAAGTTTATTTGTATTTTTCCGTGCACTATATAAGAGCAGTATATTTTTAACGCTTCAACACTTTCAATGAAGTCTACTGACAATATTTCGCGTCACTTCGCGCGATATATTCTTTATTTGGTTTATCGCAACAAGAGTAAGCTGTGAAGAGCACCTGCCACGCTGACTTTTTGTTAGAAAAATTATTTTCACAGCTATTACTCATTTTTTATTTCACTCTCTATTAAACTAATGATAAAAAATAAAAACAAAAATCTAGCTGTAAAAAATTTTCGGTGTGAAAATGGTCTCCGGTGACTATGCGCGGTCGACTGGGAGTGAAATATCAAGCAGTGGACTTTTAACAGGGCATGAGTGTTTTTTTTTTACACTATTCGGTGTTACTGCCTTAAATATTGACCGATATTATAATCTGTAGTTAAAGATTATTAATAGTACATTACATACCTAGGTCAGTAAAATGATAAAAGTCTCAGATTACACGTAATTATTGGCTGAGGGTGACAAGCATGTGATCTGAGGTTTTCTTTTTGTTGTCCAAGGTGCGTATACTATTTGTCTGCTTGACGGAGCCAGAAAGTGGCAACTTCGTTCAGAGCAGCGGCCAGAAAGTTGCCACTTTCCGGCCGGAGGGCAGGGAATCATACATGAGTTGCAGCACTAGCAGGGGAAGGGAGGGGGGGAGCGGGGTACTTAAGGAAATATTATGGTTCCGAGGACTCAAATACGCTGGATCTTTTTGTTTTTAATGATATGCGAAGTAAATAAATGAAAATTTGTTGCCGTTGAAACAAATTTTGAGTTTGGCGGACAAAATGGGATATCCCTTAGAAAAGGCGAAAAAAAAATTCTGCATATTAAATAAAATTGATCAAAGTAAATTTTTTTGTGAACAATTGACATCAAGTAACATTACATTTTACACAATTATTAGATGCAACAGAAGAAAAAAAATTTTTTACTGGTTTTTATTATAAATCAAAAGCCATCAACATTTTTTGATTAAAACTCGATTTTTGAAAAATTTTAAAAAAATATATTCCAAATAATGCTCAATTTTATTTACAAAAGTGATTTTGGAATGTTTAAAAAACATTTAAAAAATAATATTTTTTTTTTGTAAAATTTTGAGGGTACCTCGTTGTACGTACCCTGCCCCCCTTTGCCCCCCTCCTCCCCTATATCATTATTATTAGTGATGTAGATTATTTTCAAATAAAAATCGAGAGTATTTAATAAAAACTTATACATTAGCACCATTGGTGGGGTGGACGTTCTAATTCACACGATCCAAAATTTAACACCGTGCTAACTGTAACTTTCACACCGGCAGTGTTGAAAATTTTAACACCAAATCTTTCTTACCACAGCGCGGACTCAAAATTTTTTACAGTATAACAAAAAATCAGCATTATTATGCAGAAAATTTTTTTGTAGTATGTCTTAATTCGTCGATTAGGTTCCCGGACGTAGCTTTCATTATAGCTGTCAGATATTTTCCTCCATAAACAAAGAATATTTTCAGCTATGTTTATAATAAGACTTAATAAATTCAATTATACCACAAGTTTATTTAGCTCTTTAATAGGCATTGAGATAGCCTATCCAAGCTAAGTTTATTTAGATTAAAATTTGTATTAAAGTTTGTAAATTACTACTACAGATAAAGTTTTAACAGCAGATGAAATTGATTTAACTGAGCATGAAGTTGTCTTTAGCAAGACATTAAAATGTCACTTGCAAATTATGCAACTGTCTTTAAAACAATTTACGTAATAAATATAATAAGGTATGGTTAAATTTATTCGTTAATAGCAATCAGTGCTGTTGCAAATTATTACCGAAGACTACTTAAGTGTATCGAGTTAAAGCTAATAAATAAACAGAGAGTGAGACAGTTCGATTACTTGAGCTGTAATCATTTATTTTCTTTAAGTTTTTTTTTTTTTTTTTTTTTTGTTACCCTAAATATATATGACAATTACGTGGGGCGATGATTGTAATATATGTTTGTATTTTCTTTCACTAAAGTGATTTTATATAATGATGAATGACTTGTATTGTTTCCTGGCTATTGTTCACTTAACAATAGTAAAAAGTTTTATTTATGTCCCGTGAAATATCTCTTGCGTTAATTTAAGGATTATTTAGTATTTTACGGTATGTATTTATAGGATAGCTCGTAAATTAAATGATACTACTACAAGGAATTTGTGACTTTGGTCGTTTACTCTATCGTTGAATCAACTTTGATTGCGGTCCTTGACCGTTTTGCAATCTCGATCTAGTTCACGTTGTGAAACTTTGAGGGTAGTTTGCTTTATTTGGCCTTCGATGATCTTAATTACTGATGAATTAACGTTACACACGTGATATGTACTTATAGATTAATTAACAAAAATGAAACATTCGTTGTTTAAGAGAAAATGAGATAGTTTAATTATGTAATGAAGTTAAACTATGTTACGGAAAAACGTGATTTTGATAATTGAGACATTAAGTAAAATCGATAGAAAAATTATGTCTAGAGCTTTCATTTGATGATACACGGTAAAGAAAACAGCTGTAAGTTTCAAGTATATTTGGGTTGAAATCATTCCGTACCAACCGAGCCGATAAAAAAATTTCTGGTTGACTGAAAGCTCGAGCTTTTTTTTATGGCTTGAAAAAGTCTCTTGCAGCTTACAGTACACATGGACTCTAACTTACCAACTCGTGTTCAATCGACCGTTATCCTCATACGTGGTTGGTTAACAACTCAGTTGCTGTTGATAACGTAGAAATAATTTTAGTTCTAGAATAAGCACGAAGATGGACATTAATGAAATTTTACATTTTTCAAATATTATGAATCAAACTTCGGTAAAAGATTGGCAAAAAAAAAAGTTTAGTTTAGAGTTATTTAGAATTTTAGGTGACTTGAGGGTTACTTTTTTTCATTACAAATACACTGCTTACAGCTCGTACAGATATTGGTATTATGGCATAATAGCATATATATCTCAAAAATACTTGAAAAATACCTTTGTTCCAAAATCGCGAGGGTTAAAAATTTGAATACCGAAAATTCAACCGAAACCAATAACTTTTGTTTTCTCTGAAAATTTCCTTAAGTTAAAAAATTAAATATAATTTTTTCCAAATTAAAAAATTGCCGAATTGAATTTTTGAATAAACTTTTTTAGAAATAAGGTGAGAGATCCAGTACCCGATCAGGGAACTGATCCGAGTCAAAAAAATAACTTGATTTTGGTGTAATTTTAAAAAATGGAAATAAAGCATGTCAAGTTTAAGCTACTTTTTTAATAAGTGAATAACATATTTGAAGATATGAAAACTCATTTGGTTGACTTGATTTTGACTAAGGTGTCTTACTTACTACAGATTTACGCCAACTAACTCAAATTAAAATCACGTGATAGAGAATATTAAAAATAACGTTTTTTTTTTTAAATATAGACAACTTTGTAACTCGTAACATATCAATTATTAATGCTTGTTACAGTTTCGATATACTTAGAAAAATGTGATTTTCAAAATTTGTAATCCTTAAAACGCTCAATTCATCAGATCTAAAAAAAGTTTTTTAAAGATATCTTCACAAATACACATTTTATAAAAAAAATGAACATGACCTTTTTTGTCAAGAATTTAATTTCCTACGAAATCGTTCTTATGATTTTTTCCATCAATTTGCATATTTCATGAGATATTTAAAAAAAACGCAATCGTATCGAAAAATGAACTTTGATCGTCCTTCGGCACGTTTTTTTACTTAATACAAAAAAACCAAAGTCTCCACGTATTTTTTCACTAAAAGCTTTTTTATGGGGCGCCTGAGAAAATTTAATTTTTAACGACCACCCTAATTTGTATATTTATGTTCATTCATTTTTACTAAATACAGATATAGAAATAGATGAAGTGATTGGGTACTAGTTCGCCTAATCGGGTACTAGGACCTTTACCTTACATGGTTTGATGCGATAAATTAAAATAATAATAAAGATTGATAACGTTATTATGCTGTATATATCGACCGTCTAAAGTCGGCCAGCAGATAATCTCCGATATGCTCGTACACGTCGTCGTATACCTTTAAGTTTTCACCCTACGTTCTCCGAGACGGTCAAAGTAATTGCCATCAGAGGTTTAACCTTGTTATACATATTATGTATGATAATATCATCAGAAACTTATCAGATTTTTTTTTATATTTATTCATTAATACGAAGAATAAAAAAAAATGAAACCAATGGATGATGAAATTCTTAATTAATGTAATGAAGCTTAATAAATATTATGTTTTTTACATTTTATTTATCAGTACACAATTTATCTATCGGAGTGACAGTAAATTACATGAGAACGATAGGTGTAATGAGGGCATTGTTTAATCGGTTGTAAACTGTCAAGGTTGAACAACAAATAGAATAACAAATTTTAAATGGCGTTGACAATCAATTTTCGTCTACGAAACAATCAAGCAATTGATTAAAAAAATGTTTGTCATAATAATTGTATTTTTTTTTTTTTTCATAAAAAATTTTTTTTTAATTTTAATGATGCTCTACTTACGGTTGAATTATAGAATATCGAGAATATAAAGAAATGAAAAGAAGTAAATAAATAAAGTAAAATATAAAAAATAAAATAATTTTCTGCGTGGAATAATTCTTTGTATTATTCCATGTCATTGACTACCGGGGTTCATATGAATACATACGTTTTCATAAATTCAATATCGACGTGGAGGGCGCGTTCGTGCTTGAAAAAAAAAAAAAAGAAAAAAAAAACAAATACGATAGAATATATAATACTCGAACGCAGAATGAATACGTAATGAAAAATATTTCATTGGACGTTAAAAGCTACAGCTTCCGAGCTACTCTAATCAACCTGGATGCCCACATGAGAATATGGCAACCTTTATTGCCGTCAAAGTGAAGATAATTTCTTTCGTGTTTGTCTACTTCGTGAATAAGTTTGCTCTATATTTATAAAGTAACGAGACTCTGTTTATGTAAAAATGTTTTTTTATTATTATGACAAGTAATTTTTTTTTTTTTTTTTTTTTACTTCACTAAACGTTTTAATGTTACTTGATGACGTCAATAAGTTTTTTTTTTATAAATACTTAGGCGTGACTATTTTTATTGATGAAAATGTCTAAAAGAAAATAAATTATATAAATAATTTTATTTTTTTAAAAAACTAGATAAAAATATAAATAAATATATTTATATTTGTTTATTTACTTTTTGTACACAGATGTGTTAAATTGGACGTACACTTGAATTGTGAAAACAAAAAATAAATAAGCATAAAAATAAATAAAGTAGAAAAATAAATATATAGTATTAAATTAGAAATATAAATAAAAATGTATCACTGTAATTTTCTCATCTCTATTTATTTATTTTTTTCTTTAATAATACAACAATAATAGTACTCTCTTTTATTATTTTATTGCAAATCCATTTCTTCTAAGAAAAAATTTTCAATTAAAACTTTAATTCAATTAATTTTAATTTATCGTCTAGTAAAAATAAAAATCTTTGAATAATGTATTGAAAGAAATAAATGAAATTTAAAAAACACGGGTATAAAACGAGCAGGAGTAAATGAGAAAATAAAAGAAACGCGTAAACGTATAGAGAATTGAATTGAAAATATATATATATATACATATATATATATATATATATATATACATATATATATATATATATATATATATATATATATATATATATATATTTACCCTTATGGGAAACGCAATTTATTTCTACTTGAGAAAAATTACCAAAAAATTTTACTTTTTATTATATTTATAGATATATACATATAAATATATATATACTTAGGACCTCTAGTAGTTTTTTATGTTAAAATTAACAAAGTTAGGGGCAACTTTGCTCTACCGTAAAAATTGATGAGCCTGTCGGCTCTCAGTAATCAGATTTTCTCTTATTCACACGAAATATTCCAAGCTTGCGCTTCATCCCCAACCTCTAACTTATATGCTCAGTATTAAATAGTTATTTCGGTTTATCTTGAAACAAATATATAAATAAAAATAAAAATTCTATATTTAAATTAACAACTCGTAACTGACCACCAGCGCTGACTATCTAATGAAAAAGTGATTATTTCATACAGATGAGGAATAGCCGAGTGTTTTAGTATTAATTTGCTTCGCAAAATTTATAGCACTCGAAACACTAGAACATAATAACACTTGTTTACCCGTAAGAATAAGATTCATACGTGCGGTTTGCTCTGTTGACTTGACCTCTATTTATTCTATGCAATATTAGTAAATATTATAAAATAGCTATTAGTTATTATAACGATCTAGAGTATTTATGTTTAAGGATGTTGCAAATAATGTCAGAGGTCATACAAAGGCACTTAGTTTATATTCACTATCAGGCTAAATATGTAGTAAAATATATTTATTTTTTTTTGTTTCGTATTTATCTCTGCAAATTATATTCGCAGATGCTTTTTTTTATACCTCATGCCTATTAATGAGTTCCGCATCTCATTGAATTTATTTGCGCGATGAAAAAAAAATTAGTTTATGTAAGCTAATCAAAATCCGTCGGTAGATTTAATCAATAAAAAAATAGAAAAATTTTATTTTATATCTAAAAAAAGTTTTATTGTACGGAAAAAATATTTTTTAATTATAAAATTAATTTTCCGTTTTACTTAAAAAATAGTGCACGTACAAGTGTGATAGATGCACCGAGCCATGAGATTTAATTAAGAGGTGATAAATAAAGGTATCTATGAACATTTGATACGTGACCTAAATAAGTCGCTGCGTACATAGTAAAGACAGATCGAGAAAGAGTGAAAAAGATAGCGTGATCGTGAGCAAGAGTAAGAGAATTGAGGAAAGGCATCCTGTCTATTTTCCCGTACTGCCAACCATAAAGCTCAAGGCTTTACTATTCTTTCAGCTTAGCTGTTTTATTTTCTTCTTTCGTCTACTACATAGTCTAGTCGAGAAGTGAGTTTTCTGCGAAAAATCGTTAAACCACTCTTAAAAATACGGCGATTGGTGCATTGGATTCAGAATTTCATTCTGAGAAATGGGTATTTTTTTTTTTATCCGCCATTAAAAATTCCATTTATTATAAACAAAAAACGAAGAGACAAAAGGGAGTCTCCGTTTTTTAGCTATAACTTCAAAAGTATTAAAGATAACTGAAATTTAAAAAAAGATTCTAAAAGAGGAGAAAATTTCAGTTAAAAAAGTCTCGACTCCCCCAGTTGTAGCTCCATTATTTATAATTTTAATTTGACGTTGAAAGTTGGGCTCCGCGCGGCCGTTTCGGCGCCTGCGCGTCGTCGCCGTACAAAGTATGCAACATAAAATAATTTTTTTATAACATAAAATATTAATTTAAAAATCTGAAAAAATTATAGTGTCATCTAGACACCTGAAGGAATATAGCCCCGCATAAAAAAAATTTTTAGCTCGATTTTTGTTTAAGTTATTTGATTGTTAATTAACAAATTTTTCGGAGACTTGAATTTTTATAAAATCTCTTAAAAAATGTTTAAAAAAAGTGTCTATAAATTTTTTTCTCTTGGGAGCTCTTGTTATATGAATAATAAACAATATTCCGTTGTAATAGTTTATAAAAGTTTTTTCATTTGTTTATAATGATTTTTCGAAGTTATCAAAAATTGAAATATCCGGCTAATGTTATAAAAAAATTTTTTTTCCGAAATCTGTAATTGTGGTTGTTTTTGTATTCATATATTGCGTTTAGTAGCTTAGCTAAAAAATTTTTATCATGAATTGTTTAAAAAATTTTTATAAACAAATAGACAAATTGAATATTTTTGAAATATTTTTTTTTGTCATTCTGTTGTCTTAGTAAAATAATGATTTTTAAAAAAAAAAATTTTTCCTTAAAAAAATTTTTTAATTGTTAATAATTGTTTTTGTCATTTATCCACCGTTTAAATTATTTATTAAGAAATCATTTTTTTTTTAAAAATCATTATTTACAATTCTCAATATAATCATGAAAAAAAATTTTTTTTATTTAAATTTTCATTGTTTATTTTATAAACAATTTGTTATAAACAAATTTCCACTTTCATTATATTTTTTTTCCGTAGCTTTAAAAAATTACAAATACAGCCGTGTGCATTAAAGTTGTGAAAAAATTTTTCTCTATTTTTTATTGAATTTTAAAATACTTTACCCAATCAAAGTTGAAGCAGTCAACTATTTTATCTATTTATAAATTGCTATAACTTTTAAACTATTGAAGATACGGTCTTAGACATTCAAGCCGATCTTTTAGACAATTTATTGATTTATATAATAAATTTTTCAAATGCTCGATATCTATTATGGTTCAATTTTTATAAGCATTTGTTTATAAAAAAATGCTTTATTTGAATCTTTAAACTATTATATCTTTCAAACTATTGAAGTTACGGCTTTTATGATTCAAGACAATTTTATAGAGTAATTATTGGACTACTTAAAAATAATTTTTTTATATTTTTAGTTTCATTTGTTTATCATTTTTTTTTATTTATCCAAATTATTACACGGTTAAGGGTACGTTTTATGGATTTTATTGACTTTATACTCACACACAACAGATTGTTCCATGAAGATATTTTTAGTCAGGAAATCTATACTTGCTAACTGTCAAGGCGACTTTTCTGTAAAAAGTTCATTCAATTCTGTAAATTTCTTCCAGGCTGCACTACTGGCAAAAATTTTAAGTTTTTGCTTTGACAAACGTTCAGTAATAAATTGAAAACTCCAAAACTAAATGAAAATAGCAAGAACAACATTAGTTATTGGTGTCAGGTAGGAGTATAAAGTCAATAAAATCCATAAAACGTACCCTTAACCGTGTAATAATTTGGATAAATAAAAAAAATGATAAACAAATGAAACTAAAAATATAAAAAAATTATTTTTAAGTAGTCCAATAATTACTCTATAAAATTGTCTTGAATCATAAAAGCCGTAACTTCAATAGTTTGAAAGATATAATAGTTTAAAGATTCAAATAAAGCATTTTTTTATAAACAAATGCTTATAAAAATTGAACCATAATAGATATCGAGCATTTGAAAAATTTATTATATAAATCAATAAATTGTCTAAAAGATCGGCTTGAATGTCTAAGACCGTATCTTCAATAGTTTAAAAGTTATAGCAATTTATAAATAGATAAAATAGTTGACTGCTTCAACTTTGATTGGGTAAAGTATTTTAAAATTCAATAAAAAATAGAGAAAAATTTTTTCACAACTTTAATGCACACGGCTGTATTTGTAATTTTTTAAAGCTACGGAAAAAAATATAATGAAAGTGGAAATTTGTTTATAACAAATTGTTTATAAAATAAACAATGAAAATTTAAATAAAAAAAAAAATTTTTTTTCATGATTATATTGAGAATTGTAAATAATGATTTTTAAAAAAAAATGATTTCTTAATAAATAATTTAAACGGTGGATAAATGAAAAAAACAATTATTAACAATTAAAAAATTTTTTTAAGGAAAAATTTTTTTTTTAAAAATCATTATTTTACTAAGACAACAGAATGACAAAAAAAATTTTTCAAAAATATTCAATTTGTCTATTTGTTTATAAAAATTTTTTAAACAATTCATGATAAAAATTTTTTAGCTAAGCTACTAAACGCAATATATGAATACAAAAACAACCACAATTACAGATTTCGGAAAAAAAATTTTTTTTATAACATTAGCCGGATATTTCAATTTTTGATAACTTCGAAAAATCATTATAAACAAATGAAAAACTTTTATAAACTATTACAACGGAATCTTGTTTATTATTCATATAACAAGAGCTCCCAAGAGAAAAAATTTATAGACACTTTTTTTAAACATTTTTAAGAGATTTTATAAAAATTCAAGTCTCCGAAAAATTTGTTAATTAACAATCAAATAACTTAAACAAAAATCGAGCTAAAAATTTTTTTTATGCGGGGCTATATTCCTTCAGGTGTCTAGATGACACTATAATTTTTTCAGATTTTTAAATTAATATTTTATGTTATAAAAAAATTATTTTATGTTGCATACTTTGTACGGCGACGACGCGCAGGCGCTGAAACGGCCGCGCGGAGCCCAACTTTCAACGTCAAATTAAAATTATAAATAATGGAGCTACAACTGGGGGAGTCGAGACTTTTTTAACTGAAATTTTCTCCTCTTTTAGGATCTTTTTTTAAATTTCAGTTATCTTTAATACTTTTGAAGTTATAGCTAAAAAACGGAGACTCCCTTTTTGTCTCTTCGTTTTTTGTTTATAACAAATGGAATTTTTAATGGCGGATAAAAAAAAAATACCCATTTCTCAGAATGAAATTCTGAATCCAATGCACCAATCGCCGTATTTTTAAGAGTGGTTTAACGATTTTTCGCAGAAAACTCACTTCTCGACTAGACTAACAGGATTTTCCGTCTTCGTGTTTACTCGTTTTTTTTATTTATTTTTTATTATTACTCCGCTATCTTAGATCGCTCTCATAACTTCCTACCCACGGAAAACAAATATCAAATAATAATGTTTGCCTACAATATATGCCATATATATGCAGATGTAATTCAAGATAATATATTTTTTCTACTGAATGTAAAACATCTATACTAAAGATACTTTTATGTTTATGCTAAAAGTATTTGTACCAAAAAAAAAAAAATTACGTTGTTACTTAAATTCGATCCATGATGAAAGTTTCGCTGGATGAAAAAAAAGTTATTAAAGAATTTATTTATTTTAAAAAACAAAATATTAAATAAATCAAGTAACGCCATCTATTTTGTGACGTTGACAGTCTTCACTATGAATTCCTCGATGCTCTTGTTCGAACGACCTCAAGATGCCTGTCCTCACTTTTTTTTATCTCTCTCTCTCTCTATCTTTGGCTTCCCGACCCCTTTTTACTAGCGGAGATGGAATTTTTGAAAAAGGAAAAAAAAGTATATGTGATGGGGATGCGTGGGTAAAGTTCTTGTCGTACGAACGTGATCGCAAAGTAGAAGTGCGCGGTTTCCGTAGCAACAAATAGCTCCCTGGGATTCTTCAACAGACTCTTATGTATATAAACTGTATACACAACTAACTTTAACACCTTTCAAAAGGAAACCTCGTTAACGTTAAGAGCAAAATAAACTTCACGCATGCACACCTTATTGTAAGGTTTAATTTTACGTAGACTCTCGTAATGACCTTGTGCTGTAATCCCAAGTGACTATACGTTAGCTAGAAAAGAAACTTGAGGAAAAAAATATATATAACAAAATGTCAAGTCGACTTTTTTATCTACCGAGTGTCATATGTTTACTTATTATAAAAAAAACCCCGTCGTATAATTTACTAAAGCTACACCGTGAAAGTAACTATTTCGCAAATTTACTCGTAAATTTTAATGGTATAAGGAATCCATTTAACCATTAACGATAATTTTCTTTTACCTTCATACCTTCATGAAAAATTAATTTACTTTGGAAGTTGTAACTTTAAATTACTTAATTTCAATTTTATTTTTATTAAATGTAATTTAGGTCCAATTTTTCAAACTGGGTTTAGTTTTAAGCCGGGTTTAAATTTATTATTACTGGTATATCTATATATTATTAATGCATAGAAATACTAGCAATATTAATTTAAATCCGGATAAAAATAAACCTGGTTTGAAAAACTCGCACTTAAAAACAATCGTTGATTAAAATTTATTATTTGCATAATTAAAAATAAATATTTTTAAAAATTGAGATACATTTAATCTCACATGAATTTACACTGTATAAAGTTTTGAGTCCGTGGTGTGGTGTGAGTGATTTGGTGTTCAAATTTTTAACACTGGCAGTCTGAAAGAACGGTGTAAATGTCTGTTATTTATTTGAAAACCACAACTACTTCGACATTAGGCATTTAATTTTTTATTTATTATAACCTGCCGTGTTTAGGAAAAGGGCAGTAACTTCATTAGCTGCTTCTCTATTTAACTAATGTTAAATAAACATTGGTAAGATAAAAAGGCAGTAAGTGAATTTACTGTCTTTTTCCTATAAGCTCGGCAGTACATCAATAATAATAATGATATACTATTGCTGCAACCTATATATTATATTTTATCATTTTTAACTACAGATTATATTATCAGACAATATTTGAGGTAATAACACCGAACGATGTGAAAGAAAACACTCATACCGTCTTAAAAGTACACGGTTTGATATTTCACACCAAAAAAATTTCACGCCATCAATTAACATCTAGTAGACTGTGTAATGTCCTCGGGAACCATTTTCACACAAAAAATTTTTTAAAGTGTATATTTAAATGAAAATTTATTCACTGGATTTTTTTTTATTTCATTAGAAAATAAAATAAAAATGACACGTGTGCTGTGTGAATAAAAAACATAAAATATAATGTATATGTAACGATAAAATTGTCACTCCAATCTCCTAGGATCTATCGAATTATCATTTAGAATGGATTCTACACTATATTTTCCATCGAATACACAAGTGCCTTCAATATAATACCATATCGTATTATAGCATAAATAAATGCATAAAATATTTTGATCTATATGCCGGAAAAATATTATTTTAAGAGAAAAAATTTTGTTATGAGATACTTTATTTAAATTGCTCTCATTAATTAACAAACTGCGAATTAAGCATTTTGTATACGTACACCAATTATATACTAGCGTGAGCTGTAGGCTTAGCAACAGGTGGGTTGCATTTAATTTGTAGGATACTAACTCACTTATGATAAAAAAAACTTGGGGAAAAATAACTTATCTAGAACCAAATTAATTTTTAAATTAAAATTCATATAAAATTATTGTATGATTATATTTATACTTATTTATAATTATTAAAGTGTTAAATAATTAAATTAATCCAATTGTATATTGATGTACATCAAAGGCAGGGTATTGCAATCAATTGAACGGATCACGTAATTGAAATCACCCCATTGACCCAGCTGAGTATATTACGGTGTTAAATAGTCCACGTAATCACGCAAGGAAAGCATTTATCGAGAAAATTGGTAGTTTGAGGAACGTGAAATGCTGTAATTACTCGCGTTAATAACTTTTCTACGTATTCTCTATTTTCATGTGAACTTGGAACGCTTGTAAACATAAAAACAAAACTTTTATGGTTGCTATTTTTTTTTGGTACTTAAAGTTGTGTAAGAATTTATTGTTTCATGACTCATTCAAAGAAAATAATGATTTCTTGGTGCAACAAAAATTTTCTTAGGACTAGAAAACATTTCTTGGTGCAAGAAATTTTTTCTCGCATCAAAAATTTGTTTCTTGGCTCAAAAATTTTTTTTTTTTCGCACCAAGAAAATTTCCTTTTTCCATTTATAATGCAAAAAATTTCTTAGTGCAAGTAAAAATTTTCTTGGGGCGAGTAAAAATTTTTTGCGTCAAGAAATTCTTTTTTTTTTGTTTAGTATAAATTAATTGATGGAAAGAAAGTTTAATAATTTTTTTCAGTTGTTTAATAACTGCGAGTAAAAAATAGAAGAAGGTAAAGTGCAGAATAGAATAATGGGATAGTTGGTTATTGTATTGTGTGTGAAAAATATAAAAATTTATTTCAGTAAAGCCATATAGTACAGTCGTTAGAAGTTTTCTTGTTATTTCGTGGTGAAAGAATATTACTTGTAAACATTCAACTTATATAAATAAAAAAATTAAATAAAATGACAAGTACTTGTAGGATATTGATTTTTTATCCCTAGGAATAAAGTTTTATGTGACTTAATGAATTGACGCTGCTTTTCTCCATCGACTCACCTATTGTAATATTAAATACTCTATTAAAATATATTTGTGTATATCTATGTAGGTGTATATATAGGGGAGACTAGGACACAATGGGATATGAAAAAAAAATAAACAACAAAATTTAGTAATTGTAGTTAACGGTTATTATGACGTCGTAGTTAAACCAAAATAACTTGTCTTAATGATTTTGTTTTTGTGGGAATTCATGATATTACACTGTCAAGAATTTGCTAAGCGAATCCCAAGTGAACGCGGAATGGATGATGTTTTATTTATTCACTCCCATTCGGAGTAAAATTCACTCCGAAAAAGATTTATCGTGGCGTTTCATTCCTTTATAGTGAATTTCACACTGAAGGAGAGTTTTGGAAATAATAATTATAAAGAAAATTACAAATACATAGTGAGGTTACGAGTTCCCTTTCCGTATATTCAAGCGAAATAATTTATAGAAATTATAAGTAGCTATTATTAATGAAAACTTTCGCGCTTATGAAGTTAAAAAAACAGAATTTTCATTTTTAATCATTGATATAATTCTTCTGAGTCATAAAATATCTTACAAACTTACGTCAACCATACTACGAAACAACATTTTATGTTGTATCGAAATATAGAATATTCCCTTAAGAACTATGTCACTATTCTAATAAAAATTCTCTGGGGAACTATCAATAAGGGAAATTATCAATACTGTTATTTTATGAAATCGTATAGCAGAAAATAAAAAAAAAATTGTAATTAAAAACATTTTTATGCTTATTAATTATAATAAGAAATTTCCACATTTAGTCATATTTAGATATCTATTGTTTCGAGTGAATTGACCGCGAATGTGGTATATATAGTATAAATTGATTGGACTGTTTGATTTATAGCCGTTGTGGGTTTAATGTATCTCTGAAGGCTTTATACTCGAATTGTAAATAATGGATAAAAAAAAATAAATAAATGAATGATAGAGAATATGGTATTTTAATTTTTTTTTTTCATTCAGGCGCGGCAGCGTTTTTTAATTAGGTTAATGAATGATTTCCTGAAAAAAAAGTAATTAAAAAAAGTTATATACGAATGCAGAAAACAGTATTTAGTATATAATTTTAATAAAATGAATTGCGCACTGAAATTATGGATAATTAAACATCTAAGTAGAGTTTCATTTAAACGCGTCAGTTAATAATTTAATTTTAAATTACTGCATTAATATATACGATTTAACGTGTTAAATTAACTTTTTGTTAAGTGGCTATTTGAGAAAATTGTATAATAATCAGTTTACTTTTTTTATTTTTGTGGATATTAGTGTTTGTGAACTTTTTAAAAATACTCTATTAATTAACGTAAACTGCTGCTCTGATAGAATTAATTCATTTATACTTTAAAACGAAAAAATAAAGGAGAATCTTTTATTCTGTAGATTATAATCAGAGTAAATCTTGTTTTAATGAAATATACTTTTACATTAAGAGCCATATTAACTATTAAACCTTACAAAACTAAAAATGAGACTTTTTTACCTTCATTTCTTTTTTTTTTAATTTTCTTCTCATAAATAAATAATTTATCGGATTTATAATTTATCAGAATAGCTTATTATTATTTAAGATTTCAAAGTAAGATATACATATAAAATATACATGCAGAAAGAATTAACAATGATAATTATTTGAATTTAATGAAAAAAAAAAATTAATTAATTAAGGAGGTTCGACCGAATCTAATGTAAAAAACATTTTCCAACTTTAAGATTTAAAACTTAGTATCCATGTAAAGAAGTACTTTATCCATGTATTCTCAAAATTTGAATATGATCCACCGTCTAGTTTTTTAGAAAAAAAGATTTAAAAATTACGTTTTTAAAGTTCTTATGCACAGGCTCTTATGGCGGACAAGCTTCCATCATGACTTGTTCGATTTTTTTCATTATTAACCTCCCAAGTTTAAGAAAAAAAAAACCACATGCCATAAATTTGAATATTTTTGGAATATGACAAGGTTTTAACAATATAGTGTTACCGTTGTAATTATTTAAATAGTTCAAGTTAAACTTTATTATTTAATCTCGTTCATCGATAGAGATACATATTATTGAGGGTTTGGTAACGTCACGGAAGCAGCTGAGAGAAAAAACAAAGATAGAAGTACATTAATAAGAGAGACGGGGTTAGAAATAAATTTTTCAAATAAATATTAATTTATGGATTTGTTATGTTATTATGAATTAAAATAATGAATTTTTATAAATATTAGGAGAATTTAGCAAACAAAAAAATTTGAACACTACTTTGGCTCACTAGCTGCGGTCGAACCTTCTTAAATATGAATGGTAAATTTTTTTATCGATAATTAAGGATAGCATTAGAAACGATTATTTGCATACTCGAATTAGTTAATTACTTGAAAAATTTTGAAAATAGAATTTTTATCTTTCTATTTACGGTTTTTCTTACGAAAAATTAATAATTGGCATTTAAAATAAATATTTATTTACTTACAAAGTAGGAAAAAATTTATTAGAAAGTTATGATAAGATTTTTCGTTTAGTTTATTATTAGATAAAAAAATTGACTAAAATACAAATTTAAAAGTAACGAAAATTTATCGCCCGAATTGAATTTATTATAGCAGGTCTATTGCATAGATATAGCAAGGACTACAAAATTGACTTTAGGATTTCAAACTAGAGTCAAGTAAGCCAAGAAATGTAATTTGCAAACTATTGTATTGACACTATATATTCATTCGCTCGATATTCATGATTCGATTTTGCATATTTGTAATTTAATACATTTTCCATTATACCAAGTTATCAATTTTCAATTACAATTTCAGATCGAATTTCATGTATTTTCTCTTCATTTTTGGACTGACACGCGCAAAATATTCCGCATCATCGATTTCCATACAATAGTCACGTCAATTATATTTTTTATTCTTCATTTTCCGCTTTATTAATTTCAATTTTAGTTATTTTCAAATGATCGTCGTTCACATCACCGGCGATTATAATTATATAATTATCTTTATCGTTTGCAAACTTCATTACTGATAATAGTTTATCTCGAGGTTAATTTCAAAACAAAGAATTGTTAACAAACGCAAACTCACTTTATTCATCGTCAAAGTTGTAAAAGTTTAACGATCAATTTCATTTTATTTTTTTTTTTCACGCGATAATAGCTATCACTTAAATTTTATGCCAATTAATTTTGAGTGTCGCAGATATAGAAGAATATTAACTTTTCATACCAACTTCAATAATCATAATAATTATTATTATTTGAATCGTAAGAAGATAAAATATCAAAAATATCAGAAATCATAAGAACTCTTTAAAATAAGCGTTTCAAAAATTTTTCATATTTATTGTCGTTATCAACCGAAATGTATCAATTATTCATTAAATCATAAAATTTTATGGCAGAATTTGTCGTAGAAACCTGTGATATTGTCACATACGTCATGAAATAAATTATTCATGCAGAAAGATAACTGTAACACAGTTATATCTCGAGAATATTGCATTCTATAGTATATACGATTTACTGTGTTGCATATAAAATAGCGACAAATAACGTACAGAAATCTTTTGCCCATAAATTTAATTTTCCTCACGAAAAAATCCTTAAAGGATTTTTTTTATTGTTAGTTTTTTTAGCCTTCCCCGCTCTTGAGAGTAAATAGTTTCGACAGATCCAATACAACCGAATAGCTTTTCTACTTTGATCAGTTTAATTTTTTCTACAGAAGAATACTTTAAGAAAGAATTTTATTTTTTAAGAAAGAAAAATTTGTTATTCTTTACTTTATTATTCTTATGATAAAGAAAACGGAGAGTTTAGTAAAATTAAGATGATAAAACTCAGATAATAATTTAAGATATTAACTATTCGGTGGGTTTATATATCTTTCATACCAAGGTTTTCAAGTAAAGCTATGAAATATTTGACTATGAATCTTTATCCTTCGTAGTATTCAACAAATCGTAACCTTGGGAGTAACTTTGCTTACAAACTCACATAATCCTGGGTAGCCTTATATATATTTCTGGAATATACACTAGTTCTTATACGAATACAAATGTAAACATCTATGTGTATACTTGTAGACATATACGTGTTCACAAAATTATCTTATATTCATAGTATGGAGATATACTGACATGACTACATCAGTAGAATTATAAATTGTCCTTCGAAAACGTTATGATAAAGCTACGAAATTGAGATTTTGATAAAGATGAAGTTATTTAATACAATCTCTTGGCAATTTTGAAATTTCCAACTGCATTAATTACACTCTAATCGAGTTGAGTTAATTAACTGCTTTATTGAGTTAAACATTTTATGTATTGATGCCTCTCTTGAAAAACTATTAATATTTAAATATCACAACTCATATTAAGCTTTTCATGTACTAAATTATCTGAGAGAAAAAAAAATTTTTTTTTAGAGATGATTAAATTTTTTCTGTAACACCTGTTCAGAAATTCAATTTTCGAGGGCTGAATTTACGCAAACGAGCTAAAATACCCTTTTATATTAAATTTATTTCCACTTTCTTTCATTTATCTACGGAAATACAGTAGTAAATTTTGTCATTTATTTTATTTGTACTAACGGCTATCGGATGACGTGATAATTTCGGTGATAAGAAATTCTATGTTCTCACAGTAATTATTCATCGTACAATTAATCATTCCCACAAATGTTTTTTCTGGGGTCTCAAAAACGGATAGGGTGACAAGTGTGTAAACATGACAACCTGTATAAAGAAAAAATCGTTGAGAAAGGTTGAAAAAGTGTTGACTATTCTAAGCTTCAAAATGTGGCACAATAACAAACTTTTTTTAATCTTCCGAAAATACAAAAAAAAACAATTGACTTAACACTATAGTATACAAATAATTGTTTGTGACTTATTTGTAAACTTTTTTTGACGCTCCATTAAAAGTGCTAGGTTTCATAATTTCTTTCAGTGCAAAATACGTTCAGAAAAGACTGATTTTGAACTATTTCTGAACATTTTTTGTTTTAGCATATCTTAATAATATCAAAATATTTTTTGATTTTTCTCTTGAATTTTCAAAAGTCAAAAAAATGTTCAAATGAAGTTCGACATTGTGTTACGTTTTGAAATTTAGAATAGTCAACACTTTTTGAACCTTTTTTCAAAAATTTTTTCTGCACGGGAAGTGTAAGCTTCAACTTACATTTCATTTTAATTCATATACGGAAACTCGTCTAGATTTTCTTACTCACCTCTGACTCATATAGTATATCAAACAAACGTATACTCATGTGAATGTTCCCTAAGCTTTTAGCCCACTGTAAGTGAATTCTTGTCAGGTACAACTTACTTTGTACCTTCGTAATGCAATTTCCTGTTTTAAATTTAAAAAAAAATTTTTTTTCTTTGATTATTTTAAATTGTAATTCATCACTTCCACAATTATTTTTAAGCCAATATAAAATTTGTGGGATTAATTTTCGTAAATTTTTTCTTTCTACACTTTTGCCCAAATTATATTTTTTACTTCAGCCCACGGATAGAAAAAAATTTCACAGATTTTTAACTTCCCGCTATAAAAATTGAACGATTGTAAATTCAAATTTTTGTGCAATAATCCCATTTTATTAGGTCCTTAGCTATGAAATTGAAAATTATTTTTATTTTCGGTGTTCATAAATTATTTATAAATATAAATTGAATAAAATAATAATCAATTATAATTTAATGAGCATTTATCGTTATATATCGAGGAAACACTCAACTAAAATCCTTGCATTAATTTCGAAATCATGCAAACTAACGTTCAGTCACGTCACATTTGTATTTGTATATATGTAAACTAAACCGAAGCACGGCTCTTTGTGGTATAAGAGCTATTAATTATGAGCGTCTACGTTATAGTACTATTATATATTGGATCCTGTGGGCTTATATTAATGCACAGTATAAATTTGAAGGTCGTATTAAAAACTATAAAAAAAAAGTTCAAGAAAACAAAACAAAGAAAAAACTCAATTACGATGACAACGACATAAGGGTAAAAAGTTTTATAAAATTCAAAGCTAACGAGAAAAGTCTTAGCTAGATAAACTTTTCTATATCAAATATAGTGGCAAAGAGTACCGATAAAATTACTAAGAATATTATGGAAGAAAATGAAGATTGCATAGTTCAGTATGAAAAATAAATTTTTATGACGCATTTTGTTTTTTTTTTTTGTTTTTTACAAAAATAAAGTACAAGTGCAAAGAAAACTTTTACAAAGAAGTAGAGTCAACTTGTGTTGACCGACTCATCACGGAAAAGTAAAATAAAATGAGTTAACCGTTGAGTTACTCTTCAGAAGCAGGACATTTTCATTGCTTTCAACGTAAAAAGCTTTTATTTTGCATTCACACTGTACATGTCAGAGCTAATGTCGCTTCTTTGTCTCTTCACTGTGGTATTGTTTTAATCCGGATGTTAATTGTTCAACCACAGAGACATAATTATTCTTGTCAATCAAAATACTTTATGGTTATTATTATTTTTTTTTATTTAGTTAATGATCGTAACAAAGTTCAACTTACATTTTTTTTTCGATAACATTTTTATTAAGGAAGGGGTAACATTCGGGTCAATTTGGATACCCGAAAATTTTTTTTTTCAAAATAGCTTCTAATTATAATTCATTACTTTTACAGCTATTTTTACGCAGCTTAAGATGTTTGTCATATTTTTAAAAAAAATTTCTAGGGTGTTCCCATTTTGCTCGAAATTGACAACAAAAAATTTCACTATCAATTAAAAATTTATTTAATTTATATCAATAAAACAAGCAAAAGATTTAGCGTTTCAAGGAAAAAAAAAAATCTTAACGGCCCTATTTTGCCCGGTCCTCTCCCAAGTGAAAAATATATCATTTTTTATACCCCAGAGTTCAGCTTAGAAAAAAAAAAATTTACGTTTATTAATTTCTAAATTTGAATAAATAATTCAAGAGTTTTTATCATTCAATAAAATTACTAGATCGTGAATATATATAGTACGTCAGTAAGATACAAGTCTCATTCTTTCATGCGGAATACGATTGATTTTCATTGACAAACGGAAATAGATTGGTAAAGTAATTGTCCCGGGCTTGATAAGATCGTGTCGAGAACTCACTCAATAATTTCCGCAAGTTCTTCATTGCAGTTCCACAATTATAAAATACTTTTAAAAAAAAAGCACAAAAAAATGAATTGAAATAAAAAACTAACGTTTTCAAAAGAGCTTAACTTTTTTTTAATGTTTTTTCACGGCTTATCTTCTTCGAGTATGTTTTCTCAAAGGCTTCGATTTTCAATGAAGTTTATTTGACACTAAAAGTATTTTTAGAATTCCCAATTTCCGATTTTTATGTTCATATTTATTTTAATTCCGAAAATTTTTTTTATGTTTATCACACTTTTCATGTCAACTGTATTATTACTGTAATAAATTTCACTACAACTTCCTAATTAGGATAATAATTATTATTATTATCGTACAGTTACATTAACAAAATAGATTCTATTGCATGAACTACACGGAGAAAAAAATATAGTAAAAATTACAATCTTATAGTAAAATTTACTAAAAGATATGAAAAAATACATTCTGTATTGTAATTATTACTAAACGTTTAGTAAAATTTACTAGTTAGTAATAATTACATAATAAGATATTCAAAATTACTATGCGTAATGTATTTTTTACTAACACAATTGTATTTTCTACTATCTGTATAGTAAATTTTACTATTAGTATTTTTAATAAATACAAATTTAAGAACGTAAATTTTCTAATACAATATAGGATTTGTTACTATACAAAATATTAAAAATTACTATACGCAATGTATTTTTTGCTAACACGATTATGTTTTTTTACTATATGTATAGTAAATTCTACTATGTATAGATAAAATTAAAAGTTTGTGGGAATAGCATATACAAATATGTATTACAAGTTCTGAAACTTTTGTCCGAAGGAGATATCGGGCCGTCAGACATAGGAAAGGACTCGCGCGCGGGAGATCAGGGTTCGAATCTCGGTTGAAACAAGTGATTTTTTAAAAAACAAAAATCGACTCCAACACCGATACAGATGGCATAAATAACAATAATAATAATTAAAATGATAGTAATAATAATAAAAAGTTAAAAGCTAATAAAAATTTTATTTTATTTTTTTCCATTTTAATATAGTAAAATTTACTAAACGGGATAGTAAAATTTACTAAACGGGATAGTAAAATTTACTAAACGGGATAGTACAATTCACTAAACGGAATAGTAAAATTCACTAAACGAAATAGTATAATTTACTAAACGGGATAGTAAAATTTACTTATCTGTTTATGAATTTTTCCTATAAATCTTAAGCGTTTCAAGATTACTATCTAAATTTAGTAATTATTACTATATTTTTTAGTAAATTTTACTATATTTTTTTCTCCGTGTAGTTTGCTCAAGTTATCTCTAATTTGACTGCACCTCGGTTCGTTGTCTGTACATGTAAATACTTGAACGTCTATTACTTCAATATACTTTCATTGTTAAAGCATTTTACATTTTATATCTGCGTGTACACAGTCAACATGGTGTTGAATAGATTCAACGGGGTAAATATAGTCCACAAAAAAGAGAAAAAAAAACCTTGAAATGTTAACTCGCGTAACAATAAAGAACTTGAAATAAATTGGAAATTTTTTTTTGTAAATTACGTCAGCTCATTTGCAATTCAAATATGACTTTACAGAATTAATTATCAGCATCTTTAAAATTATTAAAAATTGCACAGCCACGTCAAGTTGAGAATTAATCATTTTTTCAGTCAGAAATTTCTATCCGTCATAATGTCATAAAATATATAATAAGATCAACGGAAAGTTCGTTGAGTTAAAAAATGAATAAACTATAAAATGAATGAAAACAACATTTTTAAATATAATATAAAAGTAATTCTGTCGCTCGAGGGATTATAATCGAAAATATGTGGGTATCTTTAAATAGTTGACTAAATTAAATTATAAATTCCATCATTACGATGCTAAAATAAAAATAAAAAATAAAATCATATAATTATTTTAAAATAATTTTAATTAAACAATTTATCTGATAATTAAGAATTTCAATAATTCGATTATCGATAATTTATCCAGACGCAAACGTGGATATTGGTTTAATTGATTGAGTAGGAAATAAAGAAATAAGACATAAGCATTGAGGTTAAATTATTCTTCGAACTCTGAACATAAATATAGTGCAAAAAAATTGGGGAGTGAATCTGGAGTGAATGTAGAGTCGATGACTTTTTATTTATTCACTCCCCATTAGTGAAATTCACTCCGAAGGGGAGTTATCGCAAAGGGGATGGTTTTTTATTTATTTAATTCCATCGGAGTGAATTTCACTTCGAAGGGGAGTTTTGGAAAATATTTATTATAAAAAAAATTATTAATACATAGTGAGCTTAGGCTTTTGATATTCTGACATTTATATTGAGTACAGAAGCTCGCTTTCCATATATTCAATCAAAATGATTTTTAAAAATTATAAACAGCTGATAATAAAACTTTCACTGAGTCATAAACTGTTATACACTCAGACAAAAAAGTGTATATTTCCAAGTAAAATTTCTTAATATAAGTAGGCCAAGAAAATATTTTCTTAATTTCAGTAAAAATGCATTGTCTGTAAAAATTTATGAGTAGATTGAAGCAATTGTTGTAAAAATATGAAATATTACACTTCGATGTAGTAAATTTGTTTTTTGTTTCTAGTAGTTAAGTCAAGTAAACATGCTTACTTAAATTTAATTTTTTTTTCTCAGTGTATGACTTACATCAACCATACCACGAGATAACATTTCATATTGTACCGAAGTATAAAATATTCCCATAAAAATAATGTCACTATAGCTATTCAGTGATTTAATATTTTCACTATGTAATATATATATATGAAATTATAACTTAGTGAGTTACTAAAACATTTTATGAATTAAAATCCGTATTGACTCCTCATTTTTTACAGTGTACAAAAATTTTAACTCATTCAAGTACGAGTTTCTCAGCCTACGCTGTATTACAGCTTACTAAACCCACAGTATGTTTTAGGAACTATACAACGTCAAAATGCTACGAGTGTTTGTAAAGTTTTAGACTCACATACGTAGCGGATTATGTGTTAACTTTAATTTTGTATGCTTTCATGAGTAAAGAGTAATATTGTACAAAGGTTATATTTTTAGTTTTATGTTAAATATAAAATAATAAATTTGTGAAATGTGATCGTCAAAGAGCCGCGATGTAAAAATTCAAAAGTAATGAAAAAAAATATTTGACAAAAGTATGAAAAACCAACTCTAACGTCTTTAAAACGCTTTTAATACCTTTGAAATAAAATAATATACCTCAACATACATATTAATATATAGGTTGCATACATTGGAAACTTGATACATAAATTTAAAGTAATGTAAATATTCATTTCATACACTAGGTGTAATTCTATCACTCATATATTTCTTTACTTTTTTCTATGACCCTGACTTTTGATGACATAAAAAAAGAGTCAAATAATTTTGAATGAAAAAAAATTATTAACACTTCTTAATTAAGAAAAAAAAATATATTTTTACAAAAGTATACTTTCTTTTAAATCTTAATTGATAAAATTTTTTTTTTCATTCAGTATTCATATTAAAATAAAATTAAAAAAAACTTACCCTGCGCATAACACGCAATGAGAAGGATGACGTCTTCATTTTGATGAAAAATTATTAAATAAACTTTGTAAAGTTATTCGTTTTTTTTTAAATTATTATAACCGTCTTCTGCTGACTCAAGTTTACTAAACAAATTGGAGCTCTATCCGGTTTCAGCTTCTTAATTTGCTCTTTCGGCGTGAAACCTTACAAAAACAACTTAAATTACAACTTTAAATTTAAGAAAACTATTTTTAACTGTGATATTAATTAACGCAATTATTAGTATCGATAGTAAAATTGTATGGAAAGATATTAAATATAAATTTTGAATAGGTCTACTCGTACAGGTGGTCGCGAAAAGACTTTCCAATAGTTCTCAATCTCGAGAAAAATAAAATTCACAAAGTCAATATACTAATTAAAAAAAATGTAAATCTCAAGCGTCCATTGGCCAAGTACGTGGATGCGAGTGATGTCAATCACTTGAAAACGTGATATGATACGAAAGCTCTCGGGCGTTTGAACGACTTGGAGAGTACTTTTGACTGGTACGTGGACGCAGTTGCCGAGCGTCTGATCGGGCTGGCCTCGGTTGCTCTGTACAGTAGAATAGATATATTAAAATCCTCTCTATTCCACCTTGAAGCTTGCGATGGTAGCGCGCACGCCCATGGAAACCCGTAGCCAGGGGCGCGCCTGCTATACATTACCTTAAGGCTATGAAGGTCTGCGACTGGATCGTATGACATGACACGGAACGACGACTACAACAACGACTACTTCTATGACTATGAGTGTGATAAGTGTCCCAGGCTCGATCATCGAGGGATCTAAAAAGTGATACACTCAAGGCCATATACAGTGTGCCTGTATCAGGGTATCAGTATCTCTACAAAACAGTCAGGCCATGTCAGGAGTAGGGGTTCATTATTATCATCAGAAGCTTCATTATATAATCCTGTATGTAGACTTGATGGTTTTGCTGTTGCTTTATATATTTACCTAGCACATAATTTATCTCGAAAATTAATGGTAGACAATATCGATGGTGCACTGATTGCATCTGTTCATAACCAATTTACAATCTATCGAACTATTCATGGTTTCATTTATTTACTTATTATATGTATATATATATATATATATATATACTATGGATAAATTCAATACGTGCTTTGTATATGAACATTTTAAAGTGGTATGAGACTAGTCGAGCTGCCTGTTGCATAATAGGTGTATGTATATATACGAAGTTATATAGCAGCTTCAAAGCGTCACTGTGGAAAGAGGCAAAGAGGTTAAGAGGCAAAGAGAGATGGATATCAACATACATATGACGAAGAGAGAAATGGTATATTGAGATATTCAGCAAGCAAATACTTGATCCTGATAGATGAAGGAATTAGGGGTTATGAGTGAAGGAGTTTTAGGTAGAAGATGCGGCTGAAACTGAGTATGCGGTCAAGTGAAATCCACCGGGAGTAATGATCACTAAGTAGTGATCTCCGATAATAATGAGGGATTATAATTGTAATTTGATTGTTAGCTAACAAGTTCTACCAATTTACTTTATGAGTTTTAAGCAAGTAGTACTAGTCATTTGTTATCAGACGTCTGTAGAAATGTTATTTTTTTATGATTGAATAATTTTTTTATAAAAATTTAGTGGGATTAAAGATGAATTTTTTATTTTAGGTAGTATTAAATTTTATGAATGGAATCATCAATTATTTGGACTCTTTTAGTCTAGAATATTGAGCGGAAAAGATTAAAAACTAACAAGCATATAATCCGGTTAAGGATACTTATTTATAAATATTTATTTTCTTCTGATAAAAATCGGATTTAAATTTCCGGCAGATTGGGATTCGATAAAGGGTTTTGTAATGTATCGAATTTATATGTGTGTGATAAGTTACAGTTTTTTTGGTCCTCACAATACAAAGGTCACGAGTCCAATTTGCTTTTCAAGCTGATCGATCAATCTCCAAGTTTTTTGTCGGTTGCAAACAAGCAAAGACTTGTTCATCGATCAGACTTTAAAGTTTATTTTTTCATGTAAAATGACCACAATATTACACCGTGCACTACAGAGTGCACTCAGCTGTAAAATTTACATAAAAAACTCGTGAAAAAAACTCTCTCCTCTATTAAAAAAAAAAAAAATAAAAAAGCATTTTTTACTTCCACTCGTTTTTTTTTTCATCCGAAAATTGTGATTCTATAGTTAAAGTTTCGATCCACTGGACAAAAAAAATATAGGGGAAAGGGGGTAGGGTAGGTAAAACGGGATACCCAAAAATTTTATGAAACAAAATTTTATTTTTTAAAATGTAATTTTACTTTATGTAAATTGCTTACAAAAATATGTACTTTGATAAATTTTATTTAACAGACAGAATTTTTTTTTTCGCGTTTTTTAGGGGATACTCCATTTTGCCCGCCAGTGAAAATTTTTTTGTTTCAACGGCAATTGAAATTTTCGTTTATCTACTTCGCATATCATTAAAAACAAAAAGATTTAGCGTCCTCGGAACCATAATATTTCCTCAAGTACCCCGCTTTGCCGCCCCTACCCCTATATAAATCTATATATTTGAAATTAAATAAAAAATATTTGTAGACATTAAAAAATATTTCGAAAATAGTTTGCTACATTTATTAAAAAATTATGTTAGTTACAGTTCATGAAAAAAAAATTATTGTAAATATTTTTTATTTTTCTGAAATTAATATAAGCGTTTTTTTGAATAATCAGACTATTCAAATATTGTTTACACAACTTTTACACATATTACCCGCTTTTCAGTAGATAGATTCCGACATATACGACGTGAGAAAAATTTCAAGTCAATCTTATTTGAAAAGTTTTCGTCCCTGAACATGACTACGACTAGTAAAAAAAAAAAAATAAATAAATAAAAATAAAATATAATAAAATAAAATAAACAAGTAGCATAGAGTATGTTACCTCGACGATCTAGTGGCTTGGACGTGCTCAGAAAACAAGGCTTCCACTCATATAAGAAAGGTCGGTGGTTAAAAACCATCACTCTTAGACTTTTTTTCAGAAAAACCTTCAAGCCTAAAGGTTAGCTTTTAACCCCTTTTTAGAAGAATCATTTTAATTTTTTTTTCCCCATATATTTCCTTTATCGTTTACCGTCCTCCATTTTTAAAAATTCACTATTTTTATGGCTTTCTTGCGTTTACAAGCGTTCCACAATACTCGTAAAATATAAAATAATAAAATTGTGAATTCATAGGCTTTTATTTCTTTCCATCCGTAGTTACGCGTATCGAAAATTTTACACAACACTCGGATCGAAACAATAATTTGATTTTGACGTAATTTTAAAAATTTAAATCAAAGCAAGTCTAGCAAGACAAAATCGACTCAAGTTGAAGTTCCTTTTTTTAATACATGAAAAATCGTATTTTTAGATATGAGAACTCATTTGGTTGACTTGCTTTCGACTAAATTGTCTTACTTAGTACCGATTTACGCCAACTATGTCAAATTCAAGTCAAGTTTGATTTGTATTTGATTTAAATTTAAGTCATTCAAGCTAAATCCAAGTCAATGTGATTTTAATTTGACAGTTGATTTAAATTTTTAAGTTACAAAAGTAATATTGAAGTTAAAAAAAAAGAGCTTGTAGCCGAAATCAAGTTATCGAAGTCAAATTCAAGTCAAAAAAATTATAGCAGTCAAAATCAAGTTAATTAAGTCAAATGCAAGTCAAAATCAAGTTTTTTTTCGACCCGGGTAGATATTTTAGCTTTTATACACTCCCGGGTAAAAATATTTCAAACTGAAAAAAAAGTAATTTTTTTTCTCGGCCGAAATTTGGCCGAAAAAAGGCCTAGGTAGTGAACACGAGGCCGAAACTCGCTAGGCCGAAAAAAGGCCGAAATTTGGCCGAAACTCGTTAGGCCTAAAAATGGCCGAAAAAAGGCCGACAATGAAGCTTAAGAATGGCTGACGTCAGAGACGAGGATTTAAACTATTATTATTATTATCATTTTATTCGATTGCATAGAATAGAAATAATTGTATTCATCAAATAGTTAATGAATTGTCCAGGAAAATGAATTATATACAGCCATATAATAAAATTTCTAATATATACATAGCTATATATATAAATTTCAACTGAATTAAAAAAAATTACTAACTCGATTACTGAATTGTTATTTTTTTTTTTTTTTTTTTTTTTTTATTGTTTCGTCATTTTGGTTACGCGGGAATCATCAGATATGTGATCAATTCAATTTCTATTCTAGTGGAAATTTTTTATTCCGAGAAAAAACGCTATAATTAATAAATAACCGCGCACGCTTTAGTGGGATTCGAACCCGGGACCTAACGAACGAAAGACCGACGCATTAACGACTAGGCTACGCTACCGACAGTGACTACTAAGTTTACTTGTACTATATGAGATTGAAAGAATACATCACTTTTAAAACAGCGAAATATAATTGGAAATCGATTATTTGTAGTAATAAAAAAATTTCTTATTTGTTTTTCGTGTGCTATAAAATCTGCCCGTATGCAAAAACCATATACTGTCGATAATATATAAAAATATATATGGTAAATAACTGAACATATATGGCGGCAAAATTATTAATATTGATTAATATATGATTAATCATATATAATAATTTATACGTTTAATATTATAATAATCCATATTATTTATAATATGTGTGATTATATATATGTGATATTGTATCAAAAATTATATGTCCGTTTTATATATTAATTTATAACGTAAAATATATGTTTCATATTATAAATTAATTTATAATTTCAATATTATTATAATCCATGTAATTTATAATATATGTAATTGTATACATATGATATTACATTTCAAATTATATTCTCGTTTTGTATATAAACTTATAATTTCAATATTATAATAATTTCGATATTATTATACATATATAAATAATTTAAAATATACATTCATACTAAAAATTAAAGGAACAAAAAAATATAAATAGTTGTAGTTATCATGTAACTACATAAAAATACTAAAAATATCATAGTTTACATCATATATCAATAAGTATATAAATCTATCATATATTTAAATACATATATGTTTACATATATTTGTGCAAATATATGTGAACATATATCTATATAAATATATATTTACATACATTTATAAAAATATATGTGAACATATATTTATATAATTATATATTTACATGTATAAATATGATATGTCAGTCATATAATTAAATCATATATCTTATCATATAACTTAAAGTATAGTATAAAATATTATAAGCAATACTTATAAGTTATCATGTAAAAAAAATATATTACCGATATATATGTTGCAAATTATAACATCATATAATATTTCGGCAAAATTTTGTATATGGCTCTATATATGACTTCTTATAATTCCATATAATTATCATATATTTTGAATTATATTGAAGCTCATATATTGCTTTTTCATACGGGTGGTATCTACCAGTTATATACCAGACATATGTCAGTAATTGTGATATGTGTAATTTTGGTTATATAGTTATGTATAAAATTGTTTAAAAAGTATATAGGCTCTACCCCCATGAAAAAAGTTTATAAAAAAATTATATGTTAAAATATAAAAGAAAAAATATATTTTTCTTATAATTTTTTAAATATTTCTTTTACCTAGGTTGTTGGTTGCATTAAAAATATATTTTTTATATAAAGTTTTTCTATTTTTTTTTCTATGTTTTTGATTAACTTAAAAATGTATTTTTTTAATATTTTTATACATGTATTTTTATATATTCTAAGATATATTTTTAATATATTTTTTATACATATTTTATATATTTTTAATATATGTTTTTTATATTTTAACATATATTTTTTTTATAAATTTTTTTCATGGAGGATATTTAGTCATTTACATTGGCTATGGAATAATTACGAGCTCTCTTTATATATATTCATAAGAAACAACTGTTTAAAATCATAATCTGTTAATAATAAAAAATTTTGCTCGTATAAAGTTAAAGAAATCGATTTATTATTTTTGCTCATTAATATATTTTCACTCAGCCACTAACTGTCATATAACTTGCATCAATGATACCACGAAAGAAAGTTTTATATTGTACCAAAATATAAACTAATCCCATAAAAATTATGTCACTGTAACTATTAAATAATTAAATGTTTTCACTATGTCTTGTATAAAATTATAACTTAGTGAATTACTTAAACATTTTATAAATATAAAACATAATTTTTCTCAAAATTCTAAAATATATTTTTAAGTACCACAACTTGAAAATTGTTTCTGTTCTATTTTGAGTTACATGAAATTTTTTAAGTACTATAATTTTATTTAATAAAAAATACTATATCAGAAAACACGCCGATTCAACTGTCGGCCAAATTTCGGCCTGTTTTCGGCCAAAGATTTTTACTCGCGATAATTTTATTGGAAAAAAAAAATATTCTGGCCGAAAACAGGCTGATTCAACTGTCGGCCAAATATAGGCCATATTTCGGCCTGTTTTCGGCCAAAGATCATTACTTGCGATAATTTTATTGAAAAAAAAATATAATCTGGCCGAAAACTGGCCGAAAAAAGGCCGATTCATTTGTCGGCCAAATATCGGCCGGATTTCGGCCTCTTTAAAAAGAATAAAAATTTTTCGGCCATTTTTCGGCCGATTTTCGGCCTGTTTAATAACATGAAAAATTTTTCGGCCATTTTTCGGCCGAATTTCGGCCTCTTTCAATAAAATTTTAGAGTTTCGGCCTTTTTTCGGCCTATTTTCGGCCAAATATTTTCACCCGGGCTGAGAAAAAAATAAGTTTTAGAAATAATGTAAATTATTTTTCTTACAAAAGACTATCCAATGAAAATTTTCATTCTACTGTATTTTTAATGCGATAATTTTAAGATTTCATTCAAAATTATTTTCTTAATCGAAGAAATCTGAACTCAGCTGGAATACACTTTAGGAAATATTGTCCTTGGAAAAATTATTTTTTTTTTTCTATACAACTGGTACTTGAAATTTCAACAAATAATATTTATTTATTTTACTCTTATGAATATAAAAAACAAATCAATATTAAAAGTTAATGATTTGTGAAATTAATTAATTTATGATTTAAGCTGTGAAATCTGGTGATAAGCCATACTGGCGTTGATAAAGTTAGAAGTCAATTAACTAGTGGCGATTGGACTAACGCTATTGCGCGGTTAACCGCTAGCATTATTGCAGATTGTTGTTCCTAAATAACAGACATCGCTCTGAGTCCGATCAATCAATTTAATATTCTCTGATTGAAAATTTAGTAATTTCGATTTCTCGATTAAATAAAACAATAATTAATTATTAATTTTAACAAGTAAGTGATTGAATATCTTTTAAGACGATTAAAAAAAATGACAAAAGTTTTTAATTAAGTAATTGGAAAAAACTAAAAAAGTAGCACAAAAGTCTTAATGAAATAATTATTTGTACAAATTTAATAGTTGAGTAATAAGAAAAGAATAAGAATTTAGATTAGGGCATTAATTAAGACGAAAGCAATGTGTCTGGTGAAAAGTTTGCGGGTTCTACTACTAACCTAAAGTGATGTATAGCACTGCAATCGTAAAAGTATTAAAGAAACTATACCTCCGTTTGTATAAATGTCTTTGATAATCAAGACTTATTTCAACTTTCTTTTAACAAACATGAGAATTATTCATTTATTTTTTTTTGTACTGTAAGGAAGTATACATACACCAAAAAAAATATTTCTTGGCGCGAAAAATTTTTACTCACCCCTAGAAAATTTTCGCATTACAAACCGAAAACAAAAATTTTCTTGAGACGATAAAAAATTTCCTTGGAGCAATGATGCGTGGAAATATTTAAATAGTGACGTAGAAAATAAATTAGTGGTACTGAACACTGCAGAAAATCAATTCGTTTCCAATATCGACCCTCATAAAAATGTAAATTAAATGTCGAGTCAACCAGTGGTGAATGCACATTCATTTCCTTGAGCAGTTTTACCCTAATCTTTTCACTAATATGACTATCATTTGTTTTACAAACTACTACTAGTACTAAAACTACTAAAACTATTACTATTTATCATTTAAGTATAATATTCTACGTATAATATATGCATATTTGCTAAAGCTGAATCTGTAAATCAAACTTGGAATTTAAATATCAACGCGATGATAAAGTTTTATGTATACGTAATGGAGTAAAATGTATCTCATATATTTACGTCGAAACCGAATTACTTTGTTTGTTTTATAAACTACGTTAAATCAATTGAAATCAGTAATAATAATAATAATGATGATAACAAGACCTCCTATATATGTTCATATATTGTCGACTTGAGACTATGAATATTATACATAAATTTATTTTTAATTTATGAAATATGTTAATAATTAAAGGCTTTCACTATTGATTTATTACAACAGAATAACATAAAAATAAATATATGAAAATCTTGTTAATACTTTAGGTAGTTGTTGCGTGAATGACTTTTCAAAAAATTTTAACAAAACATCTATTGATTTTTATATCAGGTTATTTCCATTGAATTTTACCTCCTCAGTTTTGAGAAAAACGATCTCAAAATTTTTATATCTTAACAGTAGCTCTTATGGAAAATAGAGATTTAGGCGCGAATTTTTTGAAATGAACTAAAGTCGCATCAAAAATTAATATTTTATATAAACTGAAGTTACAAACTGTATAAAAAAAATATAGTATATTACAAACCAAGAGAGGAAAGTCGGACATTCCGACCCTCGTGTGTAATTGCATACCCGAGCCACAAGTGTGTATACAATTTTTCATCAGATCTAACCTGAAAGTTGAAATTTTTGACTCTATTTGTGGGAAGAATGGCGCATGCGTTAATTTTTATCATTTTTTTTCTTATAAAAGAAATGCACGGCTTTTTTTTTTGTAAACAGGGCAGAAATTAAACTTTCGGTGCAGGTATGGTGAAAAATTATTGGCCATCGCGTTTTCAAAAAATAGTTTATTACCTATATGACTATATCCGCGCTGGCGCAGTAAATACGTATTGTTTGATAGTATTGTGTATAACGTACATAAGAATTTTTTATGTAACAAATCTATAAGTAAAGGTTCAGACAAAATTTTCACCTGAAATACTTTTGAATTAGACTATCACGGAACACTTACCTTAAATCTGTAACTCTTCGATCCATGACATCACTTCTGTGCTGGACAAAGATCCAAAGCTACTGTAGTTTCTAAAAAAAAAAAGTCTTTTTCCCCTGGTTGCTCGATTATCCTACAATATTTTTATATGAAATATATTTTTAAATAGTAATAAAAAAAAATCAATTATCTAAAAATAAATACCTCCAATTAGCTTATCCTTTTTAATTACTCTGAACTTATGGAATAGTTTTTATTTAAATCGAAAATTTTTCCCTTACATCGATCTAGAAAATCGGTCTTGAATCAAAAATTTTTTTTTTTACTTTCTTTATCACCATAAATTATTTTTAGTACACGCTAGTAAATAATATATAAGTTCAAGGTGCAATATTTAAATCAATAATAAATTCGCTGCTTTCAAGTTAGATAATAAAATTTTCTTTCACTTGAAATAATTTAATTATAAATATAAATAAATCGAATATTGTCTTACTTTTAAGTGCACTATTGAATCAATAATAAAAATCCATAGTTCGTCTGAATAAAGTAATAAATGTCTTTCCAAATATGTATAAATTTTTTTTTTAAATTAACATAACTGTGGGACCTTTTCATCCAACAGATGTTTTATTACTGAACCAATATTGCATCAGCCGGTAATCGAAGTTTCTATTTTTTTTTATTTTACTACGATAAATATGTAGATTTTTTAAAAAAGTGATTAAATTATTTCAAGTGGTATTCAATTATATCATAAATTAATAAAAATGATATATTATTAATTCAGGTAAAAAAAACGAAAAGATATAATCAAGGAAATTGAGCCGAGCATGTAGATTTTTTTACTCGACTGATAATGACATTTATACGAAGAAACATTACTTGTCCGTGTGATAAAAAAAAATTATCCTTTGTATCGTTAATGATGTACTCACTAATTGGATTAATTGCAACAGATGATGTCTTTGCGACGGAGTTACCAATAAATTCCGTACGCATAATTAACTTGCATCTTATTTTTAATTATTTCTTAAAATAAAAACCTATCACCTCTTCTTCCGCAACTATCAGCAACTGAAAAACTGAAACTAATAAATATTATTTAAACTTTTTAGAATAATCATCAATTGCAGCAATCGAATGCTAAATTGAATTCATCAATAAAAAATCTAAATCCAATGGATACAACAAAAAAAATTAAAGTAAATCAAGATGATACTTTTCATCCAAATACTATTTTAATAAAACCTTCAGATCGAAGGCAACAGGATTCATTCGATAAAACAGAAAATATTAAATTTGTTCCTCGGAATAAATTATTGTCAAATTCTACTTCGACTTATTCACGTCAGATAAAGCCATTGAAAGTAAACGCTAATGAACTTCCTGTAGCGAGTTACATTCCAAATTTACCAGCTCATCAGTTGCTTAAAAATATATCGACAGTTAATTTACAAACGCGTATGCTATTTGATCGAAACAATACATTCTAAAAAATCGGGAGTGAATTCGGAGTAATTGCGGATTTTATTCCAATCCCAATTCACTCCGTCGCTCGAAGTTCCGGAGTTTTACAAAAAAATCGTTGTCAGGCGGAGTTAATAGAGAGTTTGTTTTTCTGCTGAGTGGTTTCGGAGTGATGCGGATTTTATTTAAATCTGCATTCTCTCCGATTCGGAATTTTAATATTAAAGGTGGGCCGTACTAACTGAATTTTCGAATTTTACTTTTCATTTAATTTATCCTTTATTAAAAGAAACGATTCGAAAAAAAAATTTTAAATACTTTTTAATCTTTTTGAATACGTTAAATACTTTTGAATCGCCATTCGTATGGAAATTTAACATTGCAAATTGTTTCTTTTAATCAGCGATTAATCGATTGTTTTTACAACAATTTATGTAGCTTCTGAAAAAATGTGTAAGGCAAACTATCTGAGTGATTTTCATCATTCGAGTGACATAATTATTGAAAGCGCAATAAAAAAAGTAAAATTTGAAAATTTTGTACTGCCCACCCTTAAGAGAGTGTAATAGGTGATTTTCGAATGAACCATCATCATAGATAGACCCAAATCATTGAGTAAAATATTTCATTCGATGCGTAAAGTTATTATTTATCGAATGAATGATTCTTGTTAGAAAATTTCAGTTTATATTTGAGAACGGCTCATTTGAAATGTTCATTTGTTAATGTAACTCGACGTTTTAATTAGCAAACTGTCTGACTTAATATTTTTTAATAGGTGATTCCGTGCAATTTTCATATACTAATAGTCAGAAAAAAAATTTTTTTTGTAACCTAATCAAAAATTTTATACATAGACTAGATATGGAATTGATTTTGAGATGAAAAAAAATTTTTAAATTACTTTTCTTTCGCATAAATGGAGGATTTTCTAAAATGGAGTTGAACAATTTGTTAATTAGAATGCCGAAGTGTAACAAGGTCCGTTTCGTTTGTTCAAATATGTTTGAGGAATAGAATAAATGGCATATCCTCTTAAAACAAACTTTTAGGAATGAATTTTTAGCAGAAAACTTTTATGACTTTGGTGGTACTCTTGTTTATTTTTAATTTTCAGCTGAATCTCTACTGAATAATTGTTAACGTATATTAATATTTTCTTTTAGTACTTACATATATGTATTGAAAACCAGCCAAAGTATCTGTCTGTATTCTTTGTAAACTTTAGAAATGCGTTAAATAAATAACCAAACATATAAATTTCACTCCGAGGGGATTAAATAAATAAATAGCCTTCCGCTTCGAATTCACTCCGAATTTACTCTGCGTTCACTCTGCTAATTTTTTACAGTGTAATAATAATAAATAATAATTAATATTAATAATAATAAATACAGTCAATAAATAATAAAATGTATATATTTTTTTTATAGATTTATTTTATAATATTACACCAACAACTATTAATGAATTTTTTTTATGTTTTTTTTTTTATTTTTTATAATAATAAATCCTTATCGTGTTAAAAATGCGAATAAACACTTATTATTAATATTTCATTAATTCGTTATGTATATAATATATATATTTATATATATTATATATATTATTAATATATAAGATTGTATAATATATCTATATTTATATATCTATATATTTATTATTATAGCCTAGATATGCGCTTTTTGAGAACATTTCTCTTATACCCTCATTTTTACCACGCACTTATTTCTTGCGTAATTTATTTTTATTATTATTATTATTTTTATTTCTCTTAATTATCATTTACACACACACGATGATTTTAAATCTCTCAATTTACAATCTCTTTTATCTTCCGTATTTTTAAATTCAGCAGTTTTTTTTTTTTTTTTTTTTTTTTTTTTTACTGTGGAATGCTTATTAATAATAACGATCAGTAAAAATTATTAATTCAAGAGTAAAATAAAAAATAAAAATAAAATGATTACATACTGATAAATAAACACAAGCGTATTATATTACGCGTGAGCTTACAAAAAATTCTATTAGTACAAAAAATAACTTTTTATTATTTCATATTATTATTATCATTTAAGAACAGTAATTGATATATTGTTTGTTTGTTTGCTTGTTTCTAAAGTCACACAAAACTATCGGCTGTCTTGTGCTTACAATTTTTATTTATTTTAAAAATAATCAATTATTTCCATTTAAAATACAGTAATTATATTACACGATAATAATAATAACAAAACAATATAGAGTATGAAGATTTTTCTCGTTAATAAATTCTGACAAAATATGATATGATAGTAGATATATATAATTTTTTTTGAGTTAAAAGGCAGCATTCAAAGTATAATTGAATGTGCTAATTACACGATTTGATAGGCTTTGTTCTAACAAATTTATCTCCCGGCTTTAATATTTTTTTTTTTTATTTTTTCTTTAATTTTTTTTTATTGTAGACTATCTTTATTTTAATTAATATTAAATAATGTACAAGATGTAAGTAGTAAGTACAACTATTGTAGCTTAACAAATGAGAATCTGTTACTGTCGTACCTCAAAAATCATATTTTTTAATAAATCTACACACTGCTATTTAAATTTATTCATCCATACTAAACATTTTATTTAAAATACTTTATTTTTATTTTAAAATCATCAATTTTTTATCGGCAGTGTTTGTTTCAAACAAATATAAAGGCACCTGACTTGCATACTCAATAGTCTGGACATTTGATATTTAATTTTTTCATTATAGAAAAAAAAAATTAAAAAAAGAATAATAAAATAAAAAAAATATCTAATTTAAAATGATAACTAATCAATTAATTTATTAAATTGATATTTGAGGCTACGACATTTGAGGTATTTTATTAAGAAACATCACTGTTAAATATATAGTGACATTACTTTCGGATAATTTATTATTAAAGATTTAATTTCGAATATTTTATTCAGTATCGAAAGTAATAACAACCAGAAAATTTTATTTTCACTTAGTAAAAGACATGTTTTATTACTTGTTTTATTAATCATCATCATTATTATTATTTATTTTTATTAATTATGTTTTTTCTTTATTAATGTATTTGTATTCGTTTTGTACTTGTATTGTTTAGCAAGGCAGCATGTTGCACTTTGTTACTTTACAATTTAAACGGGCCATACTATGTACGAAAGGTCATTATTCTCTCACTCGATTTTTAGTTATCTTTCTCTCTCACTCTCACATTTATTCTCACTTTCTGTCTCTCTTTATCATCGATATATATATATTTATTCAACCTTCATTATTCATCTTTCATCTATTCACTTCATTTGTAATTTAATTCAATTTATTGTTTAGCCATTACATTTTCACCAGTACTTTCAAATGAAAAATAATTTATTTTGCATGAAAATTACTCATTTAAAAAAAGAAAAATTTCATTTATCGCTTACCCTTTTTAAATTTTTAAATACAAATCCTCGGTAAAACTATTTTCTTTAAGTTATTTATCACGAAAACTGCATGGACGAATTTAATCATCTATTTTAATTAATTATTAATATTCATCAATGTGTATTTACTTTTTAAAAATAGTAAGCGATAGTAAAAAAAAAATTCGTACTTATTTTTCAGATCAGTTTTTCAGTTTTATAACCACGTTCTGTCTTTTATATGAGTTTTTTTAAATTAAGGTCATTCTCAGACAGTATTAAAATTTTAATAATTAATTAAAAAAAAAAGTTTGAACCTTAATTGAAAAAATGACTACGTTGTCGTGATTTCGTTGAGATAGGGTCGACGTACTGTTTTTGGCCAGTTTTGGCCTTTTAGAAATTTTAAATAAATTAATTTGTAAAATATGCAATGGCATAATTCATTTTTTCAATACGTTCGGAGATACTTTTATAGATATATTTAATGTGAAACTTTACTTTGATACGTTTTCATTAATTAAAATAAAGCATTAAATGTCAAAAAATCAAGCAGTGGTACTTCTAACCCATAGAATTAAAAAAAAATTACTTACAGTTATTAATTAGGAGTTAGCCAAAATTTGATGAATGAATTTTAGCCTAGAAAACTTGAAAATTTGAATTTTAAAATTGATATAAAGATTTTACTGAAATTTATTTACCAAATTTCGTTTAACTTCTAATTGATATCAATTGTAAGTAATTTTTTTAAAATCTATATCTCAGTGAGACTGTCCTTTTTTCAATTAATGCTTCAATTTATTTTTAATTAATTGATAAAATTTTGATACTTATGACAGTTTAAAATTCTTGAAAAATTTTTAAAAATAGAGGGGGGGGGGACTGTCAGAGAATGACCTTAACATTCTTTTATCTGGAAAAAAAAATGTCTTCTTAACCATTACAACATTTTACGAATTTTATAGTGAGAAAATAATAATAAAAAAAAAATACAATAAAATAAAATAATTTTTATTAACTAATTATTTTATTAATTATATGATATGAATTTCACGGTAAAGAAATTTATAAAACCAACATAAACTTCAATAACTGTCATATAATTAATAATTAATAGTAATAATATAATAAAATAATAATGATATAATATAATATAATATAATATAATAATAATAATAATATTGATAGCAATAATAATATAACATATTAATACGCTGATAATAATTATAAGCATTTGTCAAGTCCTTATAAACATTTTAACAATCACTTCGACAACGGACGCAATAGCGAGACAAAAAAACTAGTGGAGTACCTTAAGAATTATTATTTTTATAATAATAATAATATATGTATATAAATAACGTAGTACAAAAACTTTACGTTACTTGCATCGTAGATTAATGAACTAACGTACATTGAATTGCCCTCGTTTAAAATAAAAATTATCTAATAATGTATTATTCAATTGCATAACTATAATACATTCTTAAGATACCTATGCCCGTACGAATGTATTATAAATATACATGTATACTATAGAAAAAAAGTCATTGTAACATGGATATATATAAATATATATTTATATATATGTATTCAATGAGTTATTTAATTAATTAATTAAAAAATACAATCGTCAACTTTATCAGTGTCCACTGCTAGTAAATATGTGATGCCATACATGTACAAAATGCTTATATTATTTAAGTGTTTAATATAATAATTATAATAATAGTAATAATAATAATAATAATAATTCATTATTAGCATAATAATTAATAGTAATAATAATTAAAATAAAACAATGAGCATAAGAATAAAAATTGCAAAAATAAAATACATAACAAAGTACAAAATTATGCAATACTTGATTATGTAAAAAAAAAAAATAAATAATTCTGCAATTTAATTTTTTAAAAAATTTTCGCTTTGAAATTTTATAAGAAACATATTTTTCGTTGATGTAATTTAATATTTTTAGTTATAAATCGAACGCTTAGATAAATATTTAAAAATAATCAAGCTGTTTAAAAGCAAAACCAAATATTTGAATGTTCAAGTTTAAAATTTCAAAGCATAATTTTTTTTTTACAACTGTAATTGTGAAATGAACAAAGGAGAAAAACTTTGAATATAGATGTTGATTTAGGACACTCGATTAGATAAAAATAAAGAGAAATAAAATGAAATAAAAAATGTGCGTCAATATTTGTCTATTACGTTATTTTAACAGCTTCGCCATTTGTCAAGTTGTCTAGTGATTTTTTTTCCATCGATTGTTATCACATTCACATCCACACACTTCTTATTATCGTCCCACAATTCTTATATCAGTTTTATAAATTAATAAATTAATTTATTAGAGCGTGTAATACGCTTTCAAGTCTCGAATTTTTTAAATTTAATTTTACATTGCACATTAAATTAATTACTAAATATACATCGAGGCATCGAGCGTTGATAAATTTATCATTTCTTTTCTTTAAATTCCAAACTTGCTGTGTAAAATAGCGTTTATATTTTTTAAATAAATTACAAACAATTTATTCATTTTTTTTTTCAACCCAGAAAAGTTGTAATTAAACCAAAGTCTTCTAAACAATTTTAATTTATAAACTTATTTAAAATTGTTTCTGTACAAAGTCAAACTTTGGAGCTTACACTTAACGATAACCAAATAAAATTCATTATTTTGCATTCGCAATAATGAGGCATAGGCTTATGACGATCATTGAAAGCAGACGTAATGAAAAACAATTAAAATATAAGTAATAAATAATTTTGAAATAATTGTTTACAAATAATCATATTGCATATAATGAACATGATTATTTATCATACTATTATTTCTTTACAATTGCGACGAACGCTATCTCTAGTTTTTTTATGATTCGCAACGATTAGATAGTTAGTAATAATTTTGTTTGCAATTTCCCCATCAGATAAATTTAAGGATTTTTTTAAAATTATTTTTTTTTAATTTAACAATTAATTTATACTTAAGGTTTATTAATAATAGTTATGGCACAATATAAATATTAATATTTAAAGTCTTTTTGAAGACATAATAAAAAATAAAATCTAAGTAGTCTTTCTCCTATGTTCGAAAATTTCATCATTCTTTTCAATTCTCATCAATTTTCTTTTTTTATTACAATTTTAGAGTATGTTTTTTTTGTTATTTTTCGTAGGATATACTCTTTAGTAAATAAACTAAAGAATATGATGGATAAAGTCTGCCATTACTATTTTTTTCGCTGTTCGTTCTTATTATTTTTGTATTAGCTTGTTTCGTTTTTCATTTTTGTTTCAGAAATTTTTGATAATTTTAAAAGATTATAATTCTTGATGAAAATTTACATTTTTTTGTTTAGATAATTAAACAAAATTTAATAATTTAGACATAAAAAATCATTGGTGTTAATTTTAATGTTTTTTTTTATTTTTGCGGTCTACGACTTAAAAACGATTTCGCAATGTTTCTTTGGTAAAACAATATCACAAGATAATGAAGAAAAAAAAATAAAAAAAATATATTCAAGCCAATTGTCGCAGTCTAATCAGTCGCAATTATTATATATAATATTATTTATATATAAATAGTTATAATAATAATAAGTTTTTATTTTCATCTAATTCGCGAGAAAAAAAACGAAAATGGAAACAAGTTAAAAATAAATTCGATAGTTTTTATTTTATATTCTTATAATTTTTTTTTCTCAATTTGTCTAATTGTTTATTTAATTAAACTGATATCATTTTATTTATTGTTAAATTATAAAAATCAGCCTTTTTGTTAAAAAATAAATTTACGTAACAAAATAACAAATTTATTTCGTCACAGCGCTATAACAAAATTTTTAAAAATTGAGCATGGCTCTTTACCGGCTCTAATTATCGAGCAACTAAATAATTAATAACTTTAGTTATCATTCCTTGTTAATTATTATTTTAAATAAACAGTCACATTTAATAAGCTTTGATAATCAAAAACCGCTCATCACAGTGGAAGAAAAATTGCCGGAAGTGGAATATTTTTTTAACACATACTTATATATTCAAAAAATTTTACTTATTAATTAATTTATAAATTACATTTAATCACTAATTTGGAAGAAAATTTGACAATTAATTAATTTTAACGAATATCCATTTTTTCAAGATAATATTTTTTTTTAATTACCAAAATATTATCCCTGATTTCCGGTCAATTTAATTCCAGATACGTCTGCCAATATTTCATTTTCATATAAATAACTTATTTTAAAATAAGAAAGCATAATTCAACATAAAAGGCGGAATTCAAAATTATTTAAAAACTTATTCCTACAAGTGGCATCGAAAAATAAATTCCCGTGAGTTTAAAACTGAAATACGGACACGTTGTGTGTTAACGATTCTGTTATCTATCATAAAAGTTTCATATTTTTTATCATTACTTTTCCTATTTAATATATACATTATTAAATATATATCTATATATTTATATAATATATGTATACGAAAGAATGGAAATTAATATTTAAAAATATTTATTTCTTTACGTAAACTTTTCTTTCAGCTAGTCTCGCAGCTTGAAAGACAAAAAAATTGTGCAGGTAGAAAGGATGTGACATATAATTTTTTAAAATAATTAATGCTACAATAATTACGGTTATCAAAGAAGACATGACTTAATTTTCTTAATAGTTTACGATAATCTTCAATGTGTTGGCACATTAATGTTACTTAATTTTTAAAAATTTATTTTTAACACCAGTGAAGTGTCTGCATTTTTAAAACAAATTATTATCTAATTTTTTCCTTTTATAAAAAATAAACAATTTTGATAAAAGTAAAGTTTAAATTCAAACAATTTTTATCGCAGATGAAATATTTTTACATCACTAATAATAATTATTTAAAAAAGTTTAAATTTTGAAAGTATTTTAGCTTTTAAAAAAATCTAAAAAAGATCTCGAATAAAATTCAAAATAAAAATTATTTTTTTTAACAATATAATCATTTTTAATTATTAAGAACACTAATGTGAAAATAAAAATATTTAATATGCGATGTTCATTTTGGCATCCAATAAAAAATTTTGAGCCCGCTAATGAGCGTTTAATAATTTTCGTTTTACGCTTACAAGATTCTGATAATTCGATTGTATTATAATCAATAATTATCTTTAATTTTTCTACACAAGTCAATGACACTATATCTTTACTATCGTAGTGAATAATAATAAGTTAAATAGATTGTATATTTTAATTCATATATATGTATAATTGTATATGTATATATCAATAATTATTATCGATGGTAAATTTGCCGATCAAGCAGACGTTTCACTATGTCAATATTTTAATTTTATTTAGAAATCAAATCATTACGAAATTTATACTTTGTCTCGATTACTAATTTCACAACATTGAAGATAAATTCGAATCCGTATATCTTTTGCTAATTCCATTATTTTTAATTATTTTTTTTATCTTTTTCGTTTAGTATACCAACTGAAAAACATCACAGAACTTTCCGATATCGTAATCAATTTGTCCTTTGTTCATTATTATTATTAATATTCTCATTTTCCCGCGTTTGTCGAGGTGACGTTTACTGTCATGATGTGGAATAATTTATATCGAATGTTTATTTTAAATTAAATTTTTATTAGCTCGTTATTTTTATATCTTTACTCGCCTTCTTTTATCACAGCAACATAGAAGGGTCCAAAAATGACTAGGATAATTTCCATTGACGAGCTTATAATTATATAATAAGTCTTATTCGAAAAAATTAATTTGGCATAATATAATTTCACACAATTTTGGCTTTATCGATAATTCAAAATTATCGTTTTTCAAATAAATTATAATTATCCACATCATGTTCTGAATCTACGTCACGTAAACAGAGAACAATTTTTTTTTATCGACTCTAAACAAATTTGACACAAATTTTAAACTCCCTTATACGGGATTTACTTATTATCTAAAATCGTATAATTTTTTTTTTTTTTTTTTTTTTTTTTTTTTTTTAATGGTATACTTAGTGATCGATATGTCTAAAATCATTTTTTTGTTTTACATTAATATTTAAAATTTTTAAATATTTAAAATTCACACAATTTTTTTTCTCATTCAACTACCGAGTCTAATATAGTTGTAGCTGCTCTTTATTAATTATTTGTACTTGCTCATTATTAATGATAATGGCGTTTACATATTTGATAAAACAACTTTATTGTTTTTATTTTTTTTTTTTTTTTTTATTTTTTTTTATTTAAGTGTTTTATCACTGAGTTTAAAACCTGAATATGTTACGAACGTTATTATTTAAACAACTCTTAGAATTTTGTTTTATCTATTTATCTCTTGTACCAAGTACTTGTTGAGTACTTATTATTGCAAGAAAATACCACAGTTAATTACTTGTTTGAATTTTATTTTAAATAAAAATAATTTTATTTGCTTCAAAGTCCAAAGACTAGTATTTATACACACTGTAAAAAATTTCCGGAGTGAATACAGAGTGGATGACTGTTTATTTACTTTTATCCTCTTTGAGTGAAATTTACTCCGAAGGGGAGTTTATTTTGATATTAAAACTCCCTATTTACTCCGTATGCGGTGATGTTTTTTTAAGAACTCCGTAGCTCCAAGTGAATTTGGGTTTAAATAAAATCCATAATCACTCCGGATTTTTCGCAGTGTAACTCATTAAATTTTTTATAAAATTCGCATTTCCAAATAAATAAATTTACACACTGTACAAAATTTGAGTGAATACGGAGTAAATGAAAAAACAAAGTGGATGACTGTATATTTAATCCCACCAGATTGAAATTTACATGATCCTGAAGTTGGCAGACATTTATAAATTTTCGGATTTTTTTTTCATCAAATTGACTACAAAAAAAATAAAAACTAAAAATATGCACATGTGGAAAATTTAAAAAGCTATAAGTGCATATTTTTGAAAATTTTTTTTTTCATTATTTACCGCTTCTAAAAAAATCCAAAAATTATTAGACGTCGGCTAACTTCAGTATCATAAATTTACTCCCAAAGGGGGTTAATTTTAATGTAAAAATTCCAAATCTGAGTGAATGCAGATTTAAATAAAATCCAGGCCACTCCAAAATCACTCCACTGAAAACACCCCCCCCCCCCTTACTCTGTATGCGGAATGATTTTTTTGTAAAAGCTCCGAAATTATGAGTGACGGAGTGAATTAAAACTTGAATAAAATTCGTAATCACTCTGAATCCATTCCCGATTTTTTACAGTGTATAATTTGAAAAATAAATTTTTTAACCAAGAAAGAAAATAATAAAAAATATATATCAAACAAGTAATACCGTATTTTTCTTAGCTATTTAAATATCAAAAGTACGACATCAGATAACTCGCTCGATAAAAAATCTCACCAACAAAAATAAAAAATAATATAAATTTAATGTATCCCAGTCATAAGGAGAATAATGAAATAAAATATATTGTAATGTCCTGATGTCATACTTTGATTTCATACAATTTATCTTTATTTAACTTTATACCTTGAGAAAATTCAAAGATAGAAATATTATTGTTATTAATATTGTACCAATGTAATATATATTTATATAATATATAATAATATGTAATGAATATAGATGTAAGTATGTATATATGTACACTGTTCAAAATATTACTTTGTAGAGTTAAAAATATAGTCTGATTTTTTTTTATTTACTTTTATCATTTTATGTATGATGGACTTTTGTGCAATATATATTTTTAATATATTTATATGTACTTGTATACATTTTAGTCCATAGTCCTTAAAAATGTTTTATCTATCTCTTGCCACTGTAGTCTTTATTTTAACTTTTATTTATTAACTTTATTTTGTATAAGACTTTATGGAATTTGAGCACATTAGATTTCGTAATTTAATTCCACTTAGGCCTAAGACGTTTAACTGGCTATCCTTAAATTTGTCTTTACTTAATTTAAATATATAATAATCATAATAATAATAATAATAATATATCTATATATATTTATGTTTCTCATCAATCGCACGTTAATTTTTTTTATTGTACACATAATTATCATAGTAATAATAATAGTAATAGGGATAATAAAAATAATGATAATAATAATAGAAATAATAGTGATAATATATATGTATATATATAAATGAACAATAAAATAGTAAATAAACGTGCGATGAAAAAATTAGCAATTAAAACGAGCCACTTTATTTTATTAACTAGTCTCTATCTCTCGTAATTGCGGATTGAGACGTCAATATATATAAATATATATACACATACATATATGTACGTATAGATATAAATGCATATATTTATAATTATCACGCCGTTATCTCAATATCCTGCTTTTTCTATGTCTTACGCGCGCAACGTTTAATCACGTCGAGTTTACGCTTTAGATTCGCCGCTTTTCGTTAAAATTAAAGAAAAATGAAACAAAAAAAAATAATAATAATAATAATAAAAGAAAAAAATTAATTAATTAATAATAACCTTCACTAGATTATAAATTTAGTTTTTAGTTGACGTAAAATAAAATTTAATAATTTTCCTCCTTCATATTTTATACATTTAAAAATCTAATCCGATTGTTGCGGATCGGCAACAATACTCAGTCCGTTAAATATTTAAAAATAATAATTCAAACTAAATAATAAACAATTTAAATAAAATTTTGCCTCTAAATAATGACTGGAATGTTATTTATTTAAATAAAAATTTTTTAAATTTATACTTTTTTTCCGATCGTTTCAATAAAATTTGTTTGGTTAAGCTTAATTACGTTAAGAATTTGTTTTTAATTTTCTCAGTCAATTCGTCGTCATTCTTTGGATTAAACGCAGTCTTGACGAATGTGTTAAAAAATCAAACAATATTAAATAAAATAATAAAATAATTAATAATAATTACGAATTAAAAAAAAAAAGAAATATACTTTTAATTTAATTTGAAAGCGAGGCGATACGTAAGAGCCAATTACGTAGTATTCATTCTATCATTCTCTTCTTCTGAAGATAAATTACCCTAGACAGTATTTTTGTATATTTATTATTTATATATAATAATAGTGATAAAAAATACTGTCTTGAGTAATAAAAAAAAAAAACAAAAAAAAAAGAAATTATTAATAAAACACAACGACTCATTAAATTGATTGTCTTAAAAGCGACGATCAACCGCAAGACGAGTCCGAGATCACAAAAAATAAATTTAAATATTACAACGAGAGGTGATTGGTGGATCCTGTATTTTACGTTTTACGATCTAATGATATTTCTGTCCGATTGCGTTCTCCCCATGGCCAATGATGACGCTGATAATTTGTTTGAAATTGTTGTTGTTGTTCTCCTTCTTCTTGGTGATGATTATCATCATTATTGTTATGATTAGAAGTAAGAAAATTATCACTGGTGTCATCAAAATAATCTGGAGAACGTTGACGAACGGACCACCACTTTCATTGGGGCAATTGTTGCTGGATCGGTGGGTGATGTTGTGCTGCCAATACACTCTTCATGGCGGATGTCTTCAGCAGCCTCTTTAACATCCCGCTTGAGCCACGGTGCTGAAGACTTTTGTGCGTCGTTAATGAATTTTTAGTCCGATAACGACGGTTACAAAACTCACACACGTACAAAACATCTGATTGCTCATGTTTATCCTGAAAGTGACGTTTTAACGAGTAATAGCAGGAAAAGGTACGGCGGCAGTAGGGGCATTCCTGTGGCTCATTTATGCCTCCTCCTGTTGGCAGTGGCATAGAGTATATATTTGTGGGAAGCGTCGACGCTGGATGCATCCCATTGCCCGTACCTGTAAATTATATTACCATTTTAATTAATGGCCTTTTTTTTATTTTTACGACTTTTTTTTAAGTATCCAAATTTTAAAAATTATATTTTATTGAATTGTTTAAGCCGTACAAAAATGAATGAATTTTATTGCGAATATGAAATTATTTAGAAAAAAAATCTGGATTAATTGTTTTTAGAAATTAAACAAAAATTTTAGGCGGGAAAATCAGATAATAATTTAAACTACGTTAATTCATTTTTGTACGAAAATTTTATAAATATAATAGTGATATTTATTTGATATTTATATTATGGAAGATTTAGTAATAAAGGTGTGTAGTGTAGGATGTGGGTTACATTATTTATTTTATAGTTTAATCATGCTTATATTTTACGTGCTGATAATTTATGAGAAATTAAATCATTATACTTTCTTTGACAGAAAAAAAAAATTAGCGTATTAAAAATTTAGTAAAAATAAATAATCAAAGTAATTTAATTTCTCAATAATTACAAAATATATTTTTATAATATAAAATAAAAATTTGACTTAACATAAAAAAAAGTGCTGAGTACTTAACAGTAGTGTTAATCATGCTTTAAATAAAGAAATAAGTACCGAGTAATGTAAATTAATGTTAAAATAAGTGTCATGCAGTCAGGTCATGCGGTAATTAAGTAACTCTGTAAGGAAAATATTAAATACTTAAGCATGCAACATTTAACATCGAAAGCAATGAGTCGCTAATAAGCATTCATGGTTAATTAAATGAAATATGAAACAAAATAAATAAATAAATAAATGAACAAATGATATAATAATAAAATACGGTGAAGGATTGGTTAGTAGTGAGGAGCCTGAAGCAATTAGTCCGATAGAAAACCTACTTAGATAATACCAATTATTAAATCTGCATCTCTACCTAATTTTTTTTCTTATCCATTCATACCCCATTTACATGATTTATATATTTTTAAGACAATATATACATGTATTTATGTAAGTAGTATAATATATATATAATATATTTATTAACTAGAAATTCCTTTTTCATTCTCCATCACAAAGTTTAGGACTGAACCCATTCATGCATTAAAAAAATCCATTTTTTAGTTAATTAACAGAAAACAAATAAATTGTGATTTAAAAGAATGCCAATAAAAGTAAAAAAACAAAATCTATAAAATATTTAAAAGAGATGTTTGACTCAGAAAAAGTTTTTTTAAAAGATATCACGAGTGAATAAAAATAACCGAGCGGGTTAGTCGTGCATGCATGTCCTTCTAAAATTTATATAGTAAAAAATAAAAACAGGATGTAGATATAGAGAAAAAAAATTAGGAAAGGATTTTGGCATTATCAGGGATTTAAATATTTTTAATACAGTGTATACATAAAAGAAAATAAAAAACAAAATTAAAAAAAAAAATAAAAGTAAAGTAACAAAAAAATAGTAAAGATCAGAGGGAGAACGAAAGACCGAGTTGTTAAATTTGGTTCGTAGTACGTGGCCCTACCTTATCTAAACCTTCAAAAGAACTTAATGTCAATGTCGCCAGGTCTGCTCTTATGATAGGTATAGATATGAGTCATCAGGGAGTTACGCGAGCAGTATACTCGCTCGCAGATGACACATCGGTACTCCTCCTGTCGTTCGGCGTGCTTGTCGGCAACGTGGCGCTTTAGTGATGCTTTACTGCACAGCACCTTGCCACACAGTTGGCAGGTGAAGAGCTTCTTGGGCGACGGCGTGTTCAGCGAGTTCAAGGTCAGCCCTGGCATCGAGGCGAGCACTGAAACACAACAATGCACCTCATGCAGCACACCCCACACTTACCTACACCAAGTCTAACATCTCTTTATGATCTTTTTTTTCTTTTACTCTCTTTTTTTCTCTACTACCCTTAAGGGTTTTCTCTAAATCTCCCCTCCTCTAACGCACATCTAATTCATCCCGATTTAATCTTATCATTATCATTATTTATGTCAAGTTTAGGTTTTATTTCTAAGTCTCATGAATTTAATCATAATTATTTTTTTTATTCTTGTAAATAAAAAAAATAATTAAATTTTAAGCTGTCTTTTGCCTACTTTACAAAAAAAAAAAAAATAACTCCCAGAATGATATATTTATTATTAAAACTAAAAACTCAAAGACGTATATAAGAAGAAATAGAAAATAATGAGACGAAATGAAAGATGTCGTCTTGGCGATCGTAGCAACGAATTAAATGTCAATAAGTATAAGCGTCTCATTTATTCATAAAAGTTATTGTTTGACGGGTCTGGTCGAGGGTTTAAATGCTTTAGTCTGCAGGGGTAAAAGAAGAACCGCTGCGCTACGCTATCTAACAACTATTATAACTAAAAAACTTTTTCTCATTCGCTCTGCGCACTCTCTTTCACCTCTTTATCTTTATATATTATTATAATAATATTATTAAACATTTCTGTATTATATTGACTGTTCTAGACGGAGAATTACGAATAGAGAGCTCGGTGTATGAGGAAAAGAGCGAATAAGCCGAGGCAACATTGAAAGAACTGGATGATGGATATAACCATTCATTTTCATTGAAAATTACTCTTTATCCAATTTATTCTTACTCGAGTTGTGTCTCATTAAACTCGAGGAAAAAAAGTACTGCAGTAGTGGCGTCATCACAAGGAACCAACTCAACGAGGGGATTATAAGTATTTATATACGTCTTTACAATTATTTACGTAAAGACTGACGACATTATATTTATTATGAGGATCTTCAGTTCTGGTGAATAAGGTAAGGAAATTTTTTTTTATTTAACTCAAAAAAATGTCTGCTCATAATCACGCGCGACTAAAAACATAAAAAAAAATAAATTACTGAAAAATTTAATTAAATTAATAAAATAAACTGACAAAAGTAAAAAAACAAATTATTAAATAAGTAATAAATAGAAAAATTAAACCGGGGGATGCAGAATCATGAAACGTATATTGTAGGACATTTTAAAATTCTTTTGTTGAAAAAAAATAATGAAGAATATGAAAAAAATGTTTCACGACATTTTGTTTAAATAAGGGTTAACATATGACACTGAGCATTCTGGAAGACATTTAAAGCATGCAATTCGCGTTACAATGTAACCCGCAACGTTTTATCGTCATTCGAAAGTATCTTGCACCTCTATTGTTACTTGTTACTTGTATATATTTGTACGTAAATTCAAATGTTGCTGTTTTACCTCTATTATAAATATCTATGCTTGTATTCTATTATGTAGATATATATTGAAAAAAAAAAAAAAAATTAAATAATGTGCAAAAAGATATAAATTGTTGCATATAACGGGCTATAGAAATATATATTTTATAGCAAATAATAAACGTCTGGATCTGGTGGACTGTTGTATTGAATATAAAAACGAGAATCTTATTGTTAACGAAAAGACATCCGCGAGTTGAGTATTGAAAAAAGAATTTAAGCGTGAGGAGGAGAGCCCAAGTCTTCGCAGTTCAAATACTCATTTTTTTTATTTTAAATATACTCATTAAAAATATAAATAAAAGTTTTCAATTCTTTTGTTCTTAATTTTATATTTTTTAAACAAACTTTTTTAAATTTGCACTGCGATTACTTGAATTAATATTTAAACTGTTTTATTCTATAAAAAAAAAAGTAAGTAACTAAAAAAATTTTTTATCGAGTCGTTAGGAATTTATGGCTGTCACAATATTTAAACAACACATTAACAATAAACCCTATTGGATGAATTAAAGCTAACTTACCTTAGTGCTGAAATTATTTTATTTATTTTAAAATCCATGATAAGCTTAAGTCTATGAAAATATTATAATTATTTAGTAAAACCTTTTGTTCAAATGAATTAATTATTTTGAGCGTTTTTTTTATGATAGGATGTGATAGGTTGAATAATCTTAAAAATAAATAAACTAAATAAAATAAATAAATAAAAAAAAACAACAAAATTATTAAACCAAACAGTACATTTTGCATCATACAAAAATGAAAATATATTAAAATGCATTTTATATAGTGTGAATAATTAATAATAATAATTATTGATTTATAATCGTGATCAATAATAAATATATAACCAAAACACCTTGGGAAGTAACAAATAATAAGTATAAGCAAGAAAGTAACTTTAAATTGTCTTTCCGTTTGTTCTTACAATCATAAGTTACACATAATCAATGCGCGTTTTTTTATACTTTTCAAATTTTCCGCGCTATAATATATTATTTTTTTTTCTTATTCATTTCGCCGCAAATCTTGTCTTGATTTTTAAAAATTAATATATTTTAAAATAAATTTTTATTTATATTTTTCGATTAAATAAATCTCCTATCTTTCGCGCAGGTACTAATGTTTTGTCTGCTCTTTATAGTAATGAAATAATATGATGATAATAATAACAACAGTTGTTATTATTATTATTATTATCAGAATAATAATCAAATGATCGACGTCATACGAATAAAATTGGCGATAACGATATACTATAGAAATAATAATGATAATAATAATAATAGTAATATGGATAAAATAATAAGTTGTGAGTAATTAAGTAGTCTATAAACATAGAGCTGTAAGCTATTGTAACAAATTGGCTATTGTATATTATTATTTCTATTACATAATTCGTCTATTAATAAATGTGGGGAAAAAAAGCAGTATATATGTATATATATACATATATTTGTTTGTGTGTGTGTCATGTGTATATTTATAAACCTATTTGTTTTTAATAATTCGATAATAATTACGGTGGAAAATAATAATAATAATAATTAATGTTAATAATAATAATAATCATAATTAGCAATCACGTCTATTTTGAATTCGAGTAACTGATTGTTACTATTAATTAGTTATATTTATTTTTTTTTTGTGACAATGACAGAAATTTATTTCCAATTTATTGACAAGTGTTTTATGGATCGATTGTTTATAATTTATCGCAGACTCAATCATTTTATTTTATATCTTTTTTGTTTTTTTTTTTTAAATTATTTTTCGTAACTAATTGCACATCACCACACCCATTTTTCATTAAACTTGGATACTAAATCCTCTTAATTTGAAAAACCGCCCTTTTTAAAACTTAATCATTAGGTACTTTTAATTATGAAGTTTGGTAACATCAGTCAAATTAGTGAAAAAAAAAATCAGTCCAATAAAAATTGACTAATTAAAAAAAAAATTAATTAAATGATAAATTAATCAATTAAATAATCAATCAAATCAGTCCAATTGCGTCACATTTAATAATTTGTGACAATCTTAGTGCCAATTAACAGTCCAAGGCAATTAAATCATTGGCGACCCATTTTTTTAAAAATAATTTTTTATAATTTCAGTCTTTTCAATAACAAAATAGAAGCCATTGTATTCATATTTTTTTTCTCTATTTTATACATACATATATATGTATATATAGATATAGTTTTTTTTTTCTTTAATGTTATATTGTCTAGACAAAGAGCTTATACTTATATTTAAAACTAAACGCAAGATTTGCTATTCTCTCGCGCGAGATAATTTAATGGCCGACGATATTAAACGTAAACCGGAATTTCGTAACGACAAAATAACAATCGCTCGTAGTCTGACGTATTTACTTTTTTTTTAAATTTTAGTCGCAAACTTATCTCGCGTAACAAAAATATAAAAATAAAAATAATGGTGATAAAAAAATAATAATAATTAATTAATTAATAAAAATCAAATAAAAATCTACAAATATAATTTTTATATATGTAATTAAATATTAAAAAATCATTTTATATTAATTTCATTAATAATTTATTATTTTTATAAGTCTGTCATTCATATACGAATGACAAATATCCGCGTATTTGGCAATTTTTTTTATTTTTTACAGTAGTCACATGTCGATTTATTGAATAAACTACTATTTTTTAATTTATCCATTTAAATAATTATCAATATCAGTTCTTTATCATCCGTCTCAACTACTATAAAACGTTTTTTTTTTAAATTTAATTATTTATCATTTTTTAAAATTTAAAGCTTCATCCTTTTCGCTCCTAATTTACGATCTCAAACATTCAAACCTGTTTCTTACTCAATTATTTTTATTTTTAAACTTTTTTTAAACTCATATTTGCACCTGCTGACGAGAACATACTTTCACATCCTACAATTGTGTTTTAAGTGCAATGCATTATACAGTATGAGTAAACTCAATTTAAATTAATAAAATTTGATCTCTAGTAAAAAGTATGCGATAATCACCAACATACTCTAAATTATTTATTTATAAATCTATCATAGCCTACCTATAGATAAAGTGTGTTCGAGCGTGGAAATGTGTTTTATTTTATTTATCATTATTTATTTAGTTTTTTTTTTTTATGTATATTGGTGTATTACGAATATTTTCAATGTAATGCGCATTGTTTATGTTTGCTGGAAAATATAATATGTATAATAATTATTAAATATATAATATAAATTTATGTCATATATACCGAGTAGAGTACGGTGCTCTTACGTCAGGCTTTTTATACAAAGGAATAAAAGTTAAATCATAAAACCGAGGTCACTATTTAAAAGCTGGTGGTTTGTTCCGGTTTATCAGAGCCTCCTATTCTCAACCTCCGTTATTTTAAAACATTTATAACTATTACTTCACTATAATTCACAATAAGTTTATTAAATTGACCCAAAGAATCAAATTAATTATTAGTTTTTTTAAAATTACGGTTGTGTAAAAAATATCTTGCACGTGATTATTATATTCATTAATTTAGAAGACTCTGGAGAATGTCTTATGAAAATTCTACTAAAATATATGCCTATATGTTTATGTACTCGACTATATATGTACTGTTACTGTTAATCTATTATTTAAATGCATATGTCTATTTATTTGTTTGTTTTTTCCTGGACTTGCGATGTGATTTTTTTCATTAGCAACTTTTTACTGTGCGCTATTGGAAACTTGACTATGCTATCTTATGTGTAGTAATTAATAAAAAATAAAATAAATAAATAGAAGCAATTATGAAAAAGTACGATCTCACTCATTATCGACAATAAAAAGTGAATTAATTTCATGTGTCGACAGCTCTTTTAAATGATGTTTTTTTTTAGTTATTTTGAAAAATTTTTATGGGAATAATTTTAAAATTAAATGTAATAAATCACTATTATGTTAGTTCTGTACAGAAAAAAAGATTTCTTGGCGCAAGAATTTTTTTCTCGATCAAAAAAAAAGTCTTTTTATTCAGCAGTCTGTTAAAAAGTAAAATATTTAAATGAGTGAGATTATACTTTTGAATAATAACAAAAAATATTTTCATATATTAAGTGAAGAATAAAAATTTTCTTTAACCAGAAAATACACAGAGAAATCCTTCTTGTTTAGAATACTATGGTATCAGGGCTGCCGGACCATGTTGGTCACCTTTAGGAAATTGAAGTAAACACGTGCAAAAATTACTATGATCATAGTAAAATCGACAACGATTATATCACAAATTACTGTAACCATCGAAAGCTTTATTATCACCATAGTAATTTTTTCAGTTTATTTCAATTACCAAGGTGGCCAACGTGGTCCGACAGTACTATGACACCATAGCATTTCAAACAAGAATAATTTCTCCATGTATAACTATCTTGAAAAATATTTTTTCATATCACGAGGATAATATAAAAAATAAAAAAAAAAGTAATGATATAAAATAGTAATTGAAAATATGAATATAAGGTACAGCGTATTAAAACCGGGATCGTTACTAAAAATTAACGCATCTATAAAAGGTACCCCATTTTAAAGCATGTTTTGTTTTGTGTTTGTATGTGGAATGAATCTAATATATATTAAAATATTTATATATTAATAAAATAAAATATATACTATAATTATGATTTAATAATAATTAATTCCAATCACTAATCACGAAGCAATCTAATAATTTGCGCACAATTATTATCTACCTCGCGAGAATTAAGTCAACAATAATTTTAAATAAATAAATTTCTAATCACTCGTAATAAATTTTTTCGTCAATTTTCTTTCGATTTTTTCTAAAATAATAATTTAAAAATAATAAATTTATAATTTATCTCGAGTCTTGTAGGTCAATTTGTTTTTCATACAGTCTTTTAATATGTAAATGTCTCTTCTCTTCCTAAAGTTAGTTGGACGATCCGCGTTAATAATTAACGCTTGTATTTAAATTATTTACTTTTTTTTTCTTTTGTTCATTCAATTAAATCCTAACTAACGAGTTCGCATGGGAAATCCGAATTACAACCTCCCAAATCACTCACACAGTCGCGCAGTTTTTAATTATTAATTAATTTACTTTAATAATGCCTATCAACATTTATAATAGACAAAAATACGAGTAAAAATAATCAAATATAAACAAATATAAAATTTATATTCATTAAATAAATAATTTCATGCCATTATTTTAATTTTATATACAGCTTGAAATAATTTACATATGAATTATTACAATTATTAATATTATTGGTATTGTTATTGTTATCAATATTAATTATATTATTATTATTATTATTATTATTGTAGATTCATTTATATGTATAATTATTTTTACTCATTAAATATTATATTGCAATTTATCATTTACATTTTCTATCACAAAAAAATTTTTAATAACAATTATTGACACATAAAAATAGGGCTGCGTCTTTGTCCATTTGTGCTTCGAATTTCCCGGAACATTCGCTTTTAAAAGCTCTCTGTACTTTTTTTTATTTTTTTATGGAAGCACTGGACATCTTATCTCCCATTTACGATTTTTTAAAAAAATTATATTACAAATTTATTTGTAACCAAAAAAAGTAACGATAGAAAAGTAATTGATCTAAGATATAAGATAATATTTCTTCTTTTTTTTTTTTTTATGAAATTCGGTCGGTTTAGTTATTTATAGTCGCAGTTGAAAATAAATAAATATTAGAAAAGTTTTATTTTTGTCTACGATGGTAGATACTCTTGTGATTATTTAAGCTGTTGAGAGTTCTAAACACTTTATTACACATGACGCATAATGCACTGTTGAGTGGCTGAAAGTGTTGTTGTTCTTTATGACGTTTTAATGTTAGCTTTGTTGATAATGTTTTTCCACACACATCACAAGTATAACATATACCTGGTGGTAATAAATTATTGTGTAGTGGATGTGATAATCGCATTGCTAATATTGCTGATGGTGGACCTTCGCGTTTATAATTATTATTATCATTATTATTAATATTATCATTATTGTTATTATTATTATTATTATTATTATTATTATTATTATTATTATTATTATTATTATTATTATTATTATTATTATTATTATTATTATTATTATTATTATTATTATAAATATTAAAATTATAAAGCATTCAATTAAAATTTTAAATAAATTCATAACAAAATGCAAATTATTAAAATCATATGAAAAATAAATATAAAAAAAATTTTTTTCAAAAAATAATAAAGTTAACATTTAAATAAATAATTATTAAAAAAAAAAAAAAAAAAAAAAGTTTATATATTTTTTTGCAAATGCATAAAAATTATGATAAATAAATATAAGATGCAAGCAAAAATATAAAATTAAATATACAAATATATTTACAGTAAGTTAAAAAAAAATAAAAAAAAAAAAAAATAATAAAACCAAGCACCGTTACATTGATCCCAATTTAAAAAAAAATATATCCGTTACGAACCAATTGACGTGGAGGAGGCGGACACACAGAGAGGCCACGTGTGGATGGACCCCCAGCGCATAATCCGTTCATGAAGGTAGTAGTAGGTACACACAGAACAATGACGAACCAGAGCACGTATAGCCGAGCGAGCGGGACCGGGAACAAACAAGAACAAAGATACGACTGCCATTAATATTGTGGACACATTAGTAACGATACTAGTTATTTTTTTATACAGAGGACAATCGTGGGTGCCGGGTGAATAAAAATAAACAAAAAAAATAGAAAAAAAAAAGATTAAACAAATAATTGGGAGTAAAGGGGTTAATGAAAGAGTTTTGTGGTAATTTTTCTAGGTAATTGGGTACTTTTTACTATACTATTTCTATATTTTTCAAAAATTTATTTTAGTTTATTCTCATTTAATTGGGTTTTAGAATTTATTGTAACACTCCTCTGCTATATATTTTTTTTATACTCGTATAACGACATCGGCTTAGCTGACACTCAGGTGCGGTGGTTGCTAGTGGTAATAATGGTGATGGTAATCAATCCAATGTACTGATAGAAACAAGGCTCGGGGCTCTGGTTTGTCATTGATCATGGTAATGTGACTCGTGTCAGCGATAACCAAACACTCTTGGGAGACACGCGCGTGTTATTATTATTACTATTATTATTGTTATTATTATTATTATGCAAATGCCCATTTATCAATATTTAAAACACAATAAATATTAATCTCTGTTGTATTCTAATTTGTTAAAAAGTAACAAAACCAAATAAAATTATGCATTTTTTTTTTTTTCAATTAAGCTATGTTTCAAATGATAAAAATTGTTATAATGAAAAAATAATAATTCGAGACAGTGAAATGTCAGTAATTAGACTATTTCTATTGCTATTGCAGTAACTATAGCAGAGGAAGTAGACTGAAAACTCTAAAGAGAATACAACAGAAAGTTTTTGGGCAATTGCGAATAAGTTAAACTTTTGTTACCAACGGCAAACTTGTAGACAGAAAGCAGAATATTCGAAATGAATAATTAAGTTTTCTTCCAACATACCATTCTCAATGCCTCCCAGGGTGTGGATGAGTCTAATGAGGAAAATTATATTTGAGGCTTTATTTTGGTACTCCGGGTTATATAAATATCAAACTTTTCAGTCCTATCTCTATTGTTTTGTATTTTTCAACACTAACACCGACGCCCAACTGATCATGTTTGGATTAAAAAATCAAATGCAATAAAACTTTTTAGTACAAAAGAAATAAAATTATCATTTTTATTTATTTTTTATTTTTTTTTATATAAATAATAACGTATAACGCGAATACAATGGAAATACATTACCCTGGACCCCCAAAAAATTTTCGAATTATTTTAATTATTATTATTAATTATTATCATTAGTAATAAAAAATATATTATGTCTTAAAACTCAGGTATACAAATGTTTTGTTGTTTTTATATTTACATTGACGATTAACTCTGTCGTCATTTGTTAAATAGCATTTTTATATATTTATTTCTTTATTAAAGATGTATATCTGCTCTATAGATCAGGTATTTACAGTTATTTAGTTTTATTTGACGAGACTACTATTGCGCTATCTATTGCATTTATGTATTATATTATTATATTATCTATTACTTATAATTGCATATTTTTAATCTCACATTTATGACAATGGATTTAATTATTGAACGATAATAATAATAATGAAAATTATTATTATTGTAATTAATATTGACAACTTATATATTTGAACCATTTTTAAGTACTTAAAAAACTCAAATGCATATCACATATTTATATTTTTTATATTTAAAAATAATGATTAATAGAAAAAAAAAATTTAAAAGAATATAATTAAAATTTTTTTATTAAATTTCCCAGGTCAAAAAATAATGATTTTGGCGTAATTTTGAAAATTGAAAATAAATCGTCCAGCGAGACAAAAGCTAAAGTTCACGCAGAGAAATTTTTAGTAAAAATTACCTAATAAGTTTGATACTGAGGACATGTAGTAAATATCTGAATTTTTCCCATGCGCATTGTAAAATATACTACTCGATAGCATGTAAATCAAGTGCGATTTCTACTAACAACATTAAAAATTTAGTTACTGGATAGATGTCCTTACAGTACCAAATTCTATGGGTAATTTTTACTCAAAAATTTTCTGCGTGTTTGTTATTTTTTTTAATAAATGAAAACACATTTGATTTTGACTTGTTTTTGACTAAGTTGTCTTACTTACTACCGATTTACGCCAATTAAGTCAATTTAAAGTCACGTTGTCTTGGATTTGACTTTGAATCAAATTCAAATCGAACTTGACTAGAATTTGACTTAAATTTTTAAGTTAAAAAAGTTATATTGAAGTTAAAATAAGTAAGTGAAGCCAAAATCAAGTTTACTAAGTCAAAAGCAAGCCAAAAAGTCAAAATCAAGTTATTTTTTTGACCCGGGTTATCACGTTAATTTTAATTTCCAAAGAATAAATCAATTAATAAAATAATGTTAATATAATCCAAAATAAAATATTAATAGAATATATTAATGAATTGTTTTGCTTCAAACCGCAAAAATTAAATGAAAAAAAATATATATATGTATAAGTTAATAAACTAGATATTTAATAAAGTATTAAAAAATAAAGCCATTTAAAATTGCCTCTAGTGATGACTTAAAAAAAAGATAACTTTACGTTATGTTATAATTATTAATCCAAATATATATATAAATATATAATTATGAAATCTTTAACAGTATCAACTATAAATATAGTTTAAAAATAAATTAAGCATCTATAGTTCTAGAAACAAATATTTTTCAATAGATTATAAATTTATAATTAATAAATAAATTTTTAAACGGTATCCAAAATTACGCGTTCTATTGTAAGCCTCGGTTTAAGATACTACAATCATTGAAAATTATAAATCTGATCAATAATGACCCGTCCAAAAATTACATTTTTTGATAACCATAAAAATAAATTGCTAAAAATTTTTGTAGGAAATTAATTTAAATGGAATTACTAATAATCAAAATTCAAAAATTCAAAATAATGATTTATGGACATAAAAATTATAATCTAGAAATAAGTCGTTCCAAAAATGTTAACTTTGAAGAAGTTTCAAATTTAAAACATTTTGAACTTGAAACTTTTGAATTTCAACAGTTTTTAAACTTTTGAAAATTTTAAAGTCGAACCGCTGATTAATTTGAATTATATTCCAAAGTAAGATTTTTGAATTAGTACATTCTCGGAAGTCTTTTTGATCGTAAATATGAATAATTTTAAACTTAAAAATTGAAATCACTCAAAGCTTAAATGAATTATTTTTTAAATCCATAATCATACAAATTTTAAAAAATTCAAAAATTGAAGACTTTAAGTACTGAAAGGTATTTGGAGTTTTAATTCACAAAGAAATTTCCCAAATTTTTGTGACGATTTTTTTTTAACACGGGTAATTAAAAAATAAATGATCGTAGTATTTAGGTACATGATATATAAATATTTAAATGATTGAAATCACAAATGTTATTTGAATTATTTGTCAGAATTAGGTTGCATCAGGTCGAACGGTATTCAAAATCATTGATGATAAATTCAAATACCTCAAAATAACTTTGTTAATTCACATCGTGTAAGATATATATTAAATATTAAATATCATAAATATTAATATTAATATAAATATATACCTCAATAGTCAACCTAAATCTATCTATTGTCAACTAGCTGAAGTAAGTGATCACCCGACATGACATTTTACATTAAATAATTATAACCATTAAGTATTAAACATTTACATTTGAAATATTTCCATTCATACTCATATATTTTATATCATTCTTCGTTATTTAACTGTGTGAATCTATTTTGGTAACTTTTTGGATCGATAAATTAAAAATTTATACACTGAGATAAGTAATAAGTTATTGTTAACTATTTTATTAATAAACTAAAATAGACCATTAAGAAAATTTTTAAATATTTATTATCAATAATGATAAATGTATGTTTTTTTTAACTTAAAAATATCATTTAATTCTAATGATTAGTAAAGTAAAAATGAAAAAAATTTTTTCAAAAAATTATAAATAAGTTTAACGGTTTTTTTTTGTCCAAATACTGGGACATAGCCAACTACTGAGTACATTTACCTCATTATTTATAAACTAAAATGTTCTTTTTTTTTTCTTTTTTTTTTTTTTTTTTTTTGTTAAAAAAATTTATTTACTGAAAAACATTTTTTTAAGATAAAAAATAAAGTTATATTTATTAACATTAAATAAACTCTTTTCTCAGTGTACATAACGTTTTTTTTTAACGATGCAAAATTAAAAATAAAACGATTGCAATTGTCCCGATTGTTTTCAACTGCGGAACACAACTCTCAGTATTTTATAATTTAAATAAAAAAATATAATAAAAATAAAAAGTTAAAAATAAAAAAAAAAGATATTTAATAGACTCTCAGTCCAAGGCACAAGAATGGTATTTTTCCTCAATAAATAGCTCGTTATCTCATTAAAAAAGATATCGAATAAAATAAAGAGGGCAACTAAAATCGAAATAAATTTGAGCGTGTTAATCCCGCGTGAATTTAAAATTACAAGTGGCCTAATGATAATTAGCCCATTCGTGAATGCTGATGCTGTGGCTGTTGATGAGAATAAGATTTATCCTGAATTTCTCTCTCACGCTGCTGCTGCAACTGCAGCTGTTGCTGTTGGTGCTGATGCTCTTCGTCTTTACGCTGCTGTTCGATCTTTCCATGCTGCCTGTGGTAAATACTCTTGTGATTCCTCAGACTGTTGAGACTGGAGTAAACCCGCTTGCAGATATTACAGATAGGCTCCTTGCTCGGGCGGGTGTGGACGTTCTGTATATGCCGCTTCAACCGCGTTAGGGAGGTCAGGTTTTTGTTGCAAGGCTCACATCGAAACTCATCGGTCGCGCTGCTGCCGGCCAACAGACCTGGCGGCAGAACCAGACACAGGGTTACTTTTTTTTTGTTTCATTTTGATTTGATTTTGGTATTATATTTTTTACTTTATTCATGGCACGCGTTTTCGAGCGCCACTTCTATATTATATTTTATTAGAGGCGCACACTTATCCTCCTCGTCTCAAATGCGTCACATTTAAACATCATCATCCGAGGGTTTTTTTTTAAATTTTATTATTTTTTTTTTTAGATTTTTTTAAATTGTCTGCGCCTCGCGGTTTTTTATTATACCAGTTTATTGACTCGTGCCTTTCGATTAATAGTAGGCCACACCATCACCACGACAAGCCGTGCCAGAATTTTTTTACAATGCTTTGCATTATTATTTTTATTATATTAATTATTTTAACGTTGATGCAATTTTTATTATTATGTATGATAAGTTACAAAATTTTTTTTTTTTTTATTTTTATTTTCGTTAATTTTATATTTAATAGACTCTATTTCTTTGTTAATTATTAACACTATGTTCTTGTATAACAAAAATTTATTTATAACCAGTGATCTCATAAAATAATTAAACTTTCATTTTATTTGAAACTACGTTGAGATTAAATCTATATAATTTACATAACTAGTGACTCAGTCAAATATTCAAAGCAACATGAAAAAAATATTTTTTAAAATTTCACTTTCATAACGGCTTTTGATAATTAAATATTTAATTTTATTACAATTTAAATTCACACTAATTGAAAAATTATTTTATGCAATTGCGACAAATAAATTTTACTTAAAAAAAAAAAATGAAATTAAAAAATATATAGTCGTAGTTTTTATTTAAAATATTTAGTCATTTAATTAAAAATTTCTCTCATTAATTTTAGATAAAATAAATCTTCGATTACTTAAATTTCCAATAATAAAAATAGCTTTAAAAAAAACAAAAACCGTTAATCAATAGTGATAAGAAAAATTTATAAATAATAAAAACATAAATAGTTATAAAGAACATAGGCAATAAAAAAATAAAGTCGTTGATTGGGTGATAATTTAGCGCATAGTAGAAGTAAAAGCAATAATAATCCAAGAAGTCCAGCGATCAATTGAGGGCGATGGCGTTAGTGTTTAAAATAACACCCGATGAATTCAATTCCATATTTATATAAATAATAATAACAATAAATGACTATTATATTATTTATAATTAATAATTACTGATGCATATTATTTACAGCAAAAATAGTTCCATAGACTTAACGCAGTAGATACAGATTATAATAATAATATTAACAATAAATACTAATAATAATAATAATATATAAATATATGTATATACAAGTGCGATTTGTTTTGATGAATTGATGCAATGAAGCGATTTGTTTGAGGTATGATGTGGATTATATAGCAGTCCTGTGATACTGTCATATTTTATTATTATCGATATATATATTTATATATAAATAAAAACCCACCTATCATTCATCCGCGCGATTTCACGAGTTATCAATATTCATAGAGAAAAAAATAACTAATAATAAAATATAATCTCTAAAATAAAGTAGTTGTCACATTATTTCTCTTTTCTCAAACACGTTCTAAATAGATTTTTTATTTTTTTTTAACGAAACAAGCCCATAGTTTATTTTAATCATAACTTTATTATTCACATCAACAGCTGTGTATGCAGTTGATACATTTTCCTTTCTTTTTTTTCCATATACAAATTATTATTTCAGATTTACACAGTATAAACTATATGTATTCCATGCAGCAGCAGTAAAAAAAAACAAAATTAACATAGTTATAATTTATTTTCATTAGCTTTCATTATTATTATAATAATCATTATGATTTCAATAAATAATAATTGTCTATTAAATGTAATAATAAAAACAAGTCTGTTTTAAAATAACACAGGTGCAAATATATTTTTTTATCACGTGATAATACTTGTATGCTTTAAATAACAGCTTCTTCTTTCTTTTTTTTTAATTATAATTTTTAAATACTTTTATTCCATATTATTTTTGGTATTATATCACCCGTTGGATAATCAACAGTCATCAGTAATAAATTCTTAGTCCTTAGTCATATGTTTATTAATTATCAATTAATAAATTAAATAATTTACTTGTTCAATAAGTTGCTTCACGTTCTTTACGTGCATGATACTGACTTTTATGACTAACGAGACTATTTCTCGACTTGTAACTTCTTCCACACTGATCACAAGTAAGTGACTGTGGTACGTAAAAATGTGTGTCGGCAAGATGTCTTTGCAATGACCAAGTTCGAGAAAATGTTTTGCGACAAAATGTACAGTAGGCACCGGCACTGGGATTCCCACTGGTACCAGCAGCAGCGCCGGTGCGATGTAAAATTTTCATATCGATTTCATTGTTCTTGCGAGTGCTGCTCATCATGACATTTAAATCTTTCAGCTTTGGCAAAGTGACATTTGACTCTTCCATCAACGTCTCACAAGGAATACTGTCAATATTAAAACCATAATCCTGATGAAAATGACACGGATTAATGGCCAGAGGTAGGGGTGATGATGAAGGAGAATTCCTGTGAGTTGGACTGTCCATTAAGTTGTTATCTATTTTTTCAAGTAAACATGAGGATGAATCCATAATCACTTGGCTGTCATGGTGGATCTTAGGTGACCCAGACTCTGTTTTAAATTCTATTTGCTCGTTAATGTCGTCAAGCAGTTCAATAATAGGCAATTCGACGGTGGATGTCTGCACGCGTCGATAAGCGGTTGGTGATGCTCGGTTCGCGGCGTTGATTTCGTCATCATCATCCCCTTGGCTTTCGCACGTTGCCGTGGCGGACTGCCAGCCCCCATCCTCCCCGGTAACCTCCCGGTCTGTAACCAAAGAGGAGGGGGGGCTCAGTCCAACCGTATTTTTTTCGCATACATGTATTTATTTTGCTTTTAGTTTTTTATTAAATTTTTATTTTTTGTTTTATAAAAAAATTATTTTATTTATTATGAAAATGGGGCTCATGAATTAAGATGATATATGTGTATATATATATTTATAATTTTACGAGTGATTTAAAAAAATAATTTATTTATTTTGATATTAGCGATGGCGTAATTTTTTTTTCAGTAATAGACTGTTGTTTTATAATTAACGATACATTTAAATACAAATCCAAGTTTATTAATTATTTTACGGTAACAATTTATAAATTGCAATCAATAATTTAATTAAAATGTAAATAACGAATTGTAATAATAATTTTTAAAATTTCAATTATTGAAAACAGTGCAAATAAAGTTATTAATTTACTAACTACACTATTATTATTATTATTATTTCTTTCTTTATGATCAATTAAATATCATGCAATTAATTGTAATTAAATGTTATATACGAGTCAACTATATAAATGTATCGTATATTAAAACAGCCAAACAATACGTCATTGTTTGTCATTATTTTTTTTTTAAAGAAAAAAAAATTATTTCATCAGCTAATACCGTGATTATTAAAATAGATTCAAATAAAAATAATTATTTTAAATTGCCTACGAAAATATCAAACAATATATATTGCTTAACATCTCGAAGCAAAAAAAAATAATTCATATTAAATGTTTAATTATAATTATAATTGTTGGCTAAAATATTTTATTAAGAACAATAATCAATCGACGTAAATTATTTAAAGCCTTTGTAACGAGATAATACAACTAAAGTAAAAGACTATTGTCTTATATATATATATATATATATATATATATATATATATATATATATATATATATATATATATATATATATATATATATAAGAATGACAGGAGATAAATTCACTGCTCATAAAAGTCTGTATAACGCCTGTACAGATGGGATGTCAATACAACGGAAGCCCTTCGAGCCAGCGGTAGTTCTTTGCGGGATTTAACCCAGCTGGTTACCTTAGCAACGCTCTACCCCGCTAAAACCTTCACTCTCGCGAGAGCCAACTATACTAGTCTATAGTAGTATAGGGAGAAGCAAGGGAGAGATCCTGCTGGCAAAGTAAAGAGTGTAGCAGGTGAGGAGACTACGGTTGAAGAGGAATGAGAAGTGAGGAGAAGAATACGGGGGATGAAAAGAGAAGGGTACTGAGAGTAAAGAGACTGAGGTATGGAGTAACCGAGAAGACTATATAAATGTATATATATCTATATATCTACTACGATGCGTATTATTCTTAATAACCCTGGCGTAGCTACGTATTATGACTGATGTTGACTCTCTAAGCGCGGAGCCAGCTTCGCGAGACGATCAATAGGCCAACTCGTTCAACGAGCAAAAATGTATAAGGGGTGGCTATCATAAACTTATACTACTAGTACTAGCGCTAGTACTACTACTATTGTAATAAGCCTCCATAACGATGCCTACTCCTACCGACGAACTACGCGTGAGATATATTTCAGATAAAAAGAATAATATACTCGAATGTAGACGCGATATGAGAGCATAAGTGCATAACAGACGATGAGAGAAAGAGGCTGAATGATGAAAAAACTGTGAAAATGAAAAATGAAGTGTAAGCACCTGCTGGTGTTACAATGTCTCGGTTTAACGATACCAAGTGCCACTAACTCTATAGATAAATACTCATTTTAAAAAATTTTTTTTTTGTAATTGGAAAAAAAGTGCACGGGAAGAATTGTCTAATAAATTTTACTCGTTAATTATGAGTAAAACTAGGCCTGGATGAATAGTTATTCTTATGTTTCTACATAGTGTTTAAAGGATTTAAAAATTAGCAGACAATTAAAAATTTTTGGATTTTCTTTTCAACAAATCAATTGCAAAAAAAAAAAAAACTAAAAATATGCACATGTAGAAAATTAAAAAAGCTAGAGGTGCAATTTTTCAAATATTTTTTTTTCTTTAAAATTTGTCGTTTTTAAAAAATTCAAAAATTATTAAACGTCGGTTCAATTATGGGCTAGAAAAATCCAAATTCGGGTAACTGTTGAATAAAAAATAAAACAACAGGAATCAGTTTCATTCGTATTTATCTTGTTTTTGGCCCAGGTTTACTTTAAATTATAGGGTGAATTTTATAAAAAAATTTTCTTCGAGCACTTATCATTAATTATTAACAAGAATGTTCATATAATAAATTAATTAAATAAGTAATTATAATTTTTAAAAAATATTTGATTCTGATATCTGTTGAAATTTTTTTTTAGGTATTTAAATGTCTTGGAAATAATTAATTTGCATTAAAAATTTATTATTACTACTTGAGGAGATATTAAATTAGCAAGATTTAATTTCGAAATATTAATCTTTAATAAAAAATTCAAAGTCATTATTTAATATTATTTATTTAACATTTTAAAGATTTCGAAAAATGATTATATAAAAATGACCTAATTTATTATTATTTAAAAAATGTAAAAATAACTCTTATGCAAATGCTTAATTATTGTATATAAATAAAAGCAAAAAATTAAAGTCATTTAATAGCGACAGATAAGTTTTCTAATCATCGATAACGATCAGTAGTAGGACTTAAATCATCATCGGCAATGATAAATAACAAAAAAATAAATGAAGAAAATATATAACTTTGATAAAATATTAAGGCAATAAAACACTTGAGTTAGATAAGAAAAAATATATAAATCAGTAGCTTTCTTTGTTGGATGACTTTCTCTATAAATTATGTATTGCTCTTATTTGCACGTATACCAACTTAAAAATAATCTCTCAGATCGTTATTGCGTAGTTTTTTTTATAATTTTATTATTATTATTATTATTATTATTTAAGGTCAAATAAAGTTCATCATCGATAAAAATTATTTAAAATAAAAACATAAAGCTAGACTTGGGCGTTACCGATAAATGTTTACATACTAGAGATAAAAATTCGGTCGGATTCGCAAATTTGATATGAATACTTTCATTCGACCTTGATAATTTTTTCGCCATTTTAATTGCGCCAATAAAAGTAATATTAATAAATAAATGAATAAATAAATAAATAAATAAAACATTTAAAGAGCCTAAAACGTTGACGTTTATCTGTATATTCAAGGCAAAAAGAATTAACGCGATAAATTATTTTATGACCTCGAAGAATTAAAAAATTTCAACGAAATCATGTGTAATAAAAAATAAATATTAAATTAACATCGTGCACTTGGGAACTTCTATTTAATATAAATATATCAATGTATGCGTTAGCAATAATCAAACATGTTGCACAAGTGTGTCGCGACTTGGCCCTGTGTTGCTAAAGAGTCTGCGAAAAATTTCTATTCAAGTGTGTATATCATCCACCGCACACACTCGCACATTTTACTTCCCGATTTGCGCCGCTAGATGTCGGCATTTAACTCTCTAACAAATTTTTGAATCCCAATATTTGCAGTGATGGTACTTCCGTTAAACACGCGGCTTGATAAAAATAATGTTAAAAAAAAAAGAGAAAAAAAATTAACTTACGACATCACAACCGAAAAAATAAAGAAAAAAAAACACGACCTAAATAAATTGATTATGGAATGGCAAACTAAATTTCGGTTCTCCGAGGTCAGATTCTCTTGAATAATAACTTGAGTCTTTTTTTATAAATATATATCTATATATATTTGATTTTATTTATAATTTCCGGTCACGAGCAAATTTTTTCTAACATTTTTAAAATTTAAATTGCCATTTTATAAACCGACAATTTGATAAAATATTAAGGAAAAAATTTCAGTTGATTCAAAGTTGAGAAAATAAATCAATTAGTAATAAAACTATTTTTATTGAATTGTAATTGATAGAACATCTTTCAATAGTCTTGAAATTAAACTTTATTAAGATTAATAACTATTAAGATGAATTTATTAATAGAATGATTAAATGATTTTCGTAGACTTCAAAAAATTGATGAATAAATAATTCTAAGAAATACATTATGTTTAAAAAAAAATTTCGTAATCGATTAAATTACAATTTATATTATAAAGACAACCTTGGAATATTTTCCACAGTATTGAACACGTTTGCGAATATACACGTGACGTAATTTAAGTGTAAACACGGATATTTCACTTGAGCCATTTCGTGGTCGCTACAATACCCAAATATGTCAAATAAAAGAGTCTTAAACTATTTTAAACATTGTCATAAGAAAATTAAACAAATTTAATTAACTAAATATAAAATAACGCTCAATTAAGTCCGCCGTCAATCAAAAATATAAATAAGTATTGACATATTAATTTATTGTTTACATGACTAAATTAACTCATTCATGTGTCATTTTTTTAATATATAAATGTAGTCTATTAACATATAAAATATAGACGGTCTAGTATTTAAGAATAGACGCCTGTTTAAATAATTTTAAAAAATCGCTTTACTTTTATTACTTTTTTAAATTTTTTTTTGCGACAGAGTATCGTGAAATAAATATTTGTTAAAAAATGTTGCATCAGGAGATAGCAATGCAGTTTTTTTTAAGTATATACATATATATAATGTATACTAAGTAGTTCGTTTTAAAAAACCACATGCTATTTTTACTTGACCACGATTTTTTCAAAGCACATTAACATGAATGTATAGTATACACGCAAATAAAGAAAAAAAATAAAAAAGTTTAAAAAATCTTAAATTGGCAACATGTACGCTTTCAATCGTTGAGTGTCTGGGTAAAATAAATGAATTTCTATTAAACTGCCTAGTCATTTTAACATTTGAAAACAAACTTGTCACAAAAAAAGTAACTAAGAATACGCATCGTTAAATAATTTATATTAATGTTTTTTTAATATTTTTTTTGTCTCAAAGTGCAAATAATTGGGATTAGTCTTCCATAAAAATGATAAAAAATTTTCAACAAAAGTAAGCGATAATTAATTAAGTTAAATAAAATTAAAATTTAAAAAAAAGTGTGTAAATATTTGATACAGATACTAGACGCTATTTATTTAAATAAAAAATTTAAGTCATTCTTGACCTCAATGCAATTAGAGCAAAAATTTTTTTAGGCCAAACAAATGCCGACTCGATGACTTTTATTGATATAATTGAGGTACCGAAATTTATGTGGTAATTCGTTTTTTTTTTGTTAATATTATAAAGCTATTGAACATTGATAATGTAAACGTGAAAAATGCGTCATCATGTACACTGTAGCTAACAAAAATTTTTCAGTACATATTCCAAGGCCGTCTTAAGTCAACGCCATTGCCATATGCACGCAGGCTGTTAATATATAGATATGTAAAAAAAAAAAAAAAAAAAGTTTGTGAAATGAAGAAGGAAAAAAAGCAAAAATGCTAAACCTATCGAACAAAGAAAAGCGCACCCAGTCTGATATTTTGTATCCCGAGACCTTAATATAATAATTAATTTTTTTCTGCATAATATCTATATTACTTTATATAAATTTCGCTTTAATATTCATATAAAAGTTGTCTATTCGCTCTAATTCTTGTCTCCCTCTTTTAAAATATAATTTTTATCTTACATACTGGTTTATAAATTTTTTTGCGTAACCACATTACGAGTTAAGAACGATAAAAATTGAATGTATATTCAGTTCGTTTAGTTTATTAAAGAAAGACGTACGTATATAATGAATAGGAGAAAAGAAAAAATTAATATACGTATATATATATATATGTATTTATATGTATGTATATATTTCACGCCTCAGAAGCATTTATTTCTGTCAGATAACGTCAAAGAGTGTATCGCGCTGAGCCGTGCTCTATTTTTGCAGAGGTTGCAGAGGTTTCGGAGGATTTGAAATGCCAGAGAGCGAATAGATAAATTTCTTAGCGAGCGAGACATCCCGTGTATGTGGAGAAAAATAAAAAATTGCAACTTCTCATCGCCAAAAACACACACTAAAAGATGATAAAATAATACGTTTTTAATATAATATATTTAATTATTCTGAATAATAGATAAAAATTCTAAATATATATATTACGTGTGCTGTATTTCGATATAATAGACGAGTGTTGGCGAAAAAATAATCAAGATAACGAATAGAGAACGACAACCTTTGATATCGCGTTTGAAATTTGCCAAATATCTGGCTGATAAAATTTATTTGTCAATTTTATTTTATTAATGTATCATCGCCAGAACTTGAGTCTCGGGATCAAATATTTATATGTTTAATTTATTTATTTTAAATGTACAGACACATTGACTATATTTAATATTCATATATATGTATTTATATATATTTTCTTTTTTAATGAAATCAGCGAATCGTATAATGGACGAATGTTAAAAAAGAGTGACGTACCAAGGCCATGGTATTTTTATTTACGGGCCAATGCTTAGTTGGCAACGTTCAATGCAGATATAGACAGACCTTGAATTTCGCGGATAACATCTGCTGTCTTATCAACGCCCCTTGATAACTTTAGCAGTACTAACCTAGCATAAGCCAGGCGTTCAAATATTAATCGACGGGCCAGACCGCACCTGAATTTACACAGTGTCTCGAAATATGACACTACTTTTTTTATTATTTCGTTCTGATAATAATATTAACAATAATAATAATCTCTACGCTTTCTTCATAGAAAAAATTATTAAAAAAAAAAAAATACTTTTGCTCAAAATAATTTTGTCAAGAGTAATATTAAATTATCATTTTTTTTCGAAACACCATTTTAAAAATGTTAAATAACAATTTATAATTTATATATTTCTTTATTATATATAAAATATATCAGCGAAGAGCGAGCTAAAAACCTTGCTCGTAAAATCGCATTAAGAAATGGCGTTATTATGTAAACAGAATAAAGAGAGTATGCACGGTGTCATCTCGTGATTATACCATTTCACCAACAGACTTGTCGTTATCTTGCCTAAACTATCACTCGAGTTACGCGAGAGACTCGTATCCCACGATAAACGGCTATAAATTAACGCACTAAATTCTCTAAATACGGTATCAAATATACAAAAGTCCATCATCTAGACTTAATTTAATTAAATAAATAAATAATAACAATAATAATGACAACAAAATAAGTAAATAATAATTTGGAGAGGAAATTTAATAGAAAATAATAAGGAGTTTGTTTAAAGTATTTAATCTTATCCTTTTTAACGATCTTGTGTTATCTCAGTTACGATAATAAATATTATCCAAATGAAATAATAACAATAATAATAGTTAAAATAATAATAACAAGTTAGTGCTATTCGTAGACAGCACAATGCAATAAAATGTACACGATTTTGGGTATTACCCATAATCATTTTCACACATCGAGTTGTAATGGATAACTTCATTACTTAAAAAAAAAAAATGAAATTAATAACAATGTTGATAACTGAGACCTATCACATCCTTTTTATTTTTTACGCTCATAATTAAAAACAATATTCCCGACTTTTATCATAATTATAATAAGTAATTAAGACTTAAGACTTATTTTTAGTTTTTTAAATTTAAACATATTTGTATAACTAATAATAAAAGCGTAGCCATTAAATTCCTAACGCTTCAACAAATAATTAATAATATATATTTATATATTATATATATATTTGAATTGACTTGTTAAATGTGATTAAACGGCCCTGACTTACCACTTGCGCGAAAGCATTTAGATCTATCACCTTCGGTAAATTAAACAGTAATGACTACAAACATTTATACAAAACTGACATGGTGTGAATGTATAGTACGATTATACGATACGATTGATTAAATAATGACTAGAGCTATTATACTATTAATAAATAATAAGTAAAATAACTGTTTTTTCGTATAACTGTTTTATGAAGCGACGATATTTCAATTAATATTTATATGTATGTATTAATACATATATTATATTAATTATATAAAGTTGGATATGTTTCTGATGTCAATGAGTATGGAATGTCAGCCTACCGTTTAGCTACACGTTTTCTAATATGTACTTTTTTCAAAAATACTTTCGGATTTATGTTGATTATTTATTTCTTTCAATTTCATTTTTAAAAACGGTCATGTGTCATAGAGGTGACGTTCATAACGGTCAATATATTGTACAGTGATGCCAAACTCTTCTTTCATTTGTTTCTTTCTTTGTCAATTAACGCCAATTGGTATGATAACGCGAACTTGGTGGTTCAATGTCGATTGAGGGTTTGTATTCATAACAGCTGATAAGATTTTTCCAATAGCTCTTATATGTGTTATTTGTTTATTTATTTAATAATAAATTGTCTTGTTTCGTTATTTAATTTAATTATTTTTTTATCGAGTATGTTTAGATTAACATTTTTTTGGTCTAGATAAATATTTATTTAATTACTTTTCAAAATAATTAACGACCTTGGTCACGATTCAAAATTTCGCCCATTTTAATAAACACTCGAGAGATTAAAAATTTAATTTCGTTGTGATTTTGATAAGCCAAAAATATTTATAAATATGTTTTTATTAGTTTACTTAATTAATAAGTAGTGAGAAATGTCGTCACGTTACCACCAAGTTAATTTCTTTTTCTTTTTCTTCAACATTAAAGTTAAAAATAATTTTGGTAATGAATTTAATGAAATGCGATGTCAATGAGACTTGTGAATGAAATAAATTCTTATACAAGAATAGAAAAATGATGATATCGATGATTGATTTGGAAACGCATGCCAATTAAGAGAAAATTTAATTTTACAAGCAGACAGAAGTGCTTTATTCACCGCAACCAATTATTTTAAAAATAATAATAATTAAATTAATAAATTTAAAAAAAATTTTGTATTCATTTATATTATTTAATATTTGTAATATGTTAGTTTGATATAACTGCACAAGTCGTAGTGACCATCAGACCGAACCATTAACAATACTAACGACAGGTAAGCTAATGATAATAATAATTTGAATTGTACCTGTCGTGCAGTACAGTGGATATCATTTAAGAGAGTAAAATAGTTAAAAATTTATAAAAAAAATTTATTTTAAAATAGTGTAGCGAGGAGTGCCCTTGGAACAAAATCAAAAGAATGCCACTATGATTTTTTTATTGCTCGATATACTTGTACGTATATACGTTCATACTTAACGTTTTTTTTTTTTTTTTATTAATATAATTTACTTTTTTGTAAACCGTCGTAACCTCGATGTGACACACGTAATAACGAGGAGGAAAAGTCATACTAAAATTGTGTATATATATATATATATATAGATATAAATATATATAAAAAAAATTTTTTTCGCTACACCCTTGCTAATATTCTTGTGATTTTATAGGGCAATGAAATAAGATAATTAAATAGGTGGTTCTTACCTTGTGAAGTCCCAGCTAAATCCGGCGTCTGTAATCCGTGGCTTAACCCTGAAAATTTAACTGTCGTTAAACGTAGAGACCTTGGCTCTAACTTAGATATTTAAACAAAGGCCTGTACGCATTTTCGCAATCATAATTAAACTTTATTTTATTTAAATTATAAAATTAACTTAATTATAAACAATAAATCATCACTCTTTGCTCAATCAATAACGTGTGTAAATATTTAATTTATGGCTAAATATTTATACTAATACAATAGATGATAAGTACTTTTATATGTACATATATTTTTTAATAATGCTTGTTTATTAACGGGTATTTATTTATGAATGCAACTTTTTTTGAGTAACATGAACCTGGACGTAAAAAAATATCCGCTTACTAAAAATCAGAGTGTGCGTTAGAATAAAGACTCGCTTTATTAGCCGTTTACGACTTTATTTATCAAAGCGACACTCTGTTTAGTTATTTTGTCTGGGCCTTTTTTTCTACGTCCTTATTTGTAACAAGATATCGCTCGTTGTTTAGAATCTATTCAATTTTATTTACAACTAAATGTTTTTTCTAGAAACTTGAGTAAATTAAATTTAATATTAAGAGGAATTGGATAAAAATAAAAATTTTTTTAAATTAATTAAAAAAAATAAACAAAATCATAAATTGGTCTGTGCGTAGAGGCCGTAAAAATGAAGAAGTAAAAAAAAAACTCACCTGACAATGGATTGTGATCAGTAGTGAGTGCGGCCATACTGAAATTAAAACTTCCAGGCGTTGATGTGAATAATTTGCTATCGGGTAAATAGTTTGGCGTTGAAGGATGTTCTGGTTCGTGTTCGTGTTCATTACTACTCGCAGAAGCCGGTGGTCGATCGGATGCCGCAGCCCCAGAATCGGATGAATCTTCATTGTGACCGCCGGTCCCGCCGTTTCCTCCAGTCAATTCCAGTGGCTCGCACTTAATATTGTCCTCAATACGGCTGTTTTCATCATGCAAACCATTGCCCTCAACTTTCGCTGATAAATGATTTTTTACCATTGAAAAATCAGTAGGCGTCGCGTCATTATTGTTGAGCGGTGGTGAAGGTACTCGCGAACGTTTTATAGAATCGTCATGTTCATCAGGTGTACGCCTCTCGTTCCTACGTATTTGTGCACGTCGCAACAATTGTTGTACTGTTGTTGGTGTCGGGGTGTGTGGAGTAGGTGGAGAACCACCACGTGGGAAACCCTCGTCCGACAACTTATCATGGGGTGGTACGTGATTTGTGCGTGCCGCTAATGCACGCACTTGTGATAACTGGATTTAACAGAACAAACAATAAAAATAGTATTCTAACAGTATCATTACGCTAACAAAATCTATCATCATTTTTGTTATTTATCCCTCAAAAAAAAAAAAAAATAAAATAAGAAGAAAAATTTGAATTACTTTAATGAAAATAATAAAAAATTTAAATATTACTGGCATTAAAAAAATTAATTATTTTTATCACTTTCTGCGTGACCTATGACAATCTCGAAAAATTAAGTGATTAAGAGGGGCCTGGATCAATATATCATTTATTAGCCAAATATAATTCCACGTAATCACGTATATTGATAATTAGACACGTATAATAAAAAGTTATTAATTTATAAATAATTAAATAATATAAAAAACTAATTATGACATTAGCGAATAAATGGACACGATCAGATGATATAATTATGGCGTAAGAAAAATAATAATAAACATATAAATACAATAAGCGGATTAAGCGTGTGTGTAAATTAATTACCTCATCTCGTTCAGTTGAATCAGCCTGTTGTGTAAGACCCGACACCCTCAAAACCTCAGCAGTCTTGAGGAAACTACTGAGAGATCGCTGATGTACATTAACTTCCCCGTGATAAATGAACTCAACTAATGCGTGTAAATCACTAAATGCCACATCCTGAAGTACTATCACCGGATGTTTGCACGGTGTACTCTGTCATACATATAAATAAATATAAAATATATATATGTATACATATATATTTTATTAATTGAGAGTACAGGAGATAAGACACCGATAATCATTAGTAATATTAACATTTAAGGAGGACCACTAGTGTGAAATTTCGAAAAAATCAGTTTTTTTTTTGCATACTTCGATAGTCTATAGCTTCAACAATAACATACTAAAATTTAAAGTGCATATCTTGAATAGTTTTTTTGAGTTACATCTGAAGAGTGGCCGCTTATCGGCTCTCGAAAATACATTTTTAAAAATTGCTGCAGTTATAATTCGAAGACAAATCTTCCGATCGATTTGATTCGAATTGCAGCTTCTTTTACACATGCTTCTACGTACTACAAACCTCCATTTATCCGATCGAATCAAAAATGGAATTTTGGCAGGCCAAAAATCATCAAATTTTCGCGCAAAGTTTGTAATTTTTTTTAAAAACTCCACCATTTTAAAATTTAAATTTTTTTCTGAACCCGAGGGTCATGGTACGGGAAATACCTTCTAGTTTAATAAACTTTTTGGTTTTTTTGATTTCCTGCACTGTGCAGGTCACTATCACAGCAGTAGGGACTTTTTTTTAGCGTTGGGAGATTGCGAATAACTCGCTAAATTTTGAATTTTTTGGTCGAAAAATTTAATCTTGTATTCATTATATATCCACAAATATATCCTTAAAACATTAAAACATTCCATGCAGTAGTTTTCTTTAAAAAAATTCCCAAAAGTCATCTTTTTTTCAGGCGGTCACACGAGTGGTCCCCTTTAATGGCAACGATAATGGATAATTAATAAATAATTTAATAAATATTACAAACCTTGAGCAATTCACGGAAGTATGGGCTGCAGGCAGAGAGTACAACGCGATGAGCTTTGAGACTCTTGCCATCGCAGGCCAATGTGACATCTACAAAGTCCTCATCGTCGCGTAAATTTTCAAATGCTGACGTTATACTGCTCTGGTAATTATTCCATCGCAGACAAAAGTGTTGCGTATCTACCATCGTTATTTTTATTCACCTGCAACAATAATGAAAAAAGAAAATCACATTAATGTAAATCACCAACTAATAGATAATTTAAAAAAACTTATTCTCATTATAAATAATTTTTTACTTTTAAAATCGACAGTAAATAAAATCGTACACCGCGTCCTCAGAGATTTTAGTTCCGTGAAATTTCAAGTGTAAGAACTTTAAATAAATAATTGAAAGAATTATTTATTTTATTTAATAATTTTTTTTTTTTTTTTTTCTAGTATAGAAAAAAAATTAGGTCGTCATTCTGGCGCCGAGCCAGAAAATACGATTAAATGGCCGGTTACTTATAGAACTGCAAGTACAAAATGTCTACTGATAACTATTATCTCGGCGAAATGATAAAAAAAAAATCTGAAAATATAAATTCACTGGCTGAACCTTCATTCGCCAATTTAGATGTCGCACATACATTCATACTCATACATATATAAAATATACTCGTCGTTCATCATTCACACATTGATGCCTTACATGCATGCCCAGACTATATTTTTTTTTAGTTACAACTGTAATTACTGAACTTTTTTGTCAACAATATTATCAAAGAATCTAAGAATCACTTTTTTAAACAAATAAAGAAAAGTTCATTCATAAAAAAAAAATTTTTAATTGGAGTAAAACTCAGTATTAATTGAAATACTTGATAAAAAAAATTAAAGACCCCTGTAATCGCGATTGCAAGTAATTGCGCGTAGTTTAAACTTTATAATTGTCTAAATATCTGTGCAAAGAAAAGACATAAAATATTCAACAATACGATACCTCAAATACTTGTGCAGTTTATAAAATAACTACGAAGGCACTTTCACTGCACACAAAATGAATATTTAATTATGATAATAATAATATATTAACTTATTATCGGCTTGTCAATTCAGTGTTATATTTAATAATTATTAATGTTAACAATGAAAAAAAATTCATCCTCATTACATTAATCTATCACTAAGAATTATCACCAAATTAATAATATATAACTTATTGTACAATCGACTGTCTCTTATTTTAACAGTAGTTAATAAATTGAGTACACTTCACAGCTCCGTTATTTAAAAGTTCCTCCGTTTCTAATTTAAACAAAAAAAAAACTTACATCAATCAAACCAATTTTTTTTTTATTAATTAATTCACTTTTACTATTTTCGTATCACACATTGAACTTAAAATTCAAAAAAATATACTGTATTAAACAGTTATACGCGACAAACTTTTCGCGCCAATATTTGAAATGTATTTAAAATTAAAAAAAAGAAAAAAATTAACACAGTAAAAAATAATGAAATAATTATTTTATAATTAATTATAAAATATTGTTAAACTGTAGTAGATCGTAAGCATTGATAGTTAACTAGTAGATGTCGATGCCGCGAGACGAGTAGTAGAAGTAATGAATAAACCGCGTGGCCGACCAACAGTTTGTATCCTGCTCGCGCAACCACCCATGTCTCACATCAGTCACACCGGCAGAACTAACCCCCGAAACTAAACGTCACAGCCGAAACTTCAACAACGTCGACGTCTACGTCGTCGTCGACGACCTTCCCGCTTATAGCTGAGCATCGAGGATCCACACGAAGCCGCACGAAAGACCACGAAATATCGCGAGCAAATCCAATACGTCGCACTTACACAGACGACTTTTTAAACGAAAGCCAAACAGGCTAATGAATTTAATGATATGATTAATATTATGGATTTTTTTTTCAGATTTTTGAAATTAAATAAAATGTTAACGAGCGAACAAGTAGAAAAATATAATACGCGGTTAATGTATGAGCGAATAAATCGAATGAATGGCGAAGATTAAATACAGAATAAAAATACTGTCGACTGTATCATTTTTTTTTTTTTTTTGATATATGTATATGATATTATTTATTACTTATTAAAGCACGAGTATAATTTTTTTTAAACACAAACACCTGACAGATTCGCGCGTAATCGCGACTTTGTAGTCCGCATTAATTGGTCTCATTTTTTTATCTCATCGCGATTTGTACTTATGTGACGGTTGTGTTTAAATCGCCTTACGTGTGTTAATTTTTTTTTTTTTTTTAATTTTTTTGTTTTTTTGTTTTAGGCAGTACGTTAATTAATTGGCAGTCTATCCGAACGCTTATTGTCTGCGTAGTGAAAGAAAAAATGGACCGTTGAGTGAGTATTAATTTAATATATATTGAGATTATTGTTAATATAAATATTAATAGTATAGTATAAGTGAATAGAATTTAACAAAGTAAAAGCTAATGTAATGCAATAAAGTGGGATTAAATGAGAGACTAACATTGCGATTTGCGAGCCCCAGGCGTTGCGAATTGCGAGGGTGTCGTTTCGCGTCGTCAAAAAGACGTAGACTGAATAGTTTTAGTCAAATAGAAGTTAAAGAATAAAAAAAAGAGGATTTACGAATAGAACAGTTGATTTTGCCGTAGTCGTAGTCGTAGTCGTGGTTTTCGAGGCAGTGGAACGAGGTACGACTTAAAATAAAAGAAAAATGTGGACGAATTAAAAAAGTAAATCTTGCGTGGCGATATAATACCGTGTATTAGATGTATGTAGATGTAGAGCAGAGTATAAAATAATATATACGACGACAATGAGTATGTAGAAAGAGGTAGGGAGTGGATATTATACTAGACAGCAGAGTATCAGCAGCTAAGCAGCAGCAGCAGCACGGCGTTACGTTGCGAGAGCTGGTGAACCGAGTTAGGACTACTACTACTAACACCCACACCGGTACGGGTCCACGGCGTTATTCTTTATCGGCGCATGAGACATCTGTCGTAATAAGTACGGACTAAAAAATAGTGCGTACGCAGAGAGAGAAAGTAAGTGAGTTAAATGAGAGATAGAAAGTTTTTTTCGAGTGTAGTGAGAGTATATGGTACTACACCCGACCCGACCCGAGAGAGTAGTATAGCAAGTAAGCGAGCGAACGGGCGATACGAGTAAAGCGCGAGGGGACTTTTCTGATGGAAGTATAGTACAGAGAGTAAAAGAATAAGAGTTCATGTACTATATGAGCAAGAGAGAGTCTCAAGAGAAAGAGTGACTAGACTAGGTGGGGGGAATGTAACGTGCGGTAGCATCCGTCTCTTTTTTTTATTTTTTATATTTTTTTCATATATATGTACGTATGTATACTCCGTCACTCTTTATTCCATCTTTTTATTTTATATTTAAGCTTAACTTGTCTGTATAATACTGCTCTCTTACGTACTTGTTACGTTGTATCGCCCCATCGCGATTTCAAAAAATACGAGATGAAAATGCGCAAAGCTAACGACTTGCAATTTAAAATGTAGTCGCTATTTAAATTATCGCAAAGGCGAATATAATACTGAAGGAGCAATTTTTCTTGAGGTAGTGACACAACTGCGGGTAGTTCTTCATACAACAACGGCTACAAGCAAGATGTAAGCAAAGACTAACTTAAAAGCATTTTATTCTTCTTGAATACGTCGAGATTTAAATGTCTACGTCATCTTTCGTTCTTTCTTTCTGTCTTCGCTTGGTCATGTCTTTCTTACTCGCGGTTTAATTTTATATTTTTATTTCTCTCCGACAAAAGTTATATACATTTACTTCATCTACTTTGCTGTGCAATTCTCACAAGCCCAGCGAGTACAGTATAAAAGAGCACACTTGACTCTCGGAGGCTCGAAAAAATTTTCGTCTCACTTTATTCGTGGAAAAACGTACCCATACATCCATATAGACATACATTTATACATTTATACGTACATTGAAGAGGAAAAGAGAGTTAGAGCACGATCTAATGAGACGAATCTGTCTCTCTATCCCACTACTACTTCTACAACAGCAGCAGCCAGCGTTTCTTTTACCCTCTTTACGCCTATTCACGTCTCACTTCAGCAATGACTCTCCCGTGTTTCCAAACTCTTCTCATTTCTATCTCGCTGTGGCCCTACACCAGTACCGCGCGATTATAACTCCCTCTTTTACTCTCTTTCTTTATTTTTATCTTTCTCTTTCCCTCATTTCTAAGCCCTCCAACCCTTTCATCTTTCTCTCTCACTCTCACCCTATTACTCTTAAACTCTCATTCTATTTCATTCTTTCTCTTCTATTTCATACACTCTCCCCTCTTTCAGGCATCGCGCTCCTGCCACATCGTGACCCCACTCGATTCGCCCCTCAAAAAATCATTACGCCGTTCCGCGGGCTGCGCATGAACGCGGTTTTAATTCGCTACTAGAAAAGTAAAATACACAGAAAAAAAAAAATTCTTGGTTGAAGGTAAATATTCTTAATTCAAGAAAATTTTTTTGGACACCTAAACTTTCTCAGATAAAGTAGTAATTTTATCTGACCAAGATAAATTCACTTAGCTCAAGAAAATCTTGACTTGGTTCCCGAAAACGGTGGTCTTCAAAAATATTTTCTTGACTCAAGATAACTTTTTTTTCTGTGTACAACCGGCGCACCGAGCAAGAGAAAGAACCAAGAGAAAGTTCCCGGCTCTCTGCCGGCACCCGCGCGTGGCCAGAACAAGGATAAAGCCTGAAAAATAAACCATAAAAAAAGGAAAAATAAAAAAATGAATAAAATAAAGGAGACAGTAGTAGCAGTAGAGGTTGCGACGTTGACTCCGAGTCAGAGAAGCACAACTATGTTAGCTATACACTGAATAAACGACGAAGATAGGGACAGAAATAGTTACCGGGTGGGTGGGTCGGATGAAAAGAAGGGCAGAAGCAAAAGCAGGATAGAGAAAGATGAAATAGGGGTGGTGAACTGCCAACCGAAGACGGTGTCTTAGACGCAAGCTAGATACATCCTTCTTCCTTTTCTTTTTGCTTACTCTCCTCTATGTTCCCCACTCTAAGCACGCCGCGGCTTCCATTGTAATATTTATTGATTGGATTCTACGGGGGGTCCATGATGATATAATCGCACACCTAAGTACTCTTATAACTCTAGATCCTCGCTGTTATTTTCGTTAACATTTAATATCACTTAATTGTTATTACTTATTACTTACTGGGCTTAGGTCATTGCGAAATACTTGTCGTCTGAGTGCCTTATTGTGCTTAGTATTAGGGTAGGGGAGTCAATTAAACGTCACACTCTTTGATTATTGAGGAAGAATATGAACATATGTGGCAAGGGTTATGGAGGTCATTGACCGTGAAATATTTCCTTATACATTTAATCGGATGAATAAAATTCTCTTATTGATATTAGGAAAAACAAAACAATTATTACTTAATGATCAAAGCCGGTGAAATGCATTTTTTAGTGCACGCAATTAGGATGTTTTCTATGTCGCGTGAGACGTCCGGTGATTCAACTCAAGCTGTCCTTGAAGACAGATAAAACGGAACATTACACGTACAATGTACGTAATTCATCGACATGAATGTATGTATGTTGTCTTGTTAATAAAAAATACTTGCTTTGTCTCTAGGTAGTAAGACATTCGTGTGTGGAATTGTTGAATGTTTGATTAGCCCGCGGTTAATTACTTGAAGCTCCTTTAAAATAGCTTGCGCTGATTTTTCATATTAAATTCAGCTTATAAATAAGAGTAATTAAAATTTGACGACTAAATTAATAACGGAAAAAAATAAGTTGTTAGTTATTTTCAGTTATCTGAGCGTAAAGAGTGTAATAGATTACGTGGCAGGAAAGAAATAATAATCTAGGTTTAAATTAAATAGAGTATAGAGTAGATGGAGAAAAAAAAAGAAAGTACATTAGAAAGAGCGAGTAGTTCTTTACAGAGCCCTTTTATATTATGGGCGACAACGTCGGCGCTTGATGTAGAGTACCGGGCGTCGCTTTTGCTCTTCGAGTTCAAGGCTAACCACCACTGAGAGAATATATAGAGGGAGAGAACCGTGCCAGGGATTTTCTACTGCCTCGCGTGAATCACTCGCACCTGCACCGCGACTCATTCACACCAGCCCGCTAGCTTTCAATAAAAACCTACGAGGGCTAAAAAAGATAAAGGGTTTTGCTATTGCGAAAAGTGAATAAAACCGGACTTGTCTATAATTCTCTTTCATTTGCCTCCATTTATTTTTGTTCTATTATTTATCAAGCTAACAAAAATACCTTTTTTTCTTATTTCAACTCCATCATTTTTTGAATGCTATTTTTATTATACTCTACATACATATATAATATAAATCTGCAGAATAGAATCAAGCAACATTTTATTTTAATTCATGTAAAACTGAATAAACTCCAGTTTATAAAAGCTCTTTGATCTTTTTTAGTAATCTGTAATATCGAATATAATTTCACGTATGAATTTAAATTACTATACGGTAAAAGTTTTTGACATCAAAAAAAAATTACCAATAATAATAATAACAGCAGTATAAATTTAATTGACAAATAATTTAATCGATTAAAATGATTTGTAAAAAAAAATGAAAAAAGTACATCGACCCCTGTGACTTATTAGCCCAGCACACCTGCCAACTAAAGTTCCCGACTGATCTTATAAGCATCAGCTATAAAAAAAACAGTATATACACTGAGAAAATTAAATGATTGTGTCTATTATCCTAAATTTTTAGCCCCGATCATCTAGGATGATAAGAACGATTTTAAATGCAAAGATAGTTAGAGTTATAATTTTTGTTAATAGGATTAACAATCATTGGATGATAACAGTTACCATCAGAATGATTACAGTTACCATCAGGATGATTACAGTAACTATCAGGGATGGTAATTATTATTATGAAAAAATTGATCGAAAATTCAATAAATTTAAAGTAGGGGAAGGGAGGGCAAAATGGGCCCCCTGAAATCTTGGATGCCTCGAAATATTTGGGGGCAAAATGGGCCGCCCAAAATTTTTAACGTGAAAAGTGTTTGAGGCGGAGGAGTGGGGCAAAATGGGCCACTCAAAAAAAATTGTAACGAAAAAATTAACTAGGCGGAAAATAAAAAAAAATAATCTTTTCGTTACAATTTTGTTTTTCGAGAGGTTCATTTTGCCCCACATATCACATATTGACCTGAAATATAATAGAAACATTATAGAGGTCAGAATTTGACGGAAAACGAAAAAAAAATTTATTTTAGAGTGATCCATTTTACCCCACATATCACATATTGGCCTAAAAATATGATAAAAACAATATAGAGGTCATAACTTGACGGAAAATGAAAATAAAACTTTTTTAGTTAATTTTTGAAAGGGTCCTTCGTGCCCCAGGCTCCCCTATTAACATTTAGTATTTTTTTACCCTTGTAAAATGATGTTTCATTATAATCGAATTAATTGTTATTCTAATTATCTTTGATGGTAACTATTATAATTTCTGATGGTACCAGTTACCATCAGAAATTATAATTATAACTATTTAGGATAATAATCCTAATTAACTCGAGTTAACATCCATGATCGTAATACTTATCATCCAGATGGTAACCATTACAAACTAGATGATTTACACAATCATCTAGATGATATTCATTACTATCAGATTGATAGTAAAAATTTTACCATCACTAGATGATAACTCCAATCATTTAATTTTCTCAGTGTATACATACATATTTTTTGGCTGGTACGCGTATACGCCTTGATACCGCATGGTAATATAATACGCTAAAATGCAGTGTGCACGCAAATTTTCGGCAAGTTGAATGCATATGAGAAAGATAGGCTACGCTATATAACTAAAGAAATAACAATAATAACAAAAAAAAAAAAAATAAAAGAGTGAGGGCGGGTCTAAGAGTGTACGCATCATACGACATAGAAAGAGGGAATAAAAGAGGAACCAGCGATTGCACCAAGCCAGTGCCCCTAAAAATTTATATATATATGCCTCGGTCTGTCGTCTCACTTTTTCTGCACCCTTTCGGCTCTGCAGCTCTCTCTCACGTTCTTTTCTTTCCTTCTCCCCTCTGCCCCGACCCTCGCAACTATACTCACATTCGAAAACATTTGGCGGTCGTTGAACCCCGGGCAAACCCACCAACGGTTTGGAACAACAAGCGACTATTCTCTTGATCGTCATGAGCGCTAAACGGACGGCGAAAAAATATGTGCGTGCATAGAAAAAAAATACAAAAATATTTAAAAATTAGTCTCAGCGTACGAGGAACTTGAGTACAAGTCAAATTATTCTTTTGTTAATTTTTAAACAATCGAGCTTTTGATATTTTTATTGCAATAATAATTATTATTTTGTGAAAAGACTGTAAATAAGTTTTTTTTTAGAAATACTTTTCCTTACGTAGTGGAAAAATTATGAATCATAAGTAGATGTAGATAATTTTAGTCAGACTACTAGACCTTTCACTGTCTGCCTAGACACAGTTTGTAACTACTTGTACTTTGTATCCCCATTTTTAATCGACCGTTATATTTTTCCATATATTATTCTTGAATTGTAAATAAAGATATTTTCGTCCAGCTAATGCAATTATTTCTTAATTCGGTGAAAAATTAAATTATCTCGGGAGAAAAAAAGGAAATAGAATTTAAATAGAATTGGATTCATCGTAGATATGAATGAAGCATAATAATATAAATAATAAAACAATATAACCGTACTATTTTTCGCTGACCGATTTTATCTGACAACACGTTTATAAAAAAAAAAAATAAATAAAGAAAAAAAACGAGGTGATTAAATAAAGTGAAGTAAAGACAAGACAAATAGTCTGGTGGAATTATTAGTAACGTATTATTTTGATCCTCGTCAATTTAAAAATAATGAAAATAGGTCAGAGATATATTTTTAATTGCCGAAGCAGATGAAGGCGCAGACGATGCAGCCGGATTTGAACCTCGTGGTTGCGTCATGGAGATTCTCATGCACTTTCGTCTTTTCTTCTCCTCCTTTTTTATTCTCTACTCCTTTTCACTCCTACTCTTATTCTTTGCTACACACATATATATGTGCATATGTGTGTGTGTGTGTACAGTTAAACTGCCAGTCGAAATTCACGGACCCGTTTTATATTACTCCTTTTTCCTCACCCAGCTGCCTCGGCTGCGTTTCGCGTTGGATGGAAGTGACACAGAGAAAGCCACTTGGTGTGGATTAGCTGCGGTATGCTTACGTCTATGTGAATTTCAATCTTTCTGTATATGTTAGCTCAGCCATATACGCTCACATACGTACATCTATATATATGGATAGTATTAGTGTAAATATGTGAAACAAAGAACTGCCGAAAAGAAACCGTATGTTCGTTAGCATAAATATACTCAAGAATACTTGACTTGCAATTATTTTACTATCCACTTCACATTATTATTTTTCAACCGCAATAATTGATACACTTCAATATATAATTAACTCTAAAATACATTGTTATTCAAAAATTAGCAAGGAATTTCTCATCGACCCAAAAATTTTTTTTTTTGTCTCAAAAAAAGTTTTTCTGGCCTTAAGAAAATTTTAGCTTTTAATTCATAATGCAAAAAATTTGTTGGGTCAAATAAAATTTATTTGCAACAAGAAATCCTTTTTTTCTATATCAGTATGAAGATAAAATAAAAAGATATTATTTTAAATAATTAATATTGAACAGATTAAACATTTCTTTTATTATTATTCTCATTAATAACAAATTGAGTTATTGATTAACCTGTATATGAGAATAAAATAACTAAAATATATAAGAGTAGATGACATAAAAAATTTATTTGTCGACAATTGAGGTCACAATTTGTTCTTTTTTTATCATTGCAGAATATTTTATTTTATTTTATTTCCTTACATTATTTCTTACCCAAGCTCTGGCACGTAAAGCCTTTTTCAAGCCACTCTTGACCTCTGAAACCTTAAGCTACGCAGGATATGCCTGTCTTTCGTGGAATTTGGAAGCAAGTGTCTTTGATAGAACAAATGTTTAAAACAAACTGTTACGAAATCTGCGAAAACATTCAACGTAATGGGAAAATATTTTGAGAATTGACTTTGATGATTCACCAGTTAAAACTTTTTTACTTTATTGCTAATCAAGGTCGCGGTTTCTTTTTTAACGAAAAAAAATAATAAAATTTACAAAGCATACTTACATATCAAATTAATCGTGATATATATTGATTTATATGTTGATCAAATGATAGATTAAATACAAAGGTCAGGAATTATTTTACTCAACTTATTTAAATATTATTATTTTTTTCTAATAATTATTTTATAAATTTTATCTTATGATACAAATTATTGATAAGTATATTATTCTGTGAATTCTAATATGGCGATAATTATATTTCATTGACGACATTCTTCCGTCAAAATATAGCATAGGTTCATGTTCACCCAGTCGGAATCTAATTTCAGAGATAACGCTGTCGCGTAATCTAGTTACTAAGCGTTTAATCTAATCAAAAATATTAAAATTGTATATTACATTTGACACTCTACATACGGATAGCAAAATAAATTATTACGATATAGAATTATTAACTTAAAGATTTAAAACTGAAAACTTGATGACCTAGTTACGGAGATTATCGACAAGACTTCAAATTTTAAATCACGGTTTACTAATTTAAATAAATTTATTCACCTATTTTAGCATTCAATTATATCTTATATGTTAAACTTATATTTTCATATCTAAAGATAATCAATTTTAAATTCAAAAACGTCATTGTTACAGCGGTTAAGTAGAACGACAAGTGAAATATTAAATTGATATTTCCGTTTTACATATTTAATTTATTTTATCATATTGACAATAAAATACGTATATTAATTTTATAGACTTTCTAAAACCGTCTCACTATTTTTGCATTATTAATAATGATAATAATAAATCATTTATTATTTTAAACCAAATTAAACGTGAATAAATATTAAGTGGATTAAAAACAAATAAAAAAATTATTTCTATCTATAAAAATTGCAGTCAACCGCAACTTTTTTTTTTCTTCAACACTTGAAAAAACAAACTTACGTAAAAACCGAATGTCAATAGATATATAGTATATGTATATAAAATTGAGCGAGAGTTTAAAAAAATTATTTTCAAAATTTTTTTAATCGTTAATTATTTTTAATTAAAAAATCGTTACTACACTTTAAAAAATTCCGAGTGATTATGGATTTTAATTCGATCCAAATTCGGAATTCTGGAGTTTAAAAAAAATCACTCCGCATGTGGAGTAAGTGCGGATTTTATTTAAATCCGTATTCGCTCTGATTCGGAGTTTTAATATTAAAATGAACTCCCCTTGGACTCACACCGGGTCCATTTCGCTAATTTTTTACAGTATATGTACACATGTGGATAAATCATATATGATTTGTATATTTTTTCTAGAACTATGTCTTTTCGTAATTATTTAAAAAAATAATAAATGTTTCGTAGAAAATAACAACTATTTAAAGACATGATAAAATCGACATGAAGATAAAAAATTTATATGATCAGATGTATTTCCATGGAGTAAAATCCTTAACGTTGTTCTACTTGAAACTCACGTTCAAGGATTCGCTTTGCATACCGCGTTACTGCCAACCCGCCTTAACGCTCCCTCTCTTCTTTTCCTTCTTTCTTCTTTTACTTCCCGCGTGGCATCTCTTCTACACAACTATACACACATGTTAAACATCCACACATATACAACATCCCACGATTACGATAGCTTCGGCTTGACTTTCAAGAGAGTAGAGAGCGCGCTGACAGAGTAAGAGTCCATAACAGAGACGTCGTTCGAAGCGGGAAAGAATGAGAACGCGCAAATAACTTTTTTTCATTTTAGAAAGAGATAAACTAAAGTAGCATACGCGCAAACGGCTCGAGTGTAGTATTCATAAATGTACATATATATAAAGAGCATTGGAAGAGTTTGAACTATTTTTATTTTCCCTCTCGCATAAATTCTCTTGGCACAAATCTCTATTTATAATGCTATGTACATTTTCACGCTGCACCATGACTATGCGCTCTTCTTCACCCGATTCTCCAAATGTAAAACGGGAAATGGTAAAAAAAGATGGTAAATAAATAAATAATATAAATATACGTGTACAGCAAAACAAAAAAAACAACAACAAGACTGCAATGGATAATCGCTTAAATTATTTGTACCGTTTATTGGAGCGACAGTAAAAAGATAGTGCTCTCTATACTCTCAGTCTCTGGCTATTTCAAGAACGATAACGTTTCTATCTTTATCTCTATCTACTTGTACTCGTATTTCTCTCAACTCTGATCCTTTCTCCCTTCTACCTCTCTCTAGTGTACTCTACGTGCTTTAGCTTTATCACTATCGCTTATTTCCTCCCACTAACACTAATTATCAATTTCCAATGCTCTCCCTCGTTTACTTCGCCAATACATCAAAATTCGATACACCGATATTTCGAGCCATAGACAAATGTTTCATAAATTGCAGTGCAATTAAACAAATAATTTATTTATAAATTTATGCATAATGAAAATCCAAATTTTTTTTATCTCATCAATTATTGCATAATTAAGTTAATTATATACGACGTACTTTTACTATCTCTAGAAAAAATATATTACAAGTGGGTTTTTTATAAAATCGCGGAATGACACTTGCGGAAAGGTCATTGTGATTCGGCTATAATAATTATCGCAAGTAATAGGCAGACATAAAAAGAAAAAAAAAAATAGTTAAAAAAATTAAAAGATGTTTTTTAACATGAATTATAAATGTTGAAATACACGATAATTTCTTTTTGAATTATCAGAATTAACCGTACAAATAATTCGATTCGCCAAAAATTATTTTACTTATCAGTTATTTTTTTTGCAATAGTCTTAATAGATAATTTTTTTTTATACAATAATTTTGATGAATAAACACATCAATCAGTAGCTAAAATACTTGACAAAAATTCGTATAAACTATAAAAAAATGTCAGATATTTAAAATAAAAAAAATAGTTTTTGATAAGGACTGTACCGTCTCCTCGATTCCCTCAATAATATAGTTGGTCTAGAGGCCGTTTACTATTTGCACCGGCATCACGACTAACGACAAAGGATAGATTTAAGCGTTGGTTAAGTTTGCGATTACATCATTGGGTAAACGTGCGGCATCACGAGAGAGAATAACATAACGTGCGAGCGTGGTATGGAGCAAGACCCGTGGAGAATATAGTAGTAGTATGGAGTAGCGAGTTGTTGGTGTGGTGCGGCAAACCGTAACCGACATATTATCCAGCTCGTCTAGCGTTTGTCTAGACTCTAGCCGAGCACCGCGTCTCGACACACTACTAACACACTAACGTCGCTTTGCCCACACATTATCGGATTACATATGTAGATTCGCTACATGTAGTCTGTGAATGTGTTTGAGCAGAATACAATCCTATATATTACTCCACACTATGTGTGATACATAACTCTCATTGGTGTTACACACATCTACTATAGAATATATACATTCATGAAAACATACATTCGAATTTACTAATACTATATAATATGTAAAGCCTACCGTACCTCGTCTGGTATAGTCAGACTGAGTGTAGTATAGAGTAGAGGCCGAGACCGAGACCGAGTGAAGTGAATAGAGAAGGCCAAATGCGATCGTGAACCAGACAAGCCAGTTGAGAGTAAAGAGAAGTATAGTAAAGGAAACGATCATTATATATATATATATGTACTAATACTTAAAAAATCCTAGACATTCACATACAAGCTCAGCTAAAAAAGAATTCCTTTGGAAGGGGGCCCGTAAAATAAAACGAACTTTTGTTTTATATATATTTATATATATGTGTATGTGTATATTATGCTCCTTTTTATCATAAACGCATAGTATGATGTATGTATATTTTTATATGATAAAAGCATTTTACTGTTTTTGATATTGGAAAAATGATATTGTATTAACAAATATATGACTGAGTATATTTTATTGAATAAAATGAAGCAAATGGTTTAATTAAAAAGTCTATAGGACTTGATGCACTCGAATTATTATAGTAGTAGACGGTAGAAGGCCGCGACAGTTTAAAAAAAAATAAATAAGTAACCTCGTTTATACAATAATCATGTATGTATTTATATATAAATATCAGGTGCGAACGTACCTTGATCGTCGTTGTAAAGAGAAGTATTCCTGCGGTGTCCTTGCTAAGTCGACGAGCCAACGGTGTTGTAAGGACGACGTAGTTATGGTTTATTTTTGTCTATGTTGTTGTTTAGTGAGTGTGTGGATAAATATGCTCTGCTCTATCTTGTGTTTTTTATTTTATATTATTATTATCTTCTTTCACCGTCTGGTTTGACGTCTCTCGGGTTGCACGTATCTTCGTTGCTGTTCCTCCCCCGCCTCCGCCGCCACCGCGGACTGTCTCAGTCTTCTCCTTTCGCCGCTGCGTTTCACTCGGCTAATTCGTCGTCGCTGTCCTCTTCGTCGCGTGCGTTGTATGTTATATTGTTGACTGGTTCTTTCTTCTATTTGCTCTCTCTAAGCGGACGCGCAGTTCCTCGGAATAATACCATTTAGTAGTATCAAATCACTTGCATTTAGATCTGCGTCCATGGCAATCACTTGCTTCGTACTTTGTGTTCATACGATACTACTTTTTTAAATAAAAAAAAATTTTTTTATTTAGTTATTTATTTTTTTTTTCACTTTTTTCTTTACGACTTAATTTGGTCTAGGTTTATGTCACAGTCTCGTCACAATAATCAGTCTTGTCTGCACAATACAATCACCACTCACGTTGTTGAATCAGCCCTCGTGTTCAATAACATATTACATATATATCGACTCCGACAGTCCGACACCTTTGACGGGAAAAAACTTATGCACGTGGTTTTCTCTTGATATCACGTACGTTTTTTTTTCAACACCACCAAGTCTTACTCAATTAAATTATTAATTAAAAATAATAATATTAATATACTTATTATAAACGAAAGAACTAGACTATTTCGTAAAATTTTGGCAAACAGTCTAATAATCACAAAATGTATTATTGAGACCCGCGTATCGGAGTAATAATAATCCGGAGCGATAACGTGCGTGGCGCGGTGGCTATGAATTTAACAACTTGAGGGTGTAATGTCGTGGACGATGAGAGATGACGACACACTAGCAGTCTTTGGACACCGAGACTACCTAGTCGTAGAGTGATTGGGAACGCGACTGGCCAAAGCACTTGATTCACCCGCGGTTCGGTTTGCTGCGCCTCTCCCATGCACTTTTTTTCGGCTACAGTGTATGTGTATTTGTCTATACGTGCGTGTATATCCGTGTTAAATATAAAAATGTGTGGCTTGTTTGTCTGTCTGTCTCTCTATGTCTATACACTACACTCACATGTGCACATAATATGAGTCTCAGTAGTACATTAGTAGTAATTGTAGTAGTGGAACTGTAATGCGTGTGTGTGTATGTGTGTCGATGCCCGATTGTATACGAAAAATGAGTGAGTTAAATAGTGGGCAAGCGAATTGAGTGCGTGTGCGACAGCATGTGCATCAGCACACAATTTTTGTGTATAGTTTTCGGCATGTGTGTGTATGTGTGTTTGTTAGTTGGTTGGTTGGTTGGCTGGCTGGCTGGCTGGCTGGTTGGTTAGGCGAGGAGGTATAGTTACCGAAATGTTAACCTCGTGGAACCACTTTTTATTGAGTGTCGCAAAATTCATAGGAACCACCAGAGTGCGAGCGAGACGGCTGGATGTTGTAAAAAAATGAAAAAAGAGGACCGCGAGAGCGGTTAAAGTTGATATAGAGGGGAGAGTGCTTTGCTGGCGGAGGGCGCACCAGAAGTTCTGTAGCAGTAGTAGTAGTAGTATTAGTATATTACAAGGAGGGAGGAATAGCAAACGGGACATAAGGGGCGACAGCCCCCACCAATTTATCTGACAACACCCCTCTGTCCCTGATAGTCCTCGGCAATTCTTCAGCGCCCCACTCGGCCTCCTGGGCCTCCCCAAACGATGTGGTCCCTCTCTACCTCGCCTATACACCACTGACTATACTTTTCCCCATCAACTGTATGATACTCCTGCTGCTGCTGTTGCTGTTGCTGCTGCTGCTGCTGCGAATTCTACTGCCACTACACACTCATCGCTGTACTACTCTCTTCCCTCTGACCCCGCGCAGTCCAAATGCCCGCGAATCACCCCGCGAACTCCTACCACCGCATTTGGTTTAGTTTGTGTGCGTCCCCGGCCCCTCTGGACCTCCAACCCGGCAACCCGAATGCCACCCTCCTCGGCCCGCTTCACCGTCACGACCATCACTACCACCACCTCCTACATATACTGCCACTCTTCTGTCTTCTTTTATTCTTTCACCCGCCGTGCCCCGCACGCTGCTTCACTTGGCCCGACATTTAGCCTGTGCACAGCCAAAACTTATGTACAGTTAACTCCGCATCGAATAGTCCCGACGATTTTTAAACTCTCTTTGTATAATATATCTATATAAGAGCTCCTCGATGCTGACAAACGCTCGATGGACCTTGCAGTCATCTTCCGTGTCCGTTTTTTTGCTCACTGATTTTTCTTACATTTCAAATTTTTTTTTCGGTCCTCAAAAAAAATTTAATTCAAAAGAGACAAAGTTTTGTTTTATTCATCGAGATTTAATAACTTTGTTTCATAATTGTAAAATTTATAGGGCTTAACTAATTAAAGATTTGCCGGAATATTAAAGAGTCAGGAGCTCAAGGACATGAGATCGATAATTACTTGAATGACGAATTGTTCCTTTGATACTACAGTTGGTGGATAGATTATAGCTTTTTGTCGCGATTTAAAATTCAGGATATGGGTCATCTAAATTTATGCAACTATCTGAAGCTGATAAATATACGTATATTTATATATATCGAGAGAGAGAGAGAGAGAGGACCATGTACATCATTTGCGTTATTGGATATAGATTTTCGTATGGTTTCAATTAATAAAATATCTACTTTTATACCTTTGACGTTTATAAAGAACACTCGATATTCGCTCCTTGATTTAAATCTTAGAAAATATTTAAATTTATAGTACCAACAAATACTCGTCTATTTTAATGGCTACGTTAAGTTTGTCTTAATATACTCAGGTCATATAAATATTAAAAATTTTATCGTGCATCATCTTTGGCAAAAATATACTTCAATTAAATTGAACCGACTTCGTCAACTACTATTGATTATTTACAATAATGAAATTATGTTCACGTAAAATTTTTTCCGACATTTATGGGAATCACACACAGAAAAAAAAAAATTCTTAGTTGAAGGTAAATATTCTTAATTCAAGAAAATTTTTTTGGAGACCTAAACTTTCTCAGATAAAGTAGTAATTTTATCTGACCAAGATAAATTCACTTAGCTCAAGAAAATCTTGACTTGGTTCCCGAAAACGGTGGTCTTCAAAAATATTTTCTTGACTCAAGATAACTTTTTTTTCTGTGCACTGAGATGAAATTAGAGGCATTATCTACTAAGTGAAGTGGTTATTTTGAGTACTCATAAATACTCTACATTATATATATATATATATATATATATATATATATATATTTGTTAAATAAATACTAGTACGTTAAAGTTGATTAGAGACCAAAAAATTAATAGAATTACTTTCAAGAAATGTAATTACTAACTCAAGCTGAGATAAAATTAATTATATTACATTATTTATTTCATAAAATATTTATATATATATCTACATATATATAGATGCGCGCGAGCGCATGTGTGTATGCGTGCGTGTATGTAAAAGTACTGACGTTGTAGCAGATCAGAGGGCAAAAAAATAAATCGAAGGACTTTCCAAATAAGAAACAGAATACCGTTATGATAGCAAAAGCTTGGTTGGTTGGTTGCTTACTTGCTTCACTTCAAGCTTTACCATACCATAATATACAACAGCAGCCGCAGCAGCAGCATTCAACAGGCTACTGAGTCTTTGAACCAATTATTATCTCTCAGGTCATTGCTGACCGCCCGTTAGTTTGTCCTTAATTAGAAAATATCACTGAATTACGTGGCATGTTCTCTCACACGATGTACTTTGTATGCACCCTGTGGACTTTAATTGAAAATTTCCAAAAAAAAAAAATGGGAATTTAGATTGTTTGCGATCTTAAATTTATCAATTGATAATTAATCACACTTACAATCGATGGTAAATAAAAATATGGATAAAAATTTAAAAAAATTTGTTTTTGTTTTATTTTTGTGTTACCGAATGTAACAATTGTTATATTTATTATGCACAATCATTTATCGATTTGATTTTAAAATAAAGTACTTTTGGAGTAAGTAATAATTTATTGGGAAACGTCTGAAAGCTTTTTATTAATAATTTTATTACATCGAGAGTTTATTTTACTATTCATTGCTGAGTTATATGGGTTAAAAGGTTCCTTTTAATGAGTTACACGTTCCATATTATTTCTACTAATTGACTTTAAAAAATCATCTTGGAACTTGAGATAAAATTATTATATACTTCATTTTTTATTAATGCACAGTAAAATAGGATTCGTCAAAATCAACACATAAACGAACGTTTTACACTCATTTACATGTTACTTTAACATGTTGTGAGTGTAAAAAAACGTTACACACGTATATTAAAAGTAAAAATGTAAAAATATGTTAAAAGTTAAAAAATCAATCGATTACGACAGTTCAAACAAGATAAATACTGTGTGTTAAATTGACACAAAAGTGTTAGAAATTCAACACTCTGAATTTTAACACACGCTTATATAGTTTTTACACTTTGACGATTCGTTTTTTACTGAGTATACTTAAATAATGAATGAAAAAAAAAAAAAAAAAAAATAAAATAAAAGTATTTCGAATATCAGATGAAAAATTATTGAACACTGAAATCGAAAAAATTCAGTCGGAGAAATTTTTTCACCCTTTATTTCGTACCTTTTTATACTTATTGATATTCCACTCCATCGTTAAATCTCCCTCATCGATTTCATTGTAAGGTAAATCGAGAGTCAAGTAATTGTTGAGCAAGTATACAAATTTAAATTTTTATTGTTGACTATCAGTCTCGAGTTACTTGCGCGTTTCATTTAATAATAAATTAAATAACAAAAAAAATCGGTCTATTAGTTGACCCTGCGGGCCAAATCCAAAATTTTCAAAAAAAACATTTTTGAATAATTTTTTATTTTGGGAATATCTCTGAACGATCCCTACCGATCAAGCTCAATTTTTCACAGCTTTTCGATATTGACAAGCCGCGTCGAATGCCACGTTGACGATAAAAATCGGTTCATCCGTTCAAAAGTTACAGATATTGGCATACATGCATACATATACTCGGACATTATTTTGAAATTAGTTAGAATAGCTTCCTAGAACTTCAAAAAGTCAAAATCTCTTAGAAATTCGATTTTCGGAAATCGGACCAAAACCAATAACTTCTCGAATTTTTGAAAATTTTCAATTTTTTAGCGGGAAGTTAAAAAAAATGAATTAATTAGAAAAAAAATTGAATTAATTAAAAAACTAAGCGAATTTAAAATATAATGTAGCACTAAAAGTGTAACTTATTTTTTTCTAGTCGTCAAGTGCAACCACACATACCACAAGTTTATTATACACAAGTTTAAACAAGATAAGATTGCAGTGTACGCCGAGTATGAGATATACAACATTATATATATGTATATGTATATATACATACCGTACTCCGGACTTATTCTTTCGTTCTCTTTACTTTAGCTAGACGTGTCCGTGATAAAAATAGAAATGGGAAAGTTTTATTCTCAGTAATATGTATTGCACATGCAGAATATGAATCAACGATTAAATATTTTTATTTTCTGGTCACTGAACTATTCTAATCATCCTTGTATGAACTAACATCATCATTATTTTTACTAATAGTATTATCATCATTATCATCATTTATATCAGAGAATTGCAACAAACTAAAACATAAAAAATATATAAATTCCTTCTCAGAACATAAAATTTTTTTTTATAAAAGTATCAATTTTCATAAACGTCCTTGGCGACATCCGTTCGCCCTCTTTTCTGTCAACGATAACATCATATAGTGAATTCTACTCTCATTAAAATATTTTTATCATGAATAAATTAAACGCCATTGGTTATTGCTGTAACTAATTATTAATTTATATTCAATAGTCCGAATTTTAGTTAATTAAATTAAGAATTATCTCCTTTGAATAGTCAGACGTAGCAACACAGAATAGATCCTGTTTAGATCTAGTGTCATGAGTAGCTTCACACACTGGAAATATCTATATTATAATGACGTAGTTTTGGTTCCAACTCATCCTTTTGTGACTCAAAACTGGTTTTTATGTCCATCGTCCTGTGATGCACTGTATCAATATATATATATCTATATATATTTATATAATGCCACAAATTAAGCTTCGGTACACTCAACTACACATATATACGTATTCTTACTCTTGATATTTGAATCTAGAGAACTGGCGTAGTTGCTATTTAAAGTAATACCTACAGGAAGTTAAATATACATTTCCAATTTTCTATTTATTCATCCGTACAAATCACAATCCTGTTATAATATTACACAAAATGAAAAATCATTTGGGTTTTACGATTGCTACATGAATATATTTATATATTTATATATAATAAGCCAACAATGTAAAATGATTAAACAAAAAGAGTGAAGGACGTTTGAGCGACCAAGCTCTTGAAAGGCTTCATCAGAATATGTCGCAGGTGAGACACAACGACGACGATGAGAAAACCGGTAGCGAGACTGCTACATGACACGACCCCTCAAAAATAAAAGAACATCAAAATAAAATAATTCTTGATCTACAACTATCTCATCCAAGTATCCAGCCATCAATTTTTAAAACCATTGCATGGCTTTTTCTCACGATTATATTTTACCTCAAACTTCCTATCAGAAATATATATATAAATATATACTTAATAATAATAATAATAATAAAGTAACCACAGTCTATAAAAAATTTATTGAAAAATAAAAAAAATAGGCAATCGCTAAACTAAAATGCAATCGACTAATCCAGAAATAAAAATAAAATGAAAAGGCAGCTAAAATACAGGCGATTAAAAAATAATGAATAATAATTGTGTAAAATCTAAATAGTCTTTTATGAGTGTCGAATTACATCGGGAATAAACGAATAATTTCGCAGCCGGTTGGGTTGCTGTGTTAGCTTCTTCTATAACGTCGACTCTTTTCTCATCTCTGGTCGTCGTGGTCGTGCTCGCTGTTGTATTTTTCTTACTGCAGGCATGCTAGCAACCAACCAACCAACCAAGCTAACCAGCATAGCAGATATTCGGCTGTAGCATCAGGACGGAGCTCTTTTCTGCACACACAAAACAGCTCTTTCGTGTTCACGGCTAGTTGTCCGAGGGCCATGAACCCCGAACAGGTTGCCCCCTTGGACGTTCACCTCCTGCATTCCCCTCAGCACCCCACTCCCCACCAAGCACCGCGACTACACGAAACTCTTCTACCTCAATATAATACACGCGAGAGCAGCCAAAATTCAGCCGTCTTCCCTCTTCGGTTTTTACTCCCTCCAATCGACGAAACGCTGGATGGTACTCACATTATTTGGTTCTTCGTATGGTTCCTCCTCTACTTCTTCGTCTTGTTGTATGCCTACTTCTCGACCAAGAAAGCTATGCTAGCCACCTTGGCCCTCAGGCCCTATGCTTAAAACGTTTCTCTTCCTCTCTTACCCAAGTCCTGCTCTCTCTGATATTCCTCAGCATCATCGCGTACCTTCTCGACTCATACACACTGACGCAATCAAACGCAAACTTGATGATGCTCTCTCTCCTCCTTTTACTTTAATACCTGTACTGAAAACTTATCATCTGTTAACTTCTCACTCTACCCTCTACTCTCAACTCTTTATACTCTTACTCTATACTCTTTACTCTTGTCTCCTGTCTTTATACTTTTTTACTCGCTTTATACTTTGGGTGTATAATACTCGATACCTCGACGCGGGCCCTCGACGAGTCTGCGATGGCGTGTACACGTTCCACGTTAGTGTTAGATAATCTCTCGCCTTAAAAAAAATCCTCGCCCTTCTGGCAATGTTTAAAAATTCCTTTCCACTTTATAGACACGTATACACTTAAATTTATTCTCAACATTATTGTTATCATTAATTACAAATAACACTATCTCATTAATCTCTTACTCTCAACAGTCACTCTAATGTTTTCTGGTTACATTTCATTTTTCTCCATAAAACAATTAATAGAAAAATTAAATGTAATTATAAATAATCTTTTTTAACCAAAATTTCAATAAATTTACACGAGTAACCGAGTATCGAGTATTTAAAAATATGACGTCCGGTATAAATTTTCGATCGATAGAACTTTATATATTTATATAAATAGTTGATAATTTTTTTTCAGTCAAAGTTAAAAAGTGTCGAATAGAATTAAAATATTAAGTGATATAAATATATATTTTACGTTAAATCAAAGAAATACAATTTAATATTTATAGATTTTACTCAACATATATCTATATATATGTTGCAAAAAAAAGTATAATGACACCCGGTAAGCATAGACGTCAGTAGCAAAAAAAAAACTGCTACGATTAGCATGTTTTGTCGAGACTAAAGAATCGTATTACTTAGAGTGCACTTTTTTATACATACATATATATATATATGTATACATTTACACATATAAAATAATGATTTAGTAATCTAGAATGTGTGCTGCTGATTAATATCTATTCTTCATAGAGCGTCGAGTTAGCTAGTTAGAAAAAAATAATATAGTTGAGCAACCGTACACTTATATTCATAACTATATACCTTCCTAGAACTTAAATTACGCTGAGTACATTTTATGGCGACAATACAACGAACTATTCCATATCAGCGCTTAGTTCGAGGAATTTTTATTTATCGCATTAGAAATCATTTTTCGTATCAAAGCATAGAAAAATATTTTTTTTCAATGCAACTTTAAGTGTCACGTAAAAAATGTTTTTAATAAGCATAAACAATTAATTGATTGACTAATTAATTTATAGATTTAAGTAGTAATATATAAATCACCTAAGAAAGAATTAATTATGCATTTACGTTATTTAGTTGGTCGTATCATATAGCATGTATAACTATAGGCAACTAAATGTTATTCATCACTGTCACAATCACTTTGTTTTCTTTAGTTTCTCGTATACATATACTGAGACGACAACACATCAGTAGAGTCGGATCTCTTGAAACCCATGAAATCAAAATGTGGACCACCGAGGACAGCTTTTTGTCCGCACAAAATCATTGAGAATTATGCAAAACATTTTTTTTATTCCCTTTTCAATTCTTTATCTCCTTTTATTTTATATATAAATATATAAATACATACAAAAATTTTTTATTTTACTTTATTTTATTTTATTCGACTTCTTATCTCTTGTTCTTTTTTATTGGTAATTTAAAATTAAACTATTCAGGTCATTGATAAATTATTCAATTGCGTAGAGAGACATGATCATTAAAAATTAATATATTAAAATCTATAAAATTAACTAAACTTGTATTATCCAGTTACATTTACATTTTAAATTCAACGGGTTCGAATATCATATTAACCGCAAAATTAATTAACTTCGTTTCTCGTTAATCTAATAATCACATTGCATTATTAATTTATAATTCATACATTAAATATTAAATGCCTTCTTATATGAAAATGCTCAAGACAGCTATCTTTAATATTACATAAAGTTAAGCGGGTCAACTAAAATTTAAAACAAAACTTTTTTTAATTGCTACAAAAAAAATAATTTCAATTATTTATTTATCTTTCATTTATTCCGATTATAAATAAATATCTTTAACTTTTATCTCAATGATCACGCAATGTGTCGCCCTATTCGTGTTAACCAAAACAAGAGGGTTAAAAAATAAAAATAACGAATTCAACGTACACACAAATATATAGTATCATTTTTTATACCGGAAGTCTACTTAAAAGTACATATTTCGTAGGTATTGCGGTGATAAAAGCCGATATCATGCCTCTGAGTGACGTACTCCAATTACACAAGTGGATAAAAAATAAAAGAATAAAAAAATCTGTACACAGAACTCTTTTTTTCGCGCGTTGTGAATTAATCGACGCGGTTGGACTGCAGTCAGTCAATTTTCCGAGAGTTTGAATACGGCTTTTTTTTACTTTTTTCCTTTTTTCATTTGCTTTTTTTCCGATCGACATTTCACGCATACTTCGTCACCCGCACAATTGCAGGGGTGATTTAAACCGATTCGCGTTTATTCTCTTTCTGCTTTTGCTATCGTCCTCTACTTTATATTAGATGCATATATGTGTATGAGAACAAATCGAGTGAATATACCCATTTGTTTTGTTAGTTAAGTGTTGATGCCAAAAATTAAAATTTTTTATTACTAATTCTTAATAAAAATAATCGAACCATAATCGGAAATTATTAAACGAATTATTAAATAACAAATTTGTTGTCCAAAATAATCTCCTGTGAAATATTGTGAATAATAATAATGTCAATTAAACAATAGTTAATAGTGAGGGAAAAAATAGTAACCATAAAAATTTGTTTGAAATAAAAACAATAAAAATATTATCAACTAGGTGGCTGCCCAATTTCAAAACACAGTGACAAATTTTTCAAAGTCGAATTTTCATTCCAATGGAGTCTTGTGAACATAATTCAATGCCTATTTCAAAAATTTTATTTTTGTCAGTTACTGTGTTTTGAAATTGGGCAGCCGTAGGATGAAGAAGTACCATTTTTGACCACTTTCATTTTTGGACATTTGATACTTTATTTAAATCAATGAAAAAGTGTAAAATACAGCATCTATTGCAACTCGATGAAACTTGTTTGTATTACCTTTTATAATTTCTGCTTTTGGTAAAAAAAAAAATTACAATTTTAACATTGGGATAAAAGTATTCAAAATTTTTCAAAAATTAATGACGTTACTGTATCTTTTACAAATTATTTTATTTTAATTTTTCAAGTGTCCAAAACTGGCCCTAAAGTGACCAAAAACGGCACCTTTAGCCTACTTCTAAATATGTATCTAATACTGATTATAAAAATCAAATGTGTGACGTCATAATGGTACCTTTGTATGCAACCCGCTAATTTGTAAAACTAATTTAGAGATAATTGAACGGTGTTAACTCTCAACCCAACATCGGGCTACCTGAAAACTAAAGTATCAAAAGTCATAACCCTCTTCTACTGTTTAAAATCTTCTCTTCTCTGATAGGCCTCTTTCTTGATATATTTGCATTAAGTATACAGGATGGAATAGAATTCATAATTAAAAGTAAACAGTTTTACAGAAAACAACTCAACTCCAAAAACAGACTAATAAAAATCATTTTAGTTCAAAAGATTTAATTTTCCTATAAAACCTTTTTGAATTCCTTTGATTTAATTACAATCATTTCATACAGAATCGGTGAAAATGGAAAATCCAGAGAGAAAATCTAAGTTTGAAACAGAATCATGAACGTTTAGAACTTTAGTACTTTTCAACTTGCTAACTTCACATATAACTTTTTATTGGACCTAAAAGTTGATTTTACAACTGACGGGTATTAAAAATATTCATAGTAAGGATATTCCATTTTTTTTAATGGCAAAACTAATTCGTCTTATTTCTTAAAAAAAATTGACAATAATAATTCTCTATATAAATATCAATAAGTTGCTCATTGCTAAATCATTTTCCTGCTACCAATTGATTAAAAAATATTAATTAATATCATAATTAACAAATTAAATTTTTCTTTCATCAAAAAGTAAAACTCTACTATCCTTTTAAAATAAAAAAATTATTAGAGAGATTTTCTTTGTTTGAATATACATCCCTAGGCGTTTTCTCAAGTGATAGCATCATCATTATTATCATCAAGTACTCATGTGGGTGTGTTACACTCTTTATCCTATTTGTTGGTAATGCATGTCATTCATATATAAGCCAAAGCATCAGTAATGTACATATGTAACAATATATGTAACTGCTGCACTGAGTGCCACACCGTGACAACAAACTTACTCCTTTGAATTTCATTTCGCCCTCTCGTTTCATTTAAACCTCTTCCATCCCACTCATCCTCATGTAGTCATGCTCGTACTCGTCCTCATACCGACATTGCTGGCTCTATATGAGTACACACTGTTGCTAATGTTATATGCTACAATCAACTCGGCTATTCATTGAATAAGTGTAACGTTTATATTGTATATATCCAACATCCAACTCCTAATGATGCAACATCGTTTGTTATGAAATCCTCAAAACATTTAAAGAACTTTATATATACAATAAATACAACAATTTTTTTTATTTATTCTTGTCATATTATTATTATATTTCAATAGAAAGAATTCTTTGCAATTTCGCTGACTGTTAAAATAGCATTGTATAAATAGTATTTAAAAAAAAAAAAAAAATGCTGATCATTAACATAACAAAAGAAAATCTAAATCGATTAATTCAAAATGTATGACCTAGATAACGAATTATTATTTCCTGGAATAAAATTTATCAACAAGAGAACTTGTAATAAAAATTAATATGAATTACAATCATGATCGCACATATGTACATATATATGACTGTATCATTATATGGAATGAAAAATTAATGACTATAAATAAATCACTAAATAATTGTTTGATGATGTCATAAATTAATTATGCAATGTAAAAGAATTTATAAATTTTTTTGTTGGTAAATGCTAAATAATACTAAAAGGAAAAAGATATTGGAATTTTGTTATACATGATATTATTACGGTTACGTGCAAACACATAATAATAATTCTGCGAATGATAATATGCAACCGGATTTTAGGCGGAAATCATCGGTTAGTCGCAAATATACACTGCCGTGAAAATATATCTGATCAAAACCCTTCTATACTACGACGATATAAAGTCTATATACACGTGGGAATCCCTCTTCCCGGACGTGTAGCTACATAACCATGTAATACACGATTATTATGTGCATCCTTGCAAATTTTCGTCAGTCAAGTTTGTTAATGTGAGGACCGCATGCACCCATGCTTACTCTTTTGCACGCGGCTTGCTGTAGATTTTGATGCATATATACGTACACATATGAAATAAATATATTTTTCAGTTAATAATATAAATATAACGAGTAGATGTAAGATAGTTATAATTAGTCGTGTATACAGAAGAAGTCTAGCTGTAAGCGAATTACCCATGTGAACTTCCTCCTCATTTTTTTGGCGTGCTACTGTTAAGATATTAAGTCACGTTTTGAATCATATATACCTAACGTCACTTTGTGAATAACGGGGTTTCTTTGTTAATTAATATGTATAATTTTTTTTAAAAAAGAAAAAATTCACTAGTATGTTTGATAAAATTAAAAAAATATTTTTTTAACAAGTGTGAGAAGAGTTACTAGTCCTGGGTCACAAAAAATAACTTGATTTTGATTTTTTTGACTTAATTAACATGTTTTTGACTCCTTTAATTTTTGTGGCTTGCATTTGAGATAATATTGGCTTCACTTATTTTTTTTAACGTCAATATGACTTTTTTAATCCAAAAATTTAAGTCAAGCTTGACTTGAATTTGACTTAGTTGGCATAAATCGGTACTAAGTAAGACACCTTAGTCAAAAGCAAGTCAAAACCAAATGTATTTCCATATCTTAAAATGTATTTTTCATTTATTGAAAAAAGAACTTAAACACGCAGATAATTTTTGAGCAAAAATTACCCACAATCACAAAATTTGGTACTGTAAGGACATCTATCCAGTAACTAAATTTTTATTATGTTGTCAGCAAAAATTGCACTTGATTTGCATGCTATCGAGTAGTATATTTTACAATGCGCATGGAAAAAATTTAGATATTTATTACATGTCCTTACAGTATCAAACTTTTTGGGTGATTTTTACTAAAAATTTCTCTGCGTGAACTTGACTTCTTTTGTCTTGCTAGACGATTTATTTAAAACTTTTAAAATTTACGCGAAAATCAAGTTATTTTTTTGACCCGGGTTATCAAACTCAATAGTACAGTTGGTCTAAAGGTTTGAATTTAGTCAGCTTTGAAATAATATAAATAATTAAAAAATTTTATTTGGAAAACATCAGCAATCTCATACTTTTAGTAACAAAAACATGTACCTTTTGTCTATTTAAAAATTTTCAAAATATAGAGCATTCATTTACAAATCAATTCTCCAATCATAATACTGAGCAAGAGACAAATTATTTTTTTTTTTATCATCAAATAGGAAAAATTCAATTTTAAAAATCTACATTCGAGATACAACCGGTAACAAATTATTCACTAATGGAAATTTTATTGTAAATGCAGATATTTAATTTTCGTGAATTATTTAAATTAAAATGAGTATATATATATGTATTTTTATTTATTAAAACGAGGTATTCAATAATATAAAATGGAAAAATTGATTATTAAATTCGTTACCGTGTTTTACGGATACAATGTGATGAGATTGTTGTTAATTGTGAATATGATAAAACAAAAAAATTCATGTAAATAATTAAACGAACACGATAACGAACATTTCATAATTAAAATCGGGCCATACTGCATATCTCTTGTATAAATAGAAAATTTTATTATTTATGTACAAAGTGCTACTGCCTTTGTTTGTTAAAATTACGCATTTCGCATTGCAATTATAATACGATTGAGTATTAGTGAATCTGTTGTTTCAACAAATATATATGTATGTTTTTATATGTGTCTCTCAACGGTTGCCACGATTTATATTTATATTTGAACATATATATATATAAATTTTACAAACCGAACATACTATTCAGGTGGATTATTAATGCTGCGGCGCGTAGTAAACAAAAATAATAATTAATATTTATCGTCAACGATTTCCGGAACTCTGCAGAGTTTAAATTCGAAATATCTAGAAATGGATTTTACTCCGACATTATTTTATAATCTCTGTATATTCAACCTTGTTAAGTAGACAATGCATAAATTATATAATTTATTTTTTATTAATACATAACAACTATATGTCATTATTAAATAATTATATGAAACTGTGTGGCAAAATGGAATTCGAAAAAAAATATGTAATGCGATTATACTTTTTATGTATTGTCTTTCTACTTTATTTTGATAAAAAAATTCAATATTTGATTCTACCCGGAAAAAAATAAACTATATAAATTGAGAACGACAAGTAATATCATGATAAAGTGATCAGTAAATACTATTATTCTAAATAGTAGTTCTTTCATTTATGATTAAAACGTGAATAATTACAGGATAAGTATGAAAATTTATTGTCTATACAAGACAAATTACTAATTGAACTTTAAAAATTGCAACTGATAGAAAATTTATGACATGTATTATAAAATTTATTATTTGAAATGTTAAAATTCTCTACGGTAACACATTAACACCCAGGATCCGAGCTATAATTTCAAACACTAATTTTTAAAGTTTATTTTTTTCCGTGCATACATAACAATTATAAATTTTCAAAGTTGATTTAAAATTTTTATCAAAATCTCTAGTCTATAAAACATTAAAGTCTTTCAAAAATACTCTCCAAGCATGAATTAGTGAATATTCACTTATCTTCATTGATTCATGTTTGGAGAGTATATTAAAAAAAAAAAAAAAAATAGCAATAATGATTTTAAAATTCCCTAGATAGTCAGTAACATTGGCTCTTTAATTACGAACTGCTCGGACTAATACTTTTTATCTACCCTTATGATATCCAGGAAAACATATTTTTCTCTCTTTTTCTAGCACTTACTCTCTAAACTTGAAATAGTGAATTATAACTAATTCACAGTGCATATTCACTATTTGCCCCAGCTAAAAGTCGACCACTTGGAATTAGTGCATATACTCTCATTTACCCAGTGAACTGATGCTTTTATGAAAACAACGAAATTCGCTGTAATTATTAGTAGTAAATAGTTTTAATGATAATTACTTATTAAAAAGTAATGTTCTAAATCTACTGTGTAAAAAATAAAATTTTCACTATTTATACATGAAATTCACTTTTTTCCAGTGAATTAGTTGATCACTAGGAAAAACAGTGAAAATTTCACTATTTCAAATTTAGAGAGTAAATATTCCATGGAAAATAATCAATAAAAGTAGACATTAATAATAAAAAATTAGATGATTGCGAAATTGAAAACTTTAAAAAATTCAAACAAAAAAAACTAGTTCAAAATTTTTTGGTACTTCGTTGGAATTGTATTTATAAATGTATTTTTGTATGAATCGATCTTTAAACTTTATTTCTTAGTCAAAATTTATAATGGATAGCCGCGCTCAGGTCACGTAAGTTATTCTGAGGTTGACATAAATGAAAAATTAACGAAAACCGTCTTTCACTCGTCGTACTTAATAACAGCTTTGAATTTCTTATCAAGCCATTTTAATAGTTTATGAGATTAAAAATATGAATTGAGAAATATTAAGTAAATAACCATTAATTTAAAAATTCAACCATCCATTTAAATCGGCGCCCTCATATTGTATTAATAAACTATTTCTACTATTTTTTTTTCTTTAATATAAAGGAACAACAATTAATTAAAACTAATGAATTTATGTGTGTCTAGAGATGGAGGCAAATTTAAATACAAACTTGAATTTTTTTTTATAACAAACTATGTATCACAACACATAAAACCCGCCATATTGAGACCAATGTAGGAGATAGGGATCTCTATATAAACGAAAAGACGCCCTCCGGGACTGTTCGTAGTTGTAGTATAGTAGTAGTCCTCAGTTTCGTATTCTGCTGCTAACAAAATGTGGGAGAGTGTATTACTGAGTATACACATATAATACAAGCTGATGGCAGGATGCGCTGAAACAATCGCTAAGTTTATAGGCGACTAAAAAATATTCGACGTGCTCACAGTACCGTAACTAAATTCCCAAAAACTTTACTGTCTAATGAAAAACTTGGCTTCGTATGCAAATCATAAATAAACAGTTAAATATTTATTTGCGAACTCATTACTTTTTTTAATTTTAACATAAAACTTTGAGTCGTTTATTAGCGTTAGTTGAACTTAAGTAAAAAAAAAAAACGTTTCATAATACCGAAAGAAAATGAAGTGATATTTATAAAACTGGTGTCAATGATATTTAACCTAAAGTTTTTTGCTCCTTGCATGCATATAATCTCATCGCTGTTGCGTTTCGTGGATCAAAAAACTTGTAAATTTTTTCATTTGTATACAAACATAACTTTAAAATAATCTTTATCTCTGTTACAACGAAATAAATTTTTAAATAACCAACTGACTATATAACAAGCTATTGCTCTCGAGCAATTTATTTATTTATTTTTTTATTATTTTCTTTTAAAATAATCAAACATTCTCGAAATAAAATTTTTTGCATCCTGTGTATAGTCAGTTACATAGCCCACATACACCAGCGCGTATAATATACCAAAGTATGTAAGAGTTTATTGCACACGCAAACTGCCATTATCATTATCATTATCATTATTATCATCAATTCATCGAGGTGTATAACTATATAACTACTACACGGTCAGATGAAAAATTTTCTGTATGTATGTGCATAAAAATATTGTCGAATATTATAAGCTCCAGCGTGCACGCACACGGTGGTCACGCATGGTGGAAAAAAGTTTGGCCCTAGAGATTGAGGGCATTGCACCTAAGCCTTCGATGGACGACAGCAACGACGACGAGCGGCCATACGATTCACACCGTGAACCTTTTGGTGATATCCACTCGCACTCACTGTAGCTAAACCGCCTCGGGTAATGATGGCTTGCCAAATATATAACGAGGTCTCACTCATCGTCGATCGAATTCGGAACCCGGAATCCAGGAAAGATCCAAACCGTATATTTATATTACGCTGATCATTTACGGGCAGGCACTAAAGTTTCTAGGAATCACACGGAAAAAATTTACATATGCATTTAATCAAAACATTCACTTTATTCAGCGTAAGAAATTTTAATTTTTTTTTTTAACCCCAAACAAATCTTATTTTTATACGTCGATTCTTATGAGCACATATATTTTTATTTACATAAAAGAGTGTTTTAGTAACACTTTAAATTTATATTATTTTCATTTTTTCCGGTTGAAAAATTTTATTTAATATTTCAAAAGTATATTGGATTTTAATCATTAATTCCCACTAATTATTAATGAAGTTAATTTCGAATTAATATTGAAATTTTCTGTAATTTATTTCTCGCGCTTCAATTTTCTTAATAATTTAATAAAAATTCAAATACATTATATATGACGTTACATTAAAAAAAAAAAATTAATATTTAATGATTTTTTAAATAATTAAAAAGTCGAGGGAAAAATTTCCACACGGAGAGAAATGTATGGTACCTATCGCCATACTCTTATTGCAGTATTGCGGCAAGTACCATAAGTATGGCGTTATTCACCATACTGTATAGTACCGAAAATTTTGCGTAGCTTACATGTCTGTATAGTAGAATTGACCAGACAAGTATGGGCTTGAGGCCCATACTACATTGAAGAAACGGCAACGCCACTAGGGCATTCCGCAATAGATCTTTGTGCGGTAGTCAACACACTATCGGATTATTACCCATACCGCATAGATGTAGCTGCAATACTCCGTCGATAAATAGATGAAAATTTATTAATGTAAACAAGTGTATGTATCATTGTGTATGTTAGGAAATAATTATTATTTAAAATATATGTGCGTGTAAAATATAAAAAAAATATATTTTTCATATAAAAAACATGTGTTAAAAATAGATAAAAAATATATAAATATGTGTAAAAATATATTTTAAATAGCTAACTTTTGCCCGATTTTCGTATATATTTTAAATAAATTAAAAATATATCTTAAAGTACATAAACAATTATACATACATAGTTATAAAAATATAAAAAACATACATCGAAATACATTTCTTTATATAAATTTTATATATTTTTTTCTTAGGTTATAGATTACAATAAAAATATAATTTTTATATATATTTTTAACATTTTCATAATTTTATTTTTTTATATTTCAAATATATTGTTAATATAATTCTTTTATATTTTTTATATATGTATTTTTAAGATATTCTCAGATAAATTTTTAACATACTTAAAATATTTAAGAAATATATGAAAATCGCCTAAAGGTTAGCTATTTAAAATATATTTTTTATATGTTTATATATTTTTAATATATTTTTTTTGTTTGAAACAAATATTTGTTTTATAAATTTTTTTCATGGGGAATATAACCTATTTTTTTAATTAAATAAACTTTGGTCATACTACTATGTAAGCATAAGTAATTTGACAATATTGAATAGCGTTATCTACCAGAAGCATTGTGGATATCGCCAAGCAGTATGGGCTTGACGCCCATACTGACATAGGCTCATCCGCTATGACTATGGTGAATGTGACCATTCCCGTGATGGTCAAATCATCTATACTTACAATTTTTAAACGAATGAAAAAATCCTTGCTACCATACAGTATGGTCGGAACGACCATACAGCATAGTAGTATCCGCAAAAAATTTCTCTCCGTGCAGGAACGAAAATCGATTTTTAAAAAACTCAACCCAGTAATAAAAATAAAAAATAATAATCCTATTAAAAATGTTATCACGGTTCTAACATCTCTAAATAAGTATCTGGGAATGAGACTAACGTACAAAATGAGCGTGAAAGTTAAAAATATCGATGGAGTCAGATCCTAGTAAAGTGCAGTCACACAAAAAGGATTCCTACATACGTATATACATATACACCTATAAAATTGACTGTCGAATACATATATTCTATAGATATATATGTGTGTATTGAACATGTGAATGTGGTATGTATAGTTTCTAAGTGGCTAAGTCAACAGGGGCCAATGCACGCCAGCGAATGACGAAGGTGGGCAGGTGGTCCGCGCGCAGAACTCTTTGCTGAAAGAACTTTATTTTACGGACGTTGATCCTATACTCGGTAAAATAATATGTGTACATATATATGTAAAAATATAGTAGCCCACAAGCTAAACGCAAAATGTCCCGAACGCATTTTTAAACATACGTCTCACTTTTTAACATACATGCAGATTGCACATACACGTGCGTAATGTATAGAGTCTGCTGGCGAAAAGAGTCAAAGAATATATTCGGCGGATAGCTTTGTACCCGAAAAAATAAGTATAGAACGCAAAACACAAACCGAGTGGAGCGTGAATGCACGTTTCGTGTGAAACTCGACGAAAAAGGATGTACCTTCGAGCGGTTATTTGTACTTCGAAACACACGACGTGGACCGTTGAGAATTAGCTGTGCAGAAGGTTCGCATGTTTTAGTACATATATGACGGTGCCGAGCCTCACTACGCCATCATCCAGAGAAAGATCGTCAGCGCAACGTAAAATACTCTCTCTTTTCCTCTTTCTGTACACATTCTCATCTTGCTGCTGTCGATTGGCTTTTTAAATTAAATATACATGCATATACATATATATACATCTCGCCCTGGTTATATTAAAAAGGCATCCAATGAGCCAATTTCCAAGCATCACATCCGATGACCGCCATCGTACACTCTAATAAAACTTTCTCAAAATGTTTTCATTTCAATGCATCTTTCGTACAGTAAACTCTGGACTCTCAAGAATAATTACCGCTTTTAAACTTAAAATTGAAAGTTTAAACAAATAAAACAGATAGGATTTTAAAATAACAAGCTAGCTTTTATGGATTTTTTTTATTGCCTTGCATAATTGAGTGAGGATCGAATAACGACAAAGGCGTTGTCACAAGGCCTTCTGCCCCATCTTCATCGTCGATGTCGTCGTGGCATAATGAAAGAAGCACATTTACTACATATTTACTAGCATAGTGTATAATTTAGAATACTGAAGAGAGAGAGTATAGAGAATAAAAAACAAAAAAAAAAAAAAAAACAAAGTTTAAGCAGAAGGAAACGCAGAGGGGCTTCTTGCAGGCTGCTAAAGTTCCTATTGCAGCGGTTTGTGTTCCGTCTAACTTAAGCTAGTATAATATATATATCGTTGAGTATATATGTTTATGTAAGCGGAGATGACTGTAAAAAGGGAAAAAAGTTTGAGAGTCAAGGAGCGCGGGGGTGAGCATTGTAAAAGAATGGATTTAAAAAAAGTCAGGCTCACTAAAAACTGCCTAGTGCTGAGATAGAATATATGTGTTCTGTAGGGAAAAAATTTATATAGTTATATATATGAGTCCATATGTGTGTGCGTGTGTGTGTGTAAGCAGTCGACGACACGTAAAACGAAGAACGGGGTAAGGAAGCTTAGCGGCTGGACAGCCGAAGCAAGAGCAGCCAGCAGCAGTATTCGCAGTCCATGTTGCGGCCAAAGAGTATGAGTATACTATATAGAAAAAAGTATGTATAGAGAAGTGAAGACTGCTTGAAGAATATGTAGAGAAGTAACTGATGTAATGCAATACAAGAGTAAGAGAGATAGGATGAGGACGCAGCACACGAGAGGCCGCAGAGGCAAAGGGAGAGTCTCTAGAAATTAGGTTGTTGCACCGGGCCCCCAAAGTGGGGGGAAAACCCAAGGCCCCGGCCACTTCTTCAGCTTGCTCGGGAATTTAGGCCGTTGCACTTTTCGACACACAAAGTGGTGGGGGTCCCAAATAGGCGGATAGAGTGGATGATGGTTAGTTTGATGGTATGGCTGTAATGTGTGTGCTTATATTGTGTTGTTGTATGTACGGATGGAGGGAGCGAACCAAGGAGTAAAGAAGGAAAGAGGGAGCAAGTTAACATGATGAACTTTTGAGGGGCTGAGGAGAGATAGTGCATTTTAGGCGCAGCCTTCATTGGGGGGAGGCGAGACCTTCTACCATCTCTAGCAAAGAGAGACAGGGCCGCCTCATCGACGACCACGACTTTAAAATTATTTTTGGTGGTACATACATTCGATTTCGCCGTAAAAAATTTTTAGTGCATTCATTTTTAAAATTTTTCACCAACAGCATTTGGTAAATTAAATTTACTTTTCATACTTTTAAAGTTTTTAAAATTATAAAGGCTTTGAAAGTTAGAATAAGAGAAATGTTAAAATTTTTTAATGACCACGCGGGATATGTCTGGTTTCAATAATTAAAATTATCCTAAGATTATACTTGAGATGGCTTTTTTTTAATCTAGTACTATATATTTACAATTAAATGTAGTTAAAGAATATGTACGCATTTATATACATATATATGTATGTATATTTGCATATTTTTTTTAATTAAGTCTCGTGGATAATTGCGGGAAGTAGTAAAATAAAAGCCAAAGCGCTAGCTTCCTTAACTGCAAGCTAAAGGGTAAAATGTATGTGTGTACCTACATAGAGCATTATTATATTCACATACAAATATATAGTAGACGTAGTCGAGGAATGAAAGCTTTAAAAACTGCATAGCAGCAGTGATGCGGTAGTGTATGCAACATATTATGAAAAGCATCAGAAATAATACTAACGGCACATTTAACCAGGGGCGATTCATCAACATGGCGCTATGCTCGTTATGATGTACTTCCCATATACACACCGCTAATATTTCAACGGCGGACCACATGGGGGATTAAAGAACCTTATAATGTGAACTTAAAACAAAACAACAGAGACCCAAGCATCACGATCTTTTCCTCCCAAGTCCGTCATGTCTTTTCTTTTTTCTTCAGCTTCTGATATATATGCGTTTTTTTATTTACATTTTTTCTTTCTTCATTTATATAACGACGTTGGTTCCTTTTTAATGATTCACCGGGTCCGTCAAAGAAATTTATAAGAGACAAAAGAAACTCGCCATTAAATCTACCGAGTACACTAGAAAAAAAGTAACGCTGCGTTGGACAAAAAACATATGGATCCTCCATTTTGTAAATTAATAAGAATAAATTGGAAAATAAGAAAAAATAATGAATAAATAATGACTCGTTCAATTTATTTATAAATAAAAAAAAAAAAAAATTATATAACTGCATGGTAGTCACGTGAAATATGTAATTATGTTGTGAAAAATAAAAAATATTAAACCTACCAGACTAAATATTTTTCTTAGCAGTCTTTCTATATCAAGCGTAACCAATCCATGCAATATAAGCCGAACGACCAAGAGAGAAGAGAGAGTTCTAGGTAAAGAGAAAAAAAAACATTATATATATGGTATAGGAGGGTATAGTCTTTTGGCTGCGGGAATAAATTGCATTTAGGACGTTGCACTTGAATATTTTGAAGGTGGGGGGCACAAGGCCCTGGCCAAACGAAAATCCTGAGACTGCGCAAGCGCAAACTCTAAAGTTTCTTTATATATATGTATGTATAAAGAACCGTCTATTGGTGAAAAAAAAAGAGGGCAAGTGGGCCTAGCAACTAGAGGGGAATAAAACCACGGAAGTGGTGGGGCATGGAGAAGTGCAACCAGGCCCGGAAGGGAGACGGAGAGAGAGTTTTAAAGAAAAAGTTTAAAAAGACTTATAACAAGAAGAAGAAGAAACAGAAAAAGACGAGCATGAATTGCATTGGACGGTTAGAGACGTCGGGGCCCGGGACCGGGGGATGGGAAAGCCGCGTGCATTTTGGGACTATTCAGTGGCTGTACTTGGGATCGGTGAAATGTGGTGGGGGAGCGTAACATCAGACCCAAAACTATAGACTGCAGTGTATAATGCTGCGGCCGACGTACCAATAGGTTGTTTTTTAGAGGCCCAGCGTGCCCTAGCAACGAGAGGAAGACGCCTAGCAACGAGAAGGTGGGGAGAGTCACGATACAACGAGACGGGCCGCGGTGCGGTGAATGCGGCGAGGAACCTAGCATGCATTTTAGGTGCATACAGGTTGTGGCGTTTTACTTTGGACCCAGAATATCTGTATAGGTGCACTCTGCTCACCGTCTCTCCACTCTTTTTATTTTAAATCACTTACACTATATACTCGTATACGCTGTACACGCCTCGTATCGTGTGCATTTTGGGCACTCGCATCATGGGCATCACGGGCCCTCAACCGAACGAAAGCTGCGACTATGCCCAGTGGTGGGGGGTAAGTAGGGTTCAACAGAGGTTTTCGACTCCGATATTCAGTCGTCGCGACTAGTTTCTTCAGTGGTTCGCAAATTATTTTTATCGTTAAAACTTTGTACTCAATTTTTGCGACAAACCATCATTCAATCATTTATATTACTTTAATCTATTAATAATTATAATTACGTAGACATTAGAAATTCAAATTCATTTGAAATAATAAAATAATAAAAGAGATACATACAGATGAATTTTTTAGCTTAACCACCAATAGAATAAAGTAAAATGTGGACTGAAAAAAAAATTTTTTGGTTGGTAAATTATAATGACATGCTAAGTAATATATTGTAATTCGACATTGCTCTTCAGCAACGTACAATGACGACGTTGAGTAGCATATATACATATATACTCCTCGCGAATAAATTACACATATGCGTGGATAGTAGTGCATGCAATATAATAAGCTGGTATTTTCTGTATAATATATAATATAATACTCACGCATATTGCGTGAAAGCGCAAGTGTGCACGCAACATAAATGTTATCTGAGATTCGCTGTAAGATAATAATTCACGTATTATATATATATTATACTAAAGTGTGTGTATGTATGAGTAAACGATAAGTCTTGTAGTCACAACGGCCATTAAAATAGCTTAGCTACACTAGTATAGCTGCCCGAGCACAGACGTCTGTCTTATTTCCCCGTCAACAAATAAACGACACCACGAGTAGAGCAAGACGACGTTTTATTGACTTTAAACTTGAGTAGTATCGGACGTGAATCATATATGTCTGTACTCGTCTTTCACAATTCGGGCTAATCGTCAACTCAACTTTTATACATTTATCTATTGTAAATTATTTTATTCTACAAATATATTTTGTTTTATTGTGTTGTCAAATGCACGACTAAACAGATATAAATATAAGATAATTAAATATCAAAGAAATAAAATACGCGCATTAATGAAAATCGGAAAGGCATCCGGAAGTCACAGTTATGCAATTCAAACATGTTCAGAGGGTTGAAGGTTGTACACTCTGGTTCTCTGTGCCAGTTCCGTAAATGCAATCGTGTAATTCTCTTCTTTTTTCCTTCTTTCTTTTTTATGTTGCTTATGTATTACCTGTACGACCTTGATGGTTGCGACAATGAACAACGAGGAGTGGCTGCGTGCCTCGTGTTCACCGATCGTCGTGACCGGTTGCATGCACGGGCTTGACTTAACGCGCCGTGTCTCTCAACACACTCTACACTTTGTATATATAAATGTGTTTATATTTATATTTATATTTCCTCATTACAAGATATTCATTTGAATGTATAATAATGACATTATAAATAAATATTAAAATAATGTCATTTAATTTATACGATCGGTCATCAGGATTTTTGAGTGTGTGGCTCGATTGTATTCAAAATCATTTTTTTAAATTGTTTTTAATTACTATAAATTTAATGGTAATTGAAAATTTATTTTCGTTTAACGGGACAATTATAAATGTCGAAATTATTGTAATTTTATTTATCGATTATATTGCGTATAAATTTGATAACACAATTATATGGACAATTTTTTTTCTAAAAAACTTTCGAGTCATCACTGACGAAGTATTCGAAAGTCTTAAAATTTTTTTTTTTTAGTAAAAAGAATTTAATTTGATGGTTACTTTTAATTTAGCAAGAGATAAAATTTTTTATTTAATGAACCAATGATTGCAATGTTTGCTGCTCAAATATATTCTGCGCATAGAATTTATATGCAAGAGTTATATTTAATAACAATATATATAACAACCCGAGGCAACACCCATTGCAGTGAACGTACAAATTTTTAGCTTCAGGTCATATTTATTATTTTCTTTTTTTAAATTTACAATTAACTGTAAATGATATGGGTGTTACTAAATTTATTTTAAATAATATTTAATAAGAGTATTCGTTTATTTCATGTAAAATAATACGTATTTTATAAAAAATATGTGCACTGTAAAAAATTTACGGAGTCAACGCGGAGTGGATGATTTTTTATTTTTTTTAATTCCCTTGGAGAGAATTTCATTCCGAAAGGGAGTTGAGGAAAATAGGAATTAGAAAAAAAATCACTAATAAATAGTGAGCTAAGGCCTTTGATATTTTGACATTTATATTGAGTACGGAAGTAATTATGAGCTCCCCTTCCATAAATTCGCGTGAAATGATTTTTGAAAATTATAAGCAGCCGATAACAAAACTTTCAAAAATAAAAGGGAGGGAGGGGCTAAACGGGGTACTTAAGGAAATACCAAGTTTCAAGGACTCAAATTTATTAAATCCTTTTTTTTTAATGATATTCAAAGTAAATAGAAAAAAATTTCAGTTACGGTTAAAAAAAAAAATTTTTCATTTTTGCGGGAAAAATAAGGCACGGAAAAAAAATAGTAGTAAATTTTACTGAGACTCGCGTCAACAGCGCGCCTAGACCGAATCTCAGTAAATTTTACTGAGTAGAACGTAAAAAATTAATAACAGATGCATTTTTTTTGACAAGTGTCTTGTCGTTTTTTAAAGTTTAAGTAGTAATTTTAAATAGTCGAGCAGTATATTACTACTTAAACCTTAAAAAACGACAAGACACTTGTCAAAAAAAATGCATCTGTTATTAATTTTTTACGTTCTACTCAGTAAAATTTACTGAGATTCGGTCTAGGCGCGCTGTTGACGAGAATCTCAGTAATATTTACTAATATTTTTTTTCCGTGGGGGAACGCCCTAAAAAAAATGAAAATAAAAAATTTCTGAATTTTAAATGAATTTGATTAAGTTAAACGTTTTTGCAAGCAATTTACAGAAAAAATTTATATTTTGCATAATTATTGCATAAAAGAAGAAAAACAAATTTTTAATAGTTTTTATCATAAAACAAAAGTCATCGGTATTTTTCAACTGACAATTGATTTTTGAAAAAGTTTAACAAAAGAAAATTCAAAATATCGCTCAATTATATCTACAAAAGTGATTTTTGAATGTTTAAAAACAATTTAAAATATAAAACTTTTTTTTTATAAAATTTTGGGGGCACCCTGTTTTGCCTACCTAACCCCTTTTGCCCCCCCCCCCTACTTCCACTGAGTCAAAAATTGTCATATGACTTACATTAGCCATACCACGAGATAACATTTCATATTGTACCAAAATTGAAAATATTTAAAATCTTTGTCACCATGTATTCATAATTTGATCTTTCACTATGTATTATATGTATGAAATTATAATTTAGTGAGTTACTAAAACATTATATAAATTAAAACAGAACATTTAACGTTTAATTATTAATATCTAAATCAATTATTTATTGAAATAATTATGTTTCCAATAAACAGCGGTTTCTATTAAATATACATTTATTTAAGTATTAAAACTCCGTACCAGGGCGAATTCGGATTGAAATAAAATCTAGATTCACTCCTGATTTTTTAGTGTAAAAAAAGCTCACGTTTTCAGAATTTAAGAAAAAAAAATAATAATAATAAAACAATAATTGTAATATTCATTAAAAAGATATTACGAAGGCCTGACGCAAAACGTGCGCAAATACATAAAGCCTTTGATTGTTCGCAATTTGTCTATTCATTAATAAATTAATTGTGTGAGTATTTATATACGTTATTATAGTACGACACCAATGTACATTAATTAACGTAGTTTGAGTGGCCAGTATAAACTTGAATGGTCATTAGAGTACAATTAAAATTTCAGTCTGATGGCTATTGGTCAGTTTGTTATATCGTTTACTATTCAGTGGAAATTACATAAATAAGATTCAATGAAAATTTATTTAATCCATTACACAAGTCTGATATGCATCAACTACTAGTCATATTTAATATTTATAGAATCAGTTAATAATTTATACACTTTGCCCACTTGATTGAATAGAGACCGTGATGTTATTCAATCGACTTTATTTTAAATCGGCTAACTTATAACAACAATTTAACCAAAATATACCATCTTTTTGACTCAATTTATTGTTTTCATTTATAAGCCTCAAGCTTTACATATTTTTGTTCCTCCGAATAAAAAAAATTTTCGTCGTAAATTACCGAGTAATTAAAATTAAACATCTTAATATTTTTTTTTTTTAAATAAATTATATACAAGTACTTGGTCATAAAATATTAAAATAAAAAAAAATAATCTTAACTTGTAATTATTATTTTATGTATATATTTCGTCTACCCCAGTACAGACGCCCCGACGTGTCGCTTAAAAAAATCACGAGCACATCATCCAGAATTTCTTGCTTTACGCGAATCTTTCATCGCGAAAATAAGTATAATAAAATAAAAAAAAAAAAAAATGAGAGCCAAGTCCTCCCTATTCTAAAAAAATCAAGTTTTGCCACGGCACAAGGAGAGCCCATATTTCACAAGACGCTGGCTCCTTTTCCCTTTTTTCTTTCTCGCAACTAAGTAAAGTCGTTCTTCGCCGTTCATCTCTACAACCCATCATACATACATATCTACATAGATACCACTACCGCGGAAAGTCTCGCAAAGAGCAAGTATAAGAGCAAATAAGCGAGAGGGCACGATAGATCCTAATAACGCTTGCGCGACTCATTCCATCTCGTTTCGTCCTACCCTACTACTAATGCTCTACTACAACTACACAACTACACAGCTACACAAATATACAACTATAACTAGTATAAATATACACAGCCCTTCAGTACTGCCAGCCGCCAATGTAATGTTTCTTTTATTGATTTTGTGGCGACCCGCGGAAATTACAGTGGTTTTATTATTATGAATATATATGCAACTGCGCGTCGCAGTTTACTTGTGTTATATTATATCATATTACCTTTCTCTCACTCATTTTTACTACCACTATCACAGCACTTTTGTCGTTTCCTCTCTTTTTAAACTTGTTTCCTCTCTTTATTGCACATTTTTCGCGCCCTGGCAACTGTGCCGCTCCCAAATTATACACATATTGCCGCATCGACATTACATTTTAAATATATCTATCCTCATTTATAAAATCAACTTCATCTTCCATTTTATTCCCTTTACAATATATTATTTTTTATTGACCATTTTAAATAAATCCATTATCGATAGAAATTTTATTTTAAACACAATGATATTTATCAAAATAGCAGTAATGTATACTTATATATGTATGTAAGAAATTTTGTTAAAAGAAACATAGGGTGCAACGACCCAGCACTTGCTTGAGGCGGAGTAGGTGAAAAAGGACATATAAACTTCCGGCGCCGAGAGAGTCAACGTCGATAGGTCAAGGACGTTCTCACGGTACTCCGGGTCAGGTCAACAAATCACCCTTTTGGGTGGAATGCTCGTAGAGAAAAAAACTGTGAGCAAAATGTTGAAAAAAAAAAAAAAAAAAACGTATTGTGTACTGCAGAGTGAGAGAAATAGTGAGTGCATAGGAATTAAAGCACCATCACCGAAAAACGTTATATCAAATTTAAAACATACTCTCTTTATTCCATTAAACACATCTAAAATAACAATTGCAGTTCTAATTAGTGAAATAATTAATTGCTTTTTTTTAAGCCCAAATTTAAATTGACATCTATTTTATTTTCAATCTGGATAATTAAATTTTGTGATTAATCATCGCTAGCGCGCTTAGAATCACGGAAAAGCATTGAATAGCCAACATGGTGTTGTTATCAATAGCTTGTTTCCTATCTGGACTAGCATGAAAGGTATTTTTCACCCCTTTTGATAACGCAAATGGCTTGATGGTTTTCCGCGTTGATATACATCATGCCTTGTAAAATGTGCGACTTGAACGACATACTCGTCACGTGTACAAGTTTTAGTTTCATCTTATACATGTATTAATATACATATACATATATCTTGGTATATACAAATAGACGAACATCAACATCCGCTGTGACATGTATAAAGTAGATGAATAATGAACGTAAAGCGCAGCAAAGCCAACGTACCGTATAAACTAGAGCTGATGTTGTATATATATGGATATAATATATAGATGTATATATATAAATATATATATGAAAGACCCCACGTGCCAATGCGTACAGTACTTGAACCAAGAGCGTAAGTGACTCTCGTTTTCGTCGAGGCCGTACACATCGTGAAAGTGAAAGCATTGCCTACCTACATTTCGCCCATTCACGCAAAGCCGGTGGTTTAAAAAAAAGAAAATAAAAGTGTAAAAAAAAAAAAACAGAAAAAAATAAAAAACGGAAAAGAGTCGGGAAAAATGAAAAAAAGTTGAAATGGAAAAAGGAGAAAAGAATGATAGAAAAAGAGGATAAGAGCGCGTGACCGAGCGAACTAACGCGCCGGCAACCACCGACCGAGGGTTGTACTCTGTATAGTATGGAAAAAAAATAAGCTGACGAAGAGAGAGGATGTGGAAAAAGAGTAAAAGAGGAAGTGAACGAGACTAAAGGGATGGTGGCAAACAAATCCGCATAAAGGGTAGTAGTTGTAGTTGTAGTAGTTGCTGCTGCTGCTGAACCGATGAAGCTGCTGGTTCTGTAGTTGTAGTAGTTGAAGAGGGGGTTAGTATTAGAGGAACGACTGGAGCATCAGAATAATGTTTTACGTTTGCAAAAAAAGGATACACGATTAGATAAAGCGAGAGAGAAATATAAAAATGAGTGGGAGAAAAACAGGTAGTAGGAGAGTATAGAAAATGAGTGGGGATGAAATTGCAAAGAGGGCGGATTATACATGAGATAGAGCTTGTATATGATGTATGTATGTATACAGAAATTCTAGTAATATATAGGCATGGAAGAGTGTGAGTGAAAGGGACTGATATTGTAAGGAGCTTGTGTTAAATAAAAGTCTGAGGAAGATAGTTGTGTATAAAAAATCTATATAGATGTGTAAGGGTTTCATGTGTAGACAGCGATGTAAGGGAGGAAGGAACGGAAGGCTGATGAAGAGCGAGAAATGATAGGTATGGGTTTTGCGAATGAGTGGGACAGTTGAAACATGCCTCACCGCGGGGTAAAAAGAGAAAATGTGTAGTGGTGTGGCGATGAGGTGATGAGGGGGCGAAGGGAGTGAGTTCGTTGCCAGGGATGAAGTACGTAGGTATTGATCTATTTAAAGCCTAGAGTACCAAACGAGGTCCTTATTAAAAAGTGGAATGAAACAAGGGGAGAATCGTCCCGCACGCCCTCTCTTAAATATATATAGATATAGTTTTATATACTTTTTTTACCAGTCCCGGACCTCGAGTGCGAACTTATACTTTTTCTCATCCTGCTCTATCTTTTGCTCCTGGCTTTAGAGAGCAGCCCTTTTACTGCTTTTAAATATTTTTATTTTCTTCTGTCTTATTATTATGTAGATATTTTTTGAATTAATTTTCCTCGATAGACTCTTTCGATTTATTTTTAAAAATTTATGCAATGTATTTTATTCAATATTCGCTCGTATCAAATTCGCGGATGAAAATTTAAGGGATCGCAGTGTGATGTAAAATATTCGGTGTAGGAATTTTTAAAATCGCCTAGATATTAATTAAATAAAAAAAAGAAAAACGATTGCTATATTTTTTTATTCAATCAAATAATGAAAAAATTTTTTTGGAATGTAAAATTTTTTTAAATGAAGCTCAGCTAAAAAAATACTACAGCTTTAAATTTTTTTTTAATTAGATACCCATCAAGTTATTTATGTATTGTTTGAAGAGGATGAAAAAGAATCATATGAGCTTAGTTATTATTTTTATATACACAAAATACGTCGAAACTCTTGAATAGTTCTAGGGGTCGGAACCGAGGGATATTTTTTAGAGTACATAAAAAGAGACATTGCCATGAAGAATATGCTCATGGCTCTTGTGAATAAAAAAAACTTTCTATAGTCCTTCTATTTTTTTACGCTTGTTACACACACATACACACACATGCAATACATTATTTTTTTAATGATATACTTTTTTAATTAGTACCTTTTTTACTTTTCGAGTCTGAGTTAAGTCTATAATTACTACTTATGTGCCATTTGACAAAAAATTTTTTTTGTCTTAATTTTTTTTTATCAATCAAAAGATTAAGAAGCTTCTAATGTGCAGGTAAAAAATTACTGTCTATCAGCATATGACAAATTTTTTTTTTTAATCGTAATAAAAAAGAATAAAAAAAAAACAAAAACAAAATATTGGTGTACGTTTTAATAAATAAAATGCCGGTAAATAAATTCTGGATTTAGCGGAAATAACATATCGGGCATAATATGTAGTAAAAAGGGAATGAAATGGAAAAATCATTGAATAGGTCGAGCGCCCGAGCCCAGACGCAGTCCAGCGTGAGCTAGCTTTTGCAACCCCTACTGCCAAATATTATTTTCCACAGCCCATCGATAGACATATAATAAAATTCGCGATTTTAAACTATTTTGCACATAGTATCGATCTTTGTTTTTTTTCCACGGAGCATAACACGAGTGCAAAAGAGACAAACTGCGTACAAGGTCCACGTGAAAAAAATATCAGAGTAGAGTGGGACAATAGAGAGAGAGAGAGAGAGAGAGAGAGAGAGAGCAGAGAGCAGAGCTGAGCACTGGTAGTTGGAATTAAATCCCCACCTTCTAAAAGTATATACCCGGCAATGATGGGGTGACGTGCAGTTACACAGGATGTATAAGTGCGTTAATGCATAATCAAATTCCACGAATCCGCTTTTCCGATTTTACTAAAAGACCAAAAAACATCCGTTCACATGTAACTACTCATCATCAGCTCCAACGGATTTTTTCCATTTTCTCAATTCTCATTACTATCCTCATTATTAAGGACTTCAATTTTTATCTCAATACGCATCCCATAGTTATAAATAATTATTTATTAAATGTAAAAAAAAAAAAAAAAAAAATTAATTATAAAATATTATGATCTGTTAGTTATCTATTACAGTTTATTTATAAACATGTAATTTAATTAAGGAAGATAATAAATAGTAAGATCTTTTCACGCATGTCAATAGCATGGATCGAAGGCTTAAGCTTATGTAACCTTTTTTTTACCCTTTGTCACTACTTTCCTCGATATTATAACACGCTCTGTTTGACATTTCTCTTTACATACTCCCCTAGATATCTTATATTTATAAATAGCTGCATCTTATTTCCTTATTAACATACTACACACATGAAATCAATTATTCAAATAATAATAATAATAATAATAATAATAATAATAATTACTATCTAAACTTTTGACATTGCGTTAACATACACAGTAATATTATTATTCTCATACTGTTTTTAACTCGAAATTTTGGCATTATCTGGAGGACAAAATGTGGATATAAAAGCAGAAAATTTTCTCTACGCATATATTTAATTAGGATTATATACAATCAGAAAAGTTGAATTGTACAATGCATTATTATTTGATGTATATATGTATAAATTTTAACGAGCTCTCCATTTTATAACTACTCGGCGAACATTTATAAATGTATATTGTATATGTATAGATTAAATATTTTTGCGTACTGAAATGGCGAATAGAAAATAACAGAGTGGCAAAAGCAAGGGAATGGCAGTGTGTGTCGACGAGGGGGAGGAGAGTAGTAAAAAGAGCTGGGAGTTAAAAACGGGGGAGAGAGTATTGTATATAGAAATAGTTTGCGTAGAGAGCCAGAGAGGACAGAGTGAATGTTTGAGAGAGAAAAGAGCTGTTAGGAAAATCCATAAAGTTGTAAAATGTGCGGAGGGCATAATAGTACGCACCGCGCAGATTAGTTATGAAAATATAAAAGGGAAGACCGAGTGGGGGATGGACCAGTGAGGGTGACGCTGGTTGGGTCCCCGAGAGGGCTCAGCTCAACTTTTCCAGCAACCCCACCAACCCTTCTCGTTTTTAATGGCTCACCCACCAGCCGTCTGTTTCACGTTTCCTTTTTTTTGTTCCTCCGAAAAAAATTTTAAAATATATGTAATATAATATAATTAAATGTAATATCTATTTATCTATATATATATATATATATCAAATCTCGGGAAAATTTAATTCTTGTTAATTATTTATTTTTACCTACTAAAAAATTTCTAAGTCTCTGAATTAAAAAATGTCCGTGAAACTGTACTTTCTTGTCGAAAGATAAATTACTAAAGTGACTAGTCATCAGTGAAAATCGTTTGATGTCGCAGCGTAACAGGAATCTTAGTCCCTTGATTATGTTTATTAGATGACACACTTGTAAGCAGCAGCAAAAGAATAAGAAGAAGAGGCAAAAGAAGAAGAAGGATAAGAGCAATAACAGCAAAGGTACAAGCAGAAGAAGCATCAGAAGAACCAGAGCAGCAGTCACGCGTGCTTTGGCTTCTTCACCCTATATATAACACACATTTCGCACATCATCATCATCTCATCGTACTTGTATCTGTCGTCGTTGTTGTCATCCTGGTGGTCGTGGTAGTTGTAGATAGTGTAGGGGTCGTGGCGACCCTTATTCAACAGGGCGTCTTTCCTTTACTTCCTTCATGAGATATATACGTACGGAAATTGCTCTATCGAGCAAACAAGTGAATCATTACTGTCAAATCAGTATGTGCTGTTTACTTACTAAACTTATTCATCAAACAACCAACTTCCTATTTTTATTATTATTTATTACAAGATCTATATAATAAACAAACAATAAATTATTCACTTATTAATTTTTACAATAAATATTAAAACTTGATCAATTATTTCCAATAGAAACTTTGAAAATTTATTACCAGCTTAATAAACTAATAAATATTTATTGCAAGTGAAAAAACGTTAATTAATTTCCTACGGCATTAAAATATTAACAATCTCCCGATAATACAAAATGAAAAAAAATATATACTTGAAATAGACTTTGGAAAGAATGTCTGGCTATGCAAAGGGATTACCTACTAGGTACATACTACTAGTCGGAGCATATCCGAGTAAAGGAAATAAAAATAAAAGGTTCATTCATCGAACGCGCTCGAGTTAATTGAATTTCTCGACGAAACAAAGAAGGTAAAAGACTTGTTCTCGAATTTATCGAATAGACGACGACAACTACGATATCTATATATCTATAGACACATACTATTGGACTGAGAACGAGGTGACGCTGGTGGAGTACCGGTGGCATCAGTACCAGTAGCACCAGTCTCGGCACAGAGAGAGCATCCAATTTCCATCTTGCCTAACAGTTTTTTCTCTAATGCTGTATAGGTATATCGCGAAAAGATCGTATATAGGATTTTCATCGAGTAATGCCAAGTAGTATAGCAGACGAACATCTCAGTTGGATCATAGGATCGATAATGTATGAGACGCCCACTAGTACCTTCAGTACCACCGCGCACCGGTGTGCTCATGCATAATTCAATCAGAGTTAGACTAGAAACGTCAATACAGCTCGCAGATTATTTCTTTTCCCGGGCTACTGCCTTTCTCTCGTTATTCCTCCTTCTTTATCATTTTTTCTTTCTTCATCACTCAGCCCTTCCTTTTCCATCATATACACATCACATACATACATAGTCATCTACATAAATGTATATGTATATACATAGATTATATTATATATACTTCCCTTTCATATTTCCTCTCCTTCTCCCCCAAATGTACATTACTTATGTTAGCTTAGAATTTCTCTCTCTCAAGCCCGCGCTTTTTCTCTCAGCTCTTATTCTACCTCTCGTTACTCCCCTTCGTGAATCATTAATCCAACCCTCTGACTTTCTTTTATATTCCAATTAATTAGTCTGTACATTGTAATCCATTTGGAGATTATATTTTTTTAATTTCAACAAAATTATTCATGCATTTCAATGCATGTTAAATTTTTTTTTATAAACTTTTATTAACTCAAACTTTTACGTTACGCCGATGAAAAATTCATCGTTATAAAGACTGTTATTATACTCGGTACGAAAAAAATTAAAATAAAAAAAAAAAATTATAATTCGCAATAGTTAATTTTTTTTTAATCATTCCGTTGGTTTTTCTCGTTCTTACCAATTACACAAGTTATTAATATTTTTTTAATGACTGAAATAAATTCCATGCTTAATTTATTAATTATCGTCATAAATTAATTATAACACACATTGATAAGTATTTAAATCAACTTTATTTATAATTAATTACAAATCTGTAATAAATATTTACGATAACTAATAATTCATGTTCTTGTTATAAAAGTAATTAAAAAAAAAAAAATTACAAATTATACTTATACTATATATAAAATAAAAATATAATTTTCCGACAATAAAAACTAATAAATTTTTCCTTTGAAAAAAATTTTCTCATTAACCCGAAAGAGAGTCGAAACGACATTATTGTCCTTATAGACTATACTCTAGACCCAAGATTCTATTCTACATCAGAACTTGTAGCCTGGGTAAAAAAAGTTTAAAAAAAAATATTGCATTACATTTGGCTTTAATAGTATCCTTTGACGATCAACCATCAACATGAGCCTTTAATCTAGCTCGTACAAAGGCCTCATCGCACACTTATTTTCCACACATCCACAGACCCACGTTTACACACATTCACACACTCGTGATATGGTGGTTTAAGCTACTTGCCTCATGCGCTTAATATGCGACGGTAGAAAATACTCACCGACAAAAAAATAAATAATAATAACAGTAATACAATAAAGTAACTCGTGTAAAATGTAAAACCTGTTATCCACATTTATATGTGTACATATATATGACTGTAGCATAACGGCGTAGACATAGACAACGCGACGTAATAATATCACGTGGCTTAAAAAAAGACAGGTTGCAATGGAGCTTACAAGGCTCCGGATCTCTTTCTTCTCTGCTCACATCACTCATCTATACGCCCTCAACAACGCACAATGAGAATTATTACTATCAAGCCAGAGAGCATTAGTATAAGTGTGCGTACAAGTGAGTGGTGTGAGTAGCGTAAAAGGGTGACGTAAGGGGTTGGCTAAAGAGAAGAAAGGATGAAAAATAAAAGGGCTGGTAGATCCTAGCGGGTTTTTCAATGCGCTGAAGCACCTCACGCCATGAGCCTATGTTTTACACGGTAGTTGAGAGTTTGTTCTTCTCTTTTTCGCGATATATACACCAGATCCTCATCCTCATTCTCGTCCTCATCCTCAACCTTATCCTCGTCCTCGTCCTCGTCCTCATTCAGGCGCCCCAACTCAAACGTACCAGCCATCATTCATCCCTCTCGCACTTTATCCATTTTCATTCCACTTCCTATCCCTTCTACCTTCATACTTTTTTATATTTTAACCATCTACTCACCACTACAATACACCCACTACATACATATCTACAAGTTCACTTCTTATCCTCGTTCGCTTTACATTCGCATATTCGACGGCCCTAAAATTTTCCTCTTTTACTCCGTGCGCCTCCTCGCTGCTGCTACCGCTGCTTTTATACTCACCCCCGTATTATCTGATCCCACTCTACGTCATCATAGCTTTCTATGGTACCCTCCAGTATCATACACAGCAGTGGCAGAGAACCCTGCCCCACTCTCTTTATCTTAGTTTCCCAGCGAGCAGAACGCGCGACTAGTACTGATAAAAAAGGAAAAAGTTTTAGTGGACGAGAGCGAGAAAAAGGGAGTAAAGGTAGAGTAGAAAAAGAGGATACGTGTGTTTTATCTTTTTCTTTAAGCTCTTGAGGCCGCCATCATCTTCGAGCCGGCTCGTATCGTAGCAAAGAGGAAAATGAAAATGAAAGTGAAACTGTTGAGCAGAGTACAGAGTATAGAGTCTCAACTCTACCCGAGTCTTGTCATAGTTTTGTAGTAATCAGGGCTGTAGCCGTGGATGCTGGTGTAGTAGTACTACTAAGGTCCTAGCTCACAACTCAGCTTCGTACCACCCTTCTAATTTTCCCACCCCTTTTAACTAAAATTAAAATCAATAGTGGCACCACGTGCCTGGAGACCCCGGGCTGGGACACCACCCCTCATTGCTTTACCGTGCGCGCTCGAGAATCCGCCACCTCAAAACCCACCCCTCTGATGGAGGAGCACACAACTGCCAAACTCTCTTTTATTTAAAATACTTGCTACAACACGTAGTCTTGCGACACATACATTTACATATATATCTATATCTATATCTATATACTCATACTTTAGCTGTTGTACCTCGTACACATTTTTGTCCTTGTCTCTTCCTTATTCCTATGAAAATGTTTTCAAACCGTTATTTTGTATGACGGAATTTCAATATTCACTTTTATCAAGTATATACAAAACCAACGATATTATATATTAAATACATACATACATATATTTATATAAATATAAATATCTTTGTGAGCTTACGGATGATATGTCTCGGAGTACGGACGATTGTACGGTACACTCGTCATATTCCGCTTCTCTTTCCACCTTTTGCCGCGTCGCTTTATTCACGATTCACGCGCGTCTTTATTTCCATGAGAGAATCCGAGTTGAGTGGAGTGGAGTAGAGTGAAGCGACGTGTTGTTGTTGTTGTTTATGTTGATGCCAATGTCGTTGGTAGTCGTGGCTTATACTTTTCTTTATATCGTATTACCGCCACACGTCGACGCTACTACTCGATTCAATTGTCTCGACGCGGACTGCTGCTACCTGTCTCGCGGTGCATACGATAAATATGTACACATATCTATATTTATATATAAACATATATATAACAACACACCGACGTTTAACGTCAATATTGATATCCCTTTTATTTAAAATTTTTTATCAGGATTTTACATGTAAATAAATCAATCTTGAGTTATTATTTATATATTTATTATTAAATAGTAAATTTTTAAAATAATTTTCTTGTAACTGAGTTGATATTTATGCGTTCAAGTAATCAAGTATGTCATTGTAATTATTATGTGTACGTAAGCTTATATAATAAGCATCTCATTGTAAGTTAAGATCGATGAACTTTATACATATGCATATATTGTGGGATGAAAGCCCTTTTACTAACAAGTGGAATTACCATTCTCGTCATGAACGATCGAGTGGTCGACACTTGCCCGGATACGGAAGTACTCGATCGACCTTCTCTGCTCACACCCCTTGACATTCTGGCCTCTTGTGTCTTACCCTTCAGTATAATACAGTATAAACCCACGTAAACACCCGCTCTAATGGCGCGTACAACTACGGGCGAGTAACAGGTAAGGTTGAATCCGCGGGTAAAAGCATACAGGTGGCCGAACATGCTTTAGCCGGCTCTATGCTGCTATATATGTTGCTGCTACTACTGCTGCTGTTGCTGCTGCTATACATACATACATACATACATTTATATATATAAAGTGCGGGTTTCCACGGCCATATGTTTACAAACACGATGAAAGACGGTATACGATCAACTGTCGAGAATGTGGATACAAAAGAGAGACCAGAGTTTGTATTAATGTGTATGTGCGAACGCTGCACTGGATGCTGAGAGAGTGAATCTGGAAAAGCAGGCACACTGTGTAAGTGAGCGAGCTAAAGAGTGTGTAAGTGAGTAGTAAGCGGGAGTGAGAGTGAAATAGAGAAAGCGAGAGAGGGTTTGAAAACTCAAAAGGGTAGAGTGGATGATGTAGTCTCCGTACCGAGTTGTGAGGGTAAGAGTGGGATGAACGGTACAGTATCGGAAAACCAGTCAACACATCCGTCTGTTTCTCACTCACGAGTAAGCAGCTAACTCGCATCACATCTCATCCCTCTTTCACCCCTACCTGCACACACGCCGTTATCCGAGAGTCTGCTTGTCGCGCACTGCCAGTTGCCGAAGGGAATTTCCTCGAGAATTAAATGCGAGTGGACTACTGTATTACATGCCAAAGAACGATGGGAATTGGAAGAGGTATGCTGTCCCTGACTCCTTAAATCTTCGTTTATCCCATGTTTGTAAGCAATCTTTTACTCAGAAAAAGTTATCCTGTGTGTTTATCGTTCATGAGAATTAATTTGATTTTCTGTTAATTATTTATTAATAAAATTTTTTATTTTGCGATGGAGAATAATTTCGATGAAATTAAAATTATTATTACCAATTTACTGCTTTTAATTTATTACAACGAGTTCAATGAGTAATTATTGCAATTTATAAAATTAGTTATTCATTGATTTATAATTGGAAAATATAATTATTGAAGCTTTCATTAAATTTTCAAGTATTAATTAAAAAAAATTTTTTATGATTTATTCATTAGCTTGAGTTTGTTTATTCGATTGATTGAAAAGCTGATTAATATTAAAATATATTGTTGAACATTGCAAAGATTGTGAAATGTAAAATTAAATTTGTATTGTAATATCGTTATGTGATAGAAGCAATATAAATTATTAATATTTGAATAATGAAAATTTAAAAGTAATAAATATCATTTGTTTGCATAGACGTGGAATTTTCCTACAATTTTATGTATATATATATATATATATAGATGGATGTAATTTTGATAACATTAATGTAATAAAGATAAAAATGGTATTAATGATAATGATTATATATAGTACGTGCATGGATGATACAAAGGTACCAACAGAAGTTTGATTTTTCAAACGAATGGTAAATTGACACATGAACCATGGAATTCAGTACGCACCAGCACACACGGCAATATCACCCTTTCGATAATTTGAGCGCGATATCGCGGTGTTGTTGTCGGCCAACAATAAAATCGGGTCCAGCCGAATGCACTTTTGAAATAAATCATACAGCGAGATGTGAACTGGAAAAAACCTTATAAAATATATATATACATACATATACAACCAATGACCAAGTGAGCCCATCCAGTATACATCCCACGATAACGCAGTTTATCAACTTTGTTACATTTATTATTTATCGCTGAAAATATCCCTATAAATATATATTAGGCCAGCATCTGTGTAAATTCATTAAATATGTAATAATTCATGAAATCTGAATTTTATCATTACACTAGTCCATATTCGTATTTGCAAAAAGTATAAAACTCAATAACCAATGTCCGAAAAACAAAAACTAAAATATACTCCACACTTTTTTAAAAAATCGAAAATTTTTATATTAATCTACTCAAACCTAGATATCGATCTTGATACGATAGCAGTCAAAAAAATGAAACCATGAAAAAAAAATAAAAAACTTATTTTCATGATTTCAAAAACACTTTATAAAAGCTCTCAAAATTTCAATTTCGATAAAAATCAAACTAATGTATTTTTATTTCGTTATCAAACCTCAACAATCCTACGTTTGTAAACATCAATAATAAACAAGCAAACAAAAAAATTGTTCGAATAAAAAATAAAAAAAAAAAAAACAACCGCATAACCAAATAATTTCCGCTTGTCATATTTGTACTATAATTGATGGACGATAACTGATTGACCAATCGTTCATCTATCCATCCTGTCCGAGTACTTCTTTTTATCCCCATCAACGCAATTAAACATCAACACGCATCAACTATTACAAAAATTGAATTTCACCATGCATTACATTTTTATCATTCATTTATTTATTTTTCCTGATCACTGAAATGGAATGCAATGTTGAAAGTAATATCTCATCGATGGGGTTAAAAGTTGCATAAAAAAAAAAACTTTTAACAAAATTACTACATGGAAAGTCACCCGAAGCCACCAATGGGATCGATAGCGTTTACTTTTGACAAAAATAAAAAATTTTAATCCCATAAATAAAATCTTCTATCACAAATTAAAAAGTCCAAAGCGTTTGTATCTTTTACTTATGGAATAGTAATTTTTCACTTATAGCAAAATTTTGAGATCTATTTTTTTCTGTGTTCTAAAATATTCAATCGGTTCCTTCGTAAAAAGAACAATAATTTTAATAGCTAAAGTAATTAGGGCTCTCATTAATGGGATGAAATTGAATCAAAGCAATAAAAATCATCAAGAAGATATTGAGCATTGATGAATGCTACGAAATGCATCCACCAATAGTTGAATTATTAGTCGCAGTAACAACAAAAACGCGTATGTATGCTAGTTACCGTTTACCGCGTTTTACAGAGACGCCGCATATTTACGCTTCAAGCAGGGAGGGATGGGGGTGTTGTACTCAGCTACTGTTGCCGTTACTACTCAGCAATATAACCACCCCTACAACGCCATTCTACAATGCTATGGTATTGATTTAAAAGAGTACATTCGTGTTTTCATAATGTTGTATCTCTGTATGTAGTGTGTAGGCATCGACGCCCACTTTACCCTACTGTGTTGTAAAACCCAGCGCTATCCGCAACCCCTAAACGAATGAACGAGCTGGTAGGCACTTTTAGCACCCCCCCACCTCATGATATTACCAGTGCAGACTGTCCAATTAAATCTTCGCTAATCGTTGATTAAATGTCACTGCTGTTTTTTTTAATTTTTTTTTTTTACTTGTGCTTTTGATTTAAAAATAAAATACAGAGTGAGGCGGAGGATTTAATTAATGATGTCAAAATTAGATTTACATAGGCATTATTTTCGACTCAATGAATTTTTTTTAGCTGGAAAACGTTATTTTAGAATGTTTTGACAGTTTTTTCACTTGAGCGCTTCATAAAATTACTGATTGGACGTGGAATGACTTGGCAATATGTTCCGCAATGCGGTGAACTCAATTGTTGACTTATTATAATTCAAAACATATTTTTGTTTTTTTTTTTTTTTTTAATCCGGTGTAAATAATAAAGAAACAGGCCATTGATATTTTATTTAAAAATTAAATGAGTTTTTGTTTTGGAAAATTTTAATCCGAGTATTAGGGTGGATTTAAAGTTAAAAGGGTTACTTTGTTAGTGAGAATTAAAATGTTGATAAGGGCCGGAGTGGATTGGAAGGGATGTGTATTATGAGCGGTTTTTACTATTGATTATAGAATTAAAAACGCGCATGTATAATTCGATGAGACGCGATTCGTTTTGTATATTTCTGTTGGAGGCGCGCCACGATTTGAGAAATACGTTACTCTGTTATCAGTAGTGCGATGTTTTGAAGGCAGGTGGCGGTAAATGAGAATTTCTGTTACCCTTAAAAGCTACCCTTGAACCAGTGGTAAAGCTCAGGGTATGCTCTGACAGATAGAGCTTTTTCTGAGAGTTGACACAGACGATTTTTCTGTTAGTTACCGACAGTAATATATCTGCGGTTGTAATTGAATTTTTCTACTGAAAAAATTTATGGAAATTTTATTTAAAATCTTAACACTGGTGTTAGATATCAATTTTATTTCTCTTTGTCATTAAAATTTTTTTTTACCTAGACTAATAATAAAAACGTTCGGGTGTTTAAGTATCCATGTTTTAATCATCGGTAATTTATTTTTAAAAATAAATTAAAATTAGCATTAATTTAATTTTCGCACATTCTTTGTTGATATTTTATGTCATATTATAGTAATTATCATGAAAGTAATACCGATTATTATTTGAAAGTTTTCATTTATAAATTTTTGATTTACTGTACGTGCCTTCTTACAAAAAAAAAATCAATTTTTCTAAAAAAATTATAAATTCTTTACGTATGATAAATTTGATTTTCAATATTTCTTTATAAGTACTTTTACTTTGATTGCTAATTTAAATGCTAATTAACGAAAATTAGCATTTTAATATTTTACTGCAGTATTTAAAAAAAAATAACGTAAAAATAAAATTACACTCACCACTTCAGTGCACTTATGTGTCAAAATAAATAAATTTACTTCTCAAAAGAAATGGAATAAATCAAAATGAAAATAAAACTATCAAACTTTCAGGTTTCTACAATAGAATAACTCAATAATACACTGAAACCATGACTTCTAGTAAATATAAAAATATTTTTGAAAATCTATACTGACTTTGCTTTATAAATTAGTTTTTTTTCCTCAACTAAAACTTAAATTTTTGAAACAGCAATGTCATATGATGCAACTGTTATTTTTATGATCCCAATAGTGCTTTTTGCTGCTTCGATTGAGTATTTGACTGCCATTATTATTCAAAATCGTATTTTCTGCACCGTAAAAAACTGGGAATGAGTTCTAAGTGATTACGGATTTTATTTCAATTCTAATTTACACCTTCATTCGAAATTCCGGGGTTAACAAAAAATCTCCACGAATACGGCGTAAATATGAAGTTTAAAACCGCATTCACTTCAATTCGGAGTTTTAATATTAAAATAAATTTCCCTTTAGGGTGAATTTTACTTCAAGGGGATTAAATAAATGAACAGTCACCTGCTGCGAATTCACTCCGTGTTTAATCCGCGTTCACTCCGCAAATTTTTTACAGTGTACTGATTACTTCCTTTTTCGTTACTTACCAAACCTCATAGCTATCGTGAATCATTATTTCCGGGGTAGTATTCAAAAACTCATTGAAGTAAATAGTGGACAATGGAACAAGATAGTAAACACAATATACTCAGCATAAATTATTTATTTAACATATATATTTATAATACAAAGAAAGAATAATTTTTTTTCTTATTCTTAATAATTACATTTTATGATTTTGTTTTTGAGCTATAATAATTATTAATAATTAATTTATAGTATAACATATTTAGTAATTAATACATACACTTATATAATAATAAATATATTATGTGACTTAGATACATGAGATGTAGTGAATTTTTTATAAAATCTATATAATTAGCCGTCTTAATTATAGCGCCCTGACACTATTTAATTAATTTAACATAAGGCTAAAAAATAATAACTATGCATTAATTTTTCTTATTTAATTTATTTATTTATATATAAATTTATATTAACACACACTAATTAGAAAGCAAATAGAAATTATAATACTATCTAATAACTTTCAATCTACATGACATTAAAATATGTCTTAAAAATTTTTTACTCTATAAAAAAATTTCAAAAAATTGTAACAGAATTTCATAATAAATTTAAAAAGATTTTTCTATTCACTTCTACAGAAACTGTTTAGAGTATATTTATATATTTTTAATATTATAGTTTTTTTTTTTTTTTTGACAATACAATAAAGAGAAATACTATACACATAGTTATTTAAGTTAAAGTGGTGTAAAATAAACAAAAAGTTACTATGGAATACAAGTAAAAAATATTTCAGAATTTCAAAAGTATAGACGCATACTTAACAAAAATACTTGCGCCAGAGTGCGAGCTGATAAAATAATTTAAAATATTAACTGTCACAGAAGCAACTAGTTATTTAACAATGATAATAATATGTATGTAATGTACAATAATATACAACAGAAGGATATAAAATTTGAATTTTATAACGTACTTTATTACATACATGAAACAGAGATATAAATATCGTCGAGCTGCAAACATTCAATTAGATTATTATTACTAATATTATTTTTATTAGTATTAGTATTATTATTATTATTATTATTATTATTTTATATTATTGAGTTATTATTTATCAAGGAAATATTTTGGCACTAGAATCCACGTGGGTGATCTATAGCTCCAATATAAAATAAACAAAACGATTATATTTAATTATTTATTTACTCATATTATTTCAAAAATTATTCTACTAAAAAAAAAATCAGTACGAAATTTTTATCATTTTATTTTACTCGAAAATAACAAAAATTCTATAATACTTTTTAGATTTATAATAATACTGCATCGTTATTTATAATTCTTTAGATTCTGAGCATGTACACTTTTTTGTACACCAAAAAATTAATTTTACATTTAGTTTTCAAATATTTAATTATTATGTATTTTTTTTTTTTTTTTTTCAATAGAACTTTATTAATACAAGTGATTTAAAATACAACAAAAGTACAAAACAATCTAAAATTTACTTACTTTATAATAATAATAATAATAATTTAAGTGATTGATAAAGTTTATTTTAATTTATATTAATATTTAAAAATTGTACATATCAAATTATTACACGCGATTACAACACTTTTAAATCTTTCCTCTTACTTTTATCAGAGTTGAATAATCATATTAACATAAATCCTTCTTTCTTATCACAACCGCATTAATTATTCAAATTAATTTTTAATACTTAATGATTTTCGTTTTGAATATCACACAAAAGTTCATATATATGTATAGATATATATATATATATATATATAAAGAATTCGTTTTCTGCATAAATTTAATTACTAATTTTTTTATTTAAACATTTGAAAACAAATAACAAAAATTTTCGTATTTTACAATCTTCCGATATTTCTAATAATAATTTGAAATTGGGATTTTTTAAAAATAATTATTATTTTTAAAAATATTACAATTAAATGTTAAGAGTTTTATAAAAAAATTCTGACGCTTTGGAAATAAATTGATTATTTACAATCTTGTTATATAATAAGTGGATTAAAACTTTGATCAGCGATCGAAGTGAATCTTAAAATTTATCGGAATATTCAGAATTTATAAAGTATTCATGAATTTTGAATTACCCGGGTCAAAAATAAAACTTGGTTCAGGCTTACTTTACCTTACTTTCTTTTGAAATCGATTCGCCGACGATTTTTCGATATGATCTTGAGCTTTTCGACTTAAATTAAATTGTTGTTAACTTTTAGAACTTTTTTTATCTTAGTTTGAACTTATTTGTCTTTACTTCGAGTACGATATCAAGAAAAGCTGTATTTTTTAGTGTAAGATGTGTTTTTCATGTTTCACCTTAGTTTTGACTTTTTCGCCTTATAATTTAAGTCGACTTAGTCTAAACGAAGTCCACTTTGACTTTTTGATCTTAAATCGTGACTAAGTATCTCAGTTAAGTCTGAACCACGGCAAAAACTAAATATATTTCATATTTTTGTAAAAAAAAGTCGTTTATTTTGTGAAAAACGGCTCTAAATTGCGACTTGGTAAACCAAATCTAAATCAAGTTTTATTTTTGACCCGGGTATCAAAATCAAATTTGAATACTCGGGTTAGGTTCCGAATATTAAATTCTGCACTTACATATCGACGTTCTAATTAGCAAAGTGTCTAACTGATTGCTTCTGTGTAATTTTCAGATACTATTAGTCAGAGAAAAAATCATTTGAGTAACCTTGACAAAAATACTATACATATACTAGATATGGAATTGATTTTTAGATGAAAAAAAGTTTTTAACTTCTTTTTTTTCGCATAAATTGAGGATTTTCTGAAATGGAGTTAGACCATTTGCTAATTAGAACGTCGATATGAGAAAATAATATAAATTTTTTTACAAAATTTATTCGATTATACAGTTTTCGAAATAAGACTTACATAATTTACAAATATTTAAAACAAATGCTGAATAAATTGAAACTTTACGAGTGATTCGAAGCTCGCGAATAATTTGTAAATTTACCAATGACTCAAATCAAATTTCCGTTTTCAATTTGACACGAATAATTAGTAAGTTCGAATCACTTGGAAACTTCTAAATCGATTATAATTATTTCATTGTGTGTACGAAACTTTCGGTAGTCATACATATATACGTATATATATAAAGAATTTTAAAGTACTTGAATAGTAAAGTATCATCGTCTGTATGACTGTAAATCTACATTCATACCCGTCATAGTGCCCGTTATAGTTCTCGAGCCCTTCTATTCACCCGCGACGCCCATGAGAACAAAATTAACGCGATGGCACGACTACTCACGACTAGAGTAACGTTATGAGATTCTATGAGACTACGAGTGAGTCTATGAGGACGATGACGAGGACGAGAACATACAACAAGTTCGTTAGTCTCGATTGTTCTCGCCCGCGACGTCGGTTCATACAGTTCATTCTCTGGATTTTATTCACCAACTCTTGAATCCCTGAACTCACGTTTTTGCAGCAGACAAGAGACTGAAAAAATTCACCTCAAAAAAAAAAAAAAGGAAAAAAAACGTAATAGAAGAATCGTCAGATGGTACTAGTCGTGGTTTTAGTCGTATCTTTCACACAGTTCAAATGGTTTTTTCCTCAGATTTAGCCAATTTGTCGTTGCGATAGGAAAAACCGACAGGCTTTCAGCGTTTTCTTCCCCACTGTGTCTTCCAGATTCCCATTATCAATGAATTCCTCATCGATCCGCGGGAATTCGTGACACTGTACTTACACACATACACACCTCAACTAATGCGGCTCCGCCCCCGATAACTCTGTCCTGATTTATCAAATTGTCATGCTCTTAAAAAATTCTTATCTCTAAAACAATAAATTTCTTCACTTCATAGTTTATTTTTTTTTTTTTTTCTCATTCAAGTCGATAAAATAAAAACAAGAAGAAAAACGGAAAATCGCGATTAATCATAAAATAAGATAACTCAATATCCAATTTATTCCAACACATTCCTTTGTGTCATATATTTGTGCTATCGTTCGTTGGATATTTTATGCGTTATTATTATTTTTATCATTATATTTATTATTTTTATAATTATACTTATTATTATTATTATGATTATTATAAAAATCCTTCAAGGATTAACTTTCTTTTTCGTCAATTGGACTAACTTCATTTTGTAATAACTCAAATTTCGGACTTAAACCCGGTAATATACTAGTTTTTATTTGACTATATATATCGATACCTTTTTTACGATCGATATCAAGAGTATCCTCAATAAGTCGTGGAGGAATACTATTAGTACGTTTATGACAGGGTACAAAAACGCTGCCCTCAGGTTTTTCTTCACCGCACAATGTTTTTAAAGTTTTATTTAACTCTGTGGGTGATAATAGAGTACCGTTACCTAATTTGTTATTCATATTATTATCATTTATTGATAATATTATATCGTCGTGTATATCATCTTTGAAAAGTGCGCCGGTGATTATTGGTTTGGTTTTATTACAAGTCTGGTGGCTGTGCTCGAGTTTATCGTAATCACCGATCAAACTTTTACGTTCCATACTTTCAAGTTTATTTGGAGTGGCACCGTTAACTTGCAAATTTGGATTTGATCTGACAGTATCCGTTGAATTACTTGCGTCTGTTGAATCTTGATGCTCGAGAGATGAATTTGAGTCTAACGAACTGTCAAGATTGTTGAGTTTTTTCTGCAACAGAAATAAAACTCGTGTTAATTTTATTTTAATTTATCATTCAGTCCTTCGACTTTTAAGGTGGAGAGGCTCGAATGCCAAATAAATTCTGTTCTTACGTATTCAGTGGTGTCTTTGTTGAAACTAGAGTTTTCGCAATCATTTAAGAGTGTTTTCTCGGTGTCAGGTGATTTATCGAACTCCACCCACTTGGGAACGCCTTCTAAGTCTCGGGACAGAAGGTCATTCTTGTAATTACTGTCTTCATACATATATCCTAACTGGGCAGCATCGTACTCCATTTGATTCCCATAGCGGTAACTGTGGTTAACTGAACCACGACTGGCTATCGAGAGATCCGATTGAGATAATCCTGTGTTGATACTACCAAATAACTTTGTGGTACTAAACTCTAGAAATAACATCAAAATTATTCCGTTAGCCCATTCATTACTTTGTAAATTAACCCAGTATAAACGAGGCGTAATTTTGACATTTATTTTGAAGTTCGAAATAACCAAATTTTTTTTATTTTATAGCAAAGTTATACACAATTAGAAATTTTGTGTTAAGTTCAACACAAAATGTATGTTGCGAATGGTCTGCACAAATTTTAGTGTTGATTCAAGACATTGCGTTTATGTTAATCTTCAACACAAATTTTACGCTAAAATAATTGAACACGTAAAATTTGTCATTTGGACAGAAAATTTGTGTAAATTTAACAGACTTCGTGTTAAAATTTACCAATAAATGTAAGCACATAACCTCACCAACTCAAGTGTACTGATCTAATCTTAATACAACTAATGTCATTTTAGCAAACAATTAGTTCGATTTTCTTTGACTTTTCTAGAAAACGAAGCTATGAATTATCCTCCCGTAAATGAGAATAAAAAAATCATTGAACCTGATCATAAAATTATGAAAGTTATCTATGATTATATTTAATTGTTAATCAATGATAATCCAAGTTTCCTTGCAGACAATGCTGTTACAATGCTTTGCTTGGTTACAGTAATGAAAAAACGCGCGGGAGTGTTTAGCTAAACATCACACATTTTGTGTTAATTTTCAAATAACACAAATGGTTTGTGTTGAATTGACAGATTTCTGTGTTGAAAATCAACACAAAAAATTTAACCAAATAATTTTTTAACACAAATACACTCAATTTCTAACTGTGTAGAAAACAAAATGATTCTGGTCAGTAAAGATCAACGAATCATCATTAACTACATTGACCAGAATATTAAATTCGAATTTTAGTAATAGATTTGAATATATTTTGAAACCTCATTTATCTGCTTTATTAAACATTGAAATATTTACCTAAAGAATGATCTTCAGGAATCTCTTCACGATGAACAAGAGCCTGTTGATCAGTTACCCTTCCCGTAATATCATCAATTGATCCATTATTGATAATATCTACATCATCCTTCAAATATTTAGGTTGCACTTCAACGACAAACGAATTGTCCGTCATTGTCATCTGCAATCACAAAAACAATCGTGCAATTAAATAAAAAATTAAAAATATCACTATGAACTTTATTACGACAAAAATAATAATAAATAATGAGAGTCAATAATTATGCACATAAAAGATCAATCAGTGGGATGTAATATAGATATTAAACGTGTAACATGTGTTATCTATGTCAAAGGAGGTTGTAACGAAGCTGATAAACTCTAATAACGACACATACTATCACGTAGCTTCTTATCGAGTTTAACCATCCGGGAGAAAGTTCTTGTATACATCTACAAGAGTATAGCGTTAAGGGTCTGTGGGTTAACGGTGGTTGGCTTGTTCTATATATCACAGACACCCGTATATATCGTACACCACAATACATATATATATATATATATGGACGTAACAATGTGCAACTAGAGAAGTGAGGGTCGATCGCACAGAGGTAGGTCAGTGAGATCCATTCTCTGTTCCTTCATCGGAGCTTTCGTGCGTAACATCGCCGTGTACACACTCCACCAGACATCCGGGACATCGATCTGCTGTTTAGTTGTAACCCTAGATTCCCATGCTCCGCACTATATATTGCTGTATCAAATAATATACATACATACATACGTTTATTCTCGGACAGCATAGAAACCATATAGCTAGCTGTAGTATATAGGATATTTTGTCTACTAAAGTCTCCCTTTACTTCAACTTATTTGAACGTCTGTTACTTCAAATTTCTCAGCTGCTTGGTACTTGCTTGCTGTGATGTTGTTTCACTGCTAAGTTTACTTGTTTGGATGTCTTTGGAGACATCACGAACAACCTTAGATGGCTTTTACCAGTACCACTGAACGTTGATGTGTCTCATTCATTTTACGTGACATTCATATATATGTATATATATATATATATATATATATATATAGTACTGTACATACGGACTTTAAGAGAGATGTATGTGTATGTAGAATATGGATAGAGTGAGAAAGAGAGTAAGAGAGTGAGAGATAGTCTCGATAAATGTCCCACGAAATAGCTTTGGTTACTTGTTAGAACGGGTGATTAATTGAACACTGAAATTCACAGACTAGTGTGTAATGAGTTTCTACTATTTTACTAGTGCGTCTAAAGTTTACGTTTAATTATCATCAAGACGAGAAATTAAAGCTATGCTTATTTCAAACAAAACCCGTGTTTTATGAGGATTTAAACTTAACTTGAGTTGTTTGTGTGTTAATTAAATATTTTAATTCTAATAAATCAAAATAAATGTTAATTTATATTACTTATATCAATCTCTGGTTATAATGTATTGTTTATTTTTTTTTTTTTCATCTCGAAGGTTTTTTTTTTTTGTTTATAAGGTAAAAGACCAAACATCCGATCAGGGACTACACAGAAAAAAAATTTCTTGGCGCAAAAAATTTTTTCTCGCCTCAATAAAATTTTTACTTGACCTAAGAAATATTTTGAATTATAAATTAAAAATAAAAAATTTCTTGGGGCGAGAAAAAAACTTTTCAGCCAAGAAATTTTTCTGGTCCAAGGAAAATTTTTGTCTTCAATTCATATGCAGAATATTTCTTGTGCCAATAAATTCTTTTTTCAGCGTAGTACCCGATCTCGCCATATATTTGGATATCTACATTTATAAATATAAATATACAAATACATGGAGTGATTGGGTACTACTCTCTGATAGGCTATGAAGTCTTTTACCTCAGGGCAATTTCTATCCCATAACAATTTTATAGACAGTACAAAAACTATCAAAAAAGATATTAAATTTAAGATATGAAAAAAAAAATTACTATTGTATTTAAAAAATTTTCATATTTGAATTTAATTAAATATGTTAATTGATCGCATATATCATATATATTTTTAATTAGTTATATTGCATGTATATTCGACGGTATTGAATTTTATTAATTATAGGAAAATTTAATATCCATCTATTGTTAATATAATATGATATAAAAATACCTTTTAATGATAATAGCAGTGTAATGATGAATATGAACTTTTAATGACTCGTCATTTTCTGTTAAAACGTAAATAGGCAGCTTTCAATAATGGCCGTTTTGTTTCGGGTTTCCATTTCTTTTTTGCAATAACGAAAAAATATAAAACCTTGAATTTTTATTCAAGTGAAATGTGTCATAATTGTTGTGTAGGCAATCGATTTTAATTCAGATTTGTTAACCATGTAAAATGTATATTGATATCCAATAATTAATTATTGATGTATAAAACTCAAGTTCAACAACAAATTTCATTTTATTTCGAATTAATACAGAAACTTTGCCATTGAAAAAAAATTGATTACAAAAGATTAAATTCATTTTTCGATAAGCTAATAAATATTCTTATTTCCATAAATATATATATATGTATGTGTATTTATGAACAATGAATCATGAAATGAATTTCCTGCCGAAGTTCATGGTGTCTAAAACTGTTCCTTGCATTACAAGCGACACGGAGAGTTAACACAACAAGTTTCTGTCTTAGTACACCTTATCTCCCTTCAAGGGAATGAGATTTATGTCAGAGAGCATCATTTCTATTGTACTCTCTCACTACACGACTCGAGAAGTAATCTCATAAAATATATATAACAAAAAACAATAACTATACAAAGAATATTGCACAAGAAAAACTAACAAACGTCCAATAAAAAAACTAACTTATATAACTGTCAAGATAATACAATAAAATAAAAAACTTTAATAATAAAAAATCCGAGAAAAAAAGTGTCCATTGCAAAAAGTAAAATTATGACAGTCAGTTTAACAATATCACGAATCTGAAAAATTAATTTTTTTTTTATGGCAGCGTCAATTTTATATTTCTTCATTCGATAGAAATATTCATTTACCGCACGCTAACTAACAATTGATTCAGTGTGCATTGATGTACAATGTGAAGTAATGTCTCATAAATTTTCAAGCTCAAAATAAAAATTAATCGAAGCTGGATTGAATTTTCATACAATGGAACTTTTCCCTCTTACAATTTCTAGAAGACAATATAATTTAATTTATTGTGTTCTTAATTAAATAAATAATTTACTTATTGAACCATAACCACAATCAATGCATTAACAAATAATAATTATGGTAAATGTAAATTAATTTAAATGAATGCACATGCAATCAAATCAAAAGAGATACGCTAAGCGTGAATATTAAACGCTTTCTCATTTATGACAAATATTGTCAATTATGTTTATTGAATCATTCAATCATTAACACGTTTATTAATTACGATAATTAATATCCGTGAGTCGATGAATTATTTATTATTTTATGTAATGATAATAATTTTAGTAATTAGGTTATTTATTCGAGTGACAAATGAAGTGATCATCAAGAATGGTAATAAAATATTTTCGCAATTACGTCAAGTTTGAAACATATTTAATTAATATTGAGGCCAATGAGGGCTGAGAGTGTTAGGTTCATGAAAACTCATTAACAAGCTTTGGCATCATAATCCATTTTAAAGGTCTCTTTTATAATATGCATACACATATATATCTACTTTTGATCAGCTTCTGAGCTGTAAAGTTACTTTGGCACATAGAAAACTTTGTTGTTAATGCATTTGCTTTAAGCTCATATTATATAAGAATCCTTTACATATATGTATATCTATATATATTCATACGAATCAATAAAGTCGTTACTTTAAGATATAATTAATCCAATTTGCATCGACAATGAGCTTTCTCAAATTACTATTATCACATCAAACGCTTATTTTACATACATGTATGCATATATATTAGAGTGTGCATTTAAGGAAAAATTTTTTTTCAATGCCTAACAGTTTCTGTACTTGCAGGAAGGTAAAATAAGACGCTTGTTAAAATTAGAGCTCTCGATATTAATATTAACTGGTGACTCGCTACGATTTTTTATTTCCCATATAAATAACATGCGAAAAAAATTTTAAGCAGGGAATTTCACACCTCGACAATGGCTCCTTGTACAGATAAGTTCAGATTATAATTCCGCAGGGAATGAAATGCGCTGCAAAAAAAGTCTCTTATCATTTTTTGATAAATCCATCTGTTCAAAAGTTATTGGAGTTTAAAATCACATTTATAGTAAATTTCGAGATCTTTTCACTTTCCCGGCGAAACTATCAGACTTATCACAAAATGATATGGAATCTTTTTTGTAGATAATGTCATTTTCTATAAATTCTATCTGATAGTTTTTTCAAATTTTCCATAACTTTCTAGTTATTTCCATTTTAGTGTCAAGCTTTTACTCTTCTGCAAGTTAGAAGCTGTTAGTGTGTTGAAAAAAAAGTTACCCTAAAATTATACACCCTAATATACATATATATTCGTGAATTTAAAAATGAAATTTTCTTTTGGTTTCACCCTTTAAAAAGCCGTTATATGGTGAAAAAGTTTTCTTACTAAGTTTTAACTTAGAAACTAAAGTTTAAGGAGTCTATTAAAAATTTTGAAAATTTTTTAAATAAAAAAAAAATGAACCTTTACTTTCTCACATTCATTTATTTATTTATTTTTTTTCATTAATAGTTAATAACTTTGAATTGTATACTACATCTGTACAACGCAATTAGTAATTTGTGTTTTGTTTGTACGATAACAATCAAAATCTCCATTGGGAATAGTATTTTATGAATAATCGTCAGTATCAGAATAACAGAAATACATGAGTGAAAATCTATTTGTTCATTTATGAACATTCTCCCTGAATACTGACAAATTCAAATATTGGTAATAAAACTTTTAAAACAAATTTATTCCCAAATTGAAGCATATTTTTAAACTAATTAAGCTGATCAGTTTTTAAAAATAAAGGTCTTGATTTAATATTTAATTTACGTGATGGATTTACTGTACTTCGACTAAATGACATTCACATCAAACCATAAATTAAATTTTGCACGCCATAAAAAAGTTATCTCCCGTCACGATAAATTTTTCTTTTTACTTTGTACATCAAAGTTTGATGGAGTTGATTTTTTTTTCATGTATTGTGAGTAATGAAAAAATAGTTTGCTCGTCTACGTGGAAGATTAAATTTACGTATAAGAAAAATTGAATAAGCTAACGAACATCAGATGTTTCATCAGTCCCTCGGACTTCGTTGTCGGTCATTAGTTGATATATTTATTTTACCTAAATAAAGGAAAACTATTTTTTTTCCCTCCATTTTCTTTGGTAGAGGTTTGTTTCCTATATTTCATATTGAAATGTTTTGTCTCACGGTAAAGCGGGGGAAAACAAACAAGTTTCTTTAACTCACGACTTAATTCAGTGGGTTGACATTAGTGATCTTGTCAAAGTAGGAGTATTTGTAAGATCACCTTGTACAGCCGTGTGTACGATATTCGAAGTAAACGTGCCGTGGCTTGGCAACAAGCCAACAAGAATATTATGCAAATGTGTTTCGAGCAGTTTGTGCTTTTCTCAAGGGATTTAGAGATGCACAATAACTTTTGACATGCTACCAACGCTTTAACCATTTATTGAAGTTTACTAAAAACTACTTGGTAATGTACCCAGCACACTTTATATTTCAATACCTTCACTTTTACCTGTATCATCACTAGTATCTCTTTTAGAAACAATATTTTAACATACAAGTTCTGAAATTTTACTCGTCCAACTTCCCGGGTCGAAATATCTAGCTTCGTCGAACCCAAGTAAGCCTCGATCCCGCCTCACTGAGTAAAAAGAGCATTTTAAGCCTCAAATTATACTCAAAGATCTTCAATAAGCCTCGATGAGCCTCATATGAACCTATTCGCGACTATGTAATTTAAATTCGATTAGTATTATTTGAGCTTCAAAATGCTTTTTTAGCTCAGTGAGGCTTGATGGAAGCTTGATATTTCGACCTGGATCAGATTACATTTACATATCCATCCTCGTTTTCAGAAAATTCCGGCTGATTATTAAATGTCTTCAGCACACTTGAAAATAATGATGATACTTCTTTGCCAAAAAAAATAGAATCATTTGAAACTCTTTCATACCATAATCTGGAGCGTTAAAATCAATGACTTCGCGTAATTAAAAGTATAGTTTCAAATCAACATTAAACTTTTTTTTTAACTCATCAAATAAAATTTCAACGTAGAAACTAAAATGAAGTGCAAATGTACACAACTAAAAACGTAGAAAAAAGGTTTCGTTAGAAACAACTTCAGCGACTTCGAAAAAAATTCAATATTGAAGTTTCTCTATGAAATATTCCTTTCAATATCATATACCAAGTGTTTACCCAATTTTTCAATTAATAAAGCTTCCTCTGCTGCTAAATTAAAATTTAACTACCCAGCATTTCAATTATTAAGCAAATAAAAAATAGTACTGCAGTATTTCAAATCAACATCTTTGTTTTCTAATCAAATTAATTAATCAACCCATTAAATTGATTTTACTTTATTAATTGGGATATAAAGTTTGCTAATAACGATTTGATGATTATAACTAAAAGGTACAGAATGAGCTGATTTAAAACTTGAGTAAGTAACTTTGAAAGCGTTGAATTCTCGTCAATAGACCAATTTAAAATCACAGCCCGGAATTTCGCTTTGATGATTTTCACTGAAAGGGTGAAACTATTATCTTAATATATAATATATATTGAATGTGAGGTATTGGAAATAGGTATGGTAGGTTTACGCCATCCCGGTCGTTCGGCATCACGTCCTCACGATCCACGCCCTTCCGATGTTCAATAGTTAAACCGGTCTGCAAGCGACACACAGGATGGTGGAATGCCAAGTTCATGAATCCCGGGAGAGACGAGAGCCTGCTTTCTCCCTCAGGACATTCTTGTGTCTTTAAGGAAGAAAATGAGGAATAGGAAGTCTGCTCATACCCTTACCACACTATTGAGCTACAGACTACCGCTATGGCTATAACTGTGAATACGACAGCGACTGCTGCAATGACGATGACAACAAGGCCGATAGCCGGAGATAGAATTGCCGGGTGGTAACCTTCGAGCAATCTTCAACAACGGCGAAACTTGGATAATTGCGAATCAGAGTTCCCGGTTATCAAAGTTTAATGACTGACGAACTGGAACAACTCAATTCACACAATACGGATTTCATGACTCGAAAATAGTTATTTGTGTTCTTGTAGATATGTATGAGTGCTCGATTATTTGCCTGTCTGCTCGCAAAAGCTTTATACTTATTTAATATTATCGTTTAATTAATTTATCACTTGCTTTTGTATCTATATTATTCTTCCATGCGTTTAATATGCGCTCAATTCTACCCCCAGATTATTTCGTATTCATAACTTTTGGTACTACGATATTGCTTTGTTACTTTGTAATCAAACTTTGTTAATTGTCACTCTAATAATTATTACAGTCATGCCAGCAAAGTTATGAGTTTCAAATATAATTTCTATAATCTGGATTACAAATAATTAATTACTTTTCATATTGTATTACTATTTATAAAAGAAAAATAATTTGGGTTCAATCAGACTTAATAAGATCTATGTAAGTCTAGCTTCTAAAAATTTTACATTGATTTCAATTGAAATTCCTCTTGAGAGATCGATGAAAATTTGCCCAGATTCTGATAAATTTGAGATTTCAAATTTTTCAAAAATTATTTTTCAGGCTTCGATAAATTTTCTTAAATCGATCTTTGAAAATTTTTTATTGCAAATTCACCCTTTTTTTGCTGAATTGCTTTTCAATAAAAATAAATCAATGATTTGAATTTATGTCTATATATTTTCGTGGAAAAAAATATTTGTGTAATAAAAATAAAGTATAGAAAATTGATTTTAGCCCAAGGGAAGTAAGTTTAAAAAAAATGTAAATAATTTTTAGGGATCGCAGGTGCTTGTAGGCAGTAAAAAATTTTAGAAAGTAATTTACCGTATAATGCTATGTGAGTAACTATACACGGTACACATTTTCATGACGTAATTTAATGTAGCGCATTTATCTTAAAAAATGCTAAGTAAAATAAAATAAAACAAGCAAGCAAATGTGTTTTTGGATTAATTTTTCATTATATTTCAGCATACAAATCTCAATTTTCCTACAGTAAATCATAATACAGAGTAATTAAAAAAAATTTATATTATCATTAATAACTTTATAAAATATTCACTTATAATTTAGTAAACATAAACTACTAACGTTCTATTGCATGTACTCGGATAACACCGAGTGTAGATTTTCATGTGTCAAGTGGCTCTTTTAGCTGATAAGCGGAATAAAGTGATTCTACTTCTCATTTTTTCATCCATTTATTTTTTACCGTAACCTGAGAAACTGCACGATTTTATCGATCGGACTCAAGTAAGCATGACCATTGTACTCGTGTTCGTACGTTAATGAGACTACAACAGCGCTAATACGCTTTAATTTATTTTATTTTTTCCACTTGAACTTCAAATTCATCTGCGGATACTCATATCAAAATGCTTGTTACAACTTATTTTATTACACTGTTTTCATTGTTACTGCTTAGTTATTTTTTGTCGGGTCAACTTGCTCGTGCAGTTATTTGTAAACAACATTTTATAAACTCAGGCGTGTCTGAAAGTTCACGCAGTTTGAATTTATACGCTTGCAAGAGAGCTTTTATACATCTTCTCGTACCACCTATCCCACCCCCATTCCCCTTTTTAGCATTTTCTCATCCTCCATTTAGCTTTTTCCACTTCCTTCGGCTTTTCCTCATTCCACTCGACTCTAACTCACTTTTTTCTTCAACATCTTTTGACTTTTTTCTGCCTTGTCATCTGTTCTTTGTAATAAAAAAAAAAAAAAATGAAGGAGTTACTAGAAGAGAGGAGTAAAGAAAATCAAAGAATAAGAAGTGGGTAAGGAGGAAAATCGCACAGAAATCATGAGAAAGATGTAGATGGCAACGAAAAATGAGCCAAAGCAAAATAAGTAAAGAATAGTGAAGGATATAAGATGAAATTTTCAAAAAAAAAAAAGGAATAATGAATAAAAAAACTCACTATAAATGTTCATACACATACGTAGTAAAAAGTTTCTTTGTCATGTCATACTTACAGCTCGCTCTTCCGTCTCGACGATGAGGTGGTTATTCTTTAGTGTAAGGGTAATGATGTTGCCGTTGGCGTTTTTGCTCGTGTGATTCCCAGGGGATGCGAACTCCCCATTACCAGCTGCGAGTGCTACTTCCTCCATTACTTCCGTCTCACAGATATACCTTGGTCCATTGAGACCGTTCACCAACTGAAAGCAAAGTAAACAAAAAGTTTTAGATGATTTTTGACTACTCATGCACGGAGAAATTATTATCCTTTGAAATTCCAGTGTCATAGTAAACGCGGTCTATGTTGGCCTATAAACACAAGCAAAAATTACTGTGATCATTGCAAATATTTCTATGGTCATAGTAGTTTTTGCATGTTTATTTGAATGTTCGTCAGGTGGCGACCATGGTCCGGCTTTTCAATGATACCATGGCATTTCAAACGAGAACAATCTATCCGAGAGTTACCCCTTAGTGAGCTGTAACTCCTTTTGCTAGTGGTACTTATAAGTACACTGACTGGTGACACTTTACTTTAAATGGTAACAAGAGACCGAATGTCGAATAAAGCATCACGACAAGCGGTTTGTGGAATACCTAAATCACCAGTATACTAGATCGAGGGTTGACAGTTGGAACGTGCTTATTCCAGCATTTTCTCGTCCTTCTGTAATTTACGGATCACCGACATCACACCTTAACCCATCATTATTATCACTATTATTATTATTATCTATTACTATCACCATTTTCTTTTAACTATCGGAAAATTCCATTTTGCTAAAACCAACCAGTCAACTGGATAAACTAAATGTAGCTGAGTGGACTGAATGGTTCGTCGATTAAACTATAATCGTTTTTCCAATTCGTAAACTTTTTTTGTTGCTACAAAAACTTCACAAGGTTTAATTTTATTTCCAATTGCTGTATTTTTTATTCAATTGAATATTTCAAAATTATTTAAGTGAATTCAAATGTTATTAGTAATTGTCGATGACAATAGTGTGGGTGTATGTGCAGGTGTTTGTTTGAATTTTTATGGATTTTGCATGTATGAAAGAAAAAAAATAAATAAATGTATGTATAAAAGGGAGTGTAATAATAAACAAATGGACAAAAGATTGGTAATGGGTGAAACGAGAGTTTGATGAGAGTGCTTTTACGATGGAAAATAAACGAGGATGTTTTGCATATTGTGGTAGTATAGTATGGTGGTAGTTTCTAGTACAGCGTAGAATGAAATTTCGATTGGAATTTTAATCATGAGAAGTACTGGGAAACGACACACGATGTTAAATTTAACCGCAAATAGGCATGGCAATGAGTTTGAAATGCTCTCTTGCATACTCGGTGCTCTGTTTGTTGTGTTGATAGATGTATCGCTGGTTGTTTCGTGGTTATGTTTAATTTTACCCTTGAATTTAATCTGATTGTTATTTATATTAATTATACCATGTTTAAACAGTTATTTACGATTTTTTGTTTCGGTGATTCTGTTTTCTGTCGACATAAGTCTTTAGTTGAATTACAAAAATTAAATAACATGTCTTATTAGGCAGTATTTTCTGGTACAGAACGAAATTTGGTTGATTTACTAAAAAAGTTTATGCTGTACAACGCAATATAGGGGAAGTGGGGGCAAAATGGGCCCCTGGGGGCAAAATGGGCCCCCTAAAATTTTGGGTGCTTTGAAATATTTGGGGGCAAAATGGGCCCCCTAATATTTTTAACATAAAAAGTGTTTGGGGCGAGAGAGGGGCAAAATGGGTCGTTGAGACAATATGGGCCACTGAGGCAAAATGGACCACTGGGGCAAAATGGACCACTGGGGCAAAATGGACCACTAGGGCAAAATGGTCCCCCAAATTTTTTTTACATATAAAGTGTTTGGAGTGGGGGCAGGGACAAAATGAGACATTGAGGCAAAATGGGCCACTGGGGCAAAATGGGCCATTGAGGCTAAATAGTTCCCCCAAAATTTTTAACATGAAAAGTATCGGGGGGGGGGGGGTAAAATGGGCTGCCCAGACTTTGAAAACCTACAAATATTTTTAGGCCAAACGGGTTCCTAAAATTTTTTTAACAAAAATGATTAAAGAATTATGATAAGGGACAAACTAGGTCACGAGTTCAACAGCATTACTAACTATAATTTTTTTCAAAAACAATTTATTCTATGTCAACAAAATTGATAAAAATATAAGTAATCAAGTAATGAAATTAGTAGTTATTACAACGAGTGATTAAAAACTTTGAATTGAGTTATTTTAAGGTCCAAATCTGCACTATCAACTCGTTTTTATGCTAAATACATAGCAAAAAATTTCAAAACATAAAACAAGCGAGAAACATACATTTTAGTAGGGGCTCGTTTTACCCAGATTTTCAGGATTTTTTAATTTTGATAGACACAGCAAATTAACACCAAAATCTCAGCAGAAGGAAAAAAAAGTAAAACAAGCTGAAAAACTTACATTATAAAAACTTTTTTGAGGGGAGCCCATTTTGCCCCTTATTTTTAATATTTTTTTTTTAATGGACAGAACAAATTAATACCAAAAACTCAGCAGAAGGAAAAAAAAAGTGAAACAAGCTGAAAAATTCACATTATGAAAATTTTTTGAGGGGGGCCCATTTTGCCCCACATTTTCATTTTTTTTTTTTTTAACGGACAGAACAAATTAAGGTCAAATACTTGGGAAGGAAGTAAAAAAAAGTAGAACACGTGAAAAAAACCGAGAATTTGAATCTTTTTTTCTTAAGGGGCCCATTTTGCCCCACCTTCCCCTATATATTGCATTGCAGTGAAAAAATTCAAGAAAAATGTTTTTCCCATCTATTGAAATTAATTTAAATAGAAATCTCATGAATATCTCTTATAAAAAATCCTTTTATTTATTAAAAACTACCCTCATAAATGAAAATGAATACTTCCTTACGCCGTGCAGGTGAACATTCTTTGATAAATGGGCATTCAAAGAGATTTTTATTGAATACTGCATTGCATGTCAAATATGCTTATCCTGTATTAAATAACTTTATATGCAAACATTTTTCAAAAATTCTTTTATTCAATTAAACTGAATCAATTTAATTTACTTTGACAATTTTTTATTTAGCTGCATGGATAAAAATCCTTTGTGTCTTAAATTATACTATATAAATCTATATATATATATATATATGTTTTTTTTTTTCTAGGAAGAAAGAAAACAGATTACGAAATGATACTATCAGTTTGAGATCAATAAAAAGCTGAGAATAAAGACTTCAGACACGTGTGAGTTTATTAAATATTGATTTTATATAAATTGAGAGGGCGGGTATACCTACTTAAACTTTTACTTTCCAACGATAAACCACAGACAACATGTCGGTACTATAATGATGCGCTTGAAGAAAGTGCAATGTGCGATAAAAAAAATCACTCGACGATTGAGCCAGAGGTATACTGCAATTTCGTGGAAGTGACACTACTGCCGGAAGTGGTGACGCGTGATCGCATAAATGATGCATGAGTTTTAATAGTTGTAGCAAAAATAATTGTAGTAGTAGTAGTAGAAGTCAAAGTAGAAGAATATAAAGTGAGTACAGAGAAAAATACGGTGTATAGTTGAAGTATATCGTAGTGGTAGAAAGAGAAGAAGAAAGTTCCACGTAATTTATTTACAGAATGACGGATCGCTTAATATACTTTCTGAAGACTTTATTCACACAATAAAATTCTATGCTATATATATATATATATATATATAAATATTATATTATAAAACTTGAGATTTAATTTACACAAGTTATGGTTTGATGAGTAGAAATATAGTTTTAAAATAAAAAATAATAGTTATATAAATTTAGACAAGCCTTATAAATTTAATAAATCACTGGCTTTTTATTTTATGTTGTTCATTCATGACTATATAAATATTTAATTGATAGCAATCTAAAAATATTTCAGCGGAAAAATCGAATATCATATTCTTCATGAATTATTTATTATGATAAAATATTATCAGGAGATTTTATATTCATCTTTAAATTTACAACTCGCAGCTCGGCTGTGATTTTCTATTTTTACAAATAATTTATTTCTATATTTTACACTGGATTAACTGGCCACTTAAAATAATTACTACACGCAGAGAATTTTATAGTATTTTTTACATCAAAAATTTATAGAAAAATAACTATGTCATAGTAACATGAGAACAGTATGGAATTATTGTACAAATTCACGATAACGTAGAAATTTTTGAAATACATCCGACGGAATTTACAAAGTGCATTGTAATTTTGAAAAAGCAACAAATTAAATTCTATCCAAGAAATTTTAATTTCTTAATCTATTGCTTTGTCAAAATTACAATGCACCTCGTAAATTCTGTTCGATGTATTTTTAAAATTTTTACGTTATCAGTAATTTCTACAATAATTCCATACTGTCCTCATGTTAATATGACTACACGGAAAGAAAATTATGAGAATGGTTCCTATAATTTTGTGAAATTTCATCCTATACCAGTATAGGAATGACGACCATAAATTATGGGAGCAGCTCCTATAATTATAGGAATTTTACCCATAATTATAGGAATAGTTCCTATAATTATGGGAATGATACCTATACCATTATAGGAATGATTCCTATAATTATAGGAATGGTTCCTATAATTTATGGGAATACTTCCTATAATATTATGGTAATCGTTGCCATACTATTATGGGAACCATTCCTATAATATTATAGGAATGGTCCCTATACTATTATAGGAATCATTCCCATAATAATACGAGAATGGTTCCCATAATATTATAGGAATGGTTCCTATAGTAGTATAGGGACCATTCCTATAATATTATATGAATGGTTCTCAAAATAGTATGGGAACGATTTCCATAATATTATAGGAATGATTACTATAATTTATAGGAATGGTTCCTATACTATCATAAAAATATTAATTCCAAGAAAAGTTTGAAAATTACTTCTGCACGGAAAGAAAATTATAGTAACCATCCCTATAATATTATGGGAACCATTCCCATAATATTATAGGAACAGTTTCTATACCATTATGGAAACCATTCCTATAATATTATGGGAATGGTTCCCATAATGGTATAGGGATGGTTCCTATAATAGATAGGAACCATTCCTATAATAGTATGGGTACAATTCCTATACCATTATGGGGACCATTCCCATAATACATAGGGATACTTCCTATAATTTTCTTTCCGTGCATAGTAATTTTTCTATAAATTTTTTATATAAAAAATACCGTAAGATTCTCTGCGTGTATACTTGAATTTTTTACTGTCATTAATTTAAAAAATTTTAATTATGCTGAAGAAATAAATATTCTTAATGGTTAGATGTATTTTCTGTATTCAAATAACATATTTTGCGTGAAAAATTAAGATCCTTTTAATTTTCAATTTTCATCACGGAAATGTATTTACTCAGGAGCAGCACATACATTTCAATTAAATTACCTCTAATATCATTTATGTGTTTGTGCAGAACATTTCGTGTTAAAATATTAGTCTCTAACTATGACCTAGTTCTGTACTAGAGAACACGTATTTATTTTGTTTTTCCTTGCATTGGAGCATTTTATTCTCTTTATCAGATAATTATTAACTCCGAATGAAAAATTTTCAGTAGTAAATAGAAAATGTTTGTTTTCCTAATTTTATCAAAAAATTACAAGAACAATTTTCGACACGAAAAAATGATTGAAAGTTCGATTTATTGTTAAATTATCAAATATAAATTAAAATAGACAAACATCTACGAATCAATATAAAGAATGGTCATACCGTATAAAATTTTATTGTATTGCCTCATTATTTTTCATGAACACAATGAAAAAAAAGTTTTATTTCTATTCCCAACAACTTACAAAACTATTTCAATGAACACAAGACACATGTTATACTTTTCACTTCGCATATCCCCTATTGCTTCCGTATTCCTATCAATACTTTCCTATACACACTATTCTCTTTTCTTATTTCCAAGATCAGCGATCTCCGAAAGTATCTGTCTATTTCCCGAGGTCACTGTAGCATAAACGTGTACGTGAACAAAGAATTGCCCTCCATTGAATCGCATTTTTTGCATTTAAATCGCAACTTTTCCGAGTTTTATATTCCTTCGAAGTAACTTACTGACACATAAAACCAACAATAAAGCCTATTATTCTAATCTTTTCTTTTTTTTTCACGATCCTATGCTCACTACTGAACTTAATAACTTTCCGGAACAAAAAAATTCAATAGTCCTATCAGATAAAAAAACTTTTTAATAACTTAACAAAAGGTATTAAATAGCAAATCCAAAGCTCATCGTTACATAATAGAACTGGATCCAAACAACAGATTTTAAATTGTTAAATTTTTTTTTTCCTCAGAATAAAATTATCGACATAAAGTCAACATTTTTTTACCCCTCATTTCTTTTTATCTCTATAAATGATTCTGTCATTATCATAAATGCATTATAAAAAAACATAAACCTCTCTAGCATACATTATTTGAAGCTACGAAGTCTACAGCTCGCATCATTAAACTTCCTCTTTGGAAAAAAATAATCTATGTTATTTTTCGGACTTAATAAGTGATTTTTTTATTTTGTGCAATAATAAGCTTGATACATAACATTTTAATTAGTATAATTATGAGTTAACGCGGATTAAATCCGGAGCGCATGCGGAGTGAATGTAGAACAGATGAGTGTTTATTTATTTAATCCTCTCGGAGTGAAATTTACTCTGAAGAAGAGTTTATTATTGATACTCCGGTTCGGAGTGAAATTCACTACACTGATAAAAAAAGTGACTTGATTCAAGAGAAAATGATTTTCTTCAAAATGGAATTTTTGATTCAAAATTTTCGTTCTCGAATCGAGTTAACTTTTTTATCAGTGTACTGCTGAAGAGAGTTTATTTTAATATCAAAACTTTGGATCGGAGTGAATGCGGGTTAAAATAAAATCCAGATCACTCCGAAATCACTCCACTGAAAAGACAAACTCTCTATTTACTCGTATGCGGAGTGGTTTTTTGTTTACTCCGGAACTCCGAGTGATAGAGTGAATTCGAATTGAAAGAAAATCCGTAATCACTTCCAATTTTTTCCAGTGCATTGTTATTATTATTATTATTATTTTATCTTATTATTAAGAAATATAAGTAACATATAAAATCAATCAAGTAAATATAACTGTAGATGAATTTTTCCTGTAGACTCACTATCTTCAATTTTATGAGTTCAAGGGTTCACTAACAGTAGCAGCAGTGAGTCCATATGTGTTGTATATTTATATATACTTTACTTGTTCACAAGGGAAAAGAAATTGCCAATTTAAGCGAAATGTCGTCGTTCAGAGGATAGGAAAACGTCTGTAACTAATGTGGTCGCAATGTCTCGATAGCCACACGGCTTCGATATCCGATACTTACTATCCTACTCTGTTCTTTAACTCACTACGTTTTTTTTCTTATTTTTATTTTCCATTCAATCGAACCTAAAATGTATACCTATACACACTACCAAACAGTCGTTTTTTTATTTCCGTACTATGTACTGTCTCTTAGTTGGTCTCAATTTTTAATTTCTGCCGTGTACATCGTCTCTTCTTTTCCTGCTTCTTGACCCATTTTTTCATGAAATTCATGACTTATATCCAGAGGAGAGAGGACATGCGACAGAATAAAAATTAATCTCAAGAAATTCCTCCCGTCTTAAATTAAAGACTATTTGCTCTATCCTGTTATCTGGAGATTTCCTTTTGTCTTCCATAATACGGACAACTAAGACTGTTGTTACTTTACTACTGTGTAATGCAAGACTACTCTTGGATCTCGGTCTTCTGGAGCACTACTGGAAGGTGCTCTCTTCAGATTTAACTTATCCTTATTATGAATAAGACAATAGATGATAAATTAAAATATAACAAATCTCAAAATAATATACTGTCTCCAGTACGAAAGGATTGATAAGAAATTCCGCTGTTATCTCATGTTTTCATCAGCGTTATCTCTAATTATTATTATTTTATACAATAAAAAATAATTAACAAAAGTTGATAAATGAATTTTAGTTGAAGTTTTTTTTAATTAAAGATATTGAATTGAGGATAATTAAATCAGGATGCGATACTCATTTATTGGGTTATCGACCCGCTCAGAGGTTTTTAGACTTAGATTTGTACTTGTCGTTGAGTCATTAATATCTGACGTATATGAATGGTCTCGGTGGTCAAACAGGATTCACTCGGCACATTTGGCGTCATTTGTTAAGCTACGATTAGTTATTTACACGCAATATTTTTATTTTTATTTTATTTTATTAATCGGAATCATTAATTTTCAAAATTAATAAAGTTGTATTATTAATTACTGGCATAAACTGTTACACAACAAGTTACAAATTATGACGATATTTTAATTTAATAATATTTTTTATCAACATTTGGGATGTTGATTGTAAGTGACGTTTGATAAAACTTATATATATATATATTATTGAAATATTTAAAAAAAAATAATGATTTCAATTAATAGTCAAGTGATAAAAAATCCACTTTTAAACGATATAAATATTTTAATTGAACTGTCAAAATCGTCACTGTCGGCGCTCTTTATAAAGAACATCAATCATTCTGATGTTTTTGATAAACGTTCAAATCGTTTTTAAGATCAAATATTTTTCTATCAAATTTTCTTTTAATAAAAAAAAAAAAAAGTGATTATTAATTAATAAATTAATTTTAATACAGAATAAAAAAAATCCGTAAGCCATAAATAATTGAATGGGTATAGCAATAATTATGAAAGGCAGAAGTTAGAATAAAAATGGTTAAATAACTTTTTGGTTACGATTGAGGATAGTAACATCGAGCCAACACCTGGCGACGCTACTGCGGAAGCTCCCCACAGGATGAAACAAGTAATCGCCATTAATCCTGGCCCCACGACGCGGCCGTGGGCGTGCAGGCGGTAATTAGAGTGGAACGTGCTCGCCTCGAAGCTCACGAACTTTCCTGCAGTCCCGTACGCGTAACGAGCAACTCATTTGATACGAGAGAGACCGACCAGGAGGCCAAGAGCGAGACACGCTAAGTTATTTGATATGAGAGAGAACCCGGTATCTCGTGCAGCGCAGAAAGAAGAGAAGAACTGAATGCGGTCGGCTGTGAAGAAAAAGACCACAAATAGCTGTGTCGCAGTTATCTTAACTCTACACTGTAAAAAATAATTTGAAAATTACAATACAAAAGGTATTGAATTTTCATAACTAGATATTTGAATTGTATTTTCAATAAAAAAAGCTTCAAATTTAATGTACGTAATTTAATAATCAAGCTGGTATTTAAAATTAAGAAAAAAAATATGAATTTTAATAAACGTACTTAAAACTTATACTTATTCTTTAAATTTTCAAAGCAAGCATTGAAAATTCTAAGACACATTGAATTTTAATAATTCCATTTGAAATTTCATAATATTTATTTGAAAATTCAAATACTTGTATATGAAATTTCTGCGCGTGACGTGCTGCGCGTTCAGTAATCAAGGATTGTGTTTTAATACTAATTAGTTAAATATATAATAAATTTGAGTAATGTGAGCGGTGTACATCAGACTTTATTGTTGTAAAGTTTTTATTTCCTCGATAATATAAAGTAAATAAAACTTGTGACTGAACTGAACATCATTGACAGTATATGTACTGTATACAGTATTAAATGTGATATAGCATAATGCTAATAAACATAATATAGTTTTATAGTGATTTAAATATTAAAATGTGATTTAACTCTAAAATATTTATTTAACTTCTACTTTTTTAAATGTTTAAGAAAAAAAATATAATTACCCGCTATATTAAATTATATTATAACAATGGTTAATAAAAAAAAAAAAAATTTATAATGTTGTTCATAAGAAATTGATGACAGCTTACAAAATTTTGAAGTTTTATCAATAAACATTTTGTTACTTAAGATACCTAATAGTCTTTAATTTCCATGTAACCATACACTGTTAAAAAAATTGTTTGAATTTTTAAAACATTGTATATAACGCATTAAACACATACAATTGTGTTTGAAATTTCATTGTAATGATCGTATAGAATTTAAAATTCTCGCTTTTGAATTTTCAAATAAACGCTTCAGATTTTCATATACATCTATATGGAAATTAAAACGAGAGTATTTGAAAATTAAATGAAAGATATTTGAATATTAAAAAAATTGTATTTGAAAATTCAAAAGGAAGTATTTGAAAATCCAAAGTGTTGATTTGAAAATTCAAAAGCATGTATTTTAAATTCTATATGAAATTAGTAATGAAATTTCAAGCACAAATGTATGTGTTTATTGCGTTATATACAATGTTTTGAAAATTCAAACAATTTTTTTAACAGTGTAATTCCCTTTAGACGCTGATCTTTTCAACGATTTTCTTTATTTCATGGATTTTCGTTTAGTTCTTTCGCCGTTTTACTTCTAACCACCGATGCTCTAAAAATTCATTTCCTTTTTTTTCATCAGTTTATTTTATCACACTGTAAAAATTTGTGGAATGAACGCGAAATGAATTCGGAGGATGATTTTTTATTTATTTAATTCCCTCAGAGTGAATTTCATTCCGAAGAGTTTCGGAAAATATTAATTATAAAAAAAAACACTGCTAAATAGTGAGCTTAGGCCTTTGATATTTTGATATTTATATTGAGTACGGAAATAATTACGAGCTCCCTTTCCATACATTCACGCGAACTTATTTTTAAAAATTATAAGCAGCTAATAATAAAACTTTCACATATGTAATTCCACTAAGTCACAAACTGTCATATGACTGACATCAACCATACCACGAGATAAAATTTCATATTGTACCCAAATATCAAATATCCCCATAAAAACTATGTCACTATAGCTACTCAATAATTTAATATTTTCACTATGTATTATATATATGAAATTATAATTTAGTGAGCTACCAAAACATTTTATAAATTAAAAGCATAATATTTTAAGTTTAATTATTAATATCTGAATAAATTATTTATTAAAACAATTATGTTTCTAATTAACTGTTATTTCTATTAAATATAAATTTATTGAAGTATTAAAACTCCGGACCGGAGTGAATGCAGATTGAAATAAAATCCGCGCCACTCCGAAATACTCTGCCCATAAAAAAATCCTAATTTACTCCCTATGCGGAGTGATTTTTTTTAAACTCCGGAATTCCGAGGGATGGAGTGGAATAAAATTCAGATTCACTCCCGATCTTATACAGGCTATACAGGGTACAATTTATCAACAACAACTGTCGCAACAATTTTCATTAGTGTATTTGAAATGCGCTTTGATCTGGATACCTTTAGTTCTATTCAGCATTGATGAAGCTGTTCTTAAAAGTAAGAGTTTGAAACTTGTTAGACCGGTATTCCATAACAAGATACACCAGAGTAAGGTATTATAATGAATGAATAGAAGTTCAATAGACGTGTATAAGACTGTCTAGCGTAATGTCTAGACGTTGGTCAGACACTCTTGAACAGGATTACCAAGTAGACAAAGTCGAGCCACGAGCTTGTATTAGAATGTTAGTTTGTCTACATTAGCTTGTCTGTCACGCAATTCACGAGTAAATTAGAATGGCATACTCGCTTACTGTATAATATATATTTACATTTACATCTACATCTTCATCTACACATACACATACCTACATATATTTACATAGATTTGTATCAACATAAATCTCTATATGTGTGTGAATTAATGTAAATATATAAACTTGATTCGTGACAGAAATAGATAAGGAACCTAAAGTGTAAAGAGAGACAGCGTGAGACGTTAATCTTAGTCTTTGACGCGACCGACTAGCGGTTAATGTTCCCATCAGGTTTCTGTTCTGAAAGCCACCATCGCCATCACGATCGCTACCATCATCATCACCACCACTACTACCAACTCTCATTAGTATTGTGCATGATTTTAGTTGTTCTTTTAACAGCCCAATGAGTCTGCAATTACCGTAATATCTTATAATGCTTCAGCATTATTATTACATTGTATAGAAATTATTATAAATGATAACGGTACACCTAAATGTTATTTATTTTTAATACGCCTTTGTTTATTTCCTTTTATTGCAATAATTATTATCCCGGCAGTTTTGTTTATATATTTTTTGCTATGAAACTCCAGCAAATGTAATACTTGTATATCTTTTACTTTTTATTTTTAGATAAGAATTAATCTATAGAAAAAATATTGAGATGGATTTGGTCCCCGCTTAAAATTGTCCGACATAACTCACATATTTGTTTTTATTTTTTTTTTTTTTTACATAAAAAAGGCATCGTAACTGTGTTTTTAGAAGCGGATTAGTATGAAAAACAAAAAAAAAATGAACAGGATATTTTTGGTATTATAGATTGCAAATAAAATAAATATAAATATTTGACCTATAAGTTTTATAAGTATTTTTGAAGGAGCTGATGGCAAAGGCTAGTGACCCTGACCCAAGGGGCGTTGATCTTGGTTTTACGGATCCACCACTTCCTCTCAACTCCGTCTAGCTTGCCATTCCAGTGTGTGAAATATACAACCGCCTCCACGGTTAAATCTTTCGTTAGCCTTTAAAAAAACAATTTCATATATATATTTCATATATATATTTATATTAGGCAATTTACCGTCCACTGAAAAAATTTATTCCACTTTGGTTTATTTCAGATCATCATTATTCGTGGTTTCAATTCTCTATCAATGTTTTGACAAATAAATTTGTGTATTCATATTATGTACACTCGGATTTTTTTATTGAAAAATTTAGTCATATGTATGCTTGGTATTGACATCCGTGTTTACATACCAAAATGACTTTATTGATTTATGAATACTGCATTTAAAATATTAATTAATATTTTAAATAAAAAATAAATTATTTTATTGCTATAAAAAAAAATAATAAATTATTCCAAAAATATGATACATGTTGCAGATAAAATATATAATAAGATTAATAGGAAAACTTGTACATAATATATAGTAACAACAATAATAGGATCTTAACAATATCGAAGTTAGTTTTTGATAAACGGGAAAATAGAGTGAGCTAATGATTTGTCGGGAAAGTTGTAGGAATCGCATCATGACTAGTATAAAGCAGTTTAAATTTCCAATGGTACGGTCAATTCAATACAAAGTACACTTGTGTGCTAATCCCAAGTGCTTTTACTCCACCTTCGGCCAATTCGCCAGCCAACTACTTTCATCCTGCTGCAAGAACTGCTTCTGCTGCCACTTTGATCGTCCGTACGATTGTTCTCGCTCATCTTACCGCTATACTTCTTCCTCTTCTTCTTCTTCCTCCTCTTCAACTTCAACTTCTTGTTCTTTACTTCCTCTGGAAGCTTTTAAAGAAAAAGTTTTCCCGCGACAACAGACGGCCTGGCAATTGGTGCGCAAAACCCACCATCACTACTACCAACATCTTCTACCGGATTTACGATTCCATCTGGCAACAATTCCAACAGATTTTACTGAGCTTACAAGCCCGTTGAATCAAGTGGACTTATCACATTATTTTATTTTTACATGCAAATAAAATAAAGTAGGCGACGGAAATAAACTTTTATAAAAATAATAAAATTATAATAACGTAAATGTTAATCAATGCGCCATTGCCATTTGAAGATAACCATCTCATAAACTATTTGTCACACTGATTTTAAATGTCGATATATATAAATATATCCAACATGCATAATGTAATAATAATAATAATAATGAGTATAGAAGGATAAGTATGAGATGTTGGTGGCCCCAAAAAAAGCATCTTCGACGTGATCGCAGGTCGGCATAACCCGTAAAAGGATTGCTAAGATCCATTCCTGTTTCTCTCTCCGCCTCCGGCTTTTACTTGTGTATTTGTTCCCATACTGTTTGGTTACACACACTTACACCTATTTAACATCTCTACATCTCTCACTCGTATATTTGTATACATAAATGATCATGACGAGGATCCCACGTAGACGAGTTTTGGTACGACGATGTGTCCTATATTTCGGGCCTTTCACCTTAGCTGCCGAATCCGGTGCTTCTTCGCGAAATATCTTATACTACTATACGCGATGTACGGATCCTTGGTGCCTAAGGCTCTTAACACGTTTTCTACCCATTTGCAGCGATAAATTTTACTGTGCCTTAATGCCCACCATACACTCCTGCAGACGGAAATCCATGATCCATTAAATTTACATTATGATATACCGCACTGTAAAAAATAATTTGAAAATTACAATACAAAAGATATTGAATTTTCATAAGTAGATATTTGAATTGTATTTTCAATAAAAAAAGCTTCAAATTTAATGTACGTAATTTAAAAATCAAGCTGGTATTTAAAATTAAGAAAAAAAATATGAATTTTAATAAACGTACTTAAAATTTATACTTATTCTTTAAATTTTCAAAGCAAGCATTGAAAATTCTAAGACACATTGAATTTTAATAATTCCATTTGAAATTTCATAATATTTATTTGAAAATTCAAATACTTGTATATGAAATTTCTGCGCGTGACGTGCTGCGCGTTCAGTAATCAAAGATTGTGTTTTAATACTAATTAGTTAAATATATAATAAATTTGAGTAATGTGAGCGGTGTACATCAGACTTTATTGTTGTAAAGTTTTTATTTCCTCGATAATATAAAGTAAATAAAACTTGTGACCGAACTGAACATCATTGACAGTATATGTACTGTATACAGTATTAATTGTGATACAGCATAATGCTAATAAACATAATATAGTTTTATAGTGATTTAAATATTAAAATGTGATTCAACTCTAAAATATTTATTTAACTTCTACTTTTTTAAATGTTTAAGAAAAAAAATATAATCACCCGCTATATTAAATTATATTATAACAATGGTTAATAAAAAAAAAAAAATTTATAACGTTCTTCTTAAGAAATTGATGACAGCTTACAAAATTTTGAAGTTTTATCAATAAACATTTTGTTACTTAAGATACCTAATAGTCTTTAATTTCCATGTAACCATACACTGTTAAAAAAATTGTTTGAATTTTCAAAACATTGTATATAACGCAATAAACATATACAATTGTGTTTGAAATTTCATTGTAACGATCGTATAGAATTTAAAATACTCGCTTTTGAATTTTCAAATAAACGCTTCAGATTTTCATATACATCTATATGGAAATTAAAAAGAGAGAATTTGAAAATTAAATGCAAGATATTTGAATATTAAAAAAATTGTATTTGAAAATCCAAAGTGTTGATTTGAAAATTCAAAAGCATGTATTTTAAATTCTATATGAAATTAGTAATGAAATTTCAAGCACAAATGTATGTGTTTATTGCGTTATATACAATGTTTTGAAAATTCAAACAATTTTTTTAACAGTGCGTGAATACCTTTTGAATTTAGTGTAACGTTATTTTTAATTCCTGCTTTTTTCTTACAATACAAAGAAAAAAATTTTTTCAGCTTTGATTTATTTGGTATTTATTTATTTACAAAAATTACGGTAGTTGTTTAGAAAATAAATTTATATTCAATTCTATAAAGTCGAGATTACGTGAATGGATAAATAAATATAAGTTTTAAATACGTGGAAAAAATATACAAGCATATTAGTCTTGTTGCAGAGACAGTGTCATATGTGAGTTTAATATGAAGACGAGTCAATATCACATTTCTCTCTAATTTAACCTTGGATCTAATACATTGCACTCGAGTTGGTACAGCACTGGTCATAGACCTTGTCCGTTGACGCAGACGCGCTGTCGTTTAACGATATAAAAATAATTTTATAGTTAAGTGTTTGTCGTAAATAAAAAATTGCATCGAATTAAATAATGCACTCATATTTAATGTTTTTTTTTCCTTTATATATTAAACATAAATTTAAAATAGTAAGCTATTTAATTTTGTTTTTTAGGGAAGAAATAGCTTTGAGATTTAAATTTAAATTACGATTCGTAATAATAATAAAAGCTCAAATATTTTAATAGAGAACTGTAACGGAATTGTTAGCAGATGGTACTCTACTCTTAGATAATGAGATACAAAATGTAATTAAATATTTAACGTAATTACTTATTTTAAAAGGTAAATGTTATTGTACAATTTAGTCATTTAAGAACCTCATTATTGTTTATTCTCGTTTATTTTTTTTTCTTTGTATTAAATAATGCATTTTTTAGTATTTCATTATCTAAATTTTTTGTTTTAATATGAAGAAAAAAAAAAAATCCTTAATAACTCGTAATCTCATTGTAAAAAAATAGTACCGAGTATGATAGTTAAAAAGATATTCTATCGGATTATTCAGAGCTTAATAATGTTCACGAGATATAATCGGATATTAAATTTAAACCTTTTACTTTTTCTAGTATTATGATTATTAATAATATTGTTATTACTTGATATATATTTACAGTTAGATTGGTAAATAAATATAATATTTACGGTAAGCAAAAGTAATAAAATATCATTATGCATTATTAAATATTGCTTTCTCATAAATATATATGAAAATAAAACGGCAAATATTAAATACATATTTCTTCAAAACCTTTGACATTAATGTGAATACAAAATTCGCCAAGGCCAGGACTGGGAATTTGCTGGTAGAGTAAGATAAAATGGCCAGAAAAAAATAAAATAAAAATAAACCGGTTGAAGAGAAAACATTAGATTCATGGTCGTTTGCGAAATTCCACTTCTTAGCACACTCAGTTTTACTCTCTTACGTAATTAACATTGACAGGCAATACGGCATAACAATGTCATCTCTCATGTCTTTAAAAATATATTTACTTTTTTTTTATTTTTATTAAGACATAATATTTTATTTTATTTTTATCCTCATTATTGCTCTTTTCTTCAATATTTAAATTAATTCGTTAATAAGAATCTCGTTTTTATTTATTCATAAATTATACTTTATTACTCATATTTATTTTCTTATTAAAAATAGAAAAAAAACAACCGAATTCTACACTGCAAAAAAAAAGCCGGGGTAAGTCTAGGCGGTGTAGGTCTTAAAATTTTCGGTGTTAAATTTTAACACCGAAAGTGGTGTTAATTTTACTTTGTGAATATTTTACTTACTCGATCACGAAAGTTAAACAGTGTTTTTATTAATTAATTAAATTATTGGTGATTGAAATGGTGGCCGTAAAATTGTGTAATTTTTAAATAAATAAGTGCATAGCAAAGTTGAAATTTCGTCCTAATAATATTAATTAAATTTTCATATTTTTTTAAACGTACACAGTTGAAAAATTTGTATTAAATTCAACACAAATTACATGTCCCAAACGTTCCACTCAATTTTTTGTGTTAATTTAACACATTATACTTGTGTCAAACAATAATACAAGTTTAGCACTTGTTGAGATCAGATAACACATTCAACTTTAGATAAATTTACACTTGATGGTGTCAAATAAATAACACAAAAGATTCAACCAATTAATTTTTATACACAAGAACACAAAATTTTCAACTGTGTAATACATTTTTTTCTAATTTCTATACATGGAATTTTTTTTTACACCGGTTTAATACCACCAAATTACACCGCCTATACCAGTATTATTTCATTTTAATCCCGCTTTTCTTACAGCGTATGTATCTAAAAATAATTCGAGCATTGCGAACAAATAATAATATAAAAATAATAATAATAATAATTATTGTTAAATCCCAGCATATTAGAACTCATCACAAAAGACTTCATCGTGGTTTTCATCTTTCATAGTCAGTCGACCTCACCTCCGTGAATAATTTTCCAAGTAATACCACGGCGTACCTAATTTCCGGGCCGGTTTCACCGGAATTCGCTGGCTAAAGTTTATCTCAAAGAAAAAAAAATACTTATTACACGGAGAAAAAAATATAGTAAAAATTACAATCTTATAGTAAAATTTACTAAAAGATATGAAAAAATACATTCTGTATTGTAATTATTACTAAACGTTTAGTAAAATTTACTAGTTAGTAATAATTACATAATAAGATATTAAAAATTACTATGCGTAATGTATTTTTTACTAACACAATTGTATTTTCTACTATCTGTATAGTAAATTTTACTATTAGTATTTTTAATAAATACAAATTTAAGAACGTAAATTTTCTAATACAATATAGGATTTGTTACTATACAAAATATTAAAAATTACTATACGCAATGTATTTTTTGCTAACACGATTATGTTTTTTTACTATATGTATAGTAAATTCTACTATGTATAGATAAAATTAAAATTTGGTGGGGATAGCATATACAAATATGTATTACAAGTTCTGAAACTTTTGTCCGAAGGAGATATCGGGCCGTCAGACATAGGAAAGGACTCGCGCGCGGGAGATCAGGGTTCGAATCTCGGTTGAAACAAGTGATTTTTTAAAAACAAAAATCGACTCCAACACCGATACAGATGGCATAAATAACAATAATAATAATTAAAATGATAGTAATAATAATAAAAAGTTAAAAGCTAATAAAAATTTTATTTTATTTTTTTCCATTTTAATATAGTAAAATTTACTAAACGGGATAGTAAAATTTACTAAACGGGATAGTAAAATTTACTAAACGGGATAGTACAATTCACTAAACGGAATAGTAAAATTCACTAAACGAAATAGTATAATTTACTAAACGGGATAGTAAAATTTACTTATCTGTTTATGAATTTTTCCTATAAATCTTAAGCGTTTCAAGATTACTATCTAAATTTAGTAATTATTACTATATTTTTTAGTAAATTTTACTATATTTTTTTCTCCGTGTACTATTATCATTATTTGCTTCATCATATTTTTTCTTATAAATTCAACTACACTATCAATTACACGTACATCTTTATTAAATCATTCAAAATAAAATGAAAAAAAAAATATTTCGTATTCAGACTCAACCCAATAATTCCATTCCAGCAGTTATTCATTTTGATTAAATGTTTTTCTATATGAATAGCTTCATTATTTCTTTGTTTTAGAATAGAAGACAATAATAAAAATAAAAAATGATTTATCAAACTCATTGAAACACACAAGCGTACGTCGACAAAGGCGCGGCTGTCTAGACGCGTTTGTGCTAGTTCAAGGTTAGGCCAGACGGAAGTCTGGCTCCACTGTGTTTGGAATAACATTAGTGTAGCCATAGCAAAGTAGCATGAGCACACATAGCTCAGCCAAATGATTAAATATATATACATATATACAACATAACAAAACACATATACGCACGAGTGTTACGTTGGAGAATAAACTAAAGACATTTTTTTAGTCTCTTTTTAATTCTAAGCCATGATAGAAGGAGCTAGACGCGTCTACCCGGTAACATAGGTTAGTGACATACCAAGGCCAGACCTTAACAATTTAAAGAGTTGAGTCAAGCCGAAATGAGTGTTTGAATGGTATTAGTACATTTTAGAGTCTAACATATATTTAACTACTCACACCCACATACGCTTATACATGCGGGCACAAAACGACAGACAAACGTTCTACACAGAATTCTGTCATCAATGCAGAGTACAGAGAGCTGTCTGTATTGACATAATAGTCACCAGTCTAGTCTCGTCGTCTGTATTCATTTGATTTTTATATTTAATACGCACATCAAATATGTATGCGCCGTAAGACTCATCATTGCCATATAAATATATCATATTTATTTATGTATATAGGGGGGGAGGGGCGGGGCGGGACACTTAAGGAAATACTAAGTTTTCAAGGACAGTATTTAAAATAGAAGTATTTTTAGTTGCAGTTTGAGACAAAAATTGTCATTTTTGCGGACAAAATGAGGTTCCAAAAAAAGGTGGACAAAAAAGTCGTAAAATAGTTTTTTTATAAAACAAAAGTTAATAAGATTTTTTAACTAAGACTCGATTTTTGAAAAAGTTTAATGAATAAAATTCAAAATAATACTCAATTGTATTTAAAAAAGTGATTTTGGAATGTAGAAGAAATTTTAAAAATTTATGAGGGTATATCATTTTGCTCCCTATATATGTATGTAGAAAAATTTTATCAGTAGAAAAGTCTTTATATGTCCTTTGACTTGCTCAACCTTTTTAGCAAGCAGATACTTTGATGGCTGGCGGTATATACATTGTGGAGCGGTAGTGAGATGAAATCGATTATTGTCATGTCTTTTGATATCCGGTACTACATGATTGCTGAGGAATATAAATATACTATCCTCTACTCTAGTCTATATTACACTAGTATTGACTTATACGAAGAAATAGAGAGTAGTGAGTGCGAGGGAACGGGGTTGAGGTAGGGAGAAAAAATTTCCGGATTGAGGAAGTGAAAAAGGTCGGTATTGGTTGGGCATAATAACTATACATACTAGTTTATGTGTTGTTTTTTTTATTCATCTTTTTTTTTTCAAAGTTTTTCAATATATGGAAAATACCAAAGGAGGAAATGAACTACCGGTGAGTTGATGCACATGGTTGATAGGAGAAAAATTTTTAAGTTATTTCGATATAAATATTTTATTATTTATTATTTTCATCCAAGTTTTACTATTTTTACAAAACTATTTATTTATTATCATAATTAATTTTATCTTAAATTTATTTTACGGATGGAGTTTTTTTTTCGTTGAAAATAAGAAAAAAAATTGAATACGTAACAAAAAATTCTTCCGGTTCTAACACAAAGCGACTGAGATAATTACATTGAATTATTTTTGAGTCCTTGAAAACTACCGTTAGGGTTGACAGACGGTCAAAGTTTTGCGATTTTTAAATAACATCTACTATGTATATATAGAAATATATGAGTATATAAAATATATATTAATAATTCTTAATAGAGACACATCACGGCCTTGGCTATTATTTCTAATACCTCACGGCAGTGAATTCGCATCTTTAATTTTTTATTCTTGTCCGCCACGTATAAATCTCTGGTAACGATCTTGTGAACGTGATGTTTTTTTTCTGGTCTCTTCTTTTTTGTGATGTGATGATTACGCAATAAGACCATGAACCGCCTAGACATCCTAATGTGATTTCAGTCCTTGAATTCTATATTAGTATACCCACATTTATATAGATACAAATATACATATATATACGTAGATATTATGTGTACATATACATAAATATCTATACACCAACACATACTCTCATCGTATCGCGTTAAACATTAATGTTGTATCATTAGGACGTCTGGCAATGTTTGGGAATTAAGTGAGATTATAAAAGATATATATATCTATATAGATACGAGAATATGCGAACAGCAATAACTATTTATAAGATGAAAATTGCATAACTGGATCATATGACGGTAATAATGAATAAAAAATTGAAACTATTGTTTACTTTAGAATAAATCTTACTGTGAAAAATTTTCGGATTCAATCTAGAGTAAATGCGGACCAGGTGACTGTTAATTTATTTAATCCCTTCGGAGTGAAATTTACTCCGAAGGGAAGTTTATTTTAATATTAAACTCCGGATCGGAGTGAATGCGAATTTAAATAAAATCCAGGCTAAGTTGAAAAGACAAACTCCCTATTTACCTCGTATGCGGAGTGATTTTTTTAAGAAACTGAAACTGAGTGACGGAGTGTATTCGGATTCAAATCAAATCCTTAATCACTCCGGAGTCAGTCCCGATTTTTGAAAGTTTAATCGCTGAATCAAATATCAAAAATTTCTTTAGTTAAAATATTTTAAATAAATTTAAAAAGAAAAAAATTTGGAACACTGAATTGCAATCAACGACAGCTTATAAATAACTGTTAATTGAATAATATCTCAGTTTATTAATCTAAATTATGTTATATAAATTTTTTCTAAAAATGCAAATGAAATATCTTGACAAATAAAAAAATGTTTACAGACACCTGCGGCGATGCTTCAATCCCAGGACCACTAGCAATATGAGTAAGCCCATTAAATTTCTTAATAACATTTTAAAAACATCTTTTCACCAGTATCATATCATTATTTTAAAAAAAAAACATAATTTCTATAAAACCAGACAAATAGATTAAATACAAGTTTTATTGATGCAACATTCTAGTTTTAATTTTAATTGAAATCATATATATATATATATATATATATATATATATATATTTAAATATATATCACTGGCCACGAATGACTAACGGTATATATCGCGAGGAATTCAACAAACACACATGTGATGTGGATAAAATATGTAAATAAATAATCAGAGATCAAAGGCTACCATAAGAAAAAACTCGGACTAAACAGCTTAAATAAAAATATATATTGCCAAATATATACATAAAAAGTTAATAAAAAATAAATAACAAAGTAATGTATGATAAAATTAATTTAACTTTTTTAAAATTAAATATTAAAAGAAAAAAAAAAAGTGGATATTTATTGATAGCAGATCGTAATTTGTACAGAAGTTCAGGTCAATGAATTTTTAAGCCCACTATTGGCACACATTTGTATATAACACGATTAAGCGTACTGAAACGTCCCCTCGGGTGTATCAATTAAAATTTTTCAGTCACACATGGAATAATCGAAATGTGGTTGAATATTTTCGGCGTTCAATGTGCATACTGTATATTGGGCTGCATGGACACTCTGTCTACATGTAGACTAGTGTAGTAGTTATAGTCATAGGCGTCTAGTGAGTCAGTTAGTCACCCGAAAGCTATAGACATTGCAGTGAGCTAGTAATAGTATTCACATACATATGCATATATATACATATATATGTATAGAAATGAACCTAGCTGTGAATTTCAGTGTACACAGTAGAGTAACGCAATGTACAATTTCATCTAACTCTCGTTTTCCCATTATTCTCATCTCTCTCACTCTTATTATACATTGAGTGTCTTCTTCACATCCACTAGCAAGCGAACACAAGGCACTGAGACAAATCGACCATTTAATTTTTCCGAACAATCGACTATCGTCAGGCGTAAGTTCTCGGCACTGCAATAAAAGTTTAATCGATTTATGTTCTTCTTTTCTTTTATTTCTTTTTTTTTTTTTTTCATTAAACATTTTCATTCATTCATTTATTTGTTCGCGAAATCCTCAGTACATCTAATTGGTATTTTTAATCAAACGGTCTAGTAGTGAACTATTAATAGAAGTTTAATCTAGTAATTGCTGATGTATTCGTGAGATAAATTATTTTTTAATTGTTTAAGAGATTATTTTAGTGTTTCTTTTTTCTTTTTTAGATTAAAATAGGATTTTTTTCATTATTTTATATCATTCGAAAAGAAAATAAAGTCTGATTTTTTAAATGACTTTAGTAAAGTCAAGATCCTCAAAATTTAGGGGGTTATTATTAATTCATTTTGATAATTAATTTCTTTGTTATATTAATTGAATAATTAAATTTATAAGAAGTCATTTTCGTATAATTATATAAAGCATTGAATAGGACAACTTTGACGGATTAGCATATGGATTATTATTAATCCGTTTACTTTAACATAATTAAAAAAAAAAATTTTATTTCGATATTTTGAAAATAATCATCAATTTGTCATTAAAATTGAGTTTATTTTAATTAAAAATAAAAAAATTTCAAACTCTGGATTGAAAAGACGAAGCATTGAATAATTTATTTATTTATCTAAATTACATTTTATAAAATATTAATTAGAGTACAATGAAATAAATTGTAAATTGTAATGTTTTTTTTAAATTAAATGAGGTAGAAAAATAAAATAATGACGTTTTAGAATCGGAATTTTAGACAAATGTAATGTACAACATAATGAGTGACGCCGGCCTTCATTGGGTTAAACTTGACCGAATTTATTGCTCTTGTCTGGCGGACGTTAAATCGTGAGTGAGGGAGTATCTAATAGCTTTGAAATTAGCCTGAAGGTCATAATTTATAGTAACTTTTTTTGCGTTTTAATTCGTCGTAAATAAAAAATACGCCATTGCACTTAAATAATTTTTATATTTTAAAAACTTTATTTGTTTTCGAATATTGTTTTATAACTGCAATGCATATTACTACACAGAAAAAAAGGATTTTTTGGCGCAAGAAAAATTTCGCACTCTAAATTAAAGACAAAAATTTTTCTAAGAGTAGAAAACATTTCTTAGCTGAAGAATTTTTTTCTCCTAAAGAATTTCCGTTTTCAATTCAATGCAAAAAATTTCTTGGGTCAAGTAAAAATTTTTCGCGCCAAAAAATCCTTTTTTTTCTGTGCAGCCGAATATTAGAATGATTAATGGAATTGATTAAAATTTCTATCACAAGATCAAACAATATTAATTTTTATACAACTGCTCATATATTTTATTATCGATTTAAAAATTTTATACGCGCTATAGTTTAGTGCAATATTTTTTTACGAAATCCATGACATTTGATCCATTTGTTTGAAGGCCAGTTTATGACCTTACAATTGCGTAGATAACAACAGTATTAATGATTATTTCATGTAATCAAAATTAAATAATCTGAAAATATAAATAATTTACCGTCAAAATTTAATCAGATCGGTATAAAATTTTTTAACTTGAACTTTGTTGATTTATAATTAAAAATACTTCCATTTACTTTGATTCATAATTAAGAGATCGTAAAAACAAAAAAAAAAAAAAGTTGGCACTACTAAAAAAGTGATATTTCTAAAAGCCACTAAATTTGCTCTGTCGGATTTATAAAGATGTTTGATGTAAGTTTAAAAAAAAAAAAAAAAAAAAAAAAAAAAAAAAAAAATAGAAATAAAGTAGAAAATACTCTCTTATCTTGTTACTTATTTTCGCATCACTTTAATAGTAACCTTCAGCAAATAGCGTAAGTAAGGTTACTAACAGCAACATTGAATTTAAAGTTTTCGCACACATAGAGATTCGTCTATTTGTAGACATCAGAAGGTCGAGACAGCTACGTAATATAACGCTATGCTACTCTACTGAAAATTTAGATTGAGGCGTAGTAACCAAGAGTAAAACAAAATATACTGTATAGTATGATATTTTGATGTTGTAAATTATGTATAAGTATTTTATGAGATAAATGTGTATATTATTTATTGGATCAATCGTAAATGTATAGTACAGGTAACTACTATAGAGTCGAGAAGATTGTAGATGCATGTATAAAAACCATAAAAAAATAGTAATAAAAAGGCAGAATGTAAATGTATAGGGTAAGTGTAAAAAGTAGACTTGATAAAGATGACTATTCTCATGTCCTTGAGAGTTGGTAGCTGCATAACCTGAGAGCTTTTCCTTGGGGTAGATAGTATGAGATAATCCCGCGAGATTTAAACCATTGTCTAGAAATAGATGGCTTAAAAAAAAAGGATGCGATAGCAAGAAGGTAAAAAAAAATTCAAGGAAAATATGAAGAAAATAGAAGGAAACACTTGCTGTAGATATGCATGAGGACAAAAAATAACAAAAGAAAGTCATTGGAAAAATTTATATGTGATAATGAAAAACAAGTTTTTTTTATACCTCGGTTAATTTTATGATTACGAGAAAACTCACTTCGAGTATAACGTATACAGATTTTTACTTTCTTTAAATTAATTCTAATGATTTAGAAAAACTAACTTTAATTAAAGATACCACTAAAAATTTTATTATTAAAAAATAATTTTAATTAATTTTATATTTGATTTGTTAATTAAAGTTACGTATATTAATTAAAAACATTATTCGTGTTCTTTTTATTAATTGCTATGGCTGTTAACGATTATGACAGATTAATGTTTATTTAAAATATTTTAAAAAAATTATTATGATAGATTGATGTATTTATCTCTATAAAATCATCGAAGGAATTCGAGTATAAAAAAAAAACATTTTTTATCGGCGATTGACTTAATTTCGAGGCTAAAAATATAAAAAATCAATATGACCAAAATAAATAGCGCAAATAAGTTTTTTATTAATTTTTTTCGGTTAAAGATACAACATCTGAGAACCGTAACATAAATACCGTTAAAACATGCCTAACTGAAAGTAGTACGAGAGTGTATTAGTAATATACATATATTTATATTTATATATATGTATACCACCCACTTGAATAACAGCTTTATAAAATTAGTATGCAAAAGGTCACATATTCAGCTATCTTCACACTATAAACGTTAGCAGTAACTACATCTTGTGAGTTTAAAAGCAGAATAGTACAGCAGTTTGAATATCTTGGTGAATATTACCAGAATGATGTCTACGAGGACGACGCAGTTAAATTCATGTGTATCCAAGATTCATGCACTAAGACAAATAGGATGCGAAAACCAGGAAATTAGATTATGGTCGCAAATAGTTGTATCATCATTTACACAGGACAGTTAGTATGTATAGAGAGAGGATAGGATAGTTGGTGTGTTCCATGATTTGAAACAACAGAGACAGACTAGTTCGGTTCCTACCAATACTACTACTATAACTACTACGACCACTACTGGTACTGCCACTGCTGTTGTTACTACTGCCGCGCTACTGCTGTTACATCGGCTGTATCTTATTCAAATGCACTATTGGCTTAGCTATAAATAGATATTCATGGATTTCACCATAGGTAGATCTATACAAAGCAATTTACTCTATTAACGCATGTAATTGTTCCGGTAGTTGCATTAATATACATCGTTGTACACATCATACCATTCCATTAACACGAATGTCATCAGTATTATCTTTCTCTCTTCTGAATATTAATTAACTTAACTAATTTGTTATCTAAAAAAAATCATAAATTAATTTGTTATTAATTATTATACAATTATATTGTAAGCTACTCTTTCCTGAATATCGAGCCTTTTGCTCGGTAGACATCTTGACGAGGTTCACCCCCACTAGAGAAGGGCGAGATGGACATCGAGGCGGACGAAGAAGAGACATTTCGACGGGGCCCTCCGAGAGGACCCAACGTGACGTCATCTATCTGTTCTCACCCTTACCCTTATTATATTACTTATTATCGACTGTCCATATTATACGATTAGTTGTCGGGTTCAATAATGTTTAATTGTTAAATAAATATTTGGTTTTATCTACTAGCCAGTGAAAAATATTGAAGTGTCCTTCTCACAATATATACATATACTCGACTAAAATTTTTCCTAATTTGCCTGAAGTACCATGAGGATCTTCTCAGGTTACCATAAGGTTTGCCTTAAGGAAACACCTGTAGTTCTTTATCAGGACCACCATAAAGCAATCCTAATAAGGACCTCATGGGTCACTAGCGTTACATCTATTGGCTCCATGTCAAAAAATCCCGATCTGGACTTTATTTGAAGTAAATTGAACCTGATAAGGACCTTGTTGGATCCTTATGAAAAATTCTAGTCGTGTATAGTTGTATCTTATTTAATTTATGCATTTAAATGCGAGGGTTGGGTAAAATAAGCAAAATGATTTGATAAAAAAAAAGAAACTTGTATTTCAGAGTAGTTTCAATAAATATATTGACTGATTTAATAAGTAATTTTTATTTATTTATTGTAATATTTTTTTTTCTTTACATTGCTTACAGCAATAAATTTTATTTTATACTTTAGGCGTGGATCGAAGTGATAGTAACTATTGCAATATGAATTAATGAATATTTTAATAAATATATATTACATTATTTATTTATTTCCTTCACTGTACAACTGTTAGTTTTTTTACAGACTATATCTTTATATTTTTATATATATTAATCTCTCTAACTTCCTAGCTTTGAATTATGATTTTTACTTTTTTTTCTAAAAATATACATTTTTAAATTATTACTTTTTAAATAAAAAACATTTTTACGCAACAAGAACTATTAGAGGGTCGAGAGTTTAAATTTTTTCTAGTGCTATACTCTAGTTATTTAAAAAAAAATAAAATAAAATAAGAAGCTAGTGAATAATAATTTAAATTTAATTGTTTTATTTTATTCTGCTCGAGTCAGCTCGGTTTATGCTTATATATGTATAAATTTTGTCAGTAATAATACAAATGAGTCTATTAAACCATTTTATAATGGGTAACCCCTGGCAGTATATACGTAATGGGTTAGAAACTCAGGCGTATCATTAAAGCACAGCCGCAAATGCAAATATAAACCCAAAAGAGATGAGCATCTTTCCTGTACTTCATGTATTATATCCTCAAATATTTCTATGAATTCATTCAGTGCATTGTGCCCGGTTGCCGTAATACGTGACTCTGTCATAACTATTTTAAAACTTAAAATCCTCCCCATCACTGTCTCTTTTTCTCTCTACATCTGGACTAATACTTCAGAATTTTCAGTTTATTAAAACGCTTTTATTTCCCAAACATCATGGTTATTCAAATTATTATTTCGGGTATCAAATTAAATTATTTTTGCACAGAAAAAAATAACTAGGTGGTGCAACATGAACTATTCTAGGTGGGTCATCATGAAAACTCATGTTGCGGTAACATGACATTCATGTTATCTCAACATGAAAATTCATGTTGTCTCAACAGGAAAATCCATGTTGTCTCAGCATATTCATGTTGTACTAACATGAAAAAATCATGTTGTGACAACATGAAAAAAACATGCTGAGACAACATGAATTTTCATGTTGCTGCAACATGAAAATTCATGGTGACCCACCTAGACTGGTTCATGTTGCACCACCTAGTTATTTTTCTCCGTATAAAAATTAAATATTTCTTTAAAGCAAAAATTGATAAATTAAATGAATAATCTAATTAATTTACGCAATTTATATAAATTTAATCTCTTAAAAATGTATAAAATATAAATTTTCTCAATTACAATGCAGAAAAAGTAATTTGCTTAATTTATGGTTAAATCAATGGTGGCGATGGAATTTAATCATCTCTTGATCTGGCCGCAATTTATGTTCGATAATAACATCAATTAAATTACTTGAGTTCCCAATGATGGTTTTCATTATCTGTAGTGCCCACATACTATGTAATATAGCACCCAGAATATAATATATATATAATGGTGATGGCGCATATATAAATGGTATTATGTCAGCATAAGTATGACGGTAAGCCTCAGCGTGATGGTACAATAGCCAGGCGTGTTGACGTCGATAGCGATCAGCCGTTTCATGTGGACTCTTGAGAGAATATGTGCTTTGCCCTCCATACACTCAACTCTCTATTCTATTCTACTCTACTCCGGTCGGTTCTCTTCAGTATACTGCTCTGGACTGGTCTCTCAACTCTCATCTGGTAGGATGGTATTTCACCGCCACAACAGTGAACCGCACGATATGCAGCAGCCACGTCGAGTGCATTAGCATTGCCAGCGGTCATCGAGCAAGACTTGGTCAAGGCTGTTCTCTGCAAGAGAGACTGAGACAGAGGCCATGGGAATGAGATAAAGATAATAAGTGAGTAAACGAGGTAGTGAGTGAGTGAGTGGGTAAGTAAGGTTTTCCTCAATGAATCCAACAATGCAGAATGCTGCAGTTCAAGTTAACTCGTCAGACGTCAAGTACATATAATATAACCTCATAACACAACGCATTTGAGACTCACTGCTACGAGTAATTTCTGCTTAAATCATCTCTCAGATGCTTTATATTTGCTAACCATTGCATTACATTTGTTCAAGTACTGTAATAATAATCATAACAATAATAATAATAATAATAATAATAATAATAATAATCATAATGTTGATGATGTAAATTCTCTACCCTTTCTCTTATACAACCTGCATTTCCTACTTCCGGCTTGGTATTATAAACATCACAAATGACGGAGTTCTCGGTCAAGGTTGTCTGGGCTTTAAAGAAACTCAGACCTGTAGACTTGTCTACCAGTTCTTGTAACTTTAAGATAAAACTTTAAGTACGATTGTTTTCGCAATAATTTTAAAAAGGGAAAATCACTATTTTTTGTACAAATAATTTTTTGGGTTTTAACGATTAGTTTTTTTTTCATGCATATTTGATTAACAAGGCGAAAATAAAGCTGTGAATAATTTATTAGGCTGTTTTTGTGACGCTTGATGAGAGGATGTGATTAAGAAGACAAATTAATAATCATTGAATATTAATTTCCATTAAAAGCTTAACATTTAACGGAGATATTTGAGATATTAATGTGGTGCTGTCAATGCTTGGGATATTTCAAATAGAAATATATTTGGATAGATAGCAAAAGCTTATAGTATACATAAATAATAGAATGCTATGTAAAGAGGATAAAATTATGAAGAAAATCTTTTAAATATTTAAACGAGATTCAGTTGAATTAATTCGGACAAAATTATTGATTCCGTTAACTTGACGGAGGCAGATAGAATTCGCTGGATGTAAGAGTAATAGAGTAATGGTGACATTTGAAATTATTTTAAACTCGATAGAATAATGTGTCGTGGACGAGTTTTATTAAATTAACCATAATCTTTCTGTGAATTTTAAATTTGAGAGATATTATTTTTATAATAAAAACGTCGATCATCACAATATATTTATCAATTTTTAAAAATGAGTTACAGATATTTGACAAAAATATAAATACCCAGGTCAAAAATAAAACTTGATTCAGACATGGTTTACCAGGTCGAAATTTGGAGCCGTTTTTCACAAGGCAAACTCAACTTTTTGTTACGGAGATTTGAAATATATTTGGTCTCTGCCATGGTTCAGGCTTAACTGACTTACTTAGTCACGATTTAAAACAAAGAAGTCTAAATCAAATCTAAGTTGACTTGGTTTAGATTTATTCGACTTAAATTATAAAGTGAAAAAGTCAAAACCAAGGTAAAACGTGAAAAACAAATTTTAAATTAAAAAAATACTGCTTCCTTTTGACTTGATTGATCAAGTCCAAACTAAAGCGAATAAGTTACTTTTTTCGACTTGGTTCAGCAGGTCAAAAGTAAGATCAATGATCGTCGTGCTCGAAGTGAGGATGAATAAGTTCAAACTTGGATGAACAACGTTCTAAAAGTTGACAAAACGGAAAATCGGCGGCAAATCGATAACTTCAAAAGAAAATAAGGTGAAGCGAGCCTGAATCAAGTTTTATTTTTGACCCATAGGCTTAGAAATAAAAAAAAAAAAAAAAAAAAATTACGAAATATTTGAAATTTTCTCTAATCGTTGCTCATCGTAAATAATCAAGTATATTTAGATTTATACATTCCCGTTACGATAAATTGGATCATTTAAAATGTATTAATTCTCACACATACATATTTCTTTAACAAGTACATGTATGTATCGGCACATCGACACATTGACATAGCAACTGGTTGTAAATGAGATATTCGTAGACCATCAACTCTCAATACCAGCCTCAGTACACCAGCGATAGTTACTGCTGCTAATCGAATTCCCAACTGGAGCTATGCATATACCCCATCAACATCATCACCACCCAGAAATACTCATACATGAGGGTCAAGCGAATTCACCAGTGTCAGCTCAAGCGTCTCTCTATTTCCCTGTGCCCTCAATACAACATATATCCACACTTCTCACTCTCACATTACTCATGACCCGGGACCCTCCGATAACTCTCTTGACTCTTCAACACCAATTCTTTATTTTTATACCTCCCTATAGATGAACGTATACACACACATACTCCTACATCTACACCTACACGTACATCTCCACCTAGTAGAATAGTGTCTGTGATGGATGCATGTGAACATGACTACCGTGTATTTTCAATAAATATTGCATGAGTGCAGAGCTAGCGACATAAATAATTTAAGTGCCACCACACCGGAAGAGACCCGGCCTCGCTTGTCGACCCTCGAGCTACCGCTTTTGTCCTTTCATTCTATTTCACCTCTTTTACCACTCACCGCGGCCGCATTGCTTTTTTATTTTCTATGTCGAAGATAGTACAACTTTGTTTACTCTGTATAACATAACACCCAGCTAAAAATTTAAGCTCATGTATGATCATATTTGAATACAACTCTTGTGCATTCGTTTTTACTATATTTTTTTATTCAAACGTAATATTAATAATTAATAAAAAAAATTTTAATATAAAAGAGACTGGCCAATGAGAAAATTCTCGAGACTTTCTATGTTTATTGAAAAAGTCCATTATCCCGTGTCTAAAATATTATTGTATATTTGTTTTTACCGGTCGTGTTTCTTTTTTCTTCAGTCTGTAAATACAGGCATATATATTTAAGAGTTGGGTTTTCAGCAGAGAATTTCAGAGGAAATCAAGAGCATACTCGTGTTGTGTGTGATAAAAGGGAATTTTTTACGATCGAGTACGTTAATCATAGAGAAACGAAATATTTCACGAAATGACAACACATCTTTTCCTACGTGACCCGAATGTATACTGTTATATGTATGTATATATATATATATACTCTAAATACACATACACATACAAATGTATACAGAGTACCTGGACGCGTTTGAGTGATGAGGGAACGCGTGAAACATGAAGGCATGGGAAATTGCGAGACAGAAATAAAACAGTGACTGGTTAAATGCTGTCTGTACAAAATGTTCGTCTAAAATTAAATTACTTTTCCACAATGACCTGTGCACTTTTTTTGCGCATCTACAACAACAACAACAACAACAACTACTACTGCGATGACGACCAGGACGATTACTATTACTGGCTAGATGGCGCTATATATCAACATGATGGCGGTAGCTTGCAGACAACGGTTAGCGAGTCAAGGGTAAAAATGAATGAGGAATATATATGAATATAAAGAAGGAAATAATGTTGAGAAAATAAAATAAGGTGGCATGCTCATTTATCTGTACTTCCCAACGAGCTGAAAGCACTAGCTGTGCAACTACAGTCACCACCGCCCTCGTAGCTGTTGGTAAATTAAAAAAAATTCATTTTTAATGTCACAAGATCCATATCTCCTCGTCACACTGCTGCTGCATTTATTATAATATTTAAAATATGGTAAATTTTATTATCTACACATTTTTTATCACGCTCATCCACAAACGCATTCATTCAGATGTTTATTTATCAGACGTATCGTATAATAGAGATGTGAAACCTCTCTGAAACCCCGGCCGGTGTTTTAGGAAAGCTATTTTTTTTAGTAAAAAAATATATAATGTAATGTAATATATTTTAAATGTATTATATATTTTTATACAAGTAAATGATGGATAAATGAAATCATAATTTAATTATTATTTTACTAATAATGTGATGTAACGTAATATTGTAGTTTCACAATCTATGTTACGTTAGCTCGAGAATATTTAATACGAATTATTTAAAATTCCGCGTCGCTTTTAACCGGCGTACATTTTCTAGTGAAAAAGCACACGACCGCGCTCAGTTTGGTGCCCGCATTTATAAATGTAAATTAACCTGGCTAAATTTTCAGTGTATTAGCTAGTCTGCTGTAGAATTTTCCCAGGTCATTAATAACTTCTAGAGAGAATAGCGAGAAGAAATAAATAAATAAAGTATAAAAGGTAAAAGAAAAAAATAACTAACGGCAGGATATGATGAAGAGTGCACGCAACTGGAGCTTTCTTCGTTTACTTTTCATAACAGCAATCTTTTTACGGTACTATATTTCGTAGACATTTATTTATTAAGTATTTTTACTTATATAAGGCTTAATATTTTTCAAAACTCGATTGCACCTGACGGTTCGAGTCACGTTCATTATAATTTTGTGCAAGCGTATTATATTTGTGGAATGGCGAGTAAAAGTAATTCTATATTATGTTGTATCTATACATGTATACATATATGCATATATGCATACACACGCACACAAACAATAAATTTTTTGGCTCAAGAAGAGTTCAGTGAACTTAGTTGTCAACCGATATCCATGATGGGGTAAACCCTTTATTCATAATTTAGTAAAAAATTTTTTATCATCTTGTTTATGATATTTCATTGTTCATTGCAAGGTCACATTAAAACTATAAGGTCATTGGCAACCATATATTTACATTGCTTGTAATATTTAAATTTCTTTGAGCTATTTTTTTATTTTTTTATTTATTGAATTTATATACCAAGACTTAGAAGCCAAATGGCAAAAGTATATAAATTGGTACGTTGTCACATACAGTAATATATAAACAGAATATATAATTAGTATCAGTAAACATTTATAAACAGTTTAATTATAAATGTAATGGTCCATAATGGTTACAAGAATGAATGAAACATCGCGAAATTTGAAAATTTAACATCTATTCATTTGTTCCAAGTTTTCAGTATTCTTGTCATTCTTACAAACATTTTAAAAAAAAAAAGTAACGTAATTTATTTGATAAATTTTGATTTTTTTTACATAGAGAAAAAAATTCTTGACTGAAAGTAAATATTTTTGATTCAAGAAAATTTTTTTCAAAGTCTCAATTTTTTGGGATATAGGATAGAAATTTTCTTTAACCGAGATGAATTCTCTGGGCTCAAGAAAATCTTGACTTGGTTTCCGAAAACGCTTGTCTCAATATGTCCTTAACATTCTTCAAAAGGCTTGAGTACACTGATAAAAAAGTTGACTTAATTCAAGAGCGAAATTTTAAACCAAGAATTCCATTTTGATGAAAATGATTTTCTTGAGTCAAGAGAAGAAATTCTTGAACCAAGAAAAATTTACCTGACCCAAGAATAATTTCTTAGCTCAAGAATTTTTTCTCTTGACTCAAGAAAATCATTTTCTTCAATATTGAATTTTTGGTTCAAGATTTTTTCTCTTGAATCAAGTCAACTTTTTTATCAGTGTAGCTTGATGATTTTTTTATTGATCAACAAGTGGAGACATTTAACTATATAATACGTTGTACTATGGTATATTTACCACAGTATTGGCATGTTGTCTCAGGTTCTTTAGATAATAAGTAGAAACGAGTCAATTTCGTGTATCCTACACGTAGTCGTTAGTACTACTTAGTAGTTTACAATTATTTAGTATACCTGAAGTAGTAGTAGACACACTTTATACATTTTAGTGAAAGAGCACGTCTGGCAGATAGCTAATTGAACCATTACAATAATTAATCCAGTTTTCACAAAATAATTACTGAAATTACGAGACCTCGAACATGGTAACACCAAGTAACAGCAGTAGCATACCGGTTTTAAATTTTCCAATTAATCAGACTAATTGGAATACAATTTCGGATGAGAGTGTTCTTGACAATTAGTTAAATTCTATATTTTTGTTTTACAATTATTATTTATCGTTATTTTAATGATCACTATTTATTCGATCTTTGATATTAGATTTTATGGATCCACAAAAATGTTAAGATTATAATTATTATAAGATAAAAAAATTTACTGAAGGTATCACTAAATAACAAAATAATAAAGATTAAAGCCGAGGTTACTTAAAGTGATTATCGCTCTTGTGGAACTTGATTCGCGGTTAATTTCAAGGTTGAATGGATGAGTATCGAGCGTAAACCTGCACGTATACTTGCTCTAATGATTAAAAGACAAGCTGTTTAGTCAATTAATTCGCTTATCAATATTTTGTATATAAAAAGTATTAAAAAAATTATCCACAAATTTGTATATTCACAGAAAAAATGAATTTCTTGGTGCAAGAAAAATTTTTCATTATGAAATGAAAGTAAAAATTTTCTTAGGACTATAAAAAAGTCGATTTCATTTCACAATGTAAAAATTTTTCAGGGCAGGTGAAAATTATCGTTGGCGAGTAAAAATTTTTTGCGCCATTGTAATTTAATAAATATATAACATACTATTTATGTCAATTGTGAATATCATAGTTGTTATAAATGAAATATGATAAATAAAACCCGCAATATCATATTCTCTTATCGCTGAGCTATACCAACAGCGATAATACAATATAAAATACACTTGCACTGTTTCCTGCGTTACAACTAAAAAAGATGGCTCATTTTTTTTAGCGATAACACGGCCTAGATTCATCGCACTTCAAGAGCTAATAATTATACATTTTTTATTGCATACATCCACACATGTATCTATATATAAATATATCATGTGCATACTGTTACAAATAAACTATAGCTGTTTACTAATTCTGCGGGTGCCTACATGCGTTTTAAAATCGTTTACTGCACGCCAAAAAATTTTCGCTGCACTTTAATATAAAATTGAATTAATAAAATACGTTATTTTTATTTTAGAAAATTGAAATAGTGACTCACGAAAAAAAAACATGCGGCAATGAATATTAAATATTTTTGTTACATAAAAGATTCATAAAGTTTTAAAATTTCTGTATGTTAACTAAAGAAAACAAACTGTTTTATATACAAGAATATTGATCCACAAGTTTGCATTTCGAATCAGCCGCGTAAAAGCATCATAGACTGTTCTAAAATTATACGCTACACTTGTTATGATTTTTATTTCAAAGTGATATAAATTATTTTAAATAATTCCTATTACTTTATGATCATTACTAATATTTGCGCTGCTTTTTTTGCTGTTTGCTAAACTAATTTTTTCATTTATTTAGTGCTGTGGTTTTTGAAATACTTTGCTTTGTACAAAAAATGAAAAAAAATGTGAGCTACTCTTATCATAAGGCAAAATATTAATATTTATTTGTTTATTATGATTAAAGAAGTTTTTTATTTTCAATGTCTATCAAAATCCCTGATACGAGTTACTAATTAAAAAACTCTTTAGTAACATGAAAAACATTTTTCTCAATTCAATTATTTTTTAAAAATACTCTCAGCAAAAACATACCGAATTAAATATCCAGAATTTTTTAAATTTTATTCTTTTTAAATCTAATCAAATTTTTTTAACTTCGCACACTTAAACATGATTACGAATATTAAATACCCGAGTTAAAATATTCATCGCTACTGAATAAAAAATAATTATTTAAAGAGGTACTTAAAAAAATTTACTTTATGACCAAAATTTTAGATTTAAATTTATACAAAATATACTAAATACTTGTTACATTAATGTACTAATACAAATTTAATGGAATATCGATTAAATTTACGAACGAGGGGGTAGTCGAACCGGAAATACGAGGCCACTGGCCTCTTAAAATTCCCATTTATTAAGGGATTTAATAAATGAGAAATAAATTGGAGTTATAAAAAAAAAGTTAATTCATCATCAGCATGTATGCACTATAAATAGCAATTAAAATAGTAATTTGCATAAAATTATGCACGGGAGTAATCAGTAGATGTGTAATCTCAAATAAACGATACTTATCGCTGTCACTGAATTTATACGCTATAGACATTTTATCGATGCATTTGTATAATCACAATAAAAATAACAGAAAAAAAATAACAGGGAGTAATATATTATTATAAAGTTGAGCTGAGTAACTTGCGGGCCATCATCAGAACAAGAGAGAGATGGTGGATAAAATGGTGTCCCCCTCGTAATAAGGCTGCGGTGAGCCCCTCCTACAAATGGAAGACAAACTTGTCCCTCAAGTTAAGTTTGGGCCCTTTTGGATATTATCTACTGCTACATACTACTGCAGCAACTACCAACTACCGCTGGTTGTAGAAGCATATAGTAAGCGGCTGTATATAGGGGGGAAAGGAGCAAAAGAGAGGAAAGTACAAAGTCATGAGGGGAGAGAGATGACTACCGCGAAATAACCGACTATTCGAGGAGGTCGGCGGTAAATAACTATAATTTCTCTTGGTCCGGGTATATTTTTTGGGGTTCGTGGAGCGTGAGGAAGAGAGGGGAGTTAAGGATAAAGGGGAGGACATAATCAAACAGAGTATCAACATTTTTGTGTGGTATCAAGTATGAAAGTCATGGAGGAGTAAGGAGTAGGAAAGAAAAGGGATTGCGGGGTGTGCAAGGAGATAAAGTCAAAGTGGAGGTGGAAAAGGAGGATTTGGAGGTTCAAGTAGACTGCCAGTAGATTCATCGAGTTTTAGGTCCGCGGCTGACCAGAAACCTCCATGCAGAGAGAGGGGCCGAAACTTGTGCCGATGACTGGGTGCAATGACCCCTCCTAAGGTCACCCACCCCGAACAATCTCTTCCAAACTTATGTACGACGGACAGATGGACGAATATATGGTTATAGAAGAATGGAGAAGGAAGCAGGAGAAGGAACAGCAGAGGAAAACAAGTAGAAGAATGGCTGGATGAATTTCTCGCGGAAATTCAACGGTGTAAATACAAAACCACTTGGGTTTTTTTACTTTTTGGTAAACAAATAAATATGGGGGATGCTTTTTGATCACGGGGTCTAAAAACTTTACGGTAAATGAATTTTTATTACTCATGTACTAATGAAAGATAATTGTTCTTAATTTTTTGGATATCGAGGCTCTAGAGAAAAATTAAGTTGCTATGTACGTAGAAGATTGAAAAAAATAGTTTAAAGATAATTGTAAAGTCAGTTGGTGAGAAGTTATAAATAATAAATAAGAATATAATCGCAGATACTTTTATGAATTGATGATGATTCAGAACTCGATTGTTCTCATTGTAATTCTTTACAAGAAATAGCAATTAGTATAGACAATACCGAGAAATCAGTGTAAAGAGTTACAATAGTGTCTGGTTGCAGACTTATAATATACGTATATATATATATATATATATAAAACGAATACAAAAAGAGTATAAAACATGTTCTATGGAATTTATTGATTCTGAAATCACGTGAATTGCATTTTACACATTTGATTGTGTGTCGAATACGAAAATAGGATGTACGTTCCCTTACATATAAATGTATCTATGTAGAAATATGTATATAGATAACGCATGCGATGGAGTTTAGAGGAAATTCTCGACAATACTCGAGATATTATTGTTCAGGGATTATATTTTGGCACTGAGACAAGCCGTTTTGATTTACCGGATAGTATTCGCAAAACGATAACAGCACACGCGGTGGCTTATGTACCCTTAGAAAATGTATATTTATTATCTATATAATTTCGGCGTATTAGCAGGTGTGATGTCGTATCCATTGCACACAGCACTGATGTACAATCTGTGGGAATATTATCACGATCTTGAGAACTAAGAACCGGAAATTCACCGAAAAATAACTCACAGCTGACTGACGAGATCATTATTATTTTTTTTTATTATATTTTCTGTCTCCGATCATCAAAGCTTACATTGAAAGTATTCTTCTATGCAGGAATTAAACTCTTTTATTTTTTATAGTGCATCTTTTATTATTCGTATTACAATGTAACAAAAGCATTTATTTGTTGGCTTTCAACCTATCCATCAGTCCATCATATTTTTATGGTTTGTGGTAATAGCTATGAACAAAACCCTGTCGTGATGAATGCTGATATTTTACTTCAGAATTGTTACCAGAAGATCATGATACACGATCATTAACTATTTAGTGTCCACAGTAATCATTTTACAATGTAATAAATTTCATGAGTAATTTATATATTTATTACTCGTGATATTTATGTATTTTCGTCGAAATAATCAAGATAAAAATTGTAGTAACTATAGAGTTTTTATTCTTATTTCTGTTTACATTTAAATGTTACATTGTATTTATATAAACGAGGTGCAAAAAGTATTTATGTATACGGCAAGTGAGTGTACATATTTTTATTTAGAGAGTCCGTTGCTGTTGGCTTAAGAGTTTTGGTATATGATGTCTCTTGCAATATCTACCGGATTGGTATTTGCCTCCCTCTTTGCTTCTGGCACCGAAAACTCAAACTGGCCAACCGGTTTCACATCACGCGTCTCTATTTATTGCACAGTGCGTACATCGAATGCATCCAGCCGAGGCATAAAGTGAACGTGTAAGCGTGCATGTGTGTATATATATGTATATATATATATAGATATATGAACTGGACATTCGTTAAGATAGGAATATTTTCACCGTACCATCGCATCTCTTGTCGATTGAACCATGCGGATATAATGCGATTTTTTTTTATAATCTTGTCGTACAATCAACGATGATGGGTTTTGAAAGTAGAAAATAAATAATAAATGAAAGTATGCGTACATGAGAAGAAATCTTGTTTTTTAATTTTGATGCGATAACGCACTCATTGCAATTTTGTTGATTAGTTTTGTTTTCAAATTTTTTGAATGTATCAATTGATGATCTATGATATTCAAATTCATGAAGATCTGAATCTTTTTCTAAACAAAAGGAAAATCTAGCAGGAAATATTAATTCACTAAAAAACAGAAAAACGAAAATATTAGACAACAAAGTCAAATTTTTTAGTACAATTAATTTTGTATGTCCAGTCGACTTTCGGAACGACATATATAGCATTCAATGGCTATCAGTAAGTAAATTACAAATATTTATAGCTTATTATTTAAATAAAAAACGTAGAATATTAAATTTCTTGTGAAAAATAATTTATAGATGCATGGAAAAAATGCAGCTCAAAAATTATTGATTATTACAGTCGCGAATGAAAAAATACTCTCAGAAAAAAAATTTATAATTCAAATTTACTATTATCAGTGAAAAATTCCATTTCTCTATTGAATATTAATTACTATCGGTATTTCAAATTTTCCACAATTTTCTTTGAAAATTTCACCATGAGAATAAATGCAATAAATCGGCTGTTTTCAAGTATCCCCCAGCGAATTAGGGATTTTTATTTTTAAAAAACTGAAACAGTGTTTTTAAATGCAAGGATAGCCAAAAAATATTATTATAAGAAATAGACTAAAAGTGTTACAATATATGTAAATATATATGAATTTATAAATAAAAATAACACTTGACACTTTAATATAAAATTTATAGAAAGTAATGAAAAAAATAAAGACCGTCGAGTCTATAAAAATGAAAGAGAAATCGGATATCATTAGTATATAGACGTACACAAACAGATTAAAATGAAATATAAAAGAAAAAGACGACAATTATTTACAAGTTTCTGCACTGGTTGGCGTATAAAAAACTCTTAAAGTAAAGATGGGATGCCGACGAATGAGAGACACACGGTATAACAAGAGAAAAATGGTCAAATCTATACTTCTTCCAGATTTAGTAGAAAAAAAAAGAGTAAAAAATAGTATTAAAAATAAAAAATGTTAAAAACAAAAAACTCAACTGTTTTTGTGGACCTTTGGAAAAGGATGCGAAAGAAAGGAAATGAGAGAAAGGTTTGGCAGGTTACAAAAAATAAAAGAACGAAACGTTATAGTCCAACGAAACACGAAACCTCAGCAAAAGCTGGAACAAATGAGAGAACCCGAAAGTACGGTGGACATCGGACCCAGTGGGGGCAAGGATGCGGAATTGGTTCGCGATAATTTCAAGGAAATAGCATCACACGAAACAAATTGTACTCTAACAAATATTTTTCTCCATTTCGCCAAATATTATATTTATTTACTTATTAATTTTTTTTTTATAAAAAAGACATCTCTGCGTCTTCAATCAGGAGATACAGAGACAGCTATTGGATTAATGAGTTTACGTGTATAATACTAACGTCCAATTTCCCATCTTAAGTCTTGCCAATTTGTTAAAATTGTGCCGGAGATACACTTAAGGGACTACTGCTTAAAAAAATTATTCCGAGAGACCAGTAGCTTGGTTATTATTTTTAAAAATAAAAATATAAAATACCGGATGTGCGTGTAAACTCAAAACGTGTAAGAAATTGCATATATATATATATATATATCATTTTTTCGTCTACATTTTATAAGTCTTTTGTTTTTTTTTCTTCTCTTATTTCCTTTTATTTCGAAGTTTAAAATTTTTTTTTAAGACACTCGTTCTGTTTGGCATTAGTTTACATTGTTTTTGTTACAATTAAGCTCGATATTATGTTTCTTAGAAATTTAACCCACTAGCAAGTAACTCTAAATGAAAATTTCCCATTTGATTAATCTATTCAGTCGTAAAATTCTCTTATCGATAATCTGAGAGTAAAAATAAAATCCCTCGATTTCGCCGCAATATTTCTGCTTAATCATATTTACTCCCAAATAAATTATGAATTTTCTTTCCCTTATCCATAAACACAGTTTACAAATAATATATATTCATGAATCTGTAGGTATTTATTTATAAAATCTACATTTATAAAATTTCTCCCATTCATTCAAAGTTATTTACATTTCATAATTTTGAACCGTCGTCTCGAAGGCTAAAAAAATTTTAATAACGATTTTTTTTCTATTTGTGAAAAAGTAACTATAAAAGAAGGAATTTAATATAAAAAAAAAAAATACTTATCATATCAAAGGGTAAGTTACTTAGTAAATTTCTCTAAAGTTTCTATATATTTTCAAGTGCAAAAACTGGGCTAAGAAGCTACTGAGACTCTCATCATCGTGGAAAATGTACCACAAGTGCAACTTGAGTTTACCTTTACTCTATAGTTACTACTATACGATACTTCGACGACGTTACCGCACCATAAACGTTCAAGTTAACTCTTCCCGCTATATATATACACAATGTTGCTTTAAATTTTGCTTACAATACCTGTTATAAGTTTTATTAATTTACAAAGAATTACCATCTACAAAGAAGTGAAATTCAATAAATTATTCAATTGATAAATTGCATATATTCAAGCCAACATCTAATCAAATTATATGATTCATTATTAACTATAAGTTATGATAAATTATCACTTGCAAATTATACCACTAATAATATTATTATTATAAGTTTGATAAAGTTATAGAGAGAACAGAATGTTATTTCAAAAGGATCTTCGTTAGTGTTAGTATAGAGTGTTATATTGAACAATGTTACTCCGAGAACACTTTCAAAACTTGGTTAACAGCTTTTAATTATATATATATATATATATATATATATATATAAGCCGGTTTTTTTTTGATAGGTTACGATAATGTATATATTTATCGATATCTGAATCGTTAACTATCTCTTAAACTTGAAAATATATATTATTATTTGAGTCTGTTAATAAAATAAAGGAAAATGTTGAAAGGCAATATTTCATTGAACTGTAGCGACTGGCGCCAAAAATCAATGATTTCGTGTCGACATATGTGATATAGTTGATCACTAAGCTTTGCTCCCAACGCCAGTATGTCTCTTTAACTAATTATCCACATTGGCAGTATAATACAATCAATACACCTACACATATATTCGTAATATGTATGAGTGTACAGTACAGTCTATTACGAAACACAATAGCGAAAATTTGGTTGAATTATGCTTGGGTACTTTGGATTAATATTATGCGGTACAATATAATAATCCAAATTACGTCGGGTTTGTTTATTAATGTCAAAATTTATTGTGTATTTTAAAATATTATTCTAGTTAGATTTATATATTTATTGGAAAATAATTTATTACATAAGTCAATACTTAGACTAATTTTTTCGATTATTAAATTTCATTGGCATCAATGAGATTGAGTATGAATTATTGGATAATTTAATTTTGATATTATTAATTTCAGAAAATATATTTTACAAAGGAATTCCTGTACATCATAAATTTAATTAATTATTTTATGTATTAATTGATCGGTACCTTTTTTGATATTTTAAATGATAAATAGCGCATCAAAAAGCTCAATTATTTTGTCATATTTTCCATTAAATTGTAATTTATCTCTACAATAATACTATTACGTAATTGAATATAAATTATTTTTCAATCTAAAAACATCAGGTTTAATTGAATTAAAAAATTTTGAATTGTTATTGTTCAAATTCTTCCTTTTATTTATTATCACTCGAGTATTTTTGTGATTTATACACACGAGTCGCATTTCAAATATCATAGAATATGACAAAACAATTTCAAGTATAAATTTCAAAATGCGTAAATATAATTTCAACTGAATACTATAACACTTAATTAAAAAATATTCCGATTTTTTAATAAAAAAATAAAATATCTATAGTGATTGAAAAAAAATTTAATAACAAAAATAGCTTCATTAATAACTCGGTATTAATTTAGCAAGTAATAAATAAATCAATAAATTAAAAGTAATGCATTTAATTCTATGGATATTCAGAGTACTCATGAACTATATCGTTGAAAGTTTTAGTTGGTGATATAATTCACGATATATCGCGATGCTACGCCAAATTTCGAGATAACACAGAGACCATTTGGTATACTTTCTACCCGTATCACAATTGTATTTTATGTCAACGAAGCATTATACAATAAAATATAATTCCCTCCGGTGTACTTCTATCCTCGTCTTCCTGTTGTACTCTACTGCAGTCCTACTCTCTTCACTACAAAGCTATGCTGCATACCACACTCTTGATTCGAAAGCGAGAAACAATTTGCATGATATCTTTATAAATATATTCATATGCCTTCATATATACATATAAGTGGATATAAATATTGCGTACACTAATGTTTATTCTTTAGCAGGCCATATAGTAACACGTAAAGTAAAACAATCAATGACGACGACCACGATCACGTGTGCAGGTATGAGAAAACGACAATGGTTTCATTCCTGTGGTCATTGAGTATAGAGATGACGAATGTGAAAGTTGTCTGATATTTTTTTTAAATTTTTTTACATTGTCTAAAAAATAGCAAACCGACCAAATGTTGAATATATAAAACTATGCAATATGCATGTACGTAAATATGGCCATGACTTCCAAAATAAAATGCATGTTAATTCGTTATATATAAAAGTGCATTGAATGCTAAACTTTATTCATTTATTTATATGAAGTGAGAATTAATCATTGCTGTTTTCAATTTTACATTTTAATCTATTAATAATAAAAAAAGTCAGGTGAATTGAGGTATTTTAAAATTTTAAAAATATCAAAGCCAATCATTTTTATTTGAATTTATGAAAAAAAAAAAATAAAATTTTTAGCTTTTGACAGAACTCATAAGTTTTAATTATTTTTAGAAATTTGTAATTCAGATGGTTTAGAATTCTACATCCGTATAATCAATTAAATTCCGCGACTGTATATTTGAAATAAAATTTTCTTTAAATAATTATCAAAACGAATATTAATAATTCTCTATTTATTCAATATAATTAATTTGAAAAATCAATTGAGACTTTTCTCAATAAAAAATTTTATTTTATGCGCTTTGATGCTTATTTTTATTAAAAAAATTTCTTCATAATTTTGACTTTAAACGAAAAGTAAATAATTTTTCTCTAGTCTTTCAATGAAAATCGAAAAACTAGAGTAAACAATTAAATGATTTATTTACTAAATATTCTTCATTAGAATAATCAGTTAATTTAAATAATCGATTTTAAAAAATACACTTGTGAAACTGAAAAAATAAAATGGTAAATTGGTAAAATTATAAGTAATGTTAATTAGCGTAAAGAATTTAAATAGTAAAATGTTAAAACGAAAAGTTTGCTGATTCAATAACGCTTTGAAACAAACTTCCACGTGGTTACATTAACAGAGGTCGCTAAATCCCTTCTAGTAAATTCAGTTCCCCACCTCCTTCTCTACAACGTCTTCCGCGTCTCTTTTCTCTGCTTGCAAATAAAACGCGTTCAACTTTATCACTCTCTTTCTCCATTCCACTGTGTTCCTTGTCGCGACCTACTTCCTGCAAATGCACAAATTAAATGCATCGCTCTTGCCACACTCAAGCCGATGCTATACTCACCCGAGTGGGCTATCAGTTATTTAGCTGCTCATGAAAGCTTCCATTTACATAGGCGACACAGTCACGTTGTCGTCGTCGTCGTCAAATTTTTAAATTATTTATTATTTTTTCATTTAATCCTGCTTTAAATACATTCATACATACCAACATACATACTAACATAAATATATCTGCATTAAACCAACTTTAACTGCAGTAACAACTACACTACTACTGATTATTCGCCCACTATTTCTATTTATCATTCTACATATGTACTAAATATAATTATTAATGCTCATTGTACGCAATTTATCACTTGTAATTAAAAAAAAGTTATTATTAAAACTTAAAATACATATGTTTGTACAAAAAATATTTTTCATACTTTAGTATATTTTTAAAATTTATAGGTGCTATTAAAAATATTAAATTAGTCAAAAAATAATTAATCAAGTTCACATTTGGAAATAATAAATTTAAAATAATGACAAACTTTCGGGAGTCATTCTCTTTGGGGTCGTTGCAACTGCGCTGGTTGGACAATGACCATTTAATCGACGAGGTCAGCGGAATAGAATAATGTGAATTCACCCCGTCATTAATACAACAACGAAATCGGCCGAATTCACGAGTAACAATGAAAGTGTACCACATACATGTATATACATTGTATATTTATTTAGTATATAAAGCATACTATATGTATATACATATATATATATATATATATATATATATATATATATATATATATATATATATATGAAGGAACATAAATATATATGTATAATATATAGTATATATGTATGTGGAACGTCAACACGAAATGTTGCTAATCGTTTGGTGAGCAGCGTCAGATCCAATTCATGCGACATTTCCCATTTCAATTGCAGATGCATGAGGTAAATTGCATATACTATATAAGAATAGACGTATTGACTTGACGAACTCAAACAACTTCTTTGTCCTTTTATATTTATTTATTTTTCTTTATTTAAATTTCTTTACGCTTTACTCCACTTTCTGTAAATACATTTTATTTGTCATGTTAATTTTATTATTTAACATTTATAAATTAAAATTTTATCAATATTAGTACTTTTCAAATAAAATAATGTGTAGCCAATAACACGTTGAATAATGAGATTGCCGAAATTCAAATTAAATAAATTTTTTTCCCACACGAAATTGCGAACAATAAGATAAAAAAAGTAAAAATGTAACTATAGATGAGTCTTTCAACAATGACATTGTTCTAAATCTCCATGAAAGACGTTGGTCATTCACCACGTACACAATAGAAGCTTTGGCACATTGCTAAAGTCTTGTGAAAAAAAGCAGCAAAAAGTAACAAAACAAAGAGTGATAATCGAGACAAGAGGAAGATCAAAAAAATAAAAAAATAAATTGGTAACTTTCATTGTTTGGAAATTGGGGATAGCGACACTGAAGCGGGGTAAAGTGAAATCGGATTCGCAGTGCACTGGAACAAGTGTGTTTATAAGTACAAAGTTGAGGCTGGAATGCATATTTTAAGTCTCAGACGAGCAATTGTAGACTCGTCAGTTGCAACAGCTCTGCCTATAGTCTTATAATGTTATAGTCCATAGAATGTGTGCTGTGCAGACGGTAAAGACGGCAGGCGGGTCAACAGAATACGACGGCAGTGGGATCACCAATAGCACTACCACCAGCATCTGCAGCAGAAGATGCAGTAGCAGTGCCACCAGTAAGTATCAGTAGTAGTGAGCAGACACAAGAGTCGATGAGAGAGGAACTTGATGCAGTACAGCAGCAGCATGCGAGTATGCTAGTCTGTAGGGGCAATAGAGGGCAACGCACCCAGTCAGCCTTGGCATGAATTGAGTCTAGCAATGCACAACTGAAGTTAGTGAGAACGTCAGACACGCTCTAGAATATGATTTCTGACACTACACCGGCTGCTTCTACTGCTACTGCTACTGCTGGTGTATTATTCACTGTAATATACATCTATATACATTATATATCTATAAAACATACTTTTTGCCACCCGTGTGTGCAACAATCTCAATTCTCTCGATCTTCAAAACTATTTTCAGTTACTTCTTTTCATTTTCTCAATGTGTTTATAAACTCGCCTCCGTATCCTTATTTTTTCACGCCTCATATCTCCTGAGTTATTATTATTGTTATTATTTTTTACCGCTATATTATTTGTCCTATTTTTGTTCTTTACTTTATTTTATTCACTTTAGTTCTGCGTTTATATACCTTTTATATTTACGTTTATTTGCTTGATTTTTCCTTTACGTGCTCAAGATATTTTTCTTTTATACGTCGGCGCTATTGACCTTATTCTCCTGTACTCGAGATGTGCAAACTTTTTTCTTTTGTTGAGAACATTGAAGGTGTGAATTGCACAGTATTGTTTTAAGTATTCATTCACTAAGATTGAATTTTTTCCAATCAGGGTTTCATTTTGTGTTAAATGTCTAATCAAATTACTTTCTTTCTATTTAGTTTCGTTATTACTTTGAAAAAAATCTCTTCACTCCTAATTGATATATTAGAAAAACTTTAATTAGTTCTGCTTTTACGATACATCCTGTCTGAAGGGCTTCTAATTTTCATTTCTTTACACTGAAAATTTTGTATCACATGAGAAAAATTGGATAATTGCTTATTAGTTACTATAGAGGGCAGTAAAAATGAAGTTTTTAAACACACATTTAATTAAATAGTTTCTTTGAAATATTTCAATGTAATTTATATGAAAATTTAATTGATTCTAATGTACATTGAAAAAGTTCCAATAAAACATGGAATATAAATAATCTCAGAATATATTTCCTTTACATTTTTGTGCAGAATAATTTAGGAGATTGTTAAAACTTATGGATTAATCTTGGCATCCTATCAATTTATTCTTTATATATATATGTATATATATATGGAGAAGAAATTAAAAAAAGTGAAGTCAGTTTCTTCATCGATTTCCTCAAGATGAGCAGTAGTTACATCTTGCACTAAAATCGAGTCTGTCAAGTGTAACTCTTAAAAGCTTTTTTTTACGGCAGACTAGACCCAAAGATTAAATTAAATCTCGTTAATGGACAAAAAATAAAATTTTAAAAAATTCCTTTTAACGCTAATATTATTTTAATATTAAATTTATAATATATAAAGAAAATGAGGCAAAATGGACCCCTGAATTGAAATTTGCTTGTATTTTTTCCTCAATAAATGCAATATCTTAAAAAAAAAAAAACAAAATAACCTTTTTCATACTGAAAATAAAATATTTTTCTAATAAACACTTCATCTGCTGTAAATATGAGTGCAAAAAATAAAAATCTCATTTGCTTTGCTGTTAGCAAATATTAAAATAACAGAGTTGTAATTTTAAAAATAAAAGGGAGTTAAAATTGAAATTTAAATTATTTTATTAAATTGAAAAGCCAACGTATCTCCGATATTGAATTTGAATAAAAAAGAACTCAAGATAAAAGCTTCTCATATCTCCGGCCATCATTTCTACTAGATATAAAGTAAACAGGAAGTTCTATTGAGTTGGTAAAATATCATGAAACCTTTTGAAAAAAAAAAATGGTTTTCGTAAAAGGATCATACACTCTATGAGATTCATGATGTTCAAAAAATTCCTCTGTAAATATTTCAATACAGAATAATAAAAGTGATGAGAAAAAAAAAGTACTGTAGGGAAAAAATTTTATTTGCAATGTGATGCAACTGTAAAAAAAATAGAACTCAAACAAAAAAAAATCGCGCTTGGTGGTATTTTGCCTCAAGGGATTTCTTTAGTAATAAAATGAAATTTACACCAGACTATATAGAAGACATTTACACCTACATGTGTATGTAAGTCATAAAAAAATTTCCGTCCATTTATAGTAAGGACAAGGAGCTTTTCGAAAAAAATAAAGTCTTGTTCCGAGCTTTTAGTCATTGCTTTGTAGAATTCTACTGAGTATGGATGTACATAAACATATTTTTAGTTGTTTCGTGATGTATCCCTACAAATATATACTGTACACAGTCATGTACTATAAACATTGGTCGTTGTTTATCACTAGGGAATATATGAATGTGTGTTGGGTGACCTCTTGAGCTAACATTACTGGTTATACTATACGGTTCACAAGAATAAATGCGATGCTTACGAAGAGACCCGCAATACATCCCAATATAACTAATCTAGAAACTACGACAGTGTACTCATGAAACTCTTAATGTTCATTTTGTCACGCTGGATTATTTTTATTTTTTTATTTTTTGTATATAAAAGAAAATCTTTTTATGGACCACTCTACCTGAATTACTGTTATTTTACGATGGTATTATTAAAAAATATATTTTAAATATAAATAAATTTATCGTTGTTGTATTAAAAGTGTCAGCTATTGGGTAAAAATAAAAAATATAACTTTTAATAAACATTTATTAATTTAAAAATTATTTATAAAATCAAATTTTTTGTTTCCCTCTTACAAAGTTAAAATGGACATAATAAGGCTTGGAATGAAAATCGATAAAAACGCATCCAATAACAGAAATCAAAATTTTTTATGAAAATAAATAATCGTAAAAAAAAAAAAAAATTACTAAGTATCTATTTTACATCAGTCTTATGAAATTTTTAATAGAATAGAAATTTTAAAAAACAAACCTGTGTAAAAAAAATTGTTAAAAGTGTTGACTATTCTAATCTTTAAAACGTGACACAATGATAAATTTTTTTAAACTTCTAAAAATGCAAAGAAAAAAATAATTGACTAATACTTTAAACTAACGATATTAGGCTTTTTTATAAACTGGTTTTGACTCTCCATTAAAAGCGCTATGGGATATCGTTTTTTTCAGTGCAAGAATACATTCAGAAAAAGCTGATTTTGAAATTTTGTTGAACGTTTTTTTTTAGCATATTTCAATAATATTAAGGCATTCATTGATTCTTCTCTTGAATTTAAAAAAAGTTCGTAGTGTCACGTTTTGAGGTTTAGAACAGTAAACACCTTTTCTACCTGTTACCAAAAATTTAAAAAATTCGAGATTACTATATAATACAATTGTAAGTAAGTTTTAAGTTAGAAATTTAATTTTTTAAAGCGACTGTACAGCTCAAATTGTATAAAAATAATAATAATTGTATATTTTAAAATCGAACATGCATCAATAGAGATTGTGACGAAAAAAAGTGTGCAGCTGGATTTAGCCAGTTAAGCTGCATAAACACGTACACAATCTACTCACCGAGCGTTTACGAACACAGACATAAAACTATCTAAGTATTTGGTCTTGGCGCATATTTTCGCAATAGCTCGTATTTCTTTCATCTCAATATCTCGCTATCTCACTTGTCTCCTCTATACTCTATACCCTGCACTATACACTCTATACTCTATACTCTGTACACTCTGTACTCTGTACTATAGTTATTAAGTCGAGAAGCAAGATCTGAAACTGCATCGAGGCCGACTTGTGAGCTGCTAAAAGGGACAGTGCAATGGCACGAGAGAGAATGCACCGCGATGGGTCACTTGGATGCAAGTGAGCGGAATAGAGATGACAATAATATGTAAGACCAGTTGTGAAGGCATAGTATATAATATCCAGTGTGTGCTGTATAGTGTTAAGTACAGTATAGTATAGCACAGAGCGCACTGAGAGGTTAGTAGCTGGACGAAAGAGGTGGATGGAGAGGCAAGAAGAGAAGGTACTGAGAGTACTCAAGTGTGCTGCGGGGTCGAGGAACCGGCAAATGCACTGGTAGGGTGGACGACAAGGTGGAGTGAGGAGTCTCGTTGCAGTTTTAATAAAAGAGGGGGAATAGCTTTTGAAAAAAACCGCGAAGCTTTAAGAAGGCAAGCCGCGCATCCCCACTACCGAGTACCCCGCGAGCTTCTAGGCAAGACATAGACCAAGCGCTACGAGTTATATTTATATTGTGATAAATATTATATATTTATATATATTCATTTATTAATTTTAATTACATCATTTATTTTTTTTTATAGACTAATTTTAAATATTTTTTATGTAAAATTTTTGAATTTATTAATTATTTACATATATTTTTATATTTTTTATTTGTATTTTATTACAGGATTATTTAAAATGGAAAATTTATTTTTACTCTTTTATGTTTTGCAAAAAAAAAAAATTGAGGATAATTAAATGCTTTGTTTTATTGATCTTTGTTATTATCAACAGAGGAATAGAGTAAAGCTTTATTTTGAAAAATTTTATCTGAAAAGTAGAAATGAAAAATGAATATTTCAATTTGAAAATAATTTATAAGGTTTTTTTTTTAATTTTTAGCATTTATATAATATAATATCACAGACAATAAAATATAATCCTGCACTTGAAATTTTGAATACCGATGTTATAAATATGAATAAAAAAATGTATATGGTGATAAAATAATGTGGAATTTATAAAAATATATAAATGTGAAATTTGAGTGTATCTCAAAGGTAAAAGTGTGTCAAGTGATTAAATATATATCTATAGATATATGGATATTATTATGAAATCAATGTATATTAAATTATGGAAATATAAAAATGAATTTTGTCTCTTGTTGAAATATAACAAACCGAAAAAAAAAAATTAAAAGTTGTGAAGTGTTTTAATTCAGTGAATAATTTGGTGTGAAACTGGGTCGAAAGTTTTATTGAGACAAAAATATAATATCAATGGCAATGGTTTTTTTTTTATAAATTAATGAGTTTATAAAAATTCGAGTTTTAATTATAAATTTTATTTATTAATTAACGAATTCAATGAAAAAAAAATATGAAATATGAATCATAAATTTAAAAATAAAATAAAATTATGTATAGTGTATATTAGGTAATAAATTTGGTAATGGAAGAATGAAATAATTTGTAAATCGCCGATGAAGCAGAATAATGTCTCTAATAAAGTTGGATAAAAATCAGTGAGTAAATGTAACCGCAGAAATAAAAAGGGAAAAATTATTGTACGGTGAATATTTAAAAAAAAGTGATCGTTATTCTATTCCCTTTTGCTCCTCACCTCATTTCCTGTCCAGTTTACTTTGCTTGGCCCTATAAAATTGCTGAAGATATGGCAGGCGCCATAGAAAGTATTATATACGCGGCAGTGGCGGAACCCAAGAGGATTGAACGATAACAGGATATTTTACGGTATCGCATGAAAGCCGCCTAGGGATAATAAAAAGCGCACATCGTTCATTTCTTCGTAGAAAAGAGAAATAACCCCAACACTATTACTGCTTCTTCTTCGTCTATATAATAGTTGTTGTATTACATCGTACACAACTATGGCGATATATATAAACCTATATCGCGCGCAAGATACCGTCGGATACATGCAATCAATTCTAAAACTACTTTCCTCGTGACACTATCCGCATATACGAATATTTACGTTAATCTATCTTTCGAATGATTTAATCACTGCTATAAATTTTACATGCTGAAAAAATAAACATGTACATAATTTTTTATGACACTCGTATAAAAATTTTAAAATAAAAAAACTTCGGTAGGGTAAAATTGAGCAAGACGGAGTAGACAGTGGATACGGGACAATTTAAATTCCTGTTTTTTTTTTTTTTTTTTTTTTCAAATAATTTTTTATTGCACGCAAAGACATTTTTAGTAAAAGTCATCCAAAAAGCTTGACACTGAGAGGACATGTAGTAAATATCTAAATTTTTTCCATGCATATTGTAAAATATACTAAATAGCCCGAGACGAAAAATTCAAGTCTCTCGTAGTCTCTGAGAGTCTCTTGGAATCTCTGAATGAGAGACTTGTTGTAGTCTCTTGGAGTCTCTATGGTGGCAACCACAGAGACTCGTAGAGACTCGATCTCTACGAATCTCTCAGGAATAGACTTCCGAAGACTGTTTTAAAGTAATAGAAGTCTCTGAATCAGAGACTCTGCGAGACTGTTTCAGAATCTCCGAATGAGAGACTCGGCGAGACTGTTTTGGAGTCTCTAAATCAGAGACTCTGCGAGACTGTTTAAGAGTCTCTGAATGAGAGACTGAGGATCAACTCTTTAAATGTTTTTATATAAATAATTAAAAATATAACTTAGTTTTAAATTAATAGGTTTTATTATTAAATATTACATATAAAATCAATTCAAGTTTGCATATACAGGAGTATAGTTCTCTGAACGATGAATATCGTTTATTATTGTAAAAACTGATACTTGATGAATGATTATGGTAGTCTGGATGATAAACTGGAGATCACTGATTATTACAGAAATGATGAGCTGTAGGAGAATATAATTTAATTGAATTGTACGGAGTTTCTCGATTTTGATTTGGAGGAATTAGGGAGTGCGCAAAATATTTCACAACAAAGGGATCGTTAGGTGATGTTATTTCAGTTCTGAATCTTGACTGAGTTTTGAGAGAAGTTGTACGAACCTGTTCAGGAACACCAATATCCTCTTCACTATCATTCTCAAAATCATTTTCAATTGATCTGAACTGTGACTCAGAATATGAAAATTCTAATGATGATGAATTTTTTTTCTCGGTGCAGAATTGCTTATGTTTCACTGGTAACGATACCGATACGGATTATTGTTTTTTTGTGTCTATAACAGACTTTCGCAAGGCTTTAATCCAAAAAACTAAAACGAAAATTTTTTAAACACTGTGAAGCACAACACGATATCCACTAATATTTCAAGCAAACTATCCAGTTCGAAGGTTCAGTTCGAAATGAATCTTTCAAATATTATGTTCTGGACACAAAACTACAAATTTACATCAATATACGATAGTATTGTACGTGTAAAAATATTACTGCCTAATACAGTACCAATTTTATTATATGTCTATATACTTTTGTTTGTAGATAAACGTACCCTACTTATAAAATTTTTGTTATTGTACTCATAAAATAAGTACCGGACGAACAATAAATTAAATTTTCATTTTGAAGCTGTTGTCTCTGTAAGTTTCGTGTTGAGAGACTTAGTGTTATTGATGGGAAATTCCCAGTTTTTAGTCTCTGTAAGTCTCGTGTTGGGAGACTAAATGTTTATTGGGAAATTTTACAGTCTCTAGTCTCTGCAAATCTCGTGTTCGGAGACTTCATGTTTGCTAAAAAAATTTACAGTCTGTAAGTTGTCTCTTTAAGTCTCGTGTTGGGAGACTTAATGTTTGCTGGGAAATTTCACAGTCTGAGTCTTCCATGGTCTCTGAATTAGAGACTCTGGGAGACTCAGAGAGACCATGTGGAACACGATTGTCTGCTGGTCTCTAAGATAGAGACTCCGAGAGACTTAGGGAGATTCAGAGAGACTCAGCCAGACTCAGCGAGCTTTCTAGAGACTCTCAGAGACTCTTAGAGACTTGAATTTTTCGTCTCGGGAGCATATATATGAAGTGCTATTTCTACTGTTAACAACATGAGTAAAAATTATGTATAAAGTTTGGTGCTGTAAGGACATCTACTAGTGACAAAAAAAAAGCACATAGCCAGTAACTAAATTGTTTCCATGTCCTTCTTTTTTAGTTACTTGTAGATATTCTTACAGTACCAAACTTTATACATAATTTTTACCGAAAAATTCTTGTGTGATTAAAAATGTCGAAAATCATATTTCTAACATAAAGTTACTCTGTGAAAAAAAACGGGGTGTCCAGGTGGTGTAAGTGTTAAAATACCACCACCGGTGTAAATATTTTTTACCAGTGTTAAAATATTTTTCGGTGTTGAAAAATATTTTACATGGTGAATATTTTTACTTACTCGATCACTACAATTATACAGTGTTTTTATTAATTAATATTAAAGCATCGATGATTGAAATGGTGAGCGTAAAATTGTGTAGTTTTTAAATAAATTGCGCAGAGCATGTAATTATTTAATTCTGCCCTGTCATGGCAAAACGACGTATCTCGAGATACGCTGTTTTGTCGTAACAAGGCTAAAACGGTTTATTAAGTGTCACTTAATAATAGGGTATCATCAAAATTTTGCTAATTTAATTAATTATGCCAATAATATTGATCAAATGTGCGTATAAAATAAATGAAAAAAACGTATCTTTTTTACTGTTTCGTCAAGTCAAAATTAAATTCTTTGAGTTATAGCGTTTTGTCATAACAATTTCATCTATTTATCAAAATAAGCATTAGTTGCTTACGATACAAAAAACGTATCTCGAGTTACAACGTTTTGTCATAACAGAAATTAATTTTTCTGTCAAATTGGACTCAAATTCTGTTAAAACTTTAAACACAATTTTCTCGAAACTATAATTTTTCAGATACGTCGTTTTGCCATGACAGGGCAGTAATTAAGTACACAGCAAAATTGAAATTTCCTCCAAATAATATTCATTAAATTTTTATATTTTTTTTATGTGTAATACATTTTTAACTTCCCGCTTAGAAAATCGATGATTTTCAAAAATTTCGAGAAGTTATTGTTTTCACCCCGATTTTCAAAAATCGAGTTTTCATCAGATGTCGACGTTTTGAGGTCCTAGGAAGCTATTCTGACTATTTTTAGAATGATGTCCGAGTGTCTGTATGTATGTGTGTGTGTGTGTGTGTGTGTATGTATGTATGTAAACTCTTTATAACTTTTTAACTAATAAACCGATTTGGATGGTTAAGGCGGCAATCGAAAGAGTTTTTTGGCCATCAACTTTTCTGAAAATTTCAGATCATTTGACCGAGTAGACCCGAAGATATTGGCCAATTACGAAAAAAAAAATTTTTTTTTTTAGTTTTTTATTGATTTCTCGAAAACGACTTATACGATCGACTTCAAAATCTAATCAGCTCTAGAACTTAATAAAACGCGTCGATTGCCACCTCAAACATCTAAATCGAATAACTCGTTCGAGAGTTATCGTTGGAGAAAGAAATGGTAAAAAACAGTTTTTTGCGAATATCTTTGAAACGACTCAACCAAAAAATCCAAAAATCTAATGAGCTTTAGAATCTATTAAAACGCGTCGATTGCCACCTCAAACTTAAAAATCGGATAATTCGTTTGAGAGTTATCGCGGGAGAAAGAAATGCTAAAAACTGTTTTTTTCGAAAATAATGGCATGCAAAAGTATTTTCGAGCTCGAAGAGCTCGAAAATGTATTTACAACGATGTTTTCGAGCTCAAGGAGCTCGAAAACCGCGGGAAGTTTTGGGGCTGGCCCGCAGGGTCAACCGATGCCCAGATTTTTTTTTCTGAATTCTATAAGTGGAATTTTTTTACACCGATTTAACCCTGCAAAATTGCACCACCGACACCGGTGTTATTTTATTTTAACGACTCGCGGTGTTAAATAGAGTCCATTTTTGAACACCGATTCAACATCGCTCTTTTCACAGTGTACACACTGAGAGAAAAAAATACTGTTTTCAAGTATCTGCGTGCTTGAATCGTACCGAGTAAATATTTGTTTAATTATAGTAAAAATATACTCCAACCAAGTAATATTTTCTTGATTTAAGAATTTTTATACTTATTTTAAGAAAATATTCTTGGTTAAAGTACAATATTACTAAGATTAAACAAATAATTTACTCGGTACGATTCAAGCACGCAGATACTTGAAAACAGTATTTTTTTCTCTCAGTGCAGCTAAAATTTTTTTTAATGACAATTGAAAATTGATTTTATTTTTTAAGTGTTTTCTAAAAGAATAGAATGCTAAATAAAATATTCAATTATTTCATATCAATATAAAAAAAAATTTTGAATTCTCAATAAAATTTTTTCTTTTTTTGAATGAGGATTGAGTAAAAAAATTTTTAAATAATGAAAATGTAATTTACCGAAAACATTTTTAGCGTATTATTGAAAACAAAGGAGACAAATATCAGTATTTTACATAAAATATTCCACATGAATGATGAACAACAAAGAATGTATGACGCAGATTCAAAAAATAAAAAAAAACGGAAGAATTTTTTATAAATCTCATTTTCTCATGACTTGGTATTTCATAGCATGTATACTGATACATTTTCAAGAGAGATTAAAAAATATCATAAAATGATTGAAGACTTGTAAGAACATTGATTTTAAAATAAAATATAGCTTTACATATACGTGATTTTATTCGACAAGCAGTACGGAAATTGAATTCGCCTAGAAATCTTCGAGTGCTTTCGAATCATCTGTTCTATTTTCTATGACGAGATTGCACGTATATTATTACTGCAATATAGATTGGGTGAAACATAAACGTGCTTATGTGACACAGTGCTCGCAAATGTTGTGTGTATCGACGTATCGAACTTAAATTACGCCTCCACTAGAGAATTCTATATTTCATGTCGTCTCATATCTATCTGCGGTATACAACTTAAATAAGTTTATATTTATTGTACCGTAAAGTTGACTTTTAAATATAAAATTGCATTACGCAATTAAAGTACATAAAAAGAATTGAAATTTTTTCATGAATTGCAAGTTTACGTAATGAGCTTAAAAGACCGTAAGAAAAAAGAAATAAGTTGGAAAAAAAAATAAATTAAACTGAAAAGTATAATTTCAAATAATTTGATAATGGAAAATAATGAAAGCCTTGAGCAATTACAATTACAAAGTTTTATAAGAGGATAATTTTTTACGAGGAGAGAACTCTTCTTTTCGGATCGTCCACAGCCTACTAACTTTTACATTATCTTTCGCCTCTTCACTTCCGACCGATAGTAATTAGATAAATGTTCCAAGTGTTAGATCTTTTTCCTACAATTTTCTCTCAATTCTTTAGTACTCGTAACTGCGTTTTTTTAGCTTTACTTCGGTCTTTATTCTTTCTCTATCCGCTGTAATTTTATTTCTATTTTTGCTTCGAATTTTTCTATCTTTATTTTATTGTTGTTTTATTACTGCGTTAAATGTATCAGTATAAATTAAATGAGCTTTTAATGTCGGCGAACTTTTAATGTCAAACAAATTCATTGAGCACACGGGGTTTTAATGGGTGCTTGGATTTTTACAACACAAATATAATTATGCGGTTGCCTTTTTTTATTTTTACATTAATTGACTGTGATATCACGAACTTTTATGATTTTTTATCAGGCGAATAGTAACGGATTTTTGTTTAATTAAATTAAGGCATAAAAAATATATAATATATAATTTTTCACAGTACATTTAAGTTTTATAAGCTCGTGCCAGGAGTTTCATGAAAATTGATATTAAACTCGGGTAATAATTTAAAAAAAAATAAGAGCAAAAATTAATTTTAAACAAAATTTAAATTATGTGCAAAGTAAAATGAAATGAAAATAATAATTTAGCATAAAATGATTTACGGAAAGAATATATATTTAGGTAATTCAACAGAATACAGACGCGAATTACCGTCAAAATGGTTGAAGGTTAATTCAATGCAAAATACATAGTCTAGAAAGAGCTATGTAGATTTAAAACCACAATGAAATATATATCTTTACATATTTATATTAATGTATGACTTTAAGTACATATATATGTATGTGTAGCATGGTTTTTTAGGTTTACTTGTTGGCGAGGCATGAAGAACCTCAAATGAAATGAAATAAAAAAAGGATAGCCGCATAAAAGTACAAGTGAAAAGGAATGAGACGTGCGACGTGAGATCTTGACGATCTATTGCCTACCCTTGTAGCGTGCGCGCGAGACTGGAATTACGTGTTCTACGTGAGATTAAAGTGTCAGTCGACCTCTCGAAGGAGTTCCGTCTTATCTATTATCCGTTTCTCGTGAGAGTCACTGTATATTCCTAACACACTGAGCAAATACCTTTTTTTTTTTTTCATTTTCCGTACTCTCAAACATTTTTTTTTTACCGCTGAATTAATACACGATCTGCTTCAATTTTCAAACCATTTATCTCGTCGATTGTCAGAACAAAATGCTTTAATTTAATTTTTTATTATTTCATAATGCCATTTAAAGTCACGTTTAATTTTTTCTAGCCCACACTAAATGTCAGCTGCTATTTAATTATTTTATAAAATTTATGTATTTCAAGTTCCATTATTCGATATTTTATTTCATTAAATAATTACCGACTCGACATGCTTTTTATTTAATTAGAACTTTCCGTTATTGCAGCAGCTGATTGATTAAATCTGATATTAAATTTACAACTATAGCTATAGTTCTTATAATATAAGGGGTAGTTAAAACTACTGCATTGTTCGAATAAATAAAAAATTATAATGAACAATAAAAAAAAAGTCTTCCATCAAAGAGTAGAGTAATCTCTCAGCTTCAAGTATAAAAACGTAAATAAGTGAATAATCTATGATAAAAAATGAGTGGACTAGAGAGAGTGTGATAGTAAGTATAAAGCAGTCAAAAAGTAAAATGTATAGAAGTTGCAGAGCTTCCGATACCAGGCCGTCACGTTTGCCGAGCCAGTCGACGTCGGGGCTTTACAAAAGAATAAAGTACACACTGTATCGTCAGACGTAAAAGAATTGGGTACACACAAAGGATCTACTACAGGACACAGGACACTGCTACTTATATATAGGTATATATTTATATATATAGGTATCCGCGTATGTACCTAAGGACTCTTGAGTATCGCACGGGATATCCACTATGTTACCTTTATCGGCTGAAATATGGACCGGGTATAAAAAGAAAAAAAAGTACAAGTTCCATCCGTGGAAATAGAACGAGCCATTGGATAACGACTGTTGCCGAAGGGGAAAATATCGTACAAAGTTTCTTCTCCGTCTTTTACGTTGATGTTACCCAAGGTATATCGTCCTCATCATCCTACAGTACGTCTTTTTTTCCTCCTTATTTTTTTTGTTCATGATCAGGGATAATAATAGCATGTCGTTTTCTTTCATCGAAACAGTCTATTTTCCTGATCTCTATCGACAGATCCGGCATTCTTGCGAGTCCTACTTGATGCTACTCTGTACCTTTACGCTCTACCGCAACTGATGCTAACATTACATGTGAAATTTTTTACTCTGCACTCGATACCAATGTCATTTTTTAATTCTAATTTATCATTTAAGCTCTTGTTGATAAGGAAAAAAAAATATACGGAAAAATGAATACATAATTATATTTTTTTCAAAATTAATAATTTAAGATTAAACTCAAAATAGAGAAAAATAATTTATTTATATATTCTTACCCTCTATTTGTTGCTCATTTAAAATTAAAATAACCTTCAAATTAAATATTATTCATAGAAAATAATAAACGCAAGCTCGTATATTTTGAGTATGAACCACTAAAAAAATAAATTATTTATGAAAAATAAAACATAAATTTTAATCAACCACTGAAATATTCTTTCTTCTCGATTCACCTAAACATTTTCATACTCAAAAAAGCTTATCTACATTCACGTTGGCTCCACAACTTGTCAGCTGTCAGTAAACATTATAAAATGATTTAATAACTTGAGACTCAGAACTTTCCTATCGTACGTGTTAGTAAAGTAAATCTTTTAATGACCAAATGTTATGCATAGCAGCATCTCAAATTTAATCTTAAAGATCACAATCATCTTGAGTTAAACTTTAGAACTTTCTTCCTACGATCCTTGTTGTACTTTGCTTTGTACACCTCATTATAATACCTGCTACTTACTTCTACAACTACTACTACTACTGTTATCAATATTATTATTATTATTATTATTATTATTATTATTATTATTATTATTATTATTATTATTATTATTATTATTATTATTATTATCATTATTATTATTATTATCATTATTATTATTATTATTATTATTATTATTATTATTATTATTATTATTATTATTATTATTATTACTATTATTATTATTATTACTATTATTATTATTATTTTTATTATTATTATTATTATTATTATTATTATTATTATTATTATTATTATTATTATTATTATTATTATTATTATTATTATTATTACTATTATTATAACTATTGGCTTACAAAGTTGCAGAACATAACTATCATACCTTGATCACTAAAATTGTTACAACACATATGATATTATAGCGAAAGTAGAAACAAGTAGAGGCAAGTTAACGAATTTATGTAAAGTTGTCTTACCACACGTGAATGTCGAGAAGACCTTTACGTCATATCCATATTTCAACAGTTATCTAAACTCACCCTTAGTTATTTTGTGGCTCACGATTCGGCAAACCCGTCTTGTCTAGTCACAGTCATCATCCGTTTGAGTACACCGTACATACTTAATATATCTATATACCTGCTGAGGAATTGCTTCTAGTGTTAGCTTTGGTGATAGTATTGGTGTTACTATTGGTGATGGTGTCACAGTGGAGCTAGTACTCGGAAAATCTTGTCACAAACGTGGTGGCAGACGGACGAGATGGTACTGTGTGACTATTAACCCTCCGTTTCAGTCCTTCGTATTCGCTCGACATTTCGTATTCCATTCACGCAAGTTATGTGAAGCGCTTGGCGTGTGCCACACATACAATACATAGCACATACAGTGTGTAATTCACGTCCTTTACATATATATGTTACGTTACACATGTACATTCCCATAATTTTCTCGTCTCTTTTCTTCTTTATGTATACATTCGTCAGTTATCCGTCTTTCCACGTATGCTATGTATTTATATATATATATATATATATATATATATATATATATATATATATATATATATACAATTTCTGCTCACATCACATAACACGCTGCGTATGAACGTGCAGAAGTACAGATAGGAAGTACGCGTGCAGTAAGACACGTGTCGTCACATAACACACCAACCTGAAATCCCATATAATATTGCCTCAAGCAATTGCGACAAAGTCTGCGTGCTTGGTAAATTTAATTCGACGTGTGAAAATTTTTGTCACATTCATGTTAATCTATTTATGAAATACATTATTATTTAACAATATTATCACTGTAAAAAAAAAATAATTCGCATAAAAATTTGATTATTAAATTTATTTTGTAGAGAAATGACATTTATGAATACCAAGAAACATTTTAATTTAATATTTACTTCTATTTGTTTATTCAGATATTTTTTTTTGTGTAAAAAGTCTAAGCGAGTGAATAATAAATATATTTTTTATTAATTTTAAAATAATTTTGTTATCAAAACAGGATAAATATAGAGCATAAGATAATATAATAATGAGTAACGCTATTAGAATTTTATACTTCATAACAATAATACTGTTGCTATTTAATATTAAGAGCGTAAAGTTCTCTTAATATAAAATTAACCCCTGTATCAAAATATTACCAACAGTCAGGATGAAAACCGTGCGTGTATTTTCCTACACAGTATATTTAATGTGAACAATAAAGAATTGATTTAATATAGAGCGAGTGTACTATGATAGGTGTTAGAGACTGGCTTTGATGATCCTGTGTTCTACGTACTCTCATACATAATACAATATCATCTAAACATGTAATGCTGATGCTGTTAAGCTACACATTACATACATATATACAAGTATATATATGTATATAACATCAAGAGAACACAAATACATCTTGACATGATATGTACCAAGAAGAGCATGGATTACACATGCACACTGTCCGAGCGACATGTAGTTTCCCTCGGCTCTTGTAGTCTAAGAGCCGGACCTACTTCGACCTTCACCGATCCTGCAACCTAATAAGATATAATTTTTAAAACGCTTACATAATAGATAAATACGCCTATAATAGCTTGCCTAACAAAATCCTGACCAGGATATTTTTAAATAAATTATTAAAAATTAAATTTTTTTTAATATTTTACCGTTCTTGCAACCTGTCAAATTATACTCTAACCGACAGCAAATAATGCATAGAATATGCCGCGGTAGTCTTGCCTATCCATTTCTTGACCAAACTACCTGGCAAGCGGGTATAAACAGGTAAGTCAATATAAAAAACTCCACTGATCTATGAACCGCTTGAATTTTATACCAAAATGTAGTTAATTTTATAACAAACACGATGATATAGGATTGCCTACAAAAACCTGGTCATTAATATCTATTGTCAGACTTTGAAGTTTAAAAAACGGAGCAAACAGTGGTGCGCGAGAGAAAGTTGAGCGGCAAAAGTCCGTGCGTTAGAAGAAGACATAGCATGACAGTTGTGCGTGCTGTATTCGAGATGTAAACTACTGCGCATGCTCTGTCTCATACTTCTTATTATTACTCGGAATTATTTTGGAGCAATCGACAATAAAATTTATTTATTTTATAATTATAGAATATTTTACTTATATTCATAATTACATTAATTATATCTATAATTATAATAATGTTAGCAGATATATAATAAAAAATATATCCTAATTATAAATGAGAATATATATATTAAGTTTTTATAATTTAACTTTTAACTAAGAAATCTTAAGTATAAGCAACGGAAATAAAAAATTAATGAAAAAAATAATAATAATAATATTTATTACATTTGTAATTTGTAAAAATATTTATTAAATATTATTATTTTTTTTTCATTAATTTTTTATTTCCGTTGCTTATACTTAAGATTTCTTAGTTAAAAGTTAAATTATAAAAACTTAATATATATATTCTCATTTATAATTAGGTTATATTTTTTATTATATATTTGCTAACATTATTATAATTATAGATATAATTAATGTAATTATGAATATAAGTAAAATATTCTATAATTATAAAATAAATAAATTTTATTGTCGATTGCTCCAAAATAATTCCGAGTAATAATAAGAAGTATGAGACAGAGCATGCGCAGTAGTTTACATCTCGGGAATACAGCACGCACAACTGTCATGTTATGTCTTCTTCTAACGCACGGACTTTTGCCGCTCAACTTTCTCTCTCGCGCACCACTGTTTGCTCCGTTTTTTAAACTTCAAAGTCTGACAATAGATATTAATGACCAGGTTTTTGTAGGCAATCCTATATCATCGTGTTTGTTATAAAATTAACTACATTTTGGTATAAAATTCAAGCGGTTCATAGATCAGTGGAGTTTTTTATATTGACTTACCTGTTTATACCCGCTTGCCAGGTAGTTTGGTCAAGAAATGGATAGGCAAGACTACCGCGGCATATTCTATGCATTATTTGCTGTCGGTTAGAGTATAATTTGACAGGTTGCAAGAACGGTAAAATATTAAAAAAAATTTAATTTTTAATAATTTATTTAAAAATATCCTGGTCAGGATTTTGTTAGGCAAGCTATTATAGGCGTATTTATCTATTATGTAAGCGTTTTAAAAATTATATCTTATTAGGTTGCAGGATCGGTGAAGGTCGAAGTAGGTCCGGCTCTCGTACTATTGGGCCAATACTGTTGAGTCGTACGAGACGTAACTGGATTAGATGTGCATTGCATCTTGTATACTAATATAGATACAATCATATATCAATAATATGTAGCCTATGGCTTAATCAAACAATATTTTGACAATAATTTTGATCAAGATAGATTTTTGGCAAAAAAATAACTTGATTTTGACTTTTTTGACTGAATTGACTTGATTTTGGCTACACACTTTGTTTAACTTCAGTATGACTTTTTTAACATAAAAATTTAAGTCAACTAAGTCTAATTCAAGTCAAGTTGACTTGGATTTGACTTAAATTTAAGTCAACTAAATCAAATCTAAGACAACGGGACTTTAGTTTGACTTATAGTTTGATTAGCGAGACTTTGCACTTCGGTTTTTTACCCCCACCATTAAGGTGCAATGTCTTAGGTATTAAATTTAGATGGTGGGGGTAAAAACCGAAAATATCCGAAACGCAAACTCTCGCTAATCCAACTATAGTTGGCATAAATCGGTACGTAAACCAACTTAGTCAAAAACAAGTCAAAATCAAATGTGTTTTCATATCTTAAAATATGTTGTTCATTTATTGATAAAAAGAACTTACACTTGACTTGCTTTTGTTTCGCTAGACTTGATTTATTTTTATTTAATCAGGTTATATTTTTGACACGGGAAAATTAAATAAAATATGTTTTGCAAATATTATGGATGAATTCCTCTCGATTTTTTTTCACGAATGATTAAATCGAATCGTCTACAGCTAAATATTTTTCAAATATAAGTATAGAAGCTTTAAAAATAAAATATTAGCTATTCATTTAAAAATAAAAAGGTAATAAAATAAATGGAAAAAAAAAAAACGTTTTTTAGCAATCCAACATCAAGACTAAATGTTATATTCATTGTACTTTCGAAACATTCATTGCCAAGTTGTAACAGCCTAGTAGCTCTAAGCGAGCTATTCAAAGTGGCAATTCTATTCCCGGTGATGTTGGCCGGGTGATGATAGTACTCGGAGTATATTGTTGGTTCGTAACAGCATTAACCTACTACAACTATCGGTTGTTTAGTAGTAGCAACAGCAGCAGCAGTAGTACCAGAGTAGCAAAAGTAGCATTTGGCCATTTGAACTATGTACTGTTTCTATCAAGGATATTTACCAAGACCAAGAACAGCGCACGTATAGTATGGGAGTATGCAGAGGTTGAGAAGGCTATCGCAGTATTGTTTGATGTTTGTTTGATACTACTAGTTGTATTGCCTTCCAATGTATGCGCCAACACATTGCTACTGTATAGATTTATATACATAGTTGTGTGTATAGACACAGATATAGATGCATATTAAGGTCTTGCTGCGTATTAGGGATGCCAATCAACGGGACACCTTATTACATGGTATTTGTGCGACCCAAACACTCCTCTATGATCTTCAATGAAACTGGTGTATTGACAAATGGCGTTAGATGTCCATTTCAATGATATTCTGAAGCATGAGGTCTCAGTGCACAAATCTGTCGATAATTGCTTCATTTAGTTGACACTGCTGGCTATCGATACTGTGATAATTGACTATGATTTGTAATGAAGTTAATAAATAACATAATTTATTAAAATAATACTGGTAACTAATAACAGGAAAAAAACTGATAAAACAATTCAACATTTTTTAATCATACACTGTTTAGTTAAAATTCAAAATTTTGTCTGACATTATATACTTTCAGCTACAATTTCATGGGTTTATTTTTTTTTATTCAATACATATGTACTGTATTCATTTTTTGTCATAAGCTTAAGTTAAAATATCTTTTTTTTTTTGTGAACGCATTATTAAATGCTAACATATGAATGATATATTTCTCGAAAATTTTAATATTTAACAATGGTCATAAAAAATAATTCATTCAAATGTTATCGTACGTTAAATAAACAAAATGTGTTATTGTTTAATCAAACAGACATTAACGAGTTTATTGATAACAATATTATTCAACGTGTGTTTATTGTTTTTAGAAAATACATACACATAGATGATGGGGAACTACAGGATGACGCGGTATTAGAGCCCAAAGACAGAGAGATGGAGAGAAATTGTCGATAATAGTTTCTACATGAACTGTTATTCTCTCTCTCTCTCTCTCTCTTACTGTTGCGCAGTGACTATTCAACTGTGAATATACAATCGATCTATCTCCATGTGGTTAGTTTCTATATTTCCGGTTGGATATGCAAATCGTTAACACGCAGGTACTAGGTAAAATGCAGAATATATATATATAGCGAGTATACATAGCTATGTTATTGGGTGATCGTAGCAGCAGGTTAAACGATGGCTCTTGTCATATTAGTTTCCATCCTTCTCTGGAATTCTCTTTGTGTTGATATTCGGGTGTGTCGGAAAATTGACCAAATTGATAGAGAATGAGAGAGACAGGGATAAAGCGATGGTAAAATAGAGGCAGTAGGGGTAGTTTGTGTAAGGGTTGAAGTGGGGCTGGTGGTAGTCGAACTGATGGAGCTGAAGAGAAAGGGATGACAGTGAGAGTACAGGGATGGAAGTGTGTTGGGGATTCGAGAGGCTAAAATCGGGACTGACTATACAGATGGCAAATTTAGTTGTCGCTTTAGTATATCCGTTCAACCTGATAACTATTCATGGAGCGGTTATCCACGGTAATCGCAATTATTAGATAATGAGCATCGTTCGGAGAATTATATATATATATAATACTAGTATGATCAATAAATATCTACATGTAATTAATAAAGACATTGGACAGAAAAGCCATTGTAAGGTCGTATATTCATATATTTACCCATAGAATTGTTGATTTGACGATGTCGATATGAAATTTTCACGATAAACTTGTGTGATGAGTGGTGAGTTTAAACAGCATTGATTTCATGACTTGCTATTTACTCTTATATTTTGTTCAAATTTATTTATTATTATATTTTATTGTTTTTAATTACAAAATATTGAGAAGAGTACAACTGTCTTCTATTTCGTTTCAAATAGTGCAGAAAGTCTAATTTTCGATAATTCAATTTTCGATCATTTTTGGTGTTATTTAGAAATGACGACAAAAATATTCAAAACGGAGTCGAGTAAAATATTTTTCACTCTTTAATTAAGTATACAAATCATATTTCAGATGGAGTTCAAAAACCGAATTTATTTAGAGAAATAATTACGTTGTGCAATTTTTTTTTAGAATATTTTTAGTTTAATTAATCGAAATATTGCATATACTATTTACTTTTACGTTATATTTGTTCAGAATTGAATAAAACTTTCAATGTAATTAAATTTTTTCAAAATTAGTGGATGAATACTGCAAATTACAACTTCAAAAATTGTATCTTTCATTCTATAATCCAATGATGCATCAATTTCAATGCTATTTTAATTCAATATCCTTTTTTCTTAACATTTTTATTCCGCTCTCGTTTCCTCAGTACACAATTATCCAGGTTTTCATTTTCCGGGTTAACAATGCTTAACAATGTATGAAAGCATCGACGCTGCATTAAAATTAACGAGATCAACTTTATAATAAACAAATACAAAAAAAAGTGATTCAAATGTAATAAAAAGCAAGTATTCATTATAAACTACTCATATAAAAATTTTTTTTCCATTTACTGGTAACATTTACCGAACATGAAAACATGATAGTCATGAATCATTAAAAAAGCTATTGTTTCTTCATTGAAATCGACTTTATTCAAAGTTTTTTTAGTTTAGTTACATACTATATTTAATTATAACTATAATAGGTCCATAAAATCACTTAGTAATCAATATCACAGAGAATCAAAGCATGAAAAAATTCAATTATCGAAAACAACAATGTCAACACTTAAATTTTTCTTTTTTTGAATAAAAAACGGTGTTAATTTATGAAAATTATTTATAATTATACAAAGTATATTAAAATTGCAATACGCGTTGTGAATTTTTAATAAATTTGTAATCATGGAAATGAATATCTCGATTTTTGATAGATTAAATTGACTGATAAATAATTCAACCAATTTAATATGAAGTTAATATTATAAAATCATTAATAATTTATTAGTAATTACGGCAGTGAATACGTTAATAATGTTAATTTATGTTTAATGTTATAAAAAAAAAAAAAAAAAAAAAAAAAACAGTTATATTAAATCTATATATTTTTTTTCTGACATGAGTTTGAAAATCATTCTTAAATATCTACATTACTTCTGAAGATTTATTGTTTAATATTTTTCTATAAATAATATCTTTTTAATTTATGAAAAATTGCCATATGATAATACAAAAACTCTAATTGCACATCATTCAATTTTTATAAAATGCTTAAAAATTCAAAATATGTCAGTTTTAGATCTAAATGTTTTCGAACTAATGACGTAAGGCATAGAAAAAGTCTAGACAATTGACGTCAATTGACCAACGGTCATTTTTTGAATGTCATGTCGGTTTTCCCGCCAACTTATTTTTACCTAGAAAATTATTTCATAAAACAATGACCGGAAAAATTTTTTACCGTCATTTCGCATCTAAATAGAAGTGAAGAAATTTTTTACGAATTTTTTTGAATAAACAAATCGGTCATTATGTTGAGTGATACAGCTTGCAGTTTATTTACAATTATGAATGCTTGTACATTTAATATTATTCAGGAAATTGTTTTAAATGGCATTAACCGAAGAATTTGTGATATTCATTGACAAATGATTATCAGTCAATTTCTCATGATCTAAATGAACATAAAATCGATAGTCATTTTACATCACTGATTGGAACGCTTTTGACCATAATTTCCCGTCCATTCTGGATATTTCAACATTATAATCGTACACACAATCGATATGAAACATTTACGTTTATGCATATATGTAGTAATATATATTTGAATATAGTTGCATAGAATGTTAGCGGGAAACCGATATGCTTTAGGAGAACGAAATAGAAGAGATGGGGAAACCGCAAATTCAACGAATACGATTTAAAGCGTCAATGTTTTCCGATGGTTTACTTTGAGTACCAGTAACACGTACAAATGCCACCGTCATACAAAGTAAATCCACCTTGTTATATTATACACGGAGAAAAAAATATAGTAAAAATTACAATCTTATAGTAAAATTTACTAAAAGATATGAAAAAATACATTCTGTATTGTAATTATTACTAAACGTTTAGTAAAATTTACTAGTTAGTAATAATTACATAATAAGATATTAAAAATTACTATGCGTAATGTATTTTTTACTAACACAATTGTATTTTCTACTATCTGTATAGTAAATTTTACTATTAGTATTTTTAATAAATACAAATTTAAGAACGTAAATTTTCTAATACAATATAGGATTTGTTACTATACAAAATATTAAAAATTACTATACGCAATGTATTTTTTGCTAACACGATTATGTTTTTTTACTATATGTATAGTAAATTCTACTATGTATAGATAAAATTAAAATTTGGTGGGGATAGCATATACAAATATGTATTACAAGTTCTGAAACTTTTGTCCGAAGGAGATATCGGGCCGTCAGACATAGGAAAGGACTCGCGCGCGGGAGATCAGGGTTCGAATCTCGGTTGAAACAAGTGATTTTTTAAAAAACAAAAATCGACTCCAACACCGATACAGATGGCATAAATAACAATAATAATAATTAAAATGATAGTAATAATAATAAAAAGTTAAAAGCTAATAAAAATTTTATTTTATTTTTTTCCATTTTAATATAGTAAAATTTACTAAACGGGATAGTAAAATTTACTAAACGGGATAGTAAAATTTACTAAACGGGATAGTACAATTCACTAAACGGAATAGTAAAATTCACTAAACGAAATAGTATAATTTACTAAACGGGATAGTAAAATTTACTTATCTGTTTATGAATTTTTCCTATAAATCTTAAGCGTTTCAAGATTACTATCTAAATTTAGTAATTATTACTATATTTTTTAGTAAATTTTACTATATTTTTTTCTCCGTGTAGCTTTATTTTTATTTTACGGCTGTCTTGTCTTCTTTATGTGGTACTGCATAACAGTAGGGTTCGGTGCATCCTCAGGCATCTTTACAAGTGAAATAAAGTAAAAGCATCAGATCCAAGAGACCGTACACTACCAGTTCTACACATATTACACTATAAATAATAATACACACACCTAACGGATGTGAATCTGGGTTAATGAGTTTAACTTCTCGGCAATCGACTTACAAGATTTAATTTTTAAGCCTGTTCTATATTAACAGGTTAATTTATTTTTATTTACTTTTTAGTTTTATAATTGTAAAATATTTTTTTTATCCATTTTTTTTCTGTCCGATGAACAACTATGTACGAAATACGAAGTGAAAAAAATAAGCTGGAATATTTTTAACGAGAAATAACTTTTTTTTTTTTGTAATTACTTTTTCCTATTAAGACTGAGAGATCTTAAGAGATTCTAGTAATTAATGAATTCTTAAGTAATCATACCAGCGTTTTATTGTATATTCAGATTTCATTAATTTAATTATTTTATTTTATAAATTAAATTCATTTAATTTTGTATAGAAAAAAATTTATAATTCGAAATATTGTACTCAACTCTTGCAATTAATTAATTTTACTATCATATATTTTAACAAATAAAGTTAATTAAAAAAGTTCGGTACATAAAAATTGATAGAAAAATTATTTATTATATTATATTTAAAATTTTTGGTACAATATGTTAGAGTCATGTTTAAAATAATCTTACTATATAGGAGAGTAGACTCAGAGCCCGAGTTATAAACGAATATTGCGTAAAATATACGTCGGTTATGAGCCACCAGGCGGCAGTAGTAGTTGGGGACCAGTTTGCGATCAAATCACTCTCAAAGAAGACTGTACATGTACCAAGTGAGCAAGTGAGCCTCCAATATCATATAACTACTCAACCGAATGAAATAAAAAAAAAAAAACATGCACACGATATTATTTAAAAACCATCCAATACTAAAATTTGCCGCATCTGTTGACTTGAATTACCCCATTGTTAAATATACTATGCATGAGTAATTTTCAACAGTTGAATACTTTTTTTTGTATCATTATAATTATTATTGGGCACTTACATCAGTTTGAGATGAACAGGTTTTAATTGGAAATTTAAATAAAGTCCAAGTAGCAGCAGTTTTTTATACTTTTATTTTTATTCAAGAGGTCATTACACAGTGAAGATGGTGGTTATTTTATGCCTAGTCTTTACAGAGAAATATGTCATTGACCTTCTTAAGTTAGAGAAGAGTACAGTACAGTAGTGTAGAGAACAGTTTGTACTGTAAGTAACTCGAGAAAGTTCTTCAGAACTGCATTTCATAGAGGATTGCGGGCTAGTGGATGGCAGACAATAGAACTCTGTTTGACTACTGTTGACACCTTGTTCTGCTACGTCTTTCTCTATCTCTATTCTCTTATCCTCTTTCACTACTATTTTCACTTCTTCTATTTCATCTTCTGCTTCTACATCTTGTTCGTCTTCTTGTTCTTCTGTTAGAGCTTTTTCGTCAGTTGCTGACTCTATTGTCAGGATTTCAAGATTTCTCTTTTATCTCAACCCATTTCAAACTGGACACTGGGGACAAGTAGTCTTGTCTTCTATTTCTTGCGATTTCGTTACATATATGTATATATATATTTTTTTTTATTGTCACGTCACACACTTGTCGACTCATTGTCTTCTTAAATCAGCCAATGTCTATCATAGCTCTTACAAAGCTACAATTGATGGTATACGCAGTGAAAATAAATAAATAAACAGGATAAAAGCTCAAGGTTGGAAAAATAAAATAAAATATTAAATAAAAAAAAAGAATCTCTTAAATCGAGAACTTTGATAATAGCTCCTAGGTGAGTTGGCTCGGAAAACCCTCAAGCGGAATTTAACTTTTTCTCTTTGTCTTTTTCTCTCTAGGGGCAAAGATCCATTGGATACTTCTATCTCTTTGGCGCAGGAGAAAGAAAAATATAGACAAAAGGGAGAAAGAAGTATTGGACAGTAGAAGGTAGAAGGGTGGTATTAGATTCAAAATAAAAACTAATGAAATAAAATGAGTTTAAAGTTAAATAAAACAAAAGAATCGATAAATATACAAGGGGATAGTTTGGAAACAGTATCGCGATTAGTCGCAAGATATAAAGCCAACGGTGGTTATTTATCGTGCGGTAAAGTTGTTAGGCGAACCGGATAATTAGCTTTTCCATGCTTCAACTCTATAGCTTTTGTCTGGTACACTGCCCCATGGGATACGAACGTATAACCGCAGCTAACTTTAAAGGTACTTGCTAAGTCGCGCTCTGATCCTATTTATCTGCGGCCATTATACCAATATATATCTATATGTATATATATGTATATTTGAACATGAGATTAATCATTTTTTTCAAGTCAAAGACGCTCCTTTGTAGTTATTAATATCAAGTACTCATTTATATTTTGGAAAAGTTTATAATGCATTTCTAAAAATGATTATTTGTTTGCACGTTAAAGGTTCTGAAATTTTGTGGATTTTCAAATGAAGTTTCAATGAAGAAGAACACTTGGAGGTCACGTTTTTGCTGATAAAAAAATTTATCAGGACTAAAAAACAAAATTTCATCGTTATCAGTGATTTTTTTAAATTTCCCGCTATGGAAATTGAAAATTTTCAAAAAAAGGGAAGTTATTAGTTTTAGTCTGATTTTCAAAAATCAAGTTTCGAGGCAATCGAAAGGTCTGACTAAGATTTAGAACTCATTAGATTTTCGAGTCGATTGGTCGAGTCGTTTACAAGTTATACGAAAAATCAAAATTACAAAAAATGGTTCTTTTAAGTTTTTGTTGCAAAACTCGTAAGTCACCCGACCGATTTCTTTCAAAATTTGATCGAATCTGTGTCAAGCTTTTTCGGTTGCCGCAGAGCACGTGCAAGTCAGTCGATTTTTTAAAAAAATTTCGCTGGACAAAAATGACTTCTTTTCTGCAAAATGTATGTTTTTTCAGTCCAATCGTTTGTTGACCTCGTAGAGCTCAAAAGTTTATCAATACCAACGTTTTCGAGCTCTCTGAGCTTGAAAACGGCGGGAAATTTTGGTGTTGGCCCGTGTTGTAGATTTTTTATTCTGACTGACTCTTAGTTTATGCAAGTCGATGCCTGCATTTTAGGTATATGACATTCTTCGTTCTATTGTTCTTTGACGAAATTTTTTTTTTACTTTAAAACTCGTAAAAATTGATCCTTCTCAAGAATCGACATGTGCAGACCAAATGTTGTCGCAGTGAGATTCTTGAACGAAGTTTAAAACAAAATAAAATAAAACAAGTAAAAATAGCTGAGAGATAAAACTACTAAGAGATTACTTTGCTTGTAAATCTGATATTATTATTTATTATAAGTTAAATTTTATTTGCACGTTTTTTCTATAAAAATTTATCAAGTTATATCAGCTATAAAATATATGTCAAAAAATATTGTACAAGTTACTGAAGTAACATAATTTTATCAAAATTAAATTCTAAAACTGTTGGTTTAAAAAAACTGACTCAATAAAATAGAGATGATATTCCCTTAGTTATACTGGCGATTTTAATTACTGAAAGTTTAAAAAAGAAATGAATATCTTTCAATTGAGATAAACAACTGAAGAAAATGCAATAGGATCTGAGTTTAAAACATTGAAGGTTTCTTGATAATTGAAATGAGTCTGGATTTCTCAGTGATAGTGTATAGAGCCGGGGTTGGGTGATAAAAAATGATTTGAAAGATGGGGTGGACTGAGTTTCCAGCAGCATTATTTAGTGTAACTCTTTTACATAATGTACAGTCTATAACGGAACTTATATAATAATAAAATTCAATATAAGAAGTTTGATACTTTTCAGGGTCTTGACAGCGTTCATCTCAGTTGCACTCCACTCTCATTAACTTCCTCGAGGCTCACCCGGAATCCTTAACAGCAGTACAGAGACCGATGGTCTCTTTCATCGTGCAAGCGATCGGGATAGACGTTTTTCCAATTAAGCGAGCGCTATGGTACCGCTCGTTGGGCAACAGCGTAACGAAAACGACCAATTAATTCCACAGCCATGACCTCTAGCGGATCCAAGCGCTTCGGCTATCCCATTTTTTAATTTTTTTTTTATCACGCTAAAATTTTTTCTTTTACCCTTTTTTTCACTTGCTTTCCCGCCATATTTTTTCATCACACAGTATTGCATATTGTTCTGTAAAAAGGGAAAAAAATCGCGCGGGTGGTGTTTGATGCCCCGCGCGATACGAGTGATCTCCGTTGATTCGAAAAATACCTGAAAATCGGGCGTGGTCGTTGCTCAACAAATCCGTCTGTGTATATGTCACACTGAGAACAAAAATAATAAAAAAACAAATAGTACAGAAACATACTATACGAAGTTTCAAGCAGATGCGATGAAAATGTATCATGGTCATTTTTTTTCTCGTATTGACTGAGCACTTCATCTGAATAACGCCCAGGATATTCAGGACTATGTTGCCGTGCAAATTCTCCCAAAACGAGGCCATCGGACAAACACATACCCATATTTCCTTTTTCGACATATATGGGATCTATACATTTTGTGTAGACCCGTGCAATATCCAATCGCTGATGGAGCCACATCAGAAGGTAAACGAATTTGCGATACGACATTGAGATGATTGCTGGTGTTTTTTTTTAAGAGCTTTTTTTCACTTTTTTTTCGTCGATATCCAGAAAAATCACTGGGGACGGATAAAATTTTGACGAGGATATATAGCGTGATCGTTGATCAGATTTTTTTATTACTACTGTTATAAAACTTGATGAATTTATGAAAAATTTCAATTTTAATGGCTTTTTTAATTAACAAAATAAAAATATTTATCAAATAAATAAGTTGAGAAATGCAAATAATAGGGAAGTAATGTCCAGATGATAAAAAGTTTAAGATAAAAAAGTATAAAATATAACGGAAACGCAATATCCGTTTCTCTGAAGAAGAAACTTTTTAAACACAGTCACTCACCTTCTGGCTCGACTTCACCCCAATCTAGGTCCAAGAAAACTACTGTATAAGAACGCACCATATAAAATTCCTGAGTGAGCACGGAGAATAAAAATAAAATACTTTTGCCAAGAACAAAAGTTACAGAGCTCTATAAATATTGCAGAAATGCAGAAGGCTTTATACCTTCCTTCCGCTTACGCTTGTGCTACCTTCCTCCACCGGTACATTTTTTTCCTTTTTTTTTGTCTATTCTTTTTATACCTATATCTTTATCTGTATTTCGTACCCCTATTTATATTTATACATCTATGTATAGATATATAGATACACCATCATATATTGTTCTTTGTCAAGTGACCCGTGTCTGATTTCTCCGCGAGTCATCCTCGTTATATATGTCTTTGTCAATCCTTTGTTCTCTCGTCTCGTTTTGTCACTTCCGTTTTGCTTTCCCAGTGGTATCAGTGTTGGGACATATGTCACTCATGATACGTGATCTATTTCTTTATAAAACTTTTTTTTTATAAATATTATTCGGTCTTCTACGACAAACAACTTCGAAAAAGACTTAGACTTAAAACTTTGATCTTAAAATAATAAAAAATAAAATACAAACACGAAAATTCAATCAAATAAAGAAATCTTTTGAGAACTACACAGAAAAAAAAAAGATTTCTTAGCGCAAAAAATTTTTACTCTCCCCAAGAAATTTTTCCTTGAAGAAAAATTAATTTCCTTGGAATTTCTTTAAAATTTGAAATATTTTCTTTTAGAATCATTTGTGAAAAAATTATTTATTTTGTTTATAATTTTAATTTGTATTCATTTGAACCTAAAATATAGAATTAAAGTCATATCAGTGAGATCGTAGATAGATCGGATATATAGCTCCAAGATGATGGGTATTACGAGTCAGCTAATGCTAGAGGTATGGGAAGCAAGAGATATTAAAGAAAAATAAAGACAGAGTGATCGTAAAAGTGGACTTTTATCTTTAACCATTTCTAGTATCCGCGTAAGAAAAGATTGAGAGGAGATTCCTTCGACAATTTTTTTCATATATTTTTCGAAAGTCTCTTGTCGACGTTATAAGGGTCGTACTCAAAGAAATTTAATAACGCTACTGTATGAAATACTTTCTTCAAGTAATACTCTAAATAGTGCTTTTGATATTTACTCATTCAACTAAATAATAACCTTGTAATTCCTTCAATTACCAATTAATTATCAAAGTTATAAGCTTCTTACTATAAAACCATACATATTGAAATGAATATCTCATTAAAAAATGATCCCTTAGACATTTTCAATGAATGAAAAAGAAAAAAGTATTGAAATTTTTTTCAGTAATTGCTAAAAAAATATTATATTTATTTCTACTCTTCTAATAATCTACCTACACAGCAAATAAATATGTATTCAGTAGATAGATAGTAGATAAAGAGTTGAAAGATATAAAGCACATTCATGTATCAAGAGAGACTTTGTGTCCTGAGTATACGAATCCCCCGGTGAGACTCGCCAAGTACATTTTATCCTTTAAGATGTGGGCGCGGGCGTTGATGTCTTGGGTCTTCCGGGAGCTGACTAGGCGCTGGATCTACGGCAACTAAGAGAGATCTTTTGGCTTCCTCTCTTTTGCTCTTTCTGTATTATATATATACATATATATACCTTCTCCAGCAGAGTCTGCGACCGGTGGCTTTCTTCTTTGCTCACATTTAGTGCAAGAAGTCTATTTCATTCTCCTTTCTCAGTTGCTGCAACCACATCCATTTTATAAACACATTTATATATGTATAGATATATATATATATATATATAAGTGTTACGCTATGATAACCGTACAAATGTAATTGCAAAGCTGGACAATTGTGGTAAGCTCTTTGCACCGCCACATCATTTCTACACTGTTATTAATTCATTCTGAAATTATATGAACATATATACAGCTGTCATCCTAAATAATTTCTCTTGGACTAGAGGACATAATAAATTACGACTTTTAATATAATTACACCGCAGTACAAGATTGTAATCTTTTTAAATTTTCATATTACTTAAAATTATCTCGGCAACTTTTTATTTAATTTTTTTACGTAAATATTTTTCCGGGAAAGATAGATAATTAGATAATAGTGTACGTGCATAATATTATCGTGCTAAAAGAAAAGATATATCACTTTGTTATCATTTTTTTCTCATTTTGCAGCAAAATTGTAATTCTAATGAAAATTTGTTGATCGTTAAGATATTAATCTCTGTTAAAATTTTTATTTCATGCCAAAATAATTTGTATTTATCTCATGGTTGCCAACGGCTGAGTTTTACCGAAAAATTAGATATACATTTCTTTATTTATTTTTTATACGTCACGACAATTGGATAGTTACCAAAAAATTATTTCAAGAGCCAAGAAGTGATTTTTTTACGAAAAAAAAAGTATAAAATAAAAAAATTAATTTATCAAATGTTGAAAATATATGAGTGTGAATGTAGCCGTCAATTAACAATTTTTTGAATTTCGTAATAAATAAATAAAATGTACGTAGAATAAAAATTAAAAAATGCGTACTTAGATAATTGAGAAATCAGTACGCGCATTTTTTTAAATTTCACTATTTTAATTTATTTATTTATGAATTGTCTCATACCTGCTACATTCGCACTCATTAAGAATAGCTATCATTATTTTGTAATTGCAATCATGAAAAATAATTACTTTATTTTGATTACACTGATAAGAATAGCTAACAGTAATAATAATTTATAGGAGATTTCTAATGCAGACACAAATAACTTTAATTCACTTTCTTGCCTGAGGTGAGATATGGAGAAGATAAAGGAGAACCTGAATAAGAAACGGCACACCAGTAAAGCCTAAAGCCTGAAGCCTAAAGTCCCTCGACTCTTCTTCTTCTTCATCTTCATGTTCTTCTTCTTCCTCTCTTGAATCAAGAAACTGTGCACAGTCTGATTGGATGATCACTATTAAATCTAGACATAAATCTCATTCCCTTTTAATTCATGCTTAGAAAAACAAGGTTCGTCTTCTTCTACTCTCATTCTTATTCTTCCTCTTCTCTACTTAAACTTCTCGACGGCCTTACACGGATATATCTACCACCAGCTAGCCGTATAATTTATCGCCTTGAGCGCGGGTTCCTCAAATCTTATTCTTTGTTTTTTTACAGTACCTTTCTCTCTACTTGTAAACTTTTACTTCGCTTCATTTATTTTTTTTCAATCCCAGATTGAAATAAGACTACATACTATCTCATTTACACTAACCTACATTACAACACACATCCGATTCGCAACATAACATTATACGTAACATAAATACTAACAACTTATGGAATATGTAAATCATACATACTCACTTCATACTCGTTGTTTTCTTTATCATATTTCAAAATTTGTTTTCCTGTCGACCCTCATTTTCCCTTGAATACACACATTGCCTTTCTATGTCTCGCGAAATATGTTATTCTACATTCTCACAACCTCACATATTTCTTTATTTACTGGTAACACATTTACTGTATTTCATTTTTCTAAAATATCATGAGAAATTTTTCCTCAAGAATCATATGAAAAAATGTTTTTTACGTTTTTTCGTACGTTTTACCTTCAGAAGCAGTTTCTATTTATCTTATTTCTAAACTTTTCACGAATACTTTTCAATTGCCCTCAGGCTTTTCACTCTAAGTCCCAGTGTATCATCCTTCCATTTTATTCTTTTCTATTTAACTTCTTATTTTTATTTTTTTATTTTTGTAGCAACTAAAAAGATCGTGCACTTGGCTGGTACTTCCTTTCAGTCTACCCGTAAGCATTAGTGGGAATCCCAACATCAGATATCACCAAGTAAAAAGGCATCAGGATGCTACTTATAAAATAAACTGTGGTTGGAAATTTTTTCGAGCTTAAAATAGAAAATCTACTTATAGGACAATAGACTTTATGTTTTAATTTAAAAAATTTTAATCTATTTTGACGATCGCCTGATGGAAAACTGTCTTATCCTTGTGTCGAACAGCTTGGGAAGTCCTCTTCCTAACAGAAGCTGAAGCGGAGAGACAGTAGCAGAGGCAATGGTATAAAAGCCCGGAGGATAACTTGTGAATGTCATGACACGCACGACGGCACCAGTGGTTGAACAGAGCAGAGACGAGAGAAAAGTCTTTGTCATTTGTTTTTTAGCCAAAATGTGCTCCGAGGGAGTTGGGAGTAATACAGTGACTCCTTTTCTGTCTACGAATCTGCTCAAGTGTGACATCCTTTTCACTCATCTTGTCATCACCTTGATATGATAATCTGCAGACAATCTTGCCTTCGCTCTTTCAAAGAATACTTTTTTTTTATCTCTGGGTCCTTTGCTTTTTCACTACCTTTTTTTCTATCTATTAACTTTTTTTACTTTGTTTTATTTTACTTTGTCTATCATCACGGACAATAGGTTTTGTCTTCAGCAACAGGTTTTGAGGTTAACTTCATTTCTTATTCAGCCTAACAAAAGAAATAATTGTATGCATGATGAAGAGTGGATGCAAATGAAGAACAATTTTAGAATGAAGATTTTTTGAATACATTTTTGGAAGCTGATCGATTGTCATGACAAAATAAGAGGGCTGATTTTTTTTTCTTTTTATCAATACTTCTATGACTTACTCGACAGTCTTTGTAAAGACGACAAGTTTCCTTTCTTTGATAAAAATACCCAGGCAATTTAGTGTGCGTTGTATTTTTCGGTACTCGAAATATTCAAAAGGGATAGCAGGTGCATGAAACATGTCAGTCATGAGGTTTCAGAAGTTCACACCTGCCTCAAGTTAAAACCAGTTAAAATTGTCTTCCATACATTATACGTTATTAATTATTAACAAGATTTAAATATTTTTAAATTATTATTTCAAGGGATTATTTCATTTCTTTAATCAAATTTTTAATTTGCAAAGTAAACAAAAATGTTTTTAAATATTTATTATTTGTAATTTACCGACTAACTTGTTACGTCCATGCCACTTTTTTTCTCTCTAAAAAAATATATTTCCATATTTTTGTCATATTCCAAACGATCCGAAAAAGTAAATAGCCCGAGAGAACAAAAAAAAACACTCACACACATTTCCATAATTCTTGACATATTTTACATTGCAGCTGTGGACTTAAATACATATTTATTTCATATATTATTTATGCAAGTAAACTAAAAAAAAAAAAGTATATTCATGAAAATAGTGACAGTATAATTTGTTATAATTTAAAATTTTGAAAGCGACATATTGACATGGTGAATAAAGGTACTTTGTATAGAATAATTTAGAAGTAAATGATTCAAAATCCTTTGGCTTAAAAAGCTGTGGAGTACAGAGGACGACGGGACAAAAGTTAAGTGGTGGGATGGCAATGCCGACGTCGATGCCAATGCTGGTGAGGCGCGTGTATTGTAACGAATTGTTTGAAGGTGTCAGTAGCAGCTGACGGAAAACTAAGCGCATACTCGTGAAAAGAGAAAAGCCTTTCATCTCATTTGGAATTACGATTTACGTCAATGGTACAACGCGATAACCACCGTAGGACTCATATAAGCTTGTTCCTACTTTGCTCCTGTCCTCAAACTAACGAGAACTCTGTTCAGAACTGTACACATGTAGTGCGCAATATTCGATGTAATGGCATTAAAGTACTCGCTATACAGTTCTAGAAATGGTGATAGCGACGGTGATGAAATAAAATACCACTGTTGAACAAGTTCGAAATTACTGATATTTCTCATCTCTAAACCTGGTCCCTACATCTCTATGCTCTTTGTACTATTATTCCAATAGGTAACTTGATCAGATACACGAACATTCATGATAATTAAATTGACAGTGTGAGTGTCCTTATGTTCTTTGATAAAATCAGTGAAACATTAATTGCAATTTGGTCTCATTATTGTGTTGAATTCTTTCACAAAGATGCTTTTTGCAAATTTAACTTGCTTGAATGCTATTAGATGCTTGACCATATATATGAGCGTTTATAGTAATTAAATTAACAGTTAGAATGCTTTTCTGTTCTTTGATGACATCAATGAAAAATTAATTGCAATATGTTCTCATTACTATGTTGAGTTTTTTACTGAGAATGTTTTTTTCAAATTTAAATTGATCAAATACTATTGACAGCATGATCATATACATGAGCATTCGTAACAATCGAATTAACAGTTAAAATGAATTTCCGTACTTTGATGATATCAATGAAATAGCTATCGTAGGGCAGGGCGGGGTTAGTTGATCACTTTTTGGTTTGATCTTCCATAACTTTTAGACGATGCATCGGATTTAATCAATTCATGTGCTGTTAGGTTCGTAATTTAGTCTTCTTCAAGTGGTCTAGCGACACAAAAACGATCTGAGTGTAAATTTACAAGTTATTCCCAGAAATACGCGAGCGCTCCAAATTGCTCAACGTGCCCCACTAGTGGGGCTAGTTGAGCATAGTATGGGGCTAGTTGTGCAATGGCTAAAATAAACGGAATGGCTGTATAAAATCATATGAATACAATATAAAATTGTAATTAACAAGCAAATATTCATTTATTATGATTGTTGCATACTTATATTATTATTATAACTTTGATATTTAAAATAAAATCAAACAAAATTAAAACTTCCCAACCTTTGGATTATTATTACACTTTTTGTATTTTAAATTATATATTTAATACTAATTATTAAGTAAATAAATGTCAAATTAAAGTAGTGACTAATTATGAGACCAAAAATATTGCTAGATGATTAATAATCCCAAATTATTAAATCATTTTTGTCACTATCACAATTGCATGTATACAAACATATAGGTTAGACCAACGCTCGGTACGCATTTAATGCATTGAGCGCACCATGCTCAACTAGCCCCAAATGAGGCAACAAAGTAAAAGTTAAATTATAAAAAAATGATAAGAGTTAATAATAAATAACCATATATAATCGAAAGAGCAATAATTAAATTATCTTTGAATACTTACGTGATCACGAAAAAATATTTTTATACGAGTATAGGAGAAAAATTCGAAAGACCTGTTTTTTTTTTTTTTGACGCAAAAAAAAAACAAAGCTTTCTGTTAATTAGTCTGAGCACCGGATGGCAATTGATAATCATGCAATGTGTTCTCCTCCCGTAACCCTTTCTTTGCACCATTTAAACTTTTGTTGTAAGTGGTTTAGTTTTCGAGATATATCGATTGCACAACTTGCCCCTATGATCAACTAGCCCCGCCCTGCCCTAATTATAGTTGGTATATTAAATTCTTTTTACCGAGAATGCTTTTTCCAAATTTAATATTATCAAAAATTTTCAATAACTATTAATTTTCAATGACAAAAGAAATTTTTTTCAACAACAACAGTCGAAATAAAAAAATAAAATGAGTTTAGTATCAATGTTCACATGACTCGTGAAAAAAAAACTGGGCAATTTTTTTAGTGTATTAGAGAGATTTGAACTATTTTGCAAGCAAAATCCTCTAATGGAAACGAGTGATTCGTTTAATCTTGGGCCTTAACGACCTGGAGGGAATATGTATTTTATATTTTCTATCTCGTATTTTCACAATTCACATATTTCTTTTTCTTTACATATATACAGAGGCATATATCTATATGATATTGTATATATGTGGTAACTCACAGGCTGCGTATCGACAGAGTGATGTAGAAAGAGACTGGGCGATTTCGCTCTCACATTTAGAAGTAATTCAACCAGCATTGTTCGGTCAATGCGAGTGTGGCTGCAGTGGCGGCGCGACGTGTACCGTTTGGTCGCGGTCTGTGACCGCTGTACGGAGTTTCATTTTGGTTTCAGCTGCTACTGGTGCTCCAGCTCCAATTCCTACTGCTGCTACTGCTACTACTGCTGTGACGTTATCCCCGCGGGTTTGCATACCCAATTCGCATCGGATAAGCGGCTTACGAATTTCATTTGATCGTATCTAAAATGAATCGCTGAACGAGTTGGCTTGAGAACGCCAATACGCTATTGTCAAATGCCATGATAAACAATCTTTATGATTTTTTAAAGATCAATTCTTATAAAAAGTACTATTGTTATCATTATTTATTTGTTATCTCTATCGAATTATTGCCGAATTAAATTTATATACAATTCAAATCAGTTTATTCGAGTTATCGTCTTCTTTGATGTATCAGTATTTATTTATATGACTAAAAGATCAATCAGCAGATAAATGGCTTATTAAATATTCATTTATATATTATGTACAAATAAATATGCGCAGATTTGTTCCATAAAATATAAATATTTATTTCTGTTCCGAAGCCAAAATATTTTTCAATCCATGCTTATATTAATAGTCACATGTTTAAATCCAATTAGCTGATTGAATTGTTAAAACGAATATGATGCACATTCGAGGAAAATTGAATAATATGGAGTTGAATTATTATCAATAATACATTCAATTTTGCAAGGGAAAGTGGAGTAATCTTTTGCATTATTGATAGGATTTTTATTGCACGGATATAAATTCTTATATTTTTAATCTATTTACTGTCACAATTTTGTCTTTTAAACTTTTTATTCAATAAATTAAACAAAATGTTTAAAGTTGCATTTTAACTGAAGATCATGTTATTATTATTCTTCCAGGGTAGGAGGGATAATTCATGTGTAGCTAAAGGGTTTGATATATTAGCTTGTCAATGATTTCTGTAATTAACTGAGTGTCGATGATAGATGACTTGTACAATGTAAAAAGAGGAAAATAAATAGTCAGCATTAAATAAATAAAAAAAAAATTAATACTTTGACGTATTTCGTAGATTAAAAATGGAGATACTAAAAGTAGAATTATTCATAATCTAGCACACAGTTGAAAAATATTTGTGTTAAATTTAATACAAATTACATGTCCCAAACGGTTCACTCAATTTTTTGTGTTAATTTAACGCACTATACTTGTGTCAATCAACAATACATATATTGTTGTTTTACACAAGTATAATGCGTTAAATTAACACAAGCAGGTTTAAAACTTGTTGAGATCATTTTACAAATTCAACTTAAATTTACACTTGATAGTGTCGAATAATTGACACAAAATATTTAACCATTGAATTTTTATACACAAGAACACAAAATTTTCAGCTGTGCAAATATTAGGTATCTAAATATTTTTTAAAAATCTAGATATATACTTTAATTAAAGGTAAATGAATACATAGCAATATTTTGTATTAAGAAAAAATACAAACATGTACAAAAAGTGCGATAGTTGTCTTTATCGATAGATAGGATAAGAAAAAGGATATAAAAAAAGATGTAGATAAAAAATATAAAATAATTGATAAAGTTGATAACTAAAGAAGAATGAAGTTGAAAAATATGTAATACTTGTTGTTATTTTGCATAGAATATTGCATCCCAAGAATAAGAAACGTCTCAAACAGATCTTTCATAGACCTCCCAAGAGGACCGCGAGGTCGCGTTTTAGAACATTAGTTTTTACGGGAATGCTACGCGTTATAAATGCACTAGAAAATGAGAAAAACGAGAGACGTGGCAATGCGAATTTTTTAATTCTCTATTTCTTCACTTTGTTTTCGTTCTTATCATCTATTTTTTTTAACTTGAACTTGTTCCTTTTTTATCTTCTTCATTTTTTTCTCATACATTACTTTCTACACTGAGAAAAAAAAATACTGTTTTCAAGTATCTGCGTGCTTGAATCGTACCGAGAAAATTAATTGTTTAATCTTAGTAATAATGTACTTCAACCAAGAATATTTTCTTAAAATAAGTATAAAAATTCTTAAATCAAGAAAATATTACTTGGTTGGAGTATATTTTTACTATAATTAAACAAATATTTACTCGGTACGATTCAAGCACGCAGATACTTGAAAACAGTATTTTTTTTTTTCAGTGTATATACTTTATACCTCAGTTCTTGTGTGTCGTCGTGGACCAAGGCATTTAATGCAAAAACACGATTTCGTGCCACACGATTCGCCGACGGTGTTTACGTATACACTCGAGTATTCCGCATCAACAGAGGGGAAAATAAATACGTAGTGCCGAGGGATCACGTAAATAAAGAGAGAAAAGACGACACCGACACTCGGTCTTTGATATTTTTTCGCCTGAAAATTACTTCTGGGAGCAACTGTTAATTCTTTCACTTTTCTCTCTATATAATATATATATTATCCATATACATATACCTTCTTATGCCCTTTTATGTCTTCAATACACCGTGAACTATAATTTTTTACTGCTGCTTAAACTGATGGCGTGAGAAATTTTTTTTTTCTGTACCTTCTATACAGTTTAATCATCTGCAATTAATGTTCTTTTTTTTAATTTGGCGTTCGCAACAGATGAATTACAATTTTTTAAGCGATAGAATGCGATAATAAATGTTTCTTTTATCTGATTGTACTGCACGTACGAAAAATTATTTTTGTTTTACGGTATAATATTATTTTCTCTATCAATTTCAGTTGTAAATTTTTTAAAAATCGTTCTATCCTGCCACCTATATATTTTTTACTTCATAATCTAATACAATAAAAAAACTCTTTAAACATTTTTGTCTCACACAAAATAGAAACATATTTTTTTGAGCTCAAAAGCTTTTGAATTCTGTCATGCAAATAAAACTTTCAAATAAAATAAAATAAATAAAAGAAAATTTAATTTTTTTTTGTGCAATCATAAAACAATTTAAGTATTTTTTTTAAATGTTATGAACAAATAAAATAAAGTTTAAATTTTTCCCGCGTCAAAACTTGAAATTTTTTCATATCTCATTCCTGAAAATAAATTTTTCCACTTTCATTACTGGCTCGGTTATATCCATAAAGAAAAAACTAAATACACGAAATTGCAGACTATATTCCAGTGAGTTAGCCACTATTTTTCTCAATTTACATATTACCCTTCATTTTTTATTTTTATTCTCGTTTATTTAAAACTTTAGTTAACTTAACTTAATACTATTCTACTGCCTTTGCTCTCTAACAACTCAGAGAATAGTTAAAGAATTGCGCCCGCTGAGCAGACGTTAATTACGACCCAGCGTGTTATCCAACAGCAACGATGCATATAGAATGTAACCCAAGAGACGAGAGTGAAGTTAAGTAAAATAAAATAAATAAATATCGGGCATAAAAAATACCATAAAACTTGAATTACTGAGAGAAAAAAATATAAAATAAAACTAAAAGTCCCACCAGTAAATATTTTCTCAGTAACGAAGGTTTTTAATTTAATGGCCGCCTCGTTTACATAGAAGGCAAAAGACAAAGAGTCACACAATGCCATCAGGCTGCAGCAGCAGCAAACTCCAATACTTTCATGTATGCATAATACTCTGCTCCAGAGTATAGAAGTCAAAGGAAAATTCGGTGTATACAAAATACATAGCAGTGTTGGTCCACAACCACAAGCCTGTGGCTTACGATCAACGTGCAAGCCACGCTATCGTCATTGTTGGCTCTCATGATATGTGCACTCTAGTGAATTGAAAGATTTATACGAACAATAATCTAAGAGTCTGATATAAATAAATATAATATTCATTTTCTTTTAAATAAGTATTTCGAAAATTATGCAATTTCAGATTATTGTTAATAAAGAATTGATATTTATATATTTACATTATCAACGGACTGTTATTCACATCTTAGATTTTTCATACATTTTATATCGTGTGATATTTTTATTGATATTCAAGATTCGTTTTTTCAGATGAATCGTCGTCAATGAGTATCGCCCGAGGACAAAATATACTAGTGAACAGAAAGCATCATCCACGCCATCTGTATGTGAGTCCAACACTCGACCGTAGTTGTAGAGCCAGTATGGCTCTTGCAGTTGTACAACGAGTAAGATCGTAGAGCCCAAGGCGATGCAGCATTCGGATATACAGTAAATGAGTATGCTACTATATACATATACTCACACACACACACACACATAAACATATATGTATAAATGTTTAGCACAGAATCATTTCAGTATGTCTCGAAATAGTAAAAAAAAAAAAAAAAAAAAAAAAAGCATTTGCTCTATGAGAAGCTGAAGGTATAAAAGCATGAGTTTCAATGTGACTGTATATATATGAAAACTCTGTTGGAGTTTTCATGTGGATTTTCCTACATTGAACGTTTTAATTTGGAGCTGCTTCACTTGCCTCCAGAAATATATAAAATACGGAGAAAATTCTCGCGTACGAGATATGTGGTGTGTGGTTTCCATGTGTGTCACAGATGTTCACAAAGAAATGGTTTCCATATATAGATTTTCCTTGTCCATTTGATATTAAAAAAAAAAAAAAAAAATGCATGCATAATAAAATAAAATAATTTGTAAAAGTAAGTTTTCGATTTAAGTACACAAATGGATGATTTAATGTTATAATGGCGTTAATTTGACTGTAGTTGCTCGGAAATTCAAACTCCAACTGTAGATGAATTTTAGGACGAGTAAAATGCACAACTAGAGCAGGAACTTGAAGCGAAATACATATGAAGGCTTATACGCTGTACGTGATTGGATTTCAAGTCAATTGGCTTCTACTACGCTGATTGTATTTCTGGTTGTCCAATCAGCAGTTCTGAAGATTTTAACGGGATTCACGTATGTGCGGATATAATACACGACTATAGCTTTTTCAATCTATGATATGGTTCAACAACAATATTAGTTGATAAAAAATTTCTATGAAGCCTTTCTTGCACGAACAATTAATTAAATTTAATTAAAGGAATTTCTGTCATTGTGTTTTTTGCAACTAGAAATATGTAATTAAAGCATTTCAGCAGCATTCATTTATTAAGAAAAGTTGTCACGTTTTTTCTCATTCTTACTCAACTGAACAAATATCAATATTCTTATAACACGTGCACAGTAAATAAAAAATTCATCCACGTTTTTCTTTCCAACAAATTAAATTTAAAAAAAAATAATAGTATCGATTGTTAGATTATAGAATATTGCATCGAGCCTCGAGCTGTGTTTTGCGTTTTTGTTTGAAAAAAAACTTATAGAGAAATAACTAAAACCCCGGCATATAATGAAAGTTGATATAAATCAAGAAAAATTCCGACATTTCAATTTAAATTATTTGAAGTACTATCAGGCCAGTATCGAATCTTAAGTCAAGATGTAAGCTTTTGAAAATGTAATGATAATTTTCCTATAAATTGAAACTGGTTATAAACTATAAACAATTTACACATACTAATATTTAAAGATAATAATCAATATTAAACATGCTTATAAGTTTTAATTTAATCTGTGATTTGTAAACTTTGTTTTCAAACAAGACTTAAGTTTACAGCGATGGTAAAACCATAATTTCGATACTGAACTCCTGAAATTTCAAAGTTTTTGCTTTTACCTTCTACTTCATTTGATGATTAGCTTTTATTAACTATCAATAGTTGATTACATGATACCATGTACTCAAATTTCGATTTCATTCAGTAAAATTGTTTGGAAAGAATGACTAATTATGAGGTATAAAGTTTGAGTAGAAGTAAATGAAAATTATGAGTTTTCAGAATCACAGTGGTTTCGAAATAGTTGCGTGTAATTGCTAATTATCCATAGTTGCATTATGGAAACCTCAAATTTCAAAGTGTCAGGAATACTGTATTGAATATAAAATTGAAGAGAAAGTTATGCGCAATAGAGTATCTAATAATTAGTAGATCAAATTTTTTCCATCATAATTTCAAATCGTTGTTTATTGCTCTACAATCAATTTTAGCAATTTAAAATGCCCGTGACTCATTCCTTCAAATATTTTTCGACACTTACACTTTCAAATTATACTACACGTCATATTTCTCGGTTACATTTCCACGTCAATCATAATACTTGTAAAACTTTGATGAAAGTGCAATTTTTGTAAAAGTATCCACTTTTTGGAAATTGAAAAAGAGTAGGTTTTCTGAACAGACCGATTTTATCCAGAATTTCCTTAAATTTAATATCGGCAATCCACTTTATTAATGATGCTCAGATTATATTATAAGAAGTTTCAATAAATTTGAAATTTTCATGAACCTTCTTTACCAGGAAATTAAATATACTATTAACTCTTTAAATATACTTATAAAAAGTTTTAGGAAAGCAATTTTTTGTTTTATAATATTTTTATCTATTTTATGAAAACCGATAAAAAAATACTGGCAAACAGTTTTGTGAGCTCGATATTTCACATTTACTTTCGTTTCAACTCACGTTGATCTCGGGTGTTGCGTCTCTTACAACGAAATATTTTTCCTTGAAAACTTTTACCCACGTTTAAAATATATATTCGAAAAAATTGTACTGCACATCGACTTTTATTTCTGTATTCTTGTCTTCTGTCTTCCTATCACTCCCTTTTTATTTTATTCAAAAAAAAATAGTTGTATTATTTGTTTTTAAAAAAAGTTGCACAGTTGAACGGAACTTTTGATCATTTCTTGCACAACTTGTCTATGCTATTTTGTTTTTTATATTTTAAAGCTTTGTAACATTTATCGATTACAGTAGTCCGAAGGCTGATGCTAACTTTTATGTAGTCAAGGTTTTTTTCACCAGTATGTCTGTCATTCGTTTCTTAAACAAAATTTTGTTTTTATTACCATCCATGCTTGTTATGTTTTTTGCTTATTTTAGTTTGCTGAAACTTTTTTATTTGCCTTTGTTAAATATAAACTCTCAACAACTAAAATTGTAGACTTTGGCAGTCGAACTTTTTTAGATTTTTTACTACTCATTAGTAGAATAAGCGTCAGTTTGCTCAAGTTTAAAGTTTTTCATCAGAAAATAAATAATAAAGTTTTAAAGGACGTAAGTTATATGCACTATTTATATATTTTTTTAAAATTTATTTATATAAATTGTCGATTGTCACGCTATTTTAATTGACAAAAAACAAATAAAATTCCCAAGAGACTAATATCGTCCATATTTATATTTTTCAGTGAGAAAAACAAAAAAACCAAAAAAGTATAAAAATATAAAATAAAAAAAAATTTACCAACTTTTTTAATTCCGTATCCAAAAACAATTTCCTACGGTCTGAGATATATAATTTTGATTCCTTGTTTTATTTCTCTACCTAACGCAATTAAACTATCATCCATTTATCATCTGCAACCATTTTTCTCACACTCAAACTGAGCCATAAAAAAAAGTTATCTCGTGAATTTACGAATAATATTTTTTTACTATTGTTGAGGTAAAAATTTAATGAATTATTTATTTTAATTAATAAAGTAATTATAGTGTCAACGTGCAATATTAATAATGATTACTTTTTATTTAAAAACTTTTTATTTAATTTTTCGTTTAAAAAATATATCACTCAAAATTAAAATTAAATGATGATAATAACGTTTATTCGAAATAATCCTATGAGTCGAAACGATTTTTTATAATTAAATGCACGCGGTGTTTACCACAGAGAAAGGAAAAAAATCAGCGGATAAAAAAGGCACCATCTGGTGCGAGAGATTTAAATTGAAATTAGCGCACATAAAAAAAAGTTGAATCTTAGAGAAAATTTGTTCGCGACTGTGGAAATCTTTATACAATCCAGTTCTATGCACCACAATTTCCAGTGTGTTCACCAGGTGTACAATCTCCGTAATAGTAATTTTAACATAAATTAAATACCAATTGAGTATAAATTTACGGATATTATTTTTTTGGTTTTGATATAATGAAATGTTTATTTCAATTTAAATTTACATTACGGCAATGTAATCCACTTTATTATGTATTTTACCCGGCGTAAAATCGTTTTACTTCTGTCTGTGATATTTAGCGAATCAATATTTATTTATTTTCAAATAAATTTATGAAAACGTTTTACTCACTTTGATTAATATTTCAAATACATTTGAACGTTTTAAATATCTACTCATTTATTTATAAACAATCCAATATATTTGCTTTATTAAAAAACATTTTTCATCGAATGATATAAAAAAAATGCTTTTTGAAATTTTTCGATAAACGTAAAAATAATCAATGCATTGTAAAAAAACTCTTCAAACGACATACACTGAGAGAAAAAATAACTTTTAAAAATATTATGTTTTATTCTTATAAGAAATTATGCTATTATAAAAATTTTTAATCTTATATATTTTAAGAGCAAAAACTTGAGGTAACGCATGTTTTCATCCCCTGACAAAAGATCCCCGACAAAATATCTCCGAACATAATATCCCCGACAAATTATCTTTCAATTGAATTTCCACAATTTTCCTGAAAAACTAGCACTCTAAAAAGATAGTTATTTATTATTTATAAATTTCCACAATTTTCCTGAAAAACAAGCACCTAAATTAGTTGTGAATAGTACAAATAAACATTTAAATTTTGTCGTAGGTTTTTTTGTCGCGGGATGAAAACGCGCGGAGCCAAAACTTGATGGCTTTGTTAAAAATAATTTTCTTAACAAAGTGAAATAGGTGACTTTCAAATGAACCGTTTTCATAGATAAAGACCCAAGTATCATTAAATAAAATATTTCATTCGATGCATAAAGTCATTATTTATCAAATGAAATGCTTCTCGTTTGGAAATTTAAGTTTATATTTGAGAACAGTTCATTTGAAATTTCAATTTGCTAATGTAAGTGCAACAAGGACCGTTTCGTTTTGTTCACATGTGTGTGAGAAAGATAATCGACGGCATATTCTCTTAATCGAAGAAATCTGAGCTTAGCCCGAGGTATGCTGATTTTTTTTTTTTTTTAATATTGTGAGTCAAGTCAAATTACCTTCCGTCAAGAAAATTATTTTTCAACTCAAGTATGAAATTAATAATGAAATAAGTTTTATTGATTTACTACTTGTAAAAATATTGTTTCTACAAAAGATAATTTTTTTTTTCAGTTTATTATGCATTCTCTTTTTTACTTCAGGTTAACTTAAATTTATACCGTACTGTATAACTTTTTAGTTAGTACTCTGTAAGTGGAGTCATTTTAATAAAATTCTAGAAATGGAACAACTTTAGAATTTAAAATAAACCTCAGACATATTAAAATGAACAAGGAATTAATTTTGAATATCTTACGGTACAAAAAAAATGTTAACACTCATAAAGCTTCGAAAACTATTAAATTTATAGAATAGACCAGAGCGAAACGGTCTTGACAAAATTCAAACAATAACTTTTCCATAATTTACTTCAGATTAATTTCTACGTATCATTGTTTAGGTCAACAAAAGTCTGCATTCAAGGCTTCTACGACTGACGTTATTGAATTTTTATTCCAACCAGTTGCAGAAAAAAAAAACAATCACGTGAATAAATAAAATATAATTATATACAGGAATTTAATAAGTTGTTAATTTTCCTCAAAACAATTTTGTATTACTACTAAGTAGGAATAGTGATAATCAACAGATTATATTGTAATCAAGTAGACAGAATATCAAAGTTATATAACTTGAAGCGTAATTGTATGCTCTAGTAGTAAATTAGAGATTCGCATTTCGCATTTGCACAACTTTCGTAATCCTCTTTCTTTGTATATATATTATATAGCTGCAATCATCTGCATTTACTAGAGATCCGTAAGCTTCTTACAAGTATCAAAGTCCGTTTGTGGTATTTTAGGTAAGACTGATGATACTTTGAGAAGTTAGAAAAAGCTCCTTTACATAAAAAATACTACCCTACATATACATCAACAAGAACAACCATCTTTTCGAAGTTCACCCGAAAATATATAAAATACCCTTATCATCAAAAATGAAATACCATACGTCAATGTCAATTAATCCTTGACATTTGATATTATTTTCTATCGTTCTGCGTCAAAAATTTTTTTTTTCAAATTTACCATATTCAAGTTTTCACAGTTTTATATTTTACGAGTACACAATCTTCTGGGATCAACGTCCTTTTGTAACACGGAGACACGATCGCAGTAATTCTCAATAATGGAGAAACGGTGTTGGGTCTATACCACCCGCAAGTTTACCATCATGAGTCACGACTTGAAGAACCAACCAACTTTTTTTTTTTATTGAGCCTTCCCTTCGAGTGATTCGGTAAGAAAATGAAGATAGGAAAAAATTCAAGAGTAAAGAGGGCTAAAAAAAATATCCGTAAAGTTGTTACTTTGAAGGCACCGTAAAAGTAGAACGAGGGAACCTACTTGCCACATTTTTGTTGACAAACTCAGCTCAAAAGTACTATAGAGAAGACACTTTGATAGTTTGTCAAGTGAGTAAAAATGAGATTAAATAAAGAGTGTACTAAATAGTGTACATTAAACATACTTTGGCAGGCCATTAACGTCACATCTACCCATTACTTTTTTTCAATTGATGTATCCACCGTGATATCTGTTTGTATTAAGCTTTTTACTTCACTAAGACATCCGTTTATAAAAGTCAGTGATATAATTTTACAGCTGCTTAACTGCTGTCTTTTTTTTAAGCTCCGTTGGTTCATTAAATTAATGCGTCAGAGTATTCTTTTTTAGTCCGCTATCTCTTTTGTTATGCAAAGTTCCTGCATTCCCTTTTTTGACGTGTTTTTTGCTGTTTTTTAGCGATGAACAATCGCAAATGTTTCGAGGATTAAAGCGGGATAGACGCTTGCGAGTGCTGGCATTACAGGTGAAGTAAAGCAATTTAAAGCAACGCGCGTTAAAAAGTTTGTCTCCGTAAGGAAGAATATTTTTTGGAAAGGGGAGAAAAAGTAAAAGAGGAAAAAGAAAAACGAGCGAAGGGATGAAATGAAAAGTAGGTTGAGGATTTTGTATGGAGAAGCCAGAAGATAGTTGAATGAGGGTTGTACAGAACTAGCACGGACTTTCTCTCGACAAGAGAAACCAATTTTCAAACCCGAAACTGTCTAACCCGCACGTTTCCTAATATTGCAACCATTTCACCAGGTAATTTGATTCTCTGTCTGTCGGGAAAATGCATTGTGTTTTACATTTCATACATTAGTATAATTTTATGCTTTGCAACAGTTTTTCCAAGAATAAATATTATTTCTTGTTGTGAAATTCAAAGCTCTATTTCGAATGTTTTTTAGTTAAATATAAATTTTCTAAAGCATAAATAAATAATCACTCACATCTTGGGCTGATAAAATTCTTGTTGCAGGCTGGATGCTGATGCTATTTCGATGCGGTCTATGATGAAGCGATTCTGCGGTATCGTCACGTGAACAAACACCTCGATACCAGGGTAAATCACTTGTTCCATTTCGTTTAAGTCTATATTTACGCCATGCATGTCTAAAAAAATAACGACATAAAAAAAAGTTAATCTGTGTTGTTTTTTATTTTCTTAATCAATAAGTGAATGAATGAGTAAGTTATTTTATCAATAGGAAAAAATTAGTCAGCAATAAAAGTATGTATCGCAAGTCTCGATTACCTAAACGGATCGGGCATCAATGTCGAAAAGACTTTCTGAAAAGTGTAGCAACTGGCGTTATCACAATCAATCAAATGTGAAATTTATGGGATCCCAATGTATAGAAGGTGTTATACGAATGTTACTGTATATAGGAGTAGTAGCAACAGCAGTCGATCTAGTGAAATAGTCGACCGTTTGCTCTCTCACATTTGAAAAGAGGGTGACCCAGAACTACAACATATAGTACAATGTATACGTTCATATATACATATATAAGTATACTACCGTGTTACTGAAGGAGAAAGCTATAGTGGAGTAGACTAGTGCATACACACATTTTGCCATTGAATCGCAACATTAATCAATGTCAATGTTCTACTTGCGAGTATTTCGGAATGGGCGCCATCTTTCAATGGAGTTACGACTTCCCGTTGCCGATGCAGCTTTCGCTGACTTATGACAATGGTCGGCTGGATAATAAGAAAGTATTGATAGTAAAAGAGAAGTTGTAAAAAAAAAAAAGGAAATAGAAGTTGTTAGAGTAGTGGAAGTAGTTGTAGAAGTAGAGGAAAGGACAAATAGAGGCAAAAGGGTTAAGAAGGAGAGAGACAAGAGGGTCAAAGAGTGAAAGGGTAAAGGTGTGGTACTGCAAAAGTGGCAAGAGACCGGAGATGAAGTGTAAGTGGGTAAGATGGATTGAAATCGTTGGGATTGAGAGAAGATAATACGCCAAGTAGGCGGATAAGTTTGAGGGAGGACACTAATCTTTTGATGGAAACAGAAAATACGACGACGACGAGGACGATGTTATAGCTCCTGGCTTTTCTCTAGATCAACCAACCAACTGACTAACCAACCGACTGACATTGCCGACGAATGACCTACATCTGAAGACAAGAAGTAAATCCTGGATTAAATTGTAATCAGGTGTACATGTCATGCATATGAAATCAACTTTTGAAATTTGATTCATCAAACATTAAACTGTTGCAGTTACTTCTGCGTAAAATTAACGGAGATAGAAATGCAGCTTTAAATTTCTTAATGTACTTTGTAAATGACTAATTTACAACTGAAAGCGCTATTCATATTTTATATATTCAGAACAAAGTTGTTATCTACTCACTAAGTATGATTGAATTTTTATAAATTAATTAAATATTTAAGCCACTGTGACAATTATTTTATTTTTTTATGTACTGTTAATTAATAAAAATGCTTATCATTTCCTCAACAAACTTCAATGCACTTTGCAACTGATCAATCGAATAACGTAATATTGTTGAGTATCTAAAGATAAATGGCCATTTACGATGGACTGAATTGAAAAGCTATTTCAGTACTTGATATTTTTTTATGTAAAAGTACTCAATAGAAATACTGTAGTAAGTAATTAAATACGGACTATGTTCAGCTTCAATCGAACAGGTGAATACGTATTAAAAAAAAATGTGTAAATAGGATACATGACTATAAGTGATGATACTTGAAAAAGAATGAGAATACTCAGCGAGTCTTTAATGTACTTCACAGTTGATTGATTGCGCCGATAATTAAATTGAGTATTTAAAAGAAAATATTTATTTGGGATACATTTAATTTTAAAGCTACCAGTCAGTACTAAATTTTCTTTAATAGTAAAAGTGATAGCAATGCTTGAGATTGTTGAACTTGCTTTTCAAGTTAATTGATTCGACCACCAAGTAAACTTGATGACTGGAGTACTTGGTACTTAGTACTTAAAAGTGTTAAGCGAACGTCTATGAGGATAAAGGATCAAAATAAAGAACAGAAAAAACCTATAAAATTGTTACGGAAGTACAAAAGTTAACTTTGAAAAAGTTTCAGGAACCTAACGAGACTTTATGGTGAAGATTTATCCTATTAAAGTGGTGACGCGTGAGATAAATTACCGTAATAAATAAAAATTTAGTTTATCGTATGAGGATTTAAATTTATCGTATAAAATGCACTACTCTACATATGTATAAAAATAAATGTGAAAAAAAATTATATTCATATATATATATATATATATATATATATATATATATATATATATATATATATATAAATGGACGTATGAATATAAATGCAAGTTAATTTATGTTTTTGCTTACCTTAATCCGAACGCTATTGCCAGTGCGACAATCAGCGGTAATAGCGTGCAAATACACGCTAGAAATACTGTCTGCATGTCTGAAAAGGCTGCCAGTATACCTGGAAAAAAATAATGAAGAAAGAAAATATTTAAATATTTATGTAAATATTTAAAGCTGTTTTGACGCTTTAAAAATGAAACTATTTAATTATTTTTTCGACCAAGGTACAGTTAACGAGTGTGCGAAGGTGAAAAAGATTAAATATCGTTAAAGTTAGAGTGTGCAAAAGCCGTTTGAACATTTTGACTAGAAACGAAAGTGTGTAATATAGAACTCGGAGGTGTACAAGAGATTGACAAAAATGTTCCAACACTTGTGAAACCCTTGAACTTTGCATTTGTAATAGTATATAGTGTGATAGCAGTCGGGGTGACTTTAAAAGGGATACATATATAAGCGGTGACCCGTAAAATACCTGCTTGCACAGCAAAGACTCAAACGCGACCTCGGAAAACACACGCACATAAAAAACCATGTATGTACATACAACATAAACAAAGTCTATATATATATATATATATATATATATATTAATCTATGCGAGGAAAATATCATGCCGTGAAAATGATTAGAGGGAAAGCGAATTGAAACTTCGAGTAAGAGAGGCTGATATTCAGTAGATATCATACTCTTTGATGAGTGTGCGTTTGAGTAAATTACTTGTCGACAACTGTAATAAGATATTCTCATTATGATAATTGAATAGTAATTAAATACATTTTATTTCGCTTAATCAATTAGAATTTATACTTAAAATAAAACATGCCGAATTAAATTAATTTCGTTTTCATTCTATTAATTGGATGATAAAAAAAAATTTAATTAGTGCAGTAATTAATCAAAAATGATATTCGATTGAATATTATAATATTTGAAAGAAATTAAATATTTTTTGCCATGTCTGCACCGAAAGTTTAAATTTCTGCCCGGCTTAGAGGCAAGAAAGTCGTTCTTTTCTTTTATGAGAAAATGCATGCGCCATTCTTCTCACAAACAAGTTAAAATTTGAACTTCCAGGTGCAGATTTGGTGAAAAATTGTATACACACCACGAAGGAAGGTAGGATACCTCGGGTAGGCAATTACACACGCGGGTTTGAATGTCCTACTTTCCTCCCTTAGTGTGTAATGTACTATTCACAGGTATTTTTATAACATAACAATTTTTAATTTAATAAAAAATTGACAGCACACGCTTAGTATTTTTATTTTTATTTTTTGAGTTATAATAACTTTGTCTCAGATCGACTTTGATATTTATGACGTCGATTTGTAAAATAAAAAATTTTTTTATTGAATTAAATTATAAGCTTTTTAAGAATAAAAAAGTTTTTAAAATAAATATTTAATTAAAGAAATAAAAAACGGTTGTGTACTTAGTGAGCTAGAATGATTCATGATTACATAGGTTATTATTTGATAAAACGGTCGGTGAGTGAAATTTGCGTGCATATGTTGACATAATGTCAAGCACACTTCGGCCTGTGGTAAAGCTCGTGTCAACTGTCAGATTCAACTGTAAATGCGATTTACCACCATGACTAGTTTATTTCAGTAAATTGAAATCGTTTACATTAATTGAAGTTGCTGTATTAAAGTTTCAATTACGTCAAAGGGCATGTGTAAAGTGGGCAGTGTAATTAAATAATTTACTTGATTAAAAAAAAAATACCCTTGTTTAAGTATTAATTAAGTGGATGAAATTTGATCAATCTATTTATTAAATTCATCATATTTTTAACTTTATCGAGAAATCAATGAAAAGTTTTTGTTTTTAAAATAACAATAAATTTCCAAATGAATATTTCAATGGATAAATTTTTCTTGACGCTGCACAGATAAAAAGAAAACTAAACTAAAACAAAATTAAAAGAATAAAAACTGAAAAAACTGTTAAGAAAACCTTAGTAGAATCTCAAGAAAAGATTGTACGAGCCAAGAAGTCGAGATTACATTTCGTTGAACGAATTCTTTAACAACTGCTTGGATCGTCTTGGTACCTCCTAACCCTTTTAAACTTGTCAAGTAGTTCCCTGACCAAAAAAAAAAAAAAGCATTAGGAACTATCGTAAAAGTTAGTTTTGAATCTAGAAAATTTATAAAGTGCTTCTCTCAACTTATATTTACATATGCACACGTACACATACGACAGCGAAATTCGATAATTCGAATTTTTTAACTTATAAATCTATTATTTTTCTGTTTTTATGTATGAAAAACGCAACAAATAATTATATTTTACTTTATGTAATTAAACTAATTCAATTAATCACTAAAAATAATGATTTATTTTCCAGGAAAAAAAAAAACACCTAGACCGAGGATCGAACTCAGAACCTTGCAGTTCAAGATTAATGTGCTTAGGAACTCAAACAAAATAAATTATTTAATTAAATACCAAAAGTATAATCAGTGCTGTTGTAAAAAATATTTTTTTGTATAAGCTATGATAATTAATAATAGCATCAGCAAATATTTTATGAGTGTTAATATTCATATGTTTATAAATTAATAACCACTACGGTAGACTGTGATAGTTTGATCGAAGATAGCTAGAGGGAAGCAATAAATTAAAAGCCAATATTACAACATAGCATACAAACGATCAGTTTCGCCTGAGGATACTACTGCAACGATTGCGTATCCATCCCATGTAGGACATATACTCATGTGATGCGGATACAGATTTACCCATTTATACATGTAAGCTAGAAAAGTCCATGCACTCATTTTTATTCATAGAAATAACCTTAAATATGCTAAACATGCTGGTCAGCAATGCGCTACAGGATGTAAAAAATTGCCATACAGATACGTTTGTCTGTATTCACTCGAAATAGATCTAGTTAAACTAGATGTAGCTCAACCAAGCAGCCGAGGAAGAATTGAGAAATAAAAATGAAAATTGCAGCAGAGATATGTGTCTTATATATTTATTTATATATATATATACAAAAATATTGTTTTTAGAACTTTGATTTTTTCCTGGAAAAACTAAAAAAAAATTTTTTCCGTGTATTTTAAATGGGAAAATGAACTTGTAAAGTGCCAGCTCATTTTTGAGATTTTTTTTAGGTCCCAAATAAATTTTTGGGATTATGAGACCTCCAAAATGAACTACATAAGTTGAGAACGACAAGTAATATAATGATAAAGTGATCAGTAAATACTATCATTCTAAATAGTAATGTTTTCATTTATGATTAAAACATAAATAATTACAGGATAAGTATGAAAATTTATTGTCTATGCAAGAAAAATTAGTATTTGAATTTTAAAAATCGTAACTGATACTTAGAAAATTGACGACGGGTATTATAAAATTTATTACTTGTAAAGTAAAAATTTTCCATATTGACACCAGAGTTCCGGGTTATAATTTCAAACACTGATTTTCAAAGTTTATTTTTTTCCGTGAAGAGAAAATGGTCGATCAAAATGAGGTTTCTTATACACTGAAAAAAAAAAAAAAATCGGTACATTGATAGAAGGATTTTTTAGCATTTAGCAGATTTCTAAATATTCAAAAAATTATTTCTTAAGAAATCTAAATTTTCCAGTTGGCTGCGACAATTCGAAAAATGAAAAAAATTGAAGCCCTGCTTCCACATGATCACTTGCGATTTAATTTGTGAATAAAATCTTTCGAAAAAAAAAACAAATGCATAGATGATTTTTAGCACTTAAAATTGATTGAAAATTAATATATGAGCATAAACTAAAATTCGAGACCATTAGAGACAAAGTCAGGGATTTCCTTTTAGATTCTCTTCTTTACACATACAATGGATAAACAACGTCTGTAGTAACGATAGTTTTAGGTTCAAGTAGCAGTAGTTTCAGACAATACACGAATTTCTCTATGAACAATTTGAACCGTCAACAAGAGTCTAACCCAATATATATTCCCTAGTGTATGTATCGCACGTATAATATGAATTGCTACAGTATGTCCCATATGTATATATCTGTACACAAACTGCGTCATGGCAATTTCACGGGTCCACGTTTACAAATCGAATAAATGTAATTTTCATCTGCTAATATTACTAGCGTAATGTTTACCCAAGCGTTTACTTGTTGTGTTAAAGTATAACAAGTTGATTGAAGTTCAATAATTAATAAGAGTAGTGTCACTATTTACTGTAAACTCTGTAATAATAATTTATTATTCTAACATTTATCAATAGTAATTCTGTTGTTCATTCAATCTTATTTTTTTTTTTTTGTTTTAATGCTTAATAATTCAATTGTTCCTACATGAGTTATTTTATTTTTTCTACTCACTGGATACAAGTCGCGTCAACTTAAGTAGCGCGAGATGTTTGGATGAAAAATAAAACATAACATCGAAGTAGAGATTATATAAAAAGTATGATAAAAAATATAAAAATAATACCGAGTAAAAGTTGGAGTGGCGGATAAATAAATAATAAAATAAGAAAAAATGGCTGTACATTAAAAAAAAGAATAATGCACGAGACATTTCAGCATTACTGGAATAAAAATAAAATAGTTTCCATTTCTTCTACAAGAGTAGTAGTAGCAGCAACACTAAAGACGACCAGAATGAATATTTCATGTGAATGTTCCGCTGGAACAAATTGAAACAATATAAAACATGATTAAGAAGACGTTGAATAATATTCAACGTGTCAAGCGCAAGTATTATAATTTAATGAAAAAAAAACTAATGACAATAATAATAGTAGTCTACAAAAAATAACGGTGTCAGGATTACGTAAACTTTTTTCCAATGACACGGTGTCATGATTCAGGTCATCACGATCAGCAAATAACGACATCTGCGCACAAAGACTCTAGTGAGCTGCTCTGGTAGTCTCGGAGACTAGAATATTTAAAGATCTTTTTATTTAGCCAGTCTTCTTCAGCAAAGTGAATTTCAAAAACTCATAAGGACATCGTGGACACGCCATAACTATTTGACTTTGCCAATCGATCGTCACGACGCGCCTTCACCGCCACTCTGATCACTCGACTTCCGGGCATTTTAGACGTAGCTGGACGTAGAAGCCTGAAGGCAACAAGAGCTACGTAGGGTATAGAAAAGAAAGAAATGAAAGGAAAAAATATATATATTTGGTGAAATAGAAGGTTAGAGAAGGCTAGAGTCAATATTCTCGCCTCGACGACTCCGTAAAACCCGTCAACCGGCGAAAAGTCGATCGTAAGAGGATAAAAGTCACTGATTCAACGACGTACAGTATACGAAAGTAAAAAAATTCAATAGCGTGTTTGTATGTGTGTGTCGTAATAACGGAGAGTGAGTTTTCATTTCATCAAGTTATATCGAGATGAGAATACGAGGCTGTTCAATTTCACAGCAATTGAGACAAAAGTCTTTCACTATTTTCTTTATTTTCTATAACCTTAAAATTACCTATATATCCACGTACAAATAAATTGTTCAAACAAAAGTAACCAAATAAGAGATGATAAAAAAACAGACAAAGAATATAAAAATCACTGAGACTGTACGGTAAAAAGTATAAAGACGACAGTTGAACGGATGTAAATTTTCACTTGATATATATTCATCGTTTGTAGTGAAAATTTTCAGTGTATATAACCCGTGTGCTCTACCGTTGTATACTTACTCTATCGTTTAGAGTTTGAGCATCCGGCGTTTTCTGTAAAACCATATTTCATAAGCATCGTTCATTATCGGGGTATATATATTTTTATGTTGCTTCTTAACATTTTATATTTTTTTGTTTGTTTGTAACTTTGACGATAGTGGCGCCGCGCAATAACATCTGAAAAGCCACTGAGACACTAGCACGTACAAAGAAAAGCAGAAGGAAAAATAATAATAAAAGAAGCATAAGAATAAGAATAAGAATAAGAAAGTTGTTATGGAAAAATTTTTATTCAAATGTAAGAACACATTGTGTTGGCCATTCGTGTGCAATTCTTCCGGCGCTAGCTTTATGGTCTTGCTACAAATTGCCATTCGTTTTCAAACGTCTACACTCGATATTACACATAAATCATTTTTTTTTTATTCCTAGTTTACTTCGTTTATTTATTTACGGCATGTAATTTTTTCGTCCAACGGGGACATTAAGAAAATTACGTACTCATAATGCGCTACCATTGTTTGGAGTAACTTTATATTTACGCAGATTTATATATTTCACTTTGCTGTAACAAATAAATTAAATGTCAGTTTTCTATTTTTAGTAAATTAATATTTTTAACAAGAGCGAATAAAAACGTCAGGAATTAAAAAATTGTTGAGCTTATAATATACGGATTTCAGAGCTTGGAATAAAGGATAATAAAATTGCAGTTATCCGTGTTATGGAAACAGGAAATCCGTAAGACTGAAGAGAGTAGAGAGAACACAGACAAATGGCCGACCGCGAGATAGATCCATAGGCTCATTTGTCTCTCGGTAGGAAGTATAATACCCTCGTCTCTGGATAAGAGACTTGAGTTTAACTTGGACACTGGACAGAACTATTGCTCTTGAAACAAGATTCACGTAGGCAATTGTCTGAAGTTACTTACGCTATAATGTTCATGCTCTTTGATATCAAACTAAAACTTTGTTTATGAACTGTCTTCTAGTATCATCATTATGAGCCCGATAAATATTTTTGGATTATCTATATAAAATTTAATCTTTATTCTAATGTACATTTTATTTAATATTTATTTTTACTAAATATTCTGTTCGGAGTATTGTTTCGAACAACGTTACATTTAAGTCTAGTATATATCTAGTATATATATATATATATATTATTTACGGATCAAATTTTATGACCTTAGGTACTTGGGTCGACGAGAGATTGAAGCCCATGTTCCAAGTAAATGCAAGGCGACATGATTTTCTTTATATTGCACTCATATATACATATATTTTGAACATCTTTGTTATAGAAAAAGAGAAGGAGTGTTAAATAATATTAAAAGAATTAATTCTTAAGGTAGAAGACACATGTAGAGCGCATATTTTTAACAAAAATAAATAAGTTATCATTCGTTTAATAAATTGATCTGTTTTTCATTCACTATTACCATACCTAAATTTCTAGTAAATACTATGTAGTTAACGATCAAAATTTTTATTTTTAAATTTATTAATAGAATAGTCACATTCGTCATTTTTTCTAAGCAAATTTTTTATCAATCGAGCATGGAACTTTTTTAACTTCCCGCTAAGAAAATTTTAAATTTTCCAAAATTCGGGAGGTTATTGGTTTCGGTCCGATTTTCAAAAATCGAATTTCTATGAGATCTTGACGTTTTGAGGTTCTAGAAAGCTATTCTGACTCGAAGTGCCCGAAAACGTATTCACAACGATTTTTTCGAGCTCCAGGAGCTGGAAACCAGCGGGAAGTTTTAGGGCTGACCCGCAGGGTCAACTGATAGACCGATTTTTCGCACTCAAGTGGATGAACGTTACTATCTTTGTTGCATTTGTACAGTAAATGAGAACTTGGTCCAAGTTTTTCTCGTAAACAAATGGAAGTTATCAAAAAATTGAAATACACTTTTCTAGTTCATAGAGTAAAGCATCGGATCAGTGTCCTTATTTTGCATTTAGAGCTTTTATTTAAGAGAAACGCTTGAAGAAAATTATCTTATAACCGTTCTTAAATTTGACTAATTAACTAACTAACATAGACCGTTACTTTAACTCACGAACGCCCATTAACATTCAGCGATAGTCGATTTTTTAACTCAAGTATATTTTAGGAAATAATAAAAAAATGTTTCTCGTAAAAATAAAAAAAAATTTATTGCCGCAAAATTCAATTATTGCAACGAATGATTTGAAAAATTTACAAGTTATTTTATTTTCAACCACTATCAAATTCCTCACGGAAATTTTTGTCGAAAAAAATGATGCATCACTAAAAAAAAATCATTCAACCATAAAAAAGTTACAAGCGATAAATTAACAAACTACCTTGATTAAATTTTGCGGTAAAAAAAAATTTTCCACGAGGATTTTTTTTTTTATAAACTAATCAAGATCAAAGCATTTTTTCCCTGTAGATTTTTCTATGTGCAGAAGCGTAGAAAATTTGTTAATAATTTTTTAGAACAAATTTTTTTTTCAGTCACGTAAAATATGTTCCCTTGTATTGGATAGTTTATTAAATTTGATATCTCTCAGGCCATCAAAAAAATATCAGAAAAAATAAATTGAAATTGTGAAATTTATAGGCATTTTTATTGACCTCTTGATTTTTTCTAACCGCCTATTTCAATTTTACTATATCAATTTCATTTATTTTATTACAAACTACTTTATGTTATCTCTAATAATGTCTCAAAATCAACTCGCCAGATAAACTCGACAAGCAAACAAACATGTTATTACAGATGAAATGTAACTATCGAAATCACCAGCTAAAATAATCCTAGTAAAGTTATCCTCATATATAGTGATATAAAAAAATATATAACATTTATTTAATAAACAAGAAGACAGAAATAAAATAAAAAACTTTTTCCCATTGAACAAACAAAAAATTTAATTATCTCCAACACAAATACAGGAAATTTATTTTTCTTCTTTTGCGGTGAAACACAATAATACTGCAATCAATCAAGACAATTGATCAGCGCTTTGGACAGTAAAAACGGCTCTTTAAATTAACACAAACGTTGAATTTATTTGAAGAGGACTGATAAAACTCAGTGCATGTCCACCAAAACATGTTTTTGTTAGAATCAAAAAAATAATTAAACGTTTAATCAAAAATGTGTTTATAAATTTTTCATACACTCACGATATTTATAGAACAGCTATTGTTCGTTTATAAATTGAATATTGTGAGAGAACGCAATTCACTATAGAGTTTTAGAGCAGTAGAGAGTCGTGCGAAAACCAGGACAATGGAGGCCTTAAAATCCATTCTAAAATTTAACGGATATTGGCAACGATACCGTCAATGCTTACTTTCTTTTACCTCGATTCTCTTATATAAATATATATACCTATAGGTCTAACTCTCAAGTACATTTTATACTTGCGAAGAACATTCACATAAAACTATAAATATTCAGGACACTACCGTTGCTTAGACTTTTCACTGACTTTTAAATGGTGCTCAAAAATCAATCTCATCTAAACGTAATATAATCCCGCCCAAAAGCTTTTTTTTAAGAGCACGCCATAGCTTAACTTTCAAAATAAAACCGACTTATGTTACTTTGCTATCACTTAAACTATATATATACATATATATTTATATCCTGACAAAAAAATAAAATAAAGTAACAAAGAAAAAACCGTTTACTTGTAGGTTGCCAATAACAGTAGATAAACGTTCTTGTATGAGTTTCAGGATATTTTTAGAGCTCTTACAGGTTTCTTGAAATTCTTTCTCGAAGCTTAAATTTTACGGTCGATTGTTCTTTGTATAGGTTTGTACTACTTTTATTGGAATTTCGCGGCGATGTCCACATATAATAAATGTATTATGAATTTAAGTATTTACTCATCGTAAAATAACTTTTTAAATTTTTAAAATTATTTTCAAACATTCATTTTTCTATAAAAATTTCATTTTATTGAACGACTGAATTTATTTACAAGATTTCAATTAAAATTTATAAATAAACAAACTTTCAGCGGAATTTATTAAAGTTTTTTTAACGATGAAATATTGATACATTTATTTTTTATTTACGGAACATAAAAGACTGTTTGCAGTAGCGTATAAAATATAACGGATTCGCAGACGAGATAATCCGAGCACACTGATAGAAGTATTTATTTAATATTAATAAATGCATTTATTTGACGCAATTATAGATTTATTAATAGTTAATAAATGGCTTATTTGACTCAAATATAGATTTATTAATAGTTAATAAATGGCTTATTTGAGTGAATATCTCTGTGATTTTTGACTACAGCGCCACTTACTGTTTACATTACCTTTCAGTATACTGTCTAATGTAACAAATTCAAAATATAATCAACTAAATATTTTTTTATAAATAAAAAAAATGCTGAATATTTTTTAAATTAATTACTGTGTGTATTATTTTCTTTAAAAAAGTAAACTTAAATGGGACTATAAATTATTTGTCATAACCCTACTTAATTAGCTTCATGTGTCTTTTTCTATTCAAATAAGCCATTTATTAACTATTAATAAATATTTATTTGGTTCAAATAAATCTCATTTAATAAATCATTTATTAACTATTAATAAATATTTATTTGGTTAAAGCTTTCAAATAAATCATTTATTAACTATAAATAAATCTTATTTGGTACAAATAAATTCTTCTATCAGTGCACTTAGGTGCAAAAATTGGATTCTCAAGCAGATTACCGTACACGCATGTATATCCATGTGATGAGAGAAGAGAAGAACCGTACAAATCTATAACACACTCTGTATACACTCTAGTGTACTACAAGAGCTCGAGCTTTTGATCCTCATCCTTATCCTTTACCGCATTCTCTTTCCTTTGGTTCATTTCCTCCTGCCCTCTTATCTATCTTGTCTCTTTACACATTTAAACGAAACACCCTACCATGAAAACATTGAATTTCTTAAGCCTTAAGGGCTTTCTCACCATTAAAGACAGTTTGCATTATCATAAATCTTAAATAACAGCTGCCTCTTTAAGCTTCATACAAACCCACAGCACCACGATTACGCATACAAATATGAACACAATAAATTACTCTAGCTCAGTATGTAATTTATCCAATCAAAATTTTTTAACTCGGATAAATCTCGATTTATATAAATAAGACGGATTTGATTTATAAAATAAATCACCAGATTTCCGAGAGTCATAAACAATTTGCCGTTGAAAGAAATTATTTTTGATTGGCGGTAAATTCTATGAGCAAACGATAGTCTAAAACTTGTACCGATAAGTTTTTTAGTTTAAGGATCTACTATTTTTATTTTTTTCTTCGTATTCCCTTTCTTTTGTCTTCTCTAACTTCCCACTCTCTTTAGCAGTTGCAATTGGAAAGTTGAGAGTTGAGGTTCTAGCTCGAGCAGAAAAAAAATAAAATTGAAGAATGAGAAAATACTATAGTAGTCTGAGTACTAAGAAAATAAAAATAAATAAAAAATAAGAAGAAATGACGAATGAGGATTTAACAAAAATCTCATTCCAGAAAATCCTTTTGGATTGTCCAGTGGGTAACCAAGTGGAAAATTACATTTTTGTAAAATTATTATGTGTTTACAGTAGTGTAAACGAGATAATAAGAAATAAAATTCCATTAACTTTATATTGTCTGTGCACTACTTGTCATCTACAGTGAACTATTGAAATAATAAAAATATTTTTTATCATTTATTTTATAAAAAAATAATATATTTGTACTGATATCAATGAATGATAATATAATGTTAATATTAAATACACATTAATTTTTTTTTAAATAAAAGTGAAATTTATATTTTCCGAGGCCATAGACGATAAAGTGAAGCCACTCATTTATTTCAAGACATACAATATGTACGAGTATTATATTCTCATGCTCATTAATTTAGTATGCCAGTGGAGTAACCGTAAGAATGGTCAGACAAGGAGGAGCTGGATGAGAAGATTTGTTCTAGCGAAACAAAGGCACTTGAAATGGAGTACATACCACCATGTCAAGTCTTTTATTGCTTCTCATCGATTAACTAGACTATAATTACATCCGCTTACGTGTAAAAAGCCGAACATATATAGGGGAGGGTCAGAAAAGGTGGGGATGCTAAGATAAGCACTGAATTTTTTTTCATCCTAAATCCGTCAAATCTTTTCGTTTCTTTGCAAAGAAAAAATTTTTTTCATTTACGGACAAAATGGGGCAGCCTGAACAAAATAAATTTTTTCTTATTTTTAATAACATCTTACACGTATGATGATTCACATCTAAATTTAAGTAAAAATTATAAAAGGGGGTAAAATGGGCCCGCAAATTTAAAAATTTTTAATTTTCAACAGACGCGGAATATTGAGACCAAATACATGGCAAAGGACTAGAAAGAAATAAAACCAGTAAGAACTACTGAGGATATGTCATTTTTTCTTAAAGGGCCATTTTGCCCCCTTCCTTTACTTCCCTTAATAATTTGCGATTCAAAACCGTATTAAAAACAAAAATTTCACAATAATTTTTATATATTCTATTATATCTGACTCTTCTCTATCTACCTATATATTGATACATATATGTATAAATATGAGCCACTACGTTTTGACGGTGGCTACTATTAAAGTGCATAACTAATCGATTTTTGATAATAGTCATAAATATGTATAGATATATATAAAATTCATGTGATATATTTGACAATTTATTGTACCGATATCAAAATCAAGTGAAGTTGTATATTTTTGTAAAATTGATCTACCGTTTCTTTGCTTATTTTTCATTATACTTTTTCTTACAACTTCGTTTTATTATTTTACATTTTATTAGGTCGAAGTTCTTTATCGCACGTTACACTCCAGCTACTTGGCGAATGACAGTTTGGCCGAAATAAGTCTAAGACCGATCGTCATGACACTTTTACTATAGTATGTGTGTTTACAAGCCTATGACTATGTACCGGTATATTACTGCATCATAGCATATAAAATATAGCGAAAAGAGCTTCGTTCCAACCGCGAGTCCCACGGCGCCCCTCGTTTTTTTATATTGAGCGTTTAGCAAAAATACTTTAATATGAGAGTATCAGTTTTTATTAATATACGCGGGTATTTTTAAAGAATTTAAATTATTTAGCAAATATTCGATAACACAAATGATATTTGTGTTGAATTTACTTTTTTCTATTACGAGATAGTAACAGAGAATTGTGATAAAATAACTGAATTAACTTTTTTTATTCGGAAGTAAAGTAAAGAACAGAAGGAAAAACGAGTAGAGTAGAGTGTAGTGAAGTAGACTAACAGAAAGGAAAAAAAAAAAAACAAAAAAGATGTGTAATGAGAAAAAGCTTGAGAAGAGTGTAAAAGTACTGTTCAATTCTCGTAATCCTCTGGGTAAAAGAGAGAGAATTGAAAAAAGGTCGTCCCAGTAGGCCTTAGTATAGTTTACCAGTAAGACACACTGAGGAAAACTGGAGGAAGCTGAAGTAAAGTTTTACCTTGGAAGCCGGCGGGCCAAGCAACTTGAGCGGAACCAATAAGTGGCTCTACCCGAATAGTCAACGATTGGCACTGGTATGGGTCTCAGACTTAGACTCAGTCTCTGCAGAAGTAGAACCAAAAGCAGAATAAGAGGAAGAACAAGAAACAGCAGTTGGAGAAGAAAAAAAAATAATGAAAATAAAAACCGAGAGAGCTTTTCGATTTCCTTTGGTAAAGGCGTCGTAAATGGAAACTCTCAGGTCAAGGATAGATTTCAAAAGGATCTGAAGCAACCTCAGTTAATGTTTTGTGTTTTCAGATAAGCTTTCACTTGTTAGCAATACATTACAATAAAATATATATCTGTCAATATTTATATTTATCAAGATAATGGAATCCAATAATTTTCAAACGATTGAATTAATGTCAAGTCGAGTATTAGCGCATTGTATTTTAATTGTTTCTCGACGAAACAAACGAGTTGTACGAGGCACAAAAGAATTTTTTGAACTTTGAGCACGTAGTGAGTTGACTTAATTAAAAAGTTGAAGATTCACCTGAATTCATCGCGTAGCAAACTAATCAGCGACTCGGGACATGAAAGCGCGAGAGAGAAACGGAATTACTTGAATCGCTCGAACGACTTCAGCCTCCTCTTGTCCTCTTTTCCTCGTGCTCAACTCAACCAAAGCCCAGATAGTACTTGCCCCAAACTTGTTTAATCTGAGTAACCTACTTACTTCTATTTCATTAAATATTTTTTAGCTTCTAACTTTATTCTATTTCCCTTTTTTACATACGAAAAAGTTGATCCCGTTACCGTATAAACTATAAAAATGAATGAAAAATTACCCGGCAGTTGCATTTGGCTTAAAAGCAGTGTATTATTATATACAATTAGATTAGATTAAATCTGGAATCGACTTAGCGAGGGATTTAACGTCCGGTGAGATAAAAGCCAGCAGTAAAGGTTTAAGAGAATATACGTTGGCTAGGTTTAACTTGGGTTGAGTTGGTTGTACAGAGGTACAAAACAGACAACAGGCAAGCAGCATCAGACTCTAGAGCGGTGGCTAAATTAAGAGCATGTCTCATTTTATTACTCACTGTATTCTAGGTCATCCTGGTCGGAGAGGTAATTCGTGGAATTGTAGACGTGTTGGTCGGGCTTAGCTGCGGTAGTGGTGCTAGCGCTGGTGGTGGTTCTCGTAACCACCACAGTACTGTTTAAGGCCATGGACGGATTAGTTGGAATTGTCACGCTATCGCTAATCGCCACCGCAACCATGCTCCTGCTACGGATTTTCCTTATATTCCTGCTGCTTATGCTAGATGCTGGTGACGATGCTGAAGCTGCTGATGATACTAATGCCGCTGAAACTACGACGTCTCTGATATTACGAGTTCTTCTCGTGCTTTGGTTGCCCGTTGAAGCTATACCATCAGTTATTGCGGTAGTAGTTGTTGTTGTTGCTGTTATATCAATAGTGAATCCCGTTAGATTTTTCAGAATGTGTCTAAGCACTTGGCTTACTGGATTTTCATCAATTTCTGATGCCATAACGTGATAAATAAATTTATCACATATTTTTGTTTGTATTTTATCATTATTATTAATTATTTTTTCGATATTTTATTTATTTGTATCCTTGTTGTTTTTAGTTACTGAGCTGGGCGACTAGTTGATACAAAAATCCATTCGAATTGTTGTTACTTCGGTAATAAAGTTTGTTTACATTTTTATTTTTCTTTAAGTGATTTTCGTTTCAATCAAGTTCCTTTTTTAGTCGCTATTGTTGGAAGCGATTTCTCGTGTCCATTCGCTGGCGATCGAATTTTTTTTCATCAAGAAATCTCTGAAACAAAAAAAATAGAAGATTAATTGATATTGAGAAACAATGAAATTGCTGGTGAGAACAATTGTGAATAAAGTGGACATGAATATTGTCACTTGGGAAAAGTAAAAGAGAATATAGCGTGTACACCGTAAATATTCATGAAATAAATTTATTTTGCATGTGTACACTCATGAAATATTCAAGAATTTAAAATTTCATTTTGCAAATGTGTGTAGATGTATACAGGTGAATGGATAGATAAATAGATGGATGGGTAGATGAGTATGAGTATGCTATTATTGTCTGATTGTGTATGAATATTTCTTTGATAATTTGAATAATGATTCATTACTTCTTGATTCATCTTTGATTAATTAACTCATCTGGTGAGTCTGCTGTTTCCATTGGGTTTATCTGCCTATGTGTGAATATATATATAGCTCAATATCTCGGTGAGATTGACGTTGATTACTAATGGATTGAGTTTAGGGTTCCGGAGTATTCGCAGGTAACCAATTTCAAGGTAGAACGCTTGTTACGTCGATATTCAAGTGTACTAGATAATTAAACTCCTGTATAACGTTTCAGTTGCTACAGCGGTCTGCTTAACAATTAAACCCACAACTGTTAATTTATCATTGAGATACGAATTAACGTCGTTTCAAAAATTCAAAAGTATTTTAGTCCTCGAAAACATTCAATTCTGAATAAAATATTATTCTGTCAATAATTATCCGAAAGTTCTACATTTCTTTAGATTGTTGTATTTAAATGGTTATTATTTGCTGACAGATTGATATTTTTTATCTGCACCCGGCGGTTAATTTTTTTCCATCTCGTTATTCGGTTATTTTCTGATATTGGAACGTCACTCGAGAAATTAAAAAATAGTAGATAAAACTAAGAGCTAATAAACAAAAGCGACTCTTTTAAAACGAGAATAACTGGATAGAACAAAATGACAATTGATCGAATTAATACATATGTATGGGGACGGGGGGTATATAGAAAGGAAAGTATATACTTTTTATATTTTAAAAACAAATAGAGGTAATATCCCGTTTTTAAAATGCACATGAGTCAAGAGCATATTTATAAATACCAGCATAACGTCATAAAATGAAAAAATCTTGAACACAATTAAAATTGACATTTTAATTATCATTTCATTTACAGCATGAGATTTAATTATTTTTTAATCTTATAAAGAAATATAAGAAATTTCTGTCAGTCAAAAAAGTATTTTTATATAATTAAATTGAAGTACACAGAAAAAAAAAATTCTTGGTTGAAGGTAAATATTCTTAATTCAAGAAAATTTTTTTGGAGACCTAAACTTTCTCAGATAAAGTAGTAATTTTATCTGACCAAGATAAATTCACTTAGCTCAAGAAAATCTTGACTTGGTTCCCGAAAACGGTGGTCTTCAAAAATATTTTCTTGACTCAAGATAACTTTTTTTTCTGTGTAGTCAAAAAGAACAATCACAATTTACTCTTTAAAAAACACTAAAATTGAATAATTTTATAATAATGCCCATAAAAAATATTTAAACCAACTTTTTATTGTTAAAGCTTTTTTAACTTTCTTTAATGTCTATTTGAAAAAAAAATGAACTGAAAATTATAAACGAGAAAGTTTTCAACAAAGTTATTTTTTGTTTCATACTTAGTTTTTATTCATCATTCAGTCATACAAAAAAAACAACAAATATCAAAGAACAGTCTTTCACTTTGAAGAAATAATAAACTATATAGCATCTATACAAGTCTACACCACCAACTCGATAATTGCGTTAACTTATTCTCTTTCAGTTAATTATTTTTTCGAATATCTACGGCATACGCCGAGCTGTGTACAAAAAAGTTGAATTTTCTTTGATGCTAAATGAATACGCTTGAGCGAATTAACTTCACACTTGGTTGCGTCTTTCAGCAACGCAACTTTGTCATCTTTGGCTTTTATTGTTAACTATTGGATCTATTCTGGCGAAAATTTAATATCACATTGCTGTAGACTAGAATTACTATAGCCGACTAACCAGAAAAAAATAATTGTCATTTATTTTCCAACTTACTATAACTAATTAACCAATGAAAATAGTTCGAATACACCGTATATACTGTTGTAGTTTTTTACCTTTATACTAAAATAAAATAACAAGTGATTAAAAGTTTAGTGTCATTGAACGCAACTTGGAAACTCAAACAGGCAACTTTAATTATACGCTCCACTTACGATTTACGTTGCACTTGTCTACTTACTATAATACCCTATAATTCCTTTCAGCATATACTTTATTTATAAATAAAGATTTTCATACGTTAACTCATTAAAGCTTGCTCTAATTATTCTTATTTATATTTATTGAACGTTTTTATAATCACTACTCAAATATTCTTTAATGTAGATATTTATTTATTCAATATTGTTTTAGGACGAAAAATTTATTAAGAAAATGGTAATGCTTGCGACTATTTATTATTAATTAAGAGTATTAATTTATTATTGTCAATGTGTAGGAAGTGCAAAGGAATGAATCGAAGTTGTTATATAACTCTCTTGATATTGAGAAAGCAATTTTAATAAATGAATTATGCTCAGACAATATCAAATTAATATTTCAAAAGTTTCAATTTCCTGTCACAAGTTTATTTCTATAATAATAACTGAGAAAACCATTCCTGCTATTCCAATATTACGTAAATGTAGTTTTATTGGTGCAATATTAATTTTGATAAATTTATTATGAAATAAATTTCCGAAATTATTATTATTATTATTATTATTTGTATTATTCATTAGCTGATGCTGAAACAATAGTAATTTTTTATTTAAATATATATGAAAGGAGCAAAAATATATGAAAAATATATGAGTGATTGACGTCAAAAATGATTTGGCCAACTTTACGGTCAATTTTTTTGGAAAAATTTCCTAGATCTTAAGTATTTCGTACACGGAAAGAATTTTCGTATGAATATTGCCATGTTACTTATTCTAAAAATTACTCTAAATCGAGTAATCTTGGGCCATTACGACTTTTTACTTCCAAATTACGAAATTTTACTCTTTCAGTGAGTAAAAATCAATCAGATTAATTTTTACTCATACTTACGAGTAAAAATTACACCTAGCGGCTGTCTAAATAAATTCTCTCTAGTTCAATTATTACTCGTCGGTTATGATAAAAAGTTGATGGTTCAACTTATAAAATTTATATTGAATTACAATAAAAATTACAATGAATAGGCTGAAATTTTTATAAAAAATTTAAAAACCATCTAATTGCCTTAGAATATTAATTAATATAAATATTTTGAAAAAGAATAAAAAAAAAAATTTACTCGTATTGTGTTGAAAAAGAAAAGATACAAATTTTTTTTATAATTTTAAAATAAATATTAAGCTATGGAGAGATACAGAGATCGTCTTTTTTTCCAAGCCTACGTTTGTGTGCGTAACATGTCAGTTGTGGCGAGCAAAATAAAAGACATTTAATCGAAGCCGATATTAACCGAAGATTAACGGAGACTACTGAAATATTACTCTGCAGTTTAGAGTAAAAATTACTTCCATAGATTAGAAAATTTATTCGAGTTAGAAGCAGTTTTTCATCAAAAAATTAATGGGTTTAAAAGAATGGTATATTAGGGAGTAAAAATTAATCGCATGGAGTAAAAATTGATAGATTAAGATGAGTTATTCATAATAATCGATTAAATATAAGACTTTTAAAAAATTACTCAATGATAGATGAAAACCTAGTCAAGCAATGTTAATATTTAAATAAAAAATTTTAATTTAAATCAAAAAATACCAATTTTTTGCAACGGCCCAGGATTACTCGAAATTACAGAGTAATTTTTATCAAAAAATTCTTTCTGTGTAGTTACAGTACAACCTGGTTATAAGTTACTGTTGGGGGCTGTAAGACAAAAATTTCTTGGAAATGGCTTTCCCCTACTCTTATCATTTACTCGGTGATCGCTCAGTTTTCTGCATATGTATGCGTCGTTTTCGTGTTTGTGTCCGCGTCCTTTTATAAGTTAGTCGACGTTTGTCATTTATCTATACGCACATACTTTAGTAACTTATAAAAGGACTGCAGAAGCAAACTCTTCAAGACAACCGAAAAACTGCGTTAGTGGAACTGGAGTGGGGGTAGTGTTTCGAGACGAGCGAAAAGAAATAGAAAGGGAAGTAACTTATAACCGAGTAACTTATAACGAGGTTGTACTGTATTAGTAAATTGCAAGTCGTATCACTATTTAGGTGCGAAATGACGGTAAAAAAATTTTCGGTCAATTTTTTATAAAATAATTTTCTGGGCAAAACCAAATTAGCACGGGAACCGCAAACTGTTTAATTTTCGTTGGTCAATTGACGTCAATGGTCTAACGATTATTCAGACTATTTTCAGACTATTTCGCTGTTTTAAATCACTACTATAGATACTGAAAATATTATTTCAATAATTTACTTTTAATAAATATTCTAACGAAATCGATTTCTTATCCTATTATCTTATTTATGAATTGAAACTAAAAATGTATTTGACATTTATAAAGTCGGGTAATAATTTATATTATACTCTGCTCAATAACAATTAGAATTTTCATAATTTAAGTTTTTTAACTTATTATAACATTACTTGCAAGTGTTATAATATACAAATTTTCCGGTTAAATAAAATAGAATATAAGGACAAAAATATTTCGTAAAAAATTAGTCGAATAGATAACATTTATTGAGACATAAGTGACTTCATCTTGTCAGTACACATTTATTAAAACTTTTTTTTCAACTCAAGAGGGCTGAAGAAAATGGGGACGCTAAAGCAATAGAGTAATTTTATGTATTCAAATATGCTGAATCCTTAACTTTTTACTTATAGAGCGAATTTTTTGTTGTCATCAAAACATAATTTTTTTTTCAGATGAAAAAAAAGCACCCCAAGAAAACTTTTCTTTTTATATGTTTAACAACTTTTATAGAGAACAAGAAGTCACATATACGGTAAGTGAAAAAATTTATTTGCAATGAAATTGATGGGATAAACCATTAAAATTAAGATCTATTTCGAGAAAACAAATTTTTCATAATAATTTTAATACCTCTCCCATCTTAACGAAGTAACTATTTCCATCTTTATATGTGAAAGGTTATCATTCTTTTATGGTAACTTTTCCAATCGGAAAAGGTAACAATTTTTATCTAAGATGATAACTATTGCTACCTCAAATAGCAAATTTAAAAAATTTTCAGATATAAGAAACATTTTTACTCTCTTATATTTAAAATAGTGACTATTCACTGTTTACTAGTGAAAAGTATGTCACTAATTCCAATAGTGGTATAAATTTCACTGGCAATTAGGTGACTATTCACTGCCAAATAGTCATTGTTACATGATTTTCGCTAATTCGTTTTTAAAGAACGAAGTGAATGTTCAACATAGAAGCATGACAATGATTAATATGATTATCATTATCCCATACAATAAAATAATCATTCCCTATTACAGAATGGCAATAGTTATCATTTTTTTTCAGCGAGTGCATACTCTCTAAAAGTGAATTAGCGAAACTCACGAGCAAATAGTAAATATTCATTATTTCAGAGATAGGCATACCACTTTTTGGAGTAAGTAGTACTACTTGTCATTTTTTTTTCAGCGGGTGCATACTCTCTAAAAGTAAATTAGCAAAATTCACTAGCAAATAATGAATATTCACCAGTTCAGTTTTAGAGAATATGTAACAAACTTAAATATGAAACCACCTAATATATGTATTTTTTCTTTTCGGGCTAAGATAATTTTTTTCGAGGTCTATAACATATTCACCCTTCCATCGTATTTGGAAACAAAATAGCCTGGTAATGCTTAGAACTAACTGTATATAGCGAACATTCTCAGCCAACCTTTGAATTATTAACTGATTACCGAGCACTGAATCACTGAATTTGAAATTTCGTGTAAGCAAATAATTATGATAGGTTTGTGTAGATTTAACACGTTCTACAAATCCCCGTAATGTATGCTGCTCTATCAAATTACTCTGATCTGGATAGTGTGCACTTAATGTAAGCAATAAACGAACAAATTAATTATCAATCAGGTAAACTCATACATCTATGTACACAAAAACGTACGTATGTTTTACTTCGCTGAAAAGGTTTCCCCGAATGGCACGTGAATTAACACAACTTTTGTGAGCAATTTTGTTCGTCATCGGACAAACGACTCGTAAGCGACAAGGTAAAAACAAAAATACAAATAAAATAACACAATCGCTCGTGCGATGCAATTGAGCATGTATCTTTAACAGAGAAAAAAAATAAAAACAAAAAACGCATGCACACAGATAGAGAAAGAGAGGAAAAGTTGAGTTTGAAACAGAAAATCTACGAGATACGATATTGTACCAAAAAATGCTTTGTATGTTTTTGCCGTTCAAATATTTGAGGATAAAACTTTTCAATCCTTGTCAATGTACGTTCGTGTGTGCCCGATTGCGTTTCAACAGTTACCACTAAATTTTTTAACTTTTTTCCGCTTATTTATCTGTTTGTTTGTATATTTGTAAAACCTGAATGTCGGTGGATTTATAAAATAATTCCTGATAGAGCAAAAATTATTTTTTTTTTTAACTCAACATGATAAGCTCTGTTTATAAAAATTATTTTTCCATGTTTCCGGTTAAATTAATTGTAAATAATAATGAATTTAATATTAGTTTTAATTTACAAGTTTGAAAATGAAAAATATAAAAAAAAAATTAACGGCAATATGGTACAAGGAACAAGCGGAGAGTCCATTAACGAGAGTTTATGGTGACAAAATGAGATGTGCCCTTTACTTGCTGAAGTTCACTCTGTAATTTTCACCGGACACCAACAGAGGAGATCGTGGAAACTGTTGGCTGGCATCGTGATGGTAAACTTTCTCGTAACAACTAGACACCACTCGGATAGAGGAAAACAAATTGGCATAATTAGCCCATTGGTTGTCTAGGTATACGTCCATGTATACTTGAATGGACGTCAGTTTGTGTACATGTGTATGTGTATGTGCGTGACTCTAGACAGAGATTAATCTTGCTGACAGTGTTGTATTAATGGAACCCGTTTTCGTACTCTTCAGTTTCTATATCTTTAATCTCGAAATTTTTCAACATCAAATCAAACTGGTTATAATATGGACACCTCAAAAAACAAGTAATCCGTTTAAAAAAAATTGCAGGTTTAATTACACTTATAGCTTCAAAACAAAGCGGGCAACCAAAAATGAATACTTGTAAACAACCAGAAGGGTTTTGTTTAGGAAAGTTTATTATAAAGCTCAGAGTAACCTTAGCATTGAAAAGCTCAAAAACAATTACATAAACATGATTTTGGTTCTAAAAGTTTGAAAACAACGAAAAATTTTTAATTCGATTAGCAGGGTTAGCTCTTTTCTAATTTTATTTATCGACACAAAATCTTTTTGAACTTAGAGTCTCAAAATAATGGGATTTTTGAGCTCTGAGAAGTCAAAAATGTGCAATATTGATGGTTTCGGGATCAAAAGCTCAAAAAGGCGGGATCTAGAAAGGTTTCGTTCACAAAATCAACTTTTTCCTGGATTTTTTTATTCATAAGTTGTAAACCTTTCGAATTTTATTACTTTGTTGGAACCTAAATATTCTTGAAATATCGCCGATATCTAAGGGGTCGGCTAGGTATCTTTATTCCTCAACGACTTTTACAAGGTATCAGTATTTTTAAAATTTTTCCATTTCCTGAAAATATGGATAAGATAGATTTATTAATGTAATTTTATTTGGGTACCGTTTTTTCCTCAGTTTATCTTATATCAATTTAATGCTATTAATTTTATCGAGAAATTCGTCTTGTTTAACATGAAAAAAATAATACAATAAAAAAGTGTGTAGCCTTTAGGATCACATGTCAATGGTCAAAAAAAAAAAAAATAAATAACAAAGTACTACATTTTCCTGTCACGATATCAAATTTATCTCACTCATATGATCCGTGTCATCACCCTAGTTTATGGCTTGTATCACTATTTTCGATGTGTGACAGCATAATACCGTACGACTTGATAAATTTCCATTGGATAACGACAAATTTTTTTAGACAAAATATTTTCACGCTAAAATTAAATTTAAAAAAAAGAAATAGTAATTTTGCTTCTTTGAATTCAAATTCTTTAAATGGATAGATAAACATTTAAATTTTACAAACTGGGAATGAAAATAAGAAAATTAATCATGTTAAAAAAAAAATTTTCACGGAGAATAATAATGTCAAGAAAAAGGTAAAAATATTTTTCCAAGTGAATTACTAAATTTTACGTTATAGTATGCTAATGTAAGCCAAACAAAAGTGTATAAATACACTTGAGCATTGTTCTGTAAGTAAGTTACTCATTTCAAAATTAGGTAGGTACCTTTTTGTGACATAGGTCCACCCTGATTGCCTCGATTACCATAATCGAACTACCTAACGGACTAACTCTTTTCTTTGTCTTTTTCTTACTCATTTGCTCGCTCACTCCCTCTCTTCTCGCTGAAAAGAGTTTTGTTTGAATAGTTTTCAGGATTTAATTTACTTGCAGTATTTACTGCATTAATTAAAAACTTTTGTTTCAATCTTTGTGCGGGTATTGTAGCTGAGCAAAACGCGAACGATTATTATCGTCTTTTGAATACTGTACAAGGTAAACTTTGTTTAATATATATGTACGTATTATAAATATATACAATTTCTGTTATTTTATAAATGAGAATAAATTAAATGTATCTCGTTGTTAATTTTAAGTGAAAAAATAATTCTTTGAACTAGACTATTGAATAGAATAGAATTAAATTGAATTTAGTGTGGTGAGGTTTGATAATAAATTTGTTCGTAAAGAAAAAAGGATAAAAAAATAATCTCACACTCTGATGTGGGCAGTCGAGGAAAATCCAATTGCCGGATATACTGCCGTATTTTGTGCCTTTCTCGAACTATCCGCACCCTCGTATAATCTGCTACGATTTAGCTGGATCGACCCTACGTAATTGCTTGTGATGGGCTTTACAAATTTCACCCAAGGCGCAATTCTATAGCTATATATATTTATATATAATAATTATTATCATTATTTTATCTAGGGTTCTATTTTATTTACTTTGTATTATTTTCCTAATACCACTGATCGCTGCTGAACGTCATATACATAAATTTCAAAAAGTTTTACACCGTTTTATTTTTTGTTTAATATTATGAATTTTATTTGCATAAGAGGGATATAATAAAATATATATGAAATAAAGCTTATAATATATCGCTAACGTGATAATCTTGATAAAATTTCGACTGATTTTTTTTTTATTTACTTTAATCTAGCAGTATAAAGTTTTTTTAATTTTAAAATATGTGTCGAAAAAATTTTTTCCACTGGTTCTATAGATTAAATTTACATATTATAAACTTTTTGCCGAAAAAAATGATTATTCATTTTTATTTATATCCGATCTTTTTTAGTGATACATACCATTCGACAGACAAAATAAATAAAAAAATCTATCAAAATATGTAGATTATTCTTGATATATATATATCTGATGATTGGTATTATATCAGAAAAAATATATATGAATTGAGAACAAAAACTATTGAAATAAAATATAACAATTTTATCATTTTTGTGTTTAATATTTTTTATAAAAGCTACTTTTTCTTTGTTGGCATAATATATTATCAAAAAAATGACCACTCTTATCTGATACACTGAAACACAGTTGGGCTATTGTAAGTATGATAAAGAAAATGTAATCCTATGAAAATGCCCATCATTATTATTTTTTTTTTGAGCCAGTAAACAAACAAATCCAAATAAAGTATATTGTATTATTGATTTAATACTCTGTAAAAAATTTGAATGATTGCGGATTTTAATTCTATCCGAATTCTCTTCGTCACTCGAAGTTCTAGAGTTTAAAAAAAAATTCTGCATTCGGAGTAAATAGGGAGTGCTTTTTCAGCTGAGGGATTTCGAAGTGATCTAGATTTTATTTGAATCTGCATTCACTTCAATTTGGAGTTTTAATATTAAAATAAACATCATTTAGAAGTCAATTCCACTCCGCATTCACTCCAGGTTTACTCTGCGTTCACTCCGCTAATTTTTTACAGTGTACAGTTTACAAATGAACAGATAAAATCTTTACCTTAATTATTATAATTCAAATTCAACTTTTTAGAATTTTTAATTTAATTTCAATATTAATAGTTTTGGATTATATTCAATAAACTAGATTAAGATCTATGAAATATTCTAGTATTAACTTATAATTGTATAATTTTGCACAGCAGTATACAATCCGATTAAAATAATACTATTATTATATTATCTATTATTTAATAATAAATAAAGTGCGACTATATATCGCTTCCGTTAAGTATGAAAAAAAAAATCTGGGGTCACACAAAAATCCGCGACAATTGAGCGGGTGAACGTAAAGTCGTGGACGTTAATGATAGTCGTCCTAAAATTTTTTGGCCGGATGGACACCTGTCACACACCCAGTGATAAATTGTTGAATGCACGGCGTTCTTATTTATCTATTTTTTCATAACCCGTTATTGCTTTATATGTGCAAAAAAATATATATATATATATATTATGAAGAAAAGCGTGAATAAAGTATGGGAATTTCAATAACTCTAAAATCATACACAGCAGAGCGAGAAATTTTCAGCACACAGCGCGCTATATACGATGAAATATACGAAAATGGAAATCACGTCGTGGTGAAACTTGGTATTGTTTTAGACATTTATGTGACCTTCCAGTTTGGAACATTAAATTGTTTAACCTACGAATATACATGTATTTGTATGTATAGAAATAATGCATACAGCTATAGGTAAATAAATATATATGTATATGTGGGTGTGGTTTTAGAATTGATAGCAGAAACAAAACGATTACTCCGTCCGTATTGTTTGTGCGTCAAGTGTAGACGAGCTAAATTCATTTCTATTATTAAATCGACAGCAATCAAATTCAATTCTGTTGTGACACGCAAACTTGATTTTATTCTTTGGCTTCATTTTTTTTTCATTATCGTTGACACGTTTTTCATTTCTTCGTTGCTTTTATCTTTTTTTTCGTTTTGCCATTTTTTTTTTTTTTTTTTTTTTTTTTTTTCAACCTATTTCCAGTACTGTTCTATCTATTCCCATTTTAGCACGAATCCTCTCACAGTCAGGAACAGTGTAATTGGTTTTTGGCCGATTGCATATCTAAAACATTAGTCGGGGATTAATGACAATATTTTTTCTCACTGACAATCTATTGTCGTTATATATAAATATGTAAACTATTTATTCAACAATCAAGATAAAGGTCCGGTCAAAGATAAATGATTGTACAGAAAAATTTTTTTCGCATATCATATACTTTTTTTTGATAAAATTATTCAAATAGAATGTGGATATTAATTAGAGATAAAATTTAATTAAAAATATTAACTCAAAAAAATATATACTGTTTTTGTGAGCTGATAAAATGTCACTACAAATAATTTTTTTTTGAAAAGAAAAAAATATGAGCTTCCTTTGAACAAGAACATTTTGCTGTTTGAATATTTTAGTCCAATGCAGGAAAAAGTTATGACAGAGAAGAAATTTATTTTAAATAGCCATAAGTAGGGCCAGGATTTTTGCTTTGATTTAAAAATAACAATTCATAATTGATGGTGTCAAATTTTGGACACTGCGGCGGAAATATTGGTCGTATAAAAAAATTTTTCAAATAAAAGTTGTTGGAATTTTAATTTTTTAAAAATAATGTCTCTTATAATTTTTCCTTTGAACTAAAAAGAAAGCTGTAGTTCTAAAATTAAGATTTTCATAATTGACAAAAATTTGAATCATTAATTAGGAATATTTATTTTGGAATAACAGTGAAAATATTGGTCGAATAAAAAAATTATAAGAGACAACTTTTTTTTAAAATTAAATTTCATACAACTTTAGTTTTAAAAATTTTTTTCCAAGACCGATATTTCCGCCGTAATATTAAACATTTGAACCATTCATTTCGAAATTAAGCCAAAAATCTTGTCATAAGTCATAACCAATTTTTTTTTCACGCTTTTTATGGTCTGCTTATCAAAAATACAAAAATAATTAAATACTAAGTAGTCGTAAGTAAAAGTAAAATATTGAAAAACCTCATAATGCCTAAATATCATCGATATTTATTGATAATGTGAAAGAAAGCTTATGTATTCTGTAAACGATCGAGCTCAAATAAATAAATCAAAAATACAAAAATAATACGATAGATCAAAGAAAAATATTTTTATCACAATAGTATACCAGAAATAAGATTCAGACATTGTATCAGTAAACGAACGAAGATATTGCTCTCCTAAGTCCCTTGAGTACTAAAAAATTTTCCGTGAAACGAAAGAACCCCAGGAAGACCATCTGCTTCTTAAACATATATATTTATAAATGTATATACTCGTTCATAAGAATGTATCGTAAATTACATAGACTAATATAATATATGCAAACGTATATTTACAGTCTTGAAATATACAAAAGAAGCCTTTAGCATGCAAATTGATCAGGAACCTTTTTTGCTATTATCATCTCTTTATCATTCTCCAGAGCTTCATAATATCTAAGACCTTTGTGCAAAAAAAATGGACTCTACTCGTAAAAAATTGATAAAAATAAAATAACGCGTACCTTTAATTTATTCTGTCAACGTAATGTCCAATCAGAGAACAATCAGTTAGTCTAACGAACTTGGAATAATTAAACTCTCAATGGACCTCGAGAATGCTTGACATTATAGTCCTTTTCGTTCCTCCAATCTCATTTCTTCATTTCAGGTAGAACTGCTAGTACTACATCTACATCTACATATACAGCTCTAACTATAACTACTACTTCATGTAATAGTAAATATAGAGAGATACTAGAATTTTATTTTTATACTCAACACAAAAAAGCAATCGTTGTACGACACCGTATTGTTATGTGATGAAAAAAAATAATAACAATCAAAATAACAGTTGGATTATTGATAGTAAATACTATTAATGCTTACCATAGTATTTTATTGTATCGAACTTCTACACGGAAAAAAATGAACTACATAAATTTAGAACGACAAGTAATATAATGATAAAGTGATCAGTATACTGTGAAAAATTCTCAACAAATTTTGCTATGCTTCTTTTTACACAAAGCTTCTTTTTAGTGAAAAATTACGTGGCGAATTTGATTTTTTCATTTTAAGTAAAAAGAACACGTGCCGAAGAACGATCTAAGTTCATTTTTCGATACGATCGCGGTTTTTTTTCAAATATCTCATGAAATAGGCAGATTACAGGAAAAAGTCATAGGAACAATTTTTTAGGAAATTGAATTCTTGACAAAAAAAGTCATGTTCATTTTTTTTTTAAAATGTGTATTTATGAAGATATTTTAAAAAAACTTTTTAGATCTGATGAATTGAGCGTTTTAAGGATTACAAATTTTGAAAATAACATTTTTCTAAGTATACAGAAACTGTAACAAGCATTAATAATTGATATGTTACGAGTTATGAAGTTGTCTATATTTATGAATAAACGTTATTTTTAACATTCGTTATCCTTAAAATGCCCAATTGATAAGACCTAAAAAAGTTTTCTTTAAATATCTTCATAAATACACATTTTATGAAAAAAATGAACATGACCTTTTTTGTCAAAAATTAAATTTCCTACAAAATTCATCCTATGGGTTTTTCCTTAAATCTGCATATTTCGTGAGATATTTGAAAAAAACCGCGATCGTATCGGAAAATGAACTTAGATCGTTCTTCGGCGCGTGTTCTTTTTACTTAAAACGAAAAAACCAAATTCCTCAGGTATTTTTTCACTAAAAAGAAGCTTTTTATAGGGCGCCTGAGAAAATTTAATTTTTAACGACCACCCTAGTGCATAGTAACACCGGACTATAAGAAAACTGATAGAAAATTTACAAGTGTCCCATAGTAAATGTATGCGCATAGGCCACAATCGTGTAGTCTGCGCATACGTTTACTATGGGACACTTGTAAATTTTGTTTCAGTTTTCTTATAGTCCGGTGTTGCTATGCACATGAATTTTTCACAGTGTAAATACTATAATTCTAAATAGTACTCTCTAAACATGAATAAGTGAAATAAGTGAACACTCATTAATTCTAAGTGCCAATAGAACCACTCTTTAAAATTAGTGGTTCGGTTTGCACTTGAAATTAGTGAATATTCACTTATTTCCACTAATTCGTGTTTAGAGAATTTTACTTTTTCATTTATAATTAAAACGTGATTAATAATTTGAACTTTAAAAATCGTAACTGATAGTTAAAATATTGACAATAAGTATTATAAAATTTTGAATGTTAAAATTCCCCATATTGACACCCGGGTTCCGGATTATAATTTCAAACACTAATTTAAAAATTTTTTTCCATGTATTTAGACACAAAAAGAGTGGTAAATGTGAGTAGATACAATTGATGCAGGAATTAATTTCACATCAAACTGAATTTTCAACATCAAATTAAACTCGCTTTCAAAATGAATTTGACTCCGAGGGGATTAAAGTAGTCATCAGCTCCATAGAATTTACCGCGAAATTTAATGTGATTTACTCCATTATTCAAAGTTCCAGGTTTAAAAAAAAATCACTCCCCATACGAAATCAGGGGTTTGTTTCTTTTAGCAGAGTGATTTTACCTTAATCCTCATTCACTCTGGTTCGGAGTTTTAATATTGAAATAAACTCCCTTCACGGAAAAAAATTTCCTGTTGCTTTAACATAAGGCAACCATGTTGCAGCAACAGTATTAATCTTGTTGCAGCTACAGGAAATTTTTGCCGTGTTGAGGAGTGAATTTGACTCCGAGAGGATTTAATAATTAAACAGTTATCCGCCTCGCATTTATTCCAGTTTTAATTAGCGTTTACTCCGCATATTTTTTACAGTGTAGAAAATTATCTTATGTTTTTTGATTACATTTATATCAATGAATTTCAATTTATTGACAGCCTACTTATGTATGCCTTCTGCACGTCGACAACTGCTACCACAGTGGTACTGTGATATGGTTTTTATTACCTATCGATTTATAAGTATTTAGCAAAATGAGTACGTATGGTTTTCGTACGATCCTTAATGCTCGTTAATTAATTTTACTCAAGCCCCAATGGGCTTAAATAATTCTGAATAATTCTTATATAAGGTAATTGGCCAATAAATTATAGATTAGACTTAAACCGGAATAAATGAAATAAATTATTTAATTCAAGCTTCTGTAGGTATTTCAAAAAAAAAAAAAAAATTAAGCAATTCTATTGCATTTGTGAATGCACGAGTGTCTCAGTAAGAGAAGCGAAATCTTATTTGAGGATTCGATGAAATTCCACAGCTTAAATTCTGTGGAAAACGTTAGGAAAAAAAACAAACAAGCGGAATAAGAAAAAAAATTTTTTATACTTTCTATTCACTAATATTCTACAGACACTTTTCGAGGAAATCGACGTTGATTTAAAAAGATCTGCCTTCTTATTCGGCACAAGACTCAACTCGATTCTCAATTCGTACTAAGTCGCACAGTACGTTCTACGAAAATCCTGTTGACTAGAATTTGATTCATATGAAAAGATAGATCTTTGTAAAAATCCACAAGAATTTCACTTCGAGTATTACCTATAACTTATTTTTATCGGCTTAACTATTTTTTTTTATCTATTTTTAAATTTCTTCAACAAAACAATATTTTTTTTTATTTAAAAGAATTTCAAATATAATATTTTATTGTCCGGATAAAAATAATTAATACAGTCGTATTGCGTGATTTTTTAAATTTATAAAAACCACTAGTGAATGCCAAATAACAAAGAGATAAAATATAAAAAAATATAAAAAATTAGTAGACTGAAGATGAAAGGTCATAGAGAATTTCGGAGAGAAGAGAAGAATTCTGATATTCAGAATACGCTGAACACGGTGCATTGTTCATGTGTAAAGAGAAGAGGGTCGAGAAGAAGGTTTTGGTCATTTCGATAATTTACAGCCCGATGAAGCAAGGTTTAGCTAGGAAGCTCACAGGAAAGCCAGGCGGATCTAGAGCACAATCACCAACCAACAATACAAGTGGGACGTAATCGTGGTGTTATAGTTCAATTCAGGCTGACTGCAAGGTGCATTGTCTCCTTGCAATTACACTTCACTCACTTCTCAATAGCTAACAAGCTGTTTAGATTGGGCTTAAGTATAATCCCGTCCTTATTATTGTTATTATCTTTTACAATTACTCCCAATAATAATCCATCACTACTAAAACACCATTAGTTATTAATTACTTATTTGAATTTACCTTCAATAGATATATTAGGCAATTCTTATCTAGTGTATTATCTTTGAAAAAACTTGACATCATTTAAAAAATCTAGAGTCTGATTTATTATTTTATGGATGATAGTGATGAGTGTTGGTCATTTTTGCGCTGGTCAATTGACGTCAATTGTCCGACAGTTGACCAGAGAATTTCTCTGCCTTAAATCGCTAATTGATGTACACGTTCTTGCTGCATTGAAAAATGCAAAGACGTTTTTTCTTTAATTTTATGTTTTACATGAAAAAATCTTTTATTACTAATTTATAAATTTATAAACATTTTAATACTTTACTCAAAAGTATATATAACGACCCGAGCTCTAGGCGTGCAATAAAAATATTTAAAAAGCATGACATCGCGAACTGAAAGTCAACAGATCTATTCAACGTAATAAAAAAATTGGAACATGGATTTATATGATGAAATACATATGATATTTTATATCATGAAAAAAATTTGAAATTAACTATAAACATTCGTCTAATAAACCCCGGTATTTTTGCGTCATTCGCAATGTTCTGTCATGCCCATGAGTATAAACTTTTAAAAACGTTTTTTTTTTCACAAAATGGAGAATGTCTAAACTGTCAGCTATAATACTTCCACTTAGAACTTTCTAATAAGTTTTGTTCTGATCAGTTTGTTATTATTTTAAAATCTACAATAGATTTCATGAAAATAAAAAATAATAATAGCATAATAGCAAAAAATATATAAATTATTGGAACCGGCAGTATAAAATAAAATAAATTCAAATACATAGAGATGAAAATAAATTTTCTATTAGTTACCGACCTTTGATAATTTATAGAGTATTGATATTTGATATTTAATTGAAGTTAACACTGATGAGAAATTAATAGATTCAAAGGCTTTGATAGAAATTTTGTAATTACAGTAAATTAAAAATAATATTATTTTAACTGAGATATAAATATTTATATAAGCTAAACAGTTTTTAAATTATTGAGCAAATATAGCTTTTCAATCAGTTAATATACCATGAAGTAAATATGGGAAAACATAATACGATGAATACCACACTGAATAATCTTAAATATCTAAACTACCAATCAGAGTTGTGAAATTTTTCATCAAAAGAGAAATGCATTAGTCATAATTTTTCAAATATTTTATAGGAATATTCTGCAGAAAAAAAAAGTAATAGAATGCTTACAATCCTACCAGTATTTATGAATATAACATCCTATGAAATTTGTTTTTAAATTATCTGTACACTGTTAAAAATCGGGAGTTAATTCTGAGTAATTACGGATTTTATTTAAATCCGAATTCAATCCGTCAGAATTTCGGAGTATTAGAAAAAATCACTTCGCATACGGAGTAAATGAGGAGTTTGTCTTTTCAGCGAAGTGATTTCGGAGTAGTCCAGATTTTATTTAAATCTGCATTCACTCTCATCCGAAGTTTCAATATTAAAATAAACATCCCTTTGGAATGAAGTCCAATCCGAGGGGATTAAACAAATAAACAGTCATCCGCTCTGCATTCACTCCGGATTTAATCCGCGTTCACTCCACAAATTTTCTATACCGTAGATAATTACGTAATATATTATTAGATAATTATAAACATGCTGCTATAACATAATATTACTAACTATACATCAAAATCAACATCAACATAGTTGATGAACGTGAGAATAATTAATCAATCTTATTAGTGTTTGCTCGTAGAACGAGGCATTGCAATTAGCTAAGGTAGCACTTGTCACATGCTTGATTTTCACGTCACCTTCCGCTGAGAATTACTCTTATTTCATACAAGCTAACACCTAACCATCTCAATTAAATTTAATTTCATCTCTCTCTTCCTGTCTCTTTCTCGCATTATATTTCATTTTATTTATTTGTTTTGTTTTTAATACATGTTAAAAATTTTATACGTAAACACGAAGTATATATATTTTTATTTATTAGCCTCTCTTGAGATTTACAGAAAGTTATTTCAAACTCCAGAGCCAATTTTTCATAGCACACAAAAATAAATCTAATTAATAAAAAAATAAATCATCACATGTGCTATTGGATTTATTATTACAGTGATTTAATCTCAATAAAAGTATTAATAATTGTAAATATTTAATTAGTTTATGCTTACAGTTTTATTATTGTAGAAAAAAAAAAAATCGGTCTGTCGGTTGACCCTGCGGGCCAGCCCCAAAACTTCCCGCGTATTTCGAGCTCCTTCACTGAGAAAATTAAATGATTGGAGTTATCATCAAGTGATGGTAAAATTTTTACTATCAATCGGATAGTAACGAATATCATCTAGATGATTGTGTAAATCATCTAGATTGTAATGGTTACCATCTGGATGATAAGTATTACGATCATGGATGTTAACTCGAGTTAATTAGGATTATTATCCTAAATAGTTATTTTTATAATTTCTGATGGTAACTGGTACCATCAGAAATTATAATAGTTACCATCAAAGATAATTAGAATAACAATTAATTCGATTATAATGAAACCATCATTTTACAAGGGTAAAAAAATACTAAATGTTAACAGGGGAGCCTGGAGCACGAAGGACCCTTTCAAAAATTAAGTAAAAAAGTTTTATTTTCATTTTCCGTCAAGTTATGACCTCTATATTGTTTTTATCATATTTTTGGGCCAATATGTGATATGTGGGGTAAAATGGATCACTCTAAAATAAATTTTTTTTTTCGTTTTCCGTCAAATTCTGACCTCTATAATGTTTCTATTATATTTCAGGTCAATATGTGATATGTGGGGCAAAATGAACCTCTCGAAAAACAAAATTGGAACAAAAAAATTATTTTTTTTTATTTTCCGCCTAGTTAATTTTTTCGTTACAATTTTCTTTGAGTGGCCCATTTTGCCCCACCCCTCCACCTCAAACACTTTTCACGTTAAAAATTTTGGGCGGCCCATTTTGCCCCCAAATATTTCGAGGCATCCAAAATTTCAGGGGGCCCATTTTGCCCTCCCTTCCCCTACTTGAAATTTATTGAATTTTCGATCAATTTTTTCATAATAATAGTTACCATCCCTGATAGTAACTGTAATCATCCTGATGGTAACTGTAATCATTCTGATGGTAACTGTTATCATCCAATGATTGTTAATCCTATTAACAAAAATTATAACTCTAACTATCTTTGCATTTAAAATCGTTCTTATCATCCTAGATGATTGGGGCTAAAAATTTAGGATAATAAACACAATCATTTAATTTTCTCAGTGTTGAGCTCAAAAAATTGTAGTAGATACATTTTCGAGCTCCTCGAGCTCGAAAATACTTTTGTATGCTTTTGTTTTAAAAAAATAACGCTTTTTACAATTTTTTCTACAACGATATCTCTCGAACGAATAAGCCGATTGAGACGTTTAAGGTGGCAATCGACGCTTTTTATTGAGTTCTATAACTGATCAAATTTTGAAATTGATTCATCGAGTCGTTTTTGAGAAATTTTCAAAATACTAAAAAAAATTATTTTTTTCAATCCTTCCGACAACGGTTTCTCTTGAAAGAATTAACCGATTTTGATGTTTGAGGTGGCATTCGACGCGGCTTATGAATCTCTAGAGCCCAGTCCATTTTGGAATTAATCCATCGAGCCCGTAAAAAGTTATCCAAAAAAAACATTTTTGAAAAAAGTTTATTTTTGGAATATCTCCGAACGAGCCCTACCGATCAAGCTCAATTTTTTTCAGCTTCAAGATATTGAAAAACTGCGTCGAATGACACCTTGAAGATCAAAATCGGTTCATTCGTTCAAAAGTTATAGATATTTACATACATACATACATACATACATACATACATACATACATACATACACTCGGACATCATCGTGAAATTCGTCAGAATAGCTTTCTAGAACCTAAAAACGTCGACATCTATTGGAAATCGATTTTCACAAATCGGACTGAAACCAATAACTTCCCGAATTTTTGAAAATTTGCAATTTTCCTAGCGGGAAGTTAAGAATGAATAGTAATAATATTTCGTGTCATTAAAATTTTGGTAGTAATATCTGCTATTCGTGACATTTAAATTATAATTTAATACTACACAAAATCATGTATTCCAACTCAACGTATTGTACGATTGCGTAATTAAACAATATTTTAATCTACACTGTTAAAAAAATTGTTTGAATTTTCAAAACATTGTATATAACGCAATAAACACATACATTTGTGCTTGAAATTTCATTACTAATTTCATATAGAATTTAAAATACATGCTTTTGAATTTTCAAATCAACACTTTGGATTTTCAAATACTTCGTTTTGAATTTTCAAATACAATTTTTTTAATATTCAAATATCTTACATTTAATTTTCAAATACTTCCTTTTTAATTTCCATATAGATGTACATGAAAATCTAAAGCGTTTATTTGAAAATTCAAAAACGAGTATTTTAAATTCTATACGATCGTTACAATGAAATTTCAAACACAATTGTATGTGTTTATTGCGTTATATACAATGTTTTGAAAATTCAAACAATTTTTTTAACAGTGTATGGTTACATGGAAATTAAAGACTATTAGGTATGTTAAGTAACAAAATGTTTATTGATAAAACTTCAAAATTTTGTAAGCTGTCATCAATTTCTTATAAACAACATTATAAATTTTTTTTTTTTATTAACCATTGTTATAATATAATTTAATATAGCGGGTAATTATATTTTTTTTCTTAAACATTTAAAAAAGTAGAAGTTAAATAAATATTTTAGAGTTAAATCACATTTTAATATTTAAATCACTATAAAACTATATTATGTTTATTAGCATTATGCTATATCACATTTAATACTGTATACAGTACATATACTGTCAATGATGTTCAGTTCAGTCACAAGTTTTGTTTACTTTATATTATCGAGGAAATAAAAACTTTACAACAATAAATTCTGATGTACACCGCTCACATTACTCAAATTTATTATATATTTAACTAATTAGTATTAAAACACAATCCTTGATTACTGAACGCGCAGCACGTCACGCGCAGCAATTTCATACACAAGCATTTGAATTTTCAAATAAGTATTATGAAATTTCAAATGGAATTATTAAAATTCAATATGTTTTAGAATTTTCAATACTTGCTTTGAAAATTTAAAAAACAAGTATAAATTTTAAGTACGTTTATTAAAATTCATATTTTTTTTCTTAATTTTAAATACCAGCTTGATTATTAAATTACGTACATTAAATTTGAAGCTTTTTTTATTGAAAATACAATTCAAATATCTAGTTATGAAAATTCAATACCTTTTGTATTGTAATTTTCAAATTATTTTTTACAGTGTAATGCTTATTTTCTGGTTGAATCTCAATTAATTTAAATTATGTTTTCAAATTAAATCCGTTGATTAAATGTATACTATAGTAACAAGAGAATATATGTTATTCGACTTAATTTAAATTTTAAAACAATGTGTAATTATTGTAGCTGTTTTTATTCTTTTTAATGATAATGACAATAATAATAATACTATTGAACATAATATGCACTGTAAAAAACTTTGGCGTAAAAATGGCCCCCGAAAATTTTACACGGCCATGTAGTGTGAAATAACGATGTAAATTATCCTCCCGTGTAATTTGAACACGATGTTTTCTACTTTTTTCACACCATTCCGTGTTACTCGTTACACGCTGAAAAAAAAATGCTAACTATTGCCATCTTGCGATAGGGAATGATTACCATCGTGTATGTGATAATCATTATGATGCGTTTATGTTAACTATTCTTTTCTCGGATATCAATAATTACTATTGCCGATAGTAATAGTTACCATCTAGATCGTCATATTTCTTATGTCTGAAAAATTTTTAATTTTACCTTCTAAAATAGTGATGGTTATCATCACGAATAGGAATGCTTACCATCTTCGATAGTAATAGTTAACGTAAAAGAATGAGAATCATTAAAATGTAAGGATAGGAATAGTTACTTCGTTAAGATGGCAAATATTACCACTTTTTTTCAGCGTGTATAATTTTGATTAATAAACAATAAACAACCATTAAATATTTTTAACTACGTAATCAATGACTGCATCAATTTTATTTAAATATTAAAAATTCAGCAATATGAATGGAATATTACCCATGTATTTTATCGAAACTAATGGTCTCTTCAAAAATAGTACATACCTACTATTCTTATTGAATAACTTGCTGAAGGTGTTAGTAACTGTTCAAGTATTTCATTTTGAATATAGCAGTTTCGTTTCAGTGTACATATTAGGCTCATTAGTATAGCTCAATGTACACTGGCTATAGACTACTTATTACTAACTAACTAACTAATTATTACTTACTAATACTAGTACGAGATATCACTAAACAGTACCTACTTATTCAACGTACAACAGTTCTTTAGATGTTTGAAGATAAAATTATTCAGTAAGAAGATTCGATGTATAGTATTTTTGAAGAGGCTATTAGTCTCGAAAAAAGACATATATGTTATTCGATTCATATTGTTGAATTTGATATATATTGCTTTTGACTAACTTGGCTTCAAAAATATGTTTTTATAAATATTAAATAGTAATAACATTTGAATATTTTTCTTATCCCAGAATTATTATAAATTACACATTTACATGCTTGACGGTGTGAAAATTTTTAATTTCTACTGACTAAATTAAACACGATATTTGGTGTAATTTTCACACCAAAATTTTTATTCTGACTCATTTACACTAGACTGAGTCCTAAAATTTTTTACAGTGTAAGAATACAGTTGAAAATAATTTTTTGTGTATAAAGTAAAAAAGACATTGGCGTTCATACTTATACATTTCTTTCTACTGCATAATAAGGTTAAGTGCAAGTAGAAGTAACGAGGATCTAAGAAGCTTTTTCCCCTTGTTGAGATTTTCACATTGCATCCACGCTTCTCACAATCGTAACCACCTCGGAAGTAACATCAACTAGTAGGTCACGTTGTAAAAAGAAAAAAAAAGTGAAAAAAAACTTAACCAAATAAAAAAAAAAAAAATAACAAGACTCATAATCACAAGTAGACAAATCGTCGTTATCTAGAATTATTTGTTTTGACTTTTTGTATTCTGATAACCAGATTACTGACAATTTTTTCAAACTGTTAATTTTTGTTTAAAATAAATTTGATTCAAATACAATTAACCCCTATGCCGCTGGGTTATCAGAATCGTTAAATTCAGTATGATCGTTCAATTTCAACCTCGAGTTAACGTGGAAATTTAATCCTGTTGTACAGAAAATGTCGCACGCATACAAGTCAACGATGTATGTAGGTCAATCGCCATAGTTCAAAGGTCAAGAGGCATTTCAGTGAGTAAGACATAAATTTATACTTTATCAGAATATGTTTTAGTGTTTCGATCTCATATTATCACAGAAAATCATTATTTATTTATTCACGAGTCAATAAATAAATAATTCATAGTAAAGAAAATTTATCATTGCAGAGCTTCAACGATCAAAGTGTATCTGTATTAAAATGAGAGACATTTGAAAAATTTTACAAATTTCGGATAATATATTTATCTAAAAAATTGTGGATTATAAATTTATATTTATATTTATTATTCCCATTGACAAAATAATTATTTTATTATCCTCTGAATAATAAATGAACAAATTTAGTAGAATATTAATTTGTATAACGTCTGACTAATGATACATTTATCTACTTACACTAAAAAATTTAATAAACAGAACTCTGTTTATTGTATTTTCATTTTTAATTTTCAACGTCTGTAATCAGGTTAAGTATAGAAAAAAATAGTAGAAAAAAGTAGCGTAATTAAAGTTTAAAAAGTACTATAAACTTTAAAATGGCGGTTAGTATAAGAGTTTTTAAACATACAGCGAAAAGTTAATTAGAAAAAATATATATAAATATTCTTCCAAGCAATACTCTCTTAAAATGAATCAGTGAAAAGTGCTGCAAATCAGTGAATATTCACTGTATGAATAGTTATAAGTATACCACTGTTTGAATAAGTGGTATACTTATAACTGTTTATACAGTGAATATTCATTGATTTGCAGCACTTTTCACTGATTCATTTTAAGAGAGTAGTAGCAGCAGTAGTAGTAGTAATAGTAGTAGTAGTAGTAGTAGTAGTAGTAGTAGTAGTAGTAGTAGTAGTACACGGAAGAAAATTATGGAAATGGTTCCTATAATTTTGTAAAATTTCATCCTATACCAGTATAGGAATGACGACCATAAATTATGGGAACACGTCCTATAGATATAGGAATATTACCCATAATTATAGGAATAGTTCCTATAATTATGGGAATGATACTTTTACCATTATGGGAATAGTTCCTATAATTATAGGAATGGTTCCTATCATATATAGGAACGACTTCTATGCATTATAGGAATGGTTCCTATAATAGTATAGGAATTGTACCCGTACTATTATAGGAATGGTTTTCATAATGGTATAGGGGTGGTTCCTATAATATATAGGAACCATTCCTATAATAGTACGGGTACGATTCCTATACTATTATAGGAACCATTCCTATAATGCATACACTGTAAAAAGAGCGGTGTTAAAAATGGACTCATTTTAACTCCGCCCGGTGTAAAAATGAAATTACACCGGTGTAGGAGGAGTAATTCACCGGTGTTAAAAATACCGGTGTTAAAGCGGGGTAACCGTCGTAAAACCGGAGTAGAATCGGTGTAGAAGCGGGGTAACCGGTGTAAAAGCGGGGTAAACTGCGTACGCTTGGAATTTTAACTTTAAAGATTATAAAACACAAAAAATGTCAGTTTTTTATGAAAATTAATAAAAAAATATTACTTAGTAACAAGTATAATGATCGAGTAAGTAAAAATATTCACAAAGTAAAATATTTTAACATCGATAAAGAATATCTACACCGGCGGCGGCGTCATTTTAACACCGGAGAATTTTTTTTAACACCGGTACAGAATATTTACACCGGTGGCGGCGTTATTTTCACACCGCTTTCGGTGTTGAAATTTAACACCGCCGATTTTAACACCTACACCGCTTGGACTTACCCCGGTGATTTTTTACAGTGTAGGAATACTCCCTATAATTTTCTTTCCGTGTAGTTGTAGTATGAGTAGAAGAGAGAGTAGCTCATAGTTAAATTAAAAATATATACATATATATATATATATATTTTATTTACTATTTACGGGTATTTTTTTTATCAAGTTACGATAATGTACGTATTGAATACAACACATGTAGTAGTTCAAACGTTAACTCTGGTAGTCGTTGTTCAATTTACCTTTTAGTACAACTCAGTAACACAGTTCTCGTCCACACACCACTCACCCTTTAATTCCCCAGTACTTTTCACCGTGACAAATTTCATTCTTACCAGGGTACGTGCATCGAATACTCTGCTGTACCCACGCCATTTACAACCAATGTATAAATGTATGTTGAAGTTAGATACTGTTAAGACTCTAGATTAATACCTTTTCCATCCATTGAATTCTCTGTAATTATTTATTCTATAGTAACCTGTTAATTATTTCCATAAACTTCTTCTGATAAAAAGTTTTCAATAGATGTCCGTCTTTTGAGGGTTGAAAACTCATTATTAGCCATTTTTTAATGGATGCTTATGTGTGCACGTATTCGGAAAAAAATTTTAACTAAAATTCAATAGAAACTGATACAAATATTGTTCATATTGTTATTATACAAGTATGCATTTTTTTATATCTTCAAAATTTTATTTATTTTAGATTGAATATATTAAATTAATGTGTATAGATAAATAAAGGTTACAGCTTCAAAATAGAGTTTAATGGAATTCGAGCAAATAAATATTTTCCTCACGTAATTTACGTAAATTTTAATATTTTATTCTCTGAGGGTAATTGAAAAATAATTTAAAATAAAAATAACTTTTTATTGCAATGGAATATGATCAGTATGCAATGGGTCTTCATCTATTTTTATTGTGAAAAATTTCGTTGTGGCTTCGGAGGTATAATTTTCATTTTATTGCCTTATGCAGCTCGGACTCAGTAATAAAAAGGGAAAAAAGTTTAAACGCTAGTCGAGTCATGTAAGTTATAGGTACCTAAAAAATGCCCCGCGAAATCTCAAAGTAACAGTGCAGCTCCGGGTCATTATATCTAGCCTCATCGAATCTCAATCTAGCCTCATCAAACCCAAATAAGCCTCAATCAAGCCTCACTTAGCTAAAAAAGCATTTTGAGCCTCAAATAATGCTCATAGAGCCTCAATGAGCCTCAAATGATGCTTAAAAGGCCTCAATGAGCCTCAAATAATACTAATCGAATTTAAATTACATTTGATCGAACTCGTAAAAATATTATTATTATTATAGATTCATTGAGTCGAGACTAGGTTCATTTGAGGCTAATCGGAGCTTATTGAGGATCTGTGAACATCATTTGAGGCTCAAAATGCTTTGAGGCTTGATTGAGGCTTATTTGGGTTTGATGAGGCTAGATATCATGACCCGGGGCTAAATGTATTTTAATAAGCCACGAAAGATAGATCCTGCTGCATACTTACTAATTAGCATAGAATCAATAAAGATATTTTTTTATACGTCTTTCTCTGTAAAAAATTTGTAAACTGAACGCGGATTAAATCTAAAGTGAGTACGAAGGAGATTTTAAAAAAATCCAAATCACTCCGAAATTATTCCGATGGAAAAACAAAATCCATGCTCGGAGTGATTTTTTTCTGAAACTCCGAAACTCCAAGTGGCGAAATGAATCCAGATTTAAATAACATCCGTAAACACTTCAAATTCACTCCCGACTTTTACAGAATACATATCGACGTTCTAATTAGCAAATTTTGTCTAACTCCATTTCAGAAAATCCTTCATTTATGCGAAAAAAAAAGTAATTTAAAATTTTTTTTTTCATCTAAAAATCAATTTTATATCTAGTATATGTATAATATTTGTGTCTAAGTTACTAAAATAATATTTTTTCTGATTTACTATCTGAAAATTGCATAGAATCATCTACTAAAAAATATTAAGTTAGACAATTTACTAAAATATTGAAATTTTATTAGTAAAAATATACTATTTCTTACCGTAAAGTTTTAATTTTCATATGAAAATACGAGATGTTGATCTGTGTAAAAGAATACGTTAAGCGTAAAAATTTCAATTTTCCTTCTACCGTTTTTACTCTCTCTATTCACTTTAACGATTTCATTATTTTAAAAACTGTATGAATATTTTTTTCTATTTTGTTTTAATGTAATTAGTTAACAAACTCGTTACAAATTACTAAAATAAATTGAGTTTTTTCGTGCAGAAAATTAATTTAATCTTGATGAATGTGTTCTCTGTTGAAAAGAAATTTAATATTTAAAATTTTTTTAAATATTGTTCTATCATCCAAACAAAATTTAATTAAATTTCACATTATTATCATGATTATTTGCATTAATTTAAATTATCATTTGCTATCGACTTACATATAAAATGAAAATAATTATTTTGTTTACAAATCATCTGTTCTACTTATTAGTAAATTCGAAGTGAAAGCGGAGCGGATGACTGTCTATTTATTTAATTCCCTCGAAGTGAAATTCACTCCTAAAAGAAGTTTATTTTAATATTAAAATTCCGAAACGGAGTGAATGCGGATTTAAATAAAATCCAAATCACTCTGTTCAAAAAACAAACTCCCTATTTACTCAGTATGCAGAGTGGTTTTTGTAACAACTCCAAAACTCCGAGTGATGAAGTGAATTCGCTTTGAAATAAAATCACACTCCCAATTTTTTTAGTGTATAAAAAAAAATCGGTCTGTCGGTTGACCCTGCGGGCCAGCCCCAAAACTTCCTGCGTATGTCGAGCTCCTTGAGCTCGAAAAATGGTAGTAGGTACGTTTTCGAGCTCTTCGAGCTCGAAAATACTTTTGTATGCTTTTGTTTTCAAAAAATAACGTTTTTTACAATTTTCTCTACAACGATATCTCTCGAACGAATAAACCGATTGAGACGTTTAAGGTGGCAATCGACGCGTTTCATTGAGTTCTATAACTGATCAAATTTTTAAATTGATTCATCGAGTCGTTTTTGAGAAATTTTCAAAATACTAAAAAAAAATAATTTTTTTAATTCTTTCGACAACGGTTTCTCTTGAATGAATTAACCGATTTTGATGTTTGAGGTGGCATTCGACGCGGCTTATGAATCTCCAGAGCCCAGTCCATTTTGAAATTAATCCATCAAGCCTGTAAAAAGTTATCCAAAAACAACATTTTTGAAAAAAGTTTATTTTTGGAATATCTCCGAACGAACCCTACTGATCAAGCTCAATTTTTTTCAGCTTCGATATTAAAAAACTGCGTCGAATGACACCTTGACGATCAAAATCGGTTGATCCGTTCAAAAGTTACAGATACATACATACATACACTCGGACATCATCGTGAAATTAGTCAGAATAGCTTCCTAGGACCTCAAAACGTCGACATCTGTTGGAATTTCGATTTTCACAAATCGGACTAAAACCAATAACTCCCCGAATTTTCGAAAATTTGCAATTTTCCTAGCGGGAAGTTAAAAAAAATAATCAATGAAAAGTTTGCTGACTAACGCTGAAAGTTTCAAACAAAATTTAATTAACTACATTATTGAGTTAATAATAAACAACAAATAAAAAGTCCTAATTATCCACTTAATAAATTACGTAAAAAAAAAAAAAAAAAAAAAAAAAAAAAAAAAAAAAAAAAAAAAAAAAAACACTTCAAACTGGTACAATATCACGTTTGAAGGACTCAAACAAAGTTTAAATGTTAATAACAGTCATAAAGTTCTTTTTTCTTTTATACTGTATCTCTGTTTTATTTATTCTTTTTTTATTTTTTTTTTAATATTTTTTTATGCTTACTGATGGACAAAGTCAGCAAGCCAGGTTTCCTACTAACTCTTGTTGACGTTGGAAAATAACTTACGCTTTAATGAATAATATTGTAATTCATGTAAAACAGTTTGAAAAGCAATGTCGTTCGTTTCACCTTCACTAGCAAACTATTTTTATATTTTTTATCTATTTTATTCGACCCCTAACTTATGACGTATCTCCATTAGAAAGAAAAAACTTTTTATTACGCTTCACGTGACTCTCAACAGTAAAACAGATCGGAAATTTTCTACCACTGTAACTAAGGGAATAACAATTAATATTATTTTACTTGGAAATAACAAAAAACTTTGACGTGTTATTAATATTGTATTCTTTAATCCATATACTAATTAAAATTAAAATTAATCATTGTCGTCTATTTATCTACTGATTTATAACTGCAGTCTGTTATAATTTTTTTTTTAATCAAATTTATTAATTAATAATTTATATACAATGGAAACAATGGGAGAAAAAAGTTTCCATGATTTTTAAAGATTTTTTATAATAATTTGATTAAAAAAAAAGATAATTAATTTAATGACATTTTAAATGCCTCAGACATAAAAAACAAGCACAAGAAATAAAAATAAAATTTCTTAAGTAGTAACTGCATTATGTAGTCAGACAAAAGGTAATTTTATTTTGGTGTACATGAAACTTAATTATTTGATACAAAAGAATAAAATTTACAAAAATAGTTTCAGTAAAAACAAGTAGAGATTGCAAAAAGAAAAAATTTAAAGAGGGTAGTGAGTCGTAAGAGGAAAATAAAATTGAATTAAACAAAAAAAATTTTAAAAAAGAGTAACGAATAGAAGCCGAGAGAAACCACTGGTCGAGAGCCACTTGGTAGAAAAAAAGCAGCCAGAATTATTAGAGTATAATTTTTGTTAAAATCCTCTCACGGATTACGCGCAGGTGATTCAAGCTAATTGCTATCGCAAGCTCAGGAATCCAGAGACCCAAAGAGTAATTTAGCCGAAAGGGAAACCGGAAAACTCGAGTCAACTCAATCTACACTCGGTCAGGTCAAAAAGTATTAATACATACATGTCATAGTTCATTGAGATGTATGACTGGATAGACTTTAACATGCTTTCGTTGCTAACTTACCACCGAGTAACGATAATATTATAGTAGGGGATTGATGGGGTCGATGAAATCGCATCTGGGTTGTGGTGGATCAGTGGTTTTAGGGATATACTCTATCTCTTTATTCCTTTACTCTCGTTCTCGCTCTGCTACTCTACTCCACAACTATAGTTGGCTGTACTGCACCGCATATCGTGTATATTACAGGCAGTAATGGAAACCCAGGCTAGAGCGAACGACGTGCGACATTGCACACGAATAATCGACCATCATTATGGATCCAGAATACATATGAGACGGCTTTTGCCTGGCTACTGTAATCGGAACTAAGTGATTAGGTAGCTCATGATTAAACTCACACATTCATTAATGTCACGACTCTTTAATAAACAAAATAAATTGGGTGTAGGAATACATTGCATTATACAAACTTATTCGCTTATAATTTATTTTTTCTTCACAAGCATCTACACTGTAAAAAATTGGGAGTGAGTTAGAGGTGATTACACTCAAAGTTTCGGAGGAAAAAAAAATTACCCCTCGTACGGAGTAAATAGGGAGTTTGTCTTTTCAGCGGAGCGATTTGGAGTGGTAGGGCAGAGCGGCCCCCCTAAGCCAATTATTACTTTTTCTGGCTGTCAACTATCAGATCACTTTACTTTTGTCCAATATCGAACAAATTTATGGACATTTTGCAGAAATTCTGAAGAAAAAATTTTTTTTGTGGGGCAGAGAGACCCCCCTTCAAAAAGTGATAAATTTTTTTTTTTGAAAATTGTTTTCATGGTTTCATGTTTCAAAAAATAAATTATTATTTTCGAATATTTTTAGTGGCCAAATTTGCCCCAGCTGTGGCGAATCAGCTGAAAAATGGATTAATATATTCAATTTTTTTTAATTTGACGATAAAAATTTGAGAGAATTATTTCTTCAGAATTTTTGGCTGGCCCATTTTGCCCCTGGTGTTTTGTGTAGGGCTAAAAATGTGCAAATATATCGGATTTATAGTAATTAAACGAAAAAAAAAAAATTTTTTTTTATCAAAATTTCAGAGGAGCCGCTCTATCCCCCCCCCCCTCCTCTGTCGATTGTATTTATTCAGAGTTTAAATATTAAAATATATTCCTTTGAGGATCGAATTTGACTCCGAAGAGATTAAATAAGTAAACAGTCATCCGCTGTGCATTTAATCCGCGTTCACTCCGCAAATTTGTTACACTGTAAATAATTCTGACCAATCATAGGTATACACTGTAAAAAATAATTTGAAAATTACAATACAAAAGATATTGAATTTTCATAAGTAGATATTTGAATTGTATTTTCAATAAAAAAAGCTTCAAATTTAATGTACGTAATTTAAAAATCAAGCTGGTATTTAAAATTAAGAAAAAAAATATGAATTTTAATAAACGTACTTAAAATTTATACTTATTCTTTAAATTTTCAAAGCAAGCATTGAAAATTCTAAGACACATTGAATTTTAATAATTCCATTTGAAATTTCATAATATTTATTTGAAAATTCAAATACTTGTATATGAAATTTCTGCGCGTGACGTGCTGCGCGTTCAGTAATCAAAGATTGTGTTTTAATACTAATTAGTTAAATATATAATAAATTTGAGTAATGTGAGCGGTGTACATCAGACTTTATTGTTGTAAAGTTTTTATTTCCTCGATAATATAAAGTAAATAAAACTTGTGACCGAACTGAACATCATTGACAGTATATGTACTGTATACAGTATTAATTGTGATACAGCATAATGCTAATAAACATAATATAGTTTTATAGTGATTTAAATATTAAAATGTGATTCAACTCTAAAATATTTATTTAACTTCTACTTTTTTAAATGTTTAAGAAAAAAAATATAATCACCCGCTATATTAAATTATATTATAACAATGGTTAATAAAAAAAAAATTTATAACGTTCTTCTTAAGAAATTGATGACAGCTTACAAAATTTTGAAGTTTTATCAATAAACATTTTGTTACTTAAGATACCTAATAGTCTTTAATTTCCATGTAACCATACACTGTTAAAAAAATTGTTTGAATTTTCAAAACATTGTATATAACGCAATAAACATATACAATTGTGTTTGAAATTTCATTGTAACGATCGTATAGAATTTAAAATACTCGCTTTTGAATTTTCAAATAAACGCTTCAGATTTTCATATACATCTATATGGAAATTAAAAAGAGAGAATTTGAAAATTAAATGCAAGATATTTGAATATTAAAAAAATTGTATTTGAAAATCCAAAGTGTTGATTTGAAAATTCAAAAGCATGTATTTTAAATTCTATATGAAATTAGTAATGAAATTTCAAGCACAAATGTATGTGTTTATTGCGTTATATACAATGTTTTGAAAATTCAAACAATTTTTTTAACAGTGTAAGAGCAATTTTTCCCATATGATTTATCACGTGGGTTATAATTGCTGGATTTAAATAACGCTTTAGTCAATACAACCATGATAAAAAATAAAATTTTACTAGAGTAAATAGTCAAAGTAAATATCGAAATAAATATAACCGATAAAGAGAGAAAAGTGGAAAATGTTTGATGAATATAAATTTAAAAGCTTTTAAATATGAAAATTGATAGCTTACGACTTCACATTCGAAGAGTAAAATAAATAGCAAAATCCTTTGAAAAAACAAAAAAAAACTTTTTTGAAAAACCCATATCGCGTAATTTTTTAATAAATAAATAACTTGGGCATTTTTTAAATCACTCGAGTGTTGGCAAGAATAAAAACAGAAAAAAAGCTTGAAAATTTATAAACTCGGAAAGTAACGGTAACCTTGTAGTTTAGTTGAGACCTTCCCACTCTACTGCAATGAGATGCACTGCGGCTAAAGTACTTCCCAAACAGAGGGTAAAAATTTTTTTTAAATTGAAAAACAAAATAAAATTTTTATTATGAAAGTTTTAATAGATATGGTATAAATTAAATAGTATGTTTTAATGTGCGTACGGGGATTAATGTATTTTATGGCGGATGTATATTGTACAGGCGACAATGCTAAACAAAATGAATTTCAGTGTGGATGTACTACTGATGCTAGCACTAAAGTAAGGGTCGTATTGGTGATACGGTTGAATGCACTCACTCATATACTGCAACATACCTCATTTCTAACTGAATACATCGAGGGAGAAATTAAATACTGATTAAATTCACCGCAACAGAGCAACCGTGAGACAACCAACCGGACCTCCGATACCTATTTATATACCTATATATACAATACAAAATGTTGGCTCTTTTAGAGCAGTCGGATACCCAGCCAGAGGATAACCCCGTTACGATACTATATACTATACTATCCGCGTTACGGTTACGAGTATACGACACACAGCGGGATTATACTGAATTCGGACCGCGTTCGGCCAAACATAAATGTATTTAGATAGATATACATATACGTATATATATAAAAGCGGGTGTGAGTTTAAGTGTGAGTGTATGTACGTAAATTTGATTGTCCCGCGTTTCCGGTACGACAATTAATTGTGAATGCACACGGATGAGTCCAAAGGGATGAAACTTTGCGGGTGAGAAAGACAGGGCGTTGAACGGAAAACGTATTTTTTTTGTATACATATATTTATAAAAGAGTATAGAAAAAAAAATACAAATGACTTTAATTTCAATTCGGACAGTATTTAATTAAATTATTTTTTTTAGAAAAATTTCGGAAGGAAAATAATAATTTTAATGTAAATAAAAATATTTTATAAATTTTTTTGTGAAAAAAAGTGTTTCTAAATTGTTGATTGTTAATTTGAACAGACTTTATCGAACTTTATTGATTTTGCATTTGAAAATTACAATTACTTCCAAATATTACAAATAAATGAAATAAAATAAAAAATCGTTGTTTTTCACTTTTGGAACGAATTCAAAAAATAAAAACTAAATTGATTGAAGTTAAAAACAAGTAATTTATTTTTAAAAAATTCAATTAATTTATTTTTTTAAAAAAGGTAAAAATATATATAAATTCAAAATATTTGTCAGAAAGAAAATTGAATAACAAATATAAATATCCAAAATAGAATTAGATGTGTCTCGAAATTGCACTTTATTCCCGAGAGGCATGCACCGAGCCGTGTAATTGAAAAACAACATACAGAGATGTGATTTCTCAAAAAAAAAAAAAAAAAAATAAAATAAACAAAAAAAAGCGGTCACATTAATCTCTATAAAGATTGTCTGTTAGGCAATTTAAAAAAAATGTCAAGCTGATGTTGAATCAAGTGATTGACTCGCTAAGCCAAAAAACTTTCCTTTTACTTTTTTTTGTCATATATATTGTATCTGAAAAAACTACCCGAATGGGAATTCACGTTTTTCTTTCTCACCCATCTCATTTTCTTTAACATATATATACATTCTTTATTCTTTATTCACTTCCTGTTTATCGTAACAGTCTAACTTTAGTCGCTTTATCGTGTGGCCCGTTTTGGTAATACTTTGCTGGATGAGTAATGTTTTGGCTGGAGATCTAGAACATGCAAGTACAGGCCGTTGGTCTATATCCCAGGGCTTATCTGTAAATCGAGGTCCACTCTGCTGCTTCAGAGCTTACAGATAGACACTATTTGAAAGATATCATCCGAGTTGGCGGCCAATTTTTCATAATAATTTATTTATAATCGATTTTATGGATTCAAAAAAAAGTTTTAACTTATTGTTTTATTTGCAATCGAACAAAAAATGTATATAGAGTACATTTAAGTCAGAATAAGCCAAATAACTTCAAGTTAAGTTCGGAAAAAAATCACTTATGGTTCCCATTGCAGTTGAAAAATAAAAATTTTGGCATTTCGCTCCAAATCCTTATATGTACATATATTTTATTCATATGATGAAACTAATGGGGAGCTTTGTAGCAATAAACATTAATTAATAAAAAAAAGATATGATAAATGATTTTTTTTATTTATCGTCATTTGTAATATCTCCCGGAACAAATTAACAATGGGGAGCTGCTACGCAATCGAAAAGATTTATTGATCTTTGAGTTTGATTAGATTTTAATTTTAGTTAAATAGTTTTGCTTCGTATACAATAATTTTTTGTCAGAACACTCAACTCGCCTTTTGGACTCAGTAAATCATCAGAAACTCGCGAGTTAGAAGATAGTTTTTGACATCTCTAAAAAAAAAAAACGAACGAACTTCGAGAATGGGATTGAAACCGATAACTTCACTTTTTTTAAAAATTTTTCATTTTCTAAGCGAAAAGTTGAAATTTGTACAAACAAAAAGATTATTTATAATAATAATAGTTAATATTACTAAGGAATTTTAATATTAACATACTTTCATTATGTTAATCGAAATTTTATCACTGGTGAATAAATTTTTTAAATATGCTGACACTCTTTTCTAGTTTGCAAACTATTAAAAGATACCTATCGAATAATAAAACAAAATAAATTATGCATTTGACCGTTTTTTTTTCTTTTATTAACTATAAGTATACTGTCCTTTCCAAATATGTCGACTAGCTTATTGGTCTCATAAAGAAAAGAGAGAAATTAAAATTTAAACTTAAAAAAATTGGATTATGAATAACAAAAATTATAAAGAATAAAAAGAAAACAAAAATCAGCTCTTAAAAATTTGGCTCCTACACAGTAAAAAAGGATTCGTCAAAATTGACACTTGCTGCGTGTAAAACGATCGATTGACACTTATTTATATGTTATTTCAGCGTACGTCGTTTGTTTTGAAACAGTTACACTCGTGTATGTTAAAAGTAACACGTTATGAGTGTAAAAATCTTCGAAAACGTAACCTTCAATTTTAACACACTTATGTGTTATTTGCAACACTTGAAGAGTGTTGAATTTGACATACGCTTTTGTGTTACTTGGACACTTCTTAAAAATGTTTTTCACATTATTTAATGTAAAGTTAAAATCAATGAATTAATTGTAGTAATTGATTCTTCAGCAATTAAATATTAAAAATAACGATATTATTAGTAATAGTAATATAAATAAAACTAAAAATAAAAAAAAAATAGTAATAATAATATTACGTATTTTTCAATATATATAATATCATCTATTATTTATCTTCAATATTCAAATATGTATAAAAAAATTACTATAAATTCTCTCACAATAACAAAAATAAAATAATTATTTTAATATCAAAAAAATAATTACATTTTATCAACATTAGTTTAAAAGTTTAGGTTATGTATTTTAAAAACGATTGCAAATTAAACAGGCGATATTTTTAATACGTCATTTTTACTTGAAATTTTCTGAGAATTCTTTTGTGATGGTCGAGATTATTTTTAACATATTTTGTGTGTTGATTTCACAGTAACACATAAAAAGTGTTACTCTCGTATAAAATAACATTTTTGTGTGTTAAAAAATCAATCGATTGCGACAGTTGAAACAAGATAAATATTGTATGTTAAATTGGCACACAAGAGTGTTGAAAATTCAACACTCAGAATTTTAACATACGCTTTTTTTTACACTTTGACGATTCGTTTTTTACTGTGTACTTGATTTCAAAATTGAGTGGTCGACCATTAGAATAACTTTTGAAATATACTTAATCAATTTTATGAATAGCAATTTATCAAATTTCATGTAAGCAAACGCTGAGCCAAAAAACTGTGTCATATTCATTTAGTAAATTAATTTAATACGAGAGTGATGTCGTATAATAATTTTCATTAGTTCACAAAATAAAGGCAATAAATTTAACGTATTTTAATTGAGACATCAAACGATTGATATATTTGCCGAATAATTATTAATTAACCGCATTGGACAAAAGAGTCAAATTATTTGAATTATAAATCCCAGTATACAATTGATCATAAACTTTAATTAATGTCAGTATAATATAGTTACAAACGAAAAATGAGTATATAAATATATCCACTTAATATACAATATCAATTCATAATTAAATTCCAATTTAATTATGATTCAATTGTAATTTAATAACGCCGCATAATAATTCGTTCATAAATATAGAAGTTATTGAATTCTTTATACATATACATTCATGTATATGTATATATATAATGCAAATATATGTATAGATGTATATTTGTAAAGTAATTAAAGTTGTAGAGAAGTATATAGTACAAGTAAAGCGACTACTCTTAAAAGAGTCCAAAATGTACTACTGCAGTGGTTTAATTACTCTACTAACTCTCGCGTTTGTCTAATTGCCCTTACTCTTAAGCTGGAAAACAGTGGCATGAATGACAATTTTTAAAACTTTCTTTTATTTAGTTCGCACATTAACATGCTCGAAAAAAAATATGAAGAAAAAAATTATCTTACACTTTTTTTATCTTTTGCGACCAAAAGTTTAAATTCTACGGTCTGATACCCCCAGGTTTTGCTCATTCTCAGCCGGAAAAAATTTTTCCACAACAGAGTTAGATTGATAATAGAATTTTCCGGGTATACTTACCGCAATTCATATTGTAAATAAAAGAAAGAAATAATAATAATAATAATAATAATAGAAATAAAAGGTGGAAAAAAATTCTTACCAGGTCACGTGCTGTGAAGTAATCCCAGTCGGTGGGGAATTGCTTGCATTTCTCAATAGAACTCTCCTGTTCTTCTCCTTTTTTTTTTTTTTTGTATTATTATTATTTGTATTTTTTTATTCTCTGCTCTACATTCAACTCTCACCCTGCGGTGTAGTTTTTTTATTTTACCTAACTCACAAATAACATACGTGAATAATTATCCGAACTTTATTTCCCTAAAAAAATCATTAAAATCGTCGAGGTAAATTAAACAAAACTTGGAAACTTTTTGCACTTAAAAAAAAAAATGAAAAATTAAATTGATATTTTTTAAGGAAAATTAAATTTTATTAAAAGTATATTACACTTAACACGATTAAGTAGGATATACGAAGGACGAGGTAATGAAAATTCACGACAGTACGGAGCAAACACGACCGACACTGCTCGCACGAGGTGCCAGTATGGACCGCGTAAGGGTGGCTGTGAGACTGAGATCTGATCGTAGAATCGTAAATGCGCGGGCGCGCGCATTCATGTTGTCACATATATATAGATATTTATATACCTATATATTTATAAACGTACATATATATCTTTGTACCTTGATATTAACACATAGTGTGCTTGCATGAAACGCAAAAGCAATCCCCGCAGTTTAGACATGGATAAAATTCGCTGAGTAGTTATGCTTCATAATGACACTGATCCAGTGACAGTGAACATTAAAATTACTCATAGTTATTATCCGAGCTATTTAATTACAGACTACACTCCGTATCATATAGTCTGTAATACAATAAACATTGTACTCATGTTGGACAATCAAAAGTTGTCATATTAACTAAATTTTGTTATATCAAATAATTAATAAGATGTTTTAAATTTAATTAAATACACGGAAAGAAAATTATAGGGAGTATTCCTATGCATTATAGGAATGGTTCCTATAATGGTATAGGAATTGTACCCATACTATTATAGGAATGGTTCCTATATATTATAGGAACCACCCCTATACCATTATGGGAACCATTCCTATACTATTATAGGAACTATTCCCATAATGGTATAGGTATCATTCCCATAATTATAGAAACTATTCCTATAATAGTATAAGAACCATTCCTATAACATTATAGGAAAGGTTCCTATAATTTATAGGAATGGCTCCTATAATTTACAGGAGTCGTTCCTATATATTATAGGCACCATTCCTATAATATTATAGGAACCATTCCCATAAATTATAGGAACCACCCCCATACCATTATGGGAACCATTCCTATACTATTATAGGAACTATTCCCATAATGGTATAGGTATCATTCCCATAATTATAGGAACTATTCCTATAATAGTATAAGAATCATTTCTATAATATTATAGGAATGGCTATAGTTTATAGGAATGGCTCCTATAATTTACAGGAGTCGTTCCTATATATTATAGGAACCATTCCTATAATATTATAGGAACCATTCCTATAATATTATAGGAACCATTCCTATAATATTATAGGAACCATTCCTATAATATTATAGGAACCATTCCCATGAGTTATAGGAATCATTCCCATAAATTATAGGAACCATTCCTATAATTATAGGAACCATTCCTATAATTATAGGAACCATTCTTATAATTATAGGAACTATTCCCATAATGGTATAGGTATCATTCCCATAATTATAGGAACTATTCCTATAATTATGGGTTATATTCCTATATCTATAGGGCGTATTCTCATAATTTATGGTCGTCATTCCTATACTGGTATAGGACGAAATTTCACAAAATTATAGGAACCATTTCCGTAATTTCCTTTCCATGTAGTAGAATTAACAGACAAAGGAAACTTCATTGTTGTCATCGGATTAATTTATATAAAGGAAATATATTAATAATAATAATAAGATAAATAAGTGAGCTTAAATTTAACCCAGTTACCCGTTGTACTTTCAACGCGACTTAGGGGGCCTTGTCTTAATGTCTCTCTTTGCTTCAACAAAAATGGATATTGAACGAAATGAGATTGAAATCCACAGAAGGAATAGAGAACGACGAGGACGATAACCAAGAAGGAGAACAAGAAGCAGGGGTAAGGAAGAAGAAGTAGGAAGAGAAAATGAAAATGGAAAATTTTGTTAAGCAGCTTACGTATAGAAGCAAAATCTAATAATAAATCTTTGAAGGATCTTGTTTTCTGTTCTGTTATAGAAAAGCCTCTTTGGCACTAGTCCAAAGGCCAATTAAATGTTGTTCACTCGTTTCTAACTGTAATCATACATTTTTTAACCTGAGCAAAAATAAAAATAATAGTCCATAAAGATAGAATAAAAAAATTGTTGGGGTATACATTGCAGAAAATTTTTGTGTAATAATTGCCCCCGAAGAGTTTACTCGGTGAAGTGTAGAATAACGGTGTAAAAAATCCTTGGTGTAAATTATCCATCTGTGTAATTTTAACGCGGTGTAATAAACTTTCATACGCTATTTAATGTTACTCGTTATGATTTTGATTAATAAGCAATAAATGATCATCGAACCTTTTCAACTGTTTAATCAATTACAAAATTGACTTCATTGAGATATCAAATAGTATTTTAAACATTTCAATATTTTTATGATTATGTTCTTAACGCAAATTTATCATAAATTACTCATTAGCACTGTAAAAATCGGGAGTGAATTCAGGGCGATTACGGATTTTATTTAAATCCGAATCCACTCCGTGACTCGGAGTTTTTAAAAAAGTCACTCCGAATACGGAGGGAATAGGGTGTTTGTCGGTCTGGATTTTATTTAAATCCGCATTCACTACGATTCGGAGTTTAATATTAAAATAAACATCCCTTCGGAGTGTAGTTAAATTTGAGGGGATTAAATAAATAATCAGTCATCCGATCCATATTCACTCCGATTTAATTAGCGTTTACCCCGCAAATTTTTTACAGTGTACTCACTTAACAGCGTAAAAATTATTTCTTAATTCGCTCCTCCTAAATTTAATACGATACTTAGTGCAATGTTCACACTAAAATTTTTACACCTAGTCGTTTACACTACATCGAGTCCAGTAATTCTCTACGGTGTATAATTTAATAATTAAACTCCTGAAAAAATATTTTCTTGATAAATTTAATTTCACCCTCTTGATTTGCCTAATAAATAATTTCAAATGAACTGTAACATTATTTAAAATGTATAATATTACGTTTAATTTATCGAATCACGTTTGAATTCAATAAAATAATTAGAGTTATTGATTTACGGTGGGAATTTACGTGGCAAAGATTTTCTCATAAGACTTAGTAACTTCCTGTTGGCGTTATATTTCAGGCACAATAATAAAATCGAATATTTGCGGCTTGAGAGCAGTAAAGACATAAAAATAAAGTGAAAGTGAATCTAAAAAATGAGGAAAAGAAATAAAAAAATAATTTGAAAAGGGAATGAGAAAAAAAAATACAGCAAAAGCTTCTCGAATGTCCGCCTACCCAAGACTGCTATCCCCAAGTATAATAAATGTGTTTCATTAAAAGCAACCTAGAAGGCCCCTGTACGATCTAGTAGTTACAATAATATTATAGCCTTTCCTTAGCTTCCTCTGCAGTTACCGGATGCATAATAAACACAATTTACAGTTAATGCGTGCAAACGCATAAGGTTTAAGCTACTTGCTAATTTAACTTGCGCCACCATATGTTACTTCCTATGTTTTTATTTTTATTTCTTATTACGGTTAGATCTTTTTGTGTACTAAAATAACCGTTACGAAAATTACATTTAATTGAGACACAACGTGTTCGCATTGACATCATGCTTTGTGTTATGATTCAACTCATGCATACCAAGTGCTTTGAATTCAAAGTATACGTTTTGGTGTTTATATTGTTGGTTTGCTCGGCAAGACGAGACGTTTTGAAAGTGGAGGACAGACGGGAGAACTTAGCTTAGCTTAGTTGGTTTTGACCTGCTCGAGGCACCAATGGTATAATCAAAGAAGTTAAGATATATGACACTAGTCATACGAATAATATATTCATTATTATATTATTATTATTATTAATGTTATTGTTTTTCTAGTGTTTATTTGTTGTTTTGGTAAACTCAAAACTCGGAATTATTTGTGTACAAATAGAGAGTGTATTATATAGAGTGAAAAGTCTTTTATGTTTGCAAAAGTAAAGGTAGACATTAAACGGCAAGTGAGAGTAGACCCTTCGGTTAAACCTTCGGGCTTTAGGGTCAACAATCCTCTTTACTCTTTACTCTTTGACTTATGTAATCCTCGGGGGTATGCTCGAGGGGATTTAACTTTCAAACGATTATTTATTGGTAATTTTAAATATATTTATGTCAGCTGTTTTTGTATAGTTGTTGAGATAAAAGATATTTTTTACGTACGAAAAAAAATTTATTTTATTTTTACAACTTCACTCAGTCTCATGACATTAAATTCACTCCCTGTTTAAAAATAATGATTGAAATAATTAAAAATGATGAAATTCGAATTCTTTTCAATAATTTCAATTCTGTTGTTTGTATATATAGATATACAGTTTGTATGGATTGACCGCTTCTCAATTCATTTCAATCAGTATTTTTAACCAGGGCTTTTTTTTTCAACTTTCCGCAATTAAAATTGAAAATAAAAAAAAAATAAGATTTTATTCGGTCCGATTTTTGAAAATGGAGTTTTCATCAGATCTCAATGTTTTGAGGTGATAGGAAGCTATTCGTAATTTTGACTATTTCCGGATGGACGTCTGCCTGTGCAAGCTAAAAGGTCCAACCGCTTTTTGAGCTCGAAGATAAAAAATTTACAAATAATAATAAAGTTTTGAAGCTGAGAGAACCCGAAAACAACGGGAAGTTTTAGAGTTCGCCGATAAAGTCAACCGTTTTTTAAATTTTTGTTTTATAGATGCGCACAATTTGAATCAATCCTCCATTTTGTAGATAAAAACTATTATAAATTCAAATATGAAAAATTTTTTATTGCTACTGATTTTTTTGTTGAAAAATCCACTGATTTATTTCATAATGAAAAAATTAAACAAAAATTACTAAAAATTTTATCTCTATGATCATGCAGGGGATAAAGATCTCCATGGATAAAAAAAAAGTTTATACTGTTGTTCGTGAGATGAGCTTTTCTCGTCAATTATCCGAACGACAATCATGATAATCCTCTTAACAGATTGACACTATCCGGTGCCATCGGTAAATTTATCACTGTTACCCTAAATCTTGACGTTTGAGATTCAACTTTCACTAGTTTAATAAAGCAACTCAATAAAAAAAAGTGAATTAAATTATCTAAAAATATACTCAACAGAAGAATGCAATAAATAAAAATATTGTAAAAGTAAGACCCAGCAATAAATATATGGTTGTAATAGGCTTTAAAATGAATGGAATAAAATCGATAGATACTCATCGACTTAATAATAATCAAATAGAAATAAAAAGTATAACAATAATAGGATAAAAGAGAAGAGGATTTCTCATACATTGATGTATCCATTGACGTATGAAGAAATGCTTCTATAAATTCGGTTTTTTATAATAAATATTGATGTATAACAGAAAATAATAATAAAAATAATAACAGAAGCTCGGAATACACCTGAAAAATGACACAAGTCTTCAAATTTAACAAAATGAATGTAATTTCTCCTTATTATCCCAAGCATTTATTTAAACAAAAAGTTGAAACTTGAAATAGTCCAAAACAATTTCAATTTTTTGTTTTCTTAATATCTCACATGAGGTCAAATTAATCTAATATACCGCCCTCCTGAAAAAAAAAATTTAATGTTAATACTAGACGTTATTGATTAATTGCTTAAAAAAAAAAAAAAACAGAAAAGGGGTTAACTCGTAGGCTAACTTTAAACCTTCCCGCTATTTTTGAGCTCAGAAAGCTTGATCATTGCTAAACTTTTGAGCTCTTGGAGGTCAAAAAACGATTGGACCGAAAAAACAATACTTATAGTTGAAAAAAATCTTTGGAAAAAATCGTCCGATTTGCTCGTGCTCTGCGGCAATCGAAAAAGATTTTTATTTCTTGTATAATTCGTAAACTACTCAACCGATTAATTTCAAAATCTGATCAGTTCTCAATTTTAATGCTTAATATTGCCGCAATGCACGTTCAAATCGGTTAATGCATTCCAAATATCGTCGGACAATAAAAGTTTTCACACAAACGGCCGGATGTCCCGGAGATCTAATAAAAACTCGATTTTCTACTCTCTAAATTTGAAATAGTGACACTTTCACTGTTTTTTTCTAGTGATCAACTAATTCACTAGAAAAAAGTGAATTTTATGTATAAATAGTGAAAATTTTACTTGTTACACTGTAGATTTAAAACATTACTTTTTAATAAGTAATTATCATTTGAACTATTTACTACTAATAATTACAGCGAGTTTCATTGTTTTCATAAGAGCATCAGTTCACCGGGTAAATGAGTGTATATGCACTAATTCTAAGTGGCCAACTTTTAGCTGTGGCAAATAGTGAATATACACTGTGAATTGGTAATAATTCACTATTTCAGGTTTAAAGAGTAAAAAATACAATAATTTAAATTATAATTATGAATTTTAATGAAAAACTAAACAAATATTATGATAATTATTTTATCTCAAATGGTGTTTTTAAAAGCATAAAATCTTCTATCATTTCCTACTTACCCTTCTCATACTCATAAAGATCTTTACTTCCGCAGTGCATGCGAGCTTTAACTACTCCAAAGAGACTGCATATCCTTAATGTATTCATCTAAATTTAAATAATTCCAACTTCCTCATAAGTGAATAATTCAGAACTAATTACAATAAATATATGCCATTATTTCATTTAAATCATTAATAGAACGTTAATAAACTCATTTATTTAGTTTTCATAATTAGATTCAAATGCTAATGACACATAAATAAAGTAAGTTCATTAAATAGTTGGTGATAATTATGATTAACATAATGATTGACTTTTATTTTCAAATCGTTGATTTATAGGCTTTAATTTATGTTAATTCAACTATATAGTAAATGACGATATTTAGATTAACGGGTAAATATGCAAAAGTGAAGCTCTTCATATTACGTTCAGTAAAAATTTGCTGTGACTTTAGAGGATATTGACTTCATTTTTAATAGCTACTGGATAGATTTCGTATTGAATCAAAAGATATATGAAATATCAATTATTAAAGAATCTATTTGAGTTTGAAAACCGATAATCACTTCACCAAATTCGGCATTTCCATTTTCCAAACCCACGCAACTAAGATAGAGATTTAGCAACTACTTAATTTTATATCAGCTTCTATTAAATAAGTAACTGAATTATAGAATAGTTCGGAAAATATTATTGTAGGCCATAGAAAAATAGAGTCGCAACTTTCGCATATTTACCCAAAATAATCATGAGTTGATAAAATGTAAAATTTTTGAATATATATGAATATAAACCTGTAATTTGTAAAAATAATTACACAATGTAAACTTTAAGCCAGCACTGAATTATTATCAGGATTACTACCTCAATCTTAACCCTCTCCCTAATTGAGCAGTTGATCCTTAATGCCTTTGGGTCCTCACAGGATTGGTCGAATTTTCCCCCAAATTTACGCTAAATAAATGATTTTCAATTGAATAAATGTGTTTTATGAATTGAAATTTAAAAAATGAATTAATAAAATAACGGAAGTTTTGAAGATTTAAAAAAAAAACAAAGTAATCAAGTGTAATTAAATTAACTGAAATACATTTAACTAAATTAGTGACAGTGGGAAAAATTGAATCGAAGTCGAAAGCTGTAAAAAAACATGAGCTGAAAGTTGAAAATATAAAATACAATTAATGTTTAAAGTAATTTAATATTGAAAAGGGAACAAAAGTAAATGGAATATAGTTGAGGTAATAGAAACCAGAAGGATATCGTTTGCTATACAGACGTCAACTTATATTGAGTTTTGTCGATAAATCAATGATTATAAAAGACTTGAATAAAGTATGACTGTATATTTTAATTAATGGATAAAAATAACGATATAAATGGTATATTATATTATTGATATATTATCTCTGACGGTATCTTCAGGATCGGAGACCGTTCGGTCGTAATGAAGGAGCTTTCGATTAAGTGTTGACTCAAGAAAATCCCAGGATGGTAATATCTCATCTTCGCTAAGACCCGTTTCACTTCTTGACTGACGACTATTCGAGTTACTCCACTTGGGTGACTCCTCCCGGCTTAACATCTCATCAGATTTACTCTTAGCGACGAAATTCCCATCGGTACTAATCCGGTCCCACATCGTCGATGTACCTTTAATATTTAATTTAACGAACTCAATCTAATTGTCCATCTAATTTTGACGTAGTAATTATTTATACCTTCATATAGGTCACACATGACGAAAAAAACTATTTTTATGAATGTATGCAGAGATAAATTTAAATTATCAGAAGTAAAATAGATTATCCAATAATGAATATTTGAATATGAAGCCTTGTATTTTTTTTAGTTATATATTTTTGTCTTTTCACTTGAATAATAATTTATAACTGTTCAGAAAAAAAATTAAAACAAATTATTACTGACTATTTTTAAATTGAAAGAGAAATTCAACTAATGTGACACTGGTCTACAAATCATAGATAATAGTGACACTTGCTGTGAAGTTATCCTACGTGGCGTTGTGTTGACAAATGATATATTATATCTTAAAATGTTACTGTTTGAACTGTCAAATTATTTATTGTATATTACAATTTTATTCTGCTAAAATTAGTTTTTAAAATAAAACCGCGTATTCAAGTTTCTAGCACCACAAAAAGTTTTATTTTCATTATAAATTTTAATTACAGTCGGACCTCGTTATAAGGCTATTAGTTTCCCTCTCAAACTATCGCGATATCTGGTTTATAAAAAAGACTGAATTATAGTCTTATAACGAGGTCCGACTGTATTATAAAATAATAAAATACAGTACAACCTGGTTATAAGTTACTGTTAGGGGCTGTAAGACAAAAATTTCTTGGAAATGGCTTTCCCCTACTCTTATCATTTACTCGGTGATCGCTCAGTTTTCTGCATATGTAAGCGTCGTTTTCGTGTTTGTGTCCGCGTCCTTTTATAAGTTAGTCGACGTTTGTCATTTATCTATACGCACATACTTTAGTAACTTATAAAAGGACTGCAGAAGCAAACTCTTCAAGACAACCGAAAAACTGCGCTAGTGGAACTGGAGTGGGGGTAGTGTTTCGAGACGAGCGAAAAGAAATAGAGGGGAAGTAACTTATAACCGAGTAACTTATAACGAGGTTGTACTGTACATATAAATTAAATACTCAGAGAGTTTTATTTACTTTTCTATCGATTGGAATATTGAGTCAGAGGTCAATGTTCCATAGATCAAAAATAGTGTTACAACTTAAATCCACATAATCGCTTTAGTCACTCACTTTTTTTTCTTTATCATTTACATTTATATCAAAGTTTTATGAATATTTCTTCTAAATTTGAAGGTTTTTCATAAAAACTATTATTAAAACTCATTTTTATTTTAAATAATCCATTTTACATGACCATTATTATTGTACATGAAATGCATATTCATAAACTGAATGGAAATTTACCTCTGATACTATCCCAAACAGGATTTCGATTTCTCCTCAATCTATTTTTGCCGGCTGACCGAGTAGACGATGTCCAAGTGAGCATTGAAGTTGAATCCCATGCAGCTGGAATACAATTTCTCGGTCTCAATCCACGCGTTAATGTATCATGTATCTCCATTATTTCACGATGCAATTGCTTTTGATGTTCATCTATTATTCCACGCTGACGAGAGTTCGGTGATAAACGTGATAATGGTGTTTCAATTAATTCAACATCTGATCTGTGCGTTAAATATTAAAATTAATTCGGATTTGCATTTATCACATTTTTTTAAATAGCCACCGAATACATTAACGAGTGTGTTATATACGGAGAGATGTAAAACGAAGATCGGATGGTCAAGGTATTGAAATCCCTCGTAAATCCTAAGCGGATCACTAATAAAAATGGTATTAGCTAAATCAGCTATTTACACAATCGCCATAATTGGCGATAAGAACATCCTTTAAATCCCGGCAATGATTTTAAATAAATTTTATAATTGAACTGGTTCATTAGACCGTATTATCAAACACTGTGGAATACTATCTGCTTGAACATTCGATCAATTTTAATTACATAAACAATTGATTTATACAATTGTTCAATGTTTTATCTGCTAATGATGTTACATAAATTTCCCGTTTCGTCATCATTCGGTTAAAGATTAACTCAAATAATTAATTAATATGTTTAATAAATTATGTAAAATTTTAATTTATTTACGTCGATTCAAGTTATTAATTCACTATTGAATAAAAACATATGAATCATAAGAAAAATTAAATGCCAACTATTGATTATTTTGAAAGTTATCGGTTTTTTCAAAAAATGGTGTTGAGTTTATATTTAATTCATGACTTGATATATAATTCATATAAAATCTATATACGATAAACGATCGCATGTAAATTTATTCTTCAATAAAATGAATTTATTTATTCAAATAATTATGTAATTTCATTATATTTTATATGAATAATTTTTCAAATATTTTATTTTTAACATTGTCCGGCCAAACGATAATCTAACTCAGTTGATTAACTAATTAATCATATGTATCCTTTTTTTATTCAAGTTAATTACACATCGATGTTCTAAATAGCAAATTGTCTAACTCCATTTCAGAGTCCTCCATTTATGCGAAAAAAAAAGTAATTTAAAATTTTTTTTTCATCTTAAAATCAATTCTATATCTAGAATATGTATATTATTTTGGTCTAGGTTACTCAAATAATATTTTTTCTAACTATTAATATCGGAAAATTGCACAGATAACATAAAAAACTATTTTTAGTATTTTATATGACTCTTTCTTACACTTGAAAAACACTTTTACTTAACACAAATAAATGATATATTTCAGTCAAATTATAAAACTAGAATCAACTGTCATATTTTGATGTACCAAACATACTTATTTGTCATAAAGAAACATTTTAAAAAAGCTGCAGATAAGTTGATTCATTTGGGACAAATATTTTTTTTTCAGCGTACATGGAAAGAAAATTATAGGAAGTATTCTTATGTATTATGGGAATACTTCCCATAGTAGGGGAGCCCAAGCGGAGATTTCGGGATTTACTAAAGCGCGGCAGATTAATATACAGGGAGATACCTTGTACCCAGTTAAGTACCTCCACAAAACATGAGGCCCATATATAAGGCCACCCGTGAAGGATACAGGATCAAATTAGTAAAAAAAAATTGACCATCAGAAATTCTCGAGCGCGTCAGATTAAGGCAGGGTGAGCTAATTACATCCTAAAAAGTGTATATTCCATTAATCTGACAATTTGAGAGCGACATAAAAAAATGGGAGGGTAACTAAATTGTAAAAAAAAACGTCATCTCGACATTCTCGAGCGTAGCTAAATTTTTTTACAACTTAGTTGCCCTCCCCTTTTTTTACGTCACTCTCAAATTGTCAGATTAGTGGAATATACACTTTTTAGGATGTAATTAGCTCACCCTACCTTAATCTGACGCGCTCGAGAATTTCTGATGGTCAATTTTTTTTTACTAATTTGATCCTGTATCCTTCACGGGCGGCCTTATTTATGGGTCTCATGTTTTTTGGAGGTACTTAACCGGGTACAAGGTATCCCCCTGTATATTAATCTGCCACGCTTTAGTAAATCCCGAAATCCCCGCTTGGGCTCCCCTACTACCATAATGGTATGGGAATTGTACCCATACTATTATAAGAATGGTTCCTTTATATTATAGGAACCATCCCTATACCAATATGGGAACCATTCCTATAATATTATAGGAACAGTTCCTATACCATTATGGGAACCATTCCCATAAAACATAGGAATGCTTCCCATAATTTTCTTTCCGTGTAAAAGAAATTTTCACACTTTTCTTTGAATTAATATTTTTATGATAATATGGGAACCATATCCATAATATTATAGGGAGTATTCCCATAAACTATAGGAACCATTCCTATAATTATAGGAACCGTTTCATAAAATTTCATAAAATTATAGGAACCATTTCTATAATTTTCTTTCCATGTAGTATAGTTAAAACTGATGTATGTATGTCATCTATTGACGAAGGAAAAACTCTTGCAGTGAATTTTAATGTTATATTTGATCGTTGAGGAGTATGTGGTTACGAATACATATAAATATAAAACATTTGATACATATGAGTAGACATATTTATTATATAGCACGTACAGTAGTTTTATTTAAAATGTCTACGAGTAGATATTAACAGAAAACATATGTATAATTTTTTTTTTAAACAGTCTTGTAATAATTTTTGATCATAGCCTATAAAAAAAAACTTTTCATAGATAATTGAGTATTTTGAAACATATATGAATAGCCATACTAGTACTGTGGTTGATGTAGTATAGATGGATATGGAAAGAGAAGCTCAACGAAGTGAAAAGAAATGCCACCAAAGAGAGTTGCAATCGCACAAATTCACTCATACGTGTACTCAACATGATTACATTGAACTGAACACTGCGGACAAAGCGTACTCGTGCTACTCGTACCCGCACACCCATCAATTATTGCTCGTCAGGGGTTTCTCTATTTTATACCACCCGGATATTAAACCATAAAGGAACCATTTTGTGACCACATTCATCTCGAAATTTTCAGTCTGATTGATTAAACGTCTTAATACACGAGGATTTTATCGTAAAACTATTTATTACTGCTGTAAAAAAAAACCTCATTTATGACGTTCAATAAACCTAAAAAATATGAATAAAAGTGCTAAGTTGCATTTAATACAACTTTAAGGAGTAACATTAAATTTTTTAATACTTTCATCTAAGATTACAAGGTATAAAAAAAACTTTAAAATCCGATTATTGGAAAATTTTTACTGTTATTAAAATTTTTATCTGAGTTATTTATTTTTTAGTACGAAAATTTTATTTATTTAAATTTACATCGTGTTTGCTTTGAAACCAGAGACTGATTTTTAAAAAAATGAAATGTTTACTGTAAATAAATCTCAATACAACAATTTATAAATTTTCATTGACATTTTTATTGCAGGGGAGTTTTGAGCACTGGGTACAAGTCGTTCTAGTCTATCTCTAACAAATTCATCATAAATTTGCCATAATTTAAGAAAGAACGAATTGCATCTCGGGGCAAAACGGATCCCCTCCAAAAAATTATAAAAATAAAATTTTTTTCAAATAAATGCATTCTTAATTTTACCTGCATTAAATTAATACTCGATTATCTATCTCGCTTTGTATGACAAAATAGGTTTAAATTTCCGAGTAGATGGCGTTCCTCTAAAATATAATTTTTTACAAACCTGTTATAAAAAGTTTTTGTTTCAACTAAAAAATATTTTTATTAAAGGAAATTTGTAACTTACATCAAACTCATAGATCTAGGTTACGAAATTTTTTTTTTTTTTTTTCAAAATTTTTTAGGAGATCGGTCGTGCCTCGGCCTACTCTTACCCTTGTATTTTTTTATATTCCATTAGTTATTTTTTATTTAATAAAAAAAAAGAGATTTATAAATAAAATAAATGTTTTTTAATAGCCAATGAAGCACATCAATATAACAATAACAGTAACGATAACTATAACCTTTATAAATTACTGTTACATCACGATCAGTATTTGTGTGCAGTCATACCGACGCGTACAAGGCATTTTTTCTCATATTAACTCTGACTACTCTCCTGTCAATGTAATCTCGAAATATTCTACTGACGCAAACGGGATTTTTGCCAGTCCCTCAGGATTAGTCAATGTGTTTTACTACACATTTATCTATTCTACATACGTTCATACCATGATTCGCGTTTAAAAATTCCAAGCCACAGTAAATACTATTTTTTTAATAATACATGTATTATATAATTTTTTATTACCAGTTATTAAATGAAGTATATTGTGTTTTTTTAAAAATCGAACTTTATGAAGAGGATTTTGTAATTTTAAAAATACAAAAGAGGATTTACAAGCTAAAAAAATACTACCTCAATATCCATGAATGTTAATTAATACTCGTTGCTTGTTAAGCTTCAATTAAAAATAAAATCTTTCGCTGTATAATCATTATGTACTCGAATTTAAAATTTCATTAATTTATATTTCACCACTGCACCGACAATTTTAATTTAATTTAAACCTTTGTCTATTAAATTGAATACCCAACGACCAAATTGCTAAAATAATTAATTTTTTATATATTTCATAAAATTTTCACTTTGATAATTTTATAATATTCCAAGTATTTGCATGAAATTCATTACTATTTGAAGAAGTGATTAAGTAAAATGGAAATAATAGTGAGTACAAGCGTTCATGACCCCGCAAAAAATTTTTTTGTTTTTAAATACGAATGAAAAATTTAATCTGCATTATATGTTACACGGAAAGAAATTTTCTTTAAAAATTACCGTTAAATTCACTGTAATCGTGGGACGAATGGCATGACCTAATCATTTGTCGGTAAGTCAGATAATTTTTAACCTTTTTTCAACAAATTTTACCGTAGTCTACTGTAAATTGTATTCGGTTTTCGGTAAATTTTATGAAGTTTACCACAAAATAAATGAATTTTTTCCTAATTTTTATTTCGAAAATGATAATAAATAAAAGCACTGCATTATGTCCCACGATTACAGTGAATTTAACGGTAATTTTTAAAGAAAATTTCTTTCCGTGTATGTATTTATCTTACTATAATCCGAAAATAAATGAACGGAATGATTTTTAAAATCAATTCTATACTTGTTCACTGATAGAAGTATTTATTTAATATTAATAAATGCATTTATTTGACGCAATTATAAATTTATTAATAGTTAATAAATGGCTTATTTGACTCAAATATAGATTTATTAATAGTTAATAAATGGCTTATTTGAGTGAATATCTCTGTGATTTTTGACTACAGCGCCACTTACTGTTTACATTACCTTTCAGTATACTGTCTAATGTAACAAATTCGAAATATAATCAACTAAATATTTTTTTATAAATAAAAAAAATGCTAAATATTTTTTAAATTAATTACTGTGTGTATTATTTTCTTTAAAAAAGTAAACTTAAATGGGACTATAAATTATTTGTCATAACCCTACTTAATTAGCTTCATGTGTCATTTTCTATTCAAATAAGCCATTTATTAACTATTAATAAATATTTATTTGGTTCAAATAAATCTCATTTAATAAATCATTTATTAACTATTAATAAATATTTATTTGGTTAAAGCTTTCAAATAAATCATTTATTAACTATAAATAAATCTTATTTGGTACAAATAAATTCTTCTATCAGTGTTTTTAGATGAAGCTATATTTAGTTGCTAAATATAAATAAATATTTACAATTTTGATAAATAAAAAAAAATTACCATTTTTATTAAAACTCTTTAAAATATTTATAAATAATATATGTATGTAAATGAAATGTATATAGATAAGAAAGTTAGTAAATACATAAAATATTTGAAAATAAAGTATAGATTACCTGGGCGTATACGTTTGCTTCGGGCCGTTTGAAGCACTCAGATCTGGACAGCTAGTTTTTCGCAGACGTCGGGACGCCTCCCTAGATACCCTTTGAACTACATCCAGCATTGCGATTCTCTCTTCATGAGGTAATACAGCCGCAGCCTCTTGAAGTATCTAACTCACGAAAAAAAAAAAAAAACACCTAATAAAAAATATATACTATAGTGATTTTATTCATCCCACAATTATTTACCTATGAGTACACTCGCATTTAAAAAAAAATAAATTTAATTAAGTAAAAAAAATAACACCGAAATTTAATTACTCAAATAACGGCAACAAAAAATCGTATGTATCAAGTTTATTAAAAAATGAATACAAACAATTAACAAAAAAAATTATACGAGTTTTTAGTGGAAAAAAATGTCATGCATTTCTTTTTTTCCATGACACTCAGCGTTAACGACGAGTTATTTTTTCATTGTGCAATTTAACGAGTATTCAGACTAAAGAGTTCGTTAACCTATTTAAATTCGTTGACTGAATTTTTATAGTATTTTACTACCTCACTTTTTTTTTTATTTCAAAGATGTATACCATTATTAAATATGTATGCACACATGTATATATGATAAGAATGAAATAACAAAACAGCCGATATTTTCAATTATCGGTTATACGATCTATAAACAGATGAAAATAACCATTAATACTATAATTAACTTTATAATATTTTGCAGTATACAAAGAGACTGGCAATTATTGGAAAATTAATTTAAATTGTGGGTATCCAGAATTACGAAAATCAAATTACTATTGGAATTCAATAAAACGTCGTGTTAATACATACAAACATATATATATATGTACATATATGTTAGGGTGGTTCAAAAAAAAATAGTGTTCTGATCGATTTTAAGAGCTGGACATTAAAATGAAGATAACTAGAAAACAATATGGTGTTTTGAAAAATTTAATGAGAGGTAATTTTAAAGAAATGAAATTATCTGCAGAAAAGATTCTATGATATTTTGTGATAAGTCTAATAGTTTCACCGGAAAAGTAAAAAGATCTTAAAATTTACTATAAATTTGACTTCACGCTCAAATAACTTATGAATAGATGGATTTTATCAAAAAATGATAAGATACTTTTTTTGTAGAGCATTCGATTCCCTACAAAATCATGGCTGCGAATTTTTCCTAAGAAGCATCGGTAGCTCGTAATAAAAATAATAAAATGTTAATATTAAGAGTTATAATTTTCACATGCGTATTTTTATATCTGAATAAAACTTTCGAACCTGTTTCCGAGAGGAACAAAAAAAAATTTTTTTTTTGAAACACCGTAATATATATTTTTTGAAATGTAACGAATTCATCTAAATTATCTGACATTTCCATAAAATAAAGAGGTATTTTGTATTATTATGATAATAACATAAAAATAAAGTATATGAATAAATTTAAAAACACTCTGATTGAGATCGCATTCGATGTAGTATTAAAAATCAAAAAGTATCCCAAAGGATATAACCAGTGAATAGAGCACTCCAGTTTCAGCTCGTAACCGGAAATTACTGAAAATACGCTGAAGAAGTCCCACCGGATGACCTATTTGACGGAAGACTGGTGAACTAAACCAACAGTCGATGTAGGTAGTAATACGGTAATAAACCTTTGAGAATATAAACCGCTAACATTATTGAGTCTTTTCATTTGATTCATTCCATTAAATTGATTATTCAATTGCAAATTTAAGGTCATTAAATACACTGACTATTTTATGATGATACAAATGTATGCATTGGGTATATTCGGACCCGTAATATCACTTGGGATAAATAAAATAAATTTTTGAGTTGCAATTCAATCTATTCTATTTTATTTTTTTCGATAAACAAGTAACTATGTTTATTTACTCATTTATAATATATTTTATTTTTCGCCGATTAAAAGAATGTTACACATTGATTTTTCGTAGGATTAATACTGACGTAACTTTTAATTAGTATGAGTATAAATTCATAACTGAAAACGTTATTTATAAATAAATATGAAAAATAATATTCGTAGCATATAAATAAACAATTTTTAAAATCAACAATAGGTTGTTTTATGGAATTTCATTGAATTAAAAAAGCATACGGTATTTGTGTTGCTGCAATGAATAAATAAACTCTAAAAAAATGGACAAACTTTTTTTTTTGCAGTAAATTAATTAATTTGAAAAAAATTTATATTTTTTTAGATATAAGTAAATATAGTAAACTGCAAATAACACTAGAAAACTTGTAATTTAAATAAAGTAAATGCTGCTGTAAGGTAAGTTAATATTTAATCAGGTCTTGAAAGTGTGTCGTAAGATTTGTCTATAAAAATAAAACTTTATCATATTAGATAGATAGATGCTCACTTAGCATATCTCACTATTATCTTTACCCTGTTAATACTCTCCTCTATCGTCTTGTTCTTGTTAATTTAAATTTTTATCTTAAACTTAATCATCATTTAGTTCTTCATCTTTCACACCCGACAAGTTTAAATTCTTACTTCCTTCCGGCGTTTCGTGGCGTTTTAGCTTTCTCACTTTTGCACGTATTATCGCATTGCAAAAGGTAAAAAATAATAGAGGGCTAGTGAGGTTGGTAAGGTTCATGCCCCGTCTCCTCTGTCCACGAATGCCGAGCACGTTGCCGTCTAAACTCTAAACTACCCCACTCCAGAAAATGTAATTGTGATTCTCGAGTTTCTCAAGTCGCTTTACACTGACCCCTGTGGGAGATTCCGACCAATACTAGTGCAGGGCAGCTACACACTCGCATAGTGCTAACCCTCTTTCTCAGGCACTCTCTTCTCCTACTTTCGTGGAAAGTTTATCGTGCCTTCAGCACTGAATCCGAATCTCTAAATAAACCAGAGAAAAGGTCGGATCCTTTCTACGGATTTTTATCCACTTTTTTTTTCATGCCCATTTACCTGCTTTTCTTGTATATCTATATTTCTATATGCTTATGCACTATTATTCACGTACACATCATATTTTCATTTCACGTATAACTCCTTCACGAATCGTTTACTTTATAAAATACACATATACTTCTCTATATCAATTTTCCCTCTTTCATTTTTTATTTTTACACTCAGCGAACTGAAAGAGAAAAAAAAAAAAAATAAAATAAAATGGACTAGCACAAAGTCCATTACACTAGACATTTTTTTTTATAAACCAATTTCATGGTTTCGCGTTAACGATATATTACACAAGAGCTTGAGGGCTTGATGACAGATATCAGTGAACAATAGTCATGTGCTTTAACTGGTCTATCAAAGTTTCAGAGTAGATACTGTTTCAAATGCATAATACTTTGTAACTAAATATAAATCCATGATATATATACGTTCAGAAATTTCCAGCTTGCGTGATGGCTTTGATATGGATCTTCAAAAACAAGTTAAATGTGAGTTGATTCTCACAATTTCATTAAGGGTGCAATTATTTTTACACCATACCTCCACTGAAAATTTACATTCCTGCCCTGTTTAGAGGGAAAAAAGTCGTTCTGTTTTTAATGAGAAAATAAATAATGATAATAATTAGCGCAAGCGCGATTCTTCCCACAAACAGAGGCAAAAATTTAAACTTTTAAGTGTAGGTCAAGGGAAAAATCGCACACACCACAGAGGAAAGTAGGACGTCCCAATCCGTGTGTTTGCCAATTATATTTCCTTCCTTGGTGTATAATATACTATTAAATTTTTCTTTTTTTCATAAGCTTTAATTTTACGACTGTCATTTAATTTTACAGTTAATTTTTTTTTTTTTAATTTATAATTAAAAAAAAAAACAATTAAATTTTTTTAGAAGATAACACTGCTCGTATTTTGATCTATTATGTGTTTATAGCTCAGTCATATTGACACCGTGTTATCTGGACGGTCAAAAAATTCAAATAAAGAAACAAACTCCCGCTATTGACATTTTTTCTTTGGCCTTCTAGTGTTGCACAATCAATAAATTTATAAAAAGTGAGTTCCTAATGGCTGGTATTTTTCTTCTAGCTAATATATAATAAAAAAAAAATTGAAAGAAGAAAATAAGTATATAAAGTTATAACACAGCTAAAGTACATTATGGCAACTGTCGAAGAACAACATTCACAAGCTTTCTTCACTCTTGTTATATAGAGAGCTTATATCAAACACATTACCAGAAAACTCTTGCTCTAAAACTGTACAGGATGAAGTAATGTAATGGCAGTGTTTGAAATATCCAAGTCATACGGGAAGACAAACTTATAAAGATAAAAATAAATAATGATTTTTTGTTTTTAAATTCTATAGTTTTTAGAATTCTAACGCATCGTACAAGAAATGAAAAAAATAAAATACCACGAAGAAATGGAATTTTTGAGTTTTATGTTTCCTTGGGTCTGACCTCTGGCTCGTGCGGCTTTTATGTTATCCGATTGTAGCGGTAGTTGTTTGCTAACAAACATCGTCTATTGACTTACAGTTCCTATTATTGTTATTATTATTATTATTTATACAAGAATACCTATCGTACTTGCTATTTGCCACGTTACAGCTTTGAACCAGTTTATTTATTTAATTTTTTTTTTATGTAATTGATATTGTTTTTGAGTGCAACGCATGTAAAGTTAGCAAACTTTTAACTACAACGTGCGCTTTATTATTTTTTATTGCCATTGTTATTATTTTAAGTACCTGCAATGAGTAATTTGAAAAAGCGAGTTTGTTTTCATTTAAAAAAAAAGAAAAAATTAAAAGTTTTTAACTTGAAAAATAAAATTACTAACAATTTCTATAAAGAGTAATAACGATAGCTAATTAAATTTTTTATTTTACTTAGCACTGGCCAAATTATATGGAGCGAAATACCCAGTCGCCGATCTCCTTAAATTTTCTTATAGTTCTACCCGCGAAATGATTCTAATAATCCACCATCTAGTGGTACTTTTATGAACCAATTAAAAGGAAACTACAATCTTCCATAATCAGATGAAAATAAATATTATGCGGAGTATTAAATATCCTGAATGGGTTAGTACTTAAGGCGAACGGTTTAATGCAGAAAATAACGAGCAACGTGATCTGATCTAAGAATTTTGTATATCTTATTACCTTAATAAAATGACAATAATGTATTTGTTTTTATGATAAAGTACAAGTCATTTTTCATGATAAAAATGGTAACGTGATATTTCTTACTTTATTGATGGATTTGGTTAACTAGTTTCAAGTTAATGTATTTATTTATTGAAAGGAAAAATTTTTGATTTATGTCACACATTTTTCAATAATTTTTCTGTGCGATTATTAGAAAATTTAATATTTTTTTTCTAATTAATCCAATTTTTTTAACAAAAAAAAAAATTTTAACTTCCTGATGAAAGAATTAAGTTTTCAAAAACTAGAAAAATTATTGTTCGGTCCAATTTTTAAAAATAATTCAAGTACAGTCGAGTCGCGTTATAAGTCTGGCTTGTATCTTTTTCTTTTAATCAGACTCGCGTTAATATGAGAGAGACACTGAGGACTTATAACGCGACTCGACTGTATAAAGAAAAAAGAATTTCATGCCGCAAAAAATTTTTACTTGCTCTAAAAAAATTTTTGGATTATGTATTGAAAACAAATATTTTTGCGCGCCAAAAAATTATTTCTATTCCTCAGGAAAGTTTTGTTTTCATTTGAAAATGTAAAATTTTTCAGTGAATATAAAACGAATAATATACACGGAGAAAAAAATATAGTAAAATTTACTAAAAAAATATGGGAATAATTACTAAATTTAGATAGTAATCTTGAAACGCTTAAAATTTATAGGAAAAATTCATAAACAGATAAGTAAATTTTACTATCCCGTTTAGTAAATTTTACTATCCTGTTTATTAAATTTTACTATATTAGAATGGAAAAAAATAAAATAAAATTTTTATTAGCTTTTAACTTTTTATTATTATTACTATCATTTTAATTATTATTGTTATTTATGCCGTCTGTAATGGTATTGGTGTCGATTTTTGTTTTTTAAAAAATCACTTGTTCCAACCGAGATTCGAACCCTGATCTCCCGCGCGCGAGTCCTTTCCTATGTCTGACGGCCCGATGTCTCCTTTGGACAAAAATGTCAGAACTTGTAATACATATTTGTGTATGCTATCCCCACCAAATTTTAATTTTATCTATACATAGTAGAATTTACTATACATATAGTAAAAAAAACATAATCGTGTTAACAAAAAATACATTGCGTATAGTAATTTTTAATATTTTGTATAGTAACAAATCCTATATTGTATTAGAAAATTTACTTTCTTAAATTTGTATTTATTGAAAATACTTATAGTAAAATTTACTATACAGATAGTAAAAAATACAATTGTGTTAGTAAAAAAAACATTACGCATAGTAATTTTTAATATCTTATTATGTAATTATTACTAACTAGTACATTTTACTAAACGTTTAGTAATAATTACAATACAGAATGTATTTTTTCATATCTGTTAGTAAATTTTACTATAAGATTGTAATTTTTACTATATTTTTTTCTCCGTGTATAAAACACAATAAGAAAATACTAAATTTATTTAAGACTGAAATGTCAAAACTTAATATTTTCAGTAGTTTAAACTTTTAAATGGAACTAAAACTAAAACAATTAAATTTTCTTTTACATAATTGAAAACAAAATTAATAATTATTTCATTTACTCTTTCAAGTGCTCTTAATATTTATTCATACAACAAGAGAAATAAGTTTGAGTACGAATAATAATTTAAAAAAAAAATAATGAAAATCCATCAATAAATAATAATTATAATTCAAATAATCAGAAGAGTTGTGAAACTAAATTAGTTCCGTTATATAAACACTCAACTACACAACACTAGTTAGATCGACAAATAACCAAAACTTTTCTAGCGCTCGTATAGATTACAAGAGCGAGAGCATACAAGTTACTACTAACCCCAATATGAGTTTCCCTCGTTCTTAGTTAAACAATTCCGCAAACGGGTAAACTTGTTCAACCCTTTTACAAAATACCCTTCCTTCCTCTCTTCTTTTCAAAGTATGTTTAAAAAAATCTAATTAACACACTCATTATGAACATACCCTATATTGCTGCTATTTCTTTTCCCCTCCCTCAGGCGTCTTTTAGTCTTTCGGATGCAAGTCGTTCTTTGGAAAACTCAGAAAATCGGTTTAGTCTTCACAAGATTTTTTTATTTCATGTTGTAAAAAATAGCAGTATCGCCCGCAGTAGTAATCGCAGTAGTGCAAGTCTATTTTAAACTTACGAGGCAATTGGGAATTCTTATCGAACTATCCATCAGCCTCTGGGGCCTTAACTTTATTCTTAGAGCAAATCACAATCCTCATAATATTAACTCTTGCGCATAACGAGTATCTCGTATTCTTTTAAATAAAAGGTATTATTTATGAGACGAAATTCAAAAGTTTAATAATATTAACCCACGGTATTAAACTCTTGATAATAATTTAAAAACATTCTCCCTTTTATTTTACTTTAATTTTTTTTTTCATCATTTAATTACTTAAACTACTACTGCTGTACTAAAAGTTAGTTTAAATAGACGATTTGCAAAATGTGATTTTCATATATATGTATGTATAAATGTCGGGAGTTTAATTTTAAAGTGAACGCAATTAGTTTAGCAAATGGTAAAAGATCGAGAGAGCAAAACCACAAATGTAAATTCTCCATCATCATATAAATTAAATTTTGCTACTCAATTATGAGTACCAACTAATTGCTTTCAAGTATCATATGTATAATGTAAAGAACATTTATTTAATAGGGAGGTCAAAACGGAGCACTTGAGAAAATACTAAGTTTTCGAGGACTCAAATACGCTAAATTTGTTTATTTTTTTTTTTTTAATTATTTCAAAGTAAATAGAAAAAATTCTAGTTGTTAAAAAAAAATTTTTCATTTCGCGAACAAAATGGGTAACCTCCCAAAAATAGTACTAAAAATTCTGGATACTAAATAAATTTGATTCAATTAAATTTATAGTAAATAGTTGAGTAGAGTCCCATTTAATTACCGGTTACCTAAATACCCTAAAAATGGTAAAATTGGTAAGCGCAATCGATGTAAAATTTTAAAATCATAATTACATACTTTTCATGAATTAAATTTACCAATTTTCCATTTTCAAGGGTATTTAGGTACCCGATAATTAAATGGTACTCGGTCAATATTTGGCACTTTAACCTCGTTTACACAAAGGAAAATTAAATTTTACGTGATTATTGGATACAAAGAAAGAAAAAAATTTCTTAATTGTTTTTATTAAGTAAGTAATTAATATTTTTTGACTGGCACTCGATTTCTGAAAAAGTTTAACAAAAAAAAATTCAAAATAGTACTCAATTATATGTACAAAAGTGAATTTGGAATGTTTAGAAAAAATTAAAAATTTTTTTCTTTCGTAAAATTTTGGGGGTATCTCATTTTGCCCCCCTGCCCCTATATATAACTCATTTTTTTTCTTTTTTACGAGTCATAGTTTTGCTCAAGAAGTAGGTATATTTATGTAGGCATACTTACCCGAAATTTATTGAGAGTTACAAGAGCTGGTATTAGTCCTCCAGGGCCTCGTTGTCGACCCCGTCGACGATTTATCGACACGACATACGTCAAGGGACTCGAGTCTCGCAGATCAACATGACTGGCATGATCTAGATAAAAATATTTAAAAATAACCAGTTACTTTACTTTCACTTAATTTTATTACCCTGTAAAACTTTTAGTCAAAGAACGCTAATGGATCTAATTATGGAGTAAGAAAATGTTCAAATTGATTAATCATCTTGATCTAAGTAATGTCGTAAAGTAAACACCTGAGTAAGTGACAGTTTAATCGAATAAAGATTGAAAAGAAAAAGTGGATAAGCCAATTTATGTTTACGGGACTATGGTATACATGAACGGATATAAAGTGAGACATTAAAGTGACATCGACAAGGACCCGAAAGTAGCAGCAAAGCTCATACCAGGAATGGATCCTGAGACTCTGAGATTTACTTTCGCTCACTTGCGTCCATAGTCTTTGGTACCTGATTTTAATTAATTCACCAACTCTACAAAGTTTATCGTTCGTTGAAAGTTTGCTCTTCAACGCTAGTAGTAAGAACCTAAAAGGACGAGTCGCCAATTACACGGCTCAGCGGAGGGTGTGAATAGCATGACAGGACAATCTGAGAATTCCATTTTACGTATATACTATGTGTGTATATCTACACTACTTTTCAACTGGTTGAGCTTGTAATAAAATAGTTAATATATACATACACATCATAGCTATTGACGTACAACAAAGCTGTCTATATAAACTTAATACGAAGACATAAGGCAAACAGATTAAACTGCTGATATTCATAATAAGTTTAATTTAAAATAAAAATATTAATTATTATTTTCATTAAAGAATATTTAAATGAAATTTTTTTTAATTATGGTTAATGAAATAGCTGAAAATTCAGGAACAAATTATTAAAATTTTTTTTTTTCCTATGCTGCTACACATGGTAATAAAAAAATTTTAATTACTTCATATAATGCGTATAGCGGTGACGGAAAATAAAGCAAAGATAGTAGCAGAGCAATTAAAAGTTTAAAACTTTTTATTACATTTTAATGTAATTATTAATAAATGAGTGGGATTTGAATTACGATTTTCAATGGACTTGTAATTAAAATTAATAAAAAATAAATTAAATCATTGAATTACCTCGTTTTGATTTAATTATAGATCGTATTTCCGTGCATACGAACAGACCAGTGGATATTAAAACAACTACTACATTGGAAGTGTAACAAAGTTTAATTATTAATTACACTGTAAAAATTTTCAGAGTGAACGCGGAGCGGATGATTTTTTATTTATTTAATCCCCTCGGAGTTAAAAATGTTCAATAATCATTTGTTGCTCATTAATTAAAATTATAACCGGGAATGGTGTAAAAAAAGTAGATTACACCGAGTTAAAATTACACGGATGGATAATTTACACCAAGAATTTTTTACACCGTTACTTCACATTATACAGCAGTGTAAAGTTCTCGCAGGTCATTTTTACACCAAAATTTTTTACAATGCATTATATAAAATTATAATTTAGTGAGTTACTAAAACTTTTTATAAATTAAAACCACAATATTTTACGTTTAATTATTATTAATACCTAAATCAATTATTTATTGAAATAATTACGTCTGTCATTAATGGTTATTTCTATATTGAATATAATATATAATAATATAAATTTATTTAAATATTAAAACTCCGGATTGGAGTGAATATGGGTTGAAAAAAAACCCGCGTCACTCCGGAATCCGCATTCATTCCGTATATTTTACAATGCATAAATATATAAATACCTTTATTAACTTTATCAAGATGAACATTTGTGACCTTAGGTAAAGAGTCAGTAGCAGTAATCATAGTAGTCCTTGCAATAGTAGCTCGTCTTGTAGCATTACCAATATTACGTGCTTTGCTCCAACTTGAAAAAGCACTTAGTCCTCGATTGTTGGTAAATGTCAAACTGTACTTCATAACTTGTTCAGGTGTAATGAATACTAGTCTCAAACCATGTTCTGCTGGAGATCGTTCAATCATGTTGATTGTCTGCTCTGCCCAAGACCAGCCTTTGGACAACGATTCAACAATACCATTGGCCGGTGATACCTCTTGAGTTGTTACTAGTTTACAAAAGAGAGACAATGATCGCATTTCAGTATTGTAAATGTCTTGTCGCTTGCGCCAGGATTCCACGTGCCAGGCATTCTCGTGAGACGAGTTGAAGAGATTACCCAGATATGGTCGGAGAATATGCCCGAGGACTTTCTTGTCGTATTCCATTCCTATAACAAGGTAAATAACAATGTGACCAACAACTCTCACAACTCCCACTGTTTCTCCTCAAATTTGCAATTATTTTGACTATTAAAGAGACATGTACAGACTACTATTGCGACGACTATAACTACCGGTTACTATTGCTACCAGAACTACTTCAATTAACCAGAGAAATTCATTACCAAAGTACAGCCATCTCAAGAGACTCTTTGACATTATTACGTCATTCTCCAGATCAGTATATGCTGTCTCACGATCACGGCGAACTATGTCAATTAATATATCCACTGAATGTTCGAAACAATTGTACGTTGTATGATACTGCTTCTTCATTTTCGATGATATGTACGTTGAATTATTTTTATTGCTATATTTCATATGTTTTTGCTGGCGATCTATTATCGCGTAGATCTGATCTTTTGCTTGTTTCAGTACTAAAGTTAGTAAGTAAACTAAATTTTCAATTGGGCTGGATCTCGCATCGGTTCTCAGTGACACATTCAAAAATGAACACTCATTTAATAAATTCTGGAACAAATTAATCAAGTAATTTTAATTTAACTTGCGGAAAAGATAATTTTAATGACAGAAAGCTATTTGATAATGAATTGAACCTGCATTGCGAGTTCTTTTACTTTAAGAACTTGGTTTATAACAAGTCCTAAGTACGTCAATTGTCGGGTACTGTAACCATAGTGTCCTCCCATAGTTCCACGAGGCAAAGAGGCCATTACGTGGCGCCAGCGCACAATCAGTTCACTCTCGAGAATGTCACTTGGTCGAGGATCTACTGAAGTCAAGTTCAACGAGTACTGGTGAAGGGTAAGTAGATACAATTCCAAAAGACGTGCATCTGAGACATAAGAATCTTCATGGTGAAGAATTCCTCCTTGACACACAAAAGTTACATTTTTATATTAATTTTATAACCCAATTCATTCTTTATTTCCATCACGTTAATTTTTTATTTCACTTTTTATAAAAAAAAAAAAAAAAAATTTAGACAGTAAAAAAAATTCATTGCAAGAAATAATTTTCTGTTGAAAAAAATTTATATAATTATATAAATTCTCCTTTATCGTAAAGCTCCACAAGAATTTTTTTCTCTTACATTCAGTACTGTAATAAATAACCGATAAGCTAGTGCATGAATTTTCAATCATACGGATAAATCTTTAAAGCAAAAAGTGTGCAGCAAACTCACGGTTCTTTTGTTAACGCGTTATCTGTTATTATAACCCAAAGCTACCACACCAGATCGAAATAGAATAAATATTTCTCGGTACTTGACCACACTTACTATTTTTACCGACTTTTTTTAAATTTTTTCTTTTATTATCATCCCAATTATTTAAACTACCTCGAATAATTTAACGCAGCGAGTGTGCAACGATACATTTTAAAATAAAACGTAGCCACTTTTTCAGTATAAATTATTATGTATTTATGCACTTGAATTATTCTCATCATTTTTTTAAAACTTGTTTTCTCTTTTTTTGAATTTCTTTAGCTCAACGAAGAGAAAAAGCCAAACCAGTTGACACCACGAGAATATATTTCAAAAAGAGGTATATATTTCAGCTAAAGTATGCTTTGGTCTCTATCCTCATCCGCTCACTGACGGCTTATCACGCACACGCCATAAAAGATGTAAGATTTCCATTCATTGAAACATTATGCAGGATTTCTTTCACCGGAATGACATGCAAATGCATTGAAACATATAAAGTGAAGAAGCTTGCAGTTTTATTTATACAATTCAAAAAAAACAATTAAGGGACTGAAATTTTTCAGTTATTTTTTAAATCCTCCTGCTCACTGAAAAAATTTTCGTACAAAAATATTGTCAATTTTTTTGCATTTCTCGAAAAATTTTAAATGGCAAAACTATTCTTACATTTTTTTTTACAATTCACCATTTTCAGAATACTGTACTGTAAAAAATAGTGCCGCGCTTAGTCATCCGCGTGATAAAATATCCATAAGACATAATTTAATAGAAAGATTGCATTTTTATGTTTATATAGTTTTTAATATACGTTCTTCATGTTTGTAAGTAAAATGATATATGAAGACCAGTTCAATATTTCTGATTCTGATCCTTATAATTTTTTAAAAAATTTCGTATTTTCGATAATAAGTGATACTTATTTTTGATAAATTTTTGAGGATTATTATGAGTTACAAATCAATATTTGACAATGTACTTTTTGTTAAGTACTTAACTATTGTTATAATTATCATTGATGAAAATAATTCTATTTATCAACAATTATAATTACTTTGCCTTTATTTTACGGTTATTGTGACTGCGGATCTGAGACTTTTCTTATTTTACTTGTCTAGTTATGTAATATACACTGAGAAAAGAACTTATCAAATATTAATAAAATTTATCAATATCTGATAAACGGTTTGCATAGATTGTTCCAAAGTCGGTCATTATTAAATATTAATACACAGATTAATAAATATTAATAAACAGCTTATTAAGTATTAGTAAACGTGTTTATTAAATATTAATAAACAGTTTATCAATTATTGATCGGCGGTTTATCAAATATTAATAAATACGGACTGATCTATAGTTTACTATTCTACATATATTATATACTATCGTGGTATGTAAGCAGTTTATTTGGTTAATGTAGGTTAGGTGGAATTTAGCAAGTCCCATTTTTAAATAATTTTTCCATAACACTTTATTTTTTTTTTTTTTATAATTATTTCAACAAGCATAAAAACAATTTTTTAGTTGTAACCCTGTTTAGAAAATCTCATAGAATCCGATAAATTCTCATCCATTCGTATAGAGATTTTATAAGAATTAATGAGTTCTATGAGAAATGCTATAGTTAAGTATAGGGTCTTATACATACAGCTATAGTCGAGTCTGCCAAAGAATGGGCTTTTCTCCTACCATTTTTATACAATTAAGCCATTACTGCGCATGCGCGTTAGTGTAATTCATGGACTTTATCGTAGCTAAGTAGTGGGAGAAAAGCCCATTCTTTTGCAGACTCAACTATATAAGAATCTATCGAATTTTTTAAGCAGGGAACGCGTATATAAGGCAATATGTTAGGTTAGAGGGTACAACGCCACCCACTCATTAACACTACGTAAAAATCCCACACATCAATAGTTAACTATCAATTGATAAAAGTTTATTGATATATATACAATTTATCACATACTGATAAATCAATTTATCAAATATTAGTGTACTCTTAGTGTACTTTTTTTCTGCGTACTTTCCGTAAAATGAAATCTTAAATACTGGTAAAAAAAAAAAATTAATCATGATTTAATTGCTTTTTACTTTGAATAATTTGATTTACCATTTAATTTGATTTACTTTTTAATTTGATTTATCCATTTATAAAAAATAATATTTCAATTAATTAAATATATAAAATTAAGTAATTATTTTTAAGTGATGGTTAAATTTAAAAAATATTTAAAAAAATTATTTTCTTGACTTTTGATACGCCTTATTCAATTAACTTGTAAACAGACGTTTCCTCAGACGATTAAGTTAGCAAATGACAAACTCGATGGGCTTTCACGTATACACACCATCAACTAAGGACACGCCATTGGCGTGGGATCCTATCAATACAAATTTCCACATGGCCGATCAATTCAATCTCCTCGAGCTATCGATAATATTTCATTTTAATTTAAAATATAAAAACCCATCAACGCTCATAATATAATCGAAAAAAATACTTAACTGTATTAAAATACTTCTTTGTTACATAACGTTAATTAAAAATAATTGACTGTTAATTAATATTAATTAGCATTTTATTTCTACTGAAATAGATCGGCAAAGAAGAAGTTAAACGCCCTCATTAAAATAAATTACCTGCGCGTTGTTTACTTTGATATCGCATTTCTATAAAAACATTAAGTAAAATATTCCAAGGAAACATAAATAAGAAGTAAGAATTAATTAGAGTTATAATCATCTAAATAACAGGAGCTATATAGAAACATTATTGAAAAACTGTCCATAATTAACACCTTTAATCTAAAGGCTGCCAAACACTGTACAGTGTCAAGTAACACAAAGTACCTGACATATGTCATAAACAAATTTTCCTTTATCATGCTTTTTATAAATTAATTTAAAATAAACTCTGAAGGTGTAACACAATCGAAATTTCACACCTTTGTACATGCACATGATATCGGCATAGTAATTATCGTCTTGTCATCTATACGAGTTTAAGCATAAACGTCAAAGCTGAAACTTGATAATTAACGACGATAGATAATTTTCAAACACGATATTACATACCACAAGATGCTGCTGAGCTTAATACAATATATGTTTATACATATATATATATAGAATGCATATTACATATGAAATTAAGTTGGTCGATAATTTGGTATAATTTGAGCATCACAGTCTCATAAGTTCGAAGACGCCAGTCTGGCGAATGTGACGAAAAGTTTGTTAACAAACTTATTGCGATACAAATCCAGGCGTTATTTTACTTAACTATATTTATATACAAGTATAATTAATTGAATAAACATAATTTACTGTACGTAGCAGACATCGCTGATTAAATAAATGAAATTTTTTATCACAAGCAATTAAATGCTGGTTGTAGAAATAATGACAGGAATACGATGCTTTTTCATTACGAACCTCTAGCTTCCTTTTAGCGGCGACGACCACTGACTAGAAACATTGCGAACCGGAACGTAGTTGGCCGCAAAAATTTTGTGCATCCGGATACGAGAGCTTTAAAGCTAACTAACAAGGATGAGATTACGGACACCGTAATCCAAACAATTTTCTCTTTATTAATCACAAGAGGATTCACTTTTTTATTTATTATCGTTACGTATACTTGATTAAATCGTTGGAATTTCATTTTATTTCATACTATTGCTTCGTTTAAATTTGTAAAGAAAAGAATTTTTATTATTACTATTATTAGTAAAATTTTTTTTCTTTTTTTTATAATAAAAAAAATTTCATAAGCCACGCGGAAAGGCAGTTTGCAATATTGTCCCGCCGATATTGCGCTCGCACCAGAGGATACATCTTGTCGTAGTCGTTGTAGTAGTTTTCACTATCTTTTTGGTACAATATATAAAGCACTGAAAATAGTATGAGACTATCAGAGTGTAAGGTTAAGTTAAAAGCTAAGGCGCAGCAATACGAATAACAAGTTCATATTTTTTTTCCCTCATTTTTGTAGAGAGTTGAATACTCTGCAAAAAAAATCTTTCATAATTTATTGACAAATCTAACCATTCAAAAGTTTTTTTTTTCGAAAATTTCAGTTTCTTCCCGAATAATTCATTTGTAAAACCTTTAATTTTTGAACTGTGGGATTAAAAATTTATTAAATAACATATTTTAATTGCAAAAGAAATGATCTAGAAAAAAGATCAATGACATTTTGCGATAAGACTGATAGATTTGCTGGAAAATTTAAAAAAATGAAAATTTACCATGAATTTGAATTTAAGCTTAAATAACTTTTGAACGGTTAGATTTATCAAAAAATTATAAGAGACGAGTTATAATATTTCAAACTCCAAAAAAAATTCCCATGTTTTTTAAATGGAAAATTGTATTTAAGCGTGCGCGCGTTTTGTACTTGAGTTGGATGGCCCAACTTGGTACCAAAATTTCGTTTTATGTTACGTGCAACGTAATTTTTGTATGGGGTCAAAAAAATGAAAATATCGATTTTATGCCGCACAGTCTAATATATAGTACACGGAAAAAATTTTACTGTCACTGCAACAGGAGGCAGCCATATTGCAACAACAGTAAATTTTTTTCCGTGTAGCGTTATTTTCAAAAACTTCTCTGAATCCTACACGGTGAAAAATTTGCAGTCAAATTTACTATGGGCGCAGAGTATCACCAAACTGTAAGAAAACTGGTACAAAATTTACAAGTGTCCCATAGTAAACGTATGCGCAGACTACACGATTGTGGCCTATGCGCATACGTTTACTATGGGACACTGGTAAATTTTGTACCAGTTTTCTTATAGTTTGGTGATACTCTGCGCCCATAGTAAATTAGACTGTAAATTTTTTACCGCGTAGAGAAATTCTAGAGAAATGTTTTTCCTTCACTTTTCTGCACTACACGGAAAAAATTTACTGTTGCTGCAACATGGCTGGCTCCTGTTGCAGCTGCAGTAAATTTTTTCCGTGTATACTACATGTATGTATGTACTTAGTAAATACTTATATTATAAATAAAACATTTTTCTACGTGATAGAAATAAATAAAAATACATACCATAAAGACGTACCTTTGGCACACTGCAACATCACGTTGCAACGTGGATGAAAGTAACACCGCAAACTCTGACACCTGAGGGCAGTGACCAATTCGTCGAGTGCCAGCAAAACGTGACGTGAGAGACTGTCAGGAGACCAACCCCTTAGAGGATCTGGCCCTGCTCTCTCCAGTGACCACCAGTGTATCGTACGTACGATGTGACGTGTTACCACTCTCAGTATGTCCTAATACATATAACAAATTAATATCACTTTTTGCGTCATATATTTATTGTTACGTTCTATGAACAGTCCGCCATAGAAGAAGAGAATAATTATTACCCTATGGTTCTATTTAGTGTTTGAGTTATTTCATAGTAATTGAAATATCATTAATTATTCGGTTATAGAGTGTAATTGCATTAGAATCCAAGTATTTAACTTTGAAGTTTGTAACCAATTACTGGTATTTGCATTATGCGACCGTCTGTGTGGTTAAGGGCAAATATATATAGTTTTGATATATTTTAAAGTGTATTATGTCCACTCGTTTACGTGATTAATACATCTACTATAAACGTTTTATCTCAATAAATAATAAATATTTAAATAATTTTCAAAGAAACGTATATAAATTTAGAAAATGATTTTCTACTGGACTGTAATTAGTCGAAACAACATAAAGTTAAAAGCGTGTAACTATAATGACAATAAACAGTATAAACATTTCCTATTACAAAGTTTGATTATCTCAGAAGCCTTGTCTCCGGTTGTCAATAGAAAAGAGAAATTTTATACCTCGTATAAAGTTGTAGATGAAGTTTAAACTAGATAACGGAAATAGAGCATAACGGAAAACGAACAGTAGTAGTGGTAGTAGTATAATACGAATCTAGAAGAAACAGAGGGATGAAGAAAAAGATATTGAGAGAAATAAGACAAAGTGGGACACAGGAAGCTTGTGAAGGAAGTTTTACGCGAAAGTCCCATGAAAATGCTGTCGAAAACTTATCCCCCAGACAGTTGTGTTTTCCGAAACGAGGTCTCTATTAACTGTGCAATTGCGCCAGATCTTTGATCTTACAAAAGATCAGCTTCAAGTTTGTACCAAAAGTTGGCTCTTTGCACTGACGGAAAGTCCGCAGGCGGCTGTCACTTTGTCTTTTTTTCTTTTCTCTCTCCCTCTATCTTTCTTTTCCAAAGGATCAGTAAACACAAAAACAATCACAGACATACCAATTACTTTCATTTTTATGCACACAAAACTCCACTTGTTCCTCGATCTTCAAACAGAAAGACCATCACATAACTTTGATTATTCATTTAACGTTGCGTTTTACCTTATCGATAAATAAATAAATGATATTTTTAAAAAATATACGAAAATCCGCAAATAAATCATGAATAACTGTGCTATAAATTTAAATAAACTATTTACATGCAACGAACACAAAAAACTCAAGCAACCCTTTGACCTACAAACGCTTTTTTCTTTCACACTTTGAAGTTTAATGTAAACAGAACGGAATTTTTCGTTGCATTTAAAACTGGCAAAGAAAGCGGAAATAAGTATGATGTAAAGAGTTACATATGACTTACATACATAAAAAATATGTATATCATTTTTCGTGCTTGAATATCACGACTTCTTATTCATTTTTTTTAATACTTTTTTTTTCATATGTACTTTGTGCAAACTCACGCGGAAAAAGCCTTTTCTCTTGGATGGTTTACCTTAAAAACTGTATAGAAAAACGAAATTGAATCTACAACTTCTCACATTTCTCTGGAGACGTTGGTTACATTCAACATTCATAAGTGAATTGGGACGTGCCTTTACAACAATCACCTGGGACAATGTTGGCTCATTGTTTATTCGTCTCCGATATTTCGGTAACGACCTGATTCACCGCAGGAATCTTAAATCAATTCAACTTTTCTCATTATTGCATAAACTCTGGTTATCTTTTTTCTCTTTAGCTTCTACCAAAGCTCTAGCATCAAAAGTTTTTCTGTGGTAAAAATAATAAAGTAAAAAATTTACTAATTAATTACTGGAACGCGGAGAATTTTTTAAAAAAACATGCAATTATCACTTTGAAAGGAATTGTATTTACTTAATTACACTTTGAAATATTACTTCTACACAGAAGAATAAAATTAATAAAGGTGGAAAATTAATATAATAATAGGAGGTAACAAAGGCTTATTAAAATTAAAATAAAAGTAAATAAATGTATTAAAAAATTTTTTACACGGTGGAATAATTAAATTAAATAAGCAGTAATGTATTTTTATAATTATTTTAAAAACACGAAAGTGTAATTATGAAAAGACTACAACACTAAAAGCCGACTGTATAATGTATACGTTATCAAGAAATAACAACATTTCTTCAGCTACACTAAAAAATCGGGAGTGAATTCAGATTAATTACGGATTCTATTTAAATCTGAATCTACTCCGTCACTAGGAGTTCCGGATTTTCAGAAAAAATCACTTCGCATACGGAATAAATAGGGAGTTTATTTTTCTAGCGGAGTGATTACAGATTTTATTTAAATCCGAATTTACTCCGATTCGGAGTTTTAATATTAACAAGAGTTATCAGATATTTTCGGCTGTATTCTTTTACGGAAACAAAATCTCGAAATTCAAAATACAGGCCACACATTACTGCACTGCTGTCTAATCTAACGAAGTGAGCTTTAATTGTTAGTTAATATTTATTTGTTTGAAAGAAAAACGGCCAAAGTTTCTATTTATTGGGCAAGTGCAACAGAGATACTACCGTTCGTGGTCTAGAGTGTAATAGAGAGAAATGCGAACCCCTCTTAAAAAAAACTCAGAAATTAATTATGTACTTGAAGGTCGGAACAGTTTTTGCTGAACGAAAATAAAAAAACAAAATGACAAGGAAAAGATATACTGGATCTAGATTTCTGAAATGTTTCGCATAGGCGCCAGTATGTCAGCCGAAAATTGCAGGCGACACCCAACCTCCGGAACTACCCCGAAGGCATTCTTCAACAGTCGCATAAATTTTTTTCATTTTCGTTGCGCGAAAAACGTTCCAATCTTCGGGTATAATTAATTTCACTTCGAACCGGAGTTTTGATATTGAAATTAACTCCTCTTTGGAGTCAATTTTACTCCAAAGGGATTAAATAAATAATCCGCGATTTTGTAGAGTGCACAGAAGATAAAAGCGAAAAAAATAACCCTTAGTTTTTTTTTACTAAATTTTTTCAACAACTCTTACTCCGTACTCTTTTTTACTTGATTCAGTCCCGCAACAGTCCATAAAAAAGTTTTCATCTAGTTTGAACGTCACACGATAATATAAAAGTGATTTTAAAAAAATAAACTATAAAGTTATGAAAATAAAAATAAAGTTGAGTTATACAATACTTTTTGTTTCATGGATAAATTTAATGGTAATCTCCCACGTAGTTGATCTAATATATACATGAGCACAGATTCCGTCAACGTTGGTACACTTTCGTCTGAATAATGCTGACTCATGATTGTCTCGGCAGCTGGAGCACGAAGACGCCAAAGTGTTGCACGATCCTCACAACGAGCACTGGGATAAGGACCTACTGCCACTGCGTACATCCCCTTTAAAAGTATACGTATATATTTGCAAATAAAATAAATTAAGATGATTATAACTAACACTCTTGAAATGATATACTTGTTATGGAAACTAAAATTACTAAATTTCTGAGCGATTATACTGAAGCTATTTTGCTTGAGTCAACATCTTGATATACATTTTAATTTAATTGTATATGCACATTGCCAGCATTACATTTTTGTTAGAATTATTAGTTTAAATTTTAAACGAATGGTAAATTTTTTTTTTTAATATTAATATTTTAAACGTTTTCAAGTAAATTTATTTTTTTTTAAATATGTAAAACTGAACTCTCGATTATCTAACTCATTTTTTTACACCAATATTCCGCTTAGCTTCAGAAGAATTGGTGGGATAAAATTTAAATTGAATTTTTCCATGCGAACAATCCCTTGTGGATTTTAAAATTATCAAAAAAAACTATTTTTAATCTCTCAATTATCCGATACTTTTTTTTCACTCACAATTCGTGAACTACTAGATAACAATGATCCGGAAGTTAGTCGATAATTAACAATTTTAATATTTTTTTTTTCAACAAATAAATTACAAAAAAATGCACATGTACTCTCTAAACATGAATAAGTGAAATAAAAATGAATAAGTGAATATTCACTAATTATGAGTGCAAACCGAACCACTTATTTTAAAAAGTGGTTCGGTTTGCACTTAAAATTAGTGAATTTTCACCAATTTCACTTATTCATGTTTACAGAGTATAAAATTAAAAAAGCTACACGGAAGGAAAATTATGGAAATGGTTCCTATAATTTTGGGAAATTTCATCCTATACCAGTATAGGAATGACGACCATGAATTATGGGAACACGTCCTATAGATATAGGAATATTACCCATAGTTATAGGAATAGTTCCTATAATTATGACAATGAGACCTATACCATTATGGGAATAGTTCCTATAATTATAGAAATGGTTCCTATAATTTATGGGAATGGTTCCTATAATATATAGGAACGACTCCTATAAATTATAGGAATCATTCCTATAATATTATAGGAATGGTTCCTATAATGGTATAGGAATAGTTCCTATAATAGTATAGGAATGGTTACTATACTATTATAGGAATGGTTCCTATAATATTATAGGAACCATTCCCATGAATTATAGGAGCTATTCCCATTTTCATAATGTTATAGAAATGGTTACTATAATTATAGGAATAGTTCCTATAATATTATAGGAATGGTTCCTATACTATTATAGGAATAGTTCCTATAATAGTATAGGAACTATTCCTATAATAGTATGGGTACAATTCCTATACCATTATATGAACCATTCCTATAATGCATAGGAATACTCCCTATAATTTTCTTTCCGTATATTGGTGCAATTTTTCAAATATTTTGTTTTAATAATTTATCATTTCGTGAGAGATGCGCTAAGACTTGTTCTTTGCGCATCCCTCAGTCTTAAATTTTCGTACATAACTAACCCTTACCATCAGACCACATAATAACGCAAACAAATTTGTACTGGATACTTAATAAAAGAGTATTGACGTTTTGCCAATGTTTACATAAATTACACAAAATAATTTACTCGAAACCGTCTACAGTCAATCGGCTAATTAACTACAACCAGTTTACAAGGCTAGTTAAATAATCACCTCAGTAAATAATCACCTCAGTAAATGTCACGTGTCGTGTGTACGTGATGAATGATATTTAACTGCTATATATATTCTCAGTAAAACATAAAACATAAACATAAACCAACACAGTACAGGCAAAATAAACAAACAAACTCACACTCTGAGCGGCAGTATAATGAAGCAGGGCATCACAATGATACAATGGAACACGACCTGGATAATCAGCTAATGATGACCACAATGATACTCCGACACCGATCAGTAATCTTACTTCGACATCACGTGTTTTGAAAGCATTAAAACCGATGCGTATGAGTATTCCAGAAGCATCTTCCACCAAAACTATACGATAATCTCCCGGCAATGGCTCTTTTTCCGCAGCAGCTGAAAGCGAAAAAAATTAGCATGAAAAAGAGTCATGCCACGCGATGCTGGATTTCTGAATAAAAATAAAGGACTAAGATGCTGCCATGAGAGAAAATGGATATTGCATTGAAATGAAAAAATTCTATACATGATATAATAAAAATTTCATATAGTCGGCATACAAATAAGCACTTTTTAAAGAAAATTTACATTAGGTAATTTTCGTTTTTCGTTTGTGTTGTTTTTTTGAATTTAATGATCAAAGGAAAATATTTAAAAATAGAAAAAAAATTTATGCGATAAAATATTAATAAAAACTGTAGACAACTGTTAAAAGTGTGTGTGGAAAGGCGTTTAAAACGAAGAAATTATTTATACGATAAAAGGTTTTACGTGACATTTTTTATCGCCTTGTAACTTGTACGGAAAATTTTTCTATATTTTTGTAAGCGCAGCGGGCCATCTAAAAAAAATGATTAATTTATTTTTCTTTTTTTACTTTATTTAGTTACGTTTTCAGTGCAAACGCAGAGACGTTATGACACACTTTTAAATGTATATTTTTCCCTCAAAGTCGTTATTTTAAATCTCTAACAGTTATAATTAAGTAACTCCACTCGACCGTACATTCTAATTTATAGGACGCGGCTTGTATTGAATTACTCGCGTGACTTGGCGTTTGCTCTACTACGACTACGACAATTGTCATGTATATACATATATATATACTATAAATGGATGATATATTACTGCTGAAAGAACAAGAGGTGTTAATAAAAAAGTTAAACACAAAAAAAAAGTTATCGCGACGAAAAGACAAAAAAAATAAGAGAAAAAGTGATAAAAAGAAGCTGCAATAAATTTATGTATGTACGTTTTACAAAATATTTATTAATTTACCAGGTCCGTAAAATATACGACAGTGATCAGGTTGTTTGAGAATTTTATCAAGTGTTTCTGCATCGACTATTTGTCCAGGCGATTGACAAGTTCGTTCATTCATATTAATTGTTTCTGTAGAAAAATAAAAGTAACCTTTAGATTAATTGATTAAAAAGATTGTTTGGTACCGGTAGCGGGAAATTAATAAATCCTGACAAAGATCAATATCTTATACTGGGAAGGACTATGGTATAATGTTGGATAAACTAAACAGATGGCGAATACAAATGCAATTCGTGTGAAAACCCAACTTTCAACTTGGTACCTTGTTTTGTAGCAGCTGCCAATAAGTTTACGAGTTTGGCTTTCACGAGATCTCTCCTCAATCTTCCACCAGGACCGAGAAACTCAACCCACGATTCAATGTCTACTCCACGAATACCAAGTCTTGCAAATCCTGGTAAAGCTGCATCTTCTTCTACACTTACTACTGTTGCTGTATTTATGTTCGGATCGATCGATGGACTTGAGAGTGCATCAATACGGAGTAAATACTCGAATTTCAATTGCTGAAATTTTTATTTATAAAAGTGGATAAATAAATCCGTTTAGCTGAATGTTAAATTGCAATTAAATAATTACTCCTATCATAAAATATAAGTACATGGCTAAAAGTATTATTTACTAAAAGTTATTATTATTATTAAGTACCTTGACTCGACGATTTTCATTCACAGATACTAAAAACATTGAAGAAAATCTGGGATCTAAATTTCCTACTGTTGTTAACAGACGTTGCATTAATCTCTCAACAGTTGCTTCTATTTTTTTCATATCTTAAAAAATTAAAATTAAATATTCATTTCATCAGTTGATAGTGCGGCGATATTAAATAATTGAATAGAGACATATAGGAGAGGGGGGGGGAGTAAAGGGGGGTACCTATGGAAATACTAAGTTTTCGATGACTAAAATACGCGAAATCTTTTTGTTTTTAATGATGTTCAAGGTACATAGACAAAATTTTTAGCTGCCGTTAAAAAATAAAATTTTTATTTCTGGCGGGCAAAATGGGGTACCCTTTAAAAAAGTTGAAAAAAGAAAATTTCTCAAAGTTGATTAAATTTTATTAAATTAAATTTATTTTTTATGTAAAATACATAAAGAAAAATTATATTTCACATCATTGGTGGATAAGAAAGCAGAAAAAATTTTTTTGTGGGGCAGAGAGGCCCCCTTCAAAAATGATAAATTTTTTTTTTGTTTTTTTTTTTTTTTAATTGAATTGTTATCAATTAAAAATTAAAATATTATTTTCGAATGTCTTTAGTGCCAAATTTGCCCCAACTACAGAAAATTTGCTGAAAAATGAATTAGCATATTATTTTTTTTTTTTAATTTGACGATAAAAATATGAAAGAATCATTTTTCAGAATTTTCGGCTGGTCGATTTTGCCCCAGATGTTATGGGTAGGGCTCAAAATGCGCAAATATATCAGATATACAATAATCAGACAAAAAAAAAAATGTTTTTTTTTTTTATAAAATTTTGGGGGGTACCCTGTTATGCCCCCCCCTCCCCAATACAATTATAATAACCGATAATAATTATTATTACTATTAATATCTATATCAAAATATACGCAAAAAAAAGTATATATACAATTAAAAATTATCTACTGGTACAAAAATACCCCACACAAAAGGGGCGAGGTCCCTGTTCCGTTACCCAGACAGGCAGGGATCGAGCCCCGTGGTGTGAGTATTTTTTTTTTTTTTTTTTCACATTAATTCACAAATTAAATAATTTTAATTAAATGTCTAATTATATAAATTAATAATAAATATAAAATAATAACGAAATAAATTAATTGAAATGAACAGACTGTTCGCAGTAAAAGTAACAGCTCAGCTAGAAAAAATAAAATATTTATTATTATAGATTTTGTTCGTATAAATATAGCTGTTAATTTATGCTTTGTAAAATGAATAATTTGAAAAATCACTACCTTTTTAAATAAAAATAAATTAATAGTTCAATCTAATGCTCAGCTAATTGGAAATTTAAACCAAAGCTGGAGTTATATTTACTTTTTTTTTTAGACTTGTATTATTCAATCGTCAAACAATAATAATAATTACCTGTATCATTAATAGCAGGTTCGACTGTTTTCCGAAAAAAACCATTGAGATTTTCCAATTGCTCACACGTAAATGTAAGCTTCGTTGCGATTAAACGAGTTCCGCTGCCTATGCCGGATATCGCGCTCGTTGAACATCCCATATTAATTTTTATATCCGTTTCAAATAAAGCAATGATAAAAAAAAATCTGTAAAAAAATATACGAAGCGAATAAAAAAAAATTTTACATGCACGGAAAATAATATGTAGTATCATTTACTACAAGGTTGCAGTAAATATGTTTGTAGTAAAAAATACCACATAAATGATAAAAGTTACTAAATATGCGACAAATTTTACTAAGTTAATAAGTTGAATTTACTCCTATCTTGTGGTTAATTCTACTGCACACTGCAGTTACAAATACTCCAGGCGGGAGTTGAGAGTACTACAGAAGGAGCACTTCCCGCTATTTCGCCATTTTGAGGTTAATCTGTTGTGTGTATATTCAATTATTAAAGCGTCTCATAAATAATCATCTGACTTTTTTTAAACCCTAAAATTAACAATTTTTAATTTTTTCTTATTCTGCTTGTTCTTACGGCGCATTTATGATAAAAAATGTCGTTAGAAAAAAAATAAAGATTTCGATAGCTTTTTTGTCTTTAAAAGTTGGAAAAAAAAATTGGCTTTCATGTTTTTGGATAAAATTTCTATTTTATCTTTTTTGATAATATTGATGTATTTTTTTTTTTTAAGTACATAAAACAATGAGCAATTAAAAAAAAATTGATCAATTTGATAAAAAAAATTTAACATGTCCCAGCATGGGTGGACCCTATTTGTAAATAATTACCATGTTTAGTATATACAAATAACTCAATAAGTGATTTTTAAAAATAATTTAAACAAATTTTAGGTTATATACCGTTTATTTTTACGTAACCGCATATCGAGTAAATTGAACTACAATTGGAGTTACAAATACCGCATGCTGTGGCATATCTTACTTCTTTCGATAGTTGACGCTTAACTACAATATTGTAGTAAATCTAACCACGATTTGGAGTTGTCTCGAGTCATACTACAGCCTGTGGTAAATGTAACTCCAGTTGTAGTTGCCACTACTACAATATATTTTCCGTGTGCTTACGTAAATATTTGTAAAATATCGGGATGTATTTGAAAGATAACGATACGTAAGTAAATACCAAACTGGAGTAATACTTCACGCACGAAAGAATTTAATAAAAACCTAAAATAAGTCACCATACATATTTTTAAACAAACAATAAAATTTATATTTAAAAAAAATCCTTGTTTTAAGAATTATATACAATATCGCTGAATAGGAGCAATACGATAGATTTATAGATCTGATGTGCAAATACACTTACAAATCTTGATAATATTTTAAGTACGTGACTACCGCTACGTCACCTGTCCTCACCCTCTGTATATGTAACACATATCCATATCTAAACACTGTAAAAAATTTTCGGAATGAATGCCGATTAAATCCAGAGAATGCGGAGCGGATGACTGTGTATTCATTTAATGCCATTGGAGTAAAATTTACTCCGAAGGAGAGTTTATTATTATTTTTTAAACTCTGGTTTAAAGTAAAATTAGCTCCTGTCGGGAGGTTCTTTTCATACTCAAACTCCGAATCGGAGTGAACTCGGATTCAAATAAAATCCGTAATCATTCCGAAGTAACTCCCGATTTTTTACGGTGTAAAACTAACTTTGGAATAAAAGAAAAAAAAAAATAGTATTCACAATTTGAGTTCACCTTTAATTTGACATAGAAATAAATTTTTTCGAGTAAGTACTTATAAAATTACTGTGTAAGGTAAGAGACCCAGTACTTAATCAGGGAACTACATAGTACCCGATCACTCATATACTTGTATATCTATTTTCACTGAATTTTCCTAAATATGTATTGACACAAATGTATGGAGTAATCAAGTACTGGACCTTTGATTGGATACTAGGTCTTTTACCTTAATGGAAAATAAAAAATATGCATGATATTCTACCACTTGAAAAAAAAAAAAAAATAGCGTTTATAACGTCGGAGTAAATATGAGGATAAGTGAATTTATTAATTATAACATACGCAATACATAATTGGATTTTATAAAAAAATTTTTCATCCGTAAATTTAATAAAAAAATTTAATGTGAGTGAACGAGTCAAAAAATTTAGAGCGATCAAAAAGCACCCTCAGCGCTTTCGCGCTTGAGGTGTGCAAAAAAATCAATGCATCAAAACAAGTACATATACTTTGGATTATTGCAACTAATTCTGTTTTTCACCGTAAAGGTATTAGTCTAAGAGCCAGCTTAAATCTGACAACACATATTTTACGGTATCTGAAATTTCGTCCAGTGAGACTTCTATACCCAGTAAACAAGCAATGGGTACTAGCTAAGCCCGGCCGCGGTAGGTTCGGGGTTCCTCAGGTGAGCCAGGTATGAAATTAAGTAAATTTTTAAAGTATTTTACGGCGTCTGCCGTTTTAATATGTTATAATATACCTCTAGAAAAATTGAAAAGTAACTATGGCTGCCGATTTTAAAGGTTGCAACATCACGGCAGTCACTTTTCAAAATTCGAAAAAAATTTTTTTAAAGTACTTTACGGCGGCAGCCATTTTAATATATTATTTATTGAACTATCTTAAGCTAATATTGAAAATGGCTGACATTTTTTCCGGTTGTAACTATCCAATTTACAGCGAAACCTTACCTGCAGACCGTGCATATAGTCTAGTCGAGAAGTGAGTTTTCTGCGAAAAATCGTTAAAGTTCTCTTAAAAATATGACGATTGGTGCATTGGCATCAGAATTAAATTCTAAGAAACGGTTATTTTTTCTTTTTATCCGCCATCAAAAATTTCATTTGTTATAAACAAAAACAAAGAGACGAAAAAGGAGTCTCTGTTTTGTAGCTATAACTTTAGAAATATTAAAGTTATCTGAAATTAAAAATAAAGATCCTAAAATAGGAGAAAATTTTAATAAAATAAGTCTCGAATCCCCGAGTTGTTGCTCCATTATTTATAATTTTTATTTAACGTGGAAAGTTGGGCTCCGCGCAACCGTTTCGATTTCTGCGCGTCGCCGCCAAGCAAAGTATGCAACACAAAATAATTTTTTTATAACATTCAATATTAATTTAAAAATCTGAATAAATTATAGTGTCATCTGACACTTGAAGGAATATAGCCACGCAAAATAAAATTATCATTGTTTTTTTCATTTATCTACCATTTAAATTATTTATTAAGATATCATTTTTTTTTTAATCATCATTTACAATTCTCAATAAAATTAGGAAAAATTTTTTTTTTTATTTGAATTTTCATTCTTTATTTTATAAACAAATTTCCATTTTCTTTATATTTTTGTTTGTTTATAAAAAAATGCACTATTGGAATTTTTAATTATATCTTTGAAACTATTGAAGTTACGGCTTCTATGATTCTGGACAATTTTATAGAGTAATTATTGGACTATTTATTAATAATTTTTTTTTAAGTTTTTTAATTCCATTTATTTATCTTTTTCTTTATTTATTTATTCATATTATTACAAGGTTAAGGGTACATTTTCTGAATTTCATTGACTATATATTCCTACCTAACGCCAATAATTTATGTTGTTCTTGCTGTTTTCTTTTAGTTTTGGAATTTCCAATTTATTACTTAACGTTTGTTGAAGCGAAAACTCGAAATTTTTGACCAGTAGTGCAGCCTGTAAGGCATTTACAGAATCAATTGAACCTTTTACAATTTTTTAATCAGACTTTTAAATTTTAAACATTTGCATGCGTTAAAGTCAATTTTCAACTTTAGTGCTCATAGCTGTATTTGTAATTTGTTAATGCTACGGAAAAAAATATAAAGAAAATGGAAATTTGTTTATAAAATAAAGAATGAAAATTCAAATAAAAAAAAAAATTTTTTCCTAATTATATTGAGAATTGTAAATGATGATTAAAAAAAAATGATATCTTAATAAATAATTTAAATGGTAGATAAATGAAAAAAACAATGATAATTTTATTTTGCGTGGCTATATTCCTTCAAGTGTCCAGATGACACTATAATTTATTCAGATTTTTAAATTAATATTGAATGTTATAAAAAAATTATTTTGTGTTGCATACTTTGCTTGGCGGCGACGCGCAGAAATCGAAACGGTTGCGCGGAGCCCAACTTTCCACGTTAAATAAAAATTATAAATAATGGAGCAACAACTCGGGGATTCGAGACTTATTTTATTAAAATTTTCTCCTATTTTAGGATCTTTATTTTTAATTTCAGATAACTTTAATATTTCTAAAGTTATAGCTACAAAACAGAGACTCCTTTTTCGTCTCTTTTGTTTTTTGTTTATAACAAATGAAATTTTTGATGGCGGATAAAAGAAAAATAACCGTTTCTTAGAATTTAATTCTGATGCCAATGCACCAATCGTCATATTTTTAAGAGAACTTTAACGATTTTTCGCAGAAAACTCACTTCTCGACTAGACTATATGCACGGTCTGCAGGTAAGGTTTCGCTGTAAATTGGATAGTTACAACCGGAAAAAATGTCAGCCATTTTCAATATTAGCTTAAGATAGTTCAATAAATAATATATTAAAATGGCTGCCGCCGTAAAGTACTTTAAAAAAAATTTTTTTTTCGAATTTTGAAAAGTGACTGCCGTGATGTTGCAACCTTTAAAATCGGCAGCCATAGTTACTTTTCAATTTTTCTAGAGGTATATTATAACATATTAAAACGGCAGACGCCGTAAAATACTTTAAAAATTTACTTAATTTCATACCTGGCTCACCTGAGGAACCCCGAACCTACCGCGGCCGGGCTTAGCTAGTACCCATTGCTTGTTTACTGGGTATAGAAGTCTCACTGGACGAAATTTCAGATACCGTAAAATATGTGTTGTCAGATTTAAGCTGGCTCTTAGACTATATGCAATTTAATTGAATAAACGCGGACTAAAGCTACAATTCTAAAGCAATCGAATAAATTTCAATTGAATAACTGAATGGATGAATAAAAAATTTTGCGTGTCATGCTAAAGACCTTTGCAATATTGCAAATTGTTAAATGTAAAATGAATGTTTTGACGTAAAAAAAAATCAAAATAATCCTTTTTCATTAAATAAAAAATGTATAATCGACCATTGACATTATTGCTCTAATTTAATTTATAAAATCGATATATCAGTGTTGAAAAAATTCATGAAAAATGAAAATACATTTTTTTTTTGTAAATTTGTTAACGTCAATTAAGTTGACAGTATTATAAATTAATATATATTAATCAACACAACGCAAATGAGTCTTTTGTCATGTATATAAATTATCACTCATTTATCAATATATAATTTGTTATGTTTTCAGAAACATGAGATACAGTCATCAATTGATGAACTAAAAAACAACAGAAATTTTTCACTTTTAAAATGGACATAGTGCCCAAGGAAAAACCGACTTACTGTTTTTTTTAAATCTCGAATGAAAACTTCCAAGCTGTACGCATTTTAAGAACCCTCTTCAAGAATCAGCGAAAAAGTTATTAAAATGCTAAAATTTTCATAAAAGATGAGAAAAAAATTAGCCAGTTCTTTTGGATGACCCTAATATATAAATACATATATATCAGTGCTTTTAAAACCATCCCCTTTTACCACCATTTTATAGTCGAAGTCAGTACGCGAGTAATCCTCCTACTTAGCGGTGCTAATGATATTTTTTGTTAAATTTTTTTCTCGATATTCTACAGTTAACCCTTCTACCTACATATATATGTAGGTATATATATACCACTACCATCGCATTATCTTCTACTACAAGTACGTACTAAAAATGCAAATAAAAAAAACGGATCAACTCTTTTACTTTTATTACTTTCGATAATCTTCTCACTGGGGTCTTACCCTCCAAAATATATATTTCACCTACAGAATAACGATTTTAAAATGTCCCTATAGACTTGTAAAAAAAACCTTATATTATTATATCACACACTCTCCTATGTAACTCTATTATGATATTAAATTATTTTTGTGGAAATTTCCAAGATATTATGGTATGCAAGTGTTCAAACTTGGATCCGGTGAAGTTTATGGTACTAACAGTTGATTGAAGAATCGATTGGTTAGTAACTTAATTCTCTCTCTTCTAAACTGATGCCTGTATAGTGTAGGAGCTTGGACTAAGTTTTGAACATTATATCATCAATATTACAACAACCCTTCAAGATACTATTATTATTAATTTTTAATATTTCAAGACACTAATTACCTTATCGGGTAAGCTTGTTACAGATCTATCATATAACAAAAATTTATACATTATTACAGGAATCAAATTTCACTTATTTATTCTTCGTTATTCATTACAGTTTTGAATTTGAAAAGTAGCTCCAATTGCTATTCAGACAACAATTGCTCACGGTGAAAAATGGAGACAAAAAATGTACGAATTCTTATTATGCTGTTGACCAAACTTGAAACAGGAAGTTGAGTCGTCAAAAAATTATTATTAGTCGACTAATAATAATCATTACAATTTATCGGTAAGTTTAAAGTATAATATTTTTTGTAGTGTAGCATAATAATTTTTTGGCAACTCAACTTCCTGTTTCAAGTTTAATCGACAGTATAATAAAAATCAGTAGATTTCTCAAGCCCATTTTTCTCCGTGTTTTTTACTAAAATATGAATGCAAACTTTCCAGAAAAAATTTGAATTTTAAATATTCTCCAGTAAAAATCATTAAAATTGTTAGCTATTCATTACCAAAACATCGCTAATAATAAAAAGGACTTGAAGAAAATAAAATTTACAAAAAAAAAAAATTTATTTTATAAAATTTATTGAAATTTTAAAGAATCTTTTACCCTATGTCTATTTTTAAAATTCTCGTCTATTTTGAATTTATTTTCCAACCGAATGTTATTTTCAATCGATTATTTTTAAATTCTTTTTTTTCACCAGCTCTGGACATCTATCTTCACGATACCGAGAGGAAAACATAAATAACGCTACTTTCGATCTCTTACACATTGATGTGAATCCATTGGTATTTGTTAAAAAAAAAAAAGTAATAAAAGCCTATATAGTATACTCCACTAGATATAATGTTTTCACAACTTCTCTTTCTCTCACCCTCTTATCACGATCTCTTTGTTCTCGTTTATCTCAACTACTATACCCCATTTTCCCTTTCTCACATATACATTTCTTCTAGGCACTCCTGGTGAATCCTCTTGGAAATCAATCTTCCGGGCTTAATACCCCACTGGTGTGCCCGGAGTTTAATCACGACACCTCAGTTTCCTCGTGCTCACGAATATATATATAAATGTGTAATACGTTGAATTTACCGAGAAAACGAATGGTAGATAGCGCATAGTATATACGTAAAACCCAAGCAAAGCACTGCCATTTCCTTTCCTCCCCAACGCTCTAAAACCCCTGAATTCAGGAATTTTCAAGAGAATGCACCAGATTCATTTTGTTGTACACTCACCTAGCTAAATTCCAGAAATAACTTTTCCATCACGTTTTAAGTGTGAAACATGTAAACTCTAACAACATTTTATCAAAACTTATATTAATTAATTAAATCTTTTTATAAATATTTTTAATTACTTATTATGAAGAATAAACTAATTACCTGCATTAAACACTTTAATAAAAATACTTAAATATGTATTAAATAAACGTATAATTCAATCACGCAATTAATGAATTCAAGTTGCTCACTAAATTATCAAAATTATAATATCTAGTGATAATAGTATTATAATGTTAATAATAATAATAATAGCAATGAAAGCATATGCATAAATAATAATAATAATAATAATAATAATAATTCGTTATTAATTTACCACTTCAACAAATACACGAAGCGAAAAGTGAAACATATCTCGAGGTGACAGAAACGTATTGCAGACTGAATCAATGTTATTTCATGAACGATATTCCCAAAGTTAAAGTTAATTTAAACTACTACCTTTATTATAAAGTGGTAATGGTAAAATAACTGTCTTTTTTAGAATTACATTTATATAAAACTTTCAATGACAAAAGTTTTTCGTTTCATAAGTATATATGTGTAAAGGTAAATATATGTATGAAGGTGGTTGCTTGTGTATGTAGAGGAAGAGAGAAAAAAAAACAATGAATAGCATAGTCCGTAGGTACAAACTAAAATTACTTCCGATTCCGATTGTGTTGTTGATCCACTTCCGTTTCAGTAAATACAATATATTGTACATGACACAGAACGTGGTTTTAATGTTTGTGTTAATTGTTGTGTGACAATATTATATGCATCGATATATTACGTGTATAAATATTACACTAATTAATATGCCAAGTTATGAGTATATTTATTCACGTGTGATTAACTTTATCAACTCGTTAACGATCCATTTAGGTACATGTTAATTATTATCATTTTCATTTCGAATTATTGTTGAATATCTTAAGAGATATTAAATATCTAATTTTCGAATCAAAGATAAAATATTCAAATTTTTCAGAGAGAAAACAAAAAGAATTTTAAATTTAAATTTTCCGCGCTTTATATTTGCAGCTGTGAGTTACTTGTAGTCGGTATTTATCGAAAAGCGGACTATTATCGACTGTAGTCAATGTGGCTGTTAATAGTGGCGGCAAAAAAATTTAAATGAAGTAAATTACACGAAATATTTATAGACGCAAGATATGTACAGACATTGCGGAGAAGAAAAAATTTATATATAATGAATATATGTTTCAAATAAAATACAAAGGTAGCAGTTGACTCGCCAAGCCGAGAAATGTTCAGAAGGATCCAACACTTAACTGATATTTTATAGAAAAACATAAAAATATTAATTATTAATTTGAAAAAGACTAATATAGATGTATGTAAAGAAAAATGCATTAAATTCACCTCGGCTGCTTGTAAAAACACCAGGATCAAACACCGAGCAGCAGTTCCATCATCAACAAAATTGCACTTTACAACATGAATGTGGATGTAGCTGACAATTGTCAATTTTAAAAAATTTTAAATTAGTGGACTAAATGTAAATCGAATATAATTGAAAAATTGCGCATTTATGAAGTTTGAAAATCAGTATGTTTATTTTGTAAATTTTTATATTTTTGATTGTTTAATTCGTTTATTTGTAATTCAAAATTTGTCTCATATCTGTAACAATCACATCAGTTTAGAAAAATTGGTTTGCGAGTAGATCGCGATCCCCTACATCGAAATCAAGCGGAGTAAAGCCATCTAGAGGGTCCCTAGGTGGTAAAAATGAATGAAAATCGTGTTCCCGGCCACTAAAATCGACCTAAAAAATCTATCTATGGCTCTATCAAGCTAAAAATTAGATTGGAAGTAGATTCTCATGCCCTAAATCGGAATCAGGCTAAGTATGAACTAACTTTCCATAAGAAAGCCATCCAGGGGGTTCCTAAGGGGTTAAAATGGCCCTAAATCGCGATTCCGGCCACTAAAATCGTCCTTGAAAATCCAATTATGGCTCTAGCAAGCTAAAAATTGGTTTGGAAGTAGGTTTCAATGCCCTGAATCGAAATCAGGCTCAATATGAACTAAGAATCCATAAGAAAGCCTTTCAGAGGGTCCCTAGGCTGCGAATTTTTGTACGGTTATTTCAAGTTTAAAATACATTGAATATTGTGGCTCCACCTACAATTATGGCAAGAAAATACATTTCTATAAATTGCTATTAATAATCCAAATCAATTAATCTGCTGTGAATACTAAATTGCATTTGTATCATCACATGGATATGCGTGAAAGACACCTACCCCATCACACTCTTGTCATAGACATCCGCCCAAACGCCATCAATGTACGCATGCGCATGTCTGTATTTATATATGTTTTTCATGTGTACATATATCTTTACGTCACTGTCATTCAATAACAATATCCACGCATATAGAAACATAGTTGAGATGTGGCATGTTGTCAATTGACAATTAATTAACACATGTTACTATTCTCTTATAATAATAAAATATATAATAATTCAAAAATTTAAATGATACATTAACTAATTGGTGTACTTAGTAATCATAAATTTATAAGTTTTAAAATAATAATAATCATGAATCAATTTATATTTATATTATTATTTTACAATTGTTTGAATGTCAATTTTGCAATCGGACATAAGCATCACTATTCTGGAGGATATCGTGGATCAAATGGTAAAGATAATTATTTAAATTATTGAATAATGTCAGTTTAATGATAACACTAATTAATTATAATTTTTTAACCTTTCAGAGAGAAGAGAAACTGATTCTTTGGATTTATTAAGCTTAAGAAAAAAATTACTTCAGGATAATGATAATATATTGGGTAAAATTTATAATGACAGGACAGAGGATACTGAGACAGATCCTAGATCCTCGCAGATGTATGATTTGGAACATTGGACAGGAAAATGGATGCCCGAAAATGATCCCGAACCAACTCCAATCCCTGAAATTAATTCTGATAATAATGTGAACATGGGACATTCTTCGCCAATGGGAAAAATCGCTCAATGTGATGATGGAAAAGTATTTAAAATTTTTAAACATTATTTTTACTATAAATATCCAGAAATAAGAGCGTGGTTTTGAATTCGAAAATTTAAATATTGCACACCTCAAGCGCGAATGCGTTGTGTGTGCCTTACTGTCGAAATTATTTTTTCTACTAATTTACTCATGTTAAATCAGCGCTATTTTTTTTTTAATTACCCTAAATTGAGTTAAATCGTACACAAGTACAAAGATTATTTAATACGAAATAATTTGGGACCGGTGTTGATTTGATTTATTATTTGATTGATTTAAAAAAAATTATTTTAATGCAAGAATTCAGTGCTGTCAGTTGTTACGTGTGAATCTCCGGAAACACCATAACTCCCGATAGACACCATTAATCGGCCTAACTTTTTTTTTATTGTCTTTGTACTTTTTATCACAAGAACCCTTATGAAAATCACTATCTGAATCCTTTTGGTTTAATTGTAATTAATTAAAGACGTAAAACTGATTATTCGTGAAAAATTTAGCTGCTATTTTTACTGTTGTTATTATTTTTTCATTGTTTCTCTCTATTAACTAGTGGTGGCAGCACTGCGTACCAATATGTTTGAAAAAAAAAGAAAAGAAATCTAAGACAAAGGGCGGGATATTTAAAAAAAATGTTGGTAAAAAAATATTAAACTGAAAATAAGAAATAAAAAAATAAAATTGATAATTTGTAAGTTGAATAAAAATCCATAATAAAGAAAAGTACATTAATATTATATAATAACAGTAATGATTAAAAATAAAATGAGCAACTGAGGTGTGCACTTTTGGATTTTCCAACATTTTTATAAAATACCATAAAGTTTCTTGTGCTCTAAAAAAGTCAGGCTCCACTTGCATATTCCCCAATTTAATTTAGAATTAATTATAAATTACAGAATTACTTAGAAGTTGACTGGGATCATTCACCAATAAATCATACATGTTTTGGCAGGAAAATTATACCAAGTTATAATATATATCCTGATTTTTATTGCGAGCATATTCCCAAGTCTTATAACGTAAGTTATTTATTTTAATTGTGTGTTACATTTCCTGTGGTTCTCTACAGGAAATGAATATTTGCGGTCCATATATTTATTTGCGAATAATAAGTAATTCAATTTTTTTACTATTTCAGGCTCGTCATGCTTGTATGAATGAGAAAATAGAATATTATGATAAAATTCCTATGTAGTATGTATTTAATTATAAAAAAATATTTATTTAATTGTTTAATAATTATTATTTTATTTATTTTTAAGCGGAACACATCGCCCAGTATGGCCAGTTTACGGCGAATATAAATTTGTACCAAAGCAACGATGGATTCATAGTCTTGAAGTTATTATTTTACTAATAATTTAACAAATAAAATTGGTGATTAAGGGCATTCTCAGACAGTCCTCCAGTTTTTTTTAATTTTCAATGACAGCTGTCATAACTTATCAAAATTTAATCAATTAATTTTAAAAAATTACTTAGTTATCAATTAGGATGATTCTGAAGTTAGCAGACGATTCAAAATTTTCGGATTTTTTTTAAAAGATCAATTATAAAAAAAAACAAAAACTAAAAAATGCACATGTAGAAAATTGAAAAATCTATAGGTGCAATTTTTTAAAATATTAATTTTTTTCATAATTTATCGTGCAAAAAATAAATCAAAAATTATTAGACGTCAGCTAACTTTAAGATCATTCAATTAGGAGTTAAACGAAATTTTTTTAATGAATGTTAGCCTACAAAATTTGAAATTGCAACCACGCCGTCCTTTTTTCAATTAACGCTTTAAATTTATGTTAATTAGTTTATAAAATTCAGTACGCTTATTAAAGTTGAAAGCCAATGAATATTTTTTTAAAAGTGGAACAGGGGGTACTGTTTGAGAATACCCTTAATATTAAAACGCATTACTAATTCCAAAAAGACATATTTTTATACGCCCGTTTGGTTTTAGAGAGTTTCCTAAAGCCAAAAGAATGGATAAAAAAAATAAGTCCGGGAATCAGTAACGCGATAAAAAAAAAATGAATTTTGTTTTACAGCATGGAGCAGTTGTGATGCTCTATCACCCATGTGCCAATAAAAATGAAATAAATTTATTAAAAAAAATAGTTACACAATGTCTGAGACGTCATATAATAACACCGTATGCTGAATTAGATGAAACCCGGGTGTGTATAACTAAAAATTGTTGTTATTTCAATAACTGTGTGATGACTTTTGAATTTACTTGACTTTTAAATTAATTTTTTTCTTTTTGTTCAAAGCCTCTTGCATTAGTAACCTGGGGCTGTCGCTTAACAATGTCGTACGTGAACCCAAGTCTCGTGAAAGAATTTATCCGGACGAAAGCCCTACATGGAGCGGAAGCTATTTCCAAACACGGAGACTTTGATGAAGGATTAATTAAAAAAGCTCAAGTTGTATCAGACGAAGACGATTCAAATCTGTGCCAATCTGATTCAAATTTAACTATGATGTAATTGCTTGATTACTGTCATACACATTGTTACTACAGTTACTCATAAGTTATTTTTTTTTAATTTGAAGTAATATAAGCTTTCAATATTTTAATTCAGTTATCTAGTGTTTAATTTAAATTTATTAATAGTTTTTTATTTTATTTAATTTATATAAATAATTTATTTCATTAAATTCATACTTTTTTTATTAACTTAATGAATTGACTATCACCTTTGTTGTATATTTAGAGTAAAATAGATAAACTCAAACTTTTGTTCTTAAATTTTTCACTTTTAATGAGGATACATAGACAGCATCCTCCCGGATCCTCCTCAGCCTGACACTGCGTCACGGATCAAATGTAAACATTCTTTCGGGACTTATTGCGGTTTCTCCTACTAGAGGACATCATAATAAACAAAAAACGTTTATGCTGTGATGGGTTATTCCCAACAGGAGCAAAGTTAGAGGCTACTCTTCATTGAGAATCATCTATTGCCATGTCCACCCATCTCCACCCAATCCATATAGAGGTCTAAATTTAAAAAATAAATTATTCCCAGGACTTTTCATGGCTTTTCCTACTAGAGGACATCATAATAAACAAAAAACGTTAATGTTGTGATGGGTTATTCCCAACAGGAGCAGAGTTAGGGGCTACTCTTTATAGAAAGTGTCATCCTCACCCATCCTCACCAACCCTCAAATGGATCTTAATTTGAAAAATGAATTTTTCTCAGGACTTTTTATGGCTTTTCCTACTAGAGGACATCATAATAAACAAAAAACGTTAATGTTGTGATGGGTTATTCCCAACAGGAGCAAAGTTAGAGGCTACTCTTCATTGAGAATCATATATAGCCATGTCCACCCAATTTATATAGAGGTCTAAATTTAAAAAATAAATTATTCCCAGGACTTTTCATGGCTTTTCCTACTAGAGGACATCATAATAAACAAAAAACGTTAATGTTGTGATGGGTTATTCCCAACAGGAGCAAAGTTAGAGGCTACTCTTCATTGAGAATCATCTATTGCCATGTCCACCCATCTCCACCCAATCCATATAGAGGTCTAAATTTAAAAAATAAATTATTCCCAGGACTTTTCATGGCTTTTCCTACTAGAGGACATCATAATAAACAAAAAACGTTAATGTTGTGATGGGTTATTCCCAACAGGAGCAGAGTTAGGGGCTACTCTTTATAGAAAGTGTCATCCTCACCCATCCTCACCAACCCTCAAATGGATCTTAATTTGAAAAATGAATTTTTCTCAGGACTTTTTATGGTCTTTCCTACTAGAGGACATCATAATGAACAAAAAACGTTAATGTTGTGATGGGTTATTCCCAACAGGAGCAAAGTTAGAGGCTACTCTTCATTGAGAATCATATATAGCCATGTCCACCCAATTTATATAGAGGTCTAAATTTAAAAAATAAATTTTTCCCAGGACTTTTCATGGCTTTTCCTACTAGAGGACATCATAATGAACAAAAAACGTTAATGTTGTGATGGGTTATTCCCAACAGGAGCAGAGTTAGGGGCTACTCTTTATAGAAAGTGTCATCCTCACCCATCCTCACCAACCCTCAAATGGATCTTAATTTGAAAAATGAATTTTTCTCAGGACTTTTCATGGCTTTTCCTACTAGAGGACATCATAATAAACAAAAAACGTTAATGTTGTGATGGGTTATTCCCAACAGGAGCAGAGTTAGGGGCTACTCTTTATAGAAAGTGTCATCCTCACCCATCCTCACCAACCCTCAAATGGATCTTAATTTGAAAAATGAATTTTTCTCAGGACTTTTTATGGTCTTTCCTACTAGAGGACATCATAATAAACAAAAAACGTTAATGTTGTGATGGGTTATCCCCAACAGGAGCAAAGTTAGGGACTACTCTTCATTGAGAATCATATATAGCCATGTCCACCCAATTTATATAGAGGTCTAAATTTAAAAAATAAATTTTTCCCAGGACTTTTCATGGCTTTTCCTACTAGAGGACATCATAATGAACAAAAAACGTTAATGTTGTGATGGGTTATTCCCAACAGGAGCAGAGTTAGGGGCTACTCTTTATAGAAAGTGTCATCCTCACCCATCCTCACCAACCCTCAAATGGATCTTAATTTGAAAAATGAATTTTTCTCAGGACTTTTCATGGCTTTTCCTACTAGAGGACATCATAATAAACAAAAAACGTTAATGTTGTGATGGGTTATTCCCAACAGGAGCAGAGTTAGGGGCTACTCTTTATAGAAAGTGTCATCCTCACCCATCCTCACCAACCCTCAAATGGATCTTAATTTGAAAAATGAATTTTTCTCAGGACTTTTCATGGCTTTTCCTACTAGAGGACATCATAATAAACAAAAAACGTTAATGTTGTGATGGGTTATTCCCAACAGGAGCAGAGTTAACTCTTTATAGAAAGTGTCATCCTCACCCATCCTTCAAATGGATCTTAATTTGAAAAATGAATTTTTCTCAGGACTTTTCATGGCTTTTCCTACTAGAGGACATCATAATAAACAAAAAACTTTTACTCTACTAGAGGACATCATAATAAACAAAAAACGTTAATGTTGTGATGGGTTATTCCCAACAGGAGCAGAGTTAGGGGCTACTCTTTATAGAAAGTGTCATCCTCACCCATCCTCACCAACCCTCAAATGGATCTTAATTTGAAAAATGAATTTTTCTCAGGACTTTTTATGGTCTTTCCTACTAGAGGACATCATAATGAACAAAAAACGTTAATGTTGTGATGGGTTATTCCCAACAGGAGCAAAGTTAGAGGCTACTCTTCATTGAGAATCATATATAGCCATGTCCACCCAATTTATATAGAGGTCTAAATTTAAAAATAAATTTTTCCCAGGACTTTTCATGGCTTTTCCTACTAGAGGACATCATAATGAACAAAAAACGTTAATGTTGTGATGGGTTATTCCCAACAGGAGCAAAGTTAGAGGCTACTCTTCATTGAGAATCATATATAGCCATGTCCACCCAATTTATATAGAGGTCTAAATTTAAAAAATAAATTTTTCCCAGGACTTTTCATGGCTTTTCCTACTAGAGGACATCATAATAAACAAAAAACGTTAATGTTGTGATGGGTTATTCCCAACAGGAGCAGAGTTAGGGGCTACTCTTTATAGAAAGTGTCATCCTCACCCATCCTCACCAACCCTCAAATGGATCTTAATTTGAAAAATGAATTTTTCTCAGGACTTTTTATGGTCTTTCCTACTAGAGGACATCATAATGAACAAAAAACGTTAATGTTGTGATGGGTTATTCCCAACAGGAGCAAAGTTAGAGGCTACTCTTCATTGAGAATCATATATAGCCATGTCCACCCAATTTATATAGAGGTCTAAATTTAAAAAATAAATTTTTCCCAGGACTTTTCATGGCTTTTCCTACTAGAGGACATCATAATAAACAAAAAACGTTAATGTTGTGATGGGTTATCCCCAACAGGAGCAAAGTTAGAGGCTACTCTTCATTGAGAATCATATATAGCCATGTCCACCCAATTTATATAGAGGTCTAAATTTAAAAAATAAATTTTTCCCAGGACTTTTCATGGCTTTTCCTACTAGGGGACATCATAATAAACAAAAAACGTTAATGTTGTGATGGGTTATTCCCAACAGGAGCAGAGTTAGGGGCTACTCTTTATAGAAAGTGTCATCCTCACCCATCCTCACCAACCCTCAAATGGATCTTAATTTGAAAAATGAATTTTTCTCAGGACTTTTTATGGTCTTTCCTACTAGAGGACATCATAATGAACAAAAAACGTTAATGTTGTGATGGGTTATTCCCAACAGGAGCAGAGTTAGGGGCTACTCTTTATAGAAAGTGTCATCCTCACCCATCCTCACCAACCCTCAAATGGATCTTAATTTGAAAAATGAATTTTTCTCAGGACTTTTTATGGTCTTTCCTACTAGAGGACATCATAATGAACAAAAAACGTTAATGTTGTGATGGGTTATTCCCAACAGGAGCAAAGTTAGAGGCTACTCTTCATTGAGAATCATATATAGCCATGTCCACCCAATTTATATAGAGGTCTAAATTTAAAAAATAAATTTTTCCCAGGACTTTTCATGGCTTTTCCTACTAGAGGACATCATAATGAACAAAAAACGTTAATGTTGTGATGGGTTATTCCCAACAGGAGCAAAGTTAGAGGCTACTCTTCATTGAGAATCATATATAGCCATGTCCACCCAATTTATATAGAGGTCTAAATTTAAAAAATAAATTTTTCCCAGGACTTTTCATGGCTTTTCCTACTAGAGGACATCATAATAAACAAAAAACGTTAATGTTGTGATGGGTTATTCCCAACAGGAGCAGAGTTAGGGGCTACTCTTAATAGAAAGTGTCATCCTCACCCATCCTCACCAACCCTCAAATGGATCTTAATTTGAAAAATGAATTTTTCTCAGGACTTTTTATGGTCTTTCCTACTAGAGGACATCATAATGAACAAAAAACGTTAATGTTGTGATGGGTTATTCCCAACAGGAGCAAAGTTAGAGGCTACTCTTCATTGAGAATCATATATAGCCATGTCCACCCAATTTATATAGAGGTCTAAATTTAAAAAATAAATTTTTCCCAGGACTTTTCATGGCTTTTCCTACTAGAGGACATCATAATAAACAAAAAACGTTAATGTTGTGATGGGTTATCCCCAACAGGAGCAAAGTTAGAGGCTACTCTTCATTGAGAATCATATATAGCCATGTCCACCCAATTTATATAGAGGTCTAAATTTAAAAAATAAATTTTTCCCAGGACTTTTCATGGCTTTTCCTACTAGAGGACATCATAATAAACAAAAAACGTTAATGTTGTGATGGGTTATCCCCAACAGGAGCAAAGTTAGGGACTACTCTTCATTGAGAATCATATATAGCCATGTCCACCCAATTTATATAGAGGTCTAAATTTAAAAAATGAATTTTTCTCAGGACTTTTTATGGTCTTTCCTACTAGAGGACATCATAATAAACAAAAAACGTTAATGTTGTGATGGGTTATCCCCAACAGGAGCAAAGTTAGAGGCTACTCTTCATTGAGAATCATATATAGCCATGTCCACCCAATTTATATAGAGGTCTAAATTTAAAAAATAAATTTTTCCCAGGACTTTTCATGGCTTTTCCTACTAGAGGACATCATAATAAACAAAAAACGTTAATGTTGTGATGGGTTATCCCCAACAGGAGCAAAGTTAGAGGCTACTCTTCATTGAGAATCATATATAGCCATGTCCACCCAATTTATATAGAGGTCTAAATTTAAAAAATAAATTTTTCCCAGGACTTTTCATGGCTTTTCCTACTAGAGGACATCATAATAAACAAAAAACGTTAATGTTGTGATGGGTTATTCCCAACAGGAGCAGAGTTAGGGGCTACTCTTAATAGAAAGTGTCATCCTCACCCATCCTCACCAACCCTCAAATGGATCTTAATTTGAAAAATGAATTTTTCTCAGGACTTTTATGGTCTTTCCTACTAGAGGACATCATAATGAACAAAAAACGTTAATGTTGTGATGGGTTATTCCCAACAGGAGCAAAGTTAGAGGCTACTCTTCATTGAGAATCATATATAGCCATGTCCACCCAATTTATATAGAGGTCTAAATTTAAAAAATAAATTTTTCCCAGGACTTTTCATGGCTTTTCCTACTAGAGGACATCATAATAAACAAAAAACGTTAATGTTGTGATGGGTTATTCCCAACAGGAGCAGAGTTAGGGGCTACTCTTAATAGAAAGTGTCATCCTCACCCATCCTCACCAACCCTCAAATGGATCTTAATTTGAAAAATGAATTTTTCTCAGGACTTTTTATGGTCTTTCCTACTAGAGGACATCATAATGAACAAAAAACGTTAATGTTGTGATGGGTTATTCCCAACAGGAGCAAAGTTAGAGGCTACTCTTCATTGAGAATCATATATAGCCATGTCCACCCAATTTATATAGAGGTCTAAATTTAAAATAAATTTTTCCCAGGACTTTTCATGGCTTTTCCTACTAGAGGACATCATAATAAACAAAAAACGTTAATGTTGTGATGGGTTATTCCCAACAGGAGCAGAGTTAGGGGCTACTCTTAATAGAAAGTGTCATCCTCACCCATCCTCACCAACCCTCAAATGGATCTTAATTTGAAAAATGAATTTTCTCAGGACTTTTTATGGTCTTTCCTACTAGAGGACATCATAATGAACAAAAAACGTTAATGTTGTGATGGGTTATTCCCAACAGGAGCAAAGTTAGAGGCTACTCTTCATTGAGAATCATATATAGCCATGTCCACCCAATTTATATAGAGGTCTAAATTTAAAAAATAAATTTTTCCCAGGACTTTTCATGGCTTTTCCTACTAGAGGACATCATAATAAACAAAAAACGTTAATGTTGTGATGGGTTATCCCCAACAGGAGCAAAGTTAGGGACTACTCTTCATTGAGAATCATATATAGCCATGTCCACCCAATTTATATAGAGGTCTAAATTTAAAAAATGAATTTTTCTCAGGACTTTTTATGGTCTTTCCTACTAGAGGACATCATAATAAACAAAAAACGTTAATGTTGTGATGGGTTATCCCCAACAGGAGCAAAGTTAGAGGCTACTCTTCATTGAGAATCATATATAGCCATGTCCACCCAATTTATATAGAGGTCTAAATTCAATAAATAAATTTTTCCCAGGACTTTTCATGGCTTTTCCTACTAGAGGACATCATAATAAACAAAAAACGTTAATGTTGTGATGGGTTATCCCCAACAGGAGCAAAGTTAGAGGCTACTCTTCATTGAGAATCATATATAGCCATGTCCACCCAATTTATATAGCGGTCTAAATTTAAAAAATAAATTTTTCCCAGGACTTTTCATGGCTTTTCCTACTAGAGGACATCATAATAAACAAAAAACGTTAATGTTGTGATGGGTTATTCCCAACAGGAGCAGAGTTAGGGGCTACTCTTAATAGAAAGTGTCATCCTCACCCATCCTCACCAACCCTCAAATGGATCTTAATTTGAAAAATGAATTTTTCTCAGGACTTTTCATGGCTTTTCCTACTAGAGGACATCATAATAAACAAAAAACGTTAATGTTGTGATGGGTTATCCCCAACAGGAGCAAAGTTAGAGGCTACTCTTCATTGAGAATCATATATAGCCATGTCCACCCAATTTATATAGAGGTCTAAATTTAAAAAATAAATTTTTCCCAGGACTTTTCATGGCTTTTCCTACTAGAGGACATCATAATAAACAAAAAACGTTAATGTTGTGATGGGTTATCCCCAACAGGAGCAAAGTTAGGGACTACTCTTCATTGAGAATCATATATAGCCATGTCCACCCAATTTATATAGAGGTCTAAATTTAAAAAATGAATTTTTCTCAGGACTTTTTATGGTCTTTCCTACTAGAGGACATCATAATGAACAAAAAACGTTAATGTTGTGATGGGTTATTCCCAACAGGAGCAAAGTTAGAGGCTACTCTTCATTGAGAATCATATATAGCCATGTCCACCCAATTTATATAGAGGTCTAAATTTAAAAAATAAATTTTTCCCAGGACTTTTCATGGCTTTTCCTACTAGAGGACATCATAATAAACAAAAAACGTTAATGTTGTGATGGGTTATCCCCAACAGGAGCAAAGTTAGAGGCTACTCTTCATTGAGAATCATATATAGCCATGTCCACCCAATTTATATAGAGGTCTAAATTTAAAAAATAAATTTTTCCCAGGACTTTTCATGGCTTTTCCTACTAGAGGACATCATAATAAACAAAAAACGTTTATGCTGTGATGGGTTATTCCCAACAGGAGCAAAGTTAGAGGCTACTCTTCATTGAGAATCATCTATTGCCATGTCCACCCATCTCCACCCAATCCATATAGAGGTCTAAATTTAAAAAATAAATTATTCCCAGGACTTTTCATGGCTTTTCCTACTAGAGGACATCATAATAAACAAAAAACGTTAATGTTGTGATGGGTTATTCCCAACAGGAGCAGAGTTAGGGGCTACTCTTTATAGAAAGTGTCATCCTCACCCATCCTCACCAACCCTCAAATGGATCTTAATTTGAAAAATGAATTTTTCTCAGGACTTTTTATGGTCTTTCCTACTAGAGGACATCATAATGAACAAAAAACGTTAATGTTGTGATGGGTTATTCCCAACAGGAGCAAAGTTAGAGGCTACTCTTCATTGAGAATCATATATAGCCATGTCCACCCAATTTATATAGAGGTCTAAATTTAAAAAATAAATTTTTCCCAGGACTTTTCATGGCTTTTCCTACTAGAGGACATCATAATAAACAAAAAACGTTAATGTTGTGATGGGTTATCCCCAACAGGAGCAAAGTTAGAGGCTACTCTTCATTGAGAATCATATATAGCCATGTCCACCCAATTTATATAGAGGTCTCAAATTTAAAAAATAAATTTTTTCCCAGGACTTTTCATGGCTTTTCCTACTAGAGGACATCATAATAAACAAAAAACGTTAATGTTGTGATGGGTTATCCCCAACAGGAGCAAAGTTAGGGACTACTCTTCATTGAGAATCATATATAGCCATGTCCACCCAATTTATATAGAGGTCTAAATTTAAAAAATGAATTTTTCTCAGGACTTTTTATGGTCTTTCCTACTAGAGGACATCATAATAAACAAAAAACGTTAATGTTGTGATGGGTTATCCCCAACAGGAGCAAAGTTAGAGGCTACTCTTCATTGAGAATCATATATAGCCATGTCCACCCAATTTATATAGAGGTCTAAATTTAAAAAATAAATTTTTCCCAGGACTTTTCATGGCTTTTCCTACTAGAGGACATCATAATGAACAAAAAACGTTAATGTTGTGATGGGTTATTCCCAACAGGAGCAAAGTTAGAGGCTACTCTTCATTGAGAATCATATATAGCCATGTCCACCCAATTTATATAGAGGTCTAAATTTAAAAAATAAATTTTTCCCAGGACTTTTCATGGCTTTTCCTACTAGAGGACATCATAATAAACAAAAAACGTTAATGTTGTGATGGGTTATTCCCAACAGGAGCAGAGTTAGGGGCTACTCTTTATAGAAAGTGTCATCCTCACCCATCCTCACCAACCCTCAAATGGATCTTAATTTGAAAAATGAATTTTTCTCAGGACTTTTTATGGTCTTTCCTACTAGAGGACATCATAATGAACAAAAAACGTTAATGTTGTGATGGGTTATTCCCAACAGGAGCAAAGTTAGAGGCTACTCTTCATTGAGAATCATATATAGCCATGTCCACCCAATTTATATAGAGGTCTAAATTTAAAAAATAAATTTTTCCCAGGACTTTTCATGGCTTTTCCTACTAGAGGACATCATAATAAACAAAAAACGTTAATGTTGTGATGGGTTATCCCCAACAGGAGCAAAGTTAGGGACTACTCTTCATTGAGAATCATATATAGCCATGTCCACCCAATTTATATAGAGGTCTAAATTTAAAAAATGAATTTTTCTCAGGACTTTTTATGGTCTTTCCTACTAGAGGACATCATAATAAACAAAAAACGTTAATGTTGTGATGGGTTATCCCCAACAGGAGCAAAGTTAGAGGCTACTCTTCATTGAGAATCATATATAGCCATGTCCACCCAATTTATATAGAGGTCTAAATTTAAAAAATAAATTTTTCCCAGGACTTTTCATGGCTTTTCCTACTAGAGGACATCATAATAAACAAAAAACGTTAATGTTGTGATGGGTTATCCCCAACAGGAGCAAAGTTAGAGGCTACTCTTCATTGAGAATCATATATAGCCATGTCCACCCAATTTATATAGAGGTCTAAATTTAAAAAATAAATTTTTCCCAGGACTTTTCATGGCTTTTCCTACTAGAGGACATCATAATAAACAAAAAACGTTAATGTTGTGATGGGTTATTCCCAACAGGAGCAGAGAGTTAGGGGCTACTCTTAATAGAAAGTGTCATCCTCACCCATCCTCACCAACCCTCAAATGGATCTTAATTTGAAAAATGAATTTTTCTCAGGACTTTTTATGGTCTTTCCTACTAGAGGACATCATAATGAACAAAAAACGTTAATGTTGTGATGGGTTATTCCCAACAGGAGCAAAGTTAGAGGCTACTCTTCATTGAGAATCATATATAGCCATGTCCACCCAATTTATATAGAGGTCTAAATTTAAAAAATAAATTTTTCCCAGGACTTTTCATGGCTTTTCCTACTAGAGGACATCATAATAAACAAAAAACGTTAATGTTGTGATGGGTTATTCCCAACAGGAGCAGAGTTAGGGGCTACTCTTAATAGAAAGTGTCATCCTCACCCATCCTCACCAACCCTCAAATGGATCTTAATTTGAAAAATGAATTTTTCTCAGGACTTTTTATGGTCTTTCCTACTAGAGGACATCATAATGAACAAAAAACGTTAATGTTGTGATGGGTTATTCCCAACAGGAGCAAAGTTAGAGGCTACTCTTCATTGAGAATCATATATAGCCATGTCCACCCAATTTATATAGAGGTCTAAATTTAAAAAATAAATTTTTCCCAGGACTTTTCATGGCTTTTCCTACTAGAGGACATCATAATAAACAAAAAACGTTAATGTTGTGATGGGTTATTCCCAACAGGAGCAGAGTTAGGGGCTACTCTTTATAGAAAGTGTCATCCTCACCCATCCTCACCAACCCTCAAATGGATCTTAATTTGAAAAATGAATTTTTCTCAGGACTTTTTATGGTCTTTCCTACTAGAGGACATCATAATGAACAAAAAACGTGAATGTTGTGATGGGTTATTCCCAACAGGAGCAAAGTTAGAGGCTACTCTTCATTGAGAATCATATATAGCCATGTCCACCCAATTTATATAGAGGTCTAAATTTAAAAAATAAATTTTTCCCAGGACTTTTCATGGCTTTTCCTACTAGAGGACATCATAATGAACAAAAAACGTTAATGTTGTGATGGGTTATCCCCAACAGGAGCAAAGTTAGGGACTACTCTTAATAAAAATGCATAAGAAGTTTCATCCTCATCTACATTCATTTATTCTCATATGGATGTGAGCTTGAAAAATAAATTTTGTAACTTTCAAGTAGCAAAATTTACTTTAGTTACTCTGTAATAGCAATTGTTTCCTTTAGTATTATATAAATTTAATTATAAGCGCTTGAAAGTATTTGTTGAAAGGTTTCGAATTGATTACCGTCTAGATTATCCCCACATTTTTAAAAATATTTAACTAGCTACGACAGCTCAATTATAATTGATAATTATTTATTCGACAACGACCTCTTCAAGTGTTGGTGTCTCGTTCAATTCAAAATTTATCTACTTCTAACGTCATCAGACATGTGGAATTTCGGTTTGACCACGTGTTTATTTTTAATCATCATAAATACAAAATTTATTTGTGGAATTTATCTTTCTTCTAAATGTGAGTTTTTTTCATATTTTATTTTTTTTATACCTGAATAATTTATTCAGTACTTATTTTGTTATTAATACCTTAAAAATCATTTTTTTCAAAATCAAGACCATGAGTTCAAAATAAATTGGTTGGAAGGCGTCAGCACGAATATTAGTAACGATGAAGAAGAAATGAAAAATACCGACGAGTTATTAAAAAGTCATAATACAAGTTTTTCGACTGATAAAAGTGAAGTTTATTTATCTTTGTTGAATTATTTGGGATATAAAACGTCATTAGACAGTGAAATAGTTTCATCGGTCGCTGAATTTGTCAACTCCAATGAAGAAGAAAACTCAAAATCTATTTCAAAATTATCTATGATGAGTTCGGAAAATTTTAATAGGAAAAAAAATCTTTCTAAAGAACAAATAAATTCACAAAATAATTTAACACTCACAGAAAATTTTAATGGTCTTAGAGACAGTAGACAAGTGAACTCAACAAATAATGACAAGTTATTTTTATCTAATCTCAAATCTGAAGGACAAATAAATTCAACAGATAATTCAAAATTATTATTATTTAAGTCTGACAACTCTGATAGACAGATAAATTATAAAAATATTTTTAAATCATCTCCCGGCACATTTAAATATAAAAAGCTAATAGATCTGATCAGTATCAATAGTTACCTAGACGAATTGATGTTCAATTATGACAATAATATTCCAGAACACAAAGTACGTAAGAAAGTACTTGATGATAAAACTTTTTATTTAATTAACCGACTGCCTGAAAATGAAAAAAATTCTTAAATACTTGAGAGTTAATTAATTTTACATGTCAATTATTTATTATTGTGGCTCATTTTAAATTAAGTAAGTTTGTAACATTAAATAACTGTCAGGATAATTATCCAGAGTAATTTCAAATAAATGCGGGTATTTTTTTAAATTTTTATTTTCATTTATCATTCAAAATTTAATCAGTGCTATAATATTCTGATATATTACATATTTAATATTAATATTATTATTATTATTTTATTAAATATATCTGCATGTATGTATGTATATATATAATATAATATATATTAATGAATTATAAATATAAAATTAACGTAATATTCAAGGTAAAATATACACTGAACTATTTAAATATTTATATAGTAGTGAGTTTAAGTATAACGTAAAAGAATATAATTGTACATTAACAAGTGATTTATTTTCAATTATCAGTTTTTTTTTTCCAATTTGCTATTTTTATTTCTGTCATTTTTATTTTCATTTCTTCTCTACCCGGTAAATTAACGATCAAACTGACCAAGGCCTTTAAGGATAATTATTGTTTAATTTTTATTTCAAATTATTCATTAATTTACTAATTATCAATTACTAGGAATGTTTTTTTTTTTCATAAATTTATATTTTATACAAATATTTCATTATATTTCCATTGTTTAACAAAAAGATATTATTCTATTGCACGCGCATTCATGTCTATAGAAGTAGTGAGTGTAAATGTAGCAGACATAAGACAATTCATAAATTTTAAATAAATAAATAAATAAAAATAATGAAATCGGAAAATATGCGCGTACTAATTCTCCAATTATCAAAATACGCGTTTAGTAATTATTATTTTACTTACATTTTATTTATTTATTCAATAATTTTAAAAAACTTCTTGTCAGCTACATTCACTCTTATCAGAAGTACCATTCATGGCCACTTTATTTTACAATACTTTATTTTAATCAATGAAAAAGTATAATATAAAACTTATACTGCAATTATGTACCAAAAGTTTGCTTGTAGACATTTTTAAAATTAAATACACCAATTAATTTATCATAAAGTCGCTAAAAACGGTACTTCTAACCTATAAATATATATTATACTATATATTTCACATAGTATAGTAAATATTACTCGCAATGCATGCTACCAATGCAAATAACTTCTTTGCATTTAATATCAGCATTAATTATAATTAATAGTTCAAAATAAAATCTGCTATAAATCCTACAAATAAAATTATTCTTAGTAAAATAAATGTCCAACAGAAAAAAAATTTCAAAATTAGCATTAATAATTATTTAAAGGGTCATAAATTCTTTAACTGGCATGGTATACATAAATTGATATGATTGTTACAAATGAGCAATAGTATCTCCAAAGACGGCCTGCCAGTTTGATACGCAAATAATTTATTTCATTTAAATTTAAATAATTATAATTTATTTTTCAGGCTACACCTATTGTATTTTTTTCGAAAAATTTATCTTCAGCTTCTTCTTCGCTCATCTTGTATTTTTAAAAACTACATCTTCATTATCTTCTTATTTGTGCTGATTACACATTTTATAAAGGGCACACATTTATAATATATATATAATAATAAGATAAAATCACATACTATCTACCATAATCATCACCCATTGACTCAACATGTGGTAATTTATAATATAATTAATAGTAATAATTAACGTGAATTTATTAATTACTCAAAGCGCTGGCTTTCTTCTGATTAAACAGTGCAGTGAATTCAATAACTTTTTTTTATAGTCTTGTCAGCTATATAGGAAAGTTTATAAGCTGAATAATTGTTAGTATTTTAATAAGAAGATAATTATTTTATTTATTAATAAATAGTATAGCAAGAACATATCTTTTATTATGATATGTTCGATATGCATTGCTCAAAGCGAAGTAATGATTATGGAAGGTACTTAATATTATTGCCAACTTTGTACAGTATTGTGTTGATACTTTTTTTTTTTTTTATTAATATTATTATTTGTTTATTTAAATTTCCATTTATCTTCATTAATAAAAAAAATAAAATAACTGGAATTCACGAGACGTTATTATTTTAGGCAGAAAACACAATTGATTTATTTACTTTTTTTCATACATTATTATTATTTATTTCTTCATATTAATTAATAACCTACAATAAAAAGTACTCGTATTTTTTAAATGCTTTTAATTTTTTAAAATTTATTAATTTGCTACATTTAAGTGAATTTCTTCTTTTTCCTTTTTTTATTTTATTAATTATCAATAATCTCACTTTGTCGCATTAATGCCGAGTGCTATCTTCATAATTTTCTATTTATTTATCTCTCGTAATCAATTAATTAATTAATTATTTTTTTTTACTGTTTTATTTAAAGTGAAATTGACGGTCATAAGGATATTCGAATAGACATTTTATTATTAATTAATTAATTAATTTTTTTTTTTATAATTGCACTGTTGTGACACGACCCATTTACATTTTTGATGTTTATTTAATGTCATATTATAATTATCACACTTTTAATTTACTAATTTTTTTTTTACTTTATTTATTATACACATTTTTTTTTTTAAATTTAAATTTAAATTCATCAAACATATTTAGTGAATTTGCATTAATAAAATCGCAATAATTATTATCTCTTAAATAAATTTTATTTATTCAAATATACAAAAATGCAGATGAGTTGCGTTTCAGCGATGCCAATTAATTATTAATAATTATATTTTTTTGTTTTATAATAAAAATTGCACATTTGCGCATACATATCAATATAATATATTCCAATAAATCAATAATAATAACAATAATTATTTAATAATAAGTCGAGGTTGAATTCTATGCTCTGAGACCAATTATTATTTTGTTAATTAGTTAATTAAAAAATTCTTTTCAATTAACCCTCGATTACATAAATTCTTAACAATTAAATTGCTGAATTTATTTTTAATAATAATAATAATTACTTATTTAAATATATAATGTCATTTTATTGGGAAGACTACCTTCCAAGTACACCACGTACTCGTAATTTTTAATGAGGGCTAATACAGACCATAGGTAATTATTTTAAATGAAATTCAATTTTATTTAAATCGTCTACTCTGATTCGGAGATTTGATCAATAGAAAATCATCCGGATTTAATCCGTGCTTACTTTGAAATTTTTTCCAGTGTTTAATTATTTAATTATTGTAAATAAATTTTAGTAATTTGAATAATTAAATGAAATGCGTATAATTAATTGGTTATAGAATTAAAACCAAGTACAAGACATAGGGACTAGTCACTAGAGCAGGGTCAACCTCGACAAATAAAGTTTAGGCCAAACTCGTTAATACACAATCGATTGCGCACTTCTAATTATATCCATATCCATATATATTATATAACATCATTATTATTATTTAGTAATAAATATTTATTATTGTTATACTTATTAAATCTAATTGATAAGAAATTTTAAATAAAGATTTTAAAATCAATTTTTTCTTCTCTCAATTCCTATTTATAATTAAGATCTCCTAATCTACACTAATTTTTTAAAATTAATTAATGCTATTTTCTACGCCTGACTATTTTATTAATTATTTTTCGGATCAATGTTTCTTGGGGTTGGAAAAATTGCTCTAGCGCTTAATTATTGAATAAAGTACATTTACTTTATTGATATCCAATAAATAGTTAAATTTAAAAAAAAGTCTAAGAATAAAAAATAAAATTTAGTTATTTACTTAAATTCTGTACTTTATTCAATTTATTTTTTAGATTAACTGTTTTTTACATTTTTAAATTTACAGTGACAAAATAATGATAATTAAATTTATACTAATGTTGATATTTGATATTTATTTATTCATAAGAGCGTTGATTGTATATTTTGTTCAAATAAATGTGCTTTCTATCTAAAATATTTAACTTAGCTAATAGATTACATTAATGGTAATTTATAATTAATTGCTTATGTAATTATTTGAAATAATATTTCTTTTTTATAAATAAAAAAATAAATAAAATAATAATTGTATTTACTCTCTTACTACAAAAGTAAATATTGTAGATAACTATTTGTAATATTTATTTTTTTTTTTGACAAATTCTATATAATATTTTATGTAGAGACACATTCCCGGGTAAAAAAAATTATATCTAATTATATATAATCCATATATAATTAGATATAATATGTAATTATATATAGAAAATGACCCAATGTAATTATATAAAACTATATAAATATATATCATGGTTTTTCATATATAATCATATATAAATTGTATAACAGTTCTATATAATTATATGTGGTTACAAATAATGACATATAATTATATATAATTATTATGGTGACGTATATTCAATTACATATATAAAATGATGCCATTTTACAGAAATTAGCTATAAAATATTGCCTCCTAAAAGAGTTACTAACTAATGTAATTATATGTTTAATTATAAGATATATATTAAATTTAAAAGCCCAAATTTAAAAATTTTCTATAAAATGCATGCGAAAAGACAAAGTCTCTTTAACTTTTTTTTAATCCCTGAAAACTGTTTGAAATATAAGTATAAATAGTTATATATAATTATATGTAGTTATATTGGGCCATTTTTCACATATAACTGTGTCTAACTTTTTTAACCCGGGTTACCCATTTTTATTTATTCATTATTATTATTATTATTATTATTATTATTATTACTATTATTTAGGTAAGCTTATTCACTTTAATGAACACCGAGAAAGCTTACGCAATTGGTTTATTAACGCAATTGATATCACCGCTGCACTTCATAACGCACTTTCACCAAAAAGAATCAAAATGATTCAGAAATATGTTTTATTTTTTTAAAATTTCATTTATTTATTAATTTAATAATTAGTGAATATTTTTTTTTAATAATTGCATTTGATATTTCCCTTATTTGTTCCAATTATAATTTATTTTTACAATTACATATACAATATTTGTTGTTCTGCTTGTGTAATCATATAATTATATTCACACCCTCTCTGCTCAATCGATTTTCATGAGATTCTATATTTGTGTATGGCTTAATTGGATTAGTTGTCAATGATGCACAATTTTAATTGCATATCATCGATTTGTATACATAGTATTGGATGATTTAATTAATACTCGAGCTAAACTATCCAAAATACTGGAAATTTATATTCATTAAATTTTTTAGAGAATCTAATTGTTCATAGAAAATATTTTTTTATAAATTTAGTAACTCAGTTCTGCTATCAAACTTATAAATTTAAAAAAAAAGGGAAGTTTCGGCTTCGGTCTAATTTACAAAAATCGAGTTGCAGTAGATTTTTGGGCGGTCGTTCGTGTGTGTGGGAATAGGGGGGGTTTGAAAAGCTTCAAGCAGAGCTAAAAGTCAAAAATAAAAAATAGCGGGAAGATTTAAGTTGGCCCACAAAGTCAACCCTATTTCAAATTTGTTTTTATAGAAAATATAATTACAAAAAAATTTAATGACTAAAAATAGATGATAATTTTAGTAAAAAAATACAGACAATTTTAGTAGAAAATTTAATTATTTAAAATTAATTGAAATTTAATTTTAATGAAACTTTTGGTTACTTAATTAAACTGTTTAACTATTGAGTTTATGTAAAAATACAGATAATTATTTTTTACAGACAACTTTATTCTCTAATAATTTTTTTATATACAATTTTGCTGTATCTTTGATAATTTCCCTTGAATTTTAATTTAAAGCTCCACTGCAACATATACAGACTTTAATAATTAAATTTATTATTGCGTATTAAAAATAATAAAATAAAATTGTGCATTTAAAATAATGATTTATTTGTTACAATCATAGACAATTAAATAATTTCATCAAGTGAAATAAATTATTAATTATCTCTATAAAAAAAAAATTTTTTTTTTATAATTATAATTTCAATTGCAATCCGATTGATGTCAATTTAAGATTTCTACAAGCATTATTTTATATATATTTACTTTATCTTAATAACAATAACTAAACTTTGATTAAAAAAAAAATAATAAAGTACACTCACAATTATTATAAATAACGACCAGTGATGACAGTGAGATTTAAAGTTTAAATTTAATATTAATTATTTTTAAAATTTAATAACTCAATTAGGTAATAGATAATAACGTAGCTACCTAAACTAACAATTACACATTTCTGTACAATATATGAGTGATTTAAATTTAGGTAATTAATTAATTATCATAATTAATTAATTAAACAATTCATAATTTATAATCTGAATATATTTGCATCAACTTTCGTACTTGAAACATTTAACTCATTTACTTTTTGTTACTTTTTTTTTATCAACATTACATTTCAATTGTCATTGGCTATCATTGCCAATTAAATAGGCTGCCAATTACTATCATTATTAAGGACGTTCTCAGACAATACCTCCTGTTTTGTAAAAACATTCAATGACTTTCACTGTCATCGCCGTATTATAAAAAATTAAAGCGTTTATTGAAAAAAGGACAATAGAGTTACAATTTTACCGAGGTATAAATTTGAAAAAAAAAAAAAAAAAAAAAGTTACTTACAGTTATCAATTAGGAGTCATAACGAAATTTGGAAAATAAATTTCAGTGTAAATATAATTTGTTGCAAAAAAGTTTGACTTGTAGAATTTCTAAACTTGAGACAGATTCGAACTTATGTAATTTTGGTAGTATTAAAAAATTTATCTAGGATTTTATATGTGCGAAATTTGTGTCAAAAAATAACGTTTTTTAAAAGATATCTTTCAAAACGTAATTTTACTACACACCCTAGTTTTGAAAAAGTTAAAAAACCTCAAATTTTGAACTATTTGATTCGTATACTATTGGTTTCTAATGGGAGTTTTTTTTGGAACGAGGGTAAAATGTAATAAAAATGTTTTTATTGACTCAAAATTTGCTCATAATTCTAGATAAACTTTTTTTTTTACTATCAAAATTACACAAGTTCAAAAAAAATTCTACTCGAAGTTATAATCTGTCTCAAGTTTATAAGTTCCAAATGTCAAACTTTTTTAGAATCCTTTTGGAACTAATTATTTTTACAGGATCTTCATGTCAACATTATAATTAAAGTCAAATTTGTCGGATAAAATTAATTTACCAAATTTCGTTCAGCTCCTCATTGATAACTGAATAATTTTTTTTAAATTCTGTCTGCACGGAAAGAAAATTATGGAAATGGTTCCTATAATTTTGTAAAATTTCATCCTATACCATTATAGGAATGACGATCATAAATTATGGGAACACGTCCTATAGATATAGGAATGTTACCCATAATTATAGGAATAGTTCATATAATTATAGGAATGATACCTATACCATTATGGGAATGGTTCCTATAATATTACAGGAATGGTTCCTATAATATATAGGAATAGTTCCTATAATATTATAGGAATGGTTCCTATATTATCATAGGAAAAGTTCCTATAATAGTATAGGAATAGTTACTATACTATTATAGGAATGGTTCCTATAATATCATAGGAACCATTCCTATAATATTATAGGAACTATTCCTATAATTATAGGAGCTATTCCCATTTTCATAATGTTATAGAAATTGTTCCTATACTTATAGGAATAGTTCCTATAATATTATAGGAATATTTCCTATACTATTATAGGAATAGTTCCTATAATATTATAGGAATGGTTCCCATAATGGTATGGGGGTGGTTCCTATAATATATAGGAACCATTCCTATAATAGTACGGGTACAATTCCTATACCATTATAGGAACCATTCCTATAATGCATAGGAATACTCCCTATAATTTTCTTTCCGTGTGGGCAAAATTGCAACTGCGTTGTCTTTATTTCAACTAATGATCAAACTTTTTAATATCGATTAATAAAATTTGAATACGGTCATGAGAATGAAAGTCTTTGACTTTTTTAAAGAAAATGGGGACACTGTCTGAGAATATCCTTAATAATAACAATAATAATAATAATTGAACCTCTCATAATTATGAATTAATTATCGCGATGCCTAACTATACATATATAATTTAATATAATAATAATAATAAATATTAATAATTACACGGTCAAATACATGGGTTACATGTAAATGTAAGTGTATAAATTGATAAATTTATTGTTTATTTAAAAACAAAATAATTATCGTAATAAGTAGGTAATAAGATAATTATTACTCATTAAAGAGATTATTAACCTTTTAAATACTTCCAATATAACACCTATTATATTTATTATTGCTGCAGCAAAATGCATTAATTCATTTGCTATTTAACTTTACGTTCATGTAATCGACAATTATTTTTTTTAAATATTTTATTTTATTTATTTATATATAATTATTTACGATACGTGATTCTGCCTCATATAATTAAATGCTTTTCTATTACTTTTAATATTTATCGTCGATTTTCTATTATTTTCAGTGACTTTATTTATCTAGTTTTCTTCCTTTTGTTTAAATTAACTTATTAAGTACCGATAGCTAAACGGGTTTTTTTTTATTGTTATTGTTATTTTTGTTGGTGGACCATTTTAATATAATAATAATAATACTCTAATTATGTTTATTGAACTCTGTCGTCACTCGTTATCGTCGTTAATTGTTAAGCTTACACGTAAAAACGATATTAATCTATTAATTTATTTTAATTGGCTTCGAATGTTCTGTTTATTGATTACGCAGATAGTATTATTTGTTAAATTCAATATATATATATACATATATATTTGTTTAACTAGATCCAGTTTTATGACGACATCGAGTAAGACAGGGGAGGTATTCCCGTATCAAAAAAATAATTTTTACCAAATTTTTTTGAAATTTCAAATCTGCGTTAATATTAATAGATCAAATAAATCTATAAATTCATTTTTTAATGAAAATATTCAATTTTTACAGTTTTATAAATTCACAGATATAATTATTTTATAAAATAATATATGTTTTTTCTTTTTTTTAGTAAAATGAAGGATTTAAATTTCCATAGATAAAAATTATTTTTTTTTTCACGGGTTTATTTTTTAATTAATTCTGTTAAATTAAGTAATGGGCAGCGATTTTATATTTAATGAGGGTGCAATGGTTTCTATAATTTTTATGATCTACTGATTGTGATTGTGATAATGATTAAATGAATAATGTTATTATTATTATTATTATTATTATTATTATTATTATTATTATTATTATTATTACTATTATTATTATTGTTGTTATGAATATTATAATGGTAATGAGGTGTAATGATCACCTTGCTGTATGATTTAAATTGTAGCAGTGAATTGTTATTTATCGACGTGCCAGACGATTTATTATTATTATTATTATTATTATTATTATTATTATTATTATTATTATTATTATTATTATTATTATTATTATTATTGAATGTGTGATACAACGTATTGACAACAAACATAGCGCACTTTATTAACCAGACGTTTGTTACTCTTCGTTTAATCTCGTTGTTAGTGAACTTTCCTGTAATTTAATTATTTAAATTTTTGTTAATAATTATTTTAATTTGTAAAGAAGCTCGACCTTTTGACTTGCAATTATTTTTTTTTTAGTTCACATGAATAAATTAAAAAAAGAAGAGAGTAATTTTATTTTCCCAGAAAGTTCTTGACTTTTATTTTGTTTAGTCCGAAAATATAAAATAAATTTAACGTGAAGATTTATTCGTTTATTGAAAAGCGGTCTGGAGTTACAGAAGATGAATGTAAATTGTAATTAAATATAACGTATAAATATATAAAATTGTTGATTTACGAAATTGAAAGTAAATAAAATTATAAGTATGAGTTGGAAATAAAAATTTAATGAAAGGAAAATATGTAATAGCTTCAACGATATATAAATATATGAATTTTTTTTTCGTGAACATGACAAAAATTTAATGTGTCGATATTTTGAATTTTTAAATTTCCATTCTCTAGATTAGTCACTTTTACTACGACAAAGGTAGAGCTTCATGTTTTTATATATATTTAAATTTAAATACTAAATAAAAGTATAGATGAAAAATTACCTAATTTAGGTGTTCACAGTCCGAAGTATCCACCAATAGTAGTGGCAACAATGACGGCAAGAATAGCAAGGCAGATCATAATCATGATCTTCTTCTGCTCGCGGCAATAACAGACATTTATAAAGATTGTTATTTATTATTATTATATTTCAGGTAATTATTAAAACATAAAACATTCAAAATTTCAAAATATTCAGTGAAAACAAATTTATTAAATAATAATAATTGATATTATTTAAATAGTGTCTCATATCATCTCTTATTTTATCGGCATTCAGTATCGTGTCACTTAATTTATTGTTAAACATATTTTTTTTATTCAACATATCAACGCTCTGTCCACTGCTACTCTTTTTTAAAAGACTTACACATAAATCTACATGCGCCAGCGGTACCTGAAATAAATCACAGAAACAGTTGCCGTGAAATTGAATGTCAACACCTACTTCAATCGCATGTTACATCGGCTTAGTCCGGGTTCGTAATATTAAACATTTATATTATATTACATTACATATTTGACTACTGCTCAGTAAATACACTGTGAATATTCAACATTATTATTATTATCTAAGTTCAATATATATTTATTTACTCGATATTTGTTTCTATCAATCCTAATAATTATTAATCTATTTATATTTATATTTACTAAATACATAAATTTATGTTTATGTATCTATTACTATTTAAGTTTTCATATATTTTTTATTAAATGCTCAATTTTTTGCTCACTAAATTACATAAATTTATTACAATTAAATGCTTACTTGATTTAAATAATAAATTATATATTTTTATTTTACAAAAAATTATTTTTTCCACTAAAATTAATTCCAGTTTTTTGTTAGTAAAAAAAATAACTTTTTATAAAACAAAGCACCATGAGATTTTTTTTTATATTAATCTGATATCGACTAATCTCTTGAATATTTTATAATCCGATTGTGTTGTAAAGTTGTAAGCTTTTACGTATACTTTTATTATTATATATTTAATATCTGAAAAATATATAATTCTCTAAAAAATTAAACCAGCGTACGTCAATAAATTTTTTTTTTAAAAACAGCTAAATTATTTTTAAAAATAATTTTATAAATTTAAATAAAATACCCAAGTATTGAGCCGGATATTAAGTGACAAATTATTTTTTATTTTATTCAATTTACAGATTTTAACCCTTCGTCACACGCGCTATGAACGTGGCGCCGCACTTTTTACATTTTCTTAGTTTTCTATGGTTTTTACCAAAAAAAACATTCCAAAAAATTTTAATGCTCTTTTTGGACCTTCTAGAAGGAATGAATATTAGGGGAGGGTGGGGCAAAGTGGGCCCCTTGGGACAAAGTAGGCCCCCTAAAATTTGGAAAGCCTCAAAAATTTTGGGGCAAAGTGAGCACCCTGAAATTTTATATGAATGAGGCTCATAATAAGTCATTTTTACTTTTTTATGACTATTCATTTATTACTTATTAGCTTCTTTATGTCTTACCTATTTTTGTCCACTTTGCCCCATATTTTAAAATTCGTAATTTATTATGAACACAGCTTATTCATAACATTTTTAAAGTGAAGAATTTAAAAAAAGTAAAACGAGCAATAAATTTGTCTCACACAATTTTTTTAGATGGGGGCCCACTTTGCCTCTAATTTTCTATTTTTCAATTTTAATGGACACAGCTTATCAATGTTAAATGACAAACGAGGGCCTATAAAGTAGTGTAACGAATAAGAAAAAGTAAAGATAATCCCATTTCTAGCTTACGGGGCCCACTTTGCCCCACCCTCCCCTAATAATAATTATTCAGTTGTCTTAGAAATTTAATAATTATATATTTTTGAGGAGCATCTCGTAAATGCGGCGCCGCGCCGTCCGGCGCATGTAAGCGCCAGATCGCAATTCAAATCGCGCTGTTGCCAAGTCGCGTTCCCGCTCTTAATATACAAGCTGTAAACAAAGTAACCTATCCCATAACTGTTAGTCACTGGTTATTATTAATAAAGATTGGTATTAAAAAATATTTATTTAAATTTTTTAATTATAATAATATTTTTTTAATTGTATAATTATAGAAGTTAAATAAATAATATTTTTTAATTCGTAACATTAATAAAATATGTAATTATTTGTATGATTCTAAAATTAGCCGATACTTTCAACAATTTTTTGATTTTTTTTTCAACATAAAGAATTTGCACCCGCTGAAATTAAAAAAATTATATGTAAATTTTGTCTAAATTCCTCTTTTTGTAATTAATTATGTGAAGAAAATTAAAAAATTGTTAAGTATTGGCTAATCTTGAGATTATTTACCCGTCATTACTATTCTTATAAAAATTATTAATATTGATAGATCATTTTTCGTCAAGATTACTTCAGAAATATAGTTAAATTATTACTAAATATAACAAAAAAATAATAATAATTTCTTAAAAAATTACTAATTAGCTAAATATTTAATTCAATGTAAAACTAAATAAAAAATATAGTTATTTTCCAATAATAAAAGCATGGAATATTTATTGGATACTTGGCAACACCGCATGAAATTTAACACTGCGGCGCGGCGCTCATCGTGCGTGTTACGAAGTCGGGTAAAAACACGCGTGTGACGAAGGGTTAAGTTTCAAAAAAATTTATTTAAAATTATTATTTATTCAGGAAATAGTTAAATAAAATAATGTCACTAATTAATATTTTTAGAATAGTTGGGTCTTTTTACGAATCAAATTTTACGAAAAAATTTTTTCTTATATTTATTATAATTATATATATATTTTAGCTAAGTAAAATAAACTATACATGCATCTTGTACGTAATATTGTGAAGAATAATTTCAAAATACATAATTAATAATAATTAATGATAATAATACACATAAATAATATAATAAAGTATAAATATAAATATTGAAATAATAAAAAATACAAAAGACGGCGCTAGCTACACTGATAGAAGAATTTATTTGTACCAAATAAGGTTTATTTATAGTTAATAAATGATTTATTTGAAAGCTTTAACCAAATAAATATTTATTAATAGTTAATAAATGATTTATTAAATTCGATTTATTTGATACAAATAAATATTTATTAATAGTTAATAAATGGCTTATTTGAATAGAAAATGACACATGAAGCTAATTAAGTAGGGTTATGACAAATAATTTATAGTCCCATTTAAGTTTATTTTTTTCAAAGAAAATAATACGCATAGTAATTAATTTAAAAAATATTCAGCATTTTTTTTATTTATAAAAAAATATTTAGTTGATTATATTTTGAATTTGTTACATTAGACAATATACTGAAAGGTAATGTAAACAGAAAGTGGCGCTGTAGTAAAAAATCACAGTGATGTTCACTCAAATAAGCCATTTATTAACTATTAATAAATCTATCTTTGAGCCAAATAAATGCATTTATTAATATTAAATAAATACTTCTATCAGTGTAAAATAAATTAAAGCTCAGGCAACCGTCGTATTAAAGAATATTACAAATAGTGATAATTATAATGATAATAATAAGAAATAAAAACAGCACGGAACGAACATAAATATCAAATCGATACTTACTCAGATAAATCCTCGACCCATTACACAATGAAAATATGTACAATATCTTGTCGATCTTGGATTTAATTTTTCTCATTTATCGTTTATTGTTTCGGTCTATACTTAATCATATTTCATTTTTCCTATCATTCATTCTCTCAATATATTTATTATTAATTATAGATCACTTAATTTAGTACATAATAAAGTTTCCTTCAATTACTATTTTAAAATTGATTAATATTTCTGTACAGTTTAATTGCCATTATAATTGTAATCATAAATAATAAATTAACATTGATGGTTATTTTTCCAAGCGCATCAATTATTTATTTTCGTAAATACTTTGCTATTGTGTTCTAACTCCTACGTTTTTTATGCTGAATTTATTTTTATTTTATTATTATAGAGTATTGCGCGATAGCTGTGAACATTGAGGATTATCTCAATTAAATTTCCCATTTTTATATTTTTTTTCTATCGCTTTATTTTATTTATGTAAATATCATTCACGCAATCATACTTTTATTAATATAAGTACCTATACATTACAATATAGATTTTCAAAAATCTCTTTCTTTTCCTCTAACTTAAATATTTATTTAATTTATTTACAATTTCAAATAAATTTATAGAAGAAATTATCTTTGATAAATAAATATATCAATGTATCTTACGTATAACATTTACTATATTTATTTTTCAGATTCATTATATATTTTTTTTACCTTTTATTTAAAAAAAGTTTTCACGAAAATAAAGACGTAAGAGCGTTAATTTTTTTTTTAAAGAAGAAAGAAAATGGAAATTAAAAGAAGAAATGAAATATTTCGTGATGGAAAATACAATAGTAGATTTTTATGGATTATGATGATCCCTCGCGTGTTTCCTTGTCATGACGATCAGTTATGACAAGTTAAACTCGAGAAGAAAGACTTGAATAGAGTTTGAGGTATTAAATAAAATATAAAGTTGTACCGTACAGAGATATACCGCAGCCTCAAGTACCAACGTCTTGTAGTTAATTTTTAAATATAAATAGACTGAAATTAATATTACAAGAAATGTTAAAACTTAAAGACATTAATTATACAGACGATAACTTTGCGGTTTGAATTTATAATTAACTTAAATATTACGTCATTCCATCTTGATTTTCGTAACAAAAACTTTTTTAGTTTCATAAAACTACCGAGGTAAAAATTATTTTCTAAGTTTAAAATAATAAATTTAGTTTGTTTTTTTTTTTTTTTATAAATAATAGTATATTACATACCAAGGGAGGAAAGTAGGACATTCCAACCCACGTGTGTAATTGCCGACCCGAGCTAAAGGCGGCAAGTACGCACATAGGGACGTCCTACTTTCTTCCGGTCATAATATTTTTCACCAGACCTGCACCTGAAACTTTAAATTTTTGCCTCTGGGAAGAATGGCGCATGCGCTAATTTTCATAATTTGCTTTCTCATAGAACATTTAAGCCAAAAAGAACTTTCTTCCTGCTAAAAAGGGCGAGAATTTAAATTTTCGGCGCAGGAATGCTGAAAGGTTTGTTTGTGTTGGTGATCGTTTAACTGTTTCTGTGATATATTAATAATTTATCTTAAATTGACAACCAAAATAACAATTAAAATGATGACCGCCACTGTCAGGCAGACTATTATCAGGATCATTTTCTGTAAAAACAAAACATAAATAATAAATTTTCTATTTCTTGTTTAAATAATTTTAAGCGAAAATAACCGATCACCAGTGACAGTGTTACGAACCTCGAGAAAGCTCAGTAATTAATAAATAATAATTGATAATTAACACATAAATATAAAAAGGCCTCATGTACATACGTGTCTTAATTAATAATTATAAAACTTGAATAAGGCAATCTCAAGATACCCGTCTCTGTTTCATTCAGGATTTAACAAACATTACTGACAAATATCGCGTTACTAATTACTGGAGACTTATTTTTAAACTCTGAATTTTTTAAAAATTTTTCAACGTCACAAGGGCATATAATTTTCCATGCGTCATTTTGACTTTCAAATTTTTTTAAAAATTTTTAGCTCTAAAATAAGTCTACAAATAAAAAAAATCATACGCCCTTTTGACGTTAAAAGGGCCAATAAAAATATAAGTCTTTTTGAAATTAGTAACGCGATATATATGTTTATGAAACGTTCTCGAAGCACGAAACAACTTGTTTATAAGCTTGTGTTAGTAACTTTTTTGTGTACAGTAATGTTTAGTTAACTTTGTCATTTGTATTTACTTGTTGTTAATTAGCTTTGGATTTAGATGACACAAACGATAGGTTTAATTGCAGTTACTGTTGCTGTCGTGAATTAAGTTTTAAGTTAATTTAAATTATTATTATTATTATTTATTAGTAAGTACAGGGAATAAATTTTCGAACTGTTTAGTATTTTATTATTAATTTTTTTTCTATCAAGGATTTTAATGCCAGTCGCGTGGAGAGATAATAATTAATATCGATTGTATGACCTTGTATATTTATTACATGTAATTAATAGTGGCCATACCAATGATACTGAGAGTCATCTTAAATCTCTCTCCTACCTCTTTAATATTTTTTAAAATATTTATCTCCCTTAGTTTTAAGATTAGTTACTATATTATTTATTATTATTTTAAATAGTGAAGGCAATTAAGACGAGGCAAAGACTTACGATAGATTAGTTAAGATATTACACATTATTATTTATTTGATGAGTTAATTAGTTCTGTTAACGAAGCATTCATTTATTTTTACTCGGTATTGCAACTTTTTACTTTGTGGCAGCTCCATTTTATTTTTTTTTAAACGTCAAAATAATGTGGAGTAAAATAAGCATAATTTTGTTTTAGGCCTTGTAAATTATTATTTTATTAATGGGCTAGAGAATTAAAGCCTCAGTATTTTGAATTTAAATAAAAGAGATTTCGCGTTACTGATGCCATAAGGGCGTATCCGAAAAAAAATACCCTTGAAAAGGCATAAGGGCGTATAAAAAATTTTTTTCCGGGAAACGACGTAGTTATGCCTGAAACGGGCAGAAATGCAAAAAAAAATTTTGGTACGCCCTTATGGCACCCAGGATACCTACCGGGAGCCATAAGGGCGTACCAAAAAATTTAAAATTTAAAGAAATTTTTTTTTTCGTCATTTCTCCGCGTTTCAAGTAAAAATAAGTTTTTTTCGAAAAAAAAAATTTTTGGTACGCCCTTATGGCTCCCAGTGGGTACCTCGGGTGCCATAAGGGTGTACCAAAAAATTTAAAATTCGAAGAAAATTTTTTTTCCGTCATTTCTCCGCGTTTCAAGTAAAAATATGTCGTTTCCCGAAAAAAAAATTTTTTTGATACGCCCTTATGGCACCCGAGATATCTACTGGGAGCCATAAGGGCGTATCAAAAAATCTCAAATTTGAAAAATTTTTTTTTTCATCATTTCTCCGCGTTTCAAGTAAAAATATGTCGTTTCCCGAAAAAAAAATTTTTTGGTACGCCCTTATGGCTCCCGATAGGTATCCCGGGTGCCATAAGGGCGTATAATAGGCAGATACGCCCTTATGGCATCAGCAACGCGATTTAATAATTAGATAAATTATAATTAAGAATAATTGTTTTAAAAATTTACTATGATTATTTTTAAATTACATAGAAAATTTTTAAGTTTATAAATTATCTTTTATAATTATTTCAACAGCTAATAGGACTTCTTATGAAACATTATTTATATATATTTAAACTATTTGTAGTTAATTAAATATTATAGATAGAAGATAACAATCAATGATAAATAACAGCGTGATATTATTAATAAAAAAAAAAAAAATTTATGAATAAATAATTAGATATTCGGTCTGCGATAAATAATTTCAAATATATTACGATATATTTAACCGTTAATTTGATTTAAAGTGTCATGCTAATTAGTGTTATTAAGTTTATATAAATCAATAAATATTTCAAAAAGTTGTGCATTCACATTTATATTTATAGAAATTAGTACGCGGACTATTTTTTTTTCAATCGATGTTAAATACTATTAACCGTACTTGAATAATTATTTTTTAAACACACACTTAAATTAATAACCAATACGTAAATATTATTAATTATTAATAATTATTTATCGACAGTTTTACATAAATTAAGTATGAGAAAAATTTCTAATATTTTACTTTTTCTAAACAATTGACAAATTTATCTAAATTTTTTTTTATTTATTTCTGATCTATTCTAGAACACTGAAGGCTTGCCAATTTTTTTTTAAGTTCAATTAATTGATTAAAAAATTTTTTTTTTTTCTATTAATTTTATGCCAATGGCATCACAATTATTATCATTATTATTACTATTATTATTATTATTATTATTATTATTATTATTATTATTATTATTATTATTATTATTATTATTATAATTATTATTAATTATTATTAATTATTTGTTAATAATTATCTTCACATTCCATTCTCTCTTTTACTCTCCATTCAGTAGTTTAAGGTATTGGAATGAACGATAGCACAATGGAGATTAGTATGATGACGAGAATAGTGACGCAGATCATAATGAAGATCATTTTCTGTGGACAAAAAGGACAAGTTATGTCTACATGTGTTTTATGCATGGCCATTGTCACGACCATGCATGTCAACATCATCAGTCGTAATCCTTTTTTAATTAAACAAAAAAAAAAAGAAAGTAAACAAATAAAATAATTGATTGATAAAAAAATAAAAGAGAGTAGGAATGGAATTAAAAATTTATTTACATAAAATGTGTTTTATAAAAAACGGCGTTTACGTAATCTGTTATATTTAACATGCGCATGTCAGTTAACTAATTAAATCTAAATTTAAAAAATTCATTTGAAAGAGTTGATGTTGCACTGAAGTTTTGTAATATATTTAACTCTTCCAAACAATTATTTTAATTGACATATTTTAACTCCATGCTTTATTTTTCTACATCTATAATTAAATTAAATAGAAACAAAATCTCATTAAAACAAGTGTAGGTGCTGTTAAATTTTAAATAAAAAATAAATAGTAAAAGATAGTATTTTATTATTTAATGCTGGAGCAAACGAGTTTCCCATCTTAAAATTTTCAGTTTGAAAATTTTGGATAGCTTAATTTTTTTTTCAAGTCAAGAACAAGCAGTCGTCGCTAAATTAGATATAATTAAAGCTGTAAAATTATAATTTCATGATAAAATTTATGCATGAAATAAATTTAAAAAATTGCGCTGTTTTCAGCCTACGCGCGATGATTGAGCATTTTGAGATAAAAAATATCCCATGATAAAATAATTTTATTTTTGAGCTGCAGTATGTATTTTGAGTTCGTTATCAATCAAACGTTGATAGCCAAATAAAAAAATTCTCATTTTATTTTAGAAAAAAAAAAAAAGATAAAAAAAAGCTAATCGACGTTCTAATTAGCAAATTGTCTTAATATTTTTTAGTAGGTGATTCTGTGCAATTTTCAGATAGTAATAGTAAGAAAAAATATTATTTGAGTAATCTAGACAAAAATATTATACATATACTAGATATGGAATTGATTTTTAGATGAAAAAAACTTTTTAAATTACTGTTTTTTCGCATAAATGAAGAATTTCCTGAAATAGAATTAGACAATTTGCTAAAATATCGCAAAATCTCACTTCTTCGGTAAGCGGACAAAGGTTTAAAATGTTGAAAAAAGAATAATGTAACATAATTTCGATATTGATAAAGTTGAAATACAAAATTTACATTTTGCAAAATTATGTTCTGTCACCAGTGAAAAAAAATGGTGAAAAAACGTTGATTTCTAAACTTCAAAACGGGACACACCGATAACTTTTTTAAACTTTTAAAAATTCAAAGGAAAGATCAATGATTTACTTCATTTTATTCAAATATGCTCAGAAAAAAAAATTCAGTAGTAGTTTGAAATCGAATTTTCTAACCGTATTTTCTACTGAAAAAAAATGATGATTAATCACTTTTGAAAAAAATTTACAAAAGAGTCAATTGTTTTCTTCATTATATTTTCAGAAGTTCAAAAATCGTTCAAAAAAGGTCGTCATTGCGCCACGTTTTGAAGTTAAAAATAGTCACAGCTCTTTAAACTTTTTTCCAACAATTTTTTATACTGCGGCATTGCAGATATTATGTTAAATCCCATAAACTAAACCTTTGAAACCGCACAAACTTTCATTTACAAGCTACAAATAGTTTGACCTCATATCGATTGTTTACTGCATTTCCCAATTTATGTTTTCAATTTCAAATGCTATAAACTAGTGAAAATTTTTTTCTTATTTGAATTTCAACATTCAAATATGTATATAAGTGTTTTCATATGTATGTGTATGTGTGTGTGCATGTGTGTTTGCATTCATTGTATATGTGTGCAAATGTTTGTGTAATTTTTATGAAAAATTTCATATTCAACCTTCTCCCCCTACATATAATGCATATATATAATTTTACACAGTTTTCTAATGTGTATAAAAGTCTTTTTTTCACCCATAATTTTGCTGATTATTGTTTTCATGTTCTGTTTAGTATCTTGCTGGTCTTGTTCCTATTTCCTGCGCTCAAACATGAAATACAGTCTAAGGTTACTACAATATTTTTTTTTCCATCCATAAATATCATAAGTTTTATCTCTAGGATCGATTGTCTTGGATTTAGCGACTATACTGATGGTTCTCAACTCACAAAACGAAATTTTCGGCCCGAATCAATTAACAGGCAGCCATAATCTTCCAAACTTTGGGAAAATTAAAAAAGTCCCAGCTTTTTGCCCCAACTTATTGTTTAAATAAAATATTTTTATTAAAAATAAAGAATCACACGGTAAAAAAATAAAAATAATAGTGAAAATAATAAATAAAATACCTATTTCATGCTCATATGCAAATGAAATATAGTAATGTGATATCTAACGATACTTTAAAGTCTGCAAGCAATATTTCTCTTGTATTACTTACTTCGTTCCTTAGTAACATCTTATTTCCACTTAGAAGTAAGATATTACATTAAGATAGCGACATTTTCTTTATTACATATATTTTTTATCTTCTCCCTTATTCTTTTATCATTTATTACTCTCAATTTAAATTTATCTTCTCATTTAAAGTTATCACATTTTTCTGTTCATTTACTTTATCATATTTTTTAATAAAATAATAATAATAATAACAATAATAATAATTATGGTTTAATCCAATTAACTCTACCACAATATATTTTCTAACATGTAACACACGCGTACTAAAACAATCAGGGAATTATATGTACATTGACATCACCAGTTTTTAACGAAAAAAAATAAAATAATATTTTCAAAGTTTAAATACTTAAACTTTTTTTACAGAAAGTTATTGTAAGAGTTTAGTAAAATTAAATAAAGTTTAATCACACAAGTATTTTTAATTATAAAAAAATTAAATTTATTGAAAAAAATAAAAATTTAAAGCTCAAAGGTCGAAGGAAGTTGTAAGAGGTATTTTTAATAAAGTTTTTGAATGTGACATATTATGTCAATCGTTTTTTACAACCAGGTCCAGAAGTATGAGAAAAAGCTCGGCTGAGTAATTCGCACGAGAAATAGGACAAGTATGGACACTAAGAGATGGGAATAATATTTAGTTTTACGATGTGTATTAAAAAAATTCTGTTATATGTATTTACAGAGAAAATTTTTTAATAAAATTTACCCAGCAATTTAAAGTAAACCTGGGCCAGAAACAAAAGAAATACTAAGTACTCTTTGGTTTATTTTTACTTTTTTAGTTAAAAATTACTCGAAATTAAGTATTTTTTACTCCATAACTGAACAGTACCTAGAAAGAAAAGAGTAATTATTTATTTTGGCCCCGTTTTACTTCCAATTAACGAGTAAAATTTATTATATAATTTTCGCCATGTAGATATAATTGTAGAGCCCGAAAGATTTTAAGAAAATAACTTTTGGACAAATAGTCGATCGCGTTATTGACATCAGTATTAATAAATTTAAATGATACTAAAGTTAGCCGACGTCTAGAAATTTTAGAATTATTTTTAAGAATGATAAATTATAAAAAAAAATGCACCTAGTTTTTAAAATTTTCTACATGTGCATATATTTATTTATTTTAAATTGAGTTGTTAATAAAAATTCCGAAAATTGTGAACTGTCTGCTAGCTTCAAGATCATAAATTTACTCATCGGTAATTGAATTATGACAGTAAGTTTACCTTGCGCGCCTTTGATTGATATTCTTTGGCCTTCTTGAGCTGACCGTGAGCTTGACCAACGTGGTCAACAGTTTGTGTGACGCAGTATTCAATCCGGTCCACCAATTCACCCTACCACAGCGCGCAATGGAATCCAGGACGGGAAGGGTTTTTTTTTAAGGGATGATTGATTTTTCACGAGGGATTAAAGAGCTCGGTCGGTTCGTTTGAGTTATTACCAATTTAGTTATAAGAATAATAATAATAATAATCACAATAATAAAAAAAAAGCAACAACAAACATACGAAAAATTGGTATTTGTATTGAATGCGCAAATGCAAGGTAATTGTTGTTAAATGGATTAATTAGTAGTTATGAAGAAAAGGTTATAGTTAATGGAGTAGAACAATTACAACGATCCCACAGTTATTAATTATGTGTGTATACACACACGCACACATATACATACGCAGACATATTTATAAATATATTTATATATTAATGTACAATGTGAATACGTTTCAAATTGTCGGTAATAATAAAATGGATTGTTAGTTTTATTTTTACATTTTTGTTCGTGACAACAATCGAGGGTTAGTTTTGTATTTTTGTTTATTAATTTTTTTTTTGTAGAGTTAAAGTGAGACAGAGCAGTAGTGGACAGAAACAAACAATGAGCACACCCATATTAAAAGGAACACACAGATTAATAATAATAAATGTTAAGTATTTTATAAATATAAATACAATTTTTTAAAAAGTATATTTTCATTTTGTTATTTATTGATTTTTTTTTTTATTATTTTGTATTTATATTTATAAATTGTTATTGAGGTTTGTTATCAAAGCATCGAACACACATGAATACAGATAATGTTGCGTAAATATATATATATAGATTGATGGTGTTACGCCGTTTTATGATGATATAGAATATTATTTTAGATGTTAATATAAATGAGGATAAAATTAAATGAGCAGAAATTTGGGTTGGGAGGGAAATTTAAATTTGTATGGTAAATTTTTTGTAAAGGAATTGAAGTGAATTTTCAGGATTGATTGATGATAGGGAGTGCGGAGTTTTGGAAGGGCGGTACAGGAAGAAAGAGAGAAGGAGAGGAAAAAAAAAGTGACCAATTAGATGTGGATGAACACAAAAATTTAATATTTTGGGGGGGACTCACCCGTCGGGCTTTGCTTTGATACTTGAGTGCTTTTTTGGTGTCCTGCGTGGCCGTCTGGACATAGTCGACCGCGTGCTCCACGTGATATTCTATGCGATCTATCATCTCGCCCTAAAAAGGTACGCGGCGCGACCCCACAGCATGGAAGATAAGAATGTTAGTGTTTTTTATTTAAATAAATATTATTTTAGTATCATGCGTAGTTCTGTTAATTTATTTGTTTTCCTGTTTTTTTAATTATGCAGTCGGATAATTTATCTTTTGAGATTTAATTAAACATTTTCATTAAAATTTATTTTAATTGCATTTGATTTATGTATTTAATTAACTGATTTTTTTTTATAATTAATACATTTATTTAATTTGATTATTTTATTTTTTTTAAATAATAAGGATTTCATTTTTTAAACTAAAATTACCTAAGCTAAATTAACTGCATAATTAATAATTATTAAAGATATTATTTATAATTAAAAAATTATTTTATATATCAAATGAATGACTGATAAATTTTTGTTGAGTTAAAAATATAAAAAAAAAATTTTAATGTTTTAAAAGTAGAAAAACATGCAATAGATTAATATTTAAATTAAGTAAGTAATTAATTGCTTATTTGTTAAATTATCCAACCTTTTTAATTTTTTATTCAAATTAGTTTTTTTTTAAGCATTAAGTTTTGGAAAGATATATAAATTGATTAAGTATTAAATTAAGCAGAATAATTAATTGTAAGTAAATTAAATAAATAAAATTAGTGAAATTATATATTAGAAAAATATAAAATTAGATTTCCCCGAAAGTTATGCGCCGCGTCCATTAACTATGTACAGCTATTGATTATAAATTTTCTATTGATGTTCAATATTCGAGAGTATTTAAAATTTAATTACGAAATTATCGAAAATTAAAAGTTTTCGTACAAAAATAAAAAAGTTAATGAATTAATCAACGCGGTTTTTTTGAATAATTTATTTGTGCTGGTAAAAATGGTGAAAATTAAATAAATAATTATTATATCAATCGATTTAACGTCAAAAGCAATGAAATATTTAATTTCCACGAGCTCACGCAGTTGACTTTTTAAAAATATCATTTAATTTATTATTTATCGTAAAATACCGGCCGCAAGACATTTAAAGCCATCAAATTAAAAAGGGGACAATTATTTTAATTTAATATTTATTATTATTTATATCAAAACCACATGTTTGTCACAGCTTTTAATTAAATTATAACTCGATACCTCATATTTTAGTTATTTATTCTTAATTAATTTTGTGTCAAACATGTGATTTTTTCAGTAATTTATTCTGTAATTAAAAAATTAATTAATTAGTTTACACTACAAAAAAAAAGTTAACGATTTAATTTTTATGTTCCGTTGACTATAAAAATTTATTTGTACCGCCGTTACCATATATATGGCGGACCTGAATCACAGTGTATTACGGTGAATCACCGGGAATCACCGTGAACGTTCACCGTGATGCTACCGTGAATCACCGGGAATCACGGTAGCATCACGGTGATTTACCGTGAGAGTTCACCGTGATGTCGTAGATCACGGCAATTCCGCGAAAATCACTGTTGTTGTATAGAAAAAAGGCAATACATTATGAAATCTCGATAGGGCAGCAAAATTTTACAAAAATTCATCTTGAATCACGGTAAATCTCCATAGTTCGATTATAGAACATCACCGTGATTCACCGTGAATAGACGTGAATCACCGCGATTTTACCCCGAATCACCGTAAAAGCTCATCGTGATATCATGCACACATTCACGGTAATTTACGGTGATTCACCGTAATTTCACCCTATTATAGCGTGATTTACCGTGATTTACCGTAATTCACCCTATATCACGGTGAATCAGGACCGCCAGGGTATATATTCAAAATTTTTCAGGTTTCCGAAGAATTTTGAATCTCAAAGATAACGGCCCCCTAATTATTAATAATTATCAAAAATAAATGCAATAATGACTCTTACCTGACTCTCGACTAACATTGCCATATCCATAAACATATCGTGAAGTTCCCTGATTGAATTTTCGAGTTTTATAATGTCAGCGTGACGTGCTTCAATATCAGCAAGGGTCTGTTTGGCTTGTTGCGTTTCCATTATAATCTAGACACAAGCAAAAAAAAATAATAATTTATATGACATCCCGATTGCATTAATTGGCATTTTAATTAAATGGATAATGTAGATAAGTTATATATTTAAACCTCTGATTTAAAAATTTTCTGTTCATGATAAATTTTGTTTTTAATACATCAGCAATGATAATTTATAATAAGAGTAGTTTATGAAATAATTAAATGTATAATAAGAAATAATGAATTTTAAATTTGTAATAAAATGAATTAAATTGCCAGATTACCCAGATTTTTATTATCTAATCTGACTTATAGACATTACCATATAAATATTTCATGAATAATATTATTTTTATAGGGTTATATTACGACTCACCCCTTGCGTGAATACTGCAGGATTTCCCTGTTCAAGCATTTCCTCGAGCTCTTCATTAGTAGTAGTTCTCCCCGCTGTATTTTTAAAATTATAAATATTAATTTAAGTTATATATTTATCGTAATGTCTATGTATATAATTATCCTTTAACCCAACTTAATTATGTATGGTAACAATATTAACTTACTGATTTCAAGCTGTCGTTGTATTCTTCCCTTACATCGTTCTCTGTAATCGGTTTGCGTCCGATTGTACTCTGTCATAACTTCGACGAACTTCCTTGATAATGTGGAATGCTGAGTTTTGCGTATCCTTAAATCTGCGGAAGATTTGTTCGTATGCTCTTCCTGCTCGATATTCTGTTCTATCACTAAAAAAATAATGCGAGAATAGTCGATCAAAGTTTTAGCAACTAAAGGAGTAAATTTTCTACTAGACTATTTAATATGATTTTAATAAATTACCCTTTAATTTTGCCCGAACTTTGTTTGCAGTTTTCTTTATGTCAGCCATGAGATCCTCCAGTTCCATTTTGACTTCTGTTAAATTTTTTTAAAAATATGAAAATTAGTTTCCTTTTATGTCAGATTTTTTTACATTCATTTTAAATATTTGCTGTAAAAAAATAGGCAATATAAGTCGAATTTCGATAATTGACCTGCTTAGTTTATTCAGTCCAGGAAATTTATAGAACATGGCCACTAAAAAAATATTATTCGACTCTTAATTAATTTTTTTTCAAATCTAAATTTCGGCAAAATCAAAACTACAGTGTCTTTTTTTCAATTAGTGCTTCCTTTTTTTTGGTTAATTAATTATGACGTTCGTAATGAGCAATACTCTGTAAAAAATCGGGAGTGAATGGAGATTTAAAAAAACATCAATCTGGTCTACGGAGTAAATGACGAGTTTGTTTTTCTAGCAGAATCATCTGGATTTTATTTAAATCCGCATTTTGATTCAGAGTTTTAATACCAAAATCAACTCCCCTTCGGAACTTATTTCACCCCGATTAAATAAATAAAATCATTCGCTTTGCATTCAGTTCGGATCTAATCCACAAGTTTTTTCAGTTTAAAGTGTGGTTTAAAAATATTAAAATACTAGGAAATGTATGTATATGAATACCATCTAAAAATAAATATGAAAGATTATAATGTAATGCAATATTGTACTATAGAGCTGTTTAAAAATTTAAAAATAACGGGAGAACACGTGTTTATTATGTGTTCATTCATACCATTATACTGATAACTTGCCTGACGATTGCGCTACAATAACTACTAGCATATGAATTCTTTAGCAGTAGTATGTCACGTTTCCGACGCCCATCGTATAAATTTGCACACATGCTCTCCATAATTGCACTTTCTTTCACAAACACTGCCGTTCGAAATTACTATTTATTTTTTTAATATTTCCATATATTATTTCTATGAATAAAGAAAAAAAAGAGGACAGTATTTGCATTTTCAAAGATTTTTTGTAGGGGAGAGTGGGGTCAATTGAACCAAAAATACTTTGACATTTTTTTTTTATATGAATAAAAGCAAAATGATAACTTTTTTTTTTACAAAATTATAACTTATTATACAGACTATCATTTCTCACAAGCACATAACTTAACGAATGATGAAAATTTTCAATAAATAAGAAATTTTACAACTGCATCAAATGGTTCAATTGTCCCCTTTGCGGGGGCAATTGAACCACTAGTCGGGGACAATTGAACCATGAGTATTAGAACCACAAATGAATGACTTTAATGAATATTTTACTATTCATTACAGCTTAAAACTAAAATTACAACACTTCTAATAATATTTATTATTTTATATAACATTATATGTTAAAACAATCACTTTTAAAACTTCTGTCAATATAATTATTTTTTTTCTTGGTTAGCTTAGCTTGTTTTCACATTCTGTCAAGATGCGCGCGCATGTCTGATGCTCACAGTGTGATTCGTGTGGTTCAACCGTCCCCGCGAGTACTGGTTCAATTGACCCCACATGATTTTATTGAAATAATTAGTTTAAAAAAAAATATTCAAGAACTATTGTACTAGAAGTAAAGCTAGAAATTTATGACTAATATATGTAAGAAGGTATTGCAAAAAAAATTTTAAGATTTCATTTGAAAATTAAAAAGTTATTAAACAATTTGCCAAGAGCTGAAATCAAGGTTTAGATACCTAAAAACACAAAAACTTGAATTTTTTAAAATTAAATCATCATATTGGTTCGAAATTTTGATCAGACTAAGGTTTAGTGTATTAAAATATAATTCCAAGAGGGCGATTCATTTTTATATTTTTTTCGATTTTTTAAGCTTACTGGTTCAATTGCCCCTTGGTTCAATTGACCCCACTCTCCCGTAATTCATGAATCCTTAGAAGCTTTTGCGGGAATCCACGAGTATCCGAACTTAAAACTTTAAAAACTTCTTGAATTTTATTTTAATTGGATAACTCTTTATATTAAAAAAAGTTACATAATTAATTTTAAATGTATCCGCGGCATAATTTCGCTGCAATATTTCTATTTAAAAAATCCGAGGATTATTTTTTAATAAACTGAAACTTTTTTTCGAAAAAGAAAATATGGAGAGAAGAGAAATGTGACAAAGAATAATCCCAGGAGAAATATCTTTATCTTACTACTGATGGCTCAAGTCGAGGCTGAAATGTTACGTCATATACGCCAACGTGTTATCGACACAATGGTCAAAGTGCTTTACGCGTACGGTAGAAAATGGTGCCTTGAGTGGGTAGAAAAAAGGAACGATGAAGTATAAGAGCAGAGAAATAAAACAGAAAGTATTGAAGATGCTTCGAGATTCAATACGAGATACAAACATATATATAGATCTCTTTTTTATATATATTATAGTTTTATTGCCTCGAGTAACAGATCAATCCTTCATCTTTTTTTTCTTGTAACAAACCATTGACGTCAGTCTGGGTCAGCATTATTGGAAATAAGATATTTAGTGGTTTAAGTGATCACTTTGCCGAGCTTAAATAATTTCTCATACTTTACATTGTATCCAGGAAATATTTTCATTATTCATAACATTATAGCTTCGTAGATTCATATATATGTACCACTTTTGTCTCGCTCTTGAAATACAATTTAACAAGGCAATTTCGTTCAATATTAATAGACAACTTACTAAAGTTTATTTTATATATATATATATATATACATACATATATTTTCTTAATTTGATTTTTTTAGTTTTACAGACGATGCACTTAAAAGTTTACAAGATGAAAGAAAGTTACATGAGCTCTTAGTTCTCTTATAGCCATCACAAAATGGCCTCGTTAGTTGTCATTATATTATATAATATATATATATATATATATATATATATATTTAAAATGTGATTTGGCTTTGGTCCAAAAAAATTTAGGAAGGTGAAAAAAAAAAGAACCAAGTTTCTGTGGTGATGAAGGTAGTGTGATAGTGGTGGTGGGTAAAAGAGATAAAAAAAAGAGGTGTCCAAGTTTCACTGATTACTTTCATCCAAGTAATCCGGTGGTAATCCTCAATGAGGCTCATAGCCACAAACGATTAGTCGTAATAAAGGACGACCGTTTATATAATAGAACTAGATTCAATTAACTTATCTATGTGTATACATCTATATATATAGAGATATATGTGATAATGTAATAATACTACAGATGATATACACACATCTAGTATAGTATATATATATATATATATATATATATATACAGATCTATTTCCAAACCTAAATCTCTTGATTTCCCATGGCTATTTGGATTATTAGCTTCAACTGTCTATTCACTTACAGTTAATCGAGAATTGACTATTATCGAGACCTGTCTATACATCCGTGAATTAACTGATTTACAATTAATTTAATTCCATCAATTTTCCAATTAATAAATATATATACAGATATATTGTATTTAATATTGGATATTATTGATTTTTGAACTTCCCGCTAAAAAAATTTAAAATTTTCAAAAATAGGAAGTTATTGGTTTCTCTTCGATTTTTGAAAACTGAGTTTTCAACAGACTTCTACGTTTTGGAGTCTTAGGAAGCTATTTTCAAGATGATGTCCGAGTGTATGTATGTGTACGTACGTATGTCTGTAAATATTCTGTAACTTTTGAACGAATGAACCAATTTGACTTTTTGAGGTGGCTCATTAATTCCAATAATTTGTGAGAAATTGAACATAATCGGTACAGTATATTCGAATACATTCCGAAAATAAATTTTTTTCATTTAAATTATAAAAATTTTCAAATTTTTTCGATATACTGATATAAAAATAGCCCTGTAAGTTGTTGCTATAAATTTATCTGTTTAAATTCAGCCCTATTCTGCAAAACCATTAGGGAGCGACCGAGCAATTAAAGAGGAGACCTAAATAGGGGTATAAAGGAGTTATGACTCTCCAGAATTATAGTTTAAAAGCAACTATCATGCCTGTAAGTTAATGGCTAACTTGTGGTAGTCATTAAATTAGAAAAGTTTATTGTCAATCGCACGATTAATTAAACAAATAGTTATTTGATATAAACGCCTGTGGTAAATTGTTTTAATAAAATAATTTTTTTTGTAATTTCTCTAGTAAAAAAATATACAAAGATAGTATAATCTATTTAACGTTTGTTTTTAGTGTGAGATAAATTTAAGTTTAAAAAATTAATAACCGTAAAAGGTTTAGGTAATTCATATCAAAAATAACTAAGGTAAAGTGTCTATAAAATGTAACAAAGCATTTAATGATTAGAGGATCAACGTAAAGGAAAGAAGAAAGTAAGAAAGGTAAACAATGTGATAAAAAAAAGTATATGATTGATAGGAAAAATAAAGACACAATAAAATGAGATAAAAATTTGTAGAGCGACGTAAAATTACGCTAAGTGGGTCGTTGTATCGAGTCTCTCGACGACGAGATAGTATTTTTGTATACATATAAATATAAACGTTAAGAAAATGTATAAAAAGATAGTAAGGAGAAACGATGAATAAAAGAAATGCTGAGTTTGTTTGTGACGTTTCAGTTTATTTACCCACAACATAGTGGAAGGTATAGCCGTCGTCTCAGTCAAAGAATTGCAACCGCCTGAAAAACTATGCAAATTTACAACAAAGTGTGTTGTTGAATATTTCCACTAGTGGATTCCTTTATCGGGGAGTATTGTGTGTGTAAAATGTCAGAACGTGAAAGGATGGAATTCAGTCGTTTGAAGTTGCGCGGGTACCAGAGCTTGCTGGTGCTGAAGAAAAGGAAAGGAAAGTTAAGGGAAGGAAAATTAGTTTGCAATACATGAGGAAATCTAGTACATGGACGGGAAAGAGGCTCTTGGTATACTAGGACATCAGCATCTACGCTAAAGTACAGAGTTATAGCTTTTGTTGCTTACTGATACCGGTAACCAATACAGGGATAAACTATAACCCCTGTTGGCTTCCACCATAACCATAACAGCTCGTATAATGTCTTTGATGGGGACAACCTTCGATATCATTAACCTATATTTATTATAATTTTCATGGTTACACTGTAAAAAATATAAAAAACGGTTGATCTTGCGGGACAACCTCAAAACCGCGCTGTTTTCGAGCTCAAAGAGCTTGGAAACATTTTTACTTGCAAATTTTTGAGCTCTTCCAATGGACGCCTCAATTTTGGTCAAGATCGTTGTCTAAGAAATTCTATAGAAAATCTAGACTCAGAGCTCCGAAAACCCGATTTTCGAAAATTGGACCGAAACTAATAACTTTCCTCTTTTTGAAAATTTTAAATTTTCATAGCGGGATGTTAAAAATCGTGAGTAGACGGAGTGATTATGGATTTTATTTAAATTTGAATTCATCTGGGTTCACTCCGCATTTTTTTTACGGTGTATTGAAATCAATGTTGATAATAATTTGGGATCAAGAGAATGCTGGTGATGATCATGGTGTTGATAATTAATTAAGTACGTAATGTGGATGTAGTTTTATTGGAAAAATTAAACCGAAAACTGCTGTAATAATTATTTTTAAATAAATTTTTGAGATAAAATAGAAAATTTATTCGAAAAAAGTTTTGTTTGAAAACTTGGAATTACAATGCGGAATAATTCCCACAAGGGGGATTTCAGAATGAGTTTAGAGACTCATAAATTGTAAACGGAAATATTGTGTCACTTAAATGTTTACGTGGACAGAATATGAAAATCTCTTGAGTAAAATAAATGCAGAAGAGTTTTTTTTTGTGTATGCGTATAAAAGAAGTATTTTCAGATCAATTTTCAAGTTTTTTATGATTTATTTTGTTGAATACGCGACTTCGGTGACTATTGACATGAAGTTTTTTAAATGGAGCGAATTCAAAATGATAAAGTATATTATAAATTGAAACGTCACTGATTTAAAATATGTAATCTGATGTTTCAATATTTTTCAAAGTTATTTTTTTCTTCTTTCTTTCTTACAAATATTTCATCAAAGTGATAGCTTTTATTTCATTTATAAAAATACTTTTTTCACTATACCATAAAACATATTTCTTTATGTGTGTTTTGCACAACAAAAGATGAAAGCACTGGCGCCGACGACTGCACAGTAAAAAAGGATTCGTCAAAATTGACACTTGCTGTGTGTAAAACGATCGATTAACACTTATTTATATGTTATTTCAGCGTACGTCGTTTGTTTTGAAACAGTTACACTCGTGTATGTTAAAAGTAACACGTTATGAGTGTCAAAATCTTCGAAAACGTAACCTTCAATTTTAACACACTTATGTGTTATTTGCAACACTTGAAGAGTGTTGAATTTGACATACGCTTTTGTGTTACTTGGACACTTCTTAAAAATGTTTTTCACAATATTTAATGTAAAGTTACAATCAATGAACTAACTGTAGTAATTGATTCTTCAGCAATTAAATATTAAAAATAACGATAATATTAGTAATAATAATATAAATAAAACTAAAAATTAAAAAAAAAATAGTAATAATAATATTACGTATTGTTCAATATATATAATATCATCTATTATTTATCTTCAATATTCAAATATGTATAAAAAAAATTACTATAAATTCTCTCACAATAACAAAAATAAAATAATTATTTTAATATCAAAAAAATAATTATATTTTATCAACATTAGTTTAAAAGTTTAGGTTATGTATTTTAAAAACGATTGCAAATTAGACAGGCGATATTTTTAATACGTCATTTTTACTTGAAATTTTCTGAGAATTCTTTTGTGATGGTCGAGATTATTTCTAACATATTTTGTGTGTTGATTTCACAGTAACACATAAAAAGTGTTACTCTCGTATATAATAACATTTTTGTGTGTCAAAAAATCAATCGATTGCGACAGTTGAAACAAGATAAATATTGTATGTTAAATTGACACACAAGAGTGTTGAAAATTCAACACTCAGAATTTTAACATACGCTTTTTTTTACACTTTGACGATTCGTTTTTTACTGTGTGAGCCACTCACGTACAAAGAACAGGATTTAGCTAACTTTCGTGTAAATGAAGATAAAATGTTTAAAAAAATATATCTTCAGAATTTACTAGTCTAGTAATATTTATATATTTATTTCCAGGTCAATACAAGAGATATGATTCATAGAATCAACTTGCAGCGCACGTGCACTCGTTCTTTGAGAATGAAATTTAAAGAAAAAAAAAATATATATATATCAGGTAATGCTAGAAATTGCAGTGGATAAAGTTTTCCTACCGTACAAAGTGTCACATGAATACTACTATAAATTTAATATATATTTATATATCTATATATTTAGTGTGACACGAATTTCAAATCAAGCTCATCGTGACAAGTAAAAAAAAAAATAACGTAAAGTACTGAAAAGAGTATTTTGTGAGTGAAACGTTCTCATGTATATGAAGTTTACTTAAAAATTAAGACCTGGTTTAATATATTTATACATGGATATATTTATCTACATTTTTTCTTTAACTTTTGTTGGCTAGATATCTGGTTTAATACCCGAGTAACCCAGAGGGCTTGAATCCCCCACCGAATTTCGTGAATTGGAACTCACCGACTTGGGCTGTTACTCGTGGTACGGTGGACGAGGAATATAGAATGACGAGGATCAATGCTCGGGGCAACGGAAAAGCAATTAGGGTGAATAGATCGCGTCGCTCAATGCGATCCACGACGATTTATTCGAGGTCAAACAGTTTAGCTTTTCATGCATGAATTATTTTCATATACTTGATTTCTACAAAGCTTCGATTCCGTTGGTCCAAAAATGATAAATAACTTGAGTAAATTGAAATTTTTCACGACTCTGTAATCAGTTTAATTTACTAAAATTTTATCTACCAATTCACAATTAATTCAAGAGCTACCCTTAGATCTGATTGAATCAGGCAGCATTGAGATCTTTAAGAACAACTTGTATGATTGTTTACTAAATCTAGATTTTAATTCACTAAATTTGTAACGGCGTATCATTGATCTTTACATTTCTCATTGTTTATTGTATTTTTGTCTATATGACTGATTTAAATTGATTGGATTATTGTTGTTTGATCACTTGAAATTTTATACTACTGTAAGATCATCTGTATGATTTCACCTTGCCATTTGACCTGTGCCTTGGCATGAAAATTAAATAGCAATAGAAGTGTTAAAATTTTTTAAGGAATAAGGTGAATTTTATAAATTTGAATAATAATAAGAATAAGAGCGAATTTATGTTGGCTGAAAATTTAGAGATGGAAAAATGCAACTGATTTATTACCAGAGTATTCCACAGAGATTACTCTCGTAGACTCTAGTGAGATAATGTAGCTTTGGAAAAGGTGTAAGTTCAAATCCAGTGATAGCAGGGTCACGTGGGATGACATTTTATTCTCGATCTTGGCTTTTTCAAGTGTTCGGATAAAATGAGGGAAATTGAAAGGTCTTGAAGGATAGTTCAAAATTTATTTATAGGGAATTCGTTAAAAATGCCATATATATATTTATTAGATATAATAGACTTTCAAGTTAAATTGAATTTATAATGAAGCGGAGTTGCGTTGCTTCAAATTTGCACTTCTTGATTGAGTGATTCTCGTCAAGATTCGATTGACTGTTCGCATATACATATGTCTATATTATAAATAGAATATATATGCAGACATAATCGAGTCGTCGATATTGGACATACTACGCAGACGTTCAATGATAAAGTGTACGTGCCTCCAAGCAATTTCGTGACATGGATATAGACAAGAAGTATCTATTTTTCTTCAGGCAATATTTGAGACTAATTTGTGATCTATAAAACTTTACTAAATTTTCCAGATATCAATAATTTTTATTGTTTTATAAAACCAGAAACTATTAAAAAAAAAAAAAATTGAATTTTTATTATGCATTTACGATGATATATATTTTATCGTAATATTTAATGATAAATTTAAAATGTAATTAACACTGAAACGCCAGAAATATATTTCATACGGCAACTTGATGTATATGAAGGATTAAATGTATAAATAGATCAAATAATTTAATATGACATGTAGAACTTTAAACTTTGTTTGAAGCAGAATAAATATAAATATTACATGAAAATGTAGCTTTATAACATTAAATATTATGATTATGAGTTTACAAAGATGTGATTTTATAATGCATTTTAATTGAAGTGAATTCAAACGTTAAAGATTAAATTTTACTTCAAAGGGTTTAAAAAAATCGTGAAATAAAAAGTAAATAATAAATTTTGTGCTCAATAATTATTGTACAAAATTTGTTAATTAAAAAAAGAAATTTGGATGATATCGAAATATCGATGAGTGTTTTTATGTGATAATCGATAATTAAAGATGAATTATTAAGCTTTGAAGATATACCGGTTAAAAATTTTCAGAATGAACGCGGATCAAATCCGGAGTGAATGACTGTGTATTTATTTAATCTCTTTGGAGTAAAATTAACTCCGAAGGGGAGTTTATTTTAGTATTAAAATTTCAAATCGGAGTAAATGCGGATTTTCGAATGCGAAATCACTCCACTCCACTGGAAAAACAAACTCCCTATTAACTCCGATTAACGAAGTGAATTCAAATTTAAATAAAATTACTTCGAATTCACTTCCGATTTTTTACAGTGTAAATAAAAGTGATGTTTTCATATATTATTTAATAAAATGAAAGTTGACAGTTTTAGGAAGCGAAAAATCAGGGAATAGGGAATATCGACAGATTGAAGGTACTAATCACGTTCTCCATCGGTGTCTCGACTGGATATTATAAAGGAAATTGGGTTAATGTGAGGTGGAAACGTGCCAAACTCGATTCACGAGTGCACGTCCGTTGCTGCTGTACGATTCCTCTTCTCTTCCTACATCTCATCTATATTATCTATGTCTACCCTTATATGTGTATCTACATATAATACATACATATACAAAAATCTATAGGTAACCCTGGATAGGAGTTGAGAAGCTAGTCCCATTTAGCGAACTGGCTCTTAAGGAATAAAACCGGAAGCTACTTCTTGCCTGTGGCAATATAAGACCGACCCAAATAAAAAATTCAAGTCCACGCGGAATATATTTGTTTTTTTTTTTTTTTTTCATACTAAACTATCTCGGAAATCTATTTGTGTTTAATAGATTTTTTAATTAAAAAATTTTGTTTGCTTCTTGTTGATTTATTTATAATTTTTCGTTCGTTTAAAATTATAAATTTAGTGAACTTTGAACTTGTCGTTGATAGGTACACCTAGGAGAAATAATTGTCCCTGGCAGCATGTGGTTTCGATAATCCCGTCAAGTCACGATTAATCGATAACCTGGTTATACTGTGACCTATTGAGTAGGTGAACCCTCTCACTCAGTAAAGAACCACTCGTCCAATGTAGTCGACGACGAGCTACGCTACCCAATGATTTTTTTGCTCTACGATTTTTGAAACCATCTAAAATTGATTTTGCTCAACAAAAGTCCGATCCTTGGGTCTTTAGTAGCTAAATTATCAACCCTTAGATGCATGATTTTTTATTTCCATTCGAAAAAAAATGATGTATAGTAAAAAGTGTTTACCCATAGATAAGCTGATGCAGATCTGCATCACTATGCATTAAAAAAATGAGTCTGTTCTCGATGCATGGGTGACATATTTTTTTTTAAGTCAAAGGCGCATGACATTCAGCCTTTAGAATATTATGTAGGCTGCATCCTACAATTTGAATTTAAGGGCTGAACTATTTTTTAATATTTTCAATTAAATTAAAATACAAATACTGGATAACGTAATTTTTTTTTTGCAAAAACATTGAATAAATAGTCTATGTAAATATTGTTTCATGGTTTGAAAAGTGAACGATTTGAATTTCAAAAATAAATTTAATCTACAATGAATTTTTCAAACAACATTTTTTATGCATATCTCTGAAATTGATTTATCTACCGAAAAAAATCGGTTATCAATATCTCTGATAGCTGAATTTTCATTATTTTTTGTTAAAGTATTTGTTTTTTTTTTGATCATATTCCTCGCAACATTCTATTGAATAGTATGAATAAATATCTTTTAATTGAATTAATAAATGCATTATAAATCAGATGGAAATGAACACGCGTTATCAAATGTTGTTAATTTTCATTGTTGTTATTTTTTAGCATAAAAAATAATGAAACGGGTGAATTCAAAATGAAAAAAAAGAAGTAAATGCGCAATAAAAATGAGGGTTCGCTGATTCACGAGAGAAGTACACGTGGTAATAGTGTACAGTGATGGACAGAGAGAGTCGAGGGTTCGTGGAAGAGCTCCTGAGGGATTTGTAGAACCAAGTAATTCGGTCAAGCACCCGCAAGGTCGACGAGAGTTTCTACCACAAGGGCATGGGCAATGTAATGAAGCATTACCTATGCTATTACTCTCGATCTTTCTCTTTTCACCCTATCTATCTACTTCTATCTCTATTTATCTCGCCCTATTTTAGTGTTTCACTTCTGATTCATTTATAATACCCATCTTTCCCACTGCATGCTTCAAATAATCTCGAAATTCTGTAGTCATTAACAACTGAGTAATTAAAATTATCATTGTTATTATTTTATTGGAATTATACTTATAAAATCTTCTTTTTTATTTAATAAAATTTTTTATTTAAATATATTAAGTTGTAAAAAGTCGGGAGTAAATTCGGAATAATTACGGATTTTATTTCAATCCGAATTCACTTGGAGTTTCGGAGTTTTTTAAAAAAATCACTCGGCATACAGAGTAAATAGGAAGTTTGTTTTTTTAGCGAACTGATTTCAGAGTGCTCTGGGATTTTATTTAAATACGCATTTACTCCTCTAATTTTTACAGTGTAAGAACCATAAATATAAAGAATAATTTCTTACAAAATAATAATAATAATAATAATAGTCATTTTATTTTAGAACATTAACTAGGGATCCACTCGTTATCGGTAGATAAGTTAAGACCTTTCTCGTTTTAGTTTGTATCTCGTAATCCTATCTCTAGGAAAAAAACAATAATAATAATAATAATAATAATAATAATAATAATAATAATAATAATAATAATAATAATAATAATAATAATAATAATAATAAATAAATAAATAAATAAATAAATGAGAAAATAAAAGTAAAAAAAAGGAAGAGCTTCAATTAAGTAACGAAATGAAACTTCTCATACTATCCTTTAGGATATTTCTATCTACTTTTCATTCAATCTTTTACTATTTTTACTTATAAAAGATTCAATTTCTACACCTGAATTTCTTTTTTTGTTATTTATTAATAATTTTTATACACTGTGAAAATTCCTAACAAATTTTACTATGGGTACATAGTAACACCGGACTATAAGAAAACTGGTACAAAATTTACAAGGATCCCATAGTAAACATATGCGCAAAGGCCACAATCGTGTAGTCTGCGCATACGTTTACTTGTAAATTTTGTACCAGTTTTATTATAGTCCGGTGTTACTATGCACCCATAGTCAAATTTATGGGAAATTTTTCACAGTGTAGCATTATTCTAACTCCTCGTTTAAGTAATAAAAATCTGGGCATCGGTTGGTCCTGCGGGGCCGAAAACTTCCCGCCGTTTTCGAGCTTCCTTTCCTTTACTTCTATGTGCTAGCGTTATTTCGGAAGACGTCGTCTAAAAATTCTATAGAAAATTGGGACGCATTTTCAATTTTCTTAGCGAGAAGTTAAAAAAAAAATTATCACTTTACAATTAACTATACTGCTGATAAGTGAAATTTACTTTATACATGTTATTTCAATTAATTCAATGAATACTCGTAATTAACAAGTTGCGAATTAATTTGAATTCGCTTATCGGTTGTTTTAGTTTAATTTGAATTGCTCATTCTAAAAAGAGTTTAATTCAAATAACTTTTAACTAAAAAAAAAATTTTATTTTAAATTTATCAAGCTTTCATTTCAAGCTCTGAGAAAACGTTAGTTTATTGCAATTTTTTTTATAAAAACCACTTGAGCGAAATTTTGTTCAAGTCTTTGCTGACTATAATGTAAAAGAGCTTTTTATGCACAAAGACTAAAGCTTTAGTCACAAGTAGTAAAAAAAATTCCAAGATTATAGTATATCTATAATAGCCGGTTTATAGATGCACACACATACACACGCACACATACAAATCTTTATGGCAATAAGATAATAAGGGTAGATCAAGAGGTTAGTGTTCTTGTATTAAATTTTTTGCTGTTCTAACGGCGACACTTAGTCTCCATTGTATCCAGCTAAATTTATATATAATAATAATAATAATCAATCACTATTACTACCATACTGTACTAGTAATATAGTAATAGTATAGTACGTAGTAGTTGCAACAGTACGAACCCTCATAGAAGACTCACAAGTTCTATACATCCAGTTATTATTGATTAGCTTTTGTTGAATTTCATCGTAAATCATCAAACTATAATACTAAGAAAATTAATTCTGTTAATTTTTTCGGGTCATAAGACTGTAGTGTGTAAATTCTTAAATAATTCATCATAGTCATTAATTATTCGGAGATTTTTTGAAAATAATAAAAAACAAATCCATAATATTAATAATAATGATTTTCATTATACATTTCATGGAAGCATTTTCGAAAATTTTCTTGAATATTTTCAACACCAATTATACAGAATCGAGAATTAATTAGCGGTAATCTGATTTTAAAAACTATATGATCGTTATTGTTAATTATTAAAATAAATATACCGGATTTATATAAATGAGTCAATATACAATGCATGTATGTGTATATAAAAAATTGGACAGTCGTTAATTTAATTAAAAATGCTAATGAGGGTTGCCTAAAAGTTATTATCGCTGAAAAATTTTATGCATGTTTGATAAACTGCTGGTCCGAAATGAAAGCAATTAGTTTTATTTAAAATTCAAAATGACAAAACAAATAGTAGTTTAAAAAAGAAGGCAAAGAATAAATCAACAAGTTTTAATAATATTGTTTAATTTAAACAGAAAAAGTTATGAGTGTAATAAAAAAATTAATGTGTTTATATTTCCATTACCGCGGCTAGGTTAATTGAAAATTTTCAGTGAAATATGATTATTATTATTATTAGGATTTTTTTTTCTCGCTAGTGGAAATTCTCGTCGAGTATCTACAGCTGCATTACATTATTCGTGTCTCAGTTTGTTGTAAGAGGTGAAAAAGAAAAAAGTATAAAAAGAAAAAATGATGGCGACAAGAAAACCCTTTTCGTTGGGATATAAATCTCAGCAGTTTTCTCATTGAGTTTTAGATACTCACTCTATGTTACATGATGATAGAAAAAACTACCAAAGAAAACGATAACTTTGACATGAAATACTCTATACATCTATATACACATAGAAATTTTGTTTTTTTCGTTTTTTTGCATTAGCATTTTCCACAGCAGACAGAACTCATTTTAAAACTGAGTCCTCGGGTGACAGACAAAATGAATGGTTTTGTATTTTTTTTTTTTTTCTATTAAATATAAACAAGAGGTAAAACAATATAAATAAATAAATAAAGTTTTTTTGTAACGGAATGTCACGGAAAAAATAGAAATTGTTTTTCCAAGTTTTATTGGATGTTTGATCACGGCAACATCTGTTTTGTTTTAGAAACAGTGCAGTTGCAAAACATATGATTAAATAAATATAACAATAACAAAATATACAAATACTTCTGAGCTAACAAATCGATTATAGTTATAGCTACAGTTATCATTATCAATAAACAACATCTAAGGATCAATAAATGCTGTTACTTTTATTTTTTTACGATACAAAAAGTAGTATTAGCGTCCATTGTGATCAAAGAGGTCAAGAATATCATGAAATAGATAAAAGTCAAAGACTGTTGAGTACTATAGTTTGCTTCAGCTCTCAAAATAGAAAAACTCTTTCAAGTTGTGTTTCTTTTTGAAAGTTTTAAATATTTGAATTTTATTTCGGAAATATCTTTTCAATAAAATATGAAGATGATTTCTTTTGAAAATAAACAGATAGAGAAATACTTCAACAGAATTTTTCAAGAAATAAATACAAAGAGATATATTTTCTGCGGGAATATTCGAAAACACTCACAGTTTAGAGAAAAATCTCGAAAAGATGGGTATGGAAAATAAGCTTTCTCGGACCAACTGTGCATGGAATAAAATATTTTCACAATTCTTGAAGCCATGCTTGCAATACACCTAAAATTGACCGTTCATCGGGGTTGAAAAGTTGCAAGAAATACAAAGTAAGATATCACGGGAATCCCTATGGTATTCCCATAGGTATTAAAAGATAATATTTTAGCAGAATGTTGGAGCGATGTAGAAACAGCTCTTGGGTTATTGTTATCGAATTGGTAGCATTGTCATTTTGATCTGGTTGGTTGTTCGTTCGACTGGTACAGCACTGGCGATGGGCCAGAACTCGGAATTGTATTATCGATACGCCCTCGAGCTCGCTGTCCAGCCAGCCGACCAACCAACCAACGAACCATTTAGACAGGAGGTGGACATTGTGTGGGCACGATGATGTTGATAATTTGGTTTCTATTTCGGAGCTTCTATCAAATAACTGATGTTGTCCAAAGCGCCCGAATCAAATTGAAAATTTTGCTGTAGCTACAACAGTAACTACTCGTCTGGCAATGTGTACCAGAGAACAAAACGGAAATGTACAACAGTGTCAATACTTTAGGGATTTTTACAAATAGATTTTACTGTTTCCTGTGTATGAATCTGTGTTTCATTAAATTTCAATGGATTTTAGGGGCATTGTTTTATTGATGGTTAATCGAAAATACAATAACCAATAGCGAAAATAATGTAAAATAAAATAAATACAATTATTAAGTATTTGATTTTATGATTCCGGTAAATCTGAAGCTTGATCCCAATTTTATAGACAACACCCCTATTTACTCCCTCAAACGTCTTCGCTCCCTCGATTCTTTCACTCGCCATGACCCACTTAATCTGTCCTAAATCAGTATTTTGCGCCCTATCTTAGTACGTTCACATTCCAACGATATTTAGCTATATATATATATATATATATATATATATATATATATATATATTTTTCTTCTTATTTATCTATCTTTTCCTTCTTTTTCACATCGCTCAGCTTTCTTTTTTGCACGAGCTCCGTTGGCGCGGTTTATTGTTCTCTCATGTCCTTATCGTCCTACTCGATGGGATGAAATTACATGAAATCACGGGAAGCAATCTCGTACGTGTCGATGCTTCAACAATTTATCTCAAGATTGAGGCTTTAAAGAGCTATCAGGTTAAAGAAAGTTGAGAACCAGCTCTTTATTTTACCAAACAAAAATATTTAACTTGGTATTATAATCATCTTCTGCCATAATATCCACTCATATCATGTTAAGTGATAAATCTAAGCATTGATATTAAATTTAAAATTCCCAAATATGTTCTCTTCTAATAAATTATTTATATTTCAAAAGAGTCTTTTAGTACCTTGATGTTTTATTTATAACGATTAATTAGCTTCCAAAATCTGCATGCTTTTAACGCTGCATTTAAATTACGAATCAAGAAACAGACGTACACATGGAATGAATTTTTGTAGTAAATGTAACATGGTTATCAGTTATCAGAATAAAAATGACTAAAATGGCTTATAATAAATAATCCAGTTATACGAATAAATCTCTAACGCGAAAACGCATATCCATCTTTTTCACCCCCATTTTCGTTGCAAATCTCACACAAATCCTGGGACAGAGCTGCAGTGGCATTCGATTCTCAATGATAAATTTCACACCCGAGTGCTTAAGATTTCTGGCTTTCATCTTTACTTTTCATCCATCTCCTTGCCTCTTAACCAGTATCCTTCTTCTTGCATCCTTCCGCCTATCGTCGATGTGAATTTAAATCCACCGGGATCAGAGTCTGCTCAAGACGCCGTACGTTTTTTTTCTTTTCATTCCGTATATTTTTTTATGTATAATATTTTCCGGGTAAAATAACGCGAGGAGAAGGAAGAGAAGCCTGAATATAATGACTTCTTGAGCGTAATGAAAAATATCAACGTTATTGCTGTATATTTATACATATACATTACGAGAAAACTTGGTCAGGATTAATTTTTGAGCCAGAGGAATTAAAATGTGTTGAGTTGTTACGGTCTTTTCAAGCATAAATATAATAAAAGATGAAATTTTATCTCTTTAAATTAATCTGATATTATATTTAAATATTTTAATTTAAAAAGCTTTTTAATTAATCGCTATTATATATTTTTAATTAATAACTTTTTAATTGATTATCAAGTTTAAAAATTTTTTTTATATATTATTAAATATTTTAAAATTAAGTGCAGCATAAAAAAAATTGATTATTTACCGAGACTTATATTACCTGTCATATTTGTTAACTTTTTTATTCCTAATACTTATTATTATTATTATTATTATTATTATTATTATTATTTTATTTCTAAAGAAGTATTATAATGTTTTATGCTTGCTCGGCTAAATTATATGACGGACAGTTTGCGGAGAGACAAAAGAACCGAGTACCTGGTAGCTGAGCGCGAGGGTGAAAGATGATAAAAAAATAAAGTTAAATAAAATAAAATGGCGATGATGCAAGTCAGATAGCCGTCGGAAAAAGGAAGAAACTCGATGAGAGACAACAATAAAAATGAAAAGACCGACAGACAAAAAGTTAATAATAATAATAAATAACAGAGAAAAAAAGTAGTTGAAGAAGAAAAAAAAGAATAAACGCAGCAATATAATGGAGTCACGTAAGCCTCCCTTTTTTCCTCTCACATTTCCAATCTGCAAACCTACGCAAACTCAGTTTTACTTTTCTCAAGACTGTTCTATCTCTGATAGTATTCATCCTATATAACTGTTCATACTGTTGCTTCCATTTTTCCTGCTCTCCTACATACTGACTTTTTACTTGACAACGCAAGAAAAAAAAATGAAATATCATAAAACTTTATTGCTTTTTTTTATGGATTATGTGAGGTGATTTTCAGTAAATATGCTTTTATATCACATTCTGAGCGTTAAGTTAAATTAAAAATCTAAATAACCACAATGACATGTGACATTTTATAGTAATTATTTATTTATAATCTGTATTTTATTACTCGAGGGGCTAAAAAGATAAAAGCTAATAAACTAAAGCTAACGGGCGGAAGTTTCGCCGCATCAAAACGACATTAATTTTTTAACCAGCTCACGTTTTAGAACTTGAGCTTAGCTTACTGATCATGTAGCATCTGATAAGGGTAATACTAATGACTAGAGAGAGTAAGATTGTTGAAAACTTGAGCTACGATACATGTATATACTGAGTGAAGCGTCAATTTTCCTGTAAATCCATTACCCGTGATGGCATAAACCCTCAGGGCTGACATTTAATGCAACACGGGCAGATTAACAAATTTACGTTATGGATAGATTGTAATTATGGTAAACGACTTGTCGAGAAAAAAGTAAAAATGAATTTTCCAAGTTTAATTAATACGATTAATTGTTCTGTTCAAAGATGGACAATTAAAAAATGATGGACAAGAGGTTTGACAGTAATTAGCAGTTAAAGGCGGTTGGTTCAATTGAATTTAAGGGAACGGCAAAACCACGTCTGACGGTTTTAACGATCAAACCTCAAGGTTGCTAGCCCGCGGATAGAAGTGCGAGGTAGGTCTGGTACAACTACTATACGCTAGCGTGGCTGAGTTGGATTAACGTGGTGAGTGAGAAATGTGGCGAGGGAGAGGTTTCAGAGTTTGCTGGGTAGTGGAGGGTAGTTGTGTCAGTAGTATGCTAGCAGTCGGTACCAGTAGCAGCACACGGGGGTGGAAAAGAAAGACAGAAGCTGAGTTAACATGTAGAGCTGGTAGTAGAAGTGGTAGAGGAAAGAGAAGAGAGTAGTGGAGGAGGAAGAGAAGGTGGTAACGGTAGTGGAAGAGTCCTCAGAGTGGGAGTTGGAGTCAGCAGGATGGGTGGCAGCTTGATATGGCGGGTATGAAGCTTTGGAAGCTGCAGTTGCGACGAGGATCAATAGTAGATCTACCATTCAGCTAGTCACCCAGTCCTCTGGTAGTCCGGGCGATATCCAAGGTCATTCAAGATCTTCCTTCTATCCGCTATCTTGTTGTTAAGTTTCAGAGATTACTATCACCAATTGCTATTTCTCAACGGGAAATAACTTTCTGGGGATCAATATTATACATCTCCATGGATATATATTTATATAATATATATGTATACATATATATTATTTACACAATTTAATAGTTTCATATGCATACTTTAATATTCGTCTTTTTATGCAGATTTTTTTTTTTGTGAATGATAATGTCATAAGGTCGGCTGTAATATTCATGACATTATGAGTAGAATATGAAACATCAAAAGGTTGTACATGCACTTTTTTTTTGTTTTTTGTATTAAATTTGAAAATAAAGAGAAAATTTTTTCGAAGAAAATATGATAGTTTGTATGTGAAAAATATTTTTTAACTGAATTTTTTTCCAAACAAAAATATGAGTTGAGAAAATAAATTAATTAAAAAATATTGTATGTCGAGACAAAGGTTTCATAAATGATATTTTTAAAATAAAGTTGACCTGTTTAATAATTATAATTGGCTTCTATTTATTAAATAAGAGGGATAATATTAAATTCAAGTGAATAAAAAAAAATGCTGTGACATCGGATGAAAAATTTCACTTTTGATATTTACGCTCTTATGGTATTAGTGGGGTGATATATGTATTTAATATAAAAATATATGAATCTATGTGTTTGTCGGATAACAGAGAGAGAGAGAGAGAGAGAAAGATGGGTTGTTAATGAATTAAATAAAAAATGAATATAAAAATAAAAGATTATGGCTGAGTTTTACTTTTAATTTTAAATACTTTTCACGCTTGCTGGTGGATTTAGCTGATAACCGCGGGGATACCGAATTAATACGGAAATATGATATGAAAACGAATAAAAAAAGTTTTAAAAAAATGAAGTTAAAAAAAATATTGTATTGCAGGATAAAAAAAAATAATAATGAAATAAAAGGAAAGTTGGAAAAATGCGGTGCATCATGATAACGAAGCCATTGAATTGGATTTCCTATTTCTGTGTTTGACAACGTCAATGCTTGGACAATTATCTTCTTTTCCTTTTTTTTTTCTGCAGAAAATCCCAACGAGTCACGAGAAATTTTGTACAGCACTTAAGATAATATTATTAAAATTAGAGAAGTGAGAGTATTCATAATGAACCATTTTGTGAAATTTAAAAATCCATTTATAAAATAAAAAAATTCAAACTATGTGTAAAATGAAATTTAATATTACGCTTGAATGAAATCTGATTTTTCGACGTACTATTATAAAACAAAGTACTTTTTTAAAACTTTTAAAACTAAAGTATTCTCTTTTATGCTAAAAAATTTTTTCATTTTATTTATTCTGGATTTTAAATTTTTTAATACTTTGTAAACTTTTCGCGCTAACTATGAGTTTAATATAAATTTTTCGAGTAAGCTAATCTTTAAACTCTCAGTTTCAATCAATTAATTTTGAAAATAAAAAACCTGTGACACAACTCAAAAACTTGCTGTGTTTTCGAGTACAAAGAGAAGCAATTGATCTCCAAAAAACTCGATTAATCCTTCGGATAATTTCAAATTAATTTAGAGACAATCGATCCCCAAAAAAGGGAAATTACCAACGTTTATGTCTGAGAAAATTCAAATGATTAAGTTTCGTAGCATCCTTGTGCTGTGTTCCACGTTTAATGAAACGTCGAGATCAAAAACCGAGACCGAAAGAGAGTGAGAGAGTATAACGCAATCAAGTATGAATGTATTAAAGTTTGCAACGATTTTCGATCCCATCAGCTGTGATGAAGATGCGGTAAGTCATCGTGAAGCCAATGAATCAGGGCGTAACTACTGTTCGCGTGTTAACTCACGCGAGTCTCAACTTCTATTAGTTGGTCAATAGTGATAAAAAAAAGTTACTGTAAATAGTAGAATGAGTAAAAAAAAAAAGAGAAAATATATGAAGACAAAGGAAAAAAAATTAGTGCTGCAATACTGACAAAGTATTGATCAATGAAAATAGTCGTTGGAAAGAAAAAAAAATTTCTCTTGAGTGACGATAAAAATTTGTTCTATGTAGTACGGGAACAAAAGATAAAATATTGTCCAATTCAACGTTATATATATATATATATATATATATATATATATATATATATATATATATATATATATAAAGGTATTGTGCTGCAATACGGCTGAAATCTTTGTACTGCTATTATTTAAGTTGCATCAGTTTCTTCTTTGTACTCAAATAATAGACAGTATCAAAAATCAGTAATTAAATATATATACATAAATATATATATATATTTACAATTATCTAATATAGATAATAATAAATTATCTAATGCCGAATAGAGAATTTGCAAGATAATTTGAACACGAGAATTAATTGAGTGAAATGGTGAAAGAGAGAGAGAGAGAGAGAGGGTTAAGAATATGAGATGAATGATATCTAGATATTCGTGCTGAATTAACGACCTAAACGTTACACCGTAGACAGAAGATTTATGTGCAGTTAGTAAATGGTAATCGATAATAATCTGAAATAGATATATATCTATATAACTTACAAATCTCAATTTACTTGAAAAGTAATTTTGAACTATCTGATACGGCATAATAGTAATTGAGAACTGAAGAAAGGACAGGAATTCCTAACTAAATAAATAAGTTTAACGGAAAATATATGACCAGTGATTGCATATTACTTAAAAAATTTTATTTTCACTCTCTCATTAAATATTCAATAGAATTGATAATTTAGTCAGGAATGATTTCTAGTTCATTCATTTTTAGTGTGATTGATAATTATTCTTCATTAGAATTCAACAGAATTTTTTTTCTAATTCACCAATTATTGGTAATAATTTTTCCAGCTCTAAATTGGTTTTTGAAATATCTCATAAAAAAATAAAAAGTTCTATTCAACATCGAATTCAAAAAACGAATACTCTAGTGGTTTTTTAAAAGCCGTTTTTTAATACTGATCCCACACCAGCCTCTTTCATCTATAAATCATAAATGGTGATTTTTATATCAGGTAAATGAAAATTTGGCCTATTAACGATCAAATTTACAGAATTTGAATATGAATAAATACAAAAGATAATATATCAATTTTCAGGATTGTTATTGCATGAAAGGTGTTGATATGAATGATGATAATTCGATAGCTGTAATCAGAATGTGATAATAATAGGCTGACGTATTTGTAATCAGCTATACTAACAATGAAGCCTTCCCAATGAGAATTAATAATAACACGATGCTGTACACATATAGTAGATCATTGAAAGGTCACACATGAATGAGGACCTTATACCTGCACTGAAACAGCTACAACTACAACTACAACAATTAAATCCACACATACATGATATCATAATGGACAGATTCTGTCGAATGACAAACGAACGTACCGGCAGGTGGAAGGGCGAGCGCGGATCCAAAATGAATATTCAATGCACTGATTATGAAATTTGATTAACGAGCATACGCGCATTTTGCAGACTTCGAGTAAACATCTCTGTTCTCTTTGCTCTCAAAACTGACGTACTCTCTTATATGTGTATGTGTATGTATGTATCTTTTAATTACTCTATCTATCGGATATTACCAATCAGGAAAAGCAGTTGTGGTGTAAGGGATGTGATGCTGTTTAAAATAAATGATATGATTTACGAGACGGACATAATGAAAATTTTCATTCAAATATCAACACATACAGTTAATTTATGTATGTAAATAGGGTAACATCTGGATGATTTGGTGATCACGTTCCCCGCGGTGGATAGATGTGACGACTGAAATGTCATAGGTTAAAATAACTTTACGCCCACCACAAAGTAAACTGACAAACGAACACAATTTGATTTTGTGCAGCGGAAAACGAATACCGATGAGATAAATTTTTTTTTAAATGCAAATTCAAATGACCGTTTGACTACCTCATTCTACCGTGTGCGATTCGTCAAAGTTCTAGTTTCTTTTTATTATTTTATTTTATTATCAGTATCTATATGTAGTTATGGAAAAAAGAGTAATAGAGAAGGTATAAAAATGTAAAAACGAAATGGAAATAAAATTGTTCGGGATTTTGTGGAATAAATAACTTGGACTTGGACCGATTAATTTCCGGGCTTTTAATAAAAAATAATAGGAGCGAAAAAAAAATGGAATAAAGAATTCTGCAACGGCAGAGGTTCAAGTATATATATAGATATACTTTGTGTACAAAGTAGTTGTTGTGGCGAAAAGAAGAGAAAGATTTCACTTGTCTAAATGAAACTTCGTCGACCTGGTTTGGCTTAATCTTTGTATCTATTTCTATTTCTATTTCGGTAGAGGTGTGTATGTGTATTTACAGATATACGGTAAAAAGTCTTGAGAAAAAAATCTTGGATGATACTTTTTTCTTCTTTGACAAGTTCATCGGGGAAAATGGCTCCACTGAGAACCACAAAACAAATGGTAGGGCTGAATAACGTCGTTCCTGTATTGTAGGGCAAAAGAAAATCGCCCTTACGGTGTTCAATTTTCGAGAATGATAATTTGATCCTCTCTGAGATAGAACGACTTAACATTTTAAGGTTAACTAATCAAAGAAAAAGAGCAAAAGTATTAAAAAAAAAAAAAATAAATAAATAAATAAATAAAAGTTAAAGGCAACTAAAAATAATAATAATGAGAAAATATAAAAAAAGAAAATGAAATTAACGGCCAACTTGTCAAGCCTATGCTTTGTCACATAACATGTAGTGTACGTAATATAACAACCCTGTATTTTCGTGCACGACATAATACGGAAGTGCGTGCGACAATACAGGTATATATTTATCAATCGAGGGGAAAAGTATAACAAAGTGTGGTCGTCAACCTTGATGAGATTGTCGGGAAAACGCTAATGCAAAAGCATCAACTTTATACTGTGCTCACAAAAACTAATTATGATTAATTGATTGATATAATAAATTTCATATTTTTTCTTTCTTTAACCCAAAAAAAATTCAAATAATTTATTGAGCTACTGAAATTATCGCAATATGGCGTGTTTTATTTTATTATTAATATTTAAACATAAAAATATCATTAAATATCGCGAAGCAATCGCGCCTCAAACTCCATCACAACACGGATCGAATCCTGTCTAAGGTATTTAAGTAATACGTTAGTTAATAATAATAATTACTATTGTAAAGTATCTATTTACTGCGCAAGTGCAACAAGGATATTATCGTTCCTCAACATGACTGAGAAGAAAAATGCAGAACCTCTTAAAAGCAGAAAAAGATGAACAGAGAATAATTTTTAGAAAATGTTCAGATTAAAAAAAAAAGGCCATTCGGCATCCGAAATGGAAGTGGATTTCTTACGATAATTATTCTACTTCTAAGAAGTATATATAATTTTATAATCACACATCAAAAACTTTCAAAGATATAAACAATAGCATTATCACCATAACACATGAATCAATTATGTGACTTTCAACCCTTATTAAAAGTAGAACAATTATTGTAAAACAAAAAATAAAAATAGGAAAATATAGCTTTTTCTATCGGCTATCAAGTCTTATTCACATAATAAGGATAGATATACTCGTTAAAAAGTTATTTATGAAAAAAGCCGAAAAAGTGTGATTTTTCGTTATTTTCGGAATTTCAAATGTCCACCATTTCTAAATTAGTTGACCAATTTTACTCATCTCTGAACTTAACCGTGATAATCGTTCATAGAATAAGTGTGCCAAGTTTCATTAAGATCCGCTTAAAATTGTGGCCGCTATCGTCGCAACATGGCGCGTTATATAACATATATATACTTTACATATATAAACTTTTGAACCAATAGTATTTTTGGAACCTACTCAATGAATTATGATAGATTATGGCAAAATTCTTTGAAAATCCCACCATGAGGACAAATGCAAAAGATAGATTTCTATGAAATCTACTAAAAAAGACTTGCTGTAATGTTCCATCATATCCACTACTTACAAACTATCGAATGCTTGCAAACTCATCAACGCAATAAACTTTAAACACGCTTGCTTATTTCGCTACCCAGAGAATATACTTGCTTTACTACCCACACTATCGATCATAGAATTATATACTAATATAACTTTGGGATTCATTGAAAAGTTTACAAGTTAATGAAATTTATTATCCGCTCAAAAATAATTGCGACTATATACACGGAGAAAAATGTTGGCTCAAAATCTACCAATTTTTATTATGCTGCCGACCAAACTTGAAACAGGAAGGGAAGCACCCAAAAAATTATTATGCTCATACGAAAATTATTATGCCGCATCACAATTATTATAATGTATAAAAGTAATTGTTATTAAATCTTATCGATAAGTTTCTCGCTCGTAGTAAGTATTGTGATACAGCATAATAATTTTTCGTATGAGCATAATAATTTTTTGGATGCTTCCCTTCCTGTTTCAAGTTTGGTCGGCAGCATAATAAAAATTGGTAGGTTTCGAGCCAACATTTTTCTCCGTGTATACTATATATAATAAGCAATTCATTATCAGAGATTTATTTTTTCAGACTCTTAAAAATGTTTAATCGGATTATTTAAGAAGATATTTGACCATTTATGTTCCCGTTATTTTTTTTTATACATTTCTGTGAGCCTCAGACATTTTTTTCTGTAATATTTTCGATTATAACATGAAAGCTGATTACAAGGTTTCGGATGATATAATAAATACGATTATGAAATTATCGAGTTGACTTATCAGAAAAATTTTCCAGCCCTCAATCACGAAAATAAACCCCAGGCGAAAATGTAATATTTCGCACAAAAACCGCAAAATAGTTTAATCATAAAATAACCTATAATTTTATATATTTTTTATAGTAAATTCCGATAATCGATGCTCAGATTGTATTAAATGTAAGTTAACTTTAATTAAATTTATTACAAAGTTATATTGCAGTATACAAAAAAATAGGAAAATTATACTGAGGTAAAAAAAATCTCCATAACAAAGAGGATATAAAAGCTATAATATGTACAATAAATTATTTTAATATAAAAGAATTGCCGATCAATAATTCATTATATTCTCATATGAACTACATTATCAGTAATATAAAGTTATTAGTGTTGCTGGCGTGATAGTGGTTGCTTTTACACTTAAGTCACGCATTTATATATGAACGACGCATTGTATACATCTACATGTACGTATATATATAGATATATGTAGGAAAAACAATGTAGAATTGACGATAAGGCTATAGAAAATTTTCTCACGTATGTTAAATTAAAATAAAACTAGACGACAAAATTAACAAGAATGTAAAAAAAAATTCAAATGAAATTTTTATTTAAAAATAGAAGCTTTAATAATATTATTATAATAGAATTATAAAAAGAGACATTAATGAGCTTTAAAATTATCAAAGTAAAGTAATAAACTTGTAATTTTTTTTTTTTTTATCGTACCTCGGGCATTTTTAAATTAAATGCTTAGAAAATTATAAGTAGGAAAAAAAAATTAAGATGGAGAAAAAATGTTGAGTTGAGAAAAAAAGTATAAATAAAACTAATTTTTTTTTTATGAAGAGGATTCTGCTTTTACGGTGTAGTTGATTGAGACGCGCGTAAAAGATATATATTAAGAGAGTTTTTTCTATAAAATTTCATGAAAAAAGCTTTTTAAAGCGTTAAGCAAATCCGGCCTTGACTCATAACATCAGGTGCAATTTTTACAAGTACGCGACACAACCTCGGGATAAAAATAGAAAAATATAGAAAAAAAAAAAAAAAAAAAAACAACATAAATAAAATAACAATTTTATTTTAGAGAAAGGAATTTTTTATCTGACAGACGCGAACAAGTGAGGTGTTAAAAAAACACAAGTAATTGTGTGAGCAAGCTTTAGAGGTAACACTCTCTTGAAGTTAAGTATGATCGAAAATACAGAGAATAGAGGAGATGAGAAGAAAACGTACAACGAAATAATAGTGAGAAAAAAGATGCAGGTAGAGAAGTGAACAGTTGCCAAGAGAGCAGTTGTTCAAAACGCGTTATCTCAGAAACATTCACTGAAAACAGTTTATCTGTAATACTATTCGGATTACTTCTTGGCAAGTCGTTAAATTGCACTTACTGTATACTGTAAACTGTATAACCAGTAGATTTATATAGTTTTTAAATCAAACACAGATAAAAATATAAAAAGTTGACTTGAAACGAAAAAAGGCATAAAGAACTTCTGAATTCTAAAGCGTCGAAATATTTCGCTTGAAAAATTAAAGATTATTTCTTATCCTGAAAAAATAACTAAGCTACGATTCTGACCAGAAATATTGTACCGAAATTTAAAAAAAAGTTTATTGTCAAACGTAAAATTTGTATATTTAAATTAATTTAGTGGTTGTCCTACAAAATCATCAGTCAAAAGCAGAAACTAAAAGATTATTTGAAGTTTTAAGTTTTTTTGGTATCGCACTACCGTTTTCTGGAAAAAATCAACAGCACGAATTTGTTAGTCGCATTGGAAAATTAAAACTCCGCCTACGGTAATAAACTCTGTGCGTTTATTTGTTACTATTGACTTAGAAAAACTGAATATTCAAGTAAACTTTAGGTAAAAATTAAAGTTTGTACGAGTCAATAAAAAATGAAGACACTAAATCTTCAATAAATTGAATTATGGTAACACTGAAGTGTTAAAGTTATACGATATATGTAAGACAAGATGAAGTACGAGCGAGCAAGGAAACAAATGCTCTGGAAGTTAAACAAATGTAAGGTTTGAAGTGACGCATTTCATTCATATCGTCGAGACATTTCCTGTATTGCATCTCGTCATTTTCCTAGATTGTTGTGTTGGCTTTTCCAACAATACTCCAAGTACTTTTCATACTAAGGTGTCAGTAGATAGATAGCAATATGACGATGTAATCAACTTAAATTCCAGTAGAATGTAAATTTATTTGAAAGATAAATATTATTAATTAAACAACCGAGATAGGCTAAAACTTAGTAATTAAACTTTACAACTCGAGCCCGAGTTACCAAAAAGATAATATTTTACACAATTAAAATGTTTTAAAAGTTATTTTCTTATATAAATAACTCAATACAGACTGACAAGGGAGTATGAAAAACAATTTAAGGAAAATTGTTATACCAAAATAAACTGGACATTGTCGGAACTTGCCATCTATCAGTGTCAACCTGTTGCAAGAAATACTACAGCTTCTCTTTGCTTATATATATATATATTCTATGTACCTTCCCTCATCTATTTCACCAGTATATACATATAAACATTATATACATGAATCGAGGTTCATGCATTAACATTAAGACCTCACGTTACTCTCCAGCAATTGAACCACCGGTTTCCGAATCCTCGGGCAGTTATTTTTTTTCGATTGCCTATTTACTTTTAAATTGCCTTCGAAATATAAATATGAATAAATTTTCCCTCTTTTTTTATCACAACATAAAAACTAATATACATAATAATAAATAATAAAAGCGGAGTCATAATAAATAAAAATGGGACAAAAGATGAATCGATTTATGGTAACTATCGACAACTATTTTTCTATATTTATTATCGGCTATTTTTCTCGTACGGAGATAAATTTTTGATATTAAAAAAAAGAAAAAATAAGTGATTACTAAAGAAGTGTAATAATGAAAGAAAACGAAAAAACAAACGAACCGTAAAAATAAAGTTAACCGAAGTTATAACGATTGAAAACAATAAAAAAGCTATGAAATTAATTACTATATATATATATATATATATATAGTCTAGTTTCAACGCTAGGAACATTAAATAAAAAAAAGAATGAGAGAAAATTCGATTACTCCGGACGTAAAGGCGAATAAGACGGCGGTATCAGAAAATTATAATGAAAGGAAGAAAGTAATGACAGAAAAGAGAGAAAAGCTAAGTCACGTAAAGGTGAAATGAAAAAAAAAATGAAATTTAAGTTCATACATTTCATGCACACAGATATATATTTGTTGATGTACGAAAACCGATGCATTACAATGGTAATCGGAGCAAGGACGATTATCAACATTTATTCCATTTTTCATTTTCGTTCCTCCATTTCCGAACCCCTCATTCCGCCCGGGTTTGCATTTTCAAAAGCTCCCAAGACTCGAATTGAGTTTCAACACTCAAGAATGTATTCAAACTCAATTATCGACGTCTGCGCCCTCACATTCGGTGGCCTTGTTCTATTAATTTTTTTACTCGATAATAAATGACACTGTCAGTTATTCGAAAATTAAACTATGATAATAACGAAATTTGTAAAAATTAACTGGATGGAAAATGCAGAAATATTTAAGAAAAAAATAATTGTCGCAATAAGTTTAGTGTCAGTACTGGGTAGTTTGTAATTAAAAAACATAAATTAATAAAAATGTAATTTATATCTGACTCACTCTCGTCGGTCTGGGGCGCCGACAGGATGGCGCTGTGCTTCTTCTTCACTTCCTCGACATTCGTCTGGATATTGTCAATCATTTCGCGGATATCCTCCACCTTTATTAAAATAAAAATAACATTTGTCACCATTAGTTTTACATTTATTTCTTATGATCTAATTTATGAAACATCCAGCCAATAAAAATATGTAAATAAAATCTTTATCATTAATTTAAAAAAGAAATTTTTGAAGTTTAAAAATTGTAAACTGTAAAATTAAAGAGAAATTGGGGGGGGGGGCTAAAATTTAATGAAAAAAAGTTTACTTTTAACCCCCCCCCCCCTTCCGCCCCGACCCTATTACCAACATAAATATTATTTATTAATTTGAATATAGTGCAAGTTTAGATAAACTTTTCAAATTACCCGCCTCGAAAATAAAATATTTCGCTTGAATTTTAATTAGATTGAATCAACTTGAGATTTAAATGAATAATTAATTATAATGTGATATAAAAATAGAAAGAAAGATAAAAAATTTAAGTAATTATCAAATAATAAATAGAGGCCTGAAACTCAAACAGGTCAGTAATTTTTAATTAAGATCTCATGTGGTTTAAATATCAACTACTGAATTACCCGAGAGCTGTGACGTTTTCAGTGCAAGTAGTACAAGTACTCTTTTCATCCGACGTCACAAAATTGTACTCTTGTGCGTACACATCATGCATTTGAATTGAAATGAATACAAAGAATAAAAATAAAGTTTTTTTTTTTTTTTTTTAAATAGTATATTGTATGCCACGTGTTTCCCTATAGACATGCCAGTAATTTCTCAGCGGAGTTTTACTCAAGAGTAACTCGGAAAATATCGATCCTGCCCGTATAGTCCACACATATGAATGTTACTGCAATATATAAGGGAATCCTCAACTCGATTCGACTCGATACTTCTCTCGACTATCGTTGTTTCTACCAAGCTGAATAGATAAAACATTTCAGTTTGCTATAATATATATATACATATATATATATATATTTAAAATATAAATATTTTGAAGTTTGAAGTCAACGAAAACAACAGCAACGGAGTAAATGTACTTATTTATATACAGCACAGAATTAATTTATCCCAAGGGCCATATATTTTTGTACAGAATACTTAACCTACATTTTTTTTATTTAAAAAAAAAATAAAAAAATTTTTCTCGAAGCCGTTTAAAACGTGTTGTACATAGTATGTTAAATTGTCGGTCCATATATGCATAAAACGGATGTGGTAATATTATTTTTGTAAACACATGTTAGTATGTATAATTAATTTTTTTTTTTTAAAGATTTTAAAAAGATGTGAGATGCAATATTATGGATTTTCAAAATATCATTTTTGTAAATTATTACAGTGTGAAACTCGAGAATGAATTCGGAGTGATTACGGATTTTATTTCAATTTGAATTCAAACTCGGAGTTCCGGAGTTTAAAAAAAATCACTGTGCGTACGGAGTTTATTTTTTCAGCGGAGTAATTTCGGAGTTATCTGGATTTTATTTGAATCCGCATTCACTCTGATTAAGAATTTTAATATTGAAGTAAATGAATTTCACTCCAAGGAAATTAAATAAATAAATGACGAAAATATGATTATTAGTTACTTTTCAAATAATTGGCGCCGTCTGGACAGTTTATATTTACAATCCTCTTAAAATAACGTCTGATATCTATTTATTTTTTCATATTATGTCTGTACATTGTGAATGGTTGGCCAGAGAGAGATATGTTGGACAAAAGTATTCGGAATATCATGTCGAGACGACTAGACCAGTGTCTAGAAAGGATATATAGAATTCCTTGACCCCGATTCTTGAGATAAATAAATTTTTAAGGATTATATCATGTCTTAATTAAAAATTAAATTAAATTAATTTTTCTAGAGCCCGAATCTCAATCATCGTGTAGAAATTTTTTTAAAAATTAAATGTAAGAGACTTTTATATATATTTTTTCTAATGGGCTTTTAATGATTTGATTGGTTTAAAAATCAAATTAGTGTCGAAGTAGGTCTCTAATCTTGGAGACTGGACTAAAAAAATTCAAAAATAATGAGCAGTAAGCCTAAATTTGTAATAAAAATTAATTAGGGCGGAATATTTTTATTAAAATACTTTTTTTTATATTTCTAATGTGTCATAAATTTCAAATTTTGATTTGTTATCGAATTTAAAATAAAAACTGAACTTGGACACAGAAAAAATTAAGGAATTTTTGATCTATTATATTTTAATTATTAATTACACGGACAATTATTTCGGTAACAAAAAATTGAGTAGTTAATTTTGGTTTTTAAAAAATTAATAAATTTAATAATTACGGGGAAAGTTAAATTGTAGCCCTCAACTTATATTTTATAACTTTATTTATAATTTCCAGGTCATATAAAATAATAAAAAGGAGCATAAGTGTTTTGGTGAAAGATGAGAATGAGAAGCAATCAAAGGAATGAAATTTTATAAGATTCCAGCAGCAATGCGAGTAGTAGTCTCAGCTTCAACATAAACTTCAAGTAATGTCTCATTACCTGCGTCATGTCATACGTCACTCTATTATTATCTTATTTTCGATCCACCAACTGAGTTAATTTTCGGAAATAAATATATAGAAATAGAGATGAAATATTGGTAGTAATTGAGAGAATAACAAAATAATAAACGTAATCAAAAACGTAATCAATAAAATAATTGGTAAATGATCTAATGCTTCCTGAAATGTTATTATCAATTAAGCCCCAAATTAATATGAGATTAAAACATATCAATAATGATAAAAATAAGCGTTTTTGGGACATGACCGAGAAATCAATGAGATATTTTAGTAGTAAACTAAAATGTTAAAAAAAATATAAAGAATGTTCACGGAGAAAAATGTTGGCTCGAAACCTACCAATTTTTATTATGCTGCCGACCAAACTTGAAACAGGAAGGGAAGCATCCAAAAAATTATTATGCTCATACGAAAAATTATTATGCTGTATCACAATACTTACTACGAGCGAGAAACTTATCGATAAGATTTAATAACAATTACTTCCATACATTATAATAGTTGTGATGCGGCATAATAATTTTCGTATGAGCATAGTAATTTTTTGGGTGCTTCCCTTCCTGTTTCAAGTTTGGTCGGCAGCATAATAAAAATTGGTAGATTTTGAGCCAACATTTTTCTCCGTGTTTCTTTACGATGTATTAACTTGAGATGTTACATTTAAAATTAAAATATACATAAGTATATAGATATATATTACATGGCAGGATTTACTTCGAATATTCAAGCCGAGAGCAAATCTTTACTTCGTCCTTAGTACTTCCATTTAAGATACTTTACATAATCGCATGAATATTGTAAATGTATTTTACATGTGGATGAATACTGTGGGCTTAACTGAAAACTTTCGCTAAATATAAATTTGTACTGTACAATTTACGAGTATGTAAAAAAAAAAATTGAGAAAATTTTTCGTCATAATTTTGTTTTTTGTTAAAAAACTTTGCAACTTAAATTTTGGACCAACTAAAGACAGTAAAATGTATCGATTTTTATCGGTAGGGGTACAGTAGTATGGGTGTAACACGACCTATATAAATCTATGTACTAGGTTGTGCCTGAAGTAAGTTAAGTTATGGGTGATCGTGTCGATCGCGACTCTCAGGGGACGATAGCCGGAAGCTGAGAAATATAGAAGAAGAAAAAGGGCTTCGAGGGTTGTTTTTATTTTTGAAATATATATATGGATTAAGGGAGCGAGCCATTATACAAATAGTGTAATAATAAAGATTAAAAAAATGACACGCGCATGTAATTGACTCGCGCTGTACACGGAGAAATTATCCTCGTTTAAAATGCTAGAGTCATAGTAAATCTAGACCATGTTCGCCACCTGCAGAAATTTAAATAAACACATGCGAAAATTATTATGACCAACTGTGAAGTCTTTCGGTTCTGAGATTCGTCTTGTCACCGACCTTAAGAATTTGATCTGGTTCAGAAATTAAAAAATTGAATTTGAATTTGAATTTGAATCCGACTAATGCCCAAATATGGGATTGCCTAAGACCTAATAATATATACATAAGAGAATAATTTCTGTGTATGTTTTGAAACGGAGCAGCCAAAATGGCCTAGTATAAAAAACCGATGGTTTCACTCTAAATGCGTAAAAAATAATTTTTCAAATGGCAATTTTTTGTAAAGGCTGAAAACTGAGTAGTTTACTTCAATTATTGAAGGCATTAAATCCGAAAAAAAAATGTATTTTATTTTTAATAAAAGAGTAAAATATATTTTCTGAATAATGAATACTAAACAGAAAATAAAATATAAAATGTGTGATAAAAGAAGTCATAAAAAAAAGTATACAACATAAAAGTTATTATTAAAGTTTATGAAAAATAAGTTTAAAGTGTGAGGACCAATTTAAGTTCATTTGGTAAAGTTTAAGTACATCTCAATGCACAATTGTAAAAGTTTTTATGCAGATAAAATAGTAATAATAATAATAATGATAATAATGAAGTATAAAATTCACAAAAGCGCGCTGAAGAAAATATTCAAATAAAACTTTTTTATATTGACAATAATGCATTCATTTTTCCACACTGATAAATTATTCTTTGTATGTAAAGTAAATAAGCGAAGAAAAATTATTTGTATAAAAAGTTTGTTATTCATAGAGCATAAAAAATTTCGAGTTTTTTTTTTATTTACCAAAAGCTTGCAATAACTTTTCGTTAATAAAATAAAAGTAAAAGAGATAAGTTATAGGAATTAATTGCAAATGAAGATACAAATGGCAGAGTACAGTGAGAGATAAGAGGAACTACTCAGAGCTCTCGTGAGTATTGTTACTGCTTATTTTATTTTTATTCCATGTGCGAGTGTGTTATTGTAAGTAAAACATGCGAGGGAAGATAAATTAGAGAAATAGATGACGGCAGTGGAAAGAGATTTCCGTGTACGTTAAATCCGAGACAAGCTCCGGAAATGCGTTTATCTGAAGAGAGCTTTCACGGTAGTTTAAGATATAAATTAGTACTGTTAATTCACACCTGGTTATAAATATTAAATGCTAAGAGTAATATAAAGAAAAATCAAAATCAGAAGTGTATTTTAATTAAATAAATTTTAATTAAATAAATTCACAACATTCTATTTATGAATCAACAAAAATAAAATAATGGCAAGTAAAATCTGTCTAGAAAGTATTGATTAGACCGCAATAAAATAAAATTATTTTTTCATATAATATCGCAACTTATTTTGTTAAATAAAATAAAATTTATATTTTTTTAACTTCTAAAAAGAACAAATTTTTTCTCAAGTTCGTTAAAAAGTTATGTTTAAGATGAAAAAAAAATTTTATCTCTGACCCAATTGGCTTCGGTCTCCATTCTTGATATTTTTTTAGTTTAACGATTTTTTTCTCCAAGTATGAAGAAAAATTATAAAACAAAAAAATGTATTTTGATTCAAATTCTCTAATAAATAATTAAATAAAAATAAATATTACCAAAATATCAAATGAATATTGATTTTCTAATTCAAGTTGTCAGATAAAGTTTTAGTTGGAAAGTTTATTTTTAACAAGCTTACATATGTAACTTTTAAGATATCGATTCGAGTTTAAAATATAAAATATTAATGAAAACCATAAATTTTGATATTATTCCTCTATAGGTCCATAATATGTTAGCAATAATAGCCGTTTAGTGTAGAATAATTTTCGCTGCATAAGAAAGTACTCATCGAAATTTTATTGCTCTCTAAGGGTAAATTTTCTCGCAGGAGTTTAAGATCGATGTAGCGCACTTTGTTAGTACGAGCGATAAGAATGATAATAAAACTTTTAAAAAAGAAAAACGACGGTTAAGTTGTGCACCTGACTGAAGAACAAATTTTGTCTGACATCCAACGCTATAACTTATAACCAAACTGAGAGTTAGAAGTATATGGAAATAAAGTGAAGATGCCAAAAGGCGAACGCTCTTGATGAGATTGGTTGTAATATGGCTGCCTGCCAAAGTACTAGTTATATCAATCCTTTATGTATATACACATATACATATATATCCATAACATAAATGGAATGTACATCGGAATCCTCTCAACAGTCATATCCTAGAACGTAAGCTCCATCGCGTTCTCTTAACTTGTGTCAGGTTTTCAGGTCGACCCGCAAATTCGGCCAATTAAACTGGAAATTATTTAGGCGGGGCTACAACACACTCAATTATACACATACACCTACATTCATATACATTTCTAAGGTCACTTACACATAAATATACTTGTACACCACGAACATTTAATTCAAATGGGCGCCAGGTCACTTTGAAAATCTACAAGTCGAGCTCAATATAAAAAAAAAGTTTTTAAATAACCTGACATCACTATAATAAATTATCGCCTCTGGGATAATTAACTTTATGTGAAATTACTCGGCATTGCATTACTTTAATTAATAAAATGCCTATGAAAAATAATTACATTATAAATTTGTAAAATTTAATTTAGTTTACAAATTACTTTTTATTATAATTTATAATAAATCGTACATTGAAACAGTAATTGAAATAATAAAAGTTTGTTTAAAAAAAATATATGTATATATATAAATAAAATGTATAATAAATTTTCTGATGGTAATAAATCAAAGTCAGAAATTTTTTAAAATTACAAAGAGTGATGGTAATAAAATAAAATAAAATTGAATTAAATTGAATTGAATTATTTTGATTAAATATGTAATCCTCGTGAGACTACGAAATAGAAATAAACTAGGACGATAATTTATTCGTGTCTTGATCTACCCGGAAAAGAAGTTGATACATATCCACTGATGGAGATAGAAAATTTTCCTTACAACGTGGATAAAATTTCGAGGACAAGAGGAAGAGACACGAGGGCTGTTGGAAAAAGTTGACGAAAGCAAAAAAAAGAAATAAAGTTAGACAAGTATTAAAGAAAAAAGATGAAAGAGCAAAAAAAATCTACAAAAGTATTATCAATTTTGTGTAATGTAAGGAATGGATAATTTTATTGCATAGTCCGCCTACACATTCTGATGTAACAATTTGTGGAATTGAGCACCTAACACGAGCAATGGCATTTACTAATTTATATACATATATGTATTGGAGATTAAGCTAAATTTAGCTCTGTGGATGAATAGAAATGTCAGGTTGAAGAATTTCGCTCAGCGTTTCAGTAATGAAAATAAAACGTTGTACAAAGTTATTCTGTTAATTACCCAGTTTTAATTATTAAATAAGAAGAAATAATTAATCGTTTTTTAATGCATTAACTTTCATATTAAAAAAAGATTCATTTTGTAAAAAATTTTCGGAGTGAACGTGATTTTAATCCGGAATGAAGGACTTTATTTATTTAATCTTGGAGTTAAATTTACTCCAAGGGGAGTTTAATTTAATATTAAAACTCCGAATCAGAGTGAATGCGAAAAAAAAAAATGAAAAATAAAAAATCTAGTGGATCTAGATTTCCGAAATTTTTCGCACGGGTACTAGTATGTCAGCTGAAAATTGTAGGCCACCCTCAACTTCCAGAACTACTTTTTAAGGCACCCTTAAGTTGTCAAATTATACATAAATTTTATTTATTTTCGTTGCGCAAAAACGTTTCGATCTTCAGGTACATATGCGGATTTAAATGAAATCTAGATCACTCTGTTCAAAGAAAAAATCCCTTATTTACTTTGCAGAGTGATTTTTTTTTTAGACTCCGGAACTCCGACAGAGTGAATTCGAATTGAAATAAATGAATTCGGATTTTTTGTACTGTACGTATTAATATTAAGTGGTTTAAATTGATTCAAGTCTATTTTGAAATTTAAAAACAACATTCATAAAACAATGAAGCTGACAATAGTAAATGAAAAAATGTTGGAAAATCCAAAAGTGCACACCTCAGTCGCTCATTTTATTTTTAATTATTACTTTTATTATATAATATTAATGTACTTTTCTTTATTATGGATTTTTATTCAACTTACAAATTATTAATTTTATTTTTTTATTTCTTATTTTCAGTTTAATATTTTTTTACTAACATTTTTTTTAAATATCCCGCTCTTTGTCTTAGATTTCTTTTTTTTTTTTTCAAACATATTGGTACGCTAGTGCTGCCACCACTAGTTAATAGAGAGAAACAATGAAAAAATAATAACAACAGTAAAAATAGCAGCTAAATTTTTCACGAATAATCAGTTTTACGTCTTTAATTAATTACAATTAAACCAAAAGAATTCAGATAGTGATTTTCATAAGGGTTCTTGTGATAAAAAGTACAAAGACAATAAAAAAAAAGTTAGGCCGATTAATGGTGTCTATCGGGAGTTATGGTGTTTCCGGAGATTCACACGTAACAACTGACAGCACTGAATTCTTGCATTAAAATAATTTTTTTTAAATCAATCAAATAATAAATCAAATCAACACCGGTCCCAAATTATTTCGTATTAAATTATCTTTGTACTTGTGTAGGATTTAACTCAATTTAGGGTAATTAAAAAAAAATAGCGCTGATTTAACATGAGTAAATTAGTCGAAAAAATAATTTCGACAGTAAGGCACACACAGCGCATTCGCGCTTGAGGTGTGCAATAAATATCATAAAGCTGATTTAATCGATAATCAATAAGATATTTGATGGTAATCGAATCAATTTCCACTTAAAACTGTCCATTTAACGAAAACAACAGACCACTGACAACTACATCAATTTGCAAATTAAATTACATTGCAGTGTAATATCGTTTTACTGTGTACCTTTACCCACATCGTTTCAAATATCATTTAAAGTATGTTCTCAAGAAAAACTATGAAAACCTCAACTCGTGCCCAACAGTAAAAAATAAACAAAACCGAACTACTGTTACAAGTAACAAAAAATTAATCAGAAATTTTCATATAAAATATTGGTTTTTTTTTCTTTATATTTTTATTAAAAAAAAAAACTTACTTCCGCAAAAAATTCTGTCATGAAATCTTCTTGCCCGCCCACGTTAACGGACACCTCGTCGGGCGCTTCATCGTCATCCGACTGAGCCTGTAAATTGAAAAATAAAAGTTAAATTTTAATTAAACTTGAATATAAAATAAGTTAACAAGAAAATATTTATCAAGCCGCTATTATTAAAGGATTACAAGGATATTAAATTATTATATATAATGATAAAAATAAAATGAAAATTAATGATAAGTTTGTTGAAATGGTGTTTGAGAGAAATGGGACATTGTAATTGCCATTTATCGGTCGTAGCTTTAAATTGCTGGAGTATGCTCGATTAAAGCCAAAGCAAAGCAAGCATATATATATACATACATGTATATATAGATATATCAAAGAAGAGTAATAGTATAGTAGAACATTTACCGTTGGTACGGGCAACCAACGTATTCAATACTGCTCATTGTCATCTTTGAAGCAAGCTTTGACCCAGCTTGTCTCGTTCAAACCACCCACACTCACTCATCATCTACAACCACTCATTCTCTCACTGCCAACTATATTACCATTTCTCTTCTCTTGGGGATCGAGCTTTCACTGGCAGAATTACCTGAGACTTTACCACTAACTGCACCACCTACACCACCTACGCTTGAGATACAGATTTTCAGTAATATTTATATGATGCCCGATAATTTAAATAGTTATTCGATACAACGGCAAGTCGAGAATGCATCTTGATATTACTCCAGCAATACATATTTATTAAAATTAATGTATATGACATTAAACTGCCATCACATATTTTCATTACCTGCCTGCCTATTTACTGCTTCTGAGTATGGGTATACTGAGTTATAAATTCAACGTAATTTGCATACACATCCATTTCCGGTGTAATTATTAACTGGTGTAATATAATGTAGAATAATTAAAACTTTAAAATTAATTTGTTATCATAGAATTGAATATTATGATCGTATAAAAGATAAGAAAGTCTAAAATTACTGCAGAGTTGATAAATTTTTTTGTTATCAGATTTTTTAGATTGAATTACACAAAAATTTTTTTTCAATGGACGATTTTTTGTAAGTTCAAAAAATTATGAGACGTCAAAATTAATTATGTATAGATATATGGATAAATATACCAAGAGAATGAATGAAAAAAAAAATAATGATTAAAAAATAGATAAATTTTTTCTTTAAAAATTGACACTCGTTATTTTCTCTGATAAAGAAAAAAAAAGCGATAAAACGTAAGAGGGAATACGTATTCCCATTGATCGTTAAAGTTTAAAATCGCAGTGCTCACTAGAGTCCAATGTGACAATGTGACTTTTACTAATAGCCAGTTAAAAAAAGATTAATATTTAAACCATGTTTATATGAATCTTTCAAATATTAAAACTTCAAACCGTAGAAATAAAATATGCAAAAAGAAATGAACAAAAAAGTTTGACACATATCCAACAATCTTAACGTTATGAGATCTTTACTTAGTGTCTAAACAACGTGTCACATTTTAGTGATTTTTATCAGCTTACAAAGTCACTTATAATCCCGAGTGATAACGAAACTGAATGAGCGAGTGCAACAACGAGACATTGCGAAATTGCCCTATCTGTTTCATCTTTATAAAAAAACGAGATTTAAAAATAAAAAGTGAAACAGACGGAAAGATGTTACAATGAATTGCATAAACTTGAAATACGATAGCATTATACAGCAATAAAATAACAATAATAATAATAACGAAATTTTCCCTCTCTCCTTCGACAAGATGACATCGATAAATTACAGACATTTCGAATGAATTATTAAAACAACCAATAAAGAAGACTCTTTGGTGATCGATAATGTACGACAAACTTGGAATAAGTTATCCGACAAAAAAATAAGAGTATAGAATAAAAAATGCCGTATGTTTTCCGTAAAACTTAAATAAAGTATTCAATTCCACGTGAGAATACAACATAATTGAATAAGACTGAAAATAGTTATTTTTTTTTAATTCACATAAATATAAATCATAAATTTATACTGCAGAATAAAAACTTAATTCAAAACTTTTAATCGAAAATAAAATCGTAAAATTTTTCGATAAATATGTAGACTGAAAAATTTTAAAAGTTAAAAATCACTTAATTAAAAAAAAATTTATTTTTCGCTCCGTGTGCGAAGTGGTTTTTTTAAAACTCCGGAAGTCCAAGTGACGGAGTGAATTCACTCATAATTCTTTAATGTAGAAGTCAAATTAATTTTTTTGAAAGCATAAAAAAATTTTTTTTTTAGCATGTGATTATTTAATGTCGGCAGAAAATTTAAATAAAATTACTGTGAGAAAAAATAAAAATTTATAGCCATAGAAAATGTCGGTATCAAATTGAAACAGCAAAATTGATTTTACAATTAGAGCGGTAATTATTTAGGAAACTAAATGAGGTGAATAAAAAATGAGTTCACTACAGATTGCATCATTAATTGAGCATAAAAGTACATGAAGAAGATGTCAAGAGTAAACAATTAGCAAGTTATGCGAACGTGGGCAATGAAGTTGGGAAAACGTGGCCTGTGGTTTAGGAAAATTAGTGAAACGATGCAGGTCTCGTGTAGTGTCGTATTATATGTGCGAATTCGTGTATGTGATGTGATGTGGCCCCACGTTGGGACGTTGGGTCAAGGATACGCTGCGAACCGAGGCTACGCCCGGGATATTCAAATGAGCATTTCATCGACGCTGCTGTCTCTCCAATGTCATCTTCACAATGTTACATTTTATGCTGGTACTACATATTACTAGAGCACACAACCTAAATTCCAACTAAAACAACAAATTCATTTTATCCATCCCAACACTAAAGCCTTTGTTTTCCATCCCACCTCATATATACATACATATACATAAATACATGTAAATTTATACCTTCACATATATATACAGGCGGTATTTGAATCCTACTTTTCTACTCTGATACCTATTTCTTCATTTTTCATATTTTTATATTTAAAAAAAAAAGCGGTAAAGATTTACTTCTTTTTCAGCGCGAAAATGCCGAGAAAATATTCAAAACTTCTTTTGAATGATAAGTAGATCTCATCTATGATACTTGTACTTTGAATATTTTGAATGAACGGAACATTGAAGCTCATATTTATATATATATATATATGTATATATATTTACATTCATGCCTGATGTACCCTACATGCTAAAAAAATTTTTCGCTAAATAATCTCTCCCGTTTACTTTAAAACTAAAGTTTTTAAAAATTACCGCGAGTTTTCGAGTTTGAAATTTTTATTGAAGGTATAAAATAAAATAAATGGGGAATATAGTTTAATTTTATTGAATTTAAGTGAATAGGTCAGTGAGCAAATAAAATATAAATGAAGCTGCTGGCGTTAAAATATTTTATTTAAATTTGTTAGCGGATGTTGATAAGGATTTATATTTTTTATAGTAATATAAAGTTGATGATGAGAGAAACACCGAGGAACTATGACGTCATATTATTTTCGCGTAATGATCGTTTTTTTTTTTTATATTATTTTTTTGTCACAGACAATAGTTAACCTACTTCGGGTATCGTGAATGGGCTCAAGGCAATCCCAGAGAAGTAAACTTGACGCCTCTGATTTTCTACCCAACAATGAGAATCATCCTCGTTAGCACATCAGGTTGATCACAAAGGCAAGAGCATAAATCACCAAAGAGCGTCGACGAAAAATTGTTTTTTAAATATTGTTTCTTTTAAACATAAACAACTGGTGTGATGTTTAGGGGAAAAATAACGTACGTTATAATTTAAATGTACTTAGGGCCGCTTGTAGACAGTGCCCCCTACTTTTTTCAAATATTCAATGAATTGCGGAGTTACAATTTTGCCGCGAGATTATTTTAAAAAAAATTATTTACAGTTTACATCAATTAGGGGATGAACGAAATTTAGAAAATAAATTTCAGTAAAATCTTTATAATTTAATGTCAAATTTTTTATGCTAAAATTTATTTAACAAATTTCGTTTAATTCCTAATTGATAACTGTGAGTAATTTTTTTTTTTAAATCTATATCTCGGCGAAATTGTAACAGCGTTTTCTTTTTTTAAATTTATGTTTTGACTTTTTTTTAAAATTAATTAATTAAATTTAAATACTGATAACAGTTCAGTCATTGAACATTTTAAAAAAGTGTGGACACTGTCTGAGAATGCCCTTAATTTATGACAACAAAATATAAGTTATATACACAGAAAAAAAGATTTTTTGGCGCGAAAATTTTTTACACTGAATTAAATACAAAAATTTTCTTGAGCCAATAAATTATTTTTTTCTGTGTAGCCTTGAATTTTGGAAATTGAAAAAAATATTAAAAACGTTTATAAATAATAAATATAACATATATATTTAAAAAATGATTAAGTAGAGCTTGATTAATCACTCGGTGATAAATCAAAAGCAACAATGAAAAATATTTATATTTAAAACGAAACTCCGATAAATAAAAACCGTGTACGGAAAAATATTTAAACTGAAATTCGTACAAACAAAAAAAACAATATATAAAAAGGGTATTGAAAAGTTTCGGTTGTTACTTGCGCGTAAGAAGTACGCGCGTAACTTTAGTAATCAGCAGCACAGTATCATTTTTTTTACAATTATTTTTTATTAAACTTGCTGGTGGAAAATATGAAGAAACTTCTGGCAGTCATTATAAAAAAAAGTTTTAAAACATCCGGTCATTGACAATGAGAAAGAACAGCAATTACTCCACACCGACATTACCTTACGTCTGACAGAATTTCATTCATTTATTTAAATTATTATGCAACGGAATAAATATTTTAAATTAATAATAAATATAATGTTCAAGAGAAAGGGAATTGATAATATAATTCGAATATTTAAATAAATAATGAAATAATAAAAAACAATAAATTATTACGTCACAATAATTACTCAGTTAATGATATACTATTGTATGAAACAGCTCAATAATTATATAATTTATTAAATCATTATACAATTTAATTATTTCATTGCTATTTTTAAACCTGATGACAATAAATTTTACCGTCAAGTTATTTTAAAAATTTTTGAATATCCCGGGAAATTTAAAATTTAAAATGTCGATGAAAAATTATTTATCAGCAGTAAGGAGTGATAATAAATTAAAATTAGATGAGAAAATAAGTGAACAATGAGCAAAAACTAATAAAACTAGTAGCCGAAGACATCGACGGAAATGTTGAAGATGTTCAAGTACGAAAACTAAAAAAATAAAATAACTTTATAACAAAGAGGAACATCCGGCGAGAGGTAAGTGAAGGACGACAAGCATCCCCGGCGGCAGAAACTTTACAACTCCAGGGTAAACGAGCGTCAAAGATAAACGTGCTCCAAAATTACAGGCTCAATGTTTTAACACTTCAAACAAGTTTAATAATGACGACCGGCATTTCGTACCTCTCTTTGAATTTAATTCCCCGCTGACCATGACTAACAATAAAATAAAACCAGCTTTAATTTACAGCCAGAACAATTATTTCATTTCAAATTCAATTTTAATTTTTTTCATTCAAAACTGATACTCGTGAACTCATGACCCAGAGTCTCTATGGACATAAATGTCAGTCAGGATGACAGCTATCGAGTGACTTATCGGGGGTGGGGCGTATTTTTTTTTCATTACGAAAACAATCTCCTGGAAGCATAACAATAAAAAACATCAGCGAGTACGAGTTGCATTGAGAGTTTGTGCAAAATTTTAAAAAGTTGCACTGCGACCCTGAACACCTGTCATCAGTGCCGGTTGTCGGTGCTGATAATCAGTTGACAGTCACAGTTAAGTCCCGTGGATGACTCAAGAATGGAAACGCCTTCATGTCATGGACATTTACACTTGATCACTAAAAACTTTAACAATTAAAAGCCTAATTAATAACTGCCGACCAGAGTTGTTAATTATTAAAATTAACCAGCACTTGGAGCCAGTTTTTAAAAATCGGCTCAACAGTTTGGGAAAATAAATTCATCGGTTCTGACGAACTGACAGGACTGAAGATATAGACACATACAATATGAAGGTTGATTAAATATATAGGTACATATATGTATATATATATAATGATGATATGAGTAGTATAATGATGTGATATTGAGAACTAAACTACTTTACTAGGTACACATTGTACAAGTGTTTGTTGGTCAACTCACCGCTACGAGGGCTGCTAATCTATCCTTAGTCATGATTTAATGACGAGTTACGCGACAAGTCAACGGAGAGTTAATTTAAAACAATTTATAGTTAATAATTCCATTCACGATTTTATTCTTCATGTAACAACGACGAGCACGGCCACTAAAAACTAAGGAAACGGACACACTAACCGCCAGAGACACGATCGTAAAATCGATACCTAAGCAAACTCGCCTGCTTCTGCAGTGCCGTTCTCACTAACGCGCTTGCGCCGATGACGTCAACTTTTTATCACTCGCGTACTCACTCGACTCGCGCCCCGACTTGGAATATTTTAATTATATCTCAGGATAATCATTTCAAATAATTACCAGACACTTTAGCTCATATTATATTCACTTATTCATACATTTATGTCACTGACGCGCCCGATTTAAAATTCATAAATTTGAATTCTAAGGGACGTAGCAATTTTGGAATTTTTAATTGGCTGATTTTTGGCGCGCTATTCAAATTATTTTTTAAAATCACGTTTTTACTATTAAGTTACGCAGGTTAATTTTTAATTAGTAAATATTTAATTATTTAATCAATTAAATTTTATTGGATTTTATTTAAATTCGGCGGGAAATTGAAAATTTTTTAAAAACTAGTTTTTCGGTTCATTTAAAATTTATGTTCACTCAATTAAATATTTATTTTTAAAATTAATTTAAGCAGTCAAGATTTTAATATAAAATTTGAATTTTTGGCGGTAAAATTTTATCAAAAACATTGACCTCAGAATCGCGCGACAAATCCGGTTAGACATAAAACTATTACCCGGGAACTTCCGATGTACACAACAATGACCTTAAGTTGTCTGTACATAAGGCACGAATTGGCGTGTTTTCAAATAACAAAATGTCGCCGATAATTGATCACTATTATAGATGTCTCTGGTGACGGTCACAAAATAATAATATTTTAACAATAAAACAAATAAATTCGAGTAATTTAGTAACAACACCGTGAAAATAAGTTAATTAATTTTTTTTAAAATTCAAAAATATAATATTTACCTCTAATATATATCGGGTAAATAAAATCGTGTGACCGGTGCGCGGCTAGTAGTTTACTGACTGCGGAGGAACGCCATTGTGAGCCATAACGACTGTGCAGCAAGGTGAGTTTTATCGTTCATTTTCACATCCATCGCAATAACCCGGGAAATAAATTATTTATTTATTAACAAAACTTATATTATTTATCGATATACATTCGCCGACATTAGTAGTCAATAGCAAATCAAATAATTATTCAAAAGTACGTATTATTTATCTATTTTAATTAAATAATTTACTCGTCAATCGCATCCTCACAAACGCTTTACTTGGACAAGACATTAAATTTTAGCGTGGTTATTTTACACCGGTTTTACTTTTAATATTACATCAGTCAATAATTATTACCAATATAAATTTTCATATATTTTATTATTTAATAAATAAATTAGTTTCCGCAGTGACGTGGATTTAATTATTTTTTCAGTTCGAGGTCAGTTATTTTTTTCTTTTTTTTCTAGTATATTCTAAACGTTTTTTTACACCTGCCGGTTACACCTCAGCGTCCTCATATATTTTTACATATATGTGCAACTATATTTATTTTCATGTTTGTTATATTGTTTTGTTAAAGTTGATAGTAGATTTTGTTATATAAAGTTATTTATAGATATGAAGTTTGCGTTGTGGTAATGAGTAAATACGTGTAATTATTATTTAAGCGACACGTGTTCGTTTATTAATATTGATTTGTTTTTTTATATATTTTATTTTTTATGGTTATTATTGATATCACTATTGTGTAATTTTTTATGAGTGAATGTAGCAAGCAGACAAATTTAAAATTATTAATAAATGAGGTAAATAATTAATAAAATAAAGTTTTAAAAAATTGCGCATTTGAAAAATTTTAAAATTAGTATGTGCATTTTTTTATAAATATTTTTTTAAAATTATTTATTTTAAATTTGTCTGATGTCTGCTACATTCACTCATAATTTTTTATGATCCTGAATTTAAAAGACAATTAATAATTTTTGGTCTTTTTTCAATAGTAGACAGAAAAAAAAAAATATAAATATGCATGTGTAGAAAATTAAAAAAACTATAAGTGCAATTTTTTAAAATATTTTTTTTTTCATAATTTATTGCTAAAAAACAATTCAAAAGTTATGAGACGTCGGCTAACTTCAGTATCTTGATTAAAAAATTAATGAGGAACTGATTAGTGAGTACTAATTCGTTGATTGTAAAATTTCAGGTTTAGTTAACAAGTAAAGAAAGTAAATAAAAAAAATAAAATGGCGCAAGAACCTGATATGCCAACATTCAAGTGCGTGCTTGTGGGTGACGGAGGTACTGGAAAGACGACATTCGTAAAGCGTCACTTGACTGGAGAGTTTGAAAAAAAGTATGTAGCAACATTGGGAGTGGAGGTCCATCCCCTGATCTTCCACACGAACCGAGGCCCCATCAGGTTCAATGTCTGGGACACAGCTGGCCAAGAGAAGTTCGGTGGTCTTCGTGACGGTTACTACATCCAGGGACAGTGTGCTGTTATTATGTTTGATGTAACATCACGAGTTACGTATAAAAATGTACCCAATTGGCACAGAGATTTGGTCCGTGTGTGTGAAAATATTCCAATTGTTCTGTGCGGTAACAAAGTTGATATCAAAGACAGAAAAGTTAAAGCTAAGAGTATTGTTTTCCACCGAAAGAAGAATCTTCAGGTAATTATTCTCTCCCCAGTACCCAGCTTCCAGATACTTGCTGGAGTCCAAGCTCATACTTGGAGTCTCAAGTATTTAACAAAACTTATTAATGATTGTAATTTTTTTTTTTTAATTTACAGTACTATGACATCAGTGCTAAAAGTAATTACAACTTTGAAAAACCTTTCTTATGGTTAGCAAGAAAATTAATTGGAGATCCCAACTTGGAGTTCGTCGCTATGCCAGCTCTGTTACCACCAGAGGTGACCATGGATCCACAATGGCAACAACAGATCGAAAAGGATCTGAAAGAAGCCCAGGAAACGGCATTGCCCGAAGACGACGAAGATCTCTAGGTTAATAATTGTGCGTATGGCGAAACAATAAAATAAACTAAAACTTAAATTTAAATAGAAACTAAATAAATAAGGTCTAACAAGTACTCATATTTTATAATGAAATTCACTCTTGTTGGTTAAATTAAAACGAAATTAAATTATTTTAATTAAAATAGCTTCCACATCTGTTTTTTTTTTTAATAAAACAAATAAACAAAAAAAACTTGTATTTTCTTAAGGAAATTTATTTACGAGCGATCGAATTATAATTTACAGGTACTGAGCAAGTGGACACCGCACATGCAACTGTTGAATTGAAACAAGAGTTTTAAATTTTAAAATATAATGCAGTTTATAGTTAAATAAAAAACTTCAAGGACTGTTTCCTATTTTTCTAATTGAAACCGATGTATTATTTAACACTATCTTTTTTTTTTTTTTACTACATCCAATTAAAATTAAAAGTGGGACACTTTTAAAATTTTAGTAGTCTATTAAAAATATTAAAGCGCGGTGTGTAAATTTATTAGGAGTTAATTACTTTGAATGAGCGTGATATAAGTTATGAATATATCAACTATGTGTAATTGTTTAACATTTTTTTTTTGAATGAGCGATTAATGTGCCTGTTTTTAAATAAACTTTGCTGGTTATCAATAAATAATAACTGAATTACCACAATAATTGTCTATTTTATTTATTTATTTAATTAATTATTAATTATTACATACGACTTATAAGTCAACTTCTATTTACTTAAAGACCTCAATCAAAATAGAAAAAAAAAATTTTATTACTTTTTAATTAATAAATTTATTAATTAATTAATATTAATACAAAGGTTTAATAGTAAAATGCAAATGCTTACAATAACATCCGACAGCCAATCGGATAAAAGGTAGCCAATTACTTATGTTCTTATATATAAATTCCATAAATATATTGTTTAGTACCCGGAATGTTGACTAATCGGGATTAAACAACCGATTGGCTGCTAAAACATGTGATAAATTGGAATAATGACACTACTGACGTAAAAATAATCGCAATAATATTTGATTTATGTTAATGATTAATATATATCATGTTTATTTATTAATTATTTAAAATATTTATGAGCCACCGGCAGCTGCAGCCTTTTCGCGGGCTTTTTTACCAGCGGTTAACATCAAACGTTCTTTTTCTGTAAGTGATTTCATGATGCCGGTGACTACACCCGTGCCGAGAGTGATGGATCCATCACGTAAAGTGAATCTTTGTCCTTTTTCTAGTACCATTGGTCTGAATAATTTCAGTTCGATCCTGAAATAAATAAAATTAGTATTTATTTTTTATATTTTTAACTTCCCGCTATGAAAATTTAAAAAAAAACAGAAGTTATTGGTTTTGGTCAGTCAAACATAGAACTGATTAGATTCTGGAATCAATCAGTCGAGTAGTCTACAAATTAGACAAAAAATTGAAATAAAAACATTTTTTTTGTATAACTCGTTATCACTTGACCAAATTGCCTCGAAATGTAATCAGTTCTAAGTCTTGGTGAGTCCTCTTGATATCATCGGACAAAAATGATGTTTTTTTTCAGTAAAATGTATATTCTTTTGGCCTAACAATTTTTTGAGCTCGAAAACAGCAAAAAATTTTTTAATTTTTAAAATTTTATATAAATGATTACTCACTTTGAATCTTCACCAGGCATTATCATACTTTTATCTGGAATAGTAATTTGTGCAGAGACGTCCCAGGTCTTGCTGAACATCTGAATCTGCATGTAGTTGTAAATAGGCTTCTTTCTGCCGCCTTCTTCAGTACTTAAAATGTAAGCCTGAGTTTCCAGGTGATCGTAAGCTTTCATGGTGCCGGGTTTGCATAAAATCATTCCTCGCCTGACGTCGTCTCTCTTCAACCCGCGCACCAGAGCTCCGAGCTGGTCACCGGCTTGAGCCTCGGTCAGGATCTGGTGGAACATTTCGACACCGGTGATGGTGGTTTTTAACGATTTGTTGTACCCAATGAACTCAGCCTCCATTCCCTTCTTCATTATTCCACGCTCGAGCCGGCCAGTTGCGACAGTTCCACGGCCAGCGATTGAGTAGACGTTTTCCACCGGCATCATAAACGGTTTGTCTAGATCACGAACTGGAGTTGGTACACTATTATCAACGGCTTCAAGCAACTTCATAATAGATTCGCTTCCAATCTCTGGGTTTTTTCCCTCAAGTGCGCACAGGGCACTGCCTTTAATTACCGGAATTTTCTCACCATCGTAACCCATTTCTGTCAATAGTTCACGGATTTCCATCTCCACCAGTTCAACCATTTCAGCATCAGCTGCATCAACCTTAAATAAAATAGTAAAACATTTCATTGAATTTTGACAATGAAAACGAAAAAAATCCCAGATCCAGATAAGAAAATTGAATAACCTTGTTAATGAAAACAACAATATGTTCAATGCCTATTTGCTTAGCAAGAATCAAATGCTCACGTGTCTGTGGCATAGCGCCATCAGTTGCAGCAACGACTAGAATAGCGCCGTCCATTTGTGCTGTTCCTGTGATCATGTTTTTAATATAATCAGCGTGTCCTGGACAATCTGTGTGTCCATAGTGACGATTTGGTGTTGAGTATTCAATGTGTGCTACGTTTATTGTTATTCCACGTGCTTTTTCTTCCGGCGCATTGTCGATTTCATTGTAACCAAGAGCATTTGCTAGTTGTTTTTCTGATAAAACTATTTTTTTAAAAATATTTTTAGTCAGTCAATAATTTAATTATTTACAGTTATGAGATTTAGGGTAGAGGTACCATTTGTGACGACCACTCTATTTTTGGATATTTGTTCCGTCAACTTCGGACTTTTACATTTTTTACAATTTGAATCCAACTTGCTATTGAATTTGACATACATTTACTGCCCGAGTTAGAATGCAAATTAACTTCAAAAGTTGTCAATTTTCAGGAAAATTTTATGTTAATTTGACTTGAAAAATTGTTAAGTATTTTTTTACCGTCAAATTGTCGGAAATTTTATGTATAAATTTTCTTACTTTCTGGATTTTGACTTTTTTTCGTAAAAAGATACCTGGAAATTGAAGAACAATTAAAGGCAAATTTTTAGTTTCAACTTTTGCTATCAACTTGTCAGTAAATTGCAGATAATTTCAACATCAAATTACCATCAATTTCAAGCTAAAGTGACTATTAGGGTAATGATTAAATAAGATTATAAAGCTGATTGGCGTAAATAAATAAATTTTTCAAAGGTCCAAAAACGGTACCTCTACCCTACATGATTTAAATAATGACCTTTTGTAATAGCAGCAGTTAATGTTGTTTTACCGTGATCGACATGACCAATAGTACCTACATTACAATGAGGTTTATCTCGATTAAATACTTTTTTCTCAGCGTAAAGTCTCTGTGATGTTACTTGAGGTAAAAATAGTTGAGAGCAAACTTGACTTCTTCGTTGCTATGAAAAAATAATTTTAAAAGTTGTATTTAATAATGAAATAGTAGTAAATTATTGCGTTCTTACACTGGTACATATAATAATAATAGTAATGAGCTTCGTACTGTAATATATGTGTAGAATAATTAATAATTAACTTACACATTTTGAATAATGTCGATTGATGAGAATTTGCTTGATCGTTTTACGAAGAACTGTAATAAATAAATATTATTTATTGATAGAAAAATAATTTAGTGAATTGTTTAAAATGGTGATAGAGAACCTTAACCTTGGGCACATGAAAGTTGCGGCGAGTCAAAAATTGATTGGGAAAAAACAACTGATGATTGGGGTGCGAATTAATTTAAGCGGGGTTTAAATTTGGGTAAATAATAATTATTTGTGTTAATAATTAATAAAAATTACTTACCGGGACTCAAAATAGCTCTTGCGGATACCAAAGCCATGATTCTTTTTTAACCAACAAAAAAAGTTGCGGTCTTGATAGAAGACGAGAGGGCGCTACACTTCACTTTTATTACGCAAGTACACATGATTATTTGAAAGTAATTATTGACTATTTAAAATATATTTTATTCATTTTTTATTTTAATTATTAATATCTACGTGATACTGAAATTAGCCGATGTTTAATAGTTGGATTTTTAGAAATGATAAATTTTTAAAAATTACACTTGTAGTTTTTCAAATTTTCTATATGTGCAAGTTTTTAGTTTTTCTTTAAATAAATTTTTTTGGTAGATTAATTTATAAGTAATTTTAAAAAAATTACATAGGAAATATGATACTAAAGATAGCAGACAATTTGAAATTTTCGGACTTTCAACAGATCTATTATGGAAAGAAAAAAATCTGAAAACCGGTTAACCCTGCGGGGAAATCCTAAAACTTGCCGCTATTTTCCAGCTCAGGGAAATGAGTCTAGATTTTCCAGAGGATTTTCTATAGAATTTCTTAAACGGCGATCCTGATCAAGATTAAGGCGTCCGATGGATGCTTGAAGGCCTCGAGGGTACATGCAAGTTCTGGAAAAACACTAGCACATAGAAGTGATGGGAAAAAGTATTTTTTTTACAATATCGAGCCTTAAGAAAATCATTGGACGTCGGCTAACTTCAGTATTATCAGAAATCTGTCTTAACGTTTCCAATTAAGACATAAACTCTAACGATTAATCAGATGTCGACGTTTTCAGGTCCTAGAAAGCCATTCTGTTCGAGTCACCAGAGAGAAAACTTAGAAAAATTTTTGTCCTTTATTTTCATGTACCAGCGACATTTCAGAGGATTTGTCTGAAGCTTCCACAGAAAATACAGACACTCAGCACGTAAACAATCCATACTCGGAGCTCGGTGTTAAAAAAAAAATTATGTTCTTTCACTTTCATGTGAAAGTGATATTATAGAAGTTATCTCTGAATCCTAGACATATCCAAGACTCACCCAAGACAAAACTTAGGAGAATTTTTTGTATCAGAACAATGTTTTCGAGCTCAGGGAGGTGAAAAACAGCGAGAAGTTTCAGGGCTGGCCCGCAGGGTCAACCGATAGACAGATTTTGTTTCCATGTTTTAATTAGGGCACTCGCTTGATGAAGATTTAAATTACTAACAACCATAATTACTAGTTTACATAAAATATAACTATTTAAACAAGCAATAATAAATAATTTATAACAGTTCAACAAATAACATTAAAAGCGTTAGATTAAAATTATTTAACTGATAAACTTGCATTATTTCACACAATTATCATTTATCTTCGCGTCATATCAATCATGAAAAACAAAACAATAGTGTAATTCGGTTAATCACTGAGAAAGCTTCATTAATCACACTCGCCTATCTTTATAATTATATCAAGTATTTTTTAAAAATATATAGATTCGTAGAAATATGATAAAGTAGATGAATATGACAAGTATTTGTGGAGTGAACTCGAATTAAATCCGGAGTATTTATTCTATTTGATTTCGTGCTTTTGAGCCTTCATTCTTAAGGAAATAAAAGAAAAATGAAAAATTTCGAGTCCTTCCGACCAGTAGGTATTTTTTTATCTTCATAGATTAGACACTACATCAGTATTCTATTTTATCCCAAGTAGCACAGAAACAACTTTAAGATATTTTAATCTAGTTATTAAAATTCAAATTATTAATAAACATAAAGTTATTATTAATTTTTCACAAACTAGATTTTTGCGTGACCTAGAATTAAGGTAACGCATTTAATGACACGAATGCGTCTGTTACATTGTTTTCACAAATTATTTTATGATGTCCTTAATGATCTGAGTAAACAACTAATTATATTTTTATATCACGTTTCATCTATCTTTACAATACATAATTATTTATATAACTATTATTATTTTATCAACTCTAATTATTTCAGGCTTTGCTTTATTAATAATTTTAATTAATAAAAAAAATAATTTAAGTAAAAATTATAGAGATCCGTAAATTTATACACGCGGAATAAATATTTTAAAAAAAAATTTTTCAATTAAAAATTATCATATTTTAATTCAAAATTACCGCGCTTTCATTTATGATGATTTGTAAAACAAAACGTTTTTATTTTATGTGCAAAGTATATACACATTGTAAAAAGAGCGGTGTTAAAAATGGACTCATTTTAACTCCGCCCGGTGTAAAAATGAAATTACACCGGTGTAGGAGGAGTAATTCACCGGTGTTAAAAATACCGGTGTTAAAGTGGGGTAACCGGTGTAAAAACGGAGTAGAACCGGTGTAAAAGCGAGGTAACCGGTGTAAACCCGAGTCGAAATTAAAATAATATTTTGAGCCTCAAAAGCCTCACTTCCATTGTTGTTGTACTGACCGCTGAATGTAAAACTATATTTTAACCCTCAATGTCCTAAAAATAGGGTATAGAGTCATAAATTAGTGTTTTAGAACAGTATTTTGAGCCTCCAGAGCCTACCGTTGCTCACGAAACAATTTTTTTTGGTTCTACAGCCTACTATGAGAATAATTAGGTCAATTTTACAGTTTTACTTAACAGAACATAGATATATCACAGTCGAAAAAATTTTCTAAGACCATTCTTAGACTTTGAAAAATTTTGACAGAGTTGAATATTTCTGAAGTCTAAAAATGGACTTAAAAAATTTTTCCAACCGTGACAAATTATAACTTTTTATGTTTAATCAAGTAAAATTATAAAATAGATCTACTTGATTTCTAGAAAATTTTTAAAGCGGTATAAGTTGGGAAATTGTAAGTTTTTAAATAGAGTTTAAATTTAGACATCTAATGTTACAAAAATTGATTAATGAATCATAAAATATTACATGTAAGTAGCAATAAGCATGTGATTTTTTATTAACGTTAGCATATTAAATTGATTCAATATCAAAAGTTATAATTTTCAATAATTTGGCATAGAGCAAAAATACAGCTTGCACAATAACAAATTTTGCGTCTTTTTATCAAAAAATTTTGTGTTAAAAATTTTTGTGTCAAATATTTGACACTTTTATGTGTCAATTTAACATTTTTGTATATTAATTCTTTTAAAATTATACAGAAAAGTGTTCAATCATTGACACGAAAAAGAACTTAATGATTTTTTTTAAAACTCATTTTAGCAAATGATAAATAAACATTACGTAAAAATATGAGTCCATTATAAATGATTTTTAATAAAAAATACGTAATTGAATAAATATTTGAACCATTAAATTTTATAGAATTTTTTATTTACTATTATCTCCAATAATTAGAATTCTCAGAAATATGAATAAAAATTAATGAGAGTAATAAACAAAAAATTACTCTAGTGAATTAATGATTTGAGTAACTTTCTGTTCTAATTCCTGAAAATTTTAATAAATTATTAAAAAGAATGATTTTTTTATTTTTTATTTTTCCCGCTCCCGGCAGCCATTTTGATTTGAATTTCTTCCCCTTTCTCTTCTTTCCCCTTACCTATTTCGCATTAACCAATAAAAATCGTTCTGACGGTACAAATTTAGGCTCTAGAGGCTAATTTTATGGTTTTAGAACAATAATTTCAACCTAAACATGGTAAAAGCGGACAAAAGTACCAAGTTTAGGCCGAAATTATGGTTCTGATGTATAGGTCATCATAGTCTAAAACAATAATTTTAGCCTCCTTGCCTTCCAGTAGGACTTAGAGGCTCAAATTATTTTTTTAATTTCGACTCGGGAAAGCGGAGTAATATCGGTGTAAAAGCAGGGTAACCGGTGTAGAAGCGGGGTAAACTGCGTCTGCTTGGAGAATCAACTTTAAAGATTATAAAACACAAAAACTGCCAGTTTTTTTATGAAAATTAATAAAAAATATGATCTATTAACAAGTATAGTGATTGAGTAAGTAAAAATATTCACAAAATAAAATATTTTAACATCGGTAAAGAATATCTACACCGGCGGTGGTGTTATATTAACACCGGTTTAGAATATTTACATCGGCGGCGGCGTTATTTTTACACCGCTTTCGGTGTTGAAATTTAACACCGCTGATTTTAACACCTACACCGCTTGGACTTACCCCGGTGATTTTTTTAAGTGCAGTAATTAAAAAAATAAACCAGAATAATTCTAATAAATATATGTATAAAAATCATCAAGAGGAATTTTTTTTTTCAGACTACAGAGTTTGAGAGAGTGGGGTAAAATGACCCGGAAAGTAGTCGACAAAATTTTAGGAAAAAAAAAATTTTAAACGGCTTCGATTCCGTTACAAATTTAAAACATCCAACATACAATAAATATAAAAAAATGATTTTTATTAATAAAAAAAAAAGAAATCATTTATTCCATACAGAGAAAATTATAAGTAGAACCTTAACTTAGCGATAATGGAAGCAAACGGTTCATTACAACAGACCACACATATTAATACTCATAGTAGATTCTCGTGATACTTATTAAACATATATACGTGATATATACAATGCATTTTGATGAAGACTTATATTAATGAGAAACTAAATAGGAAGGGTAACATAAAAGATATTTTATGGAATGCAGATGAAAATATTCTCAGTGGTCCTTAATGTAAATGTCAATGTTACTGTACCTTACAGATTCTTATTCTACTCTATTTCCATTCAATTCCATTATACTCTGTTATATTTTATCTACTGATTAAGCTCACATTGTATCTTTATGTCTTTGACACAGCTTTAAATTAATGAAGATGAATCAATGAAGTTAGATGTATATGTTCTTTATCAGGTTCTAACTTCAATTTATTGTCATAATAAATATGTTTTCATCTACCATTAATTGACATACTTCGTATTTATTAATAAGAAAAATAATAATTGATCTATTTATTGAAATAAAAATTATTATATTGTAATATTATTTCTTGTGCAGCAATAAGTGTCTTTTGTTGCAAGTCATTTGAGTTCAAATAACACAATACGTACATGTATGAAAATAACGGACGTCCGTATGTCCCATACATATATATATAAAAGTAAAACAAATATATTTATATACAAGTCGACTGTCAATTAGAGTTGCACGTTTATGATACTTGCAATTGATGCTTTATGACTCCTGCATGCCAACGATGACCAAACTTTATTACTTTGCTTACAAAAAATAATATATATAAATATATGAGAATGTTACTCTGTAAAAAATTGGGAGTGAATACGGATTTTAATTTGATTTCACTTCGTCACTCAGAGTTTTGAAGTTTTAAGAAAAAATCACTCGCATACGGAGTTAAAAGAGAGTTTTTTTTTTTAGTAGAGTGATTTCGGAGTCATGAGGATTTAATTTTAAGCCGCGGCTGCTCTGGTCCGGAGTTTTAATTTTAAAATAAATCCCTTCTAAAAGTGAATTTTCTGTATTTTTTTTTTAAATATAAAATAGTTTACTGATGAAATGAGAAAAAGAAATAAATTAAAATTTAATTTCCTCAGGGTCAAGTGCGACAAAATGTATTAACACAAAAAATAAATAAAGAAATAAAATAAAAGCGAGTCATGACCTTTTGCAAAATAAGATGGTATCACGTGCGAGTTTAATCATTTTCAGCATCACAACTCGGATGTTTATTATTCAAGTTCTATATTTACTTGAAATGTAAACCTGAAATTATTAAGAATAAACAAAGAGTGTGTTAAGCATTTAGATAAATTACCATAATAATTTAAAAAGTTGCCCGAAATGGGTTTCGCATACTCCATTAAATTTGTTTTGCTCTTCAGTGGCCATTACAAGCGATCCTGGTGTCTCGTAGAAGGGAGGCTTTAAATGTAGCCAGCAGCAGATCGGGGATGCAGTGCCAGTACATTTCGTCTATCGTAATTGAATGCCCCGCACACTGCGTGTAGAAGAATACTCAATTTAAAGAAGAGCAAAGATAGAAAGAGATGACGAAATTGGGGTAGGGGAATCGGATCAAAACTGGTAGTATGCAGTAAATTTCTTCTTTCTTCTTGCTCTTTATAAAATACTCCAATCCACTAGCATCCACTCCAATACTATTATGTACAGATACTCTAGTGCTCTTGAACTCTTCACTTCTAACAAAACCGCCTCTACATCTAGTCGATAGTCCTGTCTGCCCTGTCCTATCCGCAACCACGGGGTCCGTTCAGTTTCTCTTTAGTCTTCAGTCATCATCACGCAGGCGTACACCTCGTACTCTCATACGTTCCCGCGTAATTTTTTATATTTTAATTAATAATATTTACAAAGTTTTTTTTTTATTTTGTGAATTTTCAATTTTGTTATTTATTTTTTTTTTCTGTGAAATTATTTTTTTTTACTGACAATGAAGAAATTATTTTTAAGTACTTGTCTATTTTTATTTATGGTAAGTCAAAAAAAATTTATTTATTTTATTTATGAGTTATTTTTAAAAAATAATTAATTAATATTCCCGCATGAAAACACCATGTATGATAAATATATATGGAAAAATATATGATCAATGTGGGACCATATAAGTGGCCAAAAACGATATACATTTTCTTATATATAATATAGTAAGTTTTAATATAATTAATTATATTCGTAAGTTTATAAACTAATAGATGTATTATATATATTTATAATCATATATGCAAACTTATAAGTTAGCACATATATGTGTTACATATATTGATAATTATATATGTAAATTTGTAAGCTAGCACACATATATATGAACACAATCTTTAAATCTTATAACAGAGAGAGAAAGACAAAAAAGAATATATTTTCTTTATTCTTATATATATGGGGAGACTTATATGGTTCTATATATCGAAAAATATATAAAAATTTATAAGGTTGAATACATGGTACATATATCATGCCATATAATGATGAATTATATATGTATTCTTATTTGTTTCCATATATAAATAACATTTATGTTTGAATATATTGAAATTATAAGTTTTCAGATATATAAATAATATATTGAAGTTATACGGAAATATATGAAATCATATAAGAGAAAACATATATAAAAATATAATTAAATCGGCCAAAATCTATATATAGTTCTATGTAAGATTTCATGTATTGTCACATATATATTTATATCCGTAACATATATTTTTTAATATATGTTTACCATATATATTTTCATACGGGTTTTGTCAACTTTATAAATTTTTTTGGAGTATATAAAATTTTTTAAAAAATTTTAATTATGATATTCATTAATATGTTATATATACATATATATATATATTTTCAAGTAGTGACTAATTTTTTTAGTTTTACTAAAAATTTAGTTAAAAAAAAAAAAGTAATGACGGGTTCATTGACTTGAATTAATGAAGATGTGTCATAACTCTTCAAAATGATACCTTAAAAAAAAGTACTAAAAGTATATCCTACCACGTAACGCTGAAACGTCTGTATGACTTGAATCAACAACGAGACCGTCACAAATACATACAGGACAAAATAATACGTAATGAAAGACAAAACTATTCGGCACCGAGCGGAATAAAAAAAGCCGAGTGTCGGTTCCGTTTAACATTATAACAAATAAAAATCTAAATATATGTACATATACATATTTATGTATTCAATGTCGGGACGTTTCCAAGTTAATATATCCCACTCAACAAAAGCTCAGCTCAGAAATCCTCATCAGAGAAACTATTTTTTAATAAACATCGAAAAATTATCATCCTCATTGCTGTAAAAAAATTTATAAATACCAACAAAGCACAATCAATTTCCATATCCACTAGATTACTTTTAGCCCAACAAACAGCTACTCTTAATCACAATATTAATTATCAAACTGACTTTCAAATTAAGAACTCTAATTACTGTAAATGCGCACGCAAATAATCTAATAAATAAATAAATAAATAAATAAATAAATAAATAACGGCATTTAAAACCTGGCCGTTTAAAACTTCACCCATGCCTCTGTTCAACAAATTTAATTACACATTACATATTAATATTAATAACACATAATATATAATGTATTATTAAATCACATTACAAACTCGTTATTAATCATCTTCACATTCCGCTCGGACTTTTTTTTAAAAATATAATGTAGTCTAGCAGTTATAATAATTGCAGCAAAAAAACAAGCGTAGACTTTTGCTTTTACCGATAACCCATTGACAGTTAAGCTTTTTTTAAAATAAAATAATTAAACAACAAACAAGACTTTAAACTGCTCATATATTAATCTTTTCTTTTCTTTTTTTTTTTACTTAATCTCTGACTTACGGGGTTCGCACGAATGCGAGCATACTACTAGTTAATATGTATATGTATTGAAAATATTCACATCCGCAAAGATGTGATTATTAGATCTCCACAGGAAGATACTTATAGATAACGTCGGTGTGCATTATAAGTTAAGTTACTCAATGTATTATCCTCATATATATACATACATTCATATAATTTGATACATATACATATACTGCAGCTACTTATGTCTTATCGTCCTTATACATATACACATACATATATATGGTGAGTTATACTTCTTTCTCTTACTCAAATGATAAATAACTATAGATAATCATAAGTAAAAAGTATATGAAGAAGCTTCCGTGGTAGCAAATAGTTATATATATATATATATGTATATGTGTATGTATATGTATGTACCGTGATATTACTTCTTTTAACATGTTCAATCATTAATAAACGTACACTTTTGCTACTCTTCTACTCGCGATCTCTACCGTTATTAGTTTAAATTTTTTTTTCCAATTTTTTCAATTGATTTTTTATTTTATTTTATATTCTAACGGTTGTAAGTGTAAATCTACGACTTAATAATTCCTGAGTATTTACAATATTTATATATTTTTTTTTTTAATATCAATGAAAGTTTTTTATTGAGTCAAGGTCTGTTAAAATGAATTGTATTTTTATGTCGGGTTTTTATTAAAATATAAAAAATAAAATTGCCAAGTGGTTTTTGTTATATTTTTTGCAAAAGTAAGTGGGAATGGACAATTGAGGAAGGATAATTTTCGCATTCTCTGACAACGTTCTGCTTGATACTTTGGTTATTTTTAAGTAAAGAAAAGTATGAGGAGGAGGAGGAGATAGAAGGAATAAAGTAGCTGTAGGAAAGTAAGAAGGATGATGATGGAGGCGAACAAGAGGAGGAAATAAGTTAAAGGTACAAGGTAATGGCTGGAAAAAATACTGCCAAGAACATTGGATTATTTTCTACACTGCAGTGCTATTACTCCACTACTCCACTCTCATCAGAAATATTATGGGATGGTATAGAGAAATGGCATACGCCCGGAAGGTATTACTTGCTCGTTATTCACGCTTATGAAGAATTTCTTAACATGGAACTATTAAATTAGCTTGATAAAATGTCCGTAGGAAAATAGTAAAATCCATGGTACTATTATTATTATTTTTAATAATTTACACTAAGATATTTTGTAAGTAACCACCCAATCATCGTATTATAGATATTAATTATAAATTATTCACGGTAAGGTAAAAGACTCTAGACCCAATCAGTACGATTAGTCGCTCACTTTAACTGATTAGTGTTCTTATAATTTTTATAGAAAAAAGTTTCAAGTAAAAAAGTGATCAATGATAAAATAATTATTTGTGTCTACATATATTAAAATATAATGTATCAAAGTATTTTATAATTTATTATAAATTTAAATTGACTGTTTTCAAAAGCGCGCTCAGTCGGGCGTTTTTTACTTTAACGTTCGTTAGACTAAATTTAGAATACTTTATTCTTCTGCGATTTGAAAGTATTCAAAGTATTCAAAAGTATCAGAAGTATTTAAAATTTTTTTTTCTTATACCTTTAAATCGCTTCTTTTAATAAGGGATTATTCAATATATATTTTTAATTTGTGAAAATGAAATAAAGTCATATATTTTATAAATTATTCTCCAAATCAATAAACTTATCCCGCATGAAAATATATATGGTAAACATATATTAAAAAATATATGTTACGGATATAAATATATATGTGACAATACATGAAATCTTATATAGAACTATATATAGATTTTGGCCGATTTAATTATATTTTTATATATGTTTTCTCTTATATGATTTCATATATTTCCGTATAACTTCAATATATTATTTATATATTTGAAAACTTATGATTTCAATATATTCAAACATAAATGTTATTTATATATGGAAACAAATAAGAATACATATATAATTCATCATTATATGGCATGATATATGTACCATGTATTCAACCTTATAAATTTTTATATATTTTTCGATATATAGAACCATATAAGTCTCCCCATATATATGAGAATAAATAAAATCTATTCTTTTCTGTCTTTCTCTCTCTGTTATAAGATTTAAAGATTGTGTTCATATATATGTGTGCTAGCTTACAAATTTACATATATAATTATCAATATATATGTAATACATATATGTGCTAACTTATAAGTTTACATATATGATTATAAATATATATAATACATCTATTAGTTTATAAACTTACGAATATAATTAATTATATTAAAACTTACTATATTATATATAAGAAAATGTATATCGTTTTTGGCCACTTATATAGTCCCACATTGATCATATATTTTTCCATATATATTTATTATATATAGTATTTTCATGCAGGATCATAGTTCAATTGATGTTGTCTTTGAGCGAGTATCGATCGAGTAAAAAAAAAATGTTTTTCATTTCAATTAGCAATTTACATTGAGTAGTTTAATGAAAAGCGGGCAATTAGTCTTTTACCTTTCTATTAAATATAATTATATTTACTTAATTTATCTGCAATTCCTAAAAATAATTATAAATTTATACAATCGATTAAACATTCGCAAATGTATTGTATTTATATAAGGGTAGAAAATCAGGACAATGCAGTGAATCACAATCACAATGCCAACGTATATTTGTGACTGTCGTGTGTTAACCGCAAACAATGCAGCTGAGATTTGTGGGTTACCTCTGTCTCTCTCTACATAAATATATATGTCGGCTCCAAAGCTGTTTAGTTGGATATGCCATAGGGTTATCCGCTGATCAATAAACACTTTGATTAATGTATTAATCGCCTAAATAAATTATCACCACCATAAATATTCAAATTTATTATTTATAATTCCACTTTTATACTTTATTCACATCAATAAATAATTTTCATCGTCGACTTTAATGTCCGTCATTACATTAATTTAAAATTTATAATATAAAAAATTTTTTAATTAATATAAAAAAAAAAAAAACCTGCTCGGGGTTCGAACCGGCAACCGCGCGCTGTGAACATAAATAGTTAGACGAGATAATTGAAGATAAAAAATTTGTTTTACTATTAAATTTAATGACAACGAGTATGTAGAGCTATTTTACAATAACGATCGATAATTATTAAATTTTAAAAATATCTTTTCATAAATATATTACCAAAAAAAAAAGTGATGTATGGGAATCCCTGTGTTATTTATTTCTATAAATTACTATGTTCACAAAATGTGTAGGTAGTTATGTCGTATAATTAAAGTACGCTGCGGTGTAAAGCTTGTGTAGTATAAATATATGTAGTAGTATTATTAAATAATTGTGAGACACAAGTAAAACTTGTGTTTGAAAGAACAAGAGCGAAGGGTCGTGATTATTACGCGTTCAACTCGAGCTCGTGGAAAGAAAATTCATAGACTTGAAAAGGAATATTATAGAACTTTTCTGTATTTTATATACATATATATATAAATAAATATACAGTATATAAGAGGCGGATGTTACTACCGTCATTCCAGCGGCGTTATTGTTCTCCCAGGCGAAGGCTCGCGTAGATGCATCGGGTGATTATCCAAAGAAAAGTATACGCCAAGTCTCTGGGCAATCGCGGGTTTTACAATTCCATCTGTATGATCCAAGGACACTGGGAAGATCGCCAAAGAGAAAGAAAACGAGAGAAAGAGAGAGAGAGATCAGTAACAGTAACAAGTCGATACTCAAACTCTATCTTACGCTCTCTTCCTCATTTTATAATATTTTTTTCGATTTATATATGAGAAAATCTAAAAAAGGGCATTCCTGGCTTGTTTACAAGTTCAATGCCACGAATCCATTTAATTCCTTAGAAGTCAATACAAAAATGTCTTTGGTTTTACTCTTTGCTACACATCTACGGCCATCTGTGTGCAGAATTTTAATTTTATTTTATTTTTATAAATCAAGTATTCATTTATTTTATATAAATTGCATCCGATCCTCTAATCATTTGCTTTTAAATGAGGAAGATATTTTGTGCCGGTATAGAGATAATAGTTTGTGGTCACCGAGGTGGTCCTTCAACTTCTTGACACTGGTGCTGTTCAATATTTATAATAATATATGTAATATTCATATATATATTGATGATTGAAAGTAAAATACGTATTTTTATCTCAGACAAAATCTTTTAATTTTCAGTTAATTAAATTTTATTAGCAACTGAATAATAATAATAATAATAATAATAATAATAATGATAATAATATCAGACAGAAGTAATAAATAAAATATTATATTAAATATACAAATGAACGGCGTTACAAACTGATGGGTTTCAAAATAGCAGACGATAAATCAGGAAGTTAAACATCAACTAACAAGTACATATATATAAATATATACAGCAGAAGATATGTGTATAATATAATAACTGAACGTAGCATGCGTTGAACGAGAGGGAGGAAGAAGTTTATGCAAATGAATAAGACGGTGCACGATCTTGTAAAATCATGGAAATCGTATGGATAGAAATCCTCTGTATCCCGGAGGTTTATTTTCTCAAACTCTTCTCGTCTCTCCATTTTATTTCATTTTATATTTATTTTCTAATATACTTATACGCTTAAAACTTTTAAAACTTAAACTCTTCCTCTTCCTATTTCTTCTTTAGCTTTTCATCTCTCTTAGCTTCTATTCATGCTCAGTTTACTTCACAACATTTTTCTCTATACGTATACATATCACATCAACTCATACTTGATTCCTTTACCCCTATTATATATATTTATATATGTACCTGTCCTGTGAGTTCTGTGTACTATATGTTCATAATGTGTACCTCTTTCCTGACTGACGCATGATAACGGTGCACGCACGATATGTTGCGCAACTTCTCACATCATTACACACAATATAAATAAGAGTATAATTATAATATTTTATTCATACTTATGTTTAAGTTATTGTCATTCGAGGGAATGGGAAAGTAATCCGGTATATTAATTTCATTCATTCATTTAATAAAAGAGCGGGAGGCAAAACGGAGTACACTGTTAAAAAAATTGTTTGAATTTTCAAAACATTGTATATAACGCAATAAACACATACATTTGTGCTTGAAATTTCATTACTAATTTCATATAGAATTTAAAATACATGCTTTTGAATTTTCAAATCAACACTTTGGATTTTCAAATACAATTTTTTTAATATTCAAATATCTTGCATTTAATTTTCAAATTCTCTCTTTTTAATTTCCATATAGATGTATATGAAAATCTGAAGCGTTTATTTGAAAATTCAAAAGCGAGTATTTTAAATTCTATACGATCGTTACAATGAAATTTCAAACATAATTGTATGTGTTTATTGCGTTATATACAATGGTTTGAAAATTCAAATAATTTTTTTAACAGTGTATGGTTACATGGAAATTAAAGACTATTAGGTATGTTAAGTAACAAAATGTTTATTGATAAAACTTCAAAATTTTGTAAGCTGTCATCAATTTCTTATAAACAACATTATAAATTTTTTTTTTTTTATTAACCATTGTTATAATTTAATTTAATATAGCGGGTAATTATATTTTTTTTCTTAAACATTTAAAAAAGTAGAAGTTAAATAAATATTTTAGAGTTAAATCACATTTTAATATTTAAATCACTATAAAACTATATTATGTTTATTAGCATTATGCTATATCACATTTAATACTGTATACAGTACATATACTGTCAATGATGTTCAGTTCAGTCACAAGTTTTATTTACTTTATATTATCGAGGAAATAAAAACTTTACAACAATAAAGTCTGATGTACACCGCTCACATTACTCAAATTTATTATATATTTAACTAATTAGTATTAAAACACAATCCTTGATTACTGAACGCGCAGCACGTCACGCGCAGAAATTTCATATACAAGTATTTGAATTTTCAAATAAATATTATGAAATTTCAAATGGAATTATTAAAATTCAATGTGTCTTAGAATTTTCAATGCTTGCTTTGAAAATTTAAAGAATAAGTATAAATTTTAAGTACGTTTATTAAAATTCATATTTTTTTTCTTAATTTTAAATACCAGCTTGATTTTTAAATTACGTACATTAAATTTGAAGCTTTTTTTATTGAAAATACAATTCAAATATCTACTTATGAAAATTCAATATCTTTTGTATTGTAATTTTCAAATTATTTTTTACAGTGTACTTATGGAAATATTCAGTTTTCGGAGACAAAACGTCAAATTTTTTTTTTTTTTTTTTTTAATGATGTTCGAAGTGAGTAGAAAAAAATTTCATTTTTTTCGGGGTACTCTCTAAATAAAATCATTTTGGAAATTTAATAAATTTGATTGAATTAAATTTTTTTATAAGTAATTTACATGAAGAAAAATTACATTTTAAGTAATTATTAGATGTAAAGGAAGAAAAAAAATATTTTAATAGTTTTTATGATAAAATAAAAATCATTAATATTTTTCGACTGATACTTTCAAGTTTTGAAAGAATTTTAACAAAAAGTCAAAACAATACTCAATTATATTTACAAAAGTGGCTTTGGAATGTTTAAAAAACAAAATTTTTTTTGTAAAATTTTGGGGATAGCCCATTCTGCCCCTCCCTCCCCTGTGTATAATATATTGGTGCCAGTGCTAGATATTTAAAACCATTTATAAAAAATTTAACTCTCGTTAGAGTCCTTGATTAAAATTTTTAAATGTCACTTAAAATTTTATAAAAAAGTACCAAAGAAAAATATTTTTTTTTTGTCAAAATATCAGTAATAAATAATTACATTTTCATTCGGATATTTTGTTATAAAATTTTGAGTGATTTTGAAAACTGTAGTCTAGAACTGAAAGGAGGATTTTTTTCTATGGATACAAAGCAATTTTGAACAGTGAGAATAAAAAAAAATGTTACTTCAAAATGACAGTATAATATATGTCTATGTATATGTATATAAAATAAGAGTTCGTCACACTCTTTAATGAGAAATATAGTGTAGTGTTAAGAAATAATCATGACATTGTTTGTAAATCCTGAGAAACCGGGAAGTGATTAACTTTAACAGAGCGTAAGATCGCAAATATATACAACAAGGGATGAGTTAACTAAAATATATATCATGAGTTGAAAGAATGCAATGTTAAAGTACATTACATCAAGTGCAAGTACTGGCAATCACCTTGCTTGGCATGAGAATGCACTTTCAGACGCGTAATCAAGTGGCGGAAATGTCGAACACGTGTTACTAGACATACAAAAAAAAAATATAAAACACTTTTATTATTATTTTTATTTACTCAACTTTATCATCAATAATTACTATTACGCTGTAAAAAGATTGAGAGTCAATTTAAAGTGATTGTGGATTTTTTTAAAATCCGAATTAGACTCCAAAAAAATTTCGGAGTGAACGCGGATTAAAACCAGAGTGCATACGAATTTAAATAAAATTCAAATCACTCCGTGAGAAAAACAAACTCCCAATTTACTCCAGACTGTGACGATTTAAATAAAATCCGTAATTACTCCTAATTGACTCCCGACTTTTCGCAGAGTGATTCCGTCACTTAAAATTTTGAAATTTTAAAAAAAATTACCCCACATACGGAGTTAATAAGAAATTTTTTTCTTTCATTTAAATCCACATTTCACTCCGAAATAATTAAATAAATAAAAAAATCATCTCTGGAAATTTTTTTATTGTGAACTAAACAAGAAACTCGCAATTCAAAAGTAATAACCGATGGTTATACTAATAATTATATATTAGATCCATAAAATTAACATTAGTAAGCTCATTGCACTCTACAGTAAATTCATCACTCTAGTACCTCTTATAATAGCTCATGGATGCTTTTCCATTAGTTATTCCATGTTATTAAAAAATATATATCATTGTTAAATTAATTGAGTAATTAAATAAATTAAATTTGAATAATTCTTACAGCAGTTAGTTCGTTAGTGAGTTAATTATTTGATTACTTATTTTTTGTTTAAAAAAGGATTTAACAGTGACGACACCAGCAATAGGATCATTGAAATTAAATGACGAGTGCTCGCGGGATAAAAACTGTGAGAACATCGAGAACAGCCGTTGTCATTTGGGATACTGTCGCTGTCAACCCTTTTACGCTCCATACAATGAAACCCGCTGTGTTGAATGCAAGTATAATATAATATAATATAATATAATACCCAACATTATTATAACAACACTCGAAATAAAAATATATAATAACGGGATCAAACGTCAGACGTCAGACATAGACCCATCACTTTTTTGAATCCTCTACTAATGAGTCTAACAATAAATTATATTTATAGTGATACTAAATTTAAATAAAAATGACAGGATAAAATTAAAATATACGCCCTTTTATCATACGGTAATTGTTGACAAGTAATTGGATATCATAATATATGTTCCGTTTTATTTTTGAGGTCAATAACGAGATTGTAGGATTTCATGTAATTAAAACCTCTAAGTAGCATTAAATTGAAGGTTTTATATTTTTAATAACGAGGATAAGTCAGATATTTATTATTATTATTATTTTTTTTCCTGGACCAAACCACCATTAGTTCGCGGTTATTTTCTGTTATATATTGAACTTACTCAAAAAAATAATAATTATTATTTTTTATTATTTGCAGCGACGTTATTAGGAAATGATTGCTATGTTTCGGAACAATGTTCAATGAAAGTTGCAAAGAGTACTTGTTTAGATGGAGTTTGTCAATGTGAAGACGGATATTTACAATTTCGAAGGCATACTTGTTTGACACGTAAGTTTATAATATTGAGTAATGTATAATTAGTACAGTTTTTTAACAATAATTATATACACGGAAAGAAAAAAATGGGAATTTTTCCAATTTTACATGGGGAAAATTCCTTTGTTGGCATTGTAAATTTTACTATGCTAACATGTGAATTGTTGCTATGTTACATGGTAAATTTTGCTTTGTAACATAGGAATTATTCCTATATAGACAATGTAAATTTTCCTATAGCAACATTGAAAAAATAATTATGTTACATAGGAATAATTCCAATGTTAACATGGGAAAAATTCCCATGTTAACATGGGAAAAATTCCCATCTCAACATGGGAAAAATTCCCATGTTAACATTAGAATCGTTCCTATGTTAACATTGGATTTGTTCCTATGTCAACATGGGAAAATTTCCCATGTTAACATGGGAAAAATTTCCATGTTAACAAAGTAGAAATTACCATGTATATAAAAGTAAAATATTTGTAAACTGATGGTTTCAAATTTTCATAACATTAAATATGGGTCATTCGTTGATGTACAAGCCGTATTTAATGGCAAGTTAAATGCAATTCAAATGTATAAATCAAAAAAGAATGTACTTGCAGAACATCAATAATTATGGCACCTTTTTAATTAAAGTGAAGTACAATGATAGTAAAAATATTTTGTAGCTCTTGGATGTAAGTTCATCTGCTTTTAATTTGTAATTTTTTAAGTACAATCGAAATTGATTAATTTGTAGGTGCTACAAAAAAATTTTTATTAAATTACACAAAATTTTTTCGGAAACTTTGAAATTCTATTTTCGTAAACGGTAAAACCTTCACATATCCCTATTTTATCGCTTTAAAGCTTAAATGATCAAAATGACCAAAATATTTGGTATTTTACCTTCTTGTGGACTTTTCCCATGCGACATAGCAATTTTTCCTATGTTGACATGGGAATTTTTCCCATGCCAACATGGATATTTTTACCATGTCAGTATAGGAAGTTTTCCCATGTTACTGGAGTAATTTCTTCTAAGTTGACATGGGAATTTTTCCCATGTTGAAAAGGAAAAAATTACTCCAGTAACATGGACAAAAGTCCTATACTGACATGGTAAAAATATCCATGTTTGCATGGGAAAAATTCCCATGACAACATAGGAAAAATTGCTATGTTGCATGGAAATTTTTGCAATGGCAACATGGAAGATATTCCTATAATATATGGGTAAAATTCCTATAAAATATGGTTATATTTCCATTGTTCCTTGGTAAAATTTACCATGTCGATAAAGCAAAATTTGCCATGTCAACAAGGGAATTACTCCTAAGTAAAATGGGAAAAATTCCCATGTTTTTCTTTCCGTGTACTGATAACCACACGGCTTTTTAAAACCTAGATCCATTAAATACCTAACGGAATTTAAATTACGTATATCATTTTCCTGTCTATAAGTACAATGGTTTATAATTAATAGTAATTAAACTTCAATTAATTATATTAAAAAAAAAAAAATGTATGTATGAGTAAATTTATATCATGAAAAATAAATATTTATATTTAATGTACAGTTTTAAGATTAAGATGAAGAGAAAGGAAAACTTTTAAGGTCACTGATTAATTATTTAAAATCAATATCATCAGTAATTAAAAAAAAAAATCTGGGGTATAATGGGCTCTTTTAAAAAATAAAATAAAAATTTGTGAGCAAAAATCGCGACAAAAAAAATTATTGAGTTAATTACAAATTTAAAAATTCTTACTACTGGCCTGACTTGCCCCTTACTTTTAAAATATTGTATATTTATTAATAGTAATTAATTAATTAACTTATTCATTATTAATACTTGATATCAATGCTCTTAAAATAATGATAAAAAAAAAATTTTCAGCCGCAAAACCAGGGCAAGTTTGTTACAGTCACGATCACTGTCGTCTTTGGGACAGCGACACACACTGTGACTTTTTAATTCCCGATTTGTTCGGGCGCTGTCAGTGTACCGCGCCAATGAAACGTGACGGGGAAATTTGCCGCCCAAACAATCTCGTTATCCCCCCAGTTAATTCATCGTATAATCCCACGAGCAGTCCAAACAATTTCTTCGACGATTCAACGCAAATAGACTCAGACAGTGCTTTCAGTCAAGGAAACCAACCAGAAAGCAATAACGATACCGGTAATACTTCTAAGAGGATATTCCACAACTTTTTTCCAATACCAACAGCACCAATAATAATAATATTAATAATAATAATAATAATAATAGCGATAATTATTACAATTACACTAGTCCAATTTTTTTTATCTCTCTGCGTTTGTAAAATCAATCAACGTTTTTTTTTAATCTCTAAATTAAGTACAATAAAAAAAAATAATAATAATAATCAAAATTATGCTATAGGTGTACAGATTTCATGGCTGAAAAATGCAACGCGTTTATTATCAACATCTGTGACTCCACGATTGCCAATAAATTTAGTGACACATCCGATGTATCGCACACCGCGGCCTCATCATGAAGACACTAATGAGTTACCAGAAGATAACGACGCAGTAATAATTGACGCTGATACGATAACTGAATTAATTCAAACAACAACACCGTCGGGTAATCCATTAAAAAAAATTAATTAAATGAAATGAAACTCAATTAGATTGATACTGCAACTAAATTTTTTTCTTCAGTGCCAACGAAAGCAGACCGTCATGAAACAACAACGTCGACTGCAGTAAGTCTTGGACTTGCTTGTAAAAATGATCTTGAGTGTCGTATGGCAGATGCACATTCGCGTTGCATAGACGGAGTGTGCGACTGTGCTATTCGTGGAAACGGAAGCTTACCATGTGGTGCAAAAAGAACAGGATGTCCAGTTGGTACATTTCAGTGCCGCGGATCTGGTACTTGCATCAGTTGGTTCTTTGTCTGCGATGGGAGACCCGATTGTGGCGATGGTTCTGACGAGGAATGCGCTACCGACCAGTGTCCAAATCAAGCGTTTAGTTGTAAAAAAAGCAAAGTATGTATTTCAAAGGCTGGCCAGTGCGATGGGAGAATTGACTGTCCCAATGGAGAAGACGAGGAGGGCTGCAAAAATCGACGACGTTAGTTATCATTTTTCCTGTAATTTCTTAATTCGAAAATTCATTTTATTATTTGTTAATTTCTTCATTGATATTCAGGATGCCCTGAAGGGAGCTTCCGTTGCAACAGTGGACAATGTTTACCGGCATATGAATTTTGTAATGCCGTAGTGTCGTGTCGCGATGGAAGCGACGAGCCACGTGGTGCGTGTCGCACTCGTTATCGCGGACGTCTTTCAGCAAGAAATTGTCCATTTAGGTGTGCTAATGGCCAGTGTAGATCAGACGCTATTACTTGCAGTGGACGTGATGGATGCGGTGATAATTCTGATGAAATTAATTGCTCTGTTTGTAGTAAGTATCATTATTTACTTACTTACTTTAGTCAACTGTCTAATTTAATAATTATTGTCTGATATTACACAGTAAAAAACGAATCGTCAAAATGTAAAAAAAAGCGTATGTTAAAATTCTGAGTGTTGAATTTTCAACACTCTTGTGTGCCAATTTAACATACAATATTTATCTTGTTTCAACTGTCGCAATCGATTGATTTTTTAACACACAAAAATGTTATTTTATACGAGAGTAACACTTTTTATGTGTTACTGTGAAATCAACACACAAAATATGTTAAAAATAATCTCGACCATCACAAAAGAATTCTCAGAAAATTTCGAGTAAAAATGACGTATTAAAAATATCGCCTGTTTAATTTGCAATCGTTTTTAAAATACATAACTTAAACTTTTAAACTAATGTTGATGAAATATAATTATTTTTTTGATATTAAAATAATTATTTTATTTTTGTTATTGTGAGAGAATTTATAGTAATTTTTTTATACATATTTGAATATTGAAGATAAATAATAGATGATATTATATATATTGAACAATACGTAATATTATTATTACTATTTTTTTTTTATTTTTAGTTTTATTTATATTACTATTACTAATAATATTGTTATTTTTAATATTTAATTGCTGAAGAATCAATTACTACAGTTAATTCATTGATTTTAACTTTACAATAAATAATGTGAAAAACATTTTTAAGAAGTGTCCAAGTAACACAAAAGCGTGTGTCAAATTCAACACTCTTCAAGTGTTGCAAATAACACATAAGTGTGTTAAAATTGAAGGTTACGTTTTCGAAGATTTTGACACTCATAACGTGTTACTTTTAACATACACGAGTGTAACTGTTTCAAAACAAACGACGTACGCTGAAATAACATATAAATAAGTGTTAATCGATCGTTTTACACACAGCAAGTGTCAATTTTGACGAATCCTTTTTTACTGTGTATATAAATTAGGAGTGTGCGAGTCGAATGATTAGATGAAATACTTTCGAATTATTTGTAACTTTTAAAATTATTCGATTCGAATCGAGATATTTTCGTGTAGGTTTTATTTAGATCTGACAAAAATTTGAATTATGGGAAAAAATATTGCAATTTATTCGTTAAAAAAAAAAACTGAAATTATTCGTAAATTTTCAAATACGAATTTTTTAAAGACTTGAATCGAATAGTTCAAACTATTCGCACATCCCTGTATATATATGTATATATATACTCATAGTTATAATTCCTCTACTACCTTAAAAAGACCGGTAGTCTTTCCATAATTAAAATAACTGGTTACAATAAATTACAAGTTTTTTTCACTTTAATTTAATGAATTGAAATAATTAATTAATACCAAGAATTTAATAGATCGTTAATTATTATAATTAAGAATTAAAGTTTAAAAGAATCAAGTAAATTAAATTATTTTTTGTATAAAAAAAAAGAATTGAATGTTTAAAAACTAACGAAGTTTAAAAATTTATTATCAAAAATTTTCAAATGATTAAATGAAGTTGACTGTGATAGCAGTGGTAAAAATGATAAAAACACCGGATGCTGCTATCAATTGTACATTAAAGAGGACTTAAAATATAATATACAATAAAATGATAAAATATATTTTAATTGACAATTAAAATTTTTCCAGAATGTCCAGCAGTCGCATAATCTTTCAAATAAACGGACTATTTATTTTTTATTTAACATGCCAACGCGTAAATAAAGAAGACAAGTAATCATTTTTTTTACTCCATGATTTGGTAAATATGTATATGTGCAATTAGTACGTATGACCAAAGATATTAAATCGATTCATTAACTAGACAAAGAATCTCCAATTTACGTAACTTTATAAAAAATTAATAATAAATACAAATTAGTTTTAACATATTTTTTACTATACTTAAAATTTATATTTAAGGATATATATTAGATATATTTTTTATACATTATAAATCATAAATTTTTATATAAGAAATTTATGTCAACCCATGACTGATATTAAAAATTAAAAATTACTATAAATTGTTTGCATAAATTTATCGATTATTTACTTTCCTGTTTTTTAAAATTTTTCTCTGAATGTCAATAAATAATTGGCAACTTTTATCCATAAAATTTTAGTGTTTATTGCGACCTACGTCATCTATTTCGACTGACAACTATTTTTATACATTTATATTTTATAAATAATGTTAAGCATTGCGAACAAGCATTGATAGTATGACAGTTATCATGGGTAAGCAATGACCCCCTCCCCCCATGGGATATATCATAAGCATAACAGCAAACAATTATGTTTAATTATTTATAAAAAATATAAGCAGTGTAAAGATTACATAATTTAAATAAATCAATAAAAATAATATTTATAAGAATAAAAATTTATTTGTTTACTCATAATTTATTTGATGATTTTATTTTTTAAATTTAATTTGAATTAAAAAAATATTTAATTTAAAAACTTTTTAAAATAATATAATAAATACTACATTATACTATTATTACATATATAATTAAATTATTACAAATCTTTAGCGCAAACATAAAATGTCAGTTAAAGGTCACTAAGAGAGTAAAGAATAGAAATAAACAATCGATAGTGATTATTTATTACTAAGATCTATATATAAAATATATAATATTTAATATCGTAATTGCACTGTAAAAGAATATTGTTTTTTTAAATTAACACAAAACTATGTGTTAAAATGCATTCAAATGTTATCTGCAACACACGTAATTTTCTGATTTAACACTTTTATTTGTGTTATTTTGTTACATATAAAAATGTATGTATATATAAGTGACTAAAGTAAGTCCACACATTCTTTGTTTTACTTCCATAAATTAACACGCACTCTGTGTTAAAGTTACATTTTGAAAGTGTTAACTTGTGTGAACACTAACACCGAGTAAATGATACTTTTGTTTCAATTAACACTTTTTGTGTTAAAAATAAACTGATCAAATAACTCAAAATCCGTATGTTAAATTAACACAAAAGTGTTTAATATTTAACATAAAAATTTAAACCTCGACTTTTTTCTTTACACAAATACGAAAAATTTACTGAGTGAAAAAATATTTTTTGGAATAGAGTAGAAGTACCATTTTTGGCCACTTAGAAAATTTGAACAAAACGACATAATTAACTTTATCACACTATTACAATAATTTTTTTTTTTTTTAATACATTTTCATTAATTGAAATAAAGTATTAAATATCCAGAACTGGAGCAGTGGCCTCAAGTGACACTTCTACCATGTATCGGGTAGAGATAGCATTTTGGCCACTTTAGAGCCAGTTTTGGACACTAAAAATTTGAATAAAATAATTTTCAAAATACGCAATAGCATATTTAATTTTTAAAAAATATTTAAAGATACTTTTACCACACTATTAAACTGAAAATTTTATTTTACACTTTTTGATTTAATAAAATAAAGGATTAAATGTCGAAAAATTGAGTAGGCCACAAATCCTACTTCTACCCCATTTGAATTTGAGTAAATAAAGTAGCTTGAGCTAATAATAACAAAATCAAGGAGATATTACGTTTGTATATGTGATTATATTTAAAGTATTAACAAGCTCATCAAATATATATATATAGAGTAAAGTATAAAGTACACGGTACATGCGACATAACATTGCGTCTGCGTTCCGTCGTGCACTGGTAATGCCGTCAATACTCAGTACGTCGACGCTGAGGGATAAACGTTCTGTTCTTACTCAGTCAAACGACGTAACGTCAACGTGAAAACGTGCTGACATTTCATTTACATTTATATATGTATATATATATATATATATATATATATATTGTTTAGCCTTTCTCATGTTGTTTATAAAAAATTATTAGCAAGATATTAAACAATTATTAGAGAAATGCTTGAATTTTACAACGTAAGTTAATGTCATATTCTTTATTAATTATTGTCTTGTTTACTTTGATAAGCGACCAATTAAAAAAATAATTAACATGATGTTTGGTAATATATAAATATGTGGATGCGTTAAGAAATTTTTTAAAAATATCTGTGACGAAAAGTTATAAATTTCGTATTTTAGTTATTTATATAAATAATAATTTACTGAAAAAAATTCAATGTTGAGTGAACAGAGATTAAGATAATTATTTATAAGTAATTATTGAAGGATTAAAGTATTTATTTTGGAGCAAATAATAAATAAATATTTTGTGAGAATTGTGAATTTTAATGGAGGGAAAATATTTTAATTCAAATTTAATTTATGGAAAAAAAATGAGGTGGACATAGAGAAGTGACATTGAAATTTATAGTGATTCTAAAAGATTTCTATGTCCAGTTGGGTCCAGTTTGCATTAGTTCAGCTAATGCTAATATCCGCAGTTTACTTAATTTATTAATTTCATAATTTTTTTAAATTAAAAATATTCTAATAAATTCAGCTATGATTATTAAAATTAGTTAATTAATCGACGCTGAAAAGATAAAATAATTTTCAGAAAATGAAAAAAAAAAAACATCAATTTTTTTGTAAAACGGAAACAATTACCAGTTAGTGACAAAACATTTGATTATCCGGTTGTTAATTAAAGTTTAATTATTTTGATTGACGGAAAATAATTTTGCTTTATTTAAAATAAAATTTATTTACTTCTATTGTGTTAATTAATAAATTCATGATGAGATGCATGAATGACTATGTATGTATATTTGTTCTATATAATTATTATCATATATTTTATGACGTTGATAAATTTACAAGTAAAAGTTAATGTCCAGTAGATATTTATTTTATATCGCTGAAAATAATAAAATATTAAATTTAAAATTTAAAATTATTTATGATAAATAAAAATAATTATTCATCGACTACAAAAGCGTTCACGGCGATTAGAAATTTAATTTGAATTTACAGTGTAATTATTTTAATGAATTTTTTATCATTGTTTATATTCACCATAACGTACTCAAAACTGTTTTTTAACCAGTGGAAAATATATATTAAATATATTGTAGTCAGAGAATTTCCACCATTCCTTTCAGATCACGATATATTTAGAATTTTATCCACCTGTTTATAAATTTAAAATTTTAAATTCTGTCATAAATATTTTTGAACTATTTCATCTTTATATTGTTTAGATTTTTACGCAAGTAAAGGAAATAATAACAAAGGAATCATTTGTTAACGCTTATGTCATCGAAAAAAAAAAAGTACTCAAAGATGTCAAGAATGAGCGAGTCTGCAGAAAACTCCAGGACTTCAATTACCGATAACATTTAACGGGTTACGGTGATTAAAATATTACGTTTAAAAGATTTTAAAATTCCATTACACGCCAACATGACGAATACTTAAATATATAATAATACTGAATATTAACAATAATATGTGGAAAGCAAAATTTTTACGTGTCATTGAGTGCCTTAAAAAAAAGCCGGGAATTGTTATTTTATTACTTCCGTGTCTACTTGTCGTGACACTTTATTATATTTCTGGTAAATATTCAACACTGGAAAATTACTTTCCCGAAAAATTCTACAATCCTGACTATGGTAAACTATCATATCCGCATATATACAATTAAGTAAACGATTTATGTAGACAGCTAATTAAATATATTTACAGAGATTGTGGATGGCTATTTGGTATGGAGTCCAAAGTGTCATATGCTGTCAGAAAACCCCATGGACAATAGTATATCAAAGTATGTAAAGAAGAAAAAGTTCGAATCCTGTTCATCCAAGCCTTTGCTTACTTTGATAGTGAAAGAAGCTGATGGTAATTACAGTATGGTGATAAATTCAAAAGCAGCCAAAAGTTACAATAAATTTATTTGTTGTTGGTCATCTATTGTTAGAGTTGAGCCAACTAAACCACTTACAGATCTGTGGGATTCGAAAATCAAGTAAATTTTTATAATAATTTTATTAATAGTACACTGTAAAAAATCGGAAGTTAATTCGGAGTAATTACGAATTTTATTTAAATGCGCATTCACTTAAATTTTTAATTTCAATTGAAATTAACTTCCCTTCGGAATGAATTTTAGTCCAAGGGGATTTAATAAATGAACACCCACTCCGGATATAATCCGCGTTCACTCTAAAAATTTTTTACTGTCGAATTATTCGGACTATAGGGTAACGAGACCAATAGTGGGGCAGATAAGGGAAATTTTAAGTTTCAGTAAAGAATTTAGTTATGAAATAGTGACATTAAACTTAAAAATTTTTTAAAGGCTTGAAAATATATGAAAAATTTGAATAAGGATCGGAACGACACGAAAATTAGCAATAACGAGAAAAAAAATTACTTTTTTTAATTTATCAAAAGGAATAATTTCTGTCCTGCTATTGGTCTTGTTAAAAAAATCGCCAAAATTTTATAATTTACCCTAGTGATTTAAGTTACAATTTAAATACTTTGATACCCCATTTTACTCAGCTCTCTAATATATAAATTATTTAATTAAAAAATGACAATATATCTAATGAAATTATTATTTTAATTGCAGTAAATCACGTTGCGAAGATTTCGACGACAGGGTTCGATTACCAGCAGACATAGAAACAGTTATGGTAACATGCAGATCAAAAGATAAACCAAAGAACAAAAAATCTAATATACTTTATGAGAATATCCACGCAATAGTAAATCCTTGGAAATTAAAAAATTATACAGATGCGCCTGAATTAAATAATAAAAAAATAAGTGTTCTTGTATTAGGTATCGATAGTGTGTCGCGATTAAATTTTTTACGTAGTCTTCCGCAAACAGGTAAATATTTACGCGAAACGGGGTGGACTCACTTGGCGGGTTACAACAAAATGGGAGACAATACATTTCCAAATTTGATGGCAATACTGACAGGACAAAATAGTTCCGCAGCGTACGCAAATTGTCGCCCAAGGGAAGCATACGGTTTAGACAACTGTTCGTTTCTGTGGTACAATTTCCGGCGAGCTGGATATGTGACAGCATACGGAGAAGACGACAGTACTCTCAGTACATTTAATTACCAGAAGACAGGGTTCGTTGACCCTCCAACGGATTACTATCTACGGCCTTACATAGTCGCTGCTGAAAAATATTTGAAAGCAAAACACAAATATGGTTCCGAGTATTGCACTGGACCAGAGCTAGCTGTTGATCGTATTTTTAATTACGCATTAGATTTCGCTGTTACGTTTTTAGACAGACCGTATTTTGGTTTTTTCTGGACTAACTCAGTAACTCACAATGATATAAATGGAGCGTCGTCATTGGACTCACATCTGCTGGATCAGCTGGAGTATCTTGAGCGACGAGGTGTCTTCAACAACACGCTGGTGATTTTTCTCAGCGACCATGGAATGCGATGGGGTGATATTAGAAATACATTTATCGGCTGGTACGAAGAGAGACTGCCTTTTGTGTATCTGCGAGTACCAGACTCATTGAAGAACCAAAACAATGGGGACAACAGTCTGGATATTATTCAGGCATTAAAAATAAACGAGCATCGATTAACGTCACCTTACGATTTGTACGAGACACTAAGAGATATTTTGGAACGCGCGGGAGGAAAAGCAAATTCAAGTTCCGGTTGTCCGACCTGTCAAACTCTTTTGAAACCTGTACCGTATGAACGGAGTTGCGAGGATGCTGGAGTGTCTCCTCACTGGTGCACTTGCACGGCATTCAATCCCCAATCACCCACCAGCAAAATCGCTCAGCAAGGAGCCAAAACATTTCTTTCGTACGTCGAGAGTGTGATCAAAGACTACAAAAGTCATAAAGGAAAACGTCTCTGCGCCAAACTTAAGGTCAAAAAGATTCATCGTGTCAATCAAATAATAAATTTAGACAATTCAACCAACAGCATACCGGAAACAACAGATACTGAAAAATATTTTTATTTAATTGAACTGAGTCCCGGTGGCGGTATGTTTGAAACAACCGTACTATTCGACAAAAACGGCGGTTCAAAAATGACTGAAGAAGAAGTCAGTCGTATAAACTCATATGCCAAAGATTCAAAGTGCTTAGATAATGGTTTCAAAAAGTATTGTTACTGTATTAATTAATAATTATAATTTTTAAAAATAGTTATTGTCAGTATATTTATAAAAATACTTTATATAAATATTATATATGTATACTTCTCAGTGCCGATAAATTGTAGAAAAAAATTATATATATATTTGAGAGCAATGATATGACAATATATAATTTTTTCAAGCAAAAATACATATTAATATATGTAATGATTTTCATGTAATATAATAATAATTAAGTTAAATTACAGTATTATTAATTGAAAATATTATTTTTACAATTAAAAGTTAGTATTGTTATAAATAAAGTAATACGTGTTTTTTTTTTCTGCTATACTTTAAATAATCGGTCACGGTCTTTTTAAATTAGCGATAAAAATTGGCGATGAATAATTTCATACACCAGTAAGTCTGTTATCTGTTTAGTACAATGTTTTAATTTAGAAACTTTGATAAGAATATTTATTCAGCAAAATACACTTTAAAATATTTATTAAAATTGTCAATACGTGACACATTAATTGGATTATTCCAACGGAGGATTAATATGAATTATTTTTTTCAATATGGGTTCAATTTTTATAAAAGAAATTTTAACACTATCAATTTGTTAGTTTTATTTTCTTACGCTGCATTTTTTATTTACATTAAATTTTATGTGATAAATAATTTGGAGCCTGGATTGAGTGACATCGAGGAAATTAATGTAAGAGAAAATTTTAATTCTGTACAAGAAAGTAAATATCTTGTATGGAGTTCAAAATGCCGTCTACTGGATAAAGACCCACTGGATGAAAGCATCAGAGAATTTATCCAGCCTGAATATTTTGAGTCGTGTTCATTATCGGATTCGTTACTTAGTTCCGTTGTTAAAGAGGCGAGTGGAAATTACAGCATAGTTATCAATAAAGAAATTGCGGAAAGTTACAAAATATTGCGGTGCTGCTGGTCGTCAATTTTTAAAAATAAATCTGACGAGGCTGTGAATGATTGGGATGTTAAATTTAAGTAAGTAATTATTTTTTTAAGTTTAGTAAAAGACTCAATACCCGTTCACTTTTCTGTGCGATTTTGAAAAAAGTCAGTTAATTTAAATTTATAATAAATTAGAGAATACTTTGATCAGTTAAAGTGAGCGACTGATGCTAATGAAGTTAGCCGACATCTAGTAATTTTTGAAATTTTATTAAAATAATAAATTATAAAAAAAAAATATTTGAAAAAATTGCACTTATAGTTTTTTTAATTTTCTACATGTGCATATTTTTAGTTTTTTTTTTTTTTGCAATTTATTTGTTAAAAAAAAAATCCAAAAATTGTTAATTGTCTGTTAACTTCAGGATCATTGCTACTGATAGGATTTACGGTCTTTTACCTTGAATGTATTACGTCCAATTTATAAATTTATTAAATTTAAAATTTTTTTTGCTAGCGTATCACCTTGTCAAGACTTTGAGAATCGAGTGGAATTACCAGAAGACGCAGAGATAGTAAAAGTTGTTTGTAGATCTTATAAAAAATTTAGCACAAAAATATTAAAAGTCACGTATGAAAATATTCATGCCATAGTGAATCCAAAAAGAGTCAAAGATCGATTCCAAAATGTCAGCCTTAATAATACAGATACAGCAAACAAAAAAATAAGTATTTTTGTGTTGGGTATAAATGGAATATCGCGTTTGAATTTCATGCGCAGTCTTCCTAAAACGGCGGAATTTCTACAACAAAATGGCTGGATCAACCTCGTGGGCTACAATAAAATGGCTGATGACAAGTTTTCGAATATCATGTCAATTTTAACGGGGCAAAATGCTTCTCTAAGTAACGCTTATTATAAATCTGAATCTGAAGGCCTAAATGATTGCCCATTATTGTGGAAAAATTTCAAACAGGCTGGTTATGTGACAGCTTATGGAGAAGATGTTTCTTATTTAGACTCATTAAATTTCCGTAACAACGGATTTGTTGACCCGCCAACTGATTACTATCTCAAGCCATACATTGTTGCCACAGAAAATTTGTTAAGGCCAAAGTACAAATTTGGACAACGTTATTGCACAGGACCAGAGTTAACTGTTGATCGAATTTTAAATTATGCGTCGGATTTCGCTAAAGCATTTTTGGACAGACCGTACTTTGGTTGGTTCTGGATAAATTCAATACCTCATGATGACATAAATGGACTGTCGTCAATGGACTCGCATTTGCTGGATCAGCTAAAGAATTTTGAGCGAGGTGGTGTCTTTGATAACACCCTGGTGGTATTTCTCAGCGACCATGGAACGCGGTGGGACCAAATAAAAAATACATTTATCGGCTGGTACGAGGAGAGACTGCCCTTTTTGTATCTGCGAGTACCAGACGCATTGAAAAATCAAAACATTGATGACAGCAGTCTAGATATCATTCAGACGCTAAAAGTAAATGAGCGTCGATTAACGTCACCCTATGATTTGTACGAAACACTAAGGGATATTTTGGAACGCGGGGGAGGCAAAGCGAGTCCTAGTTCTGGCTGCTCATTGTGCCAAAGTCTTTTGAAACCTGTAATCAATGAACGCGGATGCGAAGATGTTGGGGTGTCGACTCACTGGTGCACATGTACGGAATCAAACCCACAGTCACCTACCAGTGAAATCGCACAACAAGGAGCTCAAAAATTCTTATCACACATCGAGAGTGTGGTGAAAAATTACAGAAATGAAAAAGGCGAACGGCTGTGCGCAGAATTAAATATTGAGAAAATTCACCGTTTTGATGAGATTATTATGGAGAATAGCAATACAAGTACTAAGAAATATTTTTATCAGATTGAAGTAGTTCCGGGTAATGGAATGTATGAGATTACAATGAACTTTGATGTAAATAAAAACTTTGAAGTTTCTCCTCATGAAATAAGTAGAATTAATTCTTATGAAGTCAGTGCGAGTTGCCTTCCACATCTCAGTCATAGAAAATACTGTTACTGTATTAATTAATTTATACACTTTATCCATTACAATTGAAATATTTTTTATGTCCGATATATTAAATATATGATAGCAATAATGTTAATATTAATGACAGCCAGAATTGTAAATTTAATGAATAAAAATTTATTAAAAAATTAACGTTAATTTCGTGTGCGAAAAAAGCGTCGAAGTACCCTGGGTGGCGGGTCCGAACACAACAATAGAAATAAAACAACAAAATTATATAATTGATGAATTATTATAAATATATATGTACATATGTATTTTAAATATATTTATACATATGTATATACGGCCCGTAGTCCCGTGTCTGGAACCTGTCTCGTAGTGACTGCAACCTGTCTCGTAAATTATTTTGCAGTCACGGACCGTAACGTGACTCGAAGATTATCTTGCAATCACGCTACGAGACAGATTCAAGACAGATTCGAAACAGATTCGAGACACGCTACGAGACAGATTTGAGACACGCTACGAGACGAAATTTCACTTTAATCAGTACACTGATAATTAATAAATTTTTTTTTTAATTGATAATTCACTTTTTTTCTACTTATTAAATTTAATTATGAATTTAAATTTTCCCGGGTATATTGCAAGCGCCCCAGTGCGCCGAGCGGAGAATCCGAACAGACCATAAAAAACACTCGTGGCGCTAAAATCGCAACAAGCAACACACATACACTAGCCACAGACCAAGCTCACACACACATACATTTTCACACACATATATATGTATGTATATATATATATATTATCCTTGTGTGCCCACCTCATACTATTTTATTGTCAGTGGAATAGCTCTGGCGATGAATGGCCGCCTCGTTCAGTGTGGTCCGACAATTCCATTTTATTGCAATTCATTTTTTTTATAATTGATTATACACATCCCCAGACATCTCATTATCTCATTACACTCGGTAAGTAATTATAAATTAGATCCTTCAATTTTTAAAAATTACCCCACTCAAACTGCTCCAATAAATATCAACTAAACAAATTAATAATTAATGCACACAATACACACCTACATCTGCTCATATATATATGCATTTATACTCATATATATATACCTACACCACCTCTATCACTCACACAAATTAGCGTATACTGCTGCTGCTGCTGCTTCAGCTCAGCACGTATTCCAAAACGTGCTCTATTATCATTGCACGCCCGGTCATTCGTGATCCTCATTAAGTACACACATTTACAATTTTATAAATAATATATATACATTGATATACATATAAATATATATATTTATAATTACCCGCGTTTTAATAATATTTAACTCACAGTCTCATTTGCCGTGACGTGTCATGGATATTATTCATGCATTGCTTAAAATTCACAATGGCTATTTTTTTTTACTCTAAAAGAAATTTTCTGCGGTCATGAATTTAACTCAGTACCTTCAGATAAATTACTAATAAATATATATATATAATATCGTAATTTTACAATCAATTTTTCTATTATCATTAATATATACTTAGATATATCTATAACTCCAAGTATAATATGTACATATATCTATATATATATATATGTGTGTATAGAGTGATAACTATAAAAAGTTCTTGAGTTACCCCAAGCGTATCAATTACACGGTTTTCAATAATTTTTAAACTTTGCAATGTTAGCTAATAATAAAAAGTTAATATCGATAGCAATTACTTGGATAATTAATTGCAATTAAAACTTTAATTACTTGTATATTTACTGATAATTTATGTGTGAATTCCAGGTGGTTTTTCAGAGCTTAGATTTTGCTGAGATTATTGGGATCGGTGGTTGAAAAAAAAAGTTAACAAAAATAATAATATAAAATGGAGAAGACAGCGGATGGGTTCCATCAAGACCGGAACAATGGAGCTGAAGATGTCACTATGACATTAGTCAACAGCGATGAGAGAGTCGCTATTCTTGACGCTGGTGCTCAGTATGGAAAAGTAATTGATCGTAAAGTACGTGAATTGAATGTACAGTGTGAGATATTACCTTTGGACACTCCAGCATTTACTCTCAAAGAGAAAGGATACAAGTGATTATTTTATAAATATGGATTTTATTTAATGGGTGGCTGGTAATTATTTATTCAATTGTTGTTTTTTTTTGATAGGGCGATTATCATTTCTGGGGGACCTAGTTCTGTTTACGCAGAAGATGCGCCGAGATATGATGGTGATATATTTCGAATAGGTATTCCAGTACTGGGTATTTGTTATGGGATGCAAATGATGAATAAGGAGTTTGGTGGTACTGTTAATAGAAAGGAAGGACGTGAAGACGGACAATTTTTAATAGAAGTTGATACCAAGTGCCTTTTATTCAAGTAATTAGTTTTTTATGCTCTTTATCTTAACCCTCAGCGGTCGCTCTTCCGACGAAAATAATAACAGACATATGGGGTTTTTAGAACCAGTCTTTTACTTAAATATGTTTATAAAAGCTAGCATATACTTTTATTAATTTTAATATTTAAGGTAAAAGATCTAGTACCCGATCACTCCACATATTCGTATATATATATATTTAGTTAAATTTAGTAAATATAGTTTATGTAAATTTCGGATTGGAACAATTCCAATAAATTTTTTTCTAGGGCTTAAATTATTTAAATACTTAAAGTTTAAAATTGTCGAGACCCCATATGATTACAAGTTAATTACTACAATCAAGAATTAATATTGTCTACAAATAAATTTATTTTTCAAAACAGGGGCTTGGAGAAAGATCAATTAGTTTTACTCACTCATGGAGATAGTATAGACAGGGTTGCTGATTGCTTTCGTGCAACAGCTAAATCATCAAATTTTATTGTTGGAATATCAAGTGACAAAATGAATTTATATGGAGTACAATTTCACCCCGAAGTTGATCTTACGACAAATGGTAAACAAATGTTACATAATTTTTTGTTCGGTATCGCTGGCTTGACTGGTAACTATACAATGCACGATAGAGAAGCCCAGTGCATTCAATATATTAAAGACACTGTTGGCAACAATAAAGTATTGGTAAGTTGATGCTAGTTACCCTGATAAATATAAAAATTTTAAAAATTATGCGGCCTTTTGGTCCTAGAGTTTCCTAAAGCCAAAAGGGCGTAAAACACGTCCTTTTGTAATTAGAAAGGTGATGTATTAGTAATTAAAATGAAAATAATTTTCGACAGTTGTTAGTTAGTGGAGGAGTTGACTCAACAGTATGTGCGGCATTATTACATAAAGCATTGAATAAAGAACAAGTAATTCCATTGCATATCAACAATGGATTTATGCGCAAAGGCGAAACACCGTTTGTTGAACAGAGTTTAGCTGAACTAGGAGTTAAGCTGCGTGTTGTCAATGCAACACATAATTTTATGGAAGGAACAACGTCTGTACCACTCGACCATGTGTCACCGGCAAATATTATTAACAATAAGGGCATTGGTGTTACGGCCATTGGTCCGAGAACTAGAATAACTAAAATGCTGTGTCAGACAACAAGTCCTGAGGAAAAACGTAAAATAATTGGTGATGTGTTTGTCCGGGTTGCTAATGACGCTATGACGGAAATGGGATTGAAACCTGAACAAGTTTTTCTTGGGCAGGGTACGCTCAGGCCTGATCTTATTGAAAGTGCCAGCGCACTTGCCAGTGGTATGTATTGCTAATTAGAACCGGTACATAAATTTAAATCATTGTTTATTTCTTTATGTATTTATTTGTATTTATAATTGCATTAGGTAAAGCAGATGCTATTAAAACCCATCACAATGACAGCGAACTTGTAAGAGCCTTGAGATCACAGGGACGTGTTGTTGAACCACTTAAAGATTTTCATAAAGATGAAGTCCGACAGATTGGATGTGATTTAGGATTACCAGCGTCGCTTGTTCAACGACATCCGTTCCCTGGTCCCGGTTTAGCCATACGTATCTTGTGTGCTGACGAACCTTTTATGGACAAAGATTTTTCCGAAACTCAGGTTTTTATTTTTTACTATTCATATTGTCAATATATCAGTTTACTGATATTCATAAAAATATATGTATATATATATACCATCACATAAATATATGTAATGGTAATAAAGTATATTGTCAGATTTCATCATCACTATCAAAGGTTCAAAGTTTAAAATGATAGTATATTTTTTTATAGACTTGTTATACTTTTTTAAATCAAGATAAATTTTTAACTAAAAATTTATTCTTGTAATTTTTATTTTTTGTTTTTCTTAGGTAATTGTAAAAATAATGGCCGAGTATGAACAAATGCTGCAGAAAAAACACGCACTATTAAATCGTGTCGAAAGTGCAACAAGTGAATCAGAACGTCAACATTTACGCAGAGTTTCAAGTGAAAATCATATTGCGGCGACATTATTACCAATTCGCAGTGTTGGAGTACAAGTAAATATTTATTATTTTTATTTATAATAAATATATAATAATAAGGTAAAAGACCTAGTACCAGATAAGGTAACTAGTCTCCAATCAGAGAACTAGTACTCGATATATTTTTAGTAAATATAGATATAAAAATACATGAGTGGTCGGGTACTGGGTCGTTGACCGTAGCTCGAATTGAAAATAAAAAATGAATTAAAAATTTCCAGGGCGATCGAAGGAGTTATAGTTACGTCGTAGGGTTATCGTGTCAGGGACTTAAACCGGAGGAGGAACTGCCACTAGAGAGCGTAGTCTGGGAAGATTTATTGTTCCTCGCAAGACTGATTCCCCGTGTCTGTCACAACGTAAATCGCGTCTGCTATATATTCGGACCGATAGTCCAGCATCCAATAACTGACATAACACCAACGCACCTCACGTCAAATGTCATCTCGACACTCAGACAAGCCGATCACTTGGCCAATCAAGTTCTCGCCTCAAATAACTGTGTAAATGCAATCAGTCAGATGCCAGTTGTACTGATTCCGGTGCATTTTGATCGCGACGCTGCATCTCGGGTGCCTTCATGTCAACGTTCTGTTGTACTCAGGCCTTTTTGTTCAAGTGATTTTATGACTGGTACACCAGCTATTCCTGGCAATCAATTACCAATACATGTAAGTACTCATTTTTTTAAATTAACACTATTTATAATTAGATAATTAACGTTTGATTACTAATTAAATAATTAAAATTAAACAGGTTATTAAAAAAATGATTGCTGAAATATCAACAGTACCAGGAATATCACGCGTGTTATATGATTTATCATCAAAACCACCTGGTACCACTGAATGGGAGTAATGGACACTTATTTTAAACTCACTCCTTTATATTTTTTCACCACCCGTTTGCGCGTAACGACTCCAGAAATAACAATAATAAAAAAAAACTATATTTAAAAAACAAAACAAAAATTATATCTATTAAAAAAAAAAAGTTTTACGAATCGATAAGTTTATGAAATTATTACTGATTTATATATGGAGATATTATGAGCTAAAGGGGCCTATAGTTATAATTATAACTTATGACTAAATTACGCACTGCTCCTTTTGCTACGTTTAATTATATACATAAAAGAAAAATAACAAAAAATTAATAACGATTTGTCATTACGCTAAAAAAAAAATGGTGGTATTGTGTACATTAAGGTTGAAGGTAAGTATCATGTTTGCTTGTAAATATGTTTCTATTAGGTCAATTGTATAAAATAATAATTTATTCAAAACAAGAGTTAAAAATATTTAAATAGTAAAAATAAAAGCTATTAACAAATTTACGTCATACACACACACACACACACACACACACACACACACACACACACACATATATATATATATACACTTACAGATCATATACAATAAATATAACAGTAGCATGATCGTTAAAAGGGCGTGTTCAGAAAAACACTGGAGATTTAGTTCAGTCGACTCTTAAATAGATGTTTTAGAAAATTGGTGTAAATTTGATTGAAGGTCTAGATGCAACTACGAACATCCTTTAGAATAAAAAAGTCAAACCAGAGGTTGATGAGAAAAAAAATAAAAAACACTCAAACACAGATTTTTTGAAAACATTTCATAAACAAAAGAAAAGCAGAGAAAAAAAATTCAGATAAAAAAGTATAAGAAATTTTTTTTGTATCTAAAAAATAACACGGAATAAATTTTTGAAATTTCGAAGCTTACGTTTACTGAATTTTTTTTACTTCAGTAGCGCATCTCTATAAAAATGCATAAAGAAAATTTCTTATACTTTATGTCAATTTTTTCTCTACAAATTGTTTGAAACTTTTTTACATTTTTTTTGTTTATCAGGAGTTATCAGATTTTTTCAGAAATAAAATCTCTAAATACAAAGTGTAGACGCAACATTGATGTACTACTGTCTAATCTAGCGAAGTGCGCTTTAATTAATTGATAATATTCTTTTGTTTAAGAGAAAAACTCGGCCAGAGATTCCATTTACTGCACAAGTGCAACATAGATACTACTATTCGTGGACTTGAGTGTTTATATTTTTTTTCTCATCAACCCCTGGTTTGACTTTCTTATTCTGGGGAATGTTCGTAGTTGACATCTAAACCTTCAACCAAATTTGCACCCTTTCAAGAATCTCTCCTATTTCAGAGTTTCACGCGACTATTATGGTAGTCGAATTGTTCCTCTGGTTCGACCAGACATTTATGAACGCAGAAGTCGCATCTTTCTCTTCCAGAGTGAATTTCTAAACACGTCCTAAATAAATAAATAGATCACATTTTGCATTCGCGGCGGTTACATCTTATCAATGGTAACATTAAATTACTGTTGTACTCAATTTGCATATAATGTTGAACATGCTCAACAGTTTTCCTGTATGTTTCATGCCAAACGCAACTTCCACTTTTCGTCATACATCTAAAACAAACAAACATGTAGTTATTATTATTAATTAATTAATTAACTAATTATTAATGTAATTTTTATTATCATATTACCATTTTTGTTTTATTACAAAAAAAACGAACAAGTAAATGAGAAAAAAAACTTATCTTATATTTTCGAGTGTTATTTTTTAAAATAAGTGATTAACTTATTTAACTATCTAATATAATTAGATAAAAATAGATATTTATACATTTTTTATTTCTTTTTTTTAGATATATATATAATAATTACCTGTACATTGTTTTCATTAATATATGCAAATCTTCAATACGTTTTTCATTTGGAAGCATACTAAGAAATGTAGCAATCGATAATATATCTATTTCATTAGCATATGGGGAATTTAAAATCCATGCTTGTAAATGATTTTTTACCTTAAAAATTAATTAACAAATTTATTAATTAAATTATAAAATAAAACTAAGTATTGAATTATCATTATCTTTTTTTTTATAAACAGATCATTAAAAAATACCTGATGCAATGGAAGACTAAATAAATAATTAACTAAATTATTCAACATCTCTTGATGTTCATCAGATTTAACACGACCTCGACCACGGAATAAAGACTGATGCGACTTGATAGCTTCGCGTCTGTCATCAACTCCTAGTTTATTATCATTAGATGATATATTTATTTCGTTTTCTAAAAAACTTGTACGTTTTGTTATCATTAAATTTCTATCATCATCATTATTGCGCTCATTAATCTTAACTTCTTTGGCTTTAGCTAAAACTCTGGCATTGCTCTGCCCATTGTTATTATTTATTATAAATTTTTTAGGTTTACGTCCACGTTTTGATTTCATTTCATTTCCCGCGCGAATGGGTAAATTAATTGGCTCGTTATTTTTCAGTCTCTCCTTCTCTTTCTTCTTAGACATGCAATAAATTTTGACATCTTGTTTCATGTCATCCGACAGCGCCGCGAGGAAATCTGGATCAACTTGAGAAAAAGTGAGACTAGTTTCATCAATTAATCTCCGTTGATTAACATCTGGATTTTTTTCATCAATGGGATTCCCATTTCTTCCATCAGCTCCATCATCTCCATTAGCATTTGACTTGTAGTGATTCATTATTTCATTTCTTATGTCATCCGGTAGTTCAATCAGCACTTGCATGTCGAGTTCTTGAACCTCTGGTAATTTTGTTTTACTAAACTTGCCAGGTTTTGTTTGCTTAAAATAATTATTATCTATTACTTGGGAGGGTTTTTTTTTAACTATAGGCTTCGTCGCTAATATTTCATTTCTTATGTCCTCTGGTAACTCCGTTAGTACGGACTCATCAATTCCTTGTGATCCTTGGATCAGTTTCTTATCAAACCCACCAGCACTTCCGCTGGCTACTTCATCTCCAGACTTGTCATCTATTTTCAAATTACCACCAGACTTTTTTAATGTCAAATTGTCTTGCTCGTTATTCGCAACAGCTTTCGAAGGACCTGCTTGATTTTTATGATAGTTCAGTATCTCCATTTTAATGTCATCCGGCAATTCATTCAAAACCGCGCTGTCTATTTCCGTAGAACTTGGAAAAAAATTCGGTTTTGAATTTTTGATCGTAGATTTAGTCGAGGTAAAAAACGCTTTCAAACCTTGTGGTTTAATTTTAGTTTTTTTGTCTCTATCCTTATCTTTGACTTTAACTTTATCACTTTTATTATCATTGCTATTTTTGAACAATAAGTTATGGCCTTTATTTCCCACACCCTGGCATTGATTATCAGCCTCTTTAACTGCATTAGCATCATCATTTTTATCAGACACCTTATCAATAATATTATTGTTAGGTTGCTTAGCTCTGGCAACAAATTTCATCATATAGGTATCAGTATTTTTCTTTTGCATCTCCAATCTTGAAATTTGAATCCCAATGCCCCTGATGTCGTCTGCCGGTTGTCCCATAGCTTCCCATAGACCCAATACCTCTCTAGTAATAATAACGTCATCATCAATAGCAGTGATAAAATTCTTGGACTTGGTATAATTATCGCAGACTCCGTGTCCCATAAATTTAGCTGTCTCTTTCGGAGCATTCTTAGCTCTCACCATTAATTTCAAAGTAATACATCGACCTTTGGCATTTACTTTACTCAGCCGACCAGAAACTTCCTTAGCCAATTTTTTTAAAAATTCTCTCGCGTCATTATCGTCATCAAAACGTATCCCGTAATTAACTTCCGCGGACACCGACTTCCTGACATGCTCGATATTTAATTTCGTGGTGTCAATACCTCTGCACATACTGTACAGCAGTTCGCCTGTTTTTTTACCAAACTCTTTTTGCAAAACAATCAGAGGTATTTCTTGTAAATCCGAACAAATTTTAATGTTCATTTTCTTTAACGAGTGCATCGTCGAGTAACCGACACCCGGCAATTCTCTGACACCAATACCGCCAATGTAATCTTTTACTTGACTGTTAATTAAATAAAATTGTCCGTCAGGCTTAGCTTTCTTGGTCGCTAAACGCGCTTGCAATTTATTACCACCGAATCCAGTTGATACCGGACATCCAGTTTTCTCTTTTATTTCCCTTCTTATAATATCAGCGAATTCCAAAGCTGTTAAATTACATTCGCTAATTATTCTAGTAACATCCGCGTACATTTCGTCACAACTGACAGCTTCTATGTCTAAAGTATATGAGGCAACAGTATTGTAAAGAATATATGACACTTCTTTATATCCTTCAAAGTCATATTTTATTGTTTTTAAATTAGGACATAATTTTAATGCTTGTCCTAAAAACATTCCATTCTTAATTCCTAATTTTCTTGCTTCATATGAACATGACGCTATTTCAGCCATCGATAAAAATTCTTCATCTTTATTATTATCAACAGACGTTGGCCGACTTCCACGTGCATGTGTCACCGCAACAGGTTGACCTTTCAACTCAGGTTTATTTCTCAATCCAACGGACACAAAAAAACAATCCATATCAATATGCATTATCACGACTTTATCCTTTTCATCTTTGGGTTTTTTAAAATTTTTTTTAGGCGCGCGCTCTTTTAAATCAAACAAATCTTCATCTGAATCACTCTCATCAATAAAGTCATCGGACTTTGCTTTGTCTTGAGGTTTAGCTGCTGAAATACGATCGCTGTTGAATATCGACTCATCAGAATCTGAATCATTTAAATTATCTTTCACTGATTCATCACTGGGCTTTAGTTTTTTCAGTCGTTCTAATCCAGGATAAGAGCCGGTATTTTTAGCTCGCAATTCATTGACGTATTCTTTGAAGGTTGCACCCATTGTTGATATATGATGCAAGCGCGAGTTGTTATAGAACTCAGTTATAAATTCATCATTTTTAGAACACAACGCTGCTCCATTACGCGATAATTTATTGCTATTAATATTTTTACTAGCATGCATGATTTCGCTGTCATTTACATTAATTGCACTAGAGGTAGTTGGAATATTTTGTTTTAAATTTGAAGGACCTGGAATACTATCAAGTGACTCCTTATCTACAACTGAACTACGAGCATTAGCATCAATAAATTTATCATTTGAATTTATAACTGGCGGTATCATGGAAGATTTTTTATGTGAAGGACCTGGAAGATTAGCAACTGATACCTGTTTTTTTAAAACGGAGTCACTAGGGTCAGTATCAAGGACTTTGTCTGCTGTTTTAAGTGAAGAGTCTCCATTTACAGAACTACTGTCAACTGCTCCATGATTCTGGTTGTCATTTTTAAACTGCAACTGCGGCTGTGTCACCGACGTCGTTGAGTACAGCAAGTAGGGCCTCCAATCGAGCAATTTATTGGCGCTGATGCTGTCTGTAATCCACTCGGGTTTGCACAGAGGCAGCGGGTTTTTACTCTTACGATACTGTATTATTTTAGAGTATGGCAAATTGGATGCAATTAAATGTGTCGTACCATGAGGACGTAGGTAATGATGATAAATACCCCCGTGTTCCATCATCAGTCGCTTCAATTCGTCAGCACATGGATGTGTATAACCATTTACGAATATTGAAATTCCTTTAAACAATTTTGTTGCGCTGGTAAATTCACTGACAGCTGCCTCATCGAATTGTTCCTCGAGTTTGGCTTTTTTTGCTGCCATATACGAGCCCTAAAATTAATCATTTATTACTAAACTTATAATATATATTTAGTAATTTATTTATTTAGTAATTACCCAGTCTTCCAATCCATTTTCAGCCCAAGCTTCAATTTTTTTTTTCTTCTTTGACATTTTTCACATAGATTTTAAAAAAATAAAACTTTTTAAATGATTCTGCCGTTAGCCGATGGATTTTTTTTCAAAATGATAAATTATAAAAAAAAAATATTTTAAAAAATTGCACCTATAGATTTTTAAATTTTCTACATGTGCATTTTTTAGTTTTTTATTTTTGTTGAAAAAAAACCCGTGAATTTTAAACTGTTTGTCAACTTCAAGAGCATCTTCTTAAATGTTTCAGTAAAAACTTTTTACAATTCAAAAAAAAAAATAAATACATATTATTGTTAATTAATTACAATAATTGTTTATCAATAATATGAAAAAATATATATATCAGTGACTTTAACGACATAAACAATTGAAAACGCGTCTTAATTACCGCTCCGGGTACTTTACCCGAAAATGGCGGGAATTATTTAATTTTAATTTGTTTTTTAAATATTTCATTGTATATAAACATTTATAAAGCAAATATATATATAGATATAGACAACTGACACATAAATATGAAACTATAGTAATAAATGTGTACAGTAAGTGGCGCGCGGCAGTTAGTGGCCGGTTAGAAAATTAAGACGTAAAAAAAAAGCGGCTTTAAGTCTCTCCGACCCAAAGCTTCTCAACAACGACAACGGCGTCAAGTTCGACGGCAACCACGACAACTACAAACTACCAACGACCAACCATTACTAACCATCCACCATCGCGAGTCTCCATTTATATTAATACAAAGCTGCGAAAAAATTTTAACGTCTATCACCACCATTATCATCACCATCACCAAAACTGATATATATTTTATCCCACGGCTGCAATTGATTCAGTAAATCAAGTAAGTATGCATTTACAAGCTCACATATATTATTTATCATATATTCACTTATTATTTCAATAGTCGCGTTGCGTTGAGTTTTTTTTTCCCGTTGAAAATTTTTATCAATGATTTCGTGCGATCACGAGTAGTCGTGATGGCTATACCGGGTTATGTTGCTACAAATAACCACAAACATCAATAAATTTAGAAAATCGATAGACGAGAAATCAATATTTATGTTAAATATTTATTTATTAATTAAATATTAATATGGGAAAAAAAATAAAATGAATTTTCTGACGAAATACGAGGGGTGAATTTTCAGGGCAAAATAATAAAAATCTGTTTGTTTCAGGATGAGTGACAGTTATAATCGCGATTATAATAACAGAAGGAGACGTAGCGACAGTGGAAGTGGTGGCGGAGGTGGCAGTACCAGTGGAGGTGGTGGAGGAAGCACCAGAGGTGGTGCTGGAAGCACCAGCGGGGGTGGCGGAAGCCGCCGTGGATTTGGAGGTGGCGGAGGGGGAGGGGGTGGAGGTGGTGGTGGCGGAGGATACAGAGGATATGGAAACCGCAAATATGGAAGTGACAGTAGAGATAGACGTAATGGTGGTGGATATCAGCGTAAAGAATGGAGTAACTCATATCGCGATAGTCGCGGAAGAGATGGTTCACGTAGTAATGGTTCTTATTATGGGAGTCATGACAGACAGAGGTGAAGAAAATTCAAAATGTTTAAAATAATGTCCAAAATATGTACAATAGTTAATGCTTGTCTTGTCCAATTGTTCATTTTGTCAAATAATGTCGTATAATGCCACCTTTTCGTTCGATAAATATTTATATTGATACATTCATACAAATTATTGTCAAAGAATAAAAAGGTATCTTTTTTGAGAGCTATATTATTCATGGGTAATACACGGCATGGATCTATAATAGCTTTCATGGAATTCTTTTTTTTAAACTTCATTATTATTAATTAATTGACTTCTTTTTTTTTATTTCTTTTAGCACAACTGTCATGCATATTCAGCAACAACATGTTGGTAAGATTATTGGACGTGGGGGATCTAATATTAAAGATCTTCAAGCTCAGAGTAATGCTCGTATTAATGTAAATACATTTTTTTTTAATCTACATTATTTTTCATTTACACTGTAAAAAATTTGATCCAGAAGTCAGCAGACACTTAACAATTTTCGAATTTGTTTTTTTCAACGGCTTAATTTAAAAAAAAAAATTTTTAAATATGCACATGTAGAAAATTTAAAAAACTACCGGCGCAATTTTTTAAAATATTTTTTTTTTCTTAATTTATCGTTTTTAACGAAATTCAAAAATTATTAGAAGTCGGCTGATTTCAGTGTTACTAAAATTTGCGGAGTGGATGTGGGTTAAATCGGTAGTGAATACGGATTTAAATAAAATCCGAAATCACTCGATTTTTTACAATCTACTAATAAATAATTAATATAAATTTATTAATTTATAAATATTTTTAGATCGATAAATCTGGGTACAGAGACGGTATCCCCGTAACAATAACAGGATCACCAGAGGCTCGGCAAAAAGCTAAACATCTTATTGAAGATGTCATTAACGATAGATCATCATCATACGGCTCTGGACAAAATGATCGCGGGTCATCTTACAGTTCACGTCGAAGTGATCGAGGGCCTTATTAATCCCCGTCATTTTCATTATTAAAAAAAAGATTTAAAGATAATTGTGTGAAAAAAAAAACCACGAGGAAACTTTTAAGATAAATTCCTCATCAATTATTTGCGTGAATCTTTTACAGTAATGATGATAAGCTAACATTATAATTTTTATTATTAATATCAAGAAAAAATAAGTACAGGAAAAAAAAATAATAAAACTCATAATACAATCCAATTGAAATAAGTATTTTTAAAATAGTGGTAACGTTTTGTTAACGATCATTTAAACTCCGTGGATAGAAAAATAATAATTTATGATAACTACACGTGTGTAATTTCCTATTTTGTTTTTCAAAACAATGATACTGTATGTCAAATATGTTGTAATAATTATATTTTTTTTCTCAATTCAATAAATTTAGAAATATATGTATATCGATTATAAATTAATATTATATCTACTTGACTATTCAATTATAAATCATAAATTATAAGAAACTTTTAATAATTAGACTATAATTTTTTTTAAACAAGTAGTTATCAGTAATACGTTGAATATATATTTATATATTTTTTTTTAATCAACGGCTACGATAAAAAATATCTTTTAGGTCATCTACCAGTTATCCAAATAAATAACTTGAATCTCATATTACAATATTCGTATTGTTCTTCAACTCATTTTATTGTCTTGAGATTTAGTTCTTTTATCTTCCATTTAAAAAATAAATTTTGAGGATAAACACGTAGCAACATTTGATTCAAACTGCCCTGAGGCTTTTTGATATAAAAAAATTACCACATAGAAAATTACTGTCAGAATGAGCGACGACCAGAGCGCTGAGAGCTGATTTTATTGAAGCTTTTAAAAAACTGATTTACTTTTTAATAATTAAAGTATTTAAGTGTTTGTCTTAATGACCTCTTATTTTTTTTAAATTTAAAATTCAACTTATGATACAATTGATATTTAAACACTTGATTAAAAATAAATCAACCTATCAATTTCCAGTGTAAAAATTCAATTTTAAATAAATAAAATAAAATATTAAGTATGCGTTTATTTACTTACCATGACTGGAAAATTGCACGTACCTGGATCACTTTAGCTAATTTTCTGCAGCAGCTGCCTTCTATTGTCACTCTCAAGTTCATTTTAAAAAACTTCAAAAATCAACTTTGTTAAAATTAAACACAATTTAGTCACTTGCAAAACTAATGTCAAATTTAAAATTAATTTTCATATCAACACTTTTTAAAAATATTCAAACACTTGACACTTGTCACCACTAAAACTTTCTTATAACAATTAATAATTAATTAAATATAATTTACACTTTTCACTACACGACATTAAATATTTTAAAATGAGTGTAAATGTAGCAAACATCAGACATTTTGAATTATAAATAATTAATAAAATTAAATTTTTAAAAAATGCCCATTTTAAAAATTTAAAAATTAATAAGTGCATTTTTAAAATAATTAACTATTTATTTATAGTTTTAAATTTGTCTGATGTCTGCTACATTCACACTTATGTGAATGTAACTGACAAGTGGGAATTTAAAAAATTTTTAAGTACATAAATAAAATACAAGAATAAAAATTAAGAAATGGGTATTTAGATCAATGAAAAATCCATACGCGCATTTTTTTAAATTTCATTACTTTAATTAATTTATTTATTTATTTAAAATTCATAAAATGTCTTTTGTCTGCTACATTCACACTCATAAATGTAGCAGACATGAGACAATTCATAAATTATAAATAAATAATTAAATTTAAAAAATGCGCGCTGATTTTTCATTTATTTAAATACGCGTTTTTTAATTTTTATCCTACTCACATTTTATTTATTCAAATAATAAAAAATTTCTAATTGTCAGTAACATTCACACTCATGTTCAAAATAATGAGCACAAGAATAAGATGCAACTGCTTCGTTAACTTAGTCAGCGTCCTCAAAATTCAAACGTTCAGTCGATAAAAAAAATACAAATCCCCCCTCCGATTCAGGAAACATCAGCTTCCTGCTTCCTTTCTTTCCCACCTTAGCCTCGACGCATGCGCACGCGCAAATCATCAAAGATCTTTGTTCCTCGTTTGCTTGTATCCATCCGGGTACCGGCGTTTCAATTTCAATTTTGATTGGCAACTGGTATTTTACATCACCACCACCATTTGCTACCGCACGTGAGCAAAACAACTTTAAATTTATTAACGAATAAAAAAATTAACAAACATTTAATTTTATTTTTTCTATCTTGTAACAATAATTTGTAACGTAAGTATTATTTTATTTGTCTTTACATCTACAGAAACTCGAAACAAATAATTGTTATACATTTTATTTTTTTTACGTATTAAATTTAATAGTCTAGATATTTTAAGTACCAAGAAGAGGTCATATTACAAATTCGTAGAAAAACTCTAGAATAAATTCTAACCTTGAAACATTTTTTAAAATACATAATTAACTAATAAACTTTGAATAATTTGTTGATGATTACAAATTTAAATTTAATAAAATTATTTATTAGGATGGGAGATTATGGTGGGAACAGACCTAGAGGAGGTGGCAGAGGTGGGAACAGAGGAAATAATGACGGTTATCAACGACGCGAATGGACAAATTCAAATCGCGATAATAACCAAGGACGAGAGTCACGAAATAGTAATTCCAGTTACGGTGGCCAGGGATCTCAGGAGTCGATAACGATTCAAATCCAGCAAAGACACGTTGGTAAAATAATTGGACGTGGAGGGTCAACTATAAAAGATCTCCAGGCTCAGTCCGGTGCCCATATCAATGTAAGTACTGGGTTGTCAGTTGAATAATGGGTTGTCAGAGAATAATATTTAAAATTTTGTTTTTGTACAGATTGACAAGGCTCAAGATGGGGAGAATACGTCGGTTAAAATAACAGGAAGTGATGAGTCAAGAGAAAAAGCTCAGCAGATGATTAATGATCTGATTAATGAGAGTTCATCATATGGATCTGGACAAGGTGACAGACAGTCGTATGGATCGAGACAAAATGATGGACAGTCCTATGGATCAAGACAAAATGATGGACAGTCTTATGGATCAAGACAAAATGATGGACAGTCTTATGGATCAAGACAAAATGACGGACAGTCTTATGGTTCGAGGTATAATGATGGACAGTCATATGAATCATCGTATGATAATCAGCAGAATCAAAATTACAGTCGCCAAGATTCTTCATCAGCTCAGTATGATAATTGGCAGCAGCCGGCGCCAGCACAGCAGCAATCAAACTTTTCATCTCAACCCCAAAAACAAGAACGCGATGTTCTAGATTTCGGTGACTTTGACTGGACTTCTGTGAACGAGGAACAGAAAGAATTTGAACGGAAACGTTGGAAGGACTTGAAACCACTCAAAAAAAATTTTTACAACGAAGATCCAGAGGTCGCTAACATGTCTCCAGAAGAAGTTGCCAAAATTCGTCTGTCTAAAAATAATATCGACTGTCGCCGCATGCTCGAGGATGAGGCCGACCCCTCGAACTACAAGGTTCCAAACCCCGTGACTAAATTTGAGCATGCGTTTCATGATTACCCAGAAATCCTTGAAGAAATTCGTAAGCAAGGATTCAAAGAGCCCAGTCCAATTCAGTGTCAAGCATGGCCTGTCTTATTAAGCGGTAAGGATTTGATTGGCATCGCCCAAACTGGTACCGGTAAAACTCTTGCATTCTTGCTGCCGGCTCTAATTCACATCGACGGTCAAGAAACTCCGCGCGAGAAACGTGTCGGTCCTAATGTCATGATAATGGCGCCGACAAGAGAGTTGGCGCTGCAAATTTTCAGCGAAGTCAAGAAGTACAGTTACCGTGGCATCAAAGCTACATGTCTTTACGGCGGTGGGAGTCGCAAAGAGCAAGTCAGCAGCATCGAGAAGGGAGTAAATATTGTCATTGCCACTCCCGGTAGATTAAATGATCTGGTGATGGCTGGTACTTTGAATGTCAGCGAAATAAGTTATATTGTTCTCGACGAAGCCGACAGAATGCTGGACATGGGGTTCGAGCCGCAGATTCGTAAAGCTCTGATCGATGTCCGTCCTGATCGTCAGACTGTCATGACTAGGTATTTTTATTTTTCTAATTGTCATTATTATTAATTGTGGCTTGAATATTTTGTTAAATAATAAATTTATTTATTTATTCAAGTGCAACATGGCCAGATGGAGTTAGACGTTTAGTAAATTCGTACATGAATGATCCAGTTCAAGTATACGTTGGATCTCTAGACTTGGCTGCTACACATTCAGTGCGACAGACTATTTTAATTGTTGATGAATCTGAGAAAACTCAACATGTAAGTTTAATTAAGCTCTTAAATTATCATTAATTAATTAATTAATAACGAGCAACCTGCAGTCACTACGTTACTGCCCGAGTTTATTTTAATTATCATTGAAATTTAATGAGACAAATCTCATTAATTCAAAATTTAAACTTCTCTCTTAATAATATCGATAATAATAAATGTTAATCTTTTTAGCTCCATGAATTTTTTCAAAGTATGGGAGAGAAAGACAAAGCGATGGTCTTTTTCGGGAAGAAAGCGCGAGTTGATGACTTAGCAAGTGAACTTGCATTGGCTGGAGTTACAGCCCAAAGTATTCACGGTGGACGTGATCAATTGGATCGAGAGCAAGCTCTGGCGGACTTGAAATCCGGAGAAGTTAAAATACTTCTCGCTACAGATGTTGCGAGTCGTGGTATTGATATTGAAGATATCACGTAAGTATCAGACATCTAGAGTAAAAATCCGTAAATTTTTATTGTACAGTAAAATTATGAATTTATTATTTAGGTATGTATTTAATTATGACTTTCCACGTGATATTGAAGAGTACGTTCATCGTGTGGGTCGTACCGGACGCGCTGGTCGATCTGGTGAAAGTATAAGTCTCGTTACTCGGGGAGATTGGGCTGTTGCTAAAAACCTTATTTCTATTTTAGAAGAAGCTAGTCAGGTAATATTATAAAACCTCTTAAACAAACTCACAACTCAATCAATTGATTTATTGATAATAATAATAATTTATTTAATAGGAAGTACCTGAAGAATTATATAAAATGACCGAACGTTACGACGCATGGAAAGATCGTAAAGCACAAGAGAAAGATAATGCTCGTATCGATGCTCACGGAGGAGGTGGACGTTTTGGTGGCGGTGGTGGACGAGGCGGAGGTGGTGGTGGCTGGGGTGGAGGCGGTGGTGGAGGTAGACGCGGTGGTGGTCGAGGCCGTAATAATTATTCTAGTTCATTTTACTGATTACCACAGTTTATTATTAGCTTAACTTCTGTATTAAAAGTCATGTGGATTTTTAAACAGAAAAAACTTAAAAACATTCGTCAATTAATATTTAAAGACTGCTTCATGTCAAAGTACAAATAAATGTGTAACAACACATGAAGGTAAAAGACCCAGTACCCAATCAGGGAACTAGTACCTGATCTGGTACTAGTTCCGTGATTGGGTACTGGGTCTTACCTTACTTAAAATTATTATTTTTCAGTATTAGTATATTATGATTATTAAATATTTATAATAATATATTAATATATTGTTAAATGTTGATGATTGTTTAGATTATATTAGATTAACCATCTAAGTCTTCCAGTCATTCGCATTAATTTATTTTATGTTGATCAACTTAGATTTATTTATAATTAGATTCTAATTAGTTTTGTACGATATTTAGCAGAATTTAACGAATGTTTAAAAATTATTTTTTTTTCATTTAATATATATTTATGTGCATCATTAAGATGTTTATTTAAAGTCACTAATTACTTTTCCTACTTAATTACTTGAGACTCGATTAAGAGTTATTATTATTATATTTATATTATATTTAATTACCTTTTCTATTTGACTTGATGCAAAGCTGTGTATTGTTTAATAAATAAAAATATATTAAATATATTTTTATATCAATACTCGTATCGTTTTATTTTAAATCATTTATTTATAAAACAATTACAACATTTTAATTATATTTATCGTTACAATTAGTTTTGTGTTTGCAGAAATACAAAAGTGAGTTGTACAGTACAAGAGATTTTAATTGATTATTTAAAAAATAATCTCTCGTTTTTTTTTTTTTAACATTAGTTATATATAAGGTCAATTAATTTATGATATAATAATATTTTGTGACAGTAGGATTTTGATTTTAAAATTAAGTATAATTAAAATTTAACTTTTAAAATTCTAAGTCGTAAGTTTAAAATTATGACAGTTAATTTTAAAATAAATATTATAAGTTAATAGTAAAGTTTTAAGTAAGGTAAAAAAATAATCGTAAGTTTAGAAAAAATATAAAAACGGTATAATAAAACAAATACTTGCGTTCGTATGAAAAATCCATTTATAAAATAAAATTTAATTAAAAATTCCACTAAATTTATATTTTTATTTTTGATTAAATACTCAGCTGAGTAAAATTATTTTTAAAAAATGGTTAGTGGTAAACTTTGAAATTACGCGCTCCGGTATATTTTTCGGCGAATAGTTTTCCACCTTGTGAGGGGGTAGAAAATGCAAGATCATCTACGGACATGATGTAGCCGTAATAGTAGTTGGATCTATAAAAAAGGAAATGATAAAGATGATAAATTACATATATAAATACACAGAAAGAAGTAGGCAATACTGGTTACTATTCTGGATAATACTCAGTTACATCTCAAATTACATTGGGTAGTCTGTAGTTTTTTTTTACTTCAGGTGTAACTGCCCAAGCAAGACTTTCTGGTCAGAAAGTTGGTGTAAATTAAATGCAATCAAGTTGATGACAATTTTCAGCTTTTGTAACTGTTGACTACAAGTTGTGACCAACTTTCTGACAAAATTGAAGTCAACTTTCTCAGAAAGTTGGTGACTAGTTGCCGTCAATTTATGGAAATGAAAATTTTTGCGGTCAACTTGGCAACAAGTTGCTGCAGTAGATTGTCTCTGGCTTGCTGTCAGCTTGGCTATGAGTATAATCTGGCATAGCATCCAGTACGAGCTTGTTTTTTCCATGTGGATGGTAAATATGAATATGTTATTTGAAAATTACCTGAGGATATTTAATAATTTTCTAGCAATTCCTTGTCTACGATGACTCAAAGCAGTCCAGATAACATTGACACCACATTTAGCAGGCGAGGGTGTCTCTTCACAACAGTCTAAATCAATGAGTTCAGGTATCATTCTGTAAGCCTCTTTAATACTTTCAGCAACTAGTACACCGACGATACATTTATTTCGCACATAGAAGTAAATCTGTGACAGTGAAAAATTTATTTATTCATCTATTTATCAATTAATTTAATAATATAATTACCTTTCTATTTTGACAGTTAGATATATCGATGTCATGTAAGCCTAGATCTTGATTTATCAACTCAATTATCTCTTCAACTTTCTTCCAACAGTGCTTGGGATCATTTGGCTCTAGTGTAATGATTCGGCTGTCGGAAAATGGATCTTGGTAGACCACGTGTTCATTTTTCCACCCCTGTAAAAAAAAATAAATTAACAAAATTGTAGCACATAAATTATTTATGATGTAGTAAGTGAATAAAAATAGTAATTACATTGAATCGTAATTTACGAATACTGTTGTGGAATATCAAGTGAGCGTTTTCATCTTCTGGTTCTCCGATCTGATAGACAACACCGCATTCATTACACTGCGTCGTACCAAAACGTTTTTGTCCAGCATCCAATTGGTACTGATCACTTCCGCCATTAAGTTTTGTCGATAATTGCCATCCATGTGGACGTTTAATACCACGGCTAGTTTTTTTAGTCTCTCTAAAATCAAAAAGAAATTGTAAAATGAATAAATATTCTATAGAAATTTTTTCAGATGTCAAGTTCAATGTCCCGAGTAAAAATATAAGGAAAAGACTTTTAGAAATTCTATTCTTCAATAAGTCATTTTCTTATGCACGTAAAATTTTGTAAATTGCGGAAAGCCTTAAATAAATATTAATTGAATATTAAATACTTACTCAAATAGCTCAATATTACTAGAGAACCCTTTAGTAAATAATGGGAATAATTTTTGATTAGCTTCTTTGCTCGCGCCAGGATCTTGATCTTTCTTAGCAGCCTGGTCTTCAATGTTCATTTCTGAAGTCATGGAGCTGAGAACGCTGGCCGGGGACATAAGAAGTCCATCACCGCGAACACTGCGTTGGAGTTTAAGCGGCGAGCGATTGTTGACGTTAGCTTTCGCCAAAGACTCCATGTTGTCGTAATCGTCGTCGGCCCAATCGTCCTCCAAAACTTTCAGCAAGTCAGCGACATCTTTTTCAATGATATTTTCATCAATAGCTGGCTCGTCAACCGTCAAATCAGACGCGTCCATCGTCACCGTCGTCTCCAGTCTCGGTTTCTTACTGACATGTTTGCCTTTCTTCTGTTGCAGAGCAAATTTCCCATCTGAAACCTTCAATTTAATGTTGTCGTTCACTGTAACAGTAGCAACGTGACGGGGTTTTATTGTTCTGTTAGTTTTGAAAAATCGTTTGCTAGGATCTTCGCGCACTGGCGACATTGGAATTTCTTTTTCCTTAACTGGAATTTTAAATCCGCTTGTCTCCATCGGTTCGTTTTCTTTTTCTACTTCACCAGCCGCTAAATAAATATTCTCGTTAACGTCACCATCGACAGCCGCAGGCACAATCTCTTGCTGCTGATGACGTTCGTCAGCACCAGCTGATTTACTTGTCCCAGGTGACTTTTTATGGAGCGAATCGTTAGCGTCAACGCGACGTTTGACTTTAGGTTTCTTGATACCATGTCTGACACCAGCATTTATTTGACCAAAACGTGACCTACGAGACCCGGATTTTCTCTGTGACGGCAAACTATGACGTTTTTTAATCTCCTTTTCAATAGGTCTCCAGCCAAAGCCAAATGAGTGACGTTTCTTGTCATCGCTAACACAACTGTTGTAAAATGATTTCGTGCTAAGTGGCGCAAATTGCGGTGGCGGGCTTTTTTCCTCAGGAAACAGTGAAGCTCTTGCTTTGGGTATTGAATAATTTTCATCAGTCTTCAATAATTTAACGCCACTGTGCATGAATGATGATGACGACTCATTGAGATGTCTTTTGGTAGCTGCTATTTTTGCAGCTTTCAGTGGTTCTGGAGATGATCCATCAGTAGACTCTTGAGTGCAAATAGACTTGCGTCTGTGCAAACGCGGTACTGATGCTTCTTTGAACACAGAACCAAGCGGTGTGATGAGTTTACGCTCATGGTAATTTTCCTTCTGAGGTGTCTCATCACATCTATCTTTTTGGGGAGTCTCTGGAACTATTTCATCATCCAGATAACCATCGACAACAGTTGTGCTGGCGTCCCTAGGTGTCTCGGGGATAATGTTGTCGAATAAAGGCCGGCGTTTTGGTGTACTTGAGCTCGATGAAGATTTAGATGGCGAGTTTAAACTGAAACGACGTCGTGGTGTTGAACGTGCGTTCCGGGTCAGTCTTTTGAGCGAGCTGAAGGGTGACAGGCCATGATTATCACGAGTGCATGATGCCGGGCGCAGTCGGTCCCACGTAAGACTCATCAGACGTGGAGACTTCTCCGGTGTCGTGAACGGGGAATCGTACTGGCGTCCTGGAGAACTTTCGCAGCTGCTATCAGTGACAGCCAGCGGTGACATTGGGCCTAGATCAGATTCATCTTCCGACCCATTGACGGTATTCTTACCCCGTACTTCGGTTTGAAATAAATTTCTTTTGGTTGAACTTACACTCTGGGTGTTAAATAGTTTTTTTTGAAGCCTCTTTGGAGTACTCAGCGAATCGCCTTGACCACTATCACTTGATGACAGCATTTTTATTTTTTCAGTGATCGATCACGACCTAGTGTTAAAAAAATTCAATTTATTAATTATTTATCTCATTGATAATTGATAATTAATAATCAATAAATAAACACCAATATTTTAATTTTTCTTTTTAAATTTGAAATTGAAAATTCAAATGGTCATAAAAATTAATTTGTAAATAAAAAATGATAGAAAAAATTTCGCGGCACAATGACCTAACCACAAATGATATAATAATTAATTAAATATATAAACTTACCACTTTATATTTGTCTACACCAAAATTAATATTTTCTTGGCTATAATTATTTATTTATGTAACTTTAGGTAATTAATTAGGTATTGTTTTATGAGATAAGTCTAAATAACTTTATAGAAAAGTTGTTAGCGTTTTTTAACTGCGACTGTTGACAATGTCCGTTACAACGCTGTGCTGTTTTCCCTCTATTTTTAAACGCTGCTACCAACACTTTCAATTAAAAACTTTAATTTTATGTACAGTCGGACCTGCTTATAAGACTATATTGCTGTCTTTTTTATAAATCAGGTATCGCGATAGTTTGAGAGAGAAACTAATAGTCTTATAAGCAGGTCCGACTGTACTTATGATAAAACAGATTAGTAACATAAATTTTATGTTGGTAATGCATTTAATTAATTATTTGCTTGTAAGTGAAATTAATAATTTTTGTTTTACTCAAACTTTTATTTAAAAATATTGAAGAACCAACCGAAGTAACTGATAGTAATTTAATTTATCGTTACATTATATTTAATTTACCCGAGTAACGCATTCAGCAAATAGATAACTATATATTTTATATATATTAAATACTTATTAATTTACAACGAGAAATTAATTTGTGATTCAACTGAATTTCGGTTTGGAAAATAAAAACTCAAGTTGGGACAGATACAACACTATTCTAAACATCTCTACTCAAATGGTACGTAGACATCATTATTCGTCGACATGTATATTCAACACAACTTTATTCATCAGTATATACTTATAGCGACACCTATGTTGATAAAAATATGAATTCACCTCATGCTTATTCAGAATCACGTGAATTCACAATCATCTTTATTCCATTATTTTGTATGGACGAAATAAAAATCGAACGAAATATGAAAAATAAATAAAATCAATACAGATAACTTTGAAATTGAAGAATTAAATATACTTATTAAATGAAATACAATTGTAAATTACATGGTATAGATACAGGATTACTCAAAACTTCTTTACTCAAGACCACGGACAACATCTTTATTCAGCGACAATTATATTCAGAGACAACTGTACTCAATAATATAGATTTTTATGAGTATAGTTCACTTCATAAATATATCATGCTTACTCACAGGCATTTATATTCAAAGGCATCTTTACTCAAATGTATCTACAAGTGATAAGAACTGTCGATAAAGAAAAAATGCGTTAAAATGCGGACCGTAGTCCTGTGTCTTGAAGCTTCTCTTGCAGTCACGGGAATCTCCCTGTCTCGAAGCTTCTCTTGCAGTCACGGGAATCTCCCTGTCTCGAAGCTTCTCTTGCAGTCACGGGAATCTCCCTGTCTCGAAGCTTCTCTTGCAGTCACGGGAATCTCCCTGTCTCGAAGCTTCTCTTGCAGTCACGGGATTCTCCCTGTCTCGAAGCTTCTCTTGCAGTCACGGGAATCTCCCTGTCTCGAAGCTTCTCTTGCAGTCACGGGAATCTCCCTGTCTCGAAGCTTCTCTTGCAGTCACGGGATTCTCCCTGTCTCGAAGCTTCTCTTGCAGTCACGGGAATCTCCCTGTCTCGAAGCTTCTCTTGCAGTCACGGGAATCTCCCTGTCTCGAAGCTTCTCTTGCAGTCACGGGATTCTCCCTGTCTCGAAGCTTCTCTTGCAGTCACGGGAATCTCCCTGTCTCGAAGCTTCTCTTGCAGTCACGGGAATCTCCCTGTCTCGAAGCTTCTCTTGCAGTCACGGGAATCTCCCTGTCTCGAAGCTTCTCTTGCAGTCACGGGAATCTCCCTGTCTCGAAGCTTCTCTTGCAGTCACGGGAATCTCCCTGTCTCGAAGCTTCTCTTGCAGTCAGGGGAATCTCCCTGTCTCGAAGCTTCTCTTGCAGTCACGGGATTCTCCCTGTCTCGAAGCTTCTCTTGCAGTCACGGGAATCTCCCTGTCTCGAAGCTTCTCTTGCAGTCACGGGAATCTCCCTGTCTCGAAGCTTCTCTTGCAGTCACGGGATTCTCCCTGTCTCGAAGCTTCTCTTGCAGTCACGGGAATCTCCCTGTCTCGAAGCTTCTCTTGCAGTCACGGGAATCTCCCTGTCTCGAAGCTTCTCTTGCAGTCACGGGAATCTCCCTGTCTCGAAGCTTCTCTTACAGTCACGGGAATCTCCCTGTCTCGAAGCTTCTCTTGCAGTCACGGGAATCTCCCTGTCTCGAAGCTTCTCTTGCAGTCACGGGAATCTCCCTGTCTCGAAGCTTCTCTTGCAGTCACGGGAATCTCCCTGTCTCGAAGCTTCTCTTGCAGTCACGGGAATCTCCCTGTCTCGAAGCTTCTCTTGCAGTCACGGGATTCTCCCTGTCTCGAAGCTTCTCTTGCAGTCACGGGAATCTCCCTGTCTCGAAGCTTCTCTTGCAGTCACGGGAATCTCCCTGTCTTGAAGCTTCTCTTGCAGTCAGGGGAAGTCCCCTGTTTCAAAGCTTCTCTTACAGTCACGGGAATCTCCCTGTCTCGAAGCTTCTCTTGCAGTCAGGGGAATCTCCCTGTCTCGAAGCTTCTCTTGCAGTCACGGGAATCTCCCTGTCTCGAAGCTTCTCTTGCAGTCACGGGAATCTCCCTGTCTCGAAGCTTCTCTTGCAGTCACGGGAATCTCCCTGTCTCGAAGCTTCTCTTGCAGTCACGGGAATCTCCCTGTCTCGAAGATTCTCTTGCAGTCACGGGAATTTCCCTGTCTCGAAGCTTCTCTTGCAGTCACGGGATTCTCCCTGTCTCGAAGCTTCTCTTGCAGTCACGGGAATCTCCCTGTCTCGAAGCTTCTCTTGCAGTCACGGGAATCTCCCTGTCTCGAAGCTTCTCTTGCAGTCACGGGAATCTCCCTGTCTCGAAGCTTCTCTTGCAGTCACGGGAATCTCCCTGTCTCGAAGCTTCTCTTGCAGTCACGGGAATCTCCCTGTCTCGAAGCTTCTCTTGCAGTCACGGGAATTTCCCTGTCTCGAAGCTTCTCTTGCAGTCACGGGAATCTCCCTTGGATTTAATGGATTTAAATTACATTGGATTTAAATTATTGGATTTAAATTACATTGATATTTATTCAAACAGACTATTAGTAACGTTTTGGAAGACAGCATTTATTTTTTAAAAGTTATCTAATAAAATATCCTGTTTAAATTGTCAATAACTAAATTTAATAATTTAAATTTCCCGGTTGATTTTAGCGGAACCCGCCATGTTCAAACTACGGGATTCAAAGTAAAATAATACTGCGCAGATAAGTTAAACGGAGACTGCGCATTCAAAACGCATTAGTGCTTCAACACAACACTCTCACCCTCTTCTCGAGTATGGTGTCGATGCCATCTCATCAGTAAGTCAATTCCCGCCATTACGCGGTATCTTCATATTAATAAATAAATATAAATCATCATCAATCCAAACCAATTCATCATGACGGACAATCGTAAGTAAAAAAATAATTATCACTTGTTACTCTAAATCCTTCAATTTCGCAATTTGCCTACTCTACAATAACTAATTTCTGTAAGCTAACGTCCAAAAAAAAAAATACGCCGCATCAGTTAGTTATCGATTTATCACAAGTGTTTAAAAAAATTTATTCATATTAAAATATATGATTATTTAGCTAAATATTAAATTGTACTTTGATATTTGTATTTGTCAGTTGATAATAATCCACCATGTTTGTGCTGGTGGATGTGTATCATCTGCACAAAATGGCTACAAATAAGAATCTCCATTTTTATTTTTATTAATTCAATCGAAAAATTATTGTCAATCAGCTATTGATTTAATTGATTACTCATAACTTAAGATTTGCTTCTCATTGGCTGACTGATTTATTTATTTATTTTTTTCTATAAATAGAATACTCAAACTATCAGCAGCAGAACTATAACCAGTACAGCCAGCCGCCGCCGAGCAGTGATCAGGATACATCGTATCCACCACCATCAACCGGGAGCTCATCAAATTACAACCAGTACAGCCAACCTCCACCAACCAGTGGTGGTAATTACGGCAACTACAATACTGGTGGCTACGGTAGCACTGGACAGGACTACAATTCGTCCGGCCAGGGCCAAGGAAATTACTCAAGCAACTACGGAGGTAGTGCTGGTGCTGGGAATAACCCTAGTCCTGGTGGCAACAACTACGGCAGCAGTTACGGAGGAAGTGGAGGAGGAGGCGGTGGTGGTGGAGGCGGAAACTATCGGGGTAATTCCGGAAGCAGTGGATACGGAGGTATATTTATTGTTTATGTTTAATTTTAAATACATTTAAGTAAATGGACCAGTTTTTAATTCTTGCACTTGAGTTTTAAAGTAAATGTGCTTTTATTACTCAGTAATTTTTACTGGAACAAAAAAGTCATTTCCTGATAATCCTTAGTAGTTTTGATTAATAGAAAGTAGGGATTTCATTTTTTTTAGTCGGAATCTTGAAGATTTGACTGAACTTAGATTTCTAATGCTGATATTTTTATCACAGTTTGAAATTATGATTAAATATATACGTATATGATGTTAAGGATTAAAGTAGAATAAACATCCGGTTTCCACCCCCGTTGAAAACTTGCCCTATAAATCGTTAAGAAATCAATATAACGGAGTTACAAAAACTTTTTAAAATCTATTTCCTGAATGAGAAAAAAAATAATCAGCTGTTGTAAAGTTTGTTTGTCAAAAATATATAGGAGTGGGAGGGGTAGATACTAGTAAGGGTTAGCAATGTGGTACCTGAATAATATATTACACACCTAGGGAGGAAAGTAGGACATTCGTGTGTAATTGTCTAAAGCCGGTGAGAATGATAAACACGTGGGTGACGTCCTGTCTTCCTCCATAGTGAATATAATTTTTCCCCAAATCCACCTGAAAGTTTAAATTTTTGCCTCTGCTGCTAAGAAAGTAGCGCATGCGCTAATTTTTATCATTCGTTTTCTCAAAAAATAAATAAACTTCCCTCTAAACAGGGCAGGAATTTAAACTTTCGGCACTAGAGGTACCATTTTGTGGCCACTTTATTTTAATTAATGAAAAAGAGTAAAGTAACATTTCTCTATTAATAGTTAAACAAAAGTATCTTTAGACATGTTTAAAAAATAATTGTTATGTCTTACGAATGAATTTATTTAAATTTTTTAAGTAGCCAAAAATGGTACCTCTATCCAACGGTGAAAGTTATTTGCCCTCATTAAGAAACTGTGCCATTTACTTACTCTCTTAAAATGAATCAGTGAATATTCACTAATTAGCAGGACTTTTCACTGATTAATTTTAAGAAGTATGATTAAATATTTTTCTAAGCAAAAAAAAAAAAAATAATTTAAAGGCCAAGGAGGTGGTGGCGGTGGAAGATACGGAAGTGACCGCGGTAGCTACGGCGATCGGTCAAGCGGTGGAGGTGGTGGCGGTGGTTACAAGTAAGTTATTATTTTTCAATATCATAACTCTTGCGTCGCGTCAAAAGTAATAATAAATAAAAGCGGATTGAGTTTATCCGTAAGCTAATTATCTCTGTCTAAATGACACGACGGCTGGTCACAAAGGTATTTTGTCAGAGTATTAAATATTAATAATAATAAAAACAATCTTCAAAATAATTGATCTGCAAAAATAAAAAAAATGGTTGATCTGCCTTCTGGGCGTTAATGTGTTTGTAAGTGTGCCTACAGGTTTTTATCGCACAAGTATTGATGGTATTTTTATATATAAAAGGTAATAATTACAAGGTTGTATACGACAAATTGACGTAAATCGATGATGCTAGTGGTTGGTTCAACGAATAAGTATATTGTTTTCATATACTTTATACTATACTACTACTACTACTCCTACTATTTAAATATATACTTGTACATCTATTATTATTTTTCTTCCATACACAAGGTATTTTAATCTCCCATATTTTATTCACAATAATCGTGTAAAGTTGTCTTGTTTATAAGCAAACCTGAGCTTTACACATCATCAGGTTGATAGTTGACATAATTATTAAAATAATTAATCAACTATAGAACTAGATTAACGTTAATTGCAATAACGATTACCTGACTCGATAAATGGAATGCGATAAATAATTAATCCTACACTCCCTATACATTTTAGTGCTTCAACGCTTTCTATTTTTTTTTTTTTTTACTTTAAATCATAATGAAACTTTTTAAAATAAAACACTTACATATTTATTATATATAATTATTGTTGCTGTTTATGCTAAATGCGTTAACGTCAAATAAAATATATAAAACAAGTAACGTTTTTATAAAATGGGATCTATCAACGTTTTGTTTAATTATAAAGAAAGCAAGTACTGACGTACAACACATCGATGTTATTCAATTGAATCGTATGACGACTTTTCAATTAACTTGACATTCATTATTTTTTATTCAAATTTTATTGACATTGATATTGATAACGATAACGAGATTATATATGAGTAGTCTGTCATTTGAGTCATGAGTAATTCAGTATTCAGATTTTGTTAACAGACGGGTTTTAAATTTTTAGTTGGTAAATAGAGTAATGCATGTAATTTAAATGAAATTTTGAATGGAGATGACTGATGACTGGACGGACGGACGATGTTGATGGACACTGAATCATGAATAGAATTTGTTTTATAATGTGAAAGTCAGATGACATTTAGACAGTAGTAGGTGGTACATCAAGAAGACAGAAGGGGGTGGCATCCAGCATATGAATCGCCACGCATCAAACAATCGATCAATCTGTTCCCCATGAGTCGTCTCATTGGTTAATCTGCTTCTGTGTTTTAGCAGTGGCGGTGGCCGTGGTGGTTATAACAAAGGTAAATGCACCAGACTGCCTGTACTAGTCTGGTGCTATTCACGCATTCACTCTAATATTTAAAATTTTAAATAAATACTCGGTTACTATACTTTATTATATGAAAGGGCTGCTTTATTATTATTTAACTCTTGATTCAGGTCATCACAGCTTTAGTTTTTTTTTTTTTTTTTTACTATTGGGATTTATGTAATTTAAAGTATAAGGTAAAAGACCCTAAACCCGGTCAGTACGATTAGTCGCTCACTTTAACTGATTAGTGTTTTTATATCTATAAGAGTATGACGTATCAAAGCTTTTTATGCTTTATTATAAATTTAAAATAAGTGACTGTTTTCAAAATCGCGCTCAAAATAAAGTCATATATTTTATAAATTATTCTCCAAATCAATAAACTTATCAATTGATGTCTGAGCGAGTATCGATCGAGTAATGGGACACAACTTTTAGTGAGCGACTATGAAAACACTCACGAGCTTTTTTTAAAAAATTAATAATTAATTATCAACATTATTTATAAAATTTAAATTTTATTCTAGTATTTAAAACAACAAAAAAAAATATTAAAGAAATGATTTTTCATTTAATTTAAGAATTTATATTGAGTGATTTAATTTTACTCCAATTAAAAGTGAGCGGGTATGGGCCCTTTACCTTAAATATATAAGGGAATAATATTTCAACTTTGAAATTTATTTTTAAATATTTGTTAAGATACTTCGACTCCTTAATTTTTTAATAAATTATAATCATTGGTAATTAAAAAAATATTAATTAGTTTTTTTTTTAATTTTAATTTTGTAAATTTTTTTTTATGAGTTGCATTGGAAGTTAAGTATTTTTTTTTTCTACACAAAGTAAATAGTATTGATAGGAAATTTCTCTAATATTAAAATTAGTTAATTAAAGAAGTGAAGAAGCAGCTGATGAAAAAAAACGTATGACAAAAAATTAAAGGATTTATAAAATACCCATGAGTTTAAACAAAAGGCTTTAGTATTTTGTTCGCAGCCCTTTTATATGTTAAGCTGCAACCTAGTGTTGGTTTTTTTTTTTTATTAAACAAATGGAAACTGAAAAACGAATTTATAATTTATAAATAAGTGTATGAGTAATTGATTTAAATGAGTTTGGCTTCCGGATGTTTTAAAATAATTTATAGAAATTGGTGTTTCCCGTACTTTTTTAAATTTCAAAATTACGTTGACAATTGCGCGCTAAAAATAATTAAGTCTAACTAAAAATACATTTTTTAAAAATTAAATTAAGATAATCCTGAGTGTGTAGTAACGTATTAGGTAGGCGATGTTTGAGTATAATGAAGTAATAATATGTGGTCAATAAAAATGTTATTGGCGAGGCTTTACGTACATCGTATGGTTAATAATTCAAAAGTAATCAGCCCACACTAATGTGGCTTATAAATAGTTAAGAGTAATTATACATGATGATAATTATTAATTATTATCATAATCATCATTCGAATATTTTCAGATGGTCAAAGTGATTAATATATTTATCTAATAAAATGAAATAAAAAAAATATATATAAAATATAATAACTAAGGGATAACTTCAGTAATGACGTTTATTTTTATTTTATAATTTTAAATAAATAAGTCGACAATTATTTACTTACAATGAACATGGAAGCGTATTTTAAAAACGGTCATCATATTCAAATGGATTTCGGCATTTGCGGATTTTTATAATTTTATAAAATAATAAATAATAATTCGTACAGAGTAGAGTGACAGTGATAGATTTTAACGGATTATCAATTGTTGTTAGGATTTTAAATTTGAATTAAGACAGAATTTAAGATAAATTGTGTTACAGGAGGATTCGGTGATTCCAATGGCGGTGGCGGTGGCAGTGACAGGATGGTCGTTCAAGAGGACACAGTCTTTGTTTCCGGGATGAATACTGACATCACTGAAGATGAAATTTGCCAACATTTTGGTGCAATTGGACTTATCAAGGTTTGTTTATTTATATTACAAATTAGATATTTAGAATTATTTGAATAATTTTAAATTTCGCGCTGAAATTCATGCCCATTCATCCGTTTGTTTGAAAATTCGATGCAAACACGAATCGCACACCCCTAATTAGTAAAACTTGGGTAGTCATGTAGGGACTGCAGGTTTCTATATATATTTTAATTGTTGATTGTTTGCTTATGATAATTTTCAGAATGACAAACGTACAGGAAAACCAAAAATATGGATGTACAAAGATAAAAGCACTGGAAAATCAAAAGGAGAAGCTACGGTGACTTACGATGATCAAGCAGCAGCACACTCAGCTATTGAGTGGTTCAATGGCAAGCAATTCAAGGGTAGCACGATCAAAGTCCAGATAGCACAGCACAAGAGCAGCTGGCAGGGAAGCCGTGGCAGTGGTGGCGGCGGCGGAGGCAGATCCGGTGGAGGCGGTGGCGGTGGAGGACGAGGACGCGGTGGATTCGGTGGTGGACGCGATCGCGATGACAGTCGTGGAGATGATCGTGGTGGCCGCGATGGTGGTGGTGGTGGTGGTGGACGGGGTGGCGACTGGAGATGTCCTAATCCTGACTGTGGCAACACCAATTTCGCTTGGCGTGACGAGTGCAATCTCTGCAAGAGTTCGAAACCTGAGGGCGCTGGTGGTGGTGGTGGTGGTGGCGGCGGCGGTGGACGTGGTGGCCGCGGAGGTGATCGCGGAGGCCGCGGAGGTGGCTTCAGGTAATAGTCATTTGTTATTAAGTGAACTTATTGTAAATGAATAGTTTTTATACTTAATTTTAATTGCAGGGGTGGAGACAGAGGCGGTCGAGGTGGCGACAGAGGAGGTCGTGGAGGTGGCGGCTTCCGTGGTGGTGACAGAAGTGGCGGTCGTGGACGTGGAGGTCCAATGCGTGGAGGTGGAGGGTGAGAAATATTTTGTTATATTTATTTATATTTTTTATTAATTAAAAAATACAATTTTATTTTTATTACAATTAATAAATATATTTAAATAATTAATTAATAAATAACATTTTTGTTCCAGACGCGGTGACAGAGACCGAGATCGTCAGAGACCTTACTAATAAAACAAATAATTACTTATTTCATTGGACTAATATACCAATGACGAATAATAATAATTAATAATAATAATCCTGAGTATTTATTAAACTCGCAATTGTAAAATTGGTGTGCAACTTTCACTAAAAAATTTTTTTTATAATTTTAATATTGAAATTTGATTTTGTATCTTAATAATATAATATTCGTTTAATTCAGAGTTCATGTGTGAGATGGATTTTTTTTTGTATTTTTTTTTTTTTTCTCATTTTAATACCAAGTGAATGTATTGTTTATGTAAAGAAAAATGAAAGAGTTTAGATTTTAATAATCAAAACAAAATGTAGCTGATAAAAAAAAAATGAAAAATAAATAAAAACATGTGTATTTATAATGATAAATTTATTTAATTGTGGAAAATATAATACAGTTGATTTTATTTTTAATTTAAAAATAATAGTAAGTAATAATATTATTAATTAAAATAATAACGTGTAATTTAATAAACAGAGATAGAAGAAGAAAGTTTTAGATTTAAGAAAGTTTTAAAAAATAAATACGCGATGCTGTGGACTTTACTCCACTTAATTGACATCATTTTTTTTTTTTTCAATTAATTAAGAATTTTTCAATTACTCATATATAGCTAACTATATTTATAAACAAATATGACTTATTAATTTGTTACTTTTTTCGTAGTAAATATAATTTTATTTTTTCAATTATTTATGATTTTAAAGTAGATATATGCGTGCATGAGTATATAAATATATACATATACTCATGAAGGATGAAAAAAAATAATGAAGACTTCTAGCTCATGGATTTATGTATTGAAATGCGGTAACTCCTTCACTTCTTTAAATTACTCCTTACGCTTACGGTTATTTTGCTCCTGAAAACAAAAAAATCAATCAATTAGTTCTGTAAATATTTATCTAATTAATTAATTGATTCTGTGTATTTACCTTAATGGTCAGGATCTCAACCAGGTACCGGAATACCCTGAAGAAATCAATGAACAATTCAAGAGAGTGTCCAATGAAGTCCTTGTTACCCATGTGGAATTTTTCAACGATCAATTGAGTGTCGAAAATAATAAATCCGCACATCAGGGCCAGTCCAAGGTATAATTGGGCCTGGTAAATAAATACCGATCGGAAAAAGATGTTTGAAAGCAACAGCATAATTGTGATGTTGGACAAACTAATCAGGGCACCGCCTAGATAGAGCCATTGGCCACGTGGAGCGAACAATGACGAGATACTGAAGGAAGTAAACACAACAGTCGTTCCTGTAATTGATAATATAAGCAATCAATTATTAAGATTCATATTCATTTTTTACATATAATAGAATCAAGTTGACAGTTAGGATAGTAGAAGTTGTAATTAACGCTTGTTCAAAATTTTTTACGTTTCTTCGGTTTCCCGACTTTTTCAAGTACTGGAAGAACAAGAATTTATAATTAACATGTATATTTATATACATTAATTAGTCGATGATTTATATGCACCATAGTCTTTCTATATTAGCATGTATATTTGTGTCTTGATAATTACAGGTCATATTTTTTCTTGATTTTTAATCATTTTTTTTATTAATTATTTGTAATATGAGTACTAGTGTGTTGGAGGACAGACTAGTATACTAGACTATTTTAATTATTTTTCATTATCTTGACAATTAATGTTCAATAATTGAGGTAATTATTCCAAGCTCTGGTCAATTCGCGTCTTTGAACTAGTATGAATTCAATTTAACAATTAACATTTTTCCTAGTTATTTTAATTTACGACTATTTAGGGTATAGGTACCATTTGTGGCCACTGCTCCATTTTTGGACATTTAATCCTTTATTTTAATTAAAGAAAATGTCTAATAAAATTTTAATTTTAACCCGTCAGCACTCCCGTGATTTTTAGTGTCTCACTTGCGCGACAGCGACATCCTATAAGTTGAATAGTGTCCTGTGAGCAAAATGCTCATAACGGGAGTGCTGACGGGTTAATAGTGGGATAGAAGTTTTTTAAAACAAATTTTAAAAATTAATTATGTCATTGGGTCGTTTACAAATTATTTTATTTGAATTTTTAAAGTGCCCAAAAACGGTACCTCTACCCTATGTTATGTTAATTATTAATTCTTGTCTTTCCAGTACTTGAAAAAGTCGGACAACCGATGAAACAAAATTTTTGAATAAACGTTAACTATAACACTCAGTATCCAAGGAACTGTCAATTTATTTCTATTACAAGCAATCAATTAAATATCAGTCATAAATTTTAAAAAATTGTCGACAAGTTTGTCTACAGAAAAAAATTCTTTACAAGTCAATAAGTTTACGACCAAACATTAAGTCATAAATTATTTATGTACATACGTCACAGTGACAGTGCGTTATTTTATTGTTTATCTCTGTATTGAATTATTACTAGTTTTAAAAACATAAGTAGGATACTTGCCTACAAGTGCTGTGACAATAATGCTTGGATCAATGCTGATAACGACTTCAAGCAGCGGCCCCAAACCAAGACCCGATAAAAATGCGAATCCCAGTAGATAACCAAGCCGTAATTTTTGATTTTTTCCATTATCAGGTGTCGTACCCAATGCAATTAAAAGTCCAAGTGCACCAAATGTACTCAGCAAACCAGCCTGGAGTATGTCAGTGTAAATATGTACGTAGGAACCAGTCGCTGCGGTAACAGTCGACAATGCCAAGCAACCGTACACATTTTTTAGATGTTGACGTAGTGGAGCTTCCCTACATAAATAGATAAATTTAATCAGTAACTAATTAACCTTGACAGCTTATCAGAAATAATTAACACATTTTTTTTGTCGACCTCAACAAAAATAAAAAACATGCGACTAATTAATTATGAGTATGTCAAAACGTTTTAAAAATTTCATAAATGTCCTTCGTATTACATCATAATTTTATTAAAAAATAAATTAACGTCACTTGATAAATATGTTGCTAAATAATGGTTTTATATTTGTGTAGATAATTATTGACTTTACTGCGATAAAGATAACAAACAAAAATAATAATGATAAAAAATAATAACTTACAGTCTGTTGGAGAAAGAATTCATAAAAGAAGTTAACGTTGGTGCCATTATTATGATCTTGTAGATATTTATTTATTTAAATAATTTTTGTTTATCAGTTGGTTTGTTTATAAGTTCTGAATTATTTTTGAATCGTATTTTAAATAAAACACAGGTTCACTATCCACGATATGATTTATTGCGCTTTGAGTTCGAGAATGATCGTGAATTGCCAAAGTGCTTGATATCAGTTTTGGGGACACGTCAGTAATATTCTTTCTCCTGCGTAAATTTCGTACTTGTTTCCTATTGGTTGAAACTCATATTAACAGACGTCAGCTTTCACTAAACAAAGACAAACTTACCTTTGTTTCGTTGTTCTGACGGAGAGAGATCGTTATGGTAAACTCGATTGTGGCGCCAACTGGTGAATTTTGAATGGAGTTTCGTCTAGACTTGACTAAGTAGTAAACTGGCTCGATATATTTATATGTGTATGCATACATATATAGATGTATGAGTGATGTTACTTTTTTATATAAATTTAGGTGAATAAATATCACGTGCTTTATAAATACTTTATATGAGTGCGACGAAGATGAAATGGTGTAAATATTTAAATGTGTGACTGACAGATACTTGACGCGCGTATTTTTATATTTTGTCTTTTTTTAAATACTTGAAAAGTAGATGGCAGTGTAATTTTTTTTTAAAATTGGAGTTAGTTTCAGTGGGAGAATAAGGTTATGTACACGTGTTTAAGTTTTTAAAGTTTGAATTTAAATTTTTATTTTGGTTATTAGTTTAAATTGAATTAAATTTTAAAAAAATGCCGAAAGTTAAAACGGAGAAGAAAAGTCGGATTCATGAAAAAGTTGCTAGACAAGGTTAGTTATTTGTTTATTAGTTTGTAATTATTTTTGATACTGATATTAGCTGTCTAATAATTTTTGAATATTTTTAAAAACAAATTATAAAAAAAAACAACGTAAAAAATTGCACTTGTAGCTTTTTGAATTTTCTACATGTGCATATTTTTAGTTTTTTTTTTTTTCTAATTTATTTGTTGAAGAAATAGTGTTGATAATTTTATGTAAAAAAAAAAATTAAGTTTGGATTATAATTAATTGCAATTACTCGATAATTAGTTATTTTGATGAATTTAATTTAAAAAAATAATTATAGGTATTTTATTTAATACAAATCTTGGTCAGCATATTTTGAAAAACCCAATGATAATCCAGAGTATGGTAGACAAGGCAGCCGTGAGACCAACGGATGTTGTAATTGAAATAGGACCTGGTACTGGTAACATGACAATTAAATTACTTGAAAGATGTAAGAAAGTAATTGCTTATGAAGTCGATCCACGCATGGTCGCTGAATTACAGAAGCGTGTTCAGGGTACGCCTTTCAAATCAAAGTTAGAAATTGAAATTGGTGATGTACTGAAAGCTGACAAATTACATTTTTTTGATCTGTGCATTGCTAATGTACCTTATCAAATATCATCACCATTAATAAGTAAATTATTACTTCACAGACCAATTTTTAGGTAATTATTTCATAATTAAGATAATTAACGACGTTTAGGTTTCATACAAAATTCCTTACAATTTATATTTAAATATATTTATTACACGCTTTTTTTTCCTTACTTTTACTTCACCTCCAGATTCTTTTTATTTTTTTCTTGCGTCATCTTGGCTGTCCTCTTGCCCTAAGTTGTCTTTCTTTCAACCCTGCGTCTTACAAGGTCTCTCCAAACTTTTTGACGACTGCACACATTTTAGTATTTGTCTCTCCCCTCAGTACTCTGAGGATTCTTTCTTCTGCCTGTATCTCATAATTATTGTCTAACTTATTATTTTATCTTACAATAGTAATTCTAATTATTATTTACGTTATTAGATGCGCAGTACTGATGTTCCAAAAAGAGTTCGCTGATAGACTAGTAGCCAAACCTGGTGACAGTTTATACTGCCGTCTTAGTGTCAATACTCAGTTATTAGCACGCGTCGATTTATTGTTAAAAGTTGGCAAAAATAATTTCCGCCCACCTCCTAAAGTTGAATCGAGCGTCGTCAGAATCGAACCACGTAACCCACCTCCAGCAATTAATTTCAAAGAATGGGACGGCTTAACGCGAATAGCATTTGGTAGGAAAAATAAAACACTACTCGCATCATTCAACCACACTTCGGTGATAACTTTGCTCACTAATAATTATGAAACTCATTGTAGTCTTAAAAATGAGGTAATTATTTAATAAAACAAAGATAATTATAGATAAAAATAAATTATTATAAATAATTACAATTTTTTTAAATTACAGAAAATACCTGACAACTTTGAGATGAAGGAGCTGATAAAATCAGTGTTGAATCCAGGGATGGGCAAAAAACGAGCACGTGAATTGGACATCGATGACTTTATTGAGTAATTTATATTTTATATTTTTTAATAATTATTGTCGGAAAATATTCAATTTATATCATTATTTTTGTTTCAGACTTTTATATGCATTTAATAAAGCAGGAATTCATTTTGCGTGATTGTATTTCGTACAATAAATTATTTTTATAGTAACAATAATATTGTTGTAAGTAATTATTTTTATAAATAATAATTGATTTTTATTATTTATATTGACAATTATCTTTCCGTAGTTTTTCCAATTGACTTCCTTTCTCGAGTTCTTTCAAAACGCCTAAGTGATCATCACTCGTGATCAAACTGTGGTTAGCTATGTATAAAACCATTTTTAGTTATGTTAGAGTTACATACTTTTGAAAATAGGCTAATTTTTCCATGTTTCACAGTAATGTTCCCAATAGTTTTAGGGCGTGTTCAGAAACACACTCTGGAAGAGAAAATATTCAACTCCTGCGTTCAGAAATATCCTCTGGTCGAATCAGAGATGCGATTTAACATTACAAAGGTACTAATCACCCCTGGATAGGTAATTTTTCACCTCCAGAGTATATTTCTGAACATGCCCTTAGTTTTCCCTATTGCAGCGCCATCTTTTTAGTATTTCCCTATAAATGTCTAACTTTTCCGCAAAACTGTACTGACCCTTTAGTGAGAGACTAAGGTTATACACACGTGCTTAAGTTTTTTAAACTTTTAAATAAAAATAGAAATTGTTATTTTGGTAATTAATTTGAATTGAATTAAATAAAAAAAAAATGCCGAAAGTTAAAATAGAAAAGAAAAGTCGGATTCATGAAAAAGTTGCTAGACAAGGTTAGTTATTTATTTATTTATTATCTATTAATCTGTAATTATTTTTGATACTGCCCCGGAAAAATGATTTTGCCTAATTATGGGGTAGAGGTACCGTTTTTGGTCACTTTAGGGCCGTTTTTGGACACGAAAAATTTAAATAAAATCTTTGGTAAAATACGCAATACCATAATTAATTTGTTTAATTTCTTCAGAGACTTTAATTAATTAGACTTTTTCATGAATTAAAATAAAGAATTAAATGTCCAAAAAGGAGCAGTGGCCACAAATGGTACCTTTACCCTATATAATTATATATAATCACTTATATATGATCAGATCCAAAAATTGGCCAAATCTGATTATATATAATCATGCACGAACGAATATTGTCATTTTTAGAATCTCATTTAGAATATCTGTAAATTATTAATTAAGTATTTTAATTAGAATTTATCGTCTTAAAAAATTTCACATGTAGTTTTTTTAATTTTCTACATGTGCATATTTTTTTCTTTTTTTTTGTAATTGATTTTTTGAAAAATAAAAAGCAGAAAATAGATTATTTCTTAATTTTGGACGAGTGTGAATGTAGCAAACAGCAGACAAATTTAAAATTATAAATAAATAGAGTGAATAATTAAAAAAATAAAATTATGAAAAAATGCACTTATTAATTTCAAAATTTTCTAAATGTGCATTTTTTCAAAATTTTATTTTACTAATTACTTACTCTATTTATTAATGATTTGAAATTTGTCTGATGCTTGCTACATTAACACTCATAATTTTGTATTTAAAAATTTAAAATTTTTGAGATAAAATTAAAAATTTAATGAGAGTAGAAGAGTGACATCACTGGAGATTTATCGACTTTCCAGTGATGTTCACCTGTGCGATATTTAATTTTTAATTAATGAACTTAAAATCAAATTCCGTTAGAATTTTACAATAATAATTAAATTTCATTTTGAAGCTCAAAAAAATGAACTCCTTTCTGTTTTTAAGTAATTTTACCAATAAAATACAATAAAGACTATCAGGTACCTTACCTTAACTTTTTTTATTAAGCAAAAAATTATTCAATTACTTGTAATTAATTTTAATTAAAAAACTTTTCATTGTTCAAATTTCATAATAAAAAGTTTTAAAGTCTCATAAATTTAATTTCAAAAATTAATTTTCTCAACTTCTCATTGATAATTTGATGTAGAGAAAAAAAAAATTAAGTTTGAATTATAATTAATTGCAATTACTCGATAATTAGTTATTTTGATGAATCTAATTTAAAAAAATAATTATAGGTATTTTATTTAATACGAATCTTGGTCAGCATATTTTGAAAAACCCAAAGATAATCCAGAGTATGGTAGACAAGGCAGCCGTGAGACCAACGGATGTTGTAATTGAAATAGGACCTGGTACTGGTAACATGACAGTTAAATTACTTGAAAGATGTAAGAAAGTAATTGCTTATGAAGTCGATCCACGCATGGTCGCTGAATTACAGAAGCGTGTTCAGGGTACGCCTTTCAGATCAAAATTAGAAATTCAAATTGGTGATGTACTGAGAGCTGGCAGATTACCTTTTTTTGATCTGTGCGTTGCTAATGTACCTTATCAAATATCATCACGATTAATAAGGAAGTTATTACTTCACAGACCAATTTTTAGGTAATTATTTCATAATTAAGATAATTAACGACGTTTAGGTTTCATACAAAATTCCTTACAATTTATATTTAAATATATTTATTACACACTTTTTTTTTCCTTACTTTTACTTCACCTCCAGATTCTTCTTATTTTTTTCTTTCGTCATCTTGGCTGCCCTTTTGCCCCAAGTTGTTTTTCATTTGACCCTGCGTCTTACAAGGTCTCCAAACTTTTTGACGACCGCACACATTTTAGTATTTGTCTCTCCCCTCAGTACTCTGAGGATTCTTTCTTCTGCCTGTATCTCATAATTATTATCTGACTCATTATTTTATCTTACAATAGTAATTCTAATTATTATTTACTTAATTAGATGCGCAGTACTGATGTTCCAAAAAGAGTTCGCTGATAGACTAGTAGCCAAACCTGGTGACAGTTTATACAGCCGTCTTAGTGTCAATACTCAGTTATTGGCACGCGTCGATTTATTGTTAGAAGTTGACAAAAATAATTTCCGCCCACCTCCTAAAGTTGAATCGCGTGTCGTCAGAATCGAACCTCGCAACCCACCTCCAGCAATCAATTTCAAAGAATGGGACGCCTTAACGCGAATAGCATTTGGTAGGAAAAGTAAAACACTACTGGCATCATTCAACGATGATTGGGTGATAACTTTGCTCACGAATAATTATGAAACTCATTGTAGTCTTAGAAATGAGGTAATTATTTAATAAAAAAACGATATTATAAATAAAAATAAATTATTATTAATAATTATAATTTTTCTAAATTACAGAAAATACCTAAAAACTTTGACATGACGGAGCTGATTAAAACAGTGTTGAATCCAGAGATGGGCAAAAAACGAGGACGCGAATTGGACATCGATGACTTTATTGAGTAATTTATATTTGATATTTATTATTAATTAATATTAATAATTATTGTCGGAAAATATTTAATTTTTATCATTATTTTTGTTTCAGACTTTTATATGCATTTAATAAAGTAGGAATTCATTTTGCGTGATTGTATTTCGTACAATAAATTGTTTTGATAACAATAAATTGTTTTGATAACAATAATAACATTGTTGTAAGTAATTATTTTTATAAATAATAATTGATTTTTATTATTTATATTACGAATGGCTGGTTTGTAAATATTTTTAAATTAAAAATTTGAAAAAACGCGGGATGAAGAAATAGTAGATGAAAATTTGAGATATGATTAAAACGGGAAGATCTTTTAGTTTAATCTCTCTCATCGTAGGATTCTTTATTTTATTTTTAGTGTTTTATATTATTTTATATTTTTTTATTCCACGAATGTGCTCGCGAAAGTCTCCACTAGTTGGTATTGTACTGGGAATACTTTAAGCAGGGGAGGGCTGCGCGTGGAGGGTAACGGAACCTGGGATGGCAGAAGTGAGTGGATGGTGCAAAGAGGAGTCTAGGACGACGTGGATGAAGTGTAGGAGGTGAAGGTGGTAGCGGGGCAGCCGGAGGACTAGAGAGCCGTGATCCCGGAGCGGGAGGAAAGAGAGTGGGATCATGTCCCAAAGGAGTCAGTTGGTCTCCTCTGGCACTGCTCGGGACGAGAGAGACGGAAGAACTAATCAGCTTGGCGCATGTGCTCTCGACTACCTTATCTCCCATGGGAATACCCTAGCATCCCCATAATATACTCTCTATCTCTTACTCTTTTCCATTTTATACGTTTCACCTCGGGCTTTCATTCTCGTTCACCTTTTTCTTTATCTTACCATCCACTCCTTCTTCCTCCTCCTCATCAACTTGTTTTCTTTCTTCATCTCACGAGTTGATACTTTAACAAACAGTTTCATAATTATCTCATTCTTCCTCATGATTCATCATAATTATCATTAAATTTATTCATTTTAAATTTTACTCTTTCAACAGTTTAATCAAATAAATAATTAACTTTTATTATTTTTGTTTTTACCTCAATTATCCAATAATTATTATTGTTAAGTAATAAATTTCATTTATTTGTTTCAAGACGTGATAGTTTTTTTAGTTTAATTTATTTTTATTTTGTTTGAAAAGAAGCAGGGGTTGGAAAAAGGTTCTGGATAAAAGCCAGAGACCAGGTGTATTGTGAAAGTGTTGGGGGAGTTTCGAGTGCAGAGTGTGATGAGAAGTCATCAGAATAATTATATTGATGAAGTTTTCGAGCTGAAGACATGACAGATAAACGACCGATAGAGAGTGGGGTGGTGTGTGTTCACGAACCCGCCTACCGTCCAATGCGGTTGCTGGTATCCCAAGGGGGCTCCCTAGCCTCCTCACCTTCACTCCTCTTGGTGTGTGGGTCCCTTCTACTACCATGAGTCCGCAAACTCCGTAGTAAACTGCTTCTCCTCGAGTTGAGGTTCTTCTCTGCACGGGGTTGATAATAAACGGAAGGCCTCTTCAGTACTTGCTATCGTCTCCAGACAACAAGTACTCCTCAATATCCGTTCACCCACCGCGGTGTCAAGAAAAATCAATCAGTTTGGATTTACTAACCACGAGGTTCATAACAACACGCGATTTTTTTCTATTTATTTATTTATTATTATTATATATATTTTTACAAGTTGTTTAAATTATTTGTAATTATAAATTTAATTTGTTATAAATTATTAATTAATAACAAACGAGAAAGTTATCGTGGGTGCCTTTTTAAATAAAATAATATTTTTTATAAATAATTATCAGAATATATATTTTTTATAGTGTATGTGAGGTGAATGAACGAAAATTTTATAATTTAAAAAAAAAAATGTTATTTAAGGGAAATAGTTCAAGATTAGAATTTTTAATTGAAAAAATTCAAGCGCATAAAGAACTATCGCCGTCACCGCTTCCAGATGACAAGTGTACTTTAAGATCAAGAGGTAAAACTTTTTAAATTATAAAAATAAAAAATTATTTATTTATTATAGTTAATTAAATAATTTATTTTTTATAAAAATTATTTATAAGTAAAAATTTATTAAAATACTCAAACTGTTTACACCAGCACACAAACTTTCGAACAGTGATCGCGTGCGCGCGTAAATACCGTCAAACAATACGTCGATATTTACTACTTCCTAACTCGTATCGTATTGTTTTTATTTATAAAAAATAGTCACTAATTTTTTTTATTAAACTCTTTTAATTAAATATATTTATTTACCGTAAAAAGAAGAAAAAAAAAAATATGTATAAATAATCTAGTGATTTAAAAAGAAAAATCAGTTGTAATTTATAATGTATGTTTTGTATTATTTATTTATAAATTTACAATGACCTAGAAGATTGTACCGGCAGTGGTTGGTCCCGGTCGATTGAAATATTCCTCGAGTCTCCTGGTGGTCTCCCTTCGAGATTACACGGAGACTCGGTGACTCATTGCTCCCAAACGTCTCCTATGTGTCTCCCGTTGGGACCCCGGGACGCTCGAGTCCCTCGTCAGACTCCCCTGGGAGATTACGAGTTCGCGCCGTTACGTTATACGTTGTAGCACACAGTACACCGTACACCCAGATGAGGGCCGCTGTTATTCCTCCACAGCTACTGCTGAGCTCTGCACATTTTCAGTTTTTCTGGAATCCTATACCTATATTATATATTAATAAATATAAATTACAAATTACAAGCGTATAAAATCAACCCTCGAAATATTTACGACAAATGTTATTTTTCACTTAATTAATTACAGTAAATGATATTTAATTTAAACCGGTAGTCTCTAATTTCCGGCAGTGAATTTAGTGGCGCCTAGTTTATATAACATTAATGTATAACGTTAGTTAATAAGTGGACGTGATGAGGGAATGAGAATGAATTTAAAATGTAAAATGTATGTAACATAACGGAAAAAGTAAAGTATATAGAATGAGTGGGTGTAGGATGCAACCGATTTGTACGAGATATGAGACACGAGGTTCTCTTTACTCTGACTTTACTATTACACTCATATATATGTACTATTAAACTGGGTTTGCACGATTGCGTTGGGCGGTTGTTGATTAAAATTCAAGTGACCACGCGATTGTAGTAAATTACATAAAATTTTGTAAAATCTTTGAAATTATATCGTGGGTGTCACTGCTGTATTTCTTAACTTAAACTTGTAATTATATTATATCTACACATTCGTGTTAATAAATGAGGAAATTGTCTAACAACTTTATTTCCGTTTTTAATAATCACTATTTTATATTAATGGTTTATTCAAACTTTAATTGTACGGAGAAAAACGGGCTTAAGAAATTTACGAATTTTGTTATCCTGTCGGCCAGACTTTAAACAGGAAGTTGAGTCCCAGAAAAATTCATCATACTGGTTAGCCGACGTCTAATAATTTTTTGATTTTCTTTTAGACGGTAAATTATAAAAAAAAAAAATTTGAAAAAATTGCACCTGTAGTTTTTAAAATTTACTACATGTGCATGTTTGTAGTTTTCATTTTTTTGTAATTGTTTTGTTGAAAAAAAAATCCGAAAATTTTGAATTGTCTGCTAACTTAAGGATCATCAAAATTTTTATGCTACACTACTAATTTTTTGACGGCTCAATTTCCGGTTTCAAGTTTCGTCGACAGCATGATGAAAATTCGTACATTTTTTCCGCGTATTCTTTCAATTGTGTAATTATATTTTTTGCCCTTGTAATTGTTTCTATGTAATGAATGAATAAATGATCGATTATTGATGATGATTGATGATGGATTACATTAATTTACTTCTTATAGAAGGTCTGTTGAGTGGAATTTACTCATGGCGTAGCGAAGACGACAGTCTTAATGGACAGAGAGGTGGTGGGACACCATCTTCTTGCACAACTTCGACGTCGCTGAGTTTCCCCTCGGAAACTGAGACTGATGTTGACGTTAAATTAAATAGTATCGACAGCAGCATCACTTCTGGCCCATACCCGTGCCAATTTTGTGATAAATCTTTTCCCAGTTTGAGTCAGCTGAAAAAACATGAACAGGTGGGGCTTAAAATATCTTAAATTCAAATTGGTTTTATCAATTATCAGTATTGTAAACACGCTGCTGCATTTAATAGCGTAATGTGGAATTACTTAATTTAATAATTCATAATATATATTCTATCGGACTTGGGATTATTTTAATTGATTATTCATAAGTACGTAAAAATTTTAAATGCTTTAATTAATTGTTGTTTTTGTTTTACCAATAAATTGCAACATTAAATATTCATACATAATTATATGTCATGATTAGATTCGTTAATGAGCTTAATAATTATGACAATATTTCAGCTGAAATTTATCCGAGATTTTGACTCCAAAAAAATTTAACCCCTAGTTTTTATTACTTAAAATTATTTTTATTTTAATTTTTCATAAATAATCAGAAAATTAATTTTTTATTCCCGTATAAAAACTCGAAATGCTCAGAAATTAGGGCATCCCAATAAGTCCATTTGCCTAATTAATATTAATGAACTCCTGATTACTTTTAAAAAAATAACTAATTACTAATTTTTAATTAACAGACTCATGGTGATCAAATGCCGTATCGTTGCAGCTGGTGCGCGCGATTATTTAAACATAAACGCAGTAGAGACCGTCACGTAAAGTTGCATACCGGCGACAGGAGATATCGATGTACTCGATGTGAAGCTGCGTTTTCTCGCAGGTACCCCAGCAAACTTAATTTTCCAAAATCTAATAAACAAAAATAATAAATTAATTAATTTAAAATAAATTTTTGCAGCGACCATTTAAAAATTCACATGAAAACTCACGATAATCAGAAGCCATATCACTGCAGCGAATGTTCGCGGGGTTACAATACAGCAGCAGCATTAACGTCGCACATGCAGTCCCACAAGCGTCCTCACTCATTACAATTACAATTAAATAATCATCTCTACTCATCCCCTAAAACCGGCGAGACTGAGCGCAATTCGCTTTGGGCAAGTCGGGGATCTTCGCCTAGCGTTAGCTCACCGTTACCTTTGTCATCCTCAATGTCTATGCATAAATTAACATCCTATTCACCAGACTCTTCAGCCAACGAGTCATCACCCGCAGTATCCTTCTTACGGTCGTCATTAACACTCGCCTGCATGTACTGTGCCAAAGATACGTTTACCAGCATGGAACAGCTTCAACTGCACGTTCAAGCTGTCCACGAGCTCAACATAAACAACAATCCGCTAAATAATCTAAGCAGTCCATCGTCATCGCCATCAACAGCAACGGCAACGTCAACGTCAAATAAAATAGTAGACAATAACTACAAGCGTCGTAAAAAAAAAGAAGACTTTAAATCGAAAGATGATCACACTAAAGTACATCGCAGTAATAATGATAAAGTTGCTATTAATAATAACAATGACACATCAGTATCAGCGTTGATGTTAACGTGTCCTTTGTGTGGGATATCATGTTCGTCCCCGACAGTCTACGCCGAGCATTACGTGCTCGAACACTGCGAAAATCGTAAAGTTGTTGCTGATAAAATGACTGATGACAAAAAAAATTATGAAAAAAAAATGATGAGTAACTTGACTGCAGACGTTTATTCCTCAAGTACTTTATTGTGCGGGCAGTGCGGCGCGGCATTGAAAGACTTTGAGTCCTTTCGTGTTCACTTGGCGCATCATTTGAAAATAAACAATTACCAGAAGCAATTAAACGTCAATTGCCCAAAGTGTGAACTGAATTTTCACACCCAAGATGAGATGATTAATCATCTGACGAAGCACTACTTGAATGATAGTAATATAATTAAGCAGCGTTACTGTTGTGATGGATGCGATAAATATTATTTTGACGCGGAGTCGCTTAAAAAGCACACGTTTGATGAGCATACGCAGCAATTGTACAGATGTGCTGTTTGCAGAGAGACCTTTGAGTCGTCAGTCGCTATTCAAGTGCATTTCACTGTTAAACACACACGAGAGTGCACTGTTTATCAATGTACTGACTGCATAAATAATCCAGGGCGCGCCAAGAGTAATGAGACGCGGGACAACAATGGGGTGGATTGTTTTTTTAAAACTTGTACGGAACTGATGAAACACGTGATTAATGCTCATTTATCGTCCTCGTCATTATCCTCGTCGTCATCGTCATCATTGTCCTTGTCATTGTCGTTATCGTCTGCGCAAGAACAAGATCGAATTACTCAAATGAGTTGTGGAATCGCTCAAGACACAACGAGAGTCTGCGGTGAATTATTTTTACGATGCTGTTTTTGTGGTGTACATTGTAATACAGAGGGTGATTTACAACGACACTTGGCAACCCACTCGACGTGCCTTTATAGATGCCCGATTTGTCGTCAAGGTTTTACTGTTGAATTTTTGCTGGACAAGCACATTGCTCAGATACATAACAATAATTCAGCGGCTGCTGCTGCTGCTGTTGATAGTGTCCCTGCTACTGCTGCTGCTGCTGCTGCTGCTGATACTATGATAGATAGACATAATATTGTTAATCATTATAAAGTACAAGATGAGGTATATTTTACTAGATACTATTTTTATTTTACTACAGAGTTTTCTGATTATTTTTATTTATCAGTTGAAGGAAGACTTTGGCATCGACCGTGAAATTTTAGTACAAGAAAAAAGTACAAATTTTTTTTCAATTTAATTTATTTTTTAAAATTAAAGAAAGAGTTTGTGCTAAAAATTCGTCTATTAAATTTTTATATTTTTAAATTATTTGTTATCAATATTTAAAATGCAATTGATCGTTAATGTTTTCTATGATTAATTTTTTTAATACTCAAATTCTGTACCTGGCCGACGCATTTTTTTTAATGATACTAAAGTTACTCGACGTCTGATAATTTTTTGATTTTTTAAAAAATGATAAATTACTAAAAAAAAAATATTCAAAAAAATTACACTTAGAGTTTTTTGAATTTTCTACATGTGCTATTTTTAGTTTTTTTTTTTTTTGTAATTTATTCAGTGAAAAAAGAATCAAAAAATTTTTAATTGCTTGTTAACCCGGATCATTATTTGAAAAAGTAAAATTCGCGATTTATTTTTAAATTTTTCACCAATTAATTTTATTTCTACGGCAAATTTAATAGTAGAGTTCAATATTAAAAAATAAATCAGATAAATTTTATCAGTGTTCAATTACAAAAATTAAAAGCAAAAAACTTTGGAATTATTTAAATGAAATACAAGTAAAAATTATAATTATTGGATTAACAACAGACAGTACGCGCAGTAATTAACGAATTTTAAAACAAATAACATTCATATCGTTTTTAAATAGACTGAAATTAATATTGACATAAAAGTTGCTTTAATTTCATACCAAAAATAATTTCCCTGCAATGTATATATTATAATTATATTTTTAAACCCATCAGCCGTACCCTCAAAATTTAATATAAAAAAACTAATTCAGTATTTAAATTCATGTATTCACATTACGTCTTAGCCTCCCCATTTTGCCTCCATTTAAAAGTTTAATTTATTTTTTAATTGGAAAAAGTATTTTGTATACATTGGCTATATTTAAACTCCATATAATTAATTAAATTTTACAAATTAATATAAAATTAAACAAACATCAATGTCCATATTTATTTATTACCATTGTTTCAATAAAAGCAAAGTTATACACCAATTAATATTGACAATGCGAAAAAGACATTTATCGTTTTACCAGTTTTATAAATTCATTTTTTTATTTTTCAATTTGACATGTCCATTAAAAATACATTCAAAATTTTTAATTCATTAGCAGACAAACTTTTTTGAATAAAATACTTACATTTCTAATTATTTTATTTAATTATATTTATAATTATTTTTAATAAATAATAATAATAAAAAAATGTATTTTTACAGATGAGGTATAAAAGAAAACATTCATCGCCTGAATTAATACAACAAAATCAATCAGATCATTGTTTATCAAACCGTCCAAATAATAATAATAATAATAATGATAATAATAATACTAATAATAATAATATTAATATAAATAATAATAATAGTGATAATAAAAATGAATTAAAAATAAATCACTGTGAATATTGCGATCGGAAAGATTTTACAAGTGACTCAGAGTTACGCGCGCACAAAAAACTTGCCCACAAATCATCATCATCATCGTTAGCAAAAGTCAATCAAACAAAATCGTTATCACTGCAAATCTGTAGTTACTGCGGTGAATCAACGCGTTCACGTGGTGAATTAGAAGCTCACACAAGATTGCACCACGCGCCGAATGAATCAGCAAAGCGTCGTTTAAAGTGTAACATTTGCGATGAATTATTTTCGACAAGTGGTATTTTAGCAGAGCATAAATTAGACAAACATTGCAAAATAAAATTGAGCGACGTGTGCATCGTCTGCAGAGTCGTGCTACAAAGTGAAACAGATTTTATTGAACACGTACAGAAGCATAGTTTAGAATCGATTGATTCACATCAACAGAGACACGATGGTTTACTTTCAGCTCCTATTTCAGCAACAACTCAAACAGTTTCTCTTCCAACTAGTACTCTTACTCCTAACTCTAACACTAGTACCAATACTAATACTAATACTAGTTTTAGTTTTAGCACCAGTATTAGTATTACAACTTCTGGCAGTACTCATGTCCCCGTTTATTGTGTTGTCTGCAGGCAGACTCTCATTAGCGAGTTCGATTGTCAATTACACGCCAAGTATCATTTACGATCACAATCTTCACTTGATTCTAATTTTATTCCTGTTAATAATAATAATAATAATAGTAAATTAAATTGTTGCATTTGTTTACGAGAATTTGATAATGATAATTCTGTTATACCTTTGGCAGGAAGTAGTTATGATATAGCAATTAGTGAACGTAAATTGAATGTCTGCAACAGATGTTACGTCAGACATTTGAACGGCTTGCCTATTTTAGGTAATAATTTTTATAATAATAATGATAATGATGATGATAAATTTATAAATGAAAATGCTGATCATGGTGATGTTGATAATGAATATGAGACAAAGTGTATTAAATTAGAGAGTATGAATGATAATGAAGATGATAATAATAATGATAATGATAATGACAACGATGATGATGATGATGAAGATGAAGATGAAGATGTTAATGTGGATGTTGATGTTGACGTTGATGTTAATAATGAGTATGAGGGGCTGGGCAAAGAGAAAGATGATAAACAAGGAGAAAACAAAGTGGAGGATAAGGAGGATGAGAATAAGAAAGGAGAGAATGATAAGAATAGTGTTTGTAATGATAAGAATAAAAGTAGTGCTGGCGTCCGTCCATATAACTGTCCTCAATGTACCCTCTTGTTTGCTTTTAAAGTTGAATTGGAGCATCACCTTAATGCTGTACATATGAATAAAAATATGTCTTGTATGGTTAATGCTACACCGAGGGAGAATAAATTTATTAAAGTAGTTGGGAATTATCCTGATGGTAATGTGAAGGACAATGTGAGCGAACAAGAGGGTGAGGTTGTTGTAAAAGAAGAAGTTGTTAATAATGAGCCCACTAATGATTTTAAAAAGTAATTATTAATACCCGGGTAAAAATATTTTTCTTTATCTCATGGAAAAAAAAGAGTTACAGTGAAAAATTACAGTTTCAAATATTACCAAAATCCCTCTGCCTCGAAACTGTAAAAATTACCCTATTGAGACGTAATAATTATTTAGCAATTATTACAGTTGCGTATAAGACTTATTTCAGTTCTTAATCGCGTTTAATTCCAGTAAAAATAAATTAGAAACTGTAAAATTTGTAATTAAAAATTGTAATTATTTTATTACAAGAAGTAGTTTCAGTTGTTATAGTGCAAACTATAATACTTTGCACTAAGAACTGTAGTTTTTTTACTGCTCTTTTTTACGTGCGCGTCGAACCCTGCTGGAAATATTTCGAAATTTTGTCGAAAAAATTCAGTTCGTTCTAATGACTTTTTCAGAGATCTAAAGACTTTTTCAGACAAAAATCCGGAAAATTTCCACCAGGGAAACTAAAAGGGAAGATAATTTTTTTCAAAGAAACCTGAAGCCGTAGAATTTCGTTATAAAAAGTCGAAAGTTTGCCGGAAACACGCTGAAATTTTATTATTCTTAATAAACAGGCCGGAAATTGGCCGATAAATTGAGTCGGCGAATTTTGAGCCTTCCGTTCACTGTCTAGGCCTTTTCCGGCCACTTTTCAGAGAAAAAATTATATTATTTTGATTTGAATTTTTTACCCGGGTAAATTATGAATCTAAATTATTTAATAATTTAAAAAAGTAATGAATTATTTGGTTGATAATTTTGATTAATTAGTACTTTAAATGTTTATGTATTTGTTGATAATTTTTTAAATAAATTATATTGTATAATTTTCTTTGTATTGATCAATAAAATGTTTATCTTGATATAAAAAAAATATACAAGAGTGAATGAGAATTGTTTTATTTGAAAGTCGTTTTATTTTATAAACTTTTTTTTGGTAGTTAGTTGAGGATTGGTTTTAGTTTTGTTTGGTGTTTGATAATGGGAAATTTTATCGATTAAGAGATTTGTACTCTTGAAAGTTTAGTATCTTGAGAGCAGCTGAGAATTACAAAATTTTTTCAGCAGCTGAAATAAAGTTCCTGCGTCAGAGCTTTAGGCGAAAGCAAAGGAGTATTTTAATCCTACTCAATCGGATTTTGATGTCTATTTCACTCAGACGGTAAAGCCAGTCGAAGTAGCAGAAGTAAAATTATGAGGATTACATGATGGAATATATAAAATATTAACGATTGCTAATAGTTGGTAATTAGTTATAAGAAGATTAGTACTTACTTTAATGGCATTGAATAACATATATTTAAAAATAAGTATTATTTGATTTGATAAATTATATATTTTATTTTTATGACAATTAATTTATTTAAATTAAATTTGCTTTCATTGAAACAATGATTTTTGGCGTTGACATTTACTTTGTTAACATCAAATTCGAATTATAACTTGACGTTTAAATTATAAATTTCAATGTGCGTATGACATTAGGGTGGTTGTTAAAAATTAAATTTTCTCAGGCGCCCCGTAAAAAGCTCCTTTTTAGTGAAAAAATACCCGGGGAATTTAGTTTTTTCGTTTTAAGCAAAAAGAACACGTGCCTCAGGACGATCCAAGTTCATTTTTCGATACAATCGCCGTTTTTTAAAAATATCTCATGAAATATGCAGATTAAAGGAAAAAACCATAGGAACAATTTTGTAGGAAATTAAATTCTTGACAAAAAAGGTCATGTTCATTTTTTCTAAAAAATGTGTATTTATGAAGATATTTCGAAAAAACTTTTTTCAGATCTGATGAATTGAGCGTTTTAAGGAGTACAAATATTGAAAATAAAATTTTTCTATCTAAGTATACAGAAACTGTAAGAAGCATTGATAATTGATATGTTACAAGCTACGAAGTTGTCTATATTTATGAAAAAACGTTATTTTTAACATTCGTTATCCTTAAAATGCCCAATTGATAAGATCTAGAAAAGTTTTTTTAAAATATCTTCATAAATATATATTTTATTAAAAAAATGAATATGACTTTTTTTGTCAAGAGTTTAATTTCCTACAAAATTGTTTCTATGGTTTTTTCCTTTAATCTGCATATTTCATGAGATATTTTAAAAAAACCGCGATTGTATCGAAAAATGAACTTTGATCGTCCTGAAGCACGTGTTCTTTTTACTTAAAACAAAAAAACTAAATTCTCCAGGTATTTTTTCACTTAAAAGAAGGTTTTTACGGGGCGCCTGAGAAAATTTAATTTTTAACGACCACCCTAGTACTACATATTCTTAGAATAAGTTACAAATTTACGGACTTATTTAAACTTTGCCTGAAAATTTCGTCGATCTGATGGAGAGAATGGATAAATAATTGAGAAAAATGAATTTATGTAGTCTTAATAATGAAACATTTGAAAGTTTTGTAAAAAGAAATGAAAATAATAAAATTTGTGAACATTTCCGTATAGTAATTAAATTAACTATCAACTGGAAATCGTGGAAGTAAAAAATTTAATAATAAAACAAAGAATGCGTCGATAAAAATTAGCCGGAGGTAAATCGTAATATTCCTACCCCGATATCTATGCAGACTTTTTGCAAATAAAAAAATTCCAACTATAAAACGGATAAAAAAAATTAATTAAAATATGATACCTCCTATTAAATGATATTTCGCGGCGGTCTTTTTCTGTCCAATTACATTGATCACGTTAAATTTCCGCCTCAACCTTCAACATTGGAAGTTTTATTAAATACTTTTTTTTTTACAATTTACAAGTACGCTTCGATATAAGTCTTTTTAAATTTACAATCTATCAACAAATATACCATAATATAATTTATTCATAAATTCAATATCCTTACTCTTAAAAATTAGAAAAAAAAAAACGTAATTAAAACACCATTTAAAAAGATTTATTAATATTTAATAAGCATTTCTTGCACAAAAAAATCGGGAGTGAACTCAGAGTGATTACGGATTTTATTTAAATCCAAATTCTCTCCGCCACAGAGTTCTGGAGTAAAAAAATCACTCCGCATTTGGAGTAAAAAGGGAGTTTGTTTTTCCATCGTGACTCAATATTCAAATAAACTCTCCTTTGGAGTAAATTTTTTTCCAAGGGAATTAAATAAATAAACAGTCATCCGCTTCGCATTTCCTCCGGATTTACCCGCGTTCACTCTAAAAATTTTTTCCCCTAAGAAATAATGTCTCCATATGAAGAAATCTTTTTAAAGACTAAAAAATCTATCTGCAATTTTTTTTCCCTTCATTTCATTTATTTTTTTTTATTACATAAAACTGGACATTGGAAAACTTGCTTGTTCTCATTTCTCGCGACGACATTAGCTCGTTATCTTAATCTACAATCGCGAAGGGTACCAATAACATGACATCTATATATATATATTATATTATATTGTTTCATATCGTTGCGTTGAGTCCATGTCCTCTTTACTCTTCTATATATACTTACCATGTTCTGTATACTGAGAGTTTAACGTATACAATAGGACATATATATACATATATATATATATAAAGTATCAGTAGGTAGTGGTTACGATAGCTTTTGAGTCGTACATACACATATATATGCATTAACAACGTATGTAATATCTATGTGAATTGATTTGTCCATGTAGATGTGGAGGATTCGATGCATATATATATATATATACATTTAGTAATATGTATAGATATAACGTATAGTAAAATATAGAGCTTGAAAGGAATAAGGACGAAACGACATTACAAGCGAGTAAGCGCAAGCGCCTACCGGATCGATGCCCGTTTCTCGCGTATAAAGCTCGCATTCGCGAGGGGCGCACGACAGTTCATCATTATACATTTTAGAACATGCACCGTACTGTGAATTGTGATATCCATAATATTAGTGGTACTTTTTTACACAACTATTTAAATATCCATACCAAAACAAATAGTAAAAACAATAATAATAGCAACAATAAATATATAAATTATTTTAATAGTAGTAAAAATAATATTAAATTATATTTAAGAGCGAGTTTTGATAAAAGTTATAGAATAGATGAATTGGTAAATTGGTACTGTGCGCATCTTGGTGAAAAGGGCTGGGATAACATCTGGTCCATTCTGCGACGATTCCAACGTCATATATTAACTACAATTACTACCGATATCAGTAAAAATTTTTTTTTTTAAATTTATTATCTGTAATTGGTGTAGTTATTTTATTTGTTTTATTGAGGCTGCTATTGATATCAAGGCGGAGCTTAAGGGAAGATCCATGCCAGCATCAATCACTCTAATGTAGACTTATAATTTAAATTGTTGTGTGTAGTCATGTGAGTACTGTAAAACTTTTACGCTGATGAAAAAATAATTTATGGAAATTATATCTGTCAATAAATATTTATTTCCGGTTGTTTATTTAAAAAAGTTTTGTGGGAATGGTAGCTCGCTCGGTAATATAATAATAATTACTTAAGGAATTGCTTGTTGAATTTAAACTTTACAAAGTCTAGTACATCTTCATGGTGCTCATTAACCGGCTTTAGTTTTAATTGTCATTACTCCTCACCAAAGTTCGAGTAGTATTTTAAGTGTAATACTAAAAATAAAAAACGATTTATTAAATAGTCAAATTTTAAAAAATGCGCAACGATTTGTATACTTGAATCTACTTACTTAAACTAGTAATGGATTAATTTATCATGACAATAAAATAATAAATAAATTTATATATAATTTAATTAAATGCTCGTTACTTTTTATATTATTGTTAGTAGATATAAAAATAGTTTTACGGAAGCTAAGTAAAATAAAAATGTATTTATGGGGACAGTAAATTGGACGGTAGTTTAAATGAAAATGATAGTGGTAATGAGGAGCCATGACAGCGAAAAGGGGGACGAGGATTAAGAGAATGAATGGAAGTAAAAATAAATATAAGGATTGAGTAGGAGAGACAAGTGTGCAACAAGTTAGGAGCTGTGTAAAGGCAAGTTGGATGAAACTAAACTCGCGATGTGACATGGATATCCTCGTCATATTCTGTGTCCTCATCGCCACTGTTCTATATTACAATACGCTTCACGCTGGATTCGTCTACGATGACAGGTCAGTAATTGAGATGTGAAATCCAATTATCAATCTATATTTCAAACTGCTAAATCCATACACTCGTACATCTATACATTCATATATATCAATATGTACATGGACGAATACCCTTCCATACTCTTACATTTCTACATCAATTATTAATTAAGTTTGACTTAACGATATCACGTCGTCATTCATATTGTTTAATTTAATTGTACCATTAGCGATTCATGCTTCCGATGGATATTGATATCACGAATTTAATTAATTTGTGGCGGTGAAGATTGTCTGTTTGACGGGATATTAATTAATATGTATTATTTTATATTTTATATTTACTTTTAATGATAAAATAATACCGGCTTTATTATTAAATTCTTTTGTTATGGAATTAGTTCGTAATTATTATTAAATTCTGTTTTTTTAATTTAAAATAAGAGAGGAAATAAATTAAATTGTTATTATAGACATGTACATGTATTTTATTTTAAATAAAGACACAAAAGGCTGCTGTTACAAAGGATTGTTAGGATTTTTTACAAATCCTATTAATGTTAAATATTTATTTCACTGAAAAACTATTGAAAATACCGTGTATTGTAATATGTGATGCTACTAATTGCTTTGGAGTTTAATATGTATCAAATATAATGATTTGTTGATATAAGAATACAAGGCGGTTATTAAATTTGATGTATTTGAACCCAATTGCTATTTGACTTATTGGAAAAACAGAAAAAAAACTGTTCATTGTATTGATGACTGGTAAAAATGAATAAAACAGGTTTTTTTTTTATTAATTGAAAGATGAGGTGATGAAAATTTTTTGGATTTACCACTGCAGGTCTACGACTTTTTGAAATCTGGCTTTGAAATAAATTTTGATATTTTTGAATTTTGTTGAAATAAATACTGTGAAAAATTGGGAATGAAAATGGATTTTATTTAAATTCAAATTCTGTCTGTCACTCGGAGTTTTTGAATTTTGAAAAAAATCACTCGATTTACGGAGTAATTGGGATTTTGTTCAATCTGCATCCTCTCTGATCTGGAGTTTTAGGGTTAAAGTAAACTCCCTTGGAGAGAATTTTCCTCCGAGGGAAATAAATAAATAAATGATCATCAATTTGGAATTCAATTAAATTTAACTCCAAATTTAATTTACGTTCACTCCGAAATTTTTTTCCAGTAAATACTCGCATGAAAATACTATATATGATAAATATATATGGAAAAATATATGATCAATATGGGACCATATAAGTGGCCAAAAACGATAAACATTTTCTTATATATAATATAGTAAGTTTTAATATAATTAATTATATTCGTAAGTTTATAAACTAATAGATGTATTATATATATTTATAATTATATATGCAAACTTATAAGTTAGCACATATATGTGTTACATATATTGATAATTATATATGTAAATTTGTAAGCTAGCACACATATATATGAACACAATCTTTAAATCTTATAACAGAGAGAGAAAGACAGAAAAGAATATATTTTATTTATTCTTACATATATGGAGAGACTTATATGGTTCTATATATCGAAAAATATATAAAAATTTATAAGGTTGAATACATGGTACATATATCGTGCCATATAATGATGAATTATATATGTATTCTCATTTGTTTCCATATATAAATAACATTTATGTTTGAATATATTAAAATTATAACTTTTCAAATATATAAATAATATATTGAAGTTATACGGAAATATATGAAATCATATAAGAGAAAACATATATAAAAATATAATAAAATCGGCCAAAATTTATATATAGTTCTATATAAGATTTCATGTATTGTCACATGTATATTTATATCTGTAACATATTTTTTAATATATGTTTACCATACATAATATTTTCATGCGGGTAGTCATATATTTTTTCTATTAACCTAGTGTTAAATTATTTGTAAAAATAATTATACATAAAAAATTGATTTTTTCGAGCTTTATTTGCATGACCCTCACTTTTAATTAAAATTATTTTTATTTAAAATTATAAATGTTTTAATTGTATAAAATTTATATTACAATCTACCTCAATATAAACGAAACGAAATTATTAAAAACGCAAAGCTTTGTTGCCATTCAACTGGAAATTTAATTTTATTAATTAAATTAAAATGAACTTCGAATAGAAGCAAAATTAAGATGATAAATTTTTGGAATACATAAGATTCATTTGTTCAAAAAAATATTAATAAATATAAGACAATTTTGTGTACATGATCTCAATATAAATTTTATCAAGTGTTCTAAAACGGACATACAAAAAAACGTTTTTTGAAATAAAACTCCCAGCACTAATTTTTTTTTTCATATAAAATTTCCCATTCCCAAGCGACGAATAAAAAAAAACCGTCAATATTTCATGGTCTGAGAATAAAAATTGAGTAAAATAAATCATGCTTGCGGGACACGGTACGTACAATTAAGACCTGCAACAAAAAATCGATAATCACGGATTTAATAGCAGATTTAAGCTGCCCAGTATGACATTTGCCTTAATAACTATGTATTATACACGATGTAGAAAGATTTATGACTTTATTTTTGCAGTGAAACACAATAAAAATATAAAAAAAGGTTTTTAAAATTGTGTCGTTCCAAGGAATACTTTGCAAACAGCTTTAATTATAGATAAAAGCTTTTCCATTTTTTTATTTTATTTTTGTTATCATATATTGTAATCCCATCCAGTTCTTATAAAGCTCCATGTACACAAACAATGGTATCAACTTTTTTAAATTGTTGATTTTTTCTCGTGAATATTGTTCTTCACATTTATTATCATCATAATCATTGTTTCCATGCATTATTATAACTTTAATTATGACTTATGAATTTTTTATTGTGAAAAAAATAACGGATTTATTTTTCCACAGTAAACTAGAATTGTAATTAAAAATAATGGAATAGAGATTAAAGTATGTAATAACTTTTTTAAATATTAAAAAACTTTTATTTTTAACTCTATGTTTTAAATATAACTCGGATCCTCATTAGTCTCCATATATTTGTTAAAAAAAAAAATAAGATGACCCAAAAGTTATTCAAATTTATATTAAAAAGTAATGAGTATCCTTATATTTACATTCCAGTTATAATTTTCCTCATGAAAAAATAATTTGCACGCCCCGAGTCAGAATAATGAACCTACATGAGCCTACAGGATAATTTTTAATTGTTTTGATCGATCAATGTAACCTTACAAAATACACTCATATCAATATTAAATAGTACAATACAAATAAATTTAAATAGTAACTAAAAAATTATTGAGTATATTATATTATTATTAAATAGATAAATTACATTTAAGAACATGAAAAAACTCCAATAAAAAATATTATTGATGTTTGTGTAATAATTAATATAGATAACCAAATTGTCATTGGCATACCACTAAATAAATATGAATTGGAGTAGAATAATAATCATAAAATTAAAATAATAGTTTATTTATATACAAAAATAATTATAAATTAAATTGATTTAATGAAATCCTTTCAATTAAATTAAATTAAATAAATTTATAATAAAAACATAATTATTCAAATTACTAAAATTTTTTTTTTACAGTTTTTTTATGTACTGAAATTGAATGTATCTATTTAATAATAATATAATATACTCAATAATTTAAAATGATTCAATTTACAAATTAAATTTAAAAATTTTTTTAACAATAATTTTTTAGTTACTATTTCAATTTATTTTTATTGTACTATTTATTATTGGTATGAGTGTATTTTGTAAGGTTACATTGATCAATCAAAACAATTGACAATAATATCGATCAAAATAATTAAAAATTGTCCTGTAGGCTCATGTAGGCTCATTATTCTGACTCGGGGCAATAAAATATTTATTTCAGAACTAAAATATTTAAAAAACGATTGACCCGTAGGCTATCGGTTACTTCGTTGTTCAACCAAAAAAAAACACACTTAGTTACAGAAAAAAAAAATTAATTTTTGTCGTACGATGTCTTTGGAAAGAATCTCAACCGATTTGAATTTGGCGGCAATCGAAAGGAATCAACACAGAACTGATTATATTTTGAGTAAAAATTTTTATTTTTTGTGTAGACTGTAAAGTACTCGATTGATTGACTTCAAAATCTAATCAGATCTAAGTATTGATGAGTACTTTTGATTCCCGCCAAATTCAAATCGGTTGATTCGTTCCAAAGATATCGCCAGATAAAAAAGTTTATTCACAGAAAAAAATTTCTTTGAGTCAAGAAAATATTGTTGGAGATAAACGTTTCGGGAAATGAGTTGAGAGGTTTTCTTGAGTCAAGAAAATTTGTCTATCTGAAAAAATGAGGTTTTTAAAAAAAATTTTTTAAATTAAAAATATTTACTTTCAGTTGAGAATTTTTTTTTCTTTGCATACACACTTAAACACACACTTACACACATAAACACACACGCACTTGAAAATAGTCAGAATATTTTCTTAAGACCTTAAAGTGTCAAGATCTGATAAAAACTCGATTTTTTAAAATCGGACCGAAATCACTAACTTCCTTTTTTTTTTAAATTTTAAATTTTAATTGCGGGAAATTTAAAAAATAAATAATAAAAATAGTGAATTATAAAGTTAATATAAATTAAATAATTTAAAATAAAATGTAATAAACTAATTATTGAATAAAACTTTGACAAAGTAATAATAGCTCAATCCGTCCGTGTAAATTAATAATCAATTAGAGTAAAAACTTGATAATTTTATTGTCTTTTCAACAGACTGCCGAGGAGCGTTAATTAATTTTTATGAATATAACTAATTAAAGCACTGAAATAATAACTTTCTCTTGTATCTTATTTACGGAACCGCGAAACTTGCTCTTTTCTTCCGTAAAAAAATTAATTAATATATAAATAAATTATCTATTCATTTACTCATTTAATTATTTATCGGTTAAGCAACAGACTTAATTAATAAACATTATTATTTAAATATTTTAGACGCGCGATCCTGACGAATCCAGATCTGCTACCAAATTCCCCATGGTTTCCTTTATTGGAAAACGATTTTTGGGGTACACCTTTACGTGACAGCGAGTCACATGGGAGTTATCGTCCGCTGTGTGTGGCCACATTTCGGCTTAATCATTTGCTCGGCGGTTTAAATCCACAGGGCTATCATCTTGTCAACATAGCACTCCATGCTGCTTGTACGGGCCTAGTGGTTCGAGTGGCCAGAAAAGTAAGCCTTTGTTACTGACATTATATTTAATACAGACATAATAATACTAATACTATTATATTATCCATGTTACCCACATCAAAGAAAGTTAAATATTTGTGGTCATCAAACATAAACATACACGGAGAAATTGTTATCGGTTGAAATGCTATGGCGTCATAGTAAAGCTGGACTACGTTGGCCACCTGACGGCAATTGAAATGAACACATGGAGAAATTACTATGGCCATATATCCCAGTTACTTTTACTATGGCGGCAATCATTTTTCCATGTGTTCATTCAAATTTCTCCAGGTGGTCAACATGGTCCGGCTTTACTATGACACCAGAGAGTTTAAATCAATTTATATATGGAGTAAATAGGGAGTTTGTTTTTTCAAGGAAGTGACCTGGATTTTATTTAAATCCACATTTACTCCGTTAATTTTTAACAGTGTATCGGTTTATTGTAAATCTAAAAATATATCTGTTCTATGTGATTAATCAAGATATTGAGTTGGATTTAAATTCAAAAAATTATAAAATACACTTCCAGCTTTTTTTCAAACCCCAATTAGTTTCTGATAATTTCCAAATAAAATTAATGTTTTTCAAATAACCATCAGCTTTAACTTAAATCTTAATCAGAATTAATAAGCTTATGGGCAGTAACAAAATAATTCCTAAGAGAGTGACTGTCAGTAAATGAACAGTCGTATTTGATATATTTTAATGTAGAAAGATGCAGCAAAATTAGAATACAAGTTCAGAAAATTGTCAATCAATCAGCAGTAAAGTAATTTCTTTTCTAGTCGTCATTAAAATCTAAATGACGTAGGTGAGGCTTAACTTCATTCACTGGACCGATCACTCTGTATTACATTATTAATGACATTTATGACTTGGAAATTTAAAGTAATCTAAAAAAAAGTATCTAAATAAATATAAAAATTTCTAAATGATTTTCTTTTTAATAATTCCCAGTAATTAGCTTTTAATTTAAAAGAAATTTCTAATGGCGTAATTAAATAAAGTTGAGTTTGTGAGTAAATATTAAGTTAGTGTATGAACGTGAATAAGTAACACGAGGACGGTTCCAGGTAATTCCAGGGCGATGGTTGTCACATGCCATCACAGGACTGTTGTTTGCCGTGCATCCAATTCACAGTGAGGCAGTAGCCGGTATAGTCGGACGAGCTGATTTGTTGGCTTGCTTTCTGACTCTCGGGGGCTTTCTCACTTACGTAGCACATTGCGACCAAACACGCTCGCCGTTGATGCTTCTCATAGCACTGACGTCTTCTCTTCTGGCCGCATTCGCCAAGGAAACCGGGATATCCTCGCTGGCGCTATGTTTACTCTGGGAGTTCTGTCATGGCGAGTCAAATACACAAAAGGTAAATATTTCCTGCTCGGACTCTGCACTGGCTAGCTTTACTCGCTTCAGTGATTCCCACAGAGACGAATGCATACACTGGACCTTGACAACTTTATTTATATATATATATATGTCTGTTGGACAGGGACACTTTACTGTACTGTGTAAATATCATAGGGCTGCACATAACATTTGATTTACTGCCGTACCACACCCATCAAATGTTTACACGCACCAATAATTAATTAATAAACTTTATTTGTTTCATTTACTTTATAAATTTGTTTAGCGACTAAGTTATATTGCCTCAACTCAAAGCTTGTAATATAATATTTATGTTTAATTTAAAATTTTATCGATTGCAGGAAAGGGAAAAAAATTGGCCGAGAAATCGAAGCGTTGGAATCCTCTGGGGAGGTTTGATTCTCGTGATACTCGGACGAGTAAAGATTGGGAATGCTAACCCGCCGGAATTTGCTACCGCCGACAACCCAACGGCCCGAAATCCATCGAGATTGACACGAGCCTTGACATTCCTGTATTTACCAGCAGCCAGTTTCCGTATGTTCTTGTGCCCCAGTACTCTGAGCTTTGACTGGTCTATGGATACTATACCCCGCATAATTAGTCTAACGGATCCACGGAATCTTGAGTCAATATGCCTGTACGTGGGTTTGGCAAGTGCTGGTCTTTGGCTCATACATCAGTCGAGAAATGCCAATACAAACGCTAATGCTAATTCAAACTCAAACTCTACTTCCTCTTCCACTTCCAGCTCCATCCCAAACTCCATCTCCAGCAACTCCAGTTCCAACTCCAGCTCCAACTCAAACTACAATTCAAATTCCAATGAAATTTATGTACGCAACCGGACGATGGAAAAAATCGGGTCGTATCAACGCGCGTCATCAAAGTGCTCGGTGTGCGACGGTAAAAAATCTGGAAATTGTCATACTGAAGGCTGCCGTGCAGCAAACAATAATAATAACAGTGACAGCAATGACTGCTGCTGCTCAACATTGAAACCAATGTTGCAACATTCTTCTCACACGACTTTGACGGCCGGTAGCAGTGGAGGTAGCGGCTGTGTTACCAATCCTTTGACTGCCAGCGATGATACTGACACACGATTTGGCCGCACTACTAAATCAGCCGTCAGCATTGTCATCATATCACTTGGTTTCCTAGCGCTTCCATTTTTACCCGCCAGCAATTTATTCTTTTATGTTGGTTTTGTCATTGCCGAACGTATACTTTATTTACCAAGTGTCGGCGCCTGTCTGTCTATCGGCGCCAGCGTTGCTGAAACTTATCGAATTGTTCGGCATGGCTCTAAAACATGCGGCAGATTGATTCTTGTTGTTACCGCCGTCCTACTTGGTTTCATGGCTGCTAAAACTTTAAGACGTAATATGGACTGGCATGATGAAGAGAGTCTATATAGATCTGCATTACACGTTAATCCACCCAAAGGTATAAACATTATATACATTTTTTATTGTTAATAAAATTTACCCGACTCACTTTTTAACTTTCAATATTTACTGGACGTCAATCATTTTTATTGGAAATCTACTCTATTAATTTTTAATTATCGGTATTAATTTAATTTTTCCACAAGTTAATTGCGATATTGATTTTCACTACGATCGAATTACGCGCAAAATTTAATTAAATTTTTTTACGTTGTAAAAAAAAATTTTAAAATTAAAAAATTTATTTTTAAATTATTATTTTTATTTTATTTTCAGCGTACGGCAATCTTGGGGGTATATTGAGCGCACAAGGACGATTTGCTGAAGCTGAAGAAGCATTCATCCAAGCTCTTCGTTATCGCCCTAATATGGCCGACGTACACTATAATCTGTAAGCTATTTATATCTATAACGATTTAAAATATACTCTACAGTAATCTTCTTATAAAAAAAAAAACTAGCTCACTTATTAATAAAAAAAAAGTATTTTAATATTTAATGATGCAAAAAAAATAAAAAATTACATTCAAGTTTAAATTCCTTATAAATCTGTACAGTAAATATTAAAATATATCATTAAAAAATATATAGAGAATTTTTCTCGAGTACTTATAAAAAGTATATCAAAAGTATTTCACAATAATTTTATATTCAAAAGGGGAATATTACAACAAGCACGAAGAAATTACGATGAAGCTATTTTAAGTTACGAGCGTGCAATCCACTTTCGGCCATCACTTATTCGTACGTATTTACAATTTAAATTTTTTCACATTACAAAACTTATAATTGGACTCGAAAAACTTGTTGAGCAAAGAGTACTATTTTTATTTAAAAACTTTATTTATTTATTTACTTGGCTATTATTTGCAGAAGCTTACGTGAATCTCGGGGTGACTCTGATATCAGTGGGTAGAAAGTCGGAAGCTGCGGATATTTTGCGAACAGCGGCGGCAGTAAATGGCGCAGGACTGAAGGACAAAAGGGTACACGAGGCATCTAGAATACAAGCATTGTTACGTCTAGGTGCTTTGTACGCTGACGAAGGGCATCTGCATGAAGCCTTGTCGTCTTATCGAGAAGCTCTGCGAGCATTACCTGATTATTATCCTCCACAAGTACGTTTATCGGAATAATCTTCCAATTAAACTCAAGATTAATTAACTAGTCAATAATCAAGTGACGCACTTGCTCGTTGTGCTGTTATCAGTTATCACCCATAATGAAAGCTCCCAATTATAGAAACTTTACTACCTATCATTTATTCAGAGTATTCAATTTTAAATACATCTGCACTTTAAAATTATATTTTAAGATTTTCTCCACATGTGACAGCTATTTCTTACGTAATAATTAAAACTTAACTCGGATATTTCACTGGATTTTGTTCTAGAGCTCAACTTATTTTCGGAGATTTAAATTATTTTTTTTTTTTCAAACACTTTTTTTAAATTTATATTCGGATTGAAAAAAAAAAATTTAATCCTTGTAATCTTTGTTATTTTAAGGTTCACTTATTTTTAAACTAAAAAAAAATGTTTTACTCCGGTGCTGACTATTACGTTTTTTAAAAGCTCGGATATTTTATGTTGGATTCTCATATTAGTATCAGAAAAAATTTTATAAAACTAAAAGATTAATATTTTAAAAAAGTATTATTAAATTTAAAAAAAAGTTTTTTAATTCTTGCTAATTTTTTTTTTTATTGACTGAAAAGAAACTTTCATTAAGTTTTTTTTATTTATTTACATGTTCAATGTATAAATTAAAAGCTGGGGTGGGGAGGGGTGGAAATGAAGAAAATTCACTTCTTTGATCCTGATTACACTAAATCTTAAACTTCTTCTTTATTTTAAATTACTAATTTTTTTTTTATTAAATTGGGGCAGAAAAAAAATGAAAAAAATTATTTCTTTAAATTTAAAAATAATAATAATTTTTTAAAACGAATTACCGAGCGTTTTAAATTATTTGAAAATATTTTTCAAAGTATCAAATTACGCCAATAATTTTTTTAAATTGGGTCCGCTATTTCGCCCGCAGGACTCCGTTCAACTCGACCTTCCTCTCAATAATAAAAAAAAATAATCTATTGAATGTACAGAGAGAGAGAGATTTAAAACAAATATTTTTCCATAAAATATAAAACAAATATTTATTTATCAACGGAAGTTAAGCTCTAGGAAGTTTAAATAATTTTTTTCATCAATCTGCAAATACACAGAAATAAATAAATATGAAATGATAAAAACATTCCCCATTTTTTACAGCAAAAATGAAACTATCATACGACTATGCACTAAAATATCATATTATTATTTTGATAATTAGACTCTGTACAACCTATTGGGCGAAACTTTATCGAAAATGCAAGAGTATGCAGAAGCTGAACGATGGTTCCGTGCGTGTTTAATACGCGAACCGAATTATGTACCAGCGCATATTACTTACGGAGAATTACTAGCTAGAAATGTAAGATTTAATAGTTCATTATGACTAGATTAAATTAATACATGTATAAATATATATAGACATATATGCATATGTAACAATGCTAAAATATATGTTAATTAATAATTTTCAGTCGAGCAGAGTTCTTGAAGCCGAGAGGTGGTTCATTAAAGCTACGCGGCTCGCTCCAGATGATCCTAATGTTCACCATCGTTACGGTAAATTATATTTTATGAATAATAAATAATATATCCATTTACTATTTATCATATCTATATAATTATTTTAATATTTTCATCTCATATAATCCCAGGGTAAAATCATTTCAAGCCAAAATAATAATAAAATTTTTTCTCGGCCGAAAAGAGGCCCAGAGTGAAAACATGGCCTTTAATTAGGCTTAAAAAAAAAGCGGCTCAATTTATTGGCCAATTTCCGGCCTGTTTATTAAAAATAATAAAATTTCGACGTGCTTGCGACAAACTTTTAGCCTCTTCTAATAAAATTATACGGCTTCAGTGAGATTTCAGCCAAATTTCGGTTACTTTGAATGAAATTCTATAATTCCAGCCCTTTTTTAACCAAATGTTTTTATCCTGTTTGTTTTATATTTCATGGAAATAATTTTTAAGCTATTGCATAGCTTCTATCGCGGGCCTTGAGCGCGGGGACCGAATCCAAAAATTCCGTAACGAAAAAACCTCACGCTCTCCACTCCAACAGGCCTAGAGTGGAAATTTTTCAGACTTCTGTCTTAAAAACTCAGTTCTAAAGTTCTAAAGACTTTTTCAGAGTTCTAAAGACTTTTTAAAACAGAAGTCCGAAAAATTTAGACCATTTAAATATAGTGGAAACCTAAAACATGCAAACCTTCTCAATAAGACAATTTATAGATAAATTGAGAAAAATATAGATAGCCCGAATTAAAATATTTTAAACAATATTAACTTTTTATTTATTTATTTAATAAAAGAAAAATTTGTTTTCTTATCGGTCACCACGCTCAAAAAGTGTAACTAGAATTAATATCAAAGAAAAAGAAATACTGCATAAATAAAATAAATAAATAAATAATTATAATCGCATAAGTTGATACAAAATGCTTTGCAATAGCTTTACTGCGGCAGTCCCCGAGTGCCACATGTTTTTTTTTTTTTTTTTTTAAATAAATTACTCCATTTTATTCATATGTACGCATTATTATTTACATTTCAATTATTAAATAAATTATCAAATTACTCTTGTTAAATATTAACAACAGCAGTAATTTATTTAATCAAAATAAATTCTTATAGCATTTGATAAATTTCATGGAAAAATATAATTGGTGAATTTAATAATTGATAAATCAATAAACGATTTTGTTATATTTAATATGCAAATATTCGCAGTGGGAATAAAATAAAATTTGAATGAATAATAATTTTAATATTTAAAATTTAATAAATTCAATGTTTTATTTTACTGTTAAATATCAAAAGTCAAGTAATTAAATAATAATTTAAATTTATTTAATTAAACAGGAGTTTTTCTGTCATCGCAAGGACGTTTGTCAGAGGCAGCCAGAGAACAAGTAAAAGCAGCGGAGCTTTCTCGATCTAATTACGAATTAACGGTGGCCGCGGCAGCGGCGCTGCATCACGCGGGCAGAGATGTTGAGGCTGAAGTATGGTATAAACATGGCACGAGTCTGCGACCGCATGAAGCACGCAGCCACACAAATTTAGGCGCAATATTGCATTTAAATGGAAAATATCGTCAAGCTGCGGCGGCATATCGACAGGCTTTGAGGCTGAGGCCAAATGACGCAACAACAATAACGAACCTTTATAAATTAATGTCACTCATAACGTGACGCATGGCGGGGGATCCCTTGTCCCCCTTCGTCGCAACTCACTTTTCGGAAGGGAGACAAAATGCTAAAGACCCGAATAATTATTCGGGCGAACCAAGGATTAATAATCGCATCTTCTCTTCCTGGTATTCATTTATAAATAAATTTGCATCCTTTTTATTATTATTGATAATTGTAATTGTAATGATAATGATAATTATGATAATAACAATTGTGTCATTATTACGGAATAATAATAATATCCTAATACATCATCGGCGTGCGACTACTCATTCATACTGCCTGCTACATAATATGTAAAAGAATAAAGCTTAGTTTATTTTTCTCTAATTTCTCATATTTATTATTATCAAACCTTACCTATATTTATTATAAATTATATGGCTAAGCTCCAGTAAGAAATTTCAAACAAAAAATAAATTATACTATTTTTTCTCGGCCGAAAAGCTGCCGTCCAAAGGCCTAAGTAGTGAACACAAGACTGAAATTTGGACTAAAGACCGCCGAAATTTTTCTGATAAGTCAGCCTAGAAATGGCCGAAGAAAATTAGGGCTCGAAAAAAAACCGAAAATTCAGCAAAATTTCGAGATTTCGGCGAAATATTTTTACCCGAGAATTTATTAAAGAAAAAATAAATAAAAGAATTGAAAATTAATTTAAATTACATGCATGATAAATAAAAAAAAAATTACCGGTTGAAATTTAAAACCATCAATTTTAAATTTAAAAAATTATGATTTGATTTCGAGGCCTGAGGAAGTCGTTCTAAAGTCAATAAAGTAATAAATTTATATAACAAAATTTTGATGGATTGATAATTTTACAAGTTACCGTTCGATAAAATTCTGAAGAAACTCGATTACTTATAAAATATTTAACATATTATCAGAGGATGTACGTAAATTTGTATTTATGATATTTTATCTGATTCGAATAATTTAACCGGGAATCTAAAGATTACGAGTTTGCCTAATAAATATTTAAACAAATTGATCGAACGGTTATTGGGTTAGTAAAATAAAATTATTGGGATGAAAATTTACTTCAAAGTTTTCTCGTAAAACGCACAAGTATTTATCAGATCAAGCTGGAAGTTAATACAAGTGAGATTTAAATCTTGATAAATCGGATTCCCATTAAATTTGTTTAAATTGGTATGTAGCATAGATTTGCTGAAAGATAACGTGAACTAGAAATAATTTTTTATTTGAATTGCCGTCGATAAATTTATCGGTTTTTATAAATCTTCAGTTTATCGTTCAATTTTGAGGTCTGCCACTCGTTATAAAGTTATTCAAATAATAAATTTATATAATAATAATAATAATAATAATAATAATAACTTTATGCTTTGATAATTTCCTGAACTGCCGACTGATTGAAAGAATTATTTGAAATATTTTTTATCTAGTCCGGTGTCCGGAAATGATATCGGTTTTATTATCAAATATTCGGAGGGAAATTTGAAAAATAAAATGTTACTTTTTTTTTATTTTTATTAATAAAAATTTTTATACTATTGGGACTTTAAAAAATCCGCAGGGTTATGAAATTGCCGCATTTTTTCAGGTCATTTATTGGACTATTGTAGAGTAGAAAAAAGTAAAAATTTATTGCTAAAAATATTTTTTAGAGAATTTTTTTATTGAGAAACCAAGCAAATATTTATCACAAATAATATATCGTCATAAAAGCTTTATTTATTTTATAATAATCCAGGAAAAAATTCAATAACAAAAAGTAATAATATTTTATAGTTTTATAGTAACAGATTTTTATTTATATATATTTTTAGTCGTTTATAGTATCAGAGAAAATCTTGACAAATCATGCAGAATGAACACTAAATGTTACGTATTGCGTTTATTTTTATTAATTTTTAAAAATAAAATTCATCTGAACGCCCAAGTTATTTGATATATATTTATATAAATATATATCTCGAGACAGAAAAAACGAAAAGAGAACAAGTGATCATAGCATTTTTTAGGAATATTAATATTGATATTTTTTTTACATTTCTTTTTGAATTTGCAGTTGACGAGTTTTGCCATTCGCATTTAAAAAACATTTTTTCCTTTCGTTATTTTTTAATCTCTCCGTTGTCATAATTTTGCATTAACCCATTACGGACTAATGGAAACGTAAAATTTTTATAACCGCTGATATTATATATATTACTAATGTGTAGACAATAACAAGAAGAAATTTTTTTCTACAATTACTTTGTTATTATTATTAATATCATTTTATTTTTAATAAATATTTGTTTTCATCAGTCTGCACAACAATAACATAAATTTTTATTATTATTATTATTTTATTTAATACTTTTGCGTTGAATCGAGGCTTCCAATATTATGGATTTTAGTTTATAATTATTTATATTTTTATCAATAATATTATTTCAAAAATTATTATTATTATTGATTGGAAATAGATATAAGAATTTAATATCATAGAATGTAAAATAAACGATAAATAAATCTAATCAAATCTATTTGTCGTTCATATAAAATTTATAAGGCACGTTAGTAACTTTTTTTTTTTTTATATAAATAGTGCCTTAAGTTTTTTTTTTTTTAAATAATTGTACATATATGTATATATTTTTTTCTAATTTAAGAAATTGAGTAATTCATAATGATCCTGAAGTTAGCAGAAAAATAACAATTTTTTAAATTTTTTTTCTAACAAATCAATCGCAAAAAAAAAAAAATAAAAATATGCACATGTAGAAAATTCAAAAAGCTATAGATGAAATTTTTTAAATATTTTTATTTTTATAATTTAGTGTTTTTAAAAAAATTCAGAAATTACTAGACGTCGGCTAACTTCAGTATCATAATACATAATATTGAATCGTATATTTATTGATTTTTATAATTATATATCGCGTGTCAAATGCCAAAAGGGCGTATTACCGCAGTTAGACAGGGTTCCATGCTAAAAGGGCGTAATAAAATTTTTTTTTGCCATTCTTTCTAGAATCGCTCGAAACGCAAAGATCTACAGAAAAAAAATTTTGACGAACTAACGCCAAAAGGACGTATCTTAAGGTATACGCCCTTTTGGCTTTGGAAATTTTTTTTTTTCATTTTTACGCTTAAAACATGTTTACAAAACGATTGGCACCAAAAAAAAATTATACGGCCTTTTGGCATTTGGCACGCGATATATATACTGTAAAAAATTGGGAGTTAATTTGAATTTTAAATCTATTCGCATTCATTCCGTCATTTGAATTTCCGGAGTTTTTTTAAAAACTACCGCGCATACGAAGTGAAAAAGAGTTTTTTTTTTAAGTAGAGTAATTTTGAAGTGTTACGGGTATAATTTTAATCCGCATTTACTCCAATCGAGAATTTTAATGTTAATATAAACTTTTTTCTGGAGTTAATTTCCCTCCGAAGGCAATTAAATAAAAAACAATCATTTCCGCATTCATTCCGAACTTAATCTGCATTTACTCCGAAAATTTTATACAGTAAATATATATATATATATATATACGCGTTTACATAAATTTTGAATTTCATCAAATCACGAGCTTCATTATTGCTACAATACAATACAATATGCATACATATAAATATCAATAATTATATACGATTCAATTATTTTCTCAGTTACAAAAACTATTTGTGCTTTAAACAATAAAACTTTTGGTGTATTTAAATTTATTTTACATTCTACTCATTATTAAATTCTCATTTACATATAATAGTCGATTATACTTTAGATTTTTCAAGTATGTATGTAATTTTTCATAGCTATAGATTTAAATATTTAGTTTGAATAATCCAATTGTTAGGCCGTACAATAGAGTATTAATTTTTTTTATATTTAAACATTTATGTGCCAAAAAATTTGGTCATTATACTTAACCTTTTTCCGATTGGATACAGAAAATTTGAAATATTGATAAGCCGCTCTTAAAATCGAATACTCTCTTTTTAAAATTTTGTGAAGAAATATTTCCGAACAAAATTTTGATAAATCGAATGAATGTTTTACACGGAGAGAAAATTATGGTAACAGTTACAATAAATTATGGGAATGGTTCCCATAATGCATGGTAACCGGTTTTTTTGAAATGTTGATTATAGGAACGGCACCCATGTATATTATGGTAATCATTCTTATAATTATGGGTACAATTCCCATATGGTATCGGAATAGTTTCTATGGAATTATGGGTATAATTACCATATGGTATCGGAATAATTCCTATGGGATTATAGTAATCGTTACCATGTAACTATGATAATGGTTACCATAATATTATAGTAATGGTTACCATAATATTATAGTAATGGTTACCATAATATTATGGTAATGGTGACCATAATATTATGGTAATAATTCCCATACATTATGGTAATAATTCCTATACATTATGGTAACGGTTACCGTAATATCATGGGAATAATTCCCATACATTATGGGAATGATTACCATAATATATAGGGCTTGTTCTCATATACACTTAGGTACCATTACCATGTGGTTATAGGATTGGTTACTATTTGCTTATGGGAACTTTTCCCAGAAAGTATGGGTCTATATCCCATAATCCCAAGTAATCATTACCATAACGGTATGGGATGATATTTCATAAACGTACTAGGAAGAGTTACCATAATTTTCTCTCCGTGTAGTATAATGACCAAATTTTTTGTAGCCGTCTTATCAAAACAGGAAATGATTAGTATCGAAGGTAAAGTTTTAAACGTGCAATGTCTATTAATTATTATTATCAATAATAATATTAATTAATTTGTTAGATGAAAATTAGTAACTAAAGGAGCTTAAATTTTTTATTTAAACTAATTATCAATGCTAATATACTAAAAGTTTTGTATGTTAATTTACTTTCGCACCATAGGGTTAAACGACCTAACTAACAGTATTAATATAATAACAATATATTAACCATGAAAATTGAAATATTATTACCAATTATTATTATAATTATTATTATTATTAATATTCCGAGTGATTAAAATTTAAAAATTACAAATATTAATATTATTAAATTATTTACTTACAAATATTTTTAAGTCTTTAAAAAAAAAAGCTCCGACAATTGTATTTGTTTAATAAATATCAATGTTATTATTACTTTTAATTACACAATAATTATTTGTTTTTATCTAAATAAAATCTTAAATCGGCACTGTTGCTCAGCTACTTTCACAGAATTACATAAATTCGTAATTATTTATTTTAAACTAATTAATCATTTATTTAAAACCTTTCAATAATAATTAATCAGTTTTCTGTTAAATCTGATAATTACTTAAATCATTCAAATTCAGTCGTCACTTAATTCAAATATACAAATTCTTATTATTTTAAATCCGTAGGAAAAAAAATTATCTACTTCACATTAAATGTCTCATTAAAAAATCTTGGTCGTGTATATTTGTGTGTGACATTCTAATTAGTGCTCTCTGATCGTCATATACATTATTATTATTTTTATTATCATAATTATAATTACAGTAAATATCATAAACTTTGTGTTTTACTTTTCGTAATGTCTCTGACAGTTTTATTAATTGCATCTTTACTATAATTGATTATCATTAAATCAATCTTGTTTTTTTTATTGGTGATTGCCTTTCAAAATTTATATAATATATATATAAATATACTGTTCAAAATTTTTCGTGTCAAAATTATCCCCGATGACTTTACACACCTTGGTGCACTGTAAAAAATAATTTGAAAATTACAATACAAAAGATATTGAATTTTCATAAGTAGATATTTGAATTGTATTTTCAATAAAAAAAGCTTCAAATTTAATGTACGTAATTTAAAAATCAAGCTGGTATTTAAAATTAAGAAAAAAAATATGAATTTTAATAAACGTACTTAAAATTTATACTTATTCTTTAAATTTTCAAAGCAAGCATTGAAAATTCTAAGACACATTGAATTTTAATAATTCCATTTGAAATTTCATAATATTTATTTGAAAATTCAAATACTTGTATATGAAATTTCTGCGCGTGACGTGCTGCGCGTTCAGTAATCAAAGATTGTGTTTTAATACTAATTAGTTAAATATATAATAAATTTGAGTAATGTGAGCGGTGTACATCAGACTTTATTGTTGTAAAGTTTTTATTTCCTCGATAATATAAAGTAAATAAAACTTGTGACCGAACTGAACATCATTGACAGTATATGTACTGTATACAGTATTAATTGTGATACAGCATAATGCTAATAAACATAATATAGTTTTATAGTGATTTAAATATTAAAATGTGATTCAACTCTAAAATATTTATTTAACTTCTACTTTTTTAAATGTTTAAGAAAAAAAATATAATCACCCGCTATATTAAATTATATTATAACAATGGTTAATAAAAAAAAAAATTTATAACGTTCTTCTTAAGAAATTGATGACAGCTTACAAAATTTTGAAGTTTTATCAATAAACATTTTGTTACTTAAGATACCTAATAGTCTTTAATTTCCATGTAACCATACACTGTTAAAAAAATTGTTTGAATTTTCAAAACATTGTATATAACGCAATAAACATATACAATTGTGTTTGAAATTTCATTGTAACGATCGTATAGAATTTAAAATACTCGCTTTTGAATTTTCAAATAAACGCTTCAGATTTTCATATACATCTATATGGAAATTAAAAAGAGAGAATTTGAAAATTAAATGCAAGATATTTGAATATTAAAAAAATTGTATTTGAAAATCCAAAGTGTTGATTTGAAAATTCAAAAGCATGTATTTTAAATTCTATATGAAATTAGTAATGAAATTTCAAGCACAAATGTATGTGTTTATTGCGTTATATACAATGTTTTGAAAATTCAAACAATTTTTTTAACAGTGTGTGAATTGATAGTGTGAAATATCGTGGTGTACTTTTAACATGGTGTGAGTGTTATCTTTAACACCATTTGGTATTATTTACTAAAAACTCACAGATTGTCTCATCATATGACTCATAGTTAAAAATAACCTAATAACTTTCAACAGAGTGAAATCGGCCATTTTCAAATAAACCGTTTTCATAAATATAGTTGGATTAGCGAGAGTTTGTGCTCTCGCTAATCCAACTATAAAAGCTCGAAGTAAAGATAAATAAGTTCAAACTAAGACCAAAAAATACAAACAAGTTGAAACTAAGATAAAAAAAGTTCAAAAAGTTGAAAAAAATTTAATTTAAGTCGAAAAAGTCGAGATTTTATCGAAAAATCGTCGGCAAATCGATAACTTAAAAAGAAAATAAGGCGAAGCGAGCCTGCATCAAGTTTTATTTTTGACCCGGGCTTATAGTTTGAATTGTACGCTTTTTTGGCTTTCAAAAAATTTTTTTAAATTTGCAGCTTTTGAATAAGTTTACAATACGATTAACAAAATAAAAGTACGAGTTAATTTGACTTTAAATTTAATTATTAAAGCCAAAAGAGCGTATAAACATGGTTTTTTCGAATTAATGACACGATATTTAGTCCAAAGTACTATTTAATATGTAAATATAATTAATATACTTATTAATTAATGATAACTTGTTGCTCTTTAATAAAAATTCTAATGAGTAATGCGGAATGGTGTGAAAAAAGGAGATTATACTGTGTAGAAATCATACAGATTGATGATTTACACCGTTATTTCACACCGCGGCTGTGTAAAGTTCTAGGGAGCAATTTTGACACCAAAATTATATACAGTGTAAGATTTAAATAAATTATTATTTTATATATAATTACTAAAATCCATTTGTGGACGGCTAATAATATGCGTTAAATGTTTCTTCATAATTAATTAATCAATTAATATTTATTATTAATAATGCTCAAAAAAGACTTTTAATAAATGAAGTATATTTAAAACTATACTTACTTTTTTAGTTTGCTTTTAAAAATATTTCAATAAATTACGTATTTGTGTATTTATTGTAGTAATTAATAACTTGTCATTCAAACTTATTGTATAATTAATTAATCAATTAACTTGTTCAATGGTTTATGTTTAATCGGAAGCCAGCGATTGAAATTAGTTTATTATTTGAAATAAGTAATGCGTGAAAAATGTATTCATTTTTTCCGTCACGTCATGAAAAAAAAATAAAAGAAAATTGTTAATAGCAACCACCACTGTTTTTAAATTTTTTAATGAAAGACGCGTTCTGAGCTATTTTGAGCAACTTTTTGTATACAAATTTGTTTTATTATTTTTTGCTACACCAATTTAAAATACCGCAGCATTTAATTAATCAGTTGCTCTGAGATCAAACAAAATTAAATCTATTATTGTTTGGGAACCGGGAAAATGGCCGCTTGAAAATTTAAAAAAAATTCTTCTTTTTCTGGAGAAAATGAGAAACTTTAAATAAATTTACATTTTTTAAATTCATAAAAAAAATTTTGAAAATAAAAAAAAAATTCGAAAAATAATTATTGAGCATCTGAAGCTTCAAAATCATAATCAAAATAACGAACTAATGTTTAGAAAAATTTGTAAAAAAAAAAAATCAGATACTTCATTTTACCTAGTCCCATAATTTTAAATTATATTTTGTATTCACTACAAATATTACTAGGATTCATTTCAAGAAGCGCGTTAGTAAAAAAAATTTTCTGAACCCATTTATATTATTTACACTGTAAAAAATTCGGAGTTCCGGAGTTTAAAAAAAAAAATCAATCTAAATGCGGAGTAAATAGGGAGTTTAATTTTACAGCAGTGTGATTTCGGAGTGATTTGAATTTTTTTTAAGTCCGCATCCACTCCGAATTTAATCCAGGTTCACTCCGCCATTTTTTTACAGTGTAACTTTTTTTATTTATAAATAAATTGATATCCAAATTGTTATCAATAGATCTATAATTAAAATAAAAAAAAAACTTTTCATACTGCACGCACCCACTAAAAATTCTGAACAGAACATTCATCATTCGAGTTACAAAAAAATTTTCATTATTAATATTATTTGTTGTTTTTTATTGTTATTATTATTTGTGACCATTGACGTCATATCACTGATCGTCCCGTCGAATTTATTAGTTATAACTATTTATTAAAACCTAATTATGCCTATCTAGTCAATCTAGCCATGCTTAAATTGAATAATGATATTAAAAAACGTCATTATGAATATATATATATATATTTATATTTGTATGTAGATGACTAAAATAAATAATTAAAGTTGGTTAATTAAACGAATATGTTAATTTATATAATTATTAAATAAGTAAATTATCTATAAATTATTTAGTAACCTTGAAAACTTAATATAAATATAAATATTGATTGTTAAATATGAAATATAATTTACCGTATTATGTAACAGAATAAATATAACCCAAAGGTATAATGGTAAATAAACAAACGGAGCCTGAGAAGACGGAAGCTGAGTGGTTGAAAGACAACAATGACGAAATTTCCGATTTGTTTAAAATAACAAAAAGGAAACTCGTGTTCGTCGCGTGTCTCCTTTGGCCCGTCGGGCCATACCAAACTGTCAGACAGACGGGTCGCTGCCTGGGGCTGATCCACTTTTGCTCCCATCAGCTCCAACTCCAGTGCCGTCTCCATCTCCGGAATTGTCACCTCCTCTGTATGGTGATCCGCCAGCACCTCGGGCTGATAATCCACGAAAATCTAGATTGTACTGTTAGAGATAAATATTTTCAATATTTAAATTCAGATATTATATATATTTTCATCATGCATAAAATAATATTTTTAGATTGATAATAATAATTTTATTATTTTAATGCTATAACTCGTGACACGAATAAGTGACATTAAAATTTTAAATTTCATTTTATTTTTAACGGTTTATATAAAATTCGTTTTATAAAAGTTCTCCTTGATCTACTTTACAACATTTTTTTTTTGAGTTTTATGTGAAAACTCGAAATGAATTTAAAAAAAAAATTTTTCTGTTTAAAGATTTTTACTCGCAATATCTAAGAAAAGTTGGGGCAAGTCGGCCAAATTTTTGATAAAAAAATTCGAATTATTTTGAAAATTTTGGAGTCCCCGGACCGCTGAGGTCTCAACTTACCCCATGTCCCTCTATATTATTTAAAAATAAAAAAATTTACCTTTGTTGCACATTCGAAGCACGTGGTAACAACTTTTGATATGATATTCATTAAATTTTTCGTTTCCTGTATAACATTATCAACTTTAGTAAACGTCGCCGCTTTTCCCACGGTCGGATTTTTAACAGTAAATTGCAATTGCTGAACGTAAGTCGGTACACGGTCAAGATTTTCCAGCAAATCTTTTTTATTGGGGCCACCAGGTACCTGATAACTAAATTGTCTAACGACTTTGTACAAACGATTAGCTTCTTCGGCAAAGTATTCCGCCTGCGTAAATAGATCTTGGGTTGTTTTGAGTGCACCCTCTCCACGTGTAAATTGGTACATCGAGAAGGCCATGGAAGACATATTTTTTGCACGTTTAACAATATCATTATTTTCCTCTAATTGGGAGTTCCCACTCTCCTGCCACTTTTCTGTCTCCGCGTCCATTTCTGAGGTGATTAATTTCATTTCCAAACCAGCCTTAGCTATTTTCGCTTGTTCTTCGCTGTCTAGTCGCACTGGTTTCAGTGGCTTGCTTGTTGTCCCGTGTTTCTGGAATAAAATCAATTATTTAAACACCCAATTGATTTACGGACTGATAAAATTTATCTTGTTTTTTCTTTTAAACTTACGCCGGGTCGCGGTAGCGACATGTAAACTTGTTTCTCTGGGCGGCTGTGGCAGAGTTCTAACACGTCTTTTGCGACGGTGGTTACGTCGGACATGAGCCATTGCCACATATCTGCAAATACTTCGAGATTTTCTTTAGCTATTTTACTTGTTGGGTAACGTGCTAATGTATGTGCTGCAGTAACAACTTGTGGACCATAAATACGCAAATTTATTTCTGTAAATTTTGCTGATACTTGCAATGATTCTGACAGCGCAATGTGTCTTAATAATTTGCATACCTAAATAATTAATTAGATAAGTTAATTCAAATCATTTTTTAAAATTTTGAGTCAGACAAAATGGGGTAGCTCAAAAAAAAATTTTTTTTTCATATCCTTAACGAAATTTGTCTAGACTGAGTATTTAATTTAAGTAAGAAAATTATTATTCTCTATTCAGTAGAAGGAATATATAAAAATAATTTTGAAAAAATAAAATTTGGGTGAATTCTGGAATTCAAATTTTTTTTTCATATTTAATAATAATTGAAAAAATTAATATTGATTTATTTTCTAAGCCTTTTTATTTACACTACCCCATCCTGCTTTAACCCTTTCCTGTACAGAAAAAAAAAGAATTTCTTAGCTCAAAAAATTTTTATTTTTCCTCAGAAATTTTTCGCACTATGAGTTGAAAGCAAAAATTTTTTTGGAGCGAAAAAAAATTTCTTTGAGCCAAGAAATCCTTTTCTGTGTATGATAAATAAAATTATTTACTTCAAGAATATGTTCAATGTACTCATGAAATCGATCACTACTCTCCTGTAATCTATCGATCTCACTCGCTAATGCGAGATTACGAATTGTCGATACCAATTCTTGCCCAGCTTTAGTAACTTGTCCAAGATCACCGGCCTGTTCCATTGTCGTCGTTGCCAATTGTAATCGTAAATCACGCGTGGCTTTCAATACACTCAATACCGCTTGATCTAGCTCGGAGTTCGGTGACGTCGGTCCACTTTCATAATTTTGCTGTACAGATGTATTTTCAAAATTAAAAATACAAAATATTAATACAATTAATTTTAAAAATGCAATTACCATACTGTTGCCGACTCTCAGAAGCGAATTGAGTTCAAGTTTAACCCGATCACAGAGCAGTAATATATTTTCCCGATGTTCATGACTCGTGTAAGCGCTATCTGTAAAGTCTTGTGTCCTCTCAACTACAGTATCAATCGTTGAAGTCAACGTTTCTCTACATTCAGGTAACATTAAAGTCATTCTCGTTGTCTCTACCATACGTTCAAAATTTTTCAACGCCGAACTCACAGTGCTGCTGTCCCAGTCCTGCTGCTGAGGGCTCTGAAAAAAAAAAAATTATAATTATTAATAAAAATATTAAAATTAAAGTGCGATAACAAATAAAAATTTTTATTGAAGCTTCGGTATTTAAAATTTAACAGAATATAAATTATTCATGCCCTTGTCAGTCGAGGTGCAATATCAAGTTTAATTGCCTCCGGCCACGTTTTAATAAAATAGTTATAATGATAATAATAATTTTAATTTAAAATACAAGTATAGAGTGAATAGTTTGTAAAATACAAGTTTTAATAGAAGTGGGTGTGGTTGTGGGAGGCTAAATTAGAGACTCGACACTCGAGACGTAGGGCATAACAAACCTGTGAGTTTGAGTAAGACTGAGATTCATTGCAGTCAAGCACACCATCCTTCACGACATAATGAATCAAGTCCATGGCCCTTCTCATTTGGCAAAATACCGTATCTCGGTTTTCTTTAGCTGACGGACACTCGGGATGTCGTAAACAAGCTTTACTTGACGTCAAAAGCATCATTGTACTTCGCTCTAGTACTTGTCGGGCTGCAGCCATTTGTGCTCGACGTCTTTCATCTTTTAAATCATTCTACAAAATTATTCATTACTATTTACTATTACATTTTTTTATCACTGTTTTAATATTTAAACTTCAATCATGCCAAAAATTTGAGGATTAAATCTGAAGTGAATGTCGAGCGGATGACTATTTATTTATTTGATTCCCTCGAAGTCAAATTCACTGCGAGTTTATTTTAATATTAAAAATCTGAATCAGAGTAAATGAGGATTTAAATAAAATACAAATCACTCCGCTTGAAAAAACTCCATCCGAATTTACTCCATATGCGGACTTGAATAAAATCTCATATATTTTTAGTGCAAAAATTTTAAGGTTTCATTAAAAATAATTTTCTTAATCGAAAAAATTCAAATTTGTATAAAAATATTATCATTTTTATTTTTTTGCACCAGTGTAAATAAATTTTCATTTTCTTTTTACTTTTTTTTTCAGCGCACTTTCGAAATTTAATTTCATGCTTTTTTGTAGGAAAGAACTGAGTAATTATGCCCACTAATTTTTTTTTACTTTAATATACTGGATTTTTTTACTCGCTTATATTTAACAATGAGAAAAAAAATAATTACCGGACACCCCATTATTCAGCTCTCATCAAAATAATTTTATTCAACATTCATTGAGAATTTTAAAAATAAAAAATCTTTAATGAGTAATTTAGGTGAATCATTTAATCAAATTTCGCTCGGGATTAAAAGTTTAATATTTCATAAAATCATTTTTTATTTAAAATGTATCGATTTTTGTACTAATTTTAGATTGAAGCCCTTGTAGTCGTTTGATAGAGATTTAAAAAAAAGGTTACAAAAATCTATGTCATTTTGATGATAAAAAGGACAAATGCTTTAACCCACAATGTCTGTACCAGATGTTTTATTAGATATATATATGTATAAAAAATTTATCGTTCCAACTACAGAGACAGAGTGAAATATATTAAACAGGTAAAAGCGGTAGCCGTTATATCTTTACTTGAAATATGACTCTGATATTATGTAAATTTTCTGATGAAACTCAATTCAATAAAATATTTTTTCGCCATTTATTATATATATGTACACATATATGTAAACATATAAATAGATATAAATATAAGATATGGCATGATAGCGATACCGGTGGTTTAAAAAAATTAGATCCATAAACTTTTAAATTTAAAATTTGAAATTCAATTTTGTTGTCATTTACAAATGTAATTTTTTCTTATGAGCTACAGATGCATGGATAAAAAATTAAATATGTATTAAGTCTGCGTACATATATAATGTATGTAAGCGGTATTTTACCTGCCTATCTCCAGTTAAATGTGCAAGTTCGACCATTTCGGCCCCGAACTGACTGAAGGCTTTAACAAATTCCGTAAAGTTTGAAACGCTTTCGAGCCGCCCGAGACTACGGGCCACTTTGTCTTTGGCTAAGAGCAGTTGTTTTACGACCACAATGTCCGCCAGAAGTAGAACTCTGGTGACAGAGCCCAGAAGACATCTCGCCGCTCTCACCACTGATCCTCTGTCTGCTAAACTATCCTCCATTGCGCATTCACATAATTTTTCTATGGCACCACCTGCACGAGTAAGTTTTATAAATTAATACTCATCTCGACGTTCGCTTCAAGCATTTTTACTTTTATTTCTTTTCCTCGTTTAACTAAATTTAAAAATAACTCGCGTCTCATAACTTTTTTATAAAAAAAACTTCACGGATTAAATATTTGCTTTTTAAATAAATTAATAATTTACATATAATATTTTAATTTAAATAGATGATTTTTTTTGGTAATTTAAATACCAAATAAATTGGTTTCACTGTCAATTACTATTTGAAAACAATTAGTTTAAAATATAAGGTAAAAGACCCATTAGACTACTCAATATAAATTGCTAAATTAAATGAAAATTATTTTTTGTTGTTTTTAAATACTAGGGCTGCGTCCAATTTTCGAAAATCGAGATCTCGATGTTTTGAAATCCTAGAAAGCTATTCCGACTATTTCCGGATGAACGTCCGGCCGTGTGTTAGTACACGGAGAGAAATGTATGGTACCTATCGCCATACTCTTATTACAGTATTGCGGCAAGTACCATAAGTATGGCGTTATTCACCATACTGTATAGTACCGAAAATTTTGCGTAGCTTACATGTCTGTATAGTAGAATTGACCAGACAAGTATGGGCTTGAGGCCCATACTACATTGAAGAAATGGCAACGCCACTAGGGCATTCCGCAATAGATCTTTGTGCGATGGTCAACACACTATCGGATTATTACCCATACCGCATAGATGTAGCTGCAATACTCCGTCGATAAATAGGTGAAAATTTATTAATGTAAACAAGTGTATGTATCATTGTGTATGTTAGGAAATAATTGTTATTCAAAATATATGTACGTGTAAAATATAAAAAAAATATATTTTTCATATAAAAAACATGTGTTAAAAATACATAAAAAATATATAAATATGTGTAAAAATATATTTTAAATAGCTAACTTTTGCCCGATTTTCGTATATATTTTAAATAAATTAAAAATATATCTTAAAGTACATAAAGAATTATACATACATAGTTATAAAAATATAAAAAACATACATCGAAATACATTTTTTTATATAAATTTTATATATTTTTTTCTTAGGTTATGGATTAGAATAAAAATATAATTTTTATTTAAATTTTTTCAACATTGTCATAATTTTATTTTTTTATATTTCAAATATATTGTTAATATAATTTTTTTATATTTTTTATATATATATTTTTAAGATATTCTCAGATAAATTTCAACATACTTAAAATATTTAAAAAATATATGAAAATCGCCTAAAGGTTAGCTATTTAAAATATATTTTTTATATGATTATATATTTCTAATATATTTTTTTTGTTTGAAACAAATATTTTTTTTATAAATTTTTTTCATGGGGAATATAACCTATTTTTTTAATTAAATAAACTTTGGTCATACTACTATGTTAGCATAAGTAATTTGACAATATTGAATAGCATTATCTACTAGAAGCATTGTGGATATCGCCAAGCAGTATGGGCTTGACGCCCATACTGACATAGGCTCATCCACTATGACTATGGTGAATGTTACCATTCCCGTGATGGTCAAATCATCTATACTTATAATTTTTAAGCGAATGAAAAAATCCTTGCTACCATACAGTATGGTCGGAACGACCATACAGCATAGTAGTATCCGCAAAAAATTTCTCTCCGTGTACACTGATAAAAAAGTTTACTTGATTCAAGAGCGAAAATTTTGAACCAAGAATTTCATTTTGAAGAAAATGATTTCCTTGAGTCAAGAGAAAAAATTCTTGAACCAAAAGATACTTACTTGACCCAATAATTTCTTGGCTCAATAATTTTTCTCTTGACTCAAGAAAATCATTTTTTTCAAAGTGGAATTCTTGGTTCGAGAGTTTTTCTCTTGAATCAAGTCAACTTTTTTTATCAGTATAGGGTTTTTTTGTCTGAGGATATCTTTGGAATGAATCAATCGTTCTTGGCGGCAATTGAAAGAACTCGTGACTTAGAACTGATAAGTAGTGTTCGAGTTATAAAAAAAAATTCATCTTTAGATTTTTTTCTTATAACTTATAAACCCCTCGCTGGATTCACCTTAAAATGAAATCAGTTCTCAGTATTGGTAAGCTCTTTTGATTGCCACGAAAAAAGCGCGAATCGATTGAATCGTTTCAAAAATATCGTCGGAAAAAATTATTTTTTTCAGTGAAATGTTCCGTCGTGTTTAACAGTTTTTTAAAGATCGAAGAAAAGTAATTTTTTTTCATTCACTTCCATGTGCTAGTGTTCTTCCAGAAGACTTGCCTGATAGTCCCGAGGCCTTAAAGTATCCATCGGACGCCTTAACTTTAATCAGAATCGCCGTCTGAGAAATTCTATAGAAAATCTTGAATTTTGAATTTTCCCGCCGTCAATCGTTTTTCAGATTTTTTAAATAAAAATTATAGAAAATGCATTAATTAGTTAAAGTGAGCAACGGCACTGATCAGATTAAGGGTCTTTTACCTTATATGTATTTACTGATATTAAATGAATGAGAATTAAAACTAATTTTCAACATCAAAGTCATAAATTTTTTAAAATTTATATAATTACTGGTAATTAATTTGGATTCCATTCCCGTCCCCTAAATATATAAAAAAAAAAAAAAATTACCAGCAACTCTGGCTTCTTTACAAGCGTCGTACATGGTCTGTTTGATTTCAGGATTGTCATCTGCTATTGTTTCTCCGACAGTAACAAATCTCTCGACAGCAAGATTTACCGCCTGGCCGACTCTTGCCACAGCACGCAGACTGCGGTCGGAGCATAATGGCCTTTCTCGGTGCGATACCAGCGTCGAGATCTAATAACAAAATAATATTACCGTTAATCACCTCTTCATTATCACCATAATACCATTCAATTTACACCAACAATGGCATAAATCTATATATATATATATATAATATAAATAAACATAATTATTTTAACATGTATACATAACCGGAACTTTAACTAGCTCGGCCATATCTATGTGTCGATGTGTGTGCTTATTAATTAGTTATCAACAATGCCTATGCTTATTATTATTTTTAGTGTAAGTGTGTCGTATATTAATTTAGTGTCACGATGTACAAATCCTAAAATATGTAACTCCTACAATACGTCTTCTTTAAAGTGTGCGCTAAAAAATGAAGATTAAATTTTAAAAATTGACATCAATAATCTTTTAAAAATTAATCACTGATTATTTATTTTATCGACAAACAGCCATCTCTAAAATTAAATCTAAGAGCCGTAATCTATTGACACTTGTCATCCTAATGAGCTTGAGCTTAAACTTTTCTGCGCAGCTATTGCGATTTTTTAGCAACAACTATTTTCACTACTTTCTTATAATAATAAATATACATACATACATACATATGAATATAAATATATAAAATATGTGAGATGAATAAAAAAAAAGGTGAGATGATTTCTATTAAACGAAAAATTATTAAAACGCATACGCATAAATTTTTAATAATAATAAATGTATTTATTATCATAAATACATGGATATAGATTTCTTTTTTTTTTTTTTACATTTAACAGCGCATTATATTTTGAATTAGATAAACAAATGGACATGCATAACTATTGAACGCGTAGGAACAAAGAGCCATACCTGCTGATCAGTAGTAATTCCTCCTTCGTACATTTTTAATGGAGTTATTTCTTTGTTCTATATACGCTTTTTATTTAACTATATTTATTTCTCCTTTTTTTATAGCCCTCGTTATAAAGTTTAAACAGTTGCTCCAGTTCGAGTTACGCTGACGTCTATCGCTTTGTTATTAAATATATAATATACTTTTTTTTTTTTCTATCAGTCTCAGACAAAAACGGATTGCAATTCAGTCGTTCTTTTTTTTATTACAATTAATAATTATTATTAATATTAATATTTATTTTTTTATTTAATATTATTATTGTTTTCTGTCACAACTAATCCTTATCATTACCTTCAATCTCATTACTCATTATTAAATCATTATTAAATATTCATTAAAATATACTCTCAATTAGCCAACATTTTTTACAGATATGTGCATTCGCAATAGACTTCTGTTAAATAATATATCACTATATACTTTTAAAATGTGCTCGCGTACTTTTACGCAGTTAAAGTAACCAGTGTCGTTTGAAAGCCTGTGTTTCGAAGAAAAAATTATTATAGTAAATAATGTACGTGATATTCTTCAATGTTACTATTATATATTTAGTATATGATTTTGTTGACGTATATTATTGCCTTTGTTTCTATCCTAGGCTGCAATTAGCTTAACAATTACAATATAATTATTTTATCGTAGAGTAAATAAAGCTATAGTTTATTTTGATATTCAATGAGTGATTGAGTGACTTGTTGGTAACAATGAAAGGCTAATTCCAAGTCTCATTTAAACGTAACGGTGATATGAAGTATATATATACATATATATCTCATCAAATAAATTATCTTCATTTAAAACATTTTCAGTATTGTCCGAGTTTATACTTTTCCGATTCTGTAAAAAATTAATGACAAAAATATATATTTACTTATATCTATATATATGTGCATATATATATGGTATGCTATCAGATGTACATTCGCCAGAAAAGAAACGGAAAAAAGTTGAATTATTTTTTTCTTTGTCTTCTTCTTCTTTTTCAATTAATTTTTTTTTCAGTTGTTACTGCACGGCCTTGAATATTGTCACGATTTAATACTCAACAATTCATTTCTTATCTTGATATTCTTTTTATACTTTTCTGGTTGAAAATAAAAAATTAAACTTGAACGGAACTCTTGCTTGAGTATTAATTTGTTGAGCACAATTACATCGATTTATCCAGAATAAATATATATATTTATATTTATACTAAGTGTCTATTTAAAATAATTATCTCACTACTTGTACTTAATTTTTCTGATTGTTTTTAATTAATTTAAACAATAAACTCCCGGGTAAATTCATCTGTTACTTTAAAACGATCCATTGCAATTATTTTTTATTTATCTTCCCTTTTTCTTCTTCTTTTTCTTCCTCTCTCTCTTTCTCTCGTTATAGATTCGTTCTTTTATATATTTGTTATTATTCCCGAGCAATTTCCCAACAATATGCAGGAAAAGTGGAGCCAGATATATCTTAAAGTCTATTATTCTCGTTCAATTTTTGGCCACATTTCATAATCTATATATTTTCTTCAGCTCTTTTATTACTGTTATTATTTAGCATATACAAATACATAAATATTTTTATAATACTCTTTAATGGATGATAAATACTAAGTACAAGTACAAGTATTAGTACAGTAAGCTAAGCCAAATTAAGCTTACAACATAATAACGGGCCTTGAATACACGTCACGAGATTCGATATCGTGGCTCAATGTTACTTGCACCGTTCGTGATATGTCACGCAACAAAACTCACCCCTATCTTCTTTTTTTCTCTTACTCAAAATTTATCTCTGCATCGAAATAAAATTCCATCCGACCCATTTACCACCACTATTATTTTTTTTACTATTATTACTATTACTATTATTATTATTATTTATTTTTTAGACTTTTACAAGCAGCCAATCCGGGGTGAAATTAAACCGAGTAAAATTGAGTTAAACCAAACGGAGTCGAGTGAAAGAAAATAAATTACAGCACAAATTTATATATTTAATTCAGTGTACGTGTCAGTTAAATCCATATGATTATTTATTAAACTATATGAATATGTTGGTATTTATTATATATATATGTATGTATGTATGGATGTATGTATAATAGTGAATGTACGACTGCGAAGCCAACTTCAAGTGTGGATAACAGTTGAAATACAAAGCAGGTACTGAGCTTGCTGAGTGCCTAGGGAAGACTGAGGGGTTAAAAAGCACGGTGCTGCAGCCTAGACGGTGGGTGGTTAAAACAAGGTTGTGAGCTGCGTATACGATGTTGAGATAGATATATATGATATTAACTGAGCATGGATGCGAATAAGACGAGGATAACGCCAATGGTATCCACGGCATCCAATCCTAGACTGCTACAAATAGTCTACCTATATCTGTATCTATATATATGTATATATATATATATATATATATATATAGAGCAAAGTATGTACCCTCAGTACATGGGACATAGTACGTAGTACATAGAGTACTGAGTACACTCGTACTTAGTTAAAATATGTGTTATATAGTTTCTGGGTAGAAAGGTACAACGCGCATCCTCACAACGACAATCAATACCCTGCTGGTGCCAGACCTACCCACTATATATCTATTTAACTTTTATTTCATATATCTACTTCTATTCGTCTTCTTCTCGATATATAGTATATATTTAAGACTCTTAATGTCAATATTTGCCGCTAACTCTTTTACACTACGCTTCATTCTCTTTACCGCTTTTTCTTTGCTGTTTCTATTTTTAGATTTTCATTCATCCGATCAGCAGATTTTTTTTTTATTTTGTTTTGTCTAAGCTTTGCTCGGAGGGTCAAAGTTTGGAGAACAATTTATGTAATTATTATTTTTTTTTGTCGAGAAGTTTGATGGAGAATGTCGTTTGAGAATGTTAATTATCTGGGGGTTATATTAGACTGCACCTGTGGATTTTTAGGATGCGTGGGTGTGTACGCTCACTTGTGCTTTCGCTTGCTCGGTTGGCTTGCTCACTCATTCAGTCGACGAGTTGTTTTATTTGTGTCCGTGTCTGCGTGTGGGCTTGGGGAGGAAGAACGGAGGAAAAGGAGGAGGCGGCGAATGTGTGGATGAATACGGTGACTAGACACCTGCGGTTTATGTCACTAGTAGTTTTATTGTGGTACCTATTCTCAAACACAATGGCTCATCAAATTCTGACGTTACGCTTTGATAAACTGCTTTCTTTGCTGCTAAAGAATATTTCAATGGTATTATTTTTAGATTATACTTTTTGTAAACACAATAAATTTCGTATTTTCATTTTTTTTATCAATATTTTTATTGGTACTTTTAAAAGTATGTCAAGTTGAGTTTTCGTTAAAAATCGGGAGTGATCACTCGGTCACTCGGAGATTCGGAGTTTAAAAAAAATCCTGCATACTGTTTTTTTCAAGAGGGTGATTTCGGAGTGATCTGGATTTTATTTCAATCCGTATTCACTTCAACCAGAGTTTCGATATTAAAATCTTCCTCTGGAAAGTGAAATTCACTCCAAAGGGATTAAATAAATAAACAGCCATTTGCTTCTCATTCGTTCTGGATTTGAACCCCAAATTTTTTAGTGTACACTGGAGTACTATTTTTTTATTTTTAAAACTCTGTACTTAAGTAGAAAATTTTCGAATTTAAATTTTCAAATTAATTAGGAGGGAAAATAATGTAAGAAGCTACTGTAGCCTTAATTTGAGACCCCAATAAAGCGATTGCAGTTTTGAAATTCAAAAAATCCGTCAAAAATAAAACTTGGTTTAGACTTGGTCGTCTTAAATCGTGACTAAGTAAAACCAGTTAAGTCAAAAGCAAGGCGAATTTTGACCAGGGATTAGATTTCGAAAATAAAAAAAATAGAGGTTTTATAGCCGAAAAAAAATTTTTTAGAGTCAAAATTAGTGAATTCCTACTTTTGCATAAAACCGTAATTTTTTTTGCAATTTTAATAATCAATCTTATCAATTACTTATATACTTTCAGCAGCAATTAAGTAGTGCATAAAGATGATTCATGAATTTATAAATATGAATTTAAAATTCTAAAAGCTCTTTCCGCGTATAAATTATAACTTAATTTCTCTTTACTTCAAAAATTAATGTCTAGAGTAAAAATTAGCCCAATAAAAAAACCAATATTTGTAAAAAATTAATTCAAATTTTTTTTTAAACAAAAAAAAAAAAAAAATCAAAAGAAAATATTTTTCTCCAAAACGAGCGGGAGCGCATGCCCGAGAGTTGTCAAAGTCTAAAAGTATTTCTCCCTGTAACCTATTATTGGATCGAAAATAAAAATTGATCAGCCTAATTTCAAGTTTGTCAATAAATTCAATATCACCCATTTATAAATATCACCCTCAATCCCCTACAAAAAAAACATCATACATAGTCTTATATTCTACAACGCAACATACACAAGTGACGTCTCAAAAATAAATAAAGTAAACTTTTTCCCGAATAATGTGAAATTATCCACTCACCTATTCGCTAACGAACTTTCCAATGAACACAAGCTCTTGTAAAAACATTTATTATTTAATTGGTAAATATTGTTGGAACTTACACAGATATTAAACCGAGGTTATGGTGCATGGTGTTGCAAGACGAAAAAATGGTGCGTAACTAAAATAAAATCTCGTGCTACGTCTCGATATTTCATAGTCACCCACCCACACACACACACACACACACACATACACATTTTCATGTTATTAATAGACAATAATAATAATAGTGAAAAAAAAGTATTATAAGTAAACATAATTGTGGAAAGTAGTAGAAGCAAGTGGAAGACCGGTAAGTAGAAAAAGACGATAGGTAATTGAAAGTCAGCCGGTTGTTGGTGATAATCTTACCTGTTTCACTAGTGGGAGAAGAGTCTGTTCTATGCTACGGGTTTTAATCTCAAGGGTGGCTGGGTCTACGGGGTCGGGTGTCTCCATGACTCGAAAACTCAACTCCGTCTCTTGTAGACCCGAGACCCGAGACCCGAGTCGAGAGCCCAAGGTTCGTTGCACCCTGTACAACCCTCGGCCCTCGGCCCTCGGACTCGGCACGACTCCCCCGGCCCGCGTGCCCTCGATCACGCACTCGCCACGGCACTCTCCACTCTCCTTACGCGCGCCCTCACCCTCGCCGAACCGAAACCCTTGTGGCTTATGGCTCACGCTCACAGGCTACGGGGATTACTGTACTTTGTTTCACACTTGCGTCGTCAAGTCCTGACGTCGCGACGCTACAACACCAGCACCTCTCTCGGACGGTCCTTTAACCAAGACGTCGCATCGACGGTATCTGTTTTTAGTCTACAAGTTTTTCCGCTGCTTAACGACATCTGGCGATTTTTCTTTGAAATTTATTCGTCAAATTGACGTTTTACTTTTTTTTCCTCATACATTTTTTTTTTTTTTTTTTTTGTTAAATACACAACTTTTTCTATTTATTCTTTTAATTTATTTCGATGCCGCGGTTTATTAATCGTGAACTTTACTCGCGCCAAGGACTCGCAGTCAAGATCACGGTCAACGGGAATTTAATTCATGCTAATGGAAATAAATTACATTTATTGCTCAATGTTATGTAATTTAATATGTAGTATCTACATTTTTCAATTGTTTTAATGTGTCATATATTATTACGTATGACGCATTATTGTATAATAATAAAAAAAAATCCATGTCTCTATTAAATTTTTTTTTTTTTTTTTTTTTTTTTTTTTTTTTTGACTAATTTAATTTTTTTCAGTGTCGGTATATTTTTTTTCTGAGCTTGACAGGAAAACAGCTTGCTCTGATTTATCGCTATAAATTATTTTGCGCTCTTCATGATAGTGTGTAAATATATATACACATATATGTTGAAGGTTGAAGTCTATTTATTTAACTTTTATAAGGTGACAAGTCGTATTATATGAAAATATAAAGTAGCATTGATTTTCAATTTATCATTTTATTATAAGCTCGAAAATTAATGTTTTACTTGGGTAAACTTTTTTCGGACCGTAAATATTTTATTAAATTCTACTGAATTTTTTTTGCCATTAAAGTAAATATCCAGTGATAATAATCATTACTATCATAATAATTATATTTTAGGTATTTAACCATCAACTCATAATGTAAAAAAAGTAATGAAAAAGAGAGCATTGACCATCCGGCTATTCACCTCGTGTAATTACGGTAAAGAGATGAAAATAATTATTTACTTTTACGAAAGTAATCAAAAAAAATTTTTTATTTAAAAATAATTAAAAATTCTAAGCAATTTTTTTTTCATTGAAATTCATAATTAAATATTTTTTAAAAAATGCAATTCATGCTATTATTAATCTCAGTAATTTCTACAAATTATTTTAAAATTGTTAACAAACATGATACCTGCCGATAGTGACATTGCAGATTTAAAGCTAGGAGATATCGGCAATTGCTGATAATTAAACGATTAAAGATAATTACGTTGTAATTAATATACACAAAACTTGATATAGACGTTTTCGTATTAAATCATGGCTAAGTAAGACAGTTAAGCCTGAACCAAGGCGAGCCCACCTTGGTTTGGACTTGACTGGCTTACTTAGTCATTTAAGACCAAAAAATCTAATCAAGTTTTATTTTTTACCGAGGATAGTGTCTTCATGGTCCAAGTAGTGTGGAGATAAAAGGAACTGAGTAGTAATTGTTTCTTTCTCTATCCTCGCAAGTCGAGCCTCGCTTAGAAAAAAGTAGGATCAAAGTTACACAATATAGTTCACTGTCAAACTCGAGGTAGCAGTTGTACTACTTTATTATTCATACACACAAATACAACGACGCACATTAATGTACTAAATTAAATAACTTTATGAATCAATATAAATTTACAAGGCCACTTAAGTAAATATAGGGTCATTGTTGTCAATTGATGTGCAATTATTTAAATAGTAATCATTGGTCTAAAAATCTATTGAATTTTTTATTTCTGAAATATGGTTATGAAGTCGGCTTTGGGCCTGATTATAAAAATGAACATTTTTTTCTCAATTAATTTATCAATGTTCGTACTGACCTTGGCATAGAAAAATTATTTAAAGCTGTTTCCGCCTTTTTTGGGCCTGGTCTTTCAACCATGGTATTTTGGTTTCTAACTTTACTATGGCCAATTAACCCTATATTTATTTATTATTAACAAAATACTTTTGTTAATTTATTTATTGTCTATTGATATAAATTTCAGCGTAGAGTTATTAAATTGATTATTTGTTGCATATACATGTCTAAAATTTGAAGGTGGATAACAAATCAAATTTTGAAACGATAAGTCCTCGAGCGTTTTTCAATTCGACGCAGAGATAATTAGTTATTAATTAAGAAAGTAGCCAATCAGAAGCGATTGAGCCGAAAAAGTAGAGTGGGGGGTAACTGAAGTTATCTGTAAATCTCCCCACTCTACTTTTTCTGCTCAAGCGCTTCTGATTGGCTAGTTTCGTTAATTAATATCTAATTATCTCTGCGTCAGATTGAAAATCACTAGAGGGCTTTTCGTCTCAAAATTTAATTCCCTACACACCCTTGAAGTTTTGTTTTCAAATACACATATACATATATATTTATATATAACATAAAAGTATTATATAAGTTATTATATAAAGTATTATATAGAATTTTTTTTTGTTTTTCAAATAAAATTTATAAAAATCCCTAGTGAAAACGCGATTTTTTCTTTTTGGTTACCGTCCTTCTAAAAGCGATGCAACTGTCCACTTTTCGGATACTTTTACATTGCCTCGCTGGGTCCGTATACGGAGAAAAAAATATAGTAAAAATTACAATCTTATAGTAAAATTTACTAACAGATATGAAAAAATACATTCTGTATTGTAATTATTACTAAACGTTTAGTAAAATTTACTAGTAAGTAATAATTACATAATAATATATTAAAAATTACTATGCGTAATGTATTTTTTGCTAACACAGTTATATTTTTTACTATCTGTATAGTAAATTTTGCTATAAGTATTTTTAATAAATACAAATTTAAGAAAGTAAATTTTCTAATACAATATAGGATTTGTTACTATACAAAATATTAAAAATTACTATACGCAATGTATTTTTTGCTAACACGATTATATTTTTTTACTATCTGTATAGTAAATTCTACTATGTATAGATAAAATTAAAATTTGGTGAGGATGCCATATACAAATATGTATTACTAGTTCTAAAACTTTTGTCCAAAGGAGACATCGGGCCGTCAGACATAGGAAAAGACTCGCGCGCGGGAGATCAGGGTTCGAATCTCGGTTGGGACAAAAGTGATTTTTTAAAAAACAAAAATCGACACCGATATCAATACAGATGATATAATTAACAACAATAATTAAAATGATAGTAATAATAATAAAAAGTTAAAAGCTAATAAAAATTTAATTTTATTTTTTTCCATTCTAATATAGTAAAATTTACTAAACGGAATAGTAAAATTTACTAAACTGAATAGTAAAATTCACTAAACGGAATAGTACAATTTACCAAACGGGATAGTAAAATTTACTTATCTGTTTATGAATTTTTCCTATAAATCATAAGCGTTTTTTCAAGATTACTATCTAAATTTAGTAATTATTCCCATACTTTTTAGTAAATTTTACTATATTTTTTTCTCCGTGTACTTTAAAAAGTCCTCTTTGTTTTCATTTTTTCAAGATTTAGTAAATTAAATTATCGAATATATTTTTTTATAAAAGATTTTAGTTCACAAAAAAAAATGCATGTACGCATTTCAGCCGAGCATAAAAAATTATTTATAAACTCATTTACTCCATAATTAATTTATTGAATATATCTTATTTTAAAATATTCTTGTTTAGATTTATCTCTACGCTTAAATGTAAGTCTCGTGAATTAAAAATAAAAATAATAGTAATGCCCTTCCTAAATAAATATTTAACTGGTGACGTAAGCCTGTAGACCTTCTACCTAAAATAATTTTCTACCGAACATAGCATCTGAAAACCCCTCTACTATTTATCCCCACCACATTTTTTAAACTACAACAGGGCCTCTGCTCAATAAATTAAAAAATTATAAAAAGCCGTGTTACTTTGATTTATTTTTTATTTTTAGTAGCAGCACTACCGTAATTAAATAACAGGATTAAAAATAATACTATTAGTAATAGTAAATAGATACGCGATAAAAAAGCAAGTGCAGTTAAGCCAGAAATATTTTTATCTAAAGGTTGTTGTAATTTAAGTCTTCGAGGTAGAGTGGGGCCAAAGATTACACAAGCAAGACTCATCTATGATGTTCAGTTCACTGTCAACAGTCTCTCCTGTTACTTTAGTATGACATAAGTGATATATAATACATACGATAATGTCAGCTCGTTTATTTAGTTAACGATTTAATTAAAATTTAAAACAAGGTCACTAAGTGTGGGGTCATCTCTATCGGTTGGTCCGTTTCTAGCGATCGTTTCAAATAAATAAGTGAAGATGACTGTGAAAAAAAATTTTATACTACTATTACTGACAATTATTCATCTAATTGATAACACAAGTGCTTTGGAAAGTGTCGTAGATAAAAAGTACAAAATTTTAGGATTTTTTAGTCACCCTGGAAAAAGTCATTTTGACGTTTTCAAGCCTCTTCTTGTAGAATTAGCGAATCGTGGTCATGATGTTACAGTAATATCATATTTTCCGCGTGAAAATAACACGATGAATAATTATCATGATATAAGTTTGATAAATAAATTTAATCCATTTGTAAATGTCGTCGATTTGAAAAGAATATTCCATACACCGATGACGCCATTTTTAGAATTATTTTACTTACGTAACATGGGATTGCAATCTTGTGAAGACGCATTAAATTTACCGCAAGTTAAAAATTTAATTAAGGGTAAACCAAAGTTTGATTTGATACTCACGGAAATATTTAACAGCGACTGTTCGTTAGCAATAGTTGATTATTTAAATAATCCGCCGTTTATTGGGCTGTCATCGCATGTTACGATGCCATGGGCAAACGATCGAATAGGTAATCTGGATAATCCAAGTTATGTACCCTCGTTATTCCATGGATTTGCTCCCAATATGAATTTTATTGAACGCACATTCAATACTATCAGTCTGTTATATATGAAAATATTTTATCAAGTCGCATTTAATTGGTCGACTCAGAAGATTATTGATGAGGCTTTGGGATCGAGTAAGCCGCTATATGATATTGCGCGTAACACCTCAGCTATACTTGTGAATACACATTATTCGTTGCACGGTCCTAAACCAAATTTACCAAATGTCGTGGAAGTCGGAGGAATACATATTAATCCGCCTCCGTTGCCGAATGATATACAGCAGTATCTTGATAATGCTTATGAAGGCGTTTTGTTCTTCAGCTGGGGATCTATGATTAAAGCGAGTTCAATGACTAATGATACTCTCAATGATATTCTCAAAGTTATTGGTAATATACCGCGAAAAGTTATCTGGAAATGGGAAACTGAAAATTTACCTAATATACCTAGTAATGTTCTTATTAGGAAATGGGTACCACAAGCTGCTATACTTCGTACGTATTTATTTTATTTTTTAAAAAATAATTTATTTAATTTTTGATGATTCTGAAATTAGCTGACATCCAATAATTTTTTGATTTTTTTTTAACAATAAATTATTAAAAAAAAAAATATTTGAAAAAATTGCACCTATAGTTTATTAAATTTTCTACAAGTGCATATATTTATTTTTATTTTTTTTTTATATTAAGTCGTTGAAACAAAAATTCGAAAATTTTCAACTGTCTGCTAACTTCAGTATCATAACAATTTATGGATTTTTTTTTTTTTCAAAAAATCAATTAAATCAGAAAAAAAAACTAGAAATATGCACGTGTAGGAAATTAAAAAAACTATTGCACACCTCGACCGCGATGCGGCGAGGTAGTGTCTACTGTTACCAAATAGGTGTAATTTTTTCATACCTAGACCAAAAGTGTAAATTTCTGCCTTGTTTAGGGCCCTTATTAAAAGAAACGATTTGAAACGATTAGAAAAAAAATTTTTAATACTTTTTAATGCTTTTGGATACTTTAAATCACCCTTCTTATGGGCATTTGACATTACAAATCGCTTCTTTTAATCAGGAGGCAGAAAGTCTTCTTTCCTTTTATGATAAAAGCAATGATAAAAATAAGAGCATGCGCTATTCTGCCTATAAATGGAAGCGAAAGTTTGAACTTTCAGGAAATTATTTCCGTGGTTTTAAATGTCCTACTTCCCTTCCTAGGTGTGTAATATACTGTTTTTTTATAATTTATCGTTTTGAAATAAACATAAAGATTGTTAGACGTCGGCTAACTTCAGCATCATAATTTAAGAAAAAATAAAAAGAGACTAGTTTTTGATTATTAAAAATTTTTTTTTTGAGTAAAATGAAGTAGCCTTAAAAATAAAAAAAATATTTTGAATAAAATTTAAAAAGTATGAAAATTTCGAGTTAATTTGAATAAAAAATATGACCTGGAAAAAACAATTAAATAGCATAATTTTGAAAAAAAATTTCATTTAAATTATTGTAGACTATTTTCCCCGGCTTTTTGCTCATTAAAGTTTTATCGAATAATTACTTTCATGAATAAAAAAATTTACCACAATACGATTTCAAAATATTTTTTATCACATATTTAGAATTGAAGATTGTTATAAGATAAAAAAAATTGATAACACGAATTGTTTGCTATATAATATTTTTCTTTTATTGATTTACTGAACTAAAAGAGGAAATAATGATTTTAATGCTTTTGATTGATGTTGGATAAATATGGCGCTTGTAGATATAAGATAAAATTGATTGTTTTTATTATTTATTAAATGACATGGTTATTTTTATATTTTATCATATCATTTATTCAATTTTCTTTCAATACTATAATATATTACGAAATGTTGATTGAATATTTAAAAAAAAATTTCAATTAAATCGTTTGTACAAAGCAGATATGTATATATATATATATATATACAGATATACTACTCAATTATTAGTGATAAAAAAAATGTAATCTTATCAAAATTTTTTGTCTTTTTAAAATTTAAACTCAATTCATTGAAGATTTCTCATAATTAAGAAAAAAAAAATAATCATATTTATTTTTTTATTAAAAAAAATATGTGATAAATTTTACAAGATGGAGTTTCATGTAGTCGTACTATGCCTGACTCATAGATAACTTTATTCCTGAAAATATATTATAAAAATTACATAGCAAGAAAGATATGAAATCATATATTTTAAGAAATAAGAAAAATATACATGAATATAAATGACAAACATTAAATATTTTTCTAGGGCATCCAAATGTGAAATGTTATTTGGCCCACGGGGGTTTGTTGGGTATCAGCGAAGGCGTCAGTGCCGGGGTTCCCATGGTGGTTGTTCCGATGTACGGAGATCAATTCAACAACGCCGCGGCAGCTGAAAACCGCGGGGTCGCTATTGTGCTCAAATGGAATAATTTCAACGCTAAAACTCTGAGATCTGCGATCGATCGTGTGTTCAACGACTCGAGGTAAACGCGGTCAAGCTTTATCTAATAACAAATATAAATAAATAATCTTGTTAAAATAAATAAAATTAATTCCTCATATTTTTTTATTATCTAATTGTACTATTGTTCTTATTATTTTATTCAGCTACCAGAAAAATGCTAAATTGCTGCGAAAAGCTTGGCATGATCGTCCAGAGTCGCCCCTAAAGACGGCGGTCTGGTGGGCGGAATACATCGCACGTGGCAACGGTCAAAAATTTTTGAAGTCTTCCGTGACATCTTTGTCTTGGTACCAAGAAGCTCTCATTGATGTTTACATAACCCTCATTGTGATATTTGTAATAAATATATTTATCCTTTATAAACTTTTGAAATTGGCGACCAGAAGTTGTGTTAAGAAAAAATTTTATGATAATTCTGTGTATGATAAAAAAAATAAATAGTTTTTTTTTACTTCTATTAAAATTAAAATTTAGTGTTCTTTATTTCAAAAAGTCATTGAATGTTAATTAACAACCACTAAATCCGATTCAGAAAATTTTTTATACAAATCGAGATTTTGGCTTTAGAAAAAAAATTTCATTTCTGGGTCATGGAAAATTGGACTTGAAAAATGTACAAGTTTTTATTATCCTGTTGACGCATCTTGGAACCGGAAGTTGAGTTACCGAAAAATTATTACACCGCACTAAAAAAAATATTACGCTTAAAACTTATCAACAAATTGTACGAAAAATTATTTGTCTGAATTCGGAATTATATAAGAGCATAAAAAATTTCAGAAGCCTACAATAATAATTATAGTACAGCATAATAATTCTTCGGTGACTCAATTGTCAACTTCCTGTTTTAAGTTCAATCGACAGCATAATCAAAATTCGTACATTTTTAGTCTCCATTCTTCCCATGTAAAATAAAAATAAAAATTTTTCCATTAATAAAAATTCACCCTTCATTAATAATTTTTCTAATTGACCTATTTTGACCCTTTTCCATCTGTAATGACATTAAAATAATTTATTTGTCTTGTCATTAAGCTATCAACAATAATCAATAAAAAGGAATTCCTCAAACATATTATTGCCTCTACTTCATTGAATATAATTTGATATTAAAATAACTCTAAAGCTGTTGTAAATCGATGATCGTGAACTAGAAGAGACCTTGGCCAATACAAAGTCGTTACAGCTATATATAATATTTATAAATTTCCCATCACATTAGTACCTATAGAGGGTGCGGTTAAACTGTACATAATCACGTCATGGAAATAACAAAAATATAATACCATAAAATATGATAACGAATTTATACCAAATGTCCGACCCTTAATTGAGCAGTCAGCATTTAAAAGTTAAATATTCATCCTTGTGCTCGATCAAAATTTCATCCAATCCGCGTACATTCGGGTACTATTTATAGTGATAAATTGTAGCATAAAATAATAGACAGCCCATGGAAGTGTTTCCACGCATACTTGTATATTATTTATAAATGTTAATAACATGCATATTTAACAAGTTATTACTCGCCGCTGATGTCTAACGGAAGCTTATCATTGGGCGATAGACAGCGGCGGCGACAATTTTACCCCAGACTTCCACTACCTGTTGTCGTGGCAACCTTTTATATACCACTGTCCAGTTTATAACGTCAAGGTATGTACGGACATACCCCTGCTGTTTTTTCCGAGCTCTACATGCGGACGCATTTGCATTTTAAATTTATTTGCTGCTAATTTTTTACTGTTCAAATTCGACAGTTCAAATTTGTCATTTTTTTCAAAAAATATATCTTAAATAATTTAAAGTATATATTATTTGTGTACATATAAATTTATATGTATCTTTTTTTTGTATAATTTAGTGCGTAATTTTAATTAGACGACTGGTGAAGTTGAAAAAATTTTTAATTTAAATATACGCAAGGGCCGATGGTGAATTTTTGAAACATTGTAGTAATTAGCAAAGTTTTTGTAATTTAACTTGTTGTTACTTATGTATATATTTTAATTAGCTAGTTTATTTGACTTTACTGTGTATCACTGACGAGTATTAAAAAACTTTTAATTGCTCGGAGATTTTTTGCGCTAAGTAATTTTTGTTATTAAATTTTAAATTAATTTTTTTTATTTTTTTTTATGAATTTTATTTAATCCAGAGAAATTAATGTGCAAGTGAAATTTTTAAGGTGGCGCGTTTTGAATCTCGAATTAGTCCTGGCATGTCGATTCCAATGACGACTGTAGGAAATGGTAACATGACACCTGTTTTGGTTAATTCACGTCCTGATGACATACGGAAGCGTATTATTGGAGGTGAGTTTATTTGATTCTGTGGTTATCGATTCGATTATTTGCTTAAAGCGGTGTATTGATTCATTTTTTATTTTTTATCGTGTAGCTGACACTCAGCAACCACAGGATTTTTCAAAATGTGGAAGTGTTTTAATTGGACTGTCATGGGCTCTCGTTATTCTTACGATGCCATTTTCACTTTTTATTTGTTTCAAGGTAAAATATTATTATATATATTATTTATTAGTTGATTATTAATAAAATTTATTCAAAATAAAAATAAGGATACCGAAAAATTGCCGCTTGTTTTTTTTTATTTTTAGTCAATCATATTTATTTTATATTACTAAAATATACCCTCGGTGATATTATATATATTTAAGTCATATGAAAAAAAATTGGGCAAAGTGACGGCTCAAAATTTTGTCAAAATTTTATTTTTAAAAATTCTTTTAAGACGTATTTAATTATCTGAAAATTTTTAGAACTTTTAAATAATAAAATAAAAAATTTATAAAATAAAAATAAAAAAATGGACGTTTAGATAATTAAAAAAGGGGTACATGCATTTTTTTATAAATTTATTATTTTAATTATTTAATTTTTTTATACATAGTTAAAAAATCATCTTATTAATGGCAATTTAAAATTAATCCTAATTTTTTCAATTATATATTCAAGTAAAAAGTTAAAAAATTTCGCGTATACTGAGGATGAAAAAATTTAATTTTTTCTCATAAGCTAAATTTTTCCCGCGTCCTTATTTTTTTTTGTCTTGAAAAATTTTCAAAATTAATTTACTGCTATTGCCTCAAAAATAAATTTTGAATATCAAAATAAAATATTTTAACTGCGAAGTATTGCGCAATATAATTAACTATTCCAATCGTTCAACAAAAGTCGCATTTCCTACACTAAAAAAATTTTCAATTACAAATTTAAAAAAAAAAGTGATTATTATATATTATATTTATTTATAGGTCGTACAAGAATATGAACGAGCGGTTATATTTAGACTAGGAAGATTATTATCTGGTGGCGCTAAAGGCCCTGGTAAGTAAATAAAACAGCAGATAAATATAAAAAAATTAACGAAGAAAAAAAAAGTAAATTAATAAATAAAACAAAATATTTTTTCTCAGGTATTTTCTTTATACTTCCCTGTATCGATTGTTATGCACGAGTTGATTTGCGTACTCGTACATATGACATCCCGCCACAAGAAGTAATTATTTATTAAGCATTAATATTAAAAATAAATGATTAAATAATTAATGTTAATTAATAAATAAAATAATAGGTGCTAACAAAAGACAGCGTGACAGTGTCTGTTGATGCAGTAGTTTACTACCGAGTTAATAATGCAACAATATCGATTGCAAATGTTGAAAATGCCCATCACAGTACACGTTTACTTGCTCAAACGACATTGCGTAATACTATGGGCACGAGGCCGCTGCACGAAATATTGAGTGAACGCGAAACAATTTCCACAAACATGCAGGTAACGTCAAAAATTAAAATAATATTTATAATTCTGTGCAGAAAAAAAAATCAAAATTACTATTCACACGGAAAGAAAATTATGGAAATGGTTCCTATAATATTATAGGAATGGTTCCTATAATATTATAGGGGAAGTTCCTATAATATTTTAGGAATGGTTCCTATAATATATAGGAATGGTTCCTATAATATATAGGAATGGTTCCTATAATGGTATAGGAGTGGTTCCTATACTATGATAGGAATAGTTCCTATAATAGTATAGGAACGGTTACTATACTATTATAGGAATGGTTCCTATGATATTATAAGAACCATTCCCATGAATTATAGGAACCATTCCTATAATTATAGGAGCTATTCCCATTTTCATAATGTTATAGAACTGGTTCCTATAATTATAGGAATAGTTCCTATAATATTATAGGAATGGTTCCTATAATATTATAGGAATGGTTCCTATAATATTATAGGAATGGTTCCTATAATATTATAGGAATGGTTCCTATACTATTATAGAAATGGTTCCTATACTATTATAGGAATAGTTCCTATAATATTATAGGAATGGTTCCTATAATATTATAGGAATGGTTCCTATAATATTATAGGAATGGTTCCTATACTATTATAGAAATGGTTCCTATACTATTATAGGAATAGTTCCTATAATATTATAGGAATGGTTCCTATAATATTATAGGAATGGTTCCTATAATATTATAGGAATGGTTCCTATACTATTATAGAAATGGTTCCTATACTATTATAGAAATGGTTCCTATACTATTATAGGAATAGTTCCTATAATATTATAGGAATGGTTCCTATACTATTATAGAAATGGTTCCTATACTATTATAGGAATAGTTCCTATAATATTATAGGAACCATTTCTATAATAGTATAGGAACCATTCCTATAATATTATAGGAATGGTTACTATACTATTATAGAAATGGTTCCTATACTATTATAGAAATGGTTCCTATACTATTATAGGAATAGTTCCTATAATATTATAGGAATGGTTCCTATACTATTATAGAAATGGTTCCTATACTATTATAGAAATGGTTCCTATACTATTATAGGAATAGTTCCTATAATATTATAGGAATGGTTCCTATAATATATAGGAATGGTTCCTATAATGGTATAGGAGTGGTTCCTATACTATGATAGGAATAGTTCCTATAATAGTATAGGAACGGTTACTATACTATTATAGGAATGGTTCCTATGATATTATAAGAACCATTCCCATGAATTATAGGAACCATTCCTATAATTATAGGAGCTATTCCCATTTTCATAATGTTATAGAACTGGTTCCTATAATTATAGGAATAGTTCCTATAATATTATAGGAATGGTTCCTATAATATTATAGGAATGGTTCCTATAATATTATAGGAATGGTTCCTATAATATTATAGGAATGGTTCCTATACTATTATAGAAATGGTTCCTATACTATTATAGGAATAGTTCCTATAATATTATAGGAATGGTTCCTATAATATTATAGGAATGGTTCCTATAATATTATAGGAATGGTTCCTATAATATTATAGGAATGGTTCCTATAATATTATAGGAATGGTTCCTATACTATTATAGAAATGGTTCCTATACTATTATAGGAATAGTTCCTATAATATTATAGGAATGGTTCCTATAATATTATAGGAATGGTTCCTATAATATTATAGGAATGGTTCCTATACTATTATAGAAATGGTTCCTATACTATTATAGAAATGGTTCCTATACTATTATAGGAATAGTTCCTATAATATTATAGGAATGGTTCCTATACTATTATAGAAATGGTTCCTATACTATTATAGGAATAGTTCCTATAATATTATAGGAACCATTTCTATAATAGTATAGGAACCATTCCTATAATATTATAGGAATGGTTACTATACTATTATAGGAATAGTTCCTATGATAGTATAGGAATGGTTCCCATAATGGTATAGGGGTGGTTCCTATAATAGTATGGGTACAATTCCTATACCATTATAGGAACCATTTCTATAATGCATAGAAATGCTCCCTATAATTTTCTTTCCGTGCAGTTAATTAAATACTTATGTACGTCAAGTTAATTATCTGATCGATATTTAAATATAAATATTTTATTTTTTAAGGCTTCGCTGGATGAAGCTACAGACACCTGGGGAATCAAAGTCGAACGGGTTGAAATGTAAAATCAATATTTATTTTTTTAATTTCCTCATTCATTTAGAAAAAAAAAGTTTTTGGGCACAAGATATCGCACTAATTCCAAAAAGCCATATATTTGTGCGACCATTTGGTTTTAGCCACTAAGTTTAAAACCAAAAGGGCGTACAACTTTTTTTAAATTACTAATCATACTGTATGACTTGATCTAAAGCTGAAAATTGGAAAAAAAAATTTGAAAGCCAAAAGGGCGCGTAATTTAAGCTTCGTCCTCTAGACTTAAAAGTTTTTTTTTATTTTTAGCTGTAGAATAAGTCTACCAAATGATTTGCAGTGAAAATAAAATTTTTGCGCCATTTGGCTTTAATTTCCAAAGCCAAAAGAGCGTATATAAATATGAGTCTTTTTGGAATTAGTAACGCGAAATATTTTGCTTTATGAAGTGAAAAAAAAAATTTTCTTGGGACTAGAAAAATTTATTACCTCAAGAAAATTTTCTTGCGCGTCACAAAATCCTTTTTTCAGTGTAGTACTCAACTTTTTTTAAATGTCCCAATCATTTAAATAATATATTCATAAATTTAATTACAGCAAAGACGTCCGTCTGCCAGTTCAATTGCAACGTGCAATGGCTGCAGAAGCTGAAGCCGCGCGTGAAGCACGTGCAAAGGTATTTTTTACTTATTTTATATTTAAATTTAAATTTTAATGTCGTTAAAGAAGTAACGGACGTTACCTTTCGTTATCTCATCAGAAAATGAATACCAGTAGTAGATATATTCGTGCTCTTGGATAATTTAATTTCGTAGATGGACACTAGATGACTCTGGACTCTTGACAAAAAAGATTTGATTTAAATTTAAATAAAATTAGTCAATTATCTTTTTTTCAACTTCACTTGATTGGTTGGTTAAAAAAATATGAATATTTTTATTTTTCAAACAGGTTATTGCTGCAGAGGGCGAACAGAAGGCGAGCAGAGCATTGAGAGAAGCATCTGAAGTTATCGGTGACTCTCCCGCAGCATTGCAACTTCGTTACCTTCAGGTAAATTATTAATTCAATTAAATATCATAGTCAGCTTGGAAAAGGGTTCAAATAAAATCTCCATCACTCTGAAATCACTCAACTGAAAAAAAACTTCCTATTCACTCCCGAAAGTTAGAGTAATTTTTTCTTAACTCCGGACTATACCCGCCTTGAAATAAAATCCGAATTCCCTCCCGACTTTTTACAGTATACATATAATTTTTAACGAATTTCTAGGAGGTCCAAATTACCCTGACATGCCAAAATTACTCAGACTGATTATACTTGCACATAATTCAAATTCAAATAAAATATTAATAAAAAATAATTATTGCAGACATTGAACACAATATCAGCAGAGAAAAACTCCACCATCGTCTTTCCACTTCCCATCGACATGCTGACATATTTCATGAAGAACGCAGCTAATAATAATTAAAAGACTTTTCTTTAAATTAACAAAAACTTATACAATAAATAAACACTGCACCGAAAAATCATTTTCTTAATTTATGCGTCTACCATCCACATTTTTGGCACACATTATTAAATTTTTAGACTCCGCACCATTCATAATTATTATTATCAATTAAAATATTAATTACATGCATCAATTATTTGTATAATAAATATACATATATATATAAATAAATATTTGTATAAATTCTGTACTTAAAAAATTTGATGGAGTAAATAAATCACGAAAAAATAAACAGTAAAACTTGAAACATGACAGGTAGTCTGTCACCTGTGGCCTTTTGTCAAGTTAAAAATTTAAAGGTTTTGAGTACAATGCAGGTGGGAGCTACAGGAGGTAATAAAGTCCTCGAGGGCATCTTTTACTTAAAGTTAAGGTAAGTAAGTTTACTTTGATCCTTAAACTTCGCGAGGTTCACTAATGTAATGTTATGTTTAGTCTGTACCGTCTGTACTACAGCCTCCAGAGTCCAGCCTCAATCAGTCATTCGTTTGTTGTATTGGTGAGTATATCTTTTACTTCATAGCTTATACCTGAATCGAGAGGTAGTGGACAGCAAAAGGTGAATTAGTGGGGGTGGATAGAGTAGATGTTAAATTTTTTTTGGTCATCTTCTTCTCTTCTCTTCTCATCTCATCTTATCTCATCCGTTTCTCCATATTCTCTGGATGCTGTACAGTAGAGTCTACTCAACTCTTAAGCTGTAAAAGAAACTACTCCACCGTCCATCCTCTATACTTCTCTATACGTCTCGTGTAGTCTGTACTGAGAGGCAGCGGCAGTCTGGTTCAGGGACCACGATCTTAGTTTGCTTGCGGCGTTTACCACGCGCGGCCGCTCTCTTACAATACACTTACATCTTTATTTAGTTTTTTATAAATATATCACGCGTATTAATATATAAATATATATTATAAAAATTTATATTTTATTAAAATGTAACGAACGAACGAAACGAAACGACTGTTTATCAATAAATATACGAAATAAATATTAACCGATGATGAAATTACGCGGAAAAATATTTTCAAGAATGAGACTAAGGAGTTTCAAAGAAAAAAAATTTATAAATTGTCTTTATTTAGTTTTTTTATATATTTATTGTAAATAATATTAATACATATTTACATAAGTGATTAATTTATACACTTTTTTTTTTTTTTTTTTTTTTTAATTTAAGTGATGTGTCGTGTTTTCGTGATGACTTTGGTATTTTATTAATATGTATATAAATGAATGTTTTTTTAAATATTTTTTGGTGGTTTTTTTTCTTACGACTGTGTATTTTTAACTTAAAAAATTCAGGACACTGACAAATTGAATCCCCCGGGCGATCGAGAAGTAGAGTAACTCTCGACTTGTTCCATCATCTCGGATTACTGCTCCAGAAATAAATACGAATTTTAGTGTTGTGTTGTTTTTTATTATTATTGTCATTACCTTCGATGTTTGGCGGTGAGATAATTTGATAGTGTCGCAAAGAAAAAAATTTTTTAATTAACTGCGGCTCTAAATATAAATTATATTAACAACGATAATAATAATAATAAGTTTAAGATGGTGTTAATAAACTTACGACGAGCTATCAAGCTCAGTATTTTTTTAACAATTTTTTTTTTCCCGCTCTGGAATTTAAGTGACGCCGCACGAGGATATAAACGTAATTTTAGAAATGGTATGTCTAGTTTTTTTATTTACTTACTTATGTACTTGTATTTACGTATTCACTTATATATTTAGGGGTATATAAATTAATGTATTAATTTAAAAGTTTATAAAAACGGAGCAGAGTAGATTTAAGATTTTGAGCCGTATCTGTATGGAGTTAAATTTTAACGAGCTCGAAAATATACATTTGGTATAATATAAAATTTAAATAAACATTAATATGAAACGGCGTAAATGTATTGAAGTTTTAGTCGAGGATCGTGACACTGGATGTATACCGTACTCTTGTCTCAGATGTTTCGTTTTCGTAAATGCCACCCGGCTTTTCGTAAATTTATATTTAGCTGCGGATGGAAGTGTGTCTAAGGCGAGTCATGTTATTTATTTTAAACTATTTAACTATTTTTTACGTTAACAATAAATATATAATTATTATATATTATGTTTTATTAATAAATATTTACTCTTCTCATCATCATAGTTTCTAAATTTCCTGACAGTCGTTAAAATTCGTATTCACATATACATATATATACATTTCCATTAAGTGTTTCTTAAAATATACACTTAGTAAAAACTAATAAAATTAAAAATTCAACTTTTTAAAAACTAAATATCAAATTAATATTATTTTTACATCATCCAAAAGTGATAATTTTACAAAATAAATAACTACACTGGGATAGAAAATAACTTTTAGATAAATTGTATTTTTTTCTTATAAGAAATTATCAAATTATCTCATATATTTTGAGTGCTAAAATTTCAAGGGTTACAGGACTTAATATCCACGGCAAAAATATGACATATAAGTCATTAATTGTATAAATATTATCTGTTAATATTAGAATCGTAATGGGCCCGATTTTCACATATTTTATGTATGCATAATTCGAAATAATATGTCCGGTTTTTTTTTATGAACATTCGTTTTGGATATTTAGTCTTGTCAACAATTTGAACTTCATTCAAATTTTCTTTATTGGCCCGCATAAAAATACCATATGTGACAAATATATATGGAAAAATATATAATCAATATGGGACCATATAAGTGGCCAAAAACGATATATATTTTCTTATATAATATAGTAAGTTTTAATGTAATTAAATATATACGTAAGTTTATAAATTAATACATGTATTATATATATTTATAATTATATATGTAAACTTATAAGTTAGCACATATATGTGTTACATATATTGATAATTATATATGTAAATTTGTAAGCTAGCACACATATATATGAACACAATCTTTAAATCTTATAACAGAGAGAGAAAGACAAAAAAGAATATATTTTATTTATTCTTACATATATGGGGAGACTTATATGGTTCTATATATCAAAAAATATATAAAAATTTATAAGGTTGAATACATGGTACATATATCGTGCCATATAATGATGAATTATATATGTATTCTTATTTGTTTCCATATAAAAATAACATTTATGTTTGAATATATCGAAATTATAAGTTTTCAAATATATAAATAATATATTGAAGTTATACGGAAATATATGAAATCATATAAGAGAAAACATATATAAAAATATAGTAAAATCGGCCAAAATCTATATATAGTTCTATATAAGATTTCATGTATTGTCACATATATATTTATATCCGTAACATATATTTTTTAATATATGTTTACCATATATGATATTTTCATGCGGGGGAAATCTGAATTTAGCTGGAGATCTGCTGATTTTAGTTTTGAAAGAGTATATATAAAAAGATTTTAGTAAATATGCATGTGATGTTTATGATACACTTTGTTAGAGTTTATAAAAACAACTGTGGTTTTTTTTTTTTTCAATTATTTAATTAAATTTGATGAAAGAAAAAATAACGCGGCAAAATTTGAATTTTTGAATTTTGATCACAAGAGTTTCAAAGCAGAAATTAAAAAAAAAATACAGCGTCAATTTTTGAAATCCCAGTGGCGTTTTTGAATTTGAAAACCTCTAAAGTCATATAAAGAATTTTACAGATCGAAATTAGAGCATTTGAAAATATTTAAATAATTTTATTAATATTAATAATTATAGGATAATAATTTTTGGCAGTTATCAAATAAGATCAAGACTTGAAACAATTTCGTTCTTGTTTCGCACTCTATCATTTTGGTGTTATTTAAATGCCGCTGTCGCGGCGCATGCAAAGAGCTAAGAACTGAAACAGATCGCGAGGGGGCCAAGTACGTGCCCGGAGTACAAATTTATAAAGGGTCCCATAGGTAGTGGGATACTCATCCGACTAAATCCAACTTAACAACTTACATATATGTATATTCATACATACATATACATATACATATAAACATAAATATATAATACATACGCTCAAAAGAAAAACGAGCTCCCATTTCTCTATAGAAATAAAATGATGCAGAATTTAACCATGACCACAATTGATCTCCTTGAAAACGCCCTCGTAATAATAACCTTCAAGTACAATATATTATTTTTATATTTTTTTTAACCATTAAAAATACAATAAATTTTTAAAATAAATTAACAATCAATGAAATTGAGTCTGTTTAATTTTCAAAAATGATAATAATTATTTAAAATAAAATTATTTTGAATTAAAATGCATTCATTGTTAATTCTTCGTACCGTAAATTCAGCATAAATTTGTAAATACAAAATTCTTTTTAGTGGCGCCTGGATTTTAAAATAAATAAAAAAAAAATTTTAAGACTGAAAGACTATTCATCTTGACCCTCATCTCGGTCTTTTCAAATAAACGTGTGAACATTGATGTCTAAACTTAACATTAAAACCTTTTGATAGATAATTAATTAGCAAATTTAATTTTTTATTTGAATAAATTTTATTTCTCAAACATGTAATCGTGGAATTTTTTTTTTTTAATTAAAAAACTTACTTTATTAAATAATTTACCTTCGTGATTATAAATACTGCGTACGAGAGCGTTACAAATATTTTTAATCGTTCAATGGCACGCGTAATTTTATCTTGACTGACAGCTTGCACTTTTTCGTCTTAAGCTTACAAGCGCGTCCTAGCAAAAAATGAGCGACAGATCGAGTTTTTTCGCTTTTTCTTTCACTCTCTCTTTTAAATTTTTTATTTCATTTTTAACTCACGTAACTTTATTTTTTATTGCATTCGAGTCTGGAGATAATAAAGCGGCAATAAAGCAACATTGCCGTAGGGTTTTAAAATCATGGTTAAATTTCTCTCTTACTCGTCTTCCTTGGCGATGTGGCCCGTGTTTCACCCCAGGCATCTCCATAAAAATAATATCCTCTGTTATATTTTGACGCCAAATTCACACAACAGGCTAAATAAACGCCATTATTTTATCGCTCATCAAAAAACTCTTATATACTACTTTTTTTTATTTATGTAAAATACCGATTTTATCCTAAATACAACAAATTTTTTAACAAAATTTTGTTTAATAATCAATATCTATATTCAAAATCTCTGACCGTAATATTCAAAATAAATTTTTTTTCATAAATTATTAGAAAAGTAGTTTCTTATCATAAATTCCGAAGCATCTAACTTCCCGCGCGAAAAATTTGAAATTTAAAAAAAAAGATAAATTATTATTTTCGCTCCGAATTTCGAAAACCGAGTTTTCAACAGATCTCGAAGTTTTAAGGTCCTCGAAAGTTATCCTGATTAATTTTAAGACCATGTCCGAGTGTACGTACGTATACGCTCTTCGAGCTCGAAAACAGTAGGAAGTTTCGGGGCTGGTCCTTAAAGTTAACCGTTTTTCAGATTTTTTCTTACAATATTTATAGAAAAAATTTTGTGAATTTATTAGTAGGGGAGAGTGGGGTCAATTGAACCAGGGGGCAATTGAACCAGTAAGCTTAAAAATCGAAAAAAATATAAAATCGAGTCGTCTTCTTGAAATTATATTTTAATACACTAAACCTTAGTGTGATCAAAGTTTCGAACCCATATGATGATTTAATTTTAAAAAATTCAAGTTTTTGTGTTTTTAGGTATCTGAACTTTGATTTCAGCTCTTGGCAAATTGTTTAATAACTTTTTAATTTTCAAAGGAAATCTTAAAATTTTTTTTGTAATACCTTCTTACATATATTAGTCATAAATTTCTAACTTCACTTCTAGTAAAATAGTTGTTGAATATTTTTTTTTAACCTAATTATTTCAATAAAATCATGTGGGGTCAATTGAACCAGTACTTTCGGGAACGGTTAAACCACACGAATCACACTGTGAGTAATGCGACATGCGCGCGCACCTTGACAAAATGTGAAAACAAGCTAAACTAATCAATAAAAAAAATAATTATATTGACAGAAGTTTTAAAAGTGATTTTTATAACATATAATATTATAAAAAATAATAAATATGATTAGAAGTGTTGTAATTTTAGTTTTAAGTTTTAATGAATAGTAAATTATTCATTAAAGTCATTCGTTTGTGGTTCTAATACTCTTGGTTCAATTGTCCCCGCAAAGGGGACGATTGAACCATTTGATGCAGTTGTACAATTTCGTATTTATTGAAAATTTTCATCATTCGTTAAGTTCTGTGCTTATGAGAAATGATAGTCTATATAACAAATTATAATTTTTAAAAAAAAAAAAGTTATCATTTTCCTTTTATTCGCATAAAAGGAAAATGTCAAAGTATTTTTGGTTCAATTGACCCCACTCTCCCCTAACGTCACGTATTTAAACGTGACAGTCTCGAATAAATACATTTACTGGCAATAGACACGATTCGCTTAAAGTCATTTCCTTTAGGTAATAGAAGTAACAATAAATTTTTTATTGTGTTTGTTTATATTTATTTATATCATGTATAGTGTTGTTATTACATTGCATTCTTCACGAGTAGCATTTAAGTACCTACATATATATATGATATATCTGTCCTCATTTATTTGCTCGGTGCAATTCTCACTCGGAAACACCTATCATCTTCTTAGATTCCGTTACTCACAACAAGTGGTTAATGCTACCACTTCTTGTGTGTTTAACGAGTCGAAGAGCCATACTCGTGACTTTCTGCCTGATAATAAGCACCCTTGTACTCTACATTTCATTGCAATGCGCTAGAATGTGCCACTCATAATTGATATTGAATATTATAAATTCTTATATAATAGACTGTTCATATTATACCAAAAAAAAAGCATTGAGTCTGTGTGCAATTAAAAATAGTGCAGTAAAAATTTACAAGCAAGCCGGAAGTCAATGGCGCCTGCAAAACTTTGATAAGTGCCATCGAGGCGTGGCGAGGGAATGCTCTGCAATTAACTCGAGATATCGAGTTCTAATGATCGACTCTACTTGCAATCATCATCTCTCAACGAGTTTCTCTTTGGTATATAATTCTCACCAAATAAAATCCCATTAAACATTTATCTGGTTTAACCTATAGTTATTATTTTTTTTTTCTTTTACTTAAGATTTAAAAATTTTTTTAGTCAGAAAGTAAATTACAAATTACTTGTTATTATTTAAGATTTTTTTAAATTACAGTAAATTAATTTTCAATAATGATGATGGTATTAAAAAAATTTATAGAGAAAAGAGGGTAAAATGGGGCATTTGTTAATTTGGTAAAAAAAAATTTCCCGCCTTTTATTTGAAAATTTTGCCAGAAATAAAAAAATATTCTTTTTTTTTTTTTTTTCAAAATTTGTCTCATATTTTTAAAATATGACCGTAAAGAGTTTATGTACTTAGGGTCAAATAATCAATTTGTATTTTAAATTATTTGAAAATGATTGTAATTATAAATTACACTGATTAAAAAAATAAAATATAAGAATAAGAAAACATGTGTAGAGATAAAATTTTATTTATGTAATTAATTGTTTAATTATCTGTATAACTTAATTATTATTAATTACTTATAACCACTATTTCAAAGATACCAAAAAAAAAAAAAAATAAATCTCAATCAGAAAATATTTGATGACAGAAAAATATTTTTGTTTAATGTCCTGATATTAATTTAGAGTTATGAAAGGATAAAATTTCTATAAATAAATTTTTTTCATGTCAAGGCGGTCCAGAGGACAATAGCGATCGCGCGAGATCGTTAATGCTCCATCTGCCGTATTTCCTGTCGCGTTGGCTCGCGCCATTATTTATACGCACGTCCTACGTCCCATTTAATAGACGCGTTTCTTTTTATTTATTTTTTTCTTTTCACGTTTTTTTCATTATTATTATTATTATTATTTATTTTTTTATATATGGTAACCTTCGACTTCCGGCAGTCGAATATAATAAGCTTCTCTCCACCCAACTCTCATCTACCGCACACTCTTTCGTCGGGAATTGAGACGTCAAACCATCATGACCCCTCTTTACTTTCTTTCTGACGTATCTCATTCTTTCTCACACGCTCTTCATCTCTGATTTCCGCGTTATATGCGCACTGCACGATTACATTATTCTCGGATACATCAACATAACACACATGAGGCAGGCAGTTTTTAATTAATGCATCGGAAATACGTTCATAGAAAGATATCGAACCAAGTTCAATGAATCTTTATCAATATACATTCACATTATTCATGAATGCCTTTCATATATTTATTCATATAAAAATTACATGTATGCAATTCATGTTTTTTTTTTTTTTTTAAATTAAATGTTATCAGGAATTTTTAAATTTACACTTTTATAGGCAGATAATTCTATAGTAAATATTCCTCTTGTTGAAAGGATTTCACGAAAAATTTATCGGCATATTTTTCATGAAATTCGACGATTGTAAAATTTTCAAGAGTTTTCAAGTACCCAGTCTTTAATTTAAGCTCGGTCAATATTTGGTACTGTAACTCTACCCAATATTTATTTTTACATATTTTTTTTCCGGTATTTTTACTTTCGGGCTAAAATTTACCCGGAAATAAACTCATTTTTCAAATTTTGTTGAAATTAGTTAAAAAAAAAAATTTTTTAATGGCAATCAAAAATCTGTCTTATTTTAAATTCTCATCAAACTATAATTAATTTTCAAAAATTAAATGTCTCAGTTAGTTTAAAAATATGACAATTCCGTGTATCAAATTATTTCACAATAAAAAATTTGATTAACAGTTGACCCTGCAGGAAAAGTTCAAAATTTCCCGCTGTTTTCGAGCTCAGGAAGCTGAGATTAAATTTTCTATAAAGTTTCTTAGACGGCGATCCTGGTCAAAATTATTAAGACATCCGTGAGATGTTTAGCGTCTTTGGAGTATCAAACAAGCCTGGAAGACCCGAATTTTTTGAATTTTTATAGCGGGAAATTTAAAAAAAAACTATAAGTATCTTTCGAAACGTAATAGAAAAAAAATTTTTTATGTCATATGACTGACCTAGTGACCGGTTGTGTTCCAACGGCTGATATGTAGTTAACAAAATTCTCATATATTATATACCATGTTAAGAAGCATAACATGCGCAATAAACGATTAATGCACAATCATTATTCTTTTATTACCGTCTGATTATGCTTATTTTTCATGAGAAAGCTTACGACTCACGATTTCATTATAATTATATCTCTTACAAGGTAATTAGGAGAATAGTACTGCGATATTTATGCACATACATACCAATATTTATGTAATTTATGAATACTATACACACTGTTCATACGTCATTCAAACTATCATTTATTTCCACGCATAATTATCGATACGAAAAAAATTTTAAATTAAATTAAAAACTTTAAGGTAATAAATAAATCTCAAGATAAATATTAATTTTACAAGTGTAAGATTTATGTTCTGAATCTAGATTTTAGAATTAAAATACTTTTAGTATTAATTTATATATGTATGTATTTAAAGGATATCCCATAATATAATCGCAATCTATATTCCGAGCATCTCACGATCGATGAAAGATAAAAAAATAAGAAGGTTTTAACACACAGGCTTCTGGATAACGATCTCCCGGCACCTCTCGTCCGCAACTTGGTCATTTAGCGCCTCGGATTAATTTTATACTGAATCGATCAGTCGATCTTCTTTCGCTTCGACGCCTCGTACACTTTTTTTTTACATACCTCGGACCATTTTTTTATCGTACCTCGTTATCGTCCATGTCCGCTACATCTCCCCATTTTAATTTACAAAACACTACATATTTAATACGTATTTTTATTTTTATCTGTCTAAATTATTTGTACATCATATTTAAACGTTAATCTGATAGTGTATTTTTAAAAAATAAATTTTAAAATAAGAACCGCGAACGCGTCATTCGTTTATGTTCGCGGAAGGTTTCATACCGTCTTGGCCAAGTCGAGTCTGTAATCGAACTGCCCGACGATAATTATGGTCCAGCATTTATGCAAGAAATAAAAAGTCTGATATAATGTATTATATGAAAAGAAAGATCGGCTCACGATTCATCGATTTAACACACATCTCTAATATTTTCATATTCTTTTCTCAATTTAATAAATAGTCTCTCATTTTTATTTTAATTGCTGCTCATTCATTTTTAAATATTTAATAAGACAGTAATTGATGTTATTAATTTTTATCTACTATAATTAGCTCGTCTGTTAATTTATTTTTTTACCCATATCGATCATTCAAAAAATTTATTGTTAATTATCAATATTAAATTAGTACTGACGTCATTAAAAAAACTTTTTTTTTATTTGAATTCGTGTCTTTTCATAGCTCGTTGTGATTTACAATAACCGGAGAAATTTATTTTACTTTAAAATTCTAGACAAATTTGAATTTCGCGGCATTTATACACTGCTTCCATAACATTTTTTTTATTGATAGAAATTTATTAATTCAAAAATTTTATATGAATTATTTATGTTTTTTTCAAATTTTCGGATATTTTTCCTCATAATTATTTTTTTTTTTCACCTAATAAATAATCTCGCGTCTACTGGGCTCGATCCTGAGTCCGCCCGGTTGTAGATCTCAGCTGCTACCAATGCGCCAAACTGCTGGCACTGAACTAGTAGTTTTAAATATTTTCTCGTCGTCTGAGTTTCTTTTCAATTATTGATAAAATTTTTATAGTCGTCCCAATGAAAATTTGGGATTTTGCCCTACCACAATTATTCCACCTCTACCATAATATTCAGCTTTGCGCATGCGCAGAATATCTTTTTCAGAATATTATAATAGAGGGGGAAAAAATAATAGTGGGAAAAAATCCCAAGCTTTCTCCGGGACGACTATATCAGTTTTTTTGAATCACAAAAACATAACCTACAGAACGATTGATCCTGCGGGTCAACTGTAATAAATTTTCTCAGTCAGTTAAAAAATAGTGATGAAAAAAGCGACAAACTGATTTCCGTGGTCGATTAGAGATCAATACGATCGAGGTACGAAAAAAAAATTAAAATTTATTACCTTATAGTTTTTCTTATCGTCATATATACGTTACTTAAAATAACGGTGGTAAGTACAACTCAGTACTATTGGACGAGTTTTATAAGTTAAATCTGTCAATTTGCAAGCCATTCTGTACTGTAGTGACTGAGGGTAGTGACTAGTAGACGAGTTGATAAGAGGTTTTATTTGTAATGGCGAAGAATCCTAACGACTAGATCTCTGACGTTTCAAAGGATGCAAAAGTCATGCTCTTGCCGTTTTATCAGTTAATCAATCCCGTATTTGTTTTCTACCTCTATTTTTTTTAACTGTAAAATTCTCTCTATTTTGTACATATATACATACACATATTTATTTAAAATCTAATAGGTTACTTCTTCAAAGCTGTTTATTTTTACTTCATAAACTCGCAAAATATTTCGGAGCCCGTTAATTAGAAAAAAATGTAGATGAGTAATGAAAGATTTTAATATTTTAATTCGAGTTAACGGGAAACACGTGTTTGTATTCAAAACGACTTTTTTTTTTTCACATTGAATTGACAAAAAATTTTAATCATCAATTTTTAAGTCTGTTAAAAAAAAATACATAAATTAGTATTATCACTTTTTATTATTTTTTAAGAATTTTAATTTAAAAAAAAAAAAGAATATTTGTCGCGTTAATAAATCAGTGTTAATGATAGTGTATGTGGTGTCTGTCGGTAGCCTTTATGTTTAATTTACTAGCTCGTTCCATTTAGCCCGAGAAAAGATCTGAGAGCTTTATCGTTTTCCCGTAACTCGTCGGGAAAACCAACGTCACTTTGGGGCTTTGCTTATCGGCATGAGAACTACTTGTCACAAGTGGACCTGAACGAAGCGCACTATATATATATAGACTCTACGATAGATGAACATCTTTTTTTTTTTATACATGTATACACGATAAAAAGAATTACACACGTTGCCACCATGGTGTTTAGTCGATAATATATTAGACAGATTTAACACCGTACATATTATATATATATATATATATATATATATATATATATATATATATATATATATATATATATATATATATATATATATATATATATATATATATATACACAATATATAGCACGGCTTAGTCTATCTCAGGAATGCAATTATCCGTGACGTTTTTCTTTCACTTTTACAGTATAGAGAAATTCACAACCTGGGCTATTAGTAATCATTTTTATTAATTAATAAATAATTATTTTTATTATTAATTATTTATAAGAATTTTAAAATCTTAAAAATTTTTATTGTCCCTAATTGGACACTTTTAAAGTCAATGTCGATCTTGGAACTTTAAAAAAGTTAAATATTCAACTAATTATTGTGATATTTGGCGGTAAAATAAAATGAATTCCAAGCCCAAAAATTCAAATTTTTACAAAAAAAATTTTTGAATTTTAATTTAAACTTTTTTTTCACTACGAATTTATTATTTTTTTAAAAAATGACATACTGGTGACACAACTCGATGAAAGCTCAAAAGTATGACCCTCATTTTGAAAATTTGAAAATTTAAAATAATTCAAAGTGAAAATTTTTATTTTTAACGAAAATTTCGGGAGGAATTTTTACATTGAAAAAAAAATTAAAAAAACGATGACTGCCGGTTCATCAAATTCGATTATCGAAAAAAAATTTTTCAATAAATTTAAAAATATCATATTTTGAAATTTGATATCACAGAGCCATCACAACATAAGTAATAAAAGTTCAAATAAAATAAACTTACAACAGTTTTAAATTGAATAGGACATGCTGGGATAGATGTAAAAAAAATAATAATTTTGAGTATTTATTGTATTTGATCGAATAGCTGATAAATAAAATCCAATATAAGAATCTAAAGTACATAAATATGTCAGAAAGATCTAAGGGACAATCGAGGGAGCATTCAAATGGGCATTAAAACAGCAGTAACATTGTTGAGTTAGTTTACGACGTTTAATAGTCAGTACCACACACCATCTATACATTTACATGTATAAATTTTAACTGTACATACATACATAGCAATCCAAAGTATATAAGTACTCAATGTGCAGCTACGTCTGCAATTAAATAGATTAAGCGTTAACGTGAACGTTAATGCTGTTCAAATTTACCCGCGCATTTAATTATTTTTATGGTACCTGCATACCCGGTAATTTTCTCAGTATGTGAGATTTAAAAGTACACATGTAATAGTAATGGTGTAGTTCTAAGCAAAGTATTAGTCGGTATATCTGCTGAGAAAAAAAACTACAAGTACATACGAGCAGTTATTCGCACGGCGAACATCACAGGGAATAGAAGTGAATTACTGGCAGTGAAACCGACGCCGTGAGTAAAGGAAACTCAATATAATATAATACTTTGAGCTTGTATTGAGACTGAGGTTTAAATAGTGACGCTTTATGCTGTTCCTGTAGCAACTCAGTGGAAGATTTGTATAGAGAGTTTAACAAGTAGAGAGAGAATAACTTTTATTTGGCTCCCACATTCTATGTAGTCTGCGGCAATGGCGAAACCGCATGCATAGATATTGCATTTTTGTAACTGTAATTGTTACAAGGCCACTTTGTTACTCGGTTAAATGTATAGGGCGTTAGATAACCCGGGTCTAAAAATTTCAAGCCAAAAGTGAGCACAAGACCGAAAAATGGCCGAAAATTTTCAAGTTTTCTGCTGTCCATTGAGTTGCTTGGAATTTTTCTTAGTTCTATAATTTTATTTTTAGAAAAATAATATGGCCGAAAAAATGCTGACTCAATTTATTGGAAATTTTTCGGCCTGTTTATTAAAAATAATAAAATTTTGGCCTTTTCCAAAAACATTATATGGTTTCGGCGTGATTTCGGGCAGATGTGGCCTTCTCGGTTCTTTTTCGGCATATTTTCAGCTGGGAAGAGATGCATGTTGAAATTATATGAAAGAGGAGATTAAGAAAAGTATAATAAAGTTAATGGTTACATGATTTTATCGGTAGTTTTATCCAAGGTGTGGTCTGTCACTCCATTTTACCACCCTGTCATGACGACGTTGATAATCCTGCGTATGCATTTCGTTACTCCATTTTTATATGTATTTATTATTATTATTATTATTATTTTTTTTTTTTTATCTATTATCAATGATTTAAATGAATGATTTTCAAAATTTATTTGTTGAGGAATTTTTTTGTTTGTTGATTCCAAGAATTTTTTATATTAAAATAAAAAATAAAAAAACGAGAGAAAAAAAAAGACCTGAAACAATTATTAGAGAGGAAGTTAAAGCGCAACCTTTGAATTAGTCGTGGTCGTAAATAGTGAAAGGAATGGAGGACAGTGGAATCGGAAGGTTCAAAATATATATATATATATATATATATATATACATAGAATACTTTTTGAGTGGAGTTTAGGTAGTTTTAGATGTAGAGAGGTAGTTATTGAAGGTTTATTGTATTAGAGTTAAGGATTTTCACAGCTGAACTTGAAACTGTAGAATAAAAGCATCAGCGTGTGGTTTCATTTTGAGAATTTGAACTAAACTGGAAGTAGCAGAATTGGGTTTTAGCTACACTGCTTTTTTTACTTTTAAGGGCCGAAAATTTTTCCATCGGTCATGGTTACGCCTACAGGGTACTTTTCACGCTAAACTCGTGCCAGACCTGTTTAAATCTCTTTTCACGACCACACTCACTTCGAAAAAATACACATTATTATTATTATTATTATATATATATATATATATATAGAAAAAAAATTTTTTTTTTAGTAAATTAATTGACTGCAAAATATGCATATCTATTTTACGAGAGGTGTTGATGAACTAATTATCTCTATGTAATAAATAAAATTAAATATTCAGCGTCGAAGGATATAAAATCATAAATAAATGTCAATTGAGACGTACGGAAAAGTTTAAATCGATTAAAATGTCTAGTGGGTTGTGAATCAGAGAAAATTTGCATGAGCATCATGATCTTACAACGGTCATTGGTCTGTTGCATACAACATATCTTATAATATGTATAAGTTATATCTCTTACTCATATATATATATATATATATATATATATATATATATATATATATATATATAGACATTTCGCATATTAGTATTTATGTATATAGTTTATATACCTGTACAGAAATATTATGAAGGCGTTCGTGTGGGTAATTCAACAATAATATATATATATATTTATATATATATATATATATATATATATATATATATATATATATATATATATATATATTATAGTATAGTGTGCTATGCGCGTGCCGGTGGCCCATTGATGACTTTCATTCACACTCGGCGCCAGCGCACGCGTGGGTGCTCTCCCCGCGATTATTTAAAAGCGACTGGCCTCCAGACACTTGAGGGCATATTTTACCACAACAAAGAGAAAATTATTTTTTATTTTCCTGACTCAAATTACTGCAATTATACCATTTGGATTTTTACTTTACAAATTATTATTATTATTATTTTTTTTTCCATTATTAAATTACATATTTATAAAATTTTAATTGATAACAAATATATGTAGATATATTCACTGGAATTGAAAATATCATTAGTCATGTGTCCAGCAGACCACCGAGTGCGTCTGTTGTATGGTATGACGAGTGAGAGATTGGACATGCCATGAGAGAATTTAACACAACAGGAAGTTTTGTAAACGCTACTAAGACCATTAAGGACACATAAGTGGCCGATGGATCGTGAGAAGTGATTTAGAATGGGAGAATAAACTTCGAGAATCAAGAGCCCAGACATAACGAGAACACTTTGCTGCCGGTGGTTTTTAAATTTAAATCTCGTACTGGCTCCTCGGAGAAAAACAAAAAAATTATCTTCGAAATAGAAATAAAATAAAAATAGACGAACTAAAGATCGAAAATAAAAAAATATATATTTGGTGTTTACATCGGAATTTAAAAGGCGTTCCGTAATAGCGTTCGCGATCATGTGAACGATATGACCACGGAGTTGCTTTTGCACAGAGAATACGAGTGTCGGTGGTAGGTGGATATATATACATATATACTCATATATATACATATGTGCACTCGTGCAGAGTGCAGACTTGGTCCCTTATAAGGCCGAGTGCTCCAAGGCGGATCCACACGTCGTGTGAGGCCCATACACACGCTCGTATGCTACTTAGACTATCGGTTCATTGTTCTTACCACATTGCGACTATTTTAAGTCCGCGGTTGGACTTAGCCCGAATTAAACTTCAGTTGATCGTAAACTCAAATGAGGGTTTAATACAAATCTATTATTAGAAATCTAACCCTTGAAATTATTTGGAAAGGATTAATACTAAGTTGCTGTGGATATTTTATTTATTGAACTTCCGCCAGGTGGCTTCTCTTAGGGCTTTTCTCACAAATGGACGTGTATGGCAACTTGAGTTAATAATACTATATGCCTCGACAAATATATTGTGAGCTTAGTTTGATGATATATTTTATTTTAGTTGAATATAAGTGCGCCCGTCTCTTTAATTTAAATTTTTATTATGGTAGACAGCGATTTTTATTTTAAATATGAGTTTACACAACAATACATGGAGTTGAAAAATGACGTGTCAGAATGATCGCAAAATTTTTGAATTTTTGAAAACGCTTCAAACTTTTGTAGAATTTTTTTAAATATTTAAAAATTTTTGAGCTTGTCCTAAATATCAGAAATTTTCCAGAAAATTTTTCTAAAAAATAAAAACTACCATACGCTAGATTAAATTACTCGATATATAAATTTTTTATTCATACTAGAAACAAAAATTAACACTGGATAATTTTTTCGTGTAAACTTCTGCCAATGGTTAATTAATTTTTTGCAGGAATAATCCAGCATGACTCACGCACGTGCACATAAAACTACGATGTCTCATCCACTATATGTCGTCTTGTTGGTTTCCTACTCGAGTAAAGTTGAGTATGAGAGTAGACTCTCAAAGTAAAACGACGGCTGCGTTATTTCTGTCGTCATCAGTCACTGGTAGCGACACACGAGTACCCACTATGTTCGTTTTAACCCAACGTCTCGTGCTACACCACTGATTATTTCGGGGTTTTGATTTTCTAGACACACTTTATTTTTCTCTCTTACCATTTTATTTTTTCTTCTCATTTTTCTCATGTACTTTTATTCACTTTTTAAAAAACCGACTTTGTCTACACATATTTAGTTACTTTTGTTGACTGATTAAGAATGGAATGATGGAGTAAAGCCATCGGGAAATTTGGCGAGTATGCGAACGCGACAACCAGATGGTTGATCTTGAAATAGGAAAACATGCGACCGCGACCGATCTTCATCAGTAGATCAAGGGAACAGAACAAATATCTCATTAGTTTAGTGTCGGTTGAATTTATCATGTTTTTGTGCGCTTCTCATTTGCTTTTAAGATAAAACGCACACTTACACTCGCACCCAAAAATCCCAAATGTCAAATCCTTTGATTTTTAAATTCCGCCATTCAAATAAATCGTTAAGTTAAAACTCTTTAACATTTTTATCAACTGGATAATTTATGCCAGCCGTCAATTTATTTAGACTTAAATTATCTATACATATCTTTATTTATTTTCATCGCTAATGTTTTACGTTACTTGTTATGTAACAGATAAGAAAAAATTTTATAATAAAAAACTTATTACGAGGAAATTGTCAAAGACAAAACTAGAAATCTCAGAAGTGATTAACCTCGTGGAGAATCCTCGCTCACGATCGTCAGCACGTGCGTACAAGCAGGTGGCGAACGAGTTCTAAAATTAATTTTCTCTAGGTTTAAACCGGCATATAAATTTAAAAACAACTAATGTATCAGTGCGATGACTTGCAGACGTGGAATTTCGTATTAAATTATAGAAAATTCTTTAAATAAATTACGGCAAAAAATATGTATCAGCAAATGAAAATAATTGCAGCTGTACTTTAAAATAAAAATAAATCTTTTTTTACTTACGCTAATTAAGAAATTACTGAAAGGCTTAAAAATTTTTTATCATCATTATTCCTTACATTCCATAGGTAATAATAAATTATTGAGAAACATCAAATATCCTTAGTAATTTTTTTTTATATTTTATTTTATGCTTTCTCTGTATAAAATCTTACATGGACTATTATTTAATGAAGATAGTGTATAAGGATCCCTGGTGCGCTTGATTTATTCCATCGAATATAATTTGGGTATTATTTTATAAAATCATCGATACTTATTTGTAATTAAATAAAATAAAATAAACAAATTATTTGATATTTTATAAAATCTTTAGATAAAAAAAAATTTATTGATAGTAAAAGTATTAGATTTTAAAATAAATATTTAATTATTGTAATTAAAGGCTACGCAGAATTTGGAATGAGTAGAAATCTAAAGAACGGAGGCTTGTTCCCATCGACCTTCAACGTCGCCACGAAAGCCGAAATTTACGCAAACGCAACTTGTGGAGAAGACGGACCTGAGACATTTTGCAAACCCTCGGATTCTTCAAGATGCGCTGTCTGCGATTCACGGAGTCCTGATCAAAATAAGCGGCACAATATCACGAACGTCTTGAATCCGGATCCGACGAAATGGTGGCAAAGTCCGACTCTTGCTAACGACAATCGCTATGAATTCGTGACAATTATTTTGGACTTGAAACAGGTGAGTTTAATTTTATTAATCACTGCCATTACTTTGCTGATTACTTACGAGTATTATAATGAACTGGTAGCGTGAAAAATAATTTATTTTGCCGGTAGAAATGGTAAAAAAAAAATGATAATAATAATAAAATAAAATATACATAGACATAAAAACTTTTGGTTTAAATTGACAGTTAAAAAAATCGTAAAACTTGTTTAGTCTGAGCGGCACTCGTTGTAACGAATTTATGTCTTCGGTTTGTTCGATTCTGAGTCGTTATACGGTTACGTGAAAGAGAAAAGACGAGAAAGGGGATAGCTAAGGGGAGTTGAGAGATTGGTAGAGAAACTAAATGTCAGCAAATGGCATACGCTAATGGAAGAAATTGAGAGAAAGGAAGAATTAAATAAGAGGAAGAGTAGAGAAATTTGTAAGGGAGGAGGTGACATGGTGGTTGTTAAAAAAAATACAAATAAATGTGAATAAGGAAGACAAGAAAACTAGTGGGGTTGAGGAATCTTTTGATCCTTTCTGGGAATTTAATGCTGTGTTTATATATACATATATTATATATGTGTATGTATGCTTACAGCAGCAACTCCAACAAATTGCGATCAGTGGCATAACATTTTTAACGAGCAGATTCGCCTGACTGCTAAAATCCCTTACGTTTAGTTTTTTTTTTGTATGAGGGTTGATAATGTCGAAAAAAAAATTACCCGCGGAAAAATAATTTGAATTTATGCTGATCTCATTTTTTTATTATTTAAATTAATATGATTCTATGAAAACAATAAAAATTCAAAAAAATCAAAATTATTAAGCTGAAAATTCAAATTTTTATAAAAAAAAAAATTTCAAACCCTAAGAAATAGAAAAAAATTTAAATATAGAAAATCTACGAGTTTTTTGTTTTTGAATAAAATTTTATCTAAATTATTTTTCCTAAGATTTATAAGCTTATCAGAGTCTGCGTTATTTTTTTTTTACTTATTATAAAAATTATGAATTGACGGTCGTTTTAAATTGAAAAGTAAATTAATAAAATATATAAATTACATGAATACATTCATCATGTTATTAATTTTATGAATAAAATTTTTATAAACCTTAAAGTTTATTTTAAAAATAAAAAAATCTAAATGTTTTGCATACTCAATATGTACATAATTTATTACACTTGGTTACCTTGAAACTGTAGATAATTTTTTTTAATTACTTGAGAAAGTGTGTAACTCATAATTTATGTATATGTAATTAATCATGATGAAATAATATTTTTGTAATTTTATTATTTTTTAATTGACGGCTACTGAATTATTTAAATTATTTTTTTTATTTCAGTCAACAATAAGAAATGTTCTGATAAGCGAGTATGGATTTGCATGAGAAAAATTAAAAAAAAAAAATGGTTTTTGATTTTTAATTTTATAATTAATGGACATAAAAGGGGAATTAATTTATTTAAAGGATGTGTGATAGAGATGATGATGTGTGTAAGTGTATGAGTAAAGTGACAGATGAGGATACAGGGAATGGATAATTTTCAATGAGCCTGCAATCGTAGCTGTCACTCTGCATTATTTGATGCTTTTTAACGTGAACGCGTCGCGACAACCACTTGAGGACGCACTTGGAACCGATGTCTCCGGTTCAAAACCAAACACGTTAAAATTTTTTTTTTTCACATAATAAATTATACTAGAAGATTATAAATAACTTTTTTTTTAAATGATATCACTTTTAAAGCATTCATGAAATAAATCATAATTATTAAAATTTTTTGCGTATTATGTAAATTTAATATATGATAACATTGAATCTTGACATTTTATGCTCGTCGTTGGAATTATGGTCAGCCCTTAATTTAAAAATTTTAAAATCCCGCTCAAAATTTTTTACACGCGCAAGAAAAAATTTTCATTAAAAAGTATAAAGTGACCATACGAAAAAATATATATGTGATATATATGCATCAATGCATTGGCTATATGGGACATATATATTATTTATATATTTTTTTATGCGGGGAATTTCGTAAAAATGTCCGGCAAAAAGAAACAACTTCTGAGCAATTATAAAAAATTCAAATTAACCGCCAAATTTCGAGAATTTTGAACTTCCCGCTAAGAAAATTGCAAATTTTCAAAAATTCGGGAAGTTATTGGTTTCAGTACGATTTGTGAAAATCAAAATTTCAACGGATGTCGACGTTTTGAGGTCCTAGAAAGCTATTCTGACTAATTTCACGATGATGTCCGAGTGTATGTATGTATGTAAATATCTATAACTTTTGAACGGATGAACCGATTTTGATCGTCAAGGTGTCATTCGACGCAGTTTTTTAATGAAGCTGAAAAAAAAATTGAGCTTGATCGGTAGGGCTCGTTCGGAGATATTCCAAAAATAAACTTTTTTCCAAAAGGTTTTTTTTGGATAACTTTTTACGCGCTCGATGGATTAATTCCAAAATAGAATGGGCTCTAGAGATTCATAAGCCGCGTCGAATGCCACCTCAAACATCAAAATCGGTTAATTCTTTCAAGAGAAACCGTTGTCGAAAGAATTAAAAAAAAAAAAATTTTTTAGTATTTTGAAAATTTCTCAAAAACGACTCGATGAATCAATTTCAAAATTTGACCAGTTATAGAACTCAATGAAACGCTTCGATTGCCACCTTAAACGTCTCAATCGGTTTATTCGTTCGAGAGATATCGTTGTAGAAGAAATTGTAAAAAACGTTATTCTTTGAAAATAAAAGCATACCAAAGTATTTTCGAGCTCGAAGAGCTCGAAAATGTATCTACTACAATTTTTCGAGCTCAAGGAGCTCGAAATACGCGGGAAGTTTTGGGGCTGGCCCGCAGGGTCAACCGACAGACCGATTTTTTTTTAGTGTAATAATAAATGATTTTGAATAGCGAGCATGGAAAAAATGTTGCAAATGACACGCTTTAGTATAGGTACACATGAATAAATGAGGTACTGATGCTTTAAATGTATATTGTCATTCAAGAGTAAGCTTAGCTGTCAGAGCATCAGAACTGTTGATGACATCAGTCTGTTTAACAACGAAATGAGTGGGTGCAGATTAAAAGAGAGCTTATGACCCTGAAATCCTGTGGCGTGAAAGGATTTTAAATACATACATACATTTATAATATAACAGCTAGCACATTGTGCTATACAGTGTACACGGGTACACTGTATACTTGACAGCGCAGTGTATTTTAATGTATTGCTTGTAACATTCGCTGGTTATCGTTATTGTTCACGGATTATAGCCAACGAGTTTGATGGGATGTTATTATTTTTCTCTTTTTTTTCACCGTTACTCTCATTTAAGGGGCAATAGTCAGTAAGTAAATAGTGTAGCAGACTGCGATTGGTGGTTTCTATATATATATATATATATATATATATATATATATATATATATATATATACAAATATATATAAAGGGAAAAGTTTAAGAGTACACAGCTTACGAGAGAAACATCACGACGGCTTTGATACTTTGAAAATAGAGTATATATATATATATATATATATATATATATATATATATATATGTGTACAGAATTATTGGACAGTGAGTCATCAGATGGCAAAGAAAGTCTCGGTACATACAAGAGCTGAAGGTTTCGCTGCTGATATGTCTGTAATGTAAAAAAAAATTTATACAAACAATTTCGCATTTTATTTCGTCTTGACATCAAGAGCGCGAACCATATTTAGAAATGTGTGGTTTTTGTCATTATTATTTTTATTTTATAAATTTTCTTGTGAAATACCAATTGAAAAGACTGGAAAATAATTTATTTTGCGGTATTAATTTTATTTTAAATTTAAAAATCCGGAATGATTAAAATGTGATGTTTAATGTAGATAGCTGATGAAAAGTGGAGATCACGCGAAAGGTGGATATTGAAGAAACGATTTCATTCTCGATATCTTTCCATCATCTTTTTTTTCTTTAGTTGGTCCTCCTTTTTGGTCGTTCATCGCATGTGTATAGACGGTATACTTCTTTCGAACGGTAATTACTAAGTGCTCACTGCGATTCCGGAGAATCTGAGGTATCTGACTGATCACTAATTGACCAGCTGACCACATCGATACAAAGAATTCTGGAGAACTGTCTACTCTACTTTTATACAGAGTCATTAACGAATTTGCTTTTTTACACGATTTTATTTTTTAATTCACAATTTGTGGGGTACATTTTTTTATTTTTACAAAGGACAATCTGTGATACAAAATTTTTTTCGCAATTCGTTATACACTTCAATACATAACAATATTAATAACCCGAGAAAAAGTAGTTTAGATCTACAGAGATATAAATTCGGTATTCTATTTATATCTATAGGGAAGGGTGAGGCAAAATGAGCCCCTTAAGAAAAAAGGTGAGCCACTTTGGGCCCTAGAGGCCCGTTTCTCCCCCTCCCCTATATATATAGACAGATCAAAGCTAAGATAAGCCGAATCATCGAATTTCAAATTTGGATTTTAGAAAACTTTCGGGACCTCGTGAAAAAAAAAATCAGATTCGAAGAGATGTACATGAAACTGAGTAAATCTCAGGATATAAATAATAATCTAAAATTTGAAGAAACGATTAGAATTACGTTAATTTAACAAGATCTCGTGAGTTCTAAGTTATTTTTTCCCAGGAATATTTTATAACAATAAATTAATCTATTAATTTATTCATTATGTGATATTTATCCAGGATAGGAATCAAACAAGATATAACAAAGTAATTCAAAACGTTCTTGTGACATGATTTAATAAAGAGAACATCAATTGATAATGAATCTTTCGTTGTAGGGGAAGAGGGGGCAAAGTGAGCCCCGCAAAATTTTCTATACCTCAATAAATTCGGACGGATAATAAAGCTTAACGAAGGTTCTTATATAGTGAGGGCTAAAATAGACCACCAAAACGGTTCCTCAAATATAATTTAAGTATTAAGAAAGTTAAAGATAATAAAATTAAGTGTTAAAGTTATAATGCAGCACACTATTTAATTGATTTATTATATTATTAAAATAATATTATTTTATAATTATTTGCAAATATCACGCGTGTAAAGAATAAAAATATCAAATTCGACATTTTTTGGAAGGCCCACTCTGTCCCTAATATTCGATTTTTCAATTTTAATGGACGCAGTATAATGAAGTTAAAATAAGTATCAAGGGTATAAAAAGAAGTAAACGCGTAAAATAAATTAATGATATTATAATAATTTTCCTTAAGAGGCCCACTTTGCCCCCCTTTCCCCGAATTAATACAAACTTTTTAAGTTGATATAATTAAATAATGATTTATGACTACTAAATATAAATGTAGGACATTATTGCCAAAATCCCTCAATATTGTCACACAGAAACTTTGAATATAATTATAGACTATAATAACGGCCATGAGTGAGTGTTTTCAAAAATGATTTAAAACTACGACAGTTTAATAAGCGAATATGACTGAATTATCGACGTCTAATCATAATAACTATTCTTGGATTGATCAAGACAATTTTTTGTTGCAACATTTGCAATCCACGCAAAGACTTAGATTTGTAAGTATCCTGACTATTTAATGTATTTATTGAGAATCACGATTTTTTTATTGATAATGACAATTTTTTGTCGCAATTTTAATTTTCTTTCCGGCGGATGCAAACGCATTACTTGTCTTTTTAAATATATTTCGGTGATGAACAGAATTATTCCAAAGACTGAACCCAATACAAAAAGGATAATTGCAAATAGTACGTTTTCCAATTGAATCTGAAAAAATTCTGAACTCTCCTCTAGTTTTTCCATGGCTCTCAATTTTTTTAAAGGTTCGCTGGTTCCTTTACTATCCCAGTGATTTATTATACCGGCTTCTGTTAATCGGAGTACTATTTGGTCGACTCTATTTTTCAATGCCCAGTTACGTCGAGTCCAAAAAGTAAAATATGATTTGAATATAAATGATCCCGATACATGTAATTGCTTCGGATTTTTCATAGCAGCACGTATTTGACGAGTTGAAAAAGCAATACATGCAGCAGTTGAGTCATTTAATACTCGATAGTCACAGTTCACATCAGTATTATTTGTAAAATGCAAATATTTACGATCCAAACCTAACCACAAATTTTCTTCTTCGATATAATTTTTTAAGAGACCATGGATGTAAACATGATATTTATAACTATGCAAGTCTTGCAAATTTTCTACACTGTGACGTTCAGGGTTAGACATCAAAGCTGAGAGAGAACCACCTAATGCTGGATTTAAAATAAAAAGTACTACTGTCGCTATTACGAAAACAATACGCATAGAAAATCTTTCAAGTGTCGTCATTATACCCCCGCCTAATATCATCCGTAAAATATCTAAGAAAGTTGCACGGAAACTGTTATTGTTATTAATAAATATTGTTACGGATGTAATTATTAACGTCGCTATTGACAATATTATTATGTCAGTACGCCAGTAGTCCTCAATAACTTCAAGAGGAAGCTCAAACTTTTTTTTCAACGTCAATATCAAAAACCCATTTTCATTATATAGTTTGACTGTATCAATAAGTTCTGTCGGAACAAGATTGTACCATCTTAAACCCATACCGATATCAGATGTACCATTAACTAATGATTTTAAAAAACCGAAAGATTCGTTTTTATCAAAATAGCCTTCATCATCGAAATTAATTATCGGCGTAGCATTCATTTCTAAGAATAATGTTGAAAGAAACATACCCACGAAATACGAAAATTCAGCTTTTATAACTTCCTTACCGTAAACTTCATCTCGAGTCCAATTTTTTTTGAATATGGGATGCCCGACAGCTTTCATTGGATAGCCGTCCAGAACTTTTGTCTTGTCAAATGTGAGATTTCGACAAAAACTTGCGTCTGCGAAAAAATTATTATGGTTACTTATTTTCTATAAATGATGAATGTTATTTTTAATAAGTACCATTTATGTAAGATCGTTTGTACAGAGCCCATCGACTATCAGGTTTGTCAGCAGTTTTCACTTCTTCCCATGGGTGAGGAGCATGAGGTGCGTAAGGGTTGAAAGTATACAGCCATATTTTGTCACTATCACGTTCGCTGCAGACAAAAAAGGATGAAAGCAATTCCTTTTTCCATAAAATCCTGAGCACTCTCGAAGCGTTAATGCAATAATTGTTATCAGCGAAGTCAACAACGAAAAACAAAGACTCGATACTCCATGTGACCATGGATTCAAGCTCCCGAAGAATGAGGTCAAGTTGTTCATCAGAATTAGTCGACAACATGTATGTCGGCCTCGTTGGATTGAATATTTGAATATCCTTAGCTTTGAATTTATCGTTTATAATGTTAATGGGTGACACGATTGATTCCCGTGTATCTTGGTCTATTATACTTATTAAGTTATCCGTAATCATCAGAGGATTCGAACGATTTGAGAAGCACAATTTTATTATTTCTCTCTGTTAACAATAAAACAATAGTAATAACTCAAAAATACTATTGAAAGTATGCAATTAATAACATTTACTCACCATTTGTTGATATTTGTAGAAATTAACGGGATTTTCTGAATTAAATAATGGAATAAATCCCTCAATTTCTTTAAAGGAATAGGTGAACAATAACCACCAGTTTATTATTCTAATCCACATTGTTGTCATGATTTTTTAGTAAGTGAAAAAAAATAATAATATAGACTGAATTTTAATTTTTGAACTATAATTGGAATTGTATCATGATAATTACGATAAAAAGTTTTTTATTCTCGTCGGAAAAGTGAAATAAGCGTATAAAAATTCAAAAAAATTTCCAGTTGCAGTAAGAACACGACGATATAGTAGGGTCGAAGTATGATAGAGTAATTGACAGCTCCTTCATTGCATATATTCTATTCTGCTCAACTCAGCATTTGCGACTGATGGCATTCATCGCAAAAGGACACGCGTAACCACTCATGTACAGTAAAAAGCCACGTCAGATATAGGTCATATTCATATAAACAAACTGAATCTACAGCTTTTCGCATGGCGTTGGTGATAATCATCAGTTTGTCAATATCAATATCAGGATACTTTGCACAAGTAGCAAGTATTACCGGCTATATTATTCCTACCTATTACCGTAAAAGCTTTTCTGAAGGATTGCAAGTCCACAATGATTCCATGCATAAATTTTTAAGCCCGTTATTTTTATTTTTATGATTAGAGTAGAGTAAGATCACGTCAAGTGGACCCCCCATTTTCCACTTGATCATGAAAATTAAGTTTATGTATTTTTTTCTTATGTAGTCACTATGAAAAATTAATCCCTCAAACGATTTTTCAAAATTTTCATTTTAACAACAATTTTTTTTACAATGAAAATTTTAAGTACTTTTAATTAAAAAATAGATTCCAAAACAACCGTTAAAGATAAATTAATGAAATTTTCAGGATTTATTGTCAAATATCTATATTTTATAAAAATATTGATAGCTTGAAATAATTTATTTATTATCCTACTGTTAATTAACTTTTAAGTAAACAAATGAAAATTTCATTGACTTCTCAGTCAACAAATGAAGTTTTTTTTCATGGGTTACATGCATTATTTATTAAAGTTTAAGATCCCGAAAGAAAATTTCACTGCCCGCGATTAGTTTAAACAATATGAATTTATTGATCACCGCGCGCCGGTCGCTGAACGCTCTCAATACAGTGCGCGGCCGAGCTTCTCAGGCTCGATTGCAGCTTTGGTCCGTCATAATTCAAAGTAATATTTAAAAATATTATAACTGAACAAATTTTTTTTTTTTTTTTAACAATATCATGAATAATACAACAAAATAATTTTTTATTATTAAACTGAAACAGGGAAAACTAACTAATAATTAAACTTAATTATTAATTAATAATAATTTTTTTTTTTAATAATTTATAAATTATTATTAAGTAATTATAGATACATTAATTATTCATTAAACAATAATCAGGGAAAACTAACTAATAATTGAACAATTAAACTTAATTATTCGTTAGTTTTCCCTGATTATTGTTTAATGAATAATTAATGTATCTATAAATACTTAATAATAATTTATAAATTATTAAAAAAAAAAAAATTATTATTAATTAATAATTAAGTTTAATTATTAGTTAGTTTTCCCTGTCTCAGTTTAATAATAAAAAATTATTTTGTTGTATTATTCATGATATTGTTAAAAAAAAAAAAAATTTGTTCAGTTATAATATTTTTAAATATTACTTTGAATTATGACGGACCAAAGCTGCAATCGAGCCTGAGAAGCTCGGCCGCGCACTGTATTGAGAGCGTTCAGCGACCGGCGCGCGGTGATCAATAAATTCATATTGTTTAAACTAATCGCGGGCAGTGAAATTTTCTTTCAGGATCTTAAACTTTAATAAATAATGCATGTAACCCATGAAAAAAAACTTCATTTGTTGACTGAGAAGTCAATGAAATTTTCATTTGTTTACTTAAAAGTTAATTAACAATAGGATAATAAATAAATTATTTCAAGCTATCAATATTTTTATAAAATATAGATATTTGACAATAAATCCTGAAAATTTCATTAATTTATCTTTAACGGTTGTTTTGGAATCTATTTTTTAATTAAAAGTACTTAAAATTTTCATTGTAAAAAAAATTGTTGTTAAAATGAAAATTTTGAAAAATCGTTTGAGGGTTTAATTTTTCATAGTGACTACATAAGAAAAAAATACATAAACTTAATTTTCATGATCAAGTGGAAAATGGGGGGTCCACTTGACGTGATCTTACTCAGTAGATAGCAATTATCCTGACAATTGTTTTTATATTATACATATATAACTATCATATTTTTGGTGTTATTATACACGTGCTTTTATAGAGGTGATTTTAATAATGAAGCTCATTAAATTGGTCGAATAAAGATTTAAAAATCCCACAGAATTTTAAAGTGGGAATATGATGATCATTATCGACGTTTAATTTTAATAACTATTATTTGATGAATAAACACAATTATTTTTCGCATTATTTGAAGACCACGCAAAGAGTTAGATTTGTAAGTATCCTACTTAATGTATTTATTGAGAATCACTATTTTTTTATTGATAATGACAATTTTTTGTCGCAATTTTAATTTTCTTTCCGGCGGATGCAAACGCATTACTTGTCTTTTTAAATATATTTCGGTGATGGATAGAATTATTCCAAAGACTGAACCCAATACAAAAAGGATAATTGCAAATAGTACGTTTTCGAATTGAATCTGAAAAAATTCTGAACTCTCCTCTAGTTTTTCTATGGCTCTCAATTTTTTTAAAGGTTCACTGATTCCTTTACTATTCCAGTGATTTATTATACCGGCTTCTGTTAATCGGAGTACTATTTGGTCGACTCTATTTTTCAATGCCCAGTTACGTCGGGTCCAAAAAGTAAAATATGATTTGAATATTAATGAGCCCGATACATGTAATTGCTTCGGATATTTCGTAGCAGCGCGTATTTGACGTGTTGAAAAAGCAATACATGCAGCAGTTGAGTCATTTAATACTCGATAGTCACAGTTAACGTCTGTCGTATTTGTAAAATGTAAATATTTACGATCTAAACCTAACCACAAATTTTCTTCTTCGATAAACTCTTTTTGGACAAAATGGATGTAAACATGATATTTATAATTATGCAAGTCTTGCAAATTTTCTACACTGTGACGTTCAGGGTTAGACATCAAAGCTGAGAGAGAACCACCTAATGCTGGATTTAAAATGAACAGTACTACTGTCGCTATTACAAAAACAATTCGCATAGAAAATCTTTCAAGAGTCGTCATTATACCCCCGCCTAATATCATTCGTAAAATATCTAAGAAAGTTGCACGGAAACTGTTATTATTATTAATAAATATTGCTACGGAAGTAATTATTAATGTCGCTATTGACAATATGATTATGTCAGTACTCCAGTAGTCCTCAATTACTTCGAGAGGAAGCTCAAACCTTCTTTTCAATGTCAATATCAAAAACCCGTTTTGATCATATAGTTTAACTGCATCAATAAGTTCTGACGGAGCTTTAGAGAACCGTCTTAAACCCATACCGATATCAGATGTACCATTAACTAATGATTTTAAAAAACCGAAAGATTCGTTTTTATCAAAATAGCCTTCATCATCAAAATTAATTACGGATGTAGCATTCATTTCTGAGCATAATGTTGAAAAAAACATACCAGTGGAATACGAAAATTCAGTTTTCAAGACTTCTTTACCATACACTTTACCCTGAGTCCAATTTTTTTTTAATATGGGATGTCCAGTAGTTTTCAGTGGATAGCCGTCCAAGATTTTAGTTTTGTCAAATGTAAGATTTTGACAAAAGCTGATATCTGGGAAAAAATTAAAACTTTTATTAATTTTTTATAAATGATGAATATTATTTCAAATAAGTACCATTTATGTAAGATCGTTTGTACAGAGTCCATCGACTATCAGGTTTGTCAGCAGTTTTCACTTCTTCCCATGGGTGAGGAGCATGAGGCGCGTAAGGGTTGAAAGTATACAGCCATATTTTGTCACTATCACGTTCGCTGCAGACAAAAAAGGATGAAAGCAATTCCTTTTTCCATAAAATCCTGAGCACTCTCGAAGCGTTAATGCAATAATTGTTATCAGCGAAGTCAACAACGAAAAACAAAGACTCGATACTCCATGTGACCATGGATTCAAGCTCCCGAAGAATGAGGTCAAGTTGTTCATCAGAATTAGTCGACAACATGTATGTCGGCCTCGTTGGATTGAATATTTGAATATCCTTAGCTTTGAATTTATCGTTTATAATGTTAATAGGTGATACGATTGATTCCCGTGTATCTTGGTCTATTATACTTATTAAGTTATCCGTAATCATCAGAGGATTCGAACGATTCGAGAAGCACAATTTTATTATTTCTCTCTGTTAACAATAAGTCAATAGTAATAACTCAAAAATACTATTGAAAGTATGCAATTAATAACATTTACTCACCATTTGTTGATATTTGTAGAAATTAACGGGATTTTCTGAATTAAATAATGGAATAAATCCCTCAATTTCTTTAAAGGAATAGGTGAACAATAACCACCAGTTTATTATTCTAATCCACATCGTTGTCATGATTTTTTAGTAAGTAAAAAAAAAATAATAATATAGACTGAATTTTAATTTTTGAACTCTAATTGAAATTGTATCATGATAATTACGATAAAAAGTTTTTTATTCTCGATGCAAAAGTGAAATAAGCGTATAAAAAACCAAAAAAATTTCCAGTTGCAGTAAGAACACGACGATAGTAGTGTCGAAGTATGATAGAGTAATTGAAAGCTCCTTCATTGCATATATTCTATTCTGCTCAACTCAGCATTTGCGACTGATCACATTCATCGCAAAAGGACACGCGTAACCACTCATGTACAGTAAAAAGCCACGTCAGATATAGGTCATATTCATATAAACAAACTGAATCTACAGCTTTTCGCATGGCGTTGGTGATAATCATCAGTTTGTCAATATCAATATCAGGATACTTTGCACAAGTAGCAAGTATTACCGGCTATATTATTCCTACCTATTACCGTAAAAGCTTTTCTGAAGGATTGCAAGTCCACAATGATTCCATGCATAAATTTTTAAGCCCGTTATTTTTATTTTTATGATTAGAGTAGATAGCAATTATCCTGACAATTGTTTTTATATTATACATATATAACTATCATATTTTTGGTGTTATTATACACGTGCTTTTATAGAGGTGATTTTAATAATGAAGCTCATTAAATTGGTCGAATAAAGATTTAAAAATACCACAGAATTCAAAAGTGGGAATATGATGACCATTATCGACGTTTAATTTTAATAACTATTATTTGATGAACAAACACACTTATTTTTCGCATTATTTGAAGACCACGCAAAGAGTTAGATTTGTAAGTATCCTACTTAATGTATTTATTGAGAATCACAATTTTTTTATTGATAATGACAATTTTTTGTCGCAATTTTAATTTTCTTTCCGGCGGATGCAAACGCATTACTTGTCTTTTTAAATATATTTCGGTGATAAACAGAATTAGTCCAAAGACTGAACCCAATACAAAAAGGATAATTGCAAATAGTACGTTTTCCAATTGAATCTGAAAAAATTCTGAACTCTCCTCTAGTCTTTCTATGGCTCTCAATTTTTTTAAAGGTTCACTGATTCCTTTACTATTCCAGTGATTTATTATACCGGCTTCTGTTAATCGGAGTACTATTTGGTCGACTCTATTTTTCAATGCCCAGTTACGTCGGGCCCAAAAAGTAAAATATGATTTGAGTATGAATGAGCCCGATACATGTAATTGCTTCGGATATTTCGAAGCAGCACGAATTTGACGAGGAGAAAAAGCAATACACGCAGCGGTTGAGTCATTTAATACTCGATAGTCACAGTTAACGTCTGTCGTATTTGTAAAATGTAAATATTTACGATCCAAACCTAACCACAAATTTTCTTCTTCGATAAACTCTTTTTGGACAAAATGGATGTAAACATGATATTTATAATTATGCAAGTCTTGCAAATTTTCTACACTGTGACGTTCAGGGTTAGACATCAAAGCTGAGAGAGAACCACCTAATGCTGGATTTAAAATGAACAGTACTACTGTCGCTATTACAAAAACAATTCGCATAGAAAATCTTTCAAGAGTCGTCATTATACCCCCGCCTAATATCATTCGTAAAATATCTAAGAAAGTTGCACGGAAACTGTTATTATTATTAATAAATATTGCTACGGAAGTAATTATTAATGTCGCTATTGACAATATGATTATGTCAGTACTCCAGTAGTCCTCAATTACTTCGAGAGGAAGCTCAAACCTTTTTTTCAATGTCAAGATCAAAAAACCGTTCTCATTATATAGTTTAACTGTATCAATAAGTTCTGGCGGAGCTTCAAAGAACCGTCTTACACCCATACCGATATCAGATGTACCATTAACTAATGATTTTAAATAACCGAAAGATTCGTTCTTATCAAAATAGCCTTCATCATTGAAATTAATTACTAGCGTAACATTCATTTCCGAGCATAATGTTGAAAAAAACATACCACTAAAGTACGAAAATTCAGTTTTTAAGACTTCTTTACCATACACTTCATCCTGAGTCCAATTTTTTTTTAATATGGGATGTCCAGTAGTTTTCAGTGGATAGCCGTCCAAGATTTTAGTTTTGTCAAATGTAAGATTTTGACAAAAGCTGAAATCTGGGAAAAATTAAAACTTTTATTAATTTTTTATAAATGATGAATATTATTTCAAATAAGTACCATTTATGTAAGATCGTTTGTACAGAGTCCATCGACTATCAGGTTTGTCAGCAGTTTTCACTTCTTCCCATGGGTGAGGAGCATGAGGCGCGTAAGGGTTGAAAGTATACAGCCATATTTTGTCACTATCACGTTCGCTGCAGACAAAAAAGGATGAAAGCAATTCCTTTTTCCATAAAATCCTGAGCACTCTCGAAGCGTTGATGCAATAATTGTTATCAGCGAAGTCAACAACGAAAAACAAAGACTCGATACTCCATGTGACCATGGATTCAAACTCCCGAAGAATGATGTCAAGTTGTTCATCAGAATTAGTCGACAAAATGTATGTCGGCCTCGTTGGATTGAATATTTGAATATCCTTAGCTTTGAATATATCATTGATAATGTTAATGGGTGAGACGATTGATTCCCGTGTATCTTGGTCTATTATACTTATTAAGTTATCCGTAATCATCAGAGGATTCGAACGATTCGAGAAGCACAATTTTATTATTTCTCTCTGTTAACAATAAGTCAATAGTAATAACTCAAAAATACTATTGAAAGTATGCAATTAATAACATTTACTCACCATTTGTTGATATTTGTAGAAATTGACGGGATTTTCCGAATTAAATAATGAAATAAATCCCTCAATTTCTTTAAAAGAATAGGTGAACAATAACCACCAGTTTATTATTCTAAACCACATCATTGTCATGACTTTTTAATGGTCGGAAAAAAAATTTGTACGATAGACTGAATTTTAATTTTTGAACTATAATTGAAATTGTATCATGATAATTACGATAAAAAATTTTTTATTCTCGACGCAAAAGTGAAATAAGCGTATAAAAAACTAAAAAAATTCCTAGTTGCAGTAAGAATACGATGATAGTAGTGTCGAAGTAAGATAGAGTAAGTGACAGCTCCTTCATTACACCTCTTCTATCTTGCTTAACTCAGCATTTGCGACTGATCACATTCATCGCAAAAGGACACGCGCACCCACTCATGTACAGTAAAAAGCCACGTCAGATATAGGTCATATTCATAGAAACTAATTTAATCTACAGCTTTTCGCATGGCGTTGGTGATAATCATCAGTTTGTCAATATCAATATCAGGATACTTTGCACAAGTAGCGAGTATTACCGGCTATATTATTCCTACCTATTACCGTAAAAGCTTTTCTGAAGGATTGCAAGTCCACAATGTTTCCATCCATAACTTTTTAAGTCCGTTATTTTTTTATATTTATGCATTGCAATTTTTACGGTTAATGTAATGCACTAGTACCACCGAAATATTATGTATGTAGTGAACTGATTATTAAAATTTATTGAGTTTTTGAACACCTTACACAAAATATTGATTTAAAATATAATCATGCACTTTCATATTTTTTCATTCCAATTATTATTCCCTAAATGAAATATTTCGATGACTCAACTAAAATAACAATTATAATATTTTCTGTATTGTTATACACGTGCTTCTGTCAAGATTAACATTTCTTTGAAACCACAAAATCATTCAATCACGAAAATGTCTCCGTTATTTGATGTATTTATTGAAAATCACAACTTTCTTATTGATAATTACGACTTTCTTCGTAATTTTATTATTCGCATCAGTGGGTGTCACCGTATTTCTGGTTTTAAAAAAAATCGTTGAAATTTCACATAATTGAAAACTGTTAAAATTTTAATTAATCAATAATATTTTTTACCAACTAATTGATTAACTTTTTTTCCACTGATGCATTCCTATAAAAAAACTAAAAAAAAAATGGTGCTTTCAAACCACTTAAAATTCAATTTAGATGACGTGTGTATTTCACACACGAAACGTAATTCACTTTTAAGCAATCTTGGAGATTTTAAATTAGAGGGTTGGACGCACGACATGGGGACAGAGAATATAATGCAACATCCAATATAAAGGCGTAGAGCACGTGTGAGTATAAAAGGGAAGGAAAGATCAGAAGGAAAACGGTACGTGTCGGACTAACTTGTGTGTTGCTTCCTTTTCAAACAGGTTAAAGAAGCCACTTTTATTTTTAGCCCTGTCTCTCTTTCTCCACTCGCTCCTTTTAACTTTTCCTTTTTTATTAGCTTTATTTATTTATATTTATTTTTATTCTTCATTTTTTTGTTCCTCCTTTAAAAGACGTAAAGAGTACGATAAATAAAACTCGTCATTCAATTCCCACGGTCACCGAGCAATAATTACAGACTGGTGTGTGGCTCTTGCTCTTCCAGGACATCTCAGACAGTCTTTTTGTCCATACCCAGGCAATGCCGACTCATCAGGAGGAGCCATATCAACTCCACTTAGTAGCACACGAGAAAACTTTAAGACACGCATTATATTCTCTTTGCTTCTGCATAACACGTCGCGCTCTCATACGTGTTTTATTATTACCATTATTATTACTTACGTTTTTCGTTTATTCGATTTTTTATTTATATACCTTTCATATTTTATACTTGTGTAATCTCATATGATATAGCGCCGGTAAAAATTATCTTGCACTTGAAGGGAAAATATCGCGAATAAAAAAGCGTGGCCACGTGAAGACGATCACGTACACGGAACTTAGTACTGTGAAGAATTTATTTATTCTCTATATTCTGTACAAGATAAAAAAGTTTTTGTAACTCAAGTTCGGAAACATTTTCAAAAATTATTTTTTAATGTTCGTAGAAAAAAAATTAGCAAAAATTAGTACACGGAAAAAAAATTCTACCAAAATTTACGATGTTAACATCGTAATCGTGGACTAGACTTTCATTGGCGTCAATTTTTAAATGTCTTATTTCAAAATTTACTATAGTCTTTGTTAAAATTACGATGTTAAATAGTAAAGAATACAACTTACATTTTAGTTTTAACAAAGACTATAGTAAATTTTGAAATAAGACATTTTAAAATTGACGCCAATGAAAGTCTAGTCCACGATTACGATGTTAACATCGTAAATTTTGGTAGATTTTTCTTTCCGTGTACATAGCGGACCCGTTTAAAACAAAATTCATTCCAATAACGTTCCTGACAGTGAACTTCCAAAATTGAGGCAATTCTGAACTTTGAGTTGATCATTTTTGGAAATTCAAAATAATTAGAAATGTGAAAAATTTTCGACTAGAGTGGATTTTTCATGAACCTGAAAATCGGAACGTTTCTCGCGCAACGAAACGAAAAAATTGGTGATTTCGCTGCTGAAAGGTGACTTAAGGAATAATTGGTGGTGGCTACAACTTTTGGCTGATATACGAAACATTTAAGAAATTAAGATCTAGATTTTTTTCTTTTCATTTCGTTATTGCAAAAACATGCAATGCAGCAAATACATGTATTTTTGTTTCGTGAAAAACGTTGCGATCTTCAGGTACGTGATTTTTCTTACATGTTTCTATTATCTAAACAAAATTCATTTGAACTGACAGTTTCGTAAGTTCGTAAAAAGTTCCAATCACTCATTTTTTGGAGTAATCTTTAATAAGCCAAAAAGTGAAGAAAATCTGATCTTCCCAAAAAGTTCTAATAAAAGTCCAAAAATGTTCGTACCTGAATAGTTCTGGAAAGAGTCACAAATGTTCAAATATTATAACTAATTCCTTTTTTCCATGTCCTTCAAATCCAAAAAATTGTCGTTAAATTATTTTTGCTCAAAAAATAAAAAAAAAAAAAAAACATAGGAAAAGCCTTCACCAGTTGAAAATTTTTCACATCCTAATTTTTCCAAACTTTCAAAAATCTTCACCTTAAAGTTCAGAATTGTCTCAATTTTGAAGACCGTCATGAACGTTTTTGGGACATTTTTCGAGCGAATTTTTTTTTACATGGAGTTGAAAAAATACCTAGGTAACATATTACTAAAATTCTTCCTACCACATAATGAAAATCTAAATCCAATATATTTTTATATTTTTCATTCAGTCCTTCGATAAAATCATTACCTAATTATACTCATTAAAATTGAAAAGGAAAGATCAAGGGACCATGGGCACTCCCAAAACTTGTTAAAAAAAAAATTAATTAAGTATAATCTGAAATAAAATAAAATTAAAATTAAAGGTGATGTATTTGTAAGATCGTTATGTCTTATTATGGGAAGATTATGTTGCTCTTCCTTTGATAGAGTTCCGCTGTAGCGTGCGTTGGCAGACAATTCGCCACGCGTGCTCATAAATTTTCATTTTTATTGTGAACTCTAGAGCTGAATCTGGCGATAGTGCAAAAGTGTTATGTTGTTGTGGTTTTAGTCTGTCGTTGGTATAAAAAAAAAATTCACTTTAAAGTAACTATGCTAGACTCGTAAAATTGACGATACGAGACCACCGGGGCTTATTTTAATTATCCGAATAGTCAAAAAAAAAAAAAAATAAAAACAATTTATAATTTATACTCCGGTAAAATTAGTGAGTCAAAATACAAAATGTTTAATTAAAATTTATTGTAAAAATAACCGGCAATAAAAATGCAAGCGGCAATAAATATAAAAATGAAGATAAATAATAAATAAATATAATCAATGGCATGATAGACATAGTGATGAGATTGAGGAGTTGGTAGTACAGAAATTCAAACAAACGATAAATCTTTTATTCACCGGATGAGTCCACGCGATTATAAATCTTTCGTGTAAGGTTGATGTTTGATTTGAATAGACCCACTGGCTCCTGCTCTCATGCTCTCTATCTTGTTCTTTCACAAGTTTAAGTCTAGTCCGTGGATCTTTCCCTCTACTACTGAACGACGTGAATACTCGACGGCACAATATCTTGGCTTCGTTCCAGCCCTGTCTTACATATGTACACATACTTATACTCAGCCGTACTTGTGTCCATGTTCAACGTACTCTGAAGAGGATGTATTTTTCAGTTCTCTCTTTTAGCATCTTCTCTATACCCCACTACAACTCTTCCTTTCCATTCCTCTTATTCTTGACGACCAGTCTTTTTACTATACTCTATTATACTAGTGTTGTTGCTACTCGTGTTTCTTTTCACTAGTGCACACATGTAATAAATTTTTTTTATATTTTATCTACATATTAAGTCGTTTAACAAAATATCTTGATAGCAAATTTATTTTCATTTTTCACAAGTAATTTCTTAAGCTTCAAAAAATTAAAGAAATTTTTTAAAATTTTAATTAAAGCTCGAAATTTTTTATAGTATTCAAAACTGGCTTAAAAATTTCTGCAATATTTTAGTGAAAATAATTTTCCAAGGACTCAAAAATTTTCTAAAGTAGGGGAGATTGGACTCACTGGGGCATGACGGGCTTTGTGAAAAATTTTTCAAAGAAAAAAATTTTTTTTACGACGAACTTATGAGAAATTTGTGTAAAATAGAACAAAAAATGTACCCAATGCTCAAAAGACACAAAAAATTAGCGGCTTGGAGGCCATTATACCCCGGTCTAATTCATTAATGATAAAAAAAAAATGAATTGCAATAATTATTAAAAAAAGCATTTATCTATTAATTTATCAAGTTAATAATTCATATATATATGTTATGAATAATAACTCTCAGACTTTATTATCGATGCCGACAAACTGTTTTGAGTATTCCAATTATCCTTTATATCCAACAGCGGCATCATCTCATATCCAGAAGTATCATATTCTTATTTTATTGCAGCCACTACGCGCGTTATAAATATTTCCTTACTTTTTTTTTCATCTCAATCCTTTTTCTTTCACGTTCACGTTTTTATCTCTGTCCTCGTGCGGTTATCCTTAGCGTTTTAGTTTCGCTCGAGATTCGTCAGCGCGATATATGTATATCGCGTTACGGCAGGTATTAATTGCACTCGGAATTAAAAATAACGCGAGACGACATAATCCGATTATCTGTGCTCGTCACCGCGATATCTGTACCACTTATTAGTTTTTAAAATTATTATTCAACCGTATATTAATATGTTCCCATTTATTGCCTGAGATAATTATTTTTAAAATAAATATTTATATGGATAATTTCATTCAAACCGAAGTATACACCCTTATACACACTCACTCATATATTTATATATATATATATATATATATATTGAACTATGATATCATATTGTTGCAAAATACAGAGTTTAAAGTACATACATTGTTTGAGGTAAAAAAAGTATCAAGTATAAGTATAATAACGAGCGTGGGTGTACGCGGGGGGTAAATAAACTGGTGGGAATCATAATAATAATATTCTGAGAGGACCTCACGCTGTTAAGTATCTACTTATCTGGCATGTGAGGTGAACTTCAGACAGTTTGTTCGCGTAATTCGTTTAGTCATAGATAAATTCATATTCTATATATAATCATATATATATATATATAGAAAATTGTTTATAATAATTTTTAGTATTAAGTCTGAAAGAGTAAACTAACTGTCTGTTGGAAAATGTTTTTCGTAAAAATTTATTATTTATTTTTTTATTAATCTTTGACGGGAGAGAATAATATAGTAAAGAGTATATGCCATTAAGATTTTATTTTGAGTAGTTGTAAAGATCATGAGAAAAGGTATATATTATTGCGTGGGTGAAGGCAATTTTACCGGTTATTTCAGCGATGTATACACGCTGATATAGTATGAATGCTCAGTATTTTAAGTTCCAGTGTATAATTTTTTTTTTTATTCAGTAAAAAATATTTAAAAAAAAAAATGTGAAAAATGGTAGACTCTGTTGGCCAACCCCAAAACTTCTCGCTGTTTTCGAGCTCTTCGAGCTCAAAAAACCACTGGATCAAAAGTTTGCAAAAAATACTTTTTCTGATTTCTATTCTACGTATTTGTAAACACAAGCACACATGGCGGGACATCCATCTGAAAACGGTCAGAATAGTTTCCTAAAACCTCAAAATATCGATATTTGATGAAAATTTGATTTTTGAAAATCGAACCGAAACCAATAACTTAATTTTTATTTTAAATTTTAAATTTTCAGAGCGGGAAATTTAAAAAAATGATGAAATTGCGGGAAAAATAAAATAATGATTTCTATTCGTGATATTTCTTGGCGAAGCATCGTTTGGGCTTGTAAAAGTTAAGCCAGACCACCGTAGACTCTTCGGGATATGACTCATCGTGCAAAACTGTCCAGCTTCCTGGAAACCACGAGAGTAGAATCGTGACAATAAAGGAGAAACAAGAGAGTTACTGCTGGTGCTGGTGCTGCGAAAGAGTAAAGAAGCAAGAGGGATGAAAAAGCGCAATATGCGAGAGCATAAGCGGTAAAACGACGAGCGTCGACCACCGTATGTGCCAACGTGCAAGCCGGTTTGCTCCACTTACTTTGGCTTGCTTTGGCTTGCTTTGGCTCCAAGACTTTACTTGAGAGTCTCACGAGCCGCGCGACTCTTAACTCGACTTGTCTTGTTGTATATATGTTACTACAGAGCTCTGGCCCTTTATATGGACACTGCATGAGGACAACACGACGCGGGAGACCCTTTTAACTATGGCTTTAAGGACACTCTTAATAAATTGCTCGTGTTCAAGTACTCGATAGTACCGAGTACTTCTATTTATACTCATGCTACTGTACTGACATTTTTATTTATCAAATCACAATAAAGACAGTTGTTACTCCTTATTTTTATTTTTTTTTATTTACAAAAATATTTTTTAATTATTTTTTTTCGTTGTTCTACTCACGTTTAATAAGTAGGATAAAAAAATAACATTTTTATATTAATTAAAAATAATGAATATAAAAAGGCCGGGATAAAAAAAATGTCCTAAAAATTTTTTTTTAAAATAATTTTAAATTGTAATTTATTACTCTTAAATTTTTTTTTCAACGATAGGATCAAAAATTTCCATTTTCATACATGTCCGAATTTCGACTGTCTCTCCCCTAAATAATTAAAAAAATTTGTAAGGAATTTCAAAAAATGAATATGATTTATGTCGAATAAACCTCTGGTATCTGCATTTCCTTAAATTTAGTGTGTACGGTGTATCCGTTTTCTGAATACATACATATTATATATGATTGTAATAATAAATCGGAGTATAGTGAGTGTCCATCGAAACGGGCGATGAATATCCGGAAAGAGCTTCAGACTATTAAATTTATCGCCACAAGAGTTATAAGTACCGGCAGCGGTTTGCAACAACAACAGACAACAGCACACACAGCACAATATAACGTTTGTCTCGGAATACCATGTGCGATGTGTATTTTCTGACAGAGGTTACAGTGGAAAGAGATTCATCGTGCAAGTGTTGCTGCCGTTGTTCCTGTCAAAACATATAGCTTAGTAATATGTTCTCATTTTATTATCTTTATGTAACTAAATTCATGAATGCATTATTCATCCGACTCTAAATTTACTTGGCTAAAATAAACCTACTAAAAATACTCAATCAATATTTATTACACCGAAAAAAATGAACTATAAAAATTGAGAATGACAAGTAATATAATGATAAAGTGATCAATAAGTACTATCATTCTAAATAGTAATTTTTTCATTTACGATTTAAACGTGAATAACTACAGGATAAGTAGGAAAATTTATCGTCTATGCAAGAAAAATTACTATTTGAACTTAAAAAATTGTAACTGACACTTAGAAAATAGACGACACGTATTATAAAATTTACTATTTGAATGTTAAAATTCCCCATATTGACAACCGAGTTCCGAGTTATAATTTCAAATAGTAATTTTTATAGTTTTTTTTTTTCCGTGTACTCTTACTCACGATCAATATAAAATCATAAACGTTATTCATTTTATAATGAGTACTCTGGTCATAAAATAACAGAATTTCGATTCATATTTAAGTCAACTAAGCCGAAAACCAGTGAAATTTGACTTACATGGTTGCGAAGTGGGTCAAGTCTAAAACAAGTCGAGAATGGATGAAAAACACATTTGATTTTGATTTTTTTTTGAATAACTTGACCTATTTAGTATCCATTTGTCAAAAAAGTTCAATTTTACTTGATTTTTGCTTATACTTGACTTAAATTTAAGCCAAAAAAAATCAAATTCGTTATTTTTTACCCAGGCTATAACATTCTCATTGACCCTTAAGGGCCACATGAGGTGACTAGTCACCTCAGGCTTAAAAAAAGTGGAATTAGAGGTCTTAAACCTTTCAAATGTATTGGTCAAAAAACTTTCAAAAAAAGGGAGTTACCCCATGTGACCGTTATGTGGCCTGGGTGAGGTGTGGCCGTTAAGGCTTAATTTGAATTGCAATTCATGTACCAAAAAATTACGAAAAAAAAATCTGGGAAACGATTGTTCACACGCAAAAAAGAGCAGTTGAAAAATTACAGTTTCTACTGTAAATCAGGCTTTCCGGGTAAAAATCTGTAAACATTAAAGTTCAAACTGTAATTCTAGAAATTTGTTGTAGCAATAAAATTAATACAATTTTAAGCAGCAAATTTTACAGTTTAAATCGACAATATCGAGTTTGAAACTGTAATATTTGTTATTTCTGTAAAATTTACTGATAAAAAATGTAATTTCTACAGTTTCAGACTCGGAGCGCTATAGTACTAATTAATACTATACGAAACTGTAATTTTTCAACTGCTCTTTTTTCCGTGCAGCCCCAAAACTTCCCGCTATTTTAAAAATTTTTGAGCTTGAATAAATTTTTGAAATCTTCGAGCTCGAAAATGCTTGTGAGTACACTTGTTTTTTTGAACTCCTCAAGCTTCAAAAGAGATATGTATTGCTATAAACTACTAAAATTCAAAAAATCAAAAATAATCGAAAGACATGTAACTTAAAAGTTTTGACGTTGAATTTAAATTTAAGTCAAAAAAGTAAAATTCAAATTATTTTTCTACCCAGGATAACATTCTAATAAATCAAAATTTCAATTTACGTGTCAAGTAAATGAAAAAAAAAAGTTAATTAATCGATTGATTGTCAAAAATTCAACCCGATAAAAAATCCAGAATCTCAATCGCGTTTTACTTAGACACATATTTTGACGTTCAATTGACGTTAGAATAACTTGACTTATTAAGTTTAATATTTTTTTACTTTTAAAAATATTTATATATTTTTTTGTCAACGTCATGACGGGTAACAATAAAAATAAATTGTTGGCACGGTGGAAATTCAAGGTATCTCGCATTGTATCAGAGTTCTTAGATCGTATTATTGATGATTTTCTTCATCGCTCAGAACAGATCACACAACAGCACAGCTATAAAACCATTTCTGTCATTCCCGTGTGTCTTTCATCCCTATTATGGAACTCACATGCGTGCGACTCTTAAAACTCAACTGGTTATATCCAATACAACTCTTATATATTACCAGTCGCTTATTCAACTTTATCGTCCATCAGATATTTTATACAAATAACTTTTAATTTTAAATCACAATAAAACATTACACAGTTATTATTTTATTTACAACTAACAAAATAAAAATACCATTTTATTTCACTGCTAAATTATTTGTAAAAATTACAAATTTCTAAATGCATAAACTTTTTAAAAAATTTTAAAACGAACAAATTTATACAAAATAGAATGAATAAACACGACCTATCCCCACAATAACACAACTCCTTAATCTGTAATTCAAAGCAGACGAACACGTGCTCACACCATAAATATTTAACCCAACAAACTTTTTAGTCTCGGATCGTTTCCTCGTTCGTTACACTCCTTATCCCACATAATATTTTCATTAATTTATAACTTGACAATTTTATTTTATTTTTTAACCCTCCCTATCTCAGACCCTCACCTTCTTTTTTCTTACTCCCTCCTACTCTTTCTTTCTCCTTGTCATTCCCATTCCCATTCCCATCCTCATCCTCATCTTCATTCTCGTAGACATTTATCTTTTTTACTTTCTTTGGCAATAACAAGGAGCACGCAGTCAACACGGCTCGTTGAGACTCGACGACACGTCTCCGATTGCTCTAAACAAAGACACCGATATCCTCAATATAGTGTGCAAGTTAATGCCAAAGCAAAAGCCAAACATTTTGAGAATGCCCCGCGGAGAGAACCGGTATACAAAACCGTAATCGCAAGATAACTTCAAAATAACAAACTATTTTTAAAAAAATTACTTCATTACTTTCTTTCTTTCACTTAAAACATTTCTGTTTAATTTAACAATTTTGTTAATTAAAAATATCAAGGAAATACTTGCAGCTATTACACATAACAATTGGCGCGTGCACATGCTTTTTATACATATATATGTACATATGTTGGTATATATATATAAGAAGCAGAAGAAGAGTATATCGACGAAGGCAATTCCTTAAATGGTTAGTAACCAAGCACACTCCTGGTTAAGCGTATCGTCGGTTTGCGATCTGTCTTTATGACCGAAAGTGGGCGTCGTCGCATTGCTAAGGACAACGAGAAACAACTAAACACACGATACTTGAGGTTGAGTAAAAAAATCCCTACGAAGGAACGAACAGCGTTCAGATCCAGCAGAATCTGAGTTGAGCCAATACAAGGAGTTGGGGTACCGCGAGTCCGCACGAAGACCACGACAAGACTCACTCGATTGGATCGTTAATTCTCAGTTGTCAATTTTATGCCTTCTTTGTGATTCGATTTTAGATAAATAAAAATAATTATTTACATTAATGCCTGGATGAATTATTCTATTGTTGAATAAATTGCGATGGGTATGTTGATATTTTTACAATTTAAAATATGATGTATGATGTGTATTAATATTTAAATAAACGCAAACTGTTTTTCAGTTAATATATTAATGGTCTGAGTAAATTCATTTTTCTCTTTCCACCCGCGTGTTGTTTATCGCGGGTTTGATCTGGTGTCAGTGTGGGATCTGGAAGTGCAAGCAGTATGAAAGGTATGAATGACTTTAAAGCGTATGAGAATGCGTTAGGACAAGGCTGACTCGAGTGGGCAGCGGGCAGATGACACCCGCAACCGTCGAGTTACAAAAGACCCTAAGGTTGCGCCTGATTATCTGCCACGATCTTAGATTCTTGTGAATTAATTAATTACTCAACGGGAGACACACTTCTAAGGCTACAAGTTCTTTTTTATTTTTTATGTATATCATGTTATAAATTTTAAAAAAAATGTGAAGGCATTTTTGATATAAAGTTAAATGACAACCTGCTGGGATGATTTAAATTTAAACAGATTTTATTTAACGAAAAATTTAACTGAGTTTAGATTTTTTTTGGTATGAGAGCGTGATAAAATTTTGATAGCAATGCAAATAATAGTGTGTTTGCTTACTTTATGTTATGTGTTACAGGTTTACCAAATTGAAAATGTTATCGTCAAAGCGGCAAATTCACCGCGACCGGCTGCGTGGGTGCTAGAGAGATCACTCGATGGGGAAGAGTTCCGAGCCTGGCAGTATTATGCCCCGAGTGATGAAGAGTGCTGGACGAGGTACTCGATTCCGCCTGTCACAAAGCCTATTTACAACGCCGATGATGAGGTCATATGTACGAGTATGTACTCGCGGCAGACGCCCATGGAAAATGGAGAGGTAAATATAAGCGGTTTTATTTATTTAATTATTCTCTGAGTTGTACTTTCACTGCTTTTTATTTCAGCAATACGTTGTGATTGAAAAATTATTAGTTTATTGATTTTTGAGATTCATTCATATAAGAATTTTAATCACATAATATGGGAATAATAATTTATTCGAAAAAGATTTTAAAAAATCCACGATACTTAACTTCAAATTTGACTTTTTTTAATTGAATGGAAACTAAGCGGGTCATGTTAGCCAAAAGATAGTCAAAATCACATGTGTTGTTCATCAATTTTTGATTTCCTTTTGACTAAATTGAAATACTTCACAATAAAAAAAAATCCATGTAGGATTGCATGCACAGTTGAAAATTTTGTGTTCTTGTGTATAAAAATTCAAGGTAACACGACTTTATCTCCCCGACAAAATCTCCCTATGACAAAATCTCTCCAGGATAAAATACATGTATGTGGAGCATATTCTATATATTTATGATATACACATAAAATATGAAAAAAAAACCTAAATACAATTCCAGTCGTAAGTGTAAAAATCATTATAATTACATAGATTGTTATAAGATCTTGTTTATAGAGATCGTGTCCAGCAAATTTTGTTCTGAAGAGATTTTGTCCTGGAGAGATTTTGTCATGGGGAGATTTTGTCGGGGAGATTTCGTCTGGGGAGATATCATTATGGAACCAAAATTAAATGATTAAATATTTTGTGTCTATTATTTGACACCATTATGTGCAAATTTAACTAAAGTTGAATGTGTTATCTGATCTCAACAAATTTTAAACCTGTATTATTGCTTGACACAAGTATGTGTTAAATTAACCCAAATTTTTCAACCGTGTACACGTAGAAAATTTTCCGATAAAATTTACCCTGGAATTTAGAGAAAACCTGGGCCAAAAACAAAATAAATACGGAAAGAGTAAAAACAGACTCCTTATGTTTTATTTTTTATTCAAAAATTACTCAAAAGTAGGTGTTTTTACCCCATAATTGAACACTATCTAGAAACGGAGGAGTAATTATTCATGCAGGCCCAGTTTTACTCACAAATAACGAGTAAAATGTATTAGATAATTCTCCCCTTGTAGGAACCTGAGGAATCCATATGAGGAAACTTTAAATGACCATCTTTCCTAATCGAATCAGTTGATTTCACTCATCTCCTCTCGATAAAAAACTATTTAGAAGAATTACGAGTACTCATGATGACAAGGCAATATTTTATTACTTGTATATATGAATATAATATATACAGGTGCATACATACATAAATTTTTGAGTCTGCGCAACTAATTAAGACATATTATAATAAAATTTAATGAAAGTTGTCCTATGAGATCCTCTGCCACAAGCAATTTTCTATAAAATCGGCGAAAAAAAGAACGTAATTAAACCGATGATTAATTTTCATAATTAGTAAATAATAAAATAACTTAATGATTTAATTACCGCTGTTTGCGGCCGCAATGATTTTATTTTTATTTAATAAAATAATACTCAAGTCGCGACAAATGACGTGGCGTCAGTGCGACGGGATACTGCTGATGTCGTTACACACACGATTACACACATTTGATCTCAATCGATCATTAATTATTATCCGGTTTACAAGATACTCATATAATTATACATGATTGGATAACTGTTGAGTTTTAATTTTTTATATTGCACTGAGTAACGTAACACTTTTTCTGTACATCATAAAATTTTATTGATTTACATTAAAAATAAACTTGTAAAGTCAAACGGAACAGCAACGAAATTACCATACTTTTATAGATATTGAATTAACATTCCTCGCGTTTTTAATTAAACAAAAAAAGTAAACGGTCAGAAATTTTTAACTTTTTTGATTTATCAACTCAATAAAGAAAATTAAAAACGCCATTAAATTTTTGAGGCCGGGTTATACAAGAGGACCTGAATCCCGAGTTCTTGAATCTTCTGGATAGCTGGAGACAAGACAACCAGACTTTTATTTTTTTAAAAGCTAAGCGAGACATGATCCAGTCTCATTTTTTATTTAACTTTTTTTTTATACATTTCACCTCTGTTGCAAAAGCGTAAAACGTTGAACGCACAAACCCTCCTCTATATCCTCCTTGTCGTGTGTGCTTGAGGCGCAGCATCATCACGAGTGTGTACGTGAGATCCCTTACAAGGGTCGTCAGTGCAACCATACATGGTAGGAATGTAGGGATCTCCGTTTTTATCATCTATATAACTCGTCTCTCTTTTCTCTTTTACTTATATATATAATATATATATACATTCTCATCGCAAGACCTTTTATACCTCTAACTCCATGGCAATTCTCCACTCTCATGTTATTTTACTCGTATCTCTTCTCATGTCTTAAAAACTGTCTCTTTCTTAGTACAAATCTCTCACCCTGTATATACGATCTCAGTCTCAGATATAATTCACACATGTCCAATGACCCGTTTAAACAATAAAAAATATATGACATTTAAAAACAAAACAAAATTTTTTAACTAAAAATATTAAAATTTTTTACTGCTTGCAATAAATTTTTTTTTTACCAACAAAGTAATTTTTTTATGCACTCAATTGTTCTCTATATTAAGTAACAAATTCCTTTTATGGAACGACAACCCATTAATTTTTATTTTAACTTGTTAAACATTTTTCAGCCTCATTAATTCATTCCCGAATCCATTTATGGATTTGCGTCCATTATCATTCTCACTCTCGCTCTCTCTCATTTTTATTTCAATGTACATATTTAGCAGCTGCATTAGACATAAAGTATAATGACAATAGTATCTAATCTTGCAAAAAAAAAAAAAAAATGTGTTATAAATGAAATAAAATGATTACAGATTCACACGCATTTACTTAATGGTCGACCGGGCGCACAAAATCACAGCCAACTACTTGAGGAATTTACGCAGGCACGATTCGTAAGATTGAGGTTGCAGGGGCTACAGCGAGGCGGTGGTGCAGTCGCCGACAAACGACGTGCATTTTATTCCATAAAAGAAATAAGCATAGGTGGACGTTGTTTGTGCTCAGGTCACGCTTCACGGTGTCGGTACAGTGTGCGCCATGGGGTAATTCACAATTTATATCACAACTTTAAAACATAAATTATTAAGTAGACACTCTATGCAAGTTGCTTCCTTACACGGCGTAGAGTATCGTCACCTCACGATCATCGCGATAAATAATTGTGTAACTTTTTTTTTTTTATATAAATAAATCTAGAAATCTCTTCAGATATTTAAATTTTTGCAAGAAAAGTTTTTCTTAATTTAAAAAAAAAAAATCACGACATTAAAAAATAAAAAATTTTTTTTGTTTCGCTGTGAGTTAAAAATTTTAAAATTAAATTGGTAAATAGTTTTCACTTGGTGTTAATTTATATTAACACCATGGATATAAAATAATAAGACCGCATGAGAGCTGTTACGAAATAAAAATTTTATTTGCTTTCGGTTACTGCGCGGTCATCGGTCACGATCGCGTTCGCGGTCGTGTTCAATGTGAAAGGGAGACGTGAGAAGGGATAAGGATTAAAGGAGCCGAGAAAGGATCAAAGAGTCCGCTTACAATTTTTCGTCCACTCTAAATACATTTTTTGTTACACGATTTTCGTTCATTTTTTTGCTATGAAACTTTATTTTAAAACGGCTCGATTATTTATTTATATTTAACTTTTACATATATGTTTGTACTTAAATATTTATTATGTCGTTAAAAAATATATCGCGGGAGACAACTAATAAATTGGAATTATTTTACGGGCTTGAGAATCGCATGAGTTTTTGCCCGGCGCACGTGGTCGATATTTGAAGAGCGAATAGATCGGGCCCGATTAAATTTTTGCTGGCACACTTTTTAATTCAGGAATCTCAAATATTCCGACAAATCGTGTCTCAATTTAATGCGAGATAAATACTTTTAAATGTTGTTTCGAGATAGGGAGACGTTTAAATAATAACATTTTTTTTACTAATTTTTTTAACGTGTCAGTGGATCTTGTAAGGCGGTGAGTCTTTAAATTATAAAAAGCTTAAGAGGGAGTAGATTTGAGGCAAGAGGCAAAGAGCTTTAATGCTCGAACGATCTGACGATGAATCACCGAGGCGGCGATTCCGCCGTTTACCCTTCCCCGTTATTTACCAGCATGATAATCACCGCACCAGGTCACTTACATTATAAACGTTCTTCATAGTAATCAGCTCTGATATTTTCACTGCAATTAGTCTCTGCCATTTCGCTTTCTTATTTTTATTATTGTTTTTTTATCACCATTTTATTAATACTCTATTTCAACAGGTTGCCACTCAATTATTCAATTAAAAATATTTTTTAATTATTTTTAGAGACAAAGGGGACAAATCGGCTGCTTAAAATTTTTTCTAAATGGGGCCATTTTTAATATGGGGCCGATATATCGTAAGCAAATGTTTGAAAGCTTCCGACTGTTTCATTAACTAAACCCTCTGTGAATTAAGTACATAAGGCATTTTTTATAAACATGCTCACGTAAATATATATATATATATATTTAACTAGTCTACATCTATAAATATATACATATATAGTACCACGGAATAAAAATAGACGTGCCCATTTGCGGTAGAATTACGATTTTATTACTACTGTAAAATTGCTCTAGTGAACAAAGGAACTATTTGCATTTCGCAGTCCATTACTTTTAATATTTAACTCTAAAATAACAACTTAAATATATATGACTACTTTATCTCTATTTAAATAAATAATTATCACACTGTAAAAAGAGCGGTGTTAAAAATGGACTCATTTTAACTCCGCCCGGTGTAAAAATGAAATTACACCGGTGTAGGAGGAGTAATTCACCGGTGTTAAAAATGCCGGTGTTAAAGTGGGGTAACCGGTGTAAAAACGAGGTAACCGGTGTAAAAGCGGAGTAATATCGGTGTAAAAGCAGGGTAACCGGTGTAGAAGCGGGGTAAACTGCGTCTGCTTGGAGAATGAACTTTAAAGATTATAAAACACAAAAAATGCCAGTTTTTTTATGAAAATTAATAAAAAATATGATCTATTAACAAGTATAGTGATCGAGTAAGTAAAAATATTCACAAAGTAAAATATTTTAACATCGGTAAAGAATATCTACACCGGCGGCGGTGTTATTTAACACCGGTCTAGAATATTTACACCGGTGGCGGCGTTATTTTTACACCGCTTTCGGTGTTGAAATTTAACACCGCTGATTTTAACACCTACACCGCTTGGACTTACCCCGGTGATTTTTTACAGTGCAGCAATAACTTTTTTTCCAAGGACCCCAGTTTCAAACGTTTCAAAAAAAGCTTGTGGCTTAAATTGAAATGTCGACGTAAATTAAAGACAATTAAAGAAACCAAATGGGATCTATATATAAAATATTTTTTTTTCCTTAAGCGATTGGCAAAGACAAATAAATATTAAAATACGTAATCACAGGATTACTTTGAGTATTACATTGAATGATCAACATCCGCCGGAAATAACCACTCGTCATGTAAATTACAAAACTTTCTCCTTTTCCTACGACATATATATTTATTACACATTACATTTCTCTCATGTCAAGTCTACTTGTAATGTAATCGCAATAATGTTTTATCTTGAAACAAATATTCATTAGTTTTATCAGTGGACTATAAAAAAAAATTAATATTTTCTACAGCATCAGGAGTGTGAATGCGAGCGACACACTTGCGGTGAAAGATGCGAAAAGTGCTGCCCAATGTACAATCAGGCGCCTTGGAAGCCCGGTACATCTGCTAAAGGATTTTACTGCGAAAAATGTAATTGCAATGGTCACGCAAGCTCATGTAGATACGATCCAGAGATCGCTGATAGAAAAATGTCTATGGACATAAGGGGAAAATATCGTGGTGGTGGCGTTTGTATAAATTGCACGGTAAGTATTTATTTATTTATTTACTTACTAATTTAATTAAAAATGATTAATTGACTATTTAAATTTTAACCGAAGGATCATACGACGGGAATCAACTGTGAAAGATGTCAAGTTGGTTACTATAGACCCAACGGTATTTTGCCAAATGATCCTAGTCCATGTGTACCATGTGATCATTGCAATATGAGAGGTAGCATCGGTTTTTGTACTCCGGATGATACATATCCTGGCAAGGTATTAAATAGTTGATATAATCGATAAATATGCACAAGTAGGGTTGCATTTTTTCCCTCTGCTCACTAAAAATTTTATAACAAACCCATTTTTTTAATAAAATACACTGAGAAATTACGATCTGTCAAATTTTTTTTTTATTTAACCCCCGGTCTAAATTATTAAAAAAAAATTTTAAATTCTTAACAAAATAATATCACATATTTTTCATACACTGATTAAATATGGAGTAAATTAGGAGTGGAGTAAAGGATTTTATTTTAATATGCGGAGTGATTTTTTCTAAACCTCCGCAATTCACTCCCAATTTTTTCCAATGTATTTATTTTTTGTTAAATAAAAATAAAAATAAATAACTAGTTTATTAACTAATTTAGGTAGCGGGTGCTTGTGAATGTAAACCAGGATTTTCTGGTTACAAATGCGACCAATGTGCAGCTGGTTATCGTCAATTTCCTGATTGCATGCCATGTCCGTGTGACGCACGTGGAATATTGCCGTCACACGACTGCGAGGGCGATTGTCTTTGCAAAGCAAATGTTGCCGGGGATTTCTGTGACCGATGCAAGCCCGGCTACTTCGCACTGACCCGTGACAATATCGAGGGATGCTTGCAGTGTGACTGCTTCGGAGTTACCGATCAATGCACTGCTGCGACTCTCGTTTATCAGTCGGTGAGTTAAAAATTTATCATCACATTTATTTTTTATGGTTTTGTTTTATCCTCGTTGAGAATATCTGAGTTTAAATTGTTATATTATGCATAAAATATGTAGATTTTGAGGAGTGGAAGATGATAGAGGCTTGTTAGGAGTCGAGACTTTATATATAAAGTTGACAAGTATCTTGTGAGGGAGATGAGAAAGATGAGAAAGAGCAGACTTGAATGGACGGATGAATCTTGGTCAGTACAGAGAGACACGATAGTCGTTAGATGAACTGGATAAGCTTATGTCTATCCCTGTTATCGGTGCTCATGACTCGGAACGGAAGACAGTATAACCCGTAATTACGCTGTCGCACGAACGACTCTTGCTGTGTTGGCATTATAATGCTGGAGTGCGATAAACGAGGGTGGACATGCTCTACCCTTTTACTTTCTATATTATTATTACTTCAACGCTCTTGTCAATTTTATTTTCTCATTTTGCTATGGGAATAAATGACGTTTTTTTATTGCTTAGAGAATACGGTACTTGTACAAGCGGTTAAAAGAATGATTGAATAATTTTTTTTATCGGTTAATACATATATTTTTACGGCTCATTAGCATACAATTGCTGATAAACATATAAAAGTAATGGTTTTTGTTGCAAAAATTATAATTGGCTATTTTAGTTTTTTTAAAAAAAGTAAATGCCAACATTTAAATAAATAAAAAAAATAAAACAATAGAATTTAAAAATTAAATTTCAGGTAAAAAAATATTTGAAAATTTTTTGCTTTAATTTTGGAGTCAATGAAATTTGTAAAAAAATTTTTTAATAAATTTAAAAAATATTTTGATTACAGATTTCAACATTGAATGAGTGGCGGGTAACAGACATAAATGGATCGAGATCAGTGATACCGACGATAGATCCAGACAACGGCTGGCTAATCGTTGCATCCTTCGAAGTTGAGTATCAGAGTCCGTTCTGGTTCGCTCCTAAAATTTACACGGGGAATCGATTGTCTTCTTACGGAAGTAATCTCACATACTCGACGACTTGGATAGTAATGCGAGGTGACACTAGCGGTAAACCGACCATCGAACCCAATGTCATCCTTGTGGTAACTTTTTTTCTTCTATCTTATTATCTTACAGCACACGGCAATTGAAGTAAAAATAAAAATAAAATTACACAGGGTAAAAATGGAATGAGAATTGCGTACGGAGAAGAGCAATACAATGGCCAGGAAGCCGAAATATCGGTACCGCTTACAGAACAGGGATGGTATCATGTTCACAGCGAAGTCCAGGATATACCGACAAGACTGCGCAGGACTGAGTACAAAGGCGACCCAGTAACTCGATCGCAGATGCTCAAGGTCCTGGCAGATATCAAGTACCTGATGATTCGCGCGCAGTATCATTCAGAGCAAGTGGAAGCGAGTTTACAGTCTGTCGTTCTTCCGATTGGAGATCGTGCTGAAGATGGAATGGAAAGTCTCGCTGAACATTGCAAATGTCCTGAAGGATATGCCGGGCTGTCATGCGAATATTGCGCCTGGGGTTACGTCAAAGTTATTGTCAATGGCAGCGACCATCAGGATCATCATATTTGCGTTAAATGCGACTGTTACAATCATGCTGGGTCCTGTGATCTTGTTATGGGCGAATGTAATGTGAGTGTTACTACTTTATCGACTGTTATAAATTTACAATATAAATTATTGGTGATCGGCGATCGGTAGTGTAACGGCAGAAACTATGGACCGGTATAGAACCGATAGAAAATAAACTGAATACTTCTTTATCGACAATCGTTTCACAAACAAAAAAATCGTTAAATTATCAACTTCCCTGATAGCCAAGTTGGCAGCAAGCTGATGTCAACTGTCTGCAGCAGTTTGTCGCCAAGTTGTCATCAGAAAATTGTCGCCAACTTTCTGGGAAAGTTGGTAACAACTTGTTGTCAACAGTTACGAAAGCTGAAATTTGTCAGCAACTTGTTGTCAAGTTGGTCGCCAACTTTTTGATCAAAACGTCAGGCTATCAGCGTAATTTTTTAAATTTTTTTATAGATGTGTGAGCATCATACAACGGGACCAAAATGTGACCGATGTGCATCCGGTTACTACGGAGACGCAACTCGAGGAACTCCAAATGACTGCAAAAAATGCGCTTGTCCACTCACTGAAGCTTCAAATCAGTTCAGCCCAAATTGTCAGCTCGATGACCCCAAAAACCCCGATGGCAATTATGTCTGCACCCAGTGTCCGGTAGGATACACTGGAGACCACTGCGAGAGGTACTAATTTCGTCATAATTAACTTTTACTGTCACGAAAAACTGTAACTATTACGGAGGTATTGAATTGTTAAACTTTTTTAGCTGCGACATTGGATACTTTGGTGACCCGACGAAACTTGGGGGCACGTGCGAGCTTTGTCCTTGCAATGGCGGCACATGTGACCAAGAAACGGGCCATTGCTTAGAGTGTCGCGGCAACACTGAAGGTTTTAGATGCGAAAAGTGTAAAGAAGCTCACTACGGTGACCCTTTGGAACAGAATTGTTTACGTAAGTATGCTCAGTATATAATAAATTAAACCATAAAGAGGTCATGTAATTATTTATTTTAATGAGTTTGGGCTTCCGGACCTCACAAGATATAATTTTTTTAAAAATACCCAAAAGACGTCAATTTACAAGCAGTAAAATACTTATGGGTTGAATGAGTTTTCAAATAAATCTGACGTAATGTCTTTTAAATTTTATGTTTATAACTTTTTTTCCTGCACATTTAGAGAACGGAAGGAGATAAATAATGGATTTAGTGTAAAAGTAGCGATAAATCGGTACGGCAAGGGGGGGGGGGTGAAGCAACACAAAATAGACCAATGACAAAGCTAATTTATGGGTATTAAGATTTAAAGAAAAATCTGATGTATTAAAAGCTTAATGTCGGTACTACCTTGACGCAGTATTTCCAGTAGTTTAAAAAATTGATCCGGAAGTCAGCCATAAAAATATTATTAAAATTTTGAGTAATAAAATAAATTATTATTTCCGCAGCTTGCAACTGTGACATGATTGGCAGTAGTTCAAGTTTGTGTGATTTGATAAGTGGTCAGTGTTTGTGCCGTCCATTATACACCGATCGCGATTGTTCAAAGTGCATAGAAGGATACGGTAACGTAACCGCGGGTTGTCGCGAGTGCGATTGTGGTATTGGTGCCGCGGATGAAGATTGTGATGCCGTCACAGGATTGTGCAAGTGTCAAACGGGAGTTATTGGTGACCGCTGCGATCAATGTGACCACGATCATTATGGATTATCGATGAATGGCTGCTTAGGTGAGTCTTTTAAATTTATTATAATTAAGGTCAGTTTTTCCTTAATTAAGAAATTAACAATTAATAATTAATGTTAAATTTTTGATATTGTGGCAAAAATATTGGTCTTATAGAAAAATTTTTCAAGTAAAAGTTGTTAAAAATTAAATTTTCTAAAAACAATGTCTCATATAATTTTTCCTTAGGATTAATAAGGAAGCCGTAATTTCAAAATTAAGATTTTCATAATTAACAAAAATTTAAATTAGTCACTATAAACCTTAATTTTGGAATTACGGTGAAAATATTGGTCTTATAAAAAAATTTTTGAAATAAAAGTTGTTCAAAATTTAATTTTGTAAAAAAAATGTCTCTTATAATTTTTTCTTAGGACCAATATTTTCACCGTAATGTCAAACTTAAGATTTTCATAATTAGCAAAAATTTGAATCGTTCATTATGAATCTTAATTTTGGAATTACGGTGAAAATATCGGTCGTATAAGAAAATCATTAGAGACATTTTTTTTCGGAAATTGAATTTCCTACAACTTTTGCTTTAAAACTTTTTCTATAAGACCAATATTTTCGCCGGAATATCAAATATTTAAACGATTCATTTCAAAATTAAGGCAAAAATATTGTCCCTAATTATAATTGTTTTAATTATTACACTATAAAAAATTAGCGGCCGATTGTTTTTTTATTTAAATCCCTCTGAGTAAAATTTACTTCAAAGAGAAATTTATTTTAATTTCGAAACTCTGGTTTGGAGTAAAATTTACTCCTAAAGAGTTTTTACTCCGTATGCCGAGTGTTTTTTTTTTTTTAAACTCCGTAACTCCAAGTGTCGGAGTGAATTAGGATTGAAATAAAATCCGTAATCACTCCGAATGGACTCTCAATTTTTTACAGTGTAATACTATACCCGTATCATCATTTCAATAAAATATTTTCGAGACTGAAATTTTCTTTATTTTAAAAATATAATTTACCCGCGGGCTTGATCGACAATCGTACATAAATATAAATATAAATATGTAATATATAATATACAGCATAAAGTATAAAAGAAAAGTAAATAAAAAAAAAGGTAATTCACGTCTGCATTTCACTTCCTACGCTCGTATCTATTGAAACAACTCTCCCACGCATAAGTGTGAAATTAACCAGTTAGAAGACATCAATAAATAACCTAGTGCACCTAATGCAATGTAATGTAAGGTAATGTTAAGGAAATCCAATAGATTATTATTATATGATAACGATAATTATTTTTATTTACTCTCCGGTCATTCAATTCAGCTCAATAAGTCTGAGTAGTATTGGTATTAGTATTAGTATTGATTTTATTATATATTATTATTATAAATTATAAGTTAAAATAATATGGGCAACGTATAGAAGTAGAACGAGTTCATTAATGTATTTGAGACACGCGTATATGGAAGTCCGATGTAAAATATGTGGGTAAAAAAATAACCGAGATAAAGTGTAGTGATGAGGATGAGGATGAGGATGAAAGGAGAGTTAGGTGACGGAAGAAGTGATGCTTCTTAATGTCTAGTAGACTCATGACTCGTTTGAGATGTTAATGAACCTCCTACAGAGGCATCACCGGCAGCTTCAGCACCAGCACTAGCACTAGCACCAGCACTGGCATCATCACCAGACGGTTAGTCCTGTGGCTTTTCACCTTCTCATTCTCACCTCTGAATTATACGCTCCGTTACGTATGTGGCGTCCCACGTGTGCTAGTCTGTATTAAATATATTGCGGCCAGCCTCAATATATCTACTGATGCACGTTTTAGTACATTAGATTCTCTTTCAATGACTCATCCAACTTGTCAGTTGATTCAGCACCGAATATTTTTAAATTTATACTTTATTTATTTATTAGAATTTTTTTTTTCAGTTATCTATTTAATTAAGAGAATAAGGGAAGTTTTCTTCCAGCGATATCTTTACATTGAAAAAAGTATTCGGGGACTGAACGCGGATTAAATCCTGAGTGGAGGACTGTTCATTCATTTAATCTCCTCGAAGTTAAATTTACTCCCAAGTAGAGTTTATTTTTTTGTTGAAACTCTGAATCGGAGTGAATGCGGATTTAAATAAAATTACTCTGGTAAAAACTCCGAAGCTCCGAGAAAAATTCGTAATCATTAGGAACAAGATTTTTGCCTTAATTTCAAAATTAATGCTTCAAATGATAATATTACGGCGAAAATATGGGTCTTATAGAAAAAATTTTAAAACAAAAGTTGTAGGAAATTTAATTTTCTAGAAGAAATGTCTTCTATGATTTTTTTATACGACCAATATTTTCACCGTAATTCCAAAATTAAGATTCATAATGAACGATTCAAATTTTTGTTAATTATGAAAATCTCAATTTTGAAATTACGGCTTTCTTATTGGTCCTAAGAAAAAATTATAAGAGAAATTTTTTCTGGAAAATTAAATTTCCTACAATTTTTGTTTGAAAAATTTTTTTATACGATCAATATTTCCACCGCAATATAAAAAATTTGACACCATTTTTTATTAATTGTTATTTTTAAATCAAAGCTAAAATCCTGATCCTAGTAATCAGTCTGAATTCCCTCTTGATTTTTGACAGTGTGACGAAATTTGTCTTATTAAATTTCAATGATAACCGTCGGTTGCTCATCATTAATTATCAGCGCACTATTGAGATAAAAAATTTATTTGAAATGTCTCAATATCCGCGAACTTATTTAATGGACTTCAAAGTATGTGTTGCATACATACATATATATTTTTAATAAGTGAAAACGTGTTTTAAAATATTTAACACGTTAATGGATTTTGTTGTGAATGAGTTAATTTATTTATTTGATATTAATGATTGTAATTAATCATTTTATTTGATAAATAGTTATCTCAAGTATGGTAAAAATCTACAACAGCTGATTTATAATTATAATTTGTTGGTTAAAAGAATATTGTCACTGATGAATTTATTGTCTTAGGCAAATTTAAATAATTGCGTATGCGAGTTTAAATTGTCTTGATCGATACTTTTCCGAATGAAATCGTCTGGCTGCATATAACGCTGGTATATTTCTACGACGTACGACTCAACTCTATACTGTACATATATATATAGATATATATACTTATACTGGATGTATATAAACTCGAACGCTTTATTTTGCCGCAATCGAGATCGAGCGTAGGTGGACAGCCTGAAGACTTGAAGAGAGAGCGGAAGATAGATAGAGATAGAAAATCAGCTCAAGCACGTGATATATCAGGATAAATCTCATGTGTGATCCAATCTAGCAGAGATTCCGGAGATGCGTGGATAAAACTGTGGGAAAGTCTTGGGATCTTGTTTAAGATAAAATATTTATATGATATTCGTAAGGACATTTCAAGTTTTCATAAAAATTACCATTTATCGGCACAGGATTTTTTATTGATCAGCTGATAGGCAAGAAAGTCTAGCAGTTTAAATATTCAAAATACTTTGCGTTCTTTAAATGATTAAGTCTTAATTAATTTGTTAATTTTTTTGGTACTTTAATTATTGACAGATTTCTTTTTTACTTAAAATTTTTAGGCAAAAAATATTTAGACCGTAAGGTAACGTGAGTTAAATAATTTTATCGTAAGTTTAAAAATTTTATTGTGAATATAAAAGCTGGTAGAAGTTGGTATAGAGAAAACGATCGGCAAATGGCGATAAACCCAGTACGGGCATACGGTGGCAAGATCCTGATGTCCAGGACGAAGGAGAAGAAGATCCACTACTTTTCATCCCGTTGTATATATCTACCTATATACTTTACTATATATAAGTGTAAGTGTATTCATTCTTACACTAGTCGCTGTGTTGTATCTCCAAGTACAGTATTGTTAGTATATATATACATATATATATATATATATATATTAAAACAACAAAACATGAAACTGTTGATGTGTGTGGAAGACAAAAACTCACCGAGTCACCGGAATGTAGTTTTGTAAAACTTGGACGTTCGACAATTCGATTGCACGCCCAAAAACCGAACCTATATATATAAATACACTGCTACCAATGTCACGTTAAAAGATGTACACATTTTAAATTTTTTTAACTTAATTGTAAATGAAAAAAAGCCATTTTTTTTTTCATGTTTACATTTTAATTATTTAATTGATATTAAAAATTAATATTGAAGGGAAACGAAAAATCGTTTTAGCAATAAAGTGACACAAAAAGTCAATTTCATATTGCATGAGTATAAATTATTTAGATTGCGGTAAAAATCGTTATCTAATTAAATAAATAGACATGTATTGATCAATTTTTCCGCGATTTACGTGCTTTGATTGCCGGTAGTTAAAGTAGCTGGACTTCTTTTGTCTCTTTACTCTAAAAGCACGTACTACTCGTTAATGATGCAATCGCTCTTATCAGATATATATTTCCAAGTCGAGTTTACTCCTTTTATTTTCATTTCTACCTGCAGTCATTACCTCATCCTCAATCGCAGTAGGTTCAGTGTGTGGGTCGATTTTGTTAATAATTTTTTTTTTTAACCTAGGCATCATTAATTAATTTTGCCTAGACATGATCCTGAAGTTGGAAGACCATTAAAAATTTTCAGATTTTTTTTAACAAGTCAATTTATGAAAAAAAAAAAAATTAAAAATATGCACATGCAGAAAATAAAAAAAACTACAGGTGCAATTTTTTAAAATATTTTTTTTTTATAATTTATGGTTTTAAAAAGAATTCAAAAATTATGCTTCGGCTAACTTCAGTATCAATTAATTTTTCAATTACATTATTTGCATTTTTAATATAAAAATTATGTCATATTTTATTGTTATTGAAAAAATCAATATACTTTTATTTATTTCACTTACAATTGACTATTACCTCTTACCGGACTGTGATTTTACAGGGAATAAATTAAATAATTTATTACTGAGCATTAAATAAAATAAAAAAAATTTGAATTTAAGTGGAGCAGCTAAAATAATTTAAAAAAATGAAATAAATAAAATTTGATTTATCGGAAAATAACTAGTGCTTGTAATAAAAAAAATGAGCCATAAATGGCGGATTAAGTCATGAATCAAGAATCATAAAATGGACGATAGTAAACGGCTCAATAATTTCCGCAAGTGTACTAGTGTATTATAACGTACCCGTCAAGTAGTTTTAACCGGAAGAAGTTTCTTCAAGCTATCGGTATAGATATGGTAGAAGGAACGACGTGGACGAGGACGAGGACTCAACTGAACACATATCTAGTAGGATTGCCGCCGACAAAGTCGTATGCAATAAAACAATTTAAAAGCTCCCATAAACTGTCCTCGCAACCTCACTCGTAACAACCATTCTCGTCTTTTCCGTCTTTATCTTGGGTTATACAGGACGATGTCGCACGATGCATACCGATACAATGCTTCAAGAACGTCGGAATGGATACAATGAAACAAGTGCTTAGATACCATCGACTCACGTATGTATTTATATAAATGTGATCGGTCCTTTCGTGTCCACTGATATATACTCGCATACCTCAACTCTCAGCAATCGATTTTATTAAGTAATGTCAACCGTCAAACGATAAATTAAATCATTGATCATGCCGCGATCGGTTTAGATAAATTATTTTTAAATGAAATTAACTGTCAGTTTTATATTTTATTCAATTACGTTAAATTATTTTATGAAATTACTGAAAACGATCATTAAATATGTATTTTAAAAATAGACGGAGATCTAAGTCTTGTATTATTTTTTATTACTCAGGTCTGAGTGAATCTACTAGGAGAGAAAATTTTTTAACCGTTCCTAGGACGTTTATGAACTATCAACATTATCAACCCATAAAGCTATGGTAATAATTACTTGGAATTATGGGGTACGCACTCATAAATTCTGGGAAAAATTTCCATAACTATGGGAACGATTTTTATAATTATGGTAAAAGTTCCTATATCGAATGGTCATGATTACTCATGGGAATAGTTCCCATACTATTATGGTGGGATAATATTTTTATAAAGTCCCATAATATGAAGAATTTTTAAATGTTATGGTAACCATTGCTTTAATATAGTTTTAACTTTTACCATAAATTATGGAAAACATAACCATAATATATAGTAGCAGTTACCATAATGGCATACAAGTTATTACCATAACTTTCTAGAAACTTTTTCAATATCGTATAGAAATGAAACCCATATCTATAGGAATTGGTACCATAATTTATATGGGTGCCATTCCCATAATCAGTATTTCAAAAAAAACCTGTTACCTTGCGTTATAGGGACCATTCCCATAATATACTGAAATTATTACCATAAATTTATCTCTGTATATTAGGCTAAAGCTAAAAAGAACAAATTCCTGCAGGAATTTCTATAGGAGTACACTAAAAGTTGTAAAGAGAGAAGAATTTTTCTTTACTACCGTGTAAAGAAATTTGAAAATAAAAATTTTTAAAACTTCGCTCGATTAGAGAGACTCAGATAAGAGCTAAATTTGTTGATCAAACTGGATAATCTTTACTGTCCAAGTTTCGCTGATACCTTTCAACGAGTGTAATGCCAGTGTAAATAATAGTGATGAAGCGTGTAATTTTATTTGATGACGTGGTAGCTAAAATAACAATATTTTATAAGAATTAAATTGAATGAATAATAGACTCGAGTATTTTATAAATAATCCGACTTAAGTCTGTAGAGTACTCTACCGACTAAACAACTATGCCAGCATGTATCTAAGTACCTCGTGTGCTCCGATCAAGATAACGGAGATATATGAAGCTGCTGAGGGAGGTTCGCCATCTTGCAAAAGAACTTAGTCTGCACTAGCGACTGCTCGATCATCAACGAATGTTTAATTTTTTTATTTACATATATCACGTTTCTTCCATTTTTTCCCTCTCTTTCATATTTAAAAAATAATTATGACTCCGTTTGCGCGATTATGAGCTAATTATAAATTACTGGCCAGCTTAATTGAGATTTCATGTATTATTTATCCTCGATATTCCATTTGCATAAATTCAAAGGGATTAAATTATTATTAATTACTATGAGCCAACGTTTACGCCAGTGTATAATGTATATATAGATATAGTATATATATAAGAAATAGAATGACATGTTGTGTACTTAATATAACGATTAATAAACAAGCTTTAACGTCTCAGCACTAACGGTTATCATATTATGTGTGTTTATGTACTCTAGGATTATAGACAAAATATAATTCCGACTTAACTCTTCTGCTGTCGTGTCGTGTCGTGGATGGAATTTACTGTTTATGTATTTAACAAGCTCACATTACACAACCTTTAAAAATTTTTACGCTGGCTACCGTTTTTACCCTTTTTTATTCCGTTAATTTATTAAACTTTCTTGTTATTTATTTATTTATTTTAAATCGTCAACGCGGTATTTAAATTATTTAAATCCCCATAAAATGCATCAGCTTCAATTGCTCAAGAATACATCATAGTCATATATATAAACATATATATTATGTATATATTTTAGTATTAAACCGTCGGATGACTACACTAAAAATTTATGATACTGAAATTAGCCGTCTAATAATTTTTTGATTTTTTTTTAAATTATAAATTAAAAAAAAAATATTTTAAAAAATTGCACTCGTAGTTTTTTAAATTTTCTACATGTGCATATTTTTAGTTTTTTTTTTTTTTTGTAATTTATGCATTGAAAATAAATCCAAAAATTGTTAATTGTCTGCTGACTTCAGGATTTAAAAAAATTTGGGGAGTGAATGCAGAGCGGATGACTGGTTATTTATTTACTCCCCTCGAAGTGAAATTTACTCCGAAGGGGAGTTAATTTTAATATTAAAATCTGAATCGTAATGCAGACAAATAAAATTCAAATCCGATGAAAAAACAAACTCCCGTATGCGGAGTAATTTTTTGTAAAAACTCTGGAACTCTTTGCGACGAAGTAACTTTGGATTAAAATAAAATCCGTAATTACTCCGAACTCACTGCCGATCTTTACAGTGTAGCTTTAAATTGAGCGTAATTGAAAATATCTGAAACACAAATACTAGTTGCCAGCATTGGTACTAGTACTGGTACTGATACTAGTTTATATAGATAAGAGTAATATACCAAGTGATTTAAGTTATTATTATCGTGGCAATACAGCCAGGTGCTTGTGAATATTCTCCCGATGGCGCTCCTATCCTTTTTAAATTTACGATCAGCCGTAATTTTAAAACGATCTACAGTCCAGAGCTCATACTAAATAAAAATACCTTGAGCTTTTACCAAAGCAAATTCATGTGCATGTTTGTTGTCGAGGTTTAAAAGCCAAATTGGAAGATTCGCTTGAGTAAATTTGCCTTAAATCATAACATTTTTTACAATACAAAATAACGGCTCGTGCCACTATTTTGTAATTGGATAGAAATATTTAATTTTTACTACTGATAAATCATTAAAAATTAGCAATCAAAATTTCAGATACTTGTGATTAAATAAATAAATTTTTATCTCCACTGTAAATTTAACTGCGGATTAATTTAAAAACCCAATTTATTTATTTATTTTTTACTGAAAAAATTTTAATACCGCGTAAGACTGAGGATTAGATAATAAATTAATCTTATTAATTTTTTGAGCTTAATAAAATAGCGATAATAAAATTTTCTATGTCGAATTACTTGTAGAGACCACAAGTATGGAGGATGTAGTGTATAAGGTACAGAGGATTCGCAAGTGTAGTGCGTACACAATCCGGTTTTACGCATAATTCAAGCACACCACGTGCTAAGTCCCGGTCAGGAGAAATACAGACGTCGACGTGAGAAAATACACACGCATATTATATTGAGAACACGGCAAACTAACACCCCCTTGACCCCAGACAGTTCAACAACTATCTATATAAATATATACATAGATAGATTGCTGATAGTTTACTTAAACTGTTTTAAAGTTCACGAGATTCTTAAATCCTCAACAAAACTATTTGACATTACACCCTTCTAATAATAATGATAATAATAATTTATAATAAATAAAATAACAAAATTATGTAGTTGGGTAAAAGACTAATTTACTTGTATAATATATTAATGTTTATTATACTTATACCCTTTAGTTATTATATATTTTTTAAAAATTTAAATTAACGTCGGGTTGTAACGGCATGTCGATTTATCTATAGTTAGAAAAAAAGGTAAATTATAAATTTTGATTTTTAAACTTGAGACAATCGTTAAATCTTGAGCTACGAAAGCGATAAAAAAAATAAACAAGTATAAGAATGAAAATATACAGCATCATCTATCGTGGAGGTATATAAAGTAACGTGCTACCCGATATGATTTATACTTATACTCATAAGATGGGATTTATACTCTACGAGGTTCACTGTGTGTACATAAATGTATATAAATGTATGATATTGTATGTATAAAGAACGTCGGTGTGTGATCTGTCTGCGAGAATGTGCAATTTGTCACGGTCCACCTGGCACATTGTTTCAAATATCGTATCTTAATGACACACAGATTTTTCTGTTTCACTTTTTACTTTTTTTTTTATCCTACTAACTTTGACTGATAAATTTTTTCCTAGAATATATATATAGGTAATCAAAAAATCATTTTTTCAATGGAAAAATTTTATTATTAAAAAGTACAAAAATTAATGACAATAAAGTTAGCAAACATTTAAAAATTTTTTGATTTTTTTTAACAAAAAAATAAATATTAGATAAATATTTTGAAAAATTGCACGTATAGTTTATAAAATTTTTGACGTGTGCATTTTTTTAGAAATATTTTTTTTTTATTATTTTGATCCAGGATTAAAAATTATGATCCTGGAGTTAGCAGACAATTAGTAACTTTCAGATTTTTTTTTTCAACAAATCAATTACAAAAAAACAAAAACTAAAAATATGCACATGTAGAAAATTTAAAAAACTACAAGTGCAATTTTTTTAAATATTTTTTTTTTATAATTTATTGTTTAAAAAAAAAAAAAAAATTATCAGACGTCGGCTAACAGTATCATAAAAAATTGATTTTTTTTTAACTGATGTGGAAAATATTTAAATTACAGACTAATTTTTGGTTGAAAATTTTTTGAATTTGTATTAAGTATATATATTAAAAATAATTTTTAAATTAAAAAAAGTATATAAATTTAAACGATATACAGATTAAAAAATAATAAATTTATGTAATGAATTTAAATATTTTAGTGTCATAAGAGTCGATTGATTTGTTTATCTCCCACGATTTATCGCAACAAATTATTATACAACCGTATATTAGCATTGGCAATGTAACTCATATTCAAGATTATTTACAAAGATATATATTCATATTTTCAAAATAATTTCAATACTTATTTTTAAAACTATTTTTTGACTAATACTTATTCAAATTTATTTTATCATTATTATATTTACTTTCGGTCTAAATATATGTTCACAAAAAAAATATCTAGATTTTAAAATAAAAAATCTCTTTTTTGTTATTTTTCAAAAAATTTATTACTATCAATATTTCATTTCATATAAAAATAACATATATATTTATATAAATATGGGGCATTCCACGCCAAATCGGACGGTTTCAAAATTTATTTTTCCGATTTTCTTAATTTTTGGGTATTTTTTAGTACCCCTCAAAAGAGGCTTCCTGGTAAATTTTGAGATTTTTTTGATCAATGGTTTAAAAACTATCGAATTTTAGAAAAAACCGCTCTTTTTATGGTTTTTTGATCATAACTTTCGTAATAATGGTCGAAATTCAATGTTTTTTTTTTCAAAATTTTTGTTTTTAGATGGCCTTTAAAGAAAAAAATACAAAACAAATATACGAAATGATTTTAATCGCGATTTTTGAATTTTAAGTTTTCAACTGTGTTTTTAAAAAAAGATGCATCCTTCGATTTCCTTGAAAATTTTCTATTTTAAACTTCTATCCATTCTGCAACTTTTAAGCCCGGTCCGGTAGTGGGCCTTCCATAATTACTATTTTTTTCGATTTTTGAAAATTTGAAATAATTTTTTCGCTATAAATGATTATCAGTTCCGATTTTTGACACTGTATACTTGTTTTTTGCATATTATAAATTGATTTCAATATTTTTTGGTTTTGAGTAGGGATTTAAAAGCAGTAAGTAAAAGTTAATGCTATTTATGAGCAGTTATAATGAATGTTTTTATTTATTAAGAAGCAACTATTTCGAAGCAAAAGAAACATTAGATTTGCTATAAATTACAGCTAAGACCATTACAGGAGCTCAAAAATTCAATATAATTATTCGAAAACGCGTAAAGCATGAAACGTTTTTAATTATTTCCGGGTTTTTTCGAAAATTTAATATTAACGATTATTTCATGCTTTGCGCGTTTTCGAATAATTATATTGAATTTTTGAGCTCCTGTAATGGTCTTAGCTGTAATTTATAGCAAATCTAATGTTTCTTTTGCTTCGAAATAGTTGCTTCTTAATAAATAAAAACATTTATTATAACTGCTCATAAATAGCATTAACTTTTACTTACTGCTTTTAAATCCCTACTCAAAACCAAAAAATATTGAAATCAATTTATAATATGCAAAAAAAAACAAGTATACAGTGTCAAAAATCGGAACTGATAATCATTTATAGCGAAAAAAAATTATTTCAAATTTTCAAAAATCGAAAAAAAATAGTAATTATGGAAGGCCCACTACCGGACCGGGCTTAAAAGTTGCAGAATGGATAGAAGTTTAAAATAGAAAATTTTCAAGGAAATCGAAGGATGCATCTTTTTTTAAAAACACACTGATAGAAGGATTTAGTTGTATTTAACAAGATTTGGTTGTATGTACCAAATGATTTAGTAACGAATTTGTAATACTAAATATTTGGTTACAGGAACCAAATCATTTAGTAAATCTCATTTATTTCCGCCAAATAAATATTTTGTAGTATTTAAGAAATGATTTATTGGGGCACAATAAATCATTTATTGGGATTAAAGAAATAATTTTTGTAACTTATTTTAGCGCATAACCTAATTGTTCTACTTAAAATAAATTAAAATAATAATAATAAATAATTTTAAGTAAAAATATATAGTATTATAAACAAAATAACCTCATTTTATTATAATTTTTTATTTTAGATAAATAACAAATGTTTCGTCAAATAAATTTTTGAAATTAAAATAAATTAAAATGATAATAACAAATAATTTTAAGTAAAAATATATAGTATTATAAAGAAAATAGCCTCATTTTATTGTAATTTTATATTTTAGATAAATAAAAAATTTTTCGTCAAATAAATTTTTGAAATTAAAATAAATTGAAATGATAACATTAAATAATTTTAAATAAAAATATAGAGCATTGTAAAGAAAATAACCTCATTTTATTATAATTTTTTATTTAAGATAAATAACAAATCTTTCGTCAAATGATTTTTTGAAATTAAAATAGATTAAAATGAGAATAATAAGTAATTTTAAGTAAAAATATATAGTATTATAAAGAAAATAGCCTCATTTTATTATAATTTTTTATTTTAGATAAATAACAAATTTTTCGTCAAATAAATTTTTGAAATTAAAATAAATTGAAATGATAACAATAAATTATTTTAAATAAAAATATAGAGCATTATAAAGAAAATAACCTCATTTTATTATAATTTGTTGTTTAAGATAAATAACAAATTTTTCGTCAAATGAATTTTTGAAATTAAAATAGATTAAAATAAGAATAATAAATAATTTTAAGTAAAAATATATAGTATTATTATAAAGAAAATAACCTCATTTTATTATAATTTTTTATTTAAGATAAATAACAAATTTTTAGTTAAATAAGATTTTAAGAGCTCCTCCATAATTTGAAATAATTCATTTTAATCAATTGAAAATAATTGTTTTTAAAATCAATAAATTGATTTGGAAATCACAATAGTAACTCCGATTGAGACGAAACGCACTATACTGTGAAAGCGGCAATATATTCACACACACACGCTACACTGATATTTCCCCACAAATACATACGTAGTTTTTATTCCTAAACAAGCCATCTACCGACAAAACTTACCAAAAAAATATTTAGTACCGATTACCAAATATTTTTTTGATGGAAACAAATATTTATTTTACCATAATAAGATTTAATTGAGATAAAAAAATAATTTATTAAATTATAATAAATTATGGTAATGGGTACAAAATATTTTTTTCTCCCAAATAAGTGACTAAAAATTTGGTTACTAAATCCATTTAGTACTCTGTAATAAATCCTTCTATCAGTGCACAGTTGAAAACTTAAAATTCAAAAATCGCGATTAAAATCATTTCGTATATTTGTTTTGTATTTTTTTCTTTAAAGGCCATCTAAAAACAAAAATTTTGAAAAAAAAAACATTGAATTTCGACCATTATTACGAAAGTTATGATCAAAAAACCATAAAAAGAGCGGTTTTTTCTAAAATTCGATAGTTTTTAAACCATTGATCAAAAAAATCTCAAAATTTACCAGGAAGCCTCTTTTGAGGGGTACTAAAAAATACCCAAAAATTAAGAAAATCGGAAAAATAAATTTTGAAACCGTCCGATTTGGCGTGGAATGCCCCATATATATATCACTATTTCCATTCACTATTTCGCGATACAATACAACGTGCCACCTACGCAACCTTCCGTTTCAATGGTTAATTTAAAGGGTGGCAACATTCGCGTACGCAAAAGCCGGGAGGAAAAATAATTCCCACCCACTCATATCTACGCGCATATGATCGGTGATTACTGATCAGTATATCAACATCGGTACCAACTAGTAACTTAAACACATATGCAAAATATTGCTCGAGGGTAAAGGCGTATATCAAGTAGCTGACGAGTCATCTTTTTTTTAAAATCTAAAAACTGGCAGCGAAATAGCCCCTGGCGGAGCTTGCGAAATTACAAAACGCACATTTCCCCCAGCGATTTCAACGCTTTAATGCACTTATACCACACATTAAACCTAACGCGTAAAAAAAATTGTTAACCTCAGAACCGCCTGAAAAAAGTTTTTTATTACAACTTAATTAACTTAAGTGTCCATTAAAAGTTGTTAAGTGCGGTTATTAATCAAAATTACCATGGTAATTAACTCCGTAACCATAAAAATCGTTAATGCATTACGCGGTGTCGGGGCCTTTTCTATTATTTTAATTCTAACACCGCGAGGAAAAAAAAGTTTCTAAGATTGAGCATAAAAAGTTTGATTAATACTAAATAATTTATTTTTCATGTGTTGGCTTGAGATTTAAGATATTTTATGGCATGAAAAGTATTAAATAATAAAAATTAATCCATAAATCTCAGGTGATTTTTTTTTATTGAGTATAAACTTGTCTGTAAGCATCTGGCCATTATTAGTTCACGGTTGTTGGCTGTCGGTTCATGATCTAGGAATGTCGGTAGAAGTAGGAAACCAACCACCATGGAGAATACTGGTGTACATATATATATATATATATATATATAGAGTATTTTAAGAGTAAAGTCAGATGTATCTTCACCGTGGCAATCACCTCATGGGTGGTCTGAGTAATCGCCATCGGCAATCCTGACTCTTCATCTTCCCCTATACTATATATATATATAAATGTTCGCTACACTATATATGTACATATAAACACGTCCCTCCATACTATATACCATTCATATATATGATACCTGTATTGAGTCATTCTTCATGCGACACTCGTTCATAAGCTTTCGTTCTCGTGCTAAAATCCACGCCAATATTTTATTGAATTATTTATCATTACATTTATACTAATTTATTCATAATTCATTTGACTTTTAAATAATAATGATGATCAAAGTTTTTTAAAAAGGGTTCGATTAGTTCCAAGTGATTTAATCATAATTTTTCAAAATATATATATATATTTTGCGGGTCAGTCCCGAAACTTCCCGCTGTTTTCCAGCTCCTTCACGGAAAAAAATAATCGGTAGCGTCTACCGATTGGCGATCGGTAGCCGCTACCGATTAATTTTCGGTAACCGCTACCGAAAAAATCGGTAGCAGTTACCGATTATTTCGGTAGTAGTTACCGATTTTTTCAGTATCAGTGTATGTGCGTCCGTGTGTGTGCACGTACGTGTGCTTGTGCGTCCGAGTGTGTGCGAATGTGTGTGTGGGTCCGAAAGTGTGTGTCAACGTGTGTGTGTAAACTTTTTTTATATTTGATAAAATTTTCAAAGTTAATACTATGTGCGGACGGAGTTTACTCCATTTTTACACCGGTATTGCTCTGCATTTACATTGATTTAACACCGCCGAATTAAGCCTCTTACACCGGTATTATTTCATTTTAACACCGCATGGAGAAATTGTAAAAAGAGCGGCGTTAAAAATGAATTAAATTTTTCCAATTACAGGTGTCGAATTACAGGTAAAAAAATTTTTTACCATTTAAATATTTTGCACGCAGTTGCTTCCGTTAGTACTGCCTGCTCCGACTATCACTCGATAGATGTCGTAATTTTCAGCTGGTCCATTTTGCCTCAGGTGGCATACGTAGGGTCAAAAATGCGGAAATATATTGATTTATTTTTAAGTTGACGATAAAAATATAAAAAAATAATTTTTTCGTAATATTCAGCTGGTTCATATTGCCCCAGGTGTCATACGCAGGGTCAAAAATGCACATATATATCAGATTTATAGTAATTAAATGTAAAAAAGAATTTTTCTGAAACTGTTCAGTAGAACCGAAATAATCGGTTGTAGCTACCGATTATTTCGGTAGCGGTTACCGATTTTTTTTCGGTAGACGCTACCGATTATTTCGGTAACAGTTACCGAAACAATCGGTAACCGCTACCGAAATAATCGGTACTCGCTACCGAAATAATCGGTAGCTGGTACCGATTAAAATCGGTAGCAGCTACCGATTAAAATCGGTACCAGCTACCGATTATTTTTCGGTAGACGCTACCGATTATTTCGGTAACAGCTACCGAAATAATCGGTAGCGTCTACCGAAAAATAATCGGTAGCGGCTACCGATCGCCAATCGGTAGCCGCTACCGATTATTTTTTTCCGTGTTGAGCTCGAAAACATTGTTGTGATACATTTTCCAGCTCTTTGAGCTTTTATCGAGAAGTCTTCTATAATAACGCGAAGACATAAAGGTAAAAGAAAAAAATTTCTCAAAGTTTTCTCTAGGATTTCTCTAGAATTTCTCTAGGACTTTCAGAGAAAACGTCTGATAATGCTGGCACATAAAAGTAAAGGAAAAAAATTTCTTAAAAAAACTTCCCGAATTTTTGAAAATTTGCAATTTTCTTAGCGGGAAGTTAAAAACAAGATTACAGAAAATAACTACTTTTTTAAAAATTCACAAAATCAAATTTTTCGATGCCAACAAAATATTTAATAAACTAAATTGTCATATAAAAATTATGATAAAATCCTTTTTAAATTATTCCAGTGACGTTAAATAAAAAAGACATAATTAAATTATTTTAAAATTTTGAATATTAACAATAAAAGTTTAAAATTCTTAGAAAATTTTCGTTCAGCTATAAACTGAAAAACTTTTTTTTTATCTACTTAAATATTTATCCCAAAGCTATAGCAAAGTTAAAAGTGTTGGGTATTCAATAATTGCACTATTTAATTCAGGTGTTTATAAAGAATACGTAATGAATAGCTGTTAAATTGGGTCGAATTAGATGCTTCGGTGAGATAACTTAATTTTTCTGTTCTTTTATACTCAAGGTTCTAAAAAAAAAAAAAAAAAAAACAAAGTATTAATAAAAATGTTTACTCGTTATAAGGGGATTTATAACTAGTAATAAATAATACAGTAAACTAAAAAAATAAAAATATATAATAGCATATATTTTTATATTCTATTTCCTATAAGCACATCATTAACATAAACTTTAAATCCCGTGAGCAAGATTCACCGATCACGAGTATGCATAATTAGTCCACGAAATGTTGTTTGTGCTATGAAGCGCACGAATTTATTTTCTATTCAACCGAAAAAATTTTCATCTGCTCAAGTATAAATACAAATTTATATTCGTTTCTATACATATATATACATATACTGTATAATAATACTATATATATAATACTTTATGGGTTTTTCCATATTAACACAACTAAATTATATTTTAAACGCAAGAAACTGCTCCCATATATTAATTTTTTTATACTTAATTCTAAATATAAATTATAGGTAAAGTATAAGGCCATAGTATTTATAAGAATATATATATGTATACATAGGATATAATAATGCACTTAAGTGTGCATTGGAAATGACTTAAACTCCATTGACTGGTGCTCGCTTGCTCGGATTTTATGGATCCCTAATTCATGCAAACGTTTCAGTTAATAACTACAGTACATAACATAACACTACACATACTAGTGACCTACGGGCGTAATTACTCGAGTTATTCGTCGATACACGAGGTGAGATTTTACATCTGGTACTTGGGAGTGTAGGCGCGAGTCTTAATATATTAATAGCATTTCATATGAATATATATATGCAACAATAATACTTGCTTTTATATAATACTTATATTACAAACTTTTACTTTCATACATTTAATAATCATAAATTTATGAGTTTATTCATTCATAATCACAGCCATAATAATCAATTAAAAGAAATATTTATTAACTATTAGCGATAAAAATTATTTTAATAAAATTATTAAATTAATTTATGGGGAATACAAAGAAATCTTTACTTGTATTAAATGTACATATATATTCATATAAATTACTATTATAAGCATTCAATGATGCGTTAAATTTGTGGAGCTACGGTGACACTTTTTATATATTTTATCTTCTATATTTTCGATGGTATGATCGTCAAGTGCTCGTCACTCATAATATATATATATATATATATATATAAAGAATTTTTTTTTCTATATATAACATCATATATTGTATCGAAACACATTTCGAATACCAAACTTATATCAAGAACATAAACAAAAATATAAAACATGTTTCATATATTTCTTATTTTTTTTTTTTTGTTGGAAATTAAAATTCTTTCATGACAATCCAATTATTTACGAGACATAAATTACAATGTATTTAATTTTCAAAATTACAGCCAAAAAAAAAAATTAATAAATATTTAGAGTAAAATCAAAGCTTTGAAATTTTCTGAAGGAGCCATAACAGGAAGCAGGTGGTTTTAAATGAAAGAGCGTAACACGAGAGCTTAATCCTTCACGGTGATAATGATGTTGCGTGTAAACACGAGTTTTTAAGAAAATTATCACAGGAGGAAAGGGAACCGCGAGGAGGGAAAAAAATGAATAAAAAATATGAGATGTCTGTAATGGATAAATAAAAAAAATATGATGGCACTAAACGCGTCTTCATGTCGCTCCATATGAGGTCCCCGTGAAAGTATCACCTGGACTGTTGTGTAGGACCTGCTTTCGATGACTCGCCGACCTTACGTTACATATATACATGCATATATATCACATACACTCCACTGCATCGAGGGTGAACACAATAAACTCGTCTTGCTTCATATTATTTTCTACTCTTGATACATCGCGTCTACATAATCACAGGGAAATATCACGTTTATATTTTATCTCTGGCTTCAAATTTAAAAAAAAATTTTTGTAATTCTATGGTGATTTTAAAAACGTGTGTTAGTGCGTAATATCCGTAAATATTTAAATGTTTTAAAAAGATACAGTAATATATAACATAAAAAAATTTTATTACTAACGTAAATTTATGTAAATGGCTCTGATAACATTAATATCCTTGTTCTCAAGATAATAAAATTGTTAATAGCTCTAGCTACTATACGGCCTACTGATTTATGGATTTATGGATATCAATCACCTTTCCATCGACAAAATTAAACTAATAAAAATTTTATTATTATTAAATTACTACTAATTTTTTTTTACCAGAGATCGAGGCAATTGAAATCGAGATAATAAAAAATTTAATCTACACAACTATTTCTGTTATGTAAAACCAGCAAAAAATATGATATTCAATTAGTCGCTCAACAAAATATATAAGCAGCCGGGCAAAATGAAGTCGCTACAAAAAATGCACTTTTTGTCTCGATAACTTCAAATCTTTTTTTTTTGACTTGGATCTAAAGAGAATGGGCACCAATTATCAACTGCCAATTTTTTTTTTTATTAAGAAATAGAGCAGCCTCGAAAAACTCAAAAAAATAATTTTTCCATATTTTGTTCCCGAAAAAAATCTCGATAATAAATTTCGAAAATAAGTTTACCCTTTCCCCAAAATTTCCAAATATTCTTACTGTCTATAAAATAAATAAAATTTCTTTTAAGATAACGACAGAAATCTCAAATGCATAAATTGAAAAAAAAAAAAAAAAAAAAAAAAAACATTCACTTGCAGATTCGTAATATTTTTTAAACTTCGTCCCTGGCGCCTGTCTCAATTTCATCATAACACATGACTCTGCGCACTCATCCTTCAATTTAAAAAAAAACTACAGTATTTTTTTTTACAATATCTACACCCAAGTGATTATTTGCTCGTCCCAGTGTCGGTTTGCTTTAATCCTCATTCAAAAAATATTAACTTACACGCAAAATCTAAATGACTATCAAATAAACAGAAAATTACTCAAAAAATTTTTTAATATTTTACTTGAAAATTATAAAAAATATAGTTTCCGTAAAAAATTATTTTTTATAAATATTCTAAAAAATCGTTTGATTTTTTTAAAATTAAAATTTTTACATAAAGAATATGATGAATATTGAATTCACATGGTGAGAGAGCTGTTGACAGGTAACATGCCCGCACTCAAAGCGCTTCTGCGTTACTGCTTGCATACTAAATAAAATACCAAGTCAAAGTCAACTCACATGCGACACAATATATATATATATATATAGGTATAGACATATGTGTACATATATCTATATATACTTGTAACATAAAAACAGAGGTAACATAAATTAGTGTCCTGCAATGTACAGAGTCCGTTATGCCGCGTCTGCCGGAAATGAATTTCAGGATATCGGGTGTGTTCGCGCACGTGCAATTAACACACGATAAATATCCTCTTAAATATTTAAATACTTAACACCAAATTTATCAATATTATCATAATATATCTTTATTAACTGTAAGTAATACGAAATTAAACAGAAAAAAAATGATAACGATTTTTCAGGACAAATAAAAATTTATATAAATATGAATTACTTTGGAGTTAATATCACACCCACGTGGCGAAGTAAATCGTACACCGGGTCCAGGTGTAGGGTAGAGTGATTTAAAGTGAGAATAAAAGTATATAAAAACAAAATAATAAAAAAGATAATTAAAATGATTAAGATTCTGTGTATACTTGGCCATCTGGAATAAAGGGATAACATATATATGTGTATGTATACCTAGAATATATATGGGTGTGATCACACACATATATATAATAGTTGTAAAGTAAAGTACGATACCGTGAACGAGACACAAGCAACTGAACGACAGCGAACGGAAGAAGAAGAAGAAGTAGTAGAAGAAGAGATGGAGTTTGAAGGAGCGCGAAGCCGAAAGCTAATGGTAGCATGCCAGTGTCTCGCGAGCCGCGTTGCAAGAAGGTTCTTTCACTTATTTTTGTTTATTTAAATTTTAGTTTAATTAAAAAAAAAATTAATGATTTAATTAATGATAAAAATAATTTGTGCGGGAAAATGAATTTATTTGTGGTGAAAATTTATTACTGGGTGCAGTGATTATTTATGGAAAATATTTGAATAGATGGGAGAGTAAAATAAAATAAAAATAAAAAATATGTTATGCAGAAGATAAAATTAATATGAGTATGGGGTAGCGAGATGTACTTTGGAAGTTGTTGGACACTCTGGACCCGGGGCGTTTTAGCCCTCGGAGTGACTATTCTTCTTCTGAGTACGACGACACTGGGACTCAAAAATCTACACCGGCATTGGCACGGTCGTTACAAAAATAATAGCAATTATTATTATCATCATCATCATAAATATGATGAATCAAAGTTAGATCCCCGTGTATCGTCGGCGTTATTACCGCGAAATTTATATCAGTGGGGTCACGTCTCGCGAGAGAAAAACCACAACGAATCATTTTACCATGCAGATAAATGGTCTACGAGCGCGGTGACTGGTGGTAGTGCTGATGGAGTTGAAAATACGAGGAATAATCTTGGGGATGAAGATAGAGAACGTTTTAAGAGGTACTCAAAGTACGTGGGTTACACGACTTCGCGGTTGACAGTTAAACAACAGCCTATGGCCTACGTTCACATTAAGCCGGCGAGTCCAACGCCCACCAAGAGAAAATGTGTTAGATGTATGGTTGTATATAAGCCCTGTAAATCGCCCCCGAAGATCGTACTTCCTGTTAACAGGTATCAGGAACCCGCTAAAAAATGGCGAGGATTAATGTACGGTAAGTAAACACTAGTTTTTTTTTAAAATACTATTGTATTTATACACCGTAAAAAATTACCAGAGTAAATCCGGAGTAAAATTTACTCTGAAGTGGAGTTTATTTTAAAATTCAAACTCCGAATCAGAGCGGATGTGGATTCAAATAAAATCGATAGATCACTGCTGAAGAAAATTTACTCCGTATACAGAGTGATTTTTTTAAAAAACCGGAACTTTGAGTGACGGATTGAATTCGGATTTAAATAAAATCCGTAATCACTTTGAATTGACTCCCGATTTTTTATTACAGTGTATTGTCTTTGCTATATTATATATTTTACTTGAAATTGTTGAGATTTATATTTGAAAATAATAAACGTTATCAATGTCCAATGATTCAATGGATACTTCCATGTATTTTTTACTGATTAGAGTGAACGTGTGCTTTATTAAAAATATAGTTCAATGTAACATATATTTTAAAAAATGACCATTAAATATTGCTGATAACTATGTAGTATACATGTTTTATCTCAGAAAATGTCTAATAATTTTCTCAGATAGTGAAAATTTATTAAGACGTTTTAAAATTTCTCAGAACGAAACTATAATTATTTTTTTTTTCTAAACACTGAAACTGATTTCTAAATAGATGTAAAAAAATTATTTAAAATAAACTGTATTTAAATATTTAAGTACATGTTTATTTAAAAGTAATATTTTATAATCAATTTAATATTTTTTTTGTTGACACAATGACTAGCCTTGTGCAAGTATCATACACGCGTGTCTGAGCGCGAAAATTGGTAATCATGCGTTTAAAATTTGCACCAAGGAGGTCTCAATACGTGGGCGATGTGAAAATATATAATATATATACATACATTTATTTCATTTTATTTATTCACTCTTCTGTTAAAATATTTGCTAAAAGAAAAAAATATTTCTTAGCGCAAAAAATATTTTGCAGTATAAATTGAAGACGAAAATTTTCTTAGAACTGGAAACAATTTCTCAAGTAAAAATTTTTTCCACCAAGAAATCACTTTTTTCTGTGCAATAAACACGTTAATATATACATTAACTAATTTCTTGTAATACTTTATATTTACCCGGGAAAAAAATTCATGTCTGACCATATATGATCATATATGAGCAATTATATATGATCATATATGAAAATTGGCCATGTCTGATCATATATGATTAGATATGATCATATTCGATTAGATATGATCATATATAATATACGTGTAAAAAATTTTCATGTCTCTTCATACCTGACTATATCTGATTTTATAAAAATTAAACAACTTGTAAGAAATTTTATGTATTATTATATATGTTCATTCCTGACCATATCTGATCTTACACGAGTTGAGCATCATGTAAAATTTTTTTATGTTCGTTCATATATGATCATACATGACCATATAGAATCTTATATGGATTGTATATCGGTTAAAAACTTTTTATGTATCTTTATATATGTGCATATATGTCTATATATGATCATGTATGATCTTATATGGACTTTATATCGAGTAAAAATACTTTATGTTACATCATATGTGGTCATACATGACCATATATGATCTTATATGAACATGCATGACTCATATACAAACATAAATGAATCATATATGATTAGATATGGTTCATATATGACCTTATATGGTCATATCTAATTATATATGGCCAGATATGAATTTTTTTTTCCCGGGTATTAATTAATCAATCATAATAATTACTGTCTCATTTATATATCTTGTAAAAACATCCTAAGGGAATATCATAAAGTGATACTTATTAAATAATAATTACACAATAAATCATCTTGTTAATAGCAATTGTATCGCATGGATTTGATATTAATTAAAGTCTGTGACAGAATTCCAATTATCTTAAATTATTGTATCTTGTATTTATATGTATATATATATATATGTATACATGTATGTAAGTAATAATTGATTCGAATGATGTGTACACTTAAAATGACATTTGACATTACACTAATTATGTAATTACTATATAAATGCGACATACTGTCACGTATATGCCTCAGGGTACAAATCACTGGAATTTTTTAACAAACTAACTGTCATACCTCACCTGCAAATACTCACATACAAATTTTAAAAATTCATTACACAGAAAAAAAGGATTTCTTAGCGCAAAAAATTTTTACTTGTCCTGAAAAATTATTTGCATTATAAATTGAAAACGAAAATTTTCCTGGGGCGAGAAAAAATTTCTTGCGCGGTAAATTTTTTCTTAAGAAAATTTTTGTCTTCATTTTAAAATGAGAAATTCTTTTTTTTTGTGTACTGTTCAATGAAAAAAAAATTTTCTAATTAATAATAATAAAAATATTTACGTTAATTATTAATGACAAATAACTTTAAGATTAAATCGCGTAGACTAGAGCGAATAAAAAAATCAAAATATATATATATATATATATATATATATATATAATTAATGTTAAACACGTTTAGTAATATTGACACGTTATTTACTTGAGTATATATTAAAAGTATCAAAGATGATATACCATAGAATATTTTAATTACAGATATAAAGTTAATAAATTTATACAGACGTTACGCTCTACTTACGTAAATTTAATTACCAACATTTTTTTTACTTATATATATATTTATAATAATAACAATATATAGTAAATTATTCAAAATAATGAAATATTATAAGCGTGAATTATTTTAAAAACAAAAATGAAATTTAAATAACAAGTAATTGTAATTATTTAAACTTAAATCTTGATTGAGTCGATCATGATCACGTGTGTTTGCATAAATATCGTAAAATCTCTAGCGTGTTTACATAAGAAAAGAGCAAAATGGGCTGAATAAACGAGTCGCGGTTAATCGCGCATCATGCGATACGGAGTAAAATCGGGAAAAAAGGTACAGAGAGACGTTAAAGCTGTACTACGCGGTCTGGTCATCCATGTTATGTATAAATATACATATATATGTATATATATGTGCCGGCGTGGCTGCAAGCCAAGCCGGTACTTTTGAACTTCCGTATTATCGCGATATCATCCTCGTGTCCGTACTAGCTTCAACTTCCTTCCTGTCAATCCTCATTAGATATATTTAAATATAAATTTTAATGTCTGAATAAAACATTTGAGAAAATTATTGACCCCTTAATTTATATTACGAAAGAAAAAAAAATTAATTGTAACAAGTACGCGAATAAAAATTAATTTTTAATTACACACGTGTTTTTATTGATTGGATAAAAAATTTTATGTTTGTTTCTAAAGAATTAAGTTTTCGAGTATCGATAACTCGCAGGTGAATCTGTGTTCGGTGTACCGTTGACCGGTCGATCGGCATGCACGCAGAACAGAGAAAAGAAACGAAAACAAAAAATTCTCTCGGCACACATGCAAGATTCCAATCTTGAATCGATTATCTTATCGCATTCTCGTGCATGCTTTATACGTTCGTTGATAGGAATTATTTTTTATCTTAAACTTCCGGCTGGTGCACATGCTCCTTTGTATCCACAAACTATTAAATCTTCTCCAGTATGCGTAGTATAATTCAGTTATACAAAAAATATTAAATAGATAATTATAAAACTCATGAGAAGTGTACAAAAAAAAAAAAAAAAATTAATTTATCAATTTATTAAGCTTTTAAATTACATAACCGTGTTATGGAAATTCTTATCGGAATATCTGCTCGACATAATCCTAAATTACGATGTGAAATAAAGTAGGGTAGACATATATAATTCGTTGTCGTGGGTAAAGATGTGGACGTTAAAAATATACGTCTCAGTTACTAGTATATTTAAACATGCGAACCATATAAATTTTAAAATTACACAGGATTTTAGACGGTGTCTAATGTTATAGTAAAATGTTACGAGACGTGGCGCGAAATTAGGGCTAACTAATTATAGCGTTTCCTAGGATCCTAAGGGAACTACGCCAACTTTGCGGATTATATTTTTATTTATTTGTAATTATGATCATTATATGTATTTACTATTAATATTACTGTAAAAAATCGGGAGTGAATACGGAGTGGATCACTGTCTATTCATTTAATCCCCTTGGAGTGAAATTTACTCCGAAGGGGTTTTTTTAAATATTAAAAGTCCGAATCAGAGTGAATACAAACTTTAATAAAATCCAGATCACTCCAAAATTACTCCGCTGGAAAAATAAACTCCTTATTTACTCTTTATACGGGGTTATTTTTTTAAAACTCCGGACGGAGTGAATTCGGATTTAAATAAAATCCGATTTGTTCCCGATTTTTGGATTTTAATAAAATCTAGATTTATTCCCGATTTTTTTAAATTACTGTCTGATTCAAAACTTGTTACACTGTAAAAAATTTACGGGAGTGAATGCGGGATAGATATGACTGTTTATTTATTAAATTTCTTGGAGAAAAATTCCCTCCAAAGAGGAGTTTATTTTAATATTAAAATTACGAATCGGTCTGAATGCGGGCTTGAATAAAATTCAGATCACTCTGAAATCACTCACCTAAAAAAACAAACTCCCTATTTACCCCGTATTCGGAGTGATTTTTTTGAAACTCCGGAACTCCGAGTCTGATTTCGAATTTAAATAAAATCACTCAGAATTTACTCCCGATTTTGTACAGTGTAACAATTTCATAGAATTTCTTACAATGTCAAGACAAAATTTTAAGTCTACGGTATGTGAAAAGAAAGAATGAGTATAATATTACAATTTAAATACAAAAATAAAAATTGAAATTACAATGACTACAACGGAATAGAAGCTATTTAACGCTGACATAAAATTTAATGCTGATATGAGCAGATATTCAATACGTTGATAATAAATAAATCAGTTTAATGAGTTGTATTTTTGAAATAGTAGATTACTGGTATATTTTGTCATGAAATGAATAATTTATTTATCTAGTATGACATAAATATACTTATATTTAAATTTAATTAATGCAAGTAAAAGTGGTAACTTGACACGTGAAATCGTTTGCGAGTGTCATATTACCGGGAAATATTGACAGTTGATTATATAAAAATAAATGTAAAAAAAAATATGTGCAACCGCAAGGTGCACTGATAGACAGGAGTATCAGGATCAGCGTGTTCATGTCATATTCTTAAACCGCGATCGTTACGACGTGTACCATAAAATTCATTCTTTAAAACCGCAGACGTTATATTTACTTCAAACAAAATAATTCATTGCCTGAATAAAATTTACTGGTAAAAAAAAATTGAGAAATACAAGCTGATAAATAAATAAATAAATAAATGGATGAATGAATAAAAAATGTAAATATAAATGGAATAATTTAAAATTAAAATAAATTGTAATTGACATTTAGTGATTGAAGTCATATTGAATTAACAGTAAAACATGTCATTCGATCCTCTGAGTAATAAATTCAGTCGATTGTAATTATTGTACTCATAAAGATCATCGGCAATTTCAATTCATTTAAATCTATATAAGAGAAGAGTATCAGACTTTTATTTTAAGAAAATAAAACATATTTTCAAACCTCATCGAAGTTACGTTTTTTTTTTTTCAATATTTAAAAGTAATTTCGATAAAAAATCTTATCTTTAGTAAAATTTAACAACAGGCGCACTGATAGAAGGATTTAATTGTATTTAACAAGATTTGGTTGTATGTACCAAATGATTTAGTAACGAATTTGTAATACTAAATATTTGGTTACAGGAACCAAATCATTTAGTAAAGCTCATTTATTTCCACCAAATAAATATTTTGTAGTATTTAAGAAATGATTTATTGGGACACAATAAATCATTTATTAGGATTAAAGAACTAATTTTTTTAACTTATTTTAGCGCATAACCTAATTGTTCTACTTAAAATAAATTAAAATAATAATAATAAATAATTTTAAGTAAAAATATATAGTACTATAAAGAAAATAACCTCATTTTATTATAATTTTTTATTTTAGATAAATAACAAATGTTTCGTCAAATAAATTTTTGAAATTAAAATAAATTAAAATGATAATAACAAATAATTTTAAGTAAAAATATATAGTATTATAAAGAAAATAGCCTCATTTTATTGTAATTTTATATTTTAGATAAATAAAAAATTTTTCGTCAAATAAATTTTTGAAATTAAAATAAATTGAAATGATAACATTAAATAATTTTAAATAAAAATATAGAGCATTGTAAAGAAAATAACCTCATTTTATTATAATTTTTTATTTAAGATAAATAACAAATCTTTCGTCAAATGAATTTTTGAAATTAAAATAGATTAAAATAAGAATAATAAATAATTTTAAGTAAAAATATATAGTATTATTATAAAGAAAATAACCTCATTTTATTATAATTTTTTATTTAAGATAAATAACAAATTTTTAGTTAAATAAGATTTTAAGAGCTCCTCCATAATTTGAAATAATTCATTTTAATCAATTGAAAATAATTGTTTTTAAAATCAATAAATTGATTTGGAAATCACAATAGTAACTCCGATTGAGACGAAACGCACTATACTGTGAAAGCGGCAATATATTCACACACACACGCCACACTGATATTTCCCCACTAATACATACGTAGTTTTTATTCCTAAACAAGCCATCTACCGACAAAACTTACCAAAAAAATATTTAGTACCGATTACCAAATATTTTTTTGATGGAAACAAATATTTATTTTACCATACTAAGATTTAATTGAGATAAAAAAATAATTTATTAAATTATAATAAATTATGGTAATGGGTACAAAATATTTTTTTCTCCCAAATAAGTGACTAAAAATTTGGTTACTAAATCCATTTAGTACTCTGTAATAAATCCTTCTATCAGTGCGTTAAAAACAAAATTTTTAAATAACGGATTTTATTTAAATTCACGTTCACTCTGATTTGGATTTTTAATATTAAAATAGACTCCCCAGAGTAAATTTAACTCCAAGAGAATTAAATAAATAAACAGTCATCCGCTCCGGATTTACTCCGGGCTTAATCCGCTAATTTTTTACATTGTAGTGCCGACTTAAGATCATTTAACGAATTTTGATCTTATAATTTTTTAGACTTTTTTACACTTAAATGCATATGATAAATATATGAGTTCAAATACGAAAAAAATTTTTTACATAACTAAATATATTGTAACGATTAATAGATAGATAGAGTCGCATTGAAAAAAAATAATAAGTTTTTAATAAATACTTATTGAAAGATAATTATTAGAATTGAAACAGTTGTAAATGATTCGCATAACACCAGATTTTTATTATTTTTATAATGATCAGGTATCGCGGTAATTTATCTAATAAATCTTGTCACTCTTTACGGGAAATACTAGCATTACAACTCGTTATTTTATCTCGATATGAAAACATTAAACTTGATGCTGAAATTGAATAAAAAAAAAATTTATTTATATATGTTAATTTATTTGAATAAAAATAAAAAAGTTCAACATCCAACTGGAAAAAACTGAATTTTGTTTTAAAAATGCCTAAGCCGCATTGACCACAGAATAAAAGTCTTAGGTTACATGTAAAAATTTGAAGAAGAATGGAGAATAATAAATGTCACTTCCTGCATCATCCTCATAAACACCCGAGATTTTATATAATTATTTTTAAAAATAAATTGTAATCCAATTTAAATAAATTCTCCCTCGTGCTCGGATCGCTTATTGCGGCTTTTAACGCAGGTATATTAATTAAACAGCAATTTGCTAGATAATGATAACCTCTCGAGTCTACAACGGTTTGATATCCGTCAAACCCGTCTTAGCAATGCAGTTGTGGAGCTTTAGTTGTAGTTGTAGACACAGATGTGCCTGTAGTGGCTTAATCGATATATAAAACATTGCAAAGGTTTGTAGAGACCACCTGGACGATAAAGAATCAACGCACGTTGATAACGATCGCCAACAGTGATTGTCTTAATCGATTTTGTACCCTCAGAAAACATCTTCACGCCTGCTATTATTATTTTTTATAAATATTCATTATTAACATTTATTTTTATAAATTTTCTTTACTTAATATGACTTAGACATCTTTTGATATTTATTTATGCACTGTAAAAAATTAGCGGAGCGTTGTTTATTTATTTAATTCCCTCTGAGTTAAGTTCGCTTTGAAGAGGAATTAATTTTAAAATTAAAACTCCGAATCGGAGTGAATGCAAATTGGAATAAAATCAAATGACTTAGAAATTACTCAGCTGAAAAAACAAACTTCGATTGCAAAGTGATTTTCATTTGAAATTCGGATGGGACTCCAAGTGACGGAGTGGATTCGGATTGAAATACAATCCGTACCCGGGTCATAATATCTAGCCTCAATCTAGCCTCATCGAACCTAAGTAAGTCTCAATCCAGCCTCACTGAGTAAAAAATGCATTTTGAGCCTCAATGAGCCTCAAATAATGCTCACAGAGCCTCAATAAACCTCAAATGAAGCTCAAAGATCCTCAATAAGCCTCGATGAGACTCATATGAACCTAGTCTCAACTATGTAGTTTAAATACGATTACTATTATTTGAGGCTCTGTGAAGCTCTGTGAGCATTATTTGAGGCTCATTAAGGCTTCTTGAACATCAGTTGAGGCTCGAAATGCTTTTTTTACTCAGTGAGGCAGGATTGAGGCTTACTTGGGTTCGATGAGGCTAGATTGAGGCTAGGAATTATGACCCGGGATAAACACTCCGAATTTACTCCCAATTTTTTACGATAATAGATTTTAGAATTAGAAAAAAATCAAAATTTTAACGAATTATTATACAAAATTAATCTATTCCACATTAATCGACTCAAAAAAAAATTTCACTAAGAAATTTATGAAAAAAATTTAAGTCTAAGGATTTTTTCTCCATAAAAAAAAAAACAGTTTCAGATAAAAAATTTTACTGATAAAAAGTGACCAAAAATTAGTTTCTCAATTCTATTTTTGATAATTGGTGTCAGTAAGAAATTAATTAATAATCATTTAATGAAATAAATGAAATATCTAATAAAAACCGACACGATGATTTATAATGTGATTGACCTGCATTGACCTTTGAAACAAGGATCACAGCAGGACGTATCTTATGAATGAAAATACAGCGAGTAAAAATATAAAACTATTAGACCTTTTATTCCGCACTTAGAGGTGACGATAGAAAATGCAAATAAATTTTTTTTAATAATGATAAATGTACTTACATCAAGATCCTTCATTTTTCAACATGTCACAACACTTCTTATTACCCACCAATAAATCACTATTTAATAACACCTTTTCGACAAGGTGTTAATGATATTTTTATTCACACAAAAAAATATATAACCAATTTATTAATTTATTTTTTTTACCATTCAATTTATATGCGAATTTAAATATAAAATTATTTTTTTAGCCCAACAAAGTTTTCCAATGGAGGCAATTTTTTTTTGCATCAACTACCAATAAAAATTTAATTTAGTCATGAATAATTTTCACCTGATATACATATGAAAGTTTGCTGTAGTTGTCCTGTGGAGAAGAAACATGATCGATGATCCTTTTTACACGGCACGTGATGCAATTTAAACGACTCGGCAATCATAACGGCCGTGTATCGTATCAAGAAGTTCTAAAGTTAAACGTCGCGATCTTAAAACATTTTTTTTTTTACTCTTTCCCGCTTTATCTATTAATTTTTTTAAATTTCTCGATACCCGTTCTAGCGATCATCAAGATAACACGAAGAAAGGCATTAGGGATTACATTACTCAATCATGACATGCGTTTATCTAAATTGTATCATTATACACCAATTTAAAAAAATATATAATCATCTAGTTAACTTTTTTTTATTTATATACTTTTATTAAAACATTACCAAAAATTTGAAAATAAATTTTGTTGTGTTCGAAATAAGACTTCCATGTTATAAAAAAATCAGATTTTGAATGTTGGGAAAAATGGGATAATTTTTTACTAAAATTTAAATTCTTTAATACAGAAATTAATCAATCAAAATCACTGTTAACTGATTAATTAAGAAAAATTTTCAATTAAAAAAATTATAAAAAAAAATTTTGATGTTTTATTCAAAAATTTTAATTGGCCCAATTTACCCCATATCAGGTTTACCACCCCATAGTTTTTGGGACCTACTTTATCCCTCTTTTGTCAACTAATTTTTTCGCGGATAAATAATTGATTGACAATTTAATTAATTTATAAAAAAAGTATAAAAATTATATAAAAAAAAAATAAAATTAATGTGACAACTGATGATATCATGTGGAGGTTGTCTACCGTACACCATATAGAGATGATAAAAATCTCAACATCCATTAAAACTGTGTCTGTATATATATAAACCGATACTCAAGGGTATTCGGGTGGTCTTCTATACATCCTTTGAGATTTACGTGTACACAAAATGTAGTTACACTTTCATTTCCTCCTGATAATATAATGTATATTTACACATAAGACTGATACTGAGCTAACGTTTTAGTTCCACTCAGAAAAGTTATATATATAAGTAATGTGTAATGTGTAAAAGATGTAAGGTCGCTCGTGAGAGAGTAGACGAAGTGACTGCGGCTGTAAACCGGCACGTGTTGCCGTGGGTTAAAATTCTACAATGTAAAGAGAGTAAAATAAGTATAAGTATGTACCTATATATAATAGAATGGAGAGGAAAAAATTGAAAAAAGAAGCAAAAGAAGAAGAAGAAGAAGAAGAAGAAGAAGTAAAGACATAGTTTGCGTGAACGAGACTTTAACGAGCTGAGTAGATCCTCCCGCTATGGTGACTTTGAGATCCTTGTAGGCGTTCCGGAAGTCTTCCCACACTGGCTAATATTTTTTTTCTTTCAAGTTCTTAAAGATCCACGCTAAGATTTTAACCCCTTTAGGAAAGTAATTGACGGTGTCTTCAATAATTCATAAAATTATCAAATTTTTTTTTAAATTTAATTATTTGCTGATTGTTTACTTTTATGGTTATCCAGTTTTTTTTACCAAGAAAAATTGGAAACTTAACGAGTCTCAAATTTTTTTTTTTTTTTTTTTTTTTTTTTTTTCAAATTCTTCGTCGTCATGGTATATGTTTAAAATAATAATAATAATTAATATTTTATTAGGAAATCTGAATAAAATTTTTTCAAAATTATTTAACATTTCCATATTTTTTTATTCGGAGTTTTAATATTAAAATAAACCCTTCGGAGTAAATTTAACTCCGAGGTGATCAAATAAACAAAAAGTCATTCGCCCCGGATTTAATCCGAAAATTTTTTACAGTGTATGAAATTACCATTAAGTAAAATGATCAAAAGCATTTAATATATAAATAAAAAGTAAAAGATAACAGTTAAATATTTATATCATGTAAATAAAATAAACGTGATAGTGGAATTGAGTATGTTTGTAAGACATAACTATAAAAGCGCTTCGAAGTATCAGAGCTGATGGAATTGATGTAACTTACATGACGATGATCGTTTTACATGAACTCGTTACAGCTCTCGAGGGATAACACGAGCTTTTACTTGTTTAAATATTATTTTAATCTCCGACATAGACTTTTTCTCAACCACTTGTGTCAAAATGACAAAGTAAGTATGTTAGTACGTGTAAAAGAAAATACACGAATTTATAAAGTAAATATAAGTGTTAAAAATTTTTATAAATAAATAAGTCTAGACTTACTATTACTATAGTGTACCATTGGCACTCGGTGTGTGTAGACGATCAAGCAAAGAATTTATAAACATTTAAAAGATATATAACGAGATACATATACAGAGATGAGAGGAAGCCAAAGCAGAAGTTGGAGATCGAGTGGTTACCGGCTCCTTGAGGGTTCTTATCGTCGGTCTTTAATCCACAAGACCAGGCTACCGATTCCTCAGCACATGTAAAAGCTAAATAGCCACTGGCAATGTATACATAGTACTTGTTTTTATTATTCTTTTCTTATATATACATATATATATACTTATACTTGTATCCATACGAATTAACTTCTCGGCTCGTGGCAAAATAAATACAGCTTGCAATGGAATTCACCATGACGTTTTTTACGTCCCACGATGTTAGTACACGCGACATAAAAATAATCGTTATTAAGTACAAGTAAAAAAAAGTATATTTTTTTTTGTTGGTTGAATTATAATAAAAATAAAAATGTTAAATATATTGAGGCGGTGATCATGAACAAGACGTTGACGACAGAACCAGTGGATTCAAGAGCTCATAAATCAGGCACCAATTAGGTACCAGCCACTGGTTCAACATCATTATTGTTGAAATTTTTCATCCTGATCGTTAATAAAATATACGGGGCTATTTTATCTTATGATAAATATTCATTTTCGCTACAAAAATTTTAACCTAGATGTCAAATTTTTTTATATTTGAATTTAACCAACACGGAAATATGTATACGAAGAATAAATGTAACATGTATACATATATAGTAGATACGGATTTTAATTAAATTTAAATCCAACATCACTCAGTTTCAGAGCTTTAAAAAAATTCACTCTGCATACGATTTCAGAGTGATCTGGATTTTATTTAAAACTGCATTCACTCCAATTCAGGGTTTTAATATCAAAATAATCCCCTTTCAGAAATAAATTTCACTCTAAACTCGAGTTTTAAGATTGAAATAAATTCTTCTTCGAAGTAAATTTTACTCCAAGGGGAGTAAAATTTGAATAAATAAACAGTCATCCGCTTCACATTTACTCTGCGGATTTAATCTTCGTTCACCCCGAAAATTTTTTACAGTAGGGGAAGGGGGGGGCCCAATATTTAAGGGACCCATTTTGCCCCGGAATCATTCGAGGCACTCAAAATTTTCAGTGGCCCATTTCCCCCCTCCCTTCCCCTATTAGGGGAGAATAAGGCAAAATGGACCCCTGGGGCGAAATGGGTTGACATTAATATTACATATAAGCCCTCATTTCTTAAGCGGCCCATTCCCCCCCCCCCTTGCCTATATATAAATCTACAGTAGATGGGAAGCAAAATTTAGAAAAAAAAAAAATTGAGTCGTGAAAAATAATAAAAATTAAAAATAGACAAATTGTTTTAACATATGTAGTTATCTTTAAAAGTTGTAACACAAGAATAAAGAGTATTCTGTCCATCTACATCCTGAGGGTGCGTCTCGTTTATATGCTTATCCACACACTGACTTAACTTAATATATCAAAAATTTAAATTGCTGTTCACTATATGATACTATAGATATTGCATACTCTTATGTCTGTATATAGAGTTGATCGTTTACTTCACGTCTTATTCCACGAAAGTACTCTCAGTCGTCGCACCGTAAAGATAACGCGTCGCGATGATGAGAATTGCTGGTACGAATCTCAAACTTTTCCCTCTACTCTCTGTCTTTATTTCTCGGGCTTACTTAAGTGGCGACACACCGGTACGCTCGTCCGGCTCTTATTCAGCATCGTCACTGATTACAATATCCATTCACGATTATGCCTTTTACTATAATCGTTTAGTTTTAAAATTTAGATCGGTAAATTAATTTATAAACTTTATCGCGAGAATTTAAATTTATTTATTTAATAAATTTTTCATATTATTTTATTCGGTTTATATTTTTATCAACAAATCGCAAAGAGCAATTGATAATTAAGATATTGTTGCAGATGGGAAAGAATAAAATTGATATAATAAACATGGTCACGTTATTTCTTAGAATTGTCAATTAACCGCGAGATTCTTGAATAACGAAACAATTTTAAATGTCACTCAAATTATTATATTTAATTGATAATAACAGATTTTTTATACTTTCATTTATATGAATTAAACTTAATTCGAAATAATTTTTTTTTATTTTCAATTCATGATTTGTCAATCATTAAAAATATTATTATTATTATTATTATTAATATTATTATTATTATTATTATTATTATTATTATTATTATTATTATTATTATTATTATTATTATTATTATTATTATTATTATTATTATTATTATTATTATTATTATTATTATTTATGTTTTGACAGTAGTATTTTTTTTTTTTTTACAAATTATTTTCTGAAAAATTACCGACAATTTAAAATTATCTGAAACGTCACAATAATGTTAAATTCTTTTTTAAAATTCTTTCCAAAAAAATTTGAATTTTCTCTTAAGTTTCCGGTTTTAAATTTTTAAATTATCTAAATAACCCTTGAAATATTTTGAATTTTTTTAGGTGGCCTGAAAATTTTCTAGTGTATCTACTATTAATGGATATCGAAATCGTGGTTTTAGTCAGGATCGGTGTCTAAAACTATAAAAAATCGGGACTCTCACTGCCCGAGTCGAAATTTTAGCCTTCATTTCACACTATTTTTGGGTTTTGCCACTCATTTCCTTCTCAAAAGAGCAAAGTGAGTCTCATCTCGCCCTCAATAAAGTTTACTGACCTTCATTTCAAACTATAATGAACCTCATTTGGCCCCACACCACCAAAGTTGGTTATTTGAGGTTGAAAATGGGGGCCAAAATTTCGACTCGGGCTGCTGAAATAAATTCGATCAAGGCCGTGATTGTAGCCAAGATCGCCGTCTCAGAAATTCTATACAAAATCGGGACTCATTGCTTCTACTAATTAAAAATATTTTTTTTTCGTACTTTTATGAGCCAGCGTTTTTCCAAACGACTTATCTGTTGTCCCCAAAGACTCAAAAATTCAATCAAGGCATATAGAAACACTATGTGTATCTACTATAACTATTTATCATCATATATTTTCAAATAATAAAATTGAATAGAAGTTAAATTAGATAACTCAGTAAGCGATGACGTAAATGTATTACATATTTATACTCGATTTGCAGAGTTATTCGGCCTCAGGAGCTTTTAATTTCTCGCATCGTGGCACACGTGAATACTCGACTGTTCGTCTCTGCTCTCGACTCTTTCAATCTATTTAGTATGTAGTACATACACTAGTTGTAGTTATAAATTATAAATCAGCCTCACACGATACTACTTACATAGTTACAGATTTGAAACAGTCAAGGCGTCAAGAGCCCGCTTATGAACTCATTAGTTATGTATTGAAATTAAATTTAAAATAAATATTATTATATACCATAGATTTAAAAAACAACTAGCATAATTAATTATGCTACTCATAAATGAGCTGAACATATATGTATCGCTTACTTTAAAAATTATAAATAAAAATTTAAATTCCATAAAATAATTTACAGTACGTTAACTAGTATGAATAATTGCTTGCAGATCATTCTTATCTCAGGCATCTCAATATGTGTAGTATCAAAGAGTCATTTGTCATTGAATTACACACACGGTGAGTCATTATTATGACGGGTGTACTTTTATCAAAAAATTATTACACATTTTTAATTTCATTTTTATTTTTCATCAAAATTTTAATTATTCAAATAAATTTCAAATTAATAAAGGATGCAATCTCTCCATATTTGAATTTAAACGGACATTCACTTGGCAAACTGTAATTTTTTTTTGCGTTTTTACTCAAATGTACACTAATTAAAAAATTAATTTTTCAATCATGTAATTTACTTAATAATTTTTTTTACGCTCACCGTACGTGTAATTAAAAATAAAAAAATAATTAATAACAGATCTAGTGAAAATCATTAGAAAATTGTGAAATAATTTTTTCCATTTTTTTTTCAACTAAAGTTATTATTAATATCTGATAAATGTTGAATTAAAAGCTTGGGGAATTAATGCTGTAAGATGATCTTGGCTCGAGAGTCTTAACTCTCTTCTCCTTGTAATAGCTTACAATTTATCGATCAATAAATCGAAAAGCAGTCAGGTATCACTTACTGCGTAATGCTACCTTCAAAATGGTTAATCGCAAGCGTTCCTACAGATTGCTCCTCTATATACATCCACGTATGTTCCTTTATATAGATATACTACCAACTTTTCATTTATAAACGACAAAATTACAGGCTTATAAGGGCGTTACTCATTATTCCTTTGCATTCTATCCCATATAATATAAATAAATAAATAATAATAATTATTATTATTAATTTTATTATTTTTAACAATACAAATTATGCAACTGATATGCTCAGACTATATATTATTTAAGCGAAGTAAAATATTTAAAATAATGTCTCATATTATATCAGATGACACTTGACTATTAAATTGCCGGTTATTAAGATTAGATTTAATAAAATACTACCCAAAGTGTCAACTTGTCAAAACGTCTAGTCTTGACGGAATATAATAAAGTCATGTCTAGGTTTATATTACACTCAAGACTAAATATTTGCTTACATCAGTTTAATAGTCAACTATGTAATGATAATATTTAAATTAATAAAAAAAAAAAAATTATCTTACTGAGATGTAAATAATTTATAAGTACATATGCGAGTTACAAGTGTACATCGCAGTGTTGATGTTGTTAAGAGGCTTTATTGATGTGCATTAGAAAAACGACACCTGTTAATCGCGTCGATAATTAAACTACTCTGCACCTTTGTATGGACACACGATATGTTTGTAAATAAATGCGTTGATCAATTGATTCACGGCAGGGCTTTGTCTCTTTGTCGTCTGGTTTATTTGCATACAATACTTTATACACAATGTATATGTATATATGTATGTTGTGATCGTTAAACGTTAATTGTAATATATATATGAGCCAAGTGCCAGGCGTGTCTGAATTCAAATGAGAATATTGAGATGATGATACATTAAATTTTTTTTTTTTTTTAGTTACTTAATTTTTTTTTTATGATTTTTTTTTAGGATGTCGGTGCAATATGATTGGCTCTGTATCTACGGGATGTGATATCGTGACTGGACAATGTATTTGCAAGCCGAATGTTATTGGACGACAGTGTCATCAATGTGAGGTAAAATAAAAGTTTATTTATTTAAAAAAGTCGAATTTTATATTTAAAAAATTTCCTACATCTGCAAAAAAAAAAATAAATTGCATCTATAGAGACTGAAATTCGATATTTTACTTAGACTGTGAACCAAAAAATTTTTTCTTATGTATTTCTGCACATCAACATTCAAAAGTATATAATTATTAAACTAAAAATTCAAAATTTTTTTTTTGAAATCAGATCTACGCCGCCCAATTAAATTTCGTAAGATAAAAAATATTTACTGTCCCGCGCAATTATTTTACATTTTATCACGACAAAAATTTCAAAAGATTCTGATTCCCTGAGCTTTTTGTTATTAAAAATTTACTGTAGAATTTTAATTTTAAAAAAAATTTTTAAATGAGAACCAGATGGTCGAGTGTCTATCAGCGAATCATTAAATCCATATCGTAATTTATTATTCCCCAGCTCTATAGATTAAAAAAAAAATTCAATGTATCAGTATCACTGATTCGCATTATACAGAACATATTTATCATCATTACTTTGTACAATGTCTGCGAATAAATAACAAATTCGTAAAAATAAAAAATTGAATCCCATCTAAAATAATAGTTTGTGTTTTTAAACTTTTAGATAGGACACTGGGGTTTACTAACTGGAACAGGATGTACAGCATGTGATTGCAATACAATAGGATCATTTAATATAACATGTGATCACAATACAGGGCATTGTTACTGTCGTCCCGGAATCGGTGGTAAATATTGCGATAATTGTTTACCAGGATACTACGGTTTCTCTGAAAACGGCTGTCAACGTAAGTAAATAACAATAATTATTACAATAAGAATTATTATTTTCACTCAACTGCTTATGAAGTTAATGAAATAAATTTTTAGTTTGCGACCCATGCTCAAAAGCAGGCCACATATGTGATCCAGACACAGGTCGCTGTGCGTGTCCACGTCTGACCTGGGGCGAGCACTGCGACCGGTGCAGACCCGACTCTTATGATCTGGTACCAGGTGTAGGCTGTAAACCTTGTGCATGTTCGCCTGGATCCACCAAATCTCAATGCGGTCCAACTGGACAATGTCCGTGTCGCGTTGGGTTCGATGGGCTACGCTGCGATCGTTGCGCACCCGGTTATTACGGTTACCCAAAATGTAAACCGTGTAATTGCAACGAAGGAGGTACCCTGCAATGTCCTGAGGGTCTCTGTCATTGCGATCGTAATGGACAGTGTCCATGCAAGGTTATTAAATTTAAATCATTGCATAATTATATTAAATAATATGTTATCTATACTGTAAGAAATTAGCGGAGTGAATACGGAGAGGATGACTGTTTATTTATGTAATCCCTTCGGAGTTTAATTCACTCCGAAGATGAGTTTATTTTAACATTTAAACCCCGGTTCAGAGTTAAATTTACTTCTAAAGAGAGTTTTAACTCTGAATCGAAGTAAATGCGGGTTGAAATAAAATCCAGATCACTCTGAATTCACTCCCGATTTTTTCAGTGTGCCCATAAATTAACATATTATATTTTTAACAGAAAAATGTTCACGGAAGACAGTGTAATAAATGCGTAGAAGGTACCTTCGGTTTATCCAAAGACAACAATGAAGGCTGTACAGAATGTTTCTGCTTCGGAAGAACGTCCAAGTGTCAACAGGCGAGTCTTAGCTGGGGCTCCCGACACATCACCCACTCACGGACACTTCGCATTGACGATTCTGTCAATGATGTCATCGTAAGTGATTTAACATACTATCCAACAAGGCCACTCTTTAGTCTACTTCTCTTCATAACTACAGCTGTTCCCTTTTATTTACTGATCCAACAGTCAAATCGCCCTAGTCATGGTATTAATTATCATTTTATATCCCATTCCTTTCCCATTTTTTATATTAAACCTCAAGCCGAGCCATCAAGTCAGATTATTTAAATGATTAATATGATTTTTCTATAAATATATTAAATGTATAATGTATCAGGTTGCCAACTTTGGATACTCAGTGGTCCTACCAGCCTTGAATGGTGGTCTAAATGTCACGAACGGTCTATCGATTATACCTGGTACTTCTGGTGACGTAACATTACCCGCTAATCTTTATTACAATTATCCGCTCTACTGGCAGTTACCTCAATCCTTTCTTGGTGACAAAGTAAGTTTGTTTATTTGTTCATTCATCTGGATATTTTTTTACATCACCCGCCACTCAATAAATCATTATTATTATTATTATTGTTTCAATAAATACAACAGATTGTTTCATACGGCGGTTATTTGAAACTTAAATTATTTACCGAAGCTGGAATACCACTGAGATCTAGTCTGCGCTATCCGCTGGTACAAATTCAGGGGAACAATAAAATTGTACTAGAATATTATCAACCTTTAAAATTGACTGATGATTATTACAAAATACGGTAATTATTATTATTATTTTTGTTTCTAATTGAAAATTATATTAAATTACTGGGTATCAAATTTTTTATTTTAAAATTAAAGATTGCACGAGTCACTGTGGCAACTACAAAATAGACCTGATTATAAAGTATCACGAGAAGTATTAATGGTAGCGCTACAAAATGTACAGTCGATATTAGTAAAAGCTTCTGACAATTCAGATTTTGAAAAAGCGATGTAAGTATTTTATTTATACTTAAGTTTAAATAAATATTATTCCTCAAAAAGAAAAAATAGAAAATAAATAAATAAAACAGATATTTAAATTTACGCGGGAAAAATTTTAAATTTGAATTTATTTTATTTTTACTGAAATAATTTTCTCTATGTAAATATTCACACTAGAAAATGGAGAGAATTCGGATAAAAATTAAATCTGTATTCACTCCCGACTTTTTGCATTGTACTAATAAATAAATATTTTAATATAGATTACTAGAAGCATCAATGGATGCTGCTGTACTGACACCTACGCACTCACCGTCACTGGCAATAGGCGTTGAAGTTTGTAAATGTCCTGCCGAGTACAACAATACATCGTGTCAGGATCCAAGTATCGGTTATTACCGTTGGCACAATAGCAATTTAACTACAACTACATCGACAAGTGTTATCGAATTAATAGGCCAAGCCAAACGTTGTCAATGCAGTGGCAGATCTGACATATGTGATATCGAGACCGGTTATTGTCTGGTAAGTTTATTAGTATATTTATGTTTAAATCGCTAAGCTCTTTATTACGATTTTTTTTTTGCAAAGAACAGAATCGTCTACTTTATAAAAAAGAAAAAAAAATTTTCCGCGGCTATGTTGCAGGATGAATTAATAAAAAGTTTAATAGTTCCGCTATAGGGTATTTAATATTTTTACTCTTCTCTCGGTAAATAATTTTTTTTTTTTTTTTTACAGAATTGTCGCGATAATACGGCAGGGGAGTTCTGTGAAATATGCGAAGAAAGTTTTTACGGAAATCCCGATTACGATGGATGCAAACCATGCCCGTGTCCTCATACGGATAAAAGATTTGCGATTGGTTGCAAAATACGTAAAAATGAAGAAGCTGTGTGTCATTGTAAGCCAGGTAAACATAATATATACATATATATATATATATATATATATATATATATATATATATATATTTATTTAGCATGTAGTGATTTTTATTGAGTATGAGGTAAAGTTGAATAAAAAATGAATGATAAATATATTGCAAGATGGGAATAAATGTTACAGGATATAGTGGTGTTAGATGTGAAAAATGTTCATATGGGTATTATGGATACCCTGATATACCTGGTGGAGTTTGCAGTCCGTGTAACTGCAACCCAGCGGGAAGTGCCAGTGATGAATGCGACGAACAAACGGGACAATGTAACTGCAGGCCTGGATCTACTGGGAGAGATTGTTCCCAGTGTACTGCCTCTCGTCATGTTTTCATTGATAACATCTGCACGTGTATGTAACCATAATTATTATAATTTCATTTTTTTATCCTTTCTCTATTTATTTATTATCCACTCTGTTAATTTCATTTGGGAACTGCCAATATTGGCATCAATACCTTAGAATCGAAAGGATGCGGGTTCGAGCCCAACAGATCACATTCCAGTTCTAATTGAAATTTTCTTATTTTTCTTCTTTGTAATTTAATATTTTTTTTGAATAATTTATAAGGGAATAAGGACTCATGGGTCATCTGCGTTACATTCCTATCAGATCCTTATCGGGCAATCCTACTCTAGTCCTTGTCGGGTTCTTATGATAAATTCAAGCCGGTATACAACTTAAGCTATAGATTAAAAGCTTTAAAATAGAAAATTCGCGAACTTTAAATCTTTAATTTCGTGGAAATTTTATTTTTATAATTTTTATAATTTTTTGTCCACCGAAAAAATCCGAAAAAAAATAATAAAATCCGAATTTTTAATTTCCTCGAGAAGAAATAATATTTATTATTATTATTTTTTTTCTGCAGCATGTAATGACAATTGTACAGGAATATTATTGGATGACATATCATCACTATCTGATCTATTGATAACTGAAACAACACACATCTCAAATGGTTACATACCACCGCCATGGATCGAACTAACATTTATTGATACAAATACAACTGAATTATTCAATGCAATAAACAATAAAAAATTATTGAAACAACGTATGAATAATATTCCATGGTTAGAATATAAAAAAATGATGGAGAAAGTTGAATTATTATTTCGAAATTTTGTTAACGTCAGTACTAAATCGTGGGATTTAAAATCTAAATGTGAAGACGTCAAAAATAATATATTTAGCGGCAATGTTGAGATTAAAAATTTACGTGACTTATTGGAAGCAACAACAATGCAGCTGAATAATTACGGCGATAATTTTAAGACAGTTGAAATAAAAAATGTACTTAATGAGGCGGAATTGCTATTGAATTACTTACGAAATATTGACTTTTCATCAAAACTGAGAGAGTGCGAAAAAATTAACGACGACTCGAAAAATTATGTAGACGAACTAAATTCACATCTTGACGCAACCAAATCTTTGGATTCTTTTAAAAACAACGTTACCAAATACTTCAAAAAAATAGATGATCTGAATTTCAAAGTCAATGACATGATGGACAAACTTTTTACATACGATAACTTATACAGAGATATTAATAAAAATTATAGTATTATCAAAAATCAAAATGACAATACTGACATCATTGATAAAGATATTGCAGAATTGATTGATGACGGCAGTAAATTAAATGAAGAAGCCGACGGTTTTATTATCGACAGTCAAAATAATTTTCAAGTAATTTTTCATTTCATTTTTTTTATCTTTATTAATTATAATTTAATTCAAATTAATAATTTTTTTTTTTAGGATTTTCCGGAGTTGAAAAAAAAGTTGGACCATTGGTCGGAAAAATTAGATATCAAGGAAGAAATATTGTATCGTTTGAATTATGAATATGAAGAAAAGTATGTCGCTAAAGCCGCTGAGCATGCGCGAAATTTATCTGATTATGTTGATCAGTACGTTGCGTAAGTAGACTTTTTTCTTATTAATTATTTATTAAAAATATCAATTAACCGGCTAATTTATTTTTAAATTTTTAATTATTTTTTTGACAGATTATTCGACAGAACGCGTAATGATGCAGCGAATCCACTCAAAGCAAGTCAAGTATATAAAAATATACTTGATTATTTATCAGCCGCGAAAATATCAGCAACTTCCGCTAAAGATGCTGCCTGGGATGTGTACTACAAAGTAAGTCGTGATTTAAATTATCTATTAAATTTCAAATAAATAATTATTTGCTTTAAATAATAAATATTTATTCAGGTATTTCCGGAAGGTCCGCGTGGAAAGTCGCTACTAGACAGCGCTGCAGAAATGTCGGAAAAATCTGCGGCTCAATTAGAAAAAGCTCAAGAACTACGCGGGTCACTGGGATTGTCAAAAAATCGCCTGGATTCGCAAAAACAGATCGTGGTGGACATAAAAGACTCATTGAACACCACCGGCATTAAAGATAATCAAATAAATATAAAACTACGCGAGCTGCAGAGCGAGAGCAGCAAACTCCAGGAGCGAATGGTAGAAATAAAAACAGGTCATAAAAAACTAATTGAAACAATAAGCGAGTCGGAAAAATTAATAAATGATTATAAAGAAGGTCTGGCAAATGATTTGTACCCGCAACTGCATGAACTAAAGCGTGAAGGTGATTCAAAAATAAGTCTGGCAAGTGAAAAATTAACTGAAGCGCAGAGTAATATTAAGAAAGCTGACGCCAAGTTAATAAGCCTCAGTCATGCTTCCACAAAACGTCAGCATGAATTCAATAAATGGAACACAACACTCGCTAACAAACTTAAAGAACTAAAATCAAAGATAACAGAAGCGCGAAATACTGCTGATGGTATTCGTATATCTCTAAAGCCTGCGGAAAACAAAAAATGCACGCGGTCATACCGTCCCACAAACCTTCAGCCGTCGACCACCACCTCAATAGTCATAACATTTGCGGTGACACATCATCGTAAAGACGGTCTGCTGTTTTATTTACCCAGCTCTCAGAACGATGATTTCATAGCCGTTGAATTATACGATAGCAAAGTGAGATTTTTATGGAACGTCGGCGGTGACACCGGAGTTTTAGTGCATCCCGAAATTTTAGAAAGCGGTGACCCGCAGGATGACAATAACTGGTACCGCATTGAAGCAGATCGTGTGCGTCATACGGGTAAACTAAATGTGCGCAAGCAAATTTCAACAACTGGAAAATATTTGCCAGTTATTAATTCAACAAATCCCGAATTCGGGCGGTTGGATGTCGGCTCGAGCGACCGGGTATGGCTTGGTGGCATTCCACCAGGATCGCAGAGACATTCCGCAGAATTACTGTCAACAAACGGACTGCCTGGATGCCTGCATCAAGTTATTCTTGACGGGAAACCACTTGGTTTGTGGAACTTCATAACAACTGCTCCAGACAAAGCTTGCAAAGCCTGCGTTGAGGGAATCGAAAACGTACGCGATGATATCGCTTACAGTTTCAATGGCGAAGGTTACGCTGTACGCAACCGCGTATCTTCAGGACCCTACAGCAAATATACATTCGGTGTATCACTTAATTTCCGTACTTACGACGAAAACGCTCTGCTATTTCTGACAGTAAACCCAACGACCGAACAATTCATAATGATATTTTTACGCGAGGGCCGCGTTATTCTGCAAATCGGCTACGGCAGTAATATATCTATGGAAATGTCATCTTCATACCGTTACAACAACGGCAACTGGACAAAAGTCGATGCGTTCCGTCAGTATCAGCCGCGCAAGAATATTGAAAAGTGCAGCTTGAGTTTGGGCGACGGCGATAATGACAAACGAATCGGCGCGCCGACACCTCAGCCAAAGAAAGACGACATTCCGGATTTGTCACAGGCAAAATACTACATCGGAGGTGTGCCACCGAGTTTCCGTGCTCCGTCCCAGCTGTTGTTACCGCGGGAAGTATCATTTTTGGGCTGCATGGCAAATATCAACATTCAAGACGGATACGATCCGATGGCCGAGCAGTACTACGGTGTGGAGCCAACTTGCGGTAACAAACCGCTTAAAATTGTTGGTTTCTACGGCGACGGTTATCTAGAACATCGCTCATGGCCGTTGAAAAAAATTCATTCGTCAGTTAGTTTTTCGTTCCGGACTATGCAGACAGACGCCGCATTGTTGTTGTCAACATTCCAGGGTCAAGAAGATCGTTTTAATAACATAAATGATAACGAAGATGTCAATAAAAATATTTATTACTCAGTAGCCATTGTCGAGGGACATGTCCAAGTAAGAATAAACGCCGGCAAGGGCGAACTGGTTTTACAATCCAACAATACCTATAATGACGGAAAATATCACGCGGTTTCATTCTTGAAACGGCGAAAAGAAATTGAGTTGAGAATTGATGATGCTTATCAGGGGAGCGGCAAATTGCCTTCTGGCGCGGCGGTGAGAGCTCGTGATTACGGTGGATTATTTTTCGGTGGTCTTCCCGCGTTGATAAATAACACGGAGATGATTGGCTCTAGTGTACCGCTTTATGGGGCGATTAAAGACGCTATTTTCAATGATGAGATCGTAAGATTTGATGATGCTGTGGCTTTTGATCACGCATTGCTGGGCAGAGCCGGTCCAGTTATGGGAAAAGATCCCCCGAGTTACACACCGTCGGCTTCATTGTCACGCGGACTGTCAACTCAACCCGAAGGCTGTCAGAAGGTACCTTACTACTCTTTGGAACCGGGTGCTCTTAAATTTGGCGACAAGTCTCACAGTCATACTCAATTGTACTTGAATTTCAAAAAATTCTGGGAGAAAAAATATATAATTGAGTTTGACTTTAGGACCTATTATCCCAATGGCCTGTTATTTATCACGCCAGGGATCAAGAGAAAGCAGTATCTGATGGTTATTGTTCGAGATGGACAGCTTACGTTGGTGATGAAGAGTAAACAGAAAAAAGAAATTGTTTTCAAGAGTCCGTTCAATGATGGAAATTGGCATCATGTTGTCATTAACCACGACGAGAGAAAGTTGACGCTGGTCGTTGACTCACAAACACCGAGAATGATAAAAGTTCCGAAAAAAATCGGGCTGGAGACGATGATGTACATTGGGGGGCTACCGGAAAGCGGGACGCCGTTCCCCGATCAAGTCGTTGGGAAACTGGAAACTTTGAAAGGCTGCATCAGAGGTTTGAGGGTAAACGGAAATATTTACGACATGGTTGGATCCACGAGCAGGCCTTTCAATGTCGGCCAATGCTTCCCGAGTGTTGAAAGCGGAGCCTACTTTCAGGATGAGGCCTATGCTATTTACAGTAAGAAATTTTTGTCACTCACATGTTTATTTTCAGGAATGATACTGATGGATTTTAAATTACAGAGAAAAATTTTGAGCTGAGTGCTTTGTTGGAGCTGCAATTGGAGTTCCGGACATCTGAATTATCGGGTGTTCTGTTGTCGATAACGGCACCAAGTGGCTCGCCGTCATTGTCATTGGAACTCCACCATGGAAAAGTTATAATGTCCGCGGATCTTGGTGACAAAAGTCCACTGTATGTGGAACAAAGTTTTCCAAGTCCTTATGCGATATGTGACAACAGGTGGCACAGGATACAAGCTGTCTACAATGATGATGAGCTGACGCTCAAAGTCGATGATTTAGATCAGAAATACGGTTTACCGGCTACTATTAATGAACATTTTATTATATCCACTGCGTCTAGTCCTTTGTACATTGGTGGATTACCAGGTAAAAAAAAATTGAAAAATATATAGTGACAATGACCTTGCCTTTCCGATTTATATTTATCAGTTTTGTTAACTTTTTTATAGCATCAGCCCCGAAAGGAACATTAATGAGTCGCGATCATTTCAATGGATGCATAAGAAACGTAATGATTGCCGGGGAAAGAAGAGATTGGACTGATATGGCTGAATTACATAATATCCATTTAAGTTCATGTCCAGTTCAATAAAATAATAATATTAATTTATAAAATAAATAATTATTTATTTATATAAAATTTTAAGTAATTTAAAATTTATGGACTTTTCCAAAGACTGTGTCACTTTAATGACAGTAGTACTTTCATAAATTTTAATGCCACAAATGCAGTCGAATTCCGTTAAGTCTGACAGCTAGTCGATGAAGGACCGGAAATTTCCTAGGAATTCACATCGAATGTCCCTTCGCTTTTAAAGAGTAAAATACGCGCATGTGCTATTACATATACATATACATGAATGATATATATATTTATATATAAATATATATGAGAGGGGGAGGGGGGTACTTAAGGAAATACGAAATTTTCGGGGACTCAAATATGTTAATTTTGTTTTTTTTTTTATTTTCAGAGTTAATAGAATAAAATTCCATTTTTTGTGGGCAAAATGGGACACCCCCTAATAAAGGGCAATTATTTATTGTTTAAAGTAAGAGATTAAAAAAATATTAAAAGTTTATTGAATTTCAAAATTGTAAGGATTTTCCAGTTGATTGAAAATCGATTAGAGAAAATTCAAATTTATTTCATACTATTTTTTTACAAAAACAAAATTTTTCGAAAACAAAAAAAAATTCAAATATTTTGGACAAACTTTTTCTATTAAATTTTAGACATACCCTATTTTGCCTCTCCCTCCCCCATATATATACAAAAAAATACAAATGTATGGCATCATATCGAGGAGGGAGGGGGGGGGGGGGTAAAATGAAGGTTAAGATTCAAAATTCAAATTTAATGGAATCAGACTTATTGGAATTCGAACATATTAATAGATAAAAAAAATAATAAATAAATATATAATGACGTTATATTTAAATAAATTTGACTTTAATTGAAGGCCGGAAATAAATAAGACATAAGACTTAGCGAAGCCAAAAGATGCTAAAAAGCAAAAATAAAATCATGTAAAAAAAAAATACAATACTTTTATAAAAATAGTTATTGTTAATGAATAAAAAAAAATAAGATAAAAACAACGGAATTAATTTCTTCAGATAAACAGACCGTAATTTAAAAAAAAAAAATATTGACACTGCCATAAGTAGGATTAATTAATGTCTTCTATAAGACGCCATTGTACATCAGTATTTAATCCATTATTATTTATTAATGTAATGTTTAATTAATAAATAACGTAATTACCATAGCGATAATTTTCTTTTAAATTTCTAATAATTAAATTATAATTATTATTATTTTATACGCACTAACTACTTTAATAAATATTAAATAATTGTTAATATTTTTTATTATTTATAATTTATAATAATGAATTGTTTGTATTAAGTAGAGTAAAATAAATATTGTTATTACTTTTAGACTGAATTAGTCTTGTAAAAAGTGTACTTTTCAATCATCATAATTATTTTTAGTAATAAGGATAATATTTATATTATAGATATAATATTTTTAATATTTATGTGCTTATAAGTAATAAATTAATTAGTATCATTTATTAATAATAGTTATTATTATTAAAAATGTATTAATTTAAAAAATTGTAATATATATTTTAACTTGTCATAAGCAAATAACAAATTTATAAAATATTTCACTAGTATGTGACGAAAAATAAAAAAAGTTTGAAAATTCAAAAGTACACGCCTCAATCGCACATTTTATTTTTATTTTAATCATTAATTTAATTTAATTCTTTTTTAGTAATATAATTTGTTTTTAATTATAGATTTTTATTAAACGTTTAAATTATTTATTTTATCTTTTTTTATTTCTTACTGTCAGTTTAATTTTTAAAAAAATTTTTTTTAAATATCAAAATTACTTTTGACGAAAAATTTTCTTTCTTTCAAATTTTTGTCATAAATTCAATAAAAAAAATTAAAAGCTAACGATAAATTACACGGATATAAATTATCCACACTGGCATCACTTACAAAATAAAAGACTACTCAGGGTGCATTCGGACATCGCTCTAGCTCTAACTCTAGCCAAACCAATTTACTTGTGCAGTAAATTTGAAAGATAAATTATTAAAAATTGGAGACAAACTAAAATTTTTACTTTAAAATAAAATGGCGGCAGAAAATGACAGAAAAGTATTCAAAATATTAAAAAAAGAACACTTGAGTGTTTGAACAAACCTTGGCGGAGAAATAATATGCAGAAGGGTGTCCTAATACACTTGGAGATTTGAATTAAATTGCTCCAAGTGTATTGCAGCTAAACAAACGTCACTTAACTGCTATTTCCCCACCAGACGATGCCAGATGATTTTGGTCAGGAACTTGGAAGGAATCAGCATCAGCCATCAGCAACACTTCACTACCACTGAACACAACACTTAACGACACCACAGGCACAATTAACATTTTACAAACACTGCACAATTTAATTAAACAATAACTATGAGCAATAAATTTTATAGATAATTACACGACGCCACTGTAGTACTGTGTTTCAATTCAAACGTAAAGAAAGATCTAGGCTACTACTGCCATTAGCGATGATACTGATTGCCGCTATTGAAGCGTCAGTTGATACAGGATACAATGCAATCGATTTTGCGATTCTCTTGTCCCCCACTTTACCACGACGCACAGTAGCGCCACCTTGGCGCGAAATTTCAAAATTTAAATTTAATAATTTTATTAAAATTTGTTTGTGGGTGCATTTGAAAATGCTCTAGTCCTAGTTCTAACCAAGCATCGCCATATAACGAGAGCTAGAGCTAGAGCATTTTCGAATGTACCCGCACTCATGAACCACGATTATTTATTTAAAAAAAAAAAATAGCACAAGGATATTTTAAAAAATAATTCAGTAGTTAGCCGATGTCTTATAATTTTTGGGTTTTTTTAAATACGATAAATAAAAAAAAAATATTTTAAAAAATTGCATCCGTAGCATTTTTAATTTCCTACATGTGCATATTTTAAATTTTTATATTTTTTCATAATTTATCTTTTCTAGAAAAATCCGAATATTAACAATTGTCAGCTAACTTCAGGATGATTTTTAAAAATGCCGGCAAAAAATAACTTGAACAAAAAAAAAAAATTTTCCCATCACTTGATAAAAAACACTTTCCACTCACACAAAAATATTCACTGATAAGTCTTCAATACTTTTTCATATAAATAATAACTAATAAAATTTATTTTCACTGATTTTAAATTAATAAAACGAATGACAACGAACACCGATGGTTTAAGAATGGAAGCACAGATACGATTTATTTAAATGGATTGTTTTACTACTTATATTTTACATACTGATTGAATTATTATCACGAAATGTTCAATGACCGTCAAATAATATTTAAGAACACTTGTTTTAATAAATATAATTGCAAAAATAAATTATTTATTTATTAAATTACGAGTTAGACGACGCCGGCGTCATTACGATGGCGACAATATGAAGTTGGGCTCAGGAGCACTTGCGCAGTTGTGGAAGCGGTTGGTACGACCTGCGCAGTAGAGATAAAATTGAGACGCGCGTGCGCAGAAACATTCTGAGTCAGTTTGTCTCTCGCCTGATACTCTCTCATTGTCGTTGTCATTTTATTCAGTTAAAATAATTATGTTAATTATTGCGACACGCGATTACAAGTGTAATGTTAATTTTAAATAATTTTTTAATCAAATGATAAACATTTTGTGGTTTTAATTTATGTGTGTCCGTGAGTGTGTTATTAAATAAATTAAATTCAGTGCCAGCTTAGCTCTTGGGGTTCTCGGGTTATTTAGCCATGTTTGGTGTCGGAATTTTTAAACGGGAATAAAAATAATTAAAAGTGTTTTCGTTTATTATAAAAAATGTAATTTGAATTATTTTAATAAGTGCTTATGTGTTTAATTTATTTATTTTTTGATGGTCATGTACTAGCACTGACAGCGGAAAACAAAAATGGCGGGAAGCGTGAGTAAATTTAAAAAATTATTAATCAAAGTTTTTATTCACTGATTATAATTATGGATCAAAATTCTATGTCTACAAATCAATAATTAATTTTGAATCAATTAATAAATTACGTAATCTAACTAATTACCTACAATATAATTACCCATATTCAATTTGTAAACACAAACTCAAGTTATATTACTGCAAAATAAATAATTTCTGTAGATAAGAGAGTAAGTTTATTTCAAAAAGTTATTTTACATGAAAATAAAGTCATTTGTACATAAATAAAAAATATATTTTCATAAATTTTCATTATTTATTAGACGGAAATAGTTATTGAAATAAATAACAGTAATTGCTGAAGATAAATTGAACAGTTTATATTATAATGAAGGTTGTAGTAGATTTTGTGGCATACGAGCTACCACACAAACTGTTGGCGTTAAAAGAATTCGGCATGTCCAGTGTACACGTAGATAAAAATAATCAGTATCACACGTCTCATTACATTTTCAAACCGCCTCAACCCTGGTCTGAATTACCTGATGAATATCAATTTTCATACCAAGAACAATCAAAACACCACGGAATCCCGTGGGAGGCTGGCTCTACGCCGTACAATGATATGATTCCAGCAATAGTCCAAGATTTTGAAACAGTCACTGAAATTTACGTTGACTCTCCCAAGTCGAAGTGTGTTTTAGAAGATATAATAGACAAATATCGACCAATTAGTACTTTAGAGAGCTTAGGGTGGACTAGAAATGATGAGCGGATTCCCAGCAAAGCCTGCAAAGTCCATACTGGTGAAAAGAAATATTGTGCTTACTATAGTGCTCGGTGCATGGGCATTTGGTTAAATGTTCGTGAATCGCTTGCTAAAACTATACATTCTGAGCCAACTGCCAAAATGATGAAACATATTGACATACATTACAATTTGTAATAATATTTTATTTAATGATATCGATATCAAATTGATTGATGACAAATAAAACAGTATAGTCATATTATGATTTAATTAAATAAAAATTGGGTGAAAATTATTATTGTTATTCAAAAGAAGAATTTGGAAAATTTACAAAATCTTTTTTGGGTGTAACTCATAAATTTAAAAAAGCGAAATCGAAATTTAAAATATGTGAAAATTTTATTTAGAATTTAAAAAAAAAACATTGTAAATTTTAATTGTTTGTATTAGAGTTTTGTTCGGATTTTTTTTTAAATTTTCTTCAACACTTGACTGATCGACTTCAAAATCTCATCAATTCTAAGTCGTGGTGAAAAGTATTAGGATTCAAATAAACAACACATATGCGTTAAGTTCTACATTAGGGAGTTTCATATTTTCATTTCTCAAAGTTGTAAAAAAAATTCTGCACTGTTTTAAATTTAATTTTTAAAAAATGAGTACTCATTTTGGATAATAATTCTCACCAACTTCTTATTTAATTATTTTATAATGTGACGACAATGATTTACAAAAGTCATTTTAACATCGATATTGTTCATTAAAATGTTATTCGAAAACGTAATCTATGTCAATATGCTTCATCATTTTGACAGTTGGCTCAGAGTGGATAATTTTAGCAAGTGATTCACGAGCATTAAACCAAATGCCCATGCATCGTGCTGTATAGTAAGCACAGGTATTATTTTCATCAGTATGAACTTTGCAGGTTTTCTTGGGAATCCGCGCATCATTTCTAGACCACCCTAAGCCTTCTAAGATACTAATTGGTTTGTATTTATCTATCATTTCTTCTAAAATAACCTTTGACTTAGGAGAATCAACGTAAATTTCAGTGACTGTTTCCAAATCTTGGACTATTGCTGGTATCATATCATTGTACGGTGTAGAGCCAGCTTCCCATGGGATTCCGTGCTGTTTTGATTGTTCTTCGTATGAAAATTGAAATTCATAAGGTAATTCGGACCAGGGGTGAGGTGGTTTGAAAACGTAATGAGACGTTTCGTAATAATTATTTTTATCTAAATGCACACTGGACATGCCGAATTCTTTTAACGCCTTAACTTTGTGCGGTAGCTCGTATGCCACAAAATCTACAACAACCTTCATTATAATATAAACTGTTCAATTTATCTTCAGCAATTACTGTTATTTATTTCAATAACTGTTTCCGTCTAATAAGTAATGAAAATTTATGAAAATATATTTTTTATTTATGTACAAATGACTTTATTTTCATGTAAAATAACTTTTTGAAATAAACACTCTCTTATCTACAGAAATTATTTATTTTACAGTAATATAACTTGAGTTTGTGTTTACAAATTGAATATGGGTAATTATATTGTAGGTAATTAGTTAGATTATGTAATTTATTAATTGGTTCAAAATTAATTATTGATTTGTAGATATAGTGACAGATAAAAAGTCTCATATACTTATTAAGTTTCTAAAATAAGTTTTTGGATAGAAATTTTCTGTACAAGTTTCAGGGGATTGATACTACGAAAAATTTAAAAAATAGTAAATCACATGACGAGGGATAAAAAAAGTCATTTTGATTAAATATAAATTTATTTAATTGTTAATCAAACTCCTTATTTACTCCCCATGCGAAGTGATTTTTTTTTAAGCTCCGAAATTCTCAGTGACGGAGTGAATTTGAATTTTTTAAAAATCTGTATTCCCGCCCGATTTTTGCAGTATAAATTAAAAATACAAAATTATTCAAAACGTTTAAAACAATGCGTATAAAAAATATTTATATATTTATTACAACATATATTTTATTGTGTAGTAAAGGCAACAGAAGCGTTAAAAATAACTATTCGCGGTTTCACTTTGTTTGAAATTTTTTTTTTGCGGTCGGCAAAAAGAAAAACACTACCGTATTTTTGACTTCGTTCAATGTAAAAATAGTGAGACGTTAGATAATATGTTACTTTACATACATTCGGTTCTTTTTATTACTCACCGCAAGAAATAGCTGAAGCGTACGTTTCAGTTATTGTTATTGAGTTTCAGGATAACGAAATACTGATTGCGCACGTTTAACTCTACCTTTACAACCCAGGACAAAGGTAAGTCAAAACGAATAAATAAAATAAAATACAAGTATTTAAATACATGTATACTTATTTTAAAAGCTATATACTTTGCGACCTGAGATAAATTCTTACCAGTCTTTTGCGAGCCTTCAAATTTACAAGACTGTGAGTACAAAATTATTGTTCAAATCTTATTAATTACTAACAATAAGTTTATTATATTTATCCTAGTAATTATTCCTAATTAAAAATTTTTGAATAAATAAACAAATTTAGATAAGTACTTTTTTTATTACCGCATGTATTTTCATACGCAATTTTGGCTTTCGAGATCTTCCTTGAGTCAAAAGGGCCTATAAAATTTTTTTTTGCTACCGATCGTTTTGGAGACTTATTTTAATGCGAAAAACTTTCAAAAAATTTTGAAAGCTAAGAGGGCGCATAATTAAAGTTGAACGTTTTTGTGGCTTTAAAATTTTTTTTTTGTTTTCATCAAAAGGGCGCGAAATCGAAATAAAATTTAATGGGTGTGTCATTAATTGATCTTGGCTTTATTTTACAAGTGATCTCAAGATGACTGATTCCTTAATAAATATACTAATACCTAGTGAATCAGGTGTCGCTGAAATCAATAGTCATTTGTCGTAGGATCACTTGTCTGGGATGAGTTATTTAAAAAAAAAATAATAAAAACCTAACGTTATATTTTTATCAATAATTCACTTTGAAAATGATTGTTGAGTGTAAAATATATTATTATTTTGATTGCAGGGCCTGGAAAAAAATGTTGTTTTGGTAATCATTTAATTACTTTACAAGAAAAATTTAGCTAATGAGTTTTTGATATTAAATTAAAATTTATTTTATTTAACCAGACAAAACTAATATTTTTCATAAGAATTACTGTTGAATACATAAAAATTTAATTAAGTTAATTTATAATTATCTTACAAATATCATTTATATATTTAAATTGCCACTAAAATAATTATGGTAATTATATTTAATTAATTTGTATTAGATTATCAATTTTTTGTGTGAATTGTTATATCGACAATTATATTAAATTATTATATGTAATTATTATTCCTAAATGGAAATAATAATTAAATAAATTGCCTCATCGAATAAGTCTGTGATAATAAGATTTGTTGTTAGGATGTTATCAGAGCATCAAAGTAAAAATCTTTTGTAAAAGTGATCTCACTGAATGTTTAAATTGCAATTACAATAATTTAAATTTAAATATCAAAATTTTCACGACTAAAAAAAATATAAAATTAAAAATTAATTAGAAAATTTCCTTATTTTATATAAATAATAAAACATCCGCACTTGTGTTACATAGTTAATAATATATGTAAAATAATAAATAACTTAAAATTATTATAAATATAAGTATAATGAAATAAATGTAATTGTTTATTGTAATGTAATTTGCCGAGTTCACCCGAGTAAGATCCTCAAATTTTTTTTTAGTCTCTGAAGTTTTAACGTACACAGGACGTGCCATTTTTTAAAATTTTTTTGTTGATTAAAAATTAACTGCAAAAAAAGTACGCCATATAAATAAGAAAAAAATATGACGTATTTAAATAATTTATTAAAATTGTTTACTTACTTTTATTTATAATTAATCACTGTCAGTTTACTTGTGGATTGAAAATATTTATAAATTTTTTGCTGAAAAAAATTTAAATACGTTATTGTAGATTTTTTAAATATACGCGGCCAATAATTAATTAATTTTTTTTTTAAACTACACATACTTGCAATCGAGATATAATTTATCAAGATTAAGAATAACGTCTTGATCTTACGGAAGCGAGAGTCAGAATGAGTAAATTTTTTCCATACCTTAAAACATGTCAATCAACTTTTTTTTGTTGGCGACATAACAATAATTTCCTTTAGCAAAAAAAAATTAATCATAACAGCTCAATAAAATTCATATATATTTACCGTACAGTATATAAATATATGAAAATTTAAAGAGCGAATAACCACAATAAAGTTATTTCCTTTAAATTAAACTGTCGTCTTACTTTAACAGTAAATGTTTCTTAATAATAAAAAAAAAAAAAATAATAACAGGGGGGTTACAAAAAAACAGAAATTTTCAGATTGAAGATAAGAACAACTTTCTTCCCTCTAAACAGGGCAGGAATGTAAACATTCGACACTAGTATGAGGAAAATTAATAATTTTTTCTGCCCTCCGGCCGGAAAGTGGCAACTTTTGGGCCGCTGCCCTGAACGAAATTGCAACTTTCCGGTTACGTCGAACAGAAAAATGGTATACGCACCTTGACCAGTAAGAAAGAAAGCCTAGACCACATGTTTATCGGCCTCAGCTTCTCCTCTGCCAACAATTACATGTGATCTGAGACTTTTCTTATTTTACTGGCCTACACGGAAAGAAAATTCTACCAAAATTTACGATGTTAACATCGTAATCGTGGACTAGACTTACATTGGCGTCAATTTTTAAATGTCTTATTTCAAAATTTACTATAGTCTTTGTTAAAATTACGATGTTAAATAGTAAAGAATACAACTTACATTGTAGTTTTAACAAAGACTATAGTAAATTTTGAAATAAGACATTTAAAATTTGACGCCAATGAAAGTCTAGTCCACGATTACGATGTTAACATCGTAAATTTTGGTAGAATTTTCTTTCCGTGTAGATATGTAATATACTAATTTCTTATTCTAATAAATAAAAGAATGCAAAAATTGGGTTAATAATTTTTGTTTTTATTGATGACATTCGCTGCATATTATGCTAACAGTAAAATATGACCCAAATTTTACTTTACGTACTTAATTAATAAATTATGATGATATATATACATATATATATATCATCATTGATTAATAAGTTGCTTTTGTAATTATAATAATAATAATCATAATAATGTATATATATAAAAACATAATATTTACAGACACGGATAAATTTAAAAATTATTACGTGACATAGTAATTTAATAATTTTAAAACGTTTTTTTATTTTAATTATCATCTTCTTATTTTTATTCTCTTTGTTTTTTCATAACGATTAATAGTTAAGATTATTACATATAAGAGCAATTGCTTTTACTCTTTTTTTATTATCAATATTAATTATTAATTATTAATCATTAATCATTAATTATTATATTAGTAAGCGCGGTTACGGCAACGTATCTACACACAACACACATGCACACATCGCATTTATTATGATTTATTATTTATTTCGTCCTTTCTTCCTTAATACAATAATAACTTTTTTTTTAACTCATTAACCCTTTACTGAAAAACTTTATTCATTTTTATACAGCCCAGCTAATATTTTTCTTGTTCGAAAAATATAAATTGTCAAGCACAAAACGAGCTGTCGTTTATTTTTAATTTTAATTATTATTTATTTTTACTGTCCAGTTACTTAAATATTAGTGACTAAATATTAAATCCTCTGTCACATGAGGACTTTAATTATTTCTTTTTTAAATTATTTATTTTATTATTTTAAATAGCTCGTTGTAATGAGCACTGTAAAAATTATTTATTCATTTTCTTATGGCATTCACTGCATAAACAATATTGTCATATCGGACTCAAATTTTAAATTATATATTACTTTTATTATTCAATTCATGGAATCGATTTTTTTATTTATTATTAAATATAAATTATTAATCCTCCGAGGCATCAATTTCAAAATAATATTTTTTATTTTTTACTTTGCTATCAATTTTTCCAGAAAGTTAAGACTATAGAAATTCGATATGTCAATTAGGTCAGGTATTATACCATATTTATATTATTTTTAATTTTTTTCAAACGCGAGTAGTAGATTTGAATAATTAAAAATTGTAAATAATTAAATTTTTATTTCAATTTGTTTTTAAACAGTTGTAAATTATTAGTAAGGCATCAGTTGCCTAAATTTTTTTTGTCGAATGTATCAAATGCTTAAATTCATAATTATTCCAGAGTAATTTTAATGACACAACTATAGAACCCTTTTGAAATTATTTTATGGTACAAAAGTGAAGCAATTTGTTTTTACAAAAAATAAAAAAAATATTCAATTACTAAAAAATAATTATTTAAATAATTAGCTTTAATTTTAATTTTAATAGTAACTATTTCTCTTGAGGATTCTATAGAAATGTCTCTAGATTTTAAATTATTAATTATCATACTAATTATCTTGTTATTACTTTATAAAATTACTTAATTAACCAATTTTACGTATAGTACTGAAACTACGGCTTTATAATTTATGGCACAAAAAAAAATAATATTTTTAATGATTGCACACAATCCAAAATATAAAAGCCGTTAATTTTAATCTATTATATATTTTTCAAATTTTATTTACTGTCGTTTAGTTTTTTAAATTTAGGAAGACATATCTCAAGAAAGCTTTAGCTTGTATTTTTAAATTAAATCAAATATATGTAAACTACGAATACGGGTGACATTTCAGTTTTTAAATTTTTTTTAAAAAGTGAGGGCACCGTCCGTGCAAAAAAAATTCGTTTCAAAAAAGTTCGACAAGTGGAACTTTTGAACTTGAAACATATTTTAACTGAGTGAAACTTTTTTTGAACTTTTGTAATTTTGGTAATGAAAAAAAAAGTTTATCTAAAATTTCAGGTCAGCGAATTTTGAGTCAAAAAAGAACGTTTTTAAAGTTTTTTTTTTTACTGCATTTTACACTCGTTTCAAAAAAATTCCCATTAGAAACCGAGCGCCCAAGAAAATTAAAAAACGTTCGTAAAAAGTTTCAAATTTCAGGTTTTTGAACTTTTTCAGAACGAGGGTAAAAATACATTTTGAAAACGTTCTTTTTTTACTCAAATTTCGCTCATATAAAATCCTCGATAAACTTTTTTTTTTTATCAAAATTACAAAAGTTCAAAAAATTTCACTCGAAATTCTAATCTGTCTCAAGTTTAGAAATTTTACACATCGAACTTTTTTGAATATTTTCGGAACTAATTTTTTTTTACACAAACGCCTGATTACTTTAAATGCCACTTCAATAATTGCTTATTAATCATAGAAAAAAATGATAATAATAATTATGAAATAAAAAAAAAAAAGCTGCTGGTAAATATGAAATATATGTGACACCAAGTTTATATATATTTAAATGTAAGGCTAATTTGGTATATATTTAAACGGTTGTTCATTTTAATTTTATTTTTTTTCTCATAACTAATCGCAATGAATTTACTTATATTTTATATTTTATATTTACAAACGTAATTTATGTCCATGAATTTTTTTATACAGAATAAAATTTAATAATTATAAGTTTTTAAATTATTTATTTATTTTAATTAACAATTAAATTACTCAAATCACACTAATCGTTGTTATGTCAACAATCACAAACAAAAAAACAATAATATTAATGATAATTAATAAAAGGCTATTAATTTACATGAGTATTTTCTTTTTAAATAATAAGTAATTAAATTTCAGGAAAAAAAAAATTCATTCTTAAGTCTTTTTTTTAGCAATTAGTCAAAAAAAAAAAAAAATAATAATTATTATGCTTTTAATTCTAATCTGATCTCAACAGTCTAATTAAATAATAAGTGATAAATTACAATACACTGTCATTATTTACTAATTGGAAGTTTGCTATCAAGTTGGCCAAAAATCTCATTAAAAAAAAATAAAAAAGAAAATAAAAAAAATAATGAAGCTCGTGGATTTTTTTAAAAATTAAAAAATTATATATATTGTGCTCGTTTAATTAGCACTTGCTGTGACGATTTAATAATCACAAGACAATTAATGCTGTTAGTCCGCGCAATATTTATTTATTAATAAGATACCATACAATTCCTATTGTTGATATTAATATCATTAAATAATAAGATCGTGTTAATTAATATCGCGATACAATGAGTAGTAAAAAATACATTAAGATTATAAACAAGGCCATGAATATTATAATTTAACTCTGTCAGTAGTAAATATTTAAATTTAAATATATATTTAAATAACATCATGTATGTGTATATTTATTTTTAATAAGATAATGTTATTTAAATGAATATTCATTAAATAAAAAACGTAACGTTTGGGTCTGTATTAAAATATAAACTATAACGGAGGCGTTAATTTTTACTTTTATGACGTTAGAGGTAAATTTTTTATCGTATGTAAACTATATGACGAGAGCCATGTCCTTTTTATTTGGTAAGTTAACTTTTTTACCTTGCCAAAGACTATTGTGTATCGTAAAGGCATCTATGGTTACAGTCAGATGCTTTGTGTGCACTTGAGAGAAACATTTACCACCAGAATTGTATCTGTAAATAAAATTCATTTTTTTTTTTTATTACTGAATTATTAATAAGAAGTTTTTAAATTAAATCTGACATTTGAATTTTTAAGCGCGATGCAATTAAAAATTTTTTTTGTAGTATGGGTAATTTGAAACTGTGAGGTAACAAGTTTTTTTTTAAATAATTTAATTGTCTAAATAAAATTAATTATTTTTTTTATTACCTATTAATGAGAAATTTCAAAATTAAATTTGAATTTTGAATTAAATTTGAAGTTTGAATTTTTCCCGCTATTAAAATTGAAAATTACAAAAAAAAGCGAAGTTATGGGTATCGGTCCGATTTTCAAAAATAAATTTTTCAACATATGTCGACGTTTTGAGGTCCTAGGAAACTATTCTGACCGTTTTCAGATGGATGATACTCTGCGGTAATCGAAAGAACTCGCCATTTGATTGTTTAAATGTAGACTATAATTTTTAGGAATAAAAAAATACTCGTATTAAAAATAATAAACTTACTTGAAAAATTTATCAAACATGTTATCAATAACTTGTTTAGGTCCAGTGCCACATAATTTAGTTACTTCTTCTCTGTCAGGACAATAAGAATAAAGTGCGCGAAATTGGCAACCAGCGTCTCTGAAGAGTATCAGAAAATGTTTACTCTCAGATCGTCCGATTTCTTCCAATACGCGTCTCTTAGCTTCTTTATTAACCGTTCCAGGGAATACACAATACTCGACGGCATTCAGCATTATTCCGCGGTTCGATTTCGTGGCTGGTTGTTTGTACAATCGAGGACCTAAAATAAATAATTAATTTAATAATGATAAATAGCATCGATTACAGACGTACTCCATTAATTCGGACATTTAGTCTATGGAGGAACGAAAATTTATTGGAATTTCCCAGTTAACGGATGTCTCTTCTCCTTTAAAAAGTAAACTATGACGTATGCGCTCTTACATCTACATGTATGATGCAAATATAAATATATATAGACACATACAAATGTATAGAATTGAGTGGGAGAGAGCGTTGCTCGTAATGGGGGTCAAGATTCAGGAGAAGTTCAGAGATAATGGAATCCGAGTTGATGGAATTTGACTGTATTCATTAAAAAGAAAAAAAATTGATTAAAGTACCATTGTACTCCATCATAGAGCTAGGCGTGCTACTGATATCACTGCTACCGTCGTCAAATCTTCGCTTTGACATGAGACCAGGCGGCAGAGATCCAGGACCCGAGGGCGATGGCAAGTGTTTGGTACTTCCCATTCCGGGACTCGGCGCTCTTCTAGGTGGAGTCGCACGTCCCAGACCACTGTCCGTATCTGCATGGACACCATTTATTAATTTATAATTAATTTGTCAACAATAAATATCCGTCGATTATTCAAGTCTTTATTGAACAAATAAAAAAAAATAAAAAGAAAACTTCCGTTGTGTTTTTACGACCTTTATTGTGAGTAACCTTCACCAGTTAAATACAATGAATTAAAGATTATTTAATTAATTAATTCTAGCTGAAAATATGACATTTTTTTTTTATTAAAAAATTATTTACTCTAATGATTTTTTTTTGAGTTCTAAATTTATTGCCTATTTTTTTTTTATTAATTCAAATTCGAGCAATAAAATTTTATACTTTTGATTTTTTCGAGCAGTCATATATTTAATTATTAATTATATATGGAACTATTTGAATTAAAATTTTTATTTACGTTTAATAATTTAATTAAAAGTACTGTAATTTTAAAATACAATAAAAATTTTTTTATCACACGATTGAGCATAATTTTGTAACACAAATTTATGACACTGAAGTCAGCTGACGTCTAATAATTTTCGGATTTTTTTTAAAACGATTTTAATTTTTGCTTCTAATATTTTTTCATTGATTATAAAAATTTCAAATAAATTATCAGCATAAAAATAAAGTTTAGTCCTTAAAAAATCCATAAAAAAACAACGTTTGTGGCAGATAAATTTATAAAACGTAACTTTCTTATGGGGGCTGAAAACCGGGGGCCAGTTTACTCAAAAAGAATTAAAATAATAACAATAAAGTTATTTACTGCTCGAAATTAGTGAATTAAAAAATGTAATTCGCGTAAAACAGCAACCTGTAAACAAAAATATAAAAAAAAATAATAAGCGCGGAGTTAATTAGTTAATTAATTAATTAAATAAAACAAACATATGATAATTAATAAATGTACACCCGGATCCATGACGTTAATCTGAAATATATACATATAATATATGTAAAAATATAATAGCCAGAACCAAGTGCTGAACAAAGCCCAGTAAGCGTCCACCGAGCAACGATAAACTCTACTGATGATTGAAATAATGACTTAATAAAAAAAAATAAATAAATATTAATTATTATTAATAGTTATTTGTAATTTGATAATGACAGTAATAATACTTATTATTAATTAAATGTTAACACGTGTGTTGTGAATAGTAAGTAGTGTGTGATACTTCCACCTGTGCCTTTAAAGACTTCCGCCATGCGACTACAATTACCTACAAGTGTGTACGAACAACGAAAAGTAACAAAACAAAACAAAAATAATAATAACAAATTGTGATTAATTGTAAACCATAACAATCACTGTTAAAAATTTTTATAAATTGAAAGCAAATTATTTGAAGTTATCAAAAAATTCAATTCAATAAGAAATTATAAATTATCTTATTTATATACTTTGAATTTCCAGGTTGAAAATGTCATGAAAATTATTATTACAATACTTTTTTTTTATACCATATTAATAATTATTTTTATATTGTCCGTAAGTCAATTTTATTTTCAACGACTTAAAATTTTAATATTTTTTCTGATAGTTCAAATTTCAGTCATAGGTCAGACACGAAGCTACGAAATAATTACTTTGTATTACTTAAAAAAGCCAAACTCTATTAAATAAAAGTTTATGAATCGAAAGGTGATCAGAATTTTCTCAATTTTAAAATTTACGGATAATTCTAAAATCCAAGTAGCACACTTTACTTTATGACATTTATAAGATGCCAGTTTTTAGACTAATTTTTGACATCGATAAGGCACCAATTTTAACAAAGCGATCAGAAATTTATATCACTGAAAAAATATCTGCTTAAATAACTTGAAACAAGTAGCGACAAAGATTTAATTACAAATAGTGATCAAGTACACGGAAAATAAAAAATAGTAGTGGCTACTCTCTGGGATAGTACTGAGTACTTTCTGTAAAAAAAAAATTTTAGACAGTACTGTATGCTATCTAGACTATATCCACTACTCTCTGGATAGTACTGAGTACTTTCCCGGACAGTAGTGGGTATAGTCTAGATAGTAGTAGATACAGTCTAGATAGCATACAGTACTGTCTAAAATTTTTTTTTTACAGAAAGTACTCAGTACTATCCCAGAGAGTAGCCACTACTATTTTTTATTTTCCGTGTAAGTCATCTAAACGATTTTTTAATTGAAATTATTTCTTTAGGACGGAAGAAAAAACACAAATTTTCATGATACTGAAGTTAGCCGACGTCTAATAATTTTTTGGTTTTTTTTTTAACAATAAATTATAAAAAAAAAAACAAAATTAAAAAAATTTGCATCTGTACGTTTAATTTATATAAAAAAAACTTGGCTTAAAGTTGTCTCTATGCTACTTAGGAAGTTACATATAACTCTAAAAAACACGAACAATTCAAAAATTCAAATTTCGAACACGATTTGCACATCCCTACGATCAATATTTATATAAAATAAATAATTTCCATGACAATTATTTTTAAAAATGTAAAAAATTTTGAACAGTGATGTCAAGTGACTGGATAGAGTTAATGGAGGGTAAATGTCTGATAATTAAACGTTAAAACGATAAATGTCCAATAATTGACTGGTAACTTGTTAAGTTTTTGTTTGTTTGTTTGTTGTATTTAATTCTTACCACACAAATTCATCAACGAATTTGACTTTCTTCCCTTAAAGTTTTGGTAAGTTGAGTATTTAGGCCTGCCTCTAGGCTGTTGCTGAGGCTCCTGCGTATCTGCAATATAATGCAATGTTTTTCGTTGTTACACTCGCAAGCCTTTTAACAACGTCCGGTACAATTTATATTTTATTTATTTATTTATTTTTTCACTTTCATCTCTCGCACAGATAAATTTATATGTAAATAAATATATTTATTGTTATAACTACCAGCCATTTCCAGGAATAATAAAAATAAATCGAGTTCGGTGCAGAACACATTGCAAAACAGCTTAAATAATTTGTGTCACTAGTTCTACTTAAACAATTAAATAAACAAAGTAAGTAATTGAGAAGATAAACAAACAAATGAAATAAAACAAAGGATTTTTTAAACTTGACTGTGACTCAGACTTAGAGCAGCATCCTGTGTAAGCTATAAATATTTAAGCAGACACTAAAAAAAAAAAACAAGTGTACGCTACGATCCAACTAGTATTTAAATTCTATTACTATTTTTAAACAATGAAATATATTATTAATTTTGGTTAATGGATAAATGATTTAATGGATCGTGAACCCACCTCGTGAAGTTTTGTAAGATCCCCGGCGGCCGAGTTGAGTTGAGCTTCGACAGGGAGAACAACCTCTACCGTCATCGGGTGAGTCTACAGAAGATACTAAAATAAGGGTAATAATAATAATAACTATTACAAATTCATTGTTATTTATGTATAAGTTTTTTTTAATATTACTAATAAATAATTTATAATTGCTACGACTATCTACAGCTAGAAAGTATTATTATTGTTAGATAGGATCGTGCTAATTAAATAAAAATAATGATAGTGTTAATAATATCGAGTAACGATGTTGGTAAAAAATTTATTTAAATAGTTTAAAGGCATTCTCAGACTGTAAAAAATTTTCGGAGTAAATGCGGAGCGGATGTGTTTATTTATTTAATTTCCTTCGAGTAAAATTGACTCCGGTAGTTTATTTTAATATTAAAACTCCGAATGCGGATTTAAATAAAATCCAGATCATTTCGAAATCACTATCTTGAAAAAACAGACTCCTTATTTACTCTGATTCTGATGCAGGCTGATTTTTTTAAAAATTACGGAACTACAAGTGAATTTGGATTTAAATAAAATCCGTAATCACTCTGACCCGTGAAAAGAAAAAATTTTAGAAAAAATGTCGAGTATTCTAAACTTCAAAATGTGACACGATTAACTTTTTGAAGGTTGTTAAAAATATTAAAAATTCAAAAGAAAAATCACTGAAAAAAAATGATAAATTTTATTTTTAAATAGAAAGTCGAAAAAACTACAAGAGTCTAAAAACGTTCATTTATAGTTAGTATTCATTGACAAAGTTTCGTTTGATTCCCAATTGATAACAACTGTAAGTAATTTTTTTTCAAATCTATGTCTCGGCGAAATTGCAATTACGTTTTTTTTTTAGTAATTAATTAAATTTTAATACCGTAATGACAGTTCAGTCATTTAATATTTTCCAAAGGTGAGGAGGAGACACTGTCTGAGAATACTCTTAATTACTGTGGGATTTAAATAAATTGTCCACTAACGAATGCCCTCGAGATAAAGATAAATGTTAGTAGATATTTATCGTTGGTAATGGAAAATATAAAAAAAATATATGTGTGATAGAGTGCGTGTTGTGCGTACCCTTGAGACTGCCACCCCTAGAGAAGAGGCCGGCTCGCCGGTCGTCGAAATGGGCAGCAGTAAGAGTGTCCTGCGAGCCTCTGAAGTAATCTCGTTTCATCGTTGGTGAGATCAGCGTCGCTATAGTCAGTGTGTTAGTGCCAAAATAAAAATAAAAACAATCAACTACTCGGATTTTCTAGCCTACTTTTTTTCTCAAATTTATACTCATTATTTAGCTCATAATTTATACTGTACTCCATAAAACAATTTTAATTTATAGATAAATAGTAAGCGAGAAAATCCAGAGCTTGTGATACTTTTGTGTAGTAGAGTTGTGAGAACAACTTTATAAATAAAAAAAATTATTGAAAGTTTAAAAAAAAAAAAATAAAAAAATGATTTTAAAATAATTTACACATGCAGAGTACGATGCAATTACATAACTTAATTAATAATAACATGGACGTTACTTTTGGATAACATTTATATTAAATCACAACAGACATAAGTACTTATATTTTTTTTCTTTTTGAATTTATTTGTTTAAGTTAGAAATAAATAAAAAATAAACTTACCTGTACTGAGGTTGGAGGAAGATCCTTTCTTCCCGCGACTAGGCGTCAGAGCTCCGGAATCGAGTTCCGAACTCTGATCAACGTGGATTGTTTTCGGTCGTGGACGAGCCGATGCAGTCTTATTACGTAGTTTAGGAGTTGGTTTTATGGCATTAAGAAGTTCTTTATCAATAACTTTACCCTGTAAAAAAATAATTTATAGCACCAGTCAATTGTGGAGCAATAAAATGTGTTCTGCTAACGCTCACTCGGTCTCAGCTGATTCACTCACGTAAAAATCATATTTACACATTCTAATATTCTCAACTAGAACCAAATTCGTAGCATTTGAAAAATAATTTATTAATTAATAAAACGAATTCAATTCTAAGTCATTTTTTTAGAAGTAATGATTGAAAAAAAAATTCTGTGATGTCCGTAAGTATGTACGGGTGTTGGTAAATGCGAAAATACTCGCCAATAAATTTATACTAAATATAAACTAGATATTAATTAGAAGCGGGCGGATTATTAATTTTCTAATCAACGAGTAATAAAACGTATGACTAAATAAAAACAAATAATTACCTCACGTTCAGCTTCCTCGATAGCTTTTTTCAATTTATGCTGTTCCAGAATCATAGCTCTTCTCTGTCGATCGTCTTCTTTCTTCCTCGCCCGTTCTTCTTCCTTCATTTTTTCCTGCTCTCGGCGCGCTTGGGCCTCAGCTTCTTTACGTTCTTTCAATTCCTCTTGCTGCTGCCGTCGCTGCAACGACAGCAGCATAATACGTTCCTTCTTACGTTCCATTTCGTCAATAGAATTGGGGTCGGGGTTGGCAAGCTGATTGCCGATAACCAGACCAACAGCACCAGCTGAATTCTGTCGGCTATCACTGTTAGTACGGAGTCTGTCTTCACGTGACCGCTGTTCTTTGTCTATCTCCCGACGCAACTCGCGGTCCCGCATCTCCTGACGATGATACTCGCGTTCTTCAGCTTGACGTTGACGTTCTCGATCCAAGTCACGCTGAGCTTCTTGCTGTCGTTGCCGATCTACAGCATTGGCTGGTGGAGATTCAGGACGCGCTGTAAAGTCTTCCTGTTCGATGAATGACGAAACAGTTCGTTCCTTTTTGGGTGATCTTTTCACTCTCAATGCAGGTTTTGGTTTCTTTGGCCCGTCGTTGTCGAATGATATATAAAATCCTTTTTCTCCAGCATCAGATGAGTCCAATGGTGTTATTTCCGGTGGTGAAATTGCTGATGTAGGTGACGGAGATGCTTCACGTAATGATGACGAATGAGGTTGAAATGAATTACGAGATATTGTTGTTTTTGTTGGTGATGCTATTCTGTATGTGCGACTTCCTGATGTGATATGTAGTCGTTTAATTCCTTGTGCGAAATCTTCATCATTACCTGAAATTTATTATTTATTATTATTATTATTAACATAAACGCTACTCTGTAAGCAGACAAAATTGCGGGTTCATCGTTTGTAATTTTTTTACATTTTACAACTAAGTCACTAATTATTCCGGCATATTTTTTACGTTGGTTTATGACGGCCCGATAATTATTATAGATTTTGTGGTGATATATTAATCTGTTTTTTTATTCATATATATGCGTATCAATAGATGATAAACATAGAAATCCAGATAACTCGGCTTCCTTAGAAACCCAGATTCTTATACAAATTTCCCACAAAGAAATCCATATATCTAAGCTCCTATATGGGAATCCAGGTACACACAGTTTCCTAAATGGATTTCCCATAAGAATATTCAGATATCCGTGGTTTCTTATATAAATCCATAAACTCCTATATTAATTTCTATGGATTCTTATAAAAATCCATACTTTCCTACATGAATTCCTATGGGTTCCCATGCAACCACATGGATTTTTTTATAGAGAATTTTAAAATTACTCCATAAATTATTTTTAATCATTTTTTTACCTAGTAAAATTAAATAATCAACTATTTAAAAATTTACATTGATCATAATCTCATACTTTTTTCGTCAACTAAACATTTAAAAACTCGTTCGCGGACTTTGAAAATTTAAAAATACTTTTCAAGGCATGATACTTAATTACAAGTCAACATTTTAATTTTAATTATATTTTTAAAAAGTAGCGACTCTCTAAATGTTAAATTATTTATTATATATAAATATACCGTACCAATAAATGATATATTTTGTGGTTCCATGTCGTCGGCTGGTGGCGCTGGTACAGGAGCATGAATATTAATATTATTTTGACGTTTATCCGTAGGACTCTCACAAGTAATCGGTACATGATGTACTGTTGATTTTTTAGTCTCTGGACTTTCGTTTATCAGTTGACTTATCCGATGAACCTGAAAAAATATGTACAATGTACTATTAATTACTACTCAAATCACAATTATTAACTAACTAAATTTAACAAATAAATATCATGTAAAAAACCATTTTCTTCCACATTTTCACGCCAGTAATTTTATAAAACCGATTATTGAATGAATAAATAAGAGTAAATGAGCGACGAACCTCAGTGGTATAATTGTACGCAGAATAGGTTGAAGTGTTTGATAAAAATAAATGCATATTATTAAGATAAATAATTATTAAAATAAGTACAAGAGTAGTAACAGACGGTCAAACTGTTCAGTGGGTCGAGATCAAACTGTAGGAGTGTTTTTCATCAGGTAAGCTGGATGGAGAATACAGTGTGTGGGAAGAGACTGCCATGTTCGGTGACAACTCAAGTCTTAAAAAGGCGCATTACATCATCAACTGGTTTTAGCTTTGCTAACTCTTGTACATACAAGATTTTCAATACTTGAGTATTCTGTATTAACAGTATACAGTACGTATATTAACAGCGATGATGTCTCTACCAACACATGAGCAACTGTCTGAGACCTTTAAACCTCTCACTGGGATAATTATTTTTAATTTAAAATAAAACTACTGGGATATCTTTCAATTCATTTTTATTTACGCGAAACTTTACTTTTTTCGACACTCCCCCACTTCCTCACACTGTCACATTTCCTGCGACCCCCCTATCAATATTCCGTCACATTAATAGATCTCCCCCCCATTATAACGGAAATATTTATATATTTAAAAATATGAAACGAATGACTTTTTATCGCAACAAAAAAATAAAATTAAAAAATAACAGAAAAATTAGCAGGATTGTCTGGTGAGCTGCGAACGTCGTTTCCTTAGACCTTCTACCCCCTCCCCCCTCCGTAACAGCCCCTAATATATGAGTAAATAAATAAATAGTAATTAAAAGTAAATACTTACGGCATTACGATGTTGAGGACTAGCAGCCGTAGGTTGGGTTTGATTAAAAAGTGCAGCTGACGGATAATTAGATATTTGTTGATGCATTTGACTGTTGCAGAGACTGTGGTCACCACCATTTATATACCTCGGCTGATACTGCTGTTGATCTTGCGTGTTGTCATGCAGAACAAAGCCCTTTTGCTGAGGCAGAGCACCACTACCCCAAGTCCTTGTGTCTTGATACAGACGAGGATCTTGCTGGTATATAACAGAAGCTGCGGCAACTGGCTGGGGGCTGTAATGCGTGTCCACAACCGGTTGTTGCTGATAGTGACCCACAGAGGCCATTTCGTTAACCAAATTTTGTTGCTGTGCCGGTCGGCCCCAGGTTCTTCTCTGCATTTGCTGCGGCTGGTCATGCAAGTAAAATTGTCCGGGTTGCGGGTCTTGAAGTCGCGGAGTCATTGGATTTATCGGCGGCATGCCGTAGCTCTGAAGATGCTGCTGACTTAAGCTCTGGAGCTGTTGCAATTGCTGGTGAATTTGGTGTTGCTGCTGGGTCATCAGATGCTGCTGTTGAATTTGGTTTTGCTGGCTCGCTAGACGCTGAATGTCTGCTTGGATTTCACTCAAGCTGGAGTTCATGCTACAGTTTTATGACAATTGTTAATTTAAATTCAAAATTTTTTTAGTTTTTATTAATGATAAGAGTAATTACTGTGATATTGATTGCTGGCATTGATCAAAATCCATATTCTCAATGTCAGGAGTACGACGAGTTTCAGTAAATGGCGCGCTACCATCTTGCTCCAACCACTTGTGCTCGACATCATGAATATCTTCAGTAATTTCCTTCAGTAAATAATTATAAATTAATAATAATTATATGTCATTATTATTTTTAAATAAATGGATCACATTATTGGTTAAAAAATTATTTTAGAAATTTAGAACTCAAGGACGAATTGCATTATTTTTAAACTGAAAATTTTTATTTGTATTCTAATTGATTGTAATTATTGTTACTATTATAATGCAATTAAATTTATTTAAATTAACGAGTGACGTAATTACAGCTAAAAAAATTTACTAATGCAATCACACACTCACGAAATTATTAATCCAACTGAAACTTTTATCATTTAGACGTAACAATGTTAAGTCCACAACGACATTTCAAGATCATTTATCTTTGTGTTTGATCAATATCTGGTATTATATTGAGTACATATTTTAAAATAATTTAGCTCGGCTGTTTTTATTTTATTAAACTTGAAATACTCGTCACGAATATAATCTCTTAAGCTAATTAGTAATTAAATTTAATAAATTAAATTTATTTATCAAAAAATAATGAAATTAAAATTAAAAAAATAATAAAAAGCCCAACAAAAAAAGAAAATAAATAAATAAACAGAATAAAAATAAAAACCATCACCAAAAAAAAAAACTATCCATTCTCAGCCATAAAATATACAGTGATGACAAAATAATTACCGTGCGCTTTAGCTAATTGTAGAAAATAAAATAAAAAAAAAAAAGCTATTAGGAGAATAAATTAAATGAAAACGCAGTATCGTACCTTCAATGAAAAAGGACGCTGCGGTTTTTCTTGGGCGTTTTGTTGCGATACCGATGACGTAGTCTCGGTAACACTTGTTGGGGTATCACCAGCGGATCCAGAGGACAATGGAGTAGGAGGACCATGCTCCACAGGACTGTCACCGCCGGATGTTGATGAGGAAGGAGATTTAACCTTACCCTGTAACCAGCCCAACCACCGTGCCTTGTTATATACTCACACCCCACCACCAAGTAACACGTCCAAATAATACCGCAGCCAAGTTTATTCACTTTTACATTTAATCAATTAATTAATTAATTAATTGATTACTTAAATAATTTATCAAAAGCGACAACTTTTACTACAGCGACTACTAAATATTTTACGGTGTAAAACAAACGTGCTGTCTAAATAGTTTACTAATTCAATTTTTTAATTTGGGATTTTTGCTATCATTTTTTTTTAAAATTTATTTTTTTAAAAAATGCAAAGCAAATTTTACTACACTTGGCTTTGGCGACTAAGGAAAAATTATAAATAAAATATTGATTAATTAAATAATTAATTAATTAATTAATTAATTAACAATTCATGCAGCCTGGACCAATTTAAATAATTTACTTAACTATGAAAAAATGAATATTAACTTTTACTGTACACTAAAAATAAAGAGATTATTTTTTTTAAATGCGTGAAAAATTAAATTTTTATTATTTTTAAAAAATTATTGTGTTAAATTTATATTTTTAAATTTTCAGGACAAAATTCACTCATGTCAGTAATAACTGTAAGGAAATTTTTAAATTTAAAGATTCGTATTCTCTAGTGTACAGTAGAGTTTTAATAAAATAATAAATAAAGTTGATAAGTGCATGATTTCGTGATACAATAAACGTTTTTGTACATCCGACACGCACTTACCGCAATGCAAAACTGAAATATTAGAAACATAATTGCATTACAATTGATTAGCAAAACATACAATTAAATTTAAAAAAAATTTTAATTGACGAATATTAGATTTTTAAAATTATACGAGTTTGGACAGAAAAAAAATTACTTGAATTATTTTTTAGTCACAGAATTATTATATTTATTATTTATAAATATATTAACCTTCGTCACTGCTTGAAGAAAAGCCGCTTTTCCAACTTTCTGCCGCTGTTTCGATACAACAACTTCCATTTTTCTTTTTTCATTTTCAATGTGCCGACGTTTTTCCTCTAACTTCATTCTTATGTTGTTTATTTGCGAGGCATACATGATTGTATTGCCCCCATTTTCATCTAAAAAATAAATATTTATTAACTCAAATTTAATTCCCTTAGAAATTAACTTTAGATACCAAGTGGATATCGAAAAAAAATTGTTTTATTTTTACTGATAAAATATTGATTAAAATTAATTTATTAGTAATTATGAATTTAAATAAATTACAAGGCAATCTATAAATATTTATAGATAAGTTAAGGCGATTCTTAGACAGTGCCCCCACCCCACTTTTTAAAATTATCAATGACCTTGAACTGTCATAATCATATTAAAATTTTATTGATTAATTGAAAAAAGGACATCGTACTTATAATTTTTAAAAAATTACTTCCTGTTGTTATGAATTAGAAATTCACTAAAATTTGTTACATAAATTTTAGCCAAAAGTTTGACATTTAAAATTATAATCTATTCAAAATTTCGCGGGAATTTTTTAAAATTAATTAACTAAATTTTAATGCAGTCTGACAACACAAGGCCATTAAATATTTTTAAAACGTGGGAGGGGGAGAAGGTGCCGTCTAAAAATGGCCTTAAGAAAAAAAAATAGTTTACCAGTCGATTGTTGTTCCAATTGTTGTGATTGTTGTGCACTCTGCTGTTGCCACGTTGTCGTGTTGGGCAAAGTAGCAAATGTAGTTTTCTTCTCACCAATTCCATTGCCGTTACTTTGTCCATATTTTTTATTATTATAATTTATTTTGTTACCACTGAGTTCATGATCATGATCTTGTTGCTCAGTGTACTTGAAATTAATACTTTTTTCCGAACTATGTTGGGTCAAATTCGCAAAACTCGACATTTTAGTAGCACTAGCTGATGTGTTGGCTGTTGATGATTTTATTTCGCTGTCAGCGTTATCATTATTATCCGTGGAATGTAAAATATTTTTGTGACTTGAGTTATTCAAACTGGAATTAGATATCTGCCGACGTAATCTCGTTGGTGGCTCGTCGTTGGCGTAACCATTGTCAGATAAAATGTTCTGGACATCGCTACCGTAAACATCTTGGACACTCGAGCGCGCTGGAAGCGTGGGTTCTGTGGCAGTACGCTTACCCGTGTGCACTAGCTCTTTATCGGGATTTCTCACACACCCAAAGTTGTGTAAATTGTCCTGAGATCCACCGAAATTTTCAATTGTCAATTGAGAATCATCTGTCACACTGTTACGTCGCGAACGTCTTCCTGCGTATGAACTTCTTCGTTGATCTTCCCAATTACTCGGCCGTCCAGCAGCTGTACTATTATATCTATCATCTATTACAGAACTTAATGTCGGTATACCACGATTCTTATGTACTATAAAATTTTCTTCTGATCCACCACGTCTGTAATTTATTTATTGAGTTATTTACTTCAAAATTTTAATTTAACAAGTAGTAAAAAATATTTATCGTATCGAATCGAATAATTCAAAATTTACGAATAATCAAAAAATTTTATTTTCAACGAATTAAAATTTTAATATTTTTTCCAAAAATTTAAATTTTTGCCAGAAGTAAATAGAGCTCAGACACGAATTTACGAAAAAATTATTTATTGTTACTTTAAAAACCAAGCTCTCAATTAAATAAAACTTGAACATTTTAAAGCTTATCAGAATTTTTTCGATTGAAATCGAGTAATTTTGAAAGATACAAATAATTGAAAAATTTTTTTATAATTATAAAATTTACGAATACTTTGAAACTTTTCAAATAATTAGGAAATTCGAAATGATACTGAAGTTAGCCGACAGTATAAAAAAAAAAATATTCAAAAAATTGCACCTATAGTTTTTTCAATTTTCTACATGTGTATATTTTTAGTTTATTTTTCTTACGATTGATTTGTTGAAAAAAAAAAATAAAAAAATTGTTAATTGTCTGCTAATTTCAGGATCATAATTCGAATCATTCGATTCGATTCTACTATTTTAAATATCATAATTACTTGGCTAGCTTATGAACTTAATTATTGAACAAAAGAAAATATAATACATTACCTCTCATCATAAGAATGACTTTCAGCAGTTTGTTGAAGTGACTGTGATTTCCTTACAGAACTTGATGGTATAGGTTTCGCAACTGAAAAATTTAATGATCCATTTAATATTTTTTTTTTTACTACCAAGTGAAAGTTAACGTATTACCAAATTTAATTCATATAAAAAAAAATTCAATGCAAGTATAGTAAATAAAGATTCTAGTAATTACTCAACTAATTATTATCTATAAAAAAAAATTATATTAATTTGCTTACTAGTATCTTTATTATTTAATAAAAAATAAAAAGCCTGTATAATATTAAAAAAAAGCTTAAAATTTTAATGCTCGTTAATTTAACAAGCAAAAAAATTTATTTAAAAAAATTTTGAATTAACTATAGCTAACACGCAGTCGATAAATCTAAAACTGAAACACAAAATGTACACAATGATTATAAAAAAAATAAATATTAAATAAAAATACATCGCAAAAAATACTAACTAACGAAAAATGAAGTGGACCTGATGATTAAACGCATTTACTCCTAATTGGCAATTGTCGTAACAACAAATAAATAAAATGGTGATGAGTAATGACGGTCATTTGATAAGACAAATCGACATGCACAAATAAAAATAACCAACAAGCGAAAATAATAATTAAGTAGCAATAAAGTATGAATCGCGTTCTTGGTATCGAGTATTATTGATATTTATTTCCATCACTTTTATGTCTCTCATGCATACTATACTCTCATTGTCATATGAATCAGCACTTTCCATGATGATATAGATTTATATATATTTAGATTGATATAGATATATATTATATGCAAATCATACTTGATTAATATATTAGTAGCAAGCGGTGCGCCGAAAATTTATTTCTCTTCTCATTCAAAACATAACATCAATTCTTTTGATTAATACCACAATTTAAATGCAAATACTTGAAGCCATTCTCGGACAGTGCCCCCACTTTTTTTAAATATTCAGTGACTTAATTGTAATGACCGTATTTAAATTTTGATAGTTAATTAAAAAAAAGTTCATGCGTTAATTGGAAAATAAAGAACGCAGTTGCAATTTCGCCGAGACATAGGTTTTTGTTATAGTTGACATCAATTAGGGGTAAAACGAAATTTGGAAAGTAAATTTCAGTAAAATCATGTCGAAATTGTAATTAAAAATTTCAAATTTTTATGGGTAAAATTTACCAAATTTCGTTTGACTCCTAATTGATAACAACTGTGAGTATTTTGTTTTTCTATATCCCTGCAAAATTGTAACTGCGTTGTCCTCTTTTCAATGAATGCTTTAATTTTTTTTTAATTAATTAATAAAATTTCCAAACTCTTAAGACCTTGCAAGGTCATTGAATATTTAAAAAAAAATGGACGCACTGTCTGAGAATGCCTTTAACGATTTTAATTTACAATACGTAAGTAACGAAATTATTAAGTCTGTCGGCATTTAAAATTAAGATCCAGCAAATAATTAGATAAATTTTAATTAAATAATTATAAAATAATTAATCACAAGACAGAATAATTTAATTTTTTGTCTATTGACACCACAAATATTTATTAAAATGGAACGTTATCTGTTGGTTTCGAAAAAAAATTTAAACTGGGTTAATTAGATCACATTTAATTGAAATTAAAAATAAATATGATAGTATAAGTAATAAATGATCTAAAAAAAAAAGAATGAATAGACACAGCCAAAGATAATTGATTAATTGCATTTAAATCATGGCTTAATGGGGAATAATTAGTGATAATAATTGATAATGAATAAAAATGACAGATCAAGTTCTCCCAGTTATTTGGAGCTTGAAGAGAAGAGAAGACAAGACAAGACAAGACACATGTCCTGTTCTACAACAAATTATAGAACCGTGGATGGCGATGAAAAAAAATAACACGATGAAGAGGAATTAATTTTAAAAAAATAATAATAAACCACCTAAGATAGTTATTAAAATCTCTGATTTTTTTAATCGTTGGTTTATAAACCGATACCTGTGAAACCTGGCGCGGACACAGAGAGGTTGCTTCTCAGATCAGGAATTGGAGCTATAGCCTGCGGTAGACTTCGTTTATGAGCTACCCCGTGGCTATTGCGCGGGCAAGCTGATTATTGTCACACCGTCACACATTTATTTGCAGTTAATTGTTTTGTATCAATATTTATTGTTCATTGAGGATTGAGTTGTGGTGGTGGACGAGAGAAGAAGAAGACGGACACATCAATTCAGTTGTTGTGTTCATATCAAGCGTCAAGAAGATTTTACCATAAAAATATACGGTTATATAATAATTGTGTTTAGTTTTTAAATTCATTTTTTTTTTTTTGCTCTTTTAACGCGACTTATACTTATTAATTTACTTTTAAAAATTAGTCAACACTCATACACTGCTAATTTCGTACGAATGTGTATTGACACTGATAAAAAGCGAAATTTTATTACGATTATTCAGTAAACTTTTTTTTTTTTTTTACAAAAGGTTTTAATAAATAATTGCATTTAAAAATTTATTAAATAATTGTTTACTCAATCGTAATAAAATTTTATGAATAAACTTATAATAACGTAAATTATATAATATTAATTTATATGCATGTATATATATTTATATATGTATACATACATAAAGAGCAAGATAAATTTAGTGTAAATAAGTGTGCGTAGCCTTCACCGATCATACAGTATAGTAAAACCGTCACCCATGTGGAAATTATAATAATATTGTTATAATAACAACAATAATAATAATAATAATGTTAAATAAATACAATAGTAAGTTATGCCATTGAGGCGTTAACGTGTTTACTCGGTGCCGACTTACGCAAGTACTCACATCTTTATATAGTGAGTTAATTTTTTCTTTCAATTTATCTTTACACTAAAGTTTTATTTATTTATTTTAATAATAGTAATAATATAAATGATAAAGATAATTATTTATTTGTTTATAGTTGAATATACTTATGATTCGAGTGGAAATAATTCATACCATCGAGATACTGCATCGCTCTTTCTTCTCCGGGATAACGCACACATTTAACGGGATGTATCTCAAGTACGTTGTACATGTCCGCAAGAAAAACGAGTAAATTTTGTTTCATAGATCTGTAATTTAAATAAATTTAAGTATTAATTAATTAAATTAATTATTTAATTAAATAAATTAAAGGAACACTTTTTGTAAGTTAAAAAAATAATTTAGTCTAAAGATTGTAACTTTGGTTATAATTTTTCTAATAAAATATAATGGATGCGGATAAATTTTAAAGTAAAGTGAAGAAAAATGGAATTTAAACTTTAAGATATTAAAAAGTTTGAAGTTCACAACGACTTTAAGTTAAAGATATTCTGGTATGAAAAGATTTATTAATTTTGTTAAAAATTTAGTCATAATTGAATGATGATAATTAAAATAAAATAAAATATTTACCCTCTCATGTAAGTGACATCCTCAGGTTGCATATGAAAAATAGAGTAGGGCAAGCATCTTATGCAAAAATTATGAACAAGTGAAAGATTGTGGAGTGCATCGGCGACAGAGGGTCTTTTCGACACTTTGATATCCATCCAGTTGAGCTCGCCGGGACAGTAGAAGGCCACAACGGCGGCCAAACCCACACCGTCGCACAAAGACTGGAAGTCCTTGGCTGGAGGTAATTCAGGCAGTCGCGTCTTGTCTCCGGCGCCTTCTTCCGTTTGTATTTTAGCGATTAATGCATGCGAGGCATGACTTATCCACATAAGTAAGCCCTTTTCATGGTCACTAGGTACTTCAACTTCTGGTTCGGGATCAAATCGTCGAATCGCCGCTACTACACGGTCTCCTGTCACTACTTCCTTTGCATACAAGACCATCAATCCTTCTATCACAGCCATATGTGCAGACTAAAATTTTAAAAATTTTAATTATTACAAATTACAAACAGTTAATAATAATAATAACAATTTTATTGTTAAAACATATATTTGTTTTGATCGTTACTTATAATTCGGGTATAATTAAAGGTACACCCCATCTTTATCAGTATTTTTTGTTTGTTTTTATAATCAGTTTTGTCTAAAAGTACTGTTGAGTTTCCTTTATCTGAGCATATTATCATTAGAGCTTGATTATGTTTTTTTAATTTTCAGATATTATATATACCTGAAGATCATTTCCGAAATCTCGTCATCCAGTAGATTTTTTACTTTATTTTTTTTTCTTTGCGCGAAAAACGTTCTGATCTTCAGTTATATGATATTATAAGAGTCTGAATCTGTGACTTTGTTTTTATTATTGTAATCATCGTTTGTATTGATTGATTTGTTGATAAATTTGTTATGTTCAGTAGTTCTTGAATTTTCATTAATAAAATGTACATTTGCTTCGAGACCAGTAATGAAATCATATCGTGGGAATGTTTGCAGTAATCTGTACTATGTTTTAGAACTGATTGTTAAATTTTGCTGATACTTTCTGGTACTGATAAGGAGCAGATGTGCTTTTAATTACACCCGAATAATAACAATAATAATTACCATTTTCAATGGTGAATTTTGAATAAGAATTGTCTCAGTTAGTTGAGAATTATTAGGCTCGGCCACATAGACGCCTTTCCTCGCCAGCGCTTGTAATATTCCCCAGTGATTTTGATTGTGGTAATTTGGGTCCGAATAAATATTCGCCAATGCAAGACAATAGAGCTCAGCATTTGATAACGCATGGACAATCTGTGGTTTCAAATGCTCTTGTTCCTGCATAAAAACATAAATAAATATTTATTCAATTAATAGATTAAACAGTAGCCAGTGTAACCATTACTTAATAATTTTAAAACGGTACTATTGATTCGGACGGGTCACTTGGGAGGTTGGATAAACTACTGGATAAGAGCCAAGATGATCAGTGATAGTTTCATGGCATGAATTTTTTATACCACACGTTTCGAGTAAGTTTACTATTTATAAGAGACTTTTAGGAAATACAATAGTTACAATTTAACTGGTGTTTACTGTATGTACTCCTTAAAGTACATTTATTATATATATTTATATTCATTTATTAACGAACCTTAAAATCACTTGAAACATTTAGAAGTTTAAGACTTAAATAAAACGTCTTTTCATACAAAACATTTAAATAATACTGTCTCCATATTAAATTATCTAAAATAAACATTAGATAGTTTGTTATTGATAGATTTAAATACTCACTATTGATGACAATATGACTGACTGATTATTTACTATACGAAGAGACATATTAGAGAGCAAACGTAAAACTAATTCGATTGGTTTAATTGGATCAACGCCAACCGGACGAGGTCACACGTGGGTGCAACATGTGCACTATTACAAAGTGAAAAACTTTTTTTTCATTTATTTATTCATTAATATTTTTTATTTACTCGTTTAATCGTTTGACATTTTTTCAACAATTTTTTTTCACGCAGTGATTACGGATTTTATTTAAATCGAAATTTACGCCGTCACTAAGAGCTCCGGAGTTTAAAAAAATTTACTTTGCATACGGAGTAAATAGGGAGTTTGTTTTTTCAGCTGAGTAATTTTGGAGTGACGCTAATTTTATTCAAGTCCGCATTCGGAGTTTTAATATTAAGATAAACTCTTTTTCGGAGTTAATTTTACTCTAGGGGAATAAATACTACGGATTTAAACCGCGTTTACTCTACAAATTTTTCACAGTGTGCTAACATACTAAGGTTTAAGTCTTTTTTAAGTATTATTACTTATCCACTTTTTTTTTTTAAACCAAGTTTATGTAATAATAATAAAAGATCAATCGCTTAGGAACAAATATTTAAAGTTTATCTTGATTTTATTGCTCAAGTTTCACTTGCTCTTTTGATGTTAAAAAAAATACACTTTCCAACATACTCAACAGGTTTTTTTTTACACGGTGAGAAAACTTGTTATAGTGGCGGACTTAAAATAATTGTAAAAACGATAAAATTTCTTGCCAAGAATTTATCATTTGATAAAAATTATTTTCAGTTTTAAAAAATCTTTGATATAATGAATTTTTTTTTTTTTTATTATTGTTGTTACACAAAAAATGTACATTTAACAAAATAGTGGATCTTATTTTTCGTATACTTGAGATTAAAAAATAAAAATCTAAAAAAAAATTTCTTACCTCATGATCACGATAGTAAGGCTCGCGAAGATTGTCGGGCACGCGATTGTTGTACGCTTTCGAGAGGAGCCATTTCACGGAGGCACGTTGTTTGGCCTGTAATAAATAAATAAATTATTATATATCAACAATTAAATATAAATATTGAAGACAGTAATTTATTTAAATTTTATTTCCATTCGTGGTGGTGATTGATAACTAAAGATAATTATAATAATTAATATAAGGAATAAAAAAATGATTGTTAAATATTTTTCCTATTTTTGGCTGCAATTAGGCTGGTTGTCTATTGATAATAAGAAGTTATTAGTTGATAGCACATTTTATCTCTGTACTTAGACAATTCGAGACTTTTTGGATTAAATGAGACGTATTTATTACGGGTAGATCCATACAAAATGAAATTATTATAGGTACTGTTATGTCAGTAATTTTTATCAGAAGTTTCTGATAACAAATTTTAACTTCTGGAATTCGCTGTCTAGAATTATAATTTCAGCTGAAATTTTGAGTACTTTTTAAAACTTATGTTACAAATATTCAATGAAATTAGAGAAAAATGGTTAAATTGCGATCATAAGTATGTGTTAAATTGTCATTGTGTGTCAATAAATTTGATGAGAGATCATTTTTTTTTTTTTTTTTTAATTAGCTTTGAAGGGTTTTTTCTAACCAATGCCACTTATGGGGTGAGTGTGCTAGTAATTGAACACTTAACCAGTGAATGAGCGGTCGTATTTTTGAATATTTAAATATGAAAGGATACAACAAATTTATAAGAATTTCTAAAAGTTGTCAATCAAAGAGCTAGGAAGTATTTTTTTACCCGACTATGGCGAAGCAAAAAGGAGGGTTATGTAATTGTGATTAAAGCCTAAATGATGGAGGTAAAAATTAAATAATGTTCATTCACTGGACCGATCACCCTACACGAGAAAACATTCTACTAAAATTTACGATGTTAACATCGTAATCGTGGACTAGACTTTCATTAGCGTCAATTTTTAAATGTCTTATTTCAAAATTTACTATAGTCTTTGTTAAAATTACGATGTAGGTTATATTCTTTACTATATAACATCGTAATTTTAACAAAGACCATGGTAAATTTTGAAATAAGAAGTTTAAAAATTGACGCCACTAAAAGTCTAGTTCACGATTAAGATGTTAACATCGTAAATTTTAGTATAATTTTCTTTCCGTGTACTTATTTTCACAGTTTTATATTAGGGTAGAAGGAGCATTTGTGACCACTGTTTCTTTTTTTCGACATCTAATACTTTATTTTAATTAATGAGAAGGTATAAAAAAACATTTTATTGTAATAACGCGATAAAAGTATCTTCGAACACAATTAAAAAATTAATTATGTCACTGTATTTTACAAATGATTTTCCAAGTACCCACAACTGGCCTTAAAGTAGTCAAAAACGGTACTTGGACTCTATATCTTACACTTTTATAGATATTTTTAAATAAGTATGAATAAATAATTAAATAAATGATATAGAGTAGAAATAGTGTGACTTAATTATTATACCGATCATAGATTAAGACAATTGGGGTCAAAAGCATGCAGAAAAGTTGGTAAAGGGGGTCGCTGTTTTAATAGAACATATACGATTATTATCGATCCAATAGCAGGAGTTCGCGTTTATAAATCGGCGTGAATATGCGCAGATATTGAATTTAATCAGATAGCTAATTAATTATTTTTGCTTTGAAATTAAAATTTTAATTTTAATGAAAGTTGTTTGAATATATTTAAATTAAGTGATGATTAATTTTACTTTTTATTAATTTTTTCAAGTTACTGAAGAAAGTTAGTAAATTTCTATTGATTAATAAAAATAATATTTTGTAAATGATAAAATAAAAAATAGATCAAACAGGATTTATTATTTATAGTTATTGTATATATTTATCATTTGGTCGTGGCTGACTGGGTGAGTTTGACTTTGAAAGCGTGCAGGTCGCTGAAAACGGGTCAGCAGATTGGAGTTACTTGTGGCCTATCAAGTTTTTACAGACAATACCATAATTATAAAACTTAACGCAAATGAAAATTTATGAGGCCGATTCATGTCTGCTCGACTTTCAATTTTAATTAATATACAATTTCTAAAATGTCTCATTCTCATTAATCATTCTTCGTTATTTTTATTTTACTACTTGACTTTTATAGTTCAATTACACTTATACTAAAAAAATTATTAAAAAAATCATAAAGAAGAAATTTTTTTTTTTGTAACAAACTCCATGCGATCAAAGACTCAAACTATTTTAATTTATTATGCTGAGAATAATTAATTTACTAGATGCTGAAGGATTTAAAAATTCAATTTCAAAACATAAAGGGCAAGTATTTTAATTTATGTGCTCAATGTGAAGAAAATCTTGCATTCATTTCAATGAAAAAAAATTTTTTATATTTGAAAATGCAAATAAAAAAATTATCATCATAAAATAAATATAAAAATTTATAAATATATCTATATAAAAATATGTAACCGATCCATAAAATGAAAAAATTACAGTAAGGCATACGTCATCCGTGAAATTGCAGTAAAAAATAATCTTGTCCTTGACGTAATAAAAAAATATTTCCCTTGATATAAATAAAATTTTACGAAATTGAAATTTAGTGTAATAAAAATTTGATTTATTTATAGTATAATATTCATCATACATATTTGTTGCATTACTTTCGATCGATATTGCATTTATATTATTACAATTTCGCATGAATGAACTCTAGAAGCCGTAACGGATGATTAAAGTCACTAATGTTCACCGTCACCTTGGTTGTTATGTGCAATACTAGTAACGTAACTCAAATTGTTATACACTACTAATATATATACTAGTAAATGATACAGAGGGTTTTATGTATGTTACTTAATTTGCAGTAATAGTGATACTATAAAAAGACACGTTGTCACCGTTAACTGACGACAATCGGGAAGGGCGTCACGGCAAACGATATACAAACATTGCATTACGATATCAAGATAACCCGATCCACTATATATATATATATATATATGTCGGAAAGTCAGTATGAGCTTGGGCATTATTCAGAGTATTGGTCTCATTAGTAAATACTACTCATTTTGATCAGTTATAAACAAATAATAATTATGCAAAACAGTGATTTAATATTAAAAGTATTGTTCAAAAATAATGATATTTAGACTAGTAATATAATAAAGATAGTATTGCAGAAATATCAAAATGCACTAAGTACTAATTAATGCAATATTTGATTATGCAGGAAATTATATTAATTATAATACACGACGGTCTGATAATATTCAAATAAAACCGGATCGAATAATTTACAAATACTATGGTAAACTCGGCTCGAGAATGAATCTACGGTCGACAGGAAAACTTGTACTTGCACGATGAATGCTCGATCAGAACTAACTCAACTAGTACCAAACTCTATATTTGTTAAAAAACTTTTTGTCAAAATATTCAAAAAAGGACAACCGTCCTATATTATCTTACAATCTTTTCCTCTGTGTCTTACTATACCCATCCTGTGAACGTGGCTACGTTTGGTGAACAAATGTCACAGCGAGTCTAAGCCTCTCGCAATAAACATAACCTGCTCGTCGTAAACAACTAGAACTTAAATTTTATTATTCAATTGCTTCTACTCTACCTTTACTTTTACTGATCTTAGTTGGCTTTTGACTTTAGCTTATATACGCATCAGCCAATATTATTGTTTATGACATTTCTAATTACTTGGTTATGTGGGCGAATTTATTGCTTTCGTCAACATGACAATAACACAAAATAATATTTTAATTATATCAATTGTTATAACTTAATCATCCCAACATAATATAATTAACTGTCGTAAAAAACAAGTGTTAATTAGGAATCATTGAGAATCGAATCATATGACGTACACAAAGTCACAGGGTGGTAATTTTGCGATGTTCACAGAAATACATGGAAAGTTTGCTAACAATATTTGATGGTATAAATACAAGAGACCGTAATGAAATAAATTCAAAGGCACTTTGATCGTTGAGTTGTCCACACTCGTCTTCATTCCTACCGAGGAAACATAAGTTACTATACTTGTATAAGTCTATTATAAATTAATTAAAATAATTATCATAAGTGGAGAAACCAACTTTGGGAAATTTTAACGAAGAATAAAGTTCCAAATTATTGTATAACTGAGAAACAACAAATAAAGGTTACAGACTCTAAAACGTTGAAAATATGGACTCAAAACGAGAAAATTGCCAAACTGACGTAGCAAAAATAAATGTCAATGATGACTTGTGTATCAGTAGCGGTTGTACTAACCACATGTCTAATGAGAAAAATCTGTTTAAAGAGTTTACGGAACTCAACACTGAATTAAAGTTAGCTAACAACGTTAGTACAAGTGTTCCGGGATTAGGAAACGTTAATGTTATGGTTGATACAGAAGAAAATAATCATCAGACTATTTTTCAGAATACATTATACGTACCAGATCTACATACTAATTTATTCTCAGTGACAAAGGCAACAGATAATGGTTGTGAAGTGACATTTCGTAACAATGATATGGTTGTAACTGATAGCACTAAAAAAGTAATATTACGTGTTTATCGGAAAGATAATTTATATTATGTGCGAAAAAGTACAACCAGCCAAGTAACAGAAGTTGATTCTGAAGAAGTATCCTACGCTACTATTTTTTAGAGATGTTGATAGTAGACACATACAATATACGGTAAAAATTTTACACTACTTTTTATTTTTCCTGCACATTGCGTTTTACTATGGAACATATTACCAGTGAACTATATTTACTTACTACTGGATTCTACAACAGTTCATAGTAAATTAAGTTGGGAGTGAAGTTAGCTGTAGAACACTACAAAAAATAAAATGCACCATAGTAAAATGAACTGTGGCAACTTTGATATTATTACAATAGAAATTTATATTTTTCTTTTAAGAGCTAGTTTTTCAAACCGGGTTTGTCGCTAATATATATATTATTAATAAATAGATATACTATCAATACTAATTAAACCCCGGATAAAAATAAACTCGGTTTGAAAAACTGCAAAAAACCATGGTTTTCAGATTTGGACTTAGAATTTCGAAATTTTTATTATTTTTCGCTAAAGTTTCATAATTGTGATTCCGACCAGAATGACATCTAGATTAAGACTAATTAAAAATTTTTGATTTCAGATGTCCTCAAGAGTCAAAATCACCCAGGCCATCCACGCGCTTTTTTTTTTTTTTGAGGTGCCAACTTCAAATGCTAATGTCCTTATATAATTAAGGCCATAGATTTATTAATTGAAGTAAGACTAACCCATTCTTCAATATTAACAATATTCAATAATGTACTCGATAATTTATCATTCGTAATTGACTAAAAAATGTTCTTGAAGATTGGAACGTTTTTCGCGCAGCAAAAACAAAAGAAAAAAATTGAAAAATGAAAAGTCTACTGAATGGCTAGATTTCTTAAATGTTTTGCATACAGGATCTGATATGTCAGCCGAAAGTTTTAGTCCACCTCCATCTTCCGGAACTACCCTTTGCCACCATTAAGCAGTCGAATTACGTGAATTTTTTCATTTTCGTTGCGCGAATAACGTTCCAATATTCAGGTACATTTTTTAATTCTATTATTTAATTAATAAATAATTTATCAATTAATATAAAAACAATAAATTATCTAATCTGACCATAATCGTATTAAAGAAATAAAATAAAAAGTGTAATAAATGAAAGTACAAGTGGAACATTAAGATTACTATCATAAAATTTTTCACGGTCAACATTCAAAAGGTGACATTATCAAGATTTAAAGGTGTTACGAAATGTTCCTCAGATCTTTTCCGATAAGTAGATACGTGGATGCTAAGATAGTGCATTTGAGTGTATCCGCTTTTATGTTTACCTCAAAAAGAGAGAGTAGGATAATGAAGATGGAATAAAGTAGTACTTTATTAGTAGGTTTCCGCGTATAAATCCAGCTCTAAACTTGGAATTAATATCTTCCTCACTTTTACTCTTTCACTAAAACCTCGTGCTTGGGATTAACAAGTTAAGCGAAACCTGAAACTTGGAGTAGGTTGATAAGTTAATAGACTTGAGGCAATAGTAATAAAAAAAAGTGTAGTGTAGTGAGATCGAGTTGTATGAAAGCTATTCTACACACTTTACCTTTCTCAGGTATGTCCAATTATAAGTGTTGGCATTAAAAAATTATTGAAATTTTCCCGACTTAAAAAATAAACTATTCGTGAAAATGTTAATTTTAAAAATAAAAATGATTATTCTCTATATTACTGGATGTACCTGAAGATCAGAACGTTTTTCGCGGAACGAAAATAAAAAAATAAAATGAAAAGTAAAAAATCTACTAGATCTAGATTTCTGAAATATTTCGCACAGATGCCAGTATGTCAGCTAAAAGTTGCAGACCACCCCCAATCGGAACTACCCCTCAAGTTACCTTTAAGCAATCAACTTACATAAATTTTTTCTCATTTTCGTGGCCAGAAAAACGTTCCGGTGTTCAGGTAAATATTACTGGCAGATAGTAAATAAATGTTCTTCATGACAGCAAAAGTAAAATGTCATTAGTAATTATTAAAAATTAAATTTCAAAACAATTCGATACAAATCATTTTAAACCTACGCGCCAATACTATACCCAGCGTGTAGATTTAAATGTGATAATCATTGATGACGATGCTGGTTAAGACACTGGCTAGTGTAACTGGATTAGTATTTATATATATATATGTTTTTATTATCATTATTATTTATTATGTATAACATAACTAATATGTTTCCGTCATAACTCGCGTGGGTTAGCTGCACCTAAGGTGTAGGTCGAGTAGTTCGCGAATGCTATTTCCGTTATTCTTTTAAAATTTAATAATGCTATTCGATAAATTAATACTATTTTTATTATATAATGAGTGTAATCTTGAGAAAATAATAATAAAATACTGAGAAAATAGTTGATGTGCATACGAAATCCGTTATTAAAAATTAACTCAACAGTATGTTAATTATATTTAATTGAGCAATATATTTTAAATAAGTTACTCAATTTAATGAGTAATAAAGTTGTTAAAATATATTTACCAAAATAAGCTTTAGTATCCAAATCATTCGGTCTCTTGGATCTCACAATAACAAATTATTAAAAAATAAATAAAAAACATGATTTATAAATATGTTTAATTTTAATCAGTCACTTAACCGGAAATTTATTGACATAATAAATTTAGGAATAAAATTATTGTTAATTAGCAAATGTTAATTGAAAATAATAAAAAAAGGCAACATAAAGTTACAAGTTGTATTTTGAACGAACATCATCGTAAGACTACAGCAATTGAGGAAAAAGAAATAGTAAGGAAGAAAGAATAGTTGCTTGGGCTGAGCTCGTGTCCGAGGAACTCGCACTGTTTCGTATGTGGATCGTCATGTACGCATCGATGACCATGCTAACCGTTCACGTGGGGTTGTTACTCTCGTGTAAAATATACGAGCTAATATCATGGTACATATTAAAATGGCTATTAATGATTATCACTTGTGATATTTTATACATTACTAGAATAAACTTTTCATGTAAAAAAGAAAATTCAAAAAAAATTTCATAACAGTGAACTTGCAAATTTGGGAAAATTATGAGCTTTAAGAAGGGTCTGAACTTTTTTCTCTACCACATAAGTCGACGAACGGTACTATCCTTGCACTTGCGCAGTAAATGGAAACTTTGTTCACGCTTTTCTCTTAAACAAATGAAAATTTTTGGAAAATGAAAACGTAAATGGAAAAAAATGAACTATATAAATTGAGAAACGACAAGTAATATAATGATAAAGTGGTCAGTAAATACTATCATTCAAAATAGTAGTTCTTTAATTTATAATTAAAATGGAAATAATTGCAGATAAATATTAACATTTATTGTCTATGAAGGAAAAATTAATATTTTAACTTTAAAAATTGTAATTTCAACATTAAAAATTTCAAACACTAATTTTTGAGGTCTCGTAATTAATTTTGCGGTTAGAGGTTTCGTTTGAAAAAAAAGCTTCGCCAAAAATTACTGTAGACCCTCCTTAAGTTGATCATTTCTGGAACTTTAAAAAAATTCAAAAGTATAAAAATTTTCTATCTTCAGACCTCGTTTTTCAAAAGTTCTTATAAAAAGTCAAAAAGTGTCAGAATTGTCTCAAATTTGAATGCACACAGTTATGAACCTTTTCAGGCTGAATTAAACATGAGTTACGACAGTTTCGATAAATTCGCAACTAAATTGGCTCTTACTTAAGAGAAGTATCATTCATTTAATATATTTAAGTGTACGCACTTTGTTAACATCAACTTTATATGCATGTGTAATAATTGTTAATGACGTACATCCTCTACCACACTGTTGCTTTTATAAATACAAATACAATTATAATAACTAATTAGACGGTGATTTATTATTATTATTACAAGTTATTTTTTTAATATAACAGACGAATGAATGAATGAAATAAATGCTCTAATTATAAAATATATGTACACATATAGTATTATTTACATAATTCATTCGTGTAAAATAACTTGTAACTTGTTCCGCCAAACAACTCATATATTTATATAGTAACAAACACATCATATATGAAAAAGTAAATCTAAAAATATTTTAACAACTAATAAATTATTTAAGCCTTTGTATAATTAACATATATTATTTACATTTTTATCGGATTTTTAAAAAACAAAATTTTTTATGTCGAAATTCCATTAATTAAATTTGAATTTATGTTGGTAGAAAAACATGAATATTAAAAAAAAAAAAATGAAGTAATTGATTATAAAAATGAATAATCATAGTTGCTATCCGGAAACATGCACCCAAGATCGTAATCGTAAATCCTCGCTTACGGTTGTCTTCATCATTGCTAACCACATAACAGAAGAAGTAGAAGAGAGGAGTGATCGTTTGACCGAGTGCTGCGGCGCGACGCATCGTTGCTAACTTCATTCTTAATTGCTGGGTTAATGACCGCAACACAATCTCGAAGTAGCCAAATGCATTATATATGCTGGTCTCAAGTAAAAGTGGACCACTAAACACGGAAGAGTTAAGTTGAGTGAAAAAGAGTAGAGAGATGGACATTAAATGGGATTAGAAAAAGTATCTAAACTTTTTCCGATAATAATACGACAGATCCTCTATCTCGATACGCATCTAATCATTTTAAATTCATTAACCGTAAATTTTAATTTAACAAATCACTAAACTCATTTTTTATTAACTTTAACGCTAATTATTAAAAAATTTTTTATCGACCCAATATATAAATGTGTACATATATGTACGTATAGATAAGTATACATATATTTTTTAGTATTATGAAATTAACGTAAAAAGAAGGTGTAGAACTAACGGAATTAAACTAATCTTGATATGCAATGATTAATTTCCGGTCAATGACTTGAGATGTAATAATATTTTTATGCATAAAATTGAAACTAGTGCGTCCTATGCTAATGGAATGAAAAAAGGCAATATCTATATCGATAAGTATACCGTATACTTAACATTAAATATTATTCGCACTACATGGACGATTTGATTTTTTATTTTCATACTTCTAACTTCCGTTTACTTTTATTTTAATTAACAGTTATCGGAACGAATATAAATAATAATTTTAGTATTTTATTTATGATTAATACACTTTTGGATTACGGCAGTACAATATGCATTTTTATTCCCCATGGCTACGGACGATTTACAAAAATCTAGGAATTCGTCGGCTTGAGTTCATATACGTTTGTCCGACCGCATGGGGAGTAGTTTCAGGAGTCGCCGCTAAGCGGTGTATGAGCGCATAGACTTTTCCTCCTCAGACACATGTCATCTTTTAACAGCCGTTCGAATGAACAATTTTTTCATTTTTTTTTTCATTCAAACAATCACTGTTCACATATGCACAAATTATTATTGTATTATAAACGACAAACTTCATGGTATAATTTGTTAATCGTGATTAAAATTACAATGGCCCAGGGTATACCTACTTACGTAGGTATGCAACAGATATCATGATATTTGTTGTAGGTGGACGCCGAGTAATCAGTGGAAATCTATCGAAAGCCAATGGCTAGAGCATATGCACTTCCTTTATTCTTCATGTGCGGATGGACAAACGTACGGACTCATGCCAGCGAGTTCCTAGATTTTTTTAAATCGTCCGCTATCATGGGGAATAGAAGTGCATATTTTACTGCTGTAATACAGAAATGTATTAAACAATAAACGGTCAAGAAAATAAAGGCAGTCTGTTCACTTTGGGAGCTGAAACGGTGAGCTTGTAAATCTCTATTTATACACCTGAAAACACGTGACTTGAAATTGCTGGTTGCAAGTTAGGTCATTGCTTCTCAAATAAATCTTCCGGTTTACAAACTAATCTACAAAAATGTCATTCATTTTTTTTCAGTGTTTTTTTTTTTTTTTAAGAACTGATTGTAAAGTTTGGAAATTAAAAAAAATTCAATAAATGTTTTGACATTTACGTCGGAATTAAGTTTCAATCTGTAACAAAACAAAAACCAAAGAATTTTCAAAAAAAAAAAAAAACAAAAACTGATAATGAAATGACACATTAATGCCAATTGATACCATCAATTAAAACTTAATTATTGTACTGGAACGAGAGATACCCAATAACACGAAAATAAATTTACAAAGGCGCGGTCATGTCATACTGTGTATACAAAATGACCTAGAAATCGTTAACTGTTTCATTAGAAACTACTTCAATATAGTTAACATACATGTATAATCTTTTTCATAAATCAGTATAACAGATTAAAGGTTAATATTTAAGTATTTAGAACACTACGCCGTAATAATTTAAAACAACATAATAAAAGACTGAATTATTTTAAAAAACGATGAATCTTAAACGTCTGTAATTTACAATAAAAATAAGACAAAGATGTAAGATAATTTAACACCCACATACGCCTACTCAGCTTTTTCTTTCTCATAACTGAGGCTTATTTTAATAAAAATCTAAAAGTGAGAGTACAGGAGAAAATAAATCGATTCACACAGAGTTTAATTCATTGGAAAGTCAAAGCAACTAGTGTAAGAATTTTATTAATTTTCATTAATTCTCACGATTTAATGTAATAATAATCTGTTATATACATTTTTTTTGTATTTTATATTTTTTCATATTATTGCTATCCGAAAAACCATCAACTTCTCACTCATGGAAATGGATACAAGGTGAAATCACTTTAGACTTATGAACACCTACACCACGATATTTAATAAGCAACAATATTTTACGTGACAATGAATTTATAATTAATTTTTTCTATGTCATTTCAATACTTTGCGTTAAATCAAACTAAGGATTTTTAAGTACTTTCTGCAATTAAAGTATTTTTGTTTTAAAATAAGGATACTAATGGTCGCTTTTCGTTCCATGTTTTGTAAATAGTTACAAGCGCAACTTATTAAACTTTATTTAAATACATATAATGGTACTCAGAGACTGAGAAACATTGCAGGAAATTTAATATAATTATTATTGATGCCTAAGTAACCCGCAAGAAACATAATAACTACAAGCGTCCAAATGACTAAAGCAGACACAGCAGCTTGAAATTGAAACGTATAACAATATTTAAAGTAGTGTCTTGTCTAGAGCAATGAAATACATTTATGTATAAATGTCATCAGCTTTACAAAGAAGCTTAGAAATGTCAAAGTATAAATAAATCTTATTTTGAAAATTTCTTCATATTCAAATTATAAGACGAATGTATATAGTTAACTGTAAATGTATGGAAATATATATATATATATATATATATATATATATATATATATATATATATATATATATATATATATATATATATATATATATATATATATATATATATATATATATATATATGAACACGGAGAATTATTCTTGTTTGAAATGCGATGGTGTCATAGTAAAACCGGACTATGTTGGCCAGCTGACGGAAATTGGAATTAACGCATGCAAAAATTACTATGGCCATAGTAAAATTGATAACGATTATATCATAAATTACTGTAACCACTGTAAATATATATATATATATATATTTATTAAGGAGGGTCTGAAGCTTTTCTGTCAAACAAAACCTCTAAACGCCAAATTAAGAACGAGGCTCATTGCATTACTCTATAATCTAACAATTAACGTTTTCATTTTCCAAAAATGTTCATTCGTTTAAGAGAAAAGCGTGAACAGTGTCCATTTACTGCGCAAGTGCAACAAAGATAATACCGTTTTTTTACTTGAGTCTGATAGTAAAAAAGTGCAGACCCCCCTTAATATACTTACATTTATTAAATAAAAATAAATGTTACTATTAGAAATAAAGGAGATACTTCCGTAATGAAAAGTATCGATTATTATTATTAATACTATAAATTATTGCTGCGATAATCGATAGTGAAATCGAATTTGTTCTCATATAGACTTATGTAGGTGGACATCATTCCTAACCCACACGATTTCGAAAATCTCGTATACATTTTTTCGTTTATGAAAATATACGCAGCTATTAATTAATTGTGTAATAAGCCAATAAATTCATAAAATTATTTCAGTTAGTATAAGATATTTTTTTAGTGAAAATTTAGAAAAGTAAGAGTATAATTTTTTTTGAATTGAATAATTTTATCTGCAGGAAGTTATATATTTGTCTAAATGAAACAGAGCGAATGGATCTTTACTAGTGTTGTAATGTAACCACCTACACATAATTTTAGTTGTTTTAAAAATTAGTTTGTACTGTTTTCAATGAAATTAATAAATGAATATTTTTATGAATTGAATCATATAATCTTGACCTAATCCCGAAAAGGAAATTTTATTTCGACAAATCATACTGTAATAATGTTTCTACGAATGCGCATGTACATTGATAAATTTAAAGAACATAATTTTATTCTCAACTATCTATCTTTACTATATGACTTTCGTGCAATGAGAATTTTAAATTCCTTTTATGTTACTACTTAGTTACTTGCTCTATTTATTGAATTCTCTATGTACTTTTATTATTCTATTGTATTGTATAGTACTATTCTAAGTCTTATTCATTTTTTCTTATCGCGGCTTTACCTCTTTTATGGTCAGCACAAAAGAAAATTTAAACCTCAATTATAAATTTTTTATTACCTTTCCATACTGAAAAAATTCATTTAAAAAGTAAACTAAAACCCTACAAAAATACTTTTTAATAATAAATTGTTAGTCAGCGTACATTGAATCTGATAGTTGACAAAAAAACTAACTCATGAATACATAAATATAAAAAGTTGATGATTGTGAAAAAAAAAAATTTTTATCGTTCCCAGGGAGATTAAACTTGTCTAGCTAGTAATCGAATAAGGTATCAAGTGTCTCTTCCTCCTCCACCGATCTTTTTATATATTTTTCCACGTGATCGTTCTGCAAGAATGACAATTTCACCTTGACATTCCCATTCTTGGTCATGATACAATAAATTATATTTATAATAACCAGAAAAAAAAAAATAAAGTGTTAAAATCACCCGAAACCTAAAAACGTTTATTCAAATTTCTCTAAAAATAAATATAAATAATATTTGGTCTGAGTTTCTTATTTTAAAAAATAATTTCTGCAAGTATATTTCTAAATTTGCATTTGCAATCCTTGTGTCTAGCCTTGTAATCAGTTGTCAAGTATAATAAAAAAAAATGTAGGAAGAAATAACATAAATTCTAGTCGAGAACTCACATAAATGGTCGAAACGGAAGCATTTCTGAATAAATCCCTGACGTCGTCAATGTCTTTTTCACATGACGCCTTTGGCGTCGTCCTCAACGCAAGCATAACTTGACTTACCATTTAATAACTTGTAATTTAATATATTAAATAAAATTTAAAAATATTCAAAACTATTAAAATTATTTTCTTTTTGTATTTCATCACAGCACTTGTGTCACATCACGTTAAAATATTTTTTTTTTACTCCATAAAATGAAATTAATCCATGGTTACTTGAGCGATTTTGATTAAATTAAAATAACACATGTAAGTTTAACTAAATTTAAAATTTGTAATGTCAAAGATTTGAATTGTTTAGGATTATTTTGAGACTGAGTAAAACGGAAGACGGAGAATAACTAAACGCGACGTACTGCCAATACAAATGGGTGAGCTCTTCTAGCTTACTTACTTTGGAATCGAGTACTGACTAGCATCATTACATGTAATATACAAAAGGTGTTCTTCAGTGGATACTGAAAGGAGTAATACATGTTTGAGTGGAGAAGGGAGACAATTCTAAAGAGAACGTGTCAGTCGAGACTCGATTCTCAAGCTAACAACAGTGCTCAGTGTTTTTATCCATGAAACGATGTGAATAAGTTCCTAGATCTAAGGGATCTGTCAAATTTTGTTTAAGTAGAGAAATTCTGTCTCAGTGAACTCAGAACACCACGTGCACTCATTGACTTTAGTCTTTAAATAAATTTAAAATATCAAAAATAAAATGTATTTTATTATTTAATTGGTTTTATTAATGAAGTTTATTTTTAAATATCATTTTTTATTTGTAATAATAAAAAAGAGATTTAATGGATAAGTATTATGTATGAATCATTGAGAGCGATCAATGAAAGCGTGAATTTATGTACGTGGTATGGGCAAGAAGCCAAAGATGATTCATTTTTTATAAACATATATTTGAAATATACTTTTTAAAATCCTTATAGCCGTCAAAATAAAACAGGATATAATAAATTTATATTTTACATTTGAGATAAGAAACTTGATAATAAAATTAAGCAAACATTTTTTTTTTCAATGATTTTTAAGCCTGAGAAAGAAAATTTATGAGATTTTTTAACTTCCCGCTAAGAAAATTGAAAATTTTCAAAAAAAAGGAGATTTTTGGGTTCGTTCTAATTTTCGAAAACTGAGTTTTCAACAGATCTCGATGTTTTGGGATCCTAGGAAGCTATTCTGACTAATGTTCGAGTGTATGTGTGGACCTATGTATGTAAACATTATAATTTTTGAACGGAACCGGTTTAGATCGTTGAGGTGGCATTCGATGGGGCTTGTTAATTCCTACAACCTGCGAAGAATTAATTAGTAGAGAATGTTCGAAGTTATTTGAAAAATAAAATTTCAAAAAAGTGTTTTCTTCGAGAAAAATCAAAAACGTTTAATTGATTATTTCAAAAAAAAATTTCAGCATTAGAGACTAAACAATTGCGTCACACGTCACCTCAAACTTCAAAAAGGGTCTATTAGTTCAAAAGATATCGGCGATGAAATATTGAAAAAATAACAATTGTCATCTTTTTTTTGAATTATCGTAGAGCTTGAAAAACTCGACGCATCAACGAATGCTTTTGAGCTCGAAAAGTTCAAAAACAGCAGAGAGTTTTAGGGCTGGCCCGCAGGATCAACTGTTTTTCAGATTTTTTTTAGAAGGGCCTGCACTTTTTTCTCTATCACACTCAAGCCAACAAACGGTACTATCCTTTTTGCACTTGCGCAGTAAATGGAAACGATGGAAGCTTTATCCATATTTTTCTCTTAAACGAATGAACATTTTTAGAAAATGAATAGGTAAATTACTAAATTATATAGAGTAATGCAATGAGCCTCGTTCTTAATTTGACGTTAAGAAATTTAGCTTGAAAGAAAGCTTTGACAAAAGTTACTATAGACCCTCCTCACTGTAAATAAATAAAAACAATAGTAATAATAAAGAATTAAATATAAAAGCGCTTAGTAATAAAATTTTATGAATGAATAGTGAACATTGTTATCGATTATCGATATTTTCTATTGTTCGTTCAAAGGCTTGTCTTATTCTTCTCAACGAGAGGACTTTATGAAACTAATTTAACTGAAACCCCGTTCTCTTGGAGATAAAAGAAAAAAAAAGTTGATTGAATTTTAAAATTTAAAATTTTTTTACAAATTTATATTTACATAAACAATGACTTCACTCGCTTTATTAGTGAGTAAATACAGTTTATAATTAAATAAAAAATTTTCAGCATGAGTAATAATTAATCAGATTGTGCAAATGAAAATACAAATTATGAGTTATCTTCAGTAAACCTGATTAATTTAAGCATACAATTATTCAGTCATAATATTGATATTAATACATATTTAACTTTATAACTAAGCTTTAAATATATTTAATACCCGTATAACTGAGTTTAAAAACTTTCACACATTTATGAAATAAAAAATTTATCCTGACAGATTATGATTATGATGAAAATCGTAAATCCAACTGGACAATAGCCAAATATTCGTCATAATAATGAGGTCACCCGACTATCGATTTGACATTGCGACAATTTAAAAAAAAATAACAAAAAATATGAATAATTTAAACAAATCCGTGTAAAAAACAAAAAAAAAGTTCCTAAAATTTTCCGCATGAAAAATTTTTCAATTTTATTCAAATCGGAATTTCGAGTTACACTTTTTAGCAACGTTTGAAAATTTAAGACTAGAAATTTTAACTGACATTTTTTTTACTATCAAAGTTAAAAAAAATACAAATAATTCTAACGAAATTAGTTTCTCATCTAAAATTAAAAAACATTTATGGAAAAAATTTTTTTTACACAGACTATTTATATTTTATAAAATGTGAAGAAGCAATAGACAACAGTTGTGTCGCAGTAGCAAATAGCGACATGCTTACAATTTTACCACACCCATAAACCAAATAACATAATTATCAGAATACATATATACAAAATGTATAAATGCAGTGTAATGTGTAGCAAGATGTTTAAATAAACAACTATAAAAACCTTGCCCACAGGAAGTGGATACACACCATATACATATATGTCTCAAGAGCCATCGAGACTCACGATTATGTGTTTAAGCAACGGCATCAGAAGGTGATTTTGAATGCACAGCATGTACATAGCCAATTCTGAGCACGATCTTTCACTTGAGCAGCTTCAGAGCTCGTTGTCAATGTACATGATGGTTAGTTAAAAGGTTCAAGGTATTTGTCCTTGAACTTTTTTGAATCTCACTAGTATTAAACACTGAGCAGCGCACAGTACTTTATTGTAATTTGCGGTCAATGTGTCCTTAATCTCTATCTCTCCCTCCCTTTCTGGGAGAGATCCCAGCCATGCAAATGTATTATTAAGATAATCACTCACCTGACGTTTGTCATAAGCATCGGAGAAGTGTTCATTATCGGTAACTCCATGCTGATCACCAGGACCACCCTTTGGACGTCGATCGTCTCCCATGTTACGGTCCATCGATTCGAAAACATGGACAGCCAGCTCAGCCTGAGGCACGTCGTTTAGATTTTTACACGCAGGATCACTATTATTATAATAATTCCCTTCCTCCTCCTCAGCAGCGACGGCTTCCTCACCGGGTTCTGGTGTCCTGACCGATGGCCTTGGTTTCGTCGCGAACAGCCGCGATATCGTACCCCACATTCAACGTGGGTCACAGGTTATTCATCAGTACCTTTACTTAACTTTTTTTTACGTATCCTCTAACACTTTATTTTACTGCTCCTCAATCTCGTCATTCTAGATAGGAGTAATCTTTAGTTTTCTTTGCAGTTCCTTTGTCTTTCAGGATCAATAGCGCGTACTCGAAAAACTGGATAAGTAATTCTTTAAAAATTATTTATTAGTAATCACTTCTTAATTAACTTAATATCTGTTTCCTTGAGATATGATTTATAAATTTTTCAACAAATCAAAATTTAATTACGATTTCAACAAAATTTTTTATCACACTTGATAACTACATGGATCTATCTATATAAAAGATAATTATTTTTAATAGCTGTAGAACTATTTAATACATATCAATATAGTAAACTGTATTGTCGATTTATTTCAATTAAAAAGTTTTATAGTTGTTGATATTCGCCTCACGCAATTACATCAAACGTAAAACATCACGACCTTGAAATCGTGTAAATTAACCGGTACCTACTAACTATTATATATATTTATACATACCTATAGATAACATACATGTATATCACCATACAAGGCATTAGAATGCATCGGATTTAATATAAAAACTTTCAATCATGATGCAATTTTTAAATTCAACGTTTTTAACGCAACTATAAATGATAGATTTCAACATGAGTTCGTGTTATTAATTTTTCTTCGACATTACTTTGGACAAATTCCTAATAAATAATAACCTTACTGACAAAATTAAAGTATTTGATAAATATTAAATCATTAATAAAAACGATACTTAACAAATGTGAAAAATATCCGAGGTAAAAAGTCATGATACTTATATTAGCCGATGATACTGAAGTTAGCAGACGTCTAATAATTTTTGAATTTTTTTTTTAAATGATAAATTATGAAAAAAAAAATATTTCAAAAAATTGCACATACAGTTTTTTAAATTTCCTACACGTGCATATTTTTCGCTTTTATTTTTTTGCAATTGATTAATTTAAAAAAAAAATCTTAAAATTTTTAATTTTCTGTTAACTTCAGAATCATAATTAGCCGACGTCTAATAATTTTTGGATTTTTTTTAGAAGCGATAGATCATAAAAAAAAATATTTTCAAAAAATGCGCCTACAGCTTTCTTAATTTTCTACATGTGCATATTTTTAATTTGTTTTTTTTGTAATTAATTTGTTGTTAAAACAAAATCCGCAAATTGGTAATTGTCTTCTAACTGAGATTCTGAAGTTAGTTGACAATTAATAATTTTCAGATTTTTTTTCTAACAAACCAATTACAAAAAAACAAAAACTAAAAAAATGCACATGTAGAAAATTTAAAAAACTACCAGTGCAATTTTTCAAAAAAAATTTTTTTTTATAACTTATCGTTTTTGAAGAAATCCAAAAGCTATTAGACGTCAGCTAACTTGACGATTATTATGAAGTCATATTTATTATTTTTGAATAATAAAAGAAGAAATTTTAAACTGTGTAGCTGCTAGTTATTTTTATCAACAAGTAAGTCTAGTAATAAGTATAAGATATAGATAAAGAGGATGAGAATAAGAATGAGAATGAGACAAACTAGTCATGCATACAATGTGATGATGATGTGAACGTCTATCGATTTTGCGCCCAAACGAAAGTGGCACGATTCTGTCCGCGATGCTGAAGAGAAATCAACTTACGTACATTAAATATATATACATATATACATGAGCACATAATCCAAGTAATGTTAAGGGAGAGGTCTTCCTCGTGGCCTTTATACCTTTTTTATCAATTAACTTTTAACATTTATTTGGATATCAATGATAACGTCATGATTTTAAAAAAACTAAGCTAGTGACTTGCTGAAACTGAACATCTCATTAGAAACAGATATTTATTTATTCAAGTATTTATGGTTAATTAGTAACGAGTATAATAAATAATAATAAAAGATGACCGTGATATACGGAATGCGAAACTGTAAATGGGCGTACCTGCTTGGGATATTATATTTACTAATAAATAATTATTTAAAATAATTGATGAGCACTAGAGAACACTAATGAAATTATTTGACTTGGTTGTTATATAAATGTAATAACTAACAATGATAATAATAAATAAACACTGATGTTTGACAATTTGTAACACTCTTTGGAGAAATAGCACACAGATATTGAAATTATTTTTTAAGATGAACACACAGGACACTATTGTCACTTGACGGCAATATTATTATTTGAATAAAGTAGCAAGTGGTATTTATGGATTTTTACAGATTTGCCTGGATGATAATTTAATAATTGTGATGATAATACGACAACGAAATCCTGTTGTCAACGCGAATAATTATACGAGTCTTTATGATACTCCATGTTCACAGAACACACGTTCACCGACCATCGTAGTGTAAAAAAAACGATATTGTCGATAGTTGTGTTGTATATTTTGGAATGAGAAAATTTAATACAATCGAGATTTGTAAGATCGATTGTATCGAACTAATGGATTATAGTTTGTGTTGTTACTCACTTCGCGGGATTAAAGATCGCGAGCAAGTTGATTTTTTAACGCGGTGGTACTGTTATCTGTTGGATTTAGTTGGTACTGGTTTGAAATTTAAATAGTAACTACTTAGTGGCGCGAAATATGTATCACATTTGAATTGGTTTATTTTTAACGACAGCTAGAGCTAGAGCATTTCCGGATGCACCCAAAATAATTAAATTATTAATTATTATTATTACTTGCGCGGTAAATTTAAATATTTGAAAAATAAATTATTATTACAAATTGGAGACAAAGTAAAATTCGTACATTAAAATAAAATGGCGGCAGAATATGATAGAAAAATATTTAAAATATTTAAAAAAAAAAAAAACACGCAAGTGTTTTAACAAACCTTGGTGGAGAAATAATATGCAGAAGGGTGTCCTAATACACTTGGAGATTTGAATTAAATTGCTCCAAGTGTATTACAGCTAAACAAACGTCACTTAACTGCTATTTCCCCACCAGACGATGCCAGATGAGTTTGTTCAGGAACTTGGAAGGTATCAGAACCAGCCATCAGCAACATTTTACACTAGCACTGAACACTCAACTACACCACAGACACTTTGCACAATTAACATTTTACAAACACTGCACAATTTTATTAAACAATAACTATGAGCAACGAATTTTATGGATAATTACACGACACCACTGCAGTACTGCGTTTCAATTCAAACGTAAAGAAAGATCTGGACTACTGCTGCCATTAGCGATGATACTGACTGCCGCTATTGAAGCGTCAGTTTGAGAAAAAGCAATCGATTTTGCGATTCTCTCGCCCCCCACTTTACAATGACGCACAGTAGCGCCAAAGGCGCGAAATTTCAAAATTTAAATTTAATAATTTTATTAAAAATTATTTGTGTTAATAATTATATTAAGTAGGATGCATTGGGAAATGCTGACGGTATATAGTAACGCTTAACTATAGATAGAGCTAGAGAATTTCCGAATGCATCGACAAACAAATTTTAATAAAATTATTAAACTTCAATTTTGAACTTTCGCGCCAAGATGGCGCTACTGTGCGTCATTGTAAAGTGGGGGGCGAGAGAATCGCAAAATCGATTGCTTTGTGTCGACTGACGGTTCGATAGCGGCAGTCAGTATCATCGCTAATGGCAGTTGTAGTCCAGATCGTTCTTTACGTTTAAATTGAAACACAGTACTGCTGTGGCGTCGTATAATTACCCATAAAATTCGTTGCTCATAGTTATTGTTTAATAAAATTGTGCAGTGTTTGTAAAATGTTAATTGTGCAAAGTGTCTGTGGTGTAGTTGAGTGTTCAGTGCTAGTGTAAAATGTTGCTGATGGCTGATGCTGATGGCTTCTAAGTTCCTGGGCAAAATCATCTGGCATCGTCTGGTAGAGAAATAGCAGTTAAGTGACGTTTTTTAGCTGCAGTACACTTGGAGCAATTTAATTTAAATCTCAAAGTGTATTAGGACACCCTTCTGCATATTATTTCTCTGCCAAGGTTTGTTCAAACACTCAAGCGTTTTTTTTTTTTAATATTTTAAATATTTTTCTATAATATTCTGCCGCCATTTTATTGTAACGTACAAATTTTAATTTGTCTTTAATTTTTAATAAATTATTTTTCGAATATTTACATTTACTGCGCGAGTAATAAGAATAATTAACAAATTATTAATGAAAAATAAAAAATTTAGAGCATATCTTTTAGTTAAATTAATGTAATTATTGACACAAATAGTTTTTAATAAAATGATTAAATTTCAATTCCACTACGCGTCGCTGTATTCGAGATTCAAATTTTTGTTAAAGTGGGGGAAGTCGAGTGAATCGCAAAGTCGATTGGTTTGAATCAACTGGCGGTCCAATAGCGTCAGTCAGTATCATCGACAACGGCAGTAGTAGTCCAAATCCTTCTTTATGTTTGAATTGAAACCCAGTATTTTAGTTAAGTCGTGGAAATTGTACAGTGGTTGTAAAATTTATCTTTTATTAATTTAAATTGTGCAAAGTGTCAGTGGTGTAGTTAAGTGTCCAGTGTTAGTGTAAAGTGTTAAATGTTCAGTGCTATCGTAAACTGTTGCTGGTGGCTGATGACTGATGCTGATACCATCCAAGTTCCTGAGCAAACTCATCTGGCATCGTCTGGTGGGGAAATAGCAGTTAAGTGACGTTTTTTAGCTGCAGTACACTTGGAGCAATTTAATTCAAATTTCCAAGTGTATTAGGACACCCTTCTGCATATTATTTCCCCGCCAAGGTTTGTTCAAACACTCAAGTGTTTTTTTTTTTTAATATTTTAAATATTTTTCTATCATATTCTGCCGCCATTTTATTTTAACATACGAGAGCCAGAGCTAGACTTAGAACATTTCTGAATGCACCCATAAATTTTTATGAAATAATTATTTGGCAGTTTTAAACTGATCAATTATACATTTTTAATTTATTATGTTATTAATTAAATGTTTTTATTTCATTAAAAATAATTTTATTATTATCATTTTTATATACAAATTAAATTATAATCCTGAAATTAACAATTAACAATTTTCGGATTCGTTTTTCAACAAATCGATTTAAAAAAAAAAAACTAAAAATATGCACATGTAGAAAATCAAAAAAACTCTAGGTGCAGTTTTTTGATATATTTTTTTTATAATTTATCATTTAAAAAAAAATCCAAAAGATGACACTACCCTTCAATTCTTTTGTCTTTTCCAACATCTTCAATGCTATTATCGCTCTTATCTATATAACCTATATCTATATATTATTGTTTACTCTCCTCGATAGTTTATAATAAAAAATATTTAATTATAAACTTAAAAATCCCTATCAGTTATCAGCAATCTATCGTTGCTCATTAGTTGCCAACTAAAAAATTTTGGTTTCATCAAGTGGTATAGTAAATAAACAACTTAATTTCGTTTATATATAAACCAATTAAAGTATCGGGAGTGTAAAAGTTTATTACAATAATTACAATGGTGTCATCGATAAGTATTTCTGTTGAAGCACCGAACGAAAATCAAATTCAAGAGATCACTTATGATGGACAGGAAATTTATCAGGCGTAAGTTTATCTAAACATTTCTTACAAACACATATTTTATTATTTCAAGTACTCATATTATTAAATGTATAACCTGGTACTTATATATTATTATTATTTTGTTTAATATTTTAGGCCGCTCACATTGTCAGAAAGTTTGGCAAAAACTGCGCAGAGAATAGATTTTAATAAAACAAATACCTCAGCATCAGACACTGATGACTTTAATGATGAATCTGTTGGAGATGATGGTGAAAATGACAATAAGCAGGGTTCTAAGGAATCATTTCCACAAAATCCATTGCTACCATTCGATAGCATTAGAACAAAATTAAAGTAATTTTATTAATTTTTTATTGTTCAATAAATTTTTAGTAATTTTATTTATTTTAAATAGAAATGCGTACACAGAGATAAGTGTCCTACATGATGTGTTGGCAGTGGTAAGAGAAAAACGCTACATGGTACTGGATCCGATACCGCAAGAGCCACCGGAAGTCAAAGCGATGGCACAAGTCTACGCAAGGAAAAAAGCACTGGAAGGTGCAACGAATGTCTTGCTTACAGCTGCCGAAAGATTGAAGAACAGCCGCAATGACGTAGCTGCCAATAAATCAACGTCTGAGTTTCACGTTGAGTTGTTGAGGTTACGTCAGAATTGGCGATTGAAAAAAGTATCTAATTCGATAATCGGTGATCTGAGTTATCGGACTGCTGGTTCGAAATACGCACAAGCGGGAATATTTGAAGTAACCAAAGCAGATGATGATGAAAGTGCTGTTGGTATTTCGAAATCAAGCTCTCCTTTGTCTTCAAGTCAAGCAACAGTACCGTCGTCCTCATCGTCATCATCACCAAAGACTTCATCTCTACGCGTATCAATTCCAACTGAATTACAGGGCGTAGCATATATTAAAGTCTTGTGTCAAAAAGACCAAGAAGATTTATGCAACTTTAATTTAAATTTATCAGCTGCAAGCACGAAAAAAGCTGACAGTGACATGCACTGGCAACAAAAACTCGAAGCTGCACAGAATGTGTTATTTTGTAAGGAGTTATTTAATCAACTGGCGCGAGAAGCTATACATTCACATGCATCAATACCGCATTTGGTGGTCGGTAATCAGATAACAGCATCTATATTCCCTAATATTCATTTGGTGATTGCACTGTGCCATGGTCTCAGCGCCAGTGACAGTAAAAAGTCATCTACATCTTCACCATCAACGGCATCTGCTCACAGCGCTGAACATGACCACGTGCTTGAGCACTCACTCCATCAATTATTACGCGAAATCCACCACAAAAATACCCATCATTCATTTCCCCATCCGTCGTCGGGACAATTCTGGCCCAGCAAACGTCGCTGTCTTGCCGGGCCATCGGCAGCAGATCGCCATGAGCTCTTGGAGATGACTAAGAACCAAACGATTCTAGATCAAATAATAAAACAAACTCAGCACTACATAATGAGAAGACGTGCTGCATTTGTGCTGGATTCAATTGCTAAAGACGTAAAAGATCCGATAATTGTTTCACATTGGAATGCGCTGAGCACACCCACACTAGCTTGTGTCAAAATAAACATATGGACCGACGGTTATGACACCGTTTGTCGTACTTCGCTAGCTATTTATGTTTATGAAAAGTCATTCAAGTGTGTTTGTAGAGACGGCAGAGTTATGCACATGAGTTATGAGCCTCAAGAGCTTCGTAATCTTTTACTTTGTCAGGTACAGGTCCATCATCTTTAATATTAATTTTTGTTTTATTAAATTTATTTATTTAGGAGTTTAATATTTATTAAGAATTTTTTTTTAGATAAATCAGCATCAAATATTGGCGGTGCAAAATTTGGCAAAATGTATGGGCTGGCAATTTTTAGCAAACAGTTCCCATCTTGGTTTGGGTCCTGTTGAACCACTGGGTAATGCTAAAAGCTGTCTTCTAGCATCACCTACTGGTGATCGTATGATTGCAGTGCGTTGTGATCCTCAGAATGGCGTGCAGGTCTCGACTTCACATTCGCCTAGATCAGATTTCTATCCGGGTCAGGTTGTCCGCGAGCGTAAATGGGAACACCAATGTGGGCCGTTTAAAGAAGTACAGTGGGACAAAATGGAAGGTAAAAATTTTCTGAACAAAATGGAATTATTGATGTCGTCACTCACTTGCTCTTTATAAGTACAGTGGTTTGATAAATTAATTTGATATCATTTTTTATTTTGATATATGATCTCAAGAAAAAAGGTTAAGTATTAATAGATAATATCAAACGTTTGTAATTATGTGCCTTGAGGATAATATATATTTTTATACTTTGATCATCACAATTGTATGTGTATATGTTATATATTGAACTGTGCTAAAAAATTACATGCGAGCCCATAAGTAAACTCACAATAAAATTTTATTTTTTATGCAAATTTATTTTAACTATGTATGTAATTAATACTTTAATAACCAATAAATAAACGTATATTAATATAATTTTATGCGGAGTAATATTTATTGCTAATTAATCATTTATATTGATTTTAAGTTATTTAGGCTTTTATCCGGGGATTTGCAGAAATCGGTGCAAACATAGTTGGTGTGATTCAGTAAATCGAATTATAGATAATCGGGATTGATATGGTAATAAAAAATATATTCAGATTCTTTATCGGGAATGAAAATATAAATAATTTATTATTAAATATTAAATTTTTTTTTGTGTCTCAATTACAATTATGTTTATTTTACCAATTGACAATCATTAATCACATACCTATATCGTATTATAAAAATACAGGAAAAATAATTTATACATATATAAATATATATATACCCAGACCTCATAATATCAATGTAGAATTTAATAAATTTTTTTTAGAGCTAGTCAGATATTACTGTAGATTTCTTGAGATCGGATTTTTTTTTATCCAATTTCAAAATTATTTCCAAAATCAAAATTCTAAATTTTTACAGTTTCATGTATATATATATATATATATATATATATATATATATATATATATATATATGGTGACACGCTTAAATATCCGTGGAAAAAATATCCGCAGACAAAATAACCACATGACGAAATATCCGCGGACAAAAAATCTGTAGACCAAATATCCCTAAGAAAATTCAATGGTAGTAAGACTTATTATTATAATCATATGTAATTTTGCATTAGGTATTTGATGAATTAAATGATAAATGTTTCAAAAAATATGATTTTAATAACTTTCTTTTACTGTTATTTTAAGTATGAAAAGTTTGATGTGATGAATTCATCCCTTTGTTACGTCAGTTTTCAGGATATTCTGTCCGTAGATATTTTATTGCACATACGAAAAATTCGTGAAAAAAGGGCGCTATCTTCCACATAATTTTATGAGTGGGTATATTTTTGTAATTGCACACATACAAAATTCGCGAAAAAAGAGCGCTCTAATTCACACCTTTTTATGTATGTATCAATCATATGTATTTTCGCATAAAAGTATTTGATGGATTAAAGATAAATTTTAATAAAATATGGTTTCAATAACTTTCATCTACTGTTATTTTAACTATGAAAATTTTGATCTGATGAATTCATATCTTTGATATAATCATTTTGAGGATATTCTATCTGTAGATATTATTTCCGCGGATATTTTGTCGTGTGGTTATTTTGTCGTGTGATTATTTTGTCAAGGATATTTTGTCAAGGATATGTTGTTACGCAACCATATATATATATATATATATATATATATATATATATATATATATATATATATATATATTAGGGTGATTCATTTCCGCAAAAGTTTTTTTTTTTTTAAGTGCTCAAGCAAAATCTCAATCTACATCGAAAAACAAAAATTCTCACCAAATATGAGCTCTTAATGCCAATGCTAAGTACTTACTATTTGATTTCAAAGATTTCCCATTTAAAATACACGTAAATTAGATTACTTTTTTTTTAACTTTCTAATACTCAGCTGCGTTTCATGATATCAACAGGGTTTTGGTCGCAAATTGTAGGGCATTTGGTGGTCTTCAAAAGTGCCCATAGTTACTTAGCTGTTATTCCAGCTATTTCACTTGTGTCCGCTGTGGAACTCATTTTTCCTATGAAAGCGACCTTTATTGGCTTGCAGAACGTAAACCAATGAAAGTACACTAAAATCGCTCATAGAAATTTTATAGGAAATTTTATTCCCTTCAAAAAAAGTCCTATGAGTCAAGCCGCTAAAGTCCATAGTTTCCGAGTTATAGTCATTTTAATAATTTAAAGAATAAAATATCAATTGTAATTTTTTTTTTTATATTATATTTTTCAAATTATTAAAATGACTATAACTCGGAAACTATGGACTTTAGCGTCTTGACTCATAGGACTTTTTTTGAAGGGAATAAAATTTCCTATAAAATTTCCATAAGCGATTTTAGTGTACTTTCATTGGTTTACGTTCTGCAAGCCAATAAAGGTCAATTTCATAGGAAAAATGAGTTCCACAGCGGACACAAGTGAAATAGCTGGAATAACAGCTAAGTAACTATGGGCACTTTTGAAGACCACCAAATGCCCTACAATTTGCGACCAAAACCGTGTTGATAACATGAAACGCAGCTGAGTATTAGAAAGTTAAAAAAAAAGTAATCTAATTTACGTGTATTTTAAATGGGAAATCTTTGAAATCAAATAGTAAGTACTTAGCATTGGAATTAAGAGCTCATATTTGGTGAGAATTTTTGTTTTTCGATGTAGATTGAGATTTTGCTTGAGCACTTAAAAAAAAAAAACTTTTGCGGAAATGAATCACCCTAATATATATATATATATATATATTTTTTTTTTAATTTTTATTAAATAGATGTCATTTAATTATTTTATATATCTACACAGATGATCTTATTAATACGGAATTTATATCGTATATCAAACAGTTAAATTCCACTGATTAGTTTAAAGAATAATTTATACATCATTTACTTTGATTTTGCATTTTATCTGTCGTGATTGGCAGATTGATATCTCCAATAATAATTTGTGATAATTAATTAATTAATAATAGAAATAGTAAAACTTTTTTTTTTTTAAACTTTTGTGATAATCTCAAACGCGAAGCATTGGATGTGTTCTACTCCAGCTTACAACTTGAAATTTAAACTCTAGTTGTATTTGTTTGAAAGTTACTGAATTTTATTTTATTCTGTGGCATCTTTACTTCTGGAATATCTCGAGTTCTAAATATGTCTCTCAGGGCTCTGTGGAACTGCGGATTTAATCCCGCATATATAATCGGATTGTAGCAAATCGATGACTTCGCCAGAACACTCGGTATCACTGACACTAAGCCCGTCAATTTGAACTGAAAATTTTTTAATAATTACTCATTAGACATTTTTTTTTCTCTACATAAAACTAATAGGAATAAACTTACAGAAAAATATTGAGCCGCTAGTGCAAACATTGCATACGGCGTCCATGCAACCATAAAAGCAGTGATCATAACTGCGACCATTATTGTTACTCTTTTTTCACGTTTTCTCACAGTCTTTGCTAGAAATTTAAGTACAATAGTAATCATTAATATTTTATATTCGTTAAATCGTCTATAGAGAGCTGTACTTAAATTACGTAACAAATTTAAGAACACAGGAAAGTCAAACTAGTTTTTTATTTACTATTTGTTACGGTGTGTGGGAGGGCGATTTTAATACTTATGTATTTTATCAAAATACATATATGTGTAAAACTCGATACATTGTAAGAAATTTGCGGAGTGAAAGTGGACTAAATATAGAGTGAAGGTATTGTGGATTATTTTTTATTTATTTAATTCTCTTGGAGTGAAATTTACTCCAAAAAAATACTATTTTAACATTAACTCCGGTGGATGCGAATTGAAATAAAATTTACATCACTCTGAAATTACTCTGATGAAAAATAACTCTATTCCTTCCGTATTTGGAGTAATTTTTTTTTTAACTCTGGAACACCGAGTGACGGAGGGAATTCGGGCTTAAATAAAATGCGTATTTATCCGGATTTTTTACGGTGTAATTAATAACAGAAATTTTAATTAAATTTGACGCGCCAGAATTTGTCAGTAGCTAAATATAATTGATTTTAATAATGAGTAAATATATAATAATAATTAAATACTTAATCTCTGCTAACTAATTATAGATTTGTATTACGGTATTTAAAAAATTATTGAAATTAGTTAAAATATGATGAGCTAAAATTTCCATGGATAAAAAAAATTACGTACTATGTATGGACTATGATGAGGGGGGGGGGGCAATATTTTGATACGATCTGTTAGTAAGCTCTCTGAGGTGAATAAATATTGAAATAATAAAAAAAAAATTTATAACTTGATATTATTTTTATAAAGCAGAATTACTTATCTGAAAATTTTTTTAGTTGATATTGAAATTAATTGTATAGTTTAATTACATTCGTAGTCGTTCAAAAAACAAAATTTTTTTTTATGCAGTCGATGGATTTTTAAAATTTTAAAATAATATCAGGCTATATTTTTTTTCTTATTTATTCAATATTCTAAGACAATAAATTATAAAATCCCAACTAATAATTCAATGATGTACCATGAAATTTTTTAGAAATCTTCAATCTACTGATGATTCCAATATAAGCAGTAACTATAATAATAACAGGTACGATGAACCCAAAGAGAAAAAGAAATGCAATATAAGTATCGTTATGAGTTGATGGATCATTTATTTCCCATAAAACACTGCATGATAGATTAGCTGCTTGAAAACCATATTTTCCCCATCCGACAAGTGGTGGTAAACTTAAAGAAAATGCATAAATCCATACGCAAACTGCGAGAATCCAAGATGATCTAATTATATGTTGATTATAAGTTATTGTTATTATCAGCTATAAATAGTGATCGTAAGTGAAAATAAATAGTATATTGTATGACAAGGGATGAAACAAACCGATTTCAGACCAGGCTGAAGTTGGCTACCCGAGCCCGGATGAAAGACGTCTTCAGACTGCGGGTAATGTCAGCTTTCACCTACGGCTCGGACAGCCAACTTCACTGTCGTCTGAAATCGTTTTGTTTTATCCCTTCTCACGACACAGTCATAAAAATCGTTTGTTCTACTTAAGTCAAATTTTAAAAGTTCTTAAATTAATGGTCTGAAATTACTATTAAACAAATGACAATCATCAGTTTAAATTGCGAAAGGCTTCAGCCAGTGGGCAGAAATATTATTTGTGTCTTCCCAAGGCTCGAAACAAGTTTGTTTCTGCCCGCTGATTGAAGGCATTCACAATTTACGCGGTTGCTAATATTCATTCGCGGCATTGTACTGAAATTAGCTTCTTTCGACTGGCTGTAGTGACACTGAAACTTCAAATATTGATCCTGGTATCATGAAAAGTAATTTTTTTTCCGTACTCACTTTATAGTTAATAAATACATTGGTTTAACGATCATAAGCCATCTTTCAATTGCCATTACTGTTAAGTGACCAATACTGGAGAGGCCAAGAGTTGACATAAACCAGGCGTACCTTTAATAATTAAAAGAGTACATAACAAAACTATATTATTAAACCATGTAGTACTAATTATAGTAATAATAAAACTAATAATATAAAACAATTAAGCTTGTTAACGATCTCTCGCTGTTTTTCTATCCTTGTGGTAATAAACAGTAATAAAATAATTCTCGACCATTTTATTGCTCTTAATGCTGAAAGAAAAATAGCTCCGAATTGTTTCTATGTTTGCACACTAAAAAATCACCCCTATAATTATTCGTTCAATTATCAGGAATTATCACCAATTAATTAGTGATCATTCAATACAAACCTACGCGTCTCAGTGGTCTGTACTACGAATTAAATTGTTATTTTATATAAATCGTTTATTTGAGAAACCCCATAAGTCAAAAATAGTAAATTTTTCAGGAGAAGCAAAAAACATTTTTCTGAGATACGTTAGCATAAAAATCATAAACCAATAATGAATAATAGTAATGTTAGCACCCCTAAAAAAGATTCGATGATTCTAAATTTTATTGTTAATTACTACGATTAATAACAATGATTTAAAGTTGATTGACTTATGGGGTTTCTCAACAAAACGGAAAAAATAGTTATAAAATCGTTCATTTTTCAATTTTTCTCCGTCAATTATTTATTATATTTATAAAATGAAGTACAAAATGTGTATTGGAACTATAATATACGTAAATTATAATAATAATCATTAATTTTTTTAGGCGCCAATTTCAATTCAAAATTATTTTTTGTACTTAAAAAATATTTTTCTGTGAAAAAACAAAAAGAAAATAATTTCTGTAAATCTAAAATTGCATGTTTATTTGAGAAACCCCATTAGTCATTGACTTATGGGGTTTCTCAACTAAACGAGATATTTATCACCCCCGTGGTTAAACTTTAAACGCTGATTAGATGCATATTTTGATTGATTTCGATGGAGGGATATCCAAAGAACACAAAAATGCAAAAAACCCAATTTCGTAAAAATGATGACTTATGGGGTTTCTCAAATCAACGATTCATATATTATATGCATATGAATTTTTTTTCACAAAATAACACATTTTGTTGTATTTCGGTTAAATATATTTGCGCGCATGTTCATGTTAGCAAAATAACATTTCAATGGATAAAAAATTATCTATTAAATTCATCAGTATAAAATATACTATAATAGTAATAACAAGATAAAAATATTTTTAATTAATTACGTCTGAACTTTAAATAATCACAAAGTAGAATTACGGGATTTTGACGTTTAAAAAATTTTTATCACATATCTGTACTATCGTATTTGAAAATACTTATTTTATCGCGTATCACTTATAAAAATACTGATATTGTATATATTTTAAATTAATAATAAAAAATAATCGTATTACCAAATGCAAGTGTCGTAACTCCAGTACCAGCCGCGGTTATAAGCTGATGTAAAAGTAAAAGGATCTCCAAAAAGACCAACTAAAAATTCCCCGGACTTGAAAAAAATAAGGATTAAATATTAATCGGAAAAAAGTCTTGTTATTATAAAAAATAAAATGTCAATGATTGAAAACATACTGCGAGACTTAACACTGTTATGTTTATAGGTGTCCAAAGTTTTTTAGATGAATCTTTAATAATAACAATGATAACAAATAAATTAAATAAGGTTCCAAAAACTCCAATGAAACCAAGTACTACAGTAATTATGTCATAAATAATTTTATTATTTTCGATTTCGTTTGTATAATCGTTCATTTTTTATATTCACTTCGTATCATTCAGTACTTCGAGCGCGTCGTTTGAATTGAAACTATTACAAATATATGATATTTACGGCTATTATATATATACCAATCATTTATGACCATAGGGGGTAGTCAGTGGGAAGCTGCGCATCACAAGGGAAGTAAAACAAAAGTTTATGCGCAGTTATAATACACGAAATAAATTGATAAATAAATGAATAAAAAAAAAATATATGTATACACGTTTATAAAAACGTAGGAAAGCTTGAGACATAATTGACTCCGTTTAAAAAATAATTTTGTAAAAAAAATTTAATTTTTTTTTACATGACTTTGCATCCATTAATTTTATCTGTATTGAATAAATCATTGATTAGCTATCAATAAATATGAAAACAAACTTTTATATTCCGGGGGGCAGACGGTCTTTTTTTAAAATATCATTTTTAAAAAATCTTTTGAATTTTTTTTTGTTTTTGTTTCTTAGAGACGTTACATACTTTAATTTAACGTACATATATTAAAGAAACCTCTAATGATGTATTTCTCGCAGGAAGGCTCCCTCACTTTCAAAATAGAGGTTTAATTAAATATTTATCTAGTATTGCTTATTATACAAAAATTTGTTATCATTTTTTTAACTAATTATAATTTATTTAGATTTTTTTGTAAGGTTAAGATCGTTCGTGCCCCGATTCCTCTATATGCTTAGAATTTATTTACATCATATAAATGACTATTATATACAGTGATGATAATTTTGTATTAATAATTATATTTATTTGTTTAATAATTTGTAAAACAAAAATTATCTGCATTAATTAAAACTAAAAATATTATACATAATAATATCTTAAAAATATTTAAACATTATTTATTATCCAATAAAAAATATAATAATATTTTTGATAGTATTGCATTACAAACGAAAAAAAAATTATGAAAAAAAATGAATGATTGAGAGATAAAAATGTTAGTGAGTAACTAATCATATCTAAAGATTAATAAATACTGTATAGTTGACTTGATAACCAGTAATTTTTCAATTTAAGTAAATATTTTAAAGTAATAATAAACGGACATGATCATCGGGTATACTTATAGATATAACTTCATTAATGAATAATGACATATTTAATTTTTAAAAATATAAATTATAAATTTTATTTTTACCCTAAATGATAAATTAATTTGATGGCGCGAAATTAAATTTTAATGGCATCCACAGCTTTTAACAACCATATTTTTATATTTTTTAAGTATAACATTGCTTTCGTCAACAAAATAAAGCACTGAGATTGGTGAAAGTTTAGTAGGCGCACAGCAAGGCTTGGGTACTTTTCCTGGGCTGACTAAATGGACGAGAGTCTGCACTATCGCATGATTGGTAGCATTCATATGAGCATTCAGTGGGAAATTACAATCGCCGCTACAGTAATAAGCGTCATATCCATCCGGTGCTATAATCCAATCCTACAGTAAAAAATATAATTAATATTCATATTCTGCTTCAAGCATTCGATTAATTAATTAATTAATTAATTAATTAACTAACTAATTGACACTACGAATAAATAAGGAAAATAATAATCGCACAATTTCAGCAACTAACGGTTATGCAAACTAAATCATATCCTTTGTAGAATACATTAATCTCAATTACCTGCCATTGGAGATCGCGAAAACTAACATAAAGCGTTTGAATCCTGCATGTGCGAGAATTGTATTGTATTGCAGGATCTGTAAAAAAAATGTTTATTAATTTAGTCATTAATTTGACTTTAGTAATTTCTATTTAAAAATGAAACAAACATAATTACCAATATACGGGTTACGATAATCAAGTGGAGAAACGTCACTTTTCCTTCGTCTCCTGGCGTCACGTTTTTGTCGAATTTTTTTCTCGCGAATCCCTGAGCTTTTAAAAAATCCAACCATGAACGGTTGCTTGTCGACGTCTCCGCGAAACCCAACGATACCAACGTCTTCCGGTCTCATTTCATGCACTATAATCAAATTATTATGTCAAATTAAGGCATATAAATTTCAATTTTTTCCTTCTTCTTATTCTCCTTCGTTCATTAATTTGTCTTAATTTAAAAAACAATATTGATTAATGTAGTATTTATCTTCACATAGTAGTTTAAAAGAGTCTATAATTGAGATTACAGATTATATTTTATGATCTTATAGTCACGTGAAATTGCAATATAATTATATACACATAATATTTACGCTTAGAACATTCTATTTTATTAATAATAATAATATCAATAATTATTGTTATTATTATTATACAAAATATGTGTAAGAAATAATTATAATGTATTTAAAAGCCTCATGTGTGCGCGATTACGGTTATTAATAGTCAACCTTCATATAAATATATCAGCTATTAAGAGTCAACACTCAACACCCTTGCAATTTTACATACTACTCAATACGTTCTCTTTGTCGAATCTTCTACGCAATTTTTAATAATATATTATAAAATTTATAAATAAAGCCATTTAACATAACTATTTATAACATTTATAAATATTAATAATACATGTTATTAATTAATTATTAACATATACTATTCAATTATATCTTACACCTGACAATTAATAATTAATAAATTATTTTTCACTCTAATAAAGCCTTAACTAATTTTTATATCGATAAAAAAAAAAACGAGTTTATAATTAAAATATTATAATAACTCCGATACTAATTTATTAATTGCCAATATTTACTTATTTATTTATCATTGAAATTTAAAATTTATATTGATAAATTAAAATACTCAGTGAGAAAATAAACGGTTAGTCGAATGCGTGGGTGGTAAAGTAAGTGCGATATTCATAAACTGATTAAATAAAACGTGATTTTAGTCGCTTTCGAAAGTAATAAGTATCAGAGAGCTAAAATCTGTAAGTCAAATAAATACATAAATAAAAATAAAAATTACTACTAGTATTGTTTAACCAGTATAGAATAGACTCTAAAAATTCTAAAGTGACTTTTAAGTGAATCTTACTTCAATCCGCATTCACTCCGATTCGGTGTTTTAATTTTTAAATAAACTCCTCTTCGGAGTAAATTTCACTCACATGGAATTGAACAAATGAAAAATTATTTCCTCCGAATTTACTCCAGATTTAATACGCGTTCATTCCTCTCTGAAAGTGAATTAGTGAAATTCACTAACTCAGTTTTAGAGAGTCCGCAATTCTCAGTGTACATATACTTTTATTATATGTATATATACATATATATATTTGTATATATTTCTGTATGTAACTTTTATATATAATATTGTGTACCAATGTCTAGGTATATTAAATGATCAAAGGTAAACCGGTTACAAGAAGTCACCTGGTGGGGTTTGTGTTTAATATATATATATATATATATATATATATATATATATATATATGTACAGAAGCAAAGCGAATAACGAGAGGTTGCTCAGAAGATATATATATATATATATAAAAGATAAAGTAGAGAGACCGATGAGAGAGTGGAGACAAAATTATTTAGGTGTGGCAAATTGATTTCTTCTGGTAAACTCGTTGGTTGAATTCATTTAAAACTTGTAGTTAGTATGTTGTTTAATTTAAAATATGGGTATTTATTATACAGATGAGTTTATATATTGTTGTTAAGGTCAATGATTGAGTATTTAAAAATAACTAGAAGCTGGATTAGGATTTATTTAACGTATATAAGCCGTGATAGTGGCATTACACCGAGGAGATATTGTGGAAACATTCAACAGGTGTATCTACTTTCTTTATCCGTTGCTGGATCGTATCTCGACGATCCTCAAAACCCTTTTTTACTTATACTTTATAGCTTTAGTATACACGTATACGTTTACAGTATCAAGTTGCTTCAACTTGTTATCTTATATCTCTTTCTTTCTCCGCTGATTCGGTGGCGGAATTTAATTCATTGAGTTTTATCTTGTCATCTACAAACATTTACTTTTAAATCTATTACGCAATTTTTAATTGTTTAAATATTTTATAAAAAATTTTTGTTCGATCAATTATTAATTATTCGCGAAAATAACTCTAAAAGTAAAATATAAAAGCAAAATACTTTAATTACCGCGTGAATTAATTATCATTTATTAATTAATTATGAAAAAAAATTTTTATTGGTTTCTACCACTTAGACAACATGACTCATTGATAATTCTCTGAATAAATACCAAACATTCTTTAAAATAACACAAGGAAAAAAATTTATATTTGTTTTTATGTTTTTTGTTAATAACAATAATAACAATCTTACCAGACCGATCTGCCGGATGAACAGAGAGATAAAGACCACGATTCCCTTCAGGATTATTTACCCAGTGTTGAAGTGCCGCGCTAACATTTAATGTTAGCCAACCTTCCTTTCCAGTAGTCGTATTGACTGAATCAACATACTGCAATTCTTTTTTCCTAAATAAATAATTAAACATAAAAAACAAAAAATTAATTACATAACTTTGATTATAATACATAATAAATAAAATTATAATTATTTTGTTAAATGAATTTAGTTACAAATGTATATATAATAAGTTTAGAATTTTATATATAATGATGGGGTAATTTGAAAGCATACATTACATAATTATGTTGCACGTATTAAATCCCACAGAGTAGCATAATCTATAAATTAAAATCTGTAGATTTTATTTACTCGAATATAATAGAAACGTCGCCGTCTTGTCTCGTTAGACATTTAAGAATCGTGCGTCGTGACTCAAAGATTGAGCAGATTAAGACAAAGACAAGATCATATATAAAATAAAATAATGATGATAGAAATTATTCTTAACGTATAAAAATTTAAAAGACGAGTAGTAATAAAGTAATATGTGTACGTTAACTGCGTAGGATAAATTGTTTTGAACGACTCAGTGACCGTCTACGCGGTTAATTTATTTCAATTTACGGAATATTGTTTCCGGTCGTATTATTACTTTGACCAGACTATTAGTTGTCCTCTTTTTTTTAACGTTTTACGAAAGGTGAAGGACAAGGTTATTCAACTGTAACTAAACCGTCATATATATATAAATATATATAGAGTGTTTTATTATTGTCTATATTTGACGGGTTGTAAAAAAAGATGTTTAGTTGATTGACAGTTACTTGGCAGAACCTTGAAATTACTTTCACAAGATCAAATCTTGGTCTTTAGATCAAAACTTTTAAGATACTAATAGTACAGGTATAGACATTTCGAAGGTTTTTTTTTTTTACAACGTTCGAACGTCTAATTAGGAAGAACAAGATGATGCTTAAAATCATAGGTAATTCTCGGTAGTCGAAGGTAAAAAGGTCTAGTTTAGTTGTGTATATATATGTATAATGATGAATAGAAATATTTTACTGTATGGGTGTTCCTATTTCATTTATTTAAATAAATTTATAATAATATTTTATTAAATACTTATTGAAATACTGTCTTAATACTTTGACAAAGTAACGAAAACTAAAATAATCCAAAAATAAATTCTGGCTTTCAAAATATATCGCCGAGCGGAAATATTCAAAAGTAACAACTTATAAAGTTTGATAAACAAATATAACTGTGATGCAGTTTGAAATTTTCGCGGGGTGTGGAGCGGCTAAAAATAAAATTGTAATAAAGCTTTGATACACAGGAAAAAAGGATTTCTTGGTGTAAAATATTTTTACTCGCCCCGAGAAAATTTTTACTTGCTCTAAGATTTTTTTTAGAATTATAAATTGAAAACAAAAATTTTTTCGAGGCAAGAAAAAATTCATTGCGTCAAAAAATTTTTTTCAGTCCTGAGAAAAATTTTCGTTCTCATTTAAAAATGAAAAATATTTCTTGTATCAAGAAATCCTTTTTTTCTGTGTATTGTGTATGCATGTAAAAAATTTATACCCGTCTTCGGCGCGTAGAACTCGGTACGCGGTGATCATAATTGATCCGCGATTTCTTCGATGCTTAATGTCCATTGTGCGATAGAGTCGCAGCTCGGCACCTATTATGTGTTCTCCGGGGGGCACCTCAGACACGTCGAACCACAGCCTTTTGCCGCGCTCGTGCCGCACACTGGGAACGTGATGATCTGCAAATCAGACAAGCTATTGGTCAGTACACTGAAAAAAATTACGAGTAAATTCGGAGTGATTATAGATTTTATTTTAATCTAAATTCACGCCGCCACTCGAAGTTCCGGAGTTTAAAAAAAAATCATTTGAATAATTCCGGTGTGATTCACTCCAAATTCCACTGCGGATTTAATCCGTGAATTTTTTTCTGTGTGATGCTTAAACATAACAAAAACATTTAATTATTATTTCCATTCATAATTAATTGCAGTACTATTGATTGACAAATTTTTATTAAACTATTAAAAATTAAAAAACTGAATTAACTCATACAGAATTATTATGTGCTGTGCGATTCTCTAGAGTTTCACAAGACACACACTCCATTTAGCCCAATAAATTAAAAGACCCAAATCAAATACAATAAACCTGTAGGATGACTTTTATTATGATCTTTTGTGGTGATTAAATTCAAATGTAACGGTAATTTATATGGTCATTCGTCAAACCAATAAATCACAGCCGCAATAGCGTATCGCAAAAAAAAGAAAATAATACAAGCCTTTTAATACATATGTATATATATATATATATATATATATATATATATATATATATATATATATATATATATATATATATATATATATATATATATATATATATATGTAGATAAAACAAAGAAGAGTATAGAGTATCAGCAGGTCAGATTCTAAAAGTCCCTAATCACATAACGAGCTGTGGATGAGGATTCGCAGCGTGAAATCGTCAGAGGCTCGTTGGTTCCCATCATCCTGGTTTACAGTCGAATGCCGCTTAGCCGACCACCGCCCCTCGAAAAAGACCGAATATAGAAAGCAAACCGGACTCCCCCGGGTGGTGCCTAAGTAATGCTTAATGTTTCCAGCTTGGATAAGACAAGAGCATAAAAATTTGTTTTTGTTTTTCTCATTTCTTTTTCTGCTGCTGCTGCTTCTGCTGCTGATGGTCGCATTCTTATTCCCGAGTAGACGACTATACAACACACCTGATTGCTATATAAGAGCTAAAAGCTGTACAGACCCGGAGAGCTCTCTCAGGCACTCAGGGTGGTCTCGAATAGTTCGGCCCCCGGGACCGTTTTCTCGGATCTCTCTCGGATGATGCTTTTTGTTTTTTCATTTTTTTACTCCAAACTCTCTCTTTCTACCTCGAATTATACTACCTATTTTTTTTAACTCTCTCCCGTCGAGATTTAAAGAGTGAAAAAACGATGTATAAAAGTTTTTTTAAAGACCCGAGTTAAAAAAGTCTGCAGGAGCAAGTTGAGACATTTTTATGTTTCAAGACCCCGGGCTATTAAGGAAAAGATATTGAGTCAATATTCCTGTCTTTTTTTTTATTTATTTATTATTTCTCTTTAATCCCCGTTGCCTTTTTCTGATACTCCTTTTTTAAATATTTTTTTTTATTTTATTCCTTAACCCTTTCTTCGTATACAACTCACTATACAACAGCCAGGCTGTGCCGGATAATATATTACGACCGGGAACCGGGATATGTTAGACTGCCGGTGGATTTCTTTATAAATTTACCGACATTTTACTTTTTGTGGTTTGATACTTTGCGTGTGTGCAGATACACCCGAATAACCACCCCAAGGCTTAGATGTTCTCACCGATGACGTAAATTTTAGGCTCAAATAGCTCAATTTCCGTACACTCAAGCCACCAGATCGATATCCAACACGTTAATCGATCTTCATCTCAACAATTTCCGGATCCTCATATATATACAGTATAAATATAACTAAAATGTATGCAAACAAAAACGACTATCAAATTTATTAAGATAATATATTTATTTCCGCGCTTTTCTTTATTACAAACAAACTTTTTACTTATTTTTATTTTCATATTTAATTGACATGATTATTATTTTTTTATGGCTTTGTCCGAATAATAAAATGTTTTAGCTCAATGATTTGTCGTGATAGAATAAAAAAATATAAGCGATTTCATACGAATTATTTATCATTCTACGTTAATTTTTTTTTTTTTTTTTTTTTTTTTTCGGCGGACAGAGTACGTGTATAAGACACAAACCGAATGAATAATAGTTATAGCTCGTGAATTTATTATACATATATATAAAGCTGTGTGATTCTATAATTTTTATATTTATTTAGGTATCGTATGTAAGTTTAAAGATTCAATATATTTGAGAAACAAATAATTTTTTATTTTAAATTATTGTAATTTTATTTATTTTATTCAAATCATCAACACGTTAGTAGTGTGTAATTTATGCGACAGATATCTATATATATTATATATTTAAATAACTAATCTACAGAGGCATCCACCACAGTACAGTGTATTGTCTTCTTATATAATAAATTATTATTATGAGCAATAACTTATTGAATGTCAATTGACTTTAAATTAAAACCGCGTAAATAAATATTAATTTATTCAGTTGCAATCGTCCAAGGCAAATAAACTTAAATTTACTTCTAATGGACTCATGTTTATAAATATGAAGAAAATCAAACGGTGATATTGCTCAAGACAAATTTAAATTACAAAAAAAAAAAAAAAACCAATGATTTATGAAAATTAATTTTTACCATTACATAATGTTGTTTATTATATATTACATATAATATCATCTGTACTCGCAACTTTCTCTGTAAGAAAATACTTAGATGTTGATGCAAGCCGCTTTTATGATTGTTTTTCTATTTATCATAAAAATAATAATTTTTTAATCTTAAATTTAAATCGAATGTCAACAATTAAATGAAAGACAATTTATAAACGGGAAAAGTTATTGAAGGAAGTACTCAACTGTGCGCGGCGAATGTCATGATGACATCGCTCTGGTCGATGGCCCTGAGATCCTGACCAGTGAGGTCGAACTCCCCGTCGGTTTGATGTAGCCTCGTTGCGACCGGTTTGCCATCCTCGTCCTCACCAAGCGCATTTTTATAAATATCCAACAGAAACTTGGGCGCTGACCTCTTGACCTGCGGTACCTTACCGATAACACTACGCGGTCTGTCCGGCAGCCCAAGTAAATTCAAAATTTCGTGCTCCACATCCCGTTTTTCCCGCTTAGTGAGTACTCTGTGTACCACTGTTTGGTCCAGTCCATTGTCTACATAAAGACCGCTTATTCGCGAAGACGTAACTGGTACCACATGCTCACTTACCACCCCGACAAAAACAACAACAGTTAACCACAACGAACATGATGTTAAAACGCTGTCTCTTGTTCTCTTGACTTTATCGATATTATTATTAAAATTATTAATATCCTTACACACTTGTTCAAAAAACATTTCACAGTTATGAACACACAAGACTTTCACTTTACAATATAATTAAAAATAAAACAACAAAAGCTTTCAATACTTTCCTCCGCTTCTTCTTCTTCTTCGTCTTCGTCTTCTTCAGACCCCGTGGCGTTTACTTAATTGACAACTGTTTTAAACTGTTTAGTATAGGGAATAACAATTTAATCAATCAAATATTAATTGGATGATATAAAATAATAATGATAAATCCATTGTTGAAACTGTCACTATTAATTGACTCGATTTTATTGCATGTTTTAATTTAATTTACAGATTAAAAAAAAAAATAAATTGTTGAATGTGTACTTGATAATTGAATCACCGCGTACGCGTAGTCTGTTTGTCTGGTAAGAAATATCTGAATAAGCTCGTATGAAATAAGACTGTTCCCCGTTTTCTGTCCCTGTCGATTTCGACCTCACCACCGCCTCCCAGGTGCGTAGCTAAAGATAACAAGAGCCCTGGCTGGTTCACGTATCTACCCGATGCATGTCACTTGCAAGTGAGAAAACTTATGGAGAACAAGTCGCCATCCAATGTAACCCTAGACGCGAGTGATCAAGAGACAAGAGATTCAGTGGAAAAACCAGGCATGAAACATGATCTAGCTTTCAAGAGGAAAATTGTCGTTACATTAATAATTGTCTTCACAGCAGGAACTGGAGGTATGCGATTATTTCTTCTTGAAGATAATAGTCACAATCTTTTACTGTCTCTTTAACTTTGACTTTGACTTTATTTTCAAAAGACTTTGAGTTGCAAAAAGAGAATGGAACGTTGGCCAGTTTTCTTATGTTAGAAGACATCCGAGTGGTCCATGGATGAGCAGCAGTGTAACTAAAAATTTTTTTTATACGTCACTGAGTCATAGAGATAGGACCCGCCTCTGATGAAGAAGTAGGCGGTACGAATCTTTAGAATCTAATACGACTTGAATGAATCAAAGTTGTGGACGACGGTCATTGCGATGGCGACAAAAATAGGGATTTTACTTTTTTTTTATATAAGTCTTAAAAAGTATTAAGTACGATTGGTACCTAATGTGCTGTAGATTTATTTGGTCTTAGCACAAAAATATTGTAACTAATTACTTTAAAGAGATTGCATCAAACGTTGGTAAAATAAACATGATTAAAAATAATGTGTTTACACGTCAGAGTATTCAGCCTTTATTGAGTTGCGCGCACGTGACGACGACATGTAACACCGGTTTAACCGATTATATGTGATGGAGAACAACCAATGGAATTGAAATAGTAGTAAAACGTAAACAACTTAGAGAAAATGTGGATGTAACAGTTAAGTTAAATTTATTTAAAAATCGTAAGGCTGTATAACATTGAAGACGTGGGAAATCTTTGAATGGTAATGATAGCCCAGAGGCGAATTCCGTGTAAACAATTTGAGACTACATCTATACTATAAAATAGGTGAAGTAGATAGAGAAGATTCTTTTAATATTTTTTTAAAGATATTAGACATAAGGTAAGAGACCCAATACCCGATCAAGGAACTAGTACCCGAGCACTCATGTATTTGTATATCTATATTTACTAAATTTTACGAAATATAGATATACAAATACATGGAGTGATCGAATACTAGTTCCCTGATCGGGTACTAGGTCTTTTACTTTAATCGATCAGATAATAAATAGAAAGAAATATGACGACCTTCTAGTTTAAATTTATATAATACATATATAAATGTATACGTATACATGTACCTTGGTTGGTTAGTCATATATAACATATACAGGTGCCAGATTGTCTGCAACGATGAATATACGCGTGTAAAGCTTCAGGGTAAATTCCTATCGCGAGAGCCTTTCATATGGACAGTTATATTTTGCTGAGGCTTTTATATATATATATATATATATATATATATATATATATATATATATATATATATATATATATATATGTATATTTATTACTACCTCTTTTCATATGGAGTCTATCTTCCTTCGTAATTGAAATTTATATTTAATTATACTTTACTCTTTTGGTAGATCTATACACTGTAAAAAATTTGTGGAGTGAATCCAAATTTAAATAAAATCCGTAATTACTCCCAATTCACTCTTGATTTTTCACGGTGTCAATATTTATATTGACCTTATCACGATTTCAGATATTTAAACATTTGTAATTGATAAGCAAGAAATTTTAAAAATTACGATTATTTTCTTTAACGAAAAAAAAAGTTTTTGCGGTAAAATCATTAATCTTCTGTCTAAATATTTTTTGTTGTCGTTGCGTGTCATATAATCTATATATATATATATATATATATATATATATATTGCATATTGTTCCTTAAGAACTGAATATTTTTTTTTTTGATAATTTAATAAAATATTACAAAGTCGAATATATCACGTGGGTATCATTAAATTAAATTTAATAGACGTTAATATTCAAAATTCCCGCTAAATACTAAGATGTGATTATTGGTTTTGCGCGGTCTCTAGTGAGAGTTAGTGCAGTTTCAAATTGCAAATAAAAAGCAATATCAAGAACACACATTCTAACAAATAAATACCGACGTTTATAAAATATGTCTGTAAGTAAACAATTAACTCATGTAAATTATTTTTTAAAAAATCGACTTATTTATTTATTTAATTAAAAAAATTAATATCATTGTCTACACACTCACTAGGCTTAGAAAACTTAATTAGTAAAAATTGTTAAGAGTTAACCTCAAAATATAATTATTATTTTGACAATTTATTGTTTTTTAGCAACAAAATGCAGACCACAAAGAGAAAAAGAGAAAAGAAAGTATATTGGATTTATCAAAGTATCTTGAGAAAAATATACGAGTTAAATTCGCCGGTGGCAGAGAAGCCGCTGGAATTTTAAAAGGTTATGATCCATTATTGAATCTCGTTCTTGACAATACTACCGAATATCTACGAGGTATTCAATCTATTTATTTTATTATTATCAATTAATAGTCAATTGACATTAGTCAAGAAATTAATATATTTACTAGGACGATAAAGAATTATATAACTTAATTTTTTTCCAGATCCTGATGATCCGTATAAACTTAATCAAGACACCAGGATGCTGGGATTAGTTGTATGCAGAGGTACTTCTGTTGTATTGATTTGCCCCGTTGATGGGATGGAATCTATACCAAATCCATTTATACAACAAGACAGTTAAACTTGTAATTTATATAATTATTATTTTTTTTCCAACACGCCAATAAATGATTTATTATTAATTGTAGCATTTAAGTTAAAATTTTTTTTTTTTTAAATTAAACTAAAATATTCATTGTAAAATGACTTTATCGAGTTCAATAAAACCTACTTTTTTGTTGAGTACTTTATTTTTAAAAAATGTACTTGATTATGTTATAAATTTGAGTATTTTTAACAAACAGCTCCAAATATTCCTCTTAAGAACGGTTTTCAGATAATTTTGTCCCAGCTTTTCTCTGAAATAAAAGCTCTAAACGCAAAATAAAGACACAGACCCGATGCTTTACTCTATTAACTAGCGAAGTGCACTTCACTTTTTTGATAACTTCCATTTGTTTACGAGAAAAGCTTGGACAAAGTTCCCATTTAATGTACAAGTGCAACAGAGATAGTACCGTTCATCCAGTTGAGTGCGAATAGAGAAACAAATGAAAACGCGTCTTAAAACCCGGCTTTCAATGAAATTCCTTGAATTTTTATCGGTTATAGTTTATTGATGCTGATAAAAAGTTTTCCAAATCGCAACTGAAAAAATGAGCAGTTTTATTAATAAAAGAATTTTTAAATAAATAGTCATAAGCTGGTTTTTATTATTTAATTTTTTCTTATTTATATCATACTATTTTTATCAGCTGATTTAGTTAAGGAACTTTTTTTTTCTTTTGGACAAAATGAATATGGGAAAAAATTTACATTACTACTGATTTTAGTCTTTTCTGTAAAATAAAAAAAAGAACGGAGTTCAAAGGTTTGCTATAGAACACGTCGATATATATAGAGGCGGTTTCAAATCAAATCAGTCGTCACCAATCATTTATTTGATTTAGTAAAATTTTTGAGTTTCCGTTATGGAAATATGAAATTGATAAAAAAAAATAGAAATAGTTAGTGATTTCAGAAATTTGATTCCTTGCCCGAAATAAATATTTCTTTTGCTGAAAATTTATTTGATTTTTCTAAATATTTTAAATCAAAGATACTATCCAAATAAATTATTTATCTCTTCTAGTAGTACTAACAATAATTCTATTTGTATTAAAGCTCAAAGAATTTTTGTATTGCAATAACTATAACTTCCCCGCCAAAAAAAAAAAAAAAATGGATCGATTCTTTTAAAATTTTTCATATAAAACTCATTCATCCTAAAAAAATTTTTATGAGAATCAATCGGATTTTATGAGATTTTCTCAGCAGGGTCCAACAAACGCTTATAATTAAAGCGTTTAAATATAATTACGCGGCAACTGTTTAATTACTTCAACTATTCATTTTTCTCTGTACAGCTACATTTAGATTTATTAAATAAATCTATTCGGCGTAAATTAATATTTACTAAATAAAAAATCGTGATAAATCCTTTCTTTTCGCTGTATTTTCATCGAATTATATTGAAAGCTAATAAAATCTTCGAAACAATACAATTATATAATAATAATATCTTTTAATCAATTATGAACATTGTAAGTATACGTCACAGTTTATTTGAGATGCCAATTTATAAGATAATTGTGTGTGTTATTGACGTCGGTATTCACTTACGTATAGAAATGTCGTGGGGGGAATTGTCTTCATAGCACAGCTGGAAATTTATCAAGATTATATTCTCTAAAAGATCACCTTACTGTTTGTTGCTGATAAATACTCTCTCTCGGTAGTCCTTTTAGAAACAATATTTATTAATATTTAAATTTATAATCGTGCATAGACAAGTACAAGACAATCTAACACATATAATATTACTAATAATAATAAATAGAATATTGATCATATAAAAATAAAGTACAATGTCGACTGCTGAAAAAGTAATGGACCTAAGCGTGCAAAGTGAAAAAAATCGAGGTGAACAAAATTCGAATATTATTTCAATAAAATACAATAGTCGTGATTCACCATCGGACATAAAATCAAATCATCAAGAGACTGACCGCGAAACTGGAGGCGAACTAAACCATCAAGAGTTAACAAGAAAATTTGAAAAACTAGGAAAGGAAAAAGAATGTCAGTCAAATAAAAAATTAAAGGTTGATCAAGCAGCTATTCGAATCTTGAATGAAGATGATCTTTCAAACAGTGAAGATGTTATTGTGTATTTATTTTAAAAATAATCAATTCAAATTTCGTTAAAAATTCTTATCTATAAAATATACGAATACTGCAAGGAGTTCTTTATAAAGTAATTATATTATTTTGTTATTACTAACTCTATACAGTATATTTCAAAAGCCCGCGTCTTGTTTATTGTAAGGTATCAACTATTTGAAATAGTTAAATTTTTAAGTGTTAATATTGTTTAGTTCATGAATGTATGTTTAATAATTTATATATTTACAGTAATATATTTACAGCCGGACTCCACTAAGTCGGACAGCCTACAGAGGAGCGAAAATATCCTGGGTATTCCGAGTTATCAAATATACCTTCTTCTTTAAAAATCAAACCTCACACATGCGCGCTTACACCTAATACATGAGTGATGCACATATATATGCAAATATACACAGACACATAAAAATGTATAGCATCAGTCGGGAGACAGGGTAGCTGGTAATGAGGGTCGAGATTCAGCGGAAGTTCTAAGTTAACGAAATTCGTCTGTATGGAAATTGCGAAGAAATGGGAAAAGTAATATGTACTGATTTAATTTTTTTATATATATATATATATATATATATATATATATATATATATATATATATATTAAACAAAAGGTATACAATAAAGTTTTTATTTACTAAACATACTTTGCTAATTTATTTTCATGTCTTTCAATATTTCATGAGCATATAAATTTATATCAAAATTTTTTATTGATATAAATAATAAAATTTGTTTGGGAAAATATTTATATAAAATTAAAAGCTAACCAAACTCGTATTTTTCATGCACGCTGAACTTGTTGCGTAAGCAGTTGCCAAAATTATACACGGAGAAAAAAATATAGTAAAAATTACAATCTTATAGTAAAATTTACTAAAAGATATGAAAAAATACATTCTGTATTGTAATTATTACTAAACGTTTAGTAAAATTTACTAGTTAGTAATAATTACATAATAAGATATTAAAAATTACTATGCGTAATGTATTTTTTACTAACACAATTGTATTTTCTACTATCTGTATAGTAAATTTTACTATTAGTATTTTTAATAAATACAAATTTAAGAACGTAAATTTTCTAATACAATATAGGATTTGTTACTATACAAAATATTAAAAATTACTATACGCAATGTATTTTTTGCTAACACGATTATGTTTTTTTACTATATGTATAGTAAATTCTACTATGTATAGATAAAATTAAAATTTGGTGGGGATAGCATATACAAATATGTATTACAAGTTCTGAAACTTTTGTCCGAAGGAGATATCGGGCCGTCAGACATAGGAAAGGACTCGCGCGCGGGAGATCAGGGTTCGAATCTCGGTTGAAACAAGTGATTTTTTAAAAAACAAAAATCGACTCCAACACCGATACAGATGGCATAAATAACAATAATAATAATTAAAATGATAGTAATAATAATAAAAAGTTAAAAGCTAATAAAAATTTTATTTTATTTTTTTCCATTTTAATATAGTAAAATTTACTAAACGGGATAGTAAAATTTACTAAACGGGATAGTAAAATTTACTAAACGGGATAGTACAATTCACTAAACGGAATAGTAAAATTCACTAAACGAAATAGTATAATTTACTAAACGGGATAGTAAAATTTACTTATCTGTTTATGAATTTTTCCTATAAATCTTAAGCGTTTCAAGATTACTATCTAAATTTAGTAATTATTACTATATTTTTTAGTAAATTTTACTATATTTTTTTCTCCGTGTAGAAGGGTGGAAAATGTACTTCATTTTATTTGTAAATAATAAATCAATAATTTTGAAGTGAAAATTTAGCTCAACATATTTACAGATACGGTCATAAAAAATACATCACAAATTCAGTCGACAATCAAATAACTTCCATTATACGATTTAATAAAAAAGGTAGCTATTGTCTTGATTTAAAAATGGCAAAACGCGTAGTTAAAAATTCGAGATAAAAGAGACGCAGAGGAGTGAAATCGAAAAAAGAATGATAAGCGAAATAAAAACTAAACAATGAAATATGTGACTGTTTGTAATCGATATGAATTTAAGCTCACTTTTATAATTAAATTTAAAAAAAATTATATATATATATATATATACCTTATTCATCAGAGTCTACAGATTATTTATTGATAGTCGGTGTAAAGTACAATTATTTTTTATTTGCACAAAATTTAAATGAGACTTGCAGTCTTGTATTAAAATAAAAAAATTTAACAATAAAAATGGGATGCCAATTTCATAGTTTTTTACAAATAGTTGTAACAATAATAATAATAAATAATACAATTCTGAACACACATATATACAATTCACAACAAACAATTAAAAAAAACTAACGTATATTTAATTATTTTTTCCCTCTATTATCAACGAGTCAGTTTTATTCAGTGTTCAATATGACCTCGTTATAAGACTTTTTACCGTGATTCGTTACATATTGTCCCGAACACTTCCGTCAATCGCTTTATTCAAATTTTACGACCCAATTATTTTATATCGTCAGTCGAAAAAAATGAAGTAGCAAATTTGTATTTTATTTATGTAGTGTAAATTAATTTTTTTTCGTATTTACACAATTTTACGACAAGATATTAATTTCTCATTTCAAACAACAAAAACATCGATTGTAGTCGTATAACGAGGTCCAAGCTCAAAACACGTCAAGCGCGGTAGTGGAGGAATCAAAATTTTCAAAATTTTTTTGCCTCCAATCCCGACTTAGTTTCATACCGACACTGGACTGTACATACAAAGATGAAAGCATAATTTTAAATTAAAAAATAATTCAGACAAACGATTTTAAATAAAACAATATTTATAGGAGTCTATACAGCTCATTCAGTTCCAAATTCATTTCTTAACCAAGGATATTGTTTTGGGCAATCGAAACACGTATTCAAGTATCTGTAGGACTTTAAAACACGACTAGGTAATTTACAAGAACTTGGATACTCGCATGCTATTTCATGGGGTTTAAATCGTTTATTACATTGCCATGGTTCAAATTCCATTAGATCAACAACTGGCGTAGGCTTTTTCATCCACTCAATAACTTGATTACCTGTTACAAAGTAGACGTCCGGCAATTGCAGCAAATCATCCACAAATTTCTGAAAATAGCCATAGTGATAAATAATTTAATACTAATTCTTAAAATTTTTTTATTAAAAAATTGATATTTAGTTACACTTACGCTGAAAGCGTAGTTGCTTGTAGGATTACGGAACCACATCGGATTGAAATGTAAGCCAATGGGTGCCCGATTACTCAAGTAGTGTCTTTTAAAATTCAGCATTAACATTTTGTAAATTTCTTCTCCGGACAAACTTATAGGGCAATCGTCTATCATGCTGCAGGTATATTCCTGCAGGATAGAAATTAAAACCATCAATTAAAAAACAAAGCATAACATTGATGAGTGACAAACTAAAATTATTTACGTACTCCAGAGAGAAGTTGATTTAATGGCAGTTCCCATAACCCGGGATATGCTCTAGTTGGGCACATTTGACCCGTACTCGCGCATTGATGAGGTATCTTAAAGTCTAGCGTGTATGGCCATAAAGGTGGATCAGAAAATGGTGCAACGATAGATGCGTCATAAACAAAACCAAATTCTGACATCATTAAAAATTGTCGATTCCAACCGACACGCAAAAAGGGCGCTCTTAGTCCTTTGATATCTTCGATTCTTACTCCGGCGTATTTATTTATAATATTTGCAACTCCAACCATTTCGTCGAACCAGTCTTCTATTGTAGCATTCAGTGACCACCATTCTTCCGGTCCTCGATGTCTATTTGAATTTAAAAATAAAAAGTATTTATACCAATTGTTATTATTTGAAAATTATAAAATGCTAGATAAATAGGTGATTGTAAAAAATGATTATATTTCAAAACTAGTCGGATCAGTTTGGATAAAATAATTTAAATATATGTTTAATAATTAAATGTCCTTTATATTGTAACTAGTATCACCATTCTAGTAGAATAATAAAGGTGGACTACAATAAGCTTACTCAGACGGAATCGTTAAAACCACCTCTGTCCCGGTATTTTAAACCCGATTTTAAAACCTGGTTTTTTAACGTTTAACTTGAGGATAAAATAACGGTTCAAGAAGCTCAAAAACAGCGCGAAGTTTCAGGACTGGCCCGCAGGGTCAACCGTTTTTTATAATTTTTGTACATTAAAATTTCTTTTATTGACATGATTATTAATTATTTATTTATTTTTTTTTATAAGATTAATTTAAAACAAAGTAAGAATTGGCTATTACTAGATTTTGAAATTAGACTGTCGTAAAAGTCCTAGCCGCAGTGTCGATGTCTTTTTACCCAACTATATCGATTCAGTTATCCATCACTCACTTGAATTATTTTTTTTTAAATTGATCAAACTGGCTTAGAATATCGTTATTTAAAATCATCACAGTTTAAATAATTTTTTTTTTTATTAATGAATCGTTTGTATGAAGTAAATCATAACGAGTCATTTTTAAACAAAAAAAAAAAAAAAAAGTAAAAAATAAAACAAAAAGTATATTAATTTTTATTTTTTTCGTATTTCGTTTATTTTTGGCCCAGGTTTACTCTAACTGCAAGTTTGGCTTGCCGCTTTAAGCTGCTCTGAGCAAATATCTATTTACAATAAACTTAAATCTTGGTATTTCTTGGTATTTCTACTCTAAATTTTCCACTACAGATCAAGTAGAAAACAAGGTAATTGCATACTCCGGACAATAATCCAATCTTGACATGAATTGTTAGGGAATTCAAAAGCTCAACAATGAGTACTTGAATCATTATTTTATTATTCATTTACTCCTTTTAATTGGGGGAATGAAGAACAATTGAATGCTTCGCTGCATATATTTATTACGCTTCAGTGGATTATTGACACAAAAGGATGTTATACCTCTTATTACATTAAGCAGTTACAACAGATGATTGATATCTTTACGTCTGAATAGATTTAGTTGAATTCATTCGCTCAGTTTAACAATTCAAAAAATGTGTCAGATTTCTGTCTGCTCTGTAAACATGAATAAGTGAAATTTGGCACTTACACTGTAAAAAATTTGATGGACCCGGTGTGGTGTAAATGCATCGGTGTAAAAATTTTGGTGTGAAAATTACACCGAATCCCGTGTGAAATTGAAATAATGTGAATTTTTATTTTTTACACCGCCAAACGAGTAAATGTATAAATGTAAGGGAAGGGCGGGGTAAAATGGGCTCCCCAAAATGGTTGACGCCTCGGAATATTTAGGGGCAAAATGGGCCCCCTAAAATTTCTGACGCCTTGATATATTTGGAGGCAAATTAGGCCGACCAACATTCTTAACATGAAAAGTGTTGGGACAGGGAGGGGCAAAATGAGCAACCGGGGCAAAATGGGCCACTGAGGTGAATTGGGCCCGCCAAAATTCATAACATGACAAGTGTTGGGAGGGAGAGGGGTAAAAAGTGTCACAGGGGAAAAATGGGTCACTGAGGTAAATTGGGCTCGCTAAATATTGTAACATGAAAAGTGTTGGGAGGGGGAGGGGTAAAATGGGTCACTGGGGCAAAATGTGCCGCTGAGGCGAATTGGGCCCGCCAAAATTCGTAACATGAAAAGTGTTGGGACGGGGAGGGGTAAAATGAGCAACCGGGGCAAAATGGGCCACTGAGGTGAATTGGGCCCGCCAAAATTCATAACATGAAAAGTGTTGGGAGGGAGAGGGGTAAAAAGTGTCACAGGGGAAAAATGGGTCACTGAGGTAAATTGGGCTCGCTAAGTATTGTAACATGAAAAGTGTTGGGAGGGGGAGGGGTAAAATGGGTTACTGGGGCAAAATGTGCCGCTGAGGCGAATTGGGCCCGCCAAAATTCGTAACATGAAAAGTGTTGGAACGGGGAGGGGTAAAATGAGCAACCGGGGCAAAATGGGCCACTGAGGTGAATTGGGCCCGCCAAAATTCATAACATGAAAAGTGTTGGGAGGGAGAGGGGTAAAAAGTGTCACAGGGGCAAAATGGGTCACTGAGATAAATTGGGCTCGCTAAATATTGTAACATGAAAAGTGTTGTGAGGGGGAGGGGTAAAATGGGTCACAGAGGCAAAATCGTCCCTTTAAAATTTTGGAGGGACCATTTTACCTCAGTGGCACATTTTGCCTCTGTGAACCATTTTACCCCTCCCCCTCCCTACACTTTTCATGTTACGAATTTTGGAGGGACTATTTTGCCTCAGTGGCCCATTTTGGCCCGGTGACCCATTTTACCCTTCCCCGTCCCAACACTTTTCATGTTACGATATTTGGCGGGCCCAATTCACCTCAGTGGCCCATTTTGCCCCGGTTGCTCATTTTACCCCTCCCCGTCCCAACACTTTTCATGTTACGAATTTTGGCGGGCCCAATTTGCCTCGGTGGCCCATTTGGCCCCAGTGACCTACTTTACCCTTCCCCGTCCCAACACTTTTCATGTTACGATATTTGGCGGGCCCAATTCGCCTCAGCGGCCCATTTTGCCCTGGTGGCCCATTTTCCCCGGTGATCTATTTTGCCCCTCCCTGTCCCAACACTTTTCATGTTAAGAATGTTGGTCGGCCTAATTTGCCTCCAAATATATCAAGGCGTCAGAAATTTTAGGGGGCCCATTTTGCCCCTACATATTCCGAGGCGTCAACCATTTTGGGGAGCCCATTTTACCCCGCCCTTCCCTTACATTTATACATTTACTCGTTTGGCGGTGTAAAAAATAAAAATTCACATTATTTCAATTTCACACGGGATTCGGTGTAATTTTCACACCAAAATTTTTACACCGATGCATTTACACCACACCGGGTCCATCAAATTTTTTACAGTGTAGATTGGCACTTAGAATTAGTGAATATTCACCTATTTCATTTATTCATGTTTACAGAGGGTCCACAAAATATTACTTGGACAAAGTCAAGCATGAATTTTCGGTCGACAAACACAACGAATGCATTGCTTTTAATTTATAAAACGTATTTTATCTTTAACAAATTTTATTTAAAAATTTAAAAATATTATATTTTTAATTAATAAAAATTAAAATAAACTTACGTTACTGAATGAGCAGCAACTTCATGGCCTTCATTCCAAAGATACTGGACATCTCTGTAATTAGTGTATTGATGGCTTACATAAAACGTTCCTCTTATAGGACACCCATTTGGATTTTTCCGTTTGTCATTAAAAAACTCTATAATCAATCAACCAAATAAAATATTCATAAAATAACAATAATTATATAATTAAAACTTACTACTGTAAAAATCAAAATTTTCTGCATTAACAGCGTCATTAAACGTTATCATTATCATTTGTGGCACTTCAGTATGTGTTAAATTATTCGGTATCCGTTTACCGTCTTGAGAACACCAACAATCTGGTAAATAACATTTTTGTGGGTTGCAATTTGTCGCGGAATTTTTATCCGGGCCCCCATCTAAAAGTAAATTCATACCCTGTCATTTATTATTTTTAAGTAATTAATATTCAATAAATTAAATTCGAGTTATTGGAAAAAAAATTTACCACACCAGCCTTCATCGGAACCATCGGTGCAATCAACACTTCCGTCACAAAAATATGAATTAGGAAGACAAGTACCGTCACCACAAGCTAGTGTGTTATCTTTACAGTCTCCTTTTTCTAATAATGGCTTAGGTGGTTGATGTTCTGTGAAATTTGAATTTTATTTAAAAATAATTGGTCGTAATTAGACCAATTAAATTATTTAAATCATGTCATCATCTTGATCAATGCTTTTATGTGAATTAAATTAAATTATATATTTTTATATACCTGACGTTACATCGCAATTGTCTACATTGGCTTTGAAGTCGCATATCTGTCTCGTAACATCGAATAGAAGACCCTCTGAGCATTTAAACTCAAATACTTCATTGTCTGTAAATTTGATTGCGTATTTTTTAGTATTGAATAATATACATGTATATGTATGTATGTATGTATTTATATACGAGAAAGTCTTTTGACAAACAATTGTGAGAAATTTCCTACGCTTAAATTATAATGACACCAAAAGAAAAGTAAAATTTTATAACAAATAAAGTTTTAGTTTCGCAATAAATAAAAATTGAACATTAGATACAATTAAACATATATTTACCTAAACATAAATAATATTTGGCACATTCATTTGGTGACCATACATTGTGAGCTAATGTGTTTGGATTTCTATAAAATTTACTGTCCTCAATACACGGCACATCGATGGATGACCCGTGTGCTATTAAAAAAAATAATAATTATAAATAATAAATAGAGAAAGTGATCAATTGATTATATTTAAATATATTGCTTTCAATTATTTTTCCACTTAAAAATAAAACACGAGAAAATACTTTTACTTAAAACACGTAACTGTTTATAAAGTTTGTGTATAAAAAAATATAAAAAATATACAATCTATAATAATGTAAAATAAACCAGGAACAAAAATTGTGATTGTGAGAGAAACGTTTTGCACATGGAATTTATTTTCACTTGCGTATAAGAAAGGAAGTGAAACTTCCGGTTCTGCTGGACCTTTCCCTTATGAAAAATTTAATATATTGTAGATAAATTGATGACAATAAAATTGATACAATTTTATAAATATATATGTACATTAATCGACTGGTGTATATTTATATATATTGAGTAGTCTTACCAGCTATGATGATTGATAAGATTATAAATACAGAGTCACATATCCAAGATCTCATGGTGGATAAAAAAGTACGTCAAAGAGATTGTGTTCGTCTCTCGCGGCTCACACTTTCAAACTGATTCTTCCTCCCACCAAACAGTATACCTTATAGGTATGCTTATACGAGTCTGTTTCTGTTCGGCTTCTTTCGTTCTCAGCAGCTATTATTATATTACTCAAATACAATATACTCTGAGTAGTGTATTTTCCAGCCACTGGCTAATTTCACTTATAGCCTATTGGAGAAATTTAGATCAGCATCGACATTACATGTTTGAGGCTTCATTGATTTATATCAGGCTGATGACCTAGAGTTACTGATTTTTAATTTTTATATTGTTATTAATATTAATGAAAGTCATTTGGGATCATGGATATCATTATCAAACATTTAACAAATAGATTCACTGTAATTATTCTTTATTATATTTTTTATCAATGAGTATAATATTTTTTTAATAACGCGTATAGTATCTGTGGGCGAATACTAATACGTTTATTTTAAAACTTAACAAAACGTGTAAATAATTTAATAAAAAACATTAATTTACCCTGTAGCTCTTTTTAAAAATAAGTATAAAGTAATAAATAGTTACTATAATATTTATCGTATATTGTAAAATGATATACGTTAATTGAATTAAATATGATATAAAAATTCTTGATTAAAAAACAGCCGAATATCTATACTAATAACATAAAACTTTTCCCCAATAACAGTAAATTTAATTCACAAGTTAAAAACTAATTATAGGATAAATAATAATTATTATATTATTTATCTTAGACTGGAAATAGAAAAAAAACGAAAGTTAATATTTACTTTGAACTTTGAAGTTTTACAACAAATTACTCTGTGTTACAAAGTGAGAATAAAGTTCTCATTAGCAAAGGAATTTCGGATATACGATTATATTGAAACTAAAAAATGTTTTTTTTTTTTTTTTTAAATTAAATTTTTTTCACATTTTAATAGTGATGTTAGATTTAATTAATTATTTTCAAAAATTAAAAAAAAACGATCATGTAATATCTTCAGTGCTTTCGCGTTTGAGGTGTGCAAAAAAAAAAACGAAATCTAAATGAAAATAAGCCAGTTTTATGCTAGCAATCAAAGGGTTAATTCTTCAAAAGGATGAAAATCAAATATAATTGAATTGAAAACTATTGAAGGATTCATAATTAAAAAATATTTAAAATCTGCATCAATTTTAAAAGAATTTAATAATAAAATGATTTGAATCAAAGTTAATTTAATTTGTATCTGTTTCGAATAATGGAATACATCACTAATCAACTATGTAAAAAAATCAATACTTATTTCATACTCTCTTTCTATGACAATTATCTTTCAGTTGAATTTCATGAATTTTTTTTGTTGTAGTTTATGTGATGCATGTAAAAAATTCCTATAGTTGTAAAAAGAAAAAAAAAAATGCTTTTTTCTATTTATTGTAAATAATTTAAAAATGTATATTGTATAAATGTGTAATATAACTTTTATTAAATATTTTTTAAATATTTCATTACTTTCTTAAAATAAAAATACTGTAAGCTAAAATGTTTTTTCTCTGCACTTACTGGCAAATAGATGGCAATTAAGAAAAAAAAAATAGTTTTTAGATCAAAATTTTGTGATGACCATCTAGTCCGACCTCTCTTTCGTTTTTCCAAGGTGGGATTATATTAGTATAGATAATAGGCTGTTCTAACATATTTTTCATTGAGTATTTAGTGATTTTTTCTTGTTTAAATATATAGCGTTGATGATTTTATCATCAAATCATTGAATTTAGGACATGAACACTTTTGGTTATTATTATCACATAAAGTTTAATATATAACTAATTCCACTAAACGCAGATTTCTTTTTAAATCATTAATATCACAATACCTCAGATTAATAAAATACATTAAAATTTTTGTTTGTATACACGGAGAGAAATTTACGGCAACGACTGCAATATATTATGGTATACAATATATATACTACCATATTACTATGGTTTATCATAATTTAATGACCATACGATACAGTAACTTTTACCATAATTATAGGAATTATTCTCATAATTATCATAATTATCTTTCCGTGTACCCGGAGGAAAAAAAATAGTTACTTTTCCTATGTAAGAATAGTAACGATGGCTACCTGGCAGTTGTCCGGTCAATGTAGATGTAGAAATTTAACTTAAGTCAACATAGTAAAATTTCCTGTTGAAATATAGTAAAAAATACTATATTACATGCAAAATTTTCTTATATTACATAAGAGTTTGAATATATTGACATAGGAAAAGTTACTATGCTAACACAGTGATTTTTTAAGTATTTGGTAACAAGTCTAATTAAAATAGTAATTGTTCAAAAAATTAGTAATGGATCGGATTAATGTATAGTTATCTCTGAATTATTTAATTTTTGGCAGTGGCAAATTTTGTGTGTTATAATTATTTTCGAGTTCTGTAATTCGAAATTAGTCTTCCTTTACATTGTAATTATTGAAGTTATCATTAAAAAAAAAAAAATATTACTATGATTAATACTAGTACTGCCAATTTTTAAAAAATTTCGTACAGTCTTTTTTTAAATAAATCATTAAAAAAAATGCCCACATTTAAATTGTATATTATAATTTTTTATATAAATATTTTTTTGCACACCTCGAACGCGAAGCAGAAAGGTTGTGCTTTATAACGGACTTTCTAATGTATAGTTTGATATTATTATAAATAATTTATGTATTTTTGACTGAGAACATCTTCCCATTTCGGCAACATCACATATTTTTATATATACAGTCGGACCTCCTTATAAGACTATATTGCTGTCTTTTTTATAAATCAGGTATCGCGATAGTTTGAGAGAGAAACTAATAGTCTTATAAGCAGGTCCTACTGTATATTTTTTAAATATATAGTTTAATATTATTATAGATAATTTATATATTTCTGTTTCTAAGAAGTTTTACTACTTTCGTAAAATCACATTTTTTTTAATATATATGTAGCTATATATGAGTAGTTGTAGATTATATATATATATATATATATATATATATATATATATATATATATATATATATATATATTATAAAGAGATATAGACATATATAGATTATAAGCTCATATCTTTGTAACATATATATTATTTCGAAAATTTTATAAGCGATAAATACATACTTAGGCCTATGGTGATGTCTTGGTCATAAAAAATAAACCATTAAACTTATACAATATCTCTTATTTTATACACTTATCCAAAAAATTGGAGGAACAAATACTTTTACAAATTTTTTAATGATATTTTGAAGGCTGTATCTTCGTGAGAAACAGCCCTATCGAAACAACAAAAAAAATTTGGGCGTCGGTGGTTCCGTCACTCGTAATCCGAAGACATTAAATCCGCGACTTTTGATCCGACGTTTTGAAATCCGTAACAAAAAAATCCGCACGACAACATATCCGCAGCTCTAATATTCGCGATAATAATTTTATGAATATAATTTCAATAAAGATAATTTGATGTAAGATAATATTATTACTTATTGAATTATTATTAGAATATAGACATGCAAGTTATGTGTTGTGGTTATAAAATATATAAACCTATACGTTTGAAATGGTACTGCGCCCTTTTTTCACAGGTAACATGTGTGTGTGATTATAAAATATATTAACCGATACACTTGCAATAGTAGTGTATTATTTTGAAAGAAAATTAGAAGAATACTTTTTGAAAAATTCTCGTTAATGATATAATTGATATTAGTTAAAAAAAAAAAAAAAAAACGTTAAGTAATGAAGAAATTTAAAAAAAAAATGTAATAATATTTTGTCATGGGAATATTTTGTCCGGGTATATTTTGGCGGGAGATTTTAAGTCGTCGGATTTCATGTCGCGGATCTTACGTCGCGGATCTATTGCCCACGGATTACGATTCGTGTCACCGGCGTCGGTTGGCTCTGCGGGTCAGCCCCAAAACTTCCCGCTGTTTTTGAGCTCAAGGAGCTCGAAAACATCAGTGTGAATATATTTTTGAGCTCGAAAATGCTATTACATGCAATTGTTTTTTTATGAGCTTTTCAAGCTCCAACAAATTACATTCTACGCTAGAGTTTGAAATTTAAGAATCGAAAATTATTAATGAAGAAGCGGTTTTTAAATTTTTTTTCCCGATTATGTTCAATAAAATAAATGTGAGGCAGAAATCAATATCAATGAACAAAATCAAGATTTAAATGAATTTTTTTGTGTCTCTGTATTTATTGTTTTAATAGGGCTATTTTTCACAACGATAAAAAAGCCTTCCAATTATCATCAAAAAATTTAAACGTCAATATAATCGAGATCTTCACTATCACTTTGATCATAACGATTATGCCGATTTGAACGAGCGCGCCGTCTTAAATATTTACGCAGTATGAAATTATAACGTTGACTGACGTATTCTATTAGATAAGAGGGTATATAATGCGCAATAAAACTCATACATATGATTTTAGCAAGTTCTACAATCATTTTGAATTACACTTCTCTTGTAATAACAAGAGTAAGTGAATATATGAATTTTTTAAAGTTATTTTCCACGGAAAAAACAAGAATCGAAAATATTGATACTAATAGTAATACCGATTATGCATAATAATAATAATAACAATAACAATAATAATCAAAATCATAGCAAAATTTAGGATGAGTTGCAAAATTAATAAAAATCTAATTCGATTTATTTCCATACTTAAATAATAAAAATTACTAAAATAAATAAAAATTAAATTCTTAAGATAGTAACAATAAAATATTTTTGTTACTGATGTAAAATATAACAAATACGTTATTGATTGTAATTTTTATTTTGTTAAGACTAAATCATTAGTTAAAGTTGTTATTTTATTTTCTTCTTCTTTTTTTTTTTAATTAGAGAAGTAAGAATATGTTTTCGATACGAAAGTACTTATTTTTTCTATATTATAAACAAACAGAATTAAAAATAAATAGATTAATACCAAAGTTACGCCAGTTTCCGCCATTAAATTCACGTTTTTAACGATAAAGTAAACCTTTCTTGATTTTCGAAAGTCTACGATCTGTAAAAAAGTTTTTATGTAGCTTGATGTAATTAAACGAAGTATATCTATAGGAAGGCCGGGCAAAATAGGACATATTAGAAAAAAATAATATAAATTATATATCACATACAATATTCTTTGTACAGTTTCTGTGCAATCGTGTCGCACCGCGCAACCGGATATTCTAACTAATTTGCAATTTCGGGTATTTTTTTTTCATATTTTTAGAAAATATGAAAATCATCAAAATACTTGAACTTTTAATTTTTCCTGTTCGATAAGTTTCCAACTAAACTAAAAAAAATGAAACTATAATAAAATTAACAGATATAGAGTATTATGTAATCAAAAAAATGATTTGAAAAAAAAAAAATTATTTTCGTTCAGCTATGACGTCATGTGAGTTAAGTAATGAAAATAAATTTTTAGACGTTTTTAAAATTCGTCATTATTAATAATCAAAATTTTAGACTTTTTTCATTTACTCTATTAAGTGTCCTATCGTACCCCGGCCTCCTCTGTATTTATAATAAATATATGGATGTATATCTTTTTTTCTAATACTCACGACTACTAGCTTTACGTAAAAAATTAATTGAAATATCCTTTTTGTTCACAATACACAATAAATATTGACAAAGCTATTAGTATAATAAGACCAGCTCCGATAATTAATGCTCTTGAATCTTCACTTAGCAATGCCATTACTGAACTACACACAAAACAAATTTCTATCTTCTAATGATTTTTTGAATTCAAAGGATATCGAATTTTCCTCTTGGTATAATAGTTTTAGAATGTACTTTTCAGCGTCACTTGCGTTGGCAGTAAGACAACTTTGGCAGTTGGTGTAGCCTTGTTTTAAATAAATAACTATATCAATTACATTTTTTGCTGATACGGCTGACTAATTGTTTCATAAATAAGTAAATAAATAAATATGTAATAAAATTAATTTATTTATACTAAGATCTCGGTAAAATATTAAACACTGGTCACAAAAATTAAGGGATATAAAAGAAATTCTAAATCTTTTTATGATTTTCAACATGCTGAAACTCGGTGAAAAATGGTCGTAGAGTAAAAATAAAAAAAGCAAATTTTAGCCTCAAGTTTCTAGTTGTCAGATCTACACTTCAATTTTTTTATCATTCATGGTTCCGGAATAATCCTAAGAAATCCGACGAAAAAAAAAATTTCCAAATTTTTGCTCGTCTTCTAACAAGCCATGGGCTTCAATAAATTTTTTTTGATAATCTGACCTTATGACTCTTTTAGGAAATTTTATGCCCTTTAATTCGCTGGCCTCAAAAAGTCTCTGCAACGATTTGGCGGTGAATTTTACCTGGTTTTTAATAAACATTATCACTTCAAAAATAATTTTTCCATCAAAAGCCACTAATTTCGCTTTATAGAGAATGTTTTGCAGTTTTCAAAACCCTACTTCCATTCTCTGTACGACCAATACGTCCAGAGTTATTGGTTATTAAAGCCAAAATGGACTTTTTTGCTTTGATCAATGATAACTCAGCGCCAAATCGTTATAGAGACTTTTTGAGGCCGGCAAGTTAAGGAGCATAAAATTTCCTAGAAGACTCATAAGATCAGATTATCAAAAATAGTATATTTTACACCTAGGGCAGTAAAACAAGAAATGGCTTAGATCTCATGTAATTGTTGGCCGAGGCGAAGCCGAGGTCAACAAACATGTGATCTGAGGCTTTCTTGTTTACTGCCCTAGGTGTAAAATACTATTTTTCGCCTCGACGGAGGCGGAAAGCGTCAACTTCGTTTCACACAGCGGGAAAAAAGTTGACGCTTTTCGCCCGGAGGGGCGAAAAAATTATTGAAGCCCATGGACTTGTTGGAAGACGAGCAAAAATTTGGAAAATTGTTTTTCCATCGGTTTTCTTAGGATTACTCCGGAACCGTGCATGATAAAAAAAATTGAAGTCTAGATCCGATAACGAGAAACTTGAGGCTACAATTTGCTTTTTTTATTTTTACTCTACAACCATTTTTCACCAAGTTTCAGCATGTTGAAAATCACCCAAAAATTTAGAATTTTTTTTATATCCCTTGATTATCGTGACCAGTGTATATTTAAACGGACCGTTAATTAATTGACAATTCCAGTAAATAGTTGTGGTAGTATATATTTCTTTTATTTTAAATAAAATAAGGATATTAAATAAAGCGCGCGAATTTTAAATAAAGAAGAAAAAATTATTTCTCTAAAACTAAAAGTGCATATGTTTATTTGAATAACCCCATAAGTCATTGACTTATAGGGTTTCTCGATAAAAGGAAATTACTGTCACTACGTTAATTGTTTTTTAAACACTGATTTGATGAATATTTTTATTAATTTCTATGGACGGACATCCAAAGAACCCAAAAATGCAAAAAACCCAATATCGTAAAAATATGACTTAGGGGGTTTCTCAAATAAACGATTCATTTATATAAAATCATCTCAGTTTGGGGCTGTTAGCACGAGTATCCTGAATATAAATAAATTTTGTTTTTCTATGTCTAATAATTATATTTAACGTTTTCATCTGTGCTGAGATCCGAAAAAAAAATTCACCGACGTCGCTATAACTTTTAATATTTTCAATAAAATTAAAAAAAAAAATCAGTCTGTCGGTTGACCCTGCGGGCCAGCCCCAAAACTTCCCGCGTGTTCCGAGCTCCTTGAGCTCGAAAAATTGTAGTAGATACATTTTCGAGCTCTTCGAGCTCGAAAATACTTTTGTATGCTTTTGTTTTCAAAAAAAACGTTTTTTACAATTTTTTCTACAACGATATCTCTCGAACGAATAAACCGATTGAGACATTTAAGGTGGCAGTCGACGCGTTTCATTGAGTTCTATAACTGATTAAATTTTGAAATTGATTCATCGAGTCATTTTTGAGAAATTTTCAAAATACTAAAAAAAATTTTTTTTTTTAATTCTTTCGACAACGGTTTCTCTTGAAAGAATGAACCGATTTTGATGTTTGAGGTGGCATTCGACGCGGCTTATGAATCTCCAGAGCCCAGTCCATTTTGGAATTAATCCATCGAGCCCGTAAAAAGTTATCCAAAAAAAACATTTTTGAAAAAAGTTTATTTTTGGAATATCTCCGAACGAGCCTTACCGATCAAGCTCAATTTTTGTTCAGCTTCAAGATATTAAAAAACTGCGTCGAATGACACCTTGACGATCGAAATCGGTTCATCCGTTCAAAAGTTATAGATATTTACATACGTACGTACGTACGTACATACATACATACATACACTCGGACATCATCGTGAAATTCGTCAGAATAGCTTTCTAGGACCTCAAAACGTCGACATCTGTTGGAATTTCGATTTTCACAAATCGGACTGAAACCAATAACTTCCCGAATTTTTGAAAATTTGCAATTTTCTTAGCGGGAAGTTAAAAAGAATCACACAATATTCTTTACAGATAGATTTAAGTTGTAATATCACTTAATCTATTGAATAAAAGTAAAAAAAAAAAATAAGTAGATAAATTCAGCGGCAAAAAGAAATTTCCTTGTAAGATCATACACCTGAAGAGCTTAAATCTTATGTAAGAGCTTATTTGGAGATATAAAAAAAAAAATGAAAAAATTGTTGACTAAGCATAAAACCCATAAATGCAAATAGAGAAAATCATTTTTGTGATTAATATCCGTACATTTGAAATGTTTTTTCAAATCATATCATTAATATAACAACAATAAATTTATTAAAGTAGGCAAGAAAAAAACGTAAAAAAAATTTGTAATTTGAAGTTGGCTCATTTGTCAGCAATTTTCATATGACGAAAAAAAAAATTTTTTATTTTATAAATTTCTCTTTAAACTTCTGCAACTCTATTCCTTATAATCAAATAAGATAATATTGTGTGATAAATAAATATTTTAACATAATAATAGAAATGTATACTCAATAGAAACTCGTTTATGAAATTTAAATTTAAATTACATTTATTAATTAATTAATTTTTATTTGTGTGCTATCACTTTTTTATTGTAATTTAAAATAATTGTAATAAGATAATAATTGTTGTACTTGAATATTTTATACTCACTTGTGGATAGTGACGATTGTATTTGTTGTGCTTCGATCGAATTTGGTCAGGAAGTCTTTTATCACTTGAGGTGTAAATTTAACTGACTACCGGGCTGCTCAACAAGTGTATATATATCCGAAAACGTTCATTGCCCCCACCTAGATTGCGTACTCGAGCAGAAGAAGCATGCGTTGTAGCAGAGTAGGGTAAAAGACCCGATACTCGATTACTCCATGTATTTATATATCTATATTTAGTAAATATAGTATACAAATCCATAAATGATCGAGTACTAGTTCCCTGATCGGGTACGGGTTTCGCACCTCACTCGAGTTGTCACATAACAATTTTCAATAGGGAAAAACGGAGCAGAACGACCTACCTTAACAAGTAAATATTTTTTTTTTATTTTTGAAAAACTGAAAAATTTTCGAGGAAATGGGAAGCAGATAACTGTATTTATTTAATTCCCTCAGGGGTGCCGGGGTGTCTGAAGAAAGGGTGGAATGATGAAAGATGGAACAGGGTAGCAAGATTTAGACTAGGAGATGAGCTTAGAGGAGGTAGATATTGGGAGAATAGAGATAAAAGGCTGTGTGTTATGTGTGGGAGAGGTGAAGAGAGTTGGTAGCAAGTGTGGGAGATTCGTACTGGGGTCGGGATGGAAAGGGGTTGGCAGGAGATGAGGAAGGAGGTATTGGGGGAGAAGGTTCAAAGGGAGGATTGGTTGAAAAGAATAGAAAGCTTGAGAGGGGTAGGTGAAAATAGGAGGGAGGGGTGAAGTTGTGAAGCGGAAACGCAGGTCATGGTATGGGTGTGATCGATGGAGGTGTGCGTGGGAATATGGAAAAAGCGATTTTTTTTTTGGCCAGCGTGGCTTTTTTTTCGCTAAAATGTATAGAGTGGTAAAGTACTGTAAAGAGTATGTAAGAAATAGATTTGTAAGGAATATGTATCCCTATTTTTTGGGAATAAACATTTATATTATTATTATGCAATTCCCTCGGAGTAAAATTCACTCCAAAGTGGAGTTTATTTTAATATTCAAACTCTGAATCGGAGTGAATGCGGATTTAAATAAAACGCAGATCACTCTGCAATCACTCGGTTAAAAAAAAACTCTATTTACTCCGTATACTAATCATTCCGATTCACTCCCGATTTTTACACTGAAAAAAATAATCGGTAGCAGCTACCGATTAGCAATCGAAAAAATATATATCCGGGAATATATGCTGGCAAAATAGCATACATACGACAATACTGAAGATAAAAGCCATATATATATACTATTTTGCCGGGATATATATTTTTTCGTGCGGGTGTGTAAATTAATACTTAAGATGACAAACATCGATGGATAGCTTAAAAGAGTTTATCAAAAACGCGTCATCGGCCTTATACACAGAAAAAAAAAAATTCTTGGTTGAAGGTAAATATTCTTAATTCAAGAAAATTTTTTTGGAGACCTAAACTTTCTCAGATAAAGTAGTAATTTTATCTGACCAAGATAAATTCACTTAGCTCAAGAAAATCTTGACTTGGTTCCCGAAAACGGTGGTCTTCAAAAATATTTTCTTGACTCAAGATAACTTTTTTTTCTGTGTAGGTTTGAATCGTAAGTAGGGTAAAATTATTTATTTGTAAAACAAAATATTGTGAAGGTCCAACATGTTCAATGTTTTTATAACAAAATCAAATTTTGTTCTTAGTATTAAAGAAGTAAATAAAGTTGCTATTCACTCACTCGTCGAACCCTATCATAAGTTATAATTATCTACTAATTAGTTCTGGTTATTCGATATCTGGAGAGGTTAAGTATTTGCTAATGATTTATTAGTTAGCTGTTCTACACGGATACCTTTTGATCCGTTACTACAATGAGCTTAAAAGCTGTACATTTAGATGTAATACAAGTTGTTAACAATCAATTAATTTTCATTAAATTAATAATCTGCTTTTAAGCTTAACATCTTACTGAAAATTATTTTTAATAAAATGATATATATTGTGTGATATTCTATATGTTATTTTTGTTATAAATCTCGAAGTCATTGATAAATTAAAAAAAAAAAGAAGAATTTTATTTGCTGTGCGCACAATTCAAAATATGGAATAGAATAAACTTAAAAAATATACTACGAAAAAGTACTAAAGATAATTTTAAATAAAATATTGTTTTAGGTTGACTTTTAATATGTAGCCCTATTGTGACATAAATAGTTTGAATTAAACCTAAATGACAGACAGTGAGTCGAAATCTAAAAAAGATTAAATTACTTTAGTAATTAATTTAAAACCTGATTTACATTTTTCTATTCTTTCCGCTTTTCCATTTCTTGTAAATTAAAGAAAAAATAATTCTTCTTCAATAAGTTTTAATATTATGTTAAAGTTTTAAATTAATTGAAAATAAATTACTTTATTATTATTATTATTACTTTATCACCTGCACATTCTTTTTCAATTTGTTGTTACTAAACAATTAATGTTATTTTTATTACTCTGGTGTCATCTTCTTCTTTTGTCAGTACAAAAAAAAACAGGTACTCGACTTTAAAAAAAATGTCGATAAATAATATTAAAGAACTGAGGAATTCTTAGTAGCTTTGATATAATGTTACAGTCATTAATTATAGTAGAGGTAATACCATACTCCTGTCAACAAAATACGATAAATTTTTAATCATTTTATTTTCTTTTTATAGAACCAATGAGTACTTGAGAATAATAATAATTTTTGTACTCATTGTTTTAAGTAAAAAATGCTTCAAATCAAAGTTAAATTGATAAAATACCGACCGTTTATATTGATTTTATTTTTTCGTGGTTTCATTTTAACATTAAGATTCGCTGTTTTTATTCTTTTAGTTTCGTAGTCTTCCATTTTTTTTAATTCGCGTGCTGTCTTGATTGAAGCTATAACATAATTTTTATGTTTAAGAATACTCCTACTGTGAAGTTGGATTAAGTTGATATAATTGTCATAATAAAATAAAAAAATGTTTATCTTGCCTGCTATATTTGGATATTTCAAACTGTAATTTAATTTTGGGGTTTTATTCTCTATTTCATCACAAATTTTCTCCCATACGAATAAACCAAACTCATGTGATTTACGCCCTTCACACTGTTGTTCGTTTTCCTCTCTAGTGAGTTTAGAAGGGAAACACTTCCTGAGGAAGCGTATTAGTCTAGTGACATTCAGCTGAATAAAATCCATAATCAGTGATATATTTTGATTCCTGACAAACCACCTCTTTTAATAGCTCCTTTAATATTACAAGTTACTGAAACTAAAAAAAAAAAGTTACATGCATTATTTTAAAGGGAAAGTTTTCATGAATGGAAAATTTTTTTTTCACGTCTGAGAAAATTAATTTACTTTATAATTTCGGAAAAAAAAAATGATTTTCTAAATTAGTTTAAAAGTCTCACCAAAGGTAAAGAGAACAAATTTCGCTTCATTATTTTATTTTCAATGAGAAAGATAGTAATGATCGTAATTTAATATTATTTTCTCTAAAAAGAAACACCACCGATCCTCTTTCTTACACGCAGAAAAATAAATGGGGCTATCTTTGTTGCACTCGTAGGGTAAATGAGAATTTTAAAACAATTTTTCTTAAAGACAAATTAGAATTTTTGAAAATACGAAATTTTTAGCCTTCTGTTAAGGTCTTAAAAAATGCTGAAGACTCTATTTCAGATTTCTAGTGTTTGTCCGTGAATCAAATTGAATTGAAAATTGGCTGACGTTGCCTCCTAAATGCGGTTTCAAAGTTGTCAATTATATTAAAAATTTTTGTTGCATCTTATACATAAAAAAAGTTATTTCTATCGTTATCATTTAATCGAGTAATATTTTTATCAGTCAGAGATATCAGTTTTTATTACTTGAGTTATTTTTTTTCATCTAAAGCTAAATTGTACTTTAAATGAATAAGATATTGAATTACAAGTACCATTAAAACCGCTTGATATTTTCTAAACGATTTATCATTTGTACAATTACTTTAACGACTATAATAACAATTATTTTTATAAAATAAATATACTATATATTTAAATTGGAACTAGTTATTTTTTTATACATTTTAATGTGACTAACTTTGATAAAAAAAATTTCCTATTAGAGTCGGACTTGTTCTTTTAAATATTTCTTTTAATTATAGTATTATCAGCCGCATGGAACAGCTATATATTGTTAAAAGTATATAAAAAATATATGTTTTTTACATATATTGGATTATATATTTATAATAATATATTCTTGCCATATATGGATAGTATATATATAAGAAAGAATTTATATGTTTCACTATATGGTTCGCAGTATATTGGAATTATATTTTTCCAATATATTAAAACATGTTTTTCGCAATATATTGAAAATTTTATTTTTTCAATATACTGGAAAACATACATAAAAATACAAAAAATACTATATATTAATTATATAAAATTATATACTATATAATAAAATAAAATAAATAAAATAAAATACTATATAAATTAATATACTACTTTCAATATAATATATCAATATAAAAAAAGACATATTAAAATGTATATGTAAAACATACATAAAAAAGTCATATATTGATAAATATATTGGTAATATATTCTAGCAATATATTTTTATTCAATATATTATCATATATTAATACGGCAAAAATATTAATATTATTTTATATATTGTACAATATATCACATTATAATATTCATATATTTTATCATATATGTTTTCACATATAAAGCTTTTTCATGTGAGCAATCACTGATAATGATTGAGCCTTCATACGTGGACTTGATCATCTACGGAGGCATTATGCTTTAGTCTGCCCTACTCGTCTGTTTTACTACTAAGATTACTATTCAGGAATACAAAATTAAATTTCCTAAGGTAAATGTGACTAAATTTTTCATGCTAACTGAGCGGTTTATTAAAAAAACACTATTTCAACTATAAATATGAAAAAATAATTTTTAAAATGATTTTAATTTCCAGAGTTAGAGTAATAATCTCCCCTTTTAAGCATCATATTTGCCGCCCTGAATACAAAAGCGTATTTTCTCTAACAAGCTTTGAACTCGGGTAGGAAGGAGTGGAATGGGGTTTAGCGTCGTTTTTAACTACATTTCGACCTACTGAGCCTGTAAAAGTTGTAAATGTTACTTTTTTAAGGCATTAATTTTTTTAGTTAAAAAGGGGATTAAAGCTTGGAATCGGATTATCAACATTTTTTTATAAAACTATTGTCTTCCATAAAATAATCAGCAAGATTTAAACCGTTGAACCTTCGGAAAGATTCAAGGTTAAAAAAAAAGCTCATATAAAGGAAAAAAAGTATTTATTTTGCAGAATTCAATTTCTAGCATCAGGAAAAAAACGATTTTCAATGATAAATCATTTTTTTTATTTACTCTTCAGGCTTATCTATAAATAAAAATCTACACTTAGAGGAAAAAGCTATTGCTCAAAATAAAATTTTATTGACTCAAAAATTATTTTCAAATAATTTTTTTGATAAGTTGATATATTTTGTACAAGAATAATTTATTGAAAAAAAGAAATTATAAAACTCCATTTTACAGCTCCAGAAAAATCCACTAATTATTTGACAAAAAAAAAAATAATATACATATTCTTGATAATTGTTAGGAATGCACATTTTCGGTTTAAGAAATATTTTTTAGAAACAAGATTTTTTTTCGCGTCTAAAGATCAATAAAAAATGCTTTGCATGATGTTAAAAAAAAGCAACAATAACTTTGTGTTAAAATAGAGGAACGTGGCTATCCCAAAATTTTTAGTAAAAGCTTTTAGTTTGGCTACTTCACCTCACCAGAGTGTAAGAGTATGACTATGATCCTTTAAATTCATCTCCAAGTTTTAATCCCCTTTTTAATCTACAAAACCCACGCGTTAAAAAGTAACATTTACAGCTTTGATAGGTTTACTATGTCGAAATGTAACTCACGCAAAATCCCATTACATGCCGCGCTATAGCATAAAGTTCATTAGCGTGAAAATGATTTTAGGTTTAGTGCAGCAAACATCGACATAAATGAAGTCGTAGTTTTGGAGGCTCAAAAACCATTTATAATTTTGACTCTACTTTAAATAAAAAGTAGTTAAAAGCAAAAAAAAGTTTATTGCTTATATCAAGGATATAATCCATACTTACTTAATTATGTTTATTTCATGAAGTCACTGTTAACTATCAGTTCTTCTTTGTAGACACACTATTAGCTCGTACAATACTTGTTCAGTGTTGAATATATTATTATTAATATTACTATTTTTATTATAACAAATATTAAGATTCTAGTTAAGATTATTTTTTTTTAATTTATTTAATTCTCTATTAATATAATAATACACAATTACGCATCGACTAAGTTCTTAAAAGAACACGATGTCAATTCAGATAAGAGTGTTTCCGCAAATGCCGCGATATTTAAGCTGATAAATCTTCCCACTCTAATGTCAACAATAAAAAGGGTTGAAACTTGCGCAGAGAGTTTATCAGTCACGCGGTTTCGACATTTCAAGGTTAATTAAATTACCATAGCATTTTGCCACCTTGTATTTTATTTGAAACGTATTTTAGCACTTTTTAGTTTGTTTAATATACAATACTTATATTCTTGTTGTCTCGTGTAAAGAGCAAATGCGCTTCTAAAATTTACGTGCTGCAATAATATTTATTCAATTGAAAGTACTACAATAAAAGTTGAATTTATAAAAAATATTTTTATTTAAAAAAAACTGAAAATTCCCCGGTCGAAATAAATTTATCAATTTAATCAAAGTTTTATCAGAATCGAATCAGTTAGGAAATAGTATGTTTATAGAAATATATATTATTGTATCGATTTAGTGAAAATAAATTTTATCGGACTTACATTTTTTTATAATCACTCAAATAATTTTCATTTTTTAAATCACAGAGCGTACACGGAAAAAAGTGCAGTTGAAAAATTACAGTTTCGTATAGTAGTAGAGCGCTCCGAGTCCGAAACTGTAAAAATTACATTTTTTATCAATAAATTCAACAGAAATAACAAATATTACAGTTTCAAACTCGATATTGACGATTTAGACTGTAAAATTTGCTGCTTAAAATTGTATTAATTTTATTGCTACAACAAATTTTTAAAATTACAGTTTGAACTTTAATCTTTACAGATTTTTGCCTGGAAAGCCTGTTTTTACAGTAGAAACTGTAATTTTTCAACTGCTCTTTTTTGCGTGTAATAACTATCCATTGTAAATTTTATGGGATTTTTCACATGCTGAAGTTTTTGTTAAATAATACAAAGGCATTTTTAATATCATTCATATATGTTTATTTTCACAATAATATTTTTTAAATTTGTATACATATATTAAACATTTATTTTTCTAGATAAGATATAGGGGAGCCTGGGGCACGAAGGCCCCCCTGGGGCACAAAGGCCCCCCTCAAAAATTAGGTAAAAATTTTTTTTTTATTTTATTTTTGTTATAACATATCATATACAGACATAACAATAAAAATATTACGAAGGTAAAATCCCTTTTCGCATCGCGGGGAATCGCCGTGATTCGACGTTCATTCGACATTTATTGTTTAATATATAATTAATATAAATAATTATAACTTTAGACACTCTTAATGTATGTTAAATAAATCAAAGAAAAAATAGCTGGATAATTTTTGGGGAAGGGGGTCTTCGTGCCCCAGAAAAAAAAAATTTTTTTTTTTTGATTTTTTGCAAAGTTTCGATTGATTTTTCCGAAATAGACGGAAAATAAACGAAGTCGGTGGTTAAAAGCTACAAAAAGAAAAAACTGGCTTAAGGGGGCCTTCGTGCCCCAGGCTCCCCTAATATATATGATTTTTTTTATCCATATTTTATTTTTGTTATAACATATCATACACGGAGAGAAAAGAATAGCTCTGATTCCTATGCTAGCATGATAACCATTACTATGTAACATAGAAACGAAGATTGTTGTGAAAATCCTGAATGAATTTTCTGGGAAAAATCTTTAGAATTGTGGCAAAAATATTAATGATAGCTCATTCGATGCGGGATGAAATTTTGAGCAAGATGTGTTTTTTATTTTTTTTATTTATCAAAATTTCAATTTTTTATTAACAAAAAACATAAACAAAATACAGCATCTTAGCTTTTGGTTAATAACTCAATTACTATAAGCGATATCGAAAATCTAAAAAAAAGATCCTTAAAGAGGAGAAAATTTCTGAAAAAAAGTCTCGATTCCATGAATTCTAGCTCCATAAATAATAATTTTTATTTAATGTTGAAAATGGGGATCCACGCGGCTGCTGTCACATGGCGTGTCGAGGTTAGAGTAAGACAAGCCCTTACTTCACGTAACTAAAAATAGCATGATAAATTCGGCAAAATTAATTTGTTAATTGATTGACCAAATGGAACTTAATCATCAATAGTTTCAATTAATTAAAAAGTTTTAAATATATATAAATAATAATTTTAATGAAAAATAAATAAAAAATTATTTTAAAAATAATAATTGGTTTTTATTTTTATTATTTTTAAAGCCCTGATACCTATACAATCTATTCAGTGCGATGTTGCATTATCGTCACACCATAGAGAATATTTGATAGCGTTCATAGATTCGTCTGTATGTAACACATACATTCTATGTATTAAAGCGGTTAGAGTATATACTCAACCGACGATTCCACATTACAAGATAATTAACGCCAGTTCTCTGTGCATATCTGGTTATCGTAACTTTCCGTAGGAATCAGTGCGTAGTACCTTAATGGAGTTAATTAAATTAAACAAGGTTTATTAAGTAGTTATTATATAGATGTTTTCATGATACATCAGGTACATATCAACACGGAAAAAAATAATATGTGGAAATGACAGATATGGGAATGTCAAAATGACATGGATAGAATTTGTTAGGTTTACAAAGAAAAACTGTTAAATTAACAGATATAATCTGTGAAATCAACATAACTATAATATGTCAAATTTACAGATAAAAACTGTCAAATTCACAAAAATAATTTGTAAAAAGTTGATTATAAAGTTATATAAAATTTACAAACCAAATTTCATTCCTATGAATTATTTTGAACCCAAAGAACGTGGTTTTTAATTCTTTACAGATTACAAATTATCTTGCATTATTTAAATAATTTAATCAGTTAAGAAAATAAATCATTATTTTTGGATATTGTTAGTGGCTAATTTTCCCCCAGCTATAAAAAATCAGCTGAAAAATGGATTAATATATTGAATTCTTTTGAGTTTGACGATAAAAATTAAAAAAAATCATTTTCTCCGAATTTTCGGCTGGTCCATATTGCCTCAGGTGTCATGCGTAAGGGTAAAAGTACACAAATATATCGGATTTATAGAAATTAGACGAAAAAAAAAAATTTTTTTTTATAAAATTTTGGGGCTACCCCGTTTTGCCCCCCCCTATATGTATCTTAATGGTTTTTACTTTCTATTGTTTGCAGATTTGAACAATTATTTTACATAAATACCTAATTTTTTAATTAAAACTTCGATTTTTAGAATATTTTTGGATGTACTGTTTACATTTTACGAAATGTATAATTTTTACTCATTAAAAACAATTTCAATTATTGCTTTAATATAAATTCCACACTTTTTTTTTTTACTGAATTTTGCATTTTTTGAATGTGATTATTACACCGAAAAACTGTCAAATTGACAGTTTCAGATTGACAGTTTCCACAATGTGAAAATAACATTTCCAAATTTGTTAAATTGACAGTTTTGGGTTGACAGCGGCAAATCTGTCGATTTGACAGTTTTAACTGTTATTTTGACAGAGTCGTTTTTTCCGTGAATGTTTAAATTATCTGGTATATTTGATAGCACGAAAATTGTAATATAATTGTATTGATACGTGAATCTAGAATTCAATATTTATATGAACGATAGAGGGTATGGTGTAGAATAACAATTATCCTTCGTGTCTCGCACTTCGAGATTACGAAGGTAGTATCACTTCTTTTCTGTTTCAAACCACAAGTTCAGAGCTTAAAAATATTTGATTTACGCGCGGCTACTGGCATCTGTGGCGCCACCACACTACTATTTCTCATTCATTGTTTTTGTGTTATACAGACCACACGTCTAGATTTAATCGCGTTAAAAAATTGTTACGTTTGAGTTTATTATAAATATTAAACACGATGGGTGGCAAGAAGAAAAGATCGCGGAGTCGAGATCGTTCTGAAGAAAGAAGTAATTCGAAGAGATTGCGTAGACTGGAAGATATGATGAGTGGAATGCTGGCTAACATTGCGTCTATCCAACAAGCTATTGTGACAAAAGATTTGCCTGCATCACCCGAAGTTCATGACCATGAGTCTGTTGGAGATAGATTTGATGAAGGTAAATTGGATTTTTCTGATTTCAAGAGTAAATCTCTTGGCCCGAGAGGCTAGTTTATATCATTGAATCAATATATCCGAGAGGTTGATTCCTTGGTAGCGTCTTTTTTGGGCGGATAATAGAGGAATCTGTTTAACCCGAGAGGCACAATAGATTCTCATATGATAATCTTACTTTATCTGGAAGATAAAGTAGAGATAATGTTATTTTAATTACCCGGGAGGTAATTGAGAATGTAAACAAATCAGCTAACCTCTCAAAGAAAATAAACAAACAAATATGTTGATCCGTGCATACTAGGATCAAGTTTTTTTACATCTCTTGTTTTCCTGTTTTTTTGTTAGGTGATGATGGAAATCGTGATCCTGCTATTCAAGACCAGGGAATAATAAATGATACTCCTTCAGAAGTCATGAACGATCCAGAGGTACCTGGAGCCTTAAAAGACGTGACCAATAAGCAACTGCCAGTTAATTCTGAAAAAGATGTACCAATTGTCGCAATTGAGGGGTCTGAGACTAAGAGTAAAGAGGCTGATACTGAAGTTCACTGGGTTTTGGAAGAAGACGCTTTGCGTATTTTTGGAGAAGAACCAATCGGTGAGGACCCAAAACTTGTATTACACTCAAGTGTTGCCAAGAGGTGGAAAAAATACCTCACGGATGGCCTAACCAAGGAGGTTAAAGACTCCTTGTTAAAAAAATATCCGCGTGCAGGGGAATTATCTCTCGAGGCTCCATTATTGAATGAGGAGGTTATGGGAAATTTGAAAGATTCTGCCCAGAAGCGGGACAAGTATTTTTGTTGGACACAGCAGTTGGCTGGGTCAGCTTTATCTGCGCTGGCGCCAGTAGTGGAATCGCTTGCTCCGTCTAAAGATTCTGAACACATAGGCATGCTGGAGAAGGTTTGGGATGCAGCTAAGCTTCTTATTGAGATTCACCGTTCTCAAACGGTGGCTTGTAAAGCATGCATACTACCAACTCTATCAAAACATTGGGCAACAGCCTTAGAAAAAAGAGTCACGGATAAATTTTTATTTGGAGATAAATTGGTCGACAAAGTTAAGGAGATCAAAGCAATGGGAAAGGTAGTAGAGGAGATGAAAGCACAGGTCCCCAAGAAGACTACGGTTCCACCTAATTCTTTAAACTGGAAAAGCTCGTTGAGCCAGAAGTCGGTGTCTCAATCGAGCTTGAAGCTTTCGACGCACAAAAAACCACCGACTTCGAGGAACCAGATAAGACAGCCGGCGTACCAGAAGCCAGGCCAGTCTCGCCATTCGAATCAGCGGTCGCAGAACCGATAGAGAATGACGTAAGTATAATAGGGGGACGTTTGAGTCAATTTTTGGAGGCATGGAAGAAAATAACGGATGATAAATCCGTGATTCAATATATTAGAGGCTATAAGATACCCCTTAGTTCGTCTCCGATTCAAACTTGTTCTCCACCTACAAGAGTTTGGACATCTCTCGAGTCTGCGCTGATTCAGATAGAAATTGAAAGACTGCTGGCGATTGGTGCCATTGCTCCAGCAGAAGCAGTCAATGATCAATTTCTGTCACCTTTTTTCCTAGTTCCTAAATCGGATGGGAAACAAAGGTTTATTTTAAACTTAAAAGGTCTAAACTCTTTCATTGAAACGGAACATTTCAAGCTGGAAGACCTTCGATCGGCGTGTAACCTACTAGAACCTGATTGTTTTATGGGTACCGTGGATCTCAAAGACGCGTATTTTTTGATACGAATTTTTGAAAAACACCGGAAGTACCTGAGATTCATTTTTAATGGTCAATTATACGAATTTGTATGTCTTCCTTTCGGTTTATGTACTAGTCCATTCGTGTTCACTAAGCTTTTAAAGCCTCTTATAAATGATCTGCGGTCGCGTGGTTATTTATCGGTGTTGTATTTAGACGACTTCTTATGTCTTGGTAGATCAATGGAGGAATGCAGAGACAATATCAAGCAAACAGTTGATTTACTCAGTCGATTGGGATTTATTATCAACCATGAGAAATCAAGTTTATTTCCTAAAACTAGATATAAATACCTGGGGTTTTTACTGGATTCAGTCACTATGAATGTTGAGTTGCCTGAAAATAAGAAGTTATTATTATTGTCTCAGATGAAAGTCTTTAAGAAGAAGAAAAAATTCAAGATCCGAGATTTTGCTCAGTTAGTTGGATCTTTGGTAGCATGTTGTCCGGCAGTCGAATACGGGTTATTGCATTGTAGATTATTCGAGAGGGCTAAGATTCGGGCCTTAAATAGTAATAAAGGGTCATTCGATGCCATGATGTCAATGCCAAGGGTTGTACAGAGAGATTGGGACTGGTGGATGAGGACCATACCGGTAACCAATCGGGCTATTAAAGAGTATAAGTTCATAAAGACAATTTTTTCGGACGCTTCATTGTCAGGTTGGGGAGCATTTTGTGAGGGGGAGAGTGCTAACGGTCTCTGGGACGAGACAGAGAGAAGACTTCATATCAACCACCTAGAGTTGAAAGCCGCGCTCTTAGCACTGAAATGTTTCGCAGCAGACTTACGAGATGCCGAAATTTTGCTCAAAGTAGACAACACAACTACCATGGCCTACATTAATAGGATGGGTGGTGTACGGTTTGCTGGTTTGCATGATCTAGCCTGTGAATTTTGGAGTTGGTGTGAGGAACGAAAGCTGTGGGTACACGCCACCTACATACCCTCAAAGGAGAATTGCGAGGCAGATCATTCGTCTCGTATTGATAATACGGACACTGAGTGGGAGTTAGCTGATGCTGCATTTGATGAGATCACGAGGTGTTTCGGGACAATGGAGATTGATCTTTTTGCATCGCGTATAAACTCTAAATGCCAGCTATACTGTTCATGGCGAAGAGATCCCGAGGCTTTTGCATTCGATGTCTTGACAATTAGTTGGACCCAGTGGTTTTTCTATGCCTTTCCCCCCTTTTCCTTGGTTGCTCGGGTAATTAAGAAAATAAGAGATGACAGGGCAGAGGGGATCTTAGTGGTACCTTTTTGGCCTACACAAAATTGGTTTCCTGCCTTCCAAAGATTGACGGTGGGCGACTGGCTTTGGTTCAATCCAGATGCTAATTTACTTGTTTCCCCTTGCAGGTTAAAGCATCACCCGTTGTCGTCGAAGCTTACGCTGGTTGTCGCCAAGTTATCAGCCAGGCGCTTTTGAGAAGAGGAACTCCAAAAGAAGCAATTGATATTACAATTGCGTCTCTGGAGGATTCCACATTAAAGCAGTACAACGGGACCTTAAATTTATGGTGGCAATGGAATCAACAGGCTTCGGAGGACCCCTTCGAAGTTTCGGTCAGCAAAACCCTCAAATTTCTGTCGGAAAGATTTGAGCAAGGAATTGGACACAGTGCACTCAACGCAGCAAGAGCTGCCCTTTCGTTGATATCGAGTATAGATATTGCTAACAACGCCTTAGTCACTAGATTTATCAAAGGAACGTATAAGATGCGTCCTAGCTTGCCAAAATACAATTCCACCTGGGACGTGGATCCTGTCTTGGGAAAATTAGCCTCACTCTTTCCATTGGACTCTCTATCCTTAAAAGATCTTTCATACAAATTGATAGTGCTTCTGGCTTTAGGCACTGCGCATCGAGCGCAGACTCTTGCTTAATTAAAGTGGCTAACATTGGGATTTTGGAGTCAAGAATCGAGATTCGAATACCGGATAGAATTAAGACAAGTCGACGAGGGGTACCTCAACCCTTGTTGAAAGTTCCCTTCTTCACGGAAAAACCAGAACTTTGTATCGCCAAGACTCTAATTAAATACCTGGAAGTGACTAAGAAGCTGAGAAGAAATACGGACACCTTATTCATTTCATTTAATAAGCCTCATGGACCAGTCAAAAGTGAGACCATAAGCCGCTGGATAAGGGCAGCGCTTATATCGTTTGGAGTGGATAGGAAGTTTACCGCGCATTCCACAAGACATGCGTCAACGTCCAGGGCATATGAAAGAGGTGTTAGTGTGCAGGAGATCAAGAAGGTTGCCGGCTGGTCCCCAAAGTCTCAAATATTTGCGACTTTCTACAAGCAACCTATAGAAGTTGGATCTGATAATTTCGTTTTATCAATTTTATCAAACAAGTAGATTAAAAATAGAAATATTCTCAGTAAACTAATTTTTTCTCTATTATTCTGATGATTGTCCAGTACGATTGCCCAATACATTTAATAAACATTTAAAAAAAAAAAAAAAAAAAGAAAAGAAAACAGGAAAACAGTTTTCTAATTTTCCTTTTAAATGTTACCTCTAAACAGCTACCTTCGTAATCTCGAAGTGCGAGACACGAAGGATAATTGATTGATCAAACGAGGCCGCCGAAGGCGGCCGAAGTTTGATCCTAATTATCCGAGTGTCTCGCACGAGAGATTCCCACCCAATTACCATCCGGAGATACCCACCCGATTATTAAAATAGGAAAAAATTAGTTAGCTTTAAACTAGATGAGAAATAGTAGCGTGGTGGCGCCACAGATGCCAGTAGCCGCGCGAAAATCAAATATTTTTAAGCTCTGAACTTGTGGTTTGAAACATAAAAGTAGTGATACTACCTTCGTAATCTCTCGTGCGAGACACTCGGATAATTAGGATCAAACTTCGGCCGCCTTCGGCGGCCTCGTTTGATCAATCAATTTTATCAAATCAATTGAAATAAAAAAAACAATCAACCTTCTATTGTTTTGGATTTTTAACTTTATTTACGTACATGGTAACGCTTATTCATAAATAAACGTGAGGCAATATAAATGTATATTTACATTCTTTTAAATCAATACTAAAATAAAAAATAACAAATTGAAAAATATTCCTCTGCTAATCTCTCACAATTGTAGTTTAATAAAAAAAAATTTTTTTTTAATTAATATCCTCTTTATCCAAACTTTCAAATGTTACTAAATTTATAATTCAATTTTTTTAACTTTGGCAAAATATAATACATTTAAAATGTATTTATGCTGTAAAAAAAATCTTTAAATACTAATTAAGATCAAGTAAAATATTTATAATCTACTAATTTATTTTTTATGAGTTTGGTTTTAGCATTTTCAGTAGAATACTTAGTAAAATAAATATCCAATACTCATAGAACTTTTATACTTAAAATTCTTGACAATACTAGTCAAATATAAAGTATAAATCAGTATAAATTGTTATATTCAATTATCCAGATTTAATTAAATTAAAATATATGCCTATAAAAAATATATGTCATTTTCAAAAATAAGTTAAAGAACCATTAGAATAATAAATATGATAAAAAAATATGTAATCATTTTTTCGAACTTATTTGTACAATTAATTTTCCCGTTAATATGAATTGAAAAGAATAAAAAAATTTTAATAATGCAGCTGCGTATATGTGTATTAGGGTGGGTCAAAAAAATCGAATAATTTATTTTTGACTTTATACTCTGAAAAATAGGTTCGTAGACACCTAAAAAGAATTCTCTCCAAGTATGAGCTCTTAATTATAACGGAAAGGTCCTCCGCTTTGCGGGTTTCTATTTTTTTCGAATAATCAGATAAAAAAATTTATATCTCGCTTCCAACTGCTTGGAAAAATATTCCGTGACACAGACTTTGTAAGAAATTGAATGCTCTACGAAAAAGGTCTCTTATGATTTTTTCAAGAACCCAACCAATTAAAAGATATTCATAGTTGAAGTTTGGCTATTTTAAGGAAAATATTCGTTTTTATTATGAATTTTATAAGTTGATGAAAAAAAATTATTTCGAATTGCGGAACTCATGGTTTTGTAGGAAATTTACTGCTCTACAAAAATGGTCTCTTATGATTTTTCGATTAAGTGAAGCCGTTACGAGATATCCAACGTCAAACATTAACGAATATCAATATTTCCAGTTTTTGTTCAATAATTCGATAAATTTCAATTTAAATTATTACTTTCAGGAAAATTTACATAAATTTGAGTTTCGATGGATAAAGAAATGTTATAAACAATTTTTTTGATATTGTTTTCAGTCTTGAGCTTGTTTCATTGCATTAAAACAAGAAGTCAGAGCATTTTTTTCGACATCTAGCCATAGTCTAAGAGCCAGCTTAAATCTGACAACACATATTTTACGGTATCTGAAATTTCGTCCAGTGAGACTCCTATACCCAGTAAACAAGCAATGGGTACTAGCTAAGCCCGACCGCGGTAGGTTTGGGGTACCTCAGGTGAGCCAGGTATGAAAATTAAGTAAATTTTTAAAGTATTTTACGGCGTCTGCCGTTTTAATATGTTATAATATACCTCTAAAAGAATTGAAAAATAACTATGGCTGCCGATTTTAAAGGTTGCAACATCACGGCAGACACTTTTCAAAATTCGAAAAAAAAAAAATTTTTAAAGTATTTTACGGCAGCAGCCATTTTAATATATTATTTATTGGACTATTTTAAGCTAATATTGAGAATGGCTGACATTTTTTCCGGTTGTAACTATTCAGTTTACAGCAAAACCTTACCTGCAGTCCGTGCTTAGAAAACATATAGTACAGTAAGAGTAGTAGTTTTTTTCTCTCTCTCTCTCTCTCTCTCTCTCTCTCTTTAAATTTATGATATAATATTTTCGTATTCATTTTAGTCAAATATTCCCTTCTTTTACGTTAGGGCTGAGTGGTGGGGATGTAGTACGTTTACAAACACAAAGGTACACCTGGCCCAACGGTTCACAGCCAAATATATTTTAGTTCATTTCTAATCCTCTGCAGAGTTGCGTGTTGAAAGTATTGAGACATAATAGTGTGAATAGAAGTTTTTATTTCATTTATTGAGTATTAATTTCTTTTTCATTACTCCATCAGTATGGCTGATAATTTAAAGTGTGTGATTTGTGGCTCGGAAAAAAATGAAAAAGTGCTTTTATTTTCTGAAGAAACTTTAAAAAAGTGTCAGCGTATTCTAGACTTACGAAAGCATCATAACCTAAAATACAAAGATGTAATTTTACCTTCAGATCTTTATGACTCTGGATATCACCGCAGTTGTTATCGGGTTTTCTCAGCTTTAAAGACAAAGTTTTATGAAACGAAAGATACAAAAATGAAAGATGTTGCGTCATCAACATCTCAATCTACTACGTTATCTACGGAATCACTATCTACTCAGCAGCCGTCAACATCAACAGACAATTCAATGATTGCTGAAACTGTGACTCAAGATGTCAATATATCTATAGATTCATCTGCATTAGACGACGTTGTAATAGAGAGTAATAATTCTCAACTGGATACATCGTTTGAAGCAGGCTTCGTTGAACGTTCTGACTTATTAAATTCACAAACGGATATTATAACTGCAGAAAATGAAATTCCAATAACACAAGGTACGATTTGTTTTTTTTGTGAGAAAAAAAATAAAAAATTTCATGGTAAAATAGAAAGTTTACGTAATTGTAATAAAGAACAGTTTCAAGAAAGTATTATGAAGAATTTAAAAATAAATACAGACTACTACGATGAAATATTGGGTAAGCTACAGAATATTACGAGTAATAAAATATATTACCATGAAAAGTGTCGAACAGACGCCCGAAATAAAAAAAATTACAAAAAAGTCCTGTTAAAACATCGTGGCATACTTCCCGGGAATATCACCAAATTGTTTTTCTGGAAATATGTACTCTGGTCGAAGAAAATGTAATTAAAAAAGGACGTTGTTATTTTCTTTCATATCTACATAGGCAATATATCGATTACTTCAGCGAGTTAAGTAATGATATGGGACATACCACAAGTTCAGTACTTTCATCACAACATTTAGAAGAAAAGATTCGTGTTAAATTTGCTGGGAATATTCAAATACTACACTCAGGTCATAAAAAAGTTATCGCACCGAAAGGCATTACTTCTATAGATGAATCTTTATTTGCTCATTTAAAAGAAAAAGACATTTTACAAGCAGCAGCCTCGATTTTACACAAAGAAATAATGAACATTGAAAAATCGAAACTTCCAGATAATTTAAATAGTAAAAAATTGATCCAAGGTGAATGTTCAGTCCCATCAAACCTATCAGATTTTGTGGCTTCAGTTATTGGAAGTTATTTTCGCAAACGACAAAAAAGTGAGAGTTTCAAACGTCACGTCAATTCTGTATGCCAAGACTTAATTTATATGACTCATAATGGAAATCTTAAAACTTCCAAACATATATGTTTAGGTATCACTTTAAAAAGTCTCACTAGCAGCCGTAAGGTAGTTGATATCATCAACCGCTACGGACATTGCATTAGCTACAATGCAATTGAAGAACTTGAGACTGAAGCTACATATACATCGACTTCTCGAGCTGGACTGTGTCCAGAAGTCATCAATAGAACTGATAATTTGTCGGTGGGTATTGCATACGATAATTTCGATAGATTTGTTGATACGAAAACCGGCAAAGATACTCTTCATGATACGGTAGGGATAATATATCAAAACATCGATCCTACCCTTGAAAATATTGAAGAAATTGAAGATGTTGACGATTTGCGAGAAATCCATACTAAAAGACGTCGAAGACGATCTTTCGAAGCAATTGATCCGGAATTACCGTTCTTTCCTAAAAAAGTAAAATGAGCAGTGGTTTTCAACCAGAAATTTCTGAACAAGAAGACGAAAACATTATCATGCATCAAGATCTGTACAATCGTATCGATACTGTTTGGATGCTTAGCCATGCTGTACGTTTACCAGATATCCCAATGTGGGCAGGTTTTAATAGTGCTGTAACAAAAGATGACAGTCCTCAGCAATTAATTTCATATCTCACTCCAATCAATGCATCTCCAACAGCTCACCCAGTAGTTTTAGAAACAATGGAGCAATGTATAAAAATTTTAGAAGAAATTAACCAACCTTATATGCAAGTAACATACGACTTGGCTATAGCAAAAATCGCTCTTCAAATTAAAGCCACTGAGACAAGTCCAAAATTTTCTAAGTTATTTATACATTTGGGTTCTTTCCACATCATGCTATCTTATTTTAAAACAATTGGGAAATTCATTGATGGTTGTGGATTGTCAACAATTATGGTTGAGAGTGAGTTGCTTGCGAGTGGGTCTGTAGCAAGTTTCATAGATGGCAAACATTTTAATCGGTGTAAGAGGATACATCCTATGATGGCTTTAGGATTGCAAATTCTTCATTTCCGATCTTTCTTGGAACAGGAAAAAATTGAAATAACTGATGATATATTGCAAGAATTGCAAAGATTAAAATCTTGCCAAACACCAATATTTTTTATTCACGACGAAAAACTCAAAGAATTGTGTGCAAACTATGCTAAGTTTGAAGAACGAACCATCCATGGTGATTTTGGTAAAACTGCTCAGTTTTATATGGTGTACGTAAAACTTGTACATTATTATTTAACGCTTAGCAGAAGTATTCGTTTGGGAGATTTTGAGTTATTCAGAAATATTTTACCTAAAATTACGAACTTATTTTTTACATTTAATCATCAAAACTATGCGAGATGGACGGTTACGTACCATTACAACCTTATGAAAGTTGCTGAAACTCATCCAGGGCTAGAAGGAGATTTTAAAAAAGGGTGCTTCGGAATTAAACGTACGGGAAAACCATTTTCCAGGCAGCCGATTGACTTAACTCTAGAGCAAACGATCAATGCGGATGCTGCTAGGCGACTAACTGGAATCACTCATTTGACAGATTCTATTGCAGCTCGTCAACGTTGGGCTCGTAGCCATGATATTCGATCAACTATTATCACCCACGTTTTGGAAGAGATAGGCATGAGTAAAAACCAAGATATTTCAGCAGAGTTACAGCCATCGAACATCAAAAAAAGTTGCGAGCAACTGGAAAAGTTTGTAAAATCTTTTGATCAATATATCAATCCATTTAGTACCCAGTTACCTCCGAACCAATTGTTTAACATAGCATCTGGTAAAGCTGCTTCAGCTCAAGTAGAGAACTTCCTTCTGAACGTTGAAAAGATTGGTGATGATCTACGCAAAACATTCATTTCTGAATGTTCATCAGATATTAACCGGTTTGATAAAACAATTAAGAAAATACCAATTCACAATTTTTCAAGTCAGACAGAAAAAAAAAAAACCGTCAAAGTTGGTGGAAAAAATCAAGAAATCAAAATACAGCGGGATTTGTTCGGACGCATGTTGGGGCTATCAATGGACCATAAGATCGATGTGCTCAGAATTTTATCATATCCGATAACTCCTGTGCCTCTTTCTCTATGCCACTTGGACGGAGGAATTCATAAAACAGATAAGTCAGCGCTTACTAAAAGTCTTGAGGCAAAAATCGACCATGATCCACCAAGTCACGCTGATGTATATTTGATCGACGGTTTCTTTATTCTACATGCTATGAAAGAAGTACCCAGGACATTTGGTAATATATCAAAAAAATTCTTGCAAATGATTACTAAATTTTCAGCATCCAGAATAGATGTTATCTTTGACCAATATTGGTACCCTTCCATCAAAGACAACGAGCGAAGTCTTCGACATGAAGCACCACTAATTGATTACTCGATTTCTGGACCTGATCAAATCAGACCAAGTGATTTCACTAAAGAAATGCGAAATACCAAATTCAAGGAAGCTCTTATAGATTTTTTCACAGTACATTGGGCAATGGATGATGTTGCGCCGTTTATTGGAAATAAACTGATCCATTTAAGTTTTAAAAATTGTTATTCATATAGATCTAATAACGGCATAGTTGAGTCAAGTATCGTAGAAGATTTGTGTTGTGAATCTCAAGAAGAAGCGGACAGTAGAATTGTTTTCCATGCTTGTAGCATTATTAATCAGTCTAATATTGTTATTAGAGGTTCAGATACTGATATTTTAGTAATCATGCTGGGCAATATGGTTAACTTGAAAAATCTTTCCTCTCACATTTGGATGCTAACCGGGACAGGTAACAACGAAAGGTTTATTGATGTCAGTAAAATTTACACACAACTTGGTCCGCTTCTAGCTAAAAGCTTGATTGGCTTCCACGCTTTCACTGGTTGTGATTTCAATCCAGCTTTTTTTAATCGGGGCAAAACCTTTCACGTTACTGAAAAATAACGTTGAATTTCAAAAAGCATTTGCTGCTCTCGGTGACATTAGCCTGACTGAGGATACCTTACATGAACTGTTTAATGTTATCCAGAAGTACACTTGCATTATGTACAATGCTAAAAAATCCATCGATGTTGATGATGGGAGGTTTCAGCTGTTTGTTAATTCCTATAAGGCTGTAGATGTAAACGAAAATTTTAATAAAAAAGTTCGGAGCTTTGATGCAAGCTTGATCCCTCCGTGTAAATCTGAACTGTATCAACAAGTTTTAAGGACGCATTATATTTCCAGCATTTGGAAAAATGCTCATGTGAAAGAGCCCACATCACTAAGCCCCCTGGAATATGGCTGGATGGAGATAGAGAACTTTTACGCTTTTAAGTGGTTCGAAGGAGATCAACTTCCTTGCTTTGTCAGCGACTTAATTCTAAATTCTGAAGGTAATAACAGCAAAGTAATATTTATTTTAATTATCATAAACTCACTGAAAAATTTGTATTTTATTTTTACAGAATCTGATTTGGTGGATGAAGATGACTTGTCACTTTCTGGAGACGATTCCGAAGATGAAAATTAATTATCAAATATTTCGTCATTATTTCATCATTATAAATTATTTCCTAAAATAATTAGATTCTGATACGAATAAATAAATATTTTCAATTAAAGTTCGAATTTTTTTTTATCTTTTTAATAAATAATCATAATTTTATATTTGCTACAGACTTATAATGAACCTTTTTTCCTTATTATGCACATTTAGAGTAGTAGATTTGCTCATTTAATTGTATATTTATAAAATTTTTTACACTTACTAATATAATTTTAATGTTATATAAATTCTACGTATGTGAAAATTACAACTATGGATATACGTATGCACGGACTGCAGGTAAGGTTTCGCTGTAAACTGAATAGTTACAACCGGAAAAAATGTCAGCCATTCTCAATATTAGCTTAAAATAGTCCAATAAATAATATATTAAAATGGCTGCTGCCGTAAAATACTTTAAAAATTTTTTTTTTTTCGAATTTTGAAAAGTGTCTGCCGTGATGTTGCAACCTTTAAAATCGGCAGCCATAGTTATTTTTCAATTCTTTTAGAGGTATATTATAACATATTAAAACGGCAGACGCCGTAAAATACTTTAAAAATTTACTTAATTTTCATACCTGGCTCACCTGAGGTACCCCAAACCTACCGCGGTCGGGCTTAGCTAGTACCCATTGCTTGTTTACTGGGTATAGGAGTCTCACTGGACGAAATTTCAGATACCGTAAAATATGTGTTGTCAGATTTAAGCTGGCTCTTAGACTACCAATGATTACGATAAAAAACGAAGAACAATTCCAGTACTTATTGCAAGTTGTCAAAGAACATCAAAAAACATATCCAAATTGTAATAAAGGAAATTATTTATAGTAATAGCGTACTGTTATGTTAAAAATATTGACAATTATATTGCAATTGATAATTCAATAAAAAAATTTATGTATAAAAAAGTTAAATACTGGTTTTTTTTCACTCGATTCAATACTTTTCATATTAAATTTGACAAAGAAATGTGTCATTCACTTTAAATTAAACTAATCATTGGCTATATGTCAAAAAAAATGCTCTAATTTTTTGTTTTAATGCAATCAAACAAGCTCAAGACTGAAAACAATATTAAAAAAATTGTTTATAACATTTCTTTATCCATCGAAACTCAAATTTATGTAAATTTTCCTGAAAGTAATAATTTAAATTGAAATTTATCGAATTATTGATCAAAAACTGGAAATATTGATATTCGTTAATGTTTGACGTTGGATATCTCGTAACGGCTTCACTTAATTGAAAAATCATAAGAGACCATTTTTGTAGAGCAGTAAATTTCCTACACAACCATGAGTTCCGCAATTCGAAATAATTTTTTTTCATCAACTTATAAAATTCATAATAAAAACGAATATTTTCCTTAAAATAGCCAAACTTCAACTATGAATATCTTCTAATTGGTTGGGTTCTTGAAAAAATCATAAGTGACCTTTTTTGTAGAGCATTCAATTTCTTACAAAGTCTATGTCACGGAATATTTTTCCAAGCAATTGGAAGCGAGATATAAATTTTTTTATCTGATTATTCGAAAAAAATAGAAACCCGCAAAGCGGAGGACCTTCCCGTTATAATTAAGAGCTCATACTTGGAGAGAATTCTTTTTAGGTGTCTACGAACCTATTTTTCAGAGTATAAAGTCAAAAATAAATTATTCGATTTTTTTGACCCACCCTAATGTGTATGCCCTTCATTACCTAGTTTACTAAAGCGGGTAATCAGAAAATCCATTATTTGGTCGTTGTAATATTGGGCTTTAGGTCACAATATAAGGTTTATATTAAATAGACGCGTTCAAAGTAATGAGTACATAAATTGAACTATGTAAGAGAAAGCCTTGACTTTAGCTTCACAATATACTTTACTGAAACGAAGAAATTTTATAATAACAACATGTAATAGCAATCTCATCTTTGCATATAGTGTTTTACATTATATATCACATTCTATACTCGTATCGTCTCCCCCAAACATATCGGTCCGTAAATTAATCAATGTTCATTTGAAGCGTAGTACTCCTTTTTAAAACCGATGCTACCCTTATGTAATAGCAACGCCGGTATATGATATTTTACTTTAATATACATACATTATAATTTTTTGTTTTTTTTTTTTAATTTTAAATATATTTGCGTATAAGATTTTTGAGATGTGACTAGAATAGAAAAAAATCCACGAGCGAAGAAAAATGAAATTTATGAATGACAAAAAAAGAACATTTAATTTGGGTGAAATTCGTGCAGGAATTATGTAAACACGTAAGTCAAAAAAATGACTATATTGTAAGCTATTCAGAACATTTTTTAAAGCATATATTTATACGTATTTTTTCTACTTAATAATTTGTCTTAATTTTCATCCTGGGTTTGGTCAAGAATACCATCACCATTTTCCTGTTCCTTATTGTCCTCTATAGTCTTGATCTCTGCAAAAAGATAATTTTTATATTTTAAATATTATATTATGAGTTATGAAATAATGTAAAATAACTAACGCTAAATTGATAAGATTTAAATTAATTATTTCAAAACAATATATTCTATCTACTTGAGGTGCAATGAAATGATAATGAATGATAAACAAAAAATTTGTTCAGATTTTTTTTTTCAATTCGCCACCGACGAATTTTTTGTTAATTTTAATAGTATTTAGTGCTATATGTAGTAAAGATAAAACGTGATAATTACAATCGTATTCAAGCCGATTTTTAGAATTAAATCGAAGAAAAAAAAATAAGCAACTACTCATACTAAATACATATCAAAATTGAATATTTAATTTATCTGAGAAGCTATAAGATCTTCAAATGTATTGAGAATTTCTTGATATTTCGCAGTCCAATTGATTGAATATTATCCGTTGACTTCCAATTAACTTCTTGTGGAGTTGCTGCAATTAAATTGAACGGTTTAAAAATCTTCAGATGTAGAATCTTCAGTGTTGAAATATCCTTTTAACTTTTACTTAAAAAAAATTGTCGAAAAAATTTTTCGTATCACGTTTATCACAAATTTTGAAAATATTTAGTTTTTGCGATAATAAAAAAAATCAATTGAAGTTTTTTCTGAACAATATTTGAATGTATGATATAATATATGAGTATTTATTATTATGATAAATATAATTTTATTTTTGTGAAATCAGTATCTTATTATTATGATGTGATTGGCTAGTTTCATTCAAAAATATTCTATTAATTAGTCATTACCATTATCACTTTCTGCACTCGAATCAGCAAAATGTAAGCTTGAGCTAGCGGATAAGTTAGCTTGTTGATTAAATTCTAAGAGTGGCTCTTCATTATCTTCTTCTTCAATAGTTGCTAAGAATTTTTTCTCGGCGTCCAGCACATCCTGATCGTTTGATGAATCAGGTACAGTCAAGTATTTCATTTTTTTTTCTGCATTACTACTCGCAAATAATGACTCTGTTAAAACATCCTCCGATATTAATGGCGAATTGTCACTGAAATTGGATGATCTTTCACTGAATGGAGATTCTGAGCTAATATCTGCATAATAGGATTGTGAACTCGGAGTTGTATTTTCTGAGAATAAAGATATACTGTCTGGATTTTCATTTGGTCCAAAAATACGTATTTCAACGTTAAGCTGTAAATTTCGGGAATTTGATTCACTTTTGTCGTTCGTAGCCATTTTCTGTGATACACGAAATTTTAACCGATTAATTGGTTTATGTAAATTGAAATTACAACACAAAGGTGCAAAAGTGACGCTCGATCTATTTTAGTCAGTAATATTATCTTGTTGCGGTTTTAAAAAAAAAGAAAAAAAAACAGGACTTTTCATTAACTATCATGTTTTATTCTATACTTGAATGAAGCTGTAGAAAAAAAAATCAAATTATTAATTTTACAACCGTATTTTTGGTAAGTGTAAATAAATGAAGCCTCACTTTAGCACTTTTTACCAAAATCATTATCGAAACAGTTTTTTTAAATACAGTATATTTAAATAGGTTTGTTCTTTAGAAATTTAATAACCAAAGGAAAATAAAATAAATTTTATGATCATTAAAATAAATTTGGAATGAAAACCAACTTGAAAATAACAAAATTATGAACTTTTAATGCCACGAGAATATAAAATTAATTTAAAAAGTACAAATTTCGGAAACTTATTACTTAAATTTTTATAGTTCGATTTATTATTATAATAATTATTATTACTCGTATTGATTGTTACGTCAAGATAACGATAAAATATATTTTGCTGACAAAATAAAATTTTCTTTTTCATATAGAACATTTTCTCTTTTCTCGCGCAAAAGAATTCTCGTCAGTAAGTTTTTTTTTTTCTTCTCTTTAATTCTCACATATTACAAATTTGGCAATAGAATTTCTAATTATCCCACACGTGTGCAGCCACGCGAGAAATCTATCACCTGCTGTGTTGAAGGTATATGTAATATACGCAATAAATTAATAAGCAGTGCAAGAAGTATGACACTGAACCCAGAAACAATAGACCCCCGGCCCACGACTCATCACCCGTCGCGAGCCACCGCGTTTGAACTATACCCTCTAGCTGCTATGGCTCACTCGTATCCGATCTTATACACGACTCTCAAGAGCTTGTACGTATTCTAACTTCTCTCAACATACCAGAGTAAAAGACTTCAGTGTCGACTCGAAATTGAAGGATTGTCATGATTTATAATCCGTCTTGACGTAACACGATCTCGATTTTTATTAAATAATAAAACAATTCGTTAGTTTTATCTAACATCAAAATTTCGGTTAAATTTGTTATGGATGAACGTTATCCTTCCTTTGCTATTTAATTACTAATGTTTAGCTTAGCTTCAGTTTCAAGCTGTTGAATCACTCTCTCTTGAATATATAGAGAAATATACTAGTGCAACAGGTACATATTTCAATTTAATTACCGAATATATTAAATTTAAATAGCTAATTATTGCATGCCTTAAGCGTGAACGTAGGTATGCTCTACTCTCGCCTAAAAATAAAAAAACTGGGTTCCGTCAGACTTTTACTTATTTTATCATCGATGCAATATAAATGTAAAAATTTTTTTATCAATTTTTTATGTTTTCAATAATATATTCTATAACAGTTTTGTATTCAATGAAATTATAAGATGAACTTTTTTATTTATACAGAAAAATTTTGTCAATTTTATTTTGAAAAAAAAAAAAACCTCAATTATAGGTATCCGCATATTTCAATTTTGTTTAATAAAAAATAACGAATAAAATATTATACAATAGGTATTCTCAAATTTCAAAGTATTATACTCTCAATTATTTATCATTGATTTTAAAATAACATCGAATGTATTCGCACATACATATAAACTGCCCTCGGAAAATAAAAGTTTTCCTGGAGCTTTTGCACCGGTATCACTGTAAATTGAAGTGTTTTATTGCTACTTAAATATATGGTAGTTCCTTTATGAACGTTTGCAAGTGTTTAAAAAGTGACTGGAATGTATTTAAACGGCAATAAAACACTTGGGCTGTACACGATTGTGTAGTGTAATTACGTATATATGTTGAAATACTTGTATATTTGTACAATTACATTTGATTTATAATAATTTTAATCAATACTGATTATGGCTTATGATTTGAATTACGATAATTATTATTTTTTTACTTTTAGGGCTGTGGTATTTATTTTCAAGTGGTTACTCTGGTATTTTCCCTTTGTAAAATCAATTCAATTTAATTTTATTTAATTACTTTAATACAATTAATATTCAAGCTTTGTATTTTTTTAATCTTTTGGACAATTATGAATTATTATTAACAATTTACTAAAAGCACTTACTCGGTTGAGTAATTCATGTGCTTATAAATATTAATATTCATTAGGGTGGTCGTTAAAAATTAAATTTTCTCAGGCGTCCTATAAAAAGCTCCTTTGTAGTGAAAAAATACGTGGGGAATTTGGTTTTTTCGTTGTAAGTAAAAAAAACACGTGCCGAAAGGACGATCTAAGTTTCTTTTTCGATACGATCGCGGTTTTTTTCAAATATCTCATGAAATATGCAGACTAAAGGAAAAAACCATAGGAACAATTTTGTAGGAAATTGAATTCTTGACAAAAAAGGTCACATTCATTTTTTTTATAAAATGTGTATTTATGAAGATATTTTAAAAAAACATTTTTTTAGATTTGATGGATTGAGCGTTTTAAGGATTACAAATTTTAAGAATAACATTTTTCTAAGTAGGAGAGACCGGGGCAAGATGGCCCACCTAAGCTGATTATTATTCTTTGTGGCTTTTAACCATCAAGTCGATTTACTCTCGTCCAACTTTAACTTAATTCATCAAAATTTTGGTGAAGCTTCTGAAAAAAATTTTTTTCTGGGGGCAAGACGGTCCTCTCCGAAAAAAAATGAAAAAATAATTTTTTTTTTTTTAATTGTCAAAAAATTTCCCACGTTACAAATGCTTATATTTTACTTTTTAACAACTGTATTTACTTTTATATTACTCGAAATAACCTTTTTTGATATAATACGAGTAATTTGTTCACTTCTGCAGAAAAAAATTGAGTGTTTTAATTTTTTTCCAAACATATTACCAAATAAAAGAATTAACCAAAAAATGATATTTCTATTAAATTAATCATGACTTTGTTATAATAATATGAAATACATTTTTTTTTAGAATTTTTGAGTGGTTCATTTTGCCCCTAGTTTCACGTATAGGGCTAAAAAGGAGTAAATAATCTGAATTTGTGATAATCAAAAGAAAAAAAAATTTTTGGTTAATTTTTGAGGTGGGCCTTCTTGCCCAAGGGGGGCCGTCTTGCCCCGTCTCCCCTATATAGAAACTGTAACAAGCATTAATAATTAATATGTTACGAGTTACGAAGTTGTCTATGTTTATGAAAAAACGTTATTTTGAACATTCGTTATCCTTGAAATGCCCAATTGATAAGACCTAAAAAAGTTTTTTTTAAATATCTTCATAAATACACATTTCATAAAAAAAAGTAAATATGACCTTCTTTATCCAGAATTTGATTTCCTACAAAATTGTTCCTATGATTTTTTCCTTTAATCTGCATATTTCATGAGATATTTGAAAAAAACCGCGATCGTATCGAAAAAGAAACTTAGATCGTCCTTCGACACGTGTTTTTTTTTACTTACAACGAAAAAACCAAATTCCCCACGTATTTTTTTACTAAAAAGAAGCTTTTTATAGGGCGCCTGAGAAAATTCAATTTTTAACGACCACCCTAATATTCATGTATAAAAGACGGCAGAGGCAGTCGGTCGGTTCTCGTGTGGCTCGGGCAATCATCCAAGTTAAGCAGCAGCGAGCAAGATTGCTGTTTGGCTGGGTGACCGTTTAGCCATGCGTTGGGCTCGAACGGAGGTCTCTGACCGTTAGGCGCGGGATGAAGATCTAGTGGTCGGTAAAATGGGAATTTTACCGATCACTAGAGCTTCACCCAAACCGAACTGTACTGGCAATGGTTTTCTCTGTGGTTTGCCTTGCCCCTATACTCCCACAGCCAAGGTGGGGGGTAGGGTATCACCGTAATGGTACAGTACAGTATAAGCACAAGTCGGACCATAGCCGCACAATGAAAAAGCAGAAAAAGAGGAAGCAGTCGCGATATGAAGCATTGATATAGAATGTATATTCTCAAACAATTACAATAAAAAGAAAAAAAAAAAAAAACATTCATGTATAAAGACGTTGACTATATTTGATACACACATGACAAGATTATCGATTATACATATCATGAACTTGTTAGTTATTGACTAACAAGCGCACTAGCTTTAATTGATGTACAAGAAAAATACTAAAATTCTAAAAGTGCATTAATTAAAAGTTTACACAAAAACAAAATGAATTTCTTTACTTATTTGTAAAGGAAGGGATTATTAAATGGAGGGCAATTATTCATCAACCGATCACCATAGTCGAGAGTTAAGTAGGCTTACTCCTCGAACTTGGTAATTGCCAGGCGCCACTTTCAACAGTTTACAGTCGCTATAGTGGTCCCGGCAGTTACAAAGCGATTATAAATAAATAAAACAAAAAAAATACATCTATATACTCAGTAATTGAGTCACTTACATATTGTGTTAGTAAAATCTTCCGGACTTGACTTTAAAATTTCGATCAAGTATTAATTTATGATGATTTCGATCGAAACATGCGATATTTTTTTCCTCTCCAACTCAATATTCTATAGTATTGTCTTGTTGCTTTCTTTTTATAATAATTGTATAGATCTATTATGGCATAAATTGTTTAAATTAATTGAAACGAAATATAAATTAAATTCTAAAAAAAAAAAATTTAACATGATCACAAAATAGTTTAGTAACCACCTGATAAACTTTTATTTTTACGAGGAATAAAGTCGGAATCGTTTGAAAAAGAATTCAAAAGTTCTTTTGTTTCGTTAGTTGTTAATGGAATTTCATCAGATGGTGAGTTCATTAACGAAAAGTAATAATCATAATCTTCAATCGACTTAATTTCTGATGAAGATACAGTATCATCGGTATGAGATGACGAAGGATTAAAATAATTTGTCATCGACATTAAGTTATTAAATTTTTTAAAAATATCAGTTTATCAATATATATCGTATCTAAAAATAAAAATTACATATATTAAGATGTTTTTAAAGAAAGTTTAATATTTTTACTTTCCCGCTGTGCAGATTAAAATAAAAAAAAAATCAAGTGATTAAATAAGAATTGAATATTGTCCAGGTGGACATTATGGGAAAGTCGATAGACTTCTCTGTGATGTTACTGTTCGACTCTTATAGGTTTTTTTAATTTTATTTGAAAGGTTTTAAATTTAATAAAAAAAAATTTTAATGAAACATCAAATTAGAAGTCAGTTAGTTACTAGACGGAAGTCTAAGGCCTTAGATGTTCATCGGCTGACTGTTCTGCATCCGCATACAGATCCAGTAAAAAAAATCGGTCTGTCGGTTGACCCTGCGGGCCAGCCCCAAAACTTCCCGAATATTTCGAGCTCCTAGAGCTCGAAAAATTGTTGTAGATACATTTTCGAGCTCGAAAATACTTTTGTATGCTTTTGTTTTCGAAAAAAAACGTTTTTTACGATTTTTCTCAAACGATATCTCCCGAACAAATAAACCGATTAAGACGGTTAAGGTGGCAATCGACGCGTTTTATTGAGTTCTACAACTGATAATATTTTGAAATTGATTTATTGAGTCGTTTTTGAAAAATTTCGAGAATACTAAAAAAAAATGTTTTTTTTTCATTCTTTCAACAACGATTTCTCTCACTGTAAAAAATAATTTGAAAATTACAATAAAAAATAATACCTAATAGTCTTTAATTTCCATGTAACCATACACTGTTAAAAAAATTGTTTGAATTTTTAAAACATTGTATATAACGCAATAAACACATACAATTGTGTTTGAAATTTCATTGTAACGATCGTATAGAATTTAAAATACATACTCGCTTTTGAATTTTCTAATAAACGCTTCAGATTTTCATACACATCTATATGGAAATTAAAAAGAGAGTATTTGAAAATTAAATGCAAGATATTTGAATATTAAAAAAAATTGTATTTGAAAATTCAAAACGAAATATTTGAAAATCCAAAGCGTTGATTTGAAAATTCAAAAGCATGTATTTTAAATTCTATATTATGAACGTGCGTTTCGATTTTTACGACTTGAAAATCGAGCGCAAAAATCTAGTTGATTCTACGGCCATCTGTTAGGAAAATTTGTGAGTAGTTCTCACGAATTTGCGAAAAATGACTTCGTATAATATTAAGAATATAATTTGTAATAATTGACAATTTTATACATTCAATATATAGTACACAAGTAACTTACCTCAGCTGACTATGTGGTCCCCACCTTTCTCGTTAAAATTAAAATAAAGGGGTAATTCACCAATAGAATGAAGTGAGGGAATGATAGTGAGGGAATGATAAAATCAAGCATTATCTACAAAAACTAGTCAAACATTAATCTCAAATCGAATTACGATTCGAGGCAAGATTTCTACCCCTCAAAACATGTGAAACGGCATAATGATTATTACAAATGAAATAATTACCTTATATTTAGACGGTGTGAGGTAATGAGACATAAAAATGTAACATTGGAATAATTAATAAAAAACTAGTTGACAGCAACACATTTCTTCGCGCCTTGCAACAATGATAGTATGGCTTCATTGACATTGCTGCCAACTGCAAAAAATGTATAAGCGCGGTAACCTACGATCCAATTGAAAAGTACAATCCAGGTTTTAGTAAAATGTGAGGGAATGATTTTTTTTTTGGGACCCAGATAAAAATTAAATTTTCCAATCATTTCTTACTCGGTACCTAATAAAAAGTGTATGTACTGTTAAGTGCACTATTTTTAAGATAAGTAACGACCAAAACTAGTCAAATTTATAGAGCACAATAAATTAATGATATAATATTAGTTAAATATTGAGTTTGGGACACGATGAGGGAATGATATTTGAAGTATTCAGCTACCTGCCATTTGATATTGTGAAATTAAAACACCTAAGTAAAGTATGGCACAAGCAGCTTCAGTAGTATAGTTTTCGTGAAAAAATACAAAGTTTACAATACAACGTTAATAATATACAAAACTGAGTATGGACACGATTTTCGCAAATTCGTGAGAACTACTCTTGTATATTAATTAACACTTCCCAGTCCCTTGGGGCCATGTCAGAGGCCACCTCGATTGAATTAGAACTTAGCAGATAGTGGGGTAGTTTCACCCCTCCAAAATTTAACATATAAAAGGGCCAGAAAACACTTGCTCGGAGACTTAGGCCCTGGCCATCGCCTAGAGTGGACTGAGGACGCTTAGCGAGGTCCTACTCTAGCACCAGGACTCAACAATTTATTTGAGTCGGCCTAACGATATCTAGTCCATTAGTTTGTTAAATCTAGTCATTTGTTCCAACACTCAGTTCTATTTCGGTCAGTCTGTTACCTGAATAATTTTATTTGTCGAGACTTTTCTTTTATATTAAATTAAATTATTTATTTTATTATAAGTGACATTTGTTTATTCGAATTTAATTAAATAAGGAGATTTTGCGACTCCTTCGTCTGGTTGAAGAAAACCAAATTTAATTTGTGAGTGTGGTGGTTTGGTGTGCAACGTCTGCCGAAGAGGATCGACCTCGAGTCCAAGGAGCCCGCGAGGATTTCACGAAGAGGATCGACATCGAATCCAAGGAGCCCGCGAGGATTCACTGAAGAGGATCGACATCGAGTCCAAGGAACCTGTGATGAACCGGAGACTGATTCCACCAGTAATAAGTCCACTTACAACCAGATAAGTTCTCGACAAATTTGTCACAAACCTTTTTCTCTCTCTTCAACATAGTATTTAAATTTTGATTGGTTATTAATTAGTTCCCCTCGTCCTATAATTCCTTCTGCATTTTAATAATAAATTAATTTAATGGTGGACGCTAAACCTTAATAAATAAAGTATAAAATAAAATTAATAAAAGGGGAAGCTATTATGTAAATAATATATGGGATTTGGTTAAATAAAATTTGTTATATTTTATTGAGTCTCTTTGATCAAATTTCTTATCACCAGCGTCATTTAGAATAAGTTATATTTCAGCCGCGTGTCCGGTCAGAACGAGTCGACCCACTCCTGAGATATTTTCCCGTACCAGAACCAGCTTTACAATAATTAACAATTATATTGAAACTTAATAATTTATTATTAATTAAATTAATTATTCGGGAAAATTTAGTAACAGTGGTTCGTGGCTATTGGACACGAAATAGCCAGGGCCCACCGTTATAATATGAAATTAGTAATGAAATTTCAAGCACAAATGTATGTGTTTATTGCGTTATATACAATGTTTTGAAAATTCAAATAATTTTTTTAACAGTGCTTGAACGAATTAACCGATTTTGATGTTTGAGGTGGCAGTCGATGCAGCTTATGAAGCTTCAGAGCCTACACGGAAAGAAAATTCTACCAAAATTTACGATGTTAACATCGTAATCGTGGACTAGACTTTCATTGGCGTCAAATTTTAAATGTCTTATTTCAAAATTTACTATAGTCTTTGTTAAAACTACAATGTAAGTTGTATTCTTTACTATTTAACATCGTAATTTTAACAAAGACTATAGTAAATTTTAAAATAAGACATTTAAAAATTGACGCCAATGAAAGTCTAGTCCACGATTACGATGTTAACATCGTAAATTTTGGTAGAATTTTCTTTCCGTGTAGTTGATTTTGGAATCAATCCATCGAGCACATAAAAAGTTATCCGAAAAAAACATTTTTGAAAAAAATTTATTTTTGGAATATCTCTGAACGAGCCCTGCCGATCAAACTCAATTTTTTTCAGCTTTTAGATATTGACAAGCCGCGTCGAATGACGCCTTGAAGATCAAAATCGGTTTATCCGTTCAAAAGTTACAGATATTTACATACATACATACACTCGGACATCTCTTAGAAATTCGATTTTCGAAAATCGGACTGAAACCAATAACTTCCCGAATTTTTGAAAATTTGCAATTTTTTTAGCGGGAAGTTAAAAAATATAAAATTATTAATCGTCCAACGTCAGACTCAGGTTACCCGAGCGAACGTCGTCGAGGCTACGGGCCACGACGATGTTTGCGAAAATAGTTTATCTGCTTTAGTTACTCTGTTGAAGAATTTTTCTTCATTGCAGTGACCAAAGTTCTATTATATATTACTACAAAAATTAGTTATAATTTTTTTTTTTTTAATTAGAAACCTGACGGGAACGCCGCAATAATTATTATAATAAAAATTATTAATAAAATTTTCATATTAATGATTAAATACGTACTAAAGTATAGTTTTTTTTTCTTTTTTTTTTATGATAAATCAATGCTTTTACTAAAAAATATTATATAAGTTCATTTTTACCTTTTTTATGGTGATCTGCCAGAATGAAAGATGAATTTCAAAATAGTTCAATTAGATTGCTGATCAGACTTTGCTCGGCGCTTTTTACTTTCTTTATCGATAGTCTCTGAAAAAAAATTTATGTGAAAAGTCAAAGTATTATATTTGTCAATTTTTTGGAAAAATATACCTACGTGTATTCTATTTTTTTATCATTCTGACGCTTTATTATCACAATTATAACAAACAATATTAGATATATCCACATTATAATTATACTGAATAACTAATATTAAAGAAACTATTATTATTCTTATCGACTTTGAATTTTAAGGAATAATAAAACAATCTATAACTGTAATTTGATTATAATTTTTTTACTAAACAAATTCAATGCTATCTTTCAAGTTTTAAAACTTTTTACTCTAGTCACTGTTGTATTCATTGGCCATCTGTTGAATGATCTTTCCTGCTTTTATTGTTAACCCAGCGTTTGAACATCCGACAGAAGTGGCGTAGGCATGACAACACTCAACGTACGGAAATTTCTGAGGTACAAGTGAGACAACAACAAAAGCAGGAGGAACGAAGGGGTAAACGCCTGCGCAGAAAGTATGGCAACTAAATCTGAATTTTTTTTTTTATTGACGTAATGCACTTCACTGTCAAAAATTTGCGGAGTATACGCAGATTAAATCTGGAGTTCGAAGTGAACGCGGGGGGAATTATTGTTTACTTATTCAATCCCCTTGGAGTAAAATTAACTCCTAACAAAGGGAGTTTATTTGAATATTAACCCTTTCCCGGTTGACCTTGAGTCCTTACTCTCAATTTGAATCGTACGCCTTCGTCTTAAAGCGAGAGAGCGCTAGCCTGTTGAGAAGAGAAGGGGCAGAAAAAATAGTAGAAGGGGGCGCATACATGTACTACTACGATTGAACCGTTCCTCACAGCCTTAACAACTAACTTTGATTGGCGCTACCCCCGTAGAGCTCACACCGATACATTTCGATACACACTTTCGGGAAAGGGTTAAATATCCCAGGATCCTGCCCGTGGTCAGTTTTTATTTTTTAAACTTACATTAGTTACTACAAAATAATGATTTTGCAATAGTTTTTAAGTCTACTAAGTCAAGTAAATTAATAAAAATATTATTCAACTTCCAGAGCCACAAAATAATTTTTTAAAAGCCGATACATGGATGACATTTTGATATAATTAAAATTTATTTATATACTTATTTTTTTCTATAAAATAATTTCGGAATCACCTGCTTCAAATAGCTACTTTTTTTTAACTAAAACGTCTCGTTCATTTTTTAAATTTGGCACTTGTAAATTAAAAATGTTAGTCCAAAGTTTAAAGTACATGAAAATAAAAATAAAAAATAACCATAAAAAAATTAAATATCTCATAAATCACCACCGGTTATGGTGCTATTCAAAAATAGGTACACAGAAAAAAAAAATTTCTTGGCGTGAGAAATATTTTGCAGTATGAATTGAAAACAAAAATTTTTTAGGACTATAAAAAATTTCTTAAAACAAGTAAAAATTTTCTTGGGGTGGGTAAAAATTTTTTGCGTCAAAAAATTTTTTTTTCTGTGTAGTCAAAGCAGCTGATCAAGAATATATCCTTTCGTAGAGAAACTATTCAATCAGTACGGAATAAGCCAATAAATTCGGATTATACTTCCACGTATATTTCTAATAATGGATAAAGGAAAGCTTTCCATCATCTACATTATGTGCTCTATAGAGCATTCATTAAAGGAATACATTACAAGGAGAGAAAAAGTATAAAATATACTTGTTGAATTTCAAGCGAAAAATTATCTATGACAGACAGTAAACGTCGGATTCTTCAAAATGATATGAAGAATGAAGTTATCGTGATGTGATCATTTTATTTCGTGTCACGGCTTAATTTGCTTGCTTCAACGGGAATTTCTTCGTCAATCAATGAAGAAAAGCATCATAGTATTTCAAATTCAACATTTGCAAATTTAAAACGTTGATAGATATAAGAAATTTTATATAAAAAAGTTATAACTATTGATCTCAAAAGAAATAAACATTTTGATCAATAGTAAAATGCACTGCAAATAATAATGCTTATCAAAGGACATGTTTACGAAAATTTTATACCGATCGAAGAACGATCGCAATCAAAACCAGATCAGTCAGTAAATCCAAAATAATTCAAAGGATTAAACCTAATTTATAGGAGTGGTAGGAATCTTTCATAGTCGTATCAAACGCTCTTCGTCAGCTTTACTATTCGAGTTTACGATTTAATTGATAATGCTTATAGCTATATATAGCCATGAAGGGAAAGATATTTACTTGAGTTTATCCAGTATTTAAAAGAAAACATTAGAGGCAAAAAAATTAATACAAATACAGATTTGTATATTTTTAATAACAATGTATTTATTTTAATAATAACAAAAATTTTTATAATTATAATTTCATGGAAAGTAATTGTTTAAATAATTGCTTTTAAACCCTTCATTTTATTGATTTACATCATAGTCATCTGCATACTTTATTTCCGCAACTTCAGTTTTAAGACTTGCTACTTTTGTCTCTTTCTTGTAAATAGAAACGTCGTCTACGTTTTCCTCTTCATTTAGGGTTTGAAGTTTTTCATTGAGAGAAAAGTTTGGACAGAAAAAACTGAAAACGCATCTTAATGAATTAATTAATTGCGTAGAAATATAGGTATATTGCATTATTATTTGTTTGTATGTTAGAGTAGCTTTTGATCTAATATGATTGTATAGAAATTGAATTAAATTCAGTAAGACAAATACTATGAGGTAGAATTAAATTACCAACCTCTTATAAATGTCGGTAGTCTGAGTACTCTGTACAATTTTACTTACACAGCTTATTGAAAAACATTAAATTATAATTGATACTGAGTACATGTTCGAGACTTTGTAAATTGATGTCAGGCTGATGATGCAAAGTTCTCTATTATTTTTATTTATTTTCTTCTTTTATGGACGAAAATTTTAAATTCATGATTATACAAGATGAGCATACATTCTATAAAACGCACACAATTAAATATTTATTATTTGTTCACATTTATAACTATATAAATTTATAACACTTTTTAAAATTTTTAATATTATTTATGTTATTATGATATTACGTTTTTAGACAAATAAATTTATATTAATCTCATCTAAAAATTTATTATAATTCGTAATGATTGTTTTTTTTAAATCCAAAAACAAAAAATCTTATTCAATAAAATTAAAAAATTATGGAAATAATTAACCCATTGGCGTTAGGGAGTCTCGAAACATCTGTGTCAAGTGGGAAGAGCATGAATCAAAAAACTTTTTCATATGCGTGCAATGGGAGAGTATTAGTGTTACTGTATATCCATTTCCACTAATTTAACCCTCCTCTGTGTACAGTAACAGTGCCACAGTTAGGAATATTTACATGGCTAAGGTGAATGTTAAAATTTTTTTTCTATAACACGCCCTCGGTCGCGAATGCACGCGCTCACTCTAGTTTCACAACCACCCACTTTAACATGAAGTGGGGTTTTAAAGTCTCGCGCGAAAGGGTTGGATTAATTGAATTTCTAGTTCGAAATTCCTTTCATAATAATAATTATGAAATCGGATGAATCTTTTTTATATGAGTTTGTTATTTAACGGATTATTTTCTAGAATGTGTATGCATCTATTACCGACATGGCTATATATATTTTACATGTAAAAATCGTAAGAAGGTAAATAACAATTTTTTATTTGTATCAGGATATTATATTCTTCATTTATATACACAACATTCATTTATATACACAATATTTTATATTGATTTCAATTGCTGTCAATTCAAAAAGAAATGTGAAAGTATGGTAATAATTTATTTTTTTTTATTTTTGGTTACCATAGGTTATTCTCATCTATTCTCTCAATTGAAATTAATTATCAAGGGTATAATGTTGAATCGTGTCACTATTCAAACTCGATTATTGAAAAAAATAAACACAGATATTACTAACTGAAAATGTAAAATTTTAAGTTCATAGTGGCAGTATCGTTATTTTGAGAAACAAGTTTTAAAAATTTTAAGTAAAATTTGATGAGAAAAACTGTAAGTTTTGAAGCATATCGAATGATACTTTGATAATTTTCAACAAATATTACAGTGTGAGAAAGTAAACTTAATACATTTTCAAACTGTAATATTTCATACTTAAAATGTAAAACTTACTGCGCGGAGCCAAACTGTAACTTTTACAGTTTCGTTTATGAAGCGCTGCATTACTATTTGAAAATGTAATAAATGCTCGTTCAAACAGCAATTATTCCTGTTTCCTTTTTTCCGTGTTCTAAAGTATACGAAGCTATTGACGTTTATTGCAAGTGGACCTCATAACAACGTCGTAGACTCACTACTTATAAATTAACCTTTTTGAGATACGGATGTTTCAACTTTCCATAATTCCCTTTGATAAGACATTTGTTGGAAAATAACTAATTAACAACCCTTCGACTCTCGCGTGGTGAGCGCTACGCCGGCTGAGACAACCCGAGCGCGGTGTTGCCAATTCTACACGGAGAGAAATTTTTTGCGGATACTACTATGCTGTATGGTCGTTCCGACCATACTGTATGGTAGCAAGGATTTTTTCATTCGTTTAAAAATTGTAAGTATAGATGATTTGACCATCACGGGAATGGTCACATTCACCATAGTCATAGCGGATGAGCCTATGTCAGTATGGGCGTCAAGCCCATACTGCTTGGCGATATCCACAATGCTTCTGGTAGATAACGCTATTCAATATTGTCAAATTACTTATGCTTACATAGTAGTATGACCAAAGTTTATTTAATTAAAAAAATAGGTTATATTCCCCATGAAAAAAATTTATAAAACAAATATTTGTTTCAAACAAAAAAAATATATTAAAAATATATAAACATATAAAAAATATATTTTAAATAGCTAACCTTTAGGCGATTTTCATATATTTCTTAAATATTTTAAGTATGTTAAAAATTTATCTGAGAATATCTTAAAAATACATATATAAAAAATATAAAAGAATTATATTAACAATATATTTGAAATATAAAAAAATAAAATTATGAAAATGTTAAAAATATATATAAAAATTATATTTTTATTGTAATCTATAACCTAAGAAAAAAATATATAAAATTTATATAAAGAAATGTATTTCGATGTATGTTTTTTATATTTTTATAACTATGTATGTATAATTGTTTATGTACTTTAAGATATATTTTTAATTTATTTAAAATATATACGAAAATCGGGCAAAAGTTAGCTATTTAAAATATATTTTTACACATATTTATATATTTTTTATCTATTTTTAACACATGTTTTTTATATGAAAAATATATTTTTTTTATATTTTACACGCACATATATTTTAAATAATAATTATTTCCTAACATACACAATGATACATACACTTGTTTACATTAATAAATTTTCATCTATTTATCGACGGAGTATTGCAGCTACATCTATGCGGTATGGGTAATAATCCGATAGTGTGTTGACTACCGCACAAAGATCTATTGCGGAATGCCCTAGTGGCGTTGCCGTTTCTTCAATGTAGTATGGGCCTCAAGCCCATACTTGTCTGGTCAATTCTACTATACAGACATGTAAGCTACGCAAAATTTTCGGTACTATACAGTATGGTGAATAACGCCATACTTATGGTACTTGCCGCAATACTGCAATAAGAGTATGGCGATAGGTACCATACATTTCTCTCCGTGTACTCTCTGTTAAACGTAAAAGAAAAAAAAACTACCGTTGATAAAAAATTAAAATTTTAAACAAATTTTTATTTACTTACAATCACAAAGTACTCTCTTTTACAATGAAATCAATGATCTTGGTATATTTATCCTTCAAATTTCACTCGACTTTTCAAAAGAATTATCAACTTATTGATCCACTGACATAAAACAAATTTATATTTATATAAAAAAAAATTATTAAATGTTTTCTAGTTAACCTCTGTCCATCGCGCTATGAGGGAATCCCCGGCTTTTTTTTAAATAATAATTTTAGAAAAATTAATCATTATTTTCCTAAACCGATTTAACAATGCGTAGATTAATGTCTTAGTAATTGATAAAAAAAATTTATATAATTTTAGTTGCTTTATTTTTTTTTCTACATGGAGAAAAAAAATACTATGATTGGAACAGTCTAATGTTGTAAAAGGAGCGATGCGTAGAGCTACTATCCTGATCCATTCTAGTTTCATTCACGACCCAAATTGCTGTCAACATTGCCGACTATATTTTGTTCTATAATAAAAACAAAAATTGTCAGTCGGCATAACACATATATAAAAAATAACGTAATGCAAGTTGGATTAATTTTATATTATTCATTTAATTTGAATTGAAATGTATCGATTAGTTGCGTTAATGCTTCCGAATAACCAAGGGGTTTGCGTACGACTGCTGCATACTGTATTTGGTGTTTAACAAAAGTTATCACTGTTTCTCTTTTGCTCTTCGCATGCTCTCACTTTCTAACCATGACCTAGGCGTATAATGTTCGATTTCCTCACTTTGACCTAATTCTATATCGTTCCATTCAGCTTTTGTGATACCGTTTCGTACGCACATGGCGCTTTTCATATATCTATTTTACGTTGAAACAGGACCCGACCGTTTTTTCGAACTCAGATTTTTCTCGGAGACAAATTAAAATTCTTCGAAAATACAAATTTTTCAGCCCTCTGTTCTAGAAAACCCTCAAGATTTTCTATTTTAGGTTTCCAATATGTATCCGTGAATTAAAAGGAATTGAAAATCGGTTATCGTTCCACTTTAATGTAATATATTGTTGTGTAAATTTGTATGCTGTCTTTAGCTAATCAGGGGTTCAGAAAAGACTTCACATACATTTCATCTCCTTCTTATTATAGACTGATGTAACCCCCTTAAACTATATAATCTATTGAGAATGAGGCGCTTAACTTAACTCGAATATTTTTTTCATAATAAAATACATAAGTTAAAATTAAGTGAAAACTAACTTTTGTAAACTTTTCGTTTAGGGCAACTCTTGGCTTGGACGAATCAATCGATTTAAATGATTCTGCGACAATCAAAAGGGTTTAGTTTGTTGAGAAAAAAGTTACATCTCAAGTTTTAGGGCTTCTTAATGGGTTTTTCTTAAGTTTTTTTACACTTTTCGATTTCCTGTAAATTACAGAAAAAATAATTACTGTTCAATCTATTTCTTTATTACTGTAAAGTTTTCAATTAATTGAAAATAAATTACAATAATTTACTTTCTTTGCTTAATTAATATCTCGTTTTTTTTTTTTTTTTCAATCAATTGTAATTATCACTCAGCGAGCAATGTTTCGGTATAATATTCTCATGCTGGCTGTACGATCCAGCAACATCCTTAATATCCTAATGGTGTACCAGTATCTATAGACTAACTGTATGTATGTCGAACTTTGCTTATCCCTTTGTCGACAATCCATCTGGAGGATTGTCAGTGTGAGCTGCTTGAGGGTAAAACTAATCCCAGTTCTTAGTAAAGCTGTGTAAGTACCGGTTCAATCATAGAAATGCATGCGTGCGGTCCTTTCTACTATTTTTTCAGTCCCTTTTTTACTAAACAGGCTAGGGCTCTCTCACTTTAAGACGAAGACGTACGATTCAAATTGAGAGTAGGGACTCAATGTCACCCGGGAAAGGGTTAGTCGTACAACTCGTACAATTATTTTATATTCATTATAGTTATCTATAATTCAATCTGCTATAAATTAATGGAACTCATCTGTAAAATATATACGTTTTTAAAAATGCAATAGATAACAATTTGATTAGCATTTTATTTTTAAACGCTTTAAAGGTAAAGTTCATATTGGGTGTGCACTATCAACCAAATTAAATTCATGTAATAACATAAATAATATGTAACAATTTATAATTTATAATGATTTTTTGCATACAATTATCAATCCAAATCATCATAATGGAGACAGGCGATGGAAGGTTTCATGAATAGGGATATCTCCTCTGTTCCACGTTAATTTAATTGTCCTACCAAATATTAATTTACATGAAGTGGATCAGAATTTGCATACGTTAAGGATGAGATGGACCATAATTATATTCCTCCTTCACATGGGGAGTCCTCGAAGTTGATTGATTTATTAATTTACTGTCTCTGAAGTCTCTCAATAGAATTGAAGGATGGTGGAAATGTTTTAAATAACTCTTAAATACAGCCGACTTTTATAAGGGTATATTTTATTGTAACTCATGTCCGTGTACTATTGCCATCAAGTGTTAGCATTTAGGCAGCATATAAAGATAATTTGAAAGCTGGCATATGTTAACTTATGGATGTCATCATATAGAGCTAAAAATAATTATGAGAAATCAATATGCTTAATTATAATATTAGCATGTGTCAGCATGATGAATGCTGCTCAATGCTGGCTTAGAATGACAACCAAAGGAGGATTAATTATTACTATTATTATTATTAATATTGAAGTTTACCATAGATATATACCTTGAAACTATAATCATAGCATATAATGATACAGCATATAGACTAGGGAAGTTCCTTATGATAACGATGTAATTGTCATCTTCGATCTTATATCTACGACAAGTACTACGAAGGTTCCAAAACCGCAAATACACAATATAATATATATATATGTTCGACCCTTAACCAATTAAAACTTATTGCGTACATCGCGTCACTAATTTCAAAAGGGCGTATCATTGCTTATTCCAATTAATAGTTAATCAGCAAATAGAATTTACTTCTTTTGACGTAGTCGACATTTTTGTATCGAAAAAAGAACTCAAATGATCAAAAATTACTGCGTAGTCTTTTCGAATAAACAAAGTAAGTATTATAATTTTAAATATTACTTTTTAAAGTTTATTTTTTTCCGTGTATATTTATCAATATAAATATTTTCGCTGCCATCTATTTATCACATACTAACCATATAATTTTTTTATATACAGTAGGACCTCGTTATAAGACTACGCGTTATAAGTCTCTTCCCCTCAATTTGTTAAAACTCGCTCGGAACGCTTCCCCCACGAACAACTCAATTCAAGTTTTGCGCCGAAACCTCGCTATAAGACTAACGACCAGTATGACTAAAATCGAGATAAAATGTACATACATAAAGATTGTAGATTAAATAATTTATTTTTATAAAGAATACTTAAAATTTCGTGGTATTACATAATTAATTAACAGAAAAGGACGACAAAAACTGTATAACTGTTGGGAATTCAGGTATGGTTTATCGTGAATGAAACAATACTTGGTCAAACAAATCAAAATTATTTCTTTTATTAAAAATATGCGCGCTCTAGGCTATGTCTTTACTCTTAAGAGATTTAGCTTAGACTAACTTATTCTTTTAATAATTTTAACACTGAGGTCCAACAACCTCTCCTCCTTTTATATATAACAAAGATCTCTAAGTTCAAAATATGTATACATGTGTGCAAATGAAAGAAAAACATATTGCCTTGTATTTACTCGGAACATGGGCCTCAATCTCTCATCGACCCAAGTACCTAAGGTCATAAAATTTGATCCATGCTAGCTTTCTTTTCCTTAAGTAAACATATACATATTTTGAACTAAACTAAATAATATATTTGTACTACGACTTAAATGCAACACTGTTCGAAATAATATTTCGAACAGAACATTTAGTAAAAGAGAAATATTAAATAAAATATATATATGAAATAGATTCACTGTATAACAGAGTAGAGTTGGACTGAATACATAAATAAAACTCAAAACGGCGATAGTCTTATAGCAAGGTTTGGGCGCAAACGTTGTTAAGCACAATAGTTGGGATACCTCAATTCTAAGAATTTTTTCCCCTACAGCTCCGAGCTAGTCTTATAACGAGGTCTTACTGTATTTTCAACAATTTATAATTTTTTTATACTGGTTGGGTAATAGCACAACTTGTAAGTTAAGCGATATTAGCTCTATTTTCTACTCCGGAAGGTATTATAATTTTATGGGACCTCATTCAAAAGATATATGTCACGTCGTAAGCGTATGCGGAAGAAAAAGAGAGAAAGTGTTAGTAGATTACATAGTTTGTCACTTGCTATCATTTAATTGACAATAATTGGATGTATATTTTACTAATTCTTTAATATGCTGATAGTGATCTTCTACTAGATTGGACTACAAAAAAAATTCATCTTTTTCAATGATGACAGCTTATTAACAGAAGTAGCGTGTACCTATCAATATTCAATATGTATTACAAACTGTTAGATTTAATAGATAGTTATTTAAATCAATGAGTACCCAAAATTAATAATATACACAGAGTAGGGTGGGCCAAAAAAAAGAATTAATTTTTTTTTCTTTAGTTACCACGAAAGTATCGTTAAAGATGATGAAAAGAATTCTGGTAAAGTTTGAGCTCTTAATATCAATATTAAGAGGTGGCGCTTCGTGATTTTTGATTTCCCATTTAAATAAAATAGAAATAAAAATTTTTCTAGTTTGGAATTTTTTACCTCGACAATAGCTCATTCTATGAATAAGCCCAGAATATATTTCTGTAGAGAATTTAACGCTTTACAAAAAAAGTCTCTTATCATTTTTTGATAAATCCATCTGTTCAAAAGTTATGGGAGCTCAAAGTCAAGTTAGAGTAAATTTCGAGATCTCTTTACTTTTCCGGCGAAACTATCGGATGTATCATAAAATGCCATGAACTCTTTTTTGTAGACAATTCTATTTTCTACAAATTATCACTTATACCTTTTTTTAAATTCTGCATTGTATTCTAGTTATTTCCATTTTAATGCCAAGCTTAAAATCGATCAGAATATTATTTTTTTAAGAGCTTGGCATTAAAATGGAAATAATTAGAAAATAATGCAGAATTTAAAAAAAATTTATAAGTGATAATTTGTAGAAAATAGAATTGTCTACAAAAAAGATTTCATGACATTTTATGATACGTCCGATAGTTTCGCCGGAAAAGTAAGGAGATCTCGATATCTCGAAATTTACTCTAACTTGACTTCGAGCTCCCATAACTTTTGAACAAATGGATTTATCAAAAAATGATTAGAGACTTTTTTGTAGGGCGTTAAATTTTCTACAAAAGTGTATACTGGACTTATTCGTACAATGAGCCATTGTTGAGGTAAAAAATTCCAAACTATAAAAATTGTTTTTTTCTATATTATTTTAATGGGAAATCAAAAATCACGAAGCGCCATCTCTTAATATTAATATTAAGAGCTCAAACTTTACCAGAATTTTTTTTCATCATCTTTAACGATATTTTCACGGTAACTAAAGAAAAAAAAATTAATTCCTTTTTTTTGCCCACCCTAATGTACAGTACAGAGTTGTGAATTCTGTTATCGACGTACATCCATCAGTCATAAAGTGACTTCAACTTTTGAGTGATTTTACTACATTTATTTCAATAGAACAGAATAAGTAATGTACAAGCTTTCTATATTATTTCATGATTTTTTTAGCTAAATATAGTATTATAGCAGTATCTTAAGCTATCATGAAATTTAAAAACTTTGTTGTACTCACTGCTTTAAATAGGTATGTAAAATACAATTTAATAAGTTCAAAATATACATACCATTATGATCAAATTTAAATTTTCGATTATTTCCAGGTCGATTATTTGCATGAAGGCTTGCATTTTTGATGCGTTCATCTTCTTTTTTGTAAATTTCGCGTATTTTTTCAACTTCTTCTTCTCTAGCTATATGAAAAATATTTTATATTTATACATAATTTCATATTAATACACAATTTTTTTCTTGATCCCCGACCCGAAAGTACCTCCTGACCGCCTTTGGCTCCAGAAAGAACAACTTTTGTGGCTTACACGAAAAAAAAATCGGTAGCTGTTACCGATTTTTTTGGTATCAATTACGTACACACACGCACGGACACGCATACTCGTACACCCATCCCATGTAACATCCCTCAGAAATAGTTTTTTTATGTCCACTGAAATTCGTCAGTAGAACCGAAATAATCGGTAACAGCTACCAATTATTTCGGTAACGGGTACTGAGATAATGGTAGCACGACTTGTAGCTCACGGATAAAATATCCACGACAGAATATCCGCGATAAAATATCCGAATACAAATTATCCGATAGACCAAATATCCCCGGACTAAATCATTCAATATGAAGTTAATGATAATTAATTTCGCGCCATTATAAATAGTATAGACCGCAACACCCTATTATGATATAAATAGCGTAAATTAAATAACATGTAGAATACAGTACAGTAAAGTAAAATAACATGTAAACAATACATAATTTTTTTTTTAATAAAAACAGTTATTTACCACGAGGTGTCTTGTCCCACAAATCCCAAAGGGGATCCTCAGCAAACGACTCTTTGATGGGTGGTAACGATGAGGATCTGCGCTTCTTTTTTACATTTTTGAATTTGTCGAGAGTCGAAGGTTTATTGACAGACATTTTTAAAGTTATACCTAAAAAAAATTAATTTCCAATCAAGTTTGAATACCAAAAACTGGAGACGGGTTGACTCTATGGGCCAGCCCCGAAACTTCCCCGCTGTTTTCAAGTTCATGGAGCTCCAAAACATTATTGCCAATATATGTTCGAGCTTTTTGAGCTCGGAAATAACTTTGAGTACCTTTATATTTTTAAGTTGTTCGAACTCGGAAAAAATCAGGCTTTGTGTTAATACCCGAGAGTTAGAGAAATTAAAAAGAATCAATGAGGATCGCTTAATAACGTTTTTCTCACGATTCTGCTTAATAAAGTCAATGTTTTTCGACAGAAATTGATAGAAATGATCAAGATAAAGATTTACGTGAACTTTGAATAAAACAAACAAGTTAATATATGAAACAAAAAAAAATCTGTCGATTGGTTGACCTTGCGGGCAAGCCCCAAAACTTGCCGCTGTTTTTGAGCTCAAGGAGCTCGAAAACATTGTTGTGAAAACATTTTCGAGCTTTTCGAGCTCAAAAATACTTCTGTATGCCTTTGTTTTCGAAAAAAACATTTTTTATTGTTTCTTTCTTCAACGATATCTCTCTAACGAATAAACCGGTTGAGGCGTCAATCGACGCGTTTTGTTGAATTCTAGAGCTGATTAGATTTTAGAATCGATCGATTGAACCATTTCTGAAAAATTTAAAAAAAATAAAAAGAAATTTTTTTTTTTGTATTTTTTCTATATCTTAGAGTCTATTTGATCGATCGATTTGAAGTTTTCAAGAAAGCTAATGGCCAACAAACTTTTTCGATCGCCAACTCAACCATCTCAATTGGTAATTCATTTGAAAGATATGAAGAGTTTACATCCATACACAGACACACACATATGTAGACACTCAGACATCCATCCGGGAATAGTCAGAATAGCTTCCTAAGTCCTCCAAACGTCGACATCTGATGGAAACTCGATTTTTGAAAATCGAGGTGAAAACAATAACGCCCAAATTTTTTGAAAATTTACAATTTTCTTGGTGGGAAATTAGAAAGTGAAAAGATCGATTCGACAGTTTTCGAAATATCAAAAAAAAAAAAAAAATTTTTTTTTATATTTCTTAAATATCTCAGTATCTATTTGAATGAATGGTTTAAAATTTTCTGAAAATCGAAGTTCAGAAGAACTGGTCGAATGTCGCAAAAATAATTTAAATCGGTTTATTGACTAAAAAGGTATGAGAAGTTGACATTGACTCACATACAGACGCGCACACTTATACAAAATCAATAATATAATTAATTTCACTATATGATCAAAGACTTAATACTCGATCAGGGGCTATAGTACCTGACGACTCCACATATTTGTATAACTATATTTATAAATAAATTAAAAAAAAAATCTTATCAATGTATTTTCGATTAAATTTTGATTGATAACTTATTTTGCACTTTTGTATTTAATCATTTAATACTTACTTATCAACACTTTTTGATGTTTTATAGCCGTGCAACTTTGAGCAAGAACGTGAAGAGGTCTGTAAGATATATGGTTGCAGACTGTAATATCAATTTATATTTATATTATAATCTGTTTTCCTCCAAGGCCCAAGGTCACAGTTGGCGCAGGAGCAATGAATACATTATATCAACATGTAATTTCTGATGATCCTGCAGGATGGCTTACGTCATTATTTAATTATTGAAAAATCGGGCATGCATTCATCATTCTCAGTATTTACTTTAAGTATTTTTTTTTCGTACTGATAATCGTACTGGTAACTTGGTATCAAATTTTATATTAATAGTAAAGCCCGTACACTGTTAAAAATTTGCGGAGTGCATGCGGAGTAAATCCGAAGTAAACGCGCGAAGTGGATGACTTTTTATTTATTCACTCGTCTTCTGAGAGGAGTTCCCTTCGAATGGGTTATCGCGGAGTGGATGATTTTTTATATCGGAGTGAATGTCACTCCAAAAGGGAGTTTTGGAAAAAGTTAATTATGAAAAAAAAAAAAATAAGTAATACATAGTGAGCTTAAATCTTTGATATTTTGATATTTATACGGAAATAATTACGAGCTCCTTTTCTATATATTCACATGAGATGATTTTTTAAAATTATGAGCAGCTGTAAATAAAACTTTATATAAAATATATAACTTTTATATAAAATATTTCCATGAAAACTATGTCACTATATAGCTATTCAATAATTTAATATTTTCACTATGTATTATATATATATAATACATACCGCTAAACCGAATTTTTTCATGGAATTCTTGTTTTTTCTCTCATTATCTCATGAACAACAAGACCTACAGAAAAAATGCAATGGACCCGACTAGAAAAAAAATTGTAAGACCTATTAGAATCCAATTGGGTTCCCAACGTTGGGTTGTAACGCATAGCCCAAGATGATCCCAATCGGGTCATCCCTATTGGGTCCCAATTGGGTATACCCAACTGTTTCCCAATTAGGCACACTCTATAGGGTTTCAATTGGGTTCACCCTACAGAAACTTTAGGCCAACCCAATAAAATCCCACTAAAATCCCAACATAAGAAAAATTTGGTTAAATAAATTTTATTTAAATCCTCTCATTCTAGTACAATTTTTTTTTTATTTATTCAATTTTCGTTATGACTGTTAATTTACAATAGTGTTAGCTCACAAAAAAAATTAATTATTTCACAAATTCTCACTTTGCACTGCACTAGCACTTTCTTTATTATTAATTCTATCAATTATATTGCACGGTATTGTGACTGTAAAGATGTCAAAAAATTACGCCTTGATGAGTTACTTAGAACGTTTTCCAATGCAAGAGTCACGTGTATATGGGTTTTTGTCCACTAGTTATTTGTTTTATGCGCGGACCTGTCTGAACTTGTCTACGCTTGTATTATAGTCACAAGATTTTGTCGCCACGTGCATCATTGGTGTTAACATACACAACTATTCGATTTTTATCTTTACATATAATAATATATGAGCATAAGAAAGTTAGTAGATATTTCATATGGATTATTTTTCCCTTAAAGTTTTAGTTTTTTTTTTAAGTTTATAATTAAATTTATAATCTGCAAGTGATTAAAAATACGTTGTACTATTGTTAAGTTTTTTTTCTATATTATTAAAGTTTAATCAGTTTTTTTTTTTTTTTCGTTTTCATGTTAAAATACAGAATAAAACGTAAATATTTTGCATTTAAAAATTATTTTTAATTTTTAGAAGTAAAAATTTTTTTTTTTATAAATTGCATGTTTAGTTTTCCTAACGTGATCCCAATTATTCCCCAATTGGGTAAGACCAACAGCTAGTTATTAATTTTGACGTTGGGTCATCCTAACAAGTTCCCAATTATTTCCCAATCGGGCAAACCCATTGTCGAATCATTAATTTTAGCATTGGGTTTTCCCAACAGGTTCCCAATTATTTCCCAATCGGGTAAGCCCAACAGCAAATTATTAATTTTGACGTTGGGTCGCCCCAACAAGTTCCCAAAAATATCCCAATCGAGCAAACCCATTGCCGAGTCATTAATTTTAGCATTGGGTTAACCCAACATGTTTCCAATCCTATCCCAATTGGGTAAACCCAATCGCAATTTTTTATTTTAATGTTGGGCTTACCCTATATGTTCCCAATCAAATCCCAATAGGGATAACCCTATCGGGCTTGCCCCATCAGTACCCAATGGGGTCCCAATGTATGCTTGGGGGTAATTTCTAGTCGGGGACAATTTCATAGGAAATTTAATTTTCTACAAAAAAGATTCTTAGCACTGAATTACTCAGATTAATATTTTCTGAGATATTAGTCAAATGAAAAATCAATATTTTCTAAGATTTGATTTGACATTTTATGGGAATTCAATGCTACTTAAACTTCAATAATTAATATCTCAGAAAATATCAATCTGAGTAATTTGGTGCTAAGGACCTTTTTTGTAGAAAATAAATTTCTATAAAATCATCTTTTACAATTTTTCTGTAGGTCTTGTTGTTTATGAGATAATAAGAAAAAAACAAGAATTCTATGAAAAAATTCCTTTAGCGGTCTGTACTATCCCACGCGTATGAGTTACGACTTCGCGACACTGGACACTTTTGTAGTTCATTTAATTCTGAGAAAATCCCGACTTTGGGCGAGACGATATCATAAAATGCCGCGGAGTTATAGAAGTTTAAAAAATAAAAACCAAAGTTTACGTGTATTTTAAATGAGAAATCTTCACACGCTGTGGTCGAGTACTTAATATTAATTTTAAGGGCTCAAACTCTCAGGGAATTTTTTTTGGAGTACTTCCAACAAAATTTCGGGATGGGAGCGAAAAAAAAAATCTGGGCATCGGTTGGCCCTGCGGGCCAGCCCTAAAACTTCCCGCTGTTTTCGAGCTCAAGGAGCTCAAAAACATCGTTGTAAATACATTTTCGAGCTCTTCGAGCTCGAAAATACTTTTGCATACCATTATTTTCGAAAAAAACAGTTTTTAGCATTTCTTTCTCCCGCGATAACTCTCAAACGAATTATCCGATTTTGATGTTTAAGGTGGCAATCGACGTGTTTTAATAAAGTCTAAAGCTGATTAGATTTTTGGATTGTTTGGTTGAGTTGTTTCAAAGATATTCGCAAAAAACTGTTTTTTACCATTTCTTTCTCCAACGATAACTCTCGAACGAATTATTCGATTTAGATGTTTGAGGTGGCAATCGACGCGTTTCATTGAGTTCTAGAGCTGATTAGATTTTAAAGTCGATCGTATAAGTCGTTTTCGAGAAATCAATAAAAAACTAAAAAAAAAATTTTTTTTTTTCGTAATTGGCCAATATCTTCGAGTCCACTTGGTCAAACGATCTGAAATTTCCAGAAAAGTTGATGGCCAAAAAACTCTTTCGATTGCCGCCTTAACCATCCAAATCGGTTTATTAGTTAAAAAATTATAAAGAGTTTACATACATACACACACACACACACACACACACACACACACACACACACACACACACACACACACCTACATACAGACACTCGGACATCATTCTAAAAATAGTCAGAATAGCTTCCTAGGACCTCAAAACGTCGACATCTGATGAAAACTCGATTTTTGAAAATCGGGGTGAAAACAATAACTTCCCGAAATTTTTGAAAATCATCGATTTTCTAAGCGGGAAGTTAAAAATAGTCGTTGCAAACGAAGCACCCTAATATATATATATATATATATAAAATTATAATTTAGTGAGTTACTAAAACGTTTTATAAATTAAAACCATATTATTTTGAGTTTAATTATTAATTTCCGAATTATTTATTGAAATAATGATGTTTCTCATCTACAGTTGCTTCTATTAAATATAAATTTATTCAAGTTTAAAAATTCCAGTGGTCTGCAGAGTGAATGCGGATTAAAATAAAATGACTTTGCCCATGAAAAAGTTTCTATCCACTTTGCATGCGGGGTGATTTTTTTTTAAACTCCGGAACTCTGAGTGACGGAGTGAATTCGAATTGAAATAAAATCCGTACTTACTCCGGATTTTTTACAGTGTACGAACAAGTATATCAAGTGGTTCTTTCAAATGTTCTTCACATAAATAAACGAATCTAAGTAAACCTCATAAGTCATAACAATTAAAAAAATTATAAACATTTGCTAGTCTGGTTAACTAGGAACAAATATTAAAATAAATGTAATCACAAAGTTTGTATTTTATGAAATAAAAATAATTTTAAAATAAAATAAAAATAAATTACATGGATGTATTAATCCTGGATAAATAGTATATATACGGCTGATAGCTTTAGTATTGCTAGTATTGTCGTATGTATGCTATTTTGCCGGCACATATTCTCAGATATATAGACTTTTTTATACGAGAAGTATAAATTTAAGAGAAATAAATAATATCAACTATTAGTTTTTCTTTAAATAAACCAACAAATGTCAATGTAGACCCACACGCTAAAAGGAATTTCCTGTTGTTTTAGTTACGAAAAATGAATTACCATTACAACTCGAGTAGAAGGTTTTGCCGTATTTAAATAATTAGATTTTGTTGCAGCTGTAAAAAAAGAAAAAGCCATTGCGAATTTGTGGAACGGCTTTGGAAAGTTTGTTCTAATGACTAATTTGTATTATATAGTCGTATAAAATGTAAAAAAATGTTTGAGTTAGCAATACTACAAAATAGTTAGATTTGAAAAAGCGAAAGTAAATTTATTTAAATAATAAATTTATAATGAATTGCATGTATGTACTTAAGCGACACAAAGAAAAATTTTTGAATTTAATTTAACAATTAATGATATGATAACAAATTGTCGCCTTAAATTTAACAGAAAAAATCAATAATTTTTTTGTGCTGCTTGAAGTATAGCATCGGGTAGAAGACAGTGTATCTCATATGCTCCTAGTAAGGGTCAAGATGTAGGAGAAGTAACTCGAGTTAGTGGCATCCGAATAAACGGAATTCTACTGTACTGACTAGTGATAGTACTATCTCCTTCTATATTCAACTTATCATTTGAAAACGTCTTTATCATCAACAATTTACCATTACTACGGTTAGTATCTCAAGCGACAAAAAAAATTGGTGACTTCCCTGCCCTGATAGCCACCTTACCATAAGTTAACTACAAGCTACTGCCGCAATCTAAAGGTAACTTAAAGGAAAGTGTTGGAGAGCAAGCAGTTACCTTTAAGTTGCCCTTCTAATTGTCTGTAACTTTCTATTTAATTTGACTACAAGGTGTTACGGTCAGACAATGACCGTTAAGTTGATTGAAAGTTTCACTTCAAATTGACGGCAAGTTTTTCTGGCAAGTTACATTCAAGCTACTGCCGTATTCTGAAGCCAACTTAAAGGAAAGTATTGTCCTGCCAAGCTTACCAGAAACTTTCTCGTTAAGTTAGCCATAAATGTTTCACTACAACACTTGTAGAGCAAGGTCTGGCTATCAGGGTGATAGCCAGACTTTCTGATCAGAAAATAAGTTGGTGTACATTAGTTGCGACCAATTTGACGAAAACTTTCAGCTTTTGTAACTGTTGACTACAAGTTGTCATAAACTTTCCCAGAAAGTTTTCGACAATCTGGTCGCAACCTGTCGGCAACTTTCCGTCAACTAACAATTTTTTATTATGTAAACAATTGTTAACTTAATCCCTGATAGCCAAGTTGGCCGCAACTTGTCACCAAGTTGGCATTTCCATAAATTGACAGCAACTTTCTGAGAAACGTCGACAACTTTCAGCTCGTGTAACTGTTGCCAACAAGTTGACTTCAAGTTGCTCAGAAACTTGGTGACAGGTTGCGGCAGTAGATTATCGCCAAGTTTCTGAGCAACTTGTCAACACTTACACAAGCTGAAAGTTGTCCACAAGTTGGTCGCAACTCATGTACACCAACTTTCTGATCAGAAACTGGCTATCAGAGAAATTCAATAAAAAGTAAAAATTTTATTTTGTGCCACTTAGGATAGTAAATATTAAAATAGTATATTAATTTGGAAATCAGTTAGATTATTTCTTAAAGAAAAATGCCGTTTGACGATGAATATTTTTATTAACATAATTGATGAATAGAAACCACTTAATCTCAGCAGCAAAAATCAACAGGTAGTATGAAAACTCTTATCTGTCATCTATATCTCTATAACCGCTTAAAGATTGTTTTAGATACAGTAACATCAGCTAATTGTGAAGAATAATAAGATTTAAAAAAATGTGAGATATAAAATATAATTGTATGAATACTATTGACGACTTATTTTATCTTAAACATAAATTAGAATTAATAAATAATAGTATTGATAAATTTAATTATTTAACATATTTTTCCATGAATTTTTTATGAAATTCACTGCGCAGCGAATCATTTATGAAGACATCATGTTTCTTTTTTGGCTCGGACCGTGCACAGTTCTTAAAAACAACATCGTCGTCCCAGCGCCTACGAACTTTCATATCTGTCCTTGTGACTTGAGACGAATAATTCAAAAGAGGATTTCCCGATAAAATATTTTCCATTCGTATTCTCTCTTCTTCTTGACGTTTTTCCATTTCCTGTTGATTGAAGAAAATATAATTATCTTTCAATAAGTTTTTGTATAAATTCAAAGTTTCCAATCAATTAAAATAACTTACTTTCTTAGCTTGATCAGCGGCACGTTCTTTTTTAATTCGTTGTAACTCTGCGAGCAGAGTTGCAGTGTCATCTTCATCACTGTCGGAGTCGGATTCATCCTCATCTAATGGATCATCAGCATCTAGACTAGCTGCCGGTGCTTGGTCAACTTTTTGACGTTTCGAAGATGGTGCAGCTTCGCGTGCTGGTTCAATCATACGACGATTACTCGCTGATGACTTATCTTTTTCGCGTTCACGTTCTTCCAATTCACGACGAAAATCACGATTACGTAATTCGTCAACTGTTCCTTGTCCATGTTCTCTATAATATTAAATCAATTTAATGTCAATGACAATTAACATATAAAAAACAGAGTTATTAAACATGTTTTTATCATCTATGCGATATAAGTGTTATCTTGGCACACGCTCTTTTGTTCGCCAAATAGCTGTTTGTCCATTCAACTGTTTCCACAACATTTGTGTGCGTTATACGATTATCTGCGTGCGACAAGTAAATTTGTCGCACGCAAATTTACTTCTAGTCGCACGTAGATTATCGTTTAATCCACAAAAATGTCGCAGCAACAGTTGAATCAGCAAAAATCTACTTGGAGAACAAAAGAGCGAGCGCCAAAATAGTACTCATATCGCATTCATGATAAAAAAAAGTATGTTCAATTCGTGCGGTACTGCCGATTACTCACACGAGCAAATGAGCGCACTCACTTCGTTCGTGCGCTCAACTTTGCTCTCGTGGGCAATCGACAACTTACCGCACTAGTTGTACACTATACTATTGTTTGAAAGTTTTTATTTTTTTTCTCATCAACCCCTGGGGTGATGACTTGTGGGTGTTTGTACGTGAGACTAGACCTTCAACCAAATTTCCACCAACTTTCGAGAATGTCTCCTATGAGTAAGGGTTATGTAGGATCTTTTTTGATTTGTTACAGATATGTTACATTGGTTTAATTTTCAATAGTTAATTAATTCCGTCTCTAATATTTTAACTTAATATTATATTATTATTAATAATAAGTAATAAATATAAATACCTGTATTTTAATTTAGTGTGTGAAGGTAAATCACGACTACTGTATTGCTTTGAAATAGCACTTAAATCTTTTTCACCACGTCCTTGTCCACCTCGTGCTCCATCAAACGTTGGTCTTGCAGCCGTGGACATTATTATTATTTATTAAATGTTTATTATTACAAACAATAATTACTCTTCCACTTATTTTAAATTTTACTAACAAAATCTAACTTTGCTAACTATTAATGTCAACCCAACCAACAAATAAAAATAACATGGAGATGGAGATGTCCGTGCTGCCCTCAAGATTTCAAAATTCAAATTAATTTACCGCCGTTTTTTAAATTTTTCTTTGTTAGAAGTAACTAACAGATTATTTTTTAATTTTTGAATAAATAAATAAAATGTAAGAACAATAAAAATTAAAAAATCCATATTTAGATGATTGAAAAATGAGTGCGCGCATTTTTCTCAATTTCATTGTTTGAATTTATTTATTTACTTAAAGTTTATAAATTGTCGTATATTCACATTCACTCATAAAAAAAATGATCCTGAAGTTAACAGACAATTCATAATTTTCGGATTTTTTTTTTTCATCAAATCAATTATAAAAAAAACATAAACTAAAAAATATGCACGTGTAAAAAATTTAAATAATTACAGGCGCATATTTTTCAAATATTCTTTTTTTTCAATTTATTGTTTAAAAAAAAAAAGCAAAAATTATTAGACGTCAGCTAACTTCAGTTTCATACAAAAAACAAACTATAGGTATAAAAAACTGTACAGTGTGTTACAATTTAGTTTGCGATTTATCCTCATCCAGCAAGGGAAGCAGTAGCGTCGTCGCCGTTCATGGGTTCATGTCGTGCTGTGTGCTAATTTAATTCAACATCATTGTTATATATAATTATTAATTATTAATATACAGTAGTTATTAAATTAACTAATTTTATTAAATAAAAAAAACTACCCAAAGTGTCATCGTCTCAATATTATTTCAATTATTAGCCATCGGCGATAGTGAATATAGATAGTGTTGGGAGCATGATTAAATCTGATGCAAACATGTCGGATACTCGTCGACGTCGTCATAAATCTGATCAATCCCATGCATCTGATGATTTATCAGATTCATTTGATGAACTTGTAGGAACAAAAGAAACTCTGGTAAAAAAATATTCATTATTGTTGCGACAATTAAATTCTTATTGTTATTTATTATTTATATTTTTTTTTTTTGACAATTATTACAAAAGTATTTGAGTTTTTTTTTCTGGGACGGTTATTAGTTATTTTATTGCCAATCATATATATGCAAATGTATATGAATATACATGTAATTATGTCGAAAGTTTAGTAGACTTATTTTAAAAAATATTTTAATTTGAAAGTCTACTTAGCTTTCTCTGCTTATCAGTTATAAGTTAATATAGGTTACAAAAAACTCTAGTTGCTATTTACTTTTTAAACTACTTGCTTTTTTATTCCATTTTCTAATACCGTTAGACGGTCAAGTTTTTTTTTGTTTAATTTTATTCATTTATTTGCATGAAACTAGATTACTTTTTATCAATAAAAAAAAAAACAAGTAAATATGTAAAAATCGAACTTTATTTATTTTGGTCTAAACAAATTTCCTTGTGATTTTAGAATTTTTTTTTTTTTTGCTTTTAAGCTGTGAAGATATATAGCTAACAATTATAATTATAAATTTATAGAGTAATGAGCCGACAGAAATTCATCGTGATTCGGAGTATGATACTGCCGGAAGTGAGGGCGAGTCCGATGGAGGATCGCAAGATGGTGTCCAGCGTGAAAGCGGAGACGGCCAGGAGGAGGATAAGCCACCGAAAAAGTTGGATGACGATGAGGATAGACGTAATCCGCAGTATATACCAAAACGCGGTACTTTCTACGAGCATGACGATCGTACGGCTGAAGAAACTGCTGAGGATACTGTGGAGCAGCCTGCTGAGAGAGAGTCTAAGGACAAGAAGGTTTGGAAGGATAAAGAAGACAGGTGGGATCATGACAGATATAACGATGACGAGCAGGCTCCGAAGAGTCATGAAGAACTGATAGCTGTTTATGGGTATGATATCAGGAATGAAGAAGGTCCACCTAGAGCTCGCAGACGCCGCAGATATGGGTGAGCTGGAATGCTATAAAAAAAATGTTTTTTTTTTAAATTTATCAATCATAATCAATTTTAATATTTTATTTAAAAACAGTCGCGGGCCAAATAAATATACACGTAATTGGGAGGATGAAGATGCTTATGGTAAGACGCCGACAAATATTTCAACAAAACAAAATAGACGGTCGAACAAAACTGGTGAAGAATTTCCTGCTCTTGGTGGTTCTACAAAGGTAAATAATTAAATCATCAATTTGTTTATTTAATTTATTGATTTATTGATACCTAAAATAGTTATAAATAATTATAAAAAATGTTTATTTATATTTTTCAGGATAATAACCCAGATACAGCAGAAGAACCAGTAATATCATCAGCATGGTACAGTAACAAAAGTAAATATCACAGTAATAAACAGCAAAATGCCTTTCCACCACTTCAATCTCAACAGGAAAATCATAGAATTGAAGTACAGACTACTAATAATACTCAAACGTAATTAATTTAAATAGTTAAAACTATTATTGTCTACTTTTTTTTATTATTAATACAATGAATTTCTAATTTAGAAATGAAAATAAAGCTCCTAATGAGCCAACTAATCCAGCTTGGAAAAAGGATGCCACGTACACACATCAGAGTTTAATGGCAAATATAACTAACGTTGCTGATAATGAAAAAACGACGACTCCAACAACAGTTAATGTGAAACCAGTTTATGTAAACAGGAGGCAGGTCCAAGAGAGCGTTAGTCTTGCAGCAAGTAGAGTACGAGGACGTGGTTTTAAACCAACAGCTAATAACAATCTCGTTACGAATAGAACTGGTGATAGTAAGCCAAAAGGTCGTGGTAGTGGACTGATAACTGGGGGCGATAGAAGAAATAATACCAGTCAACGTGATGATGAGCAGCTTGTTAATGAGGTCAAGCATATGAACATTAATGATGGATCAATGTATCATCATGGACGACAGCAAAGTAAATTATTCAGTTATTCAATTATTAATTATTTGTACTAGTTCTGCAAAGCAATTGCTAATTATTTTATTTACAATGTAGAAAATTTCTATGGACAAGTATCGAGTCAGCAACGATCGAATGCTGCTTTACTGCGTATGCAACAACCGCCCACGCAACAGCAGCAGCCGCAATCACAGACTCATTCTCATTCTCATTCCCCGTCTGAGGTTGCGGGAAGTAGACCCAAACGTTACTCGAGTCTTCGTCAACGACCAGCTATTCCGGATAGCCCTGGGCAACAAAATTATCAGCCTCAACATGGGCCACACGGACAGCACAGCCAACACGGACCACATGGACAACATACTCAGCATGGACAGCATGGATTTTATCCACCTCAAGGTAACTAATTGCATTCAATATAATATTATTTTTTAATCAAAAGCCCGATCCCGCTATTTAATCATAATTAGTACATTTAAATATTTTTTTATTAACACAAGTATTATTATAAAAATTTACTTAGGTGGAAATTCACATGGTGTAATTGAATCTCAAGGTAAGGTTACATTAATACTCAGGTATATTAAATTATATGTTTTCGAGTGATCCTGCTTGTTTGTAATTGTAATGATCGTCCTCTATATATTTAACATGTGTGTAAAATTCAAATTATTTAATGTAACAATAATATTTAAATAAACATTAAATATTTCAGGATTTCCACAGAATCATTTTGATCAAACTCCTCAAGTGCCGTCGCCCGCAAATACATTGACACCTCAATCGGTGATTCCACTGTCGACAGCCGGACAACCAGGTTCTTTTGCACCACCTCCATTTTTGGTGCCAACTCCACAGTTTATTGCACCTCAAACGGCTCCACCGAGTATTATTAATTACGTGTCAGGCCCCAATGGCCCAGCATTCCCGCCTAATTTCCAGGGGTATCAAGGATATAATCCATCGGTTCAGGTATTAATGTCAATTTATTTAATCTCATATAAAATTGTATTTACAGTTTACATAATTGGTTTATAATTTTACATATTATAGCCACCAGTACCACAGCCACCACCAGAATTATACCAACCACAGGGTTGTACATACTACAGCCCAGCTCAGCAGCCACAACAGGTGCAGCAAATAGCACCGCTTAGACGACCAAAAGCGGCCATTCCTATCTTACCTCCTCCAGACAATTCGATACAACGTCATCAAAATAGCCGTGGTAGAGGTCGTAATACTTCTCAAACACTCTGTAATAATGCACCTGGTGGTCAATTGACACCAGGTGAGCAACAGCAATTTCAACAAATCGATGCGCAACAATATGTACCTATAGAATCACTTGTTGTCAATTCCTCAAATGATGCATTTGATAATTCACCTGTCGAGCAAATAGAAAAAAATTCTGAAATTACCGTAACGCAAATGTCTTCTGAAAAAAAAAATATTGTTGATGATAACACTTCTGTAGATAATGCTGCAATTAATGAAAATGTTTCAGTAGATAACAATGAATTAGTAGAAAATGTTATGGTAGAAACATCAAATGAAAACATGACAGAAAAAATTGATGAAAATATAATAACGAAAAAAATTGATAAAAATTTAACAGAAAATATGAATGAAAATGTAACAGAAAAAATTGATGAAATAATTTCTACTGAAGAAATAAAAGAACCTGCTATTGAAATAAATAATTTGAGTAACGATATTAAAATTGAGAAAATAAACGAAATAGACAATAGCGTTGTATCAGTCACACAAAATGATTGTAAAAATAATATTGATAAAACAGTCGTTATTGTCGATAATAATTCTAATAATACATCAGCTAAAAGTGTTGAAGTAGAAGCTGTTGCTGTCAATGAAACCGAAATAAATAATAAAGTTGATAATGTAGTTCCGGCTCCCGTCGTTGAAGAGGCGGCTGCTTAATTTATGTGTATTAATACTATATCAATTCCTGATATGAAGATTTTTTCTATTCGTCTTTATGTAAAAATATTATTTTATATTTCATTTATAAAATGTATCACGAGTTTATTTCCTATTTGTACAAATTACTAATTAGGCTTATTTATTATTAGTTTCGATATTGTAATTAATTAATTATTTGAAAATAGTATATTGTGTGACAAGGGATGAAACAAAGTGATTTCAGACTACGGGTGACGTTGATATCATCCGCAGTCTGAAATAGTTTTTCACCCTGAGTTACACACAATATTATTCATGATTACCCGCATTGGAACTTGAAATTTCAGTGTAAGCAGCTAGTCAGAAACAAGTTTATTTGAGACTAATGGTGTGATAAACTCTAGCGTTAGCTTAAATTGTGATTTGTAGTTTTCAGTCATCGGGCAGAATTAGTATATTACACACCAAGGAAGAAAAGTAGGATGGGAATTGGAATGTCCTACCTTCCTCCGTGTGTACATACGATTTTTTACCAGACCTGCAACTGAAAGTTTGAATTTTCGCTTCTGTTAATGGGAAGAATGGCGCATGCGCTAATTTTTATCTTTTGTTTTCTCAAAAGAAAAGAACGACTTTCTTCTCTCTAAACTGGGCAAGACTTTGAACTTTTGGTGTAGAATTTTGAAAAATTACACACACACGCCTTCGGCTTAAGTAGGTAATTATACGCGTAGGTTGGAACGTCCTACTTTCCTCCCTAGGTATGTAATATACCATTTTTTCTTTCCAAGGGACGAAACAAGTTCGTTTCGACTGGCTGTAGAGACACTGAAACTGAGTTTCGATGCTGGTGTTATGAAAAATTTGTTTTGATAGTTCTATTTTCTAATCGCGCTACATTTTATAAATAAATTTACAATTTAAATAAAAATAATATTTAATTGTCATGTGATTAAATATACATAATTATGATGTTAAATAATTATTTAATTAATGTAGATTACATTATTATAAACGTTAATATTTTCATATAATTCTGCCTATAATAAATTTTAGTTTTGAATATTAATGAAAATAAATGCTGGTGAATTGGATTAAAATAAATAAATTTTAAATAATGCCATTAACAATTGCTATAGATATATAATTAAAAAATCCATTGATTTATGATACATAACATTAGACAGTTAAGCTCAATGTATAGATTTCTGCACGCCGTTGAATATATTTAAAATTTCAGATTTATTTCAATAAAATATAATTCAATTCATTCAATTTTAAGCTTCATACTCTATTGTAAATATGATATTTAGTGTTAGGAGGTTTAAATATTAATTGAAACCACAAAATTATTATTGAAATAACATAAATTATATTCATTTATTTATACATAATTGATATGTTATTGCTTTAACTAATAAAAGTATAAATATGTATTTTAATAGCCACTCGACTCGTAATCATAAATAAAATAATCAATAAATACTAATAATAATAACGAGTATATTTGTTATTATTTTCGTATTTAAAATAAATTTTGTGAAATTTCGATATTATCTTAAATTTATATGTATGAGAAATATTGTTTTTTCAAATACAAAGTATAATAATCGTGGCAAATGAACAGAATTTACAGAAAAAAAGAATGAAATATTCTATGTAAAAAAAAAGCTACATATTATTATATGTAATTAAAATTAACTTCAGATTAAAAAATTAAATTATAGATACTTAATAACATTTAAATATTGTTCGAAATAATATTCTTTACACAATATTAATGATATTGTCATAAAAGTCATAAAAAAAAAGATATATACGTAAAAAATTATAAAACTGATGTTTGATTTATTTTTATTTTTATTGTAGTCACTTACGACAAGTCACAAAAATGTGAAAATTAAATGGTTTAATTAGTGTTAATGACATGGTAAGTAGTAACTATATTTATATTATTGAAGATTTTCAATTATTATAGATTAGCGGTTTTTTGTTATAAACAATTTAATTGTTTAAACTTAAATTACAAGAAAACTATAATTGATAACTCTTAAATAATGGCGCAATTAGCTGTTTGGCGTCAAAATACACAAATAATGCCTGAATCATATTTCGTTTTTCTATTATTTATTAAGATATAGCGTCTTAAAAAATACAAACTTTTTGCCAGGTTCATTTAGCTAAAAATTATCTACAGCGTGTGAAGCGCGCATGCGTCTAAATTCAAATGTTCCCTCAGCTTACATTTAGGGCGTGTTCAGAAATATACTCTGGAGGTGAAGAATTACCAATCTAGGTGTAATTAGTACCTTTGTAATGTTAAATCGCACCTCGGGTTCGACCAGAGGATATTTCTGAACGCAGGATTTGAATATTTTCTCTTCCAGAGTGTGTTTCTGAACATGCCCTTATTATTGTAATAAAATGTATAATCATTCAATTAAATAATAATATTAGTAGTAAATAATAACAATAATGATAATGTAATACAATCACGGTATTTGAAATGATATATTTTGTGGGCAACCATTTACGTCAAATTTTATTGTTATTACTATTTACAAATATATAACAATTTATTGTATTGAGACATTCCGTAGTGTTACTCGCTGTCTAAATTTAAGGATGTACGAGCACTAAAGCTTCAAAAAGATTAAGGCTTTATTTTTTTTATACGTAGTTGAAATGCATATAAATCAATTATAAAAGTTTCAGAAGGGGTCATCGGGATCTTTAATTAATCATTTAATGTTAAAGTTTGAGTTTTAATGCATTGCTCTTATGAATATAAAAAAAAAAACTACGTAATAGTGAATATAAATATTAATAAAGAGATTGATCCAATAAAATTCCCGTATAACCGGCCTAAAAAAATAGTATATTACACACCCAGGGAGGAAAGTAGGATATTCCAAGCCGCTTGTATAATTGCCTACCGAGCCGAAGGCGAGAAAAAAGTTCTAGGCCTCTTTTTTAGTAGCGCTGTCATTAGGCATGTATACGTTCACACTGATAATTTTATAACTTTAGTATTTTCATGCACCCGGTCAATCTAATTAAAATGTACTAATAATTATAGTCTTACAGTAAAGTAAAATTCACTAATATTGGAGTAGTATGATACATGATATATATTTTATTTATTTTAATACACTTTATATATACTATACTTTCATCAATAATACATAAGTTTATTTACAATAATTTATAATGATACTCTGTAAACATGAATAAGTGAAATCGGTGAAAATTCACTAATTTTAAGTGCAAACCGAACCACTTTTCAAAATAAGTGGTTCGGTTTGTACTCAGAATTAGTGAATATTCACTTATTCATTTTTATTTCACTTACTCATGTTTAGAGAGTATAAGGTAAGAGGCCCAGTACCCGATAAGGGAACTAGTACCCAATCACTCATGTATTTGTATATACACATATATATATTTACTAAATATACAAGTACATGGAGTGATTGAGTACTAGTTCCCTGCTTGGATTCTAGGTATATTATCTTATATTTAATAAACTACAGTGAAACTAGAAATTATTAAAAATTCAATAAATTCGGGTTGTTAAATCAAATTTAAAAAAAATATTCATCATATAATACAGTTATAAACTAATATACATTTTTTTTTTAAGGAGAGTCTATGGTAATTTTTGTCCAAGCTTTTCTTTCAAACAAGTCCTCTAAACACAAAATTAAGAACAAGGCTCGATGCATTACTCTGCCTGATTAAAAGTTCCGATTTAATCCGATTGGAAAAATATAATCGGATTTAATCGGACATTTCCACTTGGCTTTCAACCAGTTTTGATCAGGGATATAATCTGACAATCTACGTTTCCATTTTCCAAAAAGGGAAAAACGTGGACAAAGGTTCCATTTACTGCGCAAAGGCGACAAAGATAGTACTGTTTGTGGATTTGAGTGTCGGTTTTAGAATTACCGTTAATAATTCAATGACATTTTATATCTTAGTAGGTAATGATAAGAAAATGATCCAGTTAAATATTTTAAAAACTAAAAAAAAAAAGTTAGATTAAACCTGTGATTTATTATGAGACTCAATGTTAACTGAATGAAAATCGAAATTTTACTGGTTTTCTGAAACTTTTAAAAAATTTACTTTCATCTTTTTCTTACCATTACCTACGGATCAGATAAATTTTATTGAATTCTGTACAGTAATTCTAAAATCGGCAGTACTACCTGACTGCTTAGCTTTAGTTTCAGCTAGGCCATGTACCAGAAGCTGGACACGTTTAGTGATAATCTGACATACTTTTAAGAGGAATAACTTCAACACTACGTCGGCTTTTAACAAAATTATTATCCGATTGATTTGAATTTGTAGTGGGTACCAGAGAACGTTCGGCTATTCGGATAATTCCACTTATTTTTTGTGTCCCAGCGTCGGCTGAAATCGGCCGCGAGCAGATGAACGATCGTCTGAATTCTTTGCGGAATTTACCTAATTATATTTAAAAAATTTATATCAATCGAAATTAACACAGATATCGTATAACTTGAGAACAAATTATTTAAATACAATTGATTTTAATTTATATGATACTATTACACGGTAAAAAATTTACAGTCTAATTTACTATGGGCGCAGAGTATCACCAAACTATAAGAAAACTGGTACAAAATTTACAAGTGTCCCATAGTAAACGTATGCGCATAGGCCACAATCGTGTAGTCTGCGCATACCGTTTACTATGGGACACTTGTAAATTTTGTACCAGTTTTTTTATAGTTTGGTGGTACTCTGCGCCCATAGTAAATTTGACTATAAATTTTTCACCGTGTACCAAAAGATAATGCACGCTGAAAAAAAAGTGGTAATACTTGCCATCTTAACGAAGTAACTATTCCCAACCTTACATTTTAATGATTCTTATTCTTTTATGTTAACTTTTCCTATCGGAAATGGTAAGCATTCGTATCTAGATAGTAACCATTTTTATCCGTGATGATAATCATTACTATCTTGGAGGGCAAAATTAAAAATTTTTCAGGCATAAGAAATATTGCTATCTAGGTGGTAACTATTACTATCGGCAATAGTAATTATTGATATATGAGAAACAAATATTTAACATAAAAGCATGATAATGATTACTGCATACAGATGGTAATCATTCCCTACTGCAAGATGGTAATAGTTAGCATTTTTTTTCAGCGTGTAAAATAATAAGGAATTTTCATCATTGTCATGTTAAATATTATGTATAATTTTTTTTTTTTTTTATTAATTATTATAGTTAAAAAATTATTTCCCAAGTTCTTAGTTTTTTAATTTAAAGATTACAATTCAGTGTTTATTTATGAAAATAAAATTTTTACCACTCATGAAATTATAAATAACAGGATTGATTGCACTATTTAAATAACACAACCAGTGGGCTAATAAACTACATGCAACTGTTATGTCATTGGATGGTAAATTCATTGAATATCTGAAAAAAAAAATTTAGGTTAAGAAATAATTGTTTTATAACCGATACACGGAAAAAATAATAAAAGAAAAATTAAAGTTTTTAGTGCAGAAACAGGGCCCTCGTATAAAAAAACTTGAAATATAATAGTTTAAATCTGTAATAATTGAGACTACTATTATAGATAGCCTATTTTACAGTTTCTCATATATTTTGAAATAATGAAATTAGTAATTGCTGCGTCTTGTAATTCTTACAGTGTCAAAGAAGATGAGGGAGTTTGCTGATATTTGAAACTGTATTTTTTTCTTTATTCTTTTTTCCGTGTACGTATATCAATCGTCAAAAATAAAAAATTTCTGTTTTTAATTTTGAATTGAGGGTTTGAGGTATGCGCTTATGAATTTTCATAAAATAGTTTCAATTACCGAAGGATGTTTAGTAAATGAACTGGCGCATAACAAAGCGCAAAAATGAAAACAACTACAACAAGCATTTTTGCAGCTTTCCGTCTTGATCCCAAATGTCCTTCATGATTGTCATTGAGCGTCGACGTTGTTACCTGAGTATCTAGTGGGATTCGTCTATTCCTTCTGGATACTATGTTATATATAATCGAAGTTTAATAATTTAGTAATCAATTCTTATTCTATATTAAGTTTATAATGATAATTATTTAAAGTTTTTAATTTCATTTGTCGTATTAAAAGGCTATCTGAAACTTTATAACTTTGTAACTTCTTAAATGATCTAATGAAAAACAGATTTCGCTACATTTAAATAGATAAAAAAGTTATTGGAGAGTTTAAAGCAATCGCGTAAATTTAAAATGTCCTTTTCCCAAGTGACTTGGTCTTTACATAAATTCGATATTTACTTTAATGTTTGCTCATACGTTTTGTATCTACTAAATGTTTACTGTTTTATCTTTTCAGCAGAGTGATTTCGGAGTGATCTGGATTTTATTTAAATCCGCATTCACTCCAATTCGAAGTTTTAATATTAAAATAAAGTCCCCTTCGGAGTGAATTTTACTCCGAGGGGATTAAATAAACAGTCATCTGCTCCCTATTCATTCCGAATTAAATGCGCGTTTACTCGGCAAATTTTTACAGCGTGCAGTCATACATTAGAAAAAAACAAATCTCATTAGTGTAATTAGTATGCGGCTTTTTTTTTTTAATTAATTTTTAAGTAATAATCAAACTTACATTTATATCCAGGAATGTTACTTCTTCGTAGTACACGAATTATTTGGTAATATGTGTAGGTCATAAAAAGTAATGGCCCGAAATACAAAAATACAAATATAGTGAAATTGAAAATTTTTTCGCTGTTAACGCTCCACGATCTTTCACATCGCGTTAAATAAATTGACTCAATTTTAAGTAGACTTGGAGTAACTTGTAGTAAAATCAAATCTGGTATGTCTGAAACATATTAAATTACTAGACAATTTTACTCATTGTTAAATATTTACAAATATTAATTAATGATTATATTTAATAGTATTATAAATATTGACATTATTTTTACCAAAAATAAATGAGAATAACCAAATATAACATATACATTTTTTTGCACGTTTTGTAGTCGATTTGAATTCCAATGGAAAACATATAGCGTACCAACGATCGATTGATATGAAAGTAAGGGTCAAAATGCTCACACTAACTGAAACTGTCTGTAACAATAATTAAATTAATTATTAAGACCATAATAAAGTATAATTGATGATAGTAACGTGGATAATACCAATTTGAGTTAATAATAATAAACTATATATAACGATTTTATGGAATAACTTTGAAATTATTCGGTGGGATATATTAATGGTTATTTTTGGCACATAGTTATTATGTATTAATGCGTTACCACCAGAATAATGTACATATGGATGTATATATATATACGTGATAAATGTAATATATATACGAGACACAATAAATTTGTATGCCCACGTGTAAGCACCAACACTTGTTTTGTTGCGAGTTTAGAGCTATTGTATTGATACTTTTTTTCATTTGTCCTCTACCGAGTGTTATTTATTTATATATATTATTCAATGAGTCTAATGCTCACTACACTCTAAGCGACCTATATTTATAAATTTACTTAATCTTTTTTCTTTTTATTATTTCCGGCATCACGCACACAAAATTCATGCTATTAAACAGAAAAAAATACTTTATAGAACACTGGGAAACTGATTTATGTACGGCAGTTTAATATAATTAATTTACGCGCGAACGTTAATTTGATTTTCTAAAATGCAGTCTCTGCGCTATTTTTATAGCAAAAAAAAAAAAATATCCAAAATGATAAAAAATGTATATATACATAGCATGTATTTTTATATATATTTTGAGTATTTTATTGAACATACGATAAAAAAAAATTTAATTAAGATTTTTTTTTTCCAAGTGTTTATATACATAAATCTCATATTTGATGAAAAAAAAATATTAATGAAAAAAAAAAAAAGTTGGTTTTTAAGGATATTTTTTAATTAAAGTAGACAAATGTATTTTTTTTTTTAACCGAATGCTTTCGAAGGTTCAAATGGAAATTTGTATCAAACTAGTTGTAAATCAACGGATTTAACTTTAAGATTTTTTTTTTTTTTTTTTTATTAATAAATTTAAAAAATTAGGTTTTTATTTGTAGGATATATTTATTCATATATTAAAAAATTTTCAAGATTTCTTAATAATTCTTGTCGGAAATTAAAAAAAAATTATAGCAAACTAAAATGTACAGATTGATTTTTATTAAGATCTTATAAAAATAGTTTTACGATATTTTTTTTATTAGTTTTTAATGAACGGTAAGGGTCTGAAAAAACGTTAAAAACCAATAATTCAATTTAATCTGAATTCCATCGATTACTTCCGCTATAACATTTAAAGATTATTAAATTATCGATGTCTTCATGCGCAAAGTGTAGATACTGTATACATAGTAATTTAATAACTGGAGTATAATACAGTACTAAAGTGTCGTAAGTTATAGACTTAATAGTATAATGAGGTAATAAGATATCATATAGCCCGTAAATTAGATAAATAACACGTAGGATTATTGCAACTTCTTGCTTCAAATTATACAGTGGTATTTTAACTGTAAACAGTTATTTCTGCTAATAATAACAATAACAATAACAATTATAATCAATTGTAAATAATTATGTATTTGTGGGTTTTCTCAGTCAGGATTTGAATAATTCGTGTAAATAAAAATTTATATGCTTTGTAGAGTGATTTAAGACCACTAATGCAATAGGATTAACTAAGTTGAAGTGGTTTTATCCTATAAAATGTTATTTCGACTTACTAATCCTGAGAAATAAATTTTAATCTTTGTTTAGATTATAATCATTTAAACACGTAAAATAAATAAAAAATCACCCGAACCACATTCACTCCGAAAATATTTTATAGTGTACTTACTTTCACGGCTCTAAATAAAGCAATTAGTGATTTAACTTGCATTTGAAAAAAAATTTTTTTTATTTTGTCAGCTCATTTTTGAAACTACACGGAAAGAAAATTATAGGGAGTATTCCTATGCATTATAGGAATGGTTCCTATATAGTATAGGAACCACCCCTATACTATTATAGGAACTATTCCTATAATAGTATAGGAACCATTCCTATAATAGTATAGTAACTATTCCTATAATAGTATAGTAACTATTCCTATAATAGTATAGGAACCATTCCTATAATCGTATAGTAACCATTCCTATAATATTATAGGAATGGTTCCTATAATTTATAGGAATGGTTCTTATAATTTATAGGAATCGTTCCTATATATTATAGGAACCATTCCCATAAATTATAGGAACCATTCCTATAATTATAGGAACTATTCCCATAATGGTATAGGTATCATTCCCATAATTATAGGAACTATTCCTATAATTATGGCTAATATTCCCATATCTATAGGACGTGTTCCCATAATTTATGGTCGTCATTCCTATACTGGTATAGGATGAAATTTCACAAAATTATAGGAACCATTTCCATAATTTTCTTTCCGTGTATATAGATATATTTTTTTTTATTTATTGAATTTATATGCCAAGGCTTAAAGCCAGATGGCGAAAATATAAAATTTATATACATTGTCACATAGAGTACTATATAAACTTAACATATAATTGATAGTAATGAGATTTGACAAGCTAGTAGGTACTATCAATTTCTAGATTTAAGAAGAAGTCAAATGCTTTATTTTAAAAACATTCAAGAAAATGGGTGTTTATTACATGTGATGGTAGCTTCTGCTATAACCTGAATATTATTGATCATTATCTAGAAAATAATTTCTTGAATTGACCAAAATTTATTGATATTTTTTTTTCCGTTAAAAAATAAATAAAAATTCTACTGAATAAATATGAAGCAGGAGCTATAAAAGCTTGATATGCGTGGTTGACTTTTCATGATAATATTTAATACGGGTAATATTTTGGATAATTGAGTGCAAGTAAACGCACTTTATTACTTGGATGGCCATTATCAATGACGAAGGGCCGTACACGAGCCAATGTAATTACAAAGTTGATTGAGTTAACTCTATTTACCTTTTAGAGTGTATAGAGCTGGTGAACAGTTTGTACTGATAAAAAAACGCTTTTAAATATTTAAAAATAATTATATTATAAAATTTTTTTTAGTCTTTCATTCTATTCATCATCGACCATTTTACTCTAGAGTGGAATATAACAACAAATATTGTTTTCTCTGGTAATAATTAAATAATTACTGCAAGCTACAAAACATGATAGAAACTAATAATTTCAGCTGGATAAAAAAAAATTTTAAACATGAACTGAAACGCGAAGATAAATATTAAATTAAAAACTGACAGGCACGAAATAACGCAGATACGCTTTATATTTATAAATAATCTTTACAATTTAATTACAAGTCTATTGAGTTAAAATAAAAAAAAAATAATTGTTATTATTTATTACCATAATTTTATAAAGTAATTATTTTATTTTAAAGTGTTTATTAGTGAACTTTATCGCGAACTCACTGAATCATTCTATGAATTTTTTTTTTTTATCACGTTAATTCAATCCCAGATTCTATCACGCTTGGATAGCAGTCTTTATTACGCTGAGTAATAATATCCAGTAGTGTAGTGTAACTTAGCTAGTGAAAAAAAAAAACAATCTAAATAACGATTATCTTTTATAATAGTGAATATTTTTTAATTGGATATCTTGGTAATGGAAAATAATTTACAATGATAATGGGCTTTTTCGATTATTATAATAATAATATTAAATTATATTACAATCTTTCTTGATTTTTTCGTTGTATAAATGGGAATTAAATATGTCTTTGTAATGAAGTAGCGGAGGCGTCAGTGCAACTGGCAGCTAACAGCCTCACGGTTTCAAAAATTACGTACTGGGTATGTCTTGATGGCCATACCCCGCTAGTTCGCATAACGAACCAACGCGCTATTGAAGTAGCGAGCACCCTTTTTAACTAGAATCGCTTTCAAACTAGTACTCATAAACTCAGTATAACATACTGTGAGCGATAAATTTTTTTCAAGTCTGGCCACCTACCGGCATACGACGAAATCGTTTTAGAAATAAAAAAAAATATTTTCATTCGTAAATTCAATTATTAATTGAGTGTTTTAAAATTTTTTGTCTTTGAAATTTTAATTAGAATAATAATTAATTTATGCAAGTGCATTGCTGCCCGATAATTAGTTTTGATTTTAACAATACTCCATAGATTCATAGGATCGATGTTCGTTTTTTTCCAGTATACTTTTCTCGCCAACTAAAATAAACAAAGCTTTTTGACGTCAGATTCAGAAAATTTTCTATCAAAAGCAATAAAAAATATTGAATTTTTTACAATACTTTTTTAATTAGAAAAAAAAAATAGTTTATGATTATCTTTAATGATTTCAAAATTAAATTAACTCGAAAATTCGTTAACATTTCGGGATTGCTTATAATAAAATGTACACTGACAGTACGATTACACTGTCAGCAATAATTTTTTCAAATTAATAATAATATTTTAAAACAAAAAATAATAAGCTATTTTTTTCACATGAAATTAATCTGCATAAATATAAAAAATAAAAATATATCTTTCATCCTTTAAAAGCCAGCGGTTTTCTTAAAATTCATGAGATTTAACTTTATAAAAAAATTTTTTCCTATTTGAATTAATTAAATAAAATGTTATTTTATTAAAATAAACGAATATCGGTTTAATGAATAATGAGAATAAAAAAAAATATTGCTTACCTGTAGGTAGGGAAGCATTTTGCATAACGTTTCACCGAGTAACCAAGTCTCAGTAACATCCCAAATAACTGTTGACGGTAGACAAAATATTATTACCATAAGATCTGCTACAGCAAGATTAACAAGGAAGTAATTAGTAACCGTTCTCATAGATCGATTTCTGTATACAGCAATACAGACTAATGAATTTCCCAATATACCGGCAATAAATACGGTAATGTGCATAAATATCAAAATCCAATCGTAAATACTTGGTGTTGTCATACGAGTTATTAAGAAATCGATGTAATCTTCATCACTTATACAAAAAAAATTACTACAGCTATTATTTGTATTATTAACACTCCATAAATACAATTCTTTAGTGACGTTTCTGTATTCTGAGTCTTCTATGTCAATATAATCTACCGCCCTTGTTTGTGTAATAAAATCTGATAGTATCAGTCCAAACATCAAAGAGTAAATATTTAATATCATTATTGTAGAATGAATATGAGTTTAGCTTAATGCTCAATTTTATAAACTGTCAAATGACATGCGAAAGAGTATTTAAATAATGAAATCGAAATTTTGTTAAAAGATTTTTTAATATTTGATTTCATGTTTAATATCTCTGTTGTATATATATATTTTTTAATATAATGCAAATAAATTAAATTTATTAGGCATCTGAAATTTCCATTAAGTTTTAAATTTTTTATTTTATTTTAAAAGTTTTTAGATGGATAAATAACAATAAATATCACAACGTAAATAATTTTGCTTGTGATATTAAATACCATTGAAAAGTGAACAAGTAAATGAGAAGTAAATAAACAAAGAAGCTAGAATATTTTCATATTTGTTACAGAGTAAATAAAAAATGTCACGTTAAGCGCGATATTGCGAGATAGATATTAAATATCTCTTTTTTTTTATACGTATCTATATATGTATGTTTATTTTTATAATAAAAAATTTCTATATACAGCAGTACAGAATTTAATAAGCCATAATTTTCTAATCAATCACAAATTCTTTTATTTATTAACAGTCTTTACGTATTTGTTGGTTAATTATTTGTAAGCTTTAACTTTTCTCAAAACGTAAAACTTATTCCGTAAAATTACGGTCCCCATGGTGTTCATTATTCTCTAAAAGTTTTATGCCATAACTCGAGATTTTTTTTTTATTAATTTTCAGGTGAGTAAATGAATTAACACAGTTACAAACTCTTATTCAATAATTAAACTAACGAATTTAACTATGAAATAAAACTTATTTATAATCACTTTTCACACTCAGTAATTAAATAAATAATATTTTTAATTTCACAACTATTTTTAAAAACTGACTATACAGAATTATTTATTTATTTTTTTTTTTTTAAATACTTAATAATTTTTACAATCACGCATAGTGATAACTTGGATAATGTAAGTATTTTGATGTAATGAATAATATTATAATTTTAAAAATTGCGGATGGGTGCTACTGACTTTACAGTTCGAGCGGAACTGATGGTTCAGCGTCTCTTCTTTGCTATCAGCAGTTTAAAACCGAGTACTGCGCATAATCGAGTTAAAATTTCCCATATGAACGGGAATAACAGTTTCATGATGGATTTTAAATTTTTCAAGAAAAATAGTTTCATATGAATCGAAATATTTCGATTTTACTTAGCCATTGCACAGTTATATTCTGTTTTTAATTGTAATAAATAATGTGGCAAAATGTTTGAAATATGCTAAGCATGGTCTTTTCGCCGATGACAAGTATGTATATCTCCATTTTAAACTTTTTCAATTAAAGGATGCAGCATATAAACTAACAAGTGATGATCAGGCTGTAGCTGACTGGGCTGGGGAAAATGGAATGGAAATAAATTTTCAAAAGACAAAGGTCCTGATCTTAGGAAGTAATAGAAAACTAAAATCACTCGAAAAATGCGATCTTCCTGATATAATCATTGGTGGAAATGCCATTCCATACGTAAATTCTACCAAACATCTAGAATTCCATTTATCTACTAATCTCTCCTGGGATGTTCACGTCGCTCATACTGCACGAAAAGTCTATGCTATACTAAATAGTTTGAAACGTAGGAAAAATATTCTTTCCACATCTACCCGCAAATTATTAATAACTGCTACTGTTCTTCCCATTATCGAGTGCTGATTGACTCATCGAAAAGACTGGATTATAAGCTACAGCGATTAATGAATAACGCTGTCAGATTTATATTCAATTTGAAACGTGATGAAAATATCACTCCTCATAGACGTTCCTTAAATTGGTTGAACATTAAGATGAAAAGAATGTACTGCTTGGCTTGTTATTTTTACAAACTTTTGGAATCCGGTGAACCAAAATTCTTGAGAGGCCTATTCGTCGAAGAAGACCAAGACATCAGGCGATCGGATAGATTGGCAGAAAAATATAATAATGTCACATTCAAAATACCTAATTTTGCCACAACTGCCTATGAGCATTCTTTTGTTGGAACAGTGATTCGACTCTGGAGAGAATTACCGATTGAGATCATCAAATCACAGAGTCTGGAAAGTTTCAAAGTTAAAGCATTCAATTTCTTTACGAACCTTGAGTTAGAAAGCAAACTGTGATGTGAAAATCCTGAAATAATCTTCTCAAATTCTAAAAGTCCCACCAACACACTTATTTAAGTCTAATTAATAAATTCATTAGTTTGCTATTAATGTAAAAATGTAAATCTTAGTAATAATGTTGCGCTATACATCTCTAAATAATCCTAATTATTATTCTATTCTATACTTACGTGTATCTAAATTCTAAATATATTTTGTACTTTTGCCATTCGGCATATGCCTTGGCATTTAAATTTAATAAATAAATAAATAAATAAAAAACGAATCGTCAAAGTGTAAAAAAAGCGTATGTTAAAATTCTGAGTGTTAAATTCTTAACACTTTTGTGTGTCAATTTAACACAGTATTTATCTTGTTTGAACTGTCGCAATCGATTAATTTTTTAACACACAAAAATTTCATTTTATACGAAAGTAACACTTTTTATATGTTACTGTCGAATCAACACACAAAATATCTTAAAAATAATGTCGACTATTACAATATAATTTTTGGCAAATTTTTACTTTTAACGTATACGTGTGTAACTTTTTTTTAACACTCACAACATGTTAAAGTAACATATAAATAAGTGTAAAATGTTCGTTTTACACGCAATATGTGTTGATTTTGACGAATTCTTTTTTACTGTGTGAAATTTATACGACCATTATAAGGTATTTTATAGTTCGAAGTTGATAAATTAATGATTCTATTAACGTAAGTATTTAACATTTGCACCTTTAGCGGTGTGATCATTCTAATTCACACGGACAAAAATTTAACACTGTGCGTCGTGTAACTTTCACACCGGCGGTGTTGAAAATTTTCATACGAAATCATTCATATGACACGGCGGACTCTAAATTTCTTACAGTTTAGAACTTCACTTAGGTTTTTCCCATAGAGTTATCATCTAAATATTGAAAAATTTAATAAAATAAAGTAAGCTTATTATAAACAGCACAAATGAGTGATTTCTATTTGAAATGAAAGAAATTACAAGATTAATTAGAATAGTAAAATGCTTAAAACGATAGTCCACCTTCTTGTAAATTATTACCATTTTAGTATTTTTTATAGCCATTTCTTTTGTATTCAATTTTTTTATACTTTAAGCTGTGACTATGAGCGCTGAATGTCATACATTTTGAAGATCTGTTACAAAAAATAAAGTGAGTTATTTCAAAAAATAATACAAGCGTTTGAGATGTGCACTAAATATTTTTAAAAAATTTTAATATAATTAATTAACAATAGTATAGTTTTACGATTAATTTATGCAGCATATATAATAATTAGTTTCCAATAATTATGAGTTTTCAATGAAAATCTTTACTTAATTCTAAAGAATTATTTTGAAAGAAAGTTCATCGAACGTTAACAGAAATGACATTGGGAGTATGTAGGCTTAACATTTTGCCGTAAGTTTAATAAAGCATGTCTTATGCGTTGCGATGGACTGGATATATCAATAAATTTGCGGTAATGAATATTACACAAGCACGCGATCCACTGAGAAAGAGAAAATCAGAAATAAAAAAAAAAAAAAAAACGGAAAAAAGTAATTATTAAAAGTTACTTACAGTAAAAGTATTTGAAACACCATGAAATTTTACCAAATCTTTCATGCGAGGCATCATTTGTAGCAACCGTGCTACCTCGTTTTGGTTCATCGGTGAATGATCCTCCAAAATCGGATCGATATGGTGAATTATTCCTGTTTTCATTCCATTTGCAAACAATTTTTTCTTCAATAAATCTAGTACCGGTCGCTTAACCTGTGGTGATACTGATGTATCGGCTAGTTTCAATGAACCTTGAGAAGTATTAGGTTGAGAACCATGCTCGTCAATACTCAAAACTAAAAGCTTTGAAGTTGAGCAACTGTCATTACGTTCGTCCCTTAATGGGAAGCTTGACTGAGGCTCAAATCCCAGTATGTTTGATAAATTGTTTACTTCATTAACAGTCTCAAAAGCGACACAATCCGTCTGAATATCTACATTTGCTCGTTCAGAATCACTCTTTGCTGACTTATACTTATATTTACTTATGATCACATCCAATCGTTTATCCTGATTTTGTTCAGCGGCGAGGTCCGAGGATTCATAATCAAAATATAACGAATAATCGATAAAATCCATTGTACGATATAGTTGATTGAAGGGAATAGAGGATAAGTCATTCGAGCTATCATTTACAATGGCTACATCTACATCACTACTGGTTGTAATACTTTGATTTGTACTACTTGCCGTAACAACTGCAACATCATCCCAACTATTCTGATTTACATTATTACTCAATGCATTACCTTCTATTGTATTTAAATCATCTAGGATATCCATAATATCAAAATTTTGATTATCATTGGTGGTTTCCATATTCGTATTGATAGCTTGCTCAAATTTGTATGGTTGGATTTCGTACAGGTATTAAACGTCAGAATCATTAATTTCTTAAAAAATATTAGCAATCTGTAGTTTGTAAGTTTTTTCCTTAAAAAATTAACTGTAAAAAAATATTGTATAGATTAGATTAATGAAAAGTTTAGTAATATCATTAAAAATGAGCATACAGCTTACATGTTATTCTATATTAGTTTTTTTCTTATAATGTATGAAAACTTGGTATTTATCCAGTCACGAAGAGCTGCTACTACTTCAACAGATCGTATGATATTAAACGATTAGTTTATTTTCTTTTATCGTTAATTTGTGACAGTTAAAAATAAAATAATAAACATTATTGAGAAGTGGGAATAATCGATAGTGAGGGAGCCAATACGAATTTGTCTTTAATCAAATAATTAAGAAAGGAGAAAAAGTTAGTATCACTTGACCAAAATTTCGAGTAAGGTAAAATACCTATTACCCGATCACTCCATGTATTAGTATATCTATATTTAGTAAAATTTGATGAATATAGATATAAAAATACATGAGTGGTCGGGTACTAGTTCCCTAATCGGGTACTGGGTCTTGTACCTTATTTGAAGGTTTTAATGATATAAATGATTTGGATTGAACGATTCGAAAATATTAAACTATTTGTAATTTTTAAATACTCATTTTAAATTATGAATGAACTGATAATATTTCTCTTTTATTGAAAAAAATTATTATTTAAAAAAACAACGTGGTTAAGTGTTCAGAAATAGGTGGGATGGCGTCAACTTTCATCCCGCTGTGCAAAATAAAGTTGCCGCTTTCCTCCTCCGTCGACGCGAAAAATAGTATTCACACTATGAGAAGTTAATAAGAAAGCCTCAGATCACATGTTTGTTGACCTTGACTTCGCCTCGGCCAACAATTACATGTGATCTGAGACATTTCTTACTTTATGTCCCTAAATGTGTAATATACTATTAATTCCTTCGGAGTTAATTTCATTCCGAAGGGGAGTTTTGGAAAATATTAATTATAAAAAAAAATGACTAATACATAGTGAGCATAAGTCTTTGATATTTAGATCTTTATATTGAGCACGGAAATAATTACGAGCTCCCTTTCCATATATTCACGCGAAGTGATTTTTAAAAATTATAATCAGCTGATAATAAAACTTTAAAAAATATAATTCCACTGAGTCACAAACTGTTGTATGACTGACATCAACCATACCACGAGATAACATTTCATATTGTAATGAAATATAAAATATTCTCATAAAAACTATGTCACTATAGTTATTCAATAATTTAATATTTTCACTATGTATTATATATATATATATATATATATATATATATATATATATATATATATATATATATAAAATTATAATTTAGTGAGTTACTAAAATATTTTATAAGTTGAAAACACTATAATTTAAGTTTTATTATTAATATCCACTGAATTATTTATTGATATAATTATATTTTTCATTAACAGTTGCTTCCATTAAATATAAATTTATTTAAGTTTAGAAACACCAGACCAGACTGAATGCGGCTTGAAATGAAATTCGCGTCACTCCAAATCACTTCGTCCACGAAAATATCCCTATTCCCATACAAAAAAAAAAAGAATTGGCCCATTACTGGGTCGTAAATGGCTGCCAATTTTCAAGCATCGGCCGAATATCGGCTAAATATCGGATGATAACGGTATATGCCAAGCATGGCAGCCGCAAACATTGATCAATCGTGGCAATCAATCATCGGCCAAAGCTTGGTATGAAGAGCACTCGATCAAACCGTTGGCCATCGAACGGCGGTTAATTGTGCGCCATTTTTATAAGCAAAAAGAACTCTGCCAATCATTCACCATGCACGGGCCAGTATAGTTAACCATTTATTGGCCAATCATTGCAAACCAGTCATCGGCCGATCTATGGAAAAATTTCGAAGCTCGGCGACTTTGTATGGGTTGAAGTGTATCAAAATCATCTATAGAATTCACTAATAAAATAAATTTATCGGTTAGACATTTATCCATTAATAACTTTAAAAAATCTGGGTATCGGTTGGCCCTGTGGGCCAGCCCCGTAACTTTCCGCTGTTTTCGAGCTCGAAGATACCTTTTATTTCAATTTTTTATGAGCATTCCAAGCTCAAAGGGATTACGTATTATATTAAAATTGAAAAATTTAGACTCCAAAATAATTAATAAATAAGCGTTTTTTACATATTTATTTACAATTATGTTCAATAGTTCGCTCAAATATAAGTTTACGTGATACGTTGTATCTATATGGTGTAAGTATATCGTGAAACGAGCGAACATGATGATTTTTAAGAAGTCACTTCCAATGACTTACATAAACAAAAACATATTAGTGTTGAGTTATGTTGTTCAGTAATTATGATGTTATTCAATGAAAAAAGCTGATACAGATTTTACATTGATTATTCCTTCAACGATATCTCTCGAACGAATTATCTGATTGGGGTGTTCTTGGCAGCAATCGAATGCTTTTATCAAGTTCTAGAGCTGATTAGATTTTGGAATTGATCGACTCAATAGTTTCCGAAATATTCACGAAAAACGAAAAAAAAACGATTTTTTTTCATTCTTACGTCGACGATATCTCTCAAATGAATTATCCGATTGAGACGTTTAAGGTGGCAATCGGCGCGTTTTATTTAGGTCTAGATCTGATAAAATTTTGTGAATGATTGGTTTGGTCATTACGATGATATTCGCAAAAAACAGTTTTTTACTATTTCTTTCGTCGACCATATCTTTTGAACAGATTATCCGATTGAGACGTTCTTGGCGTCAATCGAAAGCTTTTATCAAGTTCTAGAGCTGATTAGATTTTAGGATTGATCGATTCGACAATTTTCAAAATATCCAAAAAAAACGAAAAAAAAAAAATTTGTTTTTTTTGTATTTCTTAAATATCTCAGAGACTATTTGACTAAATGATCTAAAATTTTCTGAAAATCTAAGTCGAGAAGAAATCTTTCGAATGCTGCAAAAAAAATGTAAATCGGTTCATTCATTAAAAAGGTATGAGAGGTTTACATCCACACACACACACGCACATATACACAAATGCATACACCCATACAGACATCGCTCTAAAAATATCTGAGTAGCATCCTCGCACCTTCAAATGTCAACATATTGTGGAAACCCGATTTTTGAAAATCGGGGTGAAACCAATAACTTCCCGAATTTTTTGAAAATCGTCGATTTTCTTAGCGGGAAGTTAAAAAAATAATAATTCTTAGTATACAAATAAGTATGTATGGAAAATTAAAAAATATTGAATTGTTTTTAATAAACCTTAAAAATGGTTTCAAATAAACGTTTTATTAGTATTTTAAATAAATAAAATAATAAATAAAAATAAAAAAAATATTATATAAAATTTTTATTTACAGTCCAACCAAATATATGTCGTATATGTATATTATTAACATTCAATAAACTTGTCTCTCCGGGTATCTTAATATCATATTTCGATTCCATCAAGTTCTGTCGACATCCCTTGGAAGTTTATTTAATTTATATCAAATAATACAACTATAATAATAATAATAATAATAAATAATTAAATATACAAGTAACAGCGAGATGCCATTATGTCGATGTTAACAGATAATCCCGGAGAAGTAATAATCAATAAATAAACAATACCACTCTTGTTTTATTAAATGATAAAATGATAACAATATGGATGACGATTTGCTAACTCAATTGAATTAATTAATCATTAAAACATGACAATTGGCTAACTTTGGGTGTCGAAAGCAGCAGAGTGTCCCACTCTCAAAAGGGTCTTTGAGCTCAATTGAAGAAGATAAGTAATATTCATCCGTAGCTTACTAAAACCAGTAATAGTTTGTCAAGGCTGAATAAGTTAAGAAAATAAAACGATTCCAGGGGGTGGTCAATCGAAAATTAACGTTAATAAGTGTGAAAAAACATCTGAAAAGGTGTGTTTTAATCCCCTTTAGCAACCCTTCCAAAGATCCTACCTGCGTATTAGATTCTGTATAAATTAGTATGTCAGTCCAAAAGAATCTTCCACTTTATCATCATTTCTCACAAGTGTTAATCACTCCATGATCTCTGGAACCGCTTGTTGATTCTAACAGTGTTGAAAATTGATTTTTACCTACAAATTTGAGCCATTACTGTGAAATTTAACTGGTTTACGACATCGTTTAATGTACTGAAATAAATAGTCCTACGCGTGAGCCGGTTTTTAATACATTGTTCAGACTTACAATAGATCGGAAATTTCTTCTATCCAGAGGACTCGTAACAGGTATTTATGAAAAGCAAAGTGCATAGATTTAATAGTGTACACAATAAAAAAACTTTCCGTCAAAATCACCACAAATTACTTGCAAAAACAAAAGGCAACAAAAAATCGTTATAATATTTTAACAACTCATTTGTGTAAAGAAAGTAACAGAAATCAATGATAAAATTTTTAATCAAACTTTAAATTTTCACACATTTAAATATTATCAGCAACATAAGTATTGATTTGTGTTAAAATTAAATAGAAATGCGTCACATACTTAACATAAAAATTGTTAAGTGAAGTTTTTTAACACGATTAGCCAAAATTTTTTACTGTGTATCGTGTGACAAAGGATGAAACAAAACAGTTTCAAACGAGGATGAGGTTATCTGTCACACTAAATCAGAAATGGTGTTTATTCCCATAACAAACACGTTTCGGATGATCGCCGGCATTGAATCTATGAATTTGAATGTCTGTAGTCAGTCAAAACTAGACGGTTGAAAACCAATAGCGCATGTACAAATTCAACCATCAACTTGGTCGGTTAGACTGACAATTACATAATTACTGTCAAGTTCACAATCCCTGGTTAAAAATACTGATTGAAAAGAATTGAGAAGCGGTTACCCCATGTAAACTGTATATCTTTATATGTTAAGAAAAGAATTGAAATTATTGTAAAGAATTCGAATTTCATAATTTTTAATTCTTTTCAATCAATATTTTCAAACAGGGATATTGAAAAATTTCATCGTTGACATAATTGAAGTAATCTTGAATTAGCTTGTTTCGACTGTCTAAGAAGGCATTGAAACTCATGATTTTAATACAGGTCAAATGAAAGTAATCTTTAACGTTTTCTGAAAGGATAATAGAAGATAAATTTAGTTTTTTACAAAAAAAAAATTTTTTTTTTTTTTAGAAAAATTTTAAAATCATCATATATTTGACGATAGGAAGGGATACGTGACGTTTCTCTTTGAGAAAATTTTATTAATTTAGAATAATTTTTTATTAGAGTAATTTATATTACTTATCCTAGTCCGTATACACGTGTCAAGTACGTTCACCTATTATTTACTCCCTATCTTTTGACACGGAGAGTAAATTAATAATACTGTTCCAATAAATTATGAAAACTATTTTTATACATTAGGAAGAATGCTCCTATAATCGATAGAAACAATTTCCAAATGTGTAAAAATAGTCTTCACAATATTATAAGTTCGCGTGATAGAAAGATTTTATCAATTTCGTACATAAAATTAAATTCTTTCTATTTTCATAAATAGGTTGAATTAACGAAAAGAAAATAATTTACTGATTTAAAATTAAAATTAAATGACATTTTATCGAATTTTTAAACAATTAATAATAATTTAAATCGAAATTTGAATTTATTTCAAACAATTGATGTGTCTCTGCCTAGTGGGGAAATGACGTACATATTATCAAAAAATATTAGATTCAACCGTCAATACAATACCGACGTCAGATCCAGTAGGAATCTATTCATAAGTACTGTAAAATGAATATAGGTGGCTTTGGTCATAGAACAACTAAAACGTTCTCGCAAGCGCTCGTTAGTAGGGTGAAATGAATATATATAAATTCACAAGTACACAATGTTGGAAGTGTGTGCTAGTGATGGCACAGCTGAACATTGATCGCTAAGGTATAGATATATGGCAGATCTGCTCAGTGGGTGTTGTCACGTGGTCGCTTCAAGTAGCTTGTGTTCGGCTCCCGATTGCGCGTGTAACTCCGTATCCGTCTCCCACGAGACGCTACGAACTTGCACGCCTGCACGGTTGAGTCTTCACGTCGCTCCTCGAACTACCGCGATTTCCAAATTTGGGGGGCAATCGAATAGGTCAGACGAGGTAATTTGTCGCTTCCATATACAGGCACTGCAGTTTCGCAGTATGCCATGTTTTTTGTCATTTTATTATTTACTTTATTTAAACTAAATTATTTATTTATATAATTATTTATTTTTCAGTTCATTATACATAAACTTAAATTATAATTTGGTGGTACTGATTTTTTATTCATTTATTCTAGTTAATTAAATTGTTTCTTTTATTATTTTTTGTTCTTCATTATTTAATTCTGAAGATACTTGAGCAAATAAATAATCCCAATTCCAAACATCATCAGTTTCTTTAATTAATTTTTCAGAATATAATTTTTCAGTGAGAATTGATAAATTGACGTTGCCTAAAAATGCAAATGATGCATTTTTTAAAAGATCTGTGTCCAATTCTTTGTACGCAGCAACTCGATTGATTCCAATGCTATTTTAATAAACAGAAATAATAATAATAATAATAATAATAATAATAATAATAATAATAATAATAATAATAATAATAATAATAATAATAATAATAATAATAATAACTGTTAATTCACTTATTGAGTAGATAAATAAATTAATTAAAGAATAACATACGAAGGAGCATTTGACACGTGAGAATTATTTTCTTCTTGAATTTCTTCAATATCCGGTATAACAGGAATATCTTGAAAAAAAATTTTTATTAATCCAATAAAGTAAATTAATAAATAATATTTATAGAACAATAATAATAGACATTACCGTCAATTTCATTTTTATCTTCCTGTAATTTTTCCCTTGAAAAAAATTATTCATTTAAATTTATAAAATTATCACTGTTAATTATTCGTAAAAATAATAATGTACTTACTGTTCAACTATGTTAACTGGTTTGTTCCTAAAATGAAAAAAAAAATTTATATATATTATTGAGAATAACAAATAAATTGAATTGATTTAAGAAATAAGTAACGAATAATACAAACTTATTTGTTTTTAACTCATCACCCCATCCAGTTTTACGTGTGCGTGGAGGTGCTACAGGTGCTGTTCTTATAGATGTAGCAGAAGGAATAGCCAGTACAGGGCTATCAATGTCATCATCAAATTTAGATTCGTCTTGAGCTAAATTTTGTCCAGCTCTTCTACCAAGTCTTGGGATAAATTGCTGTAAATAATTCTTATCACCAATGAAATTAATACCGATACATTATTCATAAAATAAACATATATATTTTTCTATACAAATACATAAAATTAATTGTACCTTTTTTGAATTTGTTTCATGATCATTTTTCCAATCCATTGATGAGATTTACAATTTTCTATTAATTTTAAAATTTCTGAGTTGTACAAAATTTATTATTATTGTTTATAACTAGTATCCATGACGACAGATTCGTTTACAAACATACACAAAAATTCGACATGCGCACAAGTGCTGAATAACGGTAATTGCGGGTTCTCTTGAATATACAGGTGAAATTTATTCTACAGGTAGGAATCGATATACTTAAAGTATCGATTAATCGTACTGTTGAAGTCGTTTCTTGTGCACCGGCAAGTGCTGACCTCCTTCGTTAAAAGTTTATATCTCTATTATTATTTGAAAATATTTAAGTGTATATAAATATATACTGTAAAAAGAGCGGTGTTAAAAATGAATTCAATTTGATACCGTGTGATATTAAAATGAAACAATACCGGTGTAGTCGCCGTAATTTGGCGGTGTCCATTCGGTGTAAAAAAAAAATTCCGTGTATAGAAATTAGAATAAAAAAGTTTTACATGTAAAAAAATATAAAAATTTAATGAATATTATGAGGGAATTTAAATTTTGCTATGTACTTATTTAAATAATTTAATTGATTAATAAAAACACTGTTTAACTGTAGTGGTTAAGTAAGTAAAAATATTTTACCGCCGGGACAATTTTGTTACACCTGTAAATAATATTTGCACCGGTGGCGGTGTTATTTTAACACCGAAATTTTTAACACCTACACCACCTGGATTTACCCCGTTTTTTTTTAAAGTGTAGAATTGTTCATTTAAACTTTAAAATAAATTTGAATCGTTTGTTTAGTATATGAGAGAATTTTTTAAAATAATTTTTACACAATTGTACTATTGATTACATATTTATAAAATGTTGTCTCTTTTGTAGCAACACTATGTTGTATCTTCAAGATACACTATGTTGTATCTTCTTCTGTAGCAACAATATCTATATGTGTAGTGTAGGAACCGTTCCTCAACGCATTAGATTATGTGCAAAAACAATAAAAATCGTAAAGAAAATTTACTAAGTATCAAATTTCATATCCAAAAATTTTGGTTGTTTATTGATTTTACAGTTAATAAGTTATACAAATAATTGCTCATAATAATTATTTATAAGTACTGCCGTTCTTTTGCTATAAAATAGTATGTGGGTTTCTGTTGTTATATGATACATTTTAAGAATTTGAGAATATAAGGTGGACGACTTAGTACCCAATTACTCCATGTATTAGTATATCTATATTTATAAGTATAGATATAAAATATATGAAGTGATCGGGTATTAAGTCTTCCCTCATGATGAAAAAAAAAAAAAAAAGTTTTTAGACAAATCATAAATTTGCTAAATGACCTATGCATTGGCTTAGTTGGAAAAATTTTTTCACGGTCCGTGGGCTCTTCGGAAAAATAAAAAAAATTTAGAAATTTTTTGTCTCGCGGTATTTCTCATATTTGCGCAATAACCGGAGTTCTTAAAATATTTTGATAAAAACGCGCCGAAACTAGAGATTTCAAGCTATAAAATGTTTTTTTTTTTAAATCTCGATACGATTATTTTTCACAAAGTTACAGCCTTCCAAAAATCTTTAAAAAATTTATAAAATTTTTCTGTTTTGTTAATTTTTTGCGTTAGTGTATATTTGTGGTGATTCTTTTTAAGCTTTAAATTTCAATCGCATTATCATTTGTTAAATAACAGGTTCGATTGATGGTGTAACAAATTCTGGTTTAATTATAAAGAGGACCTTCCTGCTCACCTGGAATTGAATAGAGAACAGATTGGATTGAACAGACAATAGACTTCATTGGTTATTATCTTAACGTCCAGATTCCATAAAACACCAGTTGCTCAAGGCTTACTGAAAAACAAAAAAAAAAAAAGAAGGAGATTTGGTTTGCGTAAAGAGCTGTCAATACGAATACTGGTAATCGATTCTGAAATTCCATTTAAACCATATAAATATAATTATAATTTAAGGACCCTACAAAGATTAATTCAGTTGCGATTAAATAGTCGTTAGAGTAAGTCGTAAATTGATAAGCTACAGAAGTTTCAGTGACAAAATAATATAAATTGTCAGTGAGAAAAATCCATCTGTTTTTTATTCCTCAAATCGAGAGGAAAAAAATCTTTTAATTGTTCCATAACCAATTAATAAATTAATTGTACGCGGAAACCTACTTCCGGAAAAAGCCAAAAAATAATTATGACTGATAACAGACAGTCGTCTATAGATAATTCTTACGAATATCTTGCAATACCAGGGACTTCGAAACAACAACCAGATAATGAAGTTTATGTTAGTGGAAATAATTATATTGGAGATAAAAAAAATACTCTTAAAGCGCCGCTTGTCCAATCTACATGGAAATCTACTTCCGGAAATGGCCAAAAAATAATTATGAATGATAACAAACAATCGTCCATAGATAATTCTTACGAATATCTTGCAATACCAGGGACTTCGAAACAACAACCAGATAATGAAGTTTATGTTAGTGGAAATAATTATTTTGGAGATAAAAATAATACTTTCAAAGCTGCGCTTGTCAAAGGTAAATTTGAAGAAAAAAAATTAAAAATGAATTAGTTTATTTTTTTAATTTACTAATGTAAAGATGGGTGGGGATTTGAATATTGAGCGACTAATTTGAATGTGTGAATATTTTGTTTGTGTGGAAAAAAAGCAGCCATCTCAAAACATTTAAAAAAAAATTTTTTTTTAAATTTTATAGTTGTATTTAGATTGACATAACAAAACTGAAATCAAGTTTTATCCCGTACCAGACACTATACTTTTCATAATTATATCTACATTGAAACTTAAATGAGTTTCGAATCGAGATAATTTATGAGCAATAGCGTATGTACAAATTAAACTGTAAACTTGCGGTCTCATATCGTCAAAATTTTACAACTCACACTTTTATTTAAAAAAAAAAAAAAATTTTTTATTAAAAAATTTAGAGTAGCTGTTTTGCTAAAGAAAAATCTTGAAATCATAACAAAAATAATTATTCATCAGAACACCAACCACTGCAGCAGCAACAAGGTGAATATGAGTATAGAGAAATAGAAGAATATACAGAACAGTTATTAAAACTAAAACAAGAATTAAATAATGGAATCACAAAAAATTCAATTTTATGGTGTAACGTTGGCAGTTATTATTTAAACCATTGTCAAAAGATTCTCATTAATATTTCTTCAGATCTTGAGTATCTTGCTACAATTCAAAGTAATTTAAATCCAATAAAACTAATTTGTTATCATATACTTATAATTTATTTAAATCATTTTCAGATATCGATGAGTTTCACAACAATTTTGTTAACAAAAGAAAAACTCTTCTATTAAAACGATTAAAGATAGCTTCACAAATCTTCATCATTGTGAGAAAGGCTTATAATAAAATTGATTATTATTGTAAACAATATGATGTTGATTATTATTTTTTTTGTATGAATTACTTATCGGTTTCTGAAAGTTATACTTGTAATATTAAATACAATAAAAAAAAAATGTCAAAAGCGTTTGTAAACTCAATTTGGTATCGTCGTCAACTAATAAAGGTACACGTTGCTTTTAAATAGTCAACTTTAATCATTCACTTAACTAATTAAAATACTAATTATTAATTTATTTTGTTGATAAAGAAAGTCAAAGATAAAAGTGGAGAAATGAAAAAATTGATGGACGTTCTAAGGCAGACTATATTAAAAATGGATATCATGCTCGGAAAGCCACAAGGAAATTCAAACTAGAATTTAATTAAGATTTTATTATTATATTATAATTGTTTTGAAATTATTTAATTTCGTATTTTACGAGTCTACTATAGATATCTCTACCCAATCGCAACTCTAACAATTAACATCACTATCGTATTGTATACGTTATAGAAAAAAATACTATAATATAATAATATTTAATAACAATATACATATATATATATACCCTAGGGTGCTTCATTTCGGAGCAACATTTTTTTTTTTTAAGTGCATGTGGAAAAAATCATAGTTCAACACAAAAAAAAAATTTTCGCGCAAGAAAAAAAATTATGAACCTGAAGTTCCCAACGTTGGATGCCAACGGATTTTCGAATTACTAGAAAGCAGGAAAAAAAAATTCCACCGGTAGAAAAAGGTACCAGATGTTGTAAAAATTGGAAAAAAACTCCCTCTGCATACCGGAAGCCGAATCCCACCCACACAAATCAAAGATACGAATTTAAAAATCCGGAAAAAATACTCGTACACTTTTGTTCAGCGCGAAAAAATTATGGAGGATCTATTACACTTATATTAGCTCATAAAAAAATCCCCATCAGCCTCCGTGCTCCGGAACCCAGTCAATCCACTCACGATTTTTTAAATTTCATCAGAGACATTCGTGGGTGGATTGACTGGGTTCCGGAGCACGTAGGGTGATGGGGATTTTTTTATGAGCTAATATAAGTGTAATAGACTTTCCATAATCTTTTTAAGGTGAACAAACGTGTAAGAGCATTTTTTTCGGATCTTTTAACTGTCACCAGAGTCATTCGTGGGTGGATTGACTGGGTTCCGGAGCACGAAGGGTGATGGGGATTTTTTTATGAGCTAGTATAAGTGTAATAGACCATTCATAATTTTTTCAAGGTGAACGAAAGGGTACGAGCATTTTTTTCGGATTTTTTGAATGTCACCAGAGTCATTCGTGGGTGGATTGACTGGGTTCCGAAGCACGTAGGGTGATGGGGATTTTTTTATGGGCTAATATAAGTGTAAACGACTCTCCATAATTTTTTCAAGGTGTACAAACGTGTACGAGCATTTTTTTCGGATTTTTAAAATGTCACCAGAGATGTCCCTGAAGTTCCGAACGTTCGTGCAACGAGAGATATTTTTCTCATTTAAAGTTCCGATTATAATTAAAACAATCTGAATTTGTGTGTAGAGTGTTTTTTTGAGACCTCACACAAGTCAAAAAAGTTTCAATCCAATATGGCGTCCGGAATACCCTCGCACGACTTACCACCATCGCTTATATATTTTGAAAAACCGCAACTGAAAGCTACTTTCTTCGTGAAAACAGGCCATCTGAAGTTCATGCTAATCTAAAAAAGGTGTATTACGATTTAATATATGGTATAAAGTACTTCTCCGGTATTATTTGGGTCGGAAACAAGTCAAATCAGGAGTACTTATCGAGGTTATCCGTTTCTATTTACAGTTATGGAAATTAAAATCGGCTGCTAATGTGGAAACGGGCAGACTAAGGTTCATGCTAATCTAAGAAAGCTGTATTACAATTCAATATTCGGCATGAAGTACTTTTTTCTCGGTATTATTTGGGTCGAAAACAAGTTAAGTCAGTAGTACTTATCGAGTTAATACGCTTCTATTTACGGTAATGAAAATCAAAAGCAACTTTCTTAGTGAAAACGGGCTAACTGCGGTTCATGCTAATTCTGTAAAGCTGTATTACGATTCAATATATGGCATGAAGTACTTTTCGTCGGTATTATTTAGGTCGAAAACAAGTTGAATCAGGAGTACTTATCGAGGTTATCCGTTTCTATTTACAGTTATGAAAATTAAAATCGGCTGCTAAAGTGGAAACGGGCAGACTAAGGTTCACACTAATCTAAGAAAGCTGTATTACCATTCAATACATAACATGAAGTACTTTTCTCCGGTATTATTTGGGTCGAAAACAAGTTAAATCAGTAGTACTTATCGAGGTTATCCGTTTCTATTTACAGTTATGAAAATTAAAATCGGCTGCTAATGTGGAAACGGGCAGACTAAGGTTCATGCTAATTCTGTAAAGCTGTATTACGATTCAATATTCGGCATGAAGTACTCTTTTTCGGTATTATTTGGGTCAAAAACAAGTTAAATCAGTAGTACTTATCGAGGTTATCCGTTTCTATTTACAGTTATGAAAATTAAAATCGGCTGCTAATGTGGAAACGAGCAGACTAAGGTTCATGCTAATCTAAGAAAGCTGTATTACAATTCAATATTCGGCATGAAGTACTCTTTTTCGGTATTATTTGGGTCAAAAACAAGTTAAATCAGTAGTACTTATCGAGGTTATCCGTTTCTATTTACAGTTATGAAAATCAAAAGCAACTTTCTTAGTGAAAGCGGGCCAACTGCGGTTCATGCTAATTCTTCAAAGCTATATTACGATTCAATATATGGCATGAAGTACTTTTCTCCGGTGTTACTTGAGTCGAAAACAAGTTGTATCAGTAGTACTTATCGAGTTAATACGTTTCTATTTACAGTTATGAAAATTAAAATCGGCTGCTAATGTGGAAACGGGCAGACTAAGGTTCACACTAATCTAAGAAAGCTGTATTACAATTCAATACATAGCATGAAGTACTTATCTCCGGTATTATTTGGGTCGAAAACGAGTTAAATCAGTAGTACTCATCGATGTAATACGTTTCTATTTACAGTTATGAAAATCGAAAGCAACTTTCTTAGTGAAAACAGGCCAACTGCGGTTCATGCTAATTCTGTAAAGCTGTATTACGATTCAATATATGGCATGAAGTACTTTTCTCCGGTATTATTTGGGTCGGAAACAAGTTAAATTGGAAGTATTTATCGAGGTAATACGTTTTTATCCAATGTCCTTGAAGTTCCGAACGTTCGTGCAACGAAAAATATATTTTTTTTTGAAAGATACTTTTATGATCAGAACAATCTGGATTCTCGTGTTGAGTGTTTTTTCGAGACCCCACACAAGTCAAAAAAGTTTCAATCCAATATGGCCGCCGGAACACCCTATACGACCTACCCCTATCACTTATAAATTTTATAAAATCACAAATTAAATTAGAGGGTTTTTTCGGCGGTCATATTAGATCGAATCGTTTTTGACTTGTGTAGGGTCTTAAAAAAACACTCTACACAAAAATCCAGATTGCTCTAATTTGAATTGCGATTTTTAAAAATATATAAGTGATAGGGGTAGGTTTTTTGAGGGTGTTCCGGTGGCCATATTGAATTGAATTTTTTTTGACTTGTGTGGGGTCTTACAAAAACACTCTACACAAAAATCTAGATTGTTCTAATTATAAACGAAACTTAAAAAAAAAAATATATTTTTCGTTGCACGAACGTTCGGAACTTCAGGGACATCACCAGAGACATTCGTGGGTGGATTGACTGGGTTCCGGAGCACGTAGGGTGATGGGAGTTTTTTTATGAGCTAATATAAGTGTAATAGACCCTCCATAATTATTTCAAGGTGAACAAAAGGGTACGAGCACTTTTTTCTGATTTTTCAAATATCACTATCGACATTCGTGGGTGGATTGACTGGGTTCCGGAGCACTTAGGGAGACGTAGATTCTTTTCTAAGTTATTATAAGTTTAATAGACCCTCCATAATTTTTTCGAAGTGAACAAAAGTGTACGAGTATCTTCTTGGGATTTTTCAAATGTCACCAGTGGCATTCGTGGGTGGATTGACTAGGTTCCGGAGCACTCAGGGAGACGGGGATTTTTTCCTAAGTTATTATGAGTGTAATAGACCCTCCATAATTTTTTCAAGGTGAACAAACGTGTACGAGCATTTTTTTCGGATTTTTAAAATGTCACCAGAGACATTCGTGAGTGGATTGACAGGGTTCCGGAGCACGTAGGGTGATGGGGATTTTTTTAGGAGTTAATATGAGTGTAATAGACCCTCCATAATTATTTCAAGGTGAACAAAAGGGTACGAGCACTTTTTTCTGATTTTTCAGATATCACTATCGACATTCGTGGGTGGATTGACTGGGTTCCAGAGCACTTAGGGAGACGGAGATTCTTTTCTAAGTTATTATAAGTGTAATAGACCCTCCATAATTTTTTCAAGGCGAACAAAAGTGTACGAGCATTTTTTTCGGATTTATTAAATGTCACCAGAGACATTCGTGGGTGGATTGACTGGGTTCCGAAGCACGTAGAGTGATCGGGATTTTTTTATGAGCTAATATAAGTGTAATAGACACTCCATAATTTTTTCAAGGTGAACAAAAGTGTACGAGTATCTTCTTGGGATTTTTCAAATGTCACCAGTGGCATTCGTGGGTGGATTGACTGGGTTCCGGAGCACTCAGGGAGACGGGGATATTTTCCTAAGTTATTAGAAGTGTAATAGACCCTCCATAATTTTTTCAAGGCGAACAAAAGTGTACGAGCATTTTTTTTGGATTTTTAAAATGTCACTAGAGACATTCGTGGGTGGATTGACTGGGTTCCGGAGCACGGAGGCTGATGGGGATTTTATTATGAGCTAATATAAGTGTAATAGACCCTCCATAATTATTTCAAGGTGAACAAAAGGGTACGAGCACTTTTTTCTGATTTTTCAAATATCACTATCGACATTCGTGGGTGGATTGACTGGGTTCCGGAGCACTCAGGGAGACGGGGATTTTTTCCTAAGTTATTATAAGTGTAATAGACCCTCCATAATTATTTCAAGGTGAACAAAAGGGTACGAGCACTTTTTTCTGATTTTTCAAATATCACTATCGACATTCGTGGGTGGATTGACTGGGTTCCAGAGCACTTAGGGAGACGGAGATTCTTTTCTAAGTTATTATAAGTGTAATAGACCCTCCATAATTTTTTCAAGGCGAACAAAAGTGTACGAGCATTTTTTTCTGATTTTTCAAATGTTACTATCGACATTCGTGGGTGGATTGACTGGGTTCCGGAGCACTTAGGGAGACGGAGATTCTTTTCTAAGTTATTATCAGTTTAACCCTTTAGAGTCAGAGGATCTTGAAACGTCTACGTGTGAGACTAGTGGGGAGAGCGCGAATCGTAGAGTCCCGTGAGCATGTATGAGTGACATGTGATAGTAGTAGTGTGTCTGTGAGTACCCTTCCACTCGTTTGAATCTCGCGCTGCGTTCATCGACAGTGACGTAGTTAGTATTGTAGACGTGAGGAAATAGTCTCCGAAAGTAAGGTTAGAAAAGTTAAAAAAATTTTGTACATTGCTATGTAATTGCAATATTACTTAACTATATTTATAATGTAACCAAATGTTGTTCTTACTTTGAATTGAAGCCCTTTGATACTTATTGTTCAATAAATTAAAAATAAAAAATAAAATTATTTTTTACTCCCCACTCAGGTGAAATTTTTTCTCTTATAATACGACCCTGTAACATTTGCTTCGCGCTCTTTCTAATTCTATCGGGTTCTGCCAGACTGAAGAGTGGGGTTTCAAGGTCAGACTCTAAAGGGTTAATAGACCCTCCATAATTTTTTCAAGGTGAACAAAAGTGTACGAGTATCTTCTTGGGATTTTTCAAATGTCACCAGTGGCATTCGTGGGTGGATTGACTGGGTTCCGGAGCACCCAGGGAGACGGGGATTTTTTCCTAAGTTATTAGAAGTGTAATAGACCCTCCATAATTTTTTCAAGGCGAACAAAAGTGTACGAGCATTTTTTTTGGATTTTCAAAATGTCACTAGAGACATTCGTGGGTGGATTGACTGGGTTCCGGAGCACGGAGGCTGATGGGGATTTTATTATGAGCTAATATAAGTTTAATAGACCCTTCATAATTTTTTCAAGGTGAACAAAAGGGTACGAGCATTTTTTTCGGATTTTCAAAATGTCACCAGAGACATTCGTGGTCGGATTGTCTGGGTTCCGGAGCACGTAGGGTGATGGGGATTCTTTTAGGAGTTAATATGAGTGTAATAGACCCCCTATAATTTTTTCGCGGTGAACAAAAGTGTACGAGTATTTTTTCCGGATTTTTAAATTCGTATCTTTGATTTGTGTGGGTGGGATTCGGCTTCCGGTATGCAGAGGGAGTTTTTTTCTAATTTTTACAACGTCTGGTACCTTATTCTACCGGTGGAATTTTTTTTTCTTGCTTTCTAGTAATTCGAAAATTCGTTGGCATCCAACGTTGGGAACTTCAGGTTCATAAAAAATTCTATGTCGATTACAGACCTAGCTCATTGAAAAATTTGATTTTCCCATTTAAATAACACGGGAAAAAATTTTTTTTTAGCTTTAAGTGTTGTTAACTCTTTAACAAATCAATAGAGCGAATAGACTTATACATATTTTTGTAGGAAATTGAACGCTCTACAAAAAAGGTCTCTTACCATTTTTCGATAAATCCACTTGTTCAAAAGTTATTAGAGCTCGAAGTAAAGATAGAGATCTTTTTACTTTTACGGCGAAACTATCAGGCTTATCACAAAATGTTATGAAATCTTTTTTGTTGACAATTTTATTCTCTACAAATTATTATTCGTAAAGTTTTTTCGAATTCCGCATTGTTTTCTAGTTATTACCATTTTAATGTCGAGCTCTTGAAATCGATCAAAACCACTTTTTTAAAAGCTTGTAATTAAAATGGTAATAACTAGAAAACAATGCGGAATTCGAAAAAACTTTACGAATAATAATTTGTAGAGAATAAAATTATCAACAAAAAAGATTTCATAACATTTTGTGATAAGCCTGATAGTTTCGCCGTAAAAGTAAAAAGATCTCTATCTTTACTTCGAGCTCTGATAACTTTTGAACAAGTGGATTTATCGAAAAATGGTAAGAGACCTTTTTTGTAGAGCGTTCAATTTCCTACAAAAATATGTATTAGTCTATTCGCTCTATTGATTTGTTAAAGAGTTAACAATACTTAAAGCTAAAAAAAAGTTTTTTCCCGTGTTATTTAAATGGGAAAATCGAATTTTTCAATGAGCTAGGTCTGTAATCGACATAGAATTTTTTTTCTTGCGCGAAAATTTTTTTTGTGTTGAACTATGATTTTTTCCACATGCACTTAAAAAAAAAAATGTTGCTCCGAAATGAAGCACCCTAATATATATATATATATATATATATATATATATATATATATATATATATATTAGGGTGTGCCATTTTGAGGCGACTTTTTTTTTCAACAAAAAAACAGGCTGAAAACTCGCAGGAAGGTAAGAAAAGAAGCCTGTTAAATGCGGAGCTCTTAATATTAATATTTAGAGGTGCCTATTTCTAATTTTCCATTTCCCATTTAAATAACATGGGAAAAAAATATTTTATTTTTTTATTTTTCTAACTTGGTATTCCCACTTCATATAAATAAGTCCATAGCCTAATCTTATAGGGAATTTAACGCTCTACAAAATAGGTCTCTTATCATTTTTTGATAAATTCATCCATTCAAAAGTTATTAGAGCTGGAATTCAAATCTATAATAAATTTCCAGATCTTTTTACTTTTCCAGCAAAACTATCAGACTTATCAAAAAATGTCATGAAATCTTTTTTATAGACAATTTTATTTCCTACAAATTATTTTCACTGAAGTTTTTCGAAATTCCACATTGTTGTCTAGTTATTTTCATTTTACAGCCAAGCTCGTAAAAATAATAGTCTTCTAATCTATTCTGAGAACCTAACATTAAAATGAAAATAACTAGAAAACAATGCGGAATTTCAAAAAACTTAATGAAAAATAATTTGTAGGAAATAAAATTGTCTATAAAAAAGATTTCATGACATTTTTTGATAAGTCTGATAGTTTTGCTGGAAAAGTAAAAAGATCTGGAAATTTATTGTAGATTTGAATTCCAGCTCTAATAACTTTTGAGTGGATGGATTTATCGAAAAATGATAAGAGACCTTTTTTGTAGAGCGTTAAATTCCCTATAAGATAATACTATGGACTTATTTATATGAGGTGGGAATACCAAGCTAGAAAAATAAAAAAATAAAATATTTTTTTTCCCATGTTATTTAAATGGGAAATGGAAAATTAGAAATAGGCACCTCTAAATATTAATATTAAGAGCTCCGCTTTTAACAGGCTTCTTTTCTTACCTTCCTGTGAGTTTTTAGACTGTTTTTTTGTTAAAAAAAAAAATTGTCTCAAAATGGCACACCCTAATATAAATATAATACGTAAGTGCTTTTTTTAGTAGGGATATGATAAGATAGTAATATTATTTGATAGAGTTGACTCAGGTGGAGTAGTAATTTTGGTAGACTAGTTTATAGAAAAGATATCAATAAGGGCTATTCAATTACATGTTTATTATTGAAAAAAATTAGTTTAATTATGTACGTATATGGATATATTGAATACTTATATGAGTTTTTCAAATCACCTATATTAAAACTGCGAGTTTTAATGCCTGTTGTACCAGCCGAAACAAGCCAATTTCAGACTAATACGATTTAGCGGTCAGAAATTAATCAGTTTCTATCCTGTTGGGAAAAAATTATAATTCTCTAAATGTTTATGTCATTATATAAATCAACCAAGCTAACAGTTGAGTTTTAAAAACTAAAAAACAATACAAGTTCCGATAAAAATGATTGTTAAATTAATAAATAGCCATTGTGTTCTGTATTGAATTACTTGAATTTGCTATATGAAGTAGAGTATTATATTTTTACTACGCTATAGGTCGGAAATTAGCCTACTTCGACTGATTCTAGACATTAAAATTTCCAGTGTCAATACAGGTAATAAGAAAAATATAAGTGCGTGGCACAGAATAGAACGCGATTTCAGACTTCAAATAATGCCAGACAACTTCACGCTCGTCTAAAATCGTCTTCATTAATTTCTTACCACGCAATATACTGTTAGCCATTATTTCGAACGTATGTTCGAAAATTGAATTGAAGACATAATTCTATGGCACACTTCGTTTTCTTAAAATGAGTCAGTAAAAAGACTGCAAATCAGTGAATATTCACTGCGAATCACTCCCAAGTATCACTGATTCAATGAGTGATATACTTGGGACTATTTGTGCAGTGAATATTCACTGATTCATTTTAAGAGAACGGAAATATATATTATGATAGTTTTTGCTATAAATGTACTCGATGATTATTATAGTTGTGAATAAATATAAAATGATGTAAAACAAAAATTTTTGTGGTTTATTAATGAAACATTAAAAGGCAAAAATCTACACTGTAAAAAAAAAACCGGTGTAAGTATACGCGATCCCAGTATTAAAGTTATCGGTGTTAAAATTTTTACCGATGTTAAACGGTGGTAAAAAAAAAGCTGTTTTATTTTTAAAATATCAAAACTCCAATTTTATTTCAAATACAAAAAAAAAATTATCGCTTCAAAAATTAATGATACGACAGATTTTCCAATTTATGAAGAAATCCGAAAAAAGTTTGTTCAAAATGGCATATTAATGTTATAATGTAAAATATGGGAAACAAATTTTTATGATTCAAGTCTCTGCAAATTAAATCAGCGAGAAAAGAAATTAAGTAATCAATTATTAGTTTACCATTTTTAAATCAGTTATTACCTTATACCAAATATCAGAGTTATAATAAAAGTAATTATTATCTGTTCGTAAATATTTAATTTGATAAATGTTGACAGATTTATAGAATATCTTTAGATTAGTCGACCCGAGATTGAGCCCAGCAAACGCCGCAATTTTTTCATCAATGAAACCAAATAATTTACCGCGACCAAAAACGCATGTCTGTCGATCAGAATTCGTGACCATATCATTGTCATTATTTTTATTTTTATAAAATTATATATATATATATATATATATATATATATATATATATATATATATATATATATATATATAATTATATCGTGCCAATGTCAAGATATAATTATATAAATTTTTTTTCTCGAGAATAAATGATAATTAACCATACATTTATAATTGTATCGCAATTGAATATTTGATGAAGGGTTCAAACATTCAAGTCGTCGTCGCGGCGACTCGTACATTCAGAAACGAAAAAGATTGTTGTTTAATAATATGAATGAACAAAGATGATAAAGGTATATTTGATTTTTTAAATTAAATTTCAGTAAAAGAAGAGAAATAAAAACAAGAGTAATCACTATCGACACTTTCAAAGAAAAATATCAAAAAAATAATTATGGATAATATAACGAAGGATCACAGATTTCTAGCCAGAGAAATGATGCTCGTAATTATTATGAGAGTCTAGCAATACCAAGTTCATCGAAACAACTATCCGGAAATGCAGTTAATGACAGTAAAAACAATCATGCCATACAGAGAATTCAAATTTCAATAGCTCTACTGAAGCAAGGTGAAGAACGTTTTATTTATCATTTATCAATTGAATAATTAGGAATAATATAATAATTATTTTGATTATAACTCGGATGTTTTTCATAAGGTAATAATTGATTTGAAGATGATAAATTAATCATTGATGATTTTATTTTATTTTTCTCGCTGACTTAGTTTGCAAAAATATTTGAATCATAAAAATCTATTTTACATATTTTATATCATAACACTATATGGCGCGATACCGACATGGTCTGGGTTCGATTCCCAGTTCGGGCTATCTATATTTTTCTCAATTTATCTATAAATTGTCTTATTGAGAAGGTTTGCATGTTTTTTAGGTTTCCACTATATTTAAATGGTAGAGAAAAAATGAAAGCTATTATCCTAGGTAGCCCGCAACATCTGAGAGATCCTTTATGTGTATACACTGAGAGAACAATTTATTTGAGCCAAATGAGATTTGTTTCAGGCAAATAAATCCCATATTTGAATGGACCCAATCGGTATCTATTTGAGACAAAGATATGGTTCATTTGAATGAAATAAAGATTTGTTTATAGTTAACAAATCTGTATTTGATAGCGCCACCATCCATAGTGGAATTTTTTTCAACTAAGATTTGTTAACTATAACCAAATATATATTTGAATGAAATAAATGATTTTGTTCAGCCAAATAAATCTGTTTAGTTAGCTCAAATAAATTGTTCTCTCAGTGTATGCGCTAAAAATAGAGGTAAATGGGAAGGACATGGGATATGTAAAATCATTAAAATATCTTGGGGTTATCATTGATGATACTTTGTCATGGCATGAGCAAGCTATTGCTTTTAGTAATCGAGCTATGAGTTGTCTTGCTCGTCTCAAGATAAATAATAAGCTTTTCAATACTACTATGCGGAGAAAGCTCGTGGTTGCTTTAGTCTTCCCTACTTTTGATTACTGTTCTGCTGTATTCTCGAATTTATCTGGTGTACTACAAACAAGATTACAACGGAAATTCAACGCATGCATCAGATTCATTTTTCAATTACGTCGTTATGATCATATAATCCCATACAGGAAACAACTTGGTTGGCTGACATTACAAAGTAGACGAGAATTTTTAATCTGTTGTATAGTGTATAAAATGATACACCTTAATTATGACCAAATTCTGCGAGAAAATTTCCGTATACTCTTATCTGTTCGTGGCCGTGCGATGAGACAAAATGATGTTTTTTATCAACCACCTTATAGAACAGTATCATATGAAAAGTCATTTCTATTATCAGCTATAAGATTATGGAATCAATTGCCATCGGAAATAGTAGCTATAAATAATTATGCTGAGTTTAGAACAGCCTGTTATACTATGTTTTTTGAAAGAACTACTGACTTATAATAATTAAAAGATATGTGTTGTAAATCGTGTATATATTATAACCTGTTTTTATATTGCTTTATTTGCTCTTTAGATTGAGTCGATGAACATTATTTGCAACTTATTTGTAACTTTGAAAAATTTCCCTTATTAATACTATTTAAATAGTTAAAATAATTATTGATATCATACTATACTATAATTCAATTAATGTATATTTTATGTATTATGGCCCTTAGGGAGCTGAGCTTCAGGGTCAAATAAAAATTTATTAAATAAAAAAAATAAAATAAATAACACTTAAATATCATTGTGGACAAATATTCTCTGGATTACTCCATAGATTGGCAAATCTGTCGAATCGTTAATTTTTGAAACATAAAAAAATTTTTTTTTTGTTTGAAATACAATTCAACTTCGGACACCAAAAATAAAACTACTTTTTTTTTAACACCGAAAAAATTTTTAACATCGTTTTCGGGGTCAAATTTAACACCGATAATTTCAACGCCGGTAGCGTAGATTTACGTCGGTATTTTTTACAGTGTATTTGTCAGATTGCTGTGTCATCAAAATCATTTTTCCTTACTTTTCGTTATATTTATATGATAAAAAAAAAATTTCTCATCAATTTTTGTTATCAGCTGATAAAACGAAAAGCGAGCCAGATTTAAGGTTTAAAAAGGAATCAAACCCCCAGCAACACCAGCAAGAACAACAACAACAACCGCAACAGCGTGACCACCTAAGTTATATACGATTACAACAACATACACTGCGGTTGATGCGACAGGAATACGAAATGCGCGATAAAAATCTTTTAAATGTTAATTTATGGTTCATGATTGGCAAAGAATACTCAAATTGTTGCGCGAATACTATCAAAATTGTTTCTGAAAACCTCAACTATCTCTCATCAATTAAAGGTAATTTTATTTAAACTATATTGAGTTTGATTACACATATTCATCATCCCACTTTGTTTATTTGTCATAATAAATTCATAATTACTTTTAGGATTAAGTGAACACTTGGGTGTTATAGAAAGAGAAAGAAAATTTCGATTGTTGAGTGCTTACAACCTACTTTTAATACTATGTGAATGTCTTAAACGGACTTGCAACCAATTAGATGAAATTTATCAACGATCTGTTATCAGGGTTCCGGCGTGCCAACAAATTTCGTTTTTCAATCAGGTGCATAGTACTTTTAAATTATTTATATTTTAACTTTCTCCTCATTTATTTAATCAGTTTTTAACTGATTGTTAATAAAATTCATTTTTATTATTTATTTATATGATTTTTTTCAACTTAGGACATCAAGGCTAAAATTGGATTTATTGAACAATTCACAACTACTGTGAAATGTACAATGGATGTTTTATTCAAAGAAGAAGTCCCGAAGAATGATTAATAGGAATCATTCTTTTTTTATTTTCCTACACCCGGGGAAAAATTCAATAACCGATTTGGACGTAAAAATTTACAATTTATTGGACGTTCGATTTACAGTCTAAACAGACGCATGTATTGACAGTATAAGGCGATATATGAAAACGAATACGATAAAAACAGAGGTAAAATAATAATAATAGACAGAAAAAAAACTTGGTCCAACAAAAATGAGCTTGAACTAAACGTGCTTTATTTTTTTATTTTCATTAATTTTTTTCGCGGCTGATACAAGTTACAGACGACTTCCTTTGGACTTGATAGATTCACGGAATTTTTCTCTTTGAAATGATTTCCGGTGTTATAGGGTAATACATAATTAATAGTGAGTTTTTTTTCTTAAGTTACGTCAAATTTCATAATTTCGATTTTTCTTTCATTTTTTCTGAAAACTTCCTAACCAAAATTAAAACGTATGATTTATCTCAAAAAAATCAGAAACAAATTCTCTTTCTAATTATATGAAATTTGTACAATTATAAGTTACTCTACACAACGCATAAGAGTAATTTAAGTGGACTAAATATAATAGAAAAGAATACGATCAAAACAGACTCGGAATTTCGACTCGGGACAGGTAAATGAATTGACAAATGATATACCAAATGTGTCTTAAATGGAAATGAATTATGTTGTATCCAAAATTTGTCATAGACAATAATTTGATTAAATTGTATGTATTTATTAAAATTAAACTGAAATGAATAAATTAATAGCAAATTAAATTATGCATATACATCACTGTGCTAATAGAACATTATCCTTAAGATATGAAATATATAAGTATTCAAATTAACTGTTATTTGACATCTAAAAAAAATTTTTGCCTTTTTTTGCGAAAAAATGGCGCATATGTTAAACTTTTTAATTTGTTCTTTCATGAAAGAAAAGTACAATTTTCTTCCCGCTCAACCGGGCCCACGAATTTACGGTAAAAATTGAAATATCTAAAGGAAATAGTTCCCATATCGTATGTGGGAACAGTGTTGTTGAAATATCGACGATTAACATTCATACTAATCACGCACAGAAAAAAAAGTTATTTTGAGTCAAGAAAATATTTTGGGAGACAAACGTTTCCGGGAACCAAGTCAAGATTTTCATGAGCCAAAAGAATTTGCCTTGGTCAGAGTAGATTTATACATTATCTGATAAAATTGAGGTTTTCAAAAAAATTTTCTTTAATCCAGAATATTTACCTTCAGTCGAGAATTTTTTTTCTCGGACATTATGGGTTCATATCTCATAATTTCAAATAAATAGTGTAATATTGCCCCCCATAATTTTTTCCCGGGCAGAAATTCACATGGTGAAAATTTATTTAAATTATTTTTAAGTTTACTAATTAACTGATTGGTTTCGTGACGTCATTATGTCTCTACAATGAGGTGGAGCCATTTCAACTCCTTATATTTTGATAATCGATAGACTTAATTATTAGAATTGAACATGAATAAAAGGATTAATTTCATTGTATCGTCAAAAGCTTTACATGCTCGAATAATTTGAATTGTTTTAGTAGGACTTTGATAACAATAATGCTCGTTATAACAAATGATAATTATCATGAATTAAAAAAATAGATTTAAAGACAATAAAGGAATGGACTGACGATAATCAATATAAATATATAATTATAATTGTGTCATCATCAGATATATATTAGAGAAATTTAAGCATTTATGCCAGTTACATTTAAGCCGTCATCGCAGTAACTCGTAAGTTGGAATAACGAAAAAGTTTATTGTTAAATATTATAAATAAATATGGATAACAGTGATAAGGGTGAATTTAACTATTTAAATTACATTTCAGAGAAAGAAGAGAAAAAAAATAAGAATTATCACTGTTGGCTGTTTCAAAGAAGAATAGCAAAACCAAAATCATGGATGATAATAAAGAACCTCAGACTTCCAGCCAGACACATGATGATCATAATTATTATGAGAGTCTTGCAACGCCAAGTACATCGACACAACTGTCAGAAAATGAAGTTAATGAGAGTGAAAATTTTGACAAAGATGAAAATGAACTATCAGAGACATCATTACAATTAGGTAAAGTATAGAGAGACCTTTATTTTAATTGATCATTAATTATCAAATGAAAGTGTAGCAAATTTAACATTTAAAAGGTGAATGTACATTGAATATAGTTCATATACGTCAGATTGCTGGGACACAGAAATAATTTATTTCTTAAAAATTCATAAGCTCTCAATTTTGTTTCACTATTCTGTACATTAATTTGATGAAAAAAATAAAAAATAAATTATTGTCAACAGCTAATGCTACAATAAGAGAACCGGAATTAAAGCTTGGGAAAGAATCAGGCCATCAACAACAACAACAGCAAGGGCATAATGATCATGGCTATAAAATAATACAACAACGTATACTGCAGTTGATGGAAAAAGAAAAAAAAATGCTTCACAAAAAAGACTCAAATCCTCTGCACTGGTGTCAGCTTGGTGCTGAGTTTTCCAATTGTTGCAAGATTATTCTCGATACTATTTCTGAAGACATTCCGCGTCTTTTTCCGCCAGAAAGTAATGTTATATTGATATTCGTTTATTTCATTAGACAGACTAGTTATATATTTTTAATACTTAAATTAATTTATAATTATCTTTAGACATTGATGAGAACCAAGATACTGAAGCAATTGAAAAAAAACATTGTGTGATGAAAGCATACGAACTGCTTTTAACATTAAACAAGTGTTTTAAGCGAATTTATACTAAATTGAATGAGTTTTACAATTGTCACCGTAAAAATCTCTACTACTACAAACATATTTCACCCTCCATTCAGGTAAAGTGACTTAAATTATTATAAATATTACTCAGTAGTTAACTGTTCTCTACTGACAATTTTTTTTTTTTGTTTCACTGATGAAGAGTTTCGAAGCTAGAGCCAAACTTATTGAAGAATACATTAACTGTCTGAAACAATCTATAGATATGATGTTTGAGAGTAATCATCAAGAATGATTGATTTAAATTTATTTACTCATTTATTTTTTTTTAATTTAAAATTCATCTTTAAAAAAAATTTATCTGTAGTGGATTTAACATTAAACTAAAAAAAATTTAATTTAACTATTTAAAATTCACTCGAACTTAAAATAACCAGCAATAGAAACTGCCGAAAGTATTGGGCCACTCAGCAGATAATGCACTTATTAGAATTTTTTTACATATACACAGGATACTTTTATTCTTTGCTTTTGTGTTTAAATAAAAAATAGTATATTACATACCTAGGCCAGTAAAATAAGGAAAGTTTCAGATCACACTAACATGTGGTCTGAGGTTACCTGCGTTAATATCCCCGACAAAATATCCCCCGACAAAATATCCCCGACATAATATCCCCGCGACAATATATCTCCAGACAAAATATCTCACGACAAAATATCTTTATGACAAAATATATTTTGACAAAATATCTACGAATATTTACGTTGATTTGGAAAAATTTTAATACGAACAACGCAAGGTAATGAAGTATTTTTTTACCGTCAAATTGAAGACAATTTAAATTGAAGAAACATCAACCGTAAATTATTATTTTCAAATTTTGCTGTCAAATTGATGTCAAATTCAAGCAGCAAATTTAAGGTTATATCAACATAAAATAACCGTAAATTTCAAGCTAAAGTAGCTATTAAAAAACTAATATCTACCCATTACCCCTACGAATTTAGACTGATCAGAAAATGGTTTTATGATACAACACTTAGTGGTGCAAAAGTGTAGATAAATTTACCGCGGCTTAATTTAAATTTAAAATATAAATGTCTTCAAATAATTTGAAAAGAAAATAACACAACTTTGGAAAATGGTATTGTGTCATTTTTTTTACAGGTTTTGGGTGTGTGTGATCACAAAAATATGTTAACATAAATGCGTGTAATAGTAGGTGTCCTTTTTTCAGGCATTTTGTGTGTGTGTAAATACAAAAATATCTGAATGCACCCGCTTGCAATAAAATTGTGCCCTTTTTTCACACATTACTTCATTAATTATTCAACGATAGGGATATTTTGTCAAAATATATTTCGTCATGAAGATATTTTGTCCTGAGATATTTTGTCGCGGGGATATTATGTCGGGGAATATTTTGTCGTGGATATTTTGTCGGGGATATTTTGTCTGGGGATATTAACGCGTGTCACCTGGTCTGAGGCTTTCTTTTTTACTGGTAATAAGGTAAGGGGCCCAGTTTCTGACCTTTTAAGAGTGCTAGTTGAGGTTATACTATAATAGTTAATGTAAGATTTAACTTAATGAGAAAAAAGAAATTTTACCAACTAGTTTAGGATTTGTCAAATAAAGTCTTATGCGTAAAATAATTATTTGAATTGATTAATAATTTAAATTAAGGTTTTAAAAATTGACTTCTGGTGACCCAGTTTCTGACCGTCAGAATTCTTCAGGTCACAGTTTCTGACCCTCACAATGGCCTGGTTTCTGACCCTCACATTAAGCCATGATTATGAAGTACTTACTAAGTTTGAATAAACTAAAATTGTTGTTAGATGAATAAATTAAATATTTTTTATAACAAATACATAGTTTTTTTAAATATTTAAAATATAAATAATTAATCATGCTATAAAACACTACAGAAATGAAAAAATTAAAATCATTTGTTAAAACTACTTTGGTTTATTTTTTTCCTCCAATTCATCACTCCAAAAATATACTTTCAAGATCTAAATATAATCTTTTATTTATAAAAATGAATATTAAATGTCAATTTATACCTGTATTATAAAAAATGTTAAAAAAAAATTTAATAAAATTATGAATATTGTTATTTTTACATTTTATAGACATGTAATTAAATAGATAACCTCGTTTGTAGTAGGTTAGAGTGTGAGGGTCAACAACTTCATCACACCTTTCAAATTGAGCCTAGTTATTGACCCTCAAATTTTAGCAACAAAACTCATTTTAATATGTTTTATACGTATATTAAAATAAATTTTAATTAAATATTGATCTATCCATACATTTTTAATTGAATTTTTTTACTGACATGATAATTAGTGCACAGATTCAATTGTCGCACCTTTCAATGTCAGCTGTTTAGACTACACTTAAAAAATGGCTTCCTCAGCCACTTACGACTAAATCATTTTTTTTTATTCAGTTAATAATTTTTATGTTTTTTAAATTGTCATTAATTAGGCTCAAAATAGATTATTATAAATTAAGAAAAAATCAATTTTCTTATTAAAGTTATAGTTTTTTAAGTAAGTTAGAAAAAAGTTGAAAAGGTCAGAAACAGGGTCATGGTCAACAACAGGGTCTTTTACCTTATACTATTTTGTTTGCTTGGTTTTTTGGAAGAAATACGGAGCATTAAACTAATTTCTTTTTTTCATAAAAATTTATCGAGTACGATTCGCGCTTAAACATTCGTAAAAATTATGACTAAATAAAATTTGAAAATAAAAGCTTCAAGAACAAATAGTTTTTGATAAAAAAAATTTCCATGTTTATGAAATTAATTTAAAAATAGTTAAAAGTTATAAAACACAATTTAAAACTATTTTTAAATAAATAAAAAATGTGTAGAACACCTCGTTTTGTCCAGATTTGTCTGACGAGTGCAAAAGAATAATTTAAATAAATTTTAAATACCAAAAATATATAATTATCATATTCTATTAAATTATATAAAAATTATCTAGAGGGTAAAAAATTATCTAAGAGATTAAAATTATCTAGGGGTAAAAAAAAATTATCTAAATTATCAAAGAGTTAAATATTGTAGAAATTAATTTTAATCAGTGATTAAAGAAAAAATTAGAATAAAAAGCAGTCGTATTAGTTTATTTAATTAAATATTATGAAAATTATCTGGAGGAGAACTCTCCGAAACGTACAAACACAAAATTTCAAAGGTAAAGTTTGAATTTTTACTTCAAATTAAATAAAAAAATTTTTTATAGTAATTTTATATTAAATAGCAAAAAATTAAGCACAGCAACACTTTCCTGACAGAAGACAGTCATAAATAATACAAAAGTTTCAAGAAATGAACAACAAATTCCTCTTGGTTGGTATGAAATTATTGCTAAATATTCTGAAAGCTGCAGATATAAATAAATTGAGAGGCTATAATTTATAAATTTAATTTAATTTAAAAAAAAAATAATTTCTATTGTCATTTCGTTCAATCGTCAACCGGAAGTATTTTTGCTGGACTAAAAACCTAATAAAGTTGGTTTTAAAATTTTCTTTTTTTATCTCTTATCAATAGGACGCTAACTTTCATCTTAAATAATGAGGGACATATAATAACCCGCATATTTACCAGAGACTTTGTCTACTTGCTCACACGAAATTCTATCAGTTTCTCTTTGATCACCACAAAATGAGGTTCTTACAAGTATTTATTTTAATTATTACCTTTAATTCTCAATTAATCGGTAAGTAATTTAAGAATATTAAATAAATAAAATTTATTTTAATAACAAGATATATAAATATATTTTCATAGAAATAAATTCAAAGTCACTCAACAATTCGTCAATAATAAAAAAATCGCAATTTTCAAATATTAGTCTATCAATTGAACCAAAAAATAATTCGTCATCGACAATTGATAGAAATAAATCAGAAAGAGTTAAATCTGTTGGGCAGAATCGTAATGCTAAATTTTTTTACACACCATCATTTTTGACTGGTTTGGGAATCGGTAGTTTAGCTAGTTCTGCAGCATTAGCATCATCATCATCATCATCAAATCCAGAATTATTACTATCAGAAAGTAACCCTATAACCAAGCGACACCCACGGCCCATGACCATATTCATGGATACTAATCAGAGCTTACCAATGCCTCCAATGTCATCATTACAGGATAACTTTAACGTTTACGATTCAACTTATCCATACATTGCACTTTCTACGACTCTTTTTGATCAATCACTCCGTTCAATTTACAATATGCTCGGTCACATAAAGTCACAGTTGGCTGGCAAAGAAACTTCTAGCGACCTAAATAAAATTTATGTGAATAACTCAAACAATTATGAAGTTAACACTAGCGCTGAAGAAACGTCACCCATTAGAGTTATTACCAAAGATGATAGAGAGCAATTGGGAATCGTCAATCGCTCGCTCTTAAAAGATGTTATTAAAGAGTCTATTGAAGAAATAAATGTAAGTAAATAAATATTTTTATTATATATTAGTTAGGGGACCCGCGGATTATTTTTTCTTCTAATACTTATTCCCAAATTTTTTTATCACATGCTCGAAATGTACGTCATTAAGCACCTATAGTCGGCAGCTAAAATATTATATATCACACAGTGGGTAATAAAAATACCTACTTATTCAAATTGTGACGTCAGCGGCGTAAAAAATATAATTTTTACCCTGATAACACGAGTTGGTCGTGAAAAAGTTGGACATTCATTAGTTTCCGACCAACTTGAGGACAAGTTATGGACAACTTCAGCTTTTACAACTTTTGGCTACAAGTTACCGCCAACTTTCTCAGAAAGTTGGCGCCAGTATGAAGCCGCAACTGGAATGCAAGTTTTTGAGAAAGTTGAAAGGAAACTTACCGTCAACTTTCTCAGAAAGTGATCGTCAACTTATTGAATTTCCAACTTTTGCCACCAACTTTCTCAGAAAATGTCTATCAACTATTGGAGGTTCCAACTGTTGGCGGTCAACTTAGTGTCCAGTTGCGGCTGCAAGTTTCTCGTCAGTTTCTCGTCAACTTGGCTATCAGGGTCATTGAGTTATCTTGTGACAAAATTGTTCATTAATCTCAAGCGCCTTTTATTATCTGCGATCGGTAATCTGCCGCCTATAGGTACTCATTGGTGTACTTTTTGAGTATTTCTCACATAAAGTAATCTAAGGACAATTCCGGATAATGTCAGGAGGATATAATAATCCCTGAGAGCCACCTTAACCGTAAGTTAGCTTCAACCTACAGCCGTATTCTGAAGCCAACTTAAAGGAAAGTGGTGGAGCAAGCAGTTACCTTTAATTGACAGTAAATTGTCTGTAAACTTGAATTCAATTTGACTACGAGTGTTACTGTCAGACAATGACATTAAGTTGGTTAAAAGTTTTACTTCAAGTTGACAGCAAGTTCTTCAGTCAAATTACATTCAGATGACGGCCGTAGATTTGCATCAACTTGCACGCAAGTATTATCCAGTCGAGGATTGCCAGAAACTTGTCGTTAAGTTAGCCATAGATGCTTCACTGCAAAACTTGCTAAGTAATTATATTTTGAGTGCGGCTATCAGGGAAGACACTCATACTTGATATATAAACTACAATTTTATTTTTTTTTAATTTCCCATTTTACCCGAAAACGTAGGAAAAAATTTTTCTTTTTTTGTTTTAGAATGATCTAGAACAAAGGCAAGGGACACGTTTTAATGTTGGTAATAGTAATGTTCCAATAGTTTCTAATCCATCAGGACCAACAATTCGACAAAATAATGATAACACTAATGAAACCATTGATGGTATTAATAAGAATGACACTCAAATAGTATCAACTACAGTACCTCCAGTCAATACAACTGTTCATCCAGGATATTATGGTGGAAATCCACAAAATATAAACAATATTAATTTGATACCCGGGATACCTGGATTGCCATCTCATTCATATGGTTATCCAAACGAAATACAATATGGTCCCCCGCCTAGTATTTACGAACATGGATATGGACATGGACCTGGACCTGGATATGGACAAGGAGCGTTTAATCAAGACTACTATCATCCCGAATCTTATTATGAAATTCCAGTAGATCACTCATCAACCGGTGCTTTTTCTGCACCGACCGAACACTGGCCAATCTACCCACCATACGCAAGAGCACTTAAATTTTCTAATAATGATAAAAGCAGTAAAATTAATACAAATAGTTTTAAGCCTTCGAGTAAAATTGAATAATTTTTTGTTGTTGCTTTTTCTTCTATTTTTTAAAATTATTTTTTAAGTGTTCGATCGATAGTATTATTTAATATATATATATATATATATATATATATATATATATATATATCATATCTTCGTTTTCTTTGAAACTGAAAATTTTAATGTAGGGTGATAACTATATATAATTAATAATTGTCAGCAGGGCAACTTTTAAATCTTTAATCGGCTAAGCGAGAAAATTAATAGAACAGTTAGTTGGCAAACTTATTTACGTTAGATATGAAGTTTAATTTTAGTCAATACAAAATTACTAGAAATATTTTTAGGTGTTATCGTATTGACACTCGTGAGGGGCATTCTTTTATATTGGCGAAAAAAAACCTGGATGATTCAAGTAAGGTAAAATGAAAACGTATTTATGTGAGAGTTATTGATGTAACTGTTAAAAAATGCGAATATATATGGAGGGAAATATGTAATAAGGTTTCTATATTTTTCTAAATCGAGACTATGGAAACAGTTGACACAAAAAATTTTAAGCTAAAATAAAATGCACAAATAAATATACTTATTATCATTAATAAGCTAAAAATAATTTTATTATATTAAATTATTGTCTAATATGGTACAAAAAAAAGAAAAAAAAATAATATATATGAAGAGTGAACTTAATAATGTAACCACATATTTTTATTGACACAATTGTATATGTAGATTGCACAGATGTACGGTGAAATTACTGTACTTAAAAACCTAAAAATATATATCATGATAACATTTTTAAAACTACTTATTGAAATAGAATTTTAATCAAATTTCTCTTTGCTTTTCAAATTATTTTTTTCGGCTCACTATTCTATATATTATAAAATATTTAAAATACGCGTAAATAAATGACGTAATATATATATATATATATATATATATATATATATATAAAAAAAAAGAAGTCGTCATTTTGTCTAATGGCTGATATCATCTGTCAGCAATATAGTAAATATGAGCAACTACTGATTCTATGGAAAATTCAATTTTATTTTAAGACCAGATTGGGGGAAGACGAGCTCATCTATTTACAGAATACTGTCTCTAACTCGCCGCGCATATACTTACACACACGCACACGCACATTTGTATACACAACTCATCGTAGTTAGTCGCGAGCAGACACCAAATGTCTGTCTTATTAAAAATTTCTCTAAACTTTATAAATTTTAATTATTTAGACTCAAACTCAAACAAATTATACAAGTCCCAAAATGATCTTATACAAAAAATTATAAATACAAAAAAAAAAAAAATATATATATATATATATATATGTCCTCATCTTATTATTTGAATTAAAATAACTAGAGAGTGTGGAAAAGAATTACAAGTAGGGGTTGACGCCCTCGGATTTCCGGCCCTTACGGTGTAGTGCGACATTTTTTGCGCTTTTTTATTTTCCTTCATCCTTTTTTTCACTTATACCACCTTCTGTCTCCGCTTTGCTGATACATGCAACACGTTTTTACCCTCTTTATACTCTAATACATACATCCAAGGTAGTATCAACGGGCTTTGTCTTCTTTTTGTCACTTCACCGTATCCTAAATATAAAACTCCAATAGAAACCCAATAGCCAAAGTGCCGTACTTGTACTTTAACACTTAACGAAACAAGAATATTTCCTGCTTTATATACTATATATCCGTCACCTAATTTTTTTTACCTATAATGTATACGGTGTCGGGATAAACCGGACGAAAAACCGCAAATTCAATGCCATAGACAGGACTGTTATGTATTTAATTTAAACATGATTTCAATCATGACTACATTTCGCACAAAGTTTATATAAATATATCCGCTGATAATACTAAGTATATGTAACGTAGCTTAAACTTATAAAAATAATCCATGTGTTTTTATTACAATGACTTTCCATGCGTTATGAATTATGACATTTTAGTATTGATTTATGTATTTTATATTAACAATAGGCCGAAATAAAATTTTCTGTTGTCTGCATAGTCTGTAGTTTTTCTTTATTGTCGGTCACATATGGGAAATGGGATATAGATTTGTATCGAGGATAAATGTGTTGCGTTACATAAAATAAGAATCGGTGAATATGAGGCCGCATTGTTATGTTGTTTAGTTTTGGTAAATGTCGATGTGGATGTGAATGTGAGTATAAGAGGGATGTGATGCGATGGTCTGATGCAGCATGCAGGAATACTTTTAGCTTTCGGTTTCTCTGGGACAGTGGGATAGGATGTAATGGGTAATGTGTGTTAGATATAAAGGTTGAGAAGTAAAACGTAAAGGAGCAAGAGCAAGAGCAAAGTAAGAGTCGCTTGGAAATTACTGAGGGGTAGGCTGTTGTGTGTATGTGTGTGGATGCATGTGTGTATGTATGAAGAGAGAAAAAGAAAGAAAATGTCGCTTTTAAAAGACAGCTGTGGGGCAGCTGGCAGCGCGTGCCACGAACCTATGGGGTCTTCTTCCTTCCATTCCTTACTATACCATACCAACCACACCATGCTGTCATGTAGCATACACCAACATTTGCTCTACTGCTATATCAGTTATTTTTTTTTTTTTTTTTTATGTTAAATCAAATTTTATAGGCTAATTATTTTAAAAACTTGTATAGCTTTTTTAATTATTTTTGTGGACAAAAAAACATGACCAGTCAATTACTCCAATGGTCAGTGAGTAATTTCGCGAAGCTTAAGAGATCTGATTTATGTCGATGGTTAATTTTACTTGAATTAAGTTTAAAAATTGGAAAACACATTGAAAAGCTCACAGAGTGACACTGTGACTAATTTTCAAATTTTTACCATTTTTCAACCCTTGTAATTTTTTAACTTTTTAAACCGCTTCAATCAAATAACGATTTTTACAGGCATTGAGAACTAGACCTCATTGTTCTTTGCACTGCAGGGGTTATTTTTTTTTTTTACTTCAAGTTTACATGAAAAAAAAATTAACTTTACCAAAAAAGTAAAAATTTTGGACTTATTATTAATTGTAATTTTTAAATATTAATTTGATTCTTTTATGCCCATTTGAAGTAAAAAAATAACTCCTGCAGTGAAAAAAAAAAAAAATGAACTAAAAATAAACCATTGAATAAAAAAATTTCAAATGTATCTTGTATTTAAAAATTTCAAACGTTAACTTATGATGTGAATCTAAAATTTTGAATTATTTGTTCAAAAATTAAAAATGATTAATATGCAAAGTAAAAAATGATTAATTGTAATTAGGTATCAATAAAATTGATCAATTAATTTTCTCTAAGAAAAATTTTTCGCTCCAAAAATAATAACTTGTAATAAAGGTATAACTGAGGTAAATACTAAACAAAAGATTTTGTTTAAATGCACTGAAAAAATTTTAGAGTAAAAAATAAAACGAGGCACGACTCTCTCCTCAGAACAGCTGCCATCGACTTCAACGATTATTCCAACAGCTGATGTTCCGGCGTATTCCATACATCTATGCATACATATGTGTACTAAAAACTACAATATACGTGTGCTGTTGCATTGAGACGATCGACCACCTCGATCTTTTTATATTTAAGCCAAACAATGCCCATCACAAAGACCTCAGGAAAATGTGGATGAAATATCCAGCAAATAATTAAGATGAGAAATGTCCGTCTGCAATGAAAACTCGAGAATTTCGCAATCACCAAGTAAAATATGTATTAATTGATATTGTAATTTATTATGATGATAAAATATCTGGCTTCGGAAGACACTAAAGAGACATTTGGATCCGTGAACGCCAGTATGTGAGTTTTGATATACAAGAATAGCAACGGAAACCAGAGCCGGCTCACAACTCGCGTCAGTTCACCGATGAAAGTAGTTTATAGATTGGGCGCGTCGCGCTACGTTACTTAGAGTGTACAGTCGCGGTAAAAAAAAGTAAAAAAAAAGAAGAAGACAAAACAGAAAAATAAAATAAAATAAACGCTAATGTTCATAATGTACTTTAATGTACCCAAAATACACATGCGCTAGCATTAAATCAACTTGTAAAATTTAGAAACTAAATCTCGTAATAACTTTAAGGCCTTGCTTTCTGTTTTTTATTTTTGTATTTAATTTCTTTAAAAAATAATTTGCGACAAAATAAAATAACAATTTAAAATGAAAAAATGTTCTTTATATAAAGAGTAGAGGTACCGTTTTTGGCAACTTTAGGGCCAGTTTTGGACACTTGAAAAACTTTAATAAAATAATTAGTAAAAGACCCAATGACAACATTCATTTTAAAAATGAGTATATTCTTTCATTAATTGAAATGAAGTGTTAAATGTCTAAAATATATATACATATGTATGAAAAAATTTTCCGAAGTAAAATTTAAGCCAATAATTAATTGGTTACCTTTAGGAGAAAGACCAAAACTTTATTTTGAGTTAACGAAAATTAAAACTATAAATAAATAGAGTAAATAATTTAAAAAATTAAAATTAAAAAAAATGCACTTATAAATAAGAAAATTTTTTAAATGTGCATTTTTTAAAAATTTTATTTCATTAATTATTTACTTTATTTATTTATAATTTTAAATTTGTCTGATGTCTGCTACATTCAATGGTTCTTAAGTTAGCAGAAAATTAAAAATTTCGGATTTTTTTTCAAGGAATCTATAGCAAAAAAAAAAAACCAAAAAAATGCACATGTAGAAAATTAAAAAATCTAAAGGTGGAATTTTTAAAAATATTTTTTTTTTATAAATGATAGTTATTAAAAAAATTAAAAAATTATTAGACGTCGGCTAACTTTAAAATCATCTACATTCAGACTCATGAAAAAAATTTTCATCAACAAAAAAAAATTTATACATATTTATATAAATTTTTTATGTCAAGTCTATACTTTTTTTTAATATAAATTAAATTTGTTATTGGCTTATATTTAAAATTGGGTATATTTTGAAATTAGTATCAATATTGACTGATCTATTCTACATAATTAAAAAAAAATAAGTATAGAGATAAGAAAAAATATAGTAAGTGAGGGTAGAAGATATAAGATAAAATTTGTGTGCACAGAAGAGGTTGAGGAAACAAAAAGTACAGAGTAGAGTAAAAAGAAGTAAAAGTATAAGAAGCAGTAAGCGCGTGAGTATGTATTGAGTCTGTCTAGAGGGTCTGGAGTAAGAGTAAGAGTAAGAGTGTAATATAAGCTGAGAGTTGAGAGTTGAGAGTGAGTTGAAAGTTAACAGTTTTGAGTGAGGAACAAAGAGGAGACACAAGGGATTCTAGCGAGCAGAGGGTAGAGGGCGACAGGGAGATTCGATGAGTGATCGCCGGAGTAGGGGGGTGACCACGTGACCCACTCGGTAACCAATGGACGTCAGCACCCCAGGAGGCTTCGCGTTCTGGCGAACCAACATTCGTGTCGCAGCTGTCTCAGATCTTGAATCGTCATTCGCACGTGGATATTTCTCCGTGACGGGTGTGTGCGCGCGCGCCCTTTAAATAGTACGCCGCATGTTATCGCAACAATATTAATATATTTTTTTATACTCACAATAAATTTATCAATAAGTAATTACTCTTAATTATTTTGTGAGCAAGTTTCAAATTGTGTGCGAGTAAATTACTTGTGATTTACGGTGTTGTTGCGGTTTATTATTTTTTGTGCGGATTTGTGTCCTTGGAAATTTTTCTTTTAATAAAATAATTTGCTATAGGTGAGTCATTTCATTATACGTGTTCATAATAACAACAACAATAATAATAATAACAATAGCACGTGAAATTTGTTTTGTAATACAAGACGGAGTATGTAATTTTTATTTTTTTTAAGTAGATTTTAATGACCAGTACTGTAACATAATGAACATGTTAAATATCCCACAAGTTTGTGCGCTGTGGGCACGTGCTACGTGTGTTATTAATAAACCTGAGCCTGAAACTCAAATTCAATGTATCCATCTGCAGTCTAAATCTATACTATGTACTATAATATATACTAACATATACATTATGTTTTAGATAATCTGACTTAACTTGGCTGTATTAAAATAAAAATCTAAATAAAAATACCAAGTTGATCTATCGGAGTTATGAGAGTTAAACTTGAGGTTTATTTTTGGGCAAAGACGATACGAAAAATTAATCCGGCGACGCAGATTATATTTGTGTTGGTATTGGCATTAGGGGACGGATGGTTTAAATTATCCCCAGGATCCTTACGGCAAAACTAAACCCAGTTGTCCCTTCATTCACTTGTATTGAGTCCACCCTGCAGATAAACAGCAGCACAAGCGAGCCCTCTACCCCCTCTACTCACTACCCCGTGAGTCTGCAAGGTTTTGGGAAGCTCTTGCTGCCCGTAAATTTTATAAAGTTTTGTTTAGCCTAGAAGGAGAAGAAGAGGAACACTGTAGGTCCCCTGATATTTATTGTCCCCGGTCCCCGGCTGTACTGGGTGTAGAAAGCACCGAAAGAAAAGTTCAAACCCCCTTGTTGCTTCGTACTTATTACCTGCTTTCCCGCCACCACGAGGATACTCCGTTTCTGTTGTGATTGTATTAGTTTTGTCTGTACCGTTCCTGCACTATCGTGTATCGTCTAACGTGTACTGTACACAATAATCGTCATAATAATAATGAAAAAATAATAATAATAATAATAATAATAATAATAATGTACAGAGGCACCGGTTCGTATAACGAACAGCAGAAGCAGCTGCCCATTGTCAGCCACACTCTGCTGGTTTGTGCTGCTTGTGCTCTACTGCTATAGCCAATTTTTACAGCTTACACTATACTTTACTGGTCTTTTAATGCTACTATTATTTATGGAAATACAAGACATGAGCTTATTTTTATAAACTAACAATACTCATATTTTTTTTTATTTTAAGTAAATTTTTTGTTTATAATCTTTAATTCATACTATGGACTTTTGGTAATTTTTTTATTAATAATTATGAGTATAATAAATGATTCAGAAAAATTATTTTTGATTTCGTATAGTTAGCTATATTATAAATAATAAAATGGTACAATCGTAGGGGGTGGACAGTAATTCAAAAATCGTAATTTAATTTTGACTATAAATTGGACGTTTCGTTCCTTTATTGGGACTAAATGTTTTTGAGACACGTCAACTTATTTAATGATATAAAAATTATCATTTTTAATATTTTAATTACAATAATATAAATTATTTTCCATACCATAGAAACATTTATTAACCATAATTACTATAAGATAAGAGACCTAGTACTCGATCACTTCATGTATTTGTATATCTATATTTAGTAACATTTAAATTATTTTTGAGTTATTTTATTAAAATTTAAATTTTGTATTAAGTAAAAAATTAAGTTATAATTTTAAAGACTGAGGTAAGAGACTCAGTACTCGATCATGGAACTAGTACCCGGTCACTCATGTATTTTTATATCTATATTTACTAAATGTTACTAAATATATATATATACAAATACATAAAGTGATTGAGTACTAGTTCCCTGATCGGATATTGGGTGTTTTACCTTTCTCTTTAAAATTATAATTTAATTTTTAAATTAAATAACTCAAAAATAATTTTAATCAACGCCGATAAATTAGTGAAATAAAATTTCAACGGCTTGATCTGCAAAAAAAATGATAAAGCCTTAGTTGATTATTTTGATCTATCAGTAATCAGTCAGCGAAAAGTTCCCTAGGGTGTTATCTAAACTGGGTCAATGTCATGTCAAATAAGAGTAGAGATACAAAAAATAAATCCAATGTTTACTTGGTATTTAGACAGTTGCGATACTGGTTCGGCTCAATATATATCACATATTTATTAATGTAATATATGATATGGGGCTTTTTTACGAGTGCCTGACAACCGGTTGAAACAGCAGGTCATCCCAATTGGGCGGGAAAACTGCTGATACACACCTGGTTACCTGGTCTCTTTAGTTCTTTATTCCTATCAACCGTTTTTTATTTTTTAAATATTAAAGTATATATATATATGACACAAAAGTACATTAGCATTTATATAAAACCCTCTTTGTAACAATGTCACTCTAAACCCTTTAATATCTTTCCTAACATCTTATATATATAAAAGAAATAAATAAAAAAATTTTTTTTTGTTTGTTGCAGAGTCTTTGCTCAGATGGCATCTGTGATACTTTGAGCTCAAGTAGACTAGTCTTAAAAACAACGATAATAATATTATTAAAAAATATTAGCAGACGAAGAGAATTAGGATATTTAAAAATAAAAAAACAAAAGTAATTGCCCGTGAAAATGTTGATGCCAGGTGCAACAGGATTGAGTGCGGTTGCCGCAGGAGCGACTGGTCAAGATGAACTGGTAACAAGTCTAGGTGCATTGGCAGGCGTAACGCCCCAGCAGAAAGACACAACCTGGACAAAATTATTCGTCGGCGGACTGCCGTATCACACTACCGACAAAAGTCTCAGAGAGCACTTCAATGTGTACGGAGACATTGAGGAAGCTGTTGTCATCACGGACAGACAGACTGGCAAAAGTAGGGGCTATGGATTCGTAAGTGTGCAGTGGTTTATTTATGCTGTTTTATTTTATTTATCTTTTTTTTTACCACGACATTTTACTCTTCTATCTATCTCTGTCTCATTTCTATGATGCAGCAAAACGTATAAACTACTCTAGACTTTCCCCGGGACAAATGTTTCGTTGGAAATGGAGTATGCAAAACGGTGAAACTCATTCATTATTATATTACTCCATTGCCAAAGAAAATTATAACTTATTACTATTCTATTTTTTTTTTTTTTTTTTTTTTTTTTTTTTTCAGTATCTAGTCTCTAGACTTTAGCAAACTTTTTATTTATAATAATTAAGTATTAGCTTGCCGTTACACTGTCTTGGTTAACGTTTTATTTATTTTTATTTTTTGCTGACTTTTATACTACGCTTAAAATATATTTTCATTTGCTCTCATTGTTTTTTATTTACTTTTAATCCAGTGATTAGATCATTAATTTAAATAATACTGTAGAAAATTATTCCGGAAATTCAAAATAAATTTCTGTCATAAATGACATATAAATTAAAACCACAATGTATTTTTTTTTCTTTACTGTCCATAATTTAATTTATTTTAAAGCTGATAATTATTTGAAAAACCTGAATTTTAATTGATTTTTTTTTTCTTATATATAATTAGTTTTTAAATAAAAGAAATTTCATAGCAAGACTTTAATAAACTCACAATTATCAAAAACTAATTAAAGTTATTTTTTTTTTTAATTAATACTGTATTTAAAAATTTTTAAATTTAAATCCAATTCAATATTTTGATTAATTACATAGCACATATATTTTTAAATAGTCGCATTGGATTTTCATCAAAGATTATGCTTTAATTTTCTTTAATTATGCTCAGAAAAAAAGGGTTTTTTAGCGCAAAAAATTTTTGCATCATAAATTAGACAAAAATTTTCTTGGGGTGAAAAAAAAAAATTCTTACGCTAATAAATAATTTTTTTTCTGTCAACAAATTGATGTTCATTTAAAATTAAAAATTTTTATTCAATTTCCATGATAATTGTCCTTGAAAATTTTTTAATAATTAATTTATTATTTATCATTAATTGAAAATCTATTGATGATCAAATCACAATTAAATGTTTTGTATAATGATAATTATTAATAATTAATTACTGTACAATATCTGTGTGCGCCATTGTGGGATTTATGTTTATAAAATAATTAAAAAGACCCGAAAAAAAATAATAAAAGTTAATTAATTAACCACAGGTGATTATGGGTGACAGACCAGCGGCCGAAAGAGCTTGTAAGGATCCAAACCCTATAATAGATGGCCGGAAAGCTAATGTTAATTTAGCAATACTGGGAGCGAAACCACGTGGCAATCTTCAAACCAGTAAGTCAAATATTTCGACTAAGAATGTAATTTAAAAAATAAAATCACTTATTCTACTTGCTTGCTATCACGTGAAAGAATTCATTCCAAAGTACTTTTGTAATCACAGTGATATAGAATAATAGGTAGATTAGAGTCATGGCTTTTTTTTCTACTACTAGACTGCAATATAACGTATAGAATTATCAGCAGCGCGTAATCAGTACATGGGAAACAATACCCGTTATTTTATTCATACTCACTTACTTGCATATACTATATAGTTATTCGGTTGCTTTCATGCTTACGTTTTTATTTATTTTTAGTGTGTCCGTTATGGAACACTTGTAAGATTTTCCTGTTCTCTGTTTGTCACACTTTTAATAATAGTTTAAAATCCGAGAATTGAATTATAAATTTTATCAAAGCCCGGGAATTATAACTTTTTATACCACATGTTTATTTCAGCTAAAATTATATTCTATCATCAATAGATGCTTATAATTATTTTTTATTATCGTTTGTTTAGTCAAGAAATCTATACCGAAATAAACAAATTATAATGACAAGAGACTAAAATATGTGTCTGTATAATATTTTGCGTGACAGAAGGTAAAATAATAGTAATTTATAAATAAATAATTTAAAAAAAAGTAAATTATCAATTAATAATTATTCTCGGAATAAGACTCGCTGACAAAATTATTTATTTAAATTTGTAAGCAACCTGGAGGGAAGAAATTGATTTTTTTGTTATGAATGTTTAATTTTATCAAGGGACGACAACTTCCCTTAATTTATACGTACAAATTATTTGGTTATATAACTTTTTTTTTTTATACATAGTTTTTCTGCGTCAGAGTATTGAAAGCCTGCCAAAATTAGTTGATTTAATGATTATAATATAATTTGATTCAATTACTATTGTCATGATTTAGCGATTTTATATTTTAATTTATAGTACTTGGCATGGACATATTTTTAGTTTATGTGAATGTATATATTTTGGGAATAAACTTGCGTGTAGTCGTGAGTAAAATCTGCGTAGAATAACTTTTTTGTTTAGCGTAGTGTATAAAAAGAAGAGCATTGGAGTATAAATTGTGAGTTGAAATGATAAAATGAAAAATAAAATGTTAGATAAACAAACAAAAAAAGATTTGTTGAGAATTTAAACGAACTGTCTTCTGAGTCATTTGCTCGACTGATTCGTACATTCTCGGGTCTGTTGCAAATAGTGGCCGTTTGCCAAAATTACTTTGCCTGCATAGCCTTTAGCGTCAAAAATAATTAAACTGATCATATGCCTCTTTGTCATTCGCTTATATATTAATATTATAATCATCTAGATTATTTTCTAACAACCGACACAATAAATTATTCTTATCACGACAACTTATTTGAATCTGATGACGTTACAGTGAATGCACAAACTTGAAAAAAATTTTAATTTTAATGCTAATGATAAAAATATAAAATCAGTTTTATTTAAAGTATCTCAGTGTAAATGATTAAAAAAAAATTTACAACAATAAATTTAGTGTTTTAATTTAACGGAAGATTTTATTTTTCGTTTATTGCCAAAAATTACTCACGAGATTATGAAATTATATTTTTCAAGTGTTGTTTTATACTTTTTCATTTACTTATATATTTAATTCCTTTATTTACGCTTATTCATTTCTTATTTTATATAAAATGCCATCTGGTAGATTTCTTTTGAAAAATTTTAAAGTCTCATAATAAAAATAAAAAATTTATAAGATAGATAGCCGTGATAATAGAATTTTTGTTATTTTGAAAATTTAAAATTCCCGCCATTTCTGAACTATACTGATTTTGCTTATCTGTGAATTTGATCAAAGTAATTGCCGAAAGAAAACTTGGAAAAAGTTTATTCAGGTCCGATTAAAGTTACGGGCAAATGTCATGTAAACAATGCGCGTTATATTTATTAGGGAAAATGCATTAGTTAAAATTCTATGAAATCCACTGAAAATTTGAGAAATCATTTCAAGCGAAGGCTGTAACAAATTATTTATTTTAAATTTTCTAGCATTTCCTTTTGCTGCTGGCATAAGAACTGGATATCCTACAGTACTGCCCAGTCAATATGGGTAAGTTCAATAAAAATTTCTTAATTTTTAAACTAAAATAAAATAATAATATATTCTTATACGGAAATCTTTGAAAAACAAACATTCACTTTACTCTCATATAAATAGTAACCAAAAATGAAACAATTTAAGGAAAAATTAATTTTCGGCAAACTTTTCTCAAAAATTTTCGGGTGAAAAGCAGTTATTCCAACGGAATCAAACGAAAACGACTAAATTTTTAATTTATTTAGTTATTTATACTATTTATTTTATTATTTGTTTTTTTTTTTTACGTATCAAAGTTTCTTTTACGGAAATTTTGTTTTGTTTTTCTTTGTTCTGTTTAAAGCAAAAATATGAAATGACATTTCAGCATCTCGAGGGTGCAAGAAGGCACTGCGAGGAGTGAAAGGGAAAAGGGTTGAAAAGGAGGATTGAGAAGAATCGCGTGCAATTGATAGCAAAAAAAATATATCGATTATGAAAATGAAAAAGAGAAAGAGAGAGCAAAGTCGAAAATTCTATGAGTCGATGAGAAAAGCGGGCGGGAGAGAAACCGTAATAATCATGAGTACATACATATTATTATCTTCAATATATCTAATAATAAACGTTATTTTTTTTTTTTTTTTTTTTTTGTTTACGAGGATGAACTCAATTTTGTTGGGGTGTGGTTTTTTTTTTAATTCTCTCTTCTTTTTATTGACGTGAAAGATTGGTTGCGACTGCCATTGAGAGATTTGAGATTTGAAATTTAATTTTGTTTGTTTACCGATTGTTTCTCTTTTTTTTTAATTATTTATTTTATTTTATTTTTTTATTTTATTGTTTTTACTTTTAATCTTCTACTATATTTTACCTACTGATTTTGTTTTTATTTTTAATCAACATTTGAGTAGTGATTATTATTAATCTACTGATAATACAAAAACTTAATTATTAATTATTAATAATTAGATAATCAAGATAATTAAAACGAATATTCCGGTGTGATGATAGAAAATTTTAAATTATGCCGATAAATTTATTAAAAAATCACATAAAAATGCTTTTTCCATCACAGTATTATTTTTATGTCAGTAAATTATTGAAACGAACCACAGAGACAAACTGCACTACATACGAGCTTTTATCACGCAATGGCACCTATTTATTACTCAAAATTATTACTCGTTCGGATGAAAACTCGTTTGCTTTTTTTGTTATTCTCTCATCGCGACACTTTTTTTCACGGTCAATGTCACTATTCATTTTTTTAAAATTTTATATATTTTTAGTTTTAAATTATGCAGCAAATTCACATATAAATATATATCTTAGAATACCGACAATTGTTTTTTTAGAATAAAATTATTGAATATTTTTTTGAAATCATTAAGGGTGTGCGAATAATTTTAATTGACGAATAATTTCGGTCCCGGGTCAAAAAAATAATTTTGGCATAATTTTAAAAAATGGAAATAAGGCAAGTCAAGTTTAAGTTCTTATTTTAGTAAATGACAAACATATTTTAGGATATGAAAACACATTTTATTTTTACTGTTGTCTTACTTAGTACCGATTTACGCCAACTAAGTCAAATTAAAGTCACGTTGTCGTTTTAAGTCATTTAAGTCAACTCTAAGTCAACGTGACTTTCATTTGATTTAGTTGACTCAACTTTTTAAATTAAAGTTGATATTGAAGTTAAAAAAAAGTAAGTGTAGCCAAAACCAAGTTGACTAAGTCAAATACAAGTTAAAAAAGTCAAAATAAAGTTATTTTTTGACCCAGGGATGGATTGAATATTACACGGAAAAAAATTTCCTGTTGCTGCAACAGGATTAATACTGTTGTTGCGACTTGATAGTAAAATATAGTTAGTAAAAAATTTTGCGTCATTGCGCCAAAAAACTTAGTGTTAAATATTTAACACTTTTGTGTGTTAATTAAACAGACTAAATGTTAAATGTACATATAAAACTATTAAATATTTGAATCGTTTATTTGAGAAACCCCATAAGTCAAAAATAGTAAATTTTTCAGGAGAAGCAAAAAACATTTTTCTGAGATACGTTAGCATAAAAATCATAAACCAATAATGAATAATAGTAATGTTAGCACCCCTAAAAAAGATTCGATGATTCTAAATTTTATTGTTAATTACTACGATTAATAATAATGATTTAAAGTTGATAGACTTATGGGGTTTCTCAACAAAACGGAAAAAATAGTTATAAAATCGTTCATTTTTCAATTTTTCTCCGTCAATTATTTATTATATTTATAAAATGAAGTACAAAATGTGTATTGGAACTATAATATACGTAAATTGTAATAATAATCATTAATTTTTTTAGGCGCCAATTTCAATTCAAAATTATTTTTTTTACTTAAAAAAAATTTTTCCGTGAAAAAACAAAAAGAAAATAATTTCTGTAAATCTAAAATTGCATGTTTATTTGAGAAACCCCATTAGTCATTGACTTATGGGGTTTCTCATATAAACGAGATATTTATCACCCGCGTGGTTGAACTTTAAACGCTGATTTGATGCATATTTTGATTGATTTCGATGGAGGGATATCCAAAGAACACAAAAATGCAAAAAACCCAATTTCGTAAAAATGATGACTTATGGGGTTTCTCAAATCAACGATTCATTTAATACAAAAATTTTTAACACTAAGTTTTTTGGCGCAATGACGCAAAGTTTTTTACTGTGTAACTATATTTTACTATTAAGTCGCAACAACAGTATTAATTCTGTTACTACAACAGGATTTTGTCCTGTTGCAGCAACAGGAAATTTTTTTCTGTGTAGAATTCAGTTCTAAGTTGAAATTATTCGTTAATTTTTAAAATTATACTAAAAATCAAAATTATTTGACAAGTATTGTCAAAAATTATAATGTATTACATGTGAGTTGAAATTGAATATTAATCAAATAATTATATATATTTTTTTTTCAAATTTTTTACATTAGATATCGAAATAATTTTATTATTATGAATAATAAGGATTGATTTGCTCTCTCTAACAATTTAAAAATATTGAACGATATAAAAATAATAATAAATAATTAACTTTTGCGTGTGTGACGAAAGCTTAAACTACACTTGATGTCGCTATTGGTGTGATTGTTAGTGTTTACTGTTGTTTTTTTTTTTTAATTTTTATCTTTTTTTTTTACTCTCCTCACTTTGTTTCCGTAATTTGATTTATTATTGTTATTATATTATTTTTTGTGGGTGTTGTAATTTGATTTGTTTAACCCGTGTCGCGGCGCCTTGGACTCTAAATCCAAATAATTATTTTTAGCATAAAAAAATTGTCCAAGACTGAGTGACTCTTGCGTTGAACAAACTATCGCAAATAAATGAATAAATAATAACAACAATTACACGTAATTGGTAATGCCTGGAATATTTTTTCAGCAGACATGCAAGGGAAAGTAAACTAGATTCTTAGTCCCTGGAGATACTATTTTTATTTTTTTCTCTTTTCTCTTTGTAAAATGTTATTGTCCAGAAACTTTACGTGTCCTATCAAATGATCTTGTCATCGATCCGCCAATTATCGTGTCCCCAATGCAATTTAGACAAACACCTCACTCATTTCTACTCCAAGTACATCAGAGCACTTAATACTAAATAAATACATACATTTTTATTGTACAGACATAAAAGTTTATTGTATAAGTGCTAGGGCTAGTGAAAAAATATTTTTACAGTATGTTGACGTGAAAACATTTTAACAAAATTGAAATTCATTAGAACATATTTTATCAAATTTATTTTTTGTTATTATTTAGGGGAGTGTCGGTTAAAATGGGGGCGTAATTAAATAAATATCTTTCTTTTCATTACAGAAATTTTTAACTTCTACTTACTAAAAAAAAAAAAAGATACTTAATTACTGTTAGAAAAAAATATTTTTTATTTTCGGACAAAATGGGGTAGTCTCAAAAAACACGAAATAGATTTTTTTTCATATTTAAAAAAATTTTTACTGTCCGGTAATTCAGTCGTTGACTTGAGTAAAAAATATGGATGTTAATAAAACAAAAAAAAGAGTTTCTTAAAAGAAATTTATAAAAATATAAATTCGAATTTATAAAAATCTTGTTTAATCTTCCAAAGTATAATTAAAAATTATATTTTTCTTTTTTATTGTTAATAATTTAATTTAATATTAACAGAATAAGCCAGTAAATTTTTTAGCAACTGCACTAAGATACTTAATAAATGTCATTTAATAAATTTATATATAAATATTCATAAAAAAAAAAAAAGAGGATTCCGTCTAGATTTAAACATTGACAAATGGTTTATTTAATGCTAATGGTTTATTTATATTTACATTATTATTATTATCGAGATCTGAAAACATTTAAAACCGAAACCTAACACTCTAAACTCATCACCCCGACAAACATGTAATTTTTTTTTATTTTCTATTTCTTCACTGTCGTCGCGAGTCTGAGATAACGACGCGCGTATATATCGGCCATGTTGGTAGCTGGCGTCGGTCCAGGCTTTATTTAGATCCACCTGTCCAACCATGTCGGAGGTTGACGCGAGTCGCAGCATTTAAGATTTCCCGCCCACATGTGATATTTTTTTTTTTTTTTTTTTTCTATTTCCTTACACTCATTTAGAGATTTAAGGGTCTGTATTTACTAGATATACACATATATTTATACATTTACTTGAAAGTACACTGAAATAACCTACGCGACTTTCAACATGTAACTTTATTGTCGCGCGAGAAAATTCAATCACGTCTATATATATTTATATATACATATGTATAATATTAAGACACCTGTCTACTAATTTTCGTGTCTCGCTAAATTAGTTAATCAGATATAAAAATTTTTAAATAAATTATTGAGGTCCTCAGTAATCCCTCAGTTTAAAAAAAAATTATAATTCATGGCGGCAATATGATTTATATTTATTAATTAATATGATTAATTACTTAATAAACAATAAATAAACAATCACCACGCCCAAGTAACAAGGTATTGGCCAATTCCAAGTTGCACGGATTGGTAGATGATCCCATTGGATTATCAGTTTGGCGCCGGCGCGAATACAAGACTGATAGCAACAAATTTAAAACTGATAATACATTTTTTAATGTTTACTATAAATTTGACTCATACATTTGAGTAATTGCACCAGTAATTAGCTTCCTTTCCACCAACTAATCGGTACATCACATGAAATTTCACTTAAAAAGTAAAATAAATACCGGGTACATATTTTTCGAATGGGTAATTTCAATCTATTTACATAATTCATTTACCGTGTCGCTCTAATGCATTTTTTATTTTATATTTTTTTAATTTTCTTTATGAGTTGTTAAATAATCGATAGTGTCCTAGATAAATAGACTAGTGGAGATATACATATATATATATATAAAAATATAAATAATAAATAATAAATATCCATGTCATTGCAGTCCATTAGAATTGAAACAGTTATTATATAGCCATTAGACAATGTAAAATTCATAAAGAGGGTAAGAGAGAAAGATTGCAATCATTCGAGCCACTTTGCGTCGGAAATCGAGGGTGCTTACTTACTTCCGTCACGGAAGTTGGCGCAAGCTCGCGTTTATTGTTATTCGTGACCACGTAAACCTCTTTAATATATACTCATATATATGTATAAACACTCAAGAACTACATAATAATATATGCGCTTAATTAACAAGTACTTCTTCATCTTGTACTTGCTTCAACGCCGGTTTAGTAATTTAGCAACAGGTTAAACGTTCATTTTTGTTCGTCTTGTAATTAAATAGATCTTATGATTAAATTGATAAGATTATTTTTTGTCGAGATTTTAAAAAATATTTAATGGTGAATATATATAAATATATAGGGGAGTGCCGAAATTAGGGGTGACCAAATATTTTGTGAGAAATAATTTTTAGCCGTAATTTTTTATCGGAACTGAGGAAATTTATTTTTTTTTAATTTTTCGTGGCGGCTATTTTTGAATTTTAGTTCTACTTAAATTTTCACCGAGCTGATATATTTGTTAAAAATAAAAATTAAAAGAAAATCATTTCCTGCATTTTAAGGGAAATAAAAATAAATTATTTTTCAATGACTTGAAAAATTTTCTCATTATCTTTAATTATAAAAGTCAAATATAAGATTTAGTATATTTAGAATCAAAAGAGTATATTTTTTCATCAATCTCATTTTGCCTGGCCGTCCCCTATATATATATGTATATATTATATATATTATAGAGGATTCCCTTGGTTGAATGATAGTAGCACGCGATTTTTTCCATCCATAATGCACAGTGACCGCATTTGAGATACAACCGATAGATAATTCCAATAGAAAAAAAAATTACTCATAAATATTATTAGAAGACTACGAAAATATTTACATTTATTACACTATATGATAGTAATTTGTTGATATTTATTTGAATGAGTAGAATTTTTTTGATTGATAAAAGGAATGAGGGTCAACACATTCGTGGTTGTAACAGGGAAATAGATAAAATTAGTAAAGTGTTGGGTCATTGTGGACACATCGGTCAGAATTGAGACCGCGTAAACAAAAAATATAAAAAAGGCAAAAATACGTAAACTATATTTTTAAAAGCGTGTGAGTCGTGAGTCCAGGGAGCGAAGGGAATGAAGGAGGATTGAAAAAAGGGGCATAAGGTAGCGCAGATCGTGATCGTACACGTGTATGAGAAGGGCAGTTGGTTGGTTTTGTTAGTTAGTGTAGTTTATGTACACCGAGGCCACAGGACTCCGGAAATATTGATTTCTTCAGCAGACTCGACTGGACATACTGAGCATTATCGATCGTGTGAATATAAAAAAAACCTTCACGGCTGTCCAGGATGTCTGAATACTTCCGTCCGACTCGTAATTTAATTTTTCTACGTCACTGTGAAAACACTTTTTTTCCTCATTATCGTGTTATTTAATTGTTATTTTTAATTTATTTTGACGTATCGAGTCCCTCAGTCCTTGACCAATTTTATTATTTACGGCTATTCAAATTTTATTTACCGATTTAAAATAATATTTTATCCCTCCGATTCCTTCGGCGCCTCTGTGTCTTACTTTTTAAAAAATAATAGTCTATACATAAATATGATAGATTTTTAAAAATTAATTGCGTAGTAAAATGTAGTCTATCGAATAAATAATTGATAAATTACCATTTAATTAAATTATGTATATATTTTTTTATAAATCCGTTCAATAGTTTTGGGAGTATACTAATTTTAAAATAATTTTTCAGAGTACCACCAGGCTACATGTACCAGTCGCCTTATCTGACGGCAGCAACACCCGGAGGTCTTATGCAATTACCGACGACGCAATTGAGCCACGCGGCAGCTGTTGCCGCGGCATCACAATTTTACGAGTACCAGAATGCCGCGGCGGCTGCAGCCGCTGCCGCAGCGGCCGCTACCTATCCTGGTACGTCGTCTTACAACTTCGCTGAAGCCGCTGCTTATCCATACACCAGTGCTGCCGCGGCCGGTATGTCTTTAATAAAACGCAAGTGAGATAGACGCGATTTAACATCTAGGTCATCAAAAATAATTATTTAACACAAATTAATTAATTTGATTTCTAAGTAAAATCATCTACTCAAAAAAAAATCGCGTCTGTTATATTTACGGTTGAAATAAAAATAAAAGGATCAATTGTATTAAAGAAAAAATTTTTTTTTTAGCGAACGCAGCAGCCGCAAGCTACGTAACTCCCTATACATACGCGACATTACCAGGTGCAGCGGCATTGCAAGGAGCAACAACGACGGGTGCAGCGTTCCCAGGATTGCCTTATCAGACGACGCCCCAAGAAGCACGACTCCAATAGACAACAGTAGACTACTCTACTGCTACGACTACTTATAAAATATAAATCTGCGGCATAAGCCTAACTTAAAATATTATACATTAAATTACATTAAACATTTCTGACGAAATAATAACCGTCTGCGTAAATCTATTATTAGAGTATAAAGTATAGATGTTATAGAGCAACGATATTTAAGTGAGAAAGCGATATTTAAGTAAAATAACGCGAGTGAGAAAGAGCGCGAATGTATTTAAAAATATTTGTTTAAAAGAAAAAAAAATATTTATGATTTTTTTTTTTTTTTCATTACTTTATTTATTATTTATTCTGCTTTTGTTATAAATTTTGTTAAAATCACTGTCACTGAACTTCTATCTTCCTTAATCTTCCCGGGAGCCAAATACGGAACGAGCGGGAAAATTTAAAAAAAGAAAACGGCTCGTACGAATAAAGTCAATCTCCAAAGAGTCTACTAATTACAACTAATTTAACACAAATAATAACAATAATAATTGAATATTTTATTATTATTGTTATTGTAATTTAATTATTAATTATTAAAGAAAAGAAATGATAAAAAAAAATGTCGGTGTGTTTGTCCAGAATCACAAATTTTAAAAAAAATTAAAACGAATTTTTAAATTGACGTACGTTAATTTATGTACAATAATTGTTTACTGTAATTAAGATATTAGTTAATTTAATTAATTAAGATATTAATATCCATAACAATAATAATAATTTAAGATTAATTAAATAAGTAATAAATATTAAAATAAAAATAATTTAGTCAATCTATAGATTGTAGATAGTTCGATAATTATAATTATTATAAAAAATTGTTAACCAGGAAGAGACAGTCAAATTATTATTTCCTACTAACTTAATTGTAATTGTTATTTTTTTAATTTTTTTTTTTAATTAATACTCAAATGTGGCCTTAATTAAAAAATTAATTAAATAAGTGTCTTATTGAGGCCTTAATACATTGATAAATTAATAAATATCAACCATCGCTCAATAAATATACAATCATATGTTAAATATATTTAAATAAAGTAATGTTTAAATAGATGGTACAGTAGAGAAAATAAAATGAAATAATTTTTGGAAGCTAGTCAAGAAAGGTTTAATGATTGGTCTCAAGATCTGGTAAATAAAAACACAAATTTGAAATTTTTAAAGTCAACTTTTCGTAATTTTCAATATAAATTCGATCAAGTGTGCGAATTTTATTTGAATCAAATTATTAAAAATTATAATCGAATTATTTTTTACTTTTAAATTGCACTGAAAATTCTAGTGAAAAAAATCTGGAGATTTCGCCGTTCAAAATTTTTGAAATCTATGAAAAATTACTCCGCATACGAAGGTTTTTTTTCAGCGGAGTCATGGGATTTTTATTTCAATCCACATCTCCGAATTTAATCTGCATTCATTTGGCAAATTTTTTTTTCAATGACTTCATACATTTTTGAATTGTCTACATGTAATTTTTTGACTCATTTGATAAATTATAAAAAAATTTTAATTATAATTTGAGAATAATTTGAATTTTTCAAACAATCTAGAAAAGGTCGATTAATTTAATTTTAAAGTGACAATTAAAAAAGTATCTAAATAATTCGAATTGTTCGATTATAATAAAATATTAATATTCTAATTCGCGAATCCAAATTATTTCCGCACTCAAAATTTATCCAAAAATTAATAGACGGTCAATTAAATTTTTTTGAATATTTAATAAATAATAATTGATAGTAATTAATTAACAATTTTTTATAATTACAAGTAAATTTAAATTTCAAATTTTTTAAATTCATCTAAAATTGTCGATAAATTTTTTTTTATCTTAACGAAGGAAAGTAATAAAATAATTAATTGTATAAAGCAACGATTCGTATTAATAAAAATACATAATGATAATAAATACGAGAAAAATAATTATATAAAATTAGTTTAGGCGGTACGTAAATAAAATAGCTAAAGAAAATACATTAGAATAATTATTGTCATGTGAGACAATTATTTTATTACTATGGCAATTTTATTATTATTTTTCATTACTATTGTTATTATTGTCTATTAGATAAGTGACGTCATAATTGCCATCTTTCATATATGTTAGAATTGATATATCATTTTTATTAATTAGTCACTAAGTAGAACTCTTATCATCATTATTATTAGTTGATAATTAATTAATAAATGTAATTTCTATCTCAACTCTAATTGACAATCATTTATGATAATAAATGAAAAATAAATATGTATAGCTAAATTTACATTATTAATTATTTTGATTAGCTAATTAAATTAATGAATTAATATTCATTTTATTATTATTTATTTGTTATATCTATTACTTGTAATTATTGATTAATTTAATGTACCATTAATAAATAATTAATATTTAAATTTAATAAACTGATTACTTCCTTAAATTTTTATTTTTAAATTAAATTACTTATTTAAAAAAAACATTTTTTTGAAATAAATTTTTTAAAATTTTCAATGAATTTTTTTCTATTTAGCTATTGATGATTTTTTTTTTTATTAACAAAATATTCAATTTAGTGAATCCAACTGATCCCAACAATTTTATACCACGACAAGTGATCCCTACAAATTGATCCCACCGACATCTGATCCCATCGACCTACGGTTTAAAATGATAAAAATAAAAATTTTGAAGATGATAATAATGAAAGTTATGAAGATCTTGATGAAACTGATGAATTAGAAGATCAGTTGTCATGGAAACATTCAATTTGAATATCTGGCAAATTCATTTTTATCAACAGCCGTTAAAAAAAATAATTTAATATAAAAAAATTCCGACAAGATGGCGGTAAACTGCAGTTAAATCCTTTGGCGCCTACATTTGCGTTCTATTTGAATGAGTTTAGAATGTAAGTTCTACGCAGAAGAAAAAGTATGTAATCCGTTCATTTATATACAATATATATGTCTATATATATATATATATATATATATATATGCAAGTATGTTACTGTTATTATGGAGGGGGCAATTGTGATAGGTACTGTTTGTGAAGAGGCCAAGAGCAAGAAGATTATCATCATAGCGCAAAGTCTCCTCGTTCTATAGTAATCCCGTGATTAGCCGTGAGATCGTGCACTTGAAGAGTAAACTCATGAGAAGTTGTTACTAATAGAAAAAAAAACATTATACCAGTGAAGTAGTTGTGCTTCAAAAAGATCACCCTGGCTAAAAAAAAATAATTTAATCCCCAGGCTTCCTAAGCACCAGGGATATTATGGTAAATAAAATTTATAAATATTTTATTTAAATAAATAAATAATAATAATAAAATTAATATTATTTTTAATATAATTTATCGTCATTTTTATTCTTCAGTAATTTTCTTTTTAACGTCCTTAACTTATTGTAATTCATCACGTTGACATTCAAACTCATCATCATCATCATCATCATCATCATCATTATTATTATTATTATTATTTTAAAATTTGTATCTATTCTTTGTAATTTTTTTCCAGCAAAATTGGGACAAAATAATAAAATATCAATACAATCTGTTTTTAATTAACTGTTATCATTACTCTAATTTTTTCCAGATAGTGTAAATAAAATTATCAATATGTTCGATTAATATCAGCCTGATAGAGAAATTTTAGGTATAGAAGTCTAAGCTAATATTGCAATCTCTTTTTATTCTAAAGATAAGAAATAACGATAATAATAATTACAATTAAATATTTTTAAAAAATAATAATTTTAATGTACATTGCAATTGCAAGTCATCGGAGATATGTAGATAATTATTGTAATATAAATTTTCTTAATTTCCATATAATCTGATTGCACAGAGAAAAATCTCGCGCACGTGAGGTCATTACAGTAACGGAAGTATGCTCCATGAACGCTTACGAAAAATCGCGTCAATTGATTGTGCTTACACATGTTAAATCTATACATATATATATATATATATATATATATAGAATCATTTATTATATAAAAAGTGAACAAGTAATATTTGAATAAAAAAATTGAATGACTATTAGAAATTAATTCATAAAAATTAAAACTGCTACTGATAAAATGATAATTTATAAATTGTTTACTTTGTAATTAATTATTATAAATTCATTTACATTGTATAAATTTTTTAATTAAATTTATATTTATTATAGTAATTAAACTGACAATGACCTTGCTCAGTATTTATATATCGTAAATTTAAATTGAATTATTTGTAATTAAAACTTTTAAGTCAATAATCACAAATGTTTTTTTTTATTTTTATGACTTGTCAGTAATATTTTTTATCAAAACTTAAAAAAATTTTTCTCAAAATTAAAATTAATAGTATAATGAGCAATTCGTAATTAGCAATAAATAAAATTGTCATAAAAAATATAAAATATTAAAATTTAATTGAGTATGGTAATTTTTTACTGATAAAAAATATAAATAAAAATAATACACATGATTTGTATATATATATGTAAATGTATAGTCTGTTTAATATCAAGGTAAGAGACGAGGAGATGTCAAGCTGTCAACCAATGTCGAGAGGCAAATAAAAGCGAATAGTAACCGTGGGCTTTTGTGTTTAACTGCACGTTTCCGCAACTAACTAGCCTGAAAGTGGATCACAATAGATTACATTTTTTTTACCTTAATCGAGTTTAGATTTATTTTTTATTTCATTACAAGTTCATCGTCATTAATATAATCAATTATTTTCTAAAATAATGTAAATATTTTTTTTTTCATTCATTTTTATTAAGCAATGGCTTAGTAATGATAAATAATAATAATTGACGAATAAATTTATGACATTTTAAATTATCATAAGGTCATGTTTGTTATGAAAATCTTAGCGAAAAGTATTTTGTCATTGAAATTAAGACGACAGTATTATTATTACTTACAGATAATTGTGTAAGATAAATTTTTTAGTAAAACAATACTACGGTATATGTATTAAATTCAATCGCGGTTTTATCTCTATTATTATTATTATTATTATTATTATTCATTACTTGAATCGATGGTAATTAAAAATTACAGTAGATATAGAAAATTTATGTTGTTGGAATTTACATAAAATAATTTATTTCAAATAGGGCTTGAAAGCTGAATGGGAGATTGATAAAAACGTAAGGACTGAGAATAAAGTTATGACTGAACCAACCCCGACCCACTGTGGGCTGTGTGGTATTTATCCAAAATGGTTACAAAAACGTGCGACACCACATACATTTATTTTGGTCTATGGTTTTCTGGGGCTCGTTCAAGCTATGGCCTTCATTTATATCGTTGTCACGCTGACGACGTTAGAAAAACGATTTAAAATTCCCAGTCAGACGACAGGTAACTTTTTTTTTCTAAGCTAAGGGGATACGCTACCGGACCTCTTTCTCACCCTCAGGAAAATAAACGGGACTATCTTTGTTGCACTCGTAGAATAAATGAAAATTTTAAAACGATTTTTCTCGGAGAAGAATTAGAATTTTTGAAAATACGAAATCTCTAGCCCTTTGATACGGTTTTAAAAAACCCTAAAGACTCTTTATTTTAGGTTTTCAGTGTGTGTCCGGAGTTTAAATTTTTAACAATTAATGGGGTAAATTGATTATCCAAAATTTTGATTCATAGTAAAAATTTAATTCACAGTAAATTTTTTAAATTCGAGGTCACTTTACCCTGAGTGTCCAACTTGCCTCAACCTCTCTTACAAAAATTTTTTTTTTATTAAATTGTCTAACTTCGTCTTCTCCAGTTATGTAATTTAAATTAATTTACCCACAAATAAAAATGATAATTATATTTACAGGTATAATACTGTCGGGTAATGAGATCTCACAAATACTTTCACTGATACTGATGTACTACGGTGGTGCAGGACATCGTCCAAGATGGCTAGCTGCCGGTGTAGGATTCAGTGCATTATCATGTTTCATTCTAGTGATTCCCCATTTAATCTACGGTCCCGGCAAATCAGCACTGTCATTAACTCAAGAGCATTTAGATCGGAGTGTTTTTTTAAATTCAACTAAAAGTGTTTCAACTAATAGCCCGACTTACTTGTGCCCCGGTTCAAACGAATACGACAAATGCGACGAAGAAGATCTCATGGACGGAAGTTTATTGCCGCGTTTTTTGGTATTCATGTCACAATTTGTTCTGGGAATTGGCACGACCCTGTACTTTGGATTAGGGCAAACTTATCTTGATGATAATACAAAAAAATCAAACACCCCAATGTTACTCGGTGAGTAATTCATTTTTTCCTAAATTATCTAATAAAAAAATAAAATTCAAAAACCCAGACTTTATTTAAAGTTTTATGTCTTCGACTCTTTCTGATGTTCATTAATAAAATAATATTTTTAGGATTTACATTTGCATTAAGAACAACTGGACCAGCACTAGGTTTTATTTTAGCTTACGCTTGCTTGAAACTCTACATTGTACCGAGTTTACATCCAGTTATAACTGATAAAGATCCACGTTGGTTGGGTGCATGGTGGCTAGGATGGATTATTTTAGGTTGTCTGCTTCTAATTTTCGCTCTGCTTATTGCTATGTTCCCAAAGCATTTGCCGAAAGAAGAAAAAAATAAAAACAATAATAAAAATAAGGTAATTTTAATATAAATATTTACTATTTTACTTTTTTATAAATAAATATCTGTATTAAATGGGACGAAAATAGATAGAAGGCGAATTGCCTCTAAAAATCCACAATGGGATCGAAGGATTGTCGGAGATAACATCCCGAGTCGACAAGAACCACGAGGAAGAAAACGTACACCAGCCTTCGTTAAAAGATTTTCCAGTGACACTAAAACGTGTTTTTTCGAATAAAATTCTTTTTTGTAACAATCTAAGCGCGGTCTTCGGAATTTTTGGTCTACTTCCCTACTTCACTTTCATGGCCAAGTATCTGGAGGTACAATTTAATACTTCGGCTGCGGGTGGTACAGTTATAACAGGTATCACATTAATTACATTCATTAATTTTTTTTTTTATGCTCTGTTTTGTTTTTGTTTTACTGGCTGATTATTTTTATTGTTTTTTTAATTTATCAAGGTCCGATTTCACTAGTCGGTATGGTACTGGGCTTTTTAGGCTCGGGGTTTTTTATAAGCAAAGTTAAGCCTCGACCATCAAGACTTTTGAGTTGGAACGTTTTCGGGGGATTTGTTGCTTTTATTATACAGATCAGTTATATTTTTATTGGTTGCGACCAAGTGCCTATTGAGGGAGTCAATGCTATTACTATGGAGTAAGTTTTTATAATTTATTTAATTTTTAAAAAAAATATTAATAAATAAGAAAAAAAATTTTATACAGTCGAGTCGCGTTATAAGTCCGGTTTGTTTTCTTTTTCTTAGGCAGACTCGCGTTAATATGAGAGAGACACTAAGAGGACTTATAACGCGACTCGACTGTACTTAATTGAATTCCGGTAAATAATTTTGAATAAGTAAATCCACTTACACAAAAATTTTTATATAAAATAATATTTTTCAAGGGTAAAGTGGGCTATAAAAATTTTCTTTAGATATTTTTAAAATTTAAAAGCAACAGAGCTCAAAAATTTATAACTTTTTTAAAAATCAAAATAGTAAAAAAAAAAATAATAATTTTTATCAGGAAGCTCATTTTGAAAAAAATATTCAGTTAAATTAATCATTTTTTCTGTTAATGAAATTTTAAATTTATCAATTTGTAAAAATGAATATAAATTTATTTTTTTTTTTTTAATGTTTAAATTTAATTTATATTCAATTTGAACCCTGGTATTAAATTTAAAAAATTTTGATTTTAAATTCTGACAATTAATTGTTATAAATTAATTGTAAGTACGTATCAATATATTAATAAATAACATGCAGTAAATATTGATATTTAAAGGGTTAATTTTACAACAGTATGTAATATTGGTTGTAATTGTGAGGGCGTTAAATACGCGCCAGTTTGTCACGAAGCATCAATGACATCTTACTTCTCAGCATGTCACGCTGGATGCACAAGTTTAATTGACGCACGGCACTATGGCAACTGTAGTTGTGTACCAAATGCCGCAAATTATCGTGACAGTAGTGAAAAATATTATAATTACAACAATAACAATAATTATAACTCGACGACGATATCAAAAGATTCAGTTGTCCTGGGACCATGCTTAGGAAATTGTGTTAAATCATACATGACATTTATTGCACTGAGTATGATTTGTCATTGTTTGATGTCGACTGGTAAAATAGGAAATGTATTGATTAATTATCGTTGCGTCGAGCAAAAAGACAAAAGTGTCGCCCAAGGAGTTACACTAATGTTCATATCACTGTTTGCACTTATTCCTGGTCCCATAGTTTACGGTTTTATTTGTGACCAGTCCTGTCTAATTTGGGAAAAATCATGTGGCACTACCGGAAATTGTTGGTATTATGATAAAGATAAATTTCGCTATCTATTTAATGTAACTGGAGCCTGTAAGTATTTTTTTAATTTTATTTTTAATTACGTAGGATAAAATGGGCACGGGATTAAACGATTAATTGAATTTTAAGATTTTTAATTACCAATTATCTCTCAGTTATTTCAATAAAAAAGAAAAAAAAATTTTTTTGAACATGGTCATATAATTATCTTATTATTTTTTTAATTTTAACGACTGTAAATAAATTAATTTTAATTAAAAAAATTTTATCATGCCTAAAATTAGCAATTTTTAAGCCGCCTATCTTACCCTAGAAACTCTATGTCATTTCGAAATTAATAACCATTTGAATAAAAAATTTTGGCAAATTTTAAAGGTATCTGTAGTGCCCAATTTAAGCTGATTAATTGATTAATTAAATTTATTATTTATTTATTTATTTGTCGAAGGTTTCACATTCGTTGCAGTAATATTAGACATGTGTGTCTGCTATCTCAGCAAAGATTTGGATTTATATGGAGCCAATGAAGATAAACGTAAAAATTTTATACTTGAAGATACGACAATAAGTGATAATAATAAAAAAGATAAAATAATTATTGAATATAATGAGAAATTATAAGTAATAATTTTTGTTTTATAAATATAAATAATATATAGATAAATATTATTTTTTTAGTTAAATAAATTTATAAAAATATATTTTATGTTTTATTTTTATTTTTAAAAAATCCTGGGATGAGGATCCTCGGATAAAATCCGTTTTCGAGGGATGCGACTGAAAATGCTTGAAAAAACAAATGGAAATAAGGGTTTGCGTTTTTGCTGAGAGCCTTTTAGTTTTTAAGCCTTATAGATCTCAGGACTAATGAATTCTCTTTATTCCGTGGTGTTCGTCAATGAAAATAGAATTCTTAAATTTTTTACGGTTTTAATTTCGAACAGAAAAGTAATTAGTTTGAATGAGAAAAAATATGATCTTATTTAATGCAAAGTAAGTTGAGTGGGGCATTATGCAGATGACCTTGACCCATTTTAGGTATCACTCATCAGCATCTTCCGAGTCAAAGTACAGCAAGTCTATAGACAGCCAGTCGGAGAATAGAGTACCGAAAGCAGGGCATACATGACGATCTCAGTGTACGTCTCTTCCGTCGTCACAAATACTCGATTGAATGTCGTTACGTCTTCACCAACTATTAAACGCCTCTCTTTATTCGTTCCATTTAACAAAAGTACCTGTAGCGTCTTATATACTGACGCTAATATTTAATGTCCAAATCACTCTCAACAACTAAAATACTGCTCTCTAGTATTTCTTAGAGGCCTAATAAATATTTGAAAAAAAAATTTTTTTTTATTTTTAGTTTGCCCATGACTTAAATTTGGCATTGAAATAAAATCTGTTTTAAAAACTTAATTACAATTTTTGGTTTAAAATTTAAATTCATATTCACATTGAAATTTTTTATTTTTTTACTAAAATTATTTGTTGCAAATCAAAGTGAAGCTTATGATCAATGATATGATATTTTTTTGATGATTTATCTGATTAAAAAATTACTGAAGCTTAAGAATATGTCTCGGATTTTAAAAAATTTTGAAAAAAGAGTAGTGTTGTCTATATTTAAAATAAAAATTATTTAGGTGTATTATTGTAAAGGCGTGCTAATAAAATATTATTGTTCAATTTAAATTAAAATATTCGGCGCGAATTTCGAATATTAAATTATTTTTAAAAAAATTCGATTTAATACAAATAATTTATTGTAATTGTAAATTATCCATAAGCCCCGACATTTTAATTTTTATGAAAAAAATTAATAAAAACTTTAAAAATTTAAAAAACTTTTGAACTTTAAATAAAAATTATTAATGGAGGGAAAAATAAAATATTTTTAGATGTATTAGATTATTGTAAAGAACAAAAAATAAAATAAAATAAATTTAACAATAAATACAGACACAGTAGATTATATCAACTCACATTTTACGACTTTTTTTAAAACCCATATCTATTATTATTATTATCGGTCAAATTCGTCTGATAATCAGTTACCTAGCTTGAGTTAATCTTGTCAAGATTGTATTTGTTATGATAAATTTAAAGATAAGAATTAAATTTTCTTTAATCTGTAAATTTTTCCATTTATTATTTGTTGTGTTTTTAATTAAATTTACGTCGGAATAGTTGAATAGTTAAATTTAAAATTTTTTTTATCTTGATAAAAAGTGTGATTATTAGTTTTTTAAAACTAAATGTTATGATTAATTTAAAGAGCTCAAGACGTTTTAACGTCTAATTTACGCTAACACTTGACGAATCTTAGTTTAAATTTATTCTTTACATATTAGTATGCAAATTGCCGTCACCGTTTCTAAGTAATATTCAACGAACATTAAATTTATTAATAAAATTTTTACGACGATTAGACAATCATCATTACCTGACGCCAGATAACTGATTAAAAATAAAAATAAAAATATATTGATATTTATTTTTAATTAATATTGACGCGTTTGATTAATTTCCAATTGAAAATTTAAACAACCAAAATTAATTAAAAATATAGATAATTAACAAGATAATACAAGGTAGCTATTTGAAATAATTTACGACATTTTTGTTGTTATCATTAAACGACATTTTATTTTTTATTTTAACTATTTACACAACAGCTACGCGCATTATTGTCGCGACATGTTGCTGACGAGCCATCATCTTCAGCAAATATCACACATCCTCATAAGCCCAGTTCAATAATTTTCCATAAGTACATTTCTCATTATTTCTTATTCACTTGTTATAGATCATAAATATTCACTAATTATTTACATTATAATAATTAAATACTTCATTATATATTTTGCTCTTTAAAAAAAAAATACTATTATCAGGGAATTTTATACAACCGGGAAATATCATGGAAATGTCAGAATTTTGAAAAGTATCCGGAAATTTAATTGCGGCAGTTAAAAATTAAAAAATATTTAAAAAATTCAAAATTTTTAAGTGATTTTGAACAGGCTGTAACACGAAAAAAAATGGTCATACAACAAAAACAAATAAGGCTAATTGTAGCCCTGTGTTTAGTTTTTTTATCTGGTCTTTAAATTTTTTCCCGGAGTATTTCTGAGAAAACCATCGAAAAAATAAATTTACAAATTTTTGCTCATATTAAAAACGGTCTACAGGCTTCAATAAATTTTTTTCAATAATTGTGATTTTTGATTACTCCGAAACCGTGCATAATGAAATAATTTCAAAACCAGATCAAAAAACTAGACACTTAAAGCTAAAATTTATCTTTTTTGTTTTTGTTGTACGACCATTTTTTTACAGCCTGTTTAAAATCACTTAAAAATTTAGAATTTTTTTAATATCCCTTAATTTTTGTGGCTGGTATGTTTTGAAATTATTTTAATCATAAAATTTCTTATTAAATATTATAACTTACATATTTTTAAGATCGAATAATCAAAAGTAGGTCATGTCAAATTATTTTGAATGAAAATATAATAAAAACTGAATATCTTAATGATATGAATTAAATTTCTGAACCAGGCAAAATTGTGAAAAACCTTACTGAAGAACCGGGAAATATCAGGGAATTTTGAAATCATTTTTTTGTGGCCATCCTGATTTTGTTTATTTTTACTGTTGCTGTGAAAAAAATTTCTGAACACTTGCTAACCAAAATTTAAAAAAATTAATAATTTACAGAGGCCATAAGTATAAAATAAAATGAATTATAAATGCAAAAGTGCATGGTATTTATTTTTAAGTCCGTAATATATGTAAATATACATATATATAGCGTATATGGAAGCCCAAGTGTATGAACCTTCGTTCTATTAAATCATAATGGACTCACAATGTGATCATAGTCAAGACGGTTGGTCTACTAGCGTAGGATAGAGTGCTCGAGAGCTAGAGTCAACTAGTGATCGAGTTTATGTTATGTTACAAACTTGGTTAAATTATTATATACATTTTATAATAAACAGTTTACTTGGCTTTCTATTAATAACAATTACTCCATTATTTATTAAATTAATATTAAATATTAAATTTTAAACAATTAATTATTTAAATTAAATTTTAAAAATCATTTTTCAAATCTTGTCATTGAATTGTTTTTTTTTTGCTGTTAGACTTGAATCGAATTTTTAATAATCGTATAAATATAAATATACCCGTGTTTATTATATGAATGTACAGGCGTTTTTACTCCCACTTAAAAAATAAATACGCTTTTTTAAAAGACCCTATCACGATCTTTGAAGCTGTTTGTATTATAGAATTAAGTCTAGACTGTAGACCTCTAATCAGAGGTACTGTACAATATCAAAGTGGGAGTACTGATGAATTTACGGGTGAGAAGTAGTTTTATATTATTATCATGGATATACGTATACATATACATATATGTCGTATATGTACACATTATAAGACGTGAATGAGCTCAGTCGATAAAGAATATCGTGTCAAAGCGCATTCCTAAGCGAGAATTTGTCTTGCACGTGTGTCCTGTCGTCTTCACCACTCAAAGCTATTTTACTCTAAATAGAATTTAAGTGTATCTAGTTTCGTTAATTTATTTATTTATTTATTTTATTAACACGTCGTTGATTGTTATACAATATAGTATTTGTATTTATGTATGCTATATTTTTTATTTTATTGGATAATGACTGTGCTGATGTGAAAAATTGCTAGAATACTAAAAAAAAATTTTAAGTTTGCCCGCTGGGCATCTGTGATAATGAGGACCACTTGATATATTTTAGTGAATTGGTAAAATTTATTTTGACTATTTATTTAATTTATTTTCGGTAAATATTTAGTGCACGATGAATAACAAAAAAGTAGAAGCGAATTCTAAAAATGGACCGGAGAGCAAGCTTTTGTTGGATAACTCGCGAATGGTGGACAGTAATAATTTAAAAACAGCGTCGCCGACATCACTGCGCGGTATCGATGATATTTTTCGCGACCTACCACTAACCGATGACACTTCCTGTGGTATTGGACTTTTTCGTGGTCCAAATTTACAAAAATTTGCCAATAAAAAAGCTTACGTATTTCTTTACGGTGTCCTTGGATGCATATTCAGTGCTAGTTATGCTTATTTCAATGGTACCATTACGACTATTGAGAAGAGATTTAAAATTCCGTCAAAGACCACTGGTAAATTGTATAAATTTATTTTAATTTTTAAAATTACTGATAATAAATTTTTTTTTTAATCTTTTGTGATAAAGTTTAAAAATAATTTATAAAATATTTACTGTACTTAAAGGTCTCATTACTGTTGGGAATGATATTTCTCAACTGTTTGTATCAATTGTCTTATCTTATTATGCTGGTCGTGGGCATCGGCCTCGGTGGATTGCCGTTGGTATTTATACGGTAAAAAATTTTAAAAATTAATTAATTAATTAAATTTAGATTTTTTCTCAGCAAAAAAAAAAAAATAATTTCCATTAAATTTAGGTGGTGATATTTTGTTGTCTCACAATGCTTCCACATTTTTTGTACGGCCCGGGCGAAGACGCGCTTTTATTGACCAAGGAATACGGCGGGCAACCGCTAAACTCATCAAATAATAACAACATGAATTGGAGTGGGGACCGCGAACTAAAGTTTCTATGTCAAGCTAAGGAGAACCGTACAAATGTATGTGATGACTCTGACGGTAACTTCGCACCGCAAGCACTCCTTTTCACAGCCCAACTTGTTTCCGGGATTGGCGGCTCGCTATACTACACCCTCGGCGTTTCCTACATGGATGACAACATTAAAAAGTCTAAAACACCTGTCTTGATAAGCTTTTCTTATTTTCTACGGATGCTGGGACCCGCGATCGGATACGGTCTCGCATCATTTTCTCTTAAATTTTACATCAGCCCCACTTTGACACCCTCTATCACAACTACAGATCCGAGGCAATTAATTATAAAATTTATTATCTGCAAAAAGAGTTCAATTTTTAATAAATTGCGGAAGTGATTTGCTTATAATTTATGTCGTTAAATAAATTATATTTATTTATATGTTTAATTACAAATATCGCAAAATGTATGAGCAATGATAAGATTAAGTAAAGTTATTAATCACTCATTAATATTTAACTTATAATTAACTTTATTTAAATAAATTTATTATCTGGAAAAAAGTTAATAATAGCAATGATTAAGTTAAAATTAATTTATTAAATATTGAACTCTTTGTTTTATTTTTGAAATTGAATTAATCATCTAATCAATTTTTTTTTTTTTTTTTTTTTTTTTTTTCATGTAAAAATAGATGGTTAGGCGCATGGTGGCTTGGTTGGATAATATTAGCAATATTACTAATGTTATTTGCAAGTATAATTGCATTGTTTCCAAAAACGTTGCCACGCGCGGCGGCGCGAAAAGTTTTGGCTTTAGAAAGGAGCAAATCGACGGCAAGTTATCGGGAGCAGGAAAGACTTCAAGCGAAGAGAGAAAAAAAAAGTATTGATAATAATGGTGATAAAAATGATGATGATGGTGATAATGATGATGATGATGCTGATAATTGCAACAGTATCGATGAAAATGAAAAAAGCCCAGAAGTTCCAGCCTCGTTTGAAGATATGATTAAGACCTTCAAACGTCTTCTGAGCAACAACACGCTGATGTGCAATAATTTGGCGACGGTATTCTACTTCTTGGGATACATGCCCTACTGGATTTTCATGCCGAAATATATTGAAACGCAATACAAACAATCGGCAAGTGTTTCATCTCTTATAACTGGAACTGTCGGTTTGGTTTTCAGTGCATTTGGTATCCTGTTGTCGGGGTTGGTCATCAGCAAATATAAACCCCGAGCGCGTTATTTGGCAGCATGGAATATTATTGTCGGCGCTGTTTCGGTTATGGGAATGATTTCTTATGCATTCCTTGGCTGCTCGGCAAATGATAATCAGGTTATGAGTATTCAAGATAATAGCGGTGAATTGAAAACGCAATTTCCGTGCAATGAAAATTGTAATTGCGATTACGTTACATACAATCCGGTCTGTTCGGACGAAGGAAAGATATTTATTTCTGCCTGTCATGCTGGGTGTCGAAAAATTACGGTATGCAAATGAACAAAATTTTTTTTATATTTGTTATTAAATCGGTAACATAATAAATTAAAAAAGAAAAAAATTTATCAAAACCTTGTATCAAAAAAAAAAGTAAACTGTGAGCGAGTTATTTAATTATTTTTTCACTCTTGATTTAAAGCAATATAAATTTAGTTACATTGTAATCTTCAAGTTTTCATATCAAGTAAATATTGAATTTCGAAATAACAACTTAGAAATATTCGAGATAAAAAATATAAAATAATAAGTATATTTATTTATTTTTAGATAAATCCAAATGGGACTAAAATATACACAGATTGTAGCTGCGTGAAAACGAGATACTCGCGCGCTTCATTAAATAAAGTATCAATAAATGGGTCAACGTCAATAAATTACAGCGACTATGGTTCCGAAATGGGGACAGCGACACCGGGACCATGTCCGGTTGACTGTATGCACAAATTCTATCTGTTTTTGGCGGTCGTATGTCTGCTCAAATTCAGCGGAGCCACGGGACGGGCGTCAAATTTCTTGGTATCCGTCAGATGCGTAGCTGAGAGAGACAAAGCCGTAGCAATGGGATTCGGATTGACGATAATGAGCCTCTTCGCGTTTATTCCTTCGCCTATACTCTTTGGCTTCATTCTTGGTAATTAATTGATGAGCGACGTCTATGTAATTTTACACGCGAGCTCTATTGCGTTGTTGCTTAATATTTATATGTATAGATATAGTTATGATGTTAAATTATATTATGTTATTATATCGTGTCGACAATTTGTGGCGAGATATAATCATCAAGTTATGGAATTTGTGACACTTTAATATATTATTTGTGTGGGTGTTTTGTTACAGACAAGACTTGTCTCGTTTGGGGCAAAACCTGTTCTGGCACTGGCAATTGTTGGCTATACAATGGTGAAGCTCTTAGGTATTTACTGAATTTCACGGCTGCAAGTAAGTACTCTACATTTTATCTATTTATTTACTGATTGATAAAAATTAAATTATAATTTTTTAAATATATGTTAATATACACTGTAAAAAATCGGGAGTGAATTCGGAGTGATTATGAATTTTATTTAAATCCAAATTCACTCCGTCACTCGGGAGCTTGTTTTTTCAGCGGAGTGATTTCGAAAATGGGCTGGATTTTATTTAAATTCGCTTCGAAGTAAATTTCACTCTGAGGGGATTAAATAAATAAACAGTCCCCCGCTCCGCATTCACTCCAGCTTTAATCCACGTTCACTCCGTAAATTTTTACAGTGTACAGTTCATTTATTTTTTTAAAAATTCGCTTAATTTTGCCTCTTATTTCTTATAAAAATTTAAATATCCATCCGATTGATTCTTTTTTTAACAATACTCAAATTCTGATATTAATCCGGCCTGTATAATTTTAATTAAAAATATTAGAAAAATCATAAATTTTAATTCGATACTCAACATGTAATTTTAATGAAAAACAATTGTAATTCCCGATTCTATACACTGATTTCGTAATATTTTAAAATAAAAAATGGACAGAGTAATCTAATGTGTTTCATCACGGACATATAAATTTATAAATTTTATAACTCATGGTTATATTTTTATATTTACAGCTTTTGTAACAATTGGCACATTATTTGATATCGGAGTATGGTATTTTGTGAAAGATGTCAAAATTTTTGATGACGATATCGAGTTAGATGATGTGAAAGAAGATCAACAATGAGAATCACTGTAAAATATATTTTACCATTTATCGGTTATATATATATATAAAAAAAAAAGTGTTAGTCATTTTTTTTCTTTTTAGAGAAATTTTGAGTTTTTACTCAGTGACTTTATCCGTACCTTAAGCATCTGCTGTTCGTTTTTATCATTACCATTTTATGAATTTATAATTAATATAATATTCGATTAGTGATGTAGAATAGTGTAAGGTAATAAATAAAAAAAAATGTATGTGATAAAATGTTAATTAATAAATAGATGAATAGTATGAAAAATTTTATTTTAAAACAATAAATTTACTTATCAAAATACTAAAATTTTAAATTGAAAGTGTACAGAAATATTTTAAATAGATCTTATAAGGCAGTGGCAAACCCATGAAGTTTCGGTTTTCGTGCCGGCTGGCCAAGGTTTGATGTCGACTTTGAAAACTGCCTCACGTCAGAAATATTGGGATCGTTATGCAAGTCGGAAGCTGAACTTTCGAAACCGGAAGACGTGTGCTGAGGAGACAGGGGTCTGTTTCTCAAGCCATCACTGCCTGGTTCCGCTTCGCGACGTCGTGGATAGTTTTTTGATCTAAACCTTCTGGCATGCTCGGCCATTTCTGGAGAAATTAAAATAGATCCAATGCTTCGCGAGTTTACTGAAGTCAATGGATACTCAACGATCGGTATTCCTACTTCATTAAAGTCACCGGTTTTGCGTTTATCTTCAATTCTCACGAATTTTATGTCATCGGTACGCGAGAATCCAGCGAGCGACGGAATCTGTTTAACTTTTGTGTCTTCTGTTTTCGATGAAATTTCTACAATGGATTTGTGCGCATGAAAATGTTTAATTGACCCACTAGAGTCACTAGTTTCGTTATCTGAATCTAATTTTAAACGTCGATAAGAAACTGTAGTCAATGAAATCGGTGCACGCTTATTGTGAAATTCTAAACTCTGATCATGTTCATCGGTGTCATTATTTTGATCCGAGTCACCAGGTCCTACAGGTCCGTATTTCAATGGGCCGTTAACTTTACGAATCACTCCGGAATCGGTTATTTCAATTATGTCTGATGAATCGTTTGTTGCATGAGAACTTTGTCCACTTACTCCTGCACCAGTTGCGACTGCGCTAGTTGATGTTACCGCAGAACTAGAAACATTCGGCACAGAACTAGAATCATCTGGATTTGAAAGTGTCTCAAGTGGTATTGATCGTATTTGTGATGAATTTTCAGCTGCGTCATGAGATTCAAATTCCATTTCGCGATAAATACGTAATTTTTTACAAAAGAAGAAAGTAAGTACTTGAAATACTATTGCTAGTAGTAGTAAAAAGGTTGTTGTATATGACAAATAAGAGCCGAGATTAGTACTGTGTAAGTGGCACGATTGAGAATTTCCTCTATGAATACATGTCCAGTCGGTTATTTGCCAATAAAACATTTTCCCGAGTATATATGTAATGAATGTTGTCAAAGTTATCCAGAATCCTATCGCAAGTGCTTTGTCTTGGATAAATACTGAGCGTAAACTGATCAAAAAACTTGATATTGCTCCTGATGATAGCAGAGTGTAGGCTAAAATGGTGCTGACCTAAAATAGTAGATAAATTAATAATAATAATGTTTACATTTGACTTTTTATTTGTAAAAGATCTATTTTTAAACCTCAAAAACAATCCAGCCGATTTGACATGTAGTCGAATCACAAAGACCTTCAATAACTTCAGGGCTATTCGATGATTCAGGAGATTTTTTAACACAGCTACAGCCTGTGAATTTTTTTGGTTCACTTGTAGTATCGATGCCTGTACAGCCGGCGTGACAAGGCGTGTAAAAAATGGTACCTTTTTTTGTGTCACAAATTGGACGGAAATTAGCATCCTTTGAACATCGACAATTTCTATTGCAATATTCTAATAAAGAGAACCTTTTGAAAAATTTTATAAATTATTAAATAAATTTTTCTAAAAATAAAATGTATAACTAAGACTTTTGGAGTTGGGATTAATTTGAACATTCTTGAAAGCAGACAATGGTTACCAAGCTCAGGTTATAATTTTCTAGGTTACGAGGTAATGATGATTTTAATACTAAATAATTATACTGCCGTGCTTAGGTAGAAAGCAGTAACTTCACTTACTGCTTTTCTATTTAACTAATATTAAATAAACATTGATAAGGTATAAGGGCTGTAAGTAAAATTACTGCCTTTCTTCCTTATCACGGCAGTATACATATACTTGAAGCTATTCATATGCTCTAAATCTTTAATGAGAAGCTAATTGCAGCTAAAATCTGAGGTATAAGAAAATGAAAAGCTTACGGGCCACAATAGTTTTGGTACTAAGAATACTTACACAGCAAACTTGAAGAAAATTCCTCATTAAGAGAAACAATTCGAGACGATTTGCAATGTTAAGTTCCCATAAGATGAGCGATTCAAAAATATTCAAAGTATTCAAAAGCATTAAAATGTATTTAAATTTTTTTTTCTAATCGATTTCAATCGTTTTTTGTTAATAAGGGAATTCAAGAATGTCAAAAGTAAAATTTTCTAAAAATATTTAAAATTACTTACGATCCATCAGACTTTGAACCAAAAATAGGCGGCTTCTTACAATCAATAAAAGCCAAAGAAAAAATAATTGTTGCTGCTAAGATTGCAATCACAGTATTGTAAGACACTAGCCATTTGGCACGCGGACGGACTTTAGCGATTATAAATCCAGATGCGATAATAACTGACCCAATAATTATTGGACGCAAAATAATCGCCGCTATTCGCGATGTGAAGGGGTCGCTGAAGCCCAAAAAAATTCCCGAGGGCCGAGGTACATAGAAACGGGATTCCAAAAATAAGTCTTCGTTGTACGCAAAATTTACGATCGCACAGATACTAAAAATACTGGAAAAAGTATTGCACAGAAAAATTTTGTTTGTCACAAGTCTTTTCAGTGAAGAAAAAAAACTAGTGTCACCAAATTTTTTCGTCTCATCAGAAACTGTTGATTCGGTAAGAGGACTAGTGCGACCGGCAATGTCAAGAATAGATGCTGCGGCTTGCTCGACAACCTTTTGTTAAAAATAAATAAAATTCAATAAAAACAATAAAATAGTTAGTTTTAAGAACCAAAACTTTGAGAAACTTTTTAACCTCGGAAGGAAGTCTTCGTGGCAATAATGCAAGAGCTAATGCAGGAATAGCGAGCAGAATCATTAAAATTGGCCACCCGAGCCACCAAGCGCCAAATTGTTCACGATAGGATTGAATCGTAACTGTCAGATCATCAGCGTCTATCCTAACATATATCAAAGTAGATAAATATATTTATTAAGAATCAATAAAGTTATATAAATTTGAGTTTGAATTTTTTGAAAAAATTTCTCACCTAAGACATCCCCAGGCCATCAAATAACCCAATAGCATTCCAATTATTTTTACGGCCAATAAAAATCCAATTGGAATAGCAACATGTCTTTTTCGAGTGTTGTCATCCAAGTAAGATATTCCTAGTGCCAAGTATGCAATGTTACCCATACAATTAATTATTTGCGAAATAATAACAACTGTCAGAGTGAAATAACAGATTCCCTCTTCTTCTACAAGCACTCGAGCGAGTCCTGTTACTGAACAAAGCTCGGGATTGTCTTCTGAAGTTGACGAAAATAAAGGAAATTTTAATGTAAGATAATTTTTTTTTCAATATATGGGAGAGGATTGGAGATCAAAAATTTTCTTTTAATTATAATTTAGTACTTTTAAAATTATTTTCAAGCAGTTTCAGATTCCAAAATTTTTTTTGTTATGTTTTTGACGCTACCCCATTTTTTTTTATAAACGAAAAAAAAAAATATCAATAGAAATTGAAATTTGTTGTCATTCTCTTTAAATATAAGTGACAAATAAAAAATTTAGTACACGGAAAGAAAATTATGGGAATGGCTCCTATAATTTTATGAAATTTCATCCTATACCAGTATAGGAATGACGACCATAAATTATGAGAACACGTCCTATAATTATAGGAATGTTACCCATAATTATAGGAATAGTTCCTATAATTATGGGAATGATACCTATACCATTATGGGAATGGTTCCTATAATATTATAGGAAGCATACCTATAATAGTATAGGAACCATTCCTATGATAGTATAGTAACCATTCCTATAATATTATAGGAATTGTATCCATACTATTATAGGAATTGTTCCTATAATATTATAGGAATGGTTACTATACTATCATAGGAATGGTTTCTATAATATTATAGGAAGCATTCCTATGATAGTATAGGAATGGTTCCCATAATGGTATAGGGATGGTTCCTATTATATATAGGAACCATTCCTATAATAGTATGGGTACAATTCCTATACCATTATAGGAACCATTCCTATAATGCATAGGAATACTCCCTATAATTTTCTTTCCGTGTATTTGCAGGATCAAAAGGAATTATATATTTTTTTTTTTATAACCATCCCCATTTTGCTCGGTCTCTACTATGCGTCGTAGAAATAAATAATAAAAATCGACAATTACCAGAATAAAGAGATAAATGAGTAACATTAGTAGTTTCCTCAACAACTCGTGGAGATGAATGACTAAAATGCGGAATGATGACAAAAAAGAAACCAACACTTTGGATTAATACTAAAGCCCCTGTCCAAGCTGCTCTGTGTATTCGGTCACCCCAATAGGCAATAGGGAGAGCGAGAATAAATGGCACGACGCCTTCAGTAAATAATGTCATCCACTCTATTAATAATTACAAATATTAGTTATCGATTATTATTTGTTTATTTATTTATTTATTTATTAATAAACAAATTAAATTACCAATAGAGTTTGATGGAAAATTGAACCTCCTTGCAATAGTCGAACTGGTGAGTGAAAAATATGCCTGACTCGCAGCCTGAATAATTCCGATCCAACACAAAATCCCAACGTAAAATTTCCTCGTTGCATATTTGGCTAATTTAGGACAAGGTAATTGGGCGCATCCACAATCCAACGACTCATTAGGAATTGGGTGGGCTGGCCCAGATAACTCACCCTCCATTTCATCCGACCTCATTATCTCTCTTGCCCCCAAGACCATTATTCTGTTTGTTTTTAGTTTTTAATAATTTAGCAATTTACTAACCAACCAGATTTCAAATTTTACGCGACACCGACGCTGATAACACTTTTATGTGAGTCATGAGCTCTGTCATGATCCGATTCTAGAAACTTGGACACGTAAATAGTTAGTCAGCACGAGATCGTTTAAAATTTTCATTAATAAAAAAAAAGGTATTAATTTTTCTGTTTTTTATTGCTTTTATTTTGTCAACTATTCAATTACTGGTAATGATAACTTTTGATTGTTTTTATAGTTTTATTAAATTATAGGTGTGTATGGTACAGTTTTAAATGTAACATTTGTATAAAGACTGATTCACAGACAACGAAGATACTAACCGGTGGATATGGATTTTCTTATCTGAGTATAGTTGTAGATATGAAGAAAGATACTGATAAAAAGATAAAATATCTCGGTCGTATATATATTTTGTTTTAAACGGTGAATGAGAATTACGTATGTTAGTTGAAATCTAGAGACATTAGTCCGGATAATCCAAATGAGAATAATTAAGCCCAACAAACAATTACTCCAGTATTAAAACTCATTTTTTATAAAAATACTTCTGAATTTTTTTAAAAATTTTATTCGTTCGAAAATTCCTCACGGATTTTGCGATATTGAATAGATTAATATATATATATATTTTTTTTTTAATTAATTTATAGTAACTTTAATTAGTTTATTGAAATTTTAAATGAAATTAATATTTATTGAAAATAAATAAAAATTTTTTTCAATGGCCTATTTTGCCCCACACTGAATTTTTTTTATCCATTTGATTTTTTTTTTAAAGCATTATAAAAAAAAATATGTTTATTTATAAGTTATTTAAAATTATCGATTTTAAGTTCCAGAAAACGATTTAGAAAAATATCAAGGTCTAAAAAGTGTTTGAATTTTTTTTTTTTTTTTTTTTTTCTAAAAGAGTTACCCAAAGCTCACTTAAGCCATCGACGTCGTAAGAAAATGACGAATGCCAATTAGCATATGAAAAGCCCTCGGACTCTACACAACTGGGCTCGGAAAAGATATTCCAGTTACCATCTACTTGCTCTTCATCCGACACCCAGCACCCAGAACCCGGCACCCAGCACTACCTCGTTCTCCTACTCCCCGAGTCTAAAGCAGTCGTCGCCTTGTTCTCTGGCCAGCTTCGAACACTTGGCAAGACGATCACGTTTTTGAATATTAAAGGCGGGATTACACGAGCTTAACGCGCTAAATTTAGTCGTTTAAAAATCTGCATTAAAGACTAAATACAGCATCGTAATTTTTATTTTGTTCACCCCCGTTTTTTTACTTGGAAATAAAAAAATAAATAATAGCGTTCGTATGTGAGCAGCCGTACGTACTCGTATGAGTTTACGATGAAGCTTTCCATTAACAGAGTAAGTGGCCAGCGTCCGCATTTTCTTTGATGTCAGTTAATTTACTAATAACACTGTCCTGCCAATGGCGCCCAACTGCAGATGCCGGATCGCTTCATGAACTTGCTTTCGTTCGTCCTCTAAATATTTGTATCGTCAACAAAACCGTCTCTAGGTTTCAGCTAATGGATCAAATTTTGTTATTTACGTTTCCTTACTCATTAAATAACTCTAAGCTGTGACGCGAAAATAAATTATTGCGACTGTTACATTTTGTTAATTAATTTTTATGTGACAAAAAAATATTTTTTTTCTAAAACTCTGAACTCGATTATTGCGAAAAAATTTTAAATAAAATTTAACGAGCAATTATAAATAAAAAAAAAAATAATAATAAAGTCTATCGATGGCCTGAAATAAAAGTATATATTGAGATAGGGGTGGACGGATCTTTACGTAGGATTAGTTCGAATTAAGTCTACGAGCGTTGGAGGAACTCTAGTTAAAAAGCTCAAGTTAAAAAGAGATGAATTTAAAAGAGCTAAGAAGAATAAGGAAAGAAAAACTGTGTGCCCCTGTAACACTTAATTTTTCTTTTGATTTTTTAATCTCACGGTAAATATCGTCTCTTACCCCTGCACAGTTGTGTTAGTCCTTTAGTTTTAGCGGGAGTAAAGAGCAAGAAGAAATAGAGAAGAATGGGGGCTGCTGAGAATAGAAAGGACAAAAAAGTAAAATCGAGGGGGAGAAAACGCAAAGCGTGGTGGCCTCTGGAATATCCGCCCACTGAAGCTTCTGGAGGCAGTAGTTGTACGAAAAGAAGAAGAAGGAATGAAAGAAGAACAAGTTGAGGAAGCAGAAGAGATAGAAGAGGTCGGCGGGGTCTTTGGCATCGTTATTAACCGTGCGCCATCAAAGAAGAACCCATTTAAAAACCTCATCAATGCTTAAGCCCCGCGAGGCGGTTCTGTAAGAAATTAATCCCTTCTATTTTACGCCAAGGGACCAGAGTTTTTGGCCGACGAGGTAAGACCTTGCCTTTTATTGGCTGATACAAATGTTTTATTTTCATGAAATACTCTAGGATTATTTATATTTTTATATTTTTATTTTTTTCAAATTATTATTTTAATGGCTAATTAAATAAAACGGTTAATTGTTTTTATAAAAAAAATATTTACTGATAAAGGATTTAATGGATTTTCGTAATAAAGTATTGAGAGATACTTTCCAGAGTTTTTTATTCGATAGAGTATGTGGAAATGAAAATTAAAATAAAATACTAGTGAATGAAGAGTTTGGGTTGTGGAGTATAAAGAGTATAGAGAACAAGAGTGATGAACTGAAGGGTAATACGCTTTAAACTGTTAATAGAGTCGAGGGTGTTTGACCGTCAGTCAATCTCGAGTGTTGGGACAACATTCATAACGAAATTAATCTCCGAGCTGGACACTGCTCTACGTATGGGTATGACCCTCATACCCTCATCCCTATACCCTATACCACTTTTAACAAGCAGCCTGTATAGGGCTTGGTTTGCCAACCGTTCATCCTTTTATATAAAAGTTGTGTCGAGCTTTTACGTTTGTTTAACCGAGTTTATTATAAATAATATTTTATACTCCTCGTTTTAAAAAATTAAATATATTTAACTCTACACGGAAAGAAAATTATGGGAATGGTTCCTATAATTTTGTGAAATTTCATCCTATACCAGTATAGGAATGACGACCATAAATTATGGGAACACGTCCTATAGATATAGGAATATTACCCATAATTATAGGAATAGTTCCTATAATTATGGGAATGATACCTATACCATTATGGGAATAGTTCCTATAATTATAGGAATGGTTCCTATAATATATAGGAACGATTCCTATAAATTATAGGAAAGGTTCCTATAATATTATAGGGACCATTCCTATAGTTATAGGAACTATTCCCATTTTCATAATATTATAGGAATGGTTCCTATACAATTATAGGAATAGTTCCTATAATATTATAGGAATAGTTACTATAATATTATAGGAATGGTTCCTATAATATTATAGGATTGGTTCCTATAATTTATGGGAATGGTTCCTATACACGGAAAAAAGAGCAGTTGAAAAATTACAGTTCTGTATAGTAGTAAAGCGCTCCGAGTCCGAAACTGTAAAAATTACATTTTTTAATATTACAGTTTCGATATTGACGATTTAAACTGTAACATTTGCTGTTTACAATTGTATTAATTTTATTGCTACAACAAATTTCGAAAATTACAGTTTGAACTTTGATGTTTACAGATTTTCGCCCGGAAAACCTGTTTTTACAGTAGAAACTGTAATTTTTCAACTGCTCTTTTTTGCGTGTAATATTATAGGAATGGTTTCTATACTATTATAGGAATGGTTCCTATAATAGTATAGGAATGGTTCCCATAATGGTATAGGGGTGGTTCCTATAATATATAGGAACCATTCCTCTAATAGTATGGGTACAATTCCTATACCATTATAGGAACCATTCCTATAATGCATAGGAATACTCCCTATAATTTTCTTTCCGTGTAGCATGTTTGTATAACGTAAAATAAAAAATAATTAATTAACGATTTTTTTTTTTTCATTTGCCAAAAAATTACTTCATTATAATCAATGTCATTAATAAAAAAAAAAAAAAAAACATCATATTGATCTAATTTAAAATTTTCTTTTGAAAAATTTTTTTTCCCCTTGTTTCCCTGTACTGTGAAAAATAATTAATAAAGATTTGAATTTATAAAAATGAATAAAATAAGTTTTAGGTAAAAAGATGCAGTAATTACCATGACAATGACTATGAATTAACTTAAGGATCCTTCTAAAAGATGGAAGACCTTGGAAAGGTCTGACCCCATACCAGAATCGATGCAAAGCACGAGCGCTCGAGGATTATGAGTCTTTTATGATTCGCGGATCTTGATGAATCGAGCAAACTTTTCTTCTTCTTATCTTTTTTTACTACACTACTGTATGACTCGACTATCAACTGGTACTTTGATCCATTAATTACAATGCATTAAAAGTCACAGGAAAATCTCTACTCATTTTTCTTCCTCCGAGGCAAAGTAAATAATTATCGTTAATTAATAATTTTTTTATTTTTTAAGTAAACAAAATATAAAGTTTTAAGTAAATTAAAGTGATCATTCAACCGAGTTGCTTCCGAAAAAACTTGTACTTCTGTAAGCATTTTTATGGCAAATAAAAAATTATAAAAATCAACATTCAAGAATATCTAAAGACGAATAATAAAAACACTAAAAAAACTCAAGCTCTTTTTGAGATCAAAAGCTCGCGGTATCAATAATTGGAGGAAATCTTTTTCTCCCTATTCGCAGTTGTCTACCACCACTACAACACATAGACAGGAAATATTTTCCTGCACCCTCGTCTCAGTTCTTCACCTCAGAAAAACCACAGCATGAAAAAATACAAGCAAGCAATCAGGCAGAGACTTAAATGTACATTTGCATTGACGAAAAAAAATCTTTTTCGTTTGAGGATCGCAGGAATTTATTTATTTTTTTTTATCATCTGCTCAACTCACTTTTTACTCATCGATAATATAAAAGACTTTATTTCTTTATCATTATACAAATTTGTATGTATGTATAAATATATATGATATTTGTGTTGCAGAAAGCATATTTAGCTTGTATTTGAATCCTTTCGTTCACTTGAATTTAAAAAATTTTTTAATTTTTCTATTCATTAACTATTAAATTAAATGACGAAACTATGAAAGTATCAAGAGACGTCATTTAATTATTTAAGTAAATTAGTTGCAAGTACAAAAGCTTTTTCAAATAAGCCAAAAAAATAATAAAGAGTTGGCTGGCATCTGGAATTCGGACCATGAGAGCATCCTCTGGCTGACGTAGCTTCTTCAATTCAACGGTAAAGACTCAACGCGATTCCAAAATAAAGCACGCGCAGTACACAGAGGAAAGGGGTTAACTTCTAATTGTTTTGTTAAATGACGCGCAAGTAAGAATACTTGAAGGACTTAAGCCTCGACGGCAAAAGATAACTTTTCTCTCGTTTCATTCTATTCGTCTTCAAATATACCCTTTACTTTTTTCTGGTGCACTACATTTATATATATATCTATATTCGTAAACGAGAATAGAACGCGAGCGCAACCGTCTTAATTCTTAGCTTTATTCTCTTTAAGACTCACTTACTATCTCTTTCTTCTTTTTCACAATCTTATATAGATATTAGGGTGTCCGTTATTTCCCAAATTGGTTTTTGACTCTGCAGCGCCCCTAAAATTTTTAGTAAATGGTCCAAAAAAAAATATCCGACCGATATAAGCTCTTAATATTGATAATAACCCGTGCCACAAAGACGATTTATTTCTCATTTAAATAACATGGGGTTTTGGTACTTTTTGCAATTAATTTTTTCTTTGCAAAGCCAGTTGATAAATTGCAGTGGCATTAACTTATTTTTGTAGAAAATTGAATGCTCTACAAAAACTTTTTCTTTACATTTTTCGAAAAAATCACTTGCGTCAAAGTTATTCAAGGTCAAAGTTGAACTAGAAATAATTTTTTATTTTTTTGTTTTGAACAAAAAATCATCGTTATTTATATCAAAATCTATTGTTTATTGCCGAAAATATCTTATTTTGAGTATTTTTTTGCATCTGTCAATACTATTGAAAAGAGAAGAGTCGAACATTCTCAAAAGAAATTCCGATGAATTAAAAATTTCAGATTCACAATTACTTTTATGAAAAAATAAAATTCGTGCCTACGCATGAGCATGAAAGAGAAATGGAGTATCGTGACTAGCTGGCGTCGTGTATTGACTATGGTCACCCTGGCGGTCCTGAATCACGGTGATTCACCGTAGAATCACCGTGAACCTTCACCGTGATACTACCGTGAATCACCATAATTCAGGACCGCCAGGGCAATAGTCAATACACGACGCCGGCTAGTCACGATACTACATTTCTCTTTCATGCTCATGCGTAGGCACGAATTTTATTTTTTCATAAAAGTAATTGTGAATCTGAAATTTTTAATTCATCGGAATCTCTTTTTGAGAATGTTCGACTCTTCTCTTTTCAATAGTATTGACAGATGCAAAAAAATACTCAAAATAAGATATTTTCGGCAATAAACAATAGATTTTGATATAAATAACGATGATTTTTTGTTCAAAACAAAAAAAAAATAAAAAATTATTTCTAGTTCAACTTTGACCTTGAATAACTTTGACGCAAGTGATTTTTTCGAAAAATGTAAAGAAAAAGTTTTTGTAGAGCATTCAATTTTCTACAAAAATAAGTTAATGCCGCTGCAATTTATCAACTGGCTTTGCAAAGAAAAAATTAATTGCAAAAAGTACCAAAACCCCATGTTATTTAAATGAGAAATAAATCGTCTTTGTGGCACGGGTTATTATCAATATTAAGAGCTTATATCGGTCGGATATTTTTTTTTGGACCATTTACTAAAAATTTTAGGGGCGCTGCAGAGTCAAAAACCAATTTGGGAAATAACGGACACCCTAATAGATATATATAGTTTATTATTTCTTCTTTCATCCCTCTTGTACACTTTTATTCCCAATGAGTTCTTATTCTTTCTCACGATACGACTAGAGCTACAGAGCAATGTCTTTTCTCATATAATCCTCTTCTTTGCAATTTATACGCGCGAGTACTAAAAGCTGTATAGAGTAAAAAAAAGTTAAGAGTTATATTATACAAAAGAATAATAATATTATAGAAAAAAAAAAACAAAAATAATAATAATAAAATATATTAAATAGCAGACTTAAACCAACAATACTTAGCATTAAAACGCAGTCTATATGTTTCTTTTCACCATCGTTTGATGAGCAAACACTTCTTCTTTTTGCAATTACTTTAAACAACAGATCGATTTATTTAAATTGTCGATACTTTTCAGTGGATAGATTTTTTCAGGAAATTTGAGCGGGTTATTTATTGATAATGTTATAATAAAAGGGTGAAGGGGTTTTTTTTAAGTGCTAGGAAAATTGCTAAGTCAATGAGTGACCATAAGCTGGAGATTATTTGAGAAAATGGTCAGTAATGGGCACTTTGAGGAACAGAGGCACGAGAGACAGAACTACTTAGTGGTTGGACTAGATTAAATTGGCTCTTGAGTAATATTACTGTTGGTTAGCTAGGTCAATGTGAATTATGCAAAATTTATGTTTATTTACTAGATAGTGGTTCTGTAGAATTAGCAGACATTTATAAACGGAAAATAGGAATAACATTTAATGATAGAGTAAAATCTAAAGCTAAAAATTTCCTATGGATTAATACGCGAAAAATGCAGTCAATTATAGTATCGACATTTCGTCGATTTTATTTTTTATTTTCTTTGATTTTTAATCCGAAAAATTTGTAAATATTCGGATCTATTGACCGTCGAATGCGTTTTGGCGGACAAAGAGCCGGCTCGTTTTTTTGCCATATCTCGCAAAATATTTAAGATAGGAAAAAAAGCTACGATATCTTTTTTGTGCATTTTTTTATTCTCAACATTTTTGTTGCGATAAACTTCCCCATCAAATCAACCGTTCGGAAGTTATATCGATTTAAACAAATAAATTAAAATTTCCCAAGGATCTGCCACGACGTTACAACCGTTAGAAACGTTACTCAAAAATTAAAAGGCAGTCGTCTGCCATTTAATTTTTGAGTAGCAATAATAGTATACTTTGACATATCAAAACGGCAGCTTTCATAAAATATGTTTTTAGTTCGTCAAATTATCACACCTGTCACACTTGAGTCAACCGCGATCGAGCTTAACTAGTCCCCATCTCATGGTCGGTAAGTACAACAAACCAACTGAGGAAATTTTAGGCTTCTATTAAATATATATGGTCTTATCTGCCGTCCACTCGCTTTCGACTATTATATTATATTTTTAATTATACACTGTAAAAAGAGCGGTGTTAAAAATGGACTCATTTTAACTCCGCCTGGTGTAAAAATGAAATTACACCGGTGTAGGAGGAGTAATTCACCGGTGTTAAAAATACCGGTGTTAAAGTGGGGTAACCGGTGTAAAAACGGAGTAGAACCGGTGTAAAAGTGAGGTAACCGGTGTAAAAGCGGAGTAATATCGGTGTAAAAGCAGGGTAACCGGTGTAAAAGCAGGGTAAACTGCGTCTGCTTGGAGAATCAACTTTAAAAAATTATAAAACACAAAAAATGTCAGTTCTTTATGAAAATTAAATAAAAATATCATTTATTAACAAGTATAGTGATCGAGTAAGTAAAAATATTCACAAAATAAAATATTTTAACACCCGTAAAGAATATCTACACCGGCGGCGGCGTTATTTTAACACCGGTCTAGAATATTTACACCGGTGACGGCGTTATTTTAACACCGGAGAATTTTTTTTAACACCGGTACAGAATATTTACACCGGCGGCGGCGTTACTTTTACACCGTTTTCGGTGTTGAAATTTAACACCGCTGATTTTAACATCTACACCGCTTGGACTTACCCCGGTGATTTTTTAGTGTATTATTGAATTTAATATAAAAAAAAAAAATAACTCTCAGAAACAAAGAGACCGAGCGTCCGAGTCTAGGGCTTGGAGCTATAGGATTGAATAAAAATGGCTAATATGAACGAAGTAAAAAGTATGTGATGAGGTAAAAGGTAAACAAAATCTGTAGAGAGACAGTATAATATTTAAAAATGAAATAATTCTATCAATTGTTCACAAAAATCTACTTCAATAAATAATAGACTCACTCTTATCTGTTGTTTAATAAGCAGGATCTTTAAAAATAATAAAGGGATTTTTAAATTCATATTCATTTTAAAATAATAACTACAAAATAAAAAAATAGTAATAAAAAATTTTCATTATGCAACTATGTAGATAAATATTTATTAAATATATGTATCATTTAATAAAAATGTGCATATATTTTTAATTTAATTTATAACTTCTCAATATTTTTTTCGACTTATCATCACGAGCAGCTCTCTATTTGATTTGTTCATCCAGCCCAAAGTTCTATATAAAGGCCAGTAAATGCAAAGTCTATTACAAAATGTACTTGATAATCGCTTCTTTTATTTGAACCATCATATCATTTCCTAACATTTATTCTGTACTTCAATAAAGCAGATTAAAGGATACAAATATAATTTTTCGCCATGAAATCTGATTAAATAGTACGGTGTTGGTGTACGGGAAAAAAAAACAAAGAAAATTACAGTTTCATATTATAACGCGGCTTTTTAAATATATATATGAGACGCGAGTTTTGACGATTGACACCCGAGCCAAAGGCGAACAAAAGAGCGGGCAAAGCGGGCCGATGAATATAATAGAAAAATTAATTTTTTTTATTTTTAAAAAATGAATAATGAACTTTAATATTAAAAAGTTAATTATTATTCAAAGTTGTTGAAAATATCAATAACTATTATATACTATTAAAAAAAAATTATTTTATATATTTTTCGGTAAATTTTCAAAAAATAATTGCTCCAAGCGATTCAAACCCTCCCCCATAGTTAAATACTTGTTTGAAAGCAATTTTTTTTTTTTTTTAATTAGATAATGTGATTGGATGCTTTTACGATAAAGTAGTACAAAGAGTACTTGTTTTAACTGTATGCCTGATACAATAAACAAAAAAGAGTATCTCGTATGGTTGGATATTTTTGACAAGAGACTGAAAATATTGATGTGGAAGAACGAGGAATGGGGTTTTGTGATAATAAAAGTGGGGTGAGAGCCAGGCAGAGAAGCTAAATGGAAGCACGCCAGAACCAAGGGTTAACTCGATACTGCCCCCAGTAAGTGAATTACTTATCGCGTATAGGTCACATGTATGCACCGCCTAGATATATGAAAGCAAGCAATCGTTTAGTTCTACTGAGATCGTGATCGTCATATGAGGACACACACGGGCTAGTCGGAAGCACAGCAACCAGGCTGGCATTGCCGACACTCGTCACCCCTTTGTCCTCATGCTTCTTTAGCTCCTCGGTTATTTCCTTGTTCCATTTCGCCTTTGGGACTCTCTGTGACAGACACCGTCCTCGAGTCGTGGATCTTTGATGCTTGCTCAAGAAAATTCAGTTAGCAAAGAGCTTTGTGTCCTCTACCAGGAGCAGGACTTTGCAAGAAGGAACCCAGGGCGGGAGGGAGGGCCGGAAGCTTTTGCCTCCACAGGCATCGCCCGGCAGGAGCCAAGGACTTGGATGTCTCGGGAACGCAATTAGCTGTGCATTGGCTTAATTGCCGAGTGATATTGCTTGGATATTGCATTAGACCATTTTATAAAGTCTGTTCTACTTTGTAAAGGGTTAAAATATATAAGTATATTTTTTTTTATTTCTATCATTACTAACAATAGTAATAATAATAATAACTATTATTATTATTCAATAAGATTATGATGAAAGGCTCGACTCAAGTGTCTCCCAATTATAATTTCACAAATTAATGCCTAAAATAAAATAACAAAGACATTGTGCTGCATAATTTAGATATAAAAAAAATAATAAAAAAGTAAGAGTGTATATATGTTTAAATTTAAGTTGAGTTGAATGTCCTTTTACAGCATTAACAATACATGTTATATATCATAAAGAAAACTTGTGGCATAGATAACCTACTTGAGGAGTTAGCCCGCGTACATGCAAATTTCTGAATTATTATGCTGGCGCAGTGGCGGTTTTCCCGTTTCATGAAGTAGTGCCGTCACTAAGAGAGATGTGTACCCGGAAGAAGGGAGAAAGGTATAAGAACAAGTATAATATGCAGTCTGATGCGACGTGCGCATTGGATTCGGATGCGCCAGAAGTAGTAAAGTAGAAAACGAGCCAACGGACTAGGAGCTTCGATCGCATTTTCTGTTCCACTCTCTCCTCTTTATTAAAGATCATATTTTTCTTTCTCTACTTATCTATATATATATATATATTAGGTAGTAGTAGATCCGAGTGTTGGTTTTGAGGCCATTCGTTGCACTTAACCCCTACTACCATGGGCATGGCGGTTATCTACTGTCGAGTGTAGCAGCCACCGATCTACTCTCTATGGCCACCGGCACTTGCACCCTCACTCTCTGCGGCCAATTGTCGACGCAATTAATCTAACGCGCGTGTATCGCTTGAGGAAAATACGCGACCGCCGCGCTCGAGTGAAGAGATTATTACAGAGCACCAGAGTCGAGTGCCTAGTAGTTGGTAGTTAGTAGTTACCAGTGTAGTTGGTCTATACCAAGTATAGGTACTTATATTGCGAAAGATGAGATAGGAGAAGAGACTTTAACGAGTTTATACTTATTAGTATTTATGAGTATAATAAATATTATTAAGTGTCACATGTATTTATCATTTGTATTTAAGCTATTATTATTATTATTATTTTTTAATTATGCACTTTAATATATTCATTTACTATTTGTTGTAGTATTTTAATAAAATAAATGTAACTTTTAACAAATCATTAGATTTTAGTTGATTTATAATAGTAAATTATTTTTTTCAATCGAAAAATTCATCATTTTTTTTAAAGATTTTTTTAAATTTGAGGTTTCAAGTTCGGAGACTTTAAGCTGCTCTAGATTTTTTAAGCTTTAGTTTGATACCCAATGTGCCATTGTAATAAAAACGAAAAATTTTTTAGATTAAAATTAAAATTTATTTTATGGAAAAAATAAATTTATTTTCTAAAACAAATTTCACAGTACAGGGAAAGAAAATTATGGGAAGTGTTCCTATGCATTATGGAAATAGTTCCCATAATGATATAAGAACTGTAGCCATACTATTATAGGGATGGTTCCTATATATTATGGGTACTATCCCTGTAATAGTATGGGTACAATTCTCATACTATTATGTGAACCATTCCCATAATGGCATGGGAATAGTTCCTATACCAATATGTGAACCATTCCCATAATATTATGGGAACTATTTCCATAATATTATGGGAACCATTCTTATAATGGTATGGGTAACATTCCCATAATTATAGGAACTATTCCTATAATTATGGAAAGCATTCCTATAATTATAGGAACTGCTCCCATAATTTATGGTCATAATTCCTATACTGGTATAAGAAAGAATTTCACAGAATTATGGGAACCATCCTCATAACTTTCTTTCCGTATAATCGAATAAATATTTAAAAGGAGTAAAATTCTGTTGAGAAATTTTATTTATTATTCAATCTATAGTTTTTACGAAAGTTTAATCCTTTGAATAGTGGGTAGTTGAAAAGATTTTTCACGCCGAGTTAATTATTTAGCTCATGCACATCTCGTTCTTCAGTTTCTAAGCGGCTTGATGTCTGCTAAGCTTGTGAAACATTTCAACACTCAGATATAAGTATATACAGAGACTAGAGAGTTGATATGAGTCGTTGGTAGTTAGGAGTGAGTAGTGAGTAGTTGGTGCCTCATGTCTTCAGCGATATACAAAACGTCACAGCAACCCTTGAACTCATGAATACCGTATCCTTTAGATATACAGCTCCCTTATGACACAACAACCAAAGGATCCTTTCACAGTAGTCCTAATCCAAATTTCAAAACTTCATATTTGCCTTGTAATATTCGTCTATAACCCTTCTAATTAAATCTGATATTCAATACTCTTACATTTCATACATATGTTACTGCCATTGCACTTCCAATATAATTGGGAGCGGTCGGGGTTAAATGGGGATAAATTTTTTTTTTATTTTCTAACAGAATTAGGACTCACTAAAAAAATCGAAATTTTTTTTTTTAATTGAATTTAAAAATTATAACTATTCGAATATGAATTCCAATATAAATTATCGTTGTGCAATTTACAATCAGAACCATTAAAAAAAAAAAATCATAAAAATAAGTCCCGAGCATCTCGAATTGCTAGAAAATAATTAATTTTAATTTCAATTAATCAATTTTAAAAATTAATCCGACTGTCCTTCATCTATTGGACACTATGTCCATAATTTAGACATCTAAATAATTGAAAATTTTTTTTACTGTAATGCGTGTTACTTTTTTTGTGGTCCAGAAAAAGTTAACATGCTAAAAAAAATTGATATTTAAATTTGAATATATATATGTATATATTTATCTGAATGCTAAGACTTGTTAGCGTACTTAAAGTTGAGCATATAGTTATAAATATAATTTGTAACAGAAATAAGGATTAAAGAGCATAACATATGCTGCCTCTCAGACGAGTTAGAATTTAGTTACCTCGAATAGGAAGCGCGATATATCAAAGCTTTAACTTTAAATCGTACATCAGAGACAATACGTTTTGTCTGATCCTCTTACTCCATATGCGACTATATTATAGATGTATAAGTACATTGTTCATATATAAATGTCCTTAGAACAGAATAAAAATATCCTTTCTCGATAACATATACAAATTTTCATTAAATATACTAAATCTGATGTGAGATATTAATTCAATAACAATCTTTAAATGTCAAAGAACATGTGCTTAAATAATATAGCGTATATATAAATATATGCATTCAAGTAATATGTGGCTTTTATTTTTTTATTATTAAATAATAATTGTAATAAAGAAAAATACTTTGTGAGTGGCTTTTGCATGGAGTAAGTATGCAAAGCTCTCTTTTACGCATTTGATTACAGAGTAACGAATATTGAGAACATATATGGGGTAGAAAGGATCTGTAGGACGTAGGATGTTGTGAGTATAGAAGAGAGCTTTAGAGTATACGCAAGTAGAAGCAGAACGTCTAAAGGTTGAATCCACGAGAACGTTAGACGCGCCCTTAAAATTCAGTATGTCCCACGTGCAACCTCGTAAACCCGAAATTTATTAACACAGCCAACGACTAAGAGATTCGCTAAATGGTTTTCAATTTGTACTAACATGTAACAACACACATGCTACACAATATATTTTAACAGATATTTTATTATTTATATTTAAAATTTTTTTATGCTGCTAAACTTCGGGAAATATTTCTTTTGTCAATAAATTTAAATTTCTTATCCGTTTAATTTTTATTTATAAATTATAGTGTTTACATGAGCACCATTATACTCATTAAATTTCGTTTAAAATATTTAGTAAATAACTTTTTGAATTTTTTCGGGTGTGTCCCATTTTACCAAAAGAAAAAAAAATTTTTAACCCCTGTAAGAACAATATAAATTATAATTGAGTATTTTCTTTTCATTTTTTTTTTTTTTTAACTTCCCGCTTAGAAAATCGATGATTTTCAAAAATTTCGGGAAGTTATTGTTTTCACCCCGATTTTCAAAAATCAAGTTTTCATCAGATGTCGACGTTTTGAGGTCCTAGGAAGCTATTCTGGCTATTTTTAGAATGATGTCCGAGTGTCTGTATGTATGTGTGTGCGTGTGTGCGTGTGTGTGTGTGTGTGTGTGTGTGTGTGTGTGTGTGTGTGTGTGTGTGTGTGTGTGTGTGTGTGTGTGTGTACGATGTATGTAAACTCTTTATAACTTTTTAACTAAAAAACCGATTTGGATGGTTAAGGCGGCAATCGAAAGAGTTTTTTGGCCATCAACTTTTCTGAAAATTTCAGATCATTTGACCAAGTAGACTCGAAGATATTGGCCAATTACGAAAAAAAAAAATTTTTTTTTTTTAGTTTTTTATTGATTTCTCGAAAATGACTTATACGATCGACTTCAAAATCTAATCAGCTCTAGGACTTAATAAAACGCGTCGATTGCCACCTCAAACATCTAAATTGAATAATTCGTTCGAGAGTTATCGTTGGAGAAAGAAATGGTAAAAAACAGTTTTTTGCGAATATCTTTGAAACAACTCAACCAAAGAATTCAAAAATCTATTCAGCTTTAGAATTTATTAAAACGCGTCGATTGCCACCTTAAACATCAAAATCGGATAATTCGTTTGAGAGCTATCGCGGGAGAAAGAAATGCTAAAAACTGTTTTTTTCGAAAATAATGGCATGCAAAAGTATTTTCGAGCTCGAAGAGCTCGAAAATGTATTTACAACGATGTTTTTGAGCTCCTTGAGCTCAAAAACAGCGGGAAGTTTTGGGGCTGGCCCGCAGGGTCAACCGATGCCCAGATTTTTTTTTTTTTTTGTGGCATTTTTTGCAAAAGTTGGTCAATTAAATATAAGTACTCAAAAATACTCATGGACTTTATTCACATAACTATCCTTTGAATCCACACAGCACCTATTAACATCACAAACGTATGACATACATTCTTACAAGTTTTAACGATGTTAATCCCGCTTTAATCAGTAAGTAGATATCAAAGTCTGTTTGATCCATAAAATAAAATAAATGAAACTCTGTAAAGCATAAGAGCAAAATTTTGAATATATTCATCTACTAAAGCTTATCCTTTTGAACAGCTTAACCTAATCCTCAAAAATTTTCGCTCTTTTGTTTTTATAAACTAATCCATCAAAGTCGTTTTCTGACTAAAGTGTATACTGTCAGACAATGTTGTCATCAATTATCTCATTTTAAAATTAAATAATTTTTTATCATAAAAATTTTCTCAAAAAAAAAAAAACTTTTGAAGATATTTTACAATATTTTTTAATAAGAAAAAATTATTTAAAAATCGGTAAAATTTGAAAATAAAAAAAAAGTATTTAAAAAAAAAGTTTTGAAAAAGCACTTTGTATTCATCAAGCGTAGCTATAATAATTTACTCAAGAGCTTTCCGGTGGCAAATTAACTCCGGACATATTCGTTAGACCCAAGAGAAGTAGATCCGGACGTTTTAGACTAGACGTCTTTAGTAACGTATTTTTTTGTACCACCGTTATAACCCCACCGTGAAAGTATTCTGCACGTGCTCCTACCTCAACTTCTATTTCTTCTTACAATCTCTACCTCTTACCTCTCACTCTCACCCTTACTCCTTACCCCTCATCCCTTAATTTCCCCACTTGACGTTAACCCCTCGCGTTACCTCCTTCTTCCAAGTAGAATTAGCTTTTGATAAGTGGGAGTAAAGTGTGGGTGAAAAAAAAATAGACAGGTACAGAATAAAAAAAGATTAAGAGCCTGCATTGTAGGAAGTGCAGTGAAATGAGGAAATTCTTAGCCCAGAGAGGGATAGACTGAGGTAAGAAGTAACTTTTCCAAGAAAGTAGAGATATAAATATATATATTTATGAACAAAAGCTCGAAGGCGTAGCAGGAAAGCTCCGCCTACAAGCTCACCGTGGAAACGCCTAGCCGGCACGCCCAACGCGACGTAAAGCCACCGGAAGATCCCGGGATTGAGTAAGAGAGAGGATATGAGGTTAAAAAAGCAGGACGGAAGGTTTATCAATGCGACCTGGTCTTACTCGTTGCCCGTTCTCCGAAATGCCCCTGACGCGCAGCAAAATGTCTACCTCTGCACACCCGAGTTGAGCTTGCAACCGGAGCCTCCGATATGCTACCGAATAATTCCCAAGCGAATATATCCTGCATCCTACATCTTACATCCACACAGACAAATACCTCGTAAGTAAGCCTTTAACAACGCCGACAATGTTTGTACCATTAGTCTTACAATCCAGGATACGGTTTATTAAACCGTGAAGAGCTTTCCGAGCTTCCTGGTACTGATTAGAATTTTAATAAAAATTTTTTTTATAAAAAAAAAAAAAAAGAAAAAAAAATTACCAAGTTTTCATTTCGAAGAATAAAAATTTATATATTTATTAAATTAATAAATATGTGGGAGTAAAAACACAGAAGAAATTAAATCTTGCTGACAAAAAAGCGATAATAAAATATTATCATTATCGTAGAAACCAACCGGAAAGCAAACCGGAAGTTAAGTAGGCTTAGTAGTCATCGCTTTGACTAATCTTAACATACAAATATAAATATATATAGTAACAATAATTTACAATAAAGTATTTTATAAAGCTTAATATTTTTCTAGTATTGTAAAAAGTTTTATCAGACGCGTTGTTTAATTTTTATGTGACCCTCTCTCTGGTAAAAAAAAAACTAAATCTAAGACGGGGCGGATGAGACTTGAGATCCTCCCGCCAGCGGTGAGTCAGAGATTTCTTGGAGAGGGAAAGAGGGATAGATTTCGCGATGAGTAAGAGGGGCGAATGTGGCCGAATGGACGAGAGCTTTCGTTAGAACGTCCCTATCTACTATCCCCCGTGTTTACAGGACCTATCGCGATTATACTCAATAGTTGTGTGTATGTAGTCCACATATATATGTAGAGTCCTGGAATACTCTGACAGCGAGGATAGCAGTGAGCATAAGTGGGGTGAACGAAAGCGCACACGCGGGAATAAGCAGTAGCAGTAACACGCGAGTCGGCCCGGACACAGAGGGGCAGATTGGGCGCCGCAGCGCTCGAGCACGCACAGTCGCGGCTCGAGTTTCGAACTAAACGTATCGTTATAAATATTATTATAAATAATTACATTCTAGTAATTATCAATATACACAATTCATTCATGTGCTTGCGTGATAATAAATTATTTTTATTTTTATTGACGGATGTTTTATTTAAATTAACGGTTTACCTGTGAAGAGAAATAAAATAATAAAAAAATTTTTTACCAGCCCAGGATCATGTCAAGTTTTTAAAATTTGACGACGGTTTGACTTATTCAAAGGTTTTTTTAAATGGAACAATAAGTGAATTTAGTGAATGGATTTTAAACAATGTAAATAAGAGTTGGGAACCCCATGGAGACTGAAAATAGGCCAGTGATTAAATAGTGTTAATTTAGTGGATTATTAATTAACTAAATAAATTTGTTTTTATTTATTAATTGAACATTAGTTAATTTTGTTTGTTGTTGTATATTTGAATAAAAATAAAATTACTGTTTTAAATAAATTAAATTTATGTGAATGTTAATTTTGCGGCTCATGTTTATGAGACGAAAAATAATTTTTTAAAATAATTATTGTTGATGTAAGCAAGACCGGGCTCTAATTATATATTTGGGCGAGTTGTGTTCGTCAAGTGTCAAAACGTGGAATGGATTTTCAAAGCGCCATGGAGACTTTTGCTGAGGCCTGGGTGGCTGCCAATACCAAAGTTGATCCCGTACAGGTAATTATTTTCCAGTAATAAAATTATACATCATGAATTATTTATTTATCAATTTCAGTATTCTTTTACTCGACTCCACAGTCACTCTTTTTTTTTTTGCATAAATGAAAAATAAATTTTGGAGTAGAACAAAAAAATTATAGTAAGACCTTAGGGAATACTTTGGATAAAAGCATTCTGTTGACTATTACACAGGCGATTTACCACCCTCGAAAATTTTCCATCAGTTAGCCCGCGCATTCAACCCTAAGTTTACTATCAAGACGAGAGTAATAGTCACAAGAGTATTCAATGAGTTATAAAATCATAATAACAATTTTAGTAGTGATACCTATCGTGTTGTCATTCACCTATGGAATATAAATAGAAATAATTCGTCCAAGTTTAAAGTTGAATTGGCATATATTTATTTGTATACACATATATATTATGTATGTATTTATGTGTGTAAGCGGGAAGAAAAGAGAATGAACATACCGAAGTAAGTGAAGGTGGGGGGTCACGGATTCTGGGCACGTTACGGATGTGCCCCTGCCTTCTTCCTGTACGATGGGCTCACGGAATCACTACAATATCAGTATATATATATATATATATATATATATATATATATATATATATATAAAAGCGAAGTTTTATGTAGGTATATATGCCATATATATTTGATACTGGTCACAGAACCCGGACTATATATTAATATAATATAGATGCATCGCCAGAGCAAATACTACTGAGAAAAAGAGAATTAAAGTCGTTTGCTGCAGTAACATTTTCGCGATACGATATACGAGTTGAGCTTGTGACTGTTGCCCGGTTTGATAGCAAGAATTCGGGCGAGGTCGTTCAACCGGAAGAAACATACTGATCACTTATTTTCAAGCTTCTATTATTTATTAATTTTTTTTTTCATAATTTAAAAATTCAAGAGATGGCATTAAAAAAATTATCATTTATCCGAAAAATATCACGGAGTAGAATTTATAACAAAATTTACGGATGAAAAATAAAAAATATATTTTTTTTGATAGGTTGAAATTTCTAATTTTAATTATCGATTAAGATTATTGCAGTAATTGTATTTGATGAATTAAAAAAATGACTTTCGTAATAAATACGCTCGAAATAAATTTTTCAGAGATAAAAAGTTTTTTATTGAAGCTAATAGTTTTATTATTTTTTTTTTCGCTACGAAAAATAAAAGCGGTTTTTTTTTGTTCTTACGTATTAATGGAAATATTTTTATGAATAAAAGCAGTCATTAAAATATATAATTGTTTGTTTCTCTAAAGCTCATTAGTCAAAGCTACAAGACCGCGGTTTATTGTAATCAATAATAATAATAATAATAATTGTATTTTTTTACAACGTTAAACCATTTAAACAACTTTTTTAAATTACTATAATTATGAGCAAGGTTAGAAATTAAGTTTATCGTTACTGTTATTCTTTTATTTTATTAAAAAAATTATTATATTTTATTATTTTTATATTTATTTTTATGAATGTTATGCTTCAAAAATTAATTAATACATGTATTGATTCATAATTAATTCTCGAATGAAACGTCCTCGAATATGTAACTAAAGAATCTTATATGAGATCAATGAAAGCTACATTATAAATGAATCCATTTTAAAAAAGATAAAAGCGTAAGCGCCTGATTTATACTTAAGTGGATAGATTATGTAAGACGTCTCGTTTAAAAGATAAGTCATAACATATATAAGTGATGAGAATAATTGTTGAGTTAAAGAGTTGAGATAAAATATAAATTTGGCTGGCCGGGAGTTCGCTACGATCTAATCAGACCACAACCGTTGATTTATCTTTTATATCAATGAAACTGCTCCATACTTTTTTTGAAATAAGATATATTTTTTTTTAATTCAAGGGACTGGATTAACTAGTGATAGAGATAAGAGTGTAAAAGTGTCGACGGGAAATCTAAACCTCGTATAGACGCACCGGATAGATGAATAACGATTATTCTGTGTGGTTCGTAGGGTGGTCAAATAGCGTGACCATATGTACGCGTCAGTGTACACGTGGTCGTTTTGCGAGACGTTTTATCCATGAGATTCTTAATAACACTTGCGTGCAAACACCAAACAAACTGGATCGAATATCAATTTTTTTATTTTTAAAAAAATTTTTTTTCATAATTTTACTAATTTAAAATTTTAACGACACGGATAAAAGATAATTAATAAATAATTATATTTTTGAAAAATTCATAAATCAATTATTGATAATAATTAAAATTTTACCGATAATTACGGAATTAAAAATAATTTATTAACGTAATGTGAGTAAAAAAAAAAAATGTAATTTAATATTTTATGAGTCGAGTGTTGGAGGTTTTAATAAATCTAAAATAAAAATAAAAAATAGAATTAATAATTGATAGTTAATTCTTCAATATTAAATTACAGAATTAAAAAAAGTAATAAAAGTGGTTAACACATGGGGATAAGCGCAAGGATTTCCACCTGTTGCGAGTGGTTCTTACTCTTACATACACACTCTACGCCACAATACACATGCTTACAATTAATACCCGCTCCCGCGCAGTTTGGTTTTGTATCTCATCACGTAGCCGCGTATCGTGTGAGTTTATCTTGCAGTCTTGTCTCTCTCGGCTGCACATCATATTCAGAGCTGGGTCTGTATACGGGTACCACTTGAGGATGAGGTATACGTGATGATGAGGACAGCCTCCCTCTCCCTAAATAGTGAGCCAGAACTTGGAGTACTTTGAGTATTCGCACCTGTCCTGTATGACTTGAGATCACGGAAGAAAAAGATTTCGTGGATTCGTGAGTAACGAAAGCTGACGGCAAAGAGTAGCCGAAAATAAAAATAAAAAAATAATATGTAACGATGAATAAGTCGAAAGAGAGAATATAATTTTCCCGATATAATATCTCGAGTTGAAATTCTTTTTATATATAATATATTTATATTTTTTCTTATTCTGCCGTCCTTTTACTACAGTCGCATCAGCCTCACAGTATTCGCAACCGATTCACACACACACTCGTAGCGATACGAGTGAGTTAACATACAAGTCGCGCAAAGACGTTCGGAGGACCCAAAGCCACACGGGGGCCCGTCCAACGTGTTTTTTTGTTGAAACGACTTGCGGTGCTGCCGCTGCATACCACCGACGGCTCTGCGTGGCTCCCGAAACAGTAGCCCGTGCTTGGGTACAGTCGCGGCAAGCAATAAAAAATCTACTGGCCCGAGAACAAAGTGAGACACTTTTTAAAATAATCCGATACATCATTTTGTTAAATTTCATAAATTCCTCCACTTAATAACTTATTTATTTATTTTAAACCCGTTCATCTTTTCCACGAGTTCTTGATACTTGATTAAGATCAAAACGAGAATTGGTGTGACATTAGCCGTTTAAGATATTTAACAATATATAAGCCTGTGACAGTTAGGGAGTGCGTGCTGAGGATTCTCGCATTCTGGGCCCAGTTGACCCCTGTTGACATCCAGCAACGGCTTAGCCACTGCTCTGGTGTTAAGTTCACTCTCATATGTACATATACATTTATATATCTACATATGAGTACACAAATCTAACTAGTAAACTCTTTTCTTCATACATATTATATGTTTACGTGCTGTATATATTGGACACAGTTAGCATTACATATATATGTATATATGTATGTATATATATATATATACATACATTATTTAACCACGTGCTCAGATTTCATCGGCAATGTTATTATATATACTTGCAACATACAAGTATATATATATATATATATATATATATATATATATATATATATAATATTCGTGCTAACATTACTTGTCAGTCTGTACTCATATATATATACAGCCTACTTGTCGTTCCTAATTACTCCATTGCACTGAATTTAAAACTTCTCTTCGCTTTATATCTTCTTTAATACGTGTCCTTGAAGATATATTACCCATATATATATATTTATATATATATTTTGATTATAATAAATTTCGTAAAAAAAGATTGAATAATTTTATTTTTTTTTTAAATTTATTGAATAATTTTATTGATGAGTGAAAATAAAAATAAAATTTAATATTACAGAGTCAAGCACTGGCGCTGACGCACAAGGCAACACCGCCATCACGTTCATCAAGTGTGTCCCCGATCCCGAGGAGCCCGCAATCTCAGCAAACTGCACACACAACGAACCGTAGCCCGACACCCAGGCCAGCCTCGGTCCAGCATCCACAGCTGGTACACCAGCCATCTCAACAGCAGAGTAACTTGATCAGCGCGAGTGTTGCCCAGCAGCCATCGAGGACCGAACATCAGCACCAGCATCATCAGCATCAGCATCAGCATCAACAACAGCCGCAATTATCGCAAGCATTTGGAATCCATCACAATCGGCATACGAAACAGGAAGTTGATTCTAGCAGCCCGAAGCCCGAGGGCTTTGATCTCAGCAAAAATTCATCTGTTACCGGTGAGTTTTTTTTTTTTTTTTTTTTTTTCTATCACGTTAATCGGGTTTTCAACGAGTTCATAAATAAACTCCAATAATTCTATAATATATGTTTTAATCCACGCGTATTATTTTATTTATTATTATTATTATAAAAGTGATGGAATAATAATAATAATAATTATCATTATAATCGGTTTGTATTGTATTATATATATATATATATATTTTTTTTTTTTTTTTTTCATCATCTTTTGTACCGATTACACTGAACCTGGCTTGCGGCAAATGATTATCGAACTCTTTTCGTGTCGTGCTGGAATTTCCCGTCGTGTAATTACCTGCGTGCACGCAACCCTAAATCCAGAATCCATTCGAGAATAATTGAATAAAAAAAATATCTTTAAAAAATATTTAAAAAAAAAAGAGTTAAATCATTAAATATTTTTTTTTTCGTGTGACACAAAAAAGGGCGCGCTATTTTACGTAGACACGTATTATATGCTGAACGTGGATAAATTTTAGCCAGCGAGTTATGTGTCTGTATACAAGAGTTAGCATTATCCTCAGAGAGTAGTGTGCGTCGGATTTGGGATTTGGACGGCAAGCGAACGGCTTGGTGCTCACACACGTTCAATAATCCCGGATTAATCCCAAGAGCACTGAGCGCACACACACCCAACTGAAATGGCTCGAGTAACCCTCCAGTTTTACTAAATATATATATGCATCTACAAACATACATATTATATGTACATAGATTTATATATATATTTCGCCAGCAAGAACCTCGACAAAAATATATCAAAATAATAAAAAAAAAAGAACTTAATCCTAATTATTTATTTAATAAACACAACATACTGTTGTCTAATTATCTGACTAGACTAAACTATTCCCAACTGATGGTTTTAGTACATAGTTGGCTTTGACACAAGGGGTTCTACTACTTATACTAGATATATAGAGGGTCTCTGCTACAGTATACACTGTAACACGAAACTAGAAGCTAGAGACCAGAGACTAGAGTAGAGCAGAGTGGAGTAGACTCACAAAGCCTTGGATAATCCTACCACTCCCCAGCGATAATCCTTATGTTCACATTCGTTGAGCTGTTATGTATACGTGTGAGAGTAGTTGATATCTATGTACGTACATTTGGGTCCCTTTCTACTGCTCACCTGATGGATTATCGGTAGTGTGTCCTCTGTAGTGGGTAATAGATAATAGCAACACTCAGCCTAAAAAGTAAATGCCCAGTCACGTCATATTACCTGAGTGCATTATGGCCTACAGAGAATATTAGCGGTTTGATCTTGTGTGGTGCTAAAGGCTACACTACGCTGGACATGTTGGTAGTTGGTAGATAGCTATTACAGTTACCACTGATGTGTAGAGGGTAGAGTATGCCATTAAACATCAGAGAGGTGTAAGCGAAGGGACAGCACAGCAAGATAATCTTGTGCATTATGCTGGACGTTGGACACTTAACTGAGACAATACAAAGGGACGTACGAGTTTATGTCGAGACAGTCCGCGTATGTGGATAGAGATGGATATGGAGATGTATAGAAGTAAGCGGCAGAAACAAGGGAGTGGAAGATTTAGATACTAATCAGCTCGGATATATGCTGAGAAAATCTTATAGATGCATTACTATATGCACAATTCGCTATTCGGAAAGCCTATTTTATAGGTTCGGGAAATTGCATTTACTTGTGATTGATACTTTGAATACGGGATTAATTCCTTTGAAGAACTGATATCAAGCTGATTCAGTATCCAACAATGGTATATACAGAGGAGAATACAACATAAAGGTAGATTATAGTTGTCATCATGTAATAACATATTTCAGATTAATATAACTCACTCATTAGAAATAAAAATTGATGTACCTGAAAATCGGAACATTTTTCGCGCAACAAAAATGAGTTTTACTTTCCAATTTCTTTTTCCGTTGCGTGAAAAACGTTCTGATCTTCAGGAACATGAAAATTGACTTTATGAGAAAAAATAATACTAAAAAAATAAAATTCTTATACGTATTTGATTGGTGAAAAAATTAAAATTTATTAAGGGACGAATTAATGTCTATTATTTGAGAAAAAATTTCAATTATTATAAAACAAAAATCTTTAACTAATTTTTGATTTTTTAATTTTTCGTTAGGAATTTTAACTGGCCCAACTTACACAGCCATTTTTTTAACTCACTAATAAGGTTATCAAAAAAACTTTCAAATGCCCATTTTGCCTCTTTCAAATTATATTAATTCAAAAATTTCTGTCCTTTCCTTTTTGTACTCAAAATAAAATGAAAACTACTCCAAATATTCAAAAAAATTTTTTTTATCTGAACAATTTAAACGTGTCTATTTTTGCAAAAGCTGACTTAGACCTCCACTATACTGGTTGTATTAAAAAATGATAAATTTAAAAACAGTGATAGATTGTTAAAAATTATTTCTAAAATAAAAAATATTTAATCGAATGTTGGATACGAATAGTTGGGGTGTGTATTTAAATGGTACAGAAATGGTTGTGGGTGTGTGTGTGATGCGATGCGCCGTTAAATGAATATTCTGCGTTCCTGATTCTCAAGGGTCATTCGTTAGCCTTCGGTCAAGCTCGTGGAAACCATGACCACCATTAACATCCCTACAGTACAATGTACTTTCAGATAGATCAATAAACTTTGAGTCATTGTTTTAAACTTTACACTCGAATATTAATTTTAATTTACGCGTTAAAATAACAATTAAAATTTTTTACACTAAATTAATAATTAAAAACCGATGGATACTTTCGATTGATAGCTAGTAAATTATATCGACCAGTAAATTTGTTAAGTCTTAAAAAAAAAATGAATTAGTTGTTACGTTTGCTTAAAATTTGAATGTACGTACCAAGGGATGAATGAGTAGGACTTTATTCGCGAATTATTTTGCAGGCCTACCAGACGTATCCGTTATCAGGAGAGCAGATTCGATGCGAGGAGTATTCATCCGGATTTCCATTAGTTTCTCTTCTTCGCGTTATATTTATTTTACTCTACAACGGCTACGAAAATATGCAAATTAGGTCCTTTGTTCAATACCTGTCGGCTTATTTTTACAGCAAGGATAGTATGAGAACTAAGTAGGTCGTCTTTTGCGGCCGGGTGTGCACATGTTCGAGTGCCGATTGGTAAAAGTCAAAGTGAATTGTCTGCAAGTAGTTTCATGACCCAAATAAGGGCTTTTGTAGGACCCCGAGCATCAGGAGTACAGGACATGCCTTCGCAACAAGTACGCCGATCTCTAACCCTCATTCAAATTAAACTCGCCCGTACTTTCTATCTTCATTTTATCTCCCCCGTTCCGCCTGGTGTTTATTCGCATACACACTCAGTTCAGGACTCCTACGCGCAGAATCAAAGCTGGCTGTTTAAATTTTTAAAAATCCATTCCAAGGATTCGGGGTCTCAAACGAATCCTCCATCCAGGCAGAATCCTCCGCCGTTACCACCGCAGCTACTTTAGCCACATGCTTTCCTGCTAGTTGTTTACGCCTCAGAAACGTTAAAAAATACTTTTAGTTACGACATGGGGGTTCTAGTAAATGCCTCGCGTTCCAGTAAACAAACTTCAAGGATCTTTGAGTTCTTTCTTCCCTGCAATGTATTTTCCTCCTCAAAAATTATTTATCAATAGAAAAGATAGAAAAACTGTCAAAATTTCGAAAGTAAAATAATGATTGATTGCCAATTTATTGATTGATTGATTGCAAGTATTGTCAATGAAATAAAAATATCACATAATAGACGTTTATACGTTTGTATTGCTGTCATTGGGTTGTATAGTAAATTATGTTCTCCTGGGACAGAGAGGTCACACCGTAGTCTTACCCACATTCCCGTGGGATTTAATTTCTCGATTCGAATCAACCGTAAACCCTAACCTGTATTATATTTCCCCAACCCTTTATCGTCGCTGTAGGCTATGGTATACAGGGTCGTAGGATACAGGACAATCTTGCGGATAAACCAGTTTCTTGGTATGGCTCAACTCTGTTTCTATCCTGCTTTCTCTTGTGCTGTTTCACTTGCGTTAATACTTTCTCATTCTAGCTTCTCGGATTCCTGTAAACGCTATAGTGCATACAGGTACACATACATTTAAACTGGCTAATATATATATATATAGGTGTATAGTATGTGCGAGCGTGTCATTGTCTACTTGTACTACTGTTCTATGCTGTGGCTTAATAGTTAGCTTGAGCGACGCAACAACCCCTGCGCAAGTTAACGAACGACATGGATTTCCGGATCAAGGAATTACGACGCGCGCAAGCAAGCCTTAGGCGATTTAGAGGGGATATACGTACGCTCAATTATCAGGCTCGCATAAGATACCAAGCAGATGATGCACCAATTCCTGTGTTACTTTGTCCTGTAATAATTTATCTTTTTGTTTACAACTTTGTTATTCATCACTCTGATTTTACATCGACCCCTTACAGCTCATCAGCCATCTGACTCATTAGAGTAGATTTAATTTTATTTATAAACTTTTCTGATATTATTTAATTTTTAATTGATATTAAATAGTGTGTAATTAATGGTGTTGGTTTGTGTAATAAATTATTTTGTTTGATGAAAATTAATTTTTGGTAAAAAGTAAGGAGTAATCAAAATTTATCTCAAGCGAGACTCTAATCTTTTATGCTTTCCTGCTGCTCCAAGGATTCGATTATCCTGAAAATTTCTCAACCTATTTCCTGTACACCGTAGAATCACGATCCTTGTTATACACGCTAGCTACACTTTCTCGATATAAAATATTTTTTTTCAAGGTTTGAAATAAATTTTTTATTTGTTAATTTTTAAAAAATCCACAAAATAATTTTTTTTCAACGAGAAAAAAATTGGCTCGTAATACAGAGGAATGTTTAAAGTCATTGAAGAAAAAAAAATAGTTAAGAAGTTGAAACGAAAATTCAAATAAAGACATTTGCCAAATCTTCAGTAAATCGTTTTATACATATATGTGTGTGTGTGTATATTTATGGCATCCCTTTTATTTGGCTGAAGTATTAAACTGCAGAGGGGTTCTATGGGTTAAAAAAAAAAATTATATAAAAAAGACTTATCCCCTGATCCGGGATTTATTCGACGGGATATAGCCGAGCCCGGCTTATCCCGAGGGAGGCTTTACTGAGGCCCGTAGGTCAGCGGGGAACGAGACGTATTAAGTATTGATTTTCAGCTACCGGATTAAACCATAGCTCCGAGGGTTCGTTCGTTTTATATGTACGCACATACATTTATATATATATTAATATACTATACACGCATTTAGTATCCAGTTGATTCATTGCAAATAAATTTCCTGCCATCTAAATATGTAATGCCGCATAATTATTAAAATAATAATTATGTATCTCCCATGATTAATTTATAATTAGACGGTGACCGAGATCCCGATTAATGTAAAATAAAAAATAATCGAGTATTTTATAAAACACTCAAAGAATATATTTTTTGAGTAATGGAAAAGTTGACCGGTGCTGAATGTATAAGAAGAAAAATAATTTATATTTATGCAAATGTGTGTGCGTTGTATCGTTAGGGCACGCGAATAAAGATTGATGGTTAAAAGTATCTGCCGATGCTTTTATTTTATCTTCATGGGTCAGTGGGATGAGCAGTAGCCTTAACGGCTCCTGTTGCTCGGCTCCACTCAACTCTCATTCTTGTCGACTTAATCTTCCGGCTCATACAAAGCAAAGAGGGTTTCTCTACGCGGTTTATCTTTATCTCTGGTCTTTCGCGGCCGACAGTCTGATGAGGATATTCCATAATAACACTCAGCGAACATGAGAAATAAAAGCGCACGTATATTTATTATATTTTACGGATGTTGTTTTAAATGTACAAACTGTACAATTTTTTAAAAATAAAGGCTCACTTTAATTTAATAAATTAATAACGCAACGGTACATTTATTGAAGTCAAATAATAATTAATAAATAAAGGATTGAAAGTGTAAATAGAATAAAAATAAACACTAGAAGCGATAGGGAAAATAAAATAAATTAAAATAAAAAACGATGAGCGGATATGTCGATTTACATTATTATTTTCTTTGTTTTATTTTATTATGTATCTTTTTCTATTGGGATTTGCCGTTATACGGCCTTGGATGAACACCGACCACGTAAATCGTATTACGGATTATTGCGCGATCAAAAATATCCCCAGGGGATAATCCCCAAAGATGGCATCATTGTGAGCGTGGGATTAACTGGGCTGTGAGCTTTACGTGCGTGCACGATATTATAGTTTTAGTGCACACAGTACTCTATGTGTATTTATTTATTTATCCATACACATTTGTATATACATATACATATACATATGGATTAATAAGCGCGTGTGTGTCTATAGTATATACGAGTGCATTTACACACTATCCTTTGAATACGCAACACACGATCGCGATTTATCGATGAATTAAAAAATGTATATACGTATATATTCAGCCGCACCTCGACCTCCATCCCTCCATTTTTAATCTGCCTAAGCTTTCTGCTTTTATATATTTATCCCTTTCATTATATATACGAATACCAGTCGAATTTTTTCGCTAATTTTTTTTTTATCTAGAAAATGTCCATCACTTTAAGTTCAATTGTGATCGTAATGAAATACTTTTTTGTCATACATTTTTTTAATATTGAAAACAATATTTATTTAATAGGATTTATTATTTATTAAAAAAAAAATTCACGGATATTTTTTTTAATAAATGATAAAATTATAGAATTCCTCATAAATGCTGCCCTGTCATGGCAAAACGACGTATCTCGAGATACGCTGTTTTGTCGTAACAAAGCTAAAACGGTTTATTAAGTGTCACTTAATAATAGGATATCATCAAAATTTTATTAATTTTATTAATTATGCCAATAATATTAATCAAATGTGCGAATAAAAGAAATGAAAAAAAACGTATCTCTTTTGCATTGGAAATTAAAAAAAAAAAGAAAATAGAGATGAAATTTTTTTAAGCCCTCAGAGATACGACATTTTTCAGGCCTAACACAAAAATTAAAAATTGTTACGACAAAACGCCGTAACTCGAAAAGTTTTTACAATCGATTCTTCGAGTTACAGCGTTTTGTCATAACAATTTCATCTATTTATCAAAATAAGCATTAGTTTGCTATGATACAAAAAACGTATCTCGAGTTACAACGTTTTGTCATAACAGAAATTAATTTTTCTGTCAAATTGGACTCAAATTCTGTTAAAACTTTAAACGCGATTTTCTCGAAACTATAATTTTTCAGATACGTCGTTTTGCCATGACAGGGCAGAATGAAAATAAATAGTTCATTGGCGCATTCGAATTTATTTGTTTTATAAATAAATTTATAAAAAATAATGATTGTAAATATAAAAAAAAAATAAAATTTCGCGAGTGTGAGGCATTGAATAAAAAATATGAATACAAATGTCAGCATAAATTTATTTAACAACTCATAGGCCGTTGCAATTGTATATTATTCTTATGCAAAATCACAGAAAGCCCTTGGCGTCTATCTTTCTCTCTCTCGCTCTTACTCTGTCGTGTGTATTAAAGGATTAAGAGTCGTCTGCAGTTCTACAGGGTCATCCGAACGGCTTATACTTGCAGCTAACAAGATTAGCTTCAAGACGCATCGAGTCCACATACTTTGAGGATTAGACGTTATGCAGCTTTTATGCATATTCTTATTATAACGATGATATTCCTCAGAGGATTCTCCTTCTTACAGTTATCACTATCATATATACCATGTCTATAAATACATATAGGGGAAGGGGGGGGCAAAACGGGATAGGCCGGCAAAATGGGATACCCTCGAAATTTCGTCAAAATTTTTTTTTTTCAAAAAACTTTCGAAAATGGTCAAAAATGACATCTAGTATCATTTTACACTATCGAAAGCTAAAAAAAAAACATTTTTATATTTTTTGCGAAAAGTATAAATAAAAAAAATGTACAAATTTTATCGTACTACAAATTTATTTTCATGGAGTATCACAAATTAAGAAATTTATTTCTTTAATTAACTCAAGAACAATAACAACAATAATACTGATAAAAACTCTAAAGCTGTAACATTGGTAATCATCATAATTTTAACCGTTACATTGTAACTTTCATAATTTTGTAATATTTTATAACTTTAGTGCTATAATATCACATTATTAACAGTTATGTTAATTTTCTAATATTCAATATTTAATTATTTCTCTTATAAAAATAATTTCTTTGGAATGAAAACTAACTAACATTATTTTTAACATAAGTATTAAAATTTATAATAAATAACGATAACGATATATAACTGATTCATCGTTAATGAAAGATAAATCTCTAAAATTATTCACAATAATCACAGATAAATTGAGTATCGTCGTCCGAAACACCAGCACATGAATCATGAGCCCACCTATGACAAAGTTGGCATTGCGTCCAAGATTCAAACGATTCACTGTTCTTTTGATCACAGTAAATACAAAAGGCGTCATCTTTGTGCTGATTTTTGCAGGGTCGACCTCTACCTTTACCGACTGTTTTTTTAACTGACTTTTTTTGTTGAACATCAATTTAGAAAGACATTATTACATCAATTTTATTCACTTGAAAAAAAAAAAAAAAAAAAAAAATTTACTTTTTTTTGGGGTATCCCATTTTGCCCGCAAAAAATAAAAATTTTTTTCTGATGGCAGTCTAAAATTCGTTATATTTATTTCAAATAGAATCAAAATGAAGCCAATTTACGATATTTATGTCCCTAAAAACTAAATTTTTCGTTAAGTATCCCGTTTTGCCCCCCCTTCCCCTATCTAGATTTTTTTTTCTATTTATTTTATTTTAGGATGATTATAAATCGCATGTATAAATATATATTTATTATCATTAATGTTTTTCTTTATTACTTCACCGAGTGATTTTTTTTTTCCAAGCTGATGTCTGACGAAGAAATGAGAATAAGATTGTGGGGGTGTTATACTGTGAAAAGGGGAAATCTTATCTCCCTGTTCGACTACTCCACTTCAGTTGAGATACCGAATAGCCCCCTCCTTACGAACATCTACTTTCTTTACTTATGTTACTTTTGTTTATTATATATGTATATATTATATATATACATGTATATTCAATGCTGAGTTGTTTTAATGTCTTTCTTCGTGCTTTGATTAAGACACTATTCACTACAATGAACTAACAAATGATTATTTTTTGATCCATGCAGTTGATAGTTTACTATACAAATATATAAACACTCTGATAACTTTATTTATGTGTATATATATATATCGTATTGTATTTAATTTCAGGTACAATAAAAAATAGATTGACGGTGTAAGATTGTTTTGATAATTTCCACTCGGTTTTTTTTCTATTTCAGGGATTTTAAATTTATTTTCAGTGTCCGTGATAAAATACTCGAGGATTTACTTAACTGTATGTCTCCAATTTTAAAATACTTAATTTATATTTTAATAAAATTCCTACTAGTCAAATTAATTTTACCAAAACCTAAAGTTCATATTTTTCTTTTTTCAATTTTTTATTAGTTTTATGACTTTTTTTAACTTGCGAATTTAAAATTTAACTACAATAAATCCTTATTCTGTCCATTAAAGGATCAACTACTTTACCATAACGATGACGAGTTAGCCAGAACATTAAAATTAAATGCGGTTTTAACTTGAGATAATTTTAAAATCCAACTTTTCTTTTCTCTTCTACAGATGTAACCTAATTTTTAATTTATCCAAGATTAATCCCGGTCCTGTCCATTAAAAGATTATATTATTTAACATAACGCAGATAGACAAAAAGCGAATGTTTAATTATTAATCAAGTTGTCTTTAGTTCAGGTTTGAAGTTTCCGAATCACAGAATATATGTCGGCAGCTCGTTACTCCTTCTGTATTTCGGAGTTGAGTGTAACAACCCAAAGTGTAGATGGAGTAAGTGGTGGTTTCCGTAAGGGAATGCTCCGATGCGATTTCACGCTGGATTTGCTTAAGATCTCCGTTAAGGAGCCCTTCTTCCACCCACACTTCACTCTCTTACGTCGAACCGCACATCTAGTTCCTTACTATACCCTTTCGAGCTTGCATTTCCATCACTCATCCTCTTCTCAATCTTCTTATTTTTTAACTCCATTACACTAAAATTTAATTCGAAAATATCTCCAGTATATTTCTCATATTTTAAACATAAACTCCCGCTATCCGTAAATTATCAGAAAAATAAAAAACATCAATTAAAAATTGCAATACTAATGACCAAATTGAAAACAAAAAAAATATTGAAAGTACCCGAGTACTTGACCAAGTAAAAATCAGTCATTCATCACGTATTATCAAGACAAGATAAGACGCATTCGACGTGCATTTAAATAAGAGCCGATGAATAAGGTGCCAATGAAAAGTAAAAGACGTAAGACGTAAAGTCTGCGCTATAACTCGTTACCGAAAATCCAAATTAAGCTTCTTAACCGAGATATTTACGAGACACACCTCCTTCTTCTCCTCTTCCTTCTTCTTACTCCTCGTAGGAGTTTTCTGTCCTCACCTTCACCGTTCACTTGCCAGTTGGCAAAGTAATTTTAATCTTCAGCACATAGGCTCTGCCACGACACAACACGAGTGTTTTCCTACACACACCAGTCTTTGAGTTCGTAGAAAACGTATTACACTTATTTCATCCTACTCCTTCAGATCCTACTCTTATTCTTCCTCCTCTTCTTGTCCTCTTCTCTATACTAGTATACGTACAAGGGCTTGTGCTTAAACCATCCTCCCTTAAGCGCCTTAGACTATAAACTTTAAAAGAACTTTGTCTATAAATTTTCATTCTTTTTTTTTAGTAAATATTCATTAAAAATTTCTATTTAGACCTTATGTAATGTAAATAGCAAGCCAATGTAGGTTAAAAGTAACAAAACAAGTGAAGTTAATATAATAATAATAATAATAATAATAATAATAATAATAAAATAAGCAAAAAGGGTTAGAGTAATGTATATATATTTGCATTGCGTGTTGCATAGTTCGCGTGCATTTTAAGCCGCTTCTGAAGTCACTGAAACTGTTCTATTCCTCTCATGTATACGTAAATACCTCAGCTAGATAAGACATAATGAGATAACCTTCGAGGGCTTATAAGATCACCAGCCACGCGACGAAACCTTGTAAATCCCACTGGAGTTAGCAGCTAATGTTCTTCTTAACGCGTTTTTTCTTATGCCAGAGCATCTAGTTTACTGTGTGTTTATTATTAAATTCAGGCTATGACGACATTATTATTATTATTAATTTTTTTTAAGAGCATTGTTAAAGCAATAATTAAAAAGTTTTACTCCAGGATGCAGTTTAATGTTCGATAAGCTCGAAGCTCGTTAGTAAGAGGAAAATACCACGAGAAAGATATATTTCAATCTAAACGGGAGTTACTGCGTTTTAAATAACACAAAGAAGAGGTGGAAGGGGAAGGTTTATAGATAAAAACTTGGAAAAAAGTTTGTGTTATCAACAAAGACCGACATCCGTTGGATTAGCTTGAGATAATAACGCCTACACTTTCCTTCTGTCTCTCATATTTAACTTAAATATTGCACGACGGTAATGATGCTGAATAATTAAATATTATATTTTTGCTCGGAATGAGAGATTAAATGAATAATTCTGTCAACTATGTAGTACTTTAACCGTTGTTAATATAAGAAAGGCTTGGGCAAAATGAGAACTAGTAGAAAAACTAAAAAAAATTTTTTTAAATAACTGTCAAGCTTCTGAAATTATGATTTATGCAATTTTTTAAATTAAAATTTCTGGTAAAAAAAGTCGATTTACTCATGCGCTCTCTAAACATGAATAAGTGAAATAAAAATGAATAAGTGAATATTCACTAATTCTGAGTGCAAACCGAACCACTTATTTTACAAAGTGGTTCGGTTTGCACTTAAAATTAGTGAATTTTCACCAATTTCACTTATTCATGTTTACAGAGCGCGTCTATAATTATTAATTTCCTATTTTTGAAGTTGACGATAATGAAAAAAAAGATAAAAGTTTAAATGACAGAAACTTAAATACTTGGGGAGGTTTTACACGTCTTGTAAATATAAATGTATACATGTATTACAAGTGTAAATGTTTTATAAGGTATATATATATATATATAATATTATATTTTATATAGGGTTTGGATGTTTTCACTTCTATATACTTGAAGCCAGCTTATCTTTCGACGAGCACTGTCAAAGACGAAAAGGCGGTTTGACGGTTTCGCGGTGTTTCCGTAACAGGCCAACGGGGGAAGATAACGGAAGTCCGATAGCCGGAGTTGGACCTGCACCAGAAATGAGAAATGTCTTTGGAGCCCTTTTTTTTCTTTCCTTTATTTTCCAGCAAAGTTTTTATAAAGAAAATAAAGTAAAGATTTAAGATTTTCAACCGATAAACTTTTTTAATTTCCATCCCTATCATTTTTTAATTGATGTTTTAAAAATAATTTAATAAAATCTTTAAACATTTTATTCTTTGACGTAATAAACTACAAATCTTAATTTATAATGCCGTAAATTTAAACCAACTAAAAATCATTTAAGGCTTTTTTTTCTAGAGAATTCCATACAAATATCGTTTGTAGCTGAATTGTACAATAATCTTTGATCCCAAGTCCTGGGTCCTAGGTAATTTAGTTTTAGCAATAAAGCTTATATATTTTCTTATTGAATAAGAATTACTTTATTACGGATAATCTTTATCTGTCCCTCGTCGTAAATGATCTTCTTAAATTGCCTCTAAAACTCCGGATTGGGTTTTATGGTCAAATTTTCCAGTCTATTGTAAAATAAGTTTGTTTCTAAATATTTGTACAGATTAACAATTTTAAGTTAGTTCATATACTTTACTTTCTTCTGCTTTCAACAGCTGGTCAGTTTTCTCTAACTGATTATCAACAATTTTTACAAACGTAAATTTCCCCTTCTCATTTCACCAAAAGCTACAACAGAATTATCGAAAATCTTACATACTCATTTTCAAACTCTCTTTCTGCTCAAGAACTCGTCCAGAACATTTCGAGATCTAAAAGGTTATTATTTTTTTTTTTTAAATTTAACACATTCAGTTTAGCTCAGTCTCGAGTGTTGACTATCAGTGACAGTGTTTTTAAAAATTTAACATACCCATGAGCTTTGAAATAAATTTTAAAAAATGTGTTGTGGTTATTAATAAATGGTATTTGTGGTGATATTAATATAATTTAAAAATCTAAGATGATATTTTTGTAATAATACCTGTCTTAGGATGAAATTAACAGGTAGCTAAGACTTAATAACAGCGAATAGACAATTTAGGTACAGGGCAGACGATAGTTGCCTTAATGAAAACTGTACATCCCTAGATTAGAGTAGCCCCTATCTAAACTATGGAGGCTCTGGAGTCCAGAGCGGTCAGCTTCCTCGTGGCCAGTGCTCCCTTAATTCTACATCTATGCTCTCTCACTATCAACTACAACTTCTGGCTGCATTAAGACTTAATATCCAACGAACATCGAGTATAGCCTCGTAAATCCTTTGTTTTACGCACGTGGTATAGTTCATTTAATTAAAATTTATTTTCACTTAAAAAACATGATCCAACACTGATAAAAAAGTTGACTTGATTCCAGAGAAAAAATTCTTGAACCAAGAGAAATTTACTCGACCCAAGAATGATTTCTTGGCTCAAGAAAATTATTTTCTTAAAAATGGAATTCTTAGTCCAAGACTTTTTCTCTTGAATCAAGTCAACTTTTTTTACCAGGGAACAATTCAAAGTTGATAATAGTTAAGTATTTAATTTTTTATAAAAATAAAAGTTAACGAGTAGTCTGAGATGGGTAGAATAGAACAAAGCATCAATAGCACTTTGAAATTCTCCTCGAAATTTCTCATCACATCGCACTCCTTTCCGCAAATCTTACACTTGTCCTTGTCTTCACAATTCTCATCCCCTCAGCGACTCACTTGCTCTGATTCTTAGTAAAGAGAAATCTGGGATTAGGGGTGTACCGACATTGCCACTATAAGCGACTACTCGTCCGAGTAAGAGTGGGATATAAACTCGAGTCAGGGTTAAATAAGGATCGCGTCCATTGTACCGGCCGCTTACCTCCCATTGTTCCGCGATACGTATTTTGCGCTTTCGCTTAACCGACGAGTGGATCTGCATACGTTTTAACACGAGGGTTACACATTTATGAGAATTTACCAACTCGGAATAGAGAACCGAGTATCAGAAGTTCAACAGAGTTGAGCTTTTGTCATTTCATCATTTTAGTATTTAATTTGCATTTCTAAATTTCGAGTTCCGAAAAACTTGACATATTTTTTTTTGTTTTTAGGTAAAAGTCCGGTACCAGTACATTGTATAGTTGAATCAATTCATAGTATTGTTGATAATCGTATTAATTTACGTGAAAAGTGGCCAAGTCCTCATATAGAAATCGATACTTATGTCATCATTCCAGCATCAGTGCCATTCCAGGTAAATTTTATCTTTCAAATTGATAAATATCAAATTGTTATATTATAAAATACATAAATTTTATACAGGATTTAGTGGGAGAGGCATTAGTCCGCTTAGGATATCCCACGGACATGATACCTAGTGCACGTGGCAGCATAATTGTTAAGAACTGGCGTCCACTACCAATGGAAAGTGTTGCCGACGAGCCAACTCGGACCGTTGCTGAAATTCTGTCAGAGCTAACGACCGTCTCGACATTGAGAATCCAAATATACAGATCTCGACCTCCGCCAGCGAGTCCAGCGGCCGAAATAAAAGACAAACTTCTGAGGCTTCTGCTCCTTCACAGCCATGCGCTGCTGATCTCCGCAGGATGTCCTCTGGACGAGGTAATTCCATTTTATTTTATATTTTTAACCATCGTCATCGGCGTCTTCTTCGAGTCAATCCCTCACTTAAAAAATCACCCATTAATGTAACCTCAATGCTCGAGAAAATGCAAATACTGTAGAGTCCTCAGTGTTTCCCATTACTACCAAGTTCTAATCTCATTAACAAGTCCTTCTTGTATAATTCTTCAGCAGACTTGTTAATCCTCGGTATGCTCCATCACCTTTTTCCATCATCACGTCACTAAATTAACTTAAACATCTTCCCTTCATCATTTAATTCAACTTCTCCGAGTAAAATAAAATATTTTCACTAAGGATTTATTTTTTATTTTATCACTAAAAATACACAATTACACGGAAAAAAATAAATAGGTGCTGCAACAGGACGCCGTCCTGTTGCTGCAACAGGATTTTCATGTTGTAGCAACAGGACACATCCTGTGGGAGCAACAGGACAAAATCCTGTTGCAACAACAGGATTTTATCCTGTGGGAGCAACAGGACAAAATCCTGTTGCAGCGACAGGATTTTTCCTGTGGAAGCAACAGGATTTTATCCTGTTGTGGCAACAGGACTTTTCCTGTTGTAGCAACAGGACTTTCCTGTGGAATCAACAGGACATTTCCTGTGGAATCAACAAGATAAGAAACTGGTTTCATGTACATACGGAGTTTTGAGATTAAAATCAATTTCTATTTAGTTAAAATTATTTTTATATCAATTTCAATATGAAAAAAATCCAAATTTTGAAAAAATCAAGACTAAAAAAAATTGAAATTTTCAAAAAAAATTTTTTCATCAGCTTAAAAAATGGCTGCGTGTACTTATGTACGCGCGTGAGAAGTTGTACTTCTTTGGCATCATTAAAAAATATATATATATATATATATATATATATATATATATATATATAGGAGAGAGGGAAGGCAAAACGGGGTACCCCAAAATAATAATTTAAAAAAATTTATATTTTAAATGGTTTTTAAACATTCCAAAATCACTTTTGTAAATATAATTGAGCGTTATTTAAAATTTTTTTTGTAAAACTTTTTAAAAAATCGACCGCAGTCGAAAAATATTAATGACTTCTGTTTTATGATAAAAACTATTAAAAATTTGTTTTTTTTTGTTCTTTTGTATACAATAGTCATGTAAAATGTAATTTTTCTTTATGTTAATTACTTGCAAAAAAGCTTAACTTTATCAAATTCATTTAAAATCCAGAAATTTTTTTTTATCTTTTTTAAGAGGTACCCCATTTTCCCCGCAAAAATAAAAAATTTTATTTTTTTAACGGTAACTGACAATTTTTTCTATTTACTTTAAATATCATTAAAAAAAAAAAAAGTTTAGCGTATTTGAGTCCTCGAAAACTTAGTATTTCCTTAAGTACCCCGTTTTACCCCTCCCACCCCTATAAAACCAGAGATTTTTTTTTATGTAAATTTTAATTTATTTTCCAACTTCGAAATTTTATCCTAGGGACAAAAACAATTGGTGCATAAAACTAGTTTCTCATCCTATTAATTCCACAGGAAATGTCCTGTTGATTCCACAGGAAAGTCCTGTTGCTACAACAGGAAAGTCCTGTTGCTACAACAGGAAAAGTCCTGTTGCCACAACAGGATAAAATCCTGTTGCTTCCACAGGAAATATCCTGTCGCTGCAACAGGATTTTGTCCTGTTGCTCCCACAGGATAAAATCCTGTTGTTGCAACAGGATTTTGTCCTGTTGCTCCCACAGGATGTGTCCTGTTGCTACAACATGAAAATCCTGTTGCTGCAACAGGATTTTATCCTGTTGCACCCACAGGATGTGTCCTGTTGCTGCAACAGGAAAATCCTGTTTCATTAGCAGGACAAAGTCCTGTCGAACCAACAGGACGGCGTCCTGTTGCAGCGCCTATTTATTTTTTTCCGTGTAGATAATTATTTATCTTAAGCATAACTTAACTTAAAACAAAGTCAATTCTTATCATCTTAATATTTATATAATTTATGTCTGGACGTATTTCACGTTTGGATAGAACGTCAGTACATAAGATACAGCCCCAGTGAATAAGGAAGATCTCATAGCCGGAGCGTATGATAGGATTACCCTTTACTCAAGTAAAGCAAATTCGTGGCAGCCTTCATCAAAAGCCCCCACGATATATCGGCCAAAGTGGTGTGAGCTGAGCCCAGGGGTAATGGCCGGGGAGGGGCTCAGGCGCCAGGAGAAGTAGAGTAAAGGGTGTAGATATATAGTGCCCCGAAAAACCCCCTTTAACTTGAGTATTATCTAAGTGCACCTCTTTGAAGATCTCCCCACCCACAGACTAACTTTAATGCCGTTCAGGTTGGTCTATGATTACCAATTTTCTCTGACAGACGTTTCTCGTTGCTAAAATATACACAGCCAGCCAATATCCCTCTCGAGCATCCGTAAGCCAGCAAAGTCTCCTTTTCATCCTGATGCACATTATCATCCACGCTTACACTAGTATTATTTATTTATATTAGATAATCTGCCGAAGGACTTGGCCTCGTAACTTTTTTATTTAATTTAATTTTTTTATGTACTCAGCACTTTTGTCCCTCTTAAATAACATAAATCCAGTGTAGTTTGATTTGGATTTAGAGCGTGATTTATTGGCTGTTGGAGTTACATTTTTTATATGAATTGTTTGATGAAGAGAGTTGTTGAGGATGATGATGATGATGATGATAATAGTAAATGTAGTAAATCAGGCTGAAAGTCATTGTGAGATAAGCCGTCTCCGAGCGTCTCCGTACCACTGTTTACAAACTTATTTTTTGAGATACGGTATTTAATTATTTTATAAATACCCGAGACAGTCATAATTGTAATATTATTTGAGACAATGGATATCATGCTGCTTTGGCGAAGATGATTAACAAGAGCTCGTAAATCATAATGAATTATATTTTAATGTCTATAATTATTTTATTTAAATAATAATAATAATTATTATTATTATTGTAATTATGTGGGGAGTGAAAGACATGCTACTGAGTAGATACAGATCCAAAAGATTACCTCATTAAGAGGCGTCAGGTGTAATCCTACTGACGTAAAACTATTTGTTCTTGTAAATCACGATGATAAGGTTACGCAGTCGTCGCTATTTAAACGAATAAAACTTTTCCATAATCTTATGACAAATCATCATCTCTTGGCTTGTCACTTGTCTCCATTGTCATTTATACTGAATTTTTATAACACTTGTTATTTATTTTAAAATAATTTATAAATTTTATAATTTACCATTTAATACTTTTTTTTTTATCTCAAATTTTTAATTTATTTTCAGATGACACTATCATCGCTGTGTCGCGGTGGAGGTGAAGTGACGGAAGACACTCGGCGCAGTTTTGAATCATGGATCCAGCAGCAGCAGTTGCCAGGTTTGGGGCCACCGCCCCCGAATTCGCTGCTGACTGGCTGCAATAACAATCGTCAGCTGCATAATCAAAGCCCGCTGGACACGGGGGGAGGCGTGGGGCCACCCCACCCACATGGACATCATCCCGCTATGCTCCCTTACTCACACAAAACCCGAATGCGAACGAGTTTTGATCCCGAGCTCGAACTGCCGAGATTGCAACGCTGGTTCGCGGAGAACCAACACCCCTCGCGCCAGCAGATTCAGCGATACGTCGTGGAATTGAACTCACTGGAGTCCCGCCGCGGGCGGAAGCCGCTGGATGTTAATAATGTTGTATATTGGTTTAAAAATGCGCGGGCTGCACAAAAGAGGGCTGAGAACAGGGGAATTAATGGGTACAGTCCGCCAGGATTGAGTCCACGTGGTGCTAGTATTGTTAGCGAAGACTGCTCGGATGAGGAAGATGATTCTAGGCATCAGGTAAAATTTTTAAAAATTATCTTTTCAATTCCGACAGCCTTCTAGTATCATGAAAAAATACTTGTTACGTTTTATTCAAATATTTACTTACTTTCCTATCAAAGGACGTAAAATTAATTAAATTATGTCCATTAAAAAAAGTCTATTTGATAGAAAATATTTTTTAAATTTACAGTCAAATTCAGAATCACCATGCCTCGCAGGCAGTCCACCAGTAGTAGGTCCACTGTCTCTGACAACCCGCTCAGAAGATCGAATGGTGGTTCCAACATCGACTCCGACCCCCGCAGCAACAGCAACATCAACCCCTCTGGTAAAACGCGAAGACGATTCTGCGACAAGGGTTTCATCGGGTTCAGACGACGAGGGCTCACCACCCGGAGTTCCTACGACACCAATACCTCCGGGATTTTCATTAGTGCCCAGTCCGATGTTCGGCCACAGCATCATGTACATGTCCCACTACCTCCCAACACGGGGAGGACCTGCCGGCTGTCCTGCCAGTTTGCTAGACGAGCGGAGAAAGAGGAACAGAACATTCATCGATCCCGTTACCGAAGTTCCAAGACTTGAGAATTGGTTCGGACACAACACTCACCCCAGCCACGCGGTAGTTATTCATTTATTTATCATTCACTCGTTTATTTATTTAAATATTATTATTGTTATTTTTATAGTTGATACTAAAATATACCGAAGAATTAAATCGAATGCCATACCGTCAAAAATTTCCACGTCTCGAGCCAAAGAATGTGCAATTTTGGTTCAAGAACCGTCGGGCCAAGTGCAAGCGTCTAAAGATGGCATTATTTGAAGGGGAGTCGCCTCAACCACATCCTTACGCCCACGCAGATTAATTTTAATAAATTAAATTTTCAATCAATTATAAATATCAAAATTATTTAAACTCAATAAATAACTCAATAAATAAGATTTAAATAAAGTTTTTAAAGTGAGATTATCAGAGAGTCATTGATGCTCTCATATAGGCAACCTAGTCCTACAACGATTGTAATACGCAAAGTTTTAAAAAAATAATTAATTAATCAATTGACTAATTGAAGTTGACAAAGCTAAATAAAAAGGTTATCGTTAATTATTAAATGTAATTAAAATAATGAGGCTGTAATTTAATTGTAATTACGTTAGCATTGCTCGTTATAATTATTAATATGTCGTTACTAGCATTTATTAATCAGCATAATAGTGATAATAAATCAAAAAATATTATATATGTATAAATATATGATCAAATATGACCCATAAAATCGCGGAAATATGTAAATAATTATTGAATAAAATTAAATTACGCATTAATTGTTTCGTTTATAAGTAAATATTTTTTTTTTTTTGGTTATCATTTGTCCTAATTATTTTGTCTATTTATCAGCGAGTGTACCGAGTTGATTCATGTGATATTTCCTCAGGAGACAACCGGAATAAATAGGAATGGATGATACAGTTGTCACAGCACACAGAGAGAATAATGTAAGAACTAAACATAGAAATGCAGTATCATGCAGATACGAAAACTATATTATGAGTAGACGAAACGCTAGTCTGACTGAAAACACATACACCTGTCTCTCATACGATGTTCTATATAAACAATAGACAAACTCGTGACTAACTGAACGTCAAGGTATAATATCTGTACGCATCCGAGTAAAATCTATGAGATAAGACATTAAAGACAGTAGTCTAGTCTGCCTTTGGTTACATCTATGTGTAAGTACACATTTAACTGTCATCGAGTGAGCCCTAACTCAACTGCCGACGACAATAGGCCAATGTAATCTCACTATCGTAATCAAATTTCCTTGTCTATCCTCTTTCCCCTCTCTCTCTCTTTCTCTCTCTCTCTCTATCTCGCCCTTAAATTTTATAATTATTTATTTATATAAATTACCACAGTATCATCTATTGAATTTATATAAAAAAATATTTGGCCTTTATTATTTAGCAATGGGAAACTGACAAAGGGATTAGGATACACAAAAAAATTGACAAAGAGATTGGGGTTGTAAGGAGAAAAGTTTTCTGATATTTTGTAGAGTAAGATATTACTGGGATTGGAGATTTTCAATTTTACCTCCGCTCGTACTAATATAAGTAGGAATAACACAAAGATGACAAGGATATAGTTCTTTATAAGGGCGAGACGAATACCCAAAGAGTGCTGGTATATACAGTTGAAGCATAAAGGTATCATGAAGGCTGGATTTAATGAGGATAGGCGGATTTGTCCAATTAAAACGTCTTACAAGGATCCATTTTACCACACGCATTTCTCTTATTCATTCGTCTCTCGACAGTCAGTCAGTCTCTTATCCCAGGGTTTTTTGTCCTACTCAAACAGTTTAATGAATTTATGTTTTGTTTATTATTTTTAATATATTATTTGTCATCAAAGTGTTCAAGGACTAAGAGAATGCTGGACATATAGCCTGACAGAGACCAACAGTGCTCATTGTCGACAGCGAGCATTGAGTATTCAGAGTACGTTCTTATCTCGCTATCCGGAGAGCTGTCAGCAAAGTTCCTGAATAATGGGGAGGCAACATGACCGAGCGAGTTTGTCTCGGTCTTTTCTCTCTACTCAGTCACTTCATGAAGCTTCGTATAAATTCATATCTACCGGTTAGGATATATGCCTAACTGTTCTCTATTTCCACGTCTCGCTGCCGGACGTACAAAATATAAAGAGAGATATATGTATATATATGCATATTACAATCGGCCGGTTGGCAACGGATGCGATCGCAGCTTCGCGAATTATTTACAAAATTACCGGTTCTGAGTAAAACTATTACTTTAGGGTAAATAAACACTTTATAATTCATTGGCTGTCATTAATATTAATATTAATATTATTATTAATATATGAGCTGAGTATGTCGTATTTTATAGTATGAAAGGGAATAATGCGACAGAAGAGACGGGGACAATTAAATGGGCGAATTTGAGAGGCTTGCAAATTAGCCGGGATTGGTTTAAATAATCCTTGAGGGATGCATGAAGAAGCTTCTTATTATTTTTTTATGCTTCCTCTGATGATGCCAGAGATGAGGTTGTACAAATCAAGCTTTCATTTTTTTATTACTCATCTCTATCTTCCGCCCCGTCTACTTTACGTCCTTATTCTTTAATCCTTACTTATATTCTAAGAATGGATCCCGAAATTTACTTTTTATTACTCTTTAAATTAATTATTTTATCATCACTAGAGTGGATGGGGCACCAGAAAATAAGCAAGTTTTTTTAGTTTCTTAAAATATAAGCGAAAAGTAAAATATTTTTCAAATAAAAATCTCAATAAATAAATAAATAAATAAATAAATGGATTAGCAAATAAAAAAATAGTACGACAATATATTAATTAAAAAGTAAATGACCCGTAAAAATATGAGAGAAACGTTTATAGAATGATATAATATTTATAAGACCCTCGGCATTTATCCGCAATCACGGCTTAATTGATATACGAGCGAGTGTTGGCTCGTCGGGTGGAATTAACTCAGCCGTAAGTATATAATGCTGTCGGAAATCCATCCAGGATAGTACTTTTATCTGGATCATTGGGCAAGATCTATCGCCGTATCATAAAGATTACTGGCCAGTCGAGATCACGGTATTTAGCCTCTTGAGTTTAAGTCCTGAGTCCACAACTTTAGTATGAGAGTGGACATTGTATAGATATATCATATCAAGACTGAGTAAACGAGAGAAAGAATAAGTAACAAGTCTCTAGGGGTACTTTTCGCTGGCGTAAATAAAAGAAATCCTTGTAATGGTTTTCACCAAGGGTCTTTATCTCTCATTTTTTTTTTCTCTCTCTCTCTAGCTGTCTCTCGCTTACACTCTGGACCCGACTCCGGTTATGCCGGAGGAAAGTCTTGAAATCGAGGGTTATTAAGCTTCTGCCCCATACCGCAGACTAGTGTCTTCTACCGTATACTCGTTTTACCCTCTTATTCATCGTGTGTCTTGACGACCCGGGTTAATTCCTTAACCCTTATAGACTTTGAGAAAATTTAGGGACCTCACTTTATATATACTTAGTTTGTCTTGTTAGTGTGTATAGCTACAGCTAGTAGTGGATGTATAAGAGCGACGAGTGTAGAGGATTTTACGTGCGCAACAATAACAACAACAACAACAACAACAACAACAAATAGAAGTAGTAGTAGTAGTGGGAACAAGGAACTAAACAGAGAAGAAGAATTTTTGAGAAAGGATAAAGTGCGTTCACCAACGAGTAAGAGACTAGTGCTGGTAGTGTGGTGATAGTGCTAGTGCTAGTACTGGTTTGGAAGTGAGTAGAGTTGCTGGTGAATACCAGGTGCTCTCGGGATCCGAACGTCTTACGCGCCCGGACGATACATAATTTATGTCGCGCGAGAGGGGCTTAAGACAGTATTAAGATTGTGCAAGACTCTGTGTCGGCCAGTTTACTATCCCCTTTTAAATTCTTGTACAAATCTTACGATAAGACATAAGATGAATTTTATTACTCATAATACACGCTTATTTTACATTATTCATTAGATTTATTTTTCATATTTTTAGCTAAAACTCACTGATAATTTTAGTTTAAATTACTTTTTTTTTATGAATTTTATAAGATTATACGAAACTATGAAACGGGAGGGTATCTAATGACCAGTTAAACCACAAGCCTCTAATCTAAAAATCGTAAAAATTACTATTGTTAATATGTTTGGAGAAAAGACTAGGGCACGACGGTACTTAAAAAAATTTTAAATTACACGATGCGTTTTTTATTTAAATATTTTCTGGAAATGCTGTTACATTGAAAGACTAAGATCCTGAAAATTTAAAACGTATCTCTCTCAATTAATTTTTTTCACTTAATTAACCGACTCGATTAAAAGTAACTCCGAATAGATTTTTTTATTTTTTTTCTATTTGTCGTTTTTTACTCTGTTAAGTATTCATCGTGCCCCACTAATTATATATGACTATATATATCTTACCCCTCAGGGTAGACATCAGTAATGTTATTGTGTCTTATAGTTTTCATAAATTTGATATAATCCTGTGGTAAATGGTGATCCTGAGCACCTTTTATCAAAACTTGCCTAGTTAATAATAATAAACAGTAGTTATTTTCATCAAATATTGGTAATAAATAAAAAAGAAAAAATTATAATGTAGTAGTCACATGTATAATGAAGAAGGCAATCGATTGTCTGGTAATTGATCAAGCTTAACAGCTGGCTTAGGATCTACAACTGCTTTATAGCTGCGGCAATGATAAACTTTACCACTAAAACTCGTAACCTTAATCTTAATCGCTTTGTATAAATCGACGTGTACACCTTCTTGTCGATCTAAATCGGTTACTTTACTTTCAGGCATTTTCCAGATCACGCCCCAAACACGAGAATTACGAGCTCTAACAATTGTTGCCCCCGATCCATTCCATGATTTTCCATAACCGAAAAAATCGAGTCTGTAATTCTATTTTATGCATATGTATAAAAAAAATTAATTTTATTCATGCGTCTAAAACTAAATTCAGATTCAATAAATTAATTTTTCAAAAATAAATCTGTTGAAAAAAAATTTAATATTGACAAATTGATATAAATAAATAATGATATTATTTTTCGTACCTCTAGTTGTCCAATTCCTACTACCTTAGCACCAGATACATTAATATTAAACCTACAGTCTAGCATATTCGATCCATAAGCAAAGTAGTACATTACTAGTATAGAAGTATTCATATTCAAAATTATTTCAAATGATTGCTGCTTTAAGTTTTTAAAACGGTACTGCTTGTAATACCTTGTTATCTACTATGGTTAATTTTTATCGTCGAACTCATTTATATGATAAAGTAAAAAATATAGTAGTCAAAATTAGTTTTTCCTCTACCAGTATTTTACAATGTCATATAAGTAAATTATCAAGCAAACAATTATTGGAAGAATATGGAAACACGACGGAACATTTATCAAGTAAGTGAATAATTGTAGCAGTTGAGTGATAAGCACACGATTATTTTTTTTTATTTTTTAAAAAATTTCAGTACTAAAGAATTTAAAAAAAATATATTTAATTTGTTTTTCTAATTGTTTAATAAAATTTTTGTTAAAGTCTTGTCAGATACTGGGATAGATTTAAAATATTAAAAAATAAAAATGATATATATAAAACAAGAGGCAGGTTATAGGTCGCGACCAAGACGGTCATCGAGGTCGATAGACCGATGGCTTTTAGCTTTCTTATACGGTCGGGCGAACAAAATCCTTCCTTAGCTAGTCTATCGGGACGACAGACCACGAGTGGTTTTATTTTTTCCCCTTTCATCTATAATATCAACCCTCTCCCTGTCCCTCTGTTAAATCTCCAAGACTCGAGAGAGTATTATGAGGTTATTGAAAAAGCTCATATCAATATTATGTCCATTTGCTGAGAATATGTTTTCTAATAACTTGACATTTTTTTTTGAAATATAAATTTTTTTGTAATCCAGGATAAATCCTCTTGGATGGAGGATAGAGTCCGATGGAGTGACGATAAAGAAATATGAAAGTTTCAGATGACCGAGGAAGAACGTAATGGTAAATTTTCGGACGTCTAAGATGGGACAAGTTGGCTGGTTGGTCTGCGATAAAGCAAAGAGCTTGCGTTAAATACTTACATAAATCTGTATTGCCTTGGTTTGAGTCGGAAGGTAGTCAGCCGGCCAACCAGCCAGCGAAACCGAGGGGCTTATTCTACTCTCGGTACTCTGATGTCTAGCTTTTCAAACTCTTACATTAAATTATTATTAATATCTTCAAATAAAATTATTTTTTTTTTTTATGATTATAAAAACAAATTTTTGTAATTGTCTGTTCTATTAAATATAATTTTTTAATTTATAATGGAAAGGAAATAAACTAGACGTCTAAGGCATGGGTGCAAAATTTGAAAAAAAATATAAAATTGAATGACTGAAGTTAACAGACAATTAATAACTTTTGGATTTTTTTACCAGGAATTTATGACAGAAAAAAAAAACTAAAAATATGCACATGTAGGAAATTTAAAAAACTATTGGTGCATTTTTTTAAAATATTTTTTTTTGTAATTTACCGTTTTTAAAAAAATCCAAAAATTATCAGACGTCGGCTAACTTCAGCGTCATATGAAATAGAACTTTTTAATTATTCTTAAAAAAAAAATATTTGAAAAAATTGCACCTATAGTTTATTAAATTTTCTGCAAGTGCATATTTTTTTTTTTATATTAATTCGTTGAAATAAAAATTCGAAAATTTTTAACTGTCTGCTAACTTCAGTATCATGAATAGCAATATAAAAAAAAAAATACTAATTGTCATTTTTTTTAGGATGCCCACTTTGCCTTTTCTATTGTATAATTTATTTAATTCCATAAAAAATTAATGACTTTTTTAAATAAATTGTGTTGTAAAAAATCTTAAATATTGTGATTTATAATTTATGTATATTAAAAAATATTTAAGTGTATAAATATAATAAAAAAAATGAATCGAATAACTCCGCGAATATAATAATTCATTTATGAGATTAAGAATCAGACATACATAACAAAAGAATAAGAGAATAGATTCAAATGAAGTTTGAGGGGGGTAAGACGGTTAAAGGGAGATAGAAAATGCCAGAGAGTTAAAGGAAAGTAAAGCTGTACGGGGATGGTTGAATCTTGGTAGTATCCGTGGGTGCCGTGGCAATAAATCTACTGGGTATATCTGAGCTCATGAATGTTATTAAGATACAAGCTTCTCCCCTCTCCCGCCTGAAACGGTTCTTTGGCGCTTTCCAGGTCCTGCGACCCCGCAGGAGGCTGATGTGTTGGTAGTTATAGTTGTGGTGATGCGGTGGTTGTGTTTAAGCGAGAGGTTGAGACTGAGGCAGGGTGTTTACACCCTGTGTCTATACTACGAGCGTAAGCTTTGCTGCAATAGATATATCGAGCCAGTTGTAAGTTACTTTCTTGTCAGTGTGAGGAAGATGGCGCACATGTGGACAAGGAGAAAGAAGTAGTGAGAGGTAAGTTACAATAAAAGATACGAAAACGAGATGAGACGAGAGTAAAAATGGAGAAATGGAGATGGCCATTACATGGTGAAGGCAAGTGAGTCTGAGGTTAAAATTGTGGTTGAGGAAAGGGGTGTAGTAGAACATGAGAAACAGTTATGAAGAAATACCGTCTACGGTAATCCTACCATAGATCACTGAGTACTTCCTGGTGCCTCTGTACTAAATAAGACGACTAAGATACCAGTTTTCTTTTCTTCATGGGCTTAACTCATACTTAGTATTTTTAGTCTGCTAAAGAATTACCGCCGGCTCGTTATAATATATAGATTTGTACTATAAAAAATTTTGTGCTATGGATTATAAGGAGGCCGGGAAAAGTGGGCTATCCAAATTTTGATGAAAAAAAAATTTTTTAATGCCGGTTGAATATTTTTAATTAGAAAAAAAAAGTAAAAGATCTGACGTAAGTTAAAAAACAGCAGATGGTTTTTCAGCGTCCCCACTTTACCCCGCGCTTCTTTGATTAATTAAATTTTATACCTTCTTCGTGTCGAAAAAAATTTTCCGCATAAAACTACAAGTGATTTTAAATAAAAACTCTAGTAAACTAAAAACACTGTAAATTTGGTATTCTATATAAATAATTGAAAAAAATCTAAACGTCAATACAAATTTAATTAACTAAAAAAATTAAAGAGCAATGACGATGCATTGAATCCGTGACGCAAAATCTAGCTCGTATGATTAAACTCTTGTGGGTTGGTTTCTTGGATCGAACGAAATGTCAATTAATTAATTAAGAATGTCTACAGCGTTATGAAATGGACCGTGGTCGACATCAAAGCCAAGATATTCCTTTCGTTGGTTCTCAGCGTCAAAGTGTGCGCGCCCTTAGTAATATTACCCAATTAATAGCATCCACCCCTAGCATCTCGTATTTGCCATAGCCAGAGTCCTAAAGTCGATGTCTTATCCCGCATGTAATATCAAGTCAACACTGACACGCGTCCAAGGGACACCGTCAACTAAGTGTACCTATAGCTAAACTAAGTTTACCCATACTATCATTATAAATGTTTACTCTGACTCCCACGTAAATACAGTGAGTAGAAAAAAAATAACCCGCCTATTACGTATTTAGTTGAGCTCAGTTATATTTTTTATTTCCATCTCGTCTTGTGTTTGACAGTAATTTCGCGTAGGTTATTGCTGATGTGGCGTCGGCATCTTTGTCTGGAAGTCTCGGGTGAGATAGCAGCAGTGGAGCGGAGTATAAGCTGTGCGAAGGGTGCTTTATGTATTACGGGTAAGATATCCGATGATTTACCAGCACCGTGTTCTTCTTATACTCCTTATATTCCCCCGAAGGTTGTCCTTATTTCTTGGGAATACCTATACTGTATACTTGTCTCCTTCACCTCAACTCCTGTGTTGGTTGCCCCGGTTGGGAAACACCGTCGAGGCCTTATCTCAACCGGGTACTGCCGTAACCGTGGTGTAATCTTTTATTAATTCTCCGACTTGCCAAATTTATCGTCGGCTTTTGTTTATGTTCCCACATCACATAAAAAGATCTTGAAAATTTAACGGCATAAAATCTCACGCTCTTTTATTTGTCTTATCCATTTTAGTTATTATTATTATATTTTTTTTTAATAATTGTAGAGAAGAAACTTGAAAAAAATTATGATCCTAAAGTTAGTAGACAGTTTTTTTTCAGATTTTTTTTTCAACAAATCAATTACAAAAAAAAAAAAAAAAAAAAAATATGCACATGTAGAAAATTTTAAAAACTATAAGTGCAATTTTTTAAAATACTTTTTTTATAATTTTTTGGCTTGAAAAAAAATCTAAAAGTTGTTAGACGTCTGCTAAGATCAGTAATAAAAAATTGTGTTTTAAATTAATTAATATAAAAATAATATTTTTTTTTTTAAATAAAAATATACAAGAGAACTAGACAAATAATTGAAAAAAAAAAAAAACTGAGCTCATTTAATAAATTTTGACAAAATGATATTGATTATATATAATAAAACTTTTAAATTTATCTAATTGCAAAGTTAAACTTTAAAAAAAAAAAAATTTCTAAAAGTAAATATATATTCAATAATTTCTACTACAAAATACCTTTATCAAGATATAACTTAATTTAAACTCTAAAATTTAATATTAAATCCATTAATACTTGGTAAATATATATTTAATATCAAAATTACCCCACACATAAAATAAAAAAATATTAAAACTTACATGTCATGAAGTTTCATAATAAAATTTCCTGAGTAAAATATTACGAGTGTGTACATTAATAAAAGAAAAAAAAAATGTTAATAAGAATTTTTAAAATGACAAGGGTTAAATGGTAAATTAAAATTCGCATGGTCCGCGGTTCGACTCAAGTGTATATATATATAGCGAAGTATAAAAATGTAATAACAATAATCCGGTTGAGCTGAAGAAAGAGCTCGCGGTTCGTTCGTTCGCTCACTCTTCGCTGTCTTGGCGGTTGCGATTTCCATGAACCGTCGGCAATGGCGCTATATTATTATTAGAGTCCCTTAAGTCTAAGAGCCTTAAATCTGCGATAAGTTATGGGCACCCCTAGTAGTTGGGTGGCGTTGCAGGACTCCTTCTTCCCAGCGAGCGTACAGAGAGAGATAAAGTCTCAAGATAAAGACAAGGAGAGACGGAAGATGCGTTTTCTCACCCGATGTTCGCTATACACACACACATACACACACACTATTTCCTCCTTTATAATATCTTAGTCTATTCTGATACAAAGGTGCGGCACACCACACTCGCGTCTTTATCTCGCATACATTATATTACGCGTTCCCGTAGCGAGGAAACTGGGTAGGGGTTGCTGTGGCTGCTTCTAGACTCAACGTGAGCCGTCACGTTGAGACTATACAACTATATAAGTAGTATAACTATGTAGAATCAGTAGAGAGTAGAAAGTGAGATAGTTTGAGGTAAGGTAAAGATGAGGAAAATATATATGTATATATATAATAGAAGGTGTGGGGTGCAAGGTCGAAGGATAATTGAAAATAACCGTGAACGCACCCTCCTTATTGCTAAGACTAAACTCTCTCGTCTTACTTGCTCACTCTATTTTATACCCCTAAGTATGATAAGCAAGCTTGGATCATCTCTTTATGTAAGACGGATCAACTTAATGACACGCGTTCATCCAATTATTTTTTTACGCGATTATTAATTAAAAAAAAAAAAATTTAAGATTTTTTTTAATGAAAAGAAAAATAAGAAGTTGTAATAACAGAAATGTGATTATATTTGAGTAATGTTTAAGTAAAGCAACATAAAATAAATGAGTAAAATTTTCTCCCCTAGTATATATTATACATAAGATAACGCATGAAAGCAATCCCTTAGCGTTTATAATCTTGCAAAAATATAGGGCTCATCCCGCATGCCACGTCGGATTCAATTTCCGTGATTTAAGGTGTTGGGGTGTTGGAAAAGTAAGAGACGGTACTAAAAAACGAGTGGGAGTGAGAAAATAATAATGTCGAGTCTGCTGATAAATAAAGAGAGAAGAAAAATATATATAGGAGCCCTTACCTCCTAATATTATTGTCCTTTGACTAAAAAATAAGAGAGCGGAGAGTAGAAGGGGGACTACGAGCCGCGGATTTGTCGAGTTACTGAGAGCGCAAGTTGACGGGAGCGAGAATCTATAAGCGAGGGTGTCGTAGTTGGGGACGTGGCGATTAGACAATGCGACGGAAGCGGTAGATAGACAGCCGTACGATAGATACCGAGCTTGCTCTACTCTGCTCTACTCTCCTTTAGTTCACGCTGTGGTGAGGGACTGTAAAGTTCAGCTGAGGAGAGTTGGGTGTGTTACATAAGGATCGACGATCGACGAAAGCTTTATGTTCGGATGATGTGCCAACGGGGTTGAGACTCGAGACAGATGTGCGCCGCTCATAGCACACCTTCGACTTGAGTGTGTATGCTACTCAACTCCTCGAATCCACACCTTCTTTACTGTCTCCACCTTCTTCGATTCCTCCACCGCCACCTCATCCGCCATCCACCTACTTTACTTACTCTACCTACTCTTATTTCAACGCGACCTTTTCCCACACCACCCCCTCATCCCGCCTTATCCTTCTCCCCTTCACCTCTCACCCTCGACGCAGTGGTGACGCTGATGCTGTCTACAGTCTGATCTCGTTAAGGACGCACTGAACCACAAGCACCCGGCATCCATTCAAATTTCAACACGATAAATCCAACCAAATTTACGATACTTTTTAATTTTAAATACAAATTTTTTATGCAAACAATTAAATTTTTTTTTAATTAATGATAAGAGAAATAGATAGTTTTAGGCAATTGTTAAAAAAATTAATAGTGATAAAAGAAATATTGTGAGGATATTTTTTATACTGCGAGTAAGAGTACGAATAAATGAAATAAAAAAAATTTAGTGAGAAAGAAAAGGTAACATATAGGTACATTATTACCCCCTTAGGCTGTTATATGGAGTGTAAAAAAGAGGAATAACGTCGTCGCGGTGGATTTGATTTAGGGACATGCCACAGCAATTACGAGTGCACATTTCAAAAGACGTCGCACCCCCTTAGTCGTTGGGACGTGTGTTCTATGGATGGAGAAGGGGTGAAAGCAAACGAAGACGAGGTGAAAGCAAAGTAGAGTTATTCAAGTATATATATTTATAGATATGTGTAAGTATATAAAATGTTGTGGTGTAAGATAGGACTTGGCTTTGTGCACACCAAGGGCACCCGATGTCGAAACTGACAAAAGATAAGCTGCTATTTATACCCGACAAGCTTAAAGACCGAGGGGAAAGCGAATCGTCGAGAAAAATATGAAATTATGCCAGAGTTCGAGGGTAAGTGACTAAGAATTTTTTCCCTTTATTTCATTTCAATAATTTCACTTTTAATCTTTACATGCTTATTTAACTTAACATTTCTGCTGTGTAAATAATTAAATTTTAAAATATTTTTAATTACTTTGCAATTAAATTTAAAAAAAAATTCATTTGATAATTTGAAAAAAAATTTATTAGTCATGAAGTAGTAAAAAATATTCAAAGGACGTAAAATATAATAATATTTTTTTATATAAAATAAAATAGTAATTTTTTATAGATAGATAAGAGTGAAACATAAAAGTCAAGACGATTTTCAATATAAAATAACGTCTAGTATACAAACGAGAGGAGGATAGTGAAGATGCTCCGGAGGGATACTTGTCGAAGTAGCAAAAGGAGGCGGATGAGTTCAGGCAGAAGGTAAAAGAGACATGAGCGTGTTCTGGGTAAGAGTAAGAATAAGAAAATAAGTAAAAGGTGGAGGTAGAGGAGCCGGAGGAGTTTGAGGAGGAGAGGAAAGAGTAAAAGCACCTAGGCAAAGGGGTGGGAGTATATTCGTATTCCGCAGCGACTCATCGCAGCAGCGGGTACAAAGAGGGAGTCGAGCTCTCTAGCTCTGGAGATAGAAGAGTAGGAGAAGCCGACTGGGTTTCCACCCGTCGTCCGGTGGGTGGTACCCGGACCGAACTGATCAATACTTGAAACACCGCGAAGTATCGTGCCGTTATTTCCGGTATGGCTGTGACGGAAATGAAAGCGTTAAAAATATATAACCGGTTTTCTACTGAACCAACACCCTACTTCATCGACGAGATAGCAACTAAATGGTATTATATCCAGTGTCCCTTGTCCCTGGTCCCTTATTGTCACTTTTTATTCACTTAGTACTCGAAACTTTCTTCGCTTTCTTAACACTCGTTTTCTTTTATACTACAAACTTACAACTTATTACTTCGTACTACAAAACTCTCTTACTCATCGTTCTCCCAATCGTTTCTACTCTTAAATTAACTCGCGCCGTCCTATCTACACCAGCAGCGATGAACCTCATTGAATTTAAATTACACAACAAATCAAACATGACCAAAGTTTATCGTAATAAATAAAATTCATTTAAATTGAATTGAATGCGCGAATGTGACCGCAGGATTAAAAGGCGTGACCATGCGGATGAGACTAAAGCACTGGGATTTGTGAAATCACGTCGAAGGGGTTGGCTTTACTGATACAGTCAACAGGTACAACGTCGGCGCACTGTCGTGCAGTATAACTTTGCTGAGCAGGAGGATAAGCCAAAGGACTAAGCGCCGGCGCTAAGCTAAGCCGTTTACACCCTCCTGAGGGTGTGACCGCGATTCCATTGGCTCCCTATGGACGTGTGAAAAATACTTTTTCAGTATTTCAAATGCTTCTGCGCAAATTATTACACTCTTTTGCTGTTCATCACGCCCGCTGACCACCGGGGACTTATACATGTTCATTTTTTTTATTTTCATTTGTCTGAGCCCGGGTTTGTAAATAAAAAATGCACTGAAGATAAGATAGGATCTATTAACTTGAGTTGACGATATATATATATATATATTTATATTCATATTTGTGAGTTGTATGTAGGAAAAGAGTAGAGACTTATACTCAAGATCGTATGGTATAGGTGGGATTTAAAAGCAAAAGACAGGAGAAAAAGACGCGGGCTTATACTACTGAGACTGACAAAAAGTAAAGGGAAAATATCCGCATGGGTCAGCCAAGAGAGGCTTAAAGTACTTGGGACGACTGACCACCGATGTACTCAATATCTGCTTTACAATCAACTTTTCAATATTTTTTTATTTTTTATTTCTTTTCTTTTTCTATTTAAATTTTTTATTAAAAAATAATTAAATATTTTTTAAATAATTAATTAGTATAACTATTGTTATTACTGAAGCAATTAAAAATTTGAATCAATTTGAACATTAGTAAAAATAATGTGAATGAAAAATGAAATTTAAAAATTGTGTAACGAGTCAACGACAAGTTATCTCACGGTGGAGATAAGCTGAACCGAGAGGTGTACGTCGAAGATAAGTCCGTTGGTAGTTTTAATAGCAAGGTGAACATAACGACACGCCCTGCTGGTTTTTTTTACTTTTAAAAGTGTGGATTTGATAAAAAATTTTTTTATTTTAAATTTTAAACTGAAAATAAAGGTTTGATTGCCGTTTTTTAATTAGAATTTTAATAAATATGACACTTTGTGTGTCATTTATCAAACTCGCGGAGTTTGCTAAGAGAGATAAAAAAAATAATCAATGTGAATAGTCGATAAGTTATTAATTTACAAATAATAATTATAAATAATGGGGAGTGGTAAGATATTTATAATTTTAGTCATTAATTTTTTTTCAAATTGTCGATCATACTGCCCGGATAAATGTGAGTGTAGATTGGAACGAGCACCTTGGAGTGTAATTTGTTCTCATCAGGAGCTCAATGAATTTCCAAAGAAAATCAGCGGCTTGGTAATTAATTTTTTTTTTCTCTACGTAATTAAAATTTTTTTTTTTTGATAAAAATAATTTTAATTGCAGTCAGAAGTTTTGGATTTATCGAACAACAATCTGAAGAATATTCCAGCAGACATAGGACGTCTTACAGAATTAAAGAACATAAATTTGTCGATAAATGAGCTGACAAAATTACCAGAAGAATTTGAAAATTTATGGAAACTTGAACAGCTTGACTTAAGTGACAATTATTTTTCAAACATCAGGTTTATTGGAGTTATATCAAGCTTACCGAATTTAAAACATTTGACTTTGAAAAAAAATCCATTGACTAGTATACAGGATTTGGAAAATCCGAGTGTTCGCTATTTAGATGTTAGCGAATGTTGTGAGTAATTTGAATCGAATAAATTTCATTAATGTATGGTTTAAAAATATTTCATTTCCAGCAATTAGTTATCTGAACAATAACTCATTGATTGGATTTCCCAATTTGATGTCACTGAAGTTGGATAAAAATCCATTGAAATCAATTGATAATTTGAGTAACCAAAATCTCAAGTGGTTGGATTTGTCAAATTGTTTGTTAAATTTTTTACAACCAAATACTTTTGCAAATACACCTGAGCTTGAGCAACTGCGCATGTCCAATAATCCAACATTAGTTTACAGCAGCAGGTATTTTAATAAATTAATTAATCAATTAATTATTGAAAGAAGAAAGGGGTGGTAGAATGGGTCGTCTAGAAAAAACCTAGTCATTTTTTAAAAATATATCTAATCTTCGTAATCACTAGATAATTATTGTTTAAAAATGTAATCTAATTTAAAAAAATAATTTTTTTTCAATGTAGGGCAAAATGGGCTTTAAAAAAAATTCGCTAACATTAAAGGAAAAATATCAATTAATTACTATAATTAATTTTATGGTTTTTAATTTTTTTCGTTGAAAATTACAGGCTCAATTTGCCCCGTGTCAGTTTTACTCTCTCGTAGTTTTTAAAAAAAATTAAATGCAGCCTCTTTTTTCTTCAATTAAAAAAAAAAATAATAAATAATTATTTTACAGAAAAGAAACATTAACGCATGACAAATTAAAACGACTTGACGTCTCAAAATGTAACTTGGACCGGCCAGGACTACATGGTCTGCCGTCACTAACCCACGCAATACTCTCTCACAATACAATTCGTCTGCTACCTGATCGAATATTCTCAAGAAATAAAAAACTCACACGTCTATATTTAAATAACAACGGATTGACGCAAGTAAACCAAAGTTCTTTTGCCGGGTTACCAGAGCTAGATATACTAGATTTGTCAAACAATAATTTTAAATATTTACCATGGAATCTACTCCGTGAGAATGCAGACTTACGTCTGGTTAATTTGTCTTACAATAACATCAAAGAAATGCCTAAAAACTTTACAACCTCAGCTCTGATTATCGATCTGTCGTACAATTTAATTGAATATATTCCCAAAGAAAGTTTGTCGCAGATGCCGGCATTAAAAATTTTGGATTTAAGTAAAAATAGACTAGAGTCATTTGCTTCCGGTCTGGAATCACAAACTCTGCAAAGTCTAAATTTAGAAGGTAACAGATTAACCCGACTATCAAATGATAGTTTTGCTTACTTACCATCTCTTGATAATATAAATTTATCTGGTAAGTTGCACGATAGTTAAATTATTTATATATGTCTTTATTAGTGAGCTAATAAATTGATGAATAATTATTTTAGGTAATCGATTAACAGAAGGTATTAGTCACAGTATATTTAGCTTTAATGACAACCTAAATACAATTATTTTAAACGACAATCCTTGGCGTTGTGACTGCGCACAATTGTATTCATCATATTATTATCTTACTCAGTCATCAAAAACGGCATCCTCGAGTCTTATATGTGAAAGTCCAGCAAATGTATCTGGATATTCATGGTCGACAGCATGTCGATTTTTTTGGAAGAAGGACCGTACAGACATTCGACAATCTGACAGGACTTATGGATTAGTAGTAATGGGATTTTTGATAGCTGTTCTAATTTTTGGAAGCATTGTTTCTGTCGCTCATACTTTCAAAGAAAAAAGACGCCAAGCTTTATTGAGATTACGTGAAGCTGAACGTGCGGAAGCTAGGGAACGATTGATTCTTCATAGACGGTATTTATTTTATTTTATTATTTATAGAAAGGGTCACGTAAAATGACGACGTTGAGAAAAAATTTATTTTTTTAATCTCGACTGCAAAATATTTTTTTTTTTTTACTTTTAAAGCAAATAAAAAAATAGAATTGTCGTTTAAATAATTTTTAAAAATATTATGATTCACTTATAAATTTAAGTAAAAATATGATATCAAAAATTTTAAATAAAATCATAGAAAATAAATTTTTTTTTAAAAATAAGTTTTGAATATTTCGACTTTGAAAAAAAAATTATCAAAATTTTTGGGTACTGTATTTTGCTCGTAACACCTTATTTGTTCTGTCCCTCTTATACGTAAATGAATAAAAAATTTTTTTTGTTTTTTGTTTTTTGCATAAGAAGTCAAATAGAAGAGTCTAGACGTCAAGAAAATATTCCACGTATACATCCAGAAGAATTAATAGGACCGCCTACTTATGAGGAAGCTGTTCAAATGCCTAGACTCGCACGGTCATTAGAAACATTGGATACAATTTCAATAGAGGGAATCGGCCAATCTGCACAATCCCTTGATCACGAGACATTTAATCGCAAAAGACGGAGACAACGCAAACGCGTAGTCAAACGGACTAAAAGTGAGGACACTCTTGACTCAAGATCCCGAGACACTCAAAACTCTACCCGTAGGGTAAGAAATTTATCACAAAGTAGACGACCCAGTGCAGCATCAACTAGAAGAGGTGAACCTAAACGCTCGGATAGAAGCTCAGATCGACGTCACCCCAGTGAATCGGAAGCCGGCATTGATAACAATTGGGAAAGGACTTTGAGATCGCGTCCAACGAGAAAAAATAACCGACTAATAAAGCAAGACGGACACTCGAGTGACGACGAGGATTCGGATGTACTTAAAAATCCTACGGTCAGTGCGAGGCGTGGAGTCGATCTTGATAACATACGGGTGATCGAATTACCACGTGAGCCTCGTAGTGGAACCTACAAACCGCCGGTATCTCCATCTCTTTACACTCCATCCTCGCCTTCACTCATTTCCTCACCAGAACCGTGTGACACTAATCAACAAATTTCTAGAAGTAGATTTATTTAATATTAATATTATAAATGATAATTATTATATTTTATACAAATACCTATAATATAAATAAATTTTATCTATTCATTTTTTATTTATAAATTGTATTTTTTTAGGGCTAATTAAAATGCAATTTGTTAATTTTTTAAAATATTTTTTACAAGATATACAAATCTATTGAATTTATCATACATATTTATAAATATAAATTTGTTCATAATCTTTCATACTTAATATTTTTATACTAATTTTTATAACTAACAGTATAAATAATGCCTTGTCATAAAATTATTATCTGACTTACATTAAAATTTATTTAAATATATATTTATAAGAATCGAGTTTATTTAAATTTATTAAATCTATAAGTATTTATTTAATGTATAATCTATTAAAAAAAATATACTCATTTCTAAAATAATTATCTTAAAAAAATCCACATACATTTATACTAATTTATTTATTTAATTATTTATCAATAAATCAATTGATAATAAATTAACAATTATTTTTCTACTTAATTTATAAAATCGATCGCGACAACTTGGCTTTTAAATAATAACCCAGTCACGGCAATCAATAAAAAAATATATCTCCAGGATTTAAGAGTTTCTGTCTTGATTTTTACGCAATTAATTATTTAAATTAATTAATTTTAAAAAATAAGATCTCTAAAGTCTATAGAAAAACTTTTAAATTCTGGAAAATAATAATGTCTTACCATCATCACATAAATTATTTATAAATTTAAATAATGAGGATAAAAATAATAATATAACGATAAAGTATTAAATAAAATCTTCAAGATGTCTTGACTAGGTTTTCGCCGGCTTTTGTTCTCGTAATTAGTAGTGGCGTTTTCGGTACACTGTCAGGAATATCTTGAAGAGTTATCTTAACCCGTTGAGCACCAGGACTAGCAGGTGGCTGTAAATCATGATTAAGTCGTGAGTTAGACAAACGTGAATGGGATCCAATTGATGGAGATCCACCCAGTGATGAAAGTGAATCGCGATTATTACTAGTGCCATTACCATTAGTAATAATGTCTCTGTTATTAGATACCCTGGGATATCGCATTATTGATGGATCAGATGACAACTGAGGTGTGGTAGCTATTTTTCCACTAGTACCGTCCATTTTATTGTACTCATTGTTGTCAACGTCGTTCGGGGAAAACGATTTCCTGGGGGGTTTCACGGGATCAACAGCTGAGTCGCTCAGTGTCCCGATGTACCTGGCACTGGGTTCATCCTCGTGTAGTTTAGCAATATCGTCATCAACTTCCTTTGCGGACTTAACTAGCGGGAGAGTTTCTGGTTTACTGTTGTTGCCATTGGTGGCAATCTTTGGTTGAACCGAATTCGATGTTTCCAGCAAGGATTTTCTCAAGTCCTTCAACTCAGTACCATTTTCAACGTCATTATTATCGTTGTGGTCATTGCGCTTGCGTCCGCCTTTACAGAAATTTCCTTTGTAAGCAGCAAAAGCGATTAAAGTTGCGAGTACAGCCAACAAAATAGCTAGCACAATATAAGAACCCATTCCTTTTTGCGTTTGTTGTGTATCCGCGGCGGCATCTGACGCCTTTGCGTTGACTGTCATCCCAGTAACGTCAGCTGGCGTATCTTTCTTTACTTGCTCGAGTTTACCGTCATCGAGAACACGCGGTTTAATATCCTCGCTACCAACTGGAACCACGTGCACCGAAGTGATAACTTCACTGTCTGTTTTTTCTTCACGTTCTGTAGGTTTTTCTTCATGAAAGGTAGCTTCTAAAGTTGCTTTGATAAATTGTTCTTCTTCAAGATCCAAATCTTCTGTGGTCGAAGTTGGAGCTGATTCTGTAGTCGTGCCCCAGAATATACTAAACAGTGAATCAATCAAACCTCCAGATGAAGTAGTCGATGTTGACACAACACTAGAATTTTCTTGGTTCGTTTCATCTAGATTCCGCTGCAAGACACCATCGTCCCAAGTAATGTGAGGAATTCCGCTGCCAGAACCTTCACCAGAGCCTTCATTAATCCACGGATCATCAGCATCATCGTCACCAGAACCTTCTTTACTCCACAGTTCGTTATCTTTATCAACTTCAGCAGTCGTTTCAACAGTTTCTGTGGCTGTCGTCGTTTCTACATCGATTTCCGTCGCAGTTGAGGCAGTAGACGTTGTCGTGGTTGAGGTGGTCGTATGTTTGTCTGCATCTTCGGTGAAAAAAATCCCGTCATCGTCATCACCGGGACCGGAAGTCGTAGTCTCAGGTGTCAGAGATACTTCAACGGGTATCGAAGTCGTGTTAACGTTAATTTCGCTTTCATTTGTTATATTTTCGTCTTCTTCAGGTATATCTTCGGCTTCCAGTTCATCAAAAGCATCGCCGGAACCTTCTCCCGAGCCTTCGGGGACTAGCGGTTGGTCCATTTGCATGCCCTCAAGGCTATCGGCCTCATCGATCATACAAACCCGATGGGTTTCTAATTCAATCAATAACTGTCCCTTTAAACTTTCCGGTCCATTACACTCGGTCTTTTTCGATATTGAAAGACCGCGCTTAGTAATACTGTCACGTGTTTTAAGAAACTCACAGTCGCAGTTAAGATTGTTGTGCGATATATCCAAATACTTTAAACCATTAAGATTAACGATATCGGCGGGAATTTGTTCGAGTGAGTTTTTCTTTAGGTTCAAAGATTCAAGGTGATCTAATTCAACAAGAGTACCAGGTGACAAGTGGGTCAAATGATTGTCAGAGAGATCGAGACTCCGTAAACTACGAAGATGACGAAAACAACTGGGATCTATTTTTTTTAATTTACCATTTGAAAGATCCAGATGACGTAGATTTGTTAGATTATCAAAAACTCCACTGTCTGCGGATAAATGCCGTCCAGCAGATAATACTTTTAAACTTTTTAACCATTCAAGTGGTATTTCATCTATCGCATTTACATCCTCGAGATAGTGACACCTTGCAGAGGTACCATTTTTCTTGAATGTACAGAGTCCATTGCTAGGCCTTGGCTCACTTAGCAATACCAATGTCAGCATAAAAACTACCAACGAGGATGAACACGCTACTCTCGTCACTGGCATTTTTTTATTTTTTTTTTTTTTTGTTACTGTTGTTATGCGTTTTTAACTTTAGTTTTTATCATCTAACTGACGTTGTTTCTTCAGGCTGCTGTCGATCTGAAATCAATAGTGGAAAAATAATTACTAAGAAAAACACAACATAATAATGAGTAGTCATTATTTAAGAAGAATAAAAAAAATAAACGTCATTTGAAAAAATATATTAACTATTAATTATTCATACGTCTAATTGGTTCTTTATAGTGTTAGTAGGCTAATGAACGTCCAAGAGCTTATAATTAAAATTATTTATATATTTATATCGTAGTCTATAATCATTCATATATATATATATATATATTATATATTATGATTGAAAGTATTTATGAGAATTATTTTAAATATATTACATAATATTTTGTTAATATAAAAATACATTCAATGAATAAAATATATATATCTATGTATATATTTATTTGAATTCTTTAATACTTTATGAAGATATTCAATCGTTTTAAATCACTGATAAATGTTGTACTTAGCGATGTATTTATTGATAAAAAGACATTGATAAAATTTATAGCGATTCAATGCACATTTAAAAGCAAAATAAAAAATTATTTCATCAAGTATTTATCTTTAAAATAATATTTTATCAAATACTAGCAATGTTCTGCTCAATTAATTACAGTAAATTTAATTAATTACAATATTAAAATTCTTTTAATCATGATATTAATAATTTATATTTAAAACATTTAAATAAAACCGTAAATAAACTGTTTATTACTAACAGATATAGTATTTCTAAAGTATATCAATTTTGCATTTAAATATTTGTTAGTTTTCACGATTACCGCGATAAAGAAAGAGTCTGATATATGAGTCATAGATATAGATGTATATTTTAAAAAATAATTAAATAATATATTCATTATTTAAGAATATATATTTTTCTATAAACTATTGGACATTACCATAATAAAAGCATCAGTAATAAATTACAAGTATTTCAAAGATAACAAAAAAAATTTCTCCGAAAAATTAATCTTTTATTATAAATGCATTTAGAAAGATAGATTTAAATAATTTAGGTATATATTATAATACATCTATTTACAATACATTAACATATGACGCGACTAAACCGACACGTATACGTCAATAATAATTTTCTAGACGCAGAGGCGCATAGTCCACGTAGTGACGTTTGAATTTATACAAAAAACGATATTAATAATAATAACAGTAATAACAGTATAGCAGTTTTAAACAGAAAGGGAACAAATACTTGAGAAAGACAAGTTATTACAAATATAAAGAATAATGTTAACAAGTGTTACTATGAACTAATAACAACGCAAACTTGACAATCTTGTTTTTAAACCGTTTTTATAAATATATTACATTGAAAGGACGTATGATGTTAAGAATTGAAATCTTTTTGTCGACGTTTGTCATACTCAAGTAAGGTATAAACAATAATAACAATTGTTGTAAAAGTTAAACAAGAGATTTAATAATAATCACAAGTTATTATTATTACTATTATGTTTTTTTTTTTCATTCAAATCACAAGCCAGGAATTATTAAATTATTTAAAAATGTATTGTTATTTACATTTTTTCTTTATATGTATATTATTTAAAAACATATATTGATATATTTCAAAACAAAAAATAATAATAATAACAAGTGTCGACAGTATCCACTGTAGTAGGAATATCCGATTACGCATATCGCAGAAGACCAGACAAGACCGAGTTTTATTCGCGAACTCGAAAGTCGAAAGTGGTTTGGCCTCTGGTGTCCTCGAAGATCGTAAGACATCTCGCAATAATATTTATTAGCAACAATAAAAAAATATATGTATATATATGTATATGTATCTGTATATATAAACAGATAAAACGTATCAATGAAAAAAAATTGACTAAAAATTATTTTTAATTAAAAAAAAACACGCGTTGATAATTTAATTCACTAACGTAATGGTTATTAATAGGAAATTAGTTAAGATGAACAAAATAGAGTGGCAACATACAAATCATTTAGTTCGACGGTGTAGAAGCTGGACAACGATTTGTCTTTGGTAGCATCTGTAACATATTAACAATAATGTTTCATTTAATCTGCATATACATTACAAGTATATTGTCCTATTTAATTGTCGATAGATAAATATTTAAATAAAAATAGGCGTGTCTGTTCTATATAGACCTCGATGCTTCAGTGACAATTGGAAGAAACTTCTATCGACAGGACAATAGATTTTTTTTATGTATATAAATATATATAGTTGAGTATAAGACCGATGGTAAACGCGTGATATTAAAAATATATATTTTTCTTTTCATTCAAGACTTAACTGTGTGTGGGATAAGACTAACGGTACTTTCTATTGCTCGTGGTCCAGTTTTACCACGCACGTTGTGTATCGGTTATCAAATATGTTTTTTTTTATTAATGTAATATCATCATTAATGCTGTTATCGTTAATTTTATAAGACATTTAAATTATTTTCCTTTTACCAGAAGCCATAAACTACAAGTATCTGATTTTTTAATCATTTTGTAAATATATATAAATATACATTTTTTTTTAAATTTTATTGGTCATTATTTAAAGTACCTATAATTATTAATTGAAACAATTAAAAAATAATCAGATAAAATAATCGATTTATTTACTGAGGTATTTTTAATAATAATTATTTTAATTGTATTGACGATTATTATTTTTTATTGCTGTCATTTTATACTGTTCAAAGATATATATGAAAGAAAGATGTTTGTTAGATAAGAAGGTGCAAATAAAAATTTATTTGAATTCGCGATATTAAATAAAGATAATGTTTTAAATCAGGGTACGATTGATTTTAAAGTTGAACTGGCATTGACTTGCATGTAACTCGCGCTTGTGGGTTGAAATTTTGAAAATTTAATTCAACATTTGCAGAAAATTTAAATAAAAACAACAGTCTAATGAAAAAAACATTTTGCCCACTTTATCTATCATTGAGATTTATGTGAAGACATGCATTCAAAACTAAATACTGAGCTTATTTTTACGTCTATTAAAATAAATATTAAATTACTGGTACTTAAAATAATTACCAAATTATTATAAAAATTATAATTATTTACATATATTATATATTTTCAAACAAAGTTTTTTTTTAATTTATAATTTGTTTTATGTCCATTAATTTTTATTTTTAAAATATATATATATATATATATATATATATTTCTCAATCGGTATCGAAATAAAAAATCTTAACTTTTTTTTACCGTCATTATAGTATATTACATTTTTTTTCTTCAATAAACATGATATCGATCAAACAGATCATGAATTTTTCATGAATGATTGTAAATAGTTTTAAAAAAAAATTTTATCTTTAGGATTCAATTGAATTATATTGACGAGATATTTCTTTAAAAAAACTTTAAATAAAAAAAAACACAGGATATAATGCAAATTGAATTTCAGTACCTCTTGGATTATGTAATTTTAATTTGTATATTAGATATTTCAAAAGTATCAACGCAATAATATCAATTAATATACCTTGTCTGTATGTAAAATATAAAGATGAAATAAACAAAAAGTACAGAGCAGAGTAGAGGGTCAAAGAGCATCAATGCCCTGGAGCATCGGCATAATCACGAGGTCGGTACAAACTAACATATCGACTCTAAACATATATTCTTCCTTTATTTGTTTTACATACTTTATAATTAATAATAATAATAAAACAATACTTGCTACTCGTTTTTATACTCATATGTTTATGTATGTACAAATAAATATAGACATCCTAAGACTTGACGACATTTAAAAGGCAGCTATATATGCAATGCACGTAGAATCAAACACCGGATCATACAATATACTTTGTGATTCATTTTTTATTTTTAATAATAGACTAATGATATAAGTTGCCAAGAATTTTTTTTTATATTATTGATAAATGAAACAAAATATACAACAATAAATATGCGGAAATGGGACTCGGGTTTTCTATTTTTTAGTCTTTTGTAGCAAACTCACAGATAAAAATTTTATAGTATTAAATTTTTACTATCGCTTATTTAATAAAAATTTAAATTAATTTTAAAAAAATGGTTTGAGCAAAATCTAAATTTTGAAAATCAATTGTAAGGAAAAAAAATAAAAAAATTTTTTGCAGCTCCCTTTTGAAATTTTGATAAATTATTTTTCAAATCCAAAAAGTTGTTTACTTTTAAAATTAGTAAGAGCTTTTTTTGAATTCTTATACTCCATGTCTTTGGCACACTGTCTCATCTTTTTAAGCCTAGTTGAACTTCCCGCTAAGAAAATTTGAAATTTTTTAATATTCGGGAAGTTATTATTTTCCTCCATCACATAGAGGATCATTAAACCGGGAAGTCTACGGTTTCCGTGGCGCCGCCAAATGGCATCGAATTCTTGTAGAACTTGACGAAATAAGGCTTTTTTTCAAATAGCTGTAACTTTTTCAAAAATTGACTAATTCAGACGTTTTTTTTTTCAAAATTTTCATCTTTGAATGTAGTTTTCGGAAAAAAATACACAAAAAAATTAAGATATTAAAATCTATGAAATTTTTCACTTTTTATAAAAAATCAAATTTTTCCCAAAATCCATTTTTCTCGAAAACTAAGCGAGATATCAAAAAATTTTATTCTTTAAAAAAGTCTTATTTTGTTGAGTTCTATATGAATTCACGATCATTTGGCGGCGCCACGGAAACCGTAGAATCCCCATTAAACCCTTATTTTATAAATGTATATAAGTGTACAGACGCAAAATGAAATTTGATGTAAATCATTCATTAAGTACTTTGGTCTATTTATAAACGCATACCCTCAATAAAAATTTTCCATTGTTGTTAAAAACTTTTATAGTTGTTGATACTAAAATTTATTATTTACATCTACTGCAGTGTTACTGAATATGATTAAAATAAAAATTATTCGTTTAAAAATTTATATTTTTGTACTCAATCTTGACAATTTGACTATAGAATCAGTATTAAAAACTCTGTTATTCAAAATTATAACATTTATTGACTAATAATTTCTTTTTCTTTCGTTTTATACAACATCATTATCGGTTACGGTGATCATATCATTCTTAAAATACTTTTATCATTCGTGATGAAAGTTTCTATGCCGAATTTTTCCAAAGAGTGGAAACCCCCCTATAGAACAGCATATATACAAATATCGTTAAAATGAGTCTATAATTCTAATCTTTTCTTTTATCGTTTCTTTTACTCCCACTATTGCTCATGGGTCATCAAAAGAGACCATTAAAGCGAACAACAAATCTCTCACTCTTTAATTTTTCACGGAAAGTCAACTAGTGAAATACATTAGTCGCGACATATAAAACTTGTAAGTTTTTTAATTTTGACTGTCAAAATTAATAAAAAGTAAAAAATTGATAATGATAATAAATTATTCAAAGTAACTAAAGATAGTCAGCAGTGAAAAATGATTCTGTTAAATTTTTTTTTTCTGATCATCATCAGTTTTTTCGTTATTTTCTTAACGTTCGGAGAATCAGCAACAATAAAAATGAAGGTATATATAATTCATGAACATATTTTTTACTTTTATTAAAAATTTGAATTATTTTATTCTATTGTTAAAGCATATCCGGTATAAATATAAATTTATTAATAAATAAAAAAGAAAATAAATATATATTAATTAATTAAAGTGTGATTTTAATAATTATGAAATAGTTTATGAAATTTTGAATCTAAATTAATGTTATAGAAAGAATCTATTGATGAAATGAAACTATCAAATAAAACAAACCCAGATAATTTAAGAGAACTGAGAGTTTGTGATGACGATATGCCATGCGGATGGTATATATATGAAAGGACGTCATTTGGATTTAATAAAGTCTTCAAAAGTTTTGTATTAAACAAGTAAATTTGTCACCATTATTATCAATAATTATAACACAGATAATAAAATACTTAATTGATAATAATAAATTTAATTTTTAAAAAACAGGTGTGAATGCAAAAGTGAGATGTTTCGTTGTATACGTCTACGGGAAATACTTTCTTCTCAAGCTTTTGCTTATTATTGTCGTGAAAATACGACTCAGTATGATACTTACGCACCAGATCATGATACATACGCCTAAAATGATCCGTACGAAACTATGGGGTCAGCGAAACTAATGAAGAAAATAATTATACATTTTAATTGTCAACATCAAAATTTTTTTTGGTATTGGTATCATTATGTTGTAAAAATTGTTTAAATCAATCAGTTAATTTCAAATGTAATTAACAAAAAAAAAATGATAATATTTTTGTAAAATTTTTCATCTAACAATGATAATATTTCAATTATGATTTTTTTTATAAAATATAAAAATATCATAAACATTACTCTGAGAGAAAAAATTTCGTGTGGTAAGTGGATCTTGTTTCAAATTAAATAAATAAGTATTTGTTTCATAAGTTATTTTTGGATAATTAAAGTAATAATTCATTAAATTTCTGGTAATTAAATGTAACGAGTCCATATGATTAGTGTGCATTGACAATAAAAGTTGATAAAAAATGCCCTCTTACTACTTATAATGGCGTGATTCATTTTTAAACTGAACGTCAATAACTAGTTACAAAGTAATGAAAAACAAAAACATCCGCGATAATACATTATATTTACCAGTATTTTTTTTTTTGGGTACAATTTTAATGTTATTTATTTATAGAATTACTTGATAAGTCATTTTGCATTATGACTCAAATTCTACTCCAAAACTTGTCTATTCAATGACAACCCGAGTCAAAAATAAAACTTGATTTAGACTTGATTTACCAAGTCGAAATTTGAAACCGTTTTTCACAAGACAAACTCGATTTTTTTTTTACGATATGAAATATATTGAGTTTTCGCCTTGGTTTAGACTCAACTGGCCTACTTAGACACGATTTAAGACGAAAAAATTGAAATCAAGTCGAAATTGACTTGGTTTAGACTTATTTGACTTAAATTATAAGGCTGAAGAGTCAAAACTAAGGTGAAATAATTTTTATATACACTGATAAAAAAGTTGACTTGATTTGAGAACGAAAATTTTGAACCAAGAATGCCATTTTGAAGAAAATGATTTTCTTGAGTCAAGAGAAAAAATTCTTAAACCAAGAGAAATTTACTTGACCCAAGAATATTTTCTTCAAAATGAAATTTTTGGTTCAAAATTTTTTCTCTTGAAACAAGTCAACTTTTTTATTAGTGTATTAAGCCGAATATATAACTTTTTTTCGAATTGGTTCAGCAAGTCAAAAGTAAGGTGAATGATTATCGTGCACGAAGTAAAGATGAATAAGTTCAAACTAAGATCAAAAAATACAAATAAGTTGAAACTAAAATGAAAAAAGTCAAAAAGTTGGAAAAAATTTAATTTAAGTCGAAAAAGTTGAGATCTTATCAAAAAGTCGTCGGCAAATCGATAATTTCAAAAGAAAATAAGGTGAAGCGAGCCTGAATCAAGTTTTATTTTTGACCCGGGAAGACTATTCGAAATAACACTACCCATTATCGATTATCCTTTTAATCAAGTAATTGATGATACATGGATAATTGAATTTTTAACGCCGATAGTTTTAGTGTTTAATGATACTAATAAGAGTAATAAGTTACAAGTAATAGATTGTTTTTGTGTTATAATATTGATACCCATGTCAAGTTCATGATAAGATATTTAAAATATTTTTTAATGTTACGCGTTAGACATCGATTGATTAACATAGACGTCGATCGTAGTCTTGGCATATCGCCGATCGATTTTTTCCCCTAGTAAATTCCACCGAGTTCAAAGTCCTTGTATATATTTGTGTATATGTATATATTTATGTACATAATATAAAATGACTAATGTAAATAACATTTAAATATTTAAATCCTTGAATTTAAAAATGGTTTAATATTTATTTAAGCTATTTTAATGTCAGTTAATAAAATATAAATACAGTCGGACCTCCTTATAAGACTATATTGCTGTCTTTTTTATAAATCAGGTATCGCGATAGTTTGAGAGAGAAACTAATAGTCTTATAACCAGGTCCTACTGTAATTTTAAATTAGCAAGCCTGCATTGATAATAAAATATACTTCAATATTAATATACTTTTTAAATACTGGAAATAGATAAAAAATATTGTAAAAATAATTAAAACAGCGAATTATTTAATTTAAATAATAATATATAAGCAAACAAATTTTAAGTGACCTCTCATCTCGCCAAAGACATATGATGTCTCGACTTATCATTTGTTAAATTGCGTCACTACTTATATACATTAAGTAAAAATAGCACGTAAATATATATCTATATATATGCATAAAAAATATAAGAAATTATTTACAAGGTCACGTGGCTTAATTTCGAAATTTTAATTATTCTCTTGTTTAGCATAAATATTAAATAACCGAATAATATATATGTTTAAAAATTTTTGTACAGTCGACTATTATGGGGATAATCAACAGTAAATTATTATTATTATTATTATTATTAATATTATAAAAATAAGTACGTATCTTTATATGATTAGGTTATTATTACATAATTATATGAGGCCGGTACCCGTTGTAAAGTTTATATATATACAATTATATATGTTATGCATCGTCTTATACGTTTGTTATATTATACAAGTTAAGTGTGAGGGCAAACGATACACAGAGTTAAGTCGATACACGAGGACTAAGCTGATAACACGAAAAAAATTTATTCAACTTTATAAATGTATATACATTTACTTAGCTTGGTAATTATTTGACGAGTATCAACTAGTACATTGCGCCGTACAGTATGTAACTATATGATAAAAATAATAATTTAAAAAACTAAACTCTTATCTTAAATATCAACTGAGTCCAAACATTTTGAAATATAATCGTCAAAATTATCAACTATGTAATTAAAATTTTTTTAAAATATTTGGTGATGAATTTAGAAAACTTTCTAAACGTGATTGCATTAATTGGAAATTTTAGTTTTTTTTTTCTATCAATTTTAGATAATTCATTTTTTTTTACTATTTGAAAAAAAAACTGAGTATGTAATTAATGATAAAAAAAAAGAAAGCCTAAGTTTTGGTTGAATGCAAGTCATCCAATTATTTGAAAATAAATCTACAAGCACTACTGAGAACAAGTAAAAGTTAATGATAATGATAATTATTATTGTTGCGGACAAAAAAATAATTTTTGGGATAACAAATTTAAGCGAACGGTTAACATAATAAACAATATTTAAAATTTTTCGTAAATGCCGCTCAAGTTACTCCATAGCAACGCTACACAACTGAGCAAACAGTTTTACCTTTTATGGTTTAAGAATGCAAGTATGGTCAGGCCGTTATTTTTACCGGTACTAAAATTCATTTTGTAAAAAAAAATATAATCCAGCAAATTATTTTAAATCTATTTATAGATTATTTTCATTAATTTTAATTCAAAATCACTTTCCAATCATTCTAACGTCAATAATAATTATCATAAAATCACTTAATGATGTAATAATACTTCTGTGAATAAGTGAAATCATACATATATACATATATATGTAGATATATAAATCTACTCATTAGTGTGAATAAAAAAGTCAAATATATACACGTGATGATTTTAAATAAAATTTAACTTTAAAATTTTTAAAATAATTTTTACTCTTTAACTTAAAATAAAATCATTTTAAAAACGACTAGAAATTTTCACAAATATATATCATAATATATATAGTGTTTTGTATGTGAATTTTTATTTGTAAAATATTTAGACAAAAAAATTCGCTATAGTGGCGTGGGAAATTCCATGGAAAGAATCCATTGGTTATTGTGATGTATAAGATATATATTTATATATATGAATGTATTACAATAAAAGAAAAATAATAAATTAAAAAAAAACAGACGAAGCAGAAGACGTCTTTCATTCTCGCCTCAATATCATACAAGTCTTATACATGTATATATATATATATATATATATTTATATTTTATGTACCGGAATTACGATATATAGTATTACGCGAACAAGTGGAGTAGACAGACGTATCATACGAGACTAAATCGCAAAAAAATTGCCAATACATGTAACGTAAAATTTAATAAACTCAGGTTGCACCGTAAGTACTCCAAAGTAATTTCCATTAACTTTTAACTCCGTAAAAAAATCACATCAACTTAATGACGGAAAAAATTTTATATTCATTGGGAAATAGTATATTAATAAGTAAGTAAGTAAGTAATAAAAAGAGAATGATATAATCGTAAAAAATAATACGTAAGGATTATAGCATAGGAACGGATTATGATAGAACGACGGAAGCAACTCGAGGCCTTGACCCGATCGCACGTTTCTTTGGGTCCACTTAGAGTCCTCGTACAATTATATCGATAAGTGAAAGTGAATATGACACATATTAAAATAAAAAAAATTAAAATGTAAAAAAAATAAAACTCACTTACCACAAATATATTTTCCATCACGGGTCCGAACCAGTGAATAAAAAAAATATCAAAATTCGGTGTATTAAAATATAAGTTTATTTATTATAAAATAAATAAATCACTTTTACACTTTCGGCACTTGGTAATAAATGCATGCACGTGACGGAAATAAAATCCAGCGCGCGTATGCGCGGTTTCCCAGTCAATCGGTGAGAATCAATCGAAAATCGAAGAAGCGATACAATCTATCGCGAAGCAAGTCCAAGTAAGAACTGCCGCGGAGCGCGAGTGTCCGCCACCGTGGGCTCGCTACGTGTGTATTAGTCGTCACTTACTCACTCATTCACTCACTCACTCTTACTCTTTCGTGTCATCTTTTTCTTTCTCATTTGTTACAAGTTACAACGATCTCTCACAACACAACTGCTCACTACATTACTACACTACATGACACTCCTCAACAGCAGGCCAAACACGCTCAAAACGTCCTCTCTTGGGTCTTTTATACCCCTACTTGTTTGACTTGTCGGCTTTTATGTACCTCTCTTACTCTTTTATATATCTATAAGTATATACTTCTCACTCACTTGCTCACCCTCTCCCTCCCCCCCCCCCCCTCTCCCCTTCTATCCACCTTATTTTATTCAAGTTTAATGTAACTAACATCGTATCGCTTCTGCTACGCTATACTACTCCTGTCTGTGGTTTTCATACTCTACTCCCATCCTCACTACCATACTCTTCCACTCGCACTCGCACTCGCACTCGCACTTCCATTCCCATTCGGGTTTCTACTCACTGGAGTTTCCGTGCAAAAGCAAAAGGTGTGTAATCGTTACGACTTCTCTTGGACGATTCGCACAAGAGATAGTTAAACATTACATAAAATTTACTACGAGAAATATTTAAATTATATGGAATTTACAGAGAGAGTAACGAGTACCCGAAGGTGGACCTGCACAGGCGCTTGTAATTTACTAAACAATTCATTTTTCAAATTTTATTTATAGTGGACAGTTCTGTCAAACGACTGTATGGTTTTTAAAATAATAATGACCATAAGACATCATATGTTTCATAAGTAAAAGAAAATATTTTTTTTTTCCACCGTAAATAATTGTAGATTTCGGTTTTATTACTTTTGTACAATTACTACTTGTATTATTTTTATTTTAAAATGTCGCATAATTAAATGTTATATAAAAATATAATGCAATACATTGAAACGTCTCAATTGCACCATAAGTCATTTTCAGAAAAAATTTTCTAATAGAAAATTTATAAAAAAAAAAAAAAGGTTGGCCTGCACAGTAAGTGTGGATCAAATTAATAATTTAGATAATGAGAGAATGAATAAAATAAATTATTTTAATGTAAAAAAAAAAGTTATTATGAAAGAAAAATGAAAGAAAGTCGAGTTAAAATTCCTTTCTAAAATGAATCATCGACTTACGGTATGTCATCATATAATAAAACGCATATTTTATTATTATTAATATAATATTACATTAATAATATAAGCTAGGAGCTAGGAGACAGTGAGATAGGTTCGATAGGTGGTGTAGGGTACATGTAATATGTAATATCAAGTAGAATAGAAGACAGTAAAAGTCGTACGAGCCACTGGAGGAGACACGCTTATTAGTTCCGATCTATCGTTCTTTCGCATCACGACTCACGACTACTAGACGCACTGATATGACCAGTAGATGCGAGTTAAGTTAATATTAATATAAAAGTATATAATAGAGCAGAGCGACAAGAAACAAGATGAGAGGATACGAGAATTCAGGTGGCCAGCGGATTATTCGTTGGATCGTGATTGTGACCGACTGATCAAGATGCTGTCATATAAAAATTTTTTTAGTCTTATAGATTGATTATTTATGATAATATTTTTCCTAAGTGCTTAATTTCTCTTGTTGGGTTCAGATTATTTTTTGACCCAGAAAATCTCTGTTGCTTAACGGCCATGTCTAATAACACATACTCATATATTATAATAGATACATTGAACTGTTTATAAATTCAAAAAAATTATTTATCAAGTACAGACCTTAATTTAAATTTTAACAGGTCGCTATAAAATATGAAAATTATTTTTTTACGATTTTGTTTTTAAATTCCAGAGACTTTAAATTTTTAATTTATCAATTTGATCAACAAGACTATTTTTGTAGGCCATAAAATTCTATACAAAACCGTCGTTTTATTTTTTTTATGTAAATTCAATATTTAGTCAGCTGATATATTATTGCTGGATTTTCCATGCCTAATTTCGTAAAATTATGAGCGACATTTTGCAATTTTAATTAAGGACTATAACGAGAGGATTTTTTTTATTTTTAATATATAGATTAAATGATTCCGATAGATTAGCATAACAAAAATATCGCAAAATGGCTTTAGTCTAATATATATAAATATATGATGTTCTATAGTCTTGCAAATATATTAGAACGTCTGCACGTGTTATATCTGCATGCTCTATTATATCTATCTATATATATATATATATATATATATATATATATATATATATATATATATATATATATATAACCATTGAGCTAGCATTATATATCCAGGAATAATACCGAGGGTCATCTAATAGTTGTAACTAATGAAAATTAATCTAGTTCAATGACTGCTGATCTTTTAATAAATACAATTTATATATTTTTAGACAACATTAAATTATACTTTTTCGCAAATTCAATTTAAGTGATATATTTATTTTAAAATGGAGATATTGTTAATTGCATAATTGCAGAATGTTATAAATAAATATTTGTTGTTAAAATTCTTTAGATTTCTCCAGGCAATAATAAAAAATAATAAATAAAAAACAAAAAAAGTAAATAAATGTAATAAAAAAAGAGGGGATATAGTATATAGTATCGAGAATATTCAGTGAAGCGGAAAAGGAAACAGTAACTGGGAAATATGACACTGTACCCACTCGTCTTATATATGTGAGTATATTATATGTATGAAATGAAGTGTACATAACACGGAAAATAGTGCGACACATAAATTATGAATAAAGAGTTGTGAAAATGCTAATGAGGATATTACAAGCGGGTCTTGTTGAAGGAAGGTGGTAACTCCGATATTAAATATCAAATGATTTTTTTAAAAGTATATATATGTTTAATGTTACATCGTTTTATATTTTAGTGTATTGGTGCAAGGATATATAAATGAGATGCCGCGAGCGGTTCGAAATCCTTGTCGGATTAGTCTTTATTTTATCCGTTCGTTTTCAATCACTATCATATATCGTTATATTGTCGAGCGATCTAAATCATATCGACTACAAGCTAGACATCAAGGTTTATATTCTACAGGATATATAATTTATTTCGCTTATTATTTATTTGTATTCATTGAATAATATGTAAACATTATCGTGTTAATTTTAATGAAAATATACCGGAAGTGGGTTCCACATATTTAGGCCTATAAAATTTTTTATCGTAAAAAGTTAATTTTTCAATGAGGTTTTAAATCCGAAAACTCGACCGGGTCTCAAAATAATTTCTTGACTAGTTTTTTCAATTATTCCGCTTTCAAATTTCCATAGCAAATTCAAAATTTCGAAATTTTACAACAAAATTTTTTTTTTAATAAACAAGTCAATAAACGATTGAAAAAAAATTTTTTTTAAAATATTTTAACAGACAAAAAATCTAATCCCACTACTGCATAATTACGTAAATTTATTTTCAAATAATTATTTTTGTCGAAAAAAAAAAAAAGTTTTAATCGACACTACAAATAAAATAAAAATAAATGACATACAAGTGAATAACAATTGCAAAATGACTTTATTGAATGAAAGCGATTTGTGTGATCCCCATATTATGAAGGGCACCAGTGTATATGTCGAAGAGAATATAATAATAAGAGAGCCTACAATAATAGCATGTCACCTTTAACCTCTGAAGTTATAAGTCTTATCGCGACGCGACAAAACTGTAACTTTTATATATAACAAACTGGCCAGTGGGTAATTCAAGACCACAAAATGCAATAGGTATATACAGATACGTAGTTGACATTAAATTGTACAAACTGGCGGATGCGTGCAATTGTTGGAATCGCCCGTGTTGTACAAGTGCATCTATAGATTAACCTGCACTTACATCAAATATGACAGATTAATCAAGCGCCTCAGCCTCACTATAGCTACACTACTAACACAGTTAACTTTGTTCGTATAACAAAACCGCGAGTCTCTTTCTCTCTCTATCTATCTGTTTTTTTTTTATTCCTCACTTCATATCCTCTCCCGCGCGTCATAGTTCTCGCAGTATATAATGACTCCACCCTCTTTTGTTATACTCAAACGCAGCAATGAGAGGTTCCTAGGTCAGTGCTCATGTTTCCACATGATGACATTGTGTAAATAAAAAATGTTACGTTTAAACATTTAGATAATATTACATTTACTCGAGTCATCAGTCATCAACTCTTGACCTCTTCAATACGAGCCTCGACACAATTTCCTCTTTATTATTTTTTTTATAATATGTTGATATTACACAACTCAATTAGCTGATTAAAAACTTGTTGTGATTTTCTAAAATTAATTTTTCATTTATTAAACTAAAAATTTATACTCATTTCAAATTTAAAATACCGATAAAGTTAATGAGAAAAATTTTCATATTACTATAATTAATTTTTTTTAAGTTTATTAAACATATCGACGGATAAGTTGAAAAAAAATTTTTTTTGTAATAATTTAATTTAAATTTTTAGTAGAAAATTAAATTGCTCATTTGAGTAAAAAAAAAATTTTATCTGACGAGCGAATGATAAAAAAATACAAGGAAAGTATAAAGATCAAATATATATTTGTATAATAATATATATCTTTGAATGAATGTATAAATACTATACACGCTACTGAATATACTGTAATTTAGCAGTAAAGTGTGTATATTATAATAACATCTAACTGGATGTATTTAATAGCCGGTGAGGACAACTGAATATTTAATGAGGGTCAGGGGAAGACGAAAATTTCTCAGCTCTAAAAAATGACAATGACAAAAAATTTTTTTGCCAAATTTCTGAGGGGGTCCATCATGCCCCGGGGGTCCGTTTTGCCCCAGCCTCCCCTAAGCTACGAATAAAATATCCAACCACGAAAAATATAGAGGATTAAATCCACATATGTATAATATTTAAAACATATTTATAAAAATAAAAAAAATCACTCAAAAATTCAGGGACAAAATACTAAATATCGTATTATAGTATATATATAAATAATAATTATTTCATTATGTTAATATTATTTATAAAATAATATTAAGATGCAGTGCAAGATTACGCGGCGACTTTCATCATCAGGGCCATAAATAAAATGATTTGTATTATTTTTTGTCAATGTTAGAAAAAAAAAATAAATGAATGAATAAAAAAGATGAGAGATAAGAGGTAAATAAATAAAACGGAGACTAAAAAAAAAGTAGTAGCTGGTGACAAGTTGCCGTAGGAACGTGAACGTATCGTACGAGCAAGTAAAAGGCGAGTCGAATCGTTTAAGGTAACGACGAGGTGCAACTCTCATGACTCGTCTACCTTTATATTTACTTACAATCCTCGTAAACCAGTGTCAAGCTTAACAGCCACTCTATACACATTACACATATATATCATTTCTATTCCTAAAAAGAGACAATGACGTTTGTCTGACGGAAAACATCAGGAAGACGTAAAGACCTGCCTCATTTATTTTTTCTCGCCGACTCTAATAATTTATAAAAATAAGGAAACACTTAAAAATTTTATCCATCCGATAGATTGTACGTGTGATAATAAATGTCCTCAGATAACGAGCCAACGTGTCAGATTATTAGATACCGTGATAATCTAACAAAAAAATGTATTTTTAAAAATTACGGAATTTACTAATCATCAACTGCTCAATAATTTTTAGAAAATAAATTAAATAATTATTTTTCTACTGTTATTTTTAAATTTATTTTTAAAAATAACCCTAAGTAAACGCCCACGTGTAGACATTGCGTTGCACCAGAGTAGGGAATGTCAAATGATTCGCCTCTTAATAGACCAACTTCCCGGACACGTTGAGTTTCAACCGCGCAATCATTAAAGTCCGTGGCTTTGCAGCTTGGCAATGACATTGCCCATATATATATATATATATAAATAATGGATTAAATGAGACCTTACAGAGGAATATATATAAAAAAAAGATCATAAGTAACTACAATTGCTTGCTCTTTTAACTTAATTGAATTATTATAAATTTTAATTTTCAATTACGAGTATTTTAAATTTAATCAAGCAATTAGAATGCAAAGTATTTCTTTTTTAATATGAAAAAAAAATATATATATACATATGTATGTAGATAAATGGTTTATAATTTAAATTGGTTGAATCAGAGTTTAAATAAACAGTCGACAATTATTCAAGATGCGTTTAAGGTCAAGCAAACCTTTGTTTAATAAAAGTGGAGCATATTGAAGACATAAACATTAACATGTTTTAATGAAGACCCGATTAAAGAGAGAATGTAACGTATGATAAGAAAAAAAGTTGTATACAGTTAAATAAGATGAGCAAACTGTAAAAATTCAGGGAATTATTTAATTTGTTACGTGACTTAAATTTTAAAAATTTAAAAATTAATTCGCGGTTTTTTTTTAAATTTTTGAAAATATTTAAATCATAAGCGCAATAAATTAATGATATGTATGAAGAGAGTCAATATGGAAATTACGAATTTTTAGAGGTGATGTAAGAAAAAACCCCGAGGACTCTGTGTCAGCATTAACACTCTGTTCGTAGTCCAAGATCGTTTTGTACAAAAATCATTAGCGCAAGATAAGAGGCAGATTGTAAAAGTAATATTGTCGTAGAATAAAAGTATTTCTGTTGGTAACGTTTCTCTTTAAGTCACTCACATTATTTATATTGTGGAGGTCGACTGATCGCAAATGTGACGACGGAGATTAAACTGCGTGAGAATGGATGTTTAATAAAAGTAAATAAATAGATGGGCGCATGAGTTAAGAGATTGACATCAGCATAATAATAGCTTTAATAACGATCAATAAACTGTGGCAATTCTCACTATCAGTTAACTGAACTTTTGACAAATATCTTATTGATAAATAAATAATTTAAAAAATTCAAATTATTTGAAATTAAATAAATGAATAAAATTATTATCCCGCGTTCAATTAAAATTTAAAAAAATGACATAAATAAAGATAAAAAATTAAATTTATACTTTATCGTATCATATATTTCCAATACTGGATATAAATATCGCAATTTAAAAGTGACAAAAAAAGTTAATAAGTCACTTTGCTGCGATATTTATTAAATTATTTATATATTCATGCAGAGTAATAAATAAATTACATTAAAAATTATTAACAAACTGAACTTATGACTCGAATGTTTATAAAAAAATTCAATAAAACGACTATCAGTTTGAATGAACCAGTAAAAATTAATGGCCGTATCGGAAATTATTTATGAATTAAAAAAACTTGGTTATAAATAAAAGTTTAGTTATAGAGGGTCGGTTAATCGGATATTGTGTAAAATTAATAATATGACGTATTAATTAAATAACCGAGTAAAGAAAATTTTAATCATAACCGTTGATATTTATTTTTGTGTTCTATATAATTTCTCCTCAGTTTAATTCCCCGTTTAGTTGATGAGATGAGTCGTAAGTTTAAGTTTATAGATAACGCGCTATATATAATACAACATCAAGTGCAAATATTACAATCGCTATCAGATAACTTGACACAGATAGAGTATCTTGTAAAAGGCTGAAAAAATTTTCGTTAAATATATTTATTTAAAAAATTTATTCTATTAAATTAAAATTTTTTCTTTATCTATAGAATAGATAAGAACTATTGGTAATAGAAAAATTTTTCTTTGAATGTCTAGAAATTTTTATATCAATGTAACAAAGTAAGACAGCCGTTTACTCAACAATTGCGGATTTGCGATGCTAAAAAAATTTAAAAACTCGCCTTCATTGAGAGTCGATGACTTTATAATCACAAGTGTCAATGACCTGAGATTTGAATTGATATCTATTTATGTAAATTACTTAAAAGCTTTTACTATTCATTAGTTTATCGTATTATATATATTTCACGCCATTAAATATTGGATTTTTTTTTTGCATGTTCTCGATGTTACTTTGCTGTGATTCATAAAACAAAGTGATAAATATTTTTATAATCGATCGTAATTATTATTTCTATTGTAAGACTTCTGTACACTCCATTGTATTGAATTTCAAGGAATCGATATATGAGTATTGATAATTAATTATCTTCATTATATTTATTTTAAAAAAAGATAAAAATTTATATTGTTGTAACTAAAAGAGCCGAGAAATTTTTTTCGTTTAAATATCCCTAAGGTAAATTACTAACTGATATTAAAATACTAAACTACGATTGATATTTAATTTAATTGACTGAAGATACTGATAGCTAACAGATTTCTACGTTTTCTTTACTACGTTGCGTGTAGAATTTTAGTTTATCGGCTAGTAAATTTAATTTTTAATTTTATCCCAGTATGGATTCAAAGCTAATAACTATTTTCTTAATTGTTGTTTAAATTGATCTGTAATTATTTCTATCATTATTTCGTTTACGCAAAAATATTACCGTCAAATAATTCTATTGCATAAAAATATTTTCGAGCATCAAAATTAAAAAAAAAAAAAACACAACCACGTCCATAATAGAAGACTGTGGAGGTAAATAAAAAATGTACATCACCAATCAGCTACTGAAGAAACCGCTTTTTTCAAATCTGTAAAAGAAAAAATTAATTTAGAAAATATATGACTTTTAATTATATTTAATTATTTAAATTTTAAAAACTCACGTTGATGACTTCAGATGATATTCTGTAACTGGAAATTCACTAGACACAACACAACACTAATTAACTTACACGACACGAATTAATTAATAAACGACTCGATATTTTTGCTTAATAAACTTTTAAAAATTAAAACAATAAAATAAACTAATCGAAAAATAAAAACCCGATATACAAATCACTAATCACTTTTTAAAACCACAACACACTTATTTACTGTGAAAAATACTTTAATTACACTTATGTACACTGCACTTTATATTTTTAATTTTAAGACATGTTAGTTGATTAATAAATAAATATGAGTGTGAACGTAGCATATATGTAATAATTTAAAAATTTTAAATAGATAATTTGATTAATTAAAATAATTAAAACGAAAAAAATACGCATACTGATTTTTAAATTAATTAAATACGCAATTTTTTAATTTTTTAATTCAAATTTTTAAAAAATTTACAAGTGTCAGCTGCATGCACACTCATATAGATAAATTATATTTAATAGATTTTTCAATTAAAACCACTTACACTTGCACACTATCACCAACACTAGATTTTTATTTTTTTTAAAAAATTACTTTTATACTCAGCACTTTTTATTTTTTATTTCAAGACAAATCAGAAAATTAATAAATTTTTCAACTAAAATTTACAACGCACTTTCTCACTATCACTAACACTAGATTTTTATTTAAAAAAAAAAAAAAAAAAAACACTTACATACTCAGCACATTTTATTTTTAACTTCAAGACACAAATCAGCGAATTAATAAATACTTTGTCTTTTTAATTTCAATATATTATTAAACACAAAATTTTTAAATTAAAACTTTACACATGCGCACTAAGTCCGGAATTTACAACTGACGCCTTTACTAAACTCGCGGGAAATTATTTCCTTGTATTTTTAATTTTTAAAGACGTTTCTTCATACTAATTCATTTAAATTATTATTTTTCAAAAAGAATTTTTTTTTAGCCTTTGTTGCCGCCATGACACTTTTTTTCAAAAATTAAGTGATAAATTTAAAAAAATAAAAAACGAAAAAAATTGACGGATAATTTAAGAAAAAAGTATTTCCGATATTATTTATACTTACAAAAACTTTAAAAGTGCTAATTAGTTAAGAAATTAATTAATAAATGACATTGGATTTTTTTTTAAATGATTCGAAGTTCGAGTAATGGCGGCTGAGTCGGTTGCGTCTACTTGGACATGTCCGAGTATTGTACAGCATCAATATCTACAGATTTATCAATTATCTCGAGTTGATTTACTTAATTTTTACTTTATAACAGCTCAGAATACTTTAATTTAATAAAATAAATATAAATTTAGCAAAAGAAACGTTTAATTATGGGATAATTAATTAATTTTTATCGAACGATGTCTAGTAAGAGCGTCTCTCGAGCGGGAACGTAAGCGTCTACTACGCAATTACCTTGCGCATCATATGCACGCAGGCGCTGCTGCCACCTGCAGTTCAAATTTTCGAGTTACTCCCAGTCGATAATTTATCTAGACATTTTAAATACTTAAATAATTTAAATAAAATAATTTTTAATAAATAATTGCATAATTAAACTGTAAAAAAGAATTTATAAAATTAATTAATATTTAAAAATAACACATTTACATTTAATTTTTTTAAACAAAACAAAAGGTATCGATATAAAATATTTATTTAAAAAATTATAAATTAAATATATAAATGTGTCATAAAACAAAAATTATTTTTTAAAAAAAAGAGTGTGAATGTAGTAGACATCAGAGAAATTTAAAATTATTAATAAATAGAGTAAATAATTAATAAAATAAATTTTTAAAAAATGCACATTTAAAAAATTTTGAAATTAATAAGGGTATTTTTTATAAATATTATTTTGTCAATTATTTATTTATAACTTTAAATGTGTCTGTCTGCTACATTCACACTCATAAAAAAAATAAAATTTAAAAATTCCCGCGTAAATTCACAAATTCAACGACCTTGTTATTGCATCAATTTTTACAAAAATAGACTGGTCACGCATTTAAGTTTATACTGTAGTGAATACATTACTACAACAGTAAAAAACTTAAAAAGCATCTAATAACATCCCACGTGTTAAAAGCTATAAATTTCTGAATGAACCCATGCAAGCTGGCAAGTCGCCAAATGACGCAGATTTCACAAAAACATTGATGTTTAAATAATTTAAAAAAAAAATGAAAAATTCGTCTTTTTATTCTGAAAATAAATTATCACATGTTTAAATATTCAAAATATAAAAATAATTACAATTAGTTTTAATTAGTCGTTTAATTTAAAGTCAAATCGATCAACAGATCAATGCCGATCCAAAATCTATACTGAGTTTAAGCAGTTAAATCGTCTGGTGAGCCGGCGGCCTTTTAACTCCATCTTAAAACTACTGCTTGCTCCCCACCTCGAGTCCTTAATTTTTTAAATTACTTTTTTAGCAATGTATGTACATACATATGACTTTTACCAGTGGTAGTGGTAGCAAATAATACTGGTACAAGTACTAGTACTAGTACTAGTACTGGTGCTGATATGCAACCCTGAGTATGAAGAACCATGTTGATGACTCGGACCCAACACATCTAAAGAATGAACCAAACAGGAACGTAAAACGGTGATGTGAGCTCAACTGTGTACTTGATCCCCACCCAAGTGATTGTATGTCTGACTCTAGTCATCAGAAATTTCAGCCTGCTGTTGGTGCTCTCTTCTGGTAGCAAACGAGAGACAAGAGGCTACGGCGACGTCACTCCAAACGCCAGTTGCCAGTACGAAAATCGGTGTCTTACTGTTCAGACCAAACTTTTATTTACGATTGTGTGCTTTCATCTTTGAAACCCACTTTTATATCTTCATCTCAAATTGAAGTAAAATTGTGGAAACTTTTTATCAAGTTATTCTGAGGATACTTAACACCTGGTTACTAGTAAAGTAAGTATACTATTGTTAAATTATATTATATTATATATAAATATATATTTACTATACATACAACTAAACCAAATATAAAGATTAACATTAAAGAAAGAACCTGAGTAACTTTCTTGTTTGATTTTCTTTTACCTGCGAGCAATGGCGTCGCCACAAATTTAAATTCATAAATTTAAATAAACTCCGTTTTATTTTCTTATCACACTCTGCGTATTAAAACTCTCGTTATCTTAATATTATTTAAAATTTATAAGTTATCTGATACTGATGACAGTTATTTTGATGACAATGAACAATGGCCCCCCCTTTCCTGTTCACCTTTTACCCTTACCTTGATTTATCTTCATACATATATAGATCTATATTTATTTATATAAAACGTTTATTCATCTTGGATTATTTGTTGCCGTAAAAGTCTCGTTCGATTAATCATAACTTATCCCTCAATCCCCGTAATCGCATATAAAAATCTTTAAAAATATACATTTATTAATTCAATCTATATATATATATATATATTTATATAAAAAATTTAGGTATATTAACATGAAAGAAAAAAGTCTTACAGCTGCTCCAAACTTAAAAAAAGTCAAAGCAAACAACTCTTCCTTTCTTTTTTTTTATAAAATATTTGTCTTCCGTAATGTCATCGGTCTTTAAATAAATTTTCCATTTATTATAATGTCAACTGACAACACGGTAACTTAGTATAGGTAAAATATTATTATAATAATGATGATATTAAAGAAGGAAGTAAGGAAAAATATAAATAATAGACAAAAATTTTAAAAACTGAACAAACTACTGATTACAGTTTTTATTTAAATTGAGAAATAAATATACGGTCTTAGACAAAAGTACGATTAAATTACCACGACATTAATATTAATTTAAATACTGTTTATTTAGTATATATTATTTACTATGATAGTGTGATATGATAGGTATTTTTGGTCCACGACATCAGCTTGTATTTAATATACCTATAATACATACAAATATATATAATATGTGTGTGTGTACGTTAATATAAGAGCTGCTTGAATGTTGAGTAGAACCACAGGTCGCGTGATGCAGGTGTGCTTACAATGCATACTTTATACTTTATATACTTAATATTATATACATACCCTAGTATACGGACATTACACGGTGTTGCTGCATCTCCCATTTCTATTTTATAAAAATAGAATAAATAGAAATAAATCCAATAAAAAGTACAATGCGAAATCTATTATTGTCTAACGTGTACTATTTTACCTACTTAGAGCACTAGATCTCTCTGTTTTATTTCATTATTATTGCGCAATTCTCATCAAATAAAAGATAATACGTTTTTTTAAATTAAACTGTACTTCAATAAATTAACACATGGCTATATTAATAAATAAAATAAATATATATGTAATAAGTTTTTTAAATTTCAAAAATTATCATGCTAACGTTATATTCAATTATTGTATTATAATTAATTCTTAAAAGTTTATTGACTGCATCAAAATTAGTACATTATTATTTTTTAGAAATTGAGACCGCAATAATAATTTTGAAAAAAATTTTTTAATACACTGAGAGAAAAAAATACTGTTTTCAAGTATCTGCGTGCTTGAATCGTACCGAGTAAATTATTTGTTTAATCTTAGTAATAATGTAGTTTAGCCAAGAATATTTTCTTAAAATAAGTATAAAAATTCTTAAATCAAGAAAATATTACTTGGTTGGAGTATATTTTTACTATAATTAAACAAATATTTACTCGGTACGATTCAAGCACGCAGATACTTGAAAACAGTATTTTTTTCTCTCAGTGTAATAATAGCAATAATATGTTAGAGCAATTACTGCTTTTAAAAGTAATATATATATTTCTTTTCAAGTAAACTTTACATGCAATAAAAAATACTTAAATTTAAAATGAATACCTTGAAGTTATTTTCTCAGTGTGAGCTAAAATATGCAAATATATTCTTAATAATTTTTTGTATAATAATCGTAATAAGTCTTTACAACTAGAGTTCCTTCTACTTATTCTTAAAACGCCTTTACCTCTTCTGCTTCATCTCTCTTCTCTATGTTATTATTTACATGATAGATTTTATTTTAAAAATACTTAAAGTACTCGCGATTTGCAGAATGATCACATATACTGTAAGTCGTTAATTCGCGACGTGGCGACACACCTCGACGCATTATGAATTGCACATTCAAGGAGAGACGTGACTTCTTTACACGATACCATGAGTTCATTCAAATACTTTTCGTTTTTATTTATTATTTCAATAATTATTTTTACAAGCGTAATTTTTAAAAGTTAAATCAATAAATATTTTAAAAGTAAAACATTATGTATTTTCATATGTGAGGCTAAAAAATGAACTGGTTTCTTATTTCATTTATATATAATTTAATAGAATCAATAATTAGCAGTCATCAATAATAATTAAGTACGATAGGATAATTAATAGTGATAGAATTAAAAACCTAAATGATTCACGTATTTCTTCTACTGTTAGTAATACATGACTTAAATGATTATTTTATTTAAAGCACAATAATATTGTTGAAATAAATACTCGAAATTTACGGGATTTAGCGTTCTTTAAAAATGGATCAGCGAATAGTGAATATTCACTTATTCACTTCTAGAGAGCGCCTATACACAGAATAGAGGAATTTTTGCGCAAGAAAAATTTCGCATTATGAAAAAATACGAAAAAGTTCTGAGGATTAAAAAAATATTTTTTAGTTCCATATACTGTAGCTTGCGTGCACTGAGAGAACAATTTATTTGAGCTAACTAAACAGATTTATTTGGCTGAACAAAATCATTTATTTCATTCAAATATATATTTGGTTATAGTTAACAAATCTTAGTTGAAAAAAATTCCACTATGGATGGTGGCGCTATCAAATACAGATTTGTTAACTATAAACAAATCTTTATTTCATTCAAATGAACCATATCTTTGTCTCAAATAGATACCGATTGGGTCCATTCAAATATGGGATTTATTTGCCTGAAACAAATCTCATTTGGCTCAAATAAATTGTTCTCTCAGTGTGCGAAAAATATTGAAGTAACTCATTGAGTCTTGTGAAAAAGTTTTCCAACATATTTTTGTAAGCGCCCCTTATTACCTGCCGTCTATAGGCACTTGTTGGCGTACTTTTAGAATATTCATTACAAAAATTAATGTACACATCTATTGCAACTCTGCATAAGTCGCCCGTTGTATTAAGAAACTCGGTTTCAGCTCAGTAAATAGTATATTACACACCTAGGGAAGTAAAAAAAGAAATGTCTCAGATCACATGTAATTGTTGGCCGAGGCGAAGCCGAGGTCAACAAACATGTGATCTGAGGCTTTCTTATTTACTTCCCGAGGAGTGTATACTATTTTTCTCCTCGACGGAGGCGGAAAGCGGCAACTTCGTTTTGCACTGCGGGACGAAAGTTGGCGCTTTCCGCCCGGAGGTGAGAAAAAAAATTTATGCCATCGAAAAAAAATGAATAAAGACAAGCCACGACATGATGTATTGTTAATTGGTAATAAATTGGCTGTCGCTCCATGACTAAAGTAATTTAAAATCCAACTGATCAATTTAGCAATTTCATATTGTGGTAAAAATAGATTTTATTGAATTCGTTATAATTAAATTAAAGAATTAATGGAAAAAAATTATAGTTGTTTGATAGATGAATTAATACACTGAGAGAAAAATTTACTAATATTTAATAAATTGATTTATCAATATTTGATAAATTATGTATATCAAATATTCGACTGTATTTATTAAATATTATCCTACACGTATCAAATATCGATTTTTCCATCAACTAAATATTAATAAATTGATATTAACATTTGATAGGTCACAGATCAATATTTAGTAGAAATTTATTAATATTCGATAAAATTTTATCAACTATTGATATGTGAGATTTGTATATAGTATTAATAAGTGTGGTGGCATTGTACCCTCTAACCTAACATATTGCCTTATATACGCGTTACATGACTTACATATTGTTTTTAGGCTTATTGAAATAATTAAAAAAAATCGGTCTGTCGGTTGACCCTGCGGGCCAGCCCCAAAACTTCCCGCTGTTTTCGAGCTCAAGGATCTTGAAAATATTAATTTGACTATATTATCGAGCTCTTCGAGCTCGAAAATCATATTGCATGCGATTGTTTTTTTATGAGCTTTTCAAATTCTAGCAAGTTACGCTTTATGCTAAAGTTTAAAAGTTTAAGAATCAAAAATCATTAATGAACAAGCTGTTTTTAAATTTTAATTCCCGATTATGTTGAATAAACTAAATATGGTGATGCAGAAATCAATGTCAGTGATCAAAATCAAGATTTGAATGAGTTTTGGCTTAGGTCAGAACAATAGTATATAAAATATCCGAGAAAATGATTAAAAACTGTGTTTTTTCAATTTTTTCGTTGATAATATGGTTTAAACTAAAGAACAAGTTTGATGGCATTATATGATAATCAAAAGAGACCATAAAGAGAAAAAGTTTATAAGATTTTAGACACATTTTAGTACAGTACATTTTGATTTATCTGGAAAAAATAACATTGAATGTTATTTTTTCAACGCCGATATCTTTTGAACAAATCAACCGATTTCAACGTTTGAGGTGGCAATAGGCGCGTTTTATTGAATTCTAGAGCTGACTAGAATTTGAAAGCGATCGATTAAGCCGTCTTGAAGATATTTGAAAAAAAAACGTTTTTTTTCATTTCTTTCTCCAACGATATCTCTCGAACAAATTAACCGATTGAGATGGTTAAGGCGGCATTCGACGCGTTTTATTGAGCTCTAGAGCTGATTAGATTTTGAAATCGATCGTTCAATTCGTTTTTGAGAAATCAATAAAAAACTAAAAAAAAACAAATTTTTTTTTTTCGTAATTCGCCAATATGTTCGAGTCTACTTGATCAAATGATCTGAAATTTTCAGGAAAGTTGACGGCCAACAAGCTCTTCCAATTGCCGCCTTAAACATCTAAATCGATTCATTAGTTAAAAAGTTATCGACCAGTTTTAGATCTATTTAACTGGACTATAATAAGATGCTCGTGGTGTTAAGAAACTCGCTTTTCGGCTCGGTAGTAAATTCTTATAACTTGCGTTTTATAGAATCGCACTTGATACATAATCTACTCGTAATTGAAGTGTAAGAAGCAATAAAAAAATTTAAATTAATAAAAAGAATTATTAACAAAAAAAAGCCACGACATGATATATTGTTAAATGGTAATTGATAATTTATTATATTCAATTGGCTATCGCTCCATGACTAAATTAATTTAACTTCCAATTGATCGATTTATCAATTTTATTTTATAATAAAAATAGGTTTTATTGAATTAGTTACAATTTAATTAAAGAATTAATGGAAGAAAATGAAAAAAAGCGACAATTGATAAACTAATAAATTCGAGAACGCTGTTGGATTATTCCTGAGGTCAATGACTCATAGAAATTATAATTTTTAAGCTGTGTAGAATCTAGATAGTATTGAGTCTATCCAATCTCTTAATATATTAAATATATGTATATTAAGTCCATTACTCTCCTTAATAGAGAAAATACGAAATTCATTAACAGTACATGTTAACAGTACATGGCATCATAGCATCGTATAAAATAGACACAGTAAGAGTGTTGTTTAATGTTAAACGACAGGAAGTATGTGTAGTATGCAACGCACTAATATATATGTATAAGCAATAAGTATAGAAAAGGATAGAGAATAAATGAAATATAAGTATGCAAAAGTATCGGTTTATTATAGACCGCGACTAAACAAATAAATGAATACCTTGACGGTATTTATCGCAAATAGGGACAAATATACTGATAAACTGACGCCGTATCGTTATCTTCGTGATAAGAATGTATAAGCAACTTTAGAGTTCGTGGATTGTTACTTTGCTAGAGTATATTTTTTAACAATGAAAATGTATCGATTAATTTCACAAAAAGTCTAAGCAAAACTCTGCGTTTGTCTTCATTATGACCGTCTAATTGAATATTAATTATTTTATCAATATGTAATTTTTACTGGAAATTAATATATATATATATATATATGAATATTTATAAGAAGAACTTGTCGCGAAAAATAGTCGCGCTGACGTCTACGTTTTTATGTCATTGCAAAAAATTTGCCTTGTGTTAGTTTAATTTCGAAATCAATTTTATTAATTTTAATTATTTAGATATATGTTAATTTTTTTATGAGGTTCTGAAATTTTTTTTCAAATAAACAAATGTAAATTTAACAGTCTGACATTCAGACCTTCTTTGATTTTTGTCTACGCAGGACTACATAAATCTTAATAATGAAAAAATTACATCCGAAATTTATACAAAATCCAAGATTTAGATCTCCATAAATCTAAGCTAATTTTTTCCAGCTTAATAATGTAACAGCTGTATAAAAGGTTCAATTACAATTCAAATCCTTGGTAGTAAAAGAAAAAGTAGTACTAACATTTATTGGTATCCAACAATTTAAATTTAATCCAGCGGTCTAGCATCGGATTCCGACAGCCAGGCAGTAAAGAAGTATTATTATTATACACGAACATCCGTGAGTTAAATAAAAATAAAAATAAAAAGATCCGGAGATTTGTAATGTGTCCATACAGCAGCGTAAATTCTGATTTTAAGAATTTAAAGTAGTCGATAGAAAAAAAAACGAGTGAACAAAAGTTAAAAAATTCTGCGGCTGCCTCAAGTCTGAAGCCAAAGAAATAAAGTGAATAGAAGGGAAACATAGTATTATCTTTGAACACCTGCGTGGCCCTTTCGTGTCTGCAGGAAAATTCATCCCGTCAGCTCAGAGAGCCAAAGATCCAAAGTAAAGAGCAAGAGCCGAAGCAAGAGTCAGAGTCAGAGTAAGAATCAAGTACAGGTAGAAGTAGAGGTAGAGGTAAAAGTAGAGGTATGCTGTATACTTATAGAGAAGAGAAGTCAGTGCTGGAACAAAGACAACTCCAAACTCTCGGCTCAGAGCGAGATTGCCCCTACCTTCTTATTTCCATTTCGTCTTACCCCGCTCTATACCTGCCTCTGGTCAGCATCCGCGTCTACAGACTAGTATACAGTATAAAGCAAACCCTCGTATCGTCTCGTCTTTATTTTTATTCGTATACTTGTATATCTCAACAGCATCAGCTTAGAATAAGAACCAGCATCCAACACAGCTGGTCAATGCTTTTGGGGTTACAATGTTGTACCTTCTCCCCAGACCACGGGCCTTACTTCTTTACACGGCGACCACCTCGGAGAAAACACGAGTAAGAGCCACTAAGAATCTACTAAAAAGTTCATGGGGATACTAGAGACCAGAGACCAAAGACCAGAAAGCCAACAGCTTCTCTAGCCAGTCTACTGTAATTTGATTCCGATCAGATTATTATTTTTTATCACTCGACCCAACTTAATTCAAATTCTTTACATTCTGTTAAGCTATACCTAAATATTTTTAGCCTCAACAAATAATTATGTATAAACAAAACTAAAAATGACTCCAAAGATGAGTAATGAAACAAGTATTAAGTTACATCTTACATCCTAAAGCCGTTCTTATATGATATGAGAACGATATGACGATAAAATAACTGTTTGTGTCGTAGTACCCAGTTGATAACTTCCATAACTCACTGATAAAACTTGACTACAGCATACTCAATACTCAATATAAATATATTATTTATTACTTACAACAAAGGTATCCTTTGTTACCAAATAAAAAAAACAATACAATCTTATTCCTCACCGCAATTTTATACTCGGCAAATAAACAAGCTAATTTGCTAATCAAGTTATTTATATTTATACTCATATGTGTAAAGCTTAAACTCCACAATTATTAACATTTATTTTATATAAATATATTAATGTATGTTTTAGATAAAAAAAAAATAAATAAGAAATGAAGCGACGTAGAGTCGCGTTTCTGCTGCCGTTGGCGGTGCTGCTAGTTGCTTCAACAATTTGTGCATCACCAACTACTATAAAAAATGAAAAGGCTGCGGAAGTAGAACAGACCACCTCGGCGACAGTCAAAACCTTCAGGAAACCTGAGCCAACGGTATCGATCACCGAACAACCAGCAACGAGCAATCAACCGGAGGTAACTACCGAGCGTTCAACATCTTCTTCAGCTTCAGCTTCGAGTTCTTCTGTTCATCCTATCAAAGTATCACACGATGAACATGAAGATACTGAAGACAGCACAAAGGAATTCATAAACTTTAAAAACAATCGGTTACAAGAGATTCTTAAGCGGGACAAAAAAGTACCAGCAGAAGACTTGGTAAAGTTGACAAAGCCCGTTATCAATTTTAAAGACGCTTTGTTACAAGAAATTAATACTTTGGATGCAAGTGACTCAAACAAGGTATTACTCATTTTAATGATAAATATAATTACTAAAAACAGAGCAATAAATTATTATTATTAATATTTTTTTTTTCCTACTTATTGTAGAAAATAACGGAACATATAAAGCTGCTTAAGGATGCCCAAAAGCCACGTCCGAAATCACGAGTGACTGGTCCACTATCAGGCCCATCATCGCCGGTGGGCAAACCAGCGTCTGGGACAGCTCAAAGCCGCGCTATGAAAGAACTTCTGGAAGCCGAGAGCGACGTAACTTACGGGGACGATCTCGACGACGACGAGGACGATGATGATGATGATGACGACGACGATAACGATGAGGACGACAGCGATGACGGTGACGATGATGATTACGGTGATGATGATGTTGAAGATGAAGAAGATATAATGACAAATTGCCCCGACTACTGTAGGTGTGCGGGACAGTATGCAGCTGCAACAACTGCGAGGTAAAATACATAAACCATTGCGTCACATTGTCACTTTATTTATTATAATAAATTGCGGAGAGATTGCTGCTGTAGTAATTCTCTAAATAATAATTACAATAGCAATAATTTATATGTAAATATTTATTTATGTTTTTTTAGATGTAGTAAATTGATAGAAAACCAGTCCTTCGGTCCAGGAATCGCCCACTTACTAATTGAGAATGCCGGTGAGATCAGACTCGGCCCACACGCGCTACGTGCTCGTGACTTAGAACATCTAGAAACAATTACTATTGTTGATACCCGCGTTACACTTATTGACCATACAGCCTTCGATGGAATACCCTATCTATTTGCGGTAAATTTGAGCCGGAATGGTATCATCGACATCCATCCAGATACATTTCAAAATAATACTCAGCTCAATTTGCTGACAATTTCGGGAAATCCATTCTGGCGCGACTGGTCAGTAACTAAAGATTATCTACTAAATGCCCCGAGTGTTACTGAATTTGATTTCTCATGGAACTCGATGCCGCGGCTGCCAAAATCAGCGTTTTCAAAAATGTTAAACCTGGCGTACTTGAACTTGAAACAAAATCGTCTGAGTAAAATTGAAAAAGCGATATTCAAACCACTGAGTTCGTTGGTAGAATTAGATTTGAGTGGAAATCTTTTGTCAGATTTGCCAAATGACGTTTTTGAAGGAACTGATCTACAGAGTTTGAAGCTGAGTGATAACTTCTTGACAACATTGGCGTCCGTTAAAGCAAATTCACTAGATATACTCGATGTCTCAAACAACCGGATTAAAATAATAGCCAAGAGTGATTTGGACAACGTGCCGTCTCTCGAGCAGCTAATAATCTCGGGCAATGGGTTGAAAAGAATCCACCAGCACGCCTTCTCTGAGTTAGACCAACTAGAACACCTCGACATCAGCAACAACAAGCTGACTTCCTTCACCGAGCACCATCTCAGAAATAGCCCGCGATTAGAAGTTTTACTGATGAGCGATAACCCAGATCTCGGAGCTCTGCCGATTTTCAAAATAAACGGTCTCGAGTACAATACATACAGTGTCTACCGGTTCGAGTGTGCCAATTGCGGTCTTGTAGACCTAAAGAACACGACTTTCTACGCTATGCCAGCAATCGCAAATTTAAATCTTGCTAGAAATAGACTTACTAATCTTCCAAAAGGTCTTTTGTCACCTCTGTCTTCACTTCGCGAGCTAGATATCTCAGACAATATGATTGCTTTCATACCAAGTGACATGCTCCACGGCGCAACCTCACTGACGAAACTTAATCTCGCCGGAAATCCGCTGATGACACTTCAGGTAACGCCTTTCTTACAAGCACCAGAACTTACACGGCTTGATGTCAGCAGATGTATGTTGAAACGAGTATGGAGTGAAGCACGTCAACACTTTAAATCACTTCGGTAAGCCCATAATCAATTAACGATATACATTATTAGTTCAATTTAATAATTTATAAATAAAATATTACAGATTTTTGTCAGTACGTGGAAATGAATTGGAGCGCATTACAGTCGAAGAATTGAAAGCGACACCAAAACTATCAGGTTTGGATTTGTCGCAGAATCCATTGAACTGTGATGCGGAATTCGACGGTGCCATTCAGTGGTTGACGACCCACGGTGTTATTCCCACGGAAACTGTGAGGTACATCAGCAATCTCGGCAACAGCGGAACTGAGCAGAATGAGCCTTCCGGTGAAAGTGTTACCCGTTGGTCAGATCTAGCTAAATTGGTTTGTGAGGATGAACTAGAGGGACCGGTTTCACAACCAGTTCCACAAAAACCTCCAACGCACTCAGACGAACCGAGTGATGAAGATGCTGCTGAAATTTCAAAAGACGATCTCGGGGACATGAAATTCATAAAAGTAAAAAACCATTCCCTTACTTCACTCTCTTAATTAATTAACAACTAATTAATAACTAATAATAACTTTTTAATAATTACAGACACTTCCTGTTCATAAAAATAATCCAGTGGAGGATGTCTGGTTGGAACTGGACAAAAATGCCGAGTACGATGATTACACAACTGAACAACCATTTGGTTACTTTGCGTGGTACAAACCAGTGGCGTGGTCAGTCCTGACAATCTGTCTAGTAATCCTAGGAGTTCTTTTAATAGTTATACAGTTCGCTCGTTTTATGGCCAATCGCAGAGGTCACGGTCGCGGCCCCGTCATCAGACCGCCCATGATCCTGCGCCAGGGTCTCGTTGACAACAAAAACTGCGGCTTAGTCTACAAACCTCTGCAAGAAGAAATTCCCACTCCCCAAATGTCGAAAAAACCCAGCGGCTACTCACGCGGGCCTTTTCACTACAAACAAATAGTGCCCGAAAGCGCTTGAATTTATTATTATTCAAATATTATCGAAACTTAAAAGTGAGGTATGAAACTTAATTATTAAAAATTATAGATAAATTTTTATCAATCGTTAAGTACTGATATATATTACTTACATAAACAAAAGATAAAAAAAGTATCGTAAAGACTAAATCTTTACTATTCCATTTTATTTTTTATTCAAATACTTAACAAGTCGCATAAAAATTTTACTATTACATAGCTTGTAAGTGATTGATAAAAATATTACGAATTAATTATTATAATTATTATTATTATTAAATAGTATTTCGTATTGATTTGTTTACATTAATTGGAACAAATAATACGACGAAAGAATTCCATTTTTTAAAAATTATTATAAATATATATTATATATTATATATTATTATATTAGTAAGACTTACTATCATAACAATTATTATTAAAAATATGTGCCGTAAATAACTGGATTATTTTAAAATGAAATGAATTATAAAAAAAAATTACACGCTAATTACTATGGAAAATTTTCTTATTTTAAAAAATGCAGACTAACAACAAATATTTTTTTATAACTTTATCTTATACAAGCTAACTCAGTCTAGCCGCTGTAAATAATATGTAATACTATTATATTAAAAAATATATTAGTCAAAAAATAAAAATAAATTTTAAAAATCAACTCAATTATATCTGATTTATTCAACGATGAATATTTAATACCGATAGAAAATAAGATGCAGACAAGTATCTAGATCTAAATGACCTCTAAAGACTTGAGAGCAAGCAATAAATGACACGTTTGGTATTTGCAATAGGAAAAAAAAATTAATGCGCACACAAGACAAGAGCTTGTGTGCAATTGTGGTGATAGGGGGAGGGATGGAGTAATTTAACTTGCGATTGCAATGTAGCTGGTACATACAAAGTGAATAAGAGCGCTGAAGTACATCATATACATCATATATTATATACATGTAATTTGCAAGACTTCCCGGATAAATTTGATGAGCTTTATTTAAAACTTTAGTCTGGAGAAGTTATTTAACTTGGGAACTTTCGATTATGTTGCCTAGAAGACGCGTGATTGATCTGCTGCACGTAATATCTCAGTAAGTATTCCAAGGTGAGCAAATAAATCCAACTAGAAAATAATTTATCAGTGTTTAACTCAATCAATAAAACTGAAACCGGTTTTATATTTAATTCAACTTTATCTAAGTTTTTAAATGTACATAGAAATTTATTTTTTTTTTTTTTATATAATAGATTTAAAATAATTATTCGTTTTTTAGATGCCGGTGTCCAGCTCACGGGAATCCTGGTTCCCTGACCTCGATAAATCAAAATACTTTGTCCAGCATCGCTGCTGCTAATGCTAATTCTAAAGAATATGCATTTGAAGTACAGGAAATTTATAAAATAAAATATCTTTATATATTTTTTTAATAAATAAATTTTTTTAGATGGCTTGCTCGACAGTTCGGTACGGAATCGGTGTGACCCGTGAGCTGGGAATGGATTTAGAAAATCTCAAGTCCAAGAAAACGTGTCTGATGACCGACAGCAATCTCGTTAATTTATCACCCGCAAAGACGGCAATCGAAAGCTTAACAAGACATAAAATAAATTTCGATATTTATGACCGTGTGAGAGTGGAGCCAACGGAATCAAGTCTCCAAGAAGCTATTAGCTTCGTTAAGACAGGCAACTATGATTCATTTGTAGCTGTAGGAGGTGGCTCCGTGATGGACACATGCAAAGCAGCCAATTTGTATCTCAGTGATCCAGAAGCTGAGTTTCTGGATTACGTTAATCCTCCGATTGGACTCGGTAAACCAGTTCAAGTGGCCTTGAGGCCCTTGATTGCGGTACCAACGACCTCGGGAACGGGCTCGGAGACAACCGGTGTCTCAATATTCGACTACAGTCCTCTAAAAGCCAAGACGGGAATAGCGAACCGAGCACTGAGGCCTTTCCTCGGCATTATCGATCCACTTCATACTCTCACACTCCCTGAGAGAGTTTGTGTTTACTCGGGGTTTGATGTTCTTTGCCATGCCCTAGAATCTTTCACTGCAATCCCTTACACTGAAAGAACTCCCTGTCCCACAAATCCATTACTCAGACCCGCTTATCAAGGCAGCAATCCCATCAGCGATGTGTGGGCGCGTTATGCTCTACAAGTTATGAAAAAATATTTCAAGAGAGCTGTTTACAATCCAGATGACCTCGAAGCTAGAAGTCACATGCATCTTGCCAGCACAATGGCTGGAGTCGGGTTCGGTAATGCCGGTGTTCATTTATGCCACGGTCTGTCTTACTCGATTAGTGGCAACGCACCTTCTGGATTTAATCCCCAAGTACTTTTTAACTTAACTCTTCATTAAAATTAATCATCAAAATTAATTTAATATTTTTTTGCAGGGTTACAGCAAAGATCATCCCATAGTTCCGCATGGATTATCAGTTGTGATAACAGCGCCGGCTGTTTTTGCATTCACTGGCAAAGCTTGTCCAGAAAGACACTTAGAAGCTGCCGAACTACTGGGCACTGACGTCAGTAATAAAAAAAATGATGACGCGGGTCAAGTTCTCGCGGATACCGTACGCGAGTACATGAAAATAATGAAGATTGAAAATGGATTAGGAGAAATGGGTTATCGGAAAGAAGACATTCCTACTCTTGTTACCGGTACTCTCCCTCAGGTAATTAATTGTTTATTATTTACTGATTTTAATGATAACAAGTAAAATATTTTGTAGCATCGAATCACTAAATTGGCGTCGAGAGAACAGACGAAAGAAGATCTTGCTAAACTATTTGAAGATTCTTTTGAAATATATTAAAAATAAATATCTATCATTTATCATAAAGTAGAAGGTATTAAATAAATAAATTTTATAATATGTTGTTTATATTTTTTTTTATCTCTCGTACTTATTAGTACACAAATATTTAACATTTTATTTGACAATTTTTCATACAAAGAATGCATTGACTCGTTTATTGATTTAAATTAAATATATAAGAGTTTTATTGTTGCGCACCAATAACAAGTCATATATTTATTTCAAACAAGACAAGTCTTCGCATTATTTATTGGCGTGTACTCACCACTGTACTGAAATATATTCGGTATAATAATTTGATGGCTGCCGTAAATAAATAAATAAACGATAATACAAATAATCGATCGATCGATTTACACATAAATGATTTAAATAAATAAATAGCAATAAAATTTTTTAAAATGAGAGATGAGCTACAAATTTAAATTAATATGTAGTACACAAAATTACGGTTACCAAAATATATCACAATTATATTATTATTTTTTTTTACAATTTTTTTTTTATTTTTAAACAAAAATAAATTTTTAAAATTATTTATTAAGCAAAAAAAATTTTTTAATTAGACCTTTATATATATAAATATATATACATATAAAAGTCATAAATAATTATTATATTATTTTTCATACTTGAATAAATATTTTTAAATTTTTGTTTAAAAAATAAAAAAATATTCCATTAAAAAAAAATATTTTTTTATAAAATTAATAAATTTTCAGTCGTGTAATTAATTTAAATTAATTACTACAATTTTACGTATTGCATATTAACAAATTCAATTTATCACATATTAAGTATTTATGTAATTTAAGTTACGAAAATTTTTTAAATATTTTTAATGAGCATTATATTTATTAATTAGCAAACTTTTATTTTCTAAATTAAAAAAAAATAATTAGAAATTAATAATAGTTTATCAAAAAAAAAAAAGTGAAATGAATTTTTTGATTGATGACTATGGCAATAAAAAATAAATTATGCTAATTAATAAATATAGTTACGACGTTTGTCTATTTAATTAATAATCATTATCATCAGGATTGACTTGCCGAGCCAACAGATTTACCGCAAGACATCTACCTCTCTTATTCCAGAGTACGTAGGGGTGATTGCTTCCAGAAACCATTCTGGCATCCAGCTGGAACATGTCCCACTCCGTATCCAAGTTGACGTTGGTCATATGCGTGTAGAAATCAACTAACCCGTAGTGGTTGGTCGAGGCGAAGTACCGAATGTGATTATTAAATCCCCTTAGAGCTTGGAGTTTATCTCCGTCACTGTACACCCCCAAATTAGCCAGCGGTGGAATCGTGCAGAGTCGAATTGCATCACGTGAAAAAGCGAACCGCGAATGCAATAGACTCATCATGTCTTCAAAATCCCACCGCAGTTCATCGAACGAGCGGCCCTGAAACAATCATCAACAAACATCAACAATATATTTTACTTTCTATGACTTTAGATTAAATAAATATTCTTTAATTACTTTATAAATGTCTTCAGCTCCAATCATTATAACAATCTTATTGGATAATGATTTTATACCCCCAAGAATGCTCATAAATCCTCGGATTGTTAATCCCGAAATACATAAGCCGCAATGGAGAGCTGAGCATGCTAAAAATAAACAATAAAATATATTTTAATTAATTATAATATGAAAAAAAAAAAAAAAAATACTTACGAGCTTTCCTCCAAATCGGTCGTCTTAAATTTCGTATAGCTAATTGGAGAAAAAAATCATCACCAATAAGCTGCTGTCCATTCATTAAGGGCTCGTGAATATGGGCCTGTAACATACAATAAAAATTAATTAGTTAATTTATTTATTACAAATGAATAATTATATTAAATAAAATGCTAACCAAATCCCGAGGGGGAGCTTCAATCCTAACAGGACTACGATTGTCATCGTCGTACGTCGTTGAGTCATAAGCTGAATCCTCAGTTTCTGGAATAAATCATTTTAATTAAAAAAAAATAACAGGATAATTATTATTTTAAAAATTTTTAAAATTACCAGATATAGGGTTGTAGTAAGTAGGATAATTTCTCGTAACATTATCTGGTAGCCGGTCGTAAGGTCGCTGAGCAAGACGTTCCTTTTTTTTATCTTGATTATGCCGCATTACTGGATCTCGTTGTTTTTTTACAAGATCGTCAATATGTTTCATACGTCCAGGTTCTACCACCTTGTAGACCAATACTCCGTTATGGTTTCGTTCGGCCTTTACAGACCGGAATTTCCGGAATAGGTCCTGGAGCGACGTGTAGCCCAGACGTAAATATGGAATGTCGTACCCAGTTAGGCGGTTGAATTCATCTGTAAAAAATAAAATAATAAATATTGTAATTAAAATTAATTTATTTATAATTAATTAACTATCAACAGAGAAAATTTTATTATCACCATTAATATCATTCAACGGTACACCCCCTTTAGAGGCAATAATAACCGCTTTAATTAGCGACTTGACTTCTTTGTCCATTTTTTATTTTTGCAAATTTTATTGATAATTAATTTTTTTATTACTGTAAATTAAATGTGATTTGATCAAGATCACGATTTAAATTATGTTAAATTATTTCTAATCAAGCGAAAGAATGGACTAATTACTCCGTTAGCTTACGAGGCTTGCGAGCGACTGAATTAAACTGAATTCTGAGGGCGGGAATAAGAAAGTAGAGGAAAATCGACCAATCTGGCAACCCTGTGGGGAAAATGGACAGTTGGCTAAGAAATTATTGTGTTGTCTTTATCCTTTTCCTTCTCTATAATAAATAAGAGATGAAATGTGAAGCCGCTATTAAAATATTATACACAATTTACACACTAATATACATTCGAATAAATATTTGAAAAGGGACATGCGCGCGCTTATGTCATAATGAAAGAGGGAGAATTCTCACAATTAATATGACTTAATCTTTATAAAATTTATAATTTTACTTTATATTTTATACAAATAGATATTTAAAATTTCTTCATAAAAATATTTAAAAATTAATTTTCAATTTATTTTTTAAAAATATGTGGCCATAAAATTTTTTTGATTTAATCAAAAAATAAAAAATTATTTTTATTTTAATCAAAATTTTGATTACAAAAATATTGAATATTTATTTACTAAAAAAAATTTCATTCAACTTTGTAATAATACTAGAGTAAAATTTTATTTATAACTACAATTTATCTTAATTGGAGTAATTATAAAAAACTATTTCTTTTAATTATATACAGAAATAGATTTAACGGCTCACGACAGTGATAAAAGTAATAAGTAATGTATCGTAATTATCACTATGCAATTTAATAATTAATGATAAAAGCCAATTAAAAAAACATTTACAACAAAACAATTGAAATATCATTAATAAAAAAACTTTTTTTTTTTGACATTTCAATGTAAAAAAAAAAATATTTATCACCCCAGACTTATTGAGTTCTAAGAATCAGTAATAATTTTTTTTTCGTACATTGATAAGTAAAATGTTGACTGTAGGGATTAACGGATTTGGTAGAATAGGAAGAATGTGTTTGCGTGTTTGTCTAGAGCAAGATATCGATGTAAAATAAAATTACTAGTTTACTTTATTCAATCAACAAGACTACATATAATTATTATTACTATTATTACAGATTTTATAATACAAAAAAAAATTAATTTAATTAATTTTCAGGTGAAATTAATTAACGATCCCTTCATCCAAACAGAATACATGTTGTATCTATTTAAATACGATTCAACTCACGGGACTTATCCCTCGGCAATGGAATTTGAAAAAGCCGCCCTTATTATTGGCAATAAAAAAATATCAACCTCACAGGAAAAAAATCCTTTAAAAATAAAATGGAGTAATCATGGAGTTCACTTTGTCATTGAATCAACCGGAGTATTTACATCATTAGAAAAAGCATCGGTAATTAAAATATCAGACATCTGACGCACACGTGCTCTGTCAAAAAAGTACGTAAATATTGAATTTAAATTTAGATGCATATAGACGGAGGTGCAAAAAGAGTTGTAATAACAGCACCGTCAGTAGACGCACCAATGTACGTATTTGGTGTGAACCATTGCTGTTACAATCCAAAAAAAGGCTCCGTAGTATCGGCAACATCTTGCACGACCAATTGCGCCGCCCCGATTGTAAAAGTGATTAATGACAATTTTCAAGTCCTCGAAGCGATGATAACAAGTGTACATGCGACAACTGCTACTCAAAAAACCGTCGATGGACCAACAGGAAAGGCAGGTTTTCTCATTCATCAACTACTCCCCCACGTTGGTATATATAAATAACAACATAATTTACGTCTATTAAATTTAATTGCACTCTGCACCCTGCATTTAAAACATCGTGTGAGGTCTTTACTCAAGAGCGCAAGTCTAAATATTTTTTATTTTATCGAGTACATGCACTATTTTTTAAAAATTAAATTCACATGTTCAACAGTTGTGGCGAGATGGCAGAGGATGTCTTCAAAATATAATTCCTACATCAACCGGCGCTGCCAAATGTATTGAAAAAATAATTCCTGAATTAAAAGACAAAATATCAGCGATTGCTTTTCGCGTTCCTGTTCCTAATGTTTCGTTGTGTGACATAACATTTAGGTAATTATCCGTGTATAGATTTATACAATACAACTTTATAATAAAATAATAAAATTTTTAATTATTTTAAATGGAGACTAAACAAACCCACGAGCTATGACGAAATTAAAACGGCGATGAAAAAAGCCGCGGGTAGTCACCTCCAAGGAATTTTGCATTACACCGAAGATGACGTTGTTTCGTCAGACTTTAATCATACGAAATACTCGTGTGTATTTGACGCAAAAGCTGGAATTCCCCAGACTGGTACTTTTGTTAAAGTTGTCGCTTGGTATGACAACGAGTACGGATACGCTAATCGGATTATTGATTTGATACGATTTATGCAAGATGTTGATTCAGGAAAAACTTGTCCTCCAACTGAACATCCTATCGACGAATCTTTTGCCGAATAATATTTTTATTCTATTTTTTAAACTCAAAAAATTTATTTTTTACGTAGTTTATATTCAAAATCTTTAGTATAATTTTTTTTAAATATTATTATTATAAATATATGAGATTAGTTATGTATATTACATTTAGGCAAAGGAACATAATTTTTTAATTTTATTATTTTTAAAATAAATATTAAAATAACCGGAACTCTGTTAATTAAATAATTAATTAATTAATTACTCCAGCCATATTCACTCATACATTTATAATAAAGTATGACGCAATAATCAATAATGTTAAAAATTATTCAACTTGTCAATAGTAAAATTAATTAAAATAATTCTAAGCAATTAAAAATGGAACTAAAGTTAGCAGACGTCTAATAATTTTTGAATTTTTTTTTTTAGACGATAAACTATAAAAAAAAATGTTTGAAAAAATTGCACCTGTAGTTTTTTAAATTTTCTACATGTGCGTATTTTTATTTTTTCTTTTTTTTTTATTCATTTGGTGAAAAAAAAATCCGAAAATGACTAATTGTCTGCTAACTTCGGGATCATAATTAAAAAGTATAATAATTTCTTTAGTAAATTTAAAAATTAATTTTTTAAATACGGGCCAGTTTTTAAATTTGAAATTTAGATAAGTCTTAGATTAATTTATCATTATAAATATGTGATATATTTATTATATACTTTTATATATATTAATTTCAAAGTAAAAAACTGGACATTAACAAAAAAATTTATAAATAAAAAACTTAATTTTAAAAATTTCCCGCCTTTTTGTAAAAAAATTCAAACTATCATATTAGCTGACAGTCACGTGATTAAACGTCAGACAAAACGTCACGACCAATAAAAATGAAGTAACTAAAGCGCACACGCAAGTCGCCATTTATATTCGGCAGCTTGCCCTTCAAACGACACTATTTCCGCAGTTGTTCAAGTGATCGCCGGCTTAATTCGCTGTTACGTAAGTGCACCACACTATCAATTAACATTAACATTTAAATAAAAACTACCGCATATGAATTATTTATCCGCGGATTATCACGCCACTATTAAATTGCATTTAAATATTTAAATCTCTGTCACAATTAATCCAAAAAACCTAAAAAACATAACACGATCATAAAACACTAAAAAATGGTCGCCGCTTCAAGGGCACGGTCGTCTAAATTTAAATTTTTTTATTTAATTACGTCAATTAAATTAACATCAAATTACTAAATCACTTTAATTGTTTCGCTTAATTAAAAATCACCGAATCCATTTGCTATTTGAATTTTTCTATATAAATCTTAAAATTAAAAGTTTAATCCTACGTGCCCAGAATCACGTTACATTCAGCCATTAAGAAATATCTAAAAAGTCATATATTAAATGTATGAATATATAACTGACAATTATCAATTTTTAAATTCTTTAATAAATTAAAATGTATCAGGATAAAAATTCAAAAACGCATATTTAAAAATTTGAAGAAAAGTTCGCGCATTTTTTTAAATTCATTATTTTAATTTATATATTTAAAATATATAATTTGTCTCATGTCTGCAACATTCACACTCATTTTAAATGTGACATAGTTTATTATTATCTAAGTCTAGGACACATTGCAAAATTATTTGACAATTATGTGACGTAATAGTTTTGATTTATAATTAAATTGAATTTAATAGACACGTCATTACTCAATCAAGTAAAACTTAATCAACATTTTATTTTACACTACCGGTGAACCAATAAATCTAAATTTAAATTTAAATAATAAAATTGAACTAAAGCAATATCTATTGACGTTCATAATTAACGGGGTGTGGTTATTTAAAAATAAAATCTTTTGAAATATATACATATAGATATTTTTTGATTACGTGATAGTCGTGGCACACTACATCATCTGGCATGCTCGAAGTATTGATCTAGAGATGGTTTCAGCTGGGGGTTATATATATGTAATCTGCGCCGTGACATTCTGCCCCACTGGCAATGGCTGACGTCTAAATAGTTTAAGTTAAAAAAAAAAATCTGACCTTGCACGACCTCTGTACTTGAAGGAGATCAGGAGTAAATTTCAAACTCTGTCCCATCTATTCATTCATACGATTTTTTATTCCTGGGAAATTCAAACTTCAGTACCAGTAGCAATCATAAATTATAAAAGATTTAACTGATAATTATTCAAGGACTTTGAGTAATTGGTAGTAATTAATAATTACACTTAAGATTAATTACCGTCGAGCTTTGTCTTGAGTATTCAAATATTTATAAAATAAATTTCCTACAGATTTAAATTATAGTCAGGAAATTTGAATTTCGGCGGAGAAATTTTTTAAAATTTCTATGTCAGACTTCAGATAATTATTTTTAAGTTGAAAGTATTTTTATTTTCTCTTACAATTACGAGTTTTAAAATTAACAGGAACTTTTTTTTCTAGACACTAAAACTTATAAATCATGAGTAAAATTGGAATCAACGGATTCGGACGTATCGGACGTCTCGTCTTGAGAGCATCAATCGAACGTGGAGCACAGGTCAGTGATAAGCACTTGATTATATAAATAAATCATTAAATTTATCTAGACATTCATTATTTTTTATTATCTATTAATGAATCAGGTCGTCGCTGTAAATGACCCCTTCATCGGCTTGGACTACATGGTCTACATGTTCAAGTATGACTCAACTCACGGTAGATTCAAGGGCACCGTCGAGGCAGTAGACGGATGTTTGGTTGTCAACGGCAACAAAATCGTCGTATTCAGCGAGCGCGACCCCAAAGCCATTCCATGGGCCAAAGCTGGCGCTGAGTACGTCGTTGAGTCTACTGGAGTCTTCACTACCATTGACAAGGCTTCAGTAAGTTAATTGTTTAGTTGCCTCACCTCGGTTATTTTAAATACCTATAAATACTCTCCTACTTATAATGAACTTGTGAAACTCTTATGTTATTGTTTCATTGGTTTATTTTTTTTCGCATCCAGGCTCACTTGGAAGGTGGCGCCAAGAAAGTTATCATCTCCGCACCATCTGCAGATGCACCAATGTACGTTGTCGGTGTAAATCATGAAACCTATGACCCAAGCAACAAAGTTGTGTCAAATGCCTCTTGCACAACCAACTGTCTTGCTCCACTGGCTAAGGTCATTCATGACAACTTTGAAATTGTTGAAGGTCTCATGACTACTGTCCATGCAACAACTGCTACTCAAAAGACTGTTGATGGACCATCTGGAAAGGTTTGTTGAATAAATCACTGATTACTAAATTTAAGAAGTCATTCTTGGAAAAAAATCAATGAAAAAAATGTCAATGGCATTGATGACTTGATTTTTTTTAACACTTGGATGACACCTTAATTAGCACCTAAGCCTGTCTAATTTTTATCTATCTAATTACTATTTTATTAAATTAGTTGTGGCGTGACGGACGTGGTGCTGCCCAGAACATTATCCCCGCAGCAACTGGTGCCGCCAAAGCTGTTGGCAAAGTTATCCCAGCATTGAACGGCAAACTCACTGGTATGGCATTCCGTGTCCCAGTTGCAAACGTATCCGTCGTTGACTTGACAGTCCGTCTTGGCAAACCAGCCACCTACGACGCAATCAAGGCCAAGATAAAGGAAGCCGCTGAGGGACCACTCAAGGGTATCTTGGGCTACACCGAAGACGATGTTGTGTCATCAGACTTTATCGGTGACAACCACTCCAGTATTTTTGACGCCAAGGCTGGAATTCCATTGAACGACGGCTTTGTCAAGCTCATCTCTTGGTACGACAATGAGTTCGGTTACTCTAGCCGTGTCATTGATCTTATCAAGTACATGCAAACTAAAGACTAAATTTCACCATCTTTTAATGTTGAGATAATTCATCAGCAGTCGTTATTGTTATCGATATGATGGGTTGTCATTAAAATGCAGCGATGATGAGAGTACGATTAAATAATAGCCGTAGAAAAAAAAGAAAAGAGAGAGAAAGTTCAGCGAGAAGCAGATGTTTTAAAAGCTTTTCATCATCAGTTAATAATAGAGTTGATAATAATAAAATATATGGAAAGCATTATTTTAAATCATCAAAGTTCAAAGCAGTTTAAATAATAAATTACTAAATATTTTATCAACTATATTTAATTACAGTTGATTTAAATCACATCGATGCTGTTCATTATGTATTTCCTATCGTCGTTGTTCATCGATATTTAATTTTTATTTTAAAAATCAATAAATATCAACTATAAATTAATTACTTACCTCTTTCATTTTTTCCATCAACAGTTTCCTGTTTTTTTTAAGTATTTAAGGCTACGAAACATTTATTTTAAATGTTGCATAGGTCAGTTATGATAAATTATTTTTCCTAACAATTACGACATTAATTATAATTTTAATCTAGAAATAAATTTATTTTTCATTTATATTTTATTGAAATTAATTTTTCATTTGATATAAATATAATTTTAAAGCTACTACATGACATTTAGTTTACCAACCGTTAGATTTTTTCCTGTAAAATTGTTCTTATCAACAGTTATCTTTTAATGAGTGAATGTAGCAGACAGACAAATTTAAACTTATAAATAAATAAATAATTTAAAACATTATATTTTTAAAAAATGCACTTATTAATTTTTAAATTTTTTAAATGCGCGTTTTTTAAAAATTTGATTTATTAAGTATTTACTCTATTCATTAATAATTTAAAATTTATCTGATGTCTGCTACATTCACATATTTATTTTGCTTTCAAATTTTTATAAAAAAAATATTCAAAATTTTAAAACTGCAGTGTAGTCAGTTATTACAAAAAAATACTGACAGTAGCAGACAAAAAAATAATTTCGTTTAAATAAAAAAAATACTTGTAGAAAACAATTTTAAAAATTGCGCATGAAAAATTTAAAAAAACATTTGCGCGCATGTTTTAAAAATTTTATTTTACTTAAAACTGACACTGATAAAAATTAAAAAATTGTCTGTCTACTTTCAGTATCATGAAAAAAATATATAGTATACATATAAATATATATATATGATACATATATATATATATATACATCAGCTGACAGTGATAATTTACCGGTTTAGTGAATTTGCTCTAAACTCCAAAATCCAAGTCCATTTAAATGGTTATTATTTTATTTATATTAAAAATATTAATTACTTGTAATTATAACAACAATGACGTAATTGTATATTAAATAAAAGTTTTTTCCAAGAAATTTAAGTTGTCAATAAGCAAGTTAACAGTATAAATGTACATGGATCTCGAGTTGATCATCAATACGAGGATAAAAATGGCGGATGTTGGAAATAGTTTAGAGTAATAGGGGTCATGTAGTTGTGTCTTTTAAATAAAACTATTAAAAATTTTGTGATTAAATATAAACAAGTATTTAAATTTTGATAATTTTCTTATGTACTGGTGAGTTTATTTAAACCAGAGTTATGGCTACGAGTTATAATATTTACATGTAAATAAAAGTCTACACAGTAGGAAGTAGGTATTTAATTATTTATTAAAACATCTATTGTATCCGGTTTATTTAATTTTTATTTGTGGATTTGTAGGACGAGCCAACGTTATCAGCTTCCTCTGCTTTACACTCAACGAGAGTTTCTTTTATTGACTGTTATTTTCGTTTAAAAAAAGAAAAAAAAATACAGAATGAATTGGGAATTTATTTCTGAAGCAAATGCTCACCTGACAGAGACTGAATTACGTTATTACGGTGATATATTTTTGTATTGTTGTGACAACACGGATCCTGATAATGTCCCGGTTGTCAAGGCTGCTGAGTTATTTCGTTCTGCAAATTTACCTCGAGATATAACTATTAAGGTAATTGCTGGAGATAATACTGTATATTACGCAATTTATATTATGGAAGTTACTTAAATTGGTGATTTAATTGAATATATAATGTGGGTATTTCATTATTATCATTGTTGTATTTGTGTCGTAGATACTGGACATATGTGTGGGTTCAAAAGTAAACAATCATATGGGCAGAAAACAGTTTTACGCAGCATTAAAATTAGTTGCTGCGCATCAAGCTGGTTTGGATATACACCGTGATATGACTATTAATTCATTGGAAATGGCAACACCGTTACCGAGATTCTCGTGGCCTACGTCTGGTGACGAGGACACAAGCGAAAGACGTAGTAAAGACTGTATGGTATCTAATGCTAAAACATTGGCTCAATCTGCTGGATTAACTGGATCACATTTACCTGAAAGTACTACAGAGAGTGAGAGTGACGCTGAATCTCCTCGAGAAACTGGTGGCAGTACTGACTCACCTACGCCCACGAATAGTGTAACGCAAGAGCGGATAATTGACGGATTGATGGCTGGAGATACCATTTTAGATTCAGCCTCTGGTAGCTGGCAAGGTCTCTTGGTGTCTGAAGAACAACGACAGCTGCTGGGTACCGAGGAAGAAAGTTCTGAGCGACACAGCAGCGACGAAGCTGATGGTGATGGAGATGCTTCGAGTTTTCCACCTGAAGAAGTTTGGATTATCAGTGAGGAACAGAGAGATTATTATGCCGCCCAGTTTTCACGATTGCAACCGAATCCGGAGGGTTTGTTGGCTGGTTCAGTTGCCAGGACATTCTTTGAAAAATCGCGACTGCCGGTTGCTGAACTGAGACGGATTTGGCAGCTGGCAGATGTCACCAGAGACGGAGCATTGAGTTTACAGGAATTTTATGTTGCAATGCATCTTGTTGTGCTGAGGAGAAATCACGTTCCACTCCCGGATTCATTGCCACCTAGTTTGGCATTTACATTGACAGTACCGCCGCCACCGTTACCAACTTTAGCTTCAGTTGTCGCAGCTGAAATACTACCTCCTCAGCCTCCTCCTCCGCCACCCCCAACACCTCCAACTCAAACCAATACGCAGATAAGTCAAAGTCAATCTCAATCTCATCCTCAATCTCAGTCTCAAACTCAAGGCTCGCCTGACTCACGTACCACTGGCGCAACATTAATCTCAAACACGGCAATCAACACCCGAGAAAAAAATAAAGAATGGACTAAATTCGTTGATTCTCCAACTGGTAGTGCGGGTGCTTTAGCAAGTCCCGGACCAAAACCAAAATTTATCGTTAATTTTGACTTACAAAAAGCTGCTGTTGAACGAGATCCAAAGATTCTACATCCGGTCCCACTCAGACTGACCCCTGAGGCCGCTATTTTGGCTTCCACCGCCAATGGAAATAATAGCACCGCTGGATTAGTTGATGAAGACGTTCTGTTGTCGGCTGTAAACCTGGGACAGAGATCGCTCAATAAAAAGTCACTTAACTCAAATGACGACGGTCTCGCCGTCACGCCGAAAAAAGAACCACCTCCGCCACCACCTCCCAGGCCTTACAGAACTCACACCCGGAGCTCTAGTCTCGATCTTAATAAATTAGGTATTTAAATGCAATATACAAATAATTAAAAGCTACTAGTATTACTATTATTATTATTATTTTTTTTTTTTAAATTATTATTATTTAATTTTATATTTCGTCAGGTAAAAATGGACAAAATTTTTTAGGTGCTCCGCCTTCAGTGCCACCGAGAATCTCACCAGGAGTTGTAAGTTTTTAAAAATAATAAATAAATAAATTTTTTTTATAAAACCGCTTTAATTTACTTTAAGAGCTCACCGAGAAAACTAGTCGGACAGAAAAGTGAATGTGATGATCAAAGAATAACAACTGAAAATTCAAGTTTCGTTGCTGATTTTTCCCATTTCTCTCCCAAGAGCGAAGATGTCGCAAATCTAGAGACCGCTCCAGCGAACCAAAGTCAACAGTTTGCTGGAGTTTGTGGTGCTTTTCATATTTATCGTAAACCTAGTCCCAGTAAGAATTATCAAACATATATTTCACCCAATATATAACAAACATATAATAATAATAATTTTTTTTAGAACCTGGAGAAGGTGAAGAAGAAGGAAAAGATGACACTGACGACAGTAAAAGTCTGACTCTAGAGGAGTTGAGAGAAAAAAATTCCGAGCTGAGACTCGTTTGCGAAGAACTGACCCGCGAATTGGCCGGCGCGCTTCAAGAACGTATTAATTTACGAGCTAAATTGCTTCTTATAACTTGATCCTGCATTTCATCGCTATCTCTCCTCCATTTCCGGCACTCAGGCGCTGTGGTTGGCCGCCCATACTTGCAGTCACGTTCTCGTTCGCTTTCCTCATAAAAAAAAGTCAATCTTTCCTCCCTTCTATATTTTTTTTTACTTGCACTTATAACTGCTCGTAAATATTTTTAAAAATAACAATCATAATATAAATGTCTAAAAAGTGCTAAAATACTTTAGATATTTTATTTTTCCTTTACTTTTGTTTATTAAATTATGACACAAAGTGTTGATAGGAAAATTTAAAATACTATTATTGGTACTGAGTAAAAAAAAAGTAAATATTAATATTGCATTACGAATTAAAAAAAACGTGATAAATAATTTAAATACAGTATCAATAGACTTTATCGATTAAAGTCAAAATGTATTTTCGTAAGCTATTAAAAAAGTCTAATCAAATGTTTCTGTATGTATCGTAAAAGATATAGTTAGCTGTTGATGTTTTCTACATATACATTATTATCAAATAAATAATATCATTAATTGAAAAAAAAAAATAAAAAATGACAAGTAAACAAATTAAATTAACTTTATCATTATGTATTTGTATATATGTATTAGTCTAGATATGAAATAAAAAAAAATAAAACAGAGATACAAAAAATAATAATTATAAATATTACGAGAAATGTATAGCTCTCGTCACTGGGATTGATTCCCCTGATAGTTAATTCTATTTGATGTAATTAAATTAATTATAAATGATATAATAAACTACAATTTAAATTTATTTATTTATATTTTTTTTTTATGATACTGAAGTTAGCTGACGTCTAATAATTTTTGGGTTTTTTTCAAAATGGTGAATTATAAAATATAAATATTTTTAAAAATTGCACCCATAGTTTCTTGAATTTCCTACATGTGCATATTTGTAGTTTTTTTTTTTTTGTAATTGATTTGAAAAAAAAAATTCAAAATTTTTTAATTGTCTACTAACTTCAGGATCTTTTTTTTTTTTCAAAGCACTTATGAATGTTTCGCGTCTATCACCTGTGTGACAATATAAAGTAAATTGTGGATTAAATTTATATAAAATTGTGCCATATATTAAATGATATTTTATTTATAAATAAATATATCAATATCTTTCTGTGATCCTGAAGTTAGAAGACACTTAACAATTATTCGACTTTTTTTCCACAAACTAATGACAAAAAAAAAAAAAATAAAAATTTGCACATGTAGAAAATTAAAAAAGCTATCGGTGCAATTTTTTGAAATATTTTTTTTTACAATATGTCGTATGTAAAAAAAATCCTAAAACTGTCAGATGTCGGCTAACTTGAGTATCATTATCTCGCTTGGGATTGCCAATAAAAATATTTTGCTAATACTGATCTATTGGACACTTAAACTAAATTAAATCAGTAAACTTTTGTATATAAATTATGTATACATTCTTTTTAGTAAATAATATATCAACTTTAAAATATTTTATTGAATTTTATTTTTTAAGCTTGAATAAAATGATCCTAGAGCAGACAATTAGTAATTTTCAAATTTGTGTTTTCAACAATTTGGTTTAAAAAAAAAAAAATATGCACATGTAGATAGGAGACAGTCTTCGAGACAGATTGGAGACAGTCTTCGAGACAGATTCGAGACAGATTGGAGCCAGTCTTCGAGACAGATTGGAGACAGTCTTCGAGACAGATTCGAGACAGATTGGAGCCAGTCTTCGAGACAGATTGGAGACAGTCTTCGAGACAGATTGGAGACAGATTGGAGACAGTCTTCGAGACAGATTGGAGACAGATTCGAGACAGATTGGAGACAGATTCGAGACAGTCTTCGAGACAGATTGGAGACAGTCTTCGAGACAGATTCGAGACAGATTGGAGCCAGTCTTCGAGACAGATTGGAGACAGTCTTCGAGACAGATTGGAGCCAGTCTTCGAGACAGATTGGAGACAGTCTTCGAGACAGATTCGAGACAGATTGGAGCCAGTCTTCGAGACAGATTGGAGACAGTCTTCGAGACAGATTGGAGACAGATTCGAGACAGTCTTCGAGACAGATTGGAGACACTACGCTACAAAACAGGTTGCAGACACGGGACTACGGCCCGTATGTACATATCGCGTTGCTGATGCCATAAGGGCGTATCTGCCTATTATACGCCCTTATGGCACCCGGGTGCCATAAGGGCGTACCAAAAAATTTTTTTTGGGAATCGATGTAGTTATGCCTAAAACGGGCAGAAATGCAAGAAAAAATTTTGGTACGCCCTTATGGCACCCAGGGTACCTACCGGGAGCCATAAGGGCGTATCAAAAAATTTTTTTTTCGGGAAACGACATATTTTTACTTGAAACGCGTAGAAATGATGAAAAAAAAAATTTTTCAAATTTGAGATTTTTTGATACGCCCTTATGGCACCCGAGATACCTACTGGGAGCCATAAGGGCGTATCAAAAAATTTTTTTTTCGGGAAACGACATATTTTTACTTGAAACGCGGGGAAATGATGAAAAAAAAAATTTTTCAAATTTGAGATTTTTTGATACGCCTTTATGGCACCCGAGATACCTACTGGGAGCCATAAGGGCGTATCAAAAAATTTTTTTTTCGGGAAACGACATATTTTTACTTGAAACGCGGGGAAATGATGAAAAAAAAAATTTTTCAAATTTGAGATTTTTTGATACGCCTTTATGGCACCCGAGATACCTACTGGGAGCCATAAGGGCGTATCAAAAAATTTTTTTTTCGGGAAACGACATATTTTTACTTGAAACGCGGAGAAATGACGAAAAAAAAATTTCTTCAAATTTTAAATTTTTTGGTACGCCCTTATGGCTCCCGGTAGGTATCCTGGGTGCCATAAGGGCGTACCAAAATTTTTTTTTGCATTTCTGCCCGTTTCAGACATAACTACGTCGTTTCCCGGAAAAAAATTTTTTATACGCCCTTATGCCTTTTCAAGGGTATTTTTTTGCGGATACGCCCTTATGGCATCAGTAACGCGATATGTATAAATATATTTAGAATACATATGTTTATATATATTTAAAATAATAACTTAAATTTTACTTTAATCAATACACTGATAATTAATACATTTTTTTTAATTGGTAATTCACTTTTTTTTTCTACTCATTAAATTCAATTATGAATTTAAATTTTCCCGGGTATATTGCAAGCGCCCCAGTGCGCTGAGCGGAGAATCCAAATAGTAATGAAATTTTAAAAAATACGCGCGCTTTTTTAAATTATTTAAATACGCAGTTTTTTATTTTTTTTCTATTCACACTTTGTTTATCTATTAAAAAATTTAAAAAATTGACACTTGTCAGTTACATTCACACTCATATTGAAAATATTCAAAAATTATTAGACGCCTGCTAATTTCAGTATCATCAAATAAAGTACAAAGAAACAGCTGCAATGTATAATTTATAATCTTAGCAATTGTCAACTTACAATTAAATTTAACAATAAGTCAAAAATTTTATCTGTAATTATTCAACCTGTATTTTTTTCACGCGGCAAAATTTAAACTGTTACTTATTACAATCAAAAATATTACAATCCAAATAAATAATTTAAAAAATATCAAACTCTATCATTATTTCCTTTATCATATATATATGATTATCTATCAAAAATTAAAATTTATCGAATTAAAAATCGAACACTTGCAACCAATCGCAACCTGGTACTTTTAAAAACCAGCCAATGAACGCATGATTCCATTTTACATTCGATAGCCTTCGACTATCAACTAACTTCAAATTCTTATCACATCTATTTTTACCACAAAAATATATTATTAATAAATACTTAAACTTTTAAATAATTTTTCGCCATATATAAAATATAACAACTTATTTATCAATTCCAGTCATCAATTATTTAATCAACCAGTAAGTGTCATCAGTTTTATTTGACAAAATAAATTTTCCAACTATTGATTTTTATTTTTTTTCATGTTAACCTTCAGACGTCCTATTTTAGGGACCTAGGATATCTCCATCAGTGATTACGAAATTTCATGTTTGTATTGCGAACATTTGCTGGGTGTGGACGTCTAACGTTTTACGTCTGTCGGTCTTTTATTCTCCGACACAGTCTAGTTCTGTCCGCACGTATCTGCTCGCCTCTACCTTTGACAGTAAAAAAAATTCTTCAAGGTCAGAAATTTTAACATATATATTTTCACATCTATAATTATATTAATTAAAAACTTTAATATTTAATTGTCACAGGGTAAAAATAAATTTTTAACATAAACTATTTATTAATAATAACTGTGTTAAGTCAACACTGCACGTGACAATCTGCCTACGTGACATAATACATAAATAATAATAATGGTGGAAAAACAATCATTAGAAAAAGTTATTGCAACTTTGCAATTACCAGCAGTTGTAGCATTTGGTAATCCATTATTAGATGTCGTGTCTAATATTCAAGATGATAATTTACTGGAAAAGTATAAACTTAAAGTTGACAGCGAAATTGAACTGTCGGAGGATATCATTCAGGAAATTTTAGCTGATTTGCCTACTGAGTAAGTCATTTATTTATTTATTATATTTTACTTTCATTTATTTTATTGTTATTCTTGTTATTTGACAGCTGGAAGCAAAGAGTCGCTGCTGGAGGATGTGCACAAAATACTGCAAGAATTTTACAATGGCTGTGTGGTGGTCCAAAAATTCCGCATGTTGTAATTTATTGTGGTGGAATAGGGAATGATTCACGCGGTACAACTCTGGAAAAATTAGTTAAATCTACTGGGGTTGAAACACGGTATAACTAAACATATTATTTATAGATTTTAAAAAACACTAGCTATTTGAAATATTTATTCAAAAACATGGCACAATTGCTATATGTTTTATTTACTTTTAAAATTATTTACTCAACTAATTTAGAAATTTTTTTATTGAAGTCATCAGTAGAAAATTCAAATTCATATTTCTGAACAATTTACTTTTGCTTATAATTAGGACATGTCAGTAACTGGTACATTTGAGTGATCACATAAAACTGCTCTATATTTATGTCAAAATTATATTTATTAACAGTAAAATCAATTAATTAAGTTATTAGAAGCATCAAATAAAAGAATGCGTTTAAAAATTAATATATAAAATATTTCCCATAGTCACTAATTAGGTCATTTATCTTCGTCATCATTTAATTTCATTTCATCATCCTCGTACTTTAACCAGCACCTAAGAAGTACGTCAGCATTAGTAATAAGCATTAAGACTATATCTTTATCATTCTATAATCTTATCACTTATCTACTGCTTACGTCTTTCATTATTTTCGGACACTGATAACTCTTACAATTATTATGAATAATATAATTTTTATTCAAGGTATGCTCTACATCCTGACCTTCCAACAGGAATCGCCCTGTCGTTATCAAGAGACTCATCAAGAAGTCTGATTGCTAACTTAGGCGCTGCTGGTGTTTATTCACTAGATGATTTGAAAAAAGCAAATTTGCCATGGGATACTATTAAAATTGTTTATATCGAAGGGTTCTTTCTCACTCATGGTCTTGATGTAGCCAAAGAAGTTGTCCGATTGACACAAGACAAAAATATTATCATCGCTTTTAATATCAATGGCGAGTATATGGTCCAGGTAAACTACATAATTAATTAAATACTTTTATAACAAGATGTAAATAAAATTTTTTTATTGATTAAGGATCATCATGCAGCAGTATGTGAGATGGTCGGACTATCTAAAATAGTATTCGGTAACGCACGTGAAATGACAGCACTTGCAAAAGCGCTGAATATTAAATTTGACAACGTAGCAGATATTCCATTTCTTTTGAACAGTTCCAAGCGTGTAACTGTTGGTGTATCAAGCACTGAACGAAGTAAAGATGATTGGTTAGCTGATAATGATATATTTGTCATGACACAAGGCGGGTCTGCTCCTGCTATTGTCGTTTGGGGACAAGGAAATTCAGTCCAAGTATTTAAATTATTTAAATTAACTTAATTATTTATCTATTTGATAATTAAATGTTGTCTTGGTAAATAGGTACAGCCAGCAAAACCAACAAGTCCAGTAGTTGATGCAACTGGTGCCGGTGATGCTTTGGTTGCTGGTTTTCTAGCCGGAGTGATGTCTCAGTGGGACCCAAAGTCCTGCTTAGAGTGCGGATGTAAAACTGCTGGAATGATGGTCACAAGACTGGGTGTTACTCTTCCAGATGTTGTCCCCGATGATTTATTAAATTAATTTGATAAACTCGTAATTAAAGTAGCCTGAGTTACTTACTTATTCGATTAATTATTTTATTTATTTATTATTGTTTAATATATATTTTAATTAAGTATTAATATGAGATTTTTAGTAATACTTGTGTGTGTTAAATATTTTCATTTTGAAAGTAGTCTTTGGCACTTTCTATAAAGTACAAATAAAGTATTATTATTAAATGTTTATTTGCTTAAAAACATTTTATTTACTCAGTACTATCACAGAGAATAGCCACTAATATATCGATTTTTTCGTGTACACACCAAAAAAAAATCTAAAAAATGCTTCAACCTGCGGGACAAACCCAAAACTTCTCGTATATTTTACTGAAAAGAAAAAAAATTTTTGTCCGACTAGATTTTCTATAAAATTTTTTAGACGGCGATCCTGGTGAAATTTAAGGCACACGGAAGTGAAAGAAAACTTTTTTCTCAGCACCGTCGGTTGTCTGCTGCTTCCATATTTTACTGCATTGATAAAAAAAAAGTGTGTTCTTTTGTAAACATAAAATATTTGAATTATTGTGTTAAATATTTATTAAATATTGAATCGTTTACATCGGATTGATGTTCATATATTAAAATATATAATATATTTATTTTTTTAATTTATTAATATTGCTACAAGAGAACTATTATACAGTAATGAAAGTACGGTAATTTGAGCAATAATAATTATTAAAAAATAAATACATTACAATAATATTTTTTCTGTATTTTATATAAGTAAGAAGACCCTATTACTTTATTTTTAATACAGTAAAATTTATAGTACAAGAGAAAAAATATTTAATAATAATATAATATGTATATAATATGATAAAATGTATTGATAAAAATTTACATATTATTTATTTATACTTTTAATAAGTGTAATTGTAAATATTGGTTTAGATTTTTGTCATTATGGATTTTCATGACAAATTTATATTTATTTGTTTAAAGAACACCAACTTTAAATTTAAAGTTTTTTTAAAACGATTTAAAACTTTCAGACTCTATTTTTTATAATTATTTTAATAAGAAGGAAGTATTAGCTGCGCATTTAAAACTGTTAGTAAAAATAAATTCATCAGTAGAGAACACATTGATTTTAGATAATCTAAAGAGAAAAAAATTTATTTATACTAATGTAATTACCAATTAAGGGTATTCTTAGACAGTCCCCCCTCCCCCTTTTTTTTTTAAATTTTGAATGACCAACTGTTATAAGTATCAAAATTTTATCAATTAATTAAAAGAAAAATTAAAACCTTAATTAAAGAGAATAAAAATTTCGCTGAAGTACAGAATTCAAAAAAAATTTCTTACAATTGTTATCAATTAGAAGTCAAATGAAATTTGGTAAATAAATTTAAGTTTATAAAATGTTTAAATTCTAATTATAAAACAGACATAAAGATTTAGCTAAAATTTATTTTTCAAATTTCGCTTAACTCCCAATTGACGTCAACTTTTAAAAACCTATACCTCAGCGAAATTGTCCTTTTTTCAATTAACGCTCTAATTTATTTAAAAATTAATCGGTAAAATTTTGATGAGCTTACAGTTGTCATTGAAATTTTTAAAAAAATGGAGTGCAGTAACTGAGAACCCCTTAAGTATTCACACACTGCTTTGAGCATTTTTATCACATCATCATTAAACAGCAAAAACAAAATTAAATGCCCGCGTATTCATTTAAATTAAATATTCATATAAACCACTAGGATCTCAACTACTCGTATACTTAAACTGTCAAGTAATTAATCATATAATTATAACTATTATTATTAAATATAAAATAATTTGGCACTACATGAAGCTCAATGGCAGCCCGCTGCCTCAAAAATGCCGCTAATTTTAAATAAAATCCGGTAAACATTCGGGATGTAAAATAAAAAAAACGTTAATTAAAATAAAGTCATAATAATGTGAAGTAAAATCGGTAATAATAATTAGTGTGATATTGATTGAATTTATTTAAATATGAATTACGATAGCTATCAGGTGTGTTGATTTTTTCCTTTGCATCTGAATCGTTCCTCCAAATATCCCGGGATCTGAAATTAATTTTATCTTGATATATCTTTTTGCTACTGTAATCACTCGATATAATTAATTAGCGGTCAATAAATTAGGTCAGTATCAATTGTTACAAATGACTTTGATAACTCTTTAGCGAAGGAATAAATAAAAATAATAATAATTATAATAAATTGATGGATAAAACCAAGCATGTAGCAATTAAATTAATTCAATAATAAAATACTCTGTCGTACGACGTATATTGTTTGTTATAGTACGTTAAACATATACATGTAAACATACATATATGCATATTAACTTCTCGGGTTATTAATCAATACCCGATGTCAGTTGGTTAAAAAAAAAAAATTCATGTCATTGTTAAGATTTATTTATTTAATTAATAAAAGAAAAAGTTAAAATATTATTCAATAGCATTTCCAATTAATAATTAATCATTTTTTATATTAATTAAGTTTCAATTATGAGTGGAATGACGTGAAGTTAAAATAAAAAATTAATTGGTAAAAAGATAATTAATATTTATGAGAGTTAGGAAAGCCATGAATAACAAGAAAGGAATAATATGAAGAAAGGAAAGAAAATTTTCTATTTAAAATTATAATTAATTTTAAAATAGACAATTAATGAGGAGCGATTGATTACAAGCTGAGGATGAGGGTAATTTTATTAGTAATGGTTGATAAAAAAAAATAAAAAAAATTTTAAGTCATGACGATAAGCTGGAAATAAGTACGCCGCTTAATTTTTTTTCTTTCCTTCCTTCGTCATGTAGTGCGATGTCATACTCATACATTACGGATAGTTAATCTAAACTACAGAATTATCATTGTTTTTTACGATTGCATTAGAATTAGCTTCTACCTTTGGTTTTGGCCGGTGGGTATCCACTGCATCTATTGGTAACCGAATCCGTTCTACTTTACAACCGTACGCAACTGGCGTTAGTTTTAAAATTGTATGCAAAGGTACTTGTAAGTATGGTAACTCATCTATGAAAATAAATATTTTAATAGTATAATTATTAGGCAAATTAGTAAGCTATTAATATTGATATTGATGAAAAATTACCAGCATTCTTGTCAAGAAAATAAGCAAGTAAGCAACGCAGTACAGCTTGGTGAGTAACAACTAGAACATTTCCTTGTCTTTCAAGTTCCATTATCACTGGCTCAAGCCGCGCTACTAAGTCTTCATAACTCTCGCCTCTTGGATAACGGTATGAAAATTTATTTTGGTCCCGTGCGGCAAAATCTGTTGGATATTTACTAGATATTTCTTCATAAGTCATTTCTTCACATATTCCCTACAAAAGTAAATAAATTTTAAATAAATATTTAAGAGTATTCTCAGACTGTGTCCCACTTCTTAAAGTAGGAGTTAAACAAAATTTGTTGAATAAATTTTAGCATACAAAATTTGAAAATTCTAATTACAAAATTGACGTCAATTTTGTTTAACTCCCGATTGATATCATGTCCTTTTTTCAATTAAGGCTTTAATTTTTTTTTAATCAATTGATAAAATTTTATGACAATTGAAAGTCATTGAAAATTTTTAAAAAGTGAGGGGCACTGTCTGAGAATGGCCTTAATATCAGGAAAAATGATAAATCTTACAGCATCAATTTCATTTAAAGCTTTCCACCTTTCTTGGGGAGCATTAACGTCAGCAGCAGTTTGAATTGTTCTTTGCAACCAGCTGGTCCATACACGTAAACCCTGTATGTCCTGTTCATCAATAAATTCGGCAAGTGCTTTTGCGTATTGTCGTCCACGATCACTGAGATCAGGGTCACCACCTATTCTCCCGTCCAAGTTCAACATACTCTCGCCGTGCCTCGTCAAATAAATAGTGCGTGGTATAATGTGTATGTTCATCAAATAATAAACTATTCTACTTTGTATATGACCCTCATGTTTAAACACCAATACCTTTTCACCGGTATTGTATATCTTCATAAACGACAAATTGCTCTCTTTACTTTCATCAAGTGGATTATATTTCTCCTGATAATGTTCAATTCTCAACATAAAATCTGCTAGTACTTCTTCTTTATTCATATTTGCATAATCTGGACTGCTTACCTTTACCTAAAAAATTTCATTTTTCATCATTACACGAAATAATATTTTATATAAATACCCTAATAGCTCAATTTGCTTAGAAATAGTTTACTTTACAAAAGTTTTCTTTAATTGAGAAAAAATTAAGCGAAAATTTTTCTTTACAACTTTTGCTGTCAAATTGTCGGCAAATTCGGGTAGCAAATTAATGTAAATTTAAAGCTAAAGTGGCTATTAGGGTATATACTTAAAATAAATGAATACACTACCTCCATGATATTTTGTTCAACGATTTCCGGGTCATCACAAATAGACTCAACAAAAAATAATTTAAAACCCATTTTTTCAACGACAATGTTATGGATCATTTGTCTCCTCTCAATTGTCGAATTGGTAGCATCAAAAACAGCAACTTCCCCATCACCACTCTCCAGCCATTGACAAACGTCATTGAGAGCATCAACAGCACACTGGGTTCTTATAGCCATAGCTTTAATATTATCAGGACGAAAAAATTCATGGCATTTATATGCTGTGGTAGCATGTCGTCGATATTCACCTAAATTGAAGACCTTGGTATTTATACCAATCCAGTTTAAATATCTACATAGTTTTTTAGATATATATGTCTTTCCACGTGCTGGTAAACCGACCATTGCTATTACATGAGGCTTGTTTACAAAATTAGCTCGTTCACCTGTCAAAAAATAATAATTATCAATTTTTAAAAATAAACCAATTAAATTTATTCAAATATTTAAGTTTCGTGTTATCATTCATAAAGATAAAAAAATATATATGATAAATTACTCCGTCCAACGTCCATGTACGCGATAAGATTGACTTAATAACGGCAATAAAAAGCTAAGCAAAATAAAATGTAAAATTTATTACATGTAATAAAATTATTTGATAATTTGTCGACAGTTTGTACAGAATAATTATTTTAAAAACTCAATGTCCTTGATATGATATCTAATGAAGTAAGCAATGAGGCTATAGGTTACTCACAAATATCAGTGATGCATAAATAAGAAAAATGAGAATTATTTTAACGGTATGGAAAATGTATTAGACAGATAATTATTTTCATTGTTTGTCAATTGACGTAAGCGATAATTTAAAAAAATAAAATAAAATATATACAATAACTAGTTATCTATTAGTTAAATAAGTTTCTCAATACAAAATACAACAAGCGAGTGTCAACAGTAACTCAAGCTGCTTTCATTCATTATTATATTGATTAAAATTCTTGGCATTTTATTTTAATAAAAAATTATATGATACTGAAAGTAGCAGGCATATGACAATTTTTTTATCATTATAAACAAGTTATTTGTAAGGGAAATAAAATTTTTAAAGTATGCGCAAAAATATTTTTATAATACATATAGTAAATAATTTAAAAAATAATAATTTTAAAAAATCCATTTATTAATTTCAAAATTTTTTAAATGCCCATTTTTTTTAAATTTTATTTTATCAATTATTTACTCCATTTATTTATAATTTTAAGTTTGTCTGATGTTTGCTATATTCAGACTCATAAATTGTTTCCTGTAAATATTTATGATCCTGATGTTTCGATTAAAATTAAAGAAAAAAAAAAAAAATTAAAAATATGCACATGTAGAAAATTTAAAAAGCTAGAGGTGCAATTTTTTAAATATTTTTTTTTGTAATTTGTCGTTTAAAAATAAATCCAGTTACAACTGACAGCTAATTTCAGTATCACTGAAGTTAGCCAAGGTAATAATTTTTAAATTTTTTCAAAAACTTCAAATTACAAAAAAAGAAATATTTAGAAAATTGCACCTCTAGCTTTTTAAATGTCCTACACGTGTATATTTTTAATTTTTTAAAAAAACAAACCAAAAATTTTCAATTGTCTGCCAACTTCAGGATCATAAATATTTTACTCTTATTCGTACCTAAAAAAAAATAATTTTTAAATGCCCGCTGCTTTCATATCATAAAAATATAAAAGAACAATAAATAAACATACCTCTAATAGGAAAAGGTTTTGTTTGAATAGTATCTGAGGTCGGTGGTGTATAATGCCCCTCGATTTTACGATCAGTCATCTTGCTCATTAGTAATTTTTTTTAAAAAACTGTCACTTTAAATTCAAAAATAAACTATCACTAATTAAACTATCACACAGATACTTTAATAAACTTGTTTAATAATTAACAAAGATCAATAGATCACATATATATAAAATAAAATTTATTATTTTTTTTCTAACCCTCAAATATTCAAAGACAAGACCAATCAAGTCTTGTTGTCTGGTCAATCGCAATAGTTAAAATTATTCATAATTTTGAATATTAATTTAAAATATTACGTTTCTTATTATTATCAATTAAGTAATGACACTTGCAATGATCACTGGAAACTAGTAACCAGTACCAGTTTAGTCTTGCTGATAACCGATGATACCAGAGCCAGAGCTAAGACTCGTGAGAGTGCGTGGTGACTTTAAATTGTAAGCCTTTCGAATGTTCAAACGCACGCGCACTTAAAAAATTACTACACAATTGAAAGAGCGTAATAATATAAATAATAATAAATTTAAAAAAAAGTATGTAAGTAATTTACTTACAACCCCGCTAGTTGCGCTTTTTATATTTAATTTCAAAGACGTACATTTATATATAATTAAACTGGGTACATGTTTAATTTTTACTTGTAGAATTTATACACATCTTGGCAAGATTTAAACTGGATCAAGTGAAACCTGAAAAGTTTTAAGTTGACCATGAAATTTAAACTATTCCATTACCGGCAATATTTTAAATTATTTACTACAGCTTAATATAAATACGTCACTTAATTTAGTTTTATTTGCAATTAAAATATTTAAATTTATTTTTAAAAACCGCGGGGTTTTTTTTACTGGTAAAAGAAGAAAGTGCAGCCGAATTTTATGATAAATATCAAGAATAAACTGACGTTAACCAGCGGATTTTTAGCTCAACTGCCGCTGAGAAGCCCCACTGCTATTACTTAAAATCACGCGACTCGTGTACTCGCCAGTCACCAGTACTTACATCTTTCAAGTTCATATTACATAGATATATATGTATATATATGACTTACGTCACAATCACATACGCTTACTCGGTTCTTTTCTTCCGGCTTGGCGCCGCGTATCATGTACAGAACACTTTTTATCTATGCTACAATTATTCATGCTCGTAATGTTTATATTTAAATTATTATAATGGTTTATTAAATATTCCCACTTGTATATATTTGTTTTTGTTTACTTAGCAAAGTGTAAAATAATCTAAATAATTTAATTTCATTATTTAAGTTAATAAATTATATATATATTTGTCTAATCACTATAAATTTAAGCGTATTTAGATACAAAAGGATTCATAATCTCGGAGACAGTGGACGCATTGCTCATGTGGAAGTGATGAGTCCCGGGGACGGTATGGAAGCGAAAATCGTCAGACTGTTCCTTGATTTCTTCTAGTACGTCGTAGTAAAATTCTTTGGGCTCATTGTGTTTTGAATTCTCGCCTTTAATTATCATGTAGGGACAGTGGATTTGCCGCGCCAGTAATTTCAGATGGTCGTGGGTGTATCCCGTGTCGGTTAAAAATAATTTAACACGTGGATCGCGGTGGAAGTAAAGTGTACCGTCTGGTTTTTTAGTTACACCTCGCTCCATTAATATTTTACATAATCTTTCATCCAATGAATTCCTCGATGCCTTTATCCATCGGTCTATCGCTTCTCCTTCGGGGTAACTGGGCACAGGGGTGGTGAGTTTTTCGTAATTGAAGAACTGGTTCCACTCCCTGGCAAACAACGGCAAGTGTTTTACGGCATTCATAGATGGGTACTTGAAGTAATCGAAGGCTACCACGAACTTAACGTTGTCGGGAAAGAGCGACGTGTAGTTGAAAGTCACCATGCCGCCCAAAGAGTGGCCTATGAGACCGAATTTATCCATACCGAAGTACTCTTTGATCCGGTGAATTGTTTGGACGTAGAGCAGAGTATTGTACATGAGTCCTTTAGGAATCCAGCTGGAGAATCCGTGCCCAGGGAGGTCGACTGCTATCAGAGATATGTCTGATGGCAGATTAACTGCCAGAGGATCAAAGGAACACGAGTTGTCTTGCCAACCGTGCAGAGCAATTATTGGCGGTGCGTCTGTTGATCCCCAATGTTTACCTGTAATTACATTTATTTATTAAGTATCGATTGATTTATCAAGTCTTAAACTACTTATTCCTTTGTTTATCAACTTACCAGCTAATTTCCCCCATGGTACTTTAATTTCAACTTCTTTAAATTTTTTTCCCGACTGTTGACTTGATAATTTTCGTTGCTGCGATGATAATAATTTTGACAGCTGGTTTTTGACAACTTTGTTACAAGTACGGACAAACATGTTGATTGACTGTGGAAAATGAAATAAAGTTAATTAACGAGTGACACTCTGTGATTAACTGTGATTGTCTATTAGAGAAAACAACGTGATAATGGTGGAGGTGGAAACGGACTTTGGACTTTCACGTAAAAAGTGTGAATAATTGAGACTGGTATAATTGAATACTACGGAGTGTGAAATGATTAAGTTGATGATTTATCAGCTGTATCATACCATTAGATTAAGGTTTGAAGCAAACAAACAAACAAGTTAAATAGATAACGAACCTTTGCGTGATTAATGTAGAAAATAAACAAGGAAACGTCACTGTCAACTGGATACTTGATGAGATTTATGTTTAAATTTGGTGCACTTTGATATTAGCAGGGTTAAAATTTAGATGATTGAGTGTAGCGCAGAATACTGGTCGTTGGGACGTGAATCTATAAGCGTTTCAGGGTTAACTGACGCAACTTCACACTTTCTGATGCATTTTGTTTCTTTGGAGCGGTTTGTCTATGTAGTACTTGTTCACTTGCGCTTCGCAGGTAAAGAATAGGTCAGCTAAAGATAACAATTTGGATCCTATCACACATGATGTTTTTTTTTAAATATATATACATTACCTATGACTGCTTTTATTGTCCACGGAGAAAATATTGAATGTTTTGATTGAAAAATACACAATTTCTGACATTATCTCAGATGATGTGTCAGAACAATAGTTTTTGTTGAGATTTTCTACGGCTGTATTGTGTACATAGTTTTAGATTAATTAATATTATATATATGTTAGATTATTTTTTTAAATAATATTGACATACCACACTGAAATTATTAGATGATAAAATATATCCTTTTCTTATCGACATTGGGTATTGCATATGTGTACCGCAAGTTATCATCAAGTTACGGTCGGAATTTGAAGTCAACTTAACAGCAAAAAGTTGAAATTAAGTTGACAGATTGATGACAATAAAGTTAGCAGACATTTAAAGCTCGGCTGTACCTAACGAAATCTTGAATTTAAGAATTCTAATGACTTTTTTAATATTTATGGGACTCGGATGATGAAAATCTTCCCAGGAAGTTCGGCTCCTGCTTTTAGTCGGAAGCTAAGAAAATTGCTGTTATGATAATTACTTAATAAATAATTAGAGTTCTTAAATTCGAGATTTCGTTAGGTAAGTTCCACCCTTAACAATATTTTATTTTTTTTTTTTAACAAAAAAAAATAATACAGGTACATTTTTTTAGAAATATATTTCTTTTATTACTATCTATGTTAAAAAAATTAATTTAAATTTAAAATGTCTGCTAACTTTATTGATTGTCTATAACTTGAACTGTCTGATATAGAACTGTCTAAAAAATTACAAAAAATACATAGAAATTTCAGAGACTTGTTACTGTCTAAGAAATTTTATGTAAAATCTAAAAAAAATCAGGACTTGGATTTGAGATAAAAAAAAAATTCGGTCTGCTCCTTTTAAAAGACATCTTCATGACATCTTCAAGTTGCCACTGTGCTATTTGCAGGTAAATAGAAACTAATAATCGAATATTTAAAAAATTTTAGTTCAAGTAAATACAACTCGGTGGCGTTTGAATCGTGACATAAATTTATTTGACAATCACACAACCAGCAAGCTGCTGTCATGTTCATCAACACTTATATGTTCGATAAAAAAAATTAATATGTATATCCTTTTTTTATAATCATAGATAATAACAACAATAATAATAATAATAATAAAGACACACATGTGTGTTTGAGGCCTGTTAATAATAAAAAAAAATATAATAAAATAGTGGTTATAACTTTTGATATTTTTTTGAGTATAGATAATAATAATAATATTAAAGTAATGGATAAATAATCGATAATAATAATGAGTGACAATAATATACCAATTGTAGAGCCGACAATTGATTACACTAAGGTATTTTATTATTAAATTAAAAAATCAATTTTATTTTTCATTTTTTAAAAAAATATTTTTTATCTTATCTACTAATGAATTAATTTTTAAGCGATAAAAAGCTAAAGATTTAAGTAATTAGACAATTTATTGCAATTGTCAAATTGACTTTTGAAATAAATTATTTTTTTAAAATGTAAGTATAAGTAATTATTTTTATTTTAAATTACAGGTACCGCCAATTCATCAAAAAAGAACAGTATCATTTATAAATCATTTTATAGTAACGACAGTGTCATTTTTAAATAAATTTGCATTGACATGCGAGGAAAAACTTTATGATTTTGAAAATAAATTGCAAAAGTTAGAGGCGGCTGTTGTTATACTTGAATCTAGGGTAATTCAAATTATTTTATAAAATTAAATGTTTTAAATGGAATTGAAGTTCTAGTAATTAATTGAATTGAATAAATTATTACAGCTGTCATCCATACCGGGATTGGATATTAAATCACCAGATAAAGACTGTGAGAAAAAAGAAAACGAGACTGTTGATGATCCTGAGAAAACCACAAACACTAGCCAAGTTGTTAAAGTGTCGGGCCACGACGAAGCAGATAAAAATGAACCAGAGCCCGAAAGTACACAGGCCCAAGTACAAAACCAACCGTCTGATGATTTAGAACCGATTTGTACGCATCCGGTTTATCGAAAATACTTTAAAATGCTACATGTCGGAGTAGTAAAGCATGCAGTTAAGCTAAAAATGGCTCAAGAAGGTCTAGATCCATCTCTACTTGAGTAAGTATTATAATAATTTAATCTTTTAAATAAATGAATTTAAATAATCATTTTTTTATAGTGATCCTCAACATCTTATTCCTAAGATTTCTGATACACCAGAATGATGTATCACTTAAAGAATTAATAAAATAAATTTATACAAGTATTTTTATACTATAATTATATAAATAAAATAAATAGTTTATAATCATTTAAGTGACAATTTTTTATTTTTCTTAGCAAATACAGCAGTAATTCCAATTTTAAAATTTATTTCTCAAACTTAAAACTGGATCATTTGCCCCTGTAACAAATTAAAAATAATTATTTTATTAGGATTAAAAGTACGATAATCATTCAACAAATGTCAAACCAATTAAAATATTAAATTTTAATTCAATATATATTAATTAACTTTAAATATCAACTTAATTCGTCATACTGAAGTTAGCCAACGACTAATAATTTTTGATTTTTTTTTAAAATGATAGATTATAAAAAAAACAATATTTGAAAAAATTGCACTTGTAGTTTTTCTAATTTTCTACATGTGCATATTTTTAGGTTTACTTTTTTGCAATTCATTTGTTGAAAATAAATACCGAAATTGTCAACTATCTGTTAACTTCAGTCATATTCAGATCAAATAAAATTTAAAAAATAACAAAGTACGTGACGGGTGAGTCTGTCAATTAATAATTGAATTGAATTGTTGAAGATAAAATAAAATAAATGAATATAAAATATACAAACCTTCCTCTTTTTGTCACCACCAAGTTCGAAATGCTTGCAACGCTTAAGTGGAATTTGTTTTCTGTACTTGCACTCAGTACATTCCATCCTCAATACAATTTTCTTGGTAGTCTTGGCCTAGACATCAACAATAAATTATTAACATGACTAATTATCAATAGCAATATAAAATTTTACCTTTTTCCTGAAAATAGGCTTAGTTTGTCCACCGAAACCCTGTTGTTTACGGTCATAACGACGTCTTCCCTGCGCCGCATGTCTTTCCTTCGACTTTTTGTACTGGGTGACTTTGTGTGGCTTGTGGACTTTGCATTTTTTGCAAAAAGTCCGTCTTTGTTTTGGCACGTTCACCTGAACACAATCAATAAATAATAAGTAAATTAATAAATTCATAAATAAATATAAAGTTATCCTGATAAAAAAAATTCCAGGCTAGAAAAAAGGTTAGGACACGATGACATTCCCCAACAATTTTTCAAAGAAAAACTGCGCTAAAAATATTTATTTTTAAATTGAATAAATAAACATTTACACGCTCTGGTAAATTAATGACAATTATTATTAATAAGATGGTGATTGTAATTAATGATTAAAAAATGTAAAATATAAATATAAGAGCCTACCATCTTGATTATTTAGGAGGGACGTGGAAAAGAAGTATTCTAGAGAGAGACAGGACAACGCAAGTCAAAATTAACCACACGCACGCGCTCTTTTAATTTCCATTAAAACGCATGCGCGGGAAAATTTGAATTACGCATGCGCTGCTTTAATAACCTGGCACATGGTTATAAAAATTTTCATTCTATAAATAAATATGAAATATCAATAAATAAAAATTACTTTGTCTTAATAATTAATATAAGAATTAACTATTTAATTAATCAATTACTTTTTTTCAACCTAGAATTTTAATATTTAAATAAATTTAAAATTTTATCTAATAAAACCGCGAATATTAAAAAAATAAAAATTTATTAATAATTTAAAAATAAAATATTAATAAAATGATGAGTCAATAATGGTAACATATGAGGTCACACATGATTGTGATTGTCGTAATGATATATACATACATGTATATATATATATTTTTTTTTCTATTCGAGTAACATCGAGAATATACCACAATAATCTTAAACATTTTGAAAACATCATCCTTTTTCACACCTATATGTATATAAGTGTGTGTCGCTCTATTGCGACATCTATACTAGGTAAACAAAAATGATAAACTAACAAGTTCATATTGCTAGATTAAATTAAGTAATAACTAAATAAAAAAATCGTCGACAAAAAGATTGATCAATAAATAGTAAGGATTGATAGGACTATCGATTGGCCGGCTATTAATAGAAAAATGATAAGAAAAAGTAATTTTACAAAAGCGGTGTAATCAGTAGCGGCAAAGTAAGGCGGCATACGGGACGCACACTTAGATTATTTGAATCCAGCGACATAATCTCAAACCAGACGCTCCTACCATCCAACGAACTCTCGAACCCCTCGCTTAAACAATGAATATAATTTACCACATTAACACATACCGCAATACCCGCTGATAAATAAAATTATCGATCAAATATATTTTTAACAATTATTATAAATACTAAAAATTAACCATCCATAACTATAAAATATTAAAATAAAATATAGCCAATCAGCGATTTATCGAGTTTCAAACGCGCGCCATCTTCATTTTTCAAACAAAGCCCCCAAGCATCAAACAACCGACAATGACAAACAACCAACAATCTCGAACAATCTCCAACAATCTCAAAAAAACCCTGTAATCAAACAAATTCTCAAATTCCCCATTCAAATTTTTGAATTTTCAAAATTCGCGCTCAAAAAGAAATATCTTAAGCAAAAAAAAACTAAATTCATTCAATTTACTTTGTTTCATTTTTAAAATCCTCTATTAAATCATTACATATTTTTCCCATAACATATTTATATAAACATATATATAAAAATTGCCTTTGGCCTATCTTGTCTTTTTTACCCCTTCTCTTATTCCATATACATCTATCACATACTCCTTCCCCTATAGAACATTATAAATATTGTCCTCTTACTTGCTCTTTTATTCTCTCACTTACTCGCCCTCTCTTATTATTATCTCGCTTACACGTTCATTCTTACGCTCATTATCCTTTTTCTCTACTCAGTAACTCTTCACCCCACGCTCCCTTGGTCAAAACCCTCCCCCCCATTCTCTTTACTAGCAACTCTCAATCCCACATCTTGTATGTGTAAGTAAACGTACACACACATATATATACATACATACATACATATATATATATATATATATAAGTAATGTATGAGTGAATATAGGGTATGTATATAGTACATAGAGTACTAGGAGTTCGCTACTCATTCGTCGACTCCCACTCTCTCGCGCGAGTACCATCGTCACTATTCGTTGCTATTCGTTAGGGTTCGCCTGACGACGCTGCGCTCTCGGGTATTTCGCCGGAAACCAACGCCGCGTGAGGACGCACGCATTTTTCTTCAGTAGTCTCCTCGTCGTGCTTCTCTCTTTTTTATAAACGCGTCCATTATTATTACTACTCGCAATCGTACTGTTAAATACACGTTCGCGCATTACCAGTATATACATACAATATATATATATATATATCTGTATAAACCATAAATATACATTCGTATATATTATATATATACCAACCAACCAAGTTATTAATTAAATAAATATCTATTTATTTATTTAAAAGTATATTTTTTATCACGCGTTTTTAAAAAAACACAAATACGAAAATGAGTACCAATGATAAAGAGCCAGTGAACGTTGAGAAGAAGACGGAAAACGACAAGCCAACTGGGGACGCGAAATGCGATCTCAAAGGGATCAAGAGGGCGGCTGAAGTAAGTTTTTCAATATTTTCATATTTATTTTTTTTTATCATCAATATTTATTTATTTTTTTTTTTTACGTAACTCGTCCAGTGACGCGGGAAATTATTTCTCATTCGAATTTGAATTTCACTTGAATATTATTTATTTCCAGTATACATATACATCCAAATATATATATGTATATATATTTTGATAAAAAAAAAAAAAAATACTAGAGCGCATGGTGTAGTAATGGAGTTACGCGGGTAACCGACAACGACGACGACAACGGCAACTACCAAGACGACGACGACGACGACATGTGGGAGTAAATGCCGGCCGGCATTTTCCACCGGGCTCCATTTTTTAATATTTTTTTTATTACCGTCCTTAGATACCTTGTTCTTTTTATATTTACACACATATACAAATACATGTATATATATTTCTAGTACATTCTACTACTTTCTTATATCTCGAAGTAGTCACAATTTACATGCATACGAGATAAAAATCATTTAAATGACAAATAGATAATTGATAAAAAAATAAAAAAGGTGTTAGAAGAAGTAGAGGGGAATATATACATATATATTATATATTAATTCCAAGTGACGCCATGAAATCGCGTGGCTTCGGTTGATCACCCCTGTTGTGTCCGTTCATCGTCACAATGCCGTCTATAATTACCTATTCCGTACTTATATATTATGTTACTAGAGAATGTATCAAAGCAGATAAGCCGAGCTCGCAGCCCCGTAATCAGTATTACGTTTAAATGTTTTAATTAATTTTTTAAAAAATCCATAAATAAATTCACTTTTCGGAGCCTTGCGCGCCATGTGTTCAAAAAATCGTACATTTTTAACTTATCAAGCTGCTAATGCGATTTTTATCACGATTATTATTATTAATATTATTATCGATATCTTTTGTCATTAATGATTACATTTTTTATACTCCAATTGTGTAACAACACGTAGCTCGAACCTTGTTGACGCTAGACGCTAGTACAGCCGCCATTTTAATTTACCGCTGTCACAATTACTGTATACACAACAGCGTCGTTTAAATCTTCACCTCCATTTTCTCCCGCGTTTTTTATTTATACTCCGTTACTTGTTCTGAGAATAATCCATCTATTAATTATCCATCAGCTATCAAACTATTTAATGAATGCTAACAATTATGGCGGTCGTTTAAAATTACAGCGTCCATTTGTCAAATTATTTTCGCGCGTACTTTTAAGATCGATTATTACTTTCAAATTCTTATTAATATTTTTTACTGAACAATTACATCTGATAGCATCTAATTATAATTAAATGACAATGTAAATTAATAGGTAAATGTCTAATTAATATATATACATATATATATTATGTAAAAAAAATGATTAGTGATAAGCCATTGAAAATTGTTGAATATTAGCAACATGCACGCAGCAAGCGGCAACGCCATGTATTATGATGTCGGCAGTCGGCGCTTCGCGCGCGTTGGCTTCCTCGTCTCTACCGGCTTGCCATTTGTTTCTCTCTTTATCTTTCTTTCATTACCTATATACATTTTATCCTAACTCGCGCTCTTTCTCTCACGGCCTCCGTACTTTACGAACTTTTGAGAAAACATCGCGTTCCTTTTTCGCCTTATTTAACACACACAATATATCTATATATATTTTATAAATACAAGTTAAATAATTTATTCTGGTATGTGTACTCCGTTGATTGTGTCATTCAAAACACCAGCATATTTTTTAAATTAATGGGACATTGCTGATTGCATGAGTAATAATTACCAGTCGGAAAAATTTAAACCTCAGTACTTTCATTTGAATTTCGTCTCCCTTTTTTTTTAATATTCAATTTAAATTTCTGTCTCATTTATATTATTATTGTAGCTAGTACTTGTACTTGTTCATGACCCCTCCCCCCTAAAGAGTATTACCCATCTCTTCTCTTAAAAGTAGTAGACTTGGAACACTTGACGTGGAACGAATGCGGCTTCACTTCTTCTATCTTGTATCTGTATCTGTTTCTGTTTCTCTGTGTACTTTACACCTATTCGTACTCATTCTTACTACTGTGTGTATTATGTACACATACATTATAATTTTTATTGTGTTAGTAAAATGAAAGCACGCGCGCGCACAATCCCCGAGTTTAAGCTGTGTTGTACTCTGTATAGTAGTGGGAAAAGGCGTCTTTTCCAAGCTAAGCTGAGCATACGACATGATTCACTACTTCTCTGTTCCTCTTTAACTTTCAAATTCTATCGATGTAATTCTTTCTCACTTGAGTATGGAGTATTCACTACTATACACATTCTCACCCACTTTAATCATATCCTACTACTTAACTCTTACGTCGTCAATGCTGTGTATCGTGTAATAAATATGTGGTTGTAGGAGTAATAGTAGTAGTAGTAGTAGTAGTAGTAGTAGTAGTAGTAATGCTCCTCAATCGTATTTTATGCGATCGATGCCGCGTAAAAGGGCCGAACGACCATCCAACCAACACGTTTTAAGATCACATATATCTAGATGTATATATTTTTTAGAGGGGAAAATAACGCGCGAACACGTTTAGAGATTCGTATACAATTGTCCTAAGATGACCTCTTTAAACACAAAAAGTATAAATAAATCACTAATTTAATTTATTATTGATGAGAAATAAAAAATTTAATTTCCGATAATTATCGATTTATCAATTTCCTATAGCGACCTATCCAATACTTGAATTATTAAATAAATATTTCAGTAAGATGATTTCAAAAAGGATTAGTTTTGTAGTTGACACAGACAGACGAAAGTTTGATTTTAATATTTGAATAAATGGCGGGAAAAATTGAAACAGGTCGAGCTGATTTTAATTATAGACTCCGGTTACTTTTAAGAAATCACTCGTAATACTCAATTTACTTAAAGTTACAAATTACATCCATTCGTCATGTTAATTCTTATGTTATTCTTCCTTTATACTTTTTTTAATATTAAGGTTTGTTTCAAATACTAGTTTTATTTTATCTTAATTACTAATTTATTTTATTTTAATTGATCAATTACTTATCATAATTTCATATTTCCATATATATACATATATAGATTTAATTAAAGATTAATTTATTATAATTCATTAATAAATTCAAATAATATATTCTTTATTTACCTACTAATACATATAAATATATGTATATATTAATCTGTATGATTAAAAAGCATTAGGTTATCTCAGTAAACCCTGTGATTAGTAGTTGATACGTAATCATATATTCAAGTATTTGCTACATAAAAAATAACGCCACCTTCAATGAACACATAAACTAATTAAGAATAACGAAAATTATCATGAGTACTTTGAAAATTCATTTTTAAACAATATAAAAAATATATGAAATTAGTAAGTCATATAAAAAAAAAAATTATGATAAATTGGGCGAAATTTTAATAAATTTGAATTACAATTTTATTATCTTGATACTAATGACTAACTTTTTTTTTAATAGGAAAAAAATGAAGACACAAAAAAACCAAAGAGGCAAGAGAACGGTGGTGATAATGACGTAGAAAATGAAGATCACGAAGAAGACGTTGACGATGACGAAGAAGACGCTGAAGTCGAAGGCGAAGAAGAAGACGAAGTTGACAATGAAGCTGACGATGACGACGAGAATGAGGGTTAGTATAATTTTAATTTATATACATCGATAGTTATAAATATTTTATTTATTTATTTATTAATTAATTAATTGAATATTTTTTTGTTTATTCAAATAGAGGAAGAAGAAAACGAAGAAAACGAAGACGAGCCCGATGATGAAGATGAGGAAGACCAAGCATAAATAAAATAAATAATAAAAATTAAATAATAAAGAAACAAAAGTTAATAAGTTACTGTTAAGTAAGTAAAGGAGGCACTGACAGATAGCGCCGTCGTCAATCACGAAAATATTTACAACTGAAACAATAACAGTAACAATATTCATAAATTTATCATTATTTTATTTATTTTGTCTTCATTAAACGGTTGACATAAATGTTGACGTCTATCATGCCCGTAACAAAATGAAATTAAAACCAATCTGTCAAATCCTCCTGGTCGAAAACTAACAGGGAATAATAATAATAATTAATAAATAAATAATAGTAATAATAATAATAAGAATAATAAATTGAGGCAATAAACAGAATTGTAGTGCGCTGATATTTGTTATCAATAATCACACAATTACTGATCTTGGCTCATTGCAATTCTGTTAATTTTTAAGTCTCATTAACCGATTATTTTTTAAAATTCAAATTGAATCGTCAAAATGTTTATTTATTCATAAATTCGTATTCAATGTTGTGTAATAATTTTTCTCTCAATTGATAAATCAATAATAATTTAATTAAAAAAAAACTAATGATAAATAAATTTAAATTATTCAATACGAATTTAATTTAAAAATAAACATTTTGGTTATCGTATCAAAATTTAATGACTTGGTATTGTAACAATTGCCACATTTTTTGCGAGACAGTTTTATAACAAAACAATTAATAAAAATAACAACAAAAATAAAACTTATTTAAATAATTATAACAAAATAAAATATACAAAAAAAAGTTCTATTGTATTTAAATAGTGTAAAATGAACATTTGTGGATGATGATGATGATAATGATGATGATTTTTTTTTTATTACATTTAAAATCAAATTACGTTTGTAGGTCGACGAATGTCTCCATCACATTATTATTGTGCGCGTGACTGAGTTTTAATAAATAATTAATAAAAATAATGAATATTTTTTTTTTTTTTATAATTTTTTTTTTTTTTTTCAAACTGATTTATAATTAAAATATATAATTAAAATAGTGTAATAGTATCGTAAGGGTGTGAATTATTTTTTTTTCTTTCATTTAAATTATTAATTAAAATTTATGAAAAAAATTTACAAATAAATGATTAAATAAAATTTATAAACATATATATTGATGACAACACTCAATCGTTCGATGATTTTTAAAACTTTTTTTTTTGCTTTTGTAAATTATTCATTATTTTTCCTCAATTAATTTATAATAACATTTTTAAAAAAGAAAAATTTATTTGTTTTATTGTAAATCATAATCATTAGCCCCCTCCCCCTTTATTAACTTAATTTAATAATTATTTATAACACCCGTTACGATTAATTGCAATGGTTCGCGCTCGAGAGTATGAATGAGTTGTGTGTGACTCACATTGCATAATAATTATACATAGTATGTATAAAGTTTATCATCTAAGAACATTTTATTATTAAAACGATATGTAACGTATGACAACAATAACTATAAAAAAAAAATTACTTAATTCTTTTATTATTTAGACCTGGATACTCAAGTATTTTCTATTGTTTTTTTTTCTGAATCTAACATTTTAAAATTTGAATGTTATTATTTTTTAACTTTATGTTGTCTATTATTCAAATTACTGACGTTTATTTTATAATAATTGTGTACTTTTCATTTATCATTTTTCTTTTACATTTATATGTATGATAATTGCAATACTGATGACTTAAATTGTAAAAAAAAGTTTATTAATTAAAGAACAAAAAAAAAGTATAAATTCTATAAAAAAAATCTTAAATTTTTGTTCATAAATTGGAACCCGAATTTTTATTCAATTGTCAAATTGAATTTTAAATGAAAATCATTTTTTAAATTTAGTTATTTAATAATGAAAATACTTCCATGTTCATATTTTATGAATAGAATTAAACATTCGTTGACTGGTAAAATGTATGACCGTATTTTATTTTATTTTTAATTAATATTTATAAATTATGAAGAAGAAAAAAATAATAAATTGTCATCAAATATTCGCGTATACGCTGAGCAAAGAAAAGTATTTTGAAAAATAAAATATTTGTTGATTTTAAAATATATTTTTTGTGGTAAATAATTATTTTTAAACAGATGTAAAAATCAGTCGATATGAAGAGCTTGGAAATTTAGGACAGTTTTTAATTTTTAAAAATAGGTTTGAACATTTTTCTACACGCGGCTAATTTCAAAAGTCACTAAAAAACTTTTTTTTTTTGTATTCTCATATTACGATTTCTTGTAAATTGTTTCATTGTATTTGTTTGTTAAAATAGGTTTTTTTCAAAAACTCGAACGCTTTAGGAGTTTGGTTTTTTAATATTTCTTCACCAGTATCATAAATAATTTTTGTAAGTCGGGTTATTAAATTTAAATTTAAAATTATGAGTATCAATTTTACTCTAATAAAATTTAATTTTTTAACTAAAATTTTAATTTTAAATTCATAAAAATATTTTCTTGTAATTTTTTTTGCTCAGTGTAAGTTGAATTTGTACAAGTTAATACGGTCACTTGTTACTGTGCCGAAATATATGAATGCCTGATCTAAAATATTAATATAATAATAATAATAATAATAATAATAATAATAATAATGATAAATATATTGTGTACATGCGTTATGATTTAAATAATTAGTAGCACTGCATAAATAATGATGTCTTCTTACATAAAAATTTATAAAATGGTTTTAATAATTAGTTTTAACTGTCTAATTAAGAAGATATCACACTAATGTTAACTGTAAATTAGCAGCAGTAATTATTAATTAATTATATAATAAATTAAAAAAAAATAATTAAATTTAAAAAATAAGTTTACGCGCCAATTTGCTAAGGTGTTTAAACATGTTTTAAATGTACAAATATTTTCGAAATGTAGTTGATAATTAAAATATACGATGGCGATAGATTTATTAAATTAAATATACGGAATTTATTTATTTATTTTTTTTTTTCTTACACAGGTTTCAATTTCTTGTATATTTATCCGTAGTGATAATCTATTTGAATAAAAATAAACGGAATTTAGTATAATAAATTAGATATATCTACAGTAGTTTAAATTTATATATGTATATATTTTTTTTGCCAGACAAATCTTATCTTTATACATGTGTATGACCATATATACTAAATCATTAGATAAATTAAATTTTAAACACATGGTTAATTAGCTGTTGCTGTTCCACGTGTCGTATTTGAGATAGAGAATTAAAAATAATTATTATTATTAAATTTTTTATTTTTTAAAGCAAGAGATAAATGTGTCCCGACTGCTCCAATTACTCACCTTTAAAATATATATATAACTTCTAATATAATTTACTTATTTTCTATGAGGAATCATTAATTTTTTATTAATTTATCAGGAAGTACCAAAAACAAATTATTACCATAATTTAAATTTAATTTTTGATAATACGAGTGTATGTTTTGTCTCGTTACATTAGAATAAAAATTTCAAGTTTATTATTGTAAATTAACAATTTTTTTTTGCATATTCTGAAAATTTGAAGTTAATTATTAGTTAATTGTATTGTTGAGTAAATATATTTAAAAAATAATAATTATCATGAATTTTTATTTACTTATATAATTATATAGTGAATACACAAAAAAAAATTTCACTCGTTGAAGAAAATTTTTTTCATTATTAATTTAAAACAAAAATTTAAGTAGACGAAAAAAAAATTCTTGTATCAAGAAATTTTTTGTCTTCAATTCATGATGTAAAAGATATATTGAGCCAAAAAAATCATTTTTTTTCTGTGTAGTATTAAAGTTAATTTAACTGAAAAAAATAATTTTAATTTTAGTTATGATTTAAAAATTTTAATTTTTGTTTTTAGTTTTTTTAATAAACACTTTTAATTTTTTTTTATAAAAATAATATACAATAAAAATTAATAACTATTTTTTCATATGAATAATTATTTTAAATCGTTATATATTTGCATTGACTTAAAGTATATGATAAATTAACATCATGACTTGTAAATAATTTAAATTCAAGCTATCACCTGGTTAAAAATATTAAAATTTACAGAAACTATAATTATTTATTTATTTACAATAACAAATATTAGGATTTTTCATTAGTTCAATTGAAGAAAAAAATCTTCATATACAGGTTCATTATTATTCGTCACTTCGTAGGGTTGATTATTGATTTCAAACTAAAAAATAAAGAATATAAATTATTGGTACAAATAAATTAAAAATTATGACAATTATTCAAATTACCTCGTCTCCTAAAAGTGACAATCCACTGTTCATCGTCTCCGACAATTGTCCATTAATGAGTTCCGATATTTCATCATCAAAATTTTGATTCGTCGGTTCTTTATCTTCAGCTAAATTTTGCTGATTATTTATATTTTCCGTACATTGTTGTCCTGAAGTTAAAAAAAACGAATGATTAAAAAAATAATAAATCTCAGCGACAAAACTTTTGATAAATTAATTACCTGTATAAGTCTGTTGAGGTGGAAGAGTTCTATTGATTTTAAATAAATCCGGTGGCCTGTTGGGTATCACGTGTGTGCTATAATAAGGATTGCTATCATCACTGCCTTCTTCATCTTCATCATCCTCATCATTATCATAATTATTATTATCAATAGCCGGTTGATACGACGTTGAATATTGTTCTTGCTGGTGATCTGGCTGTTGAACTTGATGCCGCTGCCGTTCTTGATAGTATTGCATTAATTGCGGCCGTGATTGCTGTTGTAATTGACTATGCTGTAATTGTTGTAGCTGTTGTAATTGATAGTTTAATTGTAATTGATGTTGGCGCTGTTGTTGTTGTAATTGATATTCATGTTGTTGTTGTTCTTGATTCTGTTGTTGAAATTGTTGGAAGGTTTTTCTATATTGCTGCTGTTGAACAAGTTGTGGTTGTAGTAGTAGTTGTTGTTGTTGTTGTTGTTGTTGTGGTAGTGGTTGTAGTTGTTGTAACTGCGGTTGCGGCTGTGGTAGTTTTTGTTGTATCGATTGTAGTAAAAGTAATTTGTGTTGTTGTAGTAATTGTTGTTGTTGTTGTAATAAGTGTGATTGGGGTTGTTGTTGTTGTTGCTGCTGTTGTATTTGTTGTTGTTGTTGTTGCTGTTGCATTTGTTGTTGTTGCTGTTGCTGCTGTTGTTGCTGTTGCTGCTGTTGTTGATGTTGATGCTGTTGTTGTTGTAGATGCGGTTGTTGTTGTTGTAGCTGTGGTTGTATTAATTGTTGTATTACTTTTAGTTGTTGCTGTTGATTCCGTGTTTGATTTTGTTGTTGTGGTGGTGGTAGTGATTGTTGTTGCTGTTGTTGTTGCTGTACATTATTAAAATTATTTTTTTTAATATTAATATTCTTCTTCTTCTTTTTATTATTATTATCATTGTTATTATTTACATTTTTTCTACATTGTAAATCCAGTGGCTGCATGTCATGTAGATTTATACCTATCGCTGATTGTTTATTTACTTCATTCACTACAATTTTAAAAAATATAATTTATTAATAAAAATAATTAAATCGTAAACTTTAAAAGTATAAATAATATTTACATGTTATATTTTGATTATGTGGTCGATAAAATAACAATCGCTTGGCAATATTTTTAGCTTCTTCAGTTATAGGTTCTTCTTCAGGAGATTCTGAACGTGTAAAACAATTGCAGCGAGGACAATGTGTGGGAACAGATGGTGCAGCTTCTGACTCCAGGTCTATTACACCGGATGTGCTGTATTTTTGCCTTTTACGTTTAAGATTAATTGAAGAGTCTGCAAAATAATATTTAATACTCAAAATATCTTTACATTATAATTCAGTTCTTCAGAAAGTTTTAAAAAAATCATTTTTTTTACCTGCCCCAACTGGAGTGAATGTAAATGGCAACGGTTCGCTCGCATAATGGTCCGATAATTTACGTAACTGAATAAAAACCTGAGCTGGTTCTTCAATATTGACATTATGATAAGCTGGACTTTCAAATGCAATCGATATCTACAATATTATAAATCAATATTTAATTATTTAAATTAAAAAATTAAAAAAGAAGCTACCAAATTTTAATGATTATTTACCTGTCGATAAACATCATTAGAATTAAACTTAGCAAGTCCTTCCCAAACAATTTTGTTGTTACGCTTCTCAAAAAAAACAATACTGATGTCATCTTTGGCAACTCTTTCACACAGAAGTATCATCGGTGTACCCCCAGTAGCAGGTGCACTGTAGTGACTTAACTTAAGAATTGACAAATCACCCAACACTTCTGTAAACATAAATATTAATTGTTATAATCATAATTAAAACTATAATTACTTATAAAAATTATAATATTACTTTTGTCATAAACTGGCTCAGAAACTATAGGCCGCAAGGGTACGCTACATATTCCTTTGCTATCTTTAATGAACACTTGGAAGCAAAGTCTTATTACTGATAAATCAATATCAGATATTGAATTTTTATGATTAAAGCCCGCTGAAATAATTATATTGATTAATATTTAATTAATAAATAGACAATATAAGGACACTGTCAAAAATTTTCCTTTTAATTAAAGTAAATTAGTTGAAAAAATCTAATTTCAGTCCAATGCTGCGAATTAATTAAGTGGCAAACACCCGGATTGGGATATTTTACCTTCCTCCGTGGTGTGTATACTATTTTTACTAGATCTGCATCTGAAAATTTTAATTTTTCCCTCTGTTTATGGGAAGAATGGCGCATGGGGAAATTTTTATCATTTCTTCCCCATACAAAGAAAAGAATGACTTTTCCGCTATAAACAGGAAAAAATTTAAACTTTCAGTGCAAGTATTCATAATTTAAACTCTCATACTTGTAATTTGTTTAATAGTAATTTAAAACTACTAATTTTATTAATGTAAATTTTATAAAAATTAGTGTAAATTATAAATAGTATTTATAGTTTCCGTTTAATTATAAATTGCAAATGACAATTTAATAGTTGATAACACCATTGGTCTGAAATTAACTTGTTTCTGACTGGCTGCTGATGACGAAACTGAGTTTCAATGCAGATAATTGTAAAAAATCTAGTGTGTAACTCAAAATGAAACACGATTTCAAACAGCAGATGATGTCAGCCAACTTTACCCTGGTCTGAATCGTTCTGTTTCATCCTTTGTCACACAATTAACTATTATATTTTTCCATAATAATTGTCTTTGAATTTAGAAAAAAATTTTAACAGCGGATCAAAAGATTATTTTTAAAAAATTACTGTCAAAGGGATCAATACGAAGCTCTTCACGTTTTTCCAATGCCTCTTTAACATTTTTCTTCTTGACACACTGGACTCCCAGGTTTGGAAAAGATACTACCTGTGCATCAGTTTGGTGGGTATAAATACCTCTATCCGATTTATCTTTACTGACAATCGCATGGGGATGTGGTCTATGTGGCGAGTCCTTGGTGACACACGACACTATTATTGCCGCACTACCATCAAGGCCGTGTATCTTTAATAAATATAAAAATATATTATATAGTTTTATTAAATAATAAACTATTTATAGACACTATTAATATAAATAATTATTGTAACTTAGTTTTTAAAATAACTTGTAAATAAATATTTAAAAAAATAAAAAGTAATGGCGGGAAAAAATAATTTGAATTTGCAAGGATATAATTTTTTTTATCATTTAGATTTATTCGGACCATCGACTATTAATATCCGGAAGTAAATATCTAGACGAAATATAAAAGGGAAATTTAAAAAAAAAATTTTAAACTAAAGAGATCTGCACTAATTTTAGTTGATGATTAACAGTAAAGTTTAAAAGTCATTAGCTAATAGTTTGAATATTTATACTGCAAGAAGTAGGAACAATTGATAATATTCTATATGTGTATACATATAATTGAACTTACTCTTGCCGCAGTTGCCAAGTAATTAAAACACTGCTTTGTTGTAAAAAATGAATTACATTAGACAATTCTTGACAAATAAAATTTTTAATGATATTTTAAGTGAGTATCTAATTGTTTCTTGCAACTCTGTTGAAGTAGTTTACAAATTTAAATAGAACTAAAAACCAACCCTCCGTGTGACGTCAAGCAATTACTAGATGACAATACATATCTATTATATGTATAATAGTATACTATTACACTGTTTTGATATATGAGATAAATTTTTTTATTTTCGAAAATTTTATAATTTATAAAAAAAGTTGGAAATTTAATTTACATATTATAAACAATGTATATATATTAATAATAGTAATAATAATAATAATAATAATAATAATAATAATAATAATAATAATAATAATAATAATAGCAGTAATGATAATGAGTTTGAATATAGCAGATGTCAGATAGTTTATAAATTTTAAATAAATAAATTGATAAATTTAAATAATGAACTTTAAAAAAATCCGTGCGCTGATTATGAGTGTGAATGCAGCAGACATCAGACGAACTTAAAATTATAAATAAATAGAATAAATAATTGATAAAATAAAATTTAAAAAAAATGGGCATTTAAAAAATTTTGAAATTGATAAGTGCATTTTTTAAAAATATTATTTTTTAAATTATTTACTATATTTATTTATAATTTTGAATTCGTCTGACGTCTGTTACATTCACGCTCATGTGCTGATTTTAAAATTATCTCAATACGTATTTCTTCATCTTTTTATACTCACATTTCATTTACTTATTCAAAAATTAAAAAAATTCATAATTGTCAGTAACATTCACACTCATATGATAATAATAATAAATTACCTTTATTGTAGGCCAGCTTTTATGATGTTCAGTACTATTACAACCAACAAGACTTCCAATAAATCGAGCTTCACACTCATATCTAAATCGAGTTCTACTACAAGGTTGTTCAATTATTTCTGCATACGGATAATTACGTATTCTCTGATTCATTGTCACACTTACACTTATTATCACACTAAATATTAAATAAGTAATATAAAGAAAAACATAAAACCCCAAAAAATTACCCGTAATATACTCAAATAGTTGCAATAACTACAAGAAAAAATATTAACAATCACTCAATAAGTTTTAATCTCACAACCATTAAAAAATATATTTCACAATAACTTTTTAAAATAATAATTTTACGACTTGATACTAGAATATATATATTTACAGTCGATAATATCTTTTTTTTTGTGTCCGTTGGAAGAAATATTTTTATAATTTCCTTGTTAGTAAATTTTTCAATATAAATTTGTGATTTTGAAACTAGTGTTCCTGACTAGGCACTGAGTGGACTAAGTACTGAGACCCTAGTCGACATGTACTTTTGTAAATGTATAAGTTAAATTTACAGCAATACTATAGACAAATTTTATGAATAAAGTATAACAGTACAGAAAGGTAAGGATATTTTTGTAAAATAATATTTAATGCCATTTAAAGCTGAGCACTTTAGAGAAACCCCTTAAGTTCTTGAGCCTCAGGTACTAAAACTCAAGCAAAGACCTGGGTCATTTACATTCGAGGGTCACTTTTAAATTTTAAAATTGTATTCACTACACTTATATCTGTCCGCAAAGTGAATTACAATAGTAGGAAATACAAACACGTTCATTGTAATTGTAAAACATGCACCTGTCACACTAAATTTATATTATACACTTACTAAATTTTAGATGTTAAATTTTCTTTAAGTTTTCGTTGCTAATACTTTCAAAATAGCGCGGCAATATTTTAAATAAATATATTTTTTTAATATAATTAATATCGAGTAATAATTATTTATTAACAATTAAAACATACTTATAACACAATATATTTAATATCTATATTCACATGAGCATTTATATTTAATTACAATTATAAAAACTATTATACAATAAAGATAACTAATTATAAGAATATATACAAATTTTATTTAAATCTAAATAGTGTATGGAAATTTTTTTTTTTTATTACAATTGTTTATTATTTATAACTATGACATTGATATGTATAATCACGGTTATTATTTTGTGTCGTCAGAAAAAAATTATTTTAAATTTTAATTTCTATTGCACAGAAATAAGAAATTTCTTGGCGCGTAATTGCACTTTTTCACTGGATTTTTTTTAGTACGTAATTATAAACTAAAATTTCAATAGATTAGATTAGATATAAAAAAATAAAGGGATCCTGCCCTGATATATTTTTTAGGACATATATTTTTTTATAAAAAATCATTGATAATTAATTAAGTAAAATTATTAAAAGTAATTTATTTTTTAAATTAAATTGTCATGAAAGTATGAGTTGTACAGGTGACTAATATTTTTAATTAAAATAAAAATATTAAAGTATTTAAATTAATCTCAATGAAAATTAATAACGAGATCTATAACAAATAATAAATGAGTACGTTTGTTTTTAAATTAAATAATCTAAATATTTATAATTATTCTTGGGGTTTGTATAAATTATTTAGGGTGCAGAGTTCTTGTATAGTATTGTTAGTTAATCGTGTAAAACTATCGGTCATACTTGTACTTTCACCAGCGGGATTTACTTCAACTTTTTGAGCCTAAAAAAAAAAATACAATGAAAAACAAATACAATTATTTTTATTTCGTTACCACGAATTAAAATTTATTTATATATATTTACCTTATTTTGGGAATCAGATATTGAAAGACCACTTGAAAAATTTTCAGAAAGTGCGTTTCCAAGCACTGCTAACTCGGCGGAGTCTAGTTGATTAAAACTACCGCCCAATTGATTCATATCAAAACTAAACTGATTATTGTCAAGGTCAAGTACATTGTTAACACCTTCTATAATACAAAAGAAAATTTCTATTATCAAATATATATATATTTTTTTTATAATGCATATTATATACAATATAAAATTTTTTTTTTTATATATGTATTATATTTTTTACTATTTAAAAATTTAAAAATTTATCTGACCTACTTTTTAAAGTATAGAATTTTTAACTTTGAAAATTTTAAATTCATCAATTTATCCCACAAGTTTTAGTTTTTTTTGTAGCTCATAAGATTATTTACAAGATCATTATTTTATTTTTCATGGATGATAACTCTAGTAGTAGTATCTGCAACTAACTGATATAAATTTTCATTTGTACCATCATTTAGTATTTTATAAAAACTTAATACTTTATAATTATCAAAATTTATTTAATTATATAATAGATATGTATATATTTATTTTCCGACCCATCTTACTTTCAATTTTTTTAAAATTTGTTATTATAAATAAATAGTTGCCTCGTTATCCGATTGACATAAATAAATAATCAAATAAAGAGATGTCTGATGTCAGAAAAAAAAAATTCTAAATAGTAAAAATAAACAGCAAATAATTATCTTTATACTTTAAATGACAAATGTTAAGCAGCCGTTCAAAATTTAGATTAAGAACTGGTCGTCGTAACATTTATTTTTAATATCAAAAGAAAAAAAAAATACTGCTCTAGAATATATTGCGTTACTAATTCCAAAATGACACATTTTTATTCGCCCTTTTGGCTTTTGAAATTTTTTTTTTAACCCTGAGGAATACCAGGCAAGTCTTCTGAAAAAATGCTAGCTCGTAGAAGCGAATGAAAAAAAATTTATTCTCTTCAAGCTCAAAAAACTCGATTTTTAAAAATCGGACCGAAACCAATAACTTGTATTTTTTTTTAAATTTTAAATTTTGATGGCGGGAAGTTGAAAAATTATACGCCCTTTTGGTTTTAGAGTTTTCTAAAGCCGAAAGAGTGAATAAAAATATAAATAATTTTGGAATTAGTAAGGCAATACATCAAAACTAAAAATAAATTATACCGGCATTAGTTAGAGGTTCTTGAAATCCTAAATCTTGAGGTGGTTCTGGTGTAACTCGATTTAATATTATCGACTGGTTATTATACATCAATTGAGGCTGCAAATTAGGGCTTGCATGCCCCGATACAGATTGTTGATACTGTGGTGTCAAATTTATTTGTGGTTGTGGTTGTGGTTGCATTGAATAAGAGAGACGATCCATCGGCGATGGCGTACGTCTTGGAGACCTTATTTGTCTACAAATAAACAAAGATTATTATTTAAAATAATAACAAGAACCATTAGATTAAGTAAAAATAAATGTTACCTCAAAGTATGTAAAGTAGAAGGTGACATTGGACTACCAACTGGATACAGTGGTGACGAACCTCCTGCTGCCATCCCACCAGGATATAAAGTGTCCATTGGCTCGGGTTTTATGAGATTAAAGTTGTACTGCATTTGCCGATTGTGTATTGCCAGTCCGTCTATTAATTCATTAAGTAATTAACAAATAAATTTATCAGGTTAATGGATATTTAAAATAGAAAATTCTACAAAGCTGTTTGTTGATAAGAAGCAGAAACAAGAATAATTTTTCCATGCAGTGGTTAAGAAGCCAAACAAGATTTAATTAAAATATATAATTAAAGCAGCAAAGCAATTAGTATTGTGTAAATATAATTATTGGATGCATTGTTTAAATAATGTGGAAATAAATGTTTAAATACGGATGCGAAATACTCTAAATACTAATTATTTATAACTACAAAAACTAAATCACACGCCACTCTAAAAAAAAATTTACTAAATAATTTTTCATACCTTTTATTTTTATTTTATTTTATTATAAAAAATTAGAAAAAAATTTCTGAAAATATTTAAATTGACGTGTAATTTTAAAAATAATAAATACTTTTTTACAAGTGTATATATTTATATATATTTTCAATGGATAAATCAATACAATTATGACAATATATATTTATTTATTTATTTAAAAGCTCTACTAAAAAATAGTATCGCACAATATTGCACAAAATATTTTATTTCATTATTATAATTCATTTTTCAAAGACAAATTTTTTATTATTTATTGCGTGCCCTATTTATTTCGTACAATAGGAGCAAAAATAATAGATCAATGTGGTACAATTTTTTTTTATCAAAAAACGTTTGTTTTAAAAAAATTGAGCATTGCTCTGTTAAATCAGTATGTCCATTAATTTGAATAATTATGAATTTATTTCATAATAAAGGCCACTTCCTTTGTAAATATTTTTTTTTCAAAGTACAAATTGACAATTATTTATTTTCTATAAAATGCATTTCATAAAAAAGTATAGAAAATACCAAAAAAATAATTAAACTTCTTGTATTAAGTACAAGTGTGTTAATTATAAATATAACTTTTACAAAATATTTATTAAAAACGTTTTTTTTTAAATATTTGTAAAGTTTTAAAAATATTTAATCATTTAATTTTATAAAAATCAACAATACTTCATTATTAAATTATTCTATGTACAAATAATTATTTAAATATTAAAGCATCCATTGGTATCCTGACTTCATTTATAATTACAATATTCTTTACATAAATATTTATAATTATTAACAAGTTTATTGCTTTGAAGGATACGCGTCAACTTCTACCAAAGAGAGAATGAACTTCGGCGTGCCCCCACTACCTTTTATTTATAAACTGCGCGTGCGCAAGGAAAAGTGGGAGAAAATTTAGTACATAGACAATCATAGTGTCTGAGTTAATGGAATTCGACTGTATTAAGAAAGATACATGTATATAATTTAATATGAATGTGTGATGCAATGATAATTTTTAAAAAAAATTCCTTATGTGTACCCCATTTCCAGGCAAGCGAAAAGTATATCAGTTATTTAATTTTTATATTTCATAAAAATTTTTCCTTAAAAAAAAAGTTTTAAAAAAATACTCACGTTGATCAGATTCTGCTTGCACATGTCGAGCGACAAGTGAGCTAGGACTGTTATTAAGTTTTTTCCTCTTTCGCTTTAAATAGTCAGGATCATCTATGAATTTATTTGTTTTTTTATTTATAAATTAATTTTCATAAAAAAAAAACTAATCACCATTTCTTAATTAATGATAATTATTAATTCTTGCACTTTAATAAAATTAAGTATAAGGCCATTTTAAACAGTCAGTGTATAAAAGCAATTAAAAGCTAAAGTAATTTTTGCAAAAAGACAATTATCATCATTATGATTTAAATTTATAATAAAAATATAAATAATTTTGCTTGACTTTTAACTGAGAAAGTCTATTGGTACATAAATTTTAGAGTAAGCAATTCAAAAATCTTTTCTATTATACACAGAAAAAAAGGATTTCTTAACGCAATAAATTTGCACGATGAACTGAAGACAAAATAAAAATCTCCTCTGACCAAGACAATTCTCTTGGCTCAAGAAAATCTCAAGTTGGCTTTCAATTATAACAAAATTTTTCCGTTTAAAAATTGCATAATAAAAACAACTATAATTTAAAATATCAAATCAATAAGTTTGACACAATTTAAAAATTTATCTGTGTGTTAAAAGACTTTTTTTGCTTCTATAGACTAAAGTTTATCAAGTTCGACACTTAATGTTTATATTTATAATTTATAATTAATAATCAATAATAAAACTTAACAATCTATGGCACTGCATTTTGACTAGAAAAAAAAACTCACAAATGACAAATGTTAAAAAATTTTTGTCCATTAATCTCCATGACTAGATTAATTAATAAATACCCTATTAATTACTTAATCATTATTCATAAATCTCAGTAATTAAAAAAAAATCAATCAATTATATTCTTCTAAATATAATTTTTTAAAACGTCGCATTAAATTATTTAATAAAATAATTATGGAAGCACTTTAAATAAATAATTTACTGTAATTAATTAATTAATTAATAAATAACTTATTAATTAATCATTAAATCTCGTTATATTTAAAATATTAGTGCGTAATAATAATAAATAAATTTTTAATTCGACGTTTTATCCAACCAGCTATTAAATAATTATAAATAATTCATTATTTATGGTCATTAAAATTTAATTTAAATAGCTGCGAAAAGTTTTTTCTTCATTCAATGATTGATTCAAATTTTCAGCTCAAATAAATAAATTAAGTTTGCTTAAATAAACTTAATATCTAAAATAACAAAACGATATTTCTGTGTAAAAAAAATTTTGAAAAAACTGACTATTTCAAACTTAAAAATGTGACAGACGATCTTTTTTTAAGCGATTTTTAAACTTCTGAAATTACTTGCATTGATTTTCCTCTCGAAATTTCAAAAGTTTAAGAAACGTTAAACAAAAGTTCGTTGTTGTATTTCGTGTTTCGAAGTTTACAAGAGCAAACTTTTTGTCACTGATTATCTATACACGGGTTACGTTTCTTTGGTATCTGTTAAAATCTTTCCACCCTCAACAGGGCTGTAATAAAATGACAATTCATCAAACTCGGAAGCAGTAGCATGTGGTGCCATTGCAGTGTAAAGAGCGTAGTGTTCAGCTTCAGTCAATTCAATACCATAAGGCGGTGATTCGTCGCCATCGATATCAAAAGATTTAACAGCAGTGACACTGGCAACGCTAGCTCGTGGTAAATCAAAATTCGTTGATGAAATATCCTGGGTACTGTCTCTCAATGACATTGAATTACTATCATCAGGATCACAACCATTTCTATCATTTATCAATATGTTACCTCGTGCCACGTTAATTTCTCTGTTATTATCACTATCTTTTTTATTACCATAATTATTGCTGTGCTTTTTATTAAATAATTTAGCAAACAAACTTTGCTTGGACTTAGTGAGAGTGGGAGGAAGCGAGGGCAAATTTTTGTGCGGCGCGCTCTCATTTATTGACAATTGCTTGCACTGCGAAGATGAACGTGGCAACGTGGGCATGGACGTTGTCATTTTTCTCAAACGTTTTGGCGGCAATGGCGGTATTTTTTCGTCGTAAGCATAAGTAACGTCTCTTTTTGATATCAACAATGACGACGATGGTGGTAATGGTGGCGGTGGACCAGGTGGTAAACTTGTTTCGCGACTTGGTATCGCGACGTCTTCATACTTGCGATCATCTTCACTATTTATATTTATTCTATCGTATGGTCGTATGTCTATTGGGTTTTTCATGGCTAATTGCAAGCTCGTGTAGGTTTGATTGTCACAATTATCGATATCCATAAATGTCTGCTGATATTTATTGTCATTAATAAAATTTGACTGTGTCAATAAATTATTTTTCAATATTTTAGTATGGGTATCAGCGTAAATTTCATCTAGCTCAGCAACTTGTGTTATTAATTCATCCAATGATTTCGTTTCTTCGTCATTATTTAAAATATTTTCAGTGTTATGTAAATTGTTATCATTATTTTTATTGGTAATTTCTGTTTTGCTATTCAGAGATTCTTCTTTACTTTTATGGACCCACTTGCCAACTTCCGAGTAGTCAAACCAATCAGTTTTATCTTTTGGCAACAATTCAATGTCCGAGTTATTTGTATTTATATTTTCGCTATATATTTTTTTCTCAGTAATTGTTGATTCATGTTGCGAAGGAATTTTATTTAATTCATCATCATTTAAATATTTTTTAGATGAATTATTAATTGCCTTTAAATTTTCGTTATTTCCATTATCAATATCAATATCAATAATATTTGACGGGGAATTAATTATCAATTGCTGTGAATTATTTAATTTTTTAAGAGTATCTGTATTTTTATTGTAAAGATCATTGAGAGCACGCAGTGCTGATATTTTACCGTGTGATATTGCTAAATCAAAACTGTCATTATTATTATTGTTGTTATTATTTGTGTTATTATTAAATTCATCTAAATTACGCGGTAGTCGTTGATTAATCCCGCCGAATATGGAGGTATCAGAAGATAGTATTTTATTAAATATCTCGGGGTCGGGTTTCTTTTTAGCTAAAATTTTTCTTAATGACCAAAACGCGGGCCTACCTGCGCCAAGTGGTAGAAATTGAAAGGGTAGTGCTTCGCTAGTTGCATTATCTGACGGCCTTCTTAGTTGGACGTAAATTTGCACTGGATGCTCAACTTGTTGGATACGATATGTCGGTGTTCTGAACGCTATTGCCACCTGTAACAATAAATAATAATAATCATAATTATTTAACATGTGTTGAATATTAAAGTATATAAACACTGTGTAAAAAAATCATTCATAATTTGTAAGCTTGAGACAGATTACAACCGAGTGGATCTCTTGTAATTTTGATAGTAAAAAAAAAGTTTACCTAGGATTTTATATTAACGTAAAAAAGAACGTTATTGAAACATATTTTTGAAAACGATATTTTATTATATTTTACCCTGGTTCTGGAAAAGTTCAAAACCCTCAAGTTTAAAACTTTTTATGAACGTTTTTTTATTCTTATTGCTGTTGGATTCTAATGAAAACTTTTCGGAACGAGGGTAAAATTTAGTAAAAATACTTTTTGAGAAATGTCTTTTGAAAACTTTGATTGTTTTACTCAAAGGGTCGAAGATCTAATGTCTAAAGCTTAGAAGTTTGACATGTCGAATAAAATAATTAACCTGTTTATGAACATGTGATGGTTGAAAATCACCAAATCCTTCCCAAACAAATTGACCGTCACGTTCTTCAAAAAAACGTATTTGAATATCTTCTTTGGCGACTTTTTCACACAACAATATCATCTCCATACCACCAGCTACTGGGGCACTGTAGTGACTCAGTTTACATATCACTAAATCAGACATTGCCTCTGTAATAAATATACAAATATATAAAACATCTGACAAATAAAATAAATTAATAATTATTTTATTTTATTTACTTTTGTCATAAATGGGATCCGATACAATCGGTGTTAATGGTACAGTAAATTTTCCTTTATCAGTTCCTTCGAGAAATACTTGGAAGCATAATCTGACTGCATTTAAATCAATACTAGCCGGTTGTCTCTTATGTTCAAAACCAGCTGGAATTTCAAAAAATTTAGTAGTAATATTTATAAATAAATATATAGATCAGTCAAGTAATTATATAATACATACTTCGAAAAGGATCAACACGAATTTCTTCTCTAACTCTCAATGCTTCTTCAATATCTTTCTTCTTAACACACTGGATACCCAAATTGGCGAAAGTCACAGTCATATTTTCTGATGATATTTCTAAAGTACAAACACCGCGTCTACATGCTTCTTTTCCGACTAAATTGTGTGGATGAGGTCTATATGGCGGATCTTTTGTTACACATGACACTACGACTACTGCACGTCCTTTGTATCCTACTATCTGTAATAATAAATAAAATATTTCATTTAAAATTATTTATCAGAGATTGAGATTTAAAATTCGAATTAAATTTTAAATAAATTAAAATTTTGAGTTATTTGTAAATCATTTATTTAATTGCATGTGAGTTCAAAATTTAATATTCCAAATTTTAACTAAACTTGCTTTAAATTATTATTGCTGGTATATCTATATATTATTAATGTATATACTAATATACTAGCAAGAATTTAAGCCTCAATAAAAATATACTCGGTTTAAAAAACTGGCCCTTAAATTTATGAATAATAATTTTCCATGATCCTGGAGTCAACAGACAATTTTTGAATTTTGTTTTCAACAAGTCCATAAAAAAAAAAATAAATAAAAACTAAAAATATGGACATGTAGAAAATTTAAAAAACTATTAGTTTAATTTTTTTCATTATTTATCGTTTTGAAAAAAATAAAAAAATGATTAGACGTCAGCTTTAATTATTAAAATTTACATCCGTTAGCTATAAAAAGAAAAAAATTAGACTTACTCTTATACTAGGAAATGTTTTATTCTCAGGTGAACTGTTAACACCGGGTATGCTTCCAGCAGAGCGACCTTCACATTCATAACGAAATCGAAGGGCTTTACTAGCGGGTTGTTCGACGATTTCAACATAAGAGCCAACCCTGGCTGATGTATTACCAGCAAGAACTGGTCTTGTTTCCACACCACCACCAGACATCATATTCAAAGCTTGTTGCTGTTGTTGATTTCGACATCTACTTTCTTCAACAAATTCTGGATCTGTTGTCTGAATAACTTCGACTGTAATTTATTAAATTTCCACATTAAAAACAAAATAATTACAAGTAGACAAATAAATAAATAAATTTTAATGGACGTAAATTAAAAAATTATACTACTCAAGTAATTATTTATTTTTTATGTCTAGTTATTTACTTTATAAATAAATTTAAGCGCAATTATTTGTTGATACAAGTTACTTTGAGTACTTACTGACATCACTTATATTAATATTATCGTTCATATCATGATACTGATCCATGCCTCCACTCTGTTTATATCACAATATATATTTCAAATATCTATAAAAAAATGTAATTAAAATAAATTAATCGTCAATAATTAATAAGCAGTTAATATATATTTTAATTGTCATATTATATTTAATTAGCGTATTAAATTAAAAATACACAGTAATTAAAATAATAAATTAAACAAAATAGTAAGTACTTGACGTAATAGCGGTAAAAAAATTATTGATATATTTATATATATTTAAATAAATAAACTCTACGATAAAAAAATTAAAATTCAAACAAATTATGAAGTTAGCAGATAATTAAAAATTTTATAATTTTTTTTAACAGTTCAATTTAAAAATAAAAAAAAACTAAAAATATGCACATGTAGAAAATTTAAAAAACTACAGGTGCAATTTTTAAAAAATATTTTTTTTATTTAAATTTATTGGTTTTGAAAAAAAAAAATTACTGGACGTTGGCTAACTTCAGTATAGTAAAATTTTGAACTTTTTCTTTAAAAAAAATAAACAAACAATTTACAGGTCTTTGATTTTTTATCATGAAAAATATTCTGGGTGATGAACTATTGGAGTACAAAGTGTGAAAAAAAAGGTGAGGGAAAATAAAAGATAAATAAAATAAATACGAGGGGAAAATTAAAAAAGGAATATGAGGTAAAGTAAAAGCTGGTGATCCAATAATTATTTTAGGCTTAGCTGAACTAAACTAGTATAGGTCTTGTCTTAAACTCTCGAGTTAAGTTAACGTTGCTCATCTTTAACTCAGTCCTGGTGATGGCTATTATTAAACTATCTTAGGACAATGCAAAAAACAGAGAACTTGCCTTAAAACTCATAGCGAATTTATTTTAATTTTTAATTCATCTTCTTATCTATTGTAAAATAATCAATTATTATTTTTAATAACTCCACATTTTTAAAATTTCAAAAATATTTATTTTTTATAACGAAGACAAACAAACAACAGATGATCACTTGGTCCAAAGTCACTGTCCCATTCCCTTCACTTTTTAAATTTATTATCACTTTCCAACCTTTAGATATTTAACGTTTTTAAATTTTTTTTTTTAAAAACAAAAAGCAAAAAAAAGATTTTTTTTTATATCTATTAATTAGTATAATTATTAGATAATGATCACTAAACTTGAACGTAGATTTAAAAACTGACAATATAAAAATTACATTTATATTTATTTGTCAAGATTGTGATGTTTTAATAAATTGATATTTATCGATTGTAATTAATAATAAATATATAATTAAATGAGCTGATGAAGATGGTGAAGAAGATCAAGTTAGAATCAGAATGAGAATGAAACACTTAACCATATTACACGAAACACGAGCCACGAGAAAGAAAATATACAATTGTATATATCTATATATTTTTAATACATATCAATGTCTTATATATGTATAAATATACGTGTTGGTACCGACTACTGACTAATATTAACTATTACACACACATATATATGACATACGCATGCGCGTTCTATCATTCTCATATATTTTATTTTTTACGCTCACATTATTAACATATTTTGTATATATATATAGATATGTATGATATAAAGGATATTATATATATTATTTAAATTAAATATTAAATTATCTCAATAGTAGTAAGAATTAATTTTCAAAACGTAAAATGTTTTAAATATTTTTTGAATTTTCAAATTTAAATTTAATTTATTTAGGGAACGCAGTTCGTAAAGTTATGAACGGGTTTTATTTTATTTTAATTAAATAAATCCGTTGTTACATATATATGTATATATATGAAATAATGAATGGTCAGTGGCGAGAGAAAATATTATATATAAGAGTAAACGGAAGTAAAATACATTTAAAAGTACTACATACTTTGTGGGTAACATATATGTGTAATAGTTGAATTTTGTGTCAATGTATGTGTAAAAATATTTTTTAGCTGCTGATTGGTTGGTTGAGTGCCACGTGATTTACTTCAAGGTCAGATTTATTTTATTTGTTCGTGTTTGAATGAGCGCGGGAAAGTTTTTGTTTTTATTGTTTTTAAATTGTGTTGATTAATAAATGGTAGAAGTAATTAAAATAATTTAAACTTGGAAGGAAATTATAAGAATAAATTTTTAGGATTAATGTTTTAATTGATAATAAATTAATGAGATAATTAATTGTAATAATGATTAGATATAATTAAAATGGCATCTAATTGTTCATTTTTCGGTAGCGTCGTAATTTTAAAATGTGAGTTGAGGTAAAACGTCAGCTATTTGTTTTTTTATATTTTTAATTAAAGAAATTAATATAATTATTTTGGGTCTTTAAGTGCAGTAAATAATAAACCTTTTTTTTAATTTTCATTTGTAGCGGGAAGTAAAAAATTTAAAAACTATGAGTCTAAATCCAGCTGATGTGAGACAAAATTTAAATTATAAAAAAAACAATTAAAAAGATAAAAACGAAAAAAATACCAAAATCTATTTTTGAATACTATGAACTTATTTTTTAAATTTTTATTCGATTCTCATTTTGTTAATTTATTTTAAAAATATAATATATGAATAATCTGGAATTATTAAGTCGTACAAAAGTTGTAGTTTTATGTCAAAAATAATGTAATTAATACAATTAAATTTACTGCTTCCTATAGTGGAAAATTAAATAATAAAATTAATGATACATGGTAATCGATTATGTGGATTTGCCCATATTTTTATTACTTTATTACAATAAATATTACAGAAACTTTAAAACAATTAAAACTAATATATAAAAATTTATGTGCATAATTAATTATTATCAGATTGTTGTTTCTTTATTAGGCCTAACTGTTAGTGGATAATTACTTCGGTCATAAAAATATATCACGTTACTAATTTCAAAAAGACATATTTCTATACGCCCTTTCGGTTTTAGATAACTCTAAAACCAAAAGGGCGTATAATTTTTTTAAAAAAGTTCATAATGAAAAAAATTCCCGCCTTTAGTATCAACACTAACAATAAAATCCGGATTTCCTGTATAATTTTTATTAGTAAAAAAGAACTAATAAATTTTACCAAATTAATTTTTTATGTCCAATCTAATAATTGAATTGAAAGTATTCGAATAAAAATAAAAAAAAAAAAACATTTATAATTCAACTGTTATTAAATCTGTCGTCATGGCAAACTATATACAAAAACAAAGTAAATTAATTTTAGAGCTTGTTCGACAATTTGACATAATAAAAAAAAATAAATAGTGACTAAGATGCAACAAGCAACATCAGTTAGTTGCATTAAAAATACTGACTCCCAGGTTCAGTTACCGCCGAAAAAATTTAAAAAAGAAACAGAAATAAATGAAGAAAAAAAATTAGTTAAAAGTGTCAATAGTAAGATTCAATTATCTGGAAAATGTCAAAGAAAATTAGCTCAGTACTCATCAACTAAAATTATCAATATGAAATACTCAAGACCAATTAAAAAAAATTTACAAAACCCATGTCCATCATTAAGAACTCTTGTTCCTATTACTGGATCAAGAAAGAGTATTTCATTGATTGAATTATCCCCTGCTAAAATGAATACTAAATTAATCAATAGGTATTTAAAAGTTAAATTACCTTAAATAAGTAAATATTAAATATTATTGCGTAAAATATGATGATATTTAAGTCAGCTGACGTCTAATAATTTTTTGATTTTTTTCAAAAAGATAAATTATAACAAAAAATTGCACCAATAGTTTTTTTAAATTTCTACACTAAAAAAATCAGAAGTGAATCTCTGGTGTGAACATTCTAATTTACCCGGTCTAAAATTTAACACCGTATCGTGTAACTTACACCAGCAGTATTCAAAATTTCAACACCGAATCATTCACACCTCTTCGCAATCGCTAATTTTTTAGTGTACATGTGCACATTTTTTTTTTTTTTCTAATTAATTTGTTGAAAAAAAATCCTAAAACTGTTAATTGTTTAACTTCAGGCTCATAAAATACGTAAATAATTACTAAATGTCAACCATTTTTTACGATTCTTATCTGTTATAAAAAAAAAGTAAACATTTATAGCAAAGTAGCAAAGACAGAGAAATGAAATCTAAATAAAGCCCGCGAAACATAAAAAATTAAAAGTAAAAGCGGCTAAAAGTTAAACCAAAGAGCATCAGTAGCAGTATAGTAGTAAAGCTCTTTTATTATTTAGTCTTTTACACAGTTTTATAAATAGCAATATTAAATACGTTTCAGCAAATGAGACAAGAGTGTCCTCGTATTTTCATGATACTTCTCTTTGGTATAGTCGTACGTTTGTATTTTATTTTATAAACTTCAAAGATTCTCTTTGCACTCTAATTTAAACAAAAAACCTGACAATTAAAATATAAATTCAAATTTTATTATTTTCCCAATACTTACCTTCGCTTTTTCTTTCGATAATAAATTTTAAAAATCGTTGACATTTTTATTACCAATTACTTTACTACACTTTACCTCATGAAAATATCAATTACTAATAATAATAATTTTTTTAAAGATTAGATTCTGATAAATTTGATATGGAGGATTTCGATGGCGCAAAAGTTTGTGGCTTAAATGATGTGTTTAAAAAAAATTGGCTTGATGCCAATAATAGTAATAGTGATAATAATAATGATAGTAATAATAATAATGATGATAATATCAGTAAAGTAAAAAATAATAAAGACTTGGAAATGATAATGAAAAAAAAAGCGGCGACTATTGTGTGCCATACATTAATAATAAATGCATGGAGACGTAGACGTGAAGAAATAATTGATTTGAATGTTATTATTGATGAGCTACGTCAGCAAATAGATCACTTACAGTTGCAAATTGTTGTATTGAGACGATTACTGGACACCGAGAATAGCCGGGTCGGTAAACTTGGCACACAAGTTCGTCGCGCTAAAATACAGCTTGATAATGTTACCAAAGAAAAGGATATTCTTAATAATGTAAAATATATATACCTTATTTTATATTTATTTAAAATAATTATTAATATATTTATTTGAAAAAAATTTTTTTAGGAAAATGAAAAATTGAAAAATGATTTAAATTCAATTAATCAAATTAGTGAAGAACGCAGAGTTTTGATTGAAAATTATAAAAACGAATTGATTAATACTAAAAATCAATTAGAGAATGTCGATAATCAGATGATGAAGGACAGAGAAAAGTTACTGAAATTACGAGATGATAAAAAAATTTTATTAGATAAGGTATCGACTTTTTTCAGTTAAGGGCATTCTCAGGCAATGCCCCTTACTACTTTTTAAAAATATTCAATGACCTTTAACTTTCATAACCGTATTAAAATTTTATTAAATGATTTTTAAAAAATTACTTAGTTGCTATCAATTAGGAGTTAAATGAAATTTGGAAAATAAATTTCAGTAAAATTATGTCTATATTATAATTCGAAATGTCTAATTTTGAAGGCTAAAATTTATTAACCAAATTTCGTGAAACTTCTAATTAATAACAGCCGGAAGTTCATTTTTAATTAATGTAACTTATCCTTAATCAATTAATAAAATTTCAATACGGTTACGACAGTTGAAGTCATTGAAAAAATTTAAGAGGGGGGGGCATTGTTTGAGAGTGTCCTTCATTTTTATTACAGTATCTGATACTTATATTTATTCAATAATTAATTAATTACTTATATTTAAATAATAACATACTTAAGAGATGACTGGCTCTAGTCACGTTTCTATTCAGTAAGAAGAGAATATTTCGCGTTACTAATTTCAAAAGGATTTATTAAGCAGTGGCCACAAATGGTACCTCTACCCTATTAAAATATTTTTAAAATCAGTTTCACTTTCGTTACACTACTCCCTTTCCTCAATAAAATTGTCTCGATTATTATTTATTATTAACTTCGAGGATTGTGGGTAGAGTAATTTATTATATTTATTTACTATGCTGGCAATAAGTTGTGTAATGATTATTGAAGATGGATTGACGTTAAGCTCGACCTACATTTTTTTGTCAATTGATCGTTAAGACCGAATGTATGCTAATGTATATAATAGAAGAGTGAGTCATGTTGGTGGTTGGTAGAGACTAGAACGTATTGTGAGCTAGACTTAATGGCTAGAGGGTGTAGGCGGTAGGGTGACTTTTTGCCTCCAATAGTTCTAAGAAACGATGATTCAGAGTCGAGTGATTCTAGGATCTAGGATTTTTCATTATGATTATTCATTGATTTAGTATTGACGATAATTATTTTATTTTATAAATAAAAAATTTATATTAATAATTTTATTAATTACTAATTATTATAATAATTTTTTTAAAGCGTAAATTAAAAATTTCTTTGAATAGTTTAATTATAATTATGGTAATTAAATGTGTACTTGAAAGGGCGACGTATCGTCGTTAAGTTCAATGTACTCGTGGATACTCGTACATAGCCAAGGGATGATTCATGCGGTAATATTTCGCGTGATGACTCAAACTCGCGTAACGCCAATTTAACTATAACGACACAGAACTAGAAATCAATGTCTTTTTCTTTTACATACAAATTTTTTTAACTAAAAAAACTTCAACGAGTCTAAGCTTATTGCAATTTAAAAATAAGTAAGACAAGTAAACTTAATTTTCCTGAAATTTATACAGAGAAAAAAAGGATCATGAACTGAAGAAAAAATTTTCTTAGGACTGAAAAAAATTATTTCTTGCGAGTGAAAATTTTTATCGCCAAGAAATATTTTTTTCTGTGTAAAGAATAAATAAAAAGGAGTTTATCTGCTGGTATTAATATTTTATTTATAAAGGTTGCGGCGTACGAAAAAATTTCAAGTGAACGTAAAGAGCTAGCAGACAAAGCTGCGAACGACGTTGAGGAGTTAACAAATAAGTTGAACATTCACATGGCTATTGTTGAAAGCTTAAAGGAAGAGAAACAACAACTTGACAAGTTTGTTTTTTAAATTAATTAATATAATTATTTGCTGATTAATTAATAAAATAATGAATTATTAAAGGAATTTAGAAATTATTGAAAAGAAAAAACTGAAAATTGAGGAACGTCTATCGGCGACTCAAGACCGCGAAAAAGTATTGAGCTTGCGGGTTAGTAATCTTGAAATACAGTTGAGTGATCGTGAAGCTGCGTTACGTAAGATCGAGTCTGTTTATAGTTTTCAATTGTAAGTATTTTTAAAAATTATTGAGTTTATTAGTAAGTAGATTTTTTAAGTAATAGTCTAAGCTATGACTTGTTAATTAATTTTTTATAATTTTAAGCATTACTTTGTTACCATCAATAATATTTATGAACATAATATTAATTCTATAAATATACAGGACTGAAATAAATGAATTAAAAGAAAAATTAATGCGACAAAGCCAAGAATGTAGTTGGAGTAGTAAAATTTTGCAAATAGCAGGAAGTGTCGTAAGAGCACCGCGAGTTATATTACGTACTATTTCATTCTTAGCATTCGGTGGAATTTCTTCACGTCCATAAAAAAACACTTGTCTTAAAATTTAGAAAAGTCTGAACCAAGCATCATATACTTGATACGAATTCAAATAAATTTCACACTTGAAAGGCGATTTTAAAAAAGCCCGCTATCAATTTCAATTCATCAACGTCGGATTTAAAATAAAAATGAAATTTTAAAAAAATTACCAAACTATAATAAACTGGATATTGTAAAAAATTATCAAGTTAATTAAATTACTAATTTATTAATTATTATTAATTATATTTTTATACTAGCATTATATCAGAACATATATATGTGTATACGTAACAAGATAATTAAAAATATGAAATATACATAATTTATATAAACAAAAATAACAACTAACTATTTTATTTTTTTATCCATAAAATAATTATTTTAATATAAAATAATTATTTCATTTATTTAAAAATATTCACTTTATCAACTACACTCTGCATTAAATTATTTACATATTACATAAATAAACTCATTTAATTTAATTTAAATAATTGTAATTTGAAACTTTAATCACGAAAAATTTTTTTAATGCAGAGTATTAACGATCAATTATAAAATAACTTTAACAAATTCATCATTACTAATTTATTTATTTATGATTTTTTTATACTATTTCGACTAATTTTGTACGTCATTAAAAAAAAACTCCAAGCTATTGGAACATTAAAAGCATGATAAGCTTACAGTATTATCGATTGTTCATTTATGTTTCATATTATATATTATTTATCAGTGGAGCTAAATAAATTTATAAACATTCTATTTCAAAAAATATTATCAATTAACATGATTATGATTAATCTAATGATTATTTTTTTTATTAATTATTATTCTGTTACCGTATTGGATTTTTTTTCCGACGGTAATTAGTACCGAGTACTGAACAGCCATTATTTGACGATACATTATAATTATTATTAATTTTATTTTTTATTTTTTACTAAACACTTTAATCAGCCTATCGTTTGATTATAAAGCTATAATTTAATTCATTAATTAACTAATCAATTAAGTACAAGTTTATCTATAATACAGAGTGTATTTATACAGCTGTCAAAAGCTATTAGAAAAGTTTGTGATTATCTTATTGTAAAGTGATTACAATATTTTTTTATATCATCAATTTATTTATGATGCATGATTTTAAGATCTAGAATCAATGAGCATAGTAAATTATTTTGTAAAAAGTCACGTCTATTTTATAATTTTAATGAGTATCAACTTTTTTTTTATTTTTTTTTTTTTTTTAACGAATCAATGCTATGAGTGAGGCTAAATTTTTCCAATTATTGACACTGTATAAAGTATGAGGTAATATAATTTATTTATTATATTTAATAATAACAATAATAATAATTAGACTTTTTAAATCTATTCTTTTGGGTCTATAACATTGACTCCGGAAAAAATAATCGTAAATATATAAGCTGTTTCCAGCGACAAAATAAAATAATTAGTATATTACACACCTAGAGAGCAAAGTAGGACTTTCCAACCTGGGTGTGTCATTGCCGACCTGAGCCGAAGGCATCCGACTTTCTGTTGTGTGTACGATTTTTCACCAGATCTGTACCTGAAGTTTAAATTTTTGCGTCTGTTAGTAATAAGAATGGCGCATGCGCTGATTTTTATCCTTTGTCTTCTCATACAAGAAAAGAATGACTTCCTTTCCTTTAAACACGATAGGAATTTAAATGATTGTTGCAGATCTGGTGAAAAATCGCATACACAAGGAAGGACAATAAGAAGCCTTCGGTTCGGATAGACAATTACACACACGGGTTGAAATGTCCTACTTTCCTCCCTAGGTGCGTAATATACTATATGATTTATATTTAATTATAAATTTCAAATGACAATTAACGCTTACGATCACGGATAAAATTCTGGTTCTAACCACAATATTGTAGTAGCGAGTACTTCAAAATGTAGTAAAAGATACTACATAGATAGTACTGACATTACTACATGTGTGGTTGAGGTTATTCTAAGCTGAAGTTGGCATTTTTTACTCTAACTTATGGTAACCTCAACTACAGCTGCTATTGTGTTTCCGTGCTGACAGTTGGTTAGGGGAGAGTGGGGTCAATTGAACCAAAAATACTTTGACATTTTTTTTTTATATGAATAAAAGCAAAATGATAACTTTTTTTTTACAAAATTATAACTTATTATACAGACTATCATTTCCCACAAGCACATAACTTAACGAATGATGAAAATTTTCAATAAATACGAAATTGTACAACTGCATCAAATGGTTCAATCGTCCCCTTTGCGGGGGCAATTGAACCACTAGTCGGGGACAATTGAACCATGAGTATTAGAACCACAAATAAATGACTTTAATGAATATTTTACTATTCATTACAGCTTAAAACTAAAATTACAACACTTCTAATAATATTTATTATTTTATATAACATTGTATGTTATAACAATCACTTTTAAAACTTCTGTCAGTATAATTATTTTTTTTCTTGGTTAGTTTAGCTTGTTTTCACATTCTGTCAAGATGCGCGCGCATGTCTGATGCTCACAGTGTGATTCGTGTGGTTCAACCGTCCCCGAGAGTACTGGTTCAATTGACCCCATATGATTTTATTGAAATAATTAGTTTAAAAAAAAAAATATTCAAGAACTATTTTACTAGAAGTAAAGCTAGAAATTTATGACTAATATATGTAAGAAGGTATTACAAAAAAAATTTTAAGATTTCATTTGAAAATTAAAAAATTATTAAACAATTTACCAAGAGCTGAAATCAAGGTTTAGATACCTAAAAACACAAAAACTTGAATTTTTTAAAATTAAATCATCATATTGATTCGAAATTTTGATCAGACTAAGGTTTAGTGTTTTAAAATATAATTCCAAGAGGGCGATTCATTTTTATATTTTTTTCGATTTTTTAAGCTTACTGGTTCAATTGACCCCACTCTCCCCTACACTATTGAGCCTAAATTAACTGGCTGCTGACACTGAAACTTTGTTCCAATGCAGGTAACCATGAAAAATACTGTGTGTGACACAGAATGTAACAATTCACATTACAGGCGATGTCGGCCCTCACCTACGGCTTACACAGCCAACTTCGCTCTGGTCTAAAATCGCTTCGTTTCATTCCTTGTCACACAATGTACTATAAAATTGACATAATTGTATTTTGTTGATAATTAATGTCTAATTATTAATTTATTATTATTAATGTAAAATTTACATTCACGGTTGTTATATTGATCGGTTAATTTATAAAAATTGTTTTGTCCTCAAGTAACTAGTCACGAAACCGATAATTTTATATGACTACTTAAATGTATCAATTACTGTTTATTGTTTTCAGAGAGGTCACGATAATTTTTATGTTAAATCCTCAGTGTTATATGTAAGTGTTAATAACTTTTAAAAATTATGACGAAAGTCAAGTAAATAATTAAATAAAAGTGTCAATAATTGAATCTGTTATCTCATTAAGTTATTATTAATTTAATTATATTACTTTCTCAAGTCTACTCGTACATACTAATCAACAAAATGTTCATTTAATTTGTAAGCTACAAAATATTCTATTCAGTGCTATTGTTTTTTTTTTATTTTTTATTTTTGATAAACAGAGCAAAAGGCTCGTGAAGAAGTAAAAAAAAAAAATTAAATAAACGTTTGTCGTATCGACACTTAGTGTTTTTTAAATTTTATATTCATTACTACGCAGTCACAAAAGCATGAGCCTGCCAAGAATCAATAATACTGTAACGAGACAATTAAAATTATATTTAATTTTAATTATTTTAAATATTTGTAGAACAATAAAATAAGTTTAGCTCTCGAACGAGCATTGAATATTTAAAATACTCAAACGAATTTAAAAATATTTCAAATTATTATCGGAATAATTTTTAAAAAATTATTATTAATAATAATGACAGATTTATAAAATATTAATCGATGTTTTTTTTGTTTTTTTATTTTGTACAAAATTTCAAACTAGTTTTAATTTCGCTAGTGACTAGTGTTTTATTTATTGGTCAATGCGACTAGATTTTCGGTAACTGACCGTTTAATAAATTAATTATTAAACTTAATTAAACCTCTAAAGGATAATCGACCCGTAATTTTAGAACTAGAGATATTTAATTAAAAAAAAATAAATAGGATTTGAAATCTGTGAAATTAGACGGAGGTTATAAAAAATAATTACTAGATATTTAATGATCAAGACGTGAATTTTTTGTAAATAAAATTTAAATCATGCCAAAACCTTCAGTTCCCTCGCTGATAGCCAGTAAAAGTGCACGTTCGAAATGATCGTAGCATTCGTAATCAGGCAGACAGAGTTGATTGAAGCTGAAAGTTGGAACAAAAATAATAAAATAAATTTTAATTGTAAGTATAAGTATGAAATCAACTAATGAAACATATAAATATATAAGTTAAAATATATTACCATGTGTGAGCAGTTGGTAAATTGGCAAAAGTTGGAGCTGCGGTGATTTGAAAACGCGGGCTTAATTGTTGAAAGCCTCCGGGTGGTAATTGGGAACAACCGGTCGTAAATTGGAGCAATCTCGCCATTTCTTCTTGCGTAAAGTTACTAATTGCCGTCCAGAACCAGTCCAGTACGCGTAAAAACTCCGGTGAGCTGCCGTTTACTACATGATGAGCACGAAGATCGGCTACGCTGTATTCGCCAGTACCACAAAGTAAAAGCTGTATAAAAATTAAACATTATTAAATTTACTCACAAAAATTATTTATTTTATTGCAATCATAATTATTTTAATAAAATTGTATTGAGAATATAATTTATTACCTCTAATTCATTTTCATCAAATATACCAAGTAAGTTATCAGGAATAAGTTCATTCAAGCCGCGTAAAAATGAGTCAACTTCATTTCTAATTGAACTTGCAAGTCGATGCTGTGCAAGTGCGTCCAAGTAACGCAACTTGGTGTCATTTGTAACGCGAATTTTACTACCACCTGGTATCAATTCAGCGACTTTTACTAATTGTCCATCTCTGTCATACTCTTCTTCAACAAAAAACAACTCCATCTCTTCAACATCATTTTCCAAAATGTATTTGACTTTACTTAAATATAAATCAGGGTCATCCTGCTCAAAATACTGTAAAGTAATTTGGTTTTATGACTATAAAATATATTAATATATTTAGTAGCAATTGATAATGAGATAATTTAAGTACCTTGTAGTGAACTCTAAGGCCTATTATTTGTGCGAGAAAAGAACGTGTAAATCTAGCTCTGACCAATTGCCGATAAGATCCACCTAGAGCTGATTCATACAAACATTTACCGACAATACGTCCTGCGAATTCGTAATGTTTTAGTTTTAAATTTTGTGATCTTTTATTATTCGGATGTACTAAGGCTTGTTGTGATTCACCGAATGATGCAAATAGTCCATTTCCTGGATCGAATAGTGCCGCGCATATTAATTCAAACCATTCACGTCTAACTCCACCCCAATCGACTCCTTAAAAAATAAATAATTATTTAATTTTTTAAATTTTATTTAAATTTATCAATGATCAATACCTTGCTCTCCTTGGAACGTTATCTCGAAATTTCTACACCAGTCGCTTATTGAAAAACCTTTTGTTGCTTTCATTGACTGAAATATTTTTTTTATTTATTAATTAATTGAGCGTGCGGGTGATTGATTGGTTGATTAATTTTGAGGACTTACTGATTCTAATAATTTATCTCGTTGCACTTTGATAGTAAGTTTTTCGTGATAGTGTTTTTGGTGGTGTTTCCTCACTTCGTGGTAGAAAAAGTCTTGTTTGTCAGCGAACGTCTCACTACCGCCGATATTTTTTAGTAAGAAGAGGGTAAATGTTGCGGCAATAACGTCGCGGTAGTTTGAAATTAATTCAACGGGTGGCTGGCACCCATCGTCTATGGAAAATGAATTGTAGCCTTCGTATTCATTATTTGAATTTTCAAAATGAAACTGTAATTAGTAAATAAATATTAATCACCGAGCGTTAGTTTGGTATTTTTAAATTTAATTACACAGAACTTATATTTTATTTTTTGAATATTGAGTTACAAGTATGTGGGACAATAATAAATAATCGTTGCAGTGCTGCACCAAATTGTTTGACTATTTTTAATAATTTCAGTAAGTACGCCGTAGGAAATTCGGAAGCGATTATGGATTTTATTTTAATTTGTATTTACTCTGTTCCGGAATTTTAGAAAAAATCACTCCGCATATGAGTAAATCAGGAGTTTGTTTTTTTAGGTGACTGATTTCGGAGTGATCTGAATTTTATTTAAAGCCGCATTTACTCTGATTCGGAGTTTAAATATAAAATAAATTCCCCTTTGGAGTAAATTTTACTCCTAGGGATCAAATAAATACGCAGTCATCTGTTTCGTATTCACTTCGAATTTAATCCGGGTTCATTTTGAAAATTTTTTAGATTCTGTTTTTTTATCCTCCCCCGAAAAAAATAAAACTCTAATGAAAAGTTATTGGTCGTCGTTAATTAATAACTAAAAATATAAAATAAATTTAGAATTGTGATAAAAAAAATAACATTACCTTAGTGGATGGACAAAGTCTAAATGTAACAAGACGTTTGGGTATAAATTTTAAGAGATATTCTTTAATTGTTAGTTGTTTTGGTGATATAAAACAGAATACTTTTTTCGGTTTCGAAAACCTCTCGCCTTGCATTCCTAATAACTTAGCAGCATAACATATATCAGGATCTTTGGAAGCGACATTATTGTGTACCATTCTCGCTACAGAACCTACAATCAGATAAATAAATAAATGAATTAATTGATTAACAAAATTGAATAGATATCGATGTAAATTAAAATAAAACGTACTATCAAGTACAATAATATCGAAGTCTCCATTATGTAATTGCAGCCCGGCGAGACTCACTGTTGCATGATAACACCCACCCTTTGGAAATCCAACTTTTAATCGGATTCTTTGATTCGGTTGGTCGTATTCTAGCAGTATATTACAGACCACAGCTTGACCTTCCTCTGTGCACCCAATCTAAAGTCCAAAATCAATAAATCCGTCATCAGTTACGTATAGTAAAAAAAAAAAAACAAAAAAAATGATTATTTTAATGAAAGCAATCAACTTGCCTGAGTAATATTGACGTTATATCCATCAGTAGGATGATCTGTAGAGCTAAATACACACAGATTGTCGTATTCATCTCTGGGTTCTATTGTCATGGAATGCGCGATTCCAGCTGTGCACACAACAGTGGAACTTTGACGTACAAATACCGTTTTATTGGGATCCGGTGGCCCTGTTACGTTACCAGACCAAAATAATAATTATATTAATAAAAATATTATATATAAACCCTAAGCTTGACAGAGAACCACAAGTTTAATATTAAAACCACAGCTCGGTATATACCATTTAATTTAATAATAAACTGTGGATTTTTTGTGATAAAAGTATCGATTTTAAATTTATAAATAAAAATAAATGAAACGTACCAGGAAGAAAATTTTTTAGAAACGGGCTACCATGTACATGACATGAACCAATTAACACGGCAATACGATATTGTCCAGCATGTCGTACGGTAAATTTAACAACAGCCGTATTAGCAGCCAACGGGTCTGTTCCGCCTAAATCTATTAGGGTTGCTACACGTCTTGTACCTTCAGAAACATCGATTATTAGATTGTCTTTGTCGCAGATCGGATAGGGTTGTCCATTACGTTGATAAAACTGGAAATTTATATTGTCAAAATTACTGAATTAAAAAATACTAAAGCGCTAGGGAATTTATTCAAAAAATTTTGATATCAAACAGTAATTAGTATAGTTTCCCATAGTATTTTTACAGTTCAACATATTATAATTATTGTGATTTGAAAAGTACTTTTCAATAAATATACTGTTAATTATAAATTACAATGATGTAATTTCAGATTTTACTTTATTTATTACTAACTAGTTTGTTTTTAAACTTCCCGCTATGAAAATTGAAAATTTTTAAAGAAAAAAAAAGTTATTGGTTTCGGTTAGATTTTCGGAAATCGAATTTTCATAAAATCTTGACGTTTTGAGATCCTGGGAAAGTATTCTATTTTCAAATAGGCACCTGTAAGTGTGTATGCGTGAGTGTGTTAATTTTTGTCGCATGATATTTTTGGAACGAATAAACCTAAAGGGCTCATTAGGACAAAGTTAATTAGATTTGAATAATAAAAATCAAAAAACAATTTCTTTTTTAGGTTTTTGTTACATAGCTCGTAAACTACTCGGCTGATTTGCTTCAAAATAATCAAAGCTAAGTTTCAAAAAGTACTTTTGATTACTGCAAGTTGGTAAATTTTTTCCAAAACGTCAGACAAAAATTACTTTTTTCAGCGAAATAGATTTTTTTTTGGTTTCCTTTGAGCCTGAAGAGATGAAAAATTTACAAATAACAACAATTCGAGCTTGAAAACTGCGGGGTTTGGGGTTGGCTCATAGGATCCACTGCTTTTTAGATTTTTCAGAGAGCGGACAATGAAAAAAACTTTCGAATCGAGGAAATGAAAATAAAATAAATAAATAAACGTACTTTAACAGTAAACGTCATAGTTTCTCCAACTAACTGTGGTTCTTCCCATTCAAAATGAACACGGCAATTGCTCGGCAGCAAATATTTTCCAGTTACATACTGAAGAAGTGAGTGCTTCGCTTCTGGTGCCAATGCTGGTTGGGTCATCGCCGCGAGGGTAACCAACCCCGCTACTGATACTGAAACCACTAACATTCCTCCTGTAAAAAAAGTTGTTCATTGTATTTTATTTTCTGTAATATTTTATTTATTTGTTTTTTGTTGATTTCGTCAGTTTTTAAATTAAATATTTAGTTTATTAACTCTCTGGCTTTAATTATCAACTTTCTGACTGTTTCTGAATTATAACATACAGAGTATTGTTATCTTTGTCGGAAAATTAATATAATATTAATGTCTGTAAGTGCTAAAGTTTTACGGGAAATATTATATTAAATTATAAATTATAATGTAAAAGTTTAACATAGTATCTATTTTAATATATGAATAATATTTCAACTTTTTATACCCGAATAATAATTAAATGAATTATTAATTTCTGTAAAAATAATTGCATTGGCGTGAAATAGAAAAAAACAATTTCCAGAAAATGCGATTATGGAAATTTTTAGTTTGCATAAATTTTTTTTTCTTTGACTTTCATGGTCAGTTTTGAAATTATTTTATTTTTTTCTTAGATAAAATGAATACGCTAGAAACTTTTCATCCTCTTTTTATTCCGTGAGCTGCTAGAACTCCAAAGAAAATAAAATAAAAAGAGAATACGACAAGTCAGAATTGAAATCGAAGAGTTTAGACGTATGCATGTATGATTTGTGTTTCCATGCGTAAACTTTGCAACGACTTGGCACAAATTAGATGATTTTCTATCATATTTCACATTTATCTGTCGTCATTCCTAACAAATCTATACATATTACTGGAACTATGGGTTTTATGTTGCTCAGTAAGAACTGGGTGTATTACTACCGAGTGTAAAAACTTTTTATGATATAAGAATTAACGTAGCGATTTATACTATCACATAAATCAGTAAATATTCAAGTTCTTCTTGAATTTCGGTACGATTCTTTAATTAAGAATGAGCTTTTTGTCGAAATTTTTTAAACAATTGTCTACTTTATCACGAGCTAATGATTTGATCTAAAGCCCTAATAGTTACACTGTAAAAAATCGGGAGTAAATACGGATTTTATTTAAATCCAAATTCATTTTATCAATCGAAGTTCTGGAGTTTGAGAAAAAATTACTCCGCATACAGAGTAAATTGAGAGTTTGTTTTTTTAGCAGAGTGATTTTAGAGTGACGCAATATTGATAAGAGTTCACAGAGAATGCGACATAGCTAAAAAAGTAAAATTTTTCGTGTGATATTTTTCAGTTCAGAAGCTTTTAAATTTGTCACTCGAATCTCTTTAATAATTTCCTTTGATGGTTAAATCAAAACTTAAAAGCTGATAAATTTAATCACGAATAAATATGATAAAATTTACCCCAGGTCCAGGCATCTTGGTGTTGACTGTTTTTAACAACAGAGCTCCATAAATCGGCTTTCAATGCCTCAAGATCGTCTTTGGATGTCGGCAAAGTTTGACGTGCTTGAATCCACCTTGGGAGATCTTTCCCAAGAGTAGTACGCGCTTCATTATCCTCAACCCAGTATACATCTTCCAAGGATAACACATCCATCTGCATTAGTCTATAACAAAGTTATCACATTAATAAATTAATAATTAAACTTTTCTTCGTCTCTATCTTATCACCGTCACTAAATTATTCAGCGTTAATTTAATTTTGATTAACATAGTATTTATCAGTGAATATACATGTATATATGTAACGGAAAATCGAAAGGATCTTCAATAAGATTTTAAAATATAGCTATTTATTATTCATATAAAGTTTGCTGAAGCAACATAAGTATGACTTACTTTTGGTAATAAGAGCTGAGGCCGTAATCACTTAGCCACTGTCGTAATACCAGTCGTTGTTGTAACAGGCGTGCTGCTCTTTGCAAACGTTCTTCATCCTGTGGCGGTAATTCCGGTAAAGCTCCAACTTCACCACAACTTGCGAGGCTTGATATTCCTTTTCAAAAGATAAATAGTGCTTTCATTTAATTTACATTTGTCAACTAAATAAATATCACTAAAATTAATTTCAATTTATTTTATGGTGATATCCGTAAATTTTTATTTTAATCTGGCCAATGATTAATACAATTTGAAATTGATATGCTTTATATTTTTTCTTTTTAAAAGGCTATTATTGTTACCAAAGTTATAAATTTTTGGAAAATGTTTTATTAATATAATTTTTGTTTAGAATGCTTCAGAATTTGAAAAATAAATGTTTTGATTGAGGGTATTCCCAGACAGTGTTCCCATTTTTTTTTAAATATTCAAAGACTTCCTACTGTCGTAACCGAATTCAAATTTTATTAATGAATTAAAAAATATTAAAGCAATAGATTTTAAAAAAAATTATTCATAGTTGTTATCAATTTGGAGCTGAACGAAATTTGGTAAATAAATTTTAGCCTACAAAATGTGAATATTCTACTTATAATATTGATATAAACAACTGTAATTTTTTTAAATCTACATCTCGGTGAATTTATTAATATTACGTATTTTTTTTTATATTTTACGTCGGAAGACTGAGTCAGTAAAGCGGTCGTATTTTTTAATATTTCTATGAAGGAAGATGGAGAAAAATTAGAATTAAAGGTCTAGAAGTTGTCAATCAAACAGCAATGAAGTAATTTTTTATGCAATTATGATTAAAATCTAAATAATCTGTAAAAATTAAATAGTGTTAATTTATTAGTCGCGTTTGTTCACTGGACCGGTCGCTCTGTATAAAAAAATAGAACACAAAAAATTAGTATTTGTTGTGATAAAAATAAAGTCTTTAGAGATGCTCTAGTTGAGCATCATAATAGAATTTATCTTGACATTTTACCCAATTTTCTCGGATATTCTGTAGACTATATAAAATTCTGTATCTTGTCTATTTCGTATAGATAGATACAGGTTGCCTTATATATATATATATATATATATATATAGAGGTATATAAATGTTATGTATATAGCCAGTAATATGGTTGGCTGGGTTGCTATCAGCGTCTATTTTATCAGAACGCTGAGTATGTGATTCTCTGCATTTTTGTGTATCCTAAAATTTATCGAATTTGCGTCAGCTGGTAAATATGTTTGAGATACTCGAGTGCATTAATTGAGGAAAGATTAAAAAATATTACCTCACAACTTGATAAAAAAATTTCATTGTCTTTTTTTATATTTTATCTATGGTATTTTTTGTTTTGCTTATCTGTTAATCTTATAAATTGAGATTAGGAAAAGAGAATTAGGGTTGTATTTTCTGGAGATTAAAACCGGAAAAAGTTTAATTGAAAAAGTTTTTTTTTTCTTTCCATAGGAAACATATTTTATTGAGTTGCCTAGAGGTAAAAAAAATAAGAAATAAAAGTTCAATTTTACAGATGAAAATTCAGAGTACTTTTCAGAAATAAACTTGTCAGTTTAATCTATAACATTTTAATATTACTTTTTTTTTTTTTACTTTTTCAAACAGCTTGATGGAAATAATTTTTCATTAAAAACAATGTTTTTTTTTCGTAATTAAATTTTTTTAAAACAGAATTCCTTCAATTAATTTAAAGACTCGAGAAATTTGTTGACTTTATATGCCAGGCTTAAAACTTCCCGCTGCTTCGGACAGAAATCAATAACTTGCCGTTTTTTTTTTAATTTCGCAATGAAAAGTTAAAAAAATAGGTGAAGTATTGACAGTAAATAGTAAAACTGTTTCATAAATACAATAGTTTGTCACCAGTGTGTAGCTCTTATAAAAATTCAATGCTCGTAACACTTAAAAAATATTTTTCTATAAAGTATTGACAAGGCTTTTACGTATAAATATAGAATTGAATTTTGAGAACTGCAACATCTCAAGTATTCATAAGGATGCATTTGAACAGTGAAACACTTGAGGCAAAAAAAACATCCATCTTGATGATATATAATAAAGCAGCGAAATACTAAAACACTTTTAACAAAACTTATTTATAAAACATTAAATGCGTTTTAAATCCTCAATTAAATCGTAGTAATATGAAACAAAAAAACAATTACTTGTGTAATAACTTGAATGAGGACAACAGAAGTGATAAAAAAATAAAACTTGTTATAAATGTGAATCGCGTAAAATACCAAAGCATTGTTTTATCCTTAAACAAGATTTAAATGCCGCCAGAGACCCAAGTTATAAAGAAAAAAATAAATTTCCCTTGTGAATTTTCAGTGATTTTCTTTAACAATAGCTTCACGGACTCTACTCTTGTACTATAGACTTTTTTCTTTGTTCAGAGTTGACACTATCGCTGTTGGAAAATCGTGAAATAAATTATTTCAAAGAGACAACGACAAAGAGCTTTCTTAAAAATTGGCTAAGACATTGGACAGTATCCTCTTGGCGTTGTGCCATTCACGATTTTTTCATTTTTATTTTATTTTCATTTGTAACTTGCAATAACTTACAAAAGTTAAATGAGCTGGAAAGAGGAAAACTGATGCAAGCATACTTATATACATTTTATTTCAACTCTATTCTATTCTCAGTTAAATTCAATTAATTCAAATAATTGTAAATTATTAACACCACTGAATAATTGGGCAGTGAGACGGAAAAGTCGTTGTTAACTATCGATTTTAATTAATTACAAATGTATGAATAGTAATTCACTTATTTGAAATTTATATCCAGAGTACTTATGCCTATACCTACTGGAATACGAAACAAGAGAGTAGAAGTACTTGGATAAATTAATTGATCAACAAATTCAATAGTATGTCAATAATAAGTATGACCTTCTGGTTCAACTAAAGCTCTATGATTACTACCATATAATTTATACTGTTTTGGATACATTGTTAAGCTATAGTTGAATTTATTAAACTTATATTCAATTATTATACACAATTAAACACTTAAGTTAAATATTCAAAGTAGTATATTTCTGTTTTTCAAATTGAGGTCTGGATGTTAGCATTTACGGAAAAAAATAAACTATATAAATTGAGAACGACAAGTCATATAATGATAAAGTGATCAGTAAATACCATCATTCTAAATAGTAATTTTTTCATTTATGATTAAAACGTGATTAATTACTGCATAAGTATGAAAATTTATTGTCAGTACAAGAAAAATTACGATTTGACATAGTCAAATCCTAGAGACATTATCTTCCTTTATTTTTATGTGCTAGCATTCTGCCAGAAAACTTCTCCGAATACTAGACAAATCCTAGAGACATCATCTTTCTCTACTTTTATGTATGCTAGCATTTTTCCAGAAGACTTTTCAGAATACTAGACAAATCTTAGAGACATTATCTTCCTTTATTTTTATGTGCTAGCATTCTTCCAGAAGACTTCAAAAAATCGTAACTGATATTTAGAAACTTTACGATACATATTATAAAATTTATTATTTGGAATGTTAAAATTCCCCAAATTGACACTCCGGTTCCGGATTATAATTTCGAACACTAATTTTTAAACTTTATTTTTTTCCGCGTTAATTAAATATGACCAAAGAAAAAAAATTTTAGGTTGGCTAGATGAGCTAGTGTTTTTCACGCTGAAGAAAAAGAAGAATAATTCTACTAAAATTCAGTTATGATCTTATTTCATCTTAATTACTATTCAATCTATATATATATATATATATATATATATATATTTATGCAGTATCATATGTAATATTAAATTAGTTATTGATCACATAATCATGGATAGTAACTCAACTCATGACCAACAATGATGGTAATGTATAATGCTTTTAGAGATTACGATATGCTATAAATTATTTTGATATCATGTAATGCTACCAAGATCGATTAAAGTGCTCTCATAAACTTGGCAGTGTTTATTTTATTTTTATATCCTTAACCTCTGAACTTTTTGAAAAATAGATATAATCCTTACGATATTTAGATTACAAATTTTTTTATATGAAGTATAAATTTTATAGCTTTAATTTTAAATAAAAACTTTATGTTTGAGCTCGATTAATAGTTTACAGTAGAATTAGATCGTAAGAAATTCATTTAAATTTTTATAACTATTGATAAAGAATTTGAATTATTTTTTTGAATTATCGAACAAATGGCTCCGTATGATTCAAATTTATGTATGAAGGTAATTGTAAAATGATTTGTGAGGGCTTTGGTATTGATTGAGATAGGGCATAAGTTATCGTAAACGTCATGATATAATTTATATGGTAGATTGTAGGCGTTATGCGGGTATTTATGAATCCAACCGAAATGCTAGATTTAATACTCATTGAGATTGTCTTGGAATATAGAGTAACTGTTTATTACATTTGCTTGTGGTCCAAGGTTACTATTGTATCGATCGTGTTGATTTCAGCGCGATATTATTCTGCACAAGCAGCTTTATATATAATGTACTGTTATAGCGAAGTATAATTTGATTCTGCTGGCACCAGCGGGCTAGTTCAGACATTGTTTCAATATCGTAAGCTATTCGAAATTCTGTCAATTTTAGAACTTGTACTACTGGATGGAATTACTCAAATATATCAATGTTTATGTATAGAAAATTATATAAAGTATATCCTTTACTAAAAACAATAGTATAGAATATTTAAGAAAATTTTTTCCGCAATATTAATATTGTTTTATTAACTCTTGACTACTACTTTCTAAAAAAATAAAATCGGTTTAAAATCATAAAAAAATTCAATTTTAATAATAAATAAAAATTTGATTCTGGACAAAATCGAATTGAAAAATAGTTTAGTCAGTTCGGAGTGAGGCTTCACTTTTTTGGTTTTGAACAAATTTTTGAGGTTTGAATTTTTTTATCAAGTCTACGCGTGGGTGGCAAATTAACAAATATTGAAAAACTAAACTGTCAGTTAATTATGACAATTTAAAAAATATATAAGAAAAAATATATCGAAAAAGAAGGCTGCTATCTAGTAATTTGAATTTAAGATAATATATAATTGCTTACCATATATTATTTTATGGTCCCGAAGTTAGTAGACAATTAACTTTTTATATTTTATCGTTTTAAAAAAAATTAAAAAATTTTTAGATGTCGGCTAATTTCAGTATCATCAACATTTTAGTCATAGACCAAATCGAGTTTGAAAAATGACAAAGTATTTTTACGCATTATAAAATTTAAAACCTCACTTTTGTATAGTAATCAAATTACTCTCGAATTTTTAGGTAGATTTTTTTAAAAATCTAGGTATTGTATTTGTCCTCATGGTGGATTTTTCAAGTAATTTTGTCATAACCTATCATAATTTGTCGAGTAGAGTTCGAAAATACCATTCGTTAAAAAATTTATATATATATATATATATATATATATGTAATATAACCAGCCATGTCATCACGATAGCGCCTACAATTCTTATCGGACCTTAATGAAATTTTTCATGTTTATTCTATAAGCGATTACCTTGATCAAGTTCGAAGATGGGCTAAATCGGTCGATTAGTTCAGAAGTTATGGCTGTTTGAAATTTTCACGATTTTTCGAAAAAATCAGTTTTTCACTGTTGAAGTTTAAATAACTTCTAAACTCAAAGTCATAGACAATTTTCGTAAATAGTATCTAAAAGCTCGTTAAATAAGCTTTAATTTTTATCCTCAAACTTAACGATCCGAGCATTTCTTCCCATAAATTGGTGACCTTGAATGTTTGCAAAAAGTTAAGAAAATTACTAATTGCGATTTTAATCTCAGATAATTTATGTGTTTCACATTATAATTTAATTCCGTCAGTTTTATTTTATCATGAGTAAAATAATCCCTCAATTTCACGACTATGTTATATTTTAAAGATATATCTTTTATTGCTTAAGACGTTTCAAATGCGCATGCTTGTCCTATAAATATGATCAGCCTTGTCATCACGATAGCGCCTACAATTCTTATCGGACCTTAATGAAATTTTTCATGTTTATTCTGTAAGCGATTACCTTGATCAAGTTCGAAGATAGGCTAAATCGTTCGATTAGTTCAAAAGTTATGGCTGTTCGAAATTTTCAAGATTTTTCGAAAAAAACCAGTTTTTCACTGTTAAAGTTCAAATAACTTCTAAACTAAAAGTCATAGACAATTTTCGTAAAAAGTATCTAAAAGCTCGTTGAATAAGCTTTAATTCTTGTCCTCCAACTACCTGATTTAGAAATCTCATCTGGAATGATTCAATCCATACTATAGTGTATACCTATAGATAGTCAATTTTGCCAACTTTGAATTGTAATTTTATATCATGACTATACACTAACATGTATCACAAGATATGTATACATAAAACTTTTTATATAGATTAATTGAAAAATCTACCTTCCATTTCGGCTGCCGAATGGCCTTTTTATTTTATATATGGTTTAAAATTTATATTAAATATAATATTAATACTTAATGTCATGTTAAATTTGTTTGATATTAATAACGTCATCGTGTAATAATTAGCTACAGTAATATTATTAATAACTGTTCGTAATCAATAAATTATAATGTAAAAAAGTCTATGTACAATATATTTTATATGATGTTATAAATAAAACATGATTATGGTAATTAATTTTTATGGATACTAGCAATCGATAGTATCATAATCACTATAATGAATTGTCGTGAGAACAACTCATTCCGATATTTGATTAAGTAATTTTAAAACTAAACTAGGACATATTCATTATATTAAAAAAGTAATAATAGAGGATAAGTCATGTGTGGTAAAAATAGCACATTATTTTCAAAAGATAAAATAATTTTGTCTCGTGGAAATATCACTCATCCAAAATATATATATTTTTTTTGTTTAATTCTATCCGTAAAATTTTGTTGGATGCATTTATTTTAGTCCTTTATAATTTAAAAACAACTGGGCGGTGTTTGCATTTTTTATGCAATTACACGGAGAAAAAAAAACAGGTAATTTTCCTATGTCACATAGTAATATTTCCTATGTTAGCATAGGAATTTTTACTATGCGAACATAGGGAAATTTACTATGTAGCATAGGGAAATTTACTATGGAACATAGGAATAATTCCTTTGTTACATAGGAATTACTCCTATGTTAACATAGTAAATTTTCCTATGTTACATAGGAATTATTCCCATGTTAGCATAGTAAATTTTCCTATGCTACATAGTAAATTTCCCTATGTGCATATAGGAAATTCTACTATGTTAACATAAGAACAATTCTTATGTCTAGAAAAATTAAAAAAAAATATAATTTACTTTTTTCCTTACATGTAGGGGTAGTGGGGGCAAGATGGGCCCCCTAAAATTTTGGATGCCTCGAAATATTTGGGGGCAAAATGGGCCCCCCAAACTTTTTAACATGAAAAGTGTTTGGGGCGGGGGAGGGGCAAAATGTATCTTTGAGGCAAAATAGGCCACTCAGGCCAAATGGACCACTGGGGTAAAATGGTCCCCCAAAATTTTTTTACATATAAAGTGTTTGGGGTGGGAGAGAGGCAAAATGGGCCACTGGGGCAAAAGGTTATATTTTTGTTTACGGGAAACGGGATGAATACATATGACATTGTGGCACTACTGTGCACGTTAACTGCGCATAGATATTTGAAAATCGGAGTAATCGTATTATTGGTTTATTTTAAGGCGTTCCAATTGGTGAACGTCTAATCATACCCACTTTGTCTGAATTTGAATATTTGTTATTTCTGTCGAATTTACTGATAAACAAATGTAATCCTTTTACAGTTTCGGACTCGGAGCGCTTTACTACTATGTTAACATAGGAACTGTAATTCTTATGTCACCACTGCTCTTTTTTCCTATGTGTAACATAATTTCCTATGTCTAACGTAGGAAATATTACTATCCAAAATGCTATGTAACATATATTTTTTTTGTTTAATTCTATCCGTAAAATTTTGTTGGATGCATTTATTTTAGTCCTTTATAATTTAAAAACAACTGGGCGGTGTTTACATAGGAAAAATTCCTATGTGCACATAGGAATAGTTGCTATGTCAACATAGGAAAAATTACTGTTTTTTTTTCTCCGTGTAGTAATCGAATATTTAAATTAATAAATACTAAATAGTATTAATAATAATGAGAGCATTAAATAGTTGATATAATAAAAAAAAATAACAAAATGGGTAATTTATAATAATAAAATATAAATTCAATTACCCAGTGGTTATGACTCGTTTGGAGTAAAAAGCTCTCAACTACGGGACCCGTGGTAAAAAAAAAATACTCTCCTGTATTATTTAATGTTCATTTGCGCATACGCTTTACTCATTGTTTTTAATGAACAAGTAGAATTCACTAAAATTTTATCTACGCTTAAATATAAATGTATATATATATATATATATACTATAATTTATCATTGCCTTTATATATTTTTATTTTTAGTCCTTTTTTTTCTTCCATACAAATTTATATGGACGGCATAATCTAGTACAACAGTTTTAAACTTTTAGATAAATTTACTGAGGACGAATACTTAATGTAAATAAAAAAAAAACTGCTTGATTAAAACTTGCTGCGATATTTTTTCCATTTTGCATTAGATATCAGTCACTGCAATTTTTTTTTTATGGTATACTATTATTGAGAGTATCTTTTTCACCGTAAAAACAATTTTTAAAACACATGTCCTAGAATTTCTCTAAACGGCAGAGTAATTTCTAGTAAAAAATTTCTCAGTAGATGTAAAAATAAAAGTAATAAATCTAGCATCTGTAACTCTTGAATTATTAAATTTAAACATCAATTATGGTTTCATTATACAATGTACATACATAATTGGCTTAGAGTGAAGTGTTTTAATAGTAAAACGTGTATAGAACAAAGCAATTTAATAATAGAAGGTGGTATATTAATATGTACATTGTAAAGAATATATAATTTATTAAAAGTTTCAACAATTAAGTCATGAAAATGACTAAGAAAAATAAAACTATGATAAATATGTAAATTTATAGAAATGTTTGATAAAATGAATGAGCTTTTTTTTAAATATGCAGTCAATATAAGTTACAATATAAAGTTTCCATCAAGTTAAGAATGATAACTTTGAGGAAAATGAAACTTGAGAAAAAAATTGATGAAAAAATGATCAGAATTTGAATTTAAAACTCACCGGACGAGGAACTGCCACTCGGTCGCAGTGACATACCAATCGATGATATTTCATCGACAAAGAACTTCTTGTTTCGCTGGCCATTTCGATTTCCCGGATTTTTGTCCGGCATAACTCAATTTAATCAAAATTCCTTTTTGTTTTTATACCTTATTTTTATTTTATTTATTTATTCCTCTATTCTCTATTCTCTTTTGTCTTTGTGTTCTTTGATCTTCCGTTTGCTTTTAACTCAAGCACTCATATATTTCCCAACAACAATAATTGTCAACACATTGTAAATATCGTAAGTCTTGGTGAAAAAAATTGAAAAAACGAAATAAAAAAGTTAAAAAAATTGTTAAAAAATATTAATATTTCAGAAAATAATTAAAGTTGTCAGTGAAATACTACGCGTTAATTGCTGTAAGTAAAGCTGTCGATACTTGCCGGCAGTTGTTAATTCAAGTGAGAAATATAATAATAATAATAACCATTAGTATCGTATTATTACGAGAGTTTTCAAGTTTAAGGGGTAAACTTCCTCCGTTAAACTTGAAGCTCGGCTTCCATCTTATTTATAAAATGTAAAATTACACAAAAAGTCTGCTACCAAAAGTGCATGTGTAACGATCAGAGAAAGCCTCGTGACCTCGCGTGGACTCTTGACCTTTCACTATAGATATCCTTTACCGACATTACTTAGATACTAACGATCCTTTCTCAGCAATGTGTGTGCTTGAGGGATGGAAGGTTGGTACCGTCAGAGCATTACAGTGCCCGTAAAAAAGGGGTTGTGTTGAGACAAAAAAGACCCGAGAGTGAGAAGAAATAAATTTCAAGATGCAATAGAATGAGTCGCTATATAGGCAGAGACTAAGATAAGAGGTAAAAGGGTAAAGTACGACTTATGTATGTCACACATACTCATGACTATGGATGAGAGGGTAGTCTTGACTTGGCGCGAGCATTATGAGAGCTGACGAAAGAATCGATTTAAAAATTCTTGGATATATGCTCTTTTTATACATTATATACTAACATGTCTTTTGGACTCAATACTACATATATATCTATGTATGTATGTATGTATGTATGTATGTATACTAAACCGCGAAGCTTGGGATTTCATCCCTAATGCCGAGTTGGTTTTCAAACCGACTTTTTCTTTAGTAGAAAATTCTGTTGAGAAAAACTCAATGGATTTCTCGGTAACTTTTTTTTTAAGTAAATTTAAAAAGTATGGGCTTAAACGAGTGATTTATGAAACTTCGAATAAGATAAAAGTGACGGTCAATAATTAATTAAAATAAATGGTAGGGTAAAAAAAAATTAATAGGATTACCAGATTGAGGCGGTAAGTTGAGATTAATGTTTGATTAAATTTGAATAAATGAAAATAAAAAAGTTTTAGTTGGGGTAGATTTATGAAAGTGAGAAGCTTGCTTTTGATATGTTTATAGGCACGAGTTATGTCTTATAAGATTTGCGAAGTAGAGGTGCTGTTACAGACAATGTAACACGAAATAATGTCATGCTTATGATATAATGGAAATCTCGAGAGAATTTTCGTCCTCTAGTGGACACGAGGACGAAATGTAAATATTTGTAAAGCTGTGTGAATGTCTAGGGGGTATTTTGTGCTTGTGAAAGTGTGATGGGTGATATATAAATGTTAAATGTAGGTTGATATATGTGGCATTAATAATCCACTATAGTTGCAGTTGATTTATCACACTGGACTTGAGTATTATTGAGCATAACGTGAATTTTATTTAGACTATTATTCATCTATTGTTTAAATACATATATATTATATTCTTATATATATATATATGTGTGTACCGTTAGAGTTAATCGATATCATTCAATTTAAAAATCACAGTAGGAAATAAAAGAGAAATTGATTGAAAAAGATAAAAAGGAGGGAATAAAAAAAAATTTGAATGAGATTTAAACGAGATTTTCATCGTTTCCACTGTAACTGGGATTTAGTTGTAGAGATTAGGTTATTTTTATTTTATACACTTGTTTTTTTATACTATATGAAACTTTCTAATCATTTCTCTAATAGACACTTTAATAATAAGCTATTAATAGATTTTAATAGAAACGTTTTTTATTTTTTTTTTTATTTTTCAAGAGAGTATTTATGATGATTTTTGCACTCATGTTTTAATACATGAATAATATATATCCTGATTAAAATACGTTATGCTGGGGAAGAAGAAAATTTCATTGAAGTTAACAGCTGAAGATTAAATTGATAAGAAAAAAAAAAAGTAGAGTAAAAATGAAAACTGTAAAGTCTTAAACGTGTATGAATTTTTGACAAATAGTGAAAAATATGAAAAAGTTAAAAGGCTTCTGAAAAAGTTATCAAAAGCGTGAAAATTCGTTCTGCATAAAAGATTGAATCCAAGTGATGTGTGGTCTTGGAATACATATATATTTATATAGATGCATGTGCATGTACAAAGTCTCGGCCAACTTTTGAAAAAATCGATTTCGGAGGTGTATACACGCAATACGATGTATATAATAAAACGTACCATATAGGTCGAGTATAAGCGCTATTATTTCTAAAATAAAAAATATTGCATTCATTAAAAAAATTTACTTAACAAGAAATAAAATAAAAAAGTTCGAGAGCTTGTGAATTTGATTCTGACGAATAAATTATATGGAAAATAATTGCGGTAGATATTAATATTAATAATTTGAATATGTTTAATATTTAATATTTAATATTTTTTTTTCGTTAAATAGCAGTGTCAAGAACAAGCATTTGAAAATTTATTTACGTATAAATAACACGATATATCTGCAATGCAGAAGAATTAGACCAAGTGTGTACACAACTGACTTGCTATGGAACGAACGTAAATTCAAGTAAAACTTGTGAAAAGTTCAGATCTTGATCGTGTCGCAACAACACAGCTTAAGTTTATATTCTATATATATAATATATAGACGTATTATAGTGGGTTAACTTTTAAAAGATCCAAACTATGACGTCAGAATTCGATCTCGTGTCTAACAATTTACATATATGTAGCATACGATTCATTTAGTATATATAGATATATATATTTTGTAATTTTAATCACGGTATAAAAGGTAAAGGCCAAACCAAAGGAGGATAAGGAAACGAGAACGATAAGCGGGTAATTATATATGTATGTGCTTTAATATGTAGATATGGTTTAATTGCTAATTCGATAATATTGTGTATTACATTCGCTGTCGGCAAATTACAATTTCTTTACCTACAGCATTTTTCGTTCTTAATACATATTTATGTTATCTATACGTGAGTCTAGTCGTTGCCATTTGAATTTATATTGAATCATTTAAAAATTTATTCATTTTTTGCTCGCTCGAATTCAATTATTGGATATTTAATTATTTTCGGTTCTATGAATATTTTTTTAACAGATCACTTGTCGTATTAATTGCATATAGAATAATTTAAATTGGATAGTGAAATTATCCTGTTGAACAATACGATAAAATTTATGGGATTATTTAAAAAAAATTTAAAAAGAACTTCACTAATAAAATTTTTTTTTTCAAGTAAATAATTTTGCAAGTTGATTAGTAATGCAGTGAGATATAATTTTCTGATAATTATTATCTAATTAGTTAGTGATATTTATGGCAATCGAAGTAATTGATTCGTTAAATATTAAATGGCGATGGATAAAATTAATGGAAATATATAAGTGTAATTAATAATAAAAAAAAAAAAAAAGATTTATTGAACAAATCACTTGAGAAAATGATTTACCTTCATTGTATACCGGATACTTTAGATTACACTACTAATATGTCTACGATGACAACCGCAATTTTATGAAGCTATTTATCAACGGCTTAAATGCCGTGCAAACATAAACCAATAAGATGTAAAACTTTATAATTCTTCAATTAAATTTAGATTTTTTTACAGGCACAAGAAATTTTTTATCACCTCAGAATTACTTTTATATCAAGTAAAAAAAAATTCTAATTTGTTGAATCTAACAAGGCCCCTTAATTAATATTATTAATCAATTTTTGAAATAAAAACCTATTAATTCTTTTAATTTCACAATTAAAATAATTCTAATGTCTCGAAATAAATATGTCAAAGGCGTGTAATTATCACCGTGTTATTAAATTTAAAATTACTATTCAGTAAATTTTTTTTTATTACATATCGATAATTTAAATCAACCATTTTAAATCACGTTTCACGTATCTTAATATTTTTTATCTATCATCAAATACTGAATACTAAATTGTAATTTAAAATATTGTATACAATAATAATAATAATAATAAAATAAAAATATAAATTATTTTTCAAAATTATAGGCACGCGGATAATACCGCGATCTGTACGTGTAGAGTCACGCTAGTCGACTGCATACAATACGATTACATGGCTCGAGCAACCCTTGTCCCCACCAGCCAAAGTTGCCACCACTTTGCGCTTTCCTACTATATACCTCTTCATCCTCATCTTCATCCTCTTCCTCTTCCTCTATCTCACCCTATACTTTTTACTATCTAACTCTTTTTATATCGTGCTATTGCACACAGAGCGCGTGTTCATCCCCATCAACCCTTATATGCCCACGAGAAAATATACATACAGTGGTGGCAAGTCTTATCACTCTCGCCTTCATAGCTCATGCTCGCCCATATCCCTTATCTTTATCCTGATCCTACGAGTCAAATAGTGACCATGATTTTTTTCCTAAGAGAGGGAGTTTTATTCCCTCACACGTCGTGTCAGGTATCAATCACACCCTAGTTGAAAGATAATTTTCACAATCTAATCGCAAATGCGACAACGTTTCATCCTATTAATCTTCTTTCAGCTTTTAATATTTCATGGCTACCACCGTTTTTGTGTAATTCAATATTTTAAAATATCAGATAATATTTTTAAAAATCCAATGTAAAAGTCATTTTTTTTATAAGAGTCTTATAGAAATTACAGACGAGTTTGTAATGAAAGTATAATAGCATTTAAATTTATAATACGAGATATTCATGTTAAAGTTTATTGGATAAATGTTAAGTCAAGAGAGTCACATCAAGAGTGAATGTTGTGTGTATTTGTAGGGTGTACTCAAGCGTAGAAAATCAGATTAGTCACACGGTAGTCACTTTGGACAAAATACTGTATACATAAAGACACAGGGCAGTGGGTTAATTATTCGTCTTGCTCGTGATTTCGTTTTAACGGCTTCTATGTAGACTCTGTGTTGATTGTATTACAAACAAGTATGTGTGCTATGTATGTTTATGTGTGAATGGGTAAATGTTCAAGGCTTAATGTCAATTAAGCTTTGGAAAAATTTCACTTACTTTGCTACAATTTAATACATAAGCAAAAATGATTATATTGAGCTGGTTTTTCAAAATAAGTTGTCTACTGGAAAGGTACACTGTAAAAAGAGCGGTGTTAAAAATGGACTCATTTTAACTCCGCCCGGTGTAAAAATGAAATTACACCGGTGTAGGAGGAGTAATTCACCGGTGTTAAAAATACCGGAGTTAAAGTGGGGTAACCGGTGTAAAAATGGAGTAGAACCGGTGTAAAAGCGAGGTAATCGGTGTAAAAGCGGAGTAATATCGGTGTAAAAGCAGGGTAACCGGTGTAGAAGCGGGGTAAACTGCGTCTGCTTGGAGAATCAACTTTAAAGATTATAAAACACAAAAAATGCTAGTTTTTTAATGAAAATTAATAAAAAATATGATCTATTAACAAGTATAGTGATCGAGTAAGTAAAAATATTCACAAAGTAAAATATTTTAACACCGGTCTAGAATATTTACACCGGCAGCGGCGTCATTTTAACACCGGAGAATTTGTTTTAACACCGGTTTAGAATATTTACACTGGCGGCGGCGTTATTTTTACACCGCTTTCGGTGTTGAAATTTAACACCGCTGATTTTAACACCTACGCCGCTTGGACTTACCCCGGTGATTTTTTACAGTGTAGATCTCGCAAGCGTACTCTGTTGTTATTTTTATTTTTAGCTATATTCTTCAAAATTTCACAAAGGAGCTCTTGATTAATTAAAAAAAGTGCAAAGAAGTGTGCATGATGGTACTCAGGATAGAAATAAAATAATTAAAAGAAAATGCTATTGAAAAAATTTCTCAAGTCGCAATGATGAGATTCTTTACTACTTGAAAACTTCAATGGTACAATGCGATGGTTCTCGTAAATATTAAACAAATTCAAATACTACAGCCTTTGATGCCTTATTACTCGACTTAATTTTTTTTCACTCCAGTTTAATTCTCCCGCATTATGTATCATAATAATTTATAAAAAGTTTACGGAGAAAGAAAGTTTCGTGCTTTCAACACAAGACGGGAGGACGAACAATTTCGTAGTAGTGACAAACATGATAAGCTTACGGTAACAAATCAAATTTTTATGATTACAAATGAAATTATGTCGTGATTAAGAAATCGATTGGTTGAGAAACCACTTATGTAGGCATTGAGTGTAATAGAACATCAAAAGTATATATTCGCATTTTAATTTAAAATATAAAGTTTCGTGATATAACTTTTACTGTTCGTATTTTCTCCAACAATTTCCTCGATCTACTATAATACATCTTCTGGGTTTTGTTATTTCATTCTATTTTTCCCTTGGGATGACACCATCGGAGAACTAGTATAATATAAAACCAGGTAATAGAGGGGGTGGGTGGATAGGTGGTATTTTATATATGCAAACATGGCACAGTGACATTACTGCCGTCGACAAAATGAGCTCTTCATCTCGCCAATAAAGCTTACTAAATTTACATCAATATTTGCGCAAGCGCTCAATATATATATGTACATATATATATTTTTTTTGTTTGACGTATAGTTTTAATGTAGAACAAATTGGACTGAAATAAAAACAAATCATTGTATATGTGAGAATGTTTTTTTTTTTTTTTAAATTTCCCGCTATAAAATTTGAAAATTTAAAAAAAAAACGCAAGTTATTGGTTTTGTTCTGATTGTCGAAAATCAAGTTTTAATCAAATCTCGACGTTCCGCGGTCGTAGAAAGCTATTACTACTATTATTGTATGAATGTCCACATGTGTGTGTGTGTGTAAGTTAATTTTGTCGTACGATATCTTTAAAACGAATGAACCGAACTTACTTGGCCGTAATCGAAAGGGCTCATCAACACTTAGGTTTGATCAGATTTCGAAATCGATCGGTTAAGTAGTTTACGAGTTATACGAAAAATAAAAATAAAAAATTTGGTTTTTGAAGTCTTTTTCGTATAACTTGTAAGCCGCTCGACCGATTTGCTTCAAAATTCAATCGAAGCGAAGTCTCAAATGTAATTCCGATCATCGCAAAGACGTGCAAATTGATCGAATTCTTCCAAAGATATTTTAAATTTTTCAAAGATAATTTAAATTTTTTACTTAAAGATTTTTTTTTTATTAACAAGTTTTACAAGTGATATTATTTTTATAAGACATTAAGTTTTGCTCGTGTGTATATACGAAATAATAAAATTCGCGCGCACACCAAATTTAGTGAGCTATAAAATAACGTCATAAAAATATCATACTGCTGGTTTATGAATAATACAGTAATTAAAGTTTTTTTTATTAGATAAATTAAAATTTTTGTTTCTAAAATTATGACTGCAATTAATAAATAAATTAGGGCTGTGCGAATCTTGTTCGAATCGAATCGAGTCGAATAGTTCGAAAGATTCGAATAGTTCGAAAGATTCGAATAGTTCGAAAGATTCGAATAGTTCGAAGGATTCGAATAGTTCGGAAGATTCGAATAGTTCGAAATTGTTTTGAATCTTCGATAAATAATATTATTGCATCTAAGAAATTTAGTATTTATGGCTTTATTCAATCAAAAAACTATTAGGGGAACCTGGGGCACGAGAGCCCCCTTCAAAAATTAGGTAAATTTTTTTTTTAATGTTTTTATCATATTTTAGACTAATATGTGGGGTAAAATGGACCACTCAAAGAAAATTGCAACAAAAAAATTATTTTTTTTATTTTCCGTTTAGTGAATTTTTTTAAGTTGTCCATTTTACCCCACATATTGGCCTAAAATATGATAAAAACATTATAGAGGCAATAACTTGACGGTAAATAAAAAAAATGTTCTTTTCTATATGTTTTTAGAGAGTTCTTTTGAACTATTTGGACCTTTCGAACTATTCGAACATCTCGAATAATTCGAAGTTTCGAGTATTCGCACACCCCTAAAATAAATCTTTAAGTAGCGAAAGAAAATAATTAAATGAATACTGAGTAAGATCACGTCAAGTGGACCCCCTATTTTCCACTTGATCATGAAAATTAAGTTTATGTATTTTTTTCTTATGTAGTCACTATGAAAAATTAAACCCTCAAACGATTTTTCAAAATTTTCATTTTAACAACAATTTTTTTTACAATGAAAATTTTAAGTACTTTTAATTAAAAAATAGATTCCAAAACAACCGTTAAAGATAAATTAATGAAATTTTCAGGATTTATTGTCAAATATCTATATTTTATAAAAATATTGATAGCTTGAAATAATTTATTTATTATCCTATTGTTAATTAACTTTTAAGTAAACAAATGAAAATTTCATTGACTTCTCAGTCAACAAATGAAGTTTTTTTTTATGGGTTACATGCATTATTTATTAAAGTTTGAGATCCCGAAAGAAAATTTCACTGCCCGCGATTAGTTTAAACAATATGAATTTATTTATCACCGCGCGCCGGTCGCTGAACGCTCTCAATACAGTGCGCGGCCGAGCTTCTCAGGCTCTATTGCAGCTTTGGTCCGTCATAATTCAAAGTAATATTTAAAAATATTATAACTGAACAAATTTTTTTTTTTTTTTAACAATATCATGAATAATACAACAAAATAATTTTTTATTATTAAACTGAAACAGGGAAAACTAACGAATAATTAAACTTAATTATTAATTAATAATAATTTTTTTTTTTTAATAATTTATAAATTATTATTAAGTATTTATAGATACATTAATTATTCATTAAACAATAATCAGGGAAAACTAACTAATAATTAAGTTTAATTGTTCAATTATTAGTTAGTTTTCCCTGATTATTGTTTAATGAATAATTAATGTATCTATAAATACTTAATAATAATTTATAAATTATTAAAAAAAAAAATTATTATTAATTAATAATTAAGTTTAATTATTCGTTAGTTTTCCCTGTTTCAGTTTAATAATAAAAAATTATTTTGTTGTATTATTCATGATATTGTTAAAAAAAAAAAAAATTTGTTCAGTTATAATATTTTTAAATATTACTTTGAATTATGACGGACCAAAGCTGCAATAGAGCCTGAGAAGCTCGGCCGCGCACTGTATTGAGAGCGTTCAGCGACCGGCGCGCGGTGATAAATAAATTCATATTGTTTAAACTAATCGCGGGCAGTGAAATTTTCTTTCGGGATCTCAAACTTTAATAAATAATGCATGTAACCCATAAAAAAAAACTTCATTTGTTGACTGAGAAGTCAATGAAATTTTCATTTGTTTACTTAAAAGTTAATTAACAATAGGATAATAAATAAATTATTTCAAGCTATCAATATTTTTATAAAATATAGATATTTGACAATAAATCCTGAAAATTTCATTAATTTATCTTTAACGGTTGTTTTGGAATCTATTTTTTAATTAAAAGTACTTAAAATTTTCATTGTAAAAAAAATTGTTGTTAAAATGAAAATTTTGAAAAATCGTTTGAGGGTTTAATTTTTCATAGTGGCTACATAAGAAAAAAATACATAAACTTAATTTTCATGATCAAGTGGAAAATGGGGGGTCCACTTGACGTGATCTTACTCATACTGTAAGTAAAAAATATAGAAATTCGTTTGTTCAAAATGTGTTGAATAAATGCAATTAGTTGAGAGTAATACAAACGGAGCAAAAATATTGATTGGTTTATAAAAAATATGCTGAAGAAATTGTAGTTCGATCATACATTTTGTTTATCGAATTCATATTTTTATTTTTTCGTATACTGTATTTACATTTAGGGGTATAGATTTTATGTTATTTAGTTTATTGCTTTTTTAAAATCAAATTTTTATACTGTAGAATTTCATGAGAAGATATCGCTTCAGAAAGAAAAGTTCAAAAAGATATATGGCAGATGATAATATTATTTTATGAAATGGTAATTTAATTGACAAAGTTATTAGTCAAGAGAACTGGGTTATTACAACAGTAAGTTAAAATTAATGCTAATTTAATAATTGCCATTTTAATAGCATAAGTTTTGAGCAGACGGAACTTTGAACTTAAAAATATTTCTTTATTTTTAAATTATTTAATAAAATAAATGTTTTCTCTCTTTTAATAAGCACTGTAATTTTATTTTAACACCGTAAAAAATTGGAAGTGAATTCTCAGGGTAATCACACAGAAAAAGATTCTTTTGACCCAAAAAACTTTTATTTGCCGTAAGAAATTTTTTCATTATAAATTAAAAATGATTTTCCTGAAGCGAGGAACAATTTTTTGAGGTGAGAAATTATTTCTAATCCTCATGAACTCTTTATTTTCATTTCATAATTCAAAATTTTTTTCGCGCCAAGAAATCCTTTTTTTCAGTCACTCGTAGTTTCGGAGTTTTCACTCCGCATACGGAATTTTTCCAGCGGAATAATTTCGGAGTGATCTAGATTTTATCTAAATTCGCGTTCATTCCGCAAATTTTTTACAGTAAATATTTGAAATTTTTTTAATAAAATAAAATTTTTCTTATTCAGAAGAAAAAAAAAACTGTCTTGTAATTTATCATTTCATGTAATAAAGTATGAAAGATTTTAACGTTGATATATGAAGTGTAATCCTTGATAAATTGCCGAACTTTATTCAGAAGCGTATAAAAATATTTTATAAAACTTCTTTATAATGTTTAATTTTTGTACATAAATTAACATTTAAATTTTTGATGAACAGAATTTAAGAGGAAAGAAAAATTCATATCGAAGAATCTAAAATTACTGACATTGAAAAATTAAATGTAATTTTTCGAAAAAAAAAAAAGTTTAATTAATTTCCAGATCATTGAAGTATGAATAAAAAGTTTTAATGTTCGTAATTTTTGTTATACTTTTTTCAATGCTGCTGTATTCTTTATATATATTTACGTTTTTCATAAGTTATTTTAAGCTTCTCGCTATAAAAATTTAAAATGTAAAAAGAAGTCTTATTGGTTTCGACAATAAAAAGTTTGAAAGAAGGCTATTAGATACTCAATACGATAAGATTTATCATTTGATTCGATAACTCGACTAGCGAGCCGGAAATTACAAGGAAACAATACAGAGAAACTCGAATTCATATCTTTTACTATAATGGCCTTTTTATTTCCCGCTTCAGCCATTTGTTCTTCACCCAGTTAAAGTCTACGAACATTTTAAGGAATCAGAAAATAGTGATTTTCATAGATCGATAAAATTCACTATTTCTTTTGATGACTTGGTCACAGCGGAAATTATATCAAAGGCAAAGAAGCTCAATCATACATTTTTTATCATTTTTTTTTGTTCTACTTTTTCCTTTATTTTTCAAGTCTTACCCCTATCTAATAGTAAATCAGGGTCAAGATTTTTACGACCAAAACTCAAGAACACTCGAGTACACTTTTCTTAAAACAATAGTTTATTTTTCGCTCTATTTGTTTGTCAACTCGTAGACCAATAACTATTTTTTGAATTTTTGTTTCCCATAACTAAATCTACTAGACCACAAATTAAATAATTTATCCCCCTACTGCACCCCACATTACCAATTAAAAATACTTTTATAAGTTCTTGTATATATTTTAATTGATTCTGTGTTTAGTATTTTTTTTCCATTTCCCTTTATGAGCATTTCCCTTATAATCATTCTGTACATCTCGACAAATATGAATTACCATAATAATAAATACATTCTTCCTTTATAAAATACAAATTCTTTGCCAAGCAATAAAATACTTGTTCAATAAAAAAATGAATGATAGTAAAAGCAGCAGACAAAAGACAATTGTTATATTTTCAAATAAACAATTACGTATTAATAAAAAATATTTATGAGTGTGAATGTAGCTGACAATTGGCAATTTTAAAAATTTCCCAAGTAGCACACTTGACTGTGACATCTATAAGATGTCAATTTTTAGGCTGTTTTTGACACATCGATGACATCAAAATGTTGAAAAAACGATCAGAAATTTACATCACCAAAAAATATCTGCTTAATAGACAACACAAGTGATGACAAAAAGTAAATTACAAATAATGGTCTAATAAATCACTATCTAAATGACTTTTTAAGGCGGAAAAAAGAAGACAAGTTTCCTATGACTCCTAGAACCAACACCTGTACGTCTTATTTATAGAAAAAATCTTAATTGGAGACAAAAAAAATTAAATGTAAATAGAATTAAAATTAAAAAATGCGTATTTAGATAGTTTAAAAATCGGTAGGCGCATTTTGTTTTTAAAAATAATTTTAAAAAATTAATAAATTGTCTCATGTCTGCTATAATCTTACTCATAAATAATTTTGATAAACGCACATGGACTTTTCAAATTTACTGCGCATTGTTTCGATAATTTTTCTTGATAATGTAAATGTATAATTTGTTAATGAAAACAAAAAAATTATTGAATGTCACGATTATCAGTATTACAATAATGGCCCTTACCTTTTTGTTTAAAAAGCTGTCGATATTGCGGCATTCCATTTTCAACTAACCATTGATCAGCTTCAGTTAAGTCACCATTGTTGCTGTTTCCAGCAGCTAGCATTAAAAGTTTACCAAGTGACAGCACCATGGATAGGGCCAAAAATATTCCCGACAATACCGTAGACCATCGTGCCATTGCTCAGGATCGATCTTCATCTGTAAAAATAATAAACAAAAAAAACTATTAAATTATCAACTCTATCTTCAGAATTCAAATGATAATATTTAAATATTCATAAATCATAAATTAATTAAATATATAATTTATTCATTATTCAGTATCACATTTCATGAAACTAAAAGCACATTCATTTAAATCCGATATCTCTTGTTGCATTTAATTAATTTATTAATTTTATGTAAATAAATTTACTCTATTTCATCTTCTGTACTTTTTAAATTAAGAGGTTATTTTTTTTTTAAATTCCCTAAATAAAAATGTAATTATTTGAACTTTAAAAATGATATCTTACCACATTTTTAGGTGCTAATTAATTTAAATTTGTTTTTTTAAATTTAAATATTAAATTACAGTAGTTTTGATGGTTTGTTTAGGTTTAGAGAAAAGGTTGTTGATGAACGGACATAAACACAAGCAGACAGAATGCACATAGCGGCTAATTTACACTGACACTGACATTGATATAATTGTATTCATTTTTTTTTAACAGTTAATTTATGAGAGTAATATCTGTCAATGAATGAAAAAATTTCATTACTTTGATACTCTACGCGGTTAAATATTGTTTGTTAGGTAATAATTAAGTTATGAGTAATGATTGTGTGATATTTAAAGTGTTTGTCTATCGAAAACCGAAAACAGAGCACTGTTTTTATAAGTATGACGAAACGGGTGATATGCTAATGTTTTTCCGACACCGAACTGACATCTAGGAGGGAAATTTAAAATGATTTTTGTCGGTAAAATATTTAATGTTGGTATTGCAGAAAGAAATAATTATCTAATAAAAATTTTTAAAATAAACCCTGATAACACGAGTTGGTCGTGAAAAAGTTGGACATTCATTAGCCCTGATAGTACGAGTTGCTCGTCAGAAAAGTTGACGGCACTAGTTGCGCGCCATTTGTCGACATCTTGTCGACAACTGTCAGCTTGTGCAAGTGTTGCCGACGACTTGGCTACGAGTTGCTCAGCATCTTGTCGACAATCTACTGCTGCAACCTGACGACAAGATGCTGAGCAACTTGTGGCCAAGTTGTTGGCAGCATTTGCACGAGCTGAAGGTTGTCGACAGGTTGTCGACAAGTTGCTCGGAAAGTTGCCGTCAACTCATGGAAATGCTGACTGTTGCGGCCAACCTGCCGACATATTGCGGCAGTAGATTGTCAACAAGCTGCGGGCAACTTGGCTATCAGGGAGTTTCCGACCAACTTGACGACAAGTTATCGACAACTTCAGCTTTTACAACTTTAGGCTACAAGTTACTGCCAACTTTCTCAGAAAGTTGGCGCCAGTATGAAGCCGCAACTGGAATGCAAATTTCTGAGAAAGTTGAATGCAAACTTACCGTCAACTTTCTCAGAAAGTGATCGTCAACTTATTGAATTTCCAACTTTTGCCACCAACTTTCTCAGAAAATGTCTATCAACTATTGGAGGTACCAACTGTTGGCGGTCAACTTAGTGTCCAGTTGCGGCTGCAAGTTTCTCGTCAACTTGGCTATCAGGGTATAGAAAACAAGGACTTTTTCCCAAATGTCAAAGCTCAACCAACAGTCAAATTATGCAGCAAAAATTGACCGATGAAAACTCTAGATGATTAACATTTTAAGTCAAAAATTGAAATGAAACATTTGACATCTTGATGAGGTATAGTACGCATAAAAAAATTTTGCTCTCCTCTTACATATGAATTTGACGTGAAATAGCAGCTTTAATTTCACGTCAAATTTGTTTGTTATTTTACGTTTGAGAGATCTAAAAAGTTGGACTGAAATTTTTTATATATACTGCATCATCGAGATGTCAAAAGTTTCATTTTAATTTCTGAGTTTAAACTCTGGTTTCCTCGGTTATCGCCTGAGAAAATCCATAGAAAATCAGGACTTGGAGAAAAAATAAATTTATCTTTTACTGTATTTTAATTTGCTGGAATTTTTTCACCCATTGAGGCCGTAGTTTTGATCAAGATCGCCGTCTGAGATTCACAGAAAATTCATAAAAAATTTATGAAAGCCAGGACTTTTCACCATCTAAGAAAATCTATAGAAAAACAAATTCGCCATTTTCTTTTAGATTTAAGATCTACGGTTGCTAAATAAAAAATCAATCTGAGTCATCGGGATCTAGATCATCAATACACCTGCGTCATCGGGATCTGTGTAATAAACATCCGCTCAAAAGCAAGAATTTAAATTTTTAGATACAGGTTTGGTGAAAAATTGTATGCACACCACCAAGAAAGGGAGTCATCTCAATTCGCGTGTTTGCCACCCTCGCCTTCGGTTCAATTAGTAAATTACACATGCGGGTTGCATTGTCCGACTTTTCTCCTTAGGTATATAATACACCATTAGTTGAAATACGTCAATCAGATCAATGCAATTTCGGAAGATTTTAAATCATAGGGTTTTTTTTTCCTAGAGCAGAAAAAACGTCTAGTATCTAATCAGTAAATTAGATTATGACTTCTTGGTAATCCTGTTGGTAGGTTTCAATGCAGGCAATTAAAAAAAATAACTAATAGCCTGATAGACAGTCCTCGCCTTCATCCGGAATTATATTGTTTAGTCTCCAATCTCACAATAAACTATCAATAGTTTTCAATCATATTTTCTAATCAGGACAATTGTCAGCAATTTCATTGATCAAATAGTTATTATTATTATTATTATTATATATGAAAAAATAGTGTTTTTACCATAAGTTAAACTAAAACCAATGAAAATTTTTAAAGTTTAATATTCGAAATTATTATAAATGTATAATATAAAATGAAAATTTATTAAATTGGATTGTCAAGTAAATTAATAACAGAAAAAATGTAAAAGAAGGCTGCGTTAGCGGTTAAATAAAATAAGCGAATCCAAGTTAGCAAGACATCGCGACTCCAAAAGTTGGATTATGTCTCGACAAAAGTCTTCTTGCGTCGTCTTGAGCTCGTGGTGGCGTCTTTTGTCGCGTCACCGCGTGCGTCAATAGCAATAGCCGCGACCGAGTTCTCAGCAGCCGGACTTGTTAAAGCAAAGCTACGACCGAAGCGTAAAAGTACAAACTACATGACACTTTACGATCGTTTTACAAGTACGACACCTCGTAGAATCTATAAAGTACTTAGCTCGTATAAGTATTTATACTGTTTGCTCAATCCACAAAAAAAAATTTATTTTATTGACATCTGAGATAGAGCCGGCGAGCGTGAGCTTCGACCTGTCTCCAAGTCTTCTCGCAAAAGGTATCCAGACCGGGCCATTGGACTCATTCATTGGCTTGACCTCGATGCAGTTAAACGCTTAGTTCCTTTTTTCATTTATTTATTTATTTTTTATCACTCTTCTCAGCAACTGTTTAAGATAAGACATATTAGAAAGTGTCGTATTTGTTGTATGTACTTGCATATTTTTTTTTTTTTTATTTTTCATTTATCAAATTAAGTAAAAAAATGTTCACGCTAAATTTAAAACAAACATAGCCATCCATCAGTATCCAATAAAATTAGTTACAGAGAGAAAGAATTTCTCGCTTGAAAGTAAATATTCTTGAATTATTTGAAAACCTCAATTTTATTGGATTAAGTAAAAATCATCTCTAATCAAGACGAATTTTCTTGGCTCAAAAAAATCTTGACTTGATTCCCGAGAACGTTCGTCTACAAAAATATTTTCTTGACTCGAGATATCTTTTCTGTGTATAAATATTAATATTTTAATAAATGACAGCCCATAAAATTTGGGATATTAAAAATGACAGTTATGGCTTAATCATGCGGTAAAAGCTGGTATGCAGCAGTAAGCAGCTATGGTTAATCGCGGTATTTTTTTAAATGATAATTAAATCAAAGGAGCGTCAATTATGTCAATGCGACAGCTGGACTGTGTGTAAACAGCGTGATGAGTTAAAGAAGCGGTGTTATGAGCAGACACGAATAAAACAGCTCGTATCACACACGACGTACACTGCGGGCGTGACGATATGTGACAGTTGAGAACATGAACAAGAAAAAGACATGCCCAATACCATATGTTGTGTTTACAGTCTGTTAACTACATCTTTTACCAATGATTAATTCTCTTCTCATTTCATCTTGTTCACTCGTACTCGGTTGTCTCCTCTTTTACCGATACTATTAAATGTCACTAGATATTCCGGTTTTTCATTGGCATCAATCAATTTAAGTGTATAATACCACCTATGATGCTACTGTTTCTTCCACAGCTACCACTCATTATTATTATCATCTGATGATGATGACACTCTGTGGTGTATATCTCGGCTTTTCTTCTTTGCACATTGGCATCTCGACAATTTAACTTGATCATTAAACTCTCATGGAATCTGTTTACAGCTATAAAATAACACTTTCAAAGTTTTCTCAGCAATTTCACAAACAAATGTTTCCCTTATCAATTACTCATTTTTTAAATTTTTTAAATTCATTACTTTTTTTTTTTATTTCTTCCTTTTAATTAAAGTCCCGGAAAATATATTTATTTTTAACTCAGCAGAATTTTTGCATGCAGGGAATTTTTTTTTAAAGAATTTCCGTGTGGGTTTCAAGTGCGAAAGTTGATAAAAAATTTTGTTCTGTGGGCGAGTAGCCAACAATTGTAAAAGCTCGCTTGCACTTTTTTAACAGCACGCTTATCTTTGGCGATATCCCACCCTCTCGTGGTTACACACCAGTATAAACAGAGGTGATCGAGGTTTAGGTCGTAATTTAAATGATGTTCATAGTATATATTTATATTCCTCATACTATACTAGTATCAGTTACACATGCACACACGCACACACATTTAATATCTTATGCAGTGCACATTGTACGTGTGTTCTTTGCACACGTACTTACCCCTGTCTAGTCACATACTTTACGATCCTCTAAATATGGTCACGAACATGGAGTAGTACCACAACTCGGCACACCAACTTGTCTTTTGACACTGGAAAATGTTTATTCAGTACGTTATTAATATTTTATATAAGTATTATATATTATTTGCTGTTTGTAAATATATTTATGTGTTTATATTATTTACTGTGCTGTTTATTATTCATAGATCCGACGAAATAATTTTTTTTCTGTTTGAATAATGAATGAAAAAAAAAGCAGTGATGTAGCAGCCTAGTTAAAGTTGGACTTTCTCAAAGTGATGATAGTACTTTTTTACAAGATACTTCAAGAGAGCAGAGAGCTATGAAATAACTAAATAGCAGCCGGTGATTTGTCTTTCTCTATATAAATGATCGATTCCTGGGTAAATGATGCATTTATAATAGTCGAAAGAAAAACAGGTGAAAGGCAGTCTGACGAATGTGCTTGGAAGCTTGGTTTCTTGGTTACTTGTTAAGTCGGTTGTTGCTGAATGCTGAAGACTCACATTGAGACTCGTAGCTTACAGCTTATAGAATAAACTTACAGGTGCTGGGCTGGATAACCCCTCTAGAAAAAATATATTAAAAATACATCTAAAATATATTTTTAGTACCCAAATTTTTGCCGATTTTCATATATATTTTAAATTTAATTTAATTATATTAAAAGTGTCTTAGATATATAAAAAATACATGTATGAAAATATAAAAAACATAAAATATAATAAAAATATATTTTTTTTAATATTGTCATATATATTTTTTATATATTCTGATATATTTTTAAAATACTTGAATTACATTTAAAATATATATGAAAATCGGCTAAAGTTAGCTATTAAAAATATATTTTTTGTCCATAGTTTATATATATCTATATATTTTTTATATTTTAACAGATATTTTTTTTATAAATTTTTTTCATGGGGAAAAATACTCAAGAGTGCAGAATAATAGTTACTGCAGCATCACAAGAGTGCCGTAATAATTTTTTCTGCAGGTGTACGAATACAGATCTCGTAAATTATCCGCGGATGTAGAACTCATTGAGTAGCGGGTGAAATCCTTGCTCTTTTTCGTGTCAATCCAGCCGAGTCCTCGATTATTATTTTACTTGTTATCGCATCTAAAATAAAATAAAATATATTATCACTTAAACCGGTAAATTAATATTACATATATTATATATTCAGTATTTATTTATCTACTTCTCTTATTGCTCTGCACTTATATTTTTTAATATAAAGTAAATTAAATACACGTGTGTCGTCTCGATGATTTAACTATTAATTTTATAAAAACTATTTGAAAGAAATGTGGAGTTGAATAAAATTATTCATAAGCGTTAAAACGTCAGTGCATAATTAACCTCGATTGAAAAATTTGACTAAGGGCCCCTGAGTATAGGTTGCAAATGAAAACCAAAAAAAAAGTAAATAAATAAATAATAAATAAACCCGGTCAATCATAACAAAATTGTACGTTATTGGTCGTCTTGTAATTTATATTTTTCAACGGCACTTGATTTGCTTGGGATCCACGAAATTTTTACGGTGCAATAATTTTAAGAACTTGAATATCAGAGTGGTCTTTCAGAGGCTGCACCACCTGCATTAATCGATCCCAATTGCCGAGAGACCGTAACTCTACACAAATGAATAACCAGAACAAGTATAAAGAGAGTAAAAACGTTAAGTCAAGAAATTGGATAATATAACTGATCGAGGAATAAATAACCGATTACGTTAAGTCTTATCTTTTTCACGGAACCGATCTGCGGTTCTCCACCAGAAGGAATAACAACATAATAATAATGGTAATAATGAATAATAAAACTAAAAAATGTAATATACAAAGAATGATATTGGGTGCGAGTTAATGTTGATGCAAAGATACAGGCAGGAGGTGGCCTAGAAACCAGGGTAGTCATTCTAAAACACTTAGTACTTAAATATTAACGCTTGAGGTGTCTTGTGTTTAAGATTCATTGGAACTAGTTATTTTTCTTTCGCTTCATCTTGATGTTCAACTTAAATTACTTGAATTACTTTTCTTGTGGTAATTTTTGTTGGTTGTTGTCAGTCAGTACGATTATACTGGCAATGATAATGATAATAGTCGAGCGTATGTGGTGCGGTCACTTGTGGTCCAAGTGATGTAGAATGGATAGGAGGAGTAGCTGAGTCGTTGGTCGCTGGAGAAGAGTTGGAGGAGAGTTCGTGCTGGGGAGAGTATGGTATGGTGTTGTTGAATATAGGAGTTAACTTGGGAAATGGGAGCACGTTTGTGAAAGTAGGAAGGGGAGGCTATAGCCAGACCGACAGTGCTCCGACTGTCTCAGTCGTTCGTGAACCTCGAAGGACGACAGAGGTCGAAGAGGGCACGTTTCCTCCTCTTCTCGCCTTTCTCCACGTCCTTGCTCTTGAACACTACGCTGACTATCGACCAAGTCCACGACCACGATCACGACCACGACGGCTACTGCAACTGCTACTGCTGCTGTATCAGCGATTTTTTTAATCCAACACTTAAACCGTGTGGGATCTTTGGTACTGAGAGAACTAACCGAGGTGCAGTGCCTTTCTGTTGTTAGACTGCTTCCGCAATCTTACGAGCACCAGTAGGAAGATCACCACGTGAATCAACTTGGGACATTTTCTTGCAAGAGAAATTCGCCATTTATACAAAATGCGCTATTACATACTCGCTGGGGTCTTTTTTATTTCCTGTCTTCAAGGTCAGTTTTATTTTATTTTACATATTATCTTATCACTTGTTTACAGCGTGTTGATATCCCGTATATTCCGTAATTAATAATAATAATTATAGTAAAAGTTTATTTATTTATTTAGCCGTTAAAAAATAAAAAAGGGTTGATATATTCAGAGCTAAAGATTCGCATGAAGATCCCATCTTACAAAGTTTTTAATCCGACAGAGAGTTGAGCTGATCCTTTAGCAATTCAACTAAAAAAAAATTATCCTCATTAGAATAATCTCTGAGGGATTTTCTTCTCAGAAGTTTTATTTATTTTGTTTATTATTTGAAACAATTCGCTGGTTCGTAAATAAATAAATGTGTCAGATTATCAATTGATTGTTAAATATTTAAACAAAACCTCGATTGGTCGGTAAAAAATTAAGATCGGGGCATTGAGGCATATGATTGCACTCGAATTATGGTAGAGCAGTTCAGTCTTGCGTGCATTTATAACCGACCACTATACTCTGGCACTTGAGATAAAAGGGTCCTCGTCAGTCTCTCGAATAATCCGTCTGTTGTATTTTATTTTATACTTTTTTTAAACCTTCCACTTGATAATTCATAGTAATTATAAATATTAATTTTATGTCTACATATATGTGTATGTGTGCATAAATTAATGAGAAGATCTGACGGATTGTTTATGTGCGGTGATATTTACCGAGTAATAAAACGAAATTAAGTTTGATGGGAAAAAAAAATTAACTTGACATACAAGTATGAGTAGCAGTGAAATAAATAAAAATAAATAAACTGAAATTGATTGAGACGTAGAGATTGATTTAAAATTAACAAGCAACATGATATATTTATTTATTTATCTATCAATATCATCAATAAACTGATAATGTCAATAAGTTATTGAAACTTAATAATTCGTAAAGAAAAGAAGAATTTTTTGAACTTTGAATTGAAATAAAAATTTTATTAGGACTAGAATTTTTTCTTACCGTAAGAAATTTTTTTTTCTTTTTAAAAAATATGAAAAAAAATTTCTTGTGCCAAGAAATTATTTTTTTCTGTATATACTTGATCGAGAATCTTCGTAATGTAATTTTAATTATAATTGCTATCGTAATTTAATCATGAGAAATTTTCAATAGCCTTAAATAGATAATTAATTACACGGTATAATTAATCACTAACTGTAACACTTTTACAATATATTTCATAATTAAGTTATTGAATGGAATTTCATTAATTATTATTATGAATTATTAGTGGTAATTGAGTTATCGAATTAACGCACTATCTAATAACATTTTTTTTTATAAAGCGAGATGCGATAACTTTATTATTTAATAGAAAAAGTAAGTTAGTTTTGTTTAAAAAAAAGATGACGTGGAAAATTTAGTGATCAATGTGACGTTTTTATTAGTGGAGTAATCTTTGGATAAAAAAATAATCACCTTGGTCGTCATGCCTGGGATGTGCATGTTGGTCATTAAGATTCTATCCATTATAACACACGCGTATGTGGTCTTGGCAATAGGTTTCAATTTCTCGCTTTACCTTTTATCGTTGCGCTTATTATTCTACACATTTTATGACTATTTTTTTTTACCTTATATTATTCCCAACATTAGTGTTTATGGTTGGCTGTTTCATAACTTATTAATTTTTTATCCGCTCTTGACAATTTAATAAAATTTTGAATTTTTTTAATTATTTAAACTTGGAGTAATTAGATAATTATTTTTTTAAAAATAATAATCAAATTTTTTATCAAAGGAATTACAGCTTTCCTGATCTATTTAACTGATTGAATTTTTTTTAGATTCTACAGTTCGCATGTGATTACAGTGGATAATAATTCGCCGTGCGCACTGCGAAATATCATACAAAATAAAAAAAAATATGTGTATTGTATTTTGCAGTGCGTATACCGAATTGATATCCACATGCAATCACTCAGGCGAAGTGTAGAATCTTAAAATTATTCTGTCAATTAAGTAGATCAGGAAAGCTGTAATTCCTTTAATAACAAGTTTGAAAAAAAACTGATCTTTACACTGTAAAAAATTAGCAGAATGAACGCGGAGAAAATCCGGTGGAAATGCGAAGCGGATGACTATTTATTTATTGGTTCTCTTCGGAGTGAATTTCAGGAGTTTGATTTAATATTGGAAGTCTGGGTTGGAGTAAAATTTACTCCTAAGAGTTAATTTTAATTTCCGAATTAGAACAAATACGGATTTAAGTGAAATCCAGATCTCTCCGAATTTACTCCAAATTTTTCATAGTGTAAGTAAATTCACTATCAATAAAAATACACTGAGAGAAAAAATTTTGAGATTTTATTAAAAATAATTTTCTTAATTGAAGAAATCCGAGCTCAGTTCGAGACATGCTGATCTTATTTTTCAGAGTGCTGCAAATAAATTCGGATTTTCTTCTGTCAAGAAAATTATTTTTAAGCTTAAATATGTAAATAATAAAGCATGTAATGATTTCTATTGATTTACATCTCAAGAAACTATTATTTTTACAAATCAGTAGGCTGTAGACTATAACGACTAGACCATCATACGTGTTGGGCAACAAGATATTTATCTATTCCTAACATTCTTATAGCGAACCAGTTGTCGTAGTCTCGGTTTTAGTTTTGCTGGCTGTTCATCGTTCTATGTCGTGATAGTCACGCGTTACTGGAGATACTAGCAACTAGTAGTACAGTAGCTCAAAAGTAATGCGCTAAAAAGCTTAAGCGTTACAGTAAAAGCCACACTCTTGTGTGCCACAAGATTCTTATCAAAATAGTTTCAGTAACACTTAAAGTTGACTATTAAAAAGTAATACCAGTATTCGATACACAACTTAAATAGCTGTATCGAGTACTAAGTACTCAATCTGAGTCTATGGATACTGTAATCTTGGTAGAGTATACTTATTACTCAGTATACTATTACATTTAAAAGTAATTATTGTTATTATTATAAATGTGGTGGTGGCGGAGAGTAAAGTAAAAAAATAAGAATGAGAATAAGGATGATAATGAGAAGAAGTGGAAGTAGACTGTAAGACAAGGAGACATACAAACATGCTCGAATGTAAATTACTCATTCCCCTCACTTTAACAGCAAACCAGATTAATCGCTTAACGTTTTAGCACTTACGTATGCACGTGTTGCGATTACAAATGTAATGTGTTGCCTCTGATCGTCTGTTAAAGTTGATGGTTAATTTTTTATTTTTTATTATTTATTACTTTTTAAATAATCAAGAAGGAATTTAAGTTTAAGTGTAATATAAATTATTATTATATGCTGTATAGTTGGATATCATATGATATAAATTGTTGTAAAGATTCAAATACGGATTTATACCGGTAATATCCAGTGACATTTATACATATATGATAGCAAGGTTCTTATCACTTTAGTATGATGATTACGAGCCAGTTGCAACTAGTTTTAGATAATAATGATTACAGTTTTAAAAACTGTCTCGTGAGTCTAGGGCAATGAACGTTAGTTATTTTAAAAAGTTTGTGATCGTGGATTTAATCCGGAGTCGATTCCTGTGCGTTTATTTAATCCCCTGGAATAAAATTAACTTCGAAGGGATGTTTATTTCGATATTGAAACTACGGTTTCGAATGAATGCGAATTTAAATAAAATCGCATCACTCTAAAATCCACTGGAAAAATAAACTCCCTATTTACTCTGTATTCGGAGTGATTTTTTCAAAAACTCCGAAACTGAGTGGCTTCGGAATGAAATAAAATTTTTAATCACTGAATTTACTCCCGATTTTTTACAGTATACTGAAATTTTTTTTTAGCCATTTATTTTTTTGGTTAAAAAATAAGTATAAATAGTTTTCGAGTGATAATAATATCAGTGTCATGATAAATTAAATTTTCATGGTCTTCCTTTCACCAACCCACATATACAAGTGCACTTAAACGAGGTACAATCAATAACAAAATGATCTTTTCATCTGTGGTTTGTAGCGCGTTGATGCGGTCAATCATCTTATTCTGCGAGTAGAGTCGAATACTCGACTCAATGACAGCGTGGGACGTTATTCGTTGTTATAAACACTATTCAAACAAATACCGCCTACATAAATAGGTGTAATTACGATCGTTAAAGAGTTAAAAAAAATAACAATTGTCTTGTCTAACTCGATTGATGAAATTCGCTATTTTACGTATAACAGTTTAAGATAATTGTCACGTTCTGTACCTCATGTCTGTCAGCCATGGAGAAAATTGTCTAGTCTGTCTAAAGAAATTATTAGATGGTGTTTAAAACACGGCAACACCAACAACTGACTTACTTCACTGACCTGGAGACCCAGTCAGCCATGCCCTCATGAATTTCAATTGACTGACATGTAGCCACTCTGCTCTTAGTTTATTCTCCTTGTTTTTCTTCTTTTTTTATCCAATCTACTGAGTTGATTGGGTAGTTAAAAAATAACTTTTTATCCTTACAAACTCTACGCAGTATTAAATCGATCCTATCTTATACAAGATTTACATCCAAATGTTTCGTACAATAATAATAATAATAAATGTCTTAAAAAAGTGATCCTTATCCACTCTTTCTCATCAACGGTTCTTTAAACTCATAATTTAAAATTAATTATCGAGAAATTATGAGGATTAGGCCCCGGGCATTAACACAAAAATTAACAACACAACTGTGTAATACTTGATCCTTAAAGCAATTTATACATTTTACTCTCTTCTCTTGTTCTTTATTTAAAAGAAACAAAACACCACATTCTGTATTCTGTGTCATGATCGTACTCTCATCTCATCTCGTATTAAACTTTCTTCTATGGCATACTAATGAAGGTGATAGGACATTCAATACCATACTATTATATATTATTTATACACTACACGTGTTCAATTAGCAACTTTATTAACCGGATGAAATTCAACAGACAACATACTTTTAATTTTACAAAATCCATTCTTACTCTCGCGCTTTCGAATAATCAAAGAACATTTTAAAATTATTCATTCAAAGTTTAATTTTAAATCTTATTGTTGTGGAATTTAAATTTTATTTCATTTCAACAATCATTTAATCACGTGGTATTTTTATTTGTTGTTGTTGTTTACTTGATTCTTTGTCTTGTAGTTTTGTGTTTTGTTAGGCACGTGAGTTTAATGGGTTGGAAATCCGTGGTTTAAATTACAGTAATTGAGAATGCACGACTGACCTAAATAACATTCTCTTTTAATCCTTATTTATTTATTTATTTATTTTATTATTACTATTATATATATATTTATACATGTATATTTAAAAGACTTTCTTTTGCTTCCTCAATTCTCACTATCATGTTATGTCTAATGGCCGATTTATTCATAAGAGGGATAAACTAGAGTTCGTTATTCGGCGGATAAGCTTATTCCAGGTTTTAAATTTCAACGCTTGTCTTCAACAGACCGATGGGTCAGCTGTTTTATGATCGTGTACGTATGTTGTGAGTTATAGGGATCCTATAGACCAAAATTTTACATTTGTACAAAGAATCTCTACTATTAAAAGTCGATAGTTACTTATTATTTGTTAAGAAGGACTTTATTCCCTATTACACTCGAGTCCGCGAACGTTACTGTCTTTGTTGCACTTGCGCAGTAAATGGTAACTTTGGCTGAGTTTTTCTCTTAGACAAACGAATATTATCAAAAAATTAAAGCGCACTTCATTAGACTAGACAGTAGTGCATCAATCTGCGGTCTGCAGTTTGTATTTAGAGATTTTGCTTCCGAAAAAAACTCAGCCGAAGATATCTGATACCCTGTTAATACTAGCATGAGAGAATGCAAACTATTCCAACAGTATTCTGAGATGAAAGTCTAAAATATTTAGTCATACAACCCAAGTACTTATCCTTAGGACAAAAATAACCAAGGGTTATTTCTTAAACTAGTGAAGAAAAAGAAATCTAGTAAACTCGTTAACTAACGGCTAACTTTAATCGTAGGATGACTGCGAAGAAATCGACCATAAGACGATCTACTTGATAGCTGAATAAGAATCAACTATTGATAGACATTAATAGTAATTATATTGTAAATAAAAAGTTGTTTAATTGATTTGAAAAATAACTTGCATTGACATCGTTTTCACTTGAGAAATTTTACCATGAAAAATTGTAACGTGGGTGTATTATTTTCTCCACACCCTGCATGTTTTCATATAATTTTTTATGATTCTCACTACCAGCTGATGATAATTGCGATGCATTGAGAAAGTAGCAAAATAGTGAGTAAGGAAATGAATGTGAAGATGATGATAATTATGATGATGATGATGATGATAATAGTGATATGAGTAAGAGGTAACTGCACAGAGGGGCATTAAAGGCTTTCCCAGGTGAAAAGTGGCCTTGTAAGAGAAAACGTAGATGAATCGTGTCGTGCACCTAATAACCCATATGAAGAATCTTGGGTCCGTGGAAATAATAATCATAATGTGTTAATCATAATGTTAGTTTGAGTGAAGATATGATGCACGGTTCGATTTTATCATTAGCCGCGGGGCAATAGCAACCTTAATATATTCGCAGTTTCTTTCCTACATAACCAAGCTGATGGAAGTAGGTATGGAGGTAAGGTCGAGGCCATTGCCAAGTGTTTACTCTTTACTGGTACTAAGTGCTCATCTACCCATGCTCATTATTACTGGCATTTATTTATCGGGAAGGACGACTCGTATATAATCTTTTGACTAGGCTATCATTAATTATTGAGCTTTCTCTAACTTTTTTTTGCTAACTTGTACTCTTTCTTTCTCTTGCTTTTACTTTAAAATTATTTTTACTCATTTATTTTTATTGTAATGATACCGTTTAATTCACGACTGTACGCTAATGCTACACACATGCATCAATCAATCACTCCCCCGTACATGGCTTATTATTATATCAAGACTATCCACGTTATTTTTATTTATTTTCACATCGATAATGAAAAACCAAAATTTCATTATAAATTTCTATCTGAGTCTGTTTGTATCTCAGTACAGCTAAGTCGAAAATACTAAATAAATAAGATAAATTTCTGCAACATGCTTTAAATTTTTTTAAGGAAGTTAGTGTTTTAATCCTTGGAATTTAATTATAGTTTGAAAATTTTTTAACAGCTCGATAGTTAGCGTAGAAATAATTCATATTCATTTTTTAATTTATTAGCTGAGAAATTTAATGTTTTATTAAATGATGCTTTGAAAAATTCTTTGCTGTAATATTTTATTAAAAAGAACTTGTTACTCTATTTTTAAATATGATAGATTTTTTAGTAGGTTTAATTTAAAATTCTGTGAAGGATTTATATGAAATGCTAAAATTCATTGCACGATTACTCGTGTGCAGAATTACGTATACGTGAAAAATAAAAAAAAAAAATAAAATAAAATAAATAAATAAAAGATCAGACTTGTACATTTCTATATATATATATATATATATATATATATATATATCAAATGTGTGGGTTTCTCGTGTATCTCATTCGTCAATTTAAATAACTGTACATACATATATACGTACATGTTCAAACAGTCGTAATGTATAACTGGGTGTTCAGTGAATCGAATAAGAGTTGATTCAATAGAAAATTTTTTTCCGTTAATCTTTTTTTTTAAAATAAAATATAATTGTTAATAAAAAAACAAAGAATTTTTACTTTATAAATATTAATAGGGGATTTTTAACACGACTTTTTAAAAAAAAGTAATTAATAAGCATCACAATGGTTAAATATTTTTTATGTAACTAATTATTACGGTTTAAAGAAGTAGCTTTGTAACTAATTATCGCTTGTAAGATAGTATGGTAATAATTTAAAATTACCATAGAAACAAAAGTCCTGTTTAAGTAGTATAGAAGACGTAAAAATAAAAAAATAACAAAGTAAGTGAGTATGCGAAACTCGATTGAAATTTCTCCGAGTTAACGGGCCTACAGTACAACTCTCTTGCAAAATATATATATTGGATTACTGCGTAAAACTAACTGAATAAGATTGTGTTGAAGAAGCTGGAAAAGACCATACGTACAGTAAGTCAGTGTAATACATACTGTATAGTATATACTTGTATTATATATATAAAGATGACCACCAATAAAAGTATAGTCGACGGTCTGGGAGGTAGTTTTTCGCCCCAGTACTCCACTTACTACTTGCCACTTAACCGATCGCAACAATTTATGAGACAGGACTTACCTCGTAAAGTTGACTTACCACTCGCTCTCTTTGATTACGCTCCAAGCAAACGCCCTGTTTGGCACACATACCACTTACAATTAGCATCAGTATTTACTTAAATTCAAAAAAATTATATCCTTTCATCTAAATCACAACGTTATCCACACATTTCATTGAGAAAATAAATTTTAAATTACCGTAAAAACTGAGTAATTTAAAATTTATCACCGAAATTATGATTTGCTCATAAAAATAAAGTTGATTTGTAAAATATTCCGGATATTAGTGAGTTTCGAAGACTTGAATGTCAGAACAGAGCAACGGCACCGAAATTTAAGACTGTCTTTACTCATTTCGCAAAGATGTCAAAGTAAACTGACCTAAAATATAAAAAAAAAAATATAAGAATAAGGTTTATTTGTGTTAGAAGAATTCGAAAGTATACATCGTGTGATCTTGCGGTCTTGAAATGTCATTTATATTTTATAGCGGGACAATATCGAGGCACAAGGAAATGAGATTGGTATTGACGATAAGTGAGTACTGGAAATCACACTCTATTGACCAGTTTTAAATATATGTACGGCTGAATGAACTCAAGCTGTTTGTGTTTAATTGAAATTGTCATGATTCGATAAAAAATAATTAACATTTTTTTTGACACGCCCGTGAAACGAAGCGCTAAAGGTTTTTAGCATTATAATTATTCAGTTTACATTTGAATTGGACTTGGGATTACTTTTGATAGAAACTTGACTGAATTTTCATTATAACGTAAAAGACCTAATACCATCAGGGAACTAGTACCCGATTACTCCATATATTTGTATATACTTAGTAAAATTTAGTAAACATAGATATAAAAATACATGAATGATCAGGTACTAGTTTCCTGATCGGGTACGAGCTCTTACTTTGCTAAGTGTTCAGTTAAATTTTTCAATTTAAAATCTTTCAATAAATTCATTCATAGTAAGTCAGTATCGATTGTAAAGTCAATTTATCATGTGTATGAAATGAACTTCGGATAACTTTAATAGAAATTTCACTGAGTCGTAATTTCGAGGTAATTAAAGTTATCGAAGTAAATTAATGATGAAAGTCATATTTGTGTCACGATCTGAGTTTTGTAATGAAATTCAGATCTAAATTCATTATGAACAAAATTTTATTTCGAGAATTCAATTGAATTTAATTCATAAAATATCTGAATGTAAAAGTTTTTAAGCTTGAAATAAAAATTCAAATATCAACAATTATTTAAAAAAAAAAATAACTTTGAACACAAAACCTTATTACGTAAAAATTTTCCCAGTATTTAACTTTAAAAAAGTATGCTAACTGTTATTGTTATTCATAATAATAATTATAAAAATAATCTGCATATTAATTTCCAGTAACGTCAGTTAGATGACGCAGATGACTATTAGAAGTAAAAAGAGCTCGTTAAAAAATTTTTTAATAATAAAACATCTTTACAATAACTCTCAGCTTAATAGATTCATTCATTTTACTAACGCACACACACATACTTTCTTGTAGACAAACAATTCAAACGGTTATTCTTTCAAATAAGCTGATCATCGTGAGCAATTTGTCGATTTACCGAGTCATTCTCGCCCCCGGAATAGCTTTATTATTGTTATTATTGTTGTTATTATTATTACCATCATTACAGCTATCGGTAAACTAATAACTAGATCATCCGCAGCATCTAGCATTATGTATCACTTTAGAAATTAAAAATCCATAAAGACATTTATTCACTCGGAGAACTTTACGGTATTTTTTACATAAAAAATTTATTGAAAAATTACTATAGTAATAACAGCATGAGTATGGAATGATGGCAAAATTGCCGATGACAGAAATTTTTCAAATACATCGAACAAAATTTACAACCCTATCCAAAAGTTCCCGAAGAATTCCCTGAAATGGGTTAAAAAGCGCATAGAAACCGATACCTCTATTAAATTCTACGCGGTTTTTGACTCATTTGAGTGAATTCTATGCGAACTTTTCGATAGCGAATGCGGGTTGTAATTTTCACAAGGCAACAGATTTAATTTTATTCTAGAATATTTACTACACGGAAAAAAATAATCGGTAGCGGCTACCGATTGGCGATCGGTAGCCGCTACCGATTTTTTTTCGGTAGACGCTACCGATTATTTCGGTAGCTGTTACCGAAATAATCGGTAGCGTCTACCGAAAAATAATCGGTAGCTGGTACCGATTTTAATCGGTAGCTGGTACCGATTTTAATCGGTACCAGCTACCGATTATTTCGGTAGCGGGTACCGATTATTTCGGTAGCGGTTACCGATTGTTTCGGTAACTGTTACCGAAATAATCGGTAGCGTCTACCGAAATAATCGGTAACCGCTACCGAAATAATCGGTAGCTACAACCGATTATTTCGGTTCTACTGAACAGTTTCAGAACAATTCTTTTTTACATTTAATTACTATAAATCTGATATATTTGTGCATTTTTGACCCTGCGTATGACACCTGGGGCAATATGAACCAGCTGAATATTACGAAAAAATTATTTTTTTATATTTTTATCGTCAACTCAAAAATAAATCAATATATTTCCGCATTTTTGACCCTACGTATGCCACCTGAGGCAAAATGGACCAGCTGAAAATTACGACATCTATCGAGTGATAGTCGGAGCAGGCAGTACTAACGGAAGCAACTGCGTGCAAAATATTTAAATAGTAAAAGAAAATTTTTTTACCTGTAATTCAACACCTGTAATTGGAAAAATTTAATTCATTTTTAACGCCGCTCTTTTTACAATTTCTCCATGCGGTGTTAAAATGAAATAATACCGGTGTAAGAGGCTTAATTCGGCGGTGTTAAATCAATGTAAATGCAGAGCAATACCGGTGTAAAAATGGAGTAAACTGCGTCCGCACATAGTATTAACTTTGAAAATTTTATCAAATATAAAAAAAGTTTACACACACACGTTGACACACACACATACACACACTTTCGGACCCACACACACATTCGCACACACTCGGACGCACAAGCACACGTACGTGCACACACACGGACGCACATACACTGATACTGAAAAAATCGGTAACTACTACCGAAATAATCGGTAACTGCTACCGATTTTTTCGGTAGCGGTTACCGAAAATTAATCGGTAGACGCTACCGATTATTTCGGTAACAGTTACCGAAATAATCGGTAGCGTCTACCGAAAAAAAATCGGTAACTGCTACCGATTTTTTCGGTAGCGGTTACCGAAAATTAATCGGTAGCCGCTACCGATTATTTCGGTAACTGTTACCGAAATAATCGGTAGCGTCTACCGAAAAATAATCGGTAGCGGCTACCGATCGCCAATCGGTAGACGCTACCGATTATTTTTTTCCGTGTAGATACATCATAATTAATTACTCAGAAAAAAAGTTGTCTTGAGTCAAGAAAATATTTCGGAAGACAAACGAGTTATTAAATTTAAACTGATTGTTAGAACTTATTTTTTATTGTAAATATTAAAACATATAGACTTTTTGATGTCAGAAATATTACTATATAGTATAGTAAAAATAGTCATTCGTTATTACTGAAACAAACAGTATAATTTTCAAGAATATCGAGTTATCCCACCGTTACCCAAAATTTTCAGGTAATTCGTACCATAAAATTCTCTGCGTATATGGATGTTAGTAAAATAATTAAGAATATCTAGCTATTTCTCACAAAGTAGACTAATTGAGCCGTGAGTTAAAAGTTTTTTATCCAGAATGTATTAAGTCAAGACTAGATCATGCCAGGGGAGTCTTGGTCAATTTTTCATCAAAAGCCTCGAGGATATATTTTTGTTAATGTTTAATCTTCTTCTCATGTCTTGGACAAAAAAGAGCGATTATTATTTCCACATTCAGACACTCCCCTTTTAAATTCATCAACAAACTCCCGGCGGATCCTTATACTATACCGACTGGTATATGCCGTACCCGCGCTTCGCGATGTTGATGGGACTTAATAAAAAGACATCTGAGAGACTTTGAATAAACTCACGCATAATGTAATGTATCTGATCCACCTTCTTTTGGGTATAATATTACTTATATAGTTATTTATTTATTCACATACATATATACGTAACTTTTCTTGTAAAGTGTATCCAACACCACGAGTAAGCATTTAAGTTCGCTGACCTACGTATCGTACGATTGAATCTTTCTTTAATGCATCCTTTGTGTGTTCCCGTACATCCTCATTATACACTACGATACACTTAAACAAGACCAGAGAAAAAAAAATTAGTCTTCGTGGAAAAAAGTAAACTTTGGCGGTTGGTACATACCACCAAATGGTGGGAGGTTCACCGACCCTCGTTTTCAGATTAAATACATCCAGCCAACATAACTTGTTATATATATATATGTTTGGATGCATGTGCACCGTATATCAGCATCAACAGTAACCGGGAACCGGCACCGGCGACTGGCATTAACTGAAATCACGATTCACAACAGTAATGCCTTTTATACATATAATTGATTCATTTTATTAGCTTTTTTAGTCATCACTTTTATATCAATGCTCTTCTTGTTACATCAGCAGACTTTATTTTTATCATTTAAACTTTTTATTTCGTTAAATTATTCAACCATTTGATATGTTTTTTACAACTCTGTTTAAATGTTAAATGTGTTAACTGTTACTCTATACATTATTAATACCCGATAACTGCCATTGTTGTCTTATACTGTTACTTCACGTTACTACAATTCAAAATACTTTTCGTTTAAAATTAAAAAAAAATTTTAAATTATTTTAGCACTGATTAGAAGTCATTGGCTAATTAATTTATAAGTGAATTATAAATAACACGTTTAATATAATAATTATAAATTATTTATCTTGCCATAAAAAATAAAATAAATAATTTCGCACATATGTTACTGGCAAAGCTTAATCTTTGTTTATGATTATTTTAATGTTTCGTATAAAATCATAACATCTTAGTACAGTAAGAATATGAGAGTGTATCGCGAAAATCCAAGGTTAAATTCTATGAAGATGATGATGATGATGATGATGATGATAATAATAATACTTGTTGAGAATTTAATTAAGATATCCTGGTACTCTCGAGCTGAGGCTTTATCTGAGCTCTTATTTTTATTTTGTTTTATACAAATGTATAAATAAATTATTTAAATATACAAGCGTTATTGAGGATCAACTGCAATACGCTCAACATTTCGCGGATAAATAAAAAAATTGTTTGTTGCGCATCTACCACTAATTTAATTATTTAAAAAAAAACCACATTAACCCAATTACATATTAATCTAAAAATGTATCGCACTTAGTCACCAATCCTGCGTGTAATATAATTAAAGTAACAGATTTTACTTAATTATCTCGAGTAATTAATTCATTAAAATTATTTAACAGTATTATTAAGAAAAATGCATGTAATTTAGTTTTTTTTTATAATAAGTAAATTAATTAACGTCGCCAATTGTGTGCACGTAATAACCGGGTAGATTTTTTAATTGAAAGTCTCATTATTTCACAATAATAAAACACACGAGTATATTAATCATTAATTAATTTGTGTACGTGATTGAGGTCTAGGTCTGTGAAAAAAAAAGAAAAAAAAATCAATTACTGTTAATTCGACAGTGGTATATTGCTAATGATCGTGAATGAATCAGAACAACCGGCAATATTTTTTTGTATGCTGATTATAACGGCACTCATGTTTCTATACCTTGTATTTAACAGTTTTCATTTTATTTATTCTCTTGTTTATCCTATCGCTATATAAATTCTCAATCTTTTATTTTCTATTTTATATACAACTACTATATTCTATTTATATTTTAATACCAACTATTTCAATTATCTTTTTATTATTTTTATTAATACACTATTGATATTTTTTATTCGATAAAACTCTTATCTAACATCTTTAATCTATGGTATACAATCTACCATCTTAAATCTATAATCTAGAAAATTACCATCACTAATTATTTAATTTGTTTATTTTATTAAATATAAGAAATAAATTTATAAAAGTTGTTGATGTTGTAAATCTATAAATGCTGTTGACCTTAAGATCGCTGGACCGAAACCAATAACGTACCAAATACAAGAGTATATATATATACATTATTAAGCAGGATAAAATACCGGAAATCGTTATCCATCTATTTATAAATATATATACAACACAGAAAAAAATAATTCTCGACTGAAAGTAAATATTCTTGATTCAATAATTTTTTTTTTAAAATCTCAATTTTCTCGAATAAAGTAGAAATTTCTTATGCACGGAAAGAAATAAAATAGGCACTGCAACAGGACAAAATTCTGTTGTAGTAGAGGATTGTTCCTGTGAAATCAATAGGATAAGGAACAAATTTCAAGTACCAATTTTTTTTTTTCAGTATAGTAACATTTCAAAATTTGGAAAAAATTTTCAATTCTGCAAAAAAATTTTCTTTATCCCTATAAGAAACCTCTAAATTTTGAAAAATATTTTGAAATCGAGACTTGATCCTCTAAAACGTTTGTTTTCCAAAATATTTACTTCACAAGATATCTTTTTTTTCTGAGTAGACGTGTGCGAATAGAGTACGAATAAAAAAGTTAGAAAAATTGAATTATTTGATTCAAATTGAACAATGGGTTCGCATTTCAAATTTTATACAAATATTGTAAAGTAATTGTCAAGAAATTAGTAAATTAATGAATCTATTTTTATTTTTTTTATAGAATTTGTCGGAGGTGCGTGTCCACGAATATGTCCCATTGGAGGAGAACCAGTATGCGGTAGTGACGGGGTCATATACGCTTCTCAGTGCGAAATGCGGAAGAAGATGTGCGGAAAAGGTATATAAAAGAGACACAAACGATCGCTTGTTACATTGTACACTACTAAAGAATGTAATAAGTTAGTGTTATGTAGTTATAGTAATAGTAATGTAGTTAATACTTGACTATTATTTAAAAGCCACCTCGTAATTAGAATAATTGCATGGCCCTCAGCTTTATTCTCTGAGAACCCCAAGGACTTCTAAGAGATCTTCCGGGACAGTAGACGTTAAATTACTGAATTTATGAAGGAATAAATAGTTTTTTTTTCGCTCTGGTTTATGATGAGATACAATTTACGCAAAGATACTAATTACAACTTAATTAAAACCGCTGGTGTTATAAATTAAGAGAGCAATAAAAATAAATAAATAACTATTAATTATTGTCATTAAGACGTTAATGACAACTTTTTATTTAATAGCGTAATTGTGAGAAATAACTATTTTTAAATTGTAGGAGTTACTGTAGCACCAGATAAAACGGCTTGCTTACGATCGTCGGGCAGTAAGTGCGAGCACCGATGCCCAGCTGATCAGGATCCTGTTTGCGGTACTGACGGGCGTACTTATTTAAATAAGTGCATGCTGAGGGTGGAGATTTGCAGGGTTGGTATTGAATTGTCCCATCTTGGGCCCTGCAATAATATATCCGCTCACCGTGAAAATTGCCCGGTTTCTTGTGATCTTGCGCCACTGGATGGACCGGTTTGCGGAAGTGATGGAAATGTCTACAAGTCTACATGTCAAATGAAACTTCTTACATGCAGGTACATACACACTCGTACATAAGTCGTAAAGATTATTTGTGTCATTGAAAGAGGATTTAAATTTGAGCATTAGTCTTGACATATTAAATAACTATAAATATAAATAAAATAGTAATACCGTTGGTTATGTGACTTTAATTATCGTTTAACTAGACGATATGTTGGTTCTTTATGCTGCTATTGACAGAATGTTATGTTGTGTTAAATCAAACTTGATTTTACATATTAAATTTTATGATAACATTCATTTCTATGTTGCAATTTATAAATGTTTAATATTTTTAATGAAATTTTATTTTTTTTTGGTCTGACAAATTTTTAAAATATAATTTATATTTATTAAATTAAATATAAATTTTATTTATTTAGTGAAAGAGAAAGAAATATTCTAGTTCACGGAAAAAAGACGTGGAAAAATTATATTTTATGTGAAAAAAAAGCCCTCAGATACAGAGAAAAAAAAAATTTCTTGGCGTAAAAAATGTTTACTTGCCCTAAGAAATTTCTTGCACTATAAATTAAGAACGAAAATTTTCCCTGTGAAAAAAACTTAAAGTATTATGTTTTGCACTGTAATAATTGAGACTACTTCCTGTAACAAAGTAATTACAATTATAAATACCAAATTTTCTACCACAAAATTTGAAAGTTGAAAACCTGTTCCCTTAAGGACTGAAGAAAGGCATATGAAACTGCAACGTCTCAGAAATAATATAATTTTTACAGTTTTGAAGCAGAGGGACTTTGCTGATATTTGAAACTAATTTTTCCGTGTTGATCTGAACGAGTTTTGTCTTTAGATTATTTTATATAAATTTAACATATGTATATATATTTATTTTTTAGACAAGGAGTTGTAAGAACAAACAAAAAGCACTGCCAGACAACGAGACATTGCCGAGAAACGTGCTGGCGGGGTGCCAAGCCAGCTTGCGGGAGCGACGGAATTTTATATGCCAACACTTGTAAAATGCGAGCGAAAAACTGCGGGTAATAATTATTAACAAAGCTAGAACAAACTGTATTTAAATATGTATACATTCAACCCTCTCTCTTTTATAACTCACGTCACCCCTGAGTATGAAGAATCAGGTTTAATGATAATCTTTATTGTACACACGGGTTTGAAAAATTATTTAAAACAAAAAAAAATCTCGCTAGCTCCCTTTTTTAGCTCATCTTTCTAATCTTTGAACTTGAATAATTCATGAGCTGCCTAACCACCGCCTCGTTAACTCGGCTCTTGATCATGATTAAAATTACCGTGATAAAAATTTAATTTTATTTAAATTAAACTCTACAAAAAATGTTATTAAATTTTTTTTCGCTTTTATTATTTCAGTAAACACGTATTTGAAGTCCCGATGTCATTCTGCGTATCACGAGAAAGAACATCCGGAAGTGTTGGTACAGCTTGTCCGTTAGATTGTAAAGATGAACCAGAGGTCCAAGTTTGTGGTTCTGACGGTAGCGTATACAGAAATGAATGTGAATTAAAAATGCTTAATTGCGGGTAATTACTATTTCCATAAATAAATTATACATTCAGAGTTATCAATTATTTAAAATATTTAAAACTCGTATTTAATTTATTTATAATTAAATTTACAGTCAGTCAAGAAGAAAAATAACAGTTGTAGACTTCGATAAATGTAAACCACGTATTTTGAAGTGCTCAAAACAAATGCAAAAATGCAGTAACGATATTGATCCAGTTTGTGGAACTGATGCTTACACGTATCCTAATCAGTGTCAACTAAATGTCGGGATTTGTATGTAAGTCAGGGTTTTAAAATTTAATAAAACGGAGCTATTTAACATCGAAATGTTATAATAACTGTTGTGAAATACATACTAGAAGACATATATTTCTATAAATATATATATAGTTAACTGTATGTGCAAGTGTGTATGTATTTATAGATTAAGTTTTAGTTAACGAAATTTTGTATTCAGGAAAGGAATTCAACTTGCACACGTTGGCGAATGTACGACCTTGAAAGAGACTGAGCAATGCCCAGAAGATTGCAGCAATGAGGCTGAAGAACCTGTTTGCGGTAGTGACGGAAACGTTTACCGGTAAGTACCGGGTATTATTCAAGATTTATTAAAAACCCAAGATCATCTCTAGGTCCTTTATTTTATAACAATCATCGTAGCATGATACATACATTTATTGTTCAACTTTACTACACGGAAAAAAATAATTTATTTGCGAAGAAATTTTTACTTGCCCCGAGAAATTTTTATGATCCCAAAGTTAGCAGACAATTAAAAATTTTCGGATTTTTTCTTGACTAATCAATTTAAAAAAGGAAAAGAATCTAAAAATATGCACATGTAAAAAATTTAAAAAACTATAGGTGCAATTTTTTTAAATATTTTTTTTTTTTATAATTTATCATTTTAAGAAAAATCCAAAAAATATCAGACGTCGGCTAACTCTAGTATCATAAATTTTTTGCGTTATCAATTGAAGACAAAAGTTTCTGCGTCGAGAAATTTTTTCTAGTCCTTAGAAGATTTTTGTTTCAAATTTTTTTATCTGTATTATCTTTGATATTAACGATAATTTAAATATGCCGTTGAAAATTAATAAATTAATAAGGATTTTCTATCTAGGAATAAATCGTTAATTAATTTGTATCTTTAAACGCGTATCTGTTATATCTTATTAAGATCCCTGTGCCATTTACGACGAGATACTTGTGGCCAGAGGGTGGTTGCCGTGCCAGCTCAGCACTGCCGTACGACAGCCCTGTGCAATCAGATATGCAGCGGTGAGCGGCAGTTTGTCTGCGGTTCCGACAACAAGCTTTATCGCAACGAGTGTGAGATGAAGAGAGACAATTGCGGGTGAGAATTATCTACTCTACACTATCACTATTCGAAAAATTTTATAAATAAAACTCGAGAGTATTTATCTTTTATCTAGTGTCAAGATTTCCTCACAAGTTTTATCTGGACTTGTGGCATTGAAAGTTTTAGTAAAAAATGTTTATGATAAAATTAATTTTAATTATTATTATTGTTTTTTTTATTACAGAAAACACGTGTACGTCGTTCCCATGAAACGATGTGTCCAAGGATTCGTATTTCGCGGATGTCAGAAAATTTGCCCGCCCTACTATGACCCCGTCTGTGGCACAGACAACATGACTTACAGCAACGAATGCTTCCTAGAGATAGAAAACTGTCGCAGTCGCAGTCTTGTTACTAAACTGTATCACGGTATTTGCGGACAACCCACGGAAGACCCGAAAAACTATTTGTATTAAAATAAATAATTTATAATTTTATTTTTCTTTGAGTTTAAATTTCTTTTTACTGTCATCTGACAGTTAGACAAAATTATCACTTGTTAATTATTAGTTTAAACTCCATGTCAATTCATCCGAATTATTTACTAGCGAATGAGATAAATTTTTTAATAATACTCGTGCGATTAAATCGGCAAGTTAATTTATAAAAAAGCATGAGTACATATTTCGTTTGATCAACTAAAAGTACGATAAATCTTGCCAGTTGGTAAATAAGTAAATGTGCAGATACATTGCGTGCCTATAAATTTTAATGGTTAATTAATTTGTTGAATTTTTGTTAATATTTTTTATTAAAATTTTTCATGTTATTTTTAATTTTTTTTTTTTTTTAGTAAAAGTTTTTTTTTACAGACTGCACAAATAGAAACTATTATTTATTGTAGTATTATAGATTTAATCTGAATGCTTATGAGTATTCGGTATTACGTGTATTTTTATTATTATTATTGTCATATTTTATTGGTATTCATTTACTGATCATTGTCAAATTAATAATCGTAGTAACGTTCATTTATCATAATTATTATTATTATTATTATTGTAATGTAGTTAAAGAACAAACGATTGTTTAACGACAAATGTTTGAATAATAGTTTGTGATTTATGTTCATATCCCTTTTTGTATTATTTCCATAACAACTTTCAATCATACTCCGTTATTTATTATTCCATATGTATTGTATGAATCTATAGTCTTGTGTTAAACATTTGTATGAGCTTGTCATTTAATAAATAATTTATACACTCAATTATTAATTCATGTACTAAAGAATTGATAAATAAAATTTTTTTAAACATAAAAGTTATACTTTTGCAAGTTTAATTTATTGAAATAAATTAGCGGGAAAAATTTTATTTATTTGAAGAATCCTTACTAATAAAAGAAGCTAAAGTTGTAATAGTAAGTTTTCAAATAAATGATGAATACGTCAACTGATTTTTTTTTCTTCTTCAAAAGTAATAGTAAAACAATAAAAATATTTATATATTATGGATGGTAAAATTCTCACTAATAGCTGCTAATTGTTGATATCTTTTATCATAAATTCAATAACTTTCGAGAAGATATCAACTAGTTAAAATTATTCGTAAATTCTCGAAAAGTAACGAATAATTCAAAAATTTTCGATTCGAACACGATTTGCATGCTCCTAATAATAATTTGAAAAAGTATTCAATTTTACTTACAATTACAGTCGGACCTCCTTATAGACTATATTGCTATCTTTTTTATAAATCAGGTATCGCGATAGCTTGAGAGAGAAACTAATAGTCTTATAACGAGGTCCTACTGTAATTATGAATTAGATTTTCAGAATAATAGATCTCGTATAAGTGATAAATTGTTTTTTGAATAAATAAAAAAAAAATGTAATTAATACCAATGATTTATTAATTATTAAGTACATTTCAAACTTACGAAATTTTTCTGTTTGATCATGAGTTGACGTGCTCCAGAATTCCTTGTCTTACTAGAGGCTCACACTGAGCTCTAGGTAATAAATGATGAGTATTTTCTTTCAGTGTGATAACTTGCCCATCATCTAGCTCAAACTTTCCATAATCAACGAGACACCTGACCTGTAAGTTCAAAAATTCCAAACGTCAGTTATCTGTTCAACAGAATCAGCACATCGAATTTACAAAATAACTCATGCTATAAAGTGTCTTGTAATGAATTGACTAAAAAATTTTTATACAAAGCAAATGTTCATCGATTTTTCTAAGACTATCAATGACTCCGCTTTTATGTATGATATTTATGTAACAAATTAATCTACTGATGTTTTTTATTACGATTTCTGTTTTTTTATCAAATTACGAACCTCGATGTACAAAGATTTGGGTGGTACCATATCGACAGTAAGGTTGAGTCCCTGGTTGTCTCCGATGGATCTCATATAGGTAGCAAGAGATTTATTATAAGCCTGGAACCACTGAGTTTCTAAACTCAGCATGTTGACGCTTATTTCTGGTGGTAAAATACTACCGAATTCCCAACGAGCTTGTCTGAGTCTTCTCATTCTATTGTAAACATACGCCAGAAGACACCGTTTGTTGCGATTTAAAGCAGCGTGTCTCAGTTGGACAGACATATAACGCGATGCTGAATCATCTGAATCTGATACTGTTGTATTTCTACAAATTATAAGTACATTTAGTTATTTTAATTAATGACGATAATGAAAGCCTCAATTATTGAAACAATTAGATGTTAGGTATTATAATTTAATTTTTATATTCAATATTAATAAGTTATTTTTTTATTACTAATAAATATATAGAAATTTATATGATCACTTAAATGCATTGATTATTACTATGCAGATTTAAAAATCGATAAATTTAATTTTGTTACAATAAAAGTTGAGAATATGAAAGATGAGACAATTTATGTATTGATTTTTCAATTATCTACTTATACATTTTTTAATTGTTATTCTTCTTATATTTTATTCATTTATTTCAAAATTTTAAATGATCTTAAAATTGACAGACAATTAAAAATTTTCTGATTTTTGATTTTTTATCAAATTACAAAAAAAAAAATATGCACGCGTAGAAAAATTAAAAAACTATTGGCGCAATTTTTTAAAATATTTTTGTTATAATGTATAATTTTGAAAAAAATTCAAATATTGTAAAATGTTGGATAACTTGAATATTATAAATTTAAAAAATTGCCAATTGTCGGCTACATTCAAACTCATTATTTTATAAAAACTAAAAAATTGTCAGTTACGTCAATAACTGGGTCTGTTACTTCAAATGTCAGTTTAAGAAATAAAATAATATGTAATATACATCAATAACTTACACATCCTCTAAATTAGCTTCATAAAGTGATTGCATTTCATCCATAACTTTACGTACTAAATTTTCCTAAAAAAATTAATTTATTTATAAATAGAAAAATAAACACATTATTTTTTAAAAAATAATTATCAGAGTTAATTTTAAAGGTTATTTACTTACATTGAAAGGTTTTATGTCCTCAGACAGTTCCAATTCTGTTATAAGTTTTAATGCTTCTTTTCCGAACATTTTAAAAACAAATTGTTATTGTATAATAATTAATAATTGTTGTCTTACTTATCTTGTATATACACAAGTAAATTATAAATATCACAATATATTTAACAACAGTTTAACCGCCAAAATGCGGTTTCATTTCGCTTCAAGCCTAAAATCATCAGCTGTATGAAAAAAATCTTCTTTACTGGCTACCGTTAATAAAAAGAGCGGGAATTCAAAAAACTCAACGCGGTCAGCGCGGTAAGTAAGCATACAGGGCATATAATTATTAATTAATTATTCATATTACTTGCGCGGAAAATTTGAATATTGGAAAAATAAATTCTTAGAAATTAGAGGAAACTGAAAATCCTACGTCGAAATAAAATGGCGGCAAAATATGATAGAAATATTTAAAATATGAAAAAAAAAAAAACACTTGAGTGTTTGAACAAACCTTGGCGGGGAAATAATATGCAGAAGGGTATCCTAATACACTTGGAGATTTGATTTAAATTGCTCCGAGTGTACTGCAGCCAAGAAAACGTCACTTAACTGCTATTTCCCCACCAGACGATGCCAGTTGAATTTGCTCAGGAACTAGGAAGGAATCAGTATCAGCCATCAGCAACACTACACTAGCACTGAACACAACTACACCACAGATACTTTGCACAATTAACATTTTACAAACACTGCACAATTTAATTGAACAATAACTATGAGCAACGAATTTTATAGGTAATTATACAACGCCACTGCAAGACTGCGTTTCAATTCAAACGTACAGAATGATCTGGACTACTACTGCCATTAGCGATGATACTGACTGCCGTTAGTGAACCGTCAGTTGACACAAAGCAATCGATTTTGCGGCTCACTCCCCCCACTTTACAACAACACGCAGTAGCGCCACCTCGGCGCGAAATTTCAAAATTAAAATTTAATAATTTTATTAACATTTATTTGTGTCAATAATTATATTGATTAAACGAAAAAATATGGCCAACAATTATTATTTTTCATTAATAATTCATTAATTTTTGTTATTACTTGCGCGATAAATTTAAACATTCGAAAAATAACATTAGGAATGGAAGAAAAATTAAAAGTCGTAAATAAAATGGCGGCAGAATATGACAGAAATATTTGAAATATTCAAAAAAAAAAAACACGCAAGTGATTCTCGCAAAAATCACATGCTGCTCTTACGCTGCACTTGCACGGTCTGCTGTTAAGCTGCAGATGCTCGCAGCAGATTTTAGACCACTATGACGTGGAGCGGAAATTTAATATCCCTGATAGCCAGACCTTGCTCTACAAGTGTTGTAGTGAAACATTTATGGCTAACTTAACGAGAAAGTTTCTGGTAAGCTTGGCAGGACAATACTTTCCTTTAAGTTGGCTTCAGAATACGGCAGTAGCTTGAATGTAACTTGCCAGAAAAACTCGCCGTCAATTTGAAGTGAAACTTTCAATCAACTTAACGGTCATTGTCTGACCGTAACACCTTGTAGTCAAATTAAATAGAAAATTACAGACAATCAGAAGGGCAACTTAAAGGTAACTGCTTGCTCTCCAACACTTTCCTTTAAGTTACCTTTAGATTGCGGTAGTAGCTTGTAGTTAACTTATGGTTAAGGTGGCTATCAGGGTATATTTTTTAATAATAAACGATTAGAATTGAATGCACTCACAGTTGGTCAAAACAGTTCTGGTGATCCTCCGTTGATGTCTTGACTTTTGGCGCCATCTTCTCGACGAAATTTCAACTTTAAAGTCATCGGTTTTATTATTGACAGATCGCGATTCGAATATGGCGCCGAGTGTTTACGACAACTGATCACTGTTAGTCAAAATTGTGCTCGTGTGCACTTTACATCGTCGTTATAAAATTATTTGAATTACAAATTAATCACCTGACGACTTCTAATTACTGGGAAAGTTAAAATAAACACATAATAAGTTACATAAATCTATAATATTTATTTTTAAATTAAAAGTATAAATCTGGTGAGTGAATTGTTACTTTAAATTCCAAGCAAAAGTAAAGCACGTTACCACTGCTTAACTTTTTTTGACGTTTTTTACACTAGTGAAGTTTTTAAAATTGTAACAAAAGGATCTGGGAAGAAGTGTCTGTTGAACGTCGTGTCGGAGTAAAAATCGTGAGTACTTTTTAAATAATATTTATTATTTTTTACTTTGATATCAAGGATCATAATTATTATTCATATATATATTTATTTATTTATTATTATCCTCGAGTTCTATAGTGAAATAATTCATAGTGACGTTGAATCAGAGCAGAGATGAGAATTATCGATCCCTTGTCCTAAATTCTCAGAGGTCAATGGACCTCGCGAGATATTTTATCCCGAAGGATTTAAGCCGCCATATTTAACATCCTTTTATTAATAATTTAATAAAATTATTTATTTTAATATCCACTCCAATCTAGTTGTCTACTACTAGCGCTGATATATAACTTATTTATTCTTATCTCCTGGCCGGTATAATTTCCGATTACGCGAATCATGTTACATAAAGTGCTGCACCTGCAGCAGCTCGAATCACCTTCTATTAGTACACCGTATCATATATAATGATGTTTAGTTTCATCATATCTTTATCCCATTCCTGCTGTTGCTGATTAATCTTTTGTCCAGACTCGATTAAGTCAATTGAGATTGAGTACTAAGGGCTTGACTTATTACCCTTTTTTTTAAATCCCTTATTACATATTTTCTTTATTAATCTTCATCATCACTGTCATTATTATCATCATCAATTATCTATTAATTATGGTAATAAGACTAGTGAATTAATTTACTCTGCATACGGAGCAATTAAATTACAATAAATTATTTGGTCAATGACTGCAGGAAAAATGGACCAAAAATCTCTATCAGTTTTTTTTTTATATTTATTATCATTATTACTGTAAGTTTTTTTATGATGGGCTGTCCTTATTAAAAAGGTCTAGACTGTAATATGAGTCATAAAAAATAAGACCGATCAGTGATCACAAGACATCTCGGACTCGGACGATGGTTTTTGCTGACAAACCGAGTTTGTGTTGATTGTATTACGTATATGTATATTTATATATATATATATGATGGCTTGTTAATTGGAAAATGTCCTTGCAAATTGACCTACTGGTTACTAATACGTTTAGATTACATGCAGTTATATTTTATTTCAAGCAATGTATATATTTTTTTTCCACTCATATGTCGGATTGGATTCTGCTTTTTAGATACTCGTTAATTATTTGAAAAAAAATTTGGTGGTTATCATTTGTTAAATTATTACGGCGCTTCTACACTTGAAATTTAGGAGTAACAATAAAAAAAGTAAATAGTAAAGATTACGGTGATAACAGATAATTTATGTTTTGTTATCATTGATTTAGTAGATATTGTAATAAAACAAATTATACAAACTCTTGTATTATTTACACAAGTATTTATTTATCTTTGTTTGTATTTATTAGGAGTATTAAGTGGTCAATTTAAAGAGTCATTCGAAAATTAGTTACACAATAATTTCAACTCGCGTACCTGCTCGGAAGTCGTGCTGATGTTCCGTGACTGCAATAATATTTAAATAAATAGGAAATAAAGGGAAAGGAAGCTAGGGGGTTTTAGGGAGAGTAAATATAATTTAATATATACATATATAAGACGGTTGATGAGAGTCGATGAAGGAATGACAGTAAGCCACGCATGTACGGTGTCTCCTTACGGCTGTCAGTTCTCAACATGAAATCCTATTTTTTAATTAATTTTTCTGGCCCGCTGTCTTGTGGTCTATTGGCGGGATTATCGTATATTCAAATAAAATGACTACCATTGTGCCTAGGTAAATTGTGGAGCCGCAATTGAGCCGGTATCCGCTGAAATTAAACCGACAATTATTTTCTCGTTTTACAATTTCAAGGATGCATAAATGTATAGCATGCTTGAGCCGGTTTTTGTACTCGTGAAAACATTAAAACTTATTTCAAAAGGAATTTTGTTTGACGTGTAAGTTGTTTGGTCCATTTTCAGAGTGTCCTTGAAAAAACAAGTCATTGTTTTAGTTTTATTTTAGGCTTTTTTAATTTTTTATCCTCATTGTGTACTACAATTTGTTTTATTTTTAGTACTTATTTATAGTATTAAGTATGAGATTAAATATTTATTTCAATATGAGTTATTTAGTTTTGATCCAAATTATGAAATCACCACGAGGTGGCCACTAGGTAAAATCCTCTCGTACGCAGGTGTCAGAATTAATATATATTGCATAGTCAAGATATTTGTATCTGCTCTATTCTTAGTTATTGGGTCAATATATACTAGAAACTTCTAAGAATTATTTTGATCTATGTCAATACTTTTTACCAATAGATTAAATTTATGTCAGACCAGTAAGAACTTTAAATAAAAATGCCATTGATATAAAAGTGTTACTATGTATTTAAAATATGAAATTAATAAGGATACCTTATATTGACAAGCACAATATCGAACTAAAAACTTATTATTCTTCGTCGAACATGTAGAGTATTTTATTCTAACGGATGTGGTCAAGTGTAAAGACACCTCCGGTTTTTTGTTGTCTTCCTTTGGTGTGTCAGGTGTGTATTGTTAGTGTAAAATTTTTATCTTATATCCGTTTCTATAAAGCAACTCGTTATATACTAGAGTACATGTACCAAAAGGGTCATTTTTATACGGATGCAATTGTGTGTCCATCGTCGAGTTATTTCCTATCGGCTATAGATTGTCACGAGACGAAACTTGAATTCCATTCATATATATATACATACATACTGTCTGTGTATATTCTCAGTGTGTGTAGGAGGCATCAGGGATTTATCCTTGCCTCACTGTAATTTTCTCTTATTCTCTCGCCTTGTACTATTGCACCGCTGGTTGCTGATGATGCCTCCTCCTGTACCCAATCTTGCCCGCACGGAAATTGAGATAAATCCAATAAACTTCGAATGATTGCGCAATCCATTCTACATACATATACATACATATATATGGACTTACGGTAAAAAAGCTGATGGTCACTATATTTGAACGATTTTCTCATATGCTCATTTTTTTTTATCAATCAACTTTATAACCTTTTATTATAAAGATCGAGTGGCTTTCCCGGACTCATCAAAGCTGTAATAAAATTTATCCGTTACTTCAAGCCTATTGTCTTTATCGAATGAAAATGATTTTAAAAATAAGTAATAAATAATAATAATAATTTATATTACAAACAAATAAAATCAATTGACCGTGATTGAGACTCTCGGGATGAAAAAAATAAAAAGCAAGTCCTCGAATCGCAATACAATATACATGAGCAAGGCGAGAGTTTAATTGGCCGTTTGGCGTTAAATTGACAAAGTCAAACCCACTACATCTGCTTATAAATACTTGAATACTTGAATGTTATTCGCAATTGCATCAAATGAATCGAAGAGCCAATCAGACAATTGCTTGACGTCTCTTATAAGTGGGAAACAAAAGTTTATAATATAAATCAATGTAACACGAGCTTGCAAACTGAAACAAACTGATGTCAGTAATAAGAAGAGGAGAGATAATAAAGTCTATAGAATGGGAAGTAATGGTAACTGGTGTAGAGATAACGTTTCATAGTTACAGAGAACTCTTGAGGTGAGGGTTTTCTCGCGTTAGTACTTCCGTTGCGCGAACAAACCATCTCCATGTTAGCAGCTAGCACGATTCCAAGCCCACCGACACTACACGGTGCGATGCAATGCAAAACCAAGAACCCTTGATGCACACTGTATACCATCACACTTGTTAGCTTGATTGTATCAGCAACTTTACCACGGCAATTAGCAACGACTCGATAAACTCAATGGATCTCTGATGTCTATGCTTTTTCACCTGCCGCAATAACCGTACTCGTAATCACAATATGTATTCAAATAATATGACTAATGCTCCAGTTTCATTACAATGACAATGACAATGACGATGTTGATGATGTTCTGACAAACCTACACATATATCTAATTCATTGTCATTATCGTCTTTGTTATCGATGACTTTGTTATCATTATTTTAATTTATCAATCAAACCTCCTTATCGTCGATAATCGCAAATATTTGCAATTTAATATTTGCCTTAGTAGTAAATGTTTAAATAATTTATAGTTCTTTGTTCTATTATTGTTGTGGATTTATATTTTGTTAATTTACAAGACATTTGTAACACTTAACGTTAATACTCAACAAAAAAGGAAATCCGGTCAAAAAAATATAAAACGTGACATAGAGTAGAGTACAAACACTTAACTCTTTTACTTTACTCTCTATTGCTTTACTGACGGCGTTACTCATATCAACGTTTATTGTTTTTAATCTCTCTAAGTTATTAACTTAGAATTTTTATAACTTAAATAAATACCTACGCAGACAAGAGAAAAGACAAATTGGTTTGAGTTTTATCGTGGGTTAGTTGGAACATGGATCTACTGTAAAGCGAAGGGTGGGAAAGGAACAATGGGACATCCTTTTTTATAAATTAATAATATGAAGTAATAAAGCGGTTACTATATACATAGGGGAGGAAGGAGGGGGAAAACGAGGTAAAGAAAATACTAAATTTTCGATGGCTCAAATACGCTAAATTTTTTTTTGTTAATGATATTCAAAGTAAATAGAAAAAATTTTCCATTGCCGTTAAAAAAAAAATTTCATTTATGCGGGCAAAATGGGGCACTTCCTAAAATGTGAAAAAAAAAAATGTATGAATATTAAATTTCTTTGTTACTAGTTTACATAAAAAAAAAAAATTACATTTTATTTAATTATTGGATATTAAGGAAGAAAAAAAAAATTTTAATAGTCTTTATCATAAAGCAAGTCATTAACTCATTTTTGGAAAAGTTCAACGAAACATTCAAAATAATGCTCAATTATATTTACAAAAGTGACTGAAATGTTCACAGAAAAAAAAGTTATCTTGAGTCAAGAAAATATTTTTGAAGACAAACGTTTTCGGGAACCAAGTCAAAATTTTCTTGAGCCAAGAGAATTTGTCTTGGTCGGAGAGGATTTCTACTTTATCTGAGAAAGTTTAGGTCTCCAAAAAAATTTTCTTGAATCAAGAATATTTACCTTCAGTCGAGAATTTTTTTTTTTTCTGTGTTTGAAAAACATTTTTGAAAAAAAATTTTGGAGGTACTTCGTTTTACCCCTGTCTCCGTCCACCGTATATATACAGACACTTGTACAAAGATAGTGAATGTATGATAGTAGTAGAGAGTACAAATTGGTGTAAAGTAGTAGTATGTTAAACATAACATGTAGCACGTGGCCTCGTGGCTAAATACACGAGTAGGGTTTTACATTTTACACTTACATTGTACATTTATTTTATATGGATGCATGCTGTCCAGCAGAAGCACCAGCAGACCCAGTCCAGTGTTGTCTGAAACCTCCTTTGTCAGTTACCAGAAGCAAAGCGTCGGTTAGTCGTCAGCCCGCGGTCGTTACTTTATAAATATGACTCAACTCAACACAACTCTAATATATGTGTAATGCACAACATATATGTAGAGTTGAGTCAAGGAATAACACCAGTGTAAAACTGGGACCGAGACTGGGACTGGTGTAGAGCTTCTACATTGACATTATGTTACTTATGCTTATGATGAATGTAATTACGACGCGAGACACCAGCCACTGTTTATTATTATATATTACATATATATGATATATGGACGGGTGGATTGTCTTGTTGGTGTCAGTAGGATAGTAACGAGGATGGTAACGAAGCTGTATGGTATTGGTGTTATTGCCTTGGCTATATGTCGCTAACTATTTCTCGAGGATACTCTTTATTATATTTTACTTACGATGCACGTTGATCTGTTTATGTTAGCGCTGATACGATAGATATACCAGGAAATATAATATTGTTTTATGATTTATGATACAGTAGTTATTGATTATCGCTTATGATGCATCTTTATAAACTTTATTTATGCTCAAACTTTGACAAATTTATTTTTTTATAGATAAATTTAAATGATTATATGCCTGTCGAACCTTTCATCGTCAAATTTATCTTTCTTTACACTTATTAATTTAAATGAAAATATATTTTTATGGCCTCTAGAAATAAAATATTAAATTCCTACACGCAGTTCAATATAAAAGGTAATTAATTATAGTCACACATGGGGACTTTGTAAAAAAATTGTGTAATTAACGTACAGAGAAAAAGTTTTTTACATACAATATGACATTTATGATACCGTTTTAATAATTAATTATTTTTTATACTGCAGGTCAAAAACACATTCGTTGTTTACTTATGCTTATAAAATAATGTCTGAAATTTTTTTAATTTTACGGTGCATGACTTCGATTTTAAAAAAATATAAATAATTAGGTAGTCAGGTATTTTTTTTCAAATTCATTTCGTAATATTCTGATAGCAGAGATAGTCATTGAACTTTATCCTAATGAGAAGATAAAAATTTTTAATGAATTCTTATCTTTCACCAATTCAAAATTTAAAAAAAAAATTTGAAAATTCATTAGGTCATTTTTTACTAATTATTACACAGATACATGACTAATATTTTATTAAGCGAATATTTCTAGTAGGGTTCAATTTTCTTTGAAATGAAGGTACGACATGGATTGAAAAAATGCGTATTTATCACATGAAAAATAAATTAAAAAAAGTTTATTTAAAAATACAGCGAGATGATTGACCTCAGTATGGTTTAAATTAATAATAAAGTTCAAAGTGTGACTCGTAAAAATGGTAATAATAATAATGATAATTATTATTATAATATTTACTCAGTTTTTATGATCATCCACACACCTTATAGATAAACAAAGAACAAGAAGTCGCGTGCAAACGGATAAGGGAGCAGTCGGATGTGTGAGGAGGGCGTTACTTATATATATATTTTTTTTATTATATATATATATAAATGGTGAGTGTAAGTACTCAGTAGATAAGGCAATCGAGTGGTGTATACTGTATAAGTGTAAAAGAATAAAACATAAAAAAAAGAGAGGGAAATGGTTTGGTAGGATAGAGAGAAAGAGGGAAAAGAGAAGTGAAGGATGAGCTTGAATCGTGTGTATGGTAAAACGACAGTAGTTCTTTCGCAGTGAGTGTGATCACATCAACAATCTTCTTTCTGTCATTCTTTATAACTCAGTTTTTTTTCCTCTATTTTTTTTACTCACTTTACTTAATTTACACAACCCCCGCGGTCGTTTTTCACGTTGTGATGACTTGTTTACGGGTTCTTTTTTAATATGTACTGCGCAACCCTTGAGTGAGTGGTGTGTGACAATACATTATAAAAAATGATTGCTTTCAACGGAAAAGTGATATTTTAACAGCAAGGAGTGTCGGTCAACAAGAGGGTGAATTTAAAATTCTTTTTGTCAATCTTCCCAAAAAGGGTTTAAAAAACATTTTCATGTTTTTTTGGCCTTTTATCTCTGGAGGTAAAAAATTGCATTACTGGTGCGGTAATTGTCTTGTCATCCGAAGACTCTGATTACCGCTCCCTGGTTGTCATTCGAGTCAATGAATACGTGATAGTAAACTTTTGTGCTCTGATTCTGATTCTTATTTATATTAACATTGTTTATTTTTTTTTTATATTGTTCATTTGATATGCATTGGATTCAGTCGATACTTAATTCTATTTTATTATTATGACAATTATTTATTGTCCTATTGACAACTTACTCAGTTAAGATGATTAATTTTAAATTATTTGTGTACAAATTTACAGCTTATATATATTCTATAAAAAAACTCTGAAAAAATAATAAACAAAATTATTTATGAACTAGACATTTTTTATTTTGTGATACAATTTTTATGTACACAAATGTAACAATAACTGTCGCAATAAAAAAATGTAACGCATTTTATAAATGATAAAAAAAATATATAACCGAATTAAAGATATAATAAAAATTGATAATAACAATGACACAATATAAATTCATAGGGCGGTATTGTTAATAGAGTAGGATTGTTATAAGATTAATTCTTGTATAAAGTGATACGTGGGAGTGATGTAACCTCGTTTGTGTGAATACTACCCGGTATAAAAGTCAAAACTCTACTCTTAGCTCGTGAATTCAATGAAAATATAAAAGAATAGAAGGAAGAATTATCCGTATAAATAGATGTACCGGGTACAGGAGGGTTTATTACAATATAGTTTAGTATATAGTCTATAGTATACAGGGAACTAGTAGTTTTTGTATCTGTTGCATCCCAGTGTGCTATAAAATTAATGGCATTTAACGGATAATTCGTTGGATGGGTATCGAAGGAAAGAGAAGAATGAAAAAGAAAAAACTTAATAGCCATAGAATTATCTATAAAATGTTAGGTCGTCGGATTTTATAATGTAAAAAATTTTGGTGTAAAAATGGCTCCCGAGAACTTTACACAGGCAAATAGTGTGAAATAACAGTGTTAGAAAACCATGGTGTAAATTGTTTATCCATGGAAATTTTAACACCGTGTAATCTACTTTCTTACACCATTCTGTGTTACTTCTTTTGATTAATAGGCAACATGATCATTGAAGATTTTTAACTATAAATCAATAAGAATATTAATTTTAGACACTCTTAAATTTGAAATACTGAAAATGATGACTATTCACTGTTTACTAGTGAAAAATATGTCACTAATTCAAATAGTGGTATACTTTTCACTTGTAATAAGTGACTATTCACTGTAAAATAGTCACTGTCACGTGATTTGAACTAATTCGTTTTTAGAGAGCATTAAACAATATTTTGAACATTTGAGCATTTTTATGATTATATTTCTCAATGGTGTAAAAATTTTTACACCGTCGTTTACACTACACAGTCACAAAATTTGTTACAGAATATTGTATACCATAGACTATAATCCGAATGAAAAAGATGCACATCGCGGTGGCCAAACATGTGTCTGTATTTATATGTGTGATTGTATGAGTTTAGATGTGTATGCTGTAGCCAAAAATACAAAATGTATTTTTACCATACTTTGTACACCAGGGCCAACACTCTACACGACGTCATAATATAACAAGAGCGGTTTAAAAGTCGTTATAATATACCAGTGAGAATTACCAGATCGATGATAATAACGTTTGATGTATAATATTAAACTCTTATTCAAACGATAATTGGTGCTTATGGTAATTTTTAAAAATACTAAAAACGTCTATTTAATTTAATACTACTTAGGTAAATTACTTTCTTATATTTTTATTTATTTATCATGTATGTATGTATTTAGTAGTTAGAGATAATTATAGTGAGTTTAGCGCAATGTGAAGGGTAAAGAGGATTGAGAAAATTAAATGGCAAAAAATATTTGGATAATTTTTTAGACATGTGCTAGGATTCAAACGAATCCAGCTGTTGATTTATTTAAACCTCCCGGGTCGTTTTGAAATACTAAATGTCTTTATTATTTTTTTAAAACACTTTTTTATTTTTTTGTCGTGCTGTAGTCACTGACGTAAGTACTTAACTTATTGTTTCAATGACATTTTACTCAAATTTTACTGTCAGGTAGATACTTAAAATTCTTATCGGTTTCCTCAATCTTTTAACAAACTTTTCCAATTACCTTTGGGTTGAATAATTTTTTTACCTCAAGGACGTTTTTTTTTTATCTGATTTAGTAGAAATATCTTGACTCGGCTTTGAAGAAACTGTAAATCATATATATTTTTTCTTTGAAGTTTTTTAAAATCTGATTATCAAATATGATTTACTTTTTATTTGGTGATATATTTTTTTTGTAGACCAAACAGATTATTTATTTATTTTTATTGTTTGAAGAGATCGTAATTATAAAATTGGCTTGAATTCTTTGTAGAGATAGATGTTGAATCTAATGAATGGTTGGCTGCCGGTGAAATGGCACTCGTGGCATGCCCGGAACCCAAGGGGCTCAAAAGGTGAGGCCAAGTAGGATCGATTTACAGAATCTTCTAGTACATGACCTGAGTGACACTGGCACAGGTGTCGAGTACTCGCTATCAACCCATAAATATTCTCCCTCTTTAAAGACCTCTGATTGTCTTCCTCTCTCATTTTATTTTTGTTCCTTTTTTTTTTATCTTCTCTTGCACTGCAAATCAATTCGCTGCGACACAAAAAAAATTCTCGAGACTTGTTCGTATAAAAATAGAATAGAAAACTTCCGTTTCGCAAATACGCATTGATAAAATATCACAATGACAACACTCACATAATCAAAATTAATATTTTATCTTGTTTATACTCATTTCCTATTTCAATTTTATAAAGCGCATTTAAAATATTAATATGACGTACTCATATCTTATTCAAAAAAATAAACATTTATTTGTACTCCAATTTAAATATCAAATAATTTAATTCAATTATTAATAACGAACAAATTTATAGAACAAATTGTAAAATTTATCAGACAATACTAATTGATACATAGATATAAATGATATTGAAAAAAAAAACATGGACAGTGAACTCGAAGGTTTGAATTTGCATTTCAAACACACAATTCGATAACGTGTCTATTTATAAAATTTACGTACATGAAAACGTGCTTGTGGCCTAAAGAGTATCTTTACTTTCCATAGTACATGATTTTATCATACACACACATACTAATATATATACACACATAAGTATAAATATAAGTATGAACACACATATACACCCATATATGAACATATATAAGCATTTTACGAATGCATCTGCACGTATGCTCTTTAAATTTATTTTATTTTACTTTATTGCACTCGAAATGACGCTCTTCAGATTGACAATCAATAAACTCGTGCCATTAAATTGCCGCAATCAGTATATTAGTTATCTCTGTAAAATTCGATTAATTAAATTATCGATTTGTTTAATTAACTAGTCTACATCACATTATCATAACATTATTAATTCTATATTTAAGCTTAAGAATAATTTTCTTGACAGAAAAAAAACTTTATTTCTTTACAGTATAGTCGAGTCGCGTTATAAGTCCGGCTTGTATCTTTTTCTTTTAACCAGACTCGCGTTAATATGAGAGAGACACTAAGATGACTTATAACGCGACTCGACTGTACTTAAAAAAAAAAGGGATTAGCATATCTCGAACTGAGCTCGAATTTATTCACTGATAAAAAATTTGACTTGATTCAAGAGAAAAAATCTTCCCGGATCATAATATCTAGCCTATTCGAACCTCAATCTAGCCTCATTAAACCCAAGTAAGCCTCAATCAAGCCTCACTTAGCTAAAAAAGCATTTTGAGCCTCAAATAATGCTCATAGAGCCTCAATGAGCCTCAAATAATACTAATCGAATTTAAATTATATTTGATCGAACTCGTAAAATTATTATTATTTGAGATTCATTGAGTCGAGACTAGGTTCATTTGAGGCTAATCGAGGCTCATTGAGGCTCTATGAGCATTATTTGAGGCTCAAAAGGCTTTTTTAGCTAAATGAGGCTTGATTGAGGCTTATTTGGGTTTGATGAGGCTAGATTGAGGTTCGATGAGGCTAGATATTATGACCCGGGTCGGACCAAGAATTCCATTTTGAAGAAAATGATTTTCTTGAGTCAAGAGAAAATCATTTTCTTCAAAATGGAATTCTTGGTTGAAAATTTTCGCTCTTGAATCAAGTCAACTTTTTTATCAGTGTTCGAATTAAAAAATGGTTTTTAATTAAATCTTAAAATTTTTTCACAAAAATTATACAAGATTGAAAATTTCCAATGGCATAATTTTTTGTAATAAAAAAATGCAATATTTCAAAAAGTTATTTTTTTTGTGTACAAAAAATAAAATATCAAAATTAATTTTTTATAATTTCTATACTCGAAAAGCTAATGATTTAAAATTTTTTATAATTATAATGATTATTTTTTTGATTTATGTTTATTCTATTGTTAACGCAAATAAATAAAAAAATTTTTACGGATGCACACGAGTTATGCTCGCGGCATAATTATTAACTTAACTCAGACTCACGTGGTGACACGTCTAGTCTTCGAAATAAATGCAATGCAATATATATATATACATATATATGTGTGTATGTGTATGCTTATAAATATTATATCCATATATACATAATAAACATACCTATTATGCTTATGGTGTATGCTGTATGTTTTAAACCTATGAAAGACCAGACAGGAAGCAACGCAAAGGAATTCCAAGTGTCTTTGCTCTTTTTTGTACGTAAATTACACCATTACGTTCATAGTCCATACAATTGTTAGATATATTATTGGTAGTCTATGATAGCTGTAAAGTATTGGCGGTTTTGAATTTTAGTCGCATCGTAGCTCAAAGTTAGATACACAATAAATTGTATATGTTCGGGCAATAGTAGCTTATCTGTTTTAATTCTATAGCTCATTCAAGTAATATGTAATATATATACATACATGTGTGTTATGACTGACACTCAATTTGTATATCCGTCTTACGTTAGTGCGATGAACTTGTCGATACTTTTGTCTCTTTGATAATGAAATACTTTCATCGTTTCTTTTATTTGTGTAATTTTTTTTATATTTATTTTATTCAATGATTATATCAGGTATTAATTATCATGACACAGAAAATAAATTAATGTTTAAACGAATCAGTTGATAATTTTTTATCAGCAATTATAATTACTATTTAAATTTTATGCTTTAAATGATAACTTTATTGTAGACATTTTTTTTATTTTATATTGTGAGGCAGGAACCTAATGATGATAATTTAAACAGACTTTTATGTACTTTTTTTTCAAATTGTAAAGAATTTTATGAGCATTATTATTATTATTATTATTGTAGATTATTTTTTTTTTTTTGATAATTATTTATTCACATTGAGTATCTCAAACTGACTGACAGGGAGTCCGTCGTACTTTTTCAACGTCATGAATCAGGGGAAGTAAAGTAAAGACCGCGAATATATATACAGCAGTAGAAGCGTACACACAGCGACGCTCGATTATAGCCACCCATCGTAATTGCTCGTTTTTGCATTAGTCATCCGAGTGGAGAATATTCTCGGCAAAAGAGAAGCTTCGCTGGAAGACATAACAGCTGTACTTACTGCCAAGTTGAAAAATTAATTCTAAATATTACTTTAATTATATAGAGACCATTAAAATAATTAATTATTCATTCATTTATTTATAATTAATTATTCTTACATGATTTTATGTCGCTAATAAAGTAGGGTGGAAATAGGTTAATTTTTTTCCGATCAAGTGAAGAAGCCTGCAAGCCCGCGGAATAATCAATAGTAAAACAGGGATTTCTTTCTGTCCTTCGTTATGTTAATTACTTTCATTGGACCGCATAAAGGTCCGTTAAGGCTCGTGCCAAGTAAACTGAATTTACTGCATTCTCATATATATATATATACCTACACTACCAATATAAGTACACACATAAATAGTAGTATATAGTATAGTGTACAATATATGCAATACACACGCGATCTTCGTTAAGAGCAATAGAACGTTTATACTGAGTTTTGCGTATCAGACGAGGGTATCTCAAAAAGGGTCTTGTCCCTACTCCATTTTTGAGGGTGCACGTCCATTACACAATTCCTGAATACTCTCATTCTATTTCTGTTTTTTTTTTTTTTTTTTTTATTTTTAACATCCGCATTGTGGCCATTTTTATATCTCTTTACAATTTTATTTTTCTTTTATCTCATTCTTGTGCTTACACTCATCCCGTCATATTGCAAACTACTTCATTTTCAAGAGCAAACTTCAATTTAAATTTTAAATTAAACCCATGTTTATTTATTTACTTCCTTTTATCTTTCAACGTTTTTTTTTTATTTATTTTTTTAATTAAATTTTACAAGTGATTAGACTTATCACTGAGCCAATATTTTGGATAAAAAATATAATATATTGAAAATACTTCAATTTTTGAAATAAATAATTTTTTAATTATTATTATTAAATGATCAATATTTCAGTTGACTTAAACGACTGTTTCCATAATTTGTCTGATATGCATGTTTACATTTTATGTATTTATATTTATGTGTGTATGTATATACATATATATATAATAGATGTATTTATCGTAGTCACGTTGCTACGAGACGTAACAAACTAGTTTCTCCCTTATTATGTACACACACACACACACATATATATATATATGAGGTATACATTTCTGAATAAGCGACGATGAAATCGTGAAACTGGTTTCCCGTGTGAATATAAGGGATGCAAAGCTTTCCGAGTGAGTAAAGACGGATGACATTGAAGTGAATGAATAAAAAATATAAAATAACATAAAGTTCATAGAAATTTTTCCAGCCATCAACAAGAAAAAAGTTTTATCGAACATTATCTTTTATTTCAAAGCTAATCTAACGCTTTGAATTTTAAAGTTTAGTCTTCGAATTTATGAAAATATTCCGCTGGTAATGAGAAACTTTTCAGACACATATTTCGGGGAAACGGAGAGGGAAAATCTGATAACTTTTAGACATTTCAAGCTTAAATGTCGTGTTAATATTAAATTTTATTAAATATTTAAACTTTTATCAGCACTCGATAAAATATTAATTAATAGAACACTTCATAATTGAATTAATTTTTTTCAATAGGTATAATATACTAGTATATTATAATCGATAAAGACATTTTTTTTTGAGACATAATATTTGAATGCTTAAATATCGGAGTTTACATGAAGAAAGTTATAAAAAGATATTAAGAAGAAAAATATTTTCTTGAAGAGGCCGATAGTATATATATATATTTATATACATATATATTTTCCAATAATACTCTAACTTTACTTGGAGCAAATATTGAAAATGACTTTTTAAAGACCCAAACTATTTTCCATCACAATAGTTTTATACAAATATTCAACTGTAAAAAAACTTTTTCTCTTTTATTAAAATCTATATAAAAAAAAAATAGTAATAATAATAATAATAATAACTATTCTCTCGTCTATCAATAACAGAATTTTCATCCGTGTAAATGTTAACGAGAAACAATAGAGTTTGACCCTTAAATATGAATACACCATTGTCTACGCTATGATTGAATTAACTCTGATGCGGTAACAGAAATTCATCAATGCACCCAACAGAATAACATGGGAATTATATGATAGCACATAGCATGAATAAAAAAGAGCTTATTTTTTACTTTCTCTTTCTGCCGGGTCTGAAATTCTCAATTCACAACAAAGAGGATACTAACGCCCGGTTTAACTTGTACAAAGTCATCATCATCATTACAAAGCGCCCGAGGAGTGTGTGAATCTGTGTGAGTACGAGCACATTTTAAGGAGATGCATTCAAAATAGTTGTTTGAATAAAGTTAAAAAATACTCGGTCATTGAGATTTAAAGGCGGAGCTGTTGCCTTCTGTCCTGCTCACAATTTACAACTTCAGGGGTTAGGGTGGTTTTTTTTTATGTTCTTCTAAAAGTAAAGCGTAATCTAAAAATACTAAAAGTCGAGCTTGAAAAAACCTTACTTTGATCTCGAAACAATAAATCTTGTTCATCAACTCCCTTATCAATACTTTATCGCTCTAATTAACACGTCAATAGCAAATCACGCGATCGTTTGATTCAATCATCTAATGTAACAACATACCCTAAAAAAACCTATACAAGGTTAAAAATCAATAGATATTTTTACTGTTAATGTACTTTGTTGTAACGAACAGTGTATTTTACAAAAAAAGTAAGAGAATAATCGAGTTCCCTGGCATGACTGTACTTTCTCCCCAGTCCTCTGCTCTAGTACGTTCGACATTGAACACAGAACATCCCTTCTGCCGTAGTGTTCGCGTAAGTGTGTGACAAGAGGGTTGCGCATTTACGTATAGGTATATCTATAAATATACGTGTGTATGTGTATGTTTATATATAGTACAGGGGATGCGTAGCCAATCGGATCTGGTTAGCACCTTAATCCTCGTGAGTAAGATAAAATATCCAGTTTTGAAGCAGTGACAGTTAAAATACTTGACAGCAAAAGTAGTTGGCTAAAAAATTACAAACAACTTGTTTAAATATATATATATATCTATATAACATATATATATGTGATGGTATAACGCCGGTTTGGACTTTGGAGAAGAGGGATTGGAGGACGCCGGGCGTCGCGGCGCAGCTTTTGCCGCACCCAGCAGAGCGCCTGCTCCCTCATGCTGCCAGGACGTACAGTTGTCCACGTTTGAAACTCTCTGCTACTTCTCTGTTGCCAAGTGTAAGTGTCTGTGCTTCATTCTTCGCACTCTCTTTATCTTACATACTTCACTTTGTTCCTGGATTATTAGAGTGTTGGCTTTTAAAAAATATAGTTATTATTATACAAGTGATTATGCGAAAAGATTTCCGGTGAGGATTTCCTTCTTTTTTAAACTCAAGACTTACAGGATCGAGTTTCGGTTCGGGTTACTAAGGATAATTTTGCTTTAGTTCTCATATTGCTTTTCTTTGTGACAATCAACAATTAAAAGGGGTTTCGTTTTCTTTTTAGCAAGATTTGGGGTCGCTGTAAATATTTTTTGATAAAAATTATCGAGACGATTGGTAGAAAAAATATAGCCTAGTAATTATTGACAGCTGGTGTAAATAATCAGGTGGTAGATTAGATTATTTAAATAACTCAAATGCGGAATAACGTTTATAATATTGTTTTTTGATGTTTAAATAGCCGTGAGTTGGGATTCTTAGCGTAAATTTAGGATGGCGTTGTGTGTGAAGGGGGCACTGACCGCGAGAATACGTTTCATGTATCTTGGATAGAATAGGAGAGGATAGAAACATTGAACTTGCTCGACGGGGATGAAGGAGGGAGGTTTCCTCATCGTCTGTACACGGTTACTTTTTTATTAAATTGTACACGAGTTTTAGGCGTCGTCCTGTTTCCATCGATTTAAATTTAAATTGTTTAAGTACAGAGTAATTGCTGGTAGTGGTTGGCTGCATTTAAGTATCGGTTTTTCAATCGTTGCTAGATATTTTGTACTGATAAAAATCTTTTATGTATACTGGGTATTAAATCACGATTCAAATCCGTCCTTACGTAAATTGTTCATTGCTGTTGTGCAAGAGTTATTTTATTTGTTTTTTCACCTGTTTCTTTTTTTTTAGTGGTGATTTATCAAGTGGAAAATGATGGATTTAAATTTCTGATTTAACTGTGTGTGTAACTGTGTGTTGCGATCGATAGTGATGCGAACAATAAGTCACATTGAAAAAATAACGGTTACAAAAAGAACGATTTGAATAACGGAGATCTGTGTAAAGGTGCTGTTTTAAATTTTTTACGGTTGATAAGTACGAATGATTAAGTGAATCTAGGATGATGGTGGATCGTGTGGAGGGTCATCTTTTCATGTATCGCCGGCCTGTCTACCGTGTTTTCCAGTATCTCGAAACAAGCGAGTAAGTAATTTAATTAAGATGTCATGTCATGATAATTGTTTTAATGCTGGTTGATAAATCTTCTTACACATTTGAATAGACATTTTAATTAATTCTTTTGTTTATGCACAAGTGTAGTACTAATTTAAATAATTGAGTTGCTAAGGAAAGAAAAAACACCTGTTTTATTTTAAATAAATTATACAACAGTTTTTTTTTTATTTTATTGGCATCAAAGCAATTAATTATACTACAGCATGGTTTAATTATTGCATCCCTTATCTTGTGACTAACTAGTCCTTTTGATAATTTAATTGTCTGCATAAAGTGCGAGAAGAATAAGCCACCTAGCGGAAAATGTAATAACTCAAATACTACCATAGCATTTATACAAGGAATGAAAGCTAACGATGGCTAATTAATGTTTATGACTTAATTTGTATATAAATATTTCATGAAAGTACAAAGTAGTGTACAACGATTAAATTAACCTATAATTTGATACTGAGTAGCATATTATTGCGTAACTGAAGCCTTGAAAAGGTGAATTTAGTAGATTGAATGTAAGGTTTTAAGCTGACGAATATATGTAACGATTTATTTTATATTGGTTTGACCTCATCATCATCATCAACATAATGATCATCGGCGTCGACAGCCTTAGAAAGACAGGAAGTGCATTTCATCCGAAACGTAGCCACATAATGATTTACGCGTGGGAAGACAAGTATGGAGTCTTGTTATGAGATATAAGATATTGAAACAGGATCCTTGTGCTCCTGTTACATCGATGATACCAAGATATAAAAAGTATTGTACAAGTCATGTATATATATACTGTTGTGGTGAATTATTATCGGTGATGAGATCTGTTACTAAAGCTTATTCACAAATGTAAATCGTGATATTGATATTGATAACAATGAAACACTTTAAATTCATGTGATAGTTTATAAATATTTTTTAAAAATATAACACATGATCAAATGATTGAAAAGACTGTCGATTGTATTTGATTGATTGTTTGTCGTAAATCTTGAATAAGTATAAAGTAGGAAGTTGATTGTCTTGTTTCTCAGAATATAATTTACGAGCTTTTTGTATGATAATTAATAACAAACAAGTAGATAATCCTAAAATGAATCTACAAATTGGCTTAATGTAATGAAAGGCTTCTTAATTGGGTATTGTTACCTAGAGTATAGATACATCATGTTTAGGAGTAGATTGAACGGTGATTGGAATTATTATTCAAGCGTGTATGTGTTGGAAACTGTTCGACAGTCTGTTGATCCATCGGGTTTCGTGAAACAAGTATTTGAATTTACATTACTTACTGCAACAAATTTACCTTTATTATTATTAACTAACAAAGGTCTAGGATTCGTTGTCAGATCGTTGGGCTTGGGTGACCAGGTTTCTTGTAATTTCGGCTCCACCTCGGATCTCATAAACGCTGTGGGAAAATTATTATTGTAATTTATTTCTTGCACGCCTTTTAGTGGCTCGTTCAGCGGTTTATATACATTGTTAAATGTTTCAAAGTAGTCTGGTGACTGTTTTTTGTACAAATTAGATCTTGAGTAGGGCTGGTTATCTTGACTCAAGTCACCATCAGGAAGTTCGGTTTCGGTAAATTGTGAATTACACAGGGTTGGCTTGTGAATTTGAGGCTGCTCTGTCCTTCGACGAATCCAAAATAAATTTTTTGATATACTCACATATTTCCATTCAACCCAGCTTTCAACGTCATCGCACGTATAAGCGACCATTGCAATCTGTAATAACCAACATGATTACTTTTTAAAAAATTCATTAAATCAATCAGTTTTTAGATAATTTTGAAACTTACTAATGTCCCGTTTCTGAATACTGGTGAACCAAGGGGTGGACATTTGTGATATTTTGATCGTGGCAAAGTCAAATCTTTTTCATCTATGTTTACATCCGATGATACTGATATACGGCTAACATTACCCGGAGGTAAAACACTCATGATAACATTTGAAAATACATCAGCAAAATTTTCAAGAGTTTCATTGCCTTTAGAATCGCCCATAAGTGATAGCAAGATACTTTGTTTCGAAGCCGACTCTTTATTTTCCTGTTTAGTATTTTTCGTGGCATTTGTCAAATCAGTACCTAAAACTTTTCCCAAACGAGCCATGGTCGCGCCAACAATATTTTCAGCAAAATTTTCTATTTTGTCTTGTTCAGATTTAGGAATTTTCGACTCCATTTTTTCTTCAACTTTACTCCAGTCTACCGAGGTCAATTTATCATCAACCTCCATCAGACTAGCTGCTATTCTTTCTATAGAAAACCATAAAAACATTATTTATATTGACAACAAAAATATAAATGATGAATAATATAAACTTACCAACAAGTTTTCGTCTTCCATCAATACTTTTATTGTTATTAATATTGAAAGTTTTTTGTTTTTTACCACTAGATTCTTTTTTAGCGTCATTAATTAACTCTAATATATTTTTCGTTTTCTTTTTACGTTTCGTAACTTGATTTTGTCGTTTAGTTTGAACTTTTTTACCGCTATTGTTATTTTCAACAAACAAAGACGTATCTTTTGATAAAAATGACGGTGCTGGAGCAAGTTTAACTGCATTTCTTTTTCGTCTTATCCACGAAAACGTATTTCTTTTGAGTCTGTACATTCTCCGTAATCCGAAATTACCTCTAGATAATATTGTTAATCTTTCGTCGTCATGGATCGGCGGAGGCAAATGTTGAGCCTCTATTTTTTTAATAAGATGGTGATTCTGCAAAACCGAAATTTATTAATCATAAAATATAAACTAAATTAATTTAATAAAAACACACATTTGGTTTTTGTATAACCGTAATAAGTTCACACTTTTGGCTGCAACACATGTGACCAATGTCATCATAAATACCTTTAGGAAGTTTTGGTGGTGTGACAATACCCGTAACAAAGCTAAATCTGTGATCGCAATAATATATATTTTAATCATTTTTTTTTTTTCAATTTCCAACCAATCAAAATTCATTGCAGAGTAGAAGTACCATTTTTGGCCACTGCTCCATTTTTGGACATTTAATACGTCATTTCAATTAATGAAAAAGTATAAAATAAAATTTCTATTTTAAAAGTGCGTTTTTAACAAATTAGTTTATTTTAATTTTTCAAATGTCCAAAACTGGACATAAAGTAGCAAAAAACGATACCTCTACCTTATGAAGAAATAAAAAATTTACCCGCAATTCAAAAATAAAATTGCCAAATTATTGGTTGGGTGTTCGGGACTATCAACATTATAAACATATCTCGGATGCATTTCATAACGATTTATTTTGATGACATGGGGCGCTCCTGTTGAAGCGCCGACGAGAACAGCAAGATCAGCATTGATGTGCTGCCTATAAAATTTATATCCCGCCCATCGGGTTTAGGTTATAAATAATTCAATTTAGTTAGTTCTACAAAGGTTTTACGATCTACTACGTAAATTTCATAAAAAAATACCCAAATATATTTATACATTTATACAACATAATAAAAAAACTGACTATATGAATACATACTCGTATAAATCGGCAAAATGCATGCAAGACGCTGTTGTAATGGCGTGTGTTACAGTCAAAATTGCACCACTGCACATAAAATATCTTTTGGTGCTAAAAAAAAGTAACATAAATATTCATTATTTGAATTATTTTTATAAAGAAATGTGTTTCAATATAAATTTATATTTTTGGTTCATAATTAAAATTTATCATATACGTCATAGATAGTGCAGGCTTGCAACACTCGGGAATTTTTTCATCTCTCACAACAAAAGCGTGCATCTGTACAATTCCATCGTCTTTATTAACCAACTTTGTTATCCAGCGTTCTTTATTAATACTGCGTTTAACTTTTTTGGCGTGATATTTTTTAGTTTTTCTAGACGAAACACTTTTTTTATCTTCTGTTATGTTAGTTGGTACAGAAGTTGTAGCTGTTGAATTTAAATCAAATTTAGTCGCTAAAATAATGTCTGAAAATTTATTTAAATCAGAAATTTCATCAGACTTTTTATCATCATTTACTGTGGAATTTATTCTGTCGGCAATAACTTCCGTGACATTTTCTGTAGGTTTGCGAGTATGTTCAGTTTCATTTTGTAATTTATTCGAACCCGTATCTTTATCTGGATTGAATCCATATAACGATGAAATACGTTTGACAATCATCATTATAATTTTTTGTAATGTTTGATGAAGAGAATTTATAGTATTTAAATTATAAGACTTTCTCTGCTCGGAATTTGCCGACAAGTGGTGGAAAGTCGCCGGTGAAGAAGAGGAAGAAGGTGATGAGCTTTCCAAGGACGTATTATTATTGTTATTAACATCTGATGAATTTAACTGAGAGAAAGCCAAAGGAAACGTCTCTTGTTCTTCGTTTAATTCTTTACTCATTGAATTTCGTGTCATCGGATTATCCGTACAGTTTTTAACTCCACAAACTTTCTTCGTTTCATTTGTTATTGAACTATTGATTTGCGTTCTGTTATCTAATTTCCTTAATTTATCTACATCTGTACTTAAATCTGAATTCAAACCACTAGTATCACCGATTTCAAATGATAATCTTGTTGTACTTTCTTCATTTATCATCGAATCATTTTCCATTTTAATGTTGTTCACGAATAATAACAACAATAGTATACTCACGAAGATAAACCGACGCAAAAACATAATGCTATTTACTCTTTGGTAATTGAATAAGTAACGTTTAAAGTTCACGAGTTACTCGATACTCAAGAGACCGGATAGATTTAAAAAACTCCAGTTGAAAATGTTTTTTTCTTTAAAATAACCATTTCAAAACAGTCTTACGACTGTTTAAATTCAATTGTAATTTTTAGTGTCGTTTAAACTTACGCGATAAAAATGATTACATTGAGTCGTTAAAATGTTTCAAGCAATAATTAGCGAACATGAAAATTGTTGACATAATTCATGAAAAGCTTACTATTTACTATCGTCATACTGGAAATTATGGCACTCGTTAAATTGAAATTACGTAAATTCAAGCTAAAGTTTTTTAAAAATAAATTTAATAAACGTAAATTAAAAAGTTTCAATATTTTATTTTTTCACCAAAAAATTACAATGTATAGAATTATTATCTATAAATTTAAGATCCACTACGTTTATTATTTTTAACTTTTTCATTATTTTTTACTGAGGAGCTTACGTGTCTTCTTCTTAACCAATTACCCATTTCGCCTCTAACATGTTTTTTACTTGCCGAATTCCTTAAAGCAAAAAGATTTTGTTTCGGGATTCTTTTAAATTTCCTCAAAACCCATGAGTGATTACCAGAACGTTTAAACCCATCATTGTTGTGATAAAATCTACCATTCCCACTAATAACCGACTGATTGTAAGTTCTAATTACTATTGGAAGATCCCCGTTTCTGTAAATAGGTTTATTATAATTACGATTATTAATTTCCGCTGACTCTGAACATTCGGGAGAATTATCAGGACACTTGTCAGCAAGTTCTTGCGAAAACTTGAGTATATTATCATCAGAAACCGCTTGTTTATTCCATGTAGTAGGATCTCGTTTGGCATTCGACCAATTGTCTATAAAGTCACTATTTGTAACTTGTCGTACATTATGATTTACTGTTGGTACATTTGTCATAACTCTTGAACCTTTTGGACAATTTCCTTTTTCTTTGCATCCAACAGATATGTAGAAATTGAAAATGCAATTTCCACAGCCACGAGCATTTGTGGAGTTATCGTTTGATGGTGAGCCGGTCACTCCGTTATTCAAAGGTGGTTTTGTTGCATGTGATCTATTCCAATCATTAAGAACTTCATTTATCCAATCGTTGTTATGAAAAAGATCCGTGTAAAACCATTTACCATCTTCTTGACGGTCATCACAAGAAATCGCCACAATAGCTGTCTAAATTTAAATAAAAACAAAATAGAAATTTTGAAAATAGACAATTATAGTTATGAAAAAAAGAACTGAAAAAATATTAACCTGTGTACGGTTAACCATAACAGCTGCACCAGTTTGTGCACAACCTTTAGTACCATCAGCAGATCTTTTAGCTAATTTTTTCATATCATTATAATTATTATTTGTAATCAAACTGCTGATGTTATTTATATTTAAGGATTCATTAGTAACATTTATTGATCTACGTCTTCGATCATTTAATGGAATTTGCGGTGCTTGAATTTGAGAAATCACAATTTCCTATAGTAATTATAAAAATATATCAGTATGATGATATAAAAAAAAATATATAATTTTTTTTCTGTTCGTTAAATTAAAAATATATTTTTTATATATTTTGACACATATATTTTTATAATGAATTTTTTTCATAGGGGTCTTTTTATAAAATGAATTTATTTTAGCTTACATGTTTGGTTTTTCTAAAAACAGCAAGTACACAATTTTCTTCAGTACAAATATGTGTCATAGGTTCTGTTGGTAAATTTATTTTATAATAGTTTACTTTTGAAATTCTGCAAGCTAAACTCAAAATAGCGATATTATGTTTCATGTGGTCTGCACTGTAAGGATTTGTATTATGAGACGGATGAATTTTGTATTCAGCAACTCTAATTATCTGTATTGATGACTTCATTGGTGCAATAACTACCGCAAGTGGGGCACGGATATTGTGTCTAGTAAAAAAAATTAAGATGTATAAATAAATTATGAAACAAAAACGAAAAGTTTTAAAGCCAAATAATTGTTAATTGAATACTTGATATGCATGGCTTCATGTAAGCATGAAGCTGTCGTAAGTACACGATTGCGGTGCAAAATAGACCCAGCACACATCAAAAAACGATGTCGACTATCGTAATGAATAAAATAACAATGAGATTATATTGAAATTCAAAATTCAAAATGTTAATTCATAATTATTCTCACGTTTTTAACTTTCCTTCACTGCAAGCCGCTTCGGCATCTTCATCTTTAACAACAACAGCTTGAACACGCAATAAATCTTCTTTAATCTCACCCATTTTCATCATCCAATAATTACCGACAATTGGTTTATCTGTTTTATTTTCAGCAGTCGCATTAACATCAGTAGCCTCGGTTGTTATCATTTCATACATGTCATAAGCATCTTCGAAATCATGTTGAATTTCAGATGGAAGCGCTGGCATATTTGTCATACCACTTACTTTATTTATTATAAACATAAATATAATTACTGTCAATCCAACATTCAGCAGATTTAACTTTTTTAAACTTTTCAAAATTGACATTTTTGTCTATTTATCTATTTAATGTTAATTGTAAACAATTTACACAAGCTAAAATAAGAAACACACTGCGACCAAGTAGTCGGCAATGAACTGCTGAATAAAAAAAAATTGCTTTTTTGTTGTTAGCTTATTTAATCAGAATTATTAGTAAACCGTTTGAAGCCGCGATTGAGATGTATTACATCCATGTCGTAGATTTCGCGATACGGTATAATATAATTAATTATTCAATCTTGGTCAAGGAATTTTTTCACTCCATTTTTTTTCCACCAATTAAATTAATATTATTATTATTATAAACAGTTATTAACATGGAATAATTTCTTAATCCAGCTGATAAATCTTAAAAATTAAGTTTTTATTTTTTAAAAATCCTCATAAAATTAATTAGCTTATCATCAACTTTTTAACTCTTCTTTATTTTTTATACCCCCCCCCCCCTAAATTCACACGAAAAAAAATAAACTTTAAAATTATAACCCGGAACATTGGTGTCAATATAGGGAATTTAAACATTTGAAATAATAAATTTTATAATACGTGTCATAAATTTTTACACTAAAAATTTTTCGGAGCGAATACAGAGCAGGTAACCGGGTGATTGTTTATTTCCCTTGGAGTCAAATTCACTCTGAAGGGGAGTTTATTTTGATATTAACCCTTAACGGCCACACGGGTAACTCTCTTTTTTTGAAAGTTTTTTGACGAATTTACAGTAGACGCTCTTAAAAGTTACGCTTTCGGGGGTAGAGTAACTTTTAAAAGCGGACTTTCAGAGGCGTGGCTAATAATTTTGTAACCAATAGCCAGTGATAATCTGCATTTACCAACACACTCAAAGAAAACTTGTACATGTGCTTCCCGCGAAATTTTAAAATCTATAGAACAACTACAAAAAAGGAAATAATGAATTATAAAATATTTTTATTAAACACTTTAAATTATTTATTGATAAGTCATCAGTTAGAGTTAAATAACAATTTTAAAAGTATCTCACGTACAAAAGTATGAAAAAGAATAAACTTTTATCTTTAAATCACATTTTATTATTTATAAAGGTTAGGTTTATGTTTTTATTTATGAGTAGTTTCAGACTTCTAGCTTACCGACTCAGACTCACATGTATTTACCACACAATTATAAAAAGACCGCCCATCACCAATTACCCCTCAATTCCTTTAAAGATATGACACAGAGTGGGGAATTCATTTGAGGGTTAAAATTCTGGTTCAGAGTGAAATCCACTTCTAAAGGATATTTATTTAAATATTAAAACTCCGAAATCACTCCACTGGAAAAACAAACTCCCTATTTACTCTGTATGCAGAGTAATTTTTTTCTAAAACTCCAGAACCGAGTGACGGAGCGAATTAAAATTTAAGTAAAATCCATAATCACTCCGAATTCAAAATTTTTACAGTGTAATGTTTAAGTTTCGATTTTAAGGTTCAAATATTAATTTTTTCTGCATAGACAATAATTTTTAATATTTATCCTATAATTATAAATTAAAGGATTGCTATTGAGAATGATAGCATTTACTGATCACTTTATCATTATATTAATTCCCGTTTCTCAATTTATATAGTTTATTTTTTTCCGTGAATTTAAACTCATCAAATATTATAATTAACACAAAATTATAAAAATATTTAAAAAATTTAATTATAACTCGCAGTAAATTATTTCCCATTAGATAATAAGTAATTATCTATTTTGATTCTCACTCCAAGTATTTATTTATTTAATTTAATCTAAGATGGCTCTTAAAATACGTCTCTAAAAATCACACTCATACCAGCTGACATGACTTACTTCCTGAAACTCTAAAAAATATCTTAAATAAAACAGACAAAAATAAAAACTCTTATTCGCTCCTACATGATTCATCGTTCGAGGCTACTCTTTTTATTCACCAACAACTTACAATGATAAATCTTTTTCAGATAATACTCCGACAAATTTTAGATCTTGTTTTTTAATTTAACACAACTTATTCCTACATCCCTTTCTCTATCGTCTTTTTAAAAATCAACCGTTGAAAATATATTTTATAATAACGTTAATTCAGTCTTAACATTTATAGTTATATCATGGGAACACTTGCAAACGGTGTATCGTGTGACGGCCCACGCATTAATAAGAGACAGTACGAAAGAGACACAGAAAAAGAGAGGAGCTTATATATATATAATAATATAAGAGAGGGAGAGTGTAGTCGAGAAAGACTCTTTAGCCATGTCGTGTCTGATCAGTTTGTTCCTGACGTCGAATACAAACGTGCGTGCGAATTTGTTAAGCATCATAAAAAAAATTTAACCATTTTCATCAACTTATACTCCATTAAAAGTTATGTCTATTTATTTACAATGCGATTTTGTTTATTATTGACAGTTCATCTTTCAATAAACTTTATACGTCAAGTTAATAATTTTTTATCTAAATAATGAGCATGCAAATGTTAACGCGAGTGTTAAAATGTATCACAAAGGCATCTATCGTTCTGTATTTAATATAAAAGTGATATTTTACAATATTAACAATCAATCACAGTCACCGGTTGTTAATATCTATGACAGCATGAATGACGTTACGATAACCAGCAAAGTAACGTGTAATTTTTATTTAAACACTCCCCCAACGAGGCATAATTTATAATTAACGTCAATATCAACTGCACAAGTTGATCAGAATGAGGATACCGTCATTCACGTGGAATGTTTTTATGCTGACTTTATTTATGACGTAAAGAAACCTTCATTACTTTCCGTTAATTTCCTTATTTTTTTTCGATCTGACTTTTATTCCGTTAATTAAAATTACATTTTAATCGCTATCATTAATTCCTTTTAGTTTATTATTTCGCTGAATGTAAGGAACACATTCAATTATTGATTGCTGCTTTTTTTTAATCTATAAGTTAAGATACTCAGGTCACGGCGTGATCGTCAGACCGCGAAGTTCAACATCCACGCGGTACTATAATCTCGTTTACTTTTATATTGGTTTTTTTTTTTTTTTTAAAGAATTACGTAGACTTGAAACAACTTAAGTGGCGCCCACACGTCTCAACTTATCTTACGCTTCCTTGTATTATTCATTTTTATTACTAAAAAATTAAGTACAATTGTCAATGAACAAGAACTAGAATTTTTAAATTTAAATTTAATTTTTTTTTATCATTAAATTTGTGAAATAATAAAAATTACTAAAAATTATAAATATTGATTGTGTGGGAATCACAAGATGTTTTAGTAAAAATTAAGTTTGATCCTTGAATCTATAATTAAAGACACCTACTGATTTTTTCCGAATAAGTCTGTCGACCGATGAGTATCACCTGTTACTAAATATTCTTATACTATTCTATAATTACATATCTTGATGGTATCCTTAAAAAAAAAAAAAAAAAAAAAAATCAAAATCTGAATAACTTCTCACTAATAAAATCTGTCATTTAATATTTTATTATACTGACCCACTGAGTATTAAAAAATGTTTTTTGCCTTTTTTCGATACCCACTCACCGGAAATATTATTTATCGTTGAAAACTTAAGACTTAGATGACCTGCTTTTTCTTTGGAGCGATTCTAAGAAGGCGAAAAAATAAATTATGGTCAAGACATACGAAATAAGAATCAGAAGAGCACAAAGATAAATTAATTTAAATAAAATATGTATTGCAAAAGTATATATTTAAAATATATATAAATGTACATATATATTTATTGGTGAATTATAAAAATTCAATGTGAAATATAAAATGTTGAGTCTTGTAGAACGTAAAACAAGTGGGTTGTCATGGCCAGCGGCAACTCATCCCAATTATTTGAACATAAATAATAATAATAATAATAATAATAGTAATAATGACAAAGAAGAACTTGTGAAGACGGTAAAGTCCAAGTTAGAGCCTTGCGGTGATAATATGATATTACGAAGATCGTCGTCATCGGGACAAGAAACAGCGACAAAGAATAAACCAGTAAGACATCGATCCTCTTATTGGCAACGTAATAGCAAAGGTTTACTTTGTGCCCTTGGTCAATTTGGTTGTGGTAATTCACACTACAGTCCAGATACTATTGGAACCTGGAAGTATCATCGTATTACACGCCCTAGGTGATGTAGTGTTACCTTTTTTTTTTTTTGTAAATAAATTTTTAAAAAATAATAGATACACTGTAGAAAATTTTCGGAGTGAATACGCAACGGATGACTTTTTATTTAATCCCCTCGGTATCAAATTTACTCCGAAGGGAAGTTTATTTCAATTTTAATAAATTTTGGTTCGAGTGAATGCGAATTTAAATAAAATCCACACTTCTGAGAAGACAAACTCCTGATTTACTCCGAATGCTGAGTGACGAAGCGAATTCGGATTTAAATGAAATCCGTTATCACTCGGAATTTTTCAGTAAACGTTTTAAATGAGGGAAGATATTTTTATTGGGTGAAATAGATGTAATTATTATCGCAATAAGCAGACGATGTAAAAGTGCAATAGAGAAAGTATTAGGGAAAGGTAAAAAGCGTAGGCGACGATGCAGGTGCGTGGCGAGAACAGCCGATGAAGGCTTCAGGGACGCTCGAATGTCAGTTTTATGAGTATATCTAATCGAATCTCCGTTAGATACATTCTAAATGGAATGACATTTAATTTATTTTATTTTATTTTTTTGATTTTTTGTGTAAATGAAAACTCAAAGTGCTATTAAATAGTTTTTATTTAAACGACTTTGAATTCGTTCCAACTGATTGCTATTTTTTTTTTTTTTTATAGATTAAGCATTTTTCTAGTGTTTTATTTTTACGAGATAAATTATTTTGTTGGAATATAATTTAAATTAATTTAATTTAGTTAATAAAGTTGGAAGTTGATTAAATTAAAAATAATAAAAGCTTGGAATTATTGCCGGGAGCGTCAAGTACTTTTTTTGTATATTTAATGCACTAGAATAATTTATTGTTAATGTACATTCGATACAATGCACATGACTGCGTATTTCAAATGGTAATTCATCGCTTCGATAATTCATTTTGATTTTATTATTATTACAATATTTTAATTAAGTTTACTCAATCAATCAATCAATTAATGTACACTCTTATTCAAACAAATTTTTTTTGTGTCTAGTGTAACTAAATTCAATACTTTTTTTAAAAATATTTTTTACAATTAAAGATATTGCGGTAAAAAAAAATTCCGACATTTTTTCTTGATGAGAGTCGCAAAAAAAATTTATCATGGGTTTACTCTTGGGTTTGTCACATTCTCTAATTTAAAAAATGAATATACAGTTACGTTTATTAGTCTGGGAGAAAAGTGTACCGTAAGATTGAGAAATTAATACTATCTGAATGCATTTAAAGATTACATTTATTACCGTCATAAAATAATTTTTTTCATCTAAAAAAATATATATAAGTATATCACATGCACATATTTTTGTTCAGAACAAAATTGCTATAAATATGACAATAAATTTTGAACCTTCCCGCCAGAAAATTTCAAATTTAAAAAAAACAGAAGCTCACGAGCTCGAAAATAGCGGGAAGTTTTAGGGCTGGCAGGGTCAGGCGGTTTCCAAATTTTTTTTTCAACCCAATTTTTTTAGCCCAAAATTTTTTTCCAATTTCTTTATCAATTATAATTTTAAAAACACGGGCCAGTGATTTTGATTAACAAATGTTTAATTAATAAAAAACTAATAACTTGTAAATTTACTCTGCTAATTAGATAAAACCCAACATGAATTTAATAATGCACGAGTAATTTTCATGTAAATCAATAGGTAAATTTACCTGTATTACAGACAAATATGCATAGATATTATGTATATATTATATATATATATATTGACTGCGTACCAGTGACCGTGGATTTGCGGTTGATAAACACGAGGAGAATGCAATGTAATCACGTATCTCTTTAGTCTTAATGTCTCTCAGGAGCTATATAGTATCGTATAGCGTAGGATAGAAGCAAGCGATGCGTGTATCGCGGAAACGCCCGGGGATCCGGTGTGTGGTTGCCTGCGCAGAAGGTGGTTTTCTTGCACACATCACGAACCAGAATGATGTGCCCTCCTGGGTGGACTCTTAACCCCATCTACGGAAGTACTATACAGAGAATTCCCTTTGCATTTATGTGTCGTGGACACGCGATGCTATTTCCCCAGCCTTGTATATTTACTCCAGCCTTGTCTCCTCTACCTCTACTTCTACCTCTACCTCTACCTCTGTACTTCTCTGCTATTCAATCCTCTCCTCACTGAACATAACTTTTAGTTCCAACTTAAATTCTCTTTACTTATATTATATCTCACTGCTATTCTCAGTTAAGTTCACGAGTCACTGTGTGTGATATGTTGTTTCACTCACCACTGACATCCTTTAACGCCCACTAATGTTAAAAGAAAAATAATAAAATAAAATAACTAGAGAGAGAGAGAGATTGCGTCGTGTTTTCTGCCCCTCTTATAGAAAATTTCTCAGTGCAGCCGTGCGTATCAAAAGGCGCGAGGGCTGCAAAAGTGAAAAATGGGTCGCGTATGAAACTTAACTGCATAATATATAATACTGAAACTATAACTATTACTGTGACTCCAACAACACAACTCATCCAACCGCGAATTTTTTCTACCGAGTTTTTGCCTCATTAACATTGTAGGTGAATTTAATTTATTCAAATACTACTACTGATTAAAATACTCCTGACACATTTACAGCAACACGTCTACTTATTTTTAATTACACCTGCTTCAATACTTTTTTTTTAGTTTCAAAAATATCTACTGATTCTTTAGCAGTCTATGTTTTTTATTTGAATAGCAGTGGAGTAGTTGAAGTTACTTAGCAAATAAAAATGAATTTTAGTAATTAATCAACTCCATGTGTGTAAATACTTATAGACTGAATGTATGTTACTAAATGTATGAGTAAGAAAATTTAAAAAAAATCTATTCTTCATTTCACGGACAGAGTCACGCATCGTGACGTTTTTCCCATGACAGTTTTATGCGCAAGGAGATTGTGGCAAAATAAACTTATGAGGAATATTATTTGTAAGAAAAAAATATTCTTGAAAAGGAGTATAGAGACAGACGAATGAAAAAATAATGTTTATTCATATGGTTATTGGGTGAATAGAAAATGTAAATATGAATTTATAAATTTTTTGTTGCAGCCATGAGGGAATGAGCGCTGGAGGTGATGGAGCTGGAGGTATCCAGAGTGGAAGTGGTGGTAGAAGTACGCCACCACATGGCTCACCAACACCAATGGATAAAGCCACCTTGAAAGTTCATTTACCAAATGGTAATTACGAATTATAATTACTTATTTTTTTTTCTTTAAATATATGACCATTAAATATGGTTAATTTTTTTAAATAAATAGAAAAAGGCGGGGAAGAATGCGATATCTAAAATTTATAAAAAAAAATATTCAAAAATTTTTTTTCGAAATATCATTTTACCCGAAAACAAAAAAAACAAAAATTAGTATTTTATCGAAATATAAATGAAAAGTAAAACATTTCATGGCTTTTTCAAAAACTAATAAATAACCGAGCGAAAAAAAATCTTTTCCGTGAGGAAAATACACTGAGAAAAGTACAGACAATATTAAACGTACTAATAATTACATACTGTAATTAATCAGTCATATTCTTCGACTAATCTATTGCCATCGCGAATCAATATGTAATCAAACAGAATATTTTTTTAATTTTTCTAATACTTTTATTACCAACAATCTTATATTATAAAATAAGAAAGAAGTGGAAAACAGGAATAAAAAAAAATTATTCTGATGCCATGTTTACTCTGTACTCTGTTATAAATAACCGCTCAAGTACTTACACTCATTTAATTAAAATAATTACAACAGGTGGTTTTAATGTCGTTAAATTTGGAGATGCAATTGACGTAAAAGGAATAATATCGTTAGTAACAAGTCGTTTAGCCGTTGGTAATAGACATTACAAAAGTTTATACGCAATGAGACTTCATCATCCTGGGTCTGGTGAGAGTTATTGGTTGCACCAAGACACTACAATGTATCAAGTGAGTATTAAGCACAAAGCTCTCGCATTATTTCACTTAATAAATTAACGTGCATCTTACCCTAGCTTACAATGTAAGCGTGTAAATAAATTCCATCGTCCGTCATACCATAGAAATAAAAATAAAAAAAAAATCTAACTATCATTATAACGTATCCTCAGGTTCAAGAGAAATATGAGCGTAAACATCCACATTCCGAGTGGAGGTACGAACTACGCGTGCGTTATTTACCACAAAATTTAAATGATTTATATGAAAAAGATAAAGTTACATTCTATTACTACTACGATCAGGTATTTATAATAATTATTTATCTACCTAAAGATCGAGACGTTTTTCCACAATGAAAATTACCAGCAGTTCTGGAGTTTTTGACAGCCTAAGATTTTCGGCTGATACACCAGCGTCTACATGCAAAACATTTAAGAAATCTACACAAAAAAAGAAATATTTGTCCCAAATAAGTCAATTTATTTGTGTTTTTTTTTTCAAATATTTCTTAATGACAAATAAATAAATTTGATACAACTAAATATGACAGTTGATTCAAATAATTTTGTAATTTAACTGAAATATATAATTTACACAGTAAAAAAGGATTCGTCAAAATTGACACTTGCTGTGTGTAAAACGATCGATTGACACTTATTTATATGTTATTTCAGCGTACGTCGTTTGTTTTGAAACAATTACACTCGTGTATGTTAAAAGTAACACGTTATGAGTGTCAAAATCTTCGAAAACGTAACCTTGCATTTTAACACACTTATATGTTATTTGCAACACTTGAAGAGTGTTGAATTTGACATACGCTTTTGTGTTACTTGGACACTTCTTAAAAATGTTTTTCACATTATTTAATGTAAAGTTAAAATCAATGAATTAACTGTAGTAATTGATTCTTCAGCAATTAAATATTAAAAATAACGATAGTATTAGTAATAGTAATATAAATAAAACTAAAAATAAAAAAAAATAGCAATAATAATATCACGTATTGTTCAATATATATAATATCATCTATTGTTATCTTCAATATTCAAATATGTATAAAAAAATTACTATAAATTCTCTCACAATAACAAAAATAAAATAATTATTTTAATATCAAAAAAATAATTATATTTCATCAACATTAATTTAAAAGTTTAGGTTATGTATTTTAAAAACGATTGCAAATTAAACAGGCGATATTTTTAATACGTCATTTTTACTTGAAATTTTCTGAGAATTCTTTTGTGATGGTCGAGATTATTTTCAACATATTTTGTGTGTTGATTTCACAGTAACACATAAAAAGTGTTACTCTCGTATAAAATAACATTTTTGTGTGTTAAAAAATCAATCTATTGCGACAGTTGAAACAAGATAAATATTGTATGTTAAATTGACACACAAAAGTGTTTAAAATTTAACACTCAGAATTTTAACATACGCTTTTTTTTACACTTTGACGATTCGTTTTTTACTGTGTATTTGTGGTAATTTACTTAAGTAAATGATATATTTGTGATAAAGATATGAAATTTGTGACGAATAACTGAAAATTTAGAAATACTTAAGCACATGGCCCAACTGACATTTACTTACAACAATTGGATCATTTCTTTACCCCAAATAAATCATTCATTTCACGCAATTAAATTGCTCAATTGAATTATATCTTTCTCACAATTTAATATTTCTTTGGCCATATCTAAGTATACGATATCTTTGGTACAAACAAATCTTTTTTTCAGTGTAGTCTAGTAGATTTTTTACTTTTCAATTTTTCTTTCATCGCGCAAAAAACGTTTCGATCTTCAGGAACATAATTATGTAAATAAATTTGCGGCAAATAAAAAACTAAGTTTCAATAATAATTAATATAGGTGAGAAATGATTATCTTAATGCAAATCATTCGACGTTAGATCAAGATGTTGCCGTCCAGCTCTGTTGCCTAGAGATACGTTATTTCTTCAAAGATATGCCGCAAGTAGCACTTGACAAGAAGAGTAACCTGGAGTACCTGGAGAGAGAGGTAACTTTTTTTTTAATGCAGTTCAAGTTACTTACAAGCTACTCCAATAAATTTAATACTAGAAATTTTTAAAAACTCAAGTACTCTTAATGCTTGTCTCTATTAAAACTATGTTACCTTCTAATCATATACATATATACACATACACATATATATATATATACATGATCTTAAGTATCAGAAGTAACCATCACGACGTGTTGAATGTCAGATGTTTATAAATATAAATGTATATTCCGTACTTACAGGTCGGATTGCATAAATTCCTTCCACGCTCTGTGTTAAACGGTGTGAAACCAAAAACATTGCGAAAGCTCATTCAGCAACACTTTAAGAAGGTCGCTGCTCTCACTGAGCTCGAGTGCATGTTCAAATTCTTTGATCTTCTACGTTCACACTACAGATTTGATCAGGAGAGATTCATTTGTGCATTGGGGGTAAGCTAATTAAACCTGTTTTTATTTATTATCATTCCTATTACTGTTATTATTATTATTATTGTTTTTCTTGTTTATGTTTTTACATGATCGACTTTCAATCATTAATCAACGTTATATTAATTTTATTTATCTGATTTATCAGTCAAGCTGGTCGATACCCGTTGAACTAGTTATCGGTCCGGATCTCGGGATTTCTTATATGGCACATCGAGGCGGAACAGTGGTAATTATATTTATTTATTATCTATACATTACCCTTATCAATTATCATATTATTATAGTCATGTAATGTTTTTAGTTACTTATTTTTTTCATGTGTTTGAAGATTTTATCATTAAATCTGTAACAATATTACGGTATTATGATAGATTATAATTTATACTTGGTACTTACTACGGATGTTAATTACTCGTAATTATATTTAGTGTAAATATTCATCACATGATGAATATTTATGATTTTATTTTACTGCTAGACCCTGCGGTCACCCCGAAAACTTTCCGCTATTTTTAATCTCAAGAAGCTTAACGTCTTGTCAGTGAGATATGAGATTGCAGCAGCAACCTAAATATTGTGAAAGGATGTTCTGATACTGATGATTCTTGTTCTTTAAGGTTTAGTTAATTAAAAATTCTGAAAAAAGGTTGACTCTGTGGGCCAACACAAAACTTCCCGCTGTTTTCGAGCTCAGAAAGCTCGAAAACTTTAATTTTTGAGCTCTTTGAAGTCAAAAAATATTTATTTTGTTGTTCAATTAAAAAAAATAAAAATATTTAAAAAAAATTGCACTTATAGTTTATTAAATTTTCTACATGTGCATATTATTTAGTTTTTTTTTTATAATTGATTTTTTGAAAAAAAAAAAAGTCTTAAAATTGTTAATCGTCTGTTAACTTCTGGATCATGAAATTTAATAAGACAGATCTCATCATTAACTCGCAAACTCATTGATTTCGATAATTGTACAGTCATAAGTTTTCTGAAAAAAAATCTACACACGGTCAAATTTTTTTTGAGTAGTCGTCTAATAGATTTTTTAATACACCTGAACCGAAAGTTTAAATTCCCTATTTAGAGGGAAGAAAGTCATTCTTTTCTTTTGTGAGAAAAGAAACGATAGAAATTAGTGCATGCGCCATTCTTCCTATAATTAAAGGGAAAAATTTAAACTTCCATGTGCAGACACCACGGAGGAAGTAGGACTCGCCTTCGGCTTGGGTAGGCAATTTTACACACGGGGAATGTCCTACTGTCCTCTCTTGGTGTGTAATATACTATATCGACGTACTAATTAGCAAAGTGTCTAACTGATTATTTTTCGTAGGTGATTGTGTGCAATTTTCAGATACTAATAGTCAGAAAAAAATCATTTGAGTAACTTTGACAAAAATACTATACATATACTCAATATAGAATTGATTTTTAGATGAAAAAAAATTTTTAATTTCCTTTTTTTCGCATAAATGGAAGATTTTCTGAAATGGAGTTAGACCATTTGCTAATTAGAACGTCGATATCTTGATACTTAGCAATAAAAAAAGAGTTTAAACCATAAAAAGTCACAGATTCACATCAAGACTTTTTGAACGATACCTTTTTTAATAACATTAACTAATTCTATCAAATAGATATGGCTGGAACAAAATTTTTCTTATCCTCCTATCACTATAGATTATATTTGTAAATATCTATAATGATAATATGATAATAGGTAATAGATAAATAGTGATATAAATTTATAAATTTATATTTATAGCCAACGAGAATGGCTGAGTTTTCTCAAATACAATCGATTCAGACGCTTGTATCAGATTGCAAAGAGCATGCTAAGGCTTGTATAAAACTACGCGTCGCTGGTGCATCCGAAACACTGAGCATAACATGTTCGAGTTTAGATCAAGCGGAAAGTCTTGCGGATTTGATTGACGGTTATTGTCGCGTTGCTACGGGATCCAATACCTCGCTGTGGAATAGAAAAGGTATATATATATATATATTTTTATTGTCTTATCATTTTTCCTTTTTATGTACATAGTATACATCTAGTCTAGAATATAAATAAAAATAAAATATGGAGATTACATAAAAGAAAAATATATAAATCGAGTGATTTTGTCATTTAATTTTTAAAGCTGCTTCTTGGAAAAATTATCCTTGCCCCTGCAAAGGTAGGAGATGTGTTTTTATAAATTTTATTAAGCTACAGTAGTTTAATTATAATATTTAATGATAGTTTTTTTAGGCTTGTTTTAAATTATTTTAAAAATTTATTATAAAATAAAATAAATGCTGACTTGAAATGTTTTTTAATAAAATTTATCTGCTATTAACATATTTTTTAAAATAATTAAAAAGTTTAATTTGATAATTGAGTCGCACTGAGTTCGAGGGAGAATTATATTAATTAGACAAGAAGCGATTTTCTGAATCAGCGCTTATTTATTTTCCCTTTTAACCCACGAAAAATATAACATTTAATATTTATAATATCAATAATTTTTTATTGCTAATAAGAATAAGGTAATAATAATACTAATTTATTTTTATTAGATGCTCATCCACCAAAGTACCGACAAGAAGGTAATGGAAGCCCTGAAAAAAACGCTGGTAAAACTGGCACTATTTTATCTGAAGATTACGCTGAAATTGTTGATGAAGAGGGCGATTATTCAACACCTGCTGGTTAGTTTTCCTTACTCTTTATTATTTAAATTGATATTTAATTTATCACTTAATTACTTTAGCTCGTGACTATGAAATCGTGAGGAATCAAGTGGAACTCGGTGAAATAATAGGTGAAGGGCAGTTCGGTAACGTTCATAAAGGTTCATACAAAGGTAGAGATGGTCACACGGTCGCTGTTGCCGTTAAAACCTGCAAAGTTGACGCTGATCTTGCTACAGCGGAAAAGTTTTTAGAGGAAGCTTGTGAGTATACTTATAAATATCAATAAAAAAAAGCCACTGCAGCCGAAATGGAAGTAGATTTCTCATAATATATTTACACACTTCAAAATTTTGTGTTTAATTCAACACATTGCGTTTGTGTTGGTCTTTAAAACAAATTTTGTTAAATAATTATCTCATAAAGTCTGTTATTTTGACAAAAAATTTTTGTAAATTTAATAGACTTCGTGTTAAAATTAAGGGCATGTCAGACAGTATCCCCCACTTTTTAAAAAAATTAAAACCTTAATTGAAAAAAAGACAAAATATAAAATTTAAAAAAAAATACGTAATGCAACAGATCAATACCCGATCACTCCATCTATTTGTATATCTATATTTACTATATTCTACTAAATATAGATATATAAATACATGAGTGATCGGGTACTAGATCTCACTTTACAGCTGTTATCAATCAAGAAATACGAAATTTTTTTATTACTTTTTAGCCTACAAAATTTGAAAAAATTTGGAAAATCCAAAAGTGCACGGCTCCTAATGCTCATTTATCATGAAATAATAAAATAATAATAAAAAAATTGCGGGAAGCACGAATAAATTTAAAATATATACAATTTTCTGTCATTAAAATTTGTTGTTTTTTTTTTTTTTTAATTATATTAGTAATTTTTTATAATTATAAAAGAATTTTCTCAAAATATCTCGATTAATAAAAAAAAAAAATATATATATATATATGTAAATAAAAACAAATTGCCGAAGTGAGGCGAAAAAAATTTTTCGATCGTAAAGCACACTCTGATGCTTCGCATCATTAGTCGTGCAATTCAAATTATAAAATTGACATCAAGATTTTACTGAAATTTATTTTACAAATTTCGTTTAACTTCCAATCGATATCAATTGTAAGTAATTTTTTTTTTAAATCTATACCTCGGCGAACTTACTACTACGTTGTCTTTCTTTCAAGCAAGGTTTTAATTTTTTTTTTTGTTTTATCAATTGATAAAATTTTGATACGCCATGGAGACTCATTTACCAAAAAAGTGTTTTAATCTTTAGAAAGTTTTATATAAATAAATTTATGTGTATAAAATGTATTGCAGATATAATGCAGCAGTTTGAGCATCCGTATATTATAAGGCTGATCGGTGTATGCTCTGAGGCGCCAATTTGGCTGGTAATGGAGCTGGCGAGGTTGGGTGAAATGCGCGCATACTTACAAAATAACAAACACCGGCTCGATCTCGCGACACTTTTACTCTACACCTTTCAATTGAGCACAGCGCTTTCCTATCTCGAGAGTAAAAAATTCGTTCACCGAGATATCGCTGCGCGTAATGTTCTTGTATCCTCGCATTCCTGCGTTAAACTTGCGGATTTCGGACTCAGTAGGTGGGTCGAAGACCAGAGTTACTACATCGCTAGCAAATGTAAACTACCCATTAAATGGATGGCACCTGAGAGTATTAATTTCCGACGATTTACAACATCATCTGACGTATGGATGTTTGGTTAGTTTTTATGGTTTATTTTTAATTAGTATTGTATTAGCATTAACTAAATAAAATATTATTTAATTACAGGTGTTTGCATGTGGGAAATATTGATGTTGGGAGTAAAGCCATTCCAAGGAGTTAAAAATAATGAAGTGATTCGTAAACTCGAGAATGGAGAACGTCTAGCACTTCCTGATCGCTGTCCTCCGCGTTTGTATTCACTGATGTCACAATGCTGGAGCTACGAGCCGAGTAAACGGCCGACATTCAAGGACATCAGAGAGAATTTACAGTACGTTTTCTCGTAATAATTGTAATTGACAGTAAATATTAAAAATCTAAATAAATATGACATTGCAGTGAAATTTTATTGGAAGAACGACATCAGCAGCAGGAAACGATGAAACGTGAAAACCGTCGAGTGCAAGCAATGTCATGGGGTATATATATTTATAAATCATAAAACAAATATTATTATACCTTGGATATTAAATATTTAATCAACAATGACGACTGTCTGTGTAGGAGCAGACGAAGTGCCGCCACCAAAGCCGTCTCGTCAGCCGCAATCCTCGGAGCAAGTGCAGCCGCCAACAGTAGCGCCAGTGTCGACGTACATCGTAGCCCAGAGTCCAGAAGTCCTGGCCCAGCTGCTGAAGGACAACCAAGCTCGGGGGGTATGTCCCTCTGTGTACACGACGCCTGCCTCTGCCTTCAATACGCTTGCGGTTCAATTTCAAGACGATCAGCAAGTTCTCACTACCGCTACTGTCACAGACTTGCCTTTCTTCGATCCTCCGAACCCCCTTTCCTCCGACTCAGCCCTAAGTAACATTTGTTACAATGAATGCCCCTCTACTACGTCTATCACAACTACTCACAATGACTCATCTAATCATTCTGATGCTAATTTAGATTCTCTAGACTCTACTGATACAATGTCATCTATGATATCTAATCTAAGTATAACAGATCCAATACAAACACAATCACCCGCTGTTAATCGCAAACAATCACTAGTACAAGTACAACCTCAACAACAACAACCACCACCACAAGTCCAAGCACAACAACAACAACAACAACAACAACAAGCGCAACGTAAGATTAAAGAGATGCAAAATTTATACGCGGTTAGTTCAAAAGTGGTTGGTGGTAACGTCATGTCCGGTGATTTGTACTCCCCGGTACAAAAATTTAATGTTTCCGCGGCAATACCAGTGCCCGCAGTGACCACCGTCGGTGAAATTTACGGGCCCGTGACAAATTTCACTCAGAGCTCCGCGATTATCGGTAATTTTAGCCAAACTTCGAGTATCAGTAGCAGTTACAGTGACAATAATACTGATTTACTGAACAATTCGGGGCCCAATAGTTTGTCAAGTGTGTCAAGTCACCACCAAGTATCGCCTAGTATGATGTCCTCGTCGATACCTCAGCATGTTACACAAAACTCATCTGTTTATACTGGACAATTTGTCAAGTGTTCTTCCGCAGCTGCTGCATTATCGTCCCAGAATGCTGTTGCGGTGTCTATGGCGATGCAAGGTGGCGGTCAGAACTCACCTGCAATGTCCTCCTTTATTATTAATAATAATAAAAATAACGTTATTGCTAGTGGTAGTAGTGTTGGTGTTGGTGTTGGTGTTGGTGTTGGTGTTGGTGTTGGTGTTGGTGGTAGTAATGTTGGTGGAGGAACTATTGTTAACTCGTCTTTGCCGGTCGTTTCTGGCGGTACCGAATGTCTGTATGGTCCTGTTTTAAAATTTCGCGCACAAACTGCGCACAGCCAAAGCTGCGTCGAGCCCAAGTCTGCAACATCTGCCAGCGCCGTCGCTGCTTTACCGTATGCACAAAATCCTTGCGCGCGTGTTTACAGTCCGACACCTGTGCAAAATTATCAACAGCAGCAGCAGCAGCAGCAGCAGCAGCAATTGCATCACCATGTCCCAGTTCCGAGTTATCAGCAGCAACATCAGCAGCACCAGCCGCAGCAGTTCACTGTTAATTATGGGCAAGCCAATCAACTTCAAGGGGTTCATGATATTTCTAGAGCACAATATGTTGGAAACATGCTTCCCAATGTTAATCAACAGCAGCCTGGTATTATTAATTCAACTCAATATTCAGTACACGGTCAAATAAATGGTGTCGCTCCAACTTACACTGTCCATGCGACACCTGCTATGGCCGGTGGACAACAACCGCAGCAGCATTTGCCTCAACAAGTTTTTGATCAGCAAATAATTATCCAGAATTCAAATTACGGGCAACCTATCGCACAAAACCCAGCTAATCAGCAGCAGTACTCAGCTATCGTTCATTCATCTCACCCGCAGTTCGCAGTATCAATGCAACCAATTAATCAGCCGCAGTACTCATCATCACCCATCAAACATGTATCATCTATTTCCAACACTGCGACAGATTACAATCACCAGCAAAGTGCTAGCTGCTGTTCAGCAGCCCCAGGGCAAAACTCACCACAGACAGTAATAAATAATACCGGAGCATTGTCCCGATTAAATGCTGGCCCGCAACTGGCAACTGGGGTCGCCAAAATAACAACATTCGTTAATTCAAATCAAGAAGAACAGCTAGTGAGCTCAGTTGATGGCACACTGTCCAGTTCATTGATTTCCTCAGCTGTGAGCGACAGCGTCATGTCATCCAGCGGGTCATTACTGGAAGACGCGCAGCAAGATCAGGTTTGGCTTTGCCCTCCCCAACACTAGGAATAACAGCATCTGTTTACATTTATTTATTTGGTTATTTATTGATTATTAAATTATTTTACTTATTTATTACTGGTTTTTTGGCTCAACAATTATTATTTTTAATTGCACCACCGTTTATTTTACTCCGATACGCATTACCACGCACGTGCTGACACTCGTGTTTTCTTTTTATTAGAATCACTTGTAGTTTTTAATTATTTATTTATTTATCTATTTATTTATTCTGTATGATGATTTTTTGGGCATGGTGAATGTGTTTGTCTGCTGTTTAGTCTGCATGCACAAGGTATTTTGTGCTCTATTTATTTACTTAAGTTTTTATTTAATGCGTCTCTTTAATCTTGGCATTGCAATTATTATATTTTAAGTTGTAAATATTTATCTACTAGAGCATTGGATAAAAAGGCAATTCCTAACTCCACATTACCCAACAACAAATTAATCACAGTTATATTTTTATTATTTTTTTTTTTTTTAGTAATCAGTAATTTATTAGTAACGTTGTTTTTTTACGTACAGTTTCAGAGAAACGCGCAGTCACAATTGTTTGAAAGTATGACGGATAATGTTCATAACAGTATTGATGAGGAGCAAAAATTGTTGGAGCAACGGCTGTTCGAACAGCAGAGACAGTCAGAAGAGGACAGCCGATGGCTTGCGAGAGAGGAAGTATGTTATTAATTATTTTTAACACTGATAAGAATAAACGACAGTGATTGTCTGTCAATCCAATAAATTCATTAAAGTTCTAAAGAGTAAATTAACAAAAATTTTAGACTAAACTTTTGATTAAAATTGTTCTAGAGCTCTACTAATTTTACTAGAGATAAAAAGTTAGCCGTCAATTTTTTTCTGAGGTAAAAGACCTTAAGCCCGATTAGTAATTATTTGTGAATAATAATGTATTAGAGTATATTTGTATATCTATATTCACTAAATATATCTATGCAAATACATGGAGTGATCGGGTACTGGGTCTTTTACCTCATGACGTATCAAAATATTTTATATCAAAGTAATATTATAAATTCGACTGTTTTCAAAATCGCGCTCAGTTATTTTTCGCTTTAACGTTCGTCGATTAGAACTCCATAGAAGCAATAAGTGATTCACTAATATCACATACATTTTAACAGCAAATAAAGTGTGTAATCTCACTCTAATAAAAATTGAGCGGGTAATGAGCCTTTTACCTTATTGCATTTAAAAAAAAAAAAGTAAAATTTTTCTTTTAAATGCTAATCATATTGTAGACTTATGCTAACACTGAAAATTGAAATAAATTTTTGAAAGCCAAAAGGGCGTATAATTAATTTCAAAAATTTTTTTTTTTAATTTTTATCTATAAACTAAGTCTACAAAACGATTGGCAATGAAAATAAAGTTATACGCCCATTTGGTTTTAAACTTATTGACTAAAGCCAAAAGGGCGTATAAAAATATGTTTGTCTGGAATTATCCAAGTAGCACAGAGACAACTTTAAGATGTCTTAAAGATGTCTTTTAAAAGGATAAGACATTTTTTTTTGTCTTAGTCACCTTTCTTTGGTATAAATAAGACATGCAAATGTTGGTTCCCGAGACAGAAAACTTTTGTTGTTTTTCCTGTCTTATGTCAATTAAAAAGTCGTTTAGATGACTTATTTTACCACTATTTGTAATTTACTGTTTGTCTCACTTGTGTCAAGTCTTTTTAGTAGATATTTTTTCGGTGACATAAATTTCTGATCGTTTTGTCAACATATTGGTATCTTATCGGTATGTTAAAAAGCCTAAAAACTGATATCTTATAGGTGTCAAAAAGGCAAGTGTGCTACTTGGGTAGAAACGCAACACAAATAAATAATTTAAAAATTTATTATTTTTTTAGAAGCGTTTGTCTATCGCTACAAGTGGTGATGAAAGCGCTAGCCCACCAGTTCCACGTTCAATGACCCAATCTCCTAGTCATGAGACTCATAGTGCTAATACAAGTTCATTTGGTTCTGATAAAAGTAGTGATAAAGTAATTATTGTTAAGGTAAATAATTAACAAAATTTAAAAATCAATGGCTAAAATAAATGAGATTAAAATAATTGACTAAAAAATTTTGATATAAGAAAATGGAACCAACTCCAACTGCCGATTTGGACAGATCAAATGACAAAGTTTACGACTGTACGACGAATGTCGTACGTGCGGTGATGTCATTGTCGCAAGGAGTTCAGCAAAGTAAAGCCGATCAGTATTTAGAGTTAGTGAGAAGAGTCGGAGTTGAATTACGAGCGCTGCTTTCATCAGTAGACGCTCTTGTTGATGTATTACCTGCTACAGCACACCGTCAAGTTGAAATGGCTCACAAAGTTTTAAGCAAAGACATGGCCGATCTTGTCACTGCTATGAAGTTGGCCCAGAATTACAGTTCCACAACTTTGGATGCTGAGTATCGAAAGTACGTTTATTTAAATGTTAAATAATAGACTTTAGTCATATAATTAAAAACACATCCGATCCTCATCACTGGTTATATTTCGCTTCCATGCGCCAGCATCTTCAGATAAATTCTACTAGTCAATATAAACCTTAAGTTCATTTTCAGACAGTGCCCCCCGCCCCCGTTTTTTAAAAATTGAATTACTTTTTTTTTATTAATTAATTAGAAAAAAATTAAAGCATGAATTGAAAAAAGAGTACCGTAGTTACAATTTCTCCGAGATGTAGATTTTAAAAAAATTACTTACAGTTGACATCAATTTGACATAAAGATTTTATTGAAATTTATTCCCAAAATTTCATTTAACTCCTAATTGACGTCAACTGTAAATAATTTTTAAAAAAATCTATGTCTCGGTGAAATTGTAACGGTGTAACCTTTTTATCAATCAATGCTTCAACTCTTTTTAATAAACTACCAAAATTTGAATAAGATCATTACAGTTGAAAGTCACTAAATATTTTTAAAAAGTGGGGAGCACTGTCTGGAACGCCCTTAGTTATACCGACATTATAAGTACCGATCAAAACGAATATATATATTAAGAAAATATTAACACTAAAACTATGATTTATATATTTAATAGGGGTATGCTATCAGCGGCTCATATATTAGCGATGGATGCGAAAAATTTGCTGGACGTGATTGACTCAATCCGCATACGTTATCCGTACGTAGATAATCAAATATGTGAGCGACAGCACGAGGCAATAAGTAATTCGCGCCAATCAACGCCGGAACATCAGCATCTGAATAATCAGCATCAGAATCGTATAATTCGTTCAAGTCAGTCAGGTGAACAGTTACTGCTGAGACGCAGTCAATCAACAGAAAGATCTGACACGACATCATTCCGTCAGAGTCAAAGCGGTGATGTGTTACACAGACTTGGACAATCGGTAGACCGTTCACTGCCTGGTACACCATCAGCAGCAGCTAATGACATTACCACTAACCCGATGTCGAGTCTTGAAAGACGGCATCGCATGGTGACAAATAGTCTAGAGAGAAATTCAACAGCCACAAGAAAACAAATTACGACAAATAGTTTAGAGCGTAAACGACCTTCAATACCGACAATGTCAACCTCCATGTGTACTACTTCGTCCTCGACCCACAATTCCGTAAGTTTACCACCGATTCCTGTTCCAGTTTCTTGCAATGTCGTTCAAACAACGGCACCCATTATTCATCCGAATCAAATGCTCACCATGGACATTAGTCAATCTCCTAAATTTACTAACAACAGTAATGATTTAGCTGAGACACAGGCCAACGACAGCTAACAATTGAATAATTTTATACTGCATGAGACACTTGATAATTTTGTCTAATTAAGTCATTCGTTTTATCATAGCCCGTGATAAACAGTATCATTTATTTAAAATGCATATATCATATATTTAGGACTTAGGATATATAAATATATATTATTCATTAATTCCATAAATAAATTCAATTACTTCATATGTAGCGACTGTAAATAATTAGTAGCTATTTAAGTGATAGATTGCTATTGTATGTTTTGCGAAATTAGGTTTTTTTTAAGAGTGAGCCATTGATGCTTATTAATCTATCATTGTAAAATTTTTTGTCAGTGTACTTAGACATTGGACAGTATTTAATAGGTGTAGCGTGTCAATTTATCAATTGAATTTAAATAAAAAGGTCAACAAAATGTACTTTGCATATTTTTATGTTTCGTTTTAATACGTCGTAATAAGTAACATAATTATTAAATTACAATTTTTTTTGTTTATAAATAGTGGGAGGGATTAATTAATTTTTCATGATCATCAAATTGTAAAATTTCATCTGGTAAAATACAATAGGCTTTTTAGTTTTTTTTATGATACTGAAGTTAACCGACGGCTAATAATTTTTTGATTTTTTTAGAAACGATGAATTGTAAAAAAAAAAAAAATTGCGAAAAGTGCACCTATAGCTTTTTTAATTTTCTACATGTGCATATTTTTAGTTTTTTTTTTTTTAATTGAGTTATTGAAATAAAAAATTATTAATTGTCTCCTAATTTCAGAATCACTTTTTTTTTTATTTCTAATCTTAGGGACCGTTCATTAATACGTTATACTTAGGGAAGGAGGGTGTTATCATTTGTAACAATATTGACAAGGGTCGCTGAAAATGTGACAGCGTAACGAGGGTTGAGGTAAAATTTAGCGTGACGTATTTTATGAACAGGCCCTTATCTATACATCCGTGGATTGATGTTTATTTTTTTTTTTTAAATAATTTTGAAATTGTCGCCTGTTAATTAACAAAATTTTTTGATAAGTTAGATGAATTAAAAAAGATAATTATTTTTACTGAAAATTTGATATAAGTGAACTCGCAAAAATAAATTATTGTTTTGATTCGAAAGTTTAATTTCCCAATTAAAAAGTTTACTGATTTTTTAACTCAATCCGTCGATAAGTAGAAAGTTTAAAAAAAACTAAAAAGTAATATTTTGTATGATGAACAATAAACTAGATAATCCATCACACGACGTCATTATTTAATTGATTGATGAGTGAAATTATTAATTAATTATAACGACGTATTAGAAATAAAAATAATAAAATATTGTTTCGCAAGTACAAAACGAAAATGACAGTAAATAAACTGAATAGACTCCAAAGCATTAGAGTATTGAATATTTTTTTTTTAATTACGTTATAAAGAAATAAGTGTAACAACCGCGACAATGGGGTGAATCATGAACTGCTCAATAAAAACAAAAGAAGAAACTTAGGCATATCCATACCTGCGACATAGTTTTTAATAAATATATAAATATATATACGAAAATATATAAATATTATGCTAATTGCGCAGCTTTATTATTTAAAAGCATTTGTCTTTCACGAGAGAGTTTTCGAAATTTAAAAAAATAAATAAAAAGTTGTTGGAAATATATTTAAAAATTTTACGTAATTAATAGTACGGGTGTTTGCAGTTCCATTGTTTCACCCTGTAGTTGATTATAATAATAAAAAGTATATAGATAATTAATTGTCGGAAAATTAATTAAAAAGTATTGATATTTTGCGTCGAACTGTATTTTTAAACTTTCAATAAATTTATTATGAGACCATAACCTATAAATATAATAAAAAAAATAAAAAAATGAAATATTTTCTAGCACCAATGAAGCTTTTTAGCTATTGAGGGATTAAAATATGTTTAAATAAAATAAATCACGTGGAAAATTAAAATAAATCTACCAATTAATTACAATTGCACATTAATTTATGTACATGAACGAATGGAAGTAGAGGCCAGAATAAAATTATTATTTAAATTATGGCCTGTTTACAAATAATAAATATCCTTTATATATATTTATTTATTAAATATATACATATAAATATATTTGTATGTGTATGTATGCAAGTATGGGTTCATGCATAATCGTGCTATGAATGAGCTAATTTCACACAGTAATTTATATACATGTGCAATTTATTAATAGTTACAAATATTAAATAATTGGTATTTGTAATAATCGAAACTTGATATTTATACTGAAAACTTTTGACATGTTTATAAAAAATCGTAGTCGATTTATTTCTTTACACTGTGAAAAATTACGAGTGATTACGAATTTTATTAAAACCCGAATTCACTTCTTCACTCGCACAGTAAAAAAGGATTCGTCAAAATGAATACATACGGTGTGTAAAACGAACGGTTTACACATATTTATGTTTTATACATTTTAACATGTCGTAAGTGTTGAAAAACTTACACACGCACATGTTAAAAGTAACGAGTGTGAATGCAGCAGACATCAGACAAATTTAAAATTATAAATAAGTAAAGTAAATAATTTAAAAAGTAATATTTATAAGAAATGCACTTACTAATTTTTCAATTTTAAAAATGCGCATTTTTTTTTAATTTTATTTTATTTAGTGTTTACTCTATTTATTATTAATTTAAAATTCGTCTGATGTCTGCTACATTCACACTCATTAAAAGTAACAAATTTTCAAAGAATTCTTTTGTGATGATCAAGATTATTTTCAACATATTTTGTGTGTTGATTTGACAGTAGCATATAAAAAGTGTTACTTTTCGTATAAAATAATATTTTTTTGTGCTAAAAGATCAATAGATTGCAACAGTTTAAACAAGATAAATACTGTGTGTTAAATTTACACACAAAAGTGTTAAAGATTCAACTCTCAGAATTTTAACGCATTTTTTTTACACTTTGACGATTCGTTTTTTACTGTGCGGAGTTATGGAGTTTGGAAAAATTACTCTGCATACGGAATAAATCGGGAGTTTATTTTTTCAGACGAGTGATTTGGATTTTTAAATCTGCATTCACGATTTAGAGTTTAAACATTAAAATAACTCTCTTCGGAGTGAATTTCACTCCGAGGGAATTAAATAAATAAGCAGTCATCCGCTCCGGATTAACTCCGGGTAACTCCGCTAATTTTTTCCAGTGTATAATTTTTTTATCCGAGTCAGTATGAGTGACATTGTTTGATACATTTTCTAACTGAAGCAGTTTTTTAATCGATCAAAATTAACTTGAATTATCACGAATTTATTCTCTATGTCATTATTTATTAAATGATGTGTCAGAGATTCGAAAATTTTTGTTTGCTAAAGCTGTGACTATAAAAAGTATAAACTAAAAATGCAAAATAAATATTATTAATGCAGCTGCATTAATTGAAATTGACAAAAAAAATTTTTTATTGATACTACTACAAAGTAGGACGTGTGGTTTTGATCCGCTTACCACCAGTTCAGCTGAAAATTCGCGGAAAACTTTCATATAAGGGTATAAAATATGTATGTAGCGAAAGAGGGCAAGGGAAAATGGGGATTATTTTATATAAATTAAAATTACAGTCATGTAGGCCACGAAAAATTTATTACCAAAAATTACGAAATTTAGAATCAGCTCGGAAAATTTTTATTTCAATAATTTAATTTTTTAAAATAAATTACTCAAAATTTTGCTTAATTGTTCGTCAAAATTTCATTCCAGGCTAAATTTATTTTTTGCTGGGTCGTGTTGACACCGAACTGAAAAAAGTAAAAAAAGTGAAAAAAAAAAAATCATGTTCCTGAAGATCAGAATGACTTTCACGAAACGAAAAATAAAAACAAAATGAAAAATAAAAAATCTACTGGATCTAGATTTCTGAAATGTTTCGCACAAATGCTAGTATATCATAAATTTTTCCATATTCGTTGCGCAAAAAACGTTCCGATCTTCAGGTCCATAAAAAACTCGTAATTTTTATTTTAGACCGCCCATTTTACCCTACACCTCTTTGTACACATATATACATTTATTAAACGTTTTCTTTTTCAAATAATTTGGTTCATATGGTAACTTTTTCAAGCGAGTTTTAAATTTCAACATTCAAAGATCTTTACACTCGTTATATATTTTTTTTTTTTTTAATCTCGAGGTTTTTTCGCTTTATATCAATCAATATTCCACGTCTGATTCCAAAAAGAATGTACCTGAACATCGGAAGGTTTTTCGCGAAACGAAAATACCCTTATTGAACAAAAGGATTCAAAAGTATTAAAAAGGATTTGATTTTTAATCATTTTGAATACTTTTTAATCCTTCAAATCCTTTCTAATAATATCTCTTATGGGCGTTTAACATTTGAAATGATTTTTAATACTTTGATTTAATAAGGGTAAAAAAATGAAACGAAAAGTAAAAAATCTACTGGATCTAGATTTCGGAAATGTTTCGCATAGGTGCTAGTATGTCAGCCGATAATTGCAACCACCCATGTTACCTTTTAAATCACCTTTAAACAGTCAAACTTTATAAATTTTTTTCACTTCCGTTGCGTGAAAAACGTTATGATTTTCAGGTACAAAAGTTTCAAACCAAAAGGGCGTAAAATTTTTCTTTTAATTGCTAATTATACTTTAGACTTATTCTAAATCTAAAAATTGGAAAAAATTTTTTAGCCATAAAATAAATCTGCAAAATAATTGGCAATGAAAATAAAATTATACGCCCACTTGGTTCTGAACTGATCGACTGAATCCAAAAGGGTGTATAAAAATATGTTCTTCAGAATTAATAAAGCGATTTAACGAATTCAGTCAGTATATGTACTCTAAAGTTAAATCAGTGAAAATTTAATTTAATTTTTTTACTAAAATTTTAACTGAAATATCAATAGCATTGGAAATTCTTCACTAACAGCTCAGTGAATGTTATAAAATTAAATTAAATCATTAATATTCTAGTGAATTCGCTGATTAAATTTTTGAGACTCGTGTGTTATTGGATTTATAAAATGAATTTATCAAAAAAGGATATGATGAGTGCTAAATTAGTTTAAAAACTCTAAAACCTTCTACCTTTATGCGAAATATTTTCACAAATTTAAGCGTAATCGATGGTGGCCGTTCAAAAGTACGACACTTTATACTTTTTAGAATCATGTATATAATAATTATTTTATCATTTATTATTACTTTATTATTTGTAAATTATGTTATATAGTATCACTTACTTTCGAAACATTTTTTTTTCCGTAGGAAAATTTTCATATTTAAAAAGTAAATTAACAACTACAAATTCTCACTGTCTTTATGTAATGGAATATTTAATTGTTATTATATATAAACTATCAAAATTAATGGTTGTAATTTTATGAATCATAAATTCTATATTAATTCAATAATTATTTATATTATAATTATAATAAATGTTAAATGACAATTGACATGAAAAAAATTAAATTAAACGTATTTAAAAACAAAGTGAACATTTTTTTTTTATTTTTCATTCACTCATGTATATTATTTATACATGATGACAAGTAAGTAATTTAATGAATTTAATTAATTAAATAATTATTACTAAGTTAGTTATTAAATACTTTGTAAATTTGTGTAAATGCATTTATGTGTTATGACCGGTTTAAATAAAATCCGCGTCAATCTTTGTATCAGTTATTTATAATATCAATTATTATTTTTTAGTATGTATATTTATTTTCATTTTATAATAAATTAATAATTATAAACCTGTTATTTTTCATTCATTCATTCATTCATTCGTTCACTGAGAAAATTAAATGATTGTGTTTATTATCCTAAATTTTTAGCCCCAATCATCTAGGATGATTAGAACGATTTTAAATGCAAATATAGTTAGAGTTATAATTTTTGTTAATAGGATTAACAATTATTGGATGATAACAATTACCATCAGAATGATTACAGTTACCATCAGGATGATTACAGTTACTATCAGGGATGGTAATTATTATTATGAAAAAATTGATCGAAAATTCAATAAATTTAAAGTATGGGAAGGGAGGGCAAAATGGGCCCCCTGAAATTTTGGATGCCTCGAAATATTTGGGGGCAAAATGGGCCGCTCAAAAAAATTGTAACGAAAAAATTAACTAGGCGGAAAATAAAAAAAAATAATTTTTTCGTTACAATTTTGTTTTTCGAGAGGTTCATTTTGCCCCACATATCACATATTGACCTGAAATATAATAGAAACATTATAGAGGTCATAACTTGACGGAAAATTAAAATAAAACTTTTTTACTTAAATTTTGAAAGGGTCCTTCGTGCCCCAGGCTCCCCTATTAACATTTAGTATTTTTTTACCCTTGTAAAATGATGGTTTCATTATAATCGAATTGATTGTTATTCTAATTATCTTTGATGGTAACTATTATAATTTGTGATGGTACCAGTTACCATCAGAAATTATAAATATAACTATTTAGGATAATAATCCTAATTAACTCGAGTTAACATCCATGATCGTAATACTTATCATCCAGATGGTAACCATTACAATCTAGATGATTTACACAATCATCTAGATAATATTCATTACTATCAGATTGATAGTAAAAATTTTACCATCACTAGATGATAACTCCAATCATTTAATTTTCTCAGTGTTCATTTATCCATGAGTCAACGATTTTTTTTTACAACTATATTGATCATATCACAGCAATTCGTCCCCTTTCTGGGTAAACCTCATAACTGCTTTTTTTTTCATAATTAAAATTACGAGTGAAAAACATTCTTTAGTAATGCTATTGGGTAAAAAAACTTCAAATTTTAATAATTATAACAGAATGTTCAAAATACTTTTGAATTTAAATATTTCCATTAACGCACATGTAACAGAATAGATGTTTTTTGGAAAAAATTATAATTTTGCGGTTACGAGGTTTACCCAGAAAGGGGACGAGTTGCCGATCAGTTAGAAGAATCTACAGTATGGAACAATAACAATAAGTATAAAATATTGCCTCACATTCTAAGACACACGGAGAAAAATATCAAGTGAATAAGCCTATACGACACAGTAATAATTACATTACTCTATAGTTTGTGTCTAAGAGCGGCAGGACACAAACTATAGATTAATGTAATTATTACTGTGCTGTATAGGCATATTTACTTGGCATTTCTCTCCGTGCAGATATATGCAAGCGGTGCACAGAAAAAAAGTATTCCTTGGTGCACGAAAAATTTTTGATTATGAAATGAATACAAAAATCTTCTTAGAACTAAAAAAAACTTCTTGACTCAAGAAAATTTTTTCTCACTCTAGGAAAACTCGTTCCATCGTTAATAAAACGTTTGAAAATGTAAATCGAGTTAGTAAAAATTTTTCAACATAGGGCAAGTAAAATTTTTTGTTTCTGTGTTTACGGTTCCGATGAGGGCCGATTCGCGCAGGTCAAAGGATACAGAGTTAATAGCTCTTCTGACCAAGATTCTAGGCTATAATGCTCAGGTGTTTTTGTATCTCCTGTAAAATTTTTGATGGGGAATAATTAATTAATGGAAAATGACATTTGATTTCCTTTGTCGTTTGTTCATTGATCCGTCACTTTTGCAATGCCTTGGTCAAAACGAGTAAAGGCATGTTGACACGTGCTTACGCTGCGTTTTCGCAATTTCACGAAAGAGGTCTCAGCTATTTTACTTTTTAGTAAAATTTGACAATTAACAATAAAAAAAAAAAAAAAAAAAAAAAAGAGAGGAAATAATATAGTTAAAACAATAAATGAAAAACTAATTATTACGGTTATCAATGCCCTCAGGCAATGCAACTCACGAATGATAAAAAGACACGGAGGATATGGCGTTAAAATATTTTTTGTATAACTTCATTCGATGCTTTGTTTATATTTATTTTCATACTTCCGATGCATATATATAATTTTTTATAAAAATGTTTTTTACATTTGTTTACTCAGATTTTATTGGCATTAAAAAAAATTATTATTTTTTCCGGAACAATAAACGGTAACAAACTGTTTGTTTTATTTTTTAACAAATGTAACGGGAGATATACGTCTGATTATTGTAATTAAAAATAAACTAACAGCTGTACTAACAATCGCTCCCGGGTTCAATATAAATACATATTTTTATTTATTTTATTTCTACTACCGGAGTATTATTAAAAAACGACTTTTTAAATGCTACTTTTACAGTGACTTAAAAAACAGCGATTCCAAAAATACATAAACTCTATAATGCACTTGATGTTGAGCCATTAAAGATAAGCGTTGCCATTAAGAAACAGATTATTTGAGCATTAATATAAATATCTATATATTAACCCCTAAAGGGCGCGTGTTGAAACAACCTCGGGCAAGAGTACACGAGGGATTTTATGCCCGAGTGCAATTTTTGAATAATTTCGCTCTTTATAGCTGTAATGCATTCATGTTTCGTTAATTAAATAAAAATTTATATCTGCTAAATAATTTAATAAAATTTTTTTAAATTTACATTGGCGCTAAAATTTTTGAAATCTGTTTACTGAATTATTAATAGATAATTATTTTAAAAAATAAATAATTACATATTTCCTGCTATACGTTGGTCAATTGTAGATCCCAATAGACTGGTAGGTACAAATAATTTAGTAGGTAATAAACACGATACTATTGTTGCTGGACAAATGAGCCAATAAAGAGTGCGATGGAGATAAATTTACGTTGGTACAGCTATTAATGTTATCGATGATATGTTACTGTAATATTCAGTTTTTATATCACTTTAATTAATGCTTAATAAATTTTTATTATCTATTCTTCATAATTATTAACCGTTAATCCCAAAGTTATTAAAAGGGCCACCTTTTGAAATAATGAAATAATAGATTTATTTTCTTAAATTCAAGAGAAGAATATGAAAAATATGTGGCACTTAATTGTTTAGACGAATTTTTGGTCCACAACAAGCTAGTAAATAAAAAATAGTCAAAGTAAAAACATCATTCGATTTGGCAACAAACGTCAGCAAAGTTTTGGAAAAAATTTTCGAGCTTAAATTTTCAATAATATTTGTGATTGACATTATTTTAAATCAATTACGACTACAATTGAATTCAGTGGTATATTTCACGGACCGTAAGTTTGATTTTAATCACTGTTAATAAATGTATAATTAATATAATTACTAATTATTTAAGCTGTATCGACTTTTGAATAAATTCTGATAAAAAACAAAAATTACATTTCATATCAACTGCATTGAAACTGCGAGTTTCGGCTAGAACGGTCAATTTCACCCTTGTCTGAGATTGTCTCATTTCATTCTTTGCCACACAATATAATATTAAATTTCAGTTGGACAAGAAGATGAAATCTCAAAAATAAATGAACATATACCATGACAAAGTAGTAGAATAATGTCAACTATGATCAACTAGTCAAGCTTCTAACAACTTTTATCTCTAAAGTCTTCAAGCTCTTCTTCAAGCCGCTCGCTTTATTCTATTATATTATTTTATATTTTTTTCCTCATTTTTTTATACTTCTATACTTTTTATGTCATCCTCGCTTTTTCGAGTAAAACACACTCTGTCTAGTTTCGTTCTATCTCGTCATGTCATATATCATTGAACCTCGTCATTGATCGTTTTCCACACGTAAACACTGGCTCTTCAATATTTTGTCATTCTTAAAATTTCTCTGATGCTCTTTTGCTACACTGATTATTGACATTTCTACCGGACAGGTCAGCAAATATTACAGTTATTAAAAATTCCTTTTTTAGTTCAAGTTTGAATAAAATTGCGCTACAGATTTCACAAGGATATCTTTTACCTAGATTACCGCCGAAGTGGCTTGAGGGCGAATCAAAAACATTTGATAAAAATTCAAATTAATAAAAAAATTTATTTGACGACCTTTTATTTTGTAACACAAAAATACTTTGATCAGTAAAAGAAAATTTTTATTCGCCCTTATGACATCCGTGATACTATTTATTGAGAAAAAAAAAATACAACAGAATTTAAAATTTAAAAAGAAAAAAAGTTGAGCCTTATTATCATATAAAATAATATCAATTTATAAAAATAATAACGGTAATTTTTTATCCATCATCACCCTCGGGTAATAATTTCTACGACAAATGCCTTATGGGTATAAAGAATAATTTGAGAAGAAAAAAATAAAACCGAAAAATAAAAGGGAAAATGATAAAAAAAAATTGCGTGCAAATGGTTATCTAGATTCATCAAGATAAATGAAGGCACGAGCGAGATATCGCCACGTCGATAAATAATCGAGGGTGAAAAACGGAGTGAGAGCTGTCACCTCGGCTCTCCAGTCGCATCGATCTTTAACGTCAGGCATGCTTGCGATGCCTGGCCGATCTGAAAGATCGATGTTCCTTTCACGGAGTCGTCACGGCACTGTTCTATGCGTGTGAGCAATGTAACAGTGTATAGCTTTAACTTATACTGCTTAGTACTACAAAAGATAGATTACTTATGAGTATAAATATTCAATAAAATATTTTGCATATGTACAACATAAAGTTTCTCGGTTGGAAAAACTACCGCACACGGAGCCCCGTACATTCCTTATGGAAATTGGCTTTTAGCGGAATGTCATGAATTTTATATATGTGTAGTCTATATATATGATGCTAATCAAAAGTTATTGTGGTCATAACAGCACAAAATTAACCGTTTTCAGTTTAAATTTTAATGAAATCTCCAATCATTACCACTGATACTTTTTATAAATAAGTTTATAGATATCTTTATACACTTAATTTAATCAAAGCTCCCAGAAATTTATGAGTTTTTATTTCATGATAATTAATCAGATTTATGTTAAAATTCATCGAAAGAAATTAAATAATTAGTGATGTTTAATTTTTTAAAATTTAAATTTAAACAAAAAAATGAAATATCCGTTCGATAAACAATGTCGACTCGCGCACAAATTGAACATCATGAACGATTTGAAATCGACAGCACATTAACGAAATTCCAAAACGTCGGAGTCGACGGCCAGGACGACTATAGCACGACGATAACGTACGAACATACATACATGCCATATATATTTTATATATATAGCACATAGCACATAACATATAGTGTAACCCTCTTTATAGATAACTAGATCGAGTTTCTGGGCAGACAGATCCGTGTATTGAAGCAGACGTTATTCCCATCTTGGACGTTTGAACGTCGTGCGAGTGTAGAGTATAGAGTATAAATTCTATGGACCATGCACTGCCATAGTAGTAGTACTGTTGAGATTTCCGGTGGTACGTGATCGGCATGCTGAGTCTTGCAGTTTTCCCGGCTAGTGAATCGACATACTACTCTAGATACACGTTTACAAAATTGCCTGGCATGCTTCGGTGATCTTGTCAATAATTCCTTGTTCACATATAACAGGTAATTGTTCATTGTCATAACAATAATTCCAATTACTCATCAATTTAGTTCAAAATTTAAGCAAATTAATTTTTCTAGCACCGATCGATGTGAAATGTGGAGGTGCTCGACACGAAAATTATGAACGATGGATAAAATATTTAGCGGTATGAAGAACAAATACAATATTGGAGGACAATGTTGCTGATACGTTTATTTATATACATGGACATGGATTGGTACATATGGATGTGTATAGATTATTTTTTGAATATGTATAACAGCATAGCAATGAAATAGTTAAATATTTATTGAATTGAGTGCCAGCGGTGGGATGTACGCGTGATTTCCCGTATGACAAATTCATCGAGTAGAGTGCGCAATTGATTTACGTATGTATGTATATGATATTTCAACAAGTTCCTACTTTCTCACTTCTCTGCATAGTTGATACGCTGGATATTCGTAAACACTGGTGTATTTTTTTATCTAGATGTATTTATTTATTTATTTTTGTTGTATATTTCTCTCTGTGTGCATCTACCTAAATAACTAAAAGTTACATCGAATCATTCAAAAGTTATTCTTTTGTTCTTCACAGTAAAAAATTTTTCGAATTTACGTGAAGAAAAAAGTGTGTATTTAAAATTTTGTGTTGAATGTTTAGCACTTTTTAACTTCCCGCTAAGAAAATTGCAAATTTTCAAAAATTCGGGAAGTTATTGGTTTCAGTCCGATTTGTGAAAATCGAAATTCCAACAGATGTCGACGTTTTGAGGTCCTAGAAAGCTATTCTGACTAATTTCACGATGATGTCCGAGTGTATGTATGTATGTAAATATCTATAACTTTTGAACGGATCAACCGATTTTGATCGTCAAGGTGTCATTTGACGCAGTTTTTTAATATCTTGAAGCTGAAAAAAAAATTGAGCTTGATCGGCAGGGCTCGTCCGGAGATATTCCAAAAATAAACTTTTTTCAAAAATGTTTTTTTTGGATAACTTTTTACGGGCTTGATGGATTAATTCCAAAATGGACTGGGCTCTGGAGATTCATAAGCCGCGTCGAATGCCACCTCAAACATCAAAATCGGTTAATTCTTTCAAGAGAAACCGTTGTCGAAAGAATTAAAAAAAAAAATTTTTTTTAGTATTTTGAAAATTTCTCAAAAATGACTCGATGAATCAATTTCAAAATTTAATCAGTTGTAGAACTCAATGAAACGCGTCGACTGCCACCTTGATCGTCTCAATCGGTTTATTCGTTCGAGAGATATCGTTGTAGAAAAAATAGTAAAAATCGGTCTGTCGGTTGACCCTGCGGGCCAGCCCCAAAACTTCCCGCGTATTTCAAGCTCCTTGAGCTCGAAAAGCTGTAGAAGATACATTTTCGAGCTCTTCGAGCTCGAAAATACTTTTGTATGCTTTTGTTTTTAAAAAATAACGTTTTTTACAATTTTTTCTACAACGATATCTCTCGAACGAATAAACCGATTGAGACGTTAAAGGTGGCAGTCGACGCGTTTTATTGAGTTCTATAACTGATTAAATTTTGAAATTGATTCATCGAGTCATTTTTGAGAAATTTTCAAAATACTAAAAAAAATTTTTTTTTTTAATTCTTTCGACAACGGTTTCTCTTGAAAGAATTAACCGATTTTGATGTTTGAGGTGGCATTCGACGCGGCTTATAAATCTCCAGAGCCCAGTCCATTTTAGAATTAATCCATCGAGCCCGTAAAAAGTTATCCAAAAAAAACATTTTTGAAAAAAGTTTATTTTTGGAATATCTCCGAACGAGCCCTGCTGATCAAGCTCAATTTTTTCTCAGCTTCAAGATATTAAAAAACTGCGTCGAATGACACCTTGACGATCAAAATCGGTTGATCCGTTCGAAAGTTATAGATATTTACATACGTACGTACATACATACATACATACACTCGGACATCATCGTGAAATTAGTCAGAATAGCTTTCTAGGACCTCAAAACGTCGACATCTGTTGGAATTTCGATTTTCACAAATCGGACGTAAACCAATAACTTCCCGAATTTTTGAAAATTTGCAATTTTCTTAGCGGGAAGTTAAAAAACGTTATTTTTTGAAAACAAAAGCATACAAAAGTATTTTCGAGCTCGAAGAGCTCGAAAATGTATCTACTACAATTTTTCGAGCTCAAGGAGCTCGAAATACGCGGGAAGTTTTGGGGCTGGCCCGCAGGGTCAACCGACAGACCGATTTTTTTTGTTAATTTAACATATTGTTTCTGTGTTGTTTGATCAATTCATTTTTAACACAAAAAGATGTTAATTGAAACAACAGTAACATTTACTGTGTTATTGTCGAAACAAAACTTTTAACATAGAGCGTGTTAATTCATTGAAATAACACAAAGGACGTGTTGAAACCAGTCACCATGGCCGAGAGTTAAGTAGGCTTACCTCTCGAATTTGGTAACTGGTCAGACGTGGGTTCGAATCCCATTGTTAGCTGAAAAAGAATCGGTTCTCTGAGGTTCGTCCTTACCAAAACCTCTCAGTCCCAAAGTACCACTCAAAAGGTTTATAGTCTCTAATGATCCCGGTAGTTAAAAAGCGACTTTGAATAAAAAAAAAAAAAAACATATTTTTCTTCACTTTTATGTGCTAGCGCTATTTCAGAAGTCCTCGCCCGAAGTTCCCAGAGAAAATACAGACTCAATACATACTCAGCACTCGGTGATTTTTCTAGACATAGGAATTGTTCCTATGTTAACATAGTGGAATTCCCTATATGCACATAGGAAAATTTACTATTCTAACATGGGAATAATTCCTATGAAACATAGGAAAATTTACTATGTTAACATAGGAGTAATTCTTATGTAACAAATATTACTATGTAACCTAGGAAAATTACCTGTTTTTTTTTCTCCGTGTAGTTTTTTACAAAAAGCTTGTTATTTGATTTATGTAGAATTGCATATACTTATGAAGCATTTAGATCAGCGTCTTATTTTGGTGTTCAAAATGAATACTAGTCCAGACGGGTTAGGTCATTAACGGACGATGAATAAAAAATATAAAAACTGAGAATTTGCGTCAACTGAAGTGTCATTAAATTTCATCACTTCTATCGTCACTCTTCAGCACGTTAATAAATCTCAACACATGCACTAGATTGTGAATATTGTGCGCGACATGGCTTGGAGAGGTGATGAAAAATATAAAAAATAAAGATGAAAAAGTTGGGTCGTCGCGAGTAATGAAAATACTCATGTATATACTGATAAAACGAATATAATATTATTATTATTATTATTATTATTACATGTATATACAAAGTATGAATGACATGAGGAACAAAAGACTGGAGGCAGAAGGTACACGTCAAAAGGTAAGGGGTGTGTTTATGTTGTATATATAATGCTAAGAGTTAATACTTTTGTGGGTTGACGTCATGGTGTAGCGCGTAGGGAAGCACTGATTCGTGTACACTAGTACACGGAAGTGTGTTCCCACAGGGGGTAACTATGAGGAGAGGTGAGGGGTTCTGGAGTATTTTCCAAGTTGCATGTACCTATGTAATGTGGATGCGGATGTATACGTAGATATAGAGAGTAGAAGGACGTAAATGTATGGCAGATGAGCGTTCAACCTCTCTCTACCTATGCTCAAATTAATTACGAGATTACTACGCTAGAACAAATACGCGGCTTCACGCCCCGAGCAATTTAATTAGGTACTACTGTTTTGCTTATATTATCTTGTTAATAAAGAACAACATGTTTAATTATTTTTTTTTTACTATAAGTTTAGACGGAGTGGGAAGGCTAGAAAATAGTGCGAGCGTGTGAAATTAGATAGGAATTCTGCGAGCTAAATGTGGGTTGAAAAATAAAATGAAATTTTATTTTCCGAGGTATAGTAGAGTAATTAACAAAGAAAGCATTTAAAAATTTTTTTTTATACCTTTAAATGAAATTCAGTATTAATTGAATTGATTGGAAAGACGCATATGAATATATCCGAAAACATTTAATTTTTTATCTGCAATATTGGCAAAAAAAAAAAATGAGTTTCTATTTTATGAAACTGGCCGTAATTAAAATTAAAATTTAAATAGGTAATATTGATATATTATAATTGATTATAATATTAAATATTTCTACACATGACTTGAAAGTTTAACAAAGTCCCTGTAAATTTACTTTCAATTATTCATTCAAACACTTCATCAAATTGTTTCAATGAAAATTGAATATAAAGATCAAAGTCTTTGATTCGTCGCCCCTATTTCACATAATTACATTATCTAAACCCAGATGAAATTCCCCTTTGAAGATCTTACACAACGATACATCAATAAAAATTAATGACTTTAATTAATTTATCTTTTACTAAATTTTCTATTGCCTCATTCTATTTTACCCTTTAAAGCTTTATTACCACTAAAAATTCAACGTAAAATTCTACATCAAGCCTTAACCCAAAATCACTTCATCAAAGATCAGAACACAATAATTTAAATTTACAATTTTTTTTCAAAAATTTTATTGTATTTATAAATTCCATTGTACTATACCGAGATAATTTAATCAGAAATATAATTTTATGATAAAATACTAATTCGTATTAGCAGTTACTAATGAAGTAGTATAGTAACCACATGTGTCAATGTGTATAATGTACTTGGGCGGACATATAACGACAGGTCTTGCTGAATGTATCGTAGCAGGTTTGGGGTAGAATTCCTCGCACTCATCCTCTCTTTCAATCTACACATGTATCGATATCTATACAACGGAAGTAGTGCTTCCAAAGAGGAAACGACCTCAATAAATTCACATCGAGACATTTCCTCTGAAGAGCATCAAGCTTTCCTTCCTTCTCTATACCTCGACGTCATTTATCGGGTTAAATCATTTCCAACCACATTGATACACTTTACTCTTATTCATATTTTTACTCTTTTTTCCCTCTCTCTTGACATGCTCTCCAATTTAACGTTTTTTTCTCTCTTTATTTTATTATTACTCCAACACTCGTTCCTCTCGAAACTCATCCACTAACAATTTCTGTGTGAGGTATCAGTAAATCGGTTTGATGACAAAATTACATCCTTTTGATGTTATTTGCCGATATACAGAGCCGATCCAATAGTATATTGCTGCGATGACGAGGGGCTTCGCCATCATGCCCATGTTGCTGTAGTACCATGAGTCGAGTTCACTAATCGATTGCCGATTGCAGTAGCTATATTCTGCACTACACGTCACCAGTACTGTAATATGTGTATGTCTATACATCGTATAGGATGCCAATCGTACAGACTAAACGAGAAATTCGAAATCAAAACAAGCATGAAACAAACGTTCGATAGTCTACAATCTCTATATAGATGAGTGTTGTAATGGCGCCGTAGTCTTCTCATTCGTACCATCACATCCGAATTCATGTGTTTTAATTTAAATATGTGGATGTAGTGTACTCCTATATGCTGAGTTCAGTCCAATCATTTTTACTCTCCATTTATTTTTCACATACTGCTTCATTTTTTATGTCATCGACATTCGGTGAATAGTTTTATTTTTATTTTCATTTGTTTAAATTCTTTGATGTTATATGAGAATGACCGCATGACTAAATGTAATGAGGTTTTAAATAATTTTAATTATTATCTCTTTTTTTTTATTTATTCTTTCCTACACGCAGATAAATTTTTAGTAAAAATTACCTGAAAAGTTTGGTACTGAGAGGACATGTGGTAAATATATAAATTTTTCCCATGCGCATGGTAAAATATACTGTTCGATATAGCACGTAAATGAAGTGCCATTTCAACTAACAACATAGTAACAATTTAATTACTGGATAGATGGCCTTATAGTACCAAACTTTATGGGTAATTTTTACTCAAAAATCATCTGCGTGTAGTCAAGTCATCATTCATTAGAGTATCATTTTTTTATGCCTTTGTTTATCCAAAAAATTAACATTAAAATTAAGTATCAGAGTAAATCGTAAAATAAATCAGCCATCAGGCCGATGTTAAATGGGCTTTGAAATATTTCTATTATGAGAAATAGTTAATAATTCATTGGCATACTAAATAATTATTCTCAAGATAAGAATGATTTGCATACTGCATTGCTAAGTTATTTATAAATGCATGATAGGAATTATTGCAATTTCAAATAATAAGTATTGCAATAAATTATCCGAGATATTTTTTTTAATTGATAACGTTACTACTATCTTACAGTTTTGATCGTTAAGTGTCATATATCCTATTTATTAATACAATAATCATTTAAATTATTAAATTAACAACGATACAAGTGACGGTAAACAAGCGACAATTTAAATTTTTTTTAACGTTCGTACTATTTGATAGTGAACTCGATTTATTATTCCAAGAGAGAACTTTGTTTGAAAGAAAAAAATTTATTTGTTGCATTTAATTTAAACCCGAATTAATTCCGTCACTCAGAGGTCTGGAGTTTAAAAAAAAAATAACTCCGCACGAGGAGTGAACAGGGATTTTTTTTGAGCAGAGTGATTTCGGGGTGACGAGGATTTTATTTCAGTTCACATTCACTTCGATCTGGAATTTTACTCCGAAGGCGAATGGATAAATGAAAACTTCACTCCTGAAATTTTTTACAGAATATAAATTCTCACAAACAAAATACCTGTTTTACTTGAGGAAGTATTGATAAAAATTATATATTTTTATTTATTGGTTTATAGTTATTGCAAAGCTTAAATTTAAAAAAAGTAAAAAAATGAGCTGAGATTGTGTATTGAGATGCATCTGAGTGTAAATAAAGAAACAAAGTCTTTAGTCGTAGACATTTGAACAAAGTGAAAGAATGTAGGAAAGTAAAGATAAAAAAAAGCGCGTCACGCTTCGGTTGGTTGACTTTATATACACTTATATATATGGCGCACGGGAAACCACACTGGATAGTTTAAAGTTGTGCCAGTGTAGCGAGCTTTCTACGCCAGAGTGATTTGTGATTTCGTTTATCAGTTAACCCAGACCACCAGTAGTTTGTTATCCTTGAGGATATTCTTACATTATTCTAATTGAAACATTTATTTTTAACTTTTTAGAGTTCTCATGGGATTGTTCCTATCGCAGCTAAGACAAATTATTTTAAACGCTATTATTTTATTTGAATACTTTGATTTTTTTTTTATACACTGATAGAAGAATTTATTAAATGTTAATAAATTCATTTGTTTGGATGCAATAATTTCATTTAGTAAATACAAATAAATATTTGTTAGCATTTAATAAATATTTCTTTGGAATAAAAGTACATTTATTAACAGTTAATAAATATGCATTAATAATTAACAAATATTTATTAACAGTTAATAAATTATTTTTGGAGTGAATGTGTCTTTTTTACGGTGCGCTGTGAAGATCGTTCATAGACAAATAAAGCTATAACCCTTCTTAACAAAGATATGATACTGAATACTGAACATAAACACATATTTTTGTGTCGAATTTTAAATAAAAAAGTTCAAAGTGGCCCATAAAGTTTTTTAAAAATTGATTGAAATGGATGTGTTGGTCAATTCATGGGGTCTAGATGAACTATATACAATGTTAATGAGTCAGTACAATTAAACGAATAAGATTAAAGTCTTCATACATATCGGAAATCTTTAAACTTATTAATATAAAAATAATTATCATTTTAGTTAAATAGTTTTTCTTATTTTTCTGTAGAGCATGATATAACTGACTTAGATACTCCGAAAGAATCATAGAAAATAGTAGAGATGAAATGAAATCCATGTTACATCAAGCAGAGTTCATGTTGTTTCTCGTCGTAACTTAATTTAAGATATATTTATGTAAATATTCATTTACCATCATACATGTTATATTTCTTGCATATTTGTTGTTAAAAATAAATAAAAAAATTTTAATCAAACGAATATTAATTATGAATATTTCTAATTTACATTTTAACTTCTTTCAATTTATATTACCCTAATAATTTTCACCGCAAAAAAAAACTGTAATTTATTACAACTATTTTTTTATGATTCACTTCATTTCGTCTATTTTTTCCATAAGAAAACTATAAATCTACTCATCTAATTAAACTCTATTATTTATTAAAATTCTGAGGTTACAAAAAGTGTCAAAATAAAGCTTTTATGCTTATTTTTTATTAAACTTTTTTAATAAATGATTTATTAACAGTTAATAAATATTTATTAACAATTAACGAATATTTATTAATAGTTAATGAATTGTCTTTAATAAATGATATATCAACTATTAATAAATATTCGTTAATTGTTAATAAATATTTATTAACTGTTAATAAATCGCATTTAATAAATGATTTATTAACTGTTAATAAATATTTATTAAATCATCTCATGTTAAAAAATCATTTATTAACAGTTAATAAGGCTTATTAAATATTAAAAAATCCTTCTATCAGTGTAAGTACGTTAAATTAGCGCTATGATTTTTATCAATTTTTTTTCTTTTATTGGACATTTTTTTTCTTTAAATAAAAAATGATATCTAATGTTTGAAAGCGATCAAAACTATTGAATAACCAATGTAGTGGGAGTAAAATATCTAGATTGGAAAAAGCCACAGATGGGTAGTATTTTATCGTTCTATATATATGGATATGTACACATGTATGACATAAGAATTCGATATTCTTTGCTATCTCTATTAAGTGATCTTTGTTATCTTCAATCTTTTTAAAGAATTTTTGCTGCATGTTCTTGATAAAAAAAAATCAGTTTATTATTATAATTATAATAACGATAATAATATTATAGAGGTATTATTATTAGAGGCAGAAAAATTTAAACTGGTGACAGCGAAAAATAATTTATGACCAATACGTCAACTGGGTCAATACAGGTCTGTGTTACCATGCGTGAGCTGACTAAAAAAAGGGATTGAAAGAGTTGAAGAGGATGAGGATTAACCGAATATATATAGCCACACACATATATATGGATATAGTTGTACATAATACCCATGAGAGATCTGTTACCATATTTTTTGTATCAGTCACCAACGTCATAAGCAACGAGACTAATGACTTTCCTATAAAATGTAGCGGTTTACTATCGATTTGAATATACGACAAAGGCTTGAAAAAATTATTGCGGTGCTAAAAAATATATTTAAAAAATAATATTTTATAAATAAATAATTACTGAGTTGTTTTATGCTGAGATGTTTTTTTTAAGTAGATAAAACAATGAACAATATTGTAGGGATAAGAAAGTTTCTATAGAATATTTTCCGAAAGTTTCCGAGACACAAGATCTTTTTATACTCTTCTGAAATAGTCTTCTCAAATCCATCGAGAGTGACTCTTTTGTGAAAATACCGGATATGTTATCTGCAAAGGAACACTTGCGGATCAGAAACAGGAGTTTTTTTCTTCACATCTTTTATTTTTCTTCCCTAACCTATTGCCTCTGTTCTTTCGTATTGTACGAGTACGGCAAACGTCTTTACGTCTTCAGAGTCTTTGGTGACCTATATTAAGATCTGATAAACCAACAAAGGACCGACTAGCATGTGTCATAAAAAAAAAAATCTGAGAAATCAGTGTTACTAAAAAACTTACTATCTCTCTAGATAATTAAATAATTAAGAAATAATCTTGAAGTCAATAGATAGTTAAGACCTACCGGATCTTTTTTTCAACAAATCAATCACAAAAAAAAAAATAAATTAAAAATAAAAAAGACAAATAAAAGTGCATTTTTTTATAATTTATGGTTTTGAAACAAATCAAAAAATTATTAGACGCCGACTCACTTCAGTATCATTAAAAATTTGTTAACTGTGAGTTGAAATTTACAATCAAAGTTTGTCTGTATAAATTGGGAATATAAAACATAAATCGTTATCCTGAAATTTTTTTCAGATTTAGTAACCTTCAGTATCAAAAATTATATTTATTATTTAAACACACTGTGAGAAATTTCTGAAGTGGAGTTTATTTTAATATTGAAACTCTAGATTGGAATAAATCCGGATTTAAATAAACTCCAGATCCCTCCGCGCGAAAAACAAACTCCCTATTTACTCTGTACGCGGAGATATTTTTTCTGAAACTCCAGAACTCTGAGTGATTGAAATAAAATCTGTAATTATTCCGAATTCATTCCCGATTTTTTACAGTATAAGAAAGCAATAAACGTGTCGTACAAAAAAAAGGAATATGAAAATATATTTTTAAAAAAATGTTTTCATATAATATCTGGTCTTTTCGATCCAGATGTAGATCGCCTTAACAGTACTACTTGCTAACATTGCTAAAAGGTTACTTTTTCATCCATTACCCATCGTAAACGGAAGTAGATGATTCGGATGTTGAAAATGTCTCTTGTCCTCTTATCTCTCAAGATTCAAGATGACTTAACGGATAGAGAATCTGGATTTGGCGAAATGGACTTTTGGCTTAAAAAAACTCTCGGATTTTAACAGAAAAATCAAACATGATTATTTTGTTAACTATAAAATACTATTTATCTCAAAATAAATACCAAGTGTCGTATTAAAGAGACTTTTTCGGTAAAAACCAAAAAAATAACAAAAAAAATAAGATTTCAGTAATTGAAAGTGTACACAGAAATGTGTCGGTATGAAAGCACTAGCTCTTTGTGATGGTGTATTGTAGCAAAGCTACTTAAAGAATAATGTTTCTCCTCTATTTACTGTTCTAACGAGTATTTGTTCCAACCGTGAGTGACGTGGCGAGAAGAACGCAAAGACTTCTCTTGGTTTGGCGGTTACGATTCATTATCGAGGCTTCGGTTGGCGGAGCGTAGCGTGACTTTACTACTGCTGTGAGTAGTCGACGCACGCTCTTTACTTTGTAACCTAAGTTATTTCTTCAATTATCAAGAAAAGCATGCCCAGATAAATTATACCTTTTTTTCTTTTTGCTTTTATCAATACCCATTTTTTAAAAAATATTTTTGCTTCTGATTAGAAAGCAATTAGATTTTATACGTCTATTTCGAGATATATCTTGCAGTTCAAGTATAAATGAATGAATGAATATAAGGATTATAATTAACTTTAATTATATTTGCTATTAAATAATAAGATGAAAGGTATTTTCTTTATAGTTTTATATTTCTTTTGGTGTTCTACAACCGCAATAAAACCGTAAGTAATATTTACAATTCAAAGACATTTTCAGATTATTTACAGTGTAATTATTTTAATGCACCTTTATGGTATTATTTAATTAAGTTAATTAATTAATTCTTACATATGTTCGTTTCTAAAAATGTTGAGTAATTAATTTTAATCACATAAAAATTTAATTACATTTTGTCAGTTGAAAACAAATAAATATTTTTTTGGCCAAATGATTTTTAGTTTACTTTAAGATTTATTTGAAATAAATAAATTTTTTTTGAGTAAAATTACTTGTCGAGGTAATATATTTTTAATTTTTGATTATTAATGATTTTAATAATGAAATTTGATAGTAAAGAAGAAATTTTTTTACGTAATGTATGAGAAAATTTTTCTATTATTTTAAAAATAAATAAATATGACAATTTTCATTGAATCACTTGTAAGTATCAATATAGATTTGAGGATTTTTTTTTTATTTCATTGAAAAAGTTTTACTAAATGTCGAGAAATTAATTAAGATTTTTTGTTTCTTTTTTCTTTCATAATAATTATGCTAAAACAGAGCTCTATTTTAAGCTGTAATAAATTTTGCCGAGGCTTTAGAGATTTGATATTTTCCATATTTCATTGAAGCCATATTGAGACAAAAAAGTAAATCTTAGTTGTAAGATAACTTGTAAGTATTTAACCTTAAAATTTATATTGTAGGATGCAGCCTACATAATATTCTAATGTCTGAATGTATGCGCCTTTACAAAAAATGTTTTTACATTTTTGGTATTCATAAATTTATGCTCGACAGATTTTACCATCTGTCTAAATATTTTAATTGATCATGTATACAGTAAAAATAAAAATAAAGTATTCTTGATTTTATTCATAGATCAATACATATCCATGACTATAAAATTTAACAGGCGCCGCGGGGCTCGTTGAAAAATATAAAATACCCAAGAATATTTTTACTACAGACCAAAACCTAAAAAACTTTAAAAATAACATAAAAAAATACAACAAAGCAAATATTAAAAAATAGAGTACCTGTATCGACTTTTTGTTAACATACACCGTGTACAGATTTTTGAAGTAAGCGAATTAAAGTTCGTAATGAATGTAAAGTGATCGACAGTAAAAATAAAAGAAAATGAAAGATGAACTTGATAACTGTTGTATTGCAACAGAGTATATAAATTAGTTTTTCCCCTTTTTTAGCCTGAAAATCTAGAGCAGAGTCCAGTGTACAGCCTCGTTGACTAGCTAAATTGCTGCACAATTTCACAACGACATCCATATTAACTTTTTTTTTCCGGTCATTATTATCTTATTTTTTTTCCTCACGACTCGCAATTTATTTAATTTTCTTTCCCTTCATCTTTTCGACGGTTTTCTTTTTCTTCAAGACACTAAACTGTAAAATAGTTAAACAACGCTGGCATTGTTCCACAGACTACATAATAAGCCTTTTGTTTATAATCGAGATTTCAAAACGTTAATTACAATTCTTAAGTTTTATAACAATAATTTATAACAATGAATAACTGAATAAAAATATAATAATAATGATGGTTATTAATTGTAATTATGATTAAATAAATGAGTGATAGAGGAAGGGGGGGGGGGAGAATGAGCCCTCTAAAAAAATCTTTAATAATTGTTTTTAGCCTTTGTACTTTTTCTAGTCTTCTGCCATGTATTCGAGATCAATATGCTCCAAAAATAAAAAATAAAAATTTGGGCCATTATGCCCCCACCCCTCTCCTGTACATGTAGTTTGGATGAAAAAATTGTAAGAGGATCTATTCGAAACAGATAAGACGAATTAAAGTTTTAATTTAATGATAATTACTGTCAAGTATATATGTATGTAGATATATTTAAAGCTCGCGTAGTTGGCACGTAGATGCGCGAGCAGTGCAACTTTAACGAGCCGAGTGAGGAGGGTATAGGAAACAGCATGAGATTCTGGCTCAGCTCAAAGGATCTTGGCTTGCACGCAAGATACTATCCAGCTTTTCCGTATCAGCGGGTAAACGAGCTTGAATCGCCAGGGGCAATATTTTACGTCCGAATAAGAATTTTATACTTTTCCATGACTGGCCAAAGCTATTCGGGTTTCGTTACCTTTTATATATAGATATATACGCATATACATATATTACTTCCACAACTTTAGATATGCATCTCTACTTGTCGTTGAAGCTATAATACAATTGATTGTGGTATTAGTGTCTGAAAATTGAAAAAATAAAATAATTATTAATCATTATTAAATTTATATTCTATTAACTTAGTTATTCAATTTAAAATTATTCATTGTAAGTTCATGCTACCAAAGTTTTTCAATTTCCTAGTCCATCATTGAGCCAGTATTATCCAAGATAATTTTTTTTTTATTTAAAGTACACTGTAAAAAGAGCGATGTTAAAAATGGACTCATTTTAACTCCGCCCGGTGTAAAAATGAAATTACACCGGTGTAGGAGGAGTAATTCACCGGTGTTAAAAATACCGGTGTTAAAGTGGGGTAACCGGTGTAAAAGCGAGAATGAACTTTAAAGATTATAAAACACAAAAAATGCCAGTTTTTTATGAAAGTTAATAAAAAATATCATTTATTAACAAGTATAGTGATCGAATAAGTAAAAATATTCACAAAGTAAAATATTTTAACATCGGTAAAGAATATCTACACCGGCGGCGGCGTCATTTTAATACCGGAGAATTTGTTTTAACACCGGTTTAGAATATTTTCACCGGCGGCGGCGTTATTTTTACACCGCTTTCGGTGTTGAAATTTAACACCGCTGATTTTAACACCTACAACGCTTGGACTTACCCCGGTGATTTTTTACAGTGTAGTTGTCGGGTGATGAGCATGGTGTCAGAAGATTCTAAAATTTAAAACTTATTAAGGGTATTAAGATACAATTACCATTAAAATTTCAAGTCGATTGACCATCTCTAATTCGAGATATTTATAATCAAAGTTCGGATCATTAACATTGCGAGCAATGAGGAGTATCCGTTTCAAGTCGCGTTCGTGATTATAATTAAAAAACTAGCAGTCAGAAACTTTTGAACAACTAACAGAAAATTAATGAACTTGTCTTAAATTTAAAAAAACGTATACACGAATTGTATTATAAACTTACCGTTTTTTGCTATAATTTGTTAACCATGATTAAAATTACTAGTCTCATTCTTCTGTGCTGGGCCTGATACACGGGATGTTACATTGAACCGAGGGTATATACGATATATCGATATTATTCGAGGGGATGTGTAAAGTCTGACGAAAGCCAATGGCTAATAAGTTTATACAGACCCATAACCACATCGCGAGCGGTCCCAAAAATGGGCTCGCTCGGACGAGACAAGTCGTATAGAGGTTTGTTATCAATTCATGATTCAGGTCTAAAACCGTTCGTGGACATGAGGTTATAAGTGCATGGACAATCTACTATAGTACAGAAATGGATTTGATGAGTGGCGCATTTATTGGTTCAAGCAAAATTAATTACTAAATACATTTAGTCATGAAAATTTTAGTTGCCGTTGTTTCTCTATTCTGTTATCCTGAATTTAAATTATTTCACTTAAACCAATCTGAAAATAATTAACTTTTGAGCTTATAATTTCAAAGCGACCACAGTAACATTGCCCTTGGTCACAAAAAGTTAAATGATCAAAAATTAAATTTACTATTAGTTAAGGATTTAAACCATAACAGGTAAGTCGACTTAATAATAACAAAAACACAGGGATTACCTGTTAATAGCTTTTAGTTTTCCATCAGTATTAATTTATAAAACTATTATAGTTCTTGCAGTTTTGGTAACTCGATTTAATTATTAATATCACGGAAAAAAACGTATCTCAAAATTTAGACATAATCACTGTGTGAAAAGTAACTCGAAGCCACTAATGGATCTGACAGCTTTTACATTCGGTATACGTCAAAAACTACTATTCCATAAGTAAAAGATATAAACGCTTAGTAATTTTTAATTTATCATAGCATATTTTAGTTATGGAGTAGCAATTTTTTATATTTGTCAAAAGTAATAGCTATCGGATCCCATTAGTGGTTTCGGGTAATTTTCCACATCGTAATTTTTGCTTACTCTTTTTTCCGCGTACTCTTTACATAGGGGAAGTGGGGGCAAAATGGGACCCTGGGGGCAAAATGGACCCTCTAAAATTTTGGATGCCTCGAAATATTTGGGGGCAAAATGGGCCCCCCAAAATTTTTAACATAAAAAGTGTTTGGGGCGAGGGAGGGGCAAAATGGGTCACTGAGGCAAAATGGGCCACTGAGACAAAATGGGCCACTGGGGCAAAATGGGCCATTGAGGCTAAATGGTCCCCCAAATTTTTTTTACATATAAAGTGTTTGGGGTGGGGGACAGGGACAAAATGAGACATTGAGGCAAAATGGGTCATTGAGGTAAAATGGGCCACTGGGGCAAAATGGGCCATTGAGGCTAAATAGTTCCCCCAAAATTTTTAATATGAAAAGTGTCGGGGGGAAGGGAGGCGGGATCAAATGGGCTGCCCAGACTTTGAAAACTTACGAATATTTTTAGCCAAACGGGTTCCTAAAATTTTTTTAACAAAAATGATTAAAGAATTATGATAAGGGGCAAACTAGGTCACGAGTTCAACAGCATTACTAACTATAATTATTTTCAAAAACAATTTATTCTATGTCAACAATAATGATAAAAATATAAGTAATCAAGTAATAAAATTAGTAGTTATTACAACGAGTGATTAAAAACTTTGAGTTAAGTTATTTTAAGGTCCAAATCTTCACTATCAACTCGTTTTTATGCTAAATACATAGCAAAAAGTTTCAAAACATAAAACAAGCGAGAAACATACATTTTGTTGGGGGCTCGTTTTACCCAACTTTTCAGGATTTTCTAATTTTGATAGACACAGCAAATTAACACCAAAATCTCAGCAGAAGAAAAAAAATGTGAAACAAGCTGAAAAACTTACATTATAAAAATTTTTTGAGGGGGTCCATTTTGCCCCACATTTTAAATATTTTTTTTTTAATGGACAGAACAAATTAATACCAAAAACTCAGCAGAAGGAAAAAAAAAGTGAAACAAGCTGAAAAATTCACATTATGAAAATTTTTTGAGGGGGCCCATTTTGCCCCACATTTTCATTTTTTTTTTTTAACGGACAGAACAAATTAAGGTCAAATACTTGGCAAGGGAGTACATAAAAGTAGAACACGTGAAAAAAACCGAGAATTTGAATCTTTTTTTCTTAAGGGACCCATTTTGCCCCCACTTCCCCTATATCAAATTTTTTTTTATTTCTCTCACATTGACCGTAAAGAAAGATTTCGATTATATACATTATTTAAAACTACATATATACATTTGAATTTTATTTTGTTTTTCCCATTATTTAGATTTATGAAAACCTGTTAAGATCTACCTAGACTAAAGCAAAAAAAAAAAAAAACAAATTATCATACTGTGATAAATTAAAAATTTTTACTTTAAATGAGATTTTGGTATCAAGTGAAAAAAATAATGATCAAAAATATTTTAGACTTAAGGAGATTTGAATAGATTTATGAAAATCTTACATTTTATAAAATTAAATCTACGTTGATTTAATTATGCCTCATTAGTATGCGATTATTTTTTTTCGAGAATATCTAAAGTGGATTTTTGTTGCTGTATAGTTATTTATTTTTTTTACGTTCATGAAAAAAATAACTATAAAAAAAGAGAAGTTGTCAGTGAAAATGAAGAACAATGGAATACACATTTTTGTATTTACGTAAAAGTACCTGACGACTATTTGTTTATGACATTGTACCTACTACGTAAGTTGATTTATTGTTCTCATCAAATTTTATTGTTTGCAATAAATAACCTAAATATATATGTACACATATTTATATTTAGTTTATTTATAAATATATATTTATTATTTTTCAAGCTATACGTATGTGAAAATTTTATTTTACAAATAGCTTAACATGAAAATTAAATTTTTTACGTCAATTGACTATAGGATAAAATTCTTTAATTATGTTTACAAAAAAAAATTAAAACAAGTATAACACGAGGGAAAATCGATTGTTAATTTCGCTATGCGCATACCCTCATAACATATTTTAATGACTAAATTACTCGTTGCATGCTACTTCGACATTTTCTGGTTAAAATAAAAAAAAAAACCACTACTTCAGTATGATTACTCGGTGCTTGTGTAATTCTCAGAATGAATCAATGATTTGTACATGTAAAAATATATATAAAAAAAAAAATGAGTTGAAAAAATTTTTTCTACCAACAATATATAGGATGTGAGTAAATGTCTAAATATCAGTTTGCGTGTTACTACTTTAACATATCATTACTTTTACCTTCACAATTCTCTGATATAATTTTTCTTTAAATATAACAATGGATTATTTAAAATAATTGAAAATAACGACTACAATTATTGAAAAATTTTACAATTTTTAAAACAAAAGTTATGTTAAAAAAAATTTTTTCATTTTCTACATAAATTTTATTTCAATCAATTTTAGCGGATGTCGCAATTATATTTATCAATGGAAAAACAATGCAAATATTTCGTGTAAAAATTTATTTATTAAAAAAAACAATTGTCCGTGTTTTTGAATTGATAAATATCTATATCCTGTCAATAAAATTATTTATTAAAAAATATTTTCATGTTATCGTTTGATAAATTATTTATTTAATTTGTCTTTGTTTAAAAAATTTGTCCCGAATTATTTTTTTTAATTTATGTGGAGAAATAAAAAAGTAATGAACAAGAAATGTTGAAATGATTCGAAAAATTGGTCAAACAAAAGAATAATTAAAAAATTTTTCAGATATATTTTATATAAAATGTATACATTTGTACTGACGCAATAGTTGTCAAATAACAGAAAAATAAAAAAATGTAACATTTAATTAAATTGTAAGCTCTCATAAGTAAACGTCATATGTTGATGAAGCAGTTGCTCTTCACTTAGACTTCTTGACATTAATTGTAATACAATTTTCATGTTTCTATCAAGTTTATTATCAGTCACTTAATAGTTAAACAATATTCCCAAAGGCAATTAGCCATTGTTGACGAACGCAATTTGTGCGAGATGTAACTTCGTAGGGTGCATATAAAGTGAGTGAAAGCAGCCATATATAGGCTACTCACACGACTGAGCCAGTCATGCATTTGTGGCTAATAATGTCTCAGACTTGGCGTTCCAGTTTCAGGCTTCTGTTATCAGAACATTACCATCCTCTCTCCCTCAAAAAAAAAAAAAAAAAAAAAAAAAAAGAGAACGGAAGAAAAAAATTACTTTGGGTCATACAATGATTATTTCTACTCATTCTCTTCTTCAGTTATGATAAAATTAACTCGTTGCTTTTGTTCAACAGTAACTATAGCACATATATTTTTCAATCTTTTTTCTCTCAGCTGAGGGAGATTTTTCTGTCTCGGTGACTAGTCGCTTTGACCATTTGTTTTAATTTCTGACATTCTCATTGAAAAGCACTAGTTTTTTAATCTGTCATTTTATCTACAGAGTATTTAAATTTAACATTGTTAGATGTCAAGTTTTATTAAATTCTTAATTACTGAATATTCATTAGTTTTTAATTAACATGAAATTTAAGTATATGAAAATTTTTTTAATCATTTTTAAAATATTTTACTTAAAAGTATTCATTACTAAATATTTACACAGTTTATATTTATTTGCTGATTTTTAGAAAAATAGTTAAAAAAGAAATTTTTTTGATACTATTTAAAAGTCATGTTTTCTTAGTTTTAATTTTTCTTTTAAATAAATAATGTTGAGGCTTTGCGCGATGTTTTTCCGAGTGATAAGCTATTAAAAAAAAAATTAAATTTTTAACTTTAATAACCGATTCTTCATAAACTCATTTTTTTTTTTTTTTTTTACAAAAATAATAAACTACGGATTCTAAAACTTTGGACTTTTTTTTCTGAAATCCATTAATTATTTTGAAAAAAAATTTTCAACCTATTAAAACCACAGTACTGTGGCTGAAAATAATAATTTAATTAATTATTAAAAGAAAAATATGTATAATGAGATAACATATAATAAACTTATATTATATGGTTTCAATAAGACTATATAAATATTGACACGAGTGTAAGTGGTTTAAGATTTTACATGAATATTTGTAGAACAAGAGCTTCACTATAAGCTTAAAAGTCAGCTATAATGTTCTAGGAACATCTCATGTATATAATTCGTTGGATTAATTTTATAAAATTATGTTGAATATAACAAAATCGCATTTCGTAGTAGTGTATATTTATCTAAGAGACGAAAATCAGAAATATTTTAATTAATTAATTAATTAATTAATAAAAAGTACTCTCATTTCGGGATGAAAAAATAAATGTTTTAAGATTATATTTATTTCACTCAATACAGTATATGAAATTTTTTTTTTTTTAATTCGAGAAATTTCAAAAGTTGTGAAATTCAAAAAATTCGAAGAATTTTAAAAGTTATAAAATTTATAAAATTTAAAGAATTTCAAAAGTTATTAAAGTTCGACTTGGAGAGTGCGGCTTAATATCCAGTCTTATATAATAAATAGTTTTGGTCTTGAAAGTATATATTTCAAACTGATATATACAACTGGTAATTTATGTCATTTATGATTTTAGTTTGAACATGTTCGTCTTTACTTTGAGCACGACAGTCATTCACCTTACTTTTGATTTGCTGAACCAAGTCGAAAAAAGTTGTTTATTCGCTTTTAGACTTGCTCAACCACGTAATAAGTAACCAGTATTTTATCAGGTAAAATATCGTTTTTGCGTTTCACTTTAGTTTCGAATTTTTTGACTTATAATTCAAGTCGGATAAGTCTAAACCAAGACAATTGCGACTTGAGTTTGGCATTCGATTCGGGTAGGCAATTATACACGCGGACTGAAATGTCCCATTTTCCTTTCTCGGTGTGTAACATACTACACTACGCTTTTCAGCTTGTAGTAGTATATTTATTTTCAATAAAACTTTACTCAGTATTCTTCAAAAATTATACAGAGACGTTGTTTTTAACAGATTCTATGAAAAAAAAATTATACATATTTATGGATTAAGAATATATCAGAATTGATATATCTATTTCATGACTTTAATCCTCGTTATGTCACCTATATATATATATATATATAGCGTACTATTTTATCTTGTCTGTTACTTATAGTACCGGTTATCGACCTTGCTTGTGCCTCAAATCCTTGTCTTTGTAGTGCGGCGACCCGACCTACGACATCATTCACCCTCAGTAACTTTTCCATGCGCTCAGTGTACCTGACATAATCGAACTTGATTCACTTAAGAATCTTTGTATTTTTATTTTACTAAATTATTTATTAAAAATTCGCCTAATATTAATTTAATGAAAATATTTGTCGTCAGAAAAATATTCATTGTTATTTATCAGCTTAAAATAAAAAGTAAAAAAGTGGGAATTTAAAATAAAGCCCAAATGAAAATGTTATCTAGTTAACGTATGTAATAAAACAAAAATATAAAATAAAGTAAAAGTTTAAATGGGGATTAACTTTTTATTAATGCCAGAGGATTATACATGATGTATATATTTGTGTATGGATAGTAATAATATAAATGGGGATCACTTGATCAGTATTATATAACAGAGACAATATAATATGACAAGCAAATCGTTTTAATTTGGAGGATTGTAATTGCGCCACTGTGGACATATGTTTGATATTGTTAGGATAACTTGACATATCTGGAAACAAATTTTCCTACTGCTCATAAATTTCCCCGAATAAACATGTTTTCCCGAGTTCAACGAGGCATTCATCCGGCACATGAAATGTAATCGGTAAATGAATGCCATTCAATTATATATTATATATTATTTTGTATGGATAAACTACATATGCAGGAAAAAAAAATTTTAATAATTAAATTATTTTAAATACGATTAACTAATACGTTCATTTTAAGAGGATTGAGTTACGTTTCGTTTATTTTTCGAATTTACAAAAGTAACGTTTAGAGTTTATTCATTACTGATATCGGCATTATCCGTACGTAGAAAAATTGAATCAGAGTTTGATTCTTTCGTTCTGGTATTTTATTTGATTTAATTAGTATTATTCGCATCCGCTAAGGGGTAACTTTTAAAGTCACTTGGATGGAAGTTTTGTTTTTAATGAAAAATTATTTATTGAAATTTTTAATTGGACAAAAGGAACAGGTAGTGAACACAAAGTTGAAAACTAGCTAGACCGAGTAATGAGCGAAATTTGGCCGATTCAATTTATCGGTCAACTTAATTGCAGCCTCTTTGAATAAAATTCTATGGTTTCAGCGTAATTTAGGGCAAATATTTTTACCCTTTATATTATTGTTATGAGTCACAAAAAGTTAAACAAAGTTAAATTATAATTACAAATAATTAAAAGAAAAAATTTTAACAACGCGGACTTACTTTAATTTAAGAATATTTTAGTAAATAAAATGAAATTATTAAAATATTATATATAAAAATGAGGAATAAATAATGAAAAAGAAGTTTTTTATAAATTATGATTGCTTTGCAACTCAAAAAAGTTTGCGTAAAATATTCTTTGGTTTCCTGATGATAGTAAAGAGACATTGTTCACACAAATGAAGTGTCGTTTGAGTGTTTGTCGAGCCTGCTTTTCATGCTCCGAAAGGACGACTCAATATCACAGTCAAATAACACTCGACAGAAAGAGAAGGAGGATAAGAGAAGAAATAAAACAAGCCAAAGAGCAGCGACGTAAGAAAAACGTGGCCGGAAGTGAAATGAAGAAAAAGAAAAACGAGGGAGCGAGTCCTAGCAACCGCGAAGTCGGTGTTCTTCGGGGTCACGTTTCTCATTTCTTTGGCTCTCAGGTTTCGCGGAAATTCGTTTACCCATTTACCGTGCACACCATCAAAAGTTGAATGAATGCCCCATTACGGGTTCTCTGAACGTATACCAGATTCATCAGCGAAGTAGCTCAAGAAATATCCCAAAGAAACCAATGTAATGCTCATCATCCGTCTTCCCAGATTAATACTCAATTATTACTATCATTGTTATATAACATATAATACCTCACAATAGTTAATAGCAATGCACTATTATAGTACGATTATTTTATTAGATTTCAATGCCTAATTGGATTCCCCACATTAGTGATCACAATGTCGATGCTTTGTGTACAGTTTTGTTTCAGTAGACAGATTTACTATTCTAATATGACCAAACGGACAATCGAACCACGTAACAGTAGAAGCCTTAAGGCATTTTCAAGTGAATACAATTTTCAATTCAACTCACGTCAGAATTGTTGAGCTGAATACGCACATAATTCGTCTACGTTTCTACTGAGTAATAATGTACAATACATTTATCAAGATCGATTGTGTATATATATATATATATATTTGATTGTACTGCATTGTAATGTACATTGTATTTAGCAGGTAAGAGTAAGTGAGATAGTAAATAATAATGCCCGAGGGATAATTATTTCTGTTGATAAATACAAAACCATTTACACAATAGTGAAACAGTCAAAGGAATCATAAGAGTGAAACTGATTCTCAATTAACCGATTGCCCTTTTTTTGCTCCATAATCAAATTTGTAACTATTGTTATTATTGTTTTGTTCGTTATTTTAAAATAACTTATGTGGAATTTTAAATTTAATACTTATCCATTTACTAATTGATATGTAAAATATTTGGATATAGTAATGGAATACACGAGTAATTATTTTAATGTTTTAATATAAATTGATTAATTTTTTACTTTATAATCTAATCTGTGATTTGTGATAAATGTTTCTGTCATTTTATTTGTAACATATAAAATTATAAATGAAATATTTTTGATCATCATCCTAATTAGGACATAATACATTTAATTAATTGGACTTGTAATGAATAACGATTAAGTAGGTTTATGAAATTAAATAGCAAAGTATAGAATGTAAAAAAAAAATGTTATAAAAATTATTATGCACCTATCGTGTATATTGTATTGAATACACAGTATGCGTTTTTAATAAATATATATTTTAAAATATAAAAGGTAGAATTTTTTCCATTCAATTTAATAAAAGCTGGGACGCGAAACAATAGGATCCCGTGACTTGGAAGAGTTTATAATTGAATTTGACAGGTACAACGTGTATGCGAAACTTTTTGAACTCAATATGCGATGTATAGAGAAAAGCATCAGGACTCAGGGTAATCTATTTAATCATTCACTCGAACCTTTTTTCGTAAAAAAAACAAAAGCCCGATTAACTTTTAAATAGAGTGTCGGACCATGATTTTTTTTATAACTCCATTGGCATGTATTATATACATCAAAAACCGCTTTTGTGACGTATGTTCTCGTATTTGACGCAGACGTTTTATTTTTTTTTTCTTGTATTTAATTTTTGACGACATTTAGATATTGATATTTTACAAAAGGTAGAGTACATGTTACGCATTTTTGTTAATAGGTATTAAAACACGACATGAGCAGGTAAGTACTGTATATTTGTTTAATCAATGTTCTGCAGTTGATATAAAAATATTTCAAAGCGAAAACTTTTATTTAACAAAAAGAAATTAAAAATTATAATACAATGTGACACTTGAAACCTTTTTCGTAAAAAACGAAAGTCCGATCAACTTCGATATGAAGTGTTTGATTATGATTTCTTTTATAAGTTCATTGGTCGATACTATATGCACCAAAACACGTTTTTGTGACGTATGTTCCCATATTTGATACAGCCGTTTTTTTCCCTTGCATTTAACTTTTGGCGGTATTTGGTTCATGATATTTTACAAAAGGTAAAGTATATATTATGCGTTTTTGTTAATATGTGTCAAAGTACGACATGAACACGTTAGTACTGTATGTTTATTCAATTAACGTTCTGCAGTTAATATAAAAATATTCCAAAGCAAAAACTTTTATTTAACAAAAAAAAAATTAATAATCATAATAAAATGTGACACTCGATACCTTTTTCGTAAAAAACCAAAGTCCGATCAACTTCGATATGAAGTGTTTGATCATCATTTCTTTTATAAGTTCATTGGTCGATACTATATGCACCAAAACACGTTTTTTTGACGTATGTTCCCATATTTGATACAGCCGTTTTTTCCCCTTGCATTTAACTTTTGGCGGTATTTGGTTCGTGATATTTTACAAAAGGTAAAGTATATATTATGCGTTTTTGTTAATATGTGTCAAAGCACGACATGAACACGTTAGTACTGTATGTTTATTCAATTAATATTCTGCAGTTGATATCAAAATACTTCTAAGCGAAAACTTTTATTTTACATAAAGAAATTGATAATCATAATATAACGTGACAATTACAAAATTTAATGTGTTTTTATTAAATCTAGAACATATAGAATATTCTTTTTAAAAATGCTCACATTTAGGTTAATATGAAACATTTTTGTTTAACTATATATAGAGGAGATTTAAAGATCAAAACGATTTACAAATGCGGTCACAGGTGGCCATAGAAAACGATCGACAAATATAGACTACCATTTCTATCTATTTTAGCGAAAACCATTTTGGTTACTAACAGTTAACTGGGAGTCATGTTCCTGCTCGGCAATATCGAGTGGCTTTTTTGTAACTCTCCCTTTTTTCCATCAGCAATAGCTATTTCAAACTTTTCCACATCAAATAAGTGGCATTCTATAGATTTATTGCTCTTCAACCACAAACTCAATGCTATTTATTAGTTTTATTTTGAATATTGCTTATTAAACTCATCGGTTAAAACATTTCAACTAGACACTATTCGCTAATTGTACACTAAGTGTATGTTTGAGTAAACAGTAAATTTGTTAAAGTAATTACTTTGCTCAATTTAAATCTACTTTTTCTCTTTTCTTTTTAACTGGTTAAAAATTTTATAATTACTCGCATATATGTGTATAAAAAATAAAATAGTCACACTATTCCATATGAATGAAAACACGTATTACTCCTAATTATCATAATTAGATCCAGTGACTGATGTCCAGCTGACGCGTTGTGGATTTACTTTTTACTTTTTACACTATCGTTTTCTTGTCACCTATTTATTCTCATGTATTTTTATATATATATGATTTACCATTTTTATATTTAACTGTTTTTTATTTTAGTAAAAAATATTGATGATAAAATTGAGAGTGAATTTACTAAATAAAATATTTCTAAACCGTTGGATAACATCCATGTCGAGTTAAAAATATTAATAAAAATGGTATAGTCATTAAATAATTAAAACTTCCTACTCAGGATAATTAAAATAAAAATAAAAAAGATAAATTATTTATTTCAATCCAATTTAATGGGATCGGTGTTTCAACAAATATTCCCGTTTTAAACTCTGAGCTTAAATTTACGATCTCACCCTGCAGAATCAAACGTTTTCCAGATTTTTCTTCAGCATCAACATTATGCTCGACCCTTTTCTACTTATAAATTTACCCCTCAATGATAGCAAAACAAATATTTTCTTAGTTATATCTACAAAACAGATTTAAAACCATAGAAAAAAAATGTTAAAATTAATGATTCTCTAGCAATCATCCCCATCAAAGTAAAATTCATTCATTTTCTCCAAACAGGGTCAGAAATTTTAGACCCTATGTAATTACTATGAAATTATGCTAGGGTAATTATAACGTTTAACGAGCTGTGTTTAGTCTCAACACGTCAGTTAATTCCTCCTCGTTTCTCATACTCACACAAACTCATCTTTCTCCTCATCCATGGCCTCTACTTTATCAAGTGTTTCGTCAATACTAGCGTATATTCATGGCCAGTATGTGAAGTCAGTCAATATAATTTGATCAAAGGTTCAGTTCCTGCTACAACGTAATTACTGGCAATCTCGTTTAGTTATAAATTTTCATTAGATCTAAAATTTAATTACATTCTTTTGTTTACTATATCCTATCTACAAACAAAGCCACAAGAAGTATGTAATTGAATTTAAAAAGTATCTAAAAAAAATTAGTTCTTATCTAGTAACAAAAAAATTAATTTTTTTTCTCACACGACGCAGATGAAATATCAAAATATAATTAAATGAATAGAAACTCAAGGATTTACGGTGTTGATACTTGACAAGCTATTTTTCGGTCACGTTTATTAAATATAATTGCATTTATGTTTTTAGTGCCATTCATATTTTTTTAGTCTCACAAAATTACTTTTGAAATTTTTTAATCTAATTATTTTTGAAAACGTGCATTTTATTTTACTTTTTATGTACTTGTCATAAAAAGTCTTTATTATCCGAATATTTTATTTAATTTAATTACACAATTCTCAACAATTTCAGTAAAACTTTTTCAAGTAAACTTTAAATTTTACTTCACGAAGAGAAACTAAAAGGATCAGTCTCTACATACATTTCTGTGTATTTCCTTATATAAATAGGACACCCGCATTCAATATAAAACCGGTCTGTTAAATTTTCTTCCACATTGTTTATTATTCAAAATTAATCTCGAATTTTTAATTAATAACTGCTAGTAAACTTGATTAATAAGCTTAAAAAAACATAATTTTTCGTACTTAATAATTTATTAATTTAATTAATTATAGCTGCAATTATTTCACAAAAATGTTACTGTTTGTAACATTAAATTAAAATAGCGTAGACCGTAATTTATTTATACCGATAAAACAACACGCGTATGACATATTGCAAAATTTACTACTGTAGTAAAATCGCTGAATAAAAATATTTATATAAATAATTTTAATAATGAAAGAACGATCGAAAAATGATATTAATTTATTTAGTCAATATACGTATGACCTAGTGCTATTGTCTGAGGTATTAAATAAGTGTGTGGCGAAGTAAAAATTTAAAGCAACTCCTTTAACAATCGATCTGACGTCTCTGAATGGGGCAATAAATAAAATTTACGCATGAGGAGCAACATCCGACGCATTGAAACTGGCGACACGTGTCAACCGAACAGGAACAGGAAACTCGCTCCCACAGGATTTATTTCAACTTCTGTCGAGTTACGCCTCTGTTCCTCCATTGATGTACAATGCTACACTAGGGTTTTATTTATTTTATTTAACTTCATGTTATACCACCACTTCACTCTTATACTGACGAACAATTTCTATTTTAAAAGACTCTCATGCTCACATTTATAGAAACTTGTCTTCCAGACAGTTACTCCCACATAATTCAAAAATAAATATACTACTTTATACTTTTTATTTATTACTTATTTTTATTTTCAATAAATAAATAAAATGAAAAATATGAAATATCATTTTCTGTTGAATATTTTATAAAAGTATTTCGTCAAACCTAAGTTAGTGCATATTCACAATTTCATACTGAAAACTGAACCGTGAAGAAAAAATTACAGAAAAAATCGGGAGTAAATATGGATTATATTTCAATCCGAGTTCAGTTCGTCACTTGGAGTGCCGGAGTTTAAAAAAAAATCACTCCGTGCAGTGAATAGAGATTTTTTCATGAGCGGAGTAAATTTAATTATTTCCGTACTCAATGTAAATGTCAAAATACCAAAGACCTAAGCTTATTACGTATTAGTAATTTTTTTATAATTAATATTTTCTGAAACTTTCCTCCGGAGTGAATTTCACTCCAAGAGAATAAGATAAATAAAAAGTCATCCACTCTGCGTTCACCTCTCAAATTTTTTAGTGATGTATATTTTCTATCAGAACAATCTTATTTGTATTCGGAAAATAGTCTGGACCGGAAATAGTCATTTGAGCTTTCAATACCTATCAAAATATTCTCCCGAGAAAATTCATACAAAAATGATAGAAAATTCTAGATTGTAAAAAATTGCCAAAAAAAAAGAATAGTCATTTTTGTTTTCGATTCTCGTTCAAACCAACGCATGGATTTTTTTTTTAATTAATTTTAAGAAATAAATTATTTTTCAAGTATAAGATATCAATAAATAATTATGCCAAATATAAACCAAAAATAAAAAAACTTACATTTTGCAGCTCTGTGATTCATCCATCGAAGCTGAGACCAAAAACTGCATTTGAAAAATCAAATAATAATTCACAATAAATTACACTGATTCAAATCACACACTGGCTACTGACACACTGATATTAAGTATAAAAATACCACGCACTTTTGAAGCCCGGTTTTACAATTAAAATTTTAAAAAATTACTCTAATAAATTTTTTCAAGATGGTGGCACAACAAAATATAGAAAAAAAATATTCATACACTTATAACTTAACAAAAAAAAATACTTGTTCACAACACATGCACTGATATTTTTTTAAACACTGTCACATGAATAATAATCAATAAAACTTATTGTTCCAGATTTTCAATCACGAAAACGAATGATAACGATTAGTGAGAATGCAGCTGATTCGAGACAATATATAAATTTCAAATAAATAAATAAATTAATTGAAATTGAAGAAAATGTGTATAATAATTTGTATGATTTTGAAATTAGCAGATGATCCTGAAGTTAGCAGACAACCAACATTTTTTGATTTTTTTTTTAACTATTCAATTAAAAAAAAAAAATAAAAATAAAAATATGCACAGATAGAAAATTAAAAAATCTATAGATGCAATTTTTTGAATTTTTTTTTTCTTTTAAATTAATCGTTTTTAAAAAAAATCAAAAGTTATTAGATGTCGGTTAATTTCAATATCATAATTAGCAAGCAGTTAAAAATTTTCGTTTTTTTTTTTTTCAACAAATCAATTACAAAAAAAAAAAAAACAAAAATGCACTTGTAGAAAATTGAATAAACTCTTGGTGAAATTTTTTTGAATATTTTTTTTTTAATAATTTATCATTTTTAAAAAAAATCTTAAAATTAGTTGACTGCTAAATTCAGTATCATTAACTTCAGCATCATTGATTTTTCAATAATCTATACACGCAATAATAATTTTTATTTTAATTACATTTTATTTATTTAATTCAAAATTTAAAAAATTGCCAACTGTCAGCTACATTCACACTCGTACGACACCGAGCACTGGTAGTTCGACAATGGAAAGGTTGATACGGTTTAATTAAATAATTCTCCTTGTTCGTTTCATGTTAACTACCGATTGAATTATTGTCACACAATGTTTGTTGAACGATGGAGAATATTTAAAGACGAACGTTTTTATTTATTTAACGAAAAAAACACTGAATTTATTTATTTAATTACGAGTAAGACAGAACACGAGCACTGTAATGGCGGCAAGTTAACGAACGTTGGACACACTTGCGCAGTTGTAGTGACGCTTGAAAAGACCTGCGCAGTAGAGATGAGTAGGCTGCGCGTGCGCAGGACGCTTTCCTTCCCCCAGTCGCGCAGTGCATTGTGGGCCAGTCAGTCTCCCGCTCGACCGAAGCCCCATTGTCGTTGGCACTTCAACTCGTTTAATTAATTAATTTATCTATTGTTTTCCTCGATTATTAATGTGACTTTACTTTTAAATTATGATCGGTTAATTAAAAAACAATTTGTGATAATAAATTATGAGTGTCAGTGAGCGTGTGTTTAAAAAAAATTAAATTCAGTGTCGGCTTCGATTTCACGTTAAATAGCTGCGTCATGTCGGATGATCCTGAAGTTAGCAGACAAGTAAAAATTTTTGCATTTTTTTTTTTTTCACCGAATTCATTACAAATAAATAAAAACTAAAAATATACACATGTAGAAAATTTAAAAAACTATGGGTGCAATTTTTTAAAATCATTTTTTTTTTGTAATTTATTGACTTTAAAAAAATCAATAAATTATCAGACGTCAGCCAATTTCAGTATCATTATGTCGGTTGTCGGAATATTAAATTAAAAAATGTTTGAACGTGAGTGTTTTACAGAAAGTTATATTCTCAAGTTTTTGTTGAAGTGTAGTGATTAATTAGTTATATTAATTTTATATATTTAATAAGTGTTTGTGTGTTTATTAATTTGCGCATCGGTGTTGTACGAGTACTCAGCAGAGAATGAAAATGGCGGGAAGAGTGAGTAAATTTAAAAAATTTTTTCAATTAATTTTTTTTTTCATTTGAATTTATTACACAGTAAATTTTTTCCAATAATTTATTACATTTTTACATTAATTTTATTATTTTACTTTATACCGAAATAATTATTTAAATCATTTTTTGAATTCTCCCGCTTGTTTGAACAGAGGGCGCTCTGTTCAAAATGGCGAAATAGTAAACAAATCTGAGACATTTATTTTACTTATCTAAATATAATTATTTTCCGTATAAATATGAGTCAAATAATTAATTAAATATGAGAAATTCAAAATATTTAATTACGAGCATCAATATTAATGATAAGTAAAAAATTAAATTGTCTAATTTGCGACAATTATTTATTGAATTACTCGATCACAATTGACAAAATAATTGACAGATGTAATGTAAGTTATTCTTTAATTTAATGTAAGTAAATATATCATATAATCACTTTATAAATTCACGAAAATTTTCTCATAATAATCTAAATTTTAAAGTATGCATATATTTTATTTTATACAATTAAAAATACATGTTTATTACAAATAATAATAAAAAGAATGATGTCATTTTGGTACTTGTTTGAGGCTTTGAATTATGAGTGTGAATATAGCAGACAGATAAATTTAAAATTATTAATAAATAAAGTAAACAATTAACAAAATAAAATTTAAAAAAAATTTTATTAGTTATAAATAATAAAATTTCTATAAATATTTTTTTAATTATTTATTTATTTATAGTTTTAAACTTGTCTGATGTCTGCTACACTCACACTCATCTTTTAATTTCGTATTAAAAAAAATTTTACAATAATATTTTAAATAATTAACGCTCCATAACTGTATAAAAATTTTTAATCATATAGTTTTCGAGGTAATTAAAAGTTTTCTCAAACGAGTACCAGCATAACATACTTCTATGTAATTTAAAAAATGATGAAACTGAAGTTAGCCGACATCTAATAATTTTTGAAATTTATTTAAAATTATAAATTATAAAAAAAAAAATATTTTAAAAAATTGCACTTATAGTTTTTTTGATTCTCTACATGTGCATTTTTTTAATTTTGTTTTTTTGTAATTTATTCGTTGAAAAAAAAAAAATCCGAAAATTTGTAGTTGTCTGCCAACTTCTGGATCATTAAAAAATGTTATTTGATAAAAATGATTTGTGAGTGTAGTGTAGCTGACAAGTAGGATTTTTTAAATTTTTAAATAAATAAAATGTAAATAGAATAAAAATTTTAAAATGCGTATTTAGATCAATGAAAAAAGAGTACGTGCATTTTTTAAAATTTAATTATTTAAATTTACTTATTTAACATTGATAAATTGTCTCATGTCTGCTACATTCACATTCAAAATGAATTAATATATGTATATTTTTTAAATTATTGATAATAAATATGTCATGTGGGTACTCGTTTGAAAGAGCTTTTAATTTGCTATCTAACTACCAAATTATATATTGATCTACAATTCAAATATTCTCGCAATTCTTCATAATTATATACATTTTAAAATTATTTTTACTCTGTCAATTTTTACAATTATAAAGTGATTATAATTTTTTAAAATTAATAATAACTTACATTAAATCTATTGCTAAACATCGAGTATCTAAGTATCAATTAGATCATAAATGTGATATTAAAAAGTATAAAAAGTATTTGGCAAACGAGTCTCTATTCTCCATGGTTTGGTTTTTCCCTAGGTAGAAGTTATTTACCCTTGTCACAGTATCTTATTCAAATTAAAACAAGATGTCTTGCATTTGTGTTCCATAACAAACTTTTCTTCATCGTAAGACATTCTTCACTCAAACTTAATTGCTAACAATAAAGTTTGTCTTGTCAATTTTATAATGAATTTCAGAAACAAAGTTATTGTTTTAAAGCTAAAAAATTTCAAACTAAATCAAAGAAAAATTTAATTGCCACGTAAAATATCTCCATAGTTGATAAAATATAAATATTATTTTATCTAGATTTATCTGACGAAGAAAATTGAAAAATAAAAAAAAAAAATAAAGAATAAATAAACAAAAAAAAGTGGTATAAAAATAATGGAAAGGGTTTTAATTAAAATACGGTATTTTATCGGTGTCCTGTGGGCAACTCGATTGAAATTGGAAGCAAGTTATAGTGGGTATTGTCTCGCCGTCTATAGCAGCAGAGTGCGTTGGCTCCAGTTGCACAAATCTGTAGTAGATTCAACCACACAGATCCTTTCCTTTTTGCTATTGGCTGGTAAATGCCGTGGCTCTCCATGCAAACGCCAGATGTGCTTTTCTTTATGTTATAACCAATACATAGATATGCATATATATCTATACATATATATATTGATATGTATCGATGAGTATGGAAGTAAAGGTTCACATCTACTTTGAAAGCAGGGAATGCTTCACCGCATCCCTACCATACAGTATTTGTGACCTGGAAAGTTGAACAAATTTTTACTTTAATGTAAAACCTTTCAAATATACATTTTTCATATTTTTACGTTAGTTCTGCCTCCTTAAATTCTATTTAAGGACCAATATCTATACATTTATTTATTTAAAATTTTTACGTCGAGTCATGTAATGAAAAACATTTTTTTTATGAATTTTCTTTCAAAGAAAAAATAAAAAAAGTATCAGTAAAATTTAAAAAATTTATGCCATTAATAAACCAACTTCGTAATGGACTCATGAAAGATTTACTCATCTAATTAAAGACACTTTCACCCTTGCGTCAGAACAAATTTATTACTTTCATTCATCATTATCCTGATCAATGTTAGGCTACTGGTCTTGGTAATTTATTGTTATTATTTTTTTTAATTACAATAGATTATTTCAATTGTTATATTTATTATTTATGAAAAATAATTCAGGAAAGGGCTGGGTCTTTTTGTATCAAACACGCTAATAATTTTACTTTTCACTTATATAAAGTGAAAGACCTATTACCCGATCAGGTAACTAGTACTCGATCACTTCATATATTTGTATATCTATATTTAGTAAATTTTAGTAAATATAAATATAGATATATATGAGTGATTGAGTACTAGTTCCCTGATCGGGTACTGGGTCTCTTACCTTATTTAAAAAATTAAAATTAATTGTAATAATCTCGATTTTTAGATCTAAAATTTTTATTAGCGAAATATTTGGTTACCCCATTTTACTGATGACTCACTATATATAGTTATTTTTCAATTTTTCATCAATATTTTCAGTACAGAAAATTATCTATCAAACATTTAAATTTTTTCATACTTAAAGTTTTATTAATGATATTTGTATTCAATTTCTATTTATTCATTGGCTCAACAAATAATTAACTATTTTTTCCTTTTTGATCACAGAGTTATTATTACTTTTTTTCTTTTTTCCAACTTATTTATACAATGCTGAAGCAAGTGATCTATTCGATATTGAATTTCAGTTTTTGTCTATAGTATAAACATCCGTTTGTGTTCATATTATTATTATTGTTATTATTTTATAAAAAGAACACAACATTTTTCATTAAGTTCGCAATATTTCAGATTACTCGGTGTATTATTTACTTACCAAAGTACTTTCAGCATCACGTCGCGCATTATACAAAAAGCACTTGTCATGCTTTGCACTATATTGCGATGACATTGCAAAAAAAAATAAATAAATAAATAGATATATATATAAAAAAAATAAGAGAAACAGAGAATACGAATTGAAAGAGAAATGTTGATAATAAAAAATGAATCGAATTTCCTGAAAATTGCAGGCTATTGTTTTTATTCTATGAGTGACGGTGTAGGTGGTGGTAATGGTAGTGGGAAAACGAGATGAAGAGACGTGACAAGTTAATTGGCAAGTGGTGACGATATCAGACGAGGAGAATACCGCGGTTCGGGATTTCACACACGCTCGTTATATTTAGTTGTCTTTGTCTTTATATTTTGTACCTTATTCCTCCCTCTCTCTTTCTCTCTCTTTATATATATATATATATATAGCAGGATATTCGAAAACCACTGCTCCAAATTCTTGCTATACACCAGCCACGTTCAAACATAAAGAGAGTGAGCTGCATCCTCATACTATACTACAATATATCTATATAGATCACATATCACACAAGCCGTGGTATATAATGTCGGCGAAATGAAACTCGTCGGTTGATCAATTAAAATAGGCGAGAAAATGTCGATACTTCGGAAACCTTTGAGATGTCTTTACTGTCAATATTGTTGAACTTTACTCAGTGACAGGTCTTTTTTTTTAAGTATATATTTTATTTTTCACCTCTAATTAATTTACTCTATTACATAACTTAATCCATTTTAATTATACGAAATACACAATTATATGTTATATAAATTAATGAAAAAGATCTCATTATATAATATTGTCTTTAGAAATATATTTATCGGATTACTTTTATTTTTTTACAACAATAATTAACAGTGGGTAAGGGAAGAGACCCAGTAACCGATCACTTAAATATTTGTATATCTGTATTTACTCAATGTTACTGAATATAGATATAAAAATACATGGAGTGATCGAGTACTAGTTCACTGATCGGGTACTGGGTCTTTTACCTTATTGGAACACAACGAAAACTTAGGAATCAAAACAAAAAACATAAAGGATGTTAAAAATTCGATTTAAATGTTGAAGAAAGTCTGCAAAATAAATTATGATAATTTTAAATGAATTACATTATAGTTATACAGAAAAACTTTCTTGTTTTAATTTCATAATATTTTAGAGCTGCAAATTTTTGGTAATACTAAGAGCTTTTGTACACCAATGATCATGTTAAACTTTCAGCCGAATCCGATTAATCGGCGGCAATTTCTTTTTTTATTTTAATCTATTTTTTTCGTTTGAAAATACGTATTTATTTATTTTTTTTTTTGCTTGGTTGGAATCCGACAAGTATTCGAGATAGAAGTTTTAAATTTTCAGGAATTCAATTTTTTAAGTGTGCTGGTAAAAAATATTTATAAAGCTTTTATAGTTTTTAAAATTTTTTTCATTGGGGTATTGTGAATTCGATGAAGTTCTTGGTTGTATTTCAGTCATGCTATAGTTTTTTATTTTATTGATCCAAACATTTAAATGTAAAATGAATTAATAGAACGAAATTTTGAAATACAAATTTTCCAATGCTCTTATTAATTAATATATTCCCAAGCCTATTTTAAAATGCATAGAAAATTTTTTTTTTTTACTATTACACATCGTATTCATGAATTGAAAACATGCATGACAATCTATTATCCTGCTTAAAATTTTTTATCCCACTCTTCGTTAAATATATACAAAATATTGAAACTTTCCTTGCATGCACTCGGTGTCATAGAGTAAAAAAAATCTTGTTCCTAATGATCTTTTTACTGCTTAACTCTTTAGGATTAAAACTCAATAATTCAACATCCAATATCATCCATACCCACGATAGAATAACTCGAACTTGACATCAGACTAGTGCAATTAAACTAAGAAAAAAGTACTTGCAAGTAGTTAAAAAATTTTTTTTTGTCATAAGCCCGACTTAAAAAACAATTGAATTTTTTTTGCTAAATAAATTCGATCGAATTCCGTAAATTTTTTATCATTGTTTTTATAACGTCATCAGTCGCGTATTGTCTCGACAAAAGGAAAAACAATAGAATTAAGTCCTTTGGGATCGGAAAACTATATACCAACCCGAGTATTGAACCGAATAGAAGTTTGTGGTGCAGAGAAATTGACTTGCACTAGAAACGGAGTCGTTTCACAAGTAGAATGGAGCTAGAGATCTAAACCTTGGATCAACAATAGCGTGAATAGGAGAGATTCTGCTCAGCGATAGAGGCTCCAAATTCCTCTTCCGAGTGCAATATGATCATCTTAATTGTCACATCATTTTTTTTTTTAAATTAATGACTATCATTCAACAAAATTATGCTCAGTCTTATGTTCTGAGTGATTCAAAAAATTATGTAACATATATTATTTCTATTTAAAAAAAAAAAACGGGAAATTCCATTTTATGTTTTTTTTTAAAATCGAAAATATTGTTTCAATTTTTTTGCTCTTTAATGACTTATAAGTTATTCAAACATTGAGGTGATTTTAATTTTTCTGTATAAATCTGACTTAAATAAAATATGGAAAATATCGAATTTCTGAAGCTTCAATGAAATTTATAGCAGCTTAAAATATTGTTCTTCTTCTACATAATTATGATGAAAAAAAAAAAGATAACAAATTAATCTTTTTTACATTAAATAATATTTTCTTTGATACTAAAAAAATTTACCGCGTACTCCGTTTTTACAGATAAAAATTTGATAATGATCTAATGGGTGTCCGACCTATTTGGGCTTATAAAAAATTTTTTGTAGTTTTGCAGAATCGATTTATATTTCAAAACGTTTTATTAACGATGGAATGAGTGGCGAAAAACAGTATTGCAAAATTAATTTTCTTACTGTTTTAAGAGTTTTAAAGCTGAAACTCACTTGCGTCAGCCGACCGTCAAGGTCTCAAAGCGACTTTTTAAGACATTCGAAGGTGTTGCGGTTGATTTTCTTCTTTTTTTTTCTACTTTCAAAATCTTCTTAACTCTTTGAATATTGAAATTCTGTCGAATTTTTTTATTGTCCAATCTATTGTCGATGAAACGATAGAACAAAATTGTAAAAAATATTCTTGTTTAAAATAGGAGCTACGTTTCTAAACCATTACCCAAATAATAATAATAATGACATTAGATTACTAGATGGTGTAAGGAAATTTTAGATAGCAATTACTACATTGAAGGTGAGATACCAAAGTAAAACCGGATACTAAAACAAAGTGGGTTGACGGGGAGATAGAAGTGAAAATCTCAGGAATACGTTAAACTTGGAAACAGCCAGCGTGGCAGTGCGTCTTGTGGCGCCGTTGAGTCTCTAGGATACGCCTCCACCAGACATTATACTCTCCTCCGTACTCAGCATTGTGCACTAGTGTACCTTCTGTAAACCAGAGTATAAGCAAGAACATTCTCTATACTATATAATATATACTGTATTGTGTATTGCAGTAACGGTTCTCCATATGCACACTAAAATAGTAATTCACGCCATTAGTTTACAACCCTGACGTTATTTACTTAGTCCGTTGACGCTTTAATCGGACCCTGCGCTCGCTATTGCAGCAGTTTCTATACCAAGCTGTCAACTGCATAATATTTTTTTTAAGACTTGTATACAATATTTATCAGCACACAATTTATTTGAAATTATTTTTGACGTCAGTTTTTAATGGAAAATGAGGATTTTTAATTTTATTATAAAAATATTTATTCATTGAATTTTCCTATTTAGAGGGGGATTATTTTTAATTACTGATTAATAAGTCGAGCACGAATAGGTTTATTTTTAAACAATAGACTGATGTATGCCGGTAATTAAGTGATTAGAGCGGATTTAAGTCCGACGTGTTTAAAACTTTTGTTAAATTATATGAGGATGGAGATTAAATTTAATAATTCATTATTTTTTGAAGCGTCAATTTAGACTAATGGATTTCGTGTACTGACCACGAGTCCAACTCGACTCGGGAGATCATCAATCATTCTTGAAATGTTATATTATTATGAATTTTTTATATTTCACTGGGTTGACGACAAAAAAAATATTTTTTTTTTTTTTTTACTAAAAAAATTGCTATTGAAAGGGAAAAAAACTCTTTTAAATAAATAAATTATTGGAAAATATTTATTTTTAAATTTTTGATAAATTATTTTGAGTGTAGACGAGTCATTTGCAAAATTTCAGTCTTTTAAATCTCGTAAAATTTAACTACTTCATAAGTTAAACAATAAAATCAATTTTCCGCAACTCATTTTACGAAAAAATATTTTTTTCGATAAAGTTATTTTTGGTTTTAAATAAGAGCTTCTGTCATAAAAAAAATTGTTTAAATATTCTACTCGTTTCTTACTATCCTGAAGTTGAAAATTTCAAAGCTGTAACAAACGATGTAGTATCGGAAACTAGGAATAAAGGACAAGTGAGATATTTAGTTTATTGCAAAAGAAAAAAACATAATCTTCATAACTGGTACTAAAGACGAAAGGTCTTGATACGCTTCGCTCAGTAACTCGTCAAAAACTTTCTGCCTGACCCCTGGTCGTGACATAAAATCATTCTTGTTTTAAATGCTATGGTGTTATAATAAACCTGGGCCATGTTGGCTACCCGACAAAAATTGTAATAACCACATACAAAAATTACTGCAACTATAGTAAAATTTCCAATGCTTACAGTAATTTATAATGTAATCGTAGTCAATTTTACTATGACCATAGTCATTTTTGTGAAATGTTTGATTCTTGCAGGTGACCAACATGGTCTGGCTTTACTACGATGCCACAGCATTTTAAACAAGAATAATTTCTTCCCTTGCACATAAAATATCTGAAAAAAGGCTCATTATGATTATAATATTGACGGTGAATATTAATATGATTAATGATTTATTTATCGCATTTTTGCTGTATATATTTTGTTTTGAATATTTAGTCATGTAGCCATAACGAAATTTGATGTTATTGTAATAAAATTCTCGATTTGTATACGGTACACTAAAGTGTGTTCACTATTTTTTACCGTGATTTTTGAATTGGCGATATATTTGTTTCAAACAATTATGATTATAATTCCGTCTTGTGTTGACTTTTTGCTCACTTTATTAATCACATTCGTTCGGCGATCGAGTAAACTAAATCTCCGATAAATGGATATAGTATCGTGTGCCAAAACTCTTCTCTCATCTTTCTGTTGATTCATATTCACGTATAGTTTATATATCTATCTATAAATTCGATGCAGCACTTAGATGATTGCTACATTTCCATCATATTTTATTATTTTTTATTTTATTTATATTTATATATATGAATACATATATTTTTTTTTATTCTTTATTGAATGTTGCTTTTTCTATTTAGCTTTTTGACAGCCACAAAATTTATATGCATGCGAGTAGAAAGCGCCCAGTGGTATAGGTACACGAGTGTGTCTGACCACTGAGTTAGTTTATTCACTTGATCCGATACACACGTGAGACTATTTTCAATATTTTTTTACACTTTTTTCTTTCATTGTTTCTCTTTGTGTTTTTGATTATTGTTATAGTCGCTTCTACTACACTGTAAAAAATTTGCGGAGTGAACGCATATTAAATCCGGAGTGAATCGGGAATGAACGTGGGGCGGATGACTATTTATTTATTTGATCTCGGAGTGAAATTTATTCCAAAGGGAAGTTTATTTTAATATTAAAACTCCGAATCGGAGTGACGGACTTAATTTGGATTTAAATAAAATCCGTAACTACTCCAAATTCACTCCCGATTTTTTATAGTGTACCATTATAATTATTATTATTATTATTATTAATGGAGATGACATGAACACAGAATTAAAAGTTAATGTAAAAATAAATGATATAAAGAAGGCGTTGAAATATTAAGAGGTTTGAAAAAAAAAAAAAAAATTAAGCGATAGTAAAATTACTCTGAGACATGGCATTAAAAGTATGATAGATCGTTTACTGTGAAAATTAAATAGGTATACAGAGGGAGCGAAAGTTGGTTCTCTTATAAAGAGTATAGTTTTACAACATCAGTGGCAATGGAGCTCTCATATTGCTTGGAAAAAAATTTTCATGACAATATGAAAGTAAACTTGTAATTTTTTTTTTTCTTTTTCATCATCTAGTTTAATTCACTTACACTTTTACTCTCATATTAAAGTTCAGAAAATATATATAATAAAAAAAATATTAATAAATCGTATATTTAAAATTTTTTCTTAAAAAAAAAAAAATGGTATTTTTTCAATAAATTTTTTTTACTTAAATAAAATTATTCAATTAATTTTATCTATTTCTTTGTTTTATATTTAGAAGAAAAAAAAATAATAATAATAATAATAACAAGGTTAATTAGATACTCGTGACTCAGTATAAAAAAAAATTATTTATTGTATAAGGAAAAAAAATAATAGTAAAGTATCATAGAGTGGAGTGATGAGAAATCATAGTGAGTTTCGTGCTCTCGAAAAGCATATAGAATTTATACCAAGCTGTAGAAGTGATAATTAATCACGGCTATTGATGAGGTAAGTGAGAGGGTTTAGTATGTTTGTAAATATATGTGTGGTATATTTATGTGTGTCAGGGTATCCGTAAGCATGTGAGTGTGTATAAGTGTGTTTGTAGGGGTCAATCTGGAAGTGAGAATCAGAAGAGGTAAATGAGAGAGAGTATACAGCATAGTAGAGTAGAGTAGAGTAGGTGAACATTACGAAGCGTCTGCGCGGGGTGAGTGAACAGTACGACGGCGCTACGAAAACCGAAACAGCCACAGAGGCTGCTGTTTGTTAACGCTTTCCTCAGTCGGGATGCCGTACGTGTACCCTCGCGTTGTTTTCCAGTATCACCGCGATGATCGGTGAGCTTAGAGCGCCGGTAACGACGCCCGTTGTGGTCAGGAGCCTCGTGCTTATAATTTCTATTGTGGGACTCGCGCGCACCGACATTCTGCCGACAGTCGGTGAGTGATTTTTTTTTCAAAAATTCATTTTTACTTTAGGACTTTTATTATTTTAATATTTTTACAATAGTGTGCAATAAATATTTCAAGGATTATGGTATTCAAAATTTTGTGAATCAAATAAATTTTTTAGCGCCATATTTGATTATTTAATCAAATTGTTAATTAACTTTCACAGCTCCATATAAAAAAAGTTTTTTTACATTTTTAATGAGAATTTATAATTTATTTTTAATTTAACAATTTAAAAAAAATTTCCTAAATAAATTTTTCTAAAAAAAAAAGAAAAAGCTAATTAACATAATTAATAGTGGCAAGTAAAATGAATAAAATTATAAGTGTTTGAAATAAAAAAAATTTTCATCTCCTGACTTGGTAACTTTTCAAATTTATCGCTTCGGGAGCATACGCACCACCACCGAGTTCAGAGTACAGAGTACAAAAGTATATATACATATATATTTATATATATACATACCTTCATAGGTATATGTATATATTGATCAATGAAAATGCCAATAATATCAAATGGGCAGTTAAATAAAAAAAAGGGTGGAATATTTGGTACGAATTACGTGTATCGGGTTCCACATGCGACGACTGTACACGAGGGGATAGCAATTATGTTTGAGGATTATCGTGCGTGACGCTGTACCGAACAGAACGCGACGAGTTTTAAAACGAAAGTTCGATATCCAACGTATTACACTCGGGACTGTGCATTTGTCACTATCGATAGTAGAGAGTAGTATTGGTCCCATATAGAGAAAGACAAAGAAAAAGAGAAAGAATGATGTTGTAGTACTTGTGAGGCGCGGTATGAGTTTTAACATCGATGGGTTAAAAGCAAAGCTCGATTTTTTACTATGTTAAAAAATCCTCACTCCTTTTATTTCAACTCGGTTACCATTCTACTGTACAGTTCACAATGTTTTCTCCCTATCACCTTTTCACGCTCACCTAGTTTCATCGTGTTAACTTTAGACTACTATTACTGTACAGTAAAATTGTTTGAGCTCGATGTTCATACGTATTTTTATGCTGGCAAAGACAGACTAACGAGTTTACATGCGTTAACTAACACCCTTTGATATCGCTGACAATTGTATTGCATTTGATTCCAATCACCCACTTCTTCTTCATTAACGAACGACTTAATTAGTCGAAAAATTCCTTTTTTTTAAACGTCAATTTTTGTCGAACGAAATTATTATTTTTTATTTTGATTTCACTTAAACTTTATTGTATTGAGTGAAGTCTTTTGAAAAAATTCAATGAGTAAAGAGTTATAGAGTCGTGTATTTTTTTATATAAATGTATTTTTTTATTTTTTTTACTCTATCTATAACAGTAAAAGACAATGGTTGAGATCGGAAATGCATTTAGCTTTTCAATCGATTGAAGATGACGGAAGGAGAGAGGTTGCAGAGTAGAGTGAAAAGAATTAAATAAAATGGAGAATAATAATAATAAAAAAAAAAATATATAAAATAAAAAAAAGCTGCATGGTCGAGTGCAATACTTAAGTTACTTTCTTTCTTTCTTTCTTTATTTCTTACTTTCTTCTGAGCAGCTTCAATACGATTATATTCGGCGCCTTTAAGTTATTCCATTTGTAATTTTATCGGTAATGGTAAAAAGCATTTCCATTCAAGTTATTTTATATTTTTTATTTGAATTATATTTAAGTGGATGAAATAATATTTTTCAGTTGATAGTAATGAAATACTGTGGAATGAATATATGCAAACTTAATTATTGAAAATTCATATTTCAAAATCAAAAATATATTTTGAATTTTAATTAATATGCAAATTTCTTTCATTATTATTATTTTTTGTTGAATAACGCGAGAAATGTATGTAAAAAAATGTTATATTCCTCTCACGATGATTTTAACGATTTTCATAAATGGACCGAGCGTTCGTGCGAATGCAATTTTCAACACTTGGATATTGACCAATACGCTTTATATTTTCTACATTCTGTGAATTTTTTCATTATATTCTATTTTTATTTTACTTTTTGTCGAGTTAAAACTGGAACCAAAAGTTCAGAATCGTCGACTGTTCACGCGTTAAAAAATTGACGTGATATCAACTATTTATTTATTTTTTATTTCATCGTTACAAAGTGTTGCAGGTATTGTTTCCAAAATATAATGAAATAAAACAATGAAATAGATATTATTAAATATACCTTGGGAAAAAAAAATTTCCGATCAAACAATTCAAATTCAAATTCAAATTTAAATATAAATAGAGTTCAATTTTTTTTTTTTTTTAATTAAATTTTCATATTTTTACTTGAGTAACTTCGGCCAATCAGAACTATTTGGACTCCCCTCAAAAGTATCGTTGAATTCTGAATCGCTTGTTGAATTCGTGTATAATAAAAGGACATCATTCATGTAATGTCCAACACTACACTGAGAGAACAATTTATTTGAGCCAAATGAGATTTGTTTCAGGCAAATAAATCCCATATTTAAATGGACCCAATCAGTATCTATTTGAGACAAAGATATGGTTTATTTGAATGAAATAATGATTTGTTTATAGTTAACAAATCTGTATTTGATAGCGCCACCAGCCGTAGTGGAATTTTTTTCAACTAAGATTTGTTAACTATAACTAAATATATATTTGAATGAAATAAATGATTTTGTTCAGTTAAATAAATCTATTTAGTTGGCTCAAATAAATTGTTCTCTCAGTGTACTTTCAAAGCTAAATGTCATTTCGCTTTTTTCGTTAATTAATAGCTAATTGATTTATTTAACGAACGAAATAACTAACCGTTTGTAAATTTACGTAACATTCATAAAGTATTAAATTGAATTATTTTAATTAAAATACTGACATTTTTGTTATTACATAAAACGTAAAAATTTTAGCGCATAAAATTCATTTCGAATATCGAAAAAAATACACCCGTATATAAATTTATTTATATATTAATTAAAAATTTTTCTACATGAATTACTGGAGTTAATAAAAGGCCGAATGAATTATATTCTTTTGATGAAATCAATAATATTACAACTTAATTAAATAATATTCACATGCATTCATTGTTCAATAAAACAGTAATACAATGGGATGTGTTAGCAAAAAAAAAGTAAATACAGAAAAAAATAATATTTTAAAGTAAACTTGAAATATCACATTTATCGTTATCCAAACAATATCAGAAAAGTTTCCGTTACTTAAAGATATTTCCACGCTGAGTTTATGTTTCCTATCATTTGATACTTTGTAAGTGTGTAAACAACTCGTGGCGGTTATCTTACAACTCTAAATATTCAACTTTGATACACTTGGTCGATATCCATGGTCCTAAACAACTTGTTTATCTCTGTTAACTTTTATTCATTAATTTTTTCATTTCCAAATGCTGTTTATTTGTATTTTACTTAAAAAATTACGCCCGATAGTTTTTTATAAACTTTTTTCTTTCTACTTCTATGGAATAAAAGTCTGGCCATTATTTACGATTCTAATTAATTAAAAGTTATAGCTCTCGCTAAAGTTTGTGAATTGGGGAAATAGTTTAAAGCCCGTTGAAAGATGATACAGGAGTAGATAATCACAGCAAAGAGAGTTACTAAATATTATTAACTCCTCAAAAGACGTTTGTAGATTTTTAATTTTTATTAATACAACCACTGATATAACTTTATATTTCTCACTGTGGATAATGATATATTTATGAAGACACATGTTAAATATATTCTTGGTAATAAATTTCAATTTATAGCTATTTTATACGATTATTATTGTTTTATCGACATATATGACATATTTTTATTATTGATTCATAATTTTTAAGAAAATGGTTTTAAATGTAGCGTTTTAAATTTTAACGTACGATTTCTGTCAAGATAAAATATGTTACTCACATATTAAAGTGCACACTATATTTTACTGCAGTGACCCCGAAAAATATCGGACAATCTATATATATAAGGCGGGAAAAATAGGGTGTGCAAAATTTTTTTTTTGAAAATTTTTTTTAGAACAGCTTGATTTTATGATTTATGACCTGTACAATTATTTTTAAACTGTTTTAATTTTTTAAAAATGATTTTTGCAAAAATTTTAAAATTACCATACTAATTAAATTTTATAATGACTATGAAACAAATATTTTTTTTTTTGTTGGGAATACCCTTTGTTTCTAAAATATTTCACGCTATCTTAAGCATCCTAGTTTTGCTCGACTCTCTTTTGAATATCGAATTTTTTATTTTATTAACTACTTTGCCCAAAAAAAGAATTCTAGCGCGATTAAAAATTTGCCTGATTTTCTTTGAATAGAATTGAAAAGTAGATGATTTCCCATAGTCAGGATGAAAAACTTTTTTTTTTAGCATCCGAATTTTACCGGACCCTCTTCTATATAAACGTACACGAACATAATTATTCAATACTATTTTTACGTTGGTAATAAATTTACTTAAACCTGTTCATCTGCTCCCTTCACAATTTTTTTCAAGTATCACTCCTATTGCTCGTTTGATTAAACACAAAGAGATATAAAAAATAATAATAATTCAGAAAATATAGTTAGCTTGAGATGTAATAACAAAAAGTTTACGGTTCAAAGGTTTCATTTTAAATGAAATTATAACTAGAACCGTAGATGGCATTGTAAAAAAAGTGGATAGTTTTGATAATGTGTTGAGGTAAATACACTGAATGCTGAGTATATAAGTATATTATTTCATCATTATCATAAATTCCGTTAATGTTTTGTCCATAGTTAATTTTTTTTATATTTATAAGGTTCAGCGAGTATGTAAAATTTGTTGTTTTTATTTAAAATTTAAAATCCTCGGTAAAATACAAAAGGGAGGTGTGTTTGAAAAATTAAATAAGAATATTATAATGAGAATTCATGAGATAATGAATAAATATCCCATTGTCTATTCATGAAATACAACCGTGAGTAGTTGAAAAGTATGGTGCTAATTTAACATCTCATTATTTAGCTTTAAACAGAAGATGTTTTAAAGAATAAGTATCCCGAATAAAATAAACTTGTAGTTTTAAATATATAATGTTGGTTTTATTAACAAATAAATAATAAAATTCATGTTCTTAATTATTTTATTTTCATAATTGAAAAAGCTTTTACATATGAATTTTACCTCACGTTTTATAATTTTACTTCGAATAAATGACGAGATTAACATGGCGTAAAAAAAAAGGATTAAGACTTGAAAAAAAAATTTTTTTTAAAATAAGTTTAGCATATAAAATATTGCAGAGGAAAAAGTTAAAAATAGAGTACGACAAGGTTGGTAGCAATTTGGCACGTTAACAAAAATAAATAATAATAATAAAAAAATAAAAATTATATATAGCGCCATTTCGATCAGTTTTTCGCAATATAAAGTGTGTATAGTGCTGCGGAAGATGGCGTCTGTCGTAGAATGTGTGTGCGGTCTAAAACTGCGGTGAATGTACCCGAGAATACCGTTGAAAAGAGATAGAGACAAGGAAAGAACAACCGAAAGAGAGCCATAAAGGAAGAAATATATATTGCCCCGTAGTAATTTTCACATGGGACCAGTGTGAGAACCGCAATCGAAACGTTTTCCATATAATCCTCTTATATTCTGACCCGGATTAGCTCCTGTGAACACCCCGTCATTCTCTCTTCTTGTTTCTGCTTTTACTTCTTCGTATACAAATAAAATTTATAAAAAGCTAAACAAATAAACAAAGTTTTATTTGAGTCTTTGATCTTTTGCAATTTTAATAATAAAATACGAATCGTATTATTATTATTATTATTTTTTTTTTTATCTCGCATGTCTATATCAATCTACCTTTGCTTGAGATAAAAAAAAGATCGAAAGTAATATCATCCTGCTGAAAGTAACGAAAAAAAGGTTACAAAGAGATATGTCGTGGTTGTGGTGTACCATGTAGTCACCACACAATTTAATGGATCCTTATACCCTTACACATTTAACGATCATGATGAAATAATATATAGTCGCAAAGTGTGACATGTGCTCATAGAACTTGGCACACTGTTAAATATACAAAGCACACATGAAAGATAGTGACACAATAAAAGCATACGAAATTAATAGATCAGATTTCCTGTATTTCCCTCCATATTATATTACTTGTGTCACATTTTTTTATTTTTCTGGTCTCGTTGGGTCTCCGAGTTTTGTCATTCGACACTTTAGCGTGCGGCGGACGAAAATTTAGTCTAAAAGACATGGTACGTTAGTAAGTCGTCGAGAGCTCCGTCTATGATACAGAGGAGCATAAATTTATGGCAAAGTAGAATAGCTAGATAGGGAAAGCCGGAATTAAGAGGACATACAAAAAAAATTTTAAATTAAAGTGGAGTAAAAAAATTAACAGTGACGTGAAGCGTATTTAATAATGCTAATTACGTAAATTTTCCTCGGTTGACTGGATCGTTTAACTTGATAACACTATTTTTTATTTATTTTTATTAAGCTTCCAGCTGTGCTCTATTTATTAACGTTAAGCATCTGCGTATTTATATTTTTAAATATTTCATGTTTAATATTTTCTCGGTATTCAATTATTATATTATGCCTGTTTTTTTACATCGTAAAAAATCGGAAATGAATTCAGAGTGATTACAGATTTTATTTAGGAAAAGAGAGTAGGGTAGGCAAAACGAGGTACAGTAGGACCTGCTTATAAGACTATTAGTTTCTCTCTCAAACTATCGCGATACCTGATTTATAAAAAAGACAGCAATATAGTCTTATAAGCAGGTCCGACTGTACTCCCGAAATTTTGTAAAAAAAAAAATTTATATTTTAAATGGTTTTTAAACATTCCAAAATCACCTTTGTAAATATAATTGCGCGTTATTTTGAGTTTTTTTTTGTTAAATTTTTTTAAAAATCAATCGTCAGTTGGAAAATATTAATGACTTTTGTTTTATGATAAAAACTATTAGAAATTTGTTTTTCTTATTTTGTATCTAATAATCATGTAAAATATCATTTTTCTTTATGTAAATTACTTGCAAAAGAGTTTAACTTAATCAAATTCATTTGAAATTCTGACATTTCTTTTCACTTTTTTTAGGGGGTACCCCATTTTGCCCGCGAAAATGAAAAATTTTTTTTTTTAACAGTAATTGAAAATTTTTACTATTTACTTTGAATATCATTAGAAAAAATTGATTCAATGTATTTGAGTCCTCAAAAACTTGGTATTTCCTTACGAACTCCGTTCTGTCCCTCTTGCCCCTAAATCCATATTCACTCTGATTTAGAGTTTTAATATTAAAATAAACTCCCCTTCGGAGTGACTTTTACTCGCTGGGGATTACATAAATAAACAGTCATCCACTCCAGATTAAATCCGTGTTCACTCCGAAAATTTTTTACAGTGTATGTACATATTTATTTATTTATTTATTTTTACACAACAGTATGATAAAGTTATTAAATTTAAAAGTTACTGCTCACACCACAGAAATTTTTTATAAAACAAAATTCGCTGAGTATTCTTTTCAAACTTTTGTTTGCACTTATTTATCTTTTATTTAAAGTTCTCTGTATTGTGAAAATTTTCCTTTGTTTAGTTTTAAAAATATATTTTTTTAAAAATACACTTGTGTTTATGGACACTAAATTTTATTGCTCGTATTGTTTTCTAATACAATAAATAGTTGTTCTCTATTTTATCGTTCATTTATACTCTTCAGTAGCTGGTAAAATTTTTATCATTATTTTTTTCTAGCGAAAATTTTATTTTGCATTAAATTATTGGTTATTTTCCATCTTTGATGTATAATTCAATGCTGTTATTATTTAAATATGAAATAGGTATCTAGAGAAATAGGAAAATTTAGTCTCAAAGACCGCTATTTCAGTGATTAATTATTAACATTAATGGATTCCGGTGTTTGTGGATTGTAAATATGAAATAATTTTTTGCGAAAAATTATTTGAGCTTTTATGGGTTGTGAATTATTTATAATAAAATACAAGCTTGAAAACCGATAATAATAATAATATTTGAATATTATTGTAAAGTTAAATTATATATTAATATATCAGAGAAAAGTTTTTATCGTATCTGAGTGCCGAGTTTCAACGCATTTTGTATTTTATCTAATATCAAAGAGTAAAAGTTTAGAATGAAAATAAAAGTTTAAGTAAAAATGAAAAAAATAAATAAAATACAAAAGGTTAAAATAAATATAAAAGTATGGAAAACTGTGAGGAAATAAGTGTCAGCATAAACTGCAGTAAAAGTTTACCCGAACAATACTGGCTTGTCATGAACATGACTGTAAGAATGACGAAGGACGGGGAAAAAGTGAACAAAGTATGTGGGGTAAATAGAGTAAGGTGCGTCTCGCTCAAAGAAGAGCCCCAAAAATTACACAAGAGGGTGAACTGAAATGAGAAGTAAAAAATTGTAACACATAAAATAGGGGAGTTTAAAAAATATGCTTACACTCATGTGTTTGTTGAATTATATTTTTTAAAAAAATGAGAGAAAAAAATTCTCTTATAAAATATACATATCAATATCAATTTTCAAAGTAATCAGTCGAGGTATAAAACTTTCTAGTCTACATTATTATTTTTCATCTGATGATATTATTTTTATTTTTTATTTCTTTGTACATAAGTCGGGATGTCTATTGAAATTTTTCTTTATCACTCTTGTCTTTTTACTTTGGCTTTAATTGGAAATATAAAGAAGAAAAAAAATATAAAGAAGTAGAAAAAGACTAAGTTGAAGAGATGTTGGAGGAAAAATTAAAAATAAAGTTTAATAAAAAATATTTTAAAAATAAAAATGAATCTTAAAACTACAAAAGAAGTGAAACGATCTATAAATGTCAAACTTTAGTTGAAATCACGCGTAAGTATCTCTGAGAATAGTGTAGAGTTTCACTTCACCGTGTACAGCATACACAAGTAAGTAGTTCGGGTCTATGCTATGGGAAACTTGATTTTAAAGTACAGTGAGCGAAGTTGTATAATATAATATTTCGTAGAGCACTTTTAAGAACTTAATTAAATTATCAAAGTGATGTTGTTTATTACAATAGTACAATGTTAATGCTTTTAATTAACAAGCAAGTATAAACAGCGAGTGATATTTTCTTGAGTATACATGTATATGTATATGTAGATGGTGGCTAGGCTCCACTCCGCAAGATGTCGTTATCCAAAGTGTCTCTCGCAGTAGCTCGTTGCTATGCCTGTTCCAATATATAGCATTTTCAACTTTTACATCTCAATGCAGCGTCTTAGGTAGGGTACTCGATGGTCATGAGAACTGTAATCAAAATTTGTGTTTTTAAGAAGTTTGTCCACATTAATAGATGATCTTATTGAGACTAGGCATGTTAAACTTTTTTATTAAACATAATACCTTAATTTAGACAAGAATATATATGAAATAGAATTCATCGTACACGGAAAGAAAATTATAGGGAGTATTCCTATGCATTATAGGAATAGTTCCTATAATGGTATAGGAATTGTACCTATACTATTATAGGAATGGTTCCTATATATTATAGGAACCACCCCTATACCATTATGGGAACCATTCCTATACTATTATAGTAACTATTCCTATAATAGTATAGTAACCATTCCTATAATATTATAGGAATGGTTACTATACTATTATAGGAATGGTTACTATAATATTATAGGAATGGTTACTATACCATTATAGGAATGGTTACTATACTATTATAGGAATGGTTACTATAATAGTATAGGAATGGTTACTATAATATTATAGGAACCATTCCTATAATATTATAGGAATGGTTACTATACTATTATAGGAATGGTTACTATAATAGTATAGGAATGGTTCCTATAATATAATAAAATTTTTTTTTTTGCAAAATAGTGTAGAAATTTAATGTTAAAAAAAATCCACAAATTATAAGACATCGGCTTACTTCAGTATCATGTTAAATTAAAACTTATATGAACTTTTCGAGATTTTACCCAAATTTGAGATTTTATCGAAATATAAATTTTTATTTTGAAAATTTGAATTTTCCTGAATGTTCTATGCTGAAAAAATTTCAGTTGAAAAATTTTGATGATTTTTGCCAAATACGAATTTTTTTTATGTCCCTGAAGTTACGAACGTTCGTGCAACTAAAAATATATATTTTTTTTAAAGACACTTTTATGATTAGAAAAATGTGGATTTGTGTGTGGAGTGTTTTTTTGAGACCCCACGCTAGTCAAAAAAGTTTTAATCCAATATAGCCGCCGGAACACCCCTCTACGACCTACCCCTGTCACGGATATATTTTTAAAAATTGCAATTCAAATTAAAACAATCTGGACTTTCATGTAGAGCGTTTTTTTTAAACCCCACACAAGTCAAAAAAGCTTCAATCCAATATGGCCGCCGAAAAGATCCTCTAATTTATTTGCGATATTTAAAATTTTTTTTTTTTCCGATGTTTGAATAGTTGTTCTTATGTTTAATAATACTTTTGTGTATTGTAAAAGTGATTTCCAGACTTTTTTGGAAATTGATATTTTCATAATATTATAGGAATGGTTACTATACTATTATAGGAACCATTCCTATACTATTATAGGAATGGTTACTATACCATTATAGGAATGGTTACTATACTATTATAGGAATGGTTACTATAATATTATAGGAATGATTACTATAATATTATAGGAATGGTTACTATACTATTATAGTAATGGTTACTATAATAGTATAGTAATGGTTACTATAATAGTATAGTAACCATTCCTATAATAGTATAGTAACCATTCCTATAATAGTATAGTAACCATTCCTATAAAATTATAGGAATGGTTCCTATAATTTATAGGAACTATTCCTATAATTTATAGGAATGGTTACTATATATTATAGTAACCATTCCTATAATATTATAGGAACCATTCCCATAAATTATAGGAACTATTCCTATAATTATAGGAACCATTCCCATAATGGTATAGGTATCATTCCTATAATTATATGAATTATTCCTATAATTATGGGTAATATTCCTATAATTATAGGAACTATTCCTATAATTTATAGGAATGGTTACTATATATTATAGTAACCATTCCTATAATATTATAGGAACCATTCCCATAAATTATAGGAACTATTCCTATAATTATAGGAACCATTCCCATAATGGTATAGGTATCATTCCTATAATTATATGAATTATTCCTATAATTATGGGTAATATTCCTATAATTATAGGACGTGTTCCTATAATTGGTAGTCGTCATTCCTATACTGGTATAGGATGAAATTTCATAAAATTATAGGAACCATTCCCATAATTTTCTTTCCGTGTAGTGACTAAATGTCAAATTAGGTTATTAAATTTTTGTAAGATGTTTGGTTAGTTTTTGGGTATAGTTTGCGGCCCAGAATTATATATCATTGTAAGAAATCAGTGTTTCATATACAGAAAAACTTCTTTAAAAAAAAAAAGGTATACGATGGACACAGTTAACAGGAGTGTCAGCTGTCGTATACTAAACGAAACACCTCTTATCCCATAAATCTATTTTTCGATCTCTCCTCTGTTAATTCACTCACTTGTACACGGATCATTTAATTGTAAATATTGTCGTTTGTACATAATCTTGCTTATTTGGTTTTGGCGGCTTAGGTAGTGATTGTTTAAATCTAATCCTTTTTAGTTTAAATCTTAGACTGTCAAAAATCGCATCCACGCCGATCCTGAGTTTTAGTGAAAATAAATTCCTCTCGAAATGAATTTCATTTTCATCTGGGGTTATGTTCCCCCCGAGGGAGTTAAATAAATAAAAAAGTATCCGCTCCGCATTTGCTCTGAATTAAATTCGCTAATTTTTTACAGTGTATAAATTCGTAGCTAAATTTATACATATTTGTTAACTGTTTCTGTCTGACCAAATGACTGTAATTGTTAATTTGTTTTACTTAATTGCTAACTACAGATCATTAAGTTTAATGATAAGCGCTTGCTGAGAAAATAGTTGTTAACTGGGTTTTCGTTTAATCAAGAGACGGTTGAGAAGAGGTTTCTTAGTAGACTAGCAGTTAGTTAATCGCACTTGCCATTAGGCAATTCGTTGAGCCTTGTATTGCTATTAAGGTTACATCAAATTAGCACGTTAATGTGATTTTATTAGATATAATAATGTAAATAATATTACGTACATTAACTTTGTTGATACAGTAGTTAATATAGGAAATAGATTATGAAGCTTTTTGTGGTAGAAGATATAATAAGTAATTTACGGAGGCTTTTTTTTTATGATGATGGTGAACTGGAGCAAAATATAATATCTTGGGTTATTTTAAAACTTTTACAAATAGCCAGTTAACAACAACAACAGAGTCAAGTTTTTTTTTCAAGTCGAGAGCTTTTTTCGGTGCTTAGCATAATAAGGTATTGAAGATCAACCGTCACGTTGTAGTAGAAAACTAGATAATGGTCGGGAAAACCGATTTGTTTTACATGAATTTTTAGTACTAGTTTTTTTTCGGTTTATTGGATAAAAAAGTGAGAAGATCGATGTTCTTTAAATTCTTTGCGGCTTAGATTTTTTTTTTACCCGTAATTTGTTATTACGATTGTGTAATTTACTTTTATTTTGCATAAAAAATTTAAACTGAATTTTTAATTTTATTTGTTCAAACTTGACAGAAGGCATTTCATTGAGCTTTTGAGTTGTCATCTGACACCTTACGTAATTATAAAGAATTTTAATTACACTCAGGTATTTCCTTACTTGTACTTGACAGACTGACACAAAGATACAAGACGTCCTCGTATTATTATAATCAAAAGACAAGGAGCTGAATAAGAATGACCAATAGAATTCTATCTTTGGGTATTGTAAAGTGAATACAAAGGGATTATATTGATTTATTGTATTAACATACGTACGAACAAGCGAAGTTAAGTGGGAAAATTTTGAATTTAAATATTAGTATGAGAATTAAAGGGAATAAACTTTGGAAGGGCGGGAAAAATGGGAGCATAAAGAAAAAATATCGTTTTTTTATTTTAATGTAAAAAATAAATATTTTTAATAAAATTTAACAAGTATGGTAATTCACGTGTGAAATGGAGTAAGAAATATAATTCATAAAATAAAACTAGAGGGTAAAAGCGCCAAAAATTTTTTTTTAAATAACTCTCGGCCATCTCAAGTACACTGTAAAAAATTATGAGTGAATTTGAAGAGGACGGATTTTATGTCTGAATTAGCTCCGTCACTCGGAGTTCCGAAGTTTAAAAAAAATCACTCTGTATACGAAATAAATCAGGAGTTCGCTTTTTTAGCGGAGTGATTTCGAAGTTAACTGGATTTTATTTCACTCCTCATTTAATCTAATTCCGAGTTTCAATATTAAAATACTCCCCTTCGGAGGACATCAAATAAATAAACAGTCATCCACTCCGTATTTACTTCACTGTATAAGTTTTTACACTGTACTACTGTGAAATAATATATTATCATTTAAAAATAAATTTGATGATTTAATGTCAATTTCAATAGACTGACGTTTTGAGTATCAATTCTACCCGCTATCAATTATTAAATTATAATTTAAAGTAAAGTCTACAACTTGTAGTGCTCTTGGATATTACGGAAATAATAATTATTGAAATTCTGGTTGGTTAGTTAACATATGAAGCATTTGGAATAATGGCTGTTGAATGTTACCGATTTATATATTGAATTAAATTTTTCGCGGTTATATAGCCCGGATACTTGGGCTTTTGGCTCGAAAGTTCGAACGTATTGGTGTAAATTATCAGAGCTGAGCTGCCCGTGGGCATGAGATGTAGTTTCACGAAATACGTCCTTCGGGAGTTTCTCAGAGTAACTGTGTGAGAAGCAACGGTTGTTCAAATCCACTTTAGTAGCGAAAGGACCAAGAGAATGAGGTATACGAAAATGCTACATTGTTATGCGGTGCTGTACTCACCATTGTATATATGTATATGTATATGTATATGGATAGTATGTAGTATAAAACACGACGACGAATTGAGAGTGAGAATATCATGAGAAGACACAATGTATTCGTCTAATCTCAAATTTTAGTCATTAAATTTACGTGATAAATCTACAACATCACAATGTCTATGTGGGATAAAGCATAAAGCAGAGAAACTATAAAGAGAATTGATATAGAAATTTATGAATGTAAATTCTCAACATGAAGATTTATTAATAAACTAAATTATTAATATTATTATTTTTTTTTTATTTCTCAAAGTAAATGAATAAATAATGAAAAATTTAAAAAAAGCAATTTTCTATTTTCTATAAAAAAGTTAAAAATTTATTTCCCTTGGAATGAAAACAAATTTGATTAAACAAAAACGAAAAAAATTTATATGATATTATTTGAAATATAAAAAAAATAAGGGTGAAAAAAATGAGAGAATATTTTAAAATTATACGAGATGACATTCGATTTAAAAAGTCAAATTCGTTTTTGTCCTTTAGATTTCCTGGTTTCTCCCAACGGATAGAGACTAGAGAAATCGTATAACATCTCGCAAAGTGGAATTGTGGGTTATAGAGGCTTTACTAAATGCAATTATACCTATTATAACTATAGTTTTAGGAAGTTAGTTGCTCTTGGTGCGGAAGGTACGTCATATGCTGGACCAATCAGATAATCTGCGCTCTGCTGCAGAATATTACTGCCATTTATATGTACATCCGCATATACATATAAATTTATTTATTTCCTCATGCTATCATTTTTTATTTTTTGCTTTTTTATATATCAGTAACCCTACTAATATTAGAAAAATCTGATAATAATAACAATAAAAGCAGCTGGAAAATAAATAATTCATTTACGAAATAAAACAAAAAAGTTGCCGAAAAGAAAATGGTTTATAGATTTTATAAGAGATTATAATTTAATATTGGTGTATATATCAAAAGAAAGAAACCATTCGAAAGTTTTTTTTAAACGTATCCGTTCTCTTGATCCCCGTAGGGTTTTGTGATACCCGCATTAGCTCTGCTGGTGCTCACGGCAGCCGAATGGATCGTTGTAAAACGTACGATCATTTATCCAGCTGATAATGTGGGTTGATAAATCTAACTCGCTTTGGGACACATTTATATATATATATATATATATATATATATATATATATATATATATATATATATTGTAGTGACTGTCATACAAATTTAGCAGCGTTTTGTATTTCCATCATGAATTTGTCAAAATTATTGACATATCAATGATAACAAATGGTATAATGCTCAAATAAATTATTAAACTGGCAAGTCATATTGTTACATTGTTGTCTAATATTTTATTACTTAATTTTAAGCCCGCAACAATAAACTACTAGCTATGTCAATGGCAGTCTTCATATTTATTAGCATTGTCAAAAGGCATAATTAATTTATTTAAAGTTCAAAACTACTAATTTATAATTTTTCGAGCAAATGACGATAATATTTAACAAAAAATATTTTTTCAATTAAAATGGAAATTTTAATTTCATAACGTAAATTTTGATTACACAGTAAAAAATATTGTGTTAAATTTAACACAATCTGTGTGTTAGAAACGGCCCACACAATATTTGTGATATTTTTCAACACAGACTATTTGTGTTGGATTTCAACACAAAATTTGTGTTAAAATTTCAACACAATATTCGAATAATATGAGAAGTAACTTCAACACTTTTTAAATGTTAATAGTGACACGAAAAAAATGTTAACTTGTATATTTTATTTTTGTACCATGAATTATTTTTAGGTTATAAAAAGTGTCAACAATTATTAGTTAACATTGAACTATTTTGAGATAGTCCACATGATCCTAAAGTTAGTAGTTAACAAGTTTCGAATTTTTTAATTAACAAATCAATTACGAAAAAAAAAAAATAAAAATATGCGCATGTAGGTAAGTAAAAAAGTAACGGATGCAATTTTTTAAATATTTTTTTTTTTAAACTATACGAATCGTGAACTTTGTCAACTTAATTTTTTTATGTGTAATTGAAAATAAATAAAATCAATGTCACAAAAATAATAGCATTAATGCTTAATGGCGTTTCCCGCGTGAATAAAAAGAAGACATTTTTTTAAACACAATTTAACTGTCGCTTCAACACTTTTTTTGTGTTGATTTTAAAGTAACACTTAATAAATGTTGATAATATTGATTTTTATACTAGGTAACACTTTTAAAGTGTTGAATAGTAAATCAATTAAAAATCTTAAAGTAACACAAAGAATTGTGTTGATTTGACACAAAATAATCAACACAAAAAATTTAACACGGACCGTTTTTAACACAGATACACAATACTTTTTACTGTGTATTTAATTTATTTTTAAATATCAAACGTCATGTTTTCAATTTTTGATGCTGTCAAACGGAAATATTTTTTTGAAAAGTTATAAATCAACTGAAATGTATTGATAAAATAGAGAATTTTAAATTCCCATAACTAAATTCTGATAAACTGAAGGCAAGTAATCAAAATAAATATGTAATTGAGTGGATATAGAGACCAATTTTTTTTTTTTTGTCAAGTAGATATACCGGGATAAAAACTAAAAAGTAGAAAATTGTCAAATAGTAAAAATGAGAAAATTTCATATAACTTGATTGTATTAGATTAAAATTACTGTCTCTTGGGTATATTAAACGGAAAACGATTATGTAAGTTGGTAACCTCTTTTATTTCGTTACCGAAATTTAGATTAACGAAGACAGGTTCTATTTTATTTTATTAACTATTATTGAATGTGCACAGATGAGAGTCAGAAAGTCTAATAGGAGACAATGAATGTACAAAACGTTCGTATTGGTTGAATGAATAATCCCAATCGGAAGTTGCAAATGTTCAGTCAATTTGAGTTTTATATCTATATGTCGAGATGTATATATATATATATATATATGGATGCATAAAATAAAATAAAATTAAATGGAATGCATTGACGAAATTTAGTTCGTTTCATCTCTATTTCACAAGCAGGTGGTTTGCTGCCGAAATGGCGGAGTATTCTCACGAGTGAACTGGAAATAAATTAAATGTTGTAGAGTCCAGTTGTTGTGTGTGTGAAACGTGCCTCTCTAAGCAACAAAGTGCTCAGTGTTGCATTCTTCTATTGCGGACTCAGCATTTCACTCACTTTATTTCCCACTTTTCCAACGAATTCGCTCGTACGTGAATCCTGTGCATACCGTATTTACGCGTCAATTCATTCTCTATCAGGCACAACTGAACAATTTTATTGTACACGTGTATATGTGAGATATGACAACCTTGTTTTATTTGTTTTTATTTTTATTTTCATTCCATTTCAATTTATTTTATTTTATTTACCTCTTCTCATTTATTTATAAACATATATGTGTACGTATGCAGGCATTTTGCCATTCAAACATCGGTCCACCATTTTTTGTTTACTCAAACGTTAATATTGCCACTGCTATTTAAATATGCTAATCAAACAAAAAAAATATATTTCCTAGAAAATTTCTCTCCCATACTTTTAATACTGAATCAAATATTCCATCAATTATTGATATTCGGAATATGAAAACATATCGAAATATATAATTCAGTAATTGTTTGCTAGAAAAAATTTTGTTAAATTGAAATTATTACGAACTTTTGTGTCCACTCAAATGTTTAGAGCTTTTTTTTTTCATAAGTGTAATAAAGGGTCTTAGGAAAATATCGACAGTTGGTTCATAAAAAATATTGAAATTGAAAGGGGTTCTGGCAGTATCATTTCTTAATATCTATACATGTATATTTCTAATCCCTTCTTTCCTTTTTATTCCGGAAAAACGTGTCTAGTATGAATTCAAACTAAGATAAAATAGAAACGTGTCCTTTTTCCATTGAGAAACACATTTTCCTACTGAGAATTTCCCTTTAGAAAATTTCTTTGACCAAACTAGTTCATTTGGCAAAAGAAAATGTGGTTAGCCACAGGCATTGAAGTATATAACAAGTGTGTAAGACTTCTGAAAAACACGAGGGAATTAATTTTTTTTTTTACGTTGCAAGAAAATAAAAATATGTAGAATTTTTTGTAAAAAGAAATATTCGTTTGAAAATAATAGTATAAATTTTAATTCTGATTGAAAAATATTTCTTTTACGAAATTTCCGAAACCACTACACGGAAAAAAGTGCAGTTGAAAAATTACAGTTTCGTATAGTAGTAGAGCGCTCCGAGTCCGAAACTGTAAAAATTACATTTTTTATCAATAAATTAGACAGAAATAACAAATATTACAGTTTCAAACTCGATATTGACGATTTAGACTGTAAAATTTGCTGCTTAAAATTGTATTAATTTTATTGCTACAACAAATTTTTAAAATTACAGTTTGAACTTTAATCTTTACAGATTTTTGCCTGGAAAGCCTGTTTTTACAGTAGAAACTGTAATTTTTCAACTGCTCTTTTTTGCGTGTATTTCCTTTTTTCAATACATGCGCACATATTCAATTTGATACCAGGAAGAGATTGAGGTAAAATGGTCATTTCAAAGTGTTAAGCGATCAATTGTTTTTTCGCAAACTGTTAGATATTAAATGATAAATTACCAGTTGGCCATTTTTTATCTATCTCCTATTTCTTTATAGTTTTATATGACAATGTTGTGTTTTCATTAAGCTTCATATCTTCAACCCCGTCTATAATCACATGAACACAAAAAGAGATTTATTTAAAATTTTCTTGTTGCATTTCTCACTTATAACTTGTCGGATCATTAACTCTGACAAGGGTCACACCATTGGAGAATATCTCTTAAGACGCTGCTCTTATATATACAGAATAATAATAATGATAATAATAATAATAACAGTAATATAGTACTGCATCACCAGCAAAAACCATTTAAATTTTCTTACAATTCATTCTCTTCCACCTCATTAGCGGGAAATTGGTTTATTCCGGCTTTATAAAATATATAGAAAGTAAATTCATTCCAACGTTTCAAATGATATTTTTTCAAGTATGAAAATAATTTCTTTATCCATTTTTCAATTTACAATTTAATTTATAAACTCAACACCTTATATTTTTTATAACGAAACAAAAATATTTTAGTTTTATTAGTATCGACCCACTGGTCAGTGGCTATTGTTATCTTTTATAAATTCGTTGTCTTTTTTACTTGACTGTTGTTTTTTCCAATCATCCACTTGATTCCCCATTATCGTGACTTCTTGAAACAAACAAAAAGAAATAGAGCCTCTTGAACGAAACTTTTGTTTTGTTAGATTGTATCGCAAATGTAAACATCGTTATGTTAGTTTTTTATCAAGATAATTTAATTGTCTATACAAATTTTATTTACACACATTTTTACAATGGATACCTACTTTTTTTTCCTTTCTCAAATAAAAGCTAGATGTCGATTACTAAAGGAACTTTGAATATGAGAAATTCAATTTATATTTCAAATTATACTGAAAGTTTTTTTTAAATTTCTTAAAAGCCTCTTACTTATAAAGTTTTTCTTTTGATTAGCATTTGTTGTTGGGACTGAAAGCAAAAAAAAAGAAAAAAAAGATCAAGTATTACTTTTTTCTAATGTTTATTTTTCATACTTTTTCTCACTACTAGTGTATTCACAGTGAAACAAAAATCCGTTTTCCCGTCTGGTTACTTACGTAACTACGAAAGTGTGAAAAGTACCTGGGTAGTTGTATTAGTAGGTGTACAAGTGATGTATTGTCTTTGTGGCATGAAAGAAAGAATAAAGAAGAGGGAAAATAAATAAATAGACAGACACTAGGTTAAAATCTCAGTGGATTTTAAAATGGTAAAAGAAGACATATTTCTTTAGTAAATATTACTCGAGAGACTATCTGTGCGGCGTTAAAATTTCTGTCAAGGGTTAGAACAAAAATTTCCATACCTTTTCTTCAGCATTTAAATTTATAAATAGCAATGTAAATATTTTTTCAAACCATTTCTGTGGATATGTATTTTTTTTAAGGATGAACCCAACTCTTGAGCTTAATAAACTTTTATTTTCACTAACTGGACTCTGGATCTTTGGTATATAAGCCAACTAAATCCTCGGCTATTATTCCTCGGAACTCCTTTGTACTCGCCAGGAACATTAATCTGTCTGCAACGTCTGCTTTTGTGGTAACTCGGTTCAATTGAGGTTATTGATCTGTGCAACTAAGACATTTTAACAAACGTATGGATCGTGTGATTGTTTACAAAGCATTTAATTAATTTCCACTGTTACATGAGCGAAATAAGCTACCCTAAAATTTTTGTGAAATCGTTATTTTTAATTTTTATCCCTGGATTTTTCACTTTTCGAAGATACATTATTTTGCTCGAAAATATAGTAACAAAATTTATGGCTTTAGAAATTCGATCTTAGAAAAAAAAATGTATTTCTTCCAACCTTAATATTGTAGTAATAAATACTCCAATTTGTAGTAAGGATACTCTTAAAAAGAATCAGTGAAAAGTACTCCAATCAGTGATATACGTGGGATTGATTCTCAGTAAATATTCACTGATCTGCAGCACTTTTCACTGATTCATTTTGAAAGAGTAAACAGCACTAAGGGTGACAGAACTATTTATCACAGAAAATTTTTGAAAAAAGGGCCAAATATATGTATCATATTAAATTTGTCGTGGATGTTACGTCTTATGGATATTTTGCATGTGAATATTAAGGTCCGTGGGTAGTTTTGAAGTTCAGTAAGTATTGATGAGTGTAAAGTAAAAGATCTAGTATTCAATCAAGGAACTAGTACTCGATCGCTTCAAGTATTTATCTATATTTAGTCAATATAGACATACAAATACATGAGTGGTCGGATACTAATTCCCTGATCGAGTACTGGGTCTCTTACCTTCATTGGCGGTACTACGTGAGGTTAAGGTTATTCCAAGTTTGAGTTTTCTTAAGTTAAGTATAAAGTAAGTTTTGGACGAATCTTAAATTTAAATGAAGGTTAGTTATAAATTATTATTAATAATCATCTTAATACACACAAAAAAATATATTGTGAAGAAAAGACCGTTAATAATAATTATAAATAAAAGTATTAGTCTTTTGAATTTAAAAAGAATAATATATTACTGACAGGAATTTATCTTTCACTTGTCAGTTTACTTTTCTCATTTTCATTTTATCCTGGAAGAACAACCTTCTTGACTTGATGTAATGTCTTTCCATTAAAAAAGATTCTCTTATAAAACTTATAATATCTTATTTTAAATAAAACTCAAATTACAAAAGAATATTTAATGTTTAAATTACAAGCTTATTCATTTTTATAAAAAAATATTCGGGTTTTCTTTTAATTAACATCAATGAGTTTGATTTTTCATCGATCTCTTAATAGAAGACGTTCTCTTTTTCCTAGTGAAATAAAAATAAAGTTTCAGTAAGGGATTTAAATTGTAAATTGAAATCGATTAAATCGAGATCAAACACTTTTTTTTTTTTTTTGTAAAAGTAATTTCTTTTACATAAATTTTTTATTAAGTAGACGTTGCGGATAATTGCTTGTTGGAGTGAATTGAATTTATTGTTGGTGAAATCACCTAGAGCTTCCTCTAGTTTTTTCGTTATTTAACACGTTTACAAACGTTATTAAATTTTTATTTGTAGAAAAATTCTTGGGTCGATTTTTCATTAAATTCTCAGTTCGATATTACAAACTCCCAAGTAATCATCGCCATTTTCTGTTCTCCATCATTTCTTTTATAAGATTTTTCTTTTCTCTTAAGGTGATGGCGCTCAAGTGTCCCCGAGGCGATGACAGAATTCAACTTCACTCTAAGAAATTGAAAAATCGTTTTCTTTGTTTTCCCTTTTTTTCTTTATTATCCCGATTTTTTTTTTTTTCTATTTCTGGTTTTTTTAATTTATTTACACTTGAACTACTGTAGATATTGTCATTATCCCGGCACTTTATTCACCGCACTCTTAAGTATTTTTAATTAATTTCTTTCAATTTAAAAGACTGATAGATATAATTAGTACTGATAATAATCATAGTTACTGTGAATATATTTTTGTTACTTTATTCTGAAAGGATGACTGGAGATGCTGTAAATTAACTTATCTTTATTCTTTATACTTCAGTGATTTCATTAAGAATTCTACTATCGTATAATACTTAAATTAATTTTTCATCTTCCTCTATTTTTTTAAATTCATTATTTAATTAAGTTCAATTTATTATTTTATATAATCTATTTTTTATCTCGTTAATATTTTGAAGGAATTATTCATTTCTTTAGTTCTTATGATTTATTTCAATACAGTCATGCGCTGGAAAAAGCAGTTTTGATCTTTGATCTAATTAGATTAACGTATGGAGAGAATTCTAAAAGAATGGAGGTGGCCGTACCCCGAAAAAAATTAATATTCAACATGTGAAGTTTGTGCACGGAGAAAAAGGTCAAGTAAATATGCCTACACAGAAAAAAAAGTTATCTTGAGTCAAGAAAATATTTTTGAAGCCAAACGTTTTCGGGAACCAAGTCAAGATTTTCTTGAGCCAAGAGAACTTGTCTTGGTTAAAAAGAATTCGTCTTGGTCGGAGAAGATTTCTACTTTATCTGAGAAGGTTTAGGTCTCCAAAAAAATTTTCTTGAATCAAGAATATTTACCTTCAGTCGATAATTTTTTTTTCTGTGTATGCAGCATAGTAATGGTAACATTACTCTATAGTGTGTATAAGCAGTCATATAAGAGCGGCGAGACACAAACTATAGAGTAATCTAACCTTTAATATGATGCATAGGCATATACTTGAAATTTTTCTCCGTGTGGGCGATATTGTGCAGGTATATAATAATACTCAAAGAAATTATTCTTATTTGAAATTCTATGGTATCAGAGTAATGCCAGACTACGTTGGCCATCTTACGGAAATTGAAAAAAAATCATGAAAAATGACTGAGACCATAGTAAAATTTCCCATGATCGTATCACGATTTTCTAAACGACTGTAAATTTTACTATGGTCATAGTAATTTTTGCAATATAGGCCGGCTTCAATGTGACATCATAGCATTTCGAACGAGAATAATTTCTCCGTGTAATAATTGCAATACTTATAGTGCAAAGTAGCAATGCGCCGGCCCTTAGCTGTCATCGTCCTACGGAATTCATAATTTCTTACCTCTAAATAGTTGACGTTGTGATAGTGAGGAAATTGTTTTACTATCAAAATATTCTATCTCGCCGCATTGAGGTCTCTGTGGATCGAAATAACTTTTCCTTTTGAATAAAAATATATTATTTTTTTGAATATTCTACTGACTCTCTAAAAGTGAATTAGCAATACTCTGTAGGAAATACCGAATATTTACTAATTCTGAGTGATAGTCGTACCACTTTTCCGCGTGAGTTTATCAGCGGTAAAAAAAAATAATTATCAATATTTATAGCTGACTTCAATGAGTAACAATTAATTAAATTTAATTAATCAATAATGTGTTTATTAAACAATACTTTTTTGGATGACTGGTTTAATTTTATTCTCTCGAAATTTGTTAGTATACACTCAAAATAAACATCAGTTCTATATTTAGGTGTAAAATTGGAACAACGATAAATTGATTTACTCGAGATTTAAATTAATTAAAACTCCAATTAAATTACACAATTGCTCGCTATTAAATTAGTCGCAATAAAACGGAATAAAAAATCGCGAGCAGTGATCCGAAACATTGAAAATATTTAATGAAAGTCAATTAACATTGAGATGCGCAGGTAAAATTCATGGTCAAATGTTTCCTGTTTTAAACAATGGGTTAAAGAAAAAAGACAGTGGGTCATTAAAGATCGGCTCTCATTATGCAAATACAGAGGCGCGCACGCGGCCAACGATTTAAACGATCAGCGGTCGCTATATATGTCGAATTAGTTGGTGGCAGTTTGCCGAGCTAACCTACGTGATTGCCTTTAACATTCTATCGTAACACAGGTATACGATTCCGATTACCATCTACTCCTCTCTGCTCTCGTAGAATCTCTACTCTCTCACTTTTGAACAATAGAAATAGATGGGATGTTCACTATAAAATACTACTGTTACTGCTACTATTGCAACTGCTATTACTACTACTACTTTTGCTACTACTACTACTACTATTAAATCTTTTAATGCCATAGCAATCAGCAAATGTTACAAATTGTCAGTATTTGATTAATGATCATTACTCTCTCATTATCCATTACCATAATTTCTTGAAAATACGATCTAATCTGATTCAAATTAGTTTTACAACATCATTATTGGTGTTATCTAAAAAGATGATCGTAAACTTTATAATTAATTAAATTTTTTGGACAATTAAAATTAAATTAAATTCATTACTTATAAGCATTGGGTAAAAAAAAAAAAACGAAATACTAATTTAACTACACATTCCACGTACTCCAGTACAGTTACGAGAGAAATAATTTCTTTGTGGATTATATACTAATGAGAAAGGATTTACATTGTAGGGCTTTAGTAAGAGCGAGATGCTCATGATGAGTCATTTGTCTGGCACAACGCTAGTTCACCGACGTGGAAACTTTCAATTAGGAAACGCTAAGTGTTGGAAAGACATTCTAGACACAGTGTACGATGATCAATGGATTAAATCAGATTAAATTCAACTCACAAATCGATTCTCTTTGCACACCCAATACTTGCTGCAATTGAAGATAATCCTTGTTACTCATGAAATCTATTAAGTATAGCAACTAGAGGAAACAGAGGGTAAAAAGATTATTTAAATGGAATTACAAGTATTTGGATCAATAGAACAAATTTTAATCACTTTTAATTGGAGCGATCGTTTGAAGTTGTTGATATTCATTTTGTAATTAACCATATCAGTATCCTTTGTTCAGTTTATGAATTTCGGAGTATCGTATGTGTAGACCCCGGTGTATATATACAGCCTTGTTTAATCAATTTTGAGATATTTCCACCCGTTTTGGTTAACACACAGACAAAAACATTACATACACATATATGACTTTGTACATAACTAATTATCTGAAATTTATTTGTAATAATTTTGTAAACAGGGGATTATTAGGTTAGGGTTAAAGATACAATTGTTATGCTGAAACAATTGGTATACGATATATATATTCAATTTTAATGTTTACTATTTATGCCAACGAAAACGGACACATAACTAATACATAATCGCTTGATATCTACTTTCCGTATAAATATATATGTATACATATATATGTATATATATATATAGTAATTGTAACTCAAATCATTATACTGCTTTTCGAATTATACTTTGAACAAGTTTAATTCCATTAAAATACAAGTCTATGCATATGCAATCACACATATAGGGGAAGGTGGGGCAAAACGGGCCCCTTAAGAAAAAAAGATTCAAATTCTCGGTTTTTTTCACGTATTCTACTTTTTTTTACTCCCTTGCCAAGTATTTGACCTTAATTTGTTCTGTCCGTTAAAAAAAAAAAAAAATGAAAATGTGGGGCAAAATGGGCCCCCCTCAAAAAATTTTCATAATGTGAATTTTTCAGCTTGTTTCACTTTTTCTTTCCTTCTGCTGAGATTTTGGTGTTAATTTGCTATGTCTATCAAAATTAAAAAATCCTGAAAAGTTGGGTGAAACGAGCCCCCCAACAAAATGTATGTTTCTCGCTTGTTTTATGTTTTGAAACTTTTTGCTATGTATTTAGCATAAAAACGAGTTGATAGTGAAGATTTGGACCTTAAAATAACTTAATTCAAAGTTTTTAATCACTCGTTGTAATAACTACTAATTTTATTGCTTGATTACTTATATTTTTATCATTTTTGTTGCCATAGAATAAATTGTTTTTGAAAATAATTATAGTTGGTAATGCTGTTGAACTCGTGACCTAGTTTGCCCCTTATCATAATTCTTTAATCATTTTTGTTAAAAAAATTTTAGGAACCCGTTTGGCTAAAAAATATTCGTAGGTTTTCAAAGCCTGGGCAGCCCATTTTACCCCCCCCCCCCCGACACTTTTCATGTCAAAAATTTTGGGGGAACTATTTAGCCTCAATGGCCCATTTTACCTCAGTTGCCCATTTTGCCTCAATGTCTCATTTTGTCCCTGTCCCCCACCCCAAAAACTTTGTATGTAGAAAAAATTTGAGGGACCAATTCGCCCCAGTGGTCCATTTTGCCTCAGCGGCCCATTTTGCCCCTCCCTCACCCCAAACACTTTTCATGTTAAAAGGTTTAGGGGGCCCATTTTGCCCCCAGGAGCCCATTTTTCCCCCACTTCCCTATATATATATATATATATATATATATATATATATATATATATATATATATATATATATATATATATATATATATATATATATATATATATATATATTTCCATCATATAATAAAAATGAAGTACGAAAAAAGAATGAATAAAATTTTCGTGATTATCAAGTTTCGAAAACGACACCACTTAAGCATCAAACAGAGAATGCAAAGTTTGTTATTCATTGAAAATTTTTCAGTAGTTATTATGAATTCTATTATATGATTTTTTCCCTAGTTATTAATTTTTTTTCACTAATTAATTTTCATACGATCGATACAGCCTGACTCTGAAGCATAAATTCATAATTAATAAAGCAAAATTATAACAACGATGGGTATTTAAAATGTGGTTCATTGTTATTTTTTTCTCATTAACTTTTATTTTAAAAATCTTTGTTCAAGTCGGTTGTCTTCACAATTTACACGGGCGATGAGCGCGCTGTCGGGGAGAACGGGGGTTAAATTTATAGGTATTCGGTAAAATCGCTGTAGAAAGAAAATTTACCGCATCTCTCATTTTAACTTTTAACCGGCATCATGATGAAAGGAAATTTCCTCACCACAAGCAAGGCAATTAGATCTAATTACTGGGTAAAATTACGATGACGCTGAGAAGCTGTACATGAAAAGACCTCAAGACACCATTGGTTTGTAATTAATTGTTAATTATAATTGTCTAAGCGTGTTCATTTAATTTAAAATCAAAGACACATAATAGTGGTTGGACTCAAGACATTGTTAGGTTTTCGGTGTGATGGTTCGTGAGCTATGAATAGTGTGGAATAAGAATAAGTAGGTGGGTGAATGAGTGAATGAATGAGCGAGTAAGTAAATTTGTATGAAGTAAAATGAGTAAGATCGTATTTTATGCAAAACGATTCAACTCACGTGCATCTGTGCGTAAATCTTGGGTCATTAATTAGACATCTACATTGCATTGGACCTTGTAATTAGATGCAGTTAATAGTTGCCGGTGAACCATCTTCTTGTGTAAGTGGGTATGTGTGTAAATGTCTTGCTTCTTGGGTTGGAAGTGAAACTAGGTAATCCCTAAAAGCGTTTGACGATATATATAGATATATACATATACAAGGTAGCACAAGGATTCACTTTAAGGCTCAACTAGAGTTACCTGGTCCTCGTACCCTGATTTGCTTTTCAGACTACGTGCTCGCATACTTAACTAACTATTTAATGAAAGCCTATTTTACATTCTTTACTTTTTACTTTTACGTTAATTTTATTATTTCAAAGCTTTTGGTCATTAGTAAGGATATTTATTTTTATTTTATTATATTTTTAATTAAGTAAACAGGACAGGTATTCTAAGATGACTAGTATTTAGTTGTTTCTAAAGTTATTTATCAAATTTTATAGCTTAAAAAACGAAAAAATAATATCAGTCTGTTGAAAATATATGATACTTGTCGTTTTAAATAAATCTCAGCTTAAACTAATGCATAATTTACAAACGAAGAAGTTTGTTTTAAAAAAAAAATAATAAAAATGTATAACTTTGTAAAGAAAATCTTGCAATAATATTAAAATAACATCGACCGTGGTCTTGACAAGAGAAAAAAAGTTAATTAATCATATTAAAAACTTTTTAAAAATATGCTTAACATAAATATAAAAGGAATGTTGGTCGTAAGATGAGGATTTAAGAAATTTAATTTGTGAAATGAAATTATATATAAATTTAAAGAATACTTAGCACTTTATTTAACTGCATTAAATAATGAAACTTATTTTTCAGAAGTTGTATTTTTAAAATAATTACCAGTGATCGTATTAAAGAGAACCCCTTTGAATTACTAAAAGCAGTAGCTAAATTTTTTTTTGTAAATCTAGTCAAGTGTAGTTATTTTTTTTTCACTTAATGTAACAAACTTCATTTGAAAAAAAAGAAAATGAAATCTGTGACTATTCAGTAATGTAAATGCTAACCACGGAGCCATGTTTTTCATTCAAACCCTTGATATATTTTATATATATCTATACTTTTTCCTTTTTATTCCGTCACTATTCAGTATGAAAAAAAAAGACTTGAAAGAGAAAAAAAAATAAAATGTATGACCGTCGAAAATTTCAGTATATATATCTATATATGTGTATATATGTATAAAATGAAAAATTTGACGAAAGAGAACAAGAACGCATTATTTTCTCATGTCTTGCATTTCATATCCACTGGTACTTTTCCTTCTTTACTTCCAGTTCGTTCATTATCACGGTGAGCATAACGAGATGACGTAGTTTTTGTTGGCATCTCGAGTTTCGTATCGCAAGGACGGGGAAGTAAAGCATGCAATTATTTTACTGCTCTCATTCCTTCATCATTTCTCTCTCTTTTATATATTCAGTTTTTTACTATTCTTTTTTTTGTGTACACAGAGGACCTTCGTTATAAAAAAATAAAGGAATTCTTTGTGATCACTTCAGTGAATTTTAAAAATTAATCTGGCTCAAAAATGTCATAGACATCCTCACTATTTATAATTATTGTTTTGTTTTGAATATTCAAAATTCCATTACCTGCTGCTAAGACATACATCAAGTTGTACTGACGGAAAAATAAAATTTAGATTGACGGTCACCGAATTCCGCATTTTATTATGATGTAGGTAAATTAAATTTTTTTTTTTTTTTTATCATTTAGAACTAAGTAGAACAATTCGAAAAATTCAAATTATTAAACTGGAAAAATTAAATATTTTTATTAAGTACTCTGTAACAAATTTGAAGTGAACGCAGATTAAATCCGGAGTGAATGTGGAGCGGATGACAGTTTATTTATTTAATCCCCTTAGAGTAAAATTTATTCCGTAGGCTATTAATTTATAATCAGTTTCAAAAATAGTTAATCAAACAATAGATTTAAATATACTTAGATTCTGAATATCAATTCACATTAGACGATTTTTTTTTTCTCTAATTACCTTTTCGACGACTAGAATTTAACTCGAAAGGAAATTTTTAATTTAATTAAAGGGGTTGGAGTGTCATTTTTTTTTTATTTTCAACTTATTTTTTTTCTACTGAAAGATTTTTCGTTTGTTCTTTTTAAAAAAGCTCTTAGGATTTTTTTAAAAAATAAGTTTTCTAATTAAAAATCTAGCGAGTAAATATAAAAATTTTAGAATAATCACTTGTACGACTCTTCAACATTTAAAAGACTAAAAATAACCATGCATATTTATCGTTAAATTTTCCTAGCCAAAAAAAAAAATAATAAAAGCCGAGAACAAAGGGCATAAAAAAATTTTTTAAAGCAGTAAAACTACGGGAAATAGCACATCCACAGTGCGCTTCCGTTTCATTATAATTCCAAAGTGTGCGACAATAATCGTGACATGCAGAAAAGAGAGAGTTGTTGTGACCAAAAGAGCTAAGAGATGTTGCCGGCACTTATCGTTGTCTCCCTAAACATTAACACGCTCGAGGATTGTTTGAATCGTCTTGCTCTAAAATACCTCCGAGCATTATTGTCCTTTTCAGTTTTCCCTTTTTAAAATGTTTAAATTGCCACCATGGGATGGATATAAGATATAACTATTATACAATTCACAAGATAACCCATCGTTTTATTTTCGTCCTCAGCGAATAGTTAATGTTGCAATGAAGATAAAATAAGTATTAGAAACAAGTCCTTGTCTCTCTTATCCGACGGTTCTATAAATATAGCCTGGATGAGAAATACATTCAAGGGAATAATCTTTATTAATTTATAAATTTATAATGCTGGATCATTTTGCGAACTTTATCGCATCGCTGCATTCATTCTCAGTTGCTCTTGTTCCCATGGATCGTGTTATATCTAGCGGGAGATTATTATTAAGGGGTTGGAAAAGAGGGTCGAGTGATGGTTGGTTGGTCTGTGTGCACAACGGCACAGACCATTTTGTCCTGTTTCTCACAATAGGAGATGCATTTATATTGTCATCTCACTTTTATTATTGTTCCACTGGCGTCACTGATGCTCATCGTTGTAGCTGTTGTAGATGGGCTCGAGGCAATTCTACGATGGGCTATGTTACAGTTACTTGTATATATGTAGAGTTTTATGTATATATATATAATGGAGATGTACAGAAGTATCAGTAGTGTGGCGAGAATAGTAGCGAGTAGTTTCCAACATTGAAACTTTGATAATATTCGCGAGCCTGGTTCTTGTGAATTCCACAAACTTGGGCGTATCAAATTTAAGTATCGAGCAGGTGGTGATGTCTTAATTGAATATGTTTCCACTTTGTATTTATTTTAAAGTTTAGATGTTTTTCTTTCCCTTTAAGCTGAAGGAGAAAAAAAATGCATACACTACTGGCTTTAATTAATTAATTAAATATATGTATAAAAATTGACTATAAGTTTAGTAAAATGAAATAGAACTCTGAATAGACATTGTTCAGAATTTTCGAAATAGATTTTAGTAACTTAATTTAGTATTGTTGGAGAAAGAAATGCTTTCTCTGGAATCTAAATTTAAATCGTAAGAATTGAAATGAAATTTCATTGTATTTTCTTTTTATTTTTATGTTGATCGATTGATAAATTTTTTATTGGCATTTGTATTGTATGTTTGAAGCGAGATATAAAGAATAAAATTTATATCATACCAATAGCTACAGTAGTTGCGATAATAGTATTTTATTATATATGAAATAAATTTTATCATTTATGAATTTCGATAAATAATTTTAGATGTTTAAAATCAGATTATTATTTTAAAATAAAATATAATTACATTCTCTTGAAATAAATTTAATTAGATACTGGGGTTTAAACGAACATGAAATAATAATAAATTCACCGAAATTTTGTCCACTTAGGCTTAGCATTGAATTTATTTATTATTAAATGCATACTTAAGCTTAAAACATTTTATATACAGGTACATTCAATATTATATATTTATTATCTGCTACTTCTCGCCACACAAGTCTGATGAAGCTCCAAGTGAACAAAACATTGCAGAATAATTAATTGTTGAGTTTTTGTCTCACACTCATTATCTGCCATTTGTATTCTATAAAAACTCGGAACTAAAACTTCTGATGGAATATTTATCTTATAATAAAATGTGCTGAAAATAATTCAAAATGAGCGTTTAATACTCGTGGAAGATTTATTCAAATCAATTTTTTAAAATTTTGAATCTTCATAGATATCCATAGATCTATTTAGACCTTCGCCAATTTATGTACTGTAAAAAATCAGGTGTCTTTCCAAATTCACTTCGTCACTCAGACTTCCGGAGTTTTAAAAAAATATCACTCCGCATGAGAAGTGAGTAGGGATTTTTTTTGAGCGGGCATTTCAATGAGGGAATTCGAATTTGAATAAAAATCTTAATAATTCCGAATTAACTCCCGATTTTTTACACTGTGTACAGATCTGAAAAATATGAAAATCCAATCCATGTCTTTGTAAATCTGAATTACTGTTTACCGGTCGTGATAAAATATTAAAAATAAATTATAAAATTTTTCCCGCGAGGATTTAAAATATAAATCGCGAGTTCATAAGCGATAACTCGTGAGGATATTAATTTTAAACGGTCATCACATCTGTGTACATCTATATATGTAGAGTATCAGGTTCGTAAGATTAAATGAGGAGTATGTGCATCTGAGTTGATCTAGCCACGTGTCTAGCATACGCTGCTTCGATCTTGTCCAAGGGTTTTATCATTTAATCCGCTTAATCGACTTTACTTTCTTGTTGACAGTCCTCCACTCGTTTCATTTAGATTACGTGGAGCTTATACTGCTACTCATGCTACAGTTTCACCCTCCAGGGCATTGCATTCTCTCAGTATCTCCTATAAATTTTTATTTTTTTTTAAAATTCATTCTCATCTCGTATGTGAACTCAAGTCGCTTAACCCCTATGAGCACTTGACTCGGATTTTTATATTTATAAAAAACAGAACATCTGAATACAGGGTGATAAGTGAAAAAAAGCTTTACATACATTTAAATATATATATATTAGACTGTTTCAAATTAGGGGACTATTTTTTTTTTTTTTATGAACATTGAAAAATCGAAAGGGTATCTTAAAATATGGTGACAGTTAAAATTTGAGCTCTTAATATTGATATTTAGAGGTGGCTATTTGTAATTTTCGATTTTTCATTTAGAAACATGGTAAAAAATACATAACTTCCGAAAAAATCAAGATACAAAAAATCTCTTCTCAACTATTTTGTAGGAAATTTACTGATCTACAAAAAAGGTCTTCTATGATTTTTTCATGAATTCAACCATTCACAAGATATCCGACGTCAAAGTTTGATAAAATTCAAAGAACTTGTTTTTACTCGTTCCGAATTTTACACCATGCCAACCAATGAGAATTCAGAAATTTTCAATGCAATTTTTTGTAGGAAATTGAACGCTCTACAAAAAAAGTCTCTTATCGTTTTTTGATCAATCCATCTGTTCAAAAGTTATTAGAGCTTGAAGCCAAGTTATAGTAAATTTCGAGATCTTTTTACTTTTTCGGTGAAACTATCGGACAAATCATAAAATGTCATTAAATCTTTTTTGTAGACAATTTTATTTCCTACAAATTATCTCTGATAAACTTTTTCTGAATTCTGCATTGTATTCTAGTTATTTCCATTTTAATGTCGATCTCTTAAAATCGATCAGAACACTTTTTTTAGGAGCTTGGCATTAAAATAGAAATAACTAGAAGAGAATGCAGAATTTAAAAAAAATTTATCAGAGGTAATTTGTGAGAAATAAAATTGCCCACAAAAAAGATCCTATGACATTTTATGATTAGTCCGATAGTTTCACCGGAAAAGTAAAAAGATCTCCAACTTTACTTCGAGCTCTAATACCCGAGTCGAAATTTGAATCGTCAGTCGGACGTAATGAACGTTTGAATCGTTAGTCGGACGTAATAAACGTTGTAATCGTAAGTCGGACGTAATGAACGTAGTGGAATCGTCAGTCGGACGTAATTAACGTTGGAATCGTCAGTCGGACGTAATGAACGTTGGAATCGTCAGTCAGACGTAATGAACGTTGGAATCGTCAGTTGGACGTAATGAACGTTGGAATCGTAAATCGGACGTATTGGACGTTAAAATTGTCATCTAGATATTTAACGTTAAAAGAGATGGACAAAATCAATTTCCTTCGGCTTTCCCGTGGGGGGTTTTAGTGGGTTGAACAATAAAAATATTCCAGTTTTGCATTGTCCGACTTACAGACTTGAATTTTCACACAAATATTCCCAATAATCTTAACTTATTCTTATCATAAACTAGCGTACATGTTTCGCGCGCTCGTGTCGTTTTTCGTATATTTATTTTAATGTATATTTTCCTGTCGTTTGCATATATTTTTTTCTTTCGACCAATCATGTTACTAATAGTTTTGCTTCACATATATTTCATCTAAATTTTATTATAGAGAATTTTTCAGCATATGTAAGTGTGTATATAGAAGACATTATTAATGAAAACAATATCAAACTAAAAGAAAGGTTCCTTTATTAAAAGAAACGATTTGAAACGATTAGAAAAAAAACATTCTAAATACTTTTTAATGCTTTCGAATACTTCGAATACTTTTGAATCACCCTTCTTATAGGAAAGCCGAAGGAAATTGATTTTGTCCATCTCTTTTAGCGTTAAATATCTAGATGATAATTTTAACGTCCAATACGTCCGATTTTTGATTCCAACGTTCATTACGTCCAACTGACGATTCCAACGTTCATTACGTCTGACTGACGATTCCAACGTTCATTACGTCCGACTGACGATTCCAACGTTAATTACGTCCGACTGACGATTCCACTACGTTCATTACGTCCGACTTACGATTACAACGTTTATTACGTCCGACTAACGATTCAAACGTTCATTACGTCCGACTGACGATTCAAATTTCGACTCGGGTAACTTTCAAACAGATGGATTTATCAAAAAATAATAAGAGACTTTTTTTGTAGAGCATTCAATTTCCTATAAAAAAACTATATCGAAAATTTCTGAATTCTCATTGGTTGACATGGTATAAAATTCAAAACGAGCAAAAACAAGTTCTTTGAATTTTATTAAACTTTGACGTCGGATATCTTGTGAATGGTTGAAGTTATGCAAAAATCATAAAAGACCTTTTTTGTAGATCAGTAAATTTGCTACAAAATAGTTGAGAAGAGATTTTTTGTATCTTGATTTTTTCGGAAGTTATGTATTTTTTACCATGCTTCTAAATGAAAAATCGAAAATTTCAAATAGCCACCTCTAAATACCAATATTAAGAGCTCAAATTTTAACTGTCACCATATTTTAAGATACCCTTTCGATTTTTTAATGTTCATCAAAAAAAAAAAAATAGTCCCCTAATTTGAAACAGTCTAATATATATACATATACTTACAGAGCATAATTTAGCAAACTATTGTTACTATAAATTATAAACTTTTTAAATGCCACGAAAAAGGACAGCAGTAAAGCATTTAGTTGTTTTGGTTTCCCATTTTTTAGTTTTCTCTTTAGATAAAAGTTTTTCCTGCAATAAAGTGAGACCCTAGAGATTCGACTTGCAAAAGCTCTGTCGTTTCGGCTGTCGTCATTATGGCTTCGGTTCTCGAGTAGTCTCATCGTCGTCTATATATACAGAAAACCCGCACTGATAAAGAAGTACCTAGCTACATACTTCTATCTGGCTGTAGGTTGTTGATGTATAAAACCAAAGCGAAGAAAAAGGAAGGGGGGAGAGGAAAGAGAAACACACGGATGATGATGAAAATAAAGATAAAGAGGAAGAATGAATGCTAGCGAAAGAGAGAAAGATGAAGTATAAAATGTTCGCGTCCTCTTGGAGTTGAACAAGAAAGTGCTTTACGATCCGAGAATGATTGAAAGCTTCAACTCTAATTCGTGCGGTATTTCTCTCAAGCTCTCCTGTACTATAAGCTCTACACCAGCAAACTTTTTCTAAAGCCTTCATCTTTTTTGTTTTTAGTTTCCACTTCACTACATTTTTCTTTTAGAGTTTTAAATTATATTATTTATATACATGTATAGATATACGTGTATTTATATACATGTATAGATATACGTGTGTAAATGTATACATAAATTGTGAAATTAGGCGAGAGTTTTGTATTAGAGTTAATAACAGCAATTTTAAATTTAAGTCGGCTAAATAATTAATTTAAGCGCCGGGAACAAAAGTCTGTTGTTAAAGATAAAAATTTTAAGGAAAGAGGAGAAACAAGATCAGTAGTAAGACACTGAAGCTTCCGCTTGGTGAAGAAAATTTAATGGATGGTTTCCATGCGTGACGAGATTACGCTTTGAATTTTTAAATGTTATCTGTCTGATAGCTTCTTGATACTTAATTACTTTAACGGATTATCTGATCGGAATAGATAATAACAAAATTTTTTAATCTTCCTTTGTCAGTGAACACGGAATTTTTTTTACTAGACGTTTATTTGAAATTTTAAAACAAGCATGACTTTCTGCTCGTAATTTATGGATGTCAAATTTTCCGACATGTAATTTTAAAGTATTAAGTTACGAAACGTTAATCAAACAATTGTAAGAGGTGATATTTTGATATTTAAGGTCTTATTTATTACATTGATTCATTGACTCAAACATAGAGACGCCAAATCGTCCAGCTCTACTATGACACCATAGCATTTCAAACGAGAATAATTTCTCCGTGCTGGAAAGAAAAAGTACCAATAATGTTAATATTAGACACAAATCATAAAAAAGGCATAATTTCTGGATTAGCATATTAGCATTCAAAGGTGAATCCCTGTTTTTATTGAAATAAAAAATTTACAATACTGTTCTAACTTAACTTATTAGCAGCATAAAAAAAATGTAAACAATAACATTATGACATAACCGCGACATTCACTATTAACTTATTCATATAACGAGACACATTAGTACAAACACAAACAGAGTGTGTACTCGCCGAGAGTAGCATACATTAGTCCTGGGGAAGTTATATGGAGGCCAACTAGAATCCGAGACCGGACTCGACCCGTTATAGTAACCGCAAGCGAACAAACTGCCTTCTAAACTAAACCACACAGAAATCCCTTGCTCTTTCATGCTAGAGCGCGTTCTATGTTCACACACACTCGACTCGTTTTCGCTTGTTCGCGTCGACAGTCGCTCCTCCGTGCCAATTTTCTATCTTGCCGATCCAACGTCTACTGCCATAGCCACTGCTACAGCTACAGCCACAACTACACTACATACACATAACAGTTTCCGCGTAGCGTGTTTCCTCTTCACTTTGACATCACATTTCCCCCAAATAAGCGCAAGCACATATTGCCACTGTTACCATTATTACTATACTTAGCCTTGTTTCTCGTGTAGTTTTGTTTCACATATGCTGATATATATATACATATATATTATACAAATCACACTGTTACAATTTTCACTATTTCAATTCCCTTGTTATGTGTTTCTCTAGCCTGTTTTCATTATATTTGCTTATATTGTTTAAATCTAAACGTAATTATTTCGAAATAAGTTGTTATTTTATTAGACCACCGTAAATTTTCAGCCCTGGAGTAGAATTTTTAAAAATTACAACTCATTTTCAAATGAAAAGATTTATTTTTATTTTTGAGCGAAATGGAGTAGCCTCCAAATAATGAAAGAAATTATTTTTCAAATTTTTTTACGAAAATTTTTGGATTAAGAATTTAAATCTGGAGTAAATGGGCAGCTCGCAAAAATTTCAAAATAATTTATTTTTTATGAAATATTTTTTTTATCCATAAAAAAGTTTTGAAAACTTCGATATTAGAAAATTATTACGATTGAAATTAAGTTCGGACTAGTTGGAGCAAACCTTTATTTGCAGTAATTAATTCCACATAAATTATTAAAGTTAATCTAGCATGATCAATATTAATTATTTGCAAACATAGTAGATGAGCGTAAGATTCAATAGACAAAATTTCAATGTTGATATTTTTGAATCTTTATAAAAACCGGGCATTGGGCCGCGATATAGCCTATTTATTAAATAAATTGTCAATTCCACAATATTATTAGTCCCAATAGACAGTCATTGTAAAATCGATTTACAGTAACGAGTTAGCTAATACGTGCCCGATGTCTTATAAGAAGTGAAGCAGTAGTCTCTGGAGTCTCTGGAGAATTCAAATTTAAAAGGTATCTATCTCTTTCTTTCTTGAGACCTTGTTGAAGCAGTGCACGAACGTCAAGCTTCATGATTTTGATAAAAGAAAAATTTTTTCCTCGACTAGCGAAGGGCTGACTGAAGGGCCGAGAGGAGCCAATATGAACGCAAAGACTTGTGCGAGAGGGTAAAAGCCCAAGTTATATCCCGAGTTTATTGACAGACGCCTGAGAGAAGTAAGATAATATTGAATTATGCCAGATTGAACAGCAAGACTTTAACCTGTCAATAGTATGTTATATCAAAGGCACTCGATTCAATTTAATTTACCACTGCGGCAAGTAGTACTGTTTTTTTTTAACTCCTATTTGAAAAGCAGCATATTTCTATTCGTAATTTTACTTATTAACTTTATAAGTAATTTATTGCATCAAGTAATTACTTGATGAAAAGTTTGGGGCTTTTTTTTAAATTTATAATTAATAAGTTAATAATGTTCTGAAAAAAGTAAAGTAAGAATAAAAAATTTCCCACCGTAACGGCCATAAATCTAATTACCGTTGGAGGTCGATGACACTTAGATTAACCGTTCGTCCGTGTAAAACGTCTATGAGCTTAATCTTAAAGCTCAGTAGAATGATATATGTATACTTGCTGCTGTATTAACTGTCCTATCAGCAAACTACCAACGAAGCTAGTAACACACTACTGAACTTACTGTCATGTTCCCGTCGCGCTCAAAGCTCCCTATTGAAAAGTTACTTGACACCTGTCTTTATTTCTGTCTATTACTGCTCAACATAAAACAGCACTTATTTATTTGAAACATTTTAAAAACTACGGAAAAATAAATAAATAAATAAACAAGCAGATAAATACTTTTTTCTTTAAAGAGGAGACATAAATTCTTCATGATTTTATAAAAAAATTTTCGGTAGATATATTTTTATATTTTTTTAATTTCCCATTAAACTCGTCTTATAGATCGTAAAGAGTGCCTCGGAAAAGAACTATCGTAAATATAAAAAATAGATAAAAGGGAATTGGATGGGATCCGTTAAGCGAAAAAACGACAAAAATAAAAGTAAAATAATCGGGTCTGAGTAAACAGTAAAAATGGATATGATTGTAAGTCGACACTTTGTGTCCAATTGTGACGTAACCATTTAAACTAAAGCACCACTTTTTTAAATTTTAATGGTCTCTAGATTCGAGAACTGTCTCGAGCATTAAAAACTTAATTTTTTATTTTACTTTTTCGACAACTTTGAATTTTAAATTTAAACTTTAATAAATTTAACGTCAAAGTCTAGTAAATTCACATATTCTCTGAGGATTCAAAAACAGACATAAAATTTGTTGTATGCTTTCATGTTGCATAACTAGAGGAACCAAAAAATAAAATTGATGAACCGTCAAAAGTTCGGTATATTACACGCTAAGAATTTTATGGTAATGATTACTATCTCATGGTGGTAAAATTAATTTTTTTCTTGTGATATCGGTTAATCTCATAATTATTGTAAGATTCACAATATAATATGTTATTAATTAAAATACACGATGGCAATAGTTACCATATTGGGTGTTAAATTAGTATAATAATCATTATCACAAAAATAGTAGCTATTAACATATCCCATGACAAATATTACAATCACTCGATGATATTGTTCACAATAGAGTGATGGTAGTAGTTGCTATCTCGTGATCGTAATCATTACAACTTTGTATGGCAAGTATTATCATCCCCGATGAGAATGATTGTTATAAAATTCAAAATTAGACTAAAGAAAAAAAAAGACTAAGATAAAAAAAAAATTTTCTCCATTTTGATGGTTAGAAATTATATGTATATATAAATATCTATATATGTATACATGTATATATATATATATAAATATATATATACATATATATATATAAATATGTATATATATATATATGTATATGTATATATATATATACATATACATATATATATATATACATGTATACATATATAGATATTTATATATATATAATCGCTTATAATAATATATATAATTAAGTGTATAACTAAAAAGCTGCTAAGTGACTTTTACATACGCGATAGTAATTATTACCATCGCGGTATAGTAAACATTGTTACCGAAAATTATAAATGTTGCTATCTGTGATGTGAGTGATTACTATTATTGGTGAGAGTGATTATTATTCGGGGATATTAATAGTTAGCATCATATGATGGTTTTTAATAGCATTATTGTATAAAATTCTAAAATTACTATACAGTATGGTAACTATTAAAAATCCTCGATGAGAATCATTACCATAAAATTCTTAGCGTGTATTTTGTAGACTTGTACAATATGTATACATGTTTACTCGTCAGTAAAATCGTATATTTTACCTGTTATATGTATGAAAGTTGCTTTTAAATATTACGATAACGTGAAAAGTACCTTCGTTAGTTTCTTCTTCGAGAAGATCGCGGATAAACGTCAAAGTACTCACCCTTAGTAATCAGTCTTTAGAGTTGTTTGAGTAAGGTACACATATTCAGGAATCTTAGAATCTGAGAAGATGGTGTTAATGGGTGAAAGCACTTTGCAGATGCACTATACCAAATTTAACGATTTTACTCTTGAATGTCTAAATAACGTCTAATTAGTATTTATGTTACTTTGAAGAAAATCATCTAATTAATGTACTGAGTATATATTTCATAATTCAATTATTACTTATTTTATCTTTTGATCATAGTTATTTTATTGTGTATATCATATAATATATTATTCAATATCATATGACGGTTTTGTGCAGACGTAAATTTAATTAAGCGATAACGATTTCGAAATCTTGGAGTAATATGTCTTGTAGAATACTTGAGACGGCTTTTCATAATTCAAATAACGACCTTTTCAATTTATTTACTCTACACAAATTTAAAATTAATAATAATGAAATATTAATGAATGGATGCAAACAATTATGAATATAGAAATTTTATTAATGAGGTTAAAAAATTTTTATTGTTTTAATATAATTTTATGAGTGTATGTGCTGGTGGATGAACTGCTTTTATGACGAGTCATAATGTTTTGTGTACATTATGCATTACGCTAGTTTGGTTTGAGAGTTCATTAAAATTTTATTTACGACAGGGTCTTTGTTTTGCAAAACCTTATACATTACTAGGTAGAGTCATGTATACATCGGTGAGACCGGGGCATGACGGAGAATCTGAGAGAATAATTTTGTAATAAAAATTACGAAAGTCAAAAACTTGATGCGAGAATCAAAAGCTATCCAAAATTTAATTTCTTGATTATATTCAAATGACGTCATAGTTAAACGTTTTTTTTTCTTTTATATTTGAAAGCTGTACATTTTTGAAGCTTTAGAAAAAGCAAATTAAGTTTTCAGATAAATCAATTCCGTTAGTAAAAAAAAAACATTTTCAGAAACTTATTAGAGGGTTCAAAATTTTTCGAATCTTAGTTTTTCAATAGTATCTACATACCGAAAATATGTATAAAAATTCCAGCCAATGATTTCAGATTTACCAGACCACTCCGTCATGTCTTACCTTTTTGTATATATATATATATATATATATATATATATATATATATATATATATATATAGCCGTGAATTTATGTCAGAATCAGTTATATTAAAATTTCAATTAATAAAAAATTTTTGTCATTTTTCTAAAAATTATTCCGCACGAAAAAATATATATCCCGGAAAAATATTATATATGTGGCATATATCTTTAGTATTGTCGTATGTATGCTATTTTGCCTACATATATTCCCGGCTATATATATTTTCGTATAAGATGACATCAATAATAAAAAACTTTTCTAAAGTTCTTGAACAAAATTCTTTTCTTTTCAAATTTTGTCTCATTGTTCGCTTGCGCTTCATTTCATCCTCATTTTTCATATATTAATTAAAAAGAATAAGAAATTATTTTTTTAATTGATTAAAAAATAAATGGTTCTATATCACAGTTTATCAATTTTAAACAGAGTATATTATTTACGAGCTTGTAGTACTAGCAGTAAAGAGGTGTTCTTTATAAATCTTATACTTGGTCTGTATATATATGTTGAGATATATGTAATAATACGAAGAACGCAGTACCTGACACAACCAAGTACAGATTTATCATTATATAACAGAGATCACGTGATGCTAGGTGATGAAGGTATCGTGATATAAATATATGTGTAACGTTTAACTCTACCTTTATGTTTTACCCTGCAGTAGGAAAAAAAACTAATGTTAGTTAATACAGAGCGATTAGTTTGTTATCTCTTAAACAGTTAACTAAGCGTATGTTGTAAATTATGACGAAATTTAATTAAGAATACACACTAAAAGCAGTATTGACTCTCCAGTTAGTGTATACAGACCAGCATTGGTTGCATGCTAAACAGCATTCTGCAGAGCTTTTAATTAATATAATTATCCAGCTAAAACTTTTCACGAGTCTATTAATAGTTTCACTTGACGGCGTGTGAGACGAAATGATTTGCGCGTTTGTACAGATTTTCATACATCAGTAAATAGGAAACTACAAATTATAAATGAATTTAACTAATTTATCGTAATTTCGAATTAAATTATAAAAATTTAATATTTTTTTAAAAATAAATTGATAAAAGTGCGAGCGTCCATTTAATAATTAATTTATTAAATAATTTATAAACTCACTTTTACTGAATCATTTAGAAGCATGAATTTATAATAACTACTGCATAGGAGGCAGAAAATAAACTTTTAAATTAAAAAAAAAAAAAAAAAAAACAGCAAACAAAATACATAGCATTAATTAAAACAAAAGTAATTAATCTGGACTTCTGTGAGATAATGTAAAGTAATTGTAGAAACTAAAAAATATAAACACGATTGGATGCATAAAAAAAATAAGTTACCAATAGAAATAAAAAGTTAAATTTAAAGAAATCAGGAAATCAAAATAAATCACATTGAAGTAAAGAAATTGAAGCCGTAATTCGTGTAATGCTCTCTCTTCGAGCAGTCTGAAATCCGTGCCAAGCTAGTGGAGAATCGAGTGACCCGATCGAGCAAGTCGAGGCATCGATATTATCTGATCGCTTCGAATACAAGTGATCCGATTCCACCCCCTATACCCTTACCACCTTGTCCCCTCGCTCTTAACTTTATTTTTTTTACTCCACCCTTATCTACTGCTCTTTCCTTCCTTTCTTCACAGTACACCCCCTCGTTCGTCAGGAAACGTAAAAAGTGGAAGTTTGCGGCGGGCCAAAAAGGAAACAGGCACTGCTGTTGCCATAAAATACACTATACTCAAGACATTTCCAACAGCTTCGAGTCCTCTCGATTTTTACGGCAACTCTACATACATATATATATCCACACATATATTTCCAAATGTGGAGAAAACTACTCCCACATCTATCCGTTTCAAGACTTCTTTTATACACATCCTTACGCGGTATTTTCATTGCAATTTCTTTCATCCATACATATCTCTTCGTATCTTCTTCTTTTCCCTCTTTTCCCCATCTTTCATCGTCTTATTCTATATCATCCCCATCACCCGATGGCCACTCTATACTACTACAACTATACAACTTCTCTTATATTATACGTCTGCTGTAAATCCACCGACCGGAAGTAACGAATTCTCCGCTAGATACGATTTATTGCCAATATTTGCATGGCGCGAATAACCCAAGCAAATAATGCACCCGCTCATGAAAACGTTTCTAACACTCGTCTTCTCAGAAATTCACACGAATACCTCTGATACTCCGCTGCCTGCCGTACATTCTTAGACAAATTTTTTCATTCGCTTCATGCACAATTTTTTAATAACACAAATTAAAAATGAATTATCGACAAGTTAAACAACATAAATTTACTTAGATTTTACGAATACTATTATTCAGGCTGAATATATTAAATTTTGCTGAATTTCATACGACTCAAATATGTCCTATTTAATGTGCACATATTGATCACATCAAGTATTTATACCGACATCCATAGATACACTTGGATATAAATATGTACGGAGATTTCCATATGTTTCTTCATCGTCCGTTAAGCGCGAATATTGATGCAGTGTTTTGCACACATGTATGTTATGTGTTTACATAAAACGATAACACCGTTGTTAATTTAGTATCAGGAATATAGAAGCTAGAAATTAATTTCTTCACGGAACGAAATTTTCGCTAAAAATTACCGTTAAATTCACTGTAATCGTGGGACATAATGCAGTGCTTTTATTTATTACCATTTTCGAAATAAAAATTAGGAAAAAATTCATTTATTTTATGGTAAACTTCATAAAATTTACCGAAAACCGAATAAAATTTACAGTAGACTACGGTAAAATTTGTTGAAAAAAGGTTAAAAATTATCTGACTTACCGACAAATGATTAGGTCGTGCCATTCGTCCCACGATTACAGTGAATTTAACGGTAATTTTTAAAGAAAATTTCTTTCCGTGTTTATAACGTGGAAAAAATAAAATAAAATATGTATCATGTAAGTGGGAATAATGTATGTAGCAATTATAGTACTCGTGATATGTGATACACGAGACATTAATTTTAGCGCACCGCAAGGGGTTTGAACTGACGAAGAATACTTGTCGTTGGTTCATGTATATTTATGTATGTATGTATGTAAGTAATATGTAGTGCAGTAAGTCTGTCGTGAATGAAGAAAATAAATAATATGTGTGATGTCGAGTACTTCCGTAAACAGCCACATAGGTATCTTTCACTCGTGATAATTTACGGTACTAAATTTTTGACTTTTTATTTAGTGTTAAACTTTTTATAAAATTTTTTAACCAATGGTCCGAGGGTCCGTCTTCCTTTTTTCATATTTTCCAATCTTACATTATTTTTTTTCTATTTCAACTTTTAATCTTTTTATATGATTTTGTTTTATGTGTGACTTGGGTTCAGAGAAAAATTCCTACGTCTGTTATAATACGACAACTGGGGTCGCTTACTCTGTTTAACTGTGTCATAGGATATTATTTACTTTTTTTATTTTTTCGCATTTGCAGTAAAGTCCGGTGACCCGAGTAGTATTGCATGCAATATTCCTTTAACGCGCGATACTGGAATCACCTGTGCATGTGGATTATATTGATCTGTGTGTGTTTGTATTGAATGCGAGCATTAACACCCGGCTATTGTGTACGTGTTAATCCTTTTATTTTTTCTCATATATTTTTATATTGAGAATACTTTTCATGAGTTAATATTTTAAAAATGTATAATTCAGTATGAGAAAGTTATGTTTTATTTGCTGACAGAGCTTCTGTACAAGCTCCGTAAATTTAAAGCGTCAAAACTATCGATTAAATTACAGCCTGATAAATTCTTTAGAATTTTTAGCCGAAATTTTTTATTCCTATCGATTCAGAAATCATTACTTTTTGTAATGCAATCATAAATATTAAAGCGCGATCTAATTTCCTGTGGACAAATACTAACTGAAAAATTATTAACTTGAAATTAGTTTGAATTTATTTTTAAAAAGTTTTAAATTAGACGAATTAATATCACAGATTAAAATACACAACTTTTTATAATTTAACTTCGTAATTTATAAATTAAGCTTTTGATAATTAAACGATAAACTGCTCACAGTTTACTTATGACGTTCTTACTGCGCTGGCTGCTATGAAATTACTGTCAAAAAGTTAATAATCTTCTTACAGTCTTAGTTGATTCTTTGAATCATGATTGATCAGTTGTTTATTAATTACCAAAGAAATTAACTTTTAATAAGAGCATAGAAAGGTTACCTCTTACATAGTAATTTTAAAATAACCAGCTTGGTAGAAAGGTCATAGTGAGTTGAAAGCTGCTGGAAGAAAATTTTATAGTAAAACTTATCTAGTTATAGGAAAATTTTTAAAGTGAATTCGATAATAGTGCCTATTATTTAAGTTATCAAATAAATCCCTATTCACTTCGCATGCGGAGTAATTTTTTTTAAGCTTCCGAACTCTGAGTGAAATAAAATCCGGTGTCACTCCCAATTTTTTACAGAGTGGGAAATTAAGAATTGATGAGTGACAATCAAAAGATTTCAATTATTTTTAACTTATATTAAATTATTATCATGTTTTTTAATATTATTAATGAGAGTAAATACGGCAAGCGGAACGCAAATAGTGATATGTCGATATGTGACTGTACTATGCTGATTCAATTTTAAAAATTGATCCAATAATCCCTTGGGTTGTTTAACCAGAAATAATGTCACCCATATTCGCTCTCCAATCTAACAAAGAAAAAGATAGACTGTACACATTTCTTGTGAATAATTTAATAAAATAATTATTCATTTCTACAAACTTTATTTATAGAATCGAAATAAATTTAATCAAGTGATAAATGTCACTGTTTAATTGACGGGAGACAAATCAAGAATAAATAAATAACAAAGTTGTCTGAAAAGTTTACGAGCTCGAACGGAAATGTGAAATTATTCAAGACTCTTGCGAGTTTGAAGCTTCCCCTCGAGATTCACCAATAAAATATGTCAACATTGAAGTATTTATAATTGTTACTTTTACATTTGTAAAAGTTATATATTTACTTATTTATATGCATTACAAATTCTTGAAGAATTTATATAACTCATTTTGTTCTAAAGAACGCAGCCTATACTGTAATAGATGAGCGACGTGAACGTAGAGCGAATGACTGTTTATTTATTTAATCTCCGCAGAGTAAAATTCACTTCAAAGGGGAGTTTTATTTAATGTTGTAAACCCGGTTCGGAGTGATATTCACTCCTAAAAGTTGTTTTTATTAATGTTAAAACCCTACATTACATGGAAGGAAAATTATGGGAATGGTTCCTATAATTTTGTGAAATTTCATCCTACACCAGTATAGGAATGACGACCATAAATTATGAGAACACGTCCTATAATTATGGGAATGTTACCCATAATTATAGGAATAGTTCCTATAATTATGGGAATGATACCTATACCATTATGGGAATGGTTCCTATAATATATAGGAACGATTCCGATAAATTATAGGAACCATACCTATAATAGTGTAGGAACCATTCCTATAATATTATAGGAATCATTCCTATAATAGTATAGGAATGGTTACCCTAATGGTATAGGGATAGTTCCTATTATATATAGGAACCATTCCTATAATAATATGGGTACAATTCCTATACCATAATAGGAACCATTCTTATAATGCATAGGAATACTCCCTATAATTTTCTTTTCGTGTAGAGTAAATGCAGATTTAAATAAAATTCAGTTCACCCCACAATTACTCGCTAAAAAAACAAACTCTCTATTTATTCCGCATGCAGAGTGATTTTTTTTTAAAACTCCACAACTTCGAGTGACGAAATGAATCCGAAATTCACTCCCAATTTTTTACAGTGTATATTTGGAAAATTTTTCAAATCTCACTGAAAATAAAATCAATGTTTAAAATTTGTGGGTCTTGACCTTTTAGAACTAAGGTAATGATATTCGTTTTATAAGCATGCAAAAAAATTTTTGGAAAGAAGCCATTTTCAGTTAATGGAACTTTAAAAAGCTATCATTGAAGTTTCTTACAAGTTATTGATATGATTGGCTCTATGTACATGTACATTCTTCGTTTTGTTATTTTTTCTTGAACTCTTGTTCTATTCTTTGACTTACTTCAAGCATCTCAATTCTGCTTTATAACGAAGCTGTATTGTAGAATAAGAAACTCTATTACAATGGAAATTAAACTTGTATATCTATAAAATCTATAGTTTGCAGGAAGTATAGACAAATAAAAAACTATATAACCAATTATACGAATTGTACAGAAACGAGGTACAGTAATGCTTGAATGCACGTTAAATAAGAATAACAAGAATACAAGTGAAGAAGTCTGAGTAGTAAAGTTTCAACCAAAATTCATAGATTGGAAATTCTTGATGAGATATTCAATGAATAATCCTCTGCAGATAATTGTGAAAATTCTCAAGGATATTTCTTAACTTTATAAAGATATATCTATCTATATATTCTTTAGCTTCTTGAAATATGTATTGTTGCAATAATTTATCTTGTAATGTTAAGGAAGTGAATCTATAGATATATCTAACTGTTGAAAAATGCCCAAGCTCAAGCATTGAAGTTTTTTTATTTTCATGTTATCGAATATTAATCAATAATTTTTATTTGAATAAATCGTCGCAATATATATAGAAATTGTAGAACACGATTTGTTACGTTTTCACAATAATTTTTTGTAAATGCATACTACAATAAATAATTGATTGGCATCAAAATTCTCAACCAATTATGTTTTGGATATAGAGCGTAGCTTGTTATTTCTATAATATACGATATTACTTTTATTTCCATCAGCAATAAACATAATGAATTTATGATACGTATCAGTAATTGTTCCGTAATGAAGCTGGAAATAATTTTTTTTCAACAGTCAATATTTCATAAATGGGTAATTCTATATATATATTAATACTTGGTCTGCAATGTGCTGTGAAAATTCGAATTAAATTTTTTAACTTCATTTTAGTTTTAATTAAATACTCACATCTATATGTAATTTCAATTTTTTATTTTTAAAAATTTCTCTTCTCTCATTCTTTATATCCGTAATGAAACATATAATCTCTCTTTGCTACAAACATTTCATATTGTTCAAATACTAGTGGATTTGTTAAATCGAATTTAAAATATGAATAAGCAAAAGTTATTTAAAATAGAGAACTGAAGAATTTTCATGAAAAAAAATTATAAAAATTTCAACGGTTGTGATCCAAGTGATTTATAAGGACAAGGAAGGAAATTAAAAATAAATTTTTGCTGAAGAATAAAAAAGTAAATTAGTGTAATAAAATATAAACGAATTGAACTATAAAGGTCGTAGTTGTAATTTGATTTGGGGTAAGAAAATCGGTTTATCTGTATCTGCATAAAATTACTTCCATCTCTCGATGGAGAAGTTAGAGCATCGCGAGAGAGCATTAGCGAGTGAAATCGATATCTTCTCGGGAATAGATAAAGCAAGCAAGCCGGAAAGTAGTAGTGGGATGGAGAAAAAGAAATAGATAGAAAATAAGAAAAAGAGAAAGATAGATTCATGAGTGGTAGCAACTACTCTATGTGCAAGACTTAGTCTCTCTCCTTAAATCTCTTACATTTTTTTCCTCTATTTTTACCTCTACACTTCCTAGGCATTGCAAAAGGATGAGTAACCTCCAGGAATCGCGATGTCTTATCTCGAAGGATTAGTGGAGGTATGCTGGATGAAGTGCAGTCTACCATCAGACGAGGTTTTGCTAAATTCTCTCTGGAGAATAAGGTGAGCTCTAATAGGCCACACTGGTTTGATGCCGCGTTTTCTGGTTCATGCATATATACACACACACACATACATATGCACTGAAGTAGCATTGAGAGATATATAGACTAAAGAAGATGAATAAAATGAATTCGTTTCAAAAGTAAAAAAAATTGGATACCAGTATTAAAATGTAAAAGTAAAACTTATTACTGCATACCTAGATTAAAAAAGAGTATTCAAAATATTTGAATAGAACTCATTTAAAGTTAGAGATAGTTTTGATAACATAATTTCCAGGAATAATTTTATAAATTCATGGATTAGATAAATTTTTTATCAGGAGAAAAAAAAGAACATAATACAAGTGATTACAATAATAGTTGCAATAATAATTTTTCTGTCACGTTTATGATAGTTTTAAAAAGTACTTCACTTATGATGAATGCAAACACTCAAGAGTTTAAAGTTTAAAGCTGGAACAAGAAGGTAGGAACAAAGCTGCCAGTAAATATAGAATATTGTACATGACAGTGAATGGTTATATTCTCTAGTTGCTTCTGTTTGTTCAATCATTCACGGTATTTTGCAGAGTGACGCGGTATCCCACGAGTCTCCTGTTTCGTTTTGAATATATATATATGTATACATAAAGAAGAGTAGAATTAGAGTAGCATACACCCTGCGTTACCAAAACACGTTTGTCGGGTCAATGGTCCTGGACATGTGACACAGAAATGAGGTCAACTGAGTCGTCACATAAAATGTTAGACGGTTCCTTCACTTGCTTTCTGTACTACAAATACTACACAGTGCTATCTCTGAGAATGAATATAGCGAATGGAGGGTTTTATTGCATTGTGACATTTTAATGCATTCTTCTGTGGTGGTTTTGCAAAAAAAATAAAAAAACATAATAATGATAAACGTTTATAATATAAATGCATTTTTATCCATTACAATAATCTTTCGGCATTTACAGTTTAAACTTAACATTCATTTATTTAAACATTATGAGACGGAAATAATTATTCTTTGTACCTATTAAAGGTAAAAAAATAATTATGAAATATTTATATTATTTTAAGGGTTTTTGCAATTTATAAATTTTTAATCACGTATTGTATGTCCTCATTTAAATTTATTCGAAATTTTAATTTATGAAATGGAATATGATAATATTATATTTCATTATAAAAAACGGATTAAAAAGTATTTTTGATAAATCATTAATATTCACGAGGTTGTTCACCCTAAAAATCACCGAGAACTTTTCATATCCCAATTATTTTCATATCCCAATTATTATATTCATTTATAATTATTGGACAATCAATTAATAGAGCATAATTAACGAATGAAGCATCGTTAAACGTACACTGTGAAAAATACGGAGTGATGACAGGATATAATAAAATACTGTATTGTTGTTTAGAACTTCCGCTAAGAAAATTGAAAATTTTCAAAAGTTCGGGAAGTTATTGGTTTCGGTCCTATTTTTGAAAATCGAATTTCTAAGAGATCTTAACATTTTGAGGTTCTACAAAGCTACTCTGATTAATTTCACGATTATATCCGAGTGTATATATATATGTATTTATGTACGTACGTATGTAAATATCTATAACTTTCGAACGGATGAACCGAACGAATTTTTCTGAGTTTTCTCTAGGACGAGTCTAGAATTTCTCTAGGATTCAGAGAAAACTTCTATAATATCACTTGCGCATGAAAATGAAGGAATATAATTTTTTTCCAACACCGAGTCCCGAGTATGGATTGTTTACGTGCTGAGTATGCATAGTTTATGTGATGAGTGTGGAATGTTTACGTGCTGAGTGTGTATTTTCTGTAGAAGCTTCAGACAAAGTCTTCTGAAATAGCGCTAATAAAACTTCCTTTGGGAATGAATTTCAATGATGTTCATCATAGTCAATAGTATGTTCCACGTTAATCGACACCAAAAAATACATAATATATTCTTTTACATAGAATATAATATAAAGTGCTCAGAAAGTACACGTTTTTATATTAGAAAACAATTTTTCGAAATATTCAGATTACTAAACAAATTTTCATTTTGTTGTAATAACTTAAAACGAAAATGTAATATATTTAACATTGACAGATATATAGAGACCTCTTCAATTCTAATAGTGCCGTAAAAAAAAAAAAATGTTTTTTTTCACACTGGGGAAACATTAAAGAGTGACTTTTATATAACCTTCTCACAAACACGAGTATAAATTGAAGCTGTGTCATGTTTTTTTTTATTTATTATTTTTCGTGCACTCTGAAGAGTCATTCGTAAGCCATAATTTACATGATGTACCAATACGTGAAAAAATGCTTTATGATCTTTAATACACAATCATTAAAATGGATGACGATGATAATAGATTCAATAATTACAAAATAATAAAGGCGATGATAAGGATAAAATTAAGTAAATTTGGTATTTATGCAAACGTTAATTACGAATAAATGAATAATGTGATAAATTAAAACGAGTGCTTAACATTAATTACAGCAATAAAATAGAATATTCAAGTAAGAAGCAAAGCCTCTGAGGCGGTAGTTGTAGAGTAATTAAAGAAAGACCGTGGATTTATTCATTTGTCGTGAACGATTAAATGGCTCGATAAATGTGTTTAGATCTACTACTTCTACTATATTGTTATAAAATATATTGTATAACAAATAAAATTTTATATAAATATACAAGAGCCAGGTAAATCTTGTACCTCCGGAACTTATAAATACGCTGAGAATTTTACTTCCAGCTTACAACTGAAAAAATATAAAAGACATAAATTATAGGAATATTATGATGGATTTGTTCAAAATTGATCAAAACCATCTGGAGCCGGTGCTCAAAAGCTACAATAAATAATTAGCAGCTTAGATGGGCCGTCATGTCCCAGTCATTCCTACTTATCAAAAATGAACGAACTTTCTTCAGTGTGTACGATAAGGTTAGAAGAACAGTTTGAAAAAAATTTCAAAATGAAGTCGTCAAAGTAAAAAATTTGTAAGAATCTATTCCACGCATTTGAAATTACCTAACATATTTATAAAAGTGATAAACGACACTTTAACCATTTTCAAAAAAGGAAATTTTTTAAGAATTTTTCACACACATATGTCTATGTAGATATATAAAGTGCTGGTAAAGATAATTACCACATAGAAGAATATTTTTGTATTCACGACTGCAACGTTCGTACAAGTTTCGCATGGGTTAATGGTAATAGCAGCTAATTGTTAGTCAATGCAGAAACTCTAGAATATTCTCTTTGACTAGGAATCCTATTACAGAGTCAAGTTAAATTACCGTCAGATTTTTTCTTCAAACGTTTTGTACCAATTTAATTATCAGTGCAGTATTTAAAAAAAAATAGTTTTTAAAAAAGTTATATGGTAAATTTTTATAACAATCATAAAAAAAAAAAATATGAAACTCTCAAAGAGCCAAATATTAGTACAAGACTAAGCCTTACCTCCTTTTTTCATGTTCTATAGAAATATCCCTTTGTCTAGCAAATCGTCTTATTCAAGCTCGAGAGCATCGAGTGAATGTTGAGTTGAGAGAAAAAAAAATGTTATGCAAAGCATTGAGAAAAGTGGCAATATTTCGCACTCTTTTGCGCTTGAAAACTGTTAAAATATGCGATAAATTGAAAAGCTATGTTAAGTGACTGTAAAAGTATTTTTAATGTTTTAGAAGCCATAAATACTAATTACACCGCGGGAAATATTTTAATTGAACTCCGTTGAAGATTTAATCGCTGGTCTACTTACGAAGAGTTACTTGATGAAAATAGATATTTAAAAAAATCCATTACTATACTTTGATAATTGTATTCATATTTTAATGGTGTGATAAAAATAAGAAGAGAATTTGATTTTATATTGTGTAGAGCATGTGAATTCAAATAGGTTTCCGTGTTCTTTAAAAAGGATTACTCGGCAAATGAAAGTATGTAAAAAAAAATAGCAGCATAAAGTGTGAAGAATGCGATGATGTACAGTAATCCATTTTCTGTCTAAGATGCATTCATATACATAAAAATTCACATATGTTTATATACATATCTATGTATAAAAAGTTAAAAAAAGTGAATTCTCATCAGTTTCTAGAGAGTTCTAAGGCTGTGCGTAAAATCTCTACTAGTGAAACATCTTTTTCCATGAGATATAAGTACATCATAGCCATCTCTTGCATAGTATACTGTACTACGTTACACTACATAGGCTTCGTATACATCTACATCCATACTTGCATGTATTAAAGGTTCTTCTGAAAGCTCTTTAACATACATACCTTTTTGCGGTATTCCAGGAAAGATAGAAAACCTTTTCTGATGTATGTATAACCATACACATACATACACACTCATACGAAACCATAGAAATTGCCTCGAGACGATTTCATCAGGGAAATCTCTTCTTCGCGTATGCACGTTTGTCAGCAACGCAAAGAAGATGGATAGGAGGCCAAGTTTAAATTTAAGAAGAGAAAGTAGGGATGAAAGAAGAATATATATTCTCAGTGCTTTCACTCAATATAAGATATACCTGTCGCAGTTTAGGTGGGATATTAAACCGCATCCGACAGCAACAAACTAAAATGATTTCTGAGAATTATGAAGGCTGGAACTGAGCTTGAGTTTCATGTACCGAAATGCTAGTTCAAATTTATATACAACGTATATATATATAAAATTTTAGTAAAGTACTGCCAGAGATTTATATGAAATGGAATACAAAATATATATACATCTATATAGATATTCATTTTATCTTGTTATTATGTAAGCTTATACGAAATAATAATAATAACAATAATTCCGAATATTAGTTATTTACTTGAAACGATGCAATGTCACAAATATTAATTAGCAGTAAGATAGTATTACTTGCACTTGACTATGTATTGATTCATATAAGTATCGATTGAGCGATAGAATACATAGAATATAATATCTTGTTATATCTCGGATTTCAATTAGCCTCAGTAGTAACTACGTTTCTAGTATAGCAGATGCAATCTCACCATCAAATGATGACTATGAATTTGTACAGATATGATTAATACTACTGTGTAGGTCTGTATGCCTCTCTATTTCTTTTTCATCCTGAATATGTCACATATGATGCTTAATATAGCAATCTGTATATCTGTATATGCATACGTCATTCAGCAATATAAATATATGATAGATTCATATTCTAAATGATTTTGACAGCCGTTATAAAGATTGATGCAGAATAAAAGACTCGAAATGTCATTGATGACAAGTTGTTGATAAAAGCACTTGCTTTTCTGCTTTGAATATGGATATATGTTAGATGTAGGTGTGCACCGATGAAATGACATTTTGTTATCTTCAGCGAAAGTATTTGTTTAGTGAATACACAGATACGACTCAATATATTGAATCAAGGTGGTATGCTATGCGATGAAATGATAAAAAGAGCACAAATAAAAATTTCTTATTCCAGAAGATCGTCGAGTGAGTTGTTGAATATTTCTGGCAAGCTTTGTACAATTTGCTTTCTAGCATTCCGTCTTACGGTGAAATGTTGACATTCAACAAATCGTCCGTTTCTGCGATAGGACATTCAAGTGACAAATTTATAGTGTTCCGATGTATAAGAAAAAAATATAAATGAGAAAGAGAGAGCAAGAGAAATGAAAAGAGTTTAAAATAAAAAATAAAAAGTACGACTACTAGTGGATACAAAGTTTCGTTGGATTTATTTTTAAAAAAAGTTTTTAAACTTTTTTCGCTGACTTAAAATTTTACATTTTAAACTTTTTATCGTGAATTTTTCTGCTTACTGATTGTAATCGAGAGACAGCCGAAGTTACTTGAGATATATATTTAAATATACATTTGTTATGGACGTTTGGAAAAAAAAAAAAATTAATTAATTAAATAACAACTAAATAAACAGATAAATGGAAAAATGAAATAGGCTTTAGAAGGTGGATAAAACTTCAGGGATTGTTAATGTGCGGAAAAGAAGAAACAAACTTTATTTTTACCAACTCCAAGTGACTCATTCAACTTAGTTAATTACTTACTTTCTAGCCGACCAGTTACATATAAAACAACTTTTCTTCGTGGTTAATACCTTTTTGTTTCAACTAAAGTTGAGTTCATGTTTTCTCTTTCAATTTTGATATCCCTCTTGTTTCGAGCTCCTTTGTCGATCTACTCGTTTTAAATATATATATCATATATATTTATATTACAGTATATATTATATTATATATACAGCCAGTATAATTGTACTTGAAGATTATTATCATTATTTTTGTTTTGTTTTGATCAAAGAATAGAAAATCATTCTATAGAATTTTTCATTTTATATTGTTATATTTAAATATATTATATTTCATATAGTTATTTTTTCATTCATGTGTCAGTTTATATCTGATAGGTTAAAATTTCCGATTTCAATATGAATACCTATAATAATATTACACGAATGAAAACAAAAAAAAACATAACAAATAAAAAAAAAAATAACAATAATACGGAGTTTGCAAATAAAGAGAACACAGATGTAACATCAGGTGAAAACGTACAGCACATATTAACTACGGCAGGTTTATGAATTCAATTTTGCACGAGATTACCAAATGGAGAAACTCATAAATAAAAAAAAAAAAGTAAAATCAATGGGATTGTATGCAAGTACAATAGATTCTGCCCGAAATTGCGATCCTCGTAGAGCGTATCGTTATAATTTATATTAGCTAATCACGGAGTTCAATCATAAGCGTCATAATTTAAAGTTCGGCCTTCAATGATTAATACAAACCTTCTTGATTTATAAATTCAAACAGTAAATTATTCAGCACTGACAATTTTTTTTTCTTCAAAATATTACATTATAATTTATGACGTTAAATGATATTTCATCTCATACATTAACTACAATAAATGAAAATCAAAAGTCAAAAAAGTAAATAGATGATTGTTATATTATGTTAATGGTATAAAAAGTAATTTGGTCTGATAAAGAAGAATACACGTTACGTAAATCTCAGAATAAGTAAAGAAATATTCGATTGCTAAATAGACGGATGTGTTTTGGAGTTAGAGTACTGCAATCCGTTTTAGTTAATTTAGGGTGTGTATCGAGATCGAGTGGAATGAACATGAACATAGTCCCGTAAGGATAGGGGATAACAGACGTTTGTGGGTGGAGTAGATGGTCACTAAGGGTAATTGATATTGGTACATTGTGAACAGTTCCAAATCTCTCTAGAGGAGTATAGTTGGTTCTAAAGGTAATCTTGCCGCACATATGTCAACGAAACCAGCTGCTAATGTCCTTCAATAAGACATAAGACAACGGAGTGTATACGTATATAAATATTTGCTTCACAAATAGATACTTGCTCTACAAACAATTCACTTCAATTTATAGAGGTTTCAATTCGACGTTCTGTATTTTATTTCAAATACGAAATCAGCAGCGTGTACATCATTAGAAAATTTTAATGATAACGATTAAAAAAAAAAGTTATTAGAAGAAATGTAATTCAAGCATATTTGAATAATTGCGCTTTCAATGTTTCAGTGAGTTTAATTTTAAAGTTTGAGATCATGTCAAAGGAAAATCTACCATCCATTAAATTGCAAATTTTTTTTTACGTTTTGATAAAGTGTTGAATCTCAAGTTTCGTTAAAGTTCTGTGGTCTATGACAGCTGAAAATCTTTAAGAGTGAAATGATTGTGCTTAATGTAACTCGTTTGAATGAGTAAAGTATGTATATATATAGTGTCATGAATGTCATGATTATGATTGGTACACGAGCCGCAGGCAGCTTTACCAATACATTAGTATTTATATTCCATTCTTCGAAAGTATACTAGTCATTGTAGAAAAAGCTCAAAAACATACATAAGTATGTCAACAAAAGGTAGATTGCGCATGCGATAATTATTTTGTTGATATAGCAGCATTGTACTGAAATTTCTCTCAGTTGGAAAAGGTCAGTAAGTGGTTTTGGCAGTTATTATGTTCTGTCCTATTGTTTATTTTTATTTAGTACTGTATAGGAAAAGGAAAGGCTGGACAAAATGAGGTTAATGAAGACAATATGCATTTTTTTAGTCAATTTTTCGTGAACACAAAGCCGAAGACAAAAATTAGAAAATTCTAAGTTCTATAATTTTGTGTGCGAAAATACTATGGCTGAAAAAAATCGACTCAATTTTTCAGCCTGTTTATCAAGAATTATAAAATTTCAGTGCGTTTTCGGTCTCCTCTAGTAAAATTCTCCGGCTTGGGCAAAATTTAGGCCTCTTTCAATAAAATTCAATAACTTTGGCTCTTTTTCACCAAATATTTTTACCCGGGGTAGCTTAGATAAAGTGATGAACTTATTTTATAAAATTTTTAACAAAATTTAGCAAGAAGATGATTCATGAATAAGTTTAAATAAAAATATGGACGTGAAAAAAATTTTAAAAATAATTCCCCAATTTTTATTTTTTCCCGAAAATAATGTTCAGAGTAATGAATCCTAATTGAAAACCATTTTTGAGAAATCGTTATTTTACCTTTAACATAGTTTTTAGGTATCCCATTTTTTCTGTCAAATTTGAAATCCTTCTAACGTAATTACTCTCGTAATAATCTGAGGTAACAATAGTATAAAAAATAAATTCAAAGTATACTTGCAAGGTTAATGACAAATAAAGTTTTATATAATTATTGTTTATTGTTATTTAAATATAAGCAAATGATAAAATTAACTTAATAAGACAAAAGTTAAGTTCTGGTGAATTTGAATATTCATATTGCCGACGTGTATAATCTAAGACCTGAATTATCTAGTTTTTATATATATATGTATATATAAATGACAGCAATTTTAAAGCACTAGCATCTTTGAAACTCATGAATATGTTAATAAAGTTAAAGCTCCTCTAATTACAGATACCGTGGCTTACAGAATTGTCTATTCGAACGGTGTTCCGTGATTGAAAGAAAACCAACTACCGATGTAAATTATCTTGCATTTAAAAAACATAAAATCCTCCTTGCCATCTGCAGTTTTATGTTTGAGTTTGTGTTATTTTATTAAGCACTGCATCAGCAAACAACAAAAACAATTAAACGGACTAGACAAATTTGTTTTAGCTTGTAATTGTTAATAGCATTAGCGAAAATTATGGGCTAATGGTCATCGAATTTATATCGATTAATACTAAGTGTTTCCGTAGATATATTGCTGAACTACGTAAGCTGTTGCCCTCACTTAACATGTAAATAGACCATCTTGATTATTATCTGTGACTTATTACTGAAAACGTGAGAATGTCTCATGTTACTTGCTTGCTGTGTTGCTCTATGAAATTCAAGTAAACATTTAACTAACAAACTCTCGCGTTAATTAATCATACACGATAGCGTTAATAAAATATTAGATTACTTTTTGAACTAGAATATACTGAAATAAAAAAAAAGGTATTGTTACCGAGAATATCAATTTTCTCTGAAAGAGAAAGGAAGAGGGCAAATCAACCTCGATAATAAATGGGCTAACTTGAGTTTTTCATGAAAAATAATTTAAGAGAGGCAAATAGGGCCACCTGAAATTTTTATGATCCTGAAGATGAGTGTGACTGCAGATATGAGACAATTTATGTTTTGAATAAATAAATAATTTAATTAAAATAAAGAAATTACAGAAAATACGTGTACTGAATTTTCAATTATCTACATACGCATTTTTGAATTTGTATTCTACTTACACTTTTTTTCTTTATTCCAAAATTTAAAAAAATTATGAATTGTCAGCTACTTTCACACTCATATCCCGAAGTTAACAGGATTAACTACTTTCGGATTTTTTTACGACAAATAAATCACAAAAAAAAAAAAAAAAAAAAAAAAAAATATGCACATGTAGAAAATTAAAAAAACTATAGGAGCAATTTTTAAAAATATTTTTTTTAAAATTTTATCATTCTGAAAAAAAATCCAAAAATTATTTGGCGTCGGCTAATTTCAGTATCATACATATTTAACGATAATTTATTTTTTTTTCACTTATTTTTGTGTATTTCTGTATATATTTTTGCCTTGCTGATTTTTTCCTGTAACTGGGTTATATTGATATGAAATAATTATTTGCAGATTAAACAGCCCGTAAATAGTTTTAAAAAATTACCATGATCGGACTTTTGTGAGGCGACCTAGTTTGCCTTTTGTAAATAAAAATATTTGCATGGATATTAAATTGATCTAAAAATAATAAAATTTTAATCCAAGAGAATAAATATCATTATTTAAAATAATGCAATAAATCGATAATTTATTGTGTACCTGATATATAGGTATAACGCCGACTTGATCAAAGCGACCACGAAAATGGCGAACAATCGATACTCAGACTCAAAGCTAAGCTCTAAAGTGAAGCGGTCAATCAAATCAAACATTGTCAAGACTGGAATTAAGCTTACTTGATGCACTTAGTTACCATTAGTTAACTCGATACATTAAAATGATAAAGAGTAAATGAAGAATTTAATCATTTAATTTATTGTAACGGACATAGGTAGAGTTGAGTTATTGAGTATAATTTAAAAAATAGAAATAAAAATAATAAACCAGGAACATGTCATTGAACGGTTGAATTACAGTAGTGGTGAAAGGCTTTTGAGTAAACACAGTACTTAGCCCATTTGAAATTTATGAGACTCCATCTGCAAATACTGTCGGGCTATTGACTAAAATGGAAATAAGCCGAGATTGGAGTGCACCCGTGACGATAATTCCGTAATACCGTAATTGATTCATCGTGGGTATTTATTAAGTAATATAAAACCTCGTAAATTTTATGTGTATTTATATAATCATTATTAATAATGCACCCGTGAATTCGCATACATGCTATTTAATCACATGGTACTTTACACTGTATAAAATCGGGAGTGATTACGGATTTTATTTCAATCCGAATTCTTTCTGTCACTTCTGTTCCAAGGATTGAAAAAAAATTTCTTGGCATACAACGTAAATAAGGAGTTGGTTTTTTCAGTTAAGTAATTTCGAAGTGATCTGGATTTCAATTAAATCAGCATTCATTTTGATTCGGAGCTTTAATATTAAATTAAGCTCCCTCTACACGGAAAGAAAATTATAGGGAGTATTCCTATGCATTTTAGGAATGGTTCCTATAATGGTATAGGAATTGTACCCATACTATTATAGGAATGGTTCCTATATATTATAGGAACCACCCCTATACCATTATGGGAACCATTCCTATAATATTATAGGAACCATTCCTATAATAGTATAGTAACCATTCCTATACTATTATAGGAACTATTCCTATAATAGTATAGGAACCATTCCTATAATTATGGGTAATATTCCTATATCTATAGGACGTGTTCCCATAATTTATGGTCGTCATTCCTATACTGGTATAGGATGAAATTTCACAAAATTATAGGAACCATTTCCATAATATTCTTTCCGTGTAGAAGTTAATTTTATTCCCATTTTCACTCCGCATTTTTTTTACAGTGTACTGAAATTTTTTAATTCATTAGAAAAATGAATTTTTAAATTAGGGGACAATTTAGCAAAATAGAGAACACGTAAATGTCGATGACAGAAATCATTTTTTTCACTTTTTTTTTGAGCTACTCTATCATTTAAAAATAAAAGAAATTTTTTTTTCAAATGACAATAAAATAATTATCTCATTTTTTAAAATATAAGTGAAAAGTAGAAACTTTAGCGAGTACGAAATAAAAAGCTCAATTTTCCAGAGAACTCCTTTTCACGCCCCTCCTCATATTTCAATCAAATAAATAATAAAAATAATGAAACCATTAATTCTATTCGAGAATGCATTAAATTCAGTTTAAAAATCCTTTTATCGATTAATTAAAAGTTTTCTCTGTAATTTATTGTGTGTGGTTTAGAATTTAAAAAAGTTTAATTAACTACGTTGACTACTACCGCCACCGACTAGGCAATGCCAACCGAGATAAACTCATTAGATTGTAGTTATGTTAACTCAAAAGCATTATTTAGTCTCGAATTTTCACAAAGCGAATTCAATTCAAATTACGCTGTCCGCGAAACTTGATACATACATTTTTTTTTCGATATAATTTCACTCTGTTTTTCAGTAATAAATAAATAATTGCCCGACAATAAAAAATTTTAAATCAAATTATCATGAGTAATATTAATGAATAAATTTATAATCACACTGAGAAAATTAAATGATTGGAGTTATCATCTAATAATGGTAAAATTTTTACTATCAATCTGATAGTAATGAATATCATCTAGATGATTGTGTAAATCATCTAGATTGTAATGGTTACCATCTGGATGATAATTATTACGATCATGGATGTTAACTCGAGTTAATTAGGATTATTATCCTAAATAGTTATATTTATAATTTCTGATAGTAACTGGTACCATCAGAAATTATTATAGTTACCATCAAAGATAATTAGAATAACAATTAATTCGATTATAATGAAACCATCATTTTACAAGGGTAAAAAAATACTAGATGTTAATATGGGAGCCTGGGGCACGAAGGGCCCTTTCAAAAATTAAGTAAAAAGTTTTATTTTCATTTTCCGTCAAGTTATGACCTCTATATTATTTTTATCACATTTTTAGGCCAATATGTGATATGTGGGGTAAAATGGATCACTCGAAAATAAATTTTTATTTCGTTTTCCGTCAAGTTCTGACCTCTATAATGTTTCTATTATATTTCAGGTCAATATGTGATATGTGGGGCAAAATGAACCTCTCGAAAAACAAAATTGTAACGAAAAAATTATTTTTTTTTTATTTTCCGCCTAGTTAATTTTTTCGTTACCTTTTTTTTGAGTGGCCCATTTTGCCTCAGTGCCCCATTTTGCCCCACCCCTCCGCCTCAAACACTTTTCACGTTAAAAATTTTGGGCGGCCCATTTTGCCTCCAAATATTTCGAGGCATCCAAAATTTCAGGGGGCCCATTTTGCCCTCCCTTCCCCTACTTGAAATTTATTGAATTTTCGATCAATTTTTTCATAATAATAATTACCATCCCTGATAGTAACTGTAATCATCCTGATGGTAACTGTAATCATTCTGATGGTAACTGTTATCATCCAATGATCGTTAATCCTATTAACAAAAATTATAACTCTAACTATCTTTGCATTTAAAAGCGTTCTTATCATCCTAGATGATTGGGGCTAAAAATTTAGGATAATAAACACAATCATTTAATTTTCTCAGTGCATTAACAAACAATTTATCCCATAATTTTAACACAAATTTCCTGTACACTAGTTTTTCATATTTTAGTACGTGATAAAAAAAGTTTTGCTTGTATTTTATAGTCAACAGTCTAGCAAAATTTTTTAATAGATTAAAGTCACTCATGGGAACAATTATTATTTATATTTAAATCTAACTTCCCAAATGTTTTTCTCATGTTTTTAAATAAATGTGGCGTTCATAATTATTATCAAAAAAAAAAAAAAAAAAAAAAAAGAAACACTTATTATTATTTTCCGACAATGAGTATAATTATTTACAAATTAATCTCAATTATCTACTAAGTGACTTAAAGTTTTAAATTATAGTCAACTTAAATAAAAAATAACCTAAAGAAGATTCCGACTATTTAAATAATTTATTCCGACAAAGCAATTACTTTAGTAAATAAAAACTAAATTCAATATATATAAATACATATATTTATATAAAAGCACTTACATCAATCATTTTAATCTATTAAGCAGCATTATACCTTCTTACTGATTAAATTATCAGCCTCTCCAGAAAATTACTTTGCCTTTTAAAGAATCGCACGGCTTCTTGACGATGATAGAATACGAAGCAGATGCTGTGTACATTTAGTCATTTTTTTTTCTTTATCGCGCTTTAAAAGTTCCCGAGCTATAAACTGTTTTCGGCAATATTGTTTTACGTTTACTCATAAATGGAATACCAAAAAAAAAGAATGAACAATTAAAAACTTGCTTAATTTATTACACAACTAAACGAACAAACAAACAAACAAAGTTAATGAAAAAATTTAAAAAGTTGGTGACACCAAATGAGACCTTTACAAATTTCACACATTTTGTGTTACTTGATGCTTATTGTTTGTTCATTAATTATTGTTGTCACAACATGGATCATTATATACACATGATATTGTTAAATATGGATCATGAGGGCTTATACTCTCAAGCTATAGTTCTAATTGGTTGCTGGGTTGCTTGCTTTATACTAGTTTCAGCAATCCCTTCGGTAACAATCCCTGTGGGTAACGTCATGTTGAATTATCGAGTTACTCGAGCCAAGTGGCATGAGCACATCATATGATACACACATATACACTTATCGCGATTGAATGCTCGATAGTATCCTTTGCTATTTAACTTGTGCGTGACTGTAACAACCTCGTATATAAATTTACTCGAAAATAATTCCCCTTTAATTGTTAAAAAGTTTCGAAATACTTTTATCACTAGAAACCATGACTTATAAATAAGAAAAGGCTAGACAAAATGGAATATCTAAAAATTTTTGGTAAGTGCAGAAGGTATTTCATGTATATGTGAAATCAAAATTTGAGGTAGCAAAAATTGACTTCGATGAGAACTCTCTAGAAGATCAATATTCTAATTCAAAAATTTATATGAAACATTTGACAGCTCGATGACGTCTAGTACCCATGAAAAATTCCATTTCCATTTTCTGCTCTCTTCCAAACGTAAAATAACATATAAACGAAAGAAAATATCAGCTTTCATTTTACGTTGAATTTTCATGTTGTTTTACGTATATGAGAGCTAAAAAGTTGAACTAAAATTTTTTATATAAACTGTAAGTCATCGAGATGTCAAAAATTTAATTCCAATTTCTGAGTTGAAACTCTGGTTTCTTGAGGTACGGAAATCTCACACAAACGAGAGCATAAGAGCTCTTGTTGATAGTGTTCCTATATTATAATAGACATGAAAAATATATGAAGCCAAACTATTTGTAACGTGATTGGTTGAAAACAAAAAAATATATGCAAACAACACGAAAATATACATTAGAATAAATATATAAAAAACGACACACGCGCGCAAGCGCGGACGTAAACTAATAACATAACCTAAGAGGAGCGTTAACAATACAAGTATACCGAACTTCTCGTTTTAATCATACGTGTCGAACAATATTTTTTGGATCAATCACTACAGTATTTTTAATTTTAAGTTACATGTGCGCAGGTAAATAAACAAGGTGATAAGAGTGTCCAAAATGATAATTTTTTCTATCTATTTCTGTCTATATGCTTCCTATAGCAAATTACTTTTCAGCACAGCAAAATCATGCTGAAAAGAGAAAAAGCTGATTTTCATGTATCGTTCTATAGACTCATCAATTATCAAGAGAAAGGCTTATTTTATTTGCGCTACACAACTTACATATTAAGTTTTGAACGTAGGAGTATTAAAAAAAAATTTTTAGTCTTTTCGAAGAATGTTTGGTTTTGCCTGAATATAAAAAAAAAGAAAAACATTTATTTGACCCAGTTTTTTTCTACCAGAGTAAACTACATATTTAACGGCTCTAATGATCATAGTTAATTAGCGAGATATTTAATCAAACATAAATTGAATTTTGATTTTATTAAAACAAACATTAATTCATTATAAGTTTAAATATTTATATTAAATAATTTTAATACATTCATAATAAATGATAATGTCGTAGTGACATATTCAAAATAAATTACCAAATAGTCATAATTAATGGTTATTTATTGAAATGTATACTTCAATACCCCAGCAAATAATCAAATTAAATAATTGATATTTAATTTCACAAGCCCTGCTCTCCTATAGAGTTATCAGAATTTAAACTTGAATATTTCGCAAGTAGAGTAGACAGAAAACTACAAGCGTCTGTATGTAAGAAAATTTAGTTCCATATTAAAGTTACACATAATTAATAATTGAGAATCTTAAATCATAAAACCATTAATCACTTCCCAAAACTTGTACTGCACAATATATAATATATTAAGTCTTTCAAAAATATGTAAGATAAACCTTGTCATTATAAAATAAATACATCATCTAACATTATCAATTATTAACACTTAAGCAGCTTTCAAACTCACCCTCAACAATTTCTCCCCCTTTTTTTCATCTCCAGTTCCATGAATCCGAGTGACGTTGATATTAAAATAAACAAAACTGAATTGTAAATATAAATTATATAATTTTATCCAGCTATGATTTAATTAAACATCTCAAAATTAATTAGTTGTCCATAAAAATTTAAAAAGTTTAAACTGTAAAGTTTGTCATTAGTTTGAAAGTGTATTAATGCGTGATGTAAAACGCAACACGCTGGATTATGTTCATAAAAGTTTTCATTAAACTTTACAATTTAACTGAAAGTTTATTTCAAATCAACTAGGTACTACTACTACTACTACTCCTACTTTAGTTCCTCCTACTATTATCCCATCAACATTATTAACTACTGCAACTTAATCCAGAATTCAAGTTAAGCGAAAATACTTTCAACTAACCAATTAACTCACAATAATTTTTATATATCGGTTTTCACCACTAGCTATTTAATAACATCCAAAACTAAATTATTATTATTACATACATAGTACTCCTGAGTAATATTTGCTATATCGACTTTTAGTAGTGAGTATCAAGTGCTAAATAACAAGCAGTAATACTGAAGCTGGAGTGAGTAATCCGTGATCCGCTCAGCTAGGGAAACTGCTCCCTGACGTGTAATTGGGATCAGTGCTTATCGGTTAGTGCACAGCCTGATATCCTTCTCAACCTTAGTAGAGTATCCTTCTCTCTTTCTTCCTACTACTACTGCTACTACACTACTACTACTACTGCTACTGCTGCAACAACAGCTACAACTATAACAGCGACATCTACATCTCGAATGTCCTGCTTATAAGGGATTTCCATGAATACACGACTTAGATCATTGAAAAGGTTGGATAAAAGCAATATTTACTTTGTGAACATAGCTATGTGTTTTTACGGTTACTGTATATAAATTTACATTTTGTCACTATATAAATGTATTTGTATTACATAAGAATATGGTCGGCATATTTGCAAGTGAATATCACATTTTTATCTGACACTGGCGAAAAATTTTATTCATCTCAGTCACGTTATTTTTTTTTTGTAACCACAAGCTCTATGTATGCATAATATAAACGTATTATTTATGGTAATATAATAGTAGAAGATCAATTTGAATTTTATTATAATTATGTGGCGTTTATCGATGATATTGTGATACGAAACTGACGGTGCTGAAGATGTGGGCTCGCTCGGCGAGGATTTTGGACAATGTAGTTGATAACTATAATGATAATGATAATGATAGTCTATATACATTGCGATACATTGTTGGATGAATCTTGATACGGTGGTCTTGATGATGTGAATATGTTTCAGAAGTACCGACCTTTGTATTGCCGATATCAAATGTGACAGTACCTGTGGGGAGGGAAGCTGTACTCGCTTGTACGGTTGATGATTTATCAAATTACAAGGTAATTATTTTGTTACATAGTTATGCATGCTAGCAAACCCGAGTAAAATTAATACTGACGGTAAAAGACAAGTTTTTTTTTTAGTTGCACATCTCAATTTTTAGTATTTTTAAATTTTTAAATTATCCCGCCTTTTTTTGGTAGATGTAGTTTTTTCTGTTTTAATTCTACTGTCATACTAGTGCTGCCGCCAGTAGTTGGTGGAGGAAAAAAAGAAAAAATAATAATGTGAAAGTAAAAAATGGTAGCTAAACTTTTTATAAATCACCAGTTTCATGTTTTTTATTAATTACAATTAAACAACAAGGATTTAGATACTAATTTTCAAAAGAGTTTTGCGTCAAAAAATACAAAGCTAATAAAAAAAAAAAAAAAAAATAGGCCAATTTATTATATTTTTCAAGTTATCAAGGTTACAAAAATTTGAACAGGGCAATTGACAGCACTGGTTTTTTGGTTTACATTATTTTTTTATTACATTGAAGAATAGTCTTTGATATCAATTCAATATAAAAAATTCATTTTTACTTTTTTATATAAAGCTTAAGGTTAGTGTTTGTTTTTAAAATTGTGATGTGATTCCTTTGAATTCCATTTTTTAAATTTTTAATTATAAATATACGTTTGAACTTATGAAAACTTGATATCATTCTAGATAAAAAAAATTTGATTTTTAAAAAACTTGAAACGTTATAAAAAATTATTGAGATTTATATTTACATAGAAGCATATCCTTTTTTGAAATAAAAAATTTTTGTTTTTTTAAAACTTCTACAAAGACCGTTTTTCGTACACAAAAAGACGATAAAAGTGATTGGAATAACCGTTATTTTTTGGATTTAATTTTTTTTTATTTAATTTTAGTGTATAAAATAATCCAATTTAAAAAAGATATCTCAATCAAATAAAACATTCGAATGGAAAAAGTTTTCTCGTAAATTGATTTTAGATTGTGGATTTAATAAAAAAGATATAATTGAAGATTTTATCGATATTGAGATACATTTTTTTATCTTCAATAGATTTCAGTGGCCCTTTATTTTCCCTTTTTTATGGAATATCCCCAAATAGTACACAAAACGTAGCTGAATTAATACAAGAGGGCTTATAATTTATAATAAAACCTTCCACATGGGTTTAGTACAGAAGCAGAAGTACCGATAGACTAAAAAAGTTTTTCCATACGTAAAGTTTTAGCTCTCGACACACAACACTAAACACTAAGAAAGCTTCTATGGGAGTTACTCGCTGACGTCTCTTAGCGAGTTGTGATAGTCTATAGAGAGCTTAAATGAAAGTACCATATTGCGGGGCAATATAAGAGGGACAAGTACTACCATCACTAAAGAAGATATAGCTTAACTTTTGCTCAGTTTAAGCTCAACTCTATACCGCCTAAATGTTAGGATATCAAAGCATGCCAAGTATCTTAGACTTAGCTCAACTCGGCTTCTTGACACTTTCATGTCGACATTTTGGTCTCCTTTATTTTACATTCTTTCATAATTAACCATAAATTCATTTTTTAAAAATAGATTTTTCAATTGGATAATCGGAAAATTATTCGGTTACACTGGGAGAAGGAAATTTTAGTTGAAAGGATAAATTATCATTCCTCCTTGAATAAATTTAGTTGAGCTATGTAACTGAGCATTTGATCTAGTAAATTTTTCCGCAATTCAAATAATTATATATAAAGCAAACGATTTAATTGAACTCATAAATTACTTTTCTCAGTCTACTCTTTTGAGTTTAATAATTTTGTAAAGCATTATAATTTTTTTTTGTTTTAAATTTTTTGAATAACCATTTAATAATGAATAACTAATCTCGAACAATATCGTAATTATTATTATACTATCCGGTTATTGTACTACTCTTTTCTAAAATAATAGCTGTCTTAAACATGAAAGAACTTTTTCGCAAGGAAATTTTTTTTTACAATATAATCTTATTTTTTCTTCTAGATTAAAAATTTATCCAACTTATAATTAATGCAGAGTAGATTGTATTTATTTAATCTCCTTGGAGTAAAAGTCACTCTAAAGGGGTTTCTTTTAAAATTCAAACTTCAAATCGGAGTGAATGCAGATTTGAATGAAGTCCATAATCACTTTGATTCTACTCCCATTTTTTACAGTCTTATGAGATTCAATAAAATTCCTAGATACTTATATTATCATGTATATACATATATACTGATATATATGATAACGTGTCAAATTTTATTAATAACCAATAATATATTTCTCAAGTATTTTGTTTATTAACTGCCTACACGGAAAGAAAATTATGGGAAGTATTCCTATGCACTATGGGAATAATTCCCATAATGGTATGGGAATTGTACCCATACTATTATAGGGATAGTTCCTATATATTATGGGAACCATCCCTATAATGGTATGGGAATAGTTCCTATAATATTATGGAAACTATTCCCATAATGGTATGGAAACCATCCTTATTATATCATAAAAATTTTTTTTTGCAAAATGGTGTAGAAATTTTTTCAAAATTTGAGATTTTATCGAAATTTAAATTTGTATTTCCGAAATATGAATTTTCTTAAATGCTCTGCGCTGACAAAAAATTTCTGTTAAAAATTTTGATATTTTTTGCCAAATACGATTTTTTTTTTAATGTTTGAATTTTTGTTTTTATGTTTAATAATATTTCTGTGTATTGTAGAAGTGATTTCCACACTTTTCTTTAAATTAATATTTTCATGATAGTATGGGAACCATTCCCATAATATTATAGGAATGATTCCAATAATGGTATAGAAAATCTTCCTATAATTATGGGAACCACTTCTATAATGGTATGGGTAGCATTTCCATAATTATAGGAACTGTTCCTATAATTATGAGAAACATTCCTATAGTTATAGAAACTGCTCCCATAATTATGGGAACCATCTCCATCATTTTCTTTCCGTGTATAGTTCTATAGAAATATTATTTTATTACTTTAAAAAAATTGTTTTTTAATTTAACATTGAATAAAAAAAAGAAAGTTGACATCTTCAATTGCATATCAAAAATACCTTTCTACATGCCAGGCGTGTATTTTCAACCGCGATAATACCCACATTTACACTATTTTAAATTATGTAGATTAAACTTTTTACTTAAAATTTAAATTATAAAATAAGTAAATTATAATTTTAAATATAGTGTTATTTTATAGATAGAAGCTCGGGCTTTTTAGCTTCTTTACAATTCTAAATCTGTCGATACAAAGCGAAAAGCATTAGTAAAACTAAAAAGTATCCTGTATAGCAATGTGTGTTATAGTAGCAAAGTGTTACTATATATAAATAGTATTGTTAAAGTGGTATTATAGTGTACTATTGAGCTTTATATATATATAGTATTTGTGGGAAAAAGTAGTAGGTAGTGATAGTAAGTGAGTTGATTTAGGACTTGGACTCAAGATGACGTCTCGAAATAAAACCCGCTATTTTTTAACTCACAAAGCCAGTGTGAAAACAAAGTTTAGCATAGCTTTATCGTGGAAATAACGGTTGACGGTCGAGTAAAGAGGAAATAGGGTGAATAGTTTGTTTAATGTATTCTACCGTAAGTTTGCCGTAGATTGGATTTAGTACTTAATATATATATGTAATCCGCGTATATACATATATATTTTAACATAAATTAAAATCGATGACTTCAATGTTCATCGAACATTAATAATGCTCCAATAACGATAAATAGATCATTCTTTTATTTTTATTAATTTACCTTTTGTTTTGCCAAACGTATGGATGAAAAAAAGAGTGATATATTTTGTGTGTAGAGGTACAACATCATAAAACTTTTCGGATGATTGTATGATGCAAATACCGTTCGATGGGTGTTACGACCTGTAATATATATTCCGTGATGTGACATTCAGATCGCGGAGTAGTTATGGTGATGTTGCCCTAGATATAGATCCTGGCTTATAGAGCAATATGTATACGATGGTGTTTAGTTATATATGTATACATGGACACACACATATATATGTAGTTATAGATAGAGAGTAGTGTGATATTGGTAGTAGTGTATTGTCAGTGATACGTGAATGTTAATCAGAATGGGATTTACATACCCATCGCGTCTTATCCAGAACAGAGGCAGATGCACCGTGAGTTGAAGATAACGACCCTCAGGGAACTTTAAATCTCTATAAAGAGATGCTATGTATTCATAATTAATAATATTTTATGAAAATTTTTTAACACTGTTAATTATTTTAATTAACTGATAACAATATGATGAGTGAAATCTTAAGCTGGTTAATGGAGTGAAAAAATAAAACAATTTATCAAAACTAATGAACATTGTAAAGTTAAATTAAAATTTAATCAAGTACACGCGTTGTCATTTTTTCACATCATCTGAATAGCATTTTATTATAATTAGAAACATTTTTACCTTCTTTTATTATAAATTTAATTACAACACTTTGGTTTTTATCAACGTCAGTAAATGAAGAACCCTTTGAGGGACAGTACCTTTGGAGGAAAATGAGAATACATATATTTAGTATATATTAAGGTAAAAGACCTAGTACCTGATGAGAGAAGTATTACTCGATCACCCTAGGAGTTTTCAATATCTATATTTACCAAATTTTGAATGAATATTTAAATGACCATAAAATCTCAACTAACTGACACAACAAATAAACGACAATTTAAAATACACCTAAATTATTTTAATCAACCTACTCAAATTTTTATCGGTGATTAATTACTTAATTTTGTATAATTAATAAAAAAATAGTTAATCAAGTTGATGTACGCTCTTGCTCAAGTTTAGCTGTTTAAAAGGCAGCAGTCCCCTTTGAGTAATTTTCATTTAATTTATTATTACACAAATAATTTTTTTTTTTTCACACCCAACGCTAAATTAAATTTCCTTTTTTTTACCTGCCTCAGTAAACTAATTTTTTTTCAGACCAATACTAAATTATTAAATTTAAACATTCTTCACTTGTACTCTTAAACAGAGAGTCGATTTATTAGCCTCATTACGCGGGAATTGAAAGCATTAGTTTTAGTTCATTCACGGTGAATTTTAAGTCATTTGATATTTTCTCTCATACACAAAATATATCACTTATTTTCATTCGATTTATACTTTATTATCATATCATTAATGTTAAACTTTAACTTTGAAATATTTTCTTTTATGCTACGGCAGAATGTTAACAAAAGAAATAAAGCTTCAAAAGTATATGCGACATCGAAGTAAAAAATATAATGCAGTATTGATCGGTTGTATTTAATGTATAAAACTTTTTTTTTGTTAGTCACTGAAACTTGTATCATCGAGATGACAAAGACTCTTTTGTTGAAATAATAATTGTTATTTTATATTTTTTTATCCTCAGAAATAAAATAAATAAAATAATTTATCTGAAGTATATTAAAAAAAAAGTTGAATTTTTATTCAAAGCGATTAAGCTTTAAGTATATAAACCTTTGAAGCAATTTTACCCGAACACGATAACGTCTGATCGTACATTCAAATGTGAATATTATAGGAAGGGCAAACGGTACTCTCTACTCTGTGAGTAAACGATTACGACCATTCAGCCGAAGAAACGATCTACTTCTCTTACTCTCACAGAAAATGCTGCAGAGTAAAATTCTCTTTAGAATATTTTACTGTTAAATCCTTGAGATATTTTCTAAAACGGAAAATTCAGTAATGTCTGTAACCCTTTAGCGACACTTATTGCAGAATAGATATATATATATATATATATATGGGGCATTCCACGCCAAATCGGACGGTTTCAAAATTTATTTTTCCGATTTTCTTAATTTTTGGGTATTTTTTAGTACCCCTCAAAAGAGGCTTCCTGGTAAATTTTGAGATTTTTTTGATCAATGGTTTAAAAACTATCGAATTTTAGAAAAAACCGCTCTTTTTATGGTTTTTTGATCATAACTTTCGTAATAATGGTCGAAATTCAATGTTTTTTTTTTCAAAATTTTTGTTTTTAGATGGCCTTTAAAGAAAAAAATACAAAACAAATATACGAAATGATTTTAATCGCGATTTTTGAATTTTAAGTTTTCAACTGTGTTTTTAAAAAAAGATGCATCCTTCGATTTCCTTGAAAATTTTCTATTTTAAACTTCTATCCATTCTGCAACTTTTAAGCCCGGTCCGGTAGTGGGCCTTCCATAATTACTATTTTTTTCGATTTTTGAAAATTTGAAATAATTTTTTTTCGCTATAAATGATTATCAGTTCCGATTTTTGACACTGTATACTTGTTTTTTTTGCATATTATAAATTGATTTCAATATTTTTTGGTTTTGAGTAGGGATTTAAAAGCAGTAAGTAAAAGTTAATGCTATTTATGAGCAGTTATAATAAATGTTTTTATTTATTAAGAAGCAACTATTTCGAAGCAAAAGAAACATTAGATTTGCTATAAATTACAGCTAAGACCATTACAGGAGCTCAAAAATTCAATATAATTATTCGAAAACGCGTAAAGCATGAAACGTTTTTAATTATTTCCGGGTTTTTTCGAAAATTTAATATTAACGATTATTTCATGCTTTGCGCGTTTTCGAATAATTATATTGAATTTTTGAGCTCCTGTAATGGTCTTAGCTGTAATTTATAGCAAATCTAATGTTTCTTTTGCTTCGAAATAGTTGCTTCTTAATAAATAAAAACATTTATTATAACTGCTCATAAATAGCATTAACTTTTACTTACTGCTTTTAAATCCCTACTCAAAACCAAAAAATATTGAAATCAATTTATAATATGCAAAAAAACAAGTATACAGTGTCAAAAATCGGAACTGATAATCATTTATAGCGAAAAAAAATTATTTCAAATTTTCAAAAATCGAAAAAAATAGTAATTATGGAAGGCCCACTACCGGACCGGGCTTAAAAGTTGCAGAATGGATAGAAGTTTAAAATAGAAAATTTTCAAGGAAATCGAAGGATGCATCTTTTTTTAAAAACACAGTTGAAAACTTAAAATTCAAAAATCGCGATTAAAATCATTTCGTATATTTGTTTTGTATTTTTTTCTTTAAAGGCCATCTAAAAACAAAAATTTTGAAAAAAAAACATTGAATTTCGACCATTATTACGAAAGTTATGATCAAAAAACCATAAAAAGAGCGGTTTTTTCTAAAATTCGATAGTTTTTAAACCATTGATCAAAAAAATCTCAAAATTTACCAGGAAGCCTCTTTTGAGGGGTACTAAAAAATACCCAAAAATTAAGAAAATCGGAAAAATAAATTTTGAAACCGTCCGATTTGGCGTGGAATGCCCCATATATATATATATATATATAAAATTAAATTACTTGTGTAAAAAAAATAGCTTATATTTTTTTTCACAGCTCAACTATTTTCCTTTTTTTTTCTTTTTTCAAAATAAATTTTTCTTTTATAAATAAATTCAATGAAAATTAATTATCAATTTATCAATTATAAATAAACTAAAAAAAAACGGTAGAAGCCCACGCGGTATCTGGGGTTAAATTTAACGCCAGATGCTATTATATAATAAACACCAATGACTGTGATAGTAATTTCCTTCGTCTTTCTCAGTGTTTAAAATAAATTTAATAGATCAATATATTATAATTTACTGAAATATAGTTATTTGTAAGATCGATATTACTTCAATCAATTAGAAAAATATAATTTAGTAATTGTAATATGGCTATACTGGGATAAATATATATCACATTACTAATTCCAAAAGGACTTATATTTTTATACGCCCTTTTGGTTTTGAACTTAGAGATCAAAGCCAAAAGGGCGTATAAAAATGTCATTTTAGAATTAGTGACGCGATATATACATATATATTATTCGTATATTTGTATCTTTGCTTTAATTTGTTGAAAACATCTATAAATATATCAGACGTACTTTCATTGAATGTAAAACCTCCATGGGAGTTACTAGGCTAAAAAGTCAGTTTCCACATTATATATATATAAATGTATAATAGTGTAGGCATGATCTTTTCACAGGAGAAAGCCAGGGTTTATATAATCGTGAGCCAAAGTTCGAAATTAAGCTGCCAACTCTCGTCGTACTTTTCGAGTCCTTTTCTTCTTTTTCATTTTTTTTTATATATTTTTTTTTTACTTCACGGTGATGTTGGTGTTTAGCATCAGTTTTGACACACACCAAAAAACTGGGTCATAATATTATTTTCACTTGACCAAAAACAAAATTAAATTAACAAAAAACTGTATAATTTAATGTAACTGCAATTTAATTTATGTAATAAAGTTTTTTTAAAATAAATAATATTTCACTGGCTTTAAATGCCAGTGATGGATAAATAATTGGAATAATTGGTCGGAAAATAATAAATTATATTGCATTTGCAGGAAAATAACTGACGTGTAGTGTACGAATGATTTTACAATTATGGTCTATTATTATTTGATTATCTAATTAACTGCGGAGAGACGTGAATACCCTATAGTGCTGGATGATAATTATTTGACAACAATCATATGAACATATCATACTAGCTGTCGTGATAATTATTTTTCCAGCTCTCTCTCTCTCTCTCAAATCACAATAATTACTCTCCTGATAACGTCGGACTTTTAATTAATATCACTTGGAAAAATTATTTATTTCCAAAAGTAGATAAATAATAATATTATTATTATACCAATATGCCATACAATGTTCGAAAATTTCAGTTCATTAATACATCACTAATTATAAATAATGAAAACAAATATTAATTAAGTTCAAATAATTAAAAGACCACAAATTAAAAATACGTATTGAAAATTCAACAGAAAGTTGGGAACTATACGATATTTGATTTCAAGTAACTGACATATACAAACATTTATTCATATATTTAGTATGCATTGCACGTATAGTTTTTTGTAAATAAACAATAAACTTCGTCACTGAAAAAATAACATGAGCATAAAATTAACCGGTAGACTATTTTATTTTTATGATTCCCGAGGTTCAATCCACATTCTAAATACTATTTTTGGAAACGGGAGCAAAACAAGACCCTCTGAGTCTTGTTTTGCTCCCGTAAAAACGCTGGGAGAAATTTTTCTTTTACTCATTCAACTTTTTTTATAGTTGGATTAGCGAGAGTTTGCGTTTCGGATATTTTCGGCTTTTACCCCCACCATTTAAATTTAATACCTAAGACATTGTATCTTAATGGTGGGGGTAAAAACCCGAAGCGCAAACTCTCGCTAATCCAACTATATTTGAGCATAACTATTTAATATATTCACGACGTCATCATTGAAAAAATAAATGAAATCAGGGGGGGGGGGTATCAATCCTTCGCAAAAATTGTCAAAATTAAATAAATATTTTTTTAACTCACATTCTTTGTACACGGAAAAAAAAATATTGCGCTTATCGCTCACCAACGGAGAGCGACAGTTGTATCGTGATTAGTACTAAATTGTTACTTGATTTTCACGATATATATATCAATATAAATGAAACACTAGATACTTATTATAATGATCCTACGGATTGTGAATATACTTAAATGTATAGTGATCGTCAGTTAACGTATCCATATCATACCAAAACGGATCGTGATTATCGCGATCTACTTCTCAAGCGCCACCACTCATAACCAAATTATTTAATAAAAAATTTACGTCAATTACTTACGTATATTCTACTACTTGATTACATTTCTTCATATTAAATAATAATTTTTTATTGCGCTTATTAGAATTATTAACATGTAATTATTAATTCCAACTAAAAATAAAATTGTAATGAAGTTAAAGTTAAAAATTCATCTATTTTAACCTCAAATGTCTTTATGATTTCCTCAAATGATCTTATGATTTCGGGATCCGCCTAGATCGCGATAGTCACGATCCAATAGACCAAGACTTTCCGTATACAACGTATAACCAACCGAGGAGAGTGAATATTACGATACCGTTGAGTGGTGAGCACAATATTTTTTTTTTCGTGTATGCAGAAATACTAAAAAAATCAAAGAAAAGGTATTTATACTTTTAATTTATTACCCTCATTTAAAATCTGTGGTCTTCTTTTTTTGCTGGGATGTTATTTTATAAAAAATTCTACATTGCCATCCTTCCCTTCATTATTTTTTTAGATGAAAAGTAATTTTTACCGGGCGCAAAATAAAATAACAAAAAAAGAAATAAATCAGAATAAAAAAAAACATATTAACTCTTCGGCCGTGACATTATGAGAGGGTCAGCTGATTTATTATTTCTCTATAATTTATAAAAAGTACTATTAATTAGTTTTCAAAATAAAAAATTTCATTTTGAGAATTAATTTTCAAACTTTCTATAGCTTTTTGTAAAAAATAACTTTTAAAATATCAAAAGGCAAAAACTGCGTTTATTTCCCAGTACGATCGCAGTTATTTAGAGAAAATTTCGCGCAACGTTGCTATATTTCTTTGATACCTTGCAAATGCAGATAAGACTGTTACATAAATTTGAAAAAATTTAAGAAGCATAAAACATCGCAGAGGTTTCCCGCGGCGTGACCAGCGGCATTCAGGAATTCTGCGATGGCTTGAGGGTTAAAAAGATGTATCTAAAAACTTTTTAAGGTCTTGAATAAAATACAGTGATTGAGCGTAAATCAGTCTGTATATTTCTTCGGTGAAAAATGCTTTGTATACAAAGAGAAAACTTCAAGACTAAAGAGAAGGAGCGGCTGAGTAAACTCAATCCAAGTAGTAATTTACAGAGTAAAGACGTTACGTAAGCTTAATGTAGCCACCCGAACAAATACACAAATCCATATATATATATATATATATATATATATATATCCTTTTACAAGTGTAAATAATTATTAAGCTGATAGTTCAAAGGATTTAAAAGACTAAACAAACTATCAAAAATTTTCATAATTAGTTTAAAAAACGATTATCCTCTTAATGATTTTCAAATTTCTTGATTAGATTTTGTATCTATAATATACAAAATAGTATATAACAAAATTGTTAATTAAAAAGCTGAAAGACCGTAATAATTCTGTTGACAATTTATGTAATATTACACAAAATAATGCTTGGTTACCCACTAATAAATAATAAATCAACTATAAAGCTGATAACCACCAGCTATAGGAATTAATATGTCATTTCAATCATCGTATATTAATCTAGGCTTTTCCGGTTCGTTTAAAAGCATTCAAAGCTAATCGGAATTCTCAAATACTAGCTTGGATAGTTTAATAATTGGGTATTAAAATAATTAATCATGCGAACAATTATGATAAAATATATTATTAAATAATTATTTTCTGTCAACTTGAAGCTACTTTTGTTATCATAGAACTGCAACAAAAATAGTGTTTAATATTTTATGGCTACAAGCTTTTGATCGTCAATTGAATTTTTCGATGCTTGCCAGTGCGATACAGTTACGCAACTCGATAAAACTCGTATTATTACTTCGTGTAACAAAATGAAAGTATCGGAAATCCAAAGTAGAGAGTTATAGCATCCGGGTGAATTGCTTTGGATTATATAGATATTTTTTTTCTTTTTTATTCTAATTTTAAATTTCCGTTCTTATGGTATCTATATAAAGTAACAAAATAATATTGAAAGTAATAATGTCTGCAACATCAGCTTTATTCATTCATATATATATATATATACTAAAGCTATCAACAAAATACGTTTCCATTTTTCTTTTTTATTTACTTATATTTTTCTTTACTCTCATTTATAGATTCTCTTTTTTTTTTTTACTTGAAGAAAAATATGAGTATGAGTTAAAAAGAATAATGTGCTACATAATGTTGAGAGTAAAAAAAAATTTGTATATGTATATAATATACATATAGATTTTTTTTATAACAGCCGTAATTCTGCGTAGTGTATAACACATTATGACATTATATTTTAGTACTTGGTTTTATATATTATTTACTATTTATTGCGATGCGACGCGACCGTTTACACTCATAAGTTATAAAAAAATAAATTTTTTATATCTAATAAATCATAAAAGAGTTTAATTTTTCAATCTTCTCTTTGTGGCATAAAGAAATTTATTGATACTTAAAACAATCATTTTTTATAACTTTAGCTTACGAATGACTGCCGTATTAAGAGTCGGAATGTCGTAAACGTTTTGTAAACATATATGTGGATAGATTATTTCATCACAGCCATAATAAACTGATACTAAACCTAAAAGTTGTTCATAAATCCCTTGTAAACAGTACAGTGTAAGATACTTGGTAGTATTTCGGTTCTACTTTTACTAATCGCTGAGAAATTTAGCATTATAGACAAGTGGTATTAAGCTGTTTCATTTCAACTGACTGGTCTTTTCATCAAGAAAATTTTGAGTTTATGAGAAAAGCAGAACTTAATGCGAACGTTAAGAGCGTATGCGAATATATAAAGCTTACAATGGAATGAATCCGTCAATTTCAATTCCCTCTTAACTTAAGTCTACTCCCGGGGAAAAAGGTTTAGATCTGATCACATATAATTATATCTGATCAGGTCTGACAAAATAGATCTGGCCAGATCTTTAAATTGTCTCTATCTGGCGAGATCTGATCAGATATAATTATATGTGGTCAGATCTGAACCTTTTTCCCCGGTGATCCCTACTAAAAAAAAATATTAAATTGTGAAAAAAAAAAGATAATTTCAATTCAATCCGAAATGTAATCTGATATATTAGGAACATTACTTAGAGGAATTACAAATGATTATAATTAATTAAAAAATCCCGGTCACTGCTGGGCTCGAACCTGCATCCTTCCGATTCAAAGTCTTTGATTCTATCCACTGCGCTGACCCACGTATGTGATCGCGTGAGTGTAAATAACTACATATGAACAATTTTCAATAATAATACAATGTATACATGATTATATCTGAGCAGATATAATAAGATCTGATTATGTTAAGTGTTGTATTTAGTTTAGATGAAGTTATATCTAATCAGATCTTACGAGATACACGCAGATCTGACCAGATATTAATAATTTTCTATAAAAATAAGACGTATACATGATTGTATCTGAGCAGATATAATGAGATCTGATTATTTAAAATGTATTTAATTTAAATGTAGTTATATCTGATCAGATCTTACGAGATATACGCAGATCTGACCAGACATAATCAATTATCCATAATAATAAGACGTATCCATGATTATATCTGACCAGATATAACAAGATCTGATGATATTCAATGTATAATTTAGTTCAGATATAGTTCTATCTGATCAGATCTTACGAGATATACGCAGATCTGACCAGACATAAACAATTATCTATAAAAGTAAGACGTATACATGGTTATATCTGAGCAGATATAATAAGATCTGATCATATGAAATGTTCGATTTAGTTCAGATATAGTTATATCTCATCAGATCTCAGGAGATATACGCTGATATGACCAGATATAATCATGCCTGATATTAAATCTAGCCCAGATCTAATTATATCTGATTAGATCTGACCGAATATAACCAGTGGTTGGTCAGATATAATGAGATCTGATCATGTCTAAATATTAGATCTGATCAGATATAAATAGATCTGTCAAGATATAATTTTATCTGGTCAGATATAATTATATCTTGGCAGATCTAAATAATTTCCCCCGGGCTCTCATTTCTCAGTACCACGAGTAAGTATTTATTTTCAACGTGATATGTAATACCTTGGTAAAATTACACGGAAAGAAAATTATCGGAATGGTTCCTATAATTTTGTGAAATTTCATCCTATACCAGTATAGAAATGACGACCAACAATTATAGGAACAACCCCTATAAGTATAGGAATGTTACCCATAATTATAGGAATAGTTCCTATAATTATGGGAATGATACCTATACCATTATGGGAATGGTTCCTATAATAGTATAGGAATAGTTCCCATAATGGTATAGGGATGGTTCCTATTATATATAGGAACCATTACTATAATATTATGGGTAGAATTCCTATACCATTATAGGAACCATTCCTATAATGCATAGGAATACTCCCTATAATTTTCTTTCCGTGTAGAAGCATAATACCATTTTGAATCATGAAAAAAAATTGGAAATAAATGTTAATAGGCTTGTTTTCAAATGAACGTAGAAATTATGTGCTATAATTATTCAATATCAAAAAAATTGACTGTTAATATGAACATGGTACGCTGCACAGAAATAAGTATATACGACAGATAGATGGAATATATAGGCAAAAAATAAATATACTGAATAAATTTGAGGTATATGTTTACATAAATGTTGACACGAATGCTAAAACATTTATGTTAACATCTATGTAGACATATATGACCATATATGTAAATATATTTATGGACAAAAAAATATAGTGTCATATAAATGTTACATGGATATTTGGCATATATATACATATATATTTCCATGCAAGCAAAATAAATTTTTATTCAGTACAAATTATTTGTGAAAAAAAAATTTGAAAAATAGTTGATCTCCTCGAGTATATTTACATACAGACGTATATGTACTCTCTAAAATTGAATGAATCACAAACACACACACATACTCACACCTACACTTCTTAGGATCCCAGAACGTCAACATTCGATGAAAATGAACTCTGAAAATCAGTTTGAAATCAATACCTTCTCTTTTCTTTAAAAGCGAGGATTGGAAGCTATCACAGATTTTTTCTAGAAACTTTTTGGGCACCTTACTCCAAATATTCCTTATATATAATACAATGGACTCACAAATAATATACCGGCATGAAAATATACGTTGGCTTACTAAAGCAGAGTAGAAACAGAATACTCACGAGTCTCATCAGCCGCGAAAATTAAAATCAAGGTTTTTTAAAAATTATTTTAACCTTTAAAATCATCGCACATAATTTTCCATGTATGCTCAAAATTTTTCTACAAAGTACGTTCTTCTATAATTAATAAATTTAATAAAATAATCGCCATTTTACAATTCACATGAGTTATTGTTAAAAATATATAACAAAAGTAAGCAAAATTTTATCTGTATAGAGCGCGTATACATAATAAATCATTATTACGCTACAACAACAACAATAGTCGTATGTGTGTAAGTGTATGCACATAGTATTTATACACATGCAAGTCCATAAAGTGATACATTAATTGTGGGTATCCAAGAAAATTCAATAGAAATTCAACTATTCCAAAATGGTCACCATCAACCTTCAATTTCATGCATTTATTGTATTATGTTTATATATCATATACATATTTCACACACATGTATCAATAAATGACCGCAACGTACACATATATCGATAAAATGATTTTGAATTAATATTGTTTGTGATGGATGGTTTTATTATAAATACCAATAGGGTCAGATAATTATTATTATTATTGTAAGTGTTATTATTCTAATTAAATGCAATGGATGTTAAGTTACAGAACTACAGTTAGCGAACATGTTTGAATTTGTCGCCACCAGTCGTAATACAATTTAATCATTCAAGTGCAAATTAACATCGCGAATCACGATATAATACGATACAAATGTATACGGATGCATAAACGATGGAAGTGTAATGATAGTAATTTCCGATACCGAAATTTCTCACACGATCACTAATTTAAACATTATCGAACTGTTTTCAGGTGGCATGGCTTCAAGTAAATACACAAACAATACTAACGATTGCTATTCACGTTATTACCAAGAACCACAGGATCTCTGTATCACATAGCGATCACAGGATATGGTACTTACATATACGAGACGTTCGTGAAAGCGATCAAGGCGATTATATGTGTCAAATAAATACTGACCCGATGATTAGCCAAGTAGGGCAGCTCAAAGTTGTAGGTATGTTTATTGGTACAAATTATTTTATTTGTGATAATTATATAGTGGGGGGGGGGGGGCAGAATGGGGCACCCGCAAATTTTATAAAAAATTTTTTTCTTGAATTTTTGAAAAAATTTAAAATATCGGCAACTGAAAAATTTTTCTATTCACTGAAAATTTAAAAAGAAAAAAAAAGATTTCGTATCCGGTCCTGGACAACTTAAATTTTCTTAATTACTCCGTTTTGCCCCCCTTCCTCCAATAAAAAGCCGAAAACTATATTATGAAAATAAAATCAAAAATTGAAATGTAAATAATAAATAAAAACATAATTATCTATTATCAGTACCTCCAGATATTCTTGATTATCCTACAAGCACGGATATGGTTGTAAGGGAGGGTAGCAATGTGACCCTACGTTGTGCAGCTTCCGGATCACCGCAACCCAATATCACGTGGAAACGTGAGTCTGGTGAACATATTGTTTTGGGAGCAAATGACGAAGGTAATTTAACATATCATGTATCATTATTATTTATTTTAGTCTCTTAATTGATATCTATTTATTACAAAATTATCAACCATTGTTTGTTTTGCGATATTAATAATTTCATTTGTTTGTTAATCTGATGCTTCAAATAATACCAAATGCAATTTCACTAAATCAACATTAAATAATAATAATAATAGTTATTATTATTATTATTATAATGATAAGATACTATTGAGGTTGGCAGTATACCAATTTCTATTATTTAACTATTCACCAGCTATCAAAGTGACTTTGGTACACGATTGTTAGTCAAGTCGAAGATTATAACTAAGAGAATTCCGATCTCAGCAAAAGTAACATCAGCAGTAGCAATAGCAGCAATGAAAGGAAGTCCACTCTGTGACTAACAAGTTGAAGGTAAATGAGAATCAAGAATTCACTGAGACACAAATTGATTTGCCGTGTCTTATCATCGTCAGGAGTAGTAGTGTTCAAACTATATCTATTGATGTGCGCACACCCTATAACTTGGCTTTTAGCAATCGGGCCTATCAAGATAGACCTTTTAATTTTATCGAATTCACTCAATCGGGTTTAAAGTCTAGTCCTTCAGATCTACAACTTGTTGCTTAAGAGCTACTCAAAAGTCATCGGAGCCTTGAATAATTGCCCCTCTTCATTCTCATTTACGTCAAACAAAAGAGACGCTTATGTTGCTTTTGCTTCTTCTTCCTCTACTCTGCTCTAAAGAGGCTGATGGAGTACTTAAGCTCTCATTGCATAATATATGCCCTTACTCAATAGACGACTCACGAATTTGAACTAAGCTTCATAATTATCTTAGTTCTCACGTTCGCTGTAAAAAATCGGGAGTGATTTCAGAGCGATTACAGGTTTTATTTAAATCCGTATTCACTCTGGCTGGAGTTTCAATACTAAAACAAATCCCTTTCAAGTGAATTTTACTCCAAAGGAGTTAAATAAATACACAGTCACCTGCTTCGAATTTACTCTGGATTTAATCCGCGTTCACTCCGAAAATTTTTTACAGTATAGAAATCGATGATTATTATTATTAATAGTCATAAAAATATTAATCCAAGCTGATTACATATTTTATGGTAAAACTAATTATACATACTCAACTTATGATGACATTGATTAATATTTACAAAATAAAATACCTCGAGATAATAAATGTGATCGTAGAAAAACGAGTGGTAGAAAATAAAATGATGTCTGTGGTTTTGTTTGATGATAAGCCACATACATCACATCTATTCTGAAAGACAGACAGACAGACAGATAGACTAAAAAGAAAACTATCATGCGACACTGAATGATAAACTATATTTGCAACTCAGAAAGTCTAGATCTACCGTGACTGACGACTATCGTGATCAAGAAAATTCACCAGACAAAAAAAATAAAATAATAACAGTAACCGTAACGGTAATGATGATAGCTGTAGCATTGTTTGGACCTATAAAAGATTCGCGTGCTCCGTTAAAATAAGAGCTATTAATTTATGTCTAAAGAATTCGTAGTACCAATAAATATCCAAGTGAGTAGCAGGCAGTACAAGCTCAGGTGTGTATTTCATAGCAGGTTTTTTGTGTTAAAGAGGTGACGACAAAGGTGCGAATCAATCAGCAACAGGGTCTCTGGACGCTGTTGCAAAGCTTCATGGTAGTTAAACACGCTATCGCGATACACACACTCAACTCAATTATCGTGTTGCGGGGTTGTGAGTTGCCATCTGATAACTCGCACTAGAGATCACTGTGCATGTACATATATATGTGATTCATTTCAGCGATTAAATTCTCACGCAACGTTGCTAAAAAAAAATTAATACTACACTTAATTATTATCTTCCTTTATCAATTAATTAAATAACACCCTAATACTCGATAATTAATTTACGAGTTATTTTCCTCTATCTTATCGAAAATTTATCTTGCGTTAAAAAAATAAACGAGTTCATACTTAAACATATTTTTTGTCCTGATAAAACTTTTCTTCTGATAACCCGAGTATTTTAATTACTGATAAACTCCGCGGTACTGTGGCTGTGATATGTAGACGTAGATATATAAGCATATATCTATTTAAAGTTCTAGATTAAATAGTTTTTACATTCATAGCATCGGAGTCACGAAGTAGTTGAGGTGTAATGTGAATAGAGTGCAATATGCAAGAAAAACTAAATGCCTTTTTTGAGCGCCCCAACGGTCCCTTTACCTCGTAACTAATTCATAACGCAGTTGAATAATAAATGTTTATCTACACCCCAATGAATTCAATGTATCTGCGGACTCAACATTCAATAAATATATGAGTATTGTAAATAAAAATAATTGCCTCACAGATTAATATAAATATGTATTACTTTAATGTAAATGTAAAACTGATAGGCAGTTTTGAATGGTAAAATAAAATTGGTTTTGACTATTAATGTTTTGATAAATATATAGTATCGTTTAACAAGAAACAATAATTAATATTAATAATGTACAACAGCTGTATCCAGTGTTAATGGATCAACATTGAACATAACGAGGGTAAATCGACTTCACATGGGAGCATATCTCTGCATAGCTTCCAACGGGGTACCACCGACTGTCAGCAAGAGAATAATGCTCATCGTTCATTGTGAGTAGTCTGTATTGACATATCTGTCCGAACTTAATAACATAAACGAGAGCTTTAATTGTCATTTGCGGTCATTGAACATCAATGAACCTCTATACTCAAATATATATGATGTACATAATCATGATAAAGTAATAATAATAATGTCAATAAAATAAAAGAGATATAAAAGACAGGAAAATAGGTTGTTTTAGTCCGATAGTCGACTGTTAATAATATTAAAAAACGTACATAACTGCTCTCCAGAGAAACATTGACGATAAAACGTATTTTTCTCTTTGTATTTATAGATATATGTTTTTACTTACTTTTTTGCCCTCTTACGCCAAATATACTGTCAGGTTTTTTATCCGCTCATTCGTTTCTTCTAAGTCCCACGGGTATCTGTCTTGAGTTTCCGGTTCATCTGAAAAAGAAGTTAAATTATTGTTCAGATGCCAATAGCACATATATATGTGTATGTGTATATGTGTGTGTAGATATGAACTGAGAAAATGAGGAAGAGAGAGAGAGAGAGAGAGGAAGTTTAATCTCAGAACAACAATAGAAGGTATTGTTTAGTTGTTGATTTATTTGTATTAATGTTACAGTTCCACCTATGATAATGGTACAAAATCAGTTGGTTGGAGCACAAGAAGGACAAAACATGACGCTTGAGTGTCACTCGGAGGCATATCCTAAGGCTATTAATTATTGGACACGTGAGAATAATTTGGTTATATCAAATGGTAAATATCCGTTATAATTTTATTGACTACTATAAGTGATTGATTATGACATAATTTAATACCCATAACTGTCAGATGTTTGTAGGTTTATTATAGTAGTGGTGGAGCGCGTTAGATTTAGTCGTACTATCGTGGTAAATTAGGACTTGTGCGTTGGTATGTCGGGGAGAGATAGAGAATCCCCATCAACACTGTGTCCTATGCAGATTAATAAATCAACCCTCTGTTAATGCGACTGACTTATACTGTAGTGTGCCTTTGTGAATATCTACGAGTATGCCTGAGTGTGTGTATGTAATCGACGAGAACCTTCGCGTGTACTTTGTGCATGGTTGATAGTTGATGCGTATACGTGTGATACATATAGTAAGTTCATTAAGGAAACTTAAAGTTTGTAGTTCAGGGCTTTTGTGCAGCTTCACCTAATTTCTGTTCTTGTTGAATACTGTTAAATTCACTCAATTTAGTTTTCAAATTTATTTTTTTTTTTACTTTTTGTTAAGTACTTTGTTCAGTTTATTATAAATCTGATTACAGAAGAATTTCTCAAAGTTTTATCTTTTAGCATTTCAATAAATTAGTAGTCGCCTTCATATTTAATGGAAATATTTTATTAGCTATCATTAGACCTAATAAATTGAATAAAGTAATTATTGATAGGTTTAAAAAAAATTTCTACTCAAAAATTAAAATCGTTTGGTATAGATTTTTAAATTGTTTTTTAATAATTTGATCTGCCCAAAATTATTCTTATATTTTTTTCATTTTAGTCTTGAATTGTATAATGAACCATTTTTTTCACTTAAATTTTCACGTAAGTCACTATAAATTTTTTCTTTAACGTTTCTCCCTTTGATTTTATTCAATGGAATTAAAATTGATCATTCTATTATTCAATTATCTTAGCAATTATGAAATGGTCTGTAAAGCGGCATTTAATATATTTAATTAGTTTTAAATTGTGAATAAAGTTAGAGCTCACTATGTGTAATGCAAAATATGAGATGATATAAATTAGATAAAATATATTAGAGATAAATATCTACTTGGCTTTATTAAGACTTTAAAAAGTAGAAAAAAAGTGCATAATAAAAGTTTTGAAAAGTAAATTTTACAATTTACGTCTTGCTGAGGTATAAAAGTGGAAATAATACGGTGCGAAACGTTAATTTCGTTTTGATGACAAAAAAGTAAAGTTAGTGTGACGCCTGTCGGGCGCATGTGCCTGCTGCCTAGAATCGTCGTCTTCCTCACTCTCCATCTTTCTTCCTCTCTTCACTTCCCTTTATCTTTATCTTTCACTATTTTTTGCCCCATTCTATGCCTGGGATCTCTACTACTTTTACTGAGTATAAAACTGAACATCCCAAGAATTACGGGTCAACTTTTTTGCCCGACATGAGTCTCGGGCTCTTTTTCCGGCGAAAATGCATTCTGGATGTGGATTGTATCCACCAAGTCTGACGTTGTTATTGCGACCCGATTAAACAAGAGCGTAGCTTTTATCATAACAATAAATAAATATATAACAAAAGAACTATGACAAATCCAAAAACAACTGGATTTTAAAAATACTTTAGAAAAAGTATATTTTCAATTACGAAAATAATTATTTTATTTAAAATTATAATTATTTTTAATTTATGCAAGCAATCATTTTTTTTATGCAAAGAAGGTGATTAAGTGTGATATAAATGTAAATATATAATTAATGAGTTTAAACAATAAGTTTACTCTCATAAGTGAAATTGCTTTGTCACCTTCGTTAAAATTTATATATTTTTTTTTATATATATGGGGCATTCCACGCCAAATCGGACGGTTTCAAAATTTATTTTTCCGATTTTCTTAATTTTTGGGTATTTTTTAGTACCCCTCAAAAGAGGCTTCCTGGTAAATTTTGAGATTTTTTTGATCAATGGTTTAAAAACTATCGAATTTTAGAAAAAACCGCTCTTTTTATGGTTTTTTGATCATAACTTTCGTAATAATGGTCGAAATTCAATGTTTTTTTTTTCAAAATTTTTGTTTTTAGATGGCCTTTAAAGAAAAAAATACAAAACAAATATACGAAATGATTTTAATCGCGATTTTTGAATTTTAAGTTTTCAACTGTGTTTTTAAAAAGATGCATCCTTCGATTTCCTTGAAAATTTTCTATTTTAAACTTCTATCCATTCTGCAACTTTTAAGCCCGGTCCGGTAGTGGGCCTTCCATAATTACTAGTTTTTTCGATTTTTGAAAATTTGAAATAATTTTTTCGCTATAAATGATTATCAGTTCCGATTTTTGACACTGTATACTTGTTTTTTTTGCATATTATAAATTGATTTCAATATTTTTTGGTTTTGAGTAGGGATTTAAAAGCAGTAAGTAAAAGTTAATGCTATTTATGAGCAGTTATAATGAATGTTTTTATTTATTAAGAAGCAACTATTTCGAAGCAAAAGAAACATTAGATTTGCTATAAATTACAGCTAAGACCATTACAGGAGCTCAAAAATTCAATATAATTATTCGAAAACGCGTAAAGCATGAAACGTTTTTAATTATTTCCGGGTTTTTTCGAAAATTTAATATTAACGATTATTTCATGCTTTGCGCGTTTTCGAATAATTATATTGAATTTTTGAGCTCCTGTAATGGTCTTAGCTGTAATTTATAGCAAATCTAATGTTTCTTTTGCTTCGAAATAGTTGCTTCTTAATAAATAAAAACATTTATTATAACTGCTCATAAATAGCATTAACTTTTACTTACTGCTTTTAAATCCCTACTCAAAACCAAAAAATATTGAAATCAATTTATAATATGCAAAAAAAACAAGTATACAGTGTCAAAAATCGGAACTGATAATCATTTATAGCGAAAAAAAATTATTTCAAATTTTCAAAAATCGAAAAAAATAGTAATTATGGAAGGCCCACTACCGGACCGGGCTTAAAAGTTGCAGAATGGATAGAAGTTTAAAATAGAAAATTTTCAAGGAAATCGAAGGATGCATCTTTTTTTAAAAACACAGTTGAAAACTTAAAATTCAGAAATCGCGATTAAAATCATTTCGTATATTTGTTTTGTATTTTTTTCTTTAAAGGCCATCTAAAAACAAAAATTTTGAAAAAAAAACATTGAATTTCGACCATTATTACGAAAGTTATGATCAAAAAACCATAAAAAGAGCGGTTTTTTCTAAAATTCGATAGTTTTTAAACCATTGATCAAAAAAATCTCAAAATTTACCAGGAAGCCTCTTTTGAGGGGTACTAAAAAATACCTAAAAATTAAGAAAATCGGAAAAATAAATTTTGAAACCGTCCGATTTGGCGTGGAATGCCCCATATATATGAGAGGAATAAGACTATAATTTATACCGAAAAGTATGTCACGAGTGCAAAAGATGATAAATGAAAATAATTGACTTAGAAGGTGAATGATATGATATTTTAACAAATATATAGAATATATAGATGTATAGATATATGGATACGTATGAGAATTTTAGACCTTTTGAAATGAATAAGTGAATGTAAGAGAGTAACTTATGGCGAAAACTTACTTACTTGAAAAATATATACGTATAATTTCTTTGGAAAGAGTTTTCTGTAGAGCACAGAAGTAGAGAGGAGCAGCAGTCGTATTCTTAGGAAACCTAGTCAACCTGATGCGACGACAGAGACCGTGCTTAGATCGTAGTTCAACGTCGTTAAACTTTTTCATCTTCTTTTCAAACTCTAAGCCGATGAAAGTTTTTCTTCCGCTCACCAGAATCCAACCGCCACTACATAAATGCATTTTTCTGTTGAAACTCTTTCGTTTTCTTCTGTTCAACTTTACTTGTATATCTATAAACTCTTATATCCATATATATAAATATATTCTTTTCTTTATTTATTCACCCCAAAAATTATCATTTGAATTAAATTACATTTTTATATTATTTTCTCCATAAGTTTTCTTTTACTTTTTATTTATTATCAATTTTTATTATTTTTATTTAACAAAACTTGATAATTAATTTTATACGTATTTTATTTTACCGAAATTATTTTTGTTGTAAAATTTATCTAACGTTGCATCACAAATCTAAATTAGTTTCAGTAGATCTGATTAGCTCAATCCCGGGTCATAATATCTAGCCTCACCAAACCTCAATCTAGCCTCATCAAACCCAAGTAAGCCTCAATCAAGCCTCACTTAGCTAAAAAAACATTTTGAGCCTCAAATAATGCTCATAGAGCCTCAATGAGCCTCAAATGATGCTCAAAGCGCCTCAATGAGCCTCAAATAATATTTATCGAATTTAATTTATATTTGAACGAACTCGTAAAATTATTATTATTTGAGATTCATTGAGGCGCTTTGAGCATCATTTCAGGCTCATTGAGGCTCTATGAGCATTATTTGAGGCTCAAAATACTTTTTTAGCTAAGTGAGACTTGATTGAGGCTTACTTAGGTTTAATGAGGCTAGATTGAGGTTCGATAAGGCTAGATATTATGACCCGGGATGTCTTCACATAATGAAAAAGTATTTATTTATTCAGAGATGATACGGAAATTAATATAATTTTCATAGATTATTCCGGAAAAAATAAATTATCATTTGCGAATAAAATTTCAGTATATAATATTTATGACTCGGTTATTTTTTACAAGAGCTTTGTTATGAAGTAATTGGAATGTATCTTTTTTTACTCACAGATTTTCCATGTGAATTTATAAAAGAATTTCGGGTTGCAACGTGCAGTAAAATAAAAAAAAAATAACGGTCTGTATAATTGACTACTTTGAATGACTTTTGAGTATTCCGTAATATAATTTTTATTTTATGTTAGATTATATAAAATTTTCAACCGAGACCTAGAATTTATGCAATGTAGTAATAATATCGGTTCTTGCACATATAGTCTCATTAAAATTATTTTATTTTCTTAATAAAATTAATTGGAAATTATTTGAATTCCGTGAGAAACGAAAAAAGTTGACCGATTTACCAGTGATAACATTATTTCTGCCTCAGGAATTTCATGCACGTATTTGTTCTGAAATTCAGTGAGTAGTCTCGTGTAAGCAGAAAGTTCTCTTTCGTTCAAACCCCTCATCGATTCGGTGCTTGATGTAATATATTTTTCACGTGATTCTACGATTCTACGAAAGCGATTCTTTCTTTTTATTTCTTTTATTATATATCTAAGATTTCCTATTTTCGGCTCAACAAAAAATCTAATAAATAACATTAAAGTATGAAATCGAAAAGAAAAATCTAATCAAGCCCACAGAAAAATTACTGACAGTTCTTGAAAATATTCTTTTTTACTTTTTCAGAAAAAATTTTTCTCGAAAATATTAAATGTGTTTTTTTTCCAGATGAAAAATATGAGTCGTCGTATACAGATAGTCTGCAAATGGACGCGTACAAAGTTCATATGAAATTAACAATAAAAAAAGTGGAATTATCGGACTACGGATCATACAAATGTATCTCGAAAAATTCGCTTGGCAGCACAGATGGCACTATAAAACTCTATCGTACGTATACTTTTATCTTTATTAATAGCAAATATTTAATTATAAATATTATTCCTTTACTTTCATCTTGTCATTAAAAACTATTGAGATAAATTTTCTTTTCATCTCTGAAAACGTTTACCCGACATTGCTTTGATTGCACAAATATTTCACGTAGAATACGTCCGTTTACTAAGTAAATAGATCCATTTGTATCTCTCATTCGTTACTCATTTGTAGAATAAAACGATAATCCGATTGAAAATGCCATTCGCTCAGGTGAAATTACCCGTGGGGTTTATAGTCGAATTTAAAAGTAAAAGGCCTTTACTTTTCTCTACCTATACACTGTACTCTAAATACGATCAATTTTTCTACCGACTTTTATACCTACTTTTTTTTATCAAATAGACTAACTCACTCACTATCTTTCTCTCTTCTTCCTTTGACTCTTTACTAGAAGAAGCGATAGTGATGTTAGTTGTAAAATGTATCAGTCCAATAACGATCACAACTTTCAATTGAACTGTATACTATAAAAAAAAATAATAAAACTAGTTGTAAAAAAAAGTTGATACTAATCTTTTTCTTACTTTCGACATCTCATACGACTTAAGTTTTCAGTCACGTTTTAAAGTTGTTCTTTAGATAATAAATTTATAAAGAAAAAAAAAATTAAGTAAAATCAGTCGTTAATTTTGTTAAAAAAAAAAGTTAAATTCATTATTTATAAAAATTTTCTCAACTCATAACTCAGTAGTGTGAGGTAAAAAATGAAAGTGATTAAATTTGAGCCATTGATATTTTTACAAAATTTCATTTCACTAATTTCAACAGTATTTTAGTCAAAAATTTGAATTAAACTCTTTTAGCTCTTTGATCGCTGACTATTTAACAGTATTGACTTGTAGTATTTATGTAGTTGATGTACACTTCAATTTATTTCACGTCCTTTATAAATACGTTCCGACCGAGTCAATCAATAAGTAATTTTTAAACAGGCAACCAACACACACTTATTTACTTAATAAATAAAAAACATTGTTTTATTTAAATTAAAACTTTTTATATTTATAATTCAGACCTTTAATTTATATTAGAGTAACTCGGGTAAAAAAAGATAGCATTTTAGTAAAAAAAAAATTTTTTTTATCAGTGTTTGGTATTTGAGTTATTTTCTTAATTTATAGGGACCCACAGAACGAGACTCTGAGGTAAAATTAGTCATTGCAAAAAAAAGAATTTTTTTTTCTTTCGATTCTCCATATTTTCAGGTGATATCTCTGCTAAGAAATTCTTTAAATAAAAAAACTTTTTTAATAAAAAACTTGGAATGGCCGCTATCTGGGCTAACTGAGTTAACCTGCCCATCCTCTCTGGACATAATAAATAATTATCACCTTTAGCCTCAGGCTTCCACACTTTGTTAATTAATTTTGATGATTGAAATTAATTAATAACAAATAAAAAAAAATACCGTACTAGTAATTAAAATCAACAGAAAAAAAATTCAGTTCGAAATCGTTAAAAAAATATAATTGCAAACATTAATATACCTATATAGATGTATATAGTAGCAGTTATGTTATAAAGGTACCGAGATGTGAAACGAAAAAAAATAACTGGCTCTACGCCAACAGCCGATTCTGGACGTGGAATTTCTTAAAACAGAAATAGCTCAAGTGAAACGTATAAATCGTTATTATAATTTAACGGAGCAAGATCCTTTGTAAACTTATATAAATCGGGCAACTAATTTCGTAAAGTTTCGTCGTCATAGTGAGTAAGTATATTGAGTTAATTTTGAGATAGCAACAGCTGGTTGTACAAGCATTGGCTGATACACAATGACACATTGTTCATCCACTTCAGAGTTACTAGTACGGTCTAGTCTAGTAAAATCTAGTCTAGACTCTTATATGTCGATACAAATTTTTTAAGCTTTTCATTATTGTCGATACGTGTTGTCATTTTTTTTTTTATTTATTTACAGTGCTCTCGTTATTGTCAGGTCAAATACACTTTATATATATATTTATATTTATATCCAACATGTAAGAGAATGTATGTCGAAAAATATAAAGGAGATGTCAAGAAAATGTCAACATGTTATGAAGCCTTAAATAGGCTTGTTTACTTTATTTCTGATAAAATTAAAAGATTACTATTTTTTAAATGATATTTATAACTTAATTACACTACGATTTATTGACTCCTTATATAAATAAGGCATTAAAGAGACCGCTATCTTTTCTGTGGCTTTGTGATTTTTTGTTATTTGATATTCAAGTAATTTGTAATTTACGACTGAAAGATTATCAATTTCTGAGTATCTTGGATGCTGGCTAAATGCCCGATAGTTAATTTAGATGAAGTGATGGTTTTAAGATGAAATTTAAATTCAGAGGATCGATGCGATGGATTATTTGCGGTACCCCTTTATAGTAGATTAGATTAAATAAAAACTCATTCATAAAGGGAAAAATGTTTGAAAGACTTTTGGATATATATATATTTGTTTCCTAATTTGAGTCGAATTATTCATCATCATTTTTTATGAGGCTCGGAAAATTTTCCAAGAAATAAATCATAGCTTTGCTGAGCTTGAATCCGCCATTTTGTTTTCTTTATGCAATTTAAATAGAAAGATTTTGGCCACTTGGATTGAATTTCGAGATAGATGTATCTAAAAACCGCGAAAACACTATTTTCGGTGAATTTCACAGTATAAATTTTTTCGTACCAACTTCTTCCATAACATGATCGAAATCTACAAGGAGAAAAATGTCGGCTCAAAACCTACCAATTTTTATTATGTTGTCGACCAAACTTGAAACAGGAAGGAAAGCATCCAAAAACTTATTATGCTCATACGAAAAATTATTATGCTGTATCATAATACTTACTACGCACGAGACACTTATCGATAAGATTTAATAACAAATACTTCCATACATTATAATAGTTGTGATGCGACACAATAACCCGGGTCATAATATCTATCCTCATCGAACCTCAATCTAGCCTCATCTAACTCAAGTAAGCCTCAATCAAGCCTCACTTAGCTAAAAAAGTATTTTGAGCCTCAAATGATGCTCACAGATCCTCAATAAGCCTCGATTAGCCTCAAATGGACCTAGTCTCGACTCAATGAATCTCAAATAATAATAATTTTACGAGTTCGATCAAATATAAATTAAATTCGATTAGTATCATTTGAGGCTCATTGAGGCGCTTTAAGCATCATTTGAGGCTCAAAATGCTTTTTTAGCTAAGTGAGGCTTGAATGAGGCTTACTTGGATTTAATGAGGCTAGATTGAGGTTCGATGAGGTTAGATATTATGACCCGGGAATTTTTCATAAGAGCATAATAATTTTTTGGATGCTTTCCTTCCTGTTTCAAGTTTGGTCGGCATAATAAAAATTGGTAAGTTAATATTTCGAGCCAACATTCTTCTTCATGTATGTCTATAACTTAGAAAAATAAATATTGAGTAAAAAATCATAATAATTAAGAAAATTTTGTCCAATTGGGTTTGAATTGAACAAAAATGATGTCAAATATTTTTTATTCCTAAATTTCAAATCCCTTGAATTCTCATGCATTAATGGATGTTTCTTTAAAAAGACATTTAAAAATCGATTTATCTGACAAGATTTAGTTAAAAGAAAAATGGACAGTCGATAAGATATATGGGGCAAGAAAGTGCACCGATTTAGTCGCTTTTTTCCTCGGTCCGTTCGTTCATTCGTTCGTTAGTTTTTCTTTCTTATTTTGTGTTCGTTTGTCAAAGCTATTTCCAAAGAATACCTATACCCCGCACCAGTAAGTTGCCTAAGTAAAAAGTACTACCGTGCGATTGTCAGAATCAAACCGCTGAAAAATGCATCCAATGCAAAATCAGATCGTGAGTTTTCTTTCCTTTCTATTATCCACGATAAAGCGTACGCGGTTTTAGTTTGTCGTATTTTAACATATATAAGCCAGAGATAAAGGAAAAGATAAATTATATAGACGAGTGGAGATGAAAGCTTTGATAGACGAGAATTTAAACATTTATTTGATGTTTAGCAAATGTTATATGTCATGATAAATAAATATATTAATTATTCAAACATTTTGTTTTATTTTTAAAATTATTTAATTCAAATTATTTTCAAAGATTCGCTTGGTCGTCAAAGTTTAGTATTTGTATTGATATATTCCATTGCTTTAATAAATTATCTCGTGTTCAATGCATCAGCAATTTGTTTTAGAATAGGAAATGTTGGGTGAACAGTTTCTCTGAATAGTTAACGGATCAGAGAGAAGGCAATGACACTACTGCACCTATTCATTGTTGTAGGTACTAGTCCTATTTTCAATTCAGCATTAAATAGACAAGTGGCAAGTTGTGAGAGGGCATATCAAACTTTACAATACTCACACAGTCTTTCTCTTTCTCTTCCTCCTTTCCCTTTTCTCTCTCTCTCTTATCTAGCCAACTACACTAAGTTTACCAAAGTTTGTACAGCTTGACAATCTACTAATATTACTCTAGTATTAAATCTTTGAAACTATAAACACGATATTTTACTATTGTAAATTCAACCATTAGCTATAAATAAACCCTCAAAAATCGGCTGTTCTTTAAGGAGGGTCTGTAATAATTTTTCTCCTCACAAAAGAAGTTTTTCTTTTAAACGAAACCTCTAAACGCAAAATTAAGAACGAAGCTCGACGTATTGTCCGACAATCTAGCAAACATGGTTTCATTTTTTTTAAATTTTCATTTGTTGAGGAGAAAAACGAGGACAAAGTTTCCATTTACTGCGCAACTGCAACAAGGATAGTACCTTTCTTTGACGAGTGTGATAGAGAAAAAAGTTCAGACCTCTCTTAAAGGGATTTGAAAATTTAAAAAAATCCTTTTTTTTTGTAATTTTATTTGTAATCACAATTTTTCTTACAATTATTAAATCACATCTAATAAATACTTTGTAAAAAAGCCAGAGTTCAATCAAAGTTTTCCTGGGGAAAAAAAAAATTGTAAAAATGTCAGACACTGGAAACCAAGAAACTGATTTTTAAAAATTAAATAATTTATTCTCTTCTTAAGGTTTAAGTCTAGTTTAAGTATTGGATTATAAATATTTGCTTAAAATTTTTTACACTATTTATTAAAATTAAAAAAAAAAATTAATATTTGTTGAGTTTTTGAAAAATGGAATTACAAAAAAAATATTATTTTTCTATTATTAGACTCATCCCTTTTTTAAAATTAACTTTGAAGTTTTTTATTGTGTATTAATAAATAATTATTTTTTTCAAGGGATTGAAACACCAACGACACTACCAGAACCGTCAACAACTACCCCAGTACCGCCTACAGTAGTCAGAGGTAAATAAAAAAGGTTCAAACAAAAAAAATTATAAATAAAATAAATGATATACTGATTTAATTTATCGTTACAGTGGAAAGTAAACCGAAACCACGTCAAAAAGTATCTCCAACAGTTGTGTCGAATTTCAATGAAATAGTTGATGCATCAAAAATATCCGAGAGTGAAAAACGTGGTAATCTGACTTCCTTTTATGTAAATTTTAAAAATAAATATAAGTATAATAAACTCATAGATAAATGCTAAGGTATTGTTATCGTGACTGTGAAAGCTATAAGTTGCAAATAGACTATATTAGTTCACTAAATTTATAATTCGTCAAAGTAACTTCTAATAAAAGTTCAAATGTACTCGCATGAATATACTGAAACTAAGAGTAACAATTCGAAAATTAAATTACATTTGGTAACACTCCACACAGTTACTATCGCTTGGTATAAGGATGTAAAAGCTTATACGAGTCACGGGGAATTTTGTTGAAATTAAGGGGTTTGAGTCGTGAATTTGTCAGCCCGAAATCTAAATTCGTATCGCATACAGTTGCAGTAAGCATCGCTTAACTAAGTTGTAACAAATGTATACATGCACATTAATATATATATATATATATATATATATATATATGTATATCAATGTACATATACGTGTAATTTTTTTTTCACGACGATTTAACACCACCAAATTTCATCACCTACACCGGTGTGAATTCATTCCAACGCCACACACGGAAAGAAAATTCCACTAAAATTTACGATGTTAGCATCGTCATCGTGGACTAGACTTTCATTGGCATCAATTTTGAAATAAGACATTAAAAAATTTACGTGCACGATGTTAAATTGAGTATTTTTAACACCACACGGAAAAAAAATATTGTGCTCACCACTCAACGGTATCGTGATATTCACTCTCCTCGGTTGGTTAGTCGTTGTATACGGAAAGTCTTGGTCTATTGGATCGTGATTATCACGATCCAGGCGGATCCCGAAATCATAAGATCATTTGAGGAAGTCATAAAAACATTTGAGGTTAAAATAGATGAATTTTTAAATTTAACTTCATTATAATTTTATTTTTAGTTGGAATTAATAATTACATGTTAATAATTCTAATAAGCGCAATAAAAAATTATTATTTAATATGAAGAAATGTAATCAAGTAATAGAATATACGTAAGTAATTGATGTAAATTTTTTATTAAATAATTTGGTTATGAGTGGTGGCGCTTGAGAAGTAGATCGCGATAATCACGATCCGTTTTGGTATGATATGGATACGTTAACTGACGATCACTATACATTTAAGTATATTCACAATCCGTAGGATCATTATAATAAGTATCTAGTGTTTCATTCATATTGATATATATATATATCGTGAAAATCAAGTAACAATTTAGTACTAATCACGATACAACTGTCGCTCTCCGTTGGTGAGCGATAAGCGCAATATTTTTTTTTCCGTGGACTCTTTTTATACAGTGTATGATTAAGGTAAAGACCCAGTACCCGATTACTTATGTATTTGTAAAGCGATATTTACTAAATTTTACTAAATATAGATATTGAAATATATGGAGTAATCAGGAATTAAGCCTTTTACCTCAAATAATAATTGAATAATAATAATAAGGAATTGAAATCGTTGATAGAGATGGGTTTGTTAATAATTTTTTATTCAAAATTGACAAAATCACATCTTGTTCATTCAGGTCAAAAAGTGGTCGAAATATTTCCGCACCAGCTTGATTGTAGACGTTATCGAGTTTAATCTAAAAATTTAGCTTTAAATGTAAAAATTAATTTAGACAAGTTGAGTTGATCTGTTGTATTGTTACTGAAACAAAACTGTTTGTGACTTTACCAAAAAAATTTGTTACTTTAACGTACTAGTAACTGGTTTATCAAATGTTTTGTTGTCGCAATAAAGTCGTTGCTACTATAAAGAATTATTTGTTACCCGTAAATCGTTGAAAAAAAAAAATCGTTTGTTGAATCGGTCCATTTGTTCTTTAGTGACCGTGTACCAGATTGAAAATATAGTTTTCAGAAAAACGCGATCGAAGACATCAGACGACACATAAAAGGGCGCTTAGTTTAAAAGTCGGCAAAAAAATGTTTAGATTTACAAAGGGTTAATTTTTGTATTATTTAGATCTAAAAAAAGTTACGGAAATCTACGCTACGAAGGGAACTTAATATCTATATTTAGTAAATATAGATATACAAATACATGAGTCATCGGATATACTAGTTCCCTACTCGAGTACTAGGTTTCTTACCTTACACACAGATAAATTTTTAGTAAAGATTACCTCAAAGATATGATACTGTAAGGGCTTGTAGAAAATATTAAAAAATTTTCCATGCACATTGAAAAATATATTACTTAATAGCACGTAAATGAAGTGAAATTTCTACTAACAGTATCGTAAAAATTTAGTTACTGTCTAGGTGTCATTACGGTATCAAATTTTATGGATAATTTTTACTAAAAATTATCTGCGTGAATCAAAATGTAGTCTATTAATTATTTATATTTATATTTTTTTTACATATGAAATATATCAGATAATATTTATTGACTAATTTAAAATTTAATTTAATCAGGTGCCCAATTACGTGAAAGACCGAAGACAAACGCCAAGAGCGGGAGAAAAAAAAGTGACGACAGGTCACAACAAACAGACGAAGCAGCGCGATCAATGTCTTCGAGAAGCGCCGGTATCTTATCAATTACACGCTCTAATTTTGCTTTACTCACTATCACATTAACTGCATTTTTATAATTATTATAAAAATAAATATTAGCAATATAATTTATAAATTTTTTTAAAAATTACGTCTTTTAAATGATTGAACTACATGTTTAATTGATTTTATTTTCATGTAAGTAATTAATTAATTGATTGGTTAATTAATTATTTATTATTGACTGTTGAAGAAAGTAGCTTGTACATTCCGCACAATAAAAATAAATATATATCTCTGTACATATTATTGGTGTGAGTGATAGTTAAGGTAATATGAACATAATAATTGTATGTAATATGATCAAAATAAAAGTATTTTGTAAATAGGTAATAAACTAATTAATAATCATATTTTAATTAATAAGTAATCGTTATATCTGTAAATATGGATCGTTCATTAATTGTTATCAGGGATAATGAATGTTGTGTGATTTTACAGAAATAATAATAATAACAGTAAGAAAAAAAATGTTGCTTTAGTTTTAAGTATGTATTGACTGTACATATAATTATGTACATATATATGTATATTATATATTAATTAAATGAGTATCCGTAATCACATTAATAAATATAATTTTGTATGTAAAAAAAATTTTTATTGAAAGTTAAATGTGTAAACTATAGTTTAAATGGTTGTTAAATTATTTAATTAAGTAAAAAATTATAATTATAATTTTAATAATTAAATGATAGAATTTTTGTTATGTATTTGGTTAAGTTGTCACGTGTTCTAATAAACTCAAAAAATATTATTTATACTAACGAATGTTTTATTGTGATAAGAGCGATTGGATAAGTGAAAATTGGTTAAATTTTAATTGTACTATTAGGAGTCTCCCCTGATTAAGAAAAATTATTTGGAATAATAAAATAGTATATTGTGTGACAAGGGATGAAACAAGACGATTTCAGACTAGGGTGAGGTTGGCTGACATCACCCGCAGTCTGAAATCGTGTTTTATCCTGAGTCACACGCTATATTTTTCATGATTACCTGTATCGGAACTTGAAGATTCAGTGTCAGCAGCCAGTAAGAAACAAGTTAATTTCAAGCCAATGATGCGGAGAACTGTTAGAGAATGAGCACTATGTGATTTACAGTCACTTATTAAATAGTAAATAGTGCAAGAATATTATTTTCACTCATTTTTTAGTAATCTTATTCGGTTAATTAAAACTGTCACTTAAAAAATGGAATGAGTAAGCTGAAGTGACAAATAAACAAATGAGAGTAATAAGGCTGCAAATGAACATTAAATATATCTAACACTGGGAAGAAACACGCATGTTTCTGCCCGCTGTCAAGGGAATTGTGAATTACGAATTCGCTAGCAGTTGTTTGCAGCATCGGCTTGAAATTAGCTTGTTTCGACGGGCTGTAGAAACACTGAAACTTCAAGTTTCGATGCTGGTATCATGAAAAACAATTTTAATCGACTAATATATAAATATACACTTAACATGGAGTAAATCATTTTTCTTAATTAGGGTCATTATTTTTATACAAAAACACTGCGTCACTGCTTAATCGATAGCTTTGAAAATTAGGTTTAATTTTTTTAAATTCTTTGGTACACAGAAAAAAAAAAATTCTTGGTTGAAGGTAAATATTCTTAATTCAAGAAAATTTTTTTGGAGACCTAAACTTTCTCAGATAAAGTAGTAATTTTATCTGACCAAGATAAATTCTCTTAGCTCAAGAAAATCTTGACTTGGTTCCCGAAAACGGTGGTCTTCAAGAATATTTTCTTGACTCAAGATAACTTTTTTTTCTGTGTATAAAAAGAAAAGTATGAACATTTATTTACTTAAGTGATCGATTATTAGTTCATTCTATTTTATTTCTTACAATTGTCATATATTTTTTTTTAAATATTAGACAAGTCTAATTTCAATCAAGAATTTTTAAAATATATATGTGAACTGGATATTTTGACGTAAAAAACAATTTTTTATTGAAGAAGTATTCAAAATAATTCTTTTAGTAAATTATATATTAAGGAGAAAGACCTACCCGATCAGGGAACTTGTACTCGATCACTGCATGTGTTTGTATATTTATATTTACTAAATATAGATATACAAATCCATGAGTGTCCGGGTGCTTATTCCCTGACCGAACTGGGCCTCTTCCTTGTAATAAAAAAAATTGACTAATCAAAAAAAATAAAAAACGATGCTTCTAATAATAGAAAATGAATAAAATTTAAAAAGCTTTGATTTTTATCATTCAAATAAATCTACTACACGATAGATGGCAGAGTTATAAAATCAATTGGTACTGCAGTAATCTGTAATAATGAGTTTGATATAAAGATGACAATATTAATGTCTATTCCATCAAAATTCTTTTTTAAAATGAATAAATTGTGTCGAAAGTTTTCTAAAATTTCTGTAAAAGTAACAATCTAATATCTAAATAACCACCTAAATATGCATCTAATATACATATAAGGTCAGGCCTCGTTATAATACTACGCGTTATAAGACTCTTCCTTTCAATTTGTTAAAATTCATTTGAAAAGCTCTTTCACTAGCAACTCAATGAAAATTTTACGCCGAAACCTCGCTATAAGACTAACGAATAGTACGACTAAAATCGAGAGGAAGTGTACATACATATAAACTGAGGATTAACTAATTTATATTCATAAAGAATACTTAAAATTTCGTCCTTTCACGTAATTAATTGAGAGAAAAGAACGACAAAATTCTGTTTATTTATAATTATACATAAAATAGATTCACGATATGATAGAGCAGTTGAACCAAATGCATAAATAAAACAAAAAACGGTAATAGTCTTACAGCGAAACTTGGGCGCAAACACTATTAAAACACAATAATGAGGGAACCTTAATTCTAAAAATTTTTTTTCCTACTGCCTCGAATTAGTCTTATAACGAGGTCCGGTTGTATATATGTGTGAATCCACGATCAATTAAAAATTGGAATGTAAATATTACGAGTTAAAAAAGAAATGAATTATGTATTAATTTATTGGTGCAATTAAAATATTTTTACAAATATATAATATATATGAGTAAAATAATTATTTGCTAACACTAAAAATGTCAATCTAATATTTAAGAATGATAGAATAAAAAAATAATTCGTCGGATAAATACTTTTTAAGTTTATATTGTAAAAGTTTAAATCAAGTATGTAATATCATAAATGTTATATTTGACAGTAAGTTGAATCCTCAGTCAATTACTGATACTCTTAATGATGAAAAATATTTTAACTGCATCAACTACTGATTCTAGTTCTTTTATCAGTTTATTAGAACATCTGTAATTAAATATTGGAGTAAATTATATCTACTTACGTTAAAAATAACTGCACTTGACTTAATTATCGAGTGCTGAAAAATTTTTTATCGAAAAAAATAATTGATAGTATAAAAAACATATTTGTTATATATTTTATGTACGCGGTTACTCATTTGTCAGTTTTGTAAATAAAGTGGAGAATTTACCCAACGGAGTATTTAATAAATGAAATAAATAAGTTAATAAAATGAGTCTTGATTGAAATAATTAGTTATAATTATAATATATCAAAGGCTTTTAAAAAAAACCAAAAAATTTTTAACACCTGCAAAAAAAAAAAAAAAATACTAGTACTAGAAAAAAAGTAGATTGTAAAATATTTTTTTCAATGATCAATAAAATAATTTACTGTAATGTTTATTGTACATTAATATATTTAAGAAAAAAATATATAAACGTAGATATATTAATATTTAATTTAATTATGACTCAATTTAATTATTAATTCGGCAAAGTATTGTCAGTGTATTCGATCTTTATCAGGCTCTATAGTTAAAATTCTAATATGATATAATTTTATACATTTGAAAATATATGTAGAAAATTTTGAGTAAAAATTACGAAAATTTACTGAGTTACAGTTATTTTAGTGAGAGTACCGGTACTACAATATCCAAACTATTAGAGAAAGTCTTTGTGTTTTTTTTTTTACAATAAATATCATTCTAAATTATAATAAAATAAAATGATTCCGGCTCAAAATAAATACGTGCGGATTTTTGAACTAAATTATAATTTTGAATTAATACTATTTTAAATTGCTAATCAAAATTCTAATTCCAACTAATTCGGCATCATTTATCAGATCAGCAAGCGTTACTGCTATTAAATTATATTAAATTAGCCCGGGTCATAATATCAAGCCTCATCGAACCTCAATCTAACCTCATTAAACCCAAGTAAGCCTCAATCAAGCCTCACTAAGCTAAAAAAGTATTTTGAGCCTCAAATAATGCTCATAGAGCCTCAATGAGTCTCAAATGATGCTCAAAGCGCCTCAATGAATCTCAAATAATAATAATTTTACGAGTTCGATCAAATATAAATTAAATTCGATTAATATTATTTGAGGCTCATTGAGGCGCTTTGAGCATCATTTAAGGCTCATTGAGGCTCTATGAGCATTATTTGAGGCTCAAAATACTTTTTTAGCTAAGTGAGGCTTGATTGAGGCTTACTTGAGTTTAATGAGGCTAGATTGAGGTTTGATGAGGCTTGATATTATGACCCGGGAGAGTACTGTCAAAATACCAAAGAATTATTAATTAACAACTTCACTGTAAAAAATCACCGGGGTAAGTCCAAGCGGTGTAGGTGTTAAAATCAGCGGTGTTAAATTTCAACACCGAAAGCGGTGTAAAAATAACGCCGCCGCCAGTGTAAATATTCTAGACCGGTGTTAAAATAACGCCACCTCCGGTGTAGATATTCTTTACGGGGGTTGAAATATTTTATTTTATGAATATTTTTACTTTCTCGATCACTATACTTGTTAATAAATGATATTTTTTGTTAATTTTCATAAAGAACTGACATTTTTTGTGTTTTATAATCTTTAAAGTTGATTCTCCAAGCAGACGCAGTTTACCCTGCTTTTACACCGGTTCTACTCCGTTTTTACACCGGTTACCCCACTTTAACACCGGTATTTTTAACACCGGTGAATTACTCCTCCTACACCGGTGTAATTTCATTTTTACACCTCGCGGAGTTAAAATGAGTCCATTTTTAACACTGCTCTTTTTACAGTGTTTAGTTCATTTTACTTTTTTTTGTTTTCCTACATCTATTTTTTTCATTTAGTTCAATAAAAAAATATTAATGTCGAACAATTAAAATTCTAGTGACCCAAAAAAAAAAAAGATGTTTTCAGTACCCAAAAAATGTGAGCTTAAAATAGCTGCCTTGCATATTTTAATAATTTGAGGCAATGAAAATTTAATTGACGTTTTCATAGGGTTAATTATTTTAGTAGATATGCAAAGTAAAGTGAGGGTTACAGCGAATTGGTATTATAATATCGTGTAAAATGGATTATTAATTCAGACACCTTCGACTTTAATATACTAGCACAGTATACATATATATGAAAAAAATAATAATAAAAAGCGTGTATACACTGCATTAAGGATGAAGATAATTCTTTCAAAATTACTACCCTCAGACGATTAAATTTCAAAATCCTATTTATTCAATAAAATTAATTAAATTATTTCCATAATTACAAAACTAAGTACTACATATACACTAGACGGTGAGTTATTTTATTATTTATTTTTTATTCAATTAATATAATTAACGTAATCATTAGATACTATTATAATTACTCTTATACGTTTCTGTCATTAATATATATTTTAATAGCGTATATATTTTTTCTCTTATCACTTAAATTCTTTTTACATGTAATCATAAAAATATTGTCGGGTGAATTTTCCAAGAGGCCGATGAAGTCAATTTTTTTATCGTTCAATTAAATGTACGTCATATATATTTTTTTCTTATATACATTTTTAAATGCAATTGGTTGTACAAATATAATGTGCAATATGTTTTTTTTTTTTACATCACTCAGGCGCAATACATGCAAATTAAGTAGCATTGATATCTCTTACATTTTTAGTTTAACTACTAGTATATATTAAACTCTTCAACGGACAAAAGAACTTTTTTTAAACTTTAATCTATTTTCCAAAATAAAATTTTTCAAATTTAATATATTCAATACTTTTCTTTAGAGATATTTAAGATAAATTTTTTTCATCAATTTTCATAAGTCCGTAAAGAGATTTGATAAATCATTTATATATATATATATATTAATTTGCACTAATTACTCTTTTGTTAACATACAAATACAAATTTTATGATAAGGATATTGTTTTATTATAATATTCAAAAAGCATAAAAAAAATAATTTTATTCATTGACATGCGTTTTAATAAAACAATTATGTACCCAACTGGGTCAAAAAAATAACTTGGCCGATTTTTTAGACTTACTTTTGACTTAATTAACTTGATTTTGACTGCTGTAATTTTTTTGACGCGCATTTGGCTCAACTAATTTAATTTTGGCTCCACTTACTTTTTTTTAACTTCAAAATTAAACTCAGGTTGACTTGGATTTGACTCTAATGACAAATTTAAGTCAACTAAGTCAAACTTGAGTCAATTTTGACTTGGATTTAACTTATTTGACTCAAAAATTTAAGTCAAATTAAGGCCATGTTCAGGCAGTGCCCCCCCCCCCACTTTCTAAAAAATTTCAATGGCTTTCAACTTTCATAACCGTATTAAAATTATATTAATTGATTAAAAAAAAATTAAAACTTTAATTGAAAAAGGGAGAACGTAGTCGTAATTTTGCTAAGATATAGATTTAAAAAAAAAATACTTGCAGTTGATATCAATTGTAAGCTGAACGAAATTTGTAAAATAAAATTCAGTAAAATCTTCATGTCAATTTTATAATTCGAATTTTCAAATTTAATAGGCTAAAATTTATTTAATAAATTTCATTTAACTCCTGATTGATACCAATTGCAAGTAATTTTTTAAAAATTCTATACCTCGGTGAAATTACGACTACGATCTCCTTTTTTCAATTAAGGTTTTAATTTTTTTTTAATTAATTAATAAAATTTTCATACGGTTATGACAGTTGAAGGCCATTGAAATTTTTTAAAAAGTGGGGGGTATTGTCTGAGAATGCCCTTAAAGTCACGTTGACTTGGATTTGACTTCAATGACAAATTTAAGTCAAATCCAAGTCAAACTTAGTTGGCGTAAATCAGTACTAAGTAAGACAACTTAGTCAAAACAAAATTTGTGTTTCATTTACTAAAAATATAACTTAAACTTGATTTTAAAAATTACGCCAAAATTATTTTTTTGACCCGGCAAAAAAAAAATTTAGGTCTCACTAGACCTCAGTCTCTAAAACTTCAGATTTACTTATATCTTATTAGATTGAAGTAGATCTTAGACTCAAAATAACTGTGGAAATTTTTTTACTATTATTTAAGTCGCCTTATTCAACTTCGGTCCAGATTAACCTAAATTATTTTTCTCAGATATTTATATATATTATAAATAATCGCATATTTAAATAGTAACTTTAATTTTATAAAATTATAGTCAATTATTTTTTAAATATAATCAATATCCTTTTGCTTATTTACATGTGAGTCAATGATTGATCGTTCAGTGAACTGTATTGGTTTCAATGAATTTAATATACAGTCGAGACGTGTTTATGACATGAGAATTTTATAAAATAATATAAATTGAATTAGTGATTGTTGAATTATATATCAAACAACTCTCAGCTTTGCTGTCTACACTAACGCTCTATTTATTTATATGATCAATGACTTGTAATTCATATTATATATATATAACTGAGAGAGCAGAGGGTGAACAGAGTAAATGATATTAAATCAGATAAAAAGTTTTCATTACAGGGTAACACAATAGTGTGGAAATAATGTTATGTTGAATGTGATCCTCAAATAATGTCAAATATAACGAGCAAAGTCTTGGGGATGTAAAGTATGTAAGGGCAGCGATTAAATAGTTGATACAGAAGTTCAGTCTCTCACGTCGTTATATATGCCAGTATGTGGTCGTCTTTGTATATTGTACAGTAGTATCGAGTAACTGATGCGAAAAGTAGTATAACTGATTCATAAAATAATTTTTGTATGTAATTTTGCTTTTTATGTCTGATGAATAAAAATAAAAAATTCTTTTACGATTACAATCTGCCCTCAATGCATGGGTTTAATACTCTGTGACTATTTATTTTTTTTTATTTTCTTCACAATAGCAGTAGGGAAGTACCTGATCATTTTCGCATGATTAAACTTGCGTTTCATCTATGGTAGATAAAATCTTTTGCTGTAAATCTATTTATGTTGGTCTTTGAGTCAAGTATATGAGTCAGTGAGTAATAAAACTCAACAATGATCAGTATTTTTATTAAGCTTTTTTTTACGATCTCTTTTTAGGGAGCGTATAATCGTTTGTTGATGTCATGGGTTGTAGTAACATTCAATATTTTTATACTAATGATTTATTTTTTTTTTTTTTAAATTATTGTCAACTGACGTAATCATTAGTTTTTAAATGTCAAGGTGAAAGATTGTTTTTTTTTTAAAGTTTAAATAGACAAATTATTCAAAAATAAATTTATATAATTATTATGATCATCTCAATGATATTGATTTAACATTTTCGCTTAATTTTATTTTATATGGACGACTTTTCTCTACATTACTCTGAAATTTTTCATATATTTCTTTTACAAATGATATTTTCTAAGTTGCCAATTGAAAAATTTATATTGCAAAAATAATTCACTTTGAGGTTAAAAGTAAATTTATATAAAATTAAATAATTTAACAAATTGAAATGGTTGATGAGTAAAAAGTTATATTTGATTTAAATTCATCAAGTTATTATAACTCAAATGATCAATATTTAATAAATTTGAAAGTATGCCGCGATGGTATAAATACTGATATACATTTATAATGGCATGTTATGACTTTAGTAATTTTGGAAAGGATTTCTGGTACCAAAATTATATTCTTAAAATGAATTTATAGTTAAAGTAATATATTGAAAGCACTCTCGACGTCGCAATATCACCGTAAAAATATTTTTTATCGATCAAAGATTTCCGATCTTTATTTTAATTCTGAGTAACACAGAGCAAGTAACCATTAATGCCTAAAATAAGTGTCATTACATTCAGATTATTTTCATTCAAAGACTACTATTATTTTGTTTTATTAAATTCTATCAGCTCGAATAAAAAGAAACAACAAAAAAATATAATACAGTCGAGTCGCATTATTAAACCGCCTACAGGGATGTAGGGGAATATAATTCTAAGAACTCCTTTACCCCCACTTCGAATCAGTAGTCGAACGCCGTAACTGATTCTTCCCCTACTTTACAAGCATGTCATTGTGTACATGATTATTTTTATAGTTATGGAGGAGGAATGTCTTCAATAGAAATATGTCGACGGACTTATAACGCGACTTGACTGTAATTTAAAAAAAATAATAAATTAGTCTATTACACACCTGGTGTGTATACGATTTTTCACCAGATTGGCATTTGAAAGTTTAAATTTTTGCCTCTGTTTATCGGAAGAATTGCGCACGCGCTAATTTTCATCATTTGTTTTCTCATAAGAGACAGAAATTTTTTTCCTCCAAACAGGGCAGGAATTTAAACTATCAGTGCACACTGTGAAAAATTCACAATAAATTTTAGTATAGGTGCACAGTAACACCGGACTATAAGAAAACTGGTACAAAATTTACAAGTGTCCCATAGTAATCGTATGCGCAGACTTCAGGATTGTGGCCTATGCGCATACGTTTATTATGAGGCACTTGTAAATTTTGTACCAGTTTTCTTATAGTCCGGTGTTATTATGCACCATAGTAAAATTTGTTGGAAATTCTTTACAGTGTAGGTATGGTAGAAAAGTATTTTTGTCCTCGAAAATTTGAGCCACTCATGCCATTTTTTAAAAAAATTTTAACGCGATGCATTTTATTGCAAAAAAATGCAGGACTGATATTTCAAATTTTTCCATTTTCATTTATATTTTCTCAGTTACTTTTACATTTCACTTATTTTTCAACGAGAGCTTTACGAATTGTAATTAAAACAGATTATCTTCAATGTAAATACTAATTTATGCTAAGCAGGATGTTCTTCAACTGCCGAACTACATTTAATTATTCATATAAATTTATTTTATTAAAACCTTAAAATTTAACGAACAATCTTTCACTTTTAAATAATAAATTGAAACCTGAATTGTCAACACATAAGTATATATATAACGACTATTAATACTCGAAAAAATAAACGCAAGATTAACGGAAATCTCTGTCTCACCCTCTTGTTTAGAAAAGATCAAAAGGTCGTATAATAAATATCTCAACTACCCTACGACATTAACACGTATTATAATCCCCTCGAAGTTCACACTGACGCATACATATATAAATAACATTATTATTAATTATACAAATATTTATATTTATTTTCAAGCGTGTATTTAAATGTCATTCGAATTATTGTTGCACACATAAACTTTTTATAGTAATTACGTACATTATTTTAAATAATCTCTACTGTACATCATCCATTATTCATTAAATTACACGCATTACTTCGATTTAAATTTAAAATCAAAAATATCATATTAATTAAATATATAATAATTATAAATGCACAAATAAATATATAATTTTTACGCATAAAAATATATCTTGAAATCCTCATTATTGTTACATATTTTTTTCCACGGAACTATAAATATAAATATAGATTAAGTATAAATATTTGAATTTATATTAAAGGTGTAAGGCACCATTAACGTATTTATAATTTTATAAAATAACATCGAAGCGATGCGTGTAAATATTCTCTTGTATGATATAATTTTATTACATTTAATCGTAGCCATGATCTACATATACATTTATCTCACATAAACATATATAGATATACATATATATATATATAAATATTCATATATGTATATATATTTTTTTTATTTGGGCGTAATTTATTTACATTCGTGGCATATTTATATTTTCATGTATGTATAGATATACATATGTATGTGTATTATTTATATTTATATAATTATATGAATCGTGTGAATGCATTTATCGACGACAGTACATTTTAAAGCTTTTGTAAATCTATTTTATTAATAAATAAACTTACATATACACTATTGACTCATATTAATATCATTAATATTTATTATTATTATTAAATGCGATAGTTTAATGTATATTTTGTTTTTTATTTTTTATAAAACAGTTTTGTTGTAATAAGCACGCACGTATTTATTGTTTTATAATTATGATATAAATTTAAAATTGATACTGTACAAAACATCATTATGATGTTTATTTTATCTTGTATTTATATTTACTGATGATTAATTAATTATTATCACTGGTAATTATAATCGCAGCTTATCGCTTGTCGTTTATTTTATTATTTAGAAGCTGTTAAGGAGTTTAATGTTATCGTCAGTATTTTAAGAGCATTAAGCTTTAATATTTTTGATGACCGATTTTAACGGGTTGTACATTAAATAAGCTGTCTCTCTTGCGTGTTTTTACTCTAGTGGATGATCCTAATGACGTAGTAAGGAAGTGAAGCGAAGGTTTATCCTCTCAAGCGGTATGAAGAGACTGCAGCTGTAGATGGTGATGAAAGCAAAGTACCAATGCAACGATGACGACTGCCAAGTAGTGCACTTAGCTCCTGATCTTGACTCATCGTAATCTTCATCCTCATCTGCGTCGTTATCTTTTCGTCCCCGTAGCTTTAAGTCTGCAAACAAAGTTTTTCCGGTACGCTCATTTTCATACAACATTACAAAATTTAACTTTGCGATTTTATATATATATATGTATAATTTAAATTTATTCTCAAGAATAGAGAGATATTATTATGTAAATGGATTTTCATGAAATGTCAACGTTATTTTTTTTTTTTTTTTTTTTGTTACAACTATAAAGCTACATTTTATACCTTTACTATATAATTTACATTTTCTTACCTCGTTCTTTCGGCATATCTTGATTTCCATCAAGCAAATTATTGCCCGAATTTTTTCTCAACTTTCCTAAAAAAAAATGTCAACAGTAATAAATTGATTTATATAAATATTCATAATTTTTTAAAACTATATTTTTATAACTAGTGCACGCCTCAAGTCTAAAACATAACGACCTTATTCCACAAATAATTTTTTTGATAAATTAATTTCGACAGTATATATTTTCAAGACGGGAGTGTAATAAATAGAACTATTATATTTTTATATCAATTGATATATTATTAGGTTGAGTTGACTTTTTAATTTTTGTGCTAATTAATGTGCGCATGTGTTCGCATGAAGGTAACCGCTGTATAATCTGCAGTACACAATTAATTGACATAATTCTATCGGTATTAACCGTGTATTATCCCGATGAAAGAGCTCTATTCAAAATCGCTATTGAAATAGCCATTAGCAAATAATTAGCAAGGTAAAAGACCTTGTATCCGATCAGGGAACTAGTACTCGATCACTCCATGTATTTGTATATCTAGGGTAGAGGTACCGTTTTTAGCGCCATTTTTGGACACTTCGAAAATTAAAATAAAATTATTTGTAAAAAGCGCAACGACATCGCGTTACAAATGTCATAAGGGCGTATTAAAAAAATTTTTTCCGGGAATCGACGTAGTTATGCCTGAAACGGGTAGAAATGCAAAAAAAAATCTTGGAACGCCCTTATAGCACCCAGGGTACCTGCCGGGAACCATAAGGGCGTACCAAAAAATTTTTCGGGAAACAACGTATTTTTACTTGAAACGCGTAGAAATGACGAAAAAAATTTTTTTTCAAATTTGAAATTTTCAGGTACGCCCTTATGGTTCCCGGCAGGTACCCTGAGTGCCATAAGAGCGTACGGAAATTTTTTTTTGCATTTCTGCCTTTTCAGGCATAACTAAGTCGATTCCCGGAAAAAATTTTTTTATAGGCCCTTATGCCTTTTCAAGGGTATTTTTTCGGGATCCGTCCTTATGGCATCAGTAACGCGACATGATTAATTTTAAAAATGTCTTCAAAGATACTATTCGTAAACTTTGTAACTACATTTTTTTCCTAATTAAAATTATGAATGAAAAACATTCTTTAGTAATGCTATTGCGTTAAAAAAGCATAAAATTTTAATAATTCTAACAGAATGTTCGAGAGACTTGAATTTTAATCTTTCCATTGACGCTCGTGTAACAGAATAGATGTTCTGACCGATTTCTGAAAAAAGTATAATTTTGCAGTTACGAGATTTACTTAGAAAGGGGACGTTTGAACCTACTATCAAAATGGAAATTTTATTTTATACTTTTTCAGTAATTAAAATAAAGTATGAATCAAAAAATGGAAGAGTGGCCAGAATATTACTCCTACCCTATATTTAGTAAAATTTAGTAAATATATATGTATACAAATACACTAATGGAAAAAATTAAAGGATCAAAAAAAAATTCTAAATTTTTGGGTGATTTTCAACAGGCCGTAAGTTCGAGAGAAATGGTCGTACAAGGAAAAAAAAAAAAGGAAATTGTAGCTCCAAGTGTCTACTTTTTGGATTAGAACTTCAAAATTTTTTTGCGTCAGCGGTTTTTGAGTAATCTTAGAAAAACCAGCGACAAAAAAATTTTCAAATTTTTTTTACTTTTTTTTTTTGGTCTACGGGCGTGGGAAAATTTTTTTTTGCTTAACCACTATAAGAATCGGATACCTTCATTATTCAGCTTTAATTTCATTTTTTATAGATCTTGATACGTCCATTTGTCGCCGAGATATCGGTCTTCAAATGAAAAAGGATCCTTTTGTCTGTGATTATCGATATCTCAGCAACCAATGATCGCACAGAAAGTTAATGGTGGGTTTCAAAAACTTAAATAAATTCCCTTGAACGATTAGTCATTTTTTTTTTCGAAAAAAAAAATTTTTCCTGTCGTCACATTAATTTGAAAATGCAACAAAAAAAAGGCTTTTGGTGGTTTTTTGGAAAATCAAGCGCTGGATCGAAAATATTGTGGAAATCAATAATGTTGAGTGTGCATTTTACAGTTCAATATGCCCACAAAAACACCACAAAGAGCCAGATTGATCCAACCAGCCGTTTTTTTGTTTCATTCGATCAAATTTAAAAAAAAATTAAAGGATCACTTTTTTTGCTCTGAAAAGCTCATAATCTTTAACAAAATGAAAAAACAAATTTCTCCGAGCTTCTTCCACATTCTCATACCAAACAGTGTTTAAATTTCCTGAAAATAAAAAAATTTAAAAAAAAACAAAAATTTTTTCAAAAAAAAATTTTTTTTGAAAATTTTTTTTTTTTGACGACTTTAAGAAATTTAAGAGACCAACGCCCAATCATTTCAAACACGTTTTCTTCGCTGCATTCCGTGGTCTCTTAAATTTCTTAAAGTTGTTAAAAAAAAAAAATTTTCAAAAAAAATTTTTTTTTGAAAAAATTTTTGTTTTTTTTTAAATTTTTTTATTTTCAGGAAATTTAAACACTGTTTGGTATGAGAATGTGGAAGAAGCTCGGAGAAATTTGTTTTTTCATTTTGTTAAAGATTATGAGCTTTTCAGAGCAAAAAAGTGATCCTTTAATTTTTTTAAATTTGATCGAATGAAACAAAAAACGGCTGGTTGGATCAATCTGGCTCTTTGTGGTGTTTTTGTGGGCATATTGAACTGTAAAATGCACACTCAACATTATTGATTTCCACAATATTTTCGATCCAGCGCTTGATTTTCCAAAAAACCACCAAAAGCCTTTTTTTTGTTGCATTTTCAAATTAATGTGACGACAGGAAAAATTTTTTTTTTCGAAAAAAAAATGACTAATCGTTCAAGGGAATTTATTTAAGTTTTTGAAACCCACCATTAACTTTCTGTGCGATCATTGGTTGCTGAGATATCGATAATCACAGACAAAAGGATCCTTTTTCATTTGAAGACCGATATCTCGGCGACAAATGGACGTATCAAGATCTATAAAAAATGAAATTAAAGCTGAATAATGAAGGTATCCGATTCTTATAGTGGTTAAGCAAAAAAAAATTTTCCCACGCCTGTAGACCAAAAAAAAAAAGTAAAAAAAATTTGAAAATTTTTTTGTCGCTGGTTTTTCTAAGATTACTCAAAAACCGCTGACGCAAAAAAATTTTGAAGTTCTAATCCAAAAAGTAGACACTTGGAGCTACAATTTCCTTTTTTTTTTTTCCTTGTACGACCATTTCTCTCGAACTTACGGCCTGTTGAAAATCACCCAAAAATTTAGAATTTTTTTTTGATCCTTTAATTTTTTCCATTAGTGTATATGAGGATACTATATAGTTCCCTAATAGGGTACTGGATCTCTTACCTTAACCCTTCTCGTACACCTGGGGTCTACTGGACCCCAACGCCACCTTTAGAGTCAAATTTAAAACCCTTAGACTCCATAGTCTTTGAAAAAAATTGAAAAAAAAAAAGATTTTTTTTAAAAAAAATGACGCTTTCTCAAAAGATAGCTCGTTTCTGAGTATTTTTTAGGCTTTTAAAATTTGTTTTACCTTTAAAAATGTATGCTATTGCATTGTAGATAGTTCAAATTTTATTTTCGTTTTTTTTTTTTTTTTTTCAATCGAGCCAATAGTCTGCCCACGGCGAGCGTTAAACATCGCTGGGGTCCGCTAGACCCCGTATGTATGCCTCGGTACTGGGCTGAAGTGTGTACGAGAAGGGTTAATAGATTAATGAGAAATTATTTAACATCTTTAGCAAGCAAAAGTCGTTTATAATTAATTGACAATAATGTAGTTAATTACTGTTATTTTTTTTAATTCAATTGTCGAAAGGAAAAAAGTCTTTTGAGTACTTAGATTAAGTATAATAATAAAATTAACATTTTTATTACAGTCTAAGAGCCTGAGGCCTGCATTTATCATTCCACCGAATTATTCATTACTTTTATTGGAATAAAAAAATAATAATCTATCGATTTCAATAAAATTCAGTATACTAACTCGATGTAAGCAATTTATAGACGACAAAAAAAAAGAAAATATTATTTACTTATACGTCGGATCTTTATAGTTCTGCTGCTTTATTTTTTTAGCGGGAAAAAATTAAATATTTTAACAACACATTTAATAAATATAAAATCAAATAATTACATGTCCTTTTTTTTTGTCAAAATAAATGAAAATAAAAAATAATAAAAATAAAAAATGATACATAATTACCGTAGTTAAAAATTGTTAGTGTGAATTATAAAAATAAAAAATGAGGGATTAAAATAAAAAAGTAAATAAATAAAAAGGGTTAAAAGTTTGCCCCAGTACTCTAAGGTGGTACACTTGAGCATTTGCGTAGAGCGCATTTTTTATTGCTATGTCTAGCCTACTTACTTTTCGTATTAAGAGTAACTCTGGTCTTTTTTATAACTTCCTAGACTGGTATATAACTTGGCTCGTTTCGAGCACTTTTAATGCCGACTATCGCGTGATGCGGATGACAACGACTTTTTTGACTGCTTGAGTTGACCCACGAGCGGTAATCCCGGATCATAAATCTCGCTTCGTCGAATCAACCGGTGATTTATCGTCATCCTGGCATTTACATTAATTTCTTTCCTGTTAACGAATGTATAACCACCGCGTGTGCCTATGTGTGCATCATACACGTACATATCTATGTAACCTTTAATCGAATGTCAGTACGTCGTAAATTCATTCGCGAATCGGTATTCATGTTTTATTAAATCGATTGATATCCTTCGAGACTAGTTTACGACAAAATTTTCATTAAGCTAAATCTTTTTACTCTTTTCCTTCTCCTACATCGCTCATCAATCTTAATAAGCCAAAAAAACAAAAAATAAAATCAACTCGAATGTCATTAATAACTAAATCAAATTATTCACTAGAATATTCAAGAAAATAAAAGAAATTTGTTGCAGCTAAATAATTTTGTTTTAAAAATAAATTCTTATTAGTGTACCCTACCTATCCTTAGATATAAAATATCATTCACAACTTGGCGAAGAATATTTTTTTCCCACACATAACGAACCTAGTTTAACTGATAAAAACATTGATTAACCATAAAACAGAAAGAAAGCCGTTTCAGAAAAACTTTTTCCCTCTAGTTGAGATTACCCATTAGAGAACGAAAAGAAACACGAGTTTACCCAAACTCTTACGTACATATCCATTCATCTATATGTATATATATTTTATATATACAAGATTTTAGACTGGTAAAAATATATTGCGTATTAAATAAAACCGCAGAGGAGAGAATCTCATCAAGATTTTAAAGTTTCACACTACACTTGAGCTTCTTCATGGACATGATGCTCATTTTCAGTGTAATTATGATAATTATAATGTAACAGAACAGCCGCAAGCTGCTTGTACGTATAATATAATATGATAGATAATATATGTACCCGCGAGATACCACAGAGAGTAAGTAGTGATAACATTGCAGCTGAACAATGGATCATCGTTTCCGCAGTTGCATCGACACATGGACACACGGAGCGAATCCTATTCTATTTCCAGTACAGTCGCAGGAGTACCAGCAGCTGACTACGTTGTCATGTTCTCGTAGGGTCAAAAGTGTATATACAACTGTTGAGTGTGATACTCACTGTATATATTTATAAATACACGTATGCATACTTGTAGGCGTGGATGTATAGAGAAGCTACTCAACAAATAGTCATCAGTTATATATATCGACACAACATGGATGGTAATGCGTCCTGTATGGGTGGTATATGATAATGCGATGACGTATATACGTTATCGCGTACTTCCGCAGAGACGTGTGTCAAGCATAAAAATAAAAAAAAGTACGTGTGAGTAGTATGGTATCGATAAAGAATAAAAAAAAAGCTAAGCACGGTTCATGAGCACACAGGGATAGAATTGGTTAAATTTGTCAGTGAGAATCCAAGCGGAATGAGACATGTATTATTCTTGCCACGTGTACCCAGGAATGTGTAAAGTAGCGTGGAAAGACGCAACGAGCTGGCCCGAGAGCCCGAACAACTCTAACGGATGCCGGGGCGAGAGGGTGGGATAAAAAGAACGGAAGGAAGGAGAACGGGTGAGAATAGAAGTGGTGTAGCAAGGGGTTGCAGAGCGTTTGAGGGGATCACGATGAGACTCTAAGAGAAAACGAGATAATAAAGTGAGGGGTAAGGATTCTATTTTATAAGCCCAGTAGGACAATACGGTGACTGCGGCTCAAAGAGGCCAACCAACTAAATTATATATCAACGGACAGCTTTATACAATAGCTTCACTTGAGTTTTAAACTCCTTGAAATAAAACTCTACATTCACAGCACTCTTTTAAACACTTGTTATATGTATATATATATATGTATGTATGCATGTATTTCATCTACTGTGTTGCAGAGAGTCAAAAAGTCCAAAGAACTTACACTTCTTGCATCAAAATAGCGAGAATAAAGTTTGCTACTCACTTCTCTAACATTTTTTTGTTTTATCGCGCTTTTACGGTGATAAAGAATATCATGTCTTTTGCGTTTTTGCAATGGTTACTTTTTTTTTTTTTGTGTGTAATGGGTTTTGTGTATTTGGATAGCTGCCAGTTAAAATCGAGGGGATAAATATTTAACACGAAATCACGGAAATTACCTGAGCACATTGTCTCCACTGAAACGGGGATTTAATCTCACATATATCCTCGGCGAAAGAGAATAAGTAGGTGGAGAAGGAGGAAAATATCTTGTACAAGAGAAGAGCGCGATAGTTCTCGCGAAGATTAATCGTTGCCACCGGATGCCCTAGGAATTTCGTCCGACGTTAATAATTCCCGAGGATACATATATATATAAAGAAGAGATGTGCATAGAAACGATGTTGCATTCTCAACGATGCCACAAATCCTACTAGTCCAAGCTGTTTGTATACTACGGTTGTAATGTTTTAAAATCATATTATAACGTTGAAATATTAAATCATATTAACAATGTAATAATACTGAGCAGCAATGAGTATAGTAATGCAATAAAACTAAAGTAATAACTGTCCTTAATTTTTAATTCGATTCTCCATACTAATAATATTCATAGCGGAAGCTGTCACTTTCTTCGCTTTAAATTTTTAAATGAATTATATCAAGAAATATAAAACTAAACGGAAAAACTCGGTCAAATATTTTGAGTTTAATTAAAAATCATAAATATAAGTGGTTTCTTTATTTTAATTTTTAAAATACTCGAGCTGCGAAATTTTTTCCAGCATGAATTGAAAGACGATTATTAAGTAATAAAAATAAAAAATAAACTGAAGAGTCCAGATGAATTAAATAATTAATTGAAAAGCGATAGCACAGTTGAATATAGATAGAAAATCTCAATAGCGAACTCATAGAATGTTTGCAAACGCGGGTTGTTTAAATATAAATGAAGGATGTTGTAGGTAATTAGTGGTGCATCCGCTTAGTCTCCGGTGCTCGAGTGTGTAACTATGAATACAAACAATATCCACAAATCTACTCCATGTAATATTTGCCCTGAGAAATACTTTAGCGCTTACTCTAATCCGATTATTTAAGGATTTGCTTATTCATAAACCCGAATGAGTGTAAACAAATCGTTTGCAGTTTCATAGAAATTCTCTTCCTTGACTACTATTTTATCTCTACCTTGGCCGCAACTTCATCTTTTTTTACACGCAAATATTGATTTTTACAACACCCCTCTGGATATTATGAATTACATACGTATACGTACTAAACTTTCTATAATTAAATCCTGTAGATTGTAAAGTATCATCTCTCTTTTAATTTAATATATTTCGCAGCTTCTCTAGTTAAAATAACTTCAAGTTACTCCACATTAACTAATTACATGAAATGTAATTTAATAAAGTATTAATTAATTCGTTTTCATTGTTCCACTTATAACATATTAACTTTTGAATTTTATTTTCATTGTTACCAGTATTTAATAATGACTGTAATTAATTAGAAAAGTTTTTTTTTTCTTTTGCACAATAAAAAAGTTTTATTGTTATTGGCTGGAATGTCTGGGCATTGACAAGTGTAAGAGTAAAACTTTTATTTACAATGTTATGTACTCGAGCTAATTAATCAACGAAGCATTATGTAATACCTCGACTCGATTGTTACGCGAGGATGTATTGTTTGTGATAAAGGAAATAAGTATTAGTATGTAAAAAATATTTTTTTTTTAACTGGTGTGTGTGACACAAAGCCGGCTTTCAAGTGACCCTTCAACAATTGCATCTCATGTCTGCTACACTTTGCCATACGTCAGGATGTGGATGAATTCCGAATATACGCTTATTATTCGCATACGCGAACCCACTCTCGACTACTTTATCTCTTGTACGACAATATATAAATTCAAGGTTTTATTTGTTGTATTTATTTTTTTATGCGTATTGTCCAAATGCATTATATTTGGCTTCGTATATGTACTAAGCACGAGAATGACGAGTTATATATATTTTTACATTGTTAAATTTTATTATGGTTATCTGACTAGATGATACTTAAAATTTTTAGGACATGATGAAAAATGTTATTTTTCATTCGGATTGTTAATTTTCGAGTTGTTAAATAAATATTGTTTTAAGCTTACCTCTGTATTCAGTGTCACCGTATGCATCGTGCTCGTTATCTGATGTAATTTCTGTTGAAAAATAAAAAGATGTTTTTTAAATTAATTTTTTTTTACTACTGTACGATTAAAATTGCTCTATTAAATTTGAAATAGTGAAAATACACGGAAAGAAAATTCTAATAAAATTTACGATGTTTACATCGTAATCGTGGACTGTACTTTTATTAGCATCAATTTTCAAATCGTATTTTAAAATTTACTATGCAGGTTACTTTTTTTATTATTCAACTATTTATTGTTTACTAGTGAAAAGTAAGTCACTAACTCAAATAGTGGTATACTTTTCACTGGCAATAAGAGACTATTCACTGCAAAATAGTGATAGTCACGCGATGTTCACTAATTCATTTTTAGAGAGTAAAGAGTTTTTATTCATAGTTTTTATTTCTTATTATTATTATTATTATTATTATTATATAAATAAAATAATAACAGTTATTATTACCGTAGAGCTTAATAGTTCCGTCAGTATCACCTAAAGAATTTCGAGATACACATTTATATGTACCAAAATCAGCAGGAGTAACGGAACGTATTGTTAGTTTCATTTTGACCTTGTAAGCATTTTCATCCAGAACCGGCTCATATCTGCCATCTGAAAATTTCAAGGAGTATTAACTCTACTGCACTATCTAGAGTAACATTACCAATATTTTTTATTCGGACATTCTATTATATGAAACGAAAATAAATAAAAATGATTGTGGGGAATGATAAAAAAAAGTATATGTACAGGGATGAATTTTCGTTACGGAAAAATAAAATAAAGTATGATGAATAATAACAATATTTTGTAGTTGTAAAAATTTAACACGTTTGTCGAAGAATAACGTCACAATAGTTGAAATCAAGTTAGATGATGGCTTTAACCTATTCAACTGTCTAGCTTATTTTAGTATTCGACACGAAGAGAACTAAGTTAACGTGATTTCTGTTTAGATCGACACCATTCAACTGTTTCCGGCTTTCCCATTATCCCAATAACTGTACTGACTATCGTCTTCGAACGGAAAATTCTACGAGCAATCAATTGAAAAAGAAAAAAAAAGTAAATTAAAAGAATATAAAAAAATAAACAAACTGAATAATACATCGACAAAAAAAATATTAATGTATGTCAAACTACATTTTTATTCTGTCAATAGTCTGAAATTACCGACCATTTATAGTGAGCTAGTTGAACTTTTTAAAAATCAGGCATTAATACGGAATTTTATAAATTAAAACTTTATTTGAAATAAATAATGGTATTTGTTAATCGTATTAATTAAATTTGTTACAAGCTATTCAGAGCAAAGCGCCAGTTTTAATACCTTCGCTTTGTCGATTTATTCCAAAAGATTGAGCTCAAATATTTTCAATATTATCGTTATTATTATCATTATATATATACTATATGTTGTCTATGCTATTGGAATAAATGCCGCCAGTGTAAACGGAAATTCTAAATGTAATCCGATTGAAACGTCAAGTCCGATTTCCGATAAATTTTTTATCAGATAAAAATGTGTTTCCGATTTTCATTGATTATTTCCGATTTAATATCATGGTCAGTTTATTTATTGATAAATAGCTGACTTAATAAAATAACCAATAAAAAAATCACATAAATTTTAAAATATCAATACAAGTAAAAAAGCAGCAATAAATATACCATTTTATGAAGAAAAAAAAACACTATTGATATGTAGGGAAAAATTCAAAAGTTTTAAATTAAACGGAAAATATCTTAAATACTTGTTTAGTCAATCGAAACAAGCCAATTTAAACCCAATGTGATTTAGCAACTTGAAAATCATCGGTTTTTTTCCAAGAGCATAAAACGGCCAGTTACTGCCAGCTGAACCGACTCTTGGCTTTATTTAAACCTTATTACAACCGTATTTAGTCATTGTAAATTTCCAAATAATCATGCCATTCTAAACTAATCGAATTGACAACTGAATTTCTGCTTGCTAAAACTTACAATCCACGTAATTAGGAAAATTATATAATTTGGACCGACCCGGGTCAAAAGCAAAACTTGCTTTAGACTTGGTATAACAAGTCGAAATTTATAACCGTTTTTCACAAGACAAATTCGATTTTTCTTTACGGAAATATAAAATACATTGAGTTCTCACCTTGGTTTAGACTTAACTGACTTACCTAATCACGATTTAAGACGGAAAAGTTTGAATCAAGTCCAAATTGACTTGTTTTAGACTTATTCAACTTAAATTATAATTTGAAAGTCAAAACTAAGGCGAAATAATTTATATATACTTCTAAATATATAAAATACACTAAAAGATAGTGATTGCCTTTGACTAGGTTCAGCAGGTCTAAAATTAAGCGAATAAACAACTATTTTTAGCCTTCATTCAGCAAGTCAAAAGTAAGGTGAACAATTATCGTGCTCGAAGTAAAGACGAATAAATTCAAACTAAGATGGAAAAAGTCCTAAAATTTTACAAAAATTTAATTTAAGCCGGAAAAGTCGAGATCTTACCGGAAAATCGTCGGCAAATCGATAACTTAAAAAAATAAGGTGAAGCGAGCCTGAATAAAGTTTTATTTTTGACTCGGGGAGATAAAACAAGGTTTCTAATTTCGTCTGATGATAGCCTTCGCCATCAGTTTGGATAATCAACCTCGCTCTCATTTGAGACTACACTTCTATCTGTTCGTCTTATTTCATCTCTTGTCACTCAATATAACAATATAATCAATATTGTATAAATTAAAGTCGTACAATACGCGTACCATTACAAAAATAGAGTTCTATACTAATATTAATCTGATTTCATTTTGAAAACGATTCCTTTATTCTGTGATGTTAGCATATATATATATATATATATATATATATATATATATATATATATATATATATATATATATGTGTCTGTAATCATGATAACATCAATTGTTTCAAATATCCATGAAATCTTATTGAAAATAACTGATAATACTCTTCTTGCATGATTATAATTGACATATTGAGTACAGATTGACAGTAACATTAACCCAGCTGGTTTTTATTTATGTTCTATTCTCGGAAGTAATTAATGCCTTACAGATGTCAATCAACGTAATTAAAATTTAAATTTCAAATTACATGCTTGGCTTGAACTTGATAGAGCAAAATTTTGAATATTATTCAAGTTACGTGAGAAACCCTGTTAATACAGAGATAATTTTTTGGCTAAAAATTATCACTTCAATTGCAGGACTGATGTGAGTGCTTAGATGTCGCGAAAATAATTACGGTAAAAATATTTTTATATTTTTATTAATTTTCAGAACCGTGCCTATAAAACGTCGCTTAATAAAGATTTTTTACCACATGTAAATATTTCTAATTTCAAGCAGTAAATTCAATCTTACATTCCATAAGATTTTAAGTCCTGTTACAGTGAATTTTCCAGATCATAAATTTGTTTCTATGAATACAGTAAAATAAAAGATGAGACTTTCAAAACCACTCGTTGCTGTTTAAATTTAACTTATAGAAATGACAAAATTATGAAAAAAACACATTGAGAATAAAAATTAAACCAGCGTTAATTGTCGTCAGAGTATTTTTATAACATTCAAATAAATTTCAACTTGTTATTTTTCCCATCAATTAAAAAATCAAAATTCAAAATAAAAAAATGTCTTACTTATATTTTGTCATTATTCAATAATTATAAAAAAAAAAAACTTGTTATTATTTTCTAAAAAGGATCTCGTAATGTTTTCGATGCGGATTTTTTAAGTATAAAAAAAAATAAATTTGTATTTTATACAATGTTATATTAATTCTAATAGAATAATAATAATTTCAATAGAAGTCGAAAAAAAAATGAATCCAGTAAAAATATTGTTACTGTTTGAAGAAGCATTAAAATAGATTTGTAGTTAACTCTTTGGATATTAGATAAAAAAAAACTGAACCTCCCGAGATACGATGTGATGTCTTAGGTGTTTGTTGTTGTTGCTGCTGTAGTAGTGGGTGTATAGTACCAAATAAAATTGTCGATCGACTGGAATGAAGCGGCATAGAAAAGAGCATGGACGATTGAGTTCATATAGGAAATTCGTTTAAAAAAGGTAGTTAGTAGTTGAAAAAATAAAAAAATGAACATTCGTGGGCGAATGAGGTCTAGATAACACAGTTGATGCAATTGGAACATATTCCCTATTGCTTTTTTAGGCTGGATTTTTTTCTCAAGTTTTTTTCCTTTTTAATTAATGATCTAGCGTGGAATACAACCTTGATTGAGTGAACAAAAAAAATTCGTTATTATTCACCATAATAAATTTCAAAGTGAACCCGGACTAAATTCGGAGTGAATGTGAAGCGAATGTTTATTTATTTAATCCCCTATGGGTGAAATTCACTCCGAAAAAGAGTTTATTTTGATATTTAAACTCCGGTTTGAAGTGAAAGTGACTCCTGAAAGAAGATTATTGTAGGGGAGAGGGGGGTCAATTGAACCACGGGGCAATTGAACCAGTAAGCTTAAAAAATCGAAAAAAATATAAAAATGAATCGCCCTCTTGGAATTATATTTTAATACACTAAACCTTAGTCTGATCAAAATTTCGAACCAATATGATGAATTAATTTAAAAAAATTCAAGTTTTTGTGTTTTTAGGTATCTAAATCTTGATTCCACCTCTTGGCAAATTGTTTAATAACTTTTTAGTTTTCAAATGAAATCTTAAAATTTTTTTTGTAATACCTTCTTACATATATTAGTCATGAATTTCTAGCTTTACTTCTAGTAAAATAGTTCTTGAATATATTTTTTTAAACTAATTATTTCAATAAAATCATATGGGGTCAATTGAACCAGTATTCTCGGGGACGGTTGAACCACACGAATCACACTGTGAGTAACCCGACATGTGCGCGCATCTTGACAGAATGTGTAATCAAGCTAAACTAACCAAGAAAAAAAATAATTATATTGAAAGAAGTTTTAAAAGTGATTGTTATAACATATAATGTTATATAAAATAATAAATATTATTAGAAGTGTTGTAATTTTAGTTTTAAGCTGTAATGAATAGTAAAATATTCATTAAAGTCATTCATTGGTGGTTGTAATATTTTTGGTTTAATTGTCCCCGACTAGTGGTTCAATTGCCCCCGCAAAGGGGACGATTGAACCATTTGATGCAGTTGCACAATTTCGTATTTATTGAAAATTTTTATCATTTGTTAAGTTATGTGCTTATGAGAAATGATAGTCTATATAATAAATTATAATTTTGTAAAAAAAAAAGTTATCATTTTGCTTTTATTCATATAAAAAAAAAATGTCAAAGTATTTTTGGTTCAATTGACCCCACTCTCCCTTAATATTCAAACTCTGAATCGGAGTAAATACAGATTTAAATGAATTTCAGGTCACTCAAAACTACTCCGCTGGAAATCAAGAAATGATGTACACAGAAATAAAAGATTTTTTGGCGAAAAAATATTTTGAATTACAAATTGAAGAGGGAGAATTTTCTCCGTATGCGGAGTAATTTTTTTAAAACTCTGAAATGAGTAAATTTGGATTTACATCAAATTTGTAATTACTCCGATTCTACTTGCTATTTTTTATAGAGTATAATCAACAAATGCAATAATAATTAATGACTTTGTAGGATTTGTTTTATTGAAATAATAGACGATGATGATAGTAATAATTGATCAATAAAACTTATTACAGTATTAGTGAACATAACGAAAGTGCTTTTTCGGCTATCGTACCTCTAATCTGTTTGCTTAGTTATATCGTAAACATGAACGTGAAATGTAATCCGTTTAAAGCAACAATAGGGCAAAATGTTTACAATACCCTATTGTACATACAATTAATTACATTAATTTTCGAAGCAGAAACGTCCAGATTGTTATTTATACTGTTTTAACAGCAGTCATATACAAATAAAAGTAATATTGGTCGCTATAAACAACTCATGATCAAAGATAATACGTTTAACTAATCGTTAACTCTCTTTTTTTGATTTACGGGTAATAAAGAATTTTAAATGAATAGTAAGTTGTGAAAATACATTTCTAGTTAGCTAGTTGTCGTTAAAAAATTTTTAACAAAATAAAAAGTTTACTTAAACGCAGAAAAAAATAATTTATTGGCACAAAAGATTTTTACTCACCCCAAGAATTTTCCACATTTTAAATTGAAAATAAAAATTTTCTTGCGGTAAGAAAAAATTTATTGGGGCAGCCAAAAAAAATTCTTGCCTCGATAAATTTTTTCTAGTCCTCAGAAAATTTTCCTCTTCAATTCGTAATTTAAAATATTTTTTGCGCCAAAAAATCTTTTATTTCTATTTACATTTTTATTAATCTTAATAAAAATATAAGATACTGCGTAATGATGCGAAATGACAGTCAGAAAATTTATCTGTTTTACATCCTTAGTAACTGGGGAATCATTTTTCAAATTTTCTATAAGTGAATTAAAAATGAAATATTCTGTTAATTACCTTGAGCAATTATTTCAGCTTTATCTTTCGTCCAGTAATTTATTGACTTTGGATATGCTTCTGATAGACACTCGAGTGTCATCATTTGACCAATTCGAGCACCAACTAGTTGATTCTGTATCCATATCATCGGTGAAACTGATTTATAAATTAAAAATGTTTTTTTAATTAGAAGGTTTACTGCTACTAACTGATTAATAATTTAATGTATGGATCTATATATATTTATATATAATTGTACACATACATCTGATTATTTATTCAATTAGTTATTTAGTTAATACATACAGTGAACAATTAGCATGATCCTTTTACTGACTGAAGGCGGCACACCATTCGACGCGATGCACAAATATGATCCCATATGTCCACGAGTAACTTTGACTATTCGTAAATACGATCCCTCGACACTTTTAACTGTAAATTGATCAATTAAACATTTAATTCAAACAATTAAATAATTGTGACTAAAAATATTTTAATTTTATGTTAAAACATTAAGAGATTTTAATGTATTCCTATCCGTTAATTAAACGACGATAAAATGACAAAGAGGTTGTGCAAATGTGAATGTGTATATATTTGTTGGTAAAGTTAACAAGAATAGAATAAATCAATAGTTAAACAGTTTGCATTGACACAACGACAGCACAGATGAATCAAAGGATTGTGTTTTTTGCGAGTGGACTGTAGACATATTAAGCTTTCACGCTACCGCTACACTAAATCTGCTGTTTGTTTAAAGTAGTTAACTGGCAAAACCATATATAGAGCGCACTGATTCAGCACGAATTTTCACACAGCATTAAATGCAGTTTACTTATCCGTAAGTTGAGGATGTCGACGTTCACCGCAATTAAATCCGCTCGAATATTTGTCTTACTAACTGAGTGTACTGCAGACAAAGTGCACAAAAAAACACTGTTTGTTTGTTTTTTTTTTTTTTTTTATAATTTCGTTTAGACTTCATTGTGGGATCATTAAAATCAAGAATGCAGGATCACAAAATACTTTGACGTGAAGATACTCGTTTTATCAACGTACACAAGAAATAAATTCTAAGGAATTATGAAGCTTTGATCTCAAATTTAACTAAAAATATTTTGTGGAATATTAGATAGTTTGTTATGTAAAAGGAATGCGCTGAGTTAATTTTGAGATTTAATTAATGAGGGTGTACATGTTTAATAAAGTACACGGTGAGAGTATTGACCTCAATTTCAAGTGAATTCCTGATGTAATTCCATTTATACCGACATATCTATCGCTAATGAATATATGTATGTATTATGTGTATGTATATAGAGTAGAGTCCAGCAAAATGTGGAATTTAAAACTTCATTTTTATTAAACTTGTTTTCGGAAATTAATTTTTTTCGTGGCTTTAATCTCGAACTGTACAGACTCATACTAATTTTCTACCTAAATTAATATGTAATCTACCATTAAATTTCAGGAAAATATAAAAAGAAATTTTTATTTTTTTGAATCGATCTGTTTGCCGAAATTAGTTCATAATGATTATAATACCTTTTTTACTATAATACCAATGCTTATCATTGACGAAGTATAAATGAGTATTCAATTTTTATAAAATATCTACATTGCACAGTAAAAAAGGATTCGTCAAAATTGACACTTGCTGTGTGTAAAACGATCGATTGACACTTATTTATATGTTATTTCAGCGTACGTCGTTTGTTTTGAAACAGTTACACTCGTGTATGTTAAAAGTAACACGTTATAAGTGTCAAAATCTTCGAAAACGTAATCTTCAATTTTAACACACTTATATGTTATTTGCAACACTTGAAGAGTGTTGAATTTGACATACGCTTTTGTGTTACTTAGACACTTCTTAAAAATGTTTTTCACATTATTTAATGTAAAGTTAATATCAATGAACTAACTGTAGTAATTGATTCTTCAGCAATTAAATATTAAAAATAACGATAGTATTAGTAATAGTAATATAAATAAAACTAAAAATAAAAAAAAATAGCAATAATAATATCACGTATTGTTCAATATATATAATATCATCTATTGTTATCTTCAATATTCAAATATGTATAAAAAAATTACTATAAATTCTCTCACGATAACAAAAATAAAATAATTATTTTAATATCAAAAAAATAATTATATTTCATCAACATTAATTTAAAAGTTTAGGTTATGTATTTTAAAAACGATTGCAAATTAAACAGGCGATATTTTTAATACGTCATTTTTACTTGAAATTTTCTGAGAATTCTTTTGTGATGGTCGAGATTATTTTTAACATATTTTGTGTGTTGATTTCACAGTAACACATAAAAAGTGTTACTCTCGTATAAAATAACATTTTTGTGTGTTAAAAAATCAATCGATTGCGACAGTTGAAACAAGATAAATATTGTATGTTAAATTGACACACAAAAGTGTTGAAAATTTAACACTCAGAATTTTAACATACGCTTTTTTTTACACTTTGACGATTCGTTTTTTACTGTGTGTAAAAAATATTTGGTGTGAAAATGGTCTTCGAGAATCAGCTCAAAACTCACACATTATCCGATCAGATTTGTAGTTGAAAATTATCTAATAAGGTACCCGCGAGTAATAAGGCCTAATTGACAGAAATGATATTTAAAATAACCGCCTCCGCTAAAGGCTACTCTAGCAGAAAGGTCTTGCATAGAGATGTTACGACAAGTTTATAAAGTCCCGGTACCACGTTTCCTGTCTTCTATATTTCATCATCCGTCATATGATGTCGTAGCACAAAAGAAATTATAAAACACAATATAGCCTTCCGACTCTTAAAAAGAATACTGATAGTTTTAAATCCTGTTAAACAAAACAATCTAGTCTTTTGTCTTTAAAAACGTATTGTTGCTAAATTGAAGTGATGATTCATCTCTAATACCAATTCTATTAAGTATAATTAAACTATTCGTTTGTTTAACCCGTAGGCCTTATTAGCCTACCGTAATAAAATAAGGCCTACTCGTATGGTTTTTGTAAAAATTGCTATTACTTGATTACATTTTATGGCTAATGTATTGAAGTAAAGATTAATGATACATTTCGATAATTAAATGCAATATTTTCGATTCTATTCAAAATCTCCCTTAGCTAGGCCTTACTACCCACCGGTATCTTATATATTTATTAAGCTTTGTCACACCACACGGTGGACTCTAAATTTTTTAGTACATGCAAAGCGAATAAAATTTCACAAAAAAAAAAAAATCATATTTAATAAATAATTTTCAAAAGAGGATGATACGAATTAATTAAAAAAAAAAAAGGCAATAAAGAAATGTCATTTAAATCATTATTTCTTAAGCTGCCCGTTTTGCCCGTCTGCTCTATATAACTGATAAGCTGAATATAGCTTTAGTTTCATTATGTCAGAGACGTTACACGCGAACCTTACAGACCGTAAAACTAATGTTCTGACTTAATTCAATCGTTAAATAGCTCCAGTCTTTTTTTTTCGCTCACTATCTTTTCCAACTTTACTTTATTTTATTTATATTTTCTTCAAAGAAAAAAATATATAAATACTGATATATGAACAAATAAATTATAATAATTACTGCTGCACGTAAATTATGGTTTATTTTTGTAAAATTAATTAGCAGTTTAAATAGTTATGTACCATAAAAAATATGGTGTTGAAATAAATAAAATATTGAAACGAATAATTGAATAAAGTTTATTGACGTTTTTTATATTTCGTTATTTATTATTTTGGTATCCGACGTTATAACAACACGCGAATTTGTTGATTTCACGCATTTATAATTGGGAATATATGTATTGAGTGTATGGAAATAGACAGTATGTGAGTATGCCGATTTATTCATATTGTTGCCTCGGGGGAAAACTGGATGGACGCATGCACCCAACGGTTGTTTGCCAATTTCAATGCAAATATACGGGGAAAGTACTTCTGGTTTGTAACAAACGGATTACCAGACTATTTCACAATCTTACAGCTTTCCAACGTCATACAATATTTTTCAATATTTCATAAAGCGACCTCTTTTATAGTATATTAAATCTAAAATAATATGAAAAATGGTATGTAATTTAATTATTTTTCATTCAACTCGTTCTATTTTTCGGCATTGTCCGATTGGATTTTTTTTTATTAAATATTTTACTTAAATGAAATGTGATTTTACATAAGCTATTACAAAAAAAGTGTTTTTGTAGATTTGTATATAAAATGTACGAACCTTTCTGGTCATTCCCGAGGAATATCTGGCCATCTTCACGACGCCAGGTGATATTCGGAGACGGTGACCCGGTTGCTGAGCAGCGTAGTGTTACATTACTACCCTCTCGTACAACCATGTCTGTGCTTGTCTCGTGATCGATTATATCCGGTGGTACTGCAACAAGATAAAACGAGTTTGATCAATTTATCAACATTATCATAATTATATATACACTGTCTGAATAGATCCTTGTTGCTTAATCATAATTCATCTCCGATGATTTGTCAATCAATCGATTATCATTATCACTAATCTTATTATTATATGATATACAACAACACAAATTAATTTTATAAAATTTTGATTGATACACTGTAAAAAATCACCGGGGTAAGTCCAAGCGGTGTAGGTGTTAAAATCAGCGGTGTTAAATTTCAACACCGAAAGCGGTGTAAAAATAACGCCGCCGCCGGTGTAAATATTCTAAACCGGTGTTAAAATAACGCCGCCACCGGTTTAAATATTCTAGACCGGTGTTAAAATAACGCCACTGCCGGTGTAGATATTCTTTACGGGTGTTGAAATATTTTATTTTATAAATATTTTTACTTTCTCGATCACTATACTTGTTAATAAATGATATTTTTTGTTAATTTTCATAAAGAACTGACATTTTTTGTGTTTTATAATCTTTAAAGTTCATTCTCCAAGCAGACACAGTTTACCACGCTTTTACACCGGTTACCCTGCTTTTACACCGATATTACTCCGCTTTTACACCGGTTACCTTGCTTTTACATCGATTCTACTCCGTTTTTACACCGGTTACCCCACTTTAACACCGGTATTTTTAACACCGGTGAATTACTCCTCCTACACCGGTGCAATTTCATTTTTACACCGGGCGGAGTTAAAATGAGTCCATTTTTAACACCGCTCTTTTTACAGTGTACATTTATTTATTTTTAAATATTTGTACGCAAAAAGTTTTTAGAGACGGCTGAGCAAAAATGAGTAGGGCAGGGCGGGGCTAGTTGATCACTTTTTGGTTTGATCTGCCATAACTTTAAGACGATGCATCTGATTCAATTAATTCATGTGCTGTTAGGTTCGTTATTTAGTCTTCTTCAAACGGTCTAGCGACACAAAAGCGATCCGAGTGAAAATTTACAAGTTATTCCCGGAAATGCGCTGGGGCTCCAAATTGCTCAACGTGCCCCACTAGTGGGGTACGTTGTGCATGAGATGGGGCTAGTTGTGCAATGGCTCAAATAGACGGAACGACTAGACAAAATGATATGGATACAAAATAAAATTATAATTACCAAGCAAATATTTATTTATTATGATTATAATTTACTTATATTATTATTATAACTCTGATATTTAACATAAAATCAAACAAAGTCACAATTTTCCAATTTTTGGATCATTATCACACTTTTTGTATTAAAAATTATATATTTAAGAATAATTATTAAGTAAATAAATATTAAACTAAAGTAGTGACTAATTATGAGATCAAAAATATTGCTAGATGATTAATAATTGTAAATTATTAATTATTTTTGTCACTATCACAATTCATGCAAACATAGGTTAAGCCAACGTTCGGCACACATGTAACGTGGGACCATTGTTTGCAAATTTGGCACTAAATCCAGTCTTCTCCAGGTATGCTCTCAGAAAATTGTTCATAACAAACCAGTAATAGTAATTATTAATATAGTATCAATATGGGTTATTTTAATTATTAAACATTATATTAAATCATCACATGTACAAATTAAATGATGATTATTAATTTAGTAAAGAAAAATTTAATTTTTTATAATAAAAATCTAGTGGAGCTAGTTGAGCAAGCATTCAGCGCGCCTTGCACAACTAGCCCCATTTGAGACAGCAAAATGAAAGTTAGATTATAAAAAAATAATAAGAGTTAAAAATAAATAACCATATATAATCGAAAGAGCAATAATTGAAGTATCTTTGCATACTCACGTAATCACAAAAAAGTATTTTCATGCGAGTACAGAAGAAAAATTCTAAAGACCTTTTTTTTTTTTTGACGCCAAAAAAAAACAAAACGTTCTGTTAATTAATCTGAGCACCGGACGGCAATTGACAGTCACGCTCTGTGTTCTCTTCCCGTAACCCCTTCTTTTCACCATTTAAACTTTTTTTGTAAGTTGCTTAGTTTTCGAGATATTTCAATTGCACAACTTACCCCGCTGATCAACTAGCCCCGCCCTGCCCTATCCCGAAAATTTCTGTGGCATTTTTTGTTTTTAGAATTTTTTTTATGGCGGATCGATTTCTATTTCCTTTAATTTTTGTCAGGTTTGGACTTTTCAAAAATTTTTTGGAGTTGTGGAGCTGATACGATACAAAATTATAGACACTCAACCGTACACTGTAAAAATTCGCGGAGTGAAAGCAGATGAAATTCGTAGTAAATGTGGAATGGATGACTGTGTATTTATTAAATTCTCTTGGAGTGAAATTCACTCCGAAGAGAAGTTTTTTTTAATATTAAAACTCTTAATCAGAATGAATGCGGATCTAAATAAAATCCAGATCACTCTGAAATCACTTCGCTGGAAAAATATATTTTTTTCAGTGTAAACGAATGTAACACATTTAAAATTTTAACTAAATTTTTTATATAAAAATCTAAAACTTTTGTCCAAAAATCAATTTTATCGCCAGGCAATATGAAAGTATTTTTAAAAATTTCAACAGAGCATTCAAATAATTCAAGTCCATAGCTAAAAAAAAAATTCTAATTTAGTTAAAAAAAAAAGATAAAAAAATAACTTCTTTGTTTCTAATTACCCATACCCTGTTAAATATTATAAAAAGTAAATATGGAAATAAATTTCTTCGCGATATTAAATTTTTATACTGCCTTCATAACATGCTTTAACAAAAATAACTTTAACAAAGTTGTACTACATGAAAAAAGAATTAAATTTTTTTTTCATGGGAAATTAAATTTTCTTTTCGTAATGTACAGTTTCTACTGAATGGACAAGACATAATTTCAGAAATCAATTGAATTTGAGTATATATAGATTTATATGAAATAGTCATAAAAGCCGATATTTGATAAATAACTGAGATGACGGGAATGAAATTTAATTAAACGTATAAGATTAACTTAAGAAATGTCAAAGATACTTTTGAACCCATCGATTAATTCATAAAACAAACCGAAATAGGTATGATAATATCCCCATGTAAAATAATGTTATTAATTAATTTTATTTATTTGGACTTATCTCGAAGCAAAATTTAAAATAACGAGGAGACGATGCAAAGAAAACAATCAACCAGAAGTCAGGGACACCATTTAATATCCTCGCTCGACATTTATAGCATGTTATTCAAGTAACCCCTGCATCCTGCAAGTCGTATGAGTGAAGGTATATATCGTACGCAAAGAACATAACGGAAGAAATACGATAAAGAAAAAAATAAAAGGGAAGAAGTAAAAGGTCACACCCAAACATAAATCAGTCTACTCTCTCACAAGCGTAGCATAGTGTACCATAGTATCCGTAATAAAGCAGAATGATAACGCGAAACATTGTATCCGGCGGAAGTGGAAGTGAAAGTGGGAGCTAAGTTAAGTATAAAGCCGTGGAGGACATAGAGACGCGCGAGCTTCCACTATTCGTAGTCATCGCGACCATTAAGCTGCCTCGTGTCTCTCTTAATCATCCCCTGAAACCCACCAGCTCAATCTATCCCATACTTCCGAGCGCCTCTGGCATATATTGGGGAGGGAACATGAAGGGAGAGTTAAAACACATTCCTCGCACCGGATAAGGTCTTGCTAAAGGCAACTATACTACTACTACCACTATACACTACCACTAGAACTAGAACTAGTACTAGGTCTAGGAGTATACGAGGATGATGTGAATAGGTATCCGCACGTTCCAGAGTATGAGCGGCTGATGGTATGGCATGGCGGCAACAAGACCGATTTTATTTCGATCCCCCTTTGGCCGGAACTCGATTTGCGGTTGAGTGCTCGTATAGTCGATGCTGAATTGGTTGGTCAAAGCCGATCTCTTGCATTCCTACTCTCTTTTTCTACATATATATATATATATACATGTATTTTCTGTCTTGCTTTTACGAATACTATATATCATACCAGGAAGTTCTTTTCTCTCACTCTATACTTCATACACTACGATAATATTCTATACAATATTCCCACATATATTCGCAGCCACCTGCCCACACTTCAACCCAATCCCAATCTACAGTTAGTCAGCTTCCGCGCTTGCTATACACCGCACTACCACTCGCTGTATTTTCGAATCAATCTGGGGTCAGTTTCCGTCAGGATCCAGTCGAGCTGACCCCCATTTCAGCTGACATAAAAATATAGAGCAGTGGCTTTTTCATGCCTTCCTGAATTCTTTATTGAAAAATATTTATAAATTTTAAATGTACATTGAATATAAATATTTTTACAGTACTTCAATACTTTTATGTCCATGATTCTGTTAGCTGTGGACAGAATTTTATTTTTTTATCAATGAAAACTAATCAAGAAGTATGTATATGTAAATAAAACATTTAATGATATGGACGTAACTTTTATTGTTGTTATGAGCTTTAAATTTAATTTTGTGTATCCAGTATACTACACTGCGTCGAAAGCAATACAGCAATACAGTATTTCGTTATTGATGCCGTGATACAAAGCCGTTTTATTCTGTGATTAAAAATTCGTTCGTTTTTGTGTGTTGACTGGGTTTTTTTTTCTTTTTTTTGAATAATGAAAACGAAAGTGAAAAGTGTACATGAAAAAGGAGTATTAATCACGATCGACTGCGGGAGATAGATTAGAAAAAAGACTGAGAAAAAAAGTGAAAAATATAACACGTATATATGCGGTAATAGACAATGGAAGGAAATAAAAATATTTGTTAACAAATATAAATGGAATCAATACTAAAATAGAATAAATGATCTATTGGAGCCAGAGGAATTCATACAAGCTTTAAAAAGCAATCAAAAGTTTTATATCTATATTTTTATTTATAAATATTCCTATGGTATACTTTAGGCTCTGTATTATTATTACATTTGCCATACAAGTGTCATCAAATTTAATTTACTTGCTTTTAAATTTTGAAGCCATTTTCTATATATATATATATATAAAAATATATAAAAGAATAAAAAGAATGGCTATAAAAAGCTATAAAAAGAATGGCAAAAAAATTTTTTTATACGCCCTTTTGGCATGGAACCCTATCTAACTGCTGCAATACGCCCTTTTGGCATTTGGCATGCGATATATATATATATATATATATATATATATATAACGCCAGAAGGGCAAATCTTAAGATATACGCACTTTTGGCATGGAACCCTATCTAACTGCTGCAATACGCCCTTTTGGCATTTGGCATGCGATATATATATATATATATATATATAACGCCAGAAGGGCAAATCTTAAGATATACGCACTTTTGGCTTTGGAAATTTTTTTTTTCACTTTTACGTTTAAAATATGTTTGCAAAACGATCGGCACCAAAAATAGTATATTACATGCCTAGGGAAGTAAAGTAAGAAATGTCTCAGATCACATGTAATTGTTGGCCGAGGCGAAGCCGAAAGTTGGCGCTTTCCGCCTGGAGGTGAGAAAAAAATTATACGCCCTTTTGGCTTTTCAATGCCAAAAGGGCGTATAAAAATTTTTTTTTATGCCATTCTTTTTAGAATCACTCGAAACGTAAAGATCTGTAGAAAAAAATTTTTTGACGTACTAACGCCAAAACGGCGTATCTCAAGATATACGCCCTTTTGGCTTTGGAAATTTTTTTTTTATTTTTACGCTTAAAACATGTTTGCAAAACGATTGGCACCGAAAAAAAAAATTATACGCCCTTTTGGCATTTGGCACACGATATAGTTTGCATGTAATCGAATGAAGTTTCAAAATATTAAACCCTAACAATTTATAATTTCGAAGATATATATTTTTTGTTCTGATAAGGTTGAGATCAGTCTTAAAAATTTATTTATAAGATTAATATATCAATTTATTTTTATATCGTTCATGCCTATTTTGAAATATAAATTGTTTTATTCGTTTTTGCAATTTATAGTTCATCGTCCTTAAAAGAAAACGTACTACATTTTTATAAAAATTACTTTTTCATGAACCAGCATTGAAATGTAAAGTTTCAGTGTCCCTACAGTCAGTCGGAACAAGCAAATTTCAGTCCGATGCCGTGAATGAATATTAGCAAACACGTAAATTGTGAATGCCTTCCGTCAACGGGCAAAAATACTGTTTGTTTCTCCTCAAGGAATGAAGACATCCTACTGACTGAAGACATTCGTATTTTAAACTTTGATACGTCGTTTATTTAATAGTCATTTCAGACCTTTAATTTTATTTACGTAAATGGCAGTTTGAACTGTGATTGAATTTTATAAAAATTAGTGTAAATAGTAGATAGTAAATAGTTTCTGCTTAATTATAAATTGCAAATGACAGTTTACACTTCCGCTAATAGTTGATGACACCATTGGTCTTAAATTAACTTGTTACTGGCTGCTGACACAGGAACTTTAAGTTCCAATGCAGGTAATCACGAAAAATCTAGTGTGTAACTCGAAATGAATTACGATTTCAGACTACGTGTGATGTCAGCCAACTCCGACCTGGTCTGAAATCGCTTTGTTTTATCCCTTGTCACACAATATACTATTTTATTCAAATATAAAAATTTAAGGCAACTGATACCTTGAAAAATATATAATTTTTTTCTATGCACAATAGCAGAAGTACTATCGTTTTAAATAAGAATATTTTTATATTATGAATATTGAAGTATTTGTTTTTCCCAGAGAAGGAAAGATAGAAGGATTTTACAAATTTATTCGTAGGATATCGCTCATGTTATTTGGTTTTTCATTTTTCTTCCAATTTGCAGGCTTGATGGGTTAGCAGCAGCCCGGATGCTAGATAAAACTATATTTTGCACTACACTATACTGTATTGGATGCTTTTATCCCGACGGGTGTGTTACACATGAAACACAGTATATATTACTGTTATTATTATTATACTTCTACTACTACTATCATCATCACCACGATTCTACTACGACTAATGCAGTTGTTACTACACAACAACAGCAATGAGAATCCAATGGTACACGAGGAAAAGTAGAATTCCACGATATATCAAATGGACACTGAAGTCTCGCCCTCGTGGCTTGAAAACGCAGTAACTCGTTTTCACATGGGAAATCCTAGAAACCATTATATCGACTAAGCCGCCCGCTATTCCGAATACCACCAAGCCGCTCGATATAAAAAATATCTACAATAAAATAGAGTACCTGGAATACTCTTAAAATATTTATAAAAAGAATAATAATGCATTATAATGAATATATAATAATAATAATGGAAATACTAACCGTGAATGTTGGAACAAAAGAAATATCGATATCGAAAAATGTTAAATAACAGAACATAAAAGTTTATACTGATATTTTATGTTTCAATGCATATGTTTTTTTGTTTTTTTTTTTTTTTTTCAACAGGTACTCCATCAATGGATAAGTACTGGAGTAGTTATCAGATAATGTGAAACCACAGTAGACAGCCTATAGTAAATAGCATGGAGTGTACGTGATATAGATTTCTCGAGCTTCTATTCATTGCTAATTCAAATACACGAGGATTTAGAAACAACATTTTTTTTTATAGTATGTCTACAGTAGATAGAGGTAAATTAAACAGCTCAAAGAACCCGCGAATCAACGGATCACAAGCTTTTTTCTGTTTGTTTTTTAATATTTTATTCAACTTTTTAAAGTAACTGGAAACAACAAATTGGATGTACTTGTAAAGTAGTCTCGGTGCTTTGATTCGAAAACATTCAAGTACTAGAAGATAATAAAGTGCATTTGAAGCGTTACACGGAGAGAAAAGTTTAGAAAAACAGAGACTGGAATATTGGTATAGTTAAAATAAAATCAAGTACTCAGGACATTGAAGAGGGCTGATTAAAAATTTTAATTGCTGAATTTACCCAATTAGTCAAGAGATTGCTAACTTATTACTTATTATATCATTTTCGGTCTGGCGTCTGAGTAGTATGTGGTTGCACTACTTTATTGGTATCCCAATGAAACTAATTGACTTCGAAGTTTAATTATTTAAATTGTGATACCTCGAAATAATTTATACACATTTAATGCCCTCAGCACTCAAAGTTGTTATTATAATTGCCAGCTATAGTATTTCAGACGAACACTGTTTTAAATTATATCAATTTTGATTGTATAAATAACATCGTTACATTTAATTTCATAAATTTCAATTGAAATCAAGAGATATTTAATTTATATCAGTATGTTAATTATTGATAGCTTGTTTCAACGTAACAGTGTAAATTTTATTGAATATTATTCATGACTATTCAAATAAAATTTATAAGAAAGTTTAAAAATATCGTAAATTGAATAAAATTTATTAAAACGAGTAATATGTCTAAAAATAATATTAATTAAATTTTTAATTAGAACAAGTCGTTAAACAAGTAATAATGATTATTTGATTTATTTTGTGTTTCATTAAAATTGTTGATTTATCTAATGTTCGATAGATCACTTGAAAGCTGGATATTTACACGTGAATTTAAGCTAAGCATTGGGTGAGTATACATTGAACAGTAACAAATATTTGAATTCAAAGTTGTGCATCTATAAATAAATAAATATATATAGATATACGTTGGTTGTTGTTGTATCGTTACTGCTTTCATTCACCATTAACGCTGGTACGTAAATATAATACGTGCATACGCTAACGAGGCTGGCTGGATACAGCATTTATCAGTGCGCATTCACCGCTATTAGTGTGTCAGGTATGAATAGTGTTAGCTGTATTGTCGAACCAGTCAGTAGTGTATCATGTCCGCAAACCTGGTGTTCTACTATAGTTGTACCTAATGCTACTGGTCAAGTTGATGATAGTTCAATATATATTTGTTCAATGTATAGATTCAATCTGCGTGCTATACGGAAAACTAGATTTCAATGTTAGTTTTCAAACTATTCATGATTTCAATTTCATTTGTTATTATTATTGATGTTGATGTTGTAGTAGTTGGCTTAGTTATGCAGAGTAGATGAGTTTTAATAAATTGGAACAATTTGTTGGAAAATAATAACAACTGTTATTAAGAACGGTTATCAGATAATTTTGTCCAAGCTTTTCTCTGAAATAAAAGCTCTAAACGAAAAATAAAGACACATACCCGATGCTTTATTCTATGAACTAGTGAAGTGCACTTCAATTTTTTTATAACTTCCATTTGTTTACGAGAAAAGCTTGGACAAAGTTCTCATTTACTGTACAAATGCAACAAAAATAGTACCGTTTATCTAGTTGAGTGCGAATAGAGAAATGAATGAAAACGCGTCTTAAAAAAATGATTCAAAACGATTTAATTTTAATGCTGTATCGATATACATTCATCATTGAGTAAATTGTTTTCCTAATCAGGGTAGCCTGCCCTCAATTTTTTTTGTTAACTATTGTATGAATATAGTGATGAAAGAGATCTGGCGAAAAGTAACCTGAATAAAAAAATAATTTCATCAAGTAACGCCTGAAGAACGAGACACCGAGGAAAAAATTTATTTATTATTCTAAATATGCTAAATGGCATACTTTTTATTTTTAAACTGTTTTTTTTTATTCGAAACAAATTGTAACAAGTGCGTAGTTCATGTGTTAATATGAGTGAAATATATCATATACTAAATAGTTGGATAATAAAAGTATTTAAAAACAATTTTTTTTTTTTAAATAAATTTCAAACTGCGTAAAAATAATTATGAACATTGAATTATGTTATAAAAGATAATTTGAATTATGAAACTGCCCGGGTCATAATATCTAGCCTCACCAAACCCAAGTAAGTCTCAATCACTTAGCTAAAAAAGCATTTTGAGCCTCAAATAATGCTCATAGAGCCTCAATGAGCCTCAAATAATACCAATCGAATTAAAATTACATTTGATCGAACTCGTAAAATTATTATTATTATTATTTAAGATTCATTGAGTCGAGACTAGGTTCATTTGAGGCTAATCGAGGCTTATTGAGGATCTGTGAGCATCATTTGAGGCTCAAAATACTTCTTTAGCTAAGTGAGGCTTGATTGAGGCTTACTTGGGTTTGATGAGGCTAGATTGAGGTTTGATGAGGCTAGATATTACAACCCGGGCGTGTATTCCATTTTAACCGATTGATCAGATTGACATAAAAATATTTTTTAAAGCTTTCAGAAGACTTGTCTGATACTTCTGACGCTTTCAAGCATCTATAGAAAGCCTTAGAAATCCTATAGAAAACAGCGGAAAAGTTTTGGGATTTTTCTCACAGGGTCAACCGTTTTTTAAATTTTTTAGTGTTATAATGATCAATATTACAAAATAATGTATGTACACATTAAAATACATCTATAATTGTGTAATTGTACACTGAATTAAACTTGATATACGACATTGCGCATAACAGTAATACAATATTAATGAAAATTTTCAGTGCACAGAGTTTGTGATTTACGTATAACACAAACAATTAATTAATGACAACTAATTTAATTCAGATTGTTAAATAATAAATAACAATGTAATTAATTGGTTTTAATAAATTATTATTCCGTGTTGAATAACAAATCGTTATAACTTATAATTTTCCACGAACGTCATGAGAAGTTTACTCGCAACGAACTTTGGAATGTAATTATTAGCTAAGATGACAATTTGCTTTTGTTAAATCACTTAACAATGATAATAATAAAAAAATAACAACAATAACGTGCCAAGAATTTTTTTACTTCATAAAAGTTTCCCTCGTTCTTTGGGCTATTATCGAAACAAATTTTTAATGGATTGTTATTTTTTGCATTACTATTAAAGTTCATAACTACACACTTCCATTTTTTTTTTTATTTTTCAGAATAATACTTTCTAAAGGCTACGAGTGAACCGAAAAAATGACCGACTTTAGAGAATTTATAAACAAATGATAATTGAATATCATTAACTAGTCTCTAGACAGCATTAAAAAATAATAGAACCATAAGGTCTGTAGGATAGATTTTTTTCAGTCAGTAGATTTATAAAATTCAAAAAAATTCATGCAGATCTATTTTTTAGTTACATCCTAGAAACGAATAAAGTTTTTATTTTAATAAATAAGAGTCACCGACGGTTCGAAATAAACTTTTTCATTTTAATTTGACATTTTAACTTAATTAATCGGTTATTAGAAGAAAAAATCTACAGACTATAACTACCATGTTATTAAAAAAAAATCTGCGCATATTTTTGCTAAAATTTTTTAAACGATTTTACTTTTAAACTTTAATGTGAATATTTTATAGTAAAATTTATACACAAATTATCTTGCTTTTGTTAAATTCGAAAACTTAATGATTTACTATATTGAGGATCAAAAGAATGCATATTTTCTTTAACATTTCCACTTTGTCCGGCCTTCAGTTTTTCCTCTTTCAGTATATATACTTTAGAAAATTTATAAACAAGTGATATTCAGAATATTAAATTATAAAGTTTGACAGTGAATATTGAGATAAGAAACTTGAAATAAATGAATGAAACATTACTGCTGATTCAATAAGAGACTTTTGTTATTTCTATTCTATCCAAGTTTATGATAACTTTTAAATTAAATAAAATCATTGTGCGCTTATTTTTTCAGACAAAAAAAAATGGTGAATTATCCATAATTTTTGTCGCACATAACGAACCGAGTTTCGAAATTTATGAAAAAATGACTTTGGCTTATTAATAATATAATATTGCATTATAGAGATAATCATATTAATAACGAAAGATAATTCAAGAAAATTAGTATTGAATTTCAATTAGTATCTTGCCATCAATATTCTTCTCAAAGTCCCAAGAGACCAGTTAGGTGTATAGTATAGTAAGATACCTAAAAGTTTTACTAACTCGTCAATCTTGAGTCCAACAAGGGAAACCCATCGTCAAGCTGCCCTTACTCCTGTTCATTTCGAAAAGTTTCAAGCCGACAAGACGTTGAGGATGTGAGTGGAAGCTCTTGGCTATTTCGTCAAACCAAATGTACAGCAAGAAATTTTCAATGCATATAGAGATAACGAGCATAGCCCTCAAAAGTCTTATAAACTGCCATTCCATTACTTTTATTTCTTCCATTTTTTATACCTCAAAATACTAGACCCTAGACCTTCTTTTTTTACAATAATATTTTTTTAAAAATTGCCGACTACTTATCGTGTATTAATGAGTTTTAACGACTACTAGGCTTAAGCCCCTTCAGAACCATCATTCAATATCCGATAATGCTTCAAAAGGATTTTTTAACCTCTATCATCTTATATATATTTTTTTATTTTTCGTAAAGCTGATTAAAAATAACACATAAATAAAAAAAAAAAAAAAAAAAAAAACCTAAGACTTTTAACTTTAAAACGATATCTCTAGCAATAATGTTTTTATTTTCATTTGTATTTGTTTTTGAATTTATTTTTGTGTCAATATCGTCTGTAGTAGAGAACGTAATATCGAAATCAAACAAAAGATCAACGTAAAAAAAAGACATAGATATATAAAGAATCAACTCCGAAAAAAGTCATCTCGAAATAATAAAAATATTACGAAGCATCAATATAATCTACACTCGTAAGAGTTTATATTTGTGCTTCTAACTATAGACACATGTTTACTTTTTTTACCTTTTTTTCTTCGGTTTATTATTGCTACACATCCAACATCTAGAATAGTGTTCACATATCACAAGCCAACGAACAACCTCGTCAATGGAAACCGATTCTTTTGTCGCAGCAATATACATGTGTGTTTGTATTGTCCCGATTTGTCCATGTGAATCAACTATTCTCGTGACGGAATTGAAATCACCAGTACTTGTCTTTTTCACTTGGCCCTCTCGGTTCTATCCGACATGAAATTTGTCTCTACTGTACACACAACTATTTTTCCAACGACTTCTTTTGCTGCTACAGATGGTACACCTTTAGCAAGTACAGATACATGTACATATATACATTCATACTATTGTATTTGCTGCACTTTAGAAACTTGAAGGCTAATGTCACTATTCATTACAACATCACTAGACTTTTCGTAAACACAAAAAAAAACTAAGTTGACTAGTCACTATGCACTACACTGTGTAATGAAAAGAATGAAAAAAGCTAAAAGACTAACCACCCTCTTATACTCATACTTTTTCTCTCTTTTCCTCTAACAAAGCACTTGTTCGTCTTCTTTACCCTGGTATATAAATGTATATATATATATATATATATATATAACAACTACGTTCTAAGATCCATTATTTTTCTCTATGATATTAGAAAATGTACGCAATCTGGAGCACCGCAGAGCACGCTCGTTGGAATATAAAGAGAAAGCCTCATCGTCCTATACCCGATTCGCCACACCTGCACCACGCCAAGTAATCGCGGGCACGGCAAAAAAAGCGCTTGCAGTTTTATTTTTTTTTATTTTTCGTAAGTTTGAAAAATTCATGACTCTTCGTATATATTTTATATATAAGAATTACAAAAAAAAAATTTTACTACCGTGTACAAATATATATTGACTCACAAGTTTAATAAATAGGTTCACTTTATCGGGTAAATTTATTCTAATTTTTTTTTTTGCGAAATCTATGTAAAGTGGGTTTGGTTTCTCATTATTACTTGCTATTCAGCGTCTTTGAAGTATAAAATGTTTATGAAATATAAATATTAATTTTATTGCATTTATTTTTAACGGTCTATTGTATATTTTGTAACTTTATAAGTATGATCCGATTAAAGGAAAATTACTTAGTTATACTTATTAAAAGTTATTTTATCGATAAATTTTATTGCGATACTAATGAAAGCAATTTGGTGTATTTGAAAATCGAAATATTGAATATCGATTTCGTTTATTCGAAATTCATTATTTTAATTGGTATAACATTCGAGAGATAGTTAGTTTAATATCGATAGTTGAGGTTACTGTATTGAGAGTTTGGAATACTCGATTGAATGTTATATATTTGGCTGGTATCCATTTTCATGTTATTTGTATTCCATCTTTGTCTCTCAATACATATATACATATATGGATTAGTATGTTTCAATTCCTTCCTTCCCTATACTTGTATTTGAATCACATAACCACAGAGAAAACGACCGATTACACACCAAAGAGTAGTTAACTCAAAGTCTACCGAGTCCATTTCTCAATCTACATAGGAGCATCAAAGTTGTGAACATGTACAAGTCAATTAATATGGTATGATGCGTCTTTGTGCATGAGTAATTGTTTTGTTTGAACAGTAAAACTTTAAATGTAAATAAAATTTTATAATAATAATTATTGTAAGCCAATTATCAACAAGCAAAGTAAAAAAGATTGATTTGTATTGTGGAATTTTTTATTTCCACGTATATATAGATGTTTTTCTTTTTAAAATGTATTTTTTATGAGTGTACACCTAAAATGTGTGTTGGAAAAATCTTAAGTGAAATAAGATCGGTATTCCAGAGACGTTGAAACTGCCTGTATTCCATTCATGGCAATTTAATCTCGTGAATTCTCAGCCGGTACTTGTATACGCCGACTTGGTTCAACTGTAGTAGTTATGTATAAAGGATATTTCTTTCTTTATTTTTCTTATTTGCTTTTCGTATTTTTTATCTTTCCTTTATATATATATGTATACTATTTCAGTGGCCTGTTATGTGTATAGAAACCAGTAAGAGAGCTAGACCACTTAAGATAGTCGGTATTTGGAGGTCTCCTCCCACGTGAAATCAGCCCTAGAGTTTTTCCTGTACGTTGATTCACTGTACGAAAAAATGTATAGCCAGGAGACGTAAAATAAAAAAGAGTTCCACTACGCTTGAGAGCGTGCTTTGATCGTAAAATGAATTTAATGGGATTGAAACTGCGTCTTTTTTTTTCGTACATTTATGGCTAATAATGTTAGACTTTTTTTACTCTTTTAATTCCAATCAGTACGTGCAAAGAAAAATAGGTTAAAATAATTTTTTATTGCTTTTTTCCAATTAATACGTGCGAAAAAAAAGTGTTAGAGGAAAATTTTTTATAACTCATTTATAACGGAAATTGTCAAAAATTTTTTTGTATGATTTATCGCCATTGTTTCATATCTACTATTTCTGGTTTTAATAATAAAAATGGTGATAGAAAAGCTAAATATAACTTACCGACAACATCAAGAAAACCGGTCTGACTTTTCATAGGATCTGTATTTATTTGGCACATGTACCAACCGCGATCAGTTTCGCGTACCTCACGAATGTGCAAGAACCAAGTTCGATGGTCACTGTGGGTAACCCCAATCCTGTGGTTTTTGGTGATCACATGATTCGCGATTGTGAGAATCGTCTGAGTGTCGACTCGGAGCCATGCAACCTGAAATAATATTTTATTGTTAATTTTGTTTTGTTTTTCTTTTATGTTGCGCTCAGTTATTCTTTTTAAACTTTTACAAAGCTGTCGTAAAATCCACAAAATAACAGTAAACAAAGCCCCCGGTTATTGTTTGGCTATGAACAGCAAAAAGTTCACGATAATAAGTACAAAGTTGCCGACAATTCTGCTGGAATAAAATAGACCATCAAATAATACCTTTGGTGGTTAGTATAGATCTATGTTGTAAATAATACAGCCAACTACCATGATAAAAGTCAACGTGATTCATGGAATTTCATTTAAATTCGAAAATATGAATATTTCAAAGTTGACGTTATAATTAATTTAATAAATCCTCATTGTTTAATTTCAATCAGTAAAAGAGAATGGACGTGGTTAAAATAGACTTTCTTTTGTAAAAAAAAAAGATCGTTGAGAAAAACTAAAATTCACAAAAGCACCCAATGCTGAATAAGCCGATTGTTAATTGCCGAAAATAAGTTTTTAGTAATAACTTTGAGTTTCATAGAAAATTTTATTATATAAAATACCAGTTTTTTTTTGTCAAGATTGTATAGAATATTAAGTGACGTTATTATTTTATATAACACTTTAGAGAGAGAATGACTGAAATAATATTTCAAAGTTTTCAAGTTTTCTGAGTGTGCTAGATATAAAAATATATATCCGGCCGCGTAACATAAAATTAATTGAGATCTGATTTAAGTGAAATACGAATAATAAAATAGGTGATTGATTTTTATTAAATGCAGGTGTCATCAGAACGATAAATTCATTTCCGTTCTACTGTCAGTATTTTTTTTTTTTTTTTTTTTTTTTTTAGTAGTTTTAAATTTGAATCCCGTGAAAACTGATAACAGTCAAGTAATAAGCCTTGATGTGTGGATACTCTTTAAAAAAAAAATATATATATATATATACATATATAATTATTTTTTTTTTTTTAAAGAGAAAAAATTTTTAAAGAGAAAATCTGAATGAAAAATTTCGATATTTTACAAAAGCCAAATAATTGCTTGCAGCAGATTGAAATAGACAAAAAGAATATATGTATATACATATATATAACTGTTTGTATTTATTTTCAATAGTTAGTGGTAGCTGTAGGTCGTTATCAATAAAATATCTATCCAATTGTATAAATATTACTTTTATAGATTTTTCTATATGAAGAATTTTTTTTTCATCAGATTACAACAGATTCAAAAATAGATTTTTAAAATGTGGTCAGTAACAAAATAAATTTTTTCATTTTTCATAATAATAAAAAAAAACCAAGCCATTAATAATAAAGTCTAATTATTGAAGCAAAAAATTAAACTTTACAATGCATGAATTTTCATCCCAAGCTCGCTAATTAATAAAAACATTTGTTTAAAATTTCAAATAGAACAAACTTTTGTAATTTTAATGAAAACTTGTTACATTTTAATTTTTATTTGTGGAACTTTTTTTTTTTTAATATCATTAACTAACAAATTGGTTCCAAAATATCTCAGCTTGTGAAACATCAGTAAGTAATAATTTAGTCTCTAATCGAATATTATCCTAATTATTTCGTATTTCATAAAAGATATTGTGAGAAACATAAAATACATTTATCTAAATATGAAATAATTGAGAAAGCACTGGGCTGTAAATAACATTACGATGCTTCATCGAAATGATATATAAATTAAACTTGAGAAATGTACTTTATGAACATGATATTATATATTTTGTTAGAACGCACGTGTGCACATCATGTGTGTGGCAGTTACGAAGGATTAAATTTATATATAGAGAAGAAGAGTTCAAATTACCGAGTTAGTTGTTGATGGAGAAGAAAAGAGAGTTATAGTGAATGAGAGTAGAGAGCACAAGCTGGTTTGCGGTTAACAGAATTTAAACAAAAGTTAGTAAACAGGGGAAAGCTAAACAATTGTTCGATGTTTCGCATTTCAACAGACGTAAAATACTCGGCTCTCCAATGGCCATCAGAATAATTTACACTTTGTCAGAACGAACAAGCATATGTATCATTTTCTTTGAAATATTATCGAAAGTCAAATAAATATATATAAATTTAAAGCTAAAACATTAAGAATTTTATTTTATTTTACATATTTCTCTCATTCATTTTTAGTTTATTTTATTACCTTTGCTCTTTAGTCGTCATTATTTTACATTTCAAGCGCGAGTTCGTTTGGTGTGCTCTACTTTTTATCAAATGAATCTATCTCGTTTAATATTTCTGTGGAAAATAATAAGATCAATGCTGTTCATTGATAACTAAGTTATTTTTCATTAATCATAAATTATTTAAAAGATTTTTAAAAATTCCTGCGTCAGTTATTATTTTTCTATATATTAATAACAGTTGTCATTTCAATTAAACAGTAAAATTTTAATTAAATTAATAATATAATAATCGAGACGTCTCTTAACCTTTACACCCTTCTACTATTTTTAAAAAACTATAATTTAAGGCACTTTAAAAAAACGATAATCATAACTTTTGACTTCGTTAATTAAGAGCTATTTAAGAAACTATACTCTTATTCTAATCACTTTTTCTACTAATTAAAAAAAAAAAAAATAAAAATATTTGTGAGATTCAATGCACTGAAAACAATAGATTCCATAAAATTAAAAAATAAAACGTACATAATATCAGTAAAAAATTTGATGTGATGAACAGTATTCATGATACATATCATAGATGTGTATTCTAAATTTATTGAGTGAGTATAACCCAAATATGTAATCAACGCGAGTGACTATACGGCGAAATTGCGTCTCTGCCATCCGTTAATCCCTTTGAACTTTAATAATCCTCTGTATACTATATTAACAAAATGTTCCCATTGACATTATAAATTGGAAAATAATATTACTAACTTCAAAAACACATTAATTCTACTGTCCGAACAAAATTAATTATTCAAAACATTAATAATAACATAATAATAACAATAATAATAATAATAATAATAATAATAATAATAATAATAATAATAATAATAATAATAATAATAATAATAATAATGATAATAATAATAATAATAATAACAATAATAATTATAATAATAATAATAATAATAATAATAATAATAATAATAATAATAATAATAATGATAATAATAATAATAATAATAACAATAATAATTATAATAATAATAATAATAATAATAATAATAATAATTATAATAATAATAATAATAATAATAATAATAATAATAATAATAATAATAATAATAATAATAATAATAATAATAATAATAATAATAATAATAATAATAACAATAATAATGATAATTTTGAATGTATATTATTGAAGCTTTATGAATTTTTTGATTAAACAAGCATAAAAAATATTGTAATGTTTTTTGTTATCCACAAAAGAAAATATTCATTTATTAAAAATTTTAGTAATGATATTGAATTCTATTATATTATCAAGAAAATTTAAAAATGCACTATTATTTTATAATTGTAACAGCGAAACCCCAAGTTGGATAATAATAACATCATTAGATAATTATCGAGATCGAGTTATCTTGACAAAGCCAATAAAATTTACCGGCAAAATTTACCATAACCTATAAACTGGGAGTTTATATTTATCTACACAAAAGCAACTTAAGTGAGAAGATACCATGCAAATAGTAAAACTGTATACTCTATATGCGTATTAGAGAGAAAAGCCGTAGTAGCACTAACACTACTGTAACTACTGTTCAACAATTATGCTACTAGAATGCTAACAAACTTGTTTTGGTGCTATTAAAGTCGCAATATTATATATTAGAGTATAAGTATGGAAAACTTTTTCAGACATATCCGAATCATCAATGAGACTACGAACGAAATACAAGAAGCAATGCAACTTAATGTTATTTTGTGCGCATACACGGAAACTCATTCGTTTATGTATACAGCATTTAGATTCGTTGATTGTAAAGGGTTTCATGGTCAAAAACGGCAACTGCAGTTTTGTTAGTTTGTAAATATCATTATTTTTAATAGCCCTTTGTCTACGTACATTGCACGTTATCTCTCAATAGTGTTTAATTTTCCTTTGACTATTTTATAAACAAATTTATATACAGAATATAAAATAAATATTAATATCTACTACAGTCTATTTTGAGCGCCCTTTGATGTTAGATAAATAATATCCGATATTTCTTATTATTTTATGATATAAAATTACAAAGAAACGATTGGTTCTCTATGAGAAATCTTTAACTAGAGCGATAAAATAAAAGATCTTGCATAAAATGTACGAGCTTATATTTTTACATATTTGTTTTTTCCAATAATACACTGAGAAATAAAGTACTATTTTCCAAACAAGAATATCTTGGGTCAAAAAATCCGTTCAAAATATTTATAATAAAATTATTATTATTAAGTATTAATTTCTTGAGAAAAGAGCATCAAATTTATTTTTGTTATTATATGAAATTGATATTATATTATATTATGAGTAAACAAAAGAATCGCTTTACTTGAATTAAATAGAAATTATTTTCTTCGACTCTACGAATTTTTGAGACAAAATTATATATTCTTGAAAATTATCAAGAATATGTTCTTGTATCAAGTAAATGTTCTTAATAAAAGTATTTTTTTCTCAGTGTAATAATAACAATTATTACTATTATTTTTTTTTATTGTTTGTTATTTCAAAATATATATGTTTCTTAAAACATATATATATTTGTTTTGATCAGTACTTTTGATTTTTGTTTAATTAAAGATATAACCAATCCATGTTGAGTGAAAATTAATTTATATTGCGCTGGTTCCATTTAAGGGATGTTTATTATAAAAAAAAATTATGATAGAATAATTATAATTGTCAACTTATTAAAACTAATTACTTTAATGTAATTGCTAAAAAAGTATTTATATAGAAAATTATCATTAATTCTTTAAAATTACATTATAAATAGTACACTATAAAAAAATCACCGGGGTTAGTCCAAAAGCGGTGTAAGTGTTAAAATCGGCGGTGTTAAATTTCAACACCGAAAGCGGTGTGAAAATAACACCGTTACTGGTGTAGATATTTTTTACCAATGTTAAAATATTTAACTTTATGAATATTTTTACTTACTCGATCACTATTAAAGTTAATACTCCAAACGGACACAGTTTACCCCGATTTTACACCGCTTTTACACCGGTGTAACACCGCCGAATTACGCCTCCTACACCGGTGTAGTCTCATTTTAACACCGGGCGGATTTAAAATGAATTCATTTTTAACACCGCTCTTTTTACACTGTAAAAATCGGTCTAAAGATGCTCGTAGATGGAACCAGCGAAATATTACACTGTAAAAAATCACCGGGGTAAGTCCACGCGGTGTAGGTGTTAAAATCAGCGGTGTTAAATTTCAACACCGAAAGCGGTGTAAAAATAACGCCGCCGCCGGTGTAAATATTCTAAACCGGTGTTAAAACAAATTCTCCGGTGTTAAAATAACGCCGCCGCCGGTGTAGATATTCTTTACGGGTGTTAAAATATTTTATTTTGTAAATATTTTTGTTCTCTCGATCACTATATTTGTTAATGAATGATATTTTTTATTAATTTTCATAAAGAACTGACATTTTTTGTGTTTTATAATCTTTAAAGTTCATTTGCCAAGCGGACGCAGTTTACCCCGCTTTTACACCGGTTACCCCGCTTTTATACCGGTTCTACTCCGTTTTCACACCGGTTACCCCACTAACACCGGTATTTTTAACACCGGTGAATTACGCCTCCTACACCGGTGTAGTCTCATTTTAACACCGGGCGGATTTAAAATGAATTCATTTTTAACACCGCTCTTTTTACACTGTAAAAATCGGTCTAAAGATGCTCGTAGATGGAACCAGCGAAATATTACACTGTAAAAAATCACCGGGGTAAGTCCACGCGGTGTAGGTGTTAAAATCAGCGGTGTTAAATTTCAACACCGAAAGCGGTGTAAAAATAACACCGCCGCCGGTGTAAATATTCTAAACCGGTGTTAAAACAAATTCTCCGGTGTTAAAATAACGCCGCCGCCGGTGTAGATATTCTTTACGGGTGTTAAAATATTTTATTTTGTAAATATTTTTGTTCTCTCGATCACTATATTTGTTAATGAATGATATTTTTTATTAATTTTCATAAAGAACTGACATTTTTTGTGTTTTATAATCTTTAAAGTTCATTTGCCAAGCGGACGCAGTTTACCCCGCTTTTACACCGGTTACCCCGCTTTTATACCGGTTCTACTCCGTTTTCACACCGGTTACCCCACTAACACCGGTATTTTTAACACCGGTGAATTACTCCTCCTACACCGGTGTAATTTCATTTTTACACCGGGCGGAGTTAAAATGAGTCCATTTTTAACACCGCTCTTTTTACAGTGTACCAATAAATTATTTTTCACTTGATATGGATCGAATATGCTTTTAATTAAATTATTATTATTGTTATTAGTTCTCTGTATTGTGGGAAAGAGAGAAAGAGATTGTATTGCTTTCTCTTTATCGTTTGAAATATGTATGATGCACACATAAGGAAAGAAGTAATATTGCCAACGCTTTACGATACACCGTACAGTTGCATATATGCAAAGATCTCAATACCATTTTGTGCTCTACTTTGTCAATGCTATATATTCTTTTGCCGCGATTCAAGCGTTTTCTTTGAAGTGACTCTGAAAAATGCCAGTCAATTGTCATGTGAATATATAAATATAAGTAAAAATGTATATATATTTTCGTATGTGGAAAATACATTGGATTCTTTCGATTTTCATCTGCTAAAAAACTCTTTCTATTATTATACTCCTCAAATTTGTTTACATTTTATTTTATATGAAAAATGCATGGGAAAAATAGAACGCGCTAGGTCCACTTGAATTTCGCGAGGCGTTGTTAGAGTATTCTCGCATGTTTCACGTAATACCGAGTGGGAATTTAAACTGCGGCAAGCGTGCAACGAACCTCTAACCGCATACTATTGCACCGGCTCGACAAATATAATATACACTCGCGACACGCCTGAGCAGTAAGAGAAATTTTTTCTTTTTGTTTTTGCTGCTTATTTTTTCCTAATTTTTATCTACAACATTTAGTGAAAAACATTTTTTTAGGACTATATTTTAAGACAGTAAACAGATACGATGTGACTCGTATGTATAAATTTGAATACACAATTAATCCTAAGATCAGTAGCTCGTGTTGGCTACTAAATTGCAGTTAGCGGTTAATTAAATTCAACTGTTAATATAGCCACTGAAAAATGGAAACTATGTATATTTATAAGTGTACAATTGTGGTAACCTGATAAATTTAATTCGTTTTAATTTAAATATTCATTATTAAAATTCTTTTAGATAAAATTACTATAACATGATTGTATTGTCAATTATGTAATTAACCGTTAAGTGATTAATGATTCAATTTTAGAATGAAATCTTGTCTACGATGATGTTACTTATTCGTATTCTAAAATAAAAAAATTTCTTTTTACATTTATCTTTTGATAACGATAATCGATAAAAAAACAGATTTTTTTTGCATTTTAATTCGAGAAGCTTCAAAACAAACAGACGGGAAATTATTCAACGAGTTTTTTTTTCCTTTTTTTCTTTTTTTTCATATACTATAGTTTTGAGATTCAATCTGAAATTCAGATACGACGAGTGTTTTGACCTACTAACAGAAATACTCAAAGGCTTTCAAGTATAGAAAAAAAAAAGAAATATAATAAAAAAAAAAAATATGTCCTCGATCTCTCATTTGAACTCATCTTGAATTTACATTCATTAGTATATTAAATCCTCAGTGTAGAGTATCAAACGAACAAGATAATCTGACAACTTAAATGGTTAAATTAAAAATACTGTTTGTAACAAAAAAAAAAAAAAAAAAAAAAGATTATTTAATAAATAATTACCTGAGTATACTTATATTTTATTGCCCTACTCAAAGTACAGTCCGTAGAACTTTTTACATATGTATATATGTATATATTCATAGTTCATCAAATATTATTATTATTAGTAGTATTTACTACAGACTTAGTAAAGAAACTCATTCAATGGGATATCAATCACAACTGTTTAACACAAGAGGGTTTGAGTTTGGCGGTAGCATTAAGAGCTTAAGGCAACCACGTCTCGATTGAGCAATTGGGAATTTAAGGGTAAGTGTGTAGTGGGGCTGTGAATTCTGGTGAACTGAACCCAATGAATAGAATGAAGTGTGGCGAACCTTTCCAATAGCTAAATGTCAAAGGTTTTCTATCAAACCAATATGAAAAGGAGGTTTCCATAATGTATATGTATACATATATATAGAAAGAGAGTTATTGCTTGCACATTTTTTCTAATAAAGTTGATGTATTACTTTAGCAAAGGTGAAAAAGACTAGGTAACCTGACCAGTCACTTATCCAGTACATTTATATGTCGATTCTTGTCAACTTAACTGCATTCTACGACAAGTGGTCATTCATCATGTACTATCGCAATAGAGCTACGAATTTTATTTTATACCAGTAAAAAAATGGGTTTAAATTTATCTGAAGATGTTTTTAAAAATAAAAAAAAAAAAAAAAAAAAATAAAAACATTCAAAATAAATTACTGAAATGTTACTTTACGCTCTTAACTTGAGAAAAATTGGCTTTGAAGTGTAGTGGGAAAGGGAGGTTACTGTGTAGAGAAACAATGCCGCTCGATATAACAATTGAATGAAATTGAGCAATTTGCGTGAAAATATACCCCACTCGAAACCTTCTTCAAATACTATTTTTTTATTTTGTATGTTTTTTATTGAGTCGGTTATTTAAAGAGATTTTTTGCCGAAAGTAAACTTGCTTCGAGTGCTTATATATCGGTGTTGTAAATAAGTCGACTTAAAAAGAATTATCAATATTCGCGTTCAATAATTTAGTGAGTCAAGTCTACGTTGATGTATGAAAAAGTGGATATTATACCATTGAATTAAAAGATACTTTTTTTAAAGATATCTTTTGTTGAGGATTAATTTTAAGAAGCTTTAATTTGCCGTTGATATATTTCTTTACAATGCACTTAAGTAGGGGAGCCTGGGGCACGAAGGCCCCCCTGGGGCACAAAGGCCCCCTTCAAAAATTAGATAAAAAATTTTTTTTTATTTTCCGTCAATGTTGACTTCTATAATGTTTTTATGATATTTTAGGCCAATATATGGGGTAAAATGGACCATTTGAAAACATTATTTTTTTTTTCATTTTTCGTCAAGTTATGACATTTATAATGTTTTTATGACGTTTTAGGCTAATGTGTGATATGTGGGGCAAAATGGACCACTCGAAAAAAAAACTGTAACGGAAAAATTATTTTTTTTTTATTTTCCGTCAAGTTTATTTTTTTATGACAATTTTTTTTTTTAATGGTTCATTTTACCTCACACATCACATATTGGCCTAAAACGTCATAAAAACATTATAAAGGTCATAACTTGACGGAAAATGAAAAAAAAAAGTAATTTTTTCGTTACAATTTTTTTTTTTTCAAGTGGTCCATTTTACCCCACTACCACATATTGACCTAAAATGTGATAAAAAAATTACAGAGCTCTTAACTTAACGAAAAATAAAAAAAAAAAATTTTGTTAATAATTTTTTGGGGAGGGGGCCTTCGTGCCCCAGAAAAAAAAAATTTTTTTTTCGATTTTTCGCAAAATTTCGATTGATTCTTCCGATATAGACGGAAAATAAATAAATTGGATGGTTAAAAGCCACAAAAAGAAAAAACCGGCTTAAGGGGGCCTTCGTGCCCCAGGCTTCCCTATTCGGAGAAAAAACTTTTTAAAGGTGTTGCAATAAATAATACTCAACATCGAAATATAAGTGTGAATGTAGCAGACCGCAGACAAATTTAAAATTATAAATAAATGGAGTAAATACTTTAAAAAAGTACACTTATTAATTTTAAAATTTTTTAAATGTCCATTTTTGTTAAATTTTATTTTGTCAAGTATTTACTCTGTTTATTAATAATTTAAAATTTGTTTGACGTCTGCTGCATTCACACTCATCAGCGAAATATGGTTATAATTAGAGTGCAGAAAATAAATTATAATTATTTAATTACGCCTTTATAGATTAATTACTTATTGATTTTTTGTAGCTGTTAATAGATATTACGAATAAATTTAATATTCCTATTTGAAAATTATATGAGTTAAAAATAATTAATTAATTTAAACATAGACATTGGGGTGTAGAATTTATGAATATGATGACGTCAATCGCCGAAAGACTAAAAAAAAATTCTTAGAGGTAATAAAAAAAATATATTTATAGTTGATGAATTTTTTTTGCTTTTGATTGTGAAATTCAAAAAAGATTTATAAGTTATTCATGTTGATATTAATTGATAGCATGAAATGGCTCAACTAAAATTTATAAAAGAGAATTTATTTAGAGTTGAATAAATTTAAAATCACTGTTACCGCCTGTATATACATTTTGATGTGTGCATATGTGTGAATGATACACATATGCTTGATCGGATCGCCGAGCTGGAAATTCACGGAGTGTGTGAACGATAAATATACAGTGGCTCAAAAGCTAGCCACACAAAAAAAGTGTGCCCTACGGTATGAGAATTATTCGATTTAGTTTTTTTTCTTCTCTCTGTATATTTGTACTGTAAATTTCTTTATCATTAAACGGTTTGGTTTATATTTGGTTTACATGAATCACATTGTTGGGAAACAATTATATTTGGAATAACTTTTTTTATTTTATTTTCCTGTAAGTTGTATTATTGGATGTTACGAAAAACAGAGAACGAAAAATACGTCTAGGATTAATTTAAAAAAAGTTAATGAAAGTTTAACTAACTGACCTTATAACCACCAAGATTTTGCACCACGCATGCTAATATAGCTTCTCTTCCTACAGAGGCTGTGACATTTACAATAGCTTCTTTGAAATCTGGATCTGTAAAGAAAAAATATTTACTTTTCCAATAAAATAATAAATTTCATATAATTAGAAAATTTATTCGATCATAAATTGCTTCAGAGTTAAGTAATCATTTATCCAACTTGTCATTTTTATTAGCATTTCACGATTAATATGAAATTTTGGTAAGATTTAGATATGTATATATATAAGGATAAAACGAAATTAAAGAAATCCAGCGGTGTCAAAAGGATATTTATCGTGTTAATAAGTTCAACTCGATAGCAATATATATATTGCGGGATGTGAGTTGAATCGGCGTGATTATGTGGGGAAGAAAAAAAAAGATTAAGAAAAGTACGCGGGTATCCGGCTTGGAAAGAAGGGTGAAAAAGAGGTGAAAAAATGGTTAACCAGAAAAAATTTTGAGAGCTGGTTTCGTAATAGAGACATAGGGGAACTATAATTCCATCGTAATATCTATCCAGTGGTACGTTCGAAAATCCCACGGGAAATCCCATCGTATCAAGTCTCGGTCGAATGATTGTACGCGAGCAGTTGATGAATCAGTCCTGTTTAATCGCTTGCCCTCGATAAAATACTGTCAAAATATCAAATAACTTTGACATATCAGTTTTTAATGACCAATCTCTGCACTAGTCAGAGTTAATCCAGTTAAATTACACATCATTTTTCTTAATTACTATTTTGTATCCATTTATCTCTCATTTTATTCATCAACAAATAATATATCATTAATCATTACATTATGTAATAACTTAAGTGGATAAGCAATAAAGTAGATAATTATCAAATAATTTACTGGTAAATTTGCGCATTCAATTATTACCGATAGTGATCAGCTGATTAACTGAAAGTAAATGTTAAATGCCTTTAAATAGCGCTTTCATCGATGTAACCTGTATCATATTATTTACTATAGTGAGCAATTGAGCATCAAATTGATTAAATTCTTCGAATATAGTACAGCTACATGTTATATGATAATTTTCCACAATTCGGTCGCGAAATTATAAATTATGGGTTTCAAAACCGCTGCAAAATTTAAATGAATCGACCTCACACACCCTGTTACTTTTTCACGACTCATAAGTGACGCTTTAAAGTAACGTGAGTACAGTTTTAAAAAATTAAAAATTTTTCAATTATAGCACAGTAATAGTGTTATGTTAACTCTTTCAACCGTTTGGACTCAGTACCATTAATTTTTTTTTATATAAAAAATTTATTTATTGTAGCTTAAGTATTGACAAAGTAGATTAAAGTATTAAAAAAAAAAAAAAAAAAAAAGAGAAACAGAATCGCACTGAATTTATTTTTACTTCGGTCATCATTTAAAAAGCTAACAATAAACACAATCGTATTTTCTTTCGTAGTAAAAATGAAAATAATTTATTTATTAAAAACAAGAGGACAGAATAAACTGTCTTTTCAATTTAAAAAAAAAAATAATGATTCTCGGAATCTCCTAGTTACCCTCCACTAATTTCTAACCCTCTATGCACAAATGACTCTCGTGCAACTCGGTGAAGCGTTTATATAGCTTTTTCTCGGTCTTACTTTTATGAATATTTGTATATGTATGCATGGGTGTGTGGATTTGTGTGCTAGCACAAAAGAGATCGCGTGCATGGGATAGATTATAGTGACGCTGGCTAGGGGTGCAAAGTCACCACCGCGTCGGCGCGATGTCTTTTTACCTAATCCGCGAAATAATGGCAAGCTAAAAAAAACACATTTCAACATTGAAACTTTAATATTACAGATAATTATTTCGCAGAAACTTTTTTTAATTTTTTCGTTTGCCTATAATACCAGGGTTTTATCTCAATGCATGCGTTTAAAATTAACAGATAAAAAAATAAGGGGAAAAAGATGATGATGGCGATAATATAAATAGAATTAAGAAAGAGAAAATAATATAATAACAAGGTAAGGTAAAAAAGTAAGGTACGAAAAGATGATGAGTATGAAATAAGAAATAATTTATCATTTCAGTCGACTTTTCATTAAAAGATAGCACAATAATCCACGGAAAACTCGGCATTTCGTTTTAGCTTTTACGTTATCTCCATTTTATCTGCTGTACCTTCTATTTACAATTGATTTAAACGTCAGCTCATATTTAATCCGGAAATTGTTGACAACAACAGTCAGGAGGAATAAAAATTAATAACAATAAACAATTTTAAGCTGTATTCCATTGAGCATAGATCATATCGAGTTGTAGAATTTTTTACATGGAAAAAATGGGATTAAGAATTATACAAATTTTTATTATGCTGTCTACCAACTTTGAAACATGAAGTTGAGTTGCCAGAATTTATTGATAAATTGTAAGGAATATTATTTGCCTAAATCAGGAATTAGAGTAGAAAATAATAAATTTTTAGAGATTCAACTTCCTGTTTCAAGTTCGGACGACAGCGCAATAAAAAGTCGTAGACTTCTTAAGCCCATTTTTCTCCGTGTACAGAGAAAATCTTGAATAAAATTTTCGAAAAAAAAAAGTCAATGTTCGTTATTAATTATTCTACACGGAGAAAAAATTATGGTAACTGTTCCTAGTAAGTTTATGAAATATCATCCCATACCGTTATGGTAATGATTACTTGGGATTATGGGATATAGACCCATACATTCTGGGAAAGCTCCCATAATTATGGGAACAATTCCTGTCATTATGGTAACAGTTCCCATATCGCATGTGAAAGAATCATGGTAATGATTACCATACTCATAGGAATAGTTCCCATAAGCAAATAGTAACCGATCCTATAACCACATTGTAATGGTTCCTAAGTGTATATGGGAATAAGTCCTATATATTATGGTAACTATTCCTATAATATTATGGTAAACATAACCATCATGTTATGGTAATGGTTACTATAATATTATGGTAATCATTCCCATAATGTATTGGAATTATTACCATGATATTATGGTAACCGTTACCATAATATTATGGTAACGATTACCATAATATTATGGTAACGATTACCATAATATTATGGGAATAGTTACCATAATAGTATGGAAATGATTACCATAATATTATGGTAATAATTCCCATAATATTTAGAAATTATAAGAATTTTTTTTTTTTGTAAGAAGAGTTTTTTTTTATATTACAAAATTTTAAGTATACAAAAAAAACGCTAATTACAAAAAAAAAATTTACTATAATTTCTAAATATTATGGTAACAATTACCATAATATTATGGTAACAATTACCATAATGTTATGGTAACAATTACCATAATATTATGGTAACCATTACCATCATATTATGGTAATCGTTACCATAATATTATGGTAACGATTACCATAATATATGGGAATTCTTACCATAACATTATGGTTACCATTACCATAATATTATGGTAACCATTATCATAGTTACATGGTAACGATTACCATGATTCCATAGGATCTCTTCCGATACCATATGGGAATTATACCCATAATATATTGTAACTGTTACCATAATTTTCTCTCCGTGTATGGTAGATCTTATAAATATACCCTTCTTTAATTTTTAATTTTTTGTGCTATAAATAAATCTACATTCGTGCATAATATCAAATATACCTCCGAAAATCGATATACATGAGTATGGACGTGGATGTGACATTGATTGTAGATACACAGATAAACATATACCATTATCGTAGTATAAATTTCGGCGGAGTTGTAAACGACACCGAAGGGATAAAAGACACGAAAGTAAATGTTATTAAATCAATGAGCTCATATTAAATTTCAAAGTAATTTATAAATCTTTATTATTATCTTTAATCTTTTTTTTTCCTTATAACTATTGCTATTAATTTCAATTTTTTTTTATACTAGACCCCTGTATTAGCGCTGATATTAAATATATACTTGGAATTTGTTTCGATAATTTAAAATTTTAATGGGTAAGTTTTATTTTTTTTTTTTATGAAATTGAGATCCGTTGAAAAGGTAAACTGAACTGTCTCTTTATAAATAAAATAAAGTCATTAAAATTTTGAAAAGGAGAGTCAGCTGATTGAAACAATAATTCATTCAAGCTGGTCTGATTAAACAAACTTTTCTCTTCGTATTGAATTTCATTCATTACATTTTAATTTCTGTTATATTTAATCCGGGACCAATTGTACGAATTACTATATTTAAAAAAGTTAATTGTAAGGAAAATAAACGCTTTGACTGTTGACTATGGAATGTACAGAGGATTAGAATTTATCGGATTTCGGTTTTTTTTACTCTTATCGTTAACCAGCATTCCATACATAATATTTATTTTTAAAAACCCGTTTAAAAAAAATTTTAACAACTGATATTCATAAAAACTTGGAGTATGATATGAAACATTTTTTGTCGATAGATTTTTATAATATTTCCTCCAACAAAAGTGAAGCAAAAAAAATGAATCCATTAAAATATGGAACAGCGAAATAAAAAATATTAAAAAGTAAAAGCATAAAAAATAAAATAGAGAAATGAATAAAATAAAATTCTATAACGTTTGAATTTGTGATTCATTTTTATGATTTGACTTTATAGTTTTATTTTGTTTCGCGTGTATATGCGTAACCGTAACGCAGCTTTTTCCCGTTTGACTGGTATAACGTATCCGTCCTGGATACATTATTTATTTTGTATGAAAATATGCGTTATTCTGACGAATTTATAAGCAAATTGATTGTTGTGTAGCTGAATGGATAGTAGCTGAGAGAAATAAGAATTTAAGTAACGCTAAATAAAAGTTTTATAAAATTTATCAAAGTTTTTAGCTGTTATAGATTATAGATACTCGTTGGAAAACATAAATTTATTTAGATGTAACAATAACTATTATTATAATCCGTTAATTTATTTTTTCAAAGAAGGAAAATGGGGCAATATATTCATACTGATTTATTCCAAGTGCATTTTCAGTATCGTCACTCAATAGTTAAAAATAAAAATTAGGGTCGGGTGAATTTAAAGCGCGTTGAAGGGGATGGAAATAAAATAATATTTTTTTTGTGATCGTTGAAAGGCTTTACAAACAGAGAATGATACTTGAATAATACTACGATCCAATAGTAAATATTTCCGTTATAAAATTTAAATATATACTTCAGTATATCTTTATTATTCTAAACTCTAAATTGAATGATTCATTTACGTCAGTCAACGGAAATGCACTTATCATGTAAACGCTGAGTGAAATTTAACATCGCTGTCAATTTCTCCGACTGTTACCAATTTTCTTATAGAAAATATTGTATTGAAAGGTAAAAACATTTTATATATTTTTTTATATTTACTGACATCTAATTTTATTTTTTATTTAATAAAAATATCAAGTACTCTGTTAATTTAATAAAAAAAAAAAAAAAAAGTATAATATATTCAATGTTTCTGTTTTCATTGCAATTAATTTATTTTAAAGTTAAATTTGAATCGTCAGCTTTTGTATAAATTAAGGAATAAGTAATAATATACGCTTGATATTTGTTATAACACAATAAAAGTTCAAAGTAAGAAATAAGAAATGGTGAGAAGCTTGCAAGAAAATATTTTTAAATTGAAATTTTTTATTATTCAATTGTTAATTTTAATGGCACTATTTTATTTTGTCCATTCTTTTGACGTATCTTTTTTCTCTACACCAATCTTCTCCTAATGTTAATAAACAGTATAGAAAGGCTATTAACTTATATGTTTTTAAAAGTATTCCAGTTGAAAACACTTGCGTTAAAAGATAAAAAATGAATAACCATCCAAGTTCGCGTTGATGTGTAGGAAGACAAACTTTGAATATATCTTGTAACTAGTTCAAAATAAGAACAGCAGTTTGCATATATATTATCTATTATATACATATATTATACACGATAAGTCTTTAGTATTTGTCGACAAGTTGATGGAGTAATGCAAAATCAGAATATAAAGTGAGATACTGCTCATTTTAATTGCATGCAGTAATTATTGTTTATGAAGCAAATAAGTTAAGTATGTTGAGTGACTGCCGTTTACACATATATTCGCTATATTATTTTCATCTGTGTTTATTAATAGTTCGCAGACAGTTTAAATGAGTAGTACAAGATACGTTTTTTAAATTAATAATTAAAAAAAAAATACTTAATCTAATAAACTACTGAAAATTAAGGTTATACTGCTTTTCAAATTTAAGCCTAGTAAGCCAGCTTACCTAAAGAAGCTTTTAATCAGTTCAAAATTTCAGCCGTTCAAGCTTTATTTTTTTTAGAGTTTACGTTCAATTATTCAGTTAATGTGAACGAAAGATAACCTGCTTATATATTGTGAGGTAAAAGTTTATAAGCATTAGAGTTAAGAACAAAAATTATTAAAAAATTCGACAAAAATAAAAAAAAATCTTAAAAACGGTTCTCTCGGAAAAGAGGTAATTTTTGTCCGACAATATCTTCCGAGTGCATTAACTAATTCACAAGTTCGTTGTAGCAATCAAAAATCGTTCTTGAAACTTAGGTTTGATTAAATTTTAAATTGCGCAACAACAAACCACGAAAAAAAAAATTGTTAACTTGAAAACTGCTTTACCGATCGACTACAAAATCTGATCAGTTCTGAGTATTGGTTAACCCTTTTAATTGCCGCCAAGTATGTTCAAATTGGTTGATTCGTTTCAAAGATACCGTTAGACAAAAAGCATCCTAGGACCTCAAAACGTCAAGATTTGATGAAAACTCGATTTTCCAAAATCGGACCGAAACCAATAGCTTTCTATTTTTTTGAAAACTGTCAATTTTCATAGCGGGAACTTAATAAACACAGAGAAAACAACGAATAAATAATTTTGAGGGTACATATATAAATAACTCATTTATGATAAATCCTTTATTTTATTGTTTCTTTCTATCATATGTTTCAATAAAATTATAAAAAATTTTGTGTCTCGTATAAGCATACAGTAATAGAGGTTTAAAACACGTGTTCTGAGAGGCACTAAAAAAAAGTAATAAAAATTTTGATAGCATTACTGAGAAATGTAGTATAGTATAGTATAGTGATTCAAGCACGTAAAGTAATAAAACATGCAGACTTTTCAACGGCGCCACTCGTCAACCATTATTATTGTTATTATCATTACTACTTTTATTATTATAGATACGATACTGTAATGTTGGTCAGCATTAAATAATATCGTGCTTATCGAGATGAATAAACATTTAATAATAAAACGAACATAATATACATAACAGCTAGTATGGGATAGTCGGGGTGAGACGAGTTTCTTTTAAAATGCACTTATCATGGCTAGATTTAAAAAAAAAATTTTTTAATTACTAGAGGGGCCACTAGAATGGAAAATGAAAATTTTTATAAAAATAAACTAATAAAAAATAAAAAAACAAGATCCAATGAATTGTTTCATCTTTCATATATGAAAACGCCAATACAATGTTCAATTTTTTAGCGGTCTGATATCATTTTTGAGCTGCTCATGTTACCCTCGTCTAACCTCTACATATATATATATATATCAGTCGAGATGAAGTAAAAATATGAAACAAATAAAAAAGCAATAAAAGGTTGAAGAAAACGGATGTGTACTTAATATTTTATATGAAATACGAAATAAATAAAACATAAAGCAAATCGATCCCATTATTATTCACCGAAATATTTATTTACACATTTTTGTTTGTTTATTCCTGTTGGTCAAGTATTGAAATTCAATAATAATATAGAAAAATTTTATTAAAAATAAATAATTCCGTCACTCATTGCTATTTTCATGTTAGATTATTAAATTTTATATATTATATATGTCGAAAAGATATTTGACATCTGCATGTAACTGCAATATTAATTTGTCCCGACGAAAATACTTTCTCAATTTAAAATCCTCTATTCTTTATATTTAAATGAAATTTGATCAAGAATATTATTTTATAAGATTTTTGATAAAATATCGCTTTTAATGTCACGGATATAATAGAATATCTTAAATTTTACTAATGCAAGCTATTTAAATGCCTTTATTGACTATGATCAGTGAAATTTAAATGGCACAGTACAGAGACTTGATTACGAAGTACAACCGTGTCTTGGTTGACTCACAGCCCAAATATAATTTATTGATAAATCAACTGGCAGTTGATGTTCATCGGATTGACGACTCACTTTATACTAAGTCTCAAATAAGTATATCGTGTATGGTGAGGAAACCGCGAAGCCGCGAAATGGAAAAAATAGTCTTGTGGTGAAATATTTTTATGGCTTCTCTATCGTATATCACTTTGCGGAAAATCGATTTTCGACCTTATGTGATGACTATTTTTTTTTTTTTTTTGTAAATATATACAGAAGCATTACAATAATAATTGAAATATAAAAATAATGATTGCTATTGAAATCTGAGTATCACAATCTTATTATTGTGATTTAATTTACTATACTTAATAAAAAAAATCAGGAAAAAAAAAATAGAATTAAAGAATGAAAATGCAATATTTGTGATGAAGCAGTAGAACTTTTTTGATAAATTATTTTTTATTTATATTTTTATTGATTTGTCTATTCGTTCAAGAAACAAGTCGGTAATCAGTTTGACCTAGTTTGTGATAACCGATCGTCTGCGAGCTACTGCAAACTACTGGGCGCCGCACAATCGCAGCAGGACAATTGGCTTCGTAAATTGAAAAGTGTGATCAAGAAAATGTCGGCTAGTTTAAAAGCACAACTGTCAAAGGTTAATTTTGATTATTGTACATTTTTTTACTTTGCACTGCTTCTAATTATGTGACTGTAATTACGAGAATTATATTTAATTGAAACTCGGAATCAATTAAGGGCTGAACCGGACAGAATACAGGAACTAAAGAAATTCACACGAATTTTTAGATTTAACGAGAGAAATTGTAAGTTTATCATTGAAAAAGTTTTTGCTCTTCATCAGGTAAGACGCGATATTGTTAAAGAATCATTTTATTTTATATTTAAATCGAAATTTAATTTGCCACCAAATTTAAAAGTTAAAATGTCAGAACCAAAAATAATTCCCGAGTAACACGAATTATTTAAATATATAAGTCGAGTAATATATCGTCACGATCTATCACTATTCTTAAAATGTATATATATGTATGTATATTTAAATTTATCAATAAAATATATGATAAAAGTAATTTTGAAAAATAATATATTTTTTTGATAATAATTTTTTTCTTATGTAAATAATTAGTATAAAAAAATTAAACAATTAATTAGAGCGACTAATTAGTGATAAAAAATTAAACTTTTCTATTATGATTATTAGCAAGAGTATAAAAAAAAATAAGAGAATAGGATTCATAAAAATATATTCTGACAGCTATGAATTGTAATGAAAAAAAAGTTAATTTTAAAAAATTAGTAAAACGTGAAATTTTTAACGACTTAAGTCGTAAAAAAAAGAAACGTACTTTTGAATAATTATTTTTTTTCATACGCTATTAACATTCCATCACACAGATGAGATGCCAATAAAAGTCAGAAGCGTATAATTAAGACCTAATAAATTATAAAATTAACATTCCTCTTCCACATCTCGGCATTTAATAAAATTAAAACTCGACAATTTATTATCTTTCTTAGGTCGACAGTTTTTATAAATTTTATTTCCATTTTCTACATAATTAACACCCGCAATTTTCATCACTGTGTATTCTGCTGACTGGATAATTTCTTCTATTGTAATAAGCTCAAAAAATAAAAAACAAATTAGGAGATAAAGAAAATGAGTTCATCTACTGTGTAGTCTACTAATATTACAATCTTATGAAAAGTAAATAAATAAAGACGAGTATATACTAAAAAAAAAAAAGAAAAAAAATACACCACTGCATAAGTATGTTTTTGCACACAGAAGTGAACGAGAAAAAGCAAAGCAGCATATTATATAATATGTTATCACGGTTCTACGATAAGTGAGGACTCTCCATAGAACTGAGTACATACCGCACTCTAAGGTAATAATCAACCTCGTCCGCCACCAGTAATATATACACATAGTAACCAAAGTAGCTTCAATACTTGAACTTTTTGATACAATAATTACGCATCTGGTTTTCATAGTGCACTCGAATTTATAATAACTCAACAACCACTACAGTGTATATACTTTTTTGCTGTAACTTTATATGACATTTACCTAGTAGAAAGTAATATAGGGTAGAACCGAGCCAAAAAGGGACTCTAAAAAAAAAATTTACTTTTCTGTTCTTGAATACGCTGACTCTCCTCTTTTTTTGTAGTCATAAGAATAAGAACCATTGTTGATAATTTTTTTTTAATTTTCTAACCAAATGAGGTAACCTCGAAAAAAATTCTTTAAGTACTTTTTCCGTGATGCTAACAAAAATTAACCCAGTAAAGGAAAAATAATATACCAAAAATGAGTATAACAATTTTTAAGGACTTCAGTACCCGGGCTTCCATGAAGAAATTAAATGAAATATTGAGTTTCTATACAGTATAAAATAATTGCTAAAAATTATCGTGATGGGATTGAAGTATAAATAGTTTTAATTTAAGAAGTTTCGATAAAACTAATCAGTTAATTAAATTACAAACTCGTCGAGACGGATATTCTATTATTTATAAATTCTATTAATTAAAGTCATATATATTATAAGTTATGAGTAAAAATATCTTTTAATTTATAAATTACTTGGAATATTTTATTGCAATTATAAATATCAACATAATTCTATTTCCAACGTTATTTTACAATAATTAATAAAATAATCTGAAGCGTCTGGAATATTATATAATGATTTTTATATTGCATAAATTTTTCTCGCATAGTCATGAGTAAATTAAGCATGCAAAAACCGATTTTTTCAAATTTCATGAATTCTTATTTATAAAGAAGTCCATTTATCTGTATCTTTCGTTTTATCGAAAGATATTTGAGCACACCTATTTAATATTAACAACAGCTTTAAATCTGGTCATATTCAAAAACAAGTCAAATTAAAAAGTTCGATTTTCCGATTTATAATAGTTTCGGTTTCAGTAAAATTTCGATAAAATTCTTAAATTATAAACAATGTGTAAAATAAACTGTCTAGACATATATTATACTTTAATGAAGTAATTCAATACTTTCATTTACTTCTTTTAGCCAACGTTTAATTAAAAAGTACAGTCGAAGCTCGTAATAAGCAACCTTCAGGGTTATAAGGAAAAAATTATGGAAAAATCAAAGATTTATACTCTCATTTCATCCTAATACTTATCAGCGTATACGTTCGACATATGTGCTTGAAGAGATGAAATTTGACAATCCGAGAGAGTGCATGGAAAAGACAATATAATAGTAGCAACTCTCTGGGATAGTACTGAGTACTTTCTGTAAAAAAAATTTTCAGTAGGGGAAGGGGGAGCAAAGTGGGCCCATGGGGCAAAGTGGGCCCCTTAAAATTTTAAAAACTTCAAAAAATATGGGGGCACAGTGGGCCTCTCAAAATTTTCTATACGTCGATAAATTCGGACGGATAATAAGCTCATTGAAATTTCTTATATAATGAGGGATAAAATAGACCACCAAAACTGTTCATTAAATATAATTTATCAAGAAAGTTAAAGATAGAAGAGCCTATAAATTACTCTCTTAAAATGAATCAGTGAAATTCCACTGATTCAACCAGTGAGCTTTTAGTCACTGGTTGAACCAGTGAATTTCACTGGTTGAATCAGTGAATGTCGCGCTCACTGGTTTCAACCAGTGAACTAAAAATATGTAAGCGCGCGGGTACAACAGCATTCTGTACATGAGTAAAATATACTGTATATGAGTAAAATATTTGTGTTTTATTGTGTCAATAAGTAAGTAATATTTATTCATTATATTTATGTAATATTTTAACTTACTTTTATATAAAAATAATAATTATATGACAAAATTTTTACAGAGTATAAAAATAAATAAATTTGAAGTAACTTTAATCGCTTGGAGCTAACCTCAAATATGAATAACATTATAAAATTAAATATTCAGGAATTATTGGATTATTTAAGGCCAATTATTAAAGATGATGATACTCTGACAAAACTTGAAGATAAATTTATAAATTAGATTTAAAATTTTGGCTTTTTGATCGTAATAAATTTTGCTGACTAGTATTGTACAATTGTTAGTAATACTATTTATAAGTATTAAGTTTTATGTTTTACAACTTACTAAATTATAAAATCATAAATTAATTAATTATTAGTTGGATCAAATTTGATAAATGTAGGTTAAGTAATAAGCTATGTTTTAACTACATTCAAAAAATATCAATTGTTATATTCCAACAAATAAAACTCTTAGTTTCATAAAAAAAATTAATTTAAATATTGCAATACTCATTTTTTTTTTAATGGAAACAAACTAAATTTTTATAATTTCTAATAAATATTATTCATTTTATTCCTAAATTATTTATAATTAAATATAATTGTTATTAAGACTCACTTAATTCACTTTGATTTTAAATAAACGTTTTTAATAAAATAAAATTAATCTAACCTGTTTTCTTTATATTTATATAGTACACCGGCGTGTCACTGGTTCAACCAGTGAAACTTACTGGTTCAACCAGTGGGCCAAGCGATCATCTTAGTCCACTGTTTGAATCAGTGAATTTCACTGGTTTAACCAGTGAACTCTCGATTCACTGGTTTAACCAGTGAAATTGACTGGTTAAACCAGTGGATTTCACTGGAGAATCAGTGAAATTTCACTGATTCATTTTAAGAGAGTATAAAAAAAATTTTTTTTTTATTTTCCGTCAAGTTATGACCTCTACAACGTTTTTATCATATTTAAGGCCAATATGTAATATTTAGGGTGAAATGAACCACTCGAAAAAAATTGAAAACGAAAAATAAAAAATTTTTTCGTCACAATTTTTTTTTCGGGTGGTCCATTTTGCCCTACATATCAAATATTTGCCTAGAATATGATAAAATCATTACGGAGGTCATAACTTGACGGAAAATAAAATAAATACATTTTTTGCCTAATTTTTGTGGGGGGCCCACTCTGCCCCTAATTTTCGATTTTTCAATTTTAATCGACGCAGCATAATGAAGTGAAAATAAGTATCAAGGGCCTAAAAATAAGTAAACGCGATGAAAAACTCAACGATATTTCAATTATTTTTCTTAAGGGGCCCACTCTGCCCCCCCCCCTTCTCCTACTATTCAAAGAGTAGTGAATACAGGTTAGACAGCATACAGTATTTTCTGAAATTATTTTTTGCAGAAAGTACTCAGTAGGATCCTAGAAAGTTGCCACTACTATATTCTTTTTTCCGTGTGAAAAAGCTTCAATATCGTAACAAATAGCACAACAGGGAAAGTTGCATATAACGGGCATCGACTGTATAAATTATTTAATTAAAAGTTTATTAATTATACTTTCAGTTACAAGTAAAATGTATTCAATATTCGTGCTCCCAGTAAAAGAAAAATTAATTTCACTTAATTTTATATTAGAATTTCCTCTCATTTAAAATAAGTTTTCGAACTTAGAATAATTGACGGTAATTATCCTAACTGACTTCTGTGAGTAAGGCAGTAGTACGGGTTATCAAGTTCAGGAAGATAGTCGCTATAAAATTCAACGTTTTACCTCCACTGCTAGACATATAAATATATGCATATATTTCTCATAAGGAAATATTATCCTCAAATTACCGAAAGCTGTCTTTTAGTCTACCAGCTGTGTGCTGCTTTGTGAAACGCTAATTTTCCCTCCTCTGCTTCTACTTGTACTTTTTTTTTACTGCTACTTCTACAATATACAACTACGACTCCAACTATACTGCAAGAACCACTACTACTATTTTCATTTTCTCTTTCTCTGTAGACCAGGTTTCCTTGTTAAAATGGAGAAGCTCCAAGCGAGGTATAAGAGAGCACAACGCGTCGTCTGTACAAAATCTAATAACTTAGAACGCCCCTTAATTGGATAGTTAGTGTCCGGTACGTATCCTCTTCTTTCTTACAACAGTGGCTATTTCCTTGAAAAAATACAGCATCGTCAAATGAAACTGGATACTAGATAGCATACATTGCAACGGAAAAAATTTATTTTTTAAATTATTAGATACATAAATAAATATATATATTTAATTATGAATTTATCCGATAATGAAAAATATTAGGAGTAAAAAATGCTTTGTATTAAATAATTTTTAGATTTATGATTTAATATTCATTTATTACTATCAAAAGCATTTTGACGTTAATATTTTATGAACAAAATGATAATATTAATAAATGAGTACGGACTTTATATATTTTATATTCATAAAATTATTAATAAATAAACTTTTTGATTTTAATCATGAATGTCGAGCTTTGATGATTTGACACTAAAGAATTTTCATTTAGGTTTTGCGGTGATCCGTAAATACCACGCATTGATTATTATTTATTAATATTGGTAATAGCTCTCTCTGAGTAATTAACAATCAAAGAGATGCTGATTATTAAATATACCTATACAAACTGTCAGTGTATTTAGTATCATTATATTCAGTTTATGAAAGAAATTTTCATCAGTTAATTGTAGAAGTAATAAAAGTGATTAAAATGGGGGCGTAATTTTTTTTTTATTTTCTGTAAAAAGTGGGAGAGCCTTATAAACATTGAATAATTATTTTTTATATATTTCTAATCAAATTCGACGTATGATGATCTACGTGTAAAAAAAAATAAAAAAATCTATACTGCAGTTTGAAAACAAAAGCATTTGGAAAAAAAAAAAAAAAAACAAATTTCTTAAAATGATTTTGAAAAAATTCGCCGGGATATTTAAAATTTTTTAAAAATAAGTGTCAAAGCAATAAAGCTAAGTTCAAGACGTTTTTAAAAAAAAAAACTTTTTGCTACCCCATTTTACCCGTCTCATCCACAGATCATGTATTATTCTGTTTATAAGGTACTTATTAATTCTCTTTATATACAATAATAACTGCATTTAAATCGGAGAAAAAAAAAAGTTTGAATTTTATTGATTTTCACTTTTGCGATTTGTTGGGGATTTAAATTACACGAGTTCAATTTACATTAGTGTGTATACCGTGTATATACAGGTAGAAAAAAGAAAGAAAAGTGAACTAAATTGGTGTCACTTTGATTGACGTATACACAAGTCACTGAAATTAAAGAACGAGAGGATTGTATGTCTGCTAGTAAAATATTTTTATGAAAATTTATTTTTAAATTGAATATATAGGAGAAGGGGAGAAAAGGGGTAGGGTAGGTAAAACGGGGTACCCCCGAAATTTTGTAAAAAAAAAATTGTAGGTTTTAAACATTAATAGTTTTTAAACATTCCAAAATCATTTTTGAAATGAATCGTTTATTTGAGAAACCCCATAAGTCAAAAATAGTAAATTTTTCAGGAGAAGCAAAAAACATTTTTATGAGATACGTTAGTATAAAAATCATAAACCAATAAGGAATAATAGTAATGTTAGCACCCCTAAAAAAGATTCGATGATTCTAAATTTTATTGTTAATTACTACCATTAATAATAATGATTTAAAGTTGGTTGACTTATGGGGTTTCTCAACAAAACGGAAAAAAAAATAGTTATAAAATCGTTAATTTTTCAATTTTTCTCCGTCAATTATTTATTATATTTTTAAAATGAAGTAAAAAATGTGTATTGTAACTATAATATACGTAAATTATAATAATAATCATTAATTTTTTTAGGCGCCAATTTTAATTCAAAATTATTTTTTGTACTTAAAAAATATTTTTCTGTGAAAAAGCAAAAAAATAATAATTTCTATAAATCTAAAATTGCATGTTTATTTGAGAAACCCCATTAATCATTGATTTATGGGGTTTTTTAACTAAACGAGATATTTATCACCCGCATGGTTGAACTTTAAACGCTGATTTGATGTATATTTTGATTGATTTCGATGGAGGGATATCCAAAGAACACAATAATGCAAAAAACCCAATTTCGAAAAAATGATGACTTATGGGTTTTCTCAAATCAACGATTTAAAAATAATTGAACGTTATTTTGATTTTTTTTGTTAAACTTATTCAAAAATCAATCGTCAGTTGAAAAATACTAATGACTTTTGTTTTATGATAAAAACTACTAAAAATTTATTTTTTCTTATTTTGTATCTATTAATCATGTAAAATATCATTTTTCTTTATGTAAATTACTCGCAAAAAAGTTTAACTTAATCAAATTCATTTGAAATTCTGACATTTTTTTTCACCTTTTTTAGGGAGTACCCCATTTTGCCCGCAAAAATGAAACATTTCTTTTGTTAACAATAATTGAAAATTTTTACTATTTATTTCGCATATAAAAAAAATAGATTTAGCCTATTTGAGTCCTCGGAACCATAGTATTTCCTTAAATACTCTGCCCCCCCCCCCCCTGCCCCTATTAATTGTGAGAATCAATCGCTGTAAAATAATAAAAATATAAAGAAATCTAATACTTTTATAAACAATCGATTATTTTTGTAAATAATGAAATTACAGAGGTCAATAATAGATTTGTAGTTAACTGCCCTGGAGGAATGTTTAGAAGTATATTTATTTTACTAAAATAGTTTATTGAGGAAACTGCGAATTGTCATGAAACGTGGTTACACATAAGAATACTTATAGCACTTTTGGGGACACACTAAATCTATATAAATAGAAAAATAAATGTCGTAAAATATAAGAAAACAGAGTATCGATCAGCAATTTATTATATTATTATTTCTTTTTCTACCTATAATACTTAGAAAAAAATAACAGAAATAATACAGGCAATGGTATAACCAAAGAAGACAAAGATTTAATTCCGTATCGCGTGTAACAAAGTATGCCACGACACTGTGAAAATACAACAGTCAAATTGGTAATCCAATCAATATTCGTTAAAAATCACACAATCGTACATTTTGCCTGACAAATCACATTGTTGATGATCTGCCAATTCGCTTTTCGAATTCATTTGTCCCTCATTGTTCAGTTTTACGAACGCATCGAGATTCACAAATATATTATTTTTTACATACGACTATTTCGTAATGATACAATTGAAAAAAAAAAAAAAAAAAAAGCTCACCTACACAATTCATTATTGCGTTAATAAATAAAATTTGGGATTCATAAGAATATCTGAAGCTTAACTAAACAAATATAAATATAAAAAAATTGAAAATTATATATTTTGTGTCCCTAAAAATTCATTTATTATTTGCCGTAAAAAAAATTTCTATTCATTTTTATTTTAAGCAATTAAAAAATCTAGAATCCTGACTTTAGTGGTTTTTACATTCGGGATTATCCACGAAAACTGGTCTCGTAGTTCATCTGCATTTAGAGCATGTGCTTTTATGTCCATGCGGCGTCGTTCTGACCACATGAACATAGTATGTAATAGAAGTACCGAGAAATTCCCGTGTACGCTTTCAACCACCACTCGAGAGCCCAACGTACTCAGTAGAGAGCATATACATACGTACATATATACGTTTACCAACTACTGTACCTAGTAATGTATATACATAGATATGAAAGGTATATATTTATCATGGTGTATTCGGGGCAAGCGGTCGCGTTAACGCGTGTCAGTGGTCACCACCAAACACACAAAAGTCAATGATGGCTTCCACTCTTTTGAATGTACGATTCATCACGATCTCTCGACAAATATGCATTAAAAAAAACTATATAGCTAACAAAAATGAAATACCCATAAAACTCTTTTAAATCCTTTTTACTCAAAACTCATTTTTAATAGTAATACCTAAAAAAAAATATTAATCCCACAAAAAGCTATTGGCGGGCTCATCAATTTAGTAAAAATAAAAGTAGTAATTTAAATAAAAATATAAAAATAAACAACAAAAATAAAAAATAAAAATAAATTTTGATTATAAAAATAAAATTTAAAAAATAATGTTTTGTCAGCGAATACTCTGGTATTTTTTGTCGAGCCAGCTATCGCGTGTAAATTGCGAGCTTTCGACTTTAATAACTTTAATGATCCCCTCGTCCCGATTACAGTCGATTCGAGTAGCACACGTCACAATTAAACTTAACAACCATCGCGGGCATACGCAGCCAGCAGCAGCAGCAGCAGTAACAGCAGTAGTACAGTACAGTACAGAGCATGTATAGAGAATAGTGTACCATTAATATTCACAGAACGAATAAAACGAGACGAGAAATGAGAGAAAATGAGTATATATGAAAAGGGTGGGCACGGTCATACAATTTGCTTCCAACTATACGTGATATTACCGTCGTCTACAAACTACTTTACAAGTGAGTAGTATAACTTGAGTATAGAGTAGCCACACTAGTGTCGATTAACTCAAAAAGGCTAAAAGCCTGGAGAGCCAGTGTACAACCCTTAGGGCTGTGATGATTATCAACTTTCCTCTGCCCTCTTCTTCTCTCGGTATTTACATCTATTGTGTTTCTATTATACTTGGAATAGTTGCAAAATACATCAACAAGAAAATAATCATAATGATAATAACAGCAACATCGTCAATCTTTATTAGATGGTTGAAATGAACATTTCTTATCGCACTTGATTCGACTGAACGAGAAAGTAAAAGACAATATACTGTCCAATGTTCGCTTATTTTTATTACTATTTTTTTTTCTATACTGAGAAAACAAGTACTGTAGAAATAGAATGCGTTTGTAGTGGTATTATAAAGTTATTATTACGTACAATATTATTTTGAGTTTACAGCCCCTCGAAGGCTTCGGGAAAATTATCTGATAAGTAAAAGACATAAAAATCCAATGGATGTCTGACGAAGTTGATATTATCAGAAAATAAAAATTTTATTTCTATACTTTCTTTACAATAAAATAATTTTATTGTAATTGTGTATTTAACTTATTTTCTGTTGTTATTATTATTAACAATTATTTTGTGTTATATAAAGTTTAGGGTCATTAAATTCTATTACTTGTCAAATAATTTATCTTGTATGCAACTAAAGCCCTTCTTCATGCAGTGACATTTCCGTTTCTTTGGCAACATGAACTCACTGGTCCGCTAACGAACTTGTCTATCGTTCACTTGCTCATACACTACAGTGAAAATAATAATAATTTCCTAAATGACCTGCGTCTTCATTATTTTTATTGATTGACACTGATTGTGAGGTTATTGATGAAAAAAAAATTTAACCAACAGAAAAATCACAATGAAAATATATAAATAAAAATAATGAAATATGAAAAAGTCATGTCCGGTTGACTGTCAAATAAAAATTCAATAAAATAAATTAAAGTAAAAATTTTTTGATATTATTGTGAAGCTACAAATGAAATATTATGTACATATATATGTAAACGAACAAAAATTTATGGTAATAATTACAAAATATTATGGGAATGGTTTCCATAATGCATGGTAACCATTTTTTTTTAAATATCGGTTGTAGGAACGTTAACCATACATATCGTGGTAACCATTGCTATAAATATAGCTTTTATTCCTATATATCAGAAAAATTCCTATGGAATTATTGTCATCGTTACTATGCCACTATGGTAATTTTTCCTGTAATAGTATAGTAACTATTACCATAATGTATGGTAACGTTTACCATACACGGAGAGAAATGTCAAGTAAATATTCCTATGCAGCATAGTAATGGTTACATGACTCTATCGTTTGTATCCACAGTCACATGAGAGCTTCGTGACACAAATTATACTCAGAAAATTAAGTAATTGTATTTATTATGCTAAATTTTTAATTCCAATTATCTAGAATGATTGGGACGTTTTTCGATGCAAAAATAGTTAGCGTTACAATTTATTTTAATAGAACTAATAATTATTGGATGATAACTTCTGCAATAAAGTTCGTAACAGTTACTATCAAGATAGTAATATTTACATCAGGATGGTAACAATTACAATTTCTGATGGTAACTGTTACCATCTGGGTTATAAATATAACTATGTAGAATAGTTATAATAATTAACTCTAGTTGACATACAGGATTGTAATAATTATCATAAATATGGTGAATATTACAATCTAGATAATTTATACAATCATCTAGGTAATATTTACTACTATCTGATTGATTGTAGAAATTTTTACCGTAACTAGATAGTAACTCCTATTATTTAATTTTCTGAGTGTAGATTAATGTAAGCATTACTATGCTGCATAGGAATAATTATTTGGCAATTTTTTCCGTGTAGTATGGGATTTATTCCCATATGTACTTAGGAAATGTTACCATGTCGTTATAGGATTAATTCCTATTTGCTTATGGAAAATATTCCTATTATTATGGTAATCATTACAATAATTCTATTACCATGCGATATGGGAACAGCTACCATAATAATAAAAATTGTTCTCATAGTATGGAAATTTTCCCAGAAAGTATAGGCCTATACCCCATAATTCCAAGTAATTATTACCATAACGGTATGGGATATTTTATAAATGTACTAGGAACGATTATTATAAATTTATCTCCGCGTAGGTATGTAATAAGTGTGTAAGATGGTTATGAGTAGTTTAATATGTAACAATTGATGTAGAATTACAAGAATTTGTATCCACGTAAAAGAGACTCTTAAAGCTATCTCAGCTGCCTCTTCATGGAACAATGGGGAATAGCACAAAGAGAATCCTTTTTGAATAAGAATAATAGAATTTACAGTCGTCCCCATGCCGCTGTTGCTATACTAGCGAGTACACTACACAGGTATACTATGTATAGTACCGGCGCACATTTTCGAAAGTAGCCTGTACTGGAATATGAATATGAACGTCGGGGAATACGTATATGAAATGTTCCCTCATGTCTCTTGCCATATATATATTACGTATGTATGCTATGACTTGTCTCTTTTCTACTCTATATATTCTTTTATTTATATTATAACGTTATTAAGTATAACAACGAAATAATGTCATATTCTAATTAACAAAGCTTGTAAGTTGTGAAAAATAAAATGAAAAACATCAAAAATGTAATTAGTATTTTTGTTGAAGAAAAAGTATAATATTTTTTGCATACAAAGTGTGCAGAGGTAAAGTGATAAGCTAATGAAAAAATATTTTAAATGATCCGAGTGGTTGATATTACATTTCCTGGCTATTTTTTGTTTTTGTTATTTTTAATGTTATTGTTGTTATTGTACTCGGATATGAATGTTTTTAACGTCACTTAACAATTTATAAATCCAACCATTTTGTAATTGTGTATTTTAATATTTAATAATTCTGATGGAATTGATTTATGGCGTGCAAAATTTAAACAAATATTGAATTTTATTTATGTTACGATAAAATATGGACGTCATTTTTTGATATCAACTGTTATTAAATTATTATTGCTTTATATATTTATTATTATTATTATTTTTGTTGTTTATATTTAATATTATTATTAGAGATGACTAGCACAGGTTTATGGGATGCATTGTTTTGTTTGTCAACATAAAATTGTCCCGTAATTACAAACAGAGAAAAAAATTTTAAACCAACTGGGAATGAAAACTTTTTAACGTACTATACGGTAGACATATATTTGTTTCCATATTTGAGTGGAATATTTTGTAATCAGAACTAAAAATAACATTCTTACAATAATAATAATAATAATAATATGTATTGTATACGTAATATATTTCCAATCTCTTATGAAATTCAACTTTATATAAAATTAAAGTTTGAGATAAGTATCTTATAAATTGTGCAACTAAAGTAAAAGCAGACTGGTCGAGTTGTATATTAAAGAATATAGTTTTATTTTCTGTTAAATTTTTTTAAAGTTTATAATAATTACTCAGCATAAACTTTATATTGAATAAACTAAAAAAAAAGAAAATTTAATAACATTTTAAATCAATAAAAAAATGACTACTTCCGATGCTTACATGAGAAATAATTTAATGAAAAGAACAAAATTCATATAAAAATAAAATTATTAGAAGCACAAACGGATTAATTTGCTGTACAAATTTTATGGAGAAAAAAAATAAAACATTAAAAGTAATGAATATAATGAATAAATGTATACATGAGTATAAATGACATTTGAAAACGAATTTCTGAATGAATTCGTGAAAATTAAAAGCTTCACTAGTAACGCGTGTACTTGTATTATTATTATTATTATTATTATTATTATTATTATTATTATTATTATTATTATTATTATTATTATTATTATTATTATTATTATTATTATATTTTGCGTGTATCGCATTCACGTGATGTTAAGTTAACATTGAAGCTCTCTCAACACTGTTATATATTTCATGTACTGATCTTTTTATCTTCCTCACGTTAAGCCAAGTATCATTTTTTCTGCCTTTCCTCTCTCATTCTTTCTTTCTGTTTTTTTTAATACTGTAATCCAACTAAAAAGATAACCATCACAGAAAAATAACAATTAGAAAGTTCCGTTACAGTTAAGAATATCATTACAAAAAAAAAAGTAAAATATAAATAAAAAAAAAAGCAACAAGAACAATAATGTCTAGCTTAGAGTTGAATGGCCTGACACACGACGGTAGCACCTCTATGATCTCAATGTATTGCAATATGATATTATGCACCACTCGTAGTACTATGACAGGGTATTATCCCCACGCAGTCTAACAACATTTCCATATTGCGGGTAACGTAATATTACGTCGAATCGACCGCGTAATTATGAATTTCACGATTAAACGTCTTAGCCATGCACTTGGAGATTTCAATTCTTATATCTCAATTTCATTGTTAATATTATTACTATTGCTGTTGTTTTGTCTATTGTTATTCTATCATTTAGTAAAACTATTTATTTCATAAGTTGAACTGTGACATTGTAGTAACAGTATAGTTCTGGTATGAACAAAAACCTTCATAGATGTCAAGACGGTATTGAAAAGTTTACGTCAAGAATTTTATCCGTAGCCACACACACATGTCATACATTCGTATATATTTTTATTTATATATACGTTTGTGTATAAAGACATTAGAAATATGTAGTTATATATGTACATAAATACATTTGATCCTTAGGAGAAGTAGTTTTAGGTCCGTCTTGAACCCGGGCAATGTTTTATGAACGGCAACATGAACATGGAAAAATTACATTTCCTAGAAAAATATACTGACAAAGCCTTCGTAGGGCACCTTGTTTACGAGATTTCACTGGAACCGTCAAGCTCACGTAAAAAGAAATAAAAATAGCTATGCTGGTCGTCCGCACCAACAGTGATATGAAAGAAAGGTAAAGAACGAGAATGGGAACGAGGACGAGGACTAGGACGAGAATGGGGATGATGAGAATATGGAAAGAAAAGGATCGCAAAAAAATAACAATATCAGCGGGTATGACTAGCCACGGGTACGCTACACATACTACGAAACAGCTAATGTCGTTAAAGTTGTATAGAGGGTATTAAATATGGATTTGTGTAGGGATATATGTTACGATTTTATGAGAGTTAATATTAGTATTTGAGAAAGGATAATTCTTGTGAATGCCGAGAAATTCAGTTGACGATAAGAGCTGATGCTGATGGATATCTGACATGCTAGGGGTGTAGGAAAATAAAAAATAAAAGATCTTGTTGATGATTAAACGTGTGAATTCCAAATGCCTTTGCTGTGTATTTGTCCTGGGAATTGCGTTTGCTGTCGACAGCCATTTGGTATTTTTAGTTGGCAATTGTAAGAACTTGGCATTTATTACGTAAAAAGTCATTTGTTGGTTGGTATATAAAAGTTGTTTATACAATTATATAAATAGAATATATGGGTAAAGACATTTCTACTGTTTTTTAAAATAATTTTTTTTTACTACTTGCGAATTTTCTCGTTGCTTGGAAATAATTTTTTTTATGATTTAACCGGTATTGACAGAGTAATTATCGATAGTAAAAAAATGTGACTATGATTGTAATTTTATAAATTTTTTATCACAGTTTAAAGAACATGATAATATTTTGCCAATGCGAAATATTTATTTGTATAATTTCAGTTTTGATAAAAAAAAATTTTTAAGTAAAAAATAATAAAGTAAAACACGTGATATTTTTATTGATGGAAATTTTTTAACTAGATATTAAAAAAAAAATCTTTTTTAATTCCCCTTTTCAAATAGAAAGAGTGTAGTGGGTATGCATATAAAAATGATTTAAATTTTACAAACAAGCTGAAACATTCATGTGACCCAACGGTTTTTAGAATATAGAAAAACTGAGCGAATAAATTTAACCCCTCATGCACACGAGTATATTAAAATATTTTCACCACTGTAACGTTTGATAAGCATCGCAGGATGTTTTTCAATAGGAAAATATGCCCGATATTACGGTTGAAAAAAGTCTCTGGGGTGTGATTTTCAGTGGCAAAGGAAAAAATAAAGCCGACAGAAAAAAATAACTAAAATAAAATAATAAAAAACGTAATGAATAACCCGAGAAACGGGCGCTATGATAAGAAACAAAGTCCGGATTTTGGGGCTGGGATCCGAGCGCCTGATTTACATAATGCTAACCTTCTCGTTATGCGCCTATTTAGCTTTAGCATATCCCCTTCATCAATTTCCCCGTTTGAGGGATTTACTCATAGAAGACCGTTGCTGAACCGACTTTAACAGAGAACATAACAAGGGTAACTCCTAACTCTCCTCATTTGCTTGTATTTTATACAGATAGTATTGAGCATTTATAACCATTTATAATCTTCGTTAAGTCTATTGTTTTCATTAGTCATTTTTAAAATAACTTTTCACGTAAAATCAATATTTATATCATTAAAAACAATAAAATTTTTGTAAAATAAAATTACGCTTCATTAAAAGTTGGCTAAATTATATTATTCATTAATTTGGAAGTTTAAAAGATAAAATAAATATTACAATTCCCCTAAATTAACTTAAATGAGCTTGTCCAACTCCGAGGAAGATTAAACAGAGATTTGTTCTGAATAATCCGAATTAATGCCGATAATAATAAAGAGTAGAAACAGTGAATGTTTATTTTTCTTTTTTTTTTGCCAAATCTGTTTCACAATGGCTAGGCTATAATTAATTGTACTCTAAAGCTGCTGGCTTATATGTGTATATATACATATATATAAATATTAAGCATACAAAAAATAATAATGATAATTGAAAAATAAAAATATATGAGTAATTTTTTATACGGCTATTTAACTCCAGTCAGTCCTATAATATAGTACACATTAGTTCTGGTGTAATAATCCACATAAATGGATACTCTGAACTCGTATAAAAGGAAAAGTAGAATGACTAGTGTCTCTTGACGAATAAAAGTGCACTGGAGGCTCACAAAGATATCCCTTAAAGGTTTTAGTTTAAGGACGTCTAGTCGTGAGTCCGTCGCCGGTGGATACGATTCTTAAAAAAAAAATCGCTGACCAATCTGGCACTTCACCCATCTACGTGACACATTTATCCTCCGGCAATTGTCACACCCATTCGTATACTACAACTACTACGACTACTTACTTTTATACTACAAACACTAATACTACTTATGTAGGTACCGATGGTGGGCTAATGCATGGGTAGAGATGGTAAGACCAGTGGGGTTCATGATACTCGCATGGGTAAATTTCTACTGGTGTAGGCGGCCAAAAACGAGAATGAACCACGGATAGGAATATACGTATAAGTAGAATAGAAACTGAAAGAGAGGCGCTTCCGTAGCTGCACGCTTTGACGGTCCTGGGAGACCAATTAATCTACGGGTATCTCGTAAATGCTAACTATCTTTTTCTACTAACTGTTTCTCCCTCGCGTTTTCTATAGTATATAGATGGAGATGATGACAAAGAGCCCGTACGAGTCAAAAAAAAAAGCATGTCAAAGAACAAACAGTGCAATAAAGGAAAAATTTGGTTTTTTTTTTATTAAAATATTTGCATATAGATCGTAAAGTTTTTATTTAATATTACCCTAGACACGAAACATTTCAATTGAGTGTATTTTTCATCGTAAACATCTTCATACAATTGTAATAACCTGCTGACTTGACTAAAATTTCCCACTCAGAAGATAAACGTTACCCGAGGGTCTACTTCACAAGAAAAAAAAATAAATTGTAGTAATTTAGATTGTTAGTAATATTAAAATTTATTTTCCAGATAAGGAATGACACGAATAATTGTTAAAAAAATAAAAAAAAAAATATTGTTTTGACGTTTTGGTTATAGAAGATTATATATTTATGTCCGAAATAAGATAAATTTGAGCTGTTCATTACACTGTAAAAAATTCGCGGAGTGGATGACTTTTTATTTATTTAACTCCTTCGGACTGAATTTCATTTTCGGAGGGAGTTTTGAAAAATATTAATCATAAAAAAAATTACTAATACATGCTGAGCTTAGGTCTTTGATATTTTGACTTTTATATTGAGCACGGAAATAATTACGAACTCCTTTTCCATATATTCACGCGAAATGGTTTTTAAAAACTATAAGCAGCTGATAATAAAACTATCGCAAATACAATTTTACTATCACAGACTGTCATATGACTTACATCAACCATACCACGAGATAAAATTTCATATTGTACCGAAATTTAAAATATTCCCATAAAAACTATGTCGCTATAGCTATTCAATAATTTAATATTTTCACTATGTACTATATATATGGAATTATAATTTCGTGAGTTACTAAAACATTTCATAAATTAAAAACATAAATTTTGAGTTTAATTATTGATATCTGAATTAATTATTTATTGAAATAATTACGTCTCTAATTATTAGCTGTTTCTATTTAATATAAATTTATTTAAGTACACTGTAAAAAGAGCGGTGTTAAAAATGGACTCATTTTAACTCCGCCCGGTGTAAAAATGAAATTACACCGGTGTAGGAGGAGTAATTCACCGGTGTTAAAAATACCGGTGTTAAAGCGGGGTAACCGTCGTAAAACCGGAGTAGAATCGGTGTAGAAGCGGGGTAACCGGTGTAAAAGCGGGGTAAACTGCGTACGCTTGGAATTTTAACTTTAAAGATTATAAAACACAAAAAATGTCAGTTTTTTATGAAAATTAATAAAAAAATATTACTTAGTAACAAGTATAATGATCGAGTAAGTAAAAATATTCACAAAGTAAAATATTTTAACATCGATAAAGAATATCTACACCGGCGGCGGCGTCATTTTAACACCGGAGAATTTTTTTTAACACCGGTACAGAATATTTACACCGGTGGCGGCGTTATTTTCACACCGCTTTCGGTGTTGAAATTTAACACCGCCGATTTTAACACCTACACCGCTTGGACTTACCCCGGTGATTTTTTACAGTGTATTAAAACTCCGTACCGGAGTGGAGGCGGATTGAAATAAAACTCCGCAATCACACACCGAAAAAGTCCTTACTCCCCATAAGGAGTGATTTTTTTGTAAGCTCCGGAAGTCCGAGTGACGGAGTGAATTCGGATTGAAATAAAATCCAAAACCAATTTCGACTTTTTACAGTGTATGAAATTAAACTGCACTTTTATTAGAGTACCTCGAGTTTAGGAGGTGTTAGTTTGAGATGCATTAACACAGTATGTGTATAGGTAATGCTTTGTACATAGTGGAGAGTGCGGTTAAATGAGTCACTAATTAGTGAGCGAAAGAGAAAGAGAGAGTGGTGTTTGTGCGGAATAGAGAAAACAAGAGGGAGTTGGAAAGGGAAAGACGGAATTGGGTGGCTATGGCAACACAAGCGCGTCTATCTCGGCCACTTATCCGCACGAATAGACACAGTATTCGCGCCGACGCTGCCACGACGTAGTTAACATCAGTGTCACATGCCCGATGTTGTACACCGAGTGTCACACAAGTTCCACCGGCATCTATGTGTCTAATTCAACTAACTATACAGCTAGCTATATATATATATATATTCATATATAGAAACACAAATTGTATGCAAATTAAAAACTTGGGTTATTAGTGAAAAATCTAAGAATTGAATATTGGCGCGTGTTTAAATCTTCAAACTCTTTCTTACTATTATTTTATTTTTACTACTTGTACCTTTTTTGCCTTATACTCTTGTCAGGCACCCTCATTTATACTTTGCCAACTTCACGGTTTTATTCACTTGGTAGAAGCAAAAGGAGGGAAAAAAAAAATTTAAGACCTAGCGAGGGTGAGATATCGAGCTCCGATAAAAAGGGATACTCGAACTTTAAAATTCCATAAACCACAGAGACTTGGGTGATGCTGATGGAGAATTCGACGAGCGTGTTAACGAGTTTCCACAAAGAAAAATGAAGAAAAAATATAATAAATTTTAAATGATAATAATAATAATAATATTTAAAATAAAACAAAGGGTGTATTATTTTTTTTATTTGTTGTTTCGTTGGGAGGAAAATAGAATTTAAATTTGCCAAGCTCGTGAATTTCACGGTTGCGCGAAAACAACGGTCCAGTACAGCGAAATTTAATTGATGAAACAGATGGTTATCGCGAGGAGAATGGTTTAAGGGCGGGACCGGAGGCTTATGACTATATTGCTACATCGTTTAAATTTTTAATTAATAGTTTTAAAATTGTTTTCTATTGCTAAAAAAAAGTTAACGTTTGCGTATCAATCTTCTTCTTGTATAACGTGATTTTCACCAACTTTTTAACAAATTTCAATTCAAGTAGGAAAAATAATTTTTCATCATTTTTTAATTAATAAATAAAATATACATTTCAATTATCGTAGCATTGAAAACAAATATTTGTTTTTATCATACGAATAAGTTTTGTAAACGTAATCAAAAAGTAATTAAGCAAATAAAATAAAGTAATTAAAAAACTTTACAAAAGTATTAAGTGAGTGTCCTCATAATTCAATATTTATGTTTATAAATACATTTAAGTAAACTTTAATACAAGAAGATCGGAAAATTTAAAAAAATGAAAATTTTCATTATTTTTTAATCAACAATAATTTTTCATACTGTAACCCAATGAGTTTTACTCAGTTTCAAGTCTAAAAAGTGATATAAAATTATGTCATACGCGGCACTAAATGTACAATATAAATTAGTATTTTAATAAAATTAATTTGTTTTTAACTGAAACCCTTATTTTTTAAAATGTATACTTTAATATCGTAGATTATGCTATTGCTGAGCTTCTGTTCTGCTCAAATTAAAAAAATGACAACAAAAACAATAAACAAAACTTACTCGCATAATCATCGAACCATTGACTGTATTCAGGAAACTCACCTGAAAAATAAAAAAAAAAAAACAATGAATAAACAAAATTTTGAAAATAATTTAACTGACGAAACATTTTCAATAAGGAATTATTCATTCATAATACATCATTTATTATTCAAATAAAATAGAATTTGATTGATGAAACCGAAAAAGAATATTAAAATTCCATTATTGGAATAACGATCGAATAACTAATTCAGCAGCTCCATTAAATATTTAGTAAAATAACCATCATAATAATAATAATATATTATATTCTGTCCAACAATTACTTAATAGTGAATCAGTTTTGGATGTACAAAGCACGATTGTAATTGCGGCTTATACAAGAAAGCAAACTATACCAATAACAGCGATTGCACTAGGCGGCAGACTGCTCGGCGGCCGACGATGATAAATTATTAACCCTACTGACTATTCGAACATATCACACGAGTATATATACTGTACATAAATATAAATCCACCTGTCTTTAGCAAGTGTCTTCTACGAAATTCTTTGCAAAGCTCATGGCTATATTTTTCTTCAAAACTTTTAACCCTTTTAGGTTAAATAAATATAAGAGATGTAACTTTATAAAATTGCGGTATTTGATTAATTCGCATAATTAGTTTAACGGATTTGGATTCAATTTAAGATAGAATATTCATCAGTTGAATATTATATTTATGCGATAAAATTTATAAATATATAATCATGACAAGATCTAAATGTCACAGCCTCTTAATTTTTTTATATTTATTAAAATTCAATAAGAGATAAAAAATTAAAAAATGGTAATTGCATATTTTATTGTTAATTTTATATTAACACTTAGTACTGAAGATAGACGTGCATTTAAATATCAATTATTAAAGCAATTAAATTATCACAAGCGCCCACGATATATTTTTAAATCTAAAGATTTAAAAATTTTAATTTTAACCGAATTTTATTTCGGTAATAAAATTGTTCGAAAGATTTCACAGTAAATGTATAATTCAAGTTATTTTAAGAAGAAGAAATTTAAATTTTTAATAAATATATAATGGTATGAAATCATATTAAACTGAATTTAATTATCAATTTGTACAAATGAACAAATAAATTGAATCAATACTTTGATAAATTAATATTTAATTAAATTTTGCATAATGAAGTAATTTTTATATTCTATATATATATAGCAAACCGTATCTTTTGTTTTCCTATTGCCTTATTTAAAAAAAAAAGAAAAAAAAACAACATACAAAGCGACCGATTGTAATTTGTGTATATAAGTCGTAAAAACAATTATAAGTCAGGTAAAATCGAAATGTGACGTAGAGAAATAAATATATTTTCTCGAAACCACTAACAGTTGGCAGGTGGTGCCAGTTTCGGATTACGTATTGCTTCTCTTGCCAACTCACGTACATGAACACTAATACACATTTGTGTCTCATAAGAACACATGACTGCACACATTTAGGTTCACTGTACAAATACTTAGACTATTGTATATGTATATATATATATATATATATATCGACTATGTCTAACCAGTTGGCACGCCATGCGTTATGTTAAGAAGCGCAGTTAATTACGAAGATAATTTCAAGTCATGTGTTTGCGTGCTGCACATAACGAGCTTCCGACTTTGGGGGCTTACAACCATGCAAACCAATCGTTTTTAACAGCTGGCCCTAGTAACATATATTTTATCATCGAGATTGAAAAACGATGTGTTTTATTAGCTTTTCAATAATTACATAAATTATTAATACAGCTTTATATCAACATTTTCACCCTCATACACAACAATTACGTTGTTAGAAAATAATTAATGATATGAAAAATTCAATTTTCATTTCATTCCACCCAGAAACTTTAAATCGAATGAATACTGTACTAAAATTTAATTACTCAACCTGATGAAAAAAAAAAAAATCTGGGCATCGGTTGACCCTGCGGGCCAGCCCCAAAACTTCCCGCTGTTTTCGAGCTCAAGGAGCTCAAAAACATCGTTGTAAATACATTTTCGAGCTCTACGAGCTCGAAAATATTTTTGCATGCCATTATTTTCGAAAAAAACAGTTTTTAGCATTTCTTTCTCCCGCGATAACTCTCAAACGAATTATCCGATTTTGATGTTTGAGGTGGCAATCGACGCGTTTTAATAAATTCTAAAGCTGATTAAATTTTTGGATTGTTTGGTTGAGTTGTTTCAAAGATATTCGCAAAAAACTGTTTTTTACCATTTCTTTCTCCAACGATAACTCTCGAACGAATTATTCGATTTAGATGTTTGAGGTGGCAATCGACGCGTTTTATTGAGTTCTAGAGCTGATTAGATTTTGAAGTCGATCGTATAAGTCGTTTTCGAGAAATCAATAAAAAACTAAAAAAAAAAAATTTTTTTTTTTCGTAATTGGCCAATATCTTCGAGTCTACTTGGTCAAATGATCTGAAATTTTCAGAAAAGTTGATGGCCAAAAAACTCTTTCGATTGCCGCCTTAACCATCCAAATCGGTTTATTAGTTAAAAAGTTATAAAGAGTTTACATACATACATACACACACACACACACACACATACATACAGACACTCGGACATCATTCTAAAAATAGTCAGAATAGCTTCCTAGGACCTCAAAACGTCGACATCTGATGAAAACTCGATTTTTGAAAATCGGGGTGAAAACAATAACTTCCCGAAATTTTTGAAAATCATCGATTTTCTAAGCGGGAAGTTAAAAACTAAATAAATAAACAAGTGTTATGAAAATCAATTTCGATCGATCGATGGAATGAAAAATTTCCAAAACCTTCAGAGTGATGTACTATTTGACTTAACAAAACAGTTTACAAGCACTCCTCTTTACCATCAAGTTCTTGAGGGACGAGCAATATTCTCTTTCTTTTCACTTAACGTTAAACTTTTGAGTTTTCGAGAAATTACAAGCGAACCAAGTGAAACATGGTCTCGGCTTCACGTACAACCAACCCATTTTTCATACCACCTACTGCATCTCCAGCCTGTCATATTCCATCGTCGTCCCTCAAGCCTCCTTCCCTTCTTCCTACTCTTCGTTCTCCTTCTTCTCCTTCTTCTTCTTCTACTACTGCTTCTTCATCTTCTTCTTGAAAGAATCTCTCTACCATCTATAATATCCAGATATAAAACTCCATCTGGTGTAATCGCAATAATTTTACGAAAGAGCCTCTTTTACATATTTTTTATCGTTATCGTCAGACAAAGTACACTTCTCTATTGTTATTGTTATTATTATTATTATTATAATTAATGACATTAATAATAATACACAATTAACCAGAATATAAAAGTGTATAATTAATTGGTGATTAGCTCGTTTAATAAAAGTAAAATTGGGATCTCTGTATTAGCAATTATAATAGGTGTATCAATTAGGATTTACTTAATTGTGAGAAGATGGTTAACCATACACCAACTACACCTATTGATCCGACTCACTATTGCTGATGACTCTCTCTCACACACTCCAATGTGTATGGACCTTTATCGATATTGATTACACATGCAGATACCATAGGAGACTAACAGGCAATAATTATCCCGTTCCACCGGGATCACGACCTCCACAAACAATTGAATCAATGAGCAACTGTCTCATCTGTTAAACCTCGCACGGAATTCGAAAGTTCATTAACGGTTGCCTACTAATATTCAAATTTTGTTCAATCGATATTCAATATCTTTAAGAATATATTATTTTAAACTATTTCATCAGATCTAAACTTTAATGATATTATCCTTTTTTTAAAACTATTTTGAGTTTGTAAAATATAGTGTCCTTTGAACGAAAATTCTCGTTAATGATAATGCATGTGATAGTGCCTTTAAAAATAAACTGATGACTGATGATTGATAACTGATAAGGATAGCAAATAATATATTAAAGATAATAAAAAAATGTAAAAAGAAAAATAAAAAATAAAAATGAAAAACACTGTCGATTTATTTGGTATAAAATTTGAGCTGGAGGCGGTCACGACTTTGTTGGCGCTTTATCATCTTTTCCAGTGTACGACATACAATCGATATCGAAGGAGAGAAAATGATCGTGTACCCGGAAATTGAATATATGTATAGCCTTATCCCCGACGCCCTAACCGCAAAATCGAGCCCACTAATCGACTGTTCGCTCCTCTATCATTTTAAAGGAAGATAAACTGTAATGTGTCACATACATAGTCGGTGAATAAATCTCATATATACACTCTAATTTATATGTCTTTATTTCAATTTATTTTCTTATTTTTTACCATCGTTTACTCGAGAGATACTTCTCTATCTGATTTTTTTTTCCTTTCATTGTTGGAACTAAAATAAAAACATTTACAAACATTAGTTCTGTACTGAGTATTATAATAATTGAATACACTGTAAAGTGAGTACGGATTTTATTTCAATCCGCATTAACTCTGGTTCGGAATTTTAATATTAAAATGAATTATTTTTCGGAATTAATTTCACTCCGAGGGGGTTAAATAAACCCATAGTCATTCGCTCTGCATTCACTCCGGATTTACTCCGCGTTGACTCCGCAGATTTTTTACAATGCGAGTAAATAAAATGAAACATTTTGACCTAAGTTTAATTTACGGCTTTTCACCATTGAAATAATTTCCGTTTTCTCTCACTATATCGTTTTAATTTGGAATTATTCAGCGAATAAACAAACGAAAGCGGCTCGTAATTTTCACGAGCTCGCCGCCGACTAAGGTCTGACTATATTCGCATGCTCGGTAGGAGGGCAAGTTAAACCTCTCGAGTGAACCTAAAGAGTTTTGTACGTGTAGATATATACGAGTGTATGGGTATATTAAATATATATGTACGAAAGATACAAGTGAGAGAGAAAGAATAGGAGTAGAGAAGAGAAAGAATGAACGAGGAAAACTGATTGACATGATACGGGTTGCAATCCATTCCCATGCCTCCACGTTATCAACTCCCACTTACTATCCGTTAAATTTAATTAATTTTACAGTGTAGATTTACTGCGTCTTGTCCGACATTTTATCACACTATCCTATGACTATCGACTTTATAATCTGGGTCGTTAGTACAGAAATTTTACCCTGCCTTTATATTATTTTTATTTCTCCATCAGTTATATTATATCTGCAACTCAGTCACCATTTTTTATATTTACTTTTTTTGAGATCTTGTAGTTTCTTATAAATTTGTTTTATTTATTCAAATTTTTTCATAAGGAGTTTGGATAAAAACGGCATTTCTATAAGCCGGATAAAATTGTTAAGTAAAAACTTTAAAGATATTTATATTGACAGAAACATTATACATTGTGTTAAGATATAAATGGAAGAATTTTAAATTTAATGTAAAACAGATTTTAGAAGCGCTGCAATACAGCTGCTTTTCATTATTTTTTTTTCTCCAAGGATTTATTTATTTCTTGTATTTTTAATCTTTTAGCATAAATTGCTATTTTTTTTCTTAATATACAATTCAACTTTTATAATAAAATTATTTATTATTAATTCAATAAAAAAATTTTTAAAAAACAAAAATTATTTTTAGTTTTTTATGTCTACACAGGTTTAGATTATACGAAAAAATTTAAATGTCTACTCTAAAATAGAAACCCATTTTTTAATCTAAAAATAAACTGATGTTCGAATATGCATTACGGTCTACGAAAACTCAGCTAATAAATTAACCAGACATAAATTTTAAATTTCTCATCTATATTTACCACATTTTTTAAAATATTATAATAATCAAATAAAAAAAATTGACACAAGAAATTATTTTAAAATCAATTCATAATAAATTGTTAATCAATTATTAAAATAGATAAAAAATTACTGTCAAAAATCTTGTCAAAAATAATTTAAAAAAAAGTTTAAAATTTCATAAATTTAAAATTATTAGTTAATAATAAACAATAGATTATTATTATTATCACTATTGTAAAACGAATTTTACTTTTTTATAACTACAGATATTTTTTTTAATAAAAAAAAATAATAAACTTGTTTAATTATTGAAAAAAAGCTAATTAAAAATGAAACTGAAACTAGTACAATTCCATTTTCTGCATAAATGAATTGCAAAATGAATAATTCTGCGACAGCAGTCTATATATGTAGTAAAAAAAAGAACTGCATAAAAACCGAACGGCGCATTGTCATCAAAAAAATTTACGGTACAAATGATAATCCATTTACCGAATTAAAAATCCACTTGCGTAACTGTATTCGACGGAGAAGAATATTATGAATTGCCGGTCGTCAGAAAATGCAGAACTAGTCTCACATGAGCTGACGCTGGTTTTAATCAACGTGCAAGTGACGATGCCATTGTACACAACACAATTGCATTAACAATATATGACGATATTGTATAATTATCCAAACAGACTAGACTCCTACATTACTGATGTTTTATATATATCCTATATCTATATAGACTTCGGGATGTATATATATTATTTAATTGTCTACTATCTCGACGGATACATAATTGTAAATGTTTAATCATATTACTGCCCTGCCACATATAACATCTTAACTTGTATAGGAGGATGTGCTCACTTAGTTGCATTGAATGTTAAATTTTAATGAAGCAAACATCATGTGAATCAAACATTTAATTTTTGAATAGTTCACCGAATTATTTGAAATATATGATATGAAATAAAAGCCAACTATTTAAGAAGTGGTCATAATCTTATTCATGAATTGCAATTCGAAACACACTAAAAAATAAGCAACAAGATTGTTTTGGAAGATTCGAAAAGTTTATATAAGCTTCTAAAAGCTCAAAAAACTTGAGGTTCATCTGAAGCACTTTATGATTTATCAATTAATGTGAGAATATTTAAATACACTGCTGTCTATTCAATTTTTCAGAAAGAAATTGAAACTTTTTTTCGTTAATATAATGGACCCAAAAAATTTTTTTAAAATTATTTGTCAAAATTTTATAAACTGAAGGTAGTAAATTTTTTTGTTTTTTTGTGAGTGACTCATATACGTCTTTTTTGGCATATAGAGTGGACTGGACAAAATGGGACAACATGAGAAAAATTGAATGCCCAAGATTCTGATAAATTTGTCAATTATTCTCTTAATTTGAAGAGCAGATTATATAGTTTTGGTGAAAAACAAAAAATAATAATTGTTTAATTTTTTTCTTCGAGTACTCGATTGTGCGTAAAAAGTAAAAGAATATCTTTTTGATTAAAAATAAATAAATGTTACATTTTTAAATATAATCGAAAATTAAAGAATTATTGTGTTCAGGATTAAAAAAGCGGATTTTATGTTAACGTCTTAATTTTATCCGGCTCTTCTCCAATAATTGTAACAAAATAATTATCATTTATTTAAAATCAATAAAATATCCATTTATACAATGAACAAAAATCTCAAGAGAGTTTACCGGGAGTAAATTAGATCGAGAAAAAAACAGTTGGGGACTTTATCTCTTGAAACCGAACAAGAGAATAATAGAACATTGATTTAATTTCCAATAAATTATTGTGAATAATTGTTTTCAATTCAATGAGAAAATAAGATTCATCGACGATGTATTCCTAAATAGATAGTTATTTATGTTTTCTAAAAGAAGATAAAGTCGAGACAGTTTAAATAATAATATCTCAATTACTTTATGAAATGACAATTATATAAATCCATTTCTATCCAACAATATAACTTTTATAGTTCGCTTATAAGGTACAATTGGTTATGAGACCTTGTTGTAAACATACAAAACACCATTAAATTTTTTTTTCTTCCATTCAATATTTACTTATAACCAACAACAATATATATAACTATTATATAAATATTTTCTAAGTGACCTACTTTTAGAATTCAAAAAATTTCAATGAAACATTTCAATAAAAAAAATCTACCATGAATCGGTTATTTTTGTTCTTTACAATTATTAAATTAATATCCATAAAACATTGACATGCGTTTAAATTTTCATCAATTACGTTTTCATATATATACATTTTATACATTTATATGTATGTATTTATTTATAGCTCGGGTATTCATCAATTTTGCGGTTAATGCGTTATTATTACGTGAAAAAATAAAATAATTTTAATCGAACAACTGACCACAGTTAGATAAACAAATTTAATAGATGTACAACGAGTACTATGCTATCAAGTAAATCGACGGGAAAAACCACACAGAATACGTATTTTCGAATTGTATATAATACACGCATATACAAATACATATATGGAATTATTAAAGAGATTGATTGAATACAATTAACTCTGCGCAGCTATAAAATTATTTTCAATGCAATTTACACGACTATTGAAACGAAGTTATTAAACTAAAATTTTTATTTTTAACTTCCCGCTTAGAAAATCGATGATTTTCAAAAATTTCGGGAAGTTATTGTTTTCACCCCGATTTTCAAAAATCAAGTTTTCATCAGATGTCGACGTTTTGAGGTCCTAGGAAGCTATTCTGACTATTTTTAGAATGATGTCCGAGTGTCTGTATGTATGTGTGTGTGTGTGTGTGTGTGTGTATGTATGTATGTAAACTCTTTATAACTTTTTAACTAATAAACCGATTTGGATGGTTAAGGCGGCAATCGAAAGAGTTTTTTGGCCATCAACTTTTCTGAAAATTTCAGATCATTTGACCAAGTAGACTCGAAGATATTGGCCAATTACGAAAAAAAAATTTTTTTTTTTAGTTTTTTATTGATTTCTCGAAAACGACTTATACGATCGACTTCAAAATCTAATCAGCTCTAGAACTCAATAAAACGCGTCGATTGCCACCTCAAACATCTAAATCGAATAATTCGTTCGAGAGTTATCGTTGGAGAAAGAAATGGTAAAAAACAGTTTTTTGCGAATATCTTTGAAACAACTCAACCAAACAATCCAAAAATTCAATCAGCTTTAGAATTTATTAAAACGCGTCGATTGCCACCTTAAACATCAAAATCGGATAATTCGTTTGAGAGTTATCGCGGGAGAAAGAAATGCTAAAAACTGTTTTTTTCGAAAATAATGGCATGCAAAAATATTTTCGAGCTCGTAGAGCTCGAAAATGTATTTACAACGATGTTTTTGAGCTCCTTGAGCTCAAAAACAGCGGGAAGTTTTGGGGCTGGCCCGCAGGGTCAACCGATGCCCAGATTTTTTTCTGCTGATTTAACTTTTGATTTATTTGGACAATAAACTGCGCTGATTAAGCAATTAAATAATTATAAAATAAATTTTTGATCGGTAAGCAATTTAAATGAAAATAATGAGGATTAATTGAATCGTAAATTCATCAACTGACGTCGAATCGGTGGCAATATGAGACAACAGATATTGGAAATGGCGAAATTGCCGAGTTAACCACACCAATATCAACTCGTGTTCGCGTGACCATTTAATCACTGACGCTTTAATAACATAATCCTTTTTTGATCACTGTAACAATCGTCCCTTTTCAGGATTCATATGTATTAATAAATACTATTATACAATTGCAATTAGTTTAATTAAACTAAATGATTTATTAACTAAAATTATCATGACAATTTTTTTTTTTTTTTCAAATTTACTTAGAAACCGAAATTATAATAATACATTTATAAAAATGAATATTAAATATCGCTACAAATTAAAAACTGTAATTGAATTTAAAACGGGCTTATTGACTTTCAAAAGTTTCATCGCGAGAAATTTAACGAAAGTGTTACTTAAAATTTCTCAAGTGTGACGGTATAATTTAAAACTCAAGCTTTGCACACTCGTAACTAACGAAATGATGTAGTCTCTTTGTTACTATATTTCCACCGTTTCAGTGAATCACTTCCTCTAAGACGTACAGAAACTTAATTTAATTTCAGTTAAAATAGACGAATAGCTATTGGCATTATATATGTATGTATTCATGCATCCATGTATCTATGAACATCAAAGAATATACACGTTAAGTCAAGTTCGCGGATTAAGGGGCATAATTCACACTTCTACTTATTAAAGAAGCTTACTAATGTCATATTTTTTAGTTTTGGAAAATAAAATCAAAATCTGTATAATGAATTTGACATTTAGAACCAAATAAGTTGGTACTAATTTTTGAATTTAGTCGTATTAAACTTTTCTTTATTCAATAATTCAATTCTGTAATTAACGAAATTCAATGATTTTTTTTATTATTGCACGTCATTCTGACATTTTATAAGTTTTGAATCTCTAATTTCATAGGTCAGAGTACAGGAGTTCAATTATATGTTTTTCGTCAAGTTTTTGAACCATTAAATTTATCAAAAATTTATTAAGAAAAATATATACAACAAATTTATCAATCTTTGGCTTTTATTTAATACCTGACGTCTAACTTTAGTGAATAAAAAAAAGTCTTTTTATTTGAAATAATGATCGATATAAATTCTAATTCCATTGGGCTTCAAAAAAATAAATTTGATTTTCATATCAAATTATGATACTAAAGTTAGCCGACGTCTACTAATTTTTGAATTTTTTTTTAAAGCAGTAAATCATAAAAAAAAGATATTTGAAAAAATTGCACTTAAAGTTTATTTAATTTTCTACATGTGCATTTTTTTAGATTTTTTTTTTTTGTAATTGATTCGCTGGAAAATAAATTCAAAAACTTTTAATCGTCTGTTAACTTATGGATCATATCAAATTTACTAATAATCAATCAAACATTGATATTTATTGAAAATAAGAGATGGAAATCTGATCAGTCTTGTAAATGGTGTAATGTGGACAAATTTAATATGACAACAAAAAAATATTTATAGTTTTTGACTAGTAAATTTAGTCGTTTGATTGTTTGTCTTTGTTGTAAATTGGATAAGAAATGAGTATATGGTTTGCTTTACTTTATTAATTGGTTTAAGTCATTAATTGTAGTGTTTACGTAACAAATATATAAAGTATGACGATAAATTTCTACGTAACGTAAATAAGTATCAATCGTTATACGTGAACGTACTCAATAAATTTCTTGGAATTGTGTAAGGTACGTATATAAGTTAAGTCAGTATGTCAAAGTGAAGTATTAAAGTAACGATATCTATACGGTTAAACTAACATAACATACAAATGCTACTAAACTGATTATTAATTCTGAACTGAAAATGTCATATCACATTCGAAACGATAAATTTCATCGGAAAACTATTTCCAGGTATGCTAATAATCAAATTCGTAGAAATTTTTTTAAAAGTGGAACAGACTGCCATATAATTATTATGAATATTCAAATAAAAATCTACTTTATACGTGCAACTGAAAAAAGTAATTACTCTTTTAACTAAAAAATTTATTTTTTAAGTTCTAAGAAAAATAGTTTAAGTCAACATTTTTTATAGCTACTGAATTATAAATTATTGTGCGGATTTCTTTATTTTTTAAGAACCGTAAATTCAACTTCCGTTTGTATGAAAAGAAAAAAATTTAAGAATAAATGATTTCACTGAGAAATTCAGTCTTGTAAAAGAAGCTAGATAAATGATTAAGAATTCACTGTGATTGTGTCAAAAAGTTTTGTTTTTGAAAATTCAAATTTGTAATTTTAATCTTTATGCATTAATATTAAAATCCTTTTGCTTTTACAATCATATTTTTAAATTTCTAACCAATGTCTATTTACGAATCACATGAATTCTTAACAGTACACATAAAAACAATTTATTTTCAATCTATAAATATCATTCTCACAAATGAATAAATAATCAAATTAAAAAATTATTTTATTCAGCACAATATCCGCAGCTTAAATAATTAAATCGACACGTTGTTAATATAAGAGGTGATTAACCCGGAGAGCTAGTAAATATGTAAAGTAATATTAGTCAAGATGTACAAATATCTTAAAGCGATTGTAAAATCAATTAATGTACAGAAATTTAAATGAAAAGTCCCTAAGGGTTGTTGAATATTTGTATATACAAGAAGCACCAGAAGACATATACATTTATAAACTTATATTCATCGTTCTGGTATATATTTGGAATGTAGTCCAACCGTTGGATTCTGTTTCTCTTTCGCCCTCTCGCTCACAGTATGCAAAGCCTATTGCATAACCTACTGCTATACGACTTCACGAGCAGAATAGACCACAACAAAATTGTAGCTCTGGTTGTTATTTGCCCAGGGCATAAACTCGCGATATTCCGTCGCCTCGGATCCTCGATGCTAGCGTCGCAAAAGTTGTTAATATTTGTAAACTAATCAGCTTTCCCGTCCGTTCCGTCATCATCATATACATATATTCCACCAAAGCAACATCATATACAGTACGACCAAAGAGTTTAGTCCGATGTACGATCGCCGATGGCGTATACACAAACTTTTCGATCCGTAATCCCGGTTACGTTCATTTAACTCACGCTGCAATAATACTTTTTGTTATATTTTCATTTCATTACCATCATAGTTTGTTATTTACACCCATCAAACTCACGGCCACAACTAATAATAATTAAATAATAACTTTTGCTTATTTCAAATTTTAAACATTTATTATTAATTTTTAATTTTTAATGAGAGTTCAAACTCTGAGACCTCAATGTCTGCACACTGTAAAAAATATTTTGGACCCGGTGAAGGGTAAACGTCTTGGTGTGAAAATTACACCAAATTCGGTGTTAAATTTAGACGGTGTGAATTTAAAATTTCTACACCGTCAAACGTGTAAATATACGATAAAATAATTTTGCGTTGAAAAAATTAACCATAAAAATATTTAAATGTTCAAAATACTATTTAATATTTAAATAAAATGAATGTAGTAATTGATTAAGTTGTTAAAAATATTCAATGATCGTTGCTCATTAATCAAAATTACAATGAGTAACACGAAATGATGTAAAAAAAGTAAATTACATCGTGTTTAAATGACACGGATGGAAAATTTACACCGTTATTTCACACTACATGGCCGTGTAAAGTTCTCCGGGTCGATTTTCACACCGAAATTGTCAACAGTGCACTTTTTGATTTAAAAAATTTTAATTTTCTTTAATTGTTTATAGAAATGAGATTATTTGTAACGAATCGAAAAGGGGCTCGATGATTAGCAGCACCTCAATTTAAACCCGTGAATAATCGATGGAACCTTATATACATGAAAGGAAGTAGGAGCATGAGTTTCGAAATTAACCCCTGTATCCGGAGTTAGTAAACCTGGCGTATCTGACGAGCAAAATCACCGAGTTAGTATATATACTTACTCATACTCGCTCTATGCAATTCCTCTCTCTTGCTCTGTGTTTCACTAGCTCCTCTTGCTTTGTATAACTACGTGTAATGAAGCTTTCAGTATATAGAGTAGTGTACACGAGCGTCCGCAACTTCCGAAACAAATTTTGGTGCATTTACCAAACGACACTCATGTTACCTAATTAAATATATAAAATTTTTACTCTTCACGCGCTAGTTTATTTATGTAATTTTATGCTTTAAACTTTTTAAACTTTCAAGCGTACTTGCAATTAGTAATTAACTCGCGAATGATACTGATAACTAATTTGTTAATTTTTAAAGTAACTGTATGTGAGTGTATGGACAAAAGTACATAAAAAATATATGAGTAGAAAAAGTCGTTTGACGAACGAGCAAAAATTTTTTTTCATTTTTTGCGACAAGTTCTGTAGAAAATATACGGCAAATCAATCGAGATTGGATGATATCGAATTGCGATCGACTGTAGGGAAATTGCTAGAGCATATAGAAAATGAGTAAAGAAGAGTGCCGGCTTGGGTGTGTGAGCGAGGGAGAAGGGCGGTAAAAATGAGATCAAAGAGAAAAGAATTGAGATATATATAGGATATAGAGGAAAGAGTCATTTGTACCATGAGGTGCGAGGTCGCGATTGCGTGCGCGCTCGTGCAACCCTGTCGTTCGCACGCTTATATACCAGCACACCCTTTAAACTACCGGGGTTTAGTAGATAACTTTTATCCAGTAGACTAACGGGCCAATCTGTGATTGAATCCTCGTCGTTTCCGACGGCCCGTTGTCCTGAACAACCAATTGTTTGGGCAATTGCAGCTAAAGCTCTACTGAGAATCAAAATGGAACGGAAAATAGCTGATAAAAAAAATACGGAAATATATAAAAAAAAAAAAAAAAAGTCACACAATCTTCATTGTTGCGAGCCGGGTTAAATTGACGAGATTTTTATTCAATCGGCGGATTAAGATTTTTTTTTATCTGCACAAATCTTGCTCTGATTTTTATACTCAATACGTACCCGTAATTTTTGATTTATAAAAAAAAAAAAGTCTGATAGATATGAAATTAAACAGAAAATAATTTCATTCTTGTAAATGTAAACTTGTAGTAATTTTTTAACGAAAAATTATTAACGGGTAATGTATTTTATCTTATTTATTTAACGCTTAATATAGACAAGAAAAAGTTTACTATCTTATCTTATTATGCATAAATCGAAAAAAATATTTTACAAGGCTTCAACAAGTAAAATTACTCGGTACTTGACTGAACACAAGTCGGCGTTTAATTAATAAATCTAAACATCGCTTCAGTCAGAAAACTTAAAAACTTCAGTAAACTCAGAGTATTAATTTATAAAGTAAGATATAATAAAAAAAAAAATTAAATTATTAATTTCATTTGTCGGAAGACGCGATGAATAAATTAAAAATTCAGAAAACTTTTTAAATTAATTCTTTTTAAAATTTATTAATATGATGATGATTATTACTGTTACTATTATTTTTATACTTTTAAATTAAATATATCTAACGTCAATGTGAAAAATGTTGTTATGTTGATAAATGTTAAATTGACAATGTCAGCTCGTCCACGCGTATAGTTAGAGAATATAAACGGGAAGTGCATATGTTACATCGTATAGTTTCTGCAAAGTGTGCAAGCTGACGTTGAAAGTTCATCTCAACCGTGGCGGGTGGAAATGAAGTCATGGGCACGCGAGTTATGAGGATTTCCTTCAACCCACTGTTATACACGCTGTATTAATACTACTTTTACGTCACCGAGTAATTCGATCTCGGAGGCCCCGACGTCAGTTAGCCGGGGGTGGAGTACTAAGGGATCAGTTTATCATTATCTATGTGTACCATTCTTCATAATATATATATATATGGCGAGGAGGGAGAGGGGGGGCATACAGGGTACTTAAGGAAATACAAAGTTTTCGAGGATTCAAATACGCAAAGTATTTTATTTTTTAATGATTTTCGCGGTAAATAGAAAAATTTTCATTATTTGCGGGCTAAATAGGGTACAGTCAACTCTCTGAAAGTATCCGTTTTCGGGGTTGTAGGTGAATATATTTCCGAGAAATACAGTCCCCTATCATACCATTATACTCGATTTGGTCGTAGATTTTATTTGCAGATTCGACTCTATCTGTCTGCCTTGAATCTGGCCGCTGTAAGAAACTATTTGCGTATAGATAGTATACATATACAAGTACGATTGTTGCGGACATATACAGAGGGTTTAAAAAAATTAATGACTGTCTATTAGTGGGGGAACGACTAAACGTTAAAATAGGAACGGACATTTCAGAGTGGCCACATAGAGAGGGTCGATTGTACCCCCCAAATGAAGTGAATAAAAAAAAAATCTGGATATTAAATAAATTTGATTAAATTAAATTTTTTTGTCATGAGTTTACATAAAGAAAAATGACATTTCACATAATTATTGGATACAAAGGAATAAAAAAAAAAATTTTTAATAGTTTTTATCATAAAACAAGTCAGTAACTGATTTTTGAAAAAATTTAACGAAAAATATTCCAAACTAGGCTCAATTATATTTACAAAAGTGATTTTGGAATGTTCAAAAAACCATTTTAAAAAAAGACTTTTTTTATAAAATTCTGGGGGTACCCCGTTTGGCCCCTTTCCCTATATATATGCACGATAGTATAACCAGAAATTGCGAATATACAATCGGGGACATTAATTCGAGTAGGTTTCTAAGATTCGAGATTTATTGCCAACCTTAAATTTGGCGGTTTCTAAACTCTAAAATTTGAAAACCTTAAATTTTACCGTTTTTAAAATAAGCTAAACGTAAAAAATGATATCATAAGAATGAGAGAAACGTAAATAATGTCTAAAGTGAATTAAATTTATAGTAAAATATAATATAAAAAATGACAGCTAAATGTAAATAAAAAACTCTAAAAGTAAATTAATTTTTAAAATCAGCAGTTTAAAAAAAAGCATTAATAAAATGTCACTCATCATAAAATTAGCGGATTAAAAAAAAGAATTATTAAAAATATTCCAAATTCAGAAGTAAATAAATGAAAAGTTTGAGCATCTAAAATAACGTCATATTAATATTTAGGTTATTTAAAATTCGGATCTTTAAAATTTGTATATCAATAAATATTGCCACTTTAAAACTTTACCGCTTGAATTCAGCCGATAGTAAATTTAATAATAATTAAATTTAGCCGTTCCTAAACTTATAAATTTGTAAAATCAGCCGATTCTAAATCTGGCGATTTATCAAATTAGTCTATTCGAAGCCTAGCTATTATAATATTAATGTAATTAAATTTAATGAATAATTACAATATTTTTTAAAATTTTCTATTTAAATAGTATGAACGTAATTATAAATTAGTAAAGATATATGAAAACCAGTTCTATTCAAGTTAAAAAAGAATTAACTTGCTTTACGAAATTTAATTTTAAACCGATTTAATATTTTCGAATAAATTCATCTTTTGGAGTTGAGCTAAAAAAGAGTTTACAAAATTACTCTACAAATGTTAAAAGCACCTCAATGTAATATATATCTCATAATTTTAATATAAGAATATGTAAGAAATGGAATCCTTAAACCATAAAAATAATTATAACTTCATTATTTTTCATTGGGCATAAAAATGATTGAACTTGAAATTATTATTTGAGTTAAGTAAAATTTACTTTGCTCGAGTAGCATGATGAAATTTTTTAGCTCAACTCCAAAAGATGAATTTATTCAAAAATATTATATCGTTTTAAAATTATATTTCTTAAAGCAAGTTAATTTTTTTTAACTCGAATAGAACTGGCTTTTATATATCTTTACTAATTTATAATTACGTTCATACTATTTAAATAGAAAATTTAAAAAAAATATTGTAATTATTCATTAAATTTAATTACATTAATATTATAATAGCTAGGCTTCGAATAGACTAATTTGATAAATCGCCAGATTTAGAATCGGCTGATTTTACAAATTTATAAGTTTAGGAACGGCTAAATTTAATTATTATTAAATTTACTATCGGCTGAATTCAAGCGGTAAAGTTTTAAAGTGGCAATATTTATTGATATACAAATTTTAAAGATCCGAATTTTAAATAACCTAAATATTAATATGACGTTATTTTAGATGCTCAAACTTTTCATTTATTTACTTCTGAATTTGGAATATTTTTAATAATTCTTTTTTTTTAATCCGCTAATTTTATGATGAGTGACATTTTATTAATGCTTTTTTTAAACTGCTGATTTTAAAAATTAATTTACTTTTAGAGTTTTTTATTTACATTTAGCTGTCATTTTTTATATTATATTTTACTATAAATTTAATTCACTTTAGACATTATTTACGTTTCTCTCATTCTTATGATATCATTTTTTACGTTTAGCTTATTTTAAAAACGGTAAAATTTAAGGTTTTCAAATTTTAGAGTTTAGAAACCGCCAAATTTAAGGTTGGCAATAAATCTCGAATCTTAGAAACCTACTCGAATTAATGTCCCCGATTGTATATGTATAATATGTATCGTATAATATATATATAATATGTATCGTATGATGATAAATCAATTGCGCTGCAATCAATATTTACTGGCAGCTTCCTGTTGGCATTTATGAAAATTAAAACAGTTTATCATAGTAAAATCTGTATCAAGCTTGCTATGCATGAAATGGAAAATATGTTTACTTTGCTCATTACTTCCTGAACATATGTTCCAATCACTATGTCAGATATTTCGCGTGTATATTCCTTAGACACCTTGATTGAACATTATTAATCAATCATGAATTATGATTGATTAATCTAATGTATAATATGTACATCTCAAGTTGTGATAAATTTATCGTAAATCACTGCTCTAGGTAGTCACTTTTAGTTTAATAATTTAACTAATGTCAAATTAATTGACTTGATTCCAATATTTGATATATATTCATGTATTATTAATTTTATGAGAAACTTTTTATTTTATTATTAATATAATTCCTTTATTATTGAAAAATGAAGTTTGTGTTAATGAAATGCTTTCATTCAAATTAATTAATGAATACTTTTTATGTTAAATAAATAGCTTTTATAGAAAAAGTAAATAAAAGTATTTCAATTTTAATTACTTTTCCACTAATTTAAAATAAAAATACACATTCAGCTTTATTTCATATAACGTGTTTTGGTTGAATGGTTTTTCAACATTTGTGACTCAAGATGGATCTCTTAATGCATGAATAAAGTATATATTTAAGGGTCATTAGACGAAAACGTATTAAATATTAATCCTTTGTCTCATAGCTGCTGTATGATACTTAAATAATAATTAAAACAGTGTCAGAGACTTAGGTATTTAAATTTTAGCTCGAGCGACATTTCGACATTACATAAATCAAAAGAGATTGGAGCTTGACAGACTTTAGAGCTTGTAACGGGAATTCAAGAATACTGTACTGTACTACCAAAACACTGTGCGATCTCTCACCGTCATAGTCGTAGTCGTAGTCGTCGTTGTGAATATGTCGGGCATTTGGAAGAGGCTCTGAGGAACTGAGGGGCTGGATGGGCGGCGAGTAAGTCGAAACGAAATATCTACCACGCGAGGTACGCGTCACGAAATTGCACAAAGCTCGAGTTGAAGCGACTGGTGATTAACGTGGCAGACTACGTAGCCGCTAGGCTTGCCGCAGTCAGTCTCGGGCTCCTTTATTTAATTGAATAATTAAGGGACGCGGCTTTGAACGCGTGGACTAGAGCGCGACACTACGCCACCAGTCTCTTGCAGTCCTAAGCCACCGCTATCACTTCACTTAGCAAACATGACACAGATAACTTTTTAAAAATTCATCCCAGTCGTTCTCAATTTATTTATATTTTTTGTCAATTACTTCACTCCAGTTACTTTAATTCATTTTAAAAAAAAATCTGAAAAACGGTTGACCCAAAAACTTCCGCTGTGTTCGAGCTCAGGGAACTCGAAAATATTATTGCTTGTAAATTTTTGAGCTCAAAGAGCGAACATCGATCTAAAAATCGTCAGAATAGATTTCTAGAACCTCAAAAAAAAATTTTAAATTTCCATAGCGAGAAGTTAAAAAAATTAATAAAACTATTTTCTATTTTATTTTACAAATTACAATAAAAAAGGAAAGAAATATTTTTTTTTTTCTAAATGATAAGAAAATAAAATAAAATAAGGGTGGATGAATGCAAATGTCAGCAACTGGCAGTGACAAAACCATTATATATACAAATTTATATAGAGAGTATACTATACAGCTCGGTGTGGATATAATAGTAGTGAGTAATGGTGAGATAATTTAAACCGTGTGCTATTCACCCTTGGTGGATTTTTGGGCACATATTATGCGATCAAGTAGAATAAGAATAGGCGAACTTTGGCAATGACGCATGAATACACGACGGTTGAAGTAACGTCGTCTTCGATACTTTTGGTTGACTGAAATTTCTACCGCGATAGCAGATATTAGAGAAGATGAATAAGAAGAAGAGGAGGAAGAAGAAAGAGAACGGGGAAGAGGAAAAGAGAAGAAGAGATTCACGTACTCATCTCTCATCCCTATGACGAATGGCAAGTGGAAACAGTGTACTCCTGTGACTCGTAAAGATACACCGAGCCTTGTGCCTCGTAATATCCGTTCTTCGCTCGTTTACTGTGATATAACAGACAGTATACATAGACTTATATAGATTGTAAGTATACTACACGGTAACACAGTGGTACTACAGTGGTAAGGGGCTAAAGAGCATGAAGAAAGTAAGAAGAGACATCGCTTCAGGCTGATGGCACTTTTACAAACTTTCCTTCACATCTCACCAGACTCCGATTCTCTCACTTCATATCTTGTTGTGTAATTACATTTCTTGCACTTGAAGACGTCCAATCAATGACAAACTTGTCTCTAAAATAAGAAATAAAAAGGGCAAGAAGAAAAAAAACTATTATAAAAAATCAAAAAATAAAATTCCATCGCATCGATATTTTTCCTCAATGTGTAACCTCGTTTTCATCAATCACTCTCGATCCAAGTATTTCAACAGCGTCAAACTTTAATCTAACTCAATATTTATATCAACAAATACACGCTACAAGCACTCTATACAAAAATAATACCCATCAAACTTGATTTTAAAAAATATTTTTTCTCTTTAAAAAACAATAGAATGTGAACAAAAATATTTGAATAAATTCCTGACGGGGAAAATTCATACATAAAATTTATTGTCGACAATTTTAAAATAAAAGAATAAAGAAAAAATAACACGCGAACCCTAGTTAGTGAAAACGTCCCGCTAAAAGTATGAATGAATTGTTAGTCCAATGATTAGCACAAGAGAAACTAAATCTCTCATTGAGATGCTCTATTAATGAGAGTTTGTGCTGAAAGGGGTGTGACAACATACACGATTGTACAAATCAACGAACCAGTCAGTGGCCTTTATCCCCTTCCTCTTGTTGATAACACAATACTATTTTGCACCCAATAGTATTAGTCCATAGTGGTTGTAATAGCAGTAACAGCAGCAAAAGCACGACAAGCTAAAGTGGCTGACCGGTTGATTTATTCACCTACCTGTGACAATGAGATGTTATCTGGAACTAGTATAGTCCGCGTGGCACACCACAAACACTACTAGCAAATTCCCTCTCTGACACTCTTATACCTCTACATTATACGTGCACTTATGTAGTATACTACTTGTTCTTGGTACTCAGTGACGTCAACACCCAACGACCAAACGATACCACCACCGAAAGCTTCTTACACATAACAACACGAATATGTTTACACCAACACAACGGAGATCTTCCGTCTTTCATTTAAAGCGCTGTCGGCACCTTTGCTAACCAAAGCAAACGAGTGAGACGCTAAATGTAATCTATTATAACAAGACGGTCTTAGATTTGCTGTGGGCTTGTTTATAGGGACAAAACTAGCTTCGTACCAGCTCTTATTCTTACAAACACGCCTACACCTAGGTTTCTGGAGACTAGCATGACACTATAAGCGACTGTGGAATCCATTACAACGAATAACTCTACTATCTTTAGTAATAAAAGCTTTTCAAACGGTACCCAGTGCAGTTGTGTGTATGACTTTTGACCCTTTGGATTTATCCATTGGTTGTAACACAACAAAGACCGTGTCACTTAATTTAATTCTAGAACCGGTAGGTGCGATATCGCTTTTAGACTTGCTTAAATTATTATGCATTCGAGAATGCTATTTACTATTGTTATTATTCCTATTATTATTATTATTATCATCATTGTAGTAGAGGACAAACAGCAAAGGACTAAAAGCGACTCGCTGGTTATACCAAAGGAATGAATTTGAGTTATTCATTTAAAAGCATCCCAATATACACTGCATCGGCGTCATGCAATACTTATAAAAAATTTTTACGCTTTGATGCTTCAAGTAATTTTAAATTTTGTGGAAAAAAGTAGATCACGGAGTTATTCTATCATTTGTTTTTTTTTAAAGAATATACGAAAAAATAAAATCTTGTTGAGATTCGAGTACGGCTGGTACCAGTAGTGGTACTGATACTGCTTAACGGCTGTTAAAAAAGCTTATCAGAGTATTTGCGGGGTTATTTCTCTCGTTTGGGCACGGACGCGTGAGATACAAATTCGAAAAGCTTTTTACCAAAACCTAGAAACGTGGAATTGAGAAAACGATAGTGGTGAGAGACAGGATAAAAAGAGAGTGAGAGAGGGATAGGAAAGAGAAAAAAAGAGATTGTCGGATTCAAACCCAGGGAAAAAGAAGGCCTGTTGGACGCAGCTGTAGTTGGCTTTTCATACACCAAGTGCAAGTGAGGATTCTTTTGCTTATGTACAATCCATTCGCTATATATGTACAACGGTATACAGCTTTTCGTTATTTTCTACCTTCACCTCTACTACTTGCACCCTACACTACACAGTTGTGTCTATATACAACTAACCTTGCCATTCTGATTCCGACATAGAGAAAACGAGAAAGCTAAAAAAGCACTGCTAACTTTCATAAAGTTGTCTTATCATGAGTACATGAGCGAAATGAACAAAAAATCTAAATAAAAGACATGTTTTGTTAGGGAGTATTTTTTAAATTCAGTGTGTACAAGAGTAAGAGAGGTAAGAAGTAGAGCTAGGTTTTGTTCAATGGGCAATCGTCCAGTTGGCCCTCATCCTGTCTATTAGTTTATTTATATATAGATATAATATTCTTAACCATCTACTCGACAAAACTTGTCTTCTCTGCACTTGAAACAGAGAGAGCTCGTCGACCCTGTTAATGCTGGACGCGTCCAGGAGTCTTGTGAACCACTATCGTTATACAGCTCTTTCGAGCCTTTAATGACCCAGCAGTAACTCGGAAGCGATCGTTATTTTTACGAGTTGTTCCAGTTGCCCATATATGTTTGCACTGCTTGCCCGTTTATTTTTCAGCTGGCTATAAATTTGTATTCTCTTTGTACGAACATATATGGATGTACGTACGGTGATAATGATGATGACGATGATGGAAATAGTGGTGGGAGTGGATATCTCTTCCGTCAACAGCCTACACGAAATTAGTGATCGCATAAGTACCTCGTAAATTCAAATAGAGATAATTATATTCGACTAGTGCTAGATCAGCAGTACCCAGTAGTAATAACAGTTGCTCAGTAAATTATTCTGAACTGCACGCGCCAAAGGATTATGTAATATTTGTTGATAAATCTTATATGCATATCATATATAATGTTACGATGCATAAAAATAATGAGCAAGTAAGCGTAAGAATAATTTGCAATTGTGTATCGTTAAATATTAGCATTTTTTATTTTTATAATCATAACCTTAACTCGGCATAAAAAAAAATGGGCTCATGTTTTATTAATGCGACATATAGCTATTATTATTCAAGTGTTTTTTAATAATAAATCCGACATGTAATTAATGAAGCAGTTGAAAAATATTTCATTGGCTAGACATGCAAATGTTTGAAAAGTTTTAGTTGAAACATCAGCATCGATTGATAAACCGAGTGGTGAAAATTCCGCGAATTCATGAACCGTTCTCAGTAATATATAAATATTTTTTCGCAAGTGTATCGAACGAAATTCCATGTAATGTCGATCGATTGTGAGCTGACATCACGTGTGTGTTTGATGTAAAAGAGGCACATACTTGACTTTAGGCAAAAGGTCGCGACTAAATGTCTAGCTCCATTGTCAATTTTTTTTTACTTTTTTTTAGGGTTACCCCATTTTGCCATTAAAAATTATAAATGTTTATATATCAACTTTAAATATAACAGAAAAAAAGTTTTTAGTGCAAGTGAATTTTTTTTTTTTTTGGGCGAGTCAAAATTTTTCATGCTAAGAAAACCTTTTCTTCTGTGTAATGATAGACTCATTTCTATGTTTTAAAAACAACAGAAAGTCAGAGAGTAAAAGAAGAACAAAAGGGAAGGAGGACGATTGGCTCACTCAATTAAAAAAATTACGACAACAATTAATAAGTCGTGAGGGGCCAAACGGAGCAGGCTGCAGCAAAGCGGCTAAAAAGAAAGACAAAAATTACTAGAGATGAATGTCAGAGACAGTCCAGTTTATATTTCCGAAAGTGATGATGGCATAGGATGTTTAGGGGAAGAAATGCTAAAAATCAGTTGTTTCAAGTTACCCAAAATAAAGAGGGTAGCTAATGATATAAGCCAGAGGATATGACAATAAAAGATCTGTGTCTCCAACAACGCCAAAAATAAACCGCGGAGAACCCGTTCCATAAATGCTTTAAGTTTGGAATATAATAACTCTGAAATAAGTTTCTTACCAGAGACACCACAAGTTGTGGGCGCGATCTAGTGGCGAGCACCGAACTACTCTTGCTGTTGCTAGCTGGCATCAATAGAGTGACAATAGCCGTTTTTGATGGTGATATATCTTGTATTACGTTAAGAGTGTTAAGACATTAATGCTCTCTTTAATACTTATTCTTGATATATAAAAGTAAAAAGTACATTTTAGGTAAAAAATAATTATTTTTCCCGTTGGCCAGTGATCACCCTGTCATAACAAATGAGCTTTTTGTGGGGATATATAAAATTGAAAGAAAAGCATGTATGTTACTGCTGCTATCAGGAAAATATGTGACGACAGGTGTGCAAAAGTACATCGTGACTGACAATACCGAAATTCGAGTTATACTCGTTTCACTTTATTCGGACTCTTTAGTTTTAAATCGGCAGTACCCGAACTCTTGTTGGTCGACTAGACGGGAGTCAACCAGCCGCGCCGTCTGTGTGACACAGTCATCCTTTGAAAACGACTAGTTTGCAATATGCGCACGAGAATATTTAACTGTCCGCTGGTCCAAACGTCCGGAAATTCATTTTAGTGGTGTATTATATAAGAAAAGATGTCGAGAAGACGGGGGATATAATATAATGGGTTTTCTAGAATGTATAACTGGAGAACAACCAGTCGTTTTCTTTCGTCATTCAAATATCCGAACCGTTTTCTATTTCTAGTTTATTTTTTTTTCTTGCCACTAAATTTTAAACTTTTCACAGAAATTAAATTTGTTTTTAATTTATTTAATTTCTTTTTCGGTAGATTTTACATTGCATTACTAGCGAGAAACAGAGAGAATTTGCAGTGCCAGGATTCCAAGACTCCAAAAGTTTTGGAAATCTCTCTTTGGGGAGAGAGGGTTATCTACCCACCACAAATTATCAAACTACCGTGACGCTTAAGTATCTGGAACAAGCTACCTTTGCAAATATGAACATCGTTACGCGTAGAATCTCTTGTACGATCAGCCGCTGGCAAACCAACTTTTCAAACTTGAGAATATTCTTCGGTATATATTTTTGCAATTAACCAATGTCGTTACCCTCACTCTTGCTATATATTTGAGCGAAAAGAAACAACAAAATAAATAAATAAGTTATGCTAGAATATCTCGGAAGCAACAAAAAAAATCTGGGCATCGGTTGACCCTGCGGGCCAGCCCCAAAACTTCCCGCTGTTTTCGAGCTCCTTGAGCTCAAAAACATCGTTGTAAATACATTTTCGAGCTCTTCGAGCTCGAAAATACTTTTGCATGCCATTATTTTCGAAAAAAACAGTTTTTAGCCTTTCTTTCTCCCGCGATAACTCTCGAACGAATTATCCGATTTTTAAGTTTGAGGTGGCAATCGACGCGTTTCAATAGATTCTAAAGCTCATTAGATTTTTGGATTTTTTGGTTGAGTCGTTTCAAAGATATTCACAAAAAACTGTTTTTTACCATTTCTTTCTCCAACGATAACTCTCGAACGAGTTATTCGATTTTTAAGTTTGAGGTGGCAATCGACGCGTTTCAATAGATTCTAAAGCTCATTAGATTTTTGGATTTTTTGGTTGAGTCGTTTCAAAGATATTCGCAAAAAACTGTTTTTTACCATTTCTTTCTCCAACGATAACTCTCGAACGAGTTATTCGATTTGGATGTTTGAGGTGACAATCGACGCGTTTTATTGAGTTCTAGAGCTGATTAGATTTTGAAGTCGATCGTATAAGTCGTTTTCGAGAAATCAATAAAAAACTAAAAAAAAAAATTTTTTTTTTCGTAATTGGTCAATATCTTCGAGTCTACTCGGTCAAATGATCTGAAATTTTCAGAAAAGTTGATGGCCAAAAAACTCTTTCGATTGCCGCCTTAACCATCCAAATCGGTTTATTAGTTAAAAAGTTATAAAGAGTTTACATACATACATACACACACACACACACACACACACACACACACACACACACACACACACACACACACACACACACACATACAGACACTCGGACATCATTCTAAAAATAGTCAGAATAGCTTCCTAGGACCTCAAAACGTCGACATCTGATGAAAACTCGATTTTTGAAAATCGGGGTGAAAACAATAACTTCCCGAAATTTTTGAAAATCATCGATTTTCTAAGCGGGAAGTTAAAAAAGTTGCTTTTTCCTAGAGGATGAGAGTATTTCAGTTTACAATTACTGTTAAATAATCTCTTTAGCCATTAACCAAAAAAAGTGTATGACTGAATGGTGATAAAAACAACTATATAGAACAAAATTAAAATAAAAAAAAGATTTCAGTGAATTGCGTATTGAAGTGAAATGAATAGATAGAGGAAACACAAGTCCTGAAGAACTTCCGGCAACGAGTCTACTGTCTCCGCTGGCATGAATAGTCTGTCTTTAGCCCGCAGGCAGATCCTTCGTAAAACGAGATTTGCACCCGAGCACCCCTGGACTTCCTTTTGCTGGAAACTCCATCTCTCTTACGCTCTCGATCTTTTTTTCTTGCGCTCGTCCAAACGACGTTTACAAATTTATGTAAATTGCAAGTTTCAGTGTTTACGAGACGACGAGTATAGCAGGAAAATGAGGAAAGAGGAATAACTGAGAGTTTACACTAGAAAAAGTATAAAAAGCTTGGTATACAGAACAAGGAAGAGACGGAAAGTGTCATGATAACAATGTGGTGACGATTCGACAGTAAAATAGCTTTAAATCAAATACAGATTTTTTCCATCCCAACATCCGCAAATAAATATAAACACTTATTATAAATAAGCTAACACTTTAATTACGAATTATTGCGAATATCTTCAATGGAATGCAATGTATAGCTGATTCTTTTTTAATGTACCATAAAATTCTATTAAATGTTTATCTATTTGAGTCATTAATTTTTTTTTTCAACTTTGATCTTCACTAAAGACAATACTTAGCATTAAATGTCATACTTTAGAGTTTTGAGCATTAGTACTAAGGATTACTTGTTCTTTGAGCGAGTTTGTGTATACACAGGTACGTATATGCATATATATATACATATATGTATGTGTGTGGGTGTATGTACATATATATGTATATAAAATAAGCAGCTAGAAAAGCAATTCTTTTTCTCGAAAGAATTCCATTGTAAAGAATAGCGAGTTGGCAGTCGAGCAATTAACCTGAAAAATAATTCCGCTCCTCATCAACCAGCATACTCAGCGCACTAGTTAGTATTCTTATAATTTTAATTAATTCCTCACAAGACACATTGTTAAATTGTTAAAATACTTTTTTATTATGAATTCTCTATCATTTATGAAATTTTATAAGATATTTCTTTTGAAATTTAATTATTCAAATTATTGTGGAAATATAATTGCTACATTACTGAATTAGCAATGTTTTATATAAATTTTTTAAGTTAAGAAAATTATAATTTATATTTTCAACTTTTACGTCGCATTAAATAATTTTAAGTTTAAATTTTTCACTTCCCGCTTAGAAAATCGATCATTTTCAAGAATTTCGGAAAGTTATTGTTTTCACCCCGATTTTCGAAAATCGAGTTTTCATCAGATGTCGACGTTTTGAGGTCCTAGAAAGCTATTCTGACTATTTTCTGAATGATGTCCGAGTGTCTGTATGTATGTATGTATGTGTGTGTATGTATGTGTGTGAATGGTCTGTAACTTTTTAACTAATGAATCGATTTGGATGTTTAAGTAGACTTGAAATCTTAGAGAAATTTTTTTCCTTTACTTTTGTGTTCGAGTTATTACAGAAGACTTCTCTGAATCCTAACAACATCCTAGACAAATCCTAGACAAATTCTAGACAAGTCCTAGAGAAATATCAGAGAAATTTTTTTTCTTTACTTTTATGTGTTCGAGTTATTATAGAAGACGTCTTAATAAAAGCTCGAAGAGCTGGAAAATGTACTCACAACAACGCTTTCGAGCTCGAAGAGCTCGAAAACAGCGGGAAGTTTTGGGGCTGGCCCGCAAGGTCAACCGATAGACAGAGTTTTTTTATTTGATATCAATACAACTAATTAAGAAATTTTATAGCTCATTTGATGTTATTCAAATTTTTAGTGATTGCTATTTAAAAATTCATATAATTTTACAACACGAATACTTTATGTAATTAAAATATTTTATTATTAATTCAATTGATATTGATATGCATCTACGGTTGTTAATATAAATTATAAATGTTCCAATAATTGTAATGGTTCTGATTTTTAATTATAGTTTATTTCTAGCGTGCTGTTTATATATAAATACATATGAGGTAACTTTTGTCAGTGCGTTTGTAATTATTGTCATTTTTGGACTGTGACATGAAATGAATTGAATTATTACGGAATAAACAAATGGAAAAATTTTTTAATTTTAATTTTGTGCCATCACTGGTATTAATAGATAATGGCTCCGAAATAGAAACTAAAAATTATTGACACTTACACAAAAATAAAGAATTTTTTTGAGCAAAAAATTTTTGCAAACCCTAAAAAAAATATTATTTTCATTTCATAATACAAAATTTTTTTTGCACCAAAAAATCCTTTTTTTCGGTATAAATGGTTGTATTCATTTATTTCTTAACAAACTATCATGTAAAAAATTAATCAATGCTATAAATTAATCGACTTCGTTTAAAAACATCGACATTAAATCAATTATGCCGTTAATTAAACCATTGATGGGTCAATTACTTACTAAATAATTAACAGAAAATCTAACAATAAGAAACAGATCGATTTAATTACAGTTGATATCTATAATTTAATTGAATAATTAACAGCTCGTGAGTGTTTTTTCCTAAATACTACAAATGTCATCAAAAACTAAAGACGGCTTTGATAAACTGATGTAAATAATATAATTGTATAAGCAGTGCTTAAAAGTATATTTATTTTAATGAAAAATATAATTTTTAGATATTTAAATAAAAGACTTAATCTTTTTCGTAACAATAAACGGATTCTCGGTTTTTTTACATCTACTATCATAACCGCAGGTACAAAGCGATGAATGTAAACAATAGAAAATTCCACAATTGGTATTATCATGGTTATAAATACTATTTCCAAACAGCCAGTGAACCCTCCTGGATTTTCAGAAATTTTACGATTCAATGAATTAACCACAGTTTTAAAACTCACAACAGTTTCATGTTCTCCGATCATTAAACTTAAAATTAAAAGTATATTAAAAAATATTTTATAAATTAATGGAGAAATATTTTTAAGAAAATTTTACATGCTACATGTTATTGTTAATATTCAAGTTTAAATTACTACATTTTCCGTCGGTTTATATAAGAATAATAATGAACAAACAAGCATCGTGGGTAAAAGTTATATGGCGGAAGAATTTACCGGGTGACGATGAAACCAGCAGTAGAGGTGGTGTCGACAAAGGACCGAAAAGAAAGTTGGTTAAAATATATACATGTATATATCTACATATACTCTAGTATACGCGACACCATATGAAGTGTCAACGTGTCTAAAGTTATGTAGACGTTTCTACTTCTCTGGTCCTGTGTAAACTAAACGTGAATATCCAGCAAAACACTCGGCATTGACATTCAACAAATTGCATTCCAACGAATGGAAAATTTTCTCCAGGTCAAAACTCAAATATATTCCAGCAAACTCACCGGCATCTATTCAACTCTAATTTAATTTTTTTTTTTTTTTTTTTTTTTTAACCAAAAAGAAGAAAAAATATCCAGCCCAAAGTGTCGATAACAAAAAAACTAATTTTATTAAAAAAATATAATAAATTTTATTAAGGTCCAGGTTTTTTGGTTTTTATTCCCACAATACATATGAAATAGGTTTTATATTGAGAACAATATGGTCTGGTTACAATATCACAATATTCCAGGTTTTTTTTATTTCCCAATGATTTCACCAACTGTGTGTATAAAAACTCGTGTATAAAAGCAAATTGTGTTCGGGATATCACGTATGCATACCAAATTTTTTTATATTCATATACATTTTGTTTTATTTAAACCGAATGTTAAATAAAATTTTAAAATATATATTTATAAATATATAAATAAATAAATAAACAGAATAGTGTAATTTGGGATGCATAGACAATATATTTATTACTCTTTTATTACGGATCCTCTATAAAGTACCCTCGAGTAATTGACGCATGATTGTTAAACGGTTCTGTAATCGGTACTTGAATGTACTAGTAGCAGTGTCGTACATGAGATGTATATCCCCGGCTATTGGAAATGAATAAATATAAAATTTAAATATTTATCAGTTCGCGGTACTCCGTTTTTCATGAGAGAAATATTTATAAGCCATCAAATTTTCGCGTACTTTTAACAACCATTATGTACATATAAAATTATTTTTAAAAAAACACTACATTCATTAGCTTAAATTATGATAAATTAAACGGAAAACATTGCACTGTAATTTAATCGATTCCATGTAAAAAATTTCGCTCATTTAAATTCGTACCATCAGCTAAAACTGTTTAATAAATCTAAAAATACCATGATTGAAGTATTTATTTATTTATTTATTTTTCTTCTTTTGGTGTTGAGTTTCGCATTGTAGCACCCGAAAATTTTATTCGACGACAAGTAGTCTAGTTTACAGAGAGTATAAATACTCAGTGTAAATTTTCGATGCTCCGCATTCACATTATTCCAGGAAATAAACGAGATTTGTACACGTTCAACCTCATTCACACCTATACAAATTTATTCGCGCATCAGCTATATTCGCGCCCGCATGCAATACAAGTGGAATTATGTCAGTCAGACCGACGAACAGGAATACTGCGAATAGTACACGTACGCTTTGCGGAATTTATTTCCCTACACAAACTTCTCTCATCTATATTGCACCTTATTATTTCGTCTATCATCACTTTCATATTTATTCGATTTGCCATCTACCCTATACACAGCTAAATTACAAAATTCTATTTATATATAATTCCATGTTTGAGCGATTGATGTGATATTGGAAATTTTTTAAAAATAATACAAAAGCGAATAAATATTTTAATGTCACTTTTTCGTGACACTTGTCTCACTAAAAATAATATAAATTGGTGATTCTTTTTTGTATGTTTACGAATTAAATTAATTTTAAAATTTTATTTTGTCAGTGAAACAAAAAAATTTTTTGGCTAAATGTGATATTTTATATTGAATTTTAAATCGACGTGAGTTTAATGAAAGCCATGTCAAGATAAAAATAAAAGTCGAATGAGTTTAAAATAAAACCAATATGTGGAAAAAAATAATCGGTAGCAGCCACTGAGTATTTTTCGGTAGCCGCTACCGAAATAATCGGTAGAAGCTACCGACCGTTAATCGGTCGCTGATACCAATTATTTTTTTCCATGTACTATTGGAAATTTTTGCTGCGTGAGTGTCGACCAATTATTGACATACATCACAACGGGGGCAAATAGGTTAAAGTTTTTTTGTCCTGCTGATTGACAGGACGTACTCCTTGGCAACTGTTTCAAATAGTTTCAATTTTAGTATACAAAACCGAACGTTAATGTGAAAAAAAAGTTAAACTTTTTTAAATTTTAATTTTACATAATTGACTTTCGTCATGAAAAATAGTTAATAGAATTTTATGCATGTTTTATTTATTTTAGCTATAAAAAGATCTAAATATTTAAAATTCTATCAATAAGGAAAACGTAATTTATAACGATCAACGTGTACCGTAAAATAACATCCAATATTTTCTTCCCAAACGTATATTAAAAGAGAAACTCGCAATCATAAATTATAAAAATAATCTATTATAAATTCAAACGAACGTAAAAATGTTTGAATAATATTTTTGGATAGCAAAAAAAAGTTTGTTTTATCCGAATCCAGCGATAACCTAAGAAAGTTGGCGGATTAAATTCAAGATTCATAGTGTGTATAAAGCAATAGACTATTTTTCAAAAAGTTTAAACTTGAGAAACACTCACCCTGGATGATTTGACGTTTGAGTAGTCGTGTTCAAAGTATTATAAATTTGGCATGCAGTTGCATATTACACAAGCAGATAACCGATAAAAATATATCATCCAGCATACGAATGTATCGATCGCGAAATGAAAGTCATAAACTGTGGATGAAATACTTGCGGAAAGTTTATTAGCCATAAATTTGTAATGGGGACGTGCGTTGTACAACACGATATTTGACACGTGGAAGTAATTAATGATCGACAAAATTATTTTCATTCAACACTAATTCAAATTCGTTTAGTTGTCGAAATTCACTCAAGTATATAATACTTATCAAAATTTGCTATTTATAACATAATTACATGACATTAGTATAATTAACTTCTCACATTCGTTTTTACTATTTGATACTTATCAAAATTGTTTCAATTAAAAAATTAAATTATTTAATTGGTTTTTAAATTTTATTAACTCACTTGTATTTTGAACTCACGATAATAATGTTGTATATATTTTTTCAATTTAATTACTTTGCTTTGGTAGCATAAATAAAATATACAATAAATCAGTTAATTGAAAATTTTATTGTATACAAATGTGAATTAACTTTGATTTGTTTTTTTTTTTTTTTACCATTTATTGTCAATGATTTTTTTTATTTATTAATTTTTTGTATAATAAAAAAGCGTGTATACATAAATAAAGAATTTCATCACTTCATTGATTACTTTGAAGTAATCAAAGGGTAAACTAAAAACGTACTCTCGGGAAATCACATCAAATATACGTTCGCACGGACTGACTGACTCTCAGAAAAAGAAAATAAAAAACATAAAAGGTCAAAAAAATAAAGAAAAAAAAACATGAAACAAAATAAAAGAAATAATAAAAATAAAAATAAATAAAAAAAACAAACCAGATGGACGTAACACGTTATTTTGAATTTGAAACGAACGGCCGGGGCTGAAAATGGCCTCGCTATTACACTTCCGACCAAATGGAAGGAGACGACCAGACGAATACGTAAAAGAATGCCACGCGAGAGGGATATATATACATCGTGCAATAACTATCTGAGTAGTATCAAATGTTACGAGAATAGGTACAAGAGAATATGAGAAAAAAAAATGAAGAAAAAAGAAAAGGTATTGGAATCGATGTTCGGTTTGTCCCAAAGGAGCTCATAAAATTGATCCAATCATGGTCAGCCATCCGCGATGGGACGTTTCCGAGGACCACACGATTTACGTCTACAGGTGACCAAAGAAATTTTTCTCCAAATCCCGTTCAAGATAACTAAACTTTAAGTGTCAATGCGGAATTGAAATCGCACCGATGTTGCACCTAGTTTTTTATTATTTAGCTTAATTTAAATTATTTATTTTATTTTATTCTATTGGCAATTCGCAATCAATTTTTCTAATTTTTTTTTCCTCACTTAAAATTTTCCAAAATAATTAAACGTTCTTAGTATAATTATTTTTTTTGTTAAAAAAACCTATATTTGTTCCGTGACATTATACATCAGTGTCGTTTTGACAGGTTTCCGTAAATTAGTTTTTGGAGCATCGGTTCATTTTATATCATAATTTGAAATTTACTCACACTCTGGATCAAGTATTAACTACTATCTAAAATTGATATGGATTATTTAATTAATAATTTAAAACCTAAACTCGTAAAGGAGGGAAAATGAAAATTGTTATTAATTATGTTAATATTTTTTTTCAAACATGTATTATTAAATTTTTTTTTCCAGAAAAATTGACAACAGTAATCACATTTCTATATTGAATAGAAGAAAATACGGCTAGAATTATATACAGCATTAAATTAAAAAGTAAACTAATTAATGTTCTGAATAAAAGTTATTTTAAAAAACGTGATGTCAGAGACATTAATACGACCTGAAAAATGATTTCTTAAAACAAGAAAACAATACTCATAGAGAGTATTGTTTACATAAATATATTTTCGAGCTAAAATAATTTCAATGAAAACTTAATAATAATAAAAGTAATGAGGGAGAATATTTATTATGATATACAATTTGATAAGCGTATATATGATTTAATAAGTAAAATACATATTATTCAACACGAGAATTTTATTTAAATTAATTATTATATTTTTCATATCATATATAAATATTGAAATTACTTGGTATTGAAATACACTCTGAAACAAAATCTGATCGACTATTGTAATTACGCGAATGTAAAATTTATTGACAATGTAATAAATGAATTTTTTTTTCCTCTGAACTTATTATTCGTAATTTTATTTATTAATGAATATAAAAAAAAAATTATTTGTTCGTACTTATGATCATAGTAAATTTAAATACTAAATTTTATCCGATATCTACTATTCAAAAACTAACAAAAATATTTATGATATACGAATATAAATTGGACAGATTGAAATTTATAATTAGAAAAGAGAACAGAAAGATTGGCATGAAGTTACTCAAGCATTTAATTCATAAATGTCTCTTGTATTTTGTTCATCAAGTACTCATTCATTATTATTATTATTATTTGTGTTTTATATAGCTTTTTAAGCCTCATCTTCATTTTAAAAATGGAAAAATAGCTTAAATAGATAACAACTCGATAGGGACAAATTGCATTGTAACACGAAGACAATGAACGAAAATTGCAATTTCTATTCAGAGCAAATGGAAAACGATTAAATGAGAGAAGAAAAAGAGATGAGTAAGAAGAGCGAATCTGTATACTAACTATTTTATGTACTACGAAAATGTACAAAAGAACTACAGATATACATTTTTTCATGTAGATATATATATAGAAATAAAACAGCATGTACCACAAGTTATTTGAAATAAACTAGATAATTTACCTCGACAATTGAATATTTGTAAAATAGTATTCTATATACACAACTAGACAATGCAAACTAGATCAATTACAACTAATCACGTAACGGATGAGAGAAAATTATTATTCTGATGGGTATTATTAGTGCAACCACAACCGAGACACAATGCTAATGCAAGTAGTATTGATTAACGTGCAAAATGGCAAGGACAAGAGGGTAAAGGGTATCGCACCATCACAACACCACTGACATACGCACTTACAGAGACATAGCAATTCAACAACCAGTTCATAGTGCAATTAACAGAATTATTAACAGCAAGGAATTTTTGTGGTCAATAGTTTGTACCTATAACCTCGTCTCGTCATTTGCATTGCTCAAGCAAGTTCTCTTTCGTCCTCTCTTTGGTACCGCCACCAATACACCGGTACGCTGTCAGCAACACCATCGTAAAAACTTCGTTATACATATTTTTTTTTTTAATTTTTTTCCACGGCATATTTCGACCGACTGAATGAATTTTTGCCATTCCTTCTCTCTGGTTTCATGAACGTTTTTATGTATATATATATATATATATATATATATATATATATATATATATACGCAATATTGAACAAGTCAATTGCAATATTTTTATAGAAAATACTCGACTCAGTACAAGGTAGTTAAAATAAAATGAAATGATAAATAAAATTGAACAAAAAAAATTTTAAAAGAAGTTACGCTGTATATATTTATTTTTTATTTTATTTATTAGATATTTTTATTCAACTAACTCTAGCGTATTAATAAAAGTTGGTAATTATTTTATTTTTACTTTATTTTCAATATTTGTACTTTAAATAAAACGAAATATTTGTCCAGAATTAAAATGTTGAGGCAAAAAATAAATGGACTTGGTAGCATGGAAAAGTAACTTGATAAAAAAAAAAAAAAATTCGTCAGCTGGTACCCGTACCAAGTGAAACCCGAGTCTTCCAATAGTTCGCTTGATCGGTCACTCTTAATCGTTCATTACAAAAAAAGTAAATAAAATGAAATGAAACAAAAAAAAAAATAAGTAACAGTTGCACGGTCGATTAAGTAACATGTAGCGTCAGTATTACCATATTAACTCGTTCGCGTCTCCACACACGTGTTACACATCAATTTCTCCCGCGTTGCGGCATTCGATTCAACACCACTGGTCTGCTAGCAGTGAGCTCTGTAACTCTGTTGCTGTAAGTTACTGCTTGAGAACAACTCAACCTCGAAAACGGTTAAATGCCACCACCGCCGCTTCGTCCCGGAAGATTTGAATATCCTTGTGTCGACGGTAACCAGCAGTGATATCGATTCCTCGCAGCGGTATATCGTTACTGTGTAAGTAAAGAGAGGAGGACAAGCAGGGGGCAGCAAAAATGTTGGCACGCGATCGAAATGAAGCACCACCAGGTAACACCGTATACGACCTGCTGTCAAACAGTTCTTCTCCTTGTCACCTACATCCACACACACACACACACGTGGATATTTTCACGAGATGGAAATGCTAAGAAAAACCAATACCGAGACCATCATCACATCAGCTAAGCTAAATAGACTCGCTAGAGTAGCTTACTTCTAAACCTTCTCCTACTCTTCCTATTCCTTCTCCTCCTCCTACTACTGCTACTATTACTACTACTACTACTACTACTATACGAACATCACCTGAGCACATATTGCCCCAAGGGTGACTGAAAAATTATTGGCAACTATTTCAAAGATATTACCCCTCTATATCCCATCTGTCTCTCGATTTTCCGTTCACTTTACTCTATTATATTTGACAAACAGAAACGTTCATTTGACAATGATCCAACTGGATTAAGTATAGATACTCGTATCGAGGGAACTCTCATAGATATATTGATAAATTCATCTATAAAAAAGTTCATGTATTTAATATTTGAAATACAAAAGTAACCAGTAGTCTCTTGTATATACAAATGTATATATGTATATATGTACATCGAGTTGAGGATTTCAGCGGAAAGCCACTTACAGCTATTTCAAATACGAATGCAATTACTGCTAGGCACATTGGAGAATGTTTTCATCGTTTACTATTCGCAAACGTCGGGAAGTGTGTATGTATATATTTATATAAAGAGCATGCTTGACGAGCATTACATTTACCACCGCGATGGTGAACGACGTCAAATCGATTGTAAACATTTGAAAAACTCGGAGACATCGGCTCCTCGCGTGGACCATCTGCTTGATAGCTCTATATACTACTCACTGTTGCTACTACTCGCGAATCCGTTTTCAATCGTTTTTTTTTTCTTTTTATTCTTTTCGCTTTAGTTTCAGTTTTTATTTATTTATGTTTTTATTTTTTATCTTGAGCTTCTTTCCCAAGTTCGATCGTGTTGGACTGGTTGAGCAAATAATCGTCGTGTTGGGAATTGCCACTTACTGAAACTTTGCCGCTAACGCGCGCGCGAGACTAGTACAGTAGAGCGATCTCGGCAGAACCATTGAGACATTCTGTTCCAATTTTTTTTATTTTTTTCATCACACGTGTTTTACGTGATGTCGGTAAGTGAAAATGAAAGTTTTGGGATTGAATTTTTATGTAGTTAAATTGATAATTTTTCTTATCTAAACAAATAACAAATAAATTTAAAAATATCTTGAAATAATAAAAAAATTTTTTCGCTAAAAAAAATTGGATTGTATTAAAGGATTTTATTTTAATTGGATCTCGCGGATTACTCGATATTATTAATGAAAGTTTTTATTTGTGATATTTAACCCGATTATCAAAAGCAAAATAAAATAATTAAATTTTAAATAAATTAAAAATTTAATATACTATTAAGCCATTAAAAAATTAGTAGTACAGCCCAGAAATATTTTATCGTTTACATCAAAAATGATTAATGACATCGAAAACATGCGGGCCATGATAATATTTCGTATGAATTAATTACTCACACACACATCCACTCACGTCCAAAATAAACATACACAGATTGGTAAACTCAGCGCCGTCGTTACGTCATCGTTCATTAACGAAGTTTAAGTATGCCCCACGTATCAAACACGAGAGTTAGTCGATACTTTATCGAAACAAGTGGGAACCGAGAAAGTTTCTTGAATCCAATTATACACAACGGATTATTCTCTTTCCCTTCTATCTAAGTTCAGAGAAGGTGCGACACAATATGAAATTGACACAAACTTTAACTTTAACTCTTTAGAGCAAAAATGATTTATCTAATCCTCGTGAGATGATACCACGTACTCCAAAGTCCAATCCAGGACTCCGTTAAGTAAAAAAATCTTTTGCCTTCTAGATAAGAATTTTTTTTTTAAATCATCATACTTGTATAACTAAAAATATAAACTAAAGTTGGCAAGAAAGTTTACTCCATCATATAAAAAGTAAAATGAGCTATTCGATAACCAATTGAATTTATTCACAGACTACAGCAACAAGCGTCTGTGAATGCAATTAACGTAAAACCCACATTCACTCGAGTATTTTTTTCACTCAAGCAGCAAAGAATAAAAAAAAAAAAAGAGAGAAAGTTAAGTACTTCCAAACACATCTATATTAAACTAAATTAATCAGCAAGTCGTCGAGGGAACTTTTTTAATTGGGAACTTAACTTGTAAAAAGTAGGAATAAAAATAAAAAATTAAAAACTCACCGACTATCTGAGAACTCGAGCTGACGATGAAGGTAGTAAGCACGACGCCTATTACAAGCCGATGGCACGATCTAGAGACACCTCTCGATAACATTGTCATCACGTAGCTCATGGCCCATTTATATTGTTCTTCTTCACCAATTCGTGAGCAATCAACCAAACCAAAACTAACTAATAACAGCAAAACCAACAACAACAGCAACAACAACAACAACAACAATAACTGCAACAACAGCAATAGCAATAGCAACTATTACGAAACTAACGATCAAATCACACAGCAATTATTGACACCCCTATCCCGTTTGTTGACTATCGCGCGTGTCGTCCGCGTCACGACTGAACTTCTAACTTGCTGGAATCCAACGTTATATTAAACTCAACCTCTCGACAACTCTCCCCACTTAGTGGGGCACGCGGCAAGGGTTTCTCGGTTAGACAGCGCGCGCCATTCATCCCCCACTTTTATTCTACATCGTGCTATTCATCCCCCATGCATTTGTTTTCCCGGTATTTTACATATACTATAACACATATATTTATATATAGGACTTACAAAGTCCAACTAGACAAGACTACAATACGTCACAGAGGGTAAATAGTAAAAATGCGATATCTAACTCTCAGGTGAACCTGTATTTCATCTGCGCTAGTAGATAAAGTAATTACGATCGGCCGTCACACGCGCTTTGATTAAGTAGAAAAAGCCTAGAAGTAAGCAGAGCGGCAGCATAAGCGCTGCTCTGTTCGGTTCTGTACTTTCTTTTTTCTTCCGCCCAGTGAATTGCCAAGTCCGCGGCTGACTGAACACGACCCGCATCCCTTATACACACAAGAGGTTATAAGTATGTATAAGTTGGGTGTCAAGCAGACAGCTTCTTCATGACACTTTTCTGTAAACGACGACGAGGCTTCTCATCGGTATCGTCTCAAGTCGTCACAGAGAGGATCGAGTGGGAAAGATTTATCGCACGTGTCGTGCGAAGGCGTATTCACGCCCAATGACCTCGCCATAAATGACATTATCACGGTATAATCGAGCAAGAAAATAAATGAGAGAAAAGAATAAAAATAAAGTAGATTGATAGTTATTTTTTCCTTCAACATTTACAATTTTTACATGTGTTACTTTGACATTCGTCATAGGTATACATAGTTTTTTTACTTTAGATATTCATTCGCTTTGATGATTATTTCTTAACAGTTTAGATTAATTAATAAAAAATTTTTATAAACTTTAAATTGGGTATTAATTTAGTAATCGGTACCGTGATATGATGTCAAATTATTGAGATAGGTTAATGGTCATTTAGAACAATTATGGTAATGTAATTGACTGGATAATTAGTGTTTAAGGGTATTCTCTATTAATGCCCCCCACTTTTTTAAAATGAGCAATCATTTTAAACTGTCATAACCGTATTCAAATTTTATTAATTAATTAAAAAAAAATTAAAGCATTAATTGAAAAAAGTACAACGTAGTAGTAATTTTGCCGAGATATAGAATTTTTTAATAATTACATACAGCTGTTATCAATTAGGGGTTAAACAAAATTTTTTGAATAAATTTTAGTCTACTGAATTATAAAAATGACATGACGATTTTACTGAAATTTATTTTACAAATTTCATTTAACTCCCAATTGATATCAACTGTAAGTAAACGGAAAAAAAATATTAGTTAATATTACTGAGATTCTCGTCAACAGCGCGTCTAGACCGAATCCCAGTAAATATTACTGAGTAGATCGTAAGAAATTAATAACAAATGCATTTTTTTGACGTCTTGTAGTTTTTTAAGGTTTAAATAGTAATTTTGAATAGTCAAGCAGTATATTTCAACGATTAATTTTTAATTATAGCAGTTTAAACATTAAAATCGCAATTTTACTGATTGAAACGACATTAGTTATTGAACGTAACATAAATAATTACAAGTTGAAGTACAATTATTGTCAATCATTTTTTTCCGTGTAATTTTTTTTCAAATCTATATCGGCGAAATTGCTACTACATTGTCCTTTTTCAATTAGTGCTTCAATTTTTTTTTCTAATCAATAGATAAAATTCCGATACACTCATGACAATTGAGTCATTGAAAATTTTAAAGAGGGGGGGGGGGCACTGTCTGAGAATGACCTTAAAAGTTAGTGGTAAAAAAAAATTTTTGGAAAAAAAATTTATTAAAAGAAAACATAAGTATTGGATGTAAAAATATAATAGTATTTCGTGTTGCGGTTTTCGAGCCTTGTAATTAGTTACTTACCAAGCCAAACAAATGGCAGCTGTCTTAGCATAGAGACAGGGAAATACGACACATGAGTCGTGTAAAACAAGAATAAACGAAGCCAGTTAAGTACGATTGTCGATCGTGTAACCTCAAATCTTTTCCAAATACTGACGGCAATTAAAGAAAGTCGATTGATAATTTTTTATATTTGTTTAAAGTTCAAATAACATTAATTCACTATTTCTTTTCAATACTTTTAAGAAAAAATTTAATTTAGATTACTAATGTAATCATTTAATAAATGTGAAAATTTTGTAAAATAAAATATCATGAAGTTTGCTTTCAGTATTATTAAAATACAATGATGATTTGATTAAGTTCACTAATTAATCATCGATAATAGTTATATAGATAAACAAAACTCTATTTTTGGTATCGCGACATCTCACTATTTTTTATGCAAACGACAGAAGCATATTTAATTATCTTAGCACTTGAATATTAAAAAAAAATTTAATCTTTAATCTAATTAGAAGCTGTGATAAAAATTATCAATTTCATTAGCTACATCATAATAAAATTTCTTTATTTATTATTAAAGATATGTCAGTAGACACTAAATATGAAATATTTAAAAATGCTAAAACGGAATCATGGAAAAAATAAATTCTTACGTATAAAAAAATATTTTAAAATGTCTTTTTATAAAAATGCAATGAGAATTGTATAATATATATAATATCGATTGAATATTACTTAAATTTAACATGAGGTAACGGTACTGCTACATTAGACACTTTGACTTGCTAAATGGGTTAATTTGAATGTTTAAATTCTACCATAGTACAACTCAATTTGCGAAGACTCAGTATCTGGTTAATTTTTTTCACCTTCTTCTTATCACTCTCACTCTTACTCCTCTCTTTTGCACTGTCCTGTTCACACTTTAGTTTTTTTTTTTTTTTTTTTTTTTTCAATATTTTATCTTCTTTTTTGCTCAGTACCACAAGAAGTCCACTGTACTACTCTCAAATTTACACACAGACACACACAGACCGATATATATATATATATATCTATATATGTGTATATAGTAAACTTTTGTCTCGATAAAAAAAAAGAGTATGACCCAGACGACGGCAAAGACAACGACCAATTCTCACGTATTTTTTTATGTCACCTAATTAGAAATTGAGACATTATTATCAGCTGATGAGATTCAACTTCATTTACTTCAAACGATTTTCTCATCCATTTTCCACCCATGAAATCGACTATATACACTGATAGAAGGATTTATTACAGAGTACTAAATGGATTTAGTAACCAAATTTTTAGTCACTTATTTGGGAGAAAAAAATATTTTGTACCCATTACCATAATTTATTATAATTTAATAAATTATTTTTTTATCTCAATTAAATCTTATTATGGTAAAATAAATATTTGTTTCCATCAAAAAAATATTTGGTAATCGGTACTAAATATTTTTTTGGTAAGTTTTGTCGGTAGATGGCTTGTTTAGGAATAAAAACTACGTATGCATTTGTGGGGAAATATCGGTGTGGCGTGTGTGTGTGAATATATTGCCGCTTTCACAGTATAGTGCGTTTCGTCTCAATCGGAGTTACTATTGTGATTTCCAAATCAATTTATTGATTTTAAAAACAATTATTTTCAATTGATTAAAATGAATTATTTCAAATTATGGAGGAGCTCTTAAAATCTTATTTAACTAAAAATTTGTTATTTATCTTAAATAAAAAATTATAATAAAATGAGGTTATTTTCTTTATAATGCTCTATATTTTTATTTAAAATTATTTATTGTTATCATTTCAATTTATTTTAATTTCAAAAATTTATTTGACGAAAAATTTGTTATTTATCTAAAATAAAAAATTATAATAAAATGAGGCTATTTTCTTTATAATACTATATATTTTTACTTAAAATTATTTATTATTCTCATTTTAATCTATTTTAATTTCAAAAATTCATTTGACGAAAGATTTGTTATTTATCTTAAATAAAAAATTGTAATAAAATGAGGTTATTTTTTTTACAATGCTCTATATCTTTATTTAAAATTATTTAATGTTATCATTTCAATTTATTTTAATTTCAAAAATTTATTTGACGAAAAATTTTTTATTTATCTTAAATAAAAAATTATAATAAAATGAGGTTATTTTTTTTACAATGCTCTATATCTTTTTTTAAAATTATTTAATGTTATCATTTCAATTTATTTTAATTTCAAAAATTTATTTGACGAAAAATTTTTTATTTATCTAAAATATAAAATTACAATAAAATGAGGCTATTTTCTTTATAATACTATATATTTTTACTTAAAATTATTTGTTATTATCATTTTAATTTATTTTAATTTCAAAAATTTATTTGACGAAACATTTGTTATTTATCTAAAATAAAAAATTATAATAAAATGAGGTTATTTTCTTTATAATACTATATATTTTTACTTAAAATTATTTATTATTATTATTTTAATTTATTTTAAGTAGAACAATTAGGTTATGCGCTAAAATAAGTTAAAAAAATTAGTTCTTTAATCCTAATAAATGATTTATTGTGCCCCAATAAATCATTTCTTAAACACTACAAAATATTTATTTGGTGGAAATAAATGAGCTTTACTAAATGATTTGGTTCCTGTAACCAAATATTTAGTATTACAAATTCGTTACTAAATCATTTGGTACATACAACCAAATCTTGTTAAATACAACTAAATCCTTCTATCAGTGTAAGATGTGCGGTATAAATGAGAATTGTGATTGGAACCATCAGCTGAACTTATATCAGTCTACACTCACGAATTTATACAATCAATGTGATTGAACTCTAATGAGCGACGTGTACTTAATTTATAAATAAAACTATGTACGACACGCGGTTTTAAGTGAGTTAGTATGAGGTTACTGTGAAGAAAACTTTATCCTGATCACCGCACTAAACAACGTTGAACTTATCAAATATTAATATTGACTTTTATTTTATTATTATAAAGTTTTAAAACTAATATCCTCTTTTGCTCTTTCATAATTGGAATATAATAAATAATGTCATTTTATGGATCTCTTAATTCATGTTATTTTCGATGTTGGCAAAAATATTAAACTCACATTAATAATTAATCAGTAAGACCAAACTGAACGGAAATAATTAATAAATCATGATCACTTAAAATCATACTCAAGGATATTTTAATTATTCATCAAATTTTAAGTACAATTGTCATTTATGTACAGAGCATTTAATAAATCGACCGCTTTTATGTTGAATAATTTTAACTTGACACCAGTTTATTCAAAAGAAATTTTAAAAGCAATTCATTTATTTCTTCATCATAACTCTAGTAAAAATATTGTTTACTATCAAAAAATAGTTAATTGCTAAATATTAGTTATTATCACTCTTAATAATCTCAAAATAATTTATAAATTATATTTAATGAATATCCGTCATATAAAAAAATAAAATGTAAAAGTTTTTAGATTTGAAGTTAAAAAAAAAATAATATTTCCACCATAAAAAATCAAATTTTGGAATTTTCGATACAACACTGTAAAAAATCACCGGGGTAAGTTCAAGCGATGTAGGTGTTAAAATCAGCGGTGTTAAATTTCAACGCCGAAAGCGGTGTAAAAATAACGCCGCCGCCGGTGTAGATATTCTTTACCGGTGTTAAAATATTTTATTTTGTAAATATTTTTACTTACTCGATCACTATACTTGTTAATAAATGATATTTTTTATTAATTTTCATAAAGAACTGACATTTTTTGTTTTATAATCTTTAAAGTTCATTCTTCAAGCGGACGCAGTTTACCCCGCTTTTACACCGGTTACCCCACTAACACCGGTATTTTTAACACCGGTGAATTACTCCCCCGATACCGGTGTAACTTTATTTTTACACCGGGCGGAGTTAAAATGAGTCCATTTTTAACACCGTTCTCTTTACAGTAAATAAATGTAACGAAAATTGATGTTATAAACTTTACTAACTTTAACCATTATTTTCTTCAATTGAAGCAAATCCGAATAATTTGAATTTATAATCAATATTTAGTTCGAAATACACGCGAGTCATTAAAAAATCATTATAACCCGAATGATATTTTAAACAATATTTTAATAATTCATTTTACATTAATAAAAATTTAAACAAAGTACTGGTCTGACATTTTCGTATTTTTAAGCTCATGTCATAAAAAATTATAAATATTTAATGACTTTCTTTTTAACTTACGTCATAATATTTATTAAATGATAGCATGTTCAAATTTTGCTGTCTCTTTATATTTTCCAAATGACTTTAATATTCAATTTATCGATTTTGAAGTCAATTAAAATTATTTATTTATAAAATTAAAATAAAATCCATTTACATGTATGAATATATTATGGAATACAACTTTGTATATTTGAAAGAATAATTTTATCGAACACATTTTTAAGTATTTCATAAATAAAACTTTATTTATCTATTTAAATTAATTAGTGGTCTCTATTATTTGTGAACCTCAGATGTAAAAAAATTTTTTGCTCAAATAAATTATAACATTTCAAAGTACTTAGCTTTATAACTTATTAACCAAAATATTCCACAGTAAATAAATCGATAGTATTATTTTTGTTTTTAATTACACGCACTGTTGATCACGTATAATATCTCCGACAAGGACCATCGTGGAGTTTATAATAATCTATAAGAAATAAATAAATAAATGAAAAAGCAGAAAAAAACAATAAATAACAAATAAAATATATGTATAGATGAATATAAAAAGAGTGATATTTATGAAAGTGTTATAAGCCCGACATGAAAATAGAAACTGATAAATGATCCTCATTGCTTACTCGTTCTGTACGCCATCACGTCGTACGTTCCATTACTTTCTTTATTTTCTTTGGCGTTAAATTCAGTACAAGAATTGTGACACAACATGTGACAAATACTTGGAAAAGAACGATCCTCATGGTCACGATCTCGAGCACAAATCGTGAAAATTCCATCACCATCCAAATCTTCTTTCAATACCAATTGATACTCTAACGAGGTTTCATTGTCATCGTCATTACCAATCTTCTCAATTTCTTTATCGTCATCATCATCATCATCACTTAACTTATTTTCCCGAATACTGATTACTTTACTACCATCGTCACAATGATTGCAATCACACAAATTACACTGTGCCATTTTTAATGATGCAAAAATAACTGGAAAAGTCATGACAATAAATAACGTTAGTATATAAATGATAACTTGATAACAAACTACTTTGAACAACTAATTACTATATATTTATATGATTTTTGTATAATAATTTAATGAAATTATCTTGACTTACTTGACATCGAAGTGAAGACAAGAATCACACGGTGTAAGTTCATTTCAAAATGACGATGAAAATACTTACCGTGATTACTATTGACGAATAGTAATGAATTGCAAATAGATAAAATAAATTACAAGATACGTCCAGTTTAATATTGATTAAACCACTGGAAGTACTGAGTCACTGAAGAGATCTAAAGAGAGACACAGTGCCGTGTTCACTGGAGTGATTAAATGTTATACCATTTCAAAGGCATGACTAAGACGAAAGTTTATGTCACAAGACCCGAAAAGTTAAAACCGAGAAGCATTTAGATTGAATTAAACTTGCAACTATTTCAAATAATCAACATTCAATTATACTTTTTACTTAAAAAACTACTTTTTTCACAATACTATACAATATGACCGTTCAATTTCTCAGCGAACTGAATCTTTAGTACAAGATGCCACTAATGAGGCTATCAGTATTAACATTATGACCTACGATCATTTTTAATTTTAAATTATTTTATTATCTTCTGAGATTACTGTCACTGCAACCTCAATATGTTGGAGTATAATAATATAATATCCAAGACCAAAGACATAATCCACAATAATACATATCTCTCGAAGTGCCTATTAATACCTGCTGCACATATATATACATACATAGTAACACACGTAGTGTCACTCAGTGTCTTGCAAGTCACGAATCACCAGGTGACAATAGTACGCCCAGAGCACATAACAGCCAACTGCCAACTAAGTATTTATCTACATGTATATGTGTTTAAATATATTTATATATATATGGTAGCAGTATATATACGGTAGCAGTTCTAAGTCATAAGCCCACTACCACCGCTCGATTTGCATTTTCATTTACCAAAGTCCATTGTTCATTATTATTGTGCGCAAATGTTACCAACACGTCAACTGGCCCTAAGGCCGTACAACGCCAACGGGGAATAGCATTTCCACCATGGAAATACCGTTGATTTATTACCATACCGTAGTAGCGGAAGTTAAGTTGAGCAACTGAACGAGAAAACATGAAACTTGCCAATCTTGAGAAGCAAACTAAGTTTTACCACTTTAGCGCTTTAGCTTACGAAATGCTTACGTGACCGTCCAAACAGAAATAAACCCTGACTCGTGAAATTTATATATTTATGAATATATATGCATATATATTTACACATACATACAAACGCGCGTATACATATATACAAACTTGCATATTTATTCATTATAGCACTGCTGAAAAAAAAATACTTTTATGGGAGAAATATTTTTTTCACCCGAAAATAATTTTTTCTGATCGACTACTTATTTCAGTCGGATAGTAATTAATTTAATGTGTAAAAAATCGATAGTTTAAATTAATAAAAGTTTTTCAGACGTTTTATAGCATAAATTAACTTTGAAAATATATTTGATTTCAATTTTTCAAAGAAAAATTTTTATCTTTATTATATTCATTCTAGATTATGATTATTATCAAATAAGACTTACGAATTCGATGCATACAATTGTAAAGATATACTGTAAATTTATTTATTACTGTAAATACTAATGAACTGAAGTAACATTAAAAAAAATTATGAAATAAAATAAAGAACAACAAGCAAACTAAAAAAAAAACGTACATTTTAACCCACAAACATCCTGCGTACGCCATTCTAGCGGAAAAGTACATTCATGAAGATGAAAAAAAATAAAAACGACCGTGTGTAAATGTCGCATTTCAACCCTCTGGCAAAATGTCACTGAGACCGAAAAAGAATTAAAAGTAAAAAGAAGCAAATATATATGTATCGTATTTTACGTCGCTATAAAATAAAATTTATAATTTCCCTGAAAGGAAAAAAAATCAGATGCAAATAGTACACAAAAAAAAATCCAAATGATTAATTTTTATCATTTGCATAATTTGAAGCAAAATGCTGTTTTCAAATAATGTTTGTTTACACCAAGCAAATATATAATTAAATTTCATTTTGTATTTTTATTATTTGTATTAAACTAATAACATGTTGGAATAAACAAAATTTTCTCCTTTAAACCATAAACATATGAAGCTGATGGTAAAATCCTCAAACGAAAAATTGAAGCCGAAAGTTTGCTGTGTGTGGGTTATGTGTACACATGTGTATACATACTCTACAGATATGAGCATTCAAATACAAATAAATATATATATATATATATAGATATATAAATTTATACTCTTTCAACTGTTCGATTCGTATTGCCATATCCAATCTTCTCTTCTTGTCACACAGAGAGTATTCACCTGTGGGTGTATACGTCACTCACCGAATCTATTGGAATATCTAAAACTGGTTTATTTCGATATCCCACGGGTTCACAGTGTACACCACTCACTGAATCAGTTTGAATATAATCTTGGATAGAGTAGCGTACAATGAAAAATAGTCGAAAAAAATTGAACAAGCTGCTACTGTTGCTAATACTGCAACACTGCTGGTACATTCAAAGACTTGAATCTAATTTTTGTTCCATCAATAACTAATCGATAATGTCTTAACAATTTTTATAACTTTTTCCGAGTCTCGATAAATCGGATGCAGCTATTGTAAAAACGGACATTGCACAAATAGCCATTGAGTAGGAATCATTTTAAAAATATGACATTTTTTAATAGCTTTACAAAGAAAATGACGACAAAACATAAACGTAGACAATTAAATGGGCAAATGAAACGAAAGGAAATGCGTCACATGGTATCGAATGCCTACGTAAGACTGAGAATAACACGTGCCTGTACTGATGCAGTTGCGGCGTGTGTAAAAATTGACACGTAGGCGTGATTATAACTCTCATGCTACGATGCATCCTTTGCCCTATTGAAAATTATTTCTTTCTAAATCCGTAAGCCCGAGCTTTACGTCATTGAACACGAAAAATAACGTCTGTTAAATCCTCTACGTAATACTTGGGTCACAGTTACCCACGCATATGCACATCGCGTCACGTGTTTGCATAATAAATGAAACGATGAGCCGAGTGAGATTTTTAAAATGTGTCTCATCAAGAAACTTTAAATTGCATAAGAATAATTAACAGAGAATTATTTTTTGTCCAAAGATAAATATCCAATTTTTTAAAAATTAAAATTACTTTTAAAATAAATTAAGCAAGACGAGGCTAATTGTACAATCGAATAATAAATAATAGATATCGTAATTATAATTTTACCTGTAAGTAATAATAATCTTTATACAATCATCTCTTAGTTAATTATCAACAGATAATTCTGCAATAGTATTATTTCTGACATTCCTTCTGTTACGAAAAATGATCGTAATTTAATAAACTTACTCGAACCTACATATCGCCTTTCCGATCAATTGTAACTAGAAATAATCCATTTTTAGTTCTTAATGTGCTAATGTAATTGTCTGATGAACTGAAGAATATTCAATACGTGATCTATTTAAAAATTAAAAACTCAAAAATACATTTGACTTAAATTGAATTCTCCCATCGAAATTCTTAATCGAGAATATATATATATATGATCCATAAACATTGAATATTTACTGTACACTGAGAGAAAAAAATACTGTTTTCAAGTATCTGCGTGCTTGAATCGTACCGAGTAAATATTTGTTTAATTATAGTAAAAATATACTCCAACCAAGTAATATTATCTTGATTTAAGAATTTTTATACTTATTTTAAGAAAATATTCTTGGTTAAAGTACAATATTACTAAGATTAAACAAATAATTTACTCGGTACGATTCAAGCACGCAGATACTTGAAAACAGTATTTTTTTCTCTCAGTGTAGTTTGATAAAAATATATCTAACCAAAAAATAAAATTTCCGAAACTTGTTTATATTCATAAGAATCTCATGACATTTATAGTTCAACAAATAATAATTTAAAAAATTTTTAAAATATATCGTTTCTAACCGCCGTAAAGAAATGAAAACGTAAGGAATCAGAGCAAAGCACACGGCGGTCGTCTCAGTGTCCCTAAGGAAGTATTCAAATTCCAATATTCAAAACTAGGGCAGCCATATAAATTTCGTCGAAGAAAAATAAAAAAAAACGAGGACAAATATAAACTAAAAAAGTAAATTAAAATATAATACTCTACATATAAAATAGAATGAAGATATAAATTGGAGAGAACTGATTTGCGTTTACATATACAGAGTCTTGTGGGAAACGCAGGCGTCAGTTCATCGGCCCAACGAGAATGAAGCACCACGTCAATTCTCATTCTGCTTTTGTACGTCTTCGTGGATAAAGAAAATAAGGGTTGCCCAAATGCACGAAAGCAACCATTAGAGTCACGTTCTACGAAAAATTCCCTCTTGGTATTTTCCATTTATATATATATAGATATGCACGTATATATTTATACACATGACTAAATATGTGTATACATACACACATACACATAAATATATACATAAAGCCAAGTAATTTTGAATGAGTCTAAATCACGACCACGCGATTTTAGATCTACCCAGTGAAGAAAAAGTTGATGAAACTAATTTAACTACTATCGCAATTTAAATCTGCTACAAATGTCTTTTGTGGGCGCAAGGTGTTCAATTTGCCAATGTCTCAGTAGTTCCTGTTTTGACATGTTAAACGGCTTGATAAATTACCTACAACTCATATATATTTCAATATCTAAATTGGTATAGTCATTAAGTCGTTATGTTATAGCTGTTGAATATTTCAAGAAACGAGCCAAGAAGGTCAAAAAAATAAGGATCGGTCAAAAGTGCTATAACGGTATACTGATGTCATAAATTACGGTCCCTAAATGTTATAAGCTATAACAAAAGAAACAGATATTTGAGTTTTTAACGAAAGAAGCAACATCATCATTGCTTCCATCAATCGTTTTATCGTGTTAAAAAGTCAATTAATAGATGAAGCCGTGCGGTGGTGGTTAATAATATTATATAGTGGATTCAAATTGCATCAGCAATTTTATCGTCGGGGTTCATAATGAAAGAATAGAGTTTGAGGTAGTAGATTTATGGATAGATATATAAGAAAATACAAAAATGCAACCACCCATTTGCTTTTAAACGCGATAGGGCTACGGTATATACTTGATTCAACAAAGCAAATCAGGATTCGACACGCGAAAGTAGCATGAGCTATCACGCAAAGTCACTTTTCCTTCTGTTTCTTCGTCATCATACCTTTGCACTTAACTTTTGCCAATTATTACTGCTGTTGAATGTGTTGAGTCTTTATTTTATCTATTTCAACTCCAAAAGTTTATTCCTGGTAATGGTCAAACAAAATTTGCGTCCAAAATAATTAATTTAAAGAGGCTCGGTAGTTATTCTTCTCCAAACTTTTTTCTTAAACAAAAACACTAAACGTAAAATTAAGAATGAGGCTCGATGCATACTCTATAATCTAGAAACCTATATTTTTATTTTTCAAAAATTTTTACTTGTTCAAGAGGAAAACATGGGCAAAGTTTCCTTTACTGTCCAAGTGCAACAAGGATAGCATCGTTCATCTTTTTGGGTGTCAGAGAAAAAAGGGTCGACTACTTTTAACAATTACTGAAATTTTCATCAAAATTTCAATTTTTAAATATTTTGAAAATAAAAAAATATTTATTTTTATTTAGACAAACACTTCAATTAGCAATTATTACTAAGGTCATTGAATTTTTTTAAAAAATGATTTTTTCAGAACGAATTGATTAGACAAAAAATTTGTACTGTATTTAAATAAACTAATTAAAAATTTTCTTATTACAAGTTGACAAGCTAACTATTGTTTTATCCAATAATTGTTAATTCATTCATCTACTTGTCCTACATAAGTTACTCTTCAATGAATTTAACATGAAACCGCCTTTGCCGACAGTCAAGTCCGCAAATATTCTTAAATTCTTTTTGAATTAAATATAGGCAATTAATTTTTACTGCGAACGTAATCAATAATTGTAGCACAGGTAAAGTGATTAATTAAAAAAAAAAATTAATGCATTAAGATACTTAAATGTGAGTATATATTTTATATGAGAATATGCCGACAACCAGTATGTACAGTAGTAACTAAAACAAATGTACACGCTGTACCGAGAGTAACGTAACATATTATGAAACGCATATTGATTTAAGTACGTCGTCACTCAGTCTAACATGTCTTCCCGCACCTTACATTAGTATTATTTATTTACGACTCAAGTTCATGGACGGCGGAAGTTTCTTAAGCTATCGACAATTGCCATGGACACTAGTTCACACAGTTCATTGCGTAGTAAAGTGATTTCCGAGTTAGTATTATTAGTTGTGCGAGTAAGTTGACGTGAATAGTGAACTAAATATAAAAATGAGCGTTGAAAAACGTAAAATAACTTTTGACAAACGTAAAAAGTATGTTAATCATCTGTCAGTGTTCAAACAGAGAACAAAGAAAGATGATAATAATGAATTGTCTGAGCGAATTATTATCACTGCTCGTAAAACTGGTGAGCTAAATTTGTCTTCAAGAGGATTATCTACGGGTATATATTATTTTACTAATATTTTCATTAATTTATATATAATAGAGTGAGTATAATATTAAATAAAACTATTTTGTACACCAGTTCCGCGGAGAGTATGGACAATAAATGAATTAACAAAGGAAGAGATCGAAGAGCTGCATGTGAATTTAGATTTTGATGAAGATCGAGACCGTTGGTGGGAACAAGAATCATTAAAAACACTGAATCTCTCTTCAAATAGTTTGACATCCATCGATCCGGAAATTCAAAATTTATCTGATCTGATTGACTTGGATGTTAGTGAATATTTAATCAATATTATAAATATTTAAAAGTCTAATTAACGTATTTGAAAACTTTTTATGCAAGTTGTATTTCCACGTCAGTAGATACAGTCCTTGAAAGTCAGACGCTAATTTAACAACTTCAAGGCTTCTAAATGTATTAATACTTATAAAATTTAGCAGTTACTTTAAAAAGTAAATACAGTAGGACCTGGTTATAAGACTATTAGTTTCTCTCTCAAACTATCGCGATACCTGATTTATAAAAAAGACAGCAATATAGTCTTATAAGGAGGTCCGACTGTAACTTTTATTTGCAGCTTCATGATAATTTAATTGAAGAACTACCGGATCAAGTACGAATGCTACTAAAACTCAGAAAATTAAATTTATCTCACAATAACCTGAATAAAATAAATACTAATTTATTTACATTGGAAAATTTACGGCAGCTAAATTTATCCCACAATAATATTAAAGAGTTAGATCCATCAATTGGTGATCTCGTTATGCTCGAGTCATTAGTGAGTATTAAAATAATTAACATTCAAATTTACTTTTCAAAATAATTATGATTTAATAATTACTTTAATTAGAACTTGTCGTATAATAATATTACGAAATTGCCTATTGGATTGGGATACCTAGTGCGATTATGCAATCTTGATTTAAACCACAATCTGTTGATAGAATTACCACCGGATATTATGAGCATGAGAGGTGTGTGTTCTTTATCATCAATAGTTTAAATACTAATACTTTGTTAGCTATCTATTTACAAAATATTACGATCTACATACCGAAAAAAATGATTTCTTATTTACCTGAAGACCAGAACGTTCTTCGCGCAACGAAAATGAAAAAAATTTAAGTAATTTGACTGCTCAAGGTAGTTGGGGGTGGCCTGCAATTTTCGGCTGAGATACAAGCACCTATGCGAAACATTTTAGAAAACTAGATCCAGTAGATTTTTTACTTTTAATTTTGTCTTTGTATTTTAGTTCCGCTAATTTTTTGAACTATAAATTGAAAATGAAAATTTTCTTAGGGTAAGAAAAAATTTTCTTAAGGCTAAAAAAAATTTATTGTGCCAATAAATTTTTCCTAGTCCTAATGAAATTTTTTTTTCATGTTTCTGAAGATCAGAATCTTTTTCGCACAACAATAATACAAAAAAATTTACTGGACGGCTAGACTTCTGAAATGTTTCACATACAGATGCTAGTATATCAGCCAAAAATTTTGGGCTGACTCCAACTTCCGGAACTACTCCTTAAGTCACCTTAAGCAGTCGAATTACATAAATTTTGTCATTTTCTGATCGTCAGGTAAATTTTTTTTCTGTGTGCTAATAAAATAAAATAATCATTTATTTAATAGTTTTAAAAAAACTTGATGCAAGTTCTAATAATTTGGAAGTAACTCCTCCTCTGGGTGAAATGAGAAAACTAGAGATTCTTAATCTCCAGGATAATCATTTATCTGTATTTCCTGATGTAATTGGTTGTACTGCTTTACGTGAAATATATCTTTCTAACAATCAAATAACTGTACGTACAGTGCATGTTTATCATTGAAAATAAATTAAAATGATAATTACTAATTTTAAATACTCTTGCATGTAACTAATTTATTTAGGAATTCGAAATGGAATGCTTAGAAGGTATTGGACAATTAAAATCCCTCGTGATGGCTAATAATAAAATCGAAGCAATCCCTGATGACATCATTACATTACTCAATTTAGAACGTCTTGATTTATCCTCAAACAAACTAACTTTGTATGTTTATTTAATTATTTAATTATTTAGATCTTTTATCATTTATTGCTTAGATAATTTATTTTTTATTAGTGTATCGAACGCAATATGCATTATGCCAAATTTAAAACATCTAATTATTGATGGAAATAAAGTTAAAAATATAAGAAGAGATATTATTCAATGCGGAACGCCAAGAATTTTGAGACACTTGAGACAAGGTTTAGATGCTGACTCTATAGATTTGAGTCGATCATCCTCACCATGTCCTACTATGATCCCTGGTCCTGACAAGTAAGCAAAATAGAAATATTCTTAGTGTGGATCGGAGCTCATATTGATTCTGTAATATTTTTAGATACATGATGAAACATACAAAACTACTGAGTTTAGCGGCTCAGAATCTTGAGCAAATACCTGACAATGTTTTGGAAGATGCAAGTGAAGCTAAAGTTACATGTGTTGATTTAAGTCGCAATCGACTCACGCAATTGCCGGATAAATTAAATTTGATAAAATCTGTTGAAGATTTGAAATTATTTTGTAATCAACTAGTGTCATTGCCCGAGTGGATCGGCGAGCTTTGCCGTCATCTGAGATACTTGGATCTGAGTAAAAACCAATTGACGAATCTACCAGATAGCATTGGAATGCTAGAACTTCTACGTGAAATTAATATTTCCCATAATAAGTAAGTTCAAAATTTTATAAAACTACTCAAATAATTCAATTCACTTCAGTGCTAATAAAATCAAAAAATGATTTTATTTTTTTACTTTAAGGGCCAGTTTTTCAAACCCGGCTTGATAAATTGGCTCTAAGATTCAAAAAAATTATCAAGTCAATCATTTAATTCAGTGAACATTATCGTACTTAAAGACAATTGTTGATTTTTTGTTTTTTATAGATTTACGCTGGTACCTGAATGTATTTATAACATAAGTCACTTGGAAATACTGATTGTCCATGACAATCGCGTGAAAGAAATAGACGCACCATCATTAGCTAAATTAAAACGACTAGCTAAATTAGATTTGTCAAATAACGATATTGGGAATGTGCCTCCCGAGTTGGGAAATCAAACGAATATCAGGTAGATAAATAAATAAACAAATAACAGTATCAATGTCCTACTTGTCGTGCATGATCATTATGAAAAAAAATGTTTATTCGAGTGAATTTTAAATATTTCAATTATTTAAGATACGCAAGCTATTAAATGTTTTATCAATTTTTTTTTTACCCGTGCATTTTTAGTTGATTATTTGTTCATTTTCCTGAATAGCTAAGATATTGTAAGCCATCAGTAATATATATATAAATACATATTATGATGTTGGACCCTTGAGCATTGCATCTCATTGCATGTTACGCATTGTTACGTTCAGTGCAAAGTCACCGCCACGATTGTCATCTTATCGAGTGTGGTAAAAAGTGTTTTATTGTTTCATTACTGCTATCAAACCATTGCTTTGCAAATTTATTTTATTTTTCATGATATACCAGCATCGAAATAAAGTTTCAGTGTTTCTACAGCCAGTCAAAACAAGATAATTTCAGTCCAATTCCGCGGCAATTGTGAATGTCTTTAATCGGCAGACAGAAACAAACTTGTTTCGACCCTTAGGAAGAAATACTTGTCATTTGTTCATGAGTAAATGCTTAATTATAAATTGCAAATGACAATTTACGCTTACACTGATAGTTGACCACACCATTGATCTTAAATTAAATTGTTAATGACTGGCTGCTAACACTGAAACTTTGAGTTTCAATGCAGGTAATTATGGAAAATCTAGTGTGTAACTCAGGACGAAACATGATTTCAGACTGCGGGTGATAGCCAACTTCATCCTGGTCTGAAATCGTTGTCTCATCCTTTGTCACACAATATACTAAAGATCACGTTATTGTTTTTTTCTTTTTTTGGTCAATTAATTATTAATAAGTTTTATTCATTTAGGACTCTACTACTGTCGGGAAATTGTTTTAAACAACCACGTCACGATACATTAGTCAAAGGAACCGAAGAAATTCTTTCGTATTTACGAAATCGGATTCCGTTGTAATAACGCAACATTTTGAAATTAATGCCAAAGTAATTGTGCCTCTATTACAAATTACAAGCAAATTAAATTTAAAAATAATAAAAATCAAATTATTCTAAATATTCTATAAAGATAGAGATTTATAATAAACAAAAATTACTGATTATACAATATTTTGCAATAAATTATTACCGTCATAATTTTTCCTCTACTTTTTATTAAAACTATAAATTAACTTTTTACGATCATTCAATTTTATGAGAAATTTCAAATAATACGTTATAGACTTCGATACTAGCTTTTAAATAAATAGAAGATTCTCGATCCCTGATTGCAGTTGAAATAATTATTTATTTGATGCTGCAAAAGAAATGTTATTTAAAATTTTGTAAAATATTTTCATAACTAAAGCAACGGATTAAGTATTAATATAAAAACATTTTTAAAAATGCATACCGAGAACTTTTAAAAATCTTTAGGTGCAAATTTAAAAATAATTTTATAATATCCCGCGTCTTTATGAAAAAAATAAAAATTTACTTGCGTCTAGTTTCATTACGTCTAATTTCATAAATACTTACTTAATTAATTCAATAATTAATAATTAATATTTAAATATTTATATTTTTTTCCTCATCCTTATAAAATGAATATTTTGATATTTATTTTTGAAAATCGTGACGGATATCGTCGATAGACCAAAATTGTAAACAATCATGTGTAATACACACACAAATATGTCAGTATTGTGCGATTACAAATTTAAACAGTGAAATTAAATATTTTCTGAGTAATTATAACTCAAATATTCACGACAGACAATAATTAAATAATTTTTTAATTATTAAAAGATGAGAGACAAAGTAATAAAAAAAAATTAAAACATAACCAAAATATAATAATGTATTATACATATATATGTATATAAACAAGTAAGTGAACATTTATATACAGTAGCAGTAAAAGAAAGCAGACTTACCGACCGCTGTCTTGAAAAATTAGCAGCAGGAAAGCAGGAAAACGCCTACCGTTGGCAGGAAACAAGATGGCAGTCGCTTTCTTTTCTGCTTGATCATGACGATGAATTTCAAAAAAACTATTGACCGTCTTATATATTATAACTTATCATAAACACTAATTTCACTCACTCACAATCACTACACAAAAAAAAAACACTTTTCACAAACTTTAATATTCCCGTAAATATTCAAATTTAAATAAATATACTGACAAAAAAAATATATACTAGAAATTTTTTAATTTAATAATAAAAATTTTAAAAAATCAACGACTCGGAAACTGAATTTAAAATTGCGACTTTCAACCGAATGATTAATTTTCGATAGAAAAATTTTTTGTCACAAAATTTATTTTTAATTGAATTATTAATCGTGGCGAAGTAATTTTATTATTAAATATGTTTAATTTAATCACGACGATGTGACAAAATGGATACGCGATAAATTTAAATAAAATAATCACGAATATTATAAAAAAATAATTTAAATACGCGTCCGCGAACTAAACCCCACAACTTTTTTCGAAAGAATGGCATCAAGATGGCCGGAGAACAATTGATATAGTTCTAGAAGCTCTGAGTTGGCGATTATCGATTCGCACATCTATCGACTTGATCTCGATCAATCACAGAGCTGGATTTCAAAAATTTGAATTTTAGTTTAAATTTAGCTGGGAGTGGGGATGACGACCCAATCACCGCTCAGTCGAATCAAAATTGGAGGGGATAACAAGGAGGAGAAGACAATAGACTGCAGTGAAGCTTGCAGCTAAATAACACTTGTGCTGACAATACATATTTAACCCTTTCAAACAAATTACCTATTAAATTTATCGTTAACACTCTCGGGAATGTTGTGTTCATTTAAATATTTGAAAGTTTCTGTATTAAATAATTTAAAAAATCGAGTAAAAAGTATGAGGTTATTTTTTATATTTGAATCTGAGTGATAGTTGTGGATTTAAATTCAAATTAATTGAGGTTAAAAAATAGTTAAATAATATTTTATAATTAAAATAATTGATTGAAATAGTGATCAATAAAATATTAAATATTAAGTAATTAAAAATATACAGTGATGACAATTAGTTTGAAAAAAAAATAAAAAAAAACGTCGAGATGGTTCATGAAAATGCTACGCGAGTTCTAGTCAGTAAATAGAAGATTCCAGACTGAATAAAAAAAATGACCAAGTCTTCGAATCAGAGAAAATAAAATAACGTTGGGTAAGTAAATGACATTAATTTTATTTTTTAATTAATATTTTCTGAGACTAGTTCATAGAATCTTGATCCGCATTTAATTGCGCTTATAATGACATAAGTAATTTGGTTATTTTGATAAATATTACAATTTTGAGTATACACATGTGTAAAAAAAAAGTGATCCTGAAATTGACAGACAATCAACAATTTTCAGATTATTCTTTTTAACAAATCAATTACAATTAAACATTTAGAAAATTCAAAAAACTTTAGATGCAAATTTTCAAAATATTTTTTTTTATTTATCGTTGATGACAATTATTAATTTAAAAAATTTTAAAGTAAGTGAATTAAATAAAAATCGAATAAAATTTTAAAAAATACGCATTTATAGAATTTGAAAAATGAGAATGCGCATTTTTTTATTTTTATATTTTTAATTGTTCAAGTCGTTTATTTGTAATTTGAACTTTGTCTCACGTCTGCGACATTCACACTCATAAAAAAATACAAATTATTTTGTTACGGTATTGAAATAATTTCCCAAGTATTTATATCAATTTTTACTGGTTTAAAAATTTCTGACGACTACAATGCATTCTAAAGTCAACATTATAGTCAATCATTTTTTTTATTTATTAAAAATTAATTTTCTTTCAAAATTATAATTGAATTTATTAAATTATTCTTATTCTCTTTAAAATTCAACACCTAAAAAAAGTAATACAATTTTTACAATAATTTATGTGCGTCCAAAAATTTAAGGGATAATTTTCTTACAATTGTGCTTAATTTATTTATTTATTTCCAACTCTTATTTAATTAGAAAAAAAAAAAATTAAAACATGTTACAATGCGTATTGAAATTGTGTATTTGTCCTTTTTCTCGTTGTTTGTATTGCATTGTGTACATCGTGTTCTAAGGCACTTGAATCGTTTATATGACAATAATACCCGTCGGCACACGGGTTCTTCAAAGACTGGTACCGTGATGCCGCCATTTTGATCCTGGCCGACAAAAGTACCGTCATCTTGATTTACTGACCACAATTGTCAATAGCTCGATTGTTATCAAAGAGGCAAACATCTACCAATACCTGCCTAATATGGATCTCTATTTCTTAACTCCCATGTGCATACAAATATGCGCTATATATATAAACCATCACCCATTGATAATCCTTAAGCTAAAATATATTAGAACACCTACCAAACTCTGCTCTGTTTAGAGCTTCTGTACTCTAAAATTTTTATATACCTGCGTGTGGTCTGTGTATGTATTCTCCAACACAAGTTTCCTGGCAGTCAACCATGACCATGATCCGTGACATGGCATTGTTGATCACGGGAAAGTTGTGAATGGAAATTGATCGAGGGGTAGTTTGTGGGATTGTGGGCGGCCGAAATAGTAACCAGGTCGAACAAATTTTTTTAACGCTATATAAGCGTGTATATAAACGTCCGGTACCAGAAGATGCAACTACATTTTATTCACTTATAATGACATAAGTACACGGAGAAATTATTCTTGTTTAAAATGCTGTGGCGTCATAATAAAGCCGGACTATGCACAGAAAAAAAGGATTTTTTTCACCAAGAAATTTTTTATAGTTTTTAAAATATTTTTGTCTTCATTCCATAATGCAAAATATTTCTTGCGCAGAGAAATTCTTTTTTTTGTGTATTGGCCACTTGACAGAAATTGAAATAAACACATGCTAAAACTACTTTGGCCACAGTAAAATCGACTATGGTTACAGTAATTTGTGATATAATCCTTGTCAATTTTACTGTGGACATAGTAATTTTCACATGTGTTTATTTCAATTTCCTTTAGGCGACCAACATGGCCCAGCTTTACACCGTAGCATTTAAAACAAAAATAATTTCTTTGTGTACTGAAATTTTCAAATTCACCTGAATCTTTAATTTTTTAAATTGATTGTATTCGATACAAAGACTAACATTTGTTTATTAATGTTTTTACTCCCTGATAAATTTGAAATGAAGTCAATAATATACTCAAATTTTTTTTATTCAAGATAATTATAAGCCGGATTTGACAGATCACGCAAATTTACTCGGTATAATTCAACATTTTACAATAAATAAATTTTAAATAAAATAAAATATGTATATATAACTGATTAAATATTTAACGATTGTACGGATTACAGTTGTACGTCATTAATTGCCACCAACAGGTCGTGAGGCATAGTATTATAAGTTTACTCTTTATTATATTTAATTACAACTAATTAACATAAATCTCACGGATTTAGTACATATACAAACATGTCAGCCTTTAAAAGAGGACGAAGTACATTTAGTTACTCTCAAACTCAGCTTTAGTAAATTTAAAAAAAAGAAAAAAGTAATTCTTCCGGACAGGGTTATTACATAAACGATGAGTATAATATAATAATAACATAAATATGAAGTAATACCGGGAATGTTTAAATACTTTTCTTTGATAAGGGGTTTCGAGGTGTACGAGGGACAAAGTTCTCTCTCAAGCATTTGGCCATTACGACTACGAGCAACTACGGCTTTTACCCTGGCGGTTTGCGGCGCGTCAAAGAGTGCTCATTAAATGCCGGCAATTAACCGCGGGCTAACTCAAGGGACCCCGAGAGCAATATCTATATATATAAGTAGTGCTACACGGCCTTCGGCGGCTTGAGGCTCGCGCACGCCTCAGAGAAAGAGATTATTCTCATGTATAATACTACTTTCAGAGACTCAGGTGTAAATGTTTTAACCCCACTCGTCTTCGTTGTCGACGTTGTCGTTATCATTATCGTACACGAAGAAATTATTCTCCTTTGAAATGCTATGGTGTCATAGTAAAGCCGAGTCATGTTCTCCATCCAAAATTTCTCATAGAATCCACTAAGATGGAAACTTTTGGATAGGGTCGGTCACCTGCAGAAATTCAAGTAAACACATGGAAAAATTACTATAGCCATAGTAATTCTTGCATATGCTTATTTCAACTTCCGTCAGGTAGCCAACATGGTCCGGCTTTCCTCTATGACACCGTAGCATTTCAACTGAGAATAATTTTTCTATAAGGAAACCCTTGCAATTTTTAACGTAACCTATTACTCGGTAAGAATATCGAAGTCAAACATCGATTCAATTCATGATACGCCACACGAAGAAAAATTTTGGCTCGGAACCTACTATTTTTATTATGCTGTCGACCAAACTTGAAACAGGAATTACTTTAATAACAATTACTTTCATACATTATAATAATTGTGATGCGGTATAATAATTTTTCATAAGAGCATAATAATTTTTTGGATGCTTCACCTCCTGTTTGAAGTTTGGTCGATAGCATAATTATAAATGATAGGTTTCGGGCTAACATTTTTCTCCGTACAGGTTTAATAAGTATTGAAAAATATTGAAGAATTTAAATCAAGTTTTTTTTTTTTTTTCTTTTACAAATCACTTATAGCCATCACCATTTGTTACTCATATTTTTCTGTTAATTTAATTATTAAATTTGTTATAAGGATGTATTTAGGAAGTACCTGTCAAAAGAATTCACTTCTAACTTATTGTAAGCATATATCAAGTAAAATTAATTGTTACAAGAAATAACGCCCACTGTTTGTCATACAAATTGTTGGATAGTCCGTTGGGAGTATCTTTCATATACAGTATTTTCTTGTAGGTAGTAGAGTATTCAGTAGTAGTGTGTAGTTGTAGCTGACCAGAGCGTATATGAGGATTCTAATACACAGATGGTTATTCTTATTATCGTTGCACTGTGTTTCTGTATTATTTCTTAAACTGACTTGTCAAAATACGTCAATGCATGAGTAATTGTTGTCACGAGGCACACTGCAGTGAACGAGTACATAAGTTCATACCATACAATAAATATTCATTCTTAAAAATTTCATTCTTTATCCTCATAATATATTTTCATTCTTGTAGACGAAAAGTCAATGGAAACAATTAGCCAGTTTTAAAACCCACAGGGAAAACACTCCAAAGACACCTTTTCCGTAAACACTCATTCTTTCTTACAATCTTACAATTTCGGTGATAAATTTTTATACATTTTTATTTATGACGATTTACCTACTGATCTATTATATATTTTTTGTCTCGAAATACTATAAAGTGAAGTGTACGTATACATGTCCATGCCCACCTTTTAAGTCCATATACGAGAGGACAAAACTTAATGTGATCCATCATATGCAAGCAGCATCACAGCAGGGGTAACAAACGTTGCTATCTTAAAATTTGTATGTTACGTTCAGTTTCGTATATTTTGCTTGAACCTCAGACATATTCAAGCTAGCTATTCAATGGAAAAAAAAAAAAATATTACTCCTGGGAGTTTTTTAACAATCGTTATGATTGAGACGTTAACTCAAGTTTGGCTACTCTTTAGAGACGAAAATAAACCAAGACATTTAGATTTTAAATAATACACACATGATGGAATTTGCTCTAGGGAAATTTATAAATATTATTTTTCTTCAATGTACGAAGACAAAAATTTTCTTAGGACTACACGGAAAAAAATTTGTGGTTCTTCTAATCACAATATTGTAGTAAAACATTGTAGTAGCAAGTACTTCAATATGTAGTAAAGGATACTACATAAATAGTACTGACATTACTACACATGTGGTTGAGGTTTTTCCAAAACTCGTAGTAACCTCAACTACAGCTACTGCTGTAGCAACTACAATTTTTTTTTCCGTAGAAAAAATTTTTATGTTCAATTTATAATGAAAAAAAATTTCTTGGGCCAAGTAATAATTTTTTGCGCCAAGAAATCCTCTTTTTCTATGGATGAATTAACTTATTAATATCACATACTCAATGATATAAATTTTGAATAATTATCTGTCATCAATAATAAAAAATTACAACTCATAAAAATATTTACACTAAAAAATACCTTCACAAGTCTGACAGTTAATTAATTTGGATTAATATGTCAGTGACAAATAAAATAAAATTAGAGCACGATAAATCAAAAAAGAAAGTCATCTGAGTAGTGCTCGCATTATAAGTACATAAATATATTAAATACTGTCATCGGTGAGAGTAAACCTGGATTTTATCATTTAATTTATCATATATGTATATGCCCAGTCATCTTTCAGCGCCTAATAAAAGAACATACATGTACTCAACCAACGCCAAGTTCCTAATCAGATACGGTGCACAACCAACTCTCCATGTCGCACTTCTCTCGTCATTATTCCATAATGCATATCTTAATGATTATGAAACACTGAGACACGCCGACAAACTGCAACCTTAATTTTCTTATCTCTCTTGCTCTTTTCATTTTTGAAACTCAACTTTTAACATTTATTTAATGCATATCCTGTACATACATACAAGTATACAGATCTGCAATGTATACAAAAAAAGGAAATAGAATCACGTGATACCCATACCAACTCACGTCTGCACCCGTCCCACGCTTCTGCAATCAGCTCCTCATAAACTACAATCACGGCACGTGTCTCTATACCGTTTTTATCCATTCTTCCTCTGAGTACTACACTTTTGTACATTTACTTATTTTTAATAATACAAACAATAAAATTATTGTTTTACAAAATTATTTTGAAAAAATCATATGCCGCAAAAAATGTTTTTTTCCATAAGAAAATACTTTGCTGCAAAAAAAAATTTCTATGATATGTTTTAAAGTTATTGTGAATAATAACAAACATTAAACTTTAGTTTACATAAATATGATAAATATCTGAATGTGGAATCGTAAAAAAATAAATAATATTTGCGTGGGAGTAGGTGGAGACGTTCGGGCGGAGCAAAACCTGAGACCACCTCTTGGGTATCGTAATAAAAAAAAAATCAAATAAAAAAATGAAAATAAAAAAAAAAAAAAAAAATGAACAGTAGTATAAACCAATGTTCGGCAATGTGAATGCGTCAGTGGTAGGCGCGTGGTCTGTAGATTTCTTTCGCGGTTTACCATCACCACAGCTTCTCATTCTCGTTCTTTTTAATTTTCCATCCCCGTCTTCCTCGTCGTCGCCGTCTTATTCTTAACAATTCCGCGCTCTGAAACCCAAAGAAGAGGCGGAGTCTCTCCTTTTACGACGGCCTCAACGGCCTACCTTTTTCCCGGGTGGTCGCTCTTTGGTCACGATACAGCCAAGAGAAATCACTGGCTGAGATCCCACTTCTGAATCCAGTTGGAGCTGAGACCCCGAGCTTAGCAGGTCTGGTTAACTTGTCATTCCAAGGAAACATCGACACACTTCTCATCATTTCATTAAACAAAAACAACAACAACAACAATTATCATCATTAATAATAAACAATCATTTTTTATTACCATTGTTTGAATCTCTTGATCGAGTTTTGTCCTTGTGAATCAGTCGCTTTAGTTCGTGAACACTTGAATAGTGATTTAAATTATTCTATAGACACCTAAGAGACAATTGTTTGGTGTAGTGATTTTTAAATTTAAATTGTAAAAACTAAATGGCTGTCAGTACTCTTAATATGGCACCATACTTCACTGGATATCCTTTCCAAGGTACTGACTTTTTTTTTTTTTAAATACAAACAATTTAATTATAAATACTATTGCAGATAATTACCTCATATTATTAAATTCAATAGAAGATAATTTTTATTTAAATTTAAAAATAAAAATACATAAGCTGATGCAATTACGAAAATTAAATAAAATAATTATTTAAAGGACATTAATAGAGTTAAATAAAATGGAGTTAGCCGACGGTAGATAATTTTCTTACATCACTACTCACTTATAATATTTATATTTATTTAATTTTATTATCATCACCATAAAACTTATAATGACAGTCTATAAAGACTGACCTCGGGTTCAAAATTATTTAAAAATCATAATTGTATATTGAATTACTCTCTATAATCAGTAAAGTTCTTTTGAATATTTCAATCGGGATTTTATTATTTACAATATTAAATTTATATTTTAAAAGTAATACTTTTGCTACAAAGTGTAGTTGTGTAATTTATTTTAGAAAAAATATATATATAAATGAAACGTTTAAGGGTAAAAATAAGAGTGCGTTTACAACATATATGAAGTCGTGTTACTACACGCGGTGGGCGGTGGAACAGCATGTTCGAACGTGGGTATCTAATGTCTGATATCGGATTGCCCTGAGGCGACGGCACGTTGATTGAAGCCCAGGTAACTTGGAACAACGTATATATCTCTAAGTACATGCGTCCCGCACGTACTCAATCCTTTTTCTTATATACATTAACCGAGTCGGAGTATCTGAGTCCTGAGTCATGAGTAGTCGAACTCTATCGATGAACTCCAACATCATTTTCCCTACAAAGTTAAATAATAAATAAAAAAAAAAAAGTTCTAGCTGCTGTAAAAAAATAACTCGCTAATAAAAAATCGCAGACACTTTAGGCGCGAAATTTAATTTTTGAACCCCTTTGGGTTTTATCGTCAAGTCTCGAGTTTTTTTATTCACGCTCATCATGAGCATTAACATGATAGCTGGAAATCAATTGGTGGTTATCAATAATTCATATTCCAAATTATTTTATCGCGTCGTGGTACTTTTATTTTAAAAATAACGCAGGTTGAATTGCATTTACCAGGGTGGTCTGCTCTTACTCTCTCTCTTTCTTTCTTGTTTACCTCTTTATAAATAATACAAGGCCCAAAAGAGACTGCCCAAAATGAATGGGAAAGAAAGGGAGAGAGAAAGAGAGTTAAAAGTTTAACCTAATTGCGGAAGGAAGCAAAGGATAAGCGACTTTGCGAAGACACCGCATCATCATCGAACGCTTGTAAATTCTCAAGGCATGTAATTTTGTCGAAAACAACCCATAATTATTTAGCGCGTAGTACGCGCGTTATATATGAACCAGACTGCCAACTAAACTAAAATTAACTAAAATAATAAAATAAAATAAAATAAAATAAATAAATATCTTCATATACATATACATACATACATGCGTGCATTCATAAATAAATAAATTACTCATCTGTTCTTTTAACACCGTGCTGGATTCATAATTATTATTAAACCGATGACGTTTTAAAATGCACAGTGTAAATGTATTTAATGTATTACGAGTCCTTAATGTACATATATATGAATGACGGCAATTAAAGTTTGATGAATGCCTTTGGATAAAAAATAGTAATAAAAAAATACGTAAATTATTGGTTAGCATGATCATTTGTCTTTTGCAACTGTTTTATTTTACTATTTTACCTCATACACTTATACAGTAAATAATAATTTTATAAATTGTAATAGGAACAAGTGGGCAAGATGATTATATAAATTATATACATTCGTAATAGTATTAAAATAAAAAGTATAGATCTGTAGATCGGAATGAGTTGGGCGTTGTCTTATATTAGATCTCTCATTGTTGTCATCATCATTTTTTTTTTACTATATCTTTACCTAGGCTCCTTATATATAAATACATATATATGTATGTATGTATGTATGTATGTATGTATGTATGTATGTATGTATGGATGGATGGATGGATGGATGTAACCGGCTTTGCTAAAGGTCTGATATACTGGTAGGTTTCTCTGCTTAAGGTCTGAACACGCTTTGGGGCCCAGAGTAGATCGCGCGGTCGTCCGCGTTTGCGCACCTACCCAACGCGTCGGTCGGGCGGTGCCTTTTGATCTCGCCTGTAATCCCGGCGGGCCCCGCGGCCTCACTGACGTCATCTGAGAGGTGTCCAGCCTGTTCAATTCTGCATTTAGCGTTCACGTTCACGTCCTGACTTTGCTTTTACTAATATATATTATGTGTAATGTATAGTAAGCTTACGCTAGTAGATGATGTTTATGTTGCTCGAGTAGATGTTGATGATGATAAATTTCATGATGTGCACTGTGCAATACTTTTGAGTAGTAGAAAAATTTCAAATAACTTTTCAAGCTCAATTATAGATGCTCGGAAAAAAGTGGGCAAAAATTACTAAATGGAAAGTCACCCGAAACCACTAATGGGATCCGATAGCTTTTATTTTTTGACGGAAGTAAAAAATTACTACAGTAAAAGATCCAGTACCCGATCAGGGAACTAGTACTTGATCACTTCATGTATATCTATATTTAATCAAATTTCATATATATATAGATATACAAATACATGAGTGATCGGATACTAGTTCGCTGATTGAGTACTAAAATCTCTGATCGAGTACTGGGTCTCTTACTTTATTCCTTAAGAGAGTAAAATAGATTATTTTCAAATGAACTGCTTTCATAGATAAAGACCCAAATCAAATAAAATATTTCATTCGATGCGTAAAGTTACTATTTATCAAATGAAATGCTTCTTTTTCGGAAATTTCAGTTTATATTTAAAGCTCATTTGAAATTTCCATTTGATAATGTAAGTGCAATAAGGATCGCTTGGTATTTCCACATGTGTGTGAGAAAGAGATAGATAGCATATCCTCTTCAGTAAAATATGCTATCATAAATCAAAAACTACTGAGCGTTTGTATCTTTCACTTATGGAATAGTAATTTTTCACGTATGCTCATCATAATTGAATTTTGAGATCCATTTTTTTCCGTGTACGCGTTTACTTAAATGGAAAATTTTAAATAAATAAATTTATACCAATAATATCACAAATAGTGTAACGTAACTTTTATAAATTTAATTTTAGTATTAAGATAATACGGTCTTTTTCGTGCTCATGGATTATGAATAAGTAGAAACATAAAATAAAGTGAATGCTGATAAACCATAGCTCTTTATCGTATTCAATTATTTGTAGCCTCGTAAAGTATTTGCTAGTGATAAGTCTGTCTAGTATTGAAACAGCTAAATCTACATTTATGTATATGTGTCTCACAATATATATAGCTGCTGTATTTTAAATTTATATATACACATTATAATTTATGTTTTTGTTGATTTAGTTATTTATCAACTGATAAAAAAAATAATAAATGCCACTTTAAATTAACGTTAATTATAGAAATATTTTCATTAGCAATTATTTAATATTAAAAAATACTTGTTTCATTTAACATCATTTTTTGTTGTTTGCTAATTTAAATATATAATTAGAAACGCGTAAAAATAATATATATACATAGATATTTATATGTAAAGAGTTAGAGTCCTTGAACAAGTTAATCCATAAAAAAGAAAATTAAATGCAAGTATAAAATAAATAAATAAAAGAGTTAAAGTAAATTTACTACTCGTACGTATTAAAACAGCAAAACCACAGCCGTAACTTGGCGGATGGATGGGTAAAAAGATTTTCTTAGACTCGTGATGTGCAACTGGACTTGTCTTTTGCAAGTATCCTTTGCACGCGATCCTCTCCCGCAGTCCCCATCTCATTCACTTTCTTTCCCGCTTTTAAATACTCCAGCCAGCCGTATAATATTTTGTTTATACTATTTTACTCAGTAATTGCATTATGAAACTAATGAAGAGTCATTACCAGTATTTATATAAATTAGCGCGGGTAGTTATTATTTTTTATTTCAAAATTCAGAGAACCTGATTCCTTGATGGTTGCAATTATTTTATATTTTTAAACCTTAAAATCCACATTTTGTTCCAGGGCAAGGACGAGTCAATCAATTGGGCGGCGTATTCATCAACGGTCGACCACTGCCGCATCACATTCGTATCAAGATCGTTCAGATGGCTGCAGCTGGTGTGAGACCTTGTGTAATTTCCCGGCAACTTCGCGTATCCCATGGCTGTGTATCCAAGATACTCAACAGGTACCAGGAAACAGGATCCGTTAAACCTGGAGTAATTGGCGGCAGTAAACCGCGCGTCGCTACTCCAGAAGTTGAAGCCAGAATTGAAGATCTCAAGCGTCAGAAGCCTGGAATTTTTTCATGGGAAATTCGCGATCAATTAATAAAGGTCTGCTGATAAAACAACTTGTTATTTTAGCCATAAATTTTTATTAAATTATTGAAAAAGCCGTCAGTAATTTGTGACCCGGAAGTTAGCGAACAATTAACAATTTTTGATTTTTTTTTCTACTAATTAATTACAAAAAAAAAACTAAAAATATGCACATGTAGGAAATTGAAACGACTATAGGTGCAATTATTCCAAATATTTTTTTTTTACGATTTATCGTTTTTAAAAAAATTCAAAAGTAGACGTAGCTAAATTCAGTGTCAATAATTTTTAATAAAACAAATAATTAATTTAATATGTTAAAATAATACTAACTAGTCCAATGCGGTTTTGTTAGCAGGATGGAGTCTGCGATAAAACATCGGCACCATCAGTATCAAGTATATCTCGTCTATTACGTGGACCAACAAATCAAACACGTCTCGGTGATGACCCAAGACGTAATCATTCTATTGATGGAATTCTCGGTACGTTTATTATTATTATTATTACTATTATTTTTTTTTCTTTTGGTATACTTTCATAATCATTTAATTTATATACAAAAAGAAGTGATTCTTCACTTACTTCTCCAATTATCCCGGAAGTATTTAGAAATATTTCATAATCTAGAACAAAATGAATTTTATTTTAAATAATTAAAGAAGAATATTTATATGAAAACTTATTCTTCAATAATATATACTCATAATATAATTTTTCGGATAAAATACATATAAGGCTTAGCTTTAGCAGAAAATCATGTCGGCATTTATAAAGAGAATTCCGCGTTATATTTATTAGGACGCTGGTGAAACATCAGCAGCCATATACACACATACACCATCGGTATATATATGTATATGTATATATATAAGTATCTTTCTCTTTTTTTACGAAGAAATATGTTAGACGTCCCGTGGTGAGCGCGAATGTCTTGAGTTTATTATCTTCTCGCCTGAAAGTTTCACATTTGATTAGAAGTCTCTGGCTCCCTCCCTCCCTCACAGATTAAAAACTCCATATTCTCAAGCATAAAACAACAAAATAATAACTTAATCCCCACAGGACACTTTAAATTATAAAATTATATCGTATTATTTCCTTAAGCTTATTTTAAAATTATCAAGTAAAGCAAAGGCTAAAAAAATATAGTATTTTTTGCTAAAAAAGATCTCGGAGGTGCAGATGAGAGCATAAAGTCGGTACTCGCAAGAGTATTTGAGTCGCGGCGTGTGGTCTCTTACATTCGAAGTGGCTGCAGCTCCTCCTGCGGGATTGTGCCTCCTCTAATCTCGAGGAGTGCCGCCGAAGAAAGGAGTAAAGAGATTGTGGTAGGTACACTGAGTACATACTACGGTTTACTGTAAGTACATACCACTAAAAAAAATAAATTAAAACGAACCAACAGACACGAGAGTAGTCGACCGACAGCTCTGTAAATTGATGTGCATCTATCTGTATCATGATCTTTCAATGATAACTCGCGAGTTAATTTTACTAAAAGTAACTTTAACATGAAACGTTATTTTGATTGTTCAATAAATCTACAAGAATAATAATACATCATCAGCAATACTTGTAACTAAATAAATCTGCTATTGATTTAGACACCTTACCATTTCATTAAATTATTCTATTCCTCCAAGCAAACTAGCCCCGTTAGCTCGTAAATCCAACACTTTTTAAATGCTTCTTATTTTATTTATTAAGCTCTGGCTCTTCCTAATGAAAAGATTTAAATCTAAAAATTGTTTATTAGTGTAAAGCTGTAAAATATTAAAAGCGTAAATGCCGTAGACTATTAGAGCCGTATAGTGAAGAGGAAAAAGAAATAAGACGATATTTAATAGCATGGATGGGTCGCGGAAATCGTCAGGCCATTCGAGCCAGCATCATCGGAGGCACTAGAGAAAATATATATATAAATATAAAAGAATATATCGGCTGGGCAGAGTGCAGCATAGCATGGTAGTGTATGCCCTCGAAGCGTTGCCGAGGATTTACGACTACCGCTATGGCCTTTAATCTTGCTTACCGCTCGCGAGCGCAAATGTTCTCCTCTAGCTTACTTTTATCTTGATATAGCTCCGAGTTAACTATTCTTCGCACCCTGACGGCTATGCCGCTCATATAAAATATGTATAAACCTGCTGATGCTGGTGCTCCAGCCTATTGATTCAGACATGTTCCTGCCTTTCTGTCTTTGCTGATCGCTTCATTAACCATTTATACTAATCAATGACTGTATCTCAAGATTTATCGCCATCTTCCTACTATTATTATTATTATTTAAACTCTATAATATGTAAATCGGGACCACTTTTTACATATATATATATATATATATATATATATATATATATATATATTGATAAAAAGTTTAAGAGCATTAAAATAACTATAGAGTATAAAATATTTTAGTTTTTTTATGTACAATATAATTTATGTAGAGCAGTTGTATTAGAACAAAATTGTTCGATAATATATATGTATATATATTTTTACGATTTGTAAAAAGGAGATATATTAGCAAGCTGATTGTTGATCAGTACTTTAGGTTGACGACTAAAGTCCACAGTGTACGTGAGAGGCCTTCGCCTTATAGGAACGTATCCAACATGTCAAAGAACTTAATTCCTGTTGGCGTACGGACCCTAATTTCTTCGGTGTTTTAGTTTAGTATAGGTTAGCCAGCGAACGGCTGTAATCACGAAGGATTTAATGGTGGGTTGCAGTCTCGGGCGTGTGAACTGTGGGCGGTAACAATTCGCTTCCTATCTTCGGTATCTGACGTCTAGCACGTGCTGGAACTTAAATTCCACACTCTCTGGAGTTTTATATTTATATGTGTACATATATATACCATTACTTACATCAGTTGATTGCGTGAGCAAAGAATTTTCTTTCTTCCATACATTTATAACGTATATGAGCATACTTTTCTTATATTGTGTGTCATTAGCCACTATTTTCCAGCGCCCTCAACAACTTTAACGAACCGTAGAATTAGATAAATTTAACGATTTATTTTTTATCCACTTAAAGCGACAGATGCTTGATGTTGAATCGTTTTTATACAATTTATATTATATTAATTTTTTATTTTATCCTATTTTTCTCTCATTTCTCTTTTCTATTAAAAAAAAAATTATATCTGCTGTGTTGAGCTTTTTTTGTTTGAAAATTTTTTATATTCTTCATATGATTGACGAATTCCTTCCGCATTTTTGCAGCAGGTGGTAGCAGCGGCGATGACTCCGACACCGAGAGCGAGCCGGGAATTACACTCAAGAGGAAGCAAAGACGCAGCAGAACAACATTTACTGGAGAACAGTTGGAACAGCTTGAAGCCGCCTTCCACAGAACCCAATATCCCGACGTTTATACTAGAGAAGAACTGGCTCAAAAGTACGCATCATTACATTCCACTTAATTTTTCAATTCCTAATTATATCAATCAAACCAATTTTAATTTATATATCAGACATTTGTTTATTTCATGATTCAAAAATTATGAAATGATTCAAGAATTCAATGTAATGATGATGATGATGATAATAATAATAATTCGATTGTGGCTATTCTTTATTTTACAGAACGAAATTGACAGAAGCGCGAGTGCAAGTTTGGTTTAGCAATCGACGTGCGCGTTTACGTAAACAACTCAACAGCCAGCAGTTGAATGCGTTTAATACGATGAGTCTTCAATCCTTCCAAACTCAGCACGGATATCCAAGTGGTGCCGACAGCTACCAAAGCTACGGTCAGGCCTCAGTAGCTGCGGCTGCAGCAACCACAGCGGGGTATCCTCAACACTACAATTACGGCGAAAACTACTACAGTGCTGCGCAGCAACAGTGGCCTCGAGCGACACCAGAAAACTATGGGTAAGTTTATACTCTTTTAAAGCATATCAAAAATCATTTTTTATCCACTCTGCTACTTTTCGTCACACAAACTTTAAAAAAAAAATTTTACCACTACACAGGCAAGACGTACCATTTGTGGCCTTAATTTCTTGAAATTTATATAATGTACCTTTCAAAACAAGTATTCAACACACTCATTACACTACTGTTGCGTATTTTTAATTGAGTAGTTCATTTTCTTATTAAGTTTTAGAAATTTGTGTATTTAAATACGAAATCAAAGTTTACATTTCGGGTAAAGCTGGATTGCTCTTTTTTTTAATAATGAAAAAGCATAATATAAAATTTCCATTTTTATACACTGTAAAAAATTGGGAGTTCATTCAGAGTGATTATAGATTTTATTCAAATCCGCATTGACTTCAATTTAGAGTTTTAATATTAAAATAAACTCCCCAGAGTAGACTTCATTGCGAGTGAATTAAATAAATAAACACCATCTGCTCCAAATTCACTCTGGACTTAATCCGCGTTCACTCCGCAAATTTTTTACAGTGTAGTGGGGTAAAAGTATCTTTGAAATCATTTTAAATGAATTTGTCGTGTCCAAAACTGGCCCATGACAAAAAACGGTACCTCTACCCTGTACTATTCTAAGCATCGCAACACGATTTAAAAAATGTACGTACACATGACGTGCATAAGAACACAATTGCGACAATTTAGATAAACTGGTATAAATACTAGCCTTTGATCAGTACGGTTACTTGTATTATGGCTCTGTAGAGTTAGTCTACTCGGCGGTCGAGAAATTCTTCTTCATCTCTCGCTCTTGGACGTCGGTGTGGTCCGCAATTATCTTACTAGGCCCATAATGAAACGCTACTGGCTCATAATCAACTCACTCCGCTCTCATCCTCAAACTTTTGGTATCCACCTATGCTATTCAATCCATCTTTATTATATATACGTCTATACGCATACACTTTTTAATTTATTACACCCGGGCTGTCAATTATCAATTTATTTATATCATTAAATTAATTTATTTTTCGTACAAGTTTATTGTTACATAAATTACTCAACATTTTTGAATCACTCTAAACCTGTTTTTTTTTAACTAACAAATAATAAGGTAATTATATTTATAAATATATCTATTAAAAAAAATAATTATTCCTCATTTAATTTGCGTGTTGTGTGAAACTTAAATATTTATACCGATAATAACAATAATAATATATTATGACATATTTAAAAGAAAGTAAAAATATGTTTGTTACGATTTAAAAGGTTGTAAAAAATAATCAAAGTACAAATACCGCGCACACAATAATAATAATGCGGCGCTTACAGTGCGAGGAAAGTAAAATAGGGAGAGGGTGGCTGGAGAATTTCGCGCATATAAGGGCAACCTGTCATATGCTGCCATTCAGTTAGTATATATATATATATATATATATATATATATATACTAACCAATTTTTAATAAGTCCGACTATCGGTCCTGCAATATAAAGTATCGTGTTTCATAAACAAAATACTCTGGTCCCTTTATTGCGGTGTTTAAATTAACCGAATGCGTTACCTTCTCCTTTTACTTTCACGACTGTAATCAATATATATACACATTGATTAATTACATATAAATCTTTAACTCTTCTACACAAACACCTAAACTATTATTATTACTTACTATACTTATTACACTGAGAAAAAAAATAACTTTTAGAAGTATTGCGAATTCTTCTTATAAGAAATTATGCTATTGAAAATTTTCAATAAAAAAATTTTAAGATTCCATTAAAAATCATTTTCTTAATCGAAGAAATCCAAACTCAGCTCGAGACTCAGTACCCGATCAGGAAACTAGTACTCGATCACTCATATATATCTATACCTATATTTACAAGCTATAGATATATAAATGTATGGAGTAATCATGATTATATCTGCAGATACTAATTCCCTGATCGGGTATTAGGTCTTGTACCAAATAAATTCCGACTTTCTTCTATCAAGAAAATTATCCTTTAATTTAAATGGAGAATTAATAATGTAATAATTTTTATTGATTTACTACTTGAAAAAATACTGTTTTTCAAAAGTTAATTTTTTTTTTCGGTGTACATTTCGTATTTAACTTTTTTTTATGGTTGTTATTACCGTTAATTCCTATGTTATAGACTTTTTAATAGCTCGCATTATGGAAGTACAAACCTGACATCAAATTTATCACCGAGCAATCTAAATCTCGGAGGCCTGGGCGGCAACGTCAGTCCGACAGGTTCTAATATGAGTGCTTGTATGGTCCAAGGGACAACAACTACTGTATCAAACGGAATCGGCCACCATCATCATCACGTGACACCTCACAGCCCGAGTGAAGCCAAAAGCGGTTATCCATACCTCGGTGCTATTGATTCACAAGTTTGCGGCCGAGTACACTGAACTTTAATTAATTAACTGGATAACTAACTTACACTGTAAATTTGCGGAGTAAACGCGGACTGGATGACTGCGTATTTATTTAAAATTTACTCCGGAAGTTTATTTAAATATTAAAACTCCGTATCGGAGTGAATGCGGATTTAAATAAAATCCAGTTCCGCGGTAAAAATAAACTTCCGGTTTACTCCGTATGCGGAGTGATTTTTTTTAAAACTCCGAGTGACGGAGTAGATTCGGATTTAAATAAAATCACTCCTGATTTTTTACAGTGTAACAAAATAAAGTATCAATAAGTAATAAATTAATAATTAACAGACTAACTAGATTTAATGTTTTATATATCTAATAACTTAACAATTGTTGAGATACCAGTGACTTATTTATGAATTTAATAATTATATTAACTGATTGATTAGACATAGAAAATTTACCAAGAGTGCCTTGATATTATCTTTTAATAATAATTATAACAAATTTATCAATGCAACGATATATAATTAATGCAATTAAATTGTTAATTATCATGTAGTACTTCTGTTAAAAATTTATTAGGAGAAATTTTAATGTAAATAAAAAAAAAAAATAATTAATAATTAAAAAAAAAATGTAAATAAATTGATTTATAATTTTAAATTGGCGCCATTATTAATTATTGATCAATGTGATTTATTATCTGTTTATTTAATTGGCCAGTTTATGTTTTGTAAATATGTCTATCTATTTTATTATATTTTTATTTTTAAGTAAATAAATAAATATATTTAACGAGTGTTTGAAGTTTGTACTGATAATAAAAATAAATAATAATATAAATTATCCGTCTTACTTTATTATCTATCTTGTAGAAAAAAAAAAACTATAATAAATAATTTAAAAAATGATCTGATATGAGATGAGATGGGTAGCAAGTTAAAGTTTAGTTTAGTTGGCACAACGAGCAATCATCCTGCCGTATATCTGGTGATGCTGTCGCCACGCATTTGTGCTCTATTGTGTAGCCGAAGTAGGTGGTCGTGCGGCTTCCATTCTTTTATTTTTTATTTCTCTTCTATTTTCTTTCTATCGCTCCGTCGTGTTTAAGTTTATCCTTCTTTAGAACCTTCTATCCTTTTCCAGGACTTTTTAACTTTTACGGGGTCTAAAAAAAGAGAGTAAAAAAATATATAGAAGTAAAGTAGATGACGACGAGTCTCTTCTCTGTTCTCTATAATATTACACGTTTCGGCTCCTTCTTATTATTCCTCTTCGTCTTATTTCTTCTCAATAATATTATACTAGAGTCACAAAGTCGGCAAGTCACGTTTTTTGTCTTTTATGTTTTTTCTTTAAATGACTACCGTTAACCAGAAAACAACTACCGATGCACTGATTTCACATCTTATGGATTTATATTATTTTTATAGAAACAAAGATGCGGCAGTAGATGAAAGATTTTTTCAAAGAAAAAAATTAATAAATTATTTCAGCAAAAAATTATTTATTAATGATAATGGTTCTATTTATAGTTTAAATAGACCAATTTATTTTTTTATTCATATTTAATTAAACTACTAAGACCTTGACCTACCGTGAAGGAAAAAAAATAAAAAACAAGTTTATTGGAGTGAAAAAATATATAAAGTAAGACTGATGATTCATGAGAGCTGAGTTTACAAGTGGAATAGGATAAAGAAAACATAACAGATTGAGTGGAGTTGAAGAAGTAGGCCGCAATTGACTTGAATATAGGGGGTGAGGATCTCGAGCGTACATTACAAAGGAAAGCCGCTTGGGAAAAACCATCGGGAAAAATATATAGTAGACTAGATGACTACTGCACACTGGTATTATAACATATATCAAGAGAATTGGGCGGAGATGAATGAATGGCGAATCATGGAAAAGGAAAACGCGATATGTGGGGTCTTCTTTCATAGTCAAGAGTCACGCGCCCATCGATCGTTTTCTGTGATTTCTTTTGTAACTTTATTATAAAATGGCCGTTTCGATATTCAAAATTTTTTCGAATATTTCCGATTCAAATTTCAAAGTTTTTTTTTATTTTATCTGAAGTTGACTCATTTTTTTCAACTTCGAATTTTTTAGTGTAAAAAAAATTACTGTGACATATCACCCTCAGTAAACAAAGTCAACTCTTTCTCTATATATTTAATTCATTACTATTTTTCCAATAAATTCATGCCATAGCTAAAATTTTTTTAAAAACCGAAAATCGAATTTCATATATTTGAATTTTTTATTTTTAGTCACTCGTCAAAAATGTCAGTTTTTGACATTTCGTGTCAAAACCCTCAAAATTCAAGTCTGCCGTCTATTTTTGTCATAGCGATGCAATGGCGGTTGTCATTTCATGTCAAACTCGTGACACTTGACTTTTTATTTATCTGCTGCATTTATAAAAAACATAATGAAATTTTATGCACAAATTCTAACTCGCTGTCATTTCAAATCAAATACCAGTACTGCCCTGTCATGGCAAAACGACGTATCTCGAGATACGCTGTTTTGTCGTAACAAAGCTAAAACGGTTTATTAAGTGTCACTTAATAATAGGATATCATCAAAATTTTATTAATTTTATTAATTATGCCAATAATATTAATCAAATGTGCGAATAAAAGAAATGAAAAAAAACGTATCTTTTTTGCATTGGAAATTAAAAAAAAAAGAAAATAGAGATGAAATTTTTTTAAGCCCTCAGAGATACGACATTTTTCAGGCCTAACACAAAAATTAAAAATTGTTACGACAAAACGCCGTAACTCGAAAAGTTTTTACAATCGATTCTTCGAGTTACAGCGTTTTGTCATAACAATTTCATCTATTTATCAAAATAAGCATTAGTTTGCTATGATACAAAAAACGTATCTCGAGTTACAACGTTTTGTCATAACAGAAATTAATTTTTCTGTCAAATTGGACTCAAATTCTGTTAAAACTTTAAACGCAATTTTCTCGAAACTATAATTTTTCAGATACGTCGTTTTGCCATGACAGGGCAGAGTAACACAAGTTCTGAGTCTAACTCGTAGCCTCGGTCGGCTCTGGTATTTTTTATTTTTATTTATCACTAAAAAGAGCAATCTAATATGTATATATATATATAGACGCCCAGAGAAGAGAAGTTCTAGTGTTATGTGTAAGCAACGATCTAAAGTATAGAACGTATATATATAAAGTTCGGATTCAAAATTAGCGATGTGAACTCGACAGATGTATCGGCAATGACAAAGCTGATAGGCGTGACGGTCTCCCGGCATCAAAAAGCCGCACCCCGTGTATATATGTTATATAGAGAAAAAAAATCTAGGGGCGGCGTTTAGATCCTCGATCCTTCTTATATTATTATACATACATCCACATATATGTCCCCATATAGGCACAAGCTTGTATATTTTACGTATATATATATATGAACCATTATTTACAATCTATCCCCGCGTTGAGATTTTTTTAACACTATTACATCGAGCTCAGATTAAGAATAGCATTACCTCCTCTTGTGCCGTCATGAATTTACTTCCTCTCTTTTTTTGTTATGATGTTTACTCTTTACCCAACATTCATTGTATTATCTATGAATCATTCCGGATGTAACCTTAATGCTTAATCCCAAAATCTATTTGCTCAAGGATCTTTATTTATTATTTTGTGGCCATAAGAAACGATTTCGTAAATAAAAAAGTCAAATTATTATATATATTTTTTGGACAAAAAATAATTTATTCAAAATAAAATAATGAAAAATTATATAATCAATCAAATTCGGGAGAAATGAATCAGGTCTTATAAAAAATAAATGAATGAAAGAAGGGTGAACGGTTATATAGCTTTTATATTATGGACCCTGTGTACTTGTAACCCTGGTTAAATGCATCATCGTTCGTCGAATGTCGAATGGGTTGGTATCACGGCCAATAGGAAAAAAGAACGGAACCAAAAGAAGAAGAGACAAAGAAAGTTGGTTGTGTCTACGAACAATGGAACAACCGAACAGATTAATCAAACTTAACTGAGCCAATGAAAACCGTGCAAATCCAACCCTAGGGGGGTACGTAAAACCGTTCACTGGGTATACATTGTAGTATTTATTCTCATAGTCTTCTATATTTTATCTTTATCTTTTTGCCCACGCTAATTCTCCTGATGATGATGCTGCTGTTGAGTTGGCTTTTCTATTCATTTCCTTTTCTACTCTGCCACCAACGAGGTCCTACAGCTACTTGTATGATGACCGAAAATATATATATATATACTATACCTTTTCTGTCTTTGGTGTTGCGAATTTAATGATCGATCCTAAGTGACGGAAAAAATTTATCACCCTATATGACTAGTTACTTTTTCATTTTAATTTTTAAAAAATCATCTAAATAATTTATCTCAATTATTCACATCTTATTTATTTTATTTTTGACTCTTCATAAACTTTATAAAATTATTTTTAAAAAAATAAAATTACGTTTCAAATTTAAAGCTGAACGACATAAATATTTTTTTTCGCTTCATTCAATTCATAAAAAATTTTTCACTCATTGCACATTGCAAAAAAATTTTTTACATCATCTAAATTGATGAGAAATGAAAAAAAAAAAATATATAAAATGTGGACATGATAAACCTGGGAACAAAATGGTCGTCATTGTCACTTAGTCAGTATTGAGGGGTTGGAATAAAGAATATAAAAAGGGATGAAGAGAAAGAGAGCAAAAGTTATGTCCCGTAGACCTATTGCTGCAACATGAAAGTATAATACTGATGTATGTCATAAGTATACATGCACACTTACATGCACAGAGTATGCATACATACATGCATACAACACTAATACATCGTTCATCACTGAAATATATAATAGTTGAGGACACCGGGTGCCTTGCTCGGGGTTACCGGTCGGGGCCCAAGCCTCCCCTCTCGATCTATACGCGTATCGCCTCGCAAAAGATCAACAAACGCGGCATGATGCGCGACCAATCAGCGCGGCGAGACCAGCTGCCGCCGCCGACATCCAACAAAACGGCAACCGGGTCGCCGCGACAGCGTTGGCGGCAATGCATTTTATATTTTCTGTTTCTGGTCTTTACTTACACATTCATACCGACCATCCCATGTAGTAAACCATAGACCATCAGCCATTAACCGAATATTTCCATTCATCATGCTCAGTTACTCAACCAACTTTTTTTACACAAAAAAATATTTTTTCTATCCCCTACTTATATCTCATACTTCATATATATTAACTACTAACTGTAATTCACCCTCTACTTAACTTACTATAACAGATTTTTAAACATTTGGCTTCATTACACGGGCAATCTGCCACCGAAAAAATGCCACGGAAAAAAATAAAAACCTCTCAGAATTTACTTTGTAACAAGAGCTGGCTTATATTTTTTTAATACTAATAATGTGGCCGGTAAATTAATTTTTATGAGCCACTAATTTTTATCATAATTTATACGCAAAAAGTGATGAATTAATAACGGGTCTGTTTAGCTGAGGTTTGAATTTAAATCAACTTTTTTTCGTACAAAAAAATTTGTCGTTTAAATAAAGATGTAAAGTAAGATAAAACATATATTACGGACAATGATAATATGTAAATAAATGTTTACTTAAAAAATTTTAATAATTTTTCCGTGATATGCAATGTATGAGATAGAATTGTTGAAACTGGTGTCAGAAGGCATCGTAGCAAATCAAAATTTCACGTTAAGAATATTTACAAGTGGAACCGCATAATTGGCCTAATCAAATTCTCCACCGGTTGTGAGTTGGAATAATACATATATATGTATTTATACAGCAGCAAGATAGAGACTAGTTGAAAAAGCATATACACCACAGCAAAAGCGTTTAAGTTGGTATGACGCCGCATAGTAAACCGGCGGATCGGTATAAGGCATAAGCAGCCATGTCATCACGCGTTATACGAACTTAGTTCTGCTGATGATGAAAAGATTCGAACAATCCCCTTATAATAATTCTGTGTGAGGTCTCATCACGTTCACTATTCCACGGCCTTTTCCGCGTCGTTCTGCTTTTATTATCTATTTACCCATCTATCGATATATATATAGATATATTTTTTTACTTTTCAAATTGCATCGCTAATCAATAAGTCATCCCTTAACTAGATCGTCGTCCCATTGATTGTTAAATAAAAATTATCCGCTACTTGAAATAAATATTTTCTATTTATTTTCAAACGGAAAGAATTTTTCAAAAACCGAAACGAAGCAAAGATTTGAAGAAAATTATACATTAGACTCAATTGAAAAGTCATATTTAAAGCATCTCGTTTATTTTTTTCATAAAAATAATAATACTGACCTAACTCATTCAGTCATTGTCATCATCTAATCTTGTTAAAATAAACAACAAAATACCCGTTGAGATTTTATGGACGTAAGAGACAATAATAATTTTCGTCGAGCTTTAAATGTACGACAATAGAAATGTTTAAAATCCACAAGATTCGTGTCAGAGAAAATTTTCCTTTGGTGAGAAACTTACTGACGTGTTAAATCCGTTGACAGTAAGTGTGAAATAATAATAAGAGACACTGGTATACCCGTGGATTATATATTTGCCACAAGCATATACATATAATGTAACTCGACCACCAAGAGTTTTTGTGGTAAAAAGCTTTAAGTTTAAAGATCTCATCCGCAAGTCGTAAGACGCGAATGTGAAAACACCAAGTGGGAGGTCTTGACAGTATTTTAAAGTTTGTCAGATTTTTGGATTAGTAAAAGGTTTTTTTTCTTTTCCAGGAAATATTTTCCTTGCTTTCATTATTTAAGATTTTTTTCTGGTCCTCAGGGAGAACTTTTTTAACGAGAAATATAATTTTTAATATGAAACCTTTCTTCGAAGTAATAAAATATAATATTTATCGTCACATTTATATATATTATTTTTTTTTACTAAGTATATTACTCTGCATTACAGAGTTTTATCCCCATACATCTCAAAATTCTTAGCCTGGTCGTTGTAAAAAAACAGTTCGTGGAAAAATTAAAAAAAAAATGTTTGAAAATAAAATGAGTGCTATCGATCAGATCCTGAACGTCTTGCTCGACAGCCCGACAACACACCATTAGGGGTCGAAGTCAGAGCGTTATATTCTTTAGCTAAAGAATATAACCTTAACTAAACCTAAGAATCGAGGCGTAAGTAATGTAATCAAAGCGTGCAGTAACCGTGGCGCGAAGCTGTAAACCTGGACGAGGACGATGAGGATCTCGTGTATATGTGTAAAGGTAAAAGATGAGATCTGCTCCGAGGAGCAACGCAGTCGAGAACTTAAAGCTCCAGCACATCTTAAATCTGTGCCCTCCATCCTCCATACTTCACATCTTCGTGGCGCATTTCCTACAAATGGGGAGGAGTCTTGAGTTTTTATTTCACTGAATCTACGCTGTACGAAAAGTGTTTTTCAAACTAACGAACCCCATCTGAAGCAGCGACCACCCTGGACGTGGCCTACGTGCAACAATAATCAAAGCCTATAAACTGAGAAAAGTTTACAAATGCTTGGTAAAAGACCTGGTTACGATGCTGCACTACTGGGATTTATTTGGTATACAAGAGAATAGGAAAAAAAAAAAAAATAAAGGAGATGAGAGATGAAGTAAATTGTATATACAACTAAACAGAAAAAAAATGATACGAGGGATAGAAAAATATAGGTATTTAGTAGTGTGTGAACGCGTTTTTAACGGTCTCTGACACGGTATTTTATTGTTTGTTATATTATGTAGTTGATACGCCATCGAATCATGGATTAGTTTCGATTTGTTAGACCGATGATATTGCCTTAGACACGGGAATTCGATATTCCTTGTTAGTTTTGGCTATGCGAATTAAAATATATGTATTATTTACATTTATATTTATTTACTTTTAATTAACTGCATGATTGAAAAAAAAATTTCAATCGAATATTATTTAAGAAAATTTGTAAATAGTGATCCTTAAGTTAGCAAACATCTAATAACTTTCGAATTTTTAACAATTTAATTTAAAAAAAAAAAAAAACTAAAAATATGCACATCTAGAAAATGAAAAAAGCTGCAGGTGTAATTTTCTAAAATATTTTTTTTTTAAATTTAGCGTCTTTAAAAAAATTCAAAAATTATTAGACGTCGACTAACTTCAGTATCATCTAAAATATTCAAAATATTTTCGAGTTAAAAATTTGTGGAAAGGATTAATGTTAAAAAATGAAATTTTATTGTGGCCGCACACGCTGGTGGTAAATAAACAACAATTTAAAAAGTCACAATGAAACTTATAAGTTCGTAAGGTTTTTAGGAGTTAGTGTCATTCAACTCACGGCTTATCCCAAACTTAAGAAAATTTTTCCGTGTCGTGTGTATCTTATAGCAAAGCGTAGACCCACTAGTTATAGTATTATATATTTATAATAAAGAAAATTTTTTGTGTAAAAAAAATAGTGGCACTAGGGTAGCAGAGCATTATCTTACCAGGGGGTCGTTACTCGTCACGATTATCTTCTCGCGGTTTTGCTTTGTGGTTAATCTCATCAGCCAGTAAAAATATCCTTTACAATATACATATACATATACATATATATAACTGCTAGACACTACACTGTATAGAGACGTGCACTTGTGTCTGACCACCACCTTATATACCTACAGAACAGTTTACTGAGACTAAGTCAACTCTTTTTCTTTTGAAACGCAACAATCCCTAAGATCCTCGGCAAAATATTTGCCTGAAGCTTAAACAGAAACCTCTCGCCTGTCTTGATGTTATCTTAGGCTACAGGATCTTTTTCACCCCCATAATATAACATAACAATAACAATAATAATTATATATTTTTCGACATACAGCAAATATTATTTTAGGACTTTATATATATATAAATATCACTATCTTAATAAACTCCCGTGAAAAATACTCGAGAAATCTTGAAAGGACACTCGTAGATGTCGTCATTGTTGAATTGCAATGTTAACTTAAATCTCTTGATAGCATTCGATCACGTCAGTCCGTCGGGAATATGCAAAATTCCCATAGGAAGTTGTTTCGTATATATTTATTATGTGAAAGCATAAAGTAAAATCTGAGGCGTTAAAATCTCCCACTGGAGTTTATAGTCGAGTAGCATATACCAGCGTGCACCCGTACATGGAGGATTTCTTTTACTATAGCTCTTTATCTTTGGTTGGTACTATGCATCTTAGTCACTATTGATTCGCAACGGTAGATTCAGCTGGCTGACAAAAATACTAAAACTACTGAATAAAATAAGTTGATGCTGTGTAATATAAAAGCAAGAAATGTAAGCTGAGGCTCCTAGCGGTGGCATACTCTCAAGCCTAACATGCTGTCTAAGCTATTCTTTATTTAATATTTTATTATATTATATATATTATAGGTGTATATGGGTTTCTCTTTTTCCTGTCACTTTGCCACCCAAATTCCTAAAGGGAGGACACGGCTAATAATCAATAAATAGGACAGAGTCGCGAGCGTATGACACCGGGCCGCGACCAATCTGCGTTAACACAGCAGTCCAACTGTGACGAAATACGTCCGACGATCTACACTACTCGAACTACACGCAGTCTAGGGCAACCGAATTAATGCTTTGGCTCGTGGACATAAAGGATCAGATTTTTTTTTTTTTTTTATATTTTTTCGGTGTCTTTGACAGTTAAAGAGGAAATACGAAAAAATAAAAATATACTAGATTGTATTCAATAGAAAAAGTTAAATAAAAAATGGTAGTAAGGTTTTTTGCAGTTGACAAAGGTTTTTTTGTTAAATTAAAATTAAATTAATGTTTCCCTTCAGTCGGTATTTTTTTTTTATTTCATCTGATTTCTGATTTTTATGAGCGCGAGCTGTAGTGGCCCGCATTGTCGTGTGTATTGAGTATAAAGTGGATTACATGAGCTGGCTACTTACTCATATCAGCGTATGAATTTACCAACTAAACATATTATGGGTTTTTGACGCGTTTTATGTTTGTTATGTAGAAAGACGGGTTTGCTAGTGGTTATATATAGCGCCGGATAGCTTTGAGCTGAGCTTTGAATCTTAACTTCATGACTTTATAGTGTACACGAGCGGCTACCTTTGTTCTTATTCACTATTCATGGTATATATATCACATATATATTTTTATTAACAATTGCTATCGTACGTAGAAAAATTATTAACGACACTGATTGTTTTACTGATGACGGAGATCAATTGCTTGAATAACAATAACATTGTTGATATTTATATATATATCACTTATTTAATATTCCTGTTTTGATTTGCTCATGTCATTTTTTGTTATAAAGTAAGTTTTATATTCAAATAAGAAAATAATAAATCAGTCTATAGAATTTAAAATTATTTTTAAATACTTAGACATTGTCATTATCTGGAAACGGAAACGTTTTTTCTCTAACGATCAGAATATTAAATCTTCATGACAAAAATAATTATAAAAAGTTTGAAAATCTGCTTATATATACAAGAAAGTATTAAAAAAAAAAAAGTAAAGGTAAAATACAATAACTCGAGTCAAAAAAAGTCTATCAAGACGAAAGCAAGTCAATTTGTAATTTGAGTAATAAAATGACCAAAGAATAATTACAAGCTATAAATATGATTAAAATTGAATTGTACAAACAATAATAGAGTTTTTACTGTGGGGTGCACACTGCACAGGGTTAATTAAAAGAAATGATTTTTCTAAAATCCAGAGCTAATAACATTTTGTTCTGAAAATTAATAATTCATGCAGTTTAGTTAAATTGATTTTACATTCAACAGACTTCTTAGTAGAAACATTAAAGTCAAGACTCGTGATCATACAGTTAAATATTAGGGAGGATACTCAGTCAAGTCATCTCTTGGACAAGCTTGACCTAAACGACTGGTCGAGCGGTCGACGTGCGTGCTGGCATGTATGAGAAAGACAAAGAAAGAAATAAAACTCAAGTAAGGAAAGAATGAAAGAGAAATGCCGAGAGAGTGATGCAGTCTCTCTGCTCAGTAACCCCGAGGCCTCGCAATTTTTCAGTTGAATTTATTAGAGCATCATTCTAAGGCTTTACGATGCACCTGGTCGAGAGTTTATCCTTCTCTGTTATTCTCTCAGATCGCTTAACTCTTCGACACCTCTCTCAATTCTTTCTCGCGTTAATATTTTTTTTACCTCTTATTTACCATCGTTCAGCGAAGTGAAGCTGCAGACGATTCCAAGGCTCCCCAGGTCCCCAGTATATCCCAGAGCTGAAACTCACTAAAATCCCCGATGAACGGCTCGCGGACTTGGCTACTCAACTCTCTGTCGCTCACCTACAATATTTTCTTTCATACCAACACGCACACATGTTCTCCCTATCTTTGTCATACGTCCGCCAAACCCACCTACTCATCTGCACTTTTATTTTTTAAAATTTTATTATTTTCTTCTCACAAGAGCCCGGGACCCGGCCTCAGTTAATTATTTTATTCTCACGCCGAGCCGTCAGAAACTGCGCGTGCCTTTCATTAGACTCTCATTCGTTTCTTCCTCTTCTCTTCTCTCATACACCACAACATATATACATATATATACATATCTATCCACACGCACTCAATAAAATATTTTTGTCAATGAATTAACTCGCGCGTTTTATCTCAACATCCATTAATTATTTTCTGTTATATGTAATATATGTAATAACATTCAAAACGTCTGAGCCCCTACATAAACTCTACATCACGAAGTTTTCTCATTATTAATTATTTAATAATCTTATTGATTAATGCAACACTTAATTAAAAGTATACATTCAATATTAATATCCAAAGGTCGACGATAAAAATAATAAAAAATAAATATATAAGCAGGCAACATTACCCGCACGTAGACGGATTTTGGAGCGCTCACTCTCTGCCTCCGAGTTATTTAAATAAAACCCTTTGTCGGTTCCAGCTAAAGCCCATTAACCAAGTACCTTTATAGCCACGTGGATATACCGATTCACATTACTCAGTATTTATATACATACATACATATATATATATATATATATATATATATATATATATATATATATATATATATATACACATACTTTTTTATTTCAAAATTTTTTATTTTTTTTTATTAAACTTCACTAAAATTATTCAAAGACATTTACTTACTGTGCGCATGACGTTTGTCCAGTGTAAAAAAAAGAAGAAAAAAAAAGTATATTTACGTCTGCTTATAATAATATTCTCGGCAAAAGTTAAATTGGTTTGAGACTTGAAGAATTTATTAGACTGCAAGGATGATGGTAATTCCAGAACTCTATTGAGGATACTGAGGAAACTAAAAGTAATATTTATTTTCACAACAGCATAAATATATATCTGCAGTAACATACAGTAGAATGTATATATGGAATACCCCATGATTAATAACACAGGGGCTAAAGGATATTATTCTGGGAAAATAGTAGCGAAAAATAATTTAAGTATCAGTATAGGTATTATACCTAAGTAATATAAGTAAGTGAAGTAAAATGAATAAGAGAGTTCATAGGGTCACAGCATATCTCATTGAGTGTTACGTACGAAACTAAAATAATGCCCATAAGGTGTATTACGAATCGACACGAGTTTGAGTGGTTTTCTTTCATCTACTGTGTTACTGACATGTGTATTATTATTATAGTTTTGTATTTAAAAATTTATTCTACACGAATACATACAAATTTTAATACTAAATCCTTCCCTTAACATTTAACAATTGGATATTTTTGCAAAGAATATTTAAAGTTAAATAAAATTCATAGTGAAAAAAATAAAATATTACAATTGTTAATAAACAACGTGGGTGATCAAACGTGGGCTGGCAAACTATGAGAAGTCTGAATGTGACTATCCCATGAGCATAATTCAGCTCGTTATGGTCTTCTAACTCTCATGTGTATATGAATGTGGATGCATAGTAGTATATATATATATACATACATATACTATACTAACCATAGAAGAGAGTAGTTTAGTGAATGCTGAGCGGACAGGATAGGAGGTAAAGACGACGCCCGGCCGTCTCGAGAGTCTACTTTTTGATGCAGGCATCTCAGATCTTTATATATATAACACAGTGGACCCAACTCGACGTATGCGGGGTCAGGAGGGCTCCTGTTCCAATTTTGTGCCCAATAATACTAATTCCTTCAAAGACGCCGCGCTCACTCGGACCTGTATGCCATCTCGAGATGTGTCCAGATTCTATACTCCCCTGTATTATAAGACACGTATTCAAAAAAGCCCGCGCTAAAAAATTTACCTAAATTATGAGACATCTTGGATGTTATTTACGAAAGTTGTGCTCGTGCGAAATTCTGAACATGCTTAATTTGCGAAATAAATTTTAGAAATAGTATCCCATTGAGAGAATCTACGAATGTAAAAGACATAACAATCTGAGCTTTTTAATTTAGAAGAGTGGATTTATTTTAAACAGCTATTTTATTTTATTTTATTGTTTTTATGGCAAGTTTAAGCCTTTAGAGTTGTGAGTCCTTATTATAGACACTCAAATGTACAGGTGGCTCGGTAAAGTGGGCGTTAAAGTTGCCTAATGTTCGACTAGTTTAGGCATAACATAATGTATATATGTGTATATATATATATGAATTGAGGCGTTAACCACAACTAAATAAAAAGCAAAGAAAAAATTTGAGCATAATTTCCTGGTGGTCTAACCGCATATTAACCACACTGGTCTCTTATTGTCTACTAGCCAGGACATTCGTGCATGCTCACTTATATTTAGTGGGTATCATTTTTAACGGCCTTCAAGAGGGTGCCACGAATATTTAAAAAACCAAGATGCCCCAGTTTTTATTTTAATTCTGCAGAATATATTATCGTTATTATTGTTATTTACTCATAAAATATATTACCTCACTTTGTTTGTTTGAGACAATCAGTTAAACATATATTTTAAATATTTGTAAGTCTAATAAGGTCCTTGTAAATATATTTTCTTTTGTACTTTTTCACTTGAGCATCATGGGGATTCTCCATATTTTGCTTTTTATACTTTTCTTTCATATATATCTATCTATATACTTATTCTCTCAAGGAAAAAAGGAAGAACAACAGCGAAAAAAGTTCCCCGTGATATTTTCTGAGAAACATCTTTACAATATTTTTTTTATTCGACAAATTTTCGTAGTTTTTCAATCAGTGAATATTTAAACAGTTATTATACCCATGAATAGAAAACACGTGCAATATTTTTTTTCTGATATAACATTTATATACATTAACACAAAAAAGAAACGTTGAAATAAAAAAAAAGGAAAGAAATGATTATCTAAACGCGTAGTCTATTGTGAGGAAAAAAAATTTTTTTCAACGTTCTAGGAGAACGGTAGAGGCTGTTTAAGTCTTTAGTTGATATTCTGTTCTTTTAAACTCCCACCAAAAAATTCTATTAAAAGCGGCAATTAGTCTAAGTCCTAATAAATCTTGATGAAGGATATCCAAGCATCAGTCGTTGTCAAAGTCGCCTAAAGGGAACTCTAGTAGTGTGATATGTGTTAAGTTTTATTATAATATAAGTATATAGAGAGAAAACCACTTGTAGACCTCACACTGACTTTTTTTAACACAAATCTCACTATATGTATATATATATATTAGTGTTTTTTCATTTTATTTCATTTAACTTTTTATTTTAAATATATTATTTTTTCCCCGCGACCTAGTCCGGGATTTCAAGAGTCAGAGCCTCCGTGTTTTGAGTAATGGCCGATGTGTCGTTGTTATGTTAAACTAGGTGAGAACCAGGGTGGTATACAAGCTCATTAGAATTTTTAATGCCGGCTATTTAGAGGACGAAGAAGAGCTAAGAAATAATAAAGAGAGACAACGACACAACTAACACCACTAGTTTTAAAACTCCTCATTCTAAGCTCGTCATCTTTTTTAATTTTCACCCTTGTTCTCCATACCTTTTTTTACACCCTCTTTATTATTTAACGACCGCGTCCCTTCAATCTGGATAGATACTCAAAACATTTTTACATAATTTTTTAAATGTTATACTTAACAATTTAAATATGTATTTCGAAAAATCTAAAAGAATTAATTATAATAATTTTTCAAAGTTATTTATTATCAATCATTGAAAAAAAATTTTTTTCTCGCAGTGGACAAAATGAGGCATTCAGATATTGAGACAAACACATTATAATTACGTTTTTTTTTTATACTAGAATTCCATTGAATTTTCATTTGGGTAAATTGAATTTTTTTTTTTTTTTTTGTGATTAAATTTATTTTTAATGTATGACCGCGTTCAAGGTATTGTTTTTTTATATATCTTATATACAATGAAAATATTAAAAACTTTCACTTGCCCTAAAAAATTTTTTCTGATCCTAAGAAAATTTTTGTATCTATTTCGTAATGCAAAATTTTTCTTGCGCCAATTAATTTATATTTTCTGTGTGGGTTTAAATTAATGCCGTAAGATGGACGGTGGAGTTAAATCTGAAATTTGCGAAAAAATCAAGAAAAACATGCTAATAACATCAAAAAAGATATGGCACTCAGCTGATGAGATGTAATGTATTTTCATGCATATCTTGATGGAAAAAACAAGAATTTCATATTTATTGTTCTTATAAATATTAATTTTTTTTTTTTTCATGATGCATTCATACGGTTTCGTCTGATACTTACCGAACTTTTCAATTTGGTTTGAATATGGTTGCCATATATATTTCATATTTTAACGGTACAAACAAACAACAGACAAAAAAATTACTTTTACATTAAAGTTTAATATTTCAAGCGGTTTTCAGCGGCTCCCGTAAAATTTCCATCTGAAATATAAGGTAACTAGTAGCAGTATACTAAAATTAAAACGCCGGTATTGTTTTGTTAGCATTTACATATTACAGTGTTGCAGGCGGCATTGATTGAAATTAAATCTCGTGTTACTGATTTGTACATTAAATTCAAGTGAAATAATCAACGTTTATGTTTGCGACAATATCCTATACCTGTGCATGCACTTATACGTCGACGTCGACGTCGACCTACTGCAACGAATCACGTATAGCTCAGCTCGACAGTGTGACTACTAATAATAATAATTGTCAACGATGATTACGAGTACAATAGCACCGCCGGCGGGTTGATTAACCAAACGAGAGTACAAATCATCTGTGACTTTAGCGTCGAACCCAACTCCTGCCACCAGTCGTCCCCAGATATAAATCATTAGTCTATACCTTTTTCTCTTTTATTTTGTTTTATTTTTTTTTTTTTTATTTATATTCACCCACTATTATAACTTGTTTCTCCGGAAATATTTCACAACACATTGATATCTAATTTAATAAAAAAATAATTCAAAATCCAAACAATACCACAACAAAAATTCTAAAATTTTTAGAAAAAAAAATAAAAAATACAATAAGTTTGGAGTATTGTTAAAACCTATGTAATTTGAAAAGTCACGGGTAGAACAGAGTCACAGCTAAGTGTCCATAGTACCTCGAAAATTCTCTAATCAATTTCTTCCACATTATACCGTACTACCTGGTACCCTATACTAGTCCTCTGGTATTTCAGTCTAGTCCAAGTACAGTAGAAGTAGATATAAAAGTATGTATACATATATACATATATATTGTCTAGTAAAAACGCAACCAGCTTCTGACTTTCACTCTCGTAAGATCAATCATCATTTTTTCGGTAGTCGCCAACGAAATACTTTTCTACAGACCCAGACTAGACTACAGTCTGCGCACTGTCCAGAGTATATACATAATAAATATATATATATATAGACCTAGGTAAACAATAACAGCCAAGTCAGTCACGCACAATTACCACGTTCTAGACAATGGATGAAAAATTCTTAAAGAATTTGCCTACGTAACTAATTTCTTGCAACACTTTTTCGTGCAAATAACATTCAACCGGTTGTCAAATAATTTTTATGGTATCAGGTGTTAGATGTCAAAAAAATAAAACTCGTTCCTACATTTCGTTACTTGATAAATTTTTCCGAGCCCAAGATCCACGAAAAAAAAAAAATATTAAACTAAAAGCTCTATAAGTGAATAGAAAAAAGTCAGTAGCGCCACAAAGTGGCCATATAGCTGCTTTAAAAATCCATCACAACCTCGACTCGACCCCCGCAAATTGAATGATTGTCTGGTTGCATACGCAAAATGGCCTGCACTAATACAATATAACTTATTCTTCGAACAAAAAAATGTAATCTTTTACGGCTTTAAATCTTGTTGCAGTGTCCTCACCTCGTCTGAAGCAGTACAATATTTGCAGGCGCGCCCCGTCGCTTGACATTGTCCCCCTGAGATGTTCTCCACTGGATTCTAAGGATACTTGTCCTTTTCCACCCCAATAAGGCTCCCGTAGGGCCACAGTCTTGGTCAGAGCAACAAGTTTATGTATCTCATCTCTCTTTTTGTCGCGCACATCCTGTTGATTTTCATCTGCACCAAGCAGAAGCAGTAGACCTCCCGCAGTCAGTGCATGCCAAAAAATTTTACCTTCTACTTCTAGCAAGACCTCCATAAGTGTAAGTGTGTGTGAGTTTTTTCTTCGTACTGTCTACTTTTTACATTGATCATGATGTTCTAAACTGTACTATACACTAAACGTTAAAGTGTGTGTCCATGGCTTAGCTGTGGAGTTGGTTTAGGTTCGGGATCGGGATTGTAACCTGCTACTGTTAACGTTCGCCAAAGATTTACAACAGCCTCCTGGCTGCTGATGATGGCACCAACACTCTGCTTTAACTTCATATTAGACCCTGTCATAAAATTTATTACGACCTATCATACATACATCATTATTTTACTTGACACAACTGAGGAGGTTGTAAATATTCTAAAATCTTCCAAAGCATCTACTAATATACCATGCAGTGGTATTTATTTCTTGTAAATTTTTTTCGAGAAAACTAATATTGCATCAATAGAAAATATGACTCTTGTTAACAGTGTCTACTAAAATTATATTAGGGACTTGAGTCAACTAGAACTGGAGACTAGAGACTGTGAACTAGACCTTTTTTCACATTTTATTATTATTATTTTTCTTTATCTTTTTCTTCTTATTCTTGTCCAAAGCCATTAGTAAGACCGTTGAGACTTTGAGACAGTTTAACGAAATGTTGTTATTGCGTAAGGGCAAGGTCAACGTTGGGTTTAGTTCACTTCCTGGTTTCTCTGAAGGCCATTCAGTGGAAAGGATTAACAAACTATACATACTTGTATATATATTTTAAATATCCGTGACAATTCATCAACATTTTCTTTATAACTTGTCAATTTTGTTGTCATATTCAGAACAAAGGATAAATTTCCAGCAAATCCAGTTTTGAAGTCAAACAAGCCATTTTCAACTCAAGAACCCAAAGCCTTTGTTTCATTTATTCAAAAGCTCTTGACTATTTTATTCGATGCATTAAAAAAATTTGTACTGAAAATGTGCATTGATATAAAATGTAAACACTCATAGTCTTTATGAGTCATAAAAATTTACAACAAACCCATCATAAGTTCATTATGATTTTATTTCTTGCCGATGGTCAGTCATAAATTTTCGAGGTTGACAAGTGAAAATCTGTTACTGACAACGATTTCTATTTCAGTCTACACAGACCTCGAAATTATTGGTCATACAGAATAGAATCTTGTAAATTTCCCGGGTAGAAAAGTTTGATCTGTTTTGAATCAAATAGAAATTCAAGTTACTTCTATTCAATTTTACTTTTTTTTGTATTTAATTACCATGTGAAATTTAATTGAGATTTCCATGTACTATTCCTTATCTAGGCTATTTTCTCAAAATTTTGTCTTCTTTAATTTTTATTCAGACCAAAATAACTGTCTATTTTTTTTAGCCTGTTTTTGATCATCTTTAGATAAAAAACATTATAAATTTAAAGACAGATCAACTCGTTCAAGTACAGTCAAGGTAAACTAAAATCAGATCAAATTTTACAGCCCGGGATATATGGAGAAATTCTCGTTTGAAATTCTATGGTGTCATAGTAAAGCTGGACCATGATGGTCACCAAGTGGAATTGGATTAAATGCATTCAAAAAAATTTGGTGACAGTAGAGCACTACCTCTTCGCTTCGCGTTCGAGGTGTGCAATTATCTCACTAAAATTTTCAAGTTTTTCCGTCCGTAATAAATTCCATAATCACTAAAAAAAATGATGAATAAAATAATGAAAAAGTATAAAGTAAACTTGCATAAAATTTTTACATGAATCACACATGAATTTCTGTAAATCGCGTGACTATTTTCTGTATGTATGCAATAGTTAAAAATGACATTACAGTACAACAGTAATACTATTGTATAAAAGTACTAGTAGAGTAGTAAAGAGCATAAAAGCACACGTTGAAGGCGTATCCATGTGTAAAGAACGCCCATTGTGGGGTTTTTACTTACCAACCACGTGGTTAGGGCGTAGCTATACCACAGTAAACTATACAACAGTGAACTAGTAATCTCGTGGAAGAAGAAAGACTTTACTCAGCAGCAACGGCACCAGAGCAACAGGGACCGCATTCAAACATAACACAATATCAGCAGTTCCCCTCTAGAGTGTTGAGAATCACGAGAAACCCCCCTCGAGCAACAGCTCTCTCTGTGTCCGTGCACGAGCTTGGTCTCCTGTCTAAGTATTCCGGTGTTAGGGCACACAAGACCAAGACGTTCGCGCCTACACACCACCAAATACTTTTATTTTTCTGTGTTACCGACAAAAATCAGATTCGAAACTACCCCCGGATAATTTTTACGACAATTCAAAGAGTAGTGGAATCGCAATTTTATAAAATTTTTACTTCAACAGACTCGTTATTGCCTCGGTACCCTTATAAATTAACTATCTATTTTTTTTCTCATATATAAATATAACTTAGCAAATTTATTTATTTATTTATCTGTAAAAATACCATTTTTTAGTCACTTTAAAATTTTTACTCCAAAAAATAGAAGCAGAAAAACAAATGTATTTATTTTCAACGGATAATTTAAATTTAAAAACGCGGGAATTTAAATAAATGTGAAATTGTTTAAAAGTGATTGTGATAGACGTTAGTGCAAATATTTATAAATAATAAAAATATATAAAAGTGATTATTGATAGTTAACAAACTCGAAAGAATATAGCAGCGAGCTAAATGATGGATATTGCTGGCGGTATGAAACCACTATTCGGAGGGTATCCATTTCAAGGTATATAATAAAATAATTAAAATATAAATAATAAATGATATTCAAAATTATAGCGAGAGCATGAAAAATATAATTTGACAGTATAAGGCATAAAATCATTACTAAATATCCGTGTCAATTGAATTGACTGTGATAAAGTATTAAATTCACGCCCGGGAGCTGAACGTGATGAATATTAGAGGAAGATATATCATCAAGTATCGGTCAGTTAGAATTCATCCTCATGTTTATATGTATATTGAGGACCTACCGGGTTATTTTCCTTAAAAATATCGATTACAGTAATTAAATAAACACTTTAGGATGCAAATATATATGAATGGACTTGCAATTTTACATCTGGGTGTACCCGGTACGGGCGTATAGATAAATTTTCATGATGTGCTGGACACGATGACGGTTGGAGGTCTCATTATTTTCTGGTATAAAACGTAAACATAGTAATTATGCTTGACCGCAGTCCAGTACAACGTGTACGGAAGGATATTTATGTTCATACACATATATTTATCTATGTATGTATTACATGATGATACCGGTGGCAGTGTCACGTAGAAAGGGTAGCTAATTCGACTAACGATCAGACTTTATACTCGTTAACCCTGGAAATTACTTAACACGCCCATTCATAAGCATAATTTCTCTAATTTTACGCTGTGTGTTTTTAAAATTTTTTATTTTTTTAAAATTAATTTATATGATACGGCGTTAATAAATATTTAGGTACATTGATATCAACACTGAGAAAATTAAATGATTGGAATTATCATCTAGTGATGGTAAAATTTTTACTATCAATCTGATAGTAATGAATATCATCTAGATGATTGTGTAAATCATCTAGATTGTAATGGTTACCATCTGGATGATAAGTATTACGATCATGGATGTTAACTCGAGTTAATTAGGATTATTATCCTAAATAGTTATATTTATAATTTCTGATGGTAACTGGTACCATCAGAAATTATAATAGTTACCATCAAAGATAATTAGAATAACAATTAATTCGAATATAATGAAACCATCATTTTACAGGGGTAAAAAAATACTAAATGTTAATAGGGGAGCCTGGGGCACGAAGGACCCTTTCAAAAATTAACTAAAAAAGTTTTATTTTCATTTTCCGTCAAGTTATGACCTCTATAATGTTTCTAGCATATTTCAGGTCAATATGTGATATGTGGGGCAAAATGAACCTCTCGAAAAACAAAATTGTAACGAAAAAATTATTTTTTTTTTATTTTCCGCCTAGTTAATTTTTTCGTTGCAATTTTTTTTTGAGTGGCCCATTTTGCCCCACCCCTCCGCCTCAAACACTTTTCACGTTAAAAATTTTGGGCGGCCCATATTGCCCCCAAATATTTCGAGGCATCCAAAATTTCAGGGGGCCCATTTTGCCCTCCCTTCCCCTACTTTAAATTTATTGAATTTTCGATCAATTTTTTCATAATAATAATTACCATCCCTGATAGTAACTGTAATCATCCTGATGGTAACTGTAATCATTCTGATGGTAATTGTTATCATCCAATGATTGTTAATCTTATTAATAAAAATTATAACTCTAACTATCTTTGCATTTAAAATCGTTCTTATCATCCTAGATGATTGGGGCTAAAAATTTAGGATAATAAACACAATCATTTAATTTTCTCAGTGAAGGATTAATTTACTTATTTAATATTAAATTTAGGACAAGGAAGAATGAATCAATTGGGTGGAGTATTTATTAATGGTAGGCCGCTACCAAATCACATACGCCGACAAATTGTCGAAATGGCAGCAGCTGGTGTGAGGCCTTGTGTAATTTCCCGGCAACTTCGCGTATCCCATGGCTGTGTATCCAAGATACTCAACAGGTACCAGGAAACGGGATCCATTAGACCTGGAGTAATTGGTGGCAGTAAACCGCGAGTCGCTACTCCAGAAGTTGAAGCCAGAATTGAAGAAATCAGGCGACTGGACCCGACGATTATGACTTATCAAATACGAGAAAAGCTTATCAAGGTAATTTATTTTCAGTTATTTTTATAAATTAATAATAATTTATTCGCGTATGTATTTTTAAGAAAATAAAAATAATATTGCGTGATAAAATGAATGAATGAATAATAATATAAATGAAAAAATAAGATGTAATGAAGGTGTTGAGTCTGACTACAGGATAAATTTTCAATAATATCTTCCGGCTAGCGATTGACCCCGGCACGTTCAGTCTCTCATTCCGTCTTTTTTTTACTCACTCGCGTGCTCTTGCTCTCTTACTTATTTTTATATGCATGCATATATATGTATACATGTATATATAGATGTATATAGTATTTCAAGTGGATTCTCTGGTGCGAGTAGATGTATATAGACGGGCGGGCACTCTTATATATCTTTCACTGCGATCACACTCAATGGAGCTTTTTAATATTGCGCACAAGGCGGGCACCAAACTCATGTTAAGGTACACATATATATATATATATATATATATATGTATATATATAGTACACGTACGTTCAAAAGCCCGGGGCGACTTGCGTGTCCTCTAATACACGATCCTGCCCGCCGCCTACACCTACTCGCCGATTCTCTTATTCGTGTATATGTACATCATCTTAAAACTTCGAGTATTATATATCTATATTCATTTCCCGTAAAAATTATTTCATTTTTTCAGTTTAATAAAAAAAAATCATTAAATTTTTTTTAAACCCATGAACTTTATTAACCAAATTAATTTCATTAACAGTAAAATATTTTAATCACGAATTTTAAATTTAAAAAAAAGTAATTAAGTCAAATAAAAAATATATTGTTTAGTTAAAAAAAAGTGATATAAATTTAAAAATATTATAATAACAATTTTGAAGTTGAATTAAAATTAAAGTGAAAAGTAAAGTTCGATCCGTTGATAAAGAGATAAATTGCAGTGGGATAAAAAAAAATGTATACAGCCCAAACCGTTCACCGAAAAGACGTATATACGCCGTTGCAAAAGATACAGGTATAGGTAGTATAAGTACATCAGGTATACATGTGTATTTATCATATGTGGAGGAAGAGGAGAAAAGAGAGGTATAAGCATCACATTAGAGTTGGATGGAAGAGTTTTTAAAAGGAGAGAGAAAAAGAGAGGAGAGGCAGCGACCGTGGTCGGCATTAATACGGCATTTAATGCTGTAAGGAGGCGTTCCTGGGGTCCGCGTAGTTCTCCCTGAGGCACTTATCTCCGTCTCTCTTGCCCTGTCATCGCCCTGGTACCAGCTAAGAGGATCCAGACCCAGACTCTGTACGTGAGTCTCTCTCATCGACACGCGGGATATATCGTTATTGTTTCTGAGATACCGCGATCGGAGATATGCGCGATGAGATAAACGATCGAATCTCTCCGATCTCGATATATCTATACCTCTACTCGATATATCTGCAGACTTTATCATTTTGTAATATTTTATTTTTCATTTTATTATTTTTAAACTTTTTTATTTTATTTATTTATTTTTTTTATTTATTATTTACTCCGTTTACTGTTCTTTTATTTCATTTATTCTCTAACTCGGTACTTGTAACTTGTTTATTACCTTCAAACCAGTCTATTGAAAACTCATTTAATGCAGCTGCGTGTTAATTTATTTTAATGTTTATATTTATTATTACAACCTATTTACGTTCATTTCCAGTTTAAAAAAAAAATGTTTTAAATAAAATAAATACTTTTAATGACTCATAAAAATTTGCAAAAAAATTTTATAATTAAATACAGGTAGTGCATTAAAGAAATTATTTTTACGGGCTAACAAATGAAAAAAAAAAAAAAAAAATTTCCCACAGGATAAAAAGTGTTAAAAGAAAAATATTTTGTTGATTTAATATTATGAAGATGACTGTGTACTATATATGTAATTTATTATAAGAGAAGGTATAGAGTATAAGAGAGAAAGAATAAGAGTGAGGAGTATAAAATGAGAAATAATGATTGTCGATTCATCAAACGATTTTTAACAAGCCGTGCCGACTTTATTTGTCCAGGAGGGCTTCTCCGATCCACCGAGTGTCAGTTCCATTAGTAGGCTGTTGCGCGGAGGCAGATCGGGCGACGACGGCAAGAAAGATTACACTATCGATGGCATACTGCGTGGTGGTAAGTACCTTTACTCAATCCTTTTTATTATATATATGTCCGTCCAATACAATTTGCCCACGGTATATTCGCGGCAAATATGTTTATGCACAAATTATTTTACATTTTTGTATCTGCAATAGGGTACCGTTTTGGCCAGTTTTCGACACTTGAAAAATTTAAATATTAATTTGTAATAGACCCGATACTATAAAAAATTTTTAAAATATGTTCAAAGATATTTCTATGCCACTATTAAAATAAAAATTTTATTTTACACTTTTTCATTAATTAAAATAAAGGATTAAATGTCAAAAAATGGAGCAGTGGCCACAACTGGTACCTCTACTCTAACTACACGAAAAAAAAGTTTTCTTGAGTCAAGAGAATTTTTCGTGAAAATTCGTTTTGATCAGAGGAAATTTCTATTTTGTCCGAAAAAATTGAGGTTTTAAAAAAAACTTTTTTCAAACAAAAATATTTATATTTACTTTCAGTCGAGAACTTTTTTTTTTGTAATTACCAATATTATTTTCTTACTAATATGTCACCCATACCCACTATTATATATTATTTTTAAAAATATATATCATTAATTACCGGAAAAAAATATATATTGTGAGGAAAAATATTCAAAATGTTTATTTACTCCATTCATGCAGTTGCGTGGTCGTGTTTAGGGTTGACTTTGCGGCTACATATATACGTATATATATTTAAAAGAAGAAGAAAGAGAGAAAATAGTCGGCAAAAGACACGGCAAAATTTAATCTTCGGTGGGCGTGAGCTGGATTAGTCCGGTTGCCCACACGTCCGACAAACGGATTACAGGAGTGTCAATATCTTACAGGCTACGCATTATCCTTCTTTCTGTATCTCGAAAATATACACCACTCTGTTATATATATACATAAATTTTTTTTTTATATTAACTTCTGTCCCTTAATTCAGAACAAACGAGCACAATAAATTAATTTAGAAAAAGGCACTAATTAAAATTACATATATTTTTTTTTGTCACAATTAAATACTACAACTTATCACAATAATTTATGTATATAAATATGTAGTTTATCTAACTCAAGATATCATAAAAATAAAAAAAATGAAATATATAAGTCGAAAGCTATATATCCAAGATTGAGAGACACTAAAGCCTGTGAAGTGGACAGTCGACAAGATCAAGGAATGTGTTTTTGGAAGTCATCAGAAGGTGTGGCGGAATCTTGTATAGAGCATATCGGATCTCACACACGATACGACGACGAGCGACGAGCTCAAGCTCGAGTTCGAGTCTCAGTCCGAGTAGACAAGAGTTGATGCTCATGAGAATAATAAATAAAAAAAATTATTTTATATAAAAGATGAATAATAAAAGGGAAAAAGAGTAATGAGAAGAAAGACCTATAGTCTGTGGATTGCATCGTGAATGTGAGGAAAGAGTCCGGTAACCTGAGTATCAACCGGGACTCGTCTCACACATGCACATCCAACATATACCTACACCGTGCAAGGGTGAGAGGGCCTCAGAGTCCCGCGGAGATCAAACAGGCCGCCTGCCACACGTCAGCAGTGGTGCTCATCATAAAAATTATTTTCAAATTTGCAAATTTTTTTCTCAAATACTTATGCACACTCACACACACACATACATACATCTTCACACACATTTACTTCTTCAATTCCACCGTATCGGTTTTTACTTCCATCCATTAGTCTCAAGTCTATTAATTAACATGAATATATATAATTAATAAAATTAATTAATGCAGACGGTTGTATTTTTTCGTAGTAAAAAAAATGTATTGATGAGATGAAAACATGACAAGTATTTAGAACATTTCCGACCCTTTCTCAGATTAAACGATCCCATGAATTCCATCTATGTTCGTGGATAAAAAAACCAAATGAAAAGGGGATAGATAGATATGATGATATCTATAAGGTATCGGCGTAAATGATGAAGGCGAGCACCTCTGAGAGAGAAAAAAAGAGAGAGGAGAGAGAGAACGGGTTGGTGCTGGTGTTGGTCTTGTGTCGAGTAAAGGAGAAGGAAAAAATGATGTTTATATGTATACATATGTTCTACACAGAGCGCTAGGTGGTATAGGTGTCGGCGGCGGTCGAGCTCTCGAGCAGGAATGACACGTAGCCACAGGCTTTCTTATTCTTTCTTATTCCGTTCCTTTGGACTCAGCCGCCGACCAAGGATTAGCCTAATGGGTCCTGCCCACCCCCCTTTACTTCGCCCACCCTACTTTCTCAATCCCTTATACACTACATACCTTCACTTATATATATTATATATATTATACATATACACACTCATACTCATATACTACTACAGTACTCTCACGCGGCGATGAGGCTTTCGGATTGCGTTTTATAATATGTATATCCAGCTTGGACTCCCTCATCCACGTCCAAGATTTCTCGGCCTGTGATACATATATGTGACGTGTGAGAATCGTCAGACACATCGGCGCTGCGCCGGGAAAATTATTAGCTGGTGAAATTTTACTGATCGAGTGATACCCAGATTTATTTATGTCATTCATTTTATCAATAAACGTGATATGGTAAATAAATAATAGGGTTGACATAATTGTAGAGCAAAAAAATAAAGTTACATATGTAATTAGCAAGAGCTTGATAAGACGGTTTTACTTATCAATTAGTGTAACGCCTCGAATTAATTACGCGGTCACGTAACGTCTGGAGTAATTTAACTTCAGTTTATAAAAAAAATGTTTTTTAAATTTTGTGTTAAGTAATAGAAGAATATAGATGATAAATACGGCGATGAATTAAGATCTAATGACTTGTGAAAAAAAATTAGAGACCACCCAGTTCAGATATATAATATTAGAATTTGAATGATGACTTTTTATTAAATATAAAACCCAAGTACTTGGTATACATCCTGCCCCTTGGCTATTATTATACCAAAGCTTGAGCTACGAGTGAGAATCCTTATTATTATTGTATAGATTATGCCCAAAGTTGACTTTTGACACGTAAAATTTATAGATTTTTGAGTTATTTGCTGGTAGCAATCAATGGGTGAGAGAATAATGAAAAAGAAACTAATGTCTGGTTCACACCGGGCGTTGACAGGAACTCACCAGCGAAAACGGAGCATAAAAACCTCGGCAAGTTTTCCCATTGTTGTGACCCGCTAGAGAAGTTTCCGTAGCATTTTGTTAGCATTTAAGAGACCTCACACACGGACCCCCAGCTACTCTAGATCCTCTAGTTTACTCCACACTCTAACATAATATAGGCTCGTCTGGTATAGTACAACACTTGTATATGTATAATACACAGCACACAACATACAGGAACTTGACTTGACTCTATACTTATAGTAGTTAACTTAACTTTGGGTGAAACTGGTGAGAGTGAAAGAGAAAAAGAAATGAAGGAGCCGAGCGGCTCGATTTATAACTCAGCGGCACCTTTTCCATGCGTTTGACTCAAAAGCGCGATTCGACACGCGGAAAGGCGCAAAGGGAGGAGAAGTTTCTTATTCAACAACTATACCTATTTGTATATAATAGATTTACTTTGCTCGGGATAGGACATAGGCCCATACTAGACCGGACTAGAGTCTAGAGTCTAGCTACTTGCTCTATACTCTATACCCTCCCATACTCAATATACAAACCAACAAACTACTTGGGTGACAATCCAGTTTTCCGTAATTCGGGAGGTAGAGGACCACACTCACGCTACTTATAGCTGGTAGCGATACACCAGTTCTAAGTGAGACGTAGTAATATATATCATATATATACATATTTTTTAAACCAACCAACGTGCTGAGATTTTTAAATGTGTGATGGTTTTGTTCTTGTAATAGCCAACGAAAACACATTTTTTAAAAATCATTTCACAGTTTTCAGAGAATAGAAATAAATTTTTTTTATTTTAAACAGATGGTTTATTTTATTTTTCTTTGAAAAATTTTACTTTTATTTATTAATTGACTAATTTTTCAACATCTAAGTTTTCATGTTAACGACTGACTATTATGAACTTGATTTGCTAATAAAAAAAAAAAATTGATATTCATTTTAAAATTTAAATTGAAAGTCATGATTACCAGCGATCCTTTTGAAGTAAATTTTTATTGTCGAGAAATATTTACATATTGAATTTAAATTGATTACACGGTATTTAAACGCAACTTAACGTCGACACTTTGATCATCGAATTGAGTCAATTGAAATGGATAAATAAATAAAAATAAAAAGTTGTGTTATAATAAAATAATAAATGTTTTGTTTGAGAGAATTTAATGCGAGTGAATAAAGATGTTGAGATATATTAGTACGAAAAAAATTAAAAGATAAAATAAAATTACAAATGATATAATGGGGAGGTGAGAAATATAATCTATAAAGCATTTCATCGAGTTCCGCCCCTGGGTGAAAAGAAAAAGCCAGAGGGACGTTTAAGAGTCAAGAGTTGTTCTCTCATTACAACTCCAACATATGGCCTTTAAACGATCACACCCTCAACTTTATTTTTTATATTTTTATTTTTATTATTTTTTTTTTTCTTTATCTTTCATTCTCTCGATATTTTTTTATTACTTTTTCTTCTTATGAAGTGGATGAAGAATCTTTTTCTCCAAAGGGTCGAGTGTCAGTGCCTTAAAACGTTTTTTTATTTTTTATTTATTTATTTTTTAATTTACATCCTCGTCCTTTTAAATCTTTACCATTAAATTAATATTCAATAATTAACTAAAAAAATATTTTTAATCTTCATGGGAAACTCAGTAATAAAATCTGACACTTACACGTCACTTTACAATGGATTAACATAAATTTAAAAGTTATAAAAAAATATAGACGTATATAAGTATTAAAGGAAAAAAAAATCGTCATTTTTATTAATAATAAAAATAAAAAAACCGATGAAAAATTCGTAGGTTTAAATAAAAATAGCGTTTTTGAATTTGAACATTGATGATCTTTTTTAAAAACACAATGACACCAACGACAACAAGAACTAGGTACAACAAAATACAGCAGGTTGTGTAATATATTATATTTTTTATTTTTCTGATGAAGGGGGCGTCATAGCGTAAAGCCGTCGGTACCTTTGATACTCGGTATGGTTACATCTACTGGACGACAATCTTAAGAATAGAAAGAATAGCTTGTGAGACAAGTTGCATCTTTCCAATAATACCCGGCGGCTCTTTTAAATTCTTGTCACCTCTCATGGACACATTTTTTATTTTTTATCTTCTCTTTGACTACTCTCTTTTATTTATATGCTATATTGTGCCTCTTCCTTAACCCATGCGTACCACATAACATACAAACCTGTATACTTGTTACTCTGGCTTTGATAGACAAAAAAAAACCGACCCGACAAATCTATGTTTGGCAATATTCTACAATACGCCCGAACAATACAATAACCTAAATATAAACAAATTTTTATGTATTTTCTCGGACAGTGCCACCCCCTCCCCCCTCACTTTTAATAAATTTTAAATTACTTTCAACTGTCATAAGTTTATCAAAATTTTATCAATTAATTTTTAAAAAATTACTCTAGTTGTCATCAATTAGGAGTTAAACGAAATTTGTTAAATAAATTTCAAATTTTTAAGGCTAAAATTTATTGAACAAATTTCTTTTAACTCCTAATTGATGACAACTAGAGTAATTTTTTTAAAATTCTACGTCGGTGAAATTGCAACTACATCGTTCTTTTTTAATTAATGCTCTAATTTTTTTAAATTAATTGATAAAATTTTGGCGCTTTTGGCATTTGAAATTTTAAAAAGTGGGGGTACTGTCTGAAAAAGCCCGGGAATTTAATTTACTTTTACAGTGTAAAAAATTGACGAGTGAGTTTGGAGTAAATGCAGAGTGAATGTAAAGCGCATGACTACGTACTTATTTAATCCCCTCAGAGTGAAATTTTCTCCGGAGAGAAGTTTTCAGGTTTAAATAAAATCTAGATCACACCGTTGAAAAAACAAAGTTCTTATTTATTCCCTGTACGAAGTGACTTTTCTTTAAACTCTGAGTGACGGAGTGAATTTGAATTTAAATAAAATCCGTTATCACTCCCATTTTTTTACAGTGTACCTTCGAATTCATAATTAAAACAAATATATAATTTATAAGACTCAAAAGCAATATGTAAATAGTATTTAAACCTTTTATGGATAAAAAAAATATTTTCTTATTAAAAATAATCGGATATGATTAAACGCCCTCAATCTATTTTCTCTCAACAATAGACTCACATATGAGATATTTGTCTAGCAAAGTGACAATAAAGAAAATAAAAATACACTGACAACACGTAGGAATAATAATAATAACAATAATAAATAGTAAACCAAAGAGACTAATATATATAATAATCATTATAATAATAATAATAATAATAATAATAATAATAATAATAATAATAATAATAATAATAATAATAATAATAATGAAAGATACATTTCCCTCGCGGGCTCTTGTGTCCCATTGTAATTTATTCTCTCCCACTCGACTACTTTACTTGACTTAACTTGTATACACATAACGTGTCGTTGGTAATAAAACCAAAGGTGTAGTATGTAAACTGTATACAGTAAGACGACCCGATTCCGATGTAGTGTGACTTTTTGACAAATGTGACGTGTTCCGAAGCAATAGCCAGCCCGCAAACACTTCAAAGGATGCCGCTGGGAATATTCCTGTACTTAAATTTTTTTTTAACTTGTTCGTCTACACCTACAACTTCTCTTCGTCCTTCTTCTTCTCATCCAAATACGCCTTCTTCATCTCCTTCTCTCACTTTTTAATCTTATTCATCCTCGATATTTCTCCTTCACTCATCATGTCTCATGTCTATTTTCAATTTCCTTTTTACTTATATTCAATAAATATAATAACAGAAACCACAGGTTGTGCATTGTCATTGCAAACCCCCGCGTACATCAAAAGCGGTGTCTCTTTTTTATATTTTCCCCAAACCTCATCCTCTTTTCATTTCATTTCATTTCCATTTTATTATTTTCTCCTCTTTTTATTTTTATCCACAAATAGTTACATTTATATATATTTCAAAGCTAATACTATTAGACTACAGACTGCAGACTGCAGACTAGTCACTAGTATAATATAGGTGCACTATTTATCCTGTCGGTATTATATACAAATATATATAACATTACAGGTCGTACTGTGAGCGACGAAAACTCCTAAGACACCGATCCCATTTATCTCCGTAGGATTCCTTTGATACTTTACCGGTCAGTGTCCAAACATTCAAGACTTCCCGTGGACACTAAAAAATCCAATACAGTATTTGTATATAATATAATACCTTACAATATATTGTGCATTATATAGTACACAATAATATTGAGAGTTAACTTCTAAATGTCGATCACAACCACTGGAATATTGTTCTCACGCCTACAATCCAACAATACTGATATATATACATTATAAAATAAAAGATTGAAGAAATTCATTAGCTCACCAATTTATACTAGAAAAAATCGGATCTCAAAATTAGTATTAATTACTATGAGGAAAGTACACGGAGAAAAATGGGCTTAGAAATTTACGAATTTTTATTATGTTGTCCAAACTTCAAACAGGAAGTTGAGTTATCAAAAAAATATTATGCAGTACTATAATTTAATTTATTGACTTTTATTTTTGGTTTCTCGCGCAATTTAATTATTAGATTTAATTATTGACAATTCAAATATAATCAAAACTTTGAATATCTCAATGATACGAATGAAATTTAAAAATCAGGAAAAAATGTGAAAACTTTTATTAGAAAACCGGGAAGGAAAATATTAGGGAATTTTGAAACTTTAAAGGAATTTTTTTGTGGCCACCCTGAATTATCATTGAGCCTCTAAAATTTTTTTATTTTCTCCTGTGCAATAATTTTTTGGCAACTCAACTTTCTGTTTTGAGTTTGGTCGATAGCATAACAGAAATTTGTACATTGTTTATCTCAAATTTTCTACATGTGAATCCGATAGCTTTTACTTTCGTAAACTTTTATCAAAAGCAAAAGCTATCAAATCCCATTAGTGTTTTCAGGTAATTCTCATATAGTTTTGTTTACATTTTTTCCGTCGATTTATAAATTTTTCAAGTCAATTAAAAAAAAAAATATTTAATGATTTAATAAAAAATTTTGTTACAATAATTGAAAAATTACAATTTATAAATTTTTGCTTTTTCGGTTATAAAATGGTATTACGATGTTTATTTATACACCATGGAAATTATTCCAGCGTTAGATTTTATCCTAGAATAATAAACAACTATGATGATGATGATGATGATGATAATAATAGTAAGAATGAAAATGTATTTAAAGAAGAGATGAACGTCAAAATAAAATGTTAAGTTCGATTGACAGGGCGTAAGATTCAAGTGTTTGTCCATTTAGAATATCATAACAAACTTGCGATCAAGACTACAGTCCGAGGGCTTCAGATAGAGATACACTAGACTAAACTACACTTAAAACTCTCAACGAGATCACATTTGTAAAGAAATAAAATCCCACAAAGTATTCTCAATTGACCGAAGAAGACGAGAGTTGAAGCGATTGTATCACGCGCCATCAACCATGAGATTTAATTCCCGTATGGATATATAAGCGACAAGAAAGAGCATCGCACGAGACTACATATCTATATATGTATTATACTAAAACTGGCTATCGAGATTAGGTCCAAAATAGTCATATTCATATACAGCCATAATGAACAATACGGAATAAAATGAAGAAAAAAAATAAATAAGTAAATATACTACAATAGAAATTCGACGTCGAGTAAAGTCGACTTAAATGTTTGTGGATTGATACTTCTTTATTTGTATTTTCTTTTACTTACTAAATTTCAATGCAATTTGGAAATATAAAATAACATTTAGTGAATTTCTATTCGTTTTTTTGGCTTTGAATCTTGTAAACACACAGGAGAGACCGGGAAAAAGGAGACCATTTTTTTTTAATTTTCAGTTTTATTTTTATTTTGCGTTTTTTCATAAATTATAATCACGTAACTCAATTATCAAGTTTTTTTTTAAAAAAACAAACTTTTATTTTAATAAAAGATTCGGAGTAACTATTTTACCTCATCAAATTTTTATAATTGAATATTTTAATTTTTTTCCTCATTTAAATGGTGGCTCATTTAACCCTAGTCTCCCTTATATTTACTAAATGATATTTTTAGCAGTATTTAAGTGGAAAAGAAAATTTTAATTTTCTAATGCAGGTAAATGACAAAAAAAAATCAGCATAAAAAAAACTAAAGTAAAGGTAAAACTCGAGTAATATAATTATTAAAAATATAAATGCTTGTATATATGTGTATTTTAAACTGACAAAATGGCCGTTTATTCATGTATGTATGTATGTACGTATAAATATAAATAACAAATACAAGATGAGAGAAGTCTTTTTACGAGTAACATTTTATGAATGCCTAAAAGAGCGTGACGCATATATGCTCGGAGCATTTCGTCATGAATGCATAAATGCGCGACGTATTAAAAACCATAAGCTCATAAGGACTCGTTCATTTTGCGATAAACTACAGTCATTTATGAATAATTAAAAAAATATATAAATTAAACAAAACAAACAAAAGGAACCCGATAAAAAATATTATTATTTTTTTTTACTACAAAAAAAAACATTCGCATATAGATAAATATAGTAAATAAAAACAATAACGGGTAATTGTATAAGTAGACAATAAACTAATGAAGTAATAAGGGAGTGATGTAATAACGTTGATTTTTTTAAAAATGTTTTAGGTCGGTGCGATGATTCAGAGACTGAGAGTGAACCTGGTATCCCATTAAAACGTAAACAGCGTCGTAGTAGAACGACATTTACTACTGCGCAATTGGAACAATTAGAAATTTCATTTCAACGTGCACAATATCCTGATGTTTATGCTAGAGAAGAATTAGCTCAACGCACTGGTTTAACTGAAGCACGAATACAGGTAAATTATTTTTCACTTTACCTGCACGAAAATTCAAATTCCTGCCCTGTTTAGAGGGAAAAAAGTCGTTTTTTTTATTGCTTTCTTTGGAAAATATTTTTTTCGCGTATACACAAACGTAGATGCGCACTGTTTCTGCGCATACTTTATTTAAGGTCCAGTATTTTAAAAAAACTAACATTTTTTATATGATAGTTCATTAGTGTTATCATAGTTGAAAAATCAAAAATTATATATTCTGGTTCTCTATACATACATTTTCTATGGATTTTCTTACACGGTGAGTTCTAGTTTTCTATATATTTTCTTAGACGGTGACGTCCTGATTTTCTATAGATTTTCTTAAACGGCGATCTTGATCAAAACTACGGCCTCGATGGATAAAAGAATTCCAGCACATTAATGTGCAGTGAAAAATAATACTATTTCTTCACAAATTATAATTTACCTCAGAAAAATTACTCTAAAATCCTATTTATTGTAAAAAAAGTAATTGGTGGAGTTCTACTTAAAGCTGAAAAAAAATATTTTGATTCAAATGATGCATATTTTAGATCTAATCATCTATATCTAGACATAAATGTGAACAAATCATCAAATTACACACACAAGAAAACACACATAAAGTAAACGTACCCGAAGTATTTAAAAACAAGAATAGAGCACACTTATGACACTTAATATTTATAAGCCTGCGTCATCACACTAGGTGTTCGAAGCTAAAGCAAACATTGTATAGGTATTAATACAATATTACAGGTATGGTTCAGTAACCGCAGAGCACGGCTTCGCAAACATACCGGCAGTATTATGCCTTCGATACCAAGCTTACCATTGACAGCGTGTCAATACCCAGGTTCACATGAATTAGGACAATTGTCACAAGTGCCACAGATGGCCGTTGGAATGCCTGCGAGTCAGGTCCCGACGAGTCTACACCAAGCGTCTCCAGGGACGTTGCATCAAATGACACCACCGACAAGTGTCCACGACATGACACCTAGTACACTGAGCAGTCATATGTCTAGCACGATGGCTCAAGTGCCCACGACGACTATGAGCTCTGGATTACATTCACACTCTGTCGCAATACCTGGTTCACTTAGCAGCCTATCGGGTCACGGAAATAATGTAATGCAAATTGGCCAGGTGCCGACAATTCAACCGCCTACTGCTCATGCTGCACCAACCTCTTTAAGTCATACCCATAACTCTGGTTAGTTTAACAATTATTCTCTTGATGGTCCTAGTAACTGATGATCTATCCATCAGTTGTTGGATTTCTATACAAATATAAAAGAATCTGAATGTCTAAATTTATTTAAATTAGGTAATGCAGACTGGTCTCGAGCACAGCTCGGGTGGGGACAGTTCAACCACTTCCAGAGCAACGACTACACATCCAGTCACTCCAGTCATCATCCTTCCAGTCATACAAGTCTTGGTAGTCAAGTGTCCAGTGGTACTAATCCTACAGCTGAATGGGGATACGATCAGGGTTATGATTATGCACAGCATGCACAGCTTAATTATCACCGCAGTGTCGGTGGAATTTTTTAGTCATTTTTTCATGTCTATACATTTATATATATATATAAATATATGTATAAAATTTTTTTATGTTTATTAATTTAAAATGTACAGAGCAAATGTTTAAATGTTAAGTGTACATAAGATATAAAAATATATAGAACGTACTGAAATTATTATTTTTATGTCTAATTTTTATTTATTATCCTTACCCTTAATCGAAAAGGCACCGAAATGTTGATAAAACAATCAGAAATTTATTTATTAAAAAAAATATCTGCTTAAAAAACTTGACACAAGCGGCGGCAAAAGTAAATTACGAATAACTCAGTTAAACGACTTGTTAATTAACGTGAGTTTTTTAAGACAGGAACAAGAACAAATCTTCCATGACTCCTAAGTCCAAAATCTGAACGTTATATTTATATAAAATTAATTTGGCATTAGTCTGGTTTCCGTTCGTTTATTGAGACTTCTTCAACACTACTTGGAAGTATATGTATTGAGTGTCACATGAATTGTAGTTTATCTTTATTCTCGTAAAAAATATCAGTGCTAATTATTATATCATTAAACATGATGACGTATGTCTCAAAAAAATTTAGTAGACGATAGAGCTTATACGGTCGAATTGCTAAAGGTCTCAACAAAGAGACAAAACATCAAATTTATGGTCAAAATTAAATTATAAATTTTAATTTACTGTCCACCTTCCCGTCCTAAAATCCTAAACTATCACTGAAAAAAAACTTGGCTTTGAGACAAAATAAAATTTATCTTGTCATTTTTCTTAAAAGACATCATAAAGTCTCTGTACTACTTGGGTAATCACGAGTTTTACTTTAAAACCTCAATCGTTTCAAGTGGAACAGTAAAAAATAATAATTTATTGAGTTGTCTAAGCTTGAATGATAATCTTGACCCTGTTTTAGGAATAAACGCGTTACGTATTTGAATTTATAATTACATGAGATTGTACACGAGATACTGTAACGTCATAGAGATTGTAATTGGGTTAATACTCTTTTATCTTCAGAAAAATCAATTATATAAATGTTAATTTATATAATACCTAAGCTCCGTGTTTATCAATGCATAAATATTTAAATAACTTTTTTATTTAAAATCGTGATAAGTGATAAGGAATTTTTCTGCAAAAGTTTTCACTATATAAAGTCCGAAAGATGTTTAGTGGATATCAAAAGAATTTAAATAAATAACAAGACATGAAATTGTTTTTCATAATCACCGTAAGTAATTTTTAATTATTAATTTATTTTATCTTATAATTAAATTTTTAATGTTAATATATAATTAATACAGATTTACGTTTGGTGTTTGGTAAATGGCGACATTATAAATAGTAATTCTAATGTGGATAATAATAATTTGACAAACATTGCGATAAATAGTAATAAAGAAATTCTAAATGTCGGAAACTCAGGAAACGTGATACCAAATTCTGTTGTATCAGTAAATGGCCAAGTGCAGCAGCAACAAAATACAGGACTGAGTGGATTACTCGGACAAATAGAGACACTTTTGGACACTATATTGAATCAAGTGTTGAGGATAAATGTTATTCCTAGTGCATTAGCGAGATTACTAGTATCTTTATTGACTCAAGTAACGAATCTCTTACAAAATCTGTTGAATACTCTCCTCAATACAAATCAGAATTCATTAATAGGACAAATAACTGATCTAATAGCTCAATCTAACAAAATTATTGGTTTGATTAATCAAAGATCAGTTTCCTTGGGTCTGTTTGGACAAATTTTCTCACCTCTTTCAAATATTTTCCTCGGTGGTAATCTTCAACTTGGTCTTGTCCCTTCGCTATTATTGCAAGTTATTAATATACTTGCCAGTCTCTTGTGAACAATTTATAATAATAGTCAATAAATGTTTTTAAATTAATCAGCTAAACTCATCTGCACTCACAAATGTTTATAGAACACTTCTGAGTAACGAGATGACCTATCGAGGCAATTTGAATTTTTTAAACATTTAAATTCGCTGTATTTAATTTTGTATTAATGGTTAATAAAATAACGATTAATTATTTAAATTTGGTCTTTTTTTTTAATTTATAAATTAATTAACCGTTTGTTATTTATAATAAGTATATTATATGTAACGCAAGACTTTAATCTGACACTTTTCCATTAATTTTTAAATTTTAAGAAACTGCTATACTGATATTTTTGAATTTTCTAATGGCCGCGAGATCAAAACTACCCTCAGATTACAGCAAAATCTTACCTTTGGGCCTTTTTAATGAAATCTAAATTTGAGCAGAAATTGTGGTACAGTCGAACCGCGTTATAAGTCCGGCTTGTATCTTTTTCTTTTAACCAGACTCGCGTTAATATGAGAGAGACACTAAGCGGACTTATAACGCGGCTCGACTGTATCTTCAGATTTCAAAGAAAAATTAAATTTTTTCTACGCGAAATTGCTCAATTGTCGGCCAGTGATCTAAATATTATTAGAAATAAGAAACTACTGACGTACTTGCTATTGAAAACCCACTGCCTATACTTCAGACAAAAGTAAGGTAAGTGACCCCTCTATCAGCCACTTGGTCGAAAAATCGATATATTTCCACAATAAGTACGTATTGATACATAAATAGTTTTTTAAAAAAAAGTAAAATTAATCTAGCTTAGATTAAACATACTTTGATTGTTGTAAAAATTTATTTTTTAATTAAAAAAAAATAGTAGTGCGTCAGACGTGATTTCTGGTGGTTTCTTATCAGGGAGGTTAAGTATTCTTGTTTTTTCATTGACCGATTATTAATTAAAAATAACAATAAAAGTCCGATTTTTTTTTTGTAATCTTATTAGCTCGTTTCATAGTAGTTTTAAGAGTTAAAACTTTAATGATTTTTTCCTAATTTATAGTAAAAATAGGGTGGCCGAATATAGATACAAGTAAATTACCTCTGCATGCATTATCGGCCACCTTAGTTTTATTTTTTTTTGAGGTTATTAACATTTATATGCAAAATAGTCAATTTAATTTTTTAATTTCAAAATAAATATACAAATTGATTAAATTATATTTCAAAATAAATATAAATATTCATAATAGATTAAAATAAATTATATACATCCAATCAGCTAAAATTTTATCTAAAAGGTGGCCAATAGAGAGGACAGCTAGGAGGCCGATAGAGGGGACATTAGGAATTGAAGTTATTTTTATTTATTATTAAATTTCTAATAAATATTTTTACATATATTCTTTTTTAATTTGAAGTTAAATGTATACGCTTCAAGTTTCTATCATTGTTTTATACATGAATTGTCTTTTTATACTTTACTTCTTAATTCGAAAAAAAAAATACGCTTAACTAGCCAATAGAGGGGTCACTTACCTTATATGAGATTAAAATTGTTCCATTGCAAAGTCACTAAAAATATGAAATAGGTAAACAAAAATATAAAATATTTGTAATTGCTCATTGATACTAAGATCATCTATTTTTATTTCATCTACTCAATAAATTAAAATTATAAATATATAACAATACATAGTACATAAATATAGATAAAGATAATAATAATAATAATAGTTATATTAATTATTAAGTACCATAAATATTTTGAAACAGACAGAAAACTAAATTTATAAATAATTACTCACGAATATTATTTTTAAATAATTCCAATAATTATTATCGAGTTTATTGTCATCAGGTTTATGATATTATTGTCAAGACATGATAGTCACATAGTAAATACATATATTGATGTATATATATATAATTAGTAAATAGATGCATAGAAAGTTTTTTAATTTAAATAGTTTTTAAAATAAATATTCAAAGATTCTATTATTTGTCGGTTTTTTTTATATGTCATTCACAGCAATGATATAAATTATATATACGTATATATATGTATGATTTAAAAAGCAATTATCGATTACAACTACAATTCAGCCACCACAAATTGTAGTTGTAATATTAGTACTATTATTATTATATATAATAATATATTCTATACAATATTTGCACATCAATTTATCCGTTTTTTATTTCTCCTCCACATTTTTTTTTTTTTTGACACTGAAAAATAATTAGCATGACGAAAAAAATGTATTTGACGACTAAATACAAGTATCAAGTATTTTCTAAGCTACAACAGAAAATATTTTTCCAAAAATCTACAGCAGCCGAAAAAAATGACATAATTTTTTTTTTTATTAAATATTAATATCTATATTTTAAATTATTATTTGATAAATTTTCATTAAGAGAATATTTAAATCTCAAAATGTTTATCTCAAATACAGATCTTTGATTTTTATCGAACTTAAAGCATTCACGCATTTTTTAAATTTTCCTCTCAATTTTTAAAATTCAAAAAATCGACTCGGAAAATTCAAATGCGATTTTTTTTATCGTAATAGTTATAAAGATATGTAAGGGATGATATATAAATTGATAATATGTATTATCAACTGATAATATATATAATAATCATATTTATTATTATTATTTTTTTTTTTAGTTTAAAGACATAAAAGAGTAATTAATATCTATATCTATTAATATGTTATTATATAATTATTATTTAAAATTTAAATAATTTTTGAGAGATTTTACTAATATATCAATATAATTATATCGTTAACCACGTACATGTAAAAATTTTTTCCAACCATTTCATACTCATTTTAATTTTTCATCAAAGAGAACCCGCTCAGTGCCATTACATTTTTACTTAATAATAAAATAAATTATTTCCGACTACAGACAAGTGAATACTATTCGATAGTTTCAAAAATTAAATAAATTAATTAATCAATAATACGTTTGTTATATTTTTGAAATTTTAATTGACGCAAATTTTTAATAAATCTGCACAGAAAAAAAAAATTATCGATTGAAAGCCAATACTTTGATTCAAAAAATTTTGTCGGATAAAGTGGAAACCTCTTCAGACCAAGACAAATTTTCTCGGCTCAAAAAGTCTTGACTTAGCTCCCAAAAACGTTTGTCTTCCAAAATATTTTCTTGTCTCTATATATTTTTTTTCTGTGTAGGCTATTATTTATGTACACTTCAAATAATGAGGTGGTAAATAAAGAGTAGAACCTGATGAAAGTATTGAGCAATTGAAAATAAAAATTGAGCAATTAAAAAAAAATGTTAATAGTGTAATATTTGTAAGTCTAAATATTATTTATGGAAGCGCGATAAAATGCATAATTCAAATAATTGTCATCGGTAGGTGATGATAAGTGTCTTCTGTAACCATTTCGACAATTACCATGTAGATTTTGGTGATGCATGTAGCGGGTTCTCGGTCTTCTCCACGTGTCTAACGACCTAGTCGCCGGGTTGGGGGTGTCGTGGGACGTGGGCCCATCTGGGGAATCCTGCCTGTAATTATTAATACCTCAATTAAAATATTTAAATTCATTAAGTTGAGCATACCAACTAAATAATTAACAAATTTACTTATTTAAATATATGAAAGGTCAACAATTAAATACAATACAACAATATAATAAAAAAATTAATAAATAAATAAGTATTATTATTAAATACTTGATGCTTATAAATTTAAGCGAATTTTTTATAAATTAATGATAAATGCATCTTATCAACTGATGTCTAAATTGTAGGATAAAACAATTAATAAATAACAAAAAGTATACACATCTGCTGATTTGAATTTTTAAAAAAATGTATTGATTTACCACATGAATTTTCCCAACTGAGTTTCTGCATTGCCAGCTTTGGTCTGAACTTACCTCAAGCAGATACAAAGTGTAAATTCAGCAGATGGTACACAGTATTGATTAAAGTATTACGAAAAAAAAATTAAACAATTAATAAAATTTAACAGTAATTAATAATTAAAAATTTTTAAAAGCTTCTAGGTGAATAAAAAACATCCTGATTTGTTACTATAACTAATGGTAATAAGCAGTCTTGTAAACTATTTAAGTAAAAGTATATAGTATTGTTATTTAGGTACTTTTTTTTAGATATTCATATTTAAAAACAAATACTTTTTCAAATTCAATTAGTATTTATTTAAAACTACCAATAATTTTTTTTTTTTTAATACTATTATTTTTATAAACATTAATTAAATATTCTAACATTAATTATTAGTTAGTATCAATTCCCAGAATTAAATAAAAACTATTTCTATAATTTTTTCTTCCCCAGATAAAAAAATTTTAAGCCAAAAAAATACTAAAATTTTTTTTTGGCCGGAAAAAGACCCGGGTTGTGAACACAAGGCCGAAATTTAGCCGACTAAGTTTGAAAATGGCTGAAACTTTGAAAATTTTCAATTCAATATTGAGCCGTTTGCAATTTTTTTATAATTTTATTAAAAAAAAAAAAAAAATGGCTGAAATAGACCGACTCAATTTATCGGCCTGTTTATTAACAGTAATATAAGTTCGGCCAAATGTTTTACCCGAGTCATCTAATGAATTATTCAAGTACTTGATAACATAATATTTAAATACCGAATTTGAAAAGATATTTGTCAGTTATTTATATTTACATTTAAATATTCTTTTGAAAGGTATTTTTTACAAGACTGATAATAAGAAAAAAGTCTAATGATTAATAATAGTAAAAATGTAAGACAGCACATTTTGAACTACGACATTCGACTTACTCCCCATTACTAATTTAAAGATGGGGTACTAAGGGAAAGGAGAGAACGAGAATAAAACAGCCACAGGACATCTACATGTGATATAAATTTTAAAAAATGAGTTTTAAATTAAAGGCGTATAAGAAATTAGCGACGACGCTTGTCTACAGTAGCGGATGATACTCGTGAACTAAAACAGTGAGTAGACCGTATGTTTAGGTTTATCTTTTATGTTTATGAGTGACAAGAATAACGGACTTATAAAAAAATATATGCAATCACACACTTAAACACCTAACTACCGTGTCGACTTTTCAGAAGACGTCGATGGACGTTTTTAAATGGCCAACAGGTTGACGTCGATAGACTTGTTGATAAATACAATAAACAATTGTATTGATTAATTAATTAATTAATTAATTAATGTATTAATTAATTGATTTAGTAACTGTCATTTGACATATAATGGTGAATTAGCTTCTACTTGTTTTCTAGACATCGATAGCGCACAGATCAAGATCAAGATTAAGATTAAGTTTAGATGTGGGTCTTATCACATTTAGTAGATAATAATAATTATTGTATTATGTATATAAGTGGTAATAAAATATGTAGTGGACGAACACGGTATGGAAAGCCTACTGGTCTGACCTGCCGACCAGATATCGCGGAGAGCGCGAAAATCGTGCTGCCCTGAAGGATGGTAGCCAACCGAGACGTGCCAGAGCGCCGATATGTCTCTTACTTGGTTGATACACGTCCTGATAACCCATCAACGTCTGCTTTATTGCTTTATCGTCGTCTGTCCCGTCGTCATTGACGTCACCATTTTCGTGCCGCTCTGAAGTCGCAGTACCTGCTCCTAACATTGCATTTACCAATTTCACCAGGATGATTATTTATTATTTTTAGTCTTGTTCCAATATTTTATTAATATTTAAACAAAATTTTTTTCGGTTGACAATTAAAAAAAAAATAACTAATTAATTAATTAATAAAAAATAACTTACCCATAAATCTTTTCTCGGCAATTGGATAATCAGCGATAAGTGCTTCCATAAAATCATCATAATCTAATACATTGGCGTTTTGCATTACAGGTAATGGGTATTCTTCTGAATAATCAATTTGTCTCTTACTGCGTGATTTATTTTTAGCATCAACTAATTCACTTTCTAAAATACTTTTGTTGTTGTTTTTATTCTTATTTAACTTGAATCCTTTGCTAAATTTATTTAAATCAAAATCATGATTATGAGTATGAAGATCGTCATTGTGTTTTGTCGAATCAATTCGCTGTAAATTATCCAAATCAATGCGCGCTGCTCCCAACTCCTTCTCATTCAACGAGCGACTGTGTCGTGATTGCGGTAGGTTCCAATCGCGAGCTAAAGCTCCAATGTTACGTTTAACGTAATTATAAACTCCGTTTCTTGCTAATGAAGCGATATTTCTTTTGTTGTAGATGTAAGGATACCCGCCGGATTTAACAAGAGCGCCGAGGTAACGTTTGCCCATAGGTAGCATTGAGTCCCGAGCAAGGGTTGCGATGTTACGTTTGCCTTGATAAGAAGGTACGATGTACACCCGTCCGAGAGAGCCGACGTTACGTTTGTAACCCTTTGGGAGTAATCTGTCCCGTGCGAGCATTGCGATGTTACGTTTATCACCGTGTAATGATGACTGTTGAGAATCTCCAGATGCGCTGTTTCTTCGTCCTGATGGCAATGCGTAATCACGAGCCAATGCTGCGACGTTACGTTTAGTACTGTGGAAATCACGTGACAATGATTCGACGTCTATTTCACCATTTGGTAATGTATATTCATTTATTATATCTTCTGCGCTTTTTCCTAATTCTTCAGGTGTATGTCCAACATACATTTTTAGTATTTCATCAGGACTCATACTTGAAAATAAATAAATTGTAATAATTTATTTAGTAAAAGGAATAACAAATTATAGTATTCTCAATTAAGAAAAAAAAATATCAATTTTTGTTAAAAAAAATTTTGAAGAAAATTTTGAAAAAAAAAATTCCAGAAATTATCAAATTGATTGGAAATAATTATGATCTGAAAAAAAATTTCAAGGTATCCTTTAGACTGGTCTATTAAAAAAAAAAATACCTTGATTGACTGCGTTTTTCATCATCATCTTCCCCTTGATAACGATCTTGTATAGAAGCTGGTAAATCATCATTTTTAGCGAGGGTTGCAATGCTCCTTTTTTCCGTTTCGAAATTGACCGCATCATGCTCTGGATTTTCGACCATCCTCTGTGCGCGCTCGATTACACTCAAGTGGGCGCGCATTGTCGGATCACTAAAGATTTCATAGTAAACTTCAGCAGGGAAACATATTTTAGTGTCGTCGCTCGTATCTTCCGAACTCAAAGCCTTCAAATGCATGAAGTCATTCCGCGCGTCTTGTATTATACGCGCGGATCTTGAATATGCTGCTAAGTTTGAACTAACTTCCGGCAACCGAAGAAACGCTAGAAATGTTTTACGTGGCAAACATTGCATATCTTCCTCTTCTTGACATGTTACCTGTAATAAATAAATAAATATAAAATCAAAATTACTATAAAAAATATTGATTTAGCCAAATTTAAATTGACTATATATTCAAATCTTAAAATTTATAAACTCATAATGTATTAAATCGATTAATTAATACTCTTGTCCTGACCGAGATTAATATCATTATTATTTTCCACCTACGGATATACGTATTTAATAATTACCGAGAATTTATACCACAAATAATGGTACAAGATACTCGGAAACTCTCGAAATACAAATAAAAGATTATACAACCACCTGGTTTCAATTAAAAAAGTAAATAACAGATATATGTAGGTGGTTAATTACTACCGAGAAAGCTTTAATTAATAATCGTTTACTTTTTTCATTATGACAGTCCGATGACGTATGACGCGATAAAAAAATATGTGTTTTACCTGAGTCAATAAAAACTTTGCTCGCTATTTTTCTGATACATCGGAAGCTTCATATTATTATTATTTTTATTAATGGGGTATTGATAAAACAAATAGTTTAGGTGTTTTAAAGATTTGTCGGTTAAACAAAGCGGCTTACAACTGTATGACATAGAGAGTACATGGCGATGACATAAACCCAATTAATTGCCCACAACTAATTACTACCCTAATTTTAACCCACGTCACACCCTCTTAGTATTCTCAAAACAAACTCCAGTAAATTTTACACGTTTCAACAGTTCCATTTAAACTCGATTGCTGCTAACTCATGTATCATATATCTCCCGCACAATATATATGTTCGAAAGCGTATGCATGGAATTGTTAATATCTTTGCCGGTCAATGATTTTTATTGTCAGTTAATTTTGTAACGATTTTAAATTCAATGATTTACTTTTGAAAAGGAAAAAAAAATTTGATTATTTAAAATATGTTATCTGATAATAAAGGTAATTTAATTAATTTATAATAGAGTGTCACAAGATAAATGGTACCTTGTCTCATTAAAATATATCACAGTGACCAGACATTTAATTACAGTGTTAAAAAATTATTTATCAAACATTAGTAATAATAAAAATTATATATATTTTTTTTTATTATTATTGCAAAGTAAATATATATGTAAATTTTGTTAAAATGTTAATAAAATGAAAATTAGCTGTCAATTCTAAAAGAAATTAAAATATAAACGAGTTGCATTTGACATTTACACTCAGTGCGTGTGTACACGTTAGTAGAAAGAATTTTTACATGTCCGTTTTTCCAATAAAATAAATTCCAGTGTCAAGCTGTTAAATCTATAGAGTAATAGAGGATATAAAAAGTATAAAAGTATTTTGTTTTATATATTTAACCACCTAGAGGAGTAACTATTTCTTTACTCTCTGGTATTTTATTCTTTACTTTATTGTATATCAGCTGGAATCAGAAAAGAATCGAGAAAAAATCATGGTGGCTTAGTCTGGGAATCAAATCCAGGTCCGCTGAAGAGTAATAGAAGAGAACTTGAGGTCATAATCTAGTTAGTTGGTTAACTCAGTGGTGTAGTTAAGGTTGGCATAACTTATCCCGAGTCAAAAAACAAATTCTAGTTTGGATCTCAGAAATATCAATTCCTTTAATCTTTCATTTACCGCACGATAAATAATACGATATTGGCACTCAAAATCCTCAATGAGAATTATGAGGTCTAAATTCAAACTCTTTATCGGTTTGTAAATACTAATGAAGGTCTCAAAACCCTCACAAAATAAATTACCGTTTTCTGGACTTGGAAAATTTTCGAGTTGAAAAAAAAGAAGAAAATATAAAAATCTAAATGTAAAATAAAATATAATTATTCATTCATAATAATAATAATATTAACAATAATTATTATTATTCGTTTTTATATAGCCCTGAACAAACTTTTAGAAATTCTTAAAAATAATTTTTTTTATCTCAGTTGTAAATCGAATAAAAAAATAGACTCCTAAAAATTGTTTAAAAAATTGAGCCAAGAGTATTTACTTTTTTTTGTACACAAAGTCCGACAAAATAAATATTCCAAAATAATGAGGAATGCAATATCAATTATTTTGTCTTCAACAAAATTTTGTATTTTAATTGAAAAAATCGATTCTGAAGTTCTTTCATGTTCATTATTTTTTTATAGTGAGCATTAAATTTTTCAGCTTGTATATTATTTTTATCAATAAGCATAATTTAATTTATTATACTTCAGAAAAGTTCGGTTTATGACAGCTTGTTACAACTGTTCTTAAAAATTATTTTTGGTCCTCAACTCATAACTGATAAAATTTTTTCCAACTCGTAAAAGAATAGTGCTACATGTGATTATATATTGTCTAATATAATCATAGTATATAAATACAAAATTAGAAAAATGAATGGCATTATTAATAAAAAAAAAAAAATTGAACTAAAAAAAAAAATGTTTGGATACGATTGCTTATTATTTTTTATTCTTATATATATATATATATTATTTTATGAGGATTTTGAGGCCCACGCAAAATTTTTTTAATACCAATTTAGCCCTCAATTATGTAAAATCACCCGTAAGGACAACGTTGAGGCCTAAAATGGAATTACTTTCTACACAGTTCTCAATCTCCAAAGTCCAACTTGTCCCTCAAAAACCTCACGTAGTATTTTGAGGTCTGAACTGGAATTTGTTTTTTGACTCTAATTAGAGCAGTTGACGTAGTATCAGAACACTTAGGTTCGATTCCTAGACTAAACCACTATGATTTTTTCTCGGCTCCTTTCTATTATAAGATTGAATTCACTCACAAAAATTATTATTATTATGCAGTAAATTCACTTTTTCGCATCAATGGTTCTTTAGCTCGTGAATCACTTGACTCGTGACGACGACAAGAAACAATATAAAATATAAAATAGCTTTACGAAATTTCCGACGCAGGCCTACAATATAAATAAGGTATTTTTTATTTAACAATAAATTTTATAAACTGGGTATAAAATATAAAATAGTGCAAGTAGATAAAAAATTGATCAACTTTTATGTCGCCGTTATAAATAATATTATAGCTAATATATAATAAATATGCAGATTGAGAAAATTAAATTTTTTAGATGAATAGAGAATATTCTATGACAGAGCAGATTTTTTTATAACTACTTGATTATATTTGTAGATTATCATTCTCGCGCCATTTAAACTTATATACTTTTATTCATAAAAACTCGATGAAGAGAATAATCTCAGTTTCATGAGAGATTTTTATTGTGTAAAGAATCTATTCAAGTGTAAAATTGAAATTAATCTTTTATATCTAGTTGTATACCTAAATATTTTTTTTTTTATTTATAAATAATAATTTTATAACTAGGAGATTGAAATAAATAAATATTCCTGTAAAAAAATATTAATATCTTCAAAGAGTAAGATTAATTTTTTTTTTAAAATAAAATAAAACTCTGCTTTTACAGAAGATTATAAAATCATGAAGATAAATTTTATAATTGCAAAAGTGGTATCTTTTAAAGAATAAAAGGAAAAAATATATAATAAATATATTGAGCTATTGAATTTCACTAAAACTTATTTTATATAAAATATTATTATTATTTAAATAGTTAATTATTAAAAATTTAATGAAACTATTCTCGAATTGGACCTCTAATTTAATCATAATTAAATAAACTAAATTTATTTGACAAATTAATATTATTAAATTCTCGCACCCGGAAAATAGTTAATTAATAAAATTAAAACTTGTAAATTACGAAACATGTAATAATATTTAAAGGTATTTCTGTCTGCTAATATGCAAGAATGCAAAATTATTTGAACCGTGAGTTTATAATCCCAACCAACGACAATATGCAAACGTACTAATAACGATCAAAATTATCATCAGGACATACAATATATGTATATATATTTTATCTAGTACATATACATACCGAGTACTAGAACGAGGAGTTTAACTCACCCCACGCGCTCTGTTACGGCGGGGGTTTTTCATGATTTATGAAACATCCCGAAAAGCACCGGATCTTTCGAATAAACGGTTAAGCTTCCGCGAATGACGAATCGTTTGTTTCAAGGTTAAATATACACACAGTTCTCATCTACATATACATATATAATATATATATGCAGGTGGTTCGTATGTTGTACCACGAAACACATAAACTAAACATGTAGATGCTTTCACATGAACCATATGTTACAAAATTTAAACATTATAAATGACCTGAATCTTCATGTGACATCCAACTATCATTTGTAAATTTTTTTTATTTATCGAATAACGATTTATAAATTCATATATAAAAAATTTGCTTTCAGTGCTGTTATATTTTATATTTTTACCTTCAGTTTATAGCAAAAAAAAAATTGAGCTGGGGCTTGTATGGAATGTCTATACAAAAAATATAAAAAAATTCTAAGCACTGTAGAATACTAAAAATAATATTTATTTTAAAATTAAACACGAATTGTTAAAAAAATAGTTTACCTGAAAACGAAAAACAACAGTATGACATTGTAAACAGGCGCGCTTTTAATACATAACAGTACGTGAGTGGAATTAATACTCAGAAACTTGTGAAACAAGGTGTTTCATATGTATATGTTACGCACAATTACAAATACTTTTATTGTGAAGGTATACAAGCAATAAAGTATCATTAAATTATTTAAATATTTTTTTTATAGTCATATAAATGAGATCTTTATCAATTTTTTTAGTAATTAACATTTTTTTTAGAGCTTTTGCTATTACCACAGCTATTAATATTAGAACCGCGGTACGAGTAACCATTATTTAATTAATTACTGATCATTGCAATCAATATTTATTTTATCTCTATCTTTAATGCGCAATCTATAATCCATGATCTATTATCTAATAGATTATAATTTATGAAATAATATGTGCTCCATAATTTTCCACAAACATACAAAACGACCGAGCTATTAAATCAACACTCATCTAGTAATTGAAAGTAATTAACGTAGATTTAAAAATTATTTATCATATAACAATTAAATGTTTCCTTCATAAAATCATTATTATAATTTTAAATATGTTTTTTATAAATTTTCATAATGGTTTTTTTTGGTGTGCACCGGAAACACTATGAAAATTTTTCATATATTTTGCACTCTACTTTTTGATATGAACAGATTCTCATTGAATATCCATAAATAAATAAAACGAAAACTCGTTGTCAAATATGACCATGTTAATTTTTTTTTTGTTAAATTTATCGAGTTGTTAAAATTTAATTTTCATATCTATAAAATTGTGTAACTAATTAATGTACACCCACAAGTAATGGTCATGTAAAGACAATTAGCCCAGCAGCAAAAATATAAACTACCAGACCTACACAAAATAAACCGGTGTATGTTCTCGCTATTCCGGTATTAAATTTATCTCGGTGTTAAGTTATATTTTACCTCAATATATATATTAAAGTACTTACACCATAAAAAATTTTGGTGTAAAAATGCCCCTGAAAACTTTACACGGCCTCCTAATGTAAAAAATCCTCGGTATAAATTATGAATTCCTGTAATTTTAATAGGGTGTAATCTACTTTTAATTCACACCCACAAAATTTAACACGACATTTGGTGTAATTTTCACACCATCATTTACATTACACCGAACAAAAAATTTTTTACAGGGTATACTTACACCCTCATCGTCTGATCGAGTTACTTTACTACTCCACATGTGCACCCGTTGGATAACACCGCTACACCGTGAGTTAATTTAACACCACTTTTTTTACAGCGTAATAATTTAAATTTACATTCGCAATTAAAAAACTAATGAATACTAAATTTAATTAAATTTTTAAAAAAAAGTAATGAAAATTCTTAAAGACTTTTAATAAAACCATATTTATTATATTGGCAATATATAAGTGAACGCTCTTGATAAAAGCAACCGCACGTTGTCTATATCCTCATCGCGGAGCATTGTTTACGAAAGTACACTAGCATTTAATGTATATTCAGAAGGAGCTTGCAAGAAAAGCTTTTACCTCACAGTGTCCTTTGTTCGACGAATTGTCAGCCTAGATACTGCTTGTCATTTTCAACGCAGATACGCGCGGTTAAAGTTATATAGATATACACCCACTATATAATCTAATCAAATATCAAATATTAAATTTCATTTTCATAGTAATAAATATATTAATAACTTTATCAAATTATTTTTAATTACTAAACAAACTTACAAACTTTCTTACACCAACAATATTGTTTTTTTCTATTTTTATTTTCAATTATAATTTGATAACCAACAATATAAATTAGCAATTGATGTTTGTCGACTAGTTTATAAAATTAATTGAAAATCGATCATCTAACTATTGGTTTATAATTAACACAATTAATTTATAAAGTTACTGATATAATTTTAGTTAGCGTTTTGTTTTATTTTTAATACAAGAAAAGTTTTTAATTGCTATTGACAATTTTACTTTAAGTGAACTTTATTACGTAATATAATATCAATGATAGGTCGAGATAACGAGAAAATTTTATAGAAGGACATAACATTACCCCGTTACATATAATGTACTGCTCTGTTAATAGGATTACTCAAAAAAATTTAATACTGTATTAACTGGAATATATATGAAGTACCCTGAAATTGTTGGATATTTTTTAAAGAGGATAAACGAGCATACAAAAATGAATAAGTAGTAATTACCCTATAATATAGGACCCGTACTCTGACGTCTTGAGTAATCGGTTTAGTATAAAGTTAAAAAGACTTGAATATTGATTGAACCTTGATTGATAATTTTTTAAATTTATTGAGTTGATTAGTATTGAGGTTACGGGAGACTTAAGCTAAGGGTATTTTCAGACCCCTCCCCTCCACTTTTTAAAAATATTCAATTACTTTCAACTGCTATTCGTTAAAAATTGCAAGTGAATTCGAAATGATTACGGATTTTATTTAAATCCAATGATTGAGAAAAAATCACTACGCATACGAGGTATAAATAGGGTTGTTTTTTTAGAAGAGTGAACTAGATTTAAATTAAATCCGCATTTACTCCGGATTAGATCCGTGTTCACTTGGCAAACTTTTTACAGTATAACTGTATTAAAATTTTGTAATTAATTAAGAAATAATTAAAGCTTAATTAAAAAAAAAAAAACGTAGTTATCGCCGAGATATAGATTTAAAAAAAAATTTTTTACAGTTGACATCAATTGGGAGTCAAACGAAATTTGGAAAATAAGTTTAGTAAAATCATGTGAATTTTATAATTTGAAATTTAAAATTTTGTAAGCTAAAATCTATTTACCAAATTTCGATTAACTCCTAATTGATAACAACTGTAAGTTAAATTCTTTTAATCGATATCTCGGCAAGATTGCGACTACGCTGACTTTTTTTCAATTAATACTGTAACTTTTTTATAATTAATTAATTAATGTTCAATGCGATTATGACAATTGAGTCATTGAACGTTTTTAAATAGTGAGGGATGTTTGAAAATGCCCTTAATAATTACAAGTAATTAATTTATTAACAAGAGTTTATGATAAAGTAAAAGTAATTAACTTTTTTTTGTTTGAAGATTATTAAAGGTTTTCAGTCTTTTTTCGTTAAATTTATTGCTAGATAAAAAACAAAAGTGTACGTATATATTTGAGTTAAATATATAAAACTCTCAGCTCATCAAAGCACTTGGATCGACAGTTTGAAAGACAGGCAACAGGTCTCGACATCAATTGAATTCTTTTTTAGGCGTCTCTACTCTCCAAAGGAAATAAGATTTCATATATATTTATATAACTTTTTTTCTATAAACTTCAAGTTTTATTAACTGCATAATTTTTTATTCCAAATCCTTAACAGCTGATCGAGATTTCTAATTATAAAAAAGTTGTTGAATTTTAAAAATTTAGCGGATGTGATTCCAGATTTACATTACTTGTATGAAATTACAGAAAGAAAATTCCTTTGAAGCTTACATGAGAGTGGAATGCGAAGATTCTCGAGAATTTTCGTTAAAAAAAAAAAACTAAATTGTACAAGTTTGTAATTATTAAAAAAATTTGAATTAAAAATACAAGAGACTAAAATTAGAAATTTTTATAAATTTAAAAAATTCAAAGAATTTAAATTTTTCCAGTAAAAGTTTTTTTTTATTAAATAAATAATAGTGGGAGTGAATGTAAGAAAAATGATGGGTAGTAAAACTGGTGGATTCGTTGTTTGTTCTTATCGACATTTATTTCGGATTGAATTCAATGGAGATTTATTTTCCGAGTGAATTGGACAATACGACGACGAATAAAAAAAATACAATAAAACGGAAAATTTAGGCTGAAAAATAATTTACAGGAAAATCCAGGGCTAAAAATAAGGGGGATCCTTGAGTAAATAACTCAACTATCAATGACGTCAGAACATTTCGGAGTTGTATTAAATCCCTTCAATGTCACCGATAAAAGGATAGATAATCCGTATCCAAACGTTTTCGATAACTCACTGAATATATCAGAGTGTCTTTGCATAAAACATCATATGTTTTTTATCTCAAATATAATTTCATACTAAACGAAATTTAAATTGTTTCAAGTAACTATTTAAATATTTAAACAAAACGAATTTTCGAAATAGCGTTAATTATTAATTAGTTTTAATCAGACGAAAAAAAAATTTAATTAAAAATTATTTAGGTGAAAATTATCCACAATTAGTGATTCTAAATTCCGAGAAATAATTGAATAATAGTTGTTATTAATTATCGGAATTTAAATTGAATTAAAAGTGATACGAGAAATGAAATTTATGATAATTAATAATTAAAATAGTCTGTTATATTTTATAATTTTAAATTGCAACTCAAATGTCATTTGACAGGATGATAACCATTTAAAATATGGAGCTGTCTGATGCAGACGGTGCATATATAACATAACGGCCGCAGAAAACAAGTTACACGTCGATTCAGGTACAAGACACGATTTTAATTACGTCGCACATAAACTTTTGTCTCTGCTTTACATATTTTTATACATACCGAGCTATTAATAATCTTTTGTCGTATTTACATGCAATACTACTAACTAACAATGTTATAAATAAATTCAATTTATACCGTATAAATAACTTTCATTATTTTCGACAAAAAAAAGTACATTTAAAAATTTTTTTAGCAATTAATTATTATTAATAATTAATTACTCAATAAATAAAAATATTAAACTTACCAAAGGTATTTGCAGTTGGTCAACAATAATAGCAAAAAGAATAAGTAATAAACTAGTAAAGTGTCTACTACTCGGCATCGTGATCTTCAGATAAAAAAAAATTCTAAAATTAATTTCTCTTATTTTTTTTTCTTCTTTAGAATTTTAATTTAAGTCTGTACTTTTTTGTGGCAATAAATAATTTTTAAAATTTAAATAAATAAATCTAAACCCGGTGACGTGACTTTCCGAGTGTGAATAGCTCTAGGAGTCCTGTTGGCGCCCTTATATAGTGTGGGGTTTGATACCCGCGCAGGCGTTTGCACTTTATGCCTGTGAATAGTATAAAACGCACACATAATCAGCCATATGGCTAAATATATATAAATATATGAACGTCTCACTCTTTTTTACGCTTTACACAGAACGCAAGAACACTCACGCTTCTCTATTTCAAGCCAATTTCAGTTATAGTGTAGTACAATGAGGAAAAATGAAAAATAAAAAAATTTATTGTAAATGAAACTAAAAATAGAAGTTAAAAAAAGTGGACAATTTAAAGGACTAGCTAGAACTTTATTGCCTGTGCTTTTTAGGATGCTTCTATTTTTGAAATGCATTGTTAATTCTCTCGTTCACCATGTGCGCGTTATTCGCACATAATTGTATTTCCCATAGATAACGGGGGTGTCTATTTCTCTTTTACTTCACTTTCATTCACCTGTGAAGTATAATTAAATTTAATAAATTTCTTTTGTCCTAAAATTACACGAAATGGTCAATAAATAAAATTTTTACATCAATAAATAAATTTAAGTTCAATTGGTGAATAAAAAATATTTTATTTTATGACGAAAATGATTTCATACATTTTATATTCATTAGTTATATAAATATCAACATATTTAAGTTGTAAAAAATGAGGGTGGTCATAAATGTTCAAGTTAAAATTTTAGTTACTAATGATCCTGAAGTTAGCAGACAATTAACAATTTTTGAATTTTTTTTTCAAGTTTAATTTAAAAAAAAAAAAAAATGCATATGTAGGAAATTTAAAAAAGTATAGGTGCAGTTTTTATAAATATTTTTTTTTTTAAATTAGACGTCGGCTAATTTTAGTATCATAGTTATTAATATTGTTAAAAATAAATAAATTATCAGTTATAAATAATTTCATATACGAATGAAGGACCTTACGTTTTAAATATAACTTTTATAAATAGAAATACCATTAAGCGATTGATAAAATTTTTTCAAGAACCCACGGGAGTAAAAAAAGCCAACTAAGTAACAAGATTCTTTTCAGTCATACAATCTACATCGACTCAATTGATCATGTGTTATATTACTGAACCCAAGTCCCTTGTACCTTTTGGGAATATAAAAATGTCATATGTAATTGACAATATATCTCTTTATATATATTTTTTCCTCGGATTTGCGTTACCTAAATAAATAAAAAACAAAAAAAAAAATATATAAAGTATTAAGATATTCGAGTGATCCCTATTCCCCCTCGGTGTCGTTCTAAAAATAGCAACAGGACTCGTGAACGTCAATGAGATCCGAGATTCGTTATTTATTTTAGTCACAAATGTCATAAGTCATCTACAAAATACTTATTTAATTGAAATCCAATCCGAAATTATACCCGCCTTCTAATGATACTCTACTACTTATTAATATCAATAATTAATCAGTCCTATTAATTTATCAGTATTGCGAGTTAGCCCTCGCCAACCCTTCATTAAACAATTAAATATATTTAATAAATATATCAATTAATCATTCAACAATATTAATTACCAAATTTCTTATAAATATCCCAATTAATTTTTTTTCTTTCCATTAATCATTTTTTTTACAATTAAAAAAAAAATTATTGTAAATACACATTGGAGTTTTTATTTGTGGACAATGTAATAAAAAAAACCCGCGTAGTTTATATTATTTAAATAATAATAAAATATACACGCAAGCGCAATTTAAGTGATAAACAATTGCGCAAGTCCGGCCGATAATTTTACCTCGTCGACAACTACCATCACCACATACTTGTCCCTGGTCTGTAACCTGTGTCTTAGCGACACAGTAAAAGTATATTGACATCTACTGACATAAGTACAATTTAATTTATCTATTTGTCTAGACTAATAAAATAAAACTAGTTGTATCAAATTAAATTATTGTATTTATTTATTCTAGGTGGTAGAACAGTGCCGAGAGTTAATTACTATCAGTGTTAAATAAATAGTTAGATTATTTTTTGAGTACTGTAATGTGATAGCATAAAATACGAGAACGAGAGATGCCGGAAAAATATTATTTTGGTACATAATAAAAGGATGACACGTTTTTTGTCAGAGCATACAACCAATTGTCCTTATTGTTATTACTCAAGACGCTTGAACCAGCGTCGACGGTATTTAACAAAAAAATCACCCTCTCATTCAACAGTGGGGTTGAAAAAAAAATCATTTTTTAATTGTTATCATGCTCACAGAAATGGTTCGTCTCTCTTACCAACATCGTGCTTTTTATTGCTATGTTATACTCAGTATTTGGATATTCCTTCTCGTTGCTGGTAATTCATTTACTATATTTTTATTTTAAATACTTAGTACCTCTACAATATATTTATTTACTTAATAGGCATGTACAAATACATCGGGAACAATGAAAACAGTTCTGTTCAAAGTAAACCACTGAGTAGTGATGTACCGGTTCGTGAATTCGCACGACACTTTAAGCCAGATATTAAAAATAAAAGAATATTTAAATTGTGTAATCCACCGGATGACATTAGAAGTGGAGCAGAAGGTAAAAAAAATTTTTAAACAAAAAATTAGTGTGGAACCCGGGTAGAAAAATTTGATCTGTTTTAAATTAAATAAAAACTCAAGTTCCTTATATTTTAATTTTATTTTTCTGCCTTTGATCGTTAGATAAAAGACATTAAAATTTGACGAAAAATTCAAAGACAACTCGTTAAAGTACAGTCTAGTTACACCAAAATCAGATCAAATTTTACGGCCTGGGAATCGAATTGATAATTAATTTAAATTAATTACAGGAAAAATTGATGGAAATTTTACTCTAGAAGGAGTAATTATATTTATCCGACACGGTGATCGCGGACCATTATCACATATACGTAATATCAGTACAGTCAATTGCGCGGGTGACTTTAGTACGGACCCACGTCTCGAAAGTATTTACCAAAATTATCATAATTTTATACTCAATTCGACAGCATACCCGCAGTCTGCTTGGTCCCAATTTCTGGGTCCATTTCACGGGTTTCCTATGCTGCCTAGTAATGTAAGGGAATGTAAAATAGGAGAACTCACGACTCTCGGTATCGGACAATTACTCAAGACTGGATTGATACTCAGAAATGCGTATTACAATAAACTTAATCTCAGTAATAGTACACTGTCATCTAGAGATGTTATTGTCTACAGCACGAGATATCGGAGAACTGTACAAAGTGCCATAGCTCTTCTTTATTCATTTTTGCTTGAGAACGAAGTCTTCCAAAATTTCGGAAAAATTACAATGCGTGAGAGTTCAAGCCTTACTTTTTGTAACACCGATTGTGCGTGTCCGACTGCTGAAAAATTTGTCAAACAATACAACAAGGTAAATATATATTTCCTTATATATTTCCATGCCCTTTCGTTCTTTATTACTCGAAATTATCGTTTTTACAAAAGTTAATTTTTTTCTCAGTGTATAATTCAAATTATACCCACTTTTGAATTTCGGGCGAAAGGGCATAGAAAAATATAAGTCCACACGAAATTAGTAACACGATATACACATATATATTTTCATAAATTAAAGCAATAAATATTAAATTATTATAGGAAACAAACGATCGTTTGAAATCCCATCCAGCAGTAATAGAATTAATAAAACAAGCGTCAAATATTGTATTTGAAATGCCGGATCAAGCGCAAACAAAGCATCCAGACACGCTCAAAGATGCATTGTTAACATATATATGTCATGGATCATCACTTCCATGTGTTAATTACGATAGCCAGCGTATTTGTGTTAAAACAGACCAGGTTACCGGACTGTTTGCTTACATTGAATGGGAATCACGTCTCAATATCAAGAGCTCGAGTCGTCGCAAATACGGACTCTTGAGAGCCTACGGCTTATTGAGAAACGTCGTCTCGCATATGGTACAAATGATTTCTGAATCAAAGCCAAAAATCGTCCTGTTTTCCGGTCACGATAAAACCCTCGAGTACTTAACGAGTGCTCTTGGTATTGTCGTCGATCACGCCATTTCGCCCCACTACGCGTCCCGATTTGTGATTGAAATTTGTCGCGCCAATTCGAAAAATGAAAATCACGTTGCTAATGACTTTTACTTTCGCGTGATCGTAAACGGCAAAGATGTAACGCAGACCATAACATTTTGTAAGAATTCTAATTATTATAGCGCGAGTTACGGTGATAAAAATGATGAGGGTGATTTTTTAAAAAGGGAATACAAACTGTGTCCTATTGAAGCCATCATACGTCAGTTACACGATGATTATTTTCTTCCTTTCAATGCAACTAATTTTAAAGACGCTTGTTTAAATCAATGATTTTGTTTAACTTATTTTTATCTCTGTAAACATGCAGGTAGAATTTTTAATGATGAATAGTTTATGAAAGTTATTTATAGTTTTTAATCAATACACTGTGAGAAAAAATAACTTTTAGAAATATTGTATTTTATTCTTACAAGAAATTGGGCCATTACACTGTAAAAGTCGGGAGTGATTACGGATTTTTATTTGAATCCGGATTCACTCCACTCGGAGGTCCGGAATTTAAAAAAAAATTTTTGTCTGTCAAGAAAATTATTATTGAATTTAAATATGAAATTAATGTAATAATTTTTATTGATTTACAACTTAAGAAAATATTATTTTTACAAAAGTTAATTTTTTTTCAGTATAGCTTTGCATCAAAGTAGAAATTTTTTTTTTTAAATTCTTGTTTTATCTAAAACTACTAAAGATTAAAATTTAAAAAGAATGCACTAGTTATTACGCGCAGGTTCTAATTACTAAATTATAAAAATATCAAAAGCATCGCTTAGATAATTTATTACGTAGATATATATATTAAATACTGTAGGTAAATTTCTTCAACGCCTTAAAAAAAAGAAACAAAACCACAAATCTCTGCTACTATACATTTTCTCTATGATGTTTTATAAAAATGTTGATGGTGAGTGTAGATACTCATTTATATATATTTTATCATACAACTTATTGTAAATATGTATATAATTGCTCGTAAAAGTTTTATTTAATCAAGTCTGATTCACAACACACACGTCTCGTGTACTTGCAGACATAAAACTAGACAAATAATAATTATTTAGAAGTATAACTGAAAGTAAATCGTTTTAATAATTAAACAATTGATAAAAAAACTTTGTAGATTTAGTTTTTCACGAGACTAGGTCTTTAGCGAGAGACAAGTTTTTATCTCAGTACAATTTAAACTAGACTTTAAACAATAAAATACTTCACTACTGTCAATAGATGATCCGTCGAGCTTTTTAAAGCGAAAGAAGACAACGCAATAGTATATTGAGTGACAAGAGATGAAACGAAGCAATTTCAGACCAGGGTGAACTTAGCTGACATCACCCGCAGTTTGAAATCATGTTTTATTCAGAGTTACACACTAGATTTTTCATGATTACCTGCATTGGAACTCAGTTTCAGTATCAGCAGCCAGTTAGAAATAAGTTAATGTCAGATTAATGGTGTCATCAACTATTAAATTGTCATTTGCAATTTATAATTAAGCAGAAACTATAAATACTATTTATTATTCTCACTAATTTTTATAAAATTTAATCACAGTCAGAACTGTCATTTACGTAAACTAAATTAATGCTCTGAAATTACTCATAAACAAATGACAAGTATCAAAGTTTAAATTACGAAAGCCTCCAGTCCGAGCAGAATTAGTATATTACACACCAAGGAAGGAAAGTAGGAATTCCAACCCACGTGTGTAATTGACCAACACGCGGATTGGGACATCTTACATTCCTTCAAGGTGTGTATACAATTTTTCACCATATTTACACTTGAAAGCTTAAATTTTTGCCTCTGTTTAAGGGAAGAATAGCACATGCGCTAATTTTTTATCTTTTGTCTTTCCATAAAAGAAAAGAACAATTCTCTTCCCTCTAAACAGGATGGGAATAATCTAATATAATAGTATATTACATACCTAGGGCAGTAAAATAATAAAAGTCTCAGATTAGATGTAATTGTTGGCCGAAGCTGACAAACATGTGATTTGAGGCTTTTCTTATTTTATTGGCCGAGGTATGTAATACACTATTTCTTCCCAAGGGATGAAACAAATTTGTTTCTGCCTGCTGACTGAAGGCATTCACATTTCACGTGTTTGCTAATATCCATTCGAGGTATTGGATTGAAATTAGCTTCTTTTGATTGGCTGTAGAGACACTAAAACTTTAAGTTTCGATGTTGGAATCATGAAAAAAAAATAGTTATTTAATAAAAAAAAAAAAACCTGGATATCAACGAACATATTATTTTATGCTTATCAATAAATACTCTGTATAATATTTGTTGAATGAAAAAATTTATTTATTTATTCAATTATTTATTAATAAACTTGTTAATCATTTATTTAAACACTAAGGCAACATTTTATTCACAGTTATAAAAAGAAAAGACTCACAATAAATACTGAATATGTACTAACTATTACAAAGGCACTGAGTTACAATTTATCAACATTTTATTATTCATTAATGGTTGTAATTATTAATTATTATAAACATGCAGCTTTTAATCTATCGTTTCTCGTAGTAATATTATATAATAAAAAGAAAAATAAACTTTGGTGATACTTTGCAGATGGAAGAACCGTGTAAATTGTACCAACAATTATGACACTCTTTATACAATCAAAATTTTACACATCACTATTAAATGTTCCAAGTTGTGTTGATTATTTTTTAAAATATAAATTATCAACAATTAAAATTAATTTTTAAAAAACACAATTTAAATGTAAATTTATAAACTTTTGCCTCCTTCACAAGGAAAAATAAAAATTCGTATAAAATGCTTAATTATAAATTAAATTATTAAATATTTTAATTAATTTAAGAAGAAAAAAATAATGAAAGCCATGTTAATGTGTCGCTGAATTATTCGAATCGGCCTCACTCATCGCCAGCCCAAGGATATTTTCGATGTTATTAAATCTTTGGGCGTAATATTCATAATCAATGACTCCGTGACTGCCATTATCAACATTCGCAGAAGAAGTAACTGTGGCTGCAGCACTTGTACTATTTTTCCGAAAATTATTTGCTTGATGAACACGTAGTGCAGGGTATGACTGGTCTGAGTTACTGAGTAATGTGGGCGCTGGTTTTCTTTTACCGCTTCTCCATCTCTGTACCATCCACTTCATACGACGCACGGCAATGACAAGTAATACTGCTGACCTGAAACGCGCTTTGGGACACGTTTTAATAACATTTAGCGTCTGTTCAGATATAAATGAACGTTCAACGGAAGTCAATTTCGCCAGCATCGACCGCGTATTTTCTACCGACACCTGGTAGCCGCCAATAACACAAAGTAAGTAACGTTTTTGGAAAGCCAAAGCCTTTCGTTTACTGTCTACTCGCATGTATTTAGCGTAGAGGCTTTGAAGCTTCGCAACAAGCTGGTGATCATTGCTGGAGGTTACGTTGTCACTGTGCTGTAGCAGAGACTCCAATTCTCTTACTCGTATAACATTCCTTTCAATTTCCTCCCGAGCTCTAATTAATTTATCACACAGAACACCCTTTTCCTGTGAGTATCGAGCGATTTCATTGGTCAACTCGCTGATCTTCTCGACCAATTTAGCTGAGGTATCTTTATCACTCGCCGAAGAATTTTTATCACCGGCCAATGTATCTTGGAGCAATTCTTTTGACAGCTCCAACTCCCTGTGGAATCTAGCTTCTAATTCTCTTCTTAGATCAACAATGACTTCCTTCAAACGCTCGCCTTCTTTTTTAGCAGAGTTCAATTTTTTATGAAGTTCATTTTCATTTTTCCTCAGAGTCATCACCACGTGAGTCAACTGATTTTGCTCGACTTGCGCTCGTTCCAACTGTCTCTTTAATTCTGATGAATCGATTTCCAAATCGCGCATCACCTCCTTGATACTCTTGACTTCGTGTCTCAAACTCTTCAGTTCGGTTTGCTCGTCAGTACGCTGGGCTTGTTTCTTATCATCGGCCTCTAAAATACTGTCCAAACGTTTTTTCAACCACTTCGACTCGTCTCTATGGCTCTTCAACTCTTCTTTAGTGCGTTTCAATTCGACTTCCAGATGTTCCTTTGCACTTTCGACGAGAGTTATCTGACTCAACAAACGTTCCCGCTCCTCTAACTCAATCTCCAGCTGCTTTTCATACCGATTCTTTTCAGCTTCATTTATTTTCAACGTATCCTGCAATTCAATTATCTCTCTGACAGCTTTCTCATATTTTTCAGCCATCATCAGATCGTTCTTTTCGGCTTCCTGTAGTTCAGGAGACGACGAAATATTTGCCGATCTCTCCGGCTCCATAGTATCCTTAAGATTGTTCAATTTAGCCTGCAATAATTTATAATTCTGTCTCACAGTTGATAAATTATCACGCAGCTCTTTTTCAACCTCCAAGGACGTAGTCAATCGTAATCTCAATTCTTTTATAATATCAGCATCCTCCATCTGCATTCTACGCGACTTATTTTTTTCCTTTTGTACTTGCAATTGTAAATCACGTATCACTATTTTTTGTGCTGATAAATCTTCAGCTGATGTTTGATTTTTTTTAAACTCACTATCTAAGTCGGATTTTATTTCCAGTATTCTATTCTCATAATCCATTATTTGTGATTTAAATATATCTTGTTCGATCTCCAGTTCATTTTTTTCATGCATCAATCGTTCATTTAATTTATTTGCTTGTTTTAATTTACGACGAATTTCTGTATACTGCTGCATTATTTTTTCAATATCCTGTTCTACAGGTCTAATTGACATTGAATTACAAGCATGCTCTATTCTCCTACTCATTGCTAATTCTTCCGAGTCATTTTCTATAGCATCCAATATTTTCCTGTCTAAATCAGCAGACAAATTCAGTTCCCGCTGCACCATATCTTCAATATCAGCCCCCTCCGAAGACTGTCTCACAGACTCATCCTTCAAAATTTCCAGCTCGTGCTTCAACTTAGCCACCATTTTAGTCAACTCGTCATTAAACATTCTCTCCTCTTTCAATTTTTTCCTCAACTCAATTACATTTCCAGACTCTTTTATTTTATTCTGAATGGTCTCTAGAGAACGCTGCAGACTTTTGCTATCATCAGTCATTTGCTTTATCACTTTATCCTTTTCCTTAATGTACTCCTGCAGATGATGAATCTCCTGGTCTTTATCAGTCATCGGATAAGTATTAGACAAACTTCCGCGTCTCGCCATTTCTTCTAATCGCTGAATTAATTCATCCCGACTATTTATCCCGTCAGTCAAACGTTTAATATCGCTCTGCTTTTCAATCAAATCCTTACGGCAGCTTTCAAATTTAGTTTTAAAAGTATACAGCTGTTTATTCTCGTTTTCAATTTCGACATTACGAGTTTTTATAGTCTCAATCGTGATGTCTTTTTCAAAAATAATGTCTTTTAAATTCTTCAACTCCTGGATTTTTTCCCGCATTGTTGTTTGAAAAGTTAAATTATCCTCGCTTAGTTTTCTGATGTCTTTTCTCAACGTCTCATTATCATTTTGCAATTCATGCAACAGTTGTTCATTTGATTGTATCTTATCTCTATAAATATCCAACTCTTCATTCCGTATCTTCAGAACATTTTCAATCTCCTCAAAATCTTTACGAATTTTATTTTCCGATTCCTGCGACAATTCATACTGATTTTTATAAAATATTTTATCACGCGTCACCGTATCAATTGATTCCTTAAATTCAGCGCGCAATTCATCAAGACTTTTTTGCAAAGCATCGAGTTCCGACTCGCGTTTACTCAAAGTCGCTGATTTAGCTTGCAATTCTTTGTGAATTGCTTTTAATTGATTTTCTAGATCTTCAATGCACGGTTGTGATAAATTGGACCCCGCTAATACTGATTTTGTCCGTGTCGGAGTTGTTTTATCTGACGTTTTATTCAAAGTATCACCAGATTGTTTATTTTTATTTGCTGATCCTACAGTAGTTCTGTCAGACCGAGTGCTGTTGCCACGTTTAGGTGAAGTAATGTCTCCTTCGCTGTGCACAGACTCGGCTGCTGATAACTGTGGCTGCGAAACGTGCTGAGAGCTGGCAAAACTGTACGGCTGGCTGCTTAATTCAAGCGGTGGAATCCTTAAATCAGATTTGTGTAAATCCATAAAAGGAACTGATGATCCATCGAGTTGATCATTAGGAGAAAATGAACTGGGAACTTTTGCAGACGACATATTTAAAGGTGTATTGTGCAAAACATTTGAATTCTCGCGAATAGCTTCTGCTACCTCCTCACACTCTGAATGTATCGACAATATATCGCTCAAAGTTCTCGCGCTGTTTTTCGGTTCATTCTTAGCGTTGTTACTTTCTTCGAGCTGTTGAGAAGCATAAGCTTCAAACTGCTTTTCTTTCTTGGACAATTGCTCTTTAAGATGATCAATTTCTTCATTTTTATCAGTGAGCATTGACTCAATCAATTGGGGTAATTCTTGCTGTGCGCGTTCTTGAATACTGAGTTTAGATTCAAAAACACGTTTCTCCTGCTCTAAAATTTCTACACGATTTTTCAGCTCATTAATTATCCCGTTTTCAGTTTGGACGACAGTAAGAAGCTCGTCCTGTTTGTCCTGCAGCAATTGGGATGTACGCTCAAGCTGATACTTGACGTCAAGTAACTCATGGTCCTTGTTAGCCAACTCCTGCTCCATTAAATGAACTTTAGTATTCGCTTCGTGCAGCTGTAATTCAAGACGTGATGTGGCTTGTCTCTGGGCAAAAGGTGCACTCTGTTTATACTGCTCCAATCTACCCCGCATTGTTTCTATTTGGAATAATTGCTCTGAATTTGTTTGCTGTAAAATTTCTTGCTCTGCCTGCAACTCCTGTAACATAAAAATAATACGTCATTAAATAAAATTTAAATACGCTTATGGCCGTTGAGTTATAAAAAATAAATAAATAAAACGAACCTCATTTATAATTTTCAATGCAGATAATTGCATATCAAGATCTTTAATCCGTTTGAGGGCAACTTCTTCAGCTCGGGTGTGTTTCAATAATTTTTCTTTAACTTTGAGAAGCTGATCAAGCGGTAGAGTAGGCGGCGCATTGGGATCATCAGGTGTGGGACATCTTGTAGCATCAATTTGATCACGAATAGACACATCTTCACTCGGTTGACTAATACTCAGACTGGAACCGCACATATGAAGTGTCTCCAGTTCTTTAGTTTTTTTATCCAAGTGATTCTGCATGTCTTGTAGCTCGGATTTCATTTGCTTCAAAGCCGTTGAATTTACATTAAAGTGCTCAGTACTTAATTTATGTTTCCTCAATTCTTCTTGCAGATGAGTTATATGATCGGTCTGCGTACTCTCGCCGCCCATTTTCAGCGTCTCTAGCTCTTGGACCAGTTCCTGTTGATGCTGAGTCTGGGAGGAAATTATCTCTTTCATCTGTTCACTCTGGCTTATCAAGTTTCTCTCTATTTCTGTTTTTGATTCTAGCTGAGTCTCCAAACTCACTATAATGTCCCGCAATTCCCATATTTTGTCTACTGCTGACTTCAATTCTTCCTCCACAGCAGATTTTTTGAACTCAAAATCTAATATTGTTTGTGACATCTCACGTATTTGAACCTCCAATCCTTCAACCTGATAAATTTATCATTCATTTTTAAAATATTCATTTTAATTTTAAACTCCATGCTAATAAAATATTAGTTACATAATTTTTAAATATTTTAATAAAAAAAAAAATTCATGAACAATTTCGACCCCGAACGATGGCTACTTTCGCCAGTATTTTATTATTTTATTTCAGGACAACAGATACATCCCAGGTTTCCAAAGGATTAAACTAAGTCCCTAAAATTAAATTGTATGAAAATACTTAACTTTATTAATTAAATTTTAGACAATTAGTCTCTTCTTTGAAGAAGAAACATAAAAAGCTCATGATCAAATAAATGATTAATTAGTATTAAAGTATCCAGTATCCTGATGAAGCAAACGGTAATTTTTACAAACGTAGCAACCATCCGAGGCAATTAAAAAATATATATATTGATTAAAATATAAACTTACATCTTGGCCATCAGATTTTTGAAGCATGGGAATGACCAACGGTGGTTCAGGCGACAGTGAAGACGGCTTTTGTGTGTGTATCAAATAGAAAACCAAGACCACAGTGCATAAAAACGTGTTAATAAAATTAGCAATGTGCGTGTTATAAGCTTCATTGTTAAATAAATAATTATTTTGAGTTGAGCTAAATTGCCTGTATGTTCTATAAATTGGTAAATAAAATTTTTATTAAACAACAATAGAATTAAAAATAAGATAAAAAGTAATTCAATTAAATAATAAAACAAATTATAGAACATACTTGAGCAATTTTACTCGCCTCAGTTATCACAAAAGCATATTTTAATTCTATTAATTTTAATTACCACCACAATAATTTGTAATAAAAAAAATAAATATGTATATATTTTTGTGTCAATGTGCAGTAAAAAAAAACCATTTGTAATGATTGTGTTACATGTGACATGATAAACGATTTAAAATATGTAATTAATAAATCCACCTAGATAATCCTTAATTAAACTTTAGTAAGTTAAAATAATAATATGAGTAAAGCTAATTAACCAAAGTTAATAATGTATATTTAAAAGGTATCATTTAAATGTATAATTTACCTCAGATGTTATACGTAAATCGCGTTCCTTCTCACGTTCACGTTCTTTAATCTGTTCTTGTAATGCTTGTATTTGTCGTGCTGCATCGTCGCGTTCAATCTCACGCTCACTGGCTTGTTCCTCGAGGAACTTGCGAGTTGAACGTAATTGCTTATCCGCCGCTTCGATCTAAATACCCAGATCAAGTGGATAATTAATTATATGAGTTATTTAATATCACTTTAATTTTATTTTATTATTTTTAAAATAACCATTAATAATTATTATAATAACTCGACATGCAAAGCTCGTTTAAAAAATAAATATGCAAAACGTGCTTGTCTATTTTTAAAAATTAAAAATTTTTTAATTCAAATTGACATCAATATGGGGCCGTTTATAAAATACGTTCGCACTTATGGGGCAAGGGATGTCGCTTACTGTGACAAGGAGGGTCGGAGATCTAAGGAAATGTGACATTCGCAGCTTATCAATTTTTTAAATTTTGCTCTAGGTTTTTTAAAATTCAAATTTTATTATTGCAAGTAATAAATTCATTGATATGTAGGTCATATATCATGGGGAGAGGGAGGGATCTATAATTTTTGACGGAACATTGATAAGAAGGCTCGCAAAAAATGTAACAGCGTGCCGAAGGGAGAGGGAAAGTCTAAAAAGGTAAAATTTTGCGTGACGTATTTTATGAACGGCCCTTATTTTTTAATTAAGTTGAAAATATTTTTATGATAAATTATAGATCATGCATAAAAAAGTGAAGACAAGATATTTAGTTAAGTATAGAAATTTTTTTTCATATGAAAGTTATAAAGCGGTTGTTTACATAAATGAATTTTATACTTAAACAAAAGCACGGCTGTAAATAAATATGGTAAATATTAAGCTGTAGATGAGCTCATGATGTAAATATTAATATATATAATTGAATTATTAGTAGTTCAATAATTTACCTTTTGACATCGAACCCTTGAAATGGTTTGGGAAGGAGGGGAGATAAACACCTGCTGGCAATACAATACAATGCTAATGAAATTAGACTTTAATTACTAATAGGAAACATTATGTACTGATTGTTGGCCCCTGACGGAAAAATAAGCGCTGGTACTTTTATAATTAATTGGTACTTTAAACCCTTGGTATTAATTCTATTATTATAAATTTTTTCTAATGTTTACTATGTAAAATCTAAAGCTTTATATGAAGAAAATTTTAAGTTTTAAATGAAGAAAAAAAGATGACAAATGTTCAAAACTGCAATACACATATCAATTATTAATTAAATCACTTCAAATATGCTTCATCCCAACTAACGTCTATCATGTAAAATGCTTAGAAAAAAAAAATAAATAAATAAAATAAAGTATTCATGCAGTGCAGATTTTTTTAAAAGTTTTATTAGCAATTATTGGTACCTGTTGCTGCAAATCTTCTTTTTCTTTTCTAATATCTTCTGATTGTTTGTCGTGATATCTGCATAATTCTTCAATCAGTTGGAGCAAATATGAATTATCACCAGCTCCACTCATGATCGCTTGTCTCGCTACATTTATATTCCATAAAATAATTGTTTAAAATATTCAATAATAATCAACACGTGTAAAAAAATTTCGACAAGTGAAACTTTGAAGCTTGCGACCGATTAGAGCTTCAAGTGTAACTTTTGTAGTTTTGATAGTAAAAAAAATATTTTTTTTACTGAAAATTCGCTCATATAAAATCCTAATTTTTTTTTCTTACTATCAAAATTAAAAAACTACCACTCGAAATTTTAATCGGTCTCAAGTTCAGAAGTTCTACGTCGAACTTTTTTGGAATATTTTTGGAATGAATTTTTTTTACACACGCGTAAGCAGTAGAGTAAAAAAAAAAATAATAAAAATGTATGATATACCTCTTTCATGTAACTGATTAAAATCTGGTACAACAAGTTCTCTTTCTGTATTATCCTGTTCACCGTATCCTTCAGATATTATTTCTTTTCTACTATCAACGGCTATCAATTTTTGCTGGAGATCCATTATTTTAAATTTCAACTGATGCGATTCATCCTGATACTGTTCAATAGTACTCTCAGCTTCAGTAAGTTTAGCATTAAGTTCTTCATTAATTTTAGTTGTCCAAGAAATTTGTTTTGACAGAGTATCAATAACAGAGTCACCGGATGATAAATTAACGTCAAATATTTTTTCACTTTCGCTTTTTAATCTTTCCAAACATTTGTCCAATTCGGCGCGCAATTTAACAGCAATATCATTGTCAGCTTCAATTAAATCAATTATAATATTTGAATCTTTTTTCATAATTGTCGATATCTGACTAGGCAGAGGTGCAAAGTGAACTCGTTTTATTTTCATCGTAGGAGATGCAGATGTAGATGACGGTAAATCGGTTTCTGCTTCACTTATATCTAAATCCGTTTCATCATTTGTTGGATTATTTATATTTGATATCTGTCGTTTCAATACTTGTGTTATTAGTGTATTATTTAATTCTTCCTCACAGCTAACAAAATATTTAATGAGTTCTTGAACTAAACTTTTTAGTGTCGCACAAGTTTTGTATAAATTATCTCGTTGTACAGAATCATTATTACTGCCCGTTAAATTAATATGTTTATTTTGATTATGAGCCTCAATTTCAATAATTAATTTATTAACTTCTTCTTGGTAACGTTCAATTGTTTTGGTTAAATTACGAGAATGTTCTTCCTTCAATTGATTTATTTCATGTAAATGATCTTCCTTCAATTTTTCTATATCACGTCTTGCGTTATTGGTAAATTTATTACGGAGTTCCAGTAATTCTGGCGGCCAATTTTCTTCTGTATAAGATTCGGCGCTCACTAATGCCTGTAATTAAGTAAAAATAATAATTACTTACATAATCAATATAAAATTTAAAAAATAAAAAAAAAAAAAATCTGAAACAATTTTCATTATTAAAAAAAAATAAATGAAAGAAATCGTGCGATTAATAAAATGTTTAGAGACAAGGGTAAAATAATTAAAACAGTTGACATAACAATAAATTTAGTTAAATAAAAATATAGTGATGAGCAGGTGGCAAAGGGCTACCTGAATTTGTTCCTGTAGTGCGTTGACAATGTCGCATTTGGCAAGTGCAATTTGTTCTTCAAGCTGCTGGCTGTAGGCAGCCCTCAGCTCGGTCAACTCGCTATTCTCGACAGCAGCATCCAATTCTGTTTGACAAAGCTGCATGCGCACGTCGGTTACACACGCAGATATTATTGTTAGTTACAAATGAAACATGTGTTGCAAGTTAACGACCACAATATTATTTATTTACAGTAGAATCTGGTTACAAGTTACATCAGACGCTCTAATCACTCTCCCGTAAATTTAATTTTTACCTCCAAGGGCCAGTTTTTAAATTGCGCTGCTTAAGATATAGATATACCAGCAGTAATAATTTAAACCCGGATTAAAAATGAATCCAGTTTTAAAGACTGGCCCTAAAAGTATAGACGGAAAAATTGCTTATGACCAGATTGTACTGTATTTATTCTACTAGAATTTTAGTAATTATTTTATGATTTTTTTTTTAATTAATCATGCTTTATGAGTACAATAAAAAGATCAGATGGCTAATGGGAAATTTCATTCAATTTAAAATTATTTATAATTTAAAAAAGCTATCTTTCATAATTTATTTTCTAATGTTCATCAATTATAAAATCTAGCTTTGAAATAAAAATGTTCAACTTAACAAGATTAATTAATTATATAATAAATTAAATTACCTGATGTACCTGAGTTCCAATTATAGAATTACGATTTAAATCTTCATGTTTACTGTGTACTTGATAATTATCAGCTGTCATTTCATCTTTATAATTATCACCAGCATTATTATTAATATTGACAATACAATCGCCGCCGCCTCCACAATACAAATCATCAGCCATCTCTTCAGCTTCGCTGTCATCAGAGACTTTCTTCGATTGCTGACTGAATACTTCTTCAGAATATTGTTTTTCAATTTGTACACATTTTGCCTCGAAATAAGTTCTCACCTCTTCCATTTCTTCAGCATGACGTTTCTCCATATCAGTTTTTATTTTATCCCAATTATCTCTTGCTTTCAAAAGCTCCATATTTTCTTCTTTTAATTTTTGATTTTCCAGTTCAATATTTTCCGCTCTCACGTGCAAAAAACTTAATTGCTTACCCAAATTACTAAGACTAGAAATTTTATCCGAAGTACTAATACTCTCATCATCGTATTTACAAGAGGACATGGCAAATTTATCACTAGATGGATCTTGATTTGTTTCCAATTGATCGACTAGATCATTACTGGTAGTATTATTATGACTCAATGTCGTCATGAGTGAGTCAGTAAAACGACTGTCATTGACGGCAAGTGTTTGATTTAAACGTTCGCCAACTTCAGCGCAATGTTCCCAAGCTCTCGCAAGTCCACTTTTAGCTTGTTCACATTCACTTTTGTACATCTTAACTTTCTCCATCGCTTTACGGAGTTTATTATCAGCTTCTTCAAGCTCGTGATCTTTCTTCTGAATGGCCAATTTCAACTCCTCAATTTCCTTCTTATAAGACTCGATTTTATTCGAATCATCGCGATTGTCTTGTTGTTTTGACAAAGAATCATTGAGCGATGACGTTTTAGCATCAGGAAAATAAACAGAGCTAGGAAAAGGTTGAGGTACTGTAGCATTTGATTCTTTAATTGTCTTCAATTCAGACATCATTTTATCACATCTATTTTTCATATCTTTGAACTGCTTCTCATAAGATTCTTTTTCCAAATTTGTTTCTTCAAGTTGTTTAGTAATCCTAGAAACTTTGTCTTCAAGACCATGAATTGTATCGACTAATTTTTTCTCCAATGATTCTTTTTCCTCTAATCGTTTTTTTACAATCTCATACTGGATACCCATGTCGTCGATTGTCTGATAAGTTGTGGCATTAACTTCACTAGCAAAACTGGCATTAAAACCACTCATACGTGACAATGATTTATCATATTCATAGCCCTTATAATTTATGACTTTATCTTGTGATTGAGTATTTTCAATTAAGGCTTGTGCTGCCGAAAATCTAGCGCTGATATCATCGTACTGCAATTTAAGAGTTTCATTCTCTCGTTTGAGCGTCTCTACATTTATCAACGCTTCCTCTAAAGATCTCTCAATACTTTCTTTCGAATTTAAAACACTGCTAGCAGCTACATATTTAACAGTCAAATCTTCAACTTGTAATTTGTGTAATTTTATTTGTTCATCAAGCATTTCTTTGTCTTGTTGGCACTGCATCAATTGTCTCTTGACATTATTTAAGTCAGACATAATCAACTGTTCCGATTTCATTCGATTGTCTAATTCCAGCTTGAGATTGTCTACAGTTTTTTTGTAAGTCGACAATTGAGATTGAAAAACATGCAGCTCTTTGGCATGTTTACTCTCAAGTGCTGGTAACTCTGTATTAAACCGTTCAAACAATCCTTTGTATTGCTCTTCATAGCTCTGTTTAATCTGCGTTACTTCAACTTGATGCTTAGCTTCGAGTTCTTTAATTTCCTGCTCATGTTTGCTTTTCTGACTTTCATTTTCAGCTGTAAATTTACCAACAAGTGACGACATATCCTTTTGAACTTTAGCCAATTGTTTGTCATACGTCTTTTGTAGTTCTTCATTCTCGAGAGTAGTCTGATTATATTCTTCCGTATTGACACGAATCTGTTCATTAAGCTGATTTATTTGAACTTTATAGTTATTGATTTCCGTAGTCTGATATTGTTTGTCAACTTCCAATTGATCTATCTGCTTGCGAGACTCAAGTAACTGATAATTTAATTTTTGAATTACTTCTACATGATTATCTAGAGCCTCTTCTAGATCATTTATTTTTTTTTTAATGTCAACTGGTCCATCAATATCACAACGGGGCGCAGCAATAGGATTCAAAGTTGTCAATTGTGATTTTAATGAATCTCTTGCTGCCAGAGCCTGCTCCAGTAACCCAGTCAAGTGATGAATCCAGTCATCACGTTGTTTTATTGCTTCTTCAAACTCCAAAAACTATAAATTTTTAAAAATTCCAATAAGATAAGAGATTCAGTACCTGATCAAAGAACTAGTAGCCAATCAGAGAACTAGTACATCATCAGGGATCTGGTACCCGATTAGAGAATTAGTATTAGTATTTACTAAATTTAACTAAATATAAATATACAAATATATAAAGTGATCGAGTACTAGTTCCCTGATCGGATACTAGGTCTTTTACCTTACAATTAAAATAATCCGCATTACTTAATATCTTCTTTCACTACAGATTATAATACTTACTTTATTTTTGTACACAATTAAAACGTCTTTGTACTGAGTGCTGCTATTATGACTTTGCGATGAATTCGGAGAACCAGCCTCAGCCCTCATGTTTTCAATTTCCGCACTCAATGATTCAATCATAGCCTCTTTACCCTGCATAAGTTCCTTCAACTCTGCTACACGACCAGCCATACCATCAATATCGCCATCACCTTCTCCCTCACTCATACTGATGCTGCTCTGCGTCGTGTCTCTACAAGAGGTATCTTCAAGCATCTAAACCCAACCAAAAAAGAATAAAAACAATTTACTTATTAATAGCTAGTGCTAATCCTATTAATAGAAATACCTTTTAAAAATATACGGCATACAAAATAAATAAATAACTTGTGTCAATAGAATATAATTGGCTTACCACACTGCTTTGTTGATCAACAGACTGTTCAACATTATCATTGAGAACGAAACTTTCATCAGTAGGTTCCTCTATTGAAGAATTAAGATTTCTAAGAGACTCCTTGTATCTGGCCAGCTGAAATTGAAATAAAATCAACTAAATCTTACACTAGCCAAAAACAGATTTTTCATGATACTGAAAGTAGCAGGCATCAGAAAATTTTTAATTTTCATAAGCAAGTCAGTGGTGAATTTTTTCTACAAATATTTGATTTTTAAATTTAAAAGAAATAAATTTTTTAATGTCTGCTGCTTCCAGTATCAATATTTCATATAGAAAAAAAAAATATTTATCAGCTGGCATATGATAAAATTTTTCATGACAATTTGAATTTAAAATTTGAATTATTAAAATACTATTATCCAGTACAAGTACAAGTACCTATTGGTGATTAAAATAACTTGTACTAATTATAAACAATAAAAATAATATTAATTACTGCATACCATTTCTCTGCCGGCCTCCAAGGAACGTCTTTTAGCGCTTTTTTTCTTCTCACCGTCCATTTATTTTAAATAATATTATTAATGTCACTATGATAATTAAAATAATATATAAATCTCTTTTATTTTAAATATAGCTCTTGATTAATTACATTTTACAACGAATTACTTTGATAATGTACTTTGTCAGTGCTCGTTTGTGAAATGCCCAGCCAGCGTTTATGGAAAAAAAAATACGTTGGATTATTTTCATGAAAACATTTTACTCAGCATTATTTTGAACTTCGTCTGCATTATCGACGGTGATATTTGAATTTTTATTTAAATTTAACGCATCTTACCCCTACTTAAATTGATAATTAATACATTTTTTAATTAAATTATATATAATTTTTATTTTTAAGAGTGATGATTAGTTTAATAAATAAAAGTTACTGAAGAAATGTCAAAATCTGACTTTGACAGTTGAACTGCCGCTCATTGTAAACAGTTTCAAGTAAACAAGTAATTGAAAATGTGTCATAAATATTGGCGGGGCTTTACTTTTGCAGAAATGCTACTTTTTTTTACATATTGTACACAAATGTATATTGAATAAAAATATATAAAAAGTTTTCAAGAAAATTGTTTTTTAAAATAAATCGTCTTCCAGAAAATCCAGTTAAATACAAATTTTAAGTTGACGTAAAAACACATTTTTATTACTGTAATTGAATAAATTTTTTTAAATATATTGTTATTGATCAAAGCTAGATCATAACCATCAATAAGAGTTTATACAACTTGTGACATTTATAATATTTTAAAAATGATTAGTATTCTTGACGTTGAAGTCTGTCAAAAAAATGATAGGTATTGTAATTTATTTATTTATTGAGTGTCAATGTAACTGACAGTTGTCAATTTTTTAAATTTTAAATGAATAAATAAAATGAAAGTAGAATTGAAATTTAAAAATGCGTATTTAGATAAATGAAAAATGAGTACGCGCATTTTTTTAAATTTCATTATTTTAATTTATTTATTTAAAATTTATAAGCTGTCTCATATATGCTATATTCGCACTCATATTTAGTTATTTATTTATTTATTTATTGCAGTACATTATCAGCAAATGAAATCGAAGAAATTGTAAAAGAGGAACTAAATAAATTAGATAGTATTGAAGTAGATTTTGTAATTTTAGTTGAAAACTGGTCGAATGAAATAATTAAAAATCATGTAGTATCGATAATATGTTCTTGCACTGGTAAAAAGGTAATGAAAATTATTTTAATTATTTTTTTTTAATAACTATTGGTATCCACATATATTTATAAATTTTATTACAGCTAGAGACAATAAATAAACATGATTATTCATCAATGAGATTTTATATTTATCGTTTAACTGAAGAAGAAGCAGCAACTGAAACGATGCAAAATGACACTGAAGAATTGGCTGTATCGTCTCACTGGATTTTACCTTGTAAAGATTTTCATGGGCTGTGGGAAAATTTGTGCTATGATTCAGATGTCAAAGAAAATGTAAATAATTTTAAATTAGAGTAACGCCATTACCCAGCTCCAAATCAGTAGTCAGTGGCTTCATTTTAAATTATATCTATGTATAGCAGTCTACATATGTGGGCGCGGGTTCGAATCCCACTTTTGACATCGAATTGTAATTACCAGTAACTTATAACTATTTACCACTTACACTGCAATAACAACACAAATTTTAAATAACACCACAATCAATCGGTAAAAGTAAGGCAAGGAAAAGAAGGTTTATGTAGATATAAGATGTTCGCTGTTTAGTTGCCAATATATGACTGACTGACTCAAATCGCGAGTTTATTCAACAAGAAGGTATTTGTTTTCTAAATATTCAAATGTATTAAAAATCAGTTTCACTTCCGTTACAATATTTTGAGCGAATGTTAAAGTATAAGACCGGCTGGCTACTGGTGCTCTTATCCTAAATCAATTAAGTATAATGTTGTAATTAAATATTCTAATCGTAAACGTATTGTATTCTAGCTATTGAAATACGTCGAAACAACAATGATGTTTGCGGATAAAAATGTTAATCCCAATATCATTACTTGGAATAAAGTTGTGTTGTTACATGGCCCGCCTGGAACTGGAAAAACTAGTCTTTGTAAAGCATTAGCACAAAAAGCAGCAATAAGACTCAATCAAAGATTTTCACGAGGTGAATTAGTTGAAATAAACAGTCATAGCTTATTTTCAAAATGGTTTTCCGAGGTACTTTTATTCAAAATTTTTCATGTTATTAATTAATCCCAGCTACTAATTATTTACTACTCATAACCATTAAAATACTTTCTTAGAGTGGTAAACTGGTGATGAAGCTTTTCACCGAGATCAAAGTACTTTTAGACGATCCCGAATCATTAGTTTGTATTCTAATCGATGAAGTTGAATCGCTAGCTCATGCTCGCAAAGCTTGTATAAATGGTACCGAGCCAAGCGACTCAATACGAGTTGTAAATTCATTACTAACTCAGCTTGATCAAATAAAACGGTACAAGAATGTGCTGATAATGACAACAAGCAATGTAACAGAAGCTATTGATTTAGCTTTTGTTGATCGTGCTGATATCAAGCAGTTCATTGGTCATCCAGGAGAAGATGCTATTGCAATGATTTATTATACCTGTCTAAAAGAGCTAGAGAGGGTAAGTATTAGTTACAGTGGCAATTATTTTTTTAGTGATTTATGATCTTTCAATAATAATTATCAATTACAGACCGGTCTATTAAAAGATGACGGAAGTCAGGACAGATCAGTAGATGTCGAGCCATATTTGAAATCAGATCTAGTGCCCACGAGTGTCGGTTTGAGCGGTAGAACTCTGAGAAAAATTCCTTTTTTAGCTCACGCATTACATCTAAGTGGTATTGACCAATGTACAACCTCGGTATTTTTACACGCCATGATGAAAGCCGTAAAAAACTGCAAAACTGAAATTTTAGATCTGTCAGACAATGAACACTCATTAGATAGTCATTTAAAAAAAAATAACGCATGGGGTTCGATATGATACTTGTAATTAGCAAATAAATTTTTTAAATATTTTTAAAATTCTTTTTGAAACAAAACCAGGAATTATCATTTCTCATGTCAATCCACTTTTACTGTCCGTCATCAAAGCTGATTAAATTTAAATTTGAAGGTGGCAAGAAACTGCAATCTATCAGCAACACCCAGAAACTCTTTAAATATCACGAACAAATTTAGTAGAATAAAACAAGTATAGGGTGCAGCAGCATAGTTGAATACAGTACGTTTGAACGTAGTGCATCCCGTCGTCGTCATTGTCGTCAGTAGTATTATTGAGGCGCTAGTGCATGTCGTCTGTTACAACTACAGGGCAGCACAGGCCGAGGCCCTCACAAAATCCACCACGAGAGTTCAAATAACTCTGTCTTACTCAAACACCCGTCTCTTATCATCAGCTAACCTCTTCACACACACATATGAATTTCTTTCTCTCTCTCTGTTCTGGCATCCTTCTCAGTAGTGTCCATACCAAGCCCTGGTAACAAGTCATCTCTCTTGTTACTTACTCTCTTACTCTCTCACTTACAAGAATATCAAAATCCCGACTGCCTGTGTGTACGTGCTCTCCGGTGATGTTGTACCTACGCCATGTTCTCGGGTACGGAGGGTGCTGCTGACAGAATGCACGGTGCTCCAAAGAACAATAATCCGTAATCACGAGAGAGCCCGTGGTCGGTTTGCGTGTAATTAAGGGCGTGTGTAAGTGTACAGCCAGTGATGTCCTAGACTCATAAAATGGTAATATCATATTTTTAAAAATAAAAAACAAAAGGACAGTATAATAAATATACAATAATAATTAAATCTATACTGTGGTATTATATATATTATATATACATTGTAGACATATATTAATATATATATATATGTATATATAGATTGACGACAAGGTATCGCGAGTTTATTGTGTGGGTGAAAGTCATATTGACGGCAAAAGAGTTAAAAGCCTGGTCTGGAGATCTACTGTCGTGTATATATTATATATATAGATATATAGAAAAAGACATATACATATATTATATATGTATATATAAATATAGAGATAGTGTGGATGTGTTATTACGACATTGTGATACAGATAAATAAAGATTAAAGTGAAGAATTAGACAGGCGGATTTGGGCCATGGTGTCGTCGAGGCTCGGGGCTTACGGACAGGCCCCGTGCCGAGGATAAAACGCCAGCCGGAGTTTTAAACAGCGGGGGTTTTCTAGTTGTGCGGAGACAGGTCGCGGCCATTTTTACCACACGATGCGGCAACCGTGCGTGCCCGTTCGGTCCGCCATTCCAAACAATCGGTGTACGTGCCTTCTTCGGGTACATTTTTATCGGAACGCGTACAGCCGATAGGGCCCAGGCCCTGTCCTGAACATCAAGCTCCCGTATATCTGTTGTGATAATCATAATTATTTATTTATTTATTAAATAATTCTCTACGTCAGTTGTCTTTCTTGGGTTTTAGACTTTTTGTTCATTGGGCAAGTCAAGCGCACTGTGGCATGCAGGATTTAATCTAGGTAATATATATACCTATATATATACATACATACATACATATATACATATATACATATGCATCTAGTGAATCAGTGGGAGTGAAATAAACGTATGGATTGAGAGAGAAAAAGACACCGAGCAGTTGAGCAGATAGTGTGAAGTTGAAGTTGAGGTTGTAAAGTCAGTAATTGTGGGAGAGACACCAGTAATCTACTGGGTTATAATATTTTTGGTGACGGTTGTGTAGAGTAAATAAATAATTTAATTGAGGATGTAGTGTGGTTATTGGCAAGTGCCAACGGGTGTTGTATTGTAATAATGGCAATAATATATTTAGAGCAACGATGAGCCTTTGAAAAAGCTGCGTGCGTGCATGAGAACGAATTGTAATTTTACGTGTTCTGTGTTAGTGCTAGAGAAAATAATAGTTATTACTTAACGGAAAAAAAAAAAAACTTTTTTTTATCAGTAATAATAGTTTTTTTAATGGGTATACGGTAACAAAGTATATTCGTGTATATATAGATAAATAGAAAATAAATATTTATATGTATGTACATTGATGTATTATTTGTTATGCATGTGTAATTATTTATTAATATAATATGGAGGTGTGTAATTTTGTGAATGTGTTACAGCTGAAAGATAAGAGGAGAATTTGAGCGACGGAGCGGTGATCCCATTGTCTACAACACACACGACTTGCCGATCGATGTGCACACCGTGGATGTCCTGTATGAGAAATTCAGATACGCCAGAATTTGTTGGAGCAGCAGCAGCAGCAGCAGTGCCAGTACCAGTACCAGAATAATAAGGATACAATAAAAAGGAAACGAGACACAACGTCTTCCTTGCGGTTACTTATTTATATAATAGAAAAAAAAATGATCAAGTGAATACGTTAAAAAAAAATAAAGTAACAAAGAGACATAATAATAATGTACGGGTGTTTAAGATGTGCTGGTGGTTGTTGGTGTTTATACTACCGTCGGTGATTGACGCGTGAAAACGACGGGGGTGTACTCTAGGAGCTGGATCGCCCTGTTGGCGCCGGCTCCTTGTGTGTACCCGACGCGTTATTTATCTCGGGGTGGTGAAACTCGACATGGAGATCGAGGTTAAACAGAGAAATCAGCGTAATAGACGTCGCGAACGTGCCCAGAGAATCCTGGCACAACGTGAGAGTCTTGCCAGTGCTAAGCAACAGCAACAACAAGCTGCGAGGCATCGACCTGACGAGGAAGACAGCCACAGCGGTGAAGACGAGGAGCCTGGTGGCCTTGGTCTTGAGATATCGAGGGGCAATCGACCTCGTGATAATCATCAACGACCACCACGCCCGCCCAGGCCACCCAGGCCCAGGAAGAAGTCCTCCCTAGCCGGGGCCAACGCGAAGGAACCACCCTTCGAGGAGGACATTATCGACGGATTTGCCATACTCGCTTTCCGTACTTACGAGGACCTCGAGGTATTGTTCAATTGTTTTTTATTTTAAAACTATTATCTTTTTTGTCCGTGCTCCAACGAACATACATGTACTCCACTGCATTTATTGTCCTTTAGACTTAATCCCCGTCAACTTTTTTTAGCTCTTTTTTTATTCAATCATCACCAGCATACTTGTCATGTTGACTGCCGACGACACTCTTAATCGTATTTCTTTAAACATTTTTTATTTTTTATTGTCGTACTTGCCGACTCAACGGATTCATCAATTAGCGTACAATTGTCATAGTACTCATAACTCGTGCCAAGTAATTTTTGGCACAGACTCATATGTCGTAACATAAAACTGAAGACTTTCTCCTCTTTGTCTCGTGTGACGTTACAAATTGTTTTAAAACTTCATCCTTATATTTTATTTATTTATTTATTTTTTTAAATTTCCCACTGCCAAAACATCGAGATTAACTTGCTCACATTTAATTTATTGCTGTCGATAAAACCACATCAATTTAAACGAACAAACAATCCATTCAACTTATTCCCATTCAATACATACTACAGCACTACAACTGGTACTGTACCACCAGCAGAGTCTGTTGATAGTCAGGTTGGCTTGAATTTGTGTATTCGAGGATGTAAAAATAAAACAAAGGAAATCCTGTTGTCGAGTCAATATTTCCTCTCCACCTGTTAAGCAAAAATGTAATTTATCTTCTTACAATTTTCATCTCTCTCTCCCATTATTCATTTCAATATTCAAACTAAACTATTTTCATATTAAATACTTTCACTCTTTACTTATTTACTCACTCACTCACTTATTTACTTACTTACCTACTTTTATCATCTCTCGCTGAATGAATTATTTCGTCATCTCATTGTAATAATACACATTTTAATTTACGTCTAATAAACAACGAGGTCTCAATAATAATAATGATGAATAAATTTACAATTGTGACACGTTTCTCAGATAATAATCTTCCAACGTCTATCATTAACTTGTACGGCAATTAAACTTCAGTCCGTGCTATAGACACAGCCACTGAGTACAGTAGTATTATATTATATTATATTATCATAATATAAGTTGCAATGAACACGACATGCGGTACGAGTAGTGAGACAAAAAGATGATAGAATAAAATCTAATGTAACTTGATATAATACAACATAACAACAAATCAAAAGAGATAATACAATTATATACTCATCATCCACATTTCTGAGATTGCGGTGACAGAAACTATTTTCTCTGATTCTATCGGTGAAACTTTGCTCAATAATTTTTCTTTCTCTATCAGTAGTTGCTGTAACCAGCAACAGCAGCAGCTAAACCAGCAATGTACCCCAAAGATTCCGAGACAACTGGTTATCGGTTATATTTTTCTCTTTACCTTTTTTTTTCTTCTCATTCTTTTTCACACAAACATACACACGTACATACAACATATATACGTGTACTATACCTATACCTATTCTGAAGACACATTCCTTGTGCGATGCTTCTTCTCTTCCAACAAACTTTTTTTTATTTATCATTGTATATATATGTGTATGTACAACTTTGCTTTTCTCCCATGTCTCCTTTTCGCATTTTCCGACTTACTGAAAATACATAACATAGAAAAGCACAAAGTCTTTTTACGCTACTCCAAGACAGATGATCTTTTATTTTATATATTAGTTATCGTATATTTTTTTCATGTTATTTTCTTATTCTTTTATCGTGATTAAATTCAAATTTATATTACAACTACTTTATTTTTATTGATAATCTATTTATCTCTTTATAACTACAAATATTATTATCATCATCATCCTCATCATAAAAATAATAATAATAATAATAATTTTGTTTATATTTACGTTTACTTTTCTATTTGAATAACAGTATACTGAGATTTAAAAAATAAATAAAAAGCATGTTTTAATTATAAATCACGGGTGTTGACACGTGTAAAGTAATTTGTAAATTATTTGATTAGTGGTTTTAAAGGAGAACGTTAAAATGAGAACATGTATTCATTTTCTCTTTTTTTTTATTTTAATTTTATTTTCTATAGCACGTCATTAGTAAAGTTGAGATAAAGATTACAGAAGAAAAAAAAAGTTGTTGTGAAAGCCATTAAAATGACATTCCAAAATATTTTAATAGATTAAATGCTACAATAAATTTAATAATCTAGGCAACACGGCTCTTTACAGCTCTGTCATTTTCAATAAAATAAAATAAAAAAAAAAATTAAAAGAAGTTGAACTCTTTGAAACCAGGATTCACGTTTTAAATCCCCTTGTGAATTATTCACTTTACCAGTGTGTAAGATCAGTTAAACTCGCATACCACATTATTATAATATTATCTATTTATGTTGACACTACATATCATTAAAATTATTATTATTATTATTATTATTATTATTATTATAATATTACGTACGTATTTATTTAGCTAAATTTGATAATTCAATTATAAAAATAAACAAGTCGACATTAATTTAAGTTGTACAATACATTTAGTACATAATAAAATAACAGTAAACATGTGATAATTGAATAATTAAGTGATTGATATAATTCGGTTATAAATGATAAATTATTGTATTCTTGTCGTGTCGTTTGTCTCTGACAAGTGTATAAATAAACAGTTTACGGAAAAAAATGATAATATATGGATGTATATTATATATATACAGACATGATACACGACAAATTTAGTCAGTATATCGCGTGATCCAAAGTTGACACTGACATTCCACAATAGTCTCTTTTGTACTCCGAGTATTGACTTGCTACAGCCAGTTTAATTCCCTCGATTAATCCTGATCGGATATCAGTTATTAACTTATGCTCGTGAATGATACAAATATCGAATATGTATATTAATAATAATAATAATATACATACATACATCCATAAATGCAAATTTATATTAATACGCGTGTTAAATGCTAATTCATAACGCATGCTAATTTATTTGACTGTTAATACAAAAATATAAAAGAGTAAACGTTTTTACAACCCTCACCTCTACTCTACGGTAATTATCATTTTTTTCCATTTTTTTATTATTTATCTCTTCATTCATTTTACGTCTGAATTTTTATTATATCCTCTTTCTTCATCTCTCTAATCACATTTACCCTCGTCCAATCTGCTCGCAATCAATCGATCCAAATTATCCGTGGTTATTGAATTTTTTTAAATACTTTTTTTTTACCAACCTTTTGCTTCAATTCATTTTCGCTCATTATGTAAATCTCGGTAAATATAAGGTAAAATTATTAACTTATTTTATTTATTATTATAATACTTTTTTTTTCTCTTTCATGATTACAATTTTATTTTTAATTAACCTCTGATCTTTGATACACATCAGCTTTTGCATTATGTATACACGTATGATGTGTAATATCAAAAGCAGCTTAAGTTCTCACAGTTAATATGTGATTCTTTGCGTTATAATATTACCAAGATTAATTGAAACCGCACGTACAAGACAAATTGTTTGCGTTTATTTGATTTCACCTGTATGTCGACACGTTTAAAAACAATAGTAATATTAATACAAATAGAATTTTAAAAACCAGCTGTATTTATTTTAATATATATACTTGTCATATCGGATTTTAAGTGTGTACATACATATATATATATAATCAAACTATCAATACATTACCTTATCAGTTATCACATGTTTTTTTTTTTTTTTTTTTTTTCATATTTTAAATTAGCTTATCTTTTTATGTATAATATTATCTTTGAATTTAATTAATTACCAGGAGACGTAAAGCATTAGTTAATTAATCTTGTTTCGATAGATTAATAGCTTATGCTTAGCATAAATAAATAAAAAAAAAAAATAGTAGTGAGATCCTTTTATTACTAATTGTACAATTAACTTATTAATTTTTTTTTTTTTTAGTAATTGAAATTGGAGGTTGCTCCAAAACTAAATATTACGTACAGTTTATATAATTACGTGGTATCTTATCGAAAAAAATATATTACATATAGTTATGAGTTCTATTTTTGCTGGGACAAAAAAATTAAGCTTATCAATGTTAAGTATTTTAGTATGTTCCTTAAGCTATTATTCACTTTTAAATGTTGACTATAATTTATTTTATTATTTTTATCTTTAACATTGAAAATTTATATCTATTAGAATGAAACTAAAATTTTAAAATAACCAACTACTTCTTTTATTGGAGGATCAGTTGAACTGGTAGTGAAATTAAATATTGATTCTTATTCACATTTAATACTCAATTATATCAATCAGTTTTACGAGAATACTCGGACATTTAAATTAAAACTTTAATTTAAAATTCGATACTATATTATTTAAAAGACTTTTTCTTTCTATTGAAAAATATATATTCAAATGTATAAAAAAAGTTACTCCATTCTATTTTAATATTATCGATTGACAAAAAATTATTTAAAATTTTTATAAATTATTTTTCTTCATTTTATTTCCCAATTTGACGATAATTAGCAATCAATAATCATTTAATTGCCTTACCATTAAAAAGTACTAAAACAATTTTTTTAATAGTTGTTTTTATGTCATTGATAAATTTGTAAACTCATTATATACATTTTTGGTAAATATATAGATATATTTTTCATCATAAGTTAATAGAAAAAAAAACTTATTAACGTTTCGAGTACTTAAAAGATAACGAAGCATATAAAATGTCTAAAATCATATCATACATTCCTACAAATAAAATATGTACGTATAAAATGATGAAAGAATCGTTTTACATTTTCGAAAATTCATTTTTATTTTTCATCATCTTTTATATCTTATTCTAATTCTCTATTCCATCTGTCTTTATTACTAATATCATTTTTTTTTCTTGAGCTGTTCTTTCATTCTATAGCAATCAGTATAAGTACGGATTCTCGGCATAACAGTATGCGAAATTGCTTCGTCGCGTGCTTGAATCACGGATGGCTTCTTCTCTCAATGTCGGATTATCTCAGTTTTACTATATTAAGACTTACCCCCTCCGGATAGAGAGTAAATACAGCGACTTTGTATAAGGATAAACATGATTATTTTAGTTTTACCCGTGTAGTTATAAAGGACTCATCTCCATCACATTGTTTTTAATGCCTTCGTCCTCACTGCATATTTACCACATTTTCATACTTACCATTACAACCCAATATACCATTTATACATCTATATTTCATCTTATTTTTCTCTTTATTTTATACACCTTCTTACCTTTCTTCTTTCCTTCTCTCATCATAATGTATTTCTGTACAACTTACTACTCTAAGTACTCTCGTGGCTTTCGTTTATATTATACGGGAATGGAACATAACACTCAAGGCGACCGAGACCCAGTGTAATGCCTCCTCGCGTGGTTGCAATTGCAAAAGAGTTACCTCAAAGTCGTTGTCGACGCGGTTGCAACTACTGTAATCGGGCAAATTTATCCGTACATATATACTGCCATACATATAAAACTTTTCTCCACATAAATTACACAACACACATATATACATACATATAATAATATAATGGATAATTTGTCGACGTTCTAGTTTATCAAACATCTCAACTTATTTGCTTTACTCGCTTCATTATCCACTCAAGTTGATTGCGTGTTTAAAACCGCTAATAAAAAAAATCTTATTATCCAAAATAAAATGAAATAAAATAAATGAATAACTAAATAAATTAAATAAATCACACCAATGTACATTTAAGTTGACAAGTTAATTAAACCATAATTTATACTCATTAATATTAATTAACAAACCGTTAAAAAAGTTACAAATTATATACCATCTAGTCGGAATAATAATAATGATAATAAAAATATAAATCAATAAAAAACAACGTCAATAATTGCATAAATTAGCAGTCAATCAAGAGTATAGCCAGTGGGCATGGTATTTGTGCGGGCAAATCAACGATATTATAGTCAATGATTTATTATAAATACATGAAGCTGAATTATAATGAAATCAATTAACTGCAAATCGACGCATGAAATTGTTTATGGAAAAGCCACAGTGGCAATTGTATAACACCTATATTTCATTTTATTTCAATATGTTATGTATACATCGATGTACATATTCATGCATTTATAGGAATATATATATGTATGGATGTGCTTTTTCCTCTTGTTTCATGCCATAGCATGCGCATGCATACATATACTGGGTTGCCGATGACATAACAGAACGCGTTTAGTCTCACGTCGACGATGAGCGATTAAACGCGTCGACGTAGTATCTGTGTCGTATATATAATATATATATATATGTGAATAAATCTCATCCGCGGTTAGATGATGTGCAACTGCGCGTATGTAAAAGAGACTCCTGATTAGAGCACATGAACATGTGGAAACATATATATGTATATAATATTAGTACTAGTTTTAACTACTGTACACATAGATCATACATACATGTGAGGTAAAGTAGTAAATGCGTGCGCATTTGGCAGTAGCGAACGCGCGCGCGTCATATAAAATCAACGTGGCAACGTCGCGGGTTCACTATACATGTGTACATGTAAAAGAGAAAAAGACAGAAGTTTTAGATATTTATATATGTATGTATGTATGTGTGTATAGCAGAAGAAATAAAAGAGAGGGCTAAACTTGACGGTGTATTAGTAGTGTAGTATTATATCAAGTATAGAGAGAGAAACTAAAGCGCTCTTGTTGGTTCCACGACCTACGATTTGCCCACGGGATTCTCCTCTTTGTCTTATCCTTCCATTCGTTTTATATATTTTTCAATGAGCAGTTGAGATTTAAGTTGGTGGAACGGACGTCGTCGTCGCCGCCGCCGCCGGTTTATAAGCGATCTACTACACCTCCAGTGCTCTTTAAATCTACCGGTTTTTCTTTCCTTTCTGCCTTTCTCGAGGTATTCAACCTGGTACTCATATTGTAGACAATATATATATGTATAGTAGTCTGTATGGTAGTAGTTAGTGTTGTTGTTGTAGTTGTGGAATAGGTACACAACCCCTGGTCTATTTTATTTACGCTTACATAGATGAATTCTTTAGCCAACAAATATATAATTTGGAGTATAATATATAAGAGAGTTTACGGAAAAGGTTCTCCTTGCCATTGTCCTCGACCTCTTTTTCTCTACTCGATTTCGCCTCTTTATATTTTCTTTTCTGCTGCTGCTGGTGTTGTTGCTGTTGCTTCTACTGGTTAGTTGACTATGGCGAGAAACGAATGCAAGAAAGCAGTAGCCGACGCATGTACAGTTTGCACACGTGCGCAGGTGGAAGAGAGAATATATATATATATATATATCAGCTTGCACCGGCGTACTCGGGAGTTTTTACCCTCAGTCGTACAGCGGCACTGGAATGGCTTTTCTTTCTTTCCCTTGACAAGCAAACCAGAGTATAGTAACTAAGCAATATCAGGGAGCCGGACGACGACGAGAACGATGATGATGACGACCACGATCACGTCGACAACGACGAGAATGTGGGAGACAAGAGGTTTAGAGTAGTATTGTAGCGTAGAGTAGAGTGAAATCGACTCCTTGCCTGGTTCTTTCTCTACTTGTTTCTCTCTCACACATACCAGCCGCCCTCTTTCCTCCTCCCCGGGCATATCCAGCTGGCCCGACGCCGTAAGGCCTTGTCGCTCGGCTGTTTGTTCGGTCAATGTCTTCTACTTGCATCTTTTTCGCACTCTTAACACCCTAAACTACAAGCATCTCCCTCGTATCGTCGACAATCCCTACCACCAATACCAATACCACCACCATCATCATCACCATACCATCACTACCGCTACCTCTTATATTATATACCCCTACACCGCGATTTCCCTCTCTCAGAGCATAAAAACCTCTCCCTCCTCTTGGGTACACGTCGAGTCGCGACTTGCCAATTTCTATCCCCTCGTTCCTCCGCCTTCCGTTTTCGCCGTGTATACTCGCGCTCCTCAGTGTTCCCCACTACCCCCGTCGCGCTGCACATCTCGTGTACGATATATCCACACCACGGTTCTCGTGCTCAGCTCGTGTGCTCTCACTCTGTGTGCCCTCCTGCTTTGCTTACACAAGTAACTCTCGCGCTTTCTCGTCACCATCGCCGCCGTCATCGTTGTCGTTGTCGTCGTCATCATCGTACCCGTGAGCGTCCAATAGTTTATTGTTGTGGTAGTTGTTGCTGCTGTTACCTACTCATTGGCCTAAAACACATTGTCGTCTTGTTGCCGTTGACATCCACGTTGTGTTCGTATACTTGTAATACCGCGTTAAACTAAACTCCTATACGCTGTTGCGCGGTTTTATTTCTTCATCATCTAACAACTACAGTATCATACATCGCGTCTCCTTTTTGTATCGTTATCGTGTAACGTTGCCGCCATATAAAATTATACATACCTATTTTATATTAATATATATTTTTTATAAATACATAAGTATATCTGTATATATATGTAACTACCTCGCGAGTTGCCACAACTGCTCTTTTTCGTCACGGCCATTCCCTCTCTCTTGTATATTCGCGCCACACGGTTCTTCTCACACACATACACACACACTCGCACACATACCACACACATCATCATAATATCCTACATAATTCGTAGACTATTATTACATACATGATATTTTCAATTTCTCCATCAGTTTATTACTAATTCTATTTTTATATCAACCACACACGCAGCAATACCAACTGAAACCTTGTCGTCCTTTCATCACCCAACATTTTCATACTTAAACTACTTGTACATTTACCTCTGTTGCCGCCACCGCCTCCTCCTTCGCTTCTTCCTCCTCATTCGCCTCCACCTACTTCTTGTTCTTCGTCTTTCTACCTCTTCCTCTACCTTATTCCACTTGTGTTCCTCTCCATCGTCTGCTCAATTCTCAGCTACTCGCGGTGAGTCCACATATACACACTACAGTAAGTCGTCGTCGCGGTTTTTGCTCGCGAGATAAAGCAAGAAAGAAACATTAAGAGAGAGACTCTTGTGTGTATGTTTATGTGTGATCCAGTTTGAACGTCAGAAGACTCGCGAGAAGAAGTAAAGTAAGAGACGCACACGGCGCGGTGGCTCATGCGCTCGCGGAATTGCCAGTAGCAACGTACGATATTCGAACCAAAGATCATTTCTTTTATTTTATTATACTTTTTTATTGTGTGTGCTCTGTTGTTTTATTTTATTTTTACTACTCCGTTTCATTTTATTTTCATTTTTTGTTTATTTTGTAAACGTGTATCCCGACGAGTAAAGTCGCCAACGAAAAACCGGATTTTATAAATACTTGAATCAAATCAAAAACTTATTTATCTTTACACAAAAACATAGATATATATACATTATTTTACGTACACATACGAAGCCGGGACCAATGTATATGTGATAATATAACGATAATTGTACAGTGCAACATTGTTTGTGTAATAACGACTTTACGATAATTGACTTTATATAATTACATTATTATTTTACTTATTGTTTTTTTCATTATCTTATTACTTTATTTATTGGTGTGCTATTTATCTGGTGAGATGATATTTAATTGTCTACTAAAAACCTTGAGTTTGTATGTGTATATGAGGAAACGATAATTGATAGTTTTTTTTTATATATATATTTTTTTGTATTTTATCTCTTATTTTTTTATATATTTTTCAGAGTGCAATAAAGTTAGCTGGTAAAAATAATGTGAAGAAACTCCACTCACTGCTGTCGATAGTTGAGGAAAAACCAAAGGTGGATACCGGTCAGAATAATCGGCACAACGATCATCACATAAAAAATCATTTTAAACACAATCATTATACGAATAATTCCATACTGACACCTTCTACCCTCAACCAGGTATATATTAATTTATATTACACATTAAAGTAGCGTTGGTTAGTTAATAAAAATAATGAATGTGCTAAAAAGACATTTATATCACTTTATTTAAATCAGTGAATGACTTAGGCATTATAAAGTCTTTATCTATTTTATGTACTTATGAATGGAATTGTCTTTCAGGGCCTCGATGCAGGTACGAGTGACGATAGCGGACGAGCGTCGGAACAATTGCATGGCCCTGGTATACCAAGGGACTGCCAGGACGCTGACAGTTCCAGGGACCATCTCAGCGATGTAAGTCACGTGCATATTCACAGCATTATTTTTTAATTTTAAATGATAATACTGTAAACAATACGTAATTTTTAAGATGATTTAACTTTTTTATCAGTCGTGACGAGTCACGTTATGATTATTATTATTCTAATCTACAATATTTTATACGTTCGACGTAGTTTGTTTTTCATTTAAAATCTTTTAAAACGAAGTGATTCACACAATTTAATTTTAAGTTGAACTTTAATGAGTAAGGTCTAAAGTAATTTAATAAAATGAACGCAGAAAACTTTTTATTAATTTTTAATGTCTAGTTTTGATTAGTCGTAAAAAATGTTACTTAATAAACATATTGTTTACAGTGAGATAATAAAAAATAATAATAATTAATTGATTTAACTACCGTGCAATTAAATAATATACAGTAATGAATATTTCTTTTTATATTTTTTTTTTCTAATTATCATCATAATTTAGCTGAATAATATTTACTAACGTAATACATTTGTTTATAGGCTAGCAGCCATTGCAGTTCGGGTAAAGGTTATATCGTAAGTAAAATAAATTATTATCATTATTAATAATGATATCTTTGATAGTAAATCTTGATGAGAATCACAAAATTATGTACACTTAATGCTAATGACATGTTTTATCAATATCCTGTTGCAGTGTGATAGTGAAGGAGAAGACGATAAGGTGCGTTTAATATCATTACTACTATTAACTATTTATCTCCATTAAACTAATGCCACTCAAATCATTAAAATTTTATTTTTATTTAGTGTATTCTATATATAATCTGTATTTATCTGTAAATATCTAGGGCTCGGATGCAGAATCGATACTCTTTGAATCTTCAACCCCACCTCTCCCACGTAAATGTAAGTAAATTTAACTTCTACTAGACTAGACACAAAATCATTTAATCGTAAAATTCGTTAAATTAATTAAAATGTGATGAATAATAAAATTATATTTTCCTGTCGTTGCTAGACGAGTTGCCATCTTCATCGCCGCACGTATTGCCGCCGGCAAACGGCGCTGGGGGTTCACCTCCAGACACCGGTGGACAAATTTCGAATCCCGCTACGGATGCCCCGGCACCCATACCACCCCCTGTGCCTGCCTCAGCACCAGTACCAACGGCGCCGAGTCCGCCCAGTCCAACGTTGCCCCCACACATATCCCAACCACCCGTAAGTAATATATTTTATTCTACATCTCGCGTAATCTAATGTTCATTAAATTAATTAATTAATAACCAACAAGATTAAAAATATATTTTCACCAGTCTAGACAATTAAATAAATAAACACAATAATTAATTAAAACTTTTTAATATCCACAGATGACTAGTCCTTTGGCAGCGAACCCTCGTGCAATAGCTCCGCAACAGCGGCCAGCATCCCCAGCTCTTCCGCCGCCTTCATTGCCACAACAGCCTCATACCACGATACCACCAGCGTTACATCCACCAAATGTACCACTTGTCTCGTCGAGTCATACAACAACTAGTCCAGCAGTTGCTAGTCTCGGCGTGACACCAGCAGCACCTTCAAATGGTGCTGCAACAACTACCAGTTATCCACCACCGCTGCCAATGGCTGCGTATCCACAGACACAGCCGTCTTATCCACCTCTTTACACTCCTTATGCCGCACTTAATCATAGTCCTTATTTACCACCTGCAGTATCGTCACCTTCGCATTCAGCGTCATCGCGAACCGACGTGGTAATTATTTTCTCTCTATCATTCAATCATAGTCATTATCATCCTCATTCATGGTAAATTATCTGTATCAATTGACTGGTCTAATAAAAAAATATTACAGAGAGCTAGTCGAGCATCACCGTGCACCAATATTACCAAACCGACCATAGGAAACACCACGACTAATCACAACAGCACAACTCCTCTCAGCGCTGCTACCACGACTTGTGTATCTACAATAACAAATACAGTTACCACCGCCAATACGATTGCTCACAGGGACATTGTGGCATGCAGCCTTGCCGGAAGGAATAATAATAATAATTCACCCCGAGGTCACAGTCCTAATCGTGAACGTGATAGTTACAGGTAATTGTCCTAAAAACGACAAAATTATTTGTCTCAATTTTTTTTTTCTTCAGTAAAATTAACAAATAAGTTTATAGAATTAAATGTAAAAAAAGTATTGATACTTAGTCGCTTGGCTGATATTTATTTTTTATAATAAAAAAAAAAACAAGTATTGACTGTTACAAATGAAAATATTAACCGTTGCAGCAGTAACGTGAGTACGTTAAGCCGTAGCAGTATAACGCCTGTAAGTGTGCCAAACACCTCCTCCCCAGCCAATTCTAGTCTACCCGCTTACTCAAAGGCTCAAGGATGGATCAGGTAAGATTAATACTCGACACTGCAATAAATCCTACCACTTAAAATGTGGTAGTTATTTATACTGTTATTACTTACTGCTATCTTTGTTATTTGTATTGATATATAATCTCAGTATCACTTTATTTGAAAATGTCTATATAATCTGTAGTAGCAGCACGACATCCCAATTATCGCCAGCAACAGCTACATCTGTACCGAGGCCAACACCACCACCGCCCCAGGCAACATTAGGAATGCACAGCTTTCCACCGCCGATGTTTGCCGCGCCGCTTCCGCCACCAGTGTCCAGCGCGAGTCCTCATCCTTCGTTGCCCACGTTACCCCCGCCGACCACTAATCCAAATCCGTTCTCTGCCGAGTCGCTCTTCCAATCAAGTAAGTTCACTCAAGAGTTGTTTACTGCAACTAAACTATACATCTATATCACTATCTTACTGTCATACCGACTTACTCTTACTTACAAACTATTACTTTCTCAATTTCACAAACTGATTTCCAGTACTGCTAATTGTTGAACCGTATGGCTAATTCAAAATTTATTTTAGGGGTGAGCCATGTTACAGGTCAGACTGATTTATTAAGAAGAGAGTTAGACAATAGATTTTTAGCTTCGCAAGATCGAAATGTTCCTGTGGCTGTTGGTAATCTTGGACCACCTCCTTATCTTAGGACTGAAATGCATCATCATCAACATCAACATACACATGTTCATCAACATACAACACCATTATTACCACCACCTGCAACGGCTTCTCTATTCCCACCACCAATTGTAAGTTATATATTTTTTATACATTCTCTGTATATTTCTTTAAGATGTAATAAAAATAAAAATTTTTTTTTTTATTTACAACAGTTTAAGGACATTCCAAAATTAGGTAGCGTTGATTCACCATTTTTTCGTGGAAACTTGAACTTATCAAATTACTCGAGCTTTAATGCTGGTCTATTACACCCTGGTATGGCACCACCTACGACACCATTCGTTCCACCAAATCACATGAGTTCATTCGCGCCAAAAGTACGTACTATTGATTATTGTATTCGTGTAATATGAATTTTAATTAAATTAATGTACAAGTTTGTATCAACAAGTAAACAATGATTTATTGTGTATATTAATTAACAAATATTATTGTAGAAGACTGGAAAATGGAACGCAATGCACGTTCGGATAGCATGGGAAATATATCATCATCAACAGAAACAACAAGCGGAGGCCAAAGCTGGAAATGTCAATACTAAAACAGAATTACTTAGGCCTCCTGGTCATTTGTATCCAGGAGGTCCAGGTAATGGTCTTGGATTAGGAACACCGCCTATGGCTCCACCGTTTCCCTCGAATATGCCACCTAATCATCCTGGCGCGCAACCACCTCCTCATCCTGTCGGGTTCCTAACTACTCAATCTTCACATTTAGGTATGCTCAAAGGTATTTCTCTCGTTCATTTGTTTTAGTATTCTTTTTAAAAACCATTAAATTTATTTAAATAAATAAATATACATGGGTTTAAATATTTTAGTGCTATGGCTAATGAGTTATTTATTTTTAGGAACGGGTATGTCACCTTTTGGACGATACCCAGCATCATTTGGTGCGCCTAATCCAAACTTTCCGACATTATCAGGATATCCTCCAACCCGAGAAATGTCTCAGTTAAGTGGACTTACCTCAGCAGTACATGATCCTTGGAGAGGGTACGTAAATTAAAAATTTTTAAATTGATTTCACTGCTATTATTATTGTTTGAAATTTAAATTAATCGACGGTGTAATATTTTTTAGGTTGCAACGAACAGCGAGTGGTTTTCCCCCAACATCAGTTGGTTGGAGTCTGAAGCCTGAGCCACCTGCGATAGACAGACGAGCGGAGCTGGAGGAGCAACAGCAGCGGGAACGTGAGCGCGAAAGGGAACGCGAGCGTGAACGTGAACGTGAAAGGGAACGCGAACGACAGAGACGGGAGAGAGAGCGGGAAGAACAGCGTGAGAGAGAAAGACGTGAACGTGAAAAAGAGGAAAAAAGAAAACAGCAAGAGGCCGCGGAACGTGAACGTGAAAGAAGAGAGAAAGAACGACGTGAAATGGAGAGGCGAGAAATGGAGCGCGAGAGGATAATGCATCAAAATCGTCAGCATGCAGTGATGGCTAGTCGGGATCGTTCGCCATTGAGAAATGGCACCTCCGTACCGATTGATCCGAGTGAGGTACGCGTTAAAGAAGAGCCGAGGAGTAAAGATGATGATGTTGTGATGCTTTCTCGAGGACCACCACCGGGTCCTGGACCCGGACAGGGACCAAGTCCGATACCTGATCCAAGGTATCATCATTCCCATCCTCACGCTTATCTTGCGCGGCATCCACACAGTTTACAACCTAATCCTCACGCAATGTCGAGGAGTATGATGCCAACGTTAGGTGGTCATCATATGCAACACTTTCCTCCGCCGTCAGGACCAGGAGGTCAACCTGGTGCACCATGGGGCTCTGATCCGTTCCGTGATCCCTATCGGTATGACCCTCTGCAACAGCTGAGATACAATCCGCTAATGGCAGCGGCATTCCGAGCCGAAGAAGAAGAGCGTGCGAAAATGTACGCGAATTACAGTCAAGCATCTGTTGTTAATGCTCTGCGAGCTAAAGATCCCAGTCCTGGACCACTTAGTAATCTCCATATGCACCACAGAGCTGGACCTGGGCCAGGTGTACCCGGCAGACCAATGGAACCTTCACTCATGCATGGTGGTGATATCCATAAAAAAGAAGACAACTCTCAGTCACGATGATATATCGCGTGCGTATCATCGTCGTCGCTAATTAATAAAAAATAATAATAATATTAATAAAGCAATGCATTTGACGTACGGTGACGTCTTGGTGATTGTTCATTAACGTCAAAAAAATATTTAGAAGATACTTATTCGATATTTTTTGGGCGAAATGTATCCTCTGATATTAGAATCTAATACAAAGTGTACATATAAATATAATAAACGTATATAATATTTATAGATTATTAATGATAATAACAATACTATTATTATTTATGATTATAAATGAGAGGAAGACAAAACAAATAATAATAAAAAAATAAAAAATAGTGCGCGAGGGCACGTGAGTTCTGCAAGCCCATAACGATGCCTTGAAGGGGAATAGATTAATAGAAGTGATAAAAGTGATTGACTTATTCATTAGTACACGTCAGCGAGGTATTCTGCAATGCGCGACAGAATAAAAATAAATAAAAAGAAGAATAATAAGTATAGAGAGAAATAAAAATATAAATAAAAGCAAGTTATGAATGTGGAATTGTAACAACTGTGTTTTTATGCAATTTCGTGGATATGTGAGACTGTTTATTGCACTATGAAAACTTTATCATTAACAATTATAACTATGTATGCCGAGTTGATATTGTGTGTAATATTAAAACTATACTGTGTAGTTATTTCGACACAAAACGACGCTACGTAATATTCATTTTTATTGCTAGAAAAAAAAAATTAAAATAAAAAATTAAACGAATGTTTTTTTTCTAGCATTACTCGAAAAATATTTAAAAAATTAAATTTATTTAATTATTTATTTATTAATATTATTATAATTAATATTATTATCATTAGTTCGAAGTATAAGCGAATTCGAATCTCTGTTATTGACATTAATGTCATAGAATTCATCCACTTATTTTATTTATGTAATATACTGAAAAATAATATGTATAAAATTTACGTTTATTTTATTTTACTTTTTTTTTTAAATATATATATATATATATTATATATACATATAGATCTTGATTAATTTGTGTTAATCGGAAAAAATAGTGAAGAAAAAATAAAAATTGTATAAATAAAAATTAAGGAGAGGGACAAAATAACCCTAGACTAATTGGTATTTAACATTCGACAGTTTTCTGACAGCTAATACGGGGCATTTGGTACTTTCCTGTGATATAGAAAAAAAAAAACTGTAAATGAACATTATATTAATGACATTTAAAATAATTTTAAAAGTGTGCTACTTTTTTTGTTGATCGCTTTTTAAATGTGTCCCCGTAGAAAATAAAAGTTTAATAAAATTAATGTTTTATAATAATATTAATAAGTAAATATGAAAGTAATGTTTTAATTAAACCGCCGTTAGATGAATCTGTGTCATAATTTCATTTTAAAATTTACAACAAATACATCGCAAGTGTTTTAATTAAGTAATTAATAATATTAATTACGTAAATTTTTAAAAAATTATACTTTTTTTAATTATACAACTTTTTATTCATTTTTATGTATTTTTAAATTAATGACAATAATTTGTTTTATTGATTTATCTAAATCATTCCCATGTTTTGTTATTTATTATTTTTATTTATAAAATAAATCGAGAAATTTATTCTCGTAATTATTATTATTATTATTTTTTTTTATGTGTGCCATGAAGCGGAGTATTTTTTAATTCAAATTTTAGAAAATTAAAACTGTTTTATAATTATTTATACAAAATTAATAGAAAATAATAAACAAAAAGGAGGTCCCTCTTCACGATAATTTAAAAATTCACACTGTGAAGTGACTGTGAAATTGTATATTAATTAATATAATATAAATTTAGTGGAAAAAAAGGAAGAAAATAAACAAAAAATCGTAAACAACTGAAGATTGTAGATATTTTTCACTATGAAAAAAAATAAATAAACAAAAAAAAAAACTGCAAGAATTAAAATAATAAACGAGATTTAAAAATTTAAAACAATAGATGTGGACGATAAATAAAAATATACAAGTGATGCAATTTTTTTTTGTTTTTGTAGATATCACAAGTATAAAAAAAGAAAGTTTTGTGTGAATAGATTCTTTTCTAAAAATTGATTCTTTGTAAAAGGGTCTAATAATCATAGTTTCTATCAAACTATAAACTTGTCTTTTATTTTTTATCAATCACTCCTCTATACACGTAATTGTCCCAAGTAGCATACTTGGCTTTGTAACATCCTAAGTAGCAAGGAGACAGTTTTAAAATGTGATAGAAATGTTTATTTCAAAGATTGTAGTCGTAGGTAATTTTCATTTCAAATTTCAAGTCTACAGTTTTTCAAGACAAATTTTTGTTTGTCTCAAAGCGAAATTTGTGTTCTTTTTTCCGTCTATAAAAAGTCATTTTAATTAAAATATCCATTAGTTGACTTATTTGTAATCTACTTTTTGCTGTCACTTGTGTCAAGTCCTTTAAGCAAATATTTTTTCGGTGACATAAATTACTGATTATTTTGTCAACATATTGTTGCCTTATTGATAGATCAAAATACAGCCTCAAAACTTCTGTCTTACAGATGTTACGAAGCCAAATGTGATACTTAGGGACTCCTGGGGCCAACATCTGTATGTCTGATTTATTTAGGAAAACTTGGCTTTGAGAAAAAATAAAATTTGTCATCCTTTTAATAGACATCTTAAAGTTACTTATTAGTTACATTGCATTACATGTAAGTGTGAATGTAGCCGGCAATTGGGAATTCAAAAAATATTTTTGAATAACTAAAAAAATATTACTATAATAAAATTTTAAAAATCCGTAGTTAGAAATTTGAAAAATCAGTACGCGCCTTTTTTTTCAAATATTATTTCAATTAATTAATTTATTTATTTTAAATTTATAAGTCGTCTTATATCTGCTACAATTACATTCATTAAATTACGTTTAATTACTCGACCGCTACATACTTAATTTTTTTTATTTCACCAATAAATTATATATTTTAATCAACTCAATATAAATACATTACTTTTATAGACGCGCTCGCGTTATATAAATATGTTCATAAAGTAATAACGTTAACGTTGACAATATTTATTTACGAGTAAATATATAAAAAAGTATATTAATGTATAAAAATATATCGTGCTCATAGCTTTTAAATTACTCAACTTAATGGTCCAAAAGTGCGGTGGCTATCAAAGCATTTAAAACAAAAAAAAGTTTATAGATTTTAAAAATATTTTACGTTGATAAAAACATGAGATTTTTTTATAAACGAATGTAATGAACATTACAAGGTAAAAGCCTCCATTAGTGACCACTTAAGCCATCAATTATAAACTGGTTCGCATTCAATTACTGTTACAAATAATAACTTTAACGTTATTTAAATTGACGTAAGTAAATTATTGACTTTAAATTAAATACGCTCGCTATATTTAATGAGATAATTACCTGCAATATAAATTTTTCATTTAACTTACAAATTAAAGACTTATCATGAAATAATTTTTTGCTATTTTTTAGAAATCGTAATTGACTAAATAGCAGCAGTAATTTTTTTTGTTTACTCACGCTGTCATAAACTTTAATTTGATTTATAAATAGAATATTTAATAGGGTTTTAATTTCAAAAGGTAATTTAATGAGTAATTAAACGGGTAATAAATTCTACTGTACTTTAGTTTGAAAGTTTTTGTATGACTTCCAAACTACTCGACCGATCGATTTCAAAATCTAATCAATTCTAAGTCTTGCGAGCCCTTTCGATTGCCGCCAATTTCGATTCATTCCAAAGATATCATCTGGCAAAAAAAGTTTACACATACACAGACGTCTGTCTGAAAATGGTTGGGAAAGCTTTCTAGGATCTCAAAACGTCATTTTATGAAAACTCGATTTTCAAAAATCTGACCAACATCAATGACTTCTTTTTTTTAAAATTTAATATTTTCACCGCGGAAATTTATAATAGTTATAAAATTAAATTGATTATTTTTTTCCAAATCAGCTTGAAATTTATTAAACATTTACAATAAAAGTCAAATAAATTTGAGAATATAAATGAGTCTTAATATTTAAATCTCATACAGCCTACAGTAAAATTCATTAATACACTTATTAACATTTTTTTGTGATAAGCAACCGTGATAAAAATAGATAGACGTTTGTTATTAAATTTATTTTCTAGTCGATGTTAAAAGTAAATGCAACAAAACATTTACTTTCTATCACGTATAATTACCATTTTTTTTATGAATACATTTTTAGATAAAAAAAAATAACACATTCAATTACGCTCATCTGAATATTAAACAAATCATTCGATATACAAGAATATATCGCGTTTTACTGACGTCAACAAAAAGAAATTGGTTGATTGATAGAATGATATTTTTACCACACACATACAGTAGTATTAAATATTTATCATTAATATGTTATCGTGAACTGCTAGAGCTAGATCGTGTGTATCTTCGATGACGATGTCGCGGATTATTCATAGGACTCCGTGAACGTGATCTTTGTCTACGTCTTGGCGGGCGTGGGCTGCGCCTGCGATTCATCATCGGCGAACGTCTGCGATAACGTGGTGGTGAGTTGCGTCCACCTCCACCGCCCCCGCCTCCCCATCTCATGGGACCGCGTCTATTCATAGGTGGTGACATTCTGCGCATGGGTATTATCCTCGGTTTCGGCAGCAATACAGGAGCAGCTGTTATCTCTTGACCATCAATTTGTCCTCCATCCATATGTTTCATTGCATTTTCAGCCTCATCGGCAGTCTCAAACTCGACATATGCAAATCCACGTCCATGATTTGGATGCAATTTATCAATTGCAAAGTCAACAAGTTTTATTTGCCCATATGTTGAAAATATTTCTACAATATGTTCTTTCGTGACATTACGTGTCAAGTGTCCAATGTGAATTTTTGTCGGCCGTGGTATTGGTGAACGTTCGCGACGTTTTCTCCGTGGTGATGTTGATCTTCTTGCTGATGGCGATCTATAATTAAATAATTAAAAAATTAATTTACAATAAAATAAATAAAATAAATAATAAATTACCTGGACCGTCCTTTAGGTTTAGGTTTTTCAGGAACAGAATTCGTTGTCTTTTTTTTATCCTTATCCTTATCACGATCACGTTCTCGCTCTCTTTCACGTTCACGTTCCCTCTCACGTTCTTTATCTTTATTGTCATGTCTACGACTACCATCAGCACTTTTGCTGCGACTGCGTTTCCGTGTGCGTTCTCTTGAGCTTCCTGAAGAACTACCGGAGCTACTTGATGAGCTACTCGATGATGAGCTTGATCGTGAACTGCTGCCACTGCTCGAGCTAGATGAGCCTGAGCTGCTGTCTGACGAACTGCAGTAAATTATAAACAATAACAGTAATTATCACCATCATTACTGCATCTCCACATCAGTATTGCATATGATAATGTACTAACCTGCTGCCACTGCTCGAGGATGATACCGCGCGTTTTTTACGATCCTTGTCACGAGTTTTCTCACGTTTATCTTTTTCCGGGACGTCCGGATCACTTTTACCTCCACTATCCTTACGGCTACGTGCCCTATAATAGATATAATAATAATACTATCAGTAACGTTTACATTTGATGGAAAAACAAATAATTTTCAATACTCGATTAAAAAATTTGATATTTTTTAGAGTAATACCAGGAATCAAAATAAATATTATTTTATATACTTACATTATTTATTATTAAATTATTGATGTTCACGTGTATATTTTTTGTAAATTTATTTTTAGAGTTATGTATGTATATATGTATATATATTTATAAATATATACTAAAAAATGGCGGTCCCGGCCAACACAGCCTAAACACTGAGTATCTTACAGACTCTTTTATTAATATTCAATAACTAATTAGTTTGTGAAATAATTAATTCAATAATAATCAACTACATTTATTTAAAATTTATTTAATTATGTAGTAAATTGAAACGGTAACGCAATTACTTTTGTAATGCGTGAAAATAAATTACCATTTCGTAGATCGTGTAAAAACACTCACGGCGTTGGCGTTGTGTTTACTTTTGGAATCACCCGCATGGCGCGCAAACAAAAAATTTTAAACTTCCGTGGCGGGTAAATTTAAAATATTTAAAGTAGACGAAATTCATTTAAAAGCAAATGAATTAAAAGAATATAATAAAAATGATTTTGTACTGATTGAAATATTTATTATGACGGCAGCGTCGATGATCCGTGAGGTACTGATTACGTGTATGAACATTTACATAATTAATTAGATGACAATGGATATTAATATATGTACAATTACACTGAATATAAACAATAAATATTTCAGATAGTTTTTTTTATCAATATCATATTAAATTGTTATTAATATTTTTTTATTTCAGATTTTGCTGCTGAACATTCACATTCATATTTCCCACCATTTATTTTTAAAACTAATATTTTTAATTGTTCATTGTTTGATCTCAGTTCTCACTATTATTAATTATTTATTTAGATATATTTATTAATTATTTGATAAATTGATTTATTGTTTACTATTAAATCGTGGTTTCAATTTTTAAGAGGCTTTACTTTGGCACAAATTGTCCGAAGGATTTATTGGAGCAATATGTTTATAAATATTTATCGGTTTCAACTAAACGATGGACGAATTCACATTTGTATTTGTATTTTTATATATATTTATATATTAGACTGCCAAATAAAATAATTATTTTTTTTTTGGTTTCATACGAAAGTTATGTTGTATGCAACAAAAAAAAATGGGTACCAAGTTGAGCCTCCAACTCAATGACAAAACGCGCGCGCGATTAAAAAAGATTTCTCATTTAAATATCATGGAAAAAATTTTTTTTTTAACTTTGAAATTTTCTAACTCGTTAATGGATCAATTAATTGAAACGACTATTAATTATTTTTGTAGAGAATTAAATGCTCTACAAAAAAGGTCTCTTATCATTTTTTTATAAATCTAACCGTTCAAAAGTTTTTAAGCTTACTTTCAAATTTGATAATTTTCTCGTTTTCTTTCAACTTTTTCGGGAAAACTATTAGTCTTATCGGAAAATGTTGTAACTCCTTTCTTTTAGATTATTTTTTTGCCATCAAAATATGTTATTTATTTATTTTTTATCTCGCAGTTCAAAAGTTACAGGTTTTAAAATTTAATTAATTGGAAAAAAACTTGAATTTTCGTGAAAAAGTAACTTTTGAACAGTTAGTATCAAAAAATTAAGAGACCTTTTCTGTAGAACGTTCGATTTTCTACAAAATTATGTTATAGTTGTTTCGATTTATTGATCCGTTAACGAGTTATAAAATGTAAATGAGAAATCTTATTTAAGCGAGAGAGCGTTTTGTAATTGAGTTGAAGAATTTACTTGGTACCCAATTTTTTTTATGTTACATTCAATGTAATTTTGGTATGGGACCGAAAAAAATACTAATTTTATTTAACACAGTCTAATATATATTCATACATATATGTACATATATGTACAATATTCATACATATATTAATGGATATTATTAATTCTTATCATTTCCCGACTACTTTTAAATGGTGCATTTCTAATGAATCGCTTAGCGATATGTATGGATCGTATTTTGTGCACTTCCATTACACTTTAGCCTCTAGCTAATCTAATTAATGAAATTAAATGATTTATTAATTAATAAACTAACTAAATAACTAATTTTATCGTAGAACACAATTTAAGTGAAAAAATCTTCAGCACCTCGCGGCTTACATTAAATTATTACTTTTTTTTTGTACAGATTAATTTTTTTTAAATTTTTATATATTTTTTTAAAAAATACCAAATAAATAATTACAAAGCTTAAGTATTTAATAAAGTACCGAAGATAAATTTAATTAACAACCGTCAGTTATAATAGCAATTTATATAATGTATGTATATATATTACAAGGTTTTTATTAATTAATTAAATATTACTTATTACTTTTATTTTATATTAACAAATTTTTATTCAAGTTTCCCGTTGGCTTGAAAAAAATTTACCTCATTGTTTAAAGTTTTTACTTTCACATAGACAATTATTTTCATGCATACATTTGTTTTTTGCAAACACACCCACGCAATCACGCATTTATTTCACTATTATTTCCATTCAAATTTAAACCTCCGAAAGAAAGAAAATATATATTTTTATATATATGTATGAAATGTTTGATTTGAATACAATTGTTGTGTGTTAGTATACATCGTAATTTAAATTTTGAGGCCATTCTCAGACAGTACCCCCATCTTTTTAAAAATTTTCAATAACTTTCGTCATAAGCGTATCAAAATTTTGTTAATTATTTAAAAAACAATTGGAGCATTAGTTGAAAAAAGGACAGCGTAGTTGCAATCTGCTGAGATATTGATTTTAAAAAATTTACTTACAGTTGATATTAATTGGGAGAATCGAAATTTGTTAAATAAATTTCAGTAAAATATTTATGTCAATTTTATACTTAGAATTTTCAAATTTTTTAGGCTAAAATTTATTTAAGAAAATTCGTTTAACTCCTACTTGATAACAACTGTAAGTAATTTCTTTAAAATTCTACATCTCGGCAAAATTGGCCTTTTTTCAATTATGGTTTTAATTTTTTTATCAATTAAGGGCATTCTCAGACAGTGCCCCTCCCCCCATTTTTTAAAATATTCAATGACTCAATTGCAATGACCTTATTAAAGTTTTGATAATTCATTAAAAACAAAGTTTAAGTATTAATTGAAAAACGGGGTACGCAATTACAATTTCGCCGAGATATAGATTTACAAAAAAAATTACTTACAGTTATTATCAAATAGGAATTAAAAGAAGTATCATAAATAAATTTTATTTTTAAAAATTTGATATTCCAAATTATGACATGAAGATTTTATTGAAATTCATTTTCCAAATTTCATTTAATTCCTAATTGATATCAACTGTAAATAATTATTTTCAAATCTACACCGGCGAAATTGTAATTACGTATCCCTATTTCATTCAGTCATTGTAATTGAAAGTCATTGAGTATTTTTTAAAAGTAGGGGGGGGGGACACTGTCTGAGAAGGCCCTTTAATTAATCAAATTTGAATACGCTTATGACAGTTATCACTATATATTTTTGAAAAGTGAGGGACACTGTCTCAGAACGTCCGTAAGTTAACAATTATTAAACAAAAGAAAACAAATAAAAAAAGTTATACATTTATATTTTATTTTTTGTCATAATTGTATATTATTATCTTCTTCGTTACGTATAAATACTAAATCGTTAAATACGTAATTATAAATTTGTTCACTACACATTTTTATACGATTACTTTACACATAATTTGTTATTCTATTTAAACAATAACTTAAATCGATTAAGTAACATGTTTTCACTTGGACACGAACTCTTCATTTATTTGTTAACTTATTTACCAATATTTATTAATATTTTTACACACGCGTGTATCCTATTAATTTAATTAATGTTTGTTTCTTAATATTTTATAATTGCTCCATTAATTACAGTTCACTCACGTGTCATACATCTCTTTAGATATATAAGACGAAAAAAAATCCGATATTAATAAACAATATCAAAATAAAAAAATCTTAATTGATGAGAAAAAAAATAATTGTTGATCGATGTAAGCCGCGTGTTGAATTAAGTCACGGTGACACTGTATAAAAATCTAACTGACCTTAATGTGTACTAATAAAAAACAAGTGATTTCCTACCACATGATAAACAACTCAAAAATAAATATTCGATGACGGATAATAATTTAAAGTCGCCATTAAATTAATAACAATGTAAGTTGAACAAAAGTGTCAACGTAACAAAAAAATTTATCTATTGACCTGACAATTATCGGCTGTCATTTTTATTTATCTACAACTAATCCTAGCTCCTTATTATTATTATTTATTAATTAACTTTTTAGATCATCGAATATTAATTTTTTTTTATTATTATCGATGCATTTAAAAATCAAAACCACCTGCTGACATTTAATTGTTTTTTGTAATATAGATTTAATATAATACAAATATGTTCAATAATAAATTTTCGATAAAAAAGTATCCCTTCGTCACAAGGAAGAGACATCAACTGGAATTTAATTAACAGTTATTAGTAATTAGTTTAAATATGTGATGTATATTGTATATAAATTAAATAGTTTTAGAGACAACGATCAGTTACGTATTCGACGGTATCTTTAAAGGAAGATTTCATAGAGCAGACATCACTAACTTAATAATTAAAAACACTCGGTCGGCAGTCACTTTGCACCTCAGCTAAGTTCAAGACTTCAAGTCTCAAAGATTTTATTAAAATTATTATTCATTCGTATTATTATTATATTAATTAAACAGACAACTCATGGCCAGTATCATAAGTTCTAGAAATATAAGCAGCCGGTTTATCCGCAATCCCCGTCCAACCGTTTGGGACGGAGACCATCAAGCGTGGCTATACGGATATTTCATAGTTCATATCATAAACACTCGTGCGATCGGGTGTTGGTGTTGTTGGCCTCTGGGATGATCTCGTATCATTGGGTATCGACACCATCTCCATCGAGTCATTCATCTCCAAAGCACGTACGAATGACATGGGTCGACGTCGCGCGTCGTTGGACGTTGGAGTTGTTGGTGTTGCCATAGTCGCTGGGTTTTTTCGCTTAACCTGAGGCGACGGATGTTGTGGCGGGAATACAGGCACACCACCTCGCGAGGCAGGATGATAAGCTGCACGTGGAGCACTAGAGTATGGCTGTTGTGTCGGGCTTGTGGGATTCGAACAGTAGTAATCATAAGGTGGTGGTCGTTGCGATAACGCTGATGGATGTACGGGTATGCCGATATTGTTACCGCCCATATTGACACCACTCATACCCGGTGGACCTGGATAACCACTTGGTGAATTGTCTTTCCACATATAGACACCACGTTGCGGTGAGCCCGCTAATTCACGTATATTATCGACGGTATTGTTGGTACGTGAATAAGGATGCTCGTTGCTTTGACGTATTAACTCACTTTCAGACAAGAAACGACGTTGTGGGCTGTAACCTGGCACATTGCCGCCGGTATTGTTGTGATGCTGGACATCGTAGTATGTTGGTGCTTCAGTGACACCAATGAAATCTGGCCGACGTATTTGCGTCGGTGTACCTGGATTCGATCTGCAACACATTTTTAATTATTTAGATTTTATTTAAATAATTAATAATATAACTGATAATACAACCGCCAAAAAATTATTCGACAATGCGCGAATTACAGTGAATAATAATAATAATAATAATAATAATAATAATAATAATAATAATAATAATAATAGTAACAATAGTAAAATATGTATGTATGTATAATAATAATTAATAATAATAATAATAATAATATATGAATATGCGAGTGCTGATAGCAGTTTTAGCCATACAAAATACGGCTCTGGCGATACATACAGGATAGAGCAGCGCGGTCATTCTTGAATAAAGAAAATTAGCATCTATGTTGAAGAGTAATTTAAAATTAAAGTAGCAATAAAAACAAAACCTAATGTTTAATAAAAATGTATATGATGATAATAATAATAATAATGATAAAAAACAATAATAATAAATTTAGTATACTCTGATTTATGTATGCAACAAAGCATTATTTTTAAACTACTTTTGAAATTGTCCTTCATAGGACCAAGTTCGTGTTTACCTGCAGTAGGTCGCAACAACATGTTGTCACAGAGCAGCTCCTTGCAGTTACCACCCCCTGCAGTGGGACACAAACTTATCTATACACCACTTACTTATTTTTTAAAATATATCTTTTTTTTTTTCAATTTTATTTTAATTTTATGTTCTTTTTAATTACGTGCAAGTCTACTTATTATTCTACGGTTTCACGACTACGTGTTTCTTGTATCTCCATATACATTTATTCTACATAAAAGAAAAAAAAAAATTTTAAGTAAATAAATAAAATAAAATATAATAAATTAACAAAATAATTATATACAAGAAAAACATTGTTGTGAAACCTCGAGCTTATTATCTGTTATGTGACAGTGCGAGTGCTGCACTTGTTTTATTTTTTACGTAAAAAATTCATACATTATTTATCCTGTGCCGCAACATCGTGCTCAAAAAAAAATAATAATAATAAAGAAAATTTTATTCAAAAATCTACCAGCAATATTTAATCATAGTAATAATTTAATAATAATAATAATAATAATAATAAATCCTCGACATAAATCAAATTTGAGACGCCACAATTTTTTTCACCCTCAATAATAATTATCAATAAAAAAAAATAAATACTATTTTTATCTATATTTATATACAATAATCATAATATCGTGTCGTCTCACTGTCTGCCAACGTGCCATTACAATTTATCATACGTGACAGTCGATAGTCACGAACTTATATATATATAATAATAATAATAGTAGTAATGATAAATAAATATATAAGTGTATGTGTGTTTTAATATCGTTAGTGACCGGAATGATGGTCTTGTGGTCAACTAAATATCAATATATCGGTTTGTTAAACCTCCATCATCATAATATACACCACGGTAGTTCAGTAATATATAAGTATATACATGTTGATATAAATATATATATCTATCTATATATATATCATCTATCTAATTAAATGTTACACGAAGTGTGTGATAGAAGCGATGTGTGTACCTGCGAATTGGACTGGAAATGGCAAGAGGCGTGGGCACACCGATTGCTCTGATGCGTTGCTGCATAGTTGGGCTTGCGCCACCTTGACCCTGACCTCTTTGCGGACCAGCGGCTGGCGATCCCGTTCCTTCCGGCGACAATGCATCCGGCGTATGACTGCGCGAGCCATTCATTCCCCTGAATAAACAAAATGTTTATTTTATAAATTCATGCAAATAGACATCAAGAAAAATAACAAAAAAAAAAAAAAAAAACCATTATCAACACTCGTGGATAATTCACCAGCATTTAATTGTTTCTCTTTCATTTACCTAGATCGTGGGTGCGGACTTCCGCGTGGATAGTGCATCGGATGACGATGCTGTGGAGGCGGATGTCTAGGCGAGTCGTTTGTCTCGACAGGTGGCAGGAAAAAGTTACTTTTAGATCCGTGTCTTTGTAATGGAGGCGTTGGTTCACAATCCGCGGACTGTGAAGCCGTTGGCTCCATATCCGTATCTGATCCGTCTCGTCCAGGAGATAACTGGCATTTAAATAACAACGAGTATATTAATAACAACTAATCAGAAATAATTTTAATTGTAATTTATAAATACAAACTATTAATTGAATATTTAAACACTGATAAAAGATGATAATCTTTAAAGATCAAACTTAATGATTTATTATGATGGCTGAGATGATAATTAGCACGTGGAGGAACAGGATGTGTGGTTACTGGAGAATGCGTTAGGACAAAAGGAACCATTCAGATGTAGGTATCGTGAAAGCTAGATGATAAGTGACTCACTGGATAGCTATTGTCACTCGACATCGTTGAAATCTGCATACAAAGGTTGCGTATTTTAATAAACTATGATACTATGTTAAATCTATCTTTCGCAAGCTCAAACAAGTCTCCAAGGTAAGACCCAGCTCCGTAACTTTTTTTTAAGCATAAATTAACTACATGCTGCTAGGATAATTTTAAAAACTTTCCAAGTAACGTAAGCAAGGAAAAGTTTAACTGAGGCACTACATAACTCACTTAGTTGTAGACGTAAGTCATTTTTGGTCTCCAATCGTTTGTTCATGCAATGGTATAAGCGTTATCCAAAAATAGTGTAGTGTTTTTAGAGGATCGTTTATCTTTTTTATTAATTTTTAAATTTCAATTTATATATATATCATCTTTTTTATTTTCTCGTGTCGTTTTACGTTGAATTTAATAAGTCTAGCCGAACAGCACTAGCTTCTTACCTTATTGTAAGCATTTGAACTGGCATTTCTAACACCATTGCTGCTATCCATGTAGGTCTTTACCTGGTTCTCGCTTCCTATCGTCGATATCTCGGAGGCAGATGCACCGCGACGTTTTTCTAAATACTTTTCGGGCTTCTTTAAGCTATAAACAATTTTTTTTATTGTTAATTATTATTTATTTATCAATAAATACGGATTCGTAATCAGCAATTACTTGTCCTTCGTCCTAATTATAGTATTTATCTAGTGTTTACTTATTAGCAAATAATTTAACAAAATTACTGCTATTATTTTAATGACTTTTATGCAATGTTATTTTATTCAGCCTCGTAGATTTCATAGATTAACTTATGTAAGTGTTAAATATTTTATTTTAATTATTTTTTTTTCTTTGCTATCTTGAAATATTCTTTTTATATATTTTACAAAAAGCCGAAAGGTCAAACAAAAAAAAATACACTGTCATTATATCAAATCCCTATTTTATGTACTTTAGTATTAAAAAAAAATACAGTAATAAGATTTTTTTTTAGTGTTTAAATTCGTAATTAATATTCATATTAATTTTATAAAGTTAAAGATTTTAAAATAGTGTAATTAGTAATTAGATAAAGAATAAAAGTTGAAAGTACTTAAGTATATTAAATTCTATTTAACGTTTACTTTTTTTAAAATTTAAAATTTAAAAAAATATTTATTCAGGCAAGCTATCTATGGTATGTAACCCTCAAGGGAAATAATTGATTAAGAAAACGACAAGCTGTCAAGTCTTAAACGGTAATTAAATATTAATGAGAAATTACTATTAGACTATTGGAAATGGAAATAATTGATAACAAATTATTATCACTAGTTAAATTAATAAGAAATAAATAACAAAGATTTTTGTAAACACAAAAATCTAAAAACCCTGGGTAAAATTTTATCAGATAAAAATGTGAATAATTTATAACAACTCTATTAAATCCTCGAAAACTTTATGAAGTTTTAATTAAATAAAACATGACATCTATGAATTGATAATTAAAAAAGTTTAAATTGCTATTATCTGGGTTTTAATTCAATTACTATACGTTATTTAATTAAAAATACTAATAAGTAATTAATTGTATAGAGTTAAATGATAATTTACCTAGGAAATTGTGGTCCAAATTGTGTATAACAACAATTATGAAAGCATCCACGTGAAAATGGATTATAACCATTTTGAAATTTACCGGTGACTTGTTCGTTTGTTGTACGTCCTCTTGACACAAGCACCACGTGGAACCCTGTTAGTCCAATAATTGGAATAAATAATAATGTTACCACGCCCATCAGCACCATACTACATCAATAGGTTAAGGATCTTTATATAACATTAAACGTCATTAATTATTACGACTAAAAAAACACGAGCAAGCAAATGAATTTTTAAAGAACCAGATAAATATAAACATAGTTTAATTATAAAGGATACGCAATAGTCGTATCGACTTCTCCAAGTTTTTGTTTATGTTCCAAAACAAAATATAAACAGAGCCCAAATATACTGAGCATATGGCAACTAAGTGATAATAAAAAACAGAAAAAAAATCTGTAATTTCTTCTTCCAATACAATTATTTAGCCACGGGCAATGATGATCAAATGTCTGGAACGTATAAAATATAAATTATTATAACGATACCGCAGGCAGTACTTTTCATGTTATAAATAGGTCGAAAATAAAATTTAAAAAAATTCTTTATGTGTATAAAGTATACACATATATATTTATACATAGATATATATATACCTCAATACAGTGATCGCAGACACTACAGTGCGAACATCTAGGTGGTCTGTAAAATTTACAAGTGACACACCACTTCATACGAATAGTTATCCCATTGATCTCAACGTTTTTAAATAACGGCGCCCTGAACTCATCTTCTTTATCTTCATCTGGAGGTGCTGTTATACAGAAATAAAATTAGATCAAATAAAATAAACACTAACGCTATATCAACACGTGCAAAGTAATTCTCTTTTTTTTTTTTAATTATATTTTGTCAAGTAGTCTAGTCTAGTAGTTTTTACCTTTTGGAATTACACCTGGATCCATAAAAGTCGCAAGGGTAAAGTTGGCCAGCACAAAGAAGGCAATCACTCCTTGGAGAGCTGGTACCCATGGGTATTTGAAGAGATAGTATTGGCACCTAGTCAATGAGAAAAAAAAAAAATAAAAAACTGAGTAACTGGGTACTGATAACGGTGATTTTAAAAAACTGTTGATCGCAATGACCTGATGGAAAAATAGTTTAATAAAAAAAATAAAACTTACGGATAATAAAAAAAGAGGGTCGTGGTGCTGAGTAAGAGGATCCACGCGAAGGTGGCTGGCAGATATCTTGCCTTCACGTCGCATCCCGGCATTATGTCCACAAGCTCCGTTCACGTTAAAAACCCGGGCCCGAGTCCAATAACTCCACCGGTAATTATTATATATTTTTTAATATTATCTTCAGCTCTCTCTGCTAATAAAATTTGTAATAATTATTCTTATTGCCACCACAAGTAAACATGGCCGCGTCCATTGACTACTCGGCTTATGTGTATGTTTAAAATAATAATAATTTATAGTGGCAAGCTTTGACAGAGCGATAGCAAGATTAGCAGCAGCAATAGCAGCAATAACAGCAGCAGTAACAGCAACTACTACAAGTTGTTGTATTTCATTATGGTCTACAGCACCTACTTGAGACACTAAATTCAGTCCTCAATGTAATGCCTTCTAGTTGTCGTACTGACCCGTCCATCATCCCTACTCATGACACGAGTAAAAACATTACCGCGAGTACTTAAATTAATATTAAATTGCGCCCCGCTCACGCGAATCTTCAGAGCAACTTGTCGTTACCATCACTATCACTCCTACTGCTCAATCACCATCAGAATCAGATCATCAGCACACGAGTTACAGCACCAGCACCACATTCACGACCGCGACGACCAAACCAACCAAGATTCAACACAAGACTCAATTGAGTTCATAGTCACAGAGTAAGAGTGTGCTCACATTTACTTATTCATATTCATACCATCCACATATATGTCTATATATATATATATACATACATATATGCATATAACTATCTCGTATTTAAACGCATACTACATACTATCAGCTTTCTCTGTTGCATATACCCAATAATTTTTCCCACTTTGATACTCCGGATGTTCCGCAATTTGATATCTTCCCTGAAGAAGGGAGAAGCAGAATAAGAATAAGACCAACCAGAATTAATCAAGACTCACCTCTCTCTTACTCTTGCACTTTGCCAGACTTATCATCACTACTACTATCGCCACAAATCATCACCATTACATATATATACATATATATTTTATATCCACACAATCGTAATCATAATGGGATGGGAAGGCTATGGGTTGCTTCTGAGAAGGGATCCAGAAGGACAAACTTGCGCCATCTACTGAAGGTAATTTAAATTATTTATAGTTTTAGTTTTTTTTAAAAAGCGCTAGATGTCTGGCGGCAAAATGGCGCCGCTCGTTGGTTGATAGACAGAGAGAGACGGAGTAGATGGAGATAGAGATAGACTAGAAAAAATAAACGTCATAAATCACAACAATATAATAAATTAATTAAATTATAAATTGTGACTTAAGTTTAGAGGCAGTGGTTTATAATACTGCGTTTATTTTTTTTTAATAAGGTTTTGAATAAACGTATGGCAAGGATGGCAGGACCTTCAAGCTCCCAATCACAAACGGAAACTGTTTTGGAAGGAGATGTCAATGACAGTGGACAGGTAAATTTTTCCTTGAGAGATAATATATTTTTTGTTATTTATAATAAAGTGTCACATGATTGATGCAACTCAAGAATTATTACATTTATTTATTATTTTTATAAACTTTTAATTTGTTGTTAAAATTATTTACGTCTCTCTGTTAATTTTTGAATTTATTGTTACGCTGGATTTTTTAAAAATTTATATATTATGAGTGGTGTAAAGTTCCTCAATAATATGTATAAATTAAAAAACTTCTTGAATTTAAATACTCAAAGACAGAGATTTATTAATCGCAGTCACTTGTTTTACTCTACTTCAACTTCTACTTCAATCAACGATGAAGATGATAATGATAATAAATCACCTTTAGCCGGAATAAGAGTACTAGATTTAACAAGAATAATCGCTGGTCCTTACTGCACAATGATACTTGGTGACCTGGGTGCTGAAATATTGAAAATAGAAAAACCAGGAACTGGAGATGAGTGTAGAAACTGGGGCCCGCCCTTTTTATCCAACAGTAATAAGCACGCGACATATTTTTTGAGCGTAAATAGAAACAAAAAAAGTGTTTGTATTGATTTTAAAAAAGGGCGAGATGTCATTTATGAGCTAGCTAAAAAATCGGATGTACTAATTGAGAATTTTGTGCCAGGAAAGCTTACAGAAATGGGGTTGGGCTATGAAGACATCAAGAAAGCAGCACCACAGTTGATTTATTGTTCGCTGACTGGATATGGATACGAAGGACCTTATGCTCAGAGACCGGGTTACGACGTAATCGCGGCATCAGTTGGTGGTCTTATGCACATAACTGGACCTAAAGACGGCGACCCATGTAAAATAGGTGTTGCTATGACTGATGTAGCTACTGGTTTGTATGCTCATGGCGCTATAATGGCTGCACTTTATCAGAGAACACAAAGCAAGCAAGGTCAGTGGATTCAGTGTAATCTACTGTCTACTCAAGTCGCTTGTCTGATCAATGTGGCTTCCAATTACCTGAATGCTGGTAAAGAAGCCACACGATGGGGCTCTGAGCATGAGAGTCTTGTTCCTTATGAAGCGTTTCCTACGCGAGATGGATTTATGACTGTTTGCACTGGAAGTGATACTCAATTTAAGGCACTCGTTAAGATTCTTGAGTTACCAGAGCTCGCTGCTGATGATAGGTTCATTAATAACACTGCTAGAGTTACTAATCGAGTTGAACTACTCAAGATACTGAGAAATGTCTTCAAGATTAAGACTAATAAAGAGTGGGCAGATATATTAGAAGGAGCTCCGTTCCCTTATGGACCTATAAATACCATACAAGAGGTAATTTACTTTTTATTGAACTATTTATTATTTTATTTACTGGGACATCAAATTTATTTTCTATTTTTAGGTGTTTGATGATCCTCATATTAAAGCAGTTAAAATGGTCAAAGAGTTGGAGCACAATGAAATGGGTAAAGTTAAAGTTGTTGGACCTGCTGTAAAATTTAGTTATGGTACAAATAAAGTTAGGTCACCGCCACCAACACTAGGTCAACACACTCGTCAAGTACTCAGAGAAGTTTTAAATTACTCTGACCAGACAATTGATCATTTAATGGAGAATAAAATTTTGCAATAAATTTTAATTTTAAAAACTTTTAAATATTTTTATTTATGTACTTTACAAATAAATATTTTTAAATTTTATCACAACTTTCTTATTTACCGTATTTTTTTTTTTTTTTCATTATAATTTATTTAAATTTAAGTAATTTCGTGCAAATTTAGCATATTACCATATATTTAAATGAAAGTATTTAACATTTTTTAGGACGTGCCGACAATAAGTTTGTGTTTACGTAAGCCGAGATCACACAAGAAAGTTCAATGGACTTCTAGCACTGTAGATAATGAAAATATGAATAAGAAAAAATCAAAATGTAAGTATATATACATATAAGACATTCCATGCCGAATCATCCTATTGTCGTAATTTGCAACTCTAATTCAGTTAATATTTGGCCATCTTTTTATGTTCCTTGAAAAAAGTTTTTATGATTTTTTTTCAAATTTTTTCATTGAGACATTCATGAAATGTGAATTTTTGAAAATTTTTATGATTCTTTTTTTAAACGATCATAACTTTTTGAAAACTGTATCGATTTAAATGTAATTTTTTACAATTCTTGTGTTTTTTCATGGACTTTGTGAAAATCTTATGTAAATTATTTAAAACTAAGTTACTAGATTTTAAAAAATTTTATTTTTAATTTTGGAAAAATCATGGAAACCTTTTTAAAAAAATAGCCAAATATTAACTGAATCGGAGTTGGGAATTTTCACAGTAGGATAATTTGGCATGGAATGTCTCATATCCAAAGTATGTTTTTAAATAAATTATAAATTTTATTTAATTAATGTTTTTTAGGCTGTTGTATTTATGAAAAACCTAAACAATTTGGAGAAAGCAGTTCAGACGAAAGTGATGACGAGTGTGAACATTGCCATGGTCGTAAAGAAACTCATAAAAAAGTATTGCCAGGAACTTCCGTTTCACCGCATGATGAATTACCACAACCAGGTAAAATTATTTCTTGTCACTATTTAATTTTATCACTATTATTTTCTCTGGGATTTTAATATTTTAACTTTTTTTTTTTCTATAAATTTTATTTGACTGAAAACGTCTTAAAGCAAAATATTTTATCTCCCAAAAATGAAATTGACGTTCAGTAGAACTTATCTGTAATATAATAAATAAACAAATTATGAATAATATTATCAATAAAAATGTAAATAATAAAATAATTTTGTTTCAGAACCAATAGCAGGATCCACCTGAAAAGTTTGTCAAATTAATAAAAATAAAAAAATTTTTAAGTAAATAAAATTAAATATGAAAAATTTTAAATGTGTAAAAATTGTTCAAACAATTGATTAATATTTACGTCTGTCTCGACATTTATTAATTCAATTTGTAAACGTTTAAATTATTAAGTATAATAATTATACAGTAATCAAACTTTTAATAATTGAATCAATAATTAATTTATTAAATCAATCGATCTATATTTATAGTAATTACTAATAATACTTCAACAAGCGTAATCATTTATCTGCCAATTATTTTCGAATATTACATATTTTATTAACCATATATTGTTGTTATGAGTGGCGATTGTAATAATTCCTTTATAATTCTATTTTTTAAAACAGTAACAATCAAGTGAACGGTTAATCCTTAATGATAGATATCAATAATTTATGAGGGGTATAAGAATCGAATCGATTTAAATATGACTATTCCATTAAAAATTCGAATCGAATAATTCTAAACCTTTCGAATTATTTGTAATTTCAAATTACGCGATTCTAATTGACAAAATTCTGATCAGCTTTCAAATATTTAATTTATTCAAAAAAATATAAAAATTTTGAGACTTCAAAAAAATATAATAATTCGAAAACTTATGAATTATTCGAAAGGTCGATTCGATTCGATACGAATAATTCGTGAATTCGAGCTATTCGCACACTCCCTAATATTAATAATAGATATAATAATATAACAACGATAATTACTTACATATTATACAATTAAACCGATAAAAGTTCAAAGTTTATTTTATTTATATATTTACTATCTATAATCATTCATCCTAAAAATTATTTCATATTTATTACATGAGTATTATTAATTGTTACGATCAATAATTGGCATATCTATAGAGGCTATTAAATATTTATAACTTTTATTGAGATTCATATTTTTTAGATAAAACATTTAAATTCGTGCTTACATATATTATTATAAAATTTCTCTTTACATCGTTGTTACTTAAAATAATTATTTTTATTATATTTCATTAAACTAAATTGATTTATTGAATTTTTTAAAATTACACTCGAGAATTTTTAACACCTCCGATAAATATTTAAAGCAAGAGACTCAATACTCGATCAGGGAACTAGTACCCGATCACTCATGTATTTGTATACATATATATATATATATATATATATATATATATACTAAATTTTACTAAATATAGATAAACAAATACATAAAGTGATCAAGTACTAGTTTCCTGATCGGGTACTAGGTCTTTTACTTTATACAAAATATGAAATAACAAGATCACTTAAAATTTATATCAAGTAGTAACGATGAAACCGAACCTATGGATAAAGGCATTAGTGATCGAACACGTTTTAATTTCATTAAATTATTAGTCATAAATTAATAATACAGTTCATTTGAATAAATGGCTCATTTATTTTCTAACTAATAATTTTTATAATTGCCATATATTTAATAGATTACTTTATAGATTAAATTAATTGGCAGTTTAATATTTTTTATCAGCTATTGCCCTTATCTTGATGTAAATGTAACTTCATAAATTATAAATTAATTTTTAAAGAAAAATATTAATTTAGTTTTTTATTTTTACTCATATATTTTTTTTTTAATCCCTGTATTTTTTGTGCTTATTCTTTCTATACAATTAATTCAAACAGAGTTTAATTGAAATATATTTGTTGCGTATATTTATATTAAATAAACATATTTATGATGCCGGATATATTTATCATTCAAGTTCAAATGCTGCTGATAAATAATTTATAATAAAAATACGTATTTTTATTCATCCGTTAATAATTCATTGAATTTAAATAATAACTATGATAAAAAATAAACAGAAAAGCACTCCGTGAGTGTTTAATATTTACATACTGTTAAAATATAAAGATAATTATTATTATACATGTATATAATAAGCAATAATTACATCAATATTTCAAATAAAATGTATACCTAATAAAAACATAACATTCATCTTATAAATTAACTTGTGTGTATGTATACTTTTAATTTTAATATTTGTATATATATATATTTATTTATATTGTTTTTTTTAAACTTTTTCACAGTCGATTATCACTAAACTTTCGTAAACATTCAGTTTCTAATTTAAACATTTCCCATTAATTAACTAGAATTCTTTTGAACTTTAATTTGAAATTTTTTATACATAATTTATCCTATTACTTTTCACGGCAAGATATCGATTTATATATTTTTTTCTTTCTATAGAAGTGGTACAGTGTAGCCATATTAATTACGGAGAACATTTAAATCGGAAACTGAATGGTCTTTAATCAATCAATATTACAATTACTTCGATGATATCTATGTCTCTTTCGTACCTCCAATCCACGTCGATATGCATTTTCATCGAGTCCTAATGCCTTAACAGCAGCACGACTACGCCAAACTTTAACAGTATAATCATCACTGGTAGTAACGAGCATCTCAGGATTGCAGGGATTAAATGCAACTGCATTGACAACGTCTTTATGTGGAAACTTAGCAAGACATACACCATAATGTCGGTCCCATAAATACCCATGCTTATCTTCAGCACCACTGTAAATATATTTTAATGTTCACTTATTAAACAAATCAAGGTTAATACTTTTTTTTTTTTTATTTAAGGCCGCTCTCAGACAGTGTCCCCACTTTTTATAAATTTTCAATGACTCGTCATAAGCGTATCATAATTTTATCAATCTCAAGTAGTACAGAGACAATTTTAAGATGTCAATTTGTTTGTCAAAGTCAAATTTTTTTTTATAAATAAGACGTACAGGTGTTGGTCTTAGAAGTCATAGGGAATTTGTCGTCACTTGTGTCAAGTCTTTTAAGTAGATATTTTTTCGATGGTATTAATTTCTGATCGCTTTGTCAACATTTTGGTAGTTTACCGATAAATCAAAAAATAGTTTCAAAACTTCTATCTTATGAATGTCATAAAACCAAGTGTTCTACTTGGGTATTAATTAAAAAATTTTTTGAAAATGCCCTTAAATATGATAATCAATGATAGTTATCGATTAAATTATAATAAATAAAACAAACCTTGCAACGTATTCATCACAGACATCCAGAAATATAAAATAACAATCATTATTTGATGTGTAAGCTTTGTGCGCTCTTAACATTGTCCCTACTTGTTTCAACGTAACTAAATCAATTACATGAATATCTATTTCTTGAGCAATTGGTGGCGGGTTTAGTGGATTCGTAATAACGTATCCCCGTGGCCAAGGCCTGGTATTTACATAAAGATATCTGTAAAAATGAATCTCATGAGTTTGAGCCACGAAAAAAAAAAACGAATAGAATATTTGATGGTCACCTATGATCTGGAGATAGACCCATTCCTATAATATGTCCATGAAGATCTATGACATGATCAATTTTGTCAAATCTTTCAGCCACTGATTCATAATCAAGCCAATTGGGCTCGGGGTGAGAACCAGAATTTTGTCTCTCACGTTCGCGTTTTCGTTGCGCCAATCTCTCTTTCAAAGACGGCCCCGGGTCTAATCTCCGTGGAAAGTTTACAGCTTTAATACGTTTGAAACCTACTTGATGATGTGTGTAGGTTTTAGAACCAGTAGTAAATATAAGAAATTTTTCCGGATTATCTGCCAAGTCATCAGAATCACAATCATCAGCAGTTTCGGATATTTCTATAAATAATTAAACATCAATAAAATATAATCCCAATTTTAATCAATACAATGTAATCTAAGTACCTGATAATTCACTTTCATCTTCCCACTGAGGTGCATCTGTTTCACTATCACTCTCCGTTGTTTCTCGTTCCATTTCAACTTGACGATATTCTTCATTATATCTAATCGGATTTGCATATTCAAAACCATCTCCTAATCTCTTCCAATTCATAAAACCACCTTCTAATGTACTATATCTAAATATAAATTAAATTATTAATAATCAAATCTTCCTAAATATATTTTTTAAAAATATATCTAAGTACTGTAATCTAGAAGATGCATGATGTAGGACTTCAGGCTCTTCTTGCTGATTATCTACTGACATCGAAGAAACATCTCGTTGAGTCGAGTTTCCTTGAGTTTCTTTTTGACTTGATGTCGACTGTTGACTTTCAGTTTGTTCAGCTTCCGTGGATTCAGGGCACAAACAATTAGCTACCATCACAGCACGTATTGACGTTGAATTAAAATTATAAAATCTATAATTATAAAGCAACAATAATAATGACAATACAAACAAAAGTAAATAAATAATTAGGTTGGTTTATCAATATAATTAAAACTAACTTATATAGTTGATTCATTATCGGCACATGTTCACTAGCCGATTCCTGATTCGCCTTATTGAGCCAAAGGACACTTGAACTCACCATGGGTGCAAGCCAGTGTGAATCACCACTTAAAAGGTAACGCTCACTGTACCACGTACCGAATATGTCAAATGGTTTATTACCAACTCTGCATTGAAGATCAAATCCAGCTGTAATTAAAATTTTTATGTGTCAATTAGTCTTTTAATTTTAATTTGATTCATCAATGCCACAATACTCCCATTGTCTATTTTATTTATTTATTTTTGGCAGACAATTAGTATCAACTAATTGAACTTTTATTTATTATTAGCTTTTGATAATCGAGATTTTCGTCACGCTGACTTGTTTAAAAAACATACATGGTCTTTATGGTCAAACAAAGCTGATTGTATCATAAAACATGACTTAGAAAATGATCCTTAGACTTAACTAATTGTTTCTACCACTTATACAGCAATTATAATTTTGTATTTTAAACTTACGCGCTAATCTGAAGACAGCTATTTCACCAGATGTGCTGTGAGGTGTTCCAAAATGTACACCAGACACCAAAAGTAGAGTATCGGAGCAATTAAATTGAGAAAATTGCGTATACTTCCAACTAAACGTCTTCATATCATGTTGGTATTTAACTGTAGCTGGAAATTGACTGTTCCATACCTAAAAGAAAAATATATTTAATTTAAAATCATGTCCCTATGAATTAATAACTTTTCTAAAAGAAAAATATCTATCACTGATTTATAATTTTTTAAATACAACTTACTAGTATGTGACCATCTTTAGAGCAAGTTGCGAACATTTTGCCATTGTGCGAAAAACTAACATGCAAAACTTGATGAGCGTGATCCAGCAGCACTTCAGTCTCTAGTAAAGGTGTATGATATGACAATCGTTTGAATTCTTCGAACCATGAAGTCTTTCCTGTCAATAAAAATGTAATTATGTTGTAACAATGATGTTTAGATGACGAGGATTGTGTAAAAAATACCTTGTTAAAGACTGAACTTATAAATTTAAGAAGCAAGATGTCAATACCTGGCATTATTCCAACCGAGGGATCAATTTTGTAGGTTCTGTAAAAGAGATCCTTCCACAGGAGCTCATCCTGAGAGACACGGTTCCAATGTTTACACACTAATCCAATGTTGACAACCTCTTTGGGAGACAGTAATTTAAATATGCTCAGCAGGATCGAGTCAGGCATAAAATACCAGTTGTTGATGTAATCATCAGAATCAGAAGTAGATGATAAGGAATCATCACCATTTGATAATTTATCAGTATCATTAATAACTTGTTGAGGAGCACCACTTTTATCAGCATCCATCGCGAAATGCTTCTCTTTGTTTACTGAAACAGCTGATAACTGTCAACGTTGGATATCAATAGAGGGCGCTTGGTTTTTCATAAAAAAGTGGGTGATCAAATTAATTAAACGATTGCCCTTGCTCGCTCTTTATCTTGGACGTTTATCAATACGATCGATGCATATTTTATGAATATAAATAACCGAGTTATTTTTCTACATATATATATTATGCGTAATAATGACACACGTTAATTACTTAACTTACCGTTATTGATTTATTCAAAATGATAATTTAATTAAAATTTTTTATAGTAGCTTTATCATCAGACAACCTGTCATTAATAACTTGCAGAATTTCATTATTTCTCAATTAAATTTGTTATTATTTTTATGACACTGAAAGTAAGACAATAATAAATTTATCTCCTTTGAATATAAACAACTAAAATACTTACGAGTAATTTATTTTTGAAAATAAAAAACTTTTTGATGTCTGCTACTTTCATTATCATTTATTTTTTAGATAATAAATATTCAATAAAATTATTTAAATTAATGTTTCAAAAAGTCCTTGGTATAAATTTTTAGAAATAATTATGCTCCTGTCTATTAATATTTAAAAAATTTATGAGTGTGAATGTAGCAAACATCAGTAAATTTATAAATTTTAAATAAATAAACTAATAAATTTAAATAATGAAATTTTAAAAAACGCGCGCACTAATTTTTCATTAATTTAAATACGCATTTTTTAATTTTTATTCTACTTTCATTGTATTTATTTATTAAAAAATTAAAAAAATTGACATTTGTCAATTACATTTAAACTTATAAAAAATTTAGAGTCACTGCTGATTTCACTATCATTTTATTTTTTGTAATTGAAATCAGCCATATTTGAAGGTGGCAAAAAATTTAAAAAATCTAATAAATAAATTTTGATAAATTTGAATGTAATAAAACAATTGGCTTAGCAATTACTAATTATTCTAGTGCTTTTAGTTAATAAATATTTTGTGCGTAAATATATTTTTATTTCAATGATAAAATATTTTTAAAAAAAATACATAGTTCATAAATTCAAATCTCTGATACGAAAGGTAGGTTCACGCATATCTCGTTTACCCATATGTATCAATTACCCGAATCCCGATGACACATATCCCAATTATTATTTAAATTCTTATAACACATACATATATATGTGATGATACATATGTACGATGATACAGATCCCGATGATACTAATATATGATACTAATACGAATATAATTTACTATTCACAGCAGATTAATCGATTTGGATAATTAATCGCTATTCATGAAAATGTACTTTCTTCCCGAGTTTGTAGGTGGAGTCACAATATTCTAAATATTGTAAACTTGAAATAATCATACAAAATTTCACCTCCTAGAGACCCTCTGGAAGGCTTTCTTATGGATTCGTAGTTCATACTTCGCTTGATTTCAATGAAGAGGATCAACATCTACTTCCAAACCAATTTTTAGCTTGATAGAGCAATAATTAACAATTAGATTTTCTAGGTCGATTTTAGTGGCCAAAACAGAATTTTTACCCATTTTCACCATCTAGGGACCCTCTGGAAGGTTTTCTTATGGATTCTTAGTTCCTGGCTCATTTTCACCACCTAAAGGGTCCCTAGGTGGTAAAAATGAGTGGAATTCCTGATTTCGATTACTAAAATCGACCTAGAAAATCTAATTATTGCTCTATTAAGCTAAAAATTGGTTTGGAAGTAGATCTCGATCCCTTCTATCGAAATCAAGCATAGTATGAACTAAGAATCCATAAGAAGGCCATCCAGCGGGTCCCTAGGTGGTGAAAATGACTAAAAATCGCGGTTACGGCTACTTTTTATAGCTAGCCAACTATTTTTCTGAATTTTTCAAACTTAACATAAATTTGAATTCGGGAAATCTCGCGCAAAAAAAAAAAAAAACAAGCTCATCTAGCTGATGCGCATTCGCTACGGCTCAGCCTTTAATGGCCGAATTGTCAAGACAATGAGCAATCGCTGCAAGCTTATTCTTAATTCTTAAAGAACTGTAGACTTCAAATTACTCATGCTAGATGGCGCTGTAATGGTTGTCGGCTGCCTCATAAAAATCATCAATTATTTTTCCAGCCAACCAACAGCAAACAGACCAAGCAATCATTAATGGTCATCATCAATCGTCAATCATTAGCTAATTAAATTCGATGGCGAACGTGCGTCGTGCGCAGTAGACTAGCTCCATAAATTTTTTAAGTACTTATTTTAAAAAATCATCAATTAAACTTTTATCGAGTATCTATTTATTTCATAGCAATGGCATCCTCATATATCAAGGATGATCAAGGTAATATATTTTTTATTTGTCTTGTAAATTATCTATGGTAAATAATATAAATAATATTTATAACCTGTACAGCTGAGTATAAACAACTTTTAGTAATGATAGTTTGTACTTAAATACTATACTTACATTTTAATTTTTATAATAATAATTTAGTTTTTATCTAATACCTGGTAATTAGTAATTAATTAAGTAATAATTAAATTTATTTTTATTTAAAGGTGGAACTTTTATTCCTGCTAGTCAACGTCCTGATGGTACTTGGAGAAAACCTAGACGTGTTAGAGATGGATATGTTCCTCAAGAAGAAGTACCTTTGTAAGCATTTTTTAAATTTTATATATAAATAATAGTTTACTAGTAAATTAATCCACAGATAATTTATTTTGCCATTCAAATTCTCACAATATGGTCAAATAGTTATTCAAATAATTTTATAAATTTAAGTATTATATTAAATGATCTTGAAGCTCACATTCAATTAATAGTTTTTTGATTTTTTTCCCAATATATCAATAAAAAAACAAATTAACAAAAGTCTGCACAGGTAGAAAATTTAAAAAACTTTATTATCATTTATTTTTAATGAGTATATATATAACTGACAATTGTCAATTTTTTTAATTATGAAATGAGGTAAAAGACCTTATACCCGGTCAAGGAACTAGTAATCGATCACTCCATATATTTGTACGAATATATTTAGTAAATATAAATATACAAATACATGAGTGATCGGATACTAGTTCTCTGATCGGGTTCTGGGTCTCTTACTTCGAATTTATTAAATGTAAATCGAAAGAAATTTAAAAAACGCGCATTAATAGAATTTGAAAATCTGCATGTGCATTTTGTAATTTTTATATTTTTAATTGCTTAGTTCGTTTATTTGTAATTTAAAAAATGTCTCATATCTGCTACATTCACACTCATTATATTTATGATACTGAAATCAACTGACGTCTAATAACTTTTGGATTTTTTTTAGAAACGATAAATTTAAAGAAAAAACTATTTTATAAAATTGCACCTATAGTTTTTATAATTTTCTACATGTGCATATTTGTCGTTTTTTTTTTTTTTTTTTAATTAAACTATTGAAAAAAAAACCAGGAAATCGTTAATTGTCTGATAAATTAAAGATCATTTATATTTTGTATAATAAATTATTTTTTCTTTTGAGATTTTTTAAAATTTTCTGCTAATTGCACGACTCATGACGTGAAGCATCAGAGTGTGCTTTACGATCGAAAAATTTTTTTCGCCTCACTTTTTTGAAAGTCTTTTTGTATCGATAAATGGTTTATTGTATCTTAGATCTGATAAAAAAATGTATATATAATTTGTTCAGAAAAATTAATTTGCATAGAAGACATTAGAAATTTATTATAGATTATTAAAAATATTATTTGGAGTTGTTTTAATTTAAAATAGCATCATAGTTTAATTTATAAATAATGATAATAAATTTGAATACTGTTGTTGTAGATACGAAAGTTTGGGAAAACAATTTCAAAAGAATAAATTATCATATCCAGTAGGTATGTCTGCAGAATATGTAGCAGCACATAAAGCCAAAGTTGAAGCCGATCAAAAACGAATAATACCTGGTATGGTTATCGTGAATGAAACAAAAAAAAAGAAAAAGAAATCAAAAAATAAAAGTACAAATGCGTTAGCTGATGAAGTTGAGAAAATGTCAGTAACTGATCTTACTAACAAGGTTAGTTCTGTTGATAACAAAAAAACAAACAACAAATCAGTACAAAAGCCAGCCAGTAATAGCAGTAAATCACCGCCAAAATCACAGCCGTCAAACTCATCGCATATCGATACGACATCTTTGCTAAGTGATAGCATGAAACGTTTGAAAAATCTTCGCAAAAAAATACGTGAAATCGATCAGCTTGAGAACAAAATAAAAAGTGGGGATTTAAAAAATCCTGACAAAGAAATAGTTGATAAAATAGCCAAAAAAAATGATATTTTAGACGAAATTAAACTGTTAGAATCTAATCAGTAATTTTTAACTAAATAATTAACGTGTCAATTAATATTAATAATATATATAAATATATTACCATTTGTATATTACCTATTTTTTAATGAATATTTCGACCAATTGTATAAAATGTTTATGAAGAAAATTAATTTTTCTTGAAATATAAAATATTATAAATAATTTTTATTTACCTAATGAGAGAATATATGATACTAATTGTGTAGGAAACAAAATATCTGAATATATATTTAAAGAATTTATTAGATAATATTTATATATTTGCATTGTAATTTAAATCGTGATCAATTAGTTGTACTAATATATTCACTACGAATATTTAAATACCATCCATGTAACGCATGTTTATTAAATATTTACTCTAGGAATAATCATCAATTGAATTTATGTATACACAATTTTTTTTGAAATTATATACTATATTTTACATCAATAAATTTTGACGTAAAAATGAATTGTTGATTATTGTTAATGACTGAAAAATTATAATTTTATGTACGTTTTCTTTTTTATAACTCATCGGTCAACACTAAATAATCATAATTTTTTTTATAAATATTCAATAATAAATAATCGAATGTGTAGTTGAATATTTATTAATTTTTTAATATAGAAACAAATTACTGTGAAGAATTTCATGTATGGAATATTACTTTTATATGTATGTTAGTAAATAATTCAAATTCTCCGTTACTATAGTATTTAGGAATTTAAATTTAGGTTGGACTCAGAGTACGTACAAAAAATTAAAGCTCCGTCATCACAAGTGTTGTTATCCGAGTTGATACAAAGACCAGATTGCAAACCCATGCAGCTCTGGTTCGAGTTGACGCTCGGGTACGTGCTTTTGCTATTTTTTTTTTTTTTTTTTTTTTATAATCTATCCTACGGTAAAAAAAATAAGAAACGCGAATACACTTCGTCTAATCAATCACGACCCCAAACAATTTCATCAGCCAAGTGTAAGTATTTTTTTTATATGTTACATTTTTTACTTTCTCTTTACACTAATGTTTTACTCCGTTATAGATATACAAAGTCAATTATCATTAATAATTGAATCGATAATTAATCATAATCTTAATAGCAGTAAAACTAGTGAATAACATATATTTTTTTAAATTAATAAATTTAATGCCAATGATTGAAAAAAAAATTTAGAAATCCACAAGTCCACACCAATATTTTAAGGGTGCCATCTTTTTGTCCTAACAACAAGTTCTTTCGAGTCGAAAAATATTTCGATTAAATATTATTCCCGGTATAGTTAAGAGTCAAATTCTGCCCTGTCATAGCAAAACGACGTATCTGAAAAATTATAGTTTCGAGAAAATTGCGTTTAAAGTTTTAACAGAATTTGAGTCCAATTTGACAGTAAAATTAATTTCTGTTATGACAAAACGTTGTAACTCGAGATACGTTTTTTGTATCATAGCAAACTAATGCTTATTTTGATAAATAGATGAAATTGTTATGACAAAACGCTGTAACTCGAAGAATCGATTGTAAAAAATTTTCGAGTTACGGCGTTTTGTCGTAACAATTTTTAATTTTTGTGTTAGGCCTGAAAAATGTCGTATCTCTGAGGGCTTAAAAGAATTTCATCTCTATTTTCTTTTTTTTTTAATTTCCAATGCAAAAAAGATACGTTTTTTTTCATTTCTTTTATTCGCACATTTGATTAATATTATTGGCATAATTAATAAAATTAATAAAATTTTGATGATATCCTATTATTAAGTGACACTTAATAAACCGTTTTAGCTTTGTTACGACAAAACAGCGTATCTCGAGATACGTCGTTTTGCCATGACAGGGCAGAAATGATGTTAATAACGACTGTATTTATTTCTAGTAGATGTTTGAGACAGATTTGTAATCAGTCAGTTGTATTTAATGTTGTTTCCTTTAAATACAGATGGCTGATAATAGCACTACGATATGGTGACTTAGTAATGTAGAAAGATTTCCAATTATGAACAGTTGTACATCGAACTGATGTCATGTATTTGCATACAGTGATTAAGTCGGATATAAAATGTGACATTCGTATTTGTTGCTATCATGAACAATAGTCTTTAATCAATTAAAACAACGATAATTTGATGCATAAGTATTATATACTTATTTTAAAATGAGTCAAATTGATTGAAAGTAATTTACTTATAATTCCAGTTGAATTTTTGTCTAGCCATATTTAAGTTGACAATAATTTCGAGTCAGCGATTGTATGTTGCCAACGCACTTGGCAGCATCGAAAGTTGTAGCAAGTAGACGTTTATTCTCGTAAGATTCTGTGGCAGCAGTATATTATACCAAATAAACGACAGTGCGACAACATTACTTTTTTTTTTTTTTATTTTTTTTTAATACTTGAAGTGGGCCTAGTCACTTTAAAGTTACGAGAACGCTCGTGTTATGTCCCCAGGTGCCTCAGGTGCCTCGTACTGTTAATTGATTAGTTAATTGAGTCAATAATTTATATAACAAATCATCGTGGCACATACTCTTTAAATTATATATTTTTATTATAAGAAATTTTAAATAAATAGATAGATAAACCTTTATTTTGTATTCAGAGAAATATAAATACAGTTTGAGTGGCCTTGGAATTGTAGGAAAAAGTGTCAGCTACAAGATAGGCGGACGGAACAAGTGAGATATTGAGTAGATCAAAAGTTATTTCAGTTTAAAGGTGATCGTCTCCAGACGCTGCATATCAGCCCAAATATCATCTCAGCTACATATGTCGCAAATGTCAGGACAGCGTGCGAAAAAATCGATCATGAATGAATGAGAATTGTAGGAAAAAGTGTCAGCTACAAGATAGGCGGACATAACAAGTGAGATTTTGAGTGGATCAAAAGTTATTTCAGTTTAAAGGTGATCGTCTCCAGACGCTGCATATCAGCCCAAATATCATCTCAGATACATATGTCGCAAATGTCAGGACAGCGTGCGAAAAAATCGATCATGAATGAATGAGAATTGTAGGAAAAAGTGTCAGCTACAAGATAGGCGGACATAACAAGTGAGATTTTGAGTAGATCAAAAGTTATTTCAGTTTAAAGGTGATCGTCTCCAGACGCTGCATATCAGCCCAAATATCATCTCAGCTACATATGTCGCAAATGTCAGGACAGCGTGCGAAAAAATCGATCATGAATGAATGAGAATTGTAGGAAAAAGTGTCAGCTACAAGATAGGCGGACATAACAAGTGAGATTTTGAGTGGATCAAAAGTTATTTCAGTTTAAAGGTGATCGTCTCCAGACGCTGCATATCAGCCCAAATATCATCTCAGCTACATATGTCGCAAATGTCAGGACAGCGTGCGAAAAAATCGATCATGAATGAATGAGAATTGTAGGAAAAAGTGTCAGCTACAAGATAGGCGGACATAACAAGTGAGATTTTGAGTGGATCAAAAGTTATTTCAGTTTAAAGGTGATCGTCTCCAGACGCTGCATATCAGCCCAAATATCATCTCAGCTACATATGTCGCAAATGTCAGGACAGCGTGCGAAAAAATCGATCATGAATGAATGAGAATTGTAGGAAAAAGTGTCAGCTACAAGATAGGCGGACATAACAAGTGAGATTTTGAGTGGATCAAAAGTTATTTCAGTTTAAAGGTGATCGTCTCCAGACGCTGCATATCAGCCCAAATATCATCTCAGATACATATGTCGCAAATGTCAGGACAGCGTGCGAAAAAATCGATCATGAATGAATGAGAATTGTAGGAAAAAGTGTCAGCTACAAGATAGGCGGACATAACAAGTGAGATTTTGAGTAGATCAAAAGTTATTTCAGTTTAAAGGTGATCGTCTCCAGACGCTGCATATCAGCCCAAATATCATCTCAGCTACATATGTCGCAAATGTCAGGACAGCGTGCGAAAAAATCGATCATGAATGAATGAGAATTGTAGGAAAAAGTGTCAGCTACAAGATAGGCGGACATAACAAGTGAGATTTTGAGTGGATCAAAAGTTATTTCAGTTTAAAGGTGATCGTCTCCAGACGCTGCATATCAGCCCAAATATCATCTCAGCTACATATGTCGCAAATGTCAGGACAGCGTGCGAAAAAATCGATCATGAATGAATGAGAATTGTAGGAAAAAGTGTCAGCTACAAGATAGGCGGACATAACAAGTGAGATTTTGAGTGGATCAAAAGTTATTTCAGTTTAAAGGTGATCGTCTCCAGACGCTGCATATCAGCCCAAATATCATCTCAGCTACATATGTCGCAAATGTCAGGACAGCGTGCGAAAAAATCGATCATGAATGAATGAGAATTGTAGGAAAAAGTGTCAGCTACAAGATAGGCGGACATAACAAGTGAGATTTTGAGTGGATCAAAAGTTATTTCAGTTTAAAAGTGATCGTCTCCAGACGCTGCATATCAGCCCAAATATCATCTCAGCTACATATGTCGCAAATGTCAGGACAGCGTGCGAAAAAATCGATCATGAATGAATGAGAATTGTAGGAAAAAGTGTCAGCTACAAGATAGGCGGACATAACAAGTGAGATTTTGAGTAGATCAAAAGTTATTTCAGTTTAAAGGTGATCGTCTCCAGACGCTGCATATCAGCCCAAATATCATCTCAGCTACATATGTCGCAAATGTCAGGACAGCGTGCGAAAAAATCGATCATGAATGAATGAGAATTGTAGGAAAAAGTGTCAGCTACAAGATAGGCGGACATAACAAGTGAGATTTTGAGTAGATCAAAAGTTATTTCAGTTTAAAGGTGATCGTCTCCAGACGCTGCATATCAGCCCAAATATCATCTCAGATACATATGTCGCAAATGTCAGGACAGCGTGCGAAAAAATCGATCATGAATGAATGAGAATTGTAGGAAAAAGTGTCAGCTACAAGATAGGCGGACATAACAAGTGAGATTTTGAGTGGATCAAAAGTTATTTCAGTTTAAAGGTGATCGTCTCCAGACGCTGCATATCAGCCCAAATATCATCTCAGATACATATGTCGCAAATGTCAGGACAGCGTGCGAAAAAATCGATCATGAATGAATGAGAATTGTAGGAAAAAGTGTCAGCTACAAGATAGGCGGACATAACAAGTGAGATTTTGAGTAGATCAAAAGTTATTTCAGTTTAAAGGTGATCGTCTCCAGACGCTGCATATCAGCCCAAATATCATCTCAGATACATATGTCGCAAATGTCAGGACAGCGTGCGAAAAAATCGATCATGAATGAATGAGAATTGTAGGAAAAAGTGTCAGCTACAAGATAGGCGGACATAACAAGTGAGATTTTGAGTGGATCAAAAGTTATTTCAGTTTAAAGGTGATCGTCTCCAGACGCTGCATATCAGCCCAAATATCATCTCAGATACATATGTCGCAAATGTCAGGACAGCGTGCGAAAAAATCGATCATGAATGAATGAGAATTGTAGGAAAAAGTGTCAGCTACAAGATAGGCGGACATAACAAGTGAGATTTTGAGTAGATCAAAAGTTATTTCAGTTTAAAGGTGATCGTCTCCAGACGCTGCATATCAGCCCAAATATCATCTCAGATACATATGTCGCAAATGTCAGGACAGCGTGCGAAAAAATCGATCATGAATGAATGAGAATTGTAGGAAAAAGTGTCAGCTACAAGATAGGCGGACATAACAAGTGAGATTTTGAGTGGATCAAAAGTTATTTCAGTTTAAAGGTGATCGTCTCCAGACGCTGCATATCAGCCCAAATATCATCTCAGATACATATGTCGCAAATGTCAGGACAGCGTGCGAAAAAATCGATCATGAATGAATGAGAATTGTAGGAAAAAGTGTCAGCTACAAGATAGGCGGACATAACAAGTGAGATTTTGAGTGGATCAAAAGTTATTTCAGTTTAAAGGTGATCGTCTCCAGACGCTGCATATCAGCCCAAATATCATCTCAGATACATATGTCGCAAATGTCAGGACAGCGTGCGAAAAAATCGATCATGAATGAATGAGAATTGTAGGAAAAAGTGTCAGCTACAAGATAGGCGGACATAACAAGTGAGATTTTGAGTGGATCAAAAGTTATTTCAGTTTAAAGGTGATCGTCTCCAGACGCTGCATATCAGCCCAAATATCATCTCAGATACATATGTCGCAAATGTCAGGACAGCGTGCGAAAAAATCGATCATGAATGAATGAGAATTGTAGGAAAAAGTGTCAGCTACAAGATAGGCGGACATAACAAGTGAGATTTTGAGTAGATCAAAAGTTATTTCAGTTTAAAGGTGATCGTCTCCAGACGCTGCATATCAGCCCAAATATCATCTCAGATACATATGTCGCAAATGTCAGGACAGCGTGCGAAAAAATCGATCATGAATGAATGAGAATTGTAGGAAAAAGTGTCAGCTACAAGATAGGCGGACATAACAAGTGAGATTTTGAGTGGATCAAAAGTTATTTCAGTTTAAAGGTGATCGTCTCCAGACGCTGCATATCAGCCCAAATATCATCTCAGATACATATGTCGCAAATGTCAGGACAGCGTGCGAAAAAATCGATCATGAATGAATGAGAATTGTAGGAAAAAGTGTCAGCTACAAGATAGGCGGACATAACAAGTGAGATTTTGAGTGGATCAAAAGTTATTTCAGTTTAAAGGTGATCGTCTCCAGACGCTGCATATCAGCCCAAATATCATCTCAGCTACATATGTCGCAAATGTCAGGACAGCGTGCGAAAAAATCGATCATGAATGAATGAGAATTGTAGGAAAAAGTGTCAGCTACAAGATAGGCGGACATAACAAGTGAGATTTTGAGTGGATCAAAAGTTATTTCAGTTTAAAGGTGATCGTCTCCAGACGCTGCATATCAGCCCAAATATCATCTCAGATACATATGTCGCAAATGTCAGGACAGCGTGCGAAAAAATCGATCATGAATGAATGAGAATTGTAGGAAAAAGTGTCAGCTACAAGATAGGCGGACATAACAAGTGAGATTTTGAGTGGATCAAAAGTTATTTCAGTTTAAAGGTGATCGTCTCCAGACGCTGCATATCAGCCCAAATATCATCTCAGATACATATGTCGCAAATGTCAGGACAGCGTGCGAAAAAATCGATCATGAATGAATGAGAATTGTAGGAAAAAGTGTCAGCTACAAGATAGGCGGACATAACAAGTGAGATTTTGAGTGGATCAAAAGTTATTTCAGTTTAAAGGTGATCGTCTCCAGACGCTGCATATCAGCCCAAATATCATCTCAGATACATATGTCGCAAATGTCAGGACAGCGTGCGAAAAAATCGATCATGAATGAATGAGAATTGTAGGAAAAAGTGTCAGCTACAAGATAGGCGGACATAACAAGTGAGATTTTGAGTGGATCAAAAGTTATTTCAGTTTAAAGGTGATCGTCTCCAGACGCTGCATATCAGCCCAAATATCATCTCAGATACATATGTCGCAAATGTCAGGACAGCGTGCGAAAAAATCGATCATGAATGAATGAGAATTGTAGGAAAAAGTGTCAGCTACAAGATAGGCGGACATAACAAGTGAGATTTTGAGTAGATCAAAAGTTATTTCAGTTTAGAGGTGATCGCCTAGAGGGGCTGCATTTTAGCCCGAATATCATCTCAGATACATATGTCACAGATGTCAGGACGGTTTGCGAAAAAATCGATCATGAATGAATGAGAATTGTAGGAAAAAGTGTCAGCTACAAGATAGGCGGACATAACAAGTGAGATTTTGAGTGGATCAAAAGTTATTTCAGTTTAAAGGTGATCGTCTCCAGACGCTGCATATCAGCCCAAATATCATCTCAGATACATATGTCGCAAATGTCAGGACAGCGTGCGAAAAAATCGATCATGAATGAATGAGAATTGTAGGAAAAAGTGTCAGCTACAAGATAGGCGGACATAACAAGTGAGATTTTGAGTAGATCAAAAGTTATTTCAGTTTAAAGGTGATCGTCTCCAGACGCTGCATATCAGCCCAAATATCATCTCAGATACATATGTCGCAAATGTCAGGACAGCGTGCGAAAAAATCGATCATGAATGAATGAGAATTGTAGGAAAAAGTGTCAGCTACAAGATAGGCGGACATAACAAGTGAGATTTTGAGTGGATCAAAAGTTATTTCAGTTTAAAGGTGATCGTCTCCAGACGCTGCATATCAGCCCAAATATCATCTCAGATACATATGTCGCAAATGTCAGGACAGCGTGCGAAAAAATCGATCATGAATGAATGAGAATTGTAGGAAAAAGTGTCAGCTACAAGATAGGCGGACATAACAAGTGAGATTTTGAGTGGATCAAAAGTTATTTCAGTTTAAAGGTGATCGTCTCCAGACGCTGCATATCAGCCCAAATATCATCTCAGATACATATGTCGCAAATGTCAGGACAGCGTGCGAAAAAATCGATCATGAATGAATGAGAATTGTAGGAAAAAGTGTCAGCTACAAGATAGGCGGACATAACAAGTGAGATTTTGAGTAGATCAAAAGTTATTTCAGTTTAAAGGTGATCGTCTCCAGACGCTGCATATCAGCCCAAATATCATCTCAGATACATATGTCGCAAATGTCAGGACAGCGTGCGAAAAAATCGATCATGAATGAATGAGAATTGTAGGAAAAAGTGTCAGCTACAAGATAGGCGGACATAACAAGTGAGATTTTGAGTGGATCAAAAGTTATTTCAGTTTAAAGGTGATCGTCTCCAGACGCTGCATATCAGCCCAAATATCATCTCAGATACATATGTCGCAAATGTCAGGACAGCGTGCGAAAAAATCGATCATGAATGAATGAGAATTGTAGGAAAAAGTGTCAGCTACAAGATAGGCGGACATAACAAGTGAGATTTTGAGTGGATCAAAAGTTATTTCAGTTTAAAGGTGATCGTCTCCAGACGCTGCATATCAGCCCAAATATCATCTCAGATACATATGTCGCAAATGTCAGGACAGCGTGCGAAAAAATCGATCATGAATGAATGAGAATTGTAGGAAAAAGTGTCAGCTACAAGATAGGCGGACATAACAAGTGAGATTTTGAGTGGATCAAAAGTTATTTCAGTTTAAAGGTGATCGTCTCCAGACGCTGCATATCAGCCCAAATATCATCTCAGATACATATGTCGCAAATGTCAGGACAGCGTGCGAAAAAATCGATCATGAATGAATGAGAATTGTAGGAAAAAGTGTCAGCTACAAGATAGGCGGACATAACAAGTGAGATTTTGAGTGGATCAAAAGTTATTTCAGTTTAAAGGTGATCGTCTCCAGACGCTGCATATCAGCCCAAATATCATCTCAGATACATATGTCGCAAATGTCAGGACAGCGTGCGAAAAAATCGATCATGAATGAATGAGAATTGTAGGAAAAAGTGTCAGCTACAAGATAGGCGGACATAACAAGTGAGATTTTGAGTGGATCAAAAGTTATTTCAGTTTAAAGGTGATCGTCTCCAGACGCTGCATATCAGCCCAAATATCATCTCAGATACATATGTCGCAAATGTCAGGACAGCGTGCGAAAAAATCGATCATGAATGAATGAGAATTGTAGGAAAAAGTGTCAGCTACAAGATAGGCGGACATAACAAGTGAGATTTTGAGTAGATCAAAAGTTATTTCAGTTTAAAGGTGATCGTCTCCAGACGCTGCATATCAGCCCAAATATCATCTCAGATACATATGTCGCAAATGTCAGGACAGCGTGCGAAAAAATCGATCATGAATGAATGAGAATTGTAGGAAAAAGTGTCAGCTACAAGATAGGCGGACATAACAAGTGAGATTTTGAGTGGATCAAAAGTTATTTCAGTTTAAAGGTGATCGTCTCCAGACGCTGCATATCAGCCCAAATATCATCTCAGATACATATGTCGCAAATGTCAGGACAGCGTGCGAAAAAATCGATCATGAATGAATGAGAATTGTAGGAAAAAGTGTCAGCTACAAGATAGGCGGACATAACAAGTGAGATTTTGAGTGGATCAAAAGTTATTTCAGTTTAAAGGTGATCGTCTCCAGACGCTGCATATCAGCCCAAATATCATCTCAGATACATATGTCGCAAATGTCAGGACAGCGTGCGAAAAAATCGATCATGAATGAATGAGAATTGTAGGAAAAAGTGTCAGCTACAAGATAGGCGGACATAACAAGTGAGATTTTGAGTGGATCAAAAGTTATTTCAGTTTAAAGGTGATCGTCTCCAGACGCTGCATATCAGCCCAAATATCATCTCAGATACATATGTCGCAAATGTCAGGACAGCGTGCGAAAAAATCGATCATGAATGAATGAGAATTGTAGGAAAAAGTGTCAGCTACAAGATAGGCGGACATAACAAGTGAGATTTTGAGTAGATCAAAAGTTATTTCAGTTTAAAGGTGATCGTCTCCAGACGCTGCATATCAGCCCAAATATCATCTCAGATACATATGTCGCAAATGTCAGGACAGCGTGCGAAAAAATCGATCATGAATGAATGAGAATTGTAGGAAAAAGTGTCAGCTACAAGATAGGCGGACATAACAAGTGAGATTTTGAGTGGATCAAAAGTTATTTCAGTTTAAAGGTGATCGTCTCCAGACGCTGCATATCAGCCCAAATATCATCTCAGATACATATGTCGCAAATGTCAGGACAGCGTGCGAAAAAATCGATCATGAATGAATGAGAATTGTAGGAAAAAGTGTCAGCTACAAGATAGGCGGACATAACAAGTGAGATTTTGAGTAGATCAAAAGTTATTTCAGTTTAAAGGTGATCGTCTCCAGACGCTGCATATCAGCCCAAATATCATCTCAGATACATATGTCGCAAATGTCAGGACAGCGTGCGAAAAAATCGATCATGAATGAATGAGAATTGTAGGAAAAAGTGTCAGCTACAAGATAGGCGGACATAACAAGTGAGATTTTGAGTGGATCAAAAGTTATTTCAGTTTAAAGGTGATCGTCTCCAGACGCTGCATATCAGCCCAAATATCATCTCAGATACATATGTCGCAAATGTCAGGACAGCGTGCGAAAAAATCGATCATGAATGAATGAGAATTGTAGGAAAAAGTGTCAGCTACAAGATAGGCGGACATAACAAGTGAGATTTTGAGTAGATCAAAAGTTATTTCAGTTTAAAGGTGATCGTCTCCAGACGCTGCATATCAGCCCAAATATCATCTCAGATACATATGTCGCAAATGTCAGGACAGCGTGCGAAAAAATCGATCATGAATGAATGAGAATTGTAGGAAAAAGTGTCAGCTACAAGATAGGCGGACATAACAAGTGAGATTTTGAGTGGATCAAAAGTTATTTCAGTTTAAAGGTGATCGTCTCCAGACGCTGCATATCAGCCCAAATATCATCTCAGATACATATGTCGCAAATGTCAGGACAGCGTGCGAAAAAATCGATCATGAATGAATGAGAATTGTAGGAAAAAGTGTCAGCTACAAGATAGGCGGACATAACAAGTGAGATTTTGAGTAGATCAAAAGTTATTCCAGTTTAGAGGTGATCGTCTCCAGACGCTGCATATCAGCCCAAATATCATCTCAGATACATATGTCGCAAATGTCAGGACAGCGTGCGAAAAAATCGATCATGAATGAATGAGAATTGTAGGAAAAAGTGTCAGCTACAAGATAGGCGGACATAACAAGTGAGATTTTGAGTAGATCAAAAGTTATTTCAGTTTAAAGGTGATCGTCTCCAGACGCTGCATATCAGCCCAAATATCATCTCAGATACATATGTCGCAAATGTCAGGACAGCGTGCGAAAAAATCGATCATGAATGAATGAGAATTGTAGGAAAAAGTGTCAGCTACAAGATAGGCGGACATAACAAGTGAGATTTTGAGTGGATCAAAAGTTATTTCAGTTTAAAGGTGATCGTCTCCAGACGCTGCATATCAGCCCAAATATCATCTCAGATACATATGTCGCAAATGTCAGGACAGCGTGCGAAAAAATCGATCATGAATGAATGAGAATTGTAGGAAAAAGTGTCAGCTACAAGATAGGCGGACAGAACAAGTGAGATTTTGAGTAGATCAAAAGTTATTTCAGTTTAAAGGTGATCGTCTCCAGACGCTGCATATCAGCCCAAATATCATCTCAGATACATATGTCGCAAATGTCAGGACAGCGTGCGAAAAAATCGATCATGAATGAATGAGAATTGTAGGAAAAAGTGTCAGCTACAAGATAGGCGGACAGAACAAGTGAGATATTGAGTAGATCAAAAGTTATTTCAGTTTAAAGGTGATCGTCTCCAGACGCTGCATATCAGCCCAAATATCATCTCAGATACATATGGCGCAAATGTCAGGACGGTTTGCGAGGAAATCGATCATGAATGAATCAGAATTGTGGGAAAAGGTGTCAGCTACAAGATAGGCGGACATAACAAGTGAGATTTTGAGTGGATCAAAAGTTATTCCAGTTTAGAGGTGATCGCCTGGAGGGGCTGCATTTTAGCCCAAATATCATCTCAGATACATATGTCGCAAATGTCAGGACGGTTTGCGAGGAAATCGATCATGAATAGATGAGAATTGTAGGAAAAAGTGTCAGCTACAAGATAGGCGGACGGAACAAGTGAGATATTGAGTAGATCAAAAGTTATTTCAGTTTAAAGGTGATCGTCTCCAGACGCTGCATATCAGCCCAAATATCATCTCAGATACATATGTCGCAAATGTCAGGACAGCGTGCGAAAAAATCGATCATGAATGAATGAGAATTGTAGGAAAAAGTGTCAGCTACAAGATAGGCGGACGGAACAAGTGAGATTTTGAGTAGATCAAAAGTTATTTCAGTTTAAAGGTGATCGTCTCCAGACGCTGCATATCAGCCCAAATATCATCTCAGATACATATGTCGCAAATGTCAGGACAGCGTGCGAAAAAATCGATCATGAATGAATGAGAATTGTAGGAAAAAGTGTCAGCTACAAGATAGGCGGACGGAACAAGTGAGATTTTGAGTAGATCAAAAGTTATTCCAGTTTAAAGGTGATCGTCTCCAGACGCTGCATATCAGCCCAAATATCATCTCAGACACATATGTCGCAAATGTCAGGACGGTTTGCGAGGAAATCGATCATGAATAAATGAGAATTGTAGGAAAAAGTGTCAGCTACAAGATAGGCGGACATAACAAGTGAGATTTTGAGTGGATCAAAAGTTATTTCAGTTTAAAGGTGATCGTCTCCAGACGCTGCATATCAGCCCAAATATCATCTCAGCTACATATGTCGCAAATGTCAGGACAGCGTGCGAAAAAATCGATCATGAATGAATGAGAATTGTAGGAAAAAGTGTCAGCTACAAGATAGGCGGACATAACAAGTGAGATTTTGAGTGGATCAAAAGTTATTTCAGTTTAAAGGTGATCGTCTCCAGACGCTGCATATCAGCCCAAATATCATCTCAGATACATATGTCGCAAATGTCAGGACAGCGTGCGAAAAAATCGATCATGAATGAATGAGAATTGTAGGAAAAAGTGTCAGCTACAAGATAGGCGGACATAACAAGTGAGATTTTGAGTGGATCAAAAGTTATTTCAGTTTAAAGGTGATCGTCTCCAGACGCTGCATATCAGCCCAAATATCATCTCAGCTACATATGTCGCAAATGTCAGGACGGTTTGTGAGGAAATCGATCATGAATAAATGAGAATTGTAGGAAAAAGTGTCAGCTACAAGATAGGCGGACATAACAAGTGAGATTTTGAGTGGATCAAAAGTTATTTCAGTTTAAAGGTGATCGTCTCCAGACGCTGCATATCAGCCCAAATATCATCTCAGATACATATGTCGCAAATGTCAGGACAGCGTGCGAAAAAATCGATCATGAATGAATGAGAATTGTAGGAAAAAGTGTCAGCTACAAGATAGGCGGACGGAACAAGTGAGATATTGAGTAGATCAAAAGTTATTCCAGTTTAGAGGTGATCGCCTACAGGGGCTGCATTTTAGCCCGAATATCATCTCAGATACATATGTCACAAATGTCAGGACGGTTTGTGAGGAAATCGATCATGAATAAATGAGAATTGTAGGAAAAAGTGTCAGCTACAAGATAGGCGGACATAACAAGTGAGATTTTGAGTAGATCAAAAGTTATTTCAGTTTAAAGGTGATCGTCTCCAGACGCTGCATATCAGCCCAAATATCATCTCAGATACATATGTCGCAAATGTCAGGACAGCGTGCGAAAAAATCGATCATGAATGAATGAGAATTGTAGGAAAAAGTGTCAGCTACAAGATAGGCGGACATAACAAGTGAGATTTTGAGTGGATCAAAAGTTATTTCAGTTTAAAGGTGATCGTCTCCAGACGCTGCATATCAGCCCAAATATCATCTCAGATACATATGTCGCAAATGTCAGGACAGCGTGCGAAAAAATCGATCATGAATGAATGAGAATTGTAGGAAAAAGTGTCAGCTACAAGATAGGCGGACATAACAAGTGAGATTTTGAGTAGATCAAAAGTTATTTCAGTTTAAAGGTGATCGTCTCCAGACGCTGCATATCAGCCCAAATATCATCTCAGATACATATGTCGCAAATGTCAGGACAGCGTGCGAAAAAATCGATCATGAATGAATGAGAATTGTAGGAAAAAGTGTCAGCTACAAGATAGGCGGACATAACAAGTGAGATTTTGAGTAGATCAAAAGTTATTCCAGTTTAGAGGTGATCGCCTAGAGGGGCTGCATATCAGCCCAAATATCATCTCAGACACATATTTCGCAAATGTCAGGACGGTTTGCGAGGAAATCGATCATGAATAGATGAGAATTGTAGGAAAAAGTGTCAGCTACAAGATAGGCGGACAGAACAAGTGAGATATTGAGTAGATCAAAAGTTATTTCAGTTTAAAGGTGATCGTCTCCAGACGCTGCATATCAGCCCAAATATCATCTCAGATACATATGTCGCAAATGTCAGGACGGTTTGCGAGGAAATCGATCATGAATAGATGAGAATTGTAGGAAAAAGTGTCAGCTACAAGATAGGCGGACATAACAAGTGAGATTTTGAGTAGATCAAAAGTTATTTCAGTTTAAAGGTGATCGTCTCCAGACGCTGCATATCAGCCCAAATATCATCTCAGATACATATGTCGCAAATGTCAGGACGGTTTGCGAAAAAATCGATCATGAATAGATGAGAATTGTAGGAAAAAGTGTCAGCTACAAGATAGGCGGACAGAACAAGTGAGATTTTGAGTAGATCAAAAGTTATTCCAGTTTAGAGGTGATCGTCTCCAGACGCTGCATTTTAGCCCGAATATCATCTCAGATACATATGTCGCAAATGTCAGGACAGCGTGCGAAAAAATCGATCATGAATGAATGAGAATTGTAGGAAAAAGTGTCAGCTACAAGATAGGCGGACATAACAAGTGAGATTTTGAGTAGATCAAAAGTTATTTCAGTTTAAAGGTGATCGTCTCCAGACGCTGCATATCAGCCCAAATATCATCTCAGATACATATGTCGCAAATGTCAGGACGGTTTGCGAAAAAATCGATCATGAATGAATGAGAATTGTAGGAAAAAGTGTCAGCTACAAGATAGGCGGACGGAACAAGTGAGATTTTGAGTAGATCAAAAGTTATTCCAGTTTAGAGGTGATCACCTAGAGGGGCTGCATTTCAGCCCGAATATCATTTTAGATACATATGTCACAAATGTCAGGACGGTTTGTGAGGAAATCGATCATGAATAAATGAGAATTGTAGGAAAAAGTGTCAGCTACAAGATAGGCGGACGGAACAAGTGAGATTTTGAGTAGATCAAAAGTTATTCCAGTTTAGAGGTGATCGCCTAGAGGGGCTGCATTTCAGCCCGAATATCATCTCAGATACATATGTCACAAATGTCAGGACGGTTTGTGAGGAAATCGATCATGAATAAATGAGAATTGTAGGAAAAAGTGTCAGCTACAAGATAGGCGGACATAACAAGTGAGATTTTGAGTAGATCAAAAGTTATTTTAGTTTAAAGGTGATCGTCTCCAGACGCTGCATATCAGCCCAAATATCATCTCAGATACATATGTCGCAAATGTCAGGACAGCGTGCGAAAAAATCGATCATGAATGAATGAGAATTGTAGGAAAAAGTGTCAGCTACAAGATAGGCGGACATAACAAGTGAGATTTTGAGTGGATCAAAAGTTATTTCAGTTTAAAGGTGATCGTCTCCAGACGCTGCATATCAGCCCAAATATCATCTCAGATACATATGTCGCAAATGTCAGGACAGCGTGCGAAAAAATCGATCATGAATGAATGAGAATTGTAGGAAAAAGTGTCAGCTACAAGATAGGCGGACATAACAAGTGAGATTTTGAGTAGATCAAAAGTTATTTCAGTTTAAAGGTGATCGTCTCCAGACGCTGCATATCAGCCCAAATATCATCTCAGATACATATGTCGCAAATGTCAGGACAGCGTGCGAAAAAATCGATCATGAATGAATGAGAATTGTAGGAAAAAGTGTCAGCTACAAGATAGGCGGACATAACAAGTGAGATTTTGAGTGGATCAAAAGTTATTTCAGTTTAAAGGTGATCGTCTCCAGACGCTGCATATCAGCCCAAATATCATCTCAGATACATATGTCGCAAATGTCAGGACAGCGTGCGAAAAAATCGATCATGAATGAATGAGAATTGTAGGAAAAAGTGTCAGCTACAAGATAGGCGGACATAACAAGTGAGATTTTGAGTGGATCAAAAGTTATTTCAGTTTAAAGGTGATCGTCTCCAGACGCTGCATATCAGCCCAAATATCATCTCAGATACATATGTCGCAAATGTCAGGACAGCGTGCGAAAAAATCGATCATGAATGAATGAGAATTGTAGGAAAAAGTGTCAGCTACAAGATAGGCGGACATAACAAGTGAGATTTTGAGTGGATCAAAAGTTATTTCAGTTTAAAGGTGATCGTCTCCAGACGCTGCATATCAGCCCAAATATCATCTCAGATACATATGTCGCAAATGTCAGGACAGCGTGCGAAAAAATCGATCATGAATGAATGAGAATTGTAGGAAAAAGTGTCAGCTACAAGATAGGCGGACATAACAAGTGAGATTTTGAGTGGATCAAAAGTTATTTCAGTTTAAAGGTGATCGTCTCCAGACGCTGCATATCAGCCCAAATATCATCTCAGATACATATGTCGCAAATGTCAGGACAGCGTGCGAAAAAATCGATCATGAATGAATGAGAATTGTAGGAAAAAGTGTCAGCTACAAGATAGGCGGACATAACAAGTGAGATTTTGAGTAGATCAAAAGTTATTTCAGTTTAAAGGTGATCGTCTCCAGACGCTGCATATCAGCCCAAATATCATCTCAGATACATATGTCGCAAATGTCAGGACAGCGTGCGAAAAAATCGATCATGAATGAATGAGAATTGTAGGAAAAAGTGTCAGCTACAAGATAGGCGGACATAACAAGTGAGATTTTGAGTAGATCAAAAGTTATTCCAGTTTAGAGGTGATCGCCTAGAGGGGCTGCATTTTAGCCCGATTATCATCTCAGATACATATGTCGCAAATGTCAGGACGGTTTGCGAGGAAATCGATCATGAATAAATGAGAATTGTAGGAAAAAGTGTCAGCTACAAGATAGGCGGACATAACAAGTGAGATTTTGAGTAGATCAAAAGTTATTTCAGTTTAAAGGTGATCGTCTCCAGACGCTGCATATCAGCCCAAATATCATCTCAGATACATATGTCGCAAATGTCAGGACAGCGTGCGAAAAAATCGATCATGAATGAATGAGAATTGTAGGAAAAAGTGTCAGCTACAAGATAGGCGGACATAACAAGTGAGATTTTGAGTAGATCAAAAGTTATTTCAGTTTAAAGGTGATCGTCTCCAGACGCTGCATATCAGCCCAAATATCATCTCAGATACATATGTCGCAAATGTCAGGACAGCGTGCGAAAAAATCGATCATGAATGAATGAGAATTGTAGGAAAAAGTGTCAGCTACAAGATAGGCGGACATAACAAGTGAGATTTTGAGTGGATCAAAAGTTATTTCAGTTTAAAGGTGATCGTCTCCAGACGCTGCATATCAGCCCAAATATCATCTCAGATACATATGTCGCAAATGTCAGGACAGCGTGCGAAAAAATCGATCATGAATGAATGAGAATTGTAGGAAAAAGTGTCAGCTACAAGATAGGCGGACATAACAAGTGAGATTTTGAGTAGATCAAAAGTTATTTCAGTTTAGAGGTGATCGTCTCCAGACGCTGCATATCAGCCCAAATATCATCTCAGATACATATGTCGCAAATGTCAGGACAGCGTGCGAAAAAATCGATCATGAATGAATGAGAATTGTAGGAAAAAGTGTCAGCTACAAGATAGGCGGACATAACAAGTGAGATTTTGAGTAGATCAAAAGTTATTTCAGTTTAGAGGTGATCGTCTCCAGACGCTGCATATCAGCCCAAATATCATCTCAGCTACATATGTCGCAAATGTCAGGACAGCGTGCGAAAAAATCGATCATGAATGAATGAGAATTGTAGGAAAAAGTGTCAGCTACAAGATAGGCGGACATAACAAGTGAGATTTTGAGTAGATCAAAAGTTATTTCAGTTTAAAGGTGATCGTCTCCAGACGCTGCATATCAGCCCAAATATCATCTCAGATACATATGTCGCAAATGTCAGGACGGTTTGCGAGGAAATCGATCATGAATGAATGAGAATTGTAGGAAAAAGTGTCAGCTACAAGATAGGCGGACATAACAAGTGAGATTTTGAGTAGATCAAAAGTTATTTCAGTTTAAAGGTGATCGTCTCCAGACGCTGCATATCAGCCCAAATATCATCTCAGATACATATGTCGCAAATGTCAGGACAGCGTGCGAGGAAATCGATCATGAATGAATGAGAATTGTAGGAAAAAGTGTCAGCTACAAGATAGGCGGACATAACAAGTGAGATTTTGAGTAGATCAAAAGTTATTTCAGTTTAAAGGTGATCGTCTCCAGACGCTGCATTTTAGCCCAAATATCATCTCAGATACATATGTCGCAAATGTCAGGACAGCGTGCGAAAAAATCGATCATGAATGAATGAGAATTGTAGGAAAAAGTGTCAGCTACAAGATAGGCGGACATAACAAGTGAGATTTTGAGTAGATCAAAAGTTATTTCAGTTTAAAGGTGATCGTCTCCAGACGCTGCATATCAGCCCAAATATCATCTCAGATACATATGTCGCAAATGTCAGGACAGCGTGCGAAAAAATCGATCATGAATGAATGAGAATTGTAGGAAAAAGTGTCAGCTACAAGATAGGCGGACATAACAAGTGAGATTTTGAGTAGATCAAAAGTTATTTCAGTTTAAAGGTGATCGTCTCCAGACGCTGCATATCAGCCCAAATATCATCTCAGATACATATGTCGCAAATGTCAGGACAGCGTGCGAAAAAATCGATCATGAATGAATGAGAATTGTAGGAAAAAGTGTCAGCTACAAGATAGGCGGACATAACAAGTGAGATTTTGAGTGGATCAAAAGTTATTTCAGTTTAAAGGTGATCGTCTCCAGACGCTGCATATCAGCCCAAATATCATCTCAGATACATATGTCGCAAATGTCAGGACAGCGTGCGAAAAAATCGATCATGAATGAATGAGAATTGTAGGAAAAAGTGTCAGCTACAAGATAGGCGGACATAACAAGTGAGATTTTGAGTAGATCAAAAGTTATTTCAGTTTAAAGGTGATCGTCTCCAGACGCTGCATATCAGCCCAAATATCATCTCAGATACATATGTCGCAAATGTCAGGACAGCGTGCGAAAAAATCGATCATGAATGAATGAGAATTGTAGGAAAAAGTGTCAGCTACAAGATAGGCGGACATAACAAGTGAGATTTTGAGTAGATCAAAAGTTATTTCAGTTTAAAGGTGATCGTCTCCAGACGCTGCATATCAGCCCAAATATCATCTCAGATACATATGTCGCAAATGTCAGGACAGCGTGCGAAAAAATCGATCATGAATGAATGAGAATTGTAGGAAAAAGTGTCAGCTACAAGATAGGCGGACAGAACAAGTGAGATATTGAGTAGATCAAAAGTTATTTCAGTTTAGAGGTGATCGTCTCCAGACGCTGCATATCAGCCCAAATATCATCTCAGATACATATGTCGCAAATGTCAGGACGGTTTGCGAAAAAATCGATCATGAATGAATGAGAATTGTAGGAAAAAGTGTCAGCTACAAGATAGGCGGACATAACAAGTGAGATTTTGAGTAGATCAAAAGTTATTTCAGTTTAAAGGTGATCGTCTCCAGACGCTGCATATCAGCCCAAATATCATCTCAGATACATATGTCGCAAATGTCAGGACAGCGTGCGAAAAAATCGATCATGAATGAATGAGAATTGTAGGAAAAAGTGTCAGCTACAAGATAGGCGGACGGAACAAGTGAGATATTGAGTAGATCAAAAGTTATTCCAGTTTAGAGGTGATCGCCTAGAGGGGCTGCATTTTAGCCCGAATATCATCTCAGATACATATGTCGCAAATGTCAGGACGGTTTGCGAGGAAATCGATCATGAATGAATGAGAATTGTAGGAAAAAGTGTCAGCTACAAGATAGGCGGACATAACAAGTGAGATTTTGAGTAGATCAAAAGTTATTTCAGTTTAAAGGTGATCGTCTCCAGACGCTGCATATCAGCCCAAATATCATCTCAGATACATATGTCGCAAATGTCAGGACAGCGTGCGAAAAAATCGATCATGAATGAATGAGAATTGTAGGAAAAAGTGTCAGCTACAAGATAGGCGGACATAACAAGTGAGATTTTGAGTGGATCAAAAGTTATTTCAGTTTAAAGGTGATCGTCTCCAGACGCTGCATATCAGCCCAAATATCATCTCAGATACATATGTCACAAATGTCAGGACGGTTTGTGAGGAAATCGATCATGAATAAATGAGAATTGTAGGAAAAAGTGTCAGCTACAAGATAGGCGGACATAACAAGTGAGATTTTGAGTGGATCAAAAGTTATTTCAGTTTAAAGGTGATCGTCTCCAGACGCTGCATATCAGCCCAAATATCATCTCAGCTACATATGTCGCAAATGTCAGGACGGTTTGTGAGGAAATCGATCATGAATAAATGAGAATTGTAGGAAAAAGTGTCAGCTACAAGATAGGCGGACATAACAAGTGAGATTTTGAGTGGATCAAAAGTTATTTCAGTTTAAAGGTGATCGTCTCCAGACGCTGCATATCAGCCCAAATATCATCTCAGATACATATGTCGCAAATGTCAGGACAGCGTGCGAAAAAATCGATCATGAATGAATGAGAATTGTAGGAAAAAGTGTCAGCTACAAGATAGGCGGACATAACAAGTGAGATTTTGAGTAGATCAAAAGTTATTTCAGTTTAAAGGTGATCGTCTCCAGACGCTGCATATCAGCCCAAATATCATCTCAGATACATATGTCGCAAATGTCAGGACAGCGTGCGAAAAAATCGATCATGAATGAATGAGAATTGTAGGAAAAAGTGTCAGCTACAAGATAGGCGGACAGAACAAGTGAGATTTTGAGTAGATCAAAAGTTATTCCAGTTTAGAGGTGATCGTCTCCAGACGCTGCATATCAGCCCAAATATCATCTCAGATACATATGTCGCAAATGTCAGGACAGCGTGCGAAAAAATCGATCATGAATGAATGAGAATTGTAGGAAAAAGTGTCAGCTACAAGATAGGCGGACATAACAAGTGAGATTTTGAGTGGATCAAAAGTTATTTCAGTTTAAAGGTGATCGTCTCCAGACGCTGCATATCAGCCCAAATATCATCTCAGATACATATGTCGCAAATGTCAGGACGGTTTGCGAGGAAATCGATCATGAATAGATGAGAATTGTAGGAAAAAGTGTCAGCTACAAGATAGGCGGACAGAACAAGTGAGATATTGAGTAGATCAAAAGTTATTCCAGTTTAGAGGTGATCGCCTAGAGGGGCTGCATTTTAGCCGAAATATCATCTCAGATACATATGTCGCAAATGTCAGGACAGCGTGCGAAAAAATCGATCATGAATGAATGAGAATTGTAGGAAAAAGTGTCAGCTACAAGATAGGCGGACATAACAAGTGAGATTTTGAGTGGATCAAAAGTTATTTCAGTTTAAAGGTGATCGTCTCCAGACGCTGCATATCAGCCCAAATATCATCTCAGATACATATGTCGCAAATGTCAGGACAGCGTGCGAAAAAATCGATCATGAATGAATGAGAATTGTAGGAAAAAGTGTCAGCTACAAGATAGGCGGACATAACAAGTGAGATTTTGAGTGGATCAAAAGTTATTTCAGTTTAAAGGTGATCGTCTCCAGACGCTGCATATCAGCCCAAATATCATCTCAGATACATATGTCGCAAATGTCAGGACAGCGTGCGAAAAAATCGATCATGAATGAATGAGAATTGTAGGAAAAAGTGTCAGCTACAAGATAGGCGGACAGAACAAGTGAGATATTGAGTAGATCAAAAGTTATTTCAGTTTAAAGGTGATCGTCTCCAGACGCTGCATATCAGCCCAAATATCATCTCAGATACATATGTCGCAAATGTCAGGACGGTTTGCGAGGAAATCGATCATGAATAAATGAGAATTGTAGGAAAAAGTGTCAGCTACAAGATAGGCGGACATAACAAGTGAGATTTTGAGTAGATCAAAAGTTATTTCAGTTTAAAGGTGATCGTCTCCAGACGCTGCATATCAGCCCAAATATCATCTCAGATACATATGTCGCAAATGTCAGGACAGCGTGCGAAAAAATCGATCATGAATGAATGAGAATTGTAGGAAAAAGTGTCAGCTACAAGATAGGCGGACATAACAAGTGAGATTTTGAGTGGATCAAAAGTTATTTCAGTTTAAAGGTGATCGTCTCCAGACGCTGCATATCAGCCCAAATATCATCTCAGATACATATGTCGCAAATGTCAGGACAGCGTGCGAAAAAATCGATCATGAATGAATGAGAATTGTAGGAAAAAGTGTCAGCTACAAGATAGGCGGACATAACAAGTGAGATTTTGAGTAGATCAAAAGTTATTTCAGTTTAAAGGTGATCGTCTCCAGACGCTGCATATCAGCCCAAATATCATCTCAGATACATATGTCGCAAATGTCAGGACAGCGTGCGAAAAAATCGATCATGAATGAATGAGAATTGTAGGAAAAAGTGTCAGCTACAAGATAGGCGGACATAACAAGTGAGATTTTGAGTAGATCAAAAGTTATTCCAGTTTAGAGGTGATCGCCTAGAGGGGCTGCATTTGAGCCCGAATATCATCTCAGATACATATGTCGCAAATGTCAGGACGGTTTGCGAAAAAATCGATCATGAATGAATGAGAATTGTAGGAAAAAGTGTCAGCTACAAGATAGGCGGACGGAACAAGTGAGATATTGAGTAGATCAAAAGTTATTCCAGTTTAGAGGTGATCACCTAGAGGGGCTGCATTTCAGCCCGAATATCATCTCAGATACATATGTCGCAAATGTCAGGACAGCGTGCGAAAAAATCGATCATGAATGAATGAGAATTGTAGGAAAAAGTGTCAGCTACAAGATAGGCGGACATAACAAGTGAGATTTTGAGTAGATCAAAAGTTATTTCAGTTTAAAGGTGATCGTCTCCAGACGCTGCATATCAGCCCAAATATCATCTCAGATACATATGTCGCAAATGTCAGGACAGCGTGCGAAAAAATCGATCATGAATGAATGAGAATTGTAGGAAAAAGTGTCAGCTACAAGATAGGCGGACATAACAAGTGAGATTTTGAGTAGATCAAAAGTTATTTCAGTTTAAAGGTGATCGTCTCCAGACGCTGCATATCAGCCCAAATATCATCTCAGATACATATGTCGCAAATGTCAGGACAGCGTGCGAAAAAATCGATCATGAATGAATGAGAATTGTAGGAAAAAGTGTCAGCTACAAGATAGGCGGACATAACAAGTGAGATTTTGAGTAGATCAAAAGTTATTTCAGTTTAAAGGTGATCGTCTCCAGACGCTGCATATCAGCCCAAATATCATCTCAGATACATATGTCGCAAATGTCAGGACAGCGTGCGAAAAAATCGATCATGAATGAATGAGAATTGTAGGAAAAAGTGTCAGCTACAAGATAGGCGGACATAACAAGTGAGATTTTGAGTAGATCAAAAGTTATTTCAGTTTAAAGGTGATCGTCTCCAGACGCTGCATTTTAGCCCGAATATCATCTCAGATACATATGTCGCAAATGTCAAGACAGCGTGCGAAAAAATCGATCATGAATGAATGAGAATTGTAGGAAAAAGTGTCAGCTACAAGATAGGCGGACATAACAAGTGAGATTTTGAGTGGATCAAAAGTTATTTCAGTTTAAAGGTGATCGTCTCCAGACGCTGCATATCAGCCCAAATATCATCTCAGATACATATGTCGCAAATGTCAGGACAGCGTGCGAAAAAATCGATCATGAATGAATGAGAATTGTAGGAAAAAGTGTCAGCTACAAGATAGGCGGACATAACAAGTGAGATTTTGAGTAGATCAAAAGTTATTTCAGTTTAAAGGTGATCGTCTCCAGACGCTGCATATCAGCCCAAATATCATCTCAGATACATATGTCGCAAATGTCAGGACAGCGTGCGAAAAAATCGATCATGAATGAATGAGAATTGTAGGAAAAAGTGTCAGCTACAAGATAGGCGGACATAACAAGTGAGATTTTGAGTAGATCAAAAGTTATTTCAGTTTAAAGGTGATCGTCTCCAGACGCTGCATATCAGCCCAAATATCATCTCAGATACATATGTCGCAAATGTCAGGACAGCGTGCGAAAAAATCGATCATGAATGAATGAGAATTGTAGGAAAAAGTGTCAGCTACAAGATAGGCGGACATAACAAGTGAGATTTTGAGTAGATCAAAAGTTATTTCAGTTTAAAGGTGATCGTCTCCAGACGCTGCATATCAGCCCAAATATCATCTCAGATACATATGTCGCAAATGTCAGGACAGCGTGCGAAAAAATCGATCATGAATGAATGAGAATTGTAGGAAAAAGTGTCAGCTACAAGATAGGCGGACAGAACAAGTGAGATATTGAGTAGATCAAAAGTTATTTCAGTTTAAAGTGATCGTCTCCAGACGCTGCATATCAGCCCAAATATCATCTCAGATACATATGTCGCAAATGTCAGGACGGTTTGCGAAAAAATCGATCATGAATAGATGAGAATTGTAGGAAAAAGTGTCAGCTACAAGATAGGCGGACATAACAAGTGAGATTTTGAGTAGATCAAAAGTTATTTCAGTTTAAAGGTGATCGTCTCCAGACGCTGCATATCAGCCCAAATATCATCTCAGATACATATGTCGCAAATGTCAGGACAGCGTGCGAAAAAATCGATCATGAATGAATGAGAATTGTAGGAAAAAGTGTCAGCTACAAGATAGGCGGACATAACAAGTGAGATTTTGAGTAGATCAAAAGTTATTTCAGTTTAAAGGTGATCGTCTCCAGACGCTGCATATCAGCCCAAATATCATCTCAGATACATATGTCGCAAATGTCAGGACAGCGTGCGAAAAAATCGATCATGAATGAATGAGAATTGTAGGAAAAAGTGTCAGCTACAAGATAGGCGGACATAACAAGTGAGATATTGAGTAGATCAAAAGTTATTTCAGTTTAAAGGTGATCGCCTAGAGGGGCTGCATTTTAGCCGAAATATCATCTCAGATACATATGTCGCAAATGTCAGGACGGTTTGCGAGGAAATCGATCATGAATAGATGAGAATTGTAGGAAAAAGTGTCAGCTACAAGATAGGCGGACATAACAAGTGAGATTTTGAGTAGATCAAAAGTTATTTCAGTTTAAAGGTGATCGTCTCCAGACGCTGCATATCAGCCCAAATATCATCTCAGATACATATGTCGCAAATGTCAGGACGGTTTGCGAGGAAATCGATCATGAATAGATGAGAATTGTAGGAAAAAGTGTCAGCTACAAGATAGGCGGACATAACAAGTGAGATTTTGAGTAGATCAAAAGTTATTTCAGTTTAAAGGTGATCGTCTCCAGACGCTGCATATCAGCCCAAATATCATCTCAGATACATATGTCGCAAATGTCAGGACAGCGTGCGAAAAAATCGATCATGAATGAATGAGAATTGTAGGAAAAAGTGTCAGCTACAAGATAGGCGGACATAACAAGTGAGATTTTGAGTAGATCAAAAGTTATTTCAGTTTAAAGGTGATCGTCTCCAGACGCTGCATATCAGCCCAAATATCATCTCAGATACATATGTCGCAAATGTCAGGACAGCGTGCGAAAAAATCGATCATGAATGAATGAGAATTGTAGGAAAAAGTGTCAGCTACAAGATAGGCGGACATAACAAGTGAGATTTTGAGTAGATCAAAAGTTATTTCAGTTTAAAGGTGATCGTCTCCAGACGCTGCATATCAGCCCAAATATCATCTCAGATACATATGTCGCAAATGTCAGGACAGCGTGCGAAAAAATCGATCATGAATGAATGAGAATTGTAGGAAAAAGTGTCAGCTACAAGATAGGCGGACAGAACAAGTGAGATATTGAGTAGATCAAAAGTTATTCCAGTTTAGAGGTGATCGCCTAGAGGGGCTGCATATCAGCCCAAATATCATCTCAGACACATATTTCGCAAATGTCAGGACGGTTTGCGAGGAAATCGATCATGAATAGATGAGAATTGTAGGAAAAAGTGTCAGCTACAAGATAGGCGGACAGAACAAGTGAGATATTGAGTAGATCAAAAGTTATTCCAGTTTAGAGGTGATCGCCTAGAGGGGCTGCATATCAGCCCAAATATCATCTCAGACACATATTTCGCAAATGTCAGGACGGTTTGCGAGGAAATCGATCATGAATAGATGAGAATTGTAGGAAAAAGTGTCAGCTACAAGATAGGCGGACAGAACAAGTGAGATATTGAGTAGATCAAAAGTTATTTCAGTTTAAAGGTGATCGTCTCGAGACGCTGCATATCAGCCCAAATATCATCTCAGACACATATGTCGCAAATGTCAGGACAGCGTGCGAAAAAATCGATCATGAATGAATGAGAATTGTAGGAAAAAGTGTCAGCTACAAGATAGGCGGACATAACAAGTGAGATTTTGAGTAGATCAAAAGTTATTTCAGTTTAAAGGTGATCGTCTCCAGACGCTGCATATCAGCCCAAATATCATCTCAGATACATATGTCGCAAATGTCAGGACAGCGTGCGAAAAAATCGATCATGAATGAATGAGAATTGTAGGAAAAAGTGTCAGCTACAAGATAGGCGGACATAACAAGTGAGATTTTGAGTGGATCAAAAGTTATTTCAGTTTAAAGGTGATCGTCTCCAGACGCTGCATATCAGCCCAAATATCATCTCAGATACATATGTCGCAAATGTCAGGACAGCGTGCGAAAAAATCGATCATGAATGAATGAGAATTGTAGGAAAAAGTGTCAGCTACAAGATAGGCGGACATAACAAGTGAGATTTTGAGTAGATCAAAAGTTATTTCAGTTTAAAGGTGATCGTCTCCAGACGCTGCATATCAGCCCAAATATCATCTCAGATACATATGTCGCAAATGTCAGGACAGCGTGCGAAAAAATCGATCATGAATGAATGAGAATTGTAGGAAAAAGTGTCAGCTACAAGATAGGCGGACATAACAAGTGAGATTTTGAGTAGATCAAAAGTTATTCCAGTTTAAAGGTGATCGTCTCCAGACGCTGCATATCAGCCCAAATATCATCTCAGATACATATGTCGCAAATGTCAGGACAGCGTGCGAAAAAATCGATCATGAATGAATGAGAATTGTAGGAAAAAGTGTCAGCTACAAGATAGGCGGTCATAACAAGTGAGATTTTGAGTAGATCAAAAGTTATTCCAGTTTAGAGGTGATCACCTACAGGGGCTGCATTTTAGCCCGGATGTCATTTCCGATACATATGTCGCAAATGTCAGGACGGTTTGCGAGGAATTCGATCATGAATTAATGAGAATTGTAGGAAAAAGTGTCAACTACAAGATAGGCGGACAGAACAAGTGAGATTTTGAGTAGATCAAAAGTTATTTCAGTTTAAAGGTGATCGTCTCCAGACGCTGCATATCAGCCCAAATATCATCTCAGATACATATGTCGCAAATGTCAGGACGGCGTGCGAAAAAATCGATCATGAATGAATGAGAATTGTAGGAAAAAGTGTCAGCTACAAGATAGGCGGACATAACAAGTGAGATTTTGAGTAGATCAAAAGTTATTTCAGTTTAAAGGTGATCGTCTCCAGACGCTGCATATCAGCCCAAATATCATCTCAGATACATATGTCGCAAATGTCAGGACAGCGTGCGAAAAAATCGATCATGAATGAATGAGAATTGTAGGAAAAAGTGTCAGCTACAAGATAGGCGGACATAACAAGTGAGATTTTGAGTAGATCAAAAGTTATTTCAGTTTAAAGGTGATCGTCTCCAGACGCTGCATATCAGCCCAAATATCATCTCAGATACATATGTCGCAAATGTCAGGACAGCGTGCGAAAAAATCGATCATGAATGAATGAGAATTGTAGGAAAAAGTGTCAGCTACAAGATAGGCGGACATAACAAGTGAGATTTTGAGTAGATCAAAAGTTATTTCAGTTTAAAGGTGATCGTCTCCAGACGCTGCATATCAGCCCAAATATCATCTCAGATACATATGTCGCAAATGTCAGGACAGCGTGCGAAAAAATCGATCATGAATGAATGAGAATTGTAGGAAAAAGTGTCAGCTACAAGATAGGCGGACATAACAAGTGAGATTTTGAGTAGATCAAAAGTTATTTCAGTTTAAAGGTGATCGTCTCCAGACGCTGCATATCAGCCCAAATATCATCTCAGATACATATGTCGCAAATGTCAGGACAGCGTGCGAAAAAATCGATCATGAATGAATGAGAATTGTAGGAAAAAGTGTCAGCTACAAGATAGGCGGACATAACAAGTGAGATTTTGAGTAGATCAAAAGTTATTTCAGTTTAAAGGTGATCGTCTCCAGACGCTGCATATCAGCCCAAATATCATCTCAGATACATATGTCGCAAATGTCAGGACAGCGTGCGAAAAAATCGATCATGAATGAATGAGAATTGTAGGAAAAAGTGTCAGCTACAAGATAGGCGGACATAACAAGTGAGATTTTGAGTAGATCAAAAGTTATTTCAGTTTAAAGGTGATCGTCTCCAGACGCTGCATATCAGCCCAAATATCATCTCAGATACATATGTCGCAAATGTCAGGACAGCGTGCGAAAAAATCGATCATGAATGAATGAGAATTGTAGGAAAAAGTGTCAGCTACAAGATAGGCGGACATAACAAGTGAGATTTTGAGTAGATCAAAAGTTATTTCAGTTTAAAGGTGATCGTCTCCAGACGCTGCATATCAGCCCAAATATCATCTCAGATACATATGTCGCAAATGTCAGGACGGCGTGCGAAAAAATCGATCATGAATGAATGAGAATTGTAGGAAAAAGTGTCAGCTACAAGATAGGCGGACAGAACAAGTGAGATATTGAGTAGATCAAAAGTTATTTCAGTTTAAAGGTGATCGTCTCCAGACGCTGCATATCAGCCCAAATATCATCTCAGATACATATGTCGCAAATGTCAGGACAGCGTGCGAAAAAATCGATCATGAATGAATGAGAATTGTAGGAAAAAGTGTCAGCTACAAGATAGGCGGACATAACAAGTGAGATTTTGAGTAGATCAAAAGTTATTTCAGTTTAAAGGTGATCGTCTCCAGACGCTGCATATCAGCCCAAATATCATCTCAGATACATATGTCGCAAATGTCAGGACAGCGTGCGAAAAAATCGATCATGAATGAATGAGAATTGTAGGAAAAAGTGTCAGCTACAAGATAGGCGGACATAACAAGTGAGATTTTGAGTAGATCAAAAGTTATTTCAGTTTAAAGGTGATCGTCTCCAGACGCTGCATATCAGCCCAAATATCATCTCAGATACATATGTCGCAAATGTCAGGACAGCGTGCGAAAAAATCGATCATGAATGAATGAGAATTGTAGGAAAAAGTGTCAGCTACAAGATAGGCGGACATAACAAGTGAGATTTTGAGTAGATCAAAAGTTATTTCAGTTTAAAGGTGATCGTCTCCAGACGCTGCATATCAGCCCAAATATCATCTCAGATACATATGTCGCAAATGTCAGGACAGCGTGCGAAAAAATCGATCATGAATGAATGAGAATTGTAGGAAAAAGTGTCAGCTACAAGATAGGCGGACATAACAAGTGAGATTTTGAGTAGATCAAAAGTTATTTCAGTTTAAAGGTGATCGTCTCCAGACGCTGCATATCAGCCCAAATATCATCTCAGATACATATGTCGCAAATGTCAGGACAGCGTGCGAAAAAATCGATCATGAATGAATGAGAATTGTAGGAAAAAGTGTCAGCTACAAGATAGGCGGACAGAACAAGTGAGATATTGAGTAGATCAAAAGTTATTTCAGTTTAAAGGTGATCGTCTCCAGACGCTGCATATCAGCCCAAATATCATCTCAGATACATATGTCGCAAATGTCAGGACAGCGTGCGAAAAAATCGATCATGAATGAATGAGAATTGTAGGAAAAAGTGTCAGCTACAAGATAGGCGGACAGAACAAGTGAGATATTGAGTAGATCAAAAGTTATTTCAGTTTAAAGGTGATCGTCTCCAGACGCTGCATATCAGCCCAAATATCATCTCAGATACATATGTCGCAAATGTCAGGACAGCGTGCGAAAAAATCGATCATGAATGAATGAGAATTGTAGGAAAAAGTGTCAGCTACAAGATAGGCGGACAGAACAAGTGAGATATTGAGTAGATCAAAAGTTATTTCAGTTTAAAGGTGATCGTCTCCAGACGCTGCATATCAGCCCAAATATCATCTCAGATACATATGTCGCAAATGTCAGGACAGCGTGCGAAAAAATCGATCATGAATGAATGAGAATTGTAGGAAAAAGTGTCAGCTACAAGATAGGCGGACATAACAAGTGAGATTTTGAGTAGATCAAAAGTTATTTCAGTTTAAAGGTGATCGTCTCCAGACGCTGCATATCAGCCCAAATATCATCTCAGATACATATGTCGCAAATGTCAGGACAGCGTGCGAAAAAATCGATCATGAATGAATGAGAATTGTAGGAAAAAGTGTCAGCTACAAGATAGGCGGACATAACAAGTGAGATTTTGAGTAGATCAAAAGTTATTTCAGTTTAAAGGTGATCGTCTCCAGACGCTGCATATCAGCCCAAATATCATCTCAGATACATATGTCGCAAATGTCAGGACGGTTTGCGAGGAAATCGATCATGAATAGATGAGAATTGTAGGAAAAAGTGTCAGCTACAAGATAGGCGGACAGAACAAGTGAGATATTGAGTAGATCAAAAGTTATTTCAGTTTAAAGGTGATCGTCTCCAGACGCTGCATATCAGCCCAAATATCATCTCAGATACATATGTCGCAAATGTCAGGACGGTTTGCGAGGAAATCGATCATGAATAGATGAGAATTGTAGGAAAAAGTGTCAGCTACAAGATAGGCGGACAGAACAAGTGAGATATTGAGTAGATCAAAAGTTATTTCAGTTTAAAGGTGATCGTCTCCAGACGCTGCATATCAGCCCAAATATCATCTCAGATACATATGTCGCAAATGTCAGGACAGCGTGCGAAAAAATCGATCATGAATGAATGAGAATTGTAGGAAAAAGTGTCAGCTACAAGATAGGCGGACAGAACAAGTGAGATATTGAGTAGATCAAAAGTTATTTCAGTTTAAAGGTGATCGTCTCCAGACGCTGCATATCAGCCCAAATATCATCTCAGATACATATGTCGCAAATGTCAGGACAGCGTGCGAAAAAATCGATCATGAATGAATGAGAATTGTAGGAAAAAGTGTCAGCTACAAGATAGGCGGACAGAACAAGTGAGATATTGAGTAGATCAAAAGTTATTTCAGTTTAAAGGTGATCGTCTCCAGACGCTGCATATCAGCCCAAATATCATCTCAGATACATATGTCGCAAATGTCAGGACGGTTTGCGAGGAAATCGATCATGAATAGATGAGAATTGTAGGAAAAAGTGTCAGCTACAAGATAGGCGGACGGAACAAGTGAGATATTGAGTAGATCAAAAGTTATTCCAGTTTAGAGGTGATCACCTAGAGGGGCTGCATTTTAGCCCGAATATCATCTTAGATACATATGTCGCAAATGTCAGGACGGTTTGCGAGGAAATCGATCATGAATAGATGAGAATTGTAGGAAAAAGTGTCAGCTACAAGATAGGCGGACGGAACAAGTGAGATATTGAGTAGATCAAAAGTTATTCCAGTTTAGAGGTGATCGCCTAGAGGGGCTGCATTTTAGCCCGAATATCATCTCAGATACATATGTCGCAAATGTCAGGACGGTTTGCGAGGAAATCGATCATGAATAGATGAGAATTGTAGGAAAAAGTGTCAGCTACAAGATAGGCGGACAGAACAAGTGAGATATTGAGTAGATCAAAAGTTATTTCAGTTTAAAGGTGATCGTCTCCAGACGCTGCATATCAGCCCAAATATCATCTCAGATACATATGTCGCAAATGTCAGGACGGTTTGCGAGGAAATCGATCATGAATAGATGAGAATTGTAGGAAAAAGTGTCAGCTACAAGATAGGCGGACAGAACAAGTGAGATATTGAGTAGATCAAAAGTTATTTCAGTTTAAAGGTGATCGTCTCCAGACGCTGCATATCAGCCCAAATATCATCTCAGATACATATGTCGCAAATGTCAGGACAGCGTGCGAAAAAATCGATCATGAATGAATGAGAATTGTAGGAAAAAGTGTCAGCTACAAGATAGGCGGACGGAACAAGTGAGATATTGAGTAGATCAAAAGTTATTTCAGTTTAAAGGTGATCGTCTCCAGACGCTGCATATCAGCCCAAATATCATCTCAGATACATATGTCGCAAATGTCAGGACGGTTTGCGAAAAAATCGATCATGAATAGATGAGAATTGTAGGAAAAAGTGTCAGCTACAAGATAGGCGGACAGAACAAGTGAGATATTGAGTAGATCAAAAGTTATTTCAGTTTAAAGGTGATCGTCTCCAGACGCTGCATATCAGCCCAAATATCATCTCAGATACATATGTCGCAAATGTCAGGACGGTTTGCGAGGAAATCGATCATGAATAGATGAGAATTGTAGGAAAAAGTGTCAGCTACAAGATAGGCGGACAGAACAAGTGAGATATTGAGTAGATCAAAAGTTATTTCAGTTTAAAGGTGATCGTCTCCAGACGCTGCATATCAGCCCAAATATCATCTCAGATACATATGTCGCAAATGTCAGGACGGTTTGCGAAAAAATCGATCATGAATAGATGAGAATTGTAGGAAAAAGTGTCAGCTACAAGATAGGCGGACAGAACAAGTGAGATATTGAGTAGATCAAAAGTTATTTCAGTTTAAAGGTGATCGTCTCCAGACGCTGCATATCAGCCCAAATATCATCTCAGACACATATGTCGCAAATGTCAGGACGGTTTGCGAGGAAATCGATCATGAATAGATGAGAATTGTAGGAAAAAGTGTCAGCTACAAGATAGGCGGACAGAACAAGTGAGATATTGAGTAGATCAAAAGTTATTTCAGTTTAGAGGTGATCGTCTCCAGACGCTGCATATCAGCCCAAATATCATCTCAGATACATATGTCGCAAATGTCAGGACGGTTTGCGAAAAAATCGATCATGAATAGATGAGAATTGTAGGAAAAAGTGTCAGCTACAAGATAGGCGGACAGAACAAGTGAGATATTGAGTAGATCAAAAGTTATTTCAGTTTAAAGGTGATCGTCTCCAGACGCTGCATATCAGCCCAAATATCATCTCAGATACATATGTCGCAAATGTCAGGACAGCGTGCGAAAAAATCGATCATGAATGAATGAGAATTGTAGGAAAAAGTGTCAGCTACAAGATAGGCGGACGGAACAAGTGAGATATTGAGTAGATCAAAAGTTATTTCAGTTTAAAGGTGATCGTCTCCAGACGCTGCATATCAGCCCAAATATCATCTCAGATACATATGTCGCAAATGTCAGGACAGCGTGCGAAAAAATCGATCATGAATGAATGAGAATTGTAGGAAAAAGTGTCAGCTACAAGATAGGCGGACAGAACAAGTGAGATATTGAGTAGATCAAAAGTTATTTCAGTTTAAAGGTGATCGTCTCCAGACGCTGCATATCAGCCCAAATATCATCTCAGATACATATGTCGCAAATGTCAGGACAGCGTGCGAAAAAATCGATCATGAATGAATGAGAATTGTAGGAAAAAGTGTCAGCTACAAGATAGGCGGACATAACAAGTGAGATTTTGAGTAGATCAAAAGTTATTTCAGTTTAAAGGTGATCGTCTCCAGACGCTGCATATCAGCCCAAATATCATCTCAGATACATATGTCGCAAATGTCAGGACAGCGTGCGAAAAAATCGATCATGAATGAATGAGAATTGTAGGAAAAAGTGTCGGCTACAAGATAGGCGGACGGAACAAGTGAGATATTGAGTAGATCAAAAGTTATTTCAGTTTAAAGGTGATCGTCTCCAGACGCTGCATATCAGCCCAAATATCATCTCAGATACATATGTCGCAAATGTCAGGACGGTTTGCGAGGAAATCGATCATGAATAGATGAGAATTGTAGGAAAAAGTGTCAGCTACAAGATAGGCGGACGGAACAAGTGAGATATTGAGTAGATCAAAAGTTATTTCAGTTTAAAGGTGATCGTCTCCAGACGCTGCATATCAGCCCAAATATCATCTCAGATACATATGTCGCAAATGTCAGGACAGCGTGCGAAAAAATCGATCATGAATGAATGAGAATTGTAGGAAAAAGTGTCAGCTACAAGATAGGCGGACAGAACAAGTGAGATATTGAGTAGATCAAAAGTTATTTCAGTTTAAAGGTGATCGTCTCCAGACGCTGCATATCAGCCCAAATATCATCTCAGATACATATGTCGCAAATGTCAGGACGGTTTGCGAGGAAATCGATCATGAATAGATGAGAATTGTAGGAAAAAGTGTCAGCTACAAGATAGGCGGACGGAACAAGTGAGATATTGAGTAGATCAAAAGTTATTCCAGTTTAGAGGTGATCGCCTAGAGGGGCTGCATTTTAGCCCAAATATCATCTCAGATACATATGTCGCAAATGTCAGGACAGCGTGCGAAAAAATCGATCATGAATGAATGAGAATTGTAGGAAAAAGTGTCAGCTACAAGATAGGCGGACAGAACAAGTGAGATATTGAGTAGATCAAAAGTTATTTCAGTTTAAAGGTGATCGTCTCCAGACGCTGCATATCAGCCCAAATATCATCTCAGATACATATGTCGCAAATGTCAGGACAGCGTGCGAGGAAATCGATCATGAATGAATGAGAATTGTAGGAAAAAGTGTCAGCTACAAGATAGGCGGACAGAACAAGTGAGATATTGAGTAGATCAAAAGTTATTTCAGTTTAAAGGTGATCGTCTCCAGACGCTGCATATCAGCCCAAATATCATCTCAGATACATATGTCGCAAATGTCAGGACGGTTTGCGAGGAAATCGATCATGAATAGATGAGAATTGTAGGAAAAAGTGTCAGCTACAAGATAGGCGGACAGAACAAGTGAGATATTGAGTAGATCAAAAGTTATTTCAGTTTAAAGGTGATCGTCTCCAGACGCTGCATATCAGCCCAAATATCATCTCAGATACATATGTCGCAAATGTCAGGACGGTTTGCGAGGAAATCGATCATGAATAGATGAGAATTGTAGGAAAAAGTGTCAGCTACAAGATAGGCGGACAGAACAAGTGAGATATTGAGTAGATCAAAAGTTATTTCAGTTTAAAGGTGATCGTCTCCAGACGCTGCATATCAGCCCAAATATCATCTCAGATACATATGTCGCAAATGTCAGGACGGTTTGCGAAAAAATCGATCATGAATAGATGAGAATTGTAGGAAAAAGTGTCAGCTACAAGATAGGCGGACATAACAAGTGAGATTTTGAGTAGATCAAAAGTTATTTCAGTTTAGAGGTGATCGACTCCAGGGGCTGTATTTTAGCCCAAATATCATCTCAGATACATGTGTCGCAAATGTCAGGACAGCGTGCGAAAAAATCGATCATGAATGAATGAGAATTGTAGGAAAAAGTGTCAGCTACAAGATAGGCGGACATAACAAGTGAGATTTTGAGTAGATCAAAAGTTATTTCAGTTTAGAGGTGATCGTCTCCAGACGCTGCATATCAGCCCAAATATCATCTCAGATACATATGTCGCAAATGTCAGGACAGCGTGCGAAAAAATCGATCATGAATGAATGAGAATTGTAGGAAAAAGTGTCAGCTACAAGATAGGCGGACAGAACAAGTGAGATATTGAGTAGATCAAAAGTTATTCCAGTTTAGAGGTGATCGCCTAGAGGGGCTGCATTTTAGCCCGAATATCATCTCAGATACATATGTCGCAAATGTCAGGACAGCGTGCGAAAAAATCGATCATGAATGAATGAGAATTGTAGGAAAAAGTGTCAGCTACAAGATAGGCGGACATAACAAGTGAGATTTTGAGTAGATCAAAAGTTATTCCAGTTTAGAGGTGATCGCCTAGAGGGGCTGCATTTTAGCCCGAATATCATCTCAGATACATATGTCGCAAATGTCAGGACGGTTTGCGAAAAAATCGATCATGAATGAATGAGAATTGTAGGAAAAAGTGTCAGCTACAAGATAGGCGGACGGAACAAGTGAGATATTGAGTAGATCAAAAGTTATTCCAGTTTAGAGGTGATCGCCTAGAGGGGCTGCATTTTAGCCCGAATATCATCTCAGATACATATGTCGCAAATGTCAGGACGGTTTGCGAGGAAATCGATCATGAATAAATGAGAATTGTAGGAAAAAGTGTCAGCTACAAGATAGGCGGACATAACAAGTGAGATTTTGAGTAGATCAAAAGTTATTTCAGTTTAAAGGTGATCGTCTCCAGACGCTGCATATCAGCCCAAATATCATCTCAGATACATATGTCGCAAATGTCAGGACAGCGTGCGAAAAAATCGATCATGAATGAATGAGAATTGTAGGAAAAAGTGTCAGCTACAAGATAGGCGGACATAACAAGTGAGATTTTGAGTAGATCAAAAGTTATTTCAGTTTAAAGGTGATCGTCTCCAGACGCTGCATATCAGCCCAAATATCATCTCAGATACATATGTCGCAAATGTCAGGACAGCGTGCGAAAAAATCGATCATGAATGAATGAGAATTGTAGGAAAAAGTGTCAGCTACAAGATAGGCGGACATAACAAGTGAGATTTTGAGTAGATCAAAAGTTATTTCAGTTTAAAGGTGATCGTCTCCAGACGCTGCATATCAGCCCAAATATCATCTCAGATACATATGTCGCAAATGTCAGGACAGCGTGCGAAAAAATCGATCATGAATGAATGAGAATTGTAGGAAAAAGTGTCAGCTACAAGATAGGCGGACATAACAAGTGAGATTTTGAGTAGATCAAAAGTTATTTCAGTTTAAAGGTGATCGTCTCCAGACGCTGCATATCAGCCCAAATATCATCTCAGATACATATGTCGCAAATGTCAGGACAGCGTGCGAAAAAATCGATCATGAATGAATGAGAATTGTAGGAAAAAGTGTCAGCTACAAGATAGGCGGACATAACAAGTGAGATTTTGAGTAGATCAAAAGTTATTTCAGTTTAAAGGTGATCGTCTCCAGACGCTGCATATCAGCCCAAATATCATCTCAGATACATATGTCGCAAATGTCAGGACAGCGTGCGAAAAAATCGATCATGAATGAATGAGAATTGTAGGAAAAAGTGTCAGCTACAAGATAGGCGGACATAACAAGTGAGATTTTGAGTAGATCAAAAGTTATTTCAGTTTAGAGGTGATCGTCTCCAGACGCTGCATTTTAGCCCGAATATCATCTCAGATACATATGTCACAAATGTCAGGACGGTTTGCGAAAAAATCGATCATGAATGAATGAGAATTGTAGGAAAAAGTGTCAGCTACAAGATAGGCGGACATAACAAGTGAGATTTTGAGTAGATCAAAAGTTATTTCAGTTTAAAGGTGATCGTCTCCAGACGCTGCATATCAGCCCAAATATCATCTCAGATACATATGTCGCAAATGTCAGGACAGCGTGCGAAAAAATCGATCATGAATGAATGAGAATTGTAGGAAAAAGTGTCAGCTACAAGATAGGCGGACATAACAAGTGAGATTTTGAGTAGATCAAAAGTTATTTCAGTTTAAAGGTGATCGTCTCCAGACGCTGCATATCAGCCCAAATATCATCTCAGATACATATGTCGCAAATGTCAGGACAGCGTGCGAAAAAATCGATCATGAATGAATGAGAATTGTAGGAAAAAGTGTCAGCTACAAGATAGGCGGACATAACAAGTGAGATTTTGAGTAGATCAAAAGTTATTTCAGTTTAAAGGTGATCGTCTCCAGACGCTGCATATCAGCCCAAATATCATCTCAGATACATATGTCGCAAATGTCAGGACGGTTTGCGAAAAAATCGATCATGAATGAATGAGAATTGTAGGAAAAAGTGTCAGCTACAAGATAGGCGGACATAACAAGTGAGATTTTGAGTAGATCAAAAGTTATTTCAGTTTAAAGGTGATCGTCTCCAGACGCTGCATATCAGCCCAAATATCATCTCAGATACATATGTCGCAAATGTCAGGACAGCGTGCGAAAAAATCGATCATGAATGAATGAGAATTGTAGGAAAAAGTGTCAGCTACAAGATAGGCGGACATAACAAGTGAGATTTTGAGTAGATCAAAAGTTATTTCAGTTTAAAGGTGATCGTCTCCAGACGCTGCATATCAGCCCAAATATCATCTCAGATACATATGTCGCAAATGTCAGGACAGCGTGCGAAAAAATCGATCATGAATGAATGAGAATTGTAGGAAAAAGTGTCAGCTACAAGATAGGCGGACATAACAAGTGAGATTTTGAGTAGATCAAAAGTTATTTCAGTTTAAAGGTGATCGTCTCCAGACGCTGCATATCAGCCCAAATATCATCTCAGATACATATGTCGCAAATGTCAGGACGGTTTGCGAAAAAATCGATCATGAATAGATGAGAATTGTAGGAAAAAGTGTCAGCTACAAGATAGGCGGACATAACAAGTGAGATTTTGAGTAGATCAAAAGTTATTTCAGTTTAAAGGTGATCGTCTCCAGACGCTGCATATCAGCCCAAATATCATCTCAGATACATATGTCGCAAATGTCAGGACGGTTTGCGAGGAAATCGATCATGAATAGATGAGAATTGTAGGAAAAAGTGTCAGCTACAAGATAGGCGGACATAACAAGTGAGATTTTGAGTAGATCAAAAGTTATTTCAGTTTAAAGGTGATCGTCTCCAGACGCTGCATATCAGCCCAAATATCATCTCAGATACATATGTCGCAAATGTCAGGACGGTTTGCGAGGAAATCGATCATGAATAGATGAGAATTGTAGGAAAAAGTGTCAGCTACAAGATAGGCGGACATAACAAGTGAGATTTTGAGTAGATCAAAAGTTATTTCAGTTTAAAGGTGATCGTCTCCAGACGCTGCATATCAGCCCAAATATCATCTCAGATACATATGTCGCAAATGTCAGGACGGTTTGCGAGGAAATCGATCATGAATAGATGAGAATTGTAGGAAAAAGTGTCAGCTACAAGATAGGCGGACATAACAAGTGAGATTTTGAGTAGATCAAAAGTTATTTCAGTTTAAAGGTGATCGTCTCCAGACGCTGCATATCAGCCCAAATATCATCTCAGATACATATGTCGCAAATGTCAGGACAGCGTGCGAAAAAATCGATCATGAATGAATGAGAATTGTAGGAAAAAGTGTCAGCTACAAGATAGGCGGACATAACAAGTGAGATTTTGAGTAGATCAAAAGTTATTTCAGTTTAAAGGTGATCGTCTCCAGACGCTGCATATCAGCCCAAATATCATCTCAGATACATATGTCACAAATGTCAGGACGGTTTGCGAAAAAATCGATCATGAATGAATGAGAATTGTAGGAAAAAGTGTCAGCTACAAGATAGGCGGACATAACAAGTGAGATTTTGAGTAGATCAAAAGTTATTTCAGTTTAAAGGTGATCGTCTCCAGACGCTGCATATCAGCCCAAATATCATCTCAGATACATATGTCGCAAATGTCAGGACAGCGTGCGAAAAAATCGATCATGAATGAATGAGAATTGTAGGAAAAAGTGTCAGCTACAAGATAGGCGGACATAACAAGTGAGATTTTGAGTAGATCAAAAGTTATTTCAGTTTAAAGGTGATCGTCTCCAGACGCTGCATATCAGCCCAAATATCATCTCAGATACATATGTCGCAAATGTCAGGACAGCGTGCGAAAAAATCGATCATGAATGAATGAGAATTGTAGGAAAAAGTGTCAGCTACAAGATAGGCGGACATAACAAGTGAGATTTTGAGTAGATCAAAAGTTATTTCAGTTTAAAGGTGATCGTCTCCAGACGCTGCATATCAGCCCAAATATCATCTCAGATACATATGTCGCAAATGTCAGGACAGCGTGCGAGGAAATCGATCATGAATGAATGAGAATTGTAGGAAAAAGTGTCAGCTACAAGATAGGCGGACATAACAAGTGAGATTTTGAGTAGATCAAAAGTTATTTCAGTTTAAAGGTGATCGTCTCCAGACGCTGCATATCAGCCCAAATATCATCTCAGATACATATGTCGCAAATGTCAGGACGGTTTGCGAGGAAATCGATCATGAATAGATGAGAATTGTAGGAAAAAGTGTCAGCTACAAGATAGGCGGACATAACAAGTGAGATTTTGAGTAGATCAAAAGTTATTTCAGTTTAAAGGTGATCGTCTCCAGACGCTGCATATCAGCCCAAATATCATCTCAGATACATATGTCGCAAATGTCAGGACGGTTTGCGAGGAAATCGATCATGAATAGATGAGAATTGTAGGAAAAAGTGTCAGCTACAAGATAGGCGGACATAACAAGTGAGATTTTGAGTAGATCAAAAGTTATTCCAGTTTAAAGGTGATCGTCTCCAGACGCTGCATATCAGCCCAAATATCATCTCAGACACATATGTCGCAAATGTCAGGACGGTTTGCGAGGAAATCGATCATGAATAGATGAGAATTGTAGGAAAAAGTGTCAGCTACAAGATAGGCGGACATAACAAGTGAGATTTTGAGTAGATCAAAAGTTATTTCAGTTTAAAGGTGATCGTCTCCAGACGCTGCATATCAGCCCAAATATCATCTCAGATACATATGTCGCAAATGTCAGGACAGCGTGCGAAAAAATCGATCATGAATGAATGAGAATTGTAGGAAAAAGTGTCAGCTACAAGATAGGCGGACATAACAAGTGAGATTTTGAGTAGATCAAAAGTTATTTCAGTTTAAAGGTGATCGTCTCCAGACGCTGCATATCAGCCCAAATATCATCTCAGATACATATGTCGCAAATGTCAGGACAGCGTGCGAAAAAATCGATCATGAATGAATGAGAATTGTAGGAAAAAGTGTCAGCTACAAGATAGGCGGACATAACAAGTGAGATTTTGAGTAGATCAAAAGTTATTTCAGTTTAAAGGTGATCGTCTCCAGACGCTGCATATCAGCCCAAATATCATCTCAGATACATATGTCGCAAATGTCAGGACGGTTTGCGAAAAAATCGATCATGAATAGATGAGAATTGTAGGAAAAAGTGTCAGCTACAAGATAGGCGGACAGAACAAGTGAGATATTGAGTAGATCAAAAGTTATTCCAGTTTAGAGGTGATCGCCTAGAGGGGCTGCATTTTAGCCGAAATATCATCTCAGATACATATGTCGCAAATGTCAGGACAGCGTGCGAAAAAATCGATCATGAATGAATGAGAATTGTAGGAAAAAGTGTCAGCTACAAGATAGGCGGACAGAACAAGTGAGATATTGAGTAGATCAAAAGTTATTTCAGTTTAAAGGTGATCGTCTCCAGACGCTGCATATCAGCCCAAATATCATCTCAGATACATATGTCGCAAATGTCAGGACGGTTTGCGAAAAAATCGATCATGAATAGATGAGAATTGTAGGAAAAAGTGTCAGCTACAAGATAGGCGGACGGAACAAGTGAGATTTTGAGTAGATCAAAAGTTATTCCAGTTTAGAGGTGATCGTCTCCAGACGCTGCATTTTAGCCCAAATATCATCTCAGATACATATGTCGCAAATGTCAGGACGGTTTGCGAGGAAATCGATCATGAATAGATGAGAATTGTAGGAAAAAGTGTCAGCTACAAGATAGGCGGACGGAACAAGTGAGATTTTGAGTAGATCAAAAGTTATTTCAGTTTAAAGGTGATCGTCTCCAGACGCTGCATTTTAGCCCAAATATCATCTCAGATACATATGTCGCAAATGTCAGGACAGCGTGCGAAAAAATCGATCATGAATGAATGAGAATTGTAGGAAAAAGTGTCAGCTACAAGATAGGCGGACATAACAAGTGAGATTTTGAGTAGATCAAAAGTTATTTCAGTTTAAAGGTGATCGTCTCCAGACGCTGCATATCAGCCCAAATATCATCTCAGATACATATGTCGCAAATGTCAGGACGGTTTGCGAGGAAATCGATCATGAATAGATGAGAATTGTAGGAAAAAGTGTCAGCTACAAGATAGGCGGACATAACAAGTGAGATTTTGAGTAGATCAAAAGTTATTTCAGTTTAAAGGTGATCGTCTCCAGACGCTGCATATCAGCCCAAATATCATCTCAGATACATATGTCGCAAATGTCAGGACAGCGTGCGAAAAAATCGATCATGAATGAATGAGAATTGTAGGAAAAAGTGTCAGCTACAAGATAGGCGGACATAACAAGTGAGATTTTGAGTAGATCAAAAGTTATTTCAGTTTAAAGGTGATCGTCTCCAGACGCTGCATATCAGCCCAAATATCATCTCAGATACATATGTCGCAAATGTCAGGACAGCGTGCGAAAAAATCGATCATGAATGAATGAGAATTGTAGGAAAAAGTGTCAGCTACAAGATAGGCGGACGGAACAAGTGAGATATTGAGTAGATCAAAAGTTATTTCAGTTTAGAGGTGATCGCCTAGAGGGGCTGCATTTTAGCCCAAATATCATCTCAGATACATATGTCGCAAATGTCAGGACAGCGTGCGAAAAAATCGATCATGAATGAATGAGAATTGTAGGAAAAAGTGTCAGCTACAAGATAGGCGGACATAACAAGTGAGATTTTGAGTAGATCAAAAGTTATTCCAGTTTAGAGGTGATCGTCTCCAGACGCTGAATTTTAGCCCGAATATCATCTCAGATACATATGTCGCAAATGTCAGGACGGTTTGCGAAAAAATCGATCATGAATGAATGAGAATTGTAGGAAAAAGTGTCAGCTACAAGATAGGCGGACAGAACAAGTGAGATATTGAGTAGATCAAAAGTTATTTCAGTTTAGAGGTGATCGTCTCCAGACGCTGCATTTTAGCCCGAATATCATCTCAGATACATATGTCACAAATGTCAGGACGGTTTGCGAGGAAATCGATCATGAATAAATGAGAATTGTAGGAAAAAGTGTCAGCTACAAGATAGGCGGACATAACAAGTGAGATTTTGAGTAGATCAAAAGTTATTTCAGTTTAAAGGTGATCGTCTCCAGACGCTGCATTTTAGCCCGAATATCATCTCAGATACATATGTCGCAAATGTCAGGACAGCGTGCGAAAAAATCGATCATGAATGAATGAGAATTGTAGGAAAAAGTGTCAGCTACAAGATAGGCGGACATAACAAGTGAGATTTTGAGTAGATCAAAAGTTATTTCAGTTTAAAGGTGATCGTCTCCAGACGCTGCATATCAGCCCAAATATCATCTCAGATACATATGTCGCAAATGTCAGGACGGTTTGCGAGGAAATCGATCATGAATAGATGAGAATTGTAGGAAAAAGTGTCAGCTACAAGATAGGCGGACATAACAAGTGAGATTTTGAGTAGATCAAAAGTTATTTCAGTTTAAAGGTGATCGTCTCCAGACGCTGCATATCAGCCCAAATATCATCTCAGATACATATGTCGCAAATGTCAGGACAGCGTGCGAAAAAATCGATCATGAATGAATGAGAATTGTAGGAAAAAGTGTCAGCTACAAGATAGGCGGACATAACAAGTGAGATTTTGAGTAGATCAAAAGTTATTTCAGTTTAAAGGTGATCGTCTCCAGACGCTGCATATCAGCCCAAATATCATCTCAGATACATATGTCGCAAATGTCAGGACAGCGTGCGAAAAAATCGATCATGAATGAATGAGAATTGTAGGAAAAAGTGTCAGCTACAAGATAGGCGGACGGAACAAGTGAGATTTTGAGTAGATCAAAAGTTATTCCAGTTTAGAGGTGATCATCAGAGGGGCTGCATTTGAGCCCGAATATCAACTCAGATACCTATGTCGCAAATGTCAGGACGGTTTGCGAAAAAATCGATCATGAATGAATGAGAATTGTAGGAAAAAGTGTCAGCTACAAGATAGGCGGACAGAACAAGTGAGATTTTGAGTAGATCATAAGTTATTCCAGTTTAAAGGTGATCGCCTAGAGGGGCTGCATTTTAGCCCGAATATCATCTCAGATACATATGTCGCAAATGTCAGGACGGTTTGCGAGGAAATCGATCATGAATAAATGAGAATTGTAGGAAAAAGTGTCAGCTACAAGATAGGCGGACATAACAAGTGAGATTTTGAGTAGATCAAAAGTTATTTCAGTTTAAAGGTGATCGTCTCCAGACGCTGCATATCAGCCCAAATATCATCTCAGATACATATGTCGCAAATGTCAGGACAGCGTGCGAAAAAATCGATCATGAATGAATGAGAATTGTAGGAAAAAGTGTCAGCTACAAGATAGGCGGACATAACAAGTGAGATTTTGAGTAGATCAAAAGTTATTTCAGTTTAAAGGTGATCGTCTCCAGACGCTGCATATCAGCCCAAATATCATCTCAGATACATATGTCGCAAATGTCAGGACAGCGTGCGAAAAAATCGATCATGAATGAATGAGAATTGTAGGAAAAAGTGTCAGCTACAAGATAGGCGGACATAACAAGTGAGATTTTGAGTAGATCAAAAGTTATTTCAGTTTAGAGGTGATCGCCTAGAGGGGCTGCATTTTAGCCCGAATATCATCTCAGATACATATGTCGCAAATGTCAGGACGGTTTGCGAGGAAATCGATCATGAATGAATGAGAATTGTAGGAAAAAGTGTCAGCTACAAGATAGGCGGATGTAACAAGTAAGATTTTGAGTAGATCAAAAGTTATTCCAGTTTAGAGGTGATCGCCTAGAGGGGCTGCATTTTAGCCCGAATATCATCTCAGATACATATGTCGCAAATGTCAGGACGGTTTGCGAAAAAATCGATCATGAATGAATGAGAATTGTAGGAAAAAGTGTCAGCTACAAGATAGGCGGACATAACAAGTGAGATTTTGAGTAGATCAAAAGTTATTCCAGTTTGAAGGTGATCATTAAAGGGGCTGCATTTGAGCCCGAATATCAACTCAGATACATATGTCGCAAATGTCAGGACAGCGTGCGAGGAAATCGATCATGAATGAATGAGAATTGTAGGAAAAAGTGTCAGCTACAAGATAGGCGGACAGAACAAGTGAGATTTTGAGTAGATCAAAAGTTATTCCAGTTTAAAGGTGATCATTAAAGGGGCTGCATTTGAGCCCGAATATCAACTCAGATACATATGTCGCAAATGTCAGGACAGCGTGCGAGGAAATCGATCATGAATGAATGAGAATTGTAGGAAAAAGTGTCAGCTACAAGATAGGCGGACAGAACAAGTGAGATTTTGAGTAGATCAAAAGTTATTCCAGTTTAGAGGTGATCGTCTCCAGACGCTGCATTTTAGCCCGAATATCATCTCAGATACATATGTCACAAATGTCAGGACGGTTTGCGAGGAAATCGATCATGAATGAATGAGAATTGTAGGAAAAAGTGTCAGCTACAAGATAGGCGGACATAACAAGTGAGATTTTGAGTAGATCAAAAGTTATTTCAGTTTAGAGGTGATCGTCTCCAGACGCTGCATTTTAGCCCAAATATCATCTCAGATACATATGTCGCAAATGTCAGGACAGCGTGCGAAAAAATCGATCATGAATGAATGAGAATTGTAGGAAAAAGTGTCAGCTACAAGATAGGCGGACGGAACAAGTGAGATTTTGAGTAGATCAAAAGTTATTCCAGTTTAGAGGTGATCGCCTAGAGGGGCTGCATTTTAGCCCGAATATCATCTCAGATACATATGTCGCAAATGTCAGGACGGTTTGCGAGGAAATCGATCATGAATGAATGAGAATTGTAGGAAAAAGTGTCAGCTACAAGATAGGCGGACGGAACAAGTGAGATTTTGAGTAGATCAAAAGTTATTCCAGTTTAGAGGTGATCGCCTAGAGGGGCTGCATTTTAGCCCGAATATCATCTCAGATACATATGTCGCAAATGTCAGGACGGTTTGCGAGGAAATCGATCATGAATGAATGAGAATTGTAGGAAAAAGTGTCAGCTACAAGATAGGCGGACATAACAAGTGAGATTTTGAGTAGATCAAAAGTTATTTCAGTTTAAAGGTGATCGTCTCCAGACGCTGCATATCAGCCCAAATATCATCTCAGATACATATGTCGCAAATGTCAGGACAGCGTGCGAAAAAATCGATCATGAATGAATGAGAATTGTAGGAAAAAGTGTCAGCTACAAGATAGGCGGACATAACAAGTGAGATTTTGAGTAGATCAAAAGTTATTTCAGTTTAAAGGTGATCGTCTCCAGACGCTGCATTTTAGCCCGAATATCATCTCAGATACATATGTCGCAAATGTCAGGACAGCGTGCGAGGAAATCGATCATGAATGAATGAAAATTGTAGGAAAAAGTGTCAGCTACAAGATAGGCGGACATAACAAGTGAGATTTTGAGTAGATCAAAAGTTATTTCAGTTTAAAGGTGATCGTCTCCAGACGCTGCATTTTAGCCCGAATATCATCTCAGATACATATGTCGCAAATGTCAGGACGGTTTGCGAGGAAATCGATCATGAATGAATGAGAATTGTAGGAAAAAGTGTCAGCTACAAGATAGGCGGACATAACAAGTGAGATTTTGAGTAGATCAAAAGTTATTTCAGTTTAAAGGTGATCGTCTCCAGACGCTGCATATCAGCCCAAATATCATCTCAGATACATATGTCGCAAATGTCAGGACAGCGTGCGAAAAAATCGATCATGAATGAATGAGAATTGTAGGAAAAAGTGACAGCTACAAGATAGGCGGACATAACAAGTGAGATATTGAGTAGATCAAAAGTTATTCCAGTTTAGAGGTGATCGCCTAGAGGGGCTGCATTTTAGCCCAAATATCATCTCAGATACATATGTCGCAAATGTCAGGACGGTTTGCGAGGAAATCGATCATGAATGAATGAGAATTGTAGGAAAAAGTGTCAGCTACAAGATAGGCGGACGGAACAAGTGAGATTTTGAGTAGATCAAAAGTTATTCCAGTTTAAAGGTGATCGTCTCCAGACGCTGCATTTTAGCCCGAATATCATCTCAGATACATATGTCGCAAATGTCAGGACGGTTTGCGAGGAAATCGATCATGAATAGATGAGAATTGTAGGAAAAAGTGTCAGCTACAAGATAGGCGGACATAACAAGTGAGATTTTGAGTAGATCAAAAGTTATTTCAGTTTAAAGGTGATCGTCTCCAGACGCTGCATATCAGCCCAAATATCATCTCAGATACATATGTCGCAAATGTCAGGACAGCGTGCGAAAAAATCGATCATGAATGAATGAGAATTGTAGGAAAAAGTGTCAGCTACAAGATAGGCGGACATAACAAGTGAGATTTTGAGTAGATCAAAAGTTATTCCAGTTTAGAGGTGATCGCCTCCAGACGCTGCATTTTAGCCCGAATATCATCTCAGATACATATGTCGCAAATGTCAGGACGGTTTGCGAGGAAATCGATCATGAATAGATGAGAATTGTAGGAAAAAGTGTCAGCTACAAGATAGGCGGACAGAACAAGTGAGATATTGAGTAGATCAAAAGTTATTTCAGTTTAAAGGTGATCGTCTCCAGACGCTGCATATCAGCCCAAATATCATCTCAGATACATATGTCGCAAATGTCAGGACAGCGTGCGAAAAAATCGATCATGAATGAATGAGAATTGTAGGAAAAAGTGTCAGCTACAAGATAGGCGGACGGAACAAGTGAGATTTTGAGTAGATCAAAAGTTATTCCAGTTTAGAGGTGATCGCCTAGAGGGGCTGCATTTTAGCCCGAATATCATCTCAGATACATATGTCGCAAATGTCAGGACGGTTTGCGAGGAAATCGATCATGAATAGATGAGAATTGTAGGAAAAAGTGTCAGCTACAAGATAGGCGGACATAACAAGTGAGATTTTGAGTAGATCAAAAGTTATTTCAGTTTAAAGGTGATCGTCTCCAGACGCTGCATATCAGCCCAAATATCATCTCAGATACATATGTCGCAAATGTCAGGACAGCGTGCGAAAAAATCGATCATGAATGAATGAGAATTGTAGGAAAAAGTGTCAGCTACAAGATAGGCGGACAGAACAAGTGAGATATTGAGTAGATCAAAAGTTATTTCAGTTTAAAGGTGATCGTCTCCAGACGCTGCATATCAGCCCAAATATCATCTCAGATACATATGTCGCAAATGTCAGGACAGCGTGCGAAAAAATCGATCATGAATGAATGAGAATTGTAGGAAAAAGTGTCAGCTACAAGATAGGCGGACGGAACAAGTGAGATATTGAGTAGATCAAAAGTTATTTCAGTTTAAAGGTGATCGTCTCCAGACGCTGCATTTCAGCCCAAATATCATCTCAGATACATATGTCGCAAATGTCAGGACGGTTTGCGAGGAAATCGATCATGAATAGATGAGAATTGTAGGAAAAAGTGTCAGCTACAAGATAGGCGGACATAACAAGTGAGATTTTGAGTAGATCAAAAGTTATTCCAGTTTAAAGGTGATCGTCTCCAGACGCTGCATTTCAGCCCAAATATCATCTCAGATACATATGTCGCAAATGTCAGGACGGTTTGCGAGGAAATCGATCATGAATAGATGAGAATTGTAGGAAAAAGTGTCAGCTACAAGATAGGCGGACATAACAAGTGAGATTTTGAGTAGATCAAAAGTTATTTCAGTTTAAAGGTGATCGTCTCCAGACGCTGCATATCAGCCCAAATATCATCTCAGATACATATGTCGCAAATGTCAGGACGGTTTGCGAAAAAATCGATCATGAATAGATGAGAATTGTAGGAAAAAGTGTCAGCTACAAGATAGGCGGACATAACAAGTGAGATTTTGAGTAGATCAAAAGTTATTTCAGTTTAAAGGTGATCGTCTCCAGACGCTGCATATCAGCCCAAATATCATCTCAGATACATATGTCGCAAATGTCAGGACGGTTTGCGAAAAAATCGATCATGAATGAATGAGAATTGTAGGAAAAAGTGTCAGCTACAAGATAGGCGGACATAACAAGTGAGATTTTGAGTAGATCAAAAGTTATTTCAGTTTAAAGGTGATCGTCTCCAGACGCTGCATATCAGCCCAAATATCATCTCAGATACATATGTCGCAAATGTCAGGACAGCGTGCGAAAAAATCGATCATGAATGAATGAGAATTGTAGGAAAAAGTGTCAGCTACAAGATAGGCGGACATAACAAGTGAGATTTTGAGTAGATCAAAAGTTATTCCAGTTTAGAGGTGATCGCCTAGAGGGGCTGCATTTCAGCCCAAATATCATCTCAGATACATATGTCGCAAATGTCAGGACAGCGTGCGAAAAAATCGATCATGAATGAATGAGAATTGTAGGAAAAAGTGTCAGCTACAAGATAGGCGGACGGAACAAGTGAGATTTTGAGTAGATCAAAAGTTATTTCAGTTTAAAGGTGATCGTCTCCAGACGCTGCATATCAGCCCAAATATCATCTCAGATACATATGTCGCAAATGTCAGGACAGCGTGCGAAAAAATCGATCATGAATGAATGAGAATTGTAGGAAAAAGTGTCAGCTACAAGATAGGCGGACATAACAAGTGAGATTTTGAGTAGATCAAAAGTTATTTCAGTTTAAAGGTGATCGTCTCCAGACGCTGCATATCAGCCCAAATATCATCTCAGCTACATATGTCGCAAATGTCAGGACAGCGTGCGAAAAAATCGATCATGAATGAATGAGAATTGTAGGAAAAAGTGTCAGCTACAAGATAGGCGGACATAACAAGTGAGATTTTGAGTAGATCAAAAGTTATTTCAGTTTAAAGGTGATCGTCTCCAGACGCTGCATTTTAGCCCAAATATCATCTCAGATACATATGTCGCAAATGTCAGGACAGCGTGCGAGGAAATCGATCATGAATGAATGAGAATTGTAGGAAAAAGTGTCAGCTACAAGATAGGCGGACATAACAAGTGAGATTTTGAGTAGATCAAAAGTTATTTCAGTTTAAAGGTGATCGTCTCCAGACGCTGCATTTTAGCCCGAATATCATCTCAGATACATATGTCACAAATGTCAGGACGGTTTGCGAGGAAATCGATCATGAATGAATGAGAATTGTAGGAAAAAGTGTCAGCTACAAGATAGGCGGACATAACAAGTGAGATTTTGAGTAGATCAAAAGTTATTTCAGTTTAAAGGTGATCGTCTCCAGACGCTGCATATCAGCCCAAATATCATCTCAGATACATATGTCGCAAATGTCAGGACAGCGTACGAAAAAATCGATCTTGAATGAATGAGAATTGTAGGAAAAAGTGTCAGCTACAAGATAGGCGGACGGAACAAGTGAGATTTTGAGTAGATCAAAAGTTATTCCAGTTTAGAGGTGATCGCCTAGAGGGGCTGCATTTCAGCCGAAATATCATCTCAGATACATATGTCGCAAATGTCAGGACGGTTTGCGAAAAAATCGATCATGAATGAATGAGAATTGTAGGAAAAAGTGTCAGCTACAAGATAGGCGGACGGAACAAGTGAGATTTTGAGTAGATCAAAAGTTATTTCAGTTTAAAGGTGATCGTCTCCAGACGCTGCATATCAGCCCAAATATCATCTCAGATACATATGTCACAGATGTCAGGACGGTTTGCGAGGAAATCGATCATGAATGAATGAGAATTGTAGGAAAAAGTGTCAGCTACAAGATAGGCGGACGGAACAAGTGAGATTTTGAGTAGATCAAAAGTTATTCCAGTTTAGAGGTGATCGCCTAGAGGGGCTGCATTTCAGCCGAAATATCATCTCAGATACATATGTCGCAAATGTCAGGACGGTTTGCGAGGAAATCGATCATGAATAGATGAGAATTGTAGGAAAAAGTGTCAGCTACAAGATAGGCGGACATAACAAGTGAGATTTTGAGTAGATCAAAAGTTATTTCAGTTTAAAGGTGATCGTCTCCAGACGCTGCATATCAGCCCAAATATCATCTCAGATACATATGTCGCAAATGTCAGGACGGTTTGCGAGGAAATCGATCATGAATAGATGAGAATTGTAGGAAAAAGTGTCAGCTACAAGATAGGCGGACATAACAAGTGAGATTTTGAGTAGATCAAAAGTTATTTCAGTTTAAAGGTGATCGTCTCCAGACGCTGCATATCAGCCCAAATATCATCTCAGATACATATGTCGCAAATGTCAGGACGGTTTGCGAAAAAATCGATCATGAATAGATGAGAATTGTAGGAAAAAGTGTCAGCTACAAGATAGGCGGACATAACAAGTGAGATTTTGAGTAGATCAAAAGTTATTCCAGTTTAGAGGTGATCGCCTAGAGGGGCTGCATTTTAGCCCAAATATCATCTCAGATACATATGTCGCAAATGTCAGGACAGCGTGCGAAAAAATCGATCATGAATGAATGAGAATTGTAGGAAAAAGTGTCAGCTACAAGATAGGCGGACGGAACAAGTGAGATTTTGAGTAGATCAAAAGTTATTCCAGTTTAGAGGTGATCGCCTAGAGGGGCTGCATTTTAGCCCAAATATCATCTCAGATACATATGTCACAAATGTCAGGACGGTTTGCGAGGAAATCGATCATGAATAAATGAGAATTGTAGGAAAAAGTGTCAGCTACAAGATAGGCGGACGGAACAAGTGAGATTTTGAGTAGATCAAAAGTTATTCCAGTTTAGAGGTGATCGCCTCCAGACGCTGCATTTTAGCCCAAATATCATCTCAGATACATATGTCACAAATGTCAGGACGGTTTGCGAGGAAATCGATCATGAATGAATGAGAATTGTAGGAAAAAGTGTCAGCTACAAGATAGGCGGACATAACAAGTGAGATTTTGAGTAGATCAAAAGTTATTTCAGTTTAAAGGTGATCGTCTCCAGACGCTGCATTTTAGCCCGAATATCATCTCAGATACATATGTCACAAATGTCAGGACGGTTTGCGAGGAAATCGATTATGAATGAATGAGAATTGTAGGAAAAAGTGTCAGCTACAAGATAGGCGGACATAACAAGTGAGATTTTGAGTAGATCAAAAGTTATTTCAGTTTAAAGGTGATCGTCTCCAGACGCTGCATTTTAGCCCGAATATCATCTCAGATACATATGTCACAAATGTCAGGACGGTTTGCGAGGAAATCGATCATGAATGAATGAGAATTGTAGGAAAAAGTGTCAGCTACAAGATAGGCGGACGGAACAAGTGAGATTTTGAGTAGATCAAAAGTTATTTCAGTTTAAAGGTGATCGTCTCCAGACGCTGCATTTTAGCCCGAATATCATCTCAGATACATATGTCACAAATGTCAGGACGGTTTGCGAGGAAATCGATCATGAATGAATGAGAATTGTAGGAAAAAGTGTCAGCTACAAGATAGGCGGACGGAACAAGTGAGATTTTGAGTAGATCAAAAGTTATTTCAGTTTAAAGGTGATCGTCTCCAGACGCTGCATTTTAGCCCGAATATCATCTCAGATACATATGTCACAAATGTCAGGACGGTTTGCGAGGAAATCGATCATGAATGAATGAGAATTGTAGGAAAAAGTGTCAGCTACAAGATAGGCGGACGGAACAAGTGAGATTTTGAGTAGATCAAAAGTTATTCCAGTTTAGAGGTGATCGTCTCCAGACGCTGCATTTTAGCCCGAATATCATCTCAGATACATATGTCACAAATGTCAGGACGGTTTGCGAGGAAATCGATCATGAATGAATGAGAATTGTAGGAAAAAGTGTCAGCTACAAGATAGGCGGACGGAACAAGTGAGATTTTGAGTAGATCAAAAGTTATTTCAGTTTAAAGGTGATCGTCTCCAGACGCTGCATTTTAGCCCGAATATCATCTCAGATACATATGTCACAAATGTCAGGACGGTTTGCGAGGAAATCGATCATGAATGAATGAGAATTGTAGGAAAAAGTGTCAGCTACAAGATAGGCGGACGGAACAAGTGAGATTTTGAGTAGATCAAAAGTTATTCCAGTTTAGAGGTGATCGTCTCCAGACGCTGCATTTTATCCCAAATATCATCTCAGATACATATGTCACAAATGTCAGGACGGTTTGCGAGGAAATCGATCATGAATGAATGAGAATTGTAGGAAAAAGTGTCAGCTACAAGATAGGCGGACATAACAAGTGAGATTTTGAGTAGATCAAAAGTTATTTCAGTTTAAAGGTGATCGTCTCCAGACGCTGCATTTTAGCCCAAATATCATCTCAGATACATATGTCACAAATGTCAGGACGGTTTGCGAGGAAATCGATCATGAATGAATGAGAATTGTAGGAAAAAGTGTCAGCTACAAGATAGGCGGACGGAACAAGTGAGATTTTGAGTAGATCAAAAGTTATTCCAGTTTAGAGGTGATCGTCTCCAGACGCTGCATTTTAGCCCAAATATCATCTCAGATACATATGTCACAAATGTCAGGACGGTTTGCGAGGAAATCGATTATGAATGAATGAGAATTGTAGGAAAAAGTGTCAGCTACAAGATAGGCGGACATAACAAGTGAGATTTTGAGTAGATCAAAAGTTATTTCAGTTTAAAGGTGATCGTCTCCAGACAATGCATATCAGCCCAAATATCATCTCAGCTACATATGTCGCAAATGTCAGGACAGCTTGCGAAAAAATCGATCATGAATGAATGAGAATTGTAGGAAAAAGTGTCAGCTACAAGATAGGCGGACATAACAAGTGAGATTTTGAGTAGATCAAAAGTTATTCCAGTTTAGAAGTGATCGCCTAGAGGGGCTGCATTTTAGCCCGAATATCATCTCATGTACATATGTCGCAAACGTCAGGACAGCGTGCGAAAAAATCGATCATGAATGAATGAGAATTGTAGGAAAAAGTGTCAGCTACAAGATAGGCGGACATAACAAGTGAGATTTTGAGTAGATCAAAAGTTATTTCAGTTTAAAGGTGATTATCTTCAGACGCTGCATTTTAGCCCGAATATCATCTCAGCTACATCGGTCGCAAACGTCAGGACAGCGTGCGGAAAAATCGATCATGAATGAATGAGAATTGTAGGAAAAAGTGTCAGCTACAAGATAGGTGGACATAACAAGTGAGATTTTGAGTAGATCAAAAGTTATTCCAGTTTAGAGGTGATCGCCTACAGGGGCTGCATTTTAGCCCGAATATCATCTCAGATACATATGTCGCAAATGTCAGGACGGTTTGCGAGAAAATCGATCATGAATAAATGAGAATTGTAGGAAAAAGTGTCAGCTACAAGATAGGCGGACATAACAAGTGAGATTTTGAGTAGATCAAAAGTTATTCCAGTTTAGAGGTGATCGCCTAGAGGGGCTGCATTTTAGCCCGAATATCATCTCAGATACATATGTCACAAATGTCAGGACGGTTTGCGAGGAAATCGATCATGAATGAATGAGAATCGTAGGAAAAAGTGTCAGCTACAAGATAGGCGGACTTAACAAGTGAGATTTTGAGTAGATCAAAAGTTATTTCAGTTTAAAGGTGATCGTCTCCAGACGCTGCATTTTAGCCCGAATATCATCTCAGATACATATGTCACAAATGTCAGGACGGTTTGCGAGGAAATCGATCATGAATGAATGAGAATCGTAGGAAAAAGTGTCAGCTACAAGATAGGCGGACTTAACAAGTGAGATTTTGAGTAGATCAAAAGTTATTTCAGTTTAAAGGTGATCGTCTCCAGACGCTGCATTTTAGCCCGAATATCATCTCAGATACATATGTCACAAATGTCAGGACGGTTTGCGAGGAAATCGATCATGAATGAATGAGAATTGTAGGAAAAAGTGTCAGCTACAAGATAGGCGGACATAACAAGTGAGATTTTGAGTAGATCAAAAGTTATTTCAGTTTAAAGGTGATCGTCTCCAGACGCTGCATTTTAGCCCGAATATCATCTCAGATACATATGTCACAAATGTCAGGACGGTTTGCGAGGAAATCGATCATGAATAAATGAGAATTGTTGGAAAAAGTGTCAGCTACAAGATAGGCGGACGGAACAAGTGAGATTTTGAGTAGATCAAAAGTTATTCCAGTTTAAAGGTGATCGTCTCCAGACGCTGCATTTTAGCCCAAATATAATCTCAGATACATATGTCACAAATGTCAGGACGGTTTGCGAGGAAATCGATTATAAATGAATGAGAATTGTAGGAAAAACTGTCAGCTACAAGATAGGCGGAAGGAACAAGTGAGATATTGGGTCAATCAAAAGTTATTCCAGTTGAGAGGTGATCGCCTAGAGGGGCTGCATTTTAGCCCGAATATCATCTCAGATACATATGTCACAAATGTCAGGACGGTTTGCGAGGAAATCGATTATAAATGAATGAGAATTGTAGGAAAAACTGTCAGCTACAAGATAGGCGGACGGAACAAGTGAGATATTGAGTAGATCAAAAGTTATTCCAGTTTAGAGGTGATCGCCTAGAGGGGCTGCATTTTAGCCCAAATATAATCTCAGATACATATGTCACAAATGTCAGGCCGGTTTGCGAGGAAATCGATTATGAATGAATGAGAATTGTAGGAAAAAGTGTCAGCTACGAGATAGGCGGACATAACAAGTGAGATTTTGAGTAGATCAAAAGTTATTTCAGTTTAAAGGTGATCGTCTCTAGACGCTGCATTTTAGCCCGAATATCATCTCAGATACATATGTCACAAATGTCAGGACGGTTTGCGAGGAAATCGATTATGAATGAATGAGAATTGTAGGAAAAAGTGTCAGCTACGAGATAGGCGGACATAACAAGTGAGATTTTGAGTAGATCAAAAGTTATTCCAGTTTAGAGGTGATCGCCTAGAGGGGCTGCATTTTAGCCCAAATATAATCTCAGATACATATGTCACAAATGTCAGGACGGTTTGCGGAAAAATCGATCATGAATGAATGAGAATTGTAGGAAAAAGTGTCAGCTACGAGATAGGCGGACATAACAAGTGAGATTTTGAGTAGATCAAAAGTTATTTCAGTTTAGAGGTGATCGCCTAGAGGGGCTGCATTTTAGCCCAAATATAATCTCAGATACATATGTCACAAATGTCAGGACGGTTTGCGAGGAAATCGATCATGAATAAATGAGAATTGTAGGAAAAAGTGTCAGCTACAAGATAGGCGGAAGGAACAAGTGAGATATTGGGTCAATCAAAAGTTATTCCAGTTGAGAGGTGATCGCCTAGAGGGGCTGCATTTTAGCCCGAATATCATCTCAGATACATATGTCACAAATGTCAGGACGGTTTGCGAGGAAATCGATTATAAATGAATGAGAATTGTAGGAAAAACTGTCAGCTACAAGATAGGCGGACGGAACAAGTGAGATATTGGGTCGATCAAAAGTTATTCCAGTTTAGAGGTGATCGCCTAGAGGGGCTGCATTTTAGCCCGAATATCATCTCAGTGTTACGTCCTGGTTGATGTTCTGGCGCTGGCGTAGTTGAGCGGTCGATTTAAATTGGACGTAATGAGAACTTACATATAATTATAAATAATTATTAAGTATGGGTTGAACAGCCACCATTTGGTAGTTGCAATAAACTGGTTATTTGATTATATATATTATTTTATATATCTAAATCCGATTTATTCAATTATAAGGATATAATTTGGAGTGATGTGAAATATACAGTTGAATTAATTTATAAATTGTTAATGTACTCTTAACAATAACTTCGAGAGGGTGAGAACGAAGTTGAGTATTTGATATTGAGCCTGACTGCTCTCGATAATTCTATGTTTCAGACCGACTTCTCTTGATCGAGAAAAACTAGAGTAACTCTTATCAATACGCTTGGGCATCAGACCCGCGCATCGATTCATATGGAGGGGTCATTCGAGATAACGCATGTTCTCGAATGATCCATTCTAATATTTATTGAAAATACTTAATTCTCACGATCTCTCCGCTTTTGTTACTAACAAATGAGTCACTTATCTATTAACAAAAGTTATCTTAAACAAAATAGATGTTTGTGCAGCTGCACGTCTCGAGGATTTACTCGAGGCGTCAGCGCTTATTTATATTTGATAAAATATAGAAAAATAACTTTATCAATTATTACTCATATCCTTAACTTTCAAATATCTTAAATAATATTATTCTATTATTATATTATATTATTTTATATAATTAATTAAATACTATGGAAATTACTTAGTTATCGATATTCGATATAATTAGTTAGATTTCAGGTCGGTAATTAGAGAAGTAAATTCCCACGTCATCTGACGTACAGGCTGGGACGTAACACGCCCCCACCCGTTAGACGAGCGCCCTCGCTCGTTCGGGCCTTATCTGTGAAAGATACTAAGTATTAAAAAAAAAATTTGTTTTACCGACGTGAAATCTGTACACGTTTAATTTCTTTAATATGATATTTTTTTTGTTCATTTTCTATTTTTTCTTAAATCATTAGAGGATTATGTTTACATATCAATTTATTCATGCAATACTATATAATATAAATGTCTTATTCGCTATAATGGTTACATAGGCAAAAAAAAATTGTATTTCTTTTATTTCTGAAGATTATTATTATATATAAAAAAAATTTGTATTATATATACATATTTTTTTCCCTTTTTTTCTTTCTTTTTTGTTTTTTATTATATTTAACTAAATTATTAAATAACTGTCGTTTTCAGTTATGCGTATGAGTAAGAAAAAAAATTTTATTATTTTATTTGTCTATTATTAATTTATTATAGTAATTTTTTTTTTTTTTTTTTTATTCATTTGTTTATTTATTTTGCTTTAGTATATCTATGTGATATATTCTGTTTAACTATCTTCTCAATTATTTTACTTTTCCTTCTCTTTTCTATTCTTCTTATATTTTAAATATTTTATCTTCAAAAAAAAAATCTGGTTATTATTATTTTATTTTCACTATCGTTTATTGTCTATTTTACGTTATATTAAAAATTATTATTATACTAATTCTAGAATATTTGATTTCTAGCATCATTTAATTCGTTTTCTTTATTATTTTTTCTTATCTTTACTAATTATTTAACTTTAATTATGTCTATGTTTCCAATCTTTCGAAATTATTTAGAAATAAAATTAAAATTTTTTTAATTTTCGTAGTTATTCTTACATTTTATTTAAATCAGATCATGAATTATTTGATATCATTTATTTTTCTTTGTTACTTTTAATAAATCATTTTGTTCCCTAGAGTTACTTAAATGCTTTTTTGAAAAGGTACTGGTGTAAAAAAAAATTTTCAATTTACTTATAAGCTATCTTAGCTCTGTCACAATGGATGAGTTTTCTTTTTCCTGGCTTATATTCAATTTCTATATCGTTTTTATCTGGGAAGATTTCAGTAATTTTATAAGGACCTAAATAATTATCATCAAATTTACCATCTCTCTGATTCTTTACTAAAAATATATTTTGACCTATTTTAAACTTTACAGGATTTATTTTTTTATCATATCGTACTTTAGATTTTAATTTTGAATTTTCTAAATTTTCTCTTGCTTCTTTTCTTGATTCTAGCAATCGAATTGCAAGTTCTTTAACGTAATCTGCGTAAGTAGGAATATCATCTAAGTATGAAAATTCTGATGGTAATCGCGCTTCTTTACCAAAAACTAATCTATATGGGGTAAACTTTGTACCTTCGTGTACACTCGTATTATAAGCAAAAGTTGCATGAGGCAACCATTGATCCCAATCATTTTTATTTGTAAAATGTTTGATATAATCTGTTAATACTTGATGACTTCTTTCTAATGAACCATTAGATTGTGGGTGAAAAGCTGTCGTTTTTATTTGTTTCATTTTGAAAATTTTAGCTACACAACCCATAACTTTACCTATAAATGCTTGACCTTGGTCTGTTAAAATTACTTTTGGGCAACCGTGTTTTAATATGAAATTCTCGACTAGTGCTATCGCAATGTCTTTGGCTGTCATAGATACTAGCGGTATTGCAAAGCAATATTTTGAAAGATCGTCTTGCATCGTTAAAATATATGAATAACCGTTTGCTGATGTTTTATTAGGTACTACTATATCTAATGCTAATTTATCCCAAATTTCTGCGGATGTATCTGTTATTACCATCGGTTGTTTTGTTTTTATCCTTACTAATTTCTTTTTCTGACAACTAATACATTTTCTAACAAAATCTTCGACATGTTTTTTAATATTATCCCAAAAATATCTTTGTCTAATTCTATTGTAAGTTTTAGTTACACCTTTATGACCTGCCGTTGGGGTCTCATGATTTTCAGCTATTATCTTTTGTCTCTCTTCTACTGGAGGTATTACTATCAGATCTCTACAAATAATTATTTTAATATCGGTTCCTTTAAATGTTTTAGCTATAATATTTTTAATTTTTGACCATACAGTTTTGGATAAATCACTTCGACCTTGAGAAATACTAATCGATTTTAATTTTGTTTTTTCCATGTATAATTTTAAATTTTTAAAAGCTTTACAATAATCTTTTTCGGTGGGTGCATCTGTACTGGTGTTTTGAGTAACTAACGCAAGTACTTTTCTTTTCGATGTTCCCATTTTAATTACCTGCCCTACTTTATAACTAGCTAATGGACTCAATTTTAAATATCCTGATTCTAATAATTGTTTTCCTATTTTACTTGGGACAGTACTATCTGCATTAATAAAACATAAATAACTATTTTTTTGCATTTCTAAATTATCTCTTGTCTCTATTATATTATCATTACTAAAATCGTTCGACATTACTGAAACTACGGATGAATCATCGTCAGAATCTATTTGTTCATTATTTGGATTATTATTTTCTACGATAATTACATTTTCTATTTGTTCTTGATTACTATCTGAATTTAATTCTGTTAAATTTTGTTGAAAATTTGTTATATTATTAGATGAATTTATTTGTTCGATTTGATCAAGGTTATCATCATTAAATGAATGTATTTGTTCGATTTGATCAAAGTTTCCGTCATTAAATGAATTTATTTGTTCTCGTTGATCGAAATTTTGGTCATTGAATGAATTTATTCGTTCGACTGAACTCAAATTTTGATCAACGGGTGAATTTATATGTTCAGGGTTTTGTGGTTCTCTATCAGGAAAAGAATTTTGAAAATTGATCGGTTCTACATTTTCATTTATTATACTTAAATTATTGTTTGGAAGTTTATCATTTGCATTTTGTTGGCGGTTAATTGCTTCGAGGGTAACCATTATTTTTGGCAATTGAGGTACAAAATTATTTTTATTATTTTTATTTTTAGGTTTATTTGTTTTTATCTTAAAATTTTCTGAAAGTTTTTGTATTTTGTATGGAATGTGTTTTTGTGTATGTGTATGTTTATCGTTGTCCGTGCAACACGAACACGTTTTGGGCTTACGCTGTCTTTTTGACCTGCGTAGCTGCGGTTCGTTATTAGGGGGATTATTTATCGTTTGACTATTTGTTACTACACGATGTTTTTCTATGGCTTTACTAGGACTTTGTTGTCGTGGTTCGTCATTATTTGTTTTAGGATTATTTTTTATTTTTACATTTTCTACATTAGTTTTATTCCTATCAGTATTTACAATAGTCGGCGGTATTACGTTATCATCGGATGACGTCTGTATGTCCATCGGTCGTGCGAGTGAGTCATTAAAAGTAGTTTTATCAATTTCCATATTTACATGAATATTAGATTCGTTATAAGGGTCGGCATGAACTAAAGCTTCTACATTTAAAATTTTTGGGTGGTCACCACCTTCTTCTGATGACCATGAAATCACGTCTCCCATATTTTTAGAATTATTAATTTTTCTTATAGGACTCCGTATGGGAGTCGGGCATAATTTAATTGGACTTTTTGTGACATTTCGTGTAGGTGTTCTTAAAGTAATAGGAATAGTTTCTATTGGAGATTCAGTGTCAATGTCGTTTGAATTACTTGAATATATTTTTGATTTTATTATTTCTGTCTCGTCTGTATTTGATTCGTCATCTGAGGTGTCTAGAGTAATAATTTTTTTCGTCTTGTAATTAGTTTTATCTATTTTTCTGCGTGTACGAACTGCTGGAGAAGGTGTGAATTCTGCTATTCTATGTGATCTTTTAATTCGAGAAAGTATTGATTTATTTTTATCGATTTCTGTATTTTCAATATTTGTCTGTGGTTTTAAATTTGAGATTGAAGATATAATTGGCGTCTGTACGTCTGTTAATAATGGTAATGAGGGGTCAGTGGTTTTAGAACTTTCAGGTATATATGAATGTGAGGATTGAGATGACGCTGATAAATTATGAGGTTTCTTATGTTTTGGAGAGTTTATAGAATTATTAGATATATAAGACAACCCGAAATCTGTCATATCAGATTCGTCACTTAAATACGAAGGGTTATTTTTAATGAGTTTTTTCCTTAGAGCTACAGCATCATAAATTTCTCCTGATGATGATGATTCGTCAGAATAATCAGGAAGTACAATAGACTTATTCGATTCAAAATTTTCGAAAGGTTTTCTTTTATAACTTTTTAAATTTTCATTAGTTTTTACTTTATTAGTTTCTTTTTTATTTTGATTTTCACTTTCAAGCTCGGAATTTTTATTCGAAGGGTTTCGAGTATTATAATTTTTCAAGTTTTTATTTATTTTATCATTTTTATCTTTTTTATTATTTATTTTTGATTCGGTTTCTGAAATTTTTTTATATGGATTATACCGTCTAACGTTAGATTTTTTATTTTTTAAATTTTTATTTTTACCGATATATCCGTTTTCTTTATTTTTGTCAACTAATCGCCGATCGATAGGGTAGCTAATCCTATTGCCGTCGCTAGTATTTTTGACTGTTGGGTCCGTAGTTAATTTATCGATGGGCCCAACCATTTGAGTTTTTGACTCTTTTACTTTATTTTTTTCGACCGAATTTTCATTATCGACCGCTCGAGTTTTTGGCTCGAGAATTTGAACTACCGAATTTATTTTATTACTTGAAGTAATTTCCTCTGAACTTGAATTATTATTTTTGTTAAAGTTTGTAGATAGTTTATTTTTATCATTGTTCGAGCTAATTGACTCTGAATTAGTTTTGTATTTAGGTTTCTTTTTAAAGATTTTACCATCGTCTGAAGGATCTGAAGTCCTCAACCTAGCGATTCCGGGTTTTCCAGGTCGCCATTTAATTTTAATTGGGTAAACTTCGCGGTTTTCAATTATTGGGTTACGCGATAATGCGTCCGCGTTTGTGTTTATTTTACCCGCCTTATATAACACGGTATATTCGAATTCTTTTAGCCGTTCTCTCCATCTCATTACACGCGATGTTGGGTCCTTCATATTATTTACCCACACCAGCGGTCTGTGATCGGTGACAAGAGTAAACTCTCTGCCATAGAGATACGGTCTAAATGTTTTCATACCGAATAAAGCTGCGACCATTTCTTTTTCGGTGGTCGAGTAATTTTTTCGTGTTTATTGAGCACACGAGAAGCTGCTGCAACAATTGTGTCCTCGCCAATTTTGCCTTGTGAGAGGATTGCTCCAACTGCATAGTTAGATGCATCGGTCGTTAAAATAAACGGTTTCGAAAAATCGGGGTATTGCAATATCGGAGCTGTACATAGTTTGTCCCGCAAGGTTTCAAAAGCTACCTGATGTTCAGGCGTCCATGTAAATCTTGCGTTTTTACTTGTAAGGTCAGATAGGCACTTAGCGATTTTTGCGAAATCCTTAATAAATCGCCGATAATAACCAGCAAGTCCAAGAAATTCTCTCACTTGTGTTGTATTTACGGGTGTTTGGAAACATTTGATCGCTTTGATTTTATCGGGATCAGGCTTGACACCGTCGGCAGATATAAGATGGCCTAAATAAATTACTTCTTTTTTAAGAATTCACATTTATCGGCTTGTAGAGTTAAATTGGCACTACGTAAACGTTCGGCTAATTTTTCGAATTTAGTGTTATGTTCTTCTAGAGAACGTGCGTAAATGACTATATCGTCTAAGTAAACAAAGAGATCCGCTCCTTGTAACCCGCGTAACACTAAATCCATTAACCTTTGGAACGTTGCCGGAGCATTTTTAAGTCCAAATGGCATTCTATTAAACTGATAATGACCATGCGGAGTTGTAAATGCTGTTTTATGTTTATCTTTTGGATGCATTTTAATTTGGTGAAATCCAGATTTTAAATCGAAAATTGAAAAATAAATTGCGCCACCCAGTTGATCAAGAATATCATTTATCAACGGTAACGGGTATGCGTCTTTAATAGTTTTTTCATTTAATTTACGATAATCAATTACTAACCGCCATCTTTTATTGCCTTTTGAATCAGCCTTTTTAGGTACTATCCATAGAGGGGAATTATACGGGGAGGTCGAAGGTTCTATTATGTCCATCAACATTAATTCTGTAATTTGTTTTTGAATTTCGTCTTTTTGTGCAGGTGGATGTCTGTATTGTCGAGTATTTACCGGTACGTCATCGTTAGTAGGTATATTGTGTGCCACTGTCTCTGTAGCGCGCAATGATTCTCCCGGAATGTGGAACAGGTCAGCGTATTTTTCTACTAGAGAAACTATCGTTTTACGCCCTTCCTCATTCAAATGTCCTAAACGCAAGAGTTTTAACACTTGGTCAACACGATTTTCCCGGGCCCTGGTACTGTTATCGTATTTATCTGTGTCGTCTTGCGTCAAGCTAGTGTCCTCATCTTCACTTGTCCCGAAGGGGTACAAAGGAATTACGGGTACTTTCACTTTAACATCCTTATCAAGAGTATTTATTGCGTACAAATAAGCGATACCATTATTATTTCTAACTAAAGCTTCGCCCGCGTAAATACCATTTTCAAATTCAATACGAGGTGTATAACCCTCTTTAAGTTTACTATCGACTCGAACAAACATTGCTGTTTTCGTTCGAGCTTTTAAAACGAAACATTCTCCCTCGGTAAATGATAATTCTAAATTATTTAAATGTTTAAAAATTATAGTATTTTCTACTAAATTAATTATTCCGCCATGTTCGCGTAAAAATTCCATCCCAAGTATTCCACTATAATCTAAAGGAAATTCATCTGGGATGACATGAAAGTATGTAGTTTCATTAAAAATTTGTATTTGGATTCTACCCAAAGTTATAGCTTCAGATACGCCATTTAGTTTATAACAATAAGAATCATCAATTAGATTTTTATATTTTACTTCGCCGTATTTTATTAAATTTAAACTACATCCCGTATCAATTAATATTTTTCCGTAACTCGATATTATATCTTTAGATTTAAGCATGATAGACGTAGGTTTGTAGTCTATTGACATAGCACCTACGACATAAGTTCGCGTTGGTATTCTTAATTTTTGTTCGAAATTTGGCGCTGAGTTGCTACGTTTCCCATCGGAGCGCCGTCTCGAGGGAACGCTTGGTCGTTTCCCGTACTTGTACTCGGTTTTGAATTTAATGCATCGCGTTTTCCTTCGTTATAAATTTTTTTCCAACAATTATTCATTAAATGACCATTCATTTTACAGTAATCACATTGGAGAATATTTTTATCTATAACTCGATTAGATTCAGTGCTTTTTCTTTGCATTAAATTTCTACATTCTTCGATACTATGATTATTTCTTTTGCAAAAATTACAAAATTTATTATTTTGATTAAAATTTCTTTGATTTTGATGTCTATTTGGTTCCGATTTTTGTGCGTAGTTTTGATTATTCTTTTGATATTGATTTCGATTTTTATGATAATTATTTGTATTACAAATGTTGTGAGTAAAGTCAGTATCATTTTGAAAATTTTGTTTAGTGTGTGGAGTAAAAACGTGGTGGTAATCTGTACTTTTTGTTCGAGAATCATATACATTGAAAAAGTTGTCAACATTTCTCATTTGTTGTAGCTGTTTTTCGACTTTTTCGGCTGATTTGGTCGCGGAGTCAAGGTCCGAATATTTATCTTCTTGTAAAAAAATAGCAAATTTCGGATGTAAACCCGATATAAATGAACGAATAGCAGTTTCTTTAGCTAGCGTAGCTTTTTCTGTCTTATTTTCTCCGTCGGTATATTCAATTTCTGACAATGTATTTCGCAAATGTTGGCTTATTCTATAGTTAAAATCCCTAACGCGTTCATGTGGGCGTTGTTGAAAGTTATCAAATTCTCTCATCCATAGTGAGATTTCTTTACTTTGTCTAAAGTGTAAATTTAAAAATGAAATAAAGTCGTCAATGCTTGTCGGGTCTACAGTACTAACTCTTTTTAACGGCTCGCCTTTACATTTGGTCTGTAATAATTTTACTAAAAATTCTTCGTCGATATCGTCTTTAAAAATTTTTTTAGCATTTACACATGCTTTTGTAAATGATTCTATTGGATAACCGTCTTTTGTACCGTCAAAGTCTGGGATGGTTTTCAGAAAATCTTTATAATCAATTTTATTAATATTACTATTATTTTGAGTTCTGTTAGAATTTGATGTAAATTGTGAATTTAAATTTGTGGTGTTTAATTTACTCATTTCCTCTCTTACGCGTTGCGCTATTTCGGTTTCAAAATGTTCATTAAAAGTATTTTTTACACGTTCATGATCTGATCTTAATTTTTGAATTTCATTTACTAATGTTCCTATTGTATCTTTTGCTTCAGCGAGAGAAGTTTCCATAAGTTCTAATTGAGACATTTTTATGAATTTATATTTTTAAATTTATATAACGCAAAAAAAATTACAAAATTGAATAATATCGATAAATCGACTTACTACTTAGAAGATTGTAAAAAAAAAATAAATTATGGTTGATGCGAAGATCTACGTTGCCGTCGGAAGGTTGATGGTGAAGGTCAGCAGGTATGCACGATGTAGATATCTCAGCACTTAATGATGTTGAACTGCATCCGTCGGGCGTCGTAAATGATGTTGGTAGATTTGATTTGTTTAAAAAAATTTTTTGATTCTTCATTAACTTCACTCACTTGAATTTTATTATGATTTTTATTATTTTTTTTATTCACAAAATTTTTACTTTTTTTTTTCTTGATATGTCTGACTTTTATGAATATATTTATTTTTTTTTATTGATTTATTATTTTCTGAGAGCGAAATAAAATTAGATTTCGATTCTTGGAAAAAAAAAATTTCCGGATTTTTAATTCAAATGTTCGATGTTATTAATTTAATTTTTTTTTCTTTATAATTTTATTTTATTTATTTACGAATTTTTAATTTCATTTATTCGAATTTTTATTATCATTTATTTTACTCACTTCAATTCTCACTTTAATTTTCACTTTTATTTCACAATTTTACTTTTTTTTTCTTTTACGTTGATATAATTTCACTTTGATAACTTGATGTCAATTTTCTTGATGAGAAAAAAAAATTTTCGGAATTTTGCGATTTTGCCAGTCTATTCGGGGGCTGTTCGAATCCGTCGCTGCCACCAATTTTAATTAAATATAAGTTGTTACGTCCTGGTTGATGTTCTGGCGCTGGCGTAGTTGAGCGGTCGATTTAAATTGGACGTAATGAGAACTTACATATAATTATAAATAATTATTAAGTATGGGTTGAACAGCCACCATTTGGTAGTTGCAATAAACTGGTTATTTGATTATATATATTATTTTATATATCTAAATCCGATTTATTCAATTATAAGGATATAATTTGGAGTGATGTGAAATATACAGTTGAATTAATTTATAAATTGTTAATGTACTCTTAACAATAACTTCGAGAGGGTGAGAACGAAGTTGAGTATTTGATATTGAGCCTGACTGCTCTCGATAATTCTATGTTTCAGACCGACTTCTCTTGATCGAGAAAAACTAGAGTAACTCTTATCAATACGCTTGGGCATCAGACCCGCGCATCGATTCATATGGAGGGGTCATTCGAGATAACGCATGTTCTCGAATGATCCATTCTAATATTTATTGAAAATACTTAATTCTCACGATCTCTCCGCTTTTGTTACTAACAAATGAGTCACTTATCTATTAACAAAAGTTATCTTAAACAAAATAGATGTTTGTGCAGCTGCACGTCTCGAGGATTTACTCGAGGCGTCAGCGCTTATTTATATTTGATAAAATATAGAAAAATAACTTTATCAATTATTACTCATATCCTTAACTTTCAAATATCTTAAATAATATTATTCTATTATTATATTATATTATTTTATATAATTAATTAAATACTATGGAAATTACTTAGTTATCGATATTCGATATAATTAGTTAGATTTCAGGTCGGTAATTAGAGAAGTAAATTCCCACGTCATCTGACGTACAGGCTGGGACGTAACATCAGATACATATGTCACAAATGTCAGGACGGTTTGCGAGGAAATCGATTATAAATGAATGAGAATTGTAGGAAAAAGTGTCAGCTACAAGATAGGCGGACGGAACAAGTGAGATTTTGAGTAGATCAAAAGTTATTTCAGTTTAAAGGTGATCGTCTCCAGACGCTGCATTTTAGCCCGAATATCATCTCAGATACATATGTCACAAATGTCAGGACGGTTTGCGAGGAAATCGATTATGAATGAATGAGAATTGTAGGAAAAAGTGTCAGCTACGAGATAGGCGGACATAACAAGTGAGATTTTGAGTAGATCAAAAGTTATTTCAGTTTAAAGGTGATCGTCTCCAGACGCTGCATTTTAGCCCGAATATCATCTCAGATACATATGTCACAAATGTCAGGACGGTTTGCGAGGAAATCGATTATGAATGAATGAGAATTGTAGGAAAAAGTGTCAGCTACAAGATAGGCGGACGGAACAAGTGAGATTTTGAGTAGATCAAAAGTTATTCCAGTTTAGAGGTGATCGCCTAGAGGGGCTGCATTTTAGCCCAAATATAATCTCAGATACATATGTCACAAATGTCAGGACGGTTTGCGAGGAAATCGATTATGAATGAATGAGAATTGTAGGAAAAAGTGTCAGCTACGAGATAGGCGGACATAACAAGTGAGATTTTGAGTAGATCAAAAGTTATTTCAGTTTAAAGGTGATCGTCTCCAGACGCTGCATTTTAGCCCGAATATCATCTCAGATACATATGTCACAAATGTCAGGACGGTTTGCGAGGAAATCGATTATGAATGAATGAGAATTGTAGGAAAAAGTGTCAGCTACAAGATAGGCGGACGGAACAAGTGAGATTTTGAGTAGATCAAAAGTTATTCCAGTTTAGAGGTGATCGCCTAGAGGGGCTGCATTTTAGCCCAAATATAATCTCAGATACATATGTCACAAATGTCAGGACGGTTTGCGAGGAAATCGATTATGAATGAATGAGAATTGTAGGAAAAAGTGTCAGCTACGAGATAGGCGGACATAACAAGTGAGATTTTGAGTAGATCAAAAGTTATTTCAGTTTAAAGGTGATCGTCTCCAGACGCTGCATTTTAGCCCGAATATCATCTCAGATACATATGTCACAAATGTCAGGACGGTTTGCGAGGAAATCGATCATGAATAAATGAGAATTGTAGGAAAAAGTGTCAGCTACAAGATAGGCGGACGGAACAAGTGAGATTTTGAGTAGATCAAAAGTTATTCCAGTTTAGAGGTGATCGCCTAGAGGGGCTGCATTTTAGCCCAAATATAATCTCAGATACATATGTCACAAATGTCAGGACGGTTTGCGAGGAAATCGATTATGAATGAATGAGAATTGTAGGAAAAAGTGTCAGCTACAAGATAGGCGGACGGAACAAGTGAGATTTTGAGTAGATCAAAAGTTATTCCAGTTTAGAGGTGATCGCCTAGAGGGGCTGCATTTTAGCCCAAATATAATCTCAGATACATATGTCACAAATGTCAGGACGGTTTGCGAGGAAATCGATTATGAATGAATGAGAATTGTAGGAAAAAGTGTCAGCTACGAGATAGGCGGACATAACAAGTGAGATTTTGAGTAGATCAAAAGTTATTTCAGTTTAAAGGTGATCGTCTCCAGACGCTGCATTTTAGCCCGAATATCATCTCAGATACATATGTCACAAATGTCAGGACGGTTTGCGAGGAAATCGATCATGAATAAATGAGAATTGTTGGAAAAAGTGTCAGCTACAAGATAGGCGGACGGAACAAGTGAGATTTTGAGTAGATCAAAAGTTATTCCAGTTTAGAGGTGATCGCCTAGAGGGGCTGCATTTTAGCCCAAATATAATCTCAGATACATATGTCACAAATGTCAGGACGGTTTGCGAGGAAATCGATCATGAATAAATGAGAATTGTAGGAAAAAGTGTCAGCTACAAGATAGGCGGAAGGAACAAGTGAGATATTGGGTCAATCAAAAGTTATTCCAGTTGAGAGGTGATCGCCTAGAGGGGCTGCATTTTAGCCCAAATATAATCTCAGATACATATGTCACAAATGTCAGGACGGTTTGCGAGGAAATCGATTATAAATGAATGAGAATTGTAGGAAAAACTGTCAGCTACAAGATAGGCGGACGGAACAAGTGAGATATTGAGTAGATCAAAAGTTATTCCAGTTTAGAGGTGATCGCCTAGAGGGGCTGCATTTTAGCCCAAATATAATCTCAGATACATATGTCACAAATGTCAGGCCGGTTTGCGAGGAAATCGATTATGAATGAATGAGAATTGTAGGAAAAAGTGTCAGCTACGAAATAGGCGGACATAACAAGTGAGATTTTGAGTAGATCAAAAGTTATTTCAGTTTAAAGGTGATCGTCTCCAGACGCTGCATTTTAGCCCGAATATCATCTCAGATACATATGTCACAAATGTCAGGACGGTTTGCGAGGAAATCGATCATGAATAAATGAGAATTGTAGGAAAAAGTGTCAGCTACAAGATAGGCGGACGGAACAAGTGAGATTTTGAGTAGATCAAAAGTTATTCCAGTTTAGAGGTGATCGCCTAGAGGGGCTGCATTTTAGCCCAAATATAATCTCAGATACATATGTCACAAATGTCAGGACGGTTTGCGAGGAAATCGATCATGAATAAATGAGAATTGTAGGAAAAAGTGTCAGCTACAAGATAGGCGGAAGGAACAAGTGAGATATTGGGTCGATCAAAAGTTATTCCAGTTTAGAGGTGATCGCCTAGAGGGGCTGCATTTTAGCCCAAATATAATCTCAGATACATATGTCACAAATGTCAGGACGGTTTGCGAGGAAATCGATTATAAATGAATGAGAATTGTAGGAAAAACTGTCAGCTACAAGATAGGCGGACGGAACAAGTGAGATATTGAGTAGATCAAAAGTTATTCCAGTTTAGAGGTGATCGCCTAGAGGGGCTGCATTTTAGCCCAAATATAATCTCAGATACATATGTCACAAATGTCAGGACGGTTTGCGAGGAAATCGATTATGAATGAATGAGAATTGTAGGAAAAAGTGTCAGCTACGAGATAGGCGGACATAACAAGTGAGATTTTGAGTAGATCAAAAGTTATTTCAGTTTAAAGGTGATCGTCTCCAGACGCTGCATTTTAGCCCGAATATCATCTCAGATACATATGTCACAAATGTCAGGACGGTTTGCGAGGAAATCGATCATGAATAAATGAGAATTGTAGGAAAAAGTGTCAGCTACAAGATAGGCGGACGGAACAAGTGAGATTTTGAGTAGATCAAAAGTTATTCCAGTTTAGAGGTGATCGCCTAGAGGGGCTGCATTTTAGCCCAAATATAATCTCAGATACATATGTCACAAATGTCAGGACGGTTTGCGAGGAAATCGATCATGAATAAATGAGAATTGTAGGAAAAAGTGTCAGCTACAAGATAGGCGGACAGAACAAGTGAGATATTGAGTAGATCAAAAGTTATTCCAGTTTAGAGGTGATCGCCTAGAGGGGCTGCATTTTAGCCCGAATATCATCTCAGATACATATGTCGTAAATGTCAGGACGGTTTGCGAGGAAATCGATCATTAATAAATGAGAATTGTAGGAAAAAGTGTCAGCTACAAGATAGGCGGACAGAACAAGTGAGATATTGAGTAGATCAAAAGTTATTCCAGTTTAGAGGTGATCGCCTAGAGGGGCTGCATTTTAGCCCGAATATCATCTCAGATACATATGTCACAAATGTCAGGACGGTTTGCGAGGAAATCGATCATGAATGAATGAGAATTGTAGGAAAAAGTGTCAGCTACAAGATAGGCGGACGGAACAAGTGAGATTTTGAGTAGATCAAAAGTTATTCCAGTTTAAAGGTGATCGTCTCCAGACGCTGCATATCAGCCCAAATATCATCTCAGATACATATGTCGCAAATGTCAGGACAGCGTGCGAAAAAATCGATCATGAATGAATGAGAATTGTAGGAAAAAGTGTCAGCTACAAGATAGGCGGACATAACAAGTGAGATTTTGAGTAGATCAAAAGTTATTCCAGTTTAAAGGTGATCGTCTCCAGACGCTGCATATCAGCCCAAATATCATCTCAGATACATATGTCGCAAATGTCAGGACAGCGTGCGAAAAAATCGATCATGAATGAATGAGAATTGTAGGAAAAAGTGTCAGCTACAAGATAGGCGGACGGAACAAGTGAGATTTTGAGTAGATCAAAAGTTATTCCAGTTTAGAGGTGATCGCCTAGAGGGGCTGCATGTTAGCCCGATTATCATCTCAGATACATATGTCACAGATGTCAGGACGGTTTGCGAAAAAATCGATCATGAATGAATGAGAATTGTAGGAAAAAGTGTCAGCTACAAGATAGGCGGACATAACAAGTGAGATTTTGAGTAGATCAAAAGTTATTTCAGTTTAAAGGTGATCGTCTCCAGACGCTGCATATCAGCCCAAATATCATCTCAGATACATATGTCGCAAATGTCAAGACAGCGTGCGAAAAAATCGATCATGAATGAATGAGAATTGTAGGAAAAAGTGTCAGCTACAAGATAGGCGGACATAACAAGTGAGATTTTGAGTAGATCAAAAGTTATTTCAGTTTAAAGGTGATCGTCTCCAGACGCTGCATATCAGCCCAAATATCATCTCAGATACATATGTCGCAAATGTCAGGACAGCGTGCGAAAAAATCGATCATGAATGAATGAGAATTGTAGGAAAAAGTGTCAGCTACAAGATAGGCGGACATAACAAGTGAGATTTTGAGTAGATCAAAAGTTATTTCAGTTTAAAGGTGATCGTCTCCAGACGCTGCATATCAGCCCAAATATCATCTCAGATACATATGTCGCAAATGTCAGGACAGCGTGCGAAAAAATCGATCATGAATGAATGAGAATTGTAGGAAAAAGTGTCAGCTACAAGATAGGCGGACGGAACAAGTGAGATATTGAGTAGATCAAAAGTTATTCCAGTTTAGAGGTGATCGCCTAGAGGGGCTGCATTTTAGCCCGATTATCATCTCAGATACATATGTCACAGATGTCAGGACGGTTTGCGAGGAAATCGATCATGAATAAATGAGAATTGTAGGAAAAAGTGTCAGCTACACGATAGGCGGACGGAACAGGTAAGATATTGAGTAGATCAAAAGTTATTCCAGTTTAGAGGTGATCGCCTAGAGGGGCTGCATGTTAGCCCGATTATCATCTCAGATACATATGTCACAGATGTCAGGACAGCGTTCGAAAAAATCGATCATGAATGAATGATAATTGTAGGAAAAACTGTGAGCTACAAGATAGGCGAACATAACAAGTGAGATTTTGAGTAGATCAAAAGTTATTCCAGTTTAGAGGTGATCGTCTCCAGACGCTGCATATCAGCCCAAATATCATCTCAGATACATATGTCGCAAATGTCAGGACAGCGTGCGAAAAAATCGATCATGAATGAATGAGAATTGTAGGAAAAAGTGTCAGCTACAAGATAGGCGGACGGAACAAGTGAGATATTGAGTAGATCAAAAGTTATTCCAGTTTAGAGGTGATCGCCTAGAGGGGCTGCATTTTAGCCCGAATATCATCTCAGATACATATGTCACAAATGTCAGGACGGTTTGCGAGGAAATCGATCATGAATGAATGAGAATTGTAGGAAAAAGTGTCAGCTACAAGATAGGCGGACGGAACAAGTGAGATATTGAGTAGATCAAAAGTTATTCCAGTTTAAAGGTGATCGTCTCCAGACAATGCATTTCAGCCCAAATATCATTTCAGATACATATGTCGCAAATGTCAGGACAGCGTGCGAAAAAATCGATCATGAATGAATGAGAATTGTAGGAAAAAGTGTCAGCTACAAGATAGGCGGACGGAACAAGTGAGATTTCGAGTAGATCAAAAGTTATTTCAGTTTAAAGGTGATCGTCTCCAGACAATGCATATCAGCCCAAATATCATCTCAGCTACATATGTCGCAAATGTCAGGACAGCTTGCGAAAAAATCGATCATGAATGAATGAGAATTGTAGGAAAAAGTGTCAGCTACAAGATAGGCGGACATAACAAGTGAGATTCTGAGTAGATCAAAAGTTATTCTAGTTTAGAGGTGATCGCCTAGAGGGGCTGCATTTTAGCCCGAATATCATCTCAGCTACATCGGTCGCAAACGTCAGGACAGCGTGCGGAAAAATCGATCATGAATGAATGAGAATTGTAGGAAAAAGTGTCAGCTACAAGATAGGCGGACATAACAAGTGAGATTCTGAGTAGATCAAAAGTTATTCTAGTTTAGAGGTGATCGCCTAGAGGGGCTGCATTTTAGCCCGAATATCATCTCAGCTACATATGTCGCAAATGTCAGGACAGTTTGCGAGAGAATCGATCATGAATAAATGAGAATTGTAGGAAAAAGTGTCAGCTACAAGATAGGCGGACATAACAAGTGAGATTCTGAGTAGATCAAAAGTTATTCTAGTTTAGAGGTGATCGCCTAGAGGGGCTGCATTTTAGCCCGAATATCATCTCAGCTACATCGGTCGCAAACGTCAGGACAGCGTGCGGAAAAATCGATCATGAATGAATGAGAATTGTAGGAAAAAGTGTCAGCTACAAGATAGGCGGACATAACAAGTGAGATTTTGAGTAGATCAAAAGTTATTCCAGTTTAGAGGTGATCGCCTAGAGGGGCTGCATTTTAGCCCGAATATCATCTCAGATACATATGTCACAAATGTCAGGACGGTTTGCGAGGAAATCGATCATGAATAAATGAGAATTGTAGGAAAAAGTGTCAGCTACAAGATAGGCGGACATAACAAGTGAGATTTTGAGTAGATCAAAAGTTATTCCAGTTTAGAGGTGATCGCCTAGAGGGGCTGCATTTTAGCCCGAATATCATCTCAGATACATATGTCACAAATGTCAGGACGGTTTGCGAGGAAATCGATCATGAATGAATGAGAATTGTAGGAAAAAGTGTCAGCTACAAGATAGGCGGACATAACAAGTGAGATTTTGAGTAGATCAAAAGTTATTTCAGTTTAAAGGTGATCGTCTCCAGACGCTGCATTTTAGCCCGAATATCATCTCAGATACATATGTCACAAATGTCAGGACGGTTTGCGAGGAAATCGATCATGAATGAATGAGAATTGTAGGAAAAAGTGTCAGCTACAAGATAGGCGGACATAACAAGTGAGATTTTGAGTAGATCAAAAGTTATTTCAGTTTAAAGGTGATCGTCTCCAGACGCTGCATTTTAGCCCGAATATCATCTCAGATACATATGTCACAAATGTCAGGACGGTTTGCGAGGAAATCGATCATGAATAAATGAGAATTGTAGGAAAAAGTGTCAGCTACAAGATAGGCGGACGGAACAAGTGAGATTTTGAGTAGATCAAAAGTTATTCCAGTTTAGAGGTGATCGCCTAGAGGGGCTGCATTTTAGCCCAAATATAATCTCAGATACATATGTCACAAATGTCAGGACGGTTTGCGAGGAAATCGATCATGAATGAATGAGAATTGTAGGAAAAAGTGTCAGCTACAAGATAGGCGGACGGAACAAGTGAGATATTGAGTAGATCAAAAGTTATTCCAGTTTAGAGGTGATCACCTAGAGGGGCTGCATTTTAGCCCGAATATCATCTCAGATACATATGTCGTAAATGTCAGGACGGTTTGCGAGGAAATCGATCATTAATAAATGAGAATTGTAGGAAAAAGTGTCAGCTACAAGATAGGCGGACAGAACAAGTGAGATATTGAGTAGATCAAAAGTTATTCCAGTTTAGAGGTGATCGCCTAGAGGGGCTGCATTTTAGCCCAAATATCATCTCAGATACATATGTCACAAATGTCAGGACGGTTTGCGAGGAAATCGATTATGAATGAATGAGAATTGTAGGAAAAAGTGTCAGCTACGAGATAGGCGGACATAACAAGTGAGATTTTGAGTAGATCAAAAGTTATTTCAGTTTAAAGGTGATCGTCTCCAGACGCTGCATTTTAGCCCGAATATCATCTCAGATACATATGTCACAAATGTCAGGACGGTTTGCGAGGAAATCGATCATGAATAAATGAGAATTGTAGGAAAAAGTGTCAGCTACAAGATAGGCGGACGGAACAAGTGAGATTTTGAGTAGATCAAAAGTTATTCCAGTTTAGAGGTGATCGCCTAGAGGGGCTGCATTTTAGCCCAAATATAATCTCAGATACATATGTCACAAATGTCAGGACGGTTTGCGAGGAAATCGATCATGAATGAATGAGAATTGTAGAAAAAAGTGTCAGCTACGAGATAGGCGGAAATAACAAGTGAGATGTTGAGTAGATCAAAAGTTATTTCAGTTTAAAGGTGATCGTCTCCAGACGCTGCATTTTAGCCCGAATATCATCTCAGATACATATGTCACAAATGTCAGGACGGTTTGCGAGGAAATCGATCATGAATGAATGAGAATTGTAGGAAAAAGTGTCAGCTACAAGATAGGCGGACATAACAAGTGAGATATTGAGTAGATCAAAAGTTATTCCAGTTTAGAGGTGATCGCCTAGAGGGGCTGCATTTTAGCCCGAATATCATCTCAGATACATATGTCACAAATGTCAGGACGGTTTGCGAGGAAATCGATCATGAATGAATGAGAATTGTAGGAAAAAGTGTCAGCTACAAGATAGGCGGACGGAACAAGTGAGATATTGAGTAGATCAAAAGTTATTCCAGTTTAGAGGTGATCGCCTAGAGGGGCTGCATTTTAGCCCGAATATCATCTCAGATACATATGTCACAAATGTCAGGACGGTTTGCGAGGAAATCGATCATGAATGAATGAGAATTGTAGGAAAAAGTGTCAGCTACAAGATAGGCGGACAGAACAAGTGAGATATTGAGTAGATCAAAAGTTATTCCAGTTTAGAGGTGATCGCCTAGAGGGGCTGCATTTTAGCCCGAATATCATCTCAGATACATATGTCACAAATGTCAGGACGGTTTGCGAGGAAATCGATTATAAATGAATGAGAATTGTAGGAAAAAGTGTCAGCTACAAGATAGGCGGACGGAACAAGTGAGATATTGGGTCGATCAAAAGTTATTCCAGTTTAGAGGTGATCGCCTAGAGGGGCTGCGTTTTAGCCCAAATATAATCTCAGATACATCGGTTGCAAATGTCAGGACAGCGTGCGAAAAAATCGATCATGAATGAATGAGAATTGTAGGAAAAAGTGTCAGCTACAAGATAGGCGGACATAACAAGTGAGATATAGGGTAGATCAAAAGTTATTCCAGTTTCAAGGAGATCGTTGACGGAAGCTGCATATCGGCCCAAATATTATCTCATTACACGGTAAGAAAATTCTAGCAAAATTTACGATTATATTATTGTAATTGATCCTATTGATTATTGTAGTGGTGGACTAAATTTTCAAAATCGTAATTTTTACAATGTAGCGTTGGAAATTTTACTTAAGAAATAATACTTCAGATGAATAATACGAAGTCTTAAGCTCCCTAGCGTAAATTACGATGGGAATATCGTAAAAATCGAGCCTTGTTCCTTCCTTGTGATCGTAGGATTCGAACCTACGTCCTTTAGTGTGCGAAATGGCGGACGCCTTGGACCACTCGGCCACCGAGAACTTACAAAAAATTTATCTGTAAGGTCCATATAAACTATTCAAATATACTATGGAGGGTAGAGGTACCTCTACCCCCCATAGTTTTAATATAAGATATTGGTGTTGAATCTAATTTTTGAATAAAGATGGTACTGAGTAGAGAAGTTCGGAGTAAACTTGTCATAACCGGTGATTATGGCCGAGCGGTCTAAGGCGCAAGATCTAGGCCCCTCGAACTTGATCACTGGCCAGGCGTGGGTCCGAATCCCAGCGGTTGTCGAACGAATTATTCACACAAAGAGTGTGAGGTCTTTCGGCTCTGAGATTCGTCCTGTCGCCGACATTTGAAGATCGGTACAAAGATAAAGAATTTGATTTGATTAGGTGTTAAAAACAGAGTAAATCTGTGAAATGGGCATTATTAGGCTCAATGGAACTGTGTTCCCGAGTGTTCTCGTAACTTTAAAGTGACTTGGCTCACTTTAAGTATTAAAAAAAAAAATAAAAAAAAAAAAAAAGTAAAGTTGTCGCACTGCCGTTCATTTGGTATAATATACTGTTGCCACAGAATCGCACGAGAATAAACTTCTACTTGCTACAACTTTCGATACTGCCAAGTTTGTTGGCAACATACAATCGCTGACTCAAATTATTGTCAACTTAAATATGGCTAGACAAAAATTCAACTGGCATTATAAGTAAATTGCTTTCAATCAATTTGACTCATTTTAAAAAAAGTATAAAATACTAATGCATCAAATTATCGTTGTTTTAATTGATTAAAGACTATTGTTCATGATAGCAACAAATACGAATGTCACATTTTATATCCGACTTAATCACTGTATGCAAATATATGACATTATTTCGATGTACAAGTGTTCATAATTGGAAATCTTTCTACATTACTAAGTCACGATATCGTAGTGCTATTATCAGCCATCTGTATTTAAAGGAAACAACATTTAATACAACTGATTAATTACAAATCTGTCTCAAACATCTACTAGAAATAAATACAGTCGTTATTAACATCATTTGACTCTTAACTATACCGGGAATAATATTTAATCGAAATATTTTTCGACTCGAAAGAACTTGTTGTTAGGACAAAAAGATGGCACCCCCCGTATCTGCAACCTGTCTCGTAAATTATCTTGCGGTCACGGGAACAGACCATTAAAAATCGTGAATCGAAATAAAATGGTGGTAAAATATGATAGGAATCTGTATTTTATTTGAAATACTCTACTGCATACGCACAAAAAATGCGCAGAATCGAGTAAGTTGCTCGGAAAAGAAAAAGCACGAGTCGTCATCTGTCTCACTGTGTTGGAACAGTTTCCACGGGGACTGACCATATAGGAGTTAAATTTCACATATTATATGTTTGAAAACACATGGATCACAACCTAACCTTTGAGTAAATATTAGTAGCTAAATTGTAATTTTAAAAATTTAATGAATTTATAATATTAATAATAATAATAATAATATTTAAAATCTTCTCACAGTTGAACACAGAGTTAAAAATAAATCAAAGTAATAAGCAAACAATAAGATGGCTGGAGTTTTATTTGAAGATATTTTCAACGTAAAGGACATAGATCCTGAGGGAAAGAAATTCGATCGTGTAAGTCGATTGCACTGTGAGTCCGAGTCATTCAAAATGGATCTTATATTGGACATCAACAGCTGGCTCTACCCCATGGAACTTGGTGATAAATTTCGTCTGGTTCTCGCTACAACACTCCGAGAAGATGGTTATCCTGATGGAGGCGATTGGGCAGCAATTGAGCAGTTACCAGGTGGATCTCGAGCAGATAGTTTCGAATACGTCATGTCTGGAAAAGTTTATCGTATGGAAGGTGACGAAGCCACCAACGAACCAGGAAGTCGACTTTCTGCTTATGTTTCTTTCGGTGGACTCCTGATGAGGCTCCAAGGCGACGCAAACAATCTCCATGGATTTGAAATCGATCAACATATGTATTTACTGATGAAACGACTTGCCTTTTAATTTATTCATTTAACTATAAATCTTCGAGACATTTATTTGATAACTACTAACTTAGGATGTTGTCAGTCAAAGATTCAATGAGAAACTGATAACTTTCTTTTAAAGTAAATTTACTTAGCATTTAGATAAACTAATTGGTGTATTTGTATTTATATATTTTATAAATAAACAACTGTTAATTATAATTTTACGTATTTATTTACGATACTGAAATTAGCCGATGTCTAATAATTTTTGAATTTGAATGTAGCAGACAGTTGTCAATTTTTTAAATTTTATAATAAATGAATTAAATGTAAGTAGAGTAAAAATGGAAAAACCCATGTATAATTGTCTAATATCTGCTACATTCACTCATGTGAATGTAGTTCACACTTGTCAATTTTAAAAATTTCGAAATAAGATAATTAAATGGAATTCGAATGAAATTACAAAAATACACATTCATAGAATTTGAAAATCAGTATGTGCGTTTATTTTAATTTTTATATTTTCTAATTATTTCATTCGTTTACTTGTAATTTAAAATTTATCTCATATCTGCTACATTCACAGTCATATTGTTGAAAAACAATAAATTATAAAAAATGAAAAGTATTTAAAAAAATTACACTTGTAGGTTTTTTAATTTTCTACATGTGCATATTTTTAATTTTTTTTTTTTTTTATTTTAAATTTAATCGTTGAAAAAAAAAATCCGAAAATTGTAAACTATTTATTGAAGCGTTTAGTTGTTGCAGTTTTTTAATTATTGATGTAGATAAGGTAGATCCTGATATTCATTGATAAGAATGTTTTAGTTACCGGTTCATAACCTTAATAATTAAATGTATATTTGAATTTTCTACTTATTTTTATTGATAATTACAGTAAATTATATAAAATAGACAATTGTGGTGAATTAAAATATTTAAAATGTCACGGCTGGAGTCTGACATTGATTGCAATGGAATGCAAAATTTAAATGACACTAAAAATATTAATTTAGACAATTTTAGAAAGCTAGTCAAATCTTATATTGATTCAGTAAGTAAACAAATTAATAAATTTATTTATATCAGTATATATCTTATTTATTAAGAATACCACAGCTAGCCCACGTCTAGTAATGTTTGAATTTTTTTAAAAACGATAAATTATTTAAAAAAGGATTCAATAAAAAATTGCACTTATAGCTTTCTAAATTTTCCACTTAAGCATATTTTTAGTTTTTTTTTTAATTGATTTGTTTAAAAAAAAATCCGAAAATTTTCAAATGTCATAACTTCGAGACCATTAATTATTAATTAAATACATTATTATTTTATTCAGCACTTGTATAGCGCAGCATTATTTTGGGCTGATAAAGTTGTTTCTTTGAGCAATGAAGAACCCAGGGATATTTGTACTTTAGCACAATGTATGTATTTGATGAAACAATATCACAGAGCTGCCCATTTAATCAGAAGCCGTGGCTTGGAAAAGGTAAATATTAAAATATATTTATTTATTTCCTTCACTGTACAGTAATCCACATACCCTAGTTTCTATATGGATATCCTGGTACCCATAGTGCCCTATTTGGAGTTCCCATACAGGAATCCAGATACCCATGGTTTCCTACAAGGATTCTTATATACATCCATATACTTCTATATTGATTCTTATAGAATCTTATATAAATCCCATGGATTTTTTTTGATATGATATTAATTTCTTGATCTTTTTAGTTTTAATTTTTTATTTCCTTTGACTATTCTTGGTTTTCCTTCACTTCTTGGCACTTTTTCCCCATTTTTTATCAATTTGCTGCTCATACTCCTTAACGTACTCCACAATCATCTTCACTGGGTTCCCACTTAGCGCTTTTATTTTCCTGAGCCAGCTGTTCTTTTTTTTTTTCTGCTCCGCTTGTCCATAGCCTCCACTATCTCGTCCCTTAATTTCCTCTCACTGCTAACCAAGCTCAGATGTGGCTGGTCCTCTTCCTTCGCAGCTCAAGCTCTGTACTGCGTTCTTCTTAGGTCGCCACACCTGATCCTGGTCCATTCCTTGTCGTCGACTTCCATTTTCCCATCCTTAGAAAATGCAAATAATTCATTGTAAATATTTTATAATTAATATTATAATTTATTTTTATTTTTATATCTGCAGACTGATTCAATGTGTCATTATTTAACAATAAGAAGTCTGCTTGAAGCTAAAGAATTCACAGAAGCTCTCCAGATTATAAATGAAACGGAATTATGTACGAGTATGTCACAGACGGGTGTTAGTTTTATGGAGCATACAAATTTTATGCAAGATGCGCCTAAAAATGTAAGCATTTTAATCACTACTGTCTTCAATACTCAATAAATTAATAAAAATAATAATTAATATTTATTTTAATTACTTGATGATTGAATCAGGTACAGAGCTCGATATTTTACGTTAAAGGACGAGTGCACGAAGCTACAGATAACAGATCAGTAGCTGCAGACTGTTATAAACAAGCTCTACATTACGATGTCTATTCTTATCAAGCATTTGAAGCGTTAGTACAAAACCAAATGCTCTCAGCTGCGGAAGGTACATAATAATAATTACTCATCACTTCACTTTGAATCTTAAAGTTTTTTTAAAAAATTAATTCAACAGAAAAAGAATTATTAGATTCACTGCCATTCAACGAGCAGTGTTCGGAAGCAGATCGTGATTTGCTTAAATTATTGTATGAGAGCAAATTAAAAAAATATCAAGCACCTATGGAGGATTTATCAATAACTTGTGGTACAAAAGGTGTTCTTGTAACAGACAGACTGCAAGATAATTTAGATATGCAAGTAGCAAAAGCTGAAAGATTGTATTATAATTGTGATTATCAGCAGTGTTTTTCATTAACTGAGACGTAAGAATAATTATTATAATATTATACTTTACGTAATTAATTCCCTGGTAGATGCAAATTACAGTAATTACCATAATTTATGGTATTCCGAAGAATTACGGTATTTTACAGTAAAACCCTGTAATTCATAGAAAAATGTGGTATTTTACCGTAAACGTACGATATTTCACAGCAAAAGTGATATTTTTACCGTAGATTTGCAGTAAGAGAACGTTAATTTACCGCAAGATTGCGGCAAGCCTGCGGCATTTTACCGTACCGTGAAGTATTTTACGGTAAAATGCCGTAACTCGGGTAAACCACTGTATTTTTACTGTAACGTGCGGCATTCCGCAGCGAAATTACGGTGTTTTTACCATAGAGTGAAGTGTTACACTGTAAAATCTGTAAAAATAAAAAAAAACATACTGTACTTATGGTAAAAATTTCTCGATTTTACGATCAATTACCACAAATTGCGGCAAAATTGCCATAGAAATACCATATTTTGTAATAAATTACGGTGAAAATGCAGTAAATTACCGTAATTCGGATTCACCAGGGTGCAATTAACTTATCAATATTTTTTTTTTCTTGTATAGAATCTTAAAAAAAGATCCGTACCACAATTGTTGCCTACCGGTTCACATTGCCTGTTTAGTAGAACTAAAAAAAACTAATGGTTAGTCGATATTATTTAGTTATTAAGTTATTAATAATGCCTCATAATTATTAATGAAAATTTTTAAAAATAAATTACAGCGTTATTTTATCTTGCTCATAAGCTTGTTGACTTGTATCCTGACATGGCACTAGCATGGTTCGCTGTTGGATGTTATTATTTTGCAATAGGTAATTTTATTGATACTTAAGTATTAAAGTCATGAAATAGTTAGTTAATGATTGATGATTAACAGGAAAAAGTGATCATGCAAGAAGATATTTGGCTAAAGCCACAGCTCTGGATCGACTATTCGGACCAGCTTGGCTAGCATACGGTCACTCATTTGCTGTAGAAAATGAACATGATCAAGCAATGGCTGCCTATTTTAAAGCATCACAATTGATGAAAGGCTGTCATCTTCCTCTTCTGTACATCGGACTTGAGTGTGGGCTGACAAATAATCTTAAACTAGCTGACAAGTTTTTCCAACAAGCTCAAAGTATCGCGCCCAATGATCCGTTTGTCATACATGAGACTGGAGTTATTTCATTTTCTAATCTAGAGTAAAGTATTTTAATTATTTTGAATAATTTAAAAATCAATATCATATTAAAAGATTTTATTTTTTTGTATAAAGTTATAAGACAGCAGAGCGGCAGTTTAAAGAAGCATTGAGTAAAATTCAAATCGGAGGAAAAAATATTGTTTTACCCAGTAAATGGGAACCGCTTCTCAATAATTTAGGACACACATGTAGAAAATTAAAAAAATATGAGGAAGCTTTAGATTATCATCAACAAGCTTTGGTTCTAAATCCTCTCAATCCGTCAACTTATTCAGCAATTGGATTCATTCATGCGCTTATTGGTAATACACAGGAAGCTGTTGATGCTTTTCATCGAGCACTTGGTCTTAGGAGAGATGACACTTTTACTACGACAATGCTAGGATATGTTTTAGAACAATTGATTGATGAAAGTCCACCTTTCCCCGGTAATTTATTTTACTGCCAATTAATGAATAATTAATTAATGATTTATTATTGGTTATAATTGTTGCAGATGCGCCAACTGAAATGCCAAAATACAAATTCCCAGAAGTACCTTTGACAACGGAACCCACTGAAACAACAGAAAACTCAGCAGCTGGAACTGCAGGAGCTCCGGAACAAGAAATGGATAAATTGCGTGTTAATTTATTTTCATCATGGGGTGATGATAATACTGGTAAATCTGAAGAAAATGCACCACGTCAAACTGAACGTCCTAGTGGCGTTAACTATTCGTCTGGTGAAATGGACTCCGAGGTTGAGATGCTAGACTCTTCGACAGCGCATATTGAATATTAAATCATTTAATAAAATGCTGTTTTTTTTTTTAAATACTATTTTTTTTTTATAAATATAAATTATTATAATAAACTAGTTTCTTTAATTTAATTCCATTTAAGTGCACACTTTTTAGAAAATCTATTTTATAAAAACGTAAATAAATATTTTTAAATCTAATTTTTCCAAATAATGTTAATGTAATTAGCTATCAATGATCCTTTTTTCTTAAAAAAAAATCTATAGAAAATCTAAAGAAAATCAGGACTTGTCAACGAACCAAAAAATCTTAAATTCAATATTTAAACTTACTTTCTTTTTGATTAAAAATCTACGGTCGGTAAGTAAAAAGAGAGTCATATAGATTGAATAATCTGTATCATCGGGATCTAGATCATCAATAAATTTGCGTCTTCAGTATTTGTGTAATAGACATCCGCTCAAATTTTCTTTTCAAATACTCGCGCTTAAACCAAATGCGCGCAGAAACTCTGCGCATCTACTTCTGCGCACGCACTAAGTTTTTTTGTTCAAAGAAACCGAGCATTTACAAATTGAAATTGCGCGCGTTGTCAGCCAGTGGACTAGTCGTTTGATTCAGTTGGCTAAGCGCGACGAAGTGGTGAAGAATGTGTACTTGTAGCTCATAAGTTCATATATGTATATAGACATAATATTCTTATACATTGAATCCATTTATTCCATTCCTTACTTGAGTCGTCACAGTCGTCCTCACGTCTCAGGACGAGGACTACAGGCAGTAAAAAAAATTTACATAAGCAATTAAATTAAATTCAAATAAAATCTTAATTTCGCGACTTGCTATTTTTTAAAAATAGGATAAATATCCTGTTTAATTTAAATTAATTATTCAGTGCCGCTTTGTGTCGTATTTATTTATTTTTTCATATAGATTTTGATAATGTCTCTTTTTATTTTATAAAAAATATTACATACTTGTTGAGATTATTTTGTGCAAGTTAACGCAACACGACCACCAGAGAAGGGTATCAAGATTAAATCGCACTTGTTGACGCCGCTATTTTTTCGATAAGTAACAAAGGAACAACGGAAATGCCGAGCCTTCTCCAGCAGGTACAATATTATTTTTCGAATAAATTTAAAAAGTTATTTTTCAAATAATATATTTATTTATTAATTACTTAGTTATAATACACAAATAAATATCAAAATTTAGTGTAAAGGAAAATTAAAATTGTATTGCGTCTTTGTCTCGAAATCTTGTGAGCAAGGATAGAATTACCAACGCCGGTACACATTAAACCAAAGACCGGCACCGTGTTTTTGTTGTGTGAACAAAAACATCAATAAAGGATTTAAAATATAATATTTTAGTCGTTTGTAAATTTTATAATTTATTGTTTGTTCAAGTAAACGTTTCATATTCTCTTGTTCTGGGAATTCAATACCGGGATTAGGGATTTAACAACTTATTTATTTTTGTTGTTGTTGTTAAGGGATAAGTCTTTTTAACTCGAATGGAAAATTGAATATTAAAGTGTTATTATTATTTTATATATTAATATCTCTACGTATTCAATGAAATGAAATAAAGTTTTGATTGAAAAATAATGATCCAGAAATTAACAGACAATTAACAATTTCCGAATGTTTTTAAACAAATCAATTACAAAAAAAAAAACTAAAAATATGCACATGTAGAAAATTTAAAAAACTATAAGTGTAATTTTTTTAAATATTTTTTTTTCATAAGAATTATAAAATTTATGGTTTTAAAAAAAATTATAATATCTCGGTTAGAATTTAAAAACTGATGACTTTCTTCGCTTAAATTATTTAGCAAAAATTTTTCATAACTTTGTAGTCGGATTTATATAATTTAGTCTTTAATCTATAGTGTTGTCTTTTCTTGGAATTAAAGTGGTTGAAAAAATTCCCGACTTAAAAGGCGACAAAAGAAAATAAAATATTAATAGATTTTATTTCACTACAAAATAAAATTTTTTTATTTCACGTGCGCAGTTTTTTTCAGAAAATTTTCATCATCACGAAAAAAATTAAAAATATAATTAAGTAGTTTCCATAGTAATACATGCAAGTAAATTCTGTGTACACAAGTTTTTAGATCGTATATCGTAAGGTCGTTTTCTAAGAAGACGTGAAACTTTTACCCGATAATTAAGGGGCGGTAAGGTTACTAGCGACCTCTTATCATACGCAGACTTGTAAGCTCTTTTTTTCTTTACATTAATTCGTGGAAAGTAATAGCTCTAACTAAATACTCAGACCACAAACTGCAACCATTCCCACACTTAATATAATTCCTTATCCTCAGTACCTAGACTATGCCCTCTCCCTAATCGCATTTTTCTTCTATTCTATTTCATTCTGCTTCTATTCTTCAATCGCTACCAGTCGATCATATCTTCTTAAGACTTTGGACAGTCATGTTCGAAAACGATTCACCGGATTGCACTGATACTAAGAATTCATTTGATTTTCATTTTCCCACGGTTCGTTTCGATAAAATTATTTACTAATAGTCAACTATTGAGTTAATCACTTAGCACTAAAACAAATATTCAATAACTATTTATTAAAAAAATAATAATTTTCTAATTACAGCTGGCAATGTCCTTTGATGCTGAAAACAACAATGCAGCTGATGGGTTAACAGTATCCGAGTCTAGTTTGTCATGTGAACCAGCTCAAAATCACCAACTGCAACATGATCAGTACGATCGTGAATTTCTGCAGCCACAGCAACACCAACGTGACTACGAGGGACTTCAACTTCCTCAAGTAGAAATCCAACGTCAACAACATGATCTTCAGGAACGAGACCAATATGAAAGGGAACAGATTTCCATTTATCAAATTCGTCCACCTCAGAGAGAATCACTGCTTCAGCGTCGCGAACGTGACCGAGATTCCTTTCAAGTGCATCAGCAACAGCAGCAGCCAGAGAGATCTGAATCACGAATTGATCAGTACCGGGACAACCTCCACCAGCCGCTTAAAGCACTCGGAAGTTTGTTGCTGGATGTGCCAACTCCTACGGGGCCATTTCATACTCGTAAAGACACGTCTTATGATCAGACTTCGGACTCAAATCTTGAAGGTATACTTTATTTATTTAATTACATAGTTACACTTGTTGATAAGTATTTAAAAAAAAAAGAAATTTAGTACTCAGTGATGTGTTTTTGTTTAAATTATTTTATATAAAATTACATAACTGATTGGTGTGTTAATTTCACACTGGACTTGGTGATTATTCGTTTGTTATACAAAGTTTGAAGCAGTAATTTTTAAGATAAAATACTCAGCAGTACTTTTCCATCGTTTTCAATAAATGTTTTATTTTTTTAATTTATATATTTATATATATATACGATTTACTTGAGTTAACGATTTGATTTGGACAGAAGACATGTCTATTTCCGATTTGTTTGGACTCGGATTGCCTAGAGGATCGTTGATGGGCAGTCAATCGTCAATAAACTCGACGGGATATCGACATCGCCAGCAACAGCAACAGCACTCGCAAAATCATGAGCAGAGCAATCCCTCACGCCCTTACAATAAATATCAGGTCAGTATATTCTTATTATTATTATTATTATTTAATCCAATCTAAAAAAAAATTATTCATTATATTTATTGTTTAAATTCAAATCCTATTTCAATAATTTATTATAAAATAAATTAAGGCTTTTGTTTACGACATTTTCTATGACAACGCCGGTATAAAAGCAACGGTTTTCTTCATTTGTTCTCTCTCGATAAATGTTAATATGTCTACCGTAAAATAGTACTGGCAACTTTTTTAATTTAAGCGTTTTCGTGATGAAAGTGAATGTAGCAGACGAACAAATTTAAAATTATTAATAAATAGAGTAAATAATTGACAAAATAAAATTTAAATAAATGCGCATTTAAAAAATTAAAAAATTAATAAGTGCATTTTTTATAAATATTATTTTTTATTACTTACTCTATTTATTTATAATTTTAAATTCGACGTCTGCTACATTCATACTCATTTTTCGTGACAAAAAATTTATGTAAAAAAAGTAACTTGAGAATTTTGTAGTCTTTGATGCCTACATACCTTCTGTACTCTTGCAATCATAATAATAATTATCATTGGTTGGATCAGTTCCAATAATTCACAATCGCATTTAAAAATTTTTTTATCTGTTGATTTTTATCATTTTTAAAAAAATTTTTTTTTATTGGTAAAATAAAAAAAAATCTTTAAATTTTATTTTCACAATTTTAAAGTCTTGCAGTGTGATAGCGAAACTCGGAAGAATCACATCTGTACATGACGTTTCAATATAAATTCTATTCTATATACACTAGGGCTATGGGCGGTTGGAGTTGCTCATGTCGATATTGTAACCCAATGCCCAATGCCAGATAGATTATTACTTAATTACATTTAGACTGACTTATCCTAGTTTTTTATTTATTTTTCTTTACTGTTAGCCGTCATTTTTATTTCATTTTTTTTTTTTTATTCAAGTTTTAATACTGTGAAATATATATTTATTGTAGTTATTAATTTAATTTGTGAGGATAGTAAATTTGTCGTAAAAAATTAACATCAATAAAATAAAAAGTAGATACTTGGTATCGTTGAGAAAATTATAACGATCGAATGCATCTTATATGTAGGGATCGTGTACACATACAAGCATTTTTGTTCGGAGAAAATTTAAGTACACGAGATATTAGGATAGTAAATAAGAGTACAATGGCGATTGGATGAAATAAATTATCGTAAAACGACACGTTAGGACGACCCGATTTTCAGCCGGAGCCAAGACGTATGCATCTTAAGGCCTGAGCCAAACAGCTTTATTGCTATCAAAGAGCTAACCCTTCGTCATCTCGTCTTTCTTCATTCTCATACAGTTATTACTTGTATTATTATTATAAAATATCTAAGGATGAGGTCTTGAGATAGTCCATAGGGTGAACATTACGCAGAATATTATCTTGGATCACGTCCAACGATAGTGCCTGAAGGCTAATTTACCCACAGCAAACGCATTTAATATTATTTATTGTATTCCTTATTCGCCACTAGAAAAATGTCTTACAACATTGAGTATACAATCTTGAATTATTATTTTTTTTTTTTTTCTAGAGTTACGATGAAGACCGTGGATACTTCACATCATCACCAAGTATCGACATGCCGAACACACCGAACACACCGAATTCCATGACTACGCCTGGAAGTCCTGGCACACCAAGTAGTGTCTACTCTTCAGCTTACAGTTATTCAACAAGTGCTAACAGCACTTCATATTTGACATCATCACCGCTATCAGCGCGTTCAGGTTATCAGTCGTATGTTGGCTCGCCTACGTCGTCGATTCACACACCGCCTTACTATGGAAGGCCTATTCGCGGATCTTCGCCGTACAGTGACTGCAGCAGCCCTTCGATGGAATATCCCCATGTAATAAGTTACAATGGATCGCGATCTACCTCACCGTCAGACTCAGATCTCAGCGGCATCAGCAGCATGGAGGGTTCACTGTCAGACATAATGACTTGTCTGTCATTAAACTCATCCACGCCGCACTCATGCTATCCACATGGTACAATAAATTCTGGCATCGTTGATATATGTCAAAATAACCGTGCGACTGCTCTTCAACGTATGGCAATGAAGAAGTATCTCGCTTCAGCTCATTCTCATCGCGAGCAGGCACTTCGTCATCATCATTGCTGCAGTACTGCTGGTAATCACATGGTACCTATTAGCTCACCTGTTGGACTTAACGAACCACACGTTTCTTTGGACCGCGCTGCCAGGTTCCATCGCAATGCTGCTGCGCTCTCCAAAGCAACTTACACTTGGAGCGGCGTTCTTCCTCCACGTTCATCAAAACCCACTGGCTATTCCTCGAAAGTTTTTCTCGGTGGGTTGCCTTGGGATGTCACTGAGTCCATTCTTGTAGCGACCTTCAAACAATTTGGACCAATCAAAGTCGAATGGCCAAAAAAAGACCATCCTTCTGCACCGGAGCCTAAAGGATTTGGATACATTATATTCGAGTCTGAAAAAGAGGTGCGAGCTTTGTTGTCGTGCTGTACCCAAGACTTTAAAAATGGATCTCGTTTGCTGTACAAAGTATCCTCGAAACGCATCAAAGGTAAAGATGTCCAGGTCATTCCATGGGGTCTCAATGACAGCAACTACTCGAAATCCTCATCGCAGAAATTGGATCCGGACAAAACAGTATTTGTTGGTGCGCTCCACGGTATGGTAACTGCTGAAGGACTCGCTACGATTATGAACGATATGTTTGATGAAGTAATTTATGTTGGTACGTATCATTAATTAATAATAAAAATACTTTGGTTTATAATTTATAAGTCACATAATTATTGTTTTGTTAATTAGGTATTGACACAGATAAACATAAGTATCCAATTGGATCAGCCCGCCTTACATTTAGCAGTAAACGATCGTACAGAAAAGCCGTTGCTGCAGCGTTCATTGAAATAAAGACCGCCAAGTTTAGAAAAGTTGTTCAAATTGACCCGTATCTTGAAGACTCAGTGTGCTCTGGCTGCTATGTTCAACAAGGACCTTACTTCTGTCGCGAGCAGGTAAAATATAAACTAACAAAAATGAAATTTTAATTAGTTATTCATTTAAAATATATAAATCGTTAATGTATAATTGATGATCCCTTTGACTTTAGGCTTGCTTTAGATACTTCTGCCGCAATTGCTGGATCTGGCAGCACTCAATGGAGTCAATGCGCCTCCACAAACCCTTGACACGCATCTCAAAGACAAATCAAGTGGTTGGACTGACTCCCGGCTTAGGATTAAACTCCGTCTCTCGTACACCTGGTTCTGTTATTTAAATTTTTTCTTAACGAAAAAAAAACCGCTCGCGCCGCTGGATTCGTGTTTAATCGTTATCTAATTATAACAAGTGTTTTGAACACTTAATTGTATTTTTCTTTTTTTTTAAACTAAGGCACGTATGCCTTGTATCAACGCGGATCAGCTTTATGACGGTATTAAGTCCTAACATATGTAGATTTAAAAATAGCGTCTTTGAAAACATAGTGATAGTTAGGCAATTGTTACTGAGATTTATAATTAATATGCCTAGTTTAAATCATGTTAATTAGTCTATGTTACTCTACAGTGCATTTAATAATGCCAAGAATAAAAGTATTTTATTATTTATTTATGTTTCTCAAGAGACTGGATCTCTTATCGAATAGGAAGAAATTTTTTTTTCTTTTTTTTTACCGCGGGAAATTCAATCAACATCAAATTATGATTATACATTAATTATGATATTAAAAAACAATTAATAATTAATAATATATGATGGTAATATAATATTAAGACGATCAGGATTTAAGGCAATGGTAGTTAATTGATGATCATTAAAAAAATGTGGCTTTTATGATGAATTATTTTATTTCATGCATCAGAAGCCACATTAGCAATCGGATTATGTCCATTAATAATTATAAGAATCAAGTCATTACGATCATGTATTTGATACATATTTTTTTGTTCTTACGCCGTTGCGTAATATATTATAAGCGAATTGAGTATCCACAAGACAGATGTTTTATAAACAAAAACAGATGATCTAATGGCTGTTTAACTAAAGTTTAAGTTATGTATAATTTAAGAAATTAGTGCCATTGGTTATTTCTTATAACAGTCAATAATATTTTCATAGTTACAATATTACGTGCTCTATCAACGTCAAATCGTTAAAATATTATTAGTAGTTAATCGCGTTAAATATTTATTTTTTTTTTTCAGTTGAAAATAATTGGACCCGCGGGTGAATTTGAATCGTGATAATGTCTAACTAGTTTTACGTTTAATTTCTTAGGTATGACAACAGTCAGCCGAAAAAACTGAAGTAATAAAAAGAACACGTGACCGTCGTTTATGATATTGAGAGTAATTGTAGTGATTTTTGTGTGCGCGACTCGCGACCGCTCAGTGCTTTACTGATTAGATTTATAATGACAAAACAATACGGTCTGCGGTTATGATAATTATTATTAATCAATAATTCTATCTAATGTTTCATTTTTTTTGTTCTTTTTTTTTGTTATTAAATTTTGTTAAACTTTTGATACCATAAGAAATAAAGCGTAAAATTATTTAGGCTCAGTTTAAATTTAAATAAAAAAAAAAAAAAAAAAAAAAAAAAATGTTCTTTAACTTTTGATATAATTTTGTTGAATAAATTAAAATCACAGTTTTTCTTATACTTATTTTACTTTCTTTTATTTTTAATTACTAATCTATCCTTCGATTGCTTTCCTATTTATTCTTAAATCCTTCATTTCTTCTATTCCTTAAATTTACTTCTAAACTTTTTATTTAAATAATAATTGATATTTAATTTTCTTTTTAAATATTAGACTAGAATAGAAATTCAAAGTATTGAGATTAGAACCGCAGCTAATACGTGAAAGAATAAATAAAACTAAAGCTTTTACTTTAATTAAAAATAATGAAAAGTTACAAGTAAACTTTTTCTGACTGGAAATTAATGTAAAGAATTTCACAGTTATGTTATTGATATTTTAAAAATATAAATTTCATGAGCTAGCTTTTATTGTCATGATATAAAAAAAAAAAAAAATTTTAACATGCCTCTTTTATCTAAATCATCTGATTTAAAACGAAAACTTTTAATAAGTCGTGCCTTTTAATGATATAATGGTGAATTTTATTATAAAAAAAAGTCAAAGGATTTGAAATAAAATTACTTTTAAATAAGAATAAAAAGTACGATATACAGGGTGATGATAATTATTATTGTGGCGCATAATTTAAAGCTTTTAATAATTATTTAAGTTAATTCAGTCAGTATTCAATCGAATGTATTATTAATTTGTTTTTATTATTATTTTTATTTTTATTTACTCAAAATGCGTTCGTACTGGCAATTATTTTATAACAATTATTATCTTTACAACTGTACTCCTTTATTTAGGAGCTTCTTTATATTTAATTAAGTTTCATTTATTCTATGAAATACAGTAGCAAAAAAAGCTTTGTACGCTTCGATAACTTTAATGTAATCGTTACAATGTTTTATTCAAGACAATAAATAAATGTTCTCTTAATTCATATAATTTTATTTTTAGATTTTTAATCTAACGTTTATTATTTACTTACTACCCAATTACGTATTAATTAAACTAATAAATATTTAATTTATTCCCTTTTACCTCTTGGTTTTTTCAAAACTATAATTATTGTAATTAATTTTTTTACAATTTAATTTATATTTAATTAATAAGTTGATATTAAAGGCATTTTCAGACAGTGCCTCCTACTTTTTAAAAATATTCAATCACTCAACTGTCAAGTGTACCCAAATTTTATCAATTAGTTTAAAAAAAATCAAAGTATTAATTAAAAAAAGGACAATCACTGAGATAGATTTTAAAAATAATTTCTTACAGTTGACATCAATTGGGAGTTAAAAGAAATTTTGAAAATAAATTTCAGTAAAATCTTTATGTAAATTTTATAATTTGAATTTACAAATTTTGTAGAGTAATATTTATTTACAAAATTTCGTTTGACTTCTAATTGATAGCTGTTAGTCTTTTTTTCATATCTCAGCAAAATTGCAATTACGTTGACTTTTTTAAAATTAGGGTTTTAATTTTTTTTAAGGCCACTCAGAGTATCCCCCACTTTCCAAAAATTTTCAATGACTCAACTGTCAAGTGTATCAAAATTTTATCAATTAATCCAAAAAATAAAAGGATCAATTAAAAAAGAAAACGTGGTAGTAATTTTGCCAAGGCATGATTTAAAAAAAAATTACAGTTGACACCAATCGAGAGTTAAACGAAATTTGTTGAAAAAATTTTAGTCTACAAAATTTAAAATTCTAATTATAAAATTAGCGTGAAGATTTTACTGAAATTTATTTTCAAAATTTCGTTCAACTCCCGATTGATATCAACTGTAAGAAATTTTAAAAATCCATATCTCAGTGAAGTTGTCCTTTTTTCAAGTAATGCTTTAATTTTTTTTAAATCAATGGATGAAATTTTGATTTACTTAACAGTTGTCATTGAAAATTTTTAAAAAGTGGAGTCTCTGTCTGAGAATGATCTGAATAAAAAAATGAAAATACTTTGATATTTAATCAGGTATATTTATATAAAACTTTAATGGAGACGTTTTCTAAGTGATTGATAGAGTCCTATAAGTGATGATACAGTTCCAAGTGCTCCAACTTGCCAAGTAGACAGTTTGCCGCCCCAAAGAGTACCATTTGGAAGATAACTTATTGCATAACTCATGTCCAGTAACATACGGATGCAAACTAATGTTTCATTGTGCATTTTATGTCTCAAAGCTTTTTCTTCAGCTTTATTACCAGACTTATTCTTGAGACTCATGTCCTTTTGCTTCAACAGCAGTTTATATTTACGCAAGGACCTAGACAATGTAATACCATCATAAATATAACTTACAAAGCTATAAAAGGAGTATTGTATATTTTCTATTGTGTATAGGAGGATAATTTAAGAGCTCCAGAGGGTTCTTACGTCATCAAAGAAATGTACAGGGACATGATCCAAAACCACGTGGACATGGTGTCCCATTTATCGACGTCCACATTAACTAACTGATGTTCTCCAGCCCAGCAAATCGTTTCGATAGGTGAGTAAACCACATCAACGATAATTTCAATCATCTCCAGCCATTTGATATATGGATCTGTTGCCTGTTACATCACACACGTCAATTACACATCTAGAAAAATTTAATTCATCATCTCGAGTCCATCGACTCATAAATATTGAGCATATCTATTTATTTATTCAACATAAATATACTATTTATGCATGTATATATATTTTTATGATTACCTTGTTTGTCCAATCATATTTAAAAGCATAATTTAGAGTGGGTATGTCATCAAGAAGCCGAAGGATGACCCGACAATTACTCATCTGGCTTCCAAAAATTTTAAATTTTTTCTTATTATTTTCAGACCTCGGTATCACAGTCGCTAATTTTGCTGCGTACGATAATGTTCTTAATAATTTATCTCTACCTTCGTAACTTTCTAAATAATTCGAGATCAATTCCATGGTTATTTACTTTGTAATTTCTTCGAGGTTATGAATCAACTAATTCTCTTCACCTGTCATTCACAGTGACACGTGACTAAACAAACAAAAAATAAAAATATTTTTATTCATACAGAAAATTTTAATTAATAAAATAATTAATTGATCAATTAAAATTATGATCATGAAATTAACATGAGAATGAAGTTACCCGGCGTTTAATAATTTTTGAATTGTATTCAAAACGATAACTTTAAAAAAAAAAATGTTTTAAAAAATTGCACACAGTTTTTTTAATTTTCTACCTGTGCGTATTTTTAGTTTTTTTTTTTTTTTTTGTAATCGATTTATCGAAAAAAAAATGACAAAAATATAAAATATAAAAATATGCACATGTAGAAAATTTAAAAAACTACAGGTGCAATTTTTTAAAATATTATTTTTTTTATAATTCATCCTTTTAAAAAAAATCCAAAAACTTAGACGTCGGCTAAATTGAGTATCATTTAAAATTTATTTTTGTTTCAATAAAATTATTTAAATAATATAACATTCAAATTATTATTATTTTTATAAAACGATTCTATTAAAATTACACTTAAAATTATTAATAATAACAACTTTACTATTTAATTATTCAAATTTTATGAGTGTGAATGTAGCAGACCTCAGATAAATTTAAAATTATAAATAAATAGAGTAAATAATTAATAAAATAAAATTTAAAAAAAATGCGCATTTAGATAATTTTTAAATTTACAAGTGCATTTTTTATAAATATTATTTTTAAAATTATTTACTCTATTTATAATTTTAAATTTGTCTGATGTCTGCTTCATTCACATTCGTTAAATTTTCCCAATAATTTGAATGCTTTTCAAGTTCAAATTTTTCCCGCGCAGACAAAACTTTAAAAAACCACCGCCACGCGCGCCAGTTTACCGTCGCCTTGGAGAAGCCACAGTGGTGACGTCAGACATCTAAAGGCAGAAGCGAGCGCGTTTGAAGCCGAGTAGGGCGTGAAAGTGTGTGTCGTGCCGCCCGCTACTTTTAGTGTCCTCTTGATCAGGATCAACACACAATTAAATAAATAAATAGCCAACAAAATAATAACTAATAAGTAAAATATGTCAGAGTAATAAATAAAGTTATTTAAATACCGGTAATGTGGTTATAATTCGTGTGACAATAATGCTTGGTGTTGCGATTAACAGTGTTGTGTGATAAACGTTGTGTTGAGTTTAGTTTAGTATATACATACCATGTTCCGCTGCATTCCAATCTTTAAAGGGTGTAACAGGCAGGTGGAATACGTTGACAAGCGTCACTGCTCACTGCCAAGCGTACCCGAGGATATCCTCAGGTACTCGAGAAGTCTAGAGGAACTACTTTTAGACGCCAATCATATCAGGGATTTACCTAAGGTACAAACTACCCACTACTTGCTACCTACTGCCAACATTTAACTACCTTATATATATATATAGTATAATATATAATCACAATCACCAAGTGTAATCATGATCATCAAGGACAGTGTTAACAACTCGTTATTAATTTTACTATCCCCTTCACATTAACATACACTAGATTATTCTCCAATTCCTCTAACATCATATATTTGCTAGTAGTATATTTTTTACATATACTTTTATTCGTGACGTTTATTATATTTGACGTTTAATTTTAAAAAAAATTTTTTTTTTCATGACACGAGTTGTCGTTTAAACAAAAATGCGCAGTTAATGTATACATACACTTACACATGTACATTGATTATTATCTATGATAAATATTACCGCAGATATAATATCATAATATTTATATAAACTGTGTTCTTTATATATATATTTAACGGTATAATTAATTACAGAATTTTTTTCGGCTACAAAGGCTAAGGAAACTTGGGCTCAGTGATAATGAAATTCATCGGCTGCCGCCAGATATTCAAAATTTTGAAAATCTTGTCGAGCTTGACGTCTCCAGAAATGGTGAGTTTTTTTATTTTTTTTGTGTGTTGCTATTAGAATATTTTTATTTTTGTGATCTACTCAGATTTCGGAATATAAATTTATCAGCTCCGAATTCTTTCGTCATATATTAATTGTCTTGTTATCGGTTATGATTATCTGGGATTAATTATTCTTATTATGATCAAATTCTTATCAATAATATGAGCGACAAAAGCGAAAATAGATAAGTTTTATTTTTTATTGATATTTAAATTACAAAGACTTTTGTAAGAGAGTTTGTTGAGCCCGAACCCAAGAAACGGGTTGTATATACATATGTATATAAATATATATGTAGAGTATACTTCCGTTTAGTTGTATTGGGTAGTATCGGACAATTTCATTGCACCGAGTTGACGATTATTGCGGAACGACTTTGATAATATAATGGATTGTAGCACATGGTCACGCCGGCATTGACGCGTCGAGTACGAGCTTGAGCGTCACAAACTTGTCAGACATGTGGCGAGAAAGTAAAGACCTGAAGTGTATGTACACACTCTTACATTATATTACTATACCATACCATGGCATAAATACAATAAGTATTACGTGTATATATGAGCACAATGTATGTGCGCTCAATATACACATGAATTTTATGTAAAGATATATTTCAGTTTAGTGCTTATTGAATTTTTTTATTATTTATTATATTCATATTGTAGCACAGATTGTTACCGATAAGTTACCGCGGCATTCCTGGATAAAATTGTGTAACAAGTAATAATAGATTCATATTTTCATGATTATAGTAATTAATGTAAACGTTACCGTCGACCTGGGTAATATTGCTCGCGCGAAAAAATAATATTTAGATGTAAAAAAATAATTTATGTTTATTTTTCAAGTAATTAATTGGCGCGAGAATTTAAAACGTCAAATTTTGGAGTAAAAAAAGTCTAAATATACATGGAAATAATTATTTAATAAATTTTGCTTGTTAATTGTGAGTAAAACTGGGTATGGATGAGTAATTACTCTTCCGTTTCTAGATAGTGTTCAATTACGGGGTAGGAAAATCCAATTTTGAGTAATTTTTAAATAAAAAATAAAACAAAGAGAATCAGTTTTTATTCTTTCGTACTTATTTTGTTTTTGGCCCAGGTTTACTTTAAGTTGTAGGTAAATTTTATCGAAAATTTATTTGCGTGTAGTTGTAAGGGTACTCCAAATTACATAGGCAGAGTAAATGTTCGTGAGCATGACTAAATTGCAACGATTTAATTAAAATAACCGATCGGTTGACGTTAAATAAAGAAGTTTAATTTTTATTATTAAAATTAATACGGTAACGGTAAATTTTCTGGTTTATGTTGATGCGCGGAGTTTGTGGTTTATGTATACAGGCATCTTTAAAGAAATATATATATATAGTTATAGTAACGATAAATAATGATAGAAGTAGACGAAGACCAAGAGCAGAGCAAGACGAGAAAGACGATTACACTTGATGTAGATCTCAGTGGTTTTAAGTGCTGGTAAAGCTCCGTTATATACTCTCTTCACTTGCTACAATTTTACTTTTACATTAAAACTAATGCTGAGATTTAGATACTGACTTTACTTTGAAAGATAGATTCCTGTTTCTGAAACGATTAGATTCAAAATGTTGCTCATGATTTAAATAAATAAACTCTGGCAATGTGGTTCTTATTTATGTACGATCAAAAAATTATCTTTGCTTGGCGCTAACACGTGAAAGAAAATTTTTTTTAAGTGAAATAATTGTCGTATTGTCAGAAGGAATTTTTATAAATATAAATTTACTATATGCGCCAAGAAATCCTTTTTTTCTGTATGAAAATAAATATTTTTGATTCAAGGAAACTCCTTTTGAAATCTCTATTTTTTCGGACAAAGAAGAAATCTCTGTCAAGACATTCTCTCGGTTGAAAAAAATCTTGACTTTGTTCCCGAAAAAGTTCGTCTTCCAAAATATTTTTTTGGGCTCGAGATAAATTTTTTATGTGTAGCGCTCTAAATTCGATGGTAACTTTTATCCGTGAATAGGCTAATAGTAAAGTTTGTAGTTTATAAAATTTAAACTATTGAAGTAGTATTTATTCGGTGAGATTTTTATATTATAGAATAAAATTACCAACTTTTCAGTTGCACTGAAGTCGTTGTCGACTGCTTCAACTTGATTATTTCCCTTTTATTCTCCTTTTCTTAGCTACGACGTCGACAACGACGAGGTAGTGAAGTAGACAGGTTGTCCTAGTTCACTTAGAGTGAATTTACCCATAGCTTCTTCGTACTTTTATTTCTTTATATTTGAAGCTCTTTTTATTTATTTATTTTTTTTTTTTTCTTATTTTCTCTTTATTTCTTTAGAGTCACTTATTCGTTTTCTTGAAGACACTCTGCGGAAAAGAAACGAGTCTTCATTCCATTCCATCAATCTTTGTAACTAAATTGAGTTAGAAATTTTAAACAATTTCATAGCTGATATTTTTTATTTCCTTTTCCTTTTTCTCTTAATATTTCTTCAATATGAAACATAAGAATTGACGATAAGTTTGTTTTTTAGTTATCAGGTACTGCGATGACGTTAACTTATTTATTTTGTATTCAGTATTGTAAATAAAAAAATTCGTGATGCTAAAAAAACTTTCACTGAGCAGAGATGTTTTTACAATCGACCAAGCAACTGGTATTTCCGCTTCACTCGTGTCGCATCACGATGAGTAGTTTTTTTATACGATGAGCATACGCTATTTCTATAAGCCGCAATGATGACATTATTTCTCGTCTTGTCGATTTGTCATTAACTATTTTTATAACAAAAAAAAAAATATAAATATATATATGTATATATAGATTATTAATCATCAAGGCGGAGCAAAAGCGTTTTGAAAGTTTTAAAAAATTTAACTAATAAAATTTTATCAGAAAAAAAAATTTTTAAAATATCTTAGCGGAGAAATTTGAAAAAAAAACTTGCAATTTTTTTTTTGCTGACAGAAATTTTGTAGTTGATTAATTTTGATGTCCTGCAAATTTCTAAAAAAATGGAATTTTTTTATCACCACTTCCGCATTTAATTTTTTCGCAAATTTTTTTTCCAAGCTATGAGCTGTCAAACGAAACAAATTATTTTTCGATTACTTGGCAAAAAAATATTCTTAATGAGTTCACTCATCTCTAATATAAAGCTCAATGACTCTTCTAACTTTTATATAATTGTACTCAAAAAAAATTTTTTTTTCAAACGTTCAAAGCTTTTAAAAATAACTAAACTAATTTATTTCGCTAAATTTATATCAATAATTTATTAATCATTGCTCAAGTTATTTTTTAAACATTTAAATTCCAAAGTATAACCCTATGAAAATAAATATGAAAATTAAAAATAGATTGGAGAAAATGAAATATTAAAAAAAAATAAACTTAGACGTTTTTTTTTTCTTTTAAATCGAATAATAAAATTTTCAATGGTACTTAAAACTATTCGGCACCTGTAAAGTGCAATAAAATAAATCAATCGTGCTCTTTCATTACAGTCAAACGTTTTTATAACCTATTAAACTAAGTCCTTAATCAAATGCCTTTTGGTTAAAAAAAAAAAAAAATAATAATAATAATAGTGCACCAAGTAACACGATAAAAATATCATATATTTAAAATGTCAAACAATTTTTTTATGTATGATAAAAAATATGAAAAGAAAATTTTTAAAAATAAACATTCTATATAAACATATATAAACATAAATATAAAATAAATTTACATATCCTACATTCGTAAAATTGTGTATAAAAATCTATTTATTTAATATGTAATAATATTTAATTTCTTTAATTTCAACCATTTGTGTTTATTCATCCAAATACAAACAGGTATATATAAAACTATTAAATTAAAAATTGGATTCATTCGCGGATGAGTTATAAGATAATAAGCGGTGTAATTTGCACGGTTATATTATGTATGCAGTAGCAAATAGTTTTTTTTACTACTGATGTACGCGAAGCGTAGAAAATGCAGTAAAGAGACTGGCTAGTTGATTCAATATCATAAAATATTCCGTAGGTATGCAGTAGCCAGGTAAATTAACACATTGTGTAGAACACCGCGGGTTATTTAATTACCCTGGGGATGTAAATTCCATTTCTACTCTATCTATGTGTAATTATTTTACAGTTTAACTATTGATGAGTCGAGTCCTCCTATTGTTCCTGATAATTATTAATAAGTTAATTATAATTGTGCCTGGCTCTTCAATTGCATTGATTCAATAGATACAAAGGAATTTTTTTTTTTATTGTGAATCTACTATTATTTTTTTTTGTTTGAAACAAGGGAATGAAAGGCTGAGCTTCTTTAATAAAAATATAATATTAATTAAAAAAAGCAAATCAGGTCACACAATACTAATCAAGATAAATTTTACACAGTTAGATGTGTGTATTTATGTATGTGTGTACATATATATCACGGTCGTTTATTGCTAACGTAACATCAACACAAAGTACATTTACTACATATAACACACTAGTTATTAAATGGTAGTGTAGACTTTACTATATACTCTAGAGGACGATACACAGAGAGTAACACAGTGCAGGATTTGTTTTTAAGTAGGCCAACAGCATTACATTTAACGTAACATTTAATATATATGTATATGTATGTAATAACTTTTTAAAAGTATTTTTAAATTAATTTAAAAAAATATGTGTCAGGTCATATATGTCACCCGTTGAACTTTGAGCCCTTTATTATTAAATCAACGGAGAGTGTAGTTAAGTAATTATAGAAATTCAATTTTCACTTTAAATTGGAAACTGATAAAAATGAAAAAATAATCATTTTTTACCCTACTTTACACCAAATTATTGTTTTATAGATTTTTAAAAAATTTAACTCATTATCCGTGACGGAGTTTTAAAATATTGGGAGAGTAAATTTGATTAAAATTAAAAGTTTGAAACAATGTAACGATGTGTGGTAGTATGAGTAAATAAAATGGGAATAATGCAATTATAATATTAACCTCAACATTAGCCTTGTGCAGCCTTTCGTTTAACTCTTTTTAAACTCGACCTCGATATTAACCCCTTAGGGATAATTGGGCAGGCGTGGTTTTGCATGTCTTTATCCTACCTAAAAATATACTTTGTATGTATTCAGTATGAATACGTTTTATTAATGGTTGATATTGAATTTTAAATACAAAGACTTTTGTCTAAGGGCATTCTCAGACAATCTTTCCTTCATTTACTTCTTGAAAATATTTAATGATCTTGAACTGTCATAACCGCACTAAAATTTTTTTAATTAATTAAAATTACACACAGAAAATTTTTGAGTAAAAATTACTCATAAGTATGTACTGTAAGGACATTTAGCCAGTAACTAAATTTGTACAATGTTGTTAGTAGAAATTGCACTTCATTTATATACTATCGAGTGCTATATTTCACAATGTGCATAGGAAAAATTTAGATACTTACCACATGTCCTTACAGTATTAAACTTTTTGGATAATTTTTACTAAAAATCTTTCTGCGGGTAATTGAATCATTAACTGAAAAAGGACAATGTAGTTAAAATTTTGTTGAAATATGAATTCAAATAAAAAATTACTTACAGTATTTATCACTTAGGAACTGAAGGAAATTTCTTAAATGGATTTGAGCAAAATCATGTCAATATTATAATTCGAAATGTAAAAATTTTTAGTGTAAAACTTATTTAACAAATTTCGTTTAACTTCTAATTGATGACAACTATAAGTAATTTTTTTTCAAATTTATATCTCGGCGAAATTGTAAAGACGTCCTTTTTTCAATTAATGCTTTATTGTTTTTTTTAAATTACTAATTAATGAAATTTTAATACGGTTATGACAGTTCAAGGTAGTTAAATATTTTTAAAAATTAGGAGGGGGCACTATCTGAGTGTGTCCTTAAAAAGTTTAAGCTCTTTTCAGTCTCAACGCATTTTTTTAATTAATGCTTTCATTTTTGTAAATTAATTACTAAAATTTCAACACAGTCATGACAGTTGAAAGTCATTGAATATTTTTAAAAAGTGGAGACACTGTCGGAGAATACCCTTAAATACTAAGGCCTGTGACAACTGCGCGAGTTTAATCTTTTGTTTGAAAAGTTTAAGCCCTTTTGAGTATTCCTAACGTATTTTACTATCTTACATAATATTATCTGTGTTATATTGTACTGCACATTGTAGAATATTATTGAATTATAAATTTAACTTGCGTACAATATTTGAACAGTAGAATCAAGCTAAATATTTTGATAGTACAAGGTACATTTTAAAGTTTAAATATTTAATTTAATTTCTGTTCTATTATATTATTTCTCGTATTTGTAAATTAGATTCGGGTAAAATGGGTTACTTAAAAATTTTTTTACTTTTGTAATTAATAAGTACAGTAATTGCAAGTATAATTATCTTAAAATGTTTTAATAATCTGCAGTAAAATTCAATTAATTAAAAGTAAAGTTTTAAAGAAATTTCATAACTATTTCAAATAATTTCAACAAAATTTCAGCTTACTAAAGTTATAATGTGCTGATAAGTATACTTAATAGTATACTAGAATATTTATTAAAAATATCACTAAGCTAAGCTTGAAAGTTTGTTTTCAAATTTTTTCTGTAAACAAATTTACAGTTGATAGATTACTTGATACTTTTTTTAGTTTATTAAAATCAACAGTAATAAATTTATTTTAAACTAAATTATTGAGAGTTAAAAAGGTCAAATAATCTAGTGATTAATTTTTGAGCACCGTTTTTCCAATTTAAAACTCGGGTTTATTTTAAATAAATAAATAATTAATAATTTTCCTAAGCTACCGATTTTACTTCGGTTGACCTTTAGATTAAAAAAACCTTATTTTTATTCGCATTCGTCTGTAAAGAGTGCAAGAAAAGCCTTGGCCCTTACGGACGACGGAAGTTGTACACATCGCTGAGCTTCATGAACCTTGAACGTTCCTCCTATCAATAAATTTTATTAAACATCAATCTTTACATTTTATAATAATAATTTATCGTTTAATAATTTATTTAAAACAGTCTTTGAAGGTATAAAAAAAATAAATATTCCATCTCAAAATTAAATTATTACAGTTTGCCATTTTTTCTTAAAGTAGTAATAACTTTTATGGTAAAAACGATAATCTATTGGAAAGAATAAAAAGTAAGGCGTGGAAAAAAATAATCTAAGAAAATGATAGACGCTAAAGAGAGGTGCGCCGGTACTTTATACAATCGTTATATATTATCTCGTAAATTCTCTCAACTTTAAATCCTCTTGCTGTTGGAAATCCACTGATGGTTGCGTCAGAGTAGTTTAGTGTACTACTTAATGCTAAATGTTGTCTGTATAGTTATGTACCTGATGATTGGAATTAAAAATGTTTTTCGTGCAATGAAAATGAAAAAAATGTATGTAATTCGACTGCTTAAGGGTGACTTAAGGAGTAGTTCCTGAGGTTGGGGTGGCCTAAGATTTTCGGGCTGACATGCCAGCATCTGTAAGCGGAACATTTAAAAAATCTAGTCATCTAGTAGATTTTTTCTTTGTTTTTAGTGTAATTAAAGGGAGACCACTAGTGTGACCGCCTGAAAAATAGATGATTTTTGTTAATTTTTTAAAAGAAAACTACTGCATGAAATGTTTGAATATTTTAAGGATATATTTGTGGATATATAATGAATATAAGATAAAATTTTTGAACCAATATATTCAAAATTCAGCGAGTTATTCGCAATTTCCCAACGCTTCAAAAAAAGTCCTCCCACTGCTGCAGTGATACACGGAAAGAAAATTCTACCAAAATTTACGATGTTAACATCGTAATCGTGGACTAGACTTTCATTGGCGTCAAATTTTAAATGTCTTATTTCAAAATTTACTATAGTCTTTGTTAAAACTACAATGTAAGTTATATTCTTTACTATTTAACATCGTAATTTTAACAAAGACTGTAGTAAATTTTAAAATAAGACATTTAAAAATTGACGCCAATGAAAGTCTAGTCCACGATTACGATGTTAACATCGTAAATTTTGGTAGAATTTTCTTTCCGTGTAGCGACCTTCACAGTGCAGGAAATCAAAAAAACCAAAAAGATTATTAAATCAAAAGGTGATTCCCGTACCATGACCCTCGGGCTAAGAAAAAAATTGGAATTTAACGAAATGGCGGAGTATTTTAAGAAAATTTAAAATTTCGCGCGAAAGTTTGATGATTTTTGGTCTGTCAAAATTACATTTTTGATTCGGTCGGAAAACTGGAGGGTCCTGGTACGTAGAAACATTGATAAAACAAACTGCAATTCAAATCAAATCAATCGGATGACTTATCTTCGAGTTATAACTGCAGCAATTTTGAAAAATGTATTTTCGAGAACTGATAAGCGGCTGCTTTTTAGATGGCTGTAACGCAAAATAACTATTCGAAATATGCACTTTAAATTTTAGTATGGTATTTTTGAAGGTATAGACTATCGAATATGCAAAAAAACAATAAAGTTTTTCAAAATTTCACACTAGCGGTCCCCCTTAACGTTACATTCGGAAAATCAAGACACTTACTTTGATATGTTTGTATACATTAATACTGCATTGGTGTTGAACTAAATATATATCTCACACTTGGATGGATTCTATTGTCGGTCTATTACTCGCAAGCGTTAAAGTCTTTTTTTTTAATCGCGCGATTAATCTTCAGCGTGGGTAGCCCATCGACAACAAGAATTACATCGCTAGCATTCTTTCCTTTCTTTTTTTATTATTCTCTTTCTTAGTCTCAGTCGTATTCTTATTCTTATTTAGCATTCATTTTACACACTACATTACATTGGATACTCACCATCAGCTCCACCCAGTCATCTTAAAATTTATCTCGATCTTAATCAATTTATTCAATTTCATCCGCTTGATCATTTTTATAAACATAATTATAAATCGACATTTTCAATAATACGATGGTTATTAAAATTTATATTTAGCAATGTCATTAAAAAAATTTATAATAAGAATCTATTTATGTCTCAGTGAGTGTAAGTTTTTAATTTACTTCCAAAGTAATGTATCAGCCGTCTACAAAAATAGAAATACACTCGATAATTTCAGTCTCTACTACCCCAGGCGTCTTAAATAATAAATTTTCATTTTATTTTACCTATACTTGTTAGCAAATCATACATATATACATATACATAGCTTGAATATCAAAAGTTTGTTGGTAAACCAGATCCTCTCAGTATAATAATAATAATAATATAGGAATATATATAGAGCATCCATCAGATTATCTGTAGTACATAGTTAGTGAATGAATGAGTGAGGCATCTGTGTTGATAGTTGGTTGAATACGCAGTAGATTACTTGAAAGTTTGATAATTAGACTACTTGAAAGACGTGCAAAATATATGTATATATTTGGCATATAGTACAAATCTAGTGGTTCGAGTAGAGATTAGTTGGTAGTGAGCTTTCTTTGTTCATGTAGAACACTTGTCGTCTAATATTATCAAGTATTGGGTATCAGTAAAGCTCATCTTCTGTTGCCCTCGTCTTTTGTGTTACTTGCTTGTGCTTCAGGTCATATTAATCGTCTGTGTCAACTCGTATATATAATATACAATATTGTTGTAGAATATTCTGTTCCCTAATACTCTTGTCTGTAGATTGTATAGCTAAGTAGACTATTCGATTTGATGTTCATACCCCAGTTGGGCACAATCAGAGCAGTTGGCTCTTGAGTGTTTCTACAAATGAATTTAACCGTCTTGTTATTGGGTATCAATGATAGTTTCTCCTTAAATCAATACCTTTATATATATGTAATGTGATAATAATATTTCCTTAATTAGGAGTGATAACGAATTGCGGATAAGGATAAAAAGATATATAAGGAAATAAAATATAAAATTTATGTTGTATTTCCGTATACTTGAAAAAGTATTATTGCTTGTAATTTATAAGATTTATTTGCTGTATAAATATTTTGGGGTGAAAATAATTGAGGTGAAAGAAAATTGATATTTATAATTTATTGTTTTATTAAAAGAATAAAAATAAAAAACAAAAAAATGGGAGCAGAAAAAATAGTTTGAAGAATGTGATATAGGCATTGGGGTAATAAATAGTGTCCATTGGTCTTCTTACAGTGAGTAGTATAGAGGACATTGAAAACCGATCGAAGAAGACAAGAGTGTATTGGTGTGTCGGTGGGTGATGACAGACAGGGGGTGGATTGAGTAAACTGGGGCGCGTGGAGACGCTGTCGAAGCCCTAACAAATATACACTTTTACTTGCGATAATAATAATAATTATTGTTATTATGCTAACGATAATAATAATAGTCATAGTTATACTAAATGACGGCTTCAAGTGTGTGTCAGCTTTTTTTTCTCAATTATTTTTCAATCCCTTTTGACAAAAATATCAATCAATCTCAGAGTTTTCTTTTTTTTTAGCATTTTCATCAAATCGCAATTAAAACAATTTTATTTTATTCACGTTTTTTTTAAGACCGCGAGTAAATAGTTATTTAATGAATTAGGGGAAGGGGGACAATACGGGGTAGGGTAGGTAAAACGAGGTACCCCTAAAATTTTATAAAATAAAATTTCATTATTTAAATATTCCAAAATTATTTTTGTAAATTTAATTGAGCATTATTTTGAGTTTTTTTTTTTTGTTAAACTTTTTCAAAAATCGATTGTCAGTCGAAAAATATTAATTACTTTTATTTTATGATAAAAAATATTAAAATTTTTTTTTCTTCCTTTGCATTCAATAATTGTCTAAAATGTAATTTGTCTTTATATAAATTACTGACAGAAAAATTTAATTTAATTAAACTTATTTAATATCCAAAAATTTTTTTTTTACCTTTTCCTCATTTTGCCCGCAAAAATCAATTTTTTTTAAATCGCAATTGAAAATTTTTTTTATTTATTTTGGATATCATTAAGAAAAAAAATATTTAGCGTAATTAGATCCTCAAAAACTTAGTATTTCCTTAAGTACCTCGTTTTGCCCCATCCTATATATTTAAATTAAATATATAAATAATAATAATTATTATAAACAAGTTTATTTATTATTAAAAATAGTGATGCGATGAAGACTAAACAAAATGAAAGTAAAATAAAGTTAACCGTACGATGAAACATGATATGAATACTAATTAGTTACCCGAGGAAACTAAATAAGGTTCTGTACAATTGGATTGCGTTCTTTCCCCATTCTATACTAGGTCTCGTGCTTCCCGGACGTTTTCAGTTACATTTAGTACTCTATCTTGAATTATATACTCACCTATACTATACTGTACAGTAAATACTAAATAAATAAAAATAATATAAAACAACTTACACCTCTCTATAGACTCAACTTGATGAGGGAAGTCGAGTGTTTTACGTCCGATTATTTTTCATCGTGAGAAAATTTATTCCTGGCTCCGGCATTAACACACCATTAGTTGGATCGAGGGAAATAAGAGATAAAATATTTAATATAACGGCAGTTCTGGAAAAAAAAAAGAAAAAAAAAAGTGGTGACATGAAAATGATCTTGATAAAGTATATGTAGATGTAGTAATAATATCAAGGTAACACGCTGCGAGTAAATGGAATGATTATGTTATTTCTATTTCTGTTTATATTTTATCCTATTTTTTGTAACATTAAGATATAAATCTTCAATTTACTCAACTTTTAACTTGTAAAATCTCGTTTTGTTATTAACAATACTTGTTACGATGATAAAATTAATTTTTTTAAAGTTTCCTATCAGAACCTCACTCGCGATGCTTTTATCCTCTTATTATATTAAATGTCTCTGATTTGATATCTGCAATATAACAAAGTACTTGAGAGTCTTCTTGAGCTCCTTTGACATTTACTTTTAACTTTATATTTATACAAAATATAATCCGATATGCAGTATGCATTTTTAATAATAAAAATTTTAATATCAATTTTTTTTTTAATATTTTTTAGAATTTTTTCAAGTAATATGAAGCGGTAGCTTCTTTTTATTTATTTACTAATAAATATATACGTAATTGAACCTCAAGGATTCATTATTTGAATTTTGATCAAAGTAATATATAGTGTTTATATTATGTAAAATTTTTTTTTAGATTATTTTGTTTGATATAAAAAACATGTTCTCTAATAATAAGTATATATGTACAGCGTATGATGTACATGTAAATTTTTTTTCCTCATTTCTTTAAAATATTAAAAGATATCTGGAGGACATAATATTCTATTTCTTTAGTACTGATACTATTTCTTTTTGCTTTATTTTCCAATAAAATATCATCTATCGCATTGTCGATAAAGCCGTTTACTTGGTAATATCAGTATGCAGACACTCGGAATGTAGGATTAAAATCGTGTCTTCCTATTGACGATGTGAACTAGTTCGTGACAATTTTTTTAATTTTATTTTTGTTATCAGGTAGATATTCCGCCGTATGCATCAAGCTAAATGTCTCTGAAATTCTATTCATCTTTTATATATTTGTGTACATCAATTTTTATTTTATAAATTTATAGAAAAAAAAAAGCTTTCAGTTCTTTAATATAAAAATAGTTGGCTTTTATGAATAAAAACTCGTCAAATAATTTTATTTGCTTCAATAAAATAATTTTTAGAGCGTACTCGTATTGAACGTGTACGAATTTTAATTAAAAAAAAAAAAAAATTAAAACGATCGAAAAAGCTCTGGTTCGTACGGTTTATTTTTCATTTCTCTTGTAATTATCTGAAAGAATGTTAGAAATTTTAATCAGAAAGCTTGAGGTCAGGACTTCGGATAAACAAAAAAACTGCGTAAAAAAAAATCATTATTTTCTTTTTAATTTCAGTGAAAAATAACTAAAAACATCGTTCGATAATTATTATTATCATTTAGATTTAAAAAAAATAAACTTTCGCATTCGATGTACCCCAGTTCTAAAAAGTAGTGACCGAAAAATTTTCGATTTTTATTTTTTCAACTTGATTTTTATGATTTCTTGTATGTTCTTAATTAAAATATCGTGAGAAAATATTTTCTCAAAAGAAACGACTTTTAAAGTCAATATTTTATATTTTTTTCTCAATTTAGAATATTTATTTGCCGCTTACATATTTTTTTCTTTCATTAGTCATGAATTCCACTCAATAGTTTTTTCATCATAAAGTGGAATTTTTTTTTTTTTATTACTTTCCTTCAAGGAATAAGTTTTTCTACCCAAAAAGTGATTCATTATTTTCTGAAAATTTTTTCAGTTAATCCACTACTTTATTTATTAACGTAATTTTTTATCCCAATAAAATTTACTTTTAAAAAAGTCATTTTTTATTCTATTCGTCACTATATTTTTGAACTCTTATAAAATTTTATAAATGCGATGTCAAAACTTAAGGTAACGAAATTTAAAATTTTCAACAAAATTTAATAGAATCATAAAACATTTAAAAAGTCAATAGAGTAAAATCAATAAATAACATCGATGCTTTAAAGAAATTTAAATTTAAGCAAGAAACCGCTTTAATTTAATTACCAAGTCCTTTCAATCACTAATAGATAGAAATTTTTAATCAAATGAACGTACTTAAAGTATTGCTTTTATTTAATGTATATAAATGTTTATATTTATAAATTTATCGATCAATCACTATAATTAATGGCAAATAACATGACGTTGCATGCTAAAGTTTTAAACTTTCTCAAGAGTACAGAGGAAGTAAAGACTTAACTTATAGGTATAGTTGTATCTAGTGTAGTCTATATTTATACACTGATTGACTAGATAATTTGTTGGCTTGTTATTGCAAATTCGTCAGCAAAATCGTGTGTGGGATTCTCGACTACTCGTCCAATAGATCCAATGCATTGATCGTATTATACCACCACAAGCCACTCTGCATAAATTGCATGCATCCATTATCGAATATGGATGTGGATGTAGATATACTTCTGACTGTTCTCATGAGCCTGTTGCGTCACAATTAGACTGACATGTTATGTCAAACTATATTTTACAATTATCCTTTAAAATCTACGCCCACAGTCTGTGCAACAAATGCAATTGATATTATTGGTTGCATTTAAGCCACAACCGCTGATTGCCAAAGAATAAATTTAACTAACGTTCGTGTAAACATCCACTTTGTATAAAGCAATTATTTAAAATTTTTTTTTAACAAATAAACACACATTTACAAATAAAAAAATAACATAAATAAATAAATATATATATATATATATTAACACTCAGTGGTTCTATTTATAAAACGAGGATTTGTTGGAAAATTGAGGTTTTGCCCAGAAAAATATCTATATAATTTCCGTGATGCTCTACTTTAAAGCTTTTCCAAGAAGCATCTGATGTATAAAACTAAGTGGCCTCAATCGGTACGTCATACCAGGGTGTGTTTTTAAATTCCATTAAAAGCATACAACCTCAAACAATTTAATTACATTCACTTTTACTTAAAACTATTTCATAACTTACCATATAATTTTATTTGGTATTTTTTTTCTTACAGTAAATATTAACTTTTATTTATCGGTTTGTTAAATCAATAATTAACGAACATTGACGTTTATTTACCATTGATTTGACGGTATAGTTTCTCTAGATAAATTAGTTATAAATTTATAGGAACAGTGTTTGTATCTTAGCCCGAGCAAATAACAGTAAAGTTTTGTGCCAAAGCAATACAGCATTAGATATCTAACAGAATACATACTAATATACGGAGTTTATTAGTTTGTTAGTTAACTTTATGTAGACTTGTATAATATAAATTAACTATTTCTATCTGTCGTAGTTTAATTTCTATCTGTCGTAGCTGCACAAGATCAGCACACAAATACACACCCGCATCCGCACAAGGCTATGTACAAATCTCATCTCATCTTATTAAAACGATCTTTGTACAGAGCCAAAGAGGAACTCGTTAGACGACGTTTTCTCGTGTGTACGTGCTCGTATCCGTGCTCTTAACTTTTATTATCATTATTTTTTTATTTACATTTGCATAGGGAAGAGATAAAAGCTTTGGAGACAACAGTGGCAACAGGTTTGCGCCCGCGCAGCTTTACCCTTTGCTTTTATTAAAACTTTATCACATCCTTTTATCCTATGCGTGATATTCATACGTTTATATCTACATCTGCATCAAAATTTATAAATTTTTACTCTACACTATAAAAAATTTTCGAATGTGTTTATTTTTTTAATCCCCTTGGAGTAAAATTCACTCCGAACAGAGTTTATTTTAATATTAAAACTCCTAATCGAGTCGAATGCGGATTTAAATAAAATTCAGATCACTCCGAAATCACTCTGCTGAAAAAAAACTCCATATGCAGAGTAATTTTTTTTACTCCGAAACTCCGAGTGACAGAGTGAATTCAGATCTAAATAAAATCCGTAATCACTCCATATTTTTTACACTGTATACAAATATATTTATACATATTTAATATTATCTGATATTATCTATAATACATACGTACATTACGTGATTATGTATATTACGCATTATCTCCACTCTGTGTTGAGTAAAGATTGCTAACTGCTATACTATTCCGTTCAGATATCTCAGTACTCCATGTAATATATAACAGCAGTTACGATACTTTATATATCGTGTAGTTGCATTAATTCCAACAGGTGCGACACTCACAATTGATACGTAAAATTGTGCTATTCTATACAAGGCTACTATTTTTTTCTTTAATTTTAATTTTAATTCCTATTAAAATACTAATTTTTTACTCATCATTTGCACTTAGGCGGTCATAAAAACTAAAAGGTGTAGGCTCTTAATTATACGCTAGTTTCACCTAATGAGCATGAAAAAATTTTTTTCTCTCTCAAGACCCTCGAACTGTAGATTAAAATTTTTTGGTAATTAAATTTGAATTATGACTCGGTCGATTAAATATTTAAAAATAAAAGCAGTAATTAAGTGAAAAAGTATGTAATGATTTAATATTTATTTCTAATTCATTTATAATTATAATTAACGAGTTGTCGCGTGTTATTGTCTCGAGTATCAAGCGTACTTCCGGCATGCCAGGTCCCTTCACGAGTAGCGGTATAATTTAGATTTAAAGGATACGACGGACGATGTGGCTACTGAGTTTATAGAGTCATGTATTGCGAGGAGAGTTAATTTAAATTTCTAGTTAATTGCGTTTAAGTTACATCGATAGCCCTTATGCCTTGAAGGGCACCCACGATGTACTCTGCCCTATTATTACATATACGAGGATGTATATTGATGAACAGAGGGGTTAAAACTCTTCATCAACCACTTAAGTCATACCTCGGAGATGTTCAGCGCAATATCTCTGACATAATTGAGTCAGTGAGATGAAAGGTGATGTGATGTAGGGGAAAATAGACTGGATGACTGTACAAGAGGCTACAAGGGACTCTCGTAGATGTCTACTGAGATTCCACTTACGCCAAAGCTTCATAAGTTGTTTCTTGCGGAATTACGCTCTACTGTAATCGCGTCATCGTCATTACGCCACGTAACCAACTATAATCTACATACATATCACATTTGTTGTATGTGGTGACATATATTTATGTATGTGCGAACAATGACATTTTGTTCTGTCAAATGAATCTTTAATTTCATTCATTAAATAAACGTTGAATAAAATAAGAAAAGAATAAAAAAAATACAAATTGATTCACTGCGATTCTTTGTAAAAATGTATTTATATTTTTTCTCAGTGGGTTTAATTTATGACCGTCTATTTTTAGACACTTCAATTCATTGTACGAGCAGAATTTGACACGTTAAAAAATTAGTATAAACTCGTGGCATGATCCCGTTGTTGGTATTGTACATCTAAGTTTTTAGGTCTAAGTTTAAGCCGTTGTTTTGGTTTATTTATTCTTTTGATCCACGAGCTGAGGATATGTACAATTTATTTTTGGTCCCTGGTCGTGAGAGCACGCAGCAGTCGTGGCAACGATCTGACCCGCGGCGAACTTAGAAAGTCGGGTGGAATTCAAGGCGAAGGTTGGCTGTCTCGCGTGAGCGAGAAGATACCAACAAAAACAGTACAAGAACACGCCAGCCAGGAAGCTTGTCCAGGCTCTGTTCCTCTTCTTTGCTGCTATTATTATTTCTTATTATTTCTTATTTATTCTTACTCTCGACTCTACTCTACTTTACTCCACTCTTTATTCTTATAGATGAATATATTTATTTATTTATTCACAAATAAAGAGGAACGATCAACAGCGGAGATTAATAGGCCTATTGTCTTGTGGTGAACACGCCAACACAAAGATACTAATTTTTTACTCGAAATATTTTTTATCGACAAATTATAGATACCGCGGTCTTTAATTACTATCTGTATAAAAAAAATTTTTGTTCATAATTTATTTAGATCTGGATTTCATCACGAAACTCAGATCGTCACACAATTATGACTTTTATCATTAATTTGCTCTAACAACTTTTCGTCCAGTGAATCCGTATCAATTCTTAAATTAATTTATTACGTCTTTGAATTGGACTTTGATAGAAGCTTGACTGCATTGTTACTATATTAAACCTTTTGTAAAATTTATCTCATGTACCTGAAGATCGGAACATTTTTCGTGACATGAAAATAAAAAACCAAAATGAAAAGTAAAAAATCTACTGGATCTATAGATTTCGGAAACGTTTCGCATAAGTGACAGTATATTAGCCAAAAACTACAGTCAATCCCCCTTTTGTCCTTAAGTCACCTTTAGGCAGTCAAATTAAATAAATTTTGTTAATTTTCGTAGCAGCAATTTTCAAATATATCTTCTATCAAATACTTGATTTACATAAATCAGTTTCGATTGTAAAATTAATTCAGTGAATGAAGTTCGGATCATTTGGATAAAAATTTGACTGAGTCATAATTTTGTCGTGATTAAATTTGTCGATACACACACTTATAAAAGTCGCATTTGTGTTACGTTTTAAGTTTCGCGATGAAATTAAGATCTAAAGTCATTGTGCCTAAAAATTTTTTTTACACGAACAATCACAGGTTAAGACCTGATTGATTTAAGTTGACAAAATTTATCTTGATATTAAAAATGAGATTTATTATGTTTTATTTAATTATAATAATTATTTAGCTAAATAAAAATACCTAAACATTATGGTAAAACCCACGCTAGTAATTACGATAAGTCCATTTTATTATTTTATAGACAGAAAACGAACTCTTGGTGGTTTTAAGTTGATAAAAAGAAAGTATATTGCTTATAAGGTGTGATCAGGGACGTCGTTGATGCTTAAATGGTAAAACAACATTCGATTTCAGTTAATATGGGTAGCCGTTGTGTTGCTGAATTTACCAAAACATTTTCACAACCAATTACTCGTTTTATTTTTAAACTCTCATGCACAAACGGTTTTTTTTTTTTCTTTTTTTAATATTATTCAATGATAAATATTTTTTTAAGAGTAAAATAGAGGATTTAAATATGTGCGTAAGTTAATAATGCATTTTACTCATGAAACTTTAAAATATTAAGGCAGCATCGCGTTGTTACGATAAATAAAAGCAAAATGTTTGCCAGTTAATTGTTTGTTTGCGCATTGCACAATAATTCACCAGGTGTTTGGCTCTACGTCGACATAAAGAGCCTCGGTATTAATAATCGCAATAACAATGAAAAGTAACAATAATAATTTTATGACCTTGGTTTTGTTGTTTTAGATATACCTGACATTCCTGAGAACATCAGGAATTTACGAGCTCTACAGGTGGCGGATTTCAGCAGCAATCCAATACCACGGTTCGTATTTATTATATATTAGATAATACTTTATTTATCTCGATGTTATACCATAATAATAATAATATTTATTTATTATTTTTATTGCAGACTACCGGCGGGCTTTGTGAAGCTGAAAAATCTCACAGTACTCGGCCTCAATGATATGTCACTCACTAGTTTACCGCTGGATTTCGGAAGGTAATGAATCACTTTAAATGTCTTTTTGCCTAATAAAAAGTGATTTACGGTTAAGTTTGTTATGATAAGCGTGTAGTTTTGATGGTTTAATGGGGTTTTATTTTTGTTTTTAGTTTGGAATCTTTGCAGTCGCTTGAACTGAGAGAGAATTTACTTAAAAACTTGCCTGAATCACTTTCGCAGTTGAGTAAACTCGAACGACTAGATTTAGGTGACAATGAAATTGAAGAATTAGTAAGTTTTTTTTTAATTTATTTATATTTTTACTGCGCTTTATTTGTTTATTTGTGTAAAATAAAAAGAAACAGTCATTAAATGTGAATTAGTGCAATTCAAGCCTGTCTGCGTTATTTGCTGACTATTTTTTTTTTTTTTTGATATCTATTAATTAACTTTTAATTACTTTTGATAGTTATGTCGTATCAATATTTATCGGATAATAGATCATTAAATTTTTTATCCTCAGTCTGTTCAATTAAATTTTTTTTTCATTAGTCAAGTTTTTATACTGACATTAGTCATTAAAAAAAAATTTAATTTCTACGAAAATTGGAATGTAGATTTTTTTTAATTGAAAATAAAAGACGGACTCTTGCGTAATTTTACCACTGCTTTATTATTAATCATCAGAAATGATAGACCCCCCCCTCCCCCATTATGACGGAAATAGATACATAGAAATATTTTTATATTTACAAATGTGAAACAAATGACTTTCTATGGTAACAAAAAAATAAAATTGAATAAAACCGAGAGAAAAATTTGCAAAATTCTGCGATAAAGTCCAAATCATAAAAATTGATTTTATTTAATTTGCTTCAGCTCTTAATTAATTCACCAATAAATCTAATCTCAAATTACCTTTGATATATTTTAGGTTTAATTACTTAATTATCGAATTAATAAACCATTTAACAATTAACTTCGTTAGTTATCTTTGTCATACTAATTAGCGCAAGCAGACCGCGCGTCAGCTAAAGTAATTAAACTTTGGTTGTAACTTATAATTCCTATAAATTGGACGTCGATAAAATTGAATATAGATCAAGATAGTATTTGTGATAACACAATAGTCTTAAAATTAAATTATTGATTTAATAATAAAAAAAATGATACTGAAATTAGCTGAGGTCTAGTAATTTTTGGATTTTTTCAAAACGATAAATTATAAAAAAATAATATTTTAAAAAATTGCACTTAGTCTTTCTTATTTTCTACATGTGCACATTTTTTGTTTTACTTGTAAACAATTTTAAAATTTTTAATTGTCTGCTAACTTTAGAGTCATAAAAAAAATGAATAATATTTTTTATTATTAAAGCCACCGCATCTCGGAAAATTACCAGCACTTCAAGAATTATGGTTGGATCAAAATCAGCTGCAACACTTGCCCCCAGAAATCGGTCAATTAACCACACTCGCGTGCCTTGACGTTTCGGAAAATCGTTTAGAAGATTTACCAGAAGAAATACGTGGCCTCGTGTCATTAACCGATTTACATTTATCCCAAAATGTTATCGAAAAACTGCCCGATGGTATTGGCGATCTTAAAAAATTGACCATTTTAAAAGTTGACCAAAATAGATTGACAAGTTTGAATCCAAACATCGGTCAATGTGAAAATTTACAAGAACTGATATTGACGGAAAATTTTTTATTTGAATTACCAGTTTCAATTGGTAACCTTCATAATTTAAACAATTTAAATGTCGATCGTAATAGTTTGCAGTACTTGCCAACGGAAATTGGAAATCTAAAGAATTTAGGCGTATTATCGCTTCGTGAAAATAAACTACAGTATTTACCGAGTGAGGTTGGACAGTGTACGGCTCTTCACGTACTCGATGTGTCGCGTAATAGGTAAATGATTAAACTCTCCATTAAATTATTTATTTACTTAACAAAATAAAAAAGTACCTGGTTGTTTTATATCCTGATATAATTATGTGTATAACACGTATTTATTTAGGTTGCAGTACTTGCCGTACTCGTTAATTTATTTAAATTTAAAAGCTGTTTGGCTAAGCGAAAATCAAGCGCAGCCAATGTTGACTTTCCAAACGGATATTGATGAGGATACTGGTCAGGAAGTCCTTACTTGCTTCCTATTACCACAGCTTGAGAATAATGCAGCAGGCTTACAAGGTAATTATTTACTTTAATCAATAAAAACAACCACTACATACTAATTTAATTTAATTTAATTTAATTTAATTAATTAATTGAATAAGTGATTTGAGATTTAAATTTAAAATAATTTACAGAAGGAGGACCCTTGAGCATGATAGTGGGAATGAGAAACGCGGTTCAAAATAATGAGATGAGGGAGTTAGCCAGCAGCGACGATGAGAATTGGCAAGAAAAAGAAGCATCGAGGACACACTCGGTTAAATTCACTGATGATGGGCCAGAGGCCGACAAGGAGGTGAGCATGGTGCTCATAACCAAGCACTCAGCCTCTGCACACTCTGAATTTGCTCATTTTTTCCGTCACTTTTGTTGCATGAATACCACAGACTCATTCGAGTCTATTAATTCAAATGTTGAATTATACAAATTTATTAATTTACCAACTTAGACTTAACTTGTTTTTTATTTTATTAATTATTAATACTTATGCACAATATAACAAGCAGTATTTTAAATGTATTTAAATATTTTTGCATGTAGTGCCTGGTAGTTTTAACACTTCTTTTATTTTTACTTATGTTTTATTTTTAAAAAATATACATATATTATTTTTTCTTTTATTATTATTAATAATTTATCATTTTTTTTATTTATTAATTTATAAACCTGGTATTAGTTAATTAACTGGGTCTCAATTTGCATGTCAATAAATACGTAAGTATGCTTTAAAAATATATATGGATATATTATACTATTTTATAAATTTATCTCTTTACTAATAATCTAATTTATTAAATCTAATAACAATAATTATTTTTTTATGAGCTATTATGTCACTAATTACGAGTCTACTGATAAAGTCTAAGAGTTCAAGGGCTTTTTAATATTTATTATCAATTCTACAGACTTATTATTCTGAAGAAGAATAAAAATTATTATTTAATTTATTTAATAAGTATAATTATTTAATGCATGCTTATTAATATACTATATAATTACTTAATAAAGTGCATGAGAATGGGTTACGAGTTAATAATTAACTAATTACTTGCTAATTTAAACTAGAATAAAATAAAAAATAATATGGTTAAATTTATTTCAGACACCATTTGTGCGGCAGAATACTCCTCATCCGAAGGAATTAAAGGCTAAAGCTCACAAGCTCTTTAGCAAGGGAAAGAACGACAGTAGATCAGGATCAACGGAAGAGCAGGTATGGGATTTAACATGAGTTTATTTAATAAAAGTTTAATTAACTGCTTGTCTTGTTTGATCGAGCGTCTTAATTTAACGTTTAACTTAATCTGGTTGCTCAGGACGTCTCTCAAACATTTGGCCTCGACAAAACTGATGTAGACGCGACTCACGCCAATGAAGAAGATCAAGCAGAAACTTCGCATCCTGTCACTACTATCGGCGAGGGAAAACCTGACGAGAGTGCGCTATCGAATCAAGTTAAAGTTGCTGCGTCAGAAACGTCAAACGATGACTCGGTTACTAAAATTAACGATCGTGAAAATGAAATCCATCATCAGCCATCAGAGCAATTGTCTCCGGTAAGTTGATTAAAAATAAATAACTATGTTTAAATTATAGATATATATTTGTAACATTTAACCAGTAATATTTATTAATATGTTGTTAATAATAATTGTAAATATTTAACTAACACAATGTGGGACTTAGCTTAAGCTCTAGGCGTATGCGTTCAGTGCGAATATATATATTATTGATTTAAGCTATTTATTAATAAGTAAATAATAAAATAATGGGGATGTTGATAAATAACAAGAGTAAATATATATATATATATAATATGAAAAGGGTAAATAGTTGGAGAGTAGTGTGAGTGGTGTGTTGTGAGAATAGGGCTCCTGTTGCAGGACGCTGTTGATGTCGAGGTTTCGGTGTCAGAAGTATCTACTGGGGGTAGGCAGGAGGGTGGTGAGGATGATTCCGAGGGTGATGATGATGATATGTCACATAGACGGGTTGAGTTTACAATATCTGAAGACACGGATTGTGAGGGTGGGGTTAATACGGGAAAGCCGAACAGGCTGCATCGGCGTGATACCCCGCATCATCTGAAAAACAAGCGAATACACCCCGCAATTGACAAGGATAAAGTCGCTTCCATCATCGCACAGGTCAGCATTTGATAACACTTGAGTCAATTTTTTTTTTTTTTTTATGTTAACTTTATTATATTTCAACATCATGATTATCAACTAATGCACCGCCTGCACTCGTGCTCACAAGGACAGCACGACTGTGTTATTATTAATAAATAAATAATATTTTTACTAATGAAATGCTTTATACAGTGTAAAAAATCGGGAGTGAATTCGGAGTGATCGCAGATTTTAAATCCGAATTCACTCTGTCACGGAGTTGCGGAGTTTGAGAAAAAAATCACTCCGCATATGGAGTAAATTGGGAGTTTTTTTCTCAGTGGAGTGATTTTGGAGTGAACTGGATTTTATTTCCGCATTCACTCCGATTCGGAGTTTTTATATTACAATAACTCTATTTATGAGTGAATTTGGCAGTGTTACAATTCTACTCACAACATCTCACAATTTTTTTTACTCAGATTTAACTCTACTCAGCTTCAACTAGACTCAGCGACACCTTTACTCAGCTGCAACTCTACTTACAAAGAATTGCTATTTTATCGATAGGCTAAAATATATGAGTAGAGTTGTAGCTGAGTAAAGATGTAATTGAGTAATTTAACTTGAGTAAAAAAAAATTGTGAGTAGAGTTGAGGCTGAGTAGTTGTAAGTGAGTAGCTGTAGCTACTTCCCGCGAGTAAAGATGTTGTGAGTAGAACTGTACCACTGCCTTGAATTTTATTTTGAAGCAGAGTTTGATTATTAAAGTAAACTTCCCTTTGGAGTTAATTTCACTCCGAGCGGAATAAATAAATAAACAGTCATCCGCTCCGGATTTACTCCGTTAATTTTTTACAGTGTAGGTTTAACTTAGCGCTGAAATAAATTTTAATTGTGAATGTCATAGTGAGTGTTATTTTATGGAAATTCATATTAACTGTTTTTTATTTATTACTATTATCGTTTTAGTGATATTTTATCGTACTTGATTTAATATATGGTTGTCGTTATGTGGTGTCTACTTGGCTGCTTCTGCATCAGTTATTATTTAATTTCTTCTTCTTATAATTTAAATTTATATTCATACTGTCTTATTATTGGGCTCGTTGGTTGTACTCTTTAGTGTCTATGGTCAATTTAATTCTACACTCTCTCTTACTTGTTTATTTATTATTTATACACTATACTATAATAAAATGTATATAACAATATACTATTGGTGCTGATTGCAATCACCAGATCAATATTTATAATTATGATGTTAAAATTATTATTTTATCAAATTGCTTGTAAATTTTATTTACACAATTGTTTTGTTGATGTTAGAAAAATAATAATGGTAATAATAATAAATCCATCAGACATTCTGCTTTGTTCGCACTGAACGTTTCACTGTTTCCATTCAGCTTTTATTAATTAAATTATTTATTGTTCATTCTATGTTCGTATTATTAATTATTAATTATTAATTTTTATCGTTTACTGTTGTAATAAATATTTTATTTAGGAACAAGCGTGAAGAAGAAAATATGTAATATAAATATTGTGAAATGAGGTAGAAAAAAATCTAGGTATCGCGTGTAGAGTTATTATTTTTAATTTATAGTTTGCGTATAACTTACTGTTATTGTAAACCGCTGACACAACTGGAATGGTTAACCGCTGGACTTGAATATTAAAAATAAATATTACATTTAATATTTATATTTCTTTTAATCTAGGCAATGATGAAGAAAAACGACGAGACATCCGTATCCACAAGTCTTCCTGCCGAGTCTGTCGACAATTACGACATTCACAGTCAAGGTAAACTCCTATTATTTATTATTGTTTTTTTATTGTATTTTTTATATCGTATTTGCTACGCGGAAAAAGTTAACTATATAAAATGTGAAGCGACAAGTAATATAATGAGTGTGAATGTAGCAGACATGAGACAATTTATAAATTTTAAATAAGTAAATTAATTAAAATAATGAAATTTAAAAAAATGCGCATACGGATCTTGCATTTATCTAAATATGCATTTTTAAATTTTTACTCTACTTACATTTTATTCATATGTTTTAAAATTTTTTAAATCGACAATTGTCTGACATTTTTACACTCATGTAATATAATGATAATTATATTAAAATCATCAGTAAATACTCATTCTAAATAGTAATTCCTTAATTTATAATTAAAACGTAAATAATTGTAGAATAAATATTAAAATTTATTGTTTATGCAGGAAAAATTGATATTTACACTTTAAAAATCGTAACTTATACATTAACAATTATGATACTGAATTTAGTCAACGTCTAATAATTTTTATATTTTTTTCAAAAAGATAAAATATAAAAAAAAAAAATATTTTTGAAAATTGCACCTGCAATTTTTAAATTTTCTACCTATGCATTTTTTTATAATTGATTTGACACACGAAAATTTTGCTGAAATTTATTTTCCAAATTTCGTTTAACTCTCAATTGATATCAATTGTAAGTAATATTTTTAAAATCTATACCTCGGTGAAATTACTACTACGTTTTTTTTTTTCAATGGCCTTAAAGTTTTTTATTTTCCGTGTATGAATCGGTGTATCAATAATATAGCTTCCAGAAAAATATTTATTAATATTAAAATTAAAATAGATCATCTTACCGTAGCATAAAGAAAACCTTGTTCTAATTTTACCTCAACGCATATATGTACACATCAAAACAAGTCCCAGGTTAATTTGAACCGTCAGTAAAAATGATAAGATACGATTAAATTACTCATGTCTTATCGCTGATACATTATCTTTATCTCCGATGATACGGCTGTTGATGTAGACGTATAGTCGTAGTACGGATACATACCCGCATTCATATATATGTATATATTTTGTACTGTATATGTAACAAGCACATAAACGGAAATAGTGATTAACTGTGAGGCAGAATGTTGTGTGAATCATAATTGAAATTCCTGTCCATAATTAAATTGTTTCTGGTTTTGATATCCATTCAATGGTTACGGTGTACAGTAAATAAAAAATTAATTTTTAAAATGCCGAAATGTTTTCGAATGTTTGTAAAAACGCGCCGTTTAAGAGGTGAATTTAATTGCAATGGAATATTGTAGGAATTTATTTATTGGTTTTTAATATTTTTTCTTCTGTTTTGTTTGTACTCAAATCAATAATAATGTATTGATTTTATATTGTAAAATAAAATAATGATATTAAAAATAATAATAATAACAACGATAATATAATATAAAATAATTGATGTTTCAGGAGCAACGTCAGACGCGGAACCGTCACTTGAAGTACGAGAAGAGCAGTATGAGATTCATATTGAGAGAACAACAGGCGGTCTGGGTTTGTCGATTGCAGGAGGCATTGGTTCGACGCCATTCAAAGGAGACGATGAGGGGATTTTCATTTCCAGAGTTACTGAGGGTTTGTTTTATCATACTACTCACTATATATATATGCATATATGTGTATTGTTAGATATTATATTTTATACATATATACTAATAAATTCTAAAGCAAATAGAGCTATTATATTTTGAAGGTTCTTGTAATAACAGTATATGTATTTTTTTTTTTTTTTAATTGGATCGATTACATCAATAGGTGGTCCAGCCGATTTAGCAGGGTTGAAGGTTGGCGACAAAGTTATTTCGGTAAATGGGGTTTCAGTGGTTGATGTTGATCACTACGACGCAGTTGAAGTTTTAAAAGCTTGTGGAAGAGTCCTTGTACTTGTTATACTAAGAGAGGTCACGCGAATCGTACCACCATCTGAACAGGTTAATTTATTTACTTGATAATTACTATTTATTCGTTCGCTCTATTTTACTGGTCTTAAATTTTTCTATTATTGCCAGCGTCGTTAGTGAGTTAGTAGTGCATGAGTGGGAAAAGCAATTATTGTTTTTAATTTCAGCAGTCAACGAGGAAAGACTCTGTATGCTCGAGTCTGAGTACCAGTCGTGCTCCAAGTGCTACCTCTTATGTTTCGTCGACTGCTCTGTCTCATAATCTAGAAAACGGCGATACTTTGTCGCGTGATTACGTCAAAGTAAGCGATATATATTTATTGATCTAATATTATTTATTGTTTTTATTTATAAATAAATTAAAAAAAAAAATGGTTTCTTTTTCTAGACAAAGAAAATTCCCGAGCCTTTGCCTGTATTGAGTAATGAAGAAACATTAGTACCGGTGCTTGTGCACACAACATTAATCCGAGATCAAAATGGTCTTGGGTTCAGTATTGCGGGCGGAAAAGGTTCACTGCCTTTCAAAGACAATACCGATGTAAGTTTATTTAATATTGCTATGAGCGTAAATAATCTGTATTGACGTATAATTAATTTTATCTCTGCGCAGGCTATATTTATATCAAGAATAACCGACGGCGGCGTTGCACAGAGAGACGGCAAATTATTAGTTGGCGATAGAGTTGTATCGGTAAGTAATAGTGAAAAAAAAAAAAATGGGATATGACTAAGGGGATTAGTAATTAGCATTGCTCTCTTGTTACAACTAATTAAAAATAACTTTTTGATCTTACGCTACTCAATCAACTGAAGCATAATTAATTTTTCAGATCAATGGGGTCGAAATGAGCGAAGCAAAACACGAGCAAGCTGTGTCGATGCTAACAGGTCTCGAAAGATTCGTTAGGCTGGTAGTTGAACGAGAGATACCTATTTCCCAGGCGAGCTCGTTGATGCAAGTAACCCCTTCGGAAAAATCTCCCCGATTGATCGGCGCATCCACGCCGCGTCCTTACACTGGGCTCTATACTGCTAACAGTTATATGGCGAATCGACCTGGTTACGCCGGGTATCGACGTTCTATTGACGCGGACAAAACACTCTCGCCAAGCCCGACAGCAAGAACGCCACCTCCTCCACCACCGGCGCCACTCTCGCTTGCAAAACCCGAACAACAACAGCAACAACCTGTCAACGGCATTCCCAAGATGAACGGCGTGAGCGACAGTTCTAATAACGCCAAAGTGATAAGTCCTACGGGTATTGTCAATCCACCTCAGCCTGCGCCTCGGCAAACTTTACCAGCTTCACAGTCGCAGCAACAACTACAACTACAACCGCAGTCACCTCAATCTCAGTCTCAGACTCAACCTCAATCGCAGCATCAACCATCTCGACAATCAGGCGCGACAACACCCAGTCAACCAGAACCACCAAGAGCGACATCACCGCAGGAAGACATACAGGTACCGAAGCCAATCACCAACGAGGAATTTCAGGCCATGATTCCCGCTCACTTCCTACGACCTCCGACCTCCTCGCCCTCGCCAGACTCCCAGCAGGGTCCAGTCGTTACAGTGACTATCAAGCAGCCTGATAACTTACCCGGAGACGTTAACTTTCCTCCGGCGCCCACTACACTTGGTAAAGTTACCGAGACCATCACTAAGAGTACACTCACCGAGACAGTTGTTACACGTGTCACCGACAATCATCTGGTCCAGCCAGTTATCATTGAGGTATGCTTGCAGCTTCACGCATGACACTTTAAACATCAATAATAACTATTGCTACTACTACTATTATTATTTTTATTATTATTGTTATTATTATTATCTATTTATTGTATTTCTCTCTGTTGTACATAAATATGTATTGTAATGTGTATCGAGACACAGACATCACATTACCATAGATTTCCAACGCACACGATAAATTATTTAAAAGCTCTGTTGCTAGACTAGACGCTACAACTCACAAACTCCAATCCTCTCTATTAAATCCTCCACCGTTGGCCATCTCGTCCTCAGTATCTACTCATGGATTTAAAACACTAACTTTGTTTAATTATTATTATTAATGTCTGTTGATTGTTATTTAGGACGTTGTACTGATGAAGGAAGGATCGCTCGGCTTTAGCATCATCGGTGGCACCGATCACTCTTGCACGCCATTCGGCGCTAAAGAACCTGGTATTTTTATATCTCATGTAAGTGTCCCACTTTTTTATAAATAAATAAATAAATAAATTTTAAATAAATTACTTACTATTTAAATGTTTAGGTTGTACCTGGAGGAATAGCTGCTAAATCTGGCAAACTTCGCATGGGTGACAGGATATTGAAAGTCAATGGAACAGATGTGACTAAAGCCACGCATCAGGAAGCTGTCATGGAACTATTAAGGCCTGGAGAATCAATTGTTTTGACTGTGCAGCACGACCCATTGCCAGAAAATTATCAGGTACTGGTGTATTAAAATTACCAACAGCTTATGACTTTTATATTTAATACTTATAATTATATGAGCTTTCACGACTAGCTGCTTCGCAATATGCTACATACTTGCACGCGTCTTCGATTAATAATTATAAGCAGCTTTTTTTTTATTTTTTAAATTATTTTTAAATCGTGGGATATTGTAATTAATACTTTCGAACATTAAATTCACTTATATTTTATTGTGTAAAAAAAAAAATTTTGAAAATTCAAAAGCGCACGCCTTGAACGCTAGAGTTATGATTTAAAAAATTAAATTTCAAAAAATTTGAATCACCCGCGTTTTTTTCATAAAAATTTTCATGGTAAATATAAGGTAACAAAAGTAAACGAAAAAAGTTAAATAAGGAAAACATTCCTAATAAAAATGGCTGTAGTGTATATTTATTTACATGTTAAATTGTCGGTTTTAACAGTAATAATTTACGACGTGTATAAATGTACAGAAATAGGTGGTATAGAACAATGGATGAGCGTACGACACGATAACGTACCACATGGTTGGCTATTCCGAACACAGGTTTTTTTCTGTATCTTTAGACACTACGAATAATTTATTATAAAAAAAAAGATGAAAAGGGTTACAGTAGGGATTTTCGAGAGGAATCTTCTCTGCACAATTCTGAAGATTGTCAAAAAAAGTTAAGTCGTTCTTGAGATATTCGTACCGTGACTTTTTTTTTGAACCACAGACCAACGGACGTTGCGATAAATTTTTCTTATATTTATACGTATCGGAAAACTTGAAAAAAGTATCAAGCTTATTTATTAGTATTCCCTCTTTATATTTAAATGCTTTTCATAACTTGTAAGGGTGATATAAAATAATATAGACAGTTCAAAATGAGAAAATCGCGCACATCTTGACAAGTCGGTTATAAAGCTCCGCTTCGCGTTCGAGGCGCGCAAAAAACTATTTTAAGTTTAAATATTTAATTGCACTGAGAAAAATTTGGAGTGAACACAGATTAAATCCGGAGTGGGTGACTTCATTTTATTCCCTCGGAGTAAAATTCACTACGAAAGAAGTTTATTTTAATCTCAAAACTCCGAAAACACGCAGCTGAAAAAGCCCACTTCCTATTTACTCCGTGAGCAGAGTGATTTTTTTAAACTCCGTAACTCTGAGTGACGGAGTAAATTCGGATTTAAATAAAATCCACTATCACTCCTAATTTTTTACAGTGTAATTATTCAGCGAGATAAATTAAATTATCGTTTATCTGTCACGTTAATTTAATAACTTGTTGTCCAACAAGCTGGTCGAAATAGAGTACATCCCAGTAACAGTAAGTAATCGATCTGATGAATATATCCCTATTACATCCCTCGATTAAATTATTATCATCATTATTATTATTATTATTTTTTTTTTATCTAAACTTAACTTTCCTCTACTCTAGATGACTACATAATCAATAATAAAATAATAATTTGATAAATAAGCGGCTTTTTACTGCTTGGAGCTAATAATGTGATGCTTATTTACGTGCTCACTTAACTTGTATTTCTTTTTCTTCACATGTTTTTCGTATTCTTGATTATTTATTAAAAAAAAATTTAAGTGCAGTTTAATAAAATTGTTTATTAAATTTTTAGGAACTTGTGATAGTTAAAGAACCTGGTGAAAAATTAGGCATGCACATAAAAGGAGGACTTCGTGGTCAGCGAGGAAATCCACTAGACCATACAGACGAGGGCGTATTTATTTCGAAAATAAATTCCGGCGGCGCTGCTAAGCGTGACGGAAGATTGAAGGTCTGTTAATTTATATTATGATGGTTATTATTAAATTGGTGTAAATTGGCTCAATTAATGTCGATTTAAAAAAATAAATTGAGTGGTTAATAATATTAATTTTAATTATAAATATATTTAGGTGGGCATGAGATTATTAGAAGTTAATGGCACATCATTATTGGGAGCTACGCATCAAGAAGCGGTCAATATTCTTCGTTGCTCTGGCAATACGATAACTCTGGTTGTGTGCAAGGGCTACGATAAAAACGAAGTCGAGCACTTGCTGACACTATCCGGGAGAGAGTCTAAAGAGTCACGAAGATCTCAAGATATCAAAGAAACCTCACCGACTGAAGGATTAAAGTCTTTGTCTCAGAGTGTCTCGAGTCTTGACCGAGATGACGAAGAGGCCGCGACACTGAGACAAGAGCAGGAAATGAAAGAAGAGCTCGTCGCTTGGGAACAAGAGGAGCGCGAACGGGCGTTGATTGAGCACAGAGAAAAATCAACTCCTGAAAAAGTACGTAGTTTTTTATTTCAGTTGTACAGTCAATCTATCGCTGACTGATAAGCATGGATTTGTTTAATTATGGCTAGTCGTATATTTAAAATTTATTTATTTAAACAAAATGATTAGTGTGGAATAGTGCAAGTAGATTATTAGACATAGTAATTTTTTTTTGCATAGGTTATGGATGTAGTAAGGGCAGCTGAATCATTAGTTAATAAACCAAATAGTCCTGTTGATACTCCTGTGCCACCAAAGTCACCTGGTGGAACAAAAGATCTTAAAACTACGACTATTGTAATGAGTAAACACACATTGGCACCACAGAATCCCACTGTAAGTACTTTAATTATTTTTTTATAAAGCTACTTAGTATATATTTTTATATCGATAGCTTGTGTATAAATTATTTAAATTTTTTATGCATGATAGACGCATGTATAAATAACTGCTCTCATCTTCAAAGTGATCCCACTATAAATTTATAATTTTTAATGTCATGAGTGTTGCACTAGTAGCTTCTCCAATAAACGGTAGCACTTCATCAACAATATAAGTAATTAAAATTTAAATTGAATACAGTTATACATATATATTTGTATAACAATAATACAAAATCACTTGCACAAATCAAAATGGCAGCACTTTCCATCGGTTTACTCAAATAGTTAAATGTTTGTCAAGAGAAATTCAATGTCTAGATGATGTTATTTTATTATTATTATTATTATTCTTATTTAATTTTGAATATTCTGTTGTTACCAAACACTTCACGGTTGATAAGGACTTCATTATTGTGTACCCGTGATTATTTAGAAGTTTGAATAGATGTTCTAAAGCCATTAAGCGACTTTCAGCATGCAAACATTGCACCAACTGGTATATATTTTATTTTTAAAATATTTTTAATAATTTACGGGACCTATTTTAAAACTACACACCCATATGTGCCTATTTTTTTGTCACTAGGGAATTCATGTCATATGCACTCAGATATTAATTATTCTTGATTCAAAATCTGCTTACTATTAATTTATCTATTTCAGAACAAATTTATTCTTATTGCCTGAATATTTAATTTTGAATTTGAAAAAAAAATTTTTTAATTTAACGGTAAAAATTTATTGAGAGATAGTTTGAGGCAGCAAAAAATAAAATCAATTGATTGAAAATTTTTCGACAGCAATAATTCGAATTAGCAGAAACTAAAACAAAAAAAAAATTAGTAGGGTAGTACCATTTGTGGCCACTGTCCATTTTTGGACATTTAATGCTTCATTTTAGTTAATGAAAAAGTATAAAAAAATTTATTGTCTTTGCGTATTTTAAAAATTATTTTATTTAAATTTTTCAAGTGTCCGAAACTGGGCCTAAAGTGGCCAAAAATGGTACCTCTACCCTGTAAATTATCTTGAAACAAGAATAATAAATTAAAAAATATATTTTACCTTTTCTGAGTGTCGCTATTTATTTTCCATTATTAATAATCGTATTTATCATTCGTTCATTGGTAAAAAAAAATTGTAATCCTCTGTATAAAATAAAAAATAAAATCCCATGATCAATGGCGCATGGATCGTGTTACTGTCATATCAGTGTTTGTAGTGACGCATGCTCTGGTTTATTGAGAGCCAAAAAAAGAGACATGTTTCACGTGTTTACAGACGATGGACGGTGACAGTACCACCCTGGCCGCCCTCTGACAGGAGTGAGTTGTTCAATCCTATCATTTATCTCTCTATCTACGTACGCGTCTGCCCAGGAAACTGTACTGCGGTTAATTTATCTTTTTACTAAACAAAAATTGATACAAAGAAAAACAAAAAAACAAAGCAACCAAACCAAAAAAATTTATTTTAATTAACATAACTGTATTTAAAATACCTGTAGGGTAAAAGCCCAAATTATTTACTATAAAAAGTATACTAGATACTATAATTTATTGATTATATTTCATATTAATCATATTAATTTTTTAACGGCATTTCTTATTTTTACGTTCATTAATTCAACAACTTTTTTTTACTGTTAATTAATCAAACTTTTCCTATACACAAAGCATCTTATGTGATGACTGAAATGAATCAGTAACATGTCATAAAATTTATATGGAGAATATAATTTTCTTTTTGACTAATCATTTATATATATATGTAAAATTAAAAAAAAAATCTAGCCAAAAATTTTCATATTAAAGTTTTTAAATAAAAAAGATATGACGCAATATCTTGCCGGTCCAAATTGCCCTATCTTATGCTATGAACAAAAAATATATATCACTTTAATAGATAGACAGTGTGAATAATTGGGTCTTTTACCTTATATATATTAAAAATAAAAAAATGTACTATCCCGTACGTATAAATGTTATTAAATTATGCAATTAAATATATATAACGATATATATTGTTGCTCCATTTGTTACTGCCATTAAAGATTAAGAGTAAAATCTTGGAATCTCAATCGGCCAGTTCACAATTTATTTATTATAAATTAAATGAATTATCATGCAAAAATTTTATTAATAGTTTATTGATAAAAATCTATTTACTGAGACTGTAAATAATATACTTTATTTTATTTTATTTTAAATAAAGTTGGCCGATGATTGGGAATATTTCTGTGATAGACAAAAAAATTAAATGAAAAATATTATTACGTTTTAGTTCAAACTTTATATGCATTACGTGGGAAATTATTATTATAAATAATGACAAATAAGTATATTTAATAATTCTTCACAGAAGAAATTGAGCTTACAGTAATTGCTTTTAAATTAGTTGATTGTAAATTTAAATATCCGCTAGAATTTATTTTTTTTTCATCATACCTGCGCCAAAAATTTAAATTCCTACCCGTTTTAGAGGAAAGAAAGTCGCTCTTTTCTTAAATGAGAATACAAATCAAAAATTGGCGCTCGCGCCATTCTTCTCACAAGCAAAGGTTAAAATTTAAACTTTTAAATGCAGTTCTGGTGAAAAATCGTATATACACCACGGATAGGACCTTCCAATCCACGTGTTAGCCTTCAGGTCGGACAATTATTCACGCGGGTTGGAATATCCTACTTTTCTTCCTAGGTTTGTAATATACTATTTAGCCTCTGTGGGAAAAATGGCGCATGCGTCAATTTTCATCATTTCTTAAATAGCATGAGATGTCAAATTTCAGGCCGTTTTTTGACATATCGATAAGACACCAAAATGTTGATAAAACAACCAGAAATTTATGTCACCGAAAAAATATTTGTTTAAAAGACTTGACTCAAGTGATGACAAAAAGTTAATTACAAATAATGCCCGGAAAAAATTATGGTTCTTCTAACCACAACATTGTAGTAACGAGTACTCCAATATGTAGTAAAGGATACTACATAAATAGTACTGTCGTTACTACCCGTGGCTGAGATTATTCCAAGTTGGTTGGCATTTCTTTACTCCAACTTGTAGTCACCTCAACTACAGCTGCTGTTGTAGCAATTACACTTTTTTTCGTGTGGTCAAATAAGTCACCCAAGTAGCACAGAGTCAACTTTAAGATGTCTTAAAGATGTCTTTTAAAAGGACAAGACAACTTTTTTTTTGTTACAAAGTCGTCTTTTTGGATATGAATACGACATTCAAATGTTAGTTCCGGAGACAGAAAAAATTTTTGTGATTTTTCCTGTCTCATGTCAATTAAAAAGTCGTTTAGATGGATTTTTTACCACTATTTGTAATTTACTTTTTGTCGTCACTTGTTTTAAGTATTTTAAGTAGGTATTTTTTCGGTGACATAAATTTTTGATCGTTTGTCAACATATTGATGCTTTATTGGCAAGTCAAAAAGTAGCCTAAAAACTGATATCTTATAGATGTCATGAAGGCAAGTGTGCTACCTGGGGCATCTAAACGATTTTTGAATTTGAATTTATTTTTTACGATCCCAAGTAGCACAGAATCAACTTTAAGATGTCTTAAAGCTGTCTTTTAAAAGGACAAGACAAATTTTTTTTTGTCTCAAAGACATCTTTTTTGGTATGAATTCGACATGCAAATGTTGGTTCCGAAGACAGAAAATTTGTATTGTTTTTCCTGTCTCATGTCAATTGAAAAGTCGTTAAGATGACTTATTTTACCACTATTTGTAATTTACTTTTTGTCGTCACTTGTGTTAAGTCTTTTAAGTAGGTATTTTTTCGTTGACCTAAATTTCTGATCGTTTTGTCAACATATTGATGCCTTATAGACAAGTCAAAAAGTAGCCTAAAAACTGATATCATAGATGTCACAAAGGCAAGTGTGCTACCTGGGATAGAAAAAATAACACTAATTTTCTATGGCCCCTAGGACCAACATCTGTACGTCTTATTTATATAAAAAAACTTGACTTTGAGACAAAAAAATATTGTTTTGTCTTTTAAGACATCTTTATGACATCTTAAAGTTGTTTCTGTGCTACTCGGGTTGTTTTTTCATAAAAGAAAACGACTTTCTTGGTTCTAAAGAGGGCAGGAGTTTAAACCTTCGGCGCAGGTACGGCGGAAATGAAAGTAATGTTTTAATGTAATTGAGCTAGTGATTGGCTTTTTAAAAAATGTTGATAATAAATATTGCTGTAGCGAGAATATTTAAATAGTTAAGCGCTCCGACGCTCGCTGTATAAAATATTTCCTACAAAATATAAATCTTGTGTCGTCCAATCTTATCATTAATGAACAATTAAAAATTAAATAATTATAATAATAATGATAATGATAATCTTCAATGTTAGTACTGTACAAATGTATTTATTGTCTTTTGATATTAATTATAAATTATATATATATTGTTCACAAAAAACGAAGTCATTTTTAATTTTTTTTTATTTTATTTTTTTTTAATTTATAAATATCACCGAGGTTGTGAAAAAGTCTGTAATATATTTATTTATTGTGTTATTAAAAAATGTCCAAAATATTAAAACAATTATAATATATAAATATATACATATACAAAAAAGTATATCGTTCGTACGTAAGAATAAATAAAAATTATAAAAATAAAATCAAATGAAATATTTATAAAACTAAAAAAGTGATGTTTTGAAAAATAAATATATAAATGTTTGTGAAAAAAAAAATTTTAATTAATAATGTAATCTGTTACGTGCAAGCCCATATCATTGACAAATTTAAGAATCTTTGTAATGTAATTATTAAAAAAAAAAAAAAACAAATGACAAATTTTCTATCGATGTTATATATGATATATAACTTTAATGGACCAGATGTTTATATATTATTACAAAATATACGATATTTATCTAAATATATATGGAAAATTAAATAAAACGTTGACGTTGCGAATAAAAAAAATTATATATATATATAAATGCTTAAAATATTAATAAATTATTTATGGAATCCTAATGCTTTAATTAATTGATCATCAAGGCAGGAATTTCTCTTGGCAATAGTCAATTTATTTTTATCATCAATTAACTATTTGTATTAAATATTAATTTTATATTAGGAATTAACTCTTTGCAGCATAAAGAAATAAAATAAATCAAAATTTTATGGTGAAAAAAAATATTTACCGAAAAATGGAGTATTTTAAAAATGAAAAGCATTGTGACGAATACTTCAAAGAGTTAAAAATATAAATAATGTATATTAAAGAAAAGCAAACGAAAAAAAAATATATTACTAAGGAAAAAAAGTCACGTACCATATTTAAATTCCTTGTCCTAAATGAACTAAAAAATCTAATGTACTTTAGGCGCTACAGTCAAAATTAAAAGAAGAATACGGTACATCTGTGGATGATCCTACGTCAACTGAACAATCAGTAACTACTTGTACTTCTACTACTGCCTCTATCAAGTCACAACCCCATGCAACAACGACCAATCTAGATCGCCACTCACAGTCTCAGTCCCAATCCCAATTTCAATCTCAATCTCATACTCTTCCTGCTAAATCGAAGAGTAAATCAAATGCTAAGCGGAGTATTACTTTTGCAACTCTTCCTTCTCCTTATAAATCGACTCAATGTATAACAAGTCCTATCGTTAACTCAATGCCTGCCAAAGATAACCGTCCAGTTTCCATGCACGAAATATCTAGTTACTATCCAGCCGCTGATTTCTATAAAAAAAATATATCTAACGCTGATAACAACAATAAGTTACCGCGTTTTCGGCTCCCTCCGACGCCACTGACAAGTCCGGGGTGTAAGAAGGATTATTCTGGGTGTAAGAGTATCACCACCTCTCTTAACGATATACAGATTGCACGTTCTGTTGATGGAAAAAATATTGTGGTTGAGGTGAGGTCTTCTTGGCATGTTTAATTACTAATTCTTCTTATTAACTTAAGTATTTATTTATCTTTCAGGTGCTTTTATCTTTATTTTTAATCTTTATCACACACGCATTTTATTATTACATTTATAAATAACTACTAACACTTTTTATTTTATTCATTTCATGGCTTTAATTATTGTTTGCTCTGAGTTTTATTAATCGAATATTTTTAAATTGTTTAGCCGTCGCCGAGTCCCTCACCAACGCCAGCTAAAATGTCTGTTAGCGATAGGAAAAAATTATTTGAAACTGCTGTTGAAGAACATCTCAAACCATCTCCAAAACCAGGTAATTTACTAATTTTTTAAATTTATTTACGTCGTAATTTTTTTATCGCGCCGCTACAATTAATTTTTATCTGGGATTATCTACAAAAAAATATTTAATCTTTGTAAAATTAAGCCTTTTATTATCTTTTTTTTAAATTTAATTTATTGCATTATTTGACTTAATTTTTTTTTTAAATGAGATAAAAAAAAAACTAAAATTAATTTTATTTTATAATTAATTTCGAGTTATATAATTATCAATATGACCCTAAAGTTAACAGACAATTAACGATGTTCGGATTTTTTTTCTCAGCAGATCAATTACAAAAAAAAACTAAAAAAATGCACATGTAGAAAATTTTAAAAACTACAAGTGCAATTTTTAAAAATATTTTTTTTTATAATTTATCATTTTGAAAAAATTTCAAAAATTATTAGACGTCTGCTAACAGCCATATCTATATAATAGAACCAATTAATGTCATTAAGTTTGGTATCGATTAAAAGGTCTTGACTAGAATTTGTGCCTTTTTATGATTTGAGCTTTTTTTTATTGCCGATTATCGAAATAAATAAATTTATTTATATCATTTGAATTACATTTAAATTACGCGGGAAAAAATATCGAATTTATTTTCTTTTAATAAATTAATATTTTAATTATATATATGTATATAACTAAGAGAAAATGAAAAAAATTTAATTTATGCGATGTCCTCTTCGATAATAAAAATTTAAAAAATTTAGTTTGGTATCAGTGAAAAAAATATTTTTGACGGCTAATAAAAAAAAGTTTGACGTTGTGTAGATTTTTTTTCGAGTTTCCATGATTATACAGTCATCGATATCAATGACTTTACGAGTTAATGATCAAATTTGTGTCATTAAATTTCAATGATAATAAAAATAAACAAAATATTTTAGAGTTAACTTGAAAATAGAAATTCTAATAAACAATTAAATTCAAACCAAATTCGATAGCAATACTCAGGCAGTCATGTTGTGACTGTAGGTTGCTTGTTAAAATTATTCAACTAAATAAAATAAATTTTTTTTTTTTTATAGAAAAAGTGTTCACTTTCCTCAGTCAAGATGAGGTAGAAAAATTGAAACAAGAAGAAGAGAGAAAAATAGCAACTCTTACACGAGATGAATTTAAATCATGGGCTCAGATCGATGATATGGAAGGTCTCGAAGAGTCTGAAGAAATAATCGAACATGATAATAGAAGACCTAAGTAAGCGAGTATTTATTTCTCAGCTATAAAACAAAATGCATCGCTAATTCTACAATTGAGCACTGTAAAAGTATTTTCTTAATTATTTTTAATTGCACCATCGAGGAAGACTGTCCCTACACGAGGTGCACTCTTTTCATATTTTAGCCAGCTGCAATTTATTATTTTACTTTGTTAGTTATTATTATTTTTACTACACATTACATATATATCTTCTGCTACTTTCTTGTACATATGTAACTATGTGTGTTTTTTTAAAATATTCGTATTACATTTATTTTTACATAAATACATAAATAGATTTATTAGTTATTAATTAATTAATTAATTATTAACATCGTTAGATAATTGAATTGTAGTGAAGGGTCATAAGTATTTTATCTTGTACTTAATTTTATTAAGAAACTCTAGATAAGTTGATTAATATATTTATATAAATTGTCATTTTTATTTTTTAACAATCTACGTTTTTTAAAAAAAAATTAATGCATGCTTACATTTTGCTTTTATGCTTTTTTTTTATTTTAGATGTGTAGTAATTTTATTTTTGAAAATTTATTTATATTTTTAATGATGCTTTTTATGCTTGAAAAATGTCAAAGAATAGTAATTTTATTTTTACCTTCTATTTTATTACTTATAAAAAATAATTAAGGTGAAAGGATAATTATAATAATTTATAAAGAGAACAAATGTATTGTATTTTTTAAATTAATAATGTAAGCTTAAAAAATTTTTATAAATTGTAATAATAACAAAAAAATAATTATAAAAAAGAAATTTTTTTTATTCTAAGCAGTATTTTAGTGTGTTGTGAACTCGCTTCTACTTCAGCAATACTGGCTTCTGTAAATCTATTTTTTTACTTAAATAAATTTATTACAAATGATATATATATATATATAAATCATGAATCTTTTAGTACGTTAATTGATTACCTTACAGTAGCCGGTTGAGCTCTCGAAGCTCATTACCTTCTCTTCAAGGTTACCCGAGTATTGTTAGGACGGCGAAAGCTGAGCGGCGAATGAAAGAAAAGATGAAAGAGGAGGTAAATAATTTTAAAAATTTAAATTTTTTATTTTGGATATATTTTTACTGATGATTATTTATTTTAAACAGGGATTGATCTCAGATGATGATGAAGAAAGTCATTTAAGTCCTGCAGAACAGCGTGCGCTTCGTGCTGAAAAAAGAGCCGCTTGGAGACATGCTCGACTCAAATCATTAGAACAAGTAAAAAAATCATTATTTTAATGACAGTAAAGTTAGCGGACATCTGACAATTTTAAAAACTGAAATAATAAATTGAAATGTTTAGTATTTTATAAATTAAAAATAAAAAAATGCATGTTTAGACAATTCAAAATTCAGTACATGCATTTTTTTAAATTTTACTATTTTAATTATTTAATTTTATTAAAAGTTTTCGTATGTCTGCTACATTTACACTCATATTATTTTAATTAACTTTTTATAAATTAATGAAATTATTATTGACAGGACGCTTTGCAAGCGCAAATGGTGATTAAAAAAATGAGTGAAATGATGGATACTTCTGCAAAAGACGGGTCTACTTTACCTCAAGATCCACAACAACCAGAAAAAATAGCTGAGGTATTTTAAAAAACTAAACTGTTTAAAAAATTATTTAACTTATAATTTAAAAAGTTTTTTGATTTTTTTTTCTATCAGTAATAATTGACTAATAATTGTGTTAAACATCTCACGTTAACACACTTACTAATAGCTCGTTTTAAAAAATTATTTTTTAATTCATTAATTCTAACTTTAATAAATGTGGAAATTAATTTATTAATGAATAAATAATATGAATAATAATAAATAAAAATAAAAAAATGGAATGCCGAGAGGTGATAACAAATGGGTTGTCGTTTCTTTGTCTCACAATCATATAGTTTGGTACATTAAGGCCGTCTAGCGCGGATTTTCCAAAACTTGCCGTACGCAGCAAGGTGGGTCCGCCTAAAGCCGTACGCGAATCCGAAAAAATAGTGGATGAAAAGGTAACTCGGCGTACTGAAGAGTATGTGGATGAAGTCACTGGCGAACGTCGCGTCCGAACAGTCGAATACGTCGAAAAGCTCATTGAGCGCGAGGTAGTAAATCATCAACAACAACAACAACAACAACTACAAAATCACAACACATTTTGTTTTTGAGACGATCATGCACCATTTTATTTGTCATTTTATTGCATTATTCACTCGCTGTATATTTTATTATCATGTCGTACGCCAAAGAGTACTGGCAAACTCTAAATATTTAATATTCTATCCACGAAAAAATTTAATTTTTAATTTTAAGTGAAAACAAAAATAGAAATTTGACCAATTATTTTTTTTTAATAAATAAAATCAACAAACGATAGGCCAGATTCTTCGCGACGACGGATTGCTCATTGCACAACGGCTTTTATTTTGTTGCATGCTGTATTTAATAACAAATAATTATTATTATTAATTAATTAATTAATTAATAAATTAACAATTAACGTCAATAATATATTTATTATTGACATACACTGATACTTATTGTTACAAGATACCGACACATGCACCAGGAATGCAACTTACAATGCACTGACTCAGCACCGTTTCGTAATGACTATTTATTTCTTCACTACTATCGTTGGTATGGTTTTCAAATTCTTGGCACTTATTATTTTTTCTTTGTGTCTGTCTGTTTCCTTCTTCTACACACTAATTAATCATAGATAAATATATTATTACTATTTTACTTCCAAAGTAATTGAGATAAAAAATATTTATAACGGTCTTATAATAATTATTTTTTGTCATTAAGAGGGACCACTAGTGTGAATGCCTGAAAAGAAGATGATTTTTGGGAATTTTTTTAAAGGAAACTACTGCATGAAATGTTTTAATGTCTTGAGAATATATTTGTGGCCATACAATGAATACAAAATCAAATTTTTGAACCAAAAAGTTCAAAATTCATTAAGTTATTCGCAATCTCCTAACGCTTCAAAAGAAAGTCCTCTACTGCTGCAGTAATAGCGACCTGCACAGTGCAGGAAATCAAAAAAACCAAAAAGTTTATTTAACTAGAAGGTATTTTTCGTACCATGACCCTCGGGCTAAGAAAAAAATTGAAATTTAACAAAATGGCGGAGTTTTTAAAGAAAATTTCAAATTTCGCGAAAATTGGATGACTTTTGGCCTGCCAAAATACCATTTTTGATTCGGTCGGAAAACTGGAGGTTCATGGTACGTAGAAACATATATAAAAGAAGCTGCAATTCGAATCAAATCGATCGGATGATTTGTCTTCGAGTTATAACTGCAGCAATTTTGAAAAATGTATTTTCGAGATCCGATAAGTAACTGCTCTTCAGATGGTTGTAACTCAAAAAAACTAATTGAGATATGCTCTTTAAATTTTAGTATGCCATTTTTGAAGCTATAGACTATCGAAATATACAAAAAAAAAAATTAATTTTTTCAAAATTTCACACTAGTGATTCCCCTTAAAGTATTGATTGTTACTAACAATAGTAAAGTTAAAAAAAAATTAATAGAATCAGTAATTACTTGAATTTATTATTATAAACTATAGATTTTTAATGTGTATATATTTTATAGTTCGCTAGACAGCTAATTTTGGTTTGTTTATTTAAATAATTTTATAAAAAGTATTTGACTTTCAAACAGGTCGAAACGTTGAGAGAAAAAATTATATCGTTGGAGCTGAGCAACGCGGAGGAGGAAGTGGATACCGGTAAAGTTGCTGCTGACAGCGAGCCCGAGAGCGAGAGTGAAGATTTGACTGGGCAAGATTTGTCAACAAGTGTCGCGGTCGAGAGCTCAGATTCGTTTATTTGCACGAGTCCGACGACGGAAACGGCACCAAGTATCGGTGGTAAAAACGTGGGCCCCAATAACTCCTCGGCGGCAAAGAAGAAAAAACGAAAGCGGTCGAAAAAAGGACGAAATTAAAATTTATTGATTTAGTCTGGTGCGATTATTATTATTATTAATAATATTGTATAGTATATATACAATTTTAGATAGGGTTTTAGGTCACTGAAGATCAAATTTTTATAATAAAAATGGATTATTTAAATTTATAAATAATATATATAAATGTAGTTATTGATAAAATCAAGTAAATTAAAAGTGTTGTAATTACTAAGACAATATTGTTGCAATTGACGTATGAAATTATGTATTTATAGATTTTTTAATACTTTTTTTAAGCAGCAATTTAACAACTACATTTTTGATCTATTTTTAAAAATATTTTTTGAGGTTTTTTAATGTTTAAAAATTTTTGTTTCTATTTCAATTTAAGCCTCTATCTGTTTTAATTATATCCATTCTCAGACATTATCCCCCACTTTTTTTAAATTTTCAGCGACTTTCCATTAATTAAAAAAAAATTGAAACCTTAATTGAAAAACATCAACTTGCAATTTCGCTGAGGTATAGATTTAAAAAAAAATTACTTACAATTGACATCAATTTGGAGGTAAACGAAATTTTGAAAATAAATTTCGAAAAAATTTTCATGTTAATTTTATAATTAGAATTTTCAAATTTTCGCGGCTAAAATTTATTCAACAAATTTCATTTAACTCCTAATTGATGACATCTGTAAGTAATTTTTTTAAAAATTCTATATTTCGGTGAAATTGTCCTTTTTTCAATTAAGGTCTTAATGTTTTTTTAATTAATTAATAAAATTTTAATATGATTATATTGAAAATTTTTAAAAAGTGGTGGGTACTGTCAGAGAATCCTTAAAAGTTTTATGGGATAGATTTTCCAACTAGCACAGTTTATACTGATCATTAAATATCAACTGGTTAATTAATTAACTATCATACAAATACACATTCCTATATATTTTATACCAGACATCACAGAAATAAAAAAATTCCAGCATAAATAATATATATTTATAACTTTCTTAAACTGCTGATCTTGCCCCCCAGTGACCATGTTCAAATAAAACATTTCGAGGATGAATGTTTTTAAAAATTTAAGTAAATACATATATTAATAAATAAATACTTGTATGAATTTAAACTGATTGGTTTTGATGTTATTATAAAGTAGGCGAAAAAAAGTTTAATGAAAGTCATAAAAAATACAGTGTGTAAAAAAATATTATATTTATTTGATAATGTTAAGTAGATAGAGCAAGATTTTAAGGGATTTTAAATCCCAGTTCATTAACGACAATTAAATATTTTTTTTTCTTTTTCTATTTGAGTATATATATATTTTAATAAATATGATGAATAGCCCGGAGATTTGTTTCTGTATTATGGGTGCAAATGATGAATTTATTATTATTATTATTTTGAATATTATTATAATTACAATAATAAATATATTTTTATTAATTTTATATGGATTTTTGGTCCAAATGAACGGGAAAGTTTATCAGTATAAATTTAAATTAAAAATCTTGGGCGCTAAAAAATAAAATAAATTCAGCAATTGTTTTTTTTTTAATGCTCAAGATTTTAAATTTAAATGTAAAACGAATTTTACATCTGTTACTTATAAAAATAATTAAGTAACAGCGCCTTATTATAATAGTATTATGTTTGTGACGGATGTTACAATATTTTCATATGTCGTTGCACATGTTGTTGATCGATACATATATATGCTATAGTAAATTATGTATAAAAATAAATAATAATAATAATTACTACGAGTGCTTGCGAGTTGAAAAATCTATCCGACAGTATACTGGAGATCATTGAGCGAGGGACCAAGAATTAACATTTAAATTAAGTAATCAATCGCAAACGTCTCTCATTAAATCCCGTGTAAAAAAATGACCGGAAAAATATTGAAAAAGTGTTGACTATTATAAACTTCAAAACGTTACACGAGAAATTTTTTTTGAACGTTTTGTAAACTTTAAAATTCAAGAGAACAGTCAATCCTGATATTAAGATATGCTAAAACAAAAAATCTTCAGAAATAGTTCAATATCAGTTTTTTCTGATGCATTTTGCACTAAAGATAATGATGTAACCTAGCACTTTTAATGGAGCGTAAAAATAAGTTTACAAATGAGTCAAAAACGTTAATTTGTAATATTAAGTTACGATCCTGAAGTTAGCAGACAGTTAACAATTTTCGGATTTTTTTTCATCAAATCAATTACGAAAAAAAAAAACTAAAAATATGCACATGTAGAAAATTAAAAAAGCTACAGGTGCAATTTTTTAAATAGTTTTTTTTTTTTTATAATTTATCATTTTTTAAAAAAGTCAAAAATTATTAAACGTCGGCTAACTTCAGTATTATTATTAAGCCGATTGTTTTTTTCTTTGTATTTTCAGAAATTTAAAAACCGTTTGAAAAAAATTTGTCATTGTGTCACGTTTTGAAGTTTAGAATAGTCAACACTTTGTCAATGATTTTTTTTTACACGGATAGAAAAAAAATAAAATAATAATTACTCATAAAATCAGACGCTTGTGGCTTTTAATTTTTTCGTAATGATTAAACTAACGCGTTTGAGTTGACAATAATTGGAAAAACAAACAGTATACGGCGTAATATTTATTGATAGATTGCACCGTTATCTTCATATTTTAATTATTATTGTACTGTAATCATGGATAACAAGGTTGATATTTGTTAAATATTTTAAAAAATGGGTTTTAAAAGTGCGAAAACGGGAGAATGGATTATTGGACATTTATTAAAAGTATTTAATATTTTAGATTGAAAGTATAATATATATATATTAATATATTTATTACTGTCAACTGTATGTCATTATTAAGCAATATTTATACGTTTTGTAATGCTGAATACGTGTATTTGTAAACAAAAATATCATGCATATAAATAATTACTGAAACAACAAAAGATATAGCAACTAAATAATTAACATTATAATATTTATTGTAAAAAATAATTAGTCTTGCTTTACTTTTTTTTTCTTTATTTATTATTATTTTTTAGGAGCAATTATTCCTTCTAGTTGAGTCTGTAAATTATAAGTTACGTTTTAGTCTATATTTTATTTTATCTATGAAAAAATTTAATTTCTAAACTGTACCTTCAATTGCTGATTAGTTTTCTTTAAAAATTGTATTTCTTCATTATGTTTTTTTTCTTCAGCTTCGCGTAACTCTGCGGAACGTCTTTCAGCTTGATCGAATTTTTGTCGTAACTCGGCTACCGTTTTTTCAAGTTCTGTTTTTTGTAGCTTTAATTCTTCTGCTGTTGCAATTAAATCTTCTTTACCTTCTTCGGCCTAATTAATCAATTTTTTCAACTACATACTAAGTTAATTAATAAAAATAAATAATTATAAAATTACCTGTAACGCTTTTCGCATCCCAAATGCAATACTACTTTGATAAAGTGTTTGATAAGCAGCCATCGTCATCTTTAGCTCATCACGCACACGCAATAATAATAATCCACGTTCTGCGCAATTTACTGTTACTTGTCTTATAATTTCATCTTTTGAATAAACAAATTTCCAAATTCATTAACTATAAATAACTATAAATAGATTTCAAAATTTCTTAATAAAGCAGAAAATTTACCAAAACATTGAGAATAAAGTTCACGACGTACTGGACAAATCCCAGTCTCGCGAGCTTGTCTTTGCTGTAATCTCATGTCCAATTGTTCTTGTAAGTTGATAACATCCAATCTAGTTGCGGGAGTACTGGAGACAAATTGGGTCCAAATTTGTCCATCTTCTTCCCATTCTTTTGGCGGTAAAATTCCATTGAGAATTTCAGCAGTTTCACGTCTTATATCAACAGTCACAGGTGAAACCTGAGCTTTACATGCTGGCTTTTTTTTCGTTCCTGATTTTTCTTTAGCCGGTTTTTCTGGGTGCTTTACAACTAATACAGGATTGTCATACTTGACAAGTGTATTTGTTGATGGAATTATGCGTTCTTGAGTAACCATAGCCATCTTTTTAAAATAATTTTAAGTTAAATTCTTGGTAAAATATATATTTAAATATTGAGTTTAACTCACGTGTTTAGTTAATTCGGAGTTGCTATGGTAACATCGATCAATTGTTTTCATTACTTGTGATAAATTAAATCACTTAGATTTTTTTTTTATTAACAATTCAAAAAGAATCTAAAATATTTTTAAAAGTAATTGATTGTTAACTGCATTGACTGCTGAGAATATTTATAATTATAATAATATTAATTAAGTAATGAAATTTAAATGGATTTATTTATAATTAAAATTTAAATAAAATATTTATGATAATTAACATAAATTTTTAAAAGACAGCAAACTCAAATGCGTGTGAATGCAGCTGACAATTTTCAATTTAAAAAATTTTGAAATAAGTGAATTTAATGTAAATTAAATTAAATTAAGAAAATGCGCATTTCTAAAATTCAAAAATCAGTATTTGCACTTTTTAGATTTTCCTATTTGTTATTGTTTCATTGATTTATTTGTAGTTTACAATTTGTCTCATATCTGCTACTTTCACAATCATTAAACTCAGCGGGCATTTGACAATTTTTAAAACTTTTAAATACTAAAGTCAAATGTTTATAAAAAAAAAAAAAAATGCACGTTTAAACAATTCAAAAATCAGTAGGCGCATTTTCTTCTAAATTTATTATTTTATTTATTTAATTTTTTTATACATAATTTAAAAATTTTCTTATGTCTATGATACTGAAGTCGGCAGACATTCATAAATTTTCGGATTTTTTTTTCAACAAATCGACTACGGAAAAAAGAAAAACTAAAAATATGCACATGTAGAAAATTTAAAAAGCTAAAAGTGCAATTTTTTGAAAAATTTTTTTATTTATAATTTATTGCTTCTAAAAAAATCCAAAAAGAATTAGACGTCGGCTAACTTCAGTATCATCTTATGTCTGCTACATTTAAACTAATAATTTTTAATTGATGAAAATACATATAAATATAAATAAGTTATTGTTATTATTATAAAAATTTGAGTTAAAATTCAAATATGATAAGTGTTAAATTCAACCAATCAGAGACGCTGAATTTCTCCTACTTTAGTTACTGCGCAACTCACCAGTCGTTAGACGCTACAGCACTCAGGCGCCAGCTCCGACACGAACCGACGCGGCTCCTAATTTTTAGTAATTATTACCTGTTTTTAGTGAGTAATTATAATTAATTTAAATTCAATTACTTAAAATCAATTAATATCCAGCTTCGTGAATAATAATTTCAATAAATTATCCCGTTTAAATATTTAAATTCGTGTGTAAACTTTTTGATGCCAGGCAGAACACGGGCTGTAGGCTTGTACAGTGATATTAAATATCAATTATTAATATTTAAAGATTTTTATATATATATTCTTGCTTATAAATATTATAAATAAATAGATAAATGATAACTTTTATAAATTTTCGTAAATTAATCATTTGAATGTTAATACTTTAAATCATATTGAAGATTCATGATACTGAAGCTAGCAGACAATTGAAAATTTTTGAATTTTTTGTCAGCTAACTTCAGTATCATACTTTGATAATGTAGGTACCATTGTCTGGTTGGCGCCTAAAGTACAGAATTTTCTCGAGTGATTTTAAAAAAATTAAGTTTTATGAACTAAGTTAAATTTTTGTGTTAGTGAGTATTTAAATTTTGGTGTAAAAAGTAAAAATGGTGTAGTCAACGACAATCATGTAATAAGTGATAGTGGTGTAAAAAGTAATAGTAGTGTAGTAATTGATAACCCTGAAGTTAACAGACAATTAATAATTTTCGGATTTTTTTTTCAACAAATTGATTCTAAAAAATAATAAAACTAAAAATTTGTGTTTGTAGAAAATTAAAAAAACTGTAGTAGTACATCAGACAAATTTAAAATTATGAATAAATAGGGTAAGTAATGAAACTAATAATATTTATAAAAAATGCACTTGTTAATTTAAAAATTTTTTAAATACACATTTTTTAAAATTTAATTTTATTAATAATTTAAAATTTTTCTGATGTCTGCTACATTCACACTCATAATTTATCGTTCTGAAAAAAATTCAAAAATTGATAGTGGTGTAGTAAGTGATAGTGGTAAGTGAGTGATAGTGGTGTAATGGTGCATAAGTGAAGTTTTTAGTGTTGAACAGTGAATTTAATGGAAATTGCTGCGAGCCCAGATCTGCTTCTTTTGTTCCTGAAGCTGATTTGTCGTCCGCCAAGGTATATTTCAATCAACATCAATTTTCATACATAATAAAATTATTTAACTAATTAATAAGTTATTATTTTCCTTTTTTTTCTCTAGATGAGCAATGGCCTAACGCGTTCTGAGCTCTTCTTGGCGTGGTGAGTGAACAAATTAATAATGATTTGATTTATAAAATTATATTATTTATTTAAAAATATCATTCAATTAATTATGATACAAAAAAATATTTCACTGGCATTTAATATTTAGTTCGTGCTATGGACACTTAGTAAGTAATTAGGATAATTGCAGCTGGTAATTTATAACTCAGAATGTCGTTCCATAATTCGTGATTCGATGTCCATGTGGAGTTTTTCAACAGTTCGCGCGTGTTTTTTTATATTTTGCTTGGTAGAATTATCAGGCTCGTAGTCTTTTCCATTTTTAGCGGCGTCCAATGCAGCTTGTGTGTGTAAATGACGCAGTTTTAATAGTCGTGTCTGATAATGATGAAGTTCCTCCTAAAAATTAAATAAACATTAAAATTTATCAAGTAATTGATTGACTAATTTTTCATATAAACAATACGTACTTTCAGAGACTCGAGTTCGTTTTTAGTAAACTGGGCACTTTTAGCTACTCTCCATAGCCCTTGAACTTTTGGCTCGACAAATTCTTGGTGGTCTGGACCTTCAGCGGTCTTTTTATCCAAATTATCGTATCCACTTTTTATATCTTGATGTTTTTCTCTGCATTATCAACAAAACGTCTCATTTATATTCGTAAAAATTATTTAAAAAGAGACACAATTAAATATTTTACCGTAATAAATTAGCTTTAGAAACGTAGTCAGTTTTTTTAGGTGGTATCGCATTTGATTCTTCTTCATTTTCTTCTTGATGATCGATTTCATTCCACCTGGGATGATCTTCGTCAATACTGTCTATTAAAGTAAATTATTAAAATTAAAATGATAAATTTTTAATAAAAAAAAAAAAATTTTTTTATTCAATTACAAATAATTACTTTTGTAAGCTTCGGGATCACCATTTTCAACATCTGATAAAATACTCATATATTCATTTATTTTGTCTTGATGATGAGAAAATTCTTCTTTCAATGCTTCTAGTTCTTCACCTAGACCAAAAAAATTTATTTAAAAAATTTTTTATTCATTTTTATGAGTGTAAATGTATGCACACATCAGACAAATTTAAAATTATTAATAAATAGAGTAAATAATTAATAAAATTAAATTTAAGAAAAACGCGCATTTACAAAATTTTGAAATTAATAAGTGCATCTTTTATAAATACTATTTTTTTAGTTATTTATCACTTTAAATTTATCTGATGTCTTTTACATTTACACTCATTAATTTTTTAAGTATAAAAAATTCATAAGCTATGAAAAAAAAATATATTTTTTCACCATACCTGCGCCGAAAGTTCAAATTCCTGCTCTGTTTAAAGGGAAGAAAGTCGTTATCTTCTTTTATGAAAAAACAAATAATAAAAAAAATAGTAAATGCTATTCTTTCCACAAACAGAGGCAAAAATTTAAACTTTCAGTGTAAGTCTGGTGAAAGATCGCCTTCGGCTCGCCTAGGCATAGACGCGGGTTTGAATGTCCAACTTTCCTAGGTGTGTATACTATTTTAAAATTTTACCCGTAAAACCAGCATGTTCGGCTTTAGCCCACAACTGATTAAGTTTTTTATCTTTGAACATATCCTTGGCTACATAATTACTGCCATCATTGAGCGGCTTATGATGCTTCAATAATTCTGGATCATCAGTTTCTGCAAAATGTTCCAACAAACCATAGGTACTCATTATCCCAATTAATTTTTTCCGTAATCTGGCAGCTTCCAATCCTTCTGTATCTTTGCCTTCTTCTTTGTAATGCTTGTAAACCAATTCCTCTTTGTCATGCATCTTTAGATCGCTAAACAATGACTGGAGCTTCACGTCAGTTAGTCTCTGAAAAAATAAATAATTAATTAATTAATTAATTCATGAAAATAATTTAAAAACCTGGAAATTTCTTACGTGTTTCGCTTTAGTCCAAACTAAATTCAATTTAGCCATACGATAGGGCTTATCAAGTTCTCTTATTGAAACAGGTACCGGAATCTCTTTGGAGTCAAAATCTTTCTTCTTATTTGGTTTGTTAGCTTCCGCTGAATATTTATTCAACCCTTGACACTGATCGATAACTAATATTGCACTCAAGTTTAATAAAAAAAAAAATGAAATTAATTTTGACTCCATTTTTCTGTATTTATTTTAAAAGTAAACACACGTGCGTTCTTATCAGCTGACTTAATGCTTGTGGAATTAAATGCCAGTCAGTACCATTCTTAGCTTTTGTTCCCTGCCCGTGTTTACGTCATCATTAAAATAAAATTTTATTTTGGCAAGCTAGAAATTTTTTTTATCTTCACACACATAACATGTGATCGGTAAAGTAAAAATTCTATGATGATAAAATATCTGGGGTCGGTGGGAAAAATTATACACCAGCTTCGCGTGTTTGTTCTAAGATGGCTAAGCGGAAATTTGAAAAAACTTAAAATTATTTTTAAAAATAATTTTTTAAAAATTAAAATATTTTCAAATAGATAAATAATTTTTTTTCAATAAATTTTTTTTATGGTCTGATAAAAATCACTTAGTGAGAGTGATAAAAAAATTGATAGAAAAAAAAAAATAAGATTATTGAATGTAGCGCCAGGGTAAAAAAAAAGAAAAGATATAGAACCGGCACAAGATTTGCACCCCGCTGTGACGCCTAATTGCCTCGGCTCGTTGGTTAGCTCAAAACCTTATTCAAAAGGTCCACGAGGTCTGGTCAGGTTGCCCTTGAACTCTTGTAAATTCTCGGCACTCGCATGCCTCGCGCGTTTATAAAATGAGGAGACTCCTATACCCACTCGCGTCTTAGGCTTTAACTTACAGACTACACTATTACTGATAAATTTAATATATCTGTCTATATGTATGGATGTATATAGTGGTATGAGTTATTTGGCCTCCGCCTCTCGACCCACTAAACAAGCAACGTCATCTATCACCACGCGAAACGATATATTTGTTTTTCGTAGACCTATCTAATTATTTACGAGCCCCAGTCAAGTCCCAGGAGACTTGAGAGTAGATGTAAGGACATGAAGAGAAGATGAAGAACCGTCAGAAATTTTAAAAAGTAATTTCCTGGTGGAAAATGGATTTCACGATTTTCATTTTTAAAATAACAAAGAAACGTAAATAGATAATTATTTTTAAATAGCCGGTTAATTTTAATTATGAAGAGCAGGAGGATGGGAATAAGTGAAGACTTAACTGAAACATATGATTATGAAAAAGACAAGGCGTTACTGTGGTGTTCAATGCTGTGTCCACCTTGATACACCTTGCGTGAAACTCGTCTCTTGGTCTCAGACATGGCGCCCCCTCAGGCTCCCCAGGCCCATCACTTTACCCCTCGAACTCTTCGAATGATAAATTACGGTTGAGATATCGGCACCTCCTCCAGTGAGTAAGTGCATCGGCAAAAACAGTACCATCAACAGTCACTTTGGTTTTACTTTTACTTTTCCTTTTTTTTCTTTTTTTTAAAATTATTTTTCTTCCTCGGAGCACTATGCAGAGTCTACGCCGTGTTACAAGAGACACGGCATTAATCTTTCTGCGTAAGCAAATCCAGTTCAGATACGGATGCTGATGGAGTACTTGATGCTAAACTTGACATCAACTGTCCCTTCGTTTCTTTTCAAGTTCAATTCAAGTGTCGGGATATTTCTTACAACTTTGTTTTGTGTCCGATGGTCTAATGCTGCTTTTTTATTATTTTTTTGGATAGTAAGAACTTAATTATCACTAATAATTTATATGTATTTCCTATTTTTTGTTCTAAGATTGTCGGGCTCTCATTAAAATTAAAAAAAAAAAGTAAAGTTGTGTAAAGTAGAAATAATTAAGAGTCACTTATTGTCAGCAAATGGAAGATTAAATGATAGTGATTCTGAAAACAATGCGTGTAAAATTTAAACACGTGTTTATCACCGAAAAGTTGTTAGTGGTTGAACGATAATTATTAAAGATCAAGGTTTCTTTGCATTAGAACTTAAAAATTCGTTACAAGTGTTTTTTCTCCTGTGCGTATCATAGTTTAAGATCTTTTGTTGTTTTATTTATATTTTTTATTTTTCGTTTGTTCTTCTTGGGATCCGCAAATATTCCTCGGGGAGTCAGACTCGGTATGGACTCGACTCGAGGGACGGTGAAAACAATGAAGGACTGATGAGAGAAACAATGGAGAACGGTGGAAGAAAAAACAATGGTTTCTATTAGCATCTATACCTGAATCTTGTGTGTGCTCTTTTATTGAGGAAAAAATTGAATAATAAGAATTAAATAGTTTTGTTTATTTTTTTTACCCGTTCTTCTTTAGATATAGAGAGTTTATAAGCTAGTTTTTTTGTTCTATTTTATTTTTTGATTGTGTATATAACAGACGGGATATATATTTGGGCACGAGGTACAAATGTCATGACAGTGAAATATTATTTCCAAAGAGAGTAGGCTACGGGGCTCCTTATTGTTTTACAAAATTTCTTAACTTAAAATGTATCTGTGGTGTGTTTTTAAACTTGTATTCGTCCATTCCAGAGATACCTTTTTTTTGCTTGAGTATACACAGACTTGACGCCCAAGTTGTCCAAAAATTTCACGCTCGAGATAATGTTTTGTCAATTATCAATTTTAACGTGGTTTCAAAATTTTTAACGTCAATTTCGTGGCTTTTTTATTTAAACTGTCATTTATTGTTTTTATTGTTCGGATTTTTTTTAAATGCGCTCTAAAATTAACTTTGTTTGTATGTTTGTTTGTTTTTTGTTTTGCGATAAAAATTTTCTATCATAAAAAATAGTCGATTTAGTGATTGTGATTACTGTCGACAATTTTTCGCTTCGTCGAGGCAAAACATGACAGCTTAATGTATGTAATAATGTAATAACTTGTTGATTGTTTAAAAATGCTGAAAAAATGAATTCACAGACCGTGATCGGCAAAAGTAAGATGTTACCGTGGAATTTACGATTGTTAGGCTGGTACTGTAGTATTTGAATTAATTCAAACTTTTGTTTTTTTATTTCCTGCTCGAAAAATAAAAAATTTATTTGAAAAAAGAAAAGTCATTTACTGGAGTGCAATTTTTATATCTAATAACTAGGGCTCGAGGTCTATGTAACGATTTCTAATCATTTCCATTAATTTAAAAAAAAAAAAAACAAAAATGCACACGGGGAAAAATGTTGGCTTGAAACCTAGCAATCTTTATTCTGCTGTCAACCAAATTTGAAACAGGAAGTGAAGCATCCCAAAAGTTATTATGCTCTTGTAAATGATTATTATGCCGCATCACAATTATTATAATAATGTATGAAAGTAATTGTTACTAAAGTTTATCGATAAATTTCTCGCGTGTAGTAAGGATTGTGATACAGCGTATAATTTTTTGGATGCTTCACCTCCTGTTTCACGTTTGATCGACAGCATAATAAAAATTGGTAACTTTTGAGCCAACATTTTTCTTCATGCACCTGAAGATCGGAATGTTTCTCGCAGAACAAAAATAAAAAAATAAAATGATAAGTAAAAAATCTTCTGCATCTAAATTTCTGATATGTGTCGTATAAGTGCTAGTATGTCATCCGAAAATTTCAGCCACTCAATTATTCCCTAAGTCAACTTTAAGCAGTCAAATTACATAAATTTTTTTTTATTTCCGTTGCGCGAAAAGAGTTCCGATCTTCAGGTACATAAACAAAATTTAAAAAAAAACTTGTTTTAAATTTTTTTGAGACTTCAAAAACTCTTCACTTATTTTAAAATTTAGTTGGATACTCAAGTATAGATAATTTTTTTTAACTTCTATAAAATTAATTAGCGATTGACATCAAATAGAAATTTATATTCGCAAAAGTCAGTCACTAGTGAAGCTAAAAAAATTTTTCTTAAGATAATTTAGTTCACTATTAAAAATAAAACAATTTTCTGAATAACACGTTCTTTTTTAAGTATTTAAGTTTCAATTTAAAAAAAATAAAATTAGTTACATTATAAATGATATTTTGTAACACGCTGAGAGAGGCGTGAATCAAGTAGACATACTTAATATTGTTGCTAGCACTAAATCGCGCAATTCATGACACGAGACATGTCGCGCCCCATTCTATAAAGATCGTTTTTCTCTCCCCAGGACACTAAACGTTTTTCATCTTAAAATATTTCCATCTAAGTGTCGAATCATGACGAGCTTCTTTCTGGTTAATCTGTCGTCACTTTCATCTATAGCTAACCATTTTTTCTTCAATGGATTTTACGTGTGCACAAAAAGAACGAAAAAACAATACTAAAAGCAAAGTCCATGTGATTCAGTAAATTAAAAACAAAAGTAAGAGATTATATTAGTTGATCTTTCCTCGAAAGGTTGTATACGTAACATGTTACATGTCGAAACAATTGTTTAAGATAAAGTAACAAAGGAGATATCAAAAATAAGAAAACAAAGAAATAAAAATATTGTCGCCGATGGTAACACATGCTGGTCGGTAGCACGAGCCGCTGATGATTTTGTCGCGTCTTTTACCGTAAACAATAATAATCTTTTTCGATGAGTCTTTTGATAACGACGCGTAGAATATAGAAAGACAGAAACACAGATCGTGTACCATTGATCGTGACCGGATAGCTTTTAAAGAAAAATTTCTGATTTTGAAATAATCTTTTACACAACTTGTGTTTTATTTTCTTAATTTTCTGTTTTCTCAACTTTTCTAAATTTTCTTCATATACTAGTATCATCGATGAGTCTACACATATATACGATGATCAGATAATCTAAAATAACGTCCTCGTTGACTTTAGTGATCATCACCAATTCCTAGTACTACACAAGTTCCGACAAGGCAACTTCGGTTCTTAACATGATCGCTAGACTAAATTTTTTTACCAAAAAAAGTGCCGCGGGATATCGTAAAAAAATATCCAGGTACCTCTTCCCTAACTTCTCTCTGACATCTCGTTTTACTTTTTGAGAAATGCATTTTTTTTCCTTTCATCTATACCATTTGTCTCAATTTATTAGACGAACAAAAATTTTTTCTTTTTTTTTCGTTATTGAATTATCTCTATAAAGAATTGTTTTCTTATTTTTAAAAATAAAATTTTTTTTAGTTATTTTTATATGAGCAGGACGATGATCACCGATCGATCGATTAGTCGTTGCGTCGGACTGAAATTTGGTTTTTAAATTAAATATATTCGTTTATAGTTTATATACATAACTGTTTGTGAGATCACGATCAATATCTATTTTAGTTACGCCGTAGGGTAGAGAATGCTACTAATACACACTGTAGTGTGTGTGTCTTTTTAAAGGGGTCGTACTGGAGGTCAGACCGGATTCATTCGTTTTTCCGAGACGATCGTCATCATCATTATCATCCTCAGTCCTGATGATCGAGTCGCTTGGTATCGATCGCCAAGATACATAAATCCATTTCTAAAACATATTTACAACACGATCGTTTTTGTTCATAGTTTTTTATTTTTTTTAAACCTTTTGTATATATTTTATATCTACTCGTGTTTTATATCTGTCACTGGCGTTTACAAGAATATATATATATATATATATATATATATATATATATATATATATATATATATATATGCTAACAACAGTGTGACTGATGTGCCGTTCTTTCTTGTTCCATAGAATTGATTTTTTCCTTTTAAATCTTTTTTTGTTTCGATAAAACGCCAAAATGCATCCATTATTCACGTAAGCTTCTCGTTGCTCAACGCAATGACGAGACGCAAAACATGATACACAGAGTATTGGATGAGGCTTATCGTGATACCCTATCAGTAAAGATACTTTTACGTAAAGCCGGTTACGCACACGTGTCAACATTAGGAATAGACGTTGAATAATTTTATTTTGTCATTTTTTTTTTTAGTACTATCGTAAGAGCTACTTTGCATTTAGTTTGTGGACATGTCCTGTTGACAATTGTTCCGATAAGAGTCTCGTAAATATAAATGAGTCGAGAATAGTCTCTATTAGTAATTTTATTATTTCATTAAAAAAACGTTCTATTTCATTAAGTATGTGGAGCGCAAAGCGTTTAGTGCGTTGAACTCTTGCTTGAAAATTTTTCATTGATCTACTCTCAATAAATCGAATCTACATTTTAGATACTTACAGTTACATGATATAACAAACACATCAATAACTTTGAACGGTTAATTTTAATAAATACAGTGTAAAAAATTTGCATAATGAACGCGTATTAAATCCGGAATGAATGCGTATCGGATGAATGTTTATTTATTTAATCACCTTGGAGTGAAATTGACTCCGAAGGATTCAATTTGACATTAAAACTCCGGTTTGGAGTGAAATTCGCTTCTAAAAGGAGTTTATTTTAATGAGATCACTCCGAAATCACTCCGGTTAAAAGACAGACTCCTTATTTACTCCGTATACAGACTGATTTTTCTTAAACTCCGGAATTCCGACTGACAGAGTGAATTTGGATTGAAATGTAATCCGTAATCACTCCCGATTTATTACAGTATATAAAGTTTCAACGAAACATTAAATCGTAGACAGAAAAAAAGGATTTCTCGGCTGAAAAAAATTTTTTTGCGCTTCAAATAAATTTTCGTTTTCAATTCGTAATGAAAAAAATTTCTCAGGGCAAGTAAAAATTTTTTTAAAGCGAGCAAAAATTATTTGCACCAAGAAATTATTTTTTTCTGTGTAGTAATTATTATAATTTTATAATGTTTTCATATTTTTATTAATTTCGGATTAACTTCTAGTAACTCAGTAAATAGTGGCAATAAACAATTAGAAAAACATTTCGAAATAAAACCAGTTGAAAAAAACCTAGTTTTTTTCATTTCGCGTGATTAATGTTCTTATTATTCTTTTTTAAAACGTCAATCGATATATGTATGCTTTGAAATAATATAGCAATTTTTTATTAATGTCGCAGTTTTTAATTATTAACAAAGGTCGTATGCATTAAATATAAAGCATAAATTAAAATTTTATTTACTTATTCATTAGCAACATGATAATAATTGTGATTAATTGTCAGATATAAACTCGCGTACATTTTATACAGAAATTTTTAATGCAACGAGTTGGAATATTTCATAAAATTATGAATTACTGGAAGGAAGAGAACTTATACGGAATTGCACAACAATAATGAGATACGTTGCTACTGTAGAGCTGATCTAGTAAAACCAATAGAAAAAAAAATCATTAATATATAAAGTTTAAGAATAAAAAATAAAAATTAAACTTCACTTACGATTGTTATAAGCGTACGGTCTAGTGGCATAATATCACAGGCACTGAATTTAATCTTCAAATGTGAGATGGCATTAGAAAACTGAATTAACTGTAAATAAAAAATTGATTATAATCTTGCTTTTACTTATAATTAATCAATATTTTTGCATAAAAGAGTTTACTGACTTGTTTTTTCATGTTTTGATTCGTAAAAGATCGCAGCATAAGTAAATTTATAAGTTTAACTGTTTTTTTGCTCTGAAAAATTCCGACATAAACATTAAAAAGTATTTATTTAGTGAAAATAAAGTCATCGGATTAAATAGTTTTACCTCATCCATTATTTTTGTGACATTAGATGTCAAGACCATAACTAAAAAAATGGCCCGTGAGACAAGTATTACACTCAAATATGTCCCTTCGGAAACTGATATAAAACTAATCAGCACCAAAATTATGAAGTATAATAAAAATATACCTTCGGCACAGAGAAACAAAATAGTTATTAGAATAGGTAATCCATAAATATTGTTAAGAGCATCACATAGGTCACATAATTCTATGTATGCATGAAAAATATTATCCATACTATAAAAAGTTGACTCCGGTATTACTGATGTTTCTATAACATAAGATGTTTGTGCTCGATCTGTTCTAATTTTCATAGTATAAAATTCTGCAATAGTTGTATTAATCTTTTCAAATCGTTTAGTTATCATATTTATCAACATTACGTATTGCACTATTACTCCACTACTAGCGAAACTGTCAAAAACTTGATCTAATATGGTTATTAATGGATACTGTTGCATTTGAGATATCTCGAAGCTACCAAATATAAAAAAATTTAAAACAAATGTTAAATAAATGTGATAGTCACATTCCGTTTCATTATCATTCCATTTCTTCAACTTCTCATCCACATCCGCGAGCCGATTAATAATATTTATCATAAATTTTTGCCGAATTATAAAAATCAGTAGTGTTAAATTTAGAAATAATGATAAAATAATGAAAATATTTTTGGATAATGTTTCATTATTTTCCGATTCAATAGTTGCCGCAATATAATTTAAGTAATGAATCAACAGATTAATTATGACGTATAAAATATTATAAAGTGATCCAAAGTATGAATAATTACATATTTTATTTTTAACACTATTAATTTTTCGATTTTTAAAAATAATTTACAAGTCCATGGTGACAATCCAATTAATTTAAACCAAAAATATTGAATAATCATGAAATATCGGTCAACTGCTGATTTAAAATGATTGAAATTCGATTTTCGCTTCGAATTGTTGATGTTTAATAGTTCCATTATTGAATATGTATTTTCATACATACTATGGCAATCAACATGTTCACTTTATAGATTCGCAATTCTGAATGTTAAGTATTTCACCAAAGGTTTGCGATTAAATACGCAAGTTCTACTCTAAAGTCTCTATAAAGAGCGCAGTTTTTTTTCATTTGTTTCATTATATTGATAATATGATGAGCAAAAGATATGACTCGAGTAAAAAGTTTAAATTAATCATCAGATTAATGATAAAAGATTATCTTGTCTGTATGTCTGTTTTTTTCAGCTCAGGGATATTGATGTTACAATTGACTTAGAAGTAAATAATAAATATTAATACCATTTTAATAAACATCTAATTTTGATAAATAATTAAATCGCAATGAATATGATAATTTTCAATTGTTTTTTATTTATTTATAAATTTCGAATTGATTTCGGCTAATTCTAGAAACGGTCACAGTAAACAACTAATAAAATCCGTGGTAATTAAATATATTTTGAAAAATTGATTTTTTTTATTTCGCTGTAAAATTGTACAATAATTTCGTTACTAATATCCAATAGAACTTTTAATTACTATTAACATCGACCATAGTAATTAAATAAAAATCAAAAGTTCTTCTACTTGTACTTTTTTATTTATCAGCAACACAATCACCATTTTTGTGATACAATAATAATAATATTTTTGATTAATTGCCAGATATAAACTCACGGACATTTAGTAGGGGAGAGTGGGGTCAATTGAACCAAAAATACTTTGAAATTTTTTTTTTATATGAATAAAAGCAAAATGATAACTTTTTTTTTTACAAAATTATAAGTTATTATACAGGCTATCATTTCTCACAAGCACACAACTTAACAAATGATGAAAATTTTCAATAAATACGAAATTGTACAACTGCATCAAATGGTTCAATCGTCCCCTTTGCGGGGGCAATTGAACCACTACTCGGGGACAATTGAACCATGAGTATTAGAACCACAAATGAATGACTTTAATGAATATTTTACTATTCATTACAGCTTAAAACTAAAATTACAACACTTCTAATCATATTTATTATTTTTTTTAGTATTATATGTTATAACAATCACTTTTAAACCTTCTGTCAGTATAATTATTTTTTTTCTTGGTTAGTTTAGCTTGTTTTCACATTCTGTCAAGATGCGCGCGCATGTCTGATGCTCACAGTGTGATTCGTGTGGTTCAACCGTCCCCGAGAGTACTGGTTCAATTGACCCCATATGATTTTATTGAAATAATTAGTTTAAAAAAAAATATTCAACAACTATTTTACTAGAAGTAAATCTAGAAATTTATGACTAATATATGTAAGAAGATATTACAAAAAAAATTTTAAGATTTCATTTGAAAATTAAAAAATTATTAAACAATTTACTAAGAGCTGAAATCAAGGTTTAGATACCTAAAAATACAAAAACTTGAATTTTTTAAAATTAAATCATCATATTGGTTCGAAATTTTGATCAGACTAAGGTTTAGTGTATTAAAATATAATTCCAAGAGGGCGATTCATTTTTATATTTTTTTCGATTTTTTAAGCTTACTGGTTCAATTGACCCCACTCTCCCCTACATAAATTTTTGATAGTAAACAAACACATTCTTGTACATATTCTACAACATTACTTATTAATTAATTAGGAGGTGAGCTTATTCGGAATTGTACAGCAATTATGAGATACGTTGCAGTTGTAGAACTAATCTAAAAATATCAATAGGAATAAAAATAGTATTTAATATGAGGTAAAAGACTTAATACTTGATCAGAGACTAGTACCCGGCCAGTCCATCTATTTGTAGATCTATATTTACTAAATTTTATTAAATATAAATATACAAATACATGGAGTGATCGGGTATTAGGTCTTTTACCTTAATATAATAGTGAATAAAAAAAAAGTTCTACTTACTATTGCTATAAGCGTATGATCTAATGGCATGATGTCACAAGCAGTAAATTCCAGCTTTAAATGCGAAATAACACTCGAAAACTTATCTAACTGAATAGTAAATTAAATCTAATCTCGATTAAACTTATAATTAAAAATAGCATTATAAAAAATAGTTTTCTTACTTTTTTCTTGTTTTTATTATTTGTGAAAGCTCGCAGCTTAAGTAGATTTGCTAATTTGATTGTTTCTTTATTCTGAAAAAAAAATTGGGTGCACAAGTTAGTAAGATTTATTGGATAAAAATATATGTATGTTTTTATATAGCTCTACCTGTTTCATTGTTTTTGTAACAGTAGAAGTCAAGACCATAATTAAAAAAATGATCCATGATACAAGTGTAATATACAAATATGTCTCATCAGTAACTTTTAAAAAACTCATCAAAACCAAAATTATGAAATATAACATAAATACCATTCCGGCACTGAGAAATAAAATAACTATCATAATAGGTAATCCATAAAGATTTTTTAGATCATCACATATATCGCATAATTCGATGTATGCGTTTATAACATTGTCCATGTTATTGAAAACAGGTTCAGATAATACTGATGTTTCTATAACACAACATACTTGTTCTTGATCTTCACGTACTCTCATATTATCCCACTCTAAAATAGTTGAATGAATTCTTTCAAATCGTTTAGTGATCATATGAAGAAACAATGTGTACTGTATTATTACTCCGCTACTGACAAAACTCCATAAAATTTGTTCGAGTATTAATGTTAATGGGTCTTGATACATTTCAACTATTACTAAACTACCGAATATTAAAAAATTAGAAAAAAAAATTAAATACATCATGTAACATAATCCTGTTTCATATTCAACAAATTTTCTTAATTTTTTGTTAAAATTTTCAAATCGATTAATAATACTTATTATAGATTTTTGACGAATAATAAAAATCAATGGAATTACATTTGCACATAGTGATAAAATAAGTAAAATTTTTTTATTTAATGACGCTGATATCGCGTTTTGAAATTCTAATTCTATTGATGATTCATCTTCACTAAAATAGTTTATGAAATTTATTAAACAATTATTTATGAAAAATAAAATATTATAGCAGGATCCAGCGCATGAATAATTGTATATGTCATTCTTATCACTAGTTGTTTTTCGACTTTTGCATGACATTATAGAAGTGTCCATTGCCCATGGCGACAAACCAATTACTTTAAACCAAACATGTTGAATAAACATAAAACGTCGGTAACTCACTAAACTGTGTCGTTTAAAATTTGATTTATGTTTCAAATTGCCAAAATTTGATAATTCCATTATTAGATTAATATTTTCTTAAATAAAATTACAGTACACAGTACTTACTTTTGTCGTAAAAATGAAAACGAAATTTTCGAAATATTCGTGTAAGATCCGTGTGAAAATATTAATGTAGCAGAAAAAATTTCAAATAAATTTCTTATGTAAGATGACATCTATGCCGAAACATAATCATATATCTGAATATATTTATGCTCAAAGAAAATAAATGTCACATATACGTTACGTAAATCTCCAGATTTTTATATATATGTATATTTCTTCTCAGAAAGCTGAAACTTATTAACTGATAGTAGTAAAATATCAAAGCGAAAATTTTAGATTAATGAGAAACCTTGCAAATGGTCACATTAAATAAAGTTGCTTTCAAGGCGTGCAATAAAAAAAAATAATTAAACCTGTGAAGTATAGTCGATTTAAAGATCTACTTTATTCTGTATTACGTGGTTACTGTTCGTTTTGCTTATTTCAAACGTAGATTGACTGCCTATGCTTTAAAATCATGCAATATTTTTTTATTAATATATAAACTTGAATTATTAACACATCGGTCATACATATTATATATAAAGCATAAGCTAGGCTTTTATTTATTTATAAGCAATACATTTTTTTTTGTAATATAATAATAATAATATATAAACATGCCTTTATTTTATACAGAAATCTGTTAATGTAAGTTAACACACACTGTAAAAAATAATTTGAAAATTACAATACAAAAGGTATTGAATTTTCATAACTAGATATTTGAATTGTATTTTCAATAAAAAAAGCTTCAAATTTAATGTACGTAATTTAATAATCAAGCTGGTATTTAAAATTTAGAAAAAAATATGAATTTTAATAAACGTACTTAAAATTTATACTTATTCTTTAAATTTTCAAAGCAAGCATTGAAAATTCTAAGACACATTGGATTTTAATAATTCCATTTGAAATTTCATAATATTTATTTGAAAATTCAAATACTTGTATATGAAATTTTTGCGCGTGACGTGCTGCGCGTTCAGTAATCAAGGATTGTGTTTTAATACTAATTAGTTAAATATATAATAAATTTGAGTAATGTGAGCGGTGTACATCAGACTTTATTGTTGTAAAGTTTTTATTTCCTCGATAATATAAAGTAAATAAAACTTGTGACTGAACTGAACAGCATTGACAGTATATGTACTGTATACAGTATTAAATGTGATATAGCATAATGCTAATAAACATAATATAGTTTTATAGTGATTTAAATATTAAAATGTGATTTAACTCTAAAATATTTATTTAACTTCTACTTTTTTAAATGTTTAAGAAAAAAATATAATTACCCGCTATATTAAATTATATTATAACAATGGTTAATAAAAAAAAAAATTTATAATGTTGTTTATAAGAAATTGATGATAGCTTACAAAATTTTGAAGTTTTGTCAATAAACATTTTGTTACTTAACATACCTAATAGTCTTTAATTTCCATGTAACCATACACTGTTAAAAAAATTGTTTGAATTTTTAAAACATTGTATATAACGCAATAAACACATACAATTGTGTTTGAAATTTCATTGTAACGATCGTATAAAATTTAAAATACTCGCTTTTGAATTTTCAAATAAACGCTTCAGATTTTCATATACATCTATATGGAAATTAAAAAGAGAGTATTTGAAAATTAAATGAAAGATATTTGAATATTAAAAAAATTGTATTTGAAAATTCAAAACGAAGTATTTGAAAATCCAAAGCGTTGATTTGAAAATTCAAAAGCATGTATTTTAAATTCTATATGAAATTAGTAATGAAATTTCAAGCACAAATGTATGTGTTTATTGCGTTATATACAATGTTTTGAAAATTCAAACAATTTTTTTAACAGTGCACTTACATATGTGACGAAATACTTAATAAAATTATTAATTATACTTAATGGAGAGGGTAAATTTATATGGCATTGATTGCAATAATAAGATATGTTGCGATCGTGAAAGTGATTCAAAAAAATTGATAGGAACAAAATAGTAGTTTATCTATCGAGTGCGAGCGTCTTAGACTCGATTGTACTAGATTAATACATTAGTTTTTGTGACAGATATTTGAAATTTACTACATTTAGTGCCAATAAATGGCAGGTTATAAATCCGCGTCTATTTATTTGGTAATATTGTTTTGAGTATTTATTGAAAATTAGAGAAAAGTCCGTAAGTGGACAAATTAAAATGATGATAAATTTTGTCACAAGATGGCTCGTTAAGTTACTTCGATATTTTTTGGTCGTTTGCTATCACACATGTAACCAAAAAATAATTTTTAATCCGATGATGACGTCACTACTAGAGCGATTAGGTATCTTTTTTACCAGCTGTATCTTATCTAATATTTTTAGCTGCCGGCTATAGGCGCTAAATGTCGTAGATTTCAAGTATCTGTCACAAAAAAATATTTTTGAATTTAGTTTGATGGTATAAAAAAACAAACTTTACTCACTGTCTTAAAAAGTATACGATCTAGTGGAATAATATCGCAGGCAGTAAATTTAACTTGAACGCGTTTAACGAGATCACACGAAAAAATTTTGTTCATATTAATGTTTATTAGTCCTATTTAATAAAGGGAGTTATACTTTCTTAAAAAGACGTAATACACTGCCGTGATGACTTTATTAGCGACGCGATTATGATTAAAATTTTTTCAATGCATTATCTAGGTTTTACAGTATTGCGTGATTGTTTTTTCTCATTTGTTTCATTACATTTTTAATTTGATAAATGGACGATATGACGAGTGAGGACTTTCTCTTCTATAAATTAGATCATTGTTTATAATACATTTCTTCTATTCATTTCTTCTGTATTAAAAAAAAAAAAATTAATTTCAATTTACAATTTTTTAAAACTATAAAAGAAAACGAAAAAATAACAATTGCGATTGATTGTCAGAAATAAAATCATCGACGTAAATAGAAATTTGTGCTTGTGAATAAATATTACACTTGCACATATGTTAAAATACTTTATGAAAATATAAATTAATTAACCAGCAGTTGAATCCATACGGAATTGTACAGCAATTACGAGATACGTTACGATTGTAGAAGTGATCTGAAAAACCCGATAGGAAATAAAGTTGTTTTTAATGTAGTTTAATGAACTAAAAATACATTTTTACTTACGATTGCTAAAAGCGAACGATCTAGTGGCATAATATTGCAAGCCGTAAACTGAACCTTCAAGTGCCCGATTGCACTTGAAAACTGAGCTAACTGTACATAACAAATCAATTGCAACTCCAATTTCAGTTATTATAAATTTAGTATCCCAATTAAAAATTTACTTACTTGTTCCTTGATTTTATGATTTCTGACAGGGCGCAGCATAAGTAAATTTACAAGCTTAACTGTTTTTTGACTCTGAAATAAATAAATGCAGTTCAGAAATTAACTTTTTTAGTCACAATTGTGGCAAATTCAGCAGGGAGACGTTTTTTTTTTATTTCTGGATTGTTTTAATTCTTTCAGCCACTTTTTCATATACATGCTCTACAAACGAAACTATTCCTGGACTATAATAAGTAGAAAAAATATTCTGTTGCGTTAATCTTGAAGACGGTGGTTAGTTTTCTAACCACTTGGCAGAAAGAGTTAAAAAAATTCTTTTAAGAAAAATTGATAACTATTATTAAATATTTTCACCTGTTCCATTGTTTTCGTGACACTAGAAGTCAGCGCTATCAGTGAAAAAGTGATCCAAGATACAAGCGTTAGATTCATGTATACCTGATTAGAAAATGGCATTATGCCAATCAAAACTAAGATTATGAAGTACAAAATAAAAACACCTCCCGCACTGAGGAACAATATTATTACTAAAACAGGAAATCCATAGAAATTTTGAAGATTATCGCATATTTCACACACTTCAAAATAAGCATATATTATATCGTTGATATCATAAAGAATTAATTGTTCGTATGATAATGGTGTTTGAATTGTTGATAATGTATGTATTCGAGCCACATCAATTCTAGTATTATAGACGTTTGAAATTAACGAATTAATATTTTCAAATCGTTCAGCAGTCAAGTTTAAAAGTATTGTGTATTGTATCACTACACCACTACTGATAATAGAGTATGAAATTTGAATAAATAGTACAGTAAATGAAAAATCATATATTTGCAGTATAAATAGGCCATTGAATAGTACAAAGTTAACAATAAATGTAAAATAATTAGTGTAATCACTATTCTTTCTATAATTATCACATTTTTTCAATTTCTCATCGACAATTTCAAATCGATTAATAATACTTATCATAGATTTTTGACGAATAATAAAAACTAATGGAATCATATTTATAATAAGTGGTAAAATAAATGAAATCTTTTCTCTCAATGTTGATGGCAATGCTTCTTCAGTGTCAAATGGTTTATATGCTTTATTAATTAAAAAATGAAAATTTAAGGAAACATTAAATGTGAAAAATAAAATATTATAACATGTTCCAGCATATGAAAAATTGCATTTGTTATATTTTTTGAAGTTAATTTGATTAGAGTTACGTTTATCTATTGACCAGGGTGCTAATCCGATTATTTTGAAACAAATATGCTGAATTAACATAAAATATCCGCGAGACAGTGAATTGATATGGCTTCGATTTGACTTTTTGTTTAACATATTGAGATTTTTTACTCCTGTTTAATTAAGAAGGTTTTATTTTATTGAAAAAATGTAACAGCCTACCGTGTTGGCTTTAATAGTGACGCGATTATAACTAAAGCGCTTTTCAATGCATTACTTAACTTCAGTAGTATTGCGTGATTATTTTTTTTCATTTGTTCTACAACACGTTGATAATTTGATTAATGGGCGATATGACTCGACTAGAGACTTTAACAAATTAGATAATTATTTATAATACTATGATGTACTATTTATGCCATTTGACCTCCTTTGTAATTCAGTACAATTAATATATAAATAATTTTAGAAGCAATTAATATTAATTTAACTTATTATCTTTTTTTAATAACGGAGAAAGTGATGAATTATTTATAAAATAAAAGTTTCAATTATTTAACTCGAAATTCAAAAAAAAAATTCGTTATTTGAAAGTCTAGCTTTTTTTTCGTTTCTTAAAAGTATTTTTAGATTATCCATTTTATTTTGGATACTTTTTTTTGCTCCAAAACCTAAAAAAAAAAAACAGTGAATGCAAAAAATTTTTTCAACCAGAAAATTCTATAGTGGCTGATTTTTCCCTACTTGAATGAAAATAACTTTTTTTTTAGTTACTCATTTTGTCCTAGTTTACTTAAAAATAAAATCTTGTTTTTTTACGAGTTAACAAGAAAGTCAAAGGCTCAAAAAATTAAGGAAATCATGTTTTACACAGCTTCTGTAGTTTAAACAAAATCTTAAATGTAATCAGCTGTATATTATTTAACCGTTTTTGTTTTTTTTTTTCGGCACGTCGTATCTCGACGACGTATTCCGACGTGTATCTGACCCACAATCTTAAGTGCGTGCAACCCTTGGACATTAGAAGAAGAGATACATAATTCTCACCGAAAAAAGAGCATCTTTTAGAGACAGCTTTTATCTTTTTACACCTGAAAAAAAAATCAAAATTCATTCCCACCGTGAACAAAAAATAAAAAACGAAACGATAGCACATGTTGTAAAAGAAATACTAAAAATTCAATATTATAAATTGAACCTGTTATACTTTATTGTTATAAAGATAGAATTCTCTGAGATTCCGGAGCTGTTCATCTGGAAGAAACCACCTTACAAGTGGCTATGTATAATAGACTATTATGATTTATTCTTGCGAACAATCATAAACTGATGCGCGAACGAGAACTAAACAGAGAAAAAAAAATGTTCACAGTTGGAAAATAGAAAGTGTGTCGAAATAATAAAAGCGTCGTTAGTTGAATTACAATAGCCATAGTCATAACACTCACACGTACCCTCTTATATATCATATATATATATACAGAGTTCGAGTGGTTTTTCGAAGATCTAAAAAGTTGCATCGACTTTTTGACGACTGAAACACCATCCGAGGGATAGAAAAAAAATATCATCTATATAATAATAACACATATATGAAATATTATATATATATAGAAAAAAAATGCACGCATGGATTCACTTGAGGGTGGACTTGGGTATAAAAAACGTAAAAAGTAAAGCGGAGATCCCGGGTCATAAATTGTCGAGTTTAGGTATTTAAGCGATAGATCATATTTTTAAACAAAAGTCCGTGTGAGATTGGTGGACAAGAGAGGGACCAACAGTGAGTGAGACAGCACTATGGAGATGGGCATAAGAGAGTAAAAAATATAAAATGTGTACGAGGTTTATGACACGCCCTCTTTTACACACACCGGGAAACCCCATAAATCCTTCAAACTGCGGACTATGTTATACTATTTTCTAATATTTTGATTTATGCCGCTTTCACTGGTCTAATTTGAAGACCTACTACACCTCTGTTACAAATACAACCACTACGACAACAAAAACCAGCCAACTATCGTGTGGAGTAGTCTCGGCCACCCCGAATATTTTCATCCTATTTGCGTATTTAGGGATGAAATTTGTACTCTGGGACAAAGAAAATTTTGACTGCGGTGTCTCTCGAGTTTCTGTCAAAGAACGTTTAGTTACACAATGAGGTATCGGTGTCATTTGTGGCTTTTAAAAAAACATTGACTAGAACATGGACATAATATTTTTGTGATAGTTTCGGTCCAACAACGAGGGTGGTTTCGCTTACTAATATTTTAACTTATGTAGAGTCCACTCAAATATTAAATATAGAAAGACGTCTTGGGGTTTTTTTCTTCTTTTTTTGAAAAACTCACCGTCATTTGCTCTTAATAGTTACAATAAAAGGTTCTTTAAATTGCAACAACAAAGCTTGTGTTGATTACTTTTATCTTTTTCTTTAAATTATTCAAATATATTCAGATTTTTTTGTCCGGCGCCTAGAATTGAATTTTTACAATAGATAGCAACTTATTAACGACACCAGACTAAAGTGTGTAATTAGTGTTTAAAAAAAAGTTTGTTTTATGACAATTACTGGTAATATATTAAGAGAAGGAGGGACTATTTGTAAGTCATGGTTATATATTTGTATTGTACAAAGATTGAAGAGGGAGTTTTATTATTTCAGTAGGATTTAGACATCAAATTTTTTTTCTTATACTTTAGTGTATACGCAATGTCAAAAGACAGATGAAGTTGCCGAAGGGGCTAGAGATAAATAAAAAAAAGAATCACTTCCTCGCAAAACTTCCGGCGGCGGGGTCCGCGTGTGCTTATATCACCCATTGTCCTCGAGTACGTCTAATGATTCGTTCTGATCCGGTGCCTAGCTGAATAAGGGGACTACGTAGAGCACCATTCTGTACATTTTGGCTTCCTGACAGACCAGTGTCTCTTCGTCTTCTCCTAGCTGTTGTTGTCGTGCACGGTGTTGGTGGCTGTTATTGCCGCTGTTGTTGTTCAGTAAAATGTCCTCCTCGACTATAGTCTAATGCATAGTCTATATATATCTATATATATATATATATATATATACATATAGACGCAGAACTAAGGGCTGTACGCGTGTATGCTAGTTGTAGATGGAGATGTAGTAATAGTGATGTAGAGGAGTTTGAGAGACCACGTTGTCGTCCTAGACGGATAGATTTAGCACGACGGAAGGGGGTAATGGCTTAGTAATACGTCGAGGGTAACACACGTCCAGCGGAAACGACTCAATCTCTATATACCTACTCAGTGTGGCAGTAGCGCAAGCGTATAGATTCGCTACCATTCACCCTTATTTATTGTCCTCAGCATGACCAAGCTATCTATAAATGCATATATACATCTTATTTTTGCTAATTCACGAGCATTAATAAATAAAAAAAAATATTTTATTTTTTTTGTCCTGTCAAAAATATTATTGTTGAGGTAAACCAAGGTATTAAGTGATTGTCATGGGTCGTATTGCCTTGAGGGATACTTGAATTCAATTCTTAATCATACCGATTGTCAACGATTCAATTGTTTAGATATAACCTCAGGCTGTCTTAGCTCTACATCTGCTCAATTATTTTTTTTCAGCTCGACTCTGTCTCTCGGTGGAAAAAAATAGTTTAGAAAAAAAAATTCAATTTGAAGACGATAAAAAATCTATTTTGAAAATTAACGGTATAAACTAATATACTATCAACTATCATTAACGTATCATCAATATTTTTGGTCAGAAATACGTTTGAGTAGACACATTTATTCTCGTTAGACAGTTGAGTCTAAAAAATGATGATCCACCAGTCAAAATATAAGAAAATATTAAAAGCCTTTTTTAATCATACGCATCAATTTTAAAATAAACTAGCGTAATAAATTATTTAATTAGTGAACGTATTTAATAAACGCTTTCGTGCATTCTTGAGTCCATTTTAGGATGAGTTTTTAACTGCCGGTCCATAGTGATACAAACATATTAGATGTAATACAGTGTGTCGGTTTTAGAGGATAAGAAGAGAAAGCTGTAGAATAATATTTTAGTAAGAAGAAGGTGTATGATAAAAAGTATAATACGAAGGGAAGATAATGCATTGGGGTCTCTCGTCGGGCCTTGTTTGTAATGGGTTGAACAAGGGTGCTAGAAGCCAGTGGGGGCTCGGGCCCCCCTAAGGTGTGGGTCTTATAGGGCACCGTCGGCCATCGGCAGTGTTAAACCGCGGGTTGTCTCGCCGTGTGTGCTCTCTAGTGTTTACTCATAAGCCGCGTTTGGTATTTAGGGATAACAAGAAGGCCACTTCATCATATATAGGTACATATAATATAAATAAGCATTATAATAATAAATATATTTGAGAAGACGAAAAATGTTTGTTGTAAACAAGTCTAATCTTTCTTACTCATTATTTTATATCATAACCCGCCTACTTATGTTTGAAATTTTAAATTGTCGTGAAACTGTTGAGAATTTTTTAATTTATGTCTATATAATTTTTTATTTGTAACGTTTGTTATTACGTAATTTAAAAAATAAATTAATAATTAATGTTTATTATAATTAGTTAATAATAAAATATATTTTATTAGGATTTAATATGAATATTCATTTGAAAAATTTGTGTGAGATAAATTTTTGATTCGACGCGCTTGCTTTTAAAAGTCTAGACAAATTATGCAAGAAAATTATAAAATAAAAGAAATCACGAACGCTGGCAGTTTATTATTTTTTATCGCAAGTTTGATGAAAGAATATGTATGTAGTAAAAGAAAAAAGTAATAAAAATAGATGTCGTAAGGCTGCGGCGTTTTTATTCTCTTTGTAAATTCAAAACGTATCGATTATTGTTGGGGCGTTTTGTGAATGATTTCGATCGACGCGCGATCTAGGATAATAAAATACCTAAAAAATTGGTTGACTTAATGTCAGGTAGCAAGCGACGAAAGGTCAAACGATTGATCGAAACGAAAGATCGAACGGATTTTAAATGTACGCATTATCAAGTCAAATGTTGGGAGTGTGGAGTTGAGAAAACATGAATTGTGTTCAGTAGTCGCGCATCCGATTGATAAAAATCTTGAGATTCGTTTTTTCAAATACTTTTTTTTTATTTTCGTTTAGATCGAAGAAATAATTCACTTCATTTTTTTTAACTGCACCTAATTTTATGTTTTATGTATTTTTTCTTGTTAATTTATTTACATCGTGGCAGGTATATTTTTAACAGACATTTATATAAATGTCCTTACAGATTAACGGAGTAATATATCGACCAGTCAACTAGTCTTCGTGGACATCAATATTATAAAAATATGTCAGAATTACTGCTTGCATAATATCCTCACTAAAATCCTATATGTATTTATATATTTTCTTTGGGGTACGCTAGATTTTTTTTCCCCACGTCCGCTGACACATCAACGGGAATCAATTCACGTAGATTATCTTTATCGATTGTATGTGTGTATCAGTAGGGTCGTCTCTGAATGATCCGTGACGGATGGATAGGAAATATTTAATGTATATATAGTTAAGAGTTGCCGCTTCATGCTTAACATTAACGACATTTTGTTGTGACATAATAGTGGCTGTTTTGTCTTTACTGTTAAAAAATTCAAAAATATCCAGTGATAAAATTGACACCAGAATTTTTTTCCGAACTGATTGTTAACAAGAGTTGAAATTTTTTGTGTTTTTGTTCTTTTTTTTTTATTGAATAAATTATCGAGAGTTATAATAAAAAAAAATGACGAAATCTAACGACGAAAAAATAAAACAATATAAGAACGAACGGAAGTGTGTGTGTGACGGGGTCATAAGTATCATATTGACTGCGTCGTCTTCCTGTTGGTATGATCATGAGGTCAAAATCTTGTACTTCATGTATGTGTGTTTGTGAGTATAAAGACATGAGGAGGATCGTGTGAGTGGATATACAAACAAGTCAAGAGTTCGTTCGACGTGAACTCGTTGCATATTGAAGCAGGAAGCATGGGAATGGCGCGAGCCGATATGAGACTGGATTTCTGTTGGTTTGTCCAGCGACCAGTACTGAGAGGTTATCTTGGTGTCTGTAGTTGGAACGACGAACAAGAGTTAAGCTGAATAGCTGGAATAAAGAGAAAAGCAGCTACTAGTAGGTATCAGTATCTTCAGTAGTGTAGTGTTGGCAGTATAGACAATAGAGAGCAGTAGCAGTAGCAGTAATAGCAGCACCAGGATCAAGGATCCTTGAGGAATAAGACGAAAAGGAAAATAAGAAATGGAGAAAATAAGACTAGTCTTGTCCAGCTGCTGGAGGTCCCGTGGCCATATCCAAATGAAATTCAATCTTTGACTCGTGGAATTTGCATATTTTCCCCCGGCTCGGAAGCGAACCGACTGTCAACGCATAAACACGGCATTAGCATAAAAGGACTCGGCTGAGTTTTGTAGGCGAGAGAATCGATCCACGGGTTTATATACGTGTCGACGATGGGACAACTGAGAAAATTCAAGACTCTATACTGCTCTGCATACTTTTTTTAGATTTAAGGCTCAAGACTTTGCTCAAGACGTGAAGGGATGGCGCCCTGATCTTAACTTTTTTTTTTTTTATTTATACTATTTCGAGTGTTACAAGTTTCGGAGCAATGGATACAGGATAAAAAGATGAAAACGGCTTAAAAAGGCGGAGATAAAAATACTCATCATCTATTATTATGACAAGGGATGATGAACACGTGATAGTTGCTCACGATTACGACAACGAGAATGACTGATTTCATCTACCTAAGATCACCGATTTTTCATCTCTTAGTTTAAAAAAGTTTAGACTACTTTTGACAAGTCACTGGTGGAATGTTACCAACTACAACTTAACTAATGTCTTATAGTAGAACTAGATTTTTTACTCTGATTTTTTAGCTTATAAATGGCTAAAAAATATTTAATTTACTTTTGTAAATATTTTTTTACCTTCAAAGTTTTTAAAATAAAATTTTTTATTGTACATACATATATATATATATATATATATATATATATATATATATATATATATATATATATATAAAGAGAAGCATTGTAGGAAGATTATTTTTTTAGTGAGAAAAACGTGGTCGTGGTCGTGATATCCCGAAGGCTCGCAGGAGACTGACGCATCATCAGCAGGAACAAGGATAATAACCAATTATTTTCGAGTATATAATTAGAAAATTACTGAGTGAGGTACCAACCTACCAAGTGGATACTATATACACTAGTGTAAGAGAAAAAAATAAAAATGAGATAAAGATGCTCTGGGTCTCGTGCTTCAATTCATCCCACCGTGTTCTACATTCCCTTCCTGATGCACAATACCATACTTTTATTTTTTTTTAATATTGCATCATCAGCTGATTTAATAAATGACAGACGTTTACTTAATACCCACCTTGTCAGATTGTTTTTCCAACCACTTTTCGTAAATTAATGATATTAATCAGGATAAAAAAATCTAAACAAAACGCAATAGAAAAAGTTGAAAGATAATGTGCAATGTAATAAATTTATAGCAGGATATTGACTGGGTAAACTATTAATCACATGTGCACGACGACAGTTTATCAGATGGTTTCGAAATGGAAAACAATTGATTGAAAAACATATGCGGGTATGTTGGCTCGGGAATAAACCACTGTCGAACCAATTACCTTACATCTACTTTACATGTATAGCAATTTTTTTTTATTATTTTTATTTCAAATATAATTTTTTTCGGGCGTATTTTATTTATCATTAAATGATCGGGTAACTTTACCTTGTCAGTCACTTCTTGACAGTTTAAAGTATTAGTCGCGCGGAAAATATAAAAAATACATATTGATACGTAAATTAATAGGTTCGTACGTTGAAGGCGGTTATTATGTAAGTGTGTATAATTCTAATAGTCGTCGACGATGACATTGTAATACTTTGTCAGTGGTTTTTAAATCTGACAGTCTATTAATCATCATTTATAATTTTTTATATTTATTTATCCAACATGTTTCATTTAAATGTCATTTAACATCAATCATTTATTATCAATTAGCAATAGATATAAAAATCAAAAAAGTTCATAAAATCAATTTTAATTAATTTTTTTTTCACGTTATACTTATGGATAATATTGTTTTTGGATAATTTTTGTTAAGTAATCGGAAGTGCCGGGAGTTTACGAGCCAAAAGAATCGAGTTACCTCCGGAATTGACGTTAAGAAGAGAGCCTGGGATTTTTCGTTGGCGTTCGGAGCCCCAAAGAAAAACGAAAAAAAATTTGAATATATATATGTTGGTATATAGATGTAAGAGACGTAGATATAGAGTATGTAGTGTTAGTAAATATGAGAGAGGCGTTTGGGGCCCGAAAACTCCACGTACGTGCGTGACGTCAATATGTCGGGAGTAATAAGATGGCCGGCGATAAAGTGGTGGGTGTAGATACAAGATAACAATCAGGCTGCAGTAGCTCCTGGCAATCTCGTGATTACAGGCTTAGCCCCACGAGTATCCCTATACACCCTCCGTTACTCTCCTCATCAGTCCTCACTATACACAGTCTTTTCTTATACCTTATACTCTTTTTCATCGCCGTCTTTTTACGATATATATATTACTTTTATATATACATATAGTTTTCTATACTCTATAACAGACTCACTCATTAAAAAAAAAAAAAAAAAACGAAAACTGATTTTTATTTAGTTTTATTACAGTTTGTCCCCCTTACGATTTTCGTGCATAGTATATTATATTTATGCTTTATATATCTCGTGTGAGTTGTATTCGGGGATGAAAGAGTGGGGGCCGTAACTTTGGGCTCGGGTATATCATGAGTTGGTGGATGGGTACCTCTTAATAATAATTTTGATCGGCAAATTGGCGTTGTGCATATTTCGGGATCGATCGTTATCTCGCGGAACTTTCGGGCCTTCTTGTAGTACTCGTTTGTGGCATCAGACAATGAAGTCGGTATATAAGTGTATAAGTGTCTGAGAGAGAAGTATTAAGTGAAGGAGGTGGTGGAGGTGGAGGTGAAGGTAGAGGTAGAAGAAGAGGTGAAGGAAAGTGAGAGACTAAGAAGTAGTAAGATAGCGACGGCTGCTGAAACTACTCTCTGTTGCGGTGCCTCAGGCTACATTATTTCTTCTCTCTTGGGTACCTATACGCGTATATGTATATATATATATTCAACTACCTCTCAACGTGTATGCAGTTTATATCATCGTCTGGATGGAATGTTGCTATAGATGATGAAATATATGCATATATTTTTTTAAATTATTTAAAGAAAGACAATTGCCGATAAATATTTTTAATTATTGAAGAAATAAAATTATTTTTCTCCATTCAATCATCTCCAGATTGAATTATCGATAATTATACGTTGAAAATATATTTTGATAGTTTCCAGTGGGTAGACGAGATCTAGTTATAATATTGTTCAGTAGCGTATATTTTTGAATAGATAATTGAATAATGATAACCGTGGACAGACGATAAAGTTATAGGAACGTAGTGAGAGACGCGCTGATGCACAGGGGGTTAAATAGTTTGAGCTTCCTCTCTATGTATATATATAGTGTTAAACTGTCAACGTTAACCAATTGCCGGCTGTGGGTGCTGTGAGCGATTTTCAAGTCAAATTTAATGTACAACCGGCATATCAGCTGTAGCTCTGTTGAGTAGTTTCGAGCTCTCTTCCATTACATTCCGCGATTGTGGTACCAGAAGTTAGTGTCGAGTCCACCACACCCGTGTAATCCGTCCTCATTACTCGTGTCGTTGAGGTAGCTAGAGATCCAACTGCTCCCTAATATTATTCCCTCCGGGCCTTATGGTCGACTACAACTCTAGCTACCGTAATTGTTATTTGCCTAATCGAGTGTATCAACATCTTACTCCCTGAATAGCTAAAAAAAAAACTTTATTCACTTAGATACTTATTCCGATAAAATTTAACAAGAGTATTCTTCAAATTTTAATTATTTTTTATTTGTTTTTTATCCATTGTTTGATTTACTATTTAATATCAAATGCATTTAGTTGATTTGAATTTATAGTTCAGTAGCTATTGATAAAATTAGAATATTACGAGTCGGTACTGATAGTTTTTAAATTTTAAATTTCGAATGAATTATTCTGTTTTACAGTTAACTAAATCTTACATGATTGACCTAATATAATTTTAGAATCACTCGTATATTTCAATTTTGTTTTGACTATTACATTGTACATAACAACTCGTAAACAGTTTGTAAATTTAAAATATCTGAAGGTATATCGAATGAGTTAAAAATAAAAAAAATTATGCGGTAATATGTAGAGTGATGATAAGAAATATTTTCCGAAAAAAAAGACTTGAGTTAGATCTTTATCAAAATGTTACGGTTTAATGTTTATTATTTTGTGAAGTTATATATATTTATATATATAATATAATAATACAATAGAACTATGAAGACGTTGAAGAATCGCAGTCCAGACTTGGCCCACTGACAATAAAATTTCAAGTCACGTAAACTACGATAGTAAATAAACCACTGTCGTTCGTCCTTCTCTCAAGTTGAATTATACGTGTCCTCTCACCTCCACGTCGGGGTCATTGATTCCAAATGAGATATAACACTAAATAAAATTGTCAAACATATTTTTTCATCATATACGAACACAAAAAAAAACTCCTCAATGGAAAATTTTTCTTATCTGATCTCCATAAATTTTCACGAATTTCACACACCTTCACATTTAACTTTCATTAATTTATAAAATATATACAAATAATAAATTTTAAGCTAAATAAATAAAATAAAAGAGGCGCCAAAAAGGGTACTTATAAATTTCGGTGAAAAAAGGAAATTTTTTTTTATTTTAATCTAGATCTGCTTTCATAACGAACTGAATGAAAATTTTTTTTCTACTCAATCTTTGTTTTTGATCTTCTTACTCTGATTTTTACGAGATTAAAATAGTTAAGACATATTCATTTTTATACTGTACCTAGAAAAAAAATTTTTTTATTTTTAAACTCAAAATCTCGAATTCAAAATTTTGAGTAAATGCTTCAATCGCACAAATATTAAGACTTCAAATTTTTATGAAATTTTTTTTTATTCAAAATTATCGATTCTATTTATGATTTTTCATTGACTAGCAATTTATTTAAATATTTTAAAATTATTGAATACCTCAGATGTTGCTTAGAAAACTAGCTAACAGATGTCGCCAGTATGCTGGAACCCAGCTCTGGTCAATAATAAAACATCAAAGTAACCGCTATACCTCTACAGTCGACAAAATTTTTGCTTTCTACCCATCCGTAGCCGTTTAGTGCTGCCCCCGTGTATCAAATCCTCACACTAAGGTCTCCCACTATAATTTTATGAACCAACCTCCCATCGCGCATCTCCCGTCACCTCCACCATACACCAGCTCACCATAATATTCCCTTCTATTCTCAAAAAATGAAATCCCTTCTTTCATCCCCAATATTTCATCCCCACTGTCTTAATCATAAAACACACGTCCGTCCACTATAAACTACAACCGGTGAACAGCGCATCAGAGTGTCTCGGTGATGAGCCAAGGGACATTTACGACCTATATATACTAGTCCTCATCTATGCTCTATCTCTAGCACTAGACCCATAGACAGGAAAATATTAAAAATAAAAAATAATGAAAGAAAGACGAGTTTTCGTTGATCGTACAATAGGGAAAGCAGGCGACGTAAAATCCCTCATAGTGTTTTGTATTAAAATATTAAAATATTCATTCACTACGATAAAAGCGGTCAAATTACGACGGTTAACTCCCCATTCACGTACAAGCGTGCGTACACTCTGATCGCTTTTTCGTTTTTCTTTCACTCTTTTTTTATTCTTTCGTTTATTTTTTTTAGACTCTAGATAATACATACACTTTTTTTTTGTATGTAAAACCTTCTGTTTTCCGACCTACCGCACGTTTAAAAATATTTTAAATCAATCAAATAAAACCCTTTGTAAATAGTAACACTATACACATATTTATTTTCATTTCCATTGCTGTTTGTTTACAATTGATAATAATTTTTGTTTACTTTACATCGTAATGTATTCATCTTAATACCTAATTAAACTTCTTCAGTAGACATAATTGTTATGAGCATTATTATCATCAGCATTACCATTACAAATGAATTAAATCATTGGGGCATTTAAATTACTGTGAATGAAATTGAATTATTTACAAATATTAACATGTACTTTAAAGATTAAACAAAATTATTATTTTTAAATTTTAATTACGTAATACGTACTGTAAATAATAAAGATTTTAAAGATAAAATCTGTTATTTATTCACTTAAATCTCTGGTTTTTAGCCCATACGGTAAACAAAAAACCAAGAGAGATTATATAATAACAATATATAAGAGAGATAATCTATAGAGTTTAGTATATTTAGTACGAGTGACCTGGCAGACGTTCTGATGCTTATGGCAAATATTTTTGCACCCTCTTGAGTAGTAACTAAACCAAGCAATGCTATGTACTGCAGGCAGAGCAGACCACCATTGAGCTGGTCCATAGTAGTCAGGATTTGTAAGTTCAGGAGCCAAAACCAGCTCACGAGGGTCCCACATACCACTTATATACATTAGGTGTTTTGTAATGCTCAGTAAGAATATATGAGGGGACAAAATTGCTCGTGAAACACGGCTTGTGCCCATTATAAAGTGTATGCACAGTTTTGGTCCTTCAGGTAGTCAACCGTTCGCTCCTTTCAGAATAATAAAAAAAAAACTGTAGACTGTATAAAAGTTTTTGACGTAGACAAATACGCTAAGAAAATAGGCTATATTTTTTATATTTATTTTCTAATTTCACTTTTCAATCGTAAATAATTAAAAATACACGGATATGTGTGTGAAGGTCAAGAATATATATATGTGTAATAATATAGAATGATGTTGGAAGCCCGTCGGCAATACCTGTCGGTCCTAAGCAAATATTTCACGCGCTGTTCAATCCAATTTGACACAATGGGCTACGAGAAATCGAATTAAAGGTGCATTACGGTTGAGGAACAGACGTGGAAGCCGATCGATTGTACCTCTGCGTTGCGCCACACTCATATATTTATACATACATATATCATATGTATATATAGTTATGCGTGTCTATAGTGTTAATGCCTTTAAAGGCAATACTGGTAATCAAATTAATTTAAAAAAAAAAAATATAAACTGTAATTTGTTTAACGAGTGGTCTAGTCTCTTTAAAAACATATATTACAGTCATATATATATGTATATATTTTTATGGCAATTTTATTAATTCAATTCAATAAGCAGTATAGAATGAAAGATTGCAGATTAAAAGGATTTGGATATTGGCTTGCAACAAGCATTAATTTCATTTTTATACAACTGTTGATTCTCGTGGATGCATAAAAAAAATTTCTCTAACAATATTTCTTCGAGCGAAAGGGCTCATAAAATTTTGCATCCCCTTTAAAGTATAACGTAGTGCCTTTAGTCTGTATATATGTATATATATATACATTATATTACACATTTCAGCATCCAAACATCCATCTCCAGGCAGTCTGCCACGACTTTATATTCATATATATCTATATATATGTACAATATACTTTTCTACTACTCTATAACACAAAGTGTCGCTTTTAGCGGCATAAAAAAATTCGCGTACGTGAATTTATGTGCACAGCTTGTCTCACTGGCGCCATGTACTAACCATTATTATCATTCTTCAAACAATCTACCAAAGAAAAGAAACATCCGCGAAGACGCGTGTGGCAATACTCATATTTAACGTGCTTAGATTTATTACTTGTATATATTCAAGTTTTTAAAAAAATTATTACCTATAGCTTGCATCGAAATAAGATTGAAAAAATAAATAATAATAAATTGTCAGTATGTTAAAAAGTTGAATATAACACAAGTCTCTTAACCTGTTGCACGACTTTAACATTATTATATTCATCCGTATAATCAAATCGTAACAATCCCATTGCGATAAAATATGAAAATTCACTCTAACGATATACCATTATGGATATTCAACGAGTTCGAGTAGTGTGAGGTATAATACATAATAATAAGTAATATAAAGACAACCTCGCGCTCTCTCTAGCTCTAGTTTGCCTCATCTATACATCATCATACTCGACAAAACATATATCTATATATATGAATATTATATCCACAGCTGATCGCTAGACACTGACTTACAAATTCTAGCGACATCATCATCCAGACACCGTCTCAGTCTATCCCAGTGTTCGGTAGTCGGGGTCTTTTAAATTTATTCTTTCTTACTCCCTCGCTCGCCCTTCTCTTCTTACTTAACTATTCATCATAAATTTACAATTCTGCATTAAATAATTAGTAACCTGTTGCTCCAAAAAAAGTGACACACGTACATTAAAGCCTCAAGCTTAGAGCTACAAGCAGTGCTGTCAGAATGTGCGATATTTTTACCCCCTCTTGAGGTAAAATAGCATTGACTGTAATGGCAGGAAGGGGTAAAAATATCGCACGTTCTGGCAGCACTGCGTGTTGGTAATGTTGTTTAATATCTTAAACAAAGCATATGAGTAGTAAAAGCTGGTATGTTCAGATGGTCTTTCTGGTTCTGTGTCTGAGACTTTATCTACTGGCATCAGTAGTAGCTACAGAGTTGATATGAGTCGGCGGATAAACTCGGAGTGTCGGATAGGAGTTTAGTATTGTGAATAAGGCTGCTGCTGGTGGTGCTGGTGCTGGTGGCTGCAAGCATGCATGCAGGCAGCCAGAGAAAAGCGCTTGAGGGGTAAAAAGAAGCTACAGAGAGTCGGGGGTTTGACAGGCGGTTCTGGTAACCTGGCACCGCCCAATAGTGACGTAGTACCGACGGCCACCTTGCTCGTCGGACGAATGAACGGCTGAAAGTTAAGTGGTGGGGGCAGAGACAGAAGGGTCGCGCGCATGACGCGAACCGAGCTGGAACCTCGGGAACCTCGGACGAGCTGCGAGGCGAGGCAGTCAGTCGCTCTCAGCTACGACATGCATAACGCATGAGAGCCAACAAGATATCTTTCTCTCCCGTATTATTATTATATATTATTATTATTTCTTTTTTATCTCTCTTTCTCTCTCGTTCGTGTCCTCGTGTGTACAGTCGCAGTCGTTGTCCCGCGAGCCGAGTTGAGTTGAGTAAAGTTAAGTAGTAAAGTTTTATAGTTACACTTGATAGTTTACTTGTACGGGTGTTTTACTCCAGTGTAAAAGATATTCGTCAAAGAGTTCAAGTCTTGTACTCGCGACTTTCGCGGACTCGCGTCAGCATTGTCCTCACAATTGATATTTTTTTTGTCATTGTCTTGACAGACGAAAAATTTGTGCGACGGTCGAAATTTTTTTTTTCTTACGTCAAAAAATTTGAAAATATTTTAAACGAACGGTGGATCAAGTGCGCCGATAAATTGGGAGTGAGTCCCCATCAATATTTATTGATGAGTTGATAAATTTGTTCGGGACAAAATTAAGTGAATAACTCGACGAATGTAGTCATGGGTGATAGTGCGTGACTTTAACACACGGGACCACATTTGTCGCTTGATAACAAGTGAAAAAATAAATAAGTAAAAATTGTTTAATAATTGGGTGTTGAAGTGACATAAATAAATATATAAAAAATGCGTAAGAACTCGGAAAGAGATGTAGTGAAAATAGTAAAATCGTGTAACCCACCGCCGAACATTGGCAATGAATGAAAATATAAATAAATAATAATAATTAATAAATATAAAATAGAGAAGGACAAGTTTTATTGAACATTATTTTACTATTATAGTAATATAATAATAGTAATTGTGCTAACCCTTGGATTCGGTGAATCGAATCGAGTCCCACGGTTGTTGCAACTCTGTATACCTAGTACCCAGTACCTAGACCCTTAAAACCCAATCTCGGCAAGTGCTTTAATCGATCAATTGGATTGCCGACAGGTTGGCATACACACATATATATAATATTACTTCTTGAGAGTGTGTTGTAATAATAATAAAGAAAGAGGCAGTAAGGGTCTCAGTTTTTGAGGTGAAATTTGATAAGCCGAAAAGTGGTATCCTGCTACAATCTAGTGGGTGCTACTCGGACTTGTAAACAATTACGAGGGCGGACAGTCTTCGCGTTGACTGGGCAGGGAGTAGATGGCAGCTACCACGTACATGCCGATTAGTAGCGCAGTATCGGCCGACCTGGACGGTGGTTCAGGTACAGCTCTCGGGATGAATATTGCTGTAAGCGGGTACTCATCGGGTTCGCCTCGCAGCGCTGCCGATGCCGGAGAAATGAAATATTTGTCGGCGGCGCAGCACCATCATCACCATCACCACCATCACCAGGTGTCGTCGTCGCCGTCGCCAAACGGATTGTCGCATCCGGCGAGCTTGTCATCGGCAAATCCATGGGTCAGTTTGCAGCCAGGAAACGACCCTTGGGCGGCATCCATGGGGATGCACCATACAACTCACCATCCTCATCACCATCCGCACCAGGGTAACTCGAGTTTAGATGTAAAACCTCTCACCGCCGCGGCGACGGCCACGGACTCCGTCCAGGGTATGCATCATCGGGGTCCACATCAGTCACCCGGCATGGGATCACCACACTCTTGGCACGCACCAGTTGTCCCGTCGGCTCACTATAATCCGAGCGGTGGTGCAGCATCACCGACTACCCTGCAGCAGTATCATGCTGCAATGAATGGAATGCTTCATCAGCACCCACATCAGCATCCACACCAGCTCCATAACCACCAAACGGGACTGCCACATCACCTGAGAGAGGCCCATAATCACAGTCCACCCTCGGGACATCCACTTCATCCGGGACATCCGCTTGATCGGGATCACAGTGCCGGTGAGGAAGACACTCCCACGTCCGATGACCTCGAGGCGTTTGCCAAGCAATTCAAGCAGCGACGGATCAAGCTCGGCTTCACTCAAGCAGACGTTGGTCTTGCGCTCGGTACACTATACGGCAATGTGTTTTCCCAAACAACGATATGCAGGTTCGAGGCATTACAACTGAGCTTCAAGAACATGTGCAAACTAAAGCCCTTGCTTCAAAAGTGGCTTGAAGAGGCTGATTCGACGACGGGCTCACCTACGAGTATCGACAAGATCGCGGCCCAGGGAAGAAAACGAAAAAAGCGCACGTCAATCGAGGTGTCAGTAAAGGGTGCCCTCGAGCAGCACTTTCACAAGCAGCCTAAGCCATCAGCTCAGGAGATAACTTCTCTGGCAGACAGTTTGCAGCTGGAAAAAGAAGTTGTGAGGGTGTGGTTCTGCAACCGTCGGCAAAAGGAAAAGAGGATGACACCTCCAAACACGCTGGGCGACGGTATGATGGAGGGTATGCCACCAGGACACCAAGGCCAGGGTGGTCTTCACCAGGGTTACCATCCGCAGGATCATCTTCACGGCTCGCCGATGGGCCACAGCCATAGCCCACCAATGTTGAGCCCTCAGGGTCTCACGGCACACTCGCTTGCGGCCCACTAGCGTTCGCCAGGGCCTCCCCCGCTGGGCCTCGCTATAACCAGCTCGCAGTCGAACCCAACCAGCCCTGAAGGGTTGCCACCCTTCTATCATCACTACCTCCAGGCGCGAACCACCGGATACGGTGCTTCGTAGCTGCAGTGGCAGCCGCAACATCACTACCAGCCACATCACCATCATCGTCAGTTGGTCCGCGGTATGCAAGTGCCAACTGCTGCTGCTGCTATTGACGACGACGATGACAACGATCAGCTGCCATCGGAAGAGGAATTTATTGCGTTCGATTATGTGAGACGAAGCGAGACCTCGTCGGAGCACCGGGGAGGCCGTCGGCCGTACGTCCAGCTCGATCAATTCGCGCTGCGACAATACGAATTACCGCGAGTTTAATTTTTGTTAATAAAAAAATAATATATATGAACTCTTTTTATTAAATTCGCGGCAACGAAATACTAATAATAATTAAATTTAAAATATAAATTAAATAAATATAAATCAATGTACATTGTGTCTCGCCGAAGAAGAGGACGTTTATTAATACAATTATTAAGTTAAGGACTGCCAGAAACTAATGACAGTTTTAAGGACAATCTATTGTAACAAATAATATAAATATATATATATATATAAATATAAATATAATTATTATTATTATTAATATTATTATTATAATTACGGACCTCACTCTTCGTCGTACCGACGTTGTTGTTATTAAATTGTTGTTTGTTTGTTCTGTGACGTGTGTCTCTCTCGACCAAGTGGCGTTCGCGTAGTGACTCGCCGTCGGGCAATAACGCATTGGTTACGTCAAGACACCCTATTATCATCATCATAAACGTAGTAATAACTTAAATTTAAAAAGAGTAAAAAATTTTTCACGGTTAAATTGTATTGCTAAAAAGTGTCGTATTAAATATGTCCGTAAGCCCTTTGTTGTTCGTACTCATATCCGGGTGTGTTGTCCAAACCACTAATAGTTTATTAAAACTCATTAAACATCTCTCGCGCAGGGATCACATCATCAAGAGACAAACCGACCGCACAACATACATTTTAATAGTAATATAAATAGTAATGATACAACAACAATAACAACTACTACTACTACTACTACAACTACTTAATACTACTGCTACCTTCTACTACTACTCACATACAACCCAACCAGAAAATAGAGAAGAACGAAAAATGTAACTTCTTCTTCTTCTTCTTCTTCTACTTCTTCTTCTTCTTCAAGCGTTCCCGAGAACTGGCTCTCGTTCCAGTGAGAGTGAGTACTGCATACTCAGAACAAAAAAAAATATAAATACCACCCACCCTACGACGGCAGTTGCTGCGCTTATATATTTTTTTTTTTTTATTTTACAAATTGCAAAGTAAATTATTTTTCCGCGATTAAAACCGCGGCGCGTTATTTTTAAAATTATAACTTTTGAGAGGACACACACCGAGATTAAATTTTGAAAACGGTCATATATATATTTGTATGTATCATAGATGTTAAATTAGTTACATTGATGGCTATACCTGGTAAAAAGTTAAAAAAAAATAGATCTATGCGTAGACGCACCGATGAGAGAGGGACGAACGCATACAGGCAAACTTTACTATTACCTATTACCTATACATGTAGGTATGTATTTATTTATGTATATTTATATACATATGTGCATGGATAGGGGAGTGCTTTGCGACCGTGTGGAATTTGTCGTGTGCGAATCCACCGGGTGATGTAACATACGTAAATATGAACTGTAAATAATGTAACAGATAAATATCGTAAGTTAAGTATGTAAGCATGCTGCGTCGCGCGTCACCGGCGTAATTATCCTACGGCCCACCCCCCGATTTTTTAGAAAAAAATTAACAATTAAACATTATTGATGAGTATATATATAATATATATTTTGAATGAGCGTAAATTGTATGTTGAATTAATAATGAACAGGGAAAAGTAAACTATCAATTTGTATTTTTATTTTTTTGGAGTTAGATAATTTTTTAATCCGCTAAATTATTTTTCTGATAAATTTTATTAGTAAGTATGAAGGTGAGATTAATTGGAAAAATAAAAAAAAAACATTAATGAGGAAAAAAGTACGTGTAATAAAAGTCTTAATTAATAATTTATATTAATTTTATGAGCGCATTAAAAAAAGAAAAAAACAAAGCAAAAATGATTGCCGCGTTTTATTGTAAAAAAATGAATAATTCCGAATATTATTTTTATTAATTATTTTTTTTGTTAATTTGTTTAGTTAATAAATTATTGTAAAACGCTTGTGGCCAGATGTTAAACGAGTGTAATTTTATCAATTTTATTAATTAAAAACTTTTTTCATTTTGTTCATTGATACGGATCGAAGAAAAATAAAAAAGTGATTTGGAAAATGTACATATATATTTATACATTTATATATGGTTTTAGTTGTTCGGGGATGGGCTGTCGCGAGGATTTTTCATTACAAGGGTATTTAATGAATGTAAACAAGCAAACAGAATTCGATAATGTGTGTTTAAATATATATAATAATACAATAATGGTAAATAATAATAAACCCGGTATATAAACGCGCTCGCTGTGCAACTGGCCCCGAGAATAAAACAAAGCGTATTATCATCGTCATATATATATTTATTATATACTTTTGTGTAATACTAGTATTACTTGCATTGTTCCTACATATTCTAAGTCTTGGGTTTTTTATTATTATTATTATTTTATTATTATTATTATTATTATTATGATTATGGTTATTATTACTTCTAATATATATATACATATATTAGCTTCTAATATATGCATATATATACGCTTGCAGTGGATTTATCTCAACATAAGTAAAATTTTGTTCTGATGTTAATACTAGGATCTAAAATACCCAAGTGACTAGGTCTTAAAGTGGCCGTAAGGTTTATTTAAATGTACGAAGTTTAAAAAAAAAAAAAAAAATTAATACCTATGCGATTAGACCATTTTTCGGAGAGAGAAAGATTTTTTAACAAAAGAATTTTTTTAAGCGAATATTGTTAAATTAAATTTATTAAAAGCATGTAAATCGCGTTGACGCGGTACTATAATATTTAAATTTAAAAAAAAAAGAGCGGATTTATTTATAAAATAAAAAATATTATTACTGAAAATCCACTTTTTCATTTCTCGAGGATTGGTGACTACATCGCAATAATTGCGCTTTCTGCATCTTTTTTTTCTTTTTTAATATAAATATATTTTGTAATATATTTTTTAAGGTGTTTTTTTTTTTTTTTTGTATAAAAGTAGATGTAATATTTTACGCATGGATTTTTATTTAAACGAGAAAAAAATGAATCGGATTTTCTGGTGATACATATGATATGTAAATTATTTTAAGCTATTTTTATTATTATACTTATTATCTTTATTATAACTATTTTTTATTAATTATATAATTATTATTATTATTATAAATATTATTAATTTTATTGTAATTAAACGATTGTTGTCATTGTTATTACCCACCGATTATTATTTTTCTCGTAAGCGCGTGTGTAAAATTTGTTGATTTTTATTTTTATTAAAATAAAACCGACGGAGAGAGAGAGATAAAAACAAATGTTTTGAGAAAATATTTGGGTATTACGTTGATGATAAAATAAAAAAACTGTAAAATTGTAATGAAAGCGGAATTATTGCGAAGATAACCGATCGCTCGGTGCGTTGTTTAATTATTGCATATTTTGGTTTTTGTTATTTTAATAAATAAAATAAATAAATAGTTAAATAAATAAATTAACGTGTGTACAGCGAATTGAGAGTAAATAGAATTTAAAGTAATAAAAAATATAAAAATATATAACGTTATGATTGGATGGGGAGTGAGGTTAATTATAAAGATAATAATTTTTTTAAATTAATTAATTAATGATAAATAATTAAACAGCGAAAATATAAATTAGCCAATAGAACCCGTATTCTCTTTGTACATATTACCTGAAGTCCGTACACAAGTTAAGAATTACTGTGAGAGACGAGTGCGACGTATGCGAGTTGACGTATGTGAGATATGTGCAAAAAAGACAGAAAATGACAAAAGGTCACTTGCGAGAAATCCATTCCAATTCCCCTGTATATTATTATTATTATTATATATTATTAAATATTATTATTATTAATTATTAATTATTATTAACGTAAAATAATATTAAAGATGACAAAATAAAATCTGCAGGCGAGTGGTAACACGTTTTGTTAGAATGGCAGAAAATTACTACTGAATTTTAATTAATAAACGAGATGAAAGTATACAATAATTCATTGACTACGGTTTTATTTATATATCCTTTATTCCATTATTACCTTTTTTCTCCAATTTACTCATAATTATTTATTAGTCTTGATTATAAATATTTATTTTTAGTGATCTATTCAATAAGTAAATTAAATCAATCATTTTTTATGTCTCAAATAATTGCATGCTCTTTATTTAAATTACAATATCTTAAATTTAATATACATTTTTTTAAGTAGAGTTTTTATTTATATTATTAGTTCTTTATTAGTGTTAAAATAAAATTAATAAGTCGTTGATGTGACTTGAGATATATTAAACGTCCTTGTATCATTTCTTAAAAATATATATGTGTATATATATATATATATATATCTGCTCATTAAAAAAAATCAAATTACCATAAGATTGATTTATACAAGTGACAAGTGATTTTGGAAATAGATATAGATATCACGCAGATGGTTTGCCAGACATCGGTGAATACTTTCACTGTGTCACATGATCAGCAAATCTTTTTCTATTATTTTTTATCTTTATCTTATATAATGAAGAAATTTAATTTATGAAGGCTACAGAGTTCAGCTGTAGACTTTTTTTTTAAAATAAAAAAATAATTAAAAGTCCAAAGGGAACATAATCAGTGGATATTTTATTTAAGTATTGGCTCACATTAAACTCAAAATTATTATTTAATATTACACTGAAAAAAATCGCGAGTTCATTCGAAGTGATTACGGATTTTATTTAAATACAAATTCACTCAGAGTTTTTGAGTTTAAAAAAAATTACTCCGCATAGTTTGTCTTTTCAGTAGAGTAATTTTGGAGTAGTCTAGATTTTATTTAAATCCGCATCATTTACTCCGTTTCGAAGTTTTAATATTAAAATAAATTCCCCGGAGTAAATTTTACTCCGAAAGAATTAAATAAATAAACAATCATTTGCTCCGCATTTAGTCCGTAAATTTTTTACAGTACAATCATTATCGTTAAAACTTTATACTTCTAAGATATTAAAAATTGCGATCGTTGTGCATTAGAGAAAAAAAAATCACGTGGATAAAAGTTAAGACTGATCGTGGTGCATTAGATTGCGTGCTGGCGTGAGATTAATTTAGAGTAGAAATGCAACTAGTGGAGTGTGTTTATGCGTTTACACACGATAAACCCAGTGTATAGTACATATATAAAATAATATAATAAAACAGAAGTCATCATCAGCGTATAAATACTTCTATATAAGTAGCATGCAAATATGCAAGAGCGGTTGATTGAATGAAATCGAGTTGCTTAATTGCAGCACTTGATATGAGCGCGACACCATCCGTCTTATTTATCTATCACATCAGTTTTAAACTCTGATATAGTTGATGGTTTCAAAATTTTGCACCCGATCGAATACTCATGTTTTTATATATAATATGAGTATACTTACATGTTCGCTATATAGGTAAATATATATTATTATCTATAAGCTAAGTGAATGAGAAGTAAAGCGGTTGGTGGCTTGAGACGATATTAGTTATGACTACACAGCTTATGAGCATGTGCTCTCTTGTCTCGATCGCTTGGGACTTTACTCGGGTATTATACAGTAGGCATAGTAATATACAGTAATAGTAGTAATCTCCGGGTTTGAAACGACGACAACGACGAAGACGACGACAAACCAGTAACCAGTCGTTTACTTTCTGATATAAGCGGTCTTTTAAATTTTTTTGTACTGATAATTTCTTAAATTCAATCCCAAGTATATTTATAGATAAAAAAATACATTTTGATTCGGATCCTAAACAATATTAAATATATTTTATAAACAACAAAATCTTATTTTAAAAAGTTAAAAACATCTAAACAAATCTGTGTATGTAAAGTAACATTGTTTGTAGATACTAGGGGTCTGAAGTTGTAGTATAGTTTAAAAAAAGTAAAAAAAAAGGAAATCTAAAAAAAAAGTTGAAATAAAATGACAACCCGCACGGTAATAACCCGAGAGTGTGAGATAGGACGAGAACGAAACAAGGGGAGAGATTACCGTGTGTGTAAAAAAATGTATAGCAATAGCAGTAGAGGCGAAAAAAATATAAAGAAAACGAGTGGAACCAGGTGTCATCAGGAAATCGTCGGACGGTTTCCCCGCAGGACGCGTGACACGCGCAAACAATGAGCATACATCGCTAAAAGGGTGACCGGGACGTGCAGGGATGAAAAGAAATCAGAGCGACGTGTTCACGGGCGCACGAATATAGGAAAAATGTAAAACGAAACGTCACTGGAAAAAAATAACCACCAAAGTCATTAACTTATTAAAATAAATATTAAATTTTATCATTTTAATTGATAAATTATTGATAATTAATTGATTGATTGATTGTTAAGTGTCGTATTGGTAGACATGAGTTAAAAAAGTATAGTAGGGATGAAAGTGAATCGACGCTTGCGCTGAAAATTTATATCACTCTCTCTCTGAACATGCGCTTTAGTCTTGGCTTATCTCTCTCTCTCATTCAGCCTCGTGTCCTTGTCCACCCACACTCGTACTCTTATGTACGTATTGTACAGCGTACACTTACGTGATATCTGAAATACGAAAATGTTAACACCTACCGAAATTATCGGCGCTTGCGTGCGCATTAAAATGTCGACGTCTGATAATTAAAATGGAAGGAAGAATGACAATATAATGAACGATGCAATATGTTCAAATATACATACATACATATAGACAGTATAAGAGTACGATAAATATATGGATGTAGATTAAACACAAGTGAACGTATGTATTTATTGACTTAATCATTTTTAAAAACAATATTGGTAATGTATAACATGGTTGCGCGTAAATATACTACTTATAAAACATGAGTACAAGTTTTATTGGTTTACTGCGAATAGAGGTACATGACCCTCGATTGGATACCGATTGAGACAGTTTATGTATCAAGTTTCCGAATAATCGGCTACCGAGCTCGCGAGACGTTTCAGTAAATTTACACCTGTATCTTTTATTATACATTACACATTAATATTTTGTACTTGAGATCAACTCAAGTCCAATAGATTGATTGAATAGATATTTTAATTATAACTGTAGATATATATCTATCACTTAATGTCAGGTTTTATACTATCAATTATTATTATAATGTATTGATTAAAGAGACTTTATTAGCATAATATTTATCTGATCTTTCATAAATTTTATTTGGTTTAATTTAACACGTGTTGATTTTTACTATTTTTAAAATTCATTTTGTTTATAAATATGAGATATATATACATATATTTTGTTTTTTTAATTGAATAAGGAAGTACTTTCCGGTGCACCAGAGGCGCGAAGAGCTTCAACACTTGTGCGCATTGATTTGCCAATGCCCACACTTGGTAGTAAACTTATATCATATATATATATATATATTCGTTGAACGACAATGACGAGAAGCACATCCGCGCGTACATAAAACATGTATACGTGGCATAGCAGTGGCACGCGTGTGCGGAGGAAACAATTGCGGCTGCTGTCTTTATTGCCACTAGTTTTACTCTCGTCTCTTTATCTCTTACTTTTATTAAATATATCTCTCGCTTACTTTATCCACTAGTCAAATGTATGTAAGCTTAATAAGTGCTGCTACCTACATTCCATTTCCGGTTAAGTTTACGTCACTATCTCAAGGGAGTCTATGTGCGCTTTTTTTATTTTTATCTAATCCAAAGATTAAACTACTATTTTTAAACCTAATTTCGACAATTAAACCTTCAATGGTATCCAAAATTACCCTCTAATTTTCTTCATAACAACTATTTATTTTTATTTTTTAACAATTGGAAAATAAATAAATCTCTCGATAATCTTTTCAGATTATGCAGCGCACAATTATTAAATTGTAGATTAAAATTTATCAGCTATATTTTTTTAACTTTTTTTTTTCTACAAACGTGTGTTAGTTATATAGTAAAGACAAGTCAAGGTTTTTCCTCTTATTAAAACTTCTAACTTGCCATGATGTTGGAAAAATAAGTACATAAAGAATGCAAAAAAAAAAACTTGGATAAATCTCGTGGTGATTCCGGTCGGCGATGTCACCATCGTCTTGGTACTCGATCTCAAGCAACCGAGAAATTAACTTCGATAAACATTTTCTATTTATTTATTTTTATCCTCACCATTTTTTCCACAATTCTACTTACATACATACATACATATACACACATATCGATATCTATATACATCTGTATATACATATGAGTATGTAGACTCAAGTTTGCCGGCATTTTTTCTCTACAACTTCGCACCTCCGTATTGCGCAGTCGTAGCACGACCAATCGTGGCTGTCTCTAACCAGGTAGGCCTTGAACGACTCGGAACTCGCGGGGACCCACGCGTTATTTTTTTCTTACTCTCTCTCTTGCTCTCGTGTATATATTTAAACTCTTTTAATATTTTTTGTCTCTCATATAATACTCTTCGAGTAACAAAGTAAGATGTATTGATGTATAGATATATGTATTGATGGAGCCATGAGCAACAATACACTAGGCTACTACTATATGACTACTATGTATATATATGTATATATATATATAGTCGTGGTATATTATGTATGTTTATTAAATGTGTGTATAACCGCATGTGCGCTGCCGGGCAAAAGACAGATAAATAACTCAGGTATGGCGTTGGCTGAGTAAACGATGTGAGCACGTGTGTGAAACTTACTGAGTCTACATCATCACACATGTATTTATATATAAATATACATATATTTTTTATTATTAACTTATATTTTGGACATTATTATTCTCATTACTCATTTCTTATTACACTTTGATATTGCGTTTACATTTTCAATTAATTATCATAAGCTTCAAATAATAAAATTATTTTATCATTGGGTATTGATTTTTTGATTACACTTTCATTGTGAAATTTTTTTTTTTTTTTTTTTTTTTTTTTTCATATAATATGTATATTAGGTTCGAATATGATTTATTGATTCCAATTGATATTACAGATTAATTTGAAACGTTTTACGAATGGATTAAAATATTAATTAAAATAAATTATAATTGATGAATTAAAAACTGCACGAGATATTATAAATTAATTTTTAGTAGGTATAAAATTAATAATTAATTACATTTAATTGATAATTGGGTAATTAATGCACGTGAGTAAGTTTCATTAAATGATGAGCGTAAATTTTAAAACTTTATTAACGAAGCTGGGGCTAGTTGGTACTTGGATGTAAATGATTCGATCGAATAAGAAAATCTCTAAGGAATTTTACCTCGTCACGCGATTGCTCTCTGCCATCAGAATAATCAGACTATCTTTGTATATATATATGTATGTATGTGAGTTTATAATGTGCGAAAGAGTTGTATCAAGGGCGCACGTTCCAATAAATATATCGCGACGATAAATATACATTTAAGAGTGTTTAAGCGTGATTTAACATTCTGAAAAAATAATAATTCTTAAGAGAAAGACTTAATGTGAGTAATCATCTGCGGTGTGTACAAAATTACCATCTATCTTACGTATTAATCGACCATTGACTTACGTAAACTCTCATCAGCATTATACTGCTTTTAACTATCGCCGTTTATATATTTATTTGTAATTGTTCAAACAACCACCTGCTTAACAATTATTTCGTCTTGCCTGCCTGGACTTTAACGCTAATTAATTTAAACACTCATCAGCAAATATAAACTTTGAGTCTTTCAATTCAAAATTTAAAAAAAACATTAACGTTTTTTCATCAACGTAAAATTTAAAAAATTATTAATGAGGTCAGACAGGTTCATTAAATTGTTTTTTATCAGCATGCATCGATCAATCGACTCGTTACAGTTATAGGTATACGAGGGATAAGATATTGGACCGCGTTCTGTCAGCTTCAGTATCAGTAGCAGTATAACGACGTCGTAGATCCCGATCTTTTTCTCTTTATACATGTCTTATTGTGACTTGTAACGTTCACTTTACTCTCTCTGCTGGCTGCTGTCCACTTGTTCCTATCCTACCATACCAGGAATCTCTACTTGAGGTACCCTGTACACTGTCTAACTGTCCAACGTACAACAACGGATAAGAAAAATACATAAACGCCTCGTCGTATCTATCGAGTATACGGTTGAGGTATAGGTAGATTGATAGGGCAGGTGCAAAGGCCTATACACACACTCCTCATCAAGTGATGGTCATCAGTAGCATTCCATATGGACACATGTCCGTTTATGAAAACGATTCATGTATTTATAGGTATGTAGGTTTATGTATATGTATATATATGTATGTATGTATGTATGTATGTATGTATGTATGTATGTATGTATGTATATTTGAATGTATATAGTGTCTCTTGTTCACGAGATTTGGCACTTGTAGTTAATGAGAGACATTACGTTATACAGAGCACGAGTGATCTTAAAGAGCAACGGGCGCACACGCCTCCTTACTCACTTATAAAGTTAATTGAGGGCAAACGTCCACTATCAATATAAATGCTATTGTCTCGTCCGAAAACATTAGTCTATATTAGTGAAGCTTTTAAAACCTTGGACTAGTCAAATACTATTTTTTTCCTTTCATCTTCTATCCCATTTTTCATTCTTTTCATATCGTCGCCCAACAAAAAAATTATATGATGATTAACGAACTTCAAACAAAACATTAAAAACTAAATTAATTTAACTTAAGCCAAGTTACTTAATGATATTAATTACATATCATTAATTTTATTGGATAAATTAATAATTAAAAACATAAATATATAATAATTATTTTGAGTCATTAAATTAGATGAAGTACAGGAATATATTTATCAATAAAACTAAATGAAACAATTATAATTCTCACGTAAAACTTTTACTTTTATATATATATATAAATACGTATAATCGACAGCAATCACGCTCGATCTTGAACCTCACGTAAGATCATTTAGACAAGCCCAACGATTATTCTTGTCCCTATTAGGCGTACTTGAGTAATACTCCTTTTTTTATATATAATACATAATCTACACGGTCGAGTCATTCATATTATATCTCACGGAATAAAAAACAAACAGACACAGCCTCTGGACAATTAATTTATTGTAAATGTCTACAATAATAATTACAATTATTATAAAATTGTTTTACAACTATACGATGAGTCTGACACAATAAAATAAAATAAAAAGTTTTTAACAATTGTATAAGAGTCCAAGTTGAGTCCAGAGTGGTCAGTACAACAGACATGCTGCAGAAAGTATCAGGAGTAGCAGCATCTTGGATCAGATGAACCTGCAGGATCGCTGCACGTGCCGCATCGCGTCGCGTGCGTCTCATGTTATTTAGTGTATACACATATACACACACGCACATACATATACATTTATTTATACAGACGTATAAATATGTATATGTATATGTATAAAATATACATTAAAACAGAACTTTGACAGTACATGTATACAGACACAAAGCACGCAAGGAACGTCCCTCTGTAAGTGTTGTGTCTGTAACGTGTCTCGTGCCGCATGCACATTCCGCATGCCGCGAGAGGGCGATAAAACGTATGCAGATTAAAACATTTTATTTGAATGATAATATAACACTTGTTGATGCAAGCGCGTTGGCCTAGGTTAGCATAATAAACATTATGTAGATCTCCACTGTACTGCAGGCTACATTCTGCTATGTTATGTTATGTTTATGTGTGCTACTGATGCGCGCGCACTTGTACACAATACTCATCGTGTATCACTGTATTGTATTGTCCTTAAGTCCTCAGTCTACGACTTTAATCTGTGTAATTATAGAAAAAATTTACTTGATTCTTTTAGAGCACGAAATGAAAGGGAGGGAGAAAAATTGTATGTTTAGTTGATTTATGTAATATAAGGGCGCGCAACTGTTTGCTGTGTGATTGGAGATATGCTAGTTAGTACTCTCTAAACTCTCACGCGGCTTTCCACATTCACGAGACGTTCATTCATTCATTCATTAAAAGACCCCGGATTCAGCCAGCTGTTCATTCTCAATTTTATCGATAGTCCCCATCGACGCAGTCGCGATGCAATCTTGCACTTGGTGCACGTGCCAACTTGTACTAGTACTAGTGTTGTTACTGTGCACTATAGCTTACTATTTTTAATTTTCGAGAGCAAATCATTGTTTTTAGTAGATACATTTATTTTATTAATCGCTTTACTTACGAAAATTTATCGTATGTTTATGACTCAGAGAAAATGTAGGAGAAAATCACTTGTGGCAAAATCATTTCCGTGAAAATTTTCTTAGATGCTGTAATACGAGAGTCCATAATATAATGTGTTAACGTTATGGGGCAAATTAAGCCACTTAAAATTTTTAAATCTAAAATCAATTTTCAAAAATTTAATTGCAATTTTATTTATTTGTTCTGAGTAAAAATATAGTGAAGGTAAAGAAAATTTAATACGGATTTTTTCGATATTTATTTTGTATTTTTATGAAATTTTTGTTTGAATTAATTATTTTATTAAGAGGACACGTTTTACCCGACATTTTTTGTCTAATTGCTGGATCAAATTTTTATTAAGTATTTTTTTTTGTTGTAAAAATTTTTAATAATTTTTCGTTTTCATATTTAAATTTTTAATTTTATAAATGAACTTTTTTTCTACTTTTAATCGATTCACTAAAATTTTGTTCTGTTTTGTAACGAGACAAAGACTGTAATAAGTACAACGTAATAATACTAAGTAGGTAATATATTGTCAGATCAAAGAGTAAGTAGTGGCGCCGTAGTTTGCAAATTTCTTAGTTAATTGGTTGACGTTGAGATGAGCGAGAAACGCCAAAGTATGCCTAATTGGATTGTCGCTCGTTCGCGATTAGAAGCACGTATTTTCCTCTTCGCGGTTTCTCGATCCGCTATTACGCTATTATACACACTATAAATACATGCTTGGGTGTTGTGCGCGTACTTACTCTGGTTTATCAACTTTTTTTAATCCATCCTTCAGCTACTAATACAGTAATTAACGCATTCGTGTTAACTATTGATCTAAGATTTCTTTATCGCGTAAAAATTACTCCAGCAAAAAAATTATCGTCTATCTACACAGTTACAAATAAAGCGCTGCATTATTTCTTGATTTCTTCATTACCACTTACAGCACATAAATTTTTTCATCAATTACTGGTCGTTTTTATATATTATTATTTTCATTTCCTATATAACTGAACGCCCAAATCTAGACCATACTCTAGATCATCGAGTTATGGCACCGAAAGTTTACCAAAAAAAATATTAATTATAATTTACATAACGAGGCATTAAATAATTCAGATAATATGTCAAGATAAACGCATACAGTTAATTCAATGTTGGACTTGTGTCCAAATATACAAATCAATGGAGCGCAAAGTTTTTATCTGTCTTTATACTCTCGCGTGATCGTTATCACAGCGTGTCTGACAGCAACTGGACTACCGTTCAGCTACTCTCTACTCTCTTTTTATATATAAATAATATTGATAATAAAAAATATCATACACACGCAGGTGCATACCAGCCATACATACCTACACTTGTCATAAAGTACGTTCTGTTACAGTGACTGACATATTTTTAGTATAAATGTCACGAGAAATAAATTTTTAGAGAACGTAAAAATTTTTTTTTTTAACGGAAACAAAAAAAAATTTTTAAACGTAAGAAAAATATTTTTTTCTCTTTATTGTTGATAAAAAAAATGAGTAGTTTGTATGTCATTAGACTGTCGGAGCAGAAAAGAAGCCGAGTATTCCCCGAAGACTTCGAAGGTCAAGGTCTTTGAATAATTCAAGTCGTGACGTGAATTTTTTTTTTATCAGCCTTTGGATATGTATGTTTTGGTTGGAGATCATGTTGGTATCTCTGGCGCTGCTGCTGCTGCTGCTGTTACTTGCATGTCTCTTCTTTGGCTTCGTTCTACTCTTCTCTGATGGCGTGGCAGAGGTGTCTTGACACATGGATAAACAGTGAGACGAGATGATGATGACATGGAGAAAAGAATAATAATAATAAAAAATAATAAACGGAGTTATACATGTGAATTGATATGAAATGAAAGCTAAAAATACTCTAGCTAATTTTTTTATCATGGTCCTAACCTTCACACCCTGAAGTACAAATTTTTTTACGCTGAATTACTCTCGCTTGACAAACGTAATTTTAATGGTTTATCATCTCTCTTACTGTACTTACACTTGAGTGTCTGTATGTATGTATGCATGCTCGTATGTATGAAGTACATATATAAATGGTGTACTTGCGCTGGCGACGACAATCGGATGTTAATGCCATGCAAATGTCTGCGAAGAAAAGAGAGTGAGGTTAGTAGTGTTGAGTTAGTTGAATGAGATGTAGAGAGCGAGTCGTAAAAATAAGATTACTGATTCAATTGATATTATTTTAAGCTTTGAATATTTTTTCCTCTTTTTTTTACTTTAGAATTACTTCGTCTTCTACTTTAAAGTATGTTCAATTGAATTTTTGAAATAATTTATTAGATGGTATGAACATAAAGTTTTTAATTATCAATTTTAAATGAGTGTGAATGTAGCCGACATCAGAAAAATTTAAAATTATAAATAAATAGAGTAAATAATTAAAAAAAAAATATTTTAAAAAATGCACTTGTTAATCTCAAAATTTTTTAAATGCGCATTTTTTTTAAATTTTGTTTTTTTAATTATTTACTCCATTTATTAATAATTTTAAATTTGTCTGATGTCTGCTCCATTCACACTCATAATTTTAGATCATTTGATGTCTAATAATTTTTGGATTTTTTTAGAAACGATAAATTAAAAAAAAATAAATTTTCGGAAAATTGCACCTATAGTTTTTTAAATTTTCTACATGCGCATATTTTTAATTTTTTTAATTAAATTATTGAAAAAAAAAATCCGAAAATTGTTAATCGTTTGCTAACCAGGATCATAATTTTTATGTGTAAATATAAGAGTATTGGAAAATTAATTAATAGGAGAATGATTCACAGATGACAAGTCAGATGATGATTGAATCAAAGATAAAAAAAAACATAATCAAGGTTATAACAAAGATTTAAAACATGAGGCGCATTTTTATTTTGTCTCTCGGACACTCCTATTATAAACTATACAATAATCACGCCTACGTACTCACGTGTTAATTTTTTTTCTTTCCGGTATTTCCATTTGCGCGTAGCACTTGGTGCCCAACGGGACACGTTGTCCTATTTAGAACTCGCGAGTTTCATCACAAATACACACACACACATTACACTCTGTATGTACAGTATAAAAGTGCAAAAATTCTACAGCATGATAATAAAAGGACGTATTGTAGTGTATCTACTTCCTGAAATTCAATTTCAGTTTTGGGGACATAGCGGGGTTGCAGCAGAGCCGACGAAAAAAAAGTAAAGGGAGTGTTTAAAAAAAATAAGTAAAGAGAATTAGCGGTAGGACGCGTGCAATGTGGACGTGGTTGTATTGTTGTTGCGTCGCATTAGCAGCTTCTGTGTCGAGGGGATGAAATCAGTACCCCTAAAATTTTTTTTTATTTTTTTTGTTTGCACTTAGTGCTGAATGTAACGCGTGTGGTGACTGAGGGACATGATCGAACGTTTTCCTATTTTATGGATTTTATATTTTAGGGTTTCATATATTTTTTTTTACTTTGCGGTAAAATTATTATTTGCTGAATTTTATGTCAATTTAATCATCTAAAGATCAAAATTTTGTTCAAATTTCTGTGGAAATTAATTAAATATTTTCAATTTTTCATCTGTGATATTTATCTAAATGTTTGCTTGTCAGTATCGTAAAAAGATCCATCACAATGTGTCATTGTATGTATGTATACAGACTGATGCAGGCTTGTGCATGGCTTTTGTTCATCCCTCGATGGCTTTGTATGTACTTTTACTGTCACGTTTTGCTCTTATTCCTCATATCAGGCTCTACCGTCTAAAACGTTTACAAATATATATAGTATAATATACATAATATAGTGTACAATAATACACGAAATAAAAGTAATACAAAGTACGGGAGGATTGAGTGGAGTCTGAGCACCTAAGGCATCCCGTGGGGGTCGGAAACCCAGCCAGCTGGTCACGAGTTTCATGATCTATCTCATATAGATTTTCTCTATACTAATATAGGCAGTATAAGGAACAGACGTTTCGCATTTCCTACATCATGGGGGATTTTTAAAAACATATTGGTCGACTTACTTTAGGTCACAAGGTCAGATATGACGATTAATTTTTTCCCCAATATCTTTTCCGAAAGGAAAAATGAAAGAGACAATATGATACTTAGTACTTAAAATATATATAAAAAAAAGAAAAGAAGAATCATAATCCTTTAGTGAATAAATTTTTTAATGATTTTGTTGGAGGTTAATCCTAAAAGTAGTAGATCGTTACATTACTTCAGCCAAGCAGATTTTAATAAATTTAGGTGATGGCTGCTGAGAGCTTTAGCTTTGAAAAAATTCACGTATATGCTCGAGCGAAAATAGAAGATGGCTCGCTCAGCGGGAGGCCATATATATGTTATATGCCGATACAAAGTGCCTTTACCTTCAATATTATATATATATACATACACTTTATCCGCATATATATACACACGTGTAGTATACGTATATGACTGTGTTAGCTTAGAGCAACAACGTTAATACCAAATAAGAAACAGTTTATAATCCGTAGAAGTTAAGATCACACGACAATGGAACCTGCGGAGCGTAATAAGGGGAGCTGCTTACAGGATTACGTTTACGTATATACTACTTACTGTTGATGTTGAGTTACTGTAGTGCACAGGTAAAATGTACCCTCATCGTGTGAATTTACTTTACTCTTATGAAACAACTATTTCAAATTTTTTTTATTTAATAAAAGTTGGGGAAATTTTTTCATTAAATTAATGATCAATCGGTATCATTTGAAAAGATTTTCTTTTAATTTATTTATTTTTTTGTTCAGTTTTTCTTATACGATTATAAATATGACATGAATTTACTACATAATGATAAATATTTTTTCGAGAAATTGGAATAATTTTGCTGTCATTTTTTTTTAAACTTAGGAGAGAGTGAACAAATGGAGAACTTAAATTTTTTTTTCATATTACAATACCTAAGATATAATCGCATACATACTATTTTGCCGGGATGTTACTTTTTCGTGTGGGGGTCGCTGTAATTAATAAAAAAATTTTACTGATGTTCGAAAGTGGGTAATTTTTTATTGAAGATAATTGATTTTCTTAATAGACCGGTAATGCTGAATAGAGTTGTATGTATTTATATATATGAATGTGTATCGACATGCGTATATAAATTATGGTATATCGAGTGTACTAGTACAGTGATTCTTGTAGGTTCGATTAGTAAGCAAAGAACGTTTAGCAGTTAAATACGAGGATTGCTGACGGTAATAGCGGTAATTATCGCGTTAGTCTGCGGTGTTTCCGAAGGCATCCATATATACCCGTCGATACGATTCCCCCGTGTAATTATGTCTCATTACGATCCCACGGAAGCCACCATTCGATTGCTCTATTCCACGTTACATTTTCCATTTTTTATCGCAGTATAATTCTACAAAGCTTTTATTTACTGCTGGGACTATTGATGCCCACTATCAATACAATATCGACGTCGTGATTTATTTCCATGAATAAGAAAATAAAATAATAAAAATATGTACTCGCAGTAATAATGATAATGGCACATGTAATAAAACTTGAAGAGGATCGAAAAGAAATGAGAGTTGATGTACACATTCTTGTCATGAGATGACAATCATTAAAACGTTTTTCGTCTCGTGCCAAAGTGGAACGTCGTCACTTATTCTTCGTGAATCGAATACATATCAGACGAGTATAAAAAAAATTATACATATATATATATATGAAACACATATGAGTGAACAAGATTTGGTCATCTCGATGGCCTTATAAATTTTTTTTGTTGTAAAAAATATTTTTGCATTCTTTCAAGTGTGACCAAACTTTAAAATTGATTTTATGTCATGACGATCACGTATTTTTGTTATATGCATAAATTTTTTTTTTTTTTTCAACTTACAATTATATGTATATATATATTTTCGGTCGCTCTATTGAGAATTACAGTTTAGTTATGAATATCCGGATGACGCGAAAGAACTAATATATATAAATGGAGTTTAATAAAAGAGACCAACACCTGAAGCGAGGTCACGGGGGAAACGTAATCCTTCGACTCCGTTGCCTGGCACGGATTCTTTTTTGATGCTCTCAGAATTTTATACATACATACATATATATATATATATATATATATATATATATACATATATATATATATATATATATATATATATATATTTGGTTGTATCCGCTTTAAAACCTTTACTTCAAAAGTGATCGTGGAATTTCGAGACGCAGTCAAGTTAATCTACGGTAAAACTTTCTCGTGCGGCGTTTTTTTCTTTATACATATATATATATATTTTTTGATATTTGTTTCTATAGGTTTCTATTAGTCACAGTGTCACACTTGATTCAAATACATTTTAAAAATAATATATATTATTTAACATAGTAAAGTCATTAGGAAAATGAAATTTAAAATAATCTGAAGAAAAGGAAAATAAATTACATGTGTATTCTAAATTAAGTAGAATTAAAGTCAAGTATTAATTATTAAAATGAGAAATGATTGAAAAGTTATCAGTAGCTGACAATTTGTCAGTCATATGTGTGTGTATATTCTTACGAAAATAATAATCAATGAAGAGAATACTTATGAAAGAAAATGATTATAATAATGATGACTGATCAATCATGACATGCGATCGATCTTGAGGGGAATGGTAGGTCACCGGGGGTCACCGGACAGCGGACACAAGACCAGTGGCGTTTTAAATAAAAGAGAAGGATAAAGACTTCCGAAAGAGGGCGTATACAGTAGTAATAGTGAACAATACGTCATTTTTCTACCTCTGTCTCTGCCTCTTGCCTACTGTCTAATATTCCTTCAGGCCGACGAATTATTTTTTTATCCTAATAACTTACTAACTCAATTGTCATCAATTGAAAATGACTATCTATCATCACAAGCCCGCGTATACATTCACGCACATATATATTCAGACACACAAGCGCAAATCTAAAAGAAGACACATCAAATCAGTCAAGTCCAATTTAATTAATCAAATCGAACATTTGGCCTCGTTTGACCTCACTACATTTCAATCTTCGAAATTGACCTTTAGCCAATCTTCATCCATTCTCGGTGTCCGAAAAAATAATTAAAAATAAATAAAAAAAATTGCAGGATGATTAACAAATCAGGTAATTACCGGGCCAAGATATCCATTAAAATTCCCGGGTTAGTTTGTAAGTCTCTTGGGTTTTTGGACACACGAGAGATTGGGAGAGGAAGTAGTATAGAGGAGAGATGAGAAAATAAAAATAAGAGAGCTGGACTGTGTGTATTGTAGATGCTGTGGAATAAGAATGAGTGAGTTAGAGAGAGAAAGAGTGAGATAAGGCGGTGAGAGAAGCAGGTAAAGGAGAGTCTCAACGTCTCTAGTCGACGCCCGGTCAGCGGGTGCTCTCGATCCGACTCGACCGGTTTTACCGCGAGATTCCCTAGGAGTCTCTAGCCTTCGAGATGCTACTCCTTACTCCTTACTCCTTATTTCTGCTCCTTACTCCTTTTGCCGGCAAACATATATGTATATATACATACAGACCGCTAGTTTGCTATAATATGAGAACATATTTGAGTTTTAACTCCTTTGGGAATTGTTTCTGACCCGTTGGTTCGCTGGTGCCGCTCATTCGCTCCGGCTTATCTAGGAGTAATCATTCATCATCGGCATTATCTTCAAGGCTGCTGGTACATTTCTCGTAAAAAAAATACTTTGCGCAAAGTTTTTACAACCTAATATTTTTTTTAATTTTTTGCCCAAAAATAAAGTCAAGTATCAACATAAATTTATTTCATAAAAATAAATAAAACGTTAATTAAAATAAATATTTTTTCAAGTGGCATTTTGTTTAAAAAGTTGAATTATTATTTATTTAAATCATTTAAAAAAAAAAAGTTAAACGACCGATTTATTTTCTTCACAATATTAATTTTGGCAAATTGCTCAATAAATGAATAAATAATAAAAGTAAATAAATTTAAAATTTATAATTAAATAAAATTTTCTGAGTTTCCTGACACCTCTCGAACGGGATCGAAAATCCTGTTTTTAAATCGAGTTCTCTCTCGACCCCGATGTCATGTACGTCTACGAGCCCACTGGTTATTTCACCAGTATATCTATATCTATAGATATAATATATAAGCTAGCAACAGCTTCAGAAAACGGTCCAAGTTGATGGCGGTTTAAGTGCTCAAGTTGGGAGTTGCAACTTGGGAACTCTCCCAGTCCTCCAGATGCTGATCTGTGTGTTATGTTATGATTATTATGTTTGTTGCACAGCACTCACACACACACACATGCATGAACATACAAACATATATTTTTATGTAGTATGCAACATATATACTAACGGTCAAACGTTTTGTGTTTGCCTGTCAAACTACCCAACACCTGAGCTCGCCGATTGTTGCTAGAAAAGACAAGGGGGTCTGGTTATATTCTCACTCTTGTGGGAATATATTTCTATATTCTATAAATACTAATTTATTTTTAAAAATAATAAATATATGTTATAACATCTACCGAGTATATTAAGCGCGTAGTAAAGTTGTAAATGAGAAAGCATCGAGATAAACATATGTACATACGTGAGGGACGATACCCTCCATTCATTTCGAGCGATCCAGTCATCAAGAGTGACAAGAAGTGCCATTAACGTTGACGTTAATCGTAGTAGGAAGCGGACTTGCTCTTGATACATCGAGAGGCGTAACTAAAGAGAGCAAAGAAGTTTAAAAGATGATCCTCGAGTTATATTTACCGAATAAAAACGTATTGTAGCTCTTTACGTCTTTACACTACGTCCTACATCCTACGTACGTTCCATCATACATCACGTCTTGCTGTACTAAACGTTATTGACGCTCTGATCTGCCGAGATGAATAAAAAAAGCTCCGTGTTAAACTTTGAGAAAAGATAAAAAAAAAATTCAATTTTCATAATGACGATCAATTACCGGCTTTGATGTTTTCAAATGTATGTATTTAATATATTTGTGTTGTGGAGAATAGAATATTTATTTTTTTTAAATGCTACAATGTATGAAGCTAGTATTATTATTATTATTGATTACATAAGTGGAGAACCATCTTTACGTGCATGAAAAATACTTAAATTTGCTTACTTTACTGTGTGATTCAGAATATATGAAATTAAAAAGGACCGCCGGTTATTTTAAAAATCGTAATGTAACATATATCGAGATATTTTTTTAACATCGCGTGACCTGCGTGTCGTCGAAAGGGTTACTACGTTATTTTTCTCAAAAAATTTTCGAATAATAATAATGTGGAATAAAAAATAACATTTTTATTATTATACATAAGAGAAAAAGTGGATTTTTTTGAGTAACAGACGAGCAATTGTAGTTATTAAAGTTGTTTTTTATTGTCCCCATTGGACATACTGAGTGTCACAATCATTGTTATTATTTTAAATAGTTTAATGGTTTAATAATATTAAATGGGTTATTTGAATTTTTGAAAGAACTTTTGTCGATTCTTTCTCGCTGGTTTTAAGTATAGATTTTAATTGTGGTTGATGATAATATTTTTATTTAAACACCAAATAATTTGTGGTTTATTTTTTTTATTATTTAGAAAGTATTTTTTATAAAATAATCGAGCGTATCGGAGATTCTTAGGCAGGTAGTTTTAAAAGTGAGCACTCTTGAGACGGCGGTTTAAATTCCTCAAGATGTATGTAGGTATTTTTAGATATGTATACGTATATATGAAGACACCACACATACGTGAGAGTGAGAGAGAGTACTGAAGTATCAGAGAAATATCGTGAAGAGTGAACAACGTATAATGATATTAATCAGGGCGGCGCGTTCGGCTTCCTTAAAATTGCCGGCAGGCTCAATTTCTCACTTAAAATCTAATTAGACCTTCCCTCAAAAGAAGAACCTGCGAGCTCAAGAACTTAGAGTGAGCACCAACATCAGACCCATTCTACTCACTTTCTTTCTTTCTCCTTCATTCCTTTATTCAAACACATTATTCTCTCTGGATTATGCTCGTGCACATTTTTTAGGGTCCGTACCACCCTCCCGCGTCCTCTTACAGCCAATACTTGACCCTAAAATTAAATGTAAAATAAAATAAAAAAGGTTTAAAAAATAAAAGACCGTCGCTCGGGCCTCAATTTACTAAATTGCAGTTTGTTGAGCTCGGAATTGTACACATCGATTCTTCCTTCATGCCCCAATGAATCAATTTTATCAATTCGCTAGCTGTCTTAATTAAATTTATTAACTCTTTTTTGTAAATTACATCATAAAAAAAATTTCCAGTACTTTTTGTCCACTCAAAAAAATACTTTATCCGTCTCGGAGATTTTTGTGAGCCGGCTTTGATACGTATATGAAAAAAAAAAAAAAAATTATTGAATACAAGAGTGAAAAAAAATGACATGAGGGCTCGATCGTTAGTAAAGTACAAATTTAGGCGTTTGCCGCAATAAACCTTAAGAGTTGGCTTGTAACTTCTTAAGACAAGGGAGAAGGCATCGTGAGTAATCGCCTTGTTAGCCCTTACGGCCCATGGCGCTCATACTTGCTGTTCAGTGTGTCGTTGTTTTTTGAGAACCGCCGCAGTCAAAAATCTTCTCTCAGCTCACTATATAGATGACTCTTATAAATAAACTGTAATGTTTTAAATTATACTTTTTCTGTTATTTAAATAATTTCATGAAAAATCAATCGATTAATCAATTTTTGAATTTTAAAAAATTATAACCTACCTATTTGATTACATTGAAAAATAAAAATATTTATTATTTTTATCTCAGGTCCTACATCATTGTAACAATAATTTCCCATTCCTCAGCTTTATACAATCCCCTATACCATGCACTCGAATAAGACACGTGGTGTAAACCATAGGTAAGATACAGCAACAACAGCAACATAACAACGTACAACAACAAGACACAAGAACGCAGATCAAGCATTATAACCACGCATGCTGATGTTGCATATGAGGCCCACACAGTTTTGAATAAAAGTATTGGTGTGCATGGATATTTGTAGGGTGGTGTAGCAATGCCAATAAATAAGCTTCGTTAAAAAAGTTTAACTTACACGGCCGAGGGAATATGTATATACAAGCAGTTGGTACGCGTGCAGGATATTTCCGGCCATCTTCTACCTATACATCTCTAATCTTGTTGGTGGATAGCATGTGTGTGTATCTTTACGTGTGTGGATGTAAGGAGGATGTACTTTAGAAATTCTTCTAAGGATTCTCGCGGCAACACGCACGCAAATGCGTTTAACACGAACGCAAGCGGTGTCCCGAGTTCATATAGAAGCGGTTGAGGTAGACGAGAGGGTGAAGACGCAGGATAGAGTGCAACAGACAAGTCGCGTGGCCCCATATCTTTACGAAGAACCAGGGGGTCTACACGACGACGCTCTCTCCGTACAAACCAACACCGTTTTATCGTGTAACCAATTAATAATCTTTCTCTTTTCTCTCTTTTATTACGTGCCATTGTAGATTTTTTACTACTACTACTACTACTACTACTTCTACTACTGCAACATTCTCTCGAGCTGTATATTACAAAAAATTTTTTAAACTTTGTTGTATGTATTTTAGTAGCAGAAAGAAACTTTCAAGCGGATAAAAAATTAATTTTTATTTAATGACACTTAAAATTTTTAAAAATTAATTTTTTATTTTATCCGGTAATTAAAATATTTAAGGAAATTGATTAAATCTTTAAAAATAAATTAGTAGTCAATGGTTACGTAATTAATAAAAAAAAGTCTAGTCATTATTATGACGACTTAATTAAATTGGAAAAAAATATATACATATATATATTTCTCAAACGATATTTATTTTAAAAAATCTTCTAATCGTAGTGAAAGCTAGGCCATGACTTGAAATCATGATGATTAATAATGTACGGATACAGTATAAAAGTATCGAGTGATTTGCGAAAGTGATATTGCCCGGTATAATGGAAAAAAAAAATAAATAAAAATAGCTTCGCAAGTGGCCTAGTAGTGGCTGCGGGGAGCCGGGTTGCCGTTCGTTAACGGATCGAGGATGATACGCGCAGTGTCTGCTGTCGAAGATCGATGGACGATTAATCTCTCTCAATCTTCTTTGTCTGTCATTTAATCACTTCTCGTCTTGCTTGTTACAGGTAAAGCACTCATCATCCAGCGGCAGCGACGTCGACGTCCGACATGTTGTCATAAGCAAGTGGACAACCATTGACGCCATGCGCGAATTAAATAAACGGTTGAAGAAACACAACTTGTGGCCACAAATATGACTACTTGTCGTCTGAGACTTCTGCTACTGCTGTATTGTCGCTATTTATTGTTAATATCTTTGCGGCTGTACTTGTTCCATGCAAGACAAAAAAAAATTACCATAAAAAATGAAAAAGACATTTTTAAACAAAACTTTATTATAAATTAAGTGCGTAAAATATTGTGTGAGAGTCGTTAGCTGTACATCATCTTGTCATATAAATATTGGGTACGGAATAAGTAGATATAATGTAATGTAAACTATTATATATATTGTGTCAACATTTTGAAAACTGCTGTAAGGAAATGGGACATCTTAATAAAAATGTTATTTTACCTAATAATTATTTTTAGTCGGAATTTTTAATTTTCAAATTTTCAAATCGTGATAAATAACAAAATTAAGTCGTGAAAATTTTATGGGACGCTATGAAATAATTATCAACAGTAAATTATTTAAAAAAAGGGTTTAAGACGTTTGACATTATGAATTGGTGAAAAATGTTTAATAAGGGGGTAAATAAAGAGAAAAATAAATTTAACGCAATATTCAACATCTGTGATTCTGTAATTAACAAAAGGGTTCATGAGACTTTTTTTTCGCCAGACATTTTTCTTCAGTACTTTAATCCCTTGGTCTTGGGTTTAAACACCGTCGACTGTAGTCGATGACAGTGTATTTGATTTACGTTCAAAGTTGAGTTAACTACATACTTTTTTTCCAAGACTTTATTATTTAATATTAAATATTCGTGAAATATGGATTGAGATAAAATTTTTTGTAGAATCAGAAACACAAACAGCTGGGGGTTGAGATAAATTTTATTATTTTTAATAGGATAGAGAAGGGGTTGGGAGTTTTAAATGTGGGACAATTTTTCATCGGAAGCAAAGATAATTTAGTGAAACATTTATCGGACCACCAAGCGGCTTTTCTAAGGGCTGTGTGTGCACACGTGTATACATATAACGATGCTTGACTTTGGGCTTTGTGTTGTGAGGTCAGAGGAAGAGAAATTCAGAGAAGGAAAGAGATGGGGAGAGAAACGTCATGGGACTGGTTGATGCGCGCTTAACTCGGGATTTGGGACTGGGGGCTAGTTAACCCCCTTAGATGGGTTATGAAATGACTTTATGGCTGATCAGAGGCTTGCGAGGGGTATAGGTATATATCGCACTATGAGAGACTTTGGCTTGCCACCCTCGATTATGGTCGCGGGGGTGTCACGTAACTCTAAAGGGCCATCCCTTTCACAATGAGGGTGACAACGAGTTTCTCCATGCATCTGGATACCTATTCTAAAGCTATAAAAATAATATATATTGTATATATATTTTAAAAAACATCCGTAAAAAAATTATACATACATATTTTTATCTTAATATATAGAATAATTTTAGCGGGGTACTTAATTAAAAATTCACATAAAAAAATTTAATCGAAAAATCGCAAATAAATTTCTCCATAATTAAATTTTTTTATTCGCGCAAAAAATAAAAAAACAAAACACATAACATAGAGTCAGATATGTATACTACTACAGCGACAACTACTGCTCGGTTAATCAAAAGAGATTCGCAAAAAGATTTGTGTATTTACAAATGCGAAATGAATAATTCGAAAATACATCGATGGTATCCGGTGAGTACCGTTACGTTTTACGACGCAGTCACACGATTTATTTTTGATCATACGAGATATCGCTGACCTTTACGATCCACTATATGCTCCGGGTTTCTCTCTATATTCGTAAATACCACGCGTCAACTTCTCTCCATCTAAATTCACTTCATTTAACATGTTCGGCCGAGGCAAACTTACAACAACGAGCCTTCTATTTAATTAAAAACTAAAATAAAAAAAGAGTAAAAAAAAATAAAATAAAATACCACCGATATTATTTTTTCAGCCTCAAAAAATAAAACGAATGATTTCGCAAAATAAATAAAATAAAATAAAATAAAAGAGAGATCGGGTTTTGTGGCTCGACAGTAGCGATTGTTGGGTGTTTGAGCACCTCTTGGCAATTTCACTCGGATCCACATTTCCACCTTTCTTCCCCAGTGGGGTGGCTGGCATCAGTAGAGAGCTGACGCAGTGGGGTAGGTGGTCGCGGTATGCCCGGTAGCCAATTGCCGGCTCTGGGCTCGACTCGCCGGGTCCATTCATCGCGGAGCACTACGTGACCAGTTTGCCAATCCCCGTGTTCTTTCTCTCCGCTACACACCACGCGATCAGTTAGTCTGCTCTCTTCTCTCTGCTTCTCTTCCGTGAATCTCCTCCTCTGTCTCCCTCTGTCACGTACTCAACGCCAGTACTCACACCGTTCCCTCTTGTATCATTCTATATATATATACGTACACATTTATACACATATACCTGTGTGTACGTCCGCCAAACAACCCCCTCGTCTCTCAATCCCCGCAGTCCCTTTTAGCTCCACGGAATTCCGTGCTCTTGGTATCGACCGTGAGTCGACGTTTGCCTCTCTACTCATATTTCTGTTATTCAATGCCAAATTCAAAATTTATCTCTTACATTTATTTTTAAAAACTCGTCAAATGTGAGTTGACCAAATATTTCCTCTTTTTTTTGTTCAATTGAATTTTTTTACTATTGCTATAGTGCTCGAGTTCTATAGTTAACCGTTACGTTTGAATAATTTTTTAAATGAAAACTAAAACGGCCACTTTGAACACTTTTTGTTAAAAATATAGACAATATATGTCATCAAAAATTTTTTTTTTGAGTTTTTCGTTTGAAAGATCAAAGGAACAAGAAGACATACTATTAAATGTCTCATTAATTTTTGATCAATTGAAAATTAATCTTTAATGGGCTTTTATTTACTAAAGAAATTTTTTTTTTACTGAAAATAAACCCAGTTATAAATTATAGAGTAAAAATTTTTCAATAAAAATCGAGGAATTTTATTTTAATGTTCAGTAACACGGAACATTAAAAATAATAAATAATTAAATATATATAATGTATAAATAATAAATAAAATTACATATACTGGTGATTAAGACCAACAACTTATCAGTATATATTTATAAAGGAATACATCATTAATAATGTGAAAGTATAATCTTATTAATTTAACATTTAGCCAGCAGCAAAAAGATTGAATTGAGATGTTGAATTGATAAATTACAAGTTCAAGTGCAAGAACTCTCGGAGTCGTGTTCGATAACATGTTAATTTATGAGCATGCATAACGTGATATTGTGGCTATATAATAGATGTCTTGTAACGTGTGCAATATCCCGCACATCGAGTGCTTGATGATCGAGTAGCTATTGTATGCGCTGGATGTGGGGACTTGTGTTGAGGTGTGGATGAAAAAGCCACGTGGTAGACTGGTAGAAGGAGCTGACTCCTTGAGCAGAGTATGAGCTTGTGCTCGAGACCCGGTCGAGCGATGAAGAATTAATAAAGGAAGAGTTTGTTCTTATAGTTAGACACGGGTTTCACGAATGAGGAACGAGGTGAGAGGTGTTCAATGAGGTCCTGCCCTGGTGACGACCCAGTCATTGTCGCCCTGCCTTCTTCATCTGCATACAATACTCCGCGACACAGACACATAGATCGACTATTCAAATAAAACCTTACTCGGAGACGAGACTCACAAGAGACTCGAGGCTCTATAACCGTCCGTCAGTTTAGTATTTTTTATTATTTCGTCTTCGACGTTCATTGAAATATTGTAATATTTATGCTGGATTTATTCGATTGAATTAATAATAGGAGAGAAAACTTGATAACATATTGTCTTTAATACTTTGACATATTTTATTTACTTTTGAAACTCATAAATTTAAGTCTATTAATATTAACTATCTATTTTTATTATTAAAAACAACTCGTTTTTTTTTACATAATATTTTTAAATTTATTAGTACAGTAGACTTGCGATTTTCTTCCGTCTCTCTAAGTAATGGAAATTAGGATATTACACTATGTTCCTTGAAAATCCTTTATATTCTTGCACAAATGCACGAAACATTCACACAGACGTATCCCCACCACCAATCCAAGAAAATTATGACAAATTTACAGAACTAAAGATTCATTGGTTTTATTTTTTTTTAATTTTTGTATAACTTCAGAAGTTCTTTTTTTTCATAGCTCATCTGGCCGTGAAAAAAATAAAAAACAAAAATAACAAATCTCAACTTTTCACGAAAGTGTCTAGGGTCGAGTTATCTATTAATTTCCAATTTTTAAAATCCTCTTAATTAACTCCGGCTTCGAAATTTTCCGATAATTTTTATTTGAATTTTTATCTGCAGCATAGCCAATTAAAAAAAAATTAAGTAGGCGTAGGGTGATACAACTTTATGGTATTAATTTTTTATTATTCAGTCGGTTAATTAGTGATTAGTAGTTTAACGGTGTTGAGTTAAAAATTAATTTTAAATATAAAAATTTAATTTTCACTATTAATTATTGGAATGATAAATGATTAATTTGATTTAATAGTTAATAATTATAATTTACATGGATTTTAAATCAAATAAATAAGGGAAAGATTATAGTCTGGGGGTTAAAAATGATTGTTCTTGTATTATTGGGCAGCAGTTTAGTTAAATGTCCATATTATGGTTTTATGGCGTTAAAGGACTACGATCCATCAGAGTTTAGAAATGGATAGACCGGATAGAGATAAAGAACCCAGGAGGGCAATGTAATGAAAGAGAAGACGAGATATATATTATATAGAGTAGTATTATAGCTAGCCAAAGTACGTCGTATACGTTTAGCTACGCACCGCGGATCATAACTGTTAGTGCTGGCCCATTTCGAACAGAATAGAGGCAACAGTTGCGGTTTATGAAATTAAATCGGCTTCGGCGACCGAAACGAACGACTAACGTTTGTCCCCTCTGTTCTCTCCTCTTCCCTCGGCAGTTTTGCTGGGGAAAAGAAAGCGTAGGAGGCTTTAAAAAATTTTAGCCATCGCCATAAACTTAAAGTATTGAAAAAATTTTATTTTAAATTGACCAAAAAAAATTTATTTTCTGTTTTGTTCAAAGAAAAAAATACAGACTCGTTGCATCGCGAAATTTAAACTCTGGATTTATTTATTTTTGGCCATCTATTACCAGATAGATGATAAAGATAATTGGGTAATGAAGTGAATTAAATGGCACTGATACATCTTTCAGGAAAGTCTCACCCTCGCTTTATAATAGAGGGATGTAGCAATTTGTTTTTAGTTCTGTTCTGTTCTATTACTATTATTATTATTGTTATTGTATTTCTTGTATCCCTTTTTGGACTATTATAACCGACGTCTGGCCACGTGTATTAATAATGTCTCTGACTAAGGAGCGAGATAGCAAGTGCACCGACTTTTATCTTCTCTATTAGCCCCCACTGAGGTAATTAAATTAAATGATCCACGGGCCCTCAATCATCTCTCTACCATCAACTTGAGCCAAGTGTAAGTATCCATTTGTATCTAAAACTTTTATATATTCTCTTATATTCATTTCTACCCGTAATTTTTTTTTTTTTTACTGACTCAAATGTTAAGCATAATTTTGTTTTAAACATTTGTGGTTTAAGTGCATGCACTGATAGAAATTTTATCTTAGCTTAAGAAATATTTTCTTGAGCCAAGAATTTATTTCTGAAGAAAAGCAATTGTCTTGCTTCAAGAAATTCTTGTCTTGATTTAGATTTTCTTGGCTCTAGAGATTTTGTATCTTTGATGGATAACTCTCGTGTCTTGACCCGAAACTAAATTATCTTCAATCGATACTATTGAATTCTTTAAGCAAGACCACTTATCTCTTCAGCTAAAAATGTCGTATTGTTATTATAAGAACTTTCAATTTTTGGTTCAAGTAATAATTTCTTGATGGAAGATGTTTTCAAAGTAATGAAAAAAAAACTTTTTTTGAAATAAATTTCTATTTTAACATATCTGAAGTAAATGAATGTAGTCCTAAAAAATCACTTTGAAATTTTTTATTTTTAAAATAAAAAAAAAAGTTTTTTTTCAAGCTGAGTAAATTGAGATCTTGATTTAAAAATCGCGCCATTCTCGAAACAAGTCGGTAATGTCTTAAACCTACATTTTGCCTATCTCAATCCAAGAGCAAGAAATTCTTAAGCCAAATATGTCAGATTTTGTTTCAAAACAATAAAGGCTTCACCGAAGAATAAAATTCTCAAACGAAGAATATTTTTTCTCTATTCGAGAAATTCAATTTTTTGGTTCAAAAACTTATTTCTTAAATTAAAACAATTAAAAATTTTAAAACAAGAACCACATTTCGAAGAAAAAATTTTTCTTGAATCGAGATATTTTTTCTATCAGTGTGTATAAACAAAGCTATGAAACACGTAGTTGAAATAATGGCCTCGGGAATCTTATCGAGAATCGAATAAAATTTTCGGAATAACCATAGATAGAAAAGTACTATAGTGATATAATATAGGACAAGGTGCAGCTGTGACTACACAAGAGCGCGAAGATCTGTAAGACAGAGTTAGTGCTCGCTGCCAGTATATCAGACGTTGAATCCCTTTGCATTTGCACTACTGTGACTAGTATTACTCTGATGTACTTTTCTACATAAATATATACATATATAGATATATGTGTGTGTATGTAGTTGTTTAAGCCATACTACGTCTTTGCGTCTACATATATGTGTGTGTGTGTGTGAGTATACTCACCCTCCATGTGATCCAAGAGCATCAGGATGATGCTCTAGCTCTCTCACGGGGGCTGGTTTTCTGTGGCTCCTCATTCGGGCATTGCGCACACGTGTTAGATAGAGTCCGTAGACTACTCGGCTGGCTGAGGAGCTCCCGAGGGAGCTACGTACCATTTTGCATAAATCGCGAGACACCCCGTGCCGTACTCTCGTAACAGAGGCAGAACTTCGGGGAGATTCCAAAATAGCTTGAACCTATACTATAGCAGAATAATACTCGCGCACACTCGCCGATCTTGCCAAGAGGATAAAAGAGAATAGCTCGAGCGAGGGAGCTAAATTTTTTTATATATATATTTTTATTTATTTTTTTACTCGGATATGCCGGAAAAATTTAAGTGAGATGTACTTTAGATTGTGTAGTGTTGTAAATAATTTTTATTTTATACTTAAACGTTTTATTCATCTCGATTAATTATTTTTTTTTTTGAGTATCTGAAATTTTTTGTATGATTTTATTTTGGGGCTTAATTTATTTGATAAATATAAAGTTATATTGTTACATTGCCAACGAAACAATAAGTTTTCCTTCCACAAGCTCATCCTCATTGCCAGGATTTACATGAGGGAGAAGTTATAAATGGAACATATAACAATAGCTCTGGGTGCTGTTTTAATACCCGTGACAATATTTCAGATTACATTTTATTTAAAAAAATATTTAGTACAGCAATAAACCAACTATCTCTTCAATACCGTTCCCAAAGTTAAGCTGACACGTATATTAAGTATAAATTAAAAAAAAAAAACATATTTTGCGAAATTAGTCAGCCGTAGAGCGGACGATAATCAATAAAGGCATATTGTCAATTAAAAATGATTTATACGACACCAACTATCAGAGAATAAAATACATCTCAATGCCACTGACTCGTGAGTTGTCGTGAGATGAATCGGTATCGCACAGAAATCGATTCAGGAAACACAATCTCGATCTACTCTATCAGCCGTCTCTATCATCTATGACGGGTAGGACTTTGACCCACTTTTATTTCTTACATTTTTTATTCTCTGTCTCCTTCTAATTCGAGTGCACTCAAGAAGAAGACGATGATGTTGATGCCGATGCCGATGCCGATACTGACGATCACTGTGATTATGATGACGAAAAAACGGACTTGGGAACTCAAGTCATGGCTTCAGGCATCTCTTTCCCCTCATGTCTTAGTCTTACGTAACTTTCTGGATCCATATGTCAAGATTAGCCTTGCTTCACAACTATTAAATGAAAAAAATTTATTTCATAAAAAAGAACCTCATTTTTTGTCTGTAAAAAATTTTCTTCAATTTTTTTCCTATTAAATTTTTTTTCCGATCGTCTTTATCGTTGGCGATCTCGGGGAGCTATCGGACGAGTTTTTAAAGCCTGTCAGAAGGCGAGCGCACATATAGAGAGCCGAGCTAAGCAGTTGGGTATAAAGGTGCGTAAAAGGTGTAAAATAATAAACGAGGATGCAATATATCCGAGTGGGAGGCTAAACTCGCGATTTTATGTGCATTCCGACACTAAGACTCGTCCTTGTCTTGGATTCTATACAATTACACATGTGTACATATTATATCTATATATATTTATACAAACGATATAATATTTTCTTTCTCTTTAGCCTCAGCTTTAGTTTCTCTCGATTCCCCCGGGCTTTTAGGCGAGCCCACTACTATTTCTCAGCCCGCCGAATGAGAATGGGAATGGAAATCAGGTTTTGGATCTCTCATCGAATCTCTGATACTAAAAAGTTGCGTGTACGACAGAGACTCTGCTCCATCTAAAAAAGTTTTCATCTAAAAAGTCGAGCTCTAAAAAGTTTAATCCTGAAAGTCTCATTTTAAGAATCAACAAAATTACTCTGTCGTTAAAATCTAAAAAAAAAATAAAAAATCATTTGTACGTCATGTTGAATTAACACAAAAAAAAATATATGATTGATCGATTTAATATTGTAAAGTAATAAAACTCCGTGACTTATATAAGTGTTTAAAGGCTTTAAAGATAGAGCTGACGATATAAATATAAAAGTAAACTCTCTGGTCTATGTGTATGGATATCTATATAGATATAAGGAGCAGAAAGTCTCGTTAAAGTGACCGTGGATCGTTTGGTAATTTATTTATCGCACAAAGTAGCTTAGACGAGATTGCCTCCGTCTTTTAAAAAATATATTACTTCGGTACATAAATAAATATAGTGGAACCGGCATATGCGGCATCCGGTTACCGGAGAAGTACACACCGGTGATTGATAGTGATTTGGTAGATAGCGATCATCGTAGACTATAAAGCATACAGGTTGAGTCTACTCTCAAAGATGCACCTGACCAAGATGACAGTATTTTTCAGTCTTATTTCAATTTAACATTTTTTTATCCTCCTTAATCTTATCCATCCAACCACCGCCCATCCATACACTCTACCAAAGTACTCTGCCATCCTTCTATTAAAAAAAAAAAGTAAACGGAAGATTTTCAAGCTCCCGTCTAAATTACTGTTATTCACTGCTCGTACATCAAATAACAGACATTGCGTTTGTTTAAGCGTAATAAATATTTTGTTTGTCTTGTGAGTGACACGCAAATTTTAGTCTCGAGGCATGCAGGAAAAAAATTACAGAGGATCGAGAGAATGAGGATGAAGAAAAAAATAAAAACTAGTGAAGAGAAAAGAAAAGGAGCATCTTATTTTATATTACATATAAGTAGGTCTCGAGGGTGTGCAGATAAGGTCCACTGGGTTGCAGGGTGTGTGTGAGTCGAGCATTTGCCACCGACGAAAAGCATCGGGGAAACCATTATCCACCTAAGACACCGGTTATCGGCGACCGACGATCTCTGTGTGGGTGTCTGAGTGCTCTGTAAATGCGACCGCATGAGTCGTCAGGAGAGTAAGACGACTGAATAAGACTCGAGAGGTTGGATACGAGCGTAGGATAAGATATAAATGGATAGATGGACAGATATATAGCCACCCCGCAGGGAGATGCCCGCCCCCGTTTATATTGCTCTGATCTACACTAGACACCTTCTTAGACACCCTTTCAATTTCCTATATTATCTGATAATCATCTTCAATACACTGGATGGATTTATTTATTTTTTTATTGTTATCTTTAATAGCTTGAGCACATCACTTTGCTATCTGATTATTTCTGGTCATAATATTATTTCAAATAATATTTCTTCCCATCAATTCAATTATTTTTGGCTTTTTGGCGTGCACACCATTTGTTAAAAGGTGTGCATAAAAAAATCCCACTTTATTTATTGGAATTTTTAAAGTAACTTTCGAAAAAATGGCAAATAGTTAAACAATATTTTAGTGTAAAAGAAATAAATATGGGATGAATGTATGATTAATTCAACGGACTAGCATCTGCCAGTAGCTTACTTTCTGCACATGTATGTGTATATATATACATATGTATATACAAATGAAAATGTTATAAAATTTCTTTAGCAGCTTGTCAGCAGCAATGGCCCAGACATTGTTTCCCCAGTGGCACGTTCGTAATCTATAGCCTTCAAATTTTCTAAAGTCTCCAATCACCCGGGCATTTTCATGCAAACGCAAAGCGTCTCACCGCGGTTGTCGTAGTCGTCTCTTCTACTTCTCTTATTCTCCATAATACCCACTATACACTTTTTACACCCAGCTCTACTCACCTTCTCTTCTCTCAGCAAAACTTAAAACTCAAATGTATATACGTTACAATAACATCACCCGTAGGGTACGAATCTACGTGTTTAAATAAAGTTTGCTTGCATATTATTAACGTAGTAGTTCCCCGTGAGAGTCACGCAGCAGCCTTGCCTGTTCTCTGGACCCATGGATACCTGGGACCCCATAAGGGCGTCCCATCAGGCCCAATTCCTTCTCGTCACACGAAAAAACTTGCACGTAACACAGCTAACATACAGACCCAACAAACGTGTTTCAAGTACTGCCAAAAATTTAAACAATTATTTTTCGGTCCATACAAATTTATTTATATTCATCCATTAAATAAATACTATCGATTTACTGCGTCGCTGAAATGTACATATTTTTTTTTCTTATATCAATGCTATACATTTTCATGCTAAATATTTTTTATGAATATTTTTTAATCAACCAGAGGCATCAATGGGGCCTTGGGCTCCCAATGATATTTAAAGTCACAAAAACCGTTGGTAATATTAAACTGATCGTGATATTAATTTCAAACATGAATCCTTTACTCGTTCTCACGAGGAATTATGTTTTTTTATGCTTATATATTTTAATTTACAATAAACCAATGCGCATAAAATGATGTACCGTGTAAACTGTCTAACAAGTAAGGCCCAAAATACAAGCTCCATGTTTAGCTTCATGTCTTTTGCCGTTTCCCATTCTCGTTGATTTTAATTTATATATATATATATATATATATATATATATATATATATATATAGATATAAGATGCATAAGTTGTATCTGTCTTTTGGAGGAACATACAGATTGTGGTCCGTAAAATGCATCATCAGACATGCGGCATTCGCCGACCGGCCGGCGAATACTTGGGCCATAAAGAATAAAACAGAGAGACAGGAATAAAAGCTAAGTTATAAGTAGTTGACTTATTTCAAGCGGCCGGTGCAAAACGCAAGCCCGAGGGGCCCGACGAGATAGCCCGAGGCGCAACGAGGGGACTCGTCGAGAACTTTTAAGGCCTCTTGGGGGCAGCTCGCCTCGAACGCTGTACATACTCTCCGACTCTCCTCTCTTCGTCTGTACTCAAGTCTACACAGAAGCAACAACAGCAGCAACAACAGCAGCAGCAGCAGCAGCTTCTACAGTAGTGCTCCAATCGTGCAATATTGGCTCGACCTTTGTGATCCACGATACACAACAGTTTGCCCGCACACGTTGATTTATGAGTGCGTACACATATACCCGCCGCGTATATGATTGCGCGGTGTAATTATCTTAATAACTCTCGAGACGTTTATGAGCCTTTACGGATATACTGGTAGCTTAAATTTTACGCCGTATTTCATCAAATTCCAATCATATATATCTTCTTATACATTTTATTTATTACACTCATTTATTTAGTTATTACCGATGCAGAGTATTAATGAGGAATTTTTGAGTTAGAAGTGAAAGGTCGGACTTTATTTTATGTCTTGTATTTTTTAAAAATTTATTATTATTATTTTTTTGTTCAATTTATTTAATGCGGTGTTGTAGAGATCGTAGATGCTGTGAGTTATTTACTTTTTCATTAGAGATGTAGAGATATTAGTTAGTTACCAGTTGAAATCAATAACTTAAACTTTTATCAGATGATCATAATGCTGTTGAGTAGAGAAGAAAATTAATTACAAATAATTGTTACTGATTAATATAACCACCACAGACAATCTATTAATTTAATCTTTTTCATTACAGTTAGATTAATACATTGCTATTATTTCTCATGACTTACTAATTTTATAAATTTATCAACAATGTAAAGTAAATATTTCTTTCACCATACCTGCGCTGAAAGTTTGAATTTCTGTCCTATTTAGAGGGAAAAAAGTCGTTCTTTCTTTTTATGAGAAATAAAATGATAAAGATTAGCGCATGCGCTATTCTTTCCTTCAAACAGAGGTTAAAATTTAGACTTTCAGGTGCAGATTTGGTGAGAAATCGTATACATGCCACGGATAAAAATCAGACGTCCCCATCCGCATGTTTGTTCGTCTATCGACTCAGGTTGGAAATTACACACGCGGGTCGAAATGTCATACTTTTCTCCCTAGGTGTGTAATATACTAATTATAGCCACAAAATACCACAGAGTGCGCACAATTATTATTGAATCGTAATGAAATTTCATACACTGATGTCTTAGGCGAATACTTTGATCAAGTTCGAAGATGTGCAAAATCGGTTGCTTAGTTTGAAACCCGAGAGCAGTCGAAATTTTCTAAATTTTCATAAAAATCAACTTCCACTGAATTATCTCCAAATAACTTTCAATCAAAGGGTAATAGACTTATTTTTTGAAACGTAGCATCAGATATTGCTGGATGACACTATTAATTTTTTCGCCCGCTCGTGTAGCAATAACGGTTAATTAAAAAAAACTCTGATCTTGGGTTTCATAATCTGGAGGTAAAAAAAGTGAATATTTATAATGTTTGTATGTAACACACTAGACACGTATTTTTAGCAAGCAAGTCATGTCAACCGGTCTACCATAAAGTTGGAACCAGTATATACTTGTCACGACAACTCTTGAGTTTCATTGAATTTCGGCACGATTGACACTACTTGTTTCTTTATATACTCATACATTTATATATACACATACGTGTATAAATACATGTAATATTTGCGCAAAAGACTTTAAAAAATATTATTTACTGCTTGTCAAAAAAAAAAATACGATAAGTTAAACATTACGCTAACATATTTATAATTTATAATATTCCATATATAATATCATAGTCACATCACTAGATTTATCAAAGTCAGTGGTTTCATTGTCTGTAATTATGTACCTCTGACAGGTTTCTCATCTATAATATATAATAGAAATATATATGTATATATACACGCACAAATATATGTATGTATATATATATACATATATGTTTAGATGGTAAAACGTAAATTGAATTGTTGAGGATGATTTTGAAAATGATTTAGTCTTTTATTATATGAAAAATGAAAAGAAACAAAGATTACGTCGATGTAAATATAAAAATGACAGACGTGTGAAGGAAGGCCGAACAAACTACACAGAATCCTTTATTCAGAAGCAGAAATATTTATCAATGCAATATTTGCACATAAAACGTTAACGCGTGGTCCCGTCTTGTCAATTTGTTCATGTGTTTAGACGTTACGTTGACTCATTTTTATTTACTCTCTCATTTAACACAGTAATTTCCTATACATGGCTGAGACTTTGACTTAAAACCCAAGAGGACTCACTATATTTGTATAAAAGAATTCTTTAAACATAGTATGCAAATATACTTAAATAATTTTTTTTATTTTAAAATGAATTCAATTTTTCCGCGGATGCGTTATCGCTTTGAATTTATCTTTTAGGCCGCGCGTTCGTAAACACGATTTGATTGAAAGAACTCAACTAGTTGAATTTGATTTTTTTCATTAACTTAAGGTCATTTTAGAACACGACTATAGAAAATAATGATTACAGTCTTAGCCGTTTAATTATTATTAATCATTTTCCAATATAACGAGTTTGACGGTTTACTTGCTTAGTTATAGTATCTGTCAAGTGTACGCAATATGCATTAGAGTAATAAATATTTGTTAATAGCCGCATGCAATTTAATGCTCGATAAAACAAGAATTTCTTATAAAATATTAATTAAGTGATTTGTGTTTAATTAAAAAGAAAAGAAAAAACAAGTAGCAATAAAAATCTAAAAATGATCATTCTAACTTTTCGTAGTTTTCAATTGACATTTTATTACACGAGCATTAAAGGCGTGTCTGTAAAGTTATTTCCAACAACTTTTTATTTTTATTAATGAATGAAATTTTTCATTAATGTCAGATTGATGATTAGCATTGCAGATTTATTATGACTGATTGGATATCACTGATTTGAGCAGTAGTATTTGTTTTTAAAAATTATATGATTATTAATATTTAAGATAAGTATCTCAACAAGTTTGTTGGCTAGTGTAGGTAAAACCTGGTAACCCAATTGCAATGACTGTATCAATCTATCCAGCAAGTAATAACTAATAAGTACATAAATAAGTAAGCAATAATCGAGTAAGCAGCAAACTACGAGCTAACAAGCAGGATTGGAATGTATGCTACTTATGTGCCTGGATAAATATATAAATATACATATATATGTTCCTTTCGACTGTTGATTATCAGTAGTCTTCACGCCCCGTCGCATACGAGAGCGACGAGTTTTGCGAGAGACCACGGCGTTGTTATTAAAAAATTGAAAGTCATATATCCATATACCTTGCACTTTATATATGCACATACATTCGAAGGCTAACGTGATATCTTTAGTGCGCCAGGTGGAATATGAAAGGACGTGTTTAATAAGTTGGCTGAGCTACTGGCAATGTGGAATTTTGTTTACTAAAAAATTAAATTTTAAAAAATTACCAAAGAAATAAGAGAATTAAAAATAAATAAATCACGAGACTCAAGTGGTCTATTAATATCACTTGTAATGTGAAAATAATGAGTCTTTACACGGTTTAAAATGTCTATAGAACAAAAAATGGTTTCAACGTTTCGAGTTATGTGTGTAAGGATGAGTAGAGATGATGAGATGGGGAAAAAAACGTAAACGAGCAAGTAAAGTCTTGAGACTGTTTATAGATTTTTTAGCCCTGGGCTACAGACGAAAGTAGATGTGATTATCATTATGATGATGATGATGATGATTATCAGTGTAGTGACCCATACACGCAAGACAAACTATACTTTAAACCTAGTTGACCTGCGAGCCGCTCTCGAGCTTCTCCATGGAGCAGTCATTAGTCTCTTCTAGTTTCTACGCACCTGCACCACTCACGAGTCCGGTCTACTGGAACATCTTCAAAATTACGATGATTCGAGAAATTCTTGGGTGTATATGTCTACATGTATGAGTATCTCTTTCTCATCGTTTCTAAAATAATGGAAAGGAGGACTACAATTTAACGGGCCAATTGGACACACGCGACGTGAAAGTATTCAATAATTTTTAAAAGCCTATATTAAAACCCGTAATCGTATCCAATAACACCAATAACTGAAACCACAAGACTTTTTTTTTACACTAAAATCTTTTGACGTTAGACAGCTGACTAGAAAATTATCCCATTGGCACGCGACTAATCATTATACGCAAGTAAACTTTTGCACGCCACTTTGCATTCAAAATAAAAGTCTAAATTCGTACACTTTCATTTCAAAAATTATTCAATAAAAACGTATATGTATATTCATTTTTTTTTTTCCAAAGTGGCTTTAAAATTAATTAATAAATTATGAAATGAATTAAAATAATATTACTGAGGATTATTATTATATTTTTTTTATCCAAGTGTTAATACGAAAAAAAGTGTGACTAACGTTCTTGTTTTTGAGGATTTTAATGTTATGCGGGATTCCGAGTATGAATGAATGAGCGAACGAGACGACTGTATAATCAAACGTGTGCATATATATGTATATAGATATAAAAAAAAGTATAATACTATAAGTTGTGTAAATAAGCTTCTCTGCAGGCTTAGGAAGTAGCTGGCCCACTTGATATCGTCGTATACTAATGAGGATGAAAATGAGATGACTGCATTTATTACAATTTCATCAGGTGTTCTATAACGCGTGAGCACCTGCAGAGCTGAGTGTGTGTAACTGAGCGACGTAACGACCTGTATAGTGAGCAATAATAAATATATGTACATATAATGAGCGACAGAGAAAGAGAAAGGCTAGACTAATTTTTTTTATTACACATTTGTTATGATTATTATTGCTATGGGTTATTATCATTTTTTTTTGTACTAATGGATGTGAGAACCGTTCGTTAGAGAGTGTAATGTATAATCATACGATTTTGGTAATTTTTTTATTCCGTGGCGCCAGGCTGGCTAATAAAGATGAAAATGAGATGAGTAAGTTTATTTAAATTTTACGAGGTGCCGACGCGGTGGTTCTCTCTGTGGCTGATGATAATTAGGCACGAGCACGTGTGCCACGTCATACTCAAAGATTTTGCTGTGTTTCATTCATGATTATTCTCTTTCCCTCGAGTACTCCCGAGTAGTATATTAGTATGAATTAAACTCTTTTTTTTTTATTATTTTTTTTCTGTTTTCATTACGGAATAAGAAATCCTCAGGCCAGCTTTTGGAGGAACGTATCAATTTAAGTCGAGTTACATTTGCATAACACGTCGATATAAATCCACTCTGATTTACGCTCATTTCGTATATTATTAATCATACTAATAAATAAAAATATGAGTGTTATTTATGTTCACCATTCAAAATAATTAATAATTAAAAAAAAAAAAAAAGAAATGATTCAATTTGTTGTTTATCAGGATAGGAATAAAAAAAATTGAAAAATGTTTTTGAATCAATTTTTTTTCTGCCTGATTTTTTGCCGCTAACGGTCGTTTTTTTTATAACAATCAAGGCTGGGCGACCGGTAACGTGCATTCAAGATGAGTAAACCAACTCTTACATCCAGAAGACAGTCAGTGAAATAATGATGGAAAAAACGGTTGGATAAAAAAAGTGATCCACGTAGCGTAGTGACGGTTGCTTCTTTTGGTTAACAATAGGATCTCATGAGCTCGGCTTACTCGCGGTCCTCGCGTCTCCGTCAGCATCATCGGCATGAGAATAATCGTAGCTGTGTCAAGATACACGCATCGAATTTTTTTAGTATGCATTAATAAGACATAAAGAACAAGTCGTGTAAGAGAGTAGGTAGGGATACAGCACATCCAGGATCACGTTCGAGGATCGACATCATCACAGCACATATATATCTGTGTATGCATACAATAAAGGAAGTGAAAATAACCCGAGAGCATTGCGTGGTATATTGCATAAAGGGTTACCGAATAAGCAATAGGATTCACCAGGTTATATCTCAGGGGTGTGATCTTTTTTCCCCCACTCCTTCACTAATTCTTTCTCTTATGCCTCAGCACGACGTAACATATTCTAGTGTATGGGGTCACAATGGTTTGCATATATTTTCCCATGAGGATGACACCGGCTGGCGGACCTCTACCTGGACCTTTAAACGCGGGAGAGCGTGGTAAAAAAATATAAGAGGAAGCTAAAGTATATAGCATATAGAATGTAGTGTGTAGCATAGAAAACCGGGGACATACTCATAACATATGGAGATCTATGCAAAATCGCGGGCTTGTCTACCTGAAAGGAAAGGTGTGCGAGAGAGACCGGAAAAGGGTTTTAGTTTTGGTGTTGGGTCTTGTGTGCTCTGCTAACTAAAGCCTGAGAGAGATAGGGAACAGGGGGTAAGCGAGTTGGGTCCACGGGCCCAGTCCTTCCTACGACTTCACCCCTTATATTTCGGCTCACTACTTCATTGTTCCAGATCGTACATATGAGGAAGGAAGGAAGCAAGGGTTGGTTAGGATCCCCGTAGCGGGTCCACCATCACCCCTAAATTTAAATATATGCAACGACCGGCCGTCGGAAGGACCAGCATCCTTGCAGTCTACACCACCAGGTATATTCAAATGCGCTGTACACATTACCTGAGCTCTTCCTATTCAAACACCCTGTCCTCCCCACCCCGGTTCCAGTGTTCGATCATTTGAGATTTATAATAGACCGGCAAGGTGGCACCTTTACTTTCCTTCGCATATATTATAGTACACATATGCGAGGCCGTATAACCACCAGCAAACTGTGGGAAAATAATCGGAATCGTTTCCGTCCTCACCGCGGCAACTGTTTTGCCTATCAGGCATAACCAATTCATGCTTAAGAGGTTCAATGCAAAAAATAACCGTCGCGAGAACTTTTATAACAACATTTTGAGGTTTAATACACTTTGAGTTAACAAACTTTTTTCTTAAATTTTAAACAATGTGTTTGTTTTGTTCGAATTCGCGCAAGTTATCTTATTAAAATAATTTATTGGATTGATGGTGTCGTAGAAAATAATGAGGATTTAAAATTAATGAATGCAACGCGAATAAGAAGCCGAGCAACTCGGGGGCTACCTAAATAGTTGGGTAAAGTCGTGAACCAGCCGTAGTAATATGCAAATATGTGGACGAGTGGCGCACGCCAGCCAAGATGCCACGAGGAAACGGCCAAAGTGTGGCCAAAAAGAATTGCATACATAATAAAAGCCTTAATAGTAATCAAGTCTGTGTCTGTGTGCACGTGTGTGTCACTTGTTTATTTCTATGAATAAAATTTTTTGTTTACATGTTATGTTTTTTTTTTGTTTGCATCATCCACTTGTACATTATCATACATTTTTTAATACATTATTAATTTTTTTGCTCTGGTTTTTTATACTTGACTCACGAGTTAGATAAATAATTCATCGGGTACTCATAATTATGCTAATTGACCAACCTGTTTAGATCGTCACCTGTTTACTGGGTCGCTGTGTTTTTTCAATTTAAATTTTAGAATTAATTTTACATGATAGTTTTTGGATGTTCTAGGGTTATAAATATATAGAAATGTTTTGTTATGTCTGCGTTATAATAACAATAATAGCACTAGTATTATTGTGCTAAGGTAAAGTTACAATGGGGGCAACGACCACAGGTAATTTTCTGGTTTTAAGATTTTTCAAGTACGTAAGAGCAACTTGACGAGTTAAAGAGTAGGCCCACGCTCTTCTATTGCTTCTATGGCTGTTACTTCTGCTTACGCTTTATTGATGCTGTTGCTACAGGTGCGGGATTATTCTCTTTTTCGAAATACGAGAAATCCCAGTACAGTAGCCCGTCCCCTTTTTTTTCCAGGGCAATGACCTCATTTCTTTAATTTCCTTTCACGTTTCTCCTTCACGTTCACACGTCTTTCTATATAATATTACTAGTCTATGTGTTAATACTGTACACCTTAAACGCATTCGCGGTCCTCTCTGTTGAAATATATTTATTCATCTTCGTAGATAGTAGTCACAGTAATTGAAAATAGAAAAGCGTTTTCTAAAAAAAGATTTAGTGGATTTTACATTTAAAAGGTTTCTCTATTTTATAATTTCGTTTCGGCGTTTTCAACGAGTTAATAAATCTAGATATAAACATAAAAAAAACTTTCACATTTTACTCAATACCAAAAACTTAATACTGAACATTTTATTGAGCTAATAAATTTAAAACCAAAGTTTCGTAATATTTTATAGGAAAATTAAATTAGGGAGTACTCAACTATTTAATATATTAACTATTAAAAAAAAAAAGTCATAATTTATTATTACTTAACATTTGGTTTATTTTTTTTTATTTTTTTTTTATATTGTAAATGTCATTGAGAGTAATAAATTGATCCCACGCGGGTAGTGATCCTCGAGAAACTGCCAAGACCCGGAAACAAGGAGGTCGACGGGTCTCTTATCGGGTCTCCTCCGGTGGCATTTATACGTATTTTATATATAGAATAAAGAGTGGAGTAAAATAAAAATATAAAAAGATTAAAGCAGAAGAAGAAGAAGAAGAAGATGAAGACGAGGATGGAGAAGAATAAAAAATAAGAACCGTGGTGGCGGGCCAGCGGGCGTTATTAGCATTGGCTGTTATCCCAGGCTATCTAATAAATTGTTCAAGGGGCGTAAGTGCGTGTGTGCGTTAACGGTTAGAGCCTGAAGCTACGATACCATACTCCTTATACTCTACTCGTATTCTCAGTTTTATACCTATCTATCTGTGTACTGAGGAATGTTGACACTCGCGTGCCTATTACTCGCGTACGTACGACAACCGCGTTCCCTCTAGCTCTAGTGTCTTCGTTGATGACACTCTCCAAAGAACCGTTGCATTCAAAAAACTTTTTTATTTTTTTAACCATCAACCTCTACAATAACACACTTATTTGTCACTTGACCTCATAGTTTTTCACTCCCAAACAACACGGAAAAAAAAAATATTTTTTTTTCCTTGAAATTGAATTTTTAAATCAAAGAAATATATTTTTAAAATATTAAAAGCAACACAAAAAATAAAATCGGGGTCACTTGTCTCGATCAGTATGTACCTCGTTGCTCTATATAGAGCACAATCAGATGAGCAAAGTAGTCAACGACAGATACTTGATTCTATTATTCCCATCAATGCCATCAGATCATTCGAATTTTACCGAATACACATATCTCTTTATACCCTTTGATATATTTTTAGTTTACAATTGGGGAGAGTTAGCATCGGCTGGCATCCAGAGAAATGTATTTAAAGCATAGGAAAAAGTGTCGTGGGGTCCGTGACACCGATCCAACAGGTACGAGATTCAGTGCCAGCAGGTAGAGGCTGGGGCATCAGCCCTTTGCACTTCACAGTAGCGCAACCCTCTTCAAGCCCCCGCCACAAAACACCGTGTACTTAAATAATATATTCCGTCACTGTAACCATCATATTCACCCTGTTGTTATATGTACAGTAAAGATTATAAGGGAAAGTAAAAGTATTAAAAAAAAAAACCACCTTGACGGTCTCTGTCCCTGCCACAGTCACTATAAACCATCAGTCTTCGCTCTTACTCGAAAAGTAATTTAAAATTTTTACGCCGTCGAAGAGCTGTCGTGCGTTAATATGTTTCTTTTATTATGCAATATATATTTATTCGTGAATATAAATAATATAATGGCTTGCGATATGACCTGCAGCCGAAACCGTTTAGGGAAATAATTTCTCTAGTGTTATGTAAACGAGGTAACCGACAAAAAAATATTTAAAAGAAAGAAAGAAGGAAGGAGTAAAAAAAAACGGCTGTAAGATGATGACGAGGACGTGAGGTGGCACGCGATAAAACGTATGCATTCATAAATCGATCATCATTTTTCGATCCTTTTAAATACATAATTTATGCTGTATATTGTATGATGCAAAGTTTAGAGTGTGGAATGTAGCGAGCGGTGAATTAATTTTTTTGAGAAAAGGATCTGATGGTACAGCTTTCGGCAGGACCAACGGTTTTATACTTCACGGTAGTCTCAAATCGCTTGACGGGAGAGAAAAAGAAGAGTGTAACTTCTCCACACGATGGGTTTGCATACCGGAAGATGATCTTGGCCGTGGCTAACAGAGAAACCGGCAGTAACAGTACCAGCAGCATCAGCAACAACAACAACACAACAGTAGCAGTGTAGCAGTAGCTGCGAAAGCTGCCTGTTCAGATCGATACCTCGGATAAACGGGGATCGGGTGTGCATATTTTATTAGCACCAAGTTCGTTGACGGAGGATGCAACGGATCCACGCACGCTATATACACACATACTCATGCAGACATTTTTATTGTTATTTTATATGCATACGTACACAAATACATACATATGTGCGAACCGCGGGAAAAAGATTTGCCATGAGTATCATATACAGAATTTATTAATCCACGGCCGTTAACATTCAAACCTATTGCTAATTTTTATTTTTATTTCATATCCTTATTGGGGATGGGTGGGCAGACTGGGGCATTAAGAAAAATTTCCACTTTTTTATCCGGAATTCGTTACATCTATTCGATACTTTTCAGTTGTATCTAAAATATTAACTATCACTTGCATTAAGAAGTTGATTTTTCTCAATTTTTCGGTAAAACAAAAAATTTTTTCCGTTTTAAATTTGCCTGACCTCCTCTGTACTGTTTCGTGAAATTTATTATAATTAAATTATATTTTGATAAAATAATAAAATTTGTTTACATGAATTAATTTGTCATTGTCAGAGCATTAATTGAAACACGTATAAATACAAGCAAATGATGATGAGGAACACTGCATCAGTACGAATAAGTACACACATGAAGCAAATGAAGTACATATAGTTGAGTAGTAGGTATAGCGTAGTAGCAGATTGTAGGATTTGACAGTAGTGTAGTGTAACTGGCTCTTGTGTGAATGAGGATCTAGTGCGAGTAGTCTGCCGGCTGTGTTGTGTTTTGTTTGAGAAGTAAATTACAATAATTGAATAGACCGCTAATTTGGCCCTTGAAACCTTTGGAGGAGTCTGCGAGCACGCATGGAGATGCTTCCGGTTAACCACCAGACTATACTCACGCCTCCGGCTTTTATTCACGACACAAACACACAATCTATGTATACATATATATCTATGTATAATGCATGCTCTGAGATGTTCTCAATAGTCGTGATCGTGGTCACGTGCACACGTGTATCAAGATTAATTTAATCCACCCAAATATCATAGCTTTTTAGAAACAATTCATCATAATACGTCCGTCTTAAAAAGATTATTCTTTTATTAAATGCCGTCAGAGATCTACATTTCCGTTGATACATCATATGTATATGTATATTCCTCTGAGTATATGTAGAGAGTTTAATCCTTTAAACTAAAACTACTTTCATAGAATAGTTATTTATCCAAGGTGTGTCCAAAAATGCTTATAGTCTCCACCTAAAAAAAAAAATAAAAAAAGTTAAACCATAATTCCTTTGTTTGCAAATGTTTAAATTACAGCTGCAGATAAATTATATAATTTTATTATAACTTTCTTTATATTGGACATTTTATTTTCTCAAAACTAAATATATATAAAATAGCTATTTTTTAGTTAAACTTAAAAATAAAAAAAAAAAATAAAGAGCCAAGTAAGCGGCTCGTCTTTAACTTTTCTCTGGTCTCTGCTGCGAGTCGGCGGGCTGGCGAGCGAGAATGCCCTATAGAGTCCCCCAGGAGTGTAAGGGACTGGCGATTATAAAGAATGGAGTGAAAAAGGACCGAGGAGAATGGACAAGAGTGTAGTGATGGTTCTGCCGGCAGAGTCACGGTTAAAAAACCAGTTGTGCGACCCGCGAAAGAACCAACCACGGCTATACCCTGCACACACTAGCTCATTGTGAGCCTATGTGGCTACAAGCGCGTGGGCCGCACGGGCCCTCTGAGGACGATGCCGAGTTGAGCTAAAAGCCAAAACGAGGACTAGAGACCAAGGGGGAGAGACGACTGTGTAGACACTGCAGAAAAGCAACAAGATCTGAGACGTACACTCAGCAAAAAAAAAAGTAAATAAATAAAAAAAAAAATCTTTCTCATTCTCGACATCAGGCCCAGGGGATCGCCGTCGCTGACTGCTCGTTCAACTCAGTGATTGGGTCGTTGATGTGTTCTCGAAAAAAATTCTTCATGAATTACAAATAAAATATATATAATAATAACAATGACAAATGAATGAACGAGTCAAAATAAACATTAAAATTGTGATTACAAAATAAACTGTAATGTGTTTGAAAAGAATCGAATATTTTCGAGATAAGATTATTAATAACAATAATATATAAAGTGATAGTTGATGCTGTACTGCGGTCTAAATTAAATTCCGTAATGACATATAACGGGATCATATTGTTCAGTAACAAAGAGTGACTAGTATAAGAGTAAAAAAAAGGATTGTCATTGCTGGAGATCAAGACCAGAAGCTGACTACTCGTTTGGTTGTGTCTCGCCCACGGAATTTCATTTTGAATCCTTAGGCCGTTAGTGACGTCATGACAGAAGCAATATATCGTACACAGAAAAAAAAAAATTCTTGGTTGAAGGTAAATATTCTTAATCCAAGAAAATTTTTTTGGAGACCTAAACTTTCTCAGATAAAGTAGTAATTTTATCTAACCAAGATAAATTCACTTAGCTCAAGAAAATCTTGACTTGGTTCCCGAAAACGGTGGTCTTCAAAAATATTTTCTTGACTCAAGATAACTTTTTTTTCTGTGTATGTGTGTGTTGTAATATAACAATACCTATGGATGTTTATTCGTGTATGCGTGTCTGTGTGTTTAGTTCTTGAGCCACGGAAAAGGATTACGAGACGCGCTAGTGCAACGAAAAATTATGCAAATACGATGCAAATCCCGGGTTGAGCGGTGACGCTAATCCACGTCACAATATTGGAGGTAATTGCCCGGATCCAAAAGGCCACGGTTGTTCCTATTTCTTATTATTATACTTAGATTCTTTTTGTATGGTTAACTTTTAATTTTCTCTTGATCGCATACAATTCTTTCGGAGTATAAATCCAAAATCAAAACCCCGAAAGCTTTTTTAACCGTTACAAAAAACGTTACATCGTCATTCGATTGACGGGTATGAAAAAAATGGCACTGGCAACTGGATTTTGGCAGTTGGAATACAAGAAAGTATGGAGATATCCTGAAATAGACTCCGAAGCAGGTGAAGTGGATAAAAAGAAAGCAAAAGAGTTTTTGGTTTAGAGACGGCGTTTGTAAATGAAGAAGATGATGAATGACGAGCGGGCAACTGGACGTGGCTAAAGTTATCGGTGTAATCTGATAGTGTGGTGACGGCGGTCGTTTTTGCGGTAGATTTTTATGGCGTTTCGTTGCAAGGGCGAGGTCAGGAGACGAGGGATAATTTTAAAGACTGGGTCAAGTTGGTTGCATCAGAGACCCACTCCTGCTAATATAGAATATATACTATGTTAATATATGAATATATGTATAAACGTACTATAAAGAATTCGGGTTTTGAGTAGGTGTCTTGAATTGATCATGGTGGGTTTTAGATGATGCAAAAAAATGTGATTGTTCTCGATGACTGCAAGCAGTCCTTGGCTTGATGACCCTGCTCATCATATTACTCAATTGTGACGCAAATTGTTTTAAAGTTACGACGAGTAGCGACGTCTACAACCAGTACACCAACAATTTATTAAGAGTTAATAAAAAATAACCAGCAGCAGCATACTTATAGTGACATCTGTGATGATTTCGGGTTTTAAAAAAAAGTTCATACCTTAGGTATTTAACCGAGGATATATGAGACGGATTGATGTGAATTGGGGCGAGATGCTGCTAATAAAAAGGCTTAAGATCCAACAAAGAAAGACAGATCCAGATGTTCTCGCCGACATCGGTACCCCTCTAAGGGTAACGACGGGTGCAACTCTTTACAAAAAAAATAACATTCATAACAACCGAGCAGGAAATTTTGATTGTCAAAATTTCATGGAGGTATTACAGGATGCTGTATCGCAGAACTCTTTAACGGATCGATCTTTTGTCCTGGCAATGCAGATTTCTGCATAATTCGAATCACAATAATTCATATTCATATTCAATAAAATACTCCACTAGATTAAATGGTACAAAGAATATATTATTTTATTTTATAAAAAAGTGATGAAAAAATCCGGTTACATTTTATCGAAATCAGCGACATTTTATTTTTTTTTATTTTTAACTCGTCGTCTTCGTCGTGACCGCGTATAGTGCCGGCTTTTGCCTTTTGGAAAAGGTCAGACAGGTTCTCTTTGGGGCCTACGACTGCTATACTCGTTGTTCTGTGTTATAACCCGACGACGAGGCCGGTCGCCGGGCATCGGATTTAGATTTTAAGCTGATTATAATACCGCGAGACCGGTTCGTTAGAGATATCTCTCGTTACGGGAAAACAATGCCAAGGTCTATATATAAATATATATAATACTATTTTGTCTTATGTGTAGCACACAATTTTGTATCACACAATACAGTAGATATGGACTTATACACAAATATAAGATACATATGTATAACGACAGTCGTCTTACGAAATGTTGTTATTGTAAAAATAAACGTATATTTCTTTTAGCAACAGTCAGTAATATAAATAAGATATGATCTACATGCATGTCTTAATGGCGCACACGTTAAGTGTTTATGAAGTTAAATAAATTTTAATAGTATAATAAAATAAATCTGTTACTCAAAACGCAGTCAAGGCAATAAGCCAATAAAACGTTTTATATTTTATTTAATATAATAATATAAATTTTAAATAAATATCTCGAACATGGTCTGCTTTCTTGATTCTGATACTTGTAAGTAATACCATTGCTATACACCATTCATTGGGCCTCGATGAATGAATACGAATGGTTGATGGCAATATGTGTGTACGTGGTTCTGATGCTGCCTGGCTATTTCGTCTGCACCAGCGGATCAGCGCCATATATATCTATATACACACACACATACAGACGTAAGTTAGCGCGTGAGCGTGTTCAGAAAGAGAGAAAGACGAATTATGTACAAAGTTAGCATCAGTGTAAGTGAGGACTGATTCTACTGAATGCATCTGAGAAACTGAGCTGGAACTGTGTATGCTGGATCTTTTTCCTCCTTATACTCTTCCGAATGAATATAATCTTGTTGGCGCGTGTGAGTTGTATTCACAGTACATTGCAGGTTATTCACTGTAGTATATATATGTGTATACATATATTGCTGCATCGTCATTATTCAATGGCGATAGAGTAATTGATCTCACGCCTTCAGTAAGTTGTATCCACCATTTTTATAATATCTGTTTTATTCTACTCAATTTCTCTGCACTGAGAAAATTAAATGATTGTGTTTATTATCCTAAATGTTTAGCCCCAATCATCTAGGATGATAAGAACGATTTTAAATGCAAAGATAGTTAGAGTTATAATTTTTGTTAATAGGATTAACAATCATTGGATGATAACAGTTACCATCAGAATGATTACAGTTACCATCAGGATGATTACAGTTACTATCAGGGATGGTAATTATTATTTTGAAAAAATTGATCGAAAATTCAATAAATTTAAAGTAGGGGAAGGGAGGGCAAAATGGGCCCCCTGAAATTTTGGATGCCTCGAAATATTTGGGGGCAAAATGGGCCGCCCAAAATTTTTAACGTGAAAAGTGTTTGAGGCGGAGGGGTGGGGCAAAATGGGCCACTCAAAAAAAAATTGTAACGAAAAAATTAACTAGGCGGAAAATAAAAAAAAACTAATTTTTTCGTTACAATTTTGTTTTTCGAGAGGTTCATTTTGCCCCACATATCACATATTGACCTGAAATATAATAGAAACATTATAGAGGTCAGAATTTGACGGAAAACGAAAAAAAAAATTTATTTTAGAGTGATCCATTTTACCCCACATATCACATATTGGCCTAAAAATATGATAAAAACAATATAGAGGTCATAACTTGACGGAAAATGAAAATAAAACTTTTTTACTTAATTTTTGAAAGGGTCCTTCGTGCCCCAGGCTCCCCTATTAACATTTAGTATTTTTTTACCCTTGTAAAATGATGGTTTCATTGTAATCGAATTAATTGTTATTCTAATTATCTTTGATGGTAACTATTATAATTTCTGATGGTACCAGTTACCATCAGAAATTATAAATATAACTATTTAGGATAATAATCCTAATTAACTCGAGTTAACATCCATGATCGTAATACTTATCATCCAGATGGTAACCATTACAATCTAGATGATTTACACAATCATCTAGATGATATTCATTACTATCAGATTGATAGTGAAAATTTTACCATCACTAGATGATAACTCCAATCATTTTATTTTCTCAGTGTGCCGACTGTTCTAGTGTTAAATATTTTTTATTTCATATTTTATTATCTTTTTACCTTTCTCCTGTAATAAATTCAATAGCTGGATAGACGAGCATGCTGAGAAATATTTTTAAAATATAAAATTTTAATTAATTGTTATAAAATAGATTCAAAAACTTCGTAACTTTTACAGAGGGAGTGTTTATAGGAATAATAAAAAAATATGAGAAATATATTTCTTAAACTATTTAAATGATTGAAAGGATTTAACAGTCTTGACAACTTGGGTGTGAATAATGCGATAAATTGTGACACTCGCATGTGGTTTGTGGTTTTAGGAGTAACAGCGGATGTGGTATTTGATTGCAGTATATATTAATATATTTATATTTATATATTATAACGAAGACTCATCGTAGTTTTTTTTTATATAAGCGTGGCGCCGTATCAGTGTGTAATACCTGTGGTGAAGACATGCCCTCACAAAAATATTCATATAAATATATAGTCAAAGTTAAAAAGTTAATTTCCGTAAGATATCATACAATTAATTTGTATTTTTATTACGAACATTAAAAGAATAATTTATCTCTACTGTTATCGATGCAGATGAAATTGGCATGTAATCTAAAGTCGAAGGCTTGTCTTCATCTTCCATGTTATGAGAGTAGAGAGAAAGATAAAGATTAAGAGTAGTAGGATATTTCAGCTTTTTATTTTTCGAGTCTTCGAATTCCAGAGCATGAGCTATATATGTATATATATAAACATCGAGGATGAACGAAAGAAGATGACGAGGACAAGCGATCTGTCGCTTCTGCGTGCCTGTGTCTACTACAGTATTGGAGAACCAACTTTTTTTTTTAATGATCAAAATCAATTTTGATGTTTCTTATTCTCGTCTCTCGCAAAGTTCCTCAGCATTTGCCTTGGAGGCCTATATGTCATATCCTATCCGGAGTTTCATAATATTACTAGTGATCCTCAGCTCAATATCCACTGAGAGAAAGAGAGACGGGAATAGGATCGAGAACACCAGCAAACATGCCCTGAAACCCCAGCTTCAATATTTACAGTCATGTTAATGTAATGCATACATACACCAAAGTATTATTAATTAATTATTTTCATCTTTCGCGTATTATATTCTCATTATACATACGTACGTACATAAATATATACAATTTACAATATGCAATAAAATCCTATTGGGTAATTAAAATATCCGACAAAGTATAAATACGATTATTGTGATACGCACTTGTCAGTTATACAACAAGTATCATCACCCTTTCTGCGTATTATTCACTCACTCTCATCCGCACATGTTGTTTATCATATCCATACACACATAACTATGTCTCATCTAAAATATATATATATACATATATATTCCCAAGTCTGTTGTTTGTATGCACATGTAAATAGATGGGCATTGTGTTTGCAGATTCCATCATCACAACCAATATATATATATATATATATCGACCTACCTATATACATACTCAATACTTGGTACCTATCATACACACAAACGCATCTACATACACCTACAACACACATTGCATACAACGAAACCCACATGATCAAGTCAAAATGTCTGCTTTACCCACTCTTCATGTCCTTCGTTTACTTTCTATAATGTAATCTACACTTCACCTACATTTCTTAAAAAAAAGTTTACGGGCGCCAACAAAATCTGACTGATAACTTTTTCAAAGTTTACGGCAGCCGTCTTTGGTCATTAGAGATTCTTTGTTAATTATAAATTTTATCTATTGTTAATGAGAATAGACGATGTATCGGTTGGGCACAGAGTGGTGTGCATATGTAACGGACTCACAAAAAAAGCCATCGCTTGTGTAGTCTGTGTTGTCCGAGAATGAGACAGAGTTCTAAGGTATATTCTAAAACTTAGAGACACAAAACGGAATCAGCGTCACAGGATTTTTATGATGATGTGAGTGTTGGGTAGGACGCGTAAACCGTCGGTAGAGCGCGGGCATAAGAGTGTAGTCCGCAAGAAGGTATCTTCCTAGGCCCACAGCATCACCTGTCTTCTCCCCCTCTCTTTTCTCGCGAGTCTGATGGGCCCACTCAGTTCTATCCGCTGGTGTCCCTATACCCGGTACGACGGGCCCAAACACACCACTCGGAATGAGTTCCTCGAGGCACAACTTGTTCTCTCTTTTCTTAAACATATATTTCTTTCTATAGACTGCGGGGCCTGAACCACATCATGAAACTCTGCTGTCTCCTACACCAAACACAAATCCATAGGTTTTAGCACCTTGTTTGGCTGGTCCACTTTCCTTTTTCAGGGCCTATAGGCCCCCATCACCACGGTTACGGTCGTATGTTTTGTGCTTTGCGATTAGACAAATGAATATGACGGCTTTAAAAATTGATCCCAATTTATCAAAATGACTTTTTGTGAGATTAGCTTCGAAGATTGATTTTTAAAATTATTTTAAACTTAAAAGACCTGTTGTTGATGCGGTGTCAGTGATACCATCGGATCATATGAAAACCTGTTTGTTATTTTTATATTTTTTTGCATTTTCTTTCGTCTCTGCCTGATGTTGAAGTGTACGAAATCTGTCATAATTACAGTGTAAAACTGTTATATTTTTTTAACTTCCCGCTAAGAAAATCGACGATTTGCGAAAATTTCGGGAAGTTATTGTTTTCACCCCGATTTTCGAAAATCGAGTTTTCATCAGATGTCGACGTTTTGAGATCCTAGGAAGCTATTCTGACTATTTTCAGAATGATGTCCGAGTGTGTGTGTGTGTGCGTGCGCGCGTGTGTGGGTGTGTGCGTGTGTATGTAAACTCTTTGTAACTTTTGAATTAATGAATCGATTTGGATGGTTGAGGTGGCAATCGAAAGAGCTTGTTGGCCATCAACTTTCCTGAAAATTTTAGATCATTTGATCGAATAGGCTTGAAAATATTTGCGAATTACGAAAAAAAAAAATTTTTTTTTAGTTTTTTATTGATTTCTCAGAAACGACTTATACGATCGACTTCAAAATCTAATCAGCTCTAGTACTCAATAAAACGCATCGATTGCCACCTCAAACATCAAAATCGGATTATTCGTTCGAGAGTTATCGCGGGAGAAAGAAATGGTAAAAAACAGTTATTTGCAAATATCTTTAAAATAACTTAACCGAACAATTCCAAAATCTGACCAGTTCTAGCACACAATAAAATACGTCGATTGCCGCCTCAACCATCAAAATCAGTTCATTCGATCGCGAGATATCGTTGGAGAAAGAAATGGTGATAAACGGTTTTTTCTAAATATTTTTGAAACGACTGACTCAATCAATTTCAAATTTTAATCAGCTCTAGAATTCAATAAAACGTGCCGATTGCCACCTCAAACGTCAAAATCGATTAATTAGTTCGAAAGATATCGGCGTTGAAAAGTTAAAAAAATAACATTTTATGTTATTTTTTCCGGATAAATCATAATATAACCTACTAAAATGTGTTTGAAATCATACCAACTCATCCTTTATATGGTTTTTTTTTATCATTCAATGTCATCGAACTTGGTTTTTAGTTTAAACCATATTATCAACAATAAAATCGATGAAACGTAGTTTTTAATATTTTTCTCGGATATTTCATTATTTTATTGTTTCTTACATGAGTCAAAACTCATTTAAATCTTGATTTTGATCCCTGGCATTGATTTCTGCCTCAATACACTTATTTTATTGAACGTAATCAGGAATTAAATTTTAAAAACCGCTTCAGCATAACAGGTAACTTGTTAGAGCTTGAAAAGATCGTAAAAAACAATTGCATGTGATAGCATTTTCGAGCTCGAAAATATATCTACACTAATGTTTTCGAGCTCTTTGAGGTCGAAAACAGTGGGAAGTTTTGGAGCTGGCCCGCAGGGCCAACCGACGCCCAGATTTTTTTTGTTCGTTTCATTTGTTTGTGAAGCACATCACGAATGTCGAATCCACTGAGTGGCGTGTGCTGACCATCGGTCGTTCGCCACCAGGCACTTATATTCCAAGAACTTGATCACGTTCCATCGGCATCAGTTTTAGCGAAGCGGTTCGCGTGTCGATTACTCTCGCGTCTAAGAAACCAGTCTACGTTAAATTATAACGTTTGTGTCACGCTTTAATATCTGTAAAATTTTTAAAAAACAATAAATAAGGTAAACTAAAATTCTAGACGAATTATCATCTGCTGTAGAAGCACGTGTCTAACGTCCGAGTAGTTTGATGGCATGATGCTCTAAATACAGCTTAACTCACTTGACGCGCGCCAAGGGATGAATCAGCATCTTAAAACACGCATCTTCTAAATGGGAGATAACTCCACACAACATTTACGTTTTTTGTTCTTTATGATGTTCTTTAGTAGAAAAAAACACGAAAACTCTATAAGGAATTTATTTTTTTCGTAATCGATGTCAGGCAGACACGGGCACATGACATTGTGCATGTACACGGAGAAATTATTCTTGTTTGACATGCTATGGTGTCATCGTGAAACAAGTTTACAGTAACGTTTGATATAATCTTTGGCAATTTCACTATGGTCATAGAAATTTTTGCATGTGTTTATTTAAATTTCCAATATGATCTGGTTTTACTATGACACCATAGCATTTCAACCAAGAATAATTTCTCCGCGTACTCTCTTAAATTTGAAATAGTAAAAATAGTGACTATTCACTGTTTACTAGTGAAAAGTATGTCACTAATTCAAATAGTGGTATACTTTTCACTAGTAGTAAGTGACTATTCACTGCCAAATAGTTATTGTCACGTGATTTTCACTAATTCGTTTTTAGAGAGATACTCTTATAATATAATAGAATATATTTTTGTGGAAAGTAGATATAGTAGATTTTCTCCTATGGAACATGACTCTACACAACATTATGGTCAACTTCTCGATTGATGCTGCAATCAAATTAAATAACTGTAATCAGCAGACCCAAATTAATTGTCTCTCATTTTAAATGATAACACAGTACCGCTTTCGGTTTAAATTATCTGTAAAAAAAAATGCATCCCATTACTACTGTTATTGGAATTCTTTAAAGATGTGGGATTTTAAAATAACAGTTATTGTCTTGCTCACTCGAAACTATCAGTGTATGATATTTTTAAGTCATCAAGATACCACTTTGAAGCACTAAACAACATAAACTTATTCAAGGCTGTAAGGCTTCCGAGTGCTTTAAGGTAGCCAACGTTAAATGGTTTGTGGTTCGCGGTTTTCTCCACGGAGTTTTACCGATTCCTATGCTTCATCTGGCAACATCACTAATAATAATAATAGTAATAAAGTAACAACAGCAGCCGCAGCAGTGGTAGTAGCAGTATATATACTACAATCAACGATGATATTCTCGTACATTGTCATGGTGTAATACTTCTTGCATTACGCGACACGCGCTCGTTTGCACGTACACACGATGGGGTAAAGAAGGCGTGTACACGCATTTACAATGACGCAAGATAAGCAGTACACCACAGGTATGTGGACAATACTTATATATATATTCAACATTAATAGCGCCACTTTGGCCATTTTCAGGTGCTACGAAACCGGTAAGTAATCTTGATATTTTACTAGACTAGTGTAATATATGTAATTTTAAATTATTTTCCTGGAAGAGTCATCATTGTGACACTATCTTAACGCGATGGAACCTGTTTTTTTCTATAAAAATATTTCGTAACCGTTTTTATTTATATATCTTTTTTTTTCTAGAAATAATAATATTTTTCGACGCACCGGCTTGTTTTTGAAATTTCAAGTATAATTTTTCTGATAATAATTAATCTTTTGAACTGCTGGTGACTGGATGTTTCTCAAGACTTTTAATATAACTTTTTGCTTTTTAGATACCTTTGTCTCGGTATTGTCCCAGTCTACTGTATATTTATTTCTTTGGTTGTAAAAAAAAAAAAATTTCTAAAAATTTATTATTTTCGGAGGAAGAAAGTTTGTAGACGAGTTACTTTGAAATGGCCCGATAGAGCTGCATTCTATCCTGCGTACCGTCACTTTATAATATTTACAGTCTTCAGTTAAATTCCAGTCGTGGTATTTTATCCAGCTGATGCTGTTTAACGGCAATGCATCGTCTTTTGTCCCTTTACTTTTATTGTATCTCCTCTTTCGGGTTTTTTTTATCATAAACTTCTAGCACTTCTATTCCCATTTTAAAACTCATTTTTTTTCTGATAATAATTTCATAGCTTTAAATTTATATTTAAAATTATCAGCCGTCACAATATAATCAATTTATATATGTAATTTTGGTGGTAAGAAAATAAAAGTAATGATTTATTTGGTGCAACGATGAATGGGCTATTTTTAAAAAGAGGAATGAAATAAAATAAAGAAGATAATATATACACATTTATATAAGAGAAAGAGAAGAAAAGAAAAGCGAGTCTTCTATTTTTTGAATTAAAAACAGCGGCATTCAGGGCACTGAAAGAACTGGGAAAAGAAGCAGAAAGAGAGCTGAAGAGAACCTTCTTCAATCGAGCGCGGACACTTGAAAGCCGAACGCCGAAAGTTGTCGTTGATCTAGTGCCCCAGAGTGTTGTTAACTAGGTCCAAGTCTCTGCCGCGAGGTTTAAATACGACTCACCAGCAAATATAAGGGTTCGAAGACTTTTATAGCTTTGACTCTATAGACGCATCGACAGTCACTGATCCTCTGCAAAAGGACCCTTTATTTATGTGCCCATACAAAATACCCAGGAATGTCTATTCTGAGACTATAAAAATTTGTTTTGTTTTCTGCAGCTTAACTATTTTATAATATATTTAAGAATAGTGGAAAATAAATAGTAGGTGCATTTAGGTAAGACTTGGCAGCTCACCAAGATTCGAAGGATCGTGTTGCAATGTTCTTCTTCAAGGTTCCGGGGGCCGGCGTATAGAGGCGTCCCGTAGGCGTCGTGAGCCGTTAAACGCATTCCTCCATAGAGGTTACGTTGCGAAACTTGCATATACACACTCTACATTGCTACTGCAACTACTATATCATACATCTATACATATGTGTAAATATATATATACGTACAGGTCTAGTTAGCCGCGATTCTCTTTCATGTGTCCTTGTCTCAAGTTCGTGTTGGTCCCGTTCCAATGCTCTCTCGAGCACGCGCAATAACTCTAATGACTATCATTTGCCAATCCATTGATCTGATATATATGTATATCATTATCTATATCAAACTATCATAATATTGTTAGCACAGTTGTTGGAAATAATTGAACAATTTTTTTATACGTATAAAACTTGGGAATAAATTAATACGTCAGTTGTAGTTGGTACGAAATTTAAGTTTTTAATTCAGCGTAAGAAAAAAATTCTGCGTTAAATTTAATGTCGAGTAAATATCTTCCTCTTACAACAGATTGTTTGCTGTACGAAGCTTTTGCGCGTTTAAATAAATCTTATGTTTATAAAATTAAGTGTTCGCTCATCATAAATTTCATGGGAAGGTTACCATGACTCAGTCAAGAGTGACGAGTAAAAAAAAAAAGCTGAAGCGCCATGATTCACGAAGCTCAAGTCAGCTAGGATTTACTTTTGCTGTAAAAAAATGATGTGCACTTAAAATATAAATTTTAAAAAAATATAAGATCTGACTCTTGAGTCCTGAAGCGAGGACTTCTCTCCACTTATAATTCAGTCTACTGATTTTTACTCCTTTCTCGCAGTAGTTACGGCTGATCGGCTCTGTAGCACTCGCTGCAGGAACGTCTACCAGTAGTATAAGTAATAACATAACATAACATAGAGAAAAGAAACAGCAATACCAGTCTATAGAGTGTACACTGTGTATACTAGACTAGCCGAAGGCGAGCGAACAACTTGGACTGATTGCGTAATTCCGCAACGCGACGAAGGCGAGCGGGATCGCGGTCCGGTCCATTTATACACGTGATAGGTAGGTAGATTATGCGTCCTATACGTTCTTTTAATTTTTTATATTTTTGAACGCTCTCATATCATTCCCGATACGTTCATGTTTATCTCAATATTTTTATAAGCAGTTTTATTTTTTATTGACATGGACTTTTCTCCGCGAGTATCTTATTTATAAAACGAGGCAATAGACTTCCGATCGACGTGACTCTCTACTACCTCTCGTGACTTTTTTGAGATTTATCCAGCTGATAGTGTCCCTGAGACGTTAAGCAGAGTTGGTAGACCTGTATATACATAAGAGTATTAAACCGCTGGTTCTTTAAATGCTCGTGGAAATTTCCAAAGTCCCAATAAGAGATTGGATAGGATTGTGTGCATGGTAGTTGATAGTTGATAGTAGAGGACTAATGCTGCTGAGACTCCAAGGCTTGCGTATCTCTCAATGCTGTCTTAAGAGCTTATGGAAGGCAGCAACGCAACACGCTTTCTTCACTTACACCTGTTCCCATGCTTGATGTCGCTATCAATAAAAATAAATAAAAACACCTGATGGAATTTTAAAAAAAATATTTAAGCGCCTTCAGTAAAATTACTTGAGCAGTTGATGACGCCGCGAGCAAGTCATGGAGTTTTATTTTTTATTTAAAATTTTTTTTTAAAGTCAATGAATACAAAGCACTTTGTGATATGATGATCCATTGCGTGAGCTGGTACTTGAAGAGTGTGACGTCAGGAGAAGGCTAAAGGGCGAGATATGGCAAGGTGAGAGAGGCTTACTCCATTCTTGGTGTATGTAAAAGCCTCGAAGGTTGCCGCGCATTAATAAAACAAACACAATCTTTGACGCAACTCTACTCTCATCGGCTTATAATATGTTAAGAGAATAATGCTTAAGCCTTTTTTTCTGTCTTTCATTTTTTTTGTTTCAATTATTGATGGCTGGTATATTTTTTTGATGACGAGCATTCAATCTATTGGCTTTAATTGGGTTATCAATTTATTAATCCAAGATACTTTGTGCGTTGATAAAACTATTTGGAGACTGGAGACATCGAGTGGGCTGTACATTGAGATTATGATGGTAGTTGATGATGATGATCATGATCATGAAGATGAGGATGATGATAGGTCGCTCATTATGGACACTGAGGCTTGGCAGTGCTGACGTAGTCAAATGTAAGTTGCGACACACGAGACGCAGGCAACGCGTTACTCGCGTAAACCCGACCATCCTTGACTGCTGCTGGCTGTCTCGCGCAGGCACTTAAGAGAGCTGTTATATGGTTCTCGTGGATTTCTCAACCTCTGTCTATAGAACGACAGCTAAGAAAAATAAAAAGTAAAATATCATGTATCTATAAAAAATTTACCATGTGTGCGAAGAGTCGTGATATTATACTATGTATTATGTATAATAACGAAAAAAAAAATAAAAAAACTAATACGGAAGGATGAAAATTACGTGATTCATTAAATTATAGGAGTAATAAACGGTGATTTAATTTTTTTCCGTGTCGCGAGATAATGACAGTGAAAAATTATTGGCCATTGGAGGTGGTTATATATATATATATATATATATATATATATATATATATTGTTGACAGACAGTAGTAGTGAGCTGCTCTTGGTGTGACTGATGCGCATGCGCGATAGATTAAAATGTCGCGGCATAATTGTGCGCATGCGTGTGTGCGTAAAGGCGAATTTTATTCAAATGGAGAGCCACTGAATTAAATGTAGAAAGAGTAAGTAGTATACGCGTGCGTTGTAGATTGTGCAGCACGAGGTATAGCCGATCTTGATGGTGACAAACTAAGATACGAGTGTCAGGCCTGGGTGTGCCTTTCGCGAGAGCGAAATTCACTTATATTTACTCTTAACGACAGCCAGCACACCTGCATTCAATACGTGTGGGGACACGACTAATGTCGTGGGCAAGCGTGGATGATTGGTGTATTTCACGCATCATACACTATGTAGCGTTATTAATATTTCATATTTATACCTTTGTACTTTTACACTATTAGTTTTATAAAACTTTTAAATTTTTCTCATAACTTTTCACTTATCAGTGATAAAAAAATTTATGGATTGGAAAATTAAAGTTGTAACGCCTTAAGCGAGAAATAAGCAATCTTTTCAAATGCGAGCAGGTTTTACAGTCCAAGTAGCTGTAAATATATATAGAGATATAGATCGCGAATCCCTTAACTTCACAGGGCGATTATTTGCGGCTGCGGGAAGTAAACACACAGCGTAACAGAGAAATATGCAGATTGTATGGTAATCCTGTAAGAAAGGTGGTACGTTTGTTGCTTAGTCGCTTGCCGAAAATATTGTCAGTTAAGGATTTTCGAATCACGACAAAGGCTTTTGTCGCCTTAAACTTTATACATCAAGATCCATAACTCATCCTGTTTTATTAGCTAAAAATTTAAAAGCTCTTACGTAAAAGTATTTAGTCGAAATTTTTTTTCGAATATTGAGCTGTTATTTTATTACATTTTTTTTTTTTTTTTTTTATATATATATATAATAATCTAAAATGTTTTTCTAAGAAGGCATATTTGTTTCGAAGATGCCTGAATACAAGTGTCCAGAGACTTTAGCTCGGGTACCGTTTCACGTTTAAACTTCACAAACCTACCTGGCAGCGTCTGTTCGCGTCGTTCTGCGTCGTCAAACTGGTTTATTTGCCGCCACTATATGCTACAAAATATATATATATATATATAGACGCAAGAGTCCTGTGTTGTCTCTTGTAGTCTCTCACTATGTTTTATGCTACACAACTAGTATGATAGTGTAGAAGGTCAACGGCGAATTGCCGAAACGCGTTAGCAATTTTTTATTATTTTTTTTCGCAAAATTACTCTTTTCAAACTCCTCAACATCGTCATAAAAAAAAAAAAAAAACAATTTCCAAGTCTAGTTTCTCAAGTGCTCCAAGTAGTCAACACAAGTATTAAATATTTTATCAACAACAATAACTCTCAACAATTCCGGATTTTCTAGATCTCATGTAAATAATCCAGAATCTCGTGCATACGGTACATTAATTTAAAAATATTTAAATGGTCGTCGGTATGATAGTCGTTCTCGTAGTCACATCATTACGCGGACATGGTGATCAGCACCATAAGAGGCCGGGCAACCCGGTGATGAGGCTGAGGACAAAGATCAGAAGCCATTGACTTGTGAAAAAGACACTTTTCTTCCAGCTTAAATATCTCCCTTGCTCTCGTCACGATCTGGTCACGAGTTTAAGAGTAGCAGCTTAATCGCTATAGTAGTCGCTGTGGCTACTGCTGGCTACTAAATAACTTGAGAGAAGACTCTAAAGACTCATCCAGATAGAGAGATCCATCCAGCAGCGGTGGCAGCGGGCGCATAGTCACGGCTTAATCGACAGATTAATTATTTATGAGGCGTGTTTCATTCATTAAAAGTATATATGTGGGCTCTGTGGTAGATCATTATGACGTGATAATGTCTTAATTAACGATGGTTAATGAATCTCTATCGTGGGATGATGATCATCATCAGGGTATCCAATGCGAACATACCTATATGTCTGTATTTGTATTCTCTCGAGCTGCAGAGTGCATAGACTACCAACTGGTACAGCCTTAGCTACATCTACAACTCCACTGGACTCACTCCAGGTATAACCAAGTCTTGTTTAAATGGCGAATTAACCTGCGGTTAATAAACGATCCGGTGTCAGCGCACGTGCTCTCGTGACCGTCTCGTATTGCAGAGAATTTCTGGTTCCATCCGAAGCATCGTTATCATCCGCTTCACCTCCAGCTCCTTCGGATTGAACGATTATTCCTGCTTGCAAGACCACTCACGTGCTCAACTTACACCCGCACCTCGATCGTTACTGTTGTTACCCTCAGAGTTTTCATCAAGACTAACTTCTTCATTTAGCCATCAGCTTTTAATGCTTTTTATTTTTTCTAGACCTTTGCCTTCTTAGCAAAGGTAATATCGAGTCTCTAGAAATTATCTGTACTTTATAATTAAATATTAGATGTATAATTTAATTGATTTTATTGTACACTGATAGAAGGATTTATTACAGAGTACTAAATGGATTTAGTAACCAAATTTTTAGTCACTTATTTGGGAGAAAAAAATATTTTGTACCCATTACCATAATTTATTATAATTTAATAAATTATTTTTTTATCTCAATTAAATCTTATTATGGTAAAATAAATATTTGTTTCCATCAAAAAAATATTTGGTAATCGGTACTAAATATTTTTTTGGTAAGTTTTGTCGGTAGATGGCTTGTTTAGGAATAAAAACTACGTATGTATTTGTGGGGAAATATCAGTGTAGCGTGTGTGTGTAAATATATTGCCGCTTTCACAGTATAGTGCGTTTCGTCTCAATCGGAGTTACTATTGTGATTTCCAAATCAATTTATTGATTTTAAAAACAATTATTTTCAATTGATTAAAATGAATTATTTCAAATTATGGAGGAGCTCTTAAAATCTTATTTAACTAAAAATTTGTTATTTATCTTAAATAAAAAATTATAATAAAATGAGGTTATTTTCTTTATAATAATACTATATATTTTTACTTAAAATTATTTATTATTCTTATTTTAATCTATTTTAATTTCAAAAATTCATTTGACGAAAAATTTGTTATTTATCTTAAATAAAAAATTATAATAAAATGAGGTTATTTTCTTTAGAATGCTCTATATTTTTATTTAAAATTATTTAATGTTATCATTTCAATTTATTTTAATTTCAAAAATTTATTTGACGAAAAATTTTTATTTATCTAAAATATAAAATTACAATAAAATGAGGCTATTTTCTTTATAATACTATATATTTTTACTTAAAATTATTTATTATTCTCATTTTAATCTATTTTAATTTCAAAAATTCATTTGACGAAAGATTTGTTATTTATCTTAAATAAAAAATTATAATAAAATGAGGTTATTTTCTTTATAATGCTCTATATTTTTACTTAAAATTATTTGTTATTATCATTTTAACTTATTTTAATTTCAAAAATTTATTTGACGAAACATTTGTTATTTATCTAAAATAAAAAATTATAATAAAATGAGGTTATTTTCTTTATAATACTATATATTTTTACTTAAAATTATTTATTATTATTATTATTTTAATTTATTTTAAGTAGAACAATTAGGTTATGCGCTAAAATAAGTTAAAAAAATTAGTTCTTTAATCCCAATAAATGATTTATTGTGCCCCAATAAATCATTTCTTAAATACTACAAAATATTTATTTGGTGGAAATAAATGTGCTTTACTAAATGATTTGGTTCCTGTAACCAAATATTTAGTATTACAAATTCGTTACTAAATCATTTGGTACATACAACCAAATCTTGTTAAATACAACTAAATCCTTCTATCAGTGTATCAATTATCATTACTATTATTATTATTTTTTTAGCGTTAATTAATCGATTTTATATGATTTAATTGCATTATATATGGTTTAATGTACAATTAAACGATCACTTAGGGCTCGACGGTGTGCGCCGAGTCACGATGTCTTATTAAGTCTCGATTCAGCTGATCATTGAAGCGCGTCGATGCCAACGGGAATACTGAAAGGAAAGGAAAGCTTAACGCGAGGAAGAGCACGTGAAAAAAAAAATCTTTTATTAACGACCAAAATAAGCTAGATCGTTCGATGAGATACCCGATAGTGATTACTAACTACTGATTATCGATAGGACGACGATCATGACCGCGATTAGCTGATTAGGAAAAAAATTTATTAATATGAAAAGGTGTTGGACTAGTCGCTTTTAATGCCCGATATAAGAAGATTGAATTTAGTATTTATTGATGCATAAAGTCATAATAAATATTCCGAGTACGTGATTGTAATTACACATCGAGCTTAAGGATTGCTGTTGAATTACAGGCGCCGTTTTTATTTTATTTTTTATTACGTTGTCATTAACATCAGCCAGCTAAAGGAGTGTTAATTAGCTATTTTGATTTTATTCTCGATAAAGTTCATCATGAGGTATATTTTACTTGTTAACAAGTGTGTACTTGATATACACAGTATCGAGTCGCAGTCCCGGTGGTAAATTGTTAAGTCATTATTTTTAAACATTCATAAAATCCGTAACTGCTATTAAAAAAAATTATTATTATTACTTATTAATTTAATTTTAAATTCTTTTTATGTTTAATTAAAATTTTTTATTTACTCTACTTACCGGTAATATTTTATTTCATTAAGAAAATAATTTATTAGCTAAATTATTTTTTAAATTTTGAATCGAAAAATTTTGTAATAAATATTTAAATTTACATCAAGCTCTGATGATTTACGGGTTTGTGATTTTGTACTTGTTAATTTGACGAGAATTATAAGAGAGTATAAAGTATAGTGTGTGTATGTGTGCGCACGTGTGTGTATATAAAGCTACATATATGAAGTAACCAGGACAAGTGAGATAGAGGGAACATAAGCATATCAGTATAGCAAATAACTGAAGGTGTGTAGAGTGTGAGGGCTGTAGTAGTAACTGAGCAGAGAGAATGAGAGACGAGTGGGAATGAGACAGCAGGGGTGGCTATCCCCGATTTCCATTTTAATTGAACTCAACGCAACATCATACTTAATGCCAGCGAGACCGGCGGTTGTGCTTCAATTAAATGTGCCGCTGTTTCACTTTATCACACTCAGGTATATTGCGCACGAGCATTGGATTGTGCAGCCATCAACAACAACGCACTATCGATTATATTACTTACGACGACAGTAGGAATTTATCGAAGGACGATCGTTCAACATTTTAACGAACGAACCGTCCTTTGATACTGTCTCCATACTTTAATTTATGCCTATTATATTACGCATCTCAAGAAAGGCAAAAGAGATAGACGTAAAAGTTTAGATAATCCTAAGCAGCATCTGCCCCGCGGAATTATTCATGCATGACATATACTGAGATCTTTATATTTATATTTTAACTAATCGTAAGCACACTGAGTGCACTAGGACAGCGAGAGGCATCTGATTCCTCAGGGTAAATCAAGAAATGTCCAACGCGTTGTGAAGATAATCGATAAAATTATTTTTTATTACATTCATTACACAGATTATAATCACACTTTGCTAATGTATTATTTAATTGAATAATATACCATTTAATCATTTATCGCTGTGTCTAGTAAATAAATAAATCCATTAATATTAAAATTAATATTAATCCTCTATAGTTTCTCGATAAAAAACTTTTTCAGTTCAATCGAATCGGTGATTGTGGGATTTTTTCATCTAAAATCGATGAAGAATTTTTAGTGAGATTCACGTAAATTGCTGGCAAGTTGTATATGATTATAAGGAAGCAGGGAGCGGCGGCGGTGACATAGTCATGCAATGAAGTATAGAGAGTCCGCAGAAATGCCGAGGCCGCCTCCCCGCGAGCTGTGTGTGGACCGACTTGATTTATTGACAGGAAAATCTAGTCACCGTCCAGCGTTGGGCTCGGTTTACCTCACCTACACTATACCTGTATCTCAACTACTGTGGTGCTTAGAGCTATTTCATCGTCGTTGTACTGAGTCTCGCTGTGTGTATTTCCTACGACGTCCTTCGACTTGGACGTCGTGCTATATATGTACGTAACGCCACCATCACTTTAGATACGAGTGAGCCTGCATCAGATACAAGCTCTCTTGTTTATGTTTTATAAATAAATAAAAAATGATAAATAATAAATGAAAAATTAAAAATGATAAATAAAATGAATGTTAATTAACCCGCTGATAAACAGCTTTTTAATGCCTGTTTATTTTTATTTTTTTTTTTTTGCTCAGTTAATTTAATGGTATTGACTGGGTATTAAATCGTGGGACTAATTTAAGAGTTAGCGAATGTAAACGAATGGAATGAGCAGAGACGATGAGTAAATGTTACGTCAGTGTTTAGAATATTCAGAAATTTTGGGAGACAGAATTATTGCGTAGAAATAAATATAATAATAATAATAGCAATGATAAATATATATATATATATATATATATATATATATATATATATATATGCATAAAAAATGGAATAAAATAAAATAGGAAGTCGAAGAAGAAGACGAAGAAGCAGTAGTAGGTGCGATAACCTTGGTTGACCTGTCTGGAGAGTAGAAACGGTTCCTCGAGGTCAGACACGAGGCCAGGAGAGACCGTGTCACTACACAGGAGAGACAGTCAATGAGTTTTAGTCGTTTATTTTTTTTATTTTACTTTTTTTTATTTTTATTTATCCAGCTCACACTCAACAGATACTTCGTTTACTGGACTACGCTCTCGCACTCCCCGGTTCCAGTGAGGATCCAGGTGCCAGCACCACCGAAACAACACACAATTCCCTTAATTTAATTCTTTATAATCCGTTTAAGCCAACCATTAACGCATCCTCAATCGTTTTTCCCTCCGCGATATTTGAATTCTCCCTTTTTTTTATTTTTATTTTTATTTTCATTACAAGATCTATTTTTAAATTAATTGCATTCACTTAGTTTGATTAACAATATTAACGACAATAGCAATCATTTCAATAAAGCTAACGGATTGATTTTAGTTTTAGTCATTATCACTTCTCAGTTATAATTATCCAACACCGTTAAATCAGATCTCACTTAGTCTGATTGGCTGGGAAGGCTTGAGGCATTTAGATCAGCCACGACGTCCTCGAATCTTTGGAATGTGCCCACTACCATCAGCTACCCGCATTCCAACGCCTCTAATCATATATATACACATATATGTATCAGTAAATTTTCAGCCAACCTAATCATCAACCGGATTCTCCTGCAAAAGAAAAAATAAATGAGCAGTCGATGCTAAATTGTGCCCTCTCATGAATTACAAAACAATTTGAGCTACTGGTATTACTGAAACTTTTAAATTAAAGCCAAAAAAAGTAAATAACTTTAAAATTATTAAGAAATGTTTATAAAATGGTCGCCTTTTTAATTTATAAGAGGTTGATTATCATCAATAATAAATGCATCAGCAGCAAGCTTGTGAATAAGTGCAGGCACTCGCAAATTTAACTTCGGCCCTATAGACTATTGGCCCACGAATAAGGAGGAAGGCATTGAGATGCAGAGAGCGTGGTGCTACCGTGCGATGGTCCCGATACCGCCTAATGGACCGTTCCGCCCTCTTCTCCCTTCGCCATCTCACGGATCCTCACTTTGTCGCGTTCTCCGCCACCTTAGTTCTTCGTCTTATTCTACTTCTTCTTTTTCCAGCTCCAGTTCCAGTTCCAACACTCCAACTCCAACTTCAGTATCAGCCTCTGCTACTATTTCTGATGCTCATCCTTCTTTATTCCTTATAAATAAATCGAGACTGGACTCGTCCACATAAACTCAAGTCAAGAATCCGATTCTAAATCATGACTAAATTGTTGATACTCAAGTCCAATAAACAGAAAATTTTTTAATTCCACTAGTGTAGTCTACTTTGGTCAGTATATAACAATATGATCGTCGAAAAGATCATAAATTCAAGTGTATTCTAGTATGTGACATTAATGGACACAGTGAAGGCACAGAGTAAATTATATGTGTGATAAATAATTTATTTATGCAGATAATTAAATTAAATTTTATTATTATATATTATAAGTATTGTTTTTCAATCGATCGATTCAACGGAAACTATTCGACTCGTGCCTGCTCTCGAATTCGGTTATTCTTTTTCCCAGCTACTGCCTGGTTACCGTCATCACGTACCGGCTGCTAGCTTTCTGGTCTTTTATCCCTTTTTTTTTATCTCTGCCTTCTATTCTTTTTGGCTGCCTCCGACACCCGATTGCCTATGGACGCAAGATAAAGGAGGCAAAGAATTGGGCTGCGAGGCTGAAGCAAACCCGATCGAACACCCATACCCAAACGATAACGATCGATCTTCTGAAGAATGAAATAAATAACTCGCTACTCTTGAGCTATATATGTATACATTCTTTAGCACGTTCACCAGAGACAATGAAAACTCTCCGTAGCATCGACGGTCTCGTACATAAATTATTCCTCTGATTTTTTGTGATCAATTTTGTCAAATGTTTCTTTAAACTTTTTCATATTTAAAGTTGCTGTTAAATCAGATATCATCAATAAGTATCACTATTTGGTATATTTATTTATTCAGTAGGCAAGTTGACGGTGGAAATAATTATTTGTCGTATCGCGTTAACGAGTCAGACAATATATCGGTAGTATAAAGCAGTTGGGATGCATCACGCCAATCAGGATCCATCGTACCAAGTATATTTCACAGTTATGGGATAGATAAACCATGATTCTCAGTGCTACTGGATGTATTATACCGGCGTCCTGGGAATAGGGTTGCATCAATGATGCAACGTCTAGTGTATAGTCGATGGCGTCGAACAGACGTTTGTCTTCCTTAGGCCACTACGGACCAGAATATTCCAGGCAGGATCCAATGTTACGTTTTATACTTTACGATTTTAACTATAATTTATAGATTTTCATCACATATATTTTAGCGATTTATTTTTTTTTTTAAGTGTGTGATAAATTAATTTAAATAATAAATTAAATGTATGACTGTAGTGTTGAAAAATATTTGGGATTTGATATTCGAGGCACACGTTTGAGAAAAAAATCTCGAGTAACTTTTGGACAGTACACTGAGAAAATTAAATGATTGGAGTTATCATCAAGTGATGGTAAAACTTTTACTATCAATCTGATAGTAATGAATATCATCTAGATGATTGTGTAAATCATCTAGATAGTAATGGTTACCATCTGGATGATAAGTATTACGATCATGGATGTTAACTCGAGTTAATTAGGATTATTATCCTAAATAGTTATATTTATAATTTCTGATGGTAACTGGTACCATCAGAAATTATAATAGTTACCATCAAAGATAATTAGAATAACAATTAATTCGATTATAATGAAACCATCATTTTACAAGGGTAAAAAAATACTAAATGTTAATAGGGGAGCCTGGGGCACGAAGGACCCTTTCAAAAATTAAGTAAAAAAGTTTTATTTTCATTTTCCGTCAAGTTATGACCTCTATATTGTTTTTATCATATTTTTAGGCCAATATGTGATATGTGGGGTAAAATGGATCACTCTAAAATAAATTTTTTTTTTTCGTTTTCCGTCAAGTTCTGACCTCTATAATGTTTCTATTATATTTCAGGTCAATATGTGATATGTGGGGCAAAATGAACCTCTCGATAAACAAAATTGTAACGAAAAAATTATTTTTTTCATTTTCCGCCTAGTTAATTTTTTCGTTACAATTTTTTTGAGTGGCCCATTTTGCCCCACCCCTCCGCCTCAAACACTTTTCACGTTAAAAATTTTGGGCGGCCCATTTTGCCCCCAAATATTTCGAGGCATCAAAAATTTCAGGGGGCCCATTTTGCCCTCCCTTCCCCTACTTGAAATTTATTGAATTTTCGATCAATGTTTTCATAATAATAATTACCATCCCTGATAGTAACTGTAATCATCCTGATGGTAACTGTAATCATTCTGATGGTAACTGTTATCATCCAATGATTGTTAATCCTATTAACAGAAAATTATAACTCTAACTATCTTTGCATTTAAAATCGTTCTTATCATCCTAGATGATTGGGGCTAAAAATTTAGGATAATAAACACAATCATTTAATTTTCTCAGTGTATATATGAAGGGAAAAAATTTAAAGTTTAAGGGAGTTGGATTTTTGCTGATCCACGAGAAATCCCTAGTTTGGAGTTGACACAAGGGTTGTCGCAGGCTACCGTACGGCAACTCAGTGCTGGCAATACAGGATAGAATAGGATAAGATAACAGTCTACACGACCCTGCCAATGGTCCAACTAAAGAGAACGATGCTTTAAACCGCAACGATATCTCTCAGTTTTATAAGGCATAACAAGCCGAACCGATCATCCCTCGCACACTACTGCAGAGCTACACGTACAAGTCCGGGTTCCCTTTGGGATCGTCAGCGCCACACGCCGCACGATCAGGGAGTCGGAGATACTCCGTTGGCCCACTTGCGGGGTTACCACTAAATTGGAAAGGGGTTTTTTTATTTCTTGTTATATATAGATAGAAATTTATTTTTCGTATATTGAGAAGGGGTGACACTGATGTTCGTCATAAAAATAAAAGAAATCTTATATTTATTTTATAACAATATTTATACTCCAATCTTATAAATTTTATTTTTATAATTGAGGCCCGCTATTCCAAATCGTCTAAGTGCCAAGCTGTCAGATCAGACTTACTCGTTACTCTGAAATATTTTTCTGTACACGAAAATCTTTTGGAATAGTAGGCCTCAATTAGTAAAAAAAAATTTTTTTTTACGTCAAATTATTGTCGTAATCGATATCAAAACCTTAAAAAAACTTTGAAACGAAATTATTATTTTTACCTTCAAACGAAATATTTATTAGGTTTTTTTGAGGTCGTAATGGTAGGGCGTATTTTTTGTTAAGGGAATCAAAACTTTATTTATATGAAAAAAAATGATGTAGTAAAATATAAAATTCCATCAAAGTGTAATATATAACTGGGCAATATACATTTTTTTTTTCCCTTTTTTTCTTCTACTGATTTTTTGTTCTGCTCGCTTTGATTCGCGGGCAAGTTTTTCTATAGATATATACATATAAATAAATATATATAAACTTGTATACTAGTAGGGTGAATGTGATGTAGAGAGTGTAGTTGGCTTTTATATATTTGGGGTTTTGGATCTTATTAATGATTGATCGGGGGATATCGACATCGGCCCCTTTCTGACGCGAGACTGATATATATTAAGCTTACCACGGTAGTGCCTGCACGTGACGCTATAAAAACACTTGTGTCTTTTTTTAAACATTTTCACTGTTGCTGCAGTTGTTACGGCGATAGTGTCACTGGGTTTCTATCACTGATAAGTACCTTTGATTCCTGATAACATAACCGAGCTTAAAATTTATGCCTCAACTTAAACACGAAGATCTACAGTATGGGTATTTTAACATTTAAATTTATATATAAATTTTAAAATTATCTTTAAATTGTTTTCGCGATAAAAATTTACTTTACGTTGATACTTCGGGCATCGTATCAAGATTATCGAGAAAAATAGGCTGGAGGTATCCGATGTAGGTATAATCCCCAGGGTGGCATTAATCCTACCCTTGAGTTAGTTCGCGAGAAATATGTGTTCATCTTAAACAACAAAGACCAAATAAAAGTAATCATATTTTCTTTTACTTCCCAAAGGCACGATTAATGTCTATATGAATCAGTTATAATATAATAATTTAACGATAACAATATTTATTATTGATTCATTTTATTTTGACCTTTTTTTTAATTCTTTTGGTCGTTTTATGAAATTTTTATCATTCAAAAATCTATCGAGCGACACAATAATTCATTTTTGTGACAGATATTTGAAATGTACTACATTTAGTGCCCATAAATGGCAGGTTGTAACCCGCGTTTATTTATTTGGTAACATTATTTTGAGTATTTCTTGAAAATGAGAGAGAAGTTGGCAAATGTATGGCACAAGATGACTCGTTGAGTTCCTTCGATATTTTTTGCTCGTTTGCTGTCGCACATGTAATCAAAAAATATTTTTTGATCCGTTGATGACGTCACTATTAGAAGGATTAGGTATCTTTTTTACCAGCTGTATCTTATCTAATATTTTTAGCTGCCAACTATAGGCGCTAAATGTCGTACATTTTAAGTGTGTCACAAAAATAAATTATAGCGATCAATACATTTTAAGAAATATGTATTGTAAATTTAATTTTTAAAAATAATTTCTTTTATTTGAGAATTTTAATTAATTGAAAATCATCTTAAATGTTTTCTGAGCCCTACATCTTAAATGTAATAATCAGCATAAAAAATAAAAAACATAATGGAGCTAAGAGATACAAGCCAACATTGTAAGAAGATGATAGTCTTCAAGGGTAGTTGAAGTTAGTAACTCCCCAGCGAGCAATATAATCCACCGGTTCCTTTTTTTAGCCAACACAGCTCTCGCACCTCCGAAAATTCATCGAGCCTTTTTTTGACTCTTATACTTCCGCCCTTCATCATTCTTGTCCTTCTCCGCCTTCACCTCCATCTCCACCTCTACCTCCACCTTTACTTCTAGCTCCTCATTTCCCAACCCACCTACATCACTACCTCTCATTCCTTCACACTCACCGCGTTATTTTTTTTCTTCACATTTTCATTCTCGTCACGTATGTGGCGAGAAAAATTGCAGTCGAGCGCTTTACCCGGTTCGCGTTCTGCACGCTTGGCTCGCAACTCCTACTCTCTACTTGCTTTCCTTCTCTCCTCCCTCGCACGCCGACTAGACCTAAAATCCTATAAGTACATACCTATACACTCAATCCAACAATATATATTTATATATACCAATACTAATCCCGATTCCAATACACACTTCCTGTCAATATTTTCGATACTTCTTGAACCCCTTCCTCCAACTATTTTATTTCGTCCTCAATACGAAATATCAATCACATATATCATCATTTCAAATGTAAATGATAAAAGAATATATATAATTTTCAGTGGATGACTTAGATCGTGTGGTAATTCGACTCCGGTAGCCCACAATCCATTGCTTTAATAATAATGAAAGGGTACAAACAAACTCTCCTTAATAAGATCACAGAAGACAATTATCTGATCTAAAAGAGAGAAAGGATAAAAGTGATCTCTGACGTCACATCAAATAATCCTGAGTAGTTTTCAGTCTTTATTCTCTATCGCATACTCCACAATATTATATATATGTACTAAAGCAACCTGACAGGCAGTGTCGTGCTCAAGTACACTCTTTTACTCAAGCTGCAATAATGCAATTACGATGAAATGAGTCTTGAAGTCGTGGCAAAGGCCTCGCGAACTTTTCTCCTCACTACTTAACCCTACAATAGAGTACTCCTTTGACAGTGTGTTTCAAATTAATTAGATCTTGGATATCAAACTTCAATAAATTTATTTAAAGTTACTGCTTGACCTCTTGACACTTGACTTTTTTTTACCTTTACTACAGAATTTTATAAAAAAAAAAAAAAAAACCTTTATTAGAAAATCATAAATAAATTACAATATATTGATAAAATTAAATGTGTAATGTCGTTGTTCAATGTACAATTTAATTATTAAATGTAACAACAGTTAGATTAACAAAGTAATAAAACTGAAAACCAATAACAATAATAAATACTACCAGTAATGTACAATAATATCATGTAATTAACAACTATTTTACAAAATGGTACCCAGTGCAATATTAATCAGCAGATATTATGTACTACAGTATCCGTATATTTTTATTGTATATGTCCCTGGATATTTTCATTTTCAAAATAATGTACAACAATATAACAGCAGTAATTGCTGCATGTCAGTGGCGATGAACGAATGAACGCCGAAATTAACCGCTAATAAAAAATCAATACTCGATGAATAATTTTAGATTACACAAAATGTAAAGCGTGAATTTTTAAAAGTTACCGGAAATGAGAAGAAATGTATTTTTTTATTTTAGTATTGAAATAGTTGTGGTGGTAAAAGGGAAGACACGCGCATCCTGCATAGGTCGTGACAACACGCGTACCCGTAACTTCTTGGCTCTTTTGCTCATATATATTTATATATGTATATGTATATATTGAAGACCATATAGGCTGAGCTACCTAGATGTCTCTGAAAGTGCCTGGACGTCTTTGGGATAAGATCAAAGCACTTGAGAAGATGCTATCACACAGTATTTCCTTGAAGCCGATACGCTTGCCCGTGGCTGCGGTCGCGGCGGCGACAATAATTGTTTCTTACGACTACTCTCTTACAACGGATTGGAGGAACGACTCAACCTCATACCTGTCGATGCCAAGTCCCATCCAGTGAATTCGCGAGTGTCGGGTATGCAAATTGCCACCGGTTACTTGTCTGTCACTCTCTCGATCTCAGTGACTCCAAGACTCCGAAGTTGTAGCACTTACAAAGGCATTCTTGGAATTACAATTGCAATTGCCATCTCGTATTTTTTATTTATTCATTTTTGCTCGACAAAATAATTGTTTCAGTTTCGTGAATTTAATTTAAATACTTTTAAACCATTTTATTGTATTTATCGCAAGATCAGCTGCTTCGTGGTAGTCACGTGGTATCCATGCGGTCGATATAGTGAGTAGAAGTGTGTAAAACGTGGCATAAATATGGAGTTGCTCCGTGTCGAGCGTACTTCAGCATCCTCTAGTCATCGCTACTATCCACGTCTTTCTCTGGATCTATACTGCGCCTGAGTAGAATCACATGAACCATATGAACTAGCTCCAGTACCGGTATACAGTAACAAAAACTCCTTCTCGTAAACATGACACGTCACTTCTACAAAAATTACATGCAAACTGATCTAATCTATAAGCTGAAAAAAATACATATATATATTTTTATTTTTTTACCTTTAAGTTTCATTACGAATAATATTTAGACTGAAAAATAAAAAATACTTTCGACCAGACTGTGGTTTCTAATTAAAAAATCAATATTCTCGATGACTGGACGTAAGGATTTTTAAAATTATTACAAAAACTTTTTTTGTAATTAAGAATTATTGTTCTTTCATTTATTTGTATCCGTGAAAATAACTTTCAGTGACTAATTAAAAAAAAAAATTATTCAAAGTAATTTTTGAGTCACGAAAATATTTACTGTCTAATGATAATTTTTTCTCAGCCTATAAATTTAAATAATCACGCTACCAAAAATAACAATTAATCTTTTAAAAACAATTAAAAAATAATAAAGTAAATAAAAATAATTAGTACACAAAGTTGAGTATAGCTTAAAGGGAGGAACGTAGAATAAGGATAGAATGTATATAGGATAAAATGAGGCTAAGGTATGCTCATTGTGATGAAGCATGAGTCTGACCCAGTGGGCCAGTGGGGCAGGTCGTAGCACCAGCGGATGATACATACATATTTATGTCGCGCACTGTTCAACTACCACTACAAAACCACCACCGACTTTACCACTACTGCTACTGCCACCACTACCACCATTGGCATGAGTACTCTACTCCAAGTACACCAACGTTCCCGTACACATTTCAACCCCCAGAGTCTCCGGCACATCGACGCTCGACGTTGGCTTGTGTAAGGCCAGCCAGGGTGCCATTGGCCTTCGCACGGCTCACGGATTGGGGTGCGATGCTAATCAGCAGCTCCCCGACTACACCGTCGAGGAAGGTGCGCATCCCGAGCACGCGCTCTTCATCGCATCTCATGATAATGCGCGTCCCAGAAAAGGACTAGACACGTGAGACGAAAGTGTTGATGCCACTGTTGCTTCATTGACTATTTTTTCTATCTACCGGCATCGTGTCCTGAATGTCGTGACCTTTACTATTGCTCAGCTCTTCAGCTTTGGCTTGAGATTGTTTGCAGTCCTTATCTATCATTATGATGATGGTGCTGATGATGATGATGAGGATGATGTGTCTGAAATGTTGTCCCTGTCCCTGGCATGCTAATGACAGAGGGATGATATCTTGATTAAGACACGGCATTAAGTTTAAATTAAGTCTTGATACGGTATTATATTTACTGATTATATAAATCCCGGATCATCACATATATGTACATGTATGAGTGTAATATCTTGTGTTATTGAAGTACCGTTAGATCATAGTCGTCATCAGGTTGCTGTTTTTCTCATCCATATTAAAATATAAATGACAAGTTAATGTTGCAATAACAACTTACACATTGGGATAAAAAAATATAATTGGAAAAAAGATTGACGTAAATATAAAAAGATGTTAAATGTTTATAATGATAAGAAAAAAAAAATTTATGACAGTTTCATATGATCGCAGAATAAATATTTTTAATGCAACTTATGGAAGAGAGGGGCGAATGATTCTTGTAATATTTTTATTAACAAAAGTACAAGGTTAAAAAATAAATTTTATGGGCATGTTGCGATATAAAATTTTAAATTAAAAGTTTAGGAACTTATTTTATGAAAAATTTAAATTTTAGATCATAGTTTTAACAAAAAAATTATTTATATTTAATTATTTTGATACTTATTTTTAAATATTTTACATTTTTTGAGAGACAAATTTTTACTTGAATATTCAAATAATTTTCGACCAAGTAGATTTGAAAAATTTGCATTGACATACACAGAAAAAAATATTTCTTGGCGCAAAAAATTTTTACTCGCCCCAAGAAATGTTTTTCCATTACAAAATTGAAAAGAAAAAACTCCATAGAGCAAGAAAAAATTTCTTCACTCAAGGAATTTTTTTTAGTCCTAATAAAATTTTTGTTTTCATTTCATAATGCAAAATTTTCCTTGCGCCAAGAAATTCGTTTTTTTTTTCTGTGTATAACAGAACATTAAAAAAGAGGACATTTGGTATTATTAGTAGCAATTTCGTAAATAAAAGTGTTACACGGTGATCTACGATAGGCGTCATCGTAAAAAGATATAGAACTCGATAACTAAACGCACACAACGACTTACAATATGCGCACGGATTTATTGAACGATAATATTCTTGCGTAAAGTGTATGTTTATGTACTTGGACGCGCCATTAATATTGCGTTTACTCGTGGTTTTTCGACAGGCTACTGAATACGATAAGCTGGATCTGCTGGTGCTTCTTCACGGCGCTGTTTTTTAAGTTTATGCATGCGAGAATGCGTTAATAAAATTCAGAACCCCGACTGCGCGTTATTTTTTTTGATGGATTTAGTTACACTACTGTTACACGATTTATAAGATTCCGCTGATGTTTAATGACAATATTTAATGATTTATATGTGTAGATTTTTTTTTAATTCTCATTTATACCCATCGCAAAAAATCGAACGGTTCAATTTTTTTTTATTTTTTCGAATGAATAATTTTTTTTTTTCTAAATATTACGTTAATTTAAATAAATATGTCTCGTCATATAAATTATTGAAAATAAATCATTTCGTAAAGATTAATGAATTCACCATCTACATATCAAATAAAATAAAATAATTTTCTTAACGGAATTATAATAAAAATAATCCAGATATTTTGTAGCAATGTTAATATTTTCTTGATCACTATTTATCGATTCTACACCCACGTAATATTGTAAATATTTCCAATAAAACGCACAAGATTACACATTTACTGTACCAATTTACCAGAAATCGACTGAATCCTTTCCACATTTAAGCATTTGATTTCCCCGCAATTTAATTCGCTAACTTATTACACTCATTCCTATCATTGATAATAATATTTAAAAGCCTTGAATCCAAGCTCTCGTGTCTTTTTAGATCATTAAGAAAAAATATAAATAAATAACTAAAAAAAAATCTTTGTGAAAATATTCGAATGGAATTTAAATCGTTTTAATTGCGATCATGATTATTGAATAAATAAATACACAAATCGAATGAAATTAAAATAAATTAATAAATTATTGTTAATGCAGGTGTCAGTGGTTATGTATTTTAATTATTTATATTTATAAATATCAGGTAAATTGGTGATGCATAAAATCGATCATGAGACAAAATTTCGGCTTGAATTAGTATTTCCTCCATAAACAATCATTTGTTCAGACAATACTGCAGTAGATAACAGCAGTTAACGCGATTATATCGTTAAATGTTTGATATCGTCAATAATTTTGATCCTGGGGTAATTATCAGGAGGATTTATTGTGCGAGTAATTAATGAGTGACCAACAAACATTAACTGATGCCCAGTGTTATTTTCAATTGGTTTCAATTAATCATCTAGTTACCAAATAAATTAAATGTCTTTTACATAATTAATAATAAATATTATTTGTAAATGATCTCACGCATTCTGGTGCAGTCTTTTATAAATTTATTTTGTGGTCTAGATGTTAGTTGTATTTGTGGATTATATTATAGAGGGGAGGATAGTTGTCGTACTCGTTGTTACACGTGCGAGGACATATCTTGGCACTTTGCTCTCAAACTGTTTTGCCGCAACGACCACGACAGCAACGACGGCGATAAAACCGCCACGACGCGACTAGATGTCCTTGTTTCTTAAATAAATGCAAGAAGAAATATATACAATATATATACAATATATATATATATATGTTCAAGTATACACGTACAGTTTATTTTATTATTGTCACCAAGATATTTGAGACGCAGTACTGCGAATTTTTACACTTACAATTTAAAATTTTTTTTAAATACTTACGTGTAAATAAATTTAAAAGTTTCTTCAATGAATAAAAAAAATTTTTAAATTACTAATTACATTTATTTGATTCTGATAAATATTTTGATTAAATAAAAATAACAGTCCAGTGTTGTAATAAAATAAATAAAAAATTTCAAGAGATAAAAATAATTTGTTTAAGTCAAGACATATATAGTGATGCTGACCTAACTCATGTCCACTTATAATTGAAACGCCGCTTTTGTTGTCGAAAAAAAAAAAAAAAAAAAAAACAAAAGAAAACAAAACTGAGGATTGACGCCGGTGAATGGCGCGACTAAAGAAAATTGTAAAAGATATAGAGAGGAAGATGCCGAGAGATTCTGTATAGAAAAAGTGCAAAAAGTGTAGTGGACACTTTGGACGATGACCACGATACGTTCAAGCAAGAATGAGATACGAAAAAAAAAACAAAAAAGTAACGTATAGAAGGAAGAGTAAAAAAAAGAAGATTTTGAAAGAGAATCCCGAAGGAACGGCCCGAGGCAACCCAATCGCTACACCCCAATTTTAATCAGGACTCGAAGTATGCAAGTAGGATAAATGCCTGCGAGCCTCTAGCCTCCCCGCCGCCACCCTCTGTCGCTCCTTATTCCTTTCCAACTCCCCCTACCCGACTCCTCTTACTGCCGAGCGTTACGATGCATGTAATTTATTTTTATTGCCGCCAATTTTTTTTCGACCCTCGATCACTTGCTCCCTCTCTCTCTTTATCTTTTTTTCCCCGACTTGCGTTTAACTGTATACCTATACCTCACTTCTTATACTTATACTCTGGCGCACTACTAATTTCCAGCGCGAGAGAAACGACTGTTGAGAATAAATGTGTAGTTGGTACTCTAACGCGAGTAAATGGCCCCGCGGCATGTATATAAGGGTGTGTATGCTTCTGTAACAGTCTTCTTATTCGTTCACTTGCTGTTGTTTTCTTTCTCCTCCTTATAGTCCCTGGCCTCGTCTTTGTCTTCGTCTTATTCAGTATCAGCTGCTGCAACCGAGATGTTTCGACGATTTATACGCGAGCATTCGATTGTCAAGGCTCTGATGTCAAATAAGAAGTGTAAATAAATTTGTTTTAAGCTTTTAACCATTTTTTTTTATACGGGTAGTCTCCGAAATCCAATAAAACAAAAAGTAAATTGCTATTAGCTTCATTCTTACAGCTAAAAAAATTTATGTCTCCAAATAAAAATTTGGCAATTAGAAGTCAGTCATTAAAAAAAACTAAATCCAACTTGGATTGGTAAAAAAATTTTTTAAGCCCGTGGTGTTAAATAATTTATATAAAAAATACATACAGCAAGACAGAATAAATTTATAAAATATTTTAGGGGAGACCGGTGTACGACGGATCACCACGAAATATCAAAAACATAAATTTTTTTTGGCAAAAGTATGATGAATTCGTTTGAAACAGATCAAAAATACTCGTACCCGATGCTCGAAAGTCACAAAAAATAATTTTGGTTTTAAGCGGGTCGCCGTGCCATGATCTCCCCTATTTATAAATAATATGAAAGGTTTCGCTGATAGTTGCGAGTAAATTTTTTTTCCACACTGTAAACAATGAAATGGACTACCTTAAAAGGGGAAGTCATCGGATTAAGTGGGCCGACGACGTGGGTTTCGTGGTTGCGCTTTTATTTTAAAGGTGCTTCAAGATTTATTGTCGAGCACTAGGAGGCTCGAGGGTGGCGCGGGGGTGTGTTGTGAGTTAGGTAGTACAGCAAAAGAGCCGTAGAAAGGCAAGCTCTGCGATATTCGAGAGTAACAGAGATATATAATATATATAAAGTGAGAGTATATACACTGAGAAAATTAAATGATTGTGTTTATTATCCTAAATTTTTAGCCCCAATCATCTAGGATGGTAATAACGATTTTAAATGCAACGATAGTTAGTGTTATAATTTTTGTTAATAGGATTAACAATCATTGGATGATAACAATTACCATCAGAATGATTACAGTTACCATCAGGATGATTACAGTTACTATCAGGGATGGTAATTAATATTATGAAAAAATTGATCGAAAATTCAATAAATTTCAAGTAGGGGAAGGGAGAGCAAATTGGGCCCCCTGAAATTTTGGATGCCTTAAAATACTTGGGGGCAAAATAGACCACCCAAAATTCCCGATGAAAAAAGTTTTTGTCTAATCATATATAATTATGCATAATCATCTATATATGATTGGATCCAAAAATTGGCCAGGTCTAATTATATATAATCAGATCTGTTTATACATGATCATGCATGAATGAATATAGTCATTTTTAGAATCTCATTTCGAATACCTTTAAATTATTAATTAAGTAATTTAATTAGGATTTATTGTTTTCATCAATATAAATATTGATTAAATTTAAATAAAAAAAAAAAAAAAAATTACTATTCGTTGACCACCACTTTACTACGAGGTCACCCATCCAATCAATGACCTACGCCGATGCTGCTTAACTTTGGTGATCGCTGGATTGTAGTCTGATCCTCTAGTCTGTTATGAACTTACAATAAAGGAAAGTTTATGGCATTACTTGACTCAAATAATCAAGTCAATACATCATACGTAAATAATGCACCTAATAATGAATTTGATTTTGTACATAAATGACAATAGAATTCATTAGATACATATAATCAAATCTATTTATCTATAAACTTATAAATATTCGTATATAAATCGATATCGATTAATACTTTTAAATTACTGCCGAAACCTTTGAACATTTTTTAAGTATTGGGGATTTAAGTTTATTTGATAGTTGACAAAATAAAAATTTAATAACATTTATATTAAAAAATTGTCATATTATGTAATATATATATATATATATATATATATATATATATATATATATATATATATATATATATATATATATATAACTACATATAACTTTATATCAGTCATGTCTTATCAGATCCAATCATATATAAACTTATGCACGACCATACATGAATTTATATTAGCCATGTCTGATCAGATCTAATTATATATGGATTTGTATCAGTCATGTCTAATCAGATCTAATTATGTATAGACTTATATATAATTAGATCTGATCATATATAGACTTATATATGGTAGTAAATGGAGTTGACAGCCAAGTATTATCATGTCTAATTATATATAGAGTCATATATAATTAGATCTGATCATATATAGACTTATATATGGTTATATATGGAGTTATACCAGCCAAGTATGAACATATCTAATTATATATAGACTCATATATAATCAGATCTGATCAGATCTAATTATATATAGACTTATATATAATTAGATCTGATCATATATAGACTTATATATGGGCTAATAACAGCCAGGTATGATCAGATCTAATTATGCATGGGGTCATATATAATTATATATAATTATATATGACCCCATATATAATCATGCATGATTATATATAACTTCATATATGATTATATATAATCATATATGATTATATATATGAACATATATAATCATATATAATTAGACAAAAACTTTTTTCATCGGGTTTTTAACATGAAAAGTGTTTGAAGCGGAGGGGAGGGGCAAAATGGGACACCGAGGCAAAGTGGGCCACTCAAAAAAAAAATTGTAACAAAAAAATTAACTAGGCGGAAAATAAAAAAAAATAATTTTTTTGTTACAATTTTGTTTTTTCGAGAGGTTCATTTTGTCCCACATATCACATATTGATCTGAAATATAATAGAAACATTATAGAGGTTAGAACTTGACGGAAAATGAAAAAAAAAAATTTATTTTCAAGTGATCCATTTTACCCCACATATCACATATTGGCCTAAAAATATGATAAAAACATTATAGAGGTCATAACTTGAGGGAAAATAAAAAAAAAACTTTTTTACCTAATTTTTGAAGGGGGCCTTCGTGCACCAGGCCCCCCCTATTAACATTTAGTATTTTTTTACACTGAGAAAAAAATTTTCTTCTGACAACTAAATTTTAGTTATGACAACGAAATAATTTGATTGCCCGTTGCCAATGATATATTTGGTTGTTTTAACTAAATATTGTATAATCCACCAACAAAACAAATTATTAGAAACTATCAAATATTTAGTAAAGATAACTACGCGTTAAGTAGCAAGCATAAAATCAAATTGATTACCTGTAGAGCTTATAAAGTAGGCACAAGGAAATACATTAGTGAGCCTTAGAGAATGAGTTATTAATAATAATTCAATATTATTTTAGAATGATAGAATATTTATCTAACAATTAAAAAAATGCATATGTAGAAAAATAATTTATTTCCTTGACAAGTACTTTTTTTATGCATTGTGACAAAAATTGTTCAAGAAAACATTAATATCAAACATTAATGTCCCAGTGTAATACAGGATACCCTTATATTACTATCAAAAAGGGTTATCATAGCTCTGCTAATTATCAGAGGAGAACCCGTTTCATAAATGCTTCAAGTTTTGAATATAATAACTCTGACATAAGTGTCTTACCAGGGACACTACAAAAAGTTGGCGCGATCTAGTGACGAGCACCGAACTATTCCCGCCACTGCTGCCTAGCACCACAACTTTTTAAATCAATAATCATTAGGTTTTAATATATATTTATTAACATCAAACAAATATATATATTTATTCTAAATGAATATATTTTTTTGTGTCTAAGTAATATTTATTAGAGTTAACATAATGATATTTTGCTTTAATATTTGAGTTTGTTGGTACTACAAAATAATTTAGTTGTCTATCAAATAAATATTTTCTTAACTTTACCAAATGATTTCATTATCGTAGCAAAAGAAATATTAACGTCAACCAAATAGAGTCTATTAAATCATTTGTTAAAAATGACAAAATAGATTTTGTTACCATAATAAAATTAAGCTGTCTCAATTAAATATTAATTCAAAAAAATTTAACAAAACCAATTTAATTGTCCGAAGAGAATTTTTTTCTCAGTGTACCCTTGTAAAATGATGGTTTCATTATAATTGAATTAATTGTTATTCTAATTATCTTTGATGGTAACTATTATAATTTCTGATGGTACCTGTTACCATCAGAAATTATAAATATAACTATTTCGGATAATAATCCTAATTAACTCGAGTTAACATCCATGATCGTAATAATTATCATCCAGATGGTAACCATTACCATCTAGATGATTTACACAATCATCTAGATGATATTCACTACTATCAGATTGATAGTAAAAATTTTACCATCACTAGATGATAACTCCAATCATTTAATTTTCTCAGTGTAGTGTAGAGTGTAGAGTAAAGCGCTGGGTTTTTGAGTTTGAGCCGCAGGGTTATTGCAGTAAGCCTTCTCTTGGGGGTTCAAGATTATATATTGTTATACCTATATCTATACACATCCACTCTCTCTTTTCAGTTCGTTTCTTATCCTTTATTTCGCTCCCTCTCGTTTTCGCTTACACTATTTTTTTTCGCCCCTTTCTGTTCCCTTACTACACACAACACCCACCGCTTGGGTGTCTTTTTATTACGAGAATGAGAAAAAGAGGAATAGCTATAGCTCGTCGACGCTTATTTTCTCGCCCTCACGATCATCATATACGGACCGGATTTTTTTTATTTTTTAAAGGCGCCCCACTTAAAAAGAACACGGTTTACGTTTATGGGCACTCATTCGACGGCATGGAACGTGTGGCAGCGCAGCCGTTGCGCAATTCCACGGGGTGTGCTGGCCCCGATCGAGGATCCGACTTAGGCGGTGAGGGCTATAGGGTGCGGGTTTTTTAGTGTGATAAGCAGTTACAAAAACACCAGAGAATGAGTGTGGCTAAGAGGCTTGGGGGTGAGTTGACTGAACGTGCCGTATGCTTTCACTTCTTTTTTTTTTTTAAGTATGTAATCAAAAGTCTTTTATTTAGCCAATAACGGAAGCCTCTTACTACTCTGGCTTTAATCTTTTTAAAAAAACATTTTTTAATATTTTAAATTCAAAACCGTGGGATTAATTTACTAATTTTTTTTTTTACCTTAAAATTTTTTGAGCAATTAAATTAAAGGAAGAATTTATTTTATAACTTTTATTGAGTTTTCGGAGAACAAATTGATGCAGAAAGAGAGAACAAAAATGACTCGGTCGCGCCTCATGATTTTCTCGCACTCTCCGGGGGCCTTTAGACTAAAAAAATAGAGGAGAAAAAAAATAACTAAAGTATCTAATTAAACGTAAACTCTAGAGTCGTTTTTATTCTTAATCTCTTGAGAATTTGGCAACATATATTTTCTTCATCTTAAAAAAAAAAAAGTAATAATAATAATAAATGAATACCTTATTAATTCAAATTATCTAAGCCCGTTAAATTATTTAATTTACTATTAAAATAAGCTGCGTAATTTTGTTAAATTTGAGAAAGTAAACATTAAAGTCTAATTTTGATAACGTAAACAACAAAGTGGATCACTGGAGGACTTAAGTTGCTGACGCGAACAGAAGCACCAGCAGCATCAGTCGAGTATTTCGTGAAGACTCTGTACTATACAAGGGGACGAAATAAAGTGAAGCGAAAATGAAAGGCGAAGGGATGTAGGAAAACGTAAAATGAGCAGCAGCAGACTCGCGGGAACGATTAAGGTTTAAAGTGCTAGCTGATCTTACACTAGAAATTTTGGGCTTAGTCTCGCTTTATTTAACGCGTGTTTAAAACTAATAAAACCCAGAACCAGCTACTGCGACGTTTCAAATCCTCCCGAGGAATACAGATTCAGCGGACAAACATAAAGTCTTGTATTCTTTTAAATACAGAGACTACGAATTAGAATCATCTGATTTTTATTTTAAACTTATTCTTGTTCTTCCCTAAAAAATAGTCAAGACTTCCAGCTAAATGTCTCGATTATCAACTTTTCGACAAAATAGTTAAACTTTTAGAGCAATTCGCACAATAAACGATTACTATTGAGCTAAAATAATGTACTTAAAGTTGTAAGTTGTACCCAGATAATACTATGGGAATTTAGTGCTTAAGAAAATAGCTATAGTTGTATTTATTGTGTTTGACTATTGTATTTAGCTGGGAAAAACCAGCCAGAAAATATTTGACAGCCATATACTTAAGCCTGGGACTTAACTAAGAGCTCGAAGATTATAAAAATAAAATCCTTGAGGCTTGAGGGATGTAAACAAACGGCTGAAGAACCAAAGTAGTTTATTGTCTATTGATCTTGAAGCGAATAACATGGCCCGTTGTGAGTATTGATGAATATGTCGACAAGACCTGCTGGCATGGTCGGTTTGTTGGTTACTTGCAACTACTGGTGGTACATTTACTTGTATCAGCAGGTAGTCTGACGCTTACTCAGCACCACTGACCCACGCTTGACCCTAGACGGAGAAGGAGAGACCCAGAGCGAAACAGACAATCGCCTTCACCTTTCTCGTATTTATAAACGCTTGTAACTTGTTTTTGACAAGGTACTCTTTTATTATATACACTTTGCTTCGGTACTTGAAGAAGATGTTATGGGCATTAGTGTCATTACTTTCACTGATTCTCAGATTGTAAATCATAGTTGGGGAATACCCCAGATTCTTCGGATGAACCTACAAGTTATTCGGACGCCATGGTTTAGGTACGTGGGAAAATCCCTCAGTAATTTTTGGTTTTGTAACGACAATAGTCAATAGTCAATTGTAGATTTTAATTGTTGGGATTTTTGTTTTTATTTTGTTTCATTGTGGGAAATAATATTATTACCTAAGTTTATTTGAATTTTATTTTGTTTTTAGCTGCTTTTTTTTTTAATTTACTATAATAATTTTTTTTCAAATTCACAGTTTGTAATTTTTTAAAAAAGCTGTTAGTCATATATATATTTTTTTTTCATACAAAAATGAAAATTTTCTTCAAGTGTATTTATTTTAAAAAAAATTTACTTGTTCAGGAAAATTTATCATTGAAAAAAAAAATACTTTATGAGAAAATGATTATTTTAAAAAAATGCCGAAATATTTTTGGCCACATTGAAAATAAATATCCCCGTCGTGCTGAGTATTGGACACATCTGCATTGAAAAGACTAAATGAAACTGCTGGTCAATAAAATAATTTAGAAGCTAGAAGTAAATTTTCCCCGCGGACTTTCCCACGTTTTAGACACCACCCGAAACAAGAAGCAAGTGTTTCCCATAGTTATATATGCAGTACAGGTCTCTGTGAAATTTGAAAGCAAGTGTACCTCAATAGTTGCATTAATTTTACCAGCATAGTTGTGTACAGGTACAATGCAGTAAAATATGTACGCATGCATCAAGAGAAACTGTCGTACCCTTAAGATACACTTGCTTGGGTCACCTGACCATCCCGTCATCTAAAAATACTTGTAGGCGGTGGTTAATAGCCGAATATTTTCTCAAGGTCTAATACACAAACTTACCCTTAGCAATCCTTAGTTGACACTGAGAATTAGTTTACGCACCTGAGGGACCACGTGTCGACCAGATGTGTGCATCTCCCACCTTCCATTTACTACTCTCGCGTTTTTAAATTTACGCTCGAGAGTGAAGATCATAAAGTGACAGGTAGCATCGTATTCTGCAGGTACCGATTCGTAATTTTAAGAATTTCGTTTATTGCACACAGGTGGGTTCTCCGAATGCTGTATAATTTTTTCTCGAACGTGCGAAATATATTTTCAGGTGTGTTATTTATGCTCGGTTTAAGATCGCGTGGGAAATTTTAACGCGTGTGTCAGAGCTCTAGCTGCTGGACATGACAACTGAGAGGTTGTGCAATGGTCCAGTATGGAATTTTTTTTTTATTTTAAACGTATTCTTTTGTACACATACACTACCCTTCTGATGTACCGCTACGCTGCAAGTGCAGGCTCATGAATTTTTAAAAATTCTTTTTTTATCTAGCTCTTAATATTCTTTAAACATTTGTCAAGGTTTTAGATTATTGCCTTTACTTTCCAATGACGTACATATATACATATTTATATGTTACATTTAAAAAAAACTTTTATTTGAAAAATTTTTTCGAGAAAATTCTTAAGCTGTGACTAGTAAAAAAAAATTTGTTGGACATTAGTAAAAAATTTTTTACGGTACGTATTGAGAAAAAAACAAAATTTCAGTAATTTATCAAAAATTTCGAGTAACTGTTTTTAAAATTTTTTTTTGTTCTTTTCTGGTGATCTGTGTTGAGTGTTAACTAATGAAAGAAGAGACACAGAGACTGTAAGACATGAAAGCAATTTTCTTATTCGTCCGGCGTCTAAATAAAATCGAGTGGACCGGTCGGCCGAGAGTTGCGGAGAGTTTGAATTTGCTGGCATGTCCGCGCCTCTCGGATTCATTAAAACCGAGTTAAACGCCCCCGACGGACGGCTTTACGATTCCAGTGTGTTCGTCGGCTTAAATTATTACGTTATAACGCCGCCGGCGAGGAAGATCCCGAGATCCTGAGATAGTAATCCTCGGGGCGCGAGCCGTCCGCCATCTCAGACACACTATAACAGCTAGCTGGCTGGCTACTTGCAGCATGTGTGTGTAAAATAAGAATAAATAAGGGCCCCTCAGGTGGAGTCTTGTACGCATACCAACCTGTCGCTCTCTTTCAATCCACCCAGCGAATGGACATCAGCCCGCGTCGACAATCAACTGGCCTGAAAAAATCTAAACTGTTTAATTTAACCAATGAGACTTTTCCGTCCCTTCTATATGTATGTACCTACATACATTTACCGAAAATCCTGTACTTTTGCGTTCGTTCATTTATATTTTAATAGATTAAAAACAGAAAGGACTTAATTTATAATAAATATTCTAATGTTTTTGAAATAAAGCAGACAGTTATAATGAAATTTATACTGAGAATAAATTATTAATTATGTAATTCAGTCAGTGATTCATTTAATGAATAGTAAAGTGGATTAAATATTTATTATTGAGATAGTGAATTCGTTATCACGTTACCAGTCAATTGTTGCATCACTACTTATTATAATAACTAGGAATAATTTAGAATTTTCATTGTTGAAGTGCATTTGCTGATAGTTTTCAATGAAACAAAATCTCTTTGTCCATTAGTAGTCTGTAGTATGTAAATTTATTTGATTTTTTGGCAGTCTTATTTTTGATAATATGCCGTATGAAGGCCGGCTGTGACAGTCATAAATTACCAGTAAACTTAAATTTTCTTCAAGTGCATTTTGAATAATTAAAAACATATACAACTGATAAAATAATAATTGTTGAAGAAATTATTGGCTTTTATCGTCCTGCAGCTGACGTGATATTTTCAATGACTGGCAGACATAATTATTTTATAATTTTGGAATTGGAACAAATGGATAAAATAAATTTGTAGAACTCTAAAAAAAAATTGAATATTTTTTAATTTTAAAAACAAATTCAATGCATAATATTTATTTCTTATCACTTATCATCACTCAAATGTAATCGAAAAATTTAAATTTAGCTTTAGATATAGGGTAGAAGTATCGTTTTTGGCCACTTTAGGGCCAGTTTTCGTCACGTAAAAATTTAAAATAAAATAATTTGTAAAATACACGACAGAGTTAATTTTTTAAATGTTTTCGAAAATGCTTTTATCACACTATTTTAATGGAATTTTTTTTTAATACTTTTTCATTAATTATAATAAAGTATTAAATGTCCAAAAATGGAGCAGTGGCCGCAAATGGTACTAGTACTCTACCATATGTAGTGCAGAGCTAAAAATATTAAAGCTACAAAGAGATGATAAAAATAATAAAAAATAAAATCTATATATGCTTTGAAAACAAGTCCACTTATTGACGTCAGAAAGTGCGTCTTCAGTCGTTTCATCTCGACATTTAAAAGATGCACCTCGATACCCATGAGTCAGCGTGCTCTGGAAAAGAGTGTCACACATATATGTACTGAGAAAATAAAATAAAAAAATATAGCAGACTTATATTCCGAGAAATTTTAACATAAAAGATCATCAATCTCTGGTGGACTTTGTGTACAACGTAATATTATCTATTATCTTTCATGTATATATTATATATATAAATATACACCTCTACTTTATAGGTATGTACTATATATGTAGAATGTTCTTTTTGAATTGTTAGTGTAAAACAACTTTTCAATACCATCGATTAGGCAAATATAAAAGAGAAAATCTTAAACCTCTGCTCTATACTAAGAAAAATAATGACCATGTCGATGGTGTTCTCTTAAAAGCACTTGGGTGTTTTACTATTTTGAACATTACCAAGTTTAAACTCTTTTTATATTTATGTGTGACAAGTAAACTCTCATGAATTATATAACACCTACGTAAATAGCTTTTACGTTTACTTGTAACAGGATGTTTACTTGTGTACGACCAATAGCTTTACATTTTTAAAAATTATTTACAATCTATTGATTTTATTTAATATTAAATTTGAATTCGTAAAAATTATTTTTTATTATTAAGAGCTAAATTCACTTGTCAGCATTTTGTCTGTTGAATATCAAAAAGAGTTCTCAGAAGTATATTTATGGACATAAATTTTTCCCACATATTATTGAATGAAAATTAACGAAATCAACCCTCCAATAATATATATTGAATATGAAGTATAAAATAATAATTGAAGGCACATCAATTCATTTCTAAACTTTCAGTTGAATATTTTATAATTTTAAGTGGAAGATTTCCAAGTAGCGAGTCGTATGTAGATATCGATATAGACTTGAAAAGAAACAGTGTTGCGATGTGGGAAATGTATCAGTCGAAAATGAGAATAAGATCCCACGACCTTACGGGTATCGAGAAGGAGAAAAGGGAGCAGGTGAAGGAGCAATTGGGTTAGAGCTCACGTGTTCTATAGGATTTTATGTAGATGATGATGATGATGATGATGATGATGATGACGACGACGATCTGGAGAATATACATCTAGTTATTATCGATCGTGGCAATAACAAAACGTAACTTGGATATATAACCGGTAGGTTGAAGCATTAAATAAACATGAGGCATCGATACTGTGACCCTATGACACCGGTTGTTACGTTATGCGACACAATGACAGTCAAATACATATATATGTAGTTCTCGATCTGAAATATAACGTATGCTATAGAGTATATTTTACGAGCGCTGCTTTTCTCCTACGCACAATAGGTCTCACACTCTTGTCGAACATCTTACAAGGGCCAAAAATAAGGCACCCGGAGTTTTCATCCTGGGAATCATTTTGTTAAGCAAATTATAGATTCTTTTCAGTAATCAGACGACAACCAATGGCTTTTTAGAATTACTTATCAATAAATTTTACTATGCGTAAATTATCATTTTCAAAAACATTTTATTAATAATTTTTTTTTTAATTTTCATTTAAAGTTGCTGTTTTACTGTCGGGATCACTAGTGAATATAATCTGTTGGAAGTTGTACGTTTTGGGACTTTGGGGTTTTTCGTAAGTTCGACAACGAACCGAATCTTACTCTCTTAAAATGAATCAGTGAAAAGTGATGCAAATCAGTGAATATTCACTGTATAAACAGTTATAAGTATACCACTTATTCGAACAGTGCTTTCTTAAAATTACGCGATAATAATTTGATATTATCGACCTTCTATCGTTTTTTTCTACACTGTAAAAAATCACCGGGGTAAGTCCAAGTGGTGTAGGTGTTAAAATTAGCGGTGTTAAATTTTACTCCCAAAAGCGGTGTGAAAATAACGCCGCCACCGGTGTAAATATTCTTCACCGGTGTTAAATGAAATTTTCCGGTGTAAAAATATTTCACTTTGAGAATGTGTGCACATATGTGTGCATTTGAGTGAGTGTGTGTGCATATGTCCGTGTGTGCACTCGCGTGTAGGCATGTGTGAGCTCACGTGCATGCGTGTATAAGCTCATTCGCGTGAGTTCATGTGCGTTTGTTGAACTCGCGCGTGTGTGTGAGCTCACGTGTGTTTACGTATGCATGTGGGAGCTCACGTGTGTGCGCGTGTGTGCGCTCGTGAGTTTGTGTGCGTGTGTGTGTTTCAAAATATTTTTTACATTTTATAAACTTTCCAAAGCTAATACTCTGAGCGGACGCAGTTTACCCCGATTTAACACCGGTATTTTTAACACCGGTGAATTACTCCTCCTACACCGGTGTAATTTTATTTTAATACCGGGCGGAGTTAAAATGAGTCCATTTTTAACACCGCTATTTTTACAGTGTAGGAAGAAGAATCTAACGAATCAGGATTCCTAACAAAAATAATTAAAAAATTTCCGGATATTGTAGAGCCACAAACAGAAACAGAATTTGAACCATTTCCAATCGGTGATCTTTTTCAAGAAAAGGATACCAAAATTTATATTACATATCATGGATCTCTGACATCACCACCATGCTCAGAGTCGGTTAATTGGTTGATAACTGATCATTTTTTTTTCAGCTATAAAAGAACAAGTTAGTTGAATTAACTGTATTTACGAAGTAAATATTCAGAATTTGTATTGCACAGTTATATACTAATATTTTTTTTTTTTTTTTTTTTAGTTAGAAGCATTTCAGACAATTCATCTACTTGATGGTGACGATCATAATAATCGACCTACGCAAGAATTAAATAAACGCCAACCCATCTTATATGCGAAGTACGTTGAAATTAATTCTTAACTGACAAATGAATTTTTAATATGTCGACATATTCAATAAATATTCCTGAGTATGTCAAATTATGATACTGTTATAATATCAATAACGAAAAGTTTTCTTATTACATAATTACGTCAGTGAATTTCACCTTACTTGAATTATTATTTTCAAAAATATCTAACATAATTTGTTTATTTGTTATTTTTTATATCAGCGAAAATTCTGTCTATGTGATTGGCTGATAGGTAGTATATATCACGTTAATAAATCATACGATGAAAGTATAAACAATTATTTACAAAAGTTACTATTTTTATGTTTTTAACCTTCATGTTTAATGACTATCATGAAAATCTACTATTACAGGTATATTGTCGATCACTAACTGTGAGGAAGTTTGCAGGTGGGTCAGAAAAAGAAATACTCCCGTTATATATAACTATAAGACCTACGGACTTAGACTTTGATGTAAATTTTATTCCTTCCACTTACGAGAACTTACCATTGCTGATATTTTTCCGAAAGTCAACTCCAAGGAGGCTTTCGATGAAACTTTCAAAGACAACGTGACTGTGACATATTCTACACAGGTGAAGTTACGGATGACGGCTATTCATTAATACAATTATAAATTAGTAAAACGTAAGAAAATTAGTGTTAACTCGAACAATAAGTAATACATACCATAATTATTGAAATTAAATTTCAAGATGTGAAACTATGCAGAAAAGTGATAAAATGCATACGATTGAAAATAATTTCATAAATATAATATATTAAAAAACGTATGAAGAAAAATGGGACAAAATAAAAATACAGAGAGTAAGAAGACACCGTACGAGTAAGACGACATATCCAAGTCTATTCTGAGCTTTCAGTCGGGTGTATCACGTACTTTTCTTCATCGCAGATTCACCCTGCACGCACGAACCCGCTCATCTTATTCCAGTGGAGGACATCTCCGTACTCTCAACTTCCGGCGCCAGGTTTGCCCTCTACCTTCACTCTTTACCCTCGTTTTTCTTCTACTACAAGAACTCGACTATACCATATCCTAGCTATACTCCGACATATTTTCCCTCGAGCACCACCTATCATTCCTCCATTTCTTCCTTCCTCCCGTAGTACCCACTATAAGTCGAGCCTCCGGAGCCTTCGGAGCCTTCAGCCTCCTTCACGGTCCCTGGGCGATAGATACTCGCTTCAGATAGCGACATCCATTTTTTTCTTCTCACTGTCATCCATATAGGCATTGTAACTATATGGGTAGTGGAATTGCTTTTTAAATAGATAGTGAGCAGTCACCCACATACACACATCACACACGAGATGAGATGAGCTGGATACATTTAATAAAATATATAAAACATTCGTCTATTGTGTACGTGTCCAAATGATTTATGCCAGATGACTCTTTAATTATTTCCGAGACTAATCGAAAAGTCATTGGTGACAAATAAAGTTATCATTTCGTCAGAGTCTTGATGGAGATTTTCATTTTTATTTTTATTTATAACCTAAAGGTTTAAGTGTTTTTATTACTATTATTATTATTTATCTACGTATGGTTAAATAATAAAGGCAAGTATGAAGATATAATACGAGTTGGTGATGGTCCGTGATGAAGATTTGTCCAAGTGTGTGTATGTGCGTGTAGGTATGTGTATACGTAGAAACGAGTGTCGGAAAGAAAAATGAAAAGAATAAGTGAGTGAATGAAAGAAAGGATTGAGTAGTCCGGAGGAGCCCTGGATGTTACTAACAACAAAGAGGGTGTCGCGGCGCAACGATGCCTCGACAATGCCACTCTGATAAACGAGGCGAGATTGTCTGTCTGTTCGTCCTGCTTGCTTGTCTTTTATTCTTTTTTATTTCTTTTACTTGTTATACTTTTTTCATTCACTCCAAACCCTTTATTTTATTTTGTCTAGAGTCTAGAGTCTAAAGTTCGTTAAATTATAATAAAAATATTTAAATAAACTTGCTGTTTATTTTTACTTCAATTATAAATTTTAAAAATACTTTTACTTTTCGTATTACTTGCAGACTCGAGGTGGTCTTATTTGGAATTTCGCTGACATCCGGACTCTTTTTTATTTGTCGCGATATTTTAAACAGTTTAATATCTCGATGCAATGTATGAAAAAATCCTTAATTGGGCCAGCGGAATTTTTTTCACCTTCTGATTTGTGTTGAGTTTTTTTTTAAATTTTTTTTATCGAGTCGATAAGCTGATGCGCCGCTTGCTCGATCGTTTGCTTATTCACTTCAACCAGACACTTGTAAATAACATCTACAATCTCTCGGTCGTCGTCGACTCTAGCCACAGCTCGTGTGACTAGTTCCATCACCGAATGACGAAAAAAAGTTAAATAAAGAGAAAAAAAACGTTAAACATATCGTAGGTAGGTCTACATATTTAGTTGCGCAAGTGTGTCTTTTTAAGAATTTTTTTTATATTTTTTTATCTTTCATTTTTATATACATATGCTATTGGATATTTCTAGGAGCGTGTGAATCCATCTCTGGTTACTTGCTAGTGTATTTTAGTTTTATAAGCGTTGGTGTTTTTCAGTGCCTCACTAGGTCAGGAGAAAGGGTTTCAGTTTTGGTCCAATGTATACATCTATATGTATACATACATATATATTATATTATATATATTTTTTTTCATTTCATTTGACAAGGGGAACTTGAAGGTCGACTGAGAAAAGGGACACGATTTCTATGGGCGTGACTGTATCAAAAGCGGTCGTTATTTGTCGTGATATATTTTTTTAATCAGAGTACTGTCCGCGATATGAGAAAACTTAAAGAAAAAATCTTACTATTCGATGCGGAGAGAAATTAATTGAACTAAAGCTTAAAAACGACCTCGAGAGAACAGAGGGAGCTGTTAAAAAATAAGTCTCGTGGCTGGTAGTAAATACTTGCCGGGTACCGGTTGCAGAACATAGGATCGAGAGAGTTGCTATTATTTATTTCGTCTCGGGGTCAATGCATTATTCATGCGCGAATCCCTCGTCATTCATCCAAGCACGAATATGGAATTTCCTCGTAAATCCATCGCTCGTTTCGATATTGATAGCCGATGCGGAAATGTCGGTCCAACAGACAGACTAGATTCTACTGATGCTGTTCCTACTGCTTTATACCGTCTCTCTTTCACGCTTGCAGTTATATTACACATATATTAGTTTACTGTGCGCTCTACGGTAACTATGTGCTGTGGCATATAACAAAGTTGTGCGGAACTGGTGTGCGTGGATTACTCAAAAGCTCCAAGATCTCTGTCTGTATGACTGCCTCCAATAGTTCTGTCGAATCCAAGAAATTATTAACTTACGTTTGTCTGGTGAAATTGTACGTCAGGTTTATTTAGCCGTCAATCTCGTTAACATGAACAATTTTTTTGCATTTTAATTTTATCTGGGCACAAATTTTGCTAAAAAAAATCTTATAAATTTTATGTTTCTATTAAACTTTTTGATATAATTCTAGTAGTTTGATTTGAAAAAATATTTCGCCGCTTAATAATTAAATTGCACAGAGCGTAAAAATTTTTTAATCGACAATAAAAAGTAATAAAATGATAATTATATACTAATAAAATAAAATAATCGGTTTTAATGTGTATATAAAACAGAACCGACAAACGACAACGTGAAATCCGATGTCTTTCTTCACCTCCGATTTACTTGAGCTTAATTCCCAAGAGTGTGTTCCTACACCACCGCAGCTACCACCAATAAACTACACCCAGTGTCGTCTCATTCTCAGTTGCATCGCTGTTTCCGCTTGTTTTTGCCTCAGAGGAGCATTGTCGTCGGAATTCTCGTAAAATAATTAAGAGAAAGCACAGACCGAGCGCCGGCCGGTGATACGCCAAGGCAACAGCACGCCGCTGCTGCGATCAACCGCCGGTATTTTAGAGGCTCGTAAAAGGGACATTAAAATCTCTTCCTTCTCTTCATTTCTCTCCATTATCTATCTCTATCTCTGCACAGCGAACAATAAACAATAAACTATCATCCAGCATCATCATCAGAGACTCAGTACTTATTTTCCTTCATCAACCCCCGCTCTGAATTAAATAATAGGATGTATAATTATATACATATTAGCAAAAATATGTGGACATGTAAGATTCGTGATAAAGATAATATGCCAAAAGGATGCTTTCAATTATTTAAATGAAATTTTGATGTCTATACACATTAGTGTATTACGTGGCTGCTGGTACACTTGACCGTTGTCTTAGGTCAGAAAATGCTAATGAAAATGTTAACCCCCAGGTGTAATGAGCCCAACGTTCAAGAATCAAGACTATTAGAGCTTAGAGCCGTATAAGTTTATAAATGTTCTGAGAATCAAGGGGACACTAAACTAGTATTATATCTGTATATAAGTATAAGATATACATGGAGTTATAAAATAGAAAGTATTAGTTTATATTAGGAAAGGATTTATACAAACATATACTGAAGGTATACATAGCAATAAAGTAGCTAGTATATGTATGTTTATGTATCAGTGGTATACATAAAGTTATGAGGCCAAGTGTAAAATGAGGAAATATTTAAACTCGAGTCATGAACACTCAGGGGCTTGTTAATTATGTATACACAGATATAAATGATTGTTCACGCTCATTCTAGTCAGCCTGTTATATTCGTATATAACATACTCGCGTGCTGCCACACGTTATATTGTGTATATATTATTTATATTTATATATATATGAGAGTATATGTAGAGGCATCGAACTCGGAGTAAAACATTAAAATGAGATGATAATTACCTCGATTCATCTGACTGTTGTTTTTTGAACAGCCTTTTTATTATTAACCTGATGATTTTTCTTGCATTTATTAGTGATTTGTCATTACGGATTATTACACGTTTGTTTTATTAATAAGCGGTAAATTGTTTGTTATTTTTTTTAGTTTTTATCTTGAATTTTTTAATGCCCGGTCGTAAAACTAATTAGATGAATTTGGCGCATAAAATTATCATTATTTAACGGTGAGATATTATGGAAAGGTCGCGATGGAGTAACTTCTCTCTTTCACTAGTCCAATCAATAAAAGATAAAACTGTCGCGTAAGTATTTAATCGGCCAGACATCGGTTTTTAATTTTTCTTGCTAAATTCCATGTAAATATGCTCACTAGTATATAAAACCGTCTAGTATATAATACTGTAGATACATCCATGTATGTATATATATATATATAAAATAATTTTGCGCCAGACGAAATGGTTTTATTTATCGCAACACAGTTGAATTAAAATGAGAGTCCTTCATCGGGGTCGTGAGAGGTCATGAGGAGCTATGACCGTCGACACATGAAATATTAGGATATTACTCTATGGCTTATAGATAAAAAATATATTAAACTATAATATATATTATATATTATGAAAATATTTATCGCTTTTTATGTAATAACATACACAAATGTATATAAAAATATTTGTGTTGAATTTAGTAGAAAAAAAACACCCTGGATTTCAAGACATCGAACTTTGTGGCGAAAACGAGTTTTGGTGACACCGAAAAAAGGTGCTTTCTCCCACCAGTGATTCTCCTGGCGGTCTCATCGAATTGTATTAAATTCACCGTTTGTTGTTGTTGTTTTTTTTTTTTTAATTTTAACCAACATGATTATAATTATATCACTATTTAAAATTTTTGCAAAATTACATGGAGTAGAGATGAAAAATAAAATATCAAAGTTACTTTTTATTTATTTCCGTTGTGTGTTCAATCTTATACACATTTTATTTGCCATTCTCTTACGGCGTTTGGGCTTCTGTTCGTTGTCCCTCGATCAGTAAGTATAAGTTCCAGTACGTTTTATCTCACATCGGGCATTGTCGCTTGCCGTGCGCGGCTGACAGGACTCGCGCATGTACTCTGAAAGCAAGAGTAAGAGCACATGTACGTAAAAGAGCATTCAGTGAAATAAATAATAAAAAAATAAGATAAAAGTATATAAATGCCGCAGAAGACCGCTGAAATACACGGATAAGGCCATACAACAACGGGATGGTTATGGCGCATGCAAAAGATTCAAAAGATCAGAAGCTATGATTCAAGAGGATGCTACAAAGGGTGCGGACGCTTTTACTTCTGTCCAGCTGGCGTTCAGCTCGCTGTTTTCTCTTATTGTGTTATCTGGACATATATATACTACATATATATACACAGCATTTATTTGCATTGCCAGCTTCTGGGCAATTCCGATCTGTGACTACCCTTCTCATGCTCTCATCTGCCTTCACACGGTTTTCTGTTTCTCGTTACAACTTATCTGCACTAGTGTGTCCCATGTCTCATTGCACCGCACACATAAACCGAGGACACAAGAACCCAAGAGAAACCCAAACCACGAACGTGAAGACGCCCGTCACGTTAAACTCACCGACAACTCGTATCCTACCAGTAGATTCTACAATTACTCGATACATTTCTGCAAACTTACTTCTCGATATACTTGGCTTACTTCCCATTTCTTTCGGCATTCAATGAAATTTTTTTTTCTCGTTCCCTACATGATATCTTTATTACGGCGCATTGCATTTAATTGAATTAATGCATCTCAATTTATATTTACAATTGACAAATAAGTAATAAACTCATTTTTATATTAATTCCATTGATCTTTTTCTTTACATGATGGAAAAAATTCCCCGATTACAGAGAATCAATTTTTTTATTTATAGATATTTTGTTTTTTTTTTTTTTTTCATTTATATTTAAATGTCACACTCTTGAATATTAAACAGCTATCAAAAATTTTTTATGATTTTTTTAATAGACACCGACAAATATTTTTCGACTTAAAGTACATGATTAACTTTTTTTTTAATTATTATAATAAAATAGTAACTTTTATTTTTGGACATTTTATATTTATAAATATTTATTATTTATAAATATAAACATAATTTATGACCAAACAAAAATATTAATTGATTACATTATAAATTTTTTCCAATTGAGAAATAATTTTGGTAGTTGTTCTTAAACTGTAAATTTTTCTTGTATTTTAATAATATCGATTGAGTACTCTGGCTAATTAAATAACGGGAATAACAATAAAATAAACAGATGTTTGTTCGGACAAAAAACATAAGTTAAACACGTTTAACATCAAGGTATTTACTACGAATAAGGGAAAGTACTTAGTACACTTGCACTAGCGTTTGTGTATCAGTAACTTGGTAATTACAGTGGGATTGTGTAGATCATTCGTCTTAGTAAGTACTTTCCGTGCACATTTACCGCGAACAATTTAAAATACAAAGTACTATTCATTTTATCTTCCTCTTTCTCTCTGTCTTTAAATGCATCCTTACATACTTAAATATTTTACTCCGTCATGTTGTAGCAAAATTTTTAGTGTTTGAAATTATCTAATAAACATTGAAAATTTTTTTTTAATATTCAGCCATCGATTTCAATTTTGGAATGTCGTTTAAAAATTTTAAATTTTTCCCTTAGCTTTGAAAAATATTCGTGTTATTTTTTTCAAAATTTTGAATTTATCAATTTACATTATAAAGATTTTTTTTTGTGAGTCATGTAATTTTCTAAAATATTTCCCTTGGAAACTTTAACTAGATGCTACAATTTGAGGAAAGCATTTTAGAGTATATTACCCAGTGATTTTAAGAAGAAATTTGCTACTCAATGACAGTCACATATTTTTTTTTCATGAACTAAAAGTTAATACATAAAATGCATTAAGTCACTGTTGACAATAAAAGATGATGAAGTCCCGCGCAATAATAATATTCATAAAAAAAAGAAGAAATATATATAGATAGATAGATAAAGTAAAAAAATATGTGCAGCATAATGCACTCACGTAATTCAACACTAATGGACAATTACATTGCTCAATGTCTAACTCAATACTCACGAGCTTCCGGTTAACAAATCTATTTTTTCCTTTATCATAAACCAGTTTTCAAAATATTTTGTTATTTTATAAAATAAAACAGTCAATAATTTTATATTTAACTTCTGATCAGCCACTTTTATTTCATTTTATTCACAAGCTATCCACACATATCAGTAACAAGAATCTAGTTAAATATATGCATATATATATAGAGTTTAAAAACTTAAAATGAACAAAATGATGAGCATGTGTGGGTGCGCATAAGCATATAAGTATCTACACGATATTGGTATGGTGTCTTGTACCGGGCAAAGTTTATGGTCGAGTCGGTTCGAATGCTCGACAGCTCGATGCCGGTAAGTTTGTTCTCATTCGCGTATTATACATATATATAGAGAAAGAGAGTGTATATAATCCATATACAGTATACTGTATATCTTTTATTTAATTTTTTCCTACCTACCTACCTACCGTTTTATTTAATTCAATTCTGTGTTTACCTTTAAGTTTGGTTAAAAGATATTCCCTGACATAAAGAGTTGATACGATATACCAACGACAACTCGGACTTTGACTCAAACAGCACAAGGTAAAGGCCGAAGCAAAAGTAAAGGCTTGCAAATATAACGATTACTGTATAGTAAGACTATATATATATATATATGAAGCATGCTGTTAATTCAAGATGTTGGCTAAAGTTCTGGACTTGAAATCATGCGAGCTCGACAAATACACCAGCTCAGATTATATGTCACTTTATTTATTATTATTATATTTTTTTTTATTATTTAAAATTTACGTATTTACTTTTTTGAGTAACTGAGTACTCGCAAGTTCGAAACACGTTGTACCTGTTGCGCCGCGAATAAACTCGAATAATATAAATAAAAACCGATTAAATATTACTGCGCTACTGAGTTTACATGACGATTAATCATTATAATTTATTTATTATATTTATAAAAGTACTGGGTCTTTTGCAACTGTATATTTTTTTGACAAGTGTTTTAAATTTAATGTCGTTTGTCTCATTAACTTGATTGAATTTATTGATAAGATTAATGCTAACAATTAATTATAATATACGTGGACTAATTTTTAGCATTATTTATTATTTTTTTATTATTCATATGGTAATTTTATTATATTTATAATTATAATCATAACTGTAACTATATAATAATTTTCTACTGATTCAAGGCATTCGTAAATCATTAAAAATAAACATTTTGTCAAATTATTAATTTTCGATGAGATAAATTTTATTCAAACTTAAAATAAAGTCGATAATTTTTTTTTGTTTATTGGTGACTTGTAAGTGAAGCTCATTAACGTAAGTTGGAATAAAATATAAAGATTTATAATAAACTCCGTCAAAATAAAAAATAAAAGCAGAAATTAATGGATATCTCCGTTATTGTGTTCATATAGATTTATACCGAATTAATTAATCGGCTAGATGCAGAGTCCGTTATTCCCAGCAGATGTATACTCAATTTTACTTGGTGCCAGAATGTGGTATTGAGCAAACGAGAATAATAAATAAATCAACTGAAGAATCTCGATATTTAAATCACGTAATTATTATTTTGTAATATCTTAAATCCATTTATCAATTGTATCTTGACCTTTATCCAAAATCTTTAGAATTTTACAATTTTTTTTTTTAAATACTTTCATGGTATTAGAAAAAAATAATTCTCTGTAATAAAAAAAAAAAAAAAAAAATTTTTATCATTAATTTTTAACATGTGTCAGCTTTTGATTTAACACACCGCAACCACACTGATAGAAGTATTTATTTAATATTAATAAATGCATTTATTTGACGCAATTATAGATTTATTAATAGTTAATAAATGGCTTATTTGCGTGAATATCTCTGTGATTTTTGACTACAGCGCCACTTACTGTTTACATTACCTTTCAGTATACTGTCTAATGTAACAAATTCAAAATATAATCAACTAAATATTTTTTTATAAATAAAAAAAATGCTGAATATTTTTTAAATTAATTACTGTGTGTATTATTTTCTTTAAAAAAGTAAACTTAAATGGGACTATGAATTATTTGTCATAACCCTACTTAATTAGCTTCATGTGTCATTTTCTATTCAAATAAGCCATTTATTAACTATTAATAAATATTTATTTGGTTCAAATAAATCTCATTTAATAAATTATTTATTAACTATTAATAAATATTTATTTGGTTAAAGCTTTCAAATAAATCATTTATTAACTATAAATAAATCTTATTTGGTACAAATAAATTCTTCTATCAGTGCACTATAGCCTCCGTCAATAACAAAATTCACTCAGGAATTTTACGCCTCTAAAATCTCGTAGCTTCATTGCTATCGATAAAATTAGTCAAAATTACAAAACAAAAAAAAAAGTGCAACAAAAATATTTTTCAAATGAAAAAAGATTTGAAATTACTATCTCTCAGTTGCAAATCTAGAGTCTCTGTTGCGCATTAAAACAATTATCATTATTAAGATTTTTTTTGATCCGTCGATCTACCGATCTACGGGTAAGGTAAAGTGGAAGCATCCGATGTCCCTTGATTGATGCGGCTGTCGTTAGACGTTGTTAGAGGAAACCGGTATTCGTCCCATCATCTTGGTCTTGGTCTTGGTCTCAGATCGTTACGTCCGCTGTACGTTATCGAGAGCTATACTGCTTCTCACTGTTACTGACTGTTGTATTGCTGTTAGTGACGACAACGCAGAAGTATCTTACAGAAACCGATCGACTATCGATGGACCAACTTGGAAGTCGGCGAAGGTCTCGGATAAATTCTCTTAGCATTCGATCACTCCACAGTTTTATATCATTTATTATTTTTAAAATTTTTTACTCACCACACTTGTAATAAATAGTATTATTATTATTAAGACCTTGTACTTTGAGTATAAAAATACGAAATGGGTTTATTTAAAGTAAATATACATTTTAAAACCGCTCTTAGACTGTCGGAGACATTTGTGACAAGTGTGCTGTCTTGGGAAGTTGTTTTTATCGATTGCACGATCGACGTCGAACAGTCAAGACTATGAGTGACCTGCTAAAGAGTTGTTCCTTGAACTTTCTACCGGATAGTTTCACCAACACCGTCGCTGACGTCTCATGTCTTCGTTCTTGTCACATTCATAAAAAACATCATATTTTTTAATACTTAATATTATATAATTTTTTACACACACGAGTAAAAGGATCCAGAGCAAGGATAAAAGGATCTTGCGTGTTCAACACGTATATTATTTCCCATTACACTAGCCGTGTAAATTTAATTGCAATAATAACGTTTAATTGCAATTTATAGATATCTAGTTAGCTGCAGATATTTATATGCATGTGTATATATACCTATATGTGAGTATGTAGACACAAGTAAACGTTTTCTGCAGACGCGGTATTATACTCGCCACACAATTTTGTTTGGCGATGAACATGAAAATATAACCAATCACGTACGACACTATATCAGGATCTATAGCTTGTCGATCGCGCCCGTATACCTGCATCCAGTTCACTAGATGTCAACTTGGGTCTTCGTAAAAGTCACGCTTGTTTTTTTATTGTTTTTATTTTTATTTATACTCATCTTGATTACTTTTTACGTCATCGTTTTTATTATGAATTTGTTTTCTTTTTTTTTTAAATCTGAATGGACTAAAAATGGCATCAATTTTTAAAAATTGATTATGGGGTTTATGATTAAATTTGTTTTGATATTTAGATTTGAGATAAAAAACAAAAACAAATAAACGATTGTCGATGATACGATAGACGAATAAAGTAAATATTTTTTTTAAATTGAGTGTATTAATGAGCATGAGCATTGAAAGTAATAGAAATTAACTCGTTGGCAATAAGTCTGTAAATAGGAACGAGAGATGACTTTAACATGATGGTGGTCTCCATTATAGCTAGTGGCATTATCGTCATGGTTTGACACACGACAAAAATCTTTTACTCTCGTCTCTGTCGGGAGAGCAGAGCCCATTAGGCTGATCGATCTCGAAACTCTCGATCGGCTGAGCGACACACTGTCGAGCGCGCATTCCACGCGAGTGATCCGATTGGATTGAAAGACTTTGAGCCGTATTAAACACACCGATGATGTATACAGGTATGAGACTGAGACGCAACTAATGTAAGACAGAGATGGATAAATATAAAACATCAGACCAGAATATCACACATGTATAAATACATGTAGCAAAGGCCAGAGAATTTCCGAAGCCGATCCTGTCATATACGTCCTTCGCTTTGCTCATAACACACACAACACCGGTCACTTTGTTGCGTAACCAACCATCGCAACTTAAAGCGTTTTATGTCGATAAATGTGTGTGCTTTGTTAAACCTGATATATAAAAATTTTATTTTGTAGGATTAACTTTTTTTAAACTTTTTAATCTCTACTTTATTCTGACTCAATTTTAAATATTCTCATTATTAATTTTATTACAGTACTACTATTAATAATATTATTATTTTTATTATTATAAATAACTCGTATGGCGAAACCTTGGATAAAAAAGTGCTTCTATGATTTTCCCACTTGACACAAGTTAATTGATGTTTACTTTTTGCATACGGTAAATGATAACCATCAATAGTATATAGACATAATAATCCAGTGATTTTTTTTTTGTTGACTGCGTTAATAGAGGCATCGCGTTGTAACCGGCAATAATATTCAGTCTGAATCATTCCCATCGGCACTACCACTGAAAACTGATATGTATATATATATATAAATTAATTATTGTTGTTATTACAAGAAAAAAATTCATTAACGATTCATTTGATGGCGGTAAAGATATATCATAATTTATCGTGTGCAAATAAACTTTTTTTAGTTATGTTATTTGACTTATACAATAATTTACGACTAGACAATAATTCGCGATCGTGAGATATTTACGTCAACTATTTTTCCATAAAATTAAAAAAATCTACAGATGCCTGAAAAAAAAAATTATTTGTAACCTGCATCAATTAAAAGCGCAGCAAAAAACTAACGGCTATCTGAGCTATTAGTTGATCGATTTAATGAAACAATCGATAGACAAATGTTTTAGGTATTTTTTTTTCGAGTATCAAGAGTAAGTGTACTGTATGTACCGAGTGAAATACAAAGTGGAGGTGGGTAATTGGCTTTCGCAGCACGATTTGACCTAAAACCGTGCACGGTTCGATGTTCGATTGTACAGTATTTTCATCGTCTAACTGGGGTCTCCTCCAATTCTCATTCTATATATTTGTTCGTTTTTGTTTTCGATACTGTGTATTACATTAAACAGTCACTGCAAGACTGCAACCGCAAACAATTCGATCCACCAGATCGGTATAGAAATTCAGCGAGATCGAAAACCAGAGGACCACGAATACAGAAGCAAAACTGTCAGTCCGTAGAATCTAGTGAGTTATGATCAGGAAAGCAAAAAAAATAAATCCAAAGGATAAATTTATGAAGAAAAAAAAATACTGATGTAGTTATAAAACTGGTGGTGTTCGAGTACAGTCTCAAGAGTTTTTTATCCGACCCAACTTAGAAAAACGTTGATTTCACTTGGTTGGAATGGTGACATGTTGTACACTAAGTTAGTACGGGTATATAAGCACATATACACCTCACGTCCCTCAAGTATTGCTCGCATTGTACCCCACATACCGATCGGCGTCTATTCCCGTTAACGAGCACCGTGGACTCGCGGTTTCTCGTCGCTGTTCACTCTTTCAATTCACTTATTAGAAAATGTTGATGACTCTATTTATTTTTTTCCCATATTTATTTATTTATCAAATATATGACGTTTATATAAACTGAACGAGACATCGATTTATATTTATAAAATATACTACATGTATGTTTAAGTGGTTTTATAAATATCAGCGTGATCGGTAACAATTGAATCGTTTTGAGAATACGATCTTTATGTCACGGACCCTCAGAGTACTTGCGACGTAGTATTATATTCAAAGGCTGTCGGAAATAATTTTGCATACATGAATAATATTCGCGCACCGCACATATTCTAGAGTAAAAGCCCGGTATCCAGAATCTTCTAAGATAAACGAAGAGAAAACTTTTTTTTTCGGCTCGAAAGAAAATGTTCTTGTAAAGTTTACATAAGTCGAAACGTATCGAAAGCTTTTCGTTTTTCCGTTTGTAAAGTAGAGGCACAAATATATCTATATATTTGAATGAAACGCTTGTAAAAAACGTAGGGAAGGATGAAAGTAAGGAAGTAAAGAAGATTGTTATTATAAAAAGGATGTGACGTAAGAAATCTTATAGGCTTTGCATTGGTATTCAGTAAGAGGGGGTTGAGGGTGTTTGCGGTCGATCTGCGGTCCAAGAATGCGGTTATGATAATGCAATAGCTACTGAACTACGCAACATTCGTTAACTCTTTTGAATTCATAATTACTTTTTTAGTTTATTTTTTAAAATCTCTGTTTTACTGTTGGTTTTTTTTATTGTTGTGAGGTAACTTGTATTCATTCCTTTATTTATTCATTTATTTATTATTCATTTATAGTGATGACAGTTAAATTAAATAATCTTTTCTGTATGGCTATTGAATAGTAATAATTGATAATAAAATTTAGCAATAAAGCTTCTGTAAAAGTCCTCAATGCAGTGAATTTTAAATAAATTTTCTTTTTCTCAATTATTACTTACAATAACAAGCTATTGAGGACAAAGAAAAATTGGATGGTTAATTGTACATAAATGAATTAACGGCAATAAACGAGGATAAAAAATACCAAGGGAGCTTTAAGAGCTAAATTAAAACAAATAAATGTTAATAATTTGCCATGACACAATAAAAACAAACTCAATAATATCCGGACGATTAAATGCATCATTGGCTCGATTGGTTTTGATTTTAGCAATCTTTTCTCTCGCAGATTTCCGTCGTTAAAACCCCGCGCGGTGAATAAGAAAGGGAGGTAGAATACGCTAAGAACGAACGGGTCGAAAAGGGAATTGTATTAGTAGGTTAGAAAAAACGCGAGTTCGACGAGAAGGGAAATAAGGAAGAGAGTAAGATAAAAAAAGTGTGTAAGGGAGAGAGTCCTTTCGAAAGAGTCACCTCTAGCTCACCGAGGCTTTTTCCAGGGTGGTTTTTAAATAATTCTACTATTTCCATGCATATTGCAGGAAACAATTACAAGTGTAATTGCTAATAGAAGATTCCAGGCGAGGCCAGGTTTATCTCGGTTTAAACTCAACCAGCACAGCATCCTCCTCGTCTTCTTGTTCTGAATTTTATCTTGTCTATCTTCTGTCTCTCTCAACTTACACTCTTACCTGACACATTTCTTCCGATGCTGTCGTCTTGTTAGCTGTATTGCTCATGTTTTTTGTATACTTCCTCACCACTATACATACACGTCCCTCTGATCTGCTCGGTACAGGCTAATTTTTTCTTTATACACAGCTTTGTTTGTTTTATATACTCGTTTATATATTTTACTTTTATATATTTGTACGTACACAGCTGGTCGTATTATCAGCTGTTTTAAAATTTTCTCACTTGTCGTTAGTATCAACACTTGCTGATTAAAGCCGTATTTTTCTACACTCAGTTGATAACTTTTGCCGACTTTAATTAAATCGCACAAAAACTAACAATAACTTTGCTGACAAATATGCACTCGGTCAATGAAATCGGCATTTATGTTTTTACTTTATATTTATAAATATGCAATAGAGAAAATTTTCGTATGTACTTACATATAAATATTTATGCTATTAGAAAAAAAAAAAAAATATTTATTAGTACATGGTATCAATAAATATTTAATGGAGAAAACATAAAGTCACTTGTAATTCATTTTTTAGCAGCGACAAAAAATAATAAAATTAAAAAAATTAATTCCGCGAATGAATTTCTCTCGTGCGTTAAACAAGTTTTCATGAAGAAGAAAATCTATACTAAACATTTATGTCGGCAAGTAACACAAAGAATTTTTTGCTACTGTTGTTTGAGTCACTTGTCCTAGTATGCTGGTGGTAACGTCGCGACGTCTAAGTGACTAGTAACGTCGAGGATCGCGGCTAGACGTAGACAATATGAATCGATGTATCAGTTTTATTGATCATGTCTTGAGCCTGGCAGGACCTGTGCGGCCTGATGTATAAGGTAGGCAGGAAATACTTCATAGATGTATAGATTTATATGTATATGTGTGGATGTTTACAGTTTTTGTGTAGTTGTGTGTATTAAATAAAGGAAGAAAGCTATAAGGGAGGCAAGAGGGAAAAAAATCAAGCAAATTGGTATGCAGTACACACAAGAAGCTACGAGCGGGGGCGGGAGAGACTTCTACGAGGACAAGGGGTGAGTTAGGCCAGCTAGGGAGTCGCTACTCCGTAGGGTGAGATCAATACTCTCTCTCGTCTTCTTTTCCATCGAAAATTTTTTTTATTTTTTACATTCCCTCTCTTCACATCTAACACATTTTACTACTTTAGTTTTTTCTATAAAGAATGCAGTTTTATATTCATTGAAAGAGACATATTTTAAATTTCTCTTAACAGTATATTTATCAAAAAAATTCCGCATTATCAAGAAAATAAAAATTTTATAAAATAATATACATATTTTACTTAATTTTAAAATAGCTACACGGAAAGAAAATTATGGGAATGGTTCCTATAATTTTGTGAAATTTAATCCTATACCAGTATAGGAATGACGACCATAAATTATGGGAACACGTCCTACACATATAGGAATATTACCCATAATTATAGGAATAGTTCCTATAATTATGGAAATGATACCTATACCATTATGGGAATAGTTCCTATAATTATAGGAATGGTTCCTATAATTTATGGGAATAGTTCCTATAATTATGGAAATGATACCTATACCATTATGGGAATAGTTCCTATAATTATAGGAATGGTTCCTATAATTTATGGGAATGGTTCCTACAATAGTATAGGAATGGTTACTATAATATTATAGGAATGGTTCCTATAATATTATAGGAATGGTTCCTATAATAGTATAGGAATGGTTCCCATAATGATATAGGAGTGGTTCCTATAATATATAGGAACCATTCCTATAATAGTATGGTTACAATTCCTATACCATCATAGGAACCATTCCTATAATGCATAGGAATACTCCCTATAATTTTCTTTCCGAGTACTGATATTTATTTTAATTTAACCACTAACGAATTAACGAGGTGTGACTTGATGGAATTTGCTTTGAGCTTTTTATCACCCCTTTTTATGGTTCTAAATGTATATTAAGAATAAAAAGGGTTAGGCGCCTTGTTCTTAGCATCGTTATGACTCAATTGTAAAGAAATTCCGAGTATGGCAATAATTTACCTCCTGATTAAACTCAATTTAATTTCATATTTTTTTATAATATGATGAACCGAGTATGCATATAGGAAAAATCTATGGTACTTTTCGAGGGTACGAAAGAGAGGGTAAAGAAGCAGAGGAATCGCAAATAAAATGCAGGAGAGAATGAACAACTGGTCGGTGGGTCACGTTTCGAGTTAATGCAGCGTGGAAGAAAGTCCCTAGGTTTATTAAGCTGTTGCCTTGGGGAAGAGGTGAAGCCGTGCAAGAGAACCTGGATAAGATGGACGAAAAGTTAAGACCAATGAGAGCAGAAAAGAGGAGTCTACTTGTACATGTAGTACAGAAAATCTCGAGCGAAAAAGACCTCACGGGGAAAACTTTTCGATGTAGCTATATGTGCATAGTAGATCGTGAGTATCTCAGTCTCTTTGAAACTGATGCAATTTGTTTTTTTTTTTATATTTATTCAGATATAACAGTGCACTTAAACATAAATTATTGACACCCTACAAAAAAAAATTTATTTTATAGATGTCTTGTTTTTTTTATTGACTACAAAAAAAGTAATTCTGATTTTTATGGAAACCAGAACTTAGAAAATGTCAAATTATCAAACTGTAAAAATTCATAGTTTTAATTTAATTTGAAAATCAAATCCGGCAGATCATTTGCCCAGCAACGGGATCGAAACTGTGACTGGTCAAAGTTACTAAGAACCTTTTCTACCATGAAAAACCAGTATAGGGAAAGTTTAATCGAATTCACCTGAAAGTTTAATTTGCCATGAAAACGCCTGTACCTGTTACGCTCACAAGTACTCTACGAAAAGTATCAATGTACAATATTTACCATGTATTTCTTTCCTCTAATAAGTATACATTCGTTGAAAAAGTAAAATTTTGAATACGATAAAAAGTCATTAGCCAATAAAGTATAAAATATTTGAGTATTTGAAGCAAAAAAATGACTCTAAGGCTCGATATAAAAAAAATTAGCATGGAAACAATAAATGGGAAACATTATTCGTACGAGCGATATCCTGTCCCGAGTTGACCCCGAGGACGGAAGCGTGTATAAGCTCGACGGGAAAAGGTGTCCAGGCGAGCGAGGAATAAATGCATCGTAAAACAATGACGATCGTCACGAGACATACGTGTGTGAACATTATTATTGTATGTACACACACAACTAAATATATAATAATGAGAAAAAGTAGTTAGAGGCGGCGTCGAGGTGACGAACCGAGTTCATGGTTGCTGATGGACAACTGGGGTCAGATGTCATGATTTCCGATTCTATTCATTGTAGTGTACCAAGGTTGTCCGCCTTGGACCACATTCAACCAATTAACTGTGTCTACATATACAGTCACGACTATTTGTAACAATAAATTTGAAAATAATCTCGGAAACCCTTTATTGATAATTGGTACAAACTCTGATAGATACTGCGGGCCCATCGAATTTACGGGACATGTGTGGTCAAAAAACAAAATCATCAGGATGACACCATACGCGCAGATATGATGAACCTTTAAAAACTTCTATTTAAAAACTAAATTTGTTATTATACACAGAAGAAAAATATTCTTAACTGAAAACCTCAATTTTTTGGATAAAGTAAAAATCTCCTATGACCAAGACAAACTCTCTTGGCTCAAGAAAATCTTGACTTGATTCCCAAAAGCGTTTGTCTTAAAAAATATTTTTTTGACTCAAGATAACTGGTTTTTCTGTGTAAAGGAACTCGGGAAACAAGAGACACTGAAGAAAAATAAAACAATTTAGGAGAAAAAAAAGTTTTGTTTTATTAAATGTTTATCCCACTCTTTCTCAAAAAACCAAAAATAAACAATTTCGATAAAAAAAAAATTTCTTTTCATTCTGGAAGGTGTTTAATTTTTCCCAAAGTTTTTCTACCGATCGGTTTGTCCATTATTTTTTTCTGGACTCGTTAGAAAGGATCACATGATGGGACCCAACGTTTTATAACATGTAGGAACGATTTACACTTTAGTAACTGGTATAGAGCGACAGTTGGCGGAGCTTCTTTTAAGGACAAATTCTAAGAGTATGAAAATTAACAACAGCCAACTTATTACTCCTCTCTTAGAAGATGACAAATGCTCTTGATACTGGAGGATACAGGGAAATATATGAATAGAAAAAAAAAAATGAGTGTTGGGTTATGTGTGCGATGGCAGCACAAGAAAAGTCAGTGGCTGTGGCTGAGAAATACGTAATAAATAATAATAATTGCTGGTACGTGTTCGCACAAAAGTGCAAGACGCTTAAGCGGCCCTATAGACAGAGTCATAAGCCCACGGGTGGCCTGCTGGCTCATTCACTACTTCTCTAAACTACAACGTTTTTTATTTCATTTCATTTCATTTTTTTTTTTTTTTTTTATAACGTTCTTTAACGTACAGTTTTTCTGAACAGCTATAGGTGGGATTATTTCGTACAACAGCATCAGCAGACGTAACATACAAACCGAGCCGGAAACGGCACGCGGCTTTTTGGATTTTGGAAATGATTCAGCGATCAACTTTGATCGTTTTTTACGGTTGACTTTATTTTCATCCTTCTTTTATGGTATTTTTAATATTTTTCATTAGGTTTTTTTTATTGACAATTTCAGAGCGAGTTTTTGAAACTTGTAGCTTTCGACTTTTGGTGTAAAGAGATTTACAAAAGATATACATCCATGAATATGAATTTTTCTGGTTATATAGGTATAATAAGCTTGTGGTTAAATATATTAGAATGAGGAGACTCGGGTCCACCGGTTGGTCATAAATAAGATTTTTTTCGCGTAATGTCTAATATCAACTTGGGGACTCGCTTTTTAGACTTATATCGTACAATATACATTTTTATCTTCTTTCATTCCGTAAGTTTTATAGTAATTTAAAAATTTTTCTTGCTTAAAATGTAATTGAGACATTGTCGTATATAAAAAATATAATCATAATGAATTTCTCGATAGATTTATTCAGAGAAAATTTAACCGTTTTTATAAAAAAAAAAACCTATTTACTTGTAAGCTATTTCCAGCCTTTCGTTTCCAGGCGAACCAAAGTAGGAATAAAGGAAAAATTTTTATAAAACGAACGATAAATTAAATAAAGACACTTATTCAGCAGAAGTAGTCTTCTTTACTCATACAAAGAGCGAATTCAATTCTCGCGAGAGGACAATAGTAAGGTTTGTGTGCATGGTCGTGGCATTATTTCGCGGCTATGGCTATTTCTTTATTTTTTTTTCTTTTTCGCGAATAAGAGCCCCCTTGAGTAAAGTTGGTGCGTGCTCGTGCATAATTTTCAGGTGTCGTACGCTTTATCGCACGGTTACCTGTCCCACTTACCATTTTTTGTCCTTACTTACTTCGTGAGTAGCACCAGAGAAGTCCTCTTATCTTGTTCACAGTGGGCTTCTGCAAATCCTTCCGTTTCGCGGGATGTGCGGCTTATAAGAGAGCCATGTCGTCTGCTCTGTTTGAGATTAAAAGTGTAGTGAAGCCAAAAAACTAAATAATACTTTGGTGTTTAATCATCTTTTTTATAATCGTATCAAACCCGTTAAATATTAACTATCCACGAAAAAAGTTATTGCTACTACTGCAATCCATGGTTTTTTTTAAACACATGCTATGCAGATAAGGAATGCAGCTGCCCAATTTCAAAACACAGTAAGGGACAAATTTTTCAAAATCGATATTTTAGTTCCAGTGGAGTCTTGTGAACATGATTCAATATATATATATTTCAAAAATTTTATTTTGTCAGTTACTGCGTTTTGAAACTGAGCAGTCGAATGCTATGTTGAAAATCATATTACTGCACGCTTCAAGAAGAAGAAAAAAGAAAAAAGAAACTTATGGCCAAAGAAAAGATTAATTGATGCTCTCTTATAAATTTCCCCGTGCACCTAGATGAAAATGACAATATTAAAGTTTTTTATTTTTATTAAATTTTGGAACCGTCGTAGTTGGGATATTTTGTGTCATCTTAATTTCTATCGTTATATTTGGTAGTTTATTATGTAACAAATAGGGTAGAAGTACCATTTGTGGCCACTGCTTCATTTTTGGACATTTGATACTTTATTATGATTAATGAAAAAATATAAAAAAATTTCTGTTGTAAAAGTGTGATAAAAGTATCTTTAAAAACATTTACAAAATAAATTGCGTCATTGCTATTTTACAAATAATATTATTTAAATTTCTAGTATCCAAAACTGGCTATGAAGTGGCCAAAAACGGTACCTCTACCCTATATTATATTAAAAACGCTTCTTTGTAGATTTCGCTGGCATTTATTTGAAAATTTAGCAGTATAAGTACACTAATAATTTAATTAACACAATATAAGATTATTTTTATAAATAATAAGAATATTAATTAAGAATTATAAATTATGCGTATCATTTTTACAACAAAGTAAGTGAATGCCAAAGAAGTGAAAATTTTTGTGTTCACAAATAATTGGTATGCTTTTGTTGAATACCATTTGGTGATAAAGTGATAAATCAGAGGAATTTTACTGTTCAACGGCGTGCTGTTGATACACTTCATTTCGGCAAGCACGTTTTTGATAACTCGGGCGCATATAAAGCGGCAGCGAAAACAATTACTTTCATTAAATCTTAAACTTATTTCGAGTGTACACTTAATAGTTCCGAATTAAGGAGATCGCTATGAAGCTAAGCAACTTGTTCATCTTCGCAATAGTAGCTGTTGTACTATTTTCCTCATCGTCTTCAGGAAAAGCTTACGTAAATATTAATCATACTTTATTTGATATATATTTTTTCAAAAATTAGTATTTATAAATATTTAAGGCCTTTAATGAAGACTGTTGGAGATGGATGCGATCATGGCTTCCAATATCCTGCGCTTCTAATGAAGATTGTACTGATGTTTTGTCATGTTTAAAAGATAAAATCTGCGTAAATCCATGCGGTTCAACAACATGCGGAGCTAATGAGACATGTATTGCAAAAAATCATATCGGTACTTGTTCAGTGAAAGGTAACAAAAAAAAACTACAGTATACATTTGCTTATTTATAAAATTACGAATGTTATATGAGGTATTGATTTTTTTAGATACATCTACTTGCGGATGGAATCTTTGTTGTTATTTAGGATGGTATTGAATGTGAAGCTTTCTAAAAACATCATATTAGATTGATTCATTGTGTGATACTTTTTTTGTACCATACGCTGTAAAAATACCATGTGGAAACAGCTTTGATTGGCATAGGATCCTTTAATTTTAGTAACATAACAGTAGAATAACTCTAGTAGACATTTTATAATGTTAATTTTTAAGCATTTTCTTAGAAAATTATTGTGTACATGTAATTCATTGTAGAAAAATTGAAGTTTTTATGAATTTTAACAAGCAAATAAAAATATAAAGTATACCATGAATGAGTTGTGTACTTTTTATAATTACATGTTTTAAAATAAAAAATCCCGATCAAATTGTAGTTGATGATGGATTATATAAGTATATATTTTTTAATGTCTTAGAAGTAAAGTAATATTAATTACAATTATTTTTAATGAATATTCATATTTGATAAACAATATTAATAAGTTTTTATTTATAAATATCAGAGATTTTTGCATTTTTTGAATAGTGTAATAAATACATGAAGAAATTATTCTTGTTTCACGGAAAAAAAGAGCAGTTGAAAAATTACAGTTCCATATAGTAGCAAAGCGCTCCAAGTCCGAAACTGTAAAAATTACATTTTTTATCAGTAAATTCGACAGAAGTAACAAATATTACAGTTTCAAGCTCGATATTGACGATTTAAACTGTAAAATTTGCTGCTTAAAATTGTATTAATTTTATTGCTACAACAAATTTCTAAAATTACAGTTTGAACTCTAATATTTACAGATTTTGGCTCGGAAAGCCTGTTTTTACAGTAGAAACTGTAATTTTTCAACTGCTCTTTTTTGCGTGTTAGAATTCTATGGTGTCATAGCTACTAGTAGCGCCAGACCATGTTGGCCACCTGTCAGAAATTGGAATAGTTGAGTTATTATAATAATTTTGAATCAATTACTAGCAAATTGTTAAATCATACTAAATTTATTTATTTTCCAGTTTAGGTCATACAGAATATATTTTTATAAATTTAAGTGTATACATGTAATATTTTTACTGAGAAGTGAGTTTATAATTCATAAAAATTTTTTGAGTTAAAATATATAGAAGCATATTTAAGAAAATCTATTGACGTTATTATGTGAATAGCTTTTTAAGTTAAATTTTCACGAAAAAAAATTATTGACAATAATTGTAGTTCAACTTGTAATTATTTATGTTATGTTCAATAACTCATGTCGTTTCAATCAGTATAATTATGATTTTAATGTTTAAACTGCTATAATTAGCAGTTAATCGTTGAAATATACTGCTTGACTATTTAAAATTACTACTTAAGCCTTAAAAAACTACAAGACACTTGTCAAAAAAATGCATCTGTTATTAATTTCTTACGTTCTAGTGAGTAAAATTTACTAAGATTCAGTCTAGGCGCGTTGTTGACGAGAATCTCAGTAATATTTACTGATATTTTTTTCCGTGTTGCTTTGAATAAAAACTTTAACCCCATAATAGATTTCCGGAATTCCAACTGTAATAATCAGTTCCTCTATGTTTGTAAACGGCTTTAGTATTTTGCTTACTGCACTCTAAATACGGCAATGGACGAAACCAATTAGTGGAACTTGGTTTCACTAACTTACATTGCGCATCCTCTAAAGCTGGTAATAGATTAAATGTCACAAAATTAATGTTAAATTATTTCATATTTAATAGTTTCATATTAAAAAGAATAGCTTATACTTGTGCACTTCCATCTATTCCCTCCTTCAGAAAGACATACTTGATTGTCTGTACACTTGTTACATTGACCACCAGGCATTATAAGCCATGATAGTATTGTATCTCCCCAAGCCTTGAATTGTAAATTAATTTTTAATTAGTGATATTTAAACAGAGAAAAAAAATGTACGAAAGATTTTTGCATGAATTGGGCCTATTCAATTGCTGATATCAAAAATTTAAAAATAATTATAAACTCTTTGGCGCATATTTTTCGATATTAGACAAAAAATTAAATGACCAAAAAATTTAATTCTCTATCAATTCTAAATTAGAAAAATTACAAAAGTTTGTCTTGTCTTCATATTCTTCGAGTTTTTTTTTATGTATAATTCAAGAAAAAAATAATTAAATGTTAATAATTAACAAGTACTTACATTAGCTTTTCCGGAAGGTGAAAATGAGAATAGTATAATAGCAACTACTGTAAAGACAAAGAACTTCATGATGTTTTATGTTTAAATTCTTCAGGTGTAATGCTCCTAATGAAACTGGAGTCTACTGCAATTAGCAATTTACACTCGCTTTATATATTATTGGTGCATTATCAGGAACGTTAATGCGTGTCAAAAATAAAATTAAATTTGTACAATAACATTCTTTCGAACAATGAAATATTTTAATAACCAAATAATCGTGAAGTTTCACGAAAAAAATGATAAACTAGATAATTCATTTTAGCAATTATCAATTTATTTATATAATAAATAAAGATTATATTAATTTTTAAATTCTTTGTGTAACTGTGTGAAAGCAATATCAATTGATAATTGCTTAAATGAATTATCTTGTTTGTCATTTTTTCATGAAACTTCACGATTATTTGGTTATTAAAATATTTCATTGTTCGAAAGAATGTTATTGTACAAATTTAATTTTATTTTTGACACGCATTCACGTTCCTGATAATGCACCAATAATATATAAAGCGAGTGTAAATTGCTAATTGCAGTAGACTCCAGTTTCATTAGGAGCATTACACCTAAAGAATTTAAACATAAAACATCATGAAGTTCTTTGTCTTTACAGTAGTTGCTATTATACTATTCTCATTTTCACCTTCCGGAAAAGCTAATGTAAGTACTTGTTAATTATTAACATTTAACAATTATTTTCTTGAATTATACAAGACAAGGCAACCTTTTGTAATTTTTTCTAATTTAGAATTAATAGAGAATTAAATTGTCTAATCATTTAATTTTTTGTCTATTATCGAAAAATATGCGCTAAAGAGCTTATAATTATTTTTCAATTTTTGATTTAAAAAATTAAATAGGCCCAATTAATGCTAAAAGCTCACTCACATTTTTTTCTCTGTATAAGTATCACAAAACAATAATCAATTTCAAATTCAAGGCTTTTGATTGGGACTGTTGGAATACAATACAATCATGGTTTTTAACTCCTGATGTTCTATGTGACAAGTGTACGGTCAATCAAATATGTATTTCTGAAGGATGGGGTGGATGGAAGTGCACAAGTATAAGCTATTCTCTTTAATATGAAATTATTTAAATATAATATTTAACATTAATTTTGTAATATTTCAATTATTTCCAGCTTTTGGGTATGCGGGATGTAGGTTTGTGCGATCATCAAATTTTTTCTCTCCATATCGGGAATTGAAGTGCACCAAGCCACATATTGACGTCTTTTACAAGTCCGAAGAAATCACTTATAGATATCAGAATAAAATTTCAATTAGTCTACTCGGTTAAATTTTTATTCAAAGCAAAATTTAACTTAAAAATCTATTCACATAATAACGTCAATAGATTTTCATTTTCTTAAATGTTTTTTTATATTTTATCCTAAGAACTCTGTATAAATTATGAACTCACTCTTGGTAAAAATATTACATATATATACACTTAAATTTTTAAAAATATATTCTGTATGACCCAAACTGAAAACTAAATAAATTTAGTATGATTTAACAATTTCCTAAAAACTGTTCGATTCAAAATTTTATTTGTAAACATAAAGATGGCAGGTTAAGTATAAATAAATAAAAGAAGACGAGAGTAGTAAAAATAAAAAGAAAGGGTTAATTGACGTTGAGATGCATCTTGCGTGAGGAAAACCAAGTTTATTAGCTCGAGGGTTCGATCATTTCTCTTTTGGTCTTCATACATACATTTGGTTGAAAACAAGTTAAAAGATCTCTTCTTCATCTTCTTCATCTTCTTATATTCTTATCTCAATGATGCTCTTAACCAGCCATCATTGAATACTGCTCAACTCTTTTCTTTCAAAGATGTCTGCAGACTCTTGCACGAAATCAACGCAGTTTCGGATAATCAACTGTGAATTGGAATGTAACATGTCTTTAATTGTCTAATGAGCTACCGAAGGGTAAAGCCACTCAAAGTTCTTTATTTTCCATCTTGTTTTTAAATAAAATACAGTTACAGAGAATAAATACATATTTTAATTCAGATCAATCTCAAACTACTCCAGCTTATGATTAACCCAAAAAATGTTCTTTTATTTTTGCAACTTCAGACATTACATAAATTTTTACAATCTGTCTTTAAACTAATTAATATTGCCTTAATATTAATCTTTTCTATAAGTAACTAACATATTTCAGGTTTCTCATTAATCATTCAGAAGAAAGCGGATTCTTCGACAAAATTAATTTTTTTTAATTTTCTTCAAGCGACGGACAATTTTTTTATCACACTGCAGCAAAAAAAGCTACATACGAATCCAACTTTCGAAAGTAATGTTCAAAAATCGACAGCAATCGATTATAAAAAAAAAAAACAACCCACAATATTTGACAGGCAACATGGACCACAAACCCACAAGTGCACGGTTTCAACGCCACCTGTTTCCTATGCTCTGAGGGCAACTCTTGAGTTTTCTTTCTTCCTTACACACTAGCAACCACCACGTATTCCATCAACGACCCTCTCCGACAAATCTCTCGCAGTAAAATAGCTTCCACGAGACGAGAGTGAGAAGAACAGAATAGCTATTGCGGTAGTAATAGTATTATATTCTACAACGACGGTGGATTTTGAAGCAGAGTCGCGTGTTCGGGTTTGCGTTCTCGGGATACCCGTAGTCGTGCACCATGCCGGCAGACATGCCACCAATAAGTGAACATCGGTTGCGTTACTACGCCCTCGTCGCTTTTACTCCACATTCTCTCTCATCTATACCGAGCCATTGATTTTCTTTATTTTTCTATCTTCCTATCGATACCGAGTAAGTTCAATGTTTCCGTAGTTTTCCTGCTGTGTAACCTGCTCATATCGTTCAAATATTCCGCAGACTGCTTGAGTTAGGGACAAGGGTGGCCTAGTGTTAATTATGACTAATACTAAGTACCAGAACAAATTGACCTCGTGGTGTTGAAGAAAATTATAGACGTACGAACATCATCATTGTTCAAATTCCTTGATTGCACAATAGATGTTATATGAGCGCCCTGCAAACCAATGGCATTGATTTATACCTTAGGAAAGCCAATATATACATCGTAAGCTTGTGGTCTAACAAAATAAGGAAAGGGCGCAATAGTGACTACGAGCTAGTTACTAAGAATTCCAGGATTTATACTGATCTTTATTCCAAGTCGTGGGTCGCCTCTCGTCCTGACGGCGTTCACATTCACAGTAGTCATTACCACGAAGGTTACTTTACTTTCTCGAAAGTAAATCAATAAAATTCCTCTCAAGCTTCGAACGCTTCCTAAATAAACAACTCCAATTGGCTCAGAAGTTAATAAAAAAGAGTAACCTGCATACTTTTAATGATTTATAAATTAAATTAAAATTATTACTCGTATTAGCAAAGAATTTTGATTAAAATAGTAAATGGACATGTGTGATTGATATTATTTTAAGCCGGGTTTTAAAATAGGGCAATAGGATGAGGGGAAGTATAAGTTATATAGAAGGCATTCTTGCAGGAAACGTGTCGCGTATGAGTGTAAGATGTTGACCGGAATCTTCTTAAAGTTTTGAGGAGAGAGAGTGAAAACAAGTTAGATAAGAGGAGACGAGAGAATATTGGCATACCGAGGAAAAGAATTTAGAGGGCTTGCGTGCGTCTATCCGTGCAATGAAGGGCGCGGGATTATTTTCCGACTTACGTGTTATGTATAGTACTGATATACGAGTAAGCGTGCGGACAGATGCGCGAGGAAGAAGTTAAGGAAGTCAAAGAGTTTGGCTCTCAATTGCTCGGCAAACTATCCGGACGGTGATAGATGTCCTTTTGGAGTTGGAATGCTTGCGGAAGTTCCGAGACTCCCGCGCCCGCTCGTGATGGAATCTCATCGATGTGTTCTTGTACACTTGGCATCGGCATTCATCCCAAGATGGTCCAGCACACATCCCCTGGATATGCGAACCCTAATCTAGGTGACAACATCAATTTAGGCTTCACTTGTTTTACTTTAACCTAACGTCTAATGTCAAGTAGAAAATCCTCAAATAATGATACGTTTTTTTCAATTATTGTTTCTTAAAGGGACAGTTGTTTTTTTTTGTCTACTAAAAATTAATTTCGGGCCATTGTTAAAGGTCGTAAATTTACTGAGGAATGTAAAAAGTGATTGTAAAAAATGTTATTGAGTATAAAAGTAAAATTTTTTTGCTTATTTGAATTTTAACCACTGAGAGAAGTACGTTTTGTTTTTATAGTAGCTCGTGAATGAGTGTTCGATTTCAGAAGCTCTCTAATGTATATAGTACACGTGTATGTACTGAGAGTAGACGGTGTGCAGAGAAAGATGAAGGATGAAGGATGAGGAAAGCGAGGATGATGGCGCGGAACATAAAGCCACGTTCATCATACACAATAGACAGCCATGAAACAAAACGGCGAAGCACGCGGCTGTAAACTGGAAATATGTCAAAGATAATAAAACAATTAGCCATAAAACATAACGACCCCCGTATGAATTGTTTGTGTGTTTGTGAGCGAGTGTATGCCGCGAGATGGACATTAGGACAAGAGTGAGTGAGTGAGTGTAATGGAGAGGCGACAAAAAAATAATAAAAAAAGATGAGCCAACTCGAGGCGTTAAAACGAAAAGAGAAAGAGAGAAAGGTGGGACAAATGAATGGTGACAAGTTAAACAAAAAATACGGTGGACAATGCACGCGGCTGTATGTTGTACGTCTGGTGTGGTGTTGTGTATAAAACCTACGTTAATGCATGCTGAGAGGTTGTATATTACTTAGTAACACTCACGTTAAGTAGAATATGCTATGATAATTATTAACAAAGAGTCTTTATTTTTATACGTCAATTTTAAAAAAGCACAAAGTTGTTTTCTAACTCGTGTTGTGTTTAGCATAAAAATCATAATTGAGAAATTGATTATTCTGAAAATAACTGAAATTGTTAAAGGGTTATTATCAATAAAAAAAAAAAAATTAATTATGCCACAGCTGTAAAATAATTTATAACCCTAAATAGTAATATAGATGGATGTCAAGTGATCCATAAATAATTGTCGTGTAAAAAAATTTTTCACTTTAGTTTGGCATTTATATGACTCAAAGAAAGAAAAACATTTATTTAAAAGTCCCGTCGAATGCTACAGGGGAGAGTATATATTTTTTTTTATTTTAACTGAATTTTAAGATGAATGGTGTAGATAAGAAACAATAGGGCGGTCACTTGGTGTGTTCTTTCTCTCATCTCGCGGCAGAACGAACAAAATGTTAAATAAAATAAAGTCAAAAAAAGTAAAAAATAGCAAAGATGAAAACAAAAATAAAAAATGCTGGATAAAAAGAAAAAAGAAAAATTCGAGAAACAAAAGGCAACTTGATGTTTCAACCGCAATAAGCGTATACATGTATATATATATATATATATATATATACATATATATATATATATGTATATATATATATATATATATACATATATATATATATATATTTAGAAGTCTCTGTATATGAACTCTCTTTAGTTGTAACGCCTTGAGCGTCTTTTCTTTACCGCTGACGCCGGCGTAATAGTGCAAGGATAATAGCATGATGCTCACAGCAGCAAAACGAAATATATATAGATATAGATATATGAATGCGCAAAAGCAGCAAAAATAATAAATAAAAAAAAATCACAAGAAATGAGAGACGAAAGAAAAAGGATGGAATAAAATGTGTTGGTGCATCCGACGTCGTCGTTACTTGAAAGATCTAGCAGCTACTGTACAGGCATCAGACATCAGACAACAGACAGACAGACAGAAAGACAGTAAGACAGACATCTGCAGTGTAGTTGAAGCCACGATAGTCGAGGATATATATCTATAGAAATAACTTGTTGTTTCCGGGGTCATGCCTCGGAATAAGACGCGACGAACGTTCGTCGAGGCGCTCGAATCATCATTCTATCGTTTCAGCGTTACTTTATGGTCTGTATATATACATATATATATACGACTAGACACTAGTCACAAGTCATAGTGTAGACGAGACTAAACCATTCGGCATCGACAAGAGAGAGTGGGCTACCTACGCAGCTTCCTTCGCTCATAAGGATAAGTACTCATGTATTACTGCATAACACTATTTTCTGCTAGGCTTTATCGAAAATAAATCCTCTTGAGAGCTTTTACGCTGCACTCGCGTCAACCTAAGTATTGTTTTAGTGCTCTCACTTATGGTGACTAAATCGCACACTGCTTTCTCATACTACTATACGATAATGAAAAGTTCGAGACGACTATTTAAAAAATATGATTTCAAGTAAAAGTGTGTACTTAGCGGTGGGAAAATAATTGTTCGTGTATGCAAAGTGATTCTGTAAACAAGTTGATTAATGGACTCAGAGATTATGTTTTCCCTGATGAAAGCGATGAAAGAGTTCTTGCAGTTCATTAATTTTGATATTTTATTTTACGTCATAAAGACGAGAGTTAATGTACCTTTTATCGACAATAGTAATTAAATTTAATTTTAGACTTAATCACTACTTAAAGACATCTTTTATTGCTTTTTAACTTAAACTAGTCGACCACTCTTTTCAAATATTTTACGTACTGACTATTTTTTTAGGTCATGTAGGGTATAACAAGTAGTTACTAATATGAGGCTGGTTTTTTTCGGAACTCGTTTTAAAGGCTTATAACTCCTCTTACTCTTAAAAGTCTCCTCCAAGATTGGTTCACCTCCCACTTGATAAATTTTCATAAAAAAATTTTAATTTAAAGGGAAGATGATAGCGAAAATTTTTTGAATAATAACCAGGGGTGGAAAGCGACCAGAGGAGTAGTTAGGAGATACTTACGTATAATGAAATTTGAATTTTAGTTTACACTGACACCAAAGCTCAATTCACCGGCAATCGATACTCGCATAATTAAAGATTCAATTTTTATTATGATCTTAAGTACATTTATCATTGACGGCTTTTTTTTATAAGTGTCTCAGAATTTTCAATTCTTATAATAATAATAATAAAATCAAAATTTATTTAGAAGTTGTATGTAAGTTATTTATTCAATTTTATTTGTAACATATATATTTATATTATTTTCCCTATGAGCAAAGCAACCGAGTTGAGAAAATGATTCTATTAATTTTTCCATCGGGAACGGCGCACTCGTGCATACCACCCTATTTCTTATTGTAAACTTGTTCTCTATCTCAATTTTATAGCTAAGCTCCGCAATGCCTTTAGTATTAGACTCGTTTTATATAAGTGTAATACTCAATGTAGTGCTCGTTTGAGGGTGAAAAAATTCGCCAGTGGTTGAGATAGAAAATGTGAGTGAGTGAGTTGAGGTAGTGGTCGGAGTGTGTGCGTAAATGATAAAGATTCTAAGGAATTTTTATCAGAATGAGACTAATAAGAGTGTAAGATGGTAAAAGTGGAGATGGAAATGTAGATGAAAATGGCGATGAGAGTAAAGAACGGTAGCAGTGTCTTAAAATAGATTGGGGAAGCAGTCGTTTAGGTAACATTGGCTAAACAGTCTTCTCTCTTACTGCTTATTAACTCCGAAGAACCGAGGATCGTTATGTCTCGAGTTTGATAATATAACCCAGATGCTCCGAGAAAGCTAGTATTTGTAGTTGTAGTTGCGAACAACCAACAACAAAAGAAGACAAAGAAAAATAATAATAAGAAAATTAAGAAGATGCAAAAGATGATGAAGATGGAGATGATGAACAAGAAAAAAAACTTGCTAGTAGTTAGAGTGAAGGCTTTTTTGGATCGTCTCTTGAGTAATTACCCGTCATTACGGATCGACAGATACCACATGGCCACATGGAATTCCTAAATCGCGAGCACACCTTTTGCATTAATACATTATTCATTTTCTCGGGGTTATTTATCGTCCAGTGGGGTGAACCTTAAATCCGAGGGATGTTCTCACACCGATTTACTTAATTCTAATTTTACTTTTATTTTTTATATGATGTAAATATTTTTTTACTTTTAATCATAAATTACATTTTTTAATTTAATTTTTATTGCATTTAATTTTTTTTACTGCCAATTTTTCGCCATAAATTTTTACTTAAAAATAATTTTTGTATGAGATCTATAAATTTAGAGGTGAAGACGAGCCAAGTGTAACAAGTCAATTGACCGTTAAAAAAATAAATAGTAATAGTGTAAAAGCAATAGTCTCAACAGTGCACCAAGTGCTGAAGACATATATACGTGGTGTAGTAGACATAAGAGGGTGACTTGATTACGATTCTTCGTAGGTACGTTGCCGAGGCGAGGTTATTAGAGTTTCTCTCGGTCGTTTCATTGTTTAACGACAAAGCGATCGGTGAACAAAGGGTTCCATAGCTATTTTTTATTTATCATTTTCTTATTTAATTTTTTTACACGTGGGCGACGTGTCTCTCCCCTCGCCAGCAGATTATAAGAGTTACACCGGCAACTCTTGGAGTTTATTTTATACACCACGACGTCTACCGACGACGATCAACCGCGACCGGTTATATATTTGTATATACAATACCAACTACCTACATCTTGACGTGTAGTTCCGTTTTAAAATACAAGCACACTCACAAGCTCACATAAACATCTTTTACTCATTCCTAGTTCTCTACCAGTATATTTACAATGTGTACGCCCTACTCCTACGGATATAAAGAACCGCAAAGTTAAGAGACACACATAATAAGTGAAGGAATCAAGAGAAGAAAAGTGTACCCCACTTTGTAAACTCGACAATTATTTTTTTTGTCATGCCGTTGGAGGTGTGGCGACACAAATAAATCCCGGTCTCTCAGGTCTACGAGCTCTTCCATCTTCTGTGACCTCCACAACCTCCTCGTCTTCATTAGACCTCTTTTTACCCTCACGTCAAATTATATAATTTACCGTCAAATTTGCCACGCATGTAACGCACGCCCATCACATATCCATGCCTATGTAACCGTGTCAGTGTAAAAAAATGCTAGATAACGATCATCACGTAAGTCTCTGAGAGATTTCGCGAAGTCATTTTATTGCAAAATATCAAAAGGGCGTGTGCACATTGTCAGCCGTCTCTGATGATATAAAAACTAATACAGGATCTGAGGAAGTGAAGAACTGAGTACAGTTGTCGATTTAATAATTGTGAATGAACTTGATGGTTTTGGTTCATGAATGGACGGGTGAATATATTTGAATTTAAACACGCGCCGCGGGATCTCTCTTTGAGTGAGGAACGATTGGTCGACAGGCTTATAGGATACACGTTTGTATATAATAATGATTCGACAATTTTAACGTTTTAATTGTTTTATTTAAAAAACCATTTGTCATTTTTGGTCGACACTTTGAAGCTCAATAATTATGAGATCTTTGAGAAGCATTCTAATTAACTAATATATTTATTTATTTAAAAGATAAATAATAATTAATGGTTTATTAAAAAGCGCACTGATGTAATAAAAATCTCGGTCGGGTAATAAAGAAGGAAGAAGAATGAGCAAAAAATAAATGACTGGTGGTTGGATGGCTTTGAAGAACAGATAAGAGGCATATCTATATAGTTGAACGAAGTCTCTGAGAGAGTGAAGATAGGGAGTGTCGAGGTGCGTTTAAAGATCGGATGAACGCGACGAAACCGCAAATTAAATTAGCGTCTCGCGGAACGACCAGCGACGTGCTGTGAGTAGCGCAAGAAAACGTTTGCTGACCGCTGCTTAACCCGGCTTAATTACCAATTAGCCAATAAAAACCCACCAGTCAGCAGAGCAACTGCAGTCGCGCGTTATGGGCTTGCGTTCTCGCGTTTATGCCTCTGCGCTCTTTTTACCATGCAAAACCCTTCGGCTTCTTATATTTTTTTACCCAGGTATTCTTGCTTCTACTTGCACTTTACACATATCACAGTACAAGAGATATATGTGCATGTGCCCACAGAAGCGCTTGGGTGAGAAAAACGAGCCTGTATAATTACCAGCGGCAAAACATCACTCGTAATGCTGCTTTAAGAGGGCAACAGGAATTGTTGTGTTTATGTTTTTTATTCGCAAGACAAGTCCGCAATCAAAATAATTCTGGAGGTTTGAGTTTTTTTGTAAATTTAAAAAAAAATCAGACAGTGATTTGGAAAATATTTTTTTTTAAAAAGATAAAGTCAAAGGGCAAAGGTTAATTCAAGTCTTCGAGAGACTTCATGACGTCGAGATAAACTATTTATATTTTTTTTATTTGACTCACCTTATGATACGACTTTAGTTCGACACCCACGTCGTTTCCGGTCTCCTCCTCTTCCTGGCAAGAAAGAGTATCATCTTAGGGGAGTGTGAGCGGGTATGGATCTCAGTCGCTGCGCGATAACCCGAAAGAAGACGAAATAAAGATGAAAAAAATAAATAAATAAATAAAATAAATGAATAAAAAAAGAAGGGAATAGTAAGCGCGTCCCCTCGATGCACCTCACGGGTCCTCATAATTACCAGTGCTCTCCAACTGTTATTATTAAGCCGATATTTTACCGAGGGGACACACGTTCGCGCATATAATTTGCAAAAGCCTCTAATTATGGGTTAGTGGCACATACAGACACGGGAGAAAAGTATGTAGATATGTTAGTGGATGGTGTGTAAGAAATGGCCAGTGAGTAGGTGACTAGGGAGGAAACGAAGAAGAGAAAAAGGGCGAGGCGAGCGTCTTAACTCCGTTCGCCTACGCGTCAAAAACTTCGAGTTCCACTCCTTTGTACTTTATTATTAGCAACCTGTTGTTGCTGTTTTTATTTTTTTTAATTCTTATGTATTTTTACATTAGTTTATTTTTTATTTCGTAAATCGGCCGCTCGTTCAACGCCGCACGTTAAGAGATTCTCGGAATAAAAATAACTCAATTGTATAATTATTATTTTATTTTCAAGTGGGTACTGTATCGTCAACAAAGGTGGCCCAGGATCATCACATGTGGGATCTGTGATTTGTCGTCGTGATAGTTGGGATTATTATGGGACCACTATGAGAATGTGTTGCTATTTGTATTCGTCTGTATATAAATATATTTAGACTGACAATAATATTATGTAGATATATATTTATAGTGAAGGATGAAGAAAAAGAAGAAGATGATGATGATGATGATGAAGATGACACAAATGTTACTTTATATATAATGTGAAATATGATAATAAATGATTGAGTGATCAAAGATTGACATTTTTCTATTATATTAAATATAAAAATAGTATGTCGATATTAAGATAGATTATTATCTGGTGCGTGTGTTTGTAATAAATGTTTTTACGCTATTTGTTGCTGGCGAGTAAAAGATTAGAGTAAGAATGAAAGAGAGATAGTGGTGACAATAAAAATTAAGGTACCGGGTCCATTGTGTCGAAGGTTTGAGGCTCGAGTGATTTTTGATGAGAAAATATAAATAAAACCACCGTGAAAGTTTTCTTTGGATGGGCATTTATCGGCAATTGATCTCGCGATCGTTGTTGCTGTGACACTGCGCTCAATGCTCTATCTAAGGTTATAAATGATCATTGACGTTCGGTATAAGAAAGTGTGTGATGCGTCTTGGTGGCCGGTACCGAGGGCTGGAACCCCGGCAGCGCTTTTGACTGACGGGTGCACAATGACAGAGAGCATTGGGACGTTTTGAGGAATGGAAGTGAAGGCGAAAGTTAAAAATAGGCGAAGAATAAAGAGGAAGAATGAGAGGAGTTTAATATTATTGATCTTTTTAGGTGTCCCAGTGAACGCCTTCTATATGACTGTAGTTATGTACTGAGGACTATAGTTTATCGCTTAAATCACGCCCTAATCATTTTGCTGTGGTGTATAGGGCGGTATTATATTGTGCTGGAGATAAAGCATCTCGGGTCGCGTATGAATGATTGCTATCGTCTTAAAGAAATAAAAAAAAAATTATTATTATATTTTAAAATAATTGATTCCTGTAAATAATTTTTGTAAAATTAAATTTTTTGTTCAACAGGTTGGTAATTATAAAATTGTCGCAAGTGTACTAAGAAAATAAACAATTTCTTTCCGCATGCTTTTTACCAGAGAAAGTTTTTATATACATATATATATTTCCTGAGTGTAACAGCTCATACGCGGACAAGATACAAACGTGATAGGATTTATCGATACAACCCAAGGCAGAGCTGAGTTTTAACCGATAACACTCAATTAAAAGCAACGACTAAACGTAAGTGCGAAAAGAAATTGCGTGGGATCTGTATCTGTATTGGATCATATTTATATTTTATGTGTCATCAGATTTGATCACAAACAAGTAGTGCATGGCTATCTGAAGTAGCTTACGAGCTTGTCAAAAAGTATATTATATCCAACCAGGAAACGCATGTCACTTATTACACATAATACTTTCACTTGATTTTCAACCTGCAACCGACTTTTCTGTGACGTTACTGTGCAGTCAATAAATAATATAAATAATATTTATAGCAGTGTAGTATAAAAAGGTGACATGAGTCAAGGCAATCTTGATGAGACACTAGAATTAAGTGAAGTCACAGTCTTTTATAATATTATAAACATTGCGTGGGTGTGTACCAGGCATTTAAATCCGAAAGAAATAACTGTGTAAAATCAATTACATCTCACCGTGCTCGATGGCTAGGCGTGGTACTGACTAATAGAATGGTTTCCAAACCTCCTTTATCATGATAATAATCATGAGCATCCCTAAAACCGGTTGTAGAAACTAAACAGCGTAATAAAATTTTTGCTATTTCATCTCTTCAATCACGATCTCCATCGCCGTCGCTGTTGCCGTCATTGAATCAAGTATTTTCATCCACTTATCTGGATATTTTTACTGGCTACCACTTGAAAAACATAGTCTCAGTAATGTTTACCAACAGCATTCGACAAGAATCATAATAATAATAGTAATAATGATGATAAACATCATAGGAGGATTTAAAAATTCAGCGAGGATCGTTGAGAGTTATGCAGATAGTCTGCAACAAGTCTGGGCACCTTGACACGGAATCCGCAGCATAAAGTCACCTCTGGGCCGATCGCTACAAATCATAACTACTATGGAGAAAAGTAGTTGACTGGTGAAGATCGTTGAGAGAGTTAGCGGTGTGTTTGTTTTCTGGTGGGCGGGTCTCGGTCCCGTGACCGAAGAGCGGGTCCTCTCGGTTAAGGCCTCGCGAGAGATCACCAGCCCCAAGCTGCAAGTCACGAGCCAACAATAGTACAAATAATAACAAGCCCGAGTGGTCTGCCGTTTGCCCTGCTCGGATATGTCGGGGCAAAGAGGAAGAAATAAGAGGCATTTCTTTTAAAACGGTGGCTACCACGCTACGTGCTTAAGCTCACTTCACAACGAATCTTCCCACAATAGCTGGCATCCATCCCTAAAGCATTCAATTATTATAAGTACAATTTGGTTCCGTGTAAATTTATCCTAAAATTGAGCTATAATTTGATGGTTTTTGTGTGTTTTGTAATTTTAGCAGAATATTATTTTTAACACAGCCTCTTTTGGATAATTCACAGAACAAGGAGTCGAAGTTAAGATGGTTGGAGATGAGTTCTAACTTGAGGACGATTGTGCAGGCCGCTTGAAGCAATAGCTGGCGTGCGTTCGTCTTCCATAAATGTATTGCATATTCCCATAGAGGCTGCTACGGAGTCCAATGCTCAGACCCAAAGGTTTAACTTCTTCAGCAGCAGGAGTTGCAGAAGCAAGTCAGCAAGCCGCTGGCCACGAGACCGTGCAATGCAACCACCGAGAAACAGTACTACCGTCATTGCCGGTCGGACCAGGCCCACCCACAACGCACGATCTCTCCGCGAGCGCTTTTGCTACCGGTATTGAATCCAGCGCATTGTTTTTGCCCCGGTCATGAGTATACGGAAAGGATTATTTGCATCTCGAGCCACCGACTTGTCCATATATACATACATACATTTATATATACATACATTCATATATAATGCCTCGGGATATGCGAGCTGTAGCTACTGTCGCGATTATATAGTCCCGGATAAAATAACTTGATATACATATATATACTTCTTCAAATAGTTTCATCATTTATTCCAGTGATTTAAAGATTTAAAAAATCAAGTAAAAAAAATGTGGAGCGAGAATACAATGGCTAGACGCAGTACTGAAGAAATCGAGTGGAGCAAAACAAGAAAGTTAAGTGTAATGTCGACAGGAAGAAGATGAAAAGGAGGAAGATGCTGATGGTGAAGAAGCGCAGCCTTCCGTACGCTGGTAATGGCACTTAATACGGGCACGTTGGTATATACGACACCGCGAAGACGAATAAGAAAAAGAATAAGTTGAGGAATAAAAATGAAAATAAGAACAAGTAGAAGAAGTAGAAAGAGTAAAATAAGAGTAAGAATAAGAGGAAGGAGAAGAAGACGAATAAAAAGAAAAAGGTATAGTTTATAGTGATTACATGGGGTCAGGTCCCAGCAATAAACCATGCCACGGTGGCCGTACCACTCTTGGTGATGGTGCTGCGGCCACTTCTCTTGGTCTCCCGCTCTCCCTCCCCGTTCTTTATTTGTGTGCATCAGCAACAGCATCAGCAGCAGCAGCATCCTCTTGAGAAGAGCAGGATGATCGGCTGCTAGCCTTCCCAGAGCTGGAGGACGACGCGCCTACGCTAAACCAAAGCTAATTTAAAATCCCAAGAACGATATAAGAGTCAGTGAACAAAAAAAGTGGAAAAGTGTCTCGTAGCCCACTCTCTTCAGTATATTTATATATATATGTAAGGATAAAAGCAAAAAGGAAAGGAGAAACATGAGGGGGACGAAGCAACACCGGGAGCCATCCTACTGGAATTTAAATAATAATTATAGTGTTTAATATCATACGAGGGAGCTGAGGGTATCCGTACGTCTCCCCCTATACCTCCAGACTCTCAGATGCTTGGCCAGCAGACGTACCGACTCTGTAGATAATATACTATACTACATATAAGAATAATAAGACTTTAAGAACCAGCAAACGGCGACCAGGAATCTCTCACCTCTCACTATACAAGTAATTCGTCGCTCGGTAGCAGCCTCAGTTAATGGCACGGTTATGTCCTCCCTACCTCCACGCAGACTGTCTGGCTCGATCAAAATGTTTATCAAATTATCATCAATTTAGTGGCCCGTAGTTTTTGCTCATTTTTTAAATCCCATATGCGCACCAGACTTAAGGAATGTTAGTCCACAGCAAAGATCCAGACTAGAGCACATAATCATCCATGTGTTTTTTAATACTGATTTAGTTTTTCGGTTACTTCTAATATCGCATTAACTAAAATCTCTGTGAACATATGACAGATTTGTTTTAATTAATAACATTTTACTTTAAATGGTGAAATGATACCTGTGATGTAATTTTGTTATGGGACAAATGTATTAATAAAAAAAATTATCTGAAACGCGTGGATGCGTTAATGAATTTAGAACCACCCGTAAAGCGTGAAGAAATTGCTGCTGCAGAAGAGTACAGCGCTTCTGTTGTTAAATGTAAAATGCGTATTGCAGTGACAGTGTGTGATTAAAGTGTGAAGCTTTTAAAAGTGTTTTGTAAAGTCATAAGTTGCGATTCGTTCCTGCAACCAGTAGTTCTTAATCATCATTATTCTTCTTCATATTACACTTTAATGCCACCTTTGCTACTGTTGTAGGTAATGTTTCGATGCTACTGCGCTGTGCGAGGTATAAGACAATACATTATTCGAACTACTCATTCTACCAGCAGCTTAGACGCTCCAGTTTCTCATCCGATTGCGAGAGCAATCAATCGTTTATGTGTTCACGGCACTTATTGCGCGCGCTTTTAAATTTAAAATGTCTTTTCAAGGAAGACCACACTGATATATGTATATATACATGTACACAATACACACATGAAAAAGATAATTGCCAGATGAATAAATGCAACATGAAATAGACTGGTGTGTGCTCGTGATGATTGGATGACTGAAGTTAGAGGTCAAATACAGTAGTGGCAGTGGCAGAGCGCCGGTAGAAAGCTTAACAGAGTATCCGGGACTGATAATAGCGTTTGATAGACATCTTATACCGGATTAAATCCAAGGTAAAAGAGATCCCGGTAGTTGTGATCGATGCTAAGATAATGATCCCACGGAATGTAACAATCTTATTTTATTTTTTAAAAGACGTAATTATGGATAAAAGTAACGACTGAAATATTCTCTCGAGAAGGAATCCAAGCCAGTAAGTTTAAAGAATAAGAAAAATTCTTTATCGTAAATGACTCCTTGTTATCCTTATTATACTGCGAAACGGCAAGAAAAAACACCCGAGTTGGTAAAGTGTAGGATAGATAATCTGGCTATTAGAGGTGTCCCTCGTGAGCCCAAGGGTCGAGTGTCGATGGTGGGTCATCGGGTCGTCGATAGTCTTCATCAGGGTTAGGTGATGGGTCGTAGTCGTATGTTACTCAGCATCTATCAGTAAATTCATCCTCGTTTTATTCTTTTACTGAATCGATTTGTCCCTTCAATTTGTTCTTACAGACTAGTGGACATTTTTTTTCACATCCTTATCTGAAACCACCGTCCACCACGTTCTTGCGGACTTGCCTGCACCTTCCTTGATCATCAGACTACCGTGCCTGGACACTCCTTACACCAATCCCCCTACGTAAGCTCAGCAAACTGAATCACGTTGATTGACTGTCCGGCAAGACATAAAAAAGGACTCGAAATTTATTTTTATCTTGCAATCAACTTGAGAAAAATTGTCAATAAGATTAATCATATCATCGTATTATTTATTACGAGAGTTTCAATTGAAAACTAATTTTATTTTTTTTTTATTTATTAGTATTAGAATTGATTTAATGCACATGGTTATTTTATTATTTAAGAGAGACAGAAAGCTTGTCTGGTCAGTGTTTGACAGGCTGTCCAAATATCGCCACTGGCCATCACAACATCCAGTAAAGCCTATAGTTGTTGCATGAACCATACGCATGCATACCGATCTCCCGTGTACTCATATAGCTCCCGGGGATTCATCGGTACTCTGGACATGACACAACCACTGGGATATATAGATGACGTGCCAGAGAGTAGAGGCCAGTCATTGCTCAACGATTGTCCGCTCTGTAGGCCTCCCAGTGTACAAAAAATATATGAGAGCGAATAAAAACAAAAAAAAAAATAGAATTATTCTAGCATCACCAATATAAAATGACAAATGTAAAATGGACAAAATTGACGTGACAGTTTTGGCAGAGAGTCATTCGGATAAATCAATGTTTGTTATATGTGCTTCCGTTTTTAAGTTGACCGTCATTCAATTTGTTGTTTGTAATGGAAATTCTGCTGATTGAATGCCATTGATCATCGAACGCTGTAATTACCAATTTGCTGTCTTCATTTTTTTCCATTGCATTTTTTTAAAAAAAATCAATTTTCAAAGCAGGCTAATTCTGTGTAACTGGTTACCGGTAGCTGGTGCTTCAAATAAATGGAAAGGGACACAAAACATAGTAATACAGTGAATTGACGGATAAAACGTGAATAGCCGCATAAATGTGTGTACAGATAAAATGAGATGATGCGCCGGCGAGAAATGATGCACGCGGATCGCAGAGCTTAGTATTCTGACCGAGTCTGCCGTTCGTACCACAAACGAAAGATAACTCAGCCAAAATGTCACGCGAACGTGCGATTGATAAACGAGTAACCCCGTACGTGTCAAAGAACTTGGATGCATGAAATCCGTGCCAAGGACATCAACGCTATCGTTATTCGTAGGAGTTGCTGTTACTCTCACGAGAGATTGAAAGAGCTCTTGCTATAGTGCAGTGCTAAATCTATATGAGATAGGATCTATAAATGTATAGATATATATATATTATATATACACTAAAAGAGAAAAAGCTTTTGAGTTTGAGTTTATAGAAAATAGAGAATGGAGTTGATCTACTGCATTGAACGTTTTGCAAATCGAGTTTCCAAGATATGACACTTTCTGACTGATCTGTCGCTATAACACGGTCCATTGAAGAGTTTTTCGCAAACAGCTAAATCGAATCACTAGCCGAAATTTACATTCAAATAACAAATAAATTTTAAATTCAAACATTTAATAGAGTATCCGCTTAAGCGAAAAGAAAATAAACAAACTCAATACTCTTTAATCTTTGTGGCCACGAAAGAACGATGCATGGATCTACTTGTATCGGCATTGAGGGCAAGTCAAGCCCAACAGCAGCAGGAGCAGAAGCAGGAGTAACAGCGTATAATCTCGGTGGTTATTAATGGCGAACGTTTGGGAAAGTGCTACCGGGCAGAGCAACCCCTTCGCCTCCTCTCGATCCCCGTTACCACTCAATCATTTTTTTTTCTTTCTTTATCGTCTTTTTCTCGTGATGCTATATATACGCCGGTTGCTGGTTTGCTCATCGGTGGCTGGTTCGCATCCACCGTCGGGTCTGACTTTGTATTTTTTATTTTAACTTCATTTCTTTTTGTTTTTGCTTTTGCTTGACTCGACTTTTTTTTATGGTCCAAAGAAGTAGCCCCCGTTCTTAGAGCTCAGCTCTGGAGCTCGGTCTCTTCTCGGCTCCTCGCGGCCTTCTCGTGTCTCTTTTTCGCTTGGTAAAACTGCATTCCGCTTGTCGTTAGTTTAGCTCTCCTTACCCCGCGGCTTCACCGACGGCGATCCTAAGCGAGTGCTGCTTTAATTACCGGCTCCGGACGATCTCTTCGCCGCGCCCGGGTTAATCACCTTCTCAGTTATACAAATGCTTTCCAGGCGTTATTTTATATTGCACCGCTTACTTCTATATACGCAATAACTCATTAATACCCAACACTCAAATTAATCATTAATATAAACTACCGAGTAAACAATTTAAAATATTATTTTCTTCCACTGCTTTTTTATTCGATTTTATTTTATTTTTCACCATTTGTTTATGGGAAAATAATTTAGCGCAAGTGTAGATCTGAATTTCCCCGTGAGAAAGAGAAAGTTACGAGTAGATGAAAGACTTAGTGACCTTGGGCAAGTGATAAAAGCGGAAAACTCTATTTAGCAGGCCATAAAGAGCAACCGAAATGTCTGTTTGGTGAAGCCAAAAGTGCTCGACCGTGGGAAATAAAGTCAACTAAGAAAAAGGGATGAGGATCTGAAGGCAGAAAAGCAATTGAGGATTTTCGTAGTCTTCTTACTGAAGAATACCACTCGGTACAAAAAGGTTTGCTTAAGAATAAAGGATCCTCATTGACGTATATATCGGAAGGTCAGGTTATCGGTAAGATCGGACACGGGGTCGAGAATTCGGCTTATCGAGAATAAAAGTAAAGTCTTGACCCTCTGTTACTTAAACCCTCGTACTCTTATTTTGACTCATCCGGACAGATCCAGAGGGTCCAAATTGTCTCGTAAAATCAACTCGATTGCCGTCAAATTCAGTCGTTATTTTTAGCCATGAGTCTGTTTTTGTGACAGCTTTTTCAATAACGTTACAATTCAAACATTTTTAAAAATAATCATCAACTTATTTGGTTAATTAAGCTGCAAGCAAAGTTTTTTCCTAGCAATGATTGCTGAGAAGTTGATTAGGATAGGGATTATTAAAGTTGGAAAACGAGAAAACGAAAGAGAGAAAGTTTTGTGTGCGGATATAAAGGACTCAGACCACCAAAAGTAGTTGATTCAAAAATACTTGGTAGAGAAAAGCACGATAAAGATAGAAAGTATTTATATAAGTGAGAGTAAATGAGTGCGAGTTTTCCAGGGTGGAAACGACCTTATTCGGGCTCTGTGAGTATTCGAGTTAATAGGGTACTTTGTTACCCCGCTGTATATCCTCAGGGCTCGCGAGGGATTAATACTTCCTCGTTCGAATCTTCACGGCTTTTCTCGAATCGTGAAACGAACCATGTCAATAGACTCTATGTACCACTTAACATTATTCATTAAAAGATAAACTTTCTTTGTATGTACTTGCCTTAATTTTTTCATTTCATTTATAAAATTTCCATGCTCATTTGAAAACATCTTCAAAGACTCAAATACAAATCTTACTATTTTTTCATATCATAAAGGCACAGGCCTAATTTACTTTTTATAATTCTGCTGATCATACTTACAGAAAAAATTGCACTGACATTTTTTTACAGTGGCATTGATATCTATTTCAAAATAAATTTTTTTTTTACCAAAAAAAACGTATATGTATTTATATCTCCATATTTTCTATAGCAAAAAGGTGTAACAGTTTATTTTCGCGGGTTCAAAAGCCAAATAGATAAAACCATAAAACAAAATGTCGGGAGCCGTGGAAGTAAAGCAGCTAAAATGCAGTGTAGTGAACGTCATATTGTGATGCATAAGGATGAGAAGCCAACAGCATTCCACGTTACGCTCGTAGGTCACGAGGCATTCGCACATCGTTTAAACTCTACTTTGTTACTCCAAGACTAATACCCATATACTCTGTTTTCTATATACAATAAATATATACATAGAAAAATAAATTTATATACTCTTTCTCTCGTTTGGATTCGCGAGAAAATATTTTGCTATTATTTTCTGGTCCTTAAACTCACTGATTGGAACCACCGATTTTCCGGCCTACTGATTATTGGTTAGCGTAAATTTTAAAGAATTTAACCGATTGATTCATCCGCGCCGCTTATGATGTTGCAGAAGCATTTTTCGAAACAAATTGGCTCATAATATTTTTCAAAATTTTTCTATTATTTTTCAGAGTAACGCACAGTACAAGTACAGAAGACATTCTACACTTTATTACCCTCACTTATTGCTTTGTTATTTTTCGTTGGGATTCAAAAATACCCATCTCGAGTAATTTAATAAATGGAGAGCAGACAATAATATCTGGTAGACTGAATCCGAAAATTGACACGAGTCTTGGGAATTTTTTATTCAAAAATATATACGTAGTATATATTGCATATTGTTATTATTATTATTTTTTTAAAATTGGTTATATTTTTTTGAATTCTTTCGGAGTAATTTTCCAGAGTTCAACACACAACAGCATTCCGCGTGACTGCATATCCCTGTCATTGCAGCTGCTGCACGTCATTCGGAGACACGAGCAAAAGAGCGCAACAGAGAAAGAGAGAGAGGATAGAGAGTTTATATAGTTTGTTGGGATTTCCCGGACCGGCTGTTTCGTTGAGTTTGGGCGACACTGATTGCCAATCAATATGCCCATCTCGCTAGAGTCTAATTCACCAACAATGTTGATCAATCAGCACACAAACTCATAGTTCTCTTTTAATTATTTATTGATGTTTTCTCTCTCTTTTTAAATCATAACTTGAACAAAAGCAATACCTTCAGTCTAAATGTTATTCAATGTTTTATTGTTGAAAATGATCTGTCACTTAACTTTTGACGATACTACACAATAATTAATCAAGAAACATTTAATAAACGACGACAAACTTTAAAAATAACATGATTTCTAATACGAGCAATGCGGAAACCGAAAATTAGGTCACTTATCTGATTAAGTGAATTAAAAATTAAGATAATAGTAAATATTAAAATTATTACGTTTGTTTAGGAAGCAGTAGAAGATTTAATGTATTCAGTTAGTGTACCCGTAATCCGTGGAATTATTAATTATACGATTTTGAGTGAGAGCAGTATGGCACGGTGATGATCAGGGAGTGAGTCTCCAAGTTCAGTGAAGCGTAGATATATATTTGCGTGATCACATCGTATATAACCTACAGCTATACATACAGACATATAGACATACATTTATACACGTGTAGCTGTATACATATGTGTATATATCAACCCAACACGTTTACATAAAATACAAGAGTTGTATATTGCGCGGATTCACGTGCATTTATGGCACAGCCGGATAGCCGCGGTATTGCGCTGATTGCGACGTTGTTTGCTGTGCATTTTGACTACGATGACAGTCTGTATACTACGTTATTCCACATCAACGTACAATTTAGATTGTCTAAATTTTGCGGCTTCTGTTTATCATTGTATCATCTATGTTGACAAAGTTTCAGATTTATTTTTAAAACTAAGAAAAATATATACATGAATCTTTATTTCAATTATAGAGTTGATGTAAGAGGATGGAAAGTGGTAATTGAATTAGTAATTAAATTCAAACTTAATAGTATTATCGATGATCCGTAATTCCGTTATGTATCAAAAATCAATAATGTGAAACGGAAGTAACGGAATTTCCGGTTAAAGATTATTGAGGGCTGTAATGCTCCTGTGTTTGTGTAGCGGCCACATGTATGCCGATATAAAGTGTGTCCATGATCCAGAGAACAAGCTGGAAAAGATGTATGCCAAACGGAAGCCAATGTACCCGGAAACCATTACTGCCCCTCTAATTTCTTTACGATCACAATACCATTGGTCACGCTGCCGTATTTACTTTATATACAAATATATATGTGTGCGTGTTGGTATGTACGAAACGGCATATAAATATAGATGGACACTTTACCCTCACATTTGCACTGATTTTTTTTTAAATATCACAGACTTCACTCAGTTTTATTTAGAAAATTTTTTTATTACTATTCGGAAATTACATATATAAATAATTTATTATCTTATAAGTTTTCAGTTTCTGAAATTTTTTTTCATCTTAGCATCAAAATCGTAGAAATAATAATTTGATACACAATTGTCGAATTTATCTAAATGAAAACCTTTAATACAAATGCATTTGCCTAAATAACTTTTCCAAGATATGATACACTTTTCATTTTCCCCGCATTCAAAATGGCGACATGGGTCGAAAATTGCATATGCCTGAATATAATATTTTTGCAATTATAATGACACATACTTTTGAAAAATAGCTTTAATTACATTACAAATAATGATTGTACTTACATCAGCTTTTAGCGAAGTCGATAATAAAAAAATTGAGGCAAAAATATAGATAGCGAAATACTGCATGGTTATAAACAACTAAAAAAACCGTAGTATAAAGTTGTTGGATTTATAGACGATATCGTGTTAGTGGCTGTAATGACTGAAGATTAAAAATTTAATGTTCTTTGTGTACTGATATCAAAAAGTCTACAATTCAAGAACCTTAAGTCAATGACGACAATGACGAATATGTCTATTAAAAATTATATGTTTTAATTGATTCCTAATTATAACATGAAATTTTCTAAGAATATAAATATAAAGAACATATTTTTCAGGCTTTATTAATATACAAAAGAAGAGATATAACAATAGATTAAAAAAAGAAAAAAATAAATTTTTTATTATTGTCGATATATATATACACTGTAAAAAATCACCGGGGTAAGTCCAAACGGTGTAGGTGTTAAAATCAGCGGTGTTAAATTTCAACACCGAAAGCAGTGTACAAACAACGCCGCCGCCGGTGTAAATATTCTAAACCGGTGTTAAAACAAATTCTCCGGTGTTAAAATAACGCCGTCACCGGTGTAAATATTCTAGACCGGTGTTAAAATAACGCCGCTGCCGGTGTAGATATTCTTTACGGGTGTTAAAATATTTTATTTTGTAAATATTTTTGTTCTCTCGATCACTATACTTGTTAATAAATGATATTTCTTATTAATTTTCATAAAGAACTGACATTTTTTGTGTTTTATAATCTTTAAAGTTCATTTGCCAAGCGGACGCAGTTTACCCCGCTTTTACACCGGTTACCCTGCTTTTACACCTATATTACTCCGCTTTTACACCGGTTACCCCGCTTTTACACCGGTTCTACTCCGTTTTTACACCGGTTACCCTACTTTAACACCGGTATTTTTAACACCGGTGAACTACTCCTCCTACACCGGTGTAATTTCATTTTTACACCGGGCGGAGTTAAAATGAGTCCATTTTTAACACCGCTCTTTTTACAGTGTATAGTTCACATATACAATATTATCAAACATTTAATGTGATAATAAAAAATGTCCATTACAGTTTAGAGCATAACATATGATAAAAAAACAATCATCAAGAAGAATCTAATAGGTAGATAAATATAACTGTCTTTGAAATATATATTACGCAGGTTTTTACTATCTGTACTTATATCTATCTATAGAAACATTTTTTAAAAATACTTTTTATAAGGACTATGTACTAAGCAGTTCGATACTTACTGCACTATTTACTCTCTTAAATCTGAATTAGTGAAATTAGTGAATATTCACTATTTACTTGTGAAAAGTATACACGGTAAAAAATTTACAGTCTAATTTACTATGGGCGCAGAGTATCACTAAACCATAAGAAAACTGGTACAAAATTTACAAGTGTCCCATAGTAAACGTATGCGCATAGGCCACAATCGTGTAGTCTGCGCATACCGTTTACTATGGGACACTTGTAAATTTTGTACCAGTTTTCTTATAGTTTGGTGATACTCTGCGCCCATAGTAAATTTGACTGTAAATTTTTCACCGTGTATCACTAATTCAAATAGTGGTATACTTTTCGCAAGCAATTAGTGACTATTCACAAGCAATTAGTGATTTTCACTAATTCGTTTTTAGAGAGTATAGATGCACTAATTCTTTGAGGTTGGAACATGATTTAATGCGATTATTTCAATCAATATTTTTTTAGTAGAATATTTAAATAAGTATATAGCAAAATATTAAAATTTCCTCCGGATAATATTCATTGAATTTTTATATTTTTTTATATTAATTGACAAATACATAATTATTTATTAGGCTTTATTGTAAGTTCATGTCATTATTAGCGTACACAAAAAGCAATATGACGTCTTACAATGCACTTTCTTCGTTTATAACGGCACATGAAATTGACATGAATGCATGGATCTTCACATGAAAACGAACTTCGATTACAGATCAAATTGCTAGGACAATCTGAATGCTTGAGACACTGGACTTCCTTTCATGTAAGTAAATAATAAGTGCTTAATAATATCATTACTCTCTAAATCGAAAATAGTTCATGTATACTATTTTCTATTGGTTTTCAACGTTTGAGATTTGGAGTGTACACGGAAAAAAATAATCGGTAGCGGCTACCGATTGGCGATCGGTAGCCGCTACCGATTTTAATCGGTACCAGCTACCGATTATTTCGGTAGCGGGTACCGATTATTTCGGTAGCGGTTACCGATTGTTTCGGTAACTGTTACCGAAATAATCGGTAGCGTCTACCGAAAAAAAATCGGTAACCGCTACCGAAATAATCGGTAGCTACAACCGATTATTTCGGTTCTACTGAACAGTTTCAGAAAAATTCTTTTTTACATTTAATTACTATAAATCTGATATATTTGTGCATTTTTGACCCTGCGTATGACACCTGGGGCAATATGAACCAGCTGAATATTACGAAAAACTTATTTTTTTATATTTTTATCGTCAACTTAAAAATAAATCAATATATTTCCGCATTTTTGACCCTACGTATGCCACCTGGGGCAAAATGGACCAGCTGAAAATTACGACATCTATCGAGTGATAGTCGGAGCAGGCAGTACTAACGGAAGCAACTGCGTGCAAAATATTTAAATAGTAAAAAAAATTTTTTTACCTGTAATTCGACACCTGTAATTGGAAAAATTTAATTCATTTTTAACGCCGCTCTTTTTACAATTTTTCCATGCGGTGTTAAAATGAAATAATACCGGTGTAAGAGGCTTAATTCGGCGGTGTTAAATCAATGTAAATGCAGAGCAATACCGGTGTAAAAATGGAGTAAACTGCGTCCGCACATAGTATTAACTTTGAAAATTTTATCAAATATAAAAAAAGTTTACACACACACGTTGACACACACACATACACACACTTTCGGACCCACACACACATTCGCACACACTCGGACGCACAAGCACACGTACGCACATACACTGATACTGAAAAAATCGGTAACTACTACCGAAATAATCGGTAACTGCTACCGATTTTTTCGGTAGCGGTTACCGAAAATTAATCGGTAGACGCTACCGATTATTTCGGTAACTGTTACCGAAATAATCGGTAGCGTCTACCGAAATAATCGGTAACTGCTACCGATTTTTTCGGTAGCGGTTACCGAAAATTAATCGGTAGCCGCTACCGATTATTTCGGTAACTGTTACCGAAATAATCGGTAGCGTCTACCGAAAAATAATCGGTAGCGGCTACCGATCGCCAATCGGTAGACGCTACCGATTATTTTTTTCCGTGTAGTAATTGGTATTTTAATTTTATAAAATTGTCGAATATCAAGCTTTGTATAAAATTCGACAATCAATAATGATGATTTTTTAAGTTGACTTAATACATATAGTAGGAATTTACGGAGTGAATCTGGAGTGAATGAGAAGCGTACAACTGTTTATTTATTTAACCCCTTCGGAGTAAAATTTACTCCGAAAGGGAGTTTTGATATTAAGGTTGTTTTAATATTAAATCTCTGAATTAGAGTCAATATGGATTGAAATAAAATCCAAAGCACTCCGAAATCACCCTCTAATAAAAGAAACTCTCTATTTACTCCGTATGCAAAGTGATTTTATTTACAAACTCCTCAACTCCGAGTGAATTCGGATTTAAATTAAGCCCGTAATCACTCTAAATTTTTTAGCAGTGTATCTGAACTATTAAAATTTAAAATTTATTATATTGCTCAATATTTTAAGTACCATACCGTTGGTTTACAGAATTTTCTGTTGTTATCTATGATAAGGCAATGCTCAGTAGGTTCACACTCTCCATTGCAGGGATCGTTTTTTTTCTTAATGTAAAAATGAAAAAAGTTAAATTAATTTTATGAAACATAAATTTTTCTAAATCAACTACTGTATTATAATATTTATAGATATATATTTACAACTCTTATGTCAGTAGCCTTTGAAACAGACCAGAATATAATCACGAAGAGTAGTATGGTCGTCCATGAAATCTTAAAATTCTTCATTGCAGAGTTCGAACATAAACTGACGTAAAAAATACGTTTTAAAAAATGTTTAAAGGTTAATGCGATTTATTATTGTTGGCATTATATCACATATACAATTAACGATGGCAGTTAAAGTAAAAAATTCAACCATTAAATATTAGTCATTAATGAGTTACAATTAATTGCCACATACTCCATCGTTGATAGATGAACCCATTTTGTTAATTTGTAATTGATAACTATATTATAAATAGAAATAGAAATGACGAAATTTTTCTAAATATATTTTATATTGATCTTGATGATTGACTATTATTTAATACAATTCGATTTTTCATAAAATCAATATATCAGTGGAATAAATAAATTTTTATTTTAAAGACAGTTATTTTTTTTTTATCGAACGAGTAATGACACAATGTGGGTTGTTCCGCTATAAATCAGTCATCATTAATTTTAAGACATAAAAGATAAATTTTATTTCTTCACGTTTCTATGACTAAATACAAAGAAACGAAGAATATTCTCGAAAAATTTTTAAAAATAAAAAACTATTATCATTTAAAAAAAAATAAGTAAATAATAAATGTTTATTACTGAGTTTAAAAATATGAAAAATAATTTTATGTTAAGAGGCTTTAATTTCATAGATAGATCAATAAATAATTTTCATGGATTATCATAAAAGTAAAAACCTGTTACATTTTTTCAGATGGGAATTTTCTTAGGGCCAACATTTTTCTACAGTTCAGACATCACACGTATTTTGGCATCTCAGTAACTGCAAGTTGCATACCATACTGTAAGGACAGTCTTCGTCAATAAGACAATGATTAGTCTGAAATCGATGACAATCGTTAGATATAAAAACATATGTTACGGAGAGAAAATTATCGTAACTGTTCCTACATTTATGAAATATTAACCCATGAAGTTATGGTAATAATTACAGTACTTATGGGATATGTGGGATACGCCCCCAATTTATAGAAAAAGTTTCCATGAATTCCTATAACTATAGTAACAGTTCTGATATAGAATGGCAATGGTCACTATACTCATGGAAATGATTACCATTGTTACATAGGACTAAATCCTATATCATCGAAACGGTAACGTAACATTATGGTAACTATTGCCATAGTAGTATAGAAACGATCACTACAATGCCATAAGAATCATTACCATACTTTTATAGGAACTATTACGATATTGCTAGGAATAAAACCCGTATTGAAAAAAATCCATGGTTTTATTCTCATTCATCTCCACCCATGTTCACCCCATCTTCATTTATTCTCATATGAATTTCTTATTCATTGTTTAAAATATTAATTTATATAAAGCCGTATGATGGACGGTGGAGACGAATTTTAAATTTGAAATGATAGGAATGGTTACCATAATTTGCATGGGTGCCATTTCTATAACCGATACTTAAAAAATACCTGTTACCATACGATATGGAAACCATTCCCATAATACATTCTAATTGTTACAGTAAATTTCTCCCCGTGCACGTTGTTAATTGTAAGCATTGTTGATATTGTTAGTTGTAGCGAATAATTATCCCACCTGCAATACACAATAAAAGTTTTCATCAGAAGTATAACATTTACTATTGAGTCCACACAAATTATCACATCGTGTTCTTTCGCTTTCCTGTGTATCGAAACAAACAATTTCTAATTTTATGTAATTTTTAGGTAACAATACAAAAAAATAAATTTACCTTGGCTTTATTTGAATATAATAATTCAGTTAGAACGGCACCTATTTTTTTTTTTTAAATAATGGATTATTTGATACTCTTAAATATCTGAAAATAAATATTTAAAAATATAAGCGTATAATTTACCGGAATAAACACACACGTCATTTGCATCTTTTTCATAATATCGGTAGCATTCACAATAAGCTGTGTTATTTTTTACACTACAGTAAGAATTTGGATCGAAACAAATATGGTTACTGCACGGCTTATCGATGCCGGACTGAAAATATATCAAGACATATCAACACATACATTAATATTATAAATCGAAATAGATATATATTTATTATATGGTTAAAAATTTTAATAATTACGTCTGTAACTTCTCCTGACACTGAGCACGATAATAATGTATCGATTATTAACACAAACAAACAATTATTGGCAAAATTCATTTTCTATATTTTTTTTTTTATGGTAACAAATTGTACTCAAATGATATTTTAGTGTCTACTGTTATCGTAGAAACATAGATTATTTGTGTACAATAAGAGAACGTTTCCAATTATTTACTGATAAACTTTAATTATCAAGCATTTAATGATGTCTTAATCGTGACAAAATGTGACGTATAACAATATTCTTTATTAACATCAATTAGACGATAAAATAAATTTAATGAAGAATTATCTATGCGTATGTTAAGTATTCATTCTATACAAGAAAAAAATTTTAATTTAAATTAATAAAAAATTAATTAGATAGAAGGTGACGGTCAAATAAGGTATTTAACTAAAATTTTAAAGCATATATATATATATATATATATATATATATATATATATATATATATATATATATATATACATATATATATATATATAATTTGAATCCATCATATAATAACTTTGAAATTTTGCTAAAAATATTAAAGAAGGAATTAAGTTTTTGCACGACTCATGATGCGAAGCATCAGAGAGTGCTTTACGATCGAAAAATTTTTTTCGCCTCACTTCAGCAACTATTTCAATTATTATACCTTCGTTGATTCACGGAATTAAGATATGTTGCACACCATTTTGAAGATAATTAAATGGAGATTAATTCCATACTTTTCAAAAATTTATTTAGTTCAATAAAAATCGAAAAAAACATCAAAATAGTTTGAAAAAATTTCCTGTCCATCAAGTCTGAAACCCGTATACACGATAACTTGCGAAAAAATCCAGTAATTGAATCAAACTTTTTTTTAAACAATTCTTTGAAAAATTTGTAGATCCCCTATTGAAAATGGCTAGGTGACTCAGTGTCGTTTAATTACGATTAATAAAAGAATAAAAAGGCTGTATAACTATACATATATATATCTATGTAAAATTAACATAGATGGTGATATATCTATACATTATACGTACATTTATTCCACCAGAGGCGCTTGTACATTACTGTCCTAGCACAGCTGTTTTTTTTTTGGGTTATTGTTAATTGGTAAGCCTGAATTTTTTCAGTTCAATTCTTTTTTTTTATTTGTTTTTATTTACATATATATATATATTTTTGTTATTAATCGAGATATTTTTAAAATTCTCTTATAATTATAAAAAATTACTAATAAATAATTAAAAAAAAAAAAACAACAAATTTTAATGACAGAAAATTATATATATTTTAAATTTATTCGTGCTTCCCGCCATTTTTTTATTATTATTTTATTATTTCATAATAAATGAGCATTATGAGTCGTGCACTTTTGGATTTTCCAAATTTTTTTTTTTTTTTATTAGAATACTTGATGCGAATCAAGTAAAAGAAAAATTTTTTTAATAACCAGATAATTACTAGGTCATATGAAGTTTGAGATAACTGCTTTATTTCCCTTATGTGTTGTTTTATAAAAAGAAAATAAAAAAAAACAACTTGCAATCCACCACATCCTCTTCATTTTGCAGTGACGTCTACGTGATCTTAGAATGAGCATCACACAATTTAGCCGGGAGGGGTGCAGTCAGAATGACGTTTGGGATCAGAATCAGTGGATCAAGTGAGCACAAGTCCCTGGGGCAGAGGATCGTCAAGAGTACATAGCTCGTACATAGTCTCGAGAAAGTTGATGGTTGTAATGCTGCCGTTCATTCCCTTCATCAGTCTTTACACATACACACACTCGCTTACCGGAATTGCAAACTGATAATAGTCATACACGAGTCTGACGACGATGAACGAGCACCGGGATGACCGCTTTGCCAGGTGTGGGCATACCGCTGTCTTACAATCATCAACAACATCCATGTACATCGGAGATTTCACTTGTCACCTGCGGGTCTTATTCCAGTAAACAGGAATATCCCATCAGTTGGCAATCAAAGTGCCCTTCCAGCTACAAATATCAGCTAAAAAATGGTCCAAGAAGAAATACCACATCATCCTTTATATTTGCTAATAACTGGAAATTTTATCCACCCAAGAAAATACTGTTTAACCTTATTATTTGGTGGCCATTTAAGTTTAGCTTTGTAATTATTGCAATTCGGAGTACGCAATTCAAGGGATGCTGGACGAAGCTTGGAGGATCATCGAAAGAAGAAGTGGAAGAAGTGGAAGAAGAAGAAGAAAAAGAAGAGCAAAAGAAGCTGATATTACATTAGCTCCCGGCTAAAATGCGGCAGACTTGGTGGTTGGGATCCTACCTCTGGTACTTGACTCCTTGGCTGTTAAAAACCTCGGTGGTACCTTATTCTCACAACAATTCTCTCTTCTAACGTCGCTTGGGTCTACTCGTCGAGCTTCGGGCGTATGTATGAGAGACGTACGTGGTGGAGTGGTTGACGGCGTAAGTCAAGTGAAAAGAGAGAGAAATAAAGAACGAATGAGGTTGAGTTAAAAATAAAAAAAATAAAAAAACGTTAAGAACGAACGAAAGAATGAAAAGAGCAGCAGCGCAGTCTGTAGCTCGAGGCGGTGCAGCTTCTCCTGTTCATTTCACGTAGCGCTTAGCTTTACTTGTTTCTTTTAATCTGTAACCTGGTCTCATAAGACGATGCTTTTTCGTTTTCTTAATCGTTCAGTGATATATTCGAGGTTCTCTGCTATATATATCATATATATACTTTGAGATAATAGTGCAAAGGATAGGAGACAAATTTGATACCGATGGAAAAAGCCTGAGCTGGACCCATGACACCAAAGTAAACAGCGACCAGATCGAACGAGCAATTTGGAAGTACTATTGGCACGAATTTAGTTTATTTTGTCAATCTGCCTCTTCCACTGCCTGTACCTCTCGACGCGAGCTGTTTCGGGGGAGTAAATACCAAGCTAAACTTTTGGCAGAACTCGTGATTTCATTGGAGAGTATCGCCAAGGGAAAATGGGTAACAAGGAGGGTTTAGAGACCACGTACCAAAGTTGTGACGATATGTGTGTAACGTAATGATGCACATGCTCAGCTCTGTTTTATCATGAGTGAAATACACAAGGGATCTGATGATGCAGCAGCTCGCGACTACTACACAGACGTGTACCCATGACACTGTAAAATTACCGCGTCAAAAACAATTACATTACGGATCAACGATTTCTTGTGTGCTTACTCTTTGTATATTTCGCGCGATCCTTGTCACCAGTCGACGAAACACCGCTCTCCATGTCTGACTACATCTTTCTTACCTTCGCTCTTGTCAGTTTTTAAATTTTTTAAGCTTACTGAATTTTGTCGCATTAACAAACTGACGCAAAAAAAACATCTTATTACATTAGCTTCTGAGTTCAAAAAATAAATGAATGATATTTATATGAAAAAATATTTCTAAATAAATAAGACATGTTTTTTAGACTGACTAATAATTGAAATAAAAAATATTTCAAGATGTCTTGATAATTCAGTCTGCCGAAAATCGACTTAAAATGTCTGCGGTCTTTTAATTTCTATATTTACATTTTTTTTTACTTTACTATGCCACTATTAACAATAGTGTTCTGATATCCACATATGATTGATAAAAATATTAAATCAATTGAACCATGTAGTCGATATCAAGAATGTTATTTTGTTTGAAAAGTGAGACCGTTTCAGTAGTTGTATACCAACTATTTCGCCAAGGGGTTGAAGAAACAACAGATAGAGATAGAATTATATTTTATATTGACAGAAAGAGAGAGCGAAAGTTTGTAGAATGAGAGCCAATCAATCAGCCGCGAATCAGTATGCACAGCACGTACAGCTAATGCTACCACTCTTCCGTCATATGCATTTAATCACCACTGACTATATACACAATCTTTCTTTTCTATCATTTTCTGTGAACATCTATAGGCTAATGTGCACGTACGTGTTGGATTATTGATAACAATCGAGGGTTCAATAATTTAATTGTTTAATTTGTTGTGCAATGTATATATATACGAACTTGATTTACAGAAAGTAATTGGTAATTGAGCCGATGAATGGAGAACAAAGTGGAGGACTAAAACCTTTTCAGGAAGGAACCACTTGCGGAGTGTTAAACGGACAGATTACCTGACCAGACGATGCTGTTGCCACGAGGCAAATACGCCACAGCGGATTCACCAGAGAGAACAGTACACGAGAAATCGAGATGGCAGGCAGAAACGTACCGGGCAAATAGGTAATCCGGATTATCGGGGATCCGCTTAGTGAACTGGACACTTGCGTCCGCCAGCGATACCATCCATGATACCAAGCCATACACCTAATACTTTGCTCTGTCATTTATTTTTTTTTCTTTATTACAGAAACTCATTTCCGCTTCCTCAAGTAACAGTGCTATCGATCATTATCTAAATTTTTTATTCACTTACAACTCCTTTTAATTTCAAAAGTATTTTTGCATTAAATATTTTTCGTGCACCAAAAATAGCTAGGCTCGGTATAAAAAAATATTTTTAGAGGCTAAAAATAAACAATATTATCAATATCAATAAAGAATCAATAAGGATAAAATTTTAATAAAGAGTATAGAAGATAGAGGAAGTGAAGCGGATGAAGGGGTAGAAAAGAGGTTCAATTTAAGCCGTGCCCACTGGTAAAAAATGCTTCCGAAGACGTTCTGGGCCTCGGTTCATTAACTGGAAACCCAATAGCGGTTGTTTGCATTGGCAGACAACTGCGACGACGTGCACGGGGACGAGTTTGGCTTGTTCTCGAAATTACGTCTGGCCATATTGCGTTCGGTTTCATCCGCCAATAGCCTCAGCAACAGTATTAAATCAGCCATCAATCTTGTATCCTTTTCTGTCTTATTGCTCTCAATAACTGCTGCCTGGATAATCAATTTCAACTCAGCTTTATAATCCCAATCTTATTTAATTTTATTTTTTTTTATTTTTAAGTCAATTATCCCAGTACAGTTAATGCAGTTACCAGCGAGCCTTGATGATAGGCAAACGTACTTCCCACATGGCAGACCGCGCTGTCAAAATAGATAAAGCTCGAAGTAGGCTAACGTTAAAGTTAAAATCCTTCCCTGCGGCTCGTGTTCGTGCTATATGACTGTATGCCAGTCCTTCGCCTCGTGTTAACGTCGATTCGACAAGGGGTGGATAACTGCATACTGCCATCCCAACAGAATAGCGGGGGTGAAATTATAGAGAGCAAACAATGGATTGAGTATAGGGATACATTTCACATTAGCCAATTCAATATTATTTAATGCCCGTTTAAAGAACATACATTTCATTCTATTGATATTCTATAATATGATAGTAATAATGATAATGGAGTTTTTCGTTGGTAGAAATGATTGAAAATTGATTTTCAATAAAATATTTAAAAATTATAAGATAAAGCAAACATTCTCTGATAGTACGTCACGCAATCACCCTAATATCATCGTGGATTCGAGTAGTGGTTGGCTAGTTTACGGTACACCCTCAATGAACGAGGGCTGGTCTTTATGTCGGAGTAAAACCGGCAGGGTTGCGCTCGCATGCGCCAACCCTTTTATTACCGAGCCGGATGACTGTAACTATCTAACGTGACGACATTAGCGGAACCTCGTGCCTCATATATTATTACTCAATGCGGTAATACAGCAGCAGTAGCAATAGTAACAGCAGTAACAGTAGTAACGGCAACACCAACAGCTAAACTAAAACGTTAGAGAAAGATAAGCAACGACTGAGAAAGATATAAATGGTAAATGTGGATTATGGGACACCGGGGGTCGAGTATTCTCATTACCGTTCTGGTCATGCTGGTTTCTACGGCCCCCTCTTTCCACACACTAATGATATTCAACAGTAATGCAAATATTATAATTGAGGGCTATCATTTCGCCGGTCGATCAAGAAAAATGATTAAGTAAATAATTATCATAATTATCAATATTTGTTGGTATGCATGCATTGCATTCAAATGTGTAATATCAACTTTACTCAAAATGACAGCTGACAGTGGATAAAGTCATTAGATACTCAACGTACGTTAAAACTCTGAAAGCGGTTAAGGGTGTGCTTAAGACCCGTTGAATTGCCAGACTGCTGGTGCTCTGGTACTTAAAATTTTTGCAAGTACAGGGCATGAGGACTTTGGTGAACAGGAAAATGAGAGAGAGTGAGAGAGCAAGAACAAGAGTACACACGATTTATGCAGAATTTATTTATATGTGCAATGTCTGTTTAAACACACGACAGTAATATTCTTCAGTAAGGTTCTCACGGGTCATACAAGGCTAAGTCTGTGTACTCTTGCTATTAAACAGTAAGATTAAAGTTACAGATAGAGCTTAATAAGGCAAAATACTCTATATGCCGTATTTTTGTTGGCCTCGGGTTATGTGCCCGGAGATCACCAAACTCGATACATACTCGATAGTTAGATATAACAAATTTATTTACCACAAATTATTAAAAAAATGAATTTATTATCTTATTTTATCATTATTAATTATAATTAAAATAGATTAAAAAAATATGTGAGGTCGTACAAAGTCGTAAAAAAATAATTCAAGTGTCTGATGTGTATTAGAATATGAAAAGCTGGCACGTGAGGGGCGGCGACGAGCGCGATCCTCAGGATATAGGGGAGAGACGGGAGACCGGGGATAAAGTAGACGTGGTGTGGGTGGGGATTGTGGAGTGGAACAGAATGGAATGGAATAAAATAGAACAGAATGGAATGGAAGAGAGCAACGTGGCAGAACTACGAGGAGTATAGGAGTGTAGAAGTACCCATAGGTCAGAGACGAGAGCTCTGCGTTGAGTTGCTGCGGTGGCGGTGGCGATGGCGGTAGCAGAGCTGGCAGGGGTGCAACTACTTACCATACTCTCCCGGTATATACACACTAAAGTCCCCGTGGCAGCTCCTCGCAGCGTTGCTCTGAGCTTTGGATAGTAGTCGCTAACGCACGTTGCTTCTCGGTAGAACAAGTAAAGCAAAAATATACTCAGGAAAGAGTACAGAAACTGAGACGCTATTGGATTGTCTTCTGTCGTCTGTTCTGCTGTTGTATTGTTGGTTGGTTATTGTTTTTATTATTATTGTTGTTATATCTTCCTGCACGTGGTTTGTACTCGAAGAAATAGAATAAGAAGCAATTTATAACACGTGGAGACGGATATAATTCTCTCTTTGTCTACCTATGTATTACTTATTATACCTTTTGCGATCCTCAGTAGCTTTGTATCATCTTTGTTTCTGTCTTTGTTCAGTAGCACTCACTTGTGTGATCACGATCACACAAGAGTCTGAACGGAAGATAATCTAGAGGAGACAAGGTGGAAGTACGCTTAGAATATAAAAATAATAAGGAAAAACAATAATTTATATAAAGGCAGAAAGAAGTTGAGAACAAAGAGAACTGCAGAAAAAACTAGGTTGTGGTTTTAATGCTGAGAGTCGGATAAATAAAAGTAAAAATTAGCGAAAATTAAAGTAAACAAAGGGTAAATCTGGAAAAATAATTTCAATGAAAGGGATAGTAATTAACTTTGTGAGCAGCCTGAGGGTAAGAGTCCATTGAATTGAGTACACGGATAAGATAAAAGGGATGAAAACCCGGAATACATGTATGCTGGAAGAGTGGGCAGCATGAGCTTGACCAACGTCTGATGGAGATTTACCCAAGCAAAGTGCGCACCGTGCCGGGCTAGTATAAGTTATTTTGTGTGTGATATTAGTCACGTGGGTTTCGGCTTAGTGTCGCTCTGTCGGCAACAATTCGAACAAACTTACGAGTTCGTGGGAGATAGAGTGAGTGGGCAGAGAGCTGGAGGTGGGTCGCACACTATAAGGAGATTAAGACGCTTAACTTTTTTTTCTGCTCTTGGTAAGTTTTTTTTTTTTTTTTTTAATAAATATAAAATTAACTTTTTTTATTTAATTATTATTATCAACGAAACGCAGCTAAAAAGTGAATGATTTATTGAATATACATATTTTAGCAATGTATCGAAATAATAGATATAAGGCGGTGGTTTTCTCGCCGGTAATGCATTAAAATGCACTCACGAGACGACTTTGGCACAGACGCTAATTGACTGTACAACGAGATAACGCGGTGTGCTTTATCGTTGCCTCTATAACGAGAGCATGCAGGAATTTCGCTTCCTTTTTTTTATTTTAAATCTTTTTGTGTCAATGAAAACGGTCCATTAACTGGTGGTTTTTATACTCTTGTTCTCTGTAACTATACACACCCACACACGCACAGATTTATCCTCCACACTTTTTATTTCTCTACACTTATACTTACACTTACTCATAAATAATATTTTTAAACTAACGTGACCTTGCACGTATTTTATATTTTCATTCCCGACATTTGTCTCCCTACTTACAAAAACAAACAACGAACCTGAATAAATAAACACGCAAACAAATTTATCGTCAATTACATCGCGCAGTACTGCCAAGTTTTTTAAAATATTTTTGTTTAAGTTTTACTCTATAAATAAACATACATATTTAATGACGGCATATTGTTAGTTTTGTAAAATAAGTGAAGGAGAAAGTACTGTAATACTGTAAGAGAAAAAAAATAGAGTAGGCGACTCACGAAATCCAATTGACGCGTTGAATAACGGCTAACAAACCGCAGTTACATCATAAAAAGCATTGCAACGAGATGTGAATTAATTTAACCTCCCACTCCATCACACAAATACGTATATATATTTATATATATGTATGGATATATCTACACATACAGAGTATAAATGGACAGAGATCGCACACCCTTCGTAATTTGTATTTTTTATTTTACTTCAGTGCTCGTTCACTTCCCACTCGGTACGGTCCCAAAATTCAATAAAGTCAAACGAGGTCCTCTGCACCACAGTCTCTTTTATTTCCCTGTACTTGCGTCTATAAAACCCGCCGGCGTTTTCATCGGGGGAATATAAGGCTGTGGACTCCAACACGCCTGGAATCGTTCTAAAAACGGTGCATACATTAGCGGATAGATAGATAGACACACGAATACGAACAAAGGGATAGCCATGGAAGGAATAAGACGATTATGTCTCTAGATTACTTGGGGCTGTAGTTATTTTCATTTTCGCACGAATCAAGGGGTTCATTTGATCCTTTTCTTTATTTCCCAAAAATCAATACTATTCTTAAATTATCGCTGTCGCAAAAATATTTTGTTAACTCAAAATAATGTTAAAAAATTTCCGCAAGTTATTTTTCGAAATAAAAATAATCCAAGCGTTACGGTTTTTAAACATGATCGCAGTCGCTTAGATCGGCGTACTCTGCTTTGAATAATATTCAAAAAGCGACTAAAACGGAAGTACGCCCGTACGAAGTTGATAGCGATGATGGGTAGCTCGTAAATATTCAACGGTGTGAAAATCCTGTCGATCAAAAAAGAAAAAAAAACTTTGTATCGTCACCTACTCACCTGCTATCCTAAAATCTCTGTGCATCAGCCATCAGCAAAACAATCAAAAGCTCAAGCTGAGTATCAACAGCAATCGATTCGCAAAAGTTAAGTGGAGTAAATTTCATGAATTTCTCATCGTCATCACATCGGTTTTGTGTCTAGTCTGTCATGACACCCGTGGATGTCTGTGTTTTTGATGCGTATTAGTTCGTGACAGAATTCAAACAGAATGTGCAACATTGTTGCGATCTCTGCACAAATGTTACACAATAATTTGTCTCTACCACTAAGTTGACGTGGTTTGTGTATCCATACTCTCCTCTACACATCTCTGCAGTACCAGTGGCAACAACAATTCCCTTCAAACATTTCACTCTCTCATCTAATGTCTCTTCGGTTATACATTCGAGCTGGCATATCACACTTCAGCCTCGTTTCTATCTCTATGTACTCTAATACTGATACCCATACATATAATAGCTTGTATATATGTATATATATATATATATATATATATATATCCATAGTAGAGTGTTAGGAAAATGAACGTGGATGGACAAGGTTCGTTGACAGGACACAATATTGCAATAACTTCAATTACCGAGACACGACTGGCGACGGCGACGTCAACGACGCGTGTACGCTTGAAAAGCTTGAGGCTAACGCAAATACATTTATCCTGCTCATATTCTTCCATACTCTCTTTCTCTCCCTGTGTATCTATCCACATTCTTCATACATATATAACCAATATTCTAACCCTCTGACGAGAGCATTGAGGTTATTTTACACAGACATTGGTTCATTCATTCGTACCGCATTTGAAAATTTAAGTTTAATATATCTAGGCATGTGTGTGGGTAAGTTTGTGGTATATATGTATGAATTGGACAGACGAATTGGCTTTTGGGACATGTCAGCGCGATGCGATGCAACATGACGAGAGGGTGCCTTTTAAACAAGTGCTTCTTGATAAACCATTGACGCGCGAAACCACCCTCGAAAATTCGCCGACGCGCCTCGACGCCCTCCGGCCACTGCACAGCCAACCCCTGACAGAGTACAGTATAGTACTGCACAGTACGGAATAGTAGAGTTGTCGAGTGTGTTCAAGAGTCAAGGGTGATGTTAAAGACAACGCGTGATATGCGCAGGCTTTCAAGTCGCATCTCCTCACTTACTTTATTTAACTTTCAAAGCAAATTTTATACATCTTACTCTGCATTTGGGTCTTTGATGTAAATTTTCTTTTGTGTTGGACAATTATATAAATAATTTAAATGTTAAATGTTCTACTGCATGATTATTATAAAAAATTCATTTAATGGAAAAGCATTCATTTCAAGTTTTGAATAATTATGTGGAGCAATAAATGGTACAAAATCTCATACTATGAATGACATTGTAAATTAATATACTATTAATTATTGATAGTAAAAACTGGGCAAATTTAACTTAACTGACAAATTCTAAGGGATTTAATTATTTATTTTGGTATTATATTCAATAAATGTCATGACTGTTGGTAACATTTATGAATTAATTGTCTATCGAGAGTTAAATGAATGGTGTAAAGTAAAAGACATGAAATTAATATAATAATAATGATAATAATTTATAAAATAATATTCTGCGATATCAATTTATAGATTTATGGAGCCGTACGACTGCGCGATAGGATCTTCAGATCTTTATATTCCCAGTCGAAAAGATTTCACGGCCTCGATATGGTCCCGAGGGCACTCTACTCACGATCCCCGGGGGTGATCGCAACCCCTGCTCGCGCGCGACCCACTTGAAATTTCGCTCGGCTAGCGCTTTCGTTTCTTTTTTTTTACTTTATTTCACTCTCTCCTTTTTTTTATATATTTTTTTTTTAACATTTATTTGACAGCTGTCGGCCGCAATACGCACGTTTACTTACCCCGGTGGTCGACTCTCTGTCTTCGACTTTCCACAGGGGAGAAAAAAACTTACTCGCCCTTATTTCGCTCGGTGTCACTGAATTCGAAAAACACGTCATCAAGTTCAAGGCCTAAGGAATTAAAATTTTCCACTATTTAGTTCAAGCCATTAATTAAAAATACTATTACTAGGTCTATTATTATTTAAGGAAACATAATTGACCCAAGTAATCGTAAATTTCCTGTAATGAACTCTCACGGATTTAAAATTGTCAAGATTTAAATTATTGGCGTTATTACAAGTCTGCAACTTTGGTCCCTGAGTAATGCATAGAGACACAAAAAAAAAATGAAAACATGTAAGCTGTTACAAACAACTAATACTGAGAATCAATCGCGTTCGAGCCTGAGAACTTTGTCAATTAGCGGCAACAATTAGTCTTGCTGTATCAGCAATCGGTTGTTACGCTACGCGGCAGCGCCAAAGTGACAGATATACTCCAAGTAACTGGTCTCTGAATTATTATTATTTTTCTTAGTTTTTTTTCTTTAAAACTCGATGTATTTCAAGATATACCAATCGGTATCCTCGGTATGCTGAGAGAAGAAGAGCGTAGCTTTATATTGATCCGTTAATCCGGTGTGTTACATGTGCGAATAATGGAGATAATCGTTTCCTCGCGTTTTCTCTACTCGTCTCTCGCGCGACTCAACTCGATCTCTCGCGTGTCGAGAATATCGATAACTCAATTCTCAATTGCGGAGAGTTTCCACTATTTAGTTCTATACACTACACTTTATATATATGTATATATATATATACTGTGCACTAGTTATACCGTTAAAGTGACTTGATTGCGACATCACTGAATCAATCTTGTTTTCACACGCACACCTCGTCTACTTCATCACCAGTCCAATCAAATACTACATTTATCTACCATCGTTTAACATACATATATATACATAATAGATATGATAAATATGCAATAAATAATAACAACAATAAGCCTATAGAGTCAAAAAGTGAATCAGGCTGTCTATAACTATAACATCAACGACGAAATTAGGGATATAGGGACACTATTAATTTATGAGCTCAAATGTATATAATTTTTTGATATTATTTAAAAGTAGATTTAAAGTGGGCCTTAATATATATATATACACGTGATGGGGTGCGGTTAGTTCTTCCGGGGTAAGGAAAAAAGTGACGGGTTATATATATATTTGTATGAGTGAATGCCGGTATAAAATAAAAAAAATCTTAGCCGGACGAACCTTGCCAATTTTCGGGACGGTCGCAAGACGTAATGATGATATTTATCCCTAATGAAATTAGTCCTGCTTCTCTGAGCGCGTGGAATAGACGTCGTACCGTGAAATTACTATAATGGTTATGATGGGCCGCACAAAACTCAACCTTCAACCAAAAGACCAAAAAAAACGACGTAATAAAAATAAAAAATTTATATATAAAAAAATAAAAAATAAAATTATATCCGTACATGGCACAAGCTTCTATACTATATATATAATAACCAAAAACACCCACCTATTTTAAGATACTCACATACTGGCGTGTAACGAATGTTACACTTCTCTCATTTTGGATAAATTTCTTCGGGGCTCCTACTACTGCTCATAATAGTCCGAGGGCCTAAAACAACTACGTATACAGTTTCGAGGATTTTTAGCGGAGAATTCAAAATTACGGTCGTAAAAAAAGGGAACGCCGAGCACAAATTAGAAGGGGGATTTGGGAGGTGAATGAGGAAAAAGAGCCAAAGAAGGTACGACGGAGAGGAAGAAAAAGCCCCAGGGGGTGTCCCAAGTACTCGTGCATTGGCGATTAAGAGTCGACGGAATCGACCTTTGCCTTGAAACAGCGAATTTCGAGCGGATTAGAAGTGCGTCCAGGTTTTATTCTGGATTAGTGCCTCCTGGCACTAAGGCTGGTTTAGACTGGTACGTGTGGGGTATGCGAGGAGGGCCCGCAGCCGGGAGCAGCCAACGGGCTCGTTCCACTGGAAACAATTGCTGCCTCCGGGCATCATTTACATCATAAGCAATCATAATGATCGAATTTTCGGCGAACGAATGATGATCCACTGAGTGGAACGAGGGGGAGCCAATTCAGAAGTACCCACTTACTGGAACTGCTGCGTTTTTTGCAGAATATAATAAAGAAAGAATGAAGGAGACTCTTCTCGTCGTCCTCTAATACTACTCTCCTACACTCCAACGCCCTCTTACACGTTGTATACACACATATCGCTCGGGGCTACCTGCGCATACATGAGTTTACAACAACTGGCACCCGCTAGGACTAGAGCTCCTCCATTCGTCCTCTATATTCCTTCCTTTCTTCCTCATCCTGCCGCTGCTGATGCACACACGATGGATACCTTCTGCTCCGGCAAATCTTTTACCCAGAGCTAATCGTCCAAAAAGTGCCCTGAGCGTCCAATCGTTTGTCCTCGAGAGTCGCACCCTGACTTAACCTAGACAGAGGGTATACTCTCACTCGTTAACTCCATCTAGAATAAACCACTTTGCACTCGTCTATACCGAGAATTGAAAAATTATTTTTGACAGATTATCATCAGCATACGTGTGAAAAGATTTATAATACCTCTGTAGACATTCAAAGCCAACTTGTAAATAACTTTTTACGAATAAGGTCTTGGACGATTTTTAGAATTAGTCCGGATCGTTTTCAACAGCCTCAGGTTTTACTTGATTTCATTCTGTTGGTTTCTGCTCTGAAAGCATTATTTATTATTATATTTAACTTGTTTCAGATATTTTTGGACATCTCGAGAATCGAGTTTTGTTTTCAGTTTTGCTGGCGTCATTCCCTTTAGTTTTGTTTCGGTTTATTTTTTTCGTTAAACTCTCAGCTTGAACGACGACATCAGTATGCGGACCACGGAGCTCGATCCTACCCTCTGCTCCTCAGTCCTCCGTTCTCAGTCCTCCCTTTACTCTCTGCTGTACACACAGCTCTATGCTCTATACTCTACACTGTCTCGGTTCTCCGTACACTACTGTGTCCTTTCCTCTTGGCTGAACCTCTCTCGTCTCACCTACACGCCCGTGTGGAAACCCATAGGCATTTCCAGAGACAGGGACAGAGAGAGAGAGCATGAGCAAGAGTGTTTCCATCGTAATACCAAAACAGTATTGATTGCAAGCCTGCCTAGCTAAGCTTGTCGACCATCTCCACCCTATTGTCTTATTCACACACATATCTTTGAAACACCTACTTCCGATTTCGAATGCCATAACTGAGAATATTCTTCGTCCCATTTTTCACGAAACATTTATTGATCAATGATCTGCTTGGATAAAAAAATCACTGCCAATGCTAATAACAAAACAATGTTTCAAACAAAAATTTGATGATTCAGTAAATACTGGAGTTATTTATTTAATTTATAACAAGATATATATATATATAATAGTAATAATATTTGGCTGGTGAAGAACTGATTTTATCTTACACCTAGTTTATTCCAATTTTGCTGAAGCTTGAGGAGAAAAGCAATCTTGGCTTTCTTCGACATTTATTGAATTGATCGAAGTAGTTGAGGGTCGACATCCACGATACCAACAGAGACACTTGCCAGCAATACTCACACTTACACCCACTTTCTCTTTCTCTCTCATTCAATCGCTCTTTCTATTTAACTCGGAAGATCGTGTTGAAGGGTACGGTAACGAGGTAACAATGACCGTCTATAGGGTTGCCGAAGTAGAGAAGAGTAGACGGCACAACGGATGAGACGAGAACCGCAGACTTTGTCTAAACGAGATGAAGTTAGCCTATCGTACCACTAAATAATTAGACGGGTAATCGAGCTAGTTCAACATTTTCAAGGTATTATCTTTGTTACAGCCAAAATTACCCGACAGAAACTCTAGAACTGCTGGAAAACATGTATCCGTTTGTTTTTTTTTATCATAAACTACCAACGACTTTTTAGTGAGTTTTTTATTTGGCAAGTTAGTAACAAAGAGGTTCAAGTTGCAATAATAATCCAGTCAATTGGCTTGCAAAAAATGAATCCACTTGAATTTTTATTCTTTTTCATTGAACGCGATTGAACGATCGGCTAACAATGTGCTTCATATATGTATATATACTACTTATTATATCCTATAGTTTCCCATGAAAAAATGGTAAAAAGAAAAATCCGGCACGAGGTTTCGTGTGACTTCGGGGTCTCTTTGGGTGACATAATGAGGCGGATCGATTGCTATACGTATTACCATGACAATGCTGGACGCCCCTCGACGACGACGCGCTATGCCTAACACAATTGATGGACGACTGGAATTTCGTAGGAAAACGGGAAACGTGACTCGACGGGACGCGGCTCCAAGTGTGAGTGTGACTGCGACAACATACCTATAAAAAAAATCATATATATCTGTATACAGTTGTGCGAGGGGTGGCAAAAAAAGTCCAGATAAGTCAGTAAAACTGGCTTGGAAGAAAACACCGAGAGACAAAGTATATATATTTTGGGGCGCGTATGAAAGAGGGGTTGGCCGGCACACACCAAACGGCTTATTAGTCGGCAATGTGATCTATTTGCCCTGTACTCGCATAAAGAACCGACGATATTGTGCTACTATGTTACGAAGAAGGGCATTATTGCCCAACAGGGACCGCTGGTTAGCCCACACACGCAGAAACACACACTCACACGCAGATACACTAACTAGTTGGACTATATACGCCATCATATTTTCTACAAGCTACAATCTACTTGCTGCTGATAGTTATGACCCACCCGGAAACACCAGCGACCCCCGTGGCCCTTAAGCTAATGCACGGGTAATTTTTTCCTTCGCGATATTGCCCTATTATTATTATTACTACTACTATTATTATTTCTATTGGTGATAGATTTAACTTTGTCCCGTGGGAATAGGGACCAATTTATGAGGCGCAAAAGGAGGAAAAATAAAATAATAAGAAAGGAAAATAATTTTGGTTATGGAACAGTTATTGGCTATTGGCCAATGATTAACGGCTAATTCGATTTTCGGTTTCCATTGTTGGATTTCAGTGATTATTCTGGTATTTCAAGACATTCCGGGACTTGGAATTCGGGATAAGTCAATGGCAGAATCAACATCAACACCAACGGATCGCGCTGAATGTCTTGGACTCGAAAATTTACCTTGGAATTCATGACAAACCAAATGCGGTAGACAAATGTGTGTTGACATGGCCTTGATTCTCGACAATTGTTCGCCATAATCGGTTCACCTTGATGATGTGTTGGAGAAGCAATAAGCAATAAGAGAATGAGCATTGTTCCTTGCATAGATTCGGCTCATTGTCTGACTGTCGATAACTTCCGCTCGACACTGCCATCGCGACTCATCCACGCTTACAATGCTAGACGTTATATATGAAATCACGTCGACGCACTTATTCAGGCATTGACTGGTAGGTTACTTTGGAATTGTGATTGAGCAGGATACAATTTTCCTGGCGCATGCACTCAAGCATTATGATGATTGATGATGATGATGATGATGACGACGGTTGTTGTTTTGTTGTTTTCTTTTTTTTTCCGAAATAGTAATGAAAAAATTTTTTCAAAACAAATTTTGTTAGTAGGTAAGAGCTTTGAAGAAATAGATAGCAGAGTGGCTTGGTAATATACAATAGACAGAGTACTGAAAGAAGAGGAAGAATAAGAAAGAAAAGATGGAATAAAAGTTTAAGAATAAGGGCAAGGTGGCGGATCAGCTCAAAGGGAAACGAAGGAAACTGGATGAGAGACTTGGTGCAAAGCTCCTCGAAAAGACGCACGGGGAAAAGGAGAAGAGCTTGCGGCGGTCCTTGCCCCCGAGTACGTGCTTTGAGTGTAAAAGTTCCTTCAGTGTATGGAAGAAGAGAACATGGGGATGATACACCATCAAGGTCTCCGTCGATCGATACCCACTTTTAACTGAAATACGCTGCTGACCATGTTGCTGGTCATCATCCTAAAACGTTTTTATTTTTTATTTTCAGTCTACTTAAAATTACTGGTTGAATCTACTGAAGTTAACAATTTACAGTCACCCTAATCTATTTAGCGTCATCTTAAAAATGACACGTTTATATAACTTTGATGTATACACAGATATACAAAGTTCAAAAAGCATGAGCAAGTTTATGATTTTTATCTTCAACAACAATATTATCCGACCAAAAAAAAAAAAAAAGAAAAAAGTGTCACCCCAGATGATGTTGAGTAAAAGAGTACAATCTCAATTTTACTGTCTTTCACTGCTGGTTACGGAGGTGTCACCAGAGATCTATATCTACCCCCGTGGTAGAGTCCAGACGACTCTCGGAAGCGTGAAATGAAATTTGACAGATAGGAACGACTCTCGACTTTTCTCCCTAACATACACCATACTCTCCGACAAAATCCACTTCCACTTGGCACACACTTTTCATTTTTTATATTTTTATTTTTATCACACCGCTCATCCGAGCTCTAACTTTAAGATACAGAATTTCAGTTCAGACATTTTTTTAATATTTTTATTCTGTCAAGCCTCGGAAAATGGTAACTGACTGCCTCTAGCACCTTTTACATCACCCGAGGGCATCAACCATCCACCAATTCTTTCTTTTCCATCTCTGGGTTGTTTCCAACCAGCCAGCCACCCTCCACCTCATCCTATTCTCTCTTTTTCTCTCAACTATCCTCAACACCGATGTGTTACCATTACCCACACACACATACCTAGCAAAATTTTCTCTTGCACCCCATTTTATACAATTCTCTTTTATCTGTAACCTCTCCCTGCTGGCCCGTTGCTCATGTTCCCCCGGGGCACGGAGCCTTCTTAGTTCCAACCCAACACCTTTTTACAAAAACATAGCACGCCCTTCTGGCCCTGATACTCTAGTGCCTCACCCCCCCCCCCTCCCCCTTCATACATGCATATCATACACTACACCAATACATAAATTATCCGATAGTATGCATTCACCAAAAATATACTGACAGGCTTCCTCTGATAATCTTCTCACTCACTTATAGCCAGCCAGTGTTGTAGATTGTAGATGCAGCGAGTGGGTGACGGCACATTTGCCTAAGCACATCAAATGCTTCACTCAAGACCACTTGATTCTCGGTTCGCTAAGTAAGGCACTTGAGCTACTGGTACTTGTACATGCCCGCGAGTCTACAAGACCACTGACGATGGGAATGGGAAAACACGATGATGTAGATCTACCAGCCAGAGGCTATTCTTAATGTACTTTAATGGTTAAAGGCTGCATGGCAAATTTATAATACTAAATAATTATTATTATTGTCGTGGTGATAATAATAATAATGATAATGTATTCAGCTTTTTTTGAGAGATCTTATCAGTGTCATGAATGGCGAGGAGAAGTTGATCACACCTAAAATAACGTGTAGAAATTTAAGCCCCGAAATGAGGATCGAGATCGCCGGACCGCCAACGACAGCTGTCCGGATCGAAAACGAAATTATCTTCTCAAAGCACCGCTGATCTCTATTAAGATGTTATCGGCAACGTGATGCAAGTATCACACAAAATTGTCTGGCTCGCGATCTGGTGTTTAAGGCGCACAAGTACCCACGTACGTGGGGTGAAAGAAGCTCTGGTGGTCTTAATGACGGACGTGTGAACGACCGTCCGATTGCATCCTCTTCTATAAATTTAATCGTATTTCTAACAAACCTCCTATCGAGATTGGATCTTTTATGAGGGTTCCTAATGTACTCTCGATTCCTGTACGACAGTATTAGATGAAAACATTTTTCTTGACATATGTCTGCTTGGAATTTATCCTGATAAAATCTATTCCTTTCACTTTAGTTTATAAAACTTTTTTTGTGCCGTTGATAGAATAACCAGAGAAAATATTTCACCTGAAAACCAGCAATAATTTATAAAGTCCCTTACTTTATATACGAAAAAGAAAATAAAAAATATGCTATCGCTCTTTTTACTTTTTTGCAATTCCTTATTACTGTTCTCACCACCAAAAAAATACTTTAAACCTCAGCGGGCATGCGCTCAGTTCCTTAAACGGTGGAAACGACCGATATGACAACTGTAAAAAATAAAAAACTCGAATGCCGAAACATAAAATTGAAAAGTTTGACGTACGACAGTTTACGAGAGTTTTATAATCCCATAAACTACCGCGTTATTTCCCTCTTCTTATGTATGCCGCAGTGCTTCATTGCTCTTTTGATTTTGTAAACTTATTTTCATTCTTGTATCACACGTGATCCACCTCGCAAAAACACCATGCTCATCACATAACTTTATATAGCCCCCACACTATTTATTTAAAAAAAACAAATAATTATTATTCCCAACTCAGTGTTTTAAACGAGTCCCGACATTTAAGTTTTACGATTTTAATTCCTTTTTTTATTCTACGCCCGGAAACCGCATATTAATTTTTTTTTAGTCATTATCTCGTTTCGCCAAAAAAACTACAGTTTACATTTAAAGAATAGTTTCCCAGCAATAAAGACCGAGTGAAAAAAATAATTATACCGAAGGTGAGCACAAAATTAAATCACTAACTAGTTGTAGTTATTGCAAGACATCTCACAGCTTAGTTTTTTTTTAAACTATAGTTAAAATTAAAAATAAAAATAAATTACAGGAACGTAATTCACGATGCATCATTTATGAGATAGACGGTTGATAAAAACCGCCTGAGTCCTTCGGTTAAGGCGTAATTAGTGGGTAAACATACACAAGGCGCGGCCACAATAAATGCCTGCTAAGAATCTCGTAAGTTACTCTTATTGTTAATTTACTGCAAACGACTTAAAAATAAATGAACAAAAAAAAATTTGTCTGACCAGTTTGTTAACTTGCCAGCCAAATTATAACCAAAGGATAAAAATAATATTTCGGTTTTAAATAAGTCATCAAGCGTCAAGACAAACCCTCGTTAATTATCATCGGATATTTTTTTTGCAAGTGTAACCCCATTTTCATGTCTCTATATATATATTTATACATGAGAGAAGGGGTTAGAAATGAAGTTGGACTTGGTAATGAAGCGTCTGGTTCTCCCTCCCGGCTAAACAAGTCGTCACCCTCAACTCCTTTACTCCCAGCAGCAATACGGAGCTTATTCTCATTGCTTTGGATATATTTTATAGCTCTCTGGCAGTAAGAGCAGAGTATTATCACCCTCAACTCCACCCACAGAAAGCATCCGCGCGGCGGACCATCGCGTAAAACCCCGCGAGAATCTCATGGCATTTCTCCTTCGAATCAACCCTTCTTCCTCACGCCTGTACATAGACATGGATATAAACATGTATATTTATATAGCTGCAGATATATACTGTGGTGATTTAGCACCCTCAAGAGCTACAGTGGCGCTCAACGAGGCGTGCTACTGTGCACGAGTTCACACGAAAATAAAAGGGTTAACATTAAATAATACATCGGCTATTAGAAAAATAACTGTCTGTATTAAACCAATCAGCTGTTGAGTATTTTATTTATGCTATCTTCATGATGATTAAGTAAAAATAACAATCGAGCTGTTATTGACTGTATTTGTTTATCGATATTAATTGCGCGATTAATAATACTTGATAGCAGGCATTGTAAGGGATGTTAAGCTAATTGAGAACCATGAGCATTCTGATGGTACGAGCTTAAAACTATAACGTGCCCTAATCCCAGCAATATATATATCATGCTGTCTTGTGGGTTTCATCGCTCACGCAGAACCGTCCTCGTCCCTATTTAGAGGATCATATATATTAAAGCATTCTCATCGGCAGATCAACCCCTTGCCGAATAACTACTCGTCTTCAGCCCTCGCTGATGCTCCCTCGGAAAGCTGAATTATCGGCATATCTTTAACCGTTTCTCCTAAACCTCTTTCATCAGCCGGACGGCAACGAGCAGTCGTATTATCATAAGTACATCGTCAGTATCATCATCAATTTGAAATAATCCATTGGTAATAATTCATAACTGACAACTGACAACTGACAATTGAGAATTCGCGTGTTCATACACAATAATAAAATAATAATATTATCATGAGAATAAAATAAATTTAGTCGGAGGTTCTTAGCATCAGCGTGATCTGGCAATGAAACAGACGACAAGAAGCTAAGTGCGAGGTCAGGCAGACTGCTAAGAGCAGAGTTTGAGGTGAGAACCATCGTCTTACACGCGCGGCAACCATCGGCATCTGTTCGCGAAGGAATTACGAGGTAACTTTGTCTCCTAAGATAACGCGACAGTTCTCTGTAGCTGAGAGGTGAGCACACAAGGATGTGCCTCGGTGGGTTGGTTCGTTGATGTATGTGTGTGTGTGTGTGTGTGTGGGTGTATGTCGAGCTGCTATGACTACGAGGTGTGGCAGCATCAGAGGAGTCAGAGGAGACAGAGGAGTGTGTATGATGGGTGAGACTCTGCTCGAGTTTCCATTGGGGTGGTTCTTGCGATATAAGCTCTCATTCTCTCTGTCTCTTGTAGAGTATTCTCCGTCTATCTGGCTCCAATTCCCGCGTCTACTCCACGCTCTGCACTCATGCACACACAGATCCACTATACTATTTCTCGCTTACTCGTATGGGATCGAGCATCTCTCTGCAGAGTTTACTCCTTTACACATGCTAGACTCCTCTGTAGCAGTCAGTATCCACCCTCGATGTATCAACCCCCTTGCCTCGCAGCCCGGTAGACCCCAGCGAGACATACAGCATACCCACTATCACCCACAGATAGTGGTTCGGTCTCTCTGTGCTATGGGGTGTCGCGGGCTCATACATATTCAGCGGATGCATCACCCGACCTCCAACATGTATCTCGACCGGTCATCTATTGACCCGACGAGCACGTTTAGCTTCCTATCACACTACGGACGATTGTTTTCCCGTGCTCCGAATAGAACTCGAATTACAGGCCAGTTTTCGAGTCCGATTGATGTTTAGGCGTTTTATCAAAACCCGAAAGCGCCGTTGGGACCTCGAACGAGCCGTCAGTAACTTTGCTTTCCAACTACCCCTTCTATCCCACTCCCATCCACCCACATATACGTACAGTTATATCTATATATATATGTAATATGTATAGACAGTGTTGTTATATGATTTTTCACAACATTTTTATTTTTATTCCGTTCGTTAAGTCTTGCTGTTAACACTTTACAGGGTTATTATTTTTTCGCACAGTTACTTCACTGAAATTGAAATGAATTTTCTAAATAAAATAATTTGAAACGAAGCAGACGGTGAAAAATAAATAAAAACAAGAGCCTTTAATGGGTAAAAGATAGAGACAGCAGCGTATTACAACTATCAAAAAGCAATTTACTCTCAGAAGGTATTGAAAGTCTGATCGTTTTTCATTTCTTTCACGGCCGACTGGCCTCCACTAATGAAGAATTAAATGCTGCTCCAGACTCGTTAGACTCCAAGTTAACCCAACTACTCGCGTCGGCTCGGGGTCGATGCCTGCGGCTGTGCTCGGGGCTTTTCACTTAATTACCACTAACACTCGAAGAAAAACCTCCAGATACCAGCTATCAATTCATTCATTTTTGTCTCCTAACCTTAATTAAAACCCTTCCCATACTTCTGTACCTCCAAAAATTAAACTGTTCCAACTGTTTAATTATGAAAACACCTTCGAAATATTAAAAATTAGTAATTACGACAGTAGCTTCAAAGGATTTGGTGTGTAACATTTACATTACAATTAGCAGAGTCTACAGAAATGACACGTAAATGATATAAATATGGCTGCATACCTGACAGCGGGATATACGAAATATTGTGTCGCGTCTCGCTCTTACAACTCTTCGGACAGATTAATACATATATGTATGTATGTATTATATATAAAATATGTTAAATGTGCATTCAGTGTGCGGGGATATAGCAGAACAGATATAGGCAAGCTGGCCGGTGCAGTGGCCGCGTGGACCGGCTCTGCATAATTTAGCATAAATAATAAATAATATTGTGAACACGTGCCGACGTTTGAAGCATCGTGCGTCACTAATAGCTTCGCCGATACATATATACCTGAACATCACACATATTATGCATACTTAAGGCTGTTATATTTAATTTTCATTTTTATTGTTGCTGTTGTTAGTTTTTAAATTTCTAAAACTTATCATCAACATGTCAATAACTATTTCACCCAATACAAAATACATTATAATCATAAATAATATTATAACTATAGCCATAACACACTTAATTATATATACAGGACGTCATAAAAAATATACCGACGACCCCATTCCTGAACTTTTGGGTTCCACTCAACACAAGTGTCTCCGTATCCGGTATTTGACTTTGTTTTATTTTTTTTCACACAGCCTGAATCACCCGATTAATTCAATTATTTTATATTCAACGGCTCAATTCAACAGTCATTCTATTCAATTGATTTTTATATCGATATCTATAGATATATGTATATATATATATTTAGTATGTAAGTATAAATATATTAAATTGAATGCATTTATTGAAGATGCTAACGAAGATGAATCAACAGACTGGCACTTGGCCAGTATCCCGATGCCGATTTGCGCTTCAACGAGTTTCGTGGCACTAATGACTAATGAGAGTCACGAGAATATCAAACGTGCGTTGCATTAACAATACACATCGCATCACTCTAATGAATTATAACTAAAACAAATAAAAACTTTTGTTCGTTGGATAATTTTCTCGCGACGTTTAATGGAGGTTCCGAAGCTATAGAATTAAATTAAATGAAAGAAAAATATTTTTGAATAAAGAAGAAACAAGTGGTGTGAGTCGAAACGATCTTGATTCAGCAGCTTATTCTCTTATTTTGTCAACCTTTTATCCAAATTTTTTTTGGTCCTTCGCTTCGAAGGTGGTAATTACTAATGAGGAAAGGCCAGTAGTCCGGTTTGCTATTGGTCGGTTGTCTTATTCGCGTGTAACCGAGTGGATGATGTTAATCTTGTCGCGGTCCACGGTTACTCGGAAGAGTAACGAACAAGATGAGTAAGAAGGCGAAGAGGAAGAGGAAGAAGAAGAAGAAGGAGAAGTAGAAGAAGGCTGCGTGTTTTGTGACCATCCTCTAGACACTGGAGGAATATAACTGAAGAACTGAGCTGCTGCAGAGGTACGAGTCCAGAGGAAGACTATATAAATGAAAGGAGAGTTTTGTTGAGCCCGCCAGTGCGAAAAGGAGCCACCCAAACAGCTTTCGTCTCCTAATACCTTTTATCACGAATTAAGATGTTGTCGGGCTATGATGAAGACTTTGTATTCTTATTCTTAAATTTCTTTATTTTTTTTTTCAGTCTGTTATTTATTTATTTATTTATTTTGATTTTGATTTTTATTTTTTTTTATTGTTAGACTGTCTACTGCGGTATAATAACGTGCAACGCATTAATTTCCATGGGGATTGTGATATCGTTTTTTTATTTTTTTTATTTTACAGGCATTTGAATATTGTGAAAACGATCGGCTGTGAATATTTATGAAGGACGTGTGGGAGATAAGGAAATAAGGCGTCATCGAAAATTGGACCTCGTATGTTATATGTCATGAGTAAATGAATTTAGTGTATCAGTTCTAAAACTAATTAAATAACTGATTAATAAAATCTTTTTATTGAAATGAAGCTACAAAACTCCTACACTGTAAAAAATCACGGGGGTAAGTCCAAGCGGTGTAGGTCCCAGCAATCGGGATCGCATTGAATCGCATTCAGTTTTCTATCCGATTCAATAGGATTCAATCCTATTTTTGGAATGGCTGTCTTGTCAATCCGTATCAATGCGATTCAATGCGACACGTTCATATAGGGTACATAGGAAAATTTTTTTACCAATTAACCCGAAATTCTTGATTACCGATAGCCGAAAATTAAAAATTTCAATACGACTATCTATGACTTGAAAATAATTAAGAGAAAAAAAATTATTTAATACACTGTGTAAATAGAAAACATCTAGTAAAATTATAGCTTTTGCAATCATTTTAATGATATCGAATTTTTTTAGTAAAATAATCCACTAAAAACAAAAATTGAATCACTGTGAAAGTAATTAATTTTAAAGGCATGCATTTATTTATCCAAGAAATACAAACTATTAAACTTTGTTAAAATATTAACATTATAAATGTCAGATAGACAAAGCAAACTAATTTGAAACGAATTTCGTTAGCATAAAATTATATAAAAAAAAAGTACTTCAAGTAAAATTATTATTTTTTGGAGTAAATACTAGCAAACGTATAATACACTGGTCCCAAAAATTAAGTGATAGAAAAAAAGTTGGAAATTTTTGGGTGATTTTCAACATGCTGTAGCTCGGTGAAAAATGGTCGTAGAAAAAAAAGCACACTGCAACCTCAAGTTTCAAGATTTCAGATCTGGACCTTAAATTTTTTTATCATGCACGGTTCTGAAGTAATCCCGGGTCAAAAAATTAGATCTGTTTTAAAATAAATGATAAATTCAAATATTTTTCTTTAATTCAAGTTTATAAATCGTATTTATTTTATATAGGAATTTAATCTGTTTTTGTCCGTACTAGTCATTATCCAGGACAAAATCAGACTTATTTTCGTATGATATTTAGTCTGTTTTAAATCTGGTTTAGACTAAAAACAGACTTGTTTATTATAATTATTGTTCTGTGTTCAATTGTTTTTAAGGACAAAAACAGACTTTATTTGCTATAATTTTTAGTTTGTGTTCAATTGTTTTCTAGGACAAAAACAGACTTTATTTGCTATAAATTTTAGTCTATATTCAATTGTTTATTAGGACAAAAACAGGACTTTTTATAAATATAAATAATAATAATAATCTAGATTTATTAATTTATTTCAATCTTCTTGGTATTTGAAACATGCTAATGCGCTTCTGAAATAAGATGTCACAAGGAGAAAAATGTTGGCTCGAAACCTACCAATTTTTACAATGCTGTCGAACAAACTTAAAACAGGAAGTGAATAAGCATCCAAAGAATAATTGTGCTCTTATAAAAAATGATTATGCTGTATCACAATACTTATTACGCCCGAGAAACTTATCGATAAGCTTTAATATCAATTACTTTTATACCTTACAATAATTTGGATGCATCATAATAAGTTTTTATAAGAGTATATAGTAATTTTTAGGATGCTTTACTTTCTGTTTCAAGTTTGGTCGACAGCATTGTAAAAATTGGTAGATTGCGGGCCAAAATTTTTCTCCGCGGCACATGAATTTTGATGTTTTGTAATGCCAACATATTCTAGATTATTTCCAGTAAATAAGAAAAATTTCTTGACATTTTAAGAGTTGTTTTATGACTTTTATTCACTGCTCTAAATATTCAGTCAAGACAACTAAAAATTAAGCTGTCAAATTATCATTAACTGCCGACATTTTTAAACAAAAGATACTAAATAAATAGTAAACAAAACATAATCAATTCTGCAACTTAATATTTTTTTTATAAACATTGCCTATGAATAAAAATTTTATAAGTCCATGATTTAATCTAGTTTTGTCCTTGTAAATTTTCATAACTAAAATTTTTTAAAGTCCAAGAATTAATCTAGTTTGGTCTGCCCGTAACGCAATTGTTTTTTAAAATAACAGGTCGAAAACAGCTTAAAATTTTTGTAAAAGATCACAAACAGATCAAATAGTCCAACTAGACTAAAATCAGATTAAATTTTTCGGTCTGAGTAGATCAAAAACAGTACAAAATTTTTATAGAAGTTCAACAACAGGCGATAAGTTCAAATACAGATCATTCAGACTTAAAACAGATCAAATATGTTTTAATCAGTAGATCAAAAACAGTACAAAATTTTTATAGAAGTTCAATAACAGACTAATTAGTCCAAATACAGTCTAGTTAGACTAAAATCAGATCAAATTTTTCGACCCGGGATATTAAGAAAACCGACGACAAAAATATTTTCAAAATTTTTGCTCGTCTTTCAACAAGTCCATGTGCTTCAATAAATTTTTTTAGATAATCTGACTTCATGATCCTTCACTGAAAAAAAAAAATACTGTTTTCAAGTATCTGCGTGCTTGAATCGTACCGAGTAAATATTTGTTTAATTATAGTAAAAATATACTCCAACCAAGTAATATTTTCTTGATTTAAGAATTTTTATACTTATTTTAAGAAAATATTCTTGGTTGAAGTACATTATTACTAAGATTAAACAATTAATTTTCTCGGTACGATTCAAGCACGCAGATACTTGAAAACAGTATTTTTTTTTCTCAGTGTTTTAGGAAATGTTATGCCCTTTAATTTAGCGGCCTCAAAAAGTCTCTACGACGATTTAGTATCGAGTTATCATTGATCAAAGCGAACAAGTCCATTTGGGCTTCGATAATCAATAACTCCGGACGTATTGGTCGTACAGAAAATGAAAGTAGGGTTTTGAAAATTGGAAAACATTCTCTATGAGACGAAATTAGTGGCTTTTGACAGAAAAAAATTTTTTTTAAGCGATAATGTTTTCTAAAAAACAAGTCAAAATTCCAATATTTAAAGATATTCGGAAATCTTGCTATAACTTTGGACATAACGGATGAACAAAGGATATTGTCGTTTTTTTTCAACCTCCAAGTATCCTGAAAAAACCGTAAAAATTTCGAGGCGCAGCGATTTTCGAACTTTTCGAATAATTTGTAAATTTGAATTATTCTATTCGACTTTCGAATCGAATAGTACTATTCGATTCGATTCGAACGATATTCGCATACCCCTAATCAAAAGCCACTAATATCGTCTCATAGAGAATGTTTTCCAATTCTCTAAACCCTACTTTCATTCTCTGTACGACCAATACGTCCGGAGTTATTGATTATCGAAGCCCAAATGGACTTTTTTGCTTTGATCAATGATAACTTGGCGCGAAATCGTCGTAGAGACTTTTTGAGGCCGCCAAATTAAAGGGCATGAAATTTCCTAAGAGTCGTAAGGTCAGATTATTCAAAAAAATTTATTGAAGCCCATAGACTTGTTGAAAGACGAGCAAAAATTAAAAAAATTTTTTTTTCGTCGGATTTCTTGAGATTACTCCAGTACCGTGCATGATAAAAAAAATTTGAGGTCCAGATCTGAAAACTAGAAACATGAGGCTACAATTTGCTTTTTTTCTACGACCATTTTTTACCGACTTACAGCATGTTGAAAATCACCCAAAAATTACCAATTTTTTCTATCCTTTAATTTTTCGGATCAGTGTGTTATATATTTTTTTTTACAATTATAAAAAATCATAATTACAAATGTAACAAATTTACAATAATATGTCTAATGCTTTTAACAAATTTTAATATTTTTAAAATTGTCTTCTCTAAAATTACGCGGTTAAGTGTAATTAAAAAATTACCAAGCGATAAATGAATATTTATTTTAATCAAGTTATTGTAAAAAATTTATTTTTTACTTGTAATCTAATATTTTTTTTTAATTACCGCAAAATAATCGTTGGATTGACGATATAATTTAATTTTTTTATAAAACTTAAATGATAACAGTTATTATTTTTCATTTTATGAGAAGCTTTTTCTTTATATAAATGACCGCGATAATTAATTAGTAGTTCGATTTGATATTTCATTTCAATTATTACTACTTTAACGGCTCATGGTACACAGGAATCTTAGTTGGTTATTAAGTTGACCTCTAAGCTGCATGATCTACAGGGCTTTAAAAATCCTATACGATTTAATACTTTCCAACGCGATACACTGAGTTTCAAAAATAGTATTGAATCGCATTGAATCGCATTGCCTTCCAATGCGATTCCAATTGCTGGGGTGTTAAAATCAGCGGTGTTAAATTTCAACACCGAAAGCGGTGTAAAAATAACGCCGCCGCCGGTGTAAATATTCTAGACCGATGTTAAAATATTTTACTTTGTGAATATTTTTACTTACTCGATCACTATACTTGTTAATAGATCATATTTTTTATTAATTTTCATTAAAAAACTAGCATTTTTTGTGTTTTATAATCTTTAAAGTTGATTCTCCAAGCAGACGCAGTTTACCCCGCTTCTACACCGGTTACTCTGCTTTTACACCGATATTACTCCGCTTTTACACCGGTTTTACTCCGTTTTTACACCGGTTACCCCACTTTAACACCAGTATTTTTAACACCGGTGAATTACTCCTCCTACACCGGTGTAATTTCATTTTTACACCGGGCGGAGTTAAAATGAGTCCATTTTTAACACCGCTCTTTTTACAGTGTAGAAGAGTCACTTTTGTGAACAGTTTCCGGTGTTGAAATTTGCTACTGTTTAAATACTCTTTCAGATTTTATTGGTTTTATGATAGTTTAGCTAAAGATGTTCGAGGTTTACAGTTCGCGATCGTCGTCAGATCCATCACCACTGCCATGACCACTGGCAAGATCATCATTATCATAATAAGCATAAACATCACCACCATCATCATCTGGCAAAAATATATAAAATTTAGACTGTATTTTAATTTATAAATGTTTAATACTAATAAGTATTGAAGGTACTCGTAGAATTATTTGATAAATAATACTCAACATTCAGTCTAAAACTTACCATTAGTCGTAGATGGAGTAAATGGAGTCACAGATGTAATACGAAAGGTAGCTATTTTTGGAGAAATAGTAGTTTCAGTCAAAGAATTTGAAGTGCTTATAGTTGAAGTAGTAGTAATTCTTCTATTCATTAAACAATTGTAGAGCCAATCTTTTAGTATAAATCCCTAGTTCAGAAATTATTATTATTTAAATAAAACCAAAAAACACTATATTTTTAAAAAATTTTACTTACTTCGGACTCATTTTTCAATGGTAGTATTATTGAAATAATTGAAATCATAAAGAAACTGCAGTATTTCATTTAAAATTTTTTTTAAGTTTAAATAGGTGCACTCAAATGAATTATACCGTCGAATGCACATAATGTATCCCGAGTAACTTATAAACACGACAGCTAATCAAGAACGTGATACAACAATAATTTAGCATTTAACATTTGATAAAATTCTTTTCATTGTTCCGTGTAAACTCGACTCAATTTATCATTACAATTGATTGTGTCGAAGCATATTCGAAAGATTGATCACATAATTTAATATTTTTTTACGCCTATCACTTTTAAAACACAACAATGACCTTTTTCTCGTCACGATACTGATAATTTAATCCAGATATTATCAAATTTTAAATCTCATGCTTATAAAAATCATCATTACTATGATAAAATTCTAGAATGAATAAAGAAAAAGGTGTAGCAATAAATATTTATTTTTTCTAAACATCACCTACTACTGCACTGTAAGAAGAGCGGTGTTAAAATACACGCAGAGAATTTTTGAGTAAAAATTACCCATAAAATTTATGATACTGAATTTAGCAAACGTCCATTAGTTTTTGAATTGAAAAAAAATGATAAATTATAGAAATAAAATTATTTCAAAAAATTGCACCTGTAGTTTTTTAAATTTTCTACATGTGCATATTTTTAGTTTTTTATTTTTTGCTTCTGATTAGGTGAAAAAAAAAATTCAAAAATTTTAAATTGTCTGCTAACTTCAGTATCATTAAAATTTGGTACTGTAAGGACATCTAGGCAGTAATTAAATTTTTACTGTTAGTAGAAATTATGCTTTATTTACATGAAATTGAATAGTGTATTTTACAATGTGCTCGAGAAAAATTTAGATATTTACCGTATGGCCTCACAATATCAAACTTTTTGGGTAATTTTTACTAAAAATTTCTCTGCGTAAAATAACACCGGTGTAGGTGGTGTAAGTTGGCGGTGTAAAATCGATGTAAAAAAAAAAATTTCACGAATGGAAGTTAGAAAAAAAACCTATTACGTATAAAAAAATAAAAAAATTTAATGAATATTATCCACACGAAAATAAAGAATAGTCGCTGCAACAGAAATAGATTCTGTAGCATAAGTTTGTTACTGCAACAGTTCTTTTTTCCGTGTAGGGAAAATTTCAATTTTGCTGTATACTTATTTAGATAATTATTTATGTTATTCATAATTTATTTAGCAATTACACAATTCTGCGCCCACTATATTAACGACCAATTAAATTAATTACTAAAAACACTATTTAACTGTAGTGATCAAGTAAGTGAAAATATTCACAAAATAAAATATTTTTACACCGGGTAAGAATATTTACACCAGCGGTCATGTTCTTTTAACACTCCTTACGGTGTTGAAAGTTAACACCGGAAACTTTAAAACCTACACCACCAGGCCTTATTCATGTATTTTTTTACAGTGTATATATTTTAAATTATAATTAGCATTGAGCTAGTAGCCTAATGTCTCTTTTAGGCAATTAAGGAGTCGCATTTCTCATGGAGGTGCATCAGTGTAATCGAATCCCGCGGCACCTTCTACGAACGGGTTTATCAATGCATATTGGAAACAAGTTAGTCATTGAGACTTGTCGATTTAAAAACCAAATAAATAAATAAATAAAAAAACATTTTTTTATCAGCAACCGCCTGAATGTATTTATTTTTCATAGGTTTTATTTTAGCCATTCTATACCAGAATACTTTTTTATCTTGCATCCTCTGTGTGTCCTCTTTCGCCAGTCGACAGTCTCGGTTACAGGGTCCTTTTCGTGGATCCCGGTTGATGGCAACAAGGGCACACACGAATGCACACACTACATATCCACTTGGGCCCTGAAATATGCCGCGCGTTGTGAGTTAGTTTAATATGCAAATCGGCAAAGATAACGGGCTCGATCCGTGAAGAGTGGAGACGACTAAGTCGTGATTCCAGTAGCCGTGTCTCTACTGCTTCTCACTCTCCTTCCCTCCCTGGTGTGTCTCCATGCCACACGATCCTGTGGCTTTAAGACAGATGAGAATAAGAATAAAAATAAAAATAAGAATATAAACGAATGAAAGAGAGTAAGAGAGTGAGAAAAAAAAGAGTTGATCGCGTTTCTTCCATGCCGCCAGTCCAGCTAACCAGCACGAACCAAGGAGACACTTTCTGCTCAGCTCATCTACTTCTGCTCCTGCTCCTGCTCCTGAGCTTCCCTTGAGTGAATTGAGAGATAACAGCCTACATTTATAATTCCAAGCATTCTTTTTTTTTCTTATTTTTTTGGAGAATTTTATAAATTAAAAACGAATAAAATTTTTTACATTTCAAACATTCGCTTTTAAACGTTATGTAAAACATTTTTGAAATATTATTGTCATTAATCATCGGCAAAAAAATTTATTTAAAACTATAAATTTAACAAATTCTTATTAAAAATAAAATGTTTACAGTCGAATAAACGGAGGACAAAAAAATATATTTCCATTGATAAGAAGAGTAAATCTGAATGTACTGATAATTTATGTATCAACTTAAGGCAATGGGGCCTACAACTAATGGCTCCTGGTGTTTCGTCGAATAATCTCGCTCGTGCTGGTCTCAATATCCTTGAAAGGTTAATCCTGTAATGGTCGCTCCAAGAGATGCGAGAGAGCGTGTCGTGCGAAGGTGTATCTCTTCTCCATTTCTCGGCGTCTACCCCCTCCCCCTACTCCTTGCTCTCCTTTCGCTTCAACTTGAGCTCATTCGAATCTCAAGACTCTTTAGATCCTCCAAGTTTGCTCTGCAAGCTGCAAGCGTGATCAACACTGCGCTAAACTAAGTATAGGTGTCAAAGTTGCCCCGTCACCGTGATCTACCTTCAGTATTAGCTCCATCCCTGTCGTCTCATCAGAGGAATCCTATTCGCAGCCTCAGTGTAATCAGATTATTTTCTAGGTTTAAGAACATGTGAGAAACAGTTACATACTGAGCATGCGCTATCTGTAGTACGTATCCATAATATATGTGTCTGCATATATACGTATATATGTTAGAGGGTTAGTAGCTAAGGTATAAGCGCTTCATTAGGCCGCGAGAGCTCCCTAATTACATACGGTCTCATTAGCAACTCCTTGTTCACCACGATTCCCCCATCAACATCCTCCAACTCATCTTGCTCGCAACCTCAACCACCTACCTCAACTACCACTATCTTTACTGGCTTCCTATCCTTCATAATACTTGCCACAACAAATCCATAACGTCCTCGTCTTAACCGCAACACACTATCTTTTACTTTCCAGCTTGAGGAAACTACTAAAGACTTTTCAGGCTGATGGTGTTGGCGAACCGCAACATTCTCTCCTCAACTAAACGCCAATGATACTTAAATCTTACCTGCAACCTGCAATATGTATAAACTTATATACATATATAAATATATAATATGAGTATAACTATAAATACAACTGATAAAACACGAATTTGCTTTTAAAACTTAGTACGACTTGGAAATATATTTTGACATTTTTGTTGATGTTTATTGACACTTGAGCATCGACGACAGGTTTTCACATTTAAATGACCGCGCTAAATTATACTGTAACTTTTACATAATTATTATTCACGTGTCACTTATTATTATTGCTGATTTAATTGAAGATGAGTTTGCTGTCCAAAGCAAATTCTCATCGATTACCAGGACACATTTCACTTATTTTCAAAAGTTATCGTCAGACAAATTTTATCGTTCAAATACTCAAACTTGATGTGAAAATTAATTTAGCATAATAACTATAAATAATACTTTGAAAATACTAAATAAATGTGTGAAGTCGAATAAATATTTAATGACTTAAAGGCGCTAGTAGGATATCGATGACACGTGGAATTGACGAGACGAGAGTTTGGTGGACTAAATAAAATAAGAGCTTCCAACACCAGGGTCTATACAACTGTCTCATTAGTTATGCATTTAAAACGCCTACCCAGCAACCGCTAGTCCAAACTAGCTAACGAACCCTTTTCTTCCATCCGAATACCGCCGGAGAAAGTCCTCCGCCCTTTATCAGATAACCAATGGCGCCTTTACTTGTTCACTTATTCTCTTCTTCGTCCACGAGTCTGTAGTATATGAACCCTGCACCGCACTCTCGGTTGACTAAAAGGGGTGAATGTCGTGTCAACTCCCCCAGGCGACGATATTCCACCCTCTTGCCAGATGAACGACAACGACGACGTTTACTTCTTTCCAAGTCCCTCAAGGCCTCGTTAAAATCATCTAGCACGTCACTAGAACCTCTGCACTAAATCTATTAACCGTTTATCATTTTAAATGCTTCACTAATTTTTGCAGCATTTATTTATTTCTATTTAGGTGAAGCCTACAATCCGAACATCCCTTAACGACCTGACTTTGTAACAGCAAGCTACTGAATCCTCAATTCTACGACGCGACGTTTCGATCCGAGGAATTCGATCGAATATCGCAGATACCTCATCAACATAAACGTTTTTTACGCGGCAGCCTCACCAAACATATCTTTCTCAACCGAGTTTGCCGTTTTCTTTGATCATCTACCAGCTATAGTCTCAATCTCAACATTCGCCAGTCCCGAATAATGGCGAGGGAGGAGATGGAAGAAGAGTATAGGGCACCTGGTCCTGGTCTGCTTTGAAGCAGGCACCAACTCGGTTACGTTAAACTTTAACTGATTGATGTCTGTCTTGTGGTGGGTTGTCGCAGTTCTTCAAGCGTTATTTTGGGCCCGCTTTCTGAGCACGGGGTTGATTCGCCGCCGGAAGCGGTTCATCACGTCATCACGTGACTGACTCGCTGAACGAACTGGCCTTTGTTCCCTGCGATCGTTAGTCTGTCAATATGCTCAAACGCTCCGTCCATTCTCATACTTTTTTAAGGCTTTGCTTCATACTCGTACTTAGACAATGCGTCTATTGTTTTTTCCACGCCTCTAAAACCAGATCCCAAAATCTCAAAATCTTCGGGTCTCAGTTTTTAAGTCTAGCGTAATGCTGACATTTCAGCAATAAATAGAAATTAAATACATTGAAGTAATATATGTGCTCAAATATTTCTACTTCTCAAAAAATGTACCAGGGGTTATACTGTTCAGATATAAAACTAGACAGTAGATGCATCTATTGTTATGACACACGTGAAATTATGTACTTGTAACAGCTATTAATTTTATACATGTGTTTATGTTTAAGGGAAGGCTAGACAAAATCGAGTACCCAGATATTGAGATATTGATACGTTTTTCCCAAAACAGAGGCAAAAATTTAAACTTTCGGGTGCAGATCTGGTGAAAAATTGTATTCACACCACGGAGGAAGTTATACCTATAGGCAATTATACACCCGAGTTGAAATGTCCTACTTTTCTCCTTTGGTGTGTAATATACTATTTTTTTTCTTATTTAAATCACAGCTTATTATTTTGACAATCATGCTCAAGTAATTGAAAATGCCATTGATTTTCGCCAAATATAAGTAAATACCAAAAAATTTAGCATAATCACAAGTAAAAAAGTAAGGTAAGAGACCCAGTACCCGATCAGGGAACTAGTACCCGATTATTAATGTATTTGTATATCTATTTACTAAATTTTATTTGATATAAATATACAAATACATGGAGTGATCGGGTACTTGGTCTTTTACCTTAGATCATTTTTTCATAACATTCTCGTTTTATTAACCTGATTCATAATTTAAATTCTCTATGTAGTAATAATTTTTTAAAACCTATCAAGTTTGTTTATTAAACCTCTTGAGTCGTCAAGAGAGTCATGACATTTAGGATTTAATGTTGACCCATCACGACCATGGAACCATTTGTAGATATTATACATGTATATATTATATACATATATTTATGGATGCCAAATGAACTTTAGCTTTGAATATATTTATATGAATCAATATAAATATAATTAAAACCCACTAAGCAATGGCATTGTTGAGATAATAATTATTAATGGTTGTACAAACCTTAGAGTATAAATTAAATATTTAAAAGAGACCCTTTAATAGTGAATGCTTATGGTGGAAGTTATTCATCTCTTTCTACTCGATAAATCACGTTCAAGTTCATTGGGTAAGCCTGATGGTGTTAAATGTTCCCGTGTATTCAACAGTCTATCGTCTCTTTCTATCTGTACTCAGTAGACTAAAATGTTTCAGTGGCAGAGCGAGTGTGTGCCGTACTCGCACTCGTAGTCGACGAAAGCACTGAGATCTTAGGTTGATCCTGAAAGCTGCGCCCCTAGTCGCGCGCGATTTTACCCTCTGCCGATGCCGTGGAATCACTGCGTGGTTTCACGACACAAGGGGGAACAAGAAAAAGAGTAAGAGAGGGAATGAGAGAGAGAGAGAGAGAGGCGGTGCGTTAAATCCAGATATATGATGCGCGCTCGTGACATGCAAATCTGGCCAAAGCCCATCGCCATTACATTTTCAAATCTTTAAAGTCTGTTTAGACAGCCGACCCCGCGCACTTCACCGCCCATTTATTGTGTACTATATACAGAGCCCTGCTACTGCTTCGCTGATATCAAAAGAGTACACTCTGAAATACTCATAGCCCTTTTAATATTTTTTAATCGTTATACTTATCGCCTATCATAACCGCAAATTCAATATGCTTGTGTACTCGACCCATGGAATATTTTTTTTTAACCATCAATTTTCTATACCCGAAACAATAATATTTTATCTGCATCTTAATTTATTTTTGCTTTATTACAAAAAAATAATTAAATATTTAACCAACAAAATAACAATTATTTTTACTTTTTTAGAAAATTATATTGAGAAAATAGTTACTAGCTGTCGACCTCATTTAAAAATATACCACAAATTTATTTTTACTGAATGCTCATACATCTAATTATTATTTATTTGCGTCGAACTAGTATATTTTACGATATAAAAAATAACATTATTTTTAATACTGAGAGTGAACATTTATTGGAAATGAAATTAAAACTTTAAAGAAAAATTAATTATTCATAAAATTTATATTTTTGATACCTTTAAAATTCACCCCAATTTTGAAATCTTTAGACAAGTTATAAACGTGAATAATTTAGTGGCTACATCAAAAATCAAAATTTTATTTTTACAACTGTTTAATTCACTCAGCAGATCACCTGAAATATTAATATATATTTTAAACTCAAATGTATTAAATAATTAAATTACATCAATTGGCTCAGTTACGATTTAAATATTATTTTAATCCATTGCATAATTTAGTAAATTTTACAACATTTATTTTTACATAACTCATTGTAAAAATTCATAAATTTGTTATCTGTACCATTTAATAATAAATAATAAATTGAATACTAAATTCAGAGTCGACGACATTACTGAAAATATTTCAAATAAATAAGAAAGATATTTTTTTTATATAAAATTGAACTAAAGTGACCGTAGATACCGAAATGACATCTATTAAATTTTTTGATTTCGCTCAATCGATTGCGATTGGTATTTTTGTATCATCAATAGAATGAGAACCAAGTCGCCCAGCTAGCCATTGCCCATGTCTATCAATGTAAGTCAGTCCATGTCGATGCACAAAGATCAGTCAGCAAAACTGAAACCGGAGCTCTACCTTCTTTGTTTTCTTAATCGCTGAAAAATAATCTACACATGCAGACCCAGAGATCCTTACCAGCTACAACAACAATAACAAGAACCGCAGCTTCACCAGCAACAACAAGAACAACTTAAATCAATCTAACATGAGTAAAATCGAGCACCGCTGTTGGACATCAGAAAGTGCGTACAGTTGCCCAAGAAGCACGATGGGGATACGAGGGATTGATGCCTTCGACAGTAGTAGTCTGTAGTCGGAGACGAGTTTTTGCAACCGGTCAACCATCGAACCCATCAAGTTTATTTCATTCGGGCTTCAACTGAGAATTCGTGTTGCAACTGTGGGCGGTTGTGTGCCTGTATCAATATATACATCTATAGTACAAATATACATGCTTTGTATATGTATATATACAGAGTACAACATAGACTACGTGGATGCGCTTACGTTTTATAGCGGAGCCAATTAATGCAGAGCAAAAACCCGTTCGCGGATTCGAGGGTGGTCGACACCACCCATCGTTGCATCACTACTCAACGAGTCTCATCACTCTCTCTCTCTCTCTCCCTCTCCCACTCTCGGGCCTGCCGATGTCGGCTTTTTTGTTACGCATCACCGCGCACTTGTTCGTCGCGTTACTAGAAGCTTTTTTTTATTTATCAATCCTGGCTGCTGTACTAACAGTTTATTCTGTCTATACTACCCATGTCACTCGTCCAATGTCCAATGAAAACGGAAATTGAAAATACTTCCAAGTGTTGGGCATTTTTAGATTTTTTTAAAATAAATATTTTTATAGGCTGACTATTGAATAAAAACTCTAAAGTAATGTGCGTTGATAGACATAAACATATAAATTGCATGCGATGATCAATAAATGCTCCTGTGAAATGTCAATCGCCGGTCATGTAATTCGCGGATTGCGACGATGACACACGGCAATAATAATTGATCCGATGTGTGTGGCCGTATGTTGTTCGCTGATCTAACTTTCGTCGATGTAAAAACCCAGACTTTTAACAAATTAATATACAGAGCCGGTTTTACTTTTTTCGTCCTGTCAAGAAGATCAATCCCAGTCTGTTACTTTGTTTCGATCCGTTGCGTCCATCGAACGTGACCCTTTAGAGTACAACATAAATTAAAGTACATATTTTTTCTAATAAAAAAATAATAATGAGCTGAACTTTGATTACAGATAAATAAATGTCACGTTCACTCTGCCCCAAGTTGCACTTCCGGCCTCGAGGTTTCTTCATTCTAGTCGCGTTTTGATCCGGAACGACATTTCGTTAAATTGAATCTAATCAAGATCCACTATCATAAATCGTATATTTATATTTTATATTTTTTATTTATTTATTTATTTAGATCTAGAGCTAATGCAAAACGTACACAAAGCAACAGTGCAGGAGGATCAAAGGAAAATATTTCAATAGCCGGTGGAATATAAAGTTGCAGTGTTCAGATGGCATGCCGGACAGTGCAGGGTAAAGAGAGAATAAAAAAAAACAAAATGATAATAACCATAATAATAATAAAAGAAAAGACGATAAACGCACGTGGAATGACCAAGTGGAATTGTGCGGACTCGTGGCTAAACTGACTCGTAAGAGTGGAAGCCGCGGAACAATGGTAGCTCCCGCGGCGGAGGGTCAGCTCTGCTTCGCGATATTGTATTGCTAGAAATACATATATCTATATATATATATATGTAATGTAATGTGTATTATTATAGTATATGGCTATAAAGAGAGTACGAGGCGTACGGCATGCCCGGACTTGAGAACTGCCGGCGACACAATGGGCACCAAGTTGGCGGTCTGACCTACGACCTCGCCACAGCACCACCGCGGCACATTCACATTTGTATGAGTATTCCACTTTGGTCCCGTTCAAGGAAGATCCGTTCGATTGTGTGCTAATGTCCTGCCGGTTATAATGCTCCTCTCGCTACTGCCGCCACCGATCCTCTGAGATACTTGACTTTTTATTTCGGCTTAACTCATCCTCATCCTCGTCCTCGTTCTCTTTATCCGAATCAATACCCTGCACTATGTCCCTTGGTAAATATTCTTAGTCCATTTTTGTTTCAGCAAATCAATTTTACAAATGATACTTTTAAATAAAATAATAAATGAGTCCCAGATTTGCTGGCCTTGTGCTGAAATTTAAAACTTTCTCCGTTATCTTGGCTGCAGAACAGCGGTAAGGTCAGTGTCTGCATAAAATTCCCATTTAAATAGTTGTGCTGTTGGGGTTGTTGGCATTGCCACCTTGAGCACTGGAGCTCGTCGACGTAGACGTTGAAGTAGACATAAAAGTAGAGGTAGTTGCATCCAGTAGAGAGTCTAGTAGAGAGGACTCGTCGCGATGAAGCCGCAAGTAGTAGGTTCGGTTGTAGTGCGAAAGCACGCTTACGCTGTAGAAACGGGCGTTTGCTATGCTGCCAACGCCAGCGACCGGTCTACGTGCCCAGCCTTGTGAGTCACGACTCAAATTCAACTCAAACTCTATATAGATACTACTCCACTCTGCTTTCTGCATGCTATCCGACGCTTTCTCGAGTTGTCGCTCTCACAGAATCTACTATACGACTTCCCTCTATTCCTTTCTCCTAAAACTGGGACTACCGTCTACCACCGGGATGTCCGGATTGTGACCTTGACATTGCTAAAAAATAGGTTCACCAGGTCACTACTGTTTCACGCCACGCTTACACTTTCTTTGTTATATTTTTCAGTCAATCAAATTGCAAAAAATCGATAGAACTGAATCAATTGTCACTAAAAAAATTATTTATTCATTGAAAAATAAATTTATCAATTTTAGTATTAAATATTAATTTTTCTTTTTTTTTTTTTTTTTAAATAAAAATAATGGAGAAGACTTGCGGTTTAAGTTGTAAGACCAGTTTCATGACATTTTCCATTCCTCCGGACGCAATCTCAGCCAACTCACCAGAGATATCTCAGAGCAATGTCTCTCTCGGCATTATTATTTCGTTAGTCTTACGTACGGGTAATTGCGTCATAAATATAATATCGTAATGGGAATCGGCAGCAAGTCGTCTCGCGCAGGCACCCGGTCTTATTTGCCGTGAGCGGATCGCGTAGGCAGACAAGATGCTCGGCATTGAAAAAGTATTTCCAATAAAAAATATTAGAGACAATAACAAAAAGAAAAAAAAAAAAAAAAAAAAAAAAATAGAATAAAAAAAAAAATGTTGTATATGTTGCGGCTATCTGGATTGCGGAGTGTAGGACGGATGAGAGAAAACGAGGAACACGATTGAGCAGGACGAAGCCAGTCCCGATTACTCCGCGTCGAAATAATTAAACTGAAATAAAAATCCTGGGGACGACTGGTCCTCGTCAATCGTATACCCAACGACACTGTGGTAGTAGTTCGTTCATTCGTTCATTCGTTCATTCGATCGCTCGTTCGTTTTCCTACCCTCGGCTGTCTGTTTTAAATTTATTCTCAACTTTTTTTTATTTTTTTACAACATCCACTAGTTGATTACCAACTCGATTAATTAATGTATCACATACCGCTACAACACAATTTATTGTCTATTTATTTACACGTCAATAGAATCAAAATTTTAAATTGCTGTTATTTATTTATTTTCGTATTAATTATCATGCGTTAAATATTTTATTCATACTAATAAGTCGTATGTGATACAATCCTATTTATTTGATATTAAATATCTTAAATGTGCATTAAATTACAGCGAATAGGATGTACGTGTACGTGTGAAGAAAATGCCTGTTTAATACGCATTCCGAAGCCCCAAGTATTCACGAGCTTCGAATCAGCTGACTAGTAAAACTGACCTAATTATTATGCATTTATTCGCGCGCATTCAAATGCGCCAGGCCGCGCACGAGGCCGTTGTCTCGTTCACTTGTATACACCCTTCTACATACACATTAGGGTGTCCGTTATTTCCCAAATTGGTTTTTGACTCTGCAGCGCCCCGAAAATTTTTAGTAAATGGTCCAAAAAAAAATATCCGACCGATATAAGCTCTTAATATTGATAATTACCCGTGCCACAAAGACGATTCATTTCTCATTTAAATAACATGGGGTTTTGGTACTTTTTGCAATTAATTTTTTCTTTGCAAAGCCAGTTGATAAATTGCAGTGGCATCAACTTATTTTTGTAGAAAATTGAATGCTCTACAAAAACTTTTTCATTACATTTTTCGAAAAAATCACTTGCGTCAAAGTTATTCAAGGTCAAAGTTAAACTAGAAATAATTTTTTATTTTTTTTTTGTTTTGAACAAAAAATCATCGTTATTTATATCAAAATTTATTGTTTATTGCCAAAAATATCTTATTTTGAGTATTTTTTTGCATCTGTCAAAACTATTAAAAAGAGAAGAGTCGAACATTCTTACAAAGAAATTCCGATGAATTAAAAATTTCAGATTCACAATTACTTTTATGAAAAAATAAAATTCGTGCCAACGCATGCGCACGAAAGAGAAATGGAGTATCGTGACTAGCTGGCATCGTGTATTGACTATGGTCACCCTGGCGGTCCTAAATCACGGTGATTCACCGTAGAATCACCGTGAACCTTCACCGTGATGCTACCGTGAATAACGGTGATTCACGGTAGTATCACGGTGATTTACCGTTGGAGTTCACCGTGATGTCGTAGATCACGGTAACTCTGCGGAAATCACTGTTGTTGTATAGAAAAAAAGGCGATACATTAATTGTACTTTTTAAAAGCCGTAAGATGGACGGTGGAGATACGGTCCGTCAAGGTCCCGGTAATCACCGGTAACGGTTCCCGTGATCTTCAAACCTCATGTAGACTCATTAATGTATTGCCTTTTTTCTATACAACAACAGTGATTTCCGCGAAGTTGCCGTGATCTACGACATCACGGTGAACTCTCACGGTAAATCACCGTGATACTACCGTGAATCACCGTAATTCAGGACCGCCAGGGCAATAGTCAATACACGATGCCAGCTAGTCACGATACTCCATTTCTCTTTCGTGCGCATGCGTTGGCACGAATTTTATTTTTTCATAAAAGTAATTGTGAATCTGAAATTTTTAATTCATCGGAATTTCTTTGTAAGAATGTTCGACTCTTCTCTTTTCAATAGTTTTGACAGATGCAAAAAATACTCAAAATAAGATATTTTTGGCAATAAACAATAAATTTTGATATAAATAACGATGATTTTTTGTTCAAAACAAAAAAAAAATAAAAAATTATTTCTAGTTCAACTTTGACCTTGAATAACTTTGAAGCAAGTGATTTTTTCGAAAAATGTAATGAAAAAGTTTTTGTAGAGCATTCAATTTTCTACAAAAATAAGTTGACGCCACTGCAATTTATCAACTGGCTTTGCAAAGAAAAAATTAATTGCAAAAAGTACCAAAACTCCATGTTATTTAAATGAGAAATGAATCGTCTTTGTGGCACGGGTTATTATCAATATTAAGAGCTTATATCGGTCGGATATTTTTTTTTGGACCATTTACTAAAAATTTTAGGGGCGCTGTAGAGTCAAAAACCAATTTGGGAAATAACGGACACCCTAATACACATACATGCACACAGCACATTTTCCACGTAAGAGTTGTTTAGCGAACGTGTTAGACACATAAACAATACTCTGATGCATTTACTAGACTTTACAACTGAAACTGATATAATTAAATATTTTATTTTTAAATTTATGGATTATAAATACTCACTTTGACGTAATAAACTTTTCATTATACATAATTTATTTTAAATGTAAGTCTCATTTTTTTACATAAGCTTTTAATGGGTATTAATAGACTATTTGCATAAATAATTAATGATATTAAATTTAAATGCGTTAAATAAATTCGTAGCTAACAGATTCATATATATTAAAATTTTGCTGTTGCGTTGTGCAATAAAATAGTACAGTAATTAAGTTTGTGAATGGATTTCATTACCCTAGTCAAAAAATAAATTATAGTTTAGTCCTCAAAAGCCTCAATTCCTTTGATGTTTTATTTGTCAGAAAGAAACTCTAGTGCTAAAAATCCTCAATGAGAACTATAAGGTCTTAATGCTAATAATATCGACTTTAAATTATAACTAAGACTTCAAAATCATCAACGAATGAGGAGTTATACTTCGGACAACCGGTTCAAATGCGGATAAAATTATTCCTTTATGTTTTGAGTATTTTGAGGCTTCCATCCAGATTATGTTCTTTCAGTTTAGTCCTCAAAGTGGTAAAATTGGTCGCAACTACTCCTTTGAGGATTAAACTAGGATAAGTTTCCCCGAGTCAAAAAACAAATGGATTTAAGTCTCAAAGTTCTCAATGAGGTTTTTGAGATCAATTTAAAATTTTAAAATTGACAACAGTATAGAAAGTTATTCTAGTTTAGTCCTCAAACTAGTAGTTACGACCCATTTTAACACTTTGAGGACTAAACTGGAATAATATATAATTTGGATTAGAGCCTCGAAATACTCAAAACATACAGGAATAATTTTATCCACATTTGAACCTCAAAAGTCTCATTTGACGCATTCTCTTCCTTGCCTTTTCTATCTAAAGTTTTTCAAAGTCCGAAGTATAACTTTTCATTCCTTGAGGATTTTGAGGTCTCAGTTATAATTGAAAGTCAATAAATTATTCGCACTTAGACCTCATAGTTCTCATTAAGAGTTTTTGATACTAAAGTAGAGTTACTTTCTGAGCGGCAAATAAAACATCAAACAAATTGAGGCTTTTGAGGACTAAAATAGAATTTTGACAACAGTATGGATCTATACTGTTGTCGGTCTTAAAGTTCTAAATTTATTCTCAGAAACCTCATTGAGAACTTTGAGACTTGAATCCGAAGTTATTTCTTGAGTCGGATAATTTTTAGTTTTTTATGCACTTTGTTTTTTTCCGCCACCTGGATTAAATCAATTTGACGGAGGGAGTTGTAAAGTGGAATGTAAAAATTAAAATTAATGACTTTTAGCAATAAAATTGATGGCCGCGTTTTCTCGCTCGTGTGCGTAATATATTTTTTTTCTTGTGTACAAAATAAATGTTTTTTTATTAACGAAATCATATGCAGTATTTATACGTCCTGTTATTTAATGTACAATGTTTCACATGACACTGGTGGAATTTTTTAAATGATTTCTCGGTTTATGCTTGCGAGGCTCCTGAGCCGCGCAGCTAATTGGATGTTCGATAAAATTGCGCGTTCGATTACGGAATAGTTACGACGACGTTGACATGGAATCCGGGTTCTCGTCGCGTCTCAAGAGATTTCAGTTCACCGCTCACGCTGCTTCTGCTGCTGAATCCGCTTATTTTAAACACAATTTCTTATTCTTTTTATCCATTCGCGCTGCGTGTGTCAGATCCTTCGCCGATAAAAATACATTAGATATTCAAGGACATCTCAGACGCGATCGTCGTCGCAATGTAAAAAACTTCAACGCATATACACTTTTTTATTTCATCCGTATGTGCTGCTGCATACACATATATTTATATTTCCTACTTTACGCTATAACAGATATTTCTTTTCTTGTCCCTACATCTATCCTACTGTCGATGGAAACGCGATTTATCCTTCCGCGAATCTAATCTTTATTTTCTAAATTCTTTTGCAAATAATTAAATTCATTGATTTATTTATTTATTGTTTTTTGTTAAATGGTGATTTAAAAAAAAAAAATAAGTTTTAAAAATAAGAAGTGGAAGTAAAAAGTCTGGAGTATGGAGAACAAAGGCTTGAAATTTTTTACTAGCATAGACTACAAAAAGAAAGAGAAATAAATGTATAGATAAAACGCGAAAGAAAAGGAATTAGAAAGGAGAAGAAGAAGAAGAAGAAGAAGAAGGAGTTAAGGATGGTAAACACAGGTGGTAAAGGGATGTATATAGTAACATCGAAAGAGTATAGAGACAAGGGAGAACAAAATACCCAGCTCGTGTCCCGTGTGGTGTAAGCGTCGGTACGCCTGTCTGTCGTTCGGTCGATGGTTTGGTTTCGTCCGTAGTGTAGTTACGGGTATGTATACTATAAATGTGTATAGGGGTGTATAGGTAGACGTACAGGAATACAACCGGGATGCTAAAGGGTATGAGTGAAAGAGAGACGGAGAGAAAGAGAGCGAGAGGAGTGACGACAAGAGAGGAGAGTTTTGGGAGGGCGTCTCGGCGCCATGCTGATTTGCATGCGCCGCCATGACGGCCACCACTACGGCTGCTCTGCTCGGGGGTTGCCGCTCGAAAGGGGGTTTCGGAGTCGGAGGCTTGTAGAGTACGGAGGGTATTCCATCGATCGCACTGGGTCTACCTTCCGCCCGCGTGCTTTCAGTCTGCCGCTGACATCTCTCTCTTTCGCACCCTCGCTGGATCTATTGGTTATACTTCTACTTTAACTTATACTACTCCCACTGTTGTTGTACACTCGTAAACTATTTTTCTCCATATATCTCTTACATCACCCTGTTGATGAAAGTGATTCAGCAATCGTTAAAGTTTAAACTTTGTTTTTTTTTCTACGCTCTCTTCAAAAGTTACACATACGTGAATTAGTTTTGGGGATGAAAAAAGGGACAAAAAAGCTGACCAGAACGATGATAACCATCGGCTAGTTTTTTTTTGTTTGTTTAGGTTTTTTTTTGCTGCCGGTGAAGCTCGTTTGCAGGCGCCTTTAAAATTGCTTTAAGACTCGCTATGCTATGCTTTCTCGTTTTCCTTCTTTACGAGGTAAATGCGAGTCCCTTAACACCATTTGCCAGAGTACGTAAGTCTCACTTAATGTCCCTCGGACTGACTAACCAAGGTGTGTTTATATACATATACAGCTGGGTCAGTGTGTGTATAGAGGTGTGTTTGTGTATAGATTGTCGGTGCATTGAAAGTAACTACATGGTAGTACGAAAGGTGAAACGAGCGTGTGCCGAGTGTGCTAATTTGAATGCACGCCCGCCAGCATCCCGACATTCACTCGATTATTTGGATTCATTGACGGGCGATACGTAATTTTTTTTCTGCAAATACAATACAGTACTTTAAATACATTATTTTATTTTTTCATTTTTTAGTAAAAAAAGAGTTATTTTATGTAAAAACATTTTGGTTGACAAAACAGCCGTGATATAGAGGAGATTTTTTTATAAAGTTTAAAAAAATGATGTATGATTTTTTTTTCTAAAAAGAATAAAGTCAAAATTATCAAGTATAAGGGGGCTAATTCACATAATGTACATTTATTTATGCGCGGTCTTTATGCAAGGGAAAAGGAGTAAAATGAGGAGGAAGAGGAAGAAGCGAACGAGGATAAAGAGGGAGAGTGAAACTCCTGAAGCTCTGTTTGTTTTCGTTGGACCACATAGCGTGATACGTTTGCGTAATGCGGTACATCCGCCGGTTTTCCAGGGCCGGGTGTGGCGTTGGCGGAATCTGCGAGGCGGTAACTCATCCTCGCCCGAGCGTACTCGGATACCAAGCTTCGCTCTCCATTTTCATTCGCAGCTTCTTTCACCCACCACCCCCCGGTTTGTTCCATCTCTATTTATTCGCCGTCCACAAACTCCTGCACCAAAAAATACAAAAAAAAAAATAAAATATATACATATATATATAATAAAACAAATAAAAAACGAGAATAATAAAAAACAAAATAAAAATTCCACGTTCCAACTGTCCACCATACTCACTATTTTTTCACGCTATCTCGATATATCTCAACTCTAAACTATTTTTAAAATAATTGTGGCCAAATAAACCATAGTAATTTTTTAACGTTTCATTTTAAATGACCATTGATATTAATAGCAAAACAATTTTTCCAAGATAAAAAAAAATAAAATACAAATCAACGTCCTTTCTATTTTAGCTTCCGTAGTAACGAAAGGTTAATACCGGATCACACGCAGCGACAAACGTCTTGACTTGAGAAAAAATAAGGACAAGAGTAATAGTAATAGTTTAGTAAAGAAGAGACAGAACTGCTGACTTCGATAGTAAATAACCCCAAGTTATCGTAGAAGTAATAAGGTAATTGAACGTTAGGTCTCGCCCAATCATCCAGTCCATAATGTCCCTAGTTTCACAACTGTAATACATCTTTCTCTGTTGCCCTTACATAAGCACTTTATACCTCACACTCTAAACCAATCCAGTTAGAGCATGTATATAAGCGGCCAATAGAAATTTTCACTCTGAAACACGCACTTCCGGTTTCTCGGACTACTAAACACAGCAATGGCACCATCGATCGCAATAAAACATAATCTATCGTCATAACACCAGACAGTCCTCATCAACTATTACCCAAAGTCAAAGTTTTCCTACGTCAGCACGTAGTCACACGATATTGAGTCACTATTGTCATCCTTACACGTGTCTTTGTCTTCATTCGCGTATTCTGGTCTTGATTGTTGTGCTAGATTTTGCGGTAGGTCACAATTTCATTCCAAGTTGAAATTCCAAAGGTTGTCATTGGTGGATTGTTGGAGAACCTTTGAGTACTCGTAAAAGTACATTACTTTGGAGTATTATGGTGTAAAAATAAAATGAGTTGCAGAAGAAAATGAGAAAAACGGAAGTGATAGCAATCCTACTCTTCCTTCCACTACCACTACTTCTACTTCTACTACTACTACTACTACTGTGTTATCTGAGGTATGATCTTGATAGTCGAATAGAAATACGGTGAAAGAATTTGGTGTACCATGAGTTTTGCTCGGTGTCGATTTTCTCAGCAGCTATAGAGAAATAGACGAACAAGTAAAATATAAGAAGGAGATGCATCAAGAAGGTTAAGAACGAAAATAAAAATAAGAAGAAAAAGAAGCAGGATAAGAAAAAAGATGAGGATAAAAGAGTGAGAGTGAGGTGGATACACAAGTTGTAAGGCAGTTGGCTGTGTGCTGTGTGACGTGGTACTGAGAAGAGAGTAGTACTACGGACCGTAGTCGTCGGATGGTTTGGACCCCTTGGATGGCTGCTGGCTCATGAAAGATGCATAAGACGACTCACCGGGGGCGCGATAAAGAGTCGACAACAGACAGACCGACAGTCACCCCTGCACCCCCTAATACCCAGTGCAATACACCGACTATGTCGTTTCTGTACCACTACGCCAGACTATATCTCAACCCCAGCGCTATATATCGATACTTTGGGTAGGTATATGTATATGTATATGTATATTTATGGTATATAGGATGGTCTCCACGCGATACACTTGGATAGCTGTCGTCACCACCTACCGCAGGGGGTGGTTCTACTATCAATTAATTATAATCTAGATTGATGGATCCGATTCAACGCGTATCGGAGATTAGTCTCGCTTCTATTGTCACTTTACTACCATTTTCGTATGTATATTTGTCTTTTCCAATCAGTATGCCAATCTGTCTAACAGCATAACAATTTATAAACTGTTGTTCATTCGCCAGGACGTATATTGTTACACTGATAAAAAAGTTGACTTGATTCAAGAGCGAAAATTTTGAACCAAGAATTCCATTTTGACTCAAGAAAATCATTTTCTTCAAAGTGGAATTCTTGGTTCAAGATTTTTTCTCTTGAATCAAGGCAACTTTTATATCAGTGTAGAAAATATTTAAATGGAGAAACGGTCAGAGTATGTTGATAAATAAATAATAGAGTAAGTGTATGAATTTTTTGAGAAAGTTATCTTGAATTGTATGTAGAATGAAGTGGATTGTTAAATCGAGCGGGATTCCAGATCGCCGTTAAAGCTTTGCGTCATTTATGTAGGAAGATGTATATATTGTCTGCAATACTCTCTGCGTAAGGTTGCGTTAGCAGGGTCTCTGGGCTAATGGCATGCAAGCAGTGAGAGCGGCTCCCGTGCTGCCGGTCGATAAGGATTAGCATTTTTATGGGTCTATCTTGCTTATGTGCCACAGATAAAAGCTACGTGCCACATTGTTTTCTTCGTACTTTGTTCAGGAATCGGAAATATTTAGATGAATTAATTTATTTATAGGGCTGCTTGTTTTGATTATTCATTTTTTTTTGTTCAAACAAATATTATGTATTTGGATTGATTATGATGGCTGAGGTATGATATTAAATGACGACCCGAGAGTTCTTGTGATCCAGAATGTTGTCATAACCAGAAGTCGACGGTTATGTTCCATGTGAACGATAAGAGGGCGGCCTGAGACCCCTTGGACTTGATCTCCATCTCTGGCGAATATTTATCTCCGTCTCACTCTGTCTCTGCTGAACTCAAAATATATATATGAATATATATAGTATTCAAAGTACAGTCTGTCCGGCCATTTTGGGCTTGCCCGGCAGATGAGAAGATCCAATATCTCTCGAGGAATATTATGCCGCGACGGTGAACGCAGCAGCCATCTTGTGCTTGACAGATTGTTTCGCGAGAGAGAAAGAGGAAGTGAGAGAGTGAGGGAAAGATGAGTCGGGTGATCTGGCAGTTGACAGCGGTGCTGGAGGTAAGAGCGAGATAAGAGACACTGATGAGGGAGAAAAGGAGATAAAAATTGGAAAAAAATGACCGATAAATCGATAGGGGAGTCGCGGACATGACTTGTAGCGAATGTTGAGCAAGAAAAATGTTGCCATCCACGGCCGAGTTTTTTGTCAGTATAAATCAATTATCCAGCTAATTGGGCAGGTAGAGAAGAAATTATAATCCTCGTTGGATGTCAATTGTCAATGAAAACAAACGTCAATAAAATGGATTTTAATTCTTTTTTATTTTTTCTCTAATTCAAATTACGTTTGATTATTTTAAAAAAACAAATTATCCTCATGAGTCATGACATTATGCAATTTTTTAAAAATAATCAGCTCAGATTAAATATTTATCAAATTAATAATTAACTAAAAATTAAAATAAAAAGAGGTTAAACAGATTTTAGATCTATTAAAAAAATCTAACGATCGTCAATAAAAAACCTCAGCCATCCCTTAACGACAGATAAATTACCCAAAAGTACTTACAAAAGCTATAACCTTGTACAAACGTTAGCTAAAAGTTTAATATATATACACAACAGCAGCAGTGCTGTATAGTATACATATATATGCCTAAAGCATATCCCATAGCCCAATGTGTCTCATCAGAACTTGCTCAGCAGTTCGGAGTAAACACACGCGTGTACGACCGTAAAGCCCTCGCGTACGGGCCATGGGGTGTTTAGTGCGTATTAACGGTACGAGTGAGGCATAGGAGAGAGGGTGATACGCCGGATATAGGAGAGGCATCGCGAGTACGAGCACACATACATCGAGTCAGTGCGAAGGGCCGCGTCAGACGCCCGGGAGTGATAAGGGCGCTTGCGCGTTGCCATGGACACCCTGACTATACGCCCCCGCGAGCGGGGATTCCCCGTTCTATCGGATCGCACTACGATTCCGTTGCCTGCTTTCTCTCTCTCTCTCTCTCTTTCTCTCTTTGGTCTTTTTGCCCTTCGTCCCTCACTATTATTCTCCTTTGCCCTCCACGTAGAGCTCACTTGCACCCTCGATCCACTACTACCCATATAATACTAGTACATATAGTCTTGCTGTCCCGCATTCACCACCCGCCCCTTTAGTCACTCCATCTCATTCTGTCACTACTCGTACACCGCGCCCTGGTTCTCTCTCTGTGCACCACAACGCGATCCACCCTCTTACTATTTTTTCACCCGTTCCGCCTCTCGAATCTTCAATTCCACACTAACACGCCGCGATCGCAAGTCACCCGTTATTCCAGATCATCTCAAGAGATATTTTGCTTTCATTTATTTATTTATTTCCCTTTCGACCAAAGCTATTCAATACACAGTCAATTAATTATTTTTCAGACCAATTAACAAAAAAGAAAAAAAAATCTAGCTGAAGATTTTGGTTTCAACCAGAAGATTAACAACCAATAGGAATAAAAATCATCGATAATAATCGATTCTAAGCAAACGTTACTAGTAATGTTGGTATACAGAAGTAGAATGGGTACAAATAATACAATACAATGGTCGTACAGAGTATATATGAGAGGATTTAAATATATTGTCGTGTATTTTGGTACGTGTGAGCGTGACCAGCGTACATTATGTATGCATCTAATAGGAAAACACCCAACAACCAGTGTACCAATGCCGTTATTGTAGACGACTCAATTTCTGTCAAAACTCAATGAGAACTATGAGTACGCGACTTAGCCGATTTTATTCTTATTATCGACTACGAGATACGAACTACCAACTAGGAACTGAGATACGACACAAAACGGAGTATTGGTACTCTGGGAGTCGTGAAAGTCGCACCGGAAATGCCGAGGAAAATAGAGTTGATATACCTACAAGTTTTCATATTATGTACTTCTACCATTAAATATACTTATACTGCTGTATTATTTTATTTCATCTGAGGTACAAGATATAAGACGGTATATCGTAACAAAGTCATATTTTTTATTTTTATATTTATTCGAAGCATTCACTACTGCATTGACATAAACTCCTGCATTGAGTCTGTGCGTGTGAGCTGTCATAAAAATAAATATTATTCCAGGAGTCTACCACGAATACCACATATATGTACATATATTTGTATATATATACCGACTGAAAAATATAATTTTTTTAAGTTGAAAAGAAAAAATATTTTTTTATCAAATTTCGAAATAATAAAAGTTTTTAAGAGTGAAAGGAAAAGTCAGATGCGTGTAAAAGCGTGCAGTGTGTACGCTTCCGTTAACGCGGAAATAGGTGGCCTGGAAATTTATCGGACGATAACGAAAATCCAATGCAGATAAACAGCATTAGCTGTTAGGGTGAAATAAGTGCAATTGTGCCGTGAATAAAAATTTAAACTCGCTTTATGATATTTCTATTGATGCATAACTCGGCGGAGAGGTAAAAGAATAAGGAGAAGAGGAAGAGAGAAAAGAGGGAGAGGATTTGAGTGCTGACTAAAGGTGTGTTACTATTCTCTGTAATAAACCCCTTTAACGTTTGAATTTAACCGCTCCGTGGAGAGTTCAGTCGTCAGATTATATGCTCGGCGTGTGTTTACCGTTTATTGACGGACGTTACAACCCAGTCGCACGCATAAATCGCTTTACGATCTGTCGCTAAAAACAGATTTCACACGGCACTATGTTACTGTTAAATTAATGTCATTTTTAACCGCACTATACACTTACTTTTAATGTATAATAAATGTTTTAGATCCTATTAAAATTTATTTATTTTCAATTTCAAAGCAAAATTATTTCTGGGTGTAAAAAAAAATTTCCGTGTGTTGTTGAATATTTAAGGGACAGTATGGAAAAAAAAATAATGTAAGTTTTTTGTCAAAAGTATTAATAATAAATGGTAATAGTCATTTAGTTATACGATGTTAAAATTATGATATTGAAGTTACCCGATGTCTAATAATTTTTCGAATTTTTTAAAAATGATAAATTATAAAAAAAAAAATATTTAAAAAAATTGCACTTGCAGCTTTTTTAATTTTCTACATGTGCATATTTTTAGTTTTTTTTTTAGTCCAGAGTAAATTCGGAGTGGATGACTGTTTATGTATTTGATCCCCTCGGAGTGAACTTTACTCCGAAGGAGAGTTGACTTTAAAATTCAAACTCCGGATCGAAGTGAATGCACATTTAAATAAAAGATGTAATCACTCCGAATTCATTTCTGATTTTATACAGTATACTCTGAACTATAAATATTTTTAAAAAAAGTGAAATTTATAAAGAAAATTTTTTTTTCTTACGTCGATTAGAAATATGAACTTCTTTGTTTCAATTAAGGTTAATAAAAGTAAGTAGGCCAATTTAAAATCCCATATTTGTATTATTTCTTCATCAAAATTCGTCATAAAAATAAATTGCTAGTATTTTTTTTTTCCATGGAAAATTAGAAGTATAATAAAATTATTTTTTATGAACTAATAAATATTTACGTCAATTAGGCAATTTGTGTTTCATGTCTTAATGAAAAACTATTAATATTTAAAGATTCTAATCAAAAGTTAATTTGTTTGTTATAAAATTAATAGCGTAAGTGATAAATGATTTGTCAGAGCATGTATATATGACAGTTTTATATATGTGTAGAGAGATGAGCGAAAATGATCGTAAAGATCGAAAAAGAATCGTGGAGACTGAACAAGCTCAGAGGGAAAAAATATGGGGAAGAGAATATGACAGAGGTGGGTAACCAGTGGGTGAAAGTGTACGACAAGATGATGGATGACTCCTCAGCACCCTTAACTCACACTAACTCAGTAGAGGGAGAAATGCTCTGCGCTATTCCGGGACGCTAATGAGCAAAATATGAGGCGCCATCTCCTCGTGGTCGTGTCGTGCTCATCATCCCCGTCGTCGTCGTCGTCGTCGCGTCCTCGCTGTTCCAAATACTACCACTACCATTACTTGAATCCGACCAACAACCCAACTACCCTCTTCTTTGCTTCTTTTTTCTCTTTTACTCAACTACACAGCCTGACACCCTTGGAGGCTCTTGCAGAGTAAGAGTAGTCCCTCGACCTCTTCTCTTTCCAACAGCGATATTGATTGTCCGCTGCCGCTACGTCCTCTGAGAATAAAAGGAGATCGTGAAAGTAGACGTAGTCGTGGAGAAACAAAAAATAAAACAAAAAGTAACTAACAAAAATGAAAAAAAAAAAAAGTTTTAAATGAAAGCACGAAAAAGTTTTGAGTGCAATTATTTCTACGGCCGCTGAAAGAATTAAAAAAATTTATACATTGCAGATAAGTGAAGAATTCACACACCGATAAAAAGATTTATTTGAGCTGGCTAAGACTCATTTGAGCCAAATATTTAATATATTTGGATGTAGCCAAATAAATATTTAATTGTGGTAAAGAAGTGATCCAATTGCTGCATATAAATGTTAGTTAGGCCATGTGCTTCAAATATATGTTAAGTGACGTCAAATTTTCCGCTATTCGTCACAAATTTAATATCTACCACAAATATATCATTTACTTACCACAAATAAATGATGTATTTCAGTAAAATTATAAAATTATGTAAATCAACTGTCATATTTAGTTGTACCAAATATATTTAGTGATCGAGAAATATTCGAAACAAAGCCATAAATAAATTGATTTATCTGGGACAAATTTATATTTTTTTCAGTGCATTCTTCAAATGTTTTATGTTAAATTAAATACCTTAATTATTAGGCTATATATTGGTATTATTATCATAAAATTATGATGTGAACATGAACATGATATTGATAATTAATTAAATATTTTAAGCACTTGAATAATTAAATAAACAGATGTTTAGATTTTTATTATTTCTTTTTCACTGCGCTCAAGTCCCGTAAAATCCGCATATCATTTGCATAATTGGTCTGAGAGTGACATTTCCATTATACAAAACTTTAAGAAGAAACAAAACAATCACTTGTTTTTTATTACTTATACTCATCAAAGTGATTTGCTGTTAAAATTTATCTGTTTGCTGTTATTATTAAACCATTATATTTTAATTTCACAAATCTTTTTATAACAAACATAAAACTTGACTTATATTTTAAAAAATTTCTAAGTTTTTGAATTAATTCATTGAGTTTTATTTTTAAAATTTGTTTTATATCAATTTATGTCATGAAAGTTGCCTGACATTAAATTATAATTTAAAAGATGCAAATTAACTTTTAATGAATCTATAATTGTCGTGGAAATTGTCAATTATCAATTAATAAATAATTTCCAAATATCAAGTGTCAGTCTTAAAAATGACCAGTGGATATCCCGAAAATAATTTCAAATAATTGGGTGACGTTATCATCAATAACTAAGTTTCGTGATTTAAATATTTATAAGTACCAGTTTCACGTGCTTAAAAAAAAAATTATTACTTTTAAAATAGACTTGAAAATAGGACAATCAAAAGTTCAAAACATCTATCAGTTATTAATAATTCATTAGTTTCTGATAACCAGATCGGCAGTTTTCTTTTTATTTCTCTATAAGAAAAACAAAATAGTCAAAAAAATAGTTATCAGAGCAGAAAACCAATGAAGTAAAATATCAATCCCGAACAAACCTTAGCTCAAACTTTCTTGAAGCCAGAGAATTCCCGCAGTTACTCTGAACTCGACGAAAATCCCCCGTTCCGAAATTTATCGCGGTCGTAACTGAGCATTTCCTTCCTTCTTTCATTCTCGCGCCTTCACACTCTGTCTCATTTTCATACATTTTTCTAAGATCCTTTTTTCACACACACTCGAGGCTGCAGTAAATATTCTTACATCACACAACCTCACTTACGCTTTTCACTTACTGAGCCTGACAATTTCCGCAGATTTTAACGACCGTTAACATACCGATATATATTTTCACGAGTGATTGATAGACATTGATTTTTTATTACCCAAAGATCAACTACTTTTATATTATATTTTCTAGCAATATATCTGAAATAAAATGAAATCCAATAATTTTATTTACTGCCGTAAAATTATAATTCACTCTCTTAAAATTTATTACTCGCCTTCTTCACTTTACCATAAATAATTTAAACTCCATCGTTCAATATTATATTCAAACATGATATTAAAGTATAATAAAAACTATAGCTTAACCTTTTTTAAGAGAGCTAACAATAATAATGACATATAAAAAAAAGGTCAGTCGCGTTAATTGTCGGTCATTAATATAAAACAAAATATAAAGAGTGTATTGCGTGACAAAGTAATATATTGTACAGCCAGCCGTGAAATGAAGAACGTCGTAAGCTATTCCTTGTAGTACAGCCCTTTCCACGGTATACACCCCTATCTTATCGTCGGGTTAAGATCAAACAGCACGTGAGGTCAAGGCAGGCCAGGTTTCAGCCCTACTGGTACTTGCACCAGTACAATTCACTATTACTATTATTAGTACTAGTACTAGTACTAGAACTAGTACAAGTACTGCGCCCACGCAATCGGCTGCTGTATTCCAACTATTACTACTACTGAAACTATGGCCGCAGCAACTGCAATTGCTTTACAATGCTCCAACTACCTTGGCATAACATTGCAGTAAGCTTCGTAGTACAATAATACAGCATTACAGCATTAGATTGTACTAGTAGTAAGTCGCAGAAGTCCGATAGACACGAGGTCACTTTGGTCTCGGACGTCGCGTTGCTTCCTTCCGATAACAAACGACTCTACTGCACGCTTCACCTTTGTACTTGGCTCATTTCTACTCGTTGAAAAAAAAAAAAAAAATTTGTTGATTTTTCGTACAGTACGTACAATGAGTACCAAAATTTCATTTTTGAAAACTGCTTCAGTCATTCATTTATTTATCAAGAGATGTAATCGGGTAATTAATGATTCAGCTGTCAACGTGGCGGCAATGAAATCAGGGTTTTACTTAACTTTTTTTTTTCTAAGAACTTTAAGAGATTTATAAAAAATGTTTTTTTTTGTATGAGAGGCTTTAACTGTCTCCGTCAGTCATATCATATTGCATGTCGTGAGCGGGCGTAGTCACAGATTCATAAAAAATATAAAGAGAGAAAAGCGTGAACGGTGTATCTGACTGTGTTCACTCAGTCACTTGGAGTTCTTTTCAAGAACGGGCTGGCGTTTCCTTCTCTCCCTTATTCTCTCTGTCGAGAGATAGAGCTCTCGGAGTGTAAGGAGGGTGAGATGGTGAGGAGGAACCGAGAATAAGGGAATGACGAGAGGGTGAAAATGGGGTGGTGGGTGCCCAGAATGCTGGGAGATATGGGGTGTTCTTTCCCTCCGTGACGGAGGAGTTGAGAGTGCCGTTGAATATGCATGAAGCTACGGACTGCTATCTTCCGTCCTAAAAACATTGAGTCAGCCAACAACGAACCAGCCGACAGCCACCGGTCGAACTACACGAGCCGCCAACCCCTGGACGTGCGTGCCTATGTATATACATTTATATATATTGTATATTATATTTTTTTTTCTCTCGTAACCGTCTATTCGTCAACGATCAATGTCTCCTTTTATGTAAATCACAAACTGCTGCATTTAATTTTTTTCGTTGAAACTAATTATTATTTTCATTACAGCAAAAAAAAGGTATTTTTTTAGACGAAAAAAAATATATGATATTGTTGAGTAAATAGGGAATTTAGTGAATTCGTCGTAAGCACAAAGCGTCTTCATTATTTCCGGAGTAAATTCCACAGTCGTTGAAGCATCCCTTCCGCTTTCATTGAGAGAAAAAACCATCAGGGGACAATTTAATTTATGAGAAAGGAGAATTTCTTTTGTCCTCGCTAAAAACTTTTCTCAAGACATCAATCATTATCTTTATTATTACTACTTTATTTTTTAGTTCATTGGTGTGCAATAATTCACAGAGTAATTTCTAGCTTTTAATGCCGGATTTTTAACATTCCAACATTGTGTTTAATTACAAGCAGTATCGCGGATAATAAATCAGCAATAATAAAATTAGTTGGCGTGTCGATAAGTACAAGAGTATAATACCAACATGTAAATAATATATTATAAATATATGTATGTGTGTATGTTGTTGGTCGCTGGTCGCTGGTTGTTAAAAAGTCATATCAGAGAATATTTAGTCGCGGTACACAACACGTTACCGTGTCTTATTTGCGTACAACGCCGAGTCTGATTACGCATACGGCGATTAATCAAATGGGACATAGCAAAGTGCAGAGTGTGCGGCTTATGTGGGGAGGCGCAGCGTTGAAGAGAGTGGAGTTACGAGAGTGCTGTAAACAAGTGGTGATATCTTTGAGAATAAACGAAGAGGATCTGCTGGTATTCGATATCGTCGCGGGGATTCCCTTTCATTTTATTCAGACTGCAAGCAACCACTCGGTGGCAATTTATACAGACCGGGTTACTTTACTTTTAATGTAATATATGTAGATAAATAATTTTTGTCCGAGTGCAAGTGAGAAAGAGAAGGCTCTGTGAACTGCGTGTGCCGTGCGTACGCATCCCAACAATCGTGTATATATTATGTGTAGTACCACTAACACTAACACTAACGCCAAACACTCAAGCTATAATGCATTCAAATGATATTCACTCTCGCGCACTGACGCGAGTGTTTTCGACAAATTAATGCCATGTACCGAATATCTACCTGTCAAGTATTTAACGACCGATCAGCCATTTCATATTCGCTTTATAAAACAGTTCTGATTTTGCTTTTATTATTTATGTGGGTAATCATTTTTTTTTTTTTATTTATGCATAATAATTCTTCAGAACATAGATATTTTTGAAACTGTTATTTTTTACAGCTTGTAAAAATATATTTTTTAATCATTACAATGTGAAAATTTTCGGAGTGAACAGGGATCAATCCGGAGTGAATTCGGAGCGGATGACGGTTTATTTATTTAATTCCCTCGGAGTAAAATTTATTCCAAAAAGGAGTTTATTTCATAATTAAAACTACGCATTGGAGTGAATGCGGATTTAAATAAAATTCAGTTCACTTCAAAAAAACTCCGCTGGAAAAACAAACTGCCTAATTACTCCGTATGCGAAGTGATTTTTTTTGAAATCCGAAACGCCAAGTAACGGAGTGAATTCGAATTTAAATAAAATCTGTAATCACTTCCGATTTTTTACAGTGTATTCTTATTATTATCAGGTCAGAGTAAAAATTTGACTTTAAAAATACTTGAACATAAAAATATAAAATATAAATCATTTTCAGAATGTTTAAGCAAATGACATTAATAGTAATTTACATTTTTGTAAAAAAAATGGTAACGAAAGCAGAACAAAATTGGATACCCAAAAAAAAATTATTTATAAAAAATTTTGAGTCCACATTTTGATATACCTCTGCCTATATCTTTGTAATCGAACCGAATATTATTTGTATCAGATTTAAAAATTTAATTCCAGTCAAAAAAAATTGTGACTCGATGATTGTTTGAGTGATTGAACCTAAGCCTTATTATTACTAATTTATGTTCCAAAATTTTTCTTGTACTTCTTAACGAATCAATAAAAAGCGTATTAGTATAAATATCAATTTAATTATAAACGTATAGTTAAAAAAAAAAATAGTGTCGAAATAAAATAAATATCACTTGAGAATATTTAACCTTTAAAATCAAATTTTCCTTTCACTCAGATAATAAAGTTCCCGGCGTAATATCCCTCATAACTCTCATGCGCATTGAAATATTGAAATATCCAACATTGAAATATTCGCAAACATCAATATGTATATAGTACACAGTATCAGAACGGTAACCCGGAAAACGCATCGTGGTTTTCCGATAACCGCAACAAATCGTAAACCACGGTGGATGTCTATATCTATATATATTTATGTATATGTATGTTGCGGAGTTTTGCGACGTACTTATTATCGTAGTATTGTGAAATTTCCGGTGGTAAAGATATACCCTCAGCTCAATTTATAAATCTCTGGTAGCTCGCACACAACCGCTACCTTTGCCACTCTATAATACTGTTTCCCTTTCTCACTTGTCTCGATTACATTGACAACCTGACCGCATGAATAGGGTACACCCAAGTACTTATTCCGAGAAACGACTCTAAAGCTCGGGAGCTTTTCCATCACCGCACACTAAATCGTCAAATGTTTTTTTTTTACTATTTGACGACACTCGTACATACTCACATGTAAGTTTACAACCAGCTATGTATATATTACTGTTTAAAACATTTTATAGGCCGTCTATTCGCCACCTGTCATAATACTAAAATAAATAATAATCACAAGGATAAAAAAGTAACGACAGTAACAATAGTAGTTAGGTTTAAAAATTAATAAAAAAATACTCTATTATTTTGTTTATTCCCCATTAAATTCACTCAACTATCTATTAAAAGTAATATCGACTGACCTTTACTTTCCCTTTCTACTTCACTAGCCATTCCATCAATTACGCATTCTATCGGCCAACATTACCCATTTTTAAAATATTATTTTTATAATCTCGTGAATAAAATCGATAAATTTTTAATAACCAGAACGAATACCAAGACCACGTGGGGAAAAAAAATGTGAATAAATAAAAATTTAAATAAATAAATAAGTAGAAGAGTTTAGCGATCAACAGACTGATGGCAGTGCTGCCATCTGTGGTCGAGCTTGCACGAGCAAGTAGCCATTTTGTTTCTGGAGGTGGCCAGAAGGTCGCCGTTGTGTCGCGTCACACCCGCGCATGTCCATTGGTCCCTCCCACGGCACTCGTATCCAATTTCTCCTCACGCCAGCTGACTCTGTACTATATAGTACAAAATACACACTGACTACTCCCTACTTCGCGAATTCCCCTTCCACGAGATTTCGCGAATCCCCTCAACGAAACATTTCTCCCCCACTACTGAGCTTTGAGCAACTCTCCCTCTTAGATTCTCCGCCGTCGATTGTTACTCCTCCGACTCCCACTATCAAGAAACACGTTCGCGGGACCGAGGGACGACCACCACCATCAACACTGCTATCACCAGCCACCACCACCGGCAGCAGCATCACCAGCATGGTCCGCGTGCTGCCACACGATATTATCACTCCGTTTTACCCGCGATTTATCGGCCTTTATCAACTACATTGCCGCCGAACGGTGGATATTGTTCCCGCTACTGCTGCTGCTACTGAGTGAGAAATAGATGGTGTGCTTTTCTCTATATGTTAAATTTTCCATTGGGATTTACGGCTACTCTATCATCTATTGAATGATATTTTATTTTTCCGCTTTATAAAAAAATCATTCAGAAAAAAATTTCAGATATTAATTTATAAAATTTATTTAATTTAATTTCTAAGTAAAAAAAAAAAAAACAAAAACGAAAAAAAAAACTCGAGAAACTCAAAGAAGTTCATCAAGATTCTTTGTTGGCACAGGAGGCTCCTCAAGTTTTAATTAAAAATCTTCGAGTACTCAGGAGACTTGCTCGTGACTCTCGAGAGCTCTAACCCCAAATATACGAGTCAAACGAGAAAGAGGAATAGAAATCATGAGACAAAGACTGAAGTAGAACGAAAGAAAGAGAGGTAGAGAAAGATAGAGAGCGAGAGAGATAGAGTGAGAAATGAGAACATGAACTAAAGACACAGACAACGAATGGGACATAACACGACGAGATTTTAGTTCTCGTGGTCGTTGGAGTCGTCAGTTAACATTCTGTTCTCACTTAGACACGGAGCTGAAGATGAAGCGACACTTGGTGTGAGTCAGGTTAACGCAAAAACTGCGTAACTCTGTGAACAAGAGGGACGAAGGCCGCAATCTAGTTAAAAGAGTAAGAGGAAAAGAGAAAACATCTGGATGCACACAAAGTGCTTTTGAAGCGAGTGCAATAGACTTACTCACTCACAAGTTCTGTGCACGGTCTGGTGATTAGCGCCGCCTCTCGGGAGTGGTAACCGCCAATCGGTGGACGGCGTCGGGACGCCGACGTCGACAACTGTGTCTGTGTCTTTGTATGTGTGTGTATAGTACGCGAACTGCTGGTTTCTCTGCACAATCGCGGATAGTGGGATAGCAGCGACAAGCAAAGCCACGACAAAAATCAATCACCGTGCTCCCCGATCTTCCCATCTCTCTCTCTCTTGACATCCCGCTCACCATTCGTCGCTCGAAGCTATTCTATTTTGCACTTGCACACACGAACCCGCAGCCGCTATCTCACTCGCGGGCCTAGAGAGTAATACACACCCCCTCAATAGCTGCGATATCCGTCCCTCTTGCAATATACTGCACTTCTCGAGCTCTTGATACTCTCTCTCACCCTCACACTACTCTACTTTGTATAACGTTGATCGTGTTTGCGAATGTTTCACTAAAACTCATCCACAGAGTATCTGGATCTCATCGTCGTTGTCGTCGATGAGAGTCTGCCGGATAGAATTGAATGCACATCACGAAGCACACTCTGTTTTATGGGATTCAACGAAAGTAAAAGCCTATTCAAATTAATTTACTTAACAGGTTTTTACTGGATCATAAAACACCTATATAAACTTACTTATGTTTCGATGTGATGCCATTACACTCCCATAAAAAAAAATTTTTACGATAAACCATTTATGTTGCAATCAACCCAGACTTGTGTTAATTATTTTAAATAACAATAATAATAATTTATTTAATTCATTTACAAGTGAATATAAATTAATAAAGCCCTACAAACCTACAGATCTGATTATGGAGCTGAGTATAAAATGAAATTCACACACACGTACGTCACTGGAAGTTGATGATTCTACCGGAATACATAATCAAGTTCCCAACATATATATCTATACACATACATCAGGCATCAACGGCTATATTTTGTAAATAAGAGTTTAATGTTTCATAGCATGGGTTGACGTATATGTATATGTATATATATATAATAAAATAAAACAAAACTAGTGACCGCAGAATATGTCTCTTATTGTATTTAAAAGTAAGCTACTTTGTTTAAGTAAAAAGTCTTACTGTGGGTGATAGAGTAACAACAGCAACAGCAACGTAGTGATTAAGTGTGCGTGAGTCATGTGTCTTGAGTAAGTCGATTGTCCCTACGATAGAACAACTGTCGTCCTACAGCAAGTTGCGTACGTGAGCGGTGTTCATCTCGTCGTCGTGGCTCAGTTAATTTCCCTTTTTTTTTTATTTTATTTATATAAATATTTTTCCCGCGAAAAAATGTACTTTACTCGCACACATTATTTAAGCCACGATGGATGTGCGTGCTACGAATAATCCACTTTAAGCACTTGCATATAATTGAATAAATTTATATTATTACTAGCTGATTACATAAATTATAAGTTATGTGCTTAAAAAAGTAATTAATTTTTATTTAGAAGTTATCTCGAAACAATATAATTGCTGAGGTATCGTGCAAAAACAGTTAAATCTTGTGTCGAAAGTATGTTGAACATGAAGGCATGATAATGCCATCGATAAGGCAGACATCTCGAGAGTTACCGGAATAACTCTCGGTGGTTCAGTTCCGGGAAAAGAGCGCAGCTGCCGGAAGTCACCAAAGCAAGGCGCTCAACTCGCTTGCAAGCTCCGCCGAGCAGCTTTCACGCAGAGGGAACGAGTTTTCCCGAGTAGAGGTCCAACTACTCTCTGCACCAGTTGTTACTTTATCCCGTGACTGAACCCACTGAGAGGACTCACTCAGCTCTACAGATAAAGTAGAAACTCGCAGAGGGAAGTCTATTCACTATATATTTTTACAAACACAAATACTATCCTGAGTTTGCATTGTAAATTAATATTCAAACTAATTTAAATGTGCGGCAATTTGTAGTACATTTACCAGGTGCGGTAAAAAAAGTTGAGACATGAATGAAGCAAAAATTAGCAAGTAATTCAGCTGATGATCGAGACCGTTATTAATCATATATAATTTACGTACAACTAAATTACCCGTATCCGAAGATATTGGCTGAGCTTGAAAAAAAAAGCAAAAATCGTCGATAAGGAATAGGGCAAGCGTTGACCTGAAGCTATTGTCATCATTCGATATAAATGTCGAGGTCTAACGAGTCGGTTTTTATTTTAGGAGGCTACAGGCTCAAGACCAGATCGTAACTTGAGTATAAAAAGTTTAAATTGACAATAAGGCTGCAGGTGCTACAAACACTCGTACACTCGTACGGATCAGAGCGATCGTTGGGAGAAATCGGCAACAGCGAATCGTCCCACGAAATATCCCTGGAGGATTCGTAGATTCACCTGCAGAGTTATTCACCTGCGCGCGTGCCACGTGAAAGTATTCAATGTGAAAATAATCGAACGTACTGCGAGTACTACACTGTAAAAAATCACCGGGGTAAGTCCAAGCGGTGTAGGTGTTAAAATTAGCGGTGTTAAATTTTACCCCCAAAAGCGGTGTGAAAATAACGCCGCCACCGGTGTAAATATTCTTCACCGGTGTTAAATTAAATTTTCCGGTGAAAAAATATTTCACTTTGGGAATGTGTGCACATATGTGTGCATTTGAGTGAGTGTGTGTGCATGTGTGCGTGTGTGCACTCGCGTGTAGGCATGTGTGAGCTCACGTAAACGTGTGTAAGCTCATTCGCGTGAGCTCATGTGCGTGAATTCGCGTGTGTGTGAGCTTGCGTGTGTCCAGGAGTGTGAGCTCATGCATCCGAGCTCAGGTGTGTGAGCTCTTGGAATTCATGCATGCGAGATTACGCGTGTGAGCTCATGTGTGTGAGCTCACACACATACGAGCTCATGTGTGTGTGTGAGCTCCCACTCATGCGAGCTCATTTGTGTGAGCTCACACATACGAGCTCACGTGTGTGAGCTCATGCATACGAGTTCATGTGTGTGAGCTCACACATATACGAGCTCATGTGTGAGCTCACACATATACGATCTCATGTGTGTGAGCTCACACATATACGAGCTCACGTGTGTGAGCTCACGCGCATGCGAGCTCACGTGTATGCGTGTGTAAGCTTATTCGCGTGACCTCATGTGCGTTTGTTGAACTCGCGCGTGAGCTCGCGCGCGTGTGTGAGCTCACGTGTGTTTACGTATGCATGTAGGAGCTCACGTGTGTGTGCGTGTGTGCGCTTGTGAGTTTATGCGTGTGTGTGTGTATCAAAATATTTTTTTCATTTTATAAGCTTTCTAAAGCTAATACTCTGAGTGGACGCAGTTTACCCCGGTTTAACACCGGGATTTTTAACACCGGTGAATTACTCCTCCTACACCGGTGTAATTTTATTTTAACACCGGGCGGAGTTAAAATGAGTCCATTTTTAACACCGCTCTTTTTACAGTGTAATATTACGAATTAAACAGACGTTTATTTTTAGTCTAACCGGTATATGAACGCAGAAAAGAATATTAGGAAATTAGTATGATTATAAGGGCTTTAGATGTTTTGTAACAGGTCGTAAAAAAAAAGTCATCAGATAAGCTACTAAGTACCTGTTTTGAAAAGCCACTTAAAAAACTAATCTCTGAGTATATACATTTTCCGCTTATTAGCAATAATTTAGGTTTCAACATCAGCTGTCAGTTGGCCTAAAAAATAGCCGTGTCATCGCGGACACGCTGGACACATCATAAACGATGAGAAGAGTATAGTGTAGATCAATCAGGTTACTTGACAAAGTGCCCTCCCATCGGTTGAAAAATCATCACTCTCAGACGTACCAAGCTTTTATATAGTTTTAAATTCTGTTGGAAAGTGAACCACCGGCGCCTGAGGAGATTCAAGATCCAAGATCATCATCAACAAGTGAAAGACGTTGAGATGCCGTAATATTGTGATGTGTAAGGACGAGACTAAGTTTTTGGAAACACCTTGCGCGGCAGGTGCCATCATGCCAGCGGCTGTTTTCGCTTGTAATAAAACTCACTACTACTATTACTTTTTCTTGCGTGTATTTTTACTGTGTGTGTGTGTACTTTTTAAAATACAGACAAAGATATAAAACAAATGATGTGTGCATGTGTGTGTGTACCAGTGGTGCATGCCGTACACGGCCACCGCGAGTCAACGCCGGTACTTAAAAATATGTTAGCGGCAGGCGCATAAGCACCGTGACCTCCGAGATAAAATCTCTAAAGAGCCCAGGACGATGTGAATGTGGTGAACGTGCTGGAGGAAAGGCGAGCAAAGCCTTTTCGATCGAATACGTCAGATGCTTCTGCTGGTTTACTCTATGTGCATAGTATACTGCACGGTGTGTGTACAGTATTAAAAAGGGGAACCGTATGACCGTGACTGTAACCGTCACGCTGACACAACCCTTCAGGGCCCACAACAACCACCACCGCATGTCTTATCAGCTTGAGATTATCGCAGGCTTCTCGAAATTACCCTCGGCTCGCGAACGACTCCCAACAAAACTCCCAAAGCATTTTTACTGGAAGCACTTTTGTGTACTGCATAAAATAACTTCCAAGACCCTACAATTAGCGTTTTATTTCTCTACCCGCGGTTCGAGTGATAAGGAGAGAGTATATGGACGCTCCGTGTAATTATTCAACAGTCGACGCTTTTTATCCCCTGACCACGTTTTATTTTTTCATTGGGGAAGTAAAAATATAAGAGAAAATAATGGAAGAAAATTGTTTAAGACAAAATAAATAGTAAAGGAAAAGGCTGTACGTCATTGAACTGACGTTAAGAGAGTGTACGAGCAGTTGGGTTGAGGTTACGGGGAGGAGAACGAGGTGCCTGGAAAAAATAAGTTAATAAAAAGGAGAGTAGGATGTGGTAAAAAGAAAAGAGTCTTGAGGCTGCGTCATTGCCGGGCATGAACTTTGATTGATGGTACTGGGCGTTATCTACCCAACCCCCTCTTTTCTTAGCTCAGCAATTCATCATCTCTGTCTGTTTTTCACTTTATTTTATATATGCAATATTTACTGTTATATATATATAAATATATATATATATATATTATTCAGCTGCGGAGAAAAAGGACGCTTTCTCTTTTACGCTCTGGCTCTGATGAAATCTAGTTCGTTTATAGGATGACATTTTTTTTTTTACCAAAGTGTCAGACGCGTAAAATGAGTGACCGTCGAAACGTGTTAACGTGACTGATCGCTTTGTTTAAGAAGCAGACACTGCATACAAAATACACTGACCGCATTTTCTTCGTCGGAATTAAGTGTAGTCTATAGAAATCCATTTCGCCAATGCGATATGGACATACTTATTGTATGTGTACACTCCTTGCTGGATACATATGTATGCTAAATAAACCGCAGGATTAAGATGTCGGCTCAGTTCTTTATTTAGTCTTTTTTTTTTTTTTTTTTTTTTTTTGTCGTAACGGTCAGTTTGATTTATCGGTGTGGGCTATGCAAAACTTTTAGGGAAAAATATGGTGACCCGTGTATATTGCGTACACAGAGAGCTGGCTGGTTGATATATCCGGCTGCGTATGCGGACTCTGTGCCACAAGATCCCGGGTTTTTTTATTTGCATAAAGTGAATTATTAGACAGCTTGTTGAAGCTGAAAAATATAGATTACCGTACACTCCACTCCGGTTTATAAATTTTTGTCATAAATGGTAAAAAGAACTTTTATAATGTCGCTAAAAAAAGTTCTTGCTGTCTAACACTTAATATATTTCTTTGTAAATAAATTGCTTTTTTAAAATAAACCAAATTGAATATTTTTTTAATTTATAAATTTAGTTTGACTACTCAGACCCAGACAAACATTCGTATAAAAATTATTTGTTTTACTTATTTCGAAATGTAAGAATATTTTTATAAAATTATTTTTCTATTTAAATTTCAGGGCTAAAAAAATGTGCATAATCCGAAGATGCATTTGAGATAGAGATGAAGAATAACAAGAGATTGGAATGAAAAAAAAGAAGAGCGAAGAAAAAAGGAGGACTGAAGAGTAGAGTTCTCGAAGAAGAGTTTAAGCGTGAGCGCCAAATCAGAGCCTGCAGAGAGCAGCCATAGGTAATGTAAGGTTTGAAATGTTGTCTAGTGTCTAGCTGGGGAATGGAGATCGAGGGGACTCAGCTTTGGGGACTTCGATGAGAGTCGCATGAGAAATCTGCATTTCTGCCTTATTTCACTATCCGTCCTATTGATATCGTACTATTCATATATATATATATATATATAGTACTTTGCCGAGAGAGCTTTCGAGCGACTCGCAAACACTCTGTCCGCGACACTGGGCTTGTACCCGAGAGTTCTTCACTCGTTTCTATTCGCTCGTGAAGGTGAGTATACAGATAGTTAACCCTCATCCTCACGCTCTTATACTCTTCTACTAGTCTTCATAACATTCAGCTCCACTATATTCTTTCTTCGTTTTATTTTCTCACCGCAGACAGACTCATAGTCATAGCTGTAGCCGTAGTTGTCATCAACCTCATCCTCATCCTCGTCGTCGTCGCCGAGTATTTGCTCTAACCCAAGTTGAGAGTAAAGAGTAGTACACCTCACTCTTATCTCTATATATATATATATATATACTCACTCGGGTTCACTATTCAGAGCGCTTTATTCTAAAGGGCATCAGCATTTTCTGGGGATCAATGCACTCAAGAATAACGTTGTTATTTCAAACTCAAGAGGACGGAACAATTCTTCGTGATTGCGTTGAAAAACTCACCCAACTGGAATAAAAAATACAATGGAAGTACCTCTTGTTTACCATTAACTTTAAAATCTCAACAAATAACAAATCCCATTGAAAATATATGGAATCCATTTTAAATTTAAACCACATTTTCATCATTATTATTTGATGAAAATTAGTTTCATTATTTTTCCAACTGTTTTAAGTAAAAGAAAAAAAAATAATAAGTTTTAATGGATAAAAACCTCTAGTAAACTTTGTATTAAACCACAAAACTTGAGAGTCTCTCATCCATCCTCTTAACGAAAAATGTTAAAAATAATTTCACCGTGGAAATGCAGCGCGCTCACCAGCGGAACCACAGCAAGAGAAAGAGAGAGAGCAGGATCTGCGTCGGGTAATTAATCCGCGGTTTTTCCTAGTCTAATTAGTTGGATTTATTCTGTGGCCCCGACCAACCCCCTCATCTCTTTTAGTCTCTTTTCTCTCATAAAATGCGAGAAAATTCTTCACTTCTCTCTTTCGGTGGTGCAGCTGTCTCTATCTTTCAGCAGGAGTCGAAAATGTGCTCGCTCTTATGCTCGCTAGAGAGACCTGGTATACGGAGACGAAGCTGATGTATGGAAATATATTCGGGGAGACGGAGCTTCGCATTTTTCCAGGGAGAGACTGCCTCCGTTTACATCCCAGGTTCATGTGCGAGCACCTCTTGCTCCTTTCTCGTACTTTACTCTGCTCTCTGCTCTCTTTTCATCTGCCCACCCAACTACTCACACCCTTTCAACTAAATTCTCTTTCTCCCTCAGCATATATATAAATATATCTGCAAACCTGTCTACAAACGTCATTCTTAATGAAGCGTCTACTCATTAAACTCGTATCCTGTCAGATTCGCACGTGAATTTCACTTATTCCCATTACTAGTGGAATCTTTAGGCTCGTCGACCCAATGAAATTTTTATTTCAACTAGACTTGAGAATTTTAGGAATCAAACGTCATGTGAATTTTTTTTTTATTTCTGCTAGAGAAATTCCATTTTTAACATTTAAATTTATTATTTTATTTAACTCTGCTTTTAAAAACGTGATGATAGAGGATGATGAGAAATATAAAAGTTTAAAACAAAAGAATCACATGAGCATGTCTTGGTATCTACTAAAGTAACTTCTCGTGGTCGTGAGTATAGACTATAAGTATAGAGGTTACATGTGAAGATGGGCCACGACTTCCGGTGACAATGTCGTTGGGTATCGGACGGATAACCGTTACTTCTCACGGGTTAACTCTCACTCTTGTGTCGTTCACCTGTTATTATCATACTGATTTTTTAAATCATAGTTCAAAAATCTTACTCGATTATTTTTAAATTACTAAATATATCAGCATTAGAGGTGTCAAAAAAAGTCATCATTAAATAAAAAATACAAAGTTGATTCATGAATAAAAGTACGATAATAAAATAAAAATTTAACACCTTTTAAATAATTAAATAAAAACATAAATAATTTATTGATATTATAAAAAAATAAAAAATGAGTAAATAAATAAAAATGTCAATAAAGATCTGTCGTTAGATTGTAAGTTTATTATAAATTCAAGACAAATGATTTGATTGAAAGAATCTCCTCTGTTCACGTATGCAAAGTTATGTTTATGCTATGCTAATAGGGTTCACGTTGTCCCGTAATCCGCGGCACGCGATGAATTAATTCAACTATTATTATAAAATAATATATTTCGCGTTAAACGAACGTTTATGTGCCTCGAAAAAATAATAAATAATATCTGATTTCAATAAAAATAAAAAATAATAGCAATAATTATTCGGATATTTATATAATAATGATAATAATAAATCCTATCAATATTAATGATAAGAATTCCAATAGATAAAAAACAAGAGTCTAAACGAAATAAAATGGCAGACGTAGAACTGGCTTAGCCACAGTACACATACATACACAAGCTTCGGAATGTCGCATCTGCAGAATTTGATTAATAAATTAGTCAACGACTGACCACCGACGTGGTGAGTGAGCAGTTGCTGTGGCCGTTGCAGCAGCAGTTCCCAGTTGAATTACTACTGCACATCCTCATCGAATAATGTCCATGTGAAATCTACAACCTATAGCCTATAGCCTACAGCCGACAACCGACAACCTACATATAATACATGTGTCTATTTACATCTATAAAACAATATAATATAATGGCCAACGTTGCATGTGTAGCCGAATTGAAGTTAAGCCGCAGTATTGTCCGTAGCATCTGCTGAAGTTTAAGTACAAGTTAAATTATCCTGGATAAAAGCTATAATACATATACAAGTGTATATGCATACATTTATAGCGTCAGAAATAATCAGAAATATACTTCACCGTGAAAATATTAAGTCGAAAGCACTGACGGTCTAGCTGGTCTAGTAAAGTAGTTAAGTTTAATGTATAGATATATAGATGTATGGACGTAATAAGCCGGTAGGTGGCAAGGCTGCGTGACGGGGCGATTGCGGAGCCGTGACTAAAATATTTAAAAATATGTATCTTTCTGGCTGGGCTACCGTCCAGTTCCAGTTCCAGTTCCCGGTGTGTATGTGAGTCCATGTGCGTGTGTTTGTTGTGTGTAAGCCTCTCTTTCTCTCGCCTCTCCATTTGCCGTCGACTCGCCGCGCGTTACTATATTTATTTCGCGTTTCCTTCCTTACATTACATTACATTGGTGCATTAGTTTGACCGGGGGCCCCCCGGAAGTTAAGTGTGTCTGCTGCTACTGCTTCTGCTTATACTGTTGCTGTTGTTGTCTGTACATATTTTAAAAAGCTACCTCCCAACATTAATCGCCACTATTTATTTTTTCCATCAGCATCACATATGTCCAATTTCAACGTTACATTATGGCCAGTGTATCTATAAATTAATTAACTATTAATTAAATTAAATATACACGGCACATAATTGGAGTAAAAAATTTTCTAAATAATGGTTCGGATCTGGAAGGCTTTTATTCGAAGCAAGACTAATCGTAGACCAAAAGCAATAATGATAATAATAATAATAAACAGCAAGTCATAAAGAACGGCTGAAAGCTGTGAATTATTTAGTGCTTTGGTTGATGTGTTAGTTCGTATGTTAGTTGGGACGATTGGTGGCAGTAATGAAAATCCATCATGAGATTTGGGTCAAGGAGAGAACGGCTTATCGTCTTATGACAATCACAAACGGAAAATATTGTACAATGTAGTGAATTAAGAGTCCGTTATGTACTGTAACACGTACACCTGAATATTCGTTATTATTACTGAGACGTGATACGCCCTCTGGCATTTCCATCGGCATCGGCATCGGCATTACCATTAGCGCAGCCCCATTAGTCGAATAAGCTCGTAACCTCGGCGGTGTCGGTTTAACACACCAGCCAGACCGCAAACTAGAAACCAGACCATCATCGATAATCCACGGTACCAGGCCCTTGGCAGTACTCGCCTCGGTCTGTGTTAAACCCTCACTCTCTCACTCCCTTAGTCGTATAATAAAGCGCCCACTCTAACCTGACTTACTAAGCTCTGCTATCGGCCCGTTGACCTCCGTCTCCCTGAGTGCAGCCTAACTTTTCACACACTCGCTGTGCTGCTGTGCTCTCTCTTCGAGTAAGCAGTATATAAATGCTTGTATTTAGTTTTTAACGCTTTTACCATTTGTCTATATATCATTATGTGGTCGGTAGGAACATATGTGACACTCGTAGACCCAGTGTCGGGTGTGTGCGAGTGTGCAATGAATATTCATGATTTTTTGATCAGGCATCGCGGGAAAAAGGAAGTGAGTTCTGCAGGTCGTCAAGTCATTTATACCCACTGGTTTTATAATACTGCCTATACTACAACTACAACTACTGGTCGTGTCGGAAGTTATAATAAAACAGGCTACAGAAAATAAAAACCTGGCCCGCAGCCCCTAGAACTCGATGATTTCGGGCGCATACTAATCACTAAACGATTTATAAAAAAATATATGAAATAAAACTCAAAACTTGGTATTTATTTTTGTACCTTGGACTAGATAGGCCGGTGGAAGAAAACAGATGAATAAAATATATATGAAAAATAAAGATGGTTAATGGCAGCGGTGGCAGTTAGCACGAAAGTTAAATACTAAATACAAGTGTATAAAATTTATAAGAGCTATAAAGAGTGTGTATACATAAAAAGAGAAAAAAGAAATATTAAAACCCAGCCCTTATCGTGCAGCTCGTCGTCCCATTCTGACCTATGCATATTCACGAGTCTATATAAAACCCTCTTCCCCGTCCTCTTTCTTGCCGTTTAATTTTTTTTTTATTTTTTTCACGGCAGGTAATGTTCCAGCAGCTCCAGACCTAGTCTTCGTAGACTTTGTATTTATGCTACCCCTTCGTCACCTGTTAATTCCACTCTACTTTAATTACACTCCATAAAATTGGTTTAATGTAAATATTATGGCTACTGCTTCTATTCAATGCGTGTGATCGAGGCGGATTAAAAAAAATAATAAAATAGTTATATATTTTTATACACACTGAGAGAACAATTTATTTGAGCCAACTAAATAGATTTATTTAACTGAACAAAATCATTTATTTCATTCAAATACAGTCGGACCTCCTTATAAGACTATATTGCTGTCTTTTTTATAAATCAGGTATCGCGATAGTTTGAGAGAGAAACTAATAGTCTTATAACCAGGTCCTACTGTATATATTTGGTTATAGTTAACAAATCTTAGTTGAAAAAAATTCCACTACGGCTGGTGGCGCTATCAAATACAGATTTGTTGACTATAAACAAATCATTATTTCATTCAAATAAAGCATATCTTTGTCTTAAATAGATACTGATTGGGTCCATTTAAATATGGGATTTATTTGCCTGAAACAAATCTCATTTGGCTCAAATAAATTGTTCTCTCAGTGTAACAATCTACGTCAAAGTAGGATATATATGTATATATATGAGTGTATATATATATATATATATATATATTATTGATGATTACCTTCGTGTCTTGGTAAAAAAAAAAAGTATTTTTCATTTTAAACGTACGTATGTACGATGAGTGTTGAGCAAAGTCGTATACAATGGCCGCGATCACTTCTGTGTTATGTGGTTGGTCGTCATTTTATATTCTTTGTTTCGGTACGCCGGTCGCGTATTATTTCAAGCAGGAATAAGGTCACGCCAGCAACGACACTCTACATTAAAGTCAACACTGTATACATGTATATGTGTACGCACGCAACACGCCAACGAAATAAACCGACACAATGGCATTGCGATCAACATCCAAATCATAATCATAAAATATATATGTATATATATTGTTTACTTATTTGTTATTTGTCTTTAGCAAATTAGTATAATTGTAATGTATGTAGACATAGTAGACAAACAGCAACTGGAGAAGTAGTTCAATAATATTTAATGTCGATAAAAATATCGTAAAGACTCAATAAAACTTGTGTTTGATTATGACGCAGTCGGACTTATCACACATTACTTTTATGGAGTGTTTGATGATAAACTGACAATAACTCGGGACGAACGATTTAATACAAACAATACTTAGGTTGCTCACGTAGACATGAGAAACCGGATGCCGCGATCGATTCGTATCGATTATGTATACTATATCTACTCTATACCGCGGCAACGCAGCCAATCGGCATTTCTTTGAAAATTTTTTATTATTTTATTTGTATATGTGTTTCTGTAGTTTTGTCAAATCTACGCACTGATAGTTCATTATTTGTTGAGAAAATGATTGTGTAATTTTTCAAAGAGAGTAGACAAGGTCAATGGAAATAAGAATGGAAATTTAATGGATTAACGGAGGAAATTAAATGTCTGATGTTAGTTTAAAGAGTTTGGAGTTAAGTGTAATGTCGTCGACTGTTCAACTGGTCGTCGTAGATGTTGTCGACAAGCAGATTGAAAAGATGGGTGCGCCGTTGCGACATTCCTTCTCGAAGAAGTCCGATGGCATTGTTCCATCGCACCTTGCTCACGCCTATGTCACGTGGCCCACTATTCGAATTGTACGTGCGTATTTTCGAGTTCAACTTTTCTATAACGACCACACATTTAAGTAACTCGAAAAAAAATATGTTTTTTGATAGGCAATTAAAATTAACAATCGTGGGACAATTAAAAATGAATAAAATAAAACCGTAAACGTCACTAAATCAGCGATAAATTTTCATTAAAAAATAAAAAACCATTTTCTTGCAATTGCTAGTGAATTAAATTTATATTTTTTCGCGAGTTCTTTTCTCATACCTCGAAGTCGTGATAATTAACGTCACGGTCTCTGAACCCTTGGCTGGCGAAGAGGAGAAAGGGGAATTCCGCGGCTCGTAAAACACTCGAGCAGTCAAAGGAGGGTATAAAGGAGAGTAAAGTATATACGGTTGCGTGGCAGATACTTGTAGTTTGTGGGCCTCGCGGGCGCGCAGTTCAGGAAGTGCAAGCCACGTAAAAGAGGGAAACCAAGGAATGGACGACACGAAAGCCGTGACGCTGCCGCCGTACGGATTAATTAGCGATAAGGCTTCTAATGAGCGGCAGGTGAGTCGGCGAATGAACGTGCGCCCGGCCTAACCGCACGCGTCGCACACTTCGTTAAACCTTATTCTTCTTATATTTCTATCCTATCCTATCCTATCCTATCCTATCCTATCATGCTGATACTCTCTACTACATCTTAAACCTGCACACATCTACTTGCATCTATGACTTCTCTGAATATTCACTCGCTCAAAAAAGCGTTTATTTAGAAACATAAAAAAAAAAAAGCTAACAGTCTAATTGAATTTTTTCGCTGATTAATAACCGATTTCAAGCGCCATTTAAATCTTACTACTGTCATTTGAATTTAAAATTACAAAAGTGTAATTTAAATATTTTTTTGTATCTAAAAAGTCTAAAATAGGTCATGGTTATTTTTAAACACATTTCGAAAAAGGAAAAAAAATCTAAAAGATTTTTTTTCTCGAAACTTTACAGTGCCATAAATAAAAATTTATTATCTCTGTTGAATTAAAGCTGAAATAAAAAATTTAGTAACGTTTTTATATTGAAAATAAGAGAACTGTATATTATATTATAAAATGGTTTAGAATATTTCGAATACTCTTTCAATGGGATAGAAGTTGTGTGTATAGAAGAATGATTTATATTTAACGCGATCGTAAAGATATTACTATCGGCATCGCTTCTGTTCTGGCACGTGAAATTGCGCAATAAAAAGTAAAAACATGCCGAGAGAACGGATTATTCCCTGTGGCAATCGGTGATTTTGATGAATTTATGAGCATCGCATTATAGTGATATTCTCAGATAACTGAGGATAAAGTAATGCGATTAAATTTAGTAAGTACGAGACTGAATCAACGGCCTTGCGCCGATGCGCAAAGGAAGTGCATCACCTTCTACATATTTACTTACACACTTTATTGTAAATTATAACCATAATATAATATCCATCACTCGTCTCATAGCTAAATCTTAAAACGGTATTTTAAAATTTATTATCAGCAGCAATTTCAGCTGTGCCATACGCCACATTATTCAAATACTTAAACCTCAGTCACATATTGAGAAAACAAACAAAAGTACAATGCGTGTGCATGATGAATTAAACATGCTGATTAATAATTAACGAGTCCATTACCGCATTCTTATGCTTTGAAACAATAACAAATAAAAGGGACAGTATTTCATAATCATACACTGTAAAAAAAACCGGGGCAAGTCCAGGCAGTGTAGGTGTTAAACTTTTCGGTATTAAAATAACACCACCACCGGTGTAAAAATTCTTTACAGGTGTTAAAATATTTTTCGATGTTGAAAGTATTTTATTTTGTGTACGGAAAAAAAAACTTTAAAAATTAGTGTTTGAAATTATAACGGGGAACCCGGATATCAATATGGGGAATTTCAACATTCAAAATAAAAAATTTTATGATATCTATCGTCAATTTTCTAAGTATCAGTTACTATTTTTAAAGTTCAAATAGTAATTTTTCTTGCATTGACAATAAATTTTCATATTTATCCTGTAATCATTAACGTTTTAATCATAAATGAAAAAATTACTATTTAAAATGATAGTAGGGGAGACCGGGGCAAGACGGCCCCCCTGGGGCAAGAAGGCCCACCTTAAAAATTAACCAAAAATTTTTTTTTCATGTTTTCTTTTGATTATCACCGTAAATAATTCAGATTATTTACTCATTTTTAGCCCTATACGTGAAACTAGGGGCAAAATGAACCTCTCAAAAATTCTAAAAAAAAAATGTATTTTATATTATTATAACCTAGTCATGATGAGTTTAATAGAAATATCATTTTTTGGTTAATTCTTTTATTTGATAATATGTTTGGAGAAAAATTTAAACACTCAATTTTTTTCTACAGAAGTGAACAAATTACTCGTATTATATCAAAAAAGGTTATTTCGAGTAATATAAAAGTAAATATAGTTGTTAAAGAGAAAAATATAAACATTTGTAAGGCGGGAAATTTTTTTACAATTAAAAAAAAAAAAAATTTTTTTTTCAGGAGCTTCACCAAAGTTTTGGTGAATTGAGTTAAAGTTGGACGAGAGTAAATCGACTTGATGGTTAAAAGCCACAAAGAATAATAATCGGTTTAGGTGGGCCGTCTTGCCCCGGTCTCCCCTATTTACTGATCACTTTATCATTATATTACTTGTCGTTCTCAATTAATTAAATCATTAGTGATTGAAATGGTGGCTGTAAAATTTTGTAACTTAATTAAGTAACTTACGCATAATAAATAATTATTTAAATAAGTATGTAGCAAAATTAAAATCTCCTCCAGAAAATATTCACTAAATTTTTATATCTTTTTTTTCTATTTTCTATGCGTGAAATTGATTTTTTTTTTATACACCGTTTTAACATCGCTAAATTACACCACCTACATTGGTATTATTTCGTTTTAACACCGCGTGATGTTAAATTGAGTCAATTGTTAACACTGCTCTCTTTACAGTGTAACATTAATGTATGAACGTTGGTTAGGATTACTTACCAATGTATTTATGTATTTTAGGCGTGTTGGATCGGTGATGTTCGACGAAGTGTGATAGCTACTTATTAAGCATTTTAAGCATTTGGCGGCTATGGCCTAACGCTTAAACCTAGGTCAGTTTCATTATCTTAGTGTGTTGTTGTGTATACCAGGGCAAACGAGAGTGAAACGGAGAATCGATGGGGCATTAATAAACATGAAGTAGAAGGGGTCCTAGTGATTTTACAATACTCTTGTATACATATATAAATATATATGTGGATGAAAATATAAGCGCGTGTGGTTAAAAACTCCAGTCCCGTTACAAAATATCAAAAATTTTAATTTTTAAAATTAATAGAAAAATAATTTCTTTGTAATAAAAAACTTGTTTAAAGTAAAAAGTATTTAATTTTTAAAAGTGATAGCACATAAATTATAATGAATACGTAAGCATAAAAAAAAATTTATTGAGCCATAAAAATAAAGTCTAAGCCCTATAATCTTTACAAAATGAAGTTAAATCAACTCATTCCCATTGATTAAGTGTGCCAAGGTCGTGTTTCAATTACAACTTGCACACATTACGCACGTTTGGTATTTATAACCTGCTAATGTAGTGTAATTTAATGTATGTAACGTAATAATTGAGAGATAGAATATTCAGGCACGTTAATTAATCGGTGGAAGAAAGGAAATTCCTTCGATCTCTACTATACTCCATATTTGAGTATATGCATACTTTATTATTTATATGGAGAAAAGATATGCGCATATTTTATAAATTTTATGGAGTTTACAGTTTACTTTCGTTTGAACAATATTTTATTATACCGTACTTGTGAAAACATTAAAAGATAATTTTATTTTCCGAAAGCAGTTATTAAAATTTAAAATTTTGTAAATTTAATTGATAGTATCTAAAAAAAAAGTTATTGTAGAACTTGAAGTCTCTACTTTGACTTTTAGTGCAAAATCTTATCGAAAAGTTATCAGACAAGAGAAATTTTTCAAGCACTTGCTATAGTCAAAAATTTCTGCTGCCATTTGTATTATTTAAATAATAAAATTTTTAGCACCCCCAGTTTGTCTGGCTTTTCCAACAATTAAAATATTTGATAATCGAAAATAGATTGAGTGTATTCATGAATTTATTTTAATCTGAATTTTCAACAATAATTAGATTTTTTTTTTTTTAATGCTTACAAAAAAAAATTTGAAAAACGGTTGACCCTGTGACGACCCCACAACTTCCCGCAATTATTACTAGCAAATTTTTGAGCTCAAAAAACTGTTAGACCGCTAGAACATACATTTTACTGAAAAAAAAAATTTTTGTCAGACGATATTCTTGGAAAAAATCAACTGATTCGGACATTCTTGGTGGCAATCGAACGAGCTCACTGAGACTTAGAACTGATTATATTTTGGCGCGAATCGAGCAAGTGATTTATGAATTATACGAAAAAAACCTAAAAAAAATTTGTTTCAATTTTTAATTTTCGTATCTTGTAAACTACACGACCGATCGACTCTAAAATCTAATCAATTTCAAGTCTTAGTGAGTTTTTTCAATTGCTGCCAAAAAAGTTCAAATCGGTTGATTCGCTCTAAAGACATTATCGGACAGAAAATTTTGCAAATACACATACACGGACATCCATCCGGAAATAGTCAGAATAAGTTCCCACGATCTCAAAACGTCAACATCTGATGAAAACTCAATTTTCGAAAATCAGACCGAAACCAATGACTTCCTTTTTTTTTAAATTTTAAATTTTCATGGCGGGAAGTTTAAAAATTAATAATATCCATTTACTAAATACTCAAATAATAAAACATAAGATCATTGAGAGAGTAAGAAAGCCCGACAACTGTGAATAATTGAATATGTTGATTGGGCTGATTAGCTTGAGATTATTCAAACTTGTTGTTGTTACAATGTTCGAATGCCCGTGCATCTGATATTCTATACACAGACATATCAAGCTACTTATGTTCACAAACTCTGCATAATACAACCACTAGCGATATATATGTACATATTACAGACAAGAGTGTAAGCAATTGGTGCATGTGCCAAGCGAGAAGTAATCTAGCATAGCCTCCAAGGCAAAATCTACACGTACATAAGAAGTTAAAAGGCTATCAATTGTAGATCTCAACGATGGCACGCCTGATAAGATTCATTCCACACTCTAGTGTAATACTCGATAGTGTTATTCTAACTGTATATACATGAATACATATATAATTCATTTTATTATCTATGTATAATGCTCTTTATGTAGTTTTAATGCTGTTACACTTACTCACGGCTGCTGAAACAATGCGCTTTTAATATAAACGCAAGGTTACTCTAGTATGATTTAATCAATCATATTTCTATTTCATTGTATTTTTTTTCCTTCTTCCCGTATTTTATTATTTTTATTTTTTAATATTCAGCATCGTAATTAATTAATCATCAATCCCCATTTTTAATTATAGTTATTATCCACTATATAGTGTATAATTACCGCGGTTACGCCGGGCACATTGAGAATATAAACATTGAATTTAAAGAGTTAAGTAAGTGTAAACTTTTCTCTAAAGTATAATCTTGATTTAAAATAACAATAAAAATACTATCAATTTAGTAGGATATTAATATTTAGTATTATGTAGTTATTTTTTATTTTTATCGATAAAACTCCAACAAAAGTTTTAGATTTTGTTCGTATTATTATAGTTTTAGTTGTAGTAGCAGTAGATTTAAGTTTATGATGGCAAGCGAACTGAAGACGAGACAAAGAGGATAACACGTAAAAAAAAAATCTGGGCATCGGTTGACCCTGCGGGCCAGCCCCAAAACTTCCCGCTGTTTTCGAGCTCAAGGAGCTCGAAAACATCGTTGTAAATACATTTTCGAGCTCTTCGAGCTCGAAAATACTTTTGCATGCCATTATTTTCGAAAAAAACAGTTTTTAGCATTTCTTTCTCGCGCAATAACTCTCAAACGAATTATCCGATTTTTAAGTTTGAGGTGGCAATCGACGCGTTTTAATAGATTCTAAAGCTCATTAGATTTTTAGATTTTTTGGTTGAGTCGTTTCAAAGATATTCGCAAAAAACTGTTTTTTCCTATTTCTTTCTCCAACGATAACTCTCGAACGAATTATGCGATTTTGATGTTTGAGGTGGCAATCGACGCGTTTTATTAAGTTCTAGAGCTGATTAGATTTTGAAGTCGATCGTATATGTCGTTTCTGAGAAATCAATAAAAAACTAAAAAAAAAAAATTTTTTTTTTCGTAATTGGCCAATATCTTCGAGTCTACTTGGTCAAATGATCTGAAATTTTCAGAAAAGTTGATGGCCGAAAAGCTCTTTCGATTGCCGCCTTAACCATCCAAATCGGTTTATTAGTTAAAAAGTTACAAAGAGTTTACATACATACATACACACACACACACACACACACATACATACAGACACTCGGACATCATTCTAAAAATAGTCAGAATAGCTTCCTAGGACCTCAAAACGTCGACATCTGATGAAAACTCGATTTTCGAAAATCGGGGTGAAAACAATAACTTCCCGAAATTTTCGAAAATCATCGATTTTCTAAGCGGGAAGTTAAAAAAAAGTTGAGCCGTAAAATCCAGGCGAAAGCCGGCAAAAAGCCGTCGCGAGTATATATATAGGTTTGTATCGAAGTAGCATTTGGAGGATAGAATGAAAGTAAAAGAAGTAAAGCGTGTGTACGGCATTTTATGTATTACCTACGTGGGGGTTGGACCCTGACTTGTAGTTGTCGTAGTTATACTGAGGGTGTTTATGGGTTTATTATACAACAGCGACGGGTATCCAGTTTGCTTATACGGACACAGCAAGCCAAATATATAGATATATGGACGTGTATATATATATAAATATATAGATATATAGAAATATAGATATATAGATATACGTACGTATGTGTAAATGGAGGAGGATGGTTATTGGCGAGGACGGTGGCATGGTGGAGAGCAAGACGCGTGGCGCAAAAGTTCTTTTCCTCCACGTCCATCTCTTCTTACACATCGGCGACCACCATTGTCGTTGCTCGTCCTCGTGGTCGTTCATGACAGCAACCAGCAGCCGCACTCTTTTGGCTATAAAAAAAAATACCCACGGAGTGAAAATAAATCTAACCAGACCACCTTCGGCGGGTGATAATAGAAACGAATGTGGATAAAAGAGCTAAAAGAATATACAGAATAACAAAAATAAGTGGCATAAAAATTTTATAAGGAGTATGGCTAATTGAATTTTTAAACGTTTATGAAATAGAAAATTAATACAACTTGTTAAGTTTTGAGAACTTTTTTTTTCTGAAGCCAATTAACTGAAGCGGTCTAAGTATTTTTTAATGCTGCAATTAAAAGAATAAATAATTATTTTTTTTACAACTGGTTAAGTGGTATACGTTGGTGTATTTCGCCACATTTATACAATACAATATTATTCTTTATTATTTAAATTTTTTCTCAACTTCTGAAATTGAATAATAAGATTTCATAGTGAAGAATTTAAACAGAGTACTTTATGTTGACGTAAGAAGAATAAAAAAAAAAAAAAGTTAAGAAAAAATAGTACTCGAGCTCTCTCCCTACAAAGTCGTCACGCTCCCCATTTTCTTATTAACTTCCCGTCTTATCTGATCGAGGGTTACCCCTCTTGGTTGAGTTTTTCTCGCGTAACATCCACACATACACCGGCACCATACGCGCGTTCCACTATACTCGTCGAGCGTAAAGTACCGTGAGATACATGAAGCGTGGTTTTTCCTACGCTCTTGAAAAAGGAAAATATTATTGAACATTCAACGAAAGAAGTCGGTTGGCTTGTACCTTTACCTCTACCCTTACCTCTGCTTCCTACTCTAAGAAATATCTTAACCTCAACTTATCAGCGTTATGGATGGTATATCAGAGAAGTTAAGACACAGAGAATGAAATGAAAGCGAGTTAGGGCTGGAGTTGGGGGTGGGACTGGGGCTAGAGCTGAAGCTAAGGATGAGAGGGATAGAGACTCTGAGCAACGTTGAAAGTGGAAGAGAAGGAGGTTACAGAGTCTAAGTTCATTGCGCGAGTCATCAGTATCCATAAGTGATGAGTTACCTACACTATGTTGCCTGGCACAGCCCAAATGTGGTCTTGGAGGTCTTGGAGGATAGCAAACGTCTGTGGTAGAAGGGTGAGACAGGGTAGGTTTGGTTAGGTAGCCACCTGGTTCGGTAGTTCACCGCATTCTCTCTTGGATGGAGGGTTTCCCGATGGCAGGGGATGAGAAGCGGGGGCGGATAATATGGTCTCGATGCTTCTTCTCCACTGTGAAGGATGAACCTTGTGGTTAGAGAAAGGCACTGAGATGTAGAAGGAAGCTTCTGCCGTGCAGCCTGATTTTCTTAGGTCAACGTATAATAATCAGGATGTGGCGGCTGAGAAAGAGAAAGACACGACGTAATCCCTTGTAATGTTATACAGTGTGTGTGGGGTGACCTGATCTACGCTCTTTGAGGGACGCTAACTTGTGGTTGACTGCAACTAACTGCTAACTGCTTGCCTCGTTACTTTTTTTTATTTATTTTGCTAAACGAGCTGCCAACTTTCAAGCTGTCTGTTTTTTTAAATTTTTAATTAACGAAAAAAGTAGGTTGTGATGTTGTACAAATTGTAAGATTAGTGGATTTAAGTGATGAGAAAGCAATTAAGGGAAAATGTCCTACATAAGATGGACTGTGACTACTTATATAAAGTGAAAAGGACTTTTTCAGAATTGATGTTATGTAAGCGATACACTTGAGAACTTCTAGCTATCTGATGCCACATTACCAATTCTTTTCGTTTAAGTTGTATCAGTTGTGAAGCTGAAAATACTGAGTAACCAATGTTACTGAGCTCCAGTCAAGCAAGAAGATGACCGAGGGCAACCGTGAGAAGCGGAGAACCAGCTGAAATATATAAAAAAAAGGAATTGAACTAAAGTAAAGTACAGAGAGATGATGGTTATATATATAAGAGAGAAAAAAGATTCCACGTGAAGACACGGAGGCAACGGAGCGAGATAGAAAAATTGCCTCGATGTAAAAACATGAGGATCGTTTCTGCTGTCCACACTCAATAAAACGACCCCTGGCTCAAATAGATACGTTCGTTCCCGTACTCTAGTAGCATCTGAAAAATAAACACTCACACACATGCACAGAAACTCATACTCATACATATATCGCGAGTCTCGGCAGGTCTTCCAGCGAGTGAGCAAGGAGGGTGATGGTCATAAGGGATGGTTACTTTCTGAGGAAAAAGATGCGAATCGAGTGGTCAGCTATCGAAATGCCCTTAACTCACTCTTTCATATTTTTTTATTTTCTTTTTCCATACAACTTCTTCCAACCCCCTGGGAGCGAACAGCATCAACGGGCAATAATAAAAAATATACGACCGGTACGATCAAGGCTTGTGTATGCCGGACTATACCACTCGCTTCGGCTGCCATCGAGAGCACCAAATTATACACCGAAGCCGGTTCTAAGTGATCACATTTCCACATAGACGAGCTACCATCCCCATACCACAGCTCTTACTCTCTTATACTTTGCTTCTTCTTTCGGTGGTTCTTTTTTCGTCTTCTTTATACACCACACACGAGAGCCAATACATGAAAGACTGGCCAAGAGCCTCGACCTTCGTGCCACTGAGTCCCAGGCACTAGGAAAAGAGCTTTTGCCGGAAAAGAATATTACCTTCCACAAAAAAAATATATATACATATATATGTATATTAGCTGTTATGCCGGAACTTTACGATTGGTAACTCTACTCCTATCGGCTTTACATCATCCAAAAATATATACGAATATTTAACGGAATTGAAGTAGTTTAGAAAAATGCACCACGGCCCTTTATATTTATTACCGTAAAACGCTTTACGAATAAATGTATTGATATTTTACAAAAGAAATTCAAGTAATACCAGTGATGGGCTTTAGAGGATAATAAATACATTGAAAAATATATCGATCATCGAATCTATTGTCTAAACATTACACTACAGAAAAAATAAAAATAAACGAGTCATTGGACGTATAAATATAAGAATTGTGAGGAAAAGTTATACTTGAAATCTGTGGGAAGATCTTGACAAAGGGAAGCTTCATCTCGTCCTAAAAATACCCTATTTCCATTTTGCAAGAAAATATGATCCATTCGTCATAATATAAAAGTTGCCATGACAGCGTTATCTATGGCCATTTCCTGCACCCGCGTCCTCCACGCACAGATATAAGAAGAGTCACTTGTCACAATACCGGAGGTAATGATCATTACTGAAGAAAAACAAGAAGAAAGCTTTATCATCCTTATATACACGTGAGTTTATCAACCCTCGTGAAAAATAAAATAATGATGCTGATGATGATGAGAAAGAAAAAGTGGATATGGGTAACGGTAACGAGACAAACGGAATAATGTTTTTGTGGGTAAAAATAAATAAAATGGTTTTTTTTTATATTCGGACTGACTCTATGATAGCAAGAATTTTTCGCTGCCCAGTAAACCAAAATGGCTGACGTTAGGATCTCTTAAACTTCTTTACTTGGGCTTACGTGTCGTAATAAATGGTAATTTAAAACAGCGAGAACTAACAATTTCTTTCTTTATGTCTTTTATTTTTTTTCTTCTCCTTACCCTTATTCTTTTACTTTTTTTTCATTTTATCTTTTCACTGGTCTAGATCTTCGGACGTTTAACTGGCACAAACTCTCGACTCGAATGAAGAAATGAGTTTCGTTTAGTTTAGTATATAGTGTAGGATAGTCGAAATTTTCCGGCAACATTTTCTCTGGCAGAGGAAGCGAAAGATGTTGGCTGCCTCGGTCGGTTAGTTGGTTTGTTGGAGATACAGCGGAGTGAGCTACGGAACACCAGCCGGCAACGTAATATAAGAGATATGTGCAGTGGAATAACATTACCATTAGAAGAGATAGATATAGTTTAACAGTGGAAGAGCAGATGAAATGAGATACTGCGGCTGAATCATGCATGAGTCTCGGTAAGATGTGCGATTCGCTACCACTACCATCTCCTATACCAAGTAGATCTCGTGTCTTTCTGTGGCTCGTCCAATCTCGTACCCACGTTTTACTTTCATTTCATTTCTTATTCTTCTACTTCTTCTCCTTCTTCTTCTTCTTTCTCTTATACTTCAGCTTCAATTTCTTCTTCTCTAAAGACTGGTACTATCTTGACTGACTATTATACACTTTCTTTTGGTCTTATCCATATCTACAGCTCCATCTGCTCCGATGAGAAAAGTGAATATGCTACAATATTCAAATGGCTCGGGCGTGACACTTTATTAAACGTGTTATTTGCATCGTTCCCTCCCATCTCGTGTGCTCCATTTCTATTACAGACACAAAACCATCTGACAGCATTCACCCAGCCAGCATTTGAGCTCGAGAATAAACTGAGATGTGTCAGACGTCATAAGTGGGCGATCATCGCGTTGATTAAAATTTAAACAGAAAAAATACACATTTTTATATTACATTTGACTATCTTACAAAATATGATGAAACCTTTTTTTTTAAATTCATTTGGTGAAGATAAAAATATAAAGAATAGATTAAATTTTTATGTAAGTTATTATTAGTTTTACATTCAAGAGACAATTCATCGATCTTGGGTTGATGACCAGTTCACTATATTTTCGTCATTTTTTTTCCCCTAATTAATTGTTTTATTTTTTATATTAACGTCTGATAGAAATAAAAATTTAACGAGACAGAGAAGACAGATTGCGGTCTTTGGTGGGCTCTAGCAGCAGCCACGGTTCCATGCACGCATTATGCTAATTTTAATTTTAATCTCAACGACCCCGTGGTCGGTCCTCACTGGCGGTTACTGCCGCGATGGCTCTTTTGCTCACTACACTGGAGACTCCGACAAACTCGGCAACACTCCAGTCACAGTAGATAACTTTGTACTGCTATGTTTACGTTCGCGAAATAAGCCGCCCACGATCTATATAAATAGTCTCGCTTATCCTCTTTCATGTCCTTTAAATGTATTTAAATATTTCTCCAAGATGTAAAACTGAAACTGTTAACTAATCTTGATACTTATTGCCCGACATAAAAATTAAACTCATTATTATTTATCTTTATTAAATGATACAACTATAATTAAATAAATCTGAGATTTAAAAATATGTAAATGTCATTAGAGAGGTTCGGAAAATAAATCCGGATGCATCTCTGAAGTTATAACCGAGCAAAAGACGCTGGTTTTCTCACGAAAGTAAAGTCAGGGGTAGGAGCACTTATGCATTTATGCATTCATATTTTCGCGGTGACGGCGGTTTCCAGTGGTGCAGAGTGAGCGTGCGGTTACTTATTCGACGCGAAGAAGTAGTAGTCAAAGTGCAAAAGAAATAGAAAAACTTAGCTGCGCTACTCCGCGGTCTATAAGAAAGTCGAGGGTTGAAAAGCAACCACGACAACTACGACTACGAAACTGAGTGAGGGAGGTGGGCGCAAGCAAAGTTACCACGGAATAATAATAAAGCCTTCATTTCTTCAGAGCTAGTGAAAATAAAAAATCTGAATACATGAAATGTAATGCTGAGCTTTTTCCACAAGAGTTCTACACTTACGTTTTAACTAAAAGTAAATAAAACTTTAAACCGATAAAAATATTTTTAATCCCACCATCAGAAAAATTAGAAATATTTATTTTTTTTTAATTTTATGAATATTAGCGTTTCGTATTAATCTATATCTAAACAATTTGAGTTTATCTGAGTCGAAGTATCAGAGTGGCATGAAAGATGCATGAATTTGATGAAATCATAAGGGGGTTAACGGGACGATGATGAAGAAGACTCAATAGAGAAGGCGATTAAACAAGTGCGGGAATAAATAAGGAAACTAAAAGAAAGCAGATATTATAATATCAGGAAGAAGGAAGAAATACAAGGAAGGAAAGAAGGGTGCCGAGGTGGGCCAGAAAACGTCAGTTGTGGCTCCGCCTATATCGGTACGCCGGCGTGCGGTGGTGAATACATTTAGCCTGGTTAGTTTACAAATGAATACAGCGATTGAAGCAACTTATAATATCAATGTACTTTGGCTGTCTCGCTTGCTCGCTTCGCGGGGCGCCGCTACCCCTACCGTCCACAATATATGTATAGAGTCTGAGCGGACCCCACACTGTCTTGTCCTACTTCTTCTTCGTCTGCTTCTGGTTTAGTTCTTTATCCTCGTCTTAAACATTAAACAACGTCTCTCGATCCCCTTCTCTGTTGAATCACTCGCGCCCGTTTCAACTCCCGGCGGGCCCTCCATACAGAATGGCCATATTAACTTGATAATTAGCTCGGTTATACGACTTGCAGATGAGGAAAGACTCCGGGACGGACGTCGGCTACCCCTACCCGGGGTTGCCGGTATATTCCTTACTCTGACGGCTCTCTTTCTCTTTCGCTCGCTATTCTATAGCATGCCACAGCTCAACTCTGCTCCGTTACTTGGATGAATATAGAACCCCCTTAGTTCGTATTCCTCTCCCTGTCTGCCAGGAACCTGCCCTGTCTCTCGTCGTTCTTGTGGCCTCGTCATCATCCTCGTCTACGTCGCCGTTACGAAACCAACGTAGTTCACAACGTGTCTTCCTTCTTTCGTACCAAGTTCACCCTTAACTCGCTAATAGTTATAATATAGTACTCGGACTGGTGCTAACAGTGACTACCGTCTTCTCAAAACAACATTAATTTCTGATTGTATTTATTAACACAACATTCCTACTCGGGTCCTTATGCTCTCGTTTGGTATCGTGCGTACTCGGCCCTTTGTGTTGGTAACTTACCATTTACAATTTTGTAGCCATTTTCTGTGGTGCATTCTTACTAAGACCGTGCTGTGGTGAAGACAAACTTCGTGTTAATTGTTTATTCGGGAGTTGTTGAGTGTTTTGAGTTGTTAAAGACGTTCCTTACAATTGTTGTCAGACATATTTACTTTTAATAGTAAATTCCGTGTGAACATGACAGGTGGCGCTTCACCACGTGGAAATCACGTGACTCCGAGAGGTATCATAGTGGGAGTAACTGTCAAATTCACAATGAATTAACTGGGTGACGTTTAAAAATATTTCATTTCTGATTTATTTAATCTACAGTGTATATTTTTTCATTATTATTTTTTGTTTATTTTACTAACGGGCTCATAAAATTTCTATGAAGCCAGTGGGAAGCCATTTTGTGTCGCGCGAGTGCACCACAGCGTGACGAGTAAACTCTTCACGGTGACTGACCTCGAAGGTAGGGTGTACATTACTGTTTATCCAGACTACGTCATTGACCACGTGGTACTGGCATAATGGAGGCTCGAGTGTCTATCATGACAAAGAAGGTATTCCAGGTACTATTGTGTGTTACTGTGACAGTGTATTCAGAATATTACGTGCATCAAATGATTCTGAGAATGCACGAAAGTAGTTTTGAACCTTGATGACAATTAGTGATGACAATCAGTAGCTTTTTTTAGTTCAATTTATTTAACAACGCACTGCGTTCTCAAAAATACTGGAAAGGTGAATCGCTCGCGACTTTCGACTATCCGTATACTCGGGATTGAATACTAAGTGAATAAAGTTGAGCTGAGCTGAGTTGAGTTTGAGTCTGAGTCTGCTGGATGGTATTATTGTATACGTGTATGTTGGCATTCCATGAGATGACTGGCATTGAAAACTACCTTCAAGAGTCAGCCGCGCCCGCCTCTGTCGTGCCCGCGACGATCAGAATACCGACGAAGATGGCCGCCATATTAGGCTCCCCTTCTCACACAATACCGCGTCGTCCTCGCCGTCGCTTAGCTCTTTTGTCACCGAGAGTAGGTAGGTATAAACTTGGATCTCATCGCAGATCCTGGTATACGCCTACGCGATCTCGAAAACCTACCGAGAAAGAATGAGTTAAGTCAAGGGGAGGATATCTGCTGCTAGTGATACCTTGCGACGATCTCTCAAAGATATATATAACTAACAATGACGGGCTCTGATTTACAAGCTTCGTCTTGAATTTTTTTCCTCTTTTTTTCATGAACGTCTCCGCACGTCAAATCCACGGTATTATTTACTCTTTTTTTCTGTTTTCTGCACCCTTGATCTGCCGAATCCCTGAGAATTTTTTGCGTCGGAATCTTCGGATGACGATGACGATGATGATGAGGACGATCATGATAACAATGAGGAAGATGATGATGATGGTGTTGGTGGTGATGTCGATGTAGAAGCGTGAACATTCGCGGCACGCGTGTGTGTCCGATAGGTAGATTTATCACCTTGTCTCAGATGTGGACTCGGTTGCTCAGTGGTAGCTTGAATGTTTCTCGATGAGACAGACACCAGAGAAGAAACGATGCTCGGGAGTAAAAAAATAAAAGCTAAATAAATCGAAGAAGAGGCTGAACCACCCGGGGTATTTCCAAGAATGTGCGTGCCATCACGTACTACGACAAGGTTTTTACAAAATACTAATCTAAATAAACCAACAGTCACTGTCTATAACGCGATTCACATAAGAGACGTATATTGTTGCCATACCTATGTATTTATATGAATTTATTCCGACAATTTTAAATAAATACACTGTATACATACGGCCTAATCATCATTTACGATAATAAAAAATTTCGTCATTGCTATCTCGCTAAAATATTTCAAATTATTTTATTTCGTTGCCTAATAAAATTACCAATTCTTATTGTATTGTGTACATAAAATAACATATTTCGCGACAGTGAAAATTTAATCAGCGACATAAATATAAAAATAACAAAAAGTAATTTGCGCAGTTAATAAACGTCGGTATGAAAAATTTCGGGTGTAGCGGAGGCTCACATGAGAGTTTAAAATGGGGTGTGGGATACATCAGCGACTTGTGTACTGTGGCACCTGTCTCTTCACGGTGCTTGGATACTTTAGTTTTCAGGGGGTTAAAGAGGCGAACGAAAATATAATGTATGCACCCCTGGTTAGCGTACTGAGCTGATGGATGGAGTCGACGAACTACACAGCACAGTAGTTAGCTCGGAGCCACCTGAACCTGCAGGCTGCGTAGGCCTACACACAACAACACCATCATCATCATCTACACCGGCTGTGTGTGCTCCTAAACTAAACGTTTGTTACAGCCGCGTACTGTGTGTTTGTAAATATATACATGTACATACAGATACCTTAATGGCTAATTCATTTGATCCGACGGCAATACCACGTACTTATACTAGCATACTGCCCGTACACCCACAGCCGGACGGTTATAAGTCTCACATAATAAAACATGCTAGCCCGTCGGCAGCCTCAAGTTCGTTACTTCAGTTACTACACCACGGTGGTGACAAACGAGCACATTTACAGCTGCTGGATATCCATAAACTTTCTCTTTTTTAAATAAAACCAAAGCGGGAAAAAAATAAACCATCTATTTATTTGTAATGTTATTCTTCATAGATTTCCTGTACAATCTGTAGTCGTACTTAAATTTTAAATCCATTTATCTGAGGTTACCATCATGGAGAATAAAGTTAAGTGTGCAATTAGATGATAAAATTCAAAAACGAATGAAAATGATTCCCAGGATTTATTTAGCGCAGAGCAAAAAAGAGCTACTACAGGTTGTGTGGATGAGTGGATCAGGATTTCTCTTTGTTTTGATGACGCTTTGACGATTACTCTAACAGCGAGTCCTAGATATAATTTTTTATATATATATATATAAAAGTCGAGGTGATTATTTTCATTACTAGTAGACTCAGTAGTGAATGCTCTGACGAGTGGAGAAGGATGAAGAGCGTTGATCGTTATCATATGCCGCTTCCCACTGGCGTCTGATGCTCATACACACAACCAACTCGTCGTCGTCGGCGGCTTCAGTTGCTTAGACTATTCGTGTTTTTTTCTTAATGATTTAAGCAATTAGCCACGCTTAATGCTCAGACTTTATTCTCATTCTGCTAATATAACATCGTTGTCGTAGAATAGTAGTAGAGCGCCATTTCCCGGTCTCTCTTTACTTCTTTCATTTTATGTACACATATACAATAATATACATATAACTATTTACAATATGTATGTATATGTGTATATATATAATATACTGTATAAATTTGTTAATTTTATTTATTCTACTTGACTATTACGACGACACTGATTAACAACTGTACGCGTTGTTTTCTACCTGCCGAGTCGTGTCTGCAATAATATAAAAGAATGAGTAATATACTTCGTTGTGGATTGTTAATTTTTGAGAATTTATTTAATAATATATATACGCAATATAGAGTATACTTTTTGTGGTAGAGGTAGAGATCGGTTGTGTTTTAAGCTAACACGCGAAACAATCACGTCGGGAAATGGCCGACGAATGATAAACCTCAGCAGTAGCCGTAACTGCTACAATTCTGCCACAGCAACAACAAAAATATTACTAATAAATTTATTTCATGACGTGGGGTGTAATATTATTGAGGTGGAGAGTGCTTTTAAATGTTTATGGTATTATATTATAGTATCGTATGCCGTACACACATAAGTCTTAAGATAGTTATGCAACTTACGCGAGGGAAATATAATTTATACGAGGGAGTATAACGGTCTTGTTGATTGTTACCAAGAAATACCGATGCTTGTACTACACACTTTATTTTGCGATCCATTAACTTGATGATAACATGATACTCCATGTATATTTGATATGGTTTTTTTCTGAACAATTTAATTTAATTTTCAGCACACAAACTTGTGCGTGATTTAATGCAATGTTGTTCAAAAATTTTTCAACTACACAGTTGGAAATTTTGGGTAAAATTCAACACAACTTTTTGTGTTGATTAAGACATTGCGGTTGTGTTGATTTTTGACACAAATTTGATGTTGAATAACTGAACACAAAATTTGTTATTTTGACAGAAAATTTGTGTAAATTTAACAGACTTTTCGTGTTAAAATTAGTTAATAAATATAAGCACATAACCTAACCTACTTATGTATACTGATCTAACCTTAGTACAACTTATGTCAATTTACCAAACAATTAGTTGGATTTTTTGTGATTTTTCTGAAAAACGAAGCTATGAATTTTCCTCCCGTAAAATGAGAAAAAGAATCATTGAGCCTGATTATAAAAATATTAAAGTTATCTATGATTATATTTAATTGTAAATCAATTAAGATCCAAGTTTCCTTGCAGACAATGCTACAAAAATGCTTTGCTTGGTTATAGTAATGAAGAAACGCGGGAGTGTTTAGCTAAACAACATAAATTTAGTGTTGATTTTCAAAAATAACACAAGAAATATGTTAGATTCCAGATTTTCTAACTATTAAATACAAAAAATTAGTCAAAGTAAAATAACACAAACAGTTTGTATTGAGTTAACAGATTTCTGGGTTGAAAATCATCAGAAAAAATTAAACCAATTAATTTTTTAACACAAATACACAAAATTTGTAACAATGCAATGTAAGTGTAGGAAATGGTGATCATTTATTTTTAAAACTCAGAGACAGAGTATATGTGTGTCGTCTGAAAGCGGATTATAGGACGCACTCTTGCCTGAGAAGTCTTACGCAAAAGCAGCTCGGGAAAATTCAAATCGTGAGCTGGGTCGCATCTGCGTCACTGCAAGGGGGTCGTGAGAGTTCAGAGTGTCATAAGAGCGATTGTCGTGATGCTGTTGTGTCGTCGTGCCGTCAGAATGAGTGACAATAACAGAGCATGAAGAGTCGCTGAGGAGAAGTAAAGCTGGTGTACACAGTGCTCTGCTTTACTTCGTTTGCTGCTGGTTTTATATGTTTTATATACATATATATAATTGTATAGTGGAACCAAAATGCTGTATACGCGACTCACTGGGTATTCTACTATGTGTATTGTTATGTTAACGCCTCCGGAGTAACAATCGAAACGGGTACAATAGAAGATTCCCTCCAGAGGTTTTACGGAAAGACGCGCTACTCGCGGATAAAGAAGAGGCTCGGGTGGGGTGTTATCGTATTATCGTATTGCGGCGCCTCAATGTCCGGACTTACGTGCGTTTTATTTCTCTGTGCTTTACTTTTTTCTTTGCGCTCACATATATATACATATTGTGGTTACGTAAAATAATATTAGAGTGACCAGCAGATTTATTCAACACTTGGTTGTATTTTTATATATTTATTGCCTCTCAATCCCTGTTTACTTATTCATTTATTTATATTTATTTATCAAGATTTAATCATTTAAATATTTTACCTAATCATATTCAATCAATCACACCACGAAATATATAAAAACAAAATAGTAAAAAAAAATATAATTCTTAAATAAAAAAAAAAGTATATATATATATATATATATATATATATATATATATATATATATATATTTATATATTTTATTTAAAAAAAAAAAAAAAATGAATTGGCTAAAATGATAAATAGATCGAGTGATGTTGAGGATCAAAAGAGATTGCGGAATTGGCTCTGAAATTCGGCAATTTCATCCCCAGTACAATGAGCAACGGGCAGGGTGTTAGTTTGGGGCAACACAAAACTCTATTTTTCTCTCTTTCTCTGTCTATATATACAAGCAACCCCCATGGAAAGCATTGAAGAGCTGGTTGGGTACCGGTCGCTCGTGGCCGAGCCACGGATGGATAGTGAATATGCAAATGTAATTGATATTACTTTTTAAATATTCCCCAGTCTCAATCTCTGGCATCTTCGTTTATTTACATTTATCCTCTCTCTCTGATTCCCATGCTCTGGGGTTTTTTCTCTCCCTCACCGTGGGCGCTTTATTCGTTTTCGCCAACCCAGGAGACAGGAAACACTGAGAGGGTGAGCCAGCCGGATTTGTACACTTAATATACACACTTCTCTTACACTATAAGTGCCTTTTACCCCGTTCGGGGCGAGATGCTACAATCGCCTCCAACTTAGTCCCCAACTCCGAATAAGTTAAGGTAATTAATAAGCTCCCTAAAACCTACTTAGAGCTCATGCTTGTTTAGTAGCAGCTATCGAGATAGCTGTTCTTACTACCGTTAACAACTATTGAAGAAAAAAAGCATCTATAACAATTACTACTTACATTATTACTGCTACAACTTGAATTAGCGTTCTTTTAAAAACTCCCAGTACTTTTTTAAACGCTAATTAACTCCACCCGAGCCCCGAGTCCACCTGCAACAGTTAATCGTGACTCTTACTTTTTTTCTTTCCTTATGCTTCTGCTATTAATACTATTACATTACATTAAAAAATATAAAAAAATTGCGTTTATCCACGATGACTTGCTTTTTTATTTCCCTCATCCAATCGTATTTTATGTACACCTTCGTACTCTGAATACTAATCAGCAATCATAACTAAGAATAGTAATTACTAAATAAATTATTCTTACACTATTGCAGGAGGGGTCATGAGAAAATTTCACTGGCAATTAAATATTTCGATTTCAATAATTTATAAAATAATCATTTTCCCGCGCAATTTACTATTAATTTAATTGAGTTAAAAATAAAACCCCGCACATTATAACGTCTTTTTCCGTAGACTGTTACGTAGACCGTAATTTCAAGAGGAGCATACTCCGAACAAGGAAGTTGTTATTGTTCGTACAATAAGTTTTGCAGTAGCAAAGACAAAAACCCAAAAGAACATAAATATATTATAAGCACACATACCTACTGGTGTATGTAAAATAAAAAGGAAGAGCATTATAGTAAACACGAAGGCGTTGGACATTAATTTCCAAAGAGTATCTCTTTGGATTCCACAGGCTTGCACGCCAGCCAGCCAAATCGGGTATGTCTTGGCAACTTTTATTTTATCCTGTGTATAACACTCTTGTACGCGGCTACTGTTAGTGCATGGAGTATCCAGTGTTGGATATATAGTATATAGTATGGAGGATGCTGGATATTGGATGTTGGATGTTGGAACGCGTGTATATGCATGCACCAACCAGTGGACTCTTTTTGGAGTGGATATAAATCTTGTGGACATTATTATACGCATATCAGGTGTGTGCATGTGCTAGCACTGTACATTACAAGGTGTCTACACGAGTTTATATGCCGTGTGTGGCGATGAAAAATAATTCGACGAAAGGTGGCGAGCCAAAGTTAAAATTTTTTTTTTATGTTCAAGTATGCATACACGTATGTGGATATGCGGGATATAATATAGTGTATACTATATATAAGGGTGTTGATGATAAATCTTGTTTGAGATCCTGGCAAATCTTAACTTATGACGAAAACAGAATGATGTTTAATGCTAAATGTTAATTTAAAATTATCGTGATTAAAGTTAAAAGGGCTGACAGATGATTGTCACCCGCATGGTTACACTGGCGTCGTGCACACACGGTAACCTGTCTTACAAACGTCAGGACTTTTTTTTAGCACTTGTTTTAGTACAAGGTAGATACAAGCAAAACAGTTGAGCTGAGCTGAGTTGATGAGCATAAGGACGTTTCATCAAACGAGATGTCGTTCCCACGAGACATTAAAGAGCTACTGGTCCACGCGATTACTGAGTGGATATTTTCTGCAGAAAAAGTACTTTCATCACGACGATAGACGTAATGTGGATCTCTAGAGATTATTTTCTGGATCTTGTTCTATCTGAGTCTTTTTTAGGTCTCGAGTTGTGTTGTGTTGTTTTTTTTTTATTTTTTTTTTTTTTTTGTGCCAAGTCCTATTCCTCCTCCGCGGTCTATTCTTCAGCGTTTATATCCTCCATTGGAGAGACTCCGACGAGTCTTTTTCTTTGTCTGGGCTCTTCTTCTTTTACTTCCGCGAGATACTCGAAGCTCTGCATGAATACCCCCGGGTATTCGTGGCTGCCAATAAGATTTATGGTAATCCGTTTTCGTGAATAATTGGGTGTATGTAGATACAACTGGATTCCGTCCTCTTCATTCTCTTCCTATCTCTACATATATATATACTCTTCTGACTTGGTTGTACGCTAACGGATTCCTCTTGGAGTCAAGTAAATTGAAGAAAAATAAACTCTGCTGTTTTTATTTTTTAGCTCAATTATTTAAACCGGAAAACGTTTTTCAATTTACGATAAAACTAAAAAAGAAACGCGTAAAATCAATTAACGCATTTAATACTTAAAATTTATGGCGCTATAATTTACTAAGAGACATTTAATTTCAATTTAAAATAATAACAGATTAATATCATTGATAAGTGTGAAAAGTGTGATACAAATTGTTACAAATGAGCCCGTATGATCCTCACCGTACTTGCAATTCAATAAAGTTATTGTCACCTCGCGTGGCAACATACACGCACTTATCTTCTGTACTTTCATACTACTCAGTAATAAGAGTTTATAATAACAGCCGACAAGTTATTAAACACAGTAATTATACCCGCATCATATGTTATTCGTAAAATAGTATCATAACAAACCTATCATCATACACCTATTGAGTATAATACTGATTGAAAATTGTATCAGGACCATTGATCATTGAACAAAGAAGCCTGCTTTATGTATTGATTAATGAGATTTTTTTTACGCACACTTCAATGTGTCCTTAGCAATCAGTAAAATATAATGAATATATATTCAGCTAAGTGACCAGCATTTAAATTTTGACTGGCAAATCAGGTACTGCGTGCACGCACTCAAGTTAATATACGTATATATATATATATAAATATACATATACTCAGAGGTAAATAATGGAATGGTGAAGTTATAGAGTTGCGTGCCCGTTGTAATTATGAAGTTGTTCTCCGTAGTTACTAGTGATGGCGAATCCCCTCATAGTTCGATGGATACCACGGAGTAGACTTTATATTTATATATATATGTATAGGTAGGTTGGTTGGTTGGTTTATATATATTTAAAGAGTAAAGTATTCGGGCCATGCTGGTACACAGAAAGTGTACATGGTGTGTTCCCGTCACACCGTTGATTTCAACGCCAATTAAACACCCGCTTGTCAAGGAGACGGCCCACGATTCCCTACGATTCGTTGTCGCACGCGATGCGTTGCCTCCGTTATTATTACGTGTCATTGCCGCCCACGTAATGGCGATGCTTTTTTTTTTTTTAACGAGGATACTAAAAGTCGTTCATTCGTTAGTTTGATTGCTTTCTTTATATTTACGATAAATACGACCAACAAGTCGTGAGTAACGTAGCCAATTATTGATAATTTTTATTTTCATTTTTAATTACTTTATTATTTCACGAGTCTTCAAGATGTGGGTGTAAATATCTGATCTTTTAATTTACTAAATTATAAATAAACTTTCGGATAATTTATTTAGCTGGCGCAGGATTTTTTATTTTTGTTTTTTTTTTTTTTCGTCGGTTGTTGGATGGAAATGGCAAGTTGAGAATTAGACGGTGAAAGGAATGAGAAATAAATAAATATATGTACAGATATATATTGTTATGTTATTAGTTGTCCTTTTGCGTTTTGTAGGGACATTATTCATTTAGCAGAATCGTGAAAAAAAAACTGTAGACAGGTTTATGTACAATAATGACGACAATAAACACAAGAAAAAATAAAGACGAAGAAATAATAAATAATAAAATATAAAATGAAAAAAGAACAAGATGTTATAGTTGACGTCACGGGCTACACGCGATTTCATAAAGAGCTGATGACCATTCGAGTGTAGATAGTGTTTAAGATTTAGAGAGTTTAAAAGAACCGCGTGTGTATACATATATGTGTATGTGTGTGCTGTATATTTATTTATAGTTTTATCGTTGGGTGCTGGATTATAGATTTGTGAGTAAGTATAAAGAATAGTGCGGGGGCGTTGATGCTTGAATAAAAAAATAGCTCAGGATATAGGTCGCCGCGAAATACAATAGGCGATAGTACTTGGAAACAAGCTGTGCGTGATTCGATAAAAGTCCCGTTAAAGTCGCGAACTGACGTTATAAAATCGTGATAGTTTGGTTTACAAACATGCGACGGGTGGGCGGACGTATCCAGGTCGGAATTCCGATGGAACGCAATTCTACTTTCCTGAGTTTTTATTTTTATTACATATAACATTTACCGAGATCTGCTCATACTATACTAATAACTTATAACACATGCACTAATAATACACTCGTTTATAAATTATTCTGATAATTATTTTTACTGATCGTAATTTTATTTTTATTATTTAATTCTGTAATAATTATGTTAATAAAAATAATTTATAAAAAATGCAATTGTTCATTTTGGTTTAGTTTTAGACCTAATAAATTTTTTTTTAACTTTTAATGTATGTGAGAAACAGTTAATTACCATAAATAAACAATCGCTCAAAAAAAAAACCTTTTTTTTTATCATTTAAAGAAAAATGTTATCCTACTACGAAACGCCAAGTACGAAATATAAGTAAGTGGCATAAGTAAAAACAAAATAAATAAAAAAAGTATATCATTTACTGCATTACTGCATTAGAGATATCGAACGGATCAGTCATAGGAAACGTCGTGCTCGAGTGGTAGTAGTGGTTGAGTGCATAGTGCGCCGAATAAATTACATAAATCATTATTTAATTAAGGTGGCGAGTCGTGCATGAATAATAATCGTCGTGCGACAATATATATCGTTTTCTGACAATCACTTTGACACACTGTATACTCGCTAAATGACTTAAACTCACGGTTTATTTTATTCTTCCTCTTATTTAATTAAATAACACAATAAGTGCTTGAAAAATATAAACTGAAGCCCCTTAAATGATTGACCCAAAAAAATAATCGTAAAAAAATCCCGTCGCCTGTAAATTCGCGATGAATGTCAGACTTATCTGCGTAATTAATATGCAAGTTAAGTATGATTACGCTACGCTAGAGGTACCTTATCGAACGTACTTTACTATCAATATATATATTATATTTATAAATAAGTATTAGTATACCAGTTGTCCTCGATAAATCAAACGACTAATGCAATCGGCGTCAATGTAAAATGTTATGCAACTGTCTTCCTCTATTGGATCGTTCATGTGACATGAAAATTATTCACTGCAAAACATCTAAGAATCTGTACACAGACGTTAGATACACACTGAGGCTCACTTATCAACTACTGTCACAACTTCTGCAACTAAATATGCTAATAGATAAGTCAAATGATAAGCTATCAATCTTGGATGTATGAAAAAGCATCAACTTAAAAGTTAAGGTTTAAAACCTTGACAACTTTGTCGATAAGAAATGTCGAACTCGAAATGCTGACAAGACTTATAGCGATCAATAATGATTTTTTTTTTTAAGACAGTTCAATGTCATTTTACATTCCTATTTATTGATATAAATGTTTTTAAATTAATGAGTCAAATTAATAAGTGATTTTATATGGAGATAAATTGAAGTAATAGAAAGTATATTAGATATATTAATTTAAGTAGGCATTGAGTGAGACATAGTTTGGTAACTGATATTGCGTATAGTACTTTATCGCACTAACCCCCTCTTGACAATCAACCCCCCGCGGAGCGCGTGACATTAGCTTGGGGAGAGTGCGTAAATTTTAATCACACAGTGGGGTCCAGTGCCCATGGGACGATTTTATTGAAATACCCAGTTTTAGACACCTACTTTATTACCAACGACTTGCTAACATAGCTGTAAAATTATAAAATAACTCCCGAAAAAAGTGAGTCATTGCTTTTGTAAAAAAGTAAAATTGATGTATTGTTAGTTCTGACAGTGTAAAAGATTTTGGCTCAGTTTTTTTCCTTCTTTCTTTTCCACGAGTTAAAACGCTTCACTCGGGCTTATGTATATATATATATATATATATATATATAGTTTACTCCACATTAGCTCATTCACAGTCGCGGAAGCTATTTGCCAGGGTACATAATGGGATAATTAACGCGCAAACCCACCGATCCGGTGGATAATCAGCGGAACCTAACATTCGCTCAAGAATCATAATCTCATAATAAAAATATTACCAACAAAAATGTTGATAAAAAATAAAAAAAAAATGTAATAAAAAGTTTATTCTCGGCACACTGCAATCACTTTTACCGCTTCATTACTACAATCAAATTAATCTCCATCCTATAATCAACGCAAGTCTCTTATTCACTCGTTCCCCACTCGAAATGACACGAAGGAGCAGAAGAATAAGAACTACCGAGTTAAAAAAATAAAAGAAAACACGAACCTGTAAAAGAGAATAATTTTTTTTTTCTTTTTTGTAACTTATTTTGTCTCGTTCCAACTCGTTTGGACTTGGAGGGCGTAAAAAGTCGGGCCGATGCATTCAGATGGGGTAGAAACACCGACAATGGAGTTCTAAAGAACGGGGGTTGAATTTTAGGGGTAGAAAGACCGCGGAACGAGCTACAGTCGCTCACCCGTCGGGACATCGAGGCCCTTTATTAAACCCACCTCCACCTCCACCTCCACACTGTTACTCAACTCTATATATACCTACACTATCTGTACTTACACTTTATGTACACACTACAGAGAGTTGGGTAAGTAAAGCATTTCAACTGGATGGTCTTCAGCCGTCAGACACCGCAGCCCTTTCCGCTTATCCCACCGAGACCTTCCATCATTTTAAAGCCCATAGTCCATATACCGCACGTCGAGCTAGAATTAGACGGACAATTTCATTTAAAGCCGCTTGACGATCGAGTCACCCGAGACACCTAATTTTTATGACTGATGATTCAATTTCGAGACTTCGCTCCATACTATAGCCCCAAGTCACATATGCCTTCATGAGACGTCTATAATTTTTTACAATTGCCCAATTTATTGAACTTTCCCGAGACAATGTGACTTGTCAATGAGGATTATTTCTTTATAAATTACCTCATTCATCATTCGGTCAACGTTTAGAACAATGGTCTATCTTAAATTCCAGCTGACTATTGGTTACAATGGTAATGATAGCAATAAAAATAAAATATATTCTAAGAATAAGTTATTGGCGGATAACGCGTTCAAAGATGTTACGTTCCGCAATGCGGTTAAATATCGCGCCTTTCGACGAGTAATCTTTACTTTTTGTTTGACCTTTCTTCTTCGTAGCAGTTCCTTTTATTCTTCTAACTTTTTTTTCTATTCATTGCTTTTTTAATGTGTAATAACATAAGTACATGCTGGCGGTAATTCCACGCGAATCCAAGTGCAAATCTACATGCGAGCTTTAATCGCTCGCGTGCCCATTATATTATACCTATAGCCGTTCCGTCGGATGTGTTAGCGAACACTTTTGCTTTCCTCTTTAAATCACACCTATTTTTTTTTTACTTCGTTTTACGACAGACCCATTTCTCAGTATTCCTAGAATTCCGATTGCCCTGCAACTTACGCTTGGGCTGAACTCCAAATAATTATTTTTATTAGTTCAGGCGGCCATTAAATATAATAAAAATAATTAACTAATTAACTTATAAATAAGTAACTAAATAATTTGTTTTCCCACGACTGGTATAGATTAGAGCCACTTAGAAGTTGATCGTCACGAATCGCATGATGAGATCCTGACTGACGTCTGTGTTCTGATGAGGTTATAAGGCCGCTATGAAGCGAGCACAATAAAAGTATCGGAAGCTATATATGAGATATTATGTATAGGTCTGCGGGGATGAGGATAAGAATAAGCAGGAATAACGTGGAAATCCGCCCGGGGCCCCCTGGCCCCAAGCCAGACGTACTAGCCTAGATCGAACTAGCAATCACGTCGTAATAATACCAAATCACGGAAGATATTGCACATTTCCCAGGCGAATCACTGCTATTCGCGAGCTAGGATTCCCTGTCGGGGTAGTTTGGGAGGTCTTAGTGTTTGTTGACATGCGATCTGAATTCGAGACCTCATTCCCTTTCTCTCCCTATCTCTCTTAATCTCCCATTTTTTCTCGATCCTTTCTTTTGTCTGAGTTGGTTCGTTCGTGCTAAAATTCCGTTATATTCCGGCAAAAGTCGTCGCGGCGGCGATGAAATCTGCAGAAATAGCACCGCAAGATTGTCTTGCTGGATTAAACTTACGGAAGATAAGCATCTTTCTAACCATGATAGCTAAATTTTTATAGACCGAGATCGCTAGTAACTACTGCGCAGCTGACGGGATTTTTTTTATTTTATTTTCATAAATATATCATCGCAAATGCGAAACAATAAATATCAACATCAGTATATATTTATAAGCAAGTAAGCAAGTAAGTATTATATAGTATCAGCAGTATCAAGTATATAGAAATAGAAAGAAGAATAAAAGAAATAAAGTAGCACAAAAATGTATTGGATTAATTCAATAAATTCAACGAATGTCGCCAGGACGCAAATAAATTTGTGGTGTATCTATCTGAAAGCGTCGAAGATCTTGGAGATCAGGGACGGAGTAGAGAGGAACTCGTCTGCAAGCGAGATGGACATGGAGACAGCCAGTCAGCCTGGACGAGACGTAGACGAACAGGAACAACGTTGACTACAGCAACAACAACAACAACAGCAACAGCATCAATGTTGAGACGAGTTCAACGTCGCGAGCTTTTTTACGCGTCTGCCGAACAATTCTTTCTTCCTTCTCTTCCTCTCTTACACTTTAAAAGATAATACTCGTATAGGTAAGTTAACTGACTGCCGAGCGTACACTGGACGAGTCTGCAGCAGCGGTCCCCAAGGTGGGCCGTCGCTCTCGGCGGAGGCGGTTGTGGGGTCCGGTGAGCGGGAGAAATACGCGAGTGTGCCCCCATCCAACGAAGCCTGCCCATTAATCATCGGGGTAATTCCATAGATGGCTGTTGGCTGCTCCGAGGAGTGAGCGATGCATGCCAAACTCGTGCTTTCGTTCAACATAAAAGATACTCGGTTATAAACCAACCTTTCTTGAGTATTCAACATACATAATACACTTTTTAAAGGATCCCAAATCCACCTTATTTATTTTAAAATAAATTTATACGTGATTATATAGGATATGTATAAATTATGATTATGAATAATGATGATGGCTGTGTACTAGTACGAGTTGTCTATTTTATGAGAGAAGGAAGAAGCATAAGATAGAATAAATGCTCTGGAAAGAGGTTCATTAGCTTGTCGGCTTGATAAAGTCGTTTATTAGACGTCAATCGTCCGAATCCGAATCGAGTGCTCCCCATTAGTCTGGGCATGACGACAGATACCGGCAGTTAAATGTGAACGCTTATAAGACCCGCGGGGATATATATAACAGACTCAGCTCGGCCTCCTTGTCTCTCTGACTGTTGTTGGTCGTTGTTAACAACAGGCTAGTTACAAGAGTGCATAGCGGGATCGGAATCATCGTAGTCGTCGGCATTGAGAATCGTCGATCCGTGATCGGTCGATGAGGACGATCAAACGACAGCAGGAGAAAAGCGAATGAGAAGAGTGACTACTGCTGGTCCTCCTCAGATCCTGCCACTGCTGGTTGTCGTCGCTGATCGGGTCTCGGGATGAGATGAGATGAGAGTCTGCTGCTCCTGCTGCTACTGCATGTGATGGCAAAAAACGTCGCCGGAGACGCGCTGGCCCACCGGCCGCTTGAACGATGTCAGGAGTTTAATCAATGCATTTAGCCGAATTCCTGTCTGGCCCAAATAAAAGATTTTCGGCGCGATCCAGAGCAAAAAACCCACTGCCTTTCTTCTCCCGTCTTTGTCTTATGGATGATGATACACTCGTATGTGAGCGTGTATCTGAGCTGTCTTGTTCACTTGGGCTTGGATTTGCTCACAGTATTCTCAGTGACGACTATCGACTCTCCTTTGAATCAAATCCCTCGTGTTTATAAACGATTCCAGTGAGTTTGCTGCAGATAACTGAGGATTTTGATTGGAATTGATAATTATTATTTCTTGGGTCATTGATTTATTTTTTTTCGTCTTTCTTTACACTGAGTTCATTTTTATGAAAAAGACATGGGAAAGGTCAAAAACTATATTTTATTATTATCATATATATACGACTACTGCTTGAGTTGGTTTCATTGAGAGTCAGAGTCTACAGCACTTCCTGCTCTTGGACTCTCTATCTCAGCGGACATCTCGGGAGCGGCGCAGGCAAGGGGAATAGGTTGCCGCTGAAAACGGCAGGGCAAATAAATCTCGACGGGCTTTCTTAGCAGTACAGAGCTCACGCGGGCACATCGCGTCTTCTCTTTCCTTCTTTTTCCTCTTACTTCAACCCTTTTTCACTCTGCTAAGATATCCTACTTCTTTGTCTTACTTATATATTCTTCTTGTTGGTCTCATACTTATTCTTTGGCCGCGGCTAGCGTGGAGATCTAAATCATATATCTCCAAGTCTGCGTTTGTCTACGCACGAAGCGTGGAATTGTTAACCGATTCATACTCGTACTAAAATCTGCGATAATTTCTAGCTTATCTAATCAACAATTTAAAAAATCCTCTGGCCCGTTTTTTTCTTTTCGAAGTTTACGAAACGTTACGCCCGAGAAATTAACTAATTGCCCGACTTAATAAAGTAACATTACAACAAATTTAGGATTTAACCGTGGAAATAAAATTCACAAACTCGTGAGTATCGTGATTCATCGTCGCGACTTACGAGAGGCGATCGTCATGAGTACCAAAAGGGCAATATCGCGAGTCACGTGAAAAATTCGTGATGCCCTGGAGACTGAACTTCATGCCTCGTTACGCCTGTCGGAAGTATAAATCAACCAGCAAAACCCGCTCCGTTGGGACGGCTTCTCAAACTCTTGAGATAACCGCTGAAAAATACACCCAAGACAAAATATACACGAGTAGTCAAAAAAAAAATAAAAATTTAAACTGTTAGTTGAAGTATGCCTCATCTATCTTTGATAACTTTATACATAACAGCCAATAACAATTACGGTAAATAATTAGACGTAAAAGTAGCTTGGACTGATAAAACACAGAACCAGTTTTATGTGTATGGATACGAGTTTACTAAAAAACAAATTTAAAAAAAGAGTTAAAATAAAATGGGTATTTTTAGTGACTCCTGACAACAGGATGCACCTTGACACCAATACAGACTGGACGATGAGCACCATGGCTAAGCTGTCGAGGAAGAGATCGTTATACGGCAGGAAGAGTGGTCAGAGTTCTTACTTAAAAGTCGGAAGGAAAAAATGAATAAAAGAAAGAAACAAGAGGAGGGACAGCAAAAGAGCTTGAGTTTATTCAACAAGCTGTTTTGATAATATCTAAAAGAATCCGCAGAGCAAGCGAGACCGGAGACATTTATAAAAATCCTGCGATCCTTTTCGTCGTCTTATCTACCGTCTCGGGGTTTTTATTAAGTCGTGCAGGACACAGACTGGGTAATTACGCAAACCTGAAAGGCCCGCGGCTACTGGACAACTTAAGAACCCACTAAAAAACTGTAAATTAAAATATAAATACCTCCAAGATAAGGAAATAAAAAATACCAGCCTGGTTCTCATTTTCTGTGTGATAATGTGGGTTTAAAAAAGTATGACGTGACGCAACCGATTTGTGCGATAATAATTAGCTTTTTGTGATGATGTTTTGATAAGGGGAAAACTGAGGCGTTTCAAATTATTAGCAGACGTTAGACGATGATTGAAAAATTTTAAAAATTCATTTTATATTTTTATCTTTACGTCCTTAATGTTAGATAAATCGCGATAGGCAATAGACCAGAGCTTGTAGTCCGGCCCACACAGATTCAGAGACTGGTTGAGCGATCATAAAAGTATGAACGTAATAAAATAACGCCTCTGTAAAACTCTTTTTTTGCAGCCGTTAAATTAGGACGACTTATAGGCACCAAGTATATGTAGTCGAAGCTGTTTTTCATATCGACTATATAGAGACAGAAGTTTCTATCCTGTAAATCTCGAGTCTCGAGTCTTCAGTCTAGGGCCAACATGCCGTACTAAATTTATTTATATTTGTAAGTATTATGAGCTGGCAAACTGTACCATCAACATTACAAAGACACAATATAATATTTACTTGTGGATAAGTAATTTTACACTAGACAGTAAAACAAGACTAGTCTTGTCGTAAAAAACCAAGTGGGAGTATAAAGGAAAACTTATAAAAGTTGTCTCGGTAAACCTGGAGCCGTCAGATAATCCAAGATGATCGTCTAATAGCTTTATAAAGGAATTAACGAAGGGCATTTACTCCTTAATATAATATCATATTAACATAATCCTTATTTAAGGTGAGACCCAAAAAGTGCTTCACTGAAAAATAATAAATTAATTCCATTAAAAGACCAGAGCCAGGTGTTTTATTTTACTACAGATTTCCAAATGGAAAAATTTTTTTTGTAGAAAATAAAAATAGTCCTGGGCGATTTGACGGCTAGAAAATCTAGTGACAATGTGGATTTTTCATGGTAAATATAGACATGAAGGACAAATAAAAAAAGTAATCGCGGTGTACCGTAGGTGGGCACATGACAATTTGCATTTTCGCGACGCGCCCATACACCCATTGTCTGCGACGTCGCCAGGATCGCTCTGAATACATTAAACATGACGCCCCGATGACTGGATCATTTCGTTCACCAAGTCCCGTAGTATATATGCAGCACAACCGCGGCATATGTAATTATACGTCGGCGACCCCAAACGTATTCGTGTAAATCGTCTTGTCTTGTACTTACTTATTCGTATCCAGACGGCAACTACTACGACGACTACATATTATACTATATTGCTGTACTGATATATATACATGTATGTATATATACCGATACAACATTAATGAATAAGACGTTTCGCTCATACTATCAGGAAATGGTGTTGGATCCACGTGTTTTGTTGGTGTTATTGTTGTTGTTGATTCGCGATTACGCTGAATAACAAGCATTCGAATAATACAATTACACTGTGTACAGACTTACACTACTTATCATCTGCTCATTAATTATCATCCGATCGGATTTTAATTTCAGTCAATGACATAATTTTTTTTTTTTTCCTAATTGAAAGATTCATTTTTAGCCAATGGTTTGTATTTAGACTTTTTGCTAATTGGATTTTGAGTTTAGATTTTTTATTTTTAATTGGTTTAATTGAGTTTTTGTTTGTTTAGGGTTAGTGAATAACGATGGAAATGATATACTGAGTGTGAGGCAACGTGAGAGCTAACGAACAAGCGACAGCAGTCAAAAGACACTCGCGAGCAAACTTCTTTTGGATCCGTCGTCGCGGTATCGTGGGAATCAGTGACGTGACAAGCTCCTGCGACTCGTTTACCTGTCACTCCTATATACAGACAAAAACGATTAACCTTCAATAAAAAATATCATTAATTAATCAGAATTAAAATCATCGGTTTCGTTATAATGAGAGTTTAATGTGGATTCGTCGTAAGTTAAATAAGTATGAGTGAATTTATGTAGACTGAGGTAATAATAATACGGTAAAATAATTGGAACAATTGTAAGAAAAAATAGTTTGTCAATATCAGCCTCGATCATGATCATGATCACGAGGACGATGAGTTTAGCATTTATTATTTGACACCATGTTGAGAACCAAGACATTCTTCAACGGTTATTTATTTTTTATTTAAACCAACAATAATAATAATAATAACAACAATATTCGTATCACGTATGTCACCGGTCAACACTAAAACAATGAGAATCACGTACTTCTGCTCGAGCTATTCTTGTCCTCGTTGCGGCCAGACACGGCCAATCGACAACAACCAAAGTCATCTCACCTTCGAAACAAATTTATTGCCCGCGACTCTCGAATAACCAACTCCGCGACCAAATTTTCCAATTTACTTTTCTGTTTTGCTTTTATAAAAAGTTACCTCATGATTTTTGACGTCATCTTTCAGCCGAGGAAGTGTGCATGGGAATTAAAAGAGCTGAGATGTTTTTTACAGAGAATAAAGTTATCAAGATTTAGTAGCAAGCCGATTACTTTGGCAAAATATATACATAATATAAAGACGAAAATAAAGAAAGAAGACGTTTAGTTTCCTGTTAAAAGACATACAAGGTCGTAAATGTCTAGCACCAAGAGGACATGGATCACGTAGTCGTGGATCACGTACCAAGGGTACCATCCGTCTGTACCTCCACGTAGGATAAGACACGCAAGTGTACGACAAGTCTTGAGAATGTAAGCTAACTGCTAAACTCAAACTCTTCTAATCTATCCCGAGGACTCAACTCCACTCGTAACTCCAAGATTTTTATTCGCATTTTAATAAAATATCCTTTTTTTTCCACATAAAATTATCAATAAAATGTAAATTGTTTTGATGTATGTAATTATAGTTATAATTACACACTACAATGTTTGCTATGGAAAAAATATTATTCATGTATGTAATTATAGTTTGAATATTTTTAAATAAATTTTAATAAAATGTCTAGCGATTTTAAAGTACGGCCATTTTATCTCAATTATTTGGACTCAATTAACAGCTAATCCAGTTAATTGTCATTTCGGATGTGTGGTATTGTCTGTTGGAAGACCAGACTACCAAAGCATGTAAGTACTGTTGACTGCATTAGATGTAATGTGGGTGTAGTTACACATATACCAGGGTATGTAGTGTATGTACCTGATGTATAGTAGTCAGAGGATGATATTCACCGGCTGGGTGATTCGCTGACGAGCAGGAGCACACGATATATACGAATAGAAGCAAAGCAAGCCGGATCGTAGCTCCCGTGGGAACTTGGGTTGTCGCACGCACTGAAACTCATGCTCGAGGCCAGTTCGCGAGTACATCGAGTACCCATCAGTTAGATTTACTCAGGCCATCTAACTTTGTTGTTGGTTTAATGTCTAAGACCACCAACTATTTTAAAGTTTTGTATATTTTTTAAACTGTAGATTGTTATTTATATAAATTAAGATATTAATTGCGTGTGCGTAAGGAAGGCATTTGTTTATAATTTATAATATCGAGTATTGAGTGTAGAATTTAGTAGGAAAATTAGGAATGCTAGCTGCACTGGGGATCATCCAAGTCCGACTGAACGCTTGAATTATAATTCAGGACTACTCCTCGGCAGGACAATGCATAGTTTCGCGTGTCGGTTTGTTTTTTAGTACGCGGCGCGGAGGAGTCGTGGGCGAACGTCGTCAGGATGAGAGCAAAGAAAGACAGCCCGAGTTGAGAGCTGAGTGAAGACACTGACGAAGACGAGGACGAAGAGCAAGACAAGACAGAGATGGAAAACGAGTCTGCATGTGTCACTAGCGACTGTACTCGTGGAGAGCGAATGGGTCGAGGCTCGGACGTTCCGTCGCGTCACGTTCGTCTTCGGGTTCGTGCTTTTTTACCTTCTTACCGGCGCACGTATTCGCTCCGTGAGGGCCTCGCCCTTCTCTTTGTCTCGCTTTATCTCTATTTGTTTTTATATATCTCGCTCGCTCGAGATCCAACTAAACTCTCCTGCGGGCCCCAGCGAACCCCCTGGCTGTCAACATCCCTTCGAAAACCATTTTGAAAGATTTATTGTCATTTTTAAAATAAATAATTTTTTTTTTACTTCTACTTCATTATACTCTTTACATTAATGATTAATCTATTTTCCAACCCACTCTATTCGATATTGTACGACTCATAATGCGAAGCATTAGAGAGTGCTTTACGATCGAAAATTCTTTTTCGCCTCCTTTCGACAACTATTTTTTTCTATAATTTTTATTTTCAACTCAAGAAAAATAAACAAAATTTAATATTTTTCTTAACGAATAAAGACATTGTAATTAATTAATAACTTAATGAATTAGATATTGATGTATAAAAAAATATTTATAATTATATAATTAAACAGATATTTAAATAAATTGAGTTGTATACGATATTCGTGATTAAATCTCATAAAAATGAATTTTGTAAACACCATGCAAATCAACCTCATAATTAACTCACGCATAATTTACATTGAAATTCAAACTAATTATCGCATAAAATTATGTTAAGCAATTTAATTTAATTTATAAGAAATAAAAATATTTAAAAACTGTAAAATGTCCAGTGATAAATTTTTTATTCCTTTTTTTCCTTCTCTTTTCCTTTTTCCTTCTCTACTTAATTCAAAAAAAAAAAAAAAAAGGACATCCTCATAGATTAATAAAGCGACAATATATTACAGCCAAATAGGCATGAAGATAAAAAATGCGGAGGAAATAATTCGTTTGTTAGTAAGTGAGAGAATGTGGTCAGCTGCATCTTGAGGTGAGTAGCAGACGGCACACCCTGTGTATGTCCGAATACACCTGTCTACTGGCAAAATAAAGAGGGAGGAGGATAAGGAGGATAAGGAGGGTGTAGTAGGATGAGGCAAACGCGCACATTTTGCCTCGGCATTTATTATTTTATCTGAGTTCTATCAGCGATCTATCAAATTGCCATGCGGTATGAAGATAACGAGTCAAGGGTAAAGATGAGATAAAACATAATATGTTGTTTGAGTGTATATGAGTGTAAAGACAAACCGCAAAAGTGGCCGTGACGAGGTAGAATGACCGCTGTCGTGAGGACGAACCAAGAAACCAAGACAACGCGAACGGTTATTATTAGGGGGATACATATAACTTTGTTAATGGTTTAGTGAGGAATGGTGATGCCCCGAAAATCTCTCACCTGCCTGACGCTCTCACTCTTCCATGCACACAAATTATATCTTATATATACTTATTGTTATTATATGTTTATACTTTAATACAAACTACCGAATAATATACCGAAGAATGTTCCGTGACACTCGGGTTATATCTGCGACGATCTCGTTCAGCGGAAAAACAACTTCCGGCTGGCTTTTTTTTTAACTATAAGTTTATAAGTCACGCTCGTTAAACTGACCGTTGGACTTTGACACCTTTATACTTTGTTATTGATTATCCTACATTTAGAATAAATATATAAAAAGAATTGAAGAAAATGTGCAATTAAAATACGTTAATTAACCTTTTAGGTCATACTCTGTTTTTAAAAAAAATTTTCAAGGTTTTGATAGTTAATTATTGTTATTATAAAACTTTAATACTTATTAGCATAAAGTTTTATTTATAAAATTACTGTCAATAAAAATTTATTTATTAATGACAAAAAATTTCTTAATTAAAAATTTCAAAAAATTATTTATAATTAAATTTGCAGAATTTTGATTTTTGAATAAATTTGTAACTTTAATGAAAATTTCTATATATTTTATAATATTATTGATTTATTGTTAAAATATGAATATTTGAAAATAATTGATTATTGATCTCTTATTAGTGAACCAATTAAATGATTGAAAAAAAAAAAAAAGTTTTTACAGGACCTCAAAATATGAAGCCCTATTTTTGCATTCATACTCTCTAAATTTGAAATAGTGAAATTTTCACTGTTTTTCCTAGTGATCAACTAATTCACTGGAAAAAAGTGAATTTCATGTATAAATAGTGAAAATTTTACTTTTTACACAGTAGATTTAAAACATTACTTTTTAATAAGTAATTATCATTAAAACTATTTACTACTAATAATTACAGCGAATTTCGTTGTTTTCATAAAAGCATCAGTTCACTGGGTAAATGAGTGTATGCACTAATTCCAAGTGTACTCTACTTTTAATTGGTAAAAATTACTCGACAAAAAAAGTAACCATTAATTTCACTTGATTTTCATTGACATTAATTTGTATTGTGGGGGGGGGGGGGTACTCCCAAAATTTTATAAAAGCTTGTTTTATGAAGATTCCAAAATCACTTTTGTAAATAAAATTGAGCATTATTTTGATTTTTTTTCTTATAATTATATGTAATGAATTTTTCTTTATGTAAATTACCCATAAGAAAATTGAATCTACTATTATGCTAATGTAATAAAAACTATTATGTGAATGAAGTGGGTTCTCTTATGCTATAGAATAATTTTGACCATAAGGAAAATAACCTCTGCTATCTTAGTTAGCATTAAAAACGACTAGTCGTAGCCGCGTCAGATCGGTAATATCGTAACCGTTAATATATCAAGATAGTTACAGTTAAAAATTTTGCTATTGTTATAATTACGGTTTGCACATACACTGTAAAAAAATTAGGTGTTAAAAATGGACTCAATTTAACACCGCATGATGATGAAATGAAATAACACCAGTGTAGGTGGTGCTAAAATACTGGTGTTAAATCGGTGTAAAAAAAATTCACGTATAGAAATTAGAAAAAAATTCAATGAATATTATCTGGAGGAAATTTCAATTTTGCTATGTACTTATTTAAATAATTAATTATGTTATACGTAATTTATTTTAAAATTACACAATTTTCCGGCCACCATTACAATCACTAATGATTTAATTAATTAATAAAAATACTGCATTTACTATATAGTGATCGAGTAAGTAGAAATATTCACAAAATAAAATAATTTCAACGCCGGGAAATTTTTTTAACACCAGTAAAAAATATTTACTTCAGCGGTGGTGTTATTTTAACATAGCTTCCGGTGTTGAAATTTAACACCGAAAATTTTAACACCTCGCCTGGAACTACCCCGGTTTTTTTTACAGTGTTGTAGAAACTAGAATATTTTTCTCTGTGTAACGTCCCATTAATTGAAAGCAAAAAAAATATATTAATTAAAAAAATATTATTAATTAAAAGTGAAAAAAATGTAATTAGAATTTTGATAAAAAAATTAATTATCACGATTTGAGCTTTGATAAATTTATAGCGGTACGAATTTCCGTTTTATTGTTATTAGCTATTTTTTGTTTATAAATGGGCTGTTTAGTGTTGAAGTTGATGATAAGCGAAGACATAACCGCCAACGTGACGTGGGATAATAAGCATTGTGTAGTATATCTGCGATATGTATATAATATTTAATAACAATAATAAATTTTGTGTTGAAGTAGCGCGTGTTTGTTTTTATCGGAAAATCATAAAGTAATTAATAACATTCATTAGAGGCGCGAGTAGTGTATAAAAAAAATAATAATTCTGTTTGATAGATAATTATGCGAGGGAATTAGTTACTCACTGGTGATGCTTCTGCTGGTTAATTGCGTTAATTGACGTTGATGCGCCATTGCTACAAAAACTTTATTGTTATTATTTAAAATAAAACGACCGCGATAAATACGTCATTCGCTGAGAGCCTTCAAAGTGCCGTTGCGCAAGGGTTGCATCTAATTACTATGTATTGATATCACGCTTTTAAAAAATACTTTGCATAATGCAATTATTTTCTTGCAATTTTTGAAACCTTCATTAATTCGATGGCCAAAAAAAAAATTGTGCGATAAATTTTTTTTTTCAGAATTTAAAGAACGTATCGGCTTTCTCAGAAATTCAATACTCGTGTGTATTTTCAAGAGTTTTAACAAAAATTCAACTTCGAAGAAAAATGATCGGCAGGCGCGAGATCGAGATCCTCAAAATTTATCGTCGTAGAATAATTTTGCCATTTAACGAACCGCGCCGACGGACTTTTGCCAGCAGAACGTTGGTCGCTGAGTGAGAAGGACAAGAGTCAGAAGTCAGGAGTATAAGTGAGGAGACAGGACACAAAGAACTAGAACCGCATGTTTCTGTTCCCTCGTAAACTTAAGATCGTAATGGGACTACGTCTCAAAAGCACATCGTCTTCTGGCTCAAGCTTCGTTTTATGCTGTCTCGTGTGTTCGTATATATGTATATATGTATGTGTTGTTAGTTAGATATATACCTATCATCGTGGACATCTGCCGGTCTCGCGAGCTACGGGCTTTATTTTTCGGCAATATCCCGCAGTGTAGACTCAAATCCGCATAATAACGCCGTAACACAAGGACATTTGCGCGTTTTATGTAAAGATCGCTCCGGCTTTTATGTATACAGCCCGGGCTACAAGACACCGTCATATTAAACATTAACGGGAATTACGAGTGCGACATTTCGGCCAGTTGGTCTTTTTCTTGTTCGACATTCTGCATACAAGGTGCTTTGTTTTGATTGCCATGAGACAGGTGATGCTCATAATAAAAAATATAAATATCAGTGATGTTGCATAATTAATTACTTCAATCAATATTTTATCACTCAAATTAATCTTTACGATCTAATAAATCAATTTTACCATCAATTTTTAACAAAGTGATTTATTATTTCGTACGAAAATGAATAAAAAACGTCCATTATAAAACGAAATGATTTAATTTGAATAATGAGGAGTAAATTTGATTGACTGGATAATTTTAGTTGTCTGGGACACTTAGATTCCAGACGTAGACTCACTTAATATTTATTTATTTGCTCATTAATCTATAATATCCCGGTTTCATCCATAGCGTGACCTAGCGCATTTCTTTTTTTATGGGAAACTCGAGTCCTCGTCTGCGTCTCGCCGGGAAGTCTGTACACCCGATAGTAATATATAAGTGTAATGGTTTGCTGATGCACATACACCAGTTGTAGAGTATGAGTCCGTTATTGAAGAAAAGCCAGCAGCGTGTACGTCTCGTCTCACACCGTTTGCGATTCAAGAGATAACAAAAAAAATATACATCCGGTGCGTTGGATCATCACGAACTCGCGATATGTGTACATATGTGTTCGAATATACTCGCGCGTTGTTAATATTATTATTATCGGCATTATTCTCTTATATATGTATATACATATTTTCACTTACATTGAGTGATTATAACGAGCACGCGAGCGTGTTGTTCATTTATTTTTTTTTCTCTGCATTTATTCATTTATAATTTTTTTTACTCTGTGCTATATTTTATTAGATTAATTTTTTATACCTTTTTTTTTGGTCGTATTAAAAGTGATACATAACAAATGAAATTACTTAAATATTATGGTGATTTCATTGCGCATTAATCTAGTAGTTGTTGCAGCCCGCAAAAAACATGCGTATTCATGAGAAACAGCCCAAGCTTATAAACGCCTCGGTGTTAATAGACGATACGATTAAAATGTGCATTTCTTTGCTATGCTACTGCTTCGTATATATATATATATATATATATATATATATATATATATATATATATATATATACTAGTACGTATGTTACTCCTTTGGCTTCTGGCCCATGGACCCACCAGCTAAATGTTTCCATTAAAATACCTACACGTTTTATTTTTTGTTTGTTTGTTTTGCTTATTATGATTTTTTTTTCTTCACTTCAATCACATTTAGTTAAACACTTTGGACCGCATATAATTAAATTCTAAATTTAAAAATCTAACGAGGTTCTACTTAGCAAATTGTCTAACTCCATTTCAGAAAATCCTCTATTTGTGCGAAAAAAAAATAATAAAATTTTTTTTCAACTCAAAATCTATTTCATATCTAGTATATGTACACAGAAAAAAAAAATTCTTGGTTGAAGGTAAATATTCTTAATTCAAGAAAATTTTTTTGGAGACCTAAACTTTCTCAGATAAAGTAGTAATTTTATCTGACCAAGATAAATTCTCTTAGCTCAAGAAAATCTTGACTTGGTTCCCGAAAACGGTGGTCTTCAAAAATATTTTCTTGACTCAAGATAACTTTTTTTTCTGTGTATGATATTGTTATCTTAGTTACTCAAATAATATTTTTTCTGACTATTACTATCTGAAAATTGCACAGAATCATCTATTAAAAAATAGTAAGTTAGACAAGTTATTAATTGGAGAAAAAACTAGTATCGATAATTACGAAATAACGTTCTATTGAAAATTTTTTGTTTTTCTTAGCCAACCAAGCGCATAGTATCCATTACACGAGACATAAATTCCTCACTATAATTCCAATTAATATTCTCATTTAAATAATAAGCTCATTTTTTATTAATTGTATTCCAAAAAGTGTAAACGTAATACAAATAAATGCAATGCTGTAACTCATTACTTATTACTCATTACTCATTACTCATTACACGCTGATTCGAGTGATTTAATGTCGGCAACGTACATCAGATAAACGATTATCCATTGAACTAATGATGTACTACAGTATTAAGTTAATACATAAAAAATAAATAACCAGGAAAAATAAATAAAAATATAAGATAATAAAGTGAGCGTATAAATTATTTTAATTCGTTCATTTAAACAAGCTAGCAGGGCGTTGCAAATAAAAAATTTTCTCGACGGAGCATGGAATACCAGCATTTATAGCATTTGCAAATTAATTTCATTCTTTGGTGTTTGTTTAAACATCTAACGCGCTTGTCCACTTGCCGACTTGTTTATATTTACCGTCAACACATGAGTTTATCTACCCATACATATATACGTATATCTATTCATCTCTCTACATATCCTCCCGAAAAGTTGCTGCCTCCAGAACCTCCTCTTTACTCCTCTCATCCACCCGCCCACCCTTACAAACACATAAACCCTGAATGCAGATGAAAGTGTACACGCTCGTCCACTACAACACTATATAGCAAAGCTAGCTTTCCGTATCAGGGAAAACGATGAATATGTATATCTTAATTCGCTGAGGCTAATTGAATAATTTGTAAAACGCGACGGGATACTCGCGGCGGTCTGCTTCCTACCAGGCTCTACTGCAACAGACCCCACGGGTTTTTGCATTCCGTAACGGCTACTACCACTTTATAAATATATATACATATATAGTCACTGTCGTTGTAGTTGTATATCTCTCCATTCAACTAAACCATCCGCTGGTTTAAACGATGCCCAAATTATATCCTTGCGGGCCAAAGTGCAGTGGTATGGATAGCTCGCGTAAAATGCGGTCCAAGAACCCAACCCAACCCTCCAAGAGCGCGCTCGTGAATCACTCGAATTAGTAAAAAAAAAAAATATATATTTGTCTCTTATTTATTTATTATTTTATACTTTTTACTTTTATTGCAGTGCTGAGATGTTAAATGTGTATATTTAAAGCTAAATAAAGATCAAATAAAAATACGCAAGCGACTGGTGCTGGAGACTTACGTCAGATTTATTACGCAAAGACGAATTTATGCCGACGTATCCTCAGGGTAAAATGACAGGTGAAATCCGTCAAAGACGCCGTTGTAATTAATCATTATGATCTAAGTTTAAGGATTGTGAATATCGATGATTGTATTGTGTAGTTAATTTTATGTTTGCAAAAGTCCAGAAGGCACGCGCGTACCCATAAACATCATACATCAGATACACATCGTCGGCGATTCTCTTCTCGTCGATATGATACTCGTACGCGTATCGCGAATACACGCTCGCTCTTTTATTCAATATGCCCTGTATATATATTTATATGAGTATTTGTATGAGAGATAAAATGTTACCGCAGGTATACACAAATACACGTACGGATAAATCGGTATATTTGTGGATATTCAGTCGCTTGTGTCCTCGACAAGACAAACGACCAAACGATGAAACCAACAGACAAACGCACAGACCACTCACGGTTTTATAGATATACATATATGTATGTATATATGTATATGTGTCTTGAGAATGTTAACGCGCGTAATCATATTCCCTCGGGTTTCATTGACCACGTAAAAACGCAAGTCTATGGCTGGCAGTGATGCATGCCGACGAAGCTACGGACCGCATAAGTAAGATGGGTCCTAGGTCCCATTCATCAGTTAATAGAAGCAGGAAAAAAAAACAAACTCGTTTTTAAAATTTTTTTAGTTTGTTTTGAACCAGAGAGGGCTCGTTCAGATGAGAGGGCTCGCGGGTGAATACCGAGTAAAGAACCGCACAGGATTTATAAGATGTAATGGGGAGCCATCAAACTGGACACTAGCGGCACGTGCTTGCGTCTCGTCATCATCCCAGTCGTGCTAATTAGGAATTTGATTTATACCCGTGGCTCGGAATTTGATAATCGTTTTATTTAAAATTCCCTGGCATCCTTATTACACTGGATGATTAATTACCCGACATTTATGTTGAATAACATGTTCTTCTATTATTTATTTATTTTATTTTATTTTATTTTAAACTATTTATTTGCCCTGTAAAAACAGTTTACTGTGCCACTAATTGTGTCATTTATTGAGACCGTGAATTTTAGGCGACAAATGATTTCGGAGAAAATTAATAGATTGTTTTAAAAATTAAAAGTGATAATCTGTATAAATAAAAGCTTTGAATTAAAAATCAAATCTCAGATTTAAATTCACAGCAAAAACAATTATTTATAATAGAAAAAAAAAATAATTAAAACACTTGGACAATACCGAAGAGTCAGTCAAGGGATAAAACATCCCCTTTGTCGTATTCCCATTTCTCGTTAGTGTTTTCTTCGGCTGAGTTGCTAGAGTTTGAGTTACGATTGTTTCAGTAGCAGCAGCCACATCAGCAGAGTAAGACAATTTTCGAACACAAAGAACCAAAGAAGACAAAGTTCGTATTACGTACACGTTACTTCCTATAAGAGCCATTGATGGTTTCATGTAACCATTTCCCCAGAGTACCAACAGTCAGATAGTTAAATACATATCTATATATACATTTATATATATGTAGATAGTGATGCTGGTAATGGTATATGGCTGAGTGCGAGGGGACAGAGGAGAAACGAGGGATCCTTTGATCGCGTGGCAGTCGCTGTTGGCAAACATCGACTCAGTCGACTGAAACCCAGCCACCGTGCTTTAATACCTCATGCAAATTTTGGTGAAAAGGGCGCGCGTACCTTCCTCTGTCTCTCTTTTCGAACCACAACCGCCCACGGGTCTATATTGCTTTCAAAACTAATCGCTATCCGATTCGTCCGTTAACTTCCAACAGCGCCTATATCTATCTGTAACTGTGATGCTTATATTTAACTAATCTATTATTCCTTGATTTCTACATCCAAAACATTTATTTGTATAATTTCAATGCACCCACACTAGTATAATAAGTTATCAATAATAACAATGACGATAGCAGGTATTAAAGTGACAGATGAAAGGCCGGCGGGCGGAAGAATAATTGAAAAATAGGTGAGAATATATATCAAGATGAACTGCGGCCGAGTGATTTCACAGCGAGAGATTATAGCGCGATGAATTAGCATAGAACATTGTGTGTTGGGAATGTGTGTGCGTGTGTTTGTGTGCAGAGTTTCAGAGAAGATAGTATAACGTCGCGTGAAGCGGACACCCTGTTGGAACGTGGCGAAGGAGCGTGTCGGAGTGTCGACATCGCCGGCGCGATCTCCAGGATATAAGGCACCCGGACCTATACTGGCTGACACCCGCACCCGCATCGCACACTGATTTCTTTCTCTTTAACTCGCCAGTTGCATTCTCATCGGCACCCTTTCTCGTTTTGTTAGAAGCATACCTGCAGGTTAAAGGCGTAAGTGTGTGTATTATTGTTTTACAGGTTGTATGGGTGTGTATGTAAAGGATCCATGCGATCCACTGACTGCGCCCGTGCCGAAGAGCTTTACATTGTCTTACGCTTGTTCGGTCTCGGCCTTCCGCGGGTTTTAAAAAACTCCCGGCGGCACACCCGATATACATACAATGCTATGCAATGCGAGAGATCAAACCACCGGCGTGTCGAGTTCGCTTTTTTATACCGACCGCTGACTCTCTTTATTCTTTCTCTCTTTTGTAAACCGTTTAAATAACCAATAGTACTAACTGCAACTGTGACTGCCTTGCTGAAACTTTACCTTTCTCTCTTTGGTTTAGGGTATGCTATATATATGTGTATAAAAGCCAACCGATCGGTTCCATCGAATTTATCTGGTGAAAAAATGTTTTAAAGTGGAGACAAAAAATAAATTCTATATTGAATTAAAATTGTTTGAAATTAAAACACATCTGGTGTTAATTTTTTTGTTGCTTTGCTTTTTTACTATTTTATTTGAGTATAAAGAAAAGTGCACTAGCGTCAGAGTAATAGACTCGGAATGGGTAAGAATAAAAATCCGAGTGTGAATCTTTACTTGGAAAAAGATGGTCTCTAAACCATCAGGAGTCTGCTGCGGATAATGCGATGAGGATAAGTGCGGAACGTCGTTTGGATTGCACTTGGACTGTAGGATAAAAGAAAAAGCACGAGAGAGAGAAAGAGGGGGAATAGGGGAGAAACAGAGATAGAGATGAAGTGAAAAATAAAAAAAATTTAAAAGAGTAAAGAAATAGTAAAGTAGAGAAACTTAAGGTGGATATAGTACAGGAGATGAGAGATGGAGGTAAGAATTCCACGCGAGTATTTTTATTTAACTTTATTTTTGTTTTTTATTTTCTTCAGCAACCAAGGGGTCCAGAGAGTAGAATGTCATCCAATGAGGGTGAAGTAAAGGAAAAACAAGTAAAATAATGATAAAAGGCGGAGCCGACGGCGTGATTCGATTGGTCGAGATATCGCGGGCGTTCGAGTCACCGCGAAAAGAAGAGAGGGGACTTCTCCTCCTCTCGCTACACAGGGTCTCTGATACTTTGGTGCGCTCCTCTTTCTTCCCTCGCTCCAGTGTTCCTCCGCTCCGATCTCAGCTCCCAGCTCACAACCTGCAACCTGTAGTCCATGATATTGTGTCCCAACTCTCTCAATACCAATATAAGACAGCTGAAAGATCTCGGCCCCATAACACCCACAGCAAAAATATATATCTATATCTATATTTCCATAATTCTTCAAATAATCTTCTGTAATTAAACAATGTTCTCTGATTATAAATAATCCAGTTACCTATAATTTTTATGACATGCGCTTTGCACACATGTACCTCGATTAAATTATATCCCGACATATTATATGATGTGTAGAAGTTGTGTGTATCCATAACGCCCAGATTATCCTTACGAGGGATGTTGTATAGATTCGTGGTAGAAAGTATATATTGACTTGTGATGTACCATCTGTGCCAAACACCCCCTTCACAATATGTATATATAATATATATATATATGCTGCATAAACTCTCTTATTGCTATTGCTATTGGTAAAATTAATAAGCTAGTGTATAGGAAGAGAAGCAGAGAGATCGACGCGTACGCGGTCTGTCAAAATTGTTAGTAGCTAATTCTTGGTTTACTTTCATCAGCCACAACCCTCGTCTTTCATTTATCCACCATTTCACTCCAGCAATACACTTACTTTCTCACTCTATTATATTTATTTCTCTTCATTTATATTATTATGGCAATCTATCACCCACTCTTTGAAACTCAGTGAATCGAGTGTCGAATGATATATGTATACAATACAAGTGTTCAATTGTCGGTTAAATTTATTAAATGTGGTATTTCCTAAATAATTGAAAACATGTCGAGTGCTAGTAAATCATTATTTTCAATCACGAATTTTATCTTAATTAATATAGATTTTAAAAAAATTTCTTTTCTTGTATACTGAAGTACGAAAAGGGTGGATGGGAATAAAAATATTAAAGTGACGTGGAGAAATAAATTTATTTAGATGTTAAAGCTCAATTGTGATGAATTTAAAAAGTATTTGAATGGACCACCACGAACACACGTTTAAATCCCCCTGGGTGTGACTCTAATCCGTAAATTCGCGTATAGAGCCGTCGAGAATGCAACAAGCGGAAGATCCTCGTCACCAGAACGCTCGTTGTCGACGGACCAGGGTCCGGAAAATTAACGCCGCCGCGAATCAAGACGACAATGTGATTCATCAGTTAAATCCGCGTACATAATCCTTTACAGCCTCCTGCTTGCCCTACGACTCCAGTCTGCGTGTACATCTCTATGTATAGATGTATATATGGTGTCTTGTTAGGGTGGGCTTGGGCTCCTGATGTAGTTGGTGTATACAGATGAGACAGCAGCAGCCACACACGTTTACACGCACGCGAGCACTGCGTCAACGGGTGCTACTACTGTGCGAATTATAATCAGAGTTGTGGTTAGCCAGTAGTAGAGATAAACGGAAAGGGAATAGACGGACTTGGTTTACTGTAGAAAGGGTGAGATGGTAAGCGAGAGAGAGAGAGAGAGAGAGAGAGAGAGAGAGAGAGAGAGAGAGAGTAAGAGAAAGGGATGGGCATGAGGCTTTCCAGGGATATTTATCCTACTGCAGTGACACAGCCCGGCTACTCTATACGGGGTAGATGGAAATCTGCGGCATTTGGAGGCACTGGCCAAGAAAATTGGCTGACAACATTCGCACGCTGGGACTGACTATTCTAAATTGTTCGGACGACGCCCTCGGCTTTAGATATTCACGCTACAAAATCCACCCACAACTATCTCTATCTGCGTTTTCAGATTTTACACAGTAATTTACTTTAGGTCTTTAGAAAATTAAAATAAAATGTCGCACGGGTTGTAGGGTTTTATTTCTGACTTGAATAAAAATAAAAATAGCAATTAACAATTATAACAATTATAATTCATTGTTATATTTTCATTACAAATCATTTTTTTAATAAATTATTACTGGAGCCTCGTAATATTTGCATCCATCTTTTGTTTCCATCATAAATAGGCCACAAGGACCGCAAGTATATGTCATTTGTAGGACAGAAATAAAAATAGTTATGGCCATCAAAATGAGAATCCACTTGATCATTTTTTCAATTTTTCTAAAACCATTAAAATAATTATATTAAATTAATCTAATATACGATTTTAAATAGTATACAGTCGAAAATTTTGTGTTTATATTGATTACATGTTAAAAATTGATATGCAAAATATTACAAAATAAATAACTTCATTTTATTAAATAAATACACAAAAATACGAATTATTTAAAATGAAAATTTTAACACTTTTATATGAATAAACACATGATTTTTTACTGCGCATTATGTAGAAGGTTTGATGAAAAATAAAAAAATAAATACTCACTTTTCAAGTATAAAATTTTTTGTGCCTAGTGATCACTCCACATCAAAAAGTGATACAGAAAATATATATGTTAAGTTGTAAATACTATATATTTTTTATTTCTATAGGAAATATATATATATATATATATATATATATATATATATATATATATACTTCCAGACACTTTTTTTAAACCTAATTTAACTTTTTAATTAAAAAAAAAACATTTCCTGCTCAGAAATATGCAATTAATTTTAGTTAAAGATAATGAAAGTAATTGTCATTGGCTCGTCTTATCAAGTAATTAGAAAAATAAAAACTATAATAGCAAATGCGAGAATAAAATTTATCACAAAAAATACTGTTTTATTATATTTTTATCATTGCCCGATAATTTGACGATTATAATGTGGAAAAACACAAAGCTTATTTATTAATCTATAAACATAAAAATATATTTATTTAACATTCCCGGAAAAACCATACGTTGAAAAAAAATAAATATTTGTCCCAAATAAATAAATTTATTTGCGGCTTTTTTCAAATATTTCTTAATGACAAATAAATATATCTAGTGCAACTAAACATGACAGTTGATTCAAATAATTTTATAATTTGACAGAAATATATCATTTATTTATGGTAAGTAATTGATATATTTGTGGTAAAGATATTAAATTTGTGAAAAATAACCTAAACTTTGGTGATACTATACACTGTAAAAAATCACCGGGGTAAGTCCAAGCGGTGTAGGTGTTAAAATCAGCGATGTTAAATTTCAACACCAAAAGCGGTGTAAAAATAACGCCGCCGCCGGTGTAGATATTCTGTACCGGTGTTAAAACAAATTCTCCGGTGTTAAAATAACGCCGCCGCCGGTGTAGATATTCTTTACGGGTGTTAAAATATTTTTTTTTGTGAATATTTTTACTTACTCAATCACTATACTTGTTAATAAATTATATTTTTTATTAATTTTCATAAAGAACTGACATTTTTTGTGTTTTATAATCTTTAAAGTTCATTCTCCAAGCGGACGCAGTTTACCCCGCTTTTACACCGGTTCTACTCCGTTTTTACATCGGTTACCCCACTTTAACACCGGTATTTTTAACACCGGTGAATTACTCCTCCTATACCGGTGTAAATTCACTTTTACACCAGGCGGAGTTAAAATGAGTCCATTTTTAACACCGCTCTTTTTACAGTGTATATACATTTGAATTCCTTATTTATTTGTAGCAATTGGATCATTTCTTTGCCACAAATAAATCACTTATTTCAGGCAATTAAACTACTCAAATAAATTATATCTTTCTCACAATTAAATATTTATTTGGCCATATCCAAATGTACGATATCTTTGGCTCAAATAAATCTTTTTTTTCAGTGTTATATTCAAAATTAAAGAGTTTAATTTATTTTTTATTGACTGTGAAAAATCGGAAGTGAATTCGGAGTAATTACGGATTTTAGTTCAATACAAATTTACTCCGCGACTCAGAATTTTGGAGTCAAATAAAAATCACTCAGCATACAAAGTAAATATGGAGTTTGCGTTTTTAGCGGAGTGATCTGGATTTTATTCCAATCCGCGTACGCTCCGATTCGGAGTTTTAACATTAGATAGTAGTAAATAACATAATTTACTAGCTGTTACCCGCCCGCCTCGCTAAGATATTGATATCAATAGAGAAAAAAAATGTTAAGTCATCTAACATTACAAAGTGCCTAGCGAAAAGGCAAGTAATAGCTAGTAAATTAATATACTTTAATGAAATAAGTGGTACTAATTCATATCAAAATGCCAGTTGTAAATTTTACCATCCCATATATTTAAAATTTTCATATCAATGTTTATAATTTTATATTTTTAAATCAGTATTCTGGTTAAAAATAAGTTTATAAATATGTATACTAATTGAAAGTAAAAAATATACTGCAAATGATTAAAATTTCAAACGTCATTTTTTTTCCTGTCGAATCTTATGGTGGAATTTCAACAGACTTACATTGATTACCTGCACTGAAAAAAAGATTTATTTGAGACAACTAAGAATTATTTGAGCCAAAGATATCGTATATTTGGATATGGCCAAATAAATATTCAATTGTGAAAAAGATATAATATATTTGAGTAGTTTAATTGCGTGAAATAAGTGATTTATTTGTGTCAAAGAAATGATCCAGTTGCTACAAATAAATAAGGTCTTCAAATATATGTATAGTTCCGCCAAATTTTAGGTTATTTGTCACAAATAAATGATATATTTCTGTCAAATTATAAAATTATTTGAATCAACTGTCATATTTAGTTGTACCAAGTATATTTATTTGTGATTAAGAAATATTTGAAAAAAAGCCACACGGAAAAAAAATATTGTATTCATCACTCAACGGTAGCGTGATATTCACTCTCTTCGGTTGGTTATACGTTGTATACGGAGTCTTGGTCTATCGGATCGTGATTATCGCGACCCAGGCGGATCCCGAAATCATAAGATCGTTTTCCTATAGTAACGATCCGTTCTGTTATAATAACGGCAAATGCTCATAAAAATTTGAGGTTAAAATAGATGAATTTTTAACTTTAACTTCATTACAATATTTTTTTAGTTGGAATTAATAATTACATGTTAATAATTCTAATAAGCGCAATAAAAAATTATTATTTAATATGAAGAAATGTAATCAAGTAATAGAATATACGTAAGCCATTGATGTAAATTTTTTATTAAATAATTTGGTTATGAGTGGTGGCGCTTGAGAAGTAGATGGCGATAATCACGATCCGTTTTGGTAGGATATGGATACGTTAACTAACGACCACTATATATTTAAGTATATTCACAATCCGTAGGATCATTATAATAAATATCTAGTGTTTCATTCATATTGATATATATATCGTGAAAATCAAGTAACAATTTAGTAGTAATCACGATACAACTGTCGCTCTCCGTTGGTGAGCGATAAGCGCAATATTTTTTTTTCCGTACACAAATAAATTTATTTACTTGGGACAAATATTTCTTTTTTTCAGCGTGTATAACTTGTAAATGGGCCACAAGGACTACAGGCATACATGATTTGTATCATAAGTAATCCAATTATCACTACGAAAAAAATAAGCGTCCATGTCATTTTGTGATTCTTTTCTATTTATTAATTTACTTTATCAGCAGAAGATTCTAATATCGCTTCAAATTAAATAAAAATAGTCACTGTCTTAAGTATAAAATTCATTTTTGATAAAAATATCAAAAAGAAAAAAAATTTTTTTTAAAAATACGGTATTAAAATTCATAATTGATTTTTAATAAAAAAAAAAAAATTTCATGTTCTTTCGCAATTATAATTAATGATAATCAAATAGTGCTACTTACCTTTTATATATTAATATACTCTCTTAAAATGAATCAGTGAAAAGTGCTGCAAATCAGTGAATATTCACTGTATAAACAGTTATAAGTATACCACTTATTCAAACAGTGATATACTTATAACTGTTTATACAGTAAATATTCACTGATTTGCAGCACTTTTCACTGATTCATTTTAAGAGAGTATATCGAATAAATAATAATCTTCTGTAGAACTAGCTTCATTCAAGTTAACAGATTATAATTGTTAAAATATTAATGAATACGCTCTTTTTATATTATACTTATCATCACTTATCATGTCATAAAAAAACAATTTTGTAAAAAAACAAAAAACTATCACTGTCTATTGATAACAATGGCATCGTGTTACTTTAGTTTTTATTTTTTTTGTTTTTTATGATTTCCGAAGATAACTTTGAATTGACTACTCAGCTATAAAATATTTGGTGAAAAAAAATTTAATACAATAAGTTTTTGGTGTTTTAATTGAAAAATCAAAAGTACCATAATAGTTGAAATAAATCGGATAAGCGAAAGGAACAAAAGGTGGATCGAAGCCACTAACGAGGGCCTCGTGCCAGCAAACGTCTGGTGAAATAAATCCGTGCTAACATTGTCGTTGATCAAGGAGCATTGTTAGGATGAAGCGAGACGCCTTAAATGTGCGTGAAATTAACCGGCGGATATCGTTGATTGCCTCTGGAGCTCTCGATGCTTTCAAAGTGTCATTAATGCCCTTCACGTGGACCTCACGATTGATGACTAACTGACACAGTGGATCGGTTCACCCAAATGTAGTCACACTCGGCCCATGTTCTAATGATCAACTTTTTTTTTCTTGATACTGAATTCGTCTTGCTTTTTTCACTTTCTCTATTTTTTGGCTCCGTAATGATAAATGAATAAGTAACATGTCAACGACAATTGCATTCATAATAAATTATTCTTTACCAAGTAAAGTAAATACATAAAAAAGCCCATAGAATATTTACAAAGTAGAAGCAATCAAAATAATTTTATTTAATGTGAAAACTCATAACAGCTGTGACAAGTCGAAATAGTAATTTGTCGTGAATAAATTCTCGAGTATAAAAATGAATTTACGGAAATGGATAAGTTGGAGAGTATCATTTAGACGAATTGAATGGTCCGCTCAAATGCAATCGGATTTAACGAGTCCGGTAAACAAACGTATTTTGGGGTAAACGTTGGAACATTTAACGTCACACTTATACACAATAGCTATGAGGAAAGATAATACATGAGTTAACGTAGTACACACATATTGGTTGTAAGGATCCAGTTGTGTTTACCCCACAGTATACAGAATTAACCCTCGACCGCCTCCTCATTCCGGGAATACGGACAACGTGAGTTGTTCTGTCTTCCTGTGGTGGTGTGTGTAGGCTCTACTGGCTCTGAGCAAAGTGCCTACAAGATTTGTCTACTCCAGTGGACACTTAGTATTAGGGGAGTTACCGCTGGACATATGGGAACACCATGTGGCCACTGCGAAACCGCGATGGAAAGCTTCAGAGCAGCTTCACCCTCAGCCCCCTCGTCTAAGGCCGGTGAGGGCGGTCACCGAGTCCACCGCGCGATTCACCCGACAATGCTGTCTCGAGTATATATTCTCTATTCTCTACTGTCCTCTGTGCGACACACTGGCAGTATGTAGGGGCTAAATGCTCACCGCAATTTGTAGCAATTTGTTAAGTAGCCAGCCGGAACATTATCTATATTACGTTTACGCTACTGTACACTCTCGCGAGATATACGGCACGTCAACAGATTTATGGTCCTTGGAATAATGTGAGACTACTATATAGTTATACGTAAATATATTAATGTATATATTTACTATACAGAATTAAATAACCAAGATAGTAAAATTTGTAGTAAAAATAAATTTTAAATTATTTTTAACACTGATATTTTTTTTAATATAAAAAAAAAGTTTAAAAAAAATACCCAGTTCTGTGGGAGTTTTTACATCTGCTTTAGACGACAATAAGATAAGAATGAGTACAAACACTTTTCGTAACAATAACCAAGTTTAACATGGTCGTTTTATTTCTTTAACAAGAGAATATCGGAATTGTGGAAACAACCGACTAGGAAAGCGGAGTGAAAGAGGGAGAGAGAAAAGCCACAAGAGGAAACTTGGTGGAAAGTACGTCGTCGTTTTCCCTCTGGTCGTATTGAGGATTCAAGAATCAAGTCGAGGCGACTTGGTTCTTCAGCAGTGAGCGCGGATGCTTTTAGTCGATGAGTTCAGTTTCCCTTTACCCCCTTGTATCCTGAGCCGTTTGCGTTCCGTTACACTCCCTCGCGCACCTCTCCTCGTTCTCTTTTGCCTCCACGCAAAGTCCACAGCATGCTTGCTCTCATTCCTCTTCGTAGCCCGACCCGAGGATTCTCATCCATATGTAACAGTCGCCTGGTATTAATGACGAGGGTTGGAAGGTATTGAGTTCATCGCCAGTGGGAGTGAGTGCAACGTCAGAAATGAAAGAGAACTTGAATTTTATAAGAGAGACCGACAAAATCTAAAGATCCACCAATCACCATGATTCTCAAAGTTTTACACAATTGTTACGACTTTATTTCATTATTTTATTTTTTCATCTAATTTCAGATTAGATGAAACCCAGATTGAATTGATAACCCAATAATCTGTCTAGAGGTTGCGTGCACAGAGCCTCTACGGCAAGACATCTAACCCTCCGCCAATTTGTTAGATTTTAAAGAAAACCTTCCAGACATGGCAGCGCAGGTCAGAAAGCCAGTAGCTTCCCCGGCAGGTGATAAAAGAGCGGTGTACTCAACCATAAAGTTGAGGTCTTCGCTTACCAATTACTACCTATGTGTCGAGGTCGCTCATCAGGACCATTGAAATTCAATGGTCCCAATTTTTTCATAACTAACAAACCACTATGTATATTTTGGCAAATTACATAGTGATTTCTTTCAACGTTAGTTACGATTACACAAAGAAAAATTTTCAGAATAATATACGAAAAATATATTATATTATTTTATACAAATTTTTATAATATATTTAATAATAAAGTTATAACAATTCTTAAAATATTTAGAGTAACGTAGATTGAATGTAACAATACGGAAGATTGAGTGAGATTTTGAAAATAGTACACTGTAAAAAATAATTTGAAAATTACAATACAAAAGGAATTGAATTTTCATAACTAGATATTTGAATTATATTTTCAATAAAAAAAAGTTTCAAATTTAATGTACGTAATTTAATAATCAAGTTGGTATTTAAAATTAAGAAAAAGAATATGAATTTTAATAAACGTACTTAAAATTTATACTTTTTTTTGAAATTTTCAAAGCAAGTATTGAAAATTCTAAGACACATTGAATTTTAATAATTCCATTTGAAATTTCATAATACTTATTTGAAAATTCAAATACTTGTATATGAAATTTCTGCGCGTGACGTGCTGCGCATTCAGTAATCAAGGATTGTGTATTAATACTAATTAGTTAAATATATAATATATTCGAGTAATGTGAGCGGTGTACATCAAACTTTATTGTTGTTAAGTTTTTATTTTCTCGACAATATAAAGTAAATAAAACTTGTGACTGAACTGAACATCATTGACAGTATACAATATTAAATATGATATTATAGCATAATGCTAATAAACATAATATACACTGTTAAAAAAATTCTAAAAAAATCTATCTAGCTATTTTATTGAATATAAATTTATTTATATAAGTTACATGGTATCGGAAGTAAAGTTAAATAAAATAAAAGTTGTTAAAGTACTCAGACGGAAATAACAATTTGCTGCTAGTTTTTCCTTTTAACGAGATGTTCTTCGAGATATTATCATTTTATCTAAATGTGATACAACCACAGATACCACACATTCACGATTCCTCTACATACGTGGAACCAATTTCTTCGATTGTCTTAATATTATAATGGAAATAATAAATTGAGCACAATTACTTTCGTCAATTTCCCGAAATGGTCGTGAGAGCCATCTCCCTATTAGATAACGTCTTGTGTTTACGTATACCCCTCTATTCTATTCTATTCTACTCTACTCTACTCTACTCTACTCTACTCTACTCAACTAAACTCAGCTCTGTACTTTACCACTGATACAGCTTGACATCAGTGAAATGGATTTACGGGGTTGATCTCTCTCGGGTTAGATCATTCGAGATGCACGAAAGCGAGGTTACGGAAAGGGATGGCTAAGGCATTAGGTAATCGAGGAAAACAAACCTAGGGAGACTGTATACTGTAGCGTATACACACTCTAGATTTTATACATATACACTCAGCTATTGCTACTTTACCAATACCTCTCCCTCTCTTACTCCGGTACTTTGTGTATCCATCAATCTTTTCTACCTTCTTTTCCAATCAAGATTACAACAAGAAAACAAAGACCAAAGTAACATCAGCTTTTATTTAATACTCCACTTGTTTCTATATCGTCTTTGAATTTTTTCTCTTTCTTCCCTACAGCCAATCTTGAGAAATTGCTCAACTTTATTTATTAAATAGATCCTTGTGTTGCAATTCCCGTATTTTCAATACCTTTTATTTCATTACTGGTCAAAAATTCAAACTAATCTTCAATTTAATTTTTACAATAAGAAATATTAAATTATTAATCAAAAATGATGTAAATCAAAAACGATAAAAATAAAAATAATAGTTAGTAAAGGCAATAAAAAAAAAAAATGTGTCATATGTGACTAAAGATCCGTGTCGGAAAAATTACCATACCGAGATTCAATTCCGGAGTGAGGGGCTAATTTAGTTGCTCGCGAGCAATAGAATTGTTCCCACATGTTGTTATTGTCGTTGGCATTGTCGTTGTCATTGTAAATGTTATTGTAGTTAATATATATTGTATATTCAAGAGTATGCTCATGCAGCGTGAAACTGAGACAAACATAAATGCAATACCCACAGCCCAAACGAGCCGGCAATTTAAAGTGAAGACAGTTTGACATGTAGCGACAGTCTGGGTGTAAGTTTGTGAACGGATCTCGCCCACAAACCACTCGGCTACATCTAATATTATGTAGATAAAGATATTAAAATAAAGTACAATGTGTAAAGACTGAGGGCAATCTTGGACTGGCGTATAAAAAAATTGCCTGTTTCCGGCCGATGATTAATTTTCGTGGAACCTCTGCACACTTGACTACGTTTCTTTCCCTCTGCACACCTACATTTTTTATTTTATTTTGTCCTTTCTTCTCCACTCCACTACCCTCTTTTTCACTTCCTCCAGCTCTGTCTCCCATCCTATTATTCGCTTTTATTCCCTATACTTTCCAGCGCAGGCCAAAGTGGAGTAACTACTTCGCGGACGGATACGCGAATCCAATCGATATGCCTGATGTTTATTTCATGACACATTCGTACCCGATTTTACCTTCAGCTTTTTTATTTTATTCATTTATTCATTTCTTTTCTCAATGTCAACAGAGATACAAAATTTCGAGCTCAAAATAGTATCGTCGTTTTTTTATTAACATCGAAGTTAATTTTTATTTTTTTCACCATTTTACAAATTAATTATTTTTGATTCAATGAAATTCTCGTTAAGAAAGGCTAGGGGACGAAACAAGTTCCGTAAAAAAAAAAAAAATGTACAGGGTGATTTTTTTCACAACTTCTACCCCTTCATAACCGCCAAATTACTATTTCATTTTGATATGACCTAGTTCTTAGAAAAAACTCCAAAATAGGCTGAGAAAAAAAATTTTATCCCTACAATTTTTAATTTCTATCCGTGGAAATAAAAGAAATGATGGCAGAAGCTGACAAAAAATATTTTTACCTACAATTTTTATAAATTAAAAAATTTGATTATAAGTAATGAAAAAACGATACAAATTACACAGAAAATTTGTTCGCAGAACGTAAAACTCATATATTTTTTCAAGGTGAACCACCAATTGCATGAATAAAAATGAATGAAAAATTATCGATAATTTTTTTTCGTTAAAAAAAAAAAAAGTATAAAGACGTATTTTTCACCTGACGAAATGCTTGAGAATAGGTGATACTTTATTATTATATATCTATATATATATATTTAAAAAGTGAGAAGTGGGTATTGAAAAGACCGGAACCGATGGCGACAAATGGCGCCTCCCAACACGAGGACATCTCGAGGTATTCAGTAAGCGGTCAGTCACACACGCATAAGTCCCTTTCATTTTATTTTTCATTATATTCTTACGTCCACTTAACTTTAGTTCTCTTTCACTTGTCGTTTACTTTTTTATGTACTTTTTATTTTTTTATTTTTTACGTTCGAACTCTCCCCTTGTTATATTCTACACTTGTAAGACCTATTATACACTCATACGTGTCATCGGTAAATGCCACCGTCTTGAAGATTCGTCGTGGCGTGCTTAAAAGGCTAACTGATAGCCGCTCTCAATCAAGCGACAAAGCAAACATAAAAAAAAAAATATCCTCTGTAAAAAATAAAATAAAAAAGAAAAAGTGCTTGGTGTCAATTCTTTACTATGATCTTCAGACTTATAGACCACCTTACACTTTCATATATTGTCTAAAAATTTTATGACATATGTCATGTATCTAAAAAATATCTCCAGCATTTAGACATCTCCGTAAATGAATTTCGGCCTTGCCCCCTTTATTTATTTTATTTTTTTCTGTAACGCTTCGACAATAATTTGAAAAATTGCAGTCATGTTATTAAAATTACATATAAAATAAATTTTTAAAATAGAAATAGAAAAATTACCATTCATGGTGGTCTTCAAATGATAATGAAAAAATATTTTTAAAAATTTTTCGCCGCACATTTTTAAAAAATAAATAATAAGGACAATTTGCTTAAATATATACGTATATACGATTATGTGTCATTGAGAAAGTTAAGAGTCGTTGGACATAAGGTGCAGCTGTTAGCAGATAAGTAAACGAGACCACTCGATTCGCACATACTAAAAATAGTCCCTTTGCGGCAGTTATCCCTTCACGCTCCCTCTTACGAATTTTTTTATTTTCCCTCACCTCGACTATGCCTATGTACATTTACACTAAACATCACATATCGTATGAATATATTTAGTATACGAGTACATACAAATGAATGTCCTCGTACCAAATGTACGAATTACGCGAACGAACTCGTCGACCCGTGCAATATTCCCAGCTATAGGCTTCTGTAGCAGTCTAACTGGGAGTTGAATTCACCCCGTGCCCGCGGGTTACGCTCGAGTCAAGATGCGATGAACATGTGGCATCATTTGTTACCTCGGGCCTTGCAGACAATGGGGTTGCCTGACGAAACTACTCAGCAAGTGCTAATGTATCAAATCCACAATTACTTTATTGCAAACCTAAATCCCTTTCATTTTTTTTCCAAAAAATAAAAAATATTACCAAGTTAAATAAATAAATTGTCCATTAGAATAAAATTGTTTTTCAAACGAGCTATCAAAAAATAAAATTGAAATTCGCCTAAAGCAATTTGCTCTCGACAATTTAAATTAAGTACCGAGAAGGACTAATCTTACAAGACAAATCCTTTTATTTAATGGCTCTTATTTTTTATCGTTAAATTGCGATCGTAATAAATAAAAAGAAAAAAAGAGAGAAGAAAGGATAAACCGATTTGTAGCATTTTGAGGGTTTGAAATGTGGTGCGGTATCGCGTGGACATATGGTCAGTGTAGAGCTGAGGAGATCGTAGTCGACGTACTCGTGGTGTTATACGGTGAAAGGGACAGACAAAAAAGCGGTACAAAACGGCGACAGAAGTTGGGAGTGTCGACGGGTGATATATCAAGGCTTAAACTACTGTCCTCTATTTGGGGATATCCTGGTTGCCTTGCTGGCTGCTTGCACACTCGTATGTACACAAAGCATCCAGTAATACGTACGTAGGGCATATCCGCACCTTCGCACACTCTGATAGCTAAAAATGGGTGATTGGTGACTACTGACTGGCAACTACACCAACCACGCGTATGGCGTTACGACCCGTTCTAACAAGGGTGGCATTAGTTAATAGCTCGGATAGTACAGTGCGGGGGGACGTTAATGTGACGCTAGTGAAGCGAGCACCAAAAAGACCCTGACCGAATTCATTGTCTATATATATGTGGTTTCCAATCTGTTACTTTTTCGCACTATCCAAGATTATCACCTCTACTCTGCTTCACTCTACTCTAGTCTCTCCTGTATACACTGCAGAGCTTTGCCGTTTTTTAAATGCTCATTGCTACTTTGTTTTTTTTTTTTTTTAGTCGTGGCTTTGTGTGTTATTCGAAGGGATAAAGCAATCGGATTTGGAGTTCATTAGTTCACTGACAAAATCAACGAAAATTTATTTGCTGTCAAGCTTTAGGACAATGAATTTATTTTTACTTTAAAAACAATGCCTTTGAATTTTATATTTTTTAAATTAAAAAATGTATGCATGTATGTAGAGTTGGATAAAAAAATAAATATGTGTAAATATTTTAAGTAGGATCAAAAGTGATGACGACAAAAAATTAGGCAAGAGTTGTAACAGAAACGTATTTACATGTTTTTGCACCAAGTATCAAGAAATGTATTTAGAGATGGATGAAATGTATATTTTTAAATCAAAAGAACGTATTAAAGTTAATGACGTAGTCCGGTCTCTCTGTAGAGAGTCGTTACACATTCAACGAGACTCGTTATTATCATATTGGTCCTTTGACAGGATGAAAATTATGAACATCGTGAGGTGATGTGGGAGTTTGTGTGATATATTAAAGTTTTTATGATACAGAAATCTTGTGCAGAGGCAGAACTTAAACATTCTCACGTGATGCTTTTTATTTATTATTTATTTTTTTATTTCAGACACTTATCTCATCTCGAGGCGCTACCAGCGTCATCAGGGAGTGAAGAAGAGGACACGGAGAGGTGATGAGATGACTGGCCTCGACACTTTATACATCGCAACACAGAGTTGTATTATATAGCGAAACTACTTTCTTCGTAACTCGCTTCGACGCGCAATGAATAAAAACCGTTTGAAGTATCGCTAGGTGCAAATTAACGCATAATTGTCAAACGTAACGAGGCCTGGGAGATCGGAGGCGAGCCTCTGCACGGCGAATTAAAGTCCAAAGGAAAACCCTTCTCGTAAGCATCAGAGTTACCATCTACCGCCAACGAGGACGATGAGAGACTCACCCTTATCCACCTACACACCCTACACCCTACACCCTGCACTCTGTACCCTCTACTCACTTTTTCTCTGTCGCGACGACTTTCTCGACCTGATGTCGTGTATATACTCTGAGAAGAGACCTCCGGCCAATCCACGCTACGAGGAAACTTTGATTATTTTTATAATAACTTCAGAGAGAGAATGTTACTAAAAAAATAAATCTTTAGATGTTTTTAGTTATTACACTTTTTTCCTTTCCTTTTAATTAAATTCTGGCCTAAAATATTTTGTGTATGAAGTAAGAGAAAAAAAAAATAGCAATCGATCAAATTATAAAAAATAAATAATTTAAACTTTAAAACTTTTAAAAATGTGTTGAGTCCCTGAAGAAAATATTAAAGAGGACTGAAAAAAAATTATTTTTATGATGAAAAATATTTTTTTCGTTGTCTATGGATTATATATTTATCGATCATTTTTAATTCATAGAAATACTAAAGTTCTAAAGAAAAAAAATCAATTATCTAAAGACATCTAGTTGGAGTTTTCAAGTAAAATGTAACAAAAAGTACACGGAAAAAAAATTATCTTGAGTTAAGAAAATATTTTGACAAACGTTCTCGGGAACAAAGTCAAGATTTTCTTGAGCCAAGAGAATTTGTCTTGGTCAGAGAAAATTTCTACTTATTCGAGAAAATTAAAGGTTTCAAAAAAAATTTCTGAATCAAGAATAATTACGTTCAGTCGAGATTTTTTTTCTGTGTATAAATGAATGTGTACTTGGATAAATGGATAAAAAAAAGTTGTATGAATTACTTTCCTCAGAAAAATATTTGTTATCATTGACCTGTGTTCATTATGGCTGTCGTAAATTAAAAAAAGGAATTCGTTACTCGCGAAAGTCTTCATCGCAATAAATAATTGTTTTACCGGACGTTGAGATTGAATAATAGTGATTTAGCTTAAATCGTTGTTGTGCGCTACGGGCGTTTTTCCGAAGCACGCGACTGGAATTAAAAATATGTATAATAAAGTACATACTGTGGTGCAATAGCAAGAGCCCGAGGAGATGAAGAAGGTGAAAGAAATGAAGGAGAGATCGTTAGAGCACTACAAGAAAGATACAGATGTGAGATAGAGAGGAGGCGAAAACCGGGACACGGAAAACAACCGATATGTATAAACGTACAACCTTGATTGTTGTGCGTATAAAGTATGAAAAAGTCGTTGCACGATGTATCCCTGAGGAGAAATACCATCAACACACTGCTGTTGGTTGCATCGCTACTGCTGATAGAAAGGCACAATCGGTAGTTTCTCATAGAACCCGTTTCCAATAGTCTGGCCACATAACATGTAGCCGCGAAATCTTCGATGTTGCATTTTATCTGACACCATATTTTTTTCATATTTACTTAAATATCACCCCCACTGATCAACTTATTATAAATTAATTGTAATTTTCAACTGTAGAATTTTTTGATCAATAAAAGTTTTGAAGGGTCATTTATCAGAAGATATCAATTGATAAGCTTGAAAAAAGAAATCCCTTATTTTGCATTCAATTAATGGATTGCGATTTGCGTCTACATCACGCGTTGGACACGCGTGTTTTGGTGCAATGTGTCGCACATATTTTGCAGCGATTGGTTACCATCAATAGTTAGGATCTAAATTTAGCAGGCACACGTTCTGATAGCGATGAATCGTGCCGATGTGTTGTTGTCCCGCATCAAAATATATATTGCTGGTTTATTGAAGCGTAAGCGAAGTGTATTTAGTGTATAGTAGGCAATAGACTCTTTTGTCAATTTCCAACAGGGAGAAACTATTGAAAGCTATATACGTATTTGTAGATTTATATATGTATATATATGAACCCTTTGGTGTTTCCACGGTGCTTAAAGATTGCATTGGTTGGCTTTTTTACCCGATAGTGGATGCTGGATCACGCAAGATCAATTAAACAAGCTCGCGGTACGGTGCGAGTGCCGGCAGACGATCAAGGAGAAGAGAGAAAGTGAGATGAGGGTATGGGATTGTTTCGGACCTCGACACGTGGCTTGGACAATGATAGGGACTCCCCTATTATATATCCAGCATCATCAATTGCCATTCGTATTTCTGTCCCAGTCATATATTTTGAATGGTTGTATAATTTTATCTCTATCGTTGACTCTTTCTCGTGTTCTCAGATACTTAACCATACGCGGAATGACTGAGGCGCGCGCCCCCTCTAAAATACCAAAGGCAAACACGAATGACTCGACGATTCAGTGTGAGACGAGGATAAAAATGACATTTACTCCCTTGTAGAATTGGGCGTGCCTCTCTCACGCCGTGGACGCGACACTGGGCTTTGTGTTTTATTGTCCGGAAATTAATGATCGTCAGAAGGTGGTACCCGATCGTATATACTACTGCTTTGATGTACAGCAAAGGTGAGCACTTGCGACAGTAATGAGAATTTTTATTGTCATTTTTTTCCGTTTGTTTCCAAATGACTTATTCACGATAAATATAATGAACATTTGCGACTCTTAAAGTAAATAATGAAATTTTTTTCGAGCCTCGAACGGAGTAATTTTTTAGAAGTAAATTAAAATAACTCACCATATTCAGGCGCAGTAAATTTCCTTCCTCTTGATGTAGATTTCATAACCAAAGGCATCAAAGCAACTTCAGTAGTGGCTATCGTTGATGGATGAAGATGGATGACATGTGTACGCACAAAACCACGTGCATCCTTAAGCCCTATCTCCGTATCTCTGTAGAACCCTTGATATTGATTTTCTATCGAGAATTTTTAATCTCATATATTTTCCAATACATGAAGAAATCTCCGTGAAAAAAATAAGCTCTGAAAATTAAAAAAAAAAATGGGAGATTAAAAAGTAATATTTCATTGATTTAGCGTGCTGATACTTATAAAAAGATTGAGCAAAGTAAATAAAAGAGTATTGTATGTTGTGCTGGAAAAAAGAAAAAAAAATATGGGAAAGCGTGCGCGGATGCTGGCGACCGCCGACGGCGCGAGACGATTGCCGGAACGACTCGCGTATTGTCGGAAGTTTCATTGGCTGTTTTATGTCTAAAAAAGAAAAAGATGAAAAGGGAAAAGATAAAAAAGGGAAATCAACACACAAGAGCGAGAGAGATCAGTGGGAGGTTCCGAAATGGAGATGATACCCTATATCTATTCAATCGACTGGCATATTGATATAAAAAGCTATCCGCAATGCCCGAAGGACAGACCCAGATACAAAAAAGAACAAGAGAGATAGAGAGAGGGGGAGGAAAAAAGGTGAATAAATTGCTGAACTTCCTGGTAAAGCGAAGCTCTGAGGAAGCGCGGAACCGGTCGTCGGGGTCGTGTGGTACCCAGGGGTACCACAAACTCTGGAGTTGTGTGCAGTAAACCAATAGATCAACAAAGTTTCCAAGTCGGTGGCGCAGACAATCTCGAGCTGCTTCCATACGGCACATCCTCCTTGTAGTTGTAGTTGTCGTCGGCGAATATGTCCGAAGAACAGTGCTAGATATCTCACTTTTCATATCAAAACTTTTCAACTAGTCGGGGGTAAGTCGCGCACTCTTTTCGCCGGCGTCTCGTGGCTTCAGCGATTTTCCGAATGAACAGTTTTCATTCTCTGATTATCGTTCCATATAAATCATTGTAATTTATTTAAAGAAGGATGAAATGATTATTCAACTCTTACTTTTAAAAACATGATATTTAAATGACTGATTTAATTAACCCCAGTTTGCTTGTGGATTCAAGTGTTAGTCCAATCATGATATCGAACAATAATTAATTTTATTGTTCAAAGAGCAATAAAATTTGTCTAGGCTGATTTTACTTTAAGTATTAAAAAAAAAACAAGAGATAAGAATTGAGAATATTACAGTTCAGATAAATTAGTACAGTACTGATTAATTATTTTAAACAAAAATTAATTGAGTTTGCAAAAAATAGTGAAAGCCGATAAATACTTGAATGTTTTTAAAAATTGATCGATGGTTCATTTTGACCCATTAAGATTCATCATCTTAAATAACAAGATTAGCTGTAACACTTAAATAAATCTTACAGTATTTTTTTTTTCTTTAAGTATAAATGAGAAATCTCTAAGATCTGCATAAGAATTCATCCTTAAATAAAAAGCAAACCTGTCGACTAAGTGGTAAAAAATTTATTCATCCATTTCTCCATTAAAGAATTTAAGTAGCAACAAAAAATGAACAATTTGCCATGTACATTATTAAATCAGCAGCAATCACAGTTGTTTATTTTATTTATATATTTTTTCTGTACTTGAAAAAAAAAAAGTTTTAAATTTAAAAAAAAAACGAAAGTAAGTAAGAGGGGTGTGGGTAAGTTGAATTTCCTGCACATGGAAAGGTTGCAATAATGTATCAACTACTCTCTCTCGCGTTACGGTTTTCGGTGCTGTCAAACCGGTTATTGATGGTCCAAGTTTGACGAGCATCAGCCGGGGGCTGACCACGGCCTGGTACGAATTCGACGAGCCACCTACGTTGCTAACGCGAATATAATACGCTAGACATTATTCCCCGTACGTCAACGCTCCGACAATGCAGTTTTTATTTTCGAATGAAGGGCGTCGTCGTAAATCCCCCTCACCTTTATCATCATCCACTTATTCTCCTACACTATTATACTCTACTATTTTAGCTCTACGTCTTCATCGATCGCTCTACAGCAGTTGTAACAATTCGGCGTTATTATATCAATACATGCAAGGAAACATTCACTTGGACGATTTTGGATGGTCTCACACCGACAGTTGAGGTAATGGCGTGTGCCATAAACGACAAACCCCTCGGTCATGGATAATTTTATCTGCCAAAAAAGATTCTAACGCATTCGTCATTTTTTTACAATACAATGTTATATTTATTGTATAAAAAAATATATTTAACCACAAATCTAGTCTAATTTTACTTATAAAGTATCAATCAGAAGTGATGTTTATAAATAAATATAAATATAAAGTTTGATGACGCAAAAGTGATGCACGTGTGTTTGCTGGCTTTGAATGAAAGTCGGACTTTTGCTTCATCGCCGACCCTATATACTTATATCACCCAGTCACCAAACGACCGCGATGTCACCAAGATATAGATTTTTCTGCGTGACCGATAGCTTTCTGACATTTACCGTAACACACACACACGCAGATGTAGACAAACTAAAACTAGTACTGGGTTGCGTAATTCCCGTGAGGGTTACGCTGCAAAAATGAGCAGAGAGGACACGAGAGTTAGTACTACAAAGTACAGGAATAAGGAGCACGGGATCAACGTGGGCACGTGGCCCACGTGTTTGCCGGGTACACACGGCTCAGTGTTTAGTACACACAGCACAATACTCTATCGGTTACCAAAACAGCGACACCACGTCGGCATAAGCAATATTTATGTCAGCATAAAAGGGTAAGGGCGGACGCAGCAAAAGAACAACTACTAGCACTATATATTTCTGCCCCACTGGTCTTCAGCTCTGGCTGTTGAGACCAAAGCTGCGCTGCAGGAGTGCCCAGTATAGTATACAGCAGAGAATATCCTCTGAAAGAGAAAATTATAATAGCAAAGTAAAGTCACTGTCAGCAAAAAATATTCAGCGAACTATGCATCACAATAATAGTTTAACTAAAAGATCGATTGCATGAAATTACTGATGACATGACGACTGACGACTGGTGACTGATGATTGACGACTATTTATTCATTTGTTAACAAAGTTGATGAATGTTAATGTAGTAAAAGGAGTAGTAGTTGTAGTAGTAGTATTTCTGTTTGTTAAATGAAAGAGTTGTTGATGGTAATTCTGAGAATAGTGGCTCTAAATGTTTTAAAGTCACTCTGTCTTGCTTTCTTATGTAGTCTGACTATATTATTTAATTCTGTTGTAAATGAATAGCCGCCGGTGAATAAGACTTAATCTGCGGATTTATAGAAACGTCACGAGCTCAAAGATCAAATCTACTGTTGCACGACTCGCAAATTGTCATTGCGAATGAGGTGCTGGAGGGAAAGGGAAGAGAATTAGGGAGAAGCTAAGTTACTTACTGTACTGCTACTGTCGTATATATGTATATACATATATATATGAAGAGAGGACGAGTTAGATCACGAAAGATGATGGCGTAGGATCAGACAGACTGCGCTGGCTCCCACGGAGATCGGCCACCAGGAAATGCCTCCCCAAGCATTACACGACTCTGCTCGAGTAACATCTACTGATGTATACTTTGATGTCTTGTTTATTTATTTTTACTCGCCCGAAAGAAATAACATTTTTAGTTACAGTCATACACTGTAAAAAATTACCGGGATAAGTCCAAGCGGTGTAGGTGTTAAAATCAGCGGTGTTAAATTTCAACACTGAAAGCGGTGTAAAAATAACGCCGCAGCCGGTGTAAATATTTTAAACCGGTGTTAAAATAACGCCGCCACCGGTGTAAATATTCTAGACCGGTGTTAAAATAACGCCGCCGCCGGTGTAGATATTCTTTACGGGTGTTAAAATATTTTTTTCAGTAAATATTTTAACTTACTCAACCACTACACTTGTTAATAAATTATATTTTTTATTAATTTTCATAAAGAACTGACATTTTTTTGTGTTTTATAATCTTTAAAGTTCATTCTCCAAGCAGACGCAGTTTACCCCGCTTTTACATCGGTTACTCTGCTTTTACACCGACATTACTCCGCTTTTACACCGGTTCTACTCTGTTTTTACACCGGTTACCTCACTTTAACACCGGTATTTTTAACACCGGTGAATTACTCCACTTACACCGGTGTAATTTCATTTTTACACCGGGCGGAGTTAAAATGAGTCCATTTTTAACACCTCTCTTTTTACAGTGTAGTTATACTTCACGTTTAGAAAGAAGTTATTTAGAAAAATATATATTTATATACATTTATGGTACATATACACTGTAAAAAATCACCGGGGTAAGTCCAAGCGGTGTAGGTGTTAAAATCAGCGGTGTTAAATTTCAACACCGAAAGCGGTGTAAAAATAACGCCGCCGCCGGTGTAAATAATCTAAACCGGTGTTAAAACGAATTCTCCGGTGTTAAAATGACGCCGCCGCCGGTGTAAATATTCTAGACCGGTGTTAAAATAACACCGCCGCCGGTGTAGATATTCTTTACCGAAGTTAAAATATTTTACTTTGTGAATATTTTTACTTACTCGATCACTATACTTGTTAATAGATCATATTTTTTATTAATTTTCATAAAAAACTGACATTTTTTGTGTTTTATAATCTTTAAAGTTGATTCTCCAAGCAGACGCAGTTTACCCCGCTTCTACACCGGTTACCCTGCTTTTACACCGATATTACTCCACTTTTACACCGGTTACCTCGCTTTTACACCGGTTCTACTCCGTTTTTACACCGGTCACCCCACTTTAACACCGGTATTTTTAACACCGGTGAATTACTCCTCCTACACCGGTGTAATTTCACTTTTACACCGGGCGGAGTTAAAATGAGTCCATTTTTAACACCGCTCTTTTTACAGTGTATCTGTTATGTATGGGTACAATAAATATTATTTAAGCATAACCAGTCGAGATATGACAGCGAGAGTTGAATTAGCCATAGAAAAAATACAATGGCTCTTGTATTTTTCATAGATCTAAATACGACCCCTATTTTTTGTCCCCTCAAGTGCAGCAGTGATATACATCGCAGACAAATATGTAACTTCTTCTACTGTACTTTGAAAGCAATAAAAAATATACATATAGGGGAAGGGGGGGCAAAACGGGATACTTAACGAAAAATTTAGTTTTTAGGGACATAAATATCGTAAATTGGCTTCATTTTGATTCTATTTGAAATAAATATAACGAATTTTAGACTGCCATCAGAAAAAAATTTTTATTTTTTGCGGGCAAAATGGGATACCCCAAAAAAAAAGTAAATTTTTTTTTTTTTTTTTTTTTTTTTTTTTCAAGTGAATAAAATTGATGTAATAATGTCTTTCTAAATTGATGTTCAACAAAAAAAGTCAGTTAAAAAAACAGTCGGTAAAGGTAGAGGTCGACCCTGCAAAAATCAGCACAAAGATGACGCCTTTTGTATTTACTGTGATCAAAAGTACAGTGAATCGTTTGAATCTTGGACGCAATGCCAACTTTGTCATAGGTGGGCTCATGATTCATGTGCTGGTGTTTCGGACGACGATACTCAATTTATCTGTGATTATTGTGAATAATTTTAGAGATTTATCTTTCATTAACGATGAATCAGTTATATATCGTTATCGTTATTTATTATAAATTTTAATACTTATGTTAAAAATAATGTTAGTTAGTTTTCATTCCAAAGAAATTATTTTTATAAGAGAAATAATTAAATATTGAATATTAGAAAATTAACATAACTGTTAATAATGTGATATTATAGCACTAAAGTTATAAAATATTACAAAATTATGAAAGTTACAATGTAACGGTTAAAATTATGATGATTACCAATGTTACAGTTTTAGAGTTTTTATCAATATTATTGTTGTTATTGTTCTTGAGTTAATTAAAGAAATAAATTTCTTAATTTGTGATACTCCATGAAAATAGATTTGTAGTACGATAAAATTTGTACATTTTTTTTATTTATACTTTTCGCAAAAAATATAAAAATGTTTTTTTTTAGCTTTCGATAGTGTAAAATGATACTAGATGTCATTTTTGACCATTTTCGAAAGTTTTTTGAAAAAAAAAAATTTTGACGAAATTTTGAGGGTATCCCATTTTGCCGGCCTATCCCGTTTTGCCCCCCCTTCCCCTATATACTAGAATAAAACCTGTTCATTGAAGGTTTGTTTTATTTTTTGTTTTTTTTTCTTGTGAAAATGAATATTCTTTAGAGTAGAGGTGAGGAAGAGAATGAGAAAGGAGTGCGAAGCACATCGACGTCCAAAGTAGAAAAGTTTTTAAGAACCATCAGCAGACTCTTATATATTCTCTAAGAAGATCTTTAAAACTCGATGTCCGCAACTTCTTGTTCTTCTCCTATTCGTTCCTCTTGGTTGATTTTAAATGTGAGACGGCGTGACAAGTCGATTGAAAGTAAAATTTCAATGCTAAACTTATTCTCAACGCTTATATATTCTTGGTTATTATATATGTATATATATACTGGGTATAACGCACACCTTAAATGATATAACCAATGAAAATTAATGATGCGTTGATAAAAATAATGAATGAATTGATAAGATTATTCATCTTATTGTTCTTTTTTCGAGGAATTATTCCTGTATTAATTTTCTTTTTTGGGTTATTAAATATTATTATTATAGTGGTGATGGTTATACGCGATAATGTATCCTGAGGCTTGATGTAATTAATAATTGAGGGCTCGTAGCTCAATGAGAATGAAAAGAAAGAGGGGAAAAGTGAAATGATACTTAAATTTCGAGTAAATGTTATTCCCTCTCTGTTGAGCCGATATGAATGCTACGCAAGTTCTCGTAGAGTACCGTAATGGCAATTTACGCGTCCCGCGAGACCAGATAACTTCATATCTTCACGGTAATCATTTATTCTCTCAATGGGGGATGATATTGCCAAATTGAATTAGATAACTAGGCGCAATGCGTCTTCCCGAGTCGAAATTAAAAAAATAATTTGAGCCTCTAAGTCCTACTGGAAGGCAAGGAGGCTAAAATTATTGTTTTAGACTATGATGACCTATACATCAGAACCATAATTTCGGCCTAAACTTGGTACTTTTGTCCGCTTTTACCATGTTTAGGTTGAAATTATTGTTCTAAAACCATAAAATTAGCCTCTAGAGCCTAAATTTGTACCGTCAGAACGATTTTTATTGGTTAATGCGAAATAGGTAAGGGGAAAGAAGAGAAAGGGGAAGAAATTCAAATCAAAATGGCTGCCGGGAGCGGGAAAAATAAAAAATAAAAAAATCATTCTTTTTAATAATTTATTAAAATTTTCAGGAATTAGAACAGAAAGTTACTCAAATCATTAATTCACTAGAGTAATTTTTTGTTTATTACTCTCATTAATTTTTATTCAAATTTCTGAGAATTCTAATTATTGGAGATAATAGTAAATAAAAAATTCTATAAAATTTAATGGTTCAAATATTTATTCAATTACGTATTTTTTATTAAAAATCATTTATAATGGACTCATATTTTTACGTAATGTTTATTTATCATTTGCTAAAATGAGTTTTAAAAAAAAATCATTAAGTTCTTTTTCGTGTCAATGATTGAACACTTTTTTGTATAATTTTAAAAGAATTAATATACAAAAATGTTAAATTGACACATAAAAGTGTCAAATATTTGACACAAAAATTTTTAACACAAAATTTTTTGATAAAAAGACGCAAAATTTGTTATTGTGCAAGCTGTATTTTTGCTCTATGCCAAATTATTGGAAATTATAACTTTTGATATTGAATCAATTTAATATGCTAACGTTAATAAAAAATCACATGCTTATTGCTACTTACATGTAATATTTTATGATTCATTAATCAATTTTTGTAACATTAGATGTCTAAATTTAAACTCTATTTAAAAACTTACAATTTCCCAACTTATACCGCTTTAAAAAATTTTCTAGAAATCAAGTAGATCTATTTTATAATTTTACTTGATTAAACATAAAAAGTTATAATTTGTCACGGTTGGAAAAATTTTTAAGTCCATTTTTAGACTTCAGAAATATTCAACTCTGTCAAAATTTTTCAAAGTCTAAGAATGGTCTTAGAAAATTTTTTCGACTGTGATATATCTATGTTCTGTTAAGTAAAACTGTAAAATTGACCTAATTATTCTCATAGTAGGCTGTAGAACCAAAAAAAATTGTTTCGTGAGCAACGGTAGGCTCTGGAGGCTCAAAATACTGTTCTTAAACACTAATTTATGACTCTATACCCTATTTTTAGGACATTGAGGGTTAAAATATAGTTTTACATTCAGCGGTCAGTACAACAACAATGGAAGTGAGGCTTTTGAGGCTCAAAATATTATTTTAATTTCGACTCGGGTTCATGTTAAATTTACTTTTAACTTATTCTTCATACGTCTCTTACATCCTCTGATACTTTACTTCCCTGCACTCTTCCACAGATGAAAAAAACATCAGTTGAAATATTACTATAATATTTCAATTCGAAAATTATTTTTTCATTTAAAAATCTAAACATTTCGATTTTTGACTTCATTTCAAAAACTGAAAGTTTTTAAGATGAAAGAGAGTAAAATTTTTCTAGTATCATTTTTTAAAAATCTTGAATAAAGTGTAGAATGAACTGTTAAAAAAATGAGCAGCAAAAAAAGAGTTGATGTAATTATGGATGTGTAAAATAAAAAAAATCTTGCTTATCATGTCCATCACGGGAGTAAATCCCCGAGTGACTGTAGAACAGTGTTGACGAGCTGGCCCAAGGGACAACACACGTCTCTGGCTGTACATGCTACTCCTGCTGCTCGTATGACTGGAAATCACACCCCGATAAATTGACCCTCCATTGCTAAATACCCTTTGACGCATCAGTGGTATAGTATACGTATTCCACAAAAAAAAAAAAAAGAGGGACACAAAAACCCATGACCGAGGGATTAGAGATTGTTCTTTATAATAATGCACATCACACCATTCTTTCTAAATTTCAGACAGAAGTAGAGAGAATATAGAAAACATATATATATGTCGAGTATTCCAGCACCCGGAAAAAGCTCATTGATCTTATCCGTCATAAGGCCACGCGTGTAGTCTCGATTTATCGTTGATTGACGATCAGCAGCAGCAGTAGCAGCAGCATCAGACCGGTCATGGCACGACCCCGTTCCATGTGCCGAATCGATCATGCCAGATGAACAATTCAGAGGAAGATGAAGAGTTTCACTAATCCACCTTTTATCAGAAATATTTCATTTAATGATTGAACGATTTTTATATCTCTCTTTATGACTTTTGTAATGTCAAAAGTATAAATATCTCTACGTCATCGTCCAGATAAACTTCCAATGACGCGACAAACTTATACGCTCGTTTATAATCACTGAATTTAATGATTATTTTAACTGTAGGCTTTTAAGAATTAAATGTTACTTTTTTACGGATGACTATATTTAATATTTTTTTTTAGTTTAAAAATCAGAGTGGGAGTAGTGAATAGTCGGTATCAAGGACGGCGACCCGCATGTTTTTTCTAGTCTAATGTTTTGTGTGTAGGGTAAAACACACTACACAGTTGAATGTAGTCGGGAGAACAAAGCATCGTGTTTTGTTACGAGCACACGATCGTCGACACGTGGCCGAGATTAATGTGTTTTGATTTTTAGACTCGAAATTTTATCCGCGCCCCGGTTTATAAGCCTTCGATGTTATATTGTGTGTGAGTTTCTATGACGATGCATCATCATAGTACGTCTGCTGACTGTTGGTGTACATACACCATTGAGTTTATAAATTGTGTACCTTAAATTGTACAAGGTGCCAGATAGCCCCCAGCGTTTATTTTTTATTTCACTGTACATATCATTAATAATATATAATTTCGTCACAATAAATGAAATAAATTCATTGACACTTTGATAAATATGTTTAACACTTGAGCTGAAGAAATAATTTATTGGTGTAAAATAAATTAAGTTAAATATTTAGCAACTGTTAGACTTTGGCCATGAAGTTGAGTGAAATAAATATGACAAATATCTGCGGAATACTCAAAAGAGACAGGAGTAAAAGGTAAAAATAAAAACGAGTATAAGGATGTTTAATTGACGAGACTAAGGAGCGCTTACTCGTCGTGTCGGAGCCATTAATTTTGTCGAGTTGGTGACGCGATCTTCTCTCGAGCACGAGATAACAAAGCTTCTTCTTAGTCTTACTCTCTTATATACACTCGTGCTCTATAACCGAGTCAAGATGATACAGAAGCGATAAAATCACACAGTAGTGTGAGGTTTTCTTGATGACAATAATGTCTCCCACTTTTAGGTATGAGTAAAGAGTAAAGAAGTATACAAGTATGTATATAGATATAGATATAGATATGTACTTGGCGCCCTCTTGTTCTCTATGATTTCTCACAAGGTACCAAAGTACTTGAGAACTTGGGTCCGTAGTGGAAAAATAAGTGAGAGAAATGAGAGTATGGCTGGAGGAATAGCAATTAAAAGTATCTGGCACAATCTTTGTTAAACTTTTACCACTTCTTCTCATTCTTATTCTTATTCTTATTCTTCCTCTTCTGCTTCTGTTTCTACTACTTGTTCGTTTTGAGTAGACGCAGTTGAAAGAGAGAAGACATTATTAAAACGTGCTCTCAACCAACCCCAACTACACTTTCTTTATATATTTATACATATATACTCATTCGTTGGGTTCTATGTATTCTTGTTCTTATTCGTTGTTCTCTTTTCCACATCGCCAGTTGTGGTTATCCGTTTTCCAACTCTTTTGCATAGAGAATACCTCAGTAAGCTGATGCTCGGATTCACAGTCATAAGAATAATCATCTCAAAACATCCTTCTTATTACTTATTTTTTCAACTTTTAAATAATTGAATCGACAAAAACAATTATACACTCTATTAAAAAATGTTCTTTTTAGAAAATTAACTCGTAATTTCGAATCATTGCTCATTAAATTTTTCAAACTATTGTGGTTGAAAGAGAAAATATGTAAGCAATAAATAAAAAATAGATAAATAACAATAATATGTTTTAAAATAATCCAATTAAAGAACATGGGGAGTATGTGTGTTAAGAGCAAGTATTTTTGGAATCTACGACTAAAGTAAAGGAGTATTAATAAGAAGAGAGAGACAAGAAATGTACCTAGCAAGTTTTCGAGGACTGCGAAGTAATCCCGGCAGTATCAGAGGGACTGAGGAATATAAGATGAAAATACCTGGGGAGTTAGAATAAGAGAGGTCTTACTCGTACCGCAGCAGACTCTACTACTTCGACTTTCTCTTTCTTCTTCGACAATTCCCGAGCTTTGGCAAATGAGACAGCCCCTCAGATCTTTATGTCTATATCTATATAATACCGAGTACTAATACTTGGGCGTTAAAACTTGAGACAAAGAACCCAGCAAACTGATCTGACTTGTTCAAAATCGTCCGAGTAATTTGCATTAATTTCGGCGATTCATATGCATTAATACTTGCCAAAAGAATAGAGTTAAACTTTATTTCTTGACATTTAATAGTTGTATATATTTATAAAATAAATTTATACATTAACAGTGTTAAAGCCACGTGACAAAGCACGATGTTAATCTCCCAATTAGCGAGTGCTCTCCATTTTCAAACCCGAGCTTACATCACCTCAGACCTCAAATTCGATTCGACCTCTTATATGAGACACAAGCAGACCTACATACATCTGACGAACACTCTCATCAAGCTTCTACACCCTTGACTGTATAAATAAAGCAGTAGCAAGTGTAACGAGAACCTCAGTAGAAGCAAAGTAAAGAGACACAGACGACAGACACTTGCAGCGTCATTTCGATTGGAGGAAATTGAACGCAATAAAAGTCTACTGCTTACCAAGGGTTGGTTGGTTGGTTGGTAGGTAGGCAGGCTAGCTCTTTCGTAGTTCTCTTCTCCAGCAAAAAAAAGAGTATAGATATACAAAAGAATGGTTTGAGAGTATGAACGAGGGGGAAAAAATAAAATAAAAGATACGAGGAATGAGAAAACGTCTGGGTCGCGGCGGCAGTGGTGGTAGAGGACACAAGAGAGTGCTGGTGAAAAGGGGGTGGTTGGTTAGAGGCAGAGGTGGTCGAAGATGGTTACGCGATGTTCGAAAGAGGGCAGAAACGATGAACGGCAGGAGAAAGAGGATGAGACGATTCAGGTCTCGCTTTGTCCCCGCGGCTTTGATTTCTTCTCTCTTTACTTGGGTACACGTTTGTGAGAGACAATCGAAAAGGAGACAGAGAGGTTAAATCACGGTATTGCTGAGCTAAAGACGAGGTAGATGGAGATACAAGAGTAAGGTGGATGTGGAGATCAAGGGGAGGAGGACAGTGGAGAGTGAGGAACGATATTTACATGCGATTTGCATACTAGTTGATCCCTATTGCTTCCATCTCTAACCAACGAGACGGGGGTTGAATCCTCTGCACGACGACCTCTCTTTGCTCTACACTGGTAGACTACTCTCACTTCTCCTTCTCCTTCTCCTTCTCATTCTCATTCTCATTCTCTTTATCTATATATGCACGCGTATACCAACTGCATGTATGACTCAAGTGGTGTATGAGTGCATAGACACACACAATAGACGCAAAACAATGAGTACAAGTCCTTAACAGCAAAGCGAATTCGAGTCAAGTAGTGGAGGAGCTAGATCATCCCTTAAATCGTGTCGCGCTCGCTCGTTACCTTCACCCTCTCATACACGTACATCACTAACTCAAGTACAGAGAACTGAATATTGTATTATATTATTATGTGTTTGTAAAAACCTACAATTTGTCCCACAAGTCCTTCTTTACAACTCTTTATCAACTTGTAATGATATATCTTCACACAGACATCATAAATACATCGCGTTATAAAAGTTACTTTGTTTATTTTGTTCTTGGTTAAATAACGTTTTGTTCAAGACCACTGTAGATATATCGAGCTTACATTTTTATTCTCCTTTGAGGACTGAAATAAAGAGGGAGAGAAATGAAAATGAAGACTTTTAAATTTAACGATTGCGAGTGGGCGTAATTGAGTCGTATAAATGTCACTGGCTAATTGCAGATGGAGTAAGATTCTTTAAGTTGCGACTGTTGAAGAGAGGATAATGTGGCTGGGCGTACAGTACTTTTAAAGTAGCCTTGATGGACGAGCAAAGTCGATGAGCTTTTTTTTTAACCAAGTTTTTGTATCCGTATAATTAAAGTATATTTTAGCACAGAAACAAAAATTGAATATTATTTTTTTGTCATGAACTCTTGAACGTATCAATAAATAATCGTCAATGGCGTAAATTGATGCGTGAAAGGTGAACGAGATACATAGCAGTGTAAAGACTCTTGTAGACTGATCGTCAGGGTGGCTAAGGTCGTTTGGTTCTTACAACTGAGGGTGAATAAGTAAGTGACTCCAAAAATGTGTCTATGAGGGTAACAAGAGATAAAACCGATGAGATAAAATTGCTAATGTAATGTAACTAATATATATGTCTATGTATATATAGTTTTTTTAATACTATAATGACAAGAACAAACCAAACAAATTATTTACCCCAAGTTTTATCATTAATTTTTTTTGGAAATAGAAAATTAAGAAGCCGATTATTTATTTGCAGGTATTACACGACTTCGCAGAATGGGGGAGATTGTTGAGCGATCGGGTGGTGGACCCACCCGAGTCCGAGGAGAGTCTCACACATCCAGAGGTCCTTCTTCTTCTTCTTCTTCTTCTTCTTCTTCTTCTCATCGAGCCGATTGATATCTGGAGCTCGTGCCACGTGAGCTCTTGGAAGCACAACGTCTAATTAACTCCGTGACTGGATGACCCCGTGAGATCGCCGTCGAGCAGTCGCAACGGCATGCATGCCACTACTTACTCTTCAGCTTCACCTCCTCCCTAGTCTCCTGGCCTACCTTTTGGTGGATATGGCGCCTCCGCGGGCGCCTACACATAACCATGGACATTAAGGGAACACGAAGAGAGACAAGTTCGCCAATGGATAAAGCCATCATCGTGCCACGGTCCCCGAGGTTATTCCACTTTATCCAAGAGGTCACCGGGAGTAAAGTTTAACCTGGACTCTCGGTTTGCTGATGTACACAAACTTGTACATCAGGTATTCCGGTTATTTTTCGGGATGAAAGTCCACACGATTTTTATCAAAAGTAAATACTGTAGCGATAATATGTAAATTGATCGTGATTATGTTTGTTTTAAATAATTGTAAAAAATAAATAAATATTGTGTAAAACAAAATTTACTTTTCGAGTAGCCTCCACCTCGAATAACGAGTATTAATGAAAATAAATAAACAGAATGAAAAAATAATAAAAAGTAAATAGATGCGGAATAAATTAAATACCAAGTGAAAATGACAGAACAAAAGTACATACATATATACCGGGATTTCCTACTCACTGAATCCGAGAAAACAAGAGTGGTAAATAATCGACGCGTAATAATTGTCACGTATCCTCTCGCGATCGCACGATATATACGATGGATCGTGCCGATGACCGGACATACTGCTAGTTGGCTGGCTGGCTAGCTGGTTCATTGGCTGGTTAGTTCTCTCATTTTCTCTCTTTCTCTCTCTCTCTTTCAGTCACTCGCTAGTGGAACATCCGACGGCTCCCGCGGTGTTTCGTTAATTAAAACGAACGAACGTGCAGGTTAATTTTATGCGGGTGGCGAGAGCACGCGGGCAACTCGAAGCGTGCATGGCTTTCCCATTACACACCCCCGTCTGTTCCCCCCTATCCATCAACGCGTTCGATGCAGGATATGATGATAAACTCTGTCTCATTTCTCTCTTTTTCATCTCTCACTTAGTACTTTTTTATTCATACACATTAAAATGTTTTTCCAGTTATTAAATATAAAAATATAGCTGGTATATGTCATGATTACCCGCTTAATGGAGTAAGAGGGATTTTTATATTATCGTTAAGTAACAGGTTAATGTGACTTTTGGTAGATAGACTTCTGGGCAAAGATATCAGGACGTTTACGGACTCTTGCGGACGACGAAAAGCATTTAATGCGGCTGAGTAACGGAGTGATACAGTGTTTATTGCCGACAGCATGACTGAATTTTGAACAGTATCGTGCAATTTTTGCCGTTTGCACGTCGCGTTTAATCGCCACGACGCTACGCCAGTAGTATTATTATTATAATAATATTCGTGATTGTAATAAGAAAATGAAGATATCAAATATCAAATATTAATTTAAAGGCATTTAACATGTCCAGAAAAAGCTTCTTGACTAAAGTGCTTCGTGAATGACGTGAGTATGTGGGTCTGTAGGTGTGAAATTATTTTATCTAAAAAGACAGATAAAAGACATTTGAATATAAATTCAAAGTTGACGAAGGTGCACATAATAAATGAAAGCATATTTAAAGAATAAGCTTTTTTATTATTTAGTATAGTATATATTATAATATCTTTACACGGTAGTGTGATAATGCAGCTTCTTCGTCAACCGACTAATGACATTATCTCATTATTCGTATCTCTGTCTTTTGCTCACCGCGATAACTGTCTCCGGTCTGCGTTAAGGGACGCGTTTAAATGTCGCGCGGTTTATTATCATAATTCCCATTCGTCTCGGTTAACGGGATACACTTTTAGTCGCGACTAATGACGCTTGAACTCTTTCTTTCATTCTCTCTTTCGCTTATTTCGTCTCAAATGTGGTCACACTGAGGATGAGAAGGTGCTGAAGTTAGTGGAGGGTGAGGAAGATAAAAGAGGACGTTCTTTTACATTTCTGTCCCTTTTTCCGAGCCGACAGTTTCATTTCTACAGTAAAATAATTTCAGGAATCGTACGTGGAATAATAATTAAAGTTTCTCCGATACAAAACCGAATTTCGAGGCAGCTAATTTTAATTTTCTTGCTGTTGTTGTTGTTGACGTTGTTGTGCTGCGGGATTTGATCACCTGTTTACTATGATGTATACAGTTTAAATTAACTTATTATTCAAAAATTAATTAGTTCATGGGAATGATCCGAAAATCGATAGTTCGAAATAAAATTTTGCAATTTTGATTAAATGGATGAATTACGTGGAACAGCAAAAGCATCAGATACAGGAGGAAGAGGATGTGCGAGAGAAGGGGTATGATGTGTTTGTGTGTATGTGTGGAGATGAAACACACAGGCGATGCGTGAGAGCAGCTTCACCTGAAACAACATCGCGTTTTCACATCACTGATCCTATAAGCGGCCGGCGTTTCATCCCCCTGTGCTGTGTTGTTCTCTCTGCCACTGTTACTGCTACTGCTGCTACGTTGAATTTGCCTCGCTGCACCAATATATATTCGTTATTCGCGTCATGTAATACACAGTTTGCATTGCCAGCAGATAATTCACAGAGCCGTACGATAGATTAAAAAGTGTACAGGAGCTTAAAATTTTTTCAAATCGTTTTTTTATTTTTTTATTTGAGCTTTTGGTTCAATCGTTTTTGTTTATAATAAAACCACAGGGCATTTATTTAATTTTTACCTCCAATTTTGATGTTTCATTCTCTTTATAAATAAACAAAACGAATAGAAATTGTTTTTCTTTTTTTGAGTTGAAATTTTTTTAAAAAAATAGAAAAAAAATTACTAAAGCTTTATTATAGATTTAGAATTGAATCATTAGTTTAAATTTTCGACTATTTTTCCAATCAAGTACCAGAATTTTGTGAACGTAAACGTGGCATCCAAGAGTACCGACAATATCTCATTTCGTGAAGATATGCCAATTAAATCAGGCATCTACGGCATCGCAGTTTAAATCACCGTACACGTTCTTTCAGCTCTTCTCGTCGGGCTATAGTAAAAACTTACCCACCCAATTAGGCATGAATGATATGTACAGCATGAACGCGGCGCCTCTCTTTTATTCTTTTGTTTTATTCACATCGTTATCGGATATTGTATATGTAGAGGATGTGCACAAGAGTGCTCGCTGGTATGAAAATTCTCTTCCTCCTTCGTTACTACGCAGCTTCAATAGATTGTCAAGAATAAAAAATTTAAAAAACGTCATAAGTCCAATAACAACGCTGTTCCTTGTCTATAGCACTCGATCTACACCCGCCAAAGCGACACGAAAGTGGACCGGCGTTATTCTCAGGGATCGACTTATTCATGCGACACTCAACGTATCTCCGCAATCAGATCAAACTGATGCAACTTGACTCAACTCACCGATAATAAAACGTCAAATTAAAACCCACGTACGACGACATAATTCTTGGTAATTCATGCACCTCTTCTCACACCATCAACGACTTATTCCCTTTTTATTTTTATTTTGTTTTATTACTTTACGTTTTTACTTAACTTATTTATTTGGGAAGACTTTTGATCTGATTTCTTGGGAGGAATGCAAGTCATTACCAAAATGGGAAACGAGTTCATACGCAAACGGACCACACACGTTCTTTTGACTGCCAAAATAATTCTCATGCTGTTTTATTTATCTTACCACTGTCTTCTCATTCACTTTTTCCTTTTCTCTTTTTTTTTTCTATTTATATTTTTCTAATTTTTATTTTAAATTAAAATATCTACGACAAAGACAATTAAACTGAAGCTTAAAAAAGTAAATATAAAAAAAAGTAAAGAGATGGTTGAGCGGGATAGAAATAAAAGAGAAATCAAAGTACGGCGAATGCTTGTACGTGGACGAGATATCGTGTGGTAGTATGCAAAACAGATCGCGACGATGCTGCAGAAGAGATTGTCATACTGAGGGAACAAGATAGAAAACGTGAATATAACCACGAGGGGTTGGAATTGTAAAGGGGTTGCTGGTGTGCTTGCGAATGTACAAACTGTGAGCAAAGAGAGAGGGTAAAACGAGACCCAAGGGATGATTAGTGGGACAAAAGCTCGAGCCGTTACAAGTGGAACCAAATTGGTAGAAAATTGATAATCAACCGCCAATATCAACCTCCAAAACCAACCACACGTCAACGGCACACACAGACGAGCAAAACTGGATAATACAGACGATCAAGAGGGCAGGTGGGGAGACGATGACGCCCGAGTATTCAGAGGGATCAAGAGCCAGCGTCCATTTAATAATGACGCGTCTATCACCCTCGCAAATATTATTATTCTCCACTCGATAAAAAAATCGAGTTTATTTATTTTTTGTCATATCCACGTCAATTCAAACAGCAATTAATAACTGTTTTTGTCAACATCAACATCTTTTCAGTTGCTCGCGACACTAACATCGCACCCAAGGCGCTTAAATATTTTTCTTCAAGATTTTTCATGGTTTATTTTTTTATTTTTTTCCAAAACTTTTTATGACGGAACCATAAATTTATGCCGTCGATGCCTCTCTACGCTTTACTTGGCATCTACGAGGTTCTTCCACCCCCAGATTTATGGACTCATAGATTCTTTTCCGCGTTGCTGTCGACTTCTCCACTCTGTATATACTTTCATCTTTCTCGCGGCTGCTGTTGCTACACAGCCTCTTCATCGCTGTATTCACCCTCACAATTCTAACCCCCTTGTGTCCTTTTTTTCCTCCTACCCCTTCTTTTTCACTGTATATATGCTACCACATACCACATTTTCGTTTCCTTTTATCTGTTTTTGTTTCGCGATATCCCACATCACGTTGGTCTGCCCTCACTTTAAGAATTATCATTGTTATTACGGTTATTATTATTGTTATTGTAGGGCGTAGTGAGGAGGATCTGGTGCCCGATGGTCGCTTCGAGTTTCTACAAATATAAGTTATATACGCGAAAAAGGTCTTCTGGCTACGATAAATTTATCACAAGTGTCTTTGTGTCTTGTCCTTCCTCCAAAATCCCCAAGTAACACTATTTTAGTTGAATTCTTTTGAGCATGTGCACATATGTGTGTATGTATATATATATATATATATATATATATATATATATATATATATATATATATATATATATGTGTGTGTGTTTAAGTATAGAGGAAAAAAAAGTAAGAAAAGAAAATGTCGTAATTCTACGTCTAGATGCATCCTCGTACGCGAGAGTAAGCATAAAATCCCTTTTGATATTGCGACACACAGTGTGTATGTAAAAGCTCAACTCAGTATGTACAGTCGTTGGAAATATTAAAATTTACGACTTTTATGCACGCCAATTCTTATTTTTTGGAATTTCAAATTCGTCCCCGAATAATCTGACTTTGTTATAGGAAAAAAAGTCGAAGAATTTTCATTTGAATTTTTATTTGACATATGAAAAATCAGCGTTTGGCTTTAAAAAGGATTGAGAGTGAATAGAAAGACGTCAAAATCAAGAGTAGATTGCTGGTGGAGATGAGCAGGCTGGTGATGTCGAGTTTAAAGCAAAAGAGATCCCCCACCGACTCTTTGATCACCCTCGAGGCAAAGTGAACCTCCTCATCTGGGCAACCCCCTGATGGCGACCACCTCATCCTTTGCCACTTTCATCTTTCTCTTTCCCTCTTACTTACTCACTCACTCTTTCATTCTCCGGCAGAACGATGGGCTTATAAATATTCAATAGTCACGCGGCCAAGATAAACTAATTAAAACTTAGATCTCGGTAGTCACTTTAGATTTTTACTTACACAAGAAGCATTTCAGGGCAACTGGCGCGCCCGTGGAGACAGCAAAAAAAATATACTCACCAGGATGCTGGTGCCTTTGCTGCTACTGGTTCCATGGTATAGATGACGATGTGTCTATGTATATACATATACATATATATAAAGGATGAGAATACCGCCCGTTGCGTTTAGCTTGCCTGATACGTCTTTTGCGGCCGGCACAACCACCGCTCGCATCACCCAAAGAAAGCTTTACTCTGTACTCTCATTAAGAGAATCACATACAATTCTTTTTGCCAACTCGCCGCACTAGTTGTCTCGCCAACAGCCATCCCGTGTAAATTAAACATCGCGCATTATATTCCACCGTACCATTTTCGTTTCATGTTCGTACACAAGCCTTCTGGTCATCCAGCAAACCTGTAATCAGAAACGAAAAAATACTATTTTATAAGTCATTAACTTGAAAAAAAAATATATTCATTAGAAATCACATAATTATTTAATCAATTTAGTTTCGAGACCATTAAATGCCCAAACTAATTTTCGACATATTGGACATACATTTTTGAGTATAACTTTTTGTTTTATTTTTTTCAACAGCAGAAAAAACGAACTATTGGATTATTCACTTGATAATAAATAGATGTAAGGCAAACAAAAATATTATTATTTTTAAAACAAGGTTAGCATATAAGACGTATTTACATCTTAAAAATTTAAAATTCGCATTTCAATTGGTTGTTTGTGTTGGCTACTTCCCCTTACCTCCGACCTCCTCGCAACTTGTGTCTGGCTGGCTAAGAGCTTACTTTTTTCTTTATTCCACCCAGCCAGGTTTACTTAAGATATTAAAGCCTCTGCCATTTTCTTACCTACTCCAATACTTCCACTGACACCCCACACCAACGTATACACCAACAACCGTACTCTTGTTCTTATTCTTACTCTTTTCATCTTTTTCTTTGGCCTTCACGATAACGAACGATGAACGAGGAACAAAGACAGCCTACAACTCTCACTCTCTTTTAACTGTTTTACCAGAGGCTTTATTTAATTTGTAAGCGGATTTTTGCACTAATCAACGGATTTGCGAGTAGAAGAAGAGGGCCATCAGCAGCGAGCCCGTTAGTCTCTTAAAGGCGGTTGAATCAGTTGTAGAAAGAGACTGGGCTACACTTGCACTCTTTATCTCATTTTTTTCAGTACTTTGGTGTGTAATAAGAAGGATAAGAAGAATGAGACGAAAAAAATGCAGAAAAGGACAAGAAGGGAGTGAGTTATAGTTGAGCGGGAGTAAGACCAAAGGGAAAACTCAAAGTCATTTGAATTTATTTTAATTATACTAACGAACACCTCGTTGAAACAAGAGTCTAACGAATTATTTGCTCGAATATGATTTTGTAGACTTTTGTCATTTAATGACAAAGGATTTTGATAAATGTTCATTTGTAAGACAAAAAAAAATAATAATTCTTCTTTTTTTGTAATCAAATTTTCATCATTGACAATGATAAATAATTTCTCAGTACCACATTTTTTAATCGTAAGAAAAAATATCTAATTAATTCAAAAAGATTTAGTGAAGCAGATGATGCACTCGATGACACTGCGAATGAGTAGCGTGGCGAATGAATGCAATTCGCTACGATTTCAGTTCTCGCCTCGGGCGAAGAACAAGAGCTGATCATATTCCTGATGCGTGTGTGGTTTTGTTGCAAAAAGCCTGTGGGGGTTGTGTGTGGCTTCTAGTTATATATCTCGCTCGACTGTCATCTCTATTTCTCTCTCAGTACCACCAGCATCAACATCAACATCAGCATCAGCGGGTCTTTTCTGCTTTTGCGATCCGCCGTGTGACTCACCAGCATGCGATGGCTCTGGCCCAAACACACCCCCTCGGCGTCCAGAGGTGGGCGGGGAACGAATTTGCATTGCAAATTATAACATACCGTGTCACACGTACACGGAAGAGTCTAGTACGGTGTGTACTCACAAATACAGTTACTTACATAATATATATTCCAAATGCTAGAAATCAAAATCATTCCTATGATTTCTGCATAAACGCCGGCTATGATTTCCAATGCCAGGTTTGCCTAATTTAACCTATTTGCTGTTTCAACAATTCTGCCGATTAATTTTTAATTCCATATAATTGATAATGATAATTCACAACCATTTCAATTTTAATAATTCATTTGAGTTTATGAAATATCGCATTAGTAATTCCAAAAGCTCTTATATTTTTTTTACACCCTTTTAGCTTGAGAAAACTCTCTGAAGCCAAAAGGGCACATAATTTTTTTTCATTGCCAATCGTTTTGTTGACTTATTTTATAACTAAAAATTAAAAAAAAAATTTGAGAGCCAAAAGGACATATAGCTTAAATTAAACGCTTATTTGACATTCAAAAAAAATTTTTTGCAATGTTTGGCTTCAGAATAAGTCTACAACATGATTAGCAATTAAAAAAATGTGTCCTTTTGGAATCAGTGACATGAAAATTATGTGATATGAAAATTACTGATTTATAATGTTTTTAAATATTTCATTTCAATAACATATAATATGAGTTAAATGCCTTTAGAAATAAAAAATTAAAATGAAAATTAAATACTTGATTATTTTAAAAAATATTTAAAAATGCCACCTCAATAAAAATTAAAAAAACAGTTGAGAAAAAATTAAAAAGCAATAAATCTAGTTATTCCATGATTTCTTTACGCTTCTTCCTATCAGAAACCTTCATCCCCGATGGCAAATGGTAGTAGTTGGAAGCAAGACGGAATGCCGTAGCCGTGGTACACGGAATATCCGTTTTAGCAATGAGTTGTTCCCAGTTAAAGTTAGTATTTTAAGAACCCCCTTCGAGCAAGAAGTATATATACATATAAGCTATATACTACACAATTCCTTCTCACACTCCTGCGCGTATCACGCAGTGGGTTTTCGTATAGCATCACCAGCAGAAGCAATAGTAGCACGCAAATACATGCTTATGACCCCCATCGTCAACCGCACACTACGTCGTTTGGAATTCCGTGGCACGATGGAGGCCGGTAATTTATCATTTAGGAGTAGAACGCGAGAAAGGGTCGATGAGGAGAATTAAAAGGCCAACTGGCAGGACGAGGAAACGCGAAGTGGCCAGTGACGGCTGAGATTGGCTTTAAAACGCCGTTCCGGCCTACTCACGAAACACGTAACGTCGTTTTAGATACACCGGCTAGCATACATATTGCTATGTAGGTTGTTTTCTGCTGTGTGATGTGATGATGTGCTACGTCCATACAGCTCTCTACGGCATTCTGAATTAGTATAAGTATTTGTAAATATAGTAGGACTAAATGTAGTCACTAGAGTGTAGGCTACCTTGTTAGCTAGCTATTGTCCCTGTATGTGCAACCCTCAACGCGAGCAACCGGCCTAACTTGAGCTAAGGGTTTTCCTTGTCACGAAGTCACACGTGGTAAGACTCTTAGTGTACCTATAGTATACCTATATCAATATCTATATGTATAAAACATAGGCGGGTGTATGTTTCTAGCACACTAGAACCAAGTTACGTAAACAGGGAGTCGGATACGCGGCTTACGTATGTTAGTCGACGCTATCGCAATCTCCAACCTCGTTGGATGTAATAGTCACCCTGTGACGGCAATCGTCTAGCAACACGCAAGACCTCAATGACGATGTTGTAGTCCCTTGTACTTTAGACAAGTACCTTTATTTTATACACTTAATAATGCTTAATAATAGTTCAATCTTATGGTTATGAAAAAAAAAAAAAAAAAATACATCTCTATATATTTGTTAATTGGTGTCTTGACATTTATTTAAAATGATACTAGAGTTAGCTGACGTCTAATAATTTTTAGATTCGTTTAGAAACGATAAATAAAAAAAAAAAAAATTTTCAAAAATCGCGCCAATAGTTTTTAAAATTTTCTACCTATGCATTTTTTTAGTTTCTTTTTTATGTCATTGATTTGTTAAAAAAAATCCAAAAATTGCTAATTGTCTTCTAACTTCAGTGTCATTTATTTAAAAATATTACTTGAGACATAATATTCGAATTACAACATTAAATGTCACCAGTCACTCACTGAGGCGAAGGGAAACCCAATTACACAGCGATGCAGTGAGTTGACATGAACAGAGAGAGAATATATTCATGTATATATGTTTCTGGGTGCAGAAAATGTAATCAGAGTGTGAAGATGTGTCTCTTGAGTTTTGGAAAATTAAAGCGACAGTTGTAGAGTACAAGGAAGAGGAGTTAGTATATGGAGATAAATAGAGAGAGAGTTAATGGAAGATAGAAAGCATAAGTGAGTCGATCTGGGAAAGTTAGGAGGTGCTAACGAGTGTTTCGAGGAGTGTCCTTTACCGTTGGCGGTGAGTCCTGAAGATAGTAGGAAGTATAGAGAGAAAACCCACCACCCCAACCAGCAAGATCGTTTCCACGTAAAGACATTACTGCTGTACTGTCCCTAGGGCAGCCATTACCACTTGCAAGTCCCGCCATTATCCGATATGCCGGGAGAGTTTCTACCCCCGTCGTAAAATCACATCCCCTCTCGTTAACTCCCACGACTATCGTTTTCGCCATAACAAGTTATACCCTTGGCAATAAAAAAAATCAGTTTATCAATAGTAATAAATAATTAGTACCAATTAAAAATAAATATCACGTACATATATTCTGAGATTTTTAAATGGCCCATAATTCATTTGAATAAATTTATAAACGTTTAAAGCCTCAAATCATTTAGATAATTCATGACATATCGTCACGGTGGAATGATTAAAGTGACACATAAGTGTACCTTCTGAAGTCGTTTGTTATTTAGGATGATTGATAGAACGACGTTCCGATGAGGGACGTTAGGGATGTTTAGTTTAGGGCTGATGTGTTTAGTTAGGAAATCGACGAAGCAAAACCAAAAAAAAGGATAAAAGATCCAGGAACCCTTACTCACTTTAATGTTAAATGATAAAATTCATATTAGCATTCACTACATCCACTTGTATTTATTATTTATAAACAGTAACTTGTAACAGCTATTGAGTTTAAGTAAAAGCAGTTATGTAGCGTAACGGGTTATAAACCACTCAGATGTTATTTGGTGAATATACTGTAATACGTAATAAATGGGACACTTTGTTTTATTTGGAAAAATAAGAAATAAAATGAATCAATTGCATTTGTGGCAATCGAGTAATTCGAGGGGAAAAAATAGTACAGAGCTACATGTATATATATATATAAATATATGAGGATAGTGATGGAGGATAATATATTGAGAGGCATTAAATCACGTGAGATCGAATAACCGGTAGGTAAGACGATAAATCTCAATGTGGAGCAGACTAGATCTACTGAATTAGTAAATTGGCTGCTTAAAAACCGCAGTGATGTTAATCCAGAGGTACTGGAGCTTCCTGTACGTCTTTTACTACCGCTGATGCTGCTTCTGTAGCTCGTGGGCCAAAAAAAAAACTGAGACGAAGTACGAGCTGTTGCCGAGATGGAATAAAGTCGAATAAAATCGACGTTACTCAATAGACTACGTCTTCTTAAATCGATTTAGCTTCTCCATTTATTTCTTATTTTTAAATCTCATACCTCCCACTTGATAGATTAAAAATAAATTATAATTATAAATAATGCATAGAGTGCATATCAAATGCCGAAGAAAATGAAAAAATTTATTTTTTGCATAGAGTATTTAATAAATATTTTAAAGTAATAAAGTTCGTCAAAAAGGTATTAGACTAATTTTGACATAACAGAGTAATCAGTGAACCGAGTCAAAGTCCTGGCTGGCCTAACAAAGCAATTGAAGTACCGACAACTCGACTACTATTTCCACAAAGTACGACAAATTATGTTAACGCATCCTAATCACCATCCAGTGATCACAATCAATTATCACCACAATACAATAGTATAAATAGGAAGGACACACAATCGGTAGTGTAGCAGCGACAGTGCCAGCAGAAACAAGAACAGCGACACGAGATAGCGAACTAGCTTGCGTGATTTGTTTACGTCAACGGTGTGTGGCGAATCACAAACAAATTCCCTCACGATTTCCTAGATTTAGTATACTTGTACCCATGGGTATATATATATGTATATATACTTCCCATCGAGCATCTACCGTCTACGAACAGTAAATATACTACACGGATACAAGTGCGTGGAGAACAAACGTAGTCAGCGAAGCCGAACCAAATGCAAAATGATCCATACGTTGATGAGAATTCAACTCACATCTACCTATTTCACTATTATACTATATACTATATACGTCAAATAGTCGTTCGTGATGCAGCCTCAATCATTTGAACATATATCCGTGAGCAATGCCTACCGGCGATGATAATGATAACAAACACAACAACAGTAATAATGACAAGGGATGGTGAGGATATCCACATCAATATATACTTGATATATGCCAGGTATATGCAACGTAGGCCATCGGCAGTCGTCTTTATCAGCATGTCCGCGGGTGAGGATGATGCCACGGCGTACGCGGATCAGCGAACAGACGTTACGCTTGGTCGCATTAATCAGCCAATTAATTATGTAATCTCATGTTAATTAACCTTGTAAACCGGTGTACAACGCCGTAAAATATGTGTCCGATTAGTGCCCGCGGTTAATGGTCACGAGCAATCTGGAATATGCGGTTCAGAAATCACGTCTCATCTGTACTCTAAAACACCACCAGTAGCAGCAGCTCATTTTCCGGTTTATTAATCATTGATAGACGCTTATGTTTATAAACTATCAATCGATTTTCATCGCGATCGTAGATACCGTTTATAATTACTGATTATCTCCTCGCGGTTATTATATACGTACATAGTAGATAGATGGTATGTTGCATAGGATATATATGATGATGGTTGATTTGGCAGTAATAATTTAATCTTTTAAATAAGCGGATACGATGATGATAGATGATGAAATAGTACTTTCAAAATAATACCAGAGTAGTTGCACAGTAGTGGTACAGCGAAGTTATAGGGTTTTACGTTACAGTGGAAGGCTGGTATGTGAAATCAATAAGGATACATGAGTATCATAAAGTAAGGAGGCACCTAGGCACCTGCTATGCCGCTAGCGATTTAAAACCTACAAGGAGAACGGTTGATTGCGGCATTTCAATAGTAAGAAGGGTGCGTGCGAGAACAGTGCTACGGTTATTACACGCGTCACGCAGCTCCGCGGCGGTCACGCACCCAGACCCAGAGTTTCCTCATCGTGAACCAAGAGACCCTTATCATCGCCCTTTATCTTGTCAACTGCTCCTCTATATTATATTATACTCGCTACGTACATCGTTGTATGCACATTATAACTGCGAGAAACGACTTTCTTCAAGTAACAATGTTAAATGCAAACCCTTTGCTGCCTTGCCCCACTCATCATCATCATCATCATCGCCGTCATCATCTTCACCAGCTCGTCTGTTTCCTGGCTTTTGCTTCATGTACATTAGTTTACGCTCCTTTCCTATCTATACAGAACAAGTATTATATAATTATACAATTATAATTGTCTGCAATTATTCTATTACACCTGCCGTGTAAGCTACTACTTGTAAGTCTAATTATTGTACGCATTCTTTTTTTCTTCGAATAAATAAATAATATATTAATGAATGGTGAATAAGTAATATTGAAGTGCGTACGGCTGGAAAAAAAACAGCTGCTGGAAATAATCACACTAGGAAAGTATTTTCAGTATTAGATTTTTTAGTTGATGGTTGGATAGGCAGAGTAAAGCAAAAAATGAATAAATAAATAAAATGATGGTTAAGTATTGTACGGTATGTATAAAGACATTCTGAATATATAAATTCTTGTGGGATTGAGGTTTAAGTCCTACAGCTTTATCTTCGATATCACAGACTACCGGGTGAATCCAGGGCTTCTGTGGATACCAAAGAAAGAACCAGGAAAATCATGAGCATGAGGTGCTCGCTACTCCAGTGGGTGGTTAAAAGGGGTAGTCGAAGAGACTAGAAGGAGAGACTAGGACGAGAAAAGCGTCTTGAAGAGGCGGAGAATGCTCTAAAGCTTGTGTTATCAGGAAGAACGTCGATTGGATGGGAGCCCGACCAATGGCGCACTGGTCTCAGGTTTTCTCAATTTCACCCCCCACACAAAACTCGGTCGGCGTCGGCGTCCCAGGGGGTAAAGAGATGTTGGCGGGTCCGAGAACACATACATCACAGGCAAACGCCACTGCCCACCGAACGAACGAGTGAAACTATCGTACCATATTCCCGCAGATCAGCCGAACCCACCCACTGTGTATCCCTAGACCAAGAGGTCTCTTTTATTGCCATCTCCGCGAGCCCTCTCCCCCTTCTCTCGGTTCTTTCGATTTTATTCTTCCTATAGTTGGTAAAGCTTGCTACTGCTACTACTAGTGCTACTTCTTCTTCTTCTTCTTTTAGCGTCCTCCTGTCGCCAATAAGGATAATAGAAAATACACAACCCTGCCGGAAAAGAAGATTCTTTCTCCCTTTTTACTCGAGTCCATGGATGATTTAAGGTCTTACGGCCACTGGGTAAAAAGAGCTTTTGCAATAGGATTACCAACTGTTTTTGAATAAAACCTATTTCAGATAGATATATTCTTCTTTTTTTTCCACCCAAGGGCTACGTCTTGCTATTATTACGTTGATAGATACATCCAATCTAATATCTATAGAGAGATTATATATTGCCATGATAAATTTATTCTATGAGAAAATACTTTTTTATATTTATATTTATTTTCATGTAATAAATGAAATAAAAATAAATATATTGTAGTACTTGAATTTCATTTAGTGTCGTGCTACGAGAAAAACATTTGTATTATTTTATACTTTATACTTTGCAATGGATAGGTGATAAATAAATTTGAACTATATATTTATGTAATGGGATGTAAAGGCTTGAAATTTAGTTTAACATTCAAAGGAGTTGATAAGAAGAAAAAAGTGTCGTGACGACGGCACATATAAATGGAACATTATCGTTGTGGTAAAAGAAGTGTAACACACGATGTCAAAGACTTTGATACGCTCTGAGGATAGAAGTGACCAGTCGAGCGTGTGATGTATACCATCTTATCATCAAGATCACACCTGATAAAACACAAGAAAGTTCGCAAAGTATTTTTCTTTTCCTGTTTTATGAATAAAAAAATGTCCTTGTCATTTTACTTGGGTATGGTTAAATGTGGGGAAGAGTAATAAAAATTATAATGTGGATAATAATATATATATATGAATATATATTTACATATAGTAATGATGACGATAATAATAATAATGATAACGGTGATCTGTAAAGAGAAAATGACAACGTCGCGTTTCTAAGTGATATCCTCTTAACTTCATCTGCTCGTAACTTTTTTGTCACTCGAGCGAAAAATATGATCCAAACGTGGAAGTGACACTGCAACGTCACTATATAAAAGCTATCTCATATAATACAGCTGTCTTCTATCACATACTTTGTTCTCCAGCTCTAGCAGCATTTACGTTAACGGTTCAAGTGTCCATTTTGCTTGGACAAACAAAAAAGATGACAAAGTTATTGTCACAAACATGCGAAATGGAAAAATCATGAACATTTAATAATAATAGTCTGGGGAAAAAATAATAAAGTAAAGACTAATAAAATGAAATGAGGATGAAACAGGATAAATAAAAAAGCGGTGGAAAGATAGAGATAAAAAGAGAAAAAGAATGATGTAAAGTACCGTGAGCTTATTGATAAAATTATCATAAAAGGGGCGTTAAACGAAAAGTTGTTGGTATGCTCACACGATGGCAGAACCAAGTGGACCGAGGAGGCAGGAAAACGACTCTATAAATGCGTTTACTTTGAGCCGTAAAAGCCGCGTGCTTCAGTTGGCACCGTTACACTGTTGTTTATATGTATATATATATAAAAGCTTCTGCTCTCTGAGTCCCCAAGGCAAAGCACCGCTTTACCGTAAAAAGCGCTCTTTGAGGGATTCGTTTATTGGTTGCTAAACATCGATATATTGCTTTTTTCAGGAAAGCACTAGACGACCGAAAAGAGCTAGACTGTACGGCCATGTATATATAGGATCAACATTTTCTGAGCTTTTATAAAAAAATTCACAATTCAACTGTCCGCATTCAAGTGATTGGAAACCAAAAAAAAATATCTGTATTTTTTTTTACCTTTGTTTTTAAAAAAATACGTAAAAAATTTTATAAACCAATAAATCTCAAAAGCTGAACGATCTGATCACCATCAAAGAAATGGATCGAAAAAAAATTTCAAAGCCAATTGGATTAATTATAAAGGATAATTTGTTATTAAAATCCAATTCAATTGAACGATTTTTAAATTAGAAAGTGTTTTGATTTCATGAAATCGACAGAACAAATAAGTGCAACAAAGATCGTTAAAGACATAAATCTCAAGACTCCATCCCTTGCGAGGTAGCAAAGTACCTGGGGCTGTCTCTGAGTGGTTTAAGACCTCGGAGATGCTTCTTGAGCACTTGCACGAGGGTTCCAAGTAGTTTCATTTAATGGACTCGATATATATATCTTACGACCTAGAGAACGCCAAGTCAGATCCATTGTGATAATGAAGTAGCACTCGGACAAAATTCAAGAAACGAGAGGAGAGAAAATGTCGAGTTTAAGTATTCAACCTCGGTTAAACGTATCAGATTTTATGACACGTTGACAGGTAAAATATATTTCCAGTAATTAATTTTAGAACCCCTCGTTTTATCGTCGAGAATTAATTGAAGCGAAGTGTATTAAAAACGAGGAATAAAAGAGGAAAGCTAAAAAAACGTATGAGTAAAAGCAATCTTTCAACGCAAAGATAAAGAGTATTTTAGTATGCTGTCGACATAACGAAGCTTGTCATCCTTCGATGATATGGACTGCTCGTTTGAAAAGTATCTACAGATATGTGTGTATGTGTGGGTAACATCTTGTCATGTGAATGAGCTTGTATAATATAATACACTCTTATACATATTATACATTTTATACAACACACATTTAGCCAAGATTTATATACATTAAAGAGGTTACAGCGTCTTCCTCATTTTGCATCGTTTTAGCTATACACAGACACGTCTCTCGCCAGTCATGATGAATCGATTGTCGATCCCTTGGGATAACGTGTCGCATCAACCGAGGATCAACAACAGACACCTCGACTCACAAACGACCCCCGTAAGTAACTGAGATCCACATCTCACACCTCACACCCTACACCCTGTCTCTCACGTTTTCCTCACTACTTTCAACACCTTCCATACCAGCATTTGGCATCTACTCATATCTTTTATACTTCTATACTCTCACCTACTTCATCCTTTTTATAATACACTTTCCGTCACTTAAATATTGTACATTATCGCACCTCAAGCTCTTGTACTCGTACAATCTTCCTGGTTACATTATATGATAACAGTTATTTTATTAAATTCATGTCACGAAGAAATTTTTTAGACTATTTTCATACATTTATTTTAGAAAATAAAAAATTCTATACTATGTAATTTTAACACCCAGAAATATACGAATGAGGAAGTTTGTTTTTCATTTCAACAGTCTTGAGATAAAATTCTGATCGGCATTCTTGTTATCGAGTCAATCTCTTTGACTTTAAGTATACTCTGAGATATCTAATATAACACGTGAGCAATATCGTGATGGGTTCTGACTAAAGCTAAGACAGATATATTGGACGATTGGCAATCATATGATCACGTCTCTCATTTCGAAGGATGTGGCTACGGTACAAACATTATATAGAAGAGGTGGGGGGATGACTGATGTGTATGTCGTTATTTTTTTAGCTCTCGATACACACTCGAGTGTAATGCACGTTGTCGCGGGATTTTCTCCATCAGCGTGAATACTCCCTCGGCATAAAAAAGTCACCCTGTCCATACATACGAATTTAGTGTGCGTGCTATGTAATATGCGGATTAGGGCATAAAGCTCAAATCTCTCTTGTCACTTGGCTGTTTTTCTCTTTTTTATTTTTTTGGTTTATGTGCGAAAAAAAAAAAAAATGAAAATGAAAACGCTCTGAAAGCGAATCACAGACAGCAGCTCACAGTCTAAGGCTGTACCAACTCTGACTAGCCATTTGGTGAGATTTATGAGATATATAGTGACGTGTGCCGATCGCCGAAATCTCCGCGGGACTTCCAAAGCCCGGATATACTTTTGGAAAAATAATAAAAAAAGAAATGGAATATAATATAAAAATGATACAATATCATATGACAATAAATGATTCATAAAAAGTTTCTTTTTTTCTATGACGTTTTCATAAGTCCCTGGAAGTATATAATTCAATTTTTTTTTATTTTGAAAATGAATTTCAATACTTCAAATACGGAAAAGATTGAATGATCAATTAATTCTCGAGACTAAAAAAATTTGTAAATTGCTCAAATGGAAACTCAAAGTATAAATAGAGTATTTTTAAACTATAAAAAATGATAATTATTAGATTATTGGTTTGATAAATTCGTTATGAAATGAAAAATAATTTGAGCAAGTAAATTATAAAAGTATCTCCCTGATATTAAAAATTTGTATTGAAATTTTTCTGTTAATACGTAACTCCAATAAAGAAACTATTTAAAATAATGAAAAAAAAGTTAATTACCCAGTGATATAAAAATAAAGTCGGTATTACGCACGGTTGGTTTTATTGAAAAGTCGGAAATCGAAACTACCTCAACGTCAACGCGATGCAGTAACAGTAATTACATATTGGACCATGAACCAACTAATTACTGAAGGCAATGTTGCATCAAACACATCTACGAGCAAGTTAAAACATCAAAGCCTCTCACCCAATCTCTCTGCCGATGGCCATCAGTAGTTTTATTCGCCAAAAATCCAATCGGTTGGTCCTCTCTTTAATCGGCAGTTCAGTCCTGGTAACCACTATGAGAGCAAACGACGCCAGCGAATAGCTAAACGCGAGAGCTGCAGTCGCGACGAGAGATAAAAAGAGATAAAAATACGGTAAAAGCGATGGTGATGCCGAGTGCCGCATGCAAACACTTCAAAATTGAGCCGAGGCTATGAGATCGGCGTTTTCCCGTGTGCCACTGCCACCGTAGTCACAGTATAACGCCCTTGCTACCCTGCTCCACCAGAATTTACATGAAATTGCTTATTAAATTACACTAAGTTTTTCGCGATGATTTAACGTTACGAAGGCCATTTGTCTTTCGGCTTTGAATTTCTATCTCCCCCTACTTATTTTTTATCTTCTTTCTTTAGCTTATTCTTTACTTTTACTTCTCCATCTGGATCATTAATATAAAACTACCAAGTATGAGTTGATGTATCGGTTTTCAAAAGTTACCAATAAAAAGTTTCGTATTTATCAATATAAAGTTTTAAATTTCGACTGGGTAGAGGTCATTAGAATCATGTTCAATTATACTGAACTGTCTTATTATGAATAATTCGATAGATCAAATAGATTTACGAATCTGATCTATATATATACATATATAAATTTGGACACCGAAACGATGCTATTGGTTGTATATATTTCAATGACGATTTCGGCAAATACGTCAAGCTGTTGATTTTGAGTACTCACCATAGCGATCCTGGATTTCCATAAGGGACATGCGATACTAATAAAGGACTGCTGGCGCTTATCATGTTGTCTGTTTGGCTGTCACTCACGTATGTGGCCTCTTCGTGTGCGCGGTCTGTTTCCGGGCAAAATCAAACCGCGACAGCCGACGGCATGTGGTGTTTTGATCCGCACAATATGCCAGTGACGGTCCAAAATGTCATGTCATAATTCCCAGAGCCGGCTGGTGCTGGAAAAATCAAATCAAGAACTTTCATATGACTTTTGCTAAACTCTTTCATGTAGACCAAAGTTGATAAAAATAATTTTTTTGTACAAAACAAATTTATTTAAAAACCCAAAGTTTCTTTAATTCATGCGTTTTTTAAGACAAGATTAAAAAAAAAAGTTTTAATAAATTGTTTCGTTAAATTTTACAATTCGGTTAAGAATTCGAATCTAATATCGATTTCCTAAAAAAGTTTGGCTTACACAGACTGAATATACATATAGGGATACCCAAATATTCGTAAGTATTATCAAAAAGAAAGCGCAAACACCAGTAGAAAATAAGTGAACGGGATGTAGCATCTTATTTCGTCTAAATCCAAAGAAGACTCAAGGCTGCAGACGTGAAAAAGGGTTTCACCTCCGGTTACAATTCCAGCTAAGCCGATATGCATTAATTACAATAAGAAATAGAGCTCCAAGAGTGAAAAGTTTTTACTCTTACCGGCTTATCAACTTCCCTTTGAATTTTATATTATTTGAGAGAATGCTTTTTCTTCTCTTTTACATCACCCAGTTTTCGCTGGTTTATCTTCGTCGCCCTTCTCCTTTTTATTTCTTTCTCTGTTACACTGCAGGACATCTTGCACTACCCATCTCGTGTCACACACCTCCTATTCTCACTCACTGAGCCTACTCAACAGAGCAGAACCTCGATATAAAAGTTAACAAAACTTAGTTCTTCAGTGTCCCACGCAAAGAGGCGAAGATGCATGGCATTTGAAGTTTGTTAAATGTCATTAGCATATTTATTTGTCGTTGAAAGTAGTTTGCACTCTCACCCGACATCAATATATATAAATATATTCCCATCGATCCTCTACTTACATTAATCGTACATACATCTACCTCTTCTCCATTTACCCTTACATATTTATGAACATTTTTATTTTTTCCGAATTTTTTTCATATCAAAGATAGTTCGTGACGCTGATTCTGAAGCCTAAAAAGTTTATTTAAAACCCACAACATCTTAATAGTAAAGTGCGCACTCGTCGCACGGATCTCACGAACTCTAGAAGCGTAGAGCATTCTACGCAACCCAATTCAATCATAAATAATTTGTTATCAATTATCATAAAGTTAAAAATCTGATACATTAAACCAGCTACCAGTAACTTTTTCTAACTTTATGTAAATTATTTTTAGCTTAAGTTCAGACGCTTAAATAAATATTGCCGTGCAAACATATCTATATACATTTATATATATTAGACACGAAAGCGAATAAGTATCAAGTAATTCATTCAATGTGTCGCAATTCTATGAGGAGTCTAATAGAAAAAATCTGTCGATCGGTTGACCCTGCGGGCCAGCCCCAAAACTTCCCGCTGTTTTCGAGCTCTTTGAGCTCGAAAACATTGCTGTGAATACATTTTCCAGCTCTTCGAGTTTTCATTAAGACGTCTTCTAAAATAACTCGAACACATAAAAGTAAAGGAAAAATCCCCGACTAGAAATTATAGTGAGGAATGCCGAAGAATTAGTGAGGGGCAAGTTTGGATTGCCTAACTTAGGCAAGCCTAATATGCGCCTAATTACATCCATGTTAGGCAAAGCGAAGATCGGTTTGCCAAATATGGATGGAATTCGGGACATCTATGGCAAGCCGAATTACGGCAAACCTTCGGTTACCGTTACTTCCTGCAAGTAAGGTGTTCCTAAGGTTTCTCGAAGTTTAACCTGCCAAGCTTGAGGGGAACTAGGGACATCTATGGCAAGCCGAACTTCGGTAAACCTTTGGCTACCGTCATTTCCTGCAAGTTAGGTGTTCCTAAGGTTTTTAGAAGTTGGCTTGCCAAGCTTAGGTGGAACTAGGGACATCCATGGCAAGCCAAACTTCGGTAAACCTTCGGCTACCGTTATTTCCTGCAAGTTAGGTGTTCCATAGATTTCTAGAAGTTGGCTTGCCAAGCTTAAGGGGTACTAGGGACATCCATGGCAAGCCGAACTTCGGTAAACCTTTGGCTACCGTCATTTCCTGCAAGTTAGGTGTTCCTAAGGTTTTTAGAAGTTGGCTTGCCAAGCTTAGGTGGAACTAGGGACATCCATGGCAAGCCAAACTTCGGTAAACCTTCGGCTACCGTTATTTCCTGCAAGTTAGGTGTTCCATAGATTTCTAGAAGTTGGCTTGCCAAGCTTAAGGGTACTAGGGACATCTATGGCAAGGCAAACTTCGGTAAACCTTTGGCTACCGTCATTTCCTGCAAGTTAGGTGTTCCTAAGGTTTTTAGAAGTTGGCTTGCCAAGCTTAAGGGAACTAGGGACATCCATGGCAAGCCGAACTTCGGTAAACCTTTGGCTACCGTCATTTCCTGCAAGTTAGGTGTTCCTAAGGTTTTTAGAAGTTGGCTTGCCAAGCTTAGGTGGAACTAGGGACATCCATGGCAAGCCAAACTTCGGTAAACCTTCGGCTACCGTTATTTCCTGCAAGTTAGGTGTTCCATAGATTTCTAGAAGTTGGCTTGCCAAGCTTAAGGGGTACTAGGGACATCTATGGCAAGGCAAACTTCGGTAAACCTTCGGCTACCGTTATTTCCTGCAAGTTAGGCGTTCCTAAGATTTCACGAAGTGTAACCTGCCAAGCTTAAGGGGAACTAGGGACATTTATGGCCAGCCGAACATCGACAAACCTTCGGTTACCGTTATTTCCTGCAAGTTAGGTGTTTCTAAGGTTTCTCGAAGTTTAACTTGCCAAGTTTAAGGGGAATTAGGGACATCTATGGCAAGCCGAACTTCGGTAAACCTTCGGTTACCGTTCCTTCCTACAAGTTAGGCGTTCCAAAGATTTCTAGAAGTTGGCTTGCCAAGCTTAAGGGGAACTAGGGACATCTATGGCAAGCCGAACTTCGGTACTTGAATGTAAATCTTTAGCGTGTACTCATAACCTTCTTTTAATCTACTCATAATAGTACTGCTGGACAATTTCGATTTAATTGACAACTTTATTCGATTAATTTTTTATATTTAATTAATAATAAATTTTTTTTTATATACTTTTTTAATGGTGGTAGAGCCTATATACTTTTTTAACAATTTTATACATAACACTATAATCAAAATTACACATATTACAATTATTGATATACCAGATTTTATAGTGGACAAAAAAAATAAGAAATGTTTTCGTTATTACTAATAATAGATATTCAATTATATTTTGCTGTTTTAAAAGTGATGTATTCTTTCAATCTCATGTAGCACAAATAAACTTAGTAGTCACTATCGGTAGCGTAGCCTAGTCGTTAATGCGTCGGTCTTTCGTTCGTTAGGTCCCGGGTTCGAATCCCACTAAAGCGTGCGCGGTTAGTTGATATTTATAGCGTTTTTTCCCGAAATAAAAAAATTCTACTAGATTAGGACTCAAATTAATCACATAACTGACGATTTCCGCAAAGCCAAAATAATTATTCAAAAAAAAAAAAAAAAAAATCAGAAATCGAGTAATTTTTTTTTTTTAATTTAGTTTAAATTTTTATACTCGGTCGCTTGAGAGTCACTTAGGAACTTTGCAGCAAGTGTGGCTTCCAAACTGCCGCCGAATTTGGAAGCCAAGTAAGGCTGAGTCTCGCAACTGCGTTACATCCCAAACATCGCCCTTGTTTGGAAACCTTACTTGCCACAAGTTTGGCTTCCAAACTGCCACCGAATTCGGATGCTAAGCTTAGGGCACTTTAGGCTTAGGATCCTTGCAGCAAGTGTGGCTTCCAAACTGCCACCGAATTTGGAAGCCAAGTAAGGCTGAGTCTCGCAACTGCGTTACATCCCAAACATGGCCCTCGTTTGGATGCCTCACTTGCCACAAGTTTGACATTCGGCTTGCCTCATTTGGAGCAAACTACCGCCTCACTACAATTTCTAGTCGGGTCCGGGCGTCGGTTGGCCCTGCGGGCCAGCCCTAATACTTCCCCCTGTTTTCGAGCTCAAGGAGCTTAAAAACATCACTGTGAATATATTTTCGAGCTCGAAAATCTTATTGCATGCGATTGTTTTTTTATGAGCTTTTCAAACTCTAACAAATTTATGCTAAAGTTTAAAAGTTTAAGAATCGAAAATCATTAATGAACAAGCAGTTTTTAAATTTTAATTTTTGATTATGTTCAATAAACCAAACGTATTGAGAGGAATAAAACAATGCAAAATTTTTCTAGCGCCGCAAAATTCTTTTTTTTTTGTGTAAGCAAACGAATTGTATGAGAAGATAATTTTTGAATAAGTGTATATCAATTAAAATGCTCGATTAATACATTTCTATAATGTTTATGTATGAAATCAAATATTTTTAAGTTTACCGCGAGTAATATATTTAGGACTATATGGATGTTGTATACAGGATATGTATTATATCTATATAAGCTCTGGGCCACGAAAAACAGTATTTTTGCAATTCCGCATCGATAGACGCAACAGGCGGCACTTCCCACACATAACAGACGCAAAAGTGTAGAGATAAAGCTACCTAGCAACTGATACAAATACACGCCTATCTCTTTATAGTCTACCCTGAATATTGAACTGTGTACATATATTTATATATAAGCGCGCGTGTATATGTGAGTAAATTTGCTGCACACGTGGATACTTTTAACGAGGTATAAGCCGAACATCAGTGTGTGGTGTACATAGACTATTACACGGCAATGTTTTGTGAGTTCACGCATTGCCTAAATGCCATCTTTTCCCTCAGGCATCGCGCAATATAACCACTCGCTTTACTGGCCACCCATTAAAAACAAAATGCTCGATTACCTTCGCAAACAGTTATTTCATTATTATCAAACTATTTTTACTGCGAAAAACCACAAACGTTAAACAATAGATATTTATTTAATTGCATAAGATAGATAAATACAAATATATAGACATATATACAGTGAACTGTATCATATTAACGTAATTTAATTTTTTTGTTCAATACATGCTATTTAAACATTTAGGAACTCATGATATCACATTTTTTGGGAAGTCTACGGTTTTCGTGGCGCCGCCAAATGACATTGAATTCTTGTAGAACTTGACGAAATAAGGCTTTTTTTCAAATAGCTGTAACTTTTTCAAAAATTGACTAATTCAGACTTTGTTTTTCAAAATTTTCATCTTTGAATGTAGTTTTCGGAAAAAAATACAAAAAAATTAAGATATTAAAATCTATGAAATTTTTCACTTTTTATAAAAAATCAAATTTTTCCCAAAATTCATTTTTCTCGAAAACTAAGCGAGATATCAAAAAATGTTATTCTTTAAAAAAGTCTTATTTTGTTGAGTTCTATATGAATTCACGGTCATTTGGCGGCGCCACGGAAACCGTAGAATCCCCCATTTTTTTATAAGTGTGAATGTAGCAGACATCAGACAAATTTAAAATTATTAATAAATAGAATAAATAATTAATAAAATTAAATTTTTTTTCAATTTTTAAAATTAATAAGCGCATTTTTTATAAATATTATTTTTTAAATTATTTACTTTATTTATTAATAATTTTAAATTTCTCTGACGTCTGCTACATTCATACTCATCTATCTTTTGGGAAGAAAAAAAGTGTATCGAGTACGCAGAAAAAAAAGTTTTTTTAAATCAATAAAATATTTTGCAAGACAAACGTTTTTGAAAAGGAAGTCAAGACTTTCTTGAACAAAGAGAATTTGTCATGATTCTGAAGTTAGTAGACAATGAATAATTTTTAGATTTTTTTTTCAACGAATCAAATACCAGAAAAAAAAACTAAAAAATGCACATGCAGATACTCAAAAAAGCTATAGGTGAAATTTTTATAATTTATTTTTTTTTTTTTTAATCCAAAAATTATTAAACGTCAGTTTACTCCAGTGTCATCATTAATCAACTCACTTTATTAATTAATTAAAAATCAATAAAATTCAAATTCAGAAAATCTTACCTGGAATAAAAATTTTCGCGCGCATTTGAATGTGTAGGCGCATGAAAAACAAAGAGCTTCTGAAAGACGCAGACACCATCAACCGGCTCATGCTCACCAAAATTTTTCACTTCACTTTTTAATACTTTTTAAGTACGACTCAATCTTAATTTATTACTCTAACGCTTAATTATTATTAATAATACTTATTTATTTACTCATCACATTAAATCAACCCGATATTTATCTAAAAATTAATTAAAATCACTGAAAAAATCGTATAACGTTTACCATCTACTACGCAGTCGCCATATTTGATTTAGCGTGCGCGCGCACGCCACCAACAACCAAAGTCGCTGTATGTCTACGTTCGAATTAATCAAAAATATAAACGAATTTTAAAACACTAACTTATAAATTTATTATCTATTACACATAACCTACATGTATTTAAATAATTAAATTGTCGAATTCTTTAACAGATAAAATTATTTTTAAATGATCTCTACTTCCAACTGTTGCCCTAAAATTAATAATTCTAAACTAATTCCTACTCACTATTGTATTGACGATCCTGAAGTTTGTATGATACTGAAGTTAGCCGACGTCTAATAATTTATCGATTTTTTTTTAAACGATAAATTATAAAAAAAAAAAAAAAGAGTGTGAATGTAGCAGACATCAGACAAATTTAAAATTATAAATAAAGAGAGTAAGTTGTTGATAAAATAAAATTTTTAAAAATTGTGCATTTAAAAAAATTTTAAATTAATAAGTGCACTTTTTATAAATAGTATTTTTTTAATTATTTAAAAGCTTCAGGTGCAGTTTTCTGAAAAATTTTTTTTCCTATAATTTATCGTTTTAAAAAAAATACAATCATTTATTAGACGTCGGCTCACTTCAGTATCATTCGTATTTTTCATGCCATCATTTTCCTTATCAACTAAAATCTCTTGAAATTATTTATCATCCCTAATTGAAATTAAAAAAATGTTTTTTAAATTTAATACTGAGTTACTTATTAATTTTATTTTATTTCCGTAATTAATCGATCATTCGAAAACGTTTTCCACTAAATTTAAATTTAAATATCGAGATTTTTTTATTTTAATTTCTAATTTATACCTTTTATAAAAAAATTACGAATCAATTTTTATATTTTTAATTGAGTATATATATATTTTTTAAATTTACGTTTGTCATCAGCTTTGTATTTTAAACACTAGATGTCTCTAGTATTTCTTGGTAAAACAGATTCCACAATTTGTTGACAAATGTACACAAAATAGTAAAACAATACATGTAATTATTTTTAAAAATTGTTTATAAATTACTTTTATTGATGAAACGTTATTACATTACTTCAACTTTTTTTCTAGTTATGAAAATTTAATATTTAATAAAAGTGAGGTGATAACTTGGTAAGTATTAAGTTGTAACCTCAATTGCAGTAGATAATTATAAAGAAAAGTAAATAATAATCGCAAGTAATTTTTTTAGAAGACCAAAATGACTGATACGAAACCAGTAGATCCGCCAGAATGGATCCATCCGGACCAAATAATGGAGATGCATCGTTTAAAGGTGAAGAAACGTGCTCTTCAGGCGCGGATGAACCGCAGCAAAGTTGACCACGACAAACCATCACTAAACATATCAATTGAAAAGTCACCTTCTAAGTTAGACAGCCCACTGTCGCAGAAACGTAAAAATCCATTTCTTAAAAACGACAGCATTAAGCGGTCTCGTGAAGAAGTGACACCAGAACTGGATGCCAGTTGCGATTCTGTTCTTTTTGAACTGATGAAACTGAAACCGCCGGAGAGTAAAAAAGTTTTTGTACCCAATGAGGATTCCAGTTCGAATTTATCTTTTTCCAGTGTCCTGTCTAAACTGGAACTTCATGAAAGGATTCCAGAACCTGAAATACCTAAAGGTGAACCCTACATCCCGATGGACTGGACTCTAAATACTAAAATGAGATTCATGTCACCGAAACCATTTGCCTGGAATGGTAAATTAAAGACAAGTGAACAGGCATCTGGTACCACTGGGTTCGTCAGATGTTTGGATACTGGAGAGCAAGAAACTACATTAGATACTAGTCCTAATGCACGGTTAGCCAATTATTTGTATTTTGTTTAAATATTTACATATTTAAGGGCATTCTCAGACAGTATTACCCACTCTTTAAAAATATGATATGACTTTCTATTGTCATAACTGTATTTAAATACGAATGGGAATCTAGCAGACATCAGGAAAATTTTTAATTATAAGTAAATAAATAGAGTAAATAATTTAAAAAATAATATTTATAAAAAATGCACTTATTAATTTCAAAATTTTTTTATTTTATTTTATCAATTACTTACTCCATTAATTAATAGTTTTAAATTTGTCTGATATCTGCTACATTCACACTCATATTCAAATTTAAGTAATTAGTTAAAAACAAAAATTGGAACTTTAATTGAAAAAAAGACAACATAGAAATAATTTCACCGAGATATAGAATTTTAAAAAAATAATTTACTGTTGACATCAATTGGGAATTAAATAAATTTCAGTAAAATATTCATGCCAAATTTTTAATTCGAATTTTCAAATTCTGTATACTAAAATTTATTTTCCTAATTTCGTTTAGTCCCAGTTTACATCAACTGTAAGTTATTTTTTTTTTAATTCTATATCTCGGCAAAATTACTTTTACGTTGTCCTTTTTTCGATTAAAGTTTCAATTTTTTTTTTAATTAATTAAATTGTGATATGCTTATGACAGGTGAAAGTAATTGAAAATCTTTAAAAAGTCGGCGGGGGGGGGGGCTGTCTGAGAATTACGTTGATACGCTTCAACACGAATCATACAAATCATTTGATCAATCAAATCATACAGACATTTTCCACCATATGAGTATTTAATAAGTAGTTCATCTAAATTATTTTTGTTTCGAAGAGTATTCTATCGCATGCCAGTATCAAAGTCATTACTTTCGTAAATTAAATAACATTGGTACAAATGGTCTAGTTCCACATTTGATTGATTCTAACAACAAACTAAATCATTTAGTTATTTTCAATGATAATATATAATTTTCATATATAAATAATAATGACTTAATCGTAGGTTTCATCAATGCTGTCTGGTATGGCAACATCCATCGTTGCCTTGGCTAGATCTGTATCCTCGATCGGCAGGAAAGGTGAGCGCCTCACTGGCCAGTAATTCAGCGGTATCGAATAATCAGTTTATAAAAGACGCACTTTTTTCTGAGTGGAGCGAAAGCTTTCGTTCGCTCTTCCATCTACTGCGTGCAGGACAGTGCCCGTACTTTTACGTATGCGCTAACACATTCACGGTTTTGTTTCGCGCTGCGGGAATATGTGGGATTTCGGAAGTGCATGCATTACTGACACCCACGACACGTGGATTTAGACAGTCACTTAAGCAGCAAGATATTGAGTACACGATGCCACTGCGTATGGGAGGCAAAAGACGCTCTGATGTAACTGATTCCGGGTGTGACACTTTTGACTCAACTACTTATAATCCGGAAGATGTTAATCTTGACTATAATACTGATGACAATGACGATGATGATGCTAAAGATAATCTGCTAGAGAGTTTAGGGATTGAAGACTCGGAAATAAAAAGAATAAATAAATTCCAAAAGAGAATTGTTATGGAAAAGGAGAGTGAAGTTGATACTTCGAAGCAGTCTCTTATTTTTGTAAAAGGCGTCGAGGCACAAGCGCTCTTTAATTTTTTAATTAATTGTAAATCTGCGATAGCTATTACTGGAGCATTGGCGGGAGTGCCTCCTACACTTCTGGCTCCTGTCGCCTTTCATGGCGCTACTCTCAAACCTCTTAAGGTATTTCTATTCCAATTAATAGTTTTCTTTTATCTTCAATGGTACTAAAGTTAGCTGACAGCTAACAATTTTTTGATTTTTTTTAAACCGATAAATTTTAGAAAAAAAAATATTTGAAAAAATTGCACCTGTAGTTTTTAAAATTTTCAACATGTGCATATTTTTAGTTTTTTTTTTTTTCTAATTGATTTGTTGAAAAAACAAATCCAAAAATTGTTGATTGTTTGTCAATTTCAGGATCATTATTTTAATTATGTATTAATTCATTATTAATTATTAACTAATTTTTTTTTTATTTCGTAGGTCAGAGAAAGTATAGTCAGAATTGAAAATGATAGATTTCATTCATTAGAAATAAATGGACCAATATTACCGCACGTACTACCGTCACTTTGTTTCCTTATGAGATCTAGTCAACTTGAAAAATTTTCAGTGAGCTGCGCGCAATTAAGTTCTACTAAATCATTTACAGATGCCAAACACGGATCAGGTAATAATTTATATTATTAATTATATAATAATTAATTTAGAGTAAAAAATCATGTCCATGACCTACTCCATTATAGATTTTATTGTGAAAATAATTTTCTAATAATGGAATTCCATGAATAATTTGAAATATAATAAAATAAATAATAATGATAATTTTTATGTTTTTATTGCAGAATCGTCAACGGAAGACAAAGAAAATGAAAACAAACCACAGAGTGTATTTGGTAAAGAAAATTTAAGTGACTGTGGTTTGACTGGTGAATTATTGTCTCACTTCTGTAACTCGGATCGGACGCGCATTAAAGTGGTTGAAAGTCTCAAGTATTCGAGTGAAGGATACACTTGGTCGTGATGTTACTAATTATTAATCATATTTTTCTACACCTCATATGTAAAATATTTCATTTGAACATTTGAAAATACCGCGCGCACGTGACAATCGCGAACTACTCATCTCTCCATACTTCTGCGTAGGTACTACCATTTTCTACCCTGACTGCTGTAAGTTATCGATCGACTCGCCGACGAACGGTACGTTGTCTTGTACTTTAGGATGTAAAATTCATTCTCTATTTATTTAACGAACGATTCGAATGAGTCAGGAACTCAAAATTATACTTTGGAGATCAAGGGCATTCTCAGACAGTGCCCTCACTTTTTAAAAAAATGCAATATGACTCAAATGTCATGACCGCAATAAAATTTTATTAATTAATTAAAAAAAAATTAAAACCATAATTTAAAAAAGAACAACGTAGTAGCAATTTCGCCAAGGTATAGAATTTAAAAAAAAATGACTCAGTTGTTATCAATTGGGAGTTAAACGAAATTTGTTGAATAAACTATAGCCTACAGTTTGAAAATTAGAATTTATAATTGACATCAAGATTTCACTGATATTTATTGAACAAATTTTGTTTAGCTCCCAATTGATGTCAACTGTAATTTTTTTTAAAATTTATATCTCAACGAAATTACTTCTACGTTGTCCTTTTTTTAATTAATGCTGCAATATTTTTTTAATTAATTAATTAAATTTTGATATGCTTCTGATAATTAAAAGTCATTGAAAATTTTTAAAAAGTGGGGGGCACTGTCTGCGAATGGCCTTCAATTTCTTAAAAAAGAAAAAAATCATCACATCTAAATTAAAATTTTTTTTTGTTGTAATTTATTCGTGACTCCTAGTATTTAATTATTGATACTTGATTAAAATGAAGAGTATAAAATCTAATACTTTGTTTCTTTCAATTAGGTAATTAATTAATTGTATTCAAAATCAATATTAGTTATAAATTATTTCAATAGTCTAGTCATACAAAAGAACCCGCCGATCTTATGAAATAATTATACATACTCTATTATTCATTAATTTATTATGAAAAAAAACTGATCTTCTAAAATGTACGCAATTTTTTTCGTGAACAATTTAATAAATTTTTTTTACTCGTCTTTCGCCTATTATTTTATTTAAAAAACATATTGCAAAATTTTCCTTTCAAAATTACAATGCAAATGATTATTGTCATGAAAAGTAGTCAGAGCCGTCGTATTATTTGAATAATTGAATTCAGCGCCGGTTAGTAAATAAAAAAAAAAAAATTTACTGACACAACGTCAGCGATGATGATATTGAATTTTCCGAAAGCTGAACCCGGGATATTATTGGTGGGGGACCATAGCGATGGACTATCCCTAAAAATAACGAATCGATAGTGCTCCCTGGCCCCGTATCGGCTGGTTAGTAATTTAAGGCTACCAACTGATAAGTTTTAAATGAAAAAACAATTATTTTATCATTAGTATTATAATAATAATACAGCCGAGTGAGCGATAAAATTATTACTCATTACTTTTAAACTTTCTCGTCTTATTTTTATTTCGCTGCATTTCTAATCCACACACTCAAGGCTACTTTTAATCATTACATTAGAAGACTAGCTGAGATAAATTTTCAGAGTGACAAATATAATTTTCTGGAAATTTGCCAATTTAAATTGCGCAATTCAAGTGCAGTCATACAGCGCACGTTTCGTGATGACGACGGCAATGATTATAATGAAATAAAAAATTTAAAAAAACGGCTTGTCTATTTCACATTAAATTAAAACTCTACACAATGTCAGTGTCTGACTATCTTGACGGGTTTCTCTTCTTTTATGTTATTTTTTAAATAAATAAATAACCTCTCAATTATAATTGGAGAGTTAAAATATTTTCCAAGTAATTACGACATAAATAATTGTAGTGCCCCTAAGATTATTAAAACTATGAAGACATCTGTATCTGATCGCATTACCTACACTCATTAGGAAGTAAAAAAAGATAAAAAATAAATAAAATATCAATAACACGTGTTGAGTGAGGGGGGTACAGAAATAGAATGGGAAGAATAAGTCATGTAAAATAGAACTAGTGTAAAAAAAAATTTAAGTGTATATGGTATAAAGAAAGATCGATCGGAATGAGTGTCCGGGACCTACGCATAGCGAGACACTTGGAATATCAGCCCTCGGTTTTCACTGACGGCCAGGAGGAAACCCAGAGCGGTGGATTGCTGGGGGTTGTTTTAGCTCACTCTCTTTTTCTCTCTCTGTTTGAATTTTTTCTCAACACTCTCTCTTGTTCTATCTCCCTTTTCGTGGTATAAATATATATCTGTGTAAAGTATTATATGGAGTAGAAGTGAAGGGAAACCCGGAGAAGAGAAGCAGCGCGAGGGATACAACGACGTAGTGCGTTTGATACCATATAGTACTCATATCCACTGCCTACTGTACGCCGTTGCAGAGAGTACCGAGTAGTCGGTTTGAACGTAGTGAAATAGGGCGACGAGGGCGACCGTCCGTCCCCGTCGTGAAGCTAAACGCGAAAAAGGGGAATACGACGGAGAATGAAAGACGACGAGGGAACAACGCTGGTATATTACTACCACGTGGAGGGAAAGAGTGAAGGAGAAAGAAAAGCTTGGGCTATATAACGACGTCGACGACCGAAAGAGACTCCGCCAGGCACAAAATTTAACCGAGGGCCGAGGGAGCTGATACAAATATGCGTCAGCCTGCTCGCATTCGGTCTTCGATTTTTGTTCCCTCATTTTTTTATTATCACTACAATTTTTATTTATTTTTTTTTTTTTCACGTATTGCTTTAGTATCGCAGAAATTTTTTTACTTCTTTTGGTGCGTTATCAAGGAATATGAGCCAATTAGAGTAAAATTCAATTAAAGCTCTTTATCTTCCATGATATTGATTTACTACATACTGTGCCTCCGACTCTGAGAGCAAAATTAGTGTAATGATCTATCTCCTACACATTGTACATATAAACTCATATTTATTACAATGTACTTTTTTATTATTTCACTCTCAGAGACGGTTACTGTCGTAATTTTTTAATTTGAAAATAGTAAATTCTTTCATAGAACGCTGAGCTTTCTCATTGATTTTTTGAATAATTAATTGGATCCTTACTCCGTTTCTAAAAATAATTCAATTATCTGAAAAATACTCTAAAGTTTTTTAATTGAAAAAAAATTTCCTCAAGAGGTCACGAGTAAACTGAACCTCAAGGATCTGATAAAAAAATAATAGAACATACTCCAAAATATTCATTAAATAGATTAATTCTCTTAATTGAAGCAATAATATCAAATATTTTGTATGATGAAATGAAATAAATAAGAGCCGGAAGTTATGACGTAGTCCAGCTGTCCCCCACATATAGTCCTATGGTAAATCCTACAATGATCATGTAACCAATACCTAAAGCACACAACAACAACATTATAAAAGTAACATACATATATATAATATAAGAAGCACACGAAGCTTTAGCTTGCAGGGTTCAAAAAGTGAGCCGCAGCATAGTTCGAGCTCGAGTATATAGAAGCAGCTAGCAGCAGCAGCAGCAGGCGAGGCCGCCACGAGGAGACGTGGAGGGATACCGCCCCCCCGTGGGGCTCGGCTCGCTGCCTCTCCCTCGGCCCCCGACAGTCCCTAGTCGTCGTCCCCCTGCACTGATATCAGTCGCGACTCGGCGAGGGAGCACTACGTTGCGTGTGTGCCCCTCGTGTTTCAAACACAAACGTCTGGACAACTCAGATAGCTACATATTAACACCGTGCTGGTGCTTCACGTGCCCTGAAGACTTGCCATTCACTCGCGAGTATTCCGCGGACTAGTACTCCATACTCGATACTCGATTCCCAATTCGTTATTTGCGTACCCTCGCCTATTAACTTCATCGTCGGTGAGTTTAATTATTTCTCATTAATTGTTAGTTATTCAAAAATAAAATTTTACATCACAAAGATTAATTTAATTTTCGTTTCACAGAATCCGTCAAGAGGAACAAGAAGTCGTTTAAAAATATAAATATAGAGAAGAAATCTCTCAACTACACTGACATCATAAGGGTCTAGGGTCTTCAGCGGACCAGTGTTTGTATGTGCGTGTGAAAAATAATCTAGAAGTGAAGAGTGACGACATACATTAGGAATTTAAATACAGGTAAGGATTAATAATACATTCTCTAAAAGTTTTTATGTACATTATATATATTGTTGTATATTATTGGTGTTGTGGCATCGGTATAATATAGATGAGAGTAGCTGTGGATGTCGTATCGCGAGAGCGTGTGCCAACCGCGGTATTAATAGACGGCTTAGCTGTCCTCTTGTGCGCACTACTCGGTCTAAAACCCAAGGATGGGGGCACTAAGTTGATTTAGTTTGCTTTGCTTAAATCATTTCTTGTATATATATGTGTGTTGTAAATATATATGTATACATCTATGTATAGATTGAGAAAGCGCGTCAATTAAAAATGATTAAACCTTGGATTTATACTCGCGTATGCGTTGTGTCGAGCTACAGTCTACACTAAACAGACTGTATACGAGTAACCCATAACACCGTAGTTTGGATTCACGGCTAATGTCAATAAACAAAACTCGTCTTTGCATGCATACTGCTTATAGTAGTAATATAATACGACGTATTAATGCGATGGTTGAGATAAAATTAAAAAAAAAAAAAAAATAAAGTTATCATGACGGCGTTAATTTAATTGAGTAGATATGAAGTAATAGTTCCATGAATTTACGATAACTTACTGATGAATATAAACACCGTATCGACTGACTTCATTTATAATTTTTTAAAATTATTTCGGTCTGCCGGACGGGTCGGATCAGTTTTAAAGTTGTGTACTGTATGTGCATACATCACTGCAACTAATTATAGACGCCAGGATACCTAATCTAACTATTATATAATTATAAAGCTTCGTGTAATGAACTGATACTGGTGTACACACGAACTATTATTATTATGGTTAGAAACTAACACTAACTCTGACACTTAAAGCCTCGTCGTCACTGTCATCGTAATAATTCTAATTGCTATTCTCGTGTACTTGTTATCGACCTCTTTTTTTTCTCTTTACATACTTCATTTTTTTAGTTTTCATTCCATCCTTGGACTCATTACATGGCTGTAAGACTCCACCCAGTCTTTGCAGTAAATCTCATCATTCAGACTACTACTTTGTTTGTTTAGTTTTTTTCTCTTTTGAATAGAACAGATAGCATAATTGATGTAACTATAGGATAGGGCATTTCTATTATGAGGAGTAGGCTGCTAAATGTAAGACGAAGATGAAGCGAAAGAAGAAGAAGAAGGCCGAAAAAATATAGGGCGCAGTGAAAAGTCTAGAGGATAGACGAAAGTCGTGGCTGAGTAAGAGGGCAACAACAAAATTATGGATCGGCTGGTGGATGGATTCGTTTGCGCATGATCGCATGGTAGTTGTCCTACGTAAACCCTCCTGGGTGGCTGCTGGGAAGCTAAAGCCCAAGGTGGAGGTATGGTGGTAGATATTATAAATGTGGATGTGGATGTGGATGTGGTGGCTCTACCACGTATATGATTCCCCTTACAACTTCTATCCGTACCTTCACCCGCATCCCTGGGCCATGTCCTCTACACCGCCCATTTGCCCACCTACGACCCCACGAGTTAAGTTTACAAACAGAAACTATACTATACAGCACACCGAAACTCGAGCGTATAATGTTCTTCTTTATTAAATATTTTCGCACATTTACACGAGTTTGTGAGCGTGTCTACCGCTATACAATTATAAACCCATACATAAGATGTTTGCACCACTAATAGCTACAATATAATTCAGTTTCATTAATCAACAGACGTAAGCAAGTCAATTAATTAATTTATATAACTGTTCCTTAATAGATTTCAAGGAAGGAAGGCCGAAAAAATAATAAAATGGGAGAAAAAACATTTAATTTAACATGGAACAATCATTTAGCCAACCTCTCGGGGCTCTTCGAAGGTCTCTACAAGAGTGGATCCTTGACAGACACTACTCTAGCTTGTCAAGGTGGAATGCTACGTGCTCATAAGCTTGTTCTGGCAGCATGTAGTCCTTACTTCGAGAGAGTATTCAAGGAACACTATGGCGAGCAACCTATTCTCATACTCAAAGGTAATTAGTACTTGGCTCTTAGTAATTGGCAACTAGCTATTGAATTACTTATACTACTGACGTACTGTCATAACACTCAGAATTTAACTATCCGCCAATTGATAAATAATTAATTGATATTCTTGTAGGTGTCCCAGTTGAGGAAATGGAATGTCTCCTCGATTTCATGTATCGCGGCTCCATAAACGTCGCCGAGGACCATCTTCCCTCGCTTATTAAAACCGCAACAGACTTGGAGATTCGTGGACTGTCTGGTGATAGAAGTGAAAGTAATAGTACGAATTCACGTGTCGAAACACGTTTGCAGCCTAGTCATGATACTCGACATCGCTCGTCAATGGACTACAGAAAATCTCAAGCCGAATTCTCGTCAAATCAGAATTGCGATAACGCCGCGGGGGAAATAAAAACCGAGGATATCGAAGTTGAAGACGATCCTATGGTGATGGAAGGACTCGACGATAGTTACGAGTCTATGCCGATGTCCAAGGGACAAATTGTAAGGACCGATATTTTATTTAAATTAATAAATTAAATTTTATTCACTTTCTATTAAATAAATTTATTTATAGAGACATGTACCGCCGCCAATGTATAAGCGTCACAATACCCGTTACGATGGACAGAAACGCGTACCAGTTGGTCGTACAATTAGAGACAATGAGTTGTCACGACGTCAGCTGGATGTGTCACCAAGACATCCAACTAACGAAGAAACTTTTGACAATGGGTCTGAGAGTAATAAACTAGATCATAGTTTTAGTGGCAATGGAGATCCAACAGTACCGGCTATTCAAATGGATGATTCAACTGATCAATCACGAGTAACTTATACTTTTATTTATTTATTTATTTATTAATACTTTGAATTGATTTAAAGACATAAAATATTTTTTATTTTAGAATTTAATGGGCAGTGAATCGTTAGGAGAGTCTCAAAGGAATCTAATTCAAGTAAAAAGTAATTTAGAAGGTGATAAAAAGTCAACTGGCAATACCAAAGACCGTAAAACAATTTTACAACGTAGTAAAGCGCAGTATAAACCATTCCCATGTGATCTCTGTACTTTGGCATTTACCCGAGCATCTCACCTGGCGAGGCATCGACGAGTCCACACGGGCGAAAGGCCATTTGCGTGCAGTATTTGCCCGCGAATGTTTGCTCGTCAAGACAAATTGAAGCAGCACTTGGACTCACATCTCCAGTGGCCACGACGAAAAGCTCTTCTGCCTGTACTGGGTGATCCACAGCATCAGCAGCAGCAAAGCATTAACAGTATGGCTGGAAGAGGAAAACGCGGACGACCGAGAAAGGTGAACACGATTGCCAGACCGTCGATTATTCTTGAACAGCCAGCAGGACGTGACGACTTTTAAGCCCGCTGGCGACGTCAGATCGTGACTGCGACTGGTAACAATCGCGAGATTAATTAATACTGCATTTAATAATATTAAATCATTTTTTTTATCCTGGACTTTTTTAGGTACCGATCGAACAGTCGGCAATGGACGAAATACTTAAGTTTGGTGAGTTCAGTTCTATGCTCAATAAAACCCAACTCACGAGCACCACAATCACCAAAGCAGACCAACAAACTCGACAAGAAGACTTTAAAATTGATAATCTCACAGAAGAAATCGATTCTACGGTTGGCAGAGCTGATTGCTACGAAACACGTGCTGATGATAAATAATTACCAGCTATTTATTTAATTAATTAATTAATTAATTCCTTCCACTGTAATGTAATTATAGTTATTTATATTACTTTATTACGTTCGTGAGCATTTGTTTTTCGTTGATGATTATTAAATTAAAAAGATAAATTATTAAAATTTATAATAATAATAATTAATCAGTGAATCATCTGTTGATGGTTTATATTAATGTACCTGAAAATAGTTACAGGAACCACGTAAAAAAAAAAAAAAAAAAAATATTAATCCGAATTGAGATGACAGACTTAACGGAAAATTAACAATGCAAAAATGATGATTATTTAAAATAAATAAAATATTTGAAGCGAAAATGAAATTATAGAGATCAATTAGATAATTTATTGCAATGGAGATCCAAAAATGCGTTAGAATAAAAATAATAGTTTCAAATATTTTGTCTAAATAAATACATATTATCATGTATGTTAAGTACAAATATAATATGTATAACTACTTTAAAATCTATTGTAGCCAGAATGAGTTTCACTGAGCGTAAATAATATATTAAGAGAGTGTGAGAGTGATTATATATAACGAATAATTTTGTTTTTACATTTACATATTAACAAAAGATAGAATTGTTGTAACTCAATTAATTCACGTACTTTTTTGTTTACTGTCGTTTTGTTCTTTTGCAATTGCGTACGATATTAAACTTACGGATTTAATTATTTTATTGTACGCGACGCATTGCGATTATCTGTTGCTGTTAAACTATTTTTGTTAGTTTGTTGTTACATTATTTACACTTATGTTTGGTGGTTATTTTTTTCAGCCGACAAAGCGTGCAATTTAAACTACTATTGATAATGGTTCTATTACTTTACGTTAACTAATAAATAGACTATTAATTTTTATTATATTATCATAAATAATTACTAATTATTAATGATGATTTATGTGCAATTATAAATCATTGGCCTTTGCCAAATAAAAAAATTAAAAAATTATTTCATATCGATACTATAAACTGTGTAGCAATGTGGAAATAAATATAAATCCATATTAATATAAATTTGGTATTATTTCTTTGTGATTCAATTAACTTTTTTTCAGACTAATTTTTTAGCAATCACTGGGACTGAGTCTTCATTATTTTTGTAATTACAAATTATTCAAATAAATTTGGGTGTAATTACAAGTTCATTAATAAGCTCATTAATAAAAGCAGCAAACACTAGTTTATTTTTTTTAAATATATACTAAGAACCTTTCGAAATTTCGATGTATATATTTTTAAATAATTTTTTTTAATCAACTTTTGATTTTATTTTTAAAATTTAGAAATTTTTAGAGCTCTGCTATTTGGGTATCTTTGGATTTTGAATCGTCTGTTGATTACGTGCGTTAAGAAAAAATTTCGCTTACTTAAATTTTAATTTCTGTCCTAACGGGCCGAAATTTCTGAGTCTAGATTTTCCATAGGATTTCTATAAGATGATTGAAGGGCTGGGGGTATCAGGTAAATCTACTGGACGTACGCTAGCACATGGAAGTAAAGGAAAAAAGACATCCACCCGGAAATAGTCGGAATAGCTTTCTAGATCTTCAAAACGTAGAGATCTGATGAAAACTATATTTTCGAAAATCGGACCAAAACCAATAACTTTTATTTTTCAAAAATTTTTAATTTGCACAGCGGGAGGTTTAAAAAAATAAAAATATGCACATGTAGAACATTTAAAAACCTACAGGCGCAATTTTTAAAAATATTCTTTTTAATTATTTATCGTTTTGAAAATAAAATTAAAAAATTATTAGACGTCAACTAACTTCACTGTCATTGAATTTCAATGATAATAAAAATAAGCAAAAGATTGTAGAGTAGAGATTTTAATAAACAGTCAAATTCAAATTATTTTTAGTAGTAACTGTAGATTACTAGTTTAAATTGATTAGTAAAGAAAAAGAGAAGACAAAACTTACGTAAAATTTATATCGAAAAGCAGCAGACCACCGGAAATTCAAACTTCACTACTAGAGTCACGTCACGATAAAAAAAAAATTATGAGCCTCGAAATTTGATTTAAAATTCTTCAATATCTTCATCCAAAAACCTCGAAATTAAAATAATATTCAAAACGCGAATTATTAATTCCGTCGTTTGTTATGCAAATATTCAGCTAAACATCAATAAATATTTAACAATTTATTTAATAAAAAAAAAGTATCTCAGATGTCGCTCCGGTTCATACAAAATACATCAAATTATTTCGATATAACAAAACTCATTACTCATATTAACTAAAAATATCACCGTGTTAAATAAACCCGCACTTGCATATAAATTTATCACCAGACATCTTTGCAATTCGAATTATTAATATCCACAAAAAATCGCAAATTAAAAAACATTTTGATTGCGTCACCAGCAGCCACATGAAGATCGCGTCTTAAGCCGCCGACATCCATCAGCGCATTTATCTTTAAATTCAAATTTATCTCGATTTAAATCCTTATCAGATAACTTCTGAGTCAAAAAAACTCAGCAGTTCATAAAAAATGAATAAATTTCAATAAAAACTTATTGATAGTTATAAAAAATTCACTAAAACAAAATCCAAAATATTCAAATTTCTCAGACTCATGGAAATGTCGCGCGCGTAAATTTTAAACTCTGATTGGTCGGGGCAGAACTGACGTCCATGTTTACATCACTAGGCCATTAGGAAGTTTCGAGAAACGCTGTGTTCTGTCTCGTACAATCCCGAGTCTTAGTAATAATCTTCAAGTGTACGTCGTAACACATATTACTCTCCATTTTTTTCTATTTTATTCTCAAGCTCGTGCGAGCTAAAATTATTTAAATCTTACTGTCAAAATCAGCTTCTACAATTGTCTTCATTTCAACTAGGTAAGCATACAATCATCCATTATGATTTATTGGCGTTAAAAAAATTAAAAAAAACTTGACAATTTAATTTTTTTTTTTAGCCGTCAAAAAGTAGAATTTATTTAAAATCTTGCGATCGATAAGTCGATTCAATTTTTAATAACTTTACTAACTTATAATCTACATATTACCTATTATATATGTGTATGAATATACCAGTAGCTAAATAATATATACATAATTAAATATATATGTTCATATATATGTATATATTGTCCATGAACTGTTATTTCGTAACCTTATTGCAAATAATACCTAGGAAATCCATTTCGAAGGTTGCCAGGCCATTTTAATTCATTTTAAATATATATCTATATATATGCGTATTGAAAAAGACAATTTGTAAATGATAAAATATATTATTCGTTCATGGAAACTCATCAAAACCTTTTGTACTGATTGCTAATCTTTGTTACCTGCACAGTACTGACCAGCATTCTAGCAATTTCTAGACTCCGTAAACTCTAACGTAATTAGTAAATGCTATTAAATTTATTTAAACAGTTTCCGTTAGTTAATTTTATCATTTTCCGTAAGTAAAAGCTGCAAGTAATATCATCCATCGTTTTTTAAAATTACAAGCATGCTCAGTTTATTAAGAAATAATTAATTGACAAGAAGTTGCCTTGTCACGTGGACATGAAATGACTTAGTTTTTTTTTAAATGTTTAAAAAGTTGATTTTTAAATTATTTATCGAATTTTTTGGCGACTACTTTGTGTAGAGATAAATTACGGTATTAATGGGGGAGAATTGGTTATTTTATCCGAGTGGTGGATAGTGGAAGTGAAAAATCGACGCAAGTTCCGACGCTACGACCGCCATTTTTGCTTTTATAATATAACCATTTTGCTTATAGTACCTTTGTTCACTGTTTTTTAAAAATTAAACTACTTTGTTCAAATTAAATTTAAATAATACAACAGCTTCATCGTTCATTTTTCCCGGGATAATTATTTATTAACTCGAACCATGCGAGAAATTAAATTTTGAAAATACTTGCTTTGATTTTTATCTATACATTTTTTTTTTTAATAATTAACTCTTTTATCTAATAGATAATAAGACTTAATGGATACTATTATTACCGATTTGTTCGCTACCGTGTTTTAAAAATTATTTATTTATATTTTCAGAGTTATTTATCTGAGCGATTGATTTTAACGTGGGCCAGTGAACACGTGAAACAAGATGGTGAAGGAGACGACTTTCTATGATGTCCTAGGCGTTAAGCCTGGATGTTCACAAGATGATCTCAAAAAAGCTTACAGAAAACTTGCTCTCAAATACCATCCTGACAAAAATCCCAATGAAGGAGAGAGGGTAATTTTTTAATTAATAATTATTCTTTTAATTAATCTTCAAGTAACTGAATTAAAAATTAAAAAAAAATTAATTTACAGTTCAAACAAATATCACAAGCCTACGAGGTATTATCTGACCCGGAGAAGAAACGTATTTATGACACTGGCGGTGAGCAAGCATTGAAAGAAGGAGGAATGGGCAGCCACTTCACATCCCCCATGGATCTCTTTGACGTATTTTTTGGCAGCAGCTCAAGACGTAGGGCAAGAAAGGGTCAGGATGTTGTGCATCAATTGTCTGTTACACTCGAAGAATTGTACAAAGGAACCACGAGAAAACTTGCTTTACAGAAGAACGTTATCTGTGAAAAATGTGAAGGTAAAATATTTGGAAATTCTCGTACTAACACTGATAAATATTTATTTATTTATTTATTTATTTATTTATTTAATGGAAATTTATTTATAGGATATGGAGGTAAAAAAGGATCGGCAGAGCAGTGTACTATCTGTCATGGTTCTGGTATGGTAATGCAGATTCAACAGCTAGCGCCAGGTATTGTTCAGCAAATCCAATCAAAGTGTTCAAGTTGTAAAGGCCAGGGTGAACGTATCAATCAGCGAGATCGATGCAAGCACTGTGGTGGCAAGAAAACAATTCGCGACAGAAAGATCCTGGAAGTTCACGTTGATAAGGGTATGGTTGATGGTCAGAAGATTGTTTTCAACGGTGAAGGTGATCAAGAACCCGGTTTAGAACCTGGTGATATTATTATTCTACTTGATGAGAAAGAACATCCGGTATACAAGTAAGATTTCAATGATTATCATAACTATTTAAATGTCTTTTATTCTATCAGAACTTTAGATTAATGTATAAATAATTATTTTCGAACAGGCGAGCTGGAAATAATTTAATTCTACCGATGACTTTAACTCTAACGGAATCATTGTGTGGATTTCAAAAGATAATCCGTACGCTCGACGACCGAGATCTTTTGATAACTTCATTACCTGGACAAGTTATAAAACACGGCGATCTGAAGTGCATACCAGAGGAAGGTATGCCGTTGTACCGAGATCCGTTTACAAAAGGAAAATTGACGATTCACTTCACTGTCGATTATCCGAAATCAATTGATCCAGCCATTGTTCCACAATTAGAAAGTCTGTTACCACCACGTGAACAGACAATGATTCCCGATGACGCCGAAGAAGTTATTTTGGAAGACTTTGACCCTATGTTAGATGCACAACAGCAACGCGAACGAGGTGGTGAAGCATATGACGAAGATAAGGGTTCATCTCGTGTACAATGTGCTACACATTAATTAATAAATAAATAAATTTATTAATTTATAAATTCATAATTGTGAAGATAACAGGACAAAAAATAATCAGAACCACTACAATTATTTTATTTCTTAAAATATTAAAATACTGATAATAATAATTATAATAATAATAATAATAATAATAATAATAATAATAATAATAATAATAACGGTAATATTAATAACAAAATGATAAAATTTACGTCCCTGCTACTACATCATCAATATCATTGTGATCTTTTAGGCAGTAGCGTAAGAATCATTTTTAGGTTTTCATTAAATTAACGGCGTGATAAAAATAACTCGACTTGATAAAAAATAAATCGCAATAATATTGAATAACATATTTGAAATTTAAATAAAATAAAAGATGCGCCTTTGTCTACAATTGATGTTTTTTCTTTTATTTTTTTTCCGTAATGGAAAGGGAGCGAATTGTATTTATGAATCAATGCGCTCTTTAAAATTATAATGAACATTAATAACAATTAATTAATTAAAATAATAACATTAGTGAAAAACAATATTATTATAATTATAATAAAATGAAAGTGGTCGAACTAGCTGAATTATGTCCGTAAATTGATTGACCCTAGCTCCATTGAAGCTCTTTTTTTAAAATTCCCGCTTCACATTAAATGATTAATCGTAATTAATAAATTTATAAAAATGAAAACAATTATGAGATTTTGATTTTTTACAAGAAATTATGGAAGTTTTATTTAATTATCAAGTGCTCGAATTATTTGAATATTTATTTGTAATCATGAGTATCTAATAATTATTTAATTAGATTGATCTAATAGGAATGCTTATTGTGACCAAAAAAATTTATAAAATTAAATTAAAATTTAGATTTTCATACACGACAATTATTAACTCATTCCAAGGTCCGTTGGATTCCATTTAAATAAATTAATCTAGTTAATTAATAAAAATCATCTGCCTGTATGACGTTCCTTAAATAAATAATTAAAAATTACGACGACTAAATGAAATAAAATTCTGTACAACTCTACAGTGGATGTCTCATAATAAAAAACAGACGTAATAAAGCGATAAAATGTCTTTTAGTTAATAAATATACAACTGAGACATTGCTGAGTTGATGTCTATTTAAACGGTTCGCCAGACCCCAAATTTATTGAATAAAATTTAATTTAAATTTGTAATTATCTTTCACTCAAAAAAAAAAGTTAATTTTATATTATTTCTTTTTTTACACACTAAGTATATTAATAGCCCATAAATATGTAACGATGCCTGCAATACGTATATTATAATTTTTAAAAATCGTAAAACATGACTCACGAATGTCCATCGAGCGCAATTACGTCAGCGCATCAACCTTGATCCGTAAAATATTTATGATCTATTAAATTAAATCATGAATTACATTCTTTTTTTCTGTTTTTAATTATACATGACTAGCAATTAATTATTCATAATTCAATACATTCATAAAATTTATAAACCGCAAATTAGTTTAGTTAAATTTTAATTTTAATAGGTGAATTGCTATTGTTTATTATTTTAAGTGTCAAGTAAAGAAAACTGGTCAATGCAACTTGGATTTTTAATTACCAATTTTTTTTCAAGTCCACTCTATCTCTTCCTTCCTTCATTTATTCATTTCCAAATAAACTCACAATGAGTGAATGTAACAGACATCTGAAAAATTTAAAATTTCAAATAAATATAGTAAATAATAAATAGAATAAAATAAAAAAAAATGCGTATTTCAAAAATTTTGTAATTAGTAAGTGCTTTTTTTAAAAATATTATTTTTTACATTATTTATAATTTTAAATTTGTCTGCTGCTTGCAACATTCGCACTCAAACTCATGAGTGCGAATGTAGCAGACATCAGAAAAATTATAAATAAATAGAGTAAATAATTAAAAAAATGAAATTTAAAAAAAACGCGCATTTAAAAAATTTTAAAATTAATAAGTGCATTTTTTTAAAATATCATTTTTTAAATTATTTACTCTATTTATTTATAATTATAAATTTATCCGCAGTCTGCTGATTCACATTCAAACTAGCTTTCATTTGAAATTTAAATTTCCCGCTCAGTTACGCGCAGCCACCACGCGCTGCGCATGCGTCCGGCACTTGAATCTGAACAAAAAAAGAGCCGACAGGTAGCGTGACAACCGGGTTAAAATAGTCTTATGTTTTTACAATAGTTTATATTATTAAATAATAATGAGTTGAGTGGTGGTGAGTGTCGAATGAAGAACCAGTGGCAGCAGCAGCAGCAGCAACAACACGAGCAATAGACCGGTCTGTGTGTGTTTAGTGTATAGAAGATGCCGCAAAGATCTCTGGGTATACAGAGGGAGCCATATTTTTCCAATATCAGTTACGCGAAAAGAGCGCACGTATAGCATTCGCGGGATGGGAATGGGATATTATTTTATCGGCTCTTGGCACTGCGATTGTCGGTAGAACGCGTGTAACAGCAGCGAGGCCCGTAGTGGCCTTGACGCGATTATAATAATATTAACCAAGGTGCCCCATGTATATTCAACAATAAATAACACTGTTATTATTATTTTTAAATCGTTTTTTAAAAAATATCTGTGCTGTGGTTTAATACGTTAACGCATTGTGAATATTATTCTCATCTACCAGATTCAACTTGATATATTATACATACGTATGTATATATACATATACGAGTATACATATGAGCATATATATGTATATGTTTAGTAAAAAAAAAGTGTGTGTTGGTATAATATAATATAATAAAAAAAATAAAATATTAAAAAGAGGATAAAAAATAAAAAAGTTGTAGCGCTGTTGGCCCGCGCAGGTGTTGGTTTTTGTACGACAGTTAGTTGAAACTTGATAAAAATTTAAACCCGTAATAATTAACTGAAGAGATATATATATATATATGTATATATAATTATTTTGTTTTAGGTGACGGCGACGAAGACTAAGACGACTGAGACTGAGACGACTCATTACTTATTCTAGTTTAATACTTGTGAGACAGTGTGCTACTAATATATATTTATATATATATAGAAATTCATGTGGAGATAGTAGATGTAGATGTAGATGTTGAGAAGTTGAGTGGAATGGAGATGGTTGTGTCGGTGGTAGTTGTGTGATATGCTAGTGTAGTGACGATGACACAGACGTCATAACACCACGACAATTTCTTCGTCTGTGAGTTTTTTTTTTGTTTGTTAATTTATTTTTTTAAAAATTAATTATTATTAAAACGTTTATCTCGCGCGGTGATGTCTGTATTTATGAGAGAGTGTTTTAAGTTCGGAGTACCTCAGAGTAAAGTAAAATAAAATATAAAATAATAATAGCCGTGATGAGTGGAACGTGTGTGTTACTCGGATTCATTAATAACATACCGGTAGTATGTCGCTGTTGCGTCCTTGAGTGAGGAGGCATCGATCCGTTTTAATAAAACGTCGTGTGCGACCAGTTGTTTTTTATTATTTCATTTTGTGAATTTTATAAATTTATTTAAATATTATTTGAGGGAAATTTTATCAAGTGCTTGAGTTTAAATTAAAGAGCGATACGATTGTTAGTTTTATTTAACGTGTTTAAGGTGACAGTACTTGTACTGTGTGGTGTTGAACACAGTAATAATAAATATATGAATAAATAAATAAATAAGTGCAATAACATACTCAAGGATTAAAACACTCGCGTGTGTGATGTCAACGGGATTCGCTGAACACGACTCAGTTCGTACATATGCATCCAATGCACGGTACAAGCTGTTACGCCATAGGTAATTAAATTATATACTTCTTTATATCTAGATAACGGCAATGATAATAAAAATTATTTATAAATTGACTCTGATTATCGGTCTTAATATATCATAAAGTAGATTATTATATTTATATTCCGCCGGGAATTGCATTTGAAAAATAAATATGAGTGTAAGCTGATCGAACGTGACCTTGTTCTCGATTTTATCGTATCTTAAATTGTTAATATATATATATAGAAGTACTTTATTGTTATCACGTTACATTTGTATAGGATTAAGTTACAGATATTAATTACTTTGATGTTTGTTATGCACAAACAAACAATCGCGTAGTGTACACACACAGTTGAATGTAATCTGATATGTATAATTGATTGTTTGTTTATTTATGTTGTTAAGAGGATGCCGCACGGGCTAGTGGAGTATCGGAGGCGCGCGCTGTGTGTTCCAGTGATGTCGGTGGCGCGGCACTTAGCACTGCTGGACCTGGACCATGGCCGGCAAGCCTGAGCAGCCAATCTCTCACCCTGCTCCCCAAAATCACGTTCATCAGCAGCATTATCAGCATCATTCGCTCCATTTGCAGCAGCAGCAGCAACAGCAACATCTTCAGCATCAACAAGCCCGTCGAAATCACCAGTCGATTCAGCAACAGCACATTAACCATCACGAGGCTCAAGGCATTCAGCACAACAGTGTGTTGGTTTATGTTCCCGGGGATAATTTTGCCTACGCGACTGCTGTAGGACATAATGCCGCTTCTTCGGGTTATCAACCCGCCCAGCAACATCATCATCAGCAACACCAGAACCCGTACTCCAATGTGCTGCCTCAGGTGGCAACACAGGCAATATTTTCCGCCAAAACAAACTACAATATTGGAAACAACGATCTGGTAGACAGTGAGATTGACCAGAATGCTGACTGTTGTCTTGGAAAATCAATTGAGCTGATAGCCTGCAATGTTGTCACTGATCGTCATCAACAACAACAACATCAACAACAGCTTAAGGACGAAGAGGATTACAATACAACGATTTATCGAAATCCCCTGGTGGGCTTAACAAACGGTAGGGCGACTGGATCGCCCAGTAACGTGGGTAAAATAGATCTTGGTACCCTGACAAACAGTATCCCTGGGAGTAGTCTTGGCAGCGCGATAAGTCCAGCGCAGAGTGATGCGGACAGTTTGAGTGGAACCAGCGACTCGGGTGTTGTTGCAACTGCGACAGCGGCCACTAGGTCTGCGTTGCCGAGCAGCGGCGCGGCTCTTGTCAGTAACAGTGGAAGTGGTGAACACGAAAGTAACAAGACATTCCCGGTGGCACACCAGTACGAAGTCACGTGCAATACCACCGGCATTTATTCCTCCTCATCTATCACTCGTTTAACGGGGACGGAAAATTATCAGTCCACGAACGCCGGTAACGAGACCGGTATTACCGGCACTCTGGACGAAAATTCTAGGCTAACTTACGTTAGGTCAAATAGCAATGCTGGTGGTGGTGGTACTGTGCCGAATATATTTCTCGGTGGAATTGATGCTCAGCAGCAGCAACAGCAACAACGGGAATCGTGCAAGTCGGGTCGCGTAAATCAAGACTTGTTGGACGTTAATCGAACCTGTATAAGTGGAAATAGTGTCGGTGCCGGTAGTGCTGGTTGTGGGGGTGGTGATGTTATTGTTGTTACCTCGGACCCGGGTTGTGAATCAGTGCGTTCAGATACCGCGGAATCTCTATACAGTAGCAGCCTGAGCAGCCCCGACTGCCAGAGTTTGCAATCTAACGATTCGGTTAACAATAGTAGTAATAATAGTGTCGGTAGTGTGCAGCAGGCTGCACATTTGGTGTCAAATCAACTTGTTATTAATAATAATAATAACGCGCAACACAGCAGCAATGTTGCGCTGACTATGAACGGTAGTGTCGTGGCTCAGCATCAACAAAAACAACAACAACAGCAGCAGCAGCAACAGGCGTCCATCGCTGTACCTCGTGGATGGAAGAGAATATGCACCAACGGGGTCATCATTTATATCAGGTGAGTTTTTATCCTTTATTTCTTTATTATCAAATATACCCACATCATATTTTTCCTCTGCATGCTCACATACCCTTGAAATAGCTCTTCAAATGATCCCATGGGGTTGTTACATTATTATACACTTATTATAAGCTGACGAGAAAGTGATCAATCTTACAAAACTTGTTCAACATTATAAATGAATTCATCTCTCATCGTGGTGCTTAATTTCTTTATTATTATTATTGTTACTATTTTATTTTTCTTTCTTCAAACTGCTTTACTTTCAAAGCTGTTGTGGATGCGCTGTTTCATCCATTGGGAATTGAAAGAAGGCAAGTTTACCGCACGGTAGGATCCTTCCTAAAAGTTCAAGGGTGTGTTACACCGGCACGGTTCGGTTGCGATGAGCGTTTCGGGTCATGCCAAAATTCGTAACTAAAAGGTTTCGTGTTTCTTTTCCCCTTGTACTCGGTTCTACGCTCGACTACTGCTTACTGTGTGCTCTAGTCTATTATATATATGTATATATATATATACATATATATATAGTAGTACATATCATCAACCAGCAGCAAGCTGGTATGGTATGATCGTCGTCGTCGTTGCCGCCGTAAGTCGTGTCGACCGGAACTTCTCTCTGACAGCTTCAAGAGACAATGGTAATTCCCATGAGAAAGGAATAACATGTCCCTTACGACATTGTTGTTTTCGACTACCAAACTCCAACCAACCTACCTACCTACCTACCTACCTCTCTTGCTCTCTTGTCTGTATGCTTTGTTAGTCAGGAATTTTTCAGGTCATGAGTCTGTTCCCGACTATCACACGCATCGTCTTTAGTTTTTTATTCATTTTTTTTTCTTTCCTTAGAACAATAACACGTTGCTCAGTATTATTTCAATTAAACAAAAAAAATAAATATGTAACAAGAAAAAATATAACACGCGATGACGTAATCAAAATATCTTCAAGGACGTCATGTTATTACGAACGTCAGCCGAATAATGGAGTTGAGTAAACTTAAATTTAAAAAGATTTAGGCTTTTGTGGTGGGATACTTTAAATTCAGAAAAAATGTATTAAGTTATTTCAATACAATCACTACTAAAGGGCTTTTGTGTATCATGCTACACATAACAGACAACAGCGTAAGTCTAGCATTTGCATACTTAACTCACACCATTGCCAGGCAGGCATAACAACACAACCACATCCCTGTGTCTATATATATACATATATATTGTATGTCTGCTACTGTGCTGTGCATCATTCAAAGCAGATAAACCGTTTTAGTATTAGGCAGAATAGAGGCAGGCATAAGTAGCAACACAAGAGCACCCGCAGGCAGACGTTACAAGTTTACAAGTGATCCCTGGTATTCGACGCCACTATATATCTACCCATAACGTGAAAAGGGAATATACCTTTCTTCCCCTATACTAGTAGCACAGTATTTGTAGTGTGTGCGTTCAGAATAATTCAAAACGTTACACGTGTGACCTCACAACCTTCTTCTTTGTTAACAATTTACCGGAATATACCTCATCAAAATATCATTCTGTCTATAGTAAATTGTTCAAAAATAGTTAATTTGCTCTGAAATAAAAAAAAAAAAAATTCATATGCGATTGGTTTATTGGTAAATTTTATGTACTTGATCGGATCGTTTTTCGCGCAATGAAAAAAAAAAAATTACAAAGTAAAAATCTACTGATGATTGGAGTTTTAAACTGATTTGCATATAAATGCTGGTATGTCAGCCGAAAATTTTAGGCCACCCTCACCCCCAGAACTACTCTTCAGAAGTCAAATTATATGAATTTTTTTCAGAGCGCAAAAAACGTTCTGATCTTCAGGTACATTAAATTTTTCAATTAAATCAGTTGGTTTTTTTTTTTTTAAAGAATTTTTTTTATTGAAAAGTTATAAAATTATAATTTTTTCAAGATTTATGTAACTTAATATTAATAAACGGATCATGGTAAATTAACAGTGCGGCAAGAGATAGTTCTCTTTGTACGTAAAACCACGGGAGGTACACATTATCTCAAATCCCCTAATATAGCGTAAAGGGCAACGGCATATTGTGTCCCATATGATTTTTATTTTTTTTATTTTTCTTCTCCATGTATATATAACCGTTGGCATATAGAGTAGAGATAAAATATAATATAAGAGTAGTATTGCACTGGTATATATGAAAGCATGTATAATATAAACCCTCTGTCTGACTGTCTCATCGGTAGTCTGGAGTCTAGAGATCTGGTCAGGATATGAAATAGGATGTTGGGTGTATGTGTGTTGACCTGGTCTAGCATAGAACAGAATACCTAAGCCTCCTCGTTAAAACGATCCTTTCCGCTTGAACGGTATGAACGGCGGGTGGCCGGAGTCATGGTTTAAATGGGCATTTAAAGGGCTGTACAGCCAAACAATACCGAGATTTAGAAGTAATATAAAGAAACGAAGAAAGACCTGAGGTGTTTGCTCCGTTAACTTGCGTACACTAAATCTAAATCCTTCAGTGCTTTTTTTTTCTTTAAATTTTGACTTTTTTAAAAGACCCTTTTACAACGAGAGTTGAAGGTGAGGTTATTGGTACCGGACAGGAGAAATTAGATGCGAATGATTTGTAGAAAAGGGAAACACGGTTGGCGTTGAGTTTCAGTGAATAAGAAGACAATTGACGAGGAATTTCGATAAACTTGCATACACACGATCCATGGATCATTGATTTATTATGGTGTGCGTATTATAGTAGTTGTAAATACCAGCTGGTGATGTACGACCATGACCGCAGCGCCAGCATTTCCTCCAGCTTCCCCATCTCTGCTCATTCTCATTCTCTCACTCGTATCTATCTCCAGCAACAGGAGAGCCAGCAGCTCCAAGAGCAGCAATGACAGCAACAACTTACATTACAAACTACTACGTATATATAAACGACTACATAGCCCGACACTACGACTCATTCGGTTCCTTTTCTTTCTCAAGAGTTCTTCCTTGATTTATAATAGCCGTATACGATATCCCTTGTGTCTCTGGTCCCTTTTATTTCTATATGTGTATCTTCGCTCCCTTATGTTCTCTCTTGCGTCACCATTTCGCGTATACATTGTGTGTACGGTACCATAATACAGTAGTAAAACCATACAGAATGGAATGGATGAGACTTTTTCTTCTTTTCCTTTACTTATTTTTTTGTCTTCTTTTCTGCTCCGTTTTTATTATTATTTCCAAGGCGCTCTTTTTATATTTTCATTTATATTTATTTTTTTATTCTTCCGCTGTACTACCAGATACCCTATAAACCATTGACACCGGGTCGTATTATTTTTATTTACCAAAAAAAAGGGGGGGCTCGAAGATTTGCCTCCACTCGTAAACATACCGATCGACCGGACGTTGTCCCATATATTTAAGAGCAACAGAGCTGGCTATTGACGCAAGCGGTTGCCACGAATTTTTTTCATTCACAAATTCTCATTTAGATGATGAAAAAAAAATTTGAAATTTAATTTTTTTAACCGCGGGAATTTAAAAAAATCATTAGTGTCCAAAATAAATATTCAAATAAGCTTGTCCAACTAATTATACACGTAATCAATAAATCGTAAATTAATATTATTTATTTTTTAGTAATGAATTAAAATATTAAATTGCAAGAGTTGAAAAATAATTGATGTTTTATATAAAAAAAATATTTACTAAATTTCAAATTTTTTTTTACTTTTAATTATCTCATTAAAAAAGATAAAAATTTTATTAGATAAGCTACTAAAAAAAAAAGTTAACGATTCCATAATTTAATATTATTATCATTATTTTTTTTTTTTTCTAACTTAAACATAACGACCTCGTTTAAGCTGCCGTAACCAAATTTAATCATGTAAAATACACATTAATAAAATATAATAATAATAATAATAATAATAATAATAATAATAATAATAATAAATATATTAGTAAGAGAAAAACATGTTAGTGTGTAACACTATTAGACCTCTAGCCTCTTGAACGAGGGTCCGCGTGTAACCCATTCAAAGGGAAAACCTAAGTGAGTATAGTTGCGCAACTATTACTTCCACTAGCAACAACACAACAACAACAACTAGATCTGTTGGTAGTAGTTATGGTGCCGTTGCCGGCAGACCAGAGAGTAGTGGCGATTACGTAAACGCGATAATTAATTGCTTGTGTTCTCTGTTTAATGACTCGTCGGGTCGTTTGCTAAACACGCCAAATCGCCAGGACGTCACGAAAATCGCTACAGGTGCATCGTTGCGTGACTAAGCTGTTAATTTTCCGCAGTTGCGCAACTACTGTCGATTCCTACGCCCGCGCACTTACTTATAAACATTAAAAATATATACATAATAACAATAATAATAATAATAATATATGAAGACAACGGCAACAGTCACTTATACATATTTACTTATTCACATGCTCATCTGCTGACAACCTTGTCCCTCCTATAATACTTATCATATATACACAACTTTCTTGGAATTATTTTTCCATTGTGTCCCAGATGCGCGAGCAACCGTTTAGTTATATTATTGCGCGGTAACACGATTGACAGAATGACAACGACAACCACAACGACGTTCATCACGTGGTTATCACAAGTTAAGACATAAAACTTGACTATATATATATATATATATATATATATTTTTTTTTTTTTTTCATAATATGTTTGATGTTTATTTATTACAACGTAAACTCATAAACTGAAGTCCTTGACCAAGATCACTTATTTACGTGCAACGAAAAATCTTTTACAATATTATTTTATTATTGATTTTAAAATATAATTATCATGTAAATTTATTCATCGAGCGATGATAAAGAAGAGTAGGTACTTTATGTATTCACGAGTAGATAATAGCGACTGGTAGTCTGTATGGAGTAGTAGCTATTTATATATATGCACTAGTATTGGTATATATATATATATATATATGTATGTGTTAAAGTTGGAAGAGTCTATAGCACTGGTGGTTATTTTATATTGTGAGTGATTATATTCTTAGGTAGCTGCAAAGTGACTTGTCTGGGACAACGAGTTGGTCGTTGGCATGGCACGCGAACGATCAGGGTTCGAATCCCGGTCACGGTTGCTTTCCTTCCATGTCATTTTTCATCTGAATTTCCTCATTTTCTCTTTGCAATCTTCTTCAATAGCATCCTCGTTTCTTGCTCTTGATTTAAAATCAATTCTTCTCTGTGTGACGATGACCCAATGATGAAGATCTCAGGGTAACGTCAGAGTCAATCTCGCAGCTAGAGGCATACCTACGGGTACCACAGATCTGTGTGTTACCCAAAGAGCCTCGGGAAGGTCTGAGACAAAGTCACTAGACGTTCTAGACGGACGAGTTCATAACTGGACTGCGGAATACCAGAAATAGCGGAATTTACGGATACAATAGCCTAGGAAGCTGGTTCTTGTAAACAATGTTAGTTTACACTAGTTGAGGTCGTTGCCGTTTGTTCCGATGAGATGTTTCGTGGACTGGCTACTGAAGTCTAATCTGCGAGCCACACCAATGAGCTTTGCGGCTCAGCAGTAGTGGAACTCAATTCAGACTAATCTGACTCTGACAATACCTTGAGATATATAACTGAGGGCCAAATTTTTTTCATCAATTATCTTTATTTCATTTTTTTTAATTAATTAATTGAAATTTAATATAAATTACTTATTAATCGATTTTTTTTTGTTAATACACTGAGAAAAAAAAATAACTTTTGTAAAAGCAATATTTTTTCGAGTTATAAATCGATATAAATTATTGAATTATTAATTTCATATTTTTTAAAAAAATTCATTTTCTTGACAGAAGAAAATCAAAATTAATTTACCCTGCTGCAAAAAAAAAAAAAATGATCAAAATATGTATACTGAAATTAACCGACGTTTAATAAATTTTGGATTCCTTGAGAAACGATAAATTACCGAAAAAAAAAAATTTCAAAAAAATGCACTTATAGTTTTTAAAATTTTCTACATGTGCATATTTTTAGTTTTTTATTTCTGTTAAATTAAATCGTTGAAAAAAAAAAAATCGAAAATTTTTAATTGTCTGCTAACTTTAGAATCATGAAATTTCTGGGAGTTCATTTATTTTTAATGAAATTTTCAAATTTTTGCATAAAAAATATATTAGGTTAAAATTTTTAATAGCTTAATTTCTTGTGGTAAGTAATAGGGTAGGGGCCAGTTTTGGATATTTGAAAAATTAAAATAAAATAATTTGTAAAAGACGCAATGACATTAATTTTAAAAATTTATTCAAAGACACTTTCATCCCACCATTAAAATGGAAATTTAATTTAATACTTTTTCATTAATTAAAATAAAGTATTAAATGTCCAAAAATGGAGCAGTGGCCACGAATGGTACTTCTACCCTATACAATGATTCTAAAAAAATTTTTTTTCTCAGCGTGTATTTGAGTAGTATCGTTTTTCTCAATTCTCTGTTATTGTTTATATTTCAATTAAAGTCAGTAAAAATAAATTTGTTCGGTTGAGCTAATCCTCACGTATCAGTGATCGAGGGACGATAATAGGCTCCAGTCAGTCTGATATTTCTTTATACATAATATTAGTGGGTTACAGAAATTGTCATTAGTCATTATTTAACAATTCAAATTCGCCTAGATTACGATCTTACGGCAGAAGTACAAGCAGTCGTCCGCCACACACAACACGATTCTATTTGTGCCATATATATATAAATATAAATTTTAATATATACACAGTTACTGGCATTGTTCGCCGAGTAATTGACTGAAACCTTCGAATAGAAAACGTGGCGCTGTTTTATCGTTGTATCTGTTGGCATCCGGTCGTTACGTTTCAATTACCGTCGAATCAGAAATGTTTTTCAAGCTTGCTTGCGTGCATGCGTCTCTTCGACATCGCGTTCTCGATTTTATACCCACACTACACCACATATTCTACTACATAAACTATATACAATTCCATACTACACTAGTATATAGTTAATATAATGTAATGTAAGATTTAACTTACGGACGAACGCCCGCACGATATATTTTCGGTACGTCCTTGAGTCACTTTCTCAGCATTCCCTATTGAGTAATGAGCTAATTTTACAGCTCTCGTATTCATCCTATCCGTGTACATTTACATCCACATCTACATCTACATCAACATGTATATTTATATCTATATTTACATTTACATCTTTATATATCTATATAAATATACAAGTTAATGTAAATAAATATTTCTAAAAAGCGCATCAATAAATTGACGTTAATTCATTCCCAGTAATATTACACTATTCTCCAATCAAAATTTTATTCATCCTCGATAAATTTATACTTTTTATTTCTCAATTTAGAATCACGATAATAAATTAACCAACTACTAAATACACAATTATACCAGTCATTTGTCTCTATAATTTAATACTGTCAATTATAATAAATACATACATACATATATACATACATATTATTATCTATCCTTAAAATTTATTCTCAGTTAATAAAAAATAAATTAGTAAGAAGATAACTATCTGTATGTGTAGTATTTATGCCGGATTTTAGCGTAATGTAAATGTGCGTGTGTCGTTGGTTTAATTAAATAATAATCCAAGATAAACAATAGAGATAAACAAAACACACGTATGCGGTTTAATAGTTATTTTGATATAACACGAACTAGTATAAAGCATTACCATCAGTGTACATACAAACTGTGTATATATAACAGAGTGTTTATCAAAATGCTAATTATTCATTGTCAGTGGTTTATACTAGAGCCAACACCCGTACTAATAATCATTGTAAACTCAGCGCTTCTCGCAATTGTCGTCGCTTTAGATCGTTAAATGATCCTCCTCGTGTGTATAAACCACTAACACCATCACCATCACCATCAGCACCACGATATCCATATAGGTAACCATCAGCAGTACAATTACATATATGTACTATTTATATCTATGTATACATACATATAAAGCCAGTCGGGTATTACGTGCCTAAACGTAATTGCTTTTAAATCTGATCAATTTACTCATTACACCATCACCTTTCTACATGATCGCCCGCAAATTTCATTACGAGTTTAATAAAAAAAAAAAAAAAATTACAGCGTGGTAAATAAAAGTTAAAAAAAAAATGTAGCAAAGGCCTAAAAAGTAAAAATAAAAAAGCCTGAATTCGTATTGTGATAATTTTATTGTGGCTGGTGAATAAATGGAGGTTAAGTGGAAAAATACAAAATTGCAGTGTAGTATATATAAATATGGGTGTACACATGTATATGTGAGAGGAGAGGAGGAGAAGAGTAGAGAGAAGTAACTGAGCGATCGATCGCGCACACGACCGAATACATCGAGTTGAGTAGTATAGGTTACTATACTCCACTTCCATCTCCATCTCTCCATCTAGGTTACTCACACAAATACACACAAGTACGTTATTATTGCACAGTCAGCGGTGGAACTAAATTAAACGCGTAGGAGCAAAAGGTAATTTGCGCTGATAACGAGCTACCCACGTAAATACAGTCCACTGTAGAATCAACCAACCAGTGGATGGATTGTCTCTGCAATCTTCTCCTTTGCTCTGCGGTTCTCTTATGCATTCAAACACTGATCCACAACAACAAAAACAACAACAACAATAATAACAATAACAGCAACACATTAATGTACAAAAATAATGATCACCAATTATAGTGATGCCTTTACCTTATTTACAGTCTACCCTAGGATCTTTAGATCCCACCATCAATTTAAATTACCCGATTCTCATTACCCTAAGCTCTGCTTTAATCGTTATTAAATCGACCACAAAAACAATTACCCACTTATTTATCTTTATACTATTAATGTTTAATGTTAAATTGATATGCGGTTTGTTTTCATTAATCATCTTGTTATCCTCAAAAAGGTAATCAATAATACGCTAATTTTTACGATATTTCAATGATAAAACCCCGGCACATCACAACGATAAATGATTATTCATATTATAAACACGAGCTACTACTCGAGTGGTTATAAACGGATTTATCGACTGACTCAGCATGCCAAGATTTCCTCTTTGCCGAGTAGTAGATTCTCTTAATAATATATAACCTGCTGATTACGTATAACTACTGTCATTATCAATATTTAATTAATTGCTTGTTTATTTATTTTTTTCTTATTATAACCACTAATTTTTTTTTTTTTTTTTTTTTTTTTCCTCTTATAAATTATGAGTAGCGTGCGTGACTATTGATAAAACAGACGGGCTATTTTATCAATAGTATCAGTAAAAGCACAATTCACTGAAAGTCATTTATTATTTTTACGGTTCACTCTGTAGTTATATTTGTATATATATATATCAGTGTATATAGTAGCCGGTTGTTGACGGAGTAAAGTTAGTAAACATACTTGAGGTTGTTTGCCAAACGATGGGATTAGGTTTCGGACAATTTACTCAAAACATTTGTATAGGATACTATTAGGTTTATGTCTTTATATATTTATATTCATAATAATTGCGGTGTATCAAAGAAAGATTACAAAAGAGGGCTTTGAATAATATATTCAAGAGGCTGTTAAATTTTTTTAATGATACCTTGTAAATTTTTAAATAGTCATTTTAACGGCTGTCATTTCACATCTTTTTCCCCTTTATTACGTTACATTACATTACTAATACATAGTTACACCAGACATTAAAATGATACAGACTCACTTATTTGTCTCTCATCTTAACTAGTGTCGTAAGATAACATTTTTATTATTAAATTAAATTAAAAAAAAAAAACTTTATCTTACATAAATTTATCAGGCTTTAATTTTTTATGAGGGCGTGTAATTGTGGACAAAACATACTTTTGTGCTAATTTTATATGAAATACTGTCTTTTAAATCCACAACTTGCACTAAATTGATCAATTTAACTTTTTATAGTCATCTTTCCCTGTAATATATATTTTATTTTTATTTTATTATTTTATCTTTCTGCCTGATTTTACTTTGAGCTGAGTAAATGACTTGCTCTTGAGGATTATATGGATACTTATAGTTTGTAAGTCTCAGTGTACGACGAAACGTTCATGCTGGGTTTCTCGCCTCGAGGTGCCGTGATAACCAAGTACCATACCAACCAACCACGGTTATAAAACCTTGGACAGAGACTACTCAGGCACGACTGAAGGACGTCGATGAAAACCTTGAACGATACAAACCTGTTCCGATTTAACGACAGTTTCACCTTCGAGCACACACTCGAGCTCTTATTCTCTTTTATTTTTCAATCCTCTGGAGTCGTCTCTCAAGACCCATTCTACTTGTGTTTATATATTTATTTATAAATATATAAATATAAATATTAAGGCTATAGAATTTTGAATGGTTCATATTCCCCGTGATATTTATTATTGTTTAAAATCTTTTTGTTGTTGTTGTTGTTATTATTGTTTATTTTTTGTTATCTCGCCACATTCACATCAATCAAAAGTCTCGCGAATGAAAATAATTTAGATGGAGCGATTAATCACACAGTGCACGCGTTGCCAGCGCGAGTTTTATTTCTCTGCGTCGTTGATTGTATCGAATTGTGGGGGTTGAATACGAAATAAAATAAATACAGCGAAAAAAAATAAAATATATGTAAAGTAAAGAGAAGAGGATGAAATAAAATGAAAGCAGGGGGAATAAAAATATTACTGTCGTTGTTAAAAATATAAAAATAATAACAATAATAGGGAGCGGTATATATATATATATTGCGCAGAGCGAGGGTGGGATTTTGTTCCGGTTTGGAGGCACGTATGACCCCCGCGGGGACAGCAATTTTGCGGCTCGTCGGCGTTCACTTCTTGCGGCTACCCCGCCAGAAAACTTGCTCTCTTGTTTCCTTTATCGAGGCTCACTCGCGCTCAAGGGAATCAGCTTTGGGTCACGTTATTTAATAACCTGAAATAACGATGCAAACTTTCCTTCGCACCCTCTTTACTTTTTCAAATATTTTTTAACTTTCTCACTTTTTCTCTCTTTATATAAGTCCTCTTTTTTTTTATTTCATTATTTATATTTTACTTTTTCTTTTTCTTCATTCCTTTGACAACTTTTTCTGACACTGTCACTTTAGAATAAATTCGCGTCGTTTTTATTTTTTCAATTCAAAATTAATGAGACGTCAAATTAATTTATGATGAAAAAAAAAAGGAAATTTCTTTCCTTCTCATACTTTATTTAATAATAAGTATTAAAACGTTAAAAAAAAAATTATTGTCACTTAGTATAATTAACAAAGTGTCATTTATATTTTTTTAAGTAGAGAAAGTAATCAATCTCGTACAGTTGACAAGTAAAAATAATTGTAATGTCAGTACATTATTCTTACTTAAAATCGATCAACTTTCACAAGAGCTTTTCATCGACCAATAATTCAAGATATATATGAACATATATATCTATAGATACTAAATAAATAAGAGTTATTTATAACTTTTTTGTTTTATTACTTTATATCGTTGAATCGAGTCGGACTCAGCAGAAAAAAAACCTAATATATAAGACAGACGATGGAAAGTATATAAGTATATGATAGGTGAAAGTTTTTGCGGTAGTGGATCAAACGTTTGTGAAATTTAGCGTTGGTGAAAGCAAATAGGTATATCAGTGGTAAAATAATCGGAACAAACGATTTAACATGACGATAATAATAATATAAATACTAACTAACATATAATATATAAGCTGGTTAGTTAAATACCTTGGCCTTGATTAATTTCTCCAATAGAGGCTATTAATTTTAATGAAATGCTGATATATCCGGATACGAATTGATCGTATATATTTATTTAAATTCAAATTATGGCCCCACGTGTGCGAAACACCCAAGCAAATTTATGTATTTCGTCTCTCTCGCTCTTATTTGTTCATATGTGTTATGTTTGACGTGTATTTGTGATTATTGGTAACATTTATAGTTGATATTAAATTTAAATAGACGCTAATACTGATTGCGTGATGAAAATATGAGATTCTGTTGGTATTTATACAGGAAATTAGCTATAAGTGCTGGCAAAACATTATTTTTCATTATACAATAACTATCCCAATGAACGTTTTTTCAATCTCTCTCTTTATGTTTATATACAAATATATATGTATATATATTGTTGATGCGAATGATGTATTACTTTTTTATCAGTGTGTCTGCGTGTGTATAATTTATGCGGTTAACCCATCCACTAATTATTTCACAACCTCAATTGATATTCAATTTGACGTGATATTTATTTACTTTTTTTTTTTTTTTTCAAATTTTTTACCGTCACAGTATGTTTGATTTTCAATTTCTCTTTACTCATTTTTAAACTTATTATAATTATCACATTCCTGACGAGTGATTATAATTTATGACGGGATTAAATAATATATATAAGGAAAGATCATTTGACTTTATAAATTATTCGTTATTGTCAATTAATCAATTGCTTTGAAGACAGTAATTAAACCAATCGATAAATCTTTAAATTGAATATTAATTTTTAAAATAAATATCATTAATTATTTATTGAGATAACTATTTTTTAATGATTATATATTCTGTATAAATCGTTAAATTATTTTAGATTACTCATCAACGGTTTATGGTAAAAAAAAACTTATTAAATTTTAATTTATTTGAAATAATAATAATAATCATGATAATTTGTTGACTCAGCTTGAAAGTTGATTTTCCAGTCGTCGAATGACTAATTTTCTGTCAATATGTTTATTATTTGTCAGTTTTAAATTCCTGTTCAACTATTTATACACTTAATTATTGGACTAAAGGAGTATTTAAATAAAAAAAAAAAATAGCACCCAAATAATTTGACTTGCAAAATATTCTTCATAGTTGAAAAATCAATTTCTATACGGTTTCGCAATTAAATCGTACGTAAAATCAATGACAAATTCCAGTGGGATTGAAACGAAATTCTTCGAGAGTCTCGAGAGTAAATTCCATTGATATTTCTCTTCTTCCTTGTCCTCTTTCTCATTCTGGTGGTTGTCGTTTTATAGTAGTAGCAGTAGTAGTAGTAGTAGTAGTAGTAGTAGTAGTAGTATTAGTATTCGTTTGAAAATTGTACGACGACTTATATTATAACACGCAAGCATCGTCTCTGATCGCGACTGTGAATTCAAACGTGGCAGGAAAAGGGCCGAAGGGTTCCAAGCCTCGACATTCACATTTACATCTATATTATACAAATACCAAAACACCATAATACCATAGTAACCAAGTACGTGTATATAAAAGTAAAAGGGACAGAATAAAAAGGGGACGACCCCTTCAGATGAGTCTTGGTTGTTGTTGTACTCAGTAAAATGGGACACTGTACTCGTGTCGGCACTTTTTTCCGTCTCGGACGGGTGAAGAGGGGCCACCTAGAGCATCAGCCACTCGTAAGAGTTTCTACTCACCGTATACGCAGCTTCGTGGATTTTGCTCCCTGCTCTTTTTACACTTATTTTTCATCTTTCACATCCTCATACTATTTTTTATTATTTTTCAACTACGTCTCGGCATGTTTTTTCATTTTTCACTTTGCTCCTTGTCTCATCGCTTGCCTGTCGTCATCGTTATTAGTAAAAATACCCAGGAACTTCCTCAGCGCCTCTTATTCCTGCCTTCTCCACGTGCTATCCCAGAAAGTCCTTTACGTCTCTTGACATCCACTACGTCGCTGATGTCGTCATAGTTCCCCACATATAGGCGTCACAAGTGCTGATCCAGGTTACTACTACTACTACTACTACTACTACTGTATACTATGCCTTCCAATATATATATTTACTACACATATGTATGTATATATACTCGAGTGTTTTAGGTCTCTTGTGATCTTTTAAAATGCTTAAGGTCGACTCGTTGAACACGAACCACTTTCGTCAACTAGCTGTACCGGCTTATTCCCTACATCACTCTTTCATTTGCATATACACATAAATATTCACAACCTTATTCTCAATTAAATTTATTTTTTTATTTTTTACACACGCAAATTATATGGCAGCGAAATAAAGATAAATGTAAAATTAATTTTTTTTGTCGAATTAAAATTTAAATGTATTTCGAATAACAAAAAAAATTAATTTATCATCTGATTGGAGTAAGGAAATAAATGTTTCAATTCTCAATAAAAAAAAAAATAGGCCTAATTAAAAAATTAATGTGAAAAAAGTAGTTTTTAAATGTAATTAACTTTTTAATTTCTTTTTTATTCAATTATTTTTTAAAACGTCTGGATATCGAAGTGAACGTCAATTTCTCGAACACAAATGTGTATTTAACGAGTTGGTGCAATTAATTGTAATTACGCTGCGTGTACAGTCCAACTGACACGAGAGAAGCATTTAATCTCTCTGATGCGGACTTTCTCTGTCTCTCGCTATTCACTCTGTATTCTGAATTCTATATAGATATACGTACATACGTATACTCCATATCGCAACTCACACCACTGCCAACTGTTATTATCGCAAACCAGTCCTTCGCCGCCGCCACCGCTGCCGCTTCTGCTGCTGCATCGCCATCATCAGTGTATGTACCATGAGACACGTCAGTCTGCCGTCGAAACTGTCCGTATCCAATTAAAATCCTCGCTTTACTCATCTCACTTTTTTCATCTCTCTTTTTCTTCTTCTTTTCCCTCTCTACGGGCGTTCGTATTTGCGCTGTTGATCGATTGGTAATTACAACGTAATTACGTCCCCCCCGCTACTCTCTGTCAGGGTCACATAACGACAGATTCTAATCGAAAAGTTTGCTCTCTGCCATTTATAATGATACCAATAATAATAATACCAACTACGACAACAAGCTCATGCTCCAATTATTTACCTCGAGATTCAAACGATTGATTTTTATGCTGCGGAACCTCGAAAAAAAAAAGAAAAGAAGAAAAAGCGTAAAAAAAGGCTGATGATCAGTTGATGGTGATTATCCACAATTACCAACACCCGCGGGTATTGCTAATGAATCGGGCGATGACGTGGCTGTGGGTTTGTACAGCCAATCGTTGATAATATTATCCCGAGGTTAGTAGACAAAGATATTGGAAAAAGCCGGTTTAATCAATGCATAAGTGCATTTAAAAAACAGAGAAGGGTAATGCGTTGAAGGAATAATACTCAGAAGGAAGAAGACGTGAAAGACGAAATAGAAGAAGATATATAGAGGCTGGTATTATATATATAGAGAGTTGAGAGTAAAGCGTCGACTCGAAGCGCTCATTGATTGCGAGAAATCGAGGTTTCCTGCTCTCCTCCCCCATTGTCGTGGCTGCTGTCTCTGTAATACTGTACTGTAAACCCTCTCTTTCTCTCTCTGGTACCGCTGTGTTTTGTGTTGCCGGTAAATTGGCAAGTGCGCCTCGTAATCAATAGGCGACCAGAGAGACAGACACAGACGTGGCGCGTACAGACCATTGAGGTTGGTAAAGGAGAGCGAGACCGCGGGCAGAGAGAAAGAGAGAGAGGGCATCAAACACATGGATCGACTAGTGATGTGGCGGTGCCAGTGCTGGAGGTGCTGCTGGTGCTAGTGCGGTGGGTGGGTGGGTTGGATGGATGGATGGATGGATATACAAGCAAATAGAGATAGAGTTGAGTGCTGGTGGTGCTACGAAAAAGGGCGAATGAGTAAGAGAGAATGAATAAAGGATGGCTACTGTGGGGTGATGCCGATGCGAATGATATGAAAGTGACGAAGAGGGTAAATGTGAAACGCGAAAATGGTGTAATATCCTCACCGTAACCAATACACAATGACAAAGAGATTCAACTATATGCAAGTGATGCTATGCAGTTGTAGTGAGAGCCGGATAACGACGCGGCCGAGTGAATATCCGAGCGAGAGATTCGTGTGCACATTTTTTTTTTTTATCTTTTTTTAGTCTGTTTATTTCCCGGGAATGTCGACGTATCGCGCACTGGTACTCAAGCTCCAATGAAGGGCGATTGAGATGAGGTGAATAGTTGGAGGGGGATTAGGGAGGTTATAAAGTGATGGGAATTGGAGGGTGAGAGTGAACGAGTATGTGAGAAGGAGTGAGACAGGGAAACGAGAGTTCATTGCGATAAAATTCACCGCTTGCACTCGATCGACGTCTTCGACGTCAAATGCTGCGCCGATATTGATATATAGAGTATCAGGAAGAGATGTATGCATGTTAGTGGTGGTGGTGGGTGGTGGGTGGTGGTTTATGTATGGAGTTTTGCTGATGGGTAAATACATCGCGTTCTATAGTCGCGGTGTGTATCTATCGATCGTTACACACGCCACTGCGCACAATTCTATCCAATAAAAATATGGCGCATTTCCTGATTCGTGAACGGGTTACAGTGATGCCACTCGGCGGAAGCCCAGGTGGATGTTACCAGTTATCAAAAACGCTCACTCACCCATCCGTATTGATAACTCGTTCTCGATTTTTTTTTATTATGGGCAACAAAAAAAATGTTCAAATAAATAAAATTGCAACAAAAAATTTCTACATATATATGTACCAATCACGAGATTCGATTCAACGTTCAGGTACAATGCCATTCCGACTGAGTTTCGCAACACTATTATTGTCTCAACGTCGAATTGATTTTCATACATTTTTTTACTAAAAAATTCACATCAATAGATTCATAAAAAAGAAAAAAAAAGTTATTCATCATAAAATTTAATTGAGTAATAAAAAAACATTTTGAATTTTTTAATATAAAATAACTTTATTGAAGTATATAAATAGGATGGAATTGAAAATAGAGTTTGATAAATTTAAGCTTTAAATTTTTGGCATTCACACAATATTCGTTTGAATATTTTAACGCTTTGACGTTAATTTAGAATGTGAATTGCTTTATTACACTTGTCATTTCTTTCAACATTTCAGCATTTAGAATTAGACATTTGCAGACATGTGTCTCGACAGAATTCTCTCCGTCTTCTTGATTTTCTCTATTGGATTTTTTCCTCACAATTCTATTCTTTATTTATTTTTTTATTTTTAACTTTTTTACTTTATTTTTATCTTTTTTTTTTTTTTTTTTTTTTTTTTAAGAGTAGCTCGAGGCACTTTTACAATCTCCCGTAAACTCAGTGTCCCTCCGGTCAGTTCTATTCTCGTCTTCTTTCGACTATTCACCTACTCCTACGCGTCACGCGTCACTTGAATGGCTCTTTGTGTCAGAGCACATCTCCCCAGCATCAGCGTGGCTGTAAATCATTCGAGGATCTCGACGTGCCACTTTGCCATTTTTTCTCCTTTTTTTATCTATGTATACATATACGTATACCATATATCTGTACATCAGAGCACACTTTTCTTAGCTCTTTTCATCTTTTCTCCAAACTTTATCTTGTCAATACCGTCTTTCCGCACTTATTTACCAACGCGTGTTCTGTTATTTACGTCAGACTCTAAAAAAAAAACATCTTCACCATTATTATCTTATTCTCTTCCATTCCCGAGAAAAAAATTTCAGTAAACCTATTTATAAAATTTTAATAAGCTACTGAACGTAATTTACCATCGAACGAAAATTTCCACCAAATTACCACAGAGAGATCTATTTAGAGATCAAAGAGAATTTATGAGTTCCAATGGTGTGATGTATATTGAATGAGAATTCAAATGTCGCACATCTACTCTGGACACATGTGGCATAAATATATATACATATATATAAAAGTGACAGAATGAAAATACGGATGTGATTGAGGTATAAACGATAGACGGTCGGTAAGTCGGCAAACGAAGAGCGTAAATCGATATCTGACGGTAACATATATTTACTATATCATACTCTCCAGAGTTGAACAGTTTATTGTAAACAGTCTCATCTACACTTACAAAATTACACTTAATACATACATAGAATCTTGTACAATAGCATTAAACACATACTTAACTATGGGCATAACTATATACATTCAGAGCTAGTCAGTGTAGAATTGAGTGAATCGATATTCTCGGAAGTGCATTCGGCAGAACGTGATCCGTGCCGGAGATGTAATTTCGTTCCGGATACACTAGGTAGTCAATAAGCCCTCTCTCTATTCATATATATGTATAGTATGTTAGAGAGACAGAATAGTACACATGTAATGTATGAAATAGGAAGCCCTGAGCGACAATATTGCCAACAATCGACTTGACTGGCTTTTTTTTGTCTCTTCTATTGCCTGGATGAGACTATCCTGTACATATGTATGAAGAGGAATAAATAACATAAAGGACTCGACGAGACTACAAGAGCATTATGAAGAAAAATAAGAATAAGAATAAAAAATAGCAACAATACAATAACAAGCGGTACAGTGAAAAAAAATTTAAAAAAACGGGAAAAAGAAGAGAATAATAAAGCTCGTGTCGGGTGAAATACGCATGTTTCTACTTATACATTAGCTCTACTTGGCATATTATGTACATTGTAGATACTTTATTCCAAGATGCGCCTTTGGGGTCGTGCGCGCGCATCGATAAATATTTATTGACGCAAAGCGCGCACACAGAGCTGGTTATTTCACTGTACTCTGTATTGTAGACACCACTACTTTCGCTACTATTACTACTACTTCTTACAGTAGACTAGTGTAGAGTATAAATAAGTAAAAGGTGACACGGAATAGTGTAGAGGGTGTGAGGCAGACGAAGAAGAAAAACGAGACGTTGAATAGGACGACAAAACGTATAGTAGTAGTAGCGGCTCGAGTGAACGCACGCGCGAGCTACATTCTGATATAATATGAGAGCTGAGTCTAGTCTTGGGTTTGCAGTACGATAAAAAGAGAGCGAATAATGGCGAGACAGATAAGAGGAAAAAGACCGAGAAGACCCGAGGCGAGACAAACACAAAGATATGGAATAGCATCTCTGGTTGCTCGTAAAAGGAGAACGAATGAGCATACGATCGTTCGGCTCAGTATATACACGTCTATTATGCTGGTGTATCTTGACACATGAATCTATAAAATCCATAAGTTCTGGTAGCTATAGATATAGGATTGAGTGAAAACGATAAACACAAAGATCCTATTATACATACATATACATATCATACATAAATCTATGTTTAGTGTGCCTGTATGAAATACTTACGTGCAAGCGGTTATTTATAATTGAATCGCCCGTTGTATGGATCCCTAAATCACTTATTCTAGGCCATTGAAATACTCATCTGGTATTTTATTATGTATAAATTTAATTTCACTGAAATAAACCAGATTTTATTTACAAAAATCAAGTATGTAGTAATGCAAAAAGAACACATTTCATTACAATAAGCAAAGTATTTTTTGATCCACATGAATGATAGAATAGATGTTGCGTAATCGAGACAAAAATAACGAAAGTATAAGACTTGAATTCATTTATATTTATTTATTTTTTTTTATTCTTTTCCGGAATGTATTTCCGCAGTGAAAGCATTTTGCGTGACTCATTATCACGATTATTCAGAGGGTGGATAAAATTCTCTTCAATACATTTAGTGTGTAAGGGGATCAAATCGATGTAGTGTTTAGTCGGGCGAGAGAGACATCGAGCAGATTGGGAAAAATGTAAAGCGAGTAAAGCTGAAGTAAAGAAGAAATAATATACAAAAGTATAATAGTTCTTGAGAGTAACGTCTGTGTGTTTGCAGTAGCAATAGTAGTGGTAGTGAATGAGGAGAAATAGTTCTCGTTTCGTTTCCTATCTCAAATATACAACTAGACACAGACAATGCGAGTAATTCTACTGTCACCAGGTACTAGACGATATATATGTATATATATATATGCAAAGACGACTTGTATTTGATTGCACACTCGTCGTGTCTGTTGAATTTGTAGGTAACGTACGTGGATACATACACACTTGAAGCTGCAGAGTACCTCGGCTGCTCTTCCGCTCGTCGGTCCAACGATCCATCCATCCGTTTGCCCATTTATCCAACCATCCATCCATCCATCTATCCATCCGTTTATTCTATCCGTACATACATACATACATTCATGCATGTGTGTAACGTTAGGCAGAGCGAATTCTGTGCTCCTATATTCTATACCGCCTACAACAAGCTCAGTGATCCGAATACTCATTGCGAACCGCGTACAGTCATACAGTCATACACCACTCCAACACTACCCATCTCTTTCTTCTCCCTTTATAGCTACTGCATACTGAATCTGCAGTAGTGTAGTGTGTAGTGACGCCGTACTATGAAAATACGTAACGCATCGCGACGCCTGTCACGTGACTCTGCTCTGCTCTGCTCCATTCCGTCGTGTTCTGGTTCATTCGTTTCTACGCACATACATAGACAAAATGCTGAAAATAAACGAGCAATCTTCGTCTTCATAAAAGCCAAATGACGCACATTTTTTTTTTCTTTTTTTCATATATATTTTTTTTCATCATTCTGCACATGACATTTTTGTCAAAGCATGTATAAACGTCAACGTCGGCTGCTACAGAATTAATTTATCCGCGTTTAATATAGCGCACGCGTGGTATTAAAGTGAAAATGCGAGGAGTCATAGCAATTTGGGAAATGAACATTAAAATAATTTCAAACAGAATTTCTGCCTGTTGATTCTGTAAAATAAAACTCATATCTTTCGGCAGCTCGTAAATAATCTCGGACCGCGTCTCGGACTTTAGGTAACTCGGGGGTTGCTGTGCAAGTGTGAGAAAGAGAATCCAAAAGAGAACCGACTCTTGTATACATATGTATGTAAAGCAATGGGTATTTGAGGTTCGTCGATAACGACGGGAGGTCTCCGCAGGCGCATTCGATCCGGTTATTGTTTTCAGATTGGTCCATACATACATATAAATGCTTTAAAACGACCAGAGAGTACATACAGCCGTGCATAATGTAAGAAAAGCAAGCGAGCGGCGAGCTGGAAGTGGCTCAAAAGACAAACGAGGCCTCGATCGTATTTATGTCTGCACCAACTCTACTCCACTCTGGGTTTTCTTGCCCGCGGCCAGGTGCTCTCGGGGTCATGGGCCACTGGCATTCTCGACCTCTCGCGGCCTACTCGTACAACTACAATGCAAACCTTATTCCCTCCTACTACTTCTTTTATCTTGATACAAACACCAGTCAAGTCTCAAGTCGTGAAACTCATTTCACGACTAAGCCTTATTTTATGCTGTGTACCTTTCTTTTTTTATATACATCTATTTTATTTTATATATGTATCTGCGTTATATTACTCTCCATATATATTTGCTCGACAAAATGTCCATCCACGATTTCCCTTGCTCATCGATACATATATATTCTTCCTTAGTTTATTCTTAACGTGGCTCTGCATCCCATACTCTCTCATTTGTGTACATATTTATGCGAGCATGTGTATGCGCATTCACAGGCGATTTATGTTCTGCGATCGATGAAAAGAAAAAAAATCTAAAGTCCGAAATGAATAAGTAATGGATTGAAGAGCAATACTACTATACGTAGTCGTGAGAGTACACAAGTAAAATAAAAATGAGAGAGAAAAAAAATGGGTTTTGGTATATATCAAGTATCAGTATAGAAGCACACCGAATGTCGCATCACGAGTATATAAAATGCATCTCACATACGGATCTTTCACTTGCTGTCACGTTGGCTTTTCGCAACGCGTGTCACAACCAACCTCCACCATATTCAGACTATATATATAAATATACAAGTATATATAACGATAATATATTAAAGAGCATAAAAGGCATTGGCTGAGTCACGTCGAGTAACCAAAATCGTTTATATCTCATATATAAATTTATAAATAATACGTTTTTGGTAACACTGCATGCGTGTTTACCATTTAGCATCCAAAGGTGGTTATTTATTTAATCTTGAATACTTACTATTCATAAGATTGCTATTTTATTTATTACGATATTTATTGGCCGTAACGCCTCCACATACGGCTTACTGGTGCTGTGTGATTTCACCTTCACCTTCATCACTTGCACTAGGCGCCTTCACCTGCAACCTTTAACGCCGACGCCTTCTACATCTATCTACTATACATTACGTACTCGCTTGCTTCCGACGCCTCCACCATTCTATCTCGAGGCTCGAGTAATTTAGTAATCACTTTAATCACTTGGATCTTGAGATAATTAATTGGTATTAATGTCAATATAACTTTTTTCTATTATGATAAATGACATAATATGCCGAGTAAATAATAAAAAAAAATAAATAAATAAATGATAATAAATAGCGTCCTCTAGACGTCCTTAAAATGTCAGCAGATTTAATATACATTTATTTAGAGATTTATTTATTATTTATGTTTGAAAGCTTTGTATACAATAAAAAGCTAACGTTCTTAAGTGACATAAACGGGAATTGAATTGAGGTGGAAGCTGGAATCATCTTTCCACTTCGATATTCTTTTCATCTTTATATCCAGTAATAACTTTTTATCTGTCTAATGTTTTATACGCTTTTATATATTTATTTTTCTATCTATCTCGGTTATATTATTTTAAGTTGAATTTTTTTTTGTGTGTGTTTATGCATACGCAAATTGAGAGCGTCCTCGACCTCTGATCCTTGAATTAAATCGTACGAAATCTCTGTGTGAGACTATTCTGCGTCGTGCGCGATTTCCCAAGGTCGCAAGGGAGCTAAAGAAACATTAGTGAGGGTATATGACGGGCAAAAGAGAGTGAGACGAAGAAAACCCGAGAAATGGCTACGACTACGACGACGACGACAATGGAAGCCAGCAATCCTTGCGTACCTAACATCGCCACGGGAATTCTACCAGTATTCGTCGCATTATTTATTTTCATATTATTTTTTCTTTCTTCAGATTCGATTTAGCATGACGCCAAGAGACGTGTTAACTTTTCAGAGTACTTGGAATTTAAAACAATAATAATAATATAAAATTACTTTGTCCTTAAGAAATATGCTTTATTTTATTCAAACAAATTTTATGAGTTTGAATGTAGCAGACATCAGAAAAATTTTAAATTATAAATAAATAGAGTAAATAATTAATAAACTAAAATTTAAAAAAAATGCGCATGTAAAAAATTAAAAAATTAATAAGTGCATTTTTTATTAATATTATTTTTTTAATTAATTACTCTATTTATTTATAGTTTTAAATTTTTCCGATGTCTGCTACATTCAAACTCATAAAATTTTTTACAAAATTAAATCAGTGCTCTGATACTCTGAAAAAAAAACTTCAAATTAATTTTATAAATCACTTCCATAAAAAAAAAATTTAATTATAAATTATAAATCATATTTTAATCAGTTGCTCGACATAATGATAAAATAACATCAACTAATTGAATGACATTGACAAATAACTAATTTTAGTTAAACTAAAAAAAGTAAAATAAATTATCCTCAGTTTTATAACAAAAAAAGTAGATCACGCGGAAAAAAGGTCCGATTTAAAAAAAAATGGATCACGTCTATATCCGTGGATTAAATTGAGCGTAGAAAAAGGTAACTGACGGGTCTGATGTCCTTCACGTCGCGGTGGTATATACGAAGGCTGTCGCCTGGAGGATGGCCATTATCTCGAGCGGAAAGCCGCAAGCTTGGTCGATAAAGCACCGGGGCCAAGACCACATTACCATTGCATTGTGTGCTTGTGTATGGTGACGTTGCTACTACTCCAAGCTACTGTTACTTTACTCCGCTTTATACTATTAGTAATACTGGGCGATGGTGGTAGTGGTTATGCTGCAAGCTTTTCCCAACATACATATCCATACTCCCGATACGATACGATACGATACGATACGAGTAGCAGCAAATCGCGTATTCTTGCGTCGCGTCACACACCCTTCGTTCGCTATAGTGAACTTTCGCATGGCAGCACTGCAATATACAACAGCATGTAGCAGAATTGAAGGTAAATGTAGAGGTAGAAGTTGAGGTGGAGTGAGAGCAAGAGCTGGTAGGTAGTATTACTTGTGTAGTAATAATAGTTGTGTGGGAGTTTATACGGATATATTGAAGTTAAGGGAGGAAGTGGTGGATTGTGAGTACTGAGGGTTCGACGACTGCGTTATCGAATAAGGACAAAGTGTATGAGTAAAGGGGTGGTATGGGGTTGATATATATGCGACAAGTTGATGGCGATCGATGCACCACCAGCGTCAATATCCACCACGATGTGGCCTGAGTTGGCTTTCACACTCGGTTTTTCATACACACTGGTGAGTAGCGAAAGAGGAGTGACAGGAAGGGAGGAAGAGTTGAGGAATGAGAAGGATGAAGAAGAAGCAGTAGAAGAGCGAAGTGGTTAAAAAGGGGGATTATGGAGTTTTTCCAAACGAAACATCTCGCTATTCACCGTTCATCTCTGCTTCATCCCTCTTTTCTGTACATTTCCAACTGACTCACTCACTCATCCTCTACTCCTCGAGTGCTTCTGCTGTATACTACCGACTCTTCAATCCCGGGGATCCTTTGAGCTCGTTCGAGCGCATTAATTTCTCTTTGATAACATCCGGTTGGTTATGGCACTCTTCCGCGCATTGACGCGACGATTAACTTGGATAAAGAGTTACTGGATATATACTCTTTATATGGATTTTTTATTTTTGTACTTGAATAAATATCTGACTACGTTGTAGCGGATTTTTATAAATCTTTCATTTATTTTGATGAGTTGCATAGCGCAGTAGATGTGCTTTTTAAGATTGGTTAACCGAGTAATCGAATATAAATTAATCAATTGAAATTTGCTGCATTCAAAGTCCATGTTAATTTAAATGAAACAAAGGATTGTGAAATGAAAGAGTCAAATTAATTAAACATCATTAAAACAGGAGAAATGATTAGTTACGTCAGTAGGAAATTAATAATAGTAGTAGCTGTTGTTGTGGCTATTACTCATCAATACAATACATATCATTCAATTCTGTGAATGATGCAGTATGTGTTAATTCGCTCGTAATAGTCCAATCGCCAGAGTGATAGATCACGCAAACTAATGCGTCATATATGCTACCGTGAATTTTAGTCCGTCAGAGCGATAATAATATTCCAGTTAGCAATGGGAACGACGAGAGAAATTCGTAGTTTAACATTATGTACTACAGTGTTGTATATAAATACATATATGTATACAGCAAACTGAATCTATTTATCTGAGAGTGTGTGTGTGTATGAGTTGGTGTGCATCATCATCTGTATACAGGCATTGAAATAGAGATGTATAGTTGTACATGAGTTTAGTCTAATCTAGAGAGTACCTGGTCTGCAACACAAAGATGGCTTTGAACATTCGCTCTTTGCACTCTGCTCTATTCGCTTCCCGATGCATCTCTTTCACACTATGTCCATCCTAGTCTAGTCTGGTACCAAGCGTGACGGACGGCTTTACTATGCTACTTCGGGTCCTGGTAATTGCATTGGGATCATTCCTATATATGTATATATATATATATATATATAAAGCTACATGCCAGGATGCCGGGAAACAGCTTTGGTCTACCGTGTTTCAATTGCTGGGAAACTCCAAGGCTCTGAAACTGCTAGAATGAATGGTGGGTTCATAAAGAGCAAGCGAGACAGCATGATCAATAAAGCACGAGAGTACAAGAGAGATACAGCTAAGTGAATTGGTGAAAACATTGCGGCGAATTGCAGGGTCAGGAGAGTAACGGGTGCTGCAGGAGGCAAAAGAGGTGGTGGTGATGGTGATGGAGAAACGGTGAAGAGTAAAACAGAAGAGCCAATTAATTTTACGATGGCAAACAGTGAGACTGTCGCAACGCCCGTTGCTGCAGCAGTTCACCGAGGTAATTAAAGTTTAAATTGTTTTGAAGAACAATAACGGTGTCTCGGCCTCGGTTATGCGTTGTGCGACGAAGGAATGGAGACGAGGCAAACTAAAACGACATTGAGAGAAAGAGAGAAGGAAAGTTATATTATATATTGGTGGCAAGAGGAGTATGGAGAGTAAAGAGAGAAAAATAGTGGATGACAGGTTATGGTGCTTGATAGTAATAAGGTCCAGACAAGCAAACACAATTCAACTTTTTTAACTTTATTATTATCATCATCATTCTTCTTCACGTTCTTTATTATTTTATTTTATTATTTTTTAACCTGGCTCTCAGTACATTTGATCAATTTATGAGAATGAAACTAACAAGTCTCGAAGGTTTTAATTACTTACTCCTACTGGATTTCCAGCTCTTAACTTTTGTTTTAAAGTTATAAAAAACTGAATGTTTTGATGTGGTAATACGTACACTTTTTATTTCATTATTTTAAACTTTTATACTATAAAACTTTGTTTTATAGTATAAAATTACTTTTAAAATTGACTGTTTTTATTGGCAGAAAAATAATGGACGTTACTGCCGCGACAGCAACTGCTATAAATAGTTGGTAACATTGATTGGATTAATGCGGACGTTTGTTTAAATATGTGTGTATGTATGTTTGCAATATGTCTCGGTCTCTCGGTGCATACATAATGTAATCATCAGCGGCAATCTTTGTGTAATTAAATCACATGACAACCTGCCATGTCAGCTCATCGAAATTATTTCACTACTAATAATACCAATAATATAATGCCGATTGTTTATTTTTATTGTTTGCTGTTATATCCCAAATACATCTACACATACACCGAGTCATTGTTTTTTATAACCTCTTTTTTTATTTATTTATTATTATTTTTTTTTCCGCAAGAATTCAATTAACGAAACTTATGTCATAGCAATCGGATTAACAATTTCATTCCACTGCTGTTGTGAGTATAATGGAGCACAGAATTAAGGGTTATTTATTTCCTGAGGAAGAGAAATGCTGGTTCCACAGTAGGTACTGGTGGTGTTTCTGCATGGTGAATGAGAATGCGTCAACTATAAATGAAAGGAAGTGTATAAAGGAATAAAATAGAAGAGAATGGGATATAGAGTGTAGAGAATAGAGTTGAGAGTGGAGATAAAGGTAAAGGGGTAGTGAGAGATGGAAAGGGCTGGTTGGAAGAACAGGTTGACTGTTCGAAGCTCGACTCCCGCAAACTCATTACTGTTCTTAGCCAACTCATGTGTGTTGTATGTGTGTGTGTCTGTACGTGTATGTGTAGTATGTGAGCACACGGGGCGTATGCTTTAGATAGCAAATAAGAGTAATACGTGTGTATATATATAAAGACAACGGCATCAGCCACTAATTATAACCGTGATCACGCTGTGCATTAACTCTTCTTGTACAGTAATTATTAACGAGAATACAAGCAGCCAACCGATCGTATTACTCGGTTGTGTGTGCCTTGAGCTCTCTCGTTCTCTTGTAATTGGAGTCGCCTTGTCGAACACACTGAAGAAAGACTTTATATACTTTATACTTTGTTCATCCATCGCTTATTCTGCTCCTTTTGCTCTCAGTTTATTTTTTATTTTATACTTTTACTACCCAAAAAGTTCTTTTGTATATTTTTCCATGACTTTGAGTATTATACTAACATTGTCGAATATCTCGCTTTGAGTCTCTCTTTTTCTCTTCTTCATGTCTACGGCAGCAGCATCTATCCTTGCCAGAGGAGCGACATAAAGACGGTTAAGAGAAATGAGGAAAAGAGTTCTTTTCGTTTTCTCTTTGATTATCTTGCTTTGATCGAAAGATTTTACTACTACTGCTACTACTTCTACTACTACTTCTATTACTTACTGATGGCAAGACAACAATTCCTTCTTTGTATAAATACACAAGAGACGTTTGTCTTTGATTAAAGTACATTTTATTCATTGTTATCATCATTATTCGTTAAATTTTAACCTCAAGTAAGCAAAATATATCTCTATTCGTTAGTTCAGAAGATACTATAAATAATACGATTTGTAATAAAGAACAAAAATATCAGATTTCATGAAAGTATTTTTGCTTTCGTGTGAGAATAAAATGCCAACTATTATTTTTCGGTATAATGAGATAAAAAAAATATATATAATTTATTTTATTAAAAATTCGTTGAATATGTTATATAAAAAGGTATATTTTATAACTGTTAAAAAGCACACTCGAGAAATATTCAAGAGTAACTTTTTTAGCCTTGAATAAAAATCCAGTCTCATTTGGATTCTCAAACCGGTTTTTCCTTGACCCAAATCGCTTTGGACCACTCGTTGCGATAGATAATTTGATTCTCATCGTTCTCTCACATCATCATCATCATCATCATCATCATCATAACCATCGTTTCACCTTTTCTCTTATTTAATTAAACGTTAATTCTCTTCATTACAATTATATCATTATTTAACTTTTAAAATAAAATTATCAACTGCCTCAAGTATTGCAGTGCAACAATTTATCGGTGAAATAATTCAACAACTCATAATTTAATAACTGTGATTATGTGTCAACCTCATGCACAATATATATCATTAATTTACTCAAGTTATAGCACACACAGAAGTAAAACATGTAACCCAGCTCGAGCAGAGCGCACGTTTGCTTGACTGCAAGTTACTGCATTAGTTCGTTAAAGTCTGGTAAAATTTTAGCATACATAGTCTACTATTGCTATCAGTACAGTAACTACACCTACGACTACTACTATACCATATAAAATACTAGTATTCGAGCACATATATATGGTTTTGCTTGCAACCACTTGCATTGGACACGCAAGTATCGCACGAGCGGTAATCACCGCTAACTCGCCTCTAACTATTCATAGCACGCGCGCAATGTCGTGGTCGACACGTACCTCCTCGCCTCCTTCTACCTCTAGCCCTCCAATGCATTGGATATAGGAGAGTATTGGTCTGTTAACTCTATGCACCGTCGGGCGACGACCAGGCAAAGCGGCGTCGCGGCGCCGACCATTCTCTATTCTACTCATTCTTATATGTGTCTACTCTCTTAGTTAGTACATTACATGTGCATATTTTGTTCCTTTACTTTATCCATCAGACATTGCGTGCGTACTGTGTGCATGTGAACATGTGTACATGGGCGCGGTATTGCGTGACAAAACACGTCGTCGGACCAAAGGACTCTTGACTAACAAATATTATTGATGTTAACTCGTGTACTTGAATGCATTCTCAAAATAACTTGCATATATTTTTTTTATATATTCGTTTGATCTTTTTCTTTTTTTTTGGCACTTGAAAAACCTGGTTTTTAATTGAATATATTGCGTTTCAGTGTTGGACAGTAATTGATATTGATTCGATAAAGAAAAATAATGATAATAACAATTATGTGTACTCGAAATAGAATTATCTCTAAGATAATCTGATAAATTTGCATTTAGGGTGACATGTAGCCCCTTTGGTGCGGAGGGTCATATCACCCTTATAATAGGAAAGCTTTTGGGTTTACACATGACATTAAATATTAAATATAATGGATTGTATCTTTTGGTTAATAAAAAAATAAAGTATAATGTAATAAAGAAAGAAAGAGAGCGCGCGAGTTGAAAGAAAAAAATGAATTCGTGTTACAAAGTTTTAAATGGAACGTCAAAGCCAATCGTAAAGATCGAGGCTGACAGTAAGCGGCAGTATTTTATTTGCTTCAACGAGAGGGGAAGTTCACCTGAGCGCGAGTCAAAGGAGAGTGTGATAGAGTCGAATTACGTGTCGCAAATACGTCGCAGTGAATAAGGTAGAGGGTGCGGAGAGACGGGTAGAAATAATATAAAGTAAAGTAGAGGTAAATGTAGAGAGAAAGAATATCGTGTTGTGTGTTATATATGTATGGGTGAGGGGAAAATTTATGTTATTCTCGCGTCGAGTCACGCTGCCAAGTGTCGATTATCCATGGCGTGTACTTGAACGTAGATCAGTCGTGTAAAGGTACACCTACATCCCTCGTCGGCGTCGTCGTGCAACCTCTCAGGTGCACTTTAGCATCGGGTTACTGGGAAAATCTTTCTTTTGTCAAGTTTCATTATTAATGCACGCATTACACACCTTTCATTTATGCACTGCAAGCTTATAAATTATTTTGTCATACATAAATTAATTATCTGACTTATTCCAATGATAAGTAGAAGAGATTAATTTAATTAATTTTTTAAATGATTCAATTTTTTTTAATTTTCGCGCCATAAAATTTTTATAAGTCCAAAAATTAAATTTACCCCGCAATTTCTTTATGGATTTTACGAGGAATTTAAATAATTATTTGATCGTTAAAATTTTTTCTCCAAGTGTGAGGTTGTGTAATTTGACGGTACGAGATTGAAGTGGCTGAGCGATAAGGTCCATTGTTATTAGTACCGTTGTTTTTAACGATGAGCATAAAAATGCCAGCTGAGGATTGCGTGTGCAGTTTTGCGGTTACGTGCGTTGTCAGACATTTACCGTACTGTAAAATGCATACATTTAAATCCATACACATACATTTATCCATTTATACGTCCACCTTCAAACATATGTTTGAACACATATATATTTCGTCCAATACGATCGTAAATGTGCGCGCACCAACAGAATAGAAAAGTGTAAAAACTTGATCGATCGTTAATCCACCTTCTATTGTCCTCCATATTACGTTCCAACCACCTCTCGATAATTTTATATTCACAGCTTTTTGTCCTATTCATCGGAAATCTTTTGTCCGCGCGTAAAAAAGAGCAGAACAGAAAAGTTAAAATTCTAAAAAAATATAAATATATAGACATAAAAACTGCAATCAGCTACTTGTTTTAAAAAGAAGTAGATTGTCGTCTCATTGAAAAAAAAAACCGATAAAATGTGTATTTGACAGCAGTTTAAATTTCGTTCCATTAAAATTAATTAAACTTTACGTTATGTACTATTCTTATTTTAATCAAAGTAATGTCCAAGTTAAAAGGAAATTTACAAATCGACGTCATTGGGTTCGTGAATGCAGTGAAGCTAATTAAGCTGGTGTTATTGATGATGGTTATACGTCTCAATGTAATTACAAGTGCCTTTGGCAAACGTTTTCGTGCTCGAACAGCATGAATTCAAAAATAGTTTAAACTTGTTTAACTTAGATGTATCGAGTCGTAGTAGAAGTAGTTGCACACATAGTTAGTGCTTTGAATAATCAATGCGTTTACGTGACATCTGATATTTGCATTAAAACGACCTCGATACACTTTCCGCGAGACATCAAAGCGATACAACTGTATTCATTTATTCATAAACTTTATTTAATTATTTATCAAGTCTTTAATTTTGCCAACAGCCAATCCATAACTTTTAATTAATAACATTTTTTAATTCGTTGACTTGTTTTTGTTTCAGGTATGTACGATAAATAATCCATTCGCTGAATTGTTTTACTTGGGAGGAATTTTAAAATCGAGGTAAAGTATTTAATATATTATTCACTGTGTTAATAACTTTGTTGTATGAGTGAATTAGTAATTGAATTTTATTAAAGTCTATACAATCACCGCGAACTAATAGCTGTGTGTCGTGTGCTATATATCAAAGTCATACTTTATGTTATAACAATAGAAGCCAGTGTACATGCCACAGCAGTAGTTTGACGTTCAATTCCTTTAAGCAATAACATATTTGAGTCGTGCATGCAATTCATTGCGGCGTTAACTTGGCCCCATTCTTGCTGCATTGCGACGACAAATTTAACATGTTATTTTGTAATAAAAAATTAACCGATTCATCTATCAACGTAAATATCGTGTAGGTTATTTGTAGCTACACAGTAATGCCAAATAACATTTTATTAAATCATCGGATTTATTATATTAAATCGTTGAAAATCTGTCTCGCAAAGCTGGCAGAAGCAGCCCTTTAAGATTATCCAATCGGATTTCTTAGTATCACCGCAATTGCTTGAGGGGTTCGTCACCCGGAATGGCGTTGAGTCTATTGAGAATCAAACCAAGGTAGAGAAAGAGAGAGATAGAGGGAGAGGATCAGTGAGAGAGACGAAAGTTAAACTTGACTGTATGCTCGTCGATTATTATTATATACTAGCGTCGGGTTGGAAGCCTGTCTCGTTTACTCGATGCGGGATTATAACGCGCGAAGCCCCGCTCTCCCGCCATTCTGCATTGCAGTAGGTATACGTTTAAGCCGAATAAGCAAGACTGAGAGAGAGAGAGATAAAGAGAATGAGCGAGTAGTGAAGGCGTAGGTGCAGGGTAGAAGAGCAGGCGGTTCGTTATTGAATTTGTGCGTCGAGCGAACGAGCGAACGACGATATCGCCTTTCAATATCGCTTCATTTGGCTCACGTTCATTCGATTTGCGGCAATATCTGACTGCCTGTCCCAGAATAATCATTCCATCTCTATTCTTTATAATCATCTCTTGCTTTGACTCTTCCGCGCCTTCCTCTCCTCCTTTCATCCGTCACCCACCTCCTTTTCGCTCTTTCGCCGCTGCTGCTAATCCTTTTCAAATATTCAATTTAGAATTGAGTGAAAATTAATCGGATCGTTCATTTTACTTTATCACGAGTGAATTGACAGAATTCATTAATTTAAAAGCTTGCGACTGATTAAGCGGTTTTAAAGCATTTTAAATTTTATTATCATTTATTACTTTCATTTAATTTCAGTCGCTCATTCAAGTATATATGTTATTTAAATTATATCTTGAAAGATTTTTTATGTATCAATGATTACCAATTAATTTTTTTTTCTTTTTTTGTACTCTTGTGTAACAGTTTAAATTTTGTCTTACGTAATTTAATTATGACTTATATTAACAATTTGCATATAAATGTGAGTTGAAATGAAATTGTTGAAAATAAGAGCGTGTGAATGTATGTTGAAACATATATCACGTTTGTGATGTCGCTGATGACAACAGTCGGGGAAAAAATATAATAACGGTGGACGGGTGAAGTGAGTAAAAGAGAATAAAGGGGAATATATATATATATATAAATTGAAAGAGTTGTCGATGCGATACGAATCCCACGCAAACAGCTGGTTGTCGAACATGCGGATGGGCCCCACACACAGTTATTTGCCCCCTTTTTCGCGACCGTTGGCGGGCCACTTTCTCTCTGACATAGCCGTGATTTCACCAATCTGCTACTACTGGTACTCTCTCATGTTTACGAATCCTCACAATAATCGGAATCACGATTCCGAGAGTTTGTATCATACATCTACACAGACACACACACACATACACACGATATATCCATGTATATGTATGGCGACTGCTGTGTAGACATTTTGCACAGTAACTAGCTGACATGTACCGTACAACACGACAAGTTCGTCTGGGAAATTCGAGGAGTATATACGAATATATACGAGCGATGAGTTTGACCAGTGTGCCCTCTCGAGATCATCAAGTCATGATTTCTCGGGTCGACGATTAACCAACATCACAACTGCCGTTAATATTAACCGAGCCACCACTGTTTCATTACTTGTATAAACTACATATACGTATATACGTATACATATATCTTCCTATTTATTATAGAAAATAAACAATGATTATCGTGCAATTATCAAATTGCCGCATTATTTGTCCTCTTTAATATAATAAAATAAAATGAGCAAACATGCTAGTGATCATTAATCAATTTACGGTGCAATAAATAAATAGATATCTGAAGACAATGAGGAAATATATCAATAATTATTTAGTGTTTGTTCCATTTGACCTTTTCGAATTATTGCTGTCGATTGGTAATTGACGTATACAAGTTAACTTAGGTGATTATTTACCCGCGAGTTTGTATGTAAGTGAAAGAAAATAATTCCTGGGAGTCTTGAGAATGAAACTTGAACGACTAGAAGTGTGAGGTAGACGCGGTGAATGAGGTGTAAAGGGAAAGAGAGAAGGTTTTAAATAAATTTTAGCTGCATACAACGTGCCATTAATGTCATTATGCCGAAGCGATTGAGCGGAACGGAATTGGTCGTCGCGCTTTCACCGAATCAATCCTTCTCCCGGTGCGTATATCCTACATAATTATTTCAATCGTGTATTTATCTACCTTCTTACCGTACTGAACCTTCCTACCTACCTACCTACCTACCTAACTATATTATTTATTAATACCTACTTACTCCCATCAGTTATATATGCATATATATTAATAATGTGTACTCTCCTTTTGCGCTTTATTCGAGCGTAAATATATGCAACGAGCGGGTTACTGAGAGACTACTAAGTTAAATAACTTACGAGTCATTACGTTATCGTTGCAAGGAGATTATAACGACCGGATGTCATGTTGCGTCGAAAAACCAAAGTATCTTTTCATCGCAGGAAATACTTTTCACAGTAATAGAGTGTCTCTTTAGTATCACTTTGAATTATTACTATATTTATTTTTTATTATGCAACACATAAAAAATTAACAAGTATTAATTAAATTTCACTGACATTTTAAATTTATTTCATTCATTATTTTATAATATAAAAGCATGTTTATGAATTATGTATACAATGATTTTTGATAAACAAAAGTACAGTGATTGATGAATGAATTTTTAATCGAGTCTATAGACACAAATGGCTGCATAAAAAAAGATTTTTAAAACAAAGTTATCGATATAAATATTATTTAAAATTCCTTGGCTGTTTCGTTTACTTTTTAATCGCTAAATTTATAGCCGTCAGTTAAGTAGGTGAGACTTTATTCATGAATTATTTATCAACTAAATACGCAGCATGTTATTCAACAATACCGACCGCAAGTAATTATAACATTTATAATAATAACAACAATAATACCAGTCGTAATAATAGTGATAATAATGGCAGCTATAACAGCATACAAGCATATGGCTCTAGTTGAAGGTTTCACTAGACTTTATCAGTAACCATGTTAATGATTACGCTATATACCTGGTAGTTTGGCTGATATCCAGCGTCGGTGATGGTGTCGGTAGTGGAGGAGTCACTTAATCGCTTCGGCGACCGTGGGAATAGAAGCATGACCGTGGAACGAGTAAAATGGAAAGCGAAAGCCCGGCTAAAATCAATGTCTCTATCTAGCTTAAATAAATAAACCAACAAAGTAAACAAATAAATCACTTTGATAAAAAAAAAATGATAAAGAGAAGGGAAAAAGTTCAAGACAAATTGAATATGTAAGGAGATACGCACAGAATAAGGAGTTTGGCAATAAGTCTGGTGATAAACTTTCAAAAAGTTATCATCCAGCTGCTGGCTGTTTACTTTATTGCACTTAACTATAAAATAACCCTGTCTTTACTATGGTGTTATTGGCCTCATGTCGTCGTATTCGTTGTCTTGGCTTGTTGTCGAGAGACTTGAGTAGAACTCAGGAATATTGCGATCCGTCCGTACCGATAGGATAATATAGTATACACCTTAAGAGGTGAAGACGAAGAAGAAAAATAAGATGAAGAAAAAGACGAAGCAGCAACAACTCTTGTCTTAGGTAAGATCGATGACGTGGCGGGTACTCAAAGCCTTGTTACTTCTTTAGGATGAGATACCACACTCTCTAGCTACTGGAACTAACACTTGCGCCATAAATAAACTCTCTTCATGGATATGTCTTCGTAAATCAAGATTAACGCGGATTCGAATCATCGGCTTTTAATTAAGCATTCTATAGAGTACGCATGTTCAGAGTCAACAAGATAAATAACACGATCAAAGGAATTGTGTGATTTTTCAAGCGTTATGAAAAACAACTCTTTTTTTTACTTGTCACAAGTACTGTAATAGGAATTACTGTTGACTCATGGTAAAATAAAATCTTCAAACTCTTTTTCAATTAGACTACTTCTAAAGTTTTTATACTTTTTTTACATTGTAAATAAAAAATATAAAATCTGGATTTTTTTTAACCCGAAGCCAAAGAAGGAGCATTCTATCGCGGTGATACTTTTTTTATCCCTTCGCGACTTCTTTTTCACTACTGCTGCCACTACTTCAAAGTCCTTGAGTCAATGCTCTCAAGACGGGCTGAGCTTTTTGAGGGGCTCGCTTGTAGGTCCTGAGGCGTCAACATGACGTGGCCCCGGTAATAGGAAGTAAAGTCGAGAATATGCCATCGAGCTTTCAAAATAAAAACAAACAAAGGAAAATAGTCTACAAATATGCGAGAAGTTGGCAAATCTCTTAGACATCCACTTCAGTTCATGAGGGACCAACAGCATCGGAAACGCCACAAACTTGCAGAAAAAATTATTTAGTCACTTATAGCCATAAAATGTTCAAGTATATTAACGACAATTCTTGCCCTTATTTACTTGAATAAACAAAAAGTATCGGCGATGAAAATCAACGAGCCACATCCAATTATTTGTTTGCTCATCGATTCGCCTGCTTTAACCCTCTGAGCATAAATTTCACTCGGCGTATAAAAAATTCTTGGATATATTTCCCTCTTCCTTTTAGTGTTGTATATATATGTATATATTTTTTTTTCCCCAAACAACCCTGACATAATTCCTAGGGGTAAATATTCAGATTTACAATTGAGGGAGACTCTTGTAGGTATTGAAAAACTTTACACGCCCGAAGGACGGAGTTGGCAGTCAGAGTAGAGCTTATAAAAGTGAAGAGAGACCACCAGATAGACAGTGGGTAGAGAGCTGAGTGAGCAGCACAAAAGCAGAAGAGAGAAGAGTAGTAGACAGGGGTTATACTACATGTTTGCTTCTCTTCAAATACATTGGGTAGGATATATTCAGGCATCGAGAGGATGAACATACGATGAGAGTGAGTGAGCGAGTGCCGATACGCTCACTGGGGAGTTGCGTTGAGTTGAGTCGATTCGAGTCGAACCGAGTCGAGTGCGTAGCAGGGGTTGACCGGGTTCGACGTTTACGAGATATATGAAGGGTCATAAGAGGGTGCTGCAGAAAAGCTCACCGACCTGATTCTGTTTGGTCTTTGCTACGACAGGGAATTAGTTCCTCGTGATCGGTGGCGCAGCGGCCAACTACGCGAGAAATCGTCTGAGTATATGTATATAATACTATTCCACTGGTGAAGAGATTACACAGAGCTTGAAAGCAACCCAGCGCCAAGCACACTAACCCGCTAGGCCCTTATTCGGTTTACTTCTCTTCGTGTCGATACTATCCTAAACCCTACATACTTACATACATACATATGTACACATATACATACGTATTTATGTGAAAGAGGAGGTATTTGAGTGAGTTTCAATCAGGTTGGAACGCGTGTATCACAAACAGCTTTTGTTCATACACTACATTCAATTTGTCTACTTGATTAAATTACTGTGATAACTTTAACAGAGTTCTGAATATAGTACACACACTTCAATATTCCCTCTACACAGTACGATGATATACATCGGGTAATATACATATTATTCCAGCTTAGTTATTTTAAAAACCTATAACTATACCCACATTTCAATACATATCCATAGATATATATCTAAAAGTTTATAAGTTATGAGGACTTATGATTTTATAGTCTATAGTTAGCTAACGAGCTAAACTTGAGTCGTTTAATGCTACACCAACACTTTGGTTTAAAGTATACACATGGGTAGTGGTAATGATAATAATGATGGTGGTGAATGGGATGGTATAACTATATCGCTGGAAGGGAATTCATCGACCAGTGCCACTCGTTAAATTATAAAAAATATTTTATCGGTATACAACACCCTTGATCTTGACGAGGTTTACAGTTATTATCATAATACGGTGTAGATAAAGGATACTAGTTTAAACTAAGGATATAGAAGTCGTAAATGATAGTCACCCTGACGTATAATTTCTGGGCTTACATTAGTAGGTGTCTGCGTTTAGCCGTTGAAGAGAGGTCAAAGGAACGGTGTGCGGATATGACCAAGAGGTTGCCGTAAGGGCCTCGTCTACTCATGGATTATTAACCAGCTGCTATTCAGGTTACACACCCGAACTTGGCTCTTAACCAGCAGTTAATGGATTTGCAGTCAAGTTTCACTAGTCGTTGCACATACACATATACACACACATTGACAGAGTCACATTGTACATTGATATGATACATCCAGCAATTTGCCTCAAGATATCTTGTGTTTGTGTGTGAATATGTGCTCAGGCACTCCTCTCTTGCTCGCTTGCACTCAACGAGCTGATTTATCGAAGGAACGCCGCAATGATAAATTCTCCCGTCTATTTCACTTTTCCATTCCAATTCAATTACTGAGAATTTGCTCGTGCTGTTTATTTAATTTAACATTCGGGGTAGAGCCAGATATTTTCTCGAAAATTATATATTACTCATGGGTAAAGAGAGATACGTTTATTCGTTGTGCATACACATTTACCTATACATAACAAATACATACCGACATTTAATTTATGTGAGTGTAAATATGCCAGTTGGAATGAGTAACAGAATAAAATGTTTGTAATGCAATCAGACGAGTTATGAGCTTGCAAACGAGAGCTCTCGAGTTTGATGATACGAATACAACTACCGCATTACTACTACTACTGATGATATTTAAATACGTGTAGCAGCTATAATAACAACAATAATAATAATGATGATTATGATAATAATAACAGTAATGATACGTGTACGAGCGAGAAATGCGGTCACGCTCGAGTTTGATGTCATTGTCCACATCGTTGTGATTAGTGGATCCAGGTCACTCGCGTGGCTACAACAACACAATGCAATCGTTTCGCGTGTAAATTAATCTCTGCTCTTCGCCTACATCGTTTGTTAACATTATACACACAACACATTCATACATTTAGTAGAAGATGATTTCAATAACTCTTATGTCGTGTTGTTATGATAAGCCATTTTGCAAACAGCTATCATCGTTTCAATTAATTCTCCCTCTTTTTCTCTCTATCTCTATCTTTATATTTTTTTTTCTTTCTAACTGCTACTTCTACTTCTACTTTCCGACGTGTTAAAACGCGTGCGATAAGCCAAGTGTGCAGAGCACGATGGGAAGGTAGAGTAGAAGAAGGAAGAAAAGGATGAAAATCAAGAGGTAGAGGGCCTTCGGAACCCGCACTCATCCCATCACGCTCTCCGTATGCAAATTATCCAACACCTAGACCACTCGCCAGCGTTTCGTGTCTTATCTTCATCCCCCCACGGTAGGGCTTGCACGTTGAAATAAGATTGCGTGCAACACACCACCTTCTGTACACTCGAGCTACGTGCTGGCTCGTCAAGACTCTGGATCTAGTCTAGGTACTCTCTTTTATGTGCACTATACAGCTCTATATTAGTTAGTACATACAGAAAACCACGTAAGGTAGTCTTGCGTAATTTTCACCCGTCGGTTTTTACCCCCGGTCATCAGCAGACAGCTTCAGCTTTCTAGCTTGTGCTAGGTCATCCATCGTCCTAACCATCAACGATCAGACCACCATATCTACTTTCAGTCTTACAACAACAATGAACGTTTAAGCAAGTCACTCTGCCATCAGTGAGAAGCTCTCTCTCTTGTTTTTTTCCTTCTTTTTCGCTCACCCTTGAGCTTAACAGTCATTTTTCATTTTTATCGCTGCTTGATAAAATTACCCATCAATTAAAGCCGAAAGATATCCCACAAGCTAATTACCACGAGCAACTCTGCTATCCACGATGCTATAAAAACCTTTCTTATCATTTTTCATCTCTAAGTATGTGCTGTTAACTTTTTTATCAGCGTTAGTTCTCCAAAGGTAGAATTTGCCGGAGAAAAAAAAATAAAATAAAAAAAAATAATGCAAAGAAATCAAGTCAGTAGAATAGAGTTATCGTGAGTCTATTCAACAATTCACGAGAAGCACGATTGCCCTGAGATCTTTGATCTCAGTTGTCTCGCGAATCGAGTTTTCCGGGGTGTCTTATTCAATTTGGAAACTCGTTAAGGCATTTGCGGTTGGGGGTTTACGAACCGACCCGCTGCCTCGTTATCCCGTAATCCTGCTGCAAACACTTGGCCTTTTAGGGCTTGAAACTAACTCGCGGGACCCAATCTTCCTTCTTTACTCTTTCTCTTTTATATACACTGCTGCTACTACTACTACTACTACTACTACTATTCTGGTGCTACCACCACAACCACTTTCTTCAGTTCTCTTCTCTTCTACCTACTAAACTCTAGGTCTCTTTCACTCACTACCATCCTACCGAATAACCCGCTGGCGTGGTAGCTCGTAATGCTCGACCACTTGGTTCGCTGTAAATTGCCTGAAAGTTTAAACTCCATAGCGTAAGGAATCGATAACTCTTTACGCCCTTTTATTTCATTCTCTACTAAACCCTCGGTAGTACACACCACCTTATCCTTAAAATAGCTCTCGCTTTGCCAATATATATATTTCACTTCTGCCGAACAGTTTCTCTTGGGTTTTCATGGGTCAGAATTGCTCACCGAGCTTTATATATATGTATATATATTATTTCACCGTCGAATAAAACGGGATATAAATGATACAAACAAAGAGGAAGAATTAAGTTCACGAATGAAGAAAAGCAATCAGCGTTTAAATTCCATCATCATTATGTATACGAATATATATATATATATACATGTAGTTGTTGATTGCTGAGGAGAGGGTAAGCTGATAATTGCACAAGGGCTTTTAATTAACAAAAGTACAATAGCTGATGGATAGGTACTGATGCTGATGGTACTCGTCGACACACCGTCCAATCTATTGGGGTTGTACTATATAGCCATTGTTCGCGCGTCTGAATTTGTTTTATCTTGAAAGAATAAGAAGGAAAGTAAAAGAGACACGAGCTGCCGTTTATTCGGTTCATTCTCACTTGGCTCGATTATTTAACGTAATTATCCTCCGTTTCGCGAGAGCCTGCCGGTTTCTTCTTACTCCCCTTCTCTGTTACTCTATCCACTACACTTAATGCCTGGCGGCAAGAAAAAGAACAAGATTAACAGCAGCAGCAGCATGAAAATGAGTGAGACAGAGTTTTAGCAAGAAAGCTCCTTTGTTCGTCGCTTCGAAGCCGGAGAGTCGTATCGATTTGTGAATAGAGGACAACGCTCCGCTACGTGTTTATCCCATTTTAATACAATGAGATACGGACCACCGAAGTTCTGATGGCTGGTTACTCCAATGGGGTTGGCGCCCATTCCACATTCTCGCTTCTTGTTCCAAACATCAAAGTTTGTTAATTATTATTATCGTCGTCAAAGATTTAATTTCGATGAATTGCAGAAGAGGGAAAAGACAGCGGTGGTGACTTGTTTAAATATTTTATCTGCTTAATAGAGTTCTTCGATGATTAAACGACTACTACGAAAACTACCGGCTGTACATGATAACGACGTTGACGTCAACGACGAAGAAGAGAAGGATAAAAAGGACATAGACGGTGGTATTTTAAATCAATTCTCATTGCAATTTGTCAATCTGCAATTGTCGAATGTCATGAAAGCATACTTTTGTATTCACCAGGGAGTTGTATTGGGTTTACGATGAGATCGATAGCTCTCGATGGCAATTGGGAACCCGAATGCTACTGCCGGAAGCATGCAAATGGCTATCACGGGAATCGAGGGCAGTTTGTGTGTCTCAGTCTCGTCACTACTACTACTATTACTATTACTAAGGCTACTATTACTATTACTGATAGAATGCTACTATTCTACTACCAATGATCGACATTGGAGTATCTCCGGTCAACCCCTACATGCAGACTGGTAATAGTATCCGGGTCGGATGTAACTTGCTAGCAGATTTCGGGTTGTTCGAAGGGCGTTTGCTGAGGACTATAGGAAATCCCGCTGCGCTATACACGACACACACTGGGGAATTGTTGGCAAGACGTAAAGCCAGACGGAAAGATTAAGTAAACAAGTAACAATAATAACCAGTCGAACGAGAAGGAGATCGTGACTTATTTCATTGGGGTGTCAAAGCTGACCAAGTGGATTTTATTGGCCCAAATGGAATCATGGAGGATTAATTATCGCCGGAGTTGAGTGCGAGTGACCGCGAACATCCATTAACTCTGGCAATGCTATTTATCAACCTGCTACTTCTACATCACGCAGAGACTGACCGAGCTTTTTTCACCTTCATTAAGGGGTTTGACGTCCAACAACTTAATCGTCTGTTATTCCTCTCTCCACTCTTAATGTATTTTTTTAATCTGCCGTACACTTTTTTCTGCACTAGCTTAACATTCAGATACAATCAACAAAATTATTGTTAGGCAAACATGAAAAAAAAATAATAATATTTTTTGACTGGACATAAATATAATAAATAATATAATAATAGGGGAGATTGTTAATGCGGCTTGGAAATTATTTTTGTTCCTCAATGAATCATCACCTGGCTGCTGTTTGTCGTGCTAATACCAGCTCACGTTTTGCTACTTGATACGTGTGTGTGTGTGTATGTGTGTGTGTGTGTGTTTGTATTTTTTGTTTCAAGCCACTGCGTCGAATCCGATAAAAAATATCACGCTGAGAAATCGGGATGAGAAGAGGGTAGTGGAGTGGGTGAGGAGGGACGTAATCGTCTTGGTATGAAGAAGGGCGAGCGACCCTTTGGTAAACAGGGCGCGCGCTTATCTCGCGTGGCTCGAGGGAAACACCCTGCTACCCTTCTCTTAAAAAGTATACTCGTAATAGTCGTGGTAGTAGCAGACGTAGTAGTAGCAGCCGAGAACCACGTCGATAAAATCCCATCGCAAGCTCGAATGCCTGTTTTCATCGCCGTCTTTGTCCTCATACTTTTTCTTGGTATATACGTCGCATTAGATGCCTGCTTATTTGTGTGTGTATATAAAAACTACCCACTTTTATTTTCAGTTTAAATTTCATCTAATACAACGAGCGGTATATAGAGACAGTAGAAGTGTTACTTTAAATAAAATGCTGAGTCAGCAAACACACAAGATTTTTATGAGATTTTAAAAGTCTGAAATACGAGAGTTGACTTTTATGAAATTGAATATCAGTGAAATTGCCACCTTGATAACAGCATACTTCATACCATACCCTTCAGAGCTATAATTTTTCGGCAGAAAAAAATAAAAATGATAATAATATAAAGGAATAAACTTACAAAAAAAATAAAAGCTACGAGCGATGCTTGTTGTTTCTCGTTTTCTCAAATGATTTGGTGTAAAATGTCGAGACTCAATTGTGCTTTTCAAGAAATATCCTGAGGGAGCTTTTTTTCGTCGTAAGCTGCACTGAGAACCACCCAAGGCTAGACTAAAGTTTGAGAAAACGACAAGTATTGGCTGCACGTCGAGTTACCGCTACAGACCATATACGGCGACTCAGCTGAACGTGGGTGTACGTAGGAATAAAAGTAAAAAATTGAAAAGGAAAAAAAAATTGGTGTGCAGAACCCTCGCAGCCAACCCAGTCGGCATTTCAGTAAAGCCGAGTATTTTCGTGCTCCTTTATCATTGACGTGGCCCGCTCGCGCACTCTATTCTATACACTCATCTCTCTTACTCTATTTTTCCCTGTCCCCGTCCTCTGCATCCTGCATCGCCTGCTCACCTCTATTATATCGAACGAGGATACTACGTGCTTCACCGGGCGTTTTCCACCCGTATAGCAATGCCGCTGTTTCCCTTTATCGCGACTCGACAACCGTAATTCCAATCGTGCTTGACTCAGCTTATGCACAACCGCACACACCTCGCGTGAAACTCCCGCAAAATTCATAAAGCCAACGCCCGCCAACAATACACCAGAGCAATATATAACACCATTATTATTATCATTCCCATTATTATTATTATTGTTATTATTATTTTATTTTTTTTTATTATTTAATCTTTTCTACGGTCTCTCGCGTCCCGGTTTGAATCACAATATTGTCTGATCTTTATCCTTCCATCCAACAAACCCCTTTCCTCTTTTCTACGAACATCAAAACTCTTTTTACTTCTCTCTACACACATCAGTTCCAGCGGCAGAAGGGGTAGTAACTCTTTCAATTTTTCTTGCCTTCAATTTTTCTTGTCTTTTTCAACTACTCAGTTTGCCACGACTTTGTCGTCACTTTTCTCTCCCCGCGCCACTCTCCTACCTTATTCAACCAGCAAACACATTTCTCTTTTCCAGCTTCAACTTTCTCGCTCTCTCTCTCATCCCTTTGCTGTTTTCTTTACCGCACCAGTCGACTGAGACTTGGTCTCAACTGCGACAAAATCGTGCCAGCTCACTTTGGCTCGCTTCGCCACCCTTGTCTTATCTCCAACTCCTTCGCCACCTTCGTCTCGTTCCTTCATAGCATTACCCCGACATTCACTCTTATTCACTCTCTCTCAACTTGCCTGGTAATCAATAACTTCTTGCCGTGGCGTCACCATCCCCTCGTCTGCCACCTCTACCTCCTTACACTCTAATACCACTATACTCAACTCAACTTAACTCAACTCCTGTTGCCACTGACGCCATCGTCTTTGCTATCCGTCTCGATTCTCCTGCTCCCTCAACAATGTCGTCGTTTACGAACATCAAGACGACGAAGAAGAAGAAGAAGAAGAAGACGAAGATGATGACGAAGACGACATCGTGAGCTGAGACCACCGTCACCCCACACTCTTGTCGTCTTTCTCAACATCTCTCTCGTATTCTCGTCTAACTAACTAACTAACTCACTCACTCTCTCCTTGCCTCGGTTTTCTTACTCTTGGGCGTGTTACCTCGTAAAAACAATGAGGGTGGCCGACGTGGAGAAGACGATCGAAGATCAACTTTGTCCCTAGTGAAATTGCCCGATCGACGTAGTGGTTGGGCTTCAAGAACCCGGTTACGACACTCAAGGGATACGATGATGTGATGCGACGGGGATTTTTCAACGCTAAATTAACTTTCTTATGTCTATTCATCACTCTTACTTATACACATTATACGTACTCTCTTTGTCTTGCTACACAACTAACATCCACGTTAGCATGTTTATGTACATGATCCATTAGGGTTATATACTTTGTTACCGAAATTTTATTACTTACTTATCCGGTTCATTTTATCGTCAATCATTATTTATATTCAATTAAATTATTTGAATAGACATATCGAAGCAACTTTTGTTGGCAAGTAAAAAGAAAGAGAGGGAGAGAGAGAGAGAAAGCAAACAAGAGAGTATGGTTGTTGAGTTGGGAACAAAAAAGAATAAAAAAAAGTTAGCCAAGTAGATTCCAGAAAAGGGCCGTCGACCCTCGACTAGTTGTTACTGCGATAGCTGAGAGAGCAAAAAAAAGCTCCGAGAGACAGGATGAAGATGAAGAGCATTCGGGGGTGGTTAAAACTTTGTCTCCCGTTCCAAGACTATCTATGTGTATTCTTCTCGAGGATTCACTATTCCCTATTCTTAAAGCGCCGGAGTATGAGAAAAGGTTTTTCCAAAGGCCACTGGATACGAAAATACAACACCCTTGTGACGTGTCTCTGTGGCAAAGTGATTCAGACCTTTTCTCAGCTTTATCCTCCAGTAAACCCCTTCTCTTAAACTTCCACCTTCATACCACTCTATATATTCACCACCAACCTATACTGCATCTATCTCTGTCTACCGATTCGATGTCCACTTTGGGTGTATTTTACGTTTCAACTTTTATAATTTTTCATTCAACTGTCAAATAATATTTTTGTTGAATTTATTTATATATTGTTATATAGGCACAGAGTTATTATTATACTCAGTATATAATGCACGTACTCAAAAGTTATTTATCATCCCTCGTAATACAAATAATATATTTGATTGCATTTAAACTGACAATTTAATAATAAACTAATAATTTCAGCTTTATCGTTCATCCGTTTTATATTTACGAGTACACGTGTTCATATAAATGTATTTACACGTACGCGTTATTTACAACAGTGTAAATTTATTCGCACATGTAAATAGAATAACATTTGATCGTAAGTGCATGCACCGTTAATTTATTAGTTTCTCCATCTGTTTGATGGACGTTTTAGTTTCCTCTCTCTCTCCTCTTTCTCTTTTTCTCCCCCGCGCTTCCCCTGTTACATTTTTGCTGTATTATTTATATAAATGTGAGTATAGCTTGTAGAGTTCATCAATCTGTACATCATTCTACATTTTTTACGGTTGGCTAGCCGCGCTAATTTATCGTGAGCAGAGCACAGTGATCGGTCATGCGTCGTGGCTATACGTTACATCCTTTATCGACAGATATATAATGGAATTTCAATTAGTTCAATACTCTACAACCAATTCAACGCTATTAGTAAATAAATACAGACATACATATATGCATGCATGCATATATACATAAATAAATATGTATTTATATATATATATATATATATATATATATATATATATATATATATATATATATATATATATATTCTTCATGTCACACGATACAGACAGATGAATTGAATTTTTCAACAACACAATATTCAATCCAACTCGTGCAAAATAAATGATTTAATTTATTATATAGCCGATGAGTTTCTCTGTGTGCATCATTGAAATTCAATAGTGCATTTATTTCTCTAAAATCGCAAACTCGCTTCTGAATTAAACTAAATAGAATAATACAAAAAAAAAAAAAAAAGGCATTAATAAAACGCCGACAATAATAAAAAATAATAATCGAAAAAACATCAGTATCCGTAAAAAAAGTATTTCATTGAAAAAAAAAAATTAATTCTCTTCTCATTTTATTTGATAAAAAAACTACCCGCTATTGTGGGCTTATACTTGTAGAGTTAAACTGAAAATTTGTTAAAAATTCTCCGACGTTTTTAGCCAACCGCAAAACCCAATAGAAGATTTGTGAGACTGCTCATTGCAGCGTAAAAACTATCAAGTGAGTTTCATTTCCACTACAAAAGCCAAGAGAAACGAGGCGGCGAACAGGGGAGAGTAAGTAACGCGGGTGGAATTGTAACGGTGGCGATAGGGAAAGAGAGTAGTCCGCCGGGTTAACCTACTTCTATCTCAATGATCGATAGAACAATGTACGTGCACCGTCGGAGTACACAGCCACTTTATTTTTCTTTCAAGGTTTTACCGTTGCCTCTCCACCCCCATCATTTCCTCCCTTAACCTCTTCGTGCTTCTTACCCTCGAACTATTTATTCGCCTTATTACCATTATCATTGTTGTTATTATCAATAACGTAACGTTTTGTATATCACTCTTTATTCCACCTATCTTCTATCAATATTTGTCTTGCCCTCAATGCCTTATTCATAGTCGTCTTTTATGATTCTCTCACTATACATCATTTTCAATGCAGAATCGATCCACTTCTATATACTTATTCTCTTTTATACTTTTATATTATTTATATCATTATATAGAACTCAATTGCAACTGCATTTACTATAGATGTACCTTGATCATTTATATTCTTATATAAATGTATATCTATGTTTTATACAACACAATGCGCTAAAGACCGTTTGCCGCGTGAATTGCTCACATTGTTAACGGGTGTTAACAACTAAATGAAATAATCGTTTTTATGATGTGTATATATTCACTGAAGAGTATTTTCTACTTCATATATATATATATGCATGCACATAACCGTGTTTGCTTCTTTTTAATTTTCTGGTCTTGTCTTTTATTTCATATTATGCGCTGCTGGCAATGGCCATTGAAAATCATGGCGCAGAAATAGTCACAAAAGCAAAGTGCCATACGCGAGTTTTACGAGAAGGGAAAACGTCGCATTGGCTGGTATGCGCTGCAAGAACTACCGGGATAACAGTGAAAATTGTAGATGGTACTGGTGTTTTAGGAGGTCGAAGAGCTGTTGTATATTTCAGTTAGTATTGCAGTCGAAAAGAGCAATTTCAACGTCACGTATCGTAACAAAACATATCAATAACGCAGCAATAATAACGCGAGGGCAACATTGTTTTTGTTTACTCCAACATTTATACTCTCGACTGCTATTTCGTATGGAAAATTTCTTCTAGTGAGTCATTTCTTTACAACCTGGCATTGCCATTATCATTATTCTCATTCTCATTGTTATCATCCTATCACTTGTTATTTTCACTTCACCAGGTCTCTAGTTTTTCAAGTTTTTAATACTCGGTTTTTTGGTGTTAATGTTGAACGTTTTGAAAGTTTGTACTACAGATGTAGCTATAGTCAGCATGCACTTAATGTAGATTAATTTTTTTCTCTCTTGAGCCTTATGAGAGAGTGGATTATCTCTGGGAAGGATAATTATTTTCTCTTGAAGAACGTAATATAAGTTAATTACATTGTTATGAGAATTACTGGGAGTGTTGAAAATAAATGTTAAAGTTGTTAGGCTTAATGTAATGAGAGAAAATGATTAAAAAAAAAAATTAAGAATATTGTGATAGTAAAGAGAAAAGAGAGTATAAGTTGTTATAATGTTTGATTTTGAAATAGTAGAACATTGAATGAGAAATAAATAGATTACGACAACGCTAGTGGAGACTTATGGGAGTAAAATTTAGTGCAAATCGTAAAGAGGCGAGCTGCCAAAAGACCCGGCACCTTTTCTGAGCTTATTTATGAGCATAGTCACAATCTGGGAAAGGGAAAGACCATTCGAAAAGTAGTATTATTCCAGTTGAAAAGTTTAGCTCTTAAAAATAAGAATTGTGTGTAATATGATCGATCATGAAAACTAAAACATCTACTGCTACAACTACTAGTATAGGTACTATTATACATATACTTATCGTATTTATTTATGTGCGCGTGGCACGCTTTGCTAACGCAAACATACTATTTCCTGTTTTCGTAATATTCACCGAAGCGACCCATTAAATGGATTTCCTCCCTTTACTAACTTTTGTGGATTACTTCAAAGTGGGGAAAACTCGACTCAATGTTCCTCTCTCTCTCTATCTCTCTGGGTCTCTTTTTCTCCCTCGTTTTGGTTTACTATAACTGTAACTCGATTTCTGTGTACGAGTTTGCTGTTGTTGTTGTCGTCATGGGGAATGCTTGATCCTCTTTCCGCGATCAAGAAAACGTACAACCACCGCGAAAGCAATATTTGAAAAAACTTTTGTACTCTTCCACTCGCTATGTGTAAGCACTCGCGTTTTTTATTCGTTTATTTTTTTTTCTTTTTTCATATAAAAACATTTTTACACAAAGTACAATTTTTTTATTTATTTATTTATTTTTCTTTTTTTTTTGTTTTGTATTTTTGTTTCCAATCTATAAACCACAGTAGAGTTTTACAGACCTTCAATTTTTTTTTTAACACTCAAACAATTTCTCTATAAAGGCTATTTATTTTTATAAAGTGATCAAAAGTGCAAAGCAATTTTTTTTCTGCTCGATTTTATTTTTAACAGATGAATATTCTAACTGTTGGTAAAGTAGAAAAAGAAAAAATAAATAAATTGTAAAATTTTTTTTATTTGCTTTGAACGTTACAAATAAAATTGAATGTAAACTCCATTAATCAAATAAACGCATTCATATGACTAGCATACATTGTCGCAGCTGAAAATAATAAACTGGCTTACGTTTCTCATGAGAGACTAAATCTGAAGATTAATAACCTGAGATTGCTAACGAACCGCAAAATAGTCTCGTCGACTTTCCACGATGTCCCAGTTGGCCCGCCGTATCTCTGTAGTATTTTCTCAAGCGTATCGCCGGTCACGTATGGCCTCACCACTACGACAAAACCCCCGCGACCAGCACATTCACAGTCGTAATACACCTCAACCCAGTGTCCAGCCTCAGTTTCTCTACATTTGTCCCGCGAATTACTGCATTTCGTTATACAGGGACGCGAAATAGCCCTCTATATTCATTTAATCTACTTCGTTATCCTTCTTACTCTCCTTCAGCATAAACGGGCAGTCACGAGACAGAGAAGAGCAATGAGTATAAAAGGAGTTATAATGCTAAAGCATTTAGATACCGATCATGCCACGCCGTCGTAATAGACTACGTGTATCATCATTTTGATTCCTAACAGCCTCATAAAAGGAATCGCTTGCTGCTACAACACGAATAATAAACCGTCTCTATAAAATATCCAGCTGTATATATTTCTCTTTTTCTCCCTCACACACCAGTGTGTACTGCATAAAATATGTGTATATAATGGCACATAGTAGTAGTGAGCTGACTAAAAAGAGCGGTAATGGCTCGTACCGCTGATTCATCGACTCTGCCTCGTGTACCGGAATTTCTCTTTTTCCTTGTTCCACTTCCGGTCGTTAATTTTCCTGTCGCGGTCCATTATAACCAAGTCAGTAGCCAACTATCAATACCACCAATAATTTTTCTCTTTTTAACATCGGCATATTTTATTTCCTTGACATTTCAATTTTTTACTCTTTGCTTCCATTATATTTTTTTTTATTACAACAATTTATTTTTTTGCTTCTACGAGTTTTTACCTTAACAAACATGATGTTACATTTGGTTTGACCTTTAGCTAATTGTCTTAGTGATTATTTTATACCCCGATAATTTTATTAAACGAAATTAGTCCGATCTCTCTGATGCCTCAATTACCGAGTTCACATCGAAATAAGCAAGTAAATAAAACGTCTATATACAATAATATATATACATGTACACACATATATAAAGTTTATGCAAGAAAACCAATCGCTTTCTCATGCGATTTCTCATCGCGTCTCGCGGCGCTTTCTATATGCCCTCAAGTTAAATCCATCATGTGACTTATTGTATTAAGTTAAAAGTTTAACGTGTATGAACTATCATGATTATTATTATTACCAACATCAGTATGAAAAACAACTAATACACGCTCATACATACGTAAGTGGCTTTTCTGTAGCTCACAAATCCATCTCTTCAATTACATAAATTATCCGCACAAATACATTGTATGGCAATTATATCAGCTGTATGTATGCATGTATATGCTCGCGTCGATAAAGCAAAACCTGTCAGTTATAGTTACGCAAATTCATTCGTTATTGGAATAAGTGAGAGGTGCTGGCTGGCAGTTCTGCATGTACCTTTGTATACAGACATAACAGAGTTTATAAGCCAAACAGCAACAGCAGTATTAACAGCATTAACGGCAGTCAACAGCTCCCACAGTAGATTTTGCATTACACAAATTGGGAGAAATCAAGTTCTTTGTAAATCATCAAACGTTTTAATGGGATATAAATCTAACAAGTGGCTTATAAGATAGCATAGTATATATGAACATATATATATTTATATTCAAGTGGTAGTAGAGATTTAGATCTCTCGAGATTTCTCTGCGGTCATGCGAGTCGACCAGATCGGTGCACGATTGCACTGTCGATGCACGACACAAATTGCCACGAACCATTTAAATGAATACTACACATTTAACAGCCATTCTAAAATACCTTATTAAGGCTTTACATACATAATGAGAATCATTATTAACATTTTAAAATAAAGCATTAAAAAAAAAGTAGGCAGTATAATTAAATTTATGTGTTAAATATGATTAAAAAATTTTTTAATCTCGGATGTTAAGGGACTCCTTGGTTATAAAACCTTCCTCCCTTGGCATAAAGTATAACAACGTCGACGACGACATAAATGAGTAGCAAAGCTTCTTTAAACGAGAAGCTAAGTACACACAGTAGGGACATATCCTCCTTACTGCGTGTGCGGTCGGCCAGAAGCCAATTAACTGTAACCTACGGGATCTACTTGCCAAGTCAGGCTTACCGACGTAATTCTCCGAGAAGCCCCGACGTCATGGGGGTCGAGGAACGACGAACGAGTGCGTCCAAGCAACCCCCGAGACAAGAAGAACCGTTCTGAAGAGATGCAAGCAAGCAACCAAGCAAGGGAAAACCCGACGTCGAGACACCGAGAGAGCTACTGAATCTACCGCGATCCGCCAAGTGGGTAAGCCCACCTGCGACGGAGCTCTATGTCACTCTTTTATACCCACCCACCCTTAGTTCACTGCTACCACCGACGTCCCCTTTATTTCGCTTACAGCTTTACCATAAACTCACGGAGATTTCCATAAAATGGCAATCTTACGAGTACACTCAGGCGTATAGCTCACGTTTATAAAAATCTACTCGTGAATAAAAATGAAACAGTTGGTTTTATTCAAATGGGAACAAAAAATTTATGAAAATAAAAAAGGTTCAAGAGAAATGAGTAAAAACACTCAAGATGACAAAAAGGGAAATTTAAAGAGCGTGAATATATAACAAAAAAAAAAAAAAAAAAGAAAGAGTAAAATACGATTGCTTCCTATTGAGTCTCGTGGTGTGCCAGTGGTAAACAATCCACCAGTACCATCGCTGTTGGTGCTGCTGTGAAATGTAAAAAAGCGATACAACGTTTGCAAAAGAAGGAATACTTTGCTCTACAGTACCAGAGCCCGTTAAGCCGGATTATGGTCTACCGCAAAGTGCCGGGTGCTCGATAGGGCGCGACGAGTCGATGGTGCATAATCACAGTTCCACAAAGTTGGCTCTCATCTGCTCAGCAATGCTCTTTGGGTCCATTAGCAATTGAAAGTTCCGTAGGAAACATTAGTTACTTGATGCTGATGTCGATGCTGATGATATTGATGTTGATGTTGCTCTTCAGTTACACCCCACTGAGTGATGTAAATTAATGCTAGAAAATTTAAGACGAGTTTAATCCTTTTAAAATATAATTGATTTGCTAGTTTATTTTGTGGTTAAACAGAATAATAAGTAAACAGCTACGAGTATTTTTATTTAAATAAATATATTTTTGTTATAGTATTTTAATCGCATCGTATGCTTTGTACCGTATACTGTATTGTTGTTTCACGGGCGAATAATAATATAAACTCCACAATACAATAATAGTAAAGAACAGAAAAGAAAGCGGTCATAGGCATTCATCGAATATCCTGCAGCCACCGCAATACTTTTGCTCAAGTAAATAACCGAGAGACTGAGTAAATGACAAACTCTTTAATGGATGTCGTAAAACAAAAGTCACTCTGGCACGTTTCTTGCTTATACTCGGTCGCGTGCTTTTATAGACCGTGAACGATGACGAGTCAACCTAGATGGATTTCTTCCCGGAAATGCGTTCTCAGGCGAGATGTCGCTAATTAAATTACCATGACGTTAATATTGCACCGGGGTACGAAATTGTGTGTTGAATTAAAATAACCGATCGACAAGAAAAAGTTAAAAATTCCATTGAAACAAATTAAATTTTTTTCCAACGTCATTTCACACGTCTGGATGTTAATTTAATTATAGTATTAATAACTCAGCCACTTAAATATTTACATATTTCCGCGGGATAAATTTTAAAATAATATTTACCAAAGCATAAAGATATCAAGATAAATGTTTGACTAATACATTTAATTATTAACACATTCCTATTAGCTATTTTTTTAAAGGTCAAGTCACGTCACGTCATAACAACATTTTAGTTAGCACAAACTAGTCATTTGGGATTCAGTATTGTGGCTGTATAGTAGTAGAAGTGGTTATAGTGGAGCTCAAGAACAACTCATAAGAGATCTCATTCTACGGCCAAGTTCAAGAGCCCTTGTCGTCGTTACTCACAATTCTCTCTCTGTAGTAAGCAACCACATTATGTATTATATGTACCGGCTTAAGTACATGACAGCGAGATAGATGTATAGATATATAGATAGATAGACAGTGAGTAGAGTGAGTAGAGTGCGAGACAAGGGAAATATGTACGTCGAGTTTAACGTCGGTGGTCATGGTCCAAGTGGCCTACCTGCCTGCCAGCCAGCTAGCCAACTTAAGTAAAGAGAGTCTCGTGTTGTGTTGATGATGCTATATGCCACATAGCAATACCGCAAGTGAATAAGCTACAGCTATAACTAAAGCTGGAGGCTTCAAGGAGAGGTACCTATATACCGACAGCAAAAGGGAGTGTATATAATAATAATAATGATAAAGATAATAATAATAATAGGAATACGAATGGCAGAAAGTAGAGAGACACAAGTAGAGGCCAAAGCAGAGTAGCGTAAGGTCGAGAGCTTGCTTCGCGGCCATTATGCACCAACAATAGTCTCATTGTCCACCGTTCGCGATGTGACATGCCCAAGAGCCCGGCAAGAGGAGCCATCTCAGATGGTATCACGCGATAATATTGTTCTGTTCCTATTATTCACCCGTTCTTCTCTTCCTCGATATACTACTCTATCTTTCTTTTTACCTCGAGTCGCCCTCTTACTCTTACTCTTGCTTTAGCTTTTGCTTCTGCTCTTGTTCAAACTCATTCCTCACACTCCTATGTATACAGCATTCGTCGTCGCTTATAGATCTCGTTATATCGTTCCCGTTTTTCGTTATTGTCGCAGTCTCTCCTTGCACCCCTCTTCGCCAACGGATTACACAATATCCCAGTGCCAACAAAAAAATTAAAGCTTAAATAAACACAGGAGAGGAGAAGAAAAAAAATAATTAAAAACAAATTTACGAGTACAAAGAGTGTCGAAGAGTTTATTTTAATAAAAGCTTTCTTTACTTAACTCATATTATAAATCGAGTGTTTGCTTTAGTGATATTTATTCTACACGGAAAAAAATAATCGGTAGCGGCTACCGATTGGCGATCGGTAGCCGCTACCGATTTTTTTTCGGTAGACGCTACCGATTATTTCGGTAGCTGTTACCGAAATAATCGGTAGCGTCTACCGAAAAATAATCGGTAGCTGGTACCGATTTTAATCGGTAGCTGCTACCGATTTTGATCGGTACCAGCTACCGATTATTTCGGTAGCGGGTACCGATTATTTCGGTAGCAGTTACCGATTGTTTCGGTAACTGTTACCGAAATAATCGGTAGCGTCTACCGAAAAAAAATCGGTAACCGCTACCGAAATAATCGGTAGCTACAACCGATTATTTCGGTTCTACTGAACAGTTTCAGAAAAATTCTTTTTTACATTTAATTACTATAAATCTGATATATTTGTGCATTTTTGACCCTGCGTATGACACCTGGGGCAATATGAACCAGCTGAATATTACGAAAAAATTATTTTTTTATATTTTTATCGTCAACTTAAAAATAAATCAATATATTTCCGCATTTTTGACCCTACGTATGCCACCTGGGGCAAAATGGACCAGCTGAAAATTACGACATCTATCGAGTGATAGTCGGAGCAGGCAGTACTAACGGAAGCAACTGCGTGCAAAATATTTAAATAGTAAAAAAAATTTTTTTACCTGTAATTCGACACCTGTAATTGGAAAAATTTAATTCATTTTTAACGCCGCTCTTTTTACAATTTCTCCATGCGGTGTTAAAATGAAATAATACCGGTGTAAGAGGCTTAATTCGGCGGTGTTAAATCAATGTAAATGCAGAGCTATACCGGTGTAAAAATGGAGTAAACTGCGTCCGCACATAGTATTAACTTTGAAAATTTTATCAAATATAAAAAAAGTTTACACACACACGTTGACACACACACATACACACACTTTCGGACCCACACACACATTCGCACACACTCGGACGCACAAGCACACGTACGTGCACACACACGGACGCACATACACTGATACTGAAAAAATCGGTAACTACTACCGAAATAATCGGTAACTGCTACCGATTTTTTCGGTAGCGGTTACCGAAAATTAATCGGTAGACGCTACCGATTATTTCGGTAACAGTTACCGAAATAATCGGTAGCGTCTACCGAAAAAAAATCGGTAACTGCTACCGATTTTTTCGGTAGCGGTTACCGAAAATTAATCGGTAGCCGCTACCGATTATTTCGGTTACTGTTACCGAAATAATCGGTAGCGTCTACCGAAAAATAATCGGTAGCGGCTACCGATCGCCAATCGGTAGACGCTACCGATTATTTTTTTCCGTGTATGCATTAGATAAAATTTTATTTTATTTTATATTCTGGCATATCTGCCCTGAAATTGCGGGCGATTATCCCACGGCCATAGACTCGCGATCGATCGGCAAACACGCTCGCATTCCTGTCTCGCCTAGCTCCTTTCGCCTCTGTATACTTTCCTGCACTCTAACCAGCCACTACTAGTTTATATACTAGGATAGAGACCCATGAGTCATTAGCCGCGGTGAAAATCCGTTACGTTTGGAGTCTACCGGGATCGTCGTACGTTCACCCGCGGTGCATGGGACACGACAAAACTTGTGAGTCTGTGAGACTAAATCATTCTGCTGCAAGCCAATGGAAAGTCTAATGGAAAATTTAATAAAACACAAATTCAATACAAGTTGTGCGAGTTTAGAGTTTGAAGATTTCTTCTTGGAGGAAGAAAGATTGTTCATGTCACTGATGCCGTTTGAAAAAAAAAAAGAAAACTAAACAACCGCACGAACTAGAAAGAGTTTGCAAATAAAAGTTTATAAATCTAATCGTGATTTGTCGTTGGATAAAAGCATTAGGACAAAATGACAACGGCATAATTCTTGTACGACAAAGTATCAGATACATGAGATAACAATAATAAATAAAAGTTATATTGTTACACAGCAAAGAATAATAGTAAAAAAAATGTAAATGTAAAAATTTGATCAAGTATGCATAGCGTAGGTTTGAATTCTGTATCTTCCAATAGATCCGAACGAACGCCTACGGCGATTTAACTCCATCAGTTACTCCGTGTCACCGATCTATGTTTCATTCACCCGAGGCCAATAACCCACCATTTCTATCTTTCTGGTTCTCTCTCTTTCTCTCACTCTTTTTATATCTCTATATACATCTCTGGTCGGTCTTCTCTCGACAGAGTAGTTTTGCTTGGCTGGCAAACTCTCGAGAACTATCGATTCTTCTTTGTCACAAATAGTATAGGTATCCTGTCACAAGACAAATTCGTTTCACACTTGAGTTAAAATTATCTCTTACTTTTATTTTCTGTACTTCATATTCTGTGATCGAGTTTCAAAATGTCGGTATTTCAACTTTAAATATATCACAGACTCTTTCGATTGATACAAGTATATGTATGTCACATGATAAATATATGTGTAAAGTGTGGATAGGCATGTAGTATGGGTATCATCGTTTCATACACCTGGATAAACATTGTGGTTATAGATAAATATGATCGCACGCCGGTTCGTTTGTTGAGCTATCACAAATCTATCATGACAAGTCATATGATATTACTATATGTAGGTGTTAACTTGAGAGATTTGTTGCATGGTACTGTGGCTTACTTTCTTTTATCTTTCACCGTATTTTATTTTTTTTTTAATGCAATATTATGACTGTTATTTACCGTAGTGAGTGGCTATACAATTATTAATTACTTAAGATTTATAAATCACTTCATAAACCATAAAAAAAAAATTTTATTTATCTCAATTTGTAAAAAATTATTTTTAATTGCTGCAAACAAAAAATTAAACGCATTACAAAGTACTTTTATAATTTCTTTATTTTTTTTTGTTATATAAATACATAAATAATAATGTATATTTAGGACTTTAGAGAAGGAAAGTTTACTCGGAAATTAGGATAATTATACTTTAATGCTCATTAAATATGTATTCACTTGATTTATAAAAATAGTATGAATTATTTAAAATAGTATTTAGAAAGCACTCTGAAATAGTTTTTGTATATTCAATCGATTTAAAGTTTTTTACGTCGTTTGTATTTGAAGTAAAAAAGCAGAGGCAATAAGAAAGATAAATATAGCTTTTAAGTTACAGGTTTCGTTTGCTAGGGGAATATAAAAAAAGTACTAATTTGTTTTGTAACCATTGCAAGTAGGGACGCGCACCCGCACATTCACAAAATGATATATAATCATCACTTCGGTAAATAGCTTAGAATAATGAAAAGAAAAAAAAAAATAAGAAACGACAAGTATGTGTAACTCTTATTGATATTCACATTATTATCTTATCGCCCCTTACACACTTAAACTTTCTCATGGATAAAGTATTAAATTTATTCATGGAAAATCGTGAAACTTAAATGAGTCAACAGTATTTCTATAGCACGTGATTAAGTTTAACGAGCTTGGTAATTTTTTGTTAGAGGAATGGAAAAAAATAAAATAAAAAGAATGTTATTTTAAATAGCGAAGAGAGAATCATAGAGTTTGATTAGTGTTGCTCAGCTCAGTTTAGCTCGGCAGATATATGAGTTAAACTAATATAAGCAGAGTCTAGTCTCGTCTCGTCATATTAGTCTGACACGCGACGATCATAAAACAAGAGAGAATGAAGTGAGAATGTAATGAACCACAGGGATATAATTTCCGCAGCATAATTTGCTGCTGTCTCGTTGTTGAAGCAATAAAAATAATGCTATTTCAACGTTTGTAATTTCACTGAGTAATTTAAGATACTAGATTTCTCGAATTAATCGGTCATTACACCTAGAGATGAAAAAAAAATAAAAAACAAATAATAAGAATAATAGTTGTACTAAAAATAAGTAAACATGTTCAACAAACTGGTGCTATTGTATACGTGTACAAAGATTAAATAAAGTTGTTAAAAAACTTTCTAAATCACCCGACAAATCCAATTAAATAATTGATTGTGTGTAATTGACTTAAAGTAATTCAATTCTCGTGTAATTTAAAAGTCATGAGAATTTCATTGGAAATTACAGCGGAGGCAATATGCTCGGATGGAGAGATTATTATCTTTCGGGGGGTTTTCGCCTTTCTTTAGACCTTTTTTTCCTTTCACTAGAGGATAGTCGCTTAATTGATCCTCTCCCTTTGTCTTGGGCCTCGCACCTGTACATTTCGACTTAAACAGTCCAATTCCCACCTACCTAACTAACTATACACCTATACTACCTTATTTTTATTCTCACTCTACCTACTTCTCGTACTTAATTTAACCTCACCAACTTATTTTCCATTGGCTTCTTCATATTATACACCCGATCTTTATCTTATTTACGATACTATCGTACCATCGAAACTTTAAAATACATCGTTCCACGGCTATTCCCAAATCAAGTACTTCCGTTCTCCGCCTCCAATTATTTTTTTTCATTCTTGCAAATAATTCACCTCCTTCTTTCTGCTCATTTGTACACCAATAACAATTAAAAATAAATAACGAAAAAATAACAATTTACATTTCAAATAAAAATCCAGAATTTCGTAAATTCAAATTCCGGTATAGCTTTTTAGGCAACAAGACATACAAATTTTATTGTAATTAATGACAGGTAAATTAATTGAGTAACACCTAACTAGTGTAACAAATATCTTTGGAGGTTAATCAACAGTCTAAAAAAAAAGATTAGAATGAAACATTGAATGAAAAGAAAAAAAAAACGTAAGTGTAGACTGAGGTCGTGCGTCGAGGGTTTCAAGTTACAGCAGTATACCCGACACTCGTCTCAGGTTTCCACGGCATCCTGGATCAGATCAGATGTATTTGGGTCATTACGTTAGTGAACATATGTGAGCACTCTCGTCAAGTGATTACACTTCACTCCTTCTATTCTTCTTTGGTTAGTTCAAGCGCCTCTAGGATCCAATACAAGCAGCACCAGTTCAACACAACACGCCAGCCAACGACAGGTCGGTGTCAATAGATTGCTTAATAGCTGTCACACATTTCTCCAAACGGCTTTCAAACAGACTGCACACACATACACACACACCTAACCACTGCAATCATCGTCTAAACGTTTAAATAGCATACATTGCACCAGCTTTAGTAATAGCTCAAACAGTATTATCACCGTGAGTACAAAGTCGTGTTGGAAATAAAAAAAAATTTACTGCCAGCCCATCAAGTTTTCCGTTGCTTCAGACGTGTGACATTTCAACATGACATGTTATCCATAAAGACTCTTAAATAAATAATTTACAGTGTGATCGCATCATTCACACACATTTCATCGCTTTAACAATCGATTCAGCATTCCCTAAATTTCTGCATGACAATGTGGACAACTATACTACAAGTAGCATCAGAGGTGATGCTGCCTTAACAATTTGCATTGCTACTGTAGTTGATATATCCCAACGTACTAGTGATGACTAAGCTTTTTTGCGATATACCAAGGGGAAAAATGTACCCGTCTGCGATTGCTGCATAATAAGCAGGCTCTTGAAGAAATGGAAGCATCAGTAGAACCTTCAGGTCTACCAGACAACATGGAAAAAGAACCAGAAGAAAAAGGATCGATGGTAACTGGAAGATATCTGTGGTACTTTGGTGTATGCTGGGACAGGGTGAGACTGAATGTGTCGAGATCCCCCAATACCGACAACTTTTGCTGGTGAGAGTGAACGGGTTCTCTGAAATTGTTATATACATATTTATCTATGTATAGTACACATAAGGGCCTGGATTTACTTGTGATTGCAAGCCAGTGAGGAGAACCCGCGGGCGGTCTATCTGATCCCATTCCGACTCGGCACAATCGCGTAGTTCCATTAGAATTAAAACAGCCTGTAGAAACAGCAGACAAGTCAGACAACTTAAGACATCCAGGGGAGAATCATATAATCTTTCCATTCTCCATCTTCAGCCCTAACTTTTAGATGAGATACACATTTACACTCACACACTTACTAATTCAGACGACATTTCGCGTTTCATTAATAATTAATTATCTTTTCACTATCGCTGTCCCCGGTACACATAGTTTAACATCTTCGTAATTGTTTTGTAAATTAATTGCTGGGATACAGTTTCACTCAAGGTGTTGATTCTTCTTTAATGAGCCCGATTCAATGAACAAGATTAATGTACTACCGCGGGGTCTCTATAAGATAGAAAACGCGATTATGATTTCATGTATATAAATGTATAAATATATTTAATGTATATACATAAGGCAATCTGGTGCTTGGAAGTCTTTTTCGTATATTTCTTAAAAATTTTTTGTGGTTCCAACGAAACCGGTATGGTCGAGAAGCACCGTTTACTAGTAACCCTTTCACAGGACACAATCGACCGACGACAATCTCATCTCCCAGTTTCAAAAGTCGTTGTATCACAATCGGATTCAGGTTTAGTCTCGTTTCTGTGCGTATATATATATATATTTTTTTTTTACTCCACGCTCGATTCAGCGTCCTCGAGTAGGTATTATCATAATAACTGGTAGCCCAATAAAGCAATGGGGAACCTCATCGAACACGAGGTCGGTTAAACCTTATAAGAAACAGGTTTTATCTGCGCTCACGCCCGTGCTTGTCACGATTTTAGCTGTCGCTTGTCGTCTCTCCCACAGATTATTGCCCACTGTAAATTTATTCAGCCTATTAAACTACGCTTCAAATTCTAAAAACATTTTATTTTATTACATTATTTAAATAATTCAAAAAAAAAAAAAAAAAAAAAAAACATTTTTTTTCAACCTGTCATTAAAAAGATAATTATATTTACAGTAATAAATTATGCGATACAATAATTATCATAAATAGAAAGTTGGGTGTATTGAAGATTAATAGCTTAAGTAGAGCAATAAAATAATCATACCGTATTATTGTTCTTACTAAGATTCCAATTAGTGAATAAGCGATTCTTGGTATCACTTAATATCCATGTATATATCTATATATAATGCACTATATATAATACCTTCCTTCATCCCTCTTCGAAGTGATATAATTGCCAAGTGGAGCCGTGAGTACCACAGCAATACTGAGCTCTCGTCGACGTCTGGTTTAGCTAAGGATTCAACCCTGCTGCAGAGTTGTCTCGCGAGAGCATTTAATCGGCCCGACTAATTGCCCCTTTAGTAATCAGGTTCTATATTATAGCCTCTGCTCAGCTACTCTTGTATATTCCAACATTAAATGATAATAGCTATTGCATCTTCTGCACCACTTAATACTGTTTTTTCATTTATGTTTACTCCTCGTAGTAATGAGTCTAAAGCCATCGACGACGACGACGACTACGATGATGATGATGATGAAAATAATACTTCAGTATTATTATTATACTCCATCCACTTAGATTATTATATTGGTTTAATGGATCCCGATGGAATCCTTATATCATTTCGCCCTGTCTGGCTGCTGCTATTGCTGTGTCATTAGATATTAATCACCGTGGTGATTATGCGGGCAATCATTGAGCGTGAAACGCACCGGGAGCTGTCCTCGTGTTTATTTAAAAGCTATTTACACACTAGTAGTGTGTAATAGTAGGAAAGACGCGTTTATCTGCCGGGTAAACTCATCGCCGTGATTCGATCTAATCGTGAGTTGAATCGAGGCTGATATATTACCGACAATATAATATCCAACTACTCATCCACGTAATATATTTTGTACCGCATACTATACCTGAAATTAGTAACTGAGAAAAATCACGCTAATGTGCCCCAGATAATTAAACACGGTGATTTAATGATTTTATCAAGACCCGTGTTACTCAGCATTTTTTTTCTACCCACCATTTTTTATCTGGATTGTTGGTTTTTTTTTTAATGACATTCACTTTGGTGGACTCGACGCTTATTCATATCACGCCTCATTAAGCAACTGCACTCGAGTAGTTGTCTTTATCTGTTGACGCAGCGAATAGAAACAAAAGTATAATGAGATCTTTGCCCATCCACCAAAATGTTTTCTCTTTCTCTTCTTTATTTTTTATTTTCTTTTATATTTAGTTTTTATTTAACTTATTTTTAGTTCCCTCTGTTTTCTTTTATTTTATTTTCATTTTTCCCTTTGCGTGCTGTAATCCAATTAAATATAACTCCGTGAACTTTTAACGAGGCACTTTAACAAGAGACGTACACTTTACATTAGTGAAATGAGAAATAAACCAAATGGAATTCCATTGAATAAAGTTACTCAAAATATTTACGGAATTATTTCATTTTACATTGTTTATACATTATATATATATTTACAAAGCGGATAAAAATTAAGTGCATGAAATTGAGAAACGGGAAAAGTCAAGAAGAAGAAGTAGAAGAATAATAAAATAAATAAAATATATTAAATATATTACGTTGTCGTCAGTGGTTGTGACTGTAGTTGTACCAGCAACCGTGGGCTTTGAAACAGAGTTTTTACAATTAGCCTGAAGGCAAACGTTCCATTCCTTGGTCTCCGTTTGAACGGCCGTCAGCCAGAAAATGCGTAATGGGATCGAGAAAAAAAAGTGCATCTGCCAGGCGTGTGTTCTCCTCTTCATCCCTTTTGCTTTCTTTCGTTCTTTCTTCCTTCCCCGTTGATACTTATGTACTCACTTTTTATTACATCTTTCTCTTCAGTGGCCTGCTATACTGACTGAATTACTCCGGCACGTTGGCGGCCTAACGGCGACGGGTGTGATTATCGGCAATTACCCCGTACATTCAGATCATCGAGGATCGTTGTTTGGCGGAAGCCATCTACATCAATGTGCGCCAGTGATGCACTTAAGTGTATTATGTAGAGTGTACCGTCGCATAAAACTGCAGGGTGCGTAGAACAAATAAAATATATAATATAGAGTTAAACAAAGTAGTGTAGAGTGAAGCCAGAGATTTAATCGTTGTCGGTCCGAAAGGTGGATATTTGTCTGCGGACCACGCGGCGTTTATCGTAAAAAGCATGACGGTTAAAAACATTTAAACTTCATACCAGATCCTAATAACAGGTCTCAAGTCTCAACGAAGCCGCTTGCACTTGTTCCAGGCTTCTCTATACTATTGGCATTTAAAATCTCACTGCGATTAACGTGAAAAGAGATTTAGGGTTGATGAAAAAATTATAAATAAAAAAAGTTTAAGTTGTATGGCAGCCACGGTCCAAAAGTTTTTCTGAGACATTCAATATTTTCTTTATGCCTCTTTGGCATTTGTCCAGATACCGAGTAGTAGATATTTTATGAGATATATTCTCGTTGAGATCTTCCGTCTTCTGCAACGAAAAAGGAACAGGGGAGGAGGAACTATCGCTGCGAAAACATAAATCGTTATGACGATGATTCACTGCACAATCTATATCGACATTTTCGCCAATTTTGCGGTCGTTGCTTACGCGGCAATTTACATAATGCAGTTTAATAATAAATAACTTATTAAATTTATCGTTTGCTTGACATCCTCGACATATTTATTCATATATACTTCCATTTATTATATCGATTTTTTTCCGCCGCTTACTATTTCACGGGGAGAAATTTCATTGGAAAATTATAAAAAAAGTAACGTCATTTTGATCCTCGTTTAATTGCCGAATTTCCGGCTTCGCAGAAACTTTTCAACGATCTCTCGAGGGTTGTCACGCTAAGAAAAAAAGAACTGTCTAATCACAACGGCGAATCGTGAAGGTAATGGATCTCGACGGAGTCGTTGCGATAAGACAACGAGCTACGTCGTACCCGTCTGTACGTCCGTCCGTCCGTTGAGAACGACGATAGGTTGAGTCTCTTCGTGAACAGTATTATACCACTAAAACTATAACTGTGCAGAAGTAATACTAACATTACTAGCTGGTGGTGTAAGTAGAAGTTGAAGCAGAAGTAAAAGTGGTGTATGTTTCCCACTGGGGATGCAAGTAGACGTTTTCAGCCCGCTCGCTAGAGAAAGCGGAGACTCTAATCCCATTGTAAAGGGTATAATTGGATCCGTCCACCCTCTGTCCACTATTCCTTTTCCTTTCCCTTTCCACATTATCCGCTCCGAGTCGTTGAGGAGCGTAGGACGAGTTGAGTCCGCCAACTCGTATTCTTCCCCCCTGGGTATATAACTACTTGCGTTGTTGTCTTCCACTGTCTAATCCTCCGCCTGTCTGTTTCCTTCAACTAACTCACTTAGACAATCTATCTAAACTCGAAACTACCTTCCAAATCAACATATATCTTTAAACTTTATAAATTTTAAATTTCCCGCTTAAATTTTATAAATTATTATTAAAAAATAAAATTAATAACTTGTGTTTTTATTAAAGACAGGATGTGAAATTGATATTACTCCCGAGATGAGATCTTACAATCGATAGTAATCTCGTTTCACTTGCAGTGTTATGGGTGATATAGTCCGATTAGTCGCTTCGGGGCATGGAATTATTCAGGGCTGATCAGCATCATCCAAAACCATTTATTATTGTTCACTCACCTATTTACTACGTAATTACACGCAATACGCTCGATCATAATAACATCTCACTGTTTATACTCTGATGAATATTACTCCCAATATGTTATAAATATTATTGACATTAATTATCATTTTGATGATAATGATATTCAAATTATTTACGCTTTTATCTCTAATTAATTTACGCTCGACGTTAAAGTTTATTAACGATTAAATTTGGGAGGGGATGTTTTAAGTGTGCATTAAAGTATAATGTTATATCAAAAAAAAAAAAAAAAAAAAATAAGAACACATGAGTAGTGTGTAGATATATTTACTATACACGGTCTCAAATGGCTGGTCCCGATGATTGGACGACGATGATAAAATTTAACGAGGTACTTGAGAAAAAAATTCGCTGCTTGATATTGCGCCACTTGGACTTGACTTGTGTTTTTATATACTATTCATGCATCTATATTCACAGTAGTTTAGATCCAGAGTTTGCGATCCAGGTCTGATATATTAACCCAGCTAATTGTGCATGTATAAATATTTATAATTATATATATGTATATATGTTTATAGTCCATATAAGTGTTGATTACGCATTGGTCTGCATAGTCCAGTGGGTACTGCCACAACTGCTGGTGTTACAGTCGCAGCATTATGCTAATCATCGTAGTTATATCGTGTTAATTAATTGAATATTCACAGCGTTGCGTGTTCGACTCTTGTTTACCAGACATTTTGCTTGTCTCTCGTCGCGTCTGTATTACTCTTTAACTCTTACTCTTACTTACAACTCTTGATACTCTCACAGTCGTATAGATCTTTATCTCTTGAAAAATTTCCACACGTGATCATTCATTGTTTCTAACGCCGCTTACATTACACCAGTTTCGTACTCTTATATCTTCATTTCATCCCATACAAATATTGATATTTACTTTTTTATCATATATATTTTCCTTTTATATTTATTCTGTCCGTTATTAATAAATATGTACTCTGGAATATCAATTTCAATTTATTTAACGTACGTATTATAGTACACATACAAATATATAACAAAAATACTTAAATTCATAAATAATGAAACAAATTTTTTTATAGTTCTTTGGTAATTAGAATTTTCAAACCGAAAATTTATCATTTTTTCCATTTACCAAAAATCATTGTGAATTGACGAATGTCTTTATAAGGCATGGAAATAAATATTTTTATAACTCACTGCCGATATATTGAGTGTACAGAACCTTAATTTTTTCCACATAGTTCGGCATACCTATATAAAGTGACCATCTGTCAACAGCTTTTCATAAATATTTGCAATCGTCCTCGGCGATCCTGACATTCACTTCGATTCCAAGTTCATGTTTTTGTTGTCATCGCGGACGTTCACGAGTGAAGAAAACCGAGCTAAAAGGAAAGAAAGATAAAAAAATAATAACAATAATAATAAATACATAAAAGAGAGTACGGATTTAAAATCACTCCCATAGCCTTTTGTGGTAACAAGAATTTCGATTAATCTGCAAGCGGCACGTTACCGCGTCGTGCACAGAATAAACGAGTAACGAGGGAAAGAGGTTGTATGTGTATACATATACATATAGTTAAAAGTATTAGGCATTACTGAGGAGTTAAATTAAATTTTAGAGTGAAGTTCTCTGGAACCTTCAAGAAAATCGCGAGGTGATGGAGAGAGCGGGGTCTGGCACAGCACAGGACAACGAATAGAAGCTCGTGGGGTGAAATGAACCATAAGAAAGACCATCCTCTACTTAAGTGCGTACATATTATATTATATTATATATTCGGGCAATGTCCGAACGTGCCGTCTCCTGGGACGACAACTCACCGCGAAGTTCTCTCGCCAGTCATGAGGAAAAAAAATTACATGCTAATGCTTATACTCTTAACTATACTTTATACTACTCTTACTACTGCTGCTGTTGCAGAGATGGCTATCAGACTTACCCAAAGTCGCTCGTTTGTATTAATTAGCCAAGAACGCGTTCGATTTCTCAGGCTGCCCTCTCACTCTTTTTCGATCTTTCCCGTCCCTCTTTGATCTGCGCTACAGCAACATTTATTTTATTTTCTCCTGCAAGTCGCGTATATAAAATAAACTGAATCCCTCCAAGCTCTCTTTTAAATTAATATAAGCTTTTATAAATATATTTTCAATACTAAAGTAAATAAAAACAAAAAAAAAAAAAAAATACGTACTCGAGATCTTTTAAATTTATTACTCAATAAAATATTTATATATAATTAAATATGAATAATAAATAAACGAGAATTACAAGCCATGTAAATTTATGGGTAAAAATAAAAATAACATTTCACGATTATAAATTAACGCACTTCAACAAATAAAATTTTAATAACTGTCACCATAATAATAATAATTTAAAATTAAATTAAACTTAAAAATTTATTAATAGCTGGGTTTATTAATCCTTGAACTGAAGATGGAAATTTCTTAAAGTGCACACATATATGTACATAACAGATATATAGACATCCAGCACTACTCAGTTAATTCAAAAATTCACGTGCTGTGAATATTTAAATATAATTGACGAGCCATTGCGAATTAATACGTGAAATAAATAAAATAATCGTTTCCTCGAGTTGACAGTCCGAGTATTATTTTTATTAAACTCATGCATTCAGCTCTTGGTTGGACAAAATAAAAAAAGGTCTAAAAATTTGACTTAATTAATTTGACAGATCTTGAAATATTTGATGACTCGGCGCGTATGTAGATATATATGTATATATATACACGATAATAACGTCAAGCTTGTACAAGAGATATAATCTTGTTCATGTAGTAGTGGTCGTGGTTGCTCGATTCGCGCTTGTTTAAACTTAACGAGATGCGTGTTCGTTCAGCCGGTCGTATAAACGCCTACCCATCGTCAAGTCCGCAGCTTCTTTCTCGTCTCATATCTCCAGCTAAACGTTAAATCTCAGAGTTGTTTTTTTTCTTTCTTTTTATTTTACTTAAATTTTTTCTTTTTACCTATACATCTGTACATCGATTTATATAATATATATAGTTAATATTATACATTGGCAACAACTGCCAACTGGCAAATGAACAAGATGGGCTATGGTACGTACACGCGGGCGTTCAACAGTATAAAGAATAAAACAAGATAATGAAGAATAAGTAAAAGTCGTTTGAGACCAAGACTAAGGCAGAGACGGAGACGAAGATGAAGAAGATGATGATGATGATAAAGAAGAAGAAGACTTCTTGAGTGATTTATCGTTCATAACGACGACGTGACACAGCACGATTAACTTTAACAACTGTTCAGATTGGATACGTAATATTTGCGATACGCGTATTTAAATCCACCTCATTTTGTATCCGTATGTTTAAATATATTACATACAGCACACTTAAGACTTACAGTAATAACAAAAACAGACAGTACCACACAGAGAAGAGAAGCTAAAAAGGATTACGTGTGCGTCAAATGCTACATACGTGACTTAACGCAAACGATTAATATGTGTCCTTAGTAACTCTAATCTGGTTTTTTAATGTCCCATCATCTAACAGCCGCTTAATTATTTTTGCTTGGCATTAATTAACACAAACGAATAAGCTAAAGTCTATCTTTGTTGCGTGCGAATTAAGATAAATAATAACGAATAACCAAGTGAATTTAGGAACAATAAAAAAAAGTAAAATGAATTGAAATAAAATAAAAAGTAATGTAAGCGCACGAGGAAAAGCCATGGGATTAAATATAGCGTAAACTTTAATTTGAAGGCACAAGTGCGAACAGCAAACTAAAGTACAAAAGCGAAATTAAATTGTGCAGTTCCCGGTCTGGCTCGTTTGTGAGAGAGTTTTGTCGGCAGTATATATATACCGGTAACCGGGCAGCAGACGAAGGCACGAGTAAGCCTTCAACTCTCTTCTTCTTTCATTTAAAACATTTCTCTCTTGCCATTTTCGTGATGTTCCATCGTGTGCTGAATTGGATGGCCAAACGGTTTGCCGGAAGTCGAGTGAGTGAATCACCTGCCGCTCGTTTTGTTTCGTTTCAATGGTCTATATATATTTTAACATTTAGGGTGGTGTATGTGTCCATGTGTCTGTGTGTGCGATGGTCAAAAAGAAAGATACGGTTGTGTTGGAGAGTTTAAAGTGGTGGTCGGCTGGTTAGCTGCTAGCCGGTGATGGTGATGGTGCGATGGTGGTATATACGGAAGCGACAGAAGGGAGTTGATATAGAGCTTTATCCGCTGGGTAATCTCGCACAACAATGGGATGCGAATTAAAACAAGATAAACCTTCTGGCAAATTTTTCAATGTCCATTATAGCCTTATTAAATTTCTCCCCCATTTTTTTAATATATATATATATACATTTTTTTTCTAAATTTATATAGCTTTTTCATCTCCCAACATTTTCATTCATATTTATTTGTAAACAGAAATGGTAGATACCGGGAAAGAAATAAATAATCCTATTCAGCAGGACGTTCATTGAATTAACGCATTAGCATGTTTTTATTTGCTGATGAATGAGTATATATAGCGTATACTGGGCGCTAGAATAATATGCTATTTTAATTTAAAAAAGTACGAAATATAATATGTAGCAGCAGCATCAGTGGAGATGGATGGTCGGACGGTGGGATGGTGAAGGAGTAGAATGAACGAAGCTGGCATTTATCATGGCCCCTCTTGCACACCACCCTCTAGGGATCTCCTTGAATATTCAGAGTTTGAGGCAAAGAGCGACAACGGGCGCTCAAGAGAGTAAGAGCAAAGTTAGGCGGAAGTTGGCAGCAATAGCTGAGCAGCAGCACCCGTACTGCTACGATGAGATGGAGATGGAGTGAAGTAGTAGAGGTAACAGTGCAGGATAAGCCAAGTTGAATCTGGAATACCCACTACTCTTACTACCGCTGGTACATTGCTCCGGCTTCTTCTCACTCTACTCATCTTCATTCAACAATTAACAAGTTGTATTTTGGATCTCGGAATTTCCCTCGAGGCGGATCTGCGGCAGCTTCCGAACCATCCTAAAGTCACGTCTGCTTAGCTTCCTCACATTTTCAATTCTCTTGTTTTATTATCATTATTATTATTATTGTCATTATTATTATTATTATTATTATTATTATTATTATTATTATTATTATTATTATTATTATTATTATTATTATTATTATTATTATTATTATTATTATTATTTTGCATATTTGTTTAGTACTTTTTCTTAAACTCACTATAATACATATTTCAAATTTTTTGTTTGCTACAAGAGTTTCCGCATTCCCGCGTACTTCTCGAGTTATTAAATACTTGTGCATTATGCAGTTCTAAAGTGCACCTGTGGAATTTGTTTTCAGTGAGTTTGAAAAACTAAATAAAAATGACTAAACGTATATATGTATAAGAAGTAAAACAGTTTTTACTTCCATCCATTTCAATTTGTCGGAATGCTATATACAATATTACTACTGCGACTTAACTTTACTTTAACGTCATGCCAAAGAAAGTGGATAAAACGTTCCTCTAGAGTTGAGACAAAAAAAATTTTAAATGCCAACTTTTTGATTACTTTTTATATATACATCTATATAATCGCATCGCATTTTTAAATGAACTTTTTTTGCCGGTGCTTTTGCTGTTATTGCTCTGAAAGAGTGAATTAAGTGTAATAAACTTGATAGGTACATTGGTACGTAGTTTACGTTGAATATCACGTCAGCGAGTGTATAAACCTGAGGTAGTAGAAGCAGCGACAGCAGTAGCAGTTGGGCTGTGACTGGGAGTAGGGAAAGAGGTGGATGTACATTGAAGAAGGGTAAGGAGTGAGTAAAGTTCCTTTTAGTAGTGCTTTCAGCGCTTTTTCAGCAGAGGTCCACGGAGTCTACTCGAATATTAAAATGAGCGAGCAAGAGAAGCGGAAACATGCAACGGCTTACAAAAGAGATTTTCCACTTTACTGGGAATGGGTTGCGGATGGAGGGTAAAGCTGAGTTTGGGGAGTTTAAATGTAAATGGGAGTGGTAGTGGTAGAGGTAGAGGTACTAGTGGTTGTTGGAAAAGAAGTGGAGAGCCAAAGAGGTTGGGTTGTCGTTGGAGATTGTGGCAGCGGTGAATTGGGTGACGAGGAGTTGGAGAAATGTTAGCGAGCACAATTCCCGAATCCTGGCTTTCCTCCTTATTTCCACTTCTCGCTTTAATTTTCATTTTTCACGCTCAACGCTATTGTGCTTTTATACGCTGCTTTTTTCTTCCCCGCCCTCCCACCCTTTCGTGCTCTTGTACCTCTTTCACAATTTTTTTTAAACTCTCGACGCTCTTATGCTTTTCTCGTCAACACAAAGGCTGTACAAATAATCATTTTTTCATTTGTACTCGACAATTTAATAATCGTTTATGTTTTTTTCTCTTCTGACTTTATCATTGTTATTTTGTTTAGAGAACAGTATTCATTTATTTAATGTATTTTATTTTTTTTTCTGCTTCCAGGTATGTATCACCAGCTCACACAAAATAACGAGTTCCAATTCCACGGGAAAGCGCTAACGCTTATCAGAGGGGGTAACGTATCTAAAACATAATCGCCGGTAGAAAATTCGAAGATGCTTTTATCCGACGGTAATTTTCGCACGTGACCACATTACCAAGTTAGTTTTTGCGACCGCAAAAAAATAAATATATAAAGTAGATAGTAGTGGTAGAGGTCAAAATAAGAGAAATATAAAATAAAGTAAAGACGATAAAAAAAGGAAGTAAAATAAACGAGATTACATTTACGAGGGAATGAAACTAATGAAAACAAACTCTTGACGTGGAAATAAGAGTAAAAATGATAAGGGGTAGGTTTTGATGGAAGGAAAGCTCTGAGGGTAGGAAAAATAAGGTTAAAATTTTTTTTTATCTCCGTCAAAACGACAACGAGTGGGTGAGTGAAGGCACATCGCTACAGCTTCGTCTTCTTCTTCGTCATCGTCGTCGCCGTCGCTTCGCCGTTTACGTCAGACGGGTCGAAGAAGAAGTAGCCTGAGTTGACGATGCTAGGAAGATTATAAGTGTCGCGTTCCATTTGCCATCCGCTTTTCTTATTCCCTCTCAGCGTTCCTTCAGCTTCTGGGAACAGAAGAGGTTTTTACACGGAAGAGCCGTCCGGGTAATACCCATAACAAAGTCCCGTTTTCTTTTTCTCTTTTTACTCACTCATTCTCGGGGTTTATATACCCATATATATGAGTGTACGTATATATACTAATGTACTGAATTCTTCATCCACAAGTAAAGAGATGAGAGTAGAGTAGTAGGGCGCCGTTAAATAAATCGTCGGTAAAAGGAATGAGTGGAATAAAAAAAAAAATAAATAAAGAAGAAAAGAGTATATAGTGTAGTGTTGAGTAAAAGCAGCAGCAGTAGAGAGGTGGAGTGGAGAAATAGAGTATTGCGGGTGGGTAGAGAGTGAATAAGGAAAAGTAGAATGAGTTTGAGGGTGAGGACAAGTGGGTAGTTCGGTTCAAATTGGTCCTCGTGAAAATCGAGATAAAAACATCGCGTTGAGTCACTTAAGGTTTGCCGTCGTTTAACGACGTTTTTGTAAGAGATTGTGAGTTTAATCGGGCTAATTTAAAACCCGAGTAACGAAGAACAAAGAACGTAAAATGAGATGGATAAAATAAATTAAAAGACGTTGAAGATGAATAAAAAGCTTATAAAAATTAAGTGAAATCGAGAATAGTTATGCTCAGGAAATAGTTGGTATTATTTTAGCTTAATGATTCATTTGGTCAACAGACAATTTAAATTTCAAATCAGACATAGGGCATTTGCCATTTTGTTGTCATTCCAACAGTCGCTCACTGTAAACAAGAGCAACCATTTCTCTTGGCACGGAATCATCCAACGAATATAATGGAACGATTTTGTGAGACGCCAGCACGAATAGAACAGAATAGAATAGAAATGTACTGAGAAAATAAAGTAGACGCAATGAGAGAAAGAGTTGCCAGACAAAAACACAAAAAAAATATATATATCGTGTGCAAAAGCTCCTCGCGGTGCTTTCGGAAGCGACGGGAGGCCGATTGTCCGTGTTACGCCGCCGGAAAAAAGCTTTTATAAGGGGTGTATACGTATATATACACGTAGTATACTCGTTTGTTTTTGTGTTTACGCGTTGCGAGCGAGATTGGGGGAGTAACAGGATCCTCGTATCTCCGGCAGTAAATACAAGGTTATCTAGACTCGTGGCGCGGTAAAATGCTATTGCTACTGGTATTGGATAGTCTGCCGGTTTCTTCTAGTACGCGTGTGTATGTGAATAGTTTGTTTTTGTGATGGTAGACAGAGAGTGAGAGTATGGTACGGTAGGAGTAATATTGCTGTTACTACTGCGAATGCACGGTTGTTTTGGCGAATGTGAACTCTTATATACAAAATCCCCAAACTGATAGAACACTAAGTGCATTTGGCCAGCTTCCAACCGAACAACCGTGTACGGCTTTTCTCCGCGTTAAATCCACGAAAACCCTTCTCACAACTTCTTTCGATTCTAATACAACTACTATCACCATCACCACCACCACCAACAGTAATACTAACGTTTCTCGACTCAACCCCTTTGGGTTCAACCACGTTGAGGATAAAAATGTGCTGCCAATTCTCAACTCCATCCCCTCGGTCGGCGACTAAGATGTTTTTCTCCTGATGCCTAGGTCTTTGCGATTTTTGAGTGAGCGAGTTTGTGTAGATGAGAGAGAATTTGCTTGCAAGGGAAGAATTGAGAGAGTGAAAAAAGGGTGAGAGTGTATACAATTTGTTCCCAAGAGTCTCCTTCCATTTTATTTTTTTTATATTTTTTCTCGTTCTTTTATCGCACCGAGTTTCAACCAATTTTTACGATCAAAGCCAAGATTCCGTTCATATCGTGAATATAGACCCGAAAGTATCTCAAGCTCAAGCCCAACCCGTAAGATTCTTTTTTGTTGCGGCGCCAAAAACCCAAGAGAAGCTACACAGGGAGAAGATGAATCGTCCACTGAATATTTATCGTGCAATACGGTTTTATAGACCCCCCTGTTTTATATATATATATAAATCTATACATCTATATAGATACATTATTTATATATATTTTAGTTTAGATTTACCTCAAGACCCTGTTTTCCGATCCCTCGTGACTGTCCACTTTGGATATTGCAGAGACAGCAGTTTTTTATTTTTACTCCGTTTTCCCATCTTTGATTTGCTGAAATTCATCTTCCGTTCAATGGACATCGCATGACTGGTTAAATCTGGTTCATATACATTTTACAAATAGTCCACATCTATTTATATCGCTCACATATCTTATACACAAGATAGAATACGAATTTAATGTATGAGATATGTTTATTTTTGCTTTTATTCAATATCAATAAACATGAAGAGAAGAAAATAGAAATGGATGTCAAAAAGACGTATGGAGAGTTTATTTGGCGAATGCCATCAACCAGACGTGTACATAAGTACTGAAGAAAAATTCCAAAGATGGTTGACTGATGTTCTGTGTACGGAAAAAGAACTTGAGAGGGTGCAATCGAGTCATTCACTTCGTATATGTATTACATATCTACATATCTACATGTATATAGACATATATAATAAAAAAAATATGTGAGCGAGTATGAACTAAAGTACACTGAGATATGCGACTCAAGTTCGCAAGCACAAACGTTTCCCAGGAGCTATAAGCGCTCACTCCTGGTGACTCGGCGGAAAATGACGACTCGGTGGTAGATGAAAAGACATGTACAATACACACATAAATCTATGTAGTACATATGCATGTACGTGAGAGTAAGTGGGTGTATAGTCGTATGTGGCTGTCGTTTTATCCTCGAGGTTGGTTCTTCCCGCTCTTTCATCTCTTCGTTTTACCCTTCGTGACTTTTTACCCTTTTACCCTTGTCGAGATAACAGCAGAGGGTCGATGTACACATGAGAGAACGCGATGACAGTGGTGTCGAGAATGCTAAAAGAGAAAGCCCCATTCAAGTTCCCGGGGGAAACTCGCTACTCGGGAACTCAGTAAAATACCTGAAGTTTCTTTTACATTTTTAATCATTTCCTCTTGCTACAAAAAATGACAACAACTAAAAAAGGAAAAATGTAAAATATATGTGCACATAGAACGAAAGAAAGAAATGATAATAATAATCACAACAACAACAATAATAATAATAAAAACAAAAAGGTGATGTTGTTGTTCTACATTATATTTTCTTGACAATACACTAGGAACAAGAGCGAGTTCGCGTTTTCGCGGTGGCTTTTATTTTCCAAGAAAATGTATCATCGCGATAAAGGGAATATATATGTATATATATACGCGAAAAAGTGAGCTGAGACACATTAGTCTCCGAGGGGGTCAACGAGTGAAAATAAATGGCCCATTAGCTCGTCGAGACTCAACTTGGATACCATGGTAACACGTACATAGTAGTTGTAGCACCTTGTTCATTCTTGCCTCTTCATTTTCTCATCTCAACAACGCGTTATGCTCTGCACTCAGTATAGTGCTATACCAGTAAAGAGCACAGAGTATAAGTATAAGTAGACCCATCTGATCTTCTTGTCTTTCTCATTTATTCATTTGTGTCTCGTAACTAAGCGCTAATTTTCAAAATTATCTCATTAAATTTAACGCCGCTATATTACATTATTAATGCCAAAGGTTATAGCACCAAATAAGAAATTATTTTTTTCATCTCTTACACTTACTTTGGCATTAAACTTTTAATGCCACTTTTTCAAATAAACTTATCTTTTATAGCCTCAAACAATTAAATATTAAACTTTTCTGACAAATTAAATTTTTTTCCACCATTTCATAAAATAAAAATAATGACAATAAAGAGTAAGTCGAATGAGATAAAAAATATCGATAAGAAGTCCAGGAGTTATTTTATTAATAAAGCGATATTGAAATATCCTGAAACAATATATTTTTGTATTCATAAAAATATTAAGTATTATTTTTATCTTTATGGCCAAACCTAAAAGATAACGTGGAATTGAACTAAACAGCAAATAAACCCGCATATTTTATCGACTAAGTGCATGAAACGAATTTCCTCGTGAATAAACTGCGTGTTTGACTTAGAGCTCGTTTATTTTTTATTTCATTTTTTTCTCCCCCACTCTTGCTCCAATCGAATTGAAATCAAAGTTCCGGATCATAAACTTCTCCAATCCAACGCTGAAATGATAGAGTAGCTACAAAGTTTATAGATTGAAATGCATCGTGTCCTACGGTTATAACAATAATAACAACTATAAATATAAATATAAATATAAATATAATGATTATATACACAAGCCCGAAGAATCAATACAGGCTATATATTAATATTGGAACGATCCGTACGTTATAATAAAAAGATAAAGAAGATAAAAAAGGATTGAAAAAAAAATAATCACAATAAAAATTATGTAGCATTTTATTCAAACATCAATTGACTCGTTTTGAAATGGTTGGAAATAGCTTTCGATCGTCATTCAGGAGATAATTGGCATTGTCTTTCTTGTAGATGCAATCGATCCAATGCTGTGATTATAATGTGTAGAGCCACTCAATGCCATTGTTAGTACGTATCGCAGAAGCATAATAAACCAATAGAATTATTGTTATTTTTCGATATACATATATGTCAGTGTATACTTTTCAACTCGGTCACGTGAATACACGATTTGTGCTCAAATATATATATATATATATATATATATATATATATATATATATATATACAAGTACGTAGTTAAACAAACACACTGTTCTCTGTGAAATTGCACGCGGAACCATTTTGCTTGCGTCATTCTACTAATTGCGCGTCATTTGCAGTTATATCCAACTCAAGTATAACCAAGTTTTACCTCTTTATCGTCGGCTATTTATTTTTCCTCTTCCTCCTTTTAATTAGCTTAATTATTTTATCGTTCATTATAATTGTTACGATAAGCCATTTTTATTTTATTTTCTATACATTTTTTTCTTCATTTTATTTTCTTTGTGTCGTTTTATTTATTTATCATTTTTTTCCCTTTTATTATGGACTAAACGTATAAAGTATGAGGTCGGAAAAAGGTCAAAGGCTATTGCTCTCAAAGGATAACGTGTTGAAAATGAACATATAGAGCATATGTGTATTAGTTTATGTAATAAATCATTAGAGAATCGGTTGTGAGGTTTTAGTGGGCACTTGCTGCGGTTCACCACATCCTCTTGGGTCAAACTTACGGAAATTCGTGGTCTCAACACCTAATATCAGGTCAATTTTATAGCATAAAAATACATATATTTATGCATACGAATATTTAATGCAGTTTACGGAGATAAATTTACGGTAAAAACGGAGATATATTATAGGAATGCCGCCCATGAAAATTATGGTAACCATTCTTTTTTCTATGGGCTTCTTTCCTATACGAAATTTCAAGAGTTCCTATAAAATTTTGGCAATAATTTTTCTGGCATTATTGAAACCGCTCCAATGAGAATGTAGGGTTTATTCCTATGTGACTATGGGAACTTTTACCATAGATATGGGATTTATTCCCGGAGTTATGGAAACTTTTCCAGAAACTATGGGCGTATATCCCAATTAATTATTACCATAATGTTATAGGTTAATATATCATAAACTTACCAGGAATGGTTACCATAATTTTCTCTCCGTGCTTAAAAGTAATTAAGAGGCGTGGAAAAAAAAATAGTTGAGTCAATAAAAAAAATTTGATAATAAACTGCTAATTATTTTTACTCTGAATAATTAAAATGTTTTATTAAAAATAATTAACTTAAAAAAAATGAAATCTCATTATAAAATCTTTATGTAAATTGGTAATAAAATAACCACGAGAAATAAATTAAGGATTATGTCACCCATAATCATGCCTCAAATAACCTGCTAATAAATATTATCGCAAAAAAAAAATGATAGAAAAAGGTGACACACCCGGCAGAGTGATTGGAACAAGACACAAAAACCAAGCTACAACATCGTCAACAAGGGGGAATCGGGCCACTCCTGGATACGAGTAATTACGTCGTAGTCGGTGGCGGTGTTACGTCGTTGTTCCACCTTGCCCTTTGGCTCTCCTCATTTTCGTATCCTACTACCACGACATCACCGCGTTAAAACTTATAGAGACCAAAACAGACCAGCACACAACAGTTCTGGGGTAGATTGTGGCTTATGGGCTGCGGCACGTGACACCGTCATCGTCATAGTCTTATAGCCCTTCCTGTCTCTCTACACTTTACACTATACCCTCTTTTTTCACCAGTCCTACACCCCTCATTTATTCTCATTCCATTTTCTTTTATTAGCCTGTTTAATTCAATTTTACCAGGTGCAAAACCCACTCGCCAGCTGCGTTGACGTGAAAAATTAGTCAAAAAAAAAAATAAAGTAATAAAAACAACAAAATAAATAATCTAACAAGGGGAGCAAGTATAGACCGACACGAATCAGTGAACAAAAAATATAAATGTATATTTTTTATTATTATATTGTATTCAAGTTGAACAGTATATAAATCGCTTGATATTCTAATACATCGTAATTTTATTTATCAAGATGAAACGATTCAATCTCGTTGATCGGGGGTTTATAACCTTCAGGCAGTTTGATCTCGCTCGCGTGATCTACGCACGAAGGACAGCCAGGGGTAAAAGGGAATCCGAACGTAGTCTTGTAAACTGAGTATACACTGAGAAGGATAAAGAGACGTAGGGAAAATAAAATGAAAAGAGTCGAAGGGAGCTATGGATAAGATATACAAGTACAAGAAGAAATGGCTCATCCGTAAGTGGTAACGCTCGGTGCATGCCAATCGTGAGTCGTATATCTTAAGGTTCGATCGTATCTCGTCTGCTGCTCCGAAGCTCTTACTCTTTATCTCCAGCTCTCTCTGTTCATCCCTCATCTCCTATCTTATAACGCCAAGAAAAGTTACCCGCGAGCCAACAGGATCTACAGCTTATCCTGTATCGCTAGCACAACCGTATCGCCCGATACAAATTGTGCTTTTAACTTATGCGATGATGGACTATACTGTGTACTTCATTTTATTAAACTAAAACCCATTCACCAACTTCCTCATGACCTCACACATTTTATAACATGTAAATAAATTTAATCCCACGTTAAAAATTAATTTCCATGTTATATTTATGTTTACATTCATGTTTATGTTTATTTAAACTTGTTTTTTAAAGCCCAAATGAAAGAAAAAAAAAATAATGATGATAATAATGCCGAGAAAGTGCCCATGAAGTTGGCACGGAGAAGCGGCCTCGCTTGAGACCTTGATAATTTAATTTTTCATGAGTACCTACGATGTACGTGTATACTATCCTGCGACACATGAGAAGTTTAAGAAAAATAGCCGGTGGTATAGCAGAGACGAGGAGTAATCGTTAGTCGTGACGGAGGACAGAGTGAACAAGGCGAGAAACGTCTGGTGGCCTTGGTATGGTTTACTTGCGATCATGCTCATGATATTGTTTTATACATGTATTACTGCTATACTGGTTTATTTATACAGCAATGTATGTATGAGTATGTGTGCATTATATGGGCTTATGGTTTAAAATCTGAGGGGGAAATTATCGAGCGAATATAATCGGCGCAGTTGTGATGCTTCAGAGATAATAAAATTAAATCGCTGTGAGAGTCGATGTTTATAGCTCAGCGAGTGGTTTACTCTCGGGGATAAAAAGTTATATTGTGTGTATATATATGTATATATATATACAGACATGAAAGCAATATGGTTTTACCTCTCATAATTTTTTATTTTTTTCCATCATCTCCTCCATCAACCGTTTCTCCTCCTCATTCACCCACTCTAATGTCGTTTATTCTTTTATCATTTTTCCCTCTATTTTTTTTTCTTTTTCACAATTTTTTTTATGTCGCCGTGAAAGAGATATTTGCGCCTTGTCGCTTCCAGTCACGCGTGCACGCCGTGGCAATTTTTTAGCTTACCCACCGATGCCAAGAGATCACTCCAAACGAGGTGATATAGACGAGAGATGACGGGGGTGTGGCCTCACGATTTCAAATGAAAAATATAATAAAATCAACATGACAGCTATTCTCACGTGAAAAATATATCCCTTTTTATTCTTGCTTAGAGATTGGTCCGTCATGTCACATCAGGAAACAAAAAAAAAACTATATGTATATCAGCATATGTTTTTTATCGTTACTTTTCATTTATTTACCTCCATCATTCTGACTTGTTAAATTTTTTGATACCCTCTTGACTCCACACTGTAGTCTAGACTACTCTACCTCTAAACTGACAAGAGTTATATTATACACCCGTAATATTACACATAACGATTTCATTATTTCATTATGATTGCGTCTTCTCCTAGATGTACCACGTCATTCAATGTCATTCATCGTCGAGATTTTATTTAAATAAATTACCTGTGCGATCGGGAGGGACGTGAGATGTTTTATAGGTCAATTACGTAACCATTCACGTCAACAAAAAATATCCCACAATATTTGAGATCAATCAGCATTAAAATTAAAGCATACAAATAAATTTTATCAGTTTTTAATTTAAAATCTTTATTGATCAATCAAATATTTACTGGGCGATTTAATGGCGGAGATAAAAATAAAAAAAATAATTCACATGTAAATTTATTAGAGAAGCAAATTATGTATTAAACAAACAAGCACAATCTGTTATGTCACGATCAACAGAATAACTTGATTGGAGTTGTTACTTATAATAATGATAATGGTAGTAAAGGTAATAGAACTACGTAATACAGCAAGCAAGCACGACTAGACGGTTATCCTAACAAAATGATTGCACTGGGTGATGACTCCGCGGAGCAAGTAAAGCGTGCAAGTGTACGTGGTGTTACATATGCACGTATAGTTAAACATCACTATACACTGTACACTGTTGTGTATCTCGAGAGACAATCAGCTACTAATACGACAACTCACACGGTGACACGCGTTAACGCGCTTGATATATCCAGCTTACTAATTACAACAACTTATCAGCAGTAATCTGTTTAAAGTGATGGACAGACATGTTTATTTTGCCTCACGTGTCGCGTCAACCGAAACAAATCTAACAAGAAAAGCTGGTAAAACCCTCCAAACAACAGCAAAAAATTCATTTTAATAATCCAGGCACTGAAAAAAAGTTGTAATATTGATAACTACAAAAAAGCTGACCTTGATAAAAAAGAAAAAAACACGAGTGACGAAACCTGATTCAACTTGAGAAAGATCTCATTACAGATTCAATCGATAAATTTGCATGATTTAATTCATGGGCATAAAAAATGTGATGGGACGTATACATTATTTTTATTATTAGTAATTTATTTATTTTTATTTTTATTTTATTATCTGATACTTATATTTTTTTGCCGTACACGGTGTGGCGTTTATTTGATGTTTATCACGGGGTATATTTGACGCGGCAATAGGTGCGGGAATGCCGGTGTAGTGTTGGGAGTAGAGCAATGCTCCCGAGGCAATATTCCGGTAGGATCGTATAATCGATTCGTTAGTATTCAATGTGGTATGATATCGGTCGCTGCTGGTGTGAGCCAACAGCCAATGCGTATAATATATTATATTAAAGCAAGTATTATATGAAAACGTAACAGGCAACATAACAGAGTGAGTGGAGGGAAAAAAATTAAATAAAAAAAGGGCAACAGCAGCAGAGATGAGAATCGTCACACCCACGCGCGGTAGGCGATCAACCTCTTTTTGCGTTCTTTATCTTACTTTTTACAACTTATATACACATATATGTATACATCGAGGGTCTTTGGGCAGCCAGCAAGAGGAATCGTTGTAGGTAGTATCATTTTATCCTTACACAGCGGCTTCTCTTTGTACTCGCTGTGGTGAATAACCGGAGATTTATGCCCAGTCCCGTGTGTTCCGATTCGAAGAACCGGTTCACCGATTATTTTCAATTAACTGCTTATACGCCTTTCGAAAGTTTAAATATTTCTTTTATTTATGTTTAAGGTAAGTGACCCCTCTATCGGCCAGTTAAGCGTATTTTTTTTTTCGAATTAAGAATTAAAATATAAAAAGACAATTCATGTATAAAACAGTGATAGAACCTTGAAGCGTATACATTTAACTTCAAATTAAAAAAGAATATATGTAAAAATATTTATTAGAAATTTAATAATAAATGAAAATAACTTCAATTCCTGATGTCCCCTCTATTGGCCTAGCTGTCCCCTCTATCGGCCTCCTAGCTGTCCCCTCTATCGGCCACCTTTTAGATAAAATTTTAGCTGATTGGATGTATATAGTTTATTTTCATCTATTATAAATATTTATATTTATTTTGAAATATAACTTAATCAATTTGTTTATTTATTTTGACATTAAAAAATTAAATTGACTATTTTGCATATAAATGTTAATAACCTCAAAAAAAATAAAACTAAGGTGGCCGATAATGCATACAGAGGTAATTTTCTTGTATCTATATTCGGCCACCCTATTTTTATTATAAATTAGGTAAAAATCATTAAATTTTTAACTCTTAAAACTACTATGAAACGAGCTAATAAGATTATAAAAAAAAAATCGGACTTTTATTGTCATTTTTAATTAGTAATCGGTTAATGAAAAAACAAGAATACTTAACCTCCCTGATAAGAAACCACCAGAAATCGCGTCTGACGCACTACTATTTTTTTTTAATTAAAAAATGAATTTTTACAATAATCAAAGTATGTTTAATATAAACTAGATTAATTTTACTTTTTTTTAAAAAACTATTTACGCATTAATACGTACTTATTGTGGAAATATATGGATTTTTCAGCCAAGTGGCCGATAAAGGGGGCCTGGCCGATAGAGGGGTCACTTACCTTATTCTTTTTTTTTGCTCGTCATTAATTTTTGTTTTGTGTGAGTAAAATGGATTAATCGTGTTGTGTATAATAAATTTTTTATTGCGACACTAGTCAGCATTTTATTATTATATTATAATATATATTTCAATAATAATATTTATGTTTACAAAATTAAAGCTACGACGATGATTATGATTATTATCATTATAAATTATTAATTATGATAATAACTGTAATAGTAATAGTGAGGTATAAGTAGACAAGTAAAATATTGTAGAGATACTTGAGAGTTTGTGTTATGTTATGTTATGTTATGTTATGACTATTTAAAACTTCACGGCCGTCAGTAGAAAACGATATTAGCGTCGTTAACTAGCGTAGCATTTTCTTCTCGACTGCTGCCATGTGATGACAGAAAGACAAGGGCACCGGTTGTTAATTGGTTATGCACTGACGACTATCCTAGTAATATATTTTATAGTGTGAGTGGCAGCCACGAGATATTCATGTGTCGGTAGTTGATTTGTATGACAGCTGGTAGATTAAATTGCGAGTTTAAAAATTAATGGGAAATTTAATATTGCTATTGATGGAAGACAAAACTCGATAAATGTTAAATTAAAAGGGGATAATCCACTAAAGGATATTTTATTATTAATAATATCGGTTCACGTTATGTGTGTGTGTGTGAATAGTATGAGTGTGCAATTTTGTACAAATAAATAGCGAGTGGATGCCACTAAGTGACGGGTTCAGTTGCGGTTGATTAGCGCCCGAGCACGAGGGTGTTCAAGAGTAATCGCGTCAGACGCTCGGTATGGAACTTTGAGAGCGTGACTGGCCCAAGTTATCTCGCTTGGATGCCAGTCGACGAGTACCAACGAATAACGGCGATATATATGAGATAGAGTGAAAAAGTATGAGAGAATGAGAGTAAGAAGAAAGAGTTGAGGACCACCCTGTTAGCGAGACCGGCTGTCTCCTACCGAGCTCGATCATCGTTGTGGTTAAATAATCGGCCTCGTATTTTCCACTGACGGCCTTGAATCATTGCAGCTTGTCAAGCGGAAATAAACAGCATGAATCAAGCTAAAATATTTATCAAGTAGCTTATATACTATTCCCTTTTTCATTTTTTTTCCCTTTAAGCACAACGATATTTATGGATTATAAAAATGGAAAATCGGATGGTAAATTTGTTTCTCCGTCAATATTTATGGCCCATAAAAATCCAAAATGAATTCTCATTCTTATATTAAATAAAAACCGGTAATACAAATAAAATAAAACAAAATAATAAAGTTAAGATAAAGATGTTGGTTAAAGATTGCAAGTATTTAGCTAAAAGGATCATGTTAAAGTTGAGACCTCATCTTATTAAAAATAAATATACATGTGGTTATAATAGAGTAGAGTTTATTTCATCTCAGCATCATCACAAGCTCGTCAGTGGGTCTTGGAAGAGAATGAGAAGTCGCGTTTATGCACCTGGTGTATACGAGTCTACGGGAACGAGTGCAGGTGCAACGATCCTCGGAGAAGAGTTTGTGGAATGCCGTGCAATTATTCCAGTCTATTCATCTCTCTTTCTCGCCCCTCATTCTTCTTTTTATGTTTTCTGTCTCCTGCGTTGACCGCCCAAATGACTCGACTCGGTAGCAAAAAAGCCGTCTCATCATACCAATACAGCAGGCGTGACTTTTATTATTTCACTGACCAAGACCAAAAATATATGTATTTGTACATAATAGCTGTATAATAAATACATGAGTGGGCATTACTTTAAATGGTGTGCTGGGTGTTTGTTAAGTAAGCACTCGTGATGATAATACTGTGTCGATAAACTCGGATTACTGGCAAGGTCAATTTACCGAGAGAAGCTACCGAGGGACCGGAAGTTGTGTGTCGAGTGATATCATTGAAACGCTCGGTTGATCCGACCATCAGACCCACTATGGTATAGTCCTCCTGCGAAGAATAGAAATACGTGACCAGTGATAATGGAAATAGGGGAAGGGGCAGGGGAGAGAAGGAGATATATAGTAGTATTAACTAATAGATATTTATATATGTCTGTATATACGGAGAGTGTGTATATGGTTATAGAACTGTTATACTTTCCTATTAGTCTCCGCCTACGTATTGTTGTACGTCACTTAGGGCCCACGTGGGTCGTTGACACTGACGCAAACGTTTCAAGGCGAAGGCCAGCGACATATCCTGACACGCCGGCAATCAATAATGTCAATCAGACAATTAAACCTATGCTGTGTACACATTATTTTCCTCGTTATGCTTGAGAAATTTTTTTGTTAAACGCAATTCAATTATTTACAAATAATTTCACTCGAATTATCCCATACTTTGTTGTCTATTTATTTTATTTAACAATAAATTATGGAATAAATTTTTTTTCTAATTCATAGAAGCAAAAATATTTTTATTAAAAATAAAAGTTTATTGAGCAAACTTTTTTGTAATTAAATTTTATAGATCGTAAAATTAAATCCGTAAATAATTAATATCTGATATAAAAAATATGTAGTAGAGTAATTTTAATCCCATAATTTCCTACGTCAATAAAAAATTCTTGGGTAAATTCAAGAGCAATTTATCGTCATTAAAAACAAAGAAAAAAAAATATCGTAGCAATAAAGTAAAATCGTGGAAAAAAAATTAGAACAAGGGGTTGAGGATGCTGGGAGATAAATGCCTGAGAATTTTACCACCGATGTACGTGTTATATCAGTGTATATAGTCATATTATATTTTACTGGACAGTTGACCGTATGGGATATGTGTTTTATATGTTTCCCTAGTATATGAATTATTACGGTCGACGAAGCGCGCTATATCTCGTTATACTCGCGGCAAGTAACAACGGACCGAGAGTCAAGCGTGCAGAGGCAGAGTAAAGGTAGAGTAAAGTTTAGTAGAGGCCGTTCTGCGTTATTAATAACTGAGAGACGAGAGTATAAGTGAGAGGGTGAGAAAGGAAAAGAGTCAGGTCGTCATTATTTTCTGTGCTGGTGCTGTTGTAGGTATAGTCATGTAAGTAAACTGCTAGAGAACTTACTTGCAGGTATCGCGCTTAATACGAATATAACAACCCAAGTAAACTGACTGAAGGATATTACAAGGCGTGAGAATAATTACGTCGTCGTCCTCGAGCAAGTTTCATTTTTCTTTCCTGAATTCAATTTAACTTATTGTTTATCTTACATACCAAGTATCACACATATGAGTTTGGGTCAAAAAATTTGATATGATTTTAGTCTAACGAGATTACGGCTGCCTGATTTCAAAACACAGTAAGGGACAAATTTTTCAAAATCCATTTTTTAGTATTTTTAGTTCCAGTGGAGTTTTGCGAACATGATTCAATTCATATTTCAAAAACTTTATTCTTGTCAGCTACTGTGTTTTGAAACCGGGCAGTTGTGTATTTGAACTAGGACTAATTGGTCTGTATTTGAATTTTTATTAAAATTTTAACTCGTTTTTTATCTAATGATCAGAAACAGACTAAAACAGAAAAAGTGATTTTGATCTGGATGAAAACAAAACCAAGATATTTTGAGAAAATAGATTTTGATCTAGAAGTGACCGAAACCAGAGTAAAAATTATTAACAAGTCTAAAAATAGTTTTAATAAGGAATAGTTCAGACAAAACTTTATTGAATTTCTCATGTTAATTAAATGCAGGGAAGTGGAATTGAATAAAAGTAACTTAAAATTTTTATTTCATTTAAAACAGATCTAATTTTTTGACCCAGGAGTCGACTTGATTAAACTTCTTTGAATAATTCAGTTATGATTCGAATTCTGTGAAACCTTTTTGGTTTATCATTGAAAAGTTTTAGACTTTGCTGTTATGCTACTTAACACATCATCATTTTCATCAGACTGTATGAAACAAGAGTATGTGGAACAGAGAATAAATATGTTTAAAGTTTGTTTATTAACTTCATTACGCAGTCAGTCACTTTATTACATAAACAGTAATTAAGTACATGGTACATAATAAGTCAAGAGATGTAACTAATGTTCTGAGTAAAATATAATAATTACGAAGACTGTATGTTGAAGTAGTGGTCATCACAACTGTCAGAAGAACACTGGCTTGTCTAGGCCTTTCTAGTGGGCCTCTAAAATCAGAGGACACAAAAGGGTCGTAAAACCCTATTTTCGGTAACCGTATTGTTGTATTTTCTCAGCACTATTGCTAAAATATGTATGAAGACTTTGTTAGTTTATTGAGACACTTTTTTATTAATTTCATTGAAATTTTTATTCGCAAGTATGTTAATCGTGCCAAGTGGAGCATTAAATCCTTAATAGCGTGTAATTTAATTTAACCTTTCAGTGAGTGAGATTGAAAAATATGTCATACGAGGAAATTATAAATGCACCAGTGAGCAGCGCCGTGTAAACTAGTTATAAATTTATAATGAGATTATACTCTGATACTTGAACTTTTATTATTACTCGTAACGTGATTGCAAACTAAATTTACCATCGTCATAATAATAGTAACAATAATGACAGCATATATATAGTAATTTTATGTTTCAAAAACATTTTAATGATCCTGTATACTCGATTACATATTAAGCATTGTGTCTCATTACTGACGCAAATTATAAACGGCTTCTCTGTGGAGCCTCATCCCTTATCCTTTTGCCAACTTCTACTGCTTCCATCCTATCCGGCGACGTCATCCCTCTGCATGCCCGTCGTTTCGCTCTACTTGCTGTCACGTCTAGTCACCGAGGCACGTCAGTTATCCTACCGTTTTCTGCGCGTACTAAATTTTGACCCTTCAAGCTTTGCACCAGCTCAGGCTCTTGTTGTAAATCTAGGTACCAGTAATAGAAGGAGTAGTTTGTTTGATAATCATTGAGTACAGTCCTCTTGTGTACACTCATCACGTCTGACGTCAGTCATCAGTCGTCATACATTATACAAATATAAATTCTCAGTGTAGTGGTTGAAGGAAATACGGCTAAAAAAGATTAAAAAAAAAAGGCAGTTTTTTCACATCAGAGATCATTATTCAAATGCGGTAAATGAATTTAGTCGTGTCATGCTTGAATTTGACATGGGCAATTGTCAGCACATGAATACTAAACGTCAGTTAGTACAGAGGATATATTGTTGATGTTGATGATAATGATGATGATGACGATGACGATAATAATATTAATGTTTATAGTAATGCTTGTATACAGCGACTGTGATGAGAATTTTATTAAGTTATTTTGTCAATGTAGATTGATATGGCTTGATAGCTGTCGTATATTTATATTGCTAATGTTGTGTGTAATTGATATTGTGTATTTAGTCCCTTGTATGCAGTGTATGTGTGGATCTATAGACACAATAAATAACAGGATAATGATAATGTGAATTTTATTTGTGTGATGATACATATCAATCGTCGGTAATAATGGTATCGGCTTTAAACGACGACTGCTGAATTGAATAAACGTGGCGCAGTGGTAGTGACGGTGGTGGTGGCGACGGCGACGGCAGTAGTCCATTATCGTACAAATTAAATGACTCGCGGTAATTGAAATCCCAAAGACAGTAATTCATTTATTTTTACAGCCAATAAAGCACTCTAATTTCCATTAACATTTTTTTATCTCAAAATACCTTTTTTTTATTTATTCTATTTTATTTAATTCATTTATTTCTCCCATTTATTTATTAACATATTTAACATCCGATGTTTATTGGATGACGAGTTTATATAATCCCCTTATTTTTAGTTGTCAATCAATCAAATAAATTACCCAACGCGCCATATTCCTGAGTAAATAAATGACGATACTGTAAAATATATATTTTCAGTGTATTTGAAGGGTTTAATCGTTTTACATATGAAAATGACGGGTGCGCGACATCAAACAGCTCATAGTCAAAGCAAATAACCGACGAAAACGGTTTGATGATTAATTTTAAATAATAAAAGCTTTGATGTCATTATTCTTTAGCTTTCAATATTCGTACAAAATGTTGAAAATAAATTTTATTGACATTCAATTTTATTGAAAAAATTATTTTTGTTACTTATTTCGTTCGTAACTCAAGTATTTATTGCTTTGTTTATTGAACGTCTGGTAGTAAAAATAATAAAGGAAAATAATCTTGAATTGGAAACATAAATCGTGTAACGATCAGCATTAATCGAATGAATCAGCAAATATTTTTCCCTCAATAGGACGAAGCAGGAAAGGAAGAATAAGCCAATATTAAAGGCTATTTCCACGAGATGAGCATCGATTGGTAAAAGGTATACTGGTATGCTGGTACGCACGTCACGCACCGATCAAGACTACCGACGTTACTACTGGGATGAGATGGGACAGGATTCAAGTAAAGACGCAAAAGCGAGATAGTGGAAAAGTAAAGAAGAAAATAAAATAAGCTATTGGCGCGCGTGGGTGGGTGCTCGCTCGATCACGAGCAAGTTTACCGTCTTGAATACGGGGAACGAACGTGCGGTCCGATCTCGTGGAGGCGGTGAGTACCCTCGACACGACGAGATTTATCGTTCGAGATCGACGTGCGAGAGCCACGCTCGTATTTGTATATCTATCTTTTTCGTTTTCTTTTTTTTCGTCCGTTGTCCGACCGACCGTCTGTCTGTTCTTTCGATCCGTTCTGCTCTCTACTCAGAAGAGCCCTGTCGATCTTCTCAAGGAAGAAAAGAGGACGTGTACGAAGTCTTATCCTTTCCGGGAATCCTCGAGAAACCATCTTCGTCCTCGTCCTCGTCCTCGTCTTCTCTCTCGTCTTCCGAGGCTTTCCTGAAGAATTTATCGCTCAGGATACCTTCTTGTAAAAACGAATAAATCTCAGCTTGACGGGATTTTTATACTCCGAATGAAGACTTAAGGAAGAGAAAGAGTTTCTGATAGCCTGCGTTTTAAAAAATCGATCTAAGAATTTTTAAACTTTTATTATTTTTAAATCTTTTTTTTCCATTTACATTCAACAACAGTCTTCAACTTTCAACTAAAAACCAAGAAAAAAAAACCATCCAAGGCAGAGAACTTATTAAAAATTGAGCTTTTATACTTAAAAAAAGTTGAAAGCTTTTTACTTAGATCTATAAATTTTTTATCAGACAAAAGCTTATCGTAAATTTCATTTTTCCGCCATACATACTGTAAAAAAAAAGTTATGAGAAAAAAAATTAATATCACCCGAGAAAAATATAAAATGGGTTTGTCGAAAATAAAGAATTCAAAGGCAAATTAATTAGAGAATAATTTAAACGAGTCACTAAGGAATTGTCTTAATATCTCTATTTCGAGATCAAAGGGTGATCAATTGTCTGCTAGCGTGTCTCACTTTCATGTTAACCCGCGCGTGTCGTCCGCAAAATGCCGGCTCTAAATATAGAAATGAACAAATTATGAACCAGTGACTAATGCGTTTAGGTTGTCCGACGACCAACAACACACACCAGCAACCGACATCGCCAAAGTCGAGGGTAAAGAGGGCTTGAACCGAAAAAAAACAATAAATAAACAGATAACAAAAACAATGGATATAAAAATAAATAAATATAAATAAGTTAAAACGACAAAGAACATAACCAGGCGCCGACATCAGCCACCTTTCAGCTCAAGCGCTAATAAATTAGCGTCCACAACATTATATTTTTTCCACCTTTTGTCTTACTGCAACTTTTCCCTTGTCCTCTCTGTCCTTTCATTTATTTTTGAGGTCACTGTTTGCTCTTCACTCGGGTCTACTGTCCCTACATCACACATTTTTTACGCTCGTACTTTTACACCCGACAAACAACCTCCACAATAATTCTCCCGACAAATGAACATTCTCCTTGACTTTCATTTCATCATCATCACAATCCTTATTATTATTTTTTTTTTTTTTGTTCATTTCATTATTCCAGGCTGACTCATTTTACCTGTTTAATGTTTCCCATATTTATTGCAAGGTAACGTAATATAAAGTCACAAGTTTAATTCTGCTTGACGCGAGAAGCGTAACATTTTCTCCCAAGTGTCTCGAGTCTACTGTATTAAAGGCAGTAAAAATAAAATAAAAAAAAAACGATTGAAATTAAATGAGAAATGTTCCCCAGAGTCTCGCACCTCATTGTCACACAAGTTTCTGACGCGTGACGAAAAAAAAAGTACCATACTTTGTCATATCTGCTTTTAAAACTTGGCTCAACCCAACTCAAGTCAATTTTACTCAGCCCGAGTCGACTCAAATCAACTTGACTCTGGTTGGATCAATGCAATGTAAGGTCGCGAAACTGTTTCAAGGAGTGTTCGTCTGAGACAGTCCCAGTTGCCTACTCTCTTCATTTAATTTCATTTCTTTAAGTTCGACCTTCCTCGACCCCTCATTGTGCCGCAATGTATAGCTTGCAGCACAGAAATTGAGGACAGAGGTGTAAACTGTCTGTCAAAATGAGGTCGGGTGTTAAAAAAACAAATCAAATTTTTAAATTCAACACTAATTCATCTTAGTAAATCCTCTTTATTTTATTTTTTTATTAAAGTTTTTTATCATTTGATCTGCAAGTAAACAGACAGACAAGATAATAAGTAAAGACTGATGTTAAATGGTTGAAAGAGTGTGGCGAGTCTCATGTTTAAAAGATCACTCATTGAATTTGCCAGCGGATTATGAGCCGATGCGGGCTTTAACGATGACTCGAGTCTCGATGAGCTGTTTAACGTTTCCATCAGTCGAGCTCTGCGGTCGATATGTCCAAAAATATATGCGCCAGAGCCACGTTTTCTTGCTCATTTAAATTTTATATTTTTCGTCCATTTCACTCGATGACAAACTGACAACAAACCGTATGATGTCATTTACGTGAATTAGTCAGTCGGGTTTTTTCTCGGCTTCTTCTTTTTTCAATAATAAAATTCCAATGTGTAAAAGTGTCGGGGTCTCGCTGAGTATTTTGAAATTATTTTTTATTCATCCTCAATTAACTATAATTTTCCCTTTTATTCCTTCTAATGAATCTCTTTTTTATTCCGCGGGTAAAAAAAAAAATTCAGTTCATATTTTATTTAAAATTATAATTTTTATATTTAGCTCTTGTAGATGGGTGTGATGAAATCTCCGGGCTGCTAAAAGTTTTATGATTCTCGAGTAGTTTGTGGCTTCGCTTCGTGTCTCACCATGAGGAAAATAAATAAATAAACATACACTTGCATACACATCCATACACAAACACAAGACGAGGAACTACTAACTCTTTAGGTATTCATCACACAAATATGTATACCGTCAACAAAGAACTCTATACAGCATCCGCTATTAAAACTTTTCCATCTTGATCATAAATAAAATATGAAAACTCGCGGCAGGCAACTTGGCATTAAATAAATGTACAAGCAGGCAAAAAAATAAATATAAATTCATAACAAGAATAAAATATAATAAAATAAGTATCAAATGTCGTTTGATGTGAATAATGATGATAATAAAGGATCGATGTTTGTGGTGATCAATCGGTATGTAATGACAAGTCTCGTACTAATGAAGTCTCCAAGGGCCTTTAGGCACTACCTGATACTCCATGACAATACAAAAACTCCTCGCAACATCCGCACTTTAACGTCCCCACGGACTTGTCAAGTGTCCATTTCAACGTCGGTGGCAGCAGACATCTCGAGGGCAATTGTGTACGCGTTGCGATAGGATGCCGATCGACGCCGCCGACTACCAGCCAACCATACCACCATTCGGTTCATCTTCGCTGTTGAGAACTCAAGTGCTTCCAAGACATACATTCATCCATCCATCCATCCATCTATCCATTCACAATCGATATACATGCATAAATATTTTATTTACAATTCAAGTATATATATTTGTATACCTCTCTCTAATGTAATGTGGAGATAAAAAAAAACTCGAACCCATGACATTTGGGCTTTGTCCTGTCAGATGTCCGTAACTAACAAGCCTTCTGGCCTTCACACGGAAACGCCTTGTGTCTTATGTCTTAGTCGAGGAATCAAGCCAACTCTATACTCTTTATATACTCAGACCATTTTTCCTTTTTGTTTTTTAATTTTTTATCACGTTTTGTTACTCTTGGACGTATCGACCACTCGATAAATTGTGGGAGAGTTACTCACTGCTCTACTGCATATATGACCGGCCGGTTTAGTCCACCAGCAAGCCCACGACTCCACTGCTTGCACCTTAACCATAACTCATTTTGTTTTATCTGATAACGTATCGCGTTCTACTGATTTACATTTTGTTGGTTTTTCTTCCTCGGATACATACAGAGGACATAAATAAAATTTAATTTTCACTCCATAAATATATTGAGCGAAGCAGCTTTCAGAATGAATAATTATCCGCGAGATATTTAAATGATAATTAAAGGTATTATACATTGAAAATAGTCAATTTAAGTCGTCGAACAAGACACCGGCAATTAATAAATAATATAAATTGATTTTCTACATCATATATTCACGTTGAGCTGTTTTAGTCGCGGTTTAAAGAGCACGGTTTAATGAAAAACAGTCGTTATATAAAAGACCATTAAAGTCTCACAAATCAAGTCTTTGTACTCATAAACAATATAAAATAAAAATTGACTATTAAACTTGTTGGTAAAAATAAATAAATAAAAAATAATAAGTGGTTAGTAAAGCATTACTCGAGCTCTTACTCCTTCCCTACTCATACAGTAATAGTAGCACGTGGAGACTTTGACACATGACTCAGTCACCAAAAGCCTATCTCACGCGATCAAAACAGAGTCGTGACCATTTCGCGACACTCTCTTTGGCCGAGCAACTTTTATATTTCATTTCTAACTCGCATTGCTAGTCAACCACCGCCTAGTTTTGTATTTTTTATTTTCAAATACATATATATGTATACATTTATGTATCACGTGCGTTATCGTTTTGTCGTATCCAAACGAACCCTCTGCACCAAATATAAAAATATATACACACAGATATATATTTATTTATTTGTAGGTGCACATTTGAAACACAGAAGTGCAACTAATGTGCCGATTATTATCCCGCAATAGACCTTGCCACCCGGAAATGACGTAATTTATGTATAAACACCATCATCAACCATCTGAATTCTTTATGACACCGTATGTACATTAAATAGTAATATATTCCGCGACTAGTTAAATGTCAAGCGCACATTACTATTGATTTAAAGACACCAGCAACTACCACTACGAGCACTCTGGGACGTTAATGACTCGTCAGAGACGCTTGTTATGTGCGAGGTGGTAGAGTTAAAATAAAAGTTAAAAATAAAAATGGCATTAAATTTAATCAATCAAAGTTATACGACAGGAGATTATGCTGGACATGACGCGCTTAATGTAGTCAAGTGAAATGAGCTTTTACGAGGCAGTGACGGCGTGCAAGCATCACTGCTGCTGCTTGCCACGATTACGGTGTATATATATAGATATATACTTATGCATATATGAAGCACAACTAGTGAGAGAGACGGATATAGCCGCGCTTCCTGTCCATTTTAATTGGGTTATTAACGGGTGCAAGCGTTTCCTGCCTTCTGTGACAAACACTATATACGAGGAAGCCCCGACCCCGGTTGTGCTGGTGCTGATGCAGCTGCCACCTCGTCAGTGACGACGACTAACGTCACAAGTCTGACTTGCGCATATACTATAGACTATATATACTCTATAACCCCATCGTCGTAGTCGTAGCCGTAGCCGTAGCCGTCGTCGTCGTTTGTGTATAAGCCTTGACGGAAACCAATCTGTTTCATTTGTCTTTTGCCGTTGAGACTCCAGACCCCATAAATATGCATTATACCCCGTGTGCTTAGTCCGTATAACTCATTCTCCCTTCATCATCCCTCTCGGTAAATTCCTCTTCTTCTACCTACCACGGTTGAGATATATAAATATATATATACCTAGATATTCTACGAATAATATTGCCCAGTGTGAAACTGTCAAACTTTATATCAAAAACTTTATGCCGAGTATCCAAAACCCACCTTACTCAATTATGTATACATATACATGTACATCTACCCCCTGTATTGTATAAACTTCTTGCGATGGTTGTTAATTCTCTCTATCTCGTTCTACAAATGAAACAAAACGAAATGAAACGACAACGGCGACTAGCATCGCTACGGTATAGCAGCAAACTCCTCGTTTTCGATCTCAACTATAATTAAACGTCCGCATCGTTTATGTTTCACTTTGAGCTGTTGAGAAATTACGTTGGGAATCGTAGCAACTGCAGCAGTAGCAGCAATGAAACATTTGCAGACATGGTGAAAATAAATTTAGTATACACACCAACAATATCTCGAGTGAGTAACAAGCAGCAAGAACCAAGAGTAATACTAATACTGCACAGTACACTTGAATAAATGCTGGCATTGTTTGTTGTAGTTGTATTAGAAGCTATAGTTGTGTAATCAGATTGTCTTGGGATTACTTCTTAAAACAAAACTTTTATCACAGTTACCCAAGTGGTTTTCTCGGAATCGTGAAATTCATGATTTATATATTTATAATGCAAATTGTATGCAGTAGTCTCGGGCGAATGAGTTGCACCACGACAATCTCCTTGTCTTGGTTCTGAGTTGGTACGTGTGTACATGTTAAATCTAAGTAACTTAGTACAATGCTAATAGCTATGCAGACGCGAAAATGTTACAAAGCTGGTGCAGCAACCCCCCGTGACATCCAACAGAAGTATGTAGTAGACTAGGTTAAAGTATATAAAGGATCTCTGAGGTAACAGTTGTGCTCGTAAATATGTAGAGGAGGCACACCGTATCTCTAACCAAAGAGGATCCTGCAGCGCTGGTGGCGCAAAGAGGGTGAAAAGATTCATGAATATACAACAAAGCCGAGCCGGTGGTGGACACGCTCGATGCATTGTTCTGTGGCTACCACACGTTCTCAGTGGCTTCCTTCCTCTACTTCCTTCTCCTCAGCAGTATCATTCCATCTATGGGGTTATTTCTACCCTCAGTGGGCCAGTTGGACAGTCGATCGATGGTCGAACCACTCACCTGCGCACCCAAGATCTTTATTTACTCAACAATAATAATCCATTGTATATTAGTCCATAATTTATTCAAATACATTACATTATTATTATTATTATTGTAGTTTATGATTTATGATGCTGCAGATCATTAGACCGTGATGTCTTTGGAGATATGTAGACAGTGAGGTCTCTATTATCCGTAGATATATAAGTTACTGAATAAACATTCGCCGGTCGGGTTGAGAATGTAGAACTAGGATGAGATCTAGAGCGTCTTGATCCATATTCATGGATCCCGCATAACACGCCTGGTGCCGAATACCGGCGTCACTGGTGCCGCCACCACCGTCGTCACAATCTCACTATCACTGTTGGCTTTTTGCGCCTCTACACCATTTACTTTTATTTATTTTTTTCCACGGCTGTCCGTTCGCATTACTTATTCCCTCAGCAGCTGGTGTTGCTGGTCTATCCGTTCATCAGCGTCAAGAGCCCCTTCACCATTGTCAAATTGAACAATCTGAATAATAATGATATTGATAATGATAATAATAAAAACAGATATGATAAATTTGTTATATAACTAACAAACGTAAGCTTAAACGGACTGGAAATTAAAATATAACGCATCTATATTCCGACGACGAGAAATTTAAAACATAATTGTCATCGCGCTTGTCATACATGATTAACATAAAAATATTTTATCATAAATTACAATTCACTTTGTTCATTTGGTTACTTTATATTTTATTTAAGTATTTAGCAGTGAATGGGCTCAATTTATTCATTAAAAATTACTCAGTGTAATGTGCAAACTGGACACAAATGATGAGGATGTGAGTTTTTATCGGATAAAGTTACTGCGGTTACAGTTTTTATGTTTCACGTTGTACTAGATGGTAGTCAAATAGTTACAGCTACTTAACTCTCTCCTTCATCGGATACTGCCGATATACAGATAAGAGAATCAAGTATAAACAGGTTTTCTCGTGCGCGTCAACTCTTCAATAGTCTATTTTACAGTTATAATTTGTGACCGTAGGCTTTACTAACTACTTAAACTGCTTACGATTCAGCTACCGGTTGGATTATAACTATCGCTTCATTAATTTATCAGCATCAACGAGCCGGCTGATTACCATGTGGGAATATATTGTTCTCACATTATGTACACGGAGAAAAATGTTGGCTCAAAATCTACCAATTTTTATTATGCTGCCGACCAAACTTGAAACAGGAAGGGAAGCACCTAAAAAATTATTATGCTCATACGAAAATTATTATGCCGCATCACAATTATTCTAATGTATAAAAGTAATTGTTATTAAATCTTATCAATAAGTTTCTCGCTCGTAGTAAGTATTGTGATACAGCATAATAATTTTTCGTATGAGCATAATAATTTTTTGGATGCTTCCCTTCCTGTTTCAAGTTTGGTCGGCAGCATAATAAAAATTGGTAGGTTTCGAGCCATCATTTTTCTCCGTGTACCCATTGACAGAATACTAATTTACCCGATAAGACAACATAGATTAGATAAAATGATATTGTAATAGTACCTTTAAGTAGGAAATTTCATTTCATTTTTTATAAATAAATATATACATACATATCTATATATATAAAGGATGTATATCTTGCAGATCAGATAAATCGATTTAAATTGAAATGGCTTTCACTTAACTCTCAACATAATTCTTTTTGTTGGCAGACCAGAAAGCTGAATATATTTACCGTTCGTTCTTTCTCGGGTTTCTGTTTAAATTTTATTGTATTTCACATCCCATTGACCGAGAAATGACACGTAATCGTGTACATAAGTGTCGTAATCCATTAATGCGTTGCAACAGTCACTTTTCAGAATCTACTTTATTTTTCAATGTGTTTAAATTTATAGTTTTGTTTGTTTGCTTGTTTTTGCGGGTATCATTGTTTTATTTTTTTCGCCTTTATTCTTACCAGACGTTCGAAATCCATTTGTGTTGCTGTTGTTTTTGTTGGTGTCGTTGTTTCTGTTGTATTGTTGGTCGCCTCGTATATATTGGGAGAACTGGGACGCAATCCTTCCATTAACTTTATGACCCTTTCAGAAATCGTCGGTTTTTACCTTGAGATAAATGCTTTTACACTCATTCTTAACAAGCTACTTGCACCCATCAATTGAAAATTTCAAACTTTAAGTATATATATATATATATATATATATATATATATATATTGAATTCAACAATCTGAGATGTAATGCGTTGTGAAAGTTTATAATATTTATGATACTACTTTATTTAACTATAAATTTATTAAACTTTCGAGCAAACGTTCATTCTCGAATCGGAATGGTAATAAAATAAAAATTGAATCGCTTTCAGTTTCCAATTTATTTTTATCGAAATTTCAGTCATCTAAATATAAACTTGCCAATATCTATTTTTTTCAAACTCGACACGAGTATATTAAATTTTCTTTGTGGTAAATTAGCATAAATTTAAAACAAAAGATCAATAGTTATGAAACAATCAGCAGAGTTGATAGCAGTGCATATTTGAAACAAAAAAAAAATATATATATACATGTATATAAATTGAACCATTTCAAATGTAAAATACCACCATTTGTAAATTTACGACTATGAATAATGGATTTTATAAAAAGCATGATACAGACAGTAAATACCGATAAAAGCTCCACTGTTATTTGATAGACGATTGCTCGATGTCATTTGGCGATGAGACTAACTTTTAAATCGATATATTTTTATACATGTACACATATAACGAGAAACGACATGACGAATGAAATAAAATGAAAATTTTTGTTAGCTAACAGCATAAAGGGTTACCATATGTTCTCATTAGCAAGTTAACTGTTTTGGTTCCCTCCAGACACATTTCATCCTGAAAAATACAAAAAGTAAAGCATACTCTTAACACTGGCAATAATTACCCGTAATCACGCCTTTGTTCGCTTGTAACAAAACACTGGATCAGTAATAACAGGGGAACGAAAGAGGAAGACAAGACGTGTTGGGGGAGGAAAACTCGTCAAAAGCTATGATCGTACTTATGTGGAATTAACTTCGTACGATTCACTATTAACAGCATCAGCATACCTATTTCTTCTTTGGTCTAATCTTCTCCCATATCTCCTCTTCTTCTACTCTCTGAAACATATCCCGTAAACGACGCTCATTTGTAGGCTTTCGGACGTGTATTCTATTGTTTCCAAAAACAAAAGGACCATGCCTGACGCGCGTTTTACTCACTCGAAGCCTCTGTGATGTCAAATAATACCTTTCATTATCGATTCAACTCCACTCTCACATTTATACGAACAAACACTAATACAGCCGTCAGGGGTTTCGTGAGAGACTCAATCACCGATGGTTGATTGAATTTTTTTTCTCCGTCTTTTTCATTAGCCCAATTTCAATCAGACTAAAACTCCATTTGGCAACCTAAAAATTTCCGCTCAGAGTGAAAAATATTAAAATAATATGATAATAAATATCTGAATGGTAATGAATTAATTGAATCAAATAACAGTGAGTTTGTATTTGTTGGCAGTTTAGCCCCGGACATTTTGACGTTTCGGGTGTTATTTTGAATAACGACGTGTCTATTGTGTGGCGGGATATGTGGAGTGGTACGGCCGGTACGGTGCGGTTGCTCTTGTTCCAGGTTGCGCATCCATTGAGTCGTTGAATCGGCTGCCGGTGTTGGTCATGTTCACTGAAGGCCCCCTGGCCCCTCATACATCGCTCATCGGTACCAGGAAATAGAGGTTGCGAGCCGAGAGCCCGATAGCCGAACCGGATAACAGGCACAGTAGAGATAGACGGCGGACAAGTGATGTACAAAGCATCATATATTGTGGAACAGCGGTCATTCGTGCACGCCGTGAAGTTCGATACACACTGTTGTGCTGCCAGTATTGTACAATCTACTGTGTAGTGGCGCAGCCCCGAATCGTGTTGGATAGTAATTTGTGGTCTGGCCGATTGGCTCTCGCGTGACCGTTTCACTTTGATTATTGATGAAACGCATACTCGTGCCGACTTGCTGCTCGTTGCTAACCTTCACGATGATCCTTCTTCTCTCTACGATATCCATCTTCTCCTTCATCTTCCCAATCTTTATTCTTTTCACTTTTAGCTTCTCGTTATGTGTATACAGCACATACTTGTGTTAAAGAACAACAGAGTTTAAATTATCCAACCAGAAAATAAAAAAAAAAATTAGGGAATCGAAAATCGTCATTATTAACGTTCTTAGATTTCGTGAGAGACTTTTGTATATTTGATGGCGTGAGAACCGGTTCCCCTGATTTTTCTTATTGTTTAAGTACAAATAACTCTTGAGTCCAGGGTTTCCGTTGTTGTTGTTGTTGTTGTTGTTGTTGTTGTTGTTGTTGTTGTTGTTTTGTTTTGTTGCTTTCGCTGATAGATCTATAATTCACTCGTTAACTCTGTCGGTATCTGTAGTGCATAATCCCCTGTATATGTTGTATGATAACCGGAATTTATATGAGGTGTGTAATTTTAAAATTAAAACCCAATGATAAACACATTCACGAATTAAACTCGATGATAAACGCGCTTCTGACATGCATTAATATCGTATTAACTAACTCTACAACGGTGATTCAAATTGTATCTTGTCTTATCGAAACGACGTACGAATAAGGTACTTTGCATAACCTACAATCGAGCACGAGATATATATGTATGTGCATATGTTTATGCTTGTATGTATGTAGATGTAGATGAATAAATGCATGTATATGTCGAGCAAGTTTAACGGCAGAGTCTCACATAAGCTTATCTGTGCCGGGTGAACATAAAAGCGATAGTGTTATCCATTTCTGGAAGTGCGAATAGTCAGCCATGAGACTTGCATATTACTCTCCTTATTTCTTGCCTTCACTCTCAGTAGTACAACTTGTCGTTTTGCAAGATATTTTAATATGTATCCTTATTTCTCAACTCTTAGATATATGCATATCTTTAATATACATAACACTTTGATCCGGCTATTAAACTCAAGAAGAAGAAGAAGACGAAGAAGACGCCAAGTCACTTTCTAATCTCATCATAATTATCACTATAACTTTGCTCTCGACGCCTGCTAATTACTGACACTTCTACATATATATACATATTATGAATGTAAATTATATTAAGATCGCTGGTGAATGAGTTTCCAGTTGTTGGTGATAGCTTCAAGTATCCAGTTTAAATGATTCTAGTTTTAATAATTGAAGTTGACAAATCATTTCCGCTGAACAAGAAATCACATCTTGTTTAGTGTAATTACGCCGAACTATTAATTTAAAACGATTTATAAATTTAAAAAAAATAAATCAATTATTTATCTGCATACAAATCGATTTTCTGATACGATTATTTGATGTAATTTATCAATCTATAAATATACATACATTTATAGTGTACTAAATAAATTAAAAGGCATCGGTAAAAATAAATAAGATAAATGGTAAATGTTGGTTGACATGTCGGCGAATCGGCAAAAGCGATTCATCGGTTAAATTTATAGATCGACATTTTCGAATTCACGCTCAAACCGTCTCGATTCATCGCGTTTTACGCTCGATTGGCATTTATCGTCCTGTATACCGTCGTAGTCGTCGTTGATGTCATACGCTAACATACTGTCACAACTTCGCAATATATACACACATGAACACACATATATATGCATACATACACTTTAATAAATATACACTTACATGGCATTTCTCGTTTATAACATAACGGTGCAAATTATTGCTGTCATAAATTTATCTTCGATTGGTAATTATTGTGCGCAGTAATATTTATCATCGGAATTCATTGGATAGCAAGTTGTATGTGGGACAATTTCAATTGGCATTTTCGTCCTGTCTCAGTGTATTCAAGTACTTGAATAGCATATCTACATTATATTGTGGGCAATGCCAACAGCCTGGTTGCAATTTCGGTAATTTAACGACTCGATTTTCTCCCTCGTCATCTTCTCATTGCCACCATTTTCCGAACCTTGCAATTAGCCCAACCCAAAATATGACAATTATTTATGATCAATAATGATCTAATAAATACCCTTTTATTTTATATTTTTCATAATAAAGAGCCGTTAATTAAAATGAAAAATGCCATCAGATAAAAGAAAAACTGAAATTTATGATTGTCGTGAGATTAAAATTGAAATTTATACTACAGTTTTTTCTATTAACTAAAACTACGTATCGCGATTGTTGAATAATTAATTTTTAAATATTTAAAATACTTATTAAAGGTTTATTTATGACGTCTGTTATCATATAGCTTTTTAATTACAACATTAAACATTTATTTATCGTGGGGAGGTATAAAAAAATTGAAATATTACTTTTATCAGTATTTACACAGTGTCTTTCTAAACGCTGTATCTATTTCAATATTAACAATGTATAATTTCTAAGATAACATATCACATGCAATTGAAATAAAAGCTAAAAAAAACAAACTGTCTAAAGGCGCACGCGAATAACTATGAACAACAGATAAGTATAGTTCGCGCGACGTCGGCATTCCCCGACTCGAAAACGTATATTTATATACTGTCGATCGACTGCTTGTGGTTTAAGTATTTTAGTAGAAAACTTTATATGTGTAAATATATATATAGAATAGAATAAAGTTTGTGAGAACTTAACATTAGTTGGGACCCGTACTCGACAAATGCAAGCTTGTCTGTATCTCGTGTGTGGTGTATGTGTGCAACTCGCGTTTTTAGCTGCACACACTCAGCTGCTACATTGCATTAAATCGAGCGTTCAATCTAATTCGATATATCAGAAACACTTGGAACGTGCCTTGTTTCTTTGTACATGTACCAGTATATCTTAAACATGTACATATTTATATGGACCTAAAAATATATGAGTAAGTCTCCTAGTGTACATACTTTCTAATCCTCACGTATCGATAGTACAGAGAATAATCTCGAGCGCTGACAGATTTAATATCTGGTGAACATCGCATAATGTAATGTTATTGGGTGGTCGCGAGGAGGATAAATGGCTGGGCTGTAAGTTATTTTATCTTTCTCGCTCGCTCACTCTTTTTGCACATAATACACTAGCTCGTGATGCATGTCTGCTCGCTGCGTGTACCGATCGATAGACACGATCGATAATGTCGGCGCGCGATAGCTGTGCGAACTGGCGAGCAAGTAGGCGAGATAATTGACAGCGATGTTTTATCTCTAACGTGATGGCATTAAAGCTCGATTAATTAATGTTGAGCTGGATTAAAAAATAGTAAAAAAGAAGAATGAAAAAATAATTGAATTAAAATAAAATTATACATTTATAAATTTTTAGGTTTAAATATCAAAGCTAAAGAGTTTGAGAGAAAATGAATTTAATAAAGAAAAAATATATGATAAATTATACGATGAAATTAAACTCACGACAATGGACACTTTGAGGTTGATTAAAAGTCACAAGACTACTCCTTGGTGGTGCCTTTGAGTTGCATAATTTAATTGTTAGGCAGTGGTTGGTTGGCTGGCACCCTGCTGGATTAATGAAGGCCGGTTAGGGTGAAAATCTTGGAGGCGTTTTATATACTGCACGTCGTAGACGGACGACTGAGTGAAGAAGAATGGCCCCCAGACGAGGGAAACGACCCGGAGCAGTCTGGAACAAGGATGATTACATAATTCTGCGCGAGCAAAGAGATGAGTCGTGTCGTTGCGGAGTGAGACTCGGCGATGGAGATGGCAAGGGCAAAAGAACTTACAGAGTTGTGTGGAATCAGTGTGACAGTAGACTCTGAAGAAATAAAATATCAAGAGAAAGCAAGTGGTGAATAAGCTTTATAGCGTTTGAAAAGTCGCGGAAAATGAGAGAGACTGGAACCAAAAAAGGGTTTACATCGGTTGTGTCTGTTGATGGTAGTAGTCGTGCTGTTTTAGCTAGCATGTCTATGTCATTTATGTGCTAGCTACACGAGTACTTTACTTTTGTGCTGGAATGGGACAAGCAGCTTAGGAACGCCCTTCCTAAATATAATTCATCGCTCTAACCAACTATCTACTCTATACAACCCATCCTCTCTTTCTTGCTCTTGTTCACCCTATCTAATTCGAGGGAGAGAGATAAATATAGAGAGAGGGAGAGAGTATAGCTCGTGCACAGCGTTATTTATGGAATCACAGCTGTATATGCGGATTCGGAAAAGCGAGCGTTGCTGGTGTGGCGGAAATGGGGCGAGTCGACATCGCTTCTCACCCTTCACTGCTGCTGCCTCAACTCTCCTCACTCACCCTCTCACTCATCGCTCTGAATCGCTCGTCAGAATAAAATGGACTGGCCGCACTACGCGAGGCGAGTGAAGCAGAAATGGCCTATTGGACTTGTCCATTTTTTTTTCTTTTTTCTACCTCTTTATTTATTTTTGGCTGTTAAAAACGTGAAATAAAAATCCAGAGATGAGAATTACCAGTTGCCGGGGCAATTTTTCTCGTACAACGATATACACGCCAAATATACATGGACAATTGGAGAGAAGGAGTATATAAAAACGTGTGTTAAAATGGATGAGAGATCATGTGTCATTACCAAATAGTACAGGGTAAATTGTGCAAGAGAGGATGGAAAAAGGAAAACATTAAAGAGTTTGCTAGTAAGTGAGAATGAGCTTTAGCAGTAATAGTAAAAGTATTGGTGGTGATAGCAGTGGTGGTATAGTAGGTCTCCGATAATTGGCTCGATATTCTTCTTCGGGATTTGTGCCGTCGTTTTATTTTTACGAATGAGAGAACCAAGACCAAATAATGGTTGAATCGAGCTGGTCCGAGATAATTGGCTCCCAAGTTAACAAACGAATAAGAGTAGTAGTAGTAGTACGAGCGCCGCGGACGCTGCAGTGCCTGAAGAGAGAACAGAGACCAATAGAACTTTACTACTAGTATTATTATTACTACAACTACCATAATGGTAGGTAGCCAACGAATTTGACGGTTTATCATCGCGTCCGATAATTAACGCTGGCTCGGAATCATCCCCCAGTTACAGCAGTGAGTCGATATACATTCGGCTCGGCTTGGGGTTGCCTTACTACTACGAGAGGAAATTAGAAAGTGGAGGTAAAATCAGGCTGTGCGATGCTGAAGGATGAAATGCCCCGGGTTATTAGTTTAGGAGGCAACTGTAAAGTACCTTGAAACAAAGTCTCTGTCTCAACGACGGCATCTCTCACGGGTAATCAATATGCGGGTAAAATTCACTCCTTCTCTTGGTCTCTATCCTTATTCGATCTCCTTGTCCCGCGATCGTAGGTAGCTCGACTTTAACCCCACAAACTCCACCCGCAAATGATCCCAGACAGGATCTAAAACCCTCTTCCCTTTATTCTGGCAGCTGGGACAAGACCACCGTATCTTTGGTTAATAAACTCTGCTCAGAGACTACTACCGGGACTCCTGACTTGTCTTGACTCGATTTAACGTCGTGAAATCCCCCATCGTATTATAACTGCTCTAATGCCGGTAACTTTACTCTCCTCTCCCCTATACTCTACTCTCTTCCGTTCACTAATATATAGATACATACATAATACACATAATATACTTCCAAGTAACTAAACTTTGCCTTCCTTTGTTTGTTTTAGTCCAAGCAGCACCGCGCTGGGCTCACTCGATCAGCTCAAGGAGTACCTGACAACTGCGGGCACTTGTAAGTGCGGTCTCGAGTGCCCGCTTAGACCAGAACAAGTCTTCAATTTCGATCCCAAGGTAAGTCACTCATCATTATATTTATCACTATAGCTGGCATCCATTCTTCTCATAATAAAAATGCTGGTTAATGATTTACTTTATAAATATAAAAAAAAAAAAAAACACTTTGATCTCAACTTACATTACGTCAATCTCAAAACGTAATAGTGACATAAACCATCAGCCCAATGCAAAATTGACGATCCTAGAATGTGCCTTAGTTTTGTACTAGTCATATATTCAAATAATTATATAGACATATGTATAAGGTACACAGTGAGGTATTTCAATAATAAGGATTTAATGCTCAATTACTGTCATGTTTTGATAAGCCTGACATGCATTACGATGCCAGCAGTAGTTGACTTTACACAATATGTATCACATTTACAATATTCGGTACAATACACAATGACACAAATATACATATATATTTATAACCAGAACGCGAATTACGGAGTTGCATAGCGATAATAATCGATTTGTAGCGTTAAGCCGCAGAGCGAGGCTGACCGAGCGTGGTTTTACATGCATCAATTGACAAATCCGGCAAATCAGCAGTATGCTATCGACTCTCTGGAGCTTCTCTTCCTTCTGCTCTGTAATCGAGAGAAATCTCCATGGAGATATGTGGAACTATTTCAATATGATCGTGACATGTGTGAACTCTGGTTATTCACAGAGCTATTGAATTATACTTTTTTTCCTTCTTTAGAATATTTATTTCTTTTTTATTCATTCTTCCTGCTAATTTGTCTTTCTCTTTTCTTTATTTTATCCCATCGAGAAAATTACACTGAATTAGAGAAAGCCAACTAGATGGAGGAGGAGATACCTGGGAATTCACTTGGGGATTCGAGAATTAAATGAATGTGAAATGGGAACGTGAGGTATCTTTAAAATTTCCGTAGTCGTATCATTCTCTTTGGTTTGAATCACCAAATCGTTCTCAAATGGAGATGAGCATGAAAAAAAAAAAAAAATAGTTCGCGAATGAGCGAGCGAGTTGTAAAAAAAAAACGTCAACCCAGAAATGATAAAAAGACAGAATGGAAGAAAGAAAAAATTCATTTATGCACCACGTAGACGACAACGACGGCGACGACGACGTCGAGAGAGCGTATAATTGTCTGTGCACCTGCTCTCTATCCACACACTCGCACACACACTCTTGTCTGGTCGTTGGAGAAAAAGAATACATAAATTTTTTTTTCATCCCAAATGAATTATTGTCATGTGCGCGGCACTGTAACATTTTATACCAGTAGATATATACAAGTACATACAAAATGCCGAGATGAAGAGAATAACGTCCGGCGCGGTCAGGGAGCACCAATTAAACCGCCGTAAAGCTTTATAATTGGCAACACTGTGATTATTCTTAACGACCTACACCGTACCGTCATTACATTATCATAACGTAGGGCTACCGATATAATTCTATATAAAAGAAAATATATTTTTTCTTACACATGACAAATGCATCGCCGCGTCATAAAAATGTCTCACGATAATATTTTAATTAATGCTGAGCACTAATGCTTCCAAAAATATTTCTGAGCAAATAAATAAGCCAAGTACATTTATTATTTTTTTACCTGTCATGACGCAAATAAAGACTCTTTCTTAATGCCCGAAAATATTTATTGTCGAAAATAAACATCCGGTCAGAGGGTAACAATTAAGACATCGTAAAACGATGGGCTACAACCGACTTGCAACAAAACAATAACTCTTACTTAGCTTAACAGTATAACGACCATCAGCGTTATCCGCATTATCATAACGTGACTTCCAGAGCTCGCTCAGTTGTACAATAGTCCTGTATAAATTCTCAAGCGGGAGCTAAATAACAATATTAAACTAAATATATAGAGATACATAAACGGAACTCTGATTTGGTATCTAGTTTCTGGGCTCGTAAATACAAGTGGTCACGTTTTCGCGGACAAATTCCGGTGGATTGTGTGTTTGAATGTCTGTACACACGGATGTGAGAAAGGCTCGGTTGGTTACAAGTGTCTTGACTCGTAAAACGAGTAGCTGTGAGTGAATATTTTGCCGCTTGATGCTTTCCACCCTTGTCCTCCTCATCCTCCTCATCCTCCTCATGCTCTATAGCACTAGACTTTTCTCTGAAAATATATTCGTATATACATAAAATCCCTTCAGCCTTTTCTACCACCGCATCTCACCGATTAAATCTCACAAATCTGCAATGCAAAGCTACGTCGTACCTCAACTGTTGGTTGGGTTTTCTCGTATTCTCTCATACTGTCCATTCTATCCTCTCGACTGGCAGCGGTTACGGACAATGAAAACAAGATGCTCGACAGACCGGGAAAATCGACGACGAGGGCATGGAAAGAGCGAGAAACGGATAAGGGGATCTCTGCTCCGGCACAGTCATTTATAAAATATATAATAAAGAGAACAAACTGAGAGAACAAACAAAATAAAAAAAAATTTAAACGAATAATATATAATGAAATTTAAAAGTTAAGTTAACCGGCCGATTGAAACGTCCCGGGTGGCTCAACCCACTTTATACATACGTTTGTTTGTTTGTTTGTACAATACCTATATACACGCGATCAACAATCTTTATTCTACTTTACACACCACATAAAACATCACATACATTATTATGTTAATCTTACGACTCTATCATTTATCCGGCACTCGACATCCCACGCCCGTGGGCCCTTTTATATTTCATTTAATTTTATTTTATTTAGGTTTCGCCGGACAGTTAACTGGTACCAAAGTTCTTTAGCATCAATCACCCCACCGTAACTATCCCCGGAACGATCTTACATTACATTTAATAAAATGACCCGGTAACATCTGCATCGTGTGTACGAAAAAAAATTAAAAATACGAATTGGCATGCCCGGTTCTGCGGTTGCTTATTGGTCAGGTGCACATTATTATTTTTAAAATAATTATCACGTCGATCGATGATGGAGATATCGTATTTTTAATTTGGATTTTCAACCACCTTCGCCTTCTCTTCCTCTTTCTTGTCGTATCCACCTCCTGCTTCCCATTCTGCTGCTGGTGCCTGTGCTCATTCTTCTTCTTCTTCTTCGTGTGCTTCGGCTCATTTAAGCATCCGCTTTATTTATTGCCATTAGCTCAAAGTTATGGATTGTTTGCGTGACACATGGCTTTTTATTGCCCTATAGGTTCAAAAAAAAAAAATATATGTATATATACATATATTAATGTAAATATATTTATTAAAATATAAACTAGGGAGGAGACTTGATAAAAAGAAATGATGGATTGTTTTTAAAAAAGTATAATCATAAGTTGTTGGTTTATGAGAAAGTTAATAAATTTTGTTTATGGGCAGCTGTGGGATATAATTGGAAAAACTTTACGAAAATTGTTCGACAGAGTTGTGTGTTTTTTATGTTTATTGTCCGAGAATAATAGACGCCAGAGAAGAAGAGGAAGATTTATTTTTGGTGTGGGTTTTTGTTGACTGTAAGTCTCTCACTCGAGAGAAAAATAGAAAAGAATGGGCTAGTGAAGAAAAAAAAAAAAGAAATAGAATAAGAAGAAAGTGGAGGAGGAAAAAGACATCAATTGCCGACGGCGAAACGACTTACGGATATTTTCGGAAAAAGAGATGTAATCTAGCGGACCAAGTCCGGAAGAAATCAACTTGGACGAAAGCGTCGAAAGTTTGCCACGAAGCAATCGGATTTGAGAATGAAGAAGATCTCAACTTCGCTGGAGTTTGTGGGAATGAAAATAAAAAAAAAAAAAGCCTTTGGGGTTTATAATACAACGAAGACGAGGACGCCGCGACGTAGATCGAGTGGAGTTTTTAGGGTTTTAAAAGTATACGACGTCGACCCTTTGTAATTGTGCGAGGGTTGGCACACACCCGACAATGAATAGCATTCAAGTGCTGGTGCTTCGACTGCTGCTAGCACTACTGTTGGTAAGAGAAGACTAAAAAAGACTCGATGATCTAAAAAGAAAGAAAACTTTTGATGTATAGACTCAAATGAACGCTACAAGTATTTACACGCTTGTCCTCATCTTTGTTTCCTCACTTTTATTTATTACTCCCCTTTACTTTATGCTTTTTTATATCTCCGATGAGAGTTAAAACGAATTCTTCTTCATCTCAATATTTTTCTTTGGATAAATAATTATCGAGGTATTTAATGTACTCCTTTATAAGGAATAAAATTCTTTGAAATAATTTTCCTCAGCACAAAGCCACTATAAATTGTTGTTATTAAAATGTTTTCATTTTTTACTTTTTTTTAAAGCTTTACTTCCAATTCCTGTTTATACTTAATGAAAATATTGTACTTCAATCATGAATTTAAAATAATTAAATTTTTATAAAAATATGTTAATTGAAGTACACTTACTAATGTTCATTATTTTATTAATGACACTTGGATAAAATTATGACATAAGAACGAGTCTCGTAAAAAGATGATGATTATCTTAAAATATTCCTGGCGCTGACTCGAGTGTTAATTTAAAAGGACATTCAAATATCCAGCAGTATAAGATTCGAACAAAAGTGAATAGTATTTTTAATTGCTGAGTATTTTATAATATAATGAAAATTTATGCAACCAGGTTTTTCCGATAAAACAATAAAAGAAGTATCTGCGAAGCGGCAGGATACCAGAGGATTAAGTCGAGTAGCCGAGAAAGCATGTTTAATATTCCAGTCACAACACTTGCTGTTTCTTTATATCTGCGATTTTATGTGTGACTGTGTGTAAGTGTACATATAATAATAATATACAGTGACATAAAATAAGTCGTGAGAGCAGGTATTCTCTCTAACTCGTATTCTCATGAATTCATTCACCACTTCCGATAATTCAATAGATAATTCGATTTGCTGAGAATCGTATAGTAAGAGAGTAGCTCTCGGTAGCAGAACAACTTGGATCTGCTGTTGAAATTGAATTTCTCTTGATAAAAATTGTATCGCTTGGTTTCACGCTCTTATTTCCTTCCTTATATCTATTTCTGCTCTTTTTTATTTCAACCCCCGATATAGCAAAAGCAAGCTCAGACCATACTGCCGGATACACAGAATATCTACTACTACAGAGATAAAAAAAATTAAATAAACTCTCTTACTGCTTGAATTATTTTTCTTCACTCTTTGGCCTAACCTCCCACTTTATTATTATTTTCTTTTTCATTTATTCAGCCTCTCATTCACATCCAATTGCTCTTTCTCTCGCAGACTTTGTCGGCCGGTTGGGACGTATAAATTTATTGCGCTCATTAACTTGAATTATGGCATCGAATACGTTCAAAGTTTATAAACCTTAATACGATTGTGTGTAAGCTGAATAAGGATACTGGTATGGCTGGTTCATATAAATATATATATTTGAACTACACTCAAATTGTGGTGGTGTTTGTATTAGAATTACGGTATCGAAATGATTCTACATGTTATGTATCACCCTAGCACAAATAAATCCGTACATAAAGCTACATGCAATAACACTCACTCCTTCACTCCTTATTCGCGGGTTTTATTTATCTCTCGTGTGGCTGGTTGGTACAAAACCTTCGAACTTGAAATACTCATACATAATCCCCTTCAATTCAATCGTGCTCATTCATACTACTCTTACTCACTCACTCACTCACTCAATCCCTCTCAATGACTTATGTCTATTTTATTCATGCTAAACACGAAAACCCCTCGAGCTACGGAATAATTCTTGACTTGTGTCACCTGCAATCTAAATAACCAACCCTCAATTTCAAATAACCGCTTTTTTCCTCTCTCTTACTGTTTCCAATCGAATCTCCGTTAAATGTCTCGCACAGCTACTCGAGATTCCCCTACAGTCGCAAATAATGAAAAAAGACCGAGCAGAAATAATAAAATGAAATAGAGAATAAGAGCTGATGTCAAAAAAATAAATGGTTAAAGAAAGTCTTTAATACGATTTTATCCCAAGCTGAAGATTCATCTGAGAATGTCGCGATTTTGGACAGGGATTCACTTCTGGTGCAGCTATTCACTAGTGGTGGGTGGTTGGTTGGAGTGGATCAAGTCGGATTGGCTTGAGCTTCCTCCCCGGTTTCTGGAAACCAGAATAAAGTAGAGTAGAAGTAGCAGTAGAGAAGCTCGGGTGGTGATGCCGCGACGCGCATTGCAGCGTATCGAGGTGGTGGAGTCAAGTGAGAGCCAGCTAAAGAAGAAAGGGGATGAGACTTGCGGCCGGGGGGTGAAAGAGAGCTTAAAAGGGGAATAGAAAACGGTGGGCAACCCGAGCAAGTACTGCCAGGGACACTTGAGGTGAATGTTTTGCGAATGGTCGGTAGATGTCTGGTTTGCTCGAGGCTGATATCGACCTGGCTCGCTGGAGCCGTCGACCTCATCCCCTTGGCCCCTTTAACCCCCTACACGCCTTAGCTCCACCACGTCTTTCTTTCACTCCCCACACGTCTTTCACCCCTTCACCATATTTACCAGCTTTCTCTATTTGTCCAAGTCTTTTTTTTTTCCATTCTAAAACTCCTCGTGTATGTTTTTTATTCTCATTCTCATGCTTCTTTCTCCCTTACAACTAGCAAACTCTTTTTCTCTTTTATCTACCCCCTGCTCTTGTCCCAGCTCACAAACTATCTCATCTTTCTCAGTCTTCTTCAAGACGACATTTGTTTCATACGGTTCAACTCGTCCGATTTCTCGTGTCGTTTTAGCAACCTGTCATGCTCTCCCACCCATATTTATTCCTCCATCTCTTACTTCTTACTGCTTCAGTTTTCTCTTTTTCGTTTTTCTTCTTCCTCCCGTTCTTTTTTTATCTACACAACTGCGATTTAGCCTGCACCTGCATGCTGATGTAACATCCGCCGGTACCCTTTCGTCTTACCCTTTGCAGCTTGGAACCTTCGCGTACTCTCAAGAAATCCTCATACTGCCATCACTGCACCACCCGAGCGTTTCATTCCTACGAAGTTGTCAGTGTCTCGCACCCTCTTTCCGGTTTCATCTGTATTTCGCTCTCCTTTCTCGCTTATCCGACTGGATACAGTACATATGTGCAACTACAATAGTACATGCTCAGTATTTATATACCTATATACATAGACTACTACATAGAAACCTCTTCTATTCGTTGGCTGCGCTTTCTCTCATCCCTATCCCGACAGAGACTCGTCTTCAATCTAGTGGGTTGTCTGGAACGATATGACCTCGGCCCGGAATCCGGTGCGAACCCGGCGACGATACAATATCCGAGAAGTTTGTGCCGTACATTTCCGTCAAGTTTATACATACACCTACCCCCTACCCATATATTCTGCATAATAAATACATATACATAGACATAAATCTAAATACATATACAAGCATCATGATGAACAGCAGAATTTAGACAATGCTCTTGCAAAGTTTACGCAGCAAAGACCCGCTAATTGTTTATCACTAGTGAGTAGGCAGCAATTCGTACACTGATTTAATAGAGTACCGTTTAACGTTTCGACAACCATATTTTCTATTTAGTTTTATCATCTGCATAGTCTTATATTATATATGTGTGTATACATAATTCCACCAGCTCATCCGTAAGTTCAACAGCCATGAAATTCACCAAAAACTTTCTCTCCAATCTCAATTCAGTCTTCAAAGTACTCTCTACTCACGCGAACAAACAAGCATATACAAGCAGAGAAAAACAGAGCTGCTGATATGGTGGTTGTAGTAAAAGTAGTAGTAGCAGTAATAGTAGTGAGAGCGAGGGTGAGGGTTCTATCCGATTCTCTCTCATCGTTTTTGCATAAATCACCGCGAACCCGTGTTCTCGTTTAAACGTGAAAATTTTCTCGCGTGGTTCTAGTTATATGGTGATTCACTGGGTATTGTATAATCTGATGGAGTATGAGTATTGGTGATGACGGTAGTAGAGGTTGGCACAAAGAGAGTGTGGGGTATATAGAAAGCTAGTGCGCGCTCTAAAGATCCGTGTTCCAACCGCTTGGTGAGAGAAGTCGAGAACTAAGTCCCCTTGGCCTGGCCTAGCTGAAAAGCCTGAGATAATTTACGATGGGCCCAAGTGAGAGATAGAGATGGAATTAAAATATACATATGAAATAGGTGTGTCAATGAAAAGGAGCTGAGTGAGACAGAGATAATTTAAATGAAGAGAGTAGGACTGTGAAACAGTAACAGTCTGCTTCCGCTGTGAAATATAATTCCCTGCACATTCACGGTTGGATAATCCTCGTTCACTTTACATGAAAACTTATTACAGCTCTGCACAGTAGCACCCGGTTGCTCCGCTGGCACCCAACAGCAGCACACTATGTGCCATTGTTATAATACGCCCGCGCGTTCTACTTCAGCAACGTGTAGCCATGACAAGAGCAATTACATTTTTAAATTACGTTACACGATATTAAGCCCTTTCTTTCATTCTTTCTTTTTCTTTTTTATTTTCTCCAGCTCTTTCTTTCATTTCTTTATTGTTTTTTCTACGCTTTTTCCCTCTTTCCACAGAGCCATGGTCGCCGAGGCCAGGCCAAGCTTGTCCAACGACGGACAGACATTCTCCATTTTCTCATTTCCATCAACTCTATTCTTTATTTTTCAATTCCCTCGTTCTACCGCGGCTGCATTTTTCTTCCGCGCTATATTATTCAACTTTTTTGTTTTACGTTATTTTTTTAAAAAAATCCCAGTCTTTAGATTCTTTGACACTGTTAAATTATACCGTCTCTCATCGTTAATTCAAACCAGACAGATATAAAATAATTTAAAATTAAATGTCATGGCTTTGTAAATATAAATTTTTTAAACTTCACTCTCTTTTCTCATTAAAAGAAAAGCAATAAAGAAAATGTAATTATTCTCATTTATACTTTTCATCATTTAATAATAACAATCACCAGGCTTTTTTTATCATTATAAATAAATTACTTTTCATTTGCTTTATTCTTTTTGATACTTTTTTAAACTGTCAATTCGACTTTTATATGAAAAACTCTAAAGTCTTTGATTTAGCAAAATTATTCCAGACGTATTCAAACGACGTATGAAATATAAAACAAAATTTATCATTTAATAGACATATTTGTATACAAATAATAATGTTATAAAAAGAGTTTGGTATATTTATGGCGACATTAAGCTCAGCAGCAATAAATCCTCAGAAAGTTGTTCATTTATGTTGGTATTTTCTCGTCGACCTATTCAATTTGCGGGTGTTTCGTGCTTTCATCCTGTTCTATTCACTCTTCTGTTCTCTTTCCCATATCTGGAGTAGAGTAGAGCAGTGTAGTGCAGCCCTATATGTACAGTAGTTTGTGTTCAAGCATCGGTAGTATACCAAGACAAATGAATTGAAGGTTGTGGCTTACACTCGTAGACATTAGATACAGGGTACACACAAGGACCCACAATGCGACTACGAGGACAGTACTATACTGTAAAATGCAGAAGTAAAGGATACAGAGAGCGGTCGTTTGAGCGTAAAACGTGAGACGATGAAACAGAACGTGCGAGGGGTGTGAGTGATGTTCCATACGAATGGCACTGCCAATGCCATTTCAGACTCACTGACTACCTTAGAGAGGGAGCGAAATGGTTAAATAGTAGAACACTCAGTAGTACAGTAGAAATTCTCAGCCGACTTTGAAGGAATTGAAGAGAAAGAAGACAAAGACACAAATGTCGAGACGACGACAACCACCGACGAACGTCGTCGACGAGCATTGTGTCGCGACAAAGTCGTCGACGATCAATAGGCAAATCCTTTATCCTTTATATATTATCCTCTCACCCAGAATTTTAACTCGTTCATTCATAGAAAATTCCTTTCATCAAAGGTCTAATACTCTTTTGCCTTTACCTTTAACCCCTTTCTCTTATCTTCAGCTTCAACTTTTGCTTTTATTGTATTGTGGATTTTTTATTATTTAATTACCGCACTAATATATTTTTTGTTCGCCCCGAAATTATTTTTTTATTACTTGAGTAACGTCCTCGTCTTCTGTCGACAGTGGATTAACCCGGCTTGTGTATTCGCTCATGTTATTTTGGTAAACGTGAGTAACGTTGAGGAAACACGAATAATAACAGCAGAGAATAACGTTGAGCGTATAACGTAAACCACTTGCTCTTGCGCCACTTGAAGCAGCTCTCGGTTACGTGTTTTTAGGCACATGTGTTTGTGTACATACCTTCTTCATTTATATACAACATACCTTAATATGTATGCATATATATATATACAAATATATGTATACGTTGAGTGAAGTATGAAGTATGCGCGTGTAAATAACCCGCGCGTCGGCTAAATTCTCGTGGCACACCAAAGTCGAGGTCAAACGCCTTGGTTATGCACGTCTATGCACTTGTACGGCTGTACATTGTGGGTTTATGTTCTCTCGGCACTGATGCCTCATCTCTCCTCCTCCATCTCCTCTCTATACAACATACACACTCGAAAACACAACTTAGTGAGTGAGTCAGTGAGTGAATAAACGAGCAGAGAGATGAGAAATAGAGAGAATGACCACGACCACATAACAAGAGAACTTGGCCACGATCTTTGTCGTGTATGTACATGTTTATTTTATCATGTCTCTCCGTATGTTTTTGTTATGTATGAGGAGCCAGACATCGGCAACACGGCACGACTGAGGGTGGACGATGAATTGCTCGATGGGTGTGCACTGCCCGAGTGTGGTGTGCATGGCGTGAGTATGCATGAGTAACAATTTGGCGATTGTTGATTTTCCGAGTGAACCTTCGTTAGAAATATGGTAAATTTTCGAGTTTATTGTTACACTGTATACACACCGTAGAGCAGAATAGAAAAGAGCTGAGGGAAAACCCCAAGTGAATAGAATGTATTTCCAAATGTAAATTTAAATGTAAAACGGATTAAACAACCATATTGTCATTCATTTAAATTCAATTTAAATCCCATAGCGTATCACTATTTATCTGCGAACAACAAATATAGTTTTATTAATATAAATAAATATTTATATGTATATACATATACGGAGACATTGATGTTGACTTAACAAAATAAACCGACAAAGTAATATTCTGTTGTATATTTTGCGGAGTAAAATTTATATTTGTATGAGGATTGAAAAACGTATATTGCACTCTGTATTTTTATAAATTTTTTTTTTTTGCTATCGTGAAAAATCTATATGTATATATTTATGTTCGGTATAAATACAATATAGTGAAAACCGCTGACAGGCTATATTCGTCCATATATATCTGAGGAATATTTCAATATATACGTTTTTCGCATATTCGACTAGACCATTGTGCCCGGGGAATATCTTCGATTCACCTTCTATCCCATACTTTTGCTACTCCTACTGCTCCTCCCTTTTCTATCTTATATTATACACTATGTATTCGCATATACACTACGATGTATATGGACAGAAAAAGTATTTCCGCTTATTCTTGCATCTTTTATACTTTTTCACTGTGGTTGAACAGTCGCAGCTCTCTTATCGGTTTCTTACGGGTAAATATATACATATATATATGTACGAACATGTATCACGAATAACATTACGGAGAATGTGAATGAAAATCTATCCTACATAGATACGAATACTTACAATATTCACGTTAGGCGTTCAGAAAATAGAGCCTTCAAAGTAATACTTATTAAATTTATTATCATTCTACGATACATTTAAAGTAGCTACCATTCGTTCCGTTTCTATCATTGCGAAAATTCTTTAGACTGTTCTTTAGCAAAATAAATATCGTCCTCGTTAATTGACAACGTAAATATTTGTTCTTGACGATAAATTATAACGCCGTAGGAAAACAGAAAAAAATTCGATTAGAGTTTTAAAATGAATAAATGAATCACTGGTGCATCGTAACTGTCGTAACTTGAGAGTAGCAATAGCGAAATAAAGGAATTAGTAGGAAACACCAGGGAGAGATAGAGAGTGAGCTCGTCGAGTGGCAATCGAATTATCGAACACGCCTGGAACACAGTGTGTGTGGTATCGCCCGGGTTCCCGGGATAGTGGTCGAGGGTTGAGGGTTGAAGGCAGAGGATAGACTGACCAACAGAGAGTAGAATTGAGTGGAATAGTGGCGGCGCGGGTGACGTTCCTGCGGTATTGAACTACTACATACACACACACAATATAGTTAGTACAGAGAGTGATGTAAAGTACATTTCTCTATCACACTCCTCTATATACATGTATATTGACATCTTCTACTCCCTTTGGGCATCTGCTACTGCAAGTGATATAGATATATTTATATACATATATGTGTATTGTATCCGTAGTTGTCCATTCGATTCTCTCAAACCTATTGGCAATTGCCACCGCTGAACTTTATTGGTACGTACCGGCACGTCGATGTGCACACCCGCAAATGTGTGTTTATGCTTTCGTACGTGGCTGAGCAATATGTGGTCTCACAAATAGTAAATTTATACTAGTACATGTGCTTGCACACTAGTGTATTTGTTGAGGATGAAATGTGCACTTGTCCGTACATTTAATACTATAGTCCAATCAACAATGAATGTATGTATGTGTATATGCGTGTGTATGTGAAAAAGAGAATGAGTAAAATGATCAACCGCGCTACTGTGGCCAAGCCGTATTTAATTAAACTCGCGAGATACATGACGTAAATTCTATCAGTGATAAATAATTAGTTTTGTACTTTTTAAATAGTACTTTAGTTTGAACAAAAAAAATTTTATTCAATTTATTTTTAATTTAAATATTTATTGAAAGGCATTATTATTTTTTCTATTACTATTATTATTGTCAGTGAAAATGTTTTAATTAGTATTTTAATTAATAAAAGTTTTAATTATCTAATAAACTACATATATGTATATAACAAAGCGAAGAAATAAATTATTAAAAGTAATTAATCGTTGAAAGAAATAGATAAGATCAAAAGATAAATTCCTTTTGATCAGAAACCGAATCGCAAAGTAATATATTAAATAATATATATAGTTTTCCGTAAAGATAACGGGAGCTAAGTGTTACACGTCAGAGGCCTCGTCGCTTGCGCTCAATATCATTAATTAACTCGCGCAATTACGTGAAGATTAATTGCCAGTAAAGGGAATAGAAAGACAAGGAGAGATAAAGAGAAAGAGGGAGACAAGAAAGACAATCTATAGGTTTGTCTCTTTCGCGAGTAAGACAGAGAGCGATTAAATAAGCTACTAGTGAGGTATCGAGTAAAGTAGTGAGGGTAGTTGTTAAGATTACTCGGCAAGATACTCGACCTTTGTGTGTGCCCTATTGAACCCCATGGACCAAAGATTTGTGTCAATTGCTACTTCACTCCTTTCGAGATTATTAAACTCTGTCAACCGTTAATGTTGTTCATTAATTATCGAACACACATTGTAAGCTACCATTACACTTTACTTGACTCGACCTTAATCATGCATCAGACATCTACGTGTTACATTTTATCTATTTATATTAATCAGCATTTAATAATAAATAATAACTTGAAATTTATTAATATCATTAATCACATCTTCCAACACTTTACTTTTTAATTAACTCATGGCCGCTATTTTATTGTTACAGGTAAGTGAATTAACCTGTCCATCAACCCACATTAGTTCCTATTCAATGCTGATTGATTGATTAATTAACCAATTGATCAATTGTCATGGTAAGCTTGTAATAAATCTAACCTGCACTCAATACCACCAGATGGTACGTAAAAAATTTATTAAATATTATAAATACTACACATATATTATATAAATTTTGGCTTACAAGAATATAAATAGTAAAAGTCAGATAGTAATATTTCACTTTTCTGATTCCTCAATTCCATTTCATGTTCATGTCGTTCTCGCTGTCAATCGGTTTTCCGATAAATCCATGGCAACCCGTCGTGTATATACATCATCCATTGGTTGTATATATATTTTTATTTTTTTTTTCTGATGCCTGGAATACTTGCTCTCTTTTATAGTAGATAGTAAATAGCATGAGGATAGAGAGGCACCAGAGAAGAGAAGCATCAGCAACAGCATTTCTTCGATAATCGGACGGAAGCGGCGAAGCTATTACGGATGCACACACGGGTTCGCGCTCGAAAAGCCATATTGGAAGCGCCAGATGGTTATTGCATCAAGATAGATACCCCATTCAGATTTCAGAGCCGTTCTCAATGCATATTAGAACGATTCACGCTCCGGAACCGAACTGAATACGGTATTAGTGTAGTATAGAGCCACCAGAGAGACTGTGCCCTCTGTACTACTATACTAGCTCTGTATAGAAGACCCGGTACCACTGGCACCCGCCCCACGCGCCACAGCAGTCTCGCTTATTCCAATTCCCACCTTGCTTCATCCTTGTTTCATCCTGCTGCCGGTTCCTTTTACTTCCTCTCCGAGCAACCACCCTCACTATTCCCATTTCTATACACTGTTCGATCTCTGCACACAGCCATGATCCCTTGTCTTAGTGCTAGAGCACGCTTCTGCATCCTATCATCAACTTACGACCAGCTGCAACGCTTATAAATTGCTCCTATTTCTTTTTTTTATTTTATTTACTTTTTTTCTGGAGCTTTAGTCTTTTATTTTATACTTTGTACGTTCTTTAAGACGGTATATTTTTATCTGATTGCAGAGTACGCTTTGAATAGAAATGAAATTTGTTTTATTTTGTTTTGTTATTATTATTATTACTTTTATACATGTAGATAAGAATAAAGAAACGTATTATTTAAAAAAGAGTTATAAAACAAAGAATAAAAGAAATAGAGGAGAATTGTGGTTATATTTAAATAGCGATCGATAATCACTTGAAATAGTGTACTTGGGTTTTATATTTTTTTATTACAGTACATCGTGCTCCATCGATCATACTTTACTTGTGTACTTATACTTATATAATAATCATAAAGACAATGTTGATAATAGAGTATGTAGCTTCATAAAAGTTTATAAAGTGTAAAGACGGTAATTCTATTTCATGATATAGTTATTAAATTATTTTATCATCAACCACTCGACTCCATTTAAATTTAAAAAAATACTCGATACTTTAATTTAAATATTAAATGAATTTTACTGCTGAAAATAGTTTTATATAAAAGTATTTGTGAAACGATAATAAATATTATTTTTCCAATGATTGATGTCTACACATGTCAATAACTGTAATCGTAAATAAAAAAAAAAAATGTATGTGTACAGCATTGTAGGAAATAATAACTATTACGTCGTGAATTCAATTTATATGATTGATTGGATAATAATAATAATAATAATAATAACAATAAAAAAAGCGGAATTATATCGACAAGCATATAATAAAAACGTTTTTCTCTATTACGCGGACATATATATATATATATTTATATATACAAATGAAATAGCAGTAGAATTGTGAATACATGAGTTTGCTTTTCGTCAAATACTATACTGTATATTGACTGCTCTTTGGACATAACTCCAAACTCAATTTACCACTTCACTCACTCACTAGCTCACCCACTCACCCTTTTAAGCCCTATCCACGTTTAATTACTGTCCAATTGATTTATTCTCAGTGTGTGCGACGATTGGATTTCGACGCCGGCTATTAATGAGTTCTGCCATTCATTTCTCATCATTCTCCACACACTCGCTCTAATAAAATATATTTATTGGGTATCCCTTTACCCCCATTACTTTGTCCCCCATCTCTCAACTCTCAATCCAATTCTCTTTTTTATCTTGACATACTTCCTCCAATCCTTCAATTTAATCGATACGAGTAAAAAAAGCCGCTCAGTGTTTTTACAAACGTCATGTCAAAAAATTACTCATCTCATTTTTTTATTATCATTCTCCTGTACAAATTTAGTTTCTGTTTTCTCCATTACTTATGTGTGTGTATAATATATATTTTCTTATAAATGTTTCTTCTCATGCTGCTATGAATTCGTTTATTTTATTTATCATTATTTTCTTATAGGAGTTTTAACGCACGTACAAACATCCATTATTCAGTCGTTGCGGCTCCCCTATCAAGTTCTTTCGTAAAAGCGACACGACGTTCGCTACTGGTTGTTCGTTCTTTGGTTCATTCGTTCGTTCGTTCGCCAATCGAACGAACAACATTGACTCTCGACATTGAGTCTCGATGGAAAAACGTGGCATTTGATTTGAAAGGCGATGGGACGATGTTCTCGACACGCGTCTCTGCTTCTTCTTTCCTGCCTGCTCGTCTTTGTCCTCGTTGTCTCTTTTATAAATACATATACATATACATATACATATATTTAGTCTCTTTTCCGACTCTCCGAGTTGATTCTCGAGTTGTTCACCCGTCCAATGCACAATACTCTATATTTATAATGAAGTCAAAAGGAGACGAAAAATAAAAAAAAATATTACAGAAAAGAGAAAAGGGAAAGAGGATGAAGAGAAAATAAAGTAAAGTAAAGTAAAGTAAGGAGAAAAAAAAATGTAAGAAGTCTCGGCAAGTCACGACCGCAGGATTCTGTGTGCCCGTCAGACGGAAATAATAAAACGATCTCGTGTTCAAACCGCGAACGACTTGGCGTCACGTCATTCAGAGACAGACAATTTCTCGTTTAAGATGAATAAATCATTTGAGCAAAAATAAAATGTCCTTTGACTATAACAATAATAATAATGATAAATAATAAATAATAATAGCAATAGTAATAATTCATCCTCAACTATCACAGTCGTTAAATTTATTTATTCTATTCTCCTCGAATTTATTTCAGTTTAAACTTTTATTTGCAGTGTTAATTAATTATTGCGAGAATCAATTAACACGGTAAATTGTTAATGACTCTTACACATCTGTATATTTATGTATACATGTGAAATGGATAATAGGAAGCTCGGAGCAAAAGGACTCGAAGATAACCGGCAACTCGAGAGCAATTTGTGCGATCACGGGTACGGGCCGTGATTGCCCACAGATCTCAGTCGTGCGGACCGATGCATACTAGTCCACCAGATAGTCCCTCGCAATGCGATCTGCTGAACAAACGCCCGAGTGCTTGTATATCTATACAATGAGAATCATGATCATGGTCATGATCATGATCATGATCATGGAGATGATGATGATGATGATGATGATGAGTCGATGGGGGAGCGAAGTAAGTAAGTGGAAGCGCAAAGTCGGCAAACACACCAATACTCAGTATACTCACTGTATGATAGGAGGTATAGTTTATCCCTATATACATATATACTACGGTATATATTCTCGGATAGTTGCTTCACCCGATGGCCCCGCAATTAACCTTGCTCTTTGCTGGTGTGGTATTATCGTGTGGTATTTGTGGCAGTAGTGATCGCAACTTTAAGGCAGTTTCGAACAGACTAACGCCATCTATAATTACCAATTTTCTTTACTAATTAATTAATATAAAAAATAAACTATCCAAAAGTCAAAGTACTGATATAATTGAATAAATTTTTGCGGGCTGATATATTGTTTAGAAGCAATTTAATAAAAATAGTCCAAAGACATGGGCATTTACCGTGGTAATTTAATAGACATGGAGCGCACAGTATATTATATCGTGCTCAGCAAAACGGCATAATGTAATGTAAGCTTATGCAATTAATCTCATAGAGGAGATTGTAGGCGAAGTAGCGATCAGTGGGGCGGGAGTAAAGACCGATCGATCGATCGCTCCAGTGTGTCGGTGAACATAAGCTATTTGCATTCCTCGTCTTAATTAAATCGATGTAGGTATACGGATTGGACTTGTTAAGCGTATAGGTCGAGGTACTGGCACACGATTAGCGTGGTTATCAGGACAGCAACTCCGGTGTGCGATAGTGTATATGCATACTCCGGTAGTGCTGCTGGTACTGCAACATGATTGGAAACTATGCTTCTACATTGTCATCCGATTTACGCCTAGGTTTAATGTATTAGTCCCGTGTCACCGAGCACGCTGACGTGCTAAATTAATCTTGCTCGACGACATTCTACCGAGCTCCGCCAGAAGCTCTTCCCCTTACCTCACTCGTCCCCCTCAATCCGTCTCCTCTTTTTCATCTTCCACTTCCTCTTATTTATGCTTCACTTGAGCGACACCAAGCCGGCGATTCGCTTAACAACTTGTACTCTTTCGTCAGCCAAGAAAAATTGTTGCGATCTTTTTAACAGTCTCTCGAAATTTTTTTTATTTTATACTGAAGAACAAAGGGAAAAAAATTAACGGGATAAAAACTTAACTTTTATTAAAGAAGAAAATTAATTGAGTAATTAAAAATTATATAACTGAAGCTAATTCAATTTAATTAAATAAAATTGAAATAAAACGTCCTCGAAGGGTTGCTGACACGGATGTGATCGTGCAGGTTACGGCCACGGCGAAGCTCAACGCGTGTTTATACACGCAGCAAACACGTACTTTTAACATATCTTCTCCTTGTCTTTTTCTTATTCTTCTTGTTTTTTTTTCGTCCTTTCCTTAGTATAGATACTCAAAGTAAACCGCGACAACTGAGCTCCAAGTCACTACCCAAGGATAATGCATTGACTCTCCATCATATATATTATCGTTGATTAAAACTTTTATTCACAATCTCTACCAACTACTTTATCAATAAAGTTAAACTTTACCACGTAAATAGAATTTTAATTAACTAGATAATTAAATAATTCTAGTGGGTCATAATAACATAATCAATGTAGTTATTAATTAACGGTGGAATGATTGGTATGTATGACTTTCAATCTCATTGATCGAAGTATGTATTATATGTACATATATATATTGATAATCGACAGATGATGAGAAGAAGCCCGTCCCGGTTGAGATAATATGATGATGGAGGATAGCCTAGTGTGGCGCGGATGAACACGCGGAACGTGTGAATTAAAAGGGATCGAGTTGAGCGCCACTACGACTGCATTCCACTGTTCCGTAGCCTACTCATGTGCTGCATCTTCCTTGCTCACGTATTATTGTATATATGATGTAGATTTAAGGTGTATTGATGTTGTTGTTTCTCGTCGGGGTGTGCGTGTGTGTGTCTCGTGTGTGCACGTGCAGGGTTATTCAGTGTGGATGCCAAAGCCGCTTTGCTTTGAAATCGTGTCTTTAAACTACTCGTTGTCTTTACTTACAGTCATCGTTGTAGTCGTTGTCGTCTCCCTGGTCGTCGTCAGAGTTTGAGTCAACTCTTTGATAGCAAGAAGACGTACAGTGTTTAATGTACAAGCTCACGATTCTCAAGTAAAGTCGATCAAGTGAACCACCGAGTGTCTTTAATGCACCACCGAGCGTCGCTGTCTCTTGAATGCCGACAACGACTATCGAGTGTACTGCAGTTAAACGACATCGTTGTGACTATCTCGCCGTCGTTTTCGTCTTCGTCTTGGTCTTAGTCTCAGCTAAGTCTCGAGGTTGTATTCACCACGACATTCGTTACGTATGGAACTGTAAATCACCGAAGAATGGCAAATTTATGTGAGGACATGCTCAACTGAGCTTTATTTTATTTTAAATTTTTAAACTCTTTTATTTTTTATTTATTCCTTACATCCAAGACAGTATGCTCCTATATGTGAGCGGATCTTATCGGAACAACTCGATGTTTATTGCTGCCACAGCAGGTTGCTGAACTGCTTATACCTCTGCGCGACGGATCGATTCTTAAATGGTACCCAGTTCAAATGTTCCTTTTCCAAGTCGTTAAACCTACACTACACTTTTGTTACACTTTTAAAATATTTTTATTGCTAAAATAACTCTCAACTACCAATCAGTTACGAAAAATATAAAAAACATTCCTGTTATAAAAGTAATAACGCAAAATAAATTTTAAATGCTATAAAATAATAAATTTTCCCGCCGGTTATTTTCATTCAAGAGCAAGGCTAATTCTATGCTTTGATTGAAGGATCAGTTATTTAATGCTGAAAAAATTGAATGCCAGAGTAAAGGCTATGGAAGCAAGAGAAAAATACTTATAATAATAATAACTAAAACTAAAAGGAAGGAAAAAAATTAAATGAATAAAATAATGAACAAGAGTCTCGGCCGCCATTAAAGATGAAACGTTTTTCTTTTCAGTATGGTATGCTGCAGCATTGTATATCGTATTGTATACAGCGCGTTGGTTAGTACCCATACCAGTGCTGAAAGTGCACCAGCAGCAGGCATTAGCATGAGGACTAACCGTAAGAATAATCTTATTTCCTTACGGCAAAGTCTACTCGCGTTCAATTAGCCTCACGGCATTAGTCTTCAGCCTACAGCCCAAATTAGGACTCAAGCACTTACGCGAATCGAGCTCTTGAGCTCGTACCAGCACAACCAACGGCAGTATCAGTGCTGGGTATTAGCACGAGTATTCGGACAAGTAGTAGTACTTAATACGTTATAATAAACAGTATGAGCTTAAGTTGAGTCGAGTCGAGTCGAGTTTTAGTCTAAGGTGAGGTATATAGTCGTTTCACGAAGAAACATGATTCATAGCCAACTCACGAGAGTAAAAGCCCGTCCTATCTATACCAGTACTAGTACTAGTACTCTTATCCTTCGCTACCTCACTCCCTCATTTACTCGCTGACTCGTTTTCCTGCCACGACACTGATGATAGCTTTCTGATCTTCCCACCAAGATCCTCCATCATGATTACACTTTTCACATTTTTTATGCTCGTTCACTGTACTGACGTTCTTTTCCACTCGGTGAACTATCCAACGACTTAGATATATTGAAAAATAAACGTAACTTTTATTGTAGATACAAACGCGAGCACACGAGTGAGGGTGGTTACTCATATATTTTTCACGATGTATATTTATTTTTTCATCCTCATTTGACAAAGCAAACAAATACGTCTACATTTCGATAAATAAAAATGATGTTTACATATGCGCGAGTGGGTGTACAAATGCGTCTTTATACAACGCGAACGATGAGCCGGATGATGGCTCTTGTATATCTCTATAAATATCATTTGGATGGATGTTTTGATTTTTGCATGTCCATTTATGCAGCTGGGTGCATCATAAATGCCGTCGTCGTATATGTACTGCGTCAAAGAGTGCTTCGAGAAAATATTCAGAGTATCGTGTGTACATCCACTACACAAGGGAATGCCTTTTCTTATTCACTATACACGTATTTATATATATTTTATCTTATACTCGTTGGTTTCCCTTTGGTTAAACTTTTTTTGCTCTCTCTACTTGGCTCATCCGAGAACCCAGCCGTCCATGCGTGACTCAAGGTCATCTGAGGATTCACCAGCAAGCAAAGATATGTAGAATAATGCATGTGGTAATTTTATTACTCTTTTTTAATAATCAAAATTGTTAGTAAGTTCCTTTTGTGTGTTTTATTTAAATATTTTACGGGCGATGGAGCCAACGAACGGGACACGTGTGTGTGTTTATGTGCATTGTGCTCATCACATGGGTCTTTTACGAATGACACGAGAGTTTATGTTTAGTTACTCATTGAGCAGAGAGAAACCTGCTCACCCACACGTGTGTTCAGTGTACTTGAGGCCGGGTTATTAGGTGCTAATAGACACGTCGGGACATGCGACAAGCCACTCAGTGTCTAACGAAATGTCTATTCAATGCATTAACAATATGTTTATATTCATACCTTTATGCGCAGATCTTTAATTTATGACCAACAGTATTGTGCTATTGAATAAATGAAAATACTTGAAGGTCAATGATCTTGATATTGAGCAGTTGTCAACAGCTTATAAATAAATATTTTTATTTATCCGCCGTTAAATTTTTTTTTTATCAAAAATATGTAACCGCTTTACTTTGTAACCTTTTTTTTACCAACTGCTTTTACAATAGATTGTGAGTGTTTAAAATTGCATTGCTCGTAAATTTTTAAGCGATTCCGTTTATGCATCCCGAGTTACGAACCTCTAGAGTTTTTATTTTTATTATAAACTTAAAACTGCGAGCTTTAAAAAAACATTTAAAAAAAATGAATTTATATGCATAAATATTTCTCAATATAAATAGACTCAGAGTGCAGGTAATTAAATAAATATATAAAATATAAGATTCGTCGTATTGCTAAATATAGTAAACTCATGACGGGACTGTGACATTTATTTGACTCTTTTAAATTTCACGTCATTTAATTTAACTGTCGTGCTATTATTACATTTGATAGCCGGTTTTGTTTCTTTTTTTATTTGTTTCTTTTATATATCATAAACCTGGTTATTGAGATTCGCATTGGCTGCAGTGGATTTTATGTCTTTTCTTTCTTTCACGTGCTGGCATTTAAATGTCATTATTGTGAGTCCTCTTGAAATATAGCCGAGTTGTGTTATGATTACGCTAAAATTTAATGTGACGACAAAACATATTGCCGCTATTTATCATAATAATTTGTGCTTAATAACAACAACTCGATGACCTAGTGATTTGTCGATAAAATTAATCACGGATTTTTCTATTCGCGATGTCTTTATTTGCTGCATTTATTTTTTATTTTTTTTTAATAATATCCTCAATTTCAATCTAACGCGATCGGTTTCCGATACTTTATATTCTCCTCGACCTACATATACAAAAGTATTATTTTAATATCAGATTGTATGAGAAACAGCGCGATAAATATTAAAAATAAATGAAAAAACAATAAATTCGAATAATAATTATGCATACACATACAAATACCAGTCAAATATTTTTATAGATTGTAACTTTTTAAATCCGAGGCTCCATAAATTTTAAAACAATTCGAGTCTTGCTCTTGTTCTCCCAACTCCCAGCCCAGTGTTAACTTGTGCTGAGCTCGTGAGTGTCCCCATTGCATTTAATTCAACCACAATACGATACGATACGATAGAATGACAGAATCTGCAAGAGAAACAGAATCAGCTTGTTATTAGCACGTTCGCGCATAACTCGAATTCAACGATGCGTGTGGCACGCCGCCCTGAGCGAGACCGATCGCGCACGCACATACGCCTCGAGTCTTTTCCCTGCCCGTCTCTCTGGGAATATTTATGGCTCTCGTAGTGCCTATATGTCCCGCACAATCTCCTCAAAAAAACGCTCAAAAAAAAAAAAATAAAATAAAATAAAATAAAAAAATACCAACTATCTCTCGTAAATAAAAAACAAACATATTCAAAGAAACAAAAAATCCTTATTCACAGGCTGCGGGAAAAAAGTTAATACTTAAATTTAAAAAAAAATGGTATATTCTCACAGAACTTACTCATCAGATATAATCATTTTGACATTAAAAAAAAAAACTTAGTTTTTTTTCTGACGACTAAAGAGCCTTGAGATCTATGAAGTAATGTCTTCATTATAATCCAAACACCCAGACAAGCTGTCATTATTTTTTGCCTTGCAATAATATACACACGGTTGAGTACCACTGGAGAGTGAGATTCCTTAGCAGCAGCAGAGCCACACGATATTGCTACGTGGTTCTGTATACATTTGTGAGCAAAAAGGACAGAATAGCAAGTTGATGCACATATACATAAACATATACATATATTTATAAGTATATAAGTATGAGTGAGAAAAGGAGAGACAGAAATAAAAGGTTTACATCGTCAGTGGTATAGCTGTACCAAGTTCTCCACTCGGGATTCAGCATCAGCATCAGCATCAGCAGCAGCAGCACCAGTGAGGAGAGAAAAGACTCGCAAGTTATGCTCACGAAGGCGATGCTGGTACACAACAGCAGCAGCAGATTCTTCACCTCCCTCGTGTGCAGTTCTCATTCGAAACTGCTTCCACTTAGTTCTCCTCTCCATATACCCATTTTATTTATTCTCATTCTTCTTTTATTTATTCTTCCTTTATATTCTTCTTCTTCTTCTTCTTCTTGTACTTTTTTATTTAACTTTTTTACTTTATTTCTCTCGATAGCTGTTACTGTACTGCTGCACTCGGCAATACGTTTGCTGGATGCAATAAAACGATTCGCCAACAATTTACGCCTGCAACATCCGCTGGCTCTTGGTTGCTTGGGTTTATATACACCAGACTATTCTGTACTAGTGTATTGTGCAGTGCAACTGGTTCCTGATCCCCGAGAGTTGTGGATACCTGGATATTTTCTCAGCCCCGCTTGTTCAATAAGAGACCCCAGTGTAAATAGGAACACATCGTGGTAACAACCGGTCATTGCCGATAACTCCATTCCCGGTGCAGTTTAATAGTCGATGTCGACGCACTTGAGCTGCTGCTGCTGCTGCTGTGAACGCTAAACTGCTAATTGCACGCACGCGGTTAAATTGCCGTAAGATATTTTATCCACGCCAGTATATTGAGAATCCAACACTTGATAATCTAACTTACGGCCTCATTAAGAATCGCTAACGTCTATTGAATTTAATTTAATTCACTTTTGATTAATTAATACATATAAATCAAGAGCAACATAAGTTGAGCTTACTCCTACTCTGTTTTCTATTACTACTACAACTACTACTACTACTACTGCTACAAAGAGTGAATGGAACCGCCTTGTGTTGGCTATTTACTCACAATTTGTTTTGCCAAGAGAAATTGGAAAAAGAAAAGATTAAAAAAAAATTTCGGTAATGGAGAAAGGACGACGGCAGCAATGGTAGGTAGTAGTGATGATAGTGGTGGGGCATTCGGCCAAACCATTGCGCGTAAAATTAAAATAGGGGTTAAATTAATTGGATTCTCATCCGACGTTGGCTCGCAAAATGTGAAGTCGGCGAAACGGTTAACCGAGGTAGTAGCAAACGAGGAGATGGGAATGTATATATTATATATTTATATATATATATACTCGCGCAATCCGGCCGAACACCCCTTTTTTAACTCTCTCTTTACTTGATTTTTTTTTTTTAAGTTTTTATTATGCAGTCTGGCCGGGTAAAGAGTTATTCTTTCTTTCTCTTTTTTTGGAACAAGTGACGGGAATAAAATTTACTCATTCTGAAATTCTACCAGAGATATTTCAGTTGATTTTTAAAAATAAAAAAAAATATTGAAATGAAATCTCATTATAAATAAATTACTTTATTATAAATAATTTTTTATCTGTCTCAGTTTTTTATATTTCGTTTATTAATAAATTTACGAGGGAATATTATTGTGGTAAAAAGTTAAATTGGCTTGAGAATAAAATATCAAAAATTAGCATTTATTTTAAGAGTGAATGATATGTTGACAACGGTCACAAAGTTATGCGAATGATTTGCTCTCGGAGCGCGACAAATGCGCGAGAACCGCCTGTCGTGGTTGCATATGTGGTACGACAAAAAAAGATTAAGAAACAAAACTAAAAAAAGAAAAAATAAAAATAAAATTTAAAAAAAAACCAGACGCCGAGAAGTCCAAGTTGGACGTGGATCATTCAAGGATTTCATCTCTCGTTCCATCATCAAACTCGACACAGCATTAACATTGTGTCTCATGCAGCTGAGTCTGGTTTTTCGGACATCCGGGTGACGCTACGATTTCTTGCCAATCAGCGAGAGTACACACAACATTCGAGGGTTGATACATTGTTTTAAAAATTTATTAACGACATTCGCTAGTCTCTCCACTAACTCACTTCTCTTGTTCTTGTTCTCACACGTGTATAACTCAGCTATCATCCACACACATTCACACATACATAAAAAATGAAGAATCAAGTCTGCAGGGAATAGATCCCACGCGACGACGACAACAACGAGTCTTCTATTGGTCTGACACGGATTCTCCTGGAATTTAATTAGACCGTCCGTGGAAAACGGAGCAGTAGATGGAGAGCAGAAGCTCATCGTTGGTTTAATTCCCTTGTGGCTTTTTCGATCCTGACAAATATTGATAGCTTCAGCAGTCTTCCATCTGTTTTTTTTTTTTTTTTTATCTCTTATTAAAAATTTTTTTCCCTTCCGCAAGTTATTTTTTTTTCGCCAAGTACTTTATAAATTGTTGCCCAAGCAAGTAATCTCGCGTCCCCTCGAGGAGACGTTCACCTTCTCCGAATATCGAGAGAACGCAACAGACCCAGAGGCGTTAAAACTAACGTCACTCCCAATTTAACGTATCGCGGTCATTTTCCAAACGAATAGCCCTCGTTGAGATGTAATTTAACATCATTTATCCGTCACTTATTTCTCTTTGTATAGTTTGTGTTACGAGCACTGGTCGTCACATAATTGCGCACTCAACTTATTTAATCCTCTCAGTCTTATTTTCTTTTGCTTTTTGGCTCGTGTCTACATTCTTTAACTCGCCAAGAATGAATTATTATGTACTTAATGTTTGAATAAAATTTTAATAAAACATTATTTCAAATTTATATATGTCCCAACACAAGTCAATAAAATTATTATTAAATATTATTTCGAGGGATTTTTTTTGCGCAAAAAATTTTTACTCGCCCCAAGAAATTTTTTATAATCCTAAGAAAAATTTTTTCTTCAATTCATAATGCAAAATATTTTTTATGCCGCGAAATTATTTTTTTCTATGTAGTTAAATTTTTTTTATCATTAAAATTTAATTACAAATAATTATTAGTATCGTGAAGAAATTTTGGTCGCGCACATTACTTGGGTCAAGTCCTGAATTGTACACATATTTATCATGAATTTATGGTGTGTGCAATACCTCGAATCTCTCTGGTGCATGTAATGCACGAGCGCATAAGACACGTTGTCACGAGATACGACGACTCGTTTCGGAGTTAACGAGTATCTCGTTTTAATTTACACAGATTTATGTTTCGCTTGTTGTATTGTACAGAAATTATATTTCCATTATTATTATTACTATTATTATTATTATAATTCATCTGTGAATTATAAAATAATGCCTTGAAATAAATTTTAAAAATGTTATTCTCATTTGCATGTGGAAAAAAAACAGATAAGTAACATTAATAATAATAACAATAATTGTTCAAAATACGTAATGGAAAGTAAACTCGTCATTGGTTACTAACTGTCCATGATTTATGGTCAATATTATTCCAAAGTTTCTGGACACATATAAAAATGGTCATACGAGAAGAGTAAAGCCAATTCTCGTAACTCACAGGACCTCACTGCGAAACTTAACAACGGCTGTCATGTAAATTTTTTATTTTCAATTTCCCATTTTATTTTTTTATTTCATTTCTATATGCGCTGAAACTCCTCAGAAACTTTAAATCTATACATGCTAATAAAATAAAAAAATAATAATTAAAGAAAAATGAAAAAATAAAAAAGTAACGTGGCAATCTGAGATTATCCGATGTACACGTGAATACATAAAACAACTCATGCGTTATTCTGTTTTAACTTTTTTCTCTCATACTCTCGTTGATTTTTATTCGTACTCATCGCCCGCATTTCCACAGAAGTATATATTCCAGTGCAATATTTTTTTATATATCCGTTTTATTATTTTATTTTATTATTTCAGCACTCTCTCGAGCTTCGTGTATTAACTTTTTGTTTATTTACTTTTTTTATTTCGTTAACCAGGAAATTCATTAAAATAAACGCGGATTCAATGTTATACCGACTAATGAAATTAATACGATTCAGAACACTTTTTTCCATCAGAACTTTTTAAAATCATAACTCCGTTTTTTCATTACTTTATCGTAATGATTTATGAAATATTAAAACATGCAAAAAATAATCATTTAAATTTATTATTCAACATAATTCAATTATACCATTGAAAACAATTATCTCAATATACTTTTTCTGTCAGTAATTTTTTAAAAGTATTAAAAAAATTCTCATAAATAATTTGAATCAATTAGACCTTATTCATGATAATAACTACACGATTCCACGGGTAATAAAATTAATTTCCTTCGTAAATAAAAAAAAATTTGCATGTATAAATGTAATTACAAGTCAGAAAAAGTATAAGTCCCACGTAGTCTATCACAGCATAAATAATATTTTTATTGAGTGAGAAAAAAATCGTCCTCGTGGCATAAATTACCAAGCACACACAGTAATTAGTAATGTTTCATTTTTATAATATTTTTTTATTCCCGCAATCTTTTTCTCGTCGTCGCTGGCTTATCATCTTCAGCATGTAAATTACTCGTGGCTCATTAGCATGCTCACGCAAGCAACCAGCTAAATAGCGTGGGGGTGCTACCGATGATTCAATTGTGAATTGTTTAATTTATGTCATTTGAATTCATTGCTACACTCACACTGTTCAGACAAATATAACAATACTAATATGAGGAAAGGATAGATAGAGTACAGAACACAGAACAAAATACTCGTAACTTGCTCAGCTCACGCATTTGTAATTAGTGTTCTGTAATAATTGTATGCCTATTTAATCCACATGGCAAATTCTCACAGTTATTATCATTACAAACAAAGCGCGGGATTTTCATATAAACTTCAAAGCAACAAAACCTAGCTTGACAAATATGAATATTTGAAACAACAAGTACGGTATTTAATACATGTATAATGAACTTTATCGAGTGCATTAATTATGGGTTAATCGCTAAACTATTTACGATAACGTTATTATCGTCTGTACATATATTTAAATAAATATATTGAAGAGGATAAAATTATTTGCGCATAAGGCATAAAAGCGATAAATTATTATATTGCTCATAATAATTAATGCGATCGTCTTTGCAAGCTATATCGTATAATGTGAGAATGGCAAGCCGATATGGTGAGTTAGGAGTCGAGAGAGAGGCGGTGGATAAGAAGAAAAAGAAGGCAGAGACGGAGGCGAAGGTGGAAGAAAAAGAGAAGATGATAATGTTGAGACAAGACAAGGGAACAAGAGAGACGACAAAATGACGTACACATGGATAGGTCGAATACGCGGCGCATACTGAGCGAAACATTACTCGCATTATTAATGAGAATCGTAAAACATCGTGGCACGTATCCACTTCCATCGTAGTCCTTTCTACGTACTTCTCATTCTCTGGACCATCTTTTCTTCCCTCCGATCCACATAATAATTTTAATCCCTCTTAGTTATTTTATTTCATTTTTATTTTCAATTTCATTTAAGAAAATATGGTTACTCTCTAAAAGTTTGCTGGCTTATACACCAGATAAAATTATGAGAGCACCCACGCGTAACTAAATAATCGCCTCGTTCCATTTTTTACTGACAGTTAATTCCCTGGAAAAATAATAAATAAGAGCACGAGAGCTTACGGTCATCACTGGAAGTTTCATGGGAATTTATTTTATTTTTTATTTTTTTTTGTTTACGAGAGCGATCGATACAATGAAAATAAGACGGATAGCAGTTGATTTTATTTTTATATTTTAATTTTTTAATTGGAGCTGTTTGGATGTTTTTGCGGTGATGGAGCAGACTCGCGTGTTGCGTTAATTAGAAATCTTGCGACCGTAGATTTACGGTATTGCGGATAAGTTTATGGTAAGAAAATAAAAATAAAAAGAGTTAAATGAGTTAAGTAAGATTGTGTAGAGTCGTTGGTGTCTTGCGCATTGTTTGGATCGTCAACGTGTCTTCATCTTCGTTAAAGATAAAAGAAGAGCCTCCGAAGAAATAAACGACCTCGTTACGTGCTTGCAATTCTTACCAAAGTACTGGGGAACAATAAAGATCGACGTTAATGTACGTGTACACAATGTTGTTACTGATATGTGATATAAATGTTTGGGTAAATTAAAGTTAACGATGCATGACGACAACGTGCACGATCGTTACTTGATTTTTCGCTAATCAATCATCGTTATAATGTTTTATAACATTTCAAATTAATTTTTTATTATCGCAGTCTTATATTTTTTAACCGGCTGTTAAAGTAATCATTTTTTTTATTGTAAATAAAATTATTTTTGATTATATAGAAACTTTTTGAGGTTTTTAATCCATAAAAAAAAAATAATTAATTTTTTTTTTTCAAATAGTTTTGAAAATATCAGCAGTAAATACTTGATCTCTATTTTTTAGATATTGATTCCTTGGCACAATCTTAAAATTGTACCTGTTTTTTTTCCGTCACTATAAACTCTCTTTGATTGATCAGTAATTCACTCAATGGTTTTATATAAAGTTATTAAAATTGAATAGGACAAGTTCAAGTAAGTGGTATTTTGAAGGAACACTTGAAATTTTAATTACTTTATGTAAAATTATAAGAAGGGAGAGAAGAGCGACGGACCAATCACAACAGAGAATATTTGAGGGATGAAAAAGGGGGCTGTAAGCCCTTGGTACATTTGAAGGTCAGTTCAGAAGCAACCAGCTTTGTAGTGAGGTCGTGGTATCAAGACTACGGTTTATTTATCCGACAATAGGATTACAAGCTAAGGGTTTAGATTTTATGTGAGTACTTTCTGTTGACAAATGATTCTCCTATCCTGTTTATTACTCGTATGGTGAATTATTTAAAAATAATTGCATACTATGTAATTATGTATTGTCTGACTCCTAAGAGCTTTTTCCACTAGCTATAGGATAACGATCACGATTAAGTATAAAATTGGCGCGAAATTTTTTCTCGTCGAGATAAAAAACGAGTTGAAGCGAGAAAATATTTGAACAAGTAAGAATTAAGATAAAGTAAAAAGGTACGAAATGGCAGGGGTGTTGCGTGTGTATCCACCGACAAGCCGATCAAAGAAGTTAAGGCATCGATCATGAGATTCATGAGAGAGTATACCGTCGTGAGATTCCGCAGCTCTCAGAATCACGAGTCTGGATGCCAATTACAGTTGATCATTATTGTAGTCTTATATATCTGCTATATATATATGTGCTCAGGTTTTTAAATTTATTTTTCATTCTCCCATTACTTATTTATTTATTTATCTATCTATCCATCCTATAAATATAAATAATATAAATAAACTTGACGAGTTATCGCATTTCATGAATCGAGTGACAGACAGACGGGTTTTCAGTTGCACCAACAGAAATCCATTCGTATTATTTACTATCTCTCTTTAAAATCCACTTGTACAAGTCAGAGTATTATTCTGAAGACCCGGAAGACAAGCAATTTAATTTGATCGTACTTGCTCTCAATTTACCTCTTCTATTCTCGTTCTCATTGGCCGTCTCTATCTCATCTTTCTTTCTTTATTAAATCCTATTATTCTAGTAGCAATTTAACTACTTCGCTAATAAACTAGAATTATTAAATCGAGAACTCATGAATTATACATCTCAGAACTTTATAAAATTATTCAAACAATCTCGCGGATAAATACATTTTATAATTAATTTTATTTAGACTTTAAAAGCTATCAACTTTTGAAATTCCAGTTAATGATAAACAATTTGTATAATAAAATGATAACATTAATAAATTTATTATTTAATATTTTTAAAAAATATTGTCGGCTTATTATTATTTTTAAAGCGTCATAAAAAAAACCACAAAGCGATAATATTATTCATGATATTTGTTATCATAAATGATTATATTTGTTATGTTTTGCATTGCTAAGTTTGTATTATGCGATAACTCTAACCAAGTTATGAATAATAATTATGACAATTATTATTAATAATACGCACAAAGTATTCTTATCATGCTGATAAATAAATTTATGAATATAATTAATAAAATAACAATATATTAATAATATCCAATAAATTAAAGTATTAATTAAACGATAAAGATTAAAATAATCTGACAATTAAATTATTATTAATCATTATTTATTAATTTTAATTATTTTTAATAATTTTAATTAAAATTATATAAATACACTGTAAGAAATCGGGAGTGAGTTCGAAGTGATTACAGATTTTATTTAAATCCGCATTCACTCAGAGTTCCGGAGTTTTTTTACAAAATCACTCCCTATCCCATACAAAGTTTGGAAATCGGCCCTGCATCGGGCCATTACTAGGCCAAGAATGTCGATTAATGGCTCAGCAATGGCAATTTTTATTGGCCGATAAACGGCTTATAGTCAGAATGATAACCTCGGGCCATTAATGGCGCTCGACTATCGGCCGATCAATGGCAGCCAGCAATCAGCCAAGCAAACAAATAAATTAAATTAAAAAAATTTTTATTTTTTTAACTTCCTAATAGAATTCGTAATCATTAACGTTTAAACTATGTAAGTGGGGTAAATGATGTGAAAAAACTCGGTGAAAATTCTGCTGGGCTCTGGGCGCGAACTGCCGTCCTTCTGATTACTGGGTCTGAACGCTGGCTACCGGACGAACCTGCTGATGTTGAGTAGATACTTTTAAATGATCTACTTATTCATTTTGCTGCAACCACTCAGTTTTATGAAATGTAACGAGTAATTTAATTAATATTATCGATTATTTAAAAAAAAATAATTTCGTACTATTTTTATTATAATTACATGATTTTTTAAAATAAAATTTATTAAATTTAGTTAATTAGTTCTTAAGAACCCACTGGAATTATTTTGCTCTACCACTATTATTAAAAATAATATTTACTTTAAAATATATGTCTTATTTTTTAAATAAATTAATTTTTATAAGTTAAGTTATAAAATTTGCGATTGTTGATTGCAAATAATAACGAATTAAAAAATATTTTAATTGTTAGTTGTAAATAATTTTAATCGGAAAATTAAAATATTTATTAATTAAGACTTAGTTTAATTCAAAAATAACGAATTATTAATTAAAGAAAACTGTAATAATAAGTTATTTGAATAATTAGTAATTGATGAGTAGATTTTTTCATTTAACAAGAATCATTCATGGCCCACTGATTCACCAAATAGTGGCCCAACGTTGCAAACCGATAATCGGCCAGTCATAGGTAACCATTTATTGGCCAGTCATAAAGAACCATTCATTGGCCAGCCATCGGCAGCGTCGTATGACTGTCGTTTCCGATACGGGGTCATATTCCGATATGAAACCAGTAATACCATAACATATACATCCAAAAATTTAAATAAATATCACTTCAAATTGATTACGCTATCTTGATGAAAAATTAATCGGCTGCTAGTAATTAACCAAGTTTGGGCCATTACTAATTGCCAATGCTTGGCCGAGCGACTGCAGTTGGACATCGGCCAACCTACGGCATTTTTTCCATTAACGGCAACTTTGTATGGGATTAGGAGTAAATAGGGAGTTTTTTTTTAGCGGAGTATTTTAATATTATAATAAACCCCCCTTTGGAGTGAATTTTACTCCGAGAGGATTAAATAAATAAACAGTCATCCGCTTCGCATTCCGGATTTAATCCGCGTTCACTCCGAAAATTTTTTATAGTAAGTAAGCTTGAAAAAAAATTGTGGTTTTTTCAACCACAATACTGTAGTAAAATATTGTAGTAGCAGGTACTTCGATATGTAGTAAAAGATACTACATAAATAGTACTGACAACTACATATTGTAGTAAGCATTGATGATAGTAGTTGGCGCTACTGCATGTGTGGTTGAGGTTACTCCTGGAGTCGACATTTTTTTACTCAAACTTGTAGTAACTTCGACTACAGATGCTGTTGTAGCAAGTACAGTTTTTTCCGTGTAATAAATAACAAATGTTATTTTTTTAATAAATAATGTTATTAATCAATTTTGTCTGATGTTGCAGGTAGTGACACGACCTTGGAGTCCGGAGCAGGGGAAGACACGGGAGATGACAAAGCTGTGCAACCATAAGAGGAAACTTTTGTTACCCGTTGCCGCGGCTAGTCCAGTTGCCTCTTGTACACCTGTCGTCTCATCTTCAACTTTACCTGTGCCAGGACCGCCCGCAATTAATGCACGAGCTGACTCGCCAACTTCATCAGACAAGTCGAAAAAAGGTTTGTAATTTATTTGAAAGCCGCAGCCACTAAACAGTAAACACGTTAACTAAATACATACAACAGACTTGTCATTTACTTTTCCCATTATTTAAATTCAAAACCAACCAACTAAACCAGCCCTGCCGCCAACCGACCAGCCAACAACTTTCAGTCCATTTATCTCCGTTAACAAAACTCTCAACAATTTTATATACTCAGAATCTGTTTTATTCAATTGTGTGTATACATAATTCAAGGCGAAAATATGGCTTTAATCCAAGTGGTTAGCAAGCAGTAGTTGTTAAACTTTAGAGTCTAAGGTTGATCAACTTCTCAATGATTCTCATCTCCACTTCAGCGGGTAACTTTTTCAGACAATTCAACTGTAAGAGTATCCATTTTACTATCTAAGTTATGTAATGTTAGGGGGTATGTATTACTATTGCCGTTGAACTGCGAGTACCAAGACGGGGACCAGGATGAAAACGACGTGGATGGACTTGAAATAAAGGATTTGGCGTTCTGTAGAAATGTTTCAGGGTCGTTTGGTATAATCTTCCGGACATTTATCCGCCATCGGTAGAAGCCATGTGCCAAGTTTTATTGGACAAGGACCAAAAGTTACAGTCCGACGGATGTCGCACCGCGGAAAGGACGTTCTGGTAATCACGGCTGGGGAAAAAACTAGGATAAACTGAGGGGGTTGAGAAAAAGCGAAAGAAAAGACACAGAAAAAAAATTAAAGTTTTGTAGACAAAAAAAGAGGATCGAGAGAATATGCGGCGGCATTAGCGACAACTTCTGTGGTAGTGACGATATGGTACTCGAATGTGGGCATGTCGTGGTTTTGCACCAGCTTTTGGTCCCTTTCCTTCACCCCTCATCGTTTTCACTTCCGACTGCTCGCATCCACCCCCGCGATCCCATTAAACTCGGTGGATGATTTATATTTTTTTTAACCACTCGTACTCGTAAATCAATGCGGCAAAAAATGCTCATTACATTTTTATTGCAAAAAATGTTTATATTACGGATAAAAAAGCCAGTGAAGATTTTTTTCGAGTCTGTAGAATGAATGGAAAGGAACAAAACGAATCAAGTAACGTAATTTTTATTTAAAATAAAAAAGTCGGTATAAATTGTGAAGAATTTATAGTAAGAGGTAAACTTTTATGAGCGTTGACTGGGTAATGTTTGATGTTGTTTAACGCGCCGAGGGGTAGAATGAGTCGTCCCATGTTACAAATTTATGAAAAAGCGCTGGAGCGAACCCTATTGCTTTTGACCCAGTATTTTATATTTTTTCCTTATATTCCTTCCTTGCCTAAGGACATCGCGCGTGTAATCTCAAAGAAATTGTAAGCAGCAGCAGGAAAAGCCCTCGCGTGTCGCCAGGTTATATTCTTTGGTTCGCTTTTAAGTTGAGTTGAAAGAGTGTGTATGCCTTGAATCGGTTGGTTGCAATAGAAGTGGTAGTAGTAGTAGTTTAAGAAGTATGTAGTCGTTGTGGCAAACGAAACGTCAGCAAGCTTCGGAGTTTCACCTTTCAGTAAAGCTGCTTTACGCAAAGACCCTTTAAACTTCCTTAACAAACGCCCTCGTGATTTCATGAGGGTATAGTACAATTTATGAAGTTGATCGTCATGCCATCGAATTGCCTTGGGTAATCGTTTTTTAACTTTAAACTCTACAGTTGAGCAGCGAAAAAAGTTCTTTGCTTTATTATGTAAATACACTTTATGAATAAAAATAAAAAGCTGCCAATATTGCCATCAAATTAAATTTTTTTTAAATTTTAATTAATTAAAAAATCCATAAATTAAACTGTTTGAAGAGCGGTGATATTTTTTAAATTTAATAGAGAATATTAAATATAAATGTTATGGATAAAATTTTAAATTTAAATACGGTATAAAAAATTTTATCTCTTTGAAAAGAAGCTTATTATAATAAAAGTGATGAATATAAATATAATTTTATTGACTCAGTGAAAATTGAGTAGCTTCAATTTTTCATCATTCAGACATTTCAATGTTATACTTTTTTTTTTTAATAATAATAATATTTTTTTCATATTCTCTTATTCACTGGATTTTTATCCGTAAAAATCCTATTCATCACTCGTAATTTCCAGTGTGCGGTAACGAAGAAAAATAAGAAGAGCACTGGGATATTAAATTTCCGGCCGAGCGGTATTAAACTTTCATCGCGTCATAATGTTATTACGATAGAAGAGAAACTGGGCGCGCACTAGGGGCAAGTGAGAAAAAAAAATAAAGTAATAAAAAATAAAAAATATATAGAGATAAAAAATGTTAAAGAATGTAAGTAGTCGACATCCCTATTCGGTTCTTACGCCAAAAAGTATTTTTAAACGTACACCCTAATTCACGAAATATTTTTTTCTCTTTTGGTTCCATTCTCTTTTATTCTTTATCCATAGGCACTTCTTTTTAACATCCACCTTTCCCTTGACCCTCATCCCCTTATCTTAACTTTTTACTCATCGTATCACCACCAACACTACTACTATTACCACTATTACTACAACTTTTACTACTTCTACTACTACAGCGATCATCAGAAGCGTATAAACTCGTTCCACGCGATTCCGCTTTAGCGACCTTTCTTTAGTTCGTCGCTCTTGATAACTGCAGATTGAATAGCCGCCCAACGCCGTTCGAATAATGGATACTTCGATCAACGGAAATCCAATTCGTAATTTCTTCTCGTTTCTTTTCCCAGTCTTTCGATCCTATCCCTTATTGTGCCGATAGAATTCAGCGGTCGGAAATTACTCAACTTTTTTCTTTCCCTTATATATTTTTTATTATTTCATTTTTATTTTCAATCAGCCCGGCAGCGACAGTACTACCGGTAACAGCAGTATCAGGCAGTCAGCCAAACTTTTCTTCATTCCGAAATGCTCACTCCACACCACCTACATCCCACTCTCTTTCATTTCTTTTAACTTACCTCCACAAATTCTATACTCTCTTAATTTTCTTTCAATCAATTCCATCTGTTTCCAATCTCTAACGATACCGCCATTTAAAAACTTTTTCCCCCGTAATCTGCACTTAAATAATTATAATGTATTATTAACGACTATTCAAAACTAGTAAATTATTTTCTCAACTCATTCTTTGTCATAAATTAAGTTATCGTTTTCTACAGTACGAACCGCCTAATCTAACCAAGATAATTTCATTTAATTAGCAGTCATTAAGAAGCAAAAAATGATTATTTTTTTTTCTGGTAATATTAATAATAATAAAATAATCTTTTATTTAACGATACTAATTAACGTTAGTACAAGAGTATAAGTGAGATTAGGAGATTAATTAAAGTTTCAATTCACATTTACTGATTCGATTAAACGTTTAGCTGTTTTAGTATAGCTTTGCTGTGTAGTTAGCTTGCCGAAGCAGTACAGCAACAACCAGCAAGAGTAGTAGTAACAGTAGAGTACAGCCACATAGTCACTTTCGCACTCGACCGCCGTGTTACCCCAACAATGTTGTAACTACCTTACGCCATCCTCGAAATTGCTTTAATTTTCTCTCCACCTCTATCTCCGTCTCCTTCTTTTTCCCTCTTCAGCTTCCTTCCCAACTCGGCCTTTGCCAACCCGCCAACGGAAAAGGTTATTCCGCGTTATTGCTAAATACCAGTAATTACTTTAAACGCCGCTAATTCAATCAAAACTCTCCCGAGAGATTATATATTGCATCACGCTATCATTTACTCAAATCTCCTCCCCGTAAACTGTCTGTTCATTTATTTTACTACTATATAATTAATTAATTATGCCTTTCATTCATTTACGAATATAAATATTAGCATAAGCATTTATCTCATATTTTTTCCGTCAGTCTTGTATTGATATATATCAATTAATTATAGAGGTTTGTTAAAATATATATAGATATATATATAAGTTGAGTGAGCTTAAGTGACCGTACTGGCAAGTCGATTAACTCCAGGACACCACCGGCAGAGTTAAACTCTCAAAAGTGCTCACTAAATGTTCTCACAAATCCTTTTCATCGTCATGCTTGAATCTACTATTAAAACACAAAGTTCTCGGAGGATTTATCACGTCGTTACAACTTTTTAATTACACATTTTACTTTAACTTCTCACACCTACGCAAATTTTTTTTTATTCATTTCAATCTACTTTTGAAATTTTATTTAATTATTTATTTACCTCCATCACATTTATATTCATTTTTTTTTTTTTCAGTAATTGATAAAAGACATTTACAATTTATTTATAAATTGAAAAAATTTATCGCCAGAGTATTTAAAGGAAAAAAAAGCGCTTAGTTTTATACCTTTAACTTGTACGTTTATTATATGACGGTAACAGTTTATTATTCACACGAATAGTAGGTGCATATATATATATATATATATATATATATATGTATGTATATGTATAACAACGTACTGCAGTTTAGTGTACAGTATAAAGTAGTGGCGACAGTATTTACGATGTTTTATGGGCTCGTTTCAACTTTTACCGAGTGCCCTCGGGGCTCACTCCGCTGTCGCTTCAATTCCAATTTCCCGGCGATATAAAAAACCCGGTTGGCCACGCCTGTGTGAGCCAAAAGTGAAAGAAAAAGTAATAAAGAAGAATAAAAAATAGTTAAATAAAAAAATAATAATAGTAAAAAGTGTGAGAGCAAAAAAGTAGGGGTGTGCGAATATCATTCGAATCGAATCGAATCGAATAGTAACATTCGATTCGAAATTCGAATCGAATATTCGAATAATTCGAACTATTCGAATAGTTCGAATAATTCGAATAGTTCGAATTATTCGAATAGTTCGAATTATTCGAATAGTTCGAATTATTCGAATAGTTCGAATTATTCGAATAATTCGAATAGTTCAAATAATTGTCTCGTGCTCTTCAATTAATTGACTTCGATGAAAAAGTTGTTTTGTTCGAGTGTATTTGACTCAATTTGAATATTTTTTTCATAGAATTCATGACTGAAACAATAAAAATTTTATTCTTAAAAAACTGTCATCCGGTCGTATCCGGAATGAGAAGGTAAATTTTGTATTTTGATTGAGAAATTCTTTTCTACATACATTAAATAAAAAATGCCAAGAGGCAACATTTTTAAAAATTTTCCATGTTAGAAAGCCTGCAATAACTATTTCATCTGCGAATTTTTCTTCATGTATTATTTGAATTCTACAGATATAGTTCAAACTTTGCAGTATATTAAAGGCACATCATTGAACTACGTTATAGCAGTCCAAATTGAAGTTTATTCAGGGAAAAGGAGGGGGGGCGGCAAAACGGAGTATGCTAGGCAAAACGGAGTACTCCAAAAATTTTATTAAAAAAATTTTTATTTTTTAAATGTTTTTTAAACATTCTAAAAATTGTATTGAATATTTTTTGTTAAACTTTTTCAAAAATCTAGTGTCAGTCAAAAAATGTTAAAGGCTTTTGTTTCATGATAAAGGCTTTTTTTTCTTTCCTTTGCATCCAATAATTGTGTAAAACGTAATTTTTCTTTATGAATATTACGTAATATGCAGAAATTTTTTTTAAAATTTTTTTTAAGGGTGTCCCATTTTGCCAGCAAAAGTGAAAAATTTTTTGTTTTAACGGTACTGGATATTTTTTTTATTTACTCTGAATCTATCAAAAGGGAACGATCATTTTCGGCAGCAGGAGATATGATAACCCAAAAAATAACTTTTTTAACACCAGAATCAGGATCTTATTTAATTTTTCTACATTAAAATGTATCAAAAAATTAAAAAAAAATGTTAATAAATACTTCGAATACAAATTCTTGTTTAAATTATGAATTAGTTTATTATTTGGTTTGAATTCAGATTATTCGAATTTTCATTATTTTAGTCATGAATTCTATGAAAAAATATTCAAATTGAGTCAAATGCACTCGAACAAGACAACTTTTCCATCGAAATCGATTAATTTAAGAGCACGAGACAATTATTTGAACTATTCGAATTATTCGAATAATTCGAAATATTCGAATAACTCGAACTATTCGAATAATTCGAACTATTCGAATAATTCGAAATATTCGAATAATTCGAAATATTCGAATAATTCGAACAATTCGAATAATTCGAATGATTCGAACTATTCGATTCGAAATTCGAATCGAATAATTCGATTCGATTCGAGACGAATAATTCGTAAATTCGAATATTCGCACACCCCTACAAAAAAGACATAAAGAAAAAAAACAATAAATAAAAGAGGATTGACGCGATAGAATGAAATGTATACACACTACTTATGAGTACGAGGGTTTTCATGTTTTCCCTTCAGGAAAATACAACGGGCGAAATAAAAGCCAGAGGACAAGTGGTTTATGCCATTTTTATGGCACACGGCTGCTGTATTTACCAGCCGCTGCGGTGGCGAACGGAAAACTCTTGCACGTCATAAGATCCTGCTGAAGATGACTCTTTCTGAATTTTCATATTTAAATGAAACAAATAAAAAAAATTCATACACTTTTATCTAAAGAAAAAAAAAACTTCGGAAATCCAAAAGTACACACCTCAGTCGCTCATAATTTTTTTTACTTTGTTTTTTAATCATCACGTTTATTTTCTTCTTATTAATTTTTATTAACCTTCAAATTATTAATTTTTTCCAAGGGTTTTTTTTTATAATTTTTTAAAAAATCCCACGTGATTTCTTAAAGGTCGTTTTTTTTTTTTTTTAAATTTTATTGTCACACTACCGGTGCTGCCATTAGTATTTTAGCGCACTATAAAAAATATAGAGATAATTGAATGTATAGCAAGTGAAGTATCCTAAGCAAATTGAGTTTTTACAGAGCGCACTGAGCACTTTCGCGTTTGAGGCGTGCAAAAATACAAAATATATTTTTGTCACAAACTATAAAATTGTTAAAATAAATAACTACATTAAAAAATATTTAATAGAATAACTAGAGGGTCAAAGTATTTTTTTTTAATTAAATTCTTTAGCTATTGATTCCCGATAAAAGTGGTTAATTAATTAAATATCCTTCGTTCAGTTTTAATAGGTTGTAATTAAAAATCAGCTATTCTTTAAAGTATTGTTCCAATACACTGACAAATATAGATTTATTATTATAAATATTTTCATGTTATAATGAACATGACACTGACTTGATTATTACTTTTAATTAACTGTCGTTGTTAATTAAATTCCGCTGGATTTCATCTCTTACGTAATTAAATTAGCATTTGATTAAATAAAGTAATTGAATAAATAACAATCCTTGGCAAGCATCAGTAATTGTTTTTATCAACCAAATTAAATTTAGTTTCCATAAAATTCTTAAGAATTTAAAACATCAATAATAATCATAATAATAAAATAAGATTTCAATTAACATAAATCAATTTAACATGTACTTGAACCCAAAAAAAAGAGGAGACATTATTTTTCTATAATAGGAAATTCATGAAAAGCTTTCACCCGTTATCGGATCGCTTTGTCGGTTGTCCGTTTATATTCCACCCCTTGAGATCTTTCTTATCTCTCACATATCCCGTTGTTCGGGGCTCTCAATTTCAACGTCGATAGTTGGCGGTTGGATTTTACGGGGCACTTGAATACATCCATACATCTAGCACAAAAGCCGTTGCACTCATCCCTCTTTGCTCTTCGACATACCTTATCCACCGTTTACACTCTTCGTTCTCTGTCGCTCCATCCCTCTATCCACATTCACATTCACTTATACAGAGATATAAATCCACCCACCCAAACCAGTAACGTTGTCGTCATAGTCAGAGCAAACGCGCTCGGTTTCCACCTTCAACCCCCGCGCACATCTTGCCAGTTGGCGAGGAGACCAATCAGCCAGCTCGCATTTTCTTATCGCACCGGGCGATCAATAAGTCCCGGGAGTAGGAAGGAATCCGCTCTACTCAACTCGGTGAACGCTGGATTCCGCGGGGGATCAAGTAGCTACTCTACCCTCTTTTAACATATTACAGAGAAGGGATTGCTCCTGAATACACACACCCTCACACAAACAGTGCGCCAGCCAGTAGTGGGTGTAGTAGAAGTAATAGGTGGGAGATTTTCTCGGTGAGAGAACAGTCCGGCCACGATACGCTGATAAAGGTTAATTTTCTAGGAGAATATGAGCGTCGTTGAGCCTTATGAAGTGGCATTGCGCCGAAGGTTGTGTGGGTAAATGGATATAGAGGATGGTAAAACTGAACCAGGGGAATAGAAAGAGTGATAGTCATACACTCAATACTATATTATACTTACTACATACACTTGTATGTATATGTGGCCCAGGTACATGTAATGTAATTTAGCTTTGCCGGAGTTACAGTGCCAGTGTGCGGTTGCCGCATGTCCGGTTTTCGCAGTTATCCATATTCCTGCGCGCGGTTTTCTGCGCGCTTAAACTAAACGCATGCGTATTCACAATCTTTTTGTTCCAGTCCTGACAATTGCTCGGACAGAATAAGATGTGTCTGTGGTTTCATTTAATCAGTAGCTCATTAATTTTATTATAAGCGTATCAATTACCACTTGACATCATTTATGATTTATTTATCTAATCACATTTGTCTCTCTCTCTCTCTCTCTCTTTCTCTTTCTCTCTTGATTTATTGAAAATTAATGCACTTGTAATTTATTCAATTATTCAAAATCAAATTTAATGATGACACAAAACATCGAATCAGTAGCTTATGAAAATGACTTTTGTTATTTTGTTATTTGTTAGCGATGTTTGTAAACAAAATGAAAAACTGTTTTGGAGACAAGTAATTGAAAGAGAGGATAAAGAAAGTCTCTGGAGAAAAGTGAATGTCTTGTAAAGACGCTCGAGTCACTCGAGGGTGACAAGACACGATGATAAGGGTTAATTTTGTAGTTGGATAGGAGCAGCATTGAAGCTTACAGTAGCAGTGATGGTGATCCTCTCGAGGGTTGCTCGGGTGGGGGCGCTGTTGAGGCGAGGGTTGAAAAGGTTGGCGTTGGCATTGGCGGGCGAACTGAAGAGAGACAGAGGGTTCGAGAAGCCGGTGAGCGGGTGGTGTAGGTGGCGAGGATGAAAAGGCAAGTCGTTTGTAGGATGGACATGCTTGGACGAAAACATACGAGAGTTCTCCTACCTCCTACTCAGCGCTAACTCAGTATAGTCGGCACTTTTGTTGGTGTTATGTGTTCATATCAGTTTAGTTGGTTTAGTTGTGATTCCTGCGCGTCTTCCGTGCGCGATTTACGCGCCTGCGCTCTCGCATTTACCTTCATTCAGTCTCAACCACCGCATCATCAGGATAACACTTGTTATACGATTAACTCATGGAGCTCGACAAAATATTTACTCTCGAATTAGTATCCAATTAATTTTCCACTCGATTTTATTTTTTTTTTCTTTTAACTTGAAAATGGTAACATAATTTTTAATTAACGTTAAACAATGTGATTAATTAGTAGCTTGTTTTTTATTTCATCAATTAATTATTTATTTTAAAAGTTTATTGTAATAAAAATAATCAAGTTAAAGTGTGTGTTGAAGAGTAATTAATAATTCATCTCGAAGATCCAACCGACTGTTTGTTTACTAATTTATTACTATAACGGAGTCAAGACGTTTAATGTCAGGCCACAAATTGGCCCCAAGATTAAACGTAAATCTTAACTAACCCCAGAGAAATACTACTGAGTAAGGTAGGGTTGCTTTCGCAAGCTAGATTTCGTTGAGAGAAAACTTAGTACGGATGACGTTGTACCGCTTTGACGAGATTCATTACTCCCCCTTTTTCCTTAAAAACCTCTTTTCCCTCCTTCTCTTCTTCCTCTTCCTTCTCCACCTCCTTCTTCCATCACCTTATTCTCACGCTGAGCTTTACCCTCATTTTACCAACAAGGTTTTCCTGACTCCCGGTTTTCGCTCTTAGTTATCATCCCTTTCACATCGGAGAATAATTATTCGCCGTAGGCTGCCAGATAAAAGACGACTTTCCCCTGATACCGTTGAGTTCCCTCTTGTTACTCATTCTCTCTACGTATTATTATAATAATAATAGTAGCAGTAGTAGTAGTAGTAGTAGTAGTAGTAGTAGTTGGTACATGCAAATATCTTATCAAGATCCTCTTCATTTTAGTGTCGACACTCAACTGGTCTTTAGAGCCTTTAATAATCGCTTTCAAATGACTTAACTGTATCAATAAAATAAAGCCTCGTTTAATTTTTTTCACTTTATTGTTTCATAATATTTACTTTTACTCTAAGTAATTTACTTCAATTTAAAATTAAATTTTATTAATTAAAAATTCTTTAAAAGTTTACTCAAGAGCTTTCATAATTAATTAGAGAGTTAAATTATTTTATTTCGTGGAATTTATATAAAATAAAATAACTGAGCCAATTAATTAGCGTCGTTAAGTATTTGCTGTATATAAATTCGTTATTCGGAAGTAGTAATTATTATTATAAGCCACTGTTGTCCTGTAATTTTGTCGCTTGAGTTAATTATACGGCGTTCACGAATCGCCAGGTCTTTCGGAGTCTAATTAATCTCTGGGGATTGTTTGAATGGCGGTGACAAAAGGGTGGTACAGGAGACACAAGGAATACAAGGGTGTGCGAGATACCATCCTGTATTATATACAATAAAGTGGGATCGTGATTTTAGCATGGACCGAGAATTACAGTACGTGCGGCTGGTAGCTCTCAAGGCACTGGGAATTTCGATTATTCCAGAGTTTATGCGTAAACTTAATTACACCAAAGGGCTTTTCCAATGTACTATGAATACCAACGAGAATATTATCTCAATATAACTCCTTCCTAACTCATCCCTTTCACAAAGACTCGCTGACAATAAAAATAATAATTTAATATAACGTAATTAATTAAAATTTTGTAATCCTTACAGATGGCCTGAGTAAAAAGAAAAAACGTAAGCTCAGTAGTGTGGGAAACGTATACTCAGGTGTTTCAGTATCACAATTAATTGCACAACGTGAACGAGCTATTGCAGTTGCAGGCGCTACTGGAGTCCATGGTTTACCATCACCTAATGGCTCTCAGGTAATTTCAATTTATTATATTTAATAAAACCTTTATTGTTTTATATTTTTATAATAAAATAATTAATAAATCATTTGGTTGCAGGTTTGGCCGATGACTGGTCTACCAGTTCAGCAGAATAACCAACAGATTGGCCATCAATTAATCAATTCCTCATCACAAAATATTGACACTAATAGTTGCGTTCTGAGGAACAACAATACCAACAATAATAACAGCAATAATAATAATAATAATAATAATAATAATAATAATAATAATAATAATAATAATAATAATAATAATAATAATATACAGCAGAGACTAAATTCCCACAATATGACGAGTATGTTGATGGGGAACCCGTTGATCATGAATCAACAAACAAATAATTTTAACAACATCAATAATATGACACAACAGCAGCAACAGTTGATGCTGCAACAACAGCAGCAGCAACAACAGCAGCAACAACAGCAACAACAGCAGCAGCAATTGATGCAACAGCACATGACACAGCATCATCAAAATGTTCTTGCTAATCAGTTGTCTCATCAGCAGTCACCGCATTACCAACTGAACCAGCTGAATGATCAGTCGGTGCAGGCGATGCAGCAACAACACATCAATCAGCAGCAGCAGCAACAGCAGATGCATCTTCAAATGCAAAAGCACACACAGCATCACAATCAGGATCAGCAAGTTAATTTTAATGCGCATCACGATGGATTTATTCATCACATTCAGCCGCAAAACTCACAGAATCAGATGCATCAGCAGATGCATCCCCTGCATCAGCATTCCATGCAATACCAGCAGCAGCAAACGAACCAGCAGCATATGATGCAGAATCAGATTGATCAGTTTCACATGCTTCAACAGCAGCAGCAGCAACAGCAGCAGCAACAGCAACAACAACAGCAGCAGCAGCAACAACAGCAGCAACATCAGCAACAGATGTCTCAGGTTTGCCAGCAGCCGATGCAATTTAATCATCAGGGTATGACGCATCACTTGAATGATATTGCGCAACAGTCGAATGGACAACTTATTTCGGCAATGAACACTTCCGACGGCCAGCAACAGCATCAAAGGCATCGTACTCCGTCACTAAGCGCTGATGATGATATGAATGCTAAACAGTTGTCTCAGCAGCAACAGCAACAGCAACAACAGCAACAACATCAGCAGCAGCAGTTGATGATGCATAACCACAACGTGCGGCATCACGTACAAAATAGCAACATGCAGAACGTAAATCATGACAGTATGCAACGAATGTATCAGCACCAGATACAATTTACACGAAACTGTGATCCCAATAAAATTACAATCGAACAGCAAAAGCAACAGAGTGGACATCAGCAACAACAGCAGCAACAACACCAACAGCAGCAGCAGCAGTATATGCTGGTCAGTCAGGCGGGAAGGAGTCCCACAAATATTAACAGCATTGATACTCAATCAATAGTCACTAATGGAGCTAACGGGCAGCCGGGCCATCTCTTTAACCAAAGGAACCAGATGTGGGGTCAACAAACCCGTACTAATGTACCCTCGCATCAGTCATCACCCGCGGCGACTATCCACAACATAACGTGCAACAGTTTGGACCGCGTGCCGCCGCTCCACCACCACATTCCTCCCGCGGCCGCCTGGAATGACGAAGTCGCACGGAAAAAAGCCAAGCCCAGCAAGTCTCTGGCTAAAAAGCAACGTCATCATATGGCCGAAATCAGGAGCATCGAGCAACCCAGTCCCGGATCCGAAGATGACTTCAGTGATAAATCACAGCCTAATCAAATTGGATCTACGGTTAATAATAACATTAACAATAATAATAATAGTAATACTAGTAGTAATAATAGCATCAACAATAACAGTAGTCCTAGTTTTCTTGATGATCCCAGTGGATACCTGGCCCAACAAACGGCTTTACTAAATAGTACAATATCAAGACAAACAGGTGTTAGTAGTAGTCAAATAATGATTAATAATAATATTAATAATAATAATAATAAAATGCCATCTCAACAAGTTCACGGAAACAATAGTAGTTATATTATACATCAAAAGCCCTCGTCGGCGACAAGTCCAACAAGCTCGTCGATTTGTAACACGGGTAAAAATCACGCAACTTCCCCGGTTGTAGTGCACAGCAGCATGACGCCCACGTCGATGGGCAACGCTAACGATTCAGACACTGGGTCATGTCATGGGTGTGTGACAAGTGCAGATACTCAGCCTTACATGACTGATCAGTTCAAGCACCAGCAAATTCACCGGCAGTACGTCATGCACTCGGATCAGCGTGATGACCCAGTGACGTCGTCTACATACGGGGACAGATTCGCGGCGAACCAACAAATGGACTCGTGGCCAATACAAGGTGGGACTATCAGCACAAGTCACGGATCACCGGTGAGCATCAACAGTCCGGCGAACTCAGAAACTCCGGTGTCGTCGTTGTCACAACCAGCGACACCGCAGAGTCTTATTTCGTCACAGCCGTCGACACCGCATAGTTACTCCCAGCCACCTACGCCTCATTCCCACTCTCAGGCCCCGCCACCGCAGTCACTAACACCCGGTCAGCAGCCTTCGCAATCATCTATTACAATAAATAACACAAGTGCTAATAATAGCAATAACATAAATCAAGATCAAAGTCAAGCATCAAGTCTGTCAATGACAACAGCATCAAGCACGATATCACCGAGTTCATCGCCTTCTCAGGCGTCTATTTTAGGAGGAGGGTCTACTGCTGAAAGCACATCACACTCGATCAGTCACAAGTCAGCCTCGCAAACGAGACAATCGACGACACCCGAAGGTTACGCGCCCCATCCACACACGATAAATTCAATTCAACGGATTTCTATGATCCCCTACAGTGGAAACCCGACTGTAATCACTACTATGGCAAGTGGGCATACCTTTAGCTCAAATACAATAACTTCCGTGCTTGCGGGTAGAGCTAATACAGCTACAGTGTCCATCAACACGCCTTCTGGGATTCATAACTCCGTGATACCAAATATTTTGTCCAGTAAATCCCACAGTAACACGTTATCAACACCGACAGCAAGCATTGTAGTCTCGTCAGCGCATCATTCGAACATGACCCCAATAATTCACAGTCAGTCTCAAACTATGGTGTCCAAGTCACCGCTGGAAATGGTCCAGAGCGTCGTGAGTAGTATCCAAGTTCCTCATGCTGTGAGTACTGGATCTTCGTTGCCGCATAATCATCAAGAACAGTCGAACGTTCAAGTACACAATGTTATTGCTTCTGGTGGAGTACTGAAGCATTCGAGCGGTTCAACTCTACCGCCGGGACATATATTTGTGTCGAGCGGTGGACAATTGATAATGGCCAGCACGGGCTCTGGTATAAGCGGCGTAATGGCACCACCTCCGCCAAAAATAATTTCAAATGGCAGTTCTATGCCACCTCTCTCAGTGTCGCCAATGGTAACTAGTGTGACTGGGGCTGTAAGTCAAGTCATACCAGCCGTTGGAGTAGCGCAACAAGTTATCGGACAGCCCACTGTGCTGGTCAATACTATTCAAACTCCCGTACTAATACAACCCGGTGTAATGACTATGGACAGCATTCACGGGCAAAATGTACAGATTCCCCACTTAACTGTGGCTACTGGCAACGTACTACAAAACGCCCAATCAATACTTGAAGCTAATCAAGATGTCACCCGCGCTGTTACTAACAACCAGAATATCGTTAATCGACAGGCGAATCTCCTGAGTCCTGAGTCGACTATCACCAAGAAAAAAGTCTACAAGAAGCGCAAAAATAATTCACAGACCGTTGCCTCGATGCTTCATATCGCTTCATCCCAGCAAAACACCGGGATGCTGATGCAGAGTCAGTCCAACTTTGCGCAGCAGAACTTCCAGACTCAGAGCATCGGCGGACCGATGTTACAGGCATTGACAATAGTACCTGGCAAAGGCGGTGCACCAGCCCAATTGGTTATGAATGGACAAACAGGTGCCACTTCCGCACAATTCAATACCCAGCAGATAATAACTAATCCCCAGCCAACACAACAAATCAATCTACTGCAGCCCGTTAATTTATTGAACGGTGCTACAGGTATGGTACAGAATTTCCCGACTATCCAGCAATTTATTGTACCTGGTCTTGGCAGTATGGTGATGTCTGCTGACGGTACCGCTACTTTACTCCAAGATACAGGGAATCTGGGCATGCAGTTGCAGATTCAAAATGTAAATGGACAAAACGTTCTGACGCCTATTCAAAGTCACAGTGGAATTTTTAGTCCCAGTCAAAGTATCCTCGCCGCGGGTCCTGCAGGGATGGTAATTCGCGCGCCTCAAGCTGCGGGTGGTAAACTAATCCAACAGCACAGCCCCGGAACACAGTTTCTGTCATCAAACAGCGGACAATTTTTAGTAAATGGAACGACGTCTTTTAGCAACCAACTGAGTCCGATAGTCGCTAATGTGAGCCCTAATCAGCAGATGACATTCAATACGTCGCAGGTGAGGCCGTCGAATATTCAAGGCCAGCAGGAGTTTATACAAATGAACGGACAGACGCTGATGGTACCATGTGGGACGGCTCAAAATATCGCTGTCTCGTCGGCTTCTAATCAGCAGAACACAACATTTGTACAGCAGAACACGACAATCGTTCAGCAACAGACGACCATGGTCTCCAATAACCAGATTCCAGACTTTCAGTCGGTCGCGACCAGCAACGGGAATGTCGACCAGTCGTTGAATCTTGACCACAACCAGTATATACTGAGCGCGGGAATGATACAAGGTAAATCGCCGTCTTCGCCAAAGAGTACGATAAGCTCACCGTCCTCTGAGCAGAGTGTTGAGCAAATCCAGCAGCAGCAATTCAGTCTGACTAGTACAAGTGGTAATAAAAATAACAATAATAATAGTAGCAGTGGTAGTGTTGGTATTATTATTGATCAGAATGGCCAGCAAGCTGATCAGCTGAGTCCATCGATGGTCAGGCATTCAGTATCCACTCAGACGGCTGGCAATCAGGCTAACAATGCTCAATCAGCTATCATGAGACAGGGATCTCCGCCTGATACTACCACACACAGTCCAGGTAATAGCCAACGGTCTAACAGTCCAGCTGTTGATACCACCTCCCATGGAGCGGCATCTCCTGCGCCACCTATTTCTGCGCGACATCATTCATCAACGGTAATTATTACATTTATTTACATATTTATTTTAAAATTAAAAATCTCTGATTCATGTTCATGTACTAATGTACTTTTAAATATTTAGCCAATGGTTCACTGTATCTCAAGCAGCGAACCGGACTCGGGCGACATTCAGAATCCCAATGACGACTGGCGAATCCAAGGAATAACGACTAAAGAACTGGCCATGAGTCAGGTCGGTCTGCAGCACGGGAAGACCTACGTCGAGTCAACGGTAACGACTGGGATCCAGGTTGGTAATCACCGCGTATCACCGGTCACTCATCGCTTAACTGTAGACATGCACCAGCCAGCAGATACGACACACCCCGAAAAAACTTACGTTGACTCACAGGAGAACATGGACACCTCATCACCAAACCACTCCACCGATACTACAACAGTTACTACTAAAACACCAACAACAACAGCGAATAATAATAATCACTCGCTTATTAACAACTCCGGGCATTATCACTCCGCTAATTATCACCCACATAATTATATTGTTCCCCCTGATAACGATAATGTATACCGACAACAGCAACAGCAGGTATTGGTGCCAGACCACGCAGACTATACGCTTTTACCGGGTGGAAATAAATTGACGCGGGAAATTCAAGAAACTTCAGCTCCTCAGTCGCTAAATTCATTTGCTGAGGGTGAAACAATTGTTATGGAAGTGGAGGGTCCGCGTGAACTTACTCTCGAGCTTAATCCTCAGTCTTACAAATCTAGAAATGATACCAGACACCAGCAGCTTCACCACCAGCATCATCACCAGTTACACCAGCGGCATCACCACCACCAGCAACAGTTACAGCATCAGCAGCAAAACTTGCTGGAGCAGAGACAGTTAGGGAACATTAATAGTATGACCCGTAATGCAGTAGTTAGCAATGGGGAGACGTATTTATTGCCGGCAACTGTTACCAGTCAGAAAGTTATCAACTTTAACAATGTCGAGAGAGTTCCTCCGAGTTCGAGCACCCCAGGTCTTTATCGTCACTTGTACGACATAAATTGCCGGTCTGATCCCAATGCCATTGCTGTTGTAGACTATCATCATCATTATCATCACCACAATCCTAATCCTAATAGTAAAACGTTGTTTGTTGTTGGTAATAATAATCAGTACAATTATGATGATCTGTCTGAGGACGATAGTGATGACTCGTCTGATGACGAGTAATATCAACGTGATATTTTATAAATATATATATTGTTATATATATATATTTATATAAAATATTATCATTTACCGTACTCATTTTTTTGTATAAATTTCTCATACGTTAATATTTTTTAGAGAAATTTTAAAAAATTGTTTGTACTTTTTTTTATATTATTTTTAGTCATCAATAATTGAGACAACTTTTTTTATACTTTTAGTAGCGATTAAGTTTGTAATTATTTAACATTTAAATGTTTATTTAAAATAAGTTTTTATTTCATTTGATTTAATTTGTAGGAGGAAAAAAAATGTACTCTGTAATTTAGACCAGTGACGGGGAATTTAAAAAATGACTCATCTATTGATATTATTATTATTAATTAAAAAATTAATAGCTATTAATTATTATTATGAATAAATGAATTAATAAATAAATACATGCTCAAAAAATATATAATTATCCTTCAGATAAACTTTTATTGCTCGCGGCCCTTCTTGAGCATGTGAACGTGATTTGTTTTTTCAAAAAATTGGTTAATGATTTTGCATGAAATTTTTTTCTAAATTTATTTATTCATTTTTTTCTTTACCGTAGATTATTTTTATCTTTTTTTTTTTTTTGAGTTTTTTGAAGCAAAATTAATTAATAAATAAACTGATTAAAAATATTTTATATTAATTACCACTGACGTTACGCATTGATTAGATTTATATCAGTTATTAATTACTTCCGTATATTAAATATTAAAAAGAAAAATTAAATCTCAATAGTGTTCCGGTAAATTTTTATTATGAAAGAGTTAACGGTTCTTTAAACCTTAATTTCACACTTAATTAATTTTGTTTCATTTAAAACTCAAATAAATTCTACTACAACTACAACTACAATTACAAATTACTCCAATCAATACTTAAAAACTTTACTTGCATATTGGATACTCAAATAAACAACTCTATCAGACAACAATCATTTATATTTAAGGACATTCTCAGATAATACGCCCGCCCTCCCACTTTTTAAAAGTATCCAATGACTTGAATGTCATGACGGTATTGAAATTCAATTAATTAATTAAAAGAAATTAAAGTCTTAATTGAAAAAAGGACAACTAGTTGCAATTTCTCTACGACATCGATTTAAAAAAAAATTACTTTCAGTTGGTGTCAATTAGAAGTTGCCTGATACCCCCGAGGCCTCTAAACATCCTATGGACACCTTAATTTTGATCAGGATCGCCGTCTAAGAAATCCTATATAAATTCAGTAGAAAATCTAGACTTCGCTTCCTGAGTTCGAAAACAGCAGGAAATTTTGGAGCTTTACCGCAGAGTCAACTGTTTTTCAAATTTTTTCAATTAATACTTTTCAGTAAAACGATGTTAATTTTATGATTCGAATTTCAAAATTTTGTAGGCTAAAATTTAGGGCCAGTTTTTCGAACCGGATTTAAATTATTATTGCTAGTATATCTATATATAATTAATGTATATACTAGCAATATTACTTTAAACCCGGATAAAAACAAACCTGGTTTAAAAAACTGGCCCTTATTTACCGAATTTCGTTTGATTTCAATTTATAAAAACTAAAATTAATTAAATTTGAATAGAATTATGACAGTTGAGTCTCTGAATGACTTAAAAAGATGGGAGTGGGGGAGGGGAGGGCACAGTCTGAGAATGCCCTTAAATAAATTAAAAAATAAAAGAAACGGCATGCGTTTTACATATCAGTAATTTATACATATAGATACTAATACTATCGGTAAATAAATATATACATGTATATGGTTTGAGTGTATAGTATGAGTTGACCAAATTATATTTGTCAGATTTATACACCAGAGACGTTGAAGCAAACCGAGGGTGTGGTGAGCACGGTGAGGTGTGAGGGCAGGGAGCATACCCTCGGTCAGGGGATCAAACGAAAGCTGGACTCCATCCACTCTATGCACTCGACTCTGCATGAAGACCAGGATGGTCAGTATTTTGTATTGTTTTTATATAGCCATTAACTCAATGCGTGTTGCTCACTACAAAATCAATTTTATTCTATCGACCACTACAATCATGTACCATTAATCCAAATATATCACTCGCAATAACGTTTACGGTTAATAGAAACTATTCGACAATAAACATCCACTTCGGTTTACAATTTGCACTGATACTATTGCTTGCAATTTAATTTATTGCGGTTATTTTGTTTATACAAGTTCCAATGTCGGCTATCAAGTCGCATTGATTGGTGCAAATAAATTCATTTTTTAATAATTAAATTATCGACTATGCAAATGGTTATTTATTTTTAGTCATAATTAATTACTAACATGACTTTCATCAATATTTTCTTTTTAAACTTCCCGCTGTGAAAATTGAAAATTTTTGTAAAAAGGAAAGATATTGGTCTTGGTCAGATTTTAAAAAATCAAATTTTTATTAAATGTTGACGTTTTGAGATCCTAAAAATTTATTCTGACAATTTTCGCGGCAATTGAAAAGAATCGACAAGACTTAGAACTTAGATTTTTGCAGTCCATCGGTCAAGTAGTTAACAAGTTATACTAAAAATAAAAATTTGATCAAATCTAAGTCTCAAAAAACTCTTAAATTGTCGCAGAGCACGTGCAAGCCGGTCGACTTTTTCCAAAGTTACCGTCGGACAAAAATTACTTTTTTTCCGCGTTTTTTAAGCTCAAAAGTTTACCAATAGTAACATTTTCGAGTTCTCTGAGCTCGAAAACAGCGGGAAGTTTCGGGGTTCGCTCACAGGGTCAACTGTTTTTCAAATTTTTTTCCAATTTTATCTGCTTATTTGCGTACATAAAAAAAAATGATATTGTTCTATCAAAAAATACAAAATAATAAAATCAATTGTACGAGCAACTCGCATTAAATACAGGCATATATTTTCTATGAATTTCTATATCTTCATACATTGATTAAATTCACATTTAATTATCTGTACTATCGATGACTGCAATATAATGTAATATGCGTATATATACGTAATACGTACATACATAAGCTTTGCATTAAACGTACTCATTGCACTCGCGGTAGCATGCTAACGTGCACTTTACATGCATGAATCATTCTCATTTAATTTGCGTAAACGCTTGTTGGGTGATGGTTTTCATTGTTAATTATAATTACAACTGCAATTGCCAGTATCATAAACAATTGTAATTATTAACAATTATAATTATAATTATAATTATAGCCTTGTAAATAGTGTGCAGTATGTATTTATTACCACTAAATGTTCACATTATAATTATGTAACGATAAACCAAGTAAGCGGTTTATTTGGTAATCAATGCCATTAATTTATTTTTAATGCCATCAGGTAGGTAAATTATGCACTAAAACATTCACACAGTTAACGTCATCCGCTTTTTTAAATTTCAACAAATAAATAAATTACTATTAATTAATAACATGTAATTATTATGTATAAATATTTATATATACATATGTAAATAATTAAGTATTACGCCTAATTATATCATGACACGAATCTCTTAAGTAATAATAAATATCGAAATTGTAATTATTAATTATATTATGACATTAATTGGGTTATCGCGGATCTGCTTCGGTCTGCGTTCATTTCAGTCGGGGTGTGGCTCACAATTCTCACAAATCATTTTCACCCTTTTATTTTTTTGTATATAAATATCACACGTACGTTGGAATTTTAAATAAATTATTAAAGTCGCATGAAAAAAATTTAATAATAATAATAATAATAATTTTTTAAAATAAAGGATATGCGACTTTACTGATTTACTTCATTGACATGAAATTATTACAATATGCGTAAAGTTTCGTTAATTATTATTAACATCTTCAGGCCCAACATCTGAATCGACATATAGAAAAAGATATAAAAATTATATTTTATTTTATTTACTGAGCTATTTATTAAACTTTAATGCCAAGGCTTACGCCGGATGGCAAATATAAATAAAAAATATTAAAAGTGTCAATATATGAACATTGAATAATATCAATAGTCTACACTATTAGCATTTATATTTATATTAAATCACATGTCAGACTATAATCAAAAATTTATAAAGAGTTTTATAATTAAAATATAAAACTCCAACAATACAAATCATTAACTATTTTTTGACGTTAAGTAGCTTATATATAAATTTGGTTCGTCAAAACTATTAGACTTACGCCATACAAGTGATGCCAATTAAACAACATCAGAAAAAAATTTTGAAAAAAAACGTGTTAACTTAATATTGATAAGTTATCCATTTAGATGTTGGGTTTTAAGATGTTAATAATAATTATCAAAACGTTACCCATATTGTAATCATTTTATGTCAATAGAATAAAGCAATAAAGCTGTATTCACTTTATTGAAAAAAGAATGTAAGACTGATCGCGTAATAAATTCAAGAAATATAATAATAATGTATGATATGTATGTGTAATAACTTCACTGCAAAACGCACTTGCTTGTGCACTGAAACGTTATCTCAATCTCATTATAATGGAATGAGATATTTATTATCATAATTATGATATATTTAAATTTATCATGAATAGCACAAAAATATAATAGCTTTGTTTAAATAATAATAATACTAAAATAAAAATCTAACAGAAATAATTTTTCATCATGAAATAATGAATAACACGTGAATATTACGGTAATGGGGCAAAGGTTTATCATGAATCATTAATCATTAAAATAGTATCATTGTAATTATAATTGTATATTTCAAATTGAATGGATAACTTAGGGGAGATGATAAATAATGGTCTGATAAGTGATGATGATGATAAATGAGGGTTAGAAAGCTAAATGTTTATTGAATTGTTTGGATTAGTATCGGAGTCTGAGGGAGATAAAGGAAACTGGGAAGTGAAAGTCGGCGAACTTGTGTGGGGTGCGGCGCTGGGGAGTCCGGCGTGGCCGGGTAAAGTCGAGTCTTTTGGACCACCAGGAAGTTTGACCGTGTGTGTGAGGTGGTACGGTGCCGGTGAGACCTTAACCAATGTCGAAATCAAGAATCTCAAGTCCCTATCCGACGGCCTAGAAGCACATCACCGAGCACGAAAACGTTTTAGGAAGTGAGTCGCATACCCGACAGGGATGATCTTATGATCAATCATTCTAGGTCTATTTTTTAATAGATCAGTCCATTAGAGGAGTACATATCTTTAGCGAGTTTTATATCACGGATATTATACACGGAAAAAGAGCAGTAGGAAAATTACAGTTTTTCGTGTGGAAACAGGGCTCTCGTATGAAAAACTTTAAGTATCACTGAGAAAAAAAAATACTTTTATTGAGAACATTTACTTGATACAAGAACATATATTCTTGATAATTTTCAAGAATATATAATTTTGTCTCAAGAATTTGTAGAATTGAAGGGAATAATTTTTATTTAATTCAAGTAAAGCTATTCTTTTGTTTACTCATAGTATAATATCAAATTCATATACTAACAAAAATAAATTTGATGCTCTTTTCTCAAGAAATTGATAATTAATAATAATAAAATAAATATTTTGAACGGATTTCTTGAACCAAGAAATTCTTGTTTGGAAAATAGTATTTTTTTTTCTCAGTGTATTACAGTTTGCACTGTAATAATTACGACTACGTCTTGTAATAAAGTAATTACAAGTATAGATACCAAATTTCACAGTTTCTAATAAATTTTTAGTTAAACGAAACTTTATTATGAATGAAACGCTATTAAGGACTGAAAAAGTCTTATATGAAACTGTAATAATTACTACGCCTCAGAAATAATGTAATTTTTACAGTTTCGAAGTGAGGGACTGTTGATATTTAAAACTGTAAATCTTCTACTTTTTTTTCGTATATAAGACATTTTAGGCCAAATCACCGGTCATTAATTGAATTGCCCATTATTTTGACCAATTAAGTTAAGCATTAAAAGGTTCATATTAAAAACAAAATTTCCTAGAATTTTTTAAAAAATTAACTGCATGAATTCAAACTTTTACAAAAAATTAATAATTTTAATTTTGCATCTTTGATAAAAAAAAATGATGACAATTATTTTGAATATTTTTTTTTTTAATATACATTTTTAAAGACATCTGAAAAAGGAAATTATTTCAAAGTAACAAAATTCGACCAACTTGATACAGTAATTATATTAAATGTAGGTCAAAAACTAATTAATATTTCACCGTTGATAAGTTCTCTAAAGTTAGTTGTTTGTTGTACCTCGGAAGTTATGTACTCCTTTAATTAAATAAGTAGTAACGTCAATTAATATTCGCAATAATAGAAATAAAAAAATCTATACTAACACACTTATAAATGCTATACTCGTAACTGTAGTAGCTTCTTATACCTGCCTTTGTCGTAGTCTTTATTTTATTTTTTTTGCTTCTCTGAATATTCCAATAATTAATTTATTATTAATAATTGGAATATTCAAATGCTAAAATTATCATTTTTTTTTCTAACGTATAGCATTTATAATAAAACCTGCAGTTTGATTTATCAAATCAGTAGTCGTGTTTGTCGTGCATTATAGTAAATGTATGACTTATGTGTTTAGATATAATTGAATATCAATTAAAATAAATAAGGTTTCGTATTAAAATAAAAAAAAATGATTGAAAACCTCCTGTCTCTCTATAGAAATCGTAAACTGAATATGCAGCTGGAGAATGCGATTCAAGAAGCCATGGCCGAATTGGACAACATAAGTGATATAGATACTCCAAATAAAATTCGAAAACAATTTGCACAGAGCGCAAGATCATCAAAGGCATCGTCACTTTCAAGCAACGTCAAAAATTTTAATCAAGATAAAAAAAGTAAAAAAATAATCTGCTGACTCAGCAGCAAATAATAGCGCCGAATTGTCGGTGATTAATATAATCAATAACAGTTTTAATAATTTATAATTATTGAAAAATAATAATTATAATTATTTTTACGGAAAATAATATAAACGTAATTCTGTGTATCAGTGCGTTTTATTTCAACGCTTTTCTTTTTTTAAACTGTATATATAATAATAATAATAATAATGATAATTATTATTATTATTATTACTATTATTATTATTATTATTATCATTATTATTATTATCATTATCATTAATATTATTATTATTACTACTATTATTATTCTTATGGTAATGAAGTAAGATAAGTGTAAAGGAGATAATTCCGTTAGTATAATGGGAATAATACTCACGAAATAAATAAAATGATAAATAAAAATTTTGTGGTTGATAATGAACAATTGGGTGGGGGTGATAATATTTGTATTTGTAAATATATATTATCATTTAATAATACAGTTAATATTAATGTAATATTATGAATTTGTATAATATTAATTATTGATTAATTAATATAATTATTAATCTATTAATAAATAATTATTATTTAGTAGTATAATAAATAATAAAAGAAGTTATTTAAAATACAGTGATATAAATTCATTTTGTATCTCAAAATTTTTGACCAATTTTATTATTATTATTATTGTTATTATTATTATTATTATTGTGTAGAATTATAAATTAAATTATAAAATGCAGTTTAAAAATTCTGCTGATGAATTTTCTTGCACTTCTTGCTTCCTATTTTTATGTGATTACGTTACTTGTAATAGATATTGTGAATTAATTAATTGAAATGATTATGATTATGATAATAACATCAATGATAATGATAACTGATAAAATTAAAGAAAAAAATAAACATAAATGGAGTAAAAAAAAAATTTTAAATGAAAAGAAAAAAAATACTAGCCCTGAGGCTTTAGAGAATTCAAAAATTGTAACTTTAATCAATCATTAATCAATCAATCGTATATTCCTGTCAAGTCTGAATAATCATGTCACTATAATTTTTGTAACAAAAAAAAAATGATATAAAGATTAATTTAGTTAATGATGATTAACATAATCAATTAATGACAAATTAAGCATAATAATTTAGCCATTTTTTATGTACCATAGGCGCATAATTTATTCCAAACCTATAGATATAACTTATGGGTAACATATAGTATTTTTATGGAATGCTAATTAATAAATAAATTAATTAATTACTTTGAATTTTATCAGTCGGATAATTTTGTTCCTTTACAATAGCAGTTATTTATTAATTATTAACATGTTTCCCAAATATATATACTGTTTAATAAAGAATATGTTATTTTTTTTCGTTGACGATAATTATCAATTATATTTTTAGCAGTTTAATTTTAATTTTAAATAGAAACCATTTATTAATTATTTGAAATGGAGTAAATAGTAATTAAATTAACAATAATCGATTACTCGAGTCTTGCCAGTTCATTTCTTCCCACAAATAATCGTGAGTAAACGAATTAATAATATTTATGATGTTTATAATAATATTTATAATAATTGATAACTAATAATGATAATATTTTTTCACACAATTATTTACCCGAATAGTAACGAGAAATTCAGACGATCATTGATGACCAATAATTAAAATATTATTATTAAATAATTAATTTAATGGATAAATAATAAATAATATTGTAAACATAAAATAATAATAATAATAATAATAATAATAATAATAATAATAATAATGATGACAGATAATTTTAGACCTACATGACTACAATCTCATGTAGCGGATGCGTGGACAATTTTAATTGACTTAAATCAGACTCAGGTTTTTTATTGAGAATAAAGTTAAAATAAAAATTAAAATGGATATCGTATAATCATAAACTTAATCAAACAAAATAAAAAGCGAATGTAATAATGGAAATTAATTTGGCTCTGCGTTAATGTATGAGAATATAAATTTAAATTGAGTAATTTAAAATTTTAAATAATTATGACAAAATGATACAATGGTGCTAGTAATAGATTTATCGTAAACGGAGCACAAGTCTCTGAGTAAATATTTAAAAAGTTTAAATAAACGGTACACCGGATCTTGGCTTACATCAACATATAACAGACAATAAACAATTTAATATCAAAAATTTACTTCCACTGTACAATTTATTATGTAATTAATAATTAATCCTTTTTTGGTCACTATTCAAAATATTTTTTATTTTTTTGTGTTCACTTTCGAAAAGTGCTTTAGTCTTATATTTTTATATAAAATACCAACGTAATTCACTGAAGTTTATCAGAATATAAATAGACAGGAAATGAAAACTTTTTTTAAATTTCAATTGTGTGAAGCTTTTTTGAATTTTTTAAAAAATTATTTCTACTTATTTGTCAGTAGTGATGTTGGGTGGATAATAAAAACTTAATCAAAATAAAAGAAAATAATTTGTTCAGTTTTCCAAGATAAAAAATTTTAAATTATTAGAGTAAGTCAGATGTTATTTGTCATGATTAAAAAAACAGTGACCATAAAGGATTAATTATATATTTTTTAATTACTATATAATTTACAGTCTTATCAGCGCATTTGTAAATAAATTTAAAAAAATTAATCTAAAAATCAAAATCAAAAATCTTGTTTAGTAATTATTGCTTATTGCTAATCCGGTAAATTTAAAAAAAAATTAATAATTAAGTAATTATTAAATCAAGAATAAATGGATTGTGTACATATCGCCGGGAAATACCAGCAAATTTCCTTATTAACAAAAATTTTTTTATTTTAGAATGACGTCCGGCCAAATTCTTTTGTACAAACTTTTGTTAATTTAAAAAAAAAAAAAACAAGTAATACCATTGCCACGATACATATGCAATCAGAATCAAACGTTTTAACGAAGATTTCAAATTTGAATAATGTATTTATACATATTTTTATTTATGAAAAAAGTAAATTTATGCGCCTTAATAGCTGCGTAAAACAGACGTTTTAGCCGGAATATCAAATGAAAAGTTTTAATGAATTAAAAATACGAGATTGGAAGTACGATAGTTTATTCCAATGATTTTAATATATAATTATTATCACTGACCTCAAGTCGATTGCATGTGATTTTTATAATAAACTTTAAAATAACTGATCAGAGTTAATAATAATCATAGTATACTTTAATTATAATAACTATAAATATAACAATAACAAATAATATTTTTTAATAAATACGCACTCCAATCTCGTTGATAAATTTAAAAATATTTATTTCATTTTTTACGTACAGAAAAAAATGATTTCTTGCTGCAAGAATTTTTTTTTTCCCTTAAAAAAATTTTATTTCACCCCAAGAAAATTTATTAGAGTAAATAAAAATTTTTTCAGGGCGAGTAAAAATGTTTTGCATCAAAAAATCATTTTTTTTTCTGCGTAATAATTGAAATAAATTATTTGGAAACTAAAAAAAATTATAAGGAATCAAGATCGCATAATTAAATACCCACTTATTTCACAAACAATAAAAAAATTTCAACCTATTGTCCTTTTTTTTTTCTCTAAGATAAAAATTAGGACGGACGTCTGAGTAAATATCGACGAGTTTTTCCGACAACAAATGATTGTAATAAAAAAAAATAACATTAAAGATAATATTTACAAACATATTAATAATAATAAATATGAGCCATAAAAAAATAATTCTTAATAATTAAAAGTAGTGCAAAGATATTTTACAGTGAATACATAATTAAAATCATTAAAAAAAAAAAAAAAAAAACTATTTAATATCTAGAAACATGACAAACTCATTGAATTAAATAAATATATATATAGTACATAATTAAGTAAAATATAAAAATATGTAATGATTAAAACCAATTTTACATATGATATATACATATATATGGATATAGATATTTATATATAAATACACATATACATATGTATGTATAAATTATCAAATGTTGTAACGATAAGAGATGACGATAAATAATTTTATATTTACATGTAGACAATTATATAAAAAAATTAATTTAATTATTATAATGAATAATGAGTGTAATATACTGGTGTAAAATGAAGAAGAAAAAAAATAAGCGAACCCCCACCCCTTCTATATACAATTTATATAATATATAAATATAAAATATATATTACTAGATGAATTAGTTAAAATAAAGGCTACCTTATTTAATAATCAGAAGTTAAGGTTTAGAGCGTAAAAAATAAATTTTAAATGAATAAAATTAGATTGAGTGTGTCGGACGCGATAAACGTGAGTCGTACGCAGATATAAAGAAAAGAATGATAAATAAATAAATAAATAAAAAGTATGAAGCTATGTGATCTACTACTAATTAGTAGCTTTTAGCTGTAAAGACTTATACTTTATTTTGTAAATTTTGTTTATACAATGTTTGATCGTTCACGCATAATACTATTGTATGTGAAAATAAAAAAATAAGTTAATAAATCATTAACATGTCAAGTTTAAAATTTTTTTTAATGTTCTATTTGTTATTTATTATTAGTATCCTTTTTAATACTCTGGAAAAAATTTTTAGAGTGAAAGCGGATTAAATCCAAAGTAAATTCGGAGCACTGATAAAAAATTTGACTTGATTCAAGAGAAAAAATCTTGAACCAAGAATACCATTTTGAAGAAAATGATCTTTTAGAGTCAAGAGAAAATCATTTTCTTCAAAATGGTATTCTTGGATCAAGATTTTTTCTCTTGAATCAAGTCAACTTTTTTATCAGTGAGTGAATGCAGAGTCAATTCGGAGTGGATGACTGCTTTCTTAATCAATTTTTTCGGAGTGAAGTTAACTCTGAAGGGAAGTTTATTTCAATATTAAAACTCCAGATCAGAGAGAAATAAAATCCAAATCACTCCGAAATAACTCTGCTGGAAAAATAAACTCCCTATTTACTCCTTATTTGAAATGATCATTAAAAATCCCAGGACTCTGAATGATGGAATGAATTAGAATTTAAATAAAATCCAAATGCATCCCGATTTTTTATATTTTTTAGTGTATTCAAAACTAATTCATAACTATAATTATAAATCAAAATTTAAGTTAGTCAACAGATAAATATGTACATTTATTTGTTGTCATAGTATTTTAGTTTTATAATTATTTATATAAAAGATGGCCAGACAAAAGAGGCTACCAAATGTTTTGTTTTAAAAAAAAGTTTTAGATCCTATTTATTATTTATCAATGAATTTTAAATAGTTTGAGAATCAAAGATTTCATATTTTTAATTTTTTTAAATAAAAGTGTAAAGTAAAATATTTATATGAAATAGTAATTAAAAAATAATAACTATAACTTCAAAAAGACATTTTTAAAAAGAGCCCGAAGGTCAGTGCCATCTAGTCTGACCACAACGAACCTTATCTACTTGCCGAGAAAACAACCCTTTACTCAAGTTATCTAGATTGACTGATCAAATGAGTTTTACTCTCCTAGCTTTAGCTTCCAGCATTTAGAGGGCGATAAATGTCACACAAAAAGCTCATCCTCATTTACAATTTACTTTAAATACACAAAAATCTAATTATAAACAAACTTATTTACGAATCAGATTTTACATATAGATATTATTTACCAAAACGTAAATGGAGAGTAGAAAATTGCTTGGAACTATAAAACGAAAAAGCTTTAGCTCGAAGAAATTATAAGAGAACACAATAGAAAATAATTTAAAAAATGAATGAGTTAGATAATACGCAGTTATACGGTGAACGTCCAGTGTCTCTTTGATATTTGAGCTGATACAAGATATAGAAACATGACGAGATGTAATAAGCTTGATATCAGGGTCGCAGCAGTGCCCTGAAATCTCCTCTTGTGATGCTCTAATGTGTCATACAGTACGTAAACCAAAAGGAACTAGTGTTAGTGAGAGAAAAAGAGTAACGAGCGGAGGATTGGTCCCGTCTGGTCTCCAGATAACACCGGAGCCACTGGAATTTTAGTTACCCAGGTCACCTAGATGTAATAAAGCCGGCTCGCTAGCTACAACTCTCTGTGAAATGAAATTTACACTAGACTATACAGATTAGTAAATTCCCACCAACTGAACTGAGTATAAACGCGAATTCAAATATTAGGTTACAGGTGCAAGCCACATACATTGCAATGTAATATAATTTAGCTATCACGATCTGCACTGACGATAAAATATACTTTTGTGTCCCCAGGAGTGCCACTGCTGGGATCTACATTTCATATAGGCATCTACGAGTACTGTTTTAGTAACACACACACGCTCCAGTAAATGGGACTTAATTTAAACTGCTAACAGTCATATAATACATAATATTATATATGACTATATACACATATATAGGTATATTTCATATATATATTTAATATACAACATTATTAAATTATTACCCTAAATAAATATGAGATTTTTGTTTTAATTAACATCATTAATTCATACTACGAAATTAAATAAATAAAGTTTTAGCTGAAAAAAAATTTTCAAAAATTAAAAAATATCACGTATTATATTTGATGCCATTTCAAATTCTGTTAGTTACTTAGATACTGTTGAAAAAATATAAATAATAAAATAAGAGTAGAAGCACAAAGAAAGTCTGAAAAAAATGATAATGAATGCAAAAAAAATATGCAGCAAAAAAAGACCGAGGAAATTATTTCACAAAGTTTACGTTCCATTTCCATACATAAATATTAACCAATTGAATATTGATTGTCGTGAATACAATGTCAGTGTATCGTTATAAAATGATGTGTTTGCAATGAAATTGCTTGTACGTGAGTTGTGAGGACCAATAGCTGGGCTCACACGAGGAACCTATTGAAAATCTTTTATCGATCGCAGTGGCATCCTGGCAATATGGAGTACATATATACATAATACTAGTTACATATATATCTATACGGAACAACTTGAATTTATTGCGTCCTTACTTAAACATTAGTCGCTTTAAAGTTTTGAGCGTTACGCGATTTTGAATTTATACTAAGCCTCAATCTCGTTACAATTTTTCGACCTGTAAATTGGGAGTACTCTCTTAAAATGAATCAGTGAAAAGTGCTGCAAATCAGTGAATATTCACTGTATAAACAGTTATAAGTATACCACTTATTCAAACAGTGGTATACTTATAACTGTTCATACAGTGAATATTCACTGATTTGCAGCACTTTTCACTGATTCATTTTAAGAGAGTAGACGCAAAGAAACGAATTTCTACTGGTTCTATTCCTGACATCCTGACTCTTCTATAAGTGCTATCTATTGCTGTGATTATCACTACTCTGATAGAGCTACAAATATATACAACAAGTATAACTGTAAGTATGAACGATACTGTTACGAACATCAGCATCTAGACAGAGTGTATCAAGACGGCTTCTTCCAACATTCATTAGCCACCTTGTACTTGCGATGCCTGCCTGCAAACGCTTCAGATAGATACCCGCTCCTATTTATGAAGCAATTTATTTCCTGCACGAGCTCGAAAGTCTCGACGTTACTAATAAGCTTTATGTCATTACGACTTTCTTGTTACTGAGAGAAATTGCGATATATTCGACTAAAATTTTCATTATTATTATTATTATTGTTAACCTATTTCTGTGAAGTATAACAGTTTTGATCCGTAAACTACTTTTTTTATTTATAAAAGGAGGTATAAAATGTGATTTGCTTCATAAATTTTGATAACAAGTTCTACTGCCGTAAAATAAAAAAAAATTAATCTTGTTATTTTTTAAATTTTTGGATCGTCCAGAGAAAAGTTACCATCGATTGAAGCCTATTTTCTCAGAACTTTGAAGTTATTGATAGAAAAAATATCCAAATTGAAAAAAAAAAAGTAATAAGTAAGTAATAAATGAAATGAATAATTTTTAGTAATATATGATTACTCGTGTATAAAATATCAATGAAAAATTATTATAATAAAAAAAATAAAAACTCACATTCCTCAGCTTTGTAGTAAATCGATCGAACCTCAGCAAGAAAATAAAAGTTAAATAATTACATAATTATTTATATATGATAGTAAAGTTAGCAAACATCTGACAATTTTTAAAACTTTGAAATAATAAATTAAAATGTTTATAAAATAAAAATAAAAAAATGCATGTTTAGAAAATTCAAAATTCAGTACATGCATTTTTTTAAAATTTTATTGTTTTAATTATTTAATTTTATTATATGTAATATTAAAAAATTGTCGTATGTTTGCTACATTTACACTCATTAATATTTTTATTACACTGAAACACTGAAACACTGAAACACTGACGTTAATTATAAAACAGTACTCACTTATGAAACACGACTTATTATTTAAAAAAAAAAATTTATGAATTTTTTCAAAATGGCGGCATAAAAAAAACATGAAAAAAAAATTTTTTTTACACTAATCACTTAATAAAAAAAATCGAAAACCATACACTAATGATCACTGATAACTTTTGCACACTTTTTTTCACAATTAATAATTAATAAAACTCATTTATACGAATTATAAATCTACGTGACGAACGACAACGAACACTGGTAGCTAGACTATGAAAAAGATCGAGCGAATTATTTAAATTATTTTTTTGACTATTTACGTTTTAAGTACTGATTAAATTATTATCACAAAGTAATCTATGAATAGCAAAGAATATTTGGAGACACGAGTTATAATTTATTTAAACGAAAAAACCGTAGATTTTAATTATTTATTCACGAGCTAAAGACGGTCCGAATTTCTGAGAAGGCGGCAATATGAAGTTGGATACAAAACAGTCGTGGCGTCAGTTGGAACGACTGCGCAGTAGTGATAAATTTCGGCTGCGCGTGCGCCTTAAGCTTCTTCCAAAGTACTCGGGGCCAGTCTCCCACTGAATCAAGCTCCTCGGTGTCGTTTTCATTTAAACTCGTTAAAATAATTCATTTAATTATTGTGTTCTTTTATTATAAATCTAATGTTACTTTGAAATTATTATATTTGTAATGAGGAATGAGGAATATTTTGAGATATTAAATTGTGTGTTAGTGAGAGTTAGTTTTAATATAAATTAAATTCAGTGCCGACTTAGCTCCCGTGTTATTTTACGTCATGTTAGTTGTCGGAATTTTAATACAAAAATTTAAGTTTTTGAATGTGTGAGTTTTATTTAAATTAATATTCTCGAGTGATGTAGTAATTAGTTTTTGTGTTAGTTTATTTTTTTTTAGTGAGTATTTATATGTTTAATTTATTAATTTGTGTGCTGGATATGTACGAGCACTCGCGCAGCGACTAAAAATGGCGGGAAGAGTGAGTAAATTTAAAAATTTTTTAAATTGCATTTTTTTTTCTTTTAATTTTTTTTTTCACAAAAAAATTTATTGTGTACTTTATTTTTTATAATAACTTTATTAAATTATTCGATACACAAATATTTATTTGAAAATTGATATTTTAAATTTTCCCGCGTTTTGAGAGGGTGATCTATTCAAAATGGCGAACTTGTAAACAAACTTGACATTGACACGTTGATTTATTTTTTATTGAAAAGTAACAAATTTACTTACAAATATGAGTCAATGGAATGAATTGAATATAAATAATGTATACTATATATTTAAAAGCATTGATTTGAATAATCAATTAAAAATTATGATGGAAAATTTACGAAAATTATTTATTAAATGACTGACGATTGACAAAATGATTTTTAGATGCCAAGTAAGTTATTATCGAAATTAATTTAAGCAAATAAATATTATAATCACTTTATAATTATACAATATGAATTCTAACAATTATAAAAAAATACTTTTATTAAAATTCTTAAAATAATTAATTTTATGCAGGTAAATTAATAGAAAATTTAACGCCCTTTAAAACGAGTACCAATAAGCTTAACTTATTTTTAATATTTTGGCAATATACATATATTTTATTTCATAAATATAAATACTTGTCTCTTAAATATTACAAAAATAAGGATGCCATGTTGATACTCGTTTTAGAGTACATTAATTTTCCCGGTGAAAAAAATTCTATTAGAATAATTATTGTAATTAAAACAATTAATAATTAATAAACATATAAAAATTTTTAAAATAATATTTTCTGATTATGTGGTTATATGAAAAATAAAAAGTCTTTTCAAACAAGTACCTGCATGACGTACTTATTTTTAATAATTAAACATATTTAACATATATTTCAATTCATACAAATACATTTCTATGTATATTATTTAAACTATCAAAAAAAAATATATGTCATATTGGTATTCATTCAGAAGGGCTTTTAATTCCTATTGAAAAAATTATATCTTGATAATTTTCATTCAAATATTTCCGCAAAATTTATCTTATCAACTGCATATATAAATTTAAAAATTATTTTTACTCAATGAATTTTTACAATTATAAAGTAATAATAATTATTTTTACTTAATAATAACTTACATTAAATTAAAGGCATGGAATCTATTGCTAAGCATAAAGGACATAAATATTAATTAAATAACTAATTAGTTTTTAAAAATACATCAAAGTATTTGGGAAACGAATTATGTACTAGTTCGATAGAACGGAACAAATAATAAGAGGAGGTATTTACCAATATACTATTGGTTTGAATGAGTGCAATGACAGCACTGAATGTTTGAATAATTACTTTGTCTTCGCATTTATTTGCTAAATGTAAACTGACAACATAATTTATCAGTTTACGAAATGAAAAATACAGACGATTTAATAATAAACTATAAATGGCAGGAAGTTTTAGATCGGCCCATATACTCGATAGCTTATCAGATTTTTTTTCTCCTCAGCAGATTATCTGAGTAACTTTCGATTTTTCAACATTTTTTATACTTAGGCACAGAATGATCGTGAAGCTTTTTGTTGAAACCATTAATGTTTCAATTTTTTTTTCTTATGCAAAAATGCGAGCAGAAAACGGTAGAAACAGTAGTTTAGCCTCAATGGGCTTCAGAAAATCTCTCAAGTTAAATAACAATTTATAATAGAAAAAAAAAAATACATGAATATTGTATAATAAAAGTAATGATATAAAATAGAATGAGCGATTGACGTGTGCATTTTCGGATTTCCCAACATTTTTTTAACTTTTTAGTTTGATCGAACTTTCTATTCTGGTTTGACAAAAAATTCTATACGGGAGGATAGTACTACTTCCTACCTCTAAAGAAATAGACTACCCTACCCTCTTTTAATATACTATTAGTTATTAATGAGTATAAAATTATAGAGGCAATTAATAAGCATTCAGTATTTGAGCATTAGCATTTTCATTAATGCCAGATGAATCTCCGTTATAAGGGACCGTATAATAGGATATATTGTCTATCGTATGGTTTACATATAGTATAGTAAATTTACGCAGACAACTAAGCGCATCGGAAGGATCATTGCCGACATGATTACTGAATTATGTACCGGGAACGTCCACGCGCGTTCTCTCGTCGTATCCTATGGAGAGTATAACCAATATTTAACAGCTATTAATGCCAAAGAGAATTTACCTTACAGCATCTCGTACTACGTCGACAAGGGTATTCCGGGGAGTTCAGAGATCCAAGGTTTCCTATTCTACAATTTATATGTATATGTATATATATACATACAAGAATGAGAGAAGGTGAATGAGAACGTGTCTCTCTCCCACAACACAAATTACCCGGCATATCTGTTATTGATTTATTGGCAGCAGGTGTCCCGACGAAATATCCCACTCACCCTCTCACCTTGATTCTATCCTTTCATCCCCTCCTTTATTCAACCCATACAACACACGAACTTTGTCAGATATATGTGCGCCGAAATGTCAACGTATGTAGAGGAATATCCATCTAGTTAGGCCGATGGGGACGACATACGTTGCTGTCAATTGCTATCTCTTTATATATATGTATATATATATATATATATATATGACTTTTTTCTCTAGATCTACTTGCAATCTGTCACTTTGTCATTTAGATGTCATAGTTGTATATTACATTGAGCAATAAATTGCAAGTATATTATACTAAATTGTAATTTATTATGCTCATGAATGTGTTATAACTTTAAAAGTCGAGTAGTTAGTTTACTTTAATCCTTATGGCTGCAAGTATCGCTACTAATGGTACTGCCGGTGCTTGGAGTGGTGTATCTTCTTTATATCCTCGTGGGAGACATGATTTATAGAGTTTAGGTTGGTAATATCTCTTTGAAAGAGACCATAAAGAGGCCATAGGACACATTTATCCGCCTACACAGTCTTTGGCTTTTGCACTTTACTCTACGAAATATTGGAGGATCGCTTGCTCGGTGGCTGGCTTGATCGTTGGCCTGCCTACTGTACTGTGCTAGCTCGCTCTCTCATATGATAGTTTGCTTGTACTCCAGCGCATATATATTCGACGACCTCAAATATTTGCGGTGAACGACTAAAAAGCAATATAGAGCTATTATGCCATTATACGGAACTTTTTCATTTTAGATGATTGATAACCTTTTTTTTTTTACAAAAAAAAAAAGGTATTTTTTTAGCAAAAGAAAGAAAAAAGCGAACGATAATCTGCAAAGTAAATGCCGGGATTATGGGTAATATAGATTATGAGTTTATTATTCAAGGGTTGTAAATAATGTCGAATATTAAATACGTGCTGAATTGTAGTGGATAGTAATAAAATATTCGATTTCTATTATTTATTATCAATGATGATTGAGTATACGATTATCTATAAATTTAAAATTGCCTAGGGAAACACCAAAAACTATAAAAAAAAAAAACCGATTTGTTTATTATTTTTAAAAAATTAATTATTAAAAAAAATTTTGAATGAATTCTTTTGTTACTCAAGTAATGATAATATTTTTTTTTAAAGATAAATATAAAAAAGTTTATCATTTTAATAGTCAGAGCGTATATAAAAGATAAAAAATAATGACCAATTAAAAAAAAGCTTTTATTTGATGGCATTTATTCAACAGACAAAAATTAAATTCCTTTTTTAATCCGAAAAAAAAACTATGTTTCCGGTACAAATAGAATTACTACAAACCAGACACTGTATCATTTAACAAGACATTAATGGTCTCATCAAATGAATGATAGTGCTCACATTAAACTTTCTAGTCGTCACTTTTTATCTATCGTCTATATAATACTGTGTAACCCATATAATAACAATGACAAGGGATTAAAGTAAAGATTTTCGGAGTGGTTTTTTGCAAGTGGTGAGCAATCGTCGCGCACCCAAACCCCTGATTCCCAGTCCTGAGTAATCAGCAGTGCCCTGCGACATTATTACGAGACAAACGGCGGTGATGAGATCGATGTGATCCCTCTCTATAACTCTTGCTCTCTCGACTCTCAATATGCAGTAGTAGTTCCAGTGGGCCTGTCGTTAGGTGGTGGCATTGCAAACCGAACATTTCATACTCAACTCACCACTGGCAGTGTAGCTGTGGAGCAGAGGATCCACCACCGACGAGTCGTTCGGCATTCGAGCTAGGGATAAGCTCCAGCAACCCTTCCGACGTGACTTGAATTAACGATCACAATTAACGCCGCCATCGTTCGTTATCTCGCGTTTCCATAGTATATCGGTCTCTCTGTACTCTACCCTCTACACTTTACTCTTGTCGAAAACTACCATCGCAACCAAACTAAAATTATTCTGGCTATCTAATTCTCTTTTCTCTTTTATTCCCCTCCTTCAACTCCTGCTCTTTACCGCCACTTCCTTTACGCTCCTTTACACCCTCATGCCCAACAGGACACTACCCTTTACTCGGATTACCGTCAACTACAAACATCGGGGGTAAAAACACCAGCTAATAAAATCGTTTAAACTTATTCTTAAATAATTCAAACGATTTTAAAAAGTATTAATTAATTGTTTTACCAATAGAGTTCATTCATTTTATTTTAATAAATGCCGAGATTTATTTATAGAAACTATTATAATGAGTATCGATTGTATAAGCTTTGGCAGGGTTGAGAAGGCCATTAGACTTGATAAATAATTAATTTTCTTGCAGAATATTCCTAGTGAAACGACTTGTTATATTAATATTCAATGGTATTGGCAAATATTCCCTTGAGATAACTGAGCTATTTTACATCTTTCTTGTACTATGACTCTCGTACCTTATACCCCAAATCTGTTAACTTCTAATTAGTCTGATCGTTTCATATGACGATCAATGAGCAACGACAAAGATGTTGGCTACGACTACGACGATAACGGTGGTGGCAAGTGTGCCCTGTTATCGACAAGTCTTTGATTACAAGACCACCCGATGACTTTCTATTCAATTTTAATACTCTACTAGGTGTAATTGGCGTAAAATTGAAAGCTGAATAGCTGACCCTACTTCTCGATATATTTAGTATATACATATATACTAAAAATAAATCATGACCCTTACTATACTTGTACAGTTTACTGTGGTAAATTATGCGAACTGGTTTTCTTTTTTGGATTTTAACGTTTACCATCACGCACTTTGACACCCATCTCAAGCTTTCTTCTGTCCGCTATAAATAAAAATATAAATTTACTTGTTCCTATAATCTCATTTAATTATAAATTAATGAGTAATTCATAATTATAGTAGGAATTATAAGCTAAAGAAATCAATATCCTTGATAACAGCTATGCATAGTTTAAGCTACGGCAATCGTGACAATGCTAAAGTTCTATAGTCTTGAGCTTTGGATCCAAGAACCAACAATAATAATCTTTTCTCTTTATCATGCACTCTCTCTCTTTCTCTGTTTCACTTCCTGTTCGTCTTCTTAGATCTGTACTTTACAACGATTGCTCGAGGTCTTATAGAACGATCTATCTATCTAGATGGCTCTACAACTAGAGTCTTCCAGTAGAATGGAGTAGGAAATGGATTCGATCCACGAAATTCACCAATTCAATTAAACATCCCGACGCGTGAAATCGTTCGTGACGAGGAAACATGAGTGGAATTGTTCAGCCGCGTGAAACCAAGTGACTATACTCCTCCGGCAATAGTAGTATAGTCAGCTTCATATATTAAATTTTGTCTTTGTATGATTAGACGATAAGCCAAGAGGCTGCTAGAGTGCCTTGATGACGGTGTTTTACTTACTGAAGTTCAACGTCGAATATCTCACATGGTTTCTGCACTAGATGCTCTTGAGTGGAACCAGTTAATTTATATCCATATATTCTCTCCGCGTTGAGCGCTCATCACTCAGACTTCCGCTTAGTTTGTTTGTCTCTCTAATTTCATACCCTTTCTGCTGCTACTTTTGATGCCTTTTACACTCTACTCCCAGTACAGCAACTTAGCGCTAAAGGCTTGCTCATGCTTGTTTATGAAACGTTGCTGCGACTTAACGATTCAAAAGTTGACTCATGCTTCATGGCTCATGAACTTTCGGATGTTAAGTAGTGTACTGTTGATCTTATTGTTAGTTCGACATAAGCACTCACAAGCTAAATTCAAAGACCGAGAGAGATTCAGCAGGTAGCGTTTAGCAGAGAGTATAAAGCAGAGAGGAAAAGGGAGAATATGCTGCTAGCAAAGTTTCAAAGCACAAGTGAAGCCTAGAAACTGGTTAGGTAGTTATACTTACAGTTATAGCTGATAGCTTCTTAGGAGCTGGTACGCTTCTCAGCATTGCCTGATGCACCACCCGGTACTCGGCTGCTTTGTCGTAAGAGATAGAGCAACTATTTGCTTATCTTGGAATTTACAGCTTAGCCATAAATCTCTGCTATAAATTTTCATCCCTTCTCTCTATGGTTGCTGTGTAGAAGTCCTTGTTTCAGTTTATACAAAATATTATTTACTTATTTGTTTAACAAAATTATTATCATTTTAAGATTTAAAAAATTTAGCAGCTATTTTTGTTTTTTTCAGCAAATAATTAAAATCAATTAAGATAATTACTTTTCTTGTCAACATAAATTTGTGCTAAAGTCGTGATTGCTCGAGTACTGGTGACATTGCTATTGGAACTGGTGCAGCTGCAACTGGTCTCGATAATTGAGAGTCAAGCTCGAAGTTTATCAGGGGAACAATATATACGGATTTTGAATTAGTCATGACAGAACATTGTTTCACATGGTCCCGCGGATTCCCTGAGGGACGAGGGGGCGGGATGTGCTCGAGCAGAGTTGTACCGCCTCTGAGTTTATTATCAGTGTACTATATACCTGTGGATGTATGGAAGCGTAAAGAGAGAGCAAACGATCGAATCCTAATTAGCACTCGCTACTGCATACTTCATTGTAACCTTGATGTGCCCCCCCCCCCTCCTATTGGTACATTAATGAGCTGTGGATGGCCACTGGGAGCTGATGCATCAGCGTTATCTCGCACAGATGCAAATGTACAGCGATCTTGCTTGCTTGCAGAGCTCATGATGTCTGTCCCTATGGCCTCTACCTGTGCACTACATCTGTCTATATACATATTGATGTATAACTAACCTATATTTATAGAGTTATCCACGTGGATGCGCTATTGCACACACCGGAAAGTCACTTAGTATGGTAATTTCGTAATTTGTTTCCCGTTGTACAGGCGTATGATGTCACACAGTCGATCGATTCTCTATTGGCGCGCACAGCCGTGAAATTACCATTGGCATTATAACGAGATGCGATAATTTTTTTTTATTTTTTATTACTGCCTATGAGAGAAAAGGTTTTTCAAGCAAAATGTACACGGAAAAAAATAAATAGGCGCTGCAACAGGACGCCGTCCTGTTGGTTCGACAGGACTTTGTCCTGCTAATGAAACAGGATTTTCCTGTTGCAGCAACAGGACACATCCTGTGGGTGCAACAGGATAAAGACCTGTTGCAGCAACAGGATTTTCATGTTGTAGCAACAGGACACATCCTGTGGGAGCAACAGGACAAAATCCTGTTGCAACAACAGGATTTTATCCTGTGGGAGCAACAGGACAAAATCCTGTTGCAGCGACAGGATATTTCCTGTGGAAGCAACAGGATTTTATCCTGTTGTGGCAACAGGACTTTTCCTGTTGTAGCAACAGGACTTTCCTGTTGTAGCAACAGGACTTTCCTGTGGAATCAACAGGACTTTTCCTGTGAAATCAACAGGACATTTCCTGTGGAATTAATAGGATGAGAAACTAGTTTTATGCACCAATTGTTTTTGTCCCTAGGATAAAATTTCGAAGTTGGAAAATAAATTAAAATTTACATAAAAAAAAATCTCTGGTTTTATAGGGGTGGGAGGGGTAAAACGGGGTACTTAAGGAAATACTAAGTTTTCGAGGACTCAAATACGCTAAACTTTTTTTTTTTTTAATGATATTTAAAGTAAATAGAAAAAATTGTCAGTTACCGTTAAAAAAAAATAAAATTTTTTATTTTTGCGGGGAAAATGGGGTACCTCTTAAAAAAGATAAAAAAAAATTTCTGGATTTTAAATGAATTTGATAAAGTTAAGCTTTTTTGCAAGTAATTAACATAAAGAAAAATTACATTTTACATGACTATTGTATACAAAAGAACAAAAAAAAACAAATTTTTAATAGTTTTTATCATAAAACAGAAGTCATTAATATTTTTCGACTGCGGTCGATTTTTTAAAAAGTTTTACAAAAAAAATTTTAAATAACGCTCAATTATATTTACAAAAGTGATTTTGGAATGTTTAAAAACCATTTAAAATATAAATTTTTTTAAATTATTATTTTGGGGTACCCCGTTTTGCCTTCCCCTCTCTCCTATATATATATATATATATATATATATATATATTTTTTAATGATGCCAAAGAAGTACAACTTCTCACGCGCGTACATAAGTACACGCAGCCATTTTTTTAAGCTGATGAAAAAATTTTTTTTTGAAAATTTCAATTTTTTTTAGTCTTGATTTTTTCAAAATTTGGATTTTTTTCATATTGAAATTGATATAAAAATAATTTTAACTAAATAGAAATTGATTTTTATCTCAAAACTCCGTATGTACATGAAACCAGTTTCTTATCTTGTTGATTCCACAGGAAATGTCCTGTTGATTCCACAGGAAAGTCCTGTTGCTACAACAGGAAAAGTCCTGTTGCCACAACAGGATAAAATCCTGTTGCTTCCACAGGAAAAATCCTGTCGCTGCAACAGGATTTTGTCCTGTTGCTCCCACAGGATAAAATCCTGTTGTTGCAACAGGATTTTGTCCTGTTGCTCCCACAGGATGTGTCCTGTTGCTACAACATGAAAATCCTGTTGCTGCAACAGGATTCTGTCCTGTTGCTCCCACAGGATGTGTCCTGTTGCTGCAACAGGAAAATCCTGTTTCATTAGCAGGATAAAATCCTGTCGAACCAACAGGACGGCGTCCTGTTGCAGCACCTATTTATTTTTTTCCGTGTAGCCTAAGTTTATTTACCAAAAAAATCACAATATTATCAACTGACCAATTGGCATTTAATGCGGTTTGTTTTTATCATAGACCATTAATCTGTATTTAATAATAATTGGTATGAGTTTTTTAGTGGTGAAAAGTAATGGTATTTAGTGGTTCTTTTTACGAGTGAGAATGGGAATTTGAAACTAACTTGAGGAATTTAGATCGATGATACGAAACTTTTGGCATGCTTCGAACGACGAGGGCGTCCGTTTAATGTGTGCTGGTTGACATGGGAGATTTTCGATGTGTGTTGGTAATATGGCCAAGTCTCGGGGCTAGTAGCAGCAATTAAGCGTCAATCGTTAGTTGGAAAAGAGGTTTAGTTAGTATATGGTATAGTACAGAGTCAGACGGGAGAGATGTGAGCAATTCCAATGTGTGGTAAATCCCCGCTGATTGCCACGGACAACGATATCAGCTCGACAGTTTGTGTATCCTGCTATAGCTTTTTCGTCTACTCGACCCTGCAACGACCCTTTATTTTCTCTCAAATCCTTCGTTCTAAAAGTATCTCGTACTACCCGCCCACCGGTACTCGTTGCCTCTTTTTCTCTTACTCACGTCGTGCTGGAGCAGCTCATGTGCTGGTAACTTTAGACCTTATAACCAAGGCCATTCTGTCAATTTATGTCTCTTTGATGTAACTAAATGTTTCACGGACTTATGCGGGTAACATTTTTAACTTTTTTTCGTAGCAGAATTAATTGGTAACAGGATTAATCCGTAAACTTTTTCTTTGTGAAAAATAACTTTCTGAAAATTTTCGGAATTGTCTTATTTCAAATTAAGACCTTGATAATGAAAATGAAATAAAATTGCGACGGGAAATTTGTCAACAGGCGTAAAATAAATCCATAGCATTTATTTTCACTAATGTCAAATTTTAGTAGGAAACCATGATCCGCAACGTAAAGAACAAGTTTGTTTAAATTAAGAGAGAATTAAAACAACCGGGGTTTAGCAGCATTAGGTTTAGTTGTTCAGAGGAAATGAGCCAGTAGAATACTACTTCCTAGAAAACCGTAAACCGCACGAAATTGCGGCCATAAAGTGAATTTAAATCACGTTGTTCCTTTCTCTCGTTCTGCACGTCCGTCTTTATTCCTTTTTTTTTCATCTTTTATTCGTTTTGATCCCGACTAGACCGAGAATTTCCATCGTTTAATCTGCGACGTCAGTTGAGCTAATTTTAGCGCTGAGGCATCACTCTACTATCACAGCAAAGCAAGAGGTATTTTTAGAAAACAATGGACCGGGAAATGGCAATGGCTAAGTCCCTTTGTTGAACGCAAAAGAGACTCTGAGCGTCTTGTTCTCTTCGTAGTGAGTGTATAGAGATCTGTATATCTGTATACAATGCTGGTGGATCGAATAGAAGTAAGTAAGCGAGCAAAAGCTGAATGGTCGAACGGGCAGTTGGTTATAGGATTGAGGAGGATACTGAGAGCACGATAGAATTGTGCGGGTGAATACACAGATTATATCTATATACTATAATATATTATATATCTGTACGGAGTATTGTTGAGTAAGAGGTAGCATAAAAGATCTTGCGGCGAATTGTCGTCACCAAAGTCACGGAAATAAGAGTAGGAACAACAACTTTTGAGTACTCGAAATAAGCTAGAACAATGAGAATCAGTAAAACAGAAAAGATGGAACTCAAGTGATTCTACCACTTTCTTCTACTTATTCTGCTTCTGTTTTATTTTCTGTACTACTCTTTATATTCTTCAGAGACTCTAATGCTCGTCGCGTGTACGAGATAAAAGAGATAACGGAGTGGAAGTGGCCGATAATAATGACTTCTTGTGATCTCAGATTTTTTTTACTTTTTTTAAATAAAAAGCATCAACTTTTTTTATCATTTATTTATTTAATTATTTATTATCATTTTTAAGAAAAAAAAAAGAAATGAAATCTGAATGTAAGAATATCAGGACATAGCTTCTCATTAAAATGGTTATCTGACGCTAGCACGCGGTGGCGCTGGCTGACAAGAACTTGCGGAAACCATCAAGAAGAAGAGTAAGAAGACTCTTGTTGAAAAATTTCGCCTCGGCTTTCTTCAACTCCTTCGTATGTACCTCAAACCCTTGACACCCTTTTTACTCTCTCGCCTTTCATCTACCGTCGACCCATGCCGAGTTTTCTAAGAGCTTTTCTCCGATGTGTCGTCGAGTTTCAGAGCTTCTAAACTACATTTATCGTAACTTTGCAGTATGTATACCAATACATAGGCTAGATATATTGTCCTCTACAATTTTATCGTGTTACTCATTCCTTCATAAAGTGGGTAAAAAATATTTTACTTTTCTCTTGTCGTATTTGGGAATGGGAAATCAAATTTTCATGCAAAGGATCACGAGATTAGCTTTCGTATAACAAAAGAAATATGAAAAATACAATCTGTCTGTATTTGGGATGATGATTAATTATCTTTTGTACCGGTGGAGTCAGACGAGCTTTTATCACTTTGTGAGAAGTTTTCGTTGAAATGAGAAAGGGCGTAGTCATCATTAATACTGCTTAGGTAAAGAGTTATCTCGTGAACGAGTTGTTCGAGAAGAGAAATCGAAATTTATTCCCTTCTATTTCCATTTCTGTTTTACGCCTTTTGTTTCCAACCGTTTGTTTTCCTTTTATTCTAAACTTAAACTTTAAACTCTTGATTCATTAGGGGATAAAATTTTCCAATTCTATTTTTTGTTTGACATTTGCCTTGGTCGAGTTAAATCATAAAAAAAAAATTCCATTAATGAAGTCGTCAATAAGAGATTGAATTTTTTACAACTCCTTTTTTTGGATGTTAAAAATGTCTTACTGCCAATGATGTAGTACCTCATTTACTTTTTATATATGTATCTATATATAAATGCATATTTAAGTCTTTATGGTAAAAAGTTTTCCACAATCCCACAGATTTTCATAATGCAATAATAGTATAGAATTTAATCGTCTGAGGCTTCTTTTCTTTCTCATAAATATTCATCACTCGGTTGCTGAATTCATAAATCATAAATCTTAAGCGTAAAAGATCAATATTGTCGCACCTTTTTTTACGCTGTAATAATAAGGTTGTAAAAAAAATTAATACCAGGATTTTAAAAGTTAACAAGCTAAAATTCATCTAAAAATGAAAAGTAAAATTGAGAAAATTTATACAGCTTGTTAATTATTTTTCTTAATTATCTCTAATTAAAATAATCAATTTTACGACTCGTAGCACTCATAGATTACATCATTAAAAATTTACAGTTAAATAAATTTAAAAAAAATATAAATATATATTTGTAATTTTTTTTTTTAATTAAAAAATAAAGTGTTTTCTGATTGTATAATAAGTGGAAAATGAGACTATGTAAAAAGTAGTTAAAACAAAGTGAAGCAGGTGCAGATTCAATTGCTGTTTTTTACAATTTTCCATTTACTTCTTAAGAATTTTCTTTCTTTTAAAACTTTTTTATTTTCATCCCTTGGCTCCTTCATCAGCAATTGTACCAATAGAAAAACATCTCATTTTAAAAGAGTCGCAAGAGAACGCAGGCAGGGAGATAAATTTAAAACGGCTCGTTGCGATTAATTAAACGTTCGAAGGGGTGTTTTATTGATTACGGTGGCAAAGAGAATACGATAGCGAGTTTGTGCATGATGCGCGCGGGAATTGAATTAAATTGCGTCTATCTAATCGTTTCAGTCAATCCTATATATATATAAATATAATACAGTTTACTCAATTATGCGTGATATTCACGTGACCTGAAAAAATTCATTGCCACGATAAAAATTAATCGATTTACAATGCACAAAACACTTACTTATTCACCCATTCGTATGATATACACAAAAAAAATATATATATACATATATTTGTTTTTTTTTTTTTTCAAATAAATATAAAATTCAATTATTACAAATTAAATATACATTTATTTCATATCGCACGTTATAAATTAGATTTTTAATTAAATTCATATACATGTATATTTATATCAGAAAACATTACACTGTAGAGAACACAAAAAATATGATAAATAACGAGCTCATAACTTTTTATTTAAATAAATTTAATTGAATTTAAATAAAATATTTTTTTCAACTGGTATTAATTTTTATTTATTCATCTCAATTATGCATTAAAATTATTGCATGAAAGCTTTTATAAATGACATATGAGATCTAAAGCTCGAAATTCTTTAACAAAACTACTGAGTATAAACCGGAAGCCAGTGGTAGTGTATGATAGTAAGTGATTAAAGTGTCGAGTTTTGATTCTCGTAATGACAAGCGGAGGAGGAAAAAATTTAACTAGAGAAATAAAATACATATTTGTACATACATATGTAAATACAGATATATGTGTGTAAGAGGGAGAAATGTAAATGAAAAATCAGATGATGAAGAGGATAAGAAGATCGAATGGGTATATAACAAACGAGGATAAAAGTTTAAAACGCAACGTTCCGCAAAATGTTGTGAAGGGATACGAGTCAGCTCTGTCGACTAACGAGCGACGTAGTAAACTCTAATGAGCAACTCACCCCAGTTCTATCTAGTGCTGTTACTACTACTACTGCTGCGACTACTGATGCTAGTGGTCTCGTCAACAACCGTCGAAAGGATCCTTTTGTAGAAGAGATTGCTGGATTTTAGTGACTCTTTCATCCGGATAAAAAATATCCCTTCAATGTTCCTGACACATTTTCCTCTCTGGGTTTTTTTTTTTTTTTTTTTTTTTATAGAGTAATGTTTTTTCTCTTGATCCAAGTACAATAAAGACTACACTCAAACACGTTATCTGTTTATGATATTGTTATTTTTTTTTTTTATATTATTTTTCTACTTTTTCAAAAAATTTGTCAGCTAATTGATAATCGCTCGATAAAATTTTTTTTTATTATTGTAATTAATTGACAATAAAAAAAAATTATTACGGCTGATATTTTAAAATTTAATTAAATATTTTATTGTGAATAATTGAACTGATAAAATTGGATTTAATTAAAATGAAAATAATAAATTTTTTAATATTTTTTAAGAATGAATAAAAAAAAAAAAATTTTTCTATGGATATAATTCTGTGGATAATATTTTAACTGAGTAAAGTCGCTTACAAATGTAATGGCACTAGTTTTTCGAGTTTAATGGCGGTTTCGGGTGATGGGGAGGGAAAGGAGGTACACATAGAAACTTTTTAAGTGTCGTAGATTTTCGGGTAAAGACGAGAGAATGAGATGAGATAAAACTAGGTCTGTGGGTAGGGTTTCTATGAAAAGATGAAAGAGGAATATGGAATCTTTTTCGAAAAGTAAAAAATAATAATAATATAAAAGAGATAATAATGAAAGAGGCAACTTCCGTGGTCAAGATAAAGATGAAAAATATTTTCTTATCTTTTTTTGTGCACAGTGGATATGTACACAGCGAGTTTAATGAGTACGGAAAATGTTGAGAGAAATGTCGTGCTTTCTAAGTCGCTTATACAAGAATTACAAAACAGCGGAGTTAAAGTTTAAGCTATCACGCGTTTACTAATTAATGCAAAGAATAAATGCCACCAATTACCGCTACCGTAACGAAGGTTATTTCTTTTTTTTTATTATTCATCTTGATTTCCAAGTGGCTTGTCTGAACAGTGCAGTGAGAAAAGTCTCCCGCAAGCGTATTTAAAATTGTAAGCGTTTACGGTTTGTGCTTTTTTGTATTTATTCTAAAATCTTATTTTTAACAGTAAATATTTTTACTTTTGTAGACCAAGATAATGTTTTTAATAATATAGATTGTATTTTAATTTATTTTAAAAAATATTACAAACTACTTTATTGACAAAAAAAAGTTTATAAAAATAAAATTTATAAAATGAGTCAAAAAAATTGAATAATTTTCACTTCTCAATTGAGAAATTCATCAATTTTTTTTAGCCATGCTACACAAGTTTTATATAAAATTATCCAAAGACTCTCTTACTCACTCACTCACTCACTAAACGCGTCGACTACAAACCCACGTCGTGGTACATCAGCGAATCTATGCCTTCGGATGACTGTCCCAACAGGTTGTCACTGTTCGTTAGACTTGCTAAAAACCAACCATTATGTTCGTTAAATTACAGCGATTTACTCTTAACGACGGAGCGCTATACTCATATTCGCGGTATATTTTACTCGTTAATGCTTACCCAAGAAATTCCGATGTCTACGTCGTTTTACCACCAAGAAAATTGCCCCCGCGACTCCGACAATTGCAATTATGACTACTATCGCACCTAGTGTGCTCGAGAGAACTAGATTGCTCAACTGAAGACCTGAAGCGTTGCACGATGAAGCTGCAATTAAAAATCCAATATCATTAATGAAAATATGAAAACTTAGTTAACAATAAATCTCAAAGTAAAAATATTTAAAAAACTAGTATTTATTTCATCGAAGGAAAACTGACAAGAAAGAAAACAAAATTTTACCGATATCGAGAAAGCAGACGTAGACATGACTGTTGTCGTATCGTTGATCTTTGTAGACGTCGTCGATGACGTCGTTGTCGGAGGCAAGTAGACGAAAGCATCCGGTGTCGTTACTACTGGCACTAGTCAAGATACAGTTTTCATTGCAAGTCGGTCCGTGCCAGTTTACGGCCTCAAAATCCCCGACGGTGTCGTTAGTTGTCCCATTCCTATCGGTGATCCTGTGAAAACATCGCAAGGCGTCGGATAATTTTATAGTTTCACCGATTCGACTAAACCTGCCTGCCTAGCTTCAATAATCGTGAATCGTTAACTCGTATTTCTGACTCGTGAGCTTATATATTCTTTGTATATAGATATATAGATATGTACATATGTATAAGTACTACATGAAAAATAAAGGAATCGATAGTGGTGCGACAACGATGGCAGACTAAGTCGTGCATCAAGCTTTATGATCCTCGTAAATACCCGGGCCTCATTCATAATTTTTTTTTTTTACTTTTTCGTTTTATTTTTTTTTCCCGTTTTCGCTACTCAGCTAAAGGATGAAAATCTCTGACAATGACTCTCGACTAGTAATGGGCGTAACGGACAATCAAAATGCTCCGGGCTAAAAGTCTGATAGTCTATACCGTTATCGTCTCATTATTTTTCGGATAAAGTCCCAGCTCAAATTTAAAACCAATATAAATACTTTGATAATAATAATAATAGTAATGATGAATAATTCAATGCTCTGGATATTATTCATGAATTAAGCTGTTCGTCAAATTTCACCGAGTCATGCATTAAATCAATAGAATATATTTTTTTTACAATAACCGATTCTCGGCATTTTCCTCAGAGAATTATTTAAATGAAATTCTTTTTTTTTTTTAAATATCGCTATTTTTATTATTCCAGTCCATCAAAACATTCGAAATAAATAAAGTAAATCTATAAAAATAATTTTTAAGCTTTTAACAATTTAAAAATTTCCAACAGTTACGCTTTTTATTTTTTCATTTATTTTATTTTTTGTGTGAAAGAAAAACCAACATGAATACTCACCATTGAAGTAAATCCTCGTCGCCATCGTTGCGGATAATCCCGCAGAGCGAGGCAGAGCCACAGTTTTGGCCAGTCCACCCGTAAAAACAGTCGCACGTCCGGTTCTCGACATTGCAAATCCCATGGGATCCACATCCACCTTCGCAGGGATTGACACAGCCGCCAAACTCTTCACCACCGACGCTTCCATTTTCGACGACAGCAGATTCTGTTCCATTGTCTAGTTTTTTTCGTACGTAGCCTTCATGGCACTGGCAATCATTCGGTCCAATGCAATCACCATGAGAACAGCCATTCTCACAAACAGGTTCACAATAACTTGCATTAATATTGCTAGTTACGTAACCCGAGTCACACTGACATGTATCAGGGCTGACACACAGACTATTAATGCATCCGTCTTTGCAGTATGGCTGACACATGCTGTTGAGATCATCTACCGAGACGTAACCAGAATAGCAATTGCACTGACCCGGCGCTACACAATGTCCAAAATTGCAACGTCCATCACAACTCGGCACACATTCGTCTTTATTATTTTTCTCGTATCCTTCGATACATGTGCAGACATTTGGTGATGTGCACGTGCCATTTGTACAATTGGACATGCAAAAAGGCACACACATCGGTAAAATACTTTCTAAATTATCACTGTCAATGTTAGGAGTGAAGCCTGGATTGCATTGACATTTATTGGGTGCAATGCAACTTCCGTTGACGCAACGGCCATAGCAACTGGGAACGCATTGACCGGCTTCGTTTTTCTCGTAGCCCACATTGCAGATACATTCGTTGGGAGCGATACAAGCTCCGTTTATGCAACTGTCACATACGGGATCACAAAACCACTGTGAATGATTACTCAAGCAGTAGCCTCTGTCGCATGTGCACTGTCCAGGAGCTGAACATATTCCATTAGTACAGCCTTCTGATCCACAAATCGGCTCACAGTTATAAGCATCATTGGTGTCTAGACTATAACCATCATTGCATGTACATACGTTTGGGTAAGCGCAGATTCCATTGATACAAGGCTTTTCACATGTGGCGCGACAATTGATAGGTTCTTGAGGATTTAAATGGTCATGGTCTGTGGGGATTATTTCGTAACCCGGGTGACATTCGCATACATCGGTTTTGATGCAGGTTGAAAACTCACCGCAAGGTCGATCACAATGCGGTGTGCAGTAGCGGTCAATTTTGTCATCAAGCTTGGTAACCATCACTTTCCAGCCTACGTCACAGGAACATGTGTTGATGGCGATACAGTCTCCACGGATTCCACATGGGGGATCGCAAATAGGCTCGCATGTTACCGATGTCATCTCCGCTGTTGTGGTGTTACGTTCGATTATTAAATTGAACCCTGGGTTACAGCGACACTTGTTCGGAGACTCGCAGATACCATGAGGGCCACAGGGTGGTACACACACTGGATAACACTGTGCCATTGATTCGCTGTCGTATTCAGTCAAGTTGTTTGATGACGCGTAGCCTGATTGACATTCGCATTTATTGGGAGCAATACAAAAGCTGTAAGCTCCACAGGCTGGAGAACATTCTGGTACACATGTCAATGGTTCAGGGTAGGCCTCCCTTGATGAGAACTCTTCGGCCGATGGAATTTTGAAGCCCGGATTACAGGCACAGTCATTTGGTGAACGGCAATAACTGTGATTTCTACATTCGGGATTACAAATTGGCTGGCACTGAAATTCGATCGTTGAATTTAAAACTTTTTCGTATCCATGATCACAGACACACTCGTTGGGCGAAACGCACTGACTGAAAAGACCACATTTTGGTGTTGTACAAGAAGGCACGCATGTATGGCCATTATCGGCTAACTCATGGCCGTGGTTGCAGGTGCAGGTGTTTGGAGATATACAAGTGCCCATGGTGCAACCCAACGGACAGTGTGGCTCGCATGTTTGGCCACTGCTGGTAATTACCAGTGTGTAACCTACATCACAAGAGCACTCACGAGGACGTACGCAGAGCCCGTTTGGACAGCCCCCATTACAAATTGGTCGGCACAAATTGTCCTCTTCTGTGTAACCTGCACAGCAAGTTTCTTCAACGAACCATTCTGTGTGATACTAAAATCAAACGGTTATTTAAATTACTATGTTTAATCATACATTTCATTATTATAATTAATGACTTTTAAATTTTTTTAGTTTTTATAATTAAGTGAGAAATTTTCACCTCCCACCGGTAATTGTATCTTGATAACGTTTTTTTGAAAAATATTATTCGTTTTGTGTAGGTCTCGATGTATGGCACGTATCTCGATACTTGTTTGCTATAATTAAAATTGATATATCTTTACATCTCGTGATCTAATTTCATTTGAAAAAATAAAAATAAAAATAATAACAAGTTACAATAAAATTGGGTCTTGTTAGAAATTCAACCTTTCGAATTATATTTTGAAATTTGAAATTTTACCTGACAGTTTTTCGACAAACTGATGAACCATTCCATTCTTCAAGTGAATTACAAATAACAATATTTAACAAGATTATAATTAACAGTCTAGTGGGTCCCATTGTTTGTAATTGAGACGAAAAATTTAATAATTTTATTTTGCTTTCACAATCTAGTAATTACGTGATACTGAACAACTCGAAAATATTTACGAGTGAATGCTCTGAAGATGAGTTTTATTTTTAGCTGATAAAAATTATTAGATTCGAACATTGTTATCAAATCCCTTCCACTTGGGAGTAGCTCAGTTATATCAGTACGACCGGATACAGACAACTAACGTTAAAAAGCTTGTCATCCTGGTTGACGCATCGAATCATTTTTCACAATGATGTGACAGTAATAAAAGTTTATTTTTTGATACTTACTCTTCTATACGTTTTTACTCTTTTCTATTATATGTTCTATTATAAAATAAGTTTTTACAGCGAAGTTGAAATCCACTTAGACGTGATGAATGAGAGTAAGTTTTTTTTTTAAACTAAAAACTATTGTATTCTTAGTTATTATATCTCTATAAAAATTTACGCCAACAGGAAACGATATTCCTCGTTTAATTAGAGTTTTAATAAAGGAATTCAGTGGTACAGTAGTCCGCAACTATATCCAGGATATATGTACCAGGTGGTTATTACGAAACGCAATCGCTAACGACGGGAAACGTATCGAAATTCGAGATTAATTAAATAGAAACTTTTTAAAAAATTTCATGTTATAAAATATTTTCGTTCATGATACGAGAAGGAGGGCAAAACGGACCACTCCAAAAATTCGGTAAAAAATTTTCTTTGCATAAAATTATTTTCAACCCTAATTTATGATTTTTATTATCATTTTGATACAATTTCAAGTGTCCCGAATTTTTTTTTTCAAGAATTTGTCAGTGGACTCAATTTATTATTGACCACAAAAGTCATTCGATGTCTTCTTTGCTAAATTTAAATGTTGTATGTTATTTTTCTTCAATAATTTTGTGTTTTCGGCTTCTGTATTCACTAATAGTATTGCAAATCTCTTTTTCCACTTAGGTAAGATGTAAAAAGTTTATTAGTCATTTTTTTTAAATAAAAAAAAAAATTTTTTTTTCTATGGCAGCAGGAAATTTGGGTTAATTACTTAAAATAAAAATAAAAAAAGAAGATTTGTCGTAATCAAATGCACAAAAATCCATCTTTCATTTCGAAATGAAAAAGAAAAAAATTTTATTTCAATTACTCAAAAAAAAGTTTGTATTTATTATTAGCGTTTATTGTTAATTATTCTTTCATTAAATGTATACCAAGTTAATATAATTGAAGCCGCAAGCTTTGGAAAATAATGAGCATGCATAACATAATAGTATAATAGGTAATAAGAATTAAATTTAATAATGATACTTCATAATGAATAGCAAATATTTTATTATTAAAATTATAATTTTCTAAAGTAGTCTGAAGTTAAATAAAGTCAAGAAAATACGGCTTTATGTTTGCTGGGAATTGTTCTTAGGCGAAAGAGATTTTCTGCAACGATGTTTCTTCGTTATAAGAACAATGCCACCGCAGAGCTTGTATTAATTATAAGAGCTACCCTTACTACAGAAAAAAAGTGCTTCGCATTTTGTTGTTTTATGTTTCTTTACTGTGTAATCGCTATAAATGTGCCGTACACAGTACCAATGAAAAATGAATATCAAAAAAAAAACAATTCTGTGATTGTGAAACAAAAAAATCTAATATTCAATCTCTTATCTTATCAGCAATTTAAATTCTCATTTTGATTTTATGTATCAACATACAATTCTTTGTATTTTAATACTTATTCATTAAAGTAATTACTAATTACCTTTATTATTATTTCATTTTATTAATTATTTTCTAATTTTCATTTGCTAGTTTTAGTTAATAAAAAATTTAAACATGTTGTATTTTATAAGATGAGTTATCAGATCTGACCTCAATGTGTCCAGTAGTCAGTAGTCTGTTTACTGAAGTGTTCTCGACAATTTCTTTTTCGTGAAAACATATTTTTTTCTTATTTTTATTTTTTATTATACTTTTAGATTTTTTTGACATCTCTAGTTGGCGTTGCATAATGGGGTTCTTTTGCTGGTGCACAACTCGTCAACTCAAGCAGAGAGATGGATGAGCGCCAGACTCTTGGACGCTAATGAACCTCTCGTTTGCCTTGCGGACGAGTTGAGTAGATAGTAGTGGACGGCTATACGACCAGACGAGTGTCCTGTTCAATCTCACCTCAGCATGTAATGGCAAACTAACAACAACTTTTCAGTGTGTTGTATGTGTCACTAAACTATTATTTCAAGTTGGTTTCGAGAGATATATACATCTATGTATGGAGGTAGTTGTCGTCTGCAGAGATTTGTTTGAAAACCCGGACAATTCCAATAGTTAATTGAAAGTAGAGAATTTTAGATACCAATTTGAAATAAAATATACACAACAACAATTATTTTTCATAACAAATGGTTTTATAAATTTTTACAATAGATGCATTGTAAAAAATCGGGAGCGAATACGGATTTTATTTAAATCCGGAGTTTGACAAAAAAATTACTCCGGATTTCAGCGGGGTGATTTTGGAGTGAAGTGAATTTTATTTAAGTCCGCATTCACTCCGGTTCAAAGTTTTCATATTAAAATAACATTTTTAAAGAATGAATTTTACTTCGAACCAGAGTTTCAATATCAAATTAAACTTCCCTTCGGAGTGATTAAACAAATATACAGTCATCCGCTCCGTGTATTTACTCCGCGTTCACTCCGTTTATTTTTTATCAATTCATTATACCAAAATTAGAGTTTAATAATTATTTTGGTAATTAATTTTGAGTAAGAATTTTTTTTTAGCTCATGAACTAACTTCATGTTAATGAAATTGTATTATTATAATATTGATAACAAGAATTTAATTTGTAACTTAAGTTAAGTAAAATAATTAATTCGAGTAAAAATATATCAACTATTGGATTGAAATGAGGTGGAGAAATTCATTGTATCGTTCAAAAAATATACCGGTTACTAAAGTAATTGAAATAGCTAAATTATATACATATGTTTAAGGTTAAAAAATTAATGCAAGTATATTCATATATTTAAATAGGATGATTGCTCTTATGTGTGGAAAATACCAGCCGACAAACGGTGTGAATGGGTTAGGAGTACAAGTGACTGTAAATTAAACTCATACATTCAATATGCAGAAATACTTTTCTGTACATTCGATTCAAACACGTCATATCTTTTCATCCTCGGAATTATATTGTCTGTTTTATGGCTATTATATTTATTTCTCATACTAGGAACAACGGCTGACAACTTGTATGTATAAACTTTTGAATTTTGCCCTTTCGCGTTCACCCTCTCTGTTATTGTTCTTGTGAGTATTGTCTTGGTTGTGAGCTAAATATACATGTATCCTCAAACCATGAGGGTCTTGATTTTCTTGTAATAACTGACAAAGTACCGGGAAAACTTATAAATAAAAAACTCGCTCTAACTCCTTTATAACTCAAGTTTTTTATATTAAATTTTTTCATTTTGAATTCTGCTAAATATAATATAAGTTTTTTAAGTCTTCATTATTTCAACTTTCGTCAAACCTCAGGATTATGGCTTCATACATTTTTGCCATAAGAGGTTGGGAATCGTATGCTAATGAAGCGAAAATTAAGGAAATACCGTCACGGTGATAATTTCATAAAAATTTATTTTTCATATTAAATATATTATATCCTTGATTTAAAATGAGATGTTTTATAACTCTCACTTCCAAGTCTATAGAAAATTTTGTAATAATAAAAAAAATACAAAAACTTTAAAATTTTTCATGGTAAAAATCTGAAGCCATGATTCTGTAGGATCACTTTGATTTTAATTTAAATTTTAATAGAAAAAAAATGAAATAAAAATGTTTATGTTTTTAGTTTTTGTCCCTCATTAGCAGTAATTGCAGATGTGCTTCGTTTGTCTGAAAATATTGCTGGTGTAACGATTTTAGCATTTGGAAATGGCGCACCTGACGTATTTACTTCTTTGGTTTCGGAAGAGGGTGTTGGTGAATTAATAATGTTTGTAGAATTAATAGGAGCTGGAGTATTTGTGACAGCAGTTATTGCCGGTACTATTGGAATCATTGCCCCGTTTGAAATTATTGCCAAGACATTTATGCGCGACTGTTGTTTTTATATTTTATCTATAATTTGGATATCATATATATCTGAAGACGATGTTATTGAATTGTGGGAAAGTCTGAGTTACGTTTCACTGTTAAAACTTGTTTCACTGTTTTCACTTTGTCTCATTGTTATCATTTTATAATACATCGTAATTTAAAGTAAACTTTTATTGTCTTAATAATAAATTTAAAAATTTATTATTCATTTTTCAGGTTTACTTTTAATTTACATATTATTTATTATTACTGTCGTCGTAATGCAGTGGATCGATAATCGTGAATCCAGTCGTAAAGGTGCAACTGCTTCGAAAATATTATTTACAATAAAAATTTTAATTATTTTGTTTTGTCTTTCACCAGCTAAAATTTTACAAATTCAAGACGACGATATGCTGCAATCATATTTGTCACCAAAAACAGCGGCTGCGCATATCAGTAAACCAGTTAAAGTTGGCCCATTTAGTATTAAAACTAAAATAGGTCAGCATTAATAAAAATATACCCGACATATTTTTATTTTAAATTTAATAATACTTGACATGATTGTGATTTCCATCGTTGACAGATCTTGCAATAGCTGCGGAAATATCTAAAATCCATTTAGACAGTGATGAATTCCGAGCAAGCTCACTGGCAGCAGTGTCATTCCACACAGGTCGTCCTACAGGTTTATTTGTTGAGTTTATATTTGACATGAATCCCATAAAAGCATACGACTGGAGAAACGCTAATATTTTACTAAAAATCGTACTTATTTTACGTGCACCGATAATGGTTATCCTGCAATTTATTATACCAGTTGTCAACCAAACTGTCGAAAAGTCTGGTTGGTCTAAATTGCTCAACTGTATTCAACTTTGCGTCTTGCCCACAATAGCAATCGTCATTTTACAATGTATTAAATCTTAAAGTATAATTGTTAAAGTTTATACTAATTAGGTTTTGATAACTATTCAATTACAGATCATGATGTTAAACTTGGACCATTGCCATTAGTTGTAATTATATTAATCCTCGGTAGTATAGCATCTGCAATTCTAATTGCTAAAACTAGTCTTGATGAACCACCAAAATATCACAATGTAAGTTATTGATTTTATGTATATTTCATAAGTTTTTTACTTAAAAGTTAGAATTGTAAACTACTTTAGCTGTAAATTTATTTAATATATTAATTTTTTATTGTAGTTTATAATTTCTAAAGTCATATCAATTTTAATTTAAAACAATATAATCAATATCATTGATGCATAACAGGCTTTTGCACTTCTGGGATTTTCGGGAGCAACCCTAGTGGTCTGGGTGATAGCAAGCGAAGTGATGGCTGTCCTGGAGAGTATCGGTTTTGCCAGTGGAATATCCGACGCTATGTTAGGATTAACCCTTCTAGCATGGGGTAACAGCGTTGGAGGTAAGTCTGTTTGCATCCTCAACTCATGAGTGAAGCTAATCCATCTGAAAAACATTCTCCATCAGATGATGTAGCTCTTCAAAAAGCTCATACACCATTCACTCACTCAGCCACTCACTCATTTCACTTGGAAAAAAAAAAAATCCCTCTATAAATTATCAAATAACCGTAAAATTTACTTTGATCACACGACTCTTTTGCCATGATCGAGTTCAGTACTGTGTTATCTGAACCCTGAATGACCTTATCCGATAATTTTACCCTTTTAGATCTCATCTCGAATGTGGCAATAGCACGCCAGGGCTTTGCACGAATGGGTTACTCAGCTTGCTTCGGCGGCCCGCTTTTCAATACATTAGTTGGTCTTGGATTAAATTGGAGCTTCACAGCTCTCCGGCATTCTGATTATCGTACCAAAATAATCAACAGTGATATGATGCCTGGATGCTTAGCGTTTCTTCTCTGTTCTCTCATTACTTCAACTATTTATCTGAATATCACGGGGTTTGCTGTGAGGCATAGCTATGGTTATTTGCTTTATTCAATATATTTTGTATTTATGCTTATTAACATTCTCAGTGAAATAAAATTCATTCATCCACTTGGCGCAGATCATAAACCTATTAATGAAATAAATTCTTGAAAAAAAAAAAAAAAAAAAAACAATACGAAATAATGTACCTAGAACTAAGTTTTTTAAGATGTGGCAATAAAATATACGTCATTGTGACGATTCAAAAAAATAATATTCATGTTTAATTATATTTAATTTTATTTAAATATTATTTGAAGAAAGTATAAAATAATAAAAGAAATTCGGAGACAGTTCACTTAATACAGAATTTATTACAATACGAATGAAGAAGAAATAAAATCACGAAATGTCTTAGCATAGTGTCTTCTATATAACAAAGTCGTCGTCGACAAGTTTTTGTGTGCTTTTCTCAGTACGTCCCTTGTTTTATTCAACTGAGAGATGAAAGATAGAGAGAGAAAGAGATAAAGTTTTATTTTATTTCCCCCCCATACAATCTACCTCTGCTACTCCTAATTCTCGTGGTTACGACAGTCCATGCATTATTTATCAATGATAAAAATGTCACGTGGATTTGACTTCTCTCACAGCAGCAGCACTACCACCACCGCATGACTGTTATTGTCTTTTGGCGTTGACAATTTATTTTTTTTCGCCTCTCACAAATTATTTTTCTGACGCTCGCGGTGATTCAATATTTGAAATTATTCCAAACGCTTTTATTTTTTTTTTTTTACTTTTTGGTGATGCTGATATTTTTTTTGGTTTTTGTTGAGCAGGAACATAATTTTATTCATAACTAGAACGTGAGTATGTTTGGCATGCAATGGCCAATTTTATTGCCGCGGATATAGAATGATTATAAATGCAATGGTATTGTTAGGTTGACTGAATGTTAAAAAAAAAATAAATATAAACCGTTTTCTACCCCAAAGGGAGGAAAACGATTATTTCAGGTCTTGCCAAAGGCTTGACCTGTCGGAGATTACCTACCTTATCTTTTGCACATACTCATCCAAAATTGCTCTCTTTTGGCCCCTCTCTGGGCCTATTAGGAGGGGGTCTTTACCCTTTCCACCCTCAATCTGCTGGTGCCGGGTAGCACGCGTCGTAAAGACTCGTGAATCCTCAGTACCTACTCCGAAAAGCCGGCAAGGACTTGCTCAGGTCAAGCCTTTGGCAAGACCTGAAATAATCGTTTTCCTCCCTTTGGGGTAGAAAACGGTTTATATTTCAGTTCTGTGCCTTCGGCTTGACCTGTCGGAGAGATGTTTGGCTTCTGCCGGCACCACTATTAGCGTACTGTGACCTGAAAAATCACTTAGTCTACCCTAACTACTTGTAAACAAGAAAAATATAATATAACGACTTTTATTCATTTATATTTTCTTAAATGCATTTAAACAAATGATCATAATTTATTTAAATATATTAAATATATTCAGACATATATTAAACAAATATCTTAGGAATATACTTTGATAAGAATATCACTTAATCCAGCACTAACATGTAACCAGTCAGTATTCTCGCTTGAACTTGAATTATTAATTATAATCTAATAATACTTTTAAGTTGCACCATATTTTAAACGATCATACCGGATTGAAGGTACTTAATTCCGATGCTTGACTCTGTCTTGACCTAGGCCTCTGAACCTCCTTACAATAGAATTTAAAGAAATTTACTTCTCCCTGCCAGTTTCCCCGTTCTAGGATTTGATCTAGCTCCATTCCTTGTTCAAATCTGTGTGAGGCCACCGCCAACCTTATCGACCCAGGACCCACATCGATTTTTAATTCTTTAAAGACTGTCTTTATCCATCCGGCTATAATAGCTCTCGATGCTTCCTTAACCTTCGCTCTAGTTGTAATGAATAATTGATTCAAGCCTGGCCTTGCTTTGCGTCTTTCAGCTGAGATTTTTATCAAGCGTTTCACCCAGAACACTACGTCGAACACCTGCTGTTTTGCTCTTGACAAATTCCATCCCGATTGCCTGTGTCGAACACTGTCCGTCTTTGAGCCGAATTTTGGCCAGAACGTAATTGAGTTACGATTCGATTCATATCCTTTCGTATCAATGGACAGAAGGGTCAAATCGTGGACCCGTCTCCCTGATGCCAACAACAGCAGGATGGCCGTATGCCTGGAGACCTGGAAAATACTATCCTGCTCCGGTGGGTGTTTTCTTAACCATTCAATCAGCTCCTGAATATTCCACACACTTGATTTTGGCGTAGTCTTCGCCGCCTCTCTTACTCCAATCGCTTTGAGCATCGATCTAACCAGTGGGTGCGCGCTCAGTCGTAATTTCCCGCTCGGGTCAGCTAAAGAACTAATTACTGATTTTTTCATCAGAATTGTTCGATAGCTCAGCTTCCTCTCGTTGGCTAAAAATCCCAGATAAGATGCCAGCTGCTGTCCTGTTGGTTGGCTTGGTACAACCTGCTTCTCCGCACACCACTGTGTCCACTGCTTCCACGCTGAGCTGTATGTTTTCCAGGTCGAGCCTCTCCAGGCGGACGATACAAGATTCACGTCAGCGTCACCCAGTCCAGACACTAAATTTGACCACCCCGTATCCGCCAGACCTCTAAACACATCTCTTTCACGCTCTGCGGTGGTCCTCCCGTCGCTAGATCCACCAATGAGTCCTCCAGATCTCGCAACTCGAATGGCGCTGCTGTGGTCCGACTCTTCAGCTCGCTCCTCCAGAAGGTCTTCTTCCATCGAGGTGCTACGACGAGGAATATTCCGTGTGCCCGGCTCAGGTGGCTCAACACTTGCGGGATTAAAGGAGGTGGAGGAAAAACCCACGCCAAATCCACCCTCCAGTCTCTGCTGAAAGCGTTGATGAACTCCGCTCTCTGATCGTTCGCCTCTAGCGTCACATATCTTGGGACCACCTTCGACCGACTCGTGGCAAACAGATCTATCTGCGGGTTCCCCACTTTCTGAACACTAGCTGTGTCAAATTCTTCTTCAGATGCCAATCGGTTAATGGCAAACCCCGTGACAGTCTGTCCGCCCAACAATTGTAAATTCCCGGGAGGTAGAATGGGATCAACTGGATCCGTGACTGGTAGCACAGAGATAATAGTTCCTTCACCATCCGCTGTAATACTCTGACCGAGTCCCGCCCTGCTTTTTGATGTACGCAACAACGGTCTTGTTGTCCGATTGCAGCATGATCGCTCTGCCTTGAAGGGTCGTCGTGAATTCCCTGATGGCAATCAGGACCGTGTAGAGTTCCTTTCGATTCACGTGCCAATGGATTTGTTCCCGCGTCCACTGACCCGCTCTCACCTGACTGCCCAGATGGAATCCCCATCCTTCTTGTGACGCATCTGTCGTCAGAAAGATCGAAGGCTGTTCTCTGAATATTGGGCTCGTCTGATGTATGTTCTTTCTCCACCATGCACAGTCTTCCAGTGCTGATTGCGGAATTCCAATTTTCTTTCTTGGTCTGACCTCCGGAAGTTCCAAGCTCGCTTTCTGCAACTCTCTCGAAAATAATCGACCCAGTGGAACTGCCAATGCTGCGAAATTTAGCTGGCCCAGCAACGAAGTCCCGCAATTCCAGTCCCATTCTCGTTTTCTCTCTATCTGATTGACTAGTGTCAGGATTCGGTCCTTCTTGTCTTTTGGCAAAATCATTTGATTCTCCTCGGTATCCCAAATAATCCCCAGGAATTCCAAGTTCCTTGCTGGTGTGATCACAGATTTTTTGAGGTTCACCTGCCAGCCCAGATACCGAAGATAGATCATCACCAGATCCACTTGGCTCCGCAGAGCTAGAGAGTCTTGGTTCACTATAAGAAAATCGTCTAGATAAACCAAGATTCTTATTCCAAAACCCCGAAAGAAGTTCGCCAGCCAACTGCTGATCCTGGAGAACGCCTGTGGAGCACTTGCCAGACCAAATGGCAGACACGTCATGTTGTATACTTGGCCTTTGTATGTTAAACATAAGAATCTCTGATGACGTAGAATAACTGGAATGTGGAAGTAAGCTTGGGAGATGTCCAATTTCACCATGTAATCTCGCCATCTCAGGAAACTTGCAACATGTCGCTGGTGTATCAAGCGAAATTTGAACGGGTTCAGGTACTGGTTTAATTTTTTTAAATTGAAGATAGGTCTTGCTGATCCGTCCTGCTTTGGAACTAGGAACATTGTGGAAATGAATCCTGTTGTCCACTCGGCTCTTTTCAACACCCCCTCTTTCAACAATCTCTCTATTTCTTGAGTCATTTGCCAAGACTCTTTTGTCCCGAATCGCTGTAAATTCCTTTTTGATAGTGGTACCGCAGCTGGTTTCTTTACAAACGGAATTCTGTAGCCTTTCAACATATCCAAAATGTAATTCGGGGCTCCCAGCTGATGCCACCGATGGACGAACCTTTTTAACTGACCCCCCTGGAACGGACAGTCATATTCTTTTAGCACGATCTTTCTTGCTGGAACTAAATCTCTTCGTGGATTTTCTTGCGTCTTTAGAACTAGGCTTCCGAAAGGGCGACGATGGTGCTGATGATGGTTTGAACGATGATTTACTCCTCTGGTCCCGAGGGTATCTCGGACTCACTGATGAGCGACTAGGTTTAGGCCTGATTGGCTGATACTCCCCCTCTCTGGGGTTCTTTTGACCAAAGAAGGCAACCTTTTGAGCACCGCCTCGCTGATCAAGGAACTTTGAAAGAGCTTCGTCATCAAACAAATGAGACTCAGAGGGCGGAATCTCCGCTAATCTAGCCGCCAGGTGTTGGTCTTTTGGTTTAAACACCTTTCTTCTGAACTCGATTAATTCTGCGCGCCTGGCACAAGTGAAATGGAGCAAGTCGTCCGATATCTCCTTAAACGCCGATTCTCCCAAGAAGTTATCCCTGATTTCGTTGTAGACGTCCGGGTATTTTTGCGCTATTTTCTGCATACCCTCCGTTAACTTCTGTCTCTGTTTCAACAAGCCGTGGGTGATCGTTCCAGCCATCTCCTCTGCTTTCTCCAGTATTGAACTAGCAAACGATTTTGGAGCTAAGCCTTCCAACTGGCTATTTACCTTCAGAGCATCGAACACCGGTGAAGCTTGGAGCTTCTTTTGAACCTCCTTGTAGCGGATCTTGTTCCAATTTTCTGTGCCTAATTTCTGACACGCTATTCCCTGTGCCTTGATTTCCGGCGCCGGCGGTGGTACTGACGGAGCAGTCTCCTTGACCACTGGGACTAATGCCAATGCCTCTAAATCCAACTGTTGTTTCTCAACGACAGGTAATAGAACTGGTGCTTCCCATGGTGACGATTCATTCACCATGCTCTCATCTAACTCCTCCTGGTCAACCGATTCCTCTGATTCCGACTCACTCGAATCATTCTGTCTATGTTTGCTCTCAATCTTATCTAGTAGAACCTGGAACATATTCTCCATTCTCTCCTCTAGAATCGAAACCTTTGACCGCTTCGGCGCATGTTCTTCTGGTGTTGGTGCTTTTCTCTTGCTTCCCGGAACTTCGTTTTCATCTACTTCTGATGCTTCTTCATCCCCTCTTAGCAGTTCTGCTGCCTGTTTACGAGAGATGAAGTGTTCTTTCAATGATTTCAGAGCATGGAGAAATAACTCCGCCTGGGCTGCTGAACCTCTAATTTTATTAACTACTGCTGGTGGGCTCATGATCAGGGCCCGACAGAAAGCCCAGTTTAACATTTCGACCTTATAGTCTCGATAGAGTTTCTCCGGCGAATCCTGTATACTTGGATTGAATGCCCTCGCAATTTCCGTCGTCGGAAGAGCAAACCGGATTTTATTGAGGACCTGTGGGTCTATCTCGTTCCCAAAAATTTCTTCTTTTGATAAACTCACGACTTTCCAGTTCCTCCATCCTTCTGGAAGCCATTCCTCCGCCGTAAGCTGCAGCCTGTCCAGTACTTTATCTAGCTCCTCCGTCGCCGCGGATTCCTCCAACAGCTCCTCCATCGTAACAAAAGCCCCTGAGGGGATATTCATCTGGAAAATCCAAATACATATATTTTAGAAAGTGCATTCTCACTTCCTTTAGCTTGAGATAGTGTATCTGCAAGCAAGCGATCTATTTTAGATCTAATGACTTTGCAATTAGGTGCAAGATCACCATTTATTATTTTACCCGGTAATAAGGCGAAAACAGCTTGTCTTAGCGCCCAGAGGCCGCCGAGACATTTTCGAGCCGATGAGGCTGCCGGGACACTCCTCGAGCCGTTGCGGCTGCTTTATCAGAGTATCGTCCCCTTTTTGGCCAGCTGCCTTGAGCCGCTACGGCTCCTCGAGCCTTTAACTCGAGCCTCTACGCCTGCGGCTGCGTCTCCCCAGCCGTTACGCCTGCGGCTGCGCCTCCCCAGCCTTAACGCACGCGGCTCGCGTTCGTGGCTGGTACCATAAGTTTATCTGTAACACATAATAATTCTAACCAGACTTACCTCTTAATTGTTTACAAGTATGGGTTGAAATACACTCTTCACTCGAACGTTACAACAACGTTTGGACTCGTATGCACTACTCGACAAGTAATAGCGTACTAGGGATTCACGAGTCTTTACGACGCGTGCTACCCGGCACCAGCAGATTGAGGGTGGAAAGGGTAAAGACCCCCTCCTAATAGGCCCAGAGAGGGGCCAAAAGAGAGCAATTTTGGATGAGTATGTGCAAAAGATAAGGTAGGTAATCTCCGACAGGTCAAGCCGAAGGCACAGAACTGAAATAAAATATAACAGACTTAATACATACAATAGTGTACGTAAATGATAAATGTTATCGCTTTATATTGGGAATTTTTTTTTTTAGTCGTGTGTTGCCCATTGGGTACCGGATTTTGAATATCAAATCAGGACAGATTAATCTTTGAATATTGTTCTTTATTTATAACGCAATTAACATGTTCATTCTATTATATTTTTTTTAATAGAAAATGAACGTAATAAAAATTGCCTCGTATTTTTTGAAAATTAAAATCAAATTCGAGTATCAATTTGAATAAAATGGAAATTTTTCTATAGATAAAATAAGTTTTCATCAGATAAAAAGAATAAAAAAATTAAATTGAAGTTGAAAGAGCAGCAATCACCCGAGTACGCATGGAACAACACACACAATATATGTAACAAATGCAATTGTCAGAAGAAATAGTCGCAAAGATTGCATCTCTCTATACATATGAATAAAAAGATTCACTTTTTAAATTTGATACTCGGATCTGGCGATCTTATTCCTTTCCGCACCGGATATTGCCCTCGAATTGTATTATTTTCGAGACTACGAAAGACCTGTCGTCTTTTCTCTCAACTACATCTCAACTACTTACTTCACATCTTTTTCTATCTCTCTTGACTTGTCTCATTGTCAATGTCTGAGTGCGTACTACACCCCACTGCATTGTCTATGTCTACGAAGTTTAATTCTCAAAACCTCCCCACGGAGATCGTGTTGTAACAATGAACAAAAGATCGAGCTCGAATAAAAAAGATCACCACTTTCCTCACTAAAAACCATCATATCTCTCAAAATCAATAATTCATTCCCTTCAGCAATTTTCTTTAAATTTTTTATTTTAAAAAAAAATAAAGTAGTTTTTATAATTTTTTTTTGTATCACCTGTTGCTACTCACGATAACTCTTATCTGCAGTAACATTACGCGAAGCATTTTTCACAATCTTCAATAATTTATCGTAACCCCATTTATATTTATTTATTTATATACATTATATTGATTAATTTAAAGTACAATCGTAACTTATTTTTAGTACCTATATATTTTATATAATATATATATTATAAAGGTATACAGATATAGATATATCGGTACACGTATGCTATAAAAGTGGATCGAGTACGTTGATTTATAGAGTTTTATAAAGCTTCGATTTGCCATGAGGAAGCTGAGGTATAAAAATATACGATGAGGTCAAGCGATGGAGACACGACCTCACGACTCACGATATCCTTGTCTTTGTTACTGTTCTCCTTCCTTCCTTTTCCCAGTCCTTCTTGTCCTCCTACTCTTATTGGTCTGGGATCAATACTGCGTCCAAAGACATTTCACGATAACCAGCATACGGTTTAAGCAGCAGTCATAGCAGATTGAAGCAGTCCAGAATAGTTGCCGGACACTTGAGCAACTACGAGGGTCTCTTCCACGCGACTGACGATCCTTCGACAGACTCAAATTCACAACCCACCCAATTCGCCAACCTATCGAACATTTACTCTGGCTCCTTTACATCTACTTGGGAGCCAAAGCGTCTGCAATTTCTCTTTGATACCGAGGGTCAAGAACATTCATGTATGTGTGTATGTGCAATGATGCTGAGACATTAACAAGTAAGGGGGAGGGGTGAAGCAATGGCCAGAATATATGTAAGGTCTGAAAATAACTTTCGGCAAAAATTTTAGAGCTTGAAATTGTATCCTGTGACACGTCAGCGAACTATAATACAGCCGTCTCCCTTAACGGTCATCCGGTGTATTCACATTTCTCCCGTATCTCCGAGTTTTCTCAGCCTCGGCCTCTATGTTCCTCCCTCCGAAAGAGGTTGGCTACACTGACTACTGGGATTTTCATGTCACTTGCAAAATTTGTTCGTTGTTCGACGACTTGCTGACGTTAGTAATCTTATTCTTTTTTAAAAATAAATAAACACAGACGTTTCCTGCAGATTTAATCTTGACATTTTTCAATTGTTTATACGCTGCTCGACTTATTGACATCACTCAATATTCTAAGAGATATTTTTAAATTAAACTAGAACTGTTGGTAATATTTAATGAAGAAATTAAATATGTTTCAGTGGAATCAAATATAGAAGTTTAGCAGAAGTATTATTATTCTACAATAGATACTAACTAATTATTCAGTTTATTAACACTCAGTCAAATAGTGATGGATTAGGGTGTGGCAGGATAATTAGTAATCCTCTCAGAATTTACTCTCCTTGATCTGCAGATAATTGCATTGTTAATATAGTTAATTGACTAATTAACCGACAAATACACTAATAAATGTATTTATTGTAATCATTTATAATCTTGATAAATATTGCAATTAATTTTTAACAATTCGTCCCAATTATGAGAACAGAAATAATAATTTTTAAAATTTTAATTTTATGTTCATTGTTCAGTTTGTTAATTTAGTAATATCATGTGACATTTATTAAATTTTATTAACATGAAATTTTATCTCACGTTGTTGGTATGGACCAGTTAATTATGCTCTTGAGAATATCAAGAAGGTTTACGATCATATCCCACGCATACTACCACACCAGGTGTGCATTATCATAGGACGTGTTTATTAACCAACTTTACCGCAATAGTATCGCAACGAGATTATTTTATTTTAATTATTATTAAATTAATAAACAAATAAATGAACGTATTTATGCATCACATATTTAATTTATATGGATAGAAATAAACCTGGTCACTGTCATGTACTGTTGAATTATGCAACATAACTGACCACCATAAAATTATTATTAATTTTAATGTACGATCATCAAGCGCAATGCTTTAAACTGATTTTGATGAATACGTAGCTTTAATTTGAATATATACTCTCATGTTAATTTCATCAGAGCCGAGATTGAATAGCTCTTCTCTTATACTAAATTTTGATTAGCACATTAGTATTTAAATTTATTATTAATTACTAAAGATCCAGTAATTTAATTACAACTTTAACATTTATAAATTATTTAAATTTATGACATTGCGGATAATAACAACTCAGTAAATGTCACGTATAAATATTTGAAGCGTTAATTTTATCACTATTTAATCTGAATAATTTTTCATTCTGTCACAAAAATAAATTGAAATGTCATATTTTTAAAATTTATTTTTATTTTTTTTAGTAATAACGATCAATATATTTCTGCTGAAACTCTTTAACTTGTGTAAAAGTTCTTTCACAACTCGTGTGAACGAGCAGAGAATTCAATAGTCTGGTAGAGTCAGCAAAATATTATCGACATTTGCGTATCATAGGAAACTGCTACGGCGTAACTATAAATGCACGCCAATCGATCACTGACGATTCAGAGGTGCTAGCAATTCAAGTCAAGTGTTTAATGATCCATTCGATATGTGCGTTTCATCTATACTCGACATTATTTTAAATATATATATAGACAATACGGAATCGAAGTGTATAGATGTATAGTCAGTTAAACACTGTTCCATCTATGTCAACAGTAGTATAATGAAACTAATCTATTGTTTTTCCATGTCAATGCAATTGTATAAAGTTTCCAATTACTCGCAGTAGTTCAAGTACGAATTATTACTCGTCAATATTGGTTAATGAGTTCGGTGATGTGATTACAAATGGATCGACTATATAAATTCTGAATTTAAAGTTTCGATAAATTATTCAGTGCATAATTTTTTTTTAATATATCAGTGGTTCAATGAGTATCGATACTAGATTAATTTTTTTATCGTTAATCTTAAATTTTAATGGTCGAATAATTTATTCATTTTTTAAAAATAAATTTCATTGATCCAATTACCGATAAAAAAAACTTTACAACTCAAGCTTTCAATCGTAACAATATTGTACCTGTTATTTTTTTTTTTTTTTATAAAATCAACTTCCAGATTTTTTCAAATAAATAAGTTTAAGTCTAGACATAAAATTGTATTGCTCTGCGTATCAAATGATAACAATAGGCAACTTTGGATTTTCATCTCCCTTATCGTCTATTTTTCTTCAGCAATCTCCGACTATCCTACGACAGCCCATACTACACATCTACAGCATCCGGTCGTCGCATGAAAACGCAAGTTTCGACAGCTGGGCGGAGTAAACTTGAAAAACGGCCTCCGCGGCGAGACGCTGACTATTAAAGTACAAGCACAGCGAATAAGACGTAGACGCTGGATATTTTTTCTTTTTACTATTACTGTTACACCACGGGGGGATTAGATTCAGAAGATTCACAAGAGTATAGACCACTACGCGGAGTTTTTGGCGTGCAATTTTTCTCTTCCATCTTGTTTTATTTTCTCTATCTCTATTTCTATCTCAGCTTAAAGCTTTTATTTGGCAATACCCATCAGAAAAACTAAATTCTCGGTCATATGGGTTTGTGGATAACTATAAAAGCAGATAAGTGCGGCAATCAACAGACATTATGGAGAACATAAAACCGATCGAAGAGTTGAGGCCATTCTAATTCATAATGTCCGATCAAAGCTGTATAGCATTCACTGAACTGAGTGTGTTAGAGTACCAGTAGTACGAGTTGAGAAGAAACCGGATATCTGGGCGCCAGGAGACCCACGGTGATAAATAATCTCGTATGTTCTACACCGAGCAAACTCTTTTTTCTTTTCCTTTACATTTGATTTTACACTATACTGTATAGTTGGTACTATTATATATAAATATATATGTATATAGTGGAGACTCTATATAACAAAGTAATGCTTGGATACAGTAGTACCAGCACAGCAGGAAAGCAAATGGCATGAGAGAAACTTCCGATTCGTGGTTTGTGCAACCCTGGAAACTGTAAATTGTTTTATACGTATCAGCGGGATTCAATAAACACTTGGGAATCTAATCTGGTATTTTGAATCAAAGTGTATATATATATATATATATATATATATATATATATAATTATAATTACGAATTTGTTATATTGTACATTTGTATATTGCAATGTTGGTATGCGTCAAAACGTTAATACTTAATAGCTCGATCAAGTAAAACTAAGCTATTATATAATTAACAATGCACGAGTAGTATCTATACGAATGTATTCATCCTCATTTGATAATTGTATCCGTGTTCAATAAATTTAATTATCGTGTACTAGAGAATAGAAGGTATAATGTGAGCTTGTTCGGTAATGTAAGCTTAATTTTCTGATAGGTTAAATTTTCTACTGCCGATGGGAGAATAATAATATCTGATGATGTAATCAATTAATTCGTTACTTATGCTTAACGAATTACTGTAACGCTTTTCCATTCATTTAATCAATAATTAATTACTTAAATTAATTTAATTACATTTCGAACGACTGAGTGACTCCCTGATGTCTCTATTATCTTACATTAACATAATTATTTAATGCATTTGACAAAATACTTTATGCAATACTGGTTAAAGATCAATTCAATTGAGTTTGAGTGTTGCTTAATATTTTAATTTTGCTTTATATTTTTAGTTTTATGCATGATATTGATGGAGAAAACAATTGCAGCATTATTTGAATTCTGTTTTTAAAAAAATCGAGTAGCGTTTGAAGTGGATATTTGGAAACTGTGAAATATGATTGCTCACTAAAACACAAGTGCTTTTGGGTGATTGGAGCGATACTCGAGGTGTCATTTGAAGTGTACTTGATCGTAGTGAATCGGAATACACTCGAGTCTGCGGTGACTTTGTGAGATTTGACACTATTTCATTGTTCATTTTCTTGCTTCAAACAATTTCAACAAGTTTTTTTCAATAAAAAACTCGAGTACACAAATTTCAAGTAGACAAATAAATATCTATTTAGATAATGTAAAAAATAATGTGTGTATTTAATTTTTAAAAATTATAGGATTTGAGGGTATGCCTAGATAGTGCCCCCCACTTCTTCAAAAATTTCAATGGCTTTGAACTGTCATAACCGTATTAAAATTTTATTAATTAATTGAAAAAAAAAAATTAAAACCTTAATTGGAAAAAGGAGAACGTAGTCGTAATTTCGCTAAGATATAGATTTAAAAAAAAATCATTTGCAGTTGATGTCAATTGGAAGCTGAACGAAATTTGTAAAATAAATTTCAGTATAATCTTCATGTCAATTTTATAATTCGATTTTTCAAATTTTCTAGGCTAAAATTTACTCAACAAATTTCGTTTAACTCCTGATTGATATCAATTGCAAGTAATTTTTTAAAAATTCTATACCTCAGTGAAATTACGACTACGTTCTCCTTTTTTCAATTAATTAATAAAATTTTAATACGTGTAAAAAGTGGGAAGTACTGTCTGAGAATGCCCTTAACTTTATAAGCTTTTTTCACAGATTGTTTTCAATATAGTCAGGATGTTCGCAAATAAGGTAAATATCATTTGGTAGATACAATATTGGAACAACTTTTCCATTTAACGTTTTAAGCGGAGTAAAAAAATTCGTAATTGTGGTGACTCAATAATTTCTTCTGACATCTTGAATTTTTTAAACATCTTGTACAGTATTTATAGTCAAGATTTGCAGATAACATTTTTAAGCCAGTTTTGATCCGATAATTTCTACTAAAATATATGTATATAGAGTTGAAATGCCGGTTCCATCGTTGTTACTCGTGTAGTCTAGTGGTATTTTACGAGAGTGTTCTATTGCTTGGATGGTTTCACCAGAGTTTTAGAGTTTGAGTTTACATTCAACGAATATCGTGAACGACGACAAAAATCAACGTTAACCGGAAGTTGGATTTCTTTCCGGTGCTTGCGGACAACCACAAAATTCACCTCGTAATAAAAATAAACCACGATAAAAAAGTTAAAATAAAAAAAAAAAAAACAGATAAAAAATAAAATAAGTTCTAGTTAAAAAAAAAAAAAAAGAGGAGGGGAAGAAGAAAAATAATAGAAGTACATATGAGAAAAGCAAGTACGAAGTAAAGTGAAGAACGAGAAGAATGTACAGGCAGTAAGCTTGAGTCAGAAAAAAAAGAAACTGAAAAAGAGGCAGACGTTTTAGACATTGGAAGTAATAAATACGAGGTTGTCCTGGGGTCTTCGCTCGAGCATAGATCAACACCCCTACTTTTAAAGGGGAAGAGTTTGGCTATGTATACACTATACTATTGGAATCCTACATACAATACATACGATGTTTTACTTTATACACACATTGGCAGCGACGCCGCCACCCCCCGTGAAATTCGACCCACACCAGCCGGGTTGTCCAACGACTTTTACCCTCTCCGGCTTCTCAGTAGTGTCCCGGTATTCCTCTTTACGTTTTATGGGTCTGCAAGAAATATCCACTTGAGTAACTCCATTATAAAATTGCGCGGACTCTCTCGTCACATACGTGGCCGACCGTCTTTACTCATGTCACGGTCTAGTCTCGAACGATCGGGTTCTCGAATCAATCCATGTGTGACAGATCGCAGCCTCGTGTTTTACGATCTCGCTCCGAACTTAATATAGCGTTCACATAGCAGAATAAGGATTAAAAATAGATTTTACTTGAAGAAAAAAAAGTATTCTCTTAATAATGCCATCAAATAAATCAATTAACTTTTATTTTTTTTTTAATTAAAAATTTAAAGCAATTTTGTTGAGGGAAAGATCTTTTATTCTATTAAATAGTTAACTTTAGTATCGTTATTTTTATTATACATTTTCGTTTTATTCTCTTAATGGAGCTATCAGTTAGCAAAATAAACTGAGGGCTCATGCTGAAACGGTAAAAAAGCTCTGGCAATTAATTATTAATTATTCTCCATCCTACGGGGGCTGCGTCAGAGCCATAAATCTGGTGTTGGCTCAACCAGTAAGACTACCACCTCTTCTCTCTATAGCATACCCATGATCTTAACAACAGTGGTACATAGTTTTTCTTCTCTGGCATTTTACTCACACCGCACTCAAATGAGCGTTTCCATCTCGCAGTTCTGCATCGTAAAAAAAAATGTTCGTCGTACGAAAGAAATGAGGCGTGATAAAAAATAGTGAAGGAGGTTATGAGTTAAAAAGTTTATACATAACTCAAACACTTATTTTTTCATTCTTCCTTTATATTTTTTATATGTATTAGAAAGTGTAATTTTAATTTGATTGAAAATCATGTCGGTATCAGTTTTCGTTTACCCATGAGACCGTCGACGTTAATTAATACGCATTACTCGCAGCTGTGCTAATATAATTGTAACCACAAAACTTGCTAACGTATATATAATACCACTAATAGCTTACTATGTATACGTATATGTATATATATATATATATATATATATATATATATATATATATATATATTTATTGATAAAAGAAGGACGGAAATGTTCCAGGAGCATCTAATTGCAACCGCGAATTTTCCCGTCACATATCACATGTCTCACTATATATAATTAACCATAATTGACATAATGAAGTAAGAGTTTCATTTCACACTTAATATGATAGCTAAAGTGGTATTAATATCATTTTTTTATGAGTATATATTAAATTCATTTCTTTATCTCTCGACATTTTTTTCATTAACTCGCACCATCTGTCCGCTCACTTACTCGCGCTTTAAATGATGAAGGTGTGGATTAAATAAATGTTAAAAAAACAATAAATAATAAAATTTAGAAAAATAATAATAATAGCTTGCGATGAATAGCGACATTGAAGTAATAACGAATAATTTTAAGCAAGAGAATTTCCTGCCAGTATGGAATATGAAATGCCCATTCTGTGAGTTTATACGTAGACAAATAATAATGAATAAAAATAAAAATAAAAACAAAAAAGTCGCAGAAAAGGAAATAACGAAATGCACGTGGGGTATGTTAAATTGAAATCCAAATTGAATCGCACGAGATGTGAAAAGGTAGCTTGAATATTGTGAAAGAATGCCGCTTTGACGGGATCAAGTGAAAATGGAATACAAGCAAAAAGCGATTTTTTAAAAATAAATAACAATAATAAATTTCAACTCTTAGCCAACGGGATATAATAAAAGTTATTAAATTAAAAGCTCTATATCGAATTTTTTATAGTTTTTCACTCATATATCATGACTCTTATGATCCCATACGTGAGGTCACGTGTTATATTTTTTAAGCAATCAAGTGACAAATATAAATTGCGATTTAAGTCCATTATTTTATATTTTTAACTTCCCGCTTAGAAAATCGATGATTTTCAAAAATTTCGGGAAGTTATTGTTTTCACCCCGATTTTCAAAAATCGAGTTTTCATCAGATGTCGACGTTTTGAGGTCCTAGGAAGCTATTCTGACTATTTTTAGAATGATGTCCGAGTGTCTGTATGTATGTGTGTGTGTGTGTGTGTGTGTGTGTGTGTGTGTGTATGTATGTATGTAAACTCTTTATAACTTTTTAACTAATAAACCGATTTGGATGGTTAAGGCGGCAATCGAAAGAGTTTTTTGGCCATCAACTTTTCTGAAAATTTCAGATCATTTGACCGAGTAGACTCGAAGATATTGGCCAATTACGAAAAAAAAAAATTTTTTTTTTTTAGTTTTTTATTGATTTCTCGAAAACGACTTATACGATCGACTTCAAAATCTAATCAGCTCTAGAACTCAATAAAACGCGTCGATTGTCACCTCAAACATCCAAATCGAATAACTCGTTCGAGAGTTATCGTTGGAGAAAGAAATGGTAAAAAACAGTTTTTTGCGAATATCTTTGAAACGACTCAACCAAAAAATCCAAAAATCTAATGAGCTTTAGAATCTATTGAAACGCGTCGATTGCCACCTCAAACTTAAAAATCGAATAACTCGTTCGAGAGTTATCGTTGGAGAAAGAAATGGTAAAAAACAGTTTTTTGTGAATATCTTTGAAACGACTCAACCAAAAAATCCAAAAATCTAATGAGCTTTAGAATCTATTGAAACGCGTCGATTGCCACCTCAAACTTAAAAATCGGATAATTCGTTCGAGAGTTATCGCGGGAGAAAGAAAGGCTAAAAACTGTTTTTTTCGAAAATAATGGCATGCAAAAGTATTTTCGAGCTCGAAGAGCTCGAAAATGTATTTACAACGATGTTTTTGAGCTCAAGGAGCTCGAAAACAGCGGGAAGTTTTGGGGCTGGCCCGCAGGGTCAACCGATGCCCAGATTTTTTTTTATCATTGATTCAGCATTATATATATATATATATATATATATATATATATATATATATATATATATATATATATATATATATATATATATATATATATATACCCATTATTATTGCCATTACCATAACTACAATTATTGCAATTATCATTTATTGTTATTATCGTTTATAACCATATCACACAAAGTAGAATGAGTTTGTCTATCAGCTATACAAAATTCGAATAACTTAAATTACCGACGCGTCTATTCAGCAACTATAAAATGCTTCTTTATACCCATTAACTTGACCGTACAAACGAAATAATATGATGAATTATGTACAGCTGTATTTAAATATATATATGCAGTTTGAAATTAAATAACGATACATTTAAATACGGTTTACCATACGATGTTGAGATAGGTAAATATTTGTCATGCATGATGCAACACAAATGTGAAATTCACCGTCATCATTGGCTGACAATTATTGAGTGTGTGTAGCATTTATTCCATATATGCATGCATTGATACCTCATATATGTATGTATACAGAGATAAGGTACATATGTATGGAAGCATGTGTATGTTGTGGATTTGGCGGTCGGATCGTATCTCACAAATGCAAGCTCGACCCTACCTAGAGGTTGTGTGCCAGAGCCTACGTAGTACCTATATACTAATTAACAGTTGCTATTAACCGACTTGGTCAATTGTACCTGAATTATTCGTACTGATGATGCCATCCGGGTAACTCGGCCGGCCAGTTTGGCACCAGCGATATAACCCTTCCAATTGAACCCCTAAATTACCGGGAGTTTGCGCTTGTTAACTCTCATCAGATCCACAATGGACTCGCTCTCTTCTGTTTCACACTATTTTCATGAGCTGCAACTGATAAAATTTTATATTATTATTATTATTATTATTATTTGTTGTTCAGCTTTTAGCTTCTGGTGATAATTATATGGTCTATATGACAGCTATGGATATGAGATAGAATAATTAGGCGTGAGTATTTCATGTTATTCGATGACAATTTAATTATTATTTATAATTAATATGTTATAGTACCAGTGATTGAACATCGCGTGTAATTGTTTTTTATAAAAAATAAATATAAAATACCAGCTTATAAATGCTTTATACATTGGGATGAATACTTTAGATTAAAAGTACTATTCAGAGTTTCATTTTAAAATATTCGTTTAATTTTTCAGTATGGATTTAATTTATTTTAAACATTGAAATATTTCATTTTCAGAGGATTAAAATTAATGAATATGCAATATAAATATTACATATTCCTTTTTATATCTCTGAATTATCAGCACATAAATAAGTAATTAAGTAAACAATCAAAATTATAATTAATATTTAATAAAGAGGGCAATAATAGTACGAGCTAGGGTATTCAGTATAAAATAAGTGAACTAACGCCGCTTTGAAAATCTATATTTCGATGGAACGTAATGCTTGTTAATATATATACGTATAGGTTTTCAAGGGCGTGAAGCAATAAAGCTCACAGCCGTATACTAAAGAAACTTTTGGGAGGCTACAAGACGAACCTTGCAGCGAAAGTGAGGGGGCAATAGAAACGAAGAGCGAAGCTTGCGTAGCTCTACTCTGCTCGTACAGGAAAACACTAGGGAGAAGTGAAGGGAAAGAGAGGAGAGAGAGGGGTATAAGAGAAAACTCCCATCCAGTGTAGCTTATAATACAGTGCAGCAAAATACACGAACAAGCTTCAAACGTGTTTGTATCAACGCAGAGTATTCGTTCTTCTACCTGTATCTCGCCAATCTTGTTCAAGTACAGCTTTCCTTCAACAGCGCACCTACACAAACATGCACATTGTGTGCGTACACATGTCTCTATTGACATATGTCCTACGTGTGTAGCTTTCAATGTTTATAAGATAGAAATTCTTGTTGGCTTTGAGAGACGTTGGCATTAACGAAATGAAAGCTACTTCATTTTTTTTTTTTTTACATTTTGTACTTCATTCTATCACAGCTATTTTTAATTCTCATTCCATTTTATATGCATTAAAAAATCGTGACATACTTTGAAATAGTAATCAACTTTTTTTTATGTTTCAATATTTTTTTAATGAAAATTATATTTCTCATCTCAATATGGTAAATTTTATTGGAGATTATTTTGTAAAAACTTCCAGTGCCAGTACAAAGTTGATTAATTTTTTGCTTCATTATTATGTATATGGATAGCGAGTGAATATACGAATGCAGAATATATATAGAGTGTATAATAGAGAAAAGCCGATGATGAAATTTGGGAAGGGTATATTGAAAGAGTCAATGAAGGTTCAAACAAAAGCGAACAATCGCGACGTGATTAGTGGATCTGGGTCAACAGATTGCTGTTCCGGGGCCCGAGAGCTACACCATTATATAGAGAAAAATATATAGTATGGATCGTAGGTGTCCAATGTGCGGTTGGATTCCATTAGTAAAACCGCTTTGAACCATAAAAATAGCTGTTTCATCGCTTTATGATTATTCCGCGTTTGCCAACATCCATATATAGGTATACATATTCAGCGAGCATGCATGCTCATGATTTTGGCTGATGAGTAAATTTAGCTGAACCCGCAGAGTGCTGTCTGATGTACAAATTACCACAAATAGAAGAGATTGCTTCATTTGTTATATTTACAAACTCGTAAAATTTTTTATTTTTATTATCTTTTTACCTTGAGACCTTTTGTCACATTTTTTTTTCGATTTTTTACGCTCAAGTGCAACAAAAAACTCTGGCTAATCCGCTTAACAAAAGAGGTACAATGAACAGATTTTTCCTATTGAAGAATTTGTTGACGATTGATCTCTCTGGCGTTCATTTTGATTCAAAGTCTATTAGGTTGTTAGGTTACTGTAGACATTCAGCTGATGAGCACAAGTTGAGGCTTTACTTTAAAAGAGAGCAAAATCAAAGCAAGTAATATTAAAAGGTTGAAAAAAAAATAAAGTTAAATAAAATCCAAATGAAAATTTTACCGAATTTTTTTGAAGCAGCATCAAAAGTAGCTCTTGAACGGAAAATTACTGCTACTTCAATTCTATAATGAGTACTATTCAGTTGAGTAAATTGTATGCACGAGTTTCAATTCTGATGGTAGGCAGTTTCATTTCTGAATAAGCTTTATCCACATACATTCATATATGTATTCATGTGTATATATATAACGAATGAGAAGAAGTGTTATTTGCACAAGCTCTTGAAGGAATTTCAACTCTCTTATTTAATTATTATTTTCATTACTATTGTTATTATTAAAACTTGTATAATTATATTGTATACGTGTTCATTAGAGAATATACAGTAAAGGTATAAATGAACTGAACACGTATAAGTTACATTAAAACGGAGTATATTTGAATATAGTAGTTTTAGAGAATAGCGTTATTCTACAATAATTGCAAAACTTAACTTACATTGATTTGTTTATTTTGTTACTGGCATCTACCAGTACCTAACCCTTGTTATGTAGGTAATAACAGTTTCTCACTTTGCCGCCTTTGTAAAGTCATCCAATGTGCTTACGAAAGTAGATTTAGAATCGTGTATATAACAGGGAGAGACGCGATGCAATTGAAGAAATTAGAGAAGAGAAAACGTCGCTTGTTTCGCGTCCCTTATCTTCTTGCATGCTTAGTGGAAAATTTCATTGTCCTCAGTTGCTGCTTGTAAAGCACGAAATAACGCTAGGGATGAAGTAAAATCTTGGGAAAGGTGGATGATGTCGGTGAACCTCAGCCAAACTACGCTATGCAACTTCTATTCTCGTGAATCGGCACGTTTTGCTTTAACGATTTGCTTTTCATCCGTGTATGTTATTTGCCAACTATGTACTTATAAATAAATTTATGTACAAGTGTATAAATCTGTATGAATTTATTGCACACAAATTATAGATGACGCCCGCATGTCGATATTTATGTATTTGTGAATTTGTGCATGAGCAATGTTAGAATTGTAGAATGGATAAGCATTGATGAACAATGCATTTATTGCTTAAGAGATCTCATATATTCATATATTTGTTTGTGCATATACGTTTGCGTTTGTTGTTGTTATACTTTACTGCCTATGCATCAATTTTCTAACAAATTGTGGTGCTGATGGTGTATCATCATTGTGCATATCACGCCTCGTGATAATTAGGAATAACCGCAATGTTTGCGGTTTTCCATGTACAAACATACTAACTCAATGGTTTGTCGTTATTGTATATCTCCTATTATCATCAACAAATCTTCATAAATTTCTTGATAGAAAACAATTATTAATACTTTATTTAAGGCTGCTCAAATACTTTGTTGGCCGTCTAAAATCTCAAAGAATAATAAGAAAGTTACTAAATTTAGTTCGATCTTCGAAATTCGAGTTTTCGCCAGTTGTCGATGTTTTGAAACCCTAGTGAGCTATTCCGACTACTTGCAGGATGATATTCAAATGTGTCTATGTAACTCTTCTATATTTTTTAAATAGCTGAACTAATTTAGCAAAAAGCATTCGTAAAAAAACACTACTTTCAAGTCTTCAAGTTAAATTTCTCTTATAATTATTTGAGAAAATAAAATAATCGATTCAGACCTTCTGCTGACCTCAACTCGTGTGCTTGAGTAATCTATTAACGTTAATTGATTAACTTGTCTAAAAAAGATTTTCCATCAAGTTGCTGGTTTTTTTCATTCGTAAAAAATTATTTCCATGCCTAACCAGTTGCAGATGTTAAACAATTAAGCGAGTTGACTTGTGAGAAGAAAGAAGTGTAATCAGGAAAAACTTATTATGAAGATTGTAGACTTGCATAGTTTTTTTGCTGATGTAGCAAAGGTGAATTTAAAACATTTTTTACTCCATTTATTTCATCTCTTTCATTTAATTTACTTTTTTATGTTATTTTCTTCTTAAATTTAGTTGAATTACGACTTTAGATACCGGACACTGTTATCTTTATGATTTACACAGTTTTTTATTTTTTTAAAGTACTTAAGAGTTTAAATGTTAGTCAACACCAGGTTGGTTTTCGTGTTGGGCGGAACAAGATCCAGAATATCATTTGACACGTAAACCACCGACTGATATATACCATATATATATATATATATACTCTTTGAAAGCTCTCAAGTGTACATCATAAAGTTTCACGTCGTCGGGTACTATCAACAGTACCTACTAGTATATACTCACTTCATAATATAGTACGGAAGGTATAGAGTGAAGTACTAGTTATATACAATAGGTGTTTTATTATTAACTACATAAACGTGTTACTTGTACCTCATCCAGAAGCTATTTCATACTTTGATAAAATTTTAACCGTCATTCATTTAATTTTCATCAATCAAACTTCATGGTATACAAGTATTTGAATAATGCCACTACATTTATATCATAATTTCCATCGTATAATATCCATCAGCCATCATCACACCAATCGAATACATAATATTTATATCAATAGCGACACGGAAATGACTGCAGGTGATATAATTATTTAGAATGATATAACTGGTAGCAGATTAAATTGACGGACATTTATTAAACAAAATATTGAATGGGGTGTACATTATTCACTCGTCAAATGCAAATGTGTAGAGTAGTTTATCGAATAACACAGCTAACGCATAACAATAACATAAATGAAACACAGTACAGCATACGTCTGGCTGGATAGTGAGTACACAGATGAGACAAGTATTATGTTAAAGTTTGAGTATACAGAGTAATGTCGGAATAAAGCGATTGTTTTCCGGACGATAAATTCCATCTTCTTCGACCTCGAGTTCTTATTCTTCTTCTTGCTGTTCTTTTATTTTTTTATTCTTTAGAATTTTATTGCTCAAGTTCAACGAAATGGAATTGGCAACTGCTACAAGTTTTACGAGTATTAACAAAGATGTTCTGCCTCTTTATAAAGGGTTTGCAACCTATCACACTGGATATTGCTAGTTTCAAATATTTCATTAATAATATATTTGATATATTACATGATACTTTAAGTATAACTTTAATCACAAAAATAAATTTAGCTCATTGTTCAGATTTATATAATTTATATCGATAAATTTTAATGAATGTCTGTTATTATTTCATTGTGACAAGTAAGTGTAGAATAAAATGTATGTTCTGAGGTTACAAACTGGTGATTGGTAACCCACGACATGGACCATGTCCAATTAATCATTAGTCATTGTCGTATGTTGGAAACTTGAAACGCGTGGAAACGCCTAGGTTACTCGATGCTTGATGGTCGATAGTTGATAGATATATACATATATATATATATAGGCCACATCGATTTTCTATTTATACATATCAAATGAGAATCTCGCTGATGTTTGTCATTCTCGTTCCTCATTATCAGCTAGTTACCGTCAAGCAGTATATTTGATGAATGAGACGATTGATTTTGAATAGATACCGCACCGCAGATGAGCTCGACAACTCGAGAATTAGTGGAGCATTCAAATGTACGGGAAATGTGTTTCGAGAACCATCAAGGCTTCGTAAAATTCGTCAGAAATATATAAGTACTCATATAATCAACGGTACAAATTGAAAAACTTTACTTTTCAAGTACACGTCATTAAAACATTCATTTTATTTGCCTCATATTTTTTTTATATGTACGTAATTTGTGTAGGCTGTAGGCCCATAGCTGGAATTTATTTATCAATCTTCCGAGTGAAAGGGGACATAAAGAGGGGTTAGCTGGATTTTGATGTTGACAGACAGCTTTGATGTTGAATGTTATATATTTCACGCGTTGCTTCATTTCCATCCCTTAATATTTAAACAGAACTGTGTGTCTGTTTGTAATAATAAAAAAAAAAAGAGGTGGAATATAAAAAAAGATAACCTTCAAAGTGGAAAATAACGTGAGCAAATACTATTGCTCGTAATGTCGTTGCCATAATATCAAAGTGATACTTATCTGTGTGTTCTTTTTATCTTGACGTTCAGAGTTACTTTGATGCTATTTGCCTCCCTCATGCATATCAGAAAGGTATAAAGGAACACATAGAAGACCTCGACGAGTGTCGTCAAGGGTGAAAGGGAAAATATAAGGGAGCCAACCACATATTATGCTCTTGTAAATCTATCTATATAATGTCTGCATGTATGCCTGTAGACTTTAATATTAAAACTTAGGCCGAGAGAAAATGAGTGTGCTTTAGACTTGATAAAAAAATACTTTCGATACGTCGTAAACTTTTTTTCCCTCAGTTAACTTGTTTTATTTCTTAGGTATTTTAGGGGTAGCTACGATCGAACAATTTCTTCGAGGGGTTGTAATGCCATAAAATGAGTTTGTTATGAGAGTTTAGTAAGCAACATGTCTCGAGAGTAATGACGCTTCGTGACGTAGTCGTTAAAACCAACTGCGTCGTTTTTAAAAGTCGTTGAAAAAATGTTATGGATTAATGACGAGTTTTATGTTAAATTAAAAATTTAATTTACACTTAATGGGCGTAAATATTGTTATTATTTTTTATTTTTTCACCGCGTAAATACAATCATTGAAATAACGAAAAAACATAATTTCTAATAAAAATTAAAAAGTACAGTTGCTGAATATTTATATAACAATATAACCCAGAGATTTTATTAATGCAATTTAAAACAACGGATCGAATCGTTTTTATTATTTCTTTTTTTTTTATTATGTATTTTTTTATCTAGCAATCTATATTTGGAGTTCCGTGTGAAATTGGAGACACTACCGGTATGTTATGAATGCATTTCAGCAATATAGAGTTTGGTTGTCCCAAGAGAAAATTCCCGAGGTCGAAGAGGAGGAAGGAAAGCAATGGTTGAACAGTGTGGTCGTGCAATGGTTGAGTCTGAAGCTATTTTGCGGGACGTAGTAATTTCGATGTGGGTATATACACAGTAGTTGCTAAAACACCGGTGGCATACGGTGCTCGTAGAGCTCTTTCACTGTGAGACCTGCATGCAAATTCGTGCATTATAGTCACACGCGTACGGATAAATAGCTAACTGTGTTATGTTACTATTCCTTTGTAGTAGTAGCGGTAGCAGTACCAGTACCACTGGCAGGAGAAGTAGTTTAGTTTGATCCTTTTACGGCACTATTCCTTTTATTGCTCTTGTGTAGGCTACAAAATACATTTCAAAGTTTATACACATGCTTAACTACATTAAACGAATTATTTTATTATAATCTTGTCTCCAAAGACTATTTTTTATTCAATTGCTGGCTCGTTAAATTCAATTTAAATTTTAATTAATGAATTATTTATTGTAAGAGGACGACTGCCGGTGGACAATTTCACCGAGCAGAAAGAAAATTTTAAATGAAAATGTTGAGTTTATTCAAACCGATGAATTCAACACGACCTGCAGTACTAAACTGATGCTGATGCTGTGGTATCAGTTGGAATTTAATGAATGCCGTGAGGTGGATGTAACAAATTAGTTTTTGAAGTACACACGACAGATGGGACAGATGATCGTTCAGCTGTAATTGAAATTTTCAGTAATTCCAATGCAGACTATGTCTAATGAGCTAAAATCTCGTAAAAGCCTGTCACTCCCGTAACATAATAGGTCTACTCGACTGCTATATATTTTAAAATAAACGTCAAAAAGCATTTCTTTTACTGACAATCATACAATCCCGTTAAATTTTATGCTTAAAGAGAATTTTCTTTCACTAAATTTCATTGTTGCCTTAAATTAATTGGCGAAATTAAATCCAGGACTGTTGTGAATCTCGTCTTGTTCATATTACATCAAGATTTATGATAGAATATGATGATAAAAATATATACAAATGTGAAACAATTTTAATTGAATGAACGTTAATTTTTTTCGATAACTGAGAGGTGAAAATAACAGTATCATTAAGTCGAGAGAAATTTTCATGAATATCATAAAACGAACATTCGAGACCAGAATATGGTATTGCTATTATTATATATATATATACCCATACATATGTATACATATAGGGATTGTCTGTGTCTCCGAGGTATCCCGAGGGATACTTAGAGGATATTCAAGTGGACACAATATACTCCACAGATATAATGTACTAAATTGTATAGTCGCCACCAGATTGCTATTTCAAATATGACACTATGGATTACTAAAATATTTATATCTATATCTATATTTGTTAAATAAAATAAAATAAAATATATATTTTGTTCCAATACTATTTTTATTTTATTGAGCAAATAAAAGCCAGGCTACTGTAACTCGATAAACAAGAATAGAGTTTTTAAAAAAAATTTATGCGACTTGATTATTTTATTGTATCGCGAAAATAAAAAGTATTCGGTCATTAATGCTATTGTTTCAGTGCTTAAATTCTGTCACATAAAATCGCATACCTGCTACAAGTTTATTTTTGTTTTTATGTAATTTTAAGTACCTGGAATGTGAACACTTGTGGTTATCATGACGAGTGCACTTTAACTATCTAATAGCACTCATTTTATATTCATTCAACTGGGTCTCTTGTACTCACTTTAATGTACATTGTATTTTTTTTTTCAAACGCTATCACACCATTTAACGCGCGGGAAAAAATTATTACCTCAGGCACAGCAGCCCCTGTGAGATGAGTAGAGAGGTCATAATAGATAACGATTCGAGCACTTTTACCTCAACCCCAGTAGTATAATCTGATGGGTAATTATATCAGTTGTGGGGTTTTCTCGCATTGTGTTAAAATTTTTGGTGTAAAACAGAATAAAATAAAAAATTTCTTTTATAAAAATACACTTTAATTAGATTAACAACATAGTTGAACTTTTATATAATATGCAATTAAGGAAACAAAGTGAAACGAAGCTTAACATGCTTACGGGAAATGGAAAAAATAAATATAAAGTATGAATATAGCGACTAAATAAAATGAATAAAGTGAGAGAAGTTAAAAGTATGGTTGTCAGTTGAATTTTTTTTTTTCCAATGAGATAACATGAAATTTATTTCGCTATAAATGGAAAAAAACGCCTCGTGATGCTACTGGGGGTGAGGAAATTCAACGGTTGGTGTAACACGCGGTAAATAGTTGTAAAGTGAGTTATATATTTGTTTGGTGTGTGGGTGTATTGAGAACATATATACGTATATATACGGGGGATATTACAAACCGGTAGAGCTAATTTGCGGTAGGTGCAATCTATTGCCTTTGAACTTTTATGCAAACAGTATTACGGTTTCGATGATGCAGGTTAATAATTGTTGATGTAATTGTTTACTAACTTTAATGAAGCTCAACTGAAACTTCATTGTTCCACGTAAACTGTTTTTAAAGTTTTTAAGTCAATATTAATAATCATTTAATTTTAATTTACAAATCCCGGTTGACTAATTATTGGGTTAATATTTAATACTGTTAAAATTAATTAAATTAATAAAGAATTCATTTCTCTACTGATAAACAATGAAGTTTACTAATTACCATGGGTATCGTTAAAAGCTTCATTATGAAAGAGGTTTAGGGTATGACCAAGTCTTAAAAATTTATCCAGTTAATTAGAACTCTCAGAACTTTCAATAATTATATAGTTTGCTCTATTCTCTGGGGAAATATTTTGAAGACCTAGATTACTGTGGTTTTGATTAATTTTTAAGGCGTAAGTAATACGGTTTCATGATCATATTCTTTGAAAATACTTTTTATATTTTATTTAATACGGCATGGAATTAAAAAAAAAATACTAAAAATCAGCAATAATTAAATAAATAAATAAATAAATTTTTAGTCGAGAATAAATGCATTTATTTTGATAACTCACCAAATTATCAAGCCTGCAAAAGAGTCCGACATCCAATGAGTATTTTCTGAAATAAAATAAAAAAGTTACCGACTTATCCTTTAAAATAAATAATTTTATTAAAATAAAAATTTAAATCATTGATTATATTTACCACAGCAAATAATAGCTGACAATTAAATACCCACAGTTACAACTTCATTTCCATTACAATTTCATTTACAATTGACTTATTTAATATATGCACAAGCTCAACTAATTACAATTATAATTTTTAATTTATTTAATTTATCACAAGTTTCCCGTCTTTTAATTAAAAGCAAACCTTCTATTCATAACAATTGACACTCTGCATCTATGAGTGTGAATGTAGCTGGCAATTGGCAATTTTTTAAATTTTTGAATAAATAAATAAATAAAAGGAAAGTAGTATAAAAATTAAAAAAATGCGTATTCAGACAAATTATAAATCAGTGCGCGCACTTTATTCAACTAAATTATTTTAATTAGTCGATTTATTTATTTAAAATTTATAAATTGTTCGTTTTTTACATTCACACTCATTTTACATCTTGATATTCTGTGCAGTGTGCAGCCAACTTTCAGCTGAGGCTTTATCTAATTTCTAACGCAACGGCGACAAAATTTAAAAGCCAACCACAGCATTTCAGTTTGAATTACGACCAATAATATCTCAAAAAATTTTAAACCAATAGAAATGTGCATATTCAAAAGAGCCAATCAAATTTAATGACAGTCTTCCCGCGCTTTCTCCCTACCTGTTGCACTTTGTCAGTCACATTTGGCTCTGGCATTTGTGTGTATGGTTGAAAGTTATGTCAAACTAAAACTCATTTAAATAATCATATCATTTAAACTTTATTAAACAAATTGATTCACGTATTCAGTTAATTACATAATTTAAAATCTCGCTACCGAACGTTATTTAATTTGCGGTATTTTAAATATTTGAATACAATTGTTGTAATTGTGTTGATGCCGGGTGAACTTAACCTCTCAAATTGTTTTTTTTTTGTCATGTTGACTTTCATGCGCACTTGCTAATTTTTTATGGTTAATGATACTTATATTTAATTAAATTATTTTATTTTATATATTATATGAAAATTAATAAGTGATTTAAAATGGCGGATTATATTTCTGCGGAGTTGGCGGCAACTTGTGATGCTCTTGGTTATTATGATGGTGCTACTTATCATTTGGACTCTGATGCTCTCAGTGCGTATATTATTATTTTTATTTACGAAAAAATTGAATTAAATATTTTATGAAGTATCATTTTTTAAAATTTTCTAATAATCATTTGAAATAAAATGATACTGAAATTTGCCGTGAGTGTGAATGTAGCAGACAGGCAAATTTAAAATTCTTAATAAATAGAGTAAATAATTAAAAAAATTAAATTTTAAAAAAATGCGCATTTAAAAAATTTAAAAATTAATAAGTGCATTTTTTATAAATATTATTTTTTAAATTATTTACTCTACTTATTAAGGATTTTAAATTTGTTTGATGTCTGCTACATACACACTCACAAGTTCGCCGACTTTTAATAATTTTTTGACTTTTTTCAGAGATAATTAAAAAAAATTTATATATTTTGAAAAATTGCACTTGGAGATTTTTTAATTTTCTACATGTGCATATTTTTATTAATTTTTTTTTTTTCGTAATTGGTTGATAAAATGACGGTTGTAAAAAATCAGCCCGCGCAAATTGCAGATTAAATTCACAAATAATTTAAAAAATTAATATTAACAATTATTAAGTTTGTAAACTCAGTTAATATATTTTATTTTAATTAATCACTTTATTTATTTGTGGTGACAGATGTAATAAAAGATTTGATAAAATATTTAAAACGAGACGATGACACTCACACAGTACGTCGTTATCTTGGTCAAGCAAAGCTTCTAGAGACAGATTTGATACAAATTTTAATTCAACATTCCAGTAAATCGGAATTATGGGATGTTTTATTACGGTAATATATATTTTCATTCTTATTCATTGCGATTGTCGTAAGTAAATAAGTTAATAAATTACATATTTTTTTTTCTTTAGGCTGATGATAAATTTAACGAGTCCAGCTTTGATGTTCTACAACGAAGAGCTACCCACTGAAAGGACAAATCGTAATTATTATTTGCAATTAGTCAGCTATCTCCAGGGTTATAAGAAAGCGCTGACTGATGACCGTTTGTGGACCGTCGTCAGTAATCGTCTGGGGAAAATATTGAAAATTGTAAGTAGTAATAAATTACGATGAATTATTATTGCTCTTGTTTAAGTGAATAATAATTTATTTGTTCGAACACGATCTGATGTTTTATAAATAATGACATCAGGACACTAGCGAACGAGGTGAAGAAAACGAATTAATCATCGAGAGGATTTTAACATTAATTAGGAACGTACTTCAAGTACCTCCACATGACAATGACAAACGAGCTGACAATGATGCCACAGTTCACGATGAGGTTGTTGTAATTCATTGTTATAAAACTACAAAACTTTACCCAGTTTCTTATTTGTTATTTTTTATTTATCACTCATTTTATTTAATCGCAGGTTTTGTTTGCACTTCATGCCTCGGGTATCGTTGATCTTCTGTTATTTATTGCAAGTAACAGCAGTGAGCAACAATTCCACGTTCAGATTATCGAGGTACTGCTGCTTAGTTTTTTTTTGTTTCATTTATCATTTATTTGTTTATTTGCTTATTAAATTGTTTGCTGTAAAAATAATATAATAATTAAATAATAATTTCAGATAATAGCATTGATGCTACGTGAACAGAATGCCAGTAAATTAGCAGTAGTTGGCCTGGAAAGAACTGCCGAAGAAAAAGCACGCGAGGAGGCTAAATTATTGGCTGTAAGGCAAAAAGAAATAACTGAGAAGATGGAGAAAATGAAAAAGTACAGCGGCTCGAGGTATATATTTATCATATTTAATTTATTTTATTTTTAATTTTACCATCACCAAGCGACACACCCACGGGATATTTCAAATGATAAATATCACAATGTAATATACTCTGACATTATTTAAGATATTTCAAAAATGCATTTTCCTCTACGCTACTACTATTTAACCGTTTTAATATTTTATAAATTCTACCTGCTTACGTATCCGGTGTTATTTTATTTTTAACTTCATTTTTTTTCCTCTTTGGCTCTTGCAGCAGCTAGATATAGATAAAAATAATTTTTACTTTTATATGGATAAAGGGAGTAAAGAGTTAAGTCGAGAAACGTTGCACAGAGATACACAAAGTATCTTCATAATAGAGAAAATGCTTTATACTTTGTGAGCAAAGAGAGAAATGCTATTTCAGTATGTCGGTTTATGTGGTATCTATATGTATGTATGTATGTATGTATGTATTTATGCCAGTGTCAATGTAATGATTATGACCTAGTTATGTGAACTAGAATCGCTTTGGGCATGAATAGCGAGCTTTTATCCACTTGTTGGAAATAACTAGAAGAAGAACCAGCGCAAGCAACATTTTCATAATGAACGGTATTCAACATTTTTTATGTTTCTTTATACCAGAGATATGTACAGTGTACAGTAATGCTTTTATTACGAGAAATGTTAAATAATACCAACTGCTGTGCTAAAAAAAAGAGTATCAAATGTATAAAAGCATCACTTTTTTTTTATACTGAAAAGAATATTTTAAATGAGTTATCAAAAGTCATAAAGCTTTTTATCGTTTTTTATAATGCACTTTTTTCTCGCATCAACTATTTGTCTAAATTTTAATACGAAAAAATTTACTACTCTTAATGAAAATCCACCAGTTATTTAAATAAAAATATTTTTTTCAGGCACTCACGGTTCGGAGGAACATTTGTCGTGCAAAATATGAAAGCCATTGGTGATAACCAGATGATATGTCACAAACCATTTGAAAAAATAGAGGCACTAGAATTTTCACGTGATAAAGTAAGTTTTATTTATGTCATGTTATTATTTTTATTTGAGAGTAATGTTAATGCTAATTAATTAAGTTAAGTATGGGAATAAAAAAGGTACAGACAATTGGTAGCGTTATTTTTTTATTGCTGCTGTACGCTGTTAAATTGTCATAAAAATCTGTTGAATGGGTTGATTCAATTAGCAGCCGGTTTCCCGACGGTAGTTTTCATTAAGCGCGCAATAGTAAAAAGAATAAGGAGAATAAGTTGCAGTAACAATACCAGCAGGTACTGAAAGTTGGATTCGAATGGAAATACGACTCTTAATTAGAGATATTCCCGCACGTAATGAAGCTCACTCTTAGTTAATGGCTTCGGGTATCTCGAAGTAGGTCATCTTTAGCTCTATTTTTTTTTGTTGGCGAGTGTTGTTTTTTTTTCATTTGTTCAACATCAATATGACTTTTGGGAAATATTTTAGCATATAAATTAAGTTATTAACTTGTTATAACTGATTGAATTTCCTAATTAAATTATAAATTTATTTATTTAAATTTTTCATCAGGGCAAGATGAAGAAGCCGAAAAATCGTGTCTATGTTGAACCATCAGTGGAGGAACGCATGTCTGCACTGAGTGTACGTTTATTTCTGAAAGAATTTTGCGTGGAATTTCTCATTGGTGCTTACAATCCCGTAATGAGATACGCAAAGTCCTTTATTATCGGAGATAGTGCAGATAAGTCTGACGGCATTCATTACTTTTGGGCATTACGTTTCTTCATGGAGTTTAACCGCCATTACAAGTTTCAGGTGAAGTACGTGAGGTAGGTGTCGTTCCGAACAAATTTCTCGTGCACCAGTCTCTCTAGATTCTTCTGCTCTGTCCTTTACTCCCTTTCTTTTCTGTATATCGCTTATATGAAACTAGGAAAGGTCGTACTACATACCCGGAAGAATGCTTTCAAAGTTTACCAACGAGTTTCTCGTCGCTTCCCATTTTGCTCGGTACAAACTTTCTTACTTTTAGTTCCTTCACTTATTTTTGGCAGCCTGCACATCCACGTAGGAAGTACACTTGCTAAAATTTACCAAAGAATCTTTAAATATATTTAACACATTTTATCAACTTATTACATTTTCAATTCATATTTAAACACTCTAATTGTTTTGATATTTAATAATTAACCAGATATTTAATAATATATTTATATATCTTTTAACAGCGAAACAGTTTCAACAGAAACCTTTTATTTGGTTCAAAGACAAATGGAACAGTATTATGAATTGTTGATGGCAGATAAAAAGAAGCCGGCATTTTGGTTACGGCGTTTACATGAAGCTCTAAAAGCTTATCAGGTAATTTTTTTTTCTTTTTTTTTTCTTTAACAATAATAGTCAACGATGAGTTCTAAAGTGAAAATAAAATTTAATTAAACGTTATCTGAGGCATTAATAATAATAAAAATGTTCTCTTGGCAGGAACTCCTTCATACATTGGGTGCTATGGATAAAGCTCTTGACAAAGGCGTACGAGATTCCAGCAAGGTCATTAAGAGCAACATATTTTACGTACCGGAATATCGAGAAACGATACTCGGGCAGCTTCTATCGTACAATGGGCTTAAAATGTCGCGGTAAGTATCTTATGCTTAACTTGTGCCGTCGATCTAATAACTTTTAACGATCGCAGCTTCCATTGCTGCTGTTACTGCCGCGATCGTATTCTAAGCACTTGTGTCTCTCTTAAGTATTGTCGACGGGTTTTAAATTTTATCCCCATCCTAATTGTCTCTAATACTCGACAAACTTTGAATATTTAAACTGTTTTATCGTCCTCGAGTTCCATTATTAAAACAATAAATTTATTTTTATTTTAAACAAAAATTCCCAAAAGATAATGAACGGGAAAATTTTTATTTAAACTTTAATTTTTTATGATGGCTTTTAAATTTTTTTATCCTGGCATCCTCTTTTATAAACTCAATGGTTTTGCGAGATTAAAGTGAAGTAGTGTAGTAGTCTAGGACGACTCTAGTACACCGGATTACTTTAATCTTCGTTTGAAAACGAGTATCTCCAAGTGTCTGCTGAGGATGTCGATAACGAAAAGTACGAAACTACTTTTTGAAGCTTTTATATCCAATCTCGTGCTCGTTCTTCAACTTTTGCGCGAGGTCAATAGCCTAATAGACAGACCAGTGTGTATTTATATATTTTTTTTCTGTTAGTATAAGTAACATAATATCAGCAATAATAATAATAATATAGCAAAAATCAATGAATATTACACTAGCGTATAGTAGTCACAAGAACCGGTCTCTTGACTACACTAAAAGTCGCTGACACTACCCATAACATCAAGAGGGGGGTAAAGTTTCTGTGTTTACAGGAAGTTTTATCGACCATAGACATATTGACTTTCATACTCGTGGCCAATCTAGAGTTTGACAAAACCGTAACTCCCTTTCCTTATCATTCTAGATCTCTTACTTTTTTTTTTATATTGTTATTATTGTTATTTACTTCATCTTGACCCTCGACCAACTCGATTTCTCGATCGACATTCACTTCATTGTACCCTTCGTCGCTTACACTCATACCAGTATTCCCTTTGTCACCTCTTGACCCTTTTCTGTCTGTCGTTGCTTTGCTCTCGGGAATAAACAACTTTTATCGTTTATATTATTGGATACCCGGACTCGAGAATCGTCGACCAAAAATAATCTTTGACAGCTTTCTCAGAACGTTCCATTAGAGCTTAAATATTTAACTACTGGTTACTCTCAATTATTCATCATCCTATCTGTCCTTATTTACCATCTATCAAAACTATTCACTCTTTCACTTATTTGCTTGAAACGATTTTTTATTTTTAGAAATTACTTAGTGGATTTAATAACAACAGTCCACATTTTTCTCAAAATGTTGGAGCATTTTTGCGCCCAAAGTAGCAATGTTATGGTAGCGAAATCCAAAGCAAAGAGACGTAAAGGTACTAAGAAAAAAAATAAACCGGAAAAAGAAAAAGAGCAAACAACCGCCGTACAGAAAAGCTTAGACGAACGGTGGGATGACGCGGGTCCAGAATTATCTGCTGTCATGCAAGACGGTACTATACCCGACGTCATACCCTTTGATGCAACTCTGGATACGCCGATCGAGGAGCAAAAGTATGTTCAAATTATTATTTTAATTTTTTTTTTTTTTCTTTTCACTTATTGCTTTCTCTAAAAACTATGCAATTTATTTTATTTTTTCAGGAGTGACGCGATGAAGAGAATTCAGAAGTTACTACGCAAAAAAGAATTCGAGGAAGCTGTGGGTCTATTACGAGCATCCAGGTAAAAATTTTTATTATTTTTTACTCGAGTCATTGTTTCTTATAACTCATGTCCTTTATTTATTTTTTTTTTCTATTGTACTTTTGGTTTATGATAGCTATAGCTCGGTGTGAAGTTGTTTAATGTATAGCATTAGAAGGTAAACACGCAACCACGCGAGAAAAAAACAGTGGACTTTTTCTCCTGGTTCTGCATTTCATTTTTTTACCCAGTACAGTTTTTTATATGAAAGTTAAAGTAGAGTGGTGGCAATGTATGTACAATAGAGTCCATCGTGTGACGTGAGTGGCTCTCTGAAGAGGCACTTCCTCGTATTGGGGAAAACCACCCAGAGCGTCATTGTTTTCACAAACAAAAGGGCTAGTCTGTAATGAGGGTAAAAAGTGAACTGAGGCCGGGATTTACTCCAGTACATTCGTTTATTTTCTTTCTCTGTTCACCTGTCCTCTCTTATTTTCTATTCTTTTTTTTTTTAACGCAACTATCGCTAGACCAGCTACCGAGAAATTTCATTTCCGTGTTTCGCTCAAAGTTACAGTTGATGTAAGAGCTTCGTTAAAAAGCTTTTTGTCTTTGTTCTCATTGGCTACACTTTCTTCACCCTAATTCCTTTCTACGTATATCTCTTACCATTTTATATATTTATGTATATATATATATATATATATATATTGTGCTCTCTCGTTAACTGTAACTTTAGAAACGTAAAGTTTCGTCCATCAAATAAGCTTTAACCTGGATTACACGCTATATTTTTTTATTTCAATTCTCTTAAATTCTTCTCCAGCTGCATTTAGTTTTATTTTATTTTTTAGTCATTACTAATTACCAATTAGTTGAGACAAAAGTTTATTACCGTGATTTTTTTTCTACTATCTCTACAGTTTCTTATCGATTTAAATTTTTTTGTACAAACGAGGTACGGGATAGTTTAAATTAAATCTCAATAGATTTTAAATTTTATTTAAGAGATTTAATTTTAACGTTATTCGGTTCACTAATTACTATTTAACTGTCCATGGATATTTGGCAGCTGCTGGATAGTACAAGTAGCGGTGACGGGTGTTAAGTGAAATTCAAAGGCTGTCGGGGGTGTCAGGTGTTAAAGTACAGAAGTGTAGAGAGTAAAGGGAGGATGACAACAAGAGATAAGTCTTGAACTTGTGTTATATACTACTGTTCACTCATTTTATGTGTTAGTACTAGTACGTATACCACGAATGAGAGAAAATGTTTCTCAAAACTTTTCAAGTGTTTCACTGTACTATATCGTACTCTTACACACTTAATATATATATAGACATATATAGATATACATTGAGTATAGTGGTATTGTTTGAACTGTTGACTGGTTTTGCGTTACGATCGATGCAGTTGCTTTCGTCTTTTGCTCTTTGTCACTTCTCTTATTCATTCTTCTTCGCCTTACTTTTATCATTTATACAGTGCTTTTATCACTAAACTTCGAAAACAGTTACCGTACAACTGTTAAACTTTTGTTGTTATAAGAAAAAAGTTATTAGGAAACAGACGTCATTAACGTACTAAAAAAAGTATTTTTAAATAATTTCTTATAAAAAATTTTTCCTATTCGTTTTATCCCTCCCTTATTATCATTTTCATCAGCCCTATACATAAAAAAGCTCATTCAATTTTCGTAAAATAAAAAAAAAATTTATTGAATCATAAAAAAAATTTTTCAAAAGAACGTATAAAAAAAATTATTTCTAGCAATTTAATTTTTCAAAGAATTAAAAAAATCGAGGGAAAAAAGTCGGCCGGCTTTTATGTCTGTCGTAAGACAAGCTCGTTATCGTACAGTGAGCGTCGCCACCGTCATGCGGACCAGATAGAGCAAGGGAGACTATCCAGTATCCAGTATTTCTCTCGCATATAAGAGCTTTAGGGCGTTTCTCCGTATATAATAGTATATTCCAGTCAGCGTAGAATCGGTCCACTCTAGATATAGGACTAGTATACCCCAAGTCTCGGTAGATATAGCCGTCGAAGTTGGTTTGAAATTGGTTCAATAATGCAACCTATTGGCAGGATCGGTCGCTGCACTACGACGACCCTCTTCACGTTTCATTACTACCACTTCAACTGCACCATTTGGACTTAGCGAACGTGAGCTAGTTGCTGTACTACTGGCCAAGTTGTTTGAAATGACAAAAGCTGATATGTTAGTTGGAGTAAAAGAGACCAATAGATAGTCTCAGAGTATACTTATATATCTATATATTATTATAGGTATAATCTGTAGTAATATATATATATATATATATATATATATATATATATATATATATATATATTAGAGGTACGGACAATAGAAATCTAAGCCGGTTATTCTGCAGCTTGTGCATACAATGAATACATGAGGATAGGAAACGACAAAGTGTCTAGTTGAGTTTGTCTAGTCCTACTACCTTTATTATCATACTACTACTATATGTACCTTTCCCTTACATTGTTTTGCTTATAACGATATTATTAATAATAACAATAATCCATTTATGCTAATATTATGGGTATTAAAGTAAACGACAGAGTGTGTACATTCCTTACGGTGTATTAATGAACACACTGTCTCTCTCTCTCTCTCTTGCTTTGCTCAGCCCTTAAATGTGTAAAGAGAAAACCGTCAAAGAATAAATATATACCCTCTTCTTCAATGATCTGCTTGTCGTTTGCCGAGCAAATACTTCCGTAGTCTGTATTCAACTATAATCTTGCGCTTATATCATTTGCTCGCAATCTCGACGTCTGTTGTTGCACAATATGAATTTGTGTATATATATGTATGATATGCGCAAATTCACATACTTATCGAGGCAAAGGGTTTTAACTGTCTGAATAAACCTTATGAGTTAATTAATCTCTTTACACAAGACTATTTGATTTTCAAAATTAGTAATGAAATAAATTGAATGTAGAACTAAACTATTTTTTATTTTGTGAGGTATTCAGTTTTTTAATTTATTGCTTTGTTAATAAATTTATTAATATTATTAGGTGACGTAATTTTGTTTTGTGACTTATGAGAGGATTCAGGTCAGAAGATTCATTGTCATGGGACGTAGAGTGAGTAAAATAATGGAAATTGTATGGCGTTGGATTCCTATTCATGCTGGTTTTTGCTATATAGGTATTCCGTTCAGGCTGTTGGCTGGATATAGTGGTTTGGGGAGTTTGCTCGGGCGGTTCTTGGTAGTAGTGAATGCAAGGCAAAGAGACTCAGCGGATGACATCCTGGGCAACTGAGCCATTGCTTATTGGATCGGACGAGAGCGCTCGGCGTTTTGCGATTTCCAAACGTTTTTCTCGATAACCGTGACTTCATCCACAGTCTGAATTGCATTTCTGCTTGAGCTTTTTATCTATAAGATTTGTTTTTCTCTCTATTTTATAAAATTCATTATTTTAAATGTTGGTTATATTTTTTTTTTCTTTCAAGTTCTCTCATGAAACATCAAAATTTTTATTTTATCAATCGATAAAAATAATATTTATTCATTAATTAGATATTGAAACTTAGTAGCTAGACCTTTTTATAATAAACATAAAGTTCTTTAAATGAATAAACGTCTGGAAACTTTGATCTCATTACAGAGCAGTTTGGCCTGAGAATGATTGCTTCGGTAAACCAGACATCCCAGTTGAAGAAGAATTTCTAGCTCTCCGTGAAATATTTTTTGCCGACCTGGGTGGTGAGTTTTTAATTTTTATATTTAATAATAAAGTTGATAATTATTACGCTTATAAGCACTCGTATATTGAAGAAGACTGAAACTTATTGGAGAAGGTCGGAAATGTTTTTATATAAATATTGACTGTCCTCATAATCAATAGTATCGCTGCAAATTGTGTTTGAATATTAAATATAAGAGTACGAAACGTGTAAATGTTTGCAGAACGGTAGCTGTAGAATATACATTGACAATATTTTTACTTGGCAGCTCGTGGGCAAGTTTAAAGTTTGTTTGCCTTTGCCACGGTGATCGTTAGTACCTCTTAGCATCGGTTAACTGCTTTCCTTGAGAGCGGCTTAGTCGTTAAGTTTATTGGATATTTTTTATATCTTCGTCGGCTTTTCTTCCTTCAACTTGTTCGTCGCTTTAAAGATATTTTCGGTATTATTATACAGATAATAGACGATAATAAACGTTAGGAGATATTATCGAGCGAATATTGCCGCGAGTTCAGCTGCCGAAACTTTAATAAAATTCAAGTTTAGTTATTATCTCACAAAAGTGGCTTGCTCGGTAGTCATCTGTGTGACAACGAGGACGACGACGACAACGTGGATACCAATGAAGCGGCGGTAATATTGTAAAAGAGACAAAGGCGCTTCGCTTGCAATTCACGAGCATGTATATGACAAAGTCATATCGTGCATTTTACATATGTGAATAAATTTATATATACCTATATATACATATATCAATATATATGCTTGAAAACATGGCTGCGACCGAGTAGATAGGTGAATGTCATCAGTCTGAATGTATGTGTCCGACATTGCTAAAACTAGTTTTGATTAACTATTTTATGAATCTGACAAACGTCAGTCGTTGACAACAATATTTAAATCGTATAATCGACAAATCTGATCATAGTGATCTCTAAAAAAAAATCTGAAAAACGTTTGATCCTAAGGGACAACCTCAAAACCTTCCGCTGTTTTCGAGCTCAAAAAACTGCTGGACTGAAAGAACATACATTTTATTGAAAAAAATAATTTTGTCCAATCGAAAGAGCTCATTAAGACTTAGAACTGATTACAGTTTGAGGTAAATTGGCAAGTGGTTTATGAGTTATACGAAAAAAACCACAAAAAAAATTTTTTTTTTACTTTTTGTTTTTTGTATAACTCGTAATTTACTCGATCGGTCGACTTCAAAATCTTATAAGTTCTAAGTCTTCCAATAAATCGGTTGATTCGTTCCAAAATGCCCCCCCCCCTCTCCCTCTATACACACACATACGCGCGAACGTCGAGATGGTGAAGCGAATGGTGAGAAGAGCTTCCTAGGACTTTAAGATTTGAGATCTGATGAAAACTCGATTTTCAAAAATCAGACCGAAACTAGTAGATTACTTTTTTTATTGAAAATTTTCACAGCGGGAAGTTTAAAATTTATATAAATAACAAATATTCTCGTGTTTAAATGTGTATGTCAATATTTTTACTAACTGAAAAAAATTAATTTGGCATAAAAGTAAATAACAACTTCAAATGCTCGTAATCAATAAATTATTTCGAATTTTTTTTCTAATGGTCGCTACTTTATGCATTATTATAACCAAGTAAACCTTTTGAACATTTTATTAATTGATTAGCTACAGCTAATGAGTAAAGGATTAAGTCTATTAATTATTAATTTTGGATTACTCCGCGTTCACCCATAATCGAACGTACAAAAAGTTCTACTTGCAATATTATGATTAAATATTAAGTTTAGTAATCTCAATATGTACATAAATTAACCCAAGAAGCTGGCAAATTAGATTATTAAAATGCTATTTTTGTGATAGTAAATTTTTCATAGCATTTTACTGCAATATGTAGATGATTCATTCGACTTAAAGTAAGTTATTAAAGTGTGCAACTACCACAATTTAAACATTATCTTTTTTATTTATAGAACACAATATTTGCGTCTTTTAAAAATATTTATATTTTTTTAATAACACTCTGCAATATTTTAAAAGTCGTTAAATTATCATAGGAAAAGTTTCCACAGACTTGTTTAGCGAGAGTGTTTACTTTTTTCTTGTATGCATAAGAAAGTGTTGAACTTAAAAAGACATGATTTCACTATAAAACGTAGACAAGGGGGGTGGTAGTTGCGCGTAATAACTGTAACATATATCATGACACAAAATTTAATTAAACGCCTCCCAGCCGGTATTCACTTGGCGCTTTTAATTTATGTATGAATAACTGGCCTGTTTATCCTTCGTGTTTAGCATCAACTACACCAACTCTTCTCGTTATTCAACGCAATCACATTTTAGTATAAAAATATTATCATATACATATTTAAACCACTAACACTCTTAAAACTTTAAATTCAATTAGTCATTGTCAGAAATTTTTTTCTTTTACATCGAGAAAAAAAATGAAATAAATTATAAAAATAAAAATGTCATAATTCATTTTCGCAACATAATAAATTTAAATTACTCTGATGACATTTAAAGGCACAGGTGCGCATAACGAATACTCTGGTATCTGGAATTAATATTGTTAAATCTACAATATTCCAACTAAACGTTCGTATTGCAAAGGGAGTAGCGTAGGCTGTTGAATAAAGAGAGAATACACGGAAGGTTGAAAGAGTAGAGGAAGGAGAATCCGAAATCGAAAGAGAGTAAAATAAAGAGAGAGTGAGAGGGACGAGGCAATTTAATTAAAGGCTACGAGAGCCATGTGCTCATGCTCACTGAAACATGAAATATACGTTATGTCTAGGCGGATTAGGTGGAAAAATTCAACTTGTTGCGTTTTAAACGGACTCCACTGATGTATTGATTGACGTTAATTGTGCGGTACATCGCGACGTCATCCGATTTCATCTGCTCCCTCTGCACTATGGCTAGCCTTATTTGTATCCACGTAGCTACACATGTCGGTCTCTCTTCTCTCGGTACTGGCATATAACACCGTAATAGCGCGCCTCATTGAACATGTGTCACGTACCTGCCACCACGTATTCGACGTGCTCGCCAGGACGATACAACCAGACCAGTATATACCCATAGTACATACTCGGCTATGATTTTGTCACAAACCACACCTTAATTGAGCGTTGACGTCTCATTGTCTAGTAATTTTATTCTCTTAGTTGATTGAATTCATGTCTGAATAGATTTTTTTTTTTTTTTTTTTTCAATTTTATATTCGATTTATCTCCTGGCGCGATAAACTATATTAAGCTGAATAAATATTAATCACGTACACAATGTTCTTAACTCACTGAAATAAATTCAAAACCGCGTCTATAATTTGTTAGAAAAATATTTGGTTAGCTTCGTCAAAGTAGCAGAGTATGAAAAATTTTTTTTATCACAAACAAAAAAAACAGTTTATTTTCAAAGTTTATTTATTTTGACAAGAAAAAATGTTATGACTGAAAAGGGGTCAATATTTGCTTTCATAGATATGAGTAATATGGAAATCTAGCTCCAAAGACGTATTTAAAATGAGTTATTTTCCATGTGGACTTAAAATTTTTTCGAATAAATTAAAAAATTTAATAACAGTCATTGCATTTTTTGCAGTACATATTTCAATAAAATTTTTATTAAGATTTCTTTATACTTTGAAAATATTTTTAATAAATTTATAAAACTTTGTGCAGCAATTTAGCAAGTAAATTTTTTAATAAAATCGTTATGAATTTTTTCGTTCAATGATATTTTAAAAGTTAGACAAAAAAAAATCGAACTTTTTTCTTTGCTTATCAATTTCGTTATTAAAAAATCAACTGTTGTTTCGTATGTAGATTTAATCTACAGTAAAGTGGTGTAAAATAGGTCGGTATGTAAATTTTCCGTGTCTTCTGTACCTTGTGCAAAGTACATGAGATGGAGATGAAGTACAGCTCGCTGGTAAACCTGACCCGTGAGATGGTGGTCGGACGTCTGGTAAACTTGAGTCTACGTGAATATAATAGCTGTTTTACATTTACTTGTAGATTTACATCTACACATATTAAACACCTACACAAAATATATATTTATATATAAATATATATCTACTTATCCCCTACAACACATTTTATCACCTCGACTTAACTTTTTATTTCTACTGCTAAACCGTTAACATATCGCAACACGTGAATGGTTACGGAGGAAATATCTTTGTTATTTTCTGTCGTTTAGAGCACCCCCACACGTGACGACGTGAGATTGACAAAAGACCAAGAAACTCAGCCCATTAAACTGTAATATCGTTTTTAAATCGCTCGTTTAAAGACAAACCTTACTTTCTACCATCTACCTTCTATAAATAAACCACCCCGTATATAGCTTTTATATTCTTTTTCCCGTTGATGACTTGGCTCGATGAATCTAATAAAAGTTTTTGCTGAGTAACTTCTACGCTCTACGATACAATAGTAAAAGCTTTCTATTGTTGATAGTTTATAATAAAATTAAAATAAAAATACTTTACCCGTAAAACAGATTTATGTATTTTTTTTACGAGACAAAGATACTGACTTTTTTCGCATCTTTAAATCATTGTTCAATTCAAAGTCTTTTAGAAATTAATTGCTATTTAAAATTAATTAAATAGCAGTTGCTGCTAATCGTCGATCAAACTGACGATCACTGAAATAAAACCCAGGGTAATTTGGAATCCTATTTTTAGTGAAGAAGTATTTCCAATACCCTTCACCCAAATAGATAGCAATCTTAAAGGTAACTGGAGATCTTTAACTAAGAAGCGCGGAAATTCTCATCGAAGGTTTTTCGGACCGATTGCAGCCATATGTCTGCATCCCACATTATCACCGATCCTCAATCCTCACTCACATCTTCACACTAGACCACAGTCACAGTACACCACTTTATACTATTCTCACAGTTTCAATAGTAAGATAAGACAGCATTGCAGAGCGGCATAGTCTTGCTCTCTAGATACTGATCCTTTCTATGTATACGTAATACTTCTGGCAAAGCGTGATGCCGCAGTTTCAGAAAACCACCACTTCTCCAATTTACCTATCCGTAAAGTAAAGTGTCACGTCTACTTCCTCCTGATCAAATTGCAATTCCCACAACCCGGTGATTCTTTTCTTAACTTTTTATCTTGACAAACCAATTCAGTACAAGCTAGCTTTTGTCAAATATTTATCTGTCACTCTGTTGAGAACGTGACGTATATGAGTAGATGTGAAATTGCTGTTAAATATAAATTACATTTTAATGAAAAGGTCTTTTGTAAAAAAAATTCATTTCATACAAAGAAATTATACTATTTTTATTCGTTACTTTTTTTTTTATAAATGATATAATATTTTATATTAACTCTATATTTATTTATGCTTTTATTTATTACATTTTTTTAAAAAGCAAGTTGAATACATTGCTTTTTTATTTTAACCCCTGTACAGCTCACATTTGATCTTGTTCGCGGTTGTTTTTTAAAAACACATAAAGAAGAACAAAATAGAGTAAATAAAATTTAACGAAAAAAAAAGGCACGGAAAAATATCGTGGATGTATAAAAGGTGGCGTTTCACTGACATAGAGTACACGAGGGTGCATACTCTAGTGCACTCTCACTGGCAAATTCTCCTCCAGTGTCTCCTCGGGCAAACGAATGTTATTAAAGTTTATAAATGGATGTTAGTGCTTTGTTATTTATTTATTTTTTTATGTTTTGTGCCTGCCTCTATAACTCGAACCAATACTTCGATGTCAGTTAATAAAATTACGACTTTCGGGAAAAAGCCACAAGAATTATTCACAGCCATAAATTTAAATAAATAAATTATTACTTCAAATAAAGACAAATAACAAAGTAATAAGGTAGTGTTTTAATAAATAGCAGATAATAGACTATGAATAAATAAATATTTATAAATGAGTATTAATGACTCATGAATTATTGATTTAATAATGTTAAAAAGTTAGCTTCGTAATTCGATAGGGCTTTTATTCGGGTTCTAGTGTGTCGACAAATATGCTTTAAATGAGATTTATAATTCTAAATGTATGATATTTTAATCAAGTTGAAATGAATCAGTGCTGAAAATGATATTAAATCTCTGTATTAGTAGTAGTAGTAGTAAATAGAAATCGGTGAAACGAAGAGGCAAGCTTCTGGATGGATAAAATCCATGACGTTTTGCCGCAGATCTACCAACAACAACGCTGAAACAATAGTGCATTCGTAACTTACGTATAAATTGAATAACGGTTGTGCTTGAATAATACAGATATGTAAATGCCGCCCGGCGCGCTTGGCTTGGAAACATGGCAGACGCAGATTGTCGGCGAGGCTGGAGTAGTAGTAGTAGTAGTAGTAGTAGTAGTAGTGGTGGTGGTGGTGGTGGTGGTGGTGATAGTGGAGGAAAAGCTACACTGAAAGAGTCGGGGGTTGAGTGAATGAGTGTAAAAGCTGAGGGAATCAGACAGACTAAGTGTACTAACGTCGTCAGGATCATTTAGATTTCATTCATATTTACTACTGTGCCTTTTTTTTTATTTTATTTTTAGTATCATTAAAAATTCAGAGATTTTTATCTTGCTGTATAATTTTCATATTTGCTATTTATTACACGCTTCAAATGCGAAGCATCTAGGTGTACTTTATTGATGCACAGTCGCCGTATTGCAAAATACTCACATAAAATCATTTCAATAACTTAAAGTATATGTTGATTTTGTAGTACACGGAAAAAAGAATACTTGAAAAATTACAGCTTTTCGAGCTCGAATTTATAAAAATTGCAGTTAATACCATAATTTTCACAATATCTATTAATAATTACACTATGAAATGCAATTTTAATATTTTTGAGTTCGAAAATATTGTTTTTACTGAGACTGAAAATTTTTAAGTATTCTTTTTTCCGTATAGAAGTTTTTGAAAACTTGAGCAATTTATCTGATGGGTGATTTTTCGGGTTTCCCAAATATTTTCTTTTCTTTTTTTTTATATAGTAAAGAAGTAATTAGATAATAATTACACATTTCTCACAAAAATGCATTCCTTGATTCAAGAATTTATTTTTTTGACTCAAATAAATTTAGACAAAAAATAATTTTTTTTCTGCTAAAGTACACCTGAATCTACGTACCTATAATAAATCTAGCTAATTTTTACTCATGATCTTACTCTTATCTCTATGAAGTAAGAATTTCGATAAAATAGAATAATAAATTTTCAATCGGTGAAAAAGTAATAAATTATGTTGGCATAAATTGTTTATCGAATGTTTTATCTGTTGCACGTTATTTTGAAATTATACGGATGATCGAGCGCTAGAAAAAGTGCGATCCGCACGCATGGCAAGTCAATGACTCGATACAACCAATTATCGTTTTTTATATCGCACCATGTGGTTTTTGGTTATAGTAACGTGTAGAGTAGAGCGTAGGACGATGCCGTTGGACAAAATGTATGTGGGATGTAATAGGTATAGAGTATAGGGTATAGGGTAAAAGGTATAACTTATACGATAAGCGTATATCGTGTACGATGTCTTCTACGCTAGCCTGCTCTTTATGCAAATTGGAGTGCCAAGGTAATGTCGCCTCAAGTGGAATTCGGTAAGAAAATTCGATATCGGCGAGAACCAGATGCGAAAGCAAACTCACAACCAACCAACGAACCAACCAACCGCGTTATATCCGTATAAGAAGAAGATATTATTGAGAAGATGTTGTTTTTTACATCACTTCGTTAACGATGACAAGTCGTAATCTTTAGGTTTTTGCATTTTAGTATTCTTGCTTGGTAGATGGACGATTTTCTCCGAGGATCTTCGAGAGCTTAATCCGCAGTTAGTATTACTTGCGACGTGCTTTGCCTCGTTGATTCTCACTCTCTTACTTCATACTTTTATTCTTTTCTGCGTGTTCTATTTCCCTTTTTTTCTTGGCTAAACCAATTTTCGGTGACTTAGTTAGCTATTTTCTTACGGTCAAAAGCCACACAATTATTTTTTAACCTTCATTTCATTTCGTAACTTCTTTTTTAAGTTACTATTTTTTTTTCTCATTCTTTAACTGTAATTACAATAATTACATTTAATTATTTAATCACCAAATTTTATTGGTTGAAGATACGAACAACAATTTTATGCAAGATAGTTATTGAAAATTTTTTTAGAAAAATTTTTCGAGTCATCATCATTTTATATCGCGTGATCATAGAAATATTTTTATATTTTTTTTTTTTTACGGTTAAGAGATGCCAGATTTCCTAAATTTCATACATTTTATGTACTCAAGTATATACATATATATATAATGAAAATGTAAGTGTAAGCAGGAGGTCTGAAAGTAAATTGGTAAAGGAACTGCGCGTCAGATCCTCCACCTCAACACCACCTCTTATACATTTGTCGGTTTTTTCTTACTTTTTCGGCTCCTCGCGATTTTCTCTGTGTGTATATAGAATACTCTCTCGAGCTCGTTGACCCATATCTCCAACAAGACTATCTCCCTGTAGAGTCGTTTGAATAATTTTTTTTACTGAAAAATAACGTTTGCTAGTATAAAGAGCTTCACTGCTACGATAATGTTATTCTCTGCAGTATACTTTGCATCATGAAAACATGCTTTACGAGTTTTAGACTAAAGATTGAGAAACTACTACTCTTTTAATTATTCGCTTACCGTCTTTTCCTTTGAAATTTTATATTCTTTTTCTAAAATATATAAATATATATCTTTTTTAATCACTGAAAAAATATTTCATCTCAAAATAATAATGAAGAAACTATCCGACAATATTTAAAAGCTGTCTTTTGTATGACCTAAATTTTTTTTCGAGTTTTTTTTTGAGATAAAATAAATTCAAGCATTATTTTATCCAATAATTTCCACAGTAGTACTTTTTCAAGCTCTTTTGTAACGTGGAAAAAAAAATTTTAAAAGAAAAAAATTATGGGACAAACTGCTTGAGCGATGTGTTCATTAAAATCTACTCGTGGATTATTCTCTGAAGAACTGAGCAGCAGACTCGATGCAAACTAAAAGTTTTTTAATCCCCAATGGTGAACTTAAAGTCGATGAAGGTGTCTCAGGATTAGACTGGTTTAAAAAAAATTTATTTTTCAAAATCAGACCAACTTTTATCTCATGACTGATTTATATCTTAAACGCAAATTACATAGATCTTCATCTCATTGTTCTTATCTTTGTATTTTATAGTATTTAAAAGTATTTTTATAAACTTTTACTTAAAATGTCATAATGTCATAACTTTTATGCTTAAAGTCACACGGCAGATACGGGCAATGCTTCAGCATTTTTTTTTGTTCTATAGAGTTTGCGAAGAATTTTTAGAATAAATTCTTGCAGACTTTTTTTAAACAATAAAATTGATAAACTGAAAACCGATTGAAGTAAGAAGTACAGAAATAACTTTTCGAGATTTTCAATACTTTTTTGATTGTGTCATTTGTTTTATTTACTACTTTCCGAAAAATTTTCTACTCTCCAGATACTTCTTATTCTTCATTGCTTTATATTCTTTTCAGAAGAAAGCTATGAACAGTTATATTGAACATTCGAAAAGAAAACGTGAGTAAGTCACTAAGAGTTGGATAAACTTTGTCTTTTCTATATCCGCCAATCGATGCCAAAATGGGATTTCATATAATATCTCAATTATTGCAAAATATATGATAATGTACATATCTGATAATAGGGCTTATATCGTTTGCGCATTTCATTCCAGTTAATAATCAATACATATAACCATAAAAATTTTAGTAGGCTGTAAAATATTTGCGGAGTGAATGCGGAGCGGATGTCTGTTTATTTATTTAATTCCCTCGGAGTAAAATTTACTCCAAAGGGAAGTTTATTTAAATACTAAAACTCCGAATCAAAGTGAATGCAAATTTAAATAAAATACAGATCACTCCGAAATCGCTCCCGATTTTTTACACTGTAACATTCATCGAATTTTTATCAACTTCTCTGTGATAAACTCAAATAAATTCCTGATAGTAAAAATTTTTACTCCTTTTTTTAAATCTACGGCATTTAATTCCAATTCTCTTCGGTGTTTTAAAAATACTTCGTCACAATTTAATTTTACTACACATATGTAACTTTTTTTGTTTTTTTTTTTTTATATATAAAAACAGCTTTACCTTATGTTTTAATGAAAATCCACATTTTATTTCTTCATTAAAAAATTTTTTTTTCATTTAATTTAAGTTGTGAGTTTCGTTAGTAATTAACAGTAACCGTCAGATTATTTTTTTCACTCAGCGGAAACAACCATTAAAAAAAATGAATAATAATAACAAAAAAAAAAATAGAAGGATAAAAAAAAAAGTAGCATGAAGCTAGATGAAAATGATTAATTCCCCGACGCTTAAGCGAAAACGGTCGTATACATTTCAGCAACGAGGCTCAATTCTCTTTTCACTTCGGTCCTAACCGCGGTCTAGGCCATTTGCGGTCGCTTTTTTTTTTGTGTTTTTTTTTAGGCATTTGTATGCCGCGGCTTCTAATGGATTATTTTTCCACCGAAGATGATGCTCGAAAGTTATTAATAACGCGCTCCAGGTGCGAGGGAGTGACTGTGTCGATTAAACTCGCGCCTCTGGTTGGTGATGTACTATAACCCCTTTCTACTTAAGCTTTTATACATCCTCCGGCCTGTATATGCGGGCGTGCTTTTATCGTTCCGTTTCTCTTTTACTCTCTGACCTCCCATTCTCCTGTACACAAGCACACTCTCTTTCCGTCGTTTTTTTATACTCGTCATTCTAATTCGAAAACCATTATATCACTACACTCTACACTTCTCACACAACCGTATAATTGTTCGTGCAATAAATATATCGTTTTTGTTTTTTATTTTTTATATTTTATTCGATAAATTACTTTTTTATTGATTCAAATATAATCGAAAAAATGCAGTTTTTTAACACATCCATACACACTACGTGTTGATTTAAAAAAAAAACAATCTACATCTCTGTTAAAATCATTGGGAATAAATTAATACAAACTTTTGTGTATCAAGTACTTGAAATGAATCTTCAAAGAGCTGATCAAATTAATTGTTATTAATTAACTTACTAAATTAAATTTATATAAACTTCTCAAACAACTAAAGAACGAATGGAGTGAGTTTCCAATTATTGTAACATCCACTGGAGTGTACAATTACCAATAAATATATAATTGAAATCCATGTAATTTAATATTAAATGAAGTTACGTTTGATCTATCAGGGACCAAAGTAATGAAATTTAATCTTGTATATATATACGTACAGTATACAGTAAAATTGTTAATGGAAAATCCTCGCTGTCAAGTTGGAAAATAAAACATATCTGACATTACGAGATGAAAGTAGTAAGTTTTTGATTAAGGACACGTCGATAATAAGTGTGAGGACTGTTGTAACCTCACGATAATCTTAAGGAAATAAAAAATAAGTAAGTAAAGGAAATAAAATAAAACGAAAGCAGTGAAACACTCAGATGAAGTTCTGAGTTAATTTTTCCTCTGACTCAGCGACGAAATCGGGTGATGTGTTTGATCTCTCTTAGGTTTTGAGGGTGCCTCGATCGATCCGAATAGCTTCCGACGTCAGATACTTTAATCTTTTTCCTTCTTCTTCTTCTTCTTCCTCGTCCTCTTTCTTCCTTTCATTTTTTTCTTCTCTCCTTGCCATTTTTCTTCGCTTCCTTTTCTCTCATCCTACCGGGCAATCTCTTACACCGCCGCAGTATAAGTTTCAGAACATTTCTGTTTGCAAGTCTTTACGTTGACCAAGTTGAAGTTGAAACGAGTCGAGTTCGAATTATAAAAAACTTGGCGGTGGTTTGAGAACGCAGTATCTGAAGTCTGTGCAATTCAAGAACGTAATTTTCTTTTCTTGAAAAGAAAAAAATAAGTAAAATAAAATAAAATAAAATAAAATAAACTTTTAATTTAAACGTCATGATGAATGACGTTAATGACGATAAGTGTTGCTTTTTTTTCCATGAAAGCTTTTAAGTGAGCTAAAAGTTCCTCAGAAAAGCTACGTTTTTAATGAGCTTGCTATACGAAAATGTGAAAGATAAAAAATGAAAAAGCGAGTTGGATATTCTCTTGGAAATTTTTTTTTCATTCTTCACATTTTTATTTTATCTTTACCATTATTATTGTACTCGTTTATTTTTTTCGTTGGTCTTTCTATCTTTCATGATGTCGTTTTCATTTTACTTTATTTAAAACATTTTTATTTTCATGCATTCGTAGACGGCAACGCCAGAATTAAGCTATCCTCGTCTCTCCTTTGTCTCGCGTATTCAGCTGGCTAAAATGCAAAAGCTCATCTCCAAGCCCGAGCCCAGTTAGCTCGACGATGACGCTTACACCGCTCTCCTCCTCTTTTTCCGTGGTTTCTTTTACTCAGAATAATAAGCTGTGCTGATGTTTGTTCACTTCTTAAACGATGAGAGCTTGCGATTCCACGAGTGCTTTCCCGGCTCGTTGAGAGTCATTGTCCCACAACCGTTGTCAATTTTTCCACCACCAAGTCGCAACTCGGGCTTTTCTCAATTTAACGTTTCTTTTGTACGCACCCTTCTTAGACTGACTCTCTTACTTATTCTTCTTAATATAAAGTATATGTATATAACGCACACAGCCTTTTATATCAAATATATTCTGTATATAATACATATTGTGCGATAAAGACGAGGAAATATAATTTAGAGCGTCTTGAGATGAAAGTCGCGGTAGCGGTGCACGTCAGTTGCTTTTAGCGACCGGAACATTGTATTTGAGGGTTGCTGTGTCTCTTGGGAAACCTTAGTAGCGTTTGATATGCCCACTAAATTATACAACTGGAGCTCTCGAAATAATGTGTGTATATGTGTGGCGTGCTGTGTATATCTAGCTGCCTCGTCAAACGTTCTTCATCAAATATTTATTTACGTTCCGGGTATATTTTTCAAGCAGATAAATTTATTGGATATTTTATAAATGAATAAATATTTGAACGAGCATCATTAATTTGATTGTCAATTATTGCATTTCCCTTTGGCTTGGTTTTAGTTTTATACCTCCGTATTAAACTTTGAACACAGGCAACATCAAGTAATTAAATTTACGTTAAATAAATAACAAACATTTTTTTTTATTCTTCATTTCCTATAAAAACTATTGATCGTCTAAAGGTTAAAACGAGTATTATTTAAATAATATCTAAATAATTGAGTAATAAATTTCGAAAATCGCCAGCTAATCCATAAAGGGACTACCGACAGAGTTTTAGCCAGCTTAGTTCTCAGTTCCTGTCTCAATATCCTCGCGGATATTGGATACAGAGTACCAACGGGGCCACTATAAATTAATGCAAATCTCTTCCTAAATGTAAATCTCCCCTCGGAGCAAAACAATAGCGGCTCGTAGTCTTGTTACACTACTCCTACGTCTACTCTTACTCCTTTTCCTACTTCTACTTCTTCTTCTACTTCTACCTCTACTTCTATATCTATATCTACATGCATATCTATTATATATTTACTGTTACTCATACTCCAACTCCCATCACATGCATTGTCAGTTCTCCAGATCCTTCCAGTCGACTGTTCACTACCACTTGAGACCAGCAACAACAATTATACATATAAACTAAATTGTGATAGTCGATCAAACTATCATACAGTTTCCACTTTATAGTTATTCAAGAGTCCTTCAAAGTAGACACTATCTACGTCAAACACTTAGTCGAGAGCCCAACATTTGATGACGTAGATTAATGCAACTTTATAGACTAAACTTAGTATATATTCAGTAACTGTAAATAACCGAAGTCTATCTAAATTTCTAATAAATTTAAAACAGCGTGAATATCTATATTACATCTACATCTCTAAATAAATAATAGTTTTAGTTATGCAAATAACGATCCAAGACAATGCCAAATATACAATATAGACTCAAAGATTGACCGTTGACAAAATAAATAAATGTAAATCCAGAATACTAAATGTAAATCTCTCGTTCAGTTATGCAGGGTACAGCATATAAGTGCCAAGCAGCGGCCGAATGTTCGTACTATTTTCCCCTTTACCCCCATCAACACTGGAGCGGAGTAATCTCATAAATTTATATTAAGCTGATACTACATCTATCCTTTTCTATCTTACATTAGCTGGCAAGTAATTCTACTCCTGCTACTGCTATATTACTCTTATACGTCTATTTTCAACCCCCGTTGTATAGGATGTCCTTCCCCTAGGTATTAATGCTATTTTAAGTGCCCGCTCGCCTTCTCAATCCCCAGTAATTACTTGTTAGTAAGTTGCCTATACAAAAGAACCTTTTTTGTTTATTTTCTGATGATTATAACTTATAATGATTGTGATAACGATGAAAACTTGGACAAAAACTCGGAAAAAATCATTTTATAGAGCAATTATTTTTTCAAGAGAATATACGCTCTGTCTATTATTTATTTTCTTCAATCCCTCGACGTTTAGGCATTTAATTTTTCAGCGTTTAATCAGTTTTTAAATCACTACACTTATAAATCCCGTTTTTATTTTATTTTTAAAATTATTTATTCATTTTCATTTGAGCGCGTACATTATTTGAACAAAAAAAGAAACAATTATTTTTAATTTCCTTTTTAATTATGCTTTCCATGGTTGAATTTTCAAGCTTTCATTTTCATGAATAGGATCTAAATTAAATACTTTTTAATCTGTACATGTAATTTAAATTTTATGCGGCATACATATATATATATATTAGGGTGGCGCAAAAAAACCGACTATTTTTTTTTTTTCGATCTCGCATGAAAATTTGTTGGTTTACGATGTTGTAAGAAATCTCTCCAAAAATTAGCTCGATAAAAAATTTTCAAGAGGTCACTCACGAATTTTGAAAATATCAAAAATGATCGAAATTCGACGTTTTAATTTCAAATTTTTTTCTTTCTCATGGCAGCAATAGTTTATATTTGTGAAATCATGACTACGCTGAAAATTTAAGCCCAAAATTTAAATTTTTAAACCTCGCTCAAGAATTTTGAATGTTTTCGAGTGCTGTCTTTTGAACGTTTTTGAGCGACCCTTAAATATTAATAATAAAGCTTCTCGATTTTTTCACCATCAATTGGCATCACAGTGAACAAAAATATAACCCGAGAAATAGAAATAATAAGTTATTTACATACTCTTTTATGTTTTAATTTAATTTGTAGGTTTTTTTACTTATTCAAAACTTAAAAAATTTTATTGTTCAAGACTGTCCTGTATATTTTTGGTTATGCAAAAGTTATATTTTCCTGAAATGAAAATAATTGAGTCATAAAAAAATACAACAACTAATTCAAACTATTAGTTACGAATTATCAATTAATATTCAAAATTCTTGAGCGCCATTTAAATATCAAAATTTTGGGCTTAAATTTTCAGCGTAGTCATGATTTCACAAATATAAACTATTGCTGCCACGAGAAAGAAAAAATTTAGATATTAAAAATTCGAATTTCAATCATTTCTGATTTTTTCAAAATTCGTGAGCGACCTCTTGAAAAATTTTTATCGAGCTAATTTTTGGAGAGGCTTCTTAAAACATCGTTAACTAACAAATTTTCATGAGAGATCGAAAAAAAAAAAATAGTCGGTTTTTTTGCGCCACCCTAATATATATGTATATAATAAAAATAGCCTCAAGTAATCTTCTTCATTTTACTTTACATTTCAAATTCAATGAATATACTTAATTTATCGGAAAAGAAATTAGAAAAATTTAATATACATTTTTTATCGAAAAAAAAATATTCCTTTATCTGCGTTTTGATTTCATACAGAATGAATACTCTCATTATTACTTATTAATTAAACCTGTGGACTTAATTTCAATAAATCCATGCAGTAATTAAAAAATTTCAATCCGGTGCTCGGTAAATTTATTTTTATTGTTTTAAAACAATACATTTTTTGATCGCGTACATAGTAATGGAATTATAAATGTAAATAGTAAACTGAATCAACAATAACTCATCACATCACCATTATATAAACAAAAATATATATTTATTATTCTATTTGCAAATAATATTCGATTTAAAAAATATTGCACCTCTTGTGACACAAAAATAAACTTCGTAATTAATTTTATTGATTGTGTAAATAATTTAAGTACACAAATATCACCAAATTTATTTAATCACAAGCTTTACATTTGTGACGAATATTTGTGTTTGTAATTTTGTATACTTCAACAATTTAAATATTTTGATAATAATTATTCTGTGACCTTTAAAATTTTACATTAACATCCAAAATTTTAAACAAATAATTGCATTAGCCTATTTAATGTTTATTAATATGCTGCCAAACTTATGCCATTTGAATAAATCTACATATTTAAATATAATGAAGTAGAGTTTGATATTTCATCAATACGAAGGTCTCATTTTAATAAACACAAATTTGTTTGCTGAAATGTTAATTAAAATTATCATTATTCATCATAATTGTAACGAATATATATTTCATTAGTATCATGATAGAATTACACAGAAAACAAAATATAGGTAATTATATAAAATATATTTTAATAAGTTAATGCAATAAACAGTATCATATTGTATTTCCGATAAATATATTTTTATATCATAATAGAATCATGTTTCGCGCGCAAATAAGCGTCCGTCGCTTTTTGTATGTTTATTTTAATGTGTATTGTTGTGCATATTGTGTATATTTTTATGCTATCTTAAGTCTTTAGCCAATCGGGTATTCGGAAAAAGGCTTCACATGCATTTAATGCTTTTTACTCAAAGATATACTTATTTGATCACATTTTATTCGAGTAGATGAAAACGAACGGAGCAGAGCTTATTTTTTTTTGCTTTCAAATTTTTTCTCTAAATTTCATATCATATTTTTCCTCGTTCATTTTTATTTTTCGACTACACTATTTTATTTTATTTTCAAAGAAAAAAAAACGTTCAATAAAATAAAAAGAGACGTTGAAAGAAGTTAAGCCTCTCGTTGGACGCTGGCAGGAGACGGGCACGATATCCGTGTGCCAAAGACACGACAGCGGGCTTATACGAGAGCTACTGCCACTGCTGGACTGTGGTACCATCACTGGCGCTTTATTCGTCTGCGGGTATGTGTCTGCTGGAGCTTTTCTCCGAATGTTCAAAGGTCTCTCATTCATTCTCTTTCTTTCACAATTTCGTTCTCGTTTACAAAAAGACAATGAAACCTTATTCTACTCCCCGATCGATTTTATCATATATGTTTTCAAAATTATCGTGACAACCGACGTTTTTTAGTTTTTTCAAAATATATCCACGTTCACCGCTAAACTCTACGTTTACTGTAAGATCGAACCTGCTCTCGTTTCCGGATTATTTTTATCCGCGAGGAAATACGTTATCGTGTTTTCTATTTCTTTGTTGTTATCTTTTGACTTACCTGATCGACTCGCTCACTCAGATTCTTCGTCGTTTATTTTATCCTGTTTGCTATTTTTTTTATTTCTGCATTGTTGCTATCTCTTTTAAGTCTGACAGCATTGTTTATTCTAGAGCCAATGGCACTGAGTTGAAACGTAAATAAGGAACTGGAGAGAGCAGTACATGTTTCTTTTCATGGATGCTCGAGCTTTTGTTTCGTAAAATGAACTACGTGAATGTTTTTCAAATTTTTTTCCATCAATTGCTTTAATGAACGAAAAATAAAACCAATCGCTCATAAGTTTATTTTCTTTGTTCCAAGTATTCATTCAATAAATATTAAGATTTCTAATGAAAAAACAAATTATATTTAATTATAATTTGATTTTACTCTTAAAATAAATTTTTTGAATTTATTTTACCCGAATTTCGTAAATGTCTATCGACAAATTTGTTTATAATTTCCTATAAAAGTATCACTGTATAAACGGGCAATAATCGACATACATATTTTGTAATACTCAAGTAATAAAGTTTATTCGAACAACAAAAGGTTAACTCTAGGATTTTCGTAGATATGAGAATATTTATGACAAGTGTTGACTCTTGGGATATACGAGGACATTTTTATAAATGGAACAGATACAGCTTTGGCTTGAAGAGTTAAGATTTCCCCCCGGCCTTTCTTCCAACTCGTCTATACTTACTGATGCTGTATTTCTCGGCTTCTTCTTCTCGTCTTTGGTTTTATTCATCTATATGTTACCTTCTTTCGTACTTTTTCCACGGCTTATCTGTTGACCTCCGCACAATCCTATGATCCAGAACTTTTAAAGAATTTATAAAGCTGAAAATTCATGCAAAGAAAAACTTTTTCAATGTTATTATTCAGTTAATATACCCAACCACTGTCTAGATTAAGTATTAAAATTCTTCAATCTCCGCATATTTTTATTGTAATTTAGTTATTATCATAAAAATATTTAAAATAATTAACAAGCATTGTCAGGCTAGAGAATAATAGATCTGACATTGTACTGAAATTATTTTCCGTCCACCCAAAGTTGAGTGCTCGGTTATTAAATATTGTTTTAACTCAAATAAAACTAAAACTAATTTAATTAATTCTTTCAAAAATTTAACTAATTTTGATTTAATTATTTTACTATTTGTTTTGCAAATGAAATTCATCTAAAAAATTTATGACTATAAAAAAAAAAAAAAAAAAAAATTAATAGAGCTATTACAGGATTAAAATCACGAGAAAGAATTTTTTAAGATTAAAGCAAGTAGTGGTACAAGTTATTAGTCAGTCTTAATGACTCCGAGTACCAATAAAAATTATTACGCTCTATTAATTACTATTTTTTTTTTTTCAGCATAAATTTATAATTTTAATTAAATCTTTGTTTCAAGTAAACTAAGGATCAGAGAAATAAAAAACAATTATTAATGTATCTTTGTACAACATTTTTATTATCTTAGTTTTTATTTTGACACTGGTTATTTTACGAAAGATAATATCTAACCTCTTTATTGTTTATTATCATTTTACTTATTTATCTTAAATTATTATTTTTATATTTTAATTTATTTTTTTATAATTTCATTTAGTTTTATCTCTTTAATCAATCTCATGAGTCTCTGAAATTACACAAGAAGCTTCCTTTCTCTATATATTATACTCTTGGATTCTGCGCACCGTTTAAATGGCCGAGTTTTGTTCGAGGCACACTGCGAAAATTTCATCCTCTTTTTTTTTTACCCGAGTAATGAGTTTTTTCGTTCCTCGATTTTGTACACTGGCAATTTTTTTATATTTATTTTTCTCATCATTATTACTATTATTATTATTTTCTTTCACCTTGAATCTCACGCTTCACGTCGGCTAATTTGCCTGTCGCGTACTAGAGCGACATTGTCGCATCTTACCGTCTCTCACACTTCTTTTTTTTATTATTATTATTATCATTACGTTTATCTCGCTCTACCTATCTCTTTCATCGGATTTTTCTTTTCTTTTCATCCTAATTTTATAATTTATCATCTCAAACACGATAAATTAAATCCCGTCACAAGAAGTATCTCGTATTTATTTATTTATTATTTTTCTTTTATTATTTCTGTTTATTGTCACTGTTGTTGTTTAATTGGATATCAATTATCCGGAATGTCGGTACGCAAATAATCGCAATTATTTAATCGTCCTCTCATTAATTAATTATCATTAGCTTACATTTCATCACTTGATCACGTGATTATCATACGATAATTCTAAAGGTACAAACACTATTCTACAACTCGTTATTTATCGTTCAACATCGAAAAACAAACAATTACAACAACAAAATATTAATAAATAAAAAATTCACAAGACACACTATCTTATCTCCCAGTCCTTTATATAAAATTAATGCGGAAACTTTCCTCTTCATTTCTCTCATGACATAAACTTCTGTACAGTTTGTTGTTGTTCGTGTTGTTCTTGTAGTTGTTGTTCCTGTCATGGACCTTGGTCCTGTTCTTTTAGATTCTGCCTCTAATTCAAAGTTTCACTGTCCAAGTAAGAGAGTGAAGTAGTTGTCTTATGGGTTGTCGTCGTCCAAGTACTGAGTAAGTGAGTGAGTGAGTGAGCAAGAAAATAGAGGATGGTGTTATTGTTCACCAAAGTTCTGTCGTAGGCGTCAGAGTGTGTACTTCAATGTTTTCGTGTCTATGATACCTGTCTCTTCGGCGTATCGTGGCTCGTCTTGAGAGAACGACCGTCAGTGCAGCTGCTGCCCCAATGACAGCACCAATCAACACCAGCATTCCGGGATGTGTTGCGATGCCAGTCACCGGTTTCTCATCTGCATCTGCCCCGCGGCTATTCAATTCTTCGGCGATTGTATTAGCAATATCATGAGCAAATCCTAAATTTTGAGCGTCTTTTATCAATTTTCTTCCTACCGTCAGTGTTACCGAATGTTCCGTACTATAAATTCCATCGGTTACTTGTTTATTTATATTTTCAGAGTGACTCTTTAGAACGGAAATTTTTTCGACCTCTCGTTCCACTGAATTCACTCGGTTGTCCAGAATTTCTTTAGATCTCTCGCGTTCATTACCAATAAGTTCTTGTTCACTTGCTTTTCGATTACCCGCTCGGTTAGCTTTCTTTGCTTTGTCCTCAAGACGAATTCTCTCATTAACCACAATCGGCTGGTTTTTTTTCTTTGGCTTGAAAATTTGCTTACCATTGTTATTATTAATGATAACATTTTTACTATTATTACTTTTATACTTATCGTTATTATTATTCTTATTATTACTGTTATTATAATAGTTATTACTATTATTATCATTATTTTTATAATTATTCTTATTATTATTAGTTTTATCATTATCGTTATTGTTATTACTATTAATGGTACTAGAATAGATCTTATCATTATTAATATTATTAACGGCTTTACTATTATTAATATCAAGTCCGTTGGTCGGGTAAGAAGTCGTGTAAATTCCGTTGAATTTAGTGTCGTTTAATTTGACCGTTGATGCGGTAGCATCCTCATAAAGTTTGGTAGATGGAATTTCATCAAGCACGCTGGTATTTTCGAGCGTCGATTCAGTACGACTGATATTACTCGGGCTGGAAGACGCATTTGTTGGCACTGTGAGTAGTTGGAGTAGTTCTGGGTATTTCTCAATCCTAAAGCTCCGATATGAGATATCGCTAGTTGTGTCCGCAGTTGTGGTCACGGGTAATGCAATTGTTGTAGTTGTGGGTGGTGGTGGCAATTCGACCAACAGTAGATTTGCAAAATTACCGTCTGAATAGTTACTGCATCTTGCTGACGGCGCTATCTCTCCGTGCTGTCGTATCCACTCGCCAAGCCACAGTAAATCTGCCGTACACTTCCAATCATTGTCCGCTAATCCGAGAGTATTTAATTGCGGGAATAGATAAATAAGATCCGATCTCAGTGTGGTGATGTTGGTGTTGATGAGATTTAACAGCATTAAACTTTTGCATGCGGACAATGCGGCATTGTCTGTTAAAAGCTGAGCTGCTAAAGCTGGGCTATGTGACACGTCGAGAGTAACGAGCATCTCGGGTGTAGGAACCGGAAATGCCATGTCACCGTGCTCCTCATTCTCCCACTCAAGTGAAGTCAAACCTGACATGCGTAGCTCGCTTAAACGTGCTGGACCGGCAAGTGTGTTTGCCGGAAGCTGCTTGATGGGATTGTTAGATATGTCAAGTTTTGTGAGAAATAACAGCTGGTTCAGTGCACCCTCATCGATTGTCACAATACTGTTGTCATTTATCAAAAGACACTGGAGATTGTCTATACCCTGGAGGTCTTCGCTGGTCAATGTTTTGATACCGTTACCACGTAGATTTAGTATCATCAAACTGGTTGGTAAACTTCGTGGCACTATTTCCAATTTATTTCCTGACAAATCTAACTTCTCCAGTGTCTCTAAACGACCTAGTGAGTCTTCCTCGATTTCGAATAATAAATTATCTGACAAGTCCAACATTTTAAGCAATGGATAACCATCGAAATCACCGTCGCGTATACACGTGAGTTTGTTACCAGCTAAACGTAATGCTCTTACTGATCGAGTAAGTGTTGCTGGTACACGTACTAGTCCAGTACGCGATGCATCAACGGTCTCTAAACGTCCAGTTCCTAATAGCAGTGAGACATCACGTTCCATTAATGGATTTTCTGCCAATCTCAGAACCGACAAACCTGGTAGAGGTTCAAGTACTCCGGATGCAGCTTTTGTAAGTCCATTTCGTGATACATCAAGCTCACGTAGTCGTCCAAGCGCTTCGAACCATCGTGCACCCAAAATTTTTAATTGATTCCCACTCAAATTTAATGTCTGGAGTGAAGCTAAATGCGTCAGTGTGTCATCTGGTAGTAATATCAATCTGTTGTCCGATATATCGAGATACTCAAGTGCAGCTAGACCCACAAAAGCACGTTCATCCACTCCCTCAATTTCATTGTCCCGTAAACTTAAACGCACTAGACCAGTAAGCGTCCTAAAAGCTTCACTCGGCAATTCACTCAATCGATTACTCGCTAAGTCTAGCACTCTCAATTCACTTTTATTTCCTATAACCACATCACTCAGATCGACAATATTATTACCGGAAATGTTTAATACCGTAAGTCTCGTATTCAATTCCCATGTTATGTTTACAGGAAATGAACTATTCGTAATAGCAAGTTCATAAAAACGCGTTAATGAAGAATTATCTAATTCATCAAGCATACTTGTTATTTGGTACTCATCAGCTCCAGAAATCGCTAATTTCTGTATATCACGCGGCAATGTCTCAATTAACGGGACACCCTCATAACACTCGACCTCTAGGGCCATATCAGTAGTAGTAGTAGTAGTAGTAGCACTGGTAGTGTTTCTCAATACTCCGTGACACTCACAGCTAGGCAGACTTAGTACCATCAGCCTATCTAAGCACTCGATCTGATCGAAGACCCCTGAGGTGTTTCGCCATTCTGCTGATATTGTTCCTGTAGCTGTAGCTGTTGTTGTTGATACCAATGCTTTTGACGTTGTTGCAGCTGTATTATTGTTTAAAAGAGGACACTCGCCGGGTCCTGTGCAAGCAGAAATGCTCGCCGTAAAGGCGAACACAAGTGTCAATAGCCACATAGTTACGGACACCAGCATGCCCTTGGTATCCTTCACGTTCCACTGTTACCGCGTGTATGAACTCTTCTGGTATCAACCTTGATCCGTTTTATCCAAGCACTCGACATCATTACCGATCTACACCACGTCCACGCGAACATACGCACCTCCGCTCGTACGGAATTAAATACAATGTCGAAAATTCAATGCAGTATCTGGAACCGGTTAGTCCTCGTACGGAGTATAAAACCCGACTAAAGTAATAGATTAACTAACTCTAGTAGTTACTGCGGCGAAGGAGTCGCTCTCTCAACTGACTTGGCTAGACTGTGTGCTGCCAGCTACACCCCTACTACCACGGTGGGGTATTTTCTTCCCCTATCTTCTAGCCTCCCTTGCCGCCCACCACCAATACCACTATTCGCATCAGCCTCAGTACCAGCAGCAACGGCCACCAGCCGTCGCTTTTACTCTCGAACTCGACAAGGGTGTGTGCGCACGCGTATACTCCTACATCATCATATCATACAGAGACTCAACAGAGTTACAAGTTTTTTTAGTCTTTTTTTTACAGTATTTACCTAGAGCTTTTACATTTTGTATATCTTATTTTTTTTTTTTTTACTAATACTAATGTTCATTCGTTTTTACTTTACCGTCTGGTCTCGAGAAATGGTTTGATATCAAGCAATTTTACCAGATCCCTGTAGGGAACCTCTAGAACAAAAATGCCAATTTTACACAAAATTGCTAGCAGTTTAATTTTCTCTTAGTCGTTTTTCATTTAATAATAATTGCCCGGCTAGAAATTCTGGACACGGTGTGTTGTAAAATGTATGACCAAGAATTGTAGCTGCGGCATAATTTCTCTCTCGGGCTCTCTGAGGATTCTACATCCTTTGCTATTGGTGACGTCGGATGCAAGCATTCGTGTGCGTAAGTAAGCAAGTGAGCTGAAAGAAAGACGGGAATCCATTTTGGTGGTTGTGCAATCAACGAAGTTAATTGGCAAGAATTATTAAGACTCCCCTTGATACTAGTGATGACAGTAGTAGTGGTATTGGTGTAGGTAGTTGGAATGAAAGAAAATGAAGCCATTATTCAGCCGAAACGTTAATTTAGGTTACTCCGAAAAATAATTTCGCTTAGTCTTTGAAGAAATTCTTCTAGTGAAGCGGATAACGATACTTGTACTTGTGTTTCTACTTGCTCTACTGCGCGCAGTTGAAAACGGAAACACCGAGGAAATTGCAAGACAATAGAAGTTACAACGAACACACAATATATCTTCAGTTTTCATTGTATTTACCCGGCATTTTGTGTGCCCGCCTTATTGCAATAGTATCGGAAACCATCCGACCGTCTGATCCTGAAATATTATATTCATAGATCCTTCATTGTTTACGTTTTTTTTTCTTGATCCCGCTTTAATGAATCGTTATGGAAACTTATCTGAGAGTATCAATATTTCCACAATTCTCATAATATTGCAGATAAAATTGCACAGAATCTTAAATTTAAACTTTGGTAATCATTTGGTTTTAACAACTGATTGAATATTATTTCAAGAAAGTAGTACACAGAAAAAAAATTCTTGACTGAAGGTAAATATTCTTGACTCAAGAAAATTTTTCTGGAAACCTAGATTTTTTCCAACCAAGATGAATTTTTTTTAACCAAACTGAATTCTCTTGACTCAAGAAAACTTTTTTTTCTATGTTGTAAAATATAAGGAATTAACAATAAGTTTATTATTAAATCAGTTAGAGAAGCATGTAATCTTTATTAAATATTTGGCTCTGAGTCATTGATGTGGCCGTAGTGATAGAGGTTGTCATCGCGGTCGTTCACTAATGTATGCACTTTGCAACGATGCACGAAATAATTTGCATAATATTCAAATGTTTGTAGGAGTAATACAAAATGCGTCTCACGATTCACGTGGGCACATACGTGTCTGTATAGATGGTACGGGGGATGAACAAAAGGTCGTCGTTTCACGATTGTTGGGCTGCTTGTATCGTCCGGAAACTCCGAGAGACTCGATCGTAAAAGGAAACTGTTCGTCCAACGTTTAGCCAAAACATTTCACTGCTCATATTTGCTACCTGTATATCTGTATTTGCACTTACATTTATATAAATACAAATACTAAAACAAAAAGAAAAACACTGTAATCATTTTCCGTCGATTTCATTGTACGAATATATAACAACACTATTTGGTAGGATATTCTTCGTTGTTGGCAAACCCAAGTGAATGGCTAGAAAAATACCATTTATCGCGATGTCCGCGACGTTTTTACAGTAACTTTTTTTTGCTCTCGGCCATTGCAAAGCGTTATATTGCCAGGGCAAGGAGAGACTTCCGTCCATGTCTACGAACAAATTTTCCCCTTTTATTTTATTTTATTTTTATACTACGTCTTTTTTTTTTTTTTATCTTTACCTGTTTTTTGTTATTTTTATTTCGCACTTGCTCGTGTCCCAGGGTTCACGACTCGTTTGTTCGAGAAGCAATTCACTAGTCCCTTGTCTTTACGAGAAATTTAAATTTAGTTTCGTTTAGTACCGTGTCCGGGAACGATCGCAATAGCCTAGAGGATAAAGTAGTGATAGTAGTAATAGTAGTAGTAGTTGTAGTTGTAGCAGTAACAGTATAGCAGTAGTGGTAGTGCGACAAAAAAGAGACAAGTGGAGTAAAGAAGGGATGCAAAGTGGGTTAAAAAAGGTGGATCACTAAGCCGACAAGAGAAATAGAAAAGAATGACTTTGCTTGGATGAGAAAATGAGAATATAGAGAAATTACTTACTGTCAAGTGTAAAAGGTAGGAGTTTCTTTTATTTTATTTTATCCTATTCTTTTTATTTTTTTACTACCCCGAGTACTTGGCATTCAACTTGAGGAATTTATCCGTCATATCTTGAATAGAATAGTAGTGTAATTTTTCATAATTTTCCAGCAGAGTGTATTGAGATAGTGAATAAAAAAATAGCAAGCGTAAAATAAGTAGCATTTCCGCTGACGAGACAGATGAGATTTTGTATCTCAGCAGCTGTAGACTCTTCCCAACGTTATTTATAAACTAAATTCTTTTATCCCTTACAAATTGAGTCTATTTTACTACGGTGTCTACTAGCTTGTAGCAGTAGGTATAGTTGTTAGTATATATAGCGTTGATAACAATAATAAAAGTAATAATAACTTACTGTGGGAATAATAGAAGTGGTTTTCATTGGTCTTACAGTGAATGGAGACAATTTTTGCGGATTTCCTAGAACCCTAAGTACCAATTCGCTTTTCCCCCATACAAAAATCCAATCTCCCGTTGTTCACCACGGGGAGCTTTCTCAATTAGCGCTCAGAAAGAGGAACGGATAAAGAAAGGAACGATTGGGGGAGGAAAGCTCTTCGACCCGATCGTAAGCCATTAGACGTAGAAATGACGCTGCTGATCCCAATTCAACAAAATCTGAGACTCGAATTCTCCCGGACATTTATTTGATTCCTTTTCTTACTCCACCGGTCGATTGCTTTCATGCATTCAACTCATAACTCGAGCGGTGTCTCTAGCAATAAAATTCTTATATAAAGATATCAAATTTTAATTTTTCAATTTCACATAAAAATAATTTATTTAATTAAATAACTTTTTCCGGTCTATAATAAAAAATTATTTATGTCAAGAGCTTTTGGCTTTTTTAGTAGATTAATTTTTAAATTTCTGACCTAGAAATATTATGATGACATAGTAGAGAATTGAATAATTTTCAATGAATAGAAAATTACCGTAATGTAAGTTCTGCCACTGTAACTGCTGCTGGGCAGGTTACTAGGCCGGAAACTCCAAGAAGTAATAGCTTCTACTTTTCTCCGTATATAGTCCAGTAATAACAGGGTAGAGTTATAAATATTACTACGACTTATGTCTACGTATATATATTACGTGGAATGAAAGAGCTTTGAGATAAAAAAGGATGAAATTAAAGTTACAAATGAAAACTCAAGGCGCGAGAGGAAAAAACGATTTTACTAGCTAAAGAGTAGCTACTGTGCTGAAGCTAGAGTTTGTAATTGCTGAGGCTTTAAAGTGTCGCTGTTGATGGTCGATGGCAGTTGAGACTGGGTTAATGGCTTGTACTGAATGCCCTTTCTTGTGAAAACCACCACTACCACCTCTATCACATCCACCTCTACCTCCTTCTACTATTCCATTGCTACCATTATCTGTAGTTAGAGAAGTGTGAGAATAAGAACAGAGGGTGGTTTAAAAGTCCTCAAATAACGAATACGAATTAGAACCAAAGAACCAGAAAAGGGTGACTTTATCTTTGGCACTCAGAGCTAGTTCCTTCGAGCTATTTACACTTGGAATTCATTACCTCTAGATTCTGCCTTTCTATTAAATCCTCTTTCTTTTTTCTTTAAAAATGAAGCATACTCTTTAAGTAAGTTATCATTTAAATGAAAAAAAGTAAATCATGGAATAAACTATTTATTATTATTTTTTTTTTTTATACTTATTTTCCTGACGGCAAACTTTGAATTTTTTATTTTCTCATGTCGCACATTGGCTTTATACATCGCAGAAAAATAGGTTTTCTCGGGTGTCACGGGTACAATATATATAAATACATGAGCTAGGATAAAAGAGAAGTACAAAGATAATAAACTTATTAAAGTGTAAAACGAAAAAAAGATAAATGAACAAATACATTCACCACGAACCCTCTAATCTTTTATTCATTAATACCCTTATGTTTTTATTTACATTTTTTTTCGTTCACGGATGTTCATAAATATATATGTTCTATATGTATGTATATATATAAGTATATACATGAATATGCTAGAGAATAGTCCCATTCGTTAGCGCCAATTAAGTAATCAAAACTCGCGAGAGTGAGAGTCAAGTGCAACAAGCGACAGGTGTGACACACTCGCGTGCTAAGTCCCGAGCTTGCTAATATTTAAATTGCTCCAACAACACACAAACCCGGAATAGGTTGTTATCAAAAGTGCATGCAGTCGACGATGAGAATTTTAAAGCACACATGCATTCTTTATACAAAGCTTTTTACTGATATTACTATCCTCCTTTCCCTTCTTTTTATTCTGCACTTTAACGTTAAGCAATATCACTTTTATTCATTTAACTTTACTATTTCTTTCATCAATAATAAAAAAAATACATCAACATTCAATTCGGTTTTTAATTCAAGATAATTATTTTCTCATTAATAAATTAATGAATTACTTACTGATCTCTAAAAGTTTAAAAGCTTAGATAAATTTGACGAGTCTTTTTTGTAGTAATCAAGTATTTAAACCTGAATAAAATATTTTACTTTAAATAAATGAATAATAGTTACTCAGAAAAAAGGATTTCTTGGGCTAAGAAAGATTTTGTATTATGAATTGAAGGTAAAAATTTTCTCAAGACTAGAAAGAAATTTTTTTTTGCTCCTAAAAAATTTTTTTCGCCCTGAGTAAATTTTCGATTTTAGTTTGTAATGAAAAAATTTATTGCGCCAATAAATATTTTTTTTCTGCGTAGGAGTACATTTTTCGAAGGTATGGAATAATTAATAATTTATCCCTAATTGAATTATTAAAAAATATTACCGAAAATTAGTTTGCTCTCATTGAACAGTAAACTTTTGTAATAAAAAACAATTTTTTTTGTTATCAATTTTAGTTTTACAATTTTCTTGAAAGTTTCAGACATATTGTCTAGAGTAATAGACGGTGTTTGTTTTTATAAAGTCTGCAAAATAAGTTTCGAGACAGGTGCACGCTACCTCAGGGTGTGCAGTTGAAAGTCTGATAGGCTGTTACACTTTTACACTCCTTGTTTACTGGGCTTATTTACTTGTAAGTGAGTAAGTAAGTAAGTAAGTAAGTTAGTAAGCAACTACTTTATTATTTTATTTTATTTTATTTTTTCTTTATCACGAAGTATTAGCTTATGTATCCTGGAAGCTTTTTCCGAGAGCGGTCTTGTATACCTTTCAGGATGTCAGCTTTTCTTTTATCTCTATGTTCCGGTATCACATTACGGTGTAATTCTATGTATAAACCTTACAAGATACTTCGTGCAGTTTGTAATAGCTAGAAAAGATAAAAAAAAAAAAGTTTAAATTGAAAAAAAAAAGAACCCGTAACTCTGACTAAATGAAGGTGAAAGCGAGGAAGATTGGTATCAGGTTACGCGGTAAGATGAAGCTCTAAGCTTTCAGTGAAAAGTATTTCCGTCAAGAATATTTTTATCCATTTCAAACTCCAGTATTATTTTATATTATATAAATTAAATTTTTATAAAACTTTCCAACAATTCAGATTGTTATTTATAATTTTTTAGAAGACATTTATCCTCATTTTAGATATTCATTTCTTCCAATTTAAAAACTCCAGTCTTCATTAAAATTAATGAAGGGTAAATTAATAACAATTTATATTTGATAGCTGATGCTTCTTTCATCTCAATAACTTCAATATTAAATTTTTTTTTTTAATTCTGCTGCATTTTTGAATCCTCATGTTTCCGCTAATAGTTTAGGCATACGCTATTTAATGAGTGTTTCATTATTTTATAATATTAACTAAACTATTTGAAATTATTTTGAAAGTTTTTATACGCTGGAAAATATACGTAAAGCTGGTTACCTTCTACAGCTTATTTATAAAAGTTTTAATCGGCATAGAATTTCCGTGAGATTCAAAATTTCGCCATTGGCAAATCTGATGAATAAAATATAGCACAGTAAGTCTGTAGTTATAACTCCGGGAATAACTAGTCTTAATATGTATAGAGAGCAAGTCAGTGTATATATTTGTGATGGTTCATACATTTATTATATACATATATATAATGTACTGAAGTATATGCTTGAGCTTATGTTTTGTGTGGGAGAATACCGATTCACTAGACATCTGAACATAAGGAAGATACGAATGAATAAAGGGAACAGAAACAAAGGTGTCTTGGGGATCATTTGATATCTTGAGGATAAAATAGGATTCCACACAGTATCTAGACAGTCGTACTATACTTGGTGAAAGTAATGACATTGAGATAAGTAATGTACTGAAATATCATTTCTTTTACGATGGGCATCATCATCAAAACCTACAGATCTATTTATTTTTTTTTATCATTTGCTTTGTATGACACCTTGAAATGAGAAAAAATGCAGCTACAGAATGTAATCTCTTCAGGGAATAAAAAAAAAACATAAATAAAAAATGATGATAAGAATACAGAAAATAAGAAAGAACATCTTTCGAGTTTTCTCGCAGAATGCATTTGTCATTTAGTAAACAAAAATTGAAAAAAAAAAGAAATATTGTGAAAGATTGTTGTGATTTGAAAAAAATAACTTTCGATGATTCTATGAATTTTTCATTTTTGGCAGCTGTACAACTGGTGATTTCGAATCGTATTCTTTTTAGTTTTCTATTGCCGCAACGTCGAAGTGAGTAGAGTGCACATCCAAGATTTATCGTTTCCATATCCAGCCCGAGATATATAGAGAGCATAGCAGAAGGACACGAGCGAAAGAGAATAATAATAATAAAAAAATGAACAGATAGAAAGGAATAAAAGCATAAAAGTACGAGTAAGTGCTACAACTACATCATATATAGAATCGGACAAGTACCGTTTGAGATTTGTGCCTTCATTCGTCAGCTATTCTACATTTTCTTCTTCTGTCGCACTTTCGATTTATCTTCACTCATCTCTATCCGCAAACATTACACAGATTTTTCTTCGATATATCAAAAAGCCATTTTAAATTTTCCCATTTAATTTTTTTAATCTATTTTTTTTTTTTTTTTTAATTTCTTTATAAGAAAAAGTTGGATAACTTTTTTTTATCTATCTGTAGATTAAAAATCAAAGTTCTGCAATAAAAATTAAACAATCGTATATATCCTTTAAGAAGATTCTTGTTGAACGAAACAAAAGTCCATTGCCCAAGAGAATAAATCTTTTATCGAATTTCTTGAACTTGTCCTCTACAATTTCCCGCATCGTACTTTTTTTTTATTTTATTTCCGATTTCCTTTACGCTTGGTCTTTTTACGTTTGCATTCTCATCGATATCTTACTCTGTGAAGCGAGCATCTCTACCACTGATGCCACAGACCTCAGAACCCACATATTAAAACAATGTCACACACGGAAAAGAACTTCTTGTAACCAGAGGATAAGAGAACTTACGGTAACAAACCCTTGCCTCGATATACAAATAACGAACAATTCAGTTCAGCTCTCATGCTTAGACTCAGTGACTTTCCTTACATGCTATTATAATTTTTTTCGTGCAGGGGGTCGTTTGTGAAGCCATGAGCAGTGGTCACCCTATAACTTCATATTTAGCACTTTTTTTGTCGACTTTGTGGCCAGAATCGGTCTTTTAGCCCATTTTTGGCCATTTTCGAAGCCAATAGCTCTTCTGCTGAAATTTAGGGGCTCCTGTGAATTGCTATTGTTATTTTTCTCGTGCAGGGGGTCGCTTGTGAAATACCTGAGTAGTTGTCGCTCTATAACTTCATTTCTACTGTTTTATTTCTTACGACCAAATCGTTGGAATTAGTTGCCTGTTTTTTAGTAAGATGATATTGTTATGATGAATATCATGTGTTTTCATAACCAATTGACTTCTTATCCACGACACAATTTTATTTTCAATTATAACAATTCCATTTGTTACCTTAGCTTATCATGGTTGTTACTATAAAGAAATTGTTTGTTATCTTGTCTTTTGTTATGAGTACGATACTCTTTTCCTCCGTGCAGGAAAACACACTTTTCAACGTACAACTGCTGACCTTTCAAAGATTCTTTAGTAATAAGATCGGGGTATTAAAGCAGAAACTTGCGAAAGCAACGAGACAGGCGAATCGATAATTGACGGTGGACTTTCTTTGACGGTGATCCTAGTTCTTCTGAACAAATCGTTTAAAAAGCATCTCAAAGAAGTACAAAATAACATTGAGAACTTCAGTTCACACAATCGTATAGGGATATTTTGAAATCGTCTAGCAAATTACATCCCAGAATAATTTTTCTACTCACCGGCAGCACTGTTGTACTAAATGTAAAGGTAATGCTGGGTCAATTTCATCAAAGCATTAAGTCTAGTCCACCACAATCAAACTGCAGCATGCTCGGTTTCATAATTGCAATAATCGATATTCCATCAAATCAAATTGAAATTTCATTGTAGATACAAACAAATAAAATAAAAACTCATTCATGTTAAATTTGCAAATATTATTGAAGAATTTTAAACTTTTCTCATCAATTTCAATCAAATCGAACGACAAAAAAATAGTTCAAATACATTAGTAAATTAAATCACTTTTTTATTAATAAATAACTTTTATAAAATTCAAAAATCAAACTTTCAATATTATTTTCCATCAAAATAAATATTTTCTATAATAAAAAAATAACAAAAGCTTCTTTTGCATATCTAGGATTAAATTTCACGTGGTATTAACTAATGATAAACTTTCCTGGAGCATTAAAATCAAATCGTATTATAATTTTACCCGTAACTAAAATAAAGTTACTTTTCATATTAGCCAAGTACATAAACTAGCACCCGGAGATTAACCACACAATATTTAGTAAAATATATCTTTACGCATTATAATCATAATTATAGCTACCATTATCATTATCATTATGAGCACCTATTCTTCACTCGATTATTATGATCGAGCAGGTATGACAAGCTGGACGTCGAAATCGAGTGTACGTTCATGATCATGATGATACTCTCCTCCTATCCAATGCCTAGATATATATATGTATATATAACCGTGAGCATCCTTTAGTAGAACAATTCCCCGGCAGCCCATTTTGTGCGCTAATGTGCCCTTAACAGAGGGGAACGCATGGTCGATTTAGTGTTTACATAACGACACCCTCACGCTCACTACTCGGCTTAAGCAATCGATATCAGCAATTTGCATAGACTCGCTTGCCAATACTAATTCAACGTGATAACGTGAATGGTATCCTGTGTAAAGTATTAATCGTCGATAATCTCTGTACACACATATATACACACACCCACACACCCAGGTCCTATACGATACCATCGTCCGCCATCGGACGTAATACTCAACTTGATACAGATTTTGTATTTAAATATACAAGTGAATATCTTCCCTTGGGTTGTGTGCATAATATAATTGACCATCAGTTTTCAATTATTTAAGTAAATTATTTTACAGCCATACCATTAATTATTTACCAGGCCAATAAATTATTTATTAATGCCAATCATTAGCCGAACTATAACCAAGATTCATAACAATTAATTATCAGTAACCCAGGGTTTGCACGCAATTGCCTTTGAGTGAATAAATTTGTCTGCATACTTATGTCTTGGTTAACAATAAGACCGTTAGTGTAGTGCAGCAACTTAATTTGTCAACTTGTTCCTACAATGGTACGATTAATAAAATAAAATTTAAGGTCTTTTGAAGCATGAAGCATGAAGCTGTTATTTGCACTTGAAGTCAATGCGATAATGTAACGAAATAATACTCAATTAATGTTTGGTATTGACGGTATGATAAAGTCGTTAATTAAGTTTGGAATTGTAACTTTAAATTGGCTATAAAACCACAAGTCATAAAAACATAAAAGATACATAAAGTGTGTCAAGTGTGAAGGATGGTAAGGGATGGTTGGGTATGAAGAAAGAGTATGGGTACACGTCGAAACAATTTTACAGCATGTTCAGTTGTGTCGCGCAGCAAAGCCAAGACGTTAATTTAGTAGTTCTAAGAGAAGCATCGTGCCGTATCATATCGAGTCGGTGAACATCCATTACTGCATACTCGTCCGGACGCTATCTTTTCGCCGACCTTACCCATCCTGAGAGAACATATTGCTCTACTTAAAGCGTCTCGACGCGCACACGTACCACCGAGGCGTTGTGCCAGCACCGACCATCCAACATGCACACTTACTTACACAATTGTACAGCTCACTCTATACACCATTATACTCTCAGCTCACCACACGTATAACGTTTTCTATAGATCTTACCAGCAAATGTACTAATTAATTATACTACTTGTCCTGGCAGCGCGTCTTTCTGCCAAACTCTCTTTTGTACTTTACTTAAATTTATTGTTCACGGAATTCTCTGTGCCAGCAACTGCTTTTTTCCTATTCTGTAACCACTTCAATCAATACACCACTTCAAACCAATTCAATTTATTTTTTTAAAAATACTGACGATACCCTCACCTGCTTCGCAAAGCGTCGATAAAATTTGGAAAAATTGCCTGTTAATTTATTTATAGAACTATCGAGCTTCGAAATTTTATGCTATCAGTTTTATGAAGAAATATTTAATAGGTGCGGTATGTCAGATTAAAAATAACGTCATTTTTATTAGCGTAGATAGTAGTTCCCATGGATGATCATTAAATGATAATGAATTACTATTTTAATTTTTTTTCCGTCTACAAATAGTGTAAAAAAATATTTTCATATTATTATCGAATCTTCAAGTAATTCATTCGAATAAAGTGATTCATTTAATATCAATATTGTTAACAGAAAAATAGTTGTACTTTAGAAAACGATGAACTGAAATTTCATATCCAAAGTATTTTATTGACATTGCTTTTGACTTTCTGCCCTGCGAACTAAGCACACTATTGTAGTGTACGTATTCCAGTGTCCAATAAAACATCGATTGCTCTTTCTGTATGTACATTACAGGAAAAAAACAAAGAAACTTTTTTTTCCTAAACATTTTCGTGACTTGGCTCGCCTGAATGCCACAAAAAAAATTTGAAAAATTTGTCAGCTAATCATACTCTTAGTTTTCATTTCTACTTTATTTCTCATTAAAAATCCGTTTATGTTCTTAATCTCGTTTGATAGAAAGAACAAAGTGAATGTCATGAAAAATGCAAAATTACTTTGTCGGCGCGTAGTAGGCAATGATACGGAAAGATACAGACTAAGCAAAACATCTCGAATAAGCTTTTCTTTTTTACTCCCTCTCTTCTCCGCCCTTTTCAGTTACATTATTTTTATAACATAAACCTTGGCAATTTTATTAGAAGCTTTGAGACCCTACTCAAGAGCTACAAGTCGTCGGTAGTAAAGCGCTACAGAGGATAGAGCCTTATTTTTTCCTCAATATAATATAACGCACCCTACATATAAACTCTCCATCTACTTCACCTTCACCACTACCAGCCTCTTCTTCACTGACTCACCTGAATTTTTCATTTTGATAGAATGCCGTAGACTGCACTATGAATAATTTAGAGGAGTGGGTACGTATGTGTACATGTGTACATGTGTGTGGGTGTGTGGGTGCTTCTACACGGATCCATTCGATCGTAGAAAATCCGTAATCTTGAAACCCCAGGAATCATCTCCTCAAAACACATGCGCGCAACATGTATACACTTCAATATATAAATATAATTTATATTGCTATCTCGTAAATCATAAATGCCGCAAATTTATTTTCGTTCTATATCGCGAATTTGTAAAACACAAACGTCTATAAAATAATCTGTAAAATGAAATGAATGCTTATAAAATTATATTTAATTTGATAGCTTAAAAATAAATGAGAATAAAGATTTTAAGCTCGGATAAACATGTTAATGCAAGTGTAAATAGAATAAAAAAAGTGATAAATAATAATAACAACAACCTGGATGGATCTATATAAATCTTGTAAGTATATTATCCTCGTTAAGTATAACTGATCTACGGAAGCGAAAACCCGTTGGTGGAGATAATCGAGCGTCAAAGGATAGCGCTCGTCGGCGATATCAAAACGGGGGGTGTGGTGGCGTGGGTTGTTGGATGCCTGGATGAAACTATGAGTGGCGGGGAAGGCACAGGAGAGAGTGTAAGGGAGCTTTGGATATTCTCGCCATTCACGTTGATCCTATTACCGTGCAACGGGTGAAAAACGAAGCTGCGGAAAAGTGAGACGCGAGGCGCATGCACCATTGCCTTCTCGTACGTTGTTGATGTTCCGGAACGTCGATTTACGGTATCATATGGGGGTCTACACACACTCACACACTTAACGATAGAATCTACCGTCAAATAGGAAAACAGCCAGATGAGAATAAAAAATAAAATAAGGAGAAGAATAAAAAAAAATGGTCGGAAATTCAAAAGTCCATACTTCAATCGGTCAGTTCATTTTTAATGACTACTCTATTTTTAGATAGTAATCTTTTTTTTTTACCTTGAATTTTTATTCAACTTTTTCATTATTAATAATTTTTTTATTTCTTATTTTGAGTTTAATGTTTTTTTTTTTTTTTCAATTTTTATTTTTTAATCCTACTGTCACACTAGTGCTGCTGCCAGTAGTTGATGGAAAGAAAAAATAAAAAATAATAACACAGTGCAAATAAATCTGGCAGCTAAATTTTTCGTGGGTTATCGGTTTTAAATTTTTTATTGATTACAAATAAAGAAACAGGATTTGACTAGTGAGTTTCAAAAGAGTTCTTGAGATGAGAAATATAAAGCTGATAAAAATTAGTTAAGCTGATTGGTTATAGGATCGATATGTATCGTGCTTACGAACATTCATATGATAAAATTAATTTCTTGGACTAAAATACTTTATATTTACTCAATGGAATAATGAGTTGACTTAACACCAGGTCAAAATTATTCCTCAGAAGTGTTAGTGAAGCACCCTCACCGCTTTCGCGCTTAAGGTGTGCAATAAAAAGTAATAAAACAAAAATAAAAATAGATACATTATTCGTACTACTTGTACTAGTCAACTCTTCGGCTTGAGAAACTTGCATGAGAAGCACCGGAAGCACTCTCGTGATAGTTTTAAAACAAAAAAAGATGAGTATAAATAAAAATGGGTTGAAAAAAAAATCAGGATACAAATTTTATTTTTATGCTCTTAAGGGACGGCAGCGTTGTACTTTAGTTTACGTACACTCATTTTTGTTTTCGTTTAAAAAAGTACGTGGCCTGTGGAAGTTAACAAAAATAACGAGTTGAGGTGCAAAAAAAAAATAAAAAAACCAAACTAATTAATTTAATTAAATTTATACGCGTACATCAAAGTTAACAAAGCTTGTTTCAATACAAAATCTATCCGAGGAAATTGATTCAACGTGCAGCCATGCAACACGTTCTTGACAAGCAGCAATTAAAGCGGACTGATGATCGAAAAGCTCGCCGACGTTTGTTGCTGGACATTTCATACATCACGCAGTACTACACATATTCCCGTTCATCCGATGTCATTGAACAAATCCATCGTTGCTACTTCCCCATCTCTATTCCCTTATGCCACTGTACTTGCGCTGGTTTGCTCGGACATCTGTGATTTAATTTGCAATCGTGGTTGTTTCAATCGAATATTATATTTAGAGGTATTCTCAGTCTGTTCTTTATTAATTTCCAAGCGAATACGATCTAACAAAGTCCTTTTTAATTACGAGTATCCGACTGGCACAATGATATATCCATAATGAGTTTATAGGTCAATCTGCGATTTGCCGTTTTTTTTCTTCACTAATGTACGTCAAATATAATCTGCTAGAGTTATCGTTAATTAACTAAATTTAGGTAGATGGTATCTCCGTTGACGAAAAATTTTATTTTTAAAAATAATTTCATTGTTGAATTTCACTACCACTGGTCTCCCGAGCTCCATAAAATATAACTTGATCATCGGATAATTTTTTTAGTTGTTTTTCTAGTTCCTGGTATTGACACTTTTCGTTTTCCAGCAAAAGTCCCCAGTGACTTGACCTAGCCCATCGCTGAAAATTTATGAACGCACGTGCAGTCCCGGATGGATTACCGTGAAAGGTGCACTAGGTGGTTGTGGGTTGTAGGATGTTGGGCTGGGTTACATAAAGGGTGGCTCTGTAGTAGAGGATGCTATAGCCGAGAGAGTAGAGAAACATGTATTACTATAGTAGTCTGGCCTGGGAGGCTGGTTGCCCCAGACTAAGCGGAAAGTCCGCCGCTACCGTGTACCTGCCCAGGCTCCGTGGGCGACATTACGTGGGAAAGTTTTGAAATTTATGAGGAAAACATGTCCCCTTTGACCCCGCTTTTACTTGCTCGGGTTATGCCGCACACGCGGATAAAGTATATCTAGTCATAAACGAAAGATAAGTCGTTGGCGTGGGCTGTTGGTGATGAGTGCTCTACATAGTCTGTTTATCTCGCTCTCTTATTCTCTTTACGCTCGTTGGCTCTGCAAAATTACCCTCCAGCTGTATACACTCCGAGTCCTTTACTTTTTTTACACCCCATAGGGTTTTGTCGAGATACAGAGACCCCATTTTGAATGCCGCCGAAAAAAGTGCACAGTTTTAATTAACTGCTCACTATACTCGAGAGTATTTTTTTCTCTGACGCTACCTACTGCTTTTTTACTCGGACTGTCGAGTGTCACGTTTTTCTTGAGGTTTTTATTGACATATAAGGGTCCAATTAAGATATAAACAGATATAATAACCAGAAATATATAAGCATTCGGTTATTAGTGATCCAATTTAATAAAACTCCCTAATCACAATGACCTACTTACTGCTATTCGCTTGAAGAATTACATTTTGGTCATAGCACAGCGAGAGGAAAAAAATTACGCGATTTTTTTTCTTTATATAGATACCATTTTCCCATGCTCCATGTGCCACCGGCAGCTTCTCCAAGACGCGATCTCTTGACTCCAAAGTAAACCAAAGTAAACCCGAGGGTGGAAAAAAGAAAGAAAAATGAAAAAATAAAAATGAAACGACAGCATGAAAAATTCCCTCGAGGCTATCTACTCTTGTGAAGCAACGCGCTTCTGAAATTGGCAAGTACAACTCGAAAAGAGGCGCAGATGAGGGTCCTCAATGCAATTTTACCAACACTTCATTCCAACCCTCACCCCAAGCTACTTCTTCATTCTTTTCAACTCTTTCTCGCCCTTTATATCCCATTATTTCCACACTAATACATATCACACATGAGACCGTAATTTTGTTTTGACAAAAGTACAAGTGACAGTTTCAAAGTGTCAAAGTGGTAATTATTTTAGTGCCCTTAAAAAGTTATCAATCATCAAAGCAATTTAGTAAGGGATGCGTAAAGTTGGCCAGGCCTAACGGATTCGATTGATCGGGTGACTGATTTCCAGTGGCACTTAGTGGCATAATGGGGGATGAGCAACAGATTCGGGGTGATAATCGAAAGGGGCTTGAATCACGAGCAAAGCTAAATGACAAACAATTGTATTCCAAAAGCCACTGCTCTATGTTTACGTCCATACATCCATATATACATATGTACATGTGTAGACGGTTAATTCCATAGCTTCATTGTACTTGACCTGGCGCATTATGCAAGGTGTTTCCTCGTTAGGTTCGCTAATCTGATTGCATTGAAACTCATCGTAAACCATCCAACATTGGGCGTCTTGTTTACGATAAGGCTATGCCAATCACTATCCTACTGTTTGATCTGTGATAATTCCAATACAGATTTATTCAGCTATCGCCATTAATTCAATTAAATCGTGCAAACTCTATCAATCACTCTATCATTTCTAGACTACTGTCCTTGAGTTCGTTTAAATATTATATTTATCTTTTTTTTTTTATTTTACCAGACACGCTTGCTTTATTTCTTTCTTCTTCACTCGCCATCGGATTCAGATAAAATAATATTTGACGATACTTGGATTTCATGCTAATATAACCATCTGTTGACTTTATAAATCAAAGATGAAAGTACTTGCAAATATTTGAAGTTGTGTCTGAGTAAGAATTATTTCAATTTATTTGAGCACCTGGAAAAAAAGTAAATATAATAATAATTGAAACAAAGTTTCATATCAACCAGATTTATCTTTAAAATTATCATTTGAAAGCTTCTTTTTTTTCGCTTTTATATTTTAAAATTATCTCTTAAATTTTTTCAAATAAGAAGTCTTGTATTAAGATAAGTATGATGGCGATTTTCGTTAAATATTTATAAAAAGCGGAGTTTTTTATTTCATGGAAATTTTATCTTAAGAAAAAATATTTTTTTTTGTATTATTTTATCCAGAATTCACTTGTTTGGTATTAAAGTTGTTAAGATTATTATATTTCTTAGCTCTGCACAGAAGAGTGTTATTCTATGTAGTGTAGAGCTTGGAGCTAGAGGTCAACGCATTATGGGTGAGTGCGCTCCAAGAAAAAAGAACGAAGGATCCAGGCAGCACTCCAATGTGGATGAAGGCAAACGAAGCGCAGCCAAGAGAAAATTGATGAGGATCTCCAGGCATAGGCCGGTGCCACCGGAAAGCTAAATCCTTCTGTTTAAAGTAAAGCCAGTTCTCGAGACTCCTCGGGCTAGTTTCGCCCCTTTCCTTTTTATTCTTTCATTCTTGCTCTTCGTCTCGGGCTATCCTCTTTTTATGCTATCTCCACTCAACACAGCGCTGGAAATCATGCATAAGGTAGAAAAAAAAAGAAAAGAAAAAGAAAGGGATAGGTCTGAGGGTGAGGGCTGAAAGCAAAGAAGCAGCAATTGAATTTCCCACTGAGAAAATTGCGGATTTGCCAGATTTTGCCGCCCAGGTCTGGGCGATGAGTTCACTATATTTGTGAATTTAAAACTGCCGCTACCTATCACAAACGATTCAATCGGGTTTCATCGTCTCTACGTACTCGTTTCACTTAGGATCAAGATTTATATAACGTGCACAATTTTAAATAAGCACACATGATATAAACCGGCTTAGCAATATATATTTATTTAATCTTATTGCTTTTTAGAATTTATTTTATTTATTTTTAATTTTAAATTTGAAGAATAATTTTTTTATAAATCATATTAAAACTCATCCAGTGTTTTGAATAACCCTCAACTCTGAATAGCTGCTATTGTTTTCTCCCTTAAATGGTAATACTGGGATACGTATGGTTTATCTAGCACTGTTGGTTCTATTGTTTTGAATTATTTATGTATGCTAACCAGAAACTGTTTCACTTTACATAGGTGTTTACATATATTCGATTGCTGTTGTTGTTGTTGGAAGAGCATTAGACTATTATATATATATATATATGTGAGTATGTGGTGGTTTGTCTTCACTTCGCGAGATGGCCTTGTACACCTTGCGCCTCTCGCAGTGACTCGTCCCTATGCCTGTTTCAATAAACAGAAGTCCATTGACTTAAAACTTCCCTCAATTTTGATCCCCACTATGGGCTACGTTGTCTCCCAACCGATACTATACATTTCTATGTGACTATATATATTTACACATGCATCATATATGTAAATGTAAGATCACAGGCGTTTAGTTCGTCTTTTAAAGAAGAAGTGGCATTTGATCAGTAGAAATTTTCAGAAAATTTCCGCCCGTCTGCAGACTCACTGTCCGAGTTAATGGAATTCGATTGTATAACGATTCCAACACGTCGTCTTAGGTGGGGTATATAATAGACACACACTCAACTAAGACGTCTCAGCTGTCGTATACTTGGACGAAACGCCTGTAACACCACAAATTAATTTTTCCATCTCTTCTCTTCTCATGATCACTCACAATGTTTCGCTCTTTGGTAATTGATGACTTAGGCAGTGATTGTTTTAATCTAATCCTAGGATTTTACTTTTCAAAGAAAGTAAAATGATACTGAAAAATTGTAAAAGCCTTCTCTTTCGAACCACTCAAATTTTTTTTTGATCCTCTTGGAGAACGTTTCCGGAGAAATAGTAAAAACATCGTACTACATTAGTTTTTCTATGTTTTTGTTACATATATTTATTTTATAATTTTTTTTTTTTTCCATCAAAAGAGAGATGAGATATTTTCCGCGATGTACTTTGTACCTCAAGCACGTTGGTGTAAAGGAGAAAAGTACCCCGGAGGGTATGGGAAATCGGATTATGAAATATCGTAAGTCGTGAGCTTTAACAAAGTTTATTCGAGAGTGGAAAGCCGAGGAGGATTCTAAAGCCCTGCTTTCTTACCCAACTGGACTCAACAACAGCCGGTGTCTTGACAATTTAACTACGGTTCTGAGTCGTTCTTCAAAACAGATGAAAATTTATGTAAAACCTACACAGTATTAACATGTCGTATTTACCATTTGCTAACGATAAATTTTCAATTATCCAGATCTTGAAATTGGATCTAGTAAAAATAAAAACATATTGTGTAATCATTCCAATTGGTATGAGTTTTTTGTTTGCCATAAGGGTTTTTTTTTATTTGTTTTTACAAGGTCGTTACTGTATTTTCAATATGTATAAAAGCGCTTCAAGGTATTCGCGATCCCTGAGTAACTATATTGATCTCGATTGCTCTCTAAAAAAATAAATTTAAAAATATCTAGAAATGTTTTTTTGATCTGGCAATGTTAATAATTTCATTTTTATTGACTCTCTTATCCAGGCCTGGATGAAAAAAAATATATGGATACCATAAAATACATAAAAACAGATAGCGAGTATTGTAAAATGTTTGATGATAAATATAATGGCTGAATGTGAAATACATACGAAGCCAAATAACAAAGATCAATTGGTGCATATGACCTGTTTGATTTGATTTCATTATTTTTTGTCTGCTATTTTATTTTATATATTTTATAAAAACTGAACAGTGGCGATGAATCGACAGAATGTGATAGGAAGAAAAAGCTAAAAAGCTCGTCATCCATTATTGTGTGTTCATTTCTATTTCTCCTGGGTAATAAACAAAATTCCCATAACTTGACATGTTCAGTATATATCTCTGGATAGATGATAATTTTTCATTCATTCGTCGGTCTTTTTTTCATCATATTTTATTTTAAAATAAAATAAAATAAAATACGTCACGTACACGAACATTGTGTGCTCGTCAGTGGGCGCTGGTATTTTCACGAGCAACGAGGGGTAGAAAAAATGTGTACACAGTTATCGAGGCATACAAAACGAAATAATTATCTACTAAATAAATGCTACCCACGTATTCCGTAGTCCCGCCAAATATATTTACACAATGTTATTCACACGCTAGAAAGATATATATATATATATATTGTTTATAAATACATTCTCGTATATAATATAACAGGTAAAGTAAAGGAAGTGTGCGTCAGTAACTCAGGGGATAGGAGAAACGTTGTGGAACGGCAAACGCCATAATTCAATTTATACCGTCTGAGTCTGCGGTAGGATTCAGCGACAGTGACTTTTAAAAACCCTGAGGATTTCTCGTGTCGTCGACGTTCGCTGACATCCGCGCCAATTTTACTGCCGTCATTCTGCGACCACTTTTCACAGCAGCCACGTCGTCATCTTCATTTTATACTTTATACTGAGTTTAACGTTTGAAAAAAAAAATATATATATATATATATATATATATATTTAAGCTACAATCTTTCCTACAGGATTAAATTAAAAGATTAACTGTACAAGTTAATAACTTCATTAAAATTAAATAAATTGTCGTGAAATTTAATTACTGAAATATTTTTATTTGAAGAAAAAAAAAATGCTGAGTGAATAAAGGATCGTAAGCCTACACGGAGAAAAAAATATAGTAAAAATTACAATCTTATAGTAAAATTTACTAACAGATATGAAAAAATACATTCTGTATTGTAATTATTACTAAACATTTAGTAAAATTTACTAGTTAGTAATAATTACATAATAAGATATTAAAAATTACTATGCGTGTTGTATTTTTTACTAACACAATTGTATTTTTTACTATCTGTATAGTAAATTTTACTATAAGTATTTTTAATAAATACAAATTTAAGAAAGTAAATTTTCTAATACAATATAGGATTTGTTACTATACAAAATATTAAAAATTACTATACGCAATGTATTTTTTGCTAATACGATTATGTTTTTTTACTATATGTATAGTAAATTCTACTATGTATAGATAAAATTAAAATTTGGTGGGAATAGCATATACAAATATGTATTACAAGTTCTCAAACATTTGTCCAAATGAGACATCGAGCTGTCAGACATAGGAAAGGACTCGCGCGCGGGAGATCAGGGTTCGAATCTCGGTTGTAACCAGTGATTTTTTAAAAAAACAAAAATCGACACCAACACCAATACAGATGACATAAATAACAATAATAATTAAAATGATAGTAATAATAATAAAAAAAGTTAAAAGCTAATAAAAATTTAATTTAATTTTTTTCCATTCTAATATAGTAAAATTTACTAAACGGGATAGTAAAATTTACTAAACGGGATAGTAAAGTTTACTAAACGGAATAGTAAAATTTACTAAACGGGATAGTAAAATTTACTAAACGGGATAGTAAAGTTTACTAAACGGAATAGTAAAATTTACTAAACGGGATAGTAAAATTTACTTATCTGTTTATGAATTTTTCCTATAAATCTTAAGCGTTTCAAGATTACTATCTAAATTTAGTAATTATTCCTATATTTTTTAGTAAATTTTACTATATTTTTTTCTCCGTGTAAGATAGAGTTATCTCTATTGGACCTTGTGTATCCTTACGGCTAATTTGCATTTGAAAGCACCGCAATCCCTTTTGTAACTAGCTCGGGTAAAAAATCCAAACACTGAGGTACGGTGAGATATTCACCCGCGTCACAAATACTCAGTCAGGAGTAGAAGAGAGAGAGCAGATGAAATCCCAAAGTTAAGGAAATGAGTGGATGTAGGGGTAAAAGAAGGTTTTTAACTTGAAATCGATTTGCTGCAGGAGCTTGTCGGCTTTCACCGGCCGATAGGATAAAGTGAAAAAGTAAAAAACGATTCTATATATAGCATATATGTATGTATGTATGTATGAATATATGTAGGAGTAGTAGTAGCAGCATGTCTACAACGACGGCATGAAACATCCAAAGTCTGAGAAGGCGTTTCTTCGCGAGTGCTTTTTTTGTTAGCCAGGTGAATTCTCAATTCAACGTATACTACTCTCGTCGTTTAAGAATATAGAAAATTCAAAGTTTTTTACGCTGTTGTGCTATTTTAAAGTTTAAAAGTGGCTTTCTTTGCGACATAAAAACACCAAAACGGGAAACAGGAGCAAAAAATGACGAATTTAAATGAATGATACGTAAATCAAGAGAATGGTAAATTTTGTTACTTAATTTAAAATCTACTACTGAGTTTTTAAGAGACTAAGAAATAATTCAAAAGAAATAGCTCTCTCAATCAGCTCCCCCTCAATTACATTATCTACATCAAAGGTAAACGAAAGGGGAATGAAAAAGACATCAAAGTTACCATCGAATTATCTTATATTGCCATTTATACAACCACAAAGTGTAGGCTCGTAATCTTGGTAAAACTTATTAAGTTAGCCGCTTTATAATACTGTTTCTCCCTCGCGTTGTCAATATCGACAATGGATTATATCTAGATCAAAGAAAAAATATATTTTACGTACGTGCGTTGAAGCACAAAAATAATAACTAGAAGAGTATGCCGGAATCAGAAACTGATTTTAGGTTTATATTGAGAAAAAAAAAATATATATAAGTTAAATCAAATTGCCGTTTCCCCACTTGAGAAATCTGCCCTAACTACATTTAAAATCACAGAGGGCGCACAAGGGGTTGGAAAATTGAGTTTGCCGTACAAGAAAGCCGTATTTTTTTTTATTTTCTTTTTATAACTTTCTTCACTATATTGACTTGGTAAGTAAGAAAATCCCACGTTAAAACGTATTCCTCACTGTCAGCTGTTTTTTGTCAGTCCGAAAACACAGGAGATCTAGCCAGCAGAAAAAAATTGCAATTTTCCTGAAATCTCGGTTCCTCTTTGCTAAAAGGTAAATGTTTTCGTGCAGTTCAAAAGATTCATGTATGCACATTAATTTTTGGGAATTCATATCGATCGAAGACAATATTTTTTTTATCTGTTCTTTTATTTATTTTTTGTCATTTATGATAACCTTTATGATATGTCACACATATCAAATGTGTCAGAGACATTTGTCTTTTCTACGAATATGAGCATAACAGACCGCCCCAGGGTATTATATAGTTGAACGATAAATATAACGACAAATCGTCGTTAGAACCCCCGACGTGTGTGACGCGAGTAAATGAAAAAAAGAAGGAAGAAAAGTATAAAAGAAAAATGAAAAAAAAAAAAAAATAATAAATAAATAAATCTACAAACTGCCTCTCGTGGTTTACATTACACTGAATCGGTCTCTCTGGAGTTCCTTATATTTAAAATAAGTGTCACGCCTCTGTATAAGGAAGTATCGTTGTGAAATATTGTGTATGTGCAAAATCGTTTTCTCCCTGCGGGGACGATTCTAAGGGTGAGATGATTCAACGTGACTGATCAGACTTATAAATCGATATTTCCTCACGACTTCAATACATTCGTAAATGTGTAGACATATAAAATCTTCTCGACCTCGCTTAGTCGCGTAAGCATCTCGAAATACACATACATCAACCACCCTTATAATTAAACCTTCAGCTTGACAGCTTTCTATCTATTTTATCGTTCGGACCCTGATAGATGTTCTTGTTTTGCTTTGTTGAATGAACCGTAAAAAATTGATACGATATATGTTTTAACATAAATTAGGTCATATATAAGTTTGTACATTTCACTTTTGTTAGTTTGCTGAAAATGTTCTACCATTTCGAGATGTACCGGGAAGAAACTCAATAAAGTTTAAGGGTGTCTGCTTGTTTTCTTTTACTACGACCATTTTCATCCGTGTTCGTGAACTTGTTCGATGTGTTATTATTATTATTATTATTTTTTTTTTTTCATATACCATTTTATTAGCATATTTTTAAATTTTAAATAAACAATCATTTTATCATATTATATCTCAACATAATGTATCGTCAGTCACATCCAGAAAAAGCTTATTTGTCATTCTATTCCCTTTGAAGCATTTAAAATCCTTTGGTATCTTTTCTCCGTCTTGAAACTAACAACTGGCCACTCGAGACAGCAAGAAATAAAGCACAGCGCGAGCTTCCAACCGACGATTCATCTCCGTTACAAAAGCTGCATTATAAGTCTAGACTGACACTACTTATAAAAAATATTTCACAGCAAATAAACCATAAAACTTTAACGATTGTTAAAACAGTCTTTGAAGAAATACATAAATAAACTGTAAAAGCCTAACAAGACTTGGCAGTGGTCCCTTTAACGAGCATTACTCGAACCGATATACTCTAGTTTTCTCAGAAATTTCTCTCTCAGGTTTCTTGATCCTCCTTCAATTCTGAAGAGCGTACCCGCCTAGGAAACTCAGCTTTCTCTAGGTATCGAAGAGCTTGCGGTGGACCAGAACTCACCCATCCAAGTGAACAATGAAAACCATCAATCTACTGCCCGAACACACAGTACGGAATTTCTCTACTTGTTTCCATCGGTTGATCGCGTCTGGCTTTCTCTAACTTTTCTCTTTCTTACCCAACCCCATCTTCCGTTTCCCACTTGCCACTTCTACTGGTTGCTTTCTATACTCGCTATACGAGCATTATCGGTCTAACTTTCAATGTATACTTACTACCAAGCTATATGTCTTTCCACCCCTGGCGTATATACGTACATTTATCCAAGAAAACCGAAAGTCTACGTATGGAGAGGCATTGGCGGCATTTAACCTTGCACTTGGCTATTGCTTTAGAAGGGAGTAAAATAGCGAAAGGGGGTGGCTTAACATTCCATTTAAAGTGAAACTGTTCTTGAGGGAGAGTATACTAACAGCTACTCCTAAAAAACCCACGGCCATTTCTTTGTGTACTTTCTCCCTTCACTAGCATTAGGATTATGTATGGCAGACATATGGCAGTAAACTTTCCCCTTTTCATTTTCTTCCCTTCATTTTTTATTTTTTTCTGCGTCTGTTTTTTTACTTTCTTTAAAAAAAAAAAAAAAGTTCGTTGAATTGCTTCTGAAAATCCGAAAAAGTTTTTTATTTTCGTTTGTGCATACTGGAAAGAAAAAAATAAAGAGATGCAAATGGCGGCAGGAAATCACCGGGATGTCCGTTAGAAGATTGTACTTCTATCCGGCGAGCCTCTAGTGTAGTAATGTAGTGGTCGCCCAAAAGCGTAGCCATACAAAATTTACTGTTATAGCCGATGTATTTCAGCGTGACACTCTAATAATTGACAGGTTCGATATAAATTCTCATATAAATCTAGTTATTTCTCTTGCTCTCTCTCGTTCTCTCGGTCGCATTCTCTATCATTGGATACTAGTTACGAGTGCTTGACTTGCTACATATATCCGCAATTTCAGCTACTAAGGGGCCATTTCTATTTCACGAGGGTGGCCTACATATATATTTATACACATGTATACATATAAAGATGTATGGATATAAATATATATAGCAACAGATAGTAACCATGGTAATAGAGTCACGCAAAGTGAGTTGACATATATTTAACGCGATGATTGGAATTGATCAGAATTTAGGACGGAAATAACGAGCCGAAACAGCGTCATAGTAACAGTTATTTCATATTCTACAGCTCAAATTAAATTATTTTAACAGAGCTTAACCAAATTAATATCAATAGCATTTTCAACCTGAAGAGATCTGCACACTGACCAAAATAAATAAATTTGTCCAGAATAGGTTTTATCGATACGAGATTTATTTTTTAAAAATTTCGTAAGAAACGTTTCAGTGAAACAGGTCAATTAATGGTTGAACCAAAAATAAACAAAAATTTTGTTATTTCCTGACAATAAATTTTTGAGATACGAATATATCGAAATATCCGAAAATATATATATTTTTGATAATTATAAAAAAATAACTTTTTAAATTGATGAATATTTTCTAGTTAAGTTTTATTTTCTCTCAGCGAAAAAAATTCATATTCAACAATCGGTTTTAAAAAAAAAAATCCTAAACTTATTTATCTACTATCTAATCCATCTATTCATACTCTTCAATTAGATATCCAAATTGATCGCATTGATATTCGAGAATAGTTTTATCATGTTAGCTCTATGTGGTCGTTTGCTCGTAATAACCCGGCGTTTGTTCGCGAGGTACGATAACAAAAGAGACTGTGAATGAGAGTGTGGAATAGAGATTGAATTCACAATTGCATACAGTCACATAATCGATAAGCAACGTGCATGCGTGCTGAAATATTAATTTCATAAAATTTCCTTTATTCCTTATCGTGAATTTAGATGTAATGATAAATCTTTTTATTATTATTTTTATTTCATACTTATATTACTATACTGCTGCCAGAAAAATTCCAACGACGAGAATGAAAATAAAGAAAATAGTATATATCGGTACTAACGGTGGGTTTATAAGAGGTCGATAGTCGTTTACGGTGAGTGAGAAGTGAAAGAGAGAAAAGGAAGTAGTCAGATAAGGGGATGAGGCTCGGAAATGCTGGAGTCGGGGGTGGGATAAATGGGAAGCCGTCGGATTATATGAAGTCCCGACGACATGCGGGCTTCCACGACGTGAGAATACCGAGCGTGCCTTCTCCGCGGAATCCCGTCATATTCCCAAGAAAAATAAAACCCTTGGAAAACTGCCTCGGCTGATCCTCGTAGAAAGGACGAATGACCATAAGAGAGCTTTTCCAAATACTTTTCGCGATCTCACTTTTGCTATCTCTGCTTTTTTACTCTTATATACTTATATGTTTCTTGATAGCTTCTATAACATTTGTCCATGTGTGGGTGTGAGTGTGCGAAGCGAGCATGTGTGTGCCAGTGTATCTGCTAACTCTCGAGACCCCGAGAAGAAGTACTCTGGAGGTTATTGAGATAAAACAGAGTCAAGTTGGTCGGGGATGAGTAAAAGAGTAAAAGGGTGAGGCTGAAGTTGAGATCATAGATGTAGATAGAAAATTCTCGTTGGAAAGGGAGTCAAGTTAAATTCTCTTTATAATAAGTCGAATACCTTTAAATACGAAAATTCCAGTGCATCGATTATCTCCATGTACTAATTCACATTCCATGCATATTTTTATTACTATATTATTTTTTAATCTCTTATTTATATTAATATTAATATTCGGATATTAAATCCTCTGTGAATTTAAAGTTTAAAAATAAAGAGAAGTCAGGGGGATATTTATATATATATATAGCTTACGGTAATTTTGACTCCTGCGAAAATTAACGTTGAACTTAAAATTTAATAAGGCAAGGGTTCGATTACTTGAGAGAATCGCAAACGCAAGCCAGAAAGCCGGAGGAAGTAGTACGGGCGCGGTTTCGGTTTTACCCTCGAGTGCACGAGAATTTATATCCAGTTAGACTAGCCAAACGGCCTTTCCGGCTTTGCGAATTGGCTCACAGGCCAATGAAACTCCAGCAATTCTAAGAATATTCTTCGTACATAGAGTATGTATAAAAGACATGAGAAATAATGCATCCCATACTTTTACTACTTCTGCTTATACTTTTAGCCATTTACTTCTTACGGTAAATATTCAGCTTTCAAATATAAATATTTATTCTTTTTATCTGATTCTTTGTGAAAGAAATGAAAAAAAAAAAAAAAAAAAAAAGAATTTACTGCTTTTTTATTTCAGTATTTTGTAACATTTATTTAACAATAACAGAAATAAATAATCTGGAATAAAATAAAAATAAAAGTTATATTTGTAGATAAGCAATCAAGTAAATCGACTTAAGGTTTTCGTTTATAGACGCCCCGCGTAAGTAAATAGGATCGAAAAGTTGAAATGAACTTCTCTTGCTCTTTTTCACGCTTGGTTTCGGAATAAAGTCAACGTAGTTGACTTTGCCCGGACGATTCTCCATATCCTTCTTTTCATGGCATGGAAACGAAAGAAAAAAATATATTAAAAAAATCACTAGAAGAAATGTATATACGACATCCCGCGTATTTTTCTTGGAACCTCCGCGTCGTAAAAGAAATTGATTTCGTTCCCCCCTAAGGCGTTGCCGCACAAGAATAACCCGTTTTTATTAGAATTTTTCAATCCCACGACGCAATACACGGTATGCTGTTTCGTATACGTATATGTACGTATACATCTAAATAAGGTAAATGTCCCAATACCGGAACGACGAAGGGTATACGACTGATTTTTATCGTTTTTAAAATATTAAAATAGGCTATCAACCTAAATAATTTATTATATCATATAAAATAGACATTTATCTATTCAAAAATAATGAAATTAGTTAATTTTTCTTAAAATTAATATAAAAAAAACATTTTTTTCTATCACACCTAAAAGACCCAATACCGGAACGCTAAAATAGCCTTGTCCCAATACCGGAATTTGGTTGTCCTAATACCGGAACAGTAAATAAAACAAGTTATTTTTTAAGTAAATGAGTTTAAAAAAATTTAGAAAGGAACATTTTTTTTATTAATTGATCATAAATACAAAATATTGTGAAAAGTATTAATCAAAAACATTATTGTTATTTACTTTTTTTTTTTTTTTTATTTTCATTTTGCTCTTTTTTTATTTGTTTTTTGCGGTCTCTTTCTTGTTTTTTCTGTTCCTGCAATAATTTTTTAGCTTCTTTTGCTTGCAATCTCTTAATTTTTCTGTTTTCAATTTCCAATCGTTTTTGAATTTTTTCTTCATTTTCTTTTTGATGCAATTTTATCCATTCATCTTGGGTTAAAACAGTAGGCAATTTGACTTTTGGTTTTCTTTTTTTTGTATGAGGAGAAGAATTCGGCCAAAATAATTTATTTTTGAATAATTCCGAAATTCCACTAGGTACTTGCGGTTTTGAAGAGTTTGACTTGTCTGAAAAAATTTTGATTGTTTAAAATAGATAAATCTGGAGAGGAAGTTAAATATAATATATATAATCCAACATGTTATAGAATATTAAGAACAAAAATCAAGATAAACTAACCTTTTAAAATATTCTGAGTTATAATTTTTGGAGTTGTTGTTGCTACTGTTGAGAAAGTTTCTGTTTTTGTCGTTGAAAAAGCTGCTGTTACTGTAGCTGAAGAACTTGCTATTGCTGTTGTTGAAGAAGTTTTTGTTACTGTTGTTGAAGAAGTTGATGTTACTGTTGCTGAAGAAGTTGGTGTTACTGTTGCTGAAGAACTTGCTATTGCTGTGGTTGTGGAAGTTGTTACAATTGTCGTAGAAGTTGTTACTGTTGTTGTTATGGAAGAACTGTTGAAACTTGGAATTTCCAATAAACATTCATTTTTAATATCACTTAATTTAGATGAATTAACATCGATCGACAAAATACTAGTGCCTTTTTTATCCGAGCAAGTTATTAACTCTATATTATTTGCATATGTATTATCAATAATTGTAGGAAGGGACTGACTGTCAACATACGAATTAAGCACTTCATAATTTTCTGGTAAATTGTTTATATTCTCTGTCTCATTAAAAGGGAAGATTAAAATACTCTTATTAATTTCATCATTTTCTTCGATGTTTACGTTTATATTATTATTCAATGTCTCGTCAAGAACTTCAATAATAATTTTTTCTCCTAAGTTAATTAGTAAAAAAATAAAATTAAATTAATCAACTTAAACCCTATAAAGCAATCAAATTTTTATGAAATCTACACAAAAAATATTTAAAAAAATAAGCGCCCAATTACTTATAATAATACTACAAATTAGCTACATCTAAATTTAACCATATAAATACCGCAATTTTTTTTCAAGTAAATCCAGTACTCAAATAATCCTTTACTTTGTTCTGTACCAATGTAAATCCCATCATGCTCTGAATCTTTGAAGTCTTTTAACACATCAATTTTTAAATATTTTTCAAAAAACTCTAAATTTCTTCGACATTCATTTGGATCAGGTTTTAATTCCACATTTTCACTCTCAGCAGAAGAATTATTTTCAGAATTTCTCTTATTTTTATTAAAGATATTATAATTTACTGCTTCAGCATTGAATGGACACAGTCCACATGCTTTGAAACCATGTTCTATCGTATTTTTTAATGATTTCATTGATTGTAAAGCTTTATCAAGTAATGGTGCAAAGTTTTCTTTCTTTAAACTTTGTCCATTGCTTTCTATCCTATGACCATCAACAGTTTTTTTCCACGCAGTTTTAACTGGATGAAATACAGCGACATCTAAAGGTTGCAATATGTGGGTCGCATTAGGGTAAAGCGCAACTAATTCAATTTTATTGATTCGACAAAAATTTACTAGCGGTAATGTTAAGTGGGATGAATGACCATCTACATAAAGTATTATGGGAAACTCAATTTTTTTTTCCATCAGCCACGGATAAAAACAATTTGCGACGTATTCAAAAAAATTTTCTCCGGTCATCCACCCTTTTTGTGATGTACTTATAAACCAACTTTTCGGAACATGTCTAGAAACATGATGGGGAATGCGTTGATACGGATAAATGATCATAGGTGGAACCATCTCACCTGCAGCGCTCACCATAAACAACGTGGTTATATTTTCTTTATCATTGCTGTTCACAACTTTATAAACGGCCTTTGTACCCTTTCTTGTGATTACTGGCTCGGCCTTTGGGCATAGTTGAAAAGCACTCTCATCTCCATTGAAGATACGACTGGGAGGAATATCAATCAATTGTTTCTCGACAAGATAAGCTCCAACTTCTTTAAACCAATTCCGGAGAGAATTTTCGGTTACAGATGCTCGAACGCTTGTCAAATTTTGCACGACTCGTTTAGCAATATCAGGATGTCGACGTAAAAATGATTCGTACCAATGTCGTCCTGGTCTGCTATCAGTAAATGGTGTTTTCCGGCCCAGTTCATTAATTAAATCCCGTACACTATCCAGCAATTGGTTTTTAGTGACTGGGAATCCACGGTCACTAAGAAAAAATATCCATTTGACGATTTGATCTTCTTCTTCGGTACTTAAATATGTTTTAGGTCCTTTTTTAGCATCAATTGGAACTTTATTTTTAACTCGAGAATGAAGAGTTGTCTTAGGTATACCGTATTTTCTACTAGTAACACCTAACGGTACACCACTGCGAATATCGTTTAAAGCAGCGTCAATATCATTGTTGTTATAAAACTTTTTATTTTTTTTAATTTTTGGCATTTCAGTTAAATCTATAAAAAAAATTACGAAATCATTTATAAATGCAATGATGTGAATTTATTAATAATGAAAATATTAACTATTATTAAATAATATTAATGTAAAATGCATTTAAAATTTTCAAATGATTAATTATTTAATAAAGAATAATTATTTTGAACCAAAGAATAGAAACAAAATTAATCATTTGAGGTTATATTATAAAAATTATAAAAGAAAAAAAAATTTAACACAAAAATTTATTTTTTATTATTTAAATAAGAGTTTATCTATATTTAATGCATTTTTAACAAAAATCATACTTACTGCATTAAATATTAAGTCTCCAGCAATAATTAATGTTGCACTTGATTTCGCCTGTCAATAAAACTCACCGTTAATGTCTATCGATAACATTAATATAACTGACTGTTCCGGTACAGGGCACGGGTTCATTTTGGTGTACCAATAGACGAACAGTAAAATTAATATAATAATACTATTTTTTTCATATTTTTAATATGCTTTCTTGAATTTTATGTAATTCAAGATGCATATAAAAAAAAAAAATTATTGAAAAGTAATTTTATACATTTCTTATAAGCTTAAGACCATTGACTGATTTCTTAACAAAACCATTAAGAGACATGAGAAAGTCATGGATCCGAGACTATTGCTATTATTTACATTTTTTTTTTTATATTTCGGATATATTTTAAAATATATTTTATATTCTATTATGTATCTAAAAGATTAAGGTTTTAAATAAAAAAAATTTTATTTAAATTCATCGCGTACGAGTTAAAATATAATATAATGATTATCAAATCGTTCCGGTATTGGGTCTTGTTCCGGTATTGGGACATTTACCTTATATAAGAAGATGGTTGATAAAAAAAATTTTTTCTTGTGTATTAACATGACGATGGTGCCTTTGTAAAGGGCCAAGGCGGAAAATAAGAGCACAAAAAATAGAGTAGCTCCGGAAGAAAGACCCCCGGTATAAGAATATCGTGAAGAACCAGAAAAGGTTTCTCTCTTGAGTTGTCTCTTCTGACGCTGCTACTGCTGCTGCTTCTTCCTTGGCTTCTCTTTTACCCAACATCTTTTTCTCTTACTCGGTATACTTGTCTTCAGTATGTTTTTGTCTCTGTCAAGTCAAGAGATACTTGGAGGATTTCTCATCTGGAAAATAGTCCAGATTTTCAACGAATAATTTAACTCCCGTAGACACGGACGAATAGACACAATATCCTTCTCACTTTTGTCTCTTTAATGTTTCAAGGCTAAAAATTTTCTATAAAAAAAAAAATCACGCACTTATTTTACAGTCTACTGTGCGCATAAAAAATAATTCAAACAATTTGATGTACAATCGTCTGTAAAATTTTTTTTTAGTTCGAAAATTTAAAATAAATGTATCAGCAATGTAGATTTTTGTGAGTAAAAATTGAAAAAGTTTTATTATTAATCAAGAGTGCGTCACGCTAATTTACAAAAGATTGGGAAAAATCTGTATTTAATAAAAAAAAATCTTGCAGATAAAAGTTGGAAAGTAATCAATCAATCACACGATACGATCAATCAATTTTGATGTCAGTCATGCTCGTTGGATACTCGTCTATCTTAGAATAAAAAAATTTCCACCAGCAAAGAAAGTTTCATGACAATTTTCTTAAACCCGAATAATTTCTCTCTCAAGCCTTCATAGAAATATTTTACAAAATTTATCACAATCAATTTAGTCATCACTCATTACACAAAAAATTTTATAAAAAAATTTTGCGGTGAGTTGATTTTTCGAGATTGATAAACACGTCACAATATCAAAAGTGCGAGGATAATCTGAATCGGAAACAACGTAATGGAGCATATCAAGTCTGATCGTACTAGTCACGATGACAGGGACGTGATGAATCGCAACTCTAATGGGTGTCCCACCCTTCCACTGCCACTGTCCCTCTTCAGACTGTCGGTGTTTCACAAGTGACATTTCTCATTCCCCAGGCCCTGTGTTTTCTGCACTTCTCTTCGTCGCGTCTGTTAATTTTTCATTTCCCCAGCAACACAACTCGACATACAATTTCAAATAAAAATAACTTCAATTCAGATAACAAAATATCCTTTATCTCAAAATTAAATCTTATATTTTTTTTCTTTCAAATCCATTAACAAAATTTTTTTTCACTTCTTCAAAGTGAACGTCTCAAGTCACAGGTTAAAAATATAAAAGTATTTCAGTATATAAAAATTTAAAAACAGTTGGAAACATTGATTTTAGAAACTGTAAAGTATCGATAGACATTCGAGGCTAGAAAATAGTATAATATTTATGAAGAATCCATCGGAAGCAATGGGATTCTCTCGGTACACTAAGATAGAGAAGTATTGCCGATACCAAATGAGCCTGACGTTGACGGTGAAAATAGTGGTTACACCTTGACGTTAAAATCGTATCTCATTCACGTTCATTTATGTATGATACGTTACACGTGTGCCTAGAGACGTAAACCACTCAATATCGATCCCCTCACTAGACATATATACCTTTGCTACTTTACTAATTCCAAGTTTCCAGCGACTCCCTTAGCTTTATTATTGATTCAAGCTTCTCCATCTATAACTTTATCATCAAATGAGTTTCATTAAATAATCAAACTATCTATAACTTTATTCTTTTTCCCAATAATTAGTTTTATATATATATTTACGTTCAAATAATCCAGTATAATTATCACGATATTTTATATCGAGGTAATTCATTAAATATTCACCCTGATTGAGTCAGCTAACGTTTTAAATATTTTAGTATCCGATAAAGTGATTTGAATAATTAACACTATAAATGATGATGAGCTACGATTTAACGGAAGTATTTCAAATTTTTTCATTCAACACAATTGCTTATAAACACGTGTTACTTTTTGAATAAATTGGGACACCAAATATTTTGTTCTAAATTTATTTTATAAACTAAAAAATAAAAGGGGTGGATTTAAAATTAAGATTTTAAAAGAAGAAAATAGTACTTTTCAAAGAAAATGAAAAATAAAGGCTTGACAAGTTGATTTGGTGATTCAGGTAGATCCAGGATTGGTGCAAAATGTCCAAGGGGCATCGTGGAATGCATCGTGGAATGGCATTGTAACCGTAAAACAGAATATCCGTAGGGTGAGAAAGTTAAAGGGTGAATTGTGGAATAAATGGTCCGATTCGTTTTGTTGGTAGCTCTGGTCTAGACCAGCAGACTGACTGGTCAGCCCAACTCTCGAGCTCTTCAGCTCAATGGAGCATTTAAATGAATTAAACTCTCCGTACGCTCGTATGCATTATTCTAGTGGCGACTCATCCGAAAATTTACAATAATGTAAAATAAAAATAATAAAAATTATTCGATTGTAACAGTCAGCGTTTCGCCAAGGGCAACTGCTTTATCGAGTTATACCATACGAACCTTGGTTGGTGAAAATTTTTTAAGGTGAATTAAAATCAGTTAAGCACGTAAATCCGATTATTAAATATTCAGGGCTAAATTTATTCCTCGGGTAGATGTAACAGCAGGAAATCTATCGAGCCATAAATAGTCCAGATTAACTTCCAAATGAGAAAGTAGTGGTCGGATATTAAATGTCGGGGATAGTTGCGATTCAAAGCTACGCAACCAGTCTTTCGTTTAACAATCTGCCCCGACAATCACACTATCATAGTGCTGATGATGTCCCGCATACTAAGCACGGGATTTTCGTCTCTCGTGCATATTAATTGCTTCTACATCTCTGCCTATCTGCTTTTCGTCGGCTTTGACACTTTATGCTCCGTTGTGACACCAGACACTCTGTCTTTTCACTGTCTCTTTGTCACTATAATTTTCCCAAGCTACATATTTACGTTCGTATTAATTTTAATATTTCATTTTCATTTTCAATTACCATCCGTTTAATATTCAAATAAAAACCGTGTTTCCATTGTATATTATTTATAAATTTTCAGTAACATGCACCCTCTAAAAGTAAATTAGCGAGTCACTAGCAAATAGTAAATATTCAGTAATTCAGCTTCAGAAAGTAATCTTAATTATATACAGTAATTTTATTTATTGATACGAATATAAGATCAAATACAAAATATTTGTCAATATGAAATTTTATTTCTGTTATAACTTGAGCGCTTGCATTGTAAATTTGATTAACAATTAATTGGACTCACAACTTTAACAACCTTTAATCTATGACCTCACTACCCAGCCGGTTGCTTCAGAACCGAGCTAACCATCCAAAGGTTCATAATCTCCTTATATTCTTGCTTACGTTTTCTCTCTCGTGATTGGTTCCTTGTTAATTAATTGAAATTGGATAAAAAGGATTTAGGTTAATGACATCGTTGGAAACCATAGACTCTTTTAAATGAAAAATTTTCTGAAACGGTAACAGTACCAAACTATTCAGGAACAAAACTGAATACTAAATTATTTATTTAATCTTTACTATAAAAATTTACATTCAATATAAAACACATTTATTTCTGAATCTGTATGAATAATTTATGTGAAATATGCTGACTAATTTACTGCAGCGTACATGAAAACGGTTGATAAAATTATTTTTAAAATATAAAATTATTTTCACAACTGTTTTTACGAGCAAAAAAAAAATTACTCGATGCTATCAACTTTCAATCATTTTTTTTATGGAACTGACACTTTAGCGTTATATTTTATCGGGTCAATTTTTAATAAATTGAAAAATGTAGAATGACATTTTGTCGTCATAAAAAGAAGGTAAACTTTTTTTTGGCCCACTGGGTATTTATTAAAACTACCAAATGTGAAACTGGTTAAATTTAAGATCATAATAAAAGTTTACGGGTCTACTTTATTTTTTTTTCTCCTTCAAATTTCTTCTGCTGGCGTTCAGCGTGACTTTGAATCACTGTCGGACCACAAGCGTGATGCGAAAAAAAATATTGATGTGTTGTGTGTACTTTGAGCAAGTGCATACGCTTTATACTAACGTTTGTCGTGAAATATGATTTAAGATCCTATTACGATAAAAATGGATTCGGTGATCGGTATACCCGCGACGTTATTATCATAAAGTAGCAATAAAAATTTATTGGCACGTTTCAGTATGGCGCGTTGTGCACCGTTACCGTGTGATAGACCATCAAGTAGCTGTGCTCATGCTAAACCAGCAAGGCGAAGATTAACGTTAAAACCTCTATGATTTCCATTGCGCCCTCTGCCTGCTTTTACGTATACTCTATTTTTTTGCCATCCTTTTCTTATAAGACATGAGTCTTGATATAAACGACATCCTTTGCAATATAACCTTAAAATAAAAATGAAAATAAATAAACAGCTTGAAGTATTTCCAAAGAAAAATTGAGCCTTATCGTTTCGACTCAACGAAATAAGGCAATAACCGCCTCCATCTCTGTTATGCTCGTAATACTCGGGCAGCAAACTTTTAACAAGTACTGCGGATTCACCAGCTATTACACGAAATACCCTTATTTTATTTCTCTTCTCAATAACAACTATAACGACTATGCACTATTTTAAGAGAAAACTTGAACAATATATATATACATATATATTTATAATAAGCACTATCTAACTGAACCTACTAGCGGGCTATAAAATAAAATTTATTTTGAAATTATATTTATATATTTCTATATTATAAAAATCAAAGAAATTCAGGATAACGTGATATTTTTTTCAAAAATTATTCAGGATAATGAGGGCGTTCTAGTTTCCACTAAAAAAATTATTCCATATTTTCAAACGCTCATAGTCATTCTAGAGATATCTGAGCCACATTATTTTAAAACCACAGACAAAGCAGACGGCGATGATAAAATTTTTTTTATTTATCTTTTTTTATAATAATACGTGTTGTTCAATTTAAAAAAAGCAGCAGAGTTATTACTTCGCGTTTGAGTTGTGCATTACTACTAGTTTACTTTTTCATTTTTCAAAGAGCCAATATGTTTTTCAATCGAATTATTGAGCTTTCATTTAACAAAGTACTCGATAATTATATTTCCAATGTAAAATTAACAAAAATTAAGTAATTAATTTATTTTTAAGTTAATTCAAGTTTCTCAGACTTCCTTAATATATTATTTATGAACCCAAAAATAACGAGTTAAAATCTCGTCAATCGTGTTCAAGTACTTCATTGAATACTCTTCGATGACTCGCAATATTCAATTAACTAAAATTACATCACAGAAAATAATCCAGCGGTTTTTAAATATATCTTTAAAGCCATCGCTTTCAAGAGCCATAAAGTATTTTTTGTCAAAAAGACTTAGAGTCTTCTTTAAAGTCATACATGGCAATTTATTTGCTGAATCCGTCGACTATAGAACAACAATACACGTTTTTAGTTCCAATCAAATTCCCAAGGCTCCCTGAAAGCCGAGACAATAGAGGGTGAATCAATTTGCGAAGCAAAAGCCTCGGAGTAACGCCTCAGGAGATTTCCCTTGGTTTCATCCCTTGGCTTGGCATCTATTCCCGCGTCTCAGGGCCCCGGTGTATAATGACCATCGAGGGGACCATAGAAGCCATCGGCATCATCACACCGTATCCACTCGTACACCAGTCGAATGTCGATTGTCGTCATACAGTTTATGTTGTCTTACAAGGGCTGGTGAACTTCGCTACTCTTATTCATACCCACTCTCCTGTCCTATACTATCCTATCCTATCCTATTCTATACTATACTATACTATACTATACTATATTACGTATAAAATAGAGTAGAGTCGAGTCGAAGGTTATCCATGTTCTGCGAAGCGTACACGAGCTTAAGCTCAAACTGAATCCGGCACTGTAGTTGATGTAGCTTTCTCTGAAGCCATCAGTAAAGTGGCACTACCATCATCATGTATCCTCTTTCATTTTACTCAACACCATTCACCCATTCTGGCATCCAAGCATCCAACTATCCTGCCAGCCAGCCAACCAAGCATCCAACTGTACGGGGAAAACTGGTTGACGTAGGATTCCGCGCATCCAACGCTTGCGACCCTTTTATCCCTAAATCCTTCGTCCCCTGACATTCACGTATATAACGTAAATTCTCTCTATCTCTCACTCTCTCTCTCTCTCTTTCCCTTTTGCCATGCCGTCGAGCGTTTTGTTGATGTACGATGACGGGCCAGCCAGTTCTATCCATCAGACGTGATGTGCTCCATACCGATACCATACGCGTTCAGCCGTTATTCGAGCTCACGTATCCATTACAAAGTTTTCTAAATAATAATTTTAACGTGATGTGTGTAAATAAAAAAAACTAAAAAAAAATCTAAAAACTATCAAATGTCAAAAATATTTTTTTAAACCTCGTGAATACATCGAATATTATTTTGACGCCTTTATCCCTTTTGAAATGAAAAATATAAATAAATAAATAAAAAGGAAAATAAAAATATGGTTATGATTCAAACAAGGGCCGTATGGGTCAGCCAGCAGGGTGGCCTGACAAATGGAGATTTGATCCACGCTGAAAATCCCAAATTGCCCGATCCATCAGCACGCTTTGCTCCAACCCGGGAGTAAGCTTTATATGCTATACGTCACTCGGAGAATTACTTGGGTTCCGTCGATACTAACGAGGATCCTTGTCAGGTTTTTTTTTCACGTCGATAAACTACTGACCTTTTTTATTGAAACAAAAACAAAAAATGATAAATACCTCCGCTTTTTATAATCAATTATTTATAAAAGCATTATACCTCAATTTACTAAATGGATCGGTTCATAAAAATAAGGATTACCTGACATAAATCCTGTTATTCAATATTTAATTTAGTTAACAGTTAATTTTCTACTCAGTAAATTAAGTCGCGGGATTTTCAAAAGTAATAAATAATATGAAATGGTCAAAAGATTTGTTTAAATGCAATTAAATCTATTCAAGTTTAAATAATCAAAGTACGTTATTAATGTCATACAAAGTTACATTATCACACATAGTCTAATGTCTGAGGGAAGTTATCCAAGCAGTAGCAGTAAGAGTAGCGATGCCAGTGGCGGTAGTAGATTCCAGTACTCGAGTCAACGGTCGTTTGTGCGAGTCTGTGGCCCTTGTACAATGCGCGCGATTATCATTCGTGTTCACTGGGACGAAATACATTGTCCGCGCGTGCAGCCAAAGGTATCAGACCTTACCCGGCTGACTGAATGTACGACTCAGCTACTTTAGTCACAACGAGTCGGAGTAGTGTAATCACTACGCGCCAGCCATTCCCAAACTCATTTTCACCCTCGCCCTCTCTCCCTCTTTCTCTTTCTCTCTCAACTCGACCCCTTTTTCGAACTTCTCCAATCTTTCTGAATACTAATGATCGAGTTAAATTTTGTCAATATATTTTTATCATTTATTATAACATTATTTTTTCCACTTTTATTTAAATCCAAATTACAATTTAGATTTAAATAATAAAAAGTTATGTGGGTTTTTAATTTATTTCTATGATAAAAAAGTTATGAAAGTCAAGAGCGCTTAAAATGTTATTAAAAATTATTGAAATTTATTTTTTTATGAGAAATTATATTTTCATAGCGAGATGGAAAGAAATCTCTTGACCTCGGAAAGTCAATTTTTCTTTATTTCAAGACGAAGAGAAGTGTTAAAAAATAAAAACGACCCACTTTGTATATTACATGATGGGATGAGCGACATTGACTACCGCTACTGCGAGTACTAGTAAAGTTACTTTTCGAAAATGTTAAAAAATGTCTTATCTTTATTCAGCTGTCGATTTTTGAAGCGAAGAATTTTATACGAGATTTACTATTCAAGGAGAAATTCACGAAAGTCGGATTTTTATGCACACTTATATTTGCTTTCTATTGACTTTTATCTGAGAATAATTTTCTCTTTAGATATTCTTACATATTTTAAATAAAATAGCAAAAATATAAAAAAACAAAACGGTTACAAAAAGAATAATAAAAAAATTTATTTCTCAATTTCTGGGTCCAATATTACGCTTTTCAGTATTATATAAAAGCTAAGATAAAATATTCGCCGATGTGAGAAAATCCTTCGGGCTATTTCTCCTTTCAATTTTTCCAAAATAGAAACTCGAGATTTCCATGGATATTTTTTAACAAGACGGGATATTTTGTCTGTGAAAATGAGTACCGGAGAAAATATTGAATGTGTAAATACAAGAGTAATAATAGCAATATCTAGAGGATTTGTCTCCGAAAATATGAAAGAAAATTTTTTTCAATATTTGAATTTATTTCTGCTAAAATATTTTATTCAACATTTTTTTCCCATCTCCATTGTAATTAACTTTTTGCTATTTAAAAAAAAAATAAAATAAGAACTTGAAGAGTAAAATAAAAAAAAGAAATAAACGATTGTTTTGATAGCAAAATAAAAATAAAAGTTCCAAGTATCCAATGATACAACTTTTGTTTGTAAAATGTTAAGACGCGATTTCTAAGAGGAGGAAAAGGACTCGCTTGAGACGTAGACAGTGTTTCGAGATATCTACTTGACTTCTATCTGGTATGAGTAGTAAGGTACGGCAACAAAGTTTTCGAACGCCTGTACAGGATCTCGAGGACGCCAGTGGGAACAAACAACACGAGATGACTACGGGAAGACAAGTAGACAAGGCGAATGTGCTTAGTTTTTCCTTTTCTTATTCTTATTCACATTCTTGTTCTTCTATTATACATATATATATATATATGAATACAACGACCAAGAGATTTTCCGAGCGCTTCGGGTTATTGTGCCCATGGGACTTCATTCAGGGCACCCGAGGTGTCGAGACTCTGAATAAAAGAATTATGTTCACTACGATAATAACATACTTCAGCTTCATAAAAATTTGTCTCCAGAAATGTCACAGATTTATTCTAAATATTCCATTAAATAAATAATTTAATTTATTGCTTATCGATTAACTAATATATCCTGGCATTTGCTTAATTATAGCCCTGTAGTTGGTACATAGTAGTTATATATTTCCTTATCGATTAAATTAGTGATATGTGAACGTCAATTAAACTACAATGGAACCCATCTAATTAATATCCGTTATTATATCAAATGCAAAGCAAATTATATTTGTAAAATTAAAATAAATTTATTTAATTTGATGACGTTAATAAAATATTTAATTAATATTAAACCAACAATTAATTAATAAAACTTTTTATCACTTTCTAAAGCATTTTATTTCTATTTTTGAACAGCAATGAGAGAAGTTTAAAAACAATTTTAAAAAGTCTATCGGCTAGAAAGCCAATTCAACTTTTGGTATGTATGATTTAATAGTTCGCGAAACATCGTCTGCTCGCGCAATATTCGTACGGTAATAAGACGCTCTCGAGTCACTTTGATCGTACTCACTATTACTAGGCTGCCAAACTTTCCTCCTGTATACTATAGTCTTATTACTAGAGAAAAGTTAATGGCCCAGATCGACTGTACTTCCAATATACTATACGCTTTCACTTGCTCTTCTCTTCTCTTTCACTTCTGCTGTTTCTACGCCAACCGATACCGCGACGCGCTCATTATCCATCAGCGTATTTCTTAAAGTGACATCACGTATCATCGCATTTCTCAATGCATTTATAATGCATTCCAACATTATCAATATTCACTCCCAGTTTAAATACCACTCCCTTAAAAAATTCCAATTAAATTTTTTTTTTTTAATTATTCAGTCTCTTCATCATAAATTGTAAAGTTACAACTAAAAAAAAACCAATGAATATTTTTTAATTATTTTTTTATTCATCGTAAATTAAATACTTGGGAAAAGAAAATTTAATTAAAAATAAATATTTTACACAATATTAATTAATTTAAAAATTTTAATTACTTATCAACCGCAGGTTGCATAAATATTTAATCTACCCAAGCTCTCCGTTATCGATTAATTACATGAACACATTTACAGTGAAGAAAGGATTTAGTGCACCTGCACTCTCTAATAATTCTATGCACCAAGAGATTTTCACAGAGCGTGTAGCCTGCACGAGACTTGCAGAGAGCACCAGCTTGGCTAGTACACCAGCTGATGTTGCAGCATAGCGCATACGAAACACGATTAAGACACAGTCAGTGAAAACAAACACCTCGTAACATAGAACGTAGAGAGCAGTGCTGGCAATGGCTGCCTGTTCTGATGTAACGCAATGTAATGTAAGGGTAGATGTACCGTAGAGACTGCCAGATAGCAGTCTGCCGCGACACAGAGACCCCTGTGTTGGACATAATCCTCTACTCAGTCTCTAGTCCGTGTGTTGTGTGCAGCGACCTTAAACTGGTTGAGGGTTTCCCCTATTAGTGTCAAGGGTTCCATCAGTAAATTTCCCATTGGTTTCAGTCAATGGCCCTCTGAGCAATTATCACTTGTGCTTCGAGCTAATTGCTTCCCTACACTTCACATCGTCATTCTTCAATCTTCATTCTTCAATACACGACGTTATCTACACAATTGTACTTCAATTGGTTATAAAAATCAACTCAGCAATTTTCTCCTACACAATCAGTAATTTATTTATTGTTTACAATCAATTATTCATATTATATTTATTTAATTGCTTTAGAGATTTAATTTATTTTTAAAAAATATATATTGATACTTATTACCATTACAAATGAGTAATTATAATATTCAGAGTAATCTCGGTTTGTAATTAATTTATCGTAGAATGCACGTAACAATATTATAGTAAATTTCCGTTATTATTTATTAATTAATAATTATATTGAAATTTGTTAGAAATCCTGATTAACTTTATTTTCATAATTAATATATAAATACTGAATTTTTTATCTCCAGTAAAATAAAGATAAAAAAATGAATTTAAGTTTATGAAAAATAAAATAATCCACTTAAAATATTAAATTTATGCGAAAAATAATAGGCACTTAAAATGCATAATAATTATTCTGATAATAATAACAATGATAATGATAATAGTCAATATTTATAATGAATTTATGTTGTATAAGGTACACAACAAATACGGTAATAATTTAATATTTTATTAATAATTATATTACAATATTACAATGTGCCTTTTAAAAGCCAGGATTTCCTGGCTTCCTCGTACTCAACGTTATTTATTCCCGCGCCGATAAATTCAAAAGCCACGCGTTAATGAAATAAATCCCTTGAAAATGGTATCGCCGCCACAACTACTAGTCCCTATGTAATCAACATATATGCCCATATACCCACACATTTATGTCTTTACACTCAGACATGGACACTTTGATTTTCACATCAACACAATCGTATATAAAAATCTCACCAAGGATCCAAGAGATAGATTGTGGCGTCAAAGTCCGACACACAAGGGCCCGAGGGAAAATAGACAAAGCTTTACGTCTCTCTTAGGGTTAAATTGACTGAAGTTTCCTGTCGAATACGTACACCAACACTGACACACATACAACCCAATTAAGAATGATTTGCTCCTCTGCTTTTGACATCAAAGTCTTCGCTTATTACCTTAAGTAAGGTTTATTAATTTATTTATTTCGTGAATTTTTAATTTACTATATATCTGTATCGGTAAATATATCTTTCGAAGCCCAGTCTTATTCGATTTAATTATTTAAAGATTTAACAAATTTCTTTATCATGATCATTGTTAAGTCAACAGCTGTCAGATTACACAAGCAGCTGGATCAAATGTAGCCGGAGGTTGTTCTATTAAAAATATTTTAATTAAAAAAGTTAAAAAAAAAACTGATTTTTTTAAAACAAAAAAAAACTACATATTTTCTACCGAAATTTTTTTAGTTTAGTTCTTTCTCTTGATTCGTTGTGTAGACTTTTATTTTATTCTTTCTACTAACGTCATTTTTATTCTTGTCCAGCGAGCTGAAGTCACAAAAAGAAAGAATTGCAAAAAAAGTTAAAATTTAAAAAAAAAAACGAACTAAAAAAGTAAACGCACACACGTGCACTTTTGTATTATAAACGACTGCATTCGTAGGCAAATGAGTTTAAAAAAAAAAAAAAGGGTACGTAGATATCAGTATCACGACATTAAGCTCCTGCGTAGATGCCTCGGCGCAGAATGTTTATGTTCAATATTTATATTCAGAAAGAAAAATAAATTTCAACTCAGCCAGATAGTCTATCGAGTTTTAATATATTTATGGAAAAAAAATTTTTAAATATATTTTCAAGACTTGAAAACATTATTTTATCAGTAGTACAAGTCGTATAGAGAAAAAAAAAAATGAGGAGCGAAAGTAAATGAAGAATAAAATGAGATAAAAATTTTCTGAAAAGAATTTCAGTAGTGTATATTATTATATAAGTACAGCAACGTTATTCCTTATGTACATAACAGCGACGGTTTATGTTACAAAAGCAATTTAGTTTGTGCGATGACACTACACTGCTCAGATGTATCTTGGAATTCAGCCAAAAAATACAACACGCAGATAATATCATCTCGAGGATGTCAAATAGCTAGGATTATCACGCGAAATGAACTTACGTCTAGTCTCTATAAAAATTCAAATAATCTCACAATCATCGCAATTTAATAATAAATAAATATTTCATTTTTTTTTTTTTACGTTATCAAAACAACAGGATGTTTATTTATATTTTCAATAACGTTTAATCGTTTTATTTTATTTTTTTTATTTGTTTATTTCGGTAATATTCCGGCTGCGTCTACGGGCAAATCGAAATCCGCATTTCCTCCTTTTGCTGACCGAAAATTGTGTAAACATGAAAACGTGCTAAAAACTAGGTTTGTTATTTTATATTTCAAACTCGTAGCTTTAGGAGCCTCGAAAATTATCAATAAAAATTTTTTTTCCATACAAAAGTACATTATTCTCTTTTTTCAATGTTTACTTTTCTAAAATTAAACAGTTAAATAAAATGATAAATAAATAACCTGATTTTCAGTACAGATTAAAATAATTTAAAGATATATTATTTAGAATATCTAATGAATATAGCTTTGTGGAGTATCGAGTAGAAGTGAAGCAGTGAAGAAACAAGTAGACAACGAGCTAGCGTTTGAGGGCATGATTTGAGCGAGAAACTTGACTCGTTACCGGTCGCCTCGTTACCGTGTCGAAAACCCCGTTAATAGGGTTTCCAAATAATTTACAACTGAGTTCTCGGTTCTACTCAGATGTCCAACGTGAGGTCATTCAAATTTTAGTTCAAACTCTCAAGCTCGAGCCTCTATACTCGTTCTCTCTATATTTGTTTAGCTATTAACTTTACAAACTTTATAATAGTCCTTTATTATTCATAAAAAAAAGAAAAAAAAAAACAAAAATTGCTTTATAAATTTTGCCCGATAGTTCGAACTACTGTTCTACCCCTCAAACAATTATCTGAAAGTTCCAACAAAATATAATGCATCAATTTAAATAATAATTATTATAACGAAGTAATAAATATTATTTTTTCTCTTGCTAGTGCTTGTATAAATACTTCCGCGATTTTTATTAATTAGGTATTTAAAACTTGAAATTAAATTTTTTAATTATTTTTTAAACAAATAAAATAATTTAATTAAAATTTAGTGTTGACTTAGACTTCAAAAGGTTGTGAGTATTAAAATTGTAAATTAATTTAAAATTTTAATAAAATCAACGTAGTTTGTCATTATGACTCGAAGAGAAAGCAATTATAACTCGTATTCTGTGATTTCATCCCTTAAGGATATTTACAAGGAAAACTATATAGCTTCTTCACCACTCATTGCACATCCATTTCTATTTGCCCTTCGTCTTCTACTTCTATTTCCACTCCTCTTCTCTCCCTACTGCCTTTCATTGAGCTTGTTCATCTAGATCTCCTGCACCCTAAAATTGTCATCTCGGCAGATAATTTCAATAGGGAGAGAATGAGAGAGTCGACGTCTCAAGTTGCCTGCTGAGGAACTTGAGCACAAACTCAAGCTTTGCTTCTTATTTAGTCACTACTAAATTACCTAGTCGATTTCAGATAAGAGTTTAAAGTTAAATACACCTATAGCTATGTCTATATACATTCGCGATCAAATATCTCAGTCTAGTGCCATGTGGTAAAAAGAAATAAAAAATAAGTAAGAGTGTAATGATAAAAGAAGAATAGCTGTAATCTTCAATCGATGTCAAGGGGACGTTTGTGATGTTTAAGTGAAAATGATAGAGAATTTTATTTTTTCATATATATATATATACGTCAAAAGTTTACTTAAGCATTCTCACTTGATGTCAATTTTATATTTATATTTTTATATTTTTTTTCTCCCTAAATTTTTTACCCTCAAACTGTCTCACTCTCTTTCGACTCCACTTATTTAGTGATCGATGGATAACTCGGTTATATTCTTAAGCAATCAAGTTTGTATTATACGAGAAATCACGGTGGGATTTTTCTTTATTTCCTCAGATTGTTATTTTTATTTATTTTTGTTCGTCAATTTCTCAGGACGATGACGGATGAAGATGACTTGACTGCTGGGAAAAGCTGACTCCACATATAATAATTAATTTTAACGTCATCAAATTTATCCTAACAATACAAGCATTATCCAATCATTTATTATACTTATTTATTTATAAAATACTGTGTATATTAACAGAAATCGATAGTTCAATTAAGTAGATAAATGATGTAAATTTTTTTTTTATATACGGAAACGTAATTATCGACAAAAGCACTTAATAATCTTTCATGCTAATATTGTCATTGGCGTACCAGACTCGCCCTTTATAACGCTATACTACTGGTAGCTCATTGTGCAAGCAGCGAGCCCTACTACCCCTGCTACCTGCCGGGAGCATCCAGATAATGGAGTCTCGACTTATTAGTTAATCAAAGGTTAGTCAAAATGCCAGAGGGCAGACGGATCAATAACACATTACGATAAATAATTAATTAATAGTCACCTGTGTGTCGATCTACCGCGTTCCCGGAAGTACTGCGTGGTTTTGAACTTCTCCCTTTTTTTTTCATGTGTGCGTGTATTACACACATGGTTGCGTCGATCGATATCGCGGTAAATAAAAAATGAAATAAAATAAAACAGCGTAGTATTGAGTATGTCGTAAAAGAGAATATAAAAAAGGGTGTCTGGCCTTTGTTGACAATTAACTTGATGTGATACCAACGGTGATAGTGTTTCACTTAAAATAATTATTATCAAATATTTGCTAAAGAAAAAAAAAAAATTCAGTAAAGAAAATATTTTTTTAAATCCAAATCTACAAATAAATTTTATTTTGTATTATTCTATTGAAAAAATTTAATAATAATAATACTGAAATTTTTTTATCTTGCAATTTTTATTAGGAAATTTTTCAATAATTAACTTGAGAATAAAAAAGTTCAATAAAGCTTTCATTTCCTTGTCGTTTATATTTTGGTGGCAGTACAAAGAATACTCGCACACAAAGGAAAAAATTTTATTTTTTATTTTCTTAAACTTTTTTAACTTTATTTTTATTTACCTCGACTAATAAAAAATTTTATAACCATCGGTACAAATATTGTGAACCAATTAATCAATAAAACCACATGGATAAATAAAAATAGAGAAAAAAAAATTAAGTAATTAGGAGTGAATAAAAATGAGTATAAGGCGCAAGTGAGTGCATAAAACATTAATGGGTAAGAATAAAGCTGAGTAAGAATAAAGTTAATCACAAAGAGAATTTCGTATTTAACGAATAATTAGACGTAGACTGTGTACACGCAGTGGGGTAGTTTAACGCGATGGTAAGGGCCAAGGGTTTTCGAATGGATTTTCCCTTGTGGCGTACAAGTAAACTTCGCACACTTAGACATCATGTACACGTACTCGATATTAACTCATACTCTTTCTTACTGAACTCAACTTTATTTTATAAATATACATGTACTCTCTCTTACTCACTTTCTCTACTCTCAAAATCTGGTCGCGAGCGTATAGTCTGGATTTTAAACTCCCCGTAAAATACCAGCGTAGTGCTATACTATTTCTCGACAACTTTGAACGCATACCAATTACCGAGGTACAGGCCAGCTTCGTTTACGATCCCCGGAAGGGCCCATTTCCTGTCGCGCTGAATTATAAATTACCTCCAGTATAACCGAGGATACCCAGTATAATCATAATCACTATTTTTATGCAAAACTAATATTCTCCCTTGTAAATAAGAATTTTGTTTACTTTTTAAAAAAAGCATAAAACGGTTAAAATAGTAGTGTATTTATTTTTTGTACGTATATATAATTTTGGTGTAGTAAAATAAAAAAAAAGTGAAATCTCGTTAAAAATTACGCCTCTAAGGCTTGAAGATATTTAGTAAATCCTCTTAGCAGCGAATGGTATTCCCGTTAAATTGGAAAGATAGAACCACGAGTGTCGGCAGTAGACTATAATCGATCCACCTTCCACCTCGTACTATACACACCCAAGGACTCAGGAGAGACTTCAATTTTAATCTACATTTTTTTTATTTTTCGAGCTCCTGTACTTTAAAACATGATTTACTTTTTTCAAATTTAATTAATAAATATCGTTTGAAAATAGTTGAAAGAAAAAAGTTTTCTTCGATTTTTAATTACAAATAGTTAACTGTAATATGTAGTATGAAGAAACTTTATTTGTCGTAAAGATGTTGATAAAAAAAATGAAAAATAAGTAATTTGAATTTTTTAATTATTGGATAATGTATTTTTATTCCGAGTTACTCTTAGAATTAATTATTGTGATTAAATTTCAAGAACAACGGATTTAAATTGCAAGTAAATACTGTGACTGCTTCTGGCATAACGAGACACAAATTTAAACCGTTGATTTTATACTTACTTTCCCTGTTAATTTTTATTCATTATTATTATTTTCGGTTTGTAACGAAAAACGCGGAAAGGCGACAACAAACTTTCGACGACTTTCATCTCTTCCAGACAGCATCATGAGTCCGAGGAAGAGATTACTGGTAGGGGTAAGAATAAAAAAATACAAATAAGGAAAATAAAATTCTTAAACAACACAGTAGCCGGGAGTAAGGCGTCGTTACGGTTGAAGAAAAGTCGCCGAGCCGGGTAGGGGGCAAAAAGGTGAGGTCGGAGGATCTGCTACAGACGTGCTTGTGTTGTCAACAATTCCCTCGAGAAAAAAAGTAAAGTAAACTGAGAAGGATAGATGAAAAAAAAAATAAAGGGGCAGAAACGAGCGATCCAGTTTGAATAAGTAGTCACCAGCCTAATAGCAGCGCTGGACTCTGACGGTAACTGAATACACAATTTTATTTAAACATGTTTACTAAAGAGCACAAAAGGTTTCACAACAAAAAAAAAATTACCCCTCAAATTAAGTAACCATAAACACCTTTAACGCTAGCAGAATTTCGACTATCAGACGGACATAAAACGATTTCACGAAACAGCACTTTTTCCCATCCTCCTGCATGCCCCTTCTGTACAGTTAATTTCGTGTATTTTTTTTTTTTATTCTTTACTTTTTGACTCTCGAAACTACGAACGTGCATCCTCGGCGAATAATTTATGACTAATCGATAAACGAACTTTTCACGCCGGTCCTAACTTTTATCAGAGCAGAAAACTCTCGAGAACATTGTTTGATAGAAATTTTCACAAAATGCGATATCCCAACCTACTTGTTTCCAATGAAGATGAATAGCCCCGAGCCCTTTTTCTGCAGTATCAAAATTCTCTTTAATCCCTTTCGTATTTGCACTCAACCTCGCTTATTTATATTTATTTTTCCGATTTTTTATTTATATTTACCTTTTTTTTATTTGAAAAAGTTTCAATGCATAAATTCCGAGCACGATATTGAGAGAGCGTTAAAAAAATCGATTGAATAAATCCGCGATAATTCCCGGACGTCATTTCGCACCGCAAGGCATCATTTATCGAATCCATACCTCACATTCAATACTTTGTATTCTCTATTATCACAATAACAATAAAAAAATACAAAAAGTATGTTAAAAATTTTACCTTTTTTCATTTCAAAAATCAACAAAATATTTTTTAACGCTGACTAAAACCGAAACTCATTTTTTTTTATTTTTTTACATAGAACCCGGGTAAATATTGAAAATCTCTGTTGACTTTCCTCTTGAAATATCTTTCATAAAATCAAGTGACTCTCGAAAAATAAAAAGGAAAATACCAAAAAAAAAAAAAAGCTCGTGTTAAATCGCAATTATTTATATAAAAAAAACTCTAGCTTACAGTAAAACCACATTTTTTTCTATCCCTAAACCTTCGTACTTACCCATTAAACCTTGATATTTCACTGTAATATCGTCGTAGCTTCCACAATCTTGTAATTAAAAATATTTAATAAACTGAGCCTGCAACCTAATTAAATAAATTTACCGTAAAAAATTATTCTCCATAATTTTCTCTATCCCCTATCCCCTAACGATAATAACCGGTATTTCTCTCTGCGTTAAATTTTATAACCAAGTTCTCATTACAAACTTTATAAACACAAAATTAGTTTTCCTACGCATTGCGAGATTACAAGACCGTTCACTGTGCGTGCCCCGAGTAATCAGCAGACTAAAATTACCCTCAATCATTTATATATACATATGTATATATATTTATTGAGTGTGCGTTTGTGATTATCAGTAAATTAAACGGTGATTCGAGGTGGTCTTTTGGCTCTCAACGACCGACGATTAACTATTACTTCCACACCTTTACTTGTACCAATAAACTCAAAACTCTAACCTCTAAGCTTCATATACCGGTTCATCGAAGCTTTCGCGCTTCGGAAGCTTCACTTACTCCCTAACTCACGAGTCTTCACTTTATCTAACTTCTCTGCAATATAGTCTAGCCTATGTACTATCAACTACTGCAACAACTCCTAACGTACTCATGTTTTCTCGTCTGTGGCATTAACTACCAGCTACTTTGCTGCACGATGTATAACTTCATTGTATTTTAACTATAATACTAATAGCAGACTAGACTGCAATGTTTCATTACTACAACTACCATTACTACTACTACTACTACTACTACAACTACAACTACAATATACAAGTACATATAACATAACTAGGAGGCTTGTTCTATACAACTAAACATGAGTACATACAAGAGAACACGATAATCATAGCTCTGGACTTGTCATCAACACATCTAACCCCACTAGTCTAAAAGTATAACACGCTGTATTATTACTGTTTATAATTCCACCCTCACTCTAATTTTCATCAGCTTGTAACTCTTGTCTTTGCACCGACTACTATTGTTGTTATTTTTACTATTAACATTTTTCCTCTACTCGGTTTATTAAAATTAAACTCTTTCTGTGGTAATTTAGTCGTTCAAAGAAATGAGACTCGTGAAAAAATATTTTTAAATGGGAGATTCTTATCCCCTTTGAAAATAATATTTCATTTGCGTGTCACACCAAACAAACTATTATTATTATTATTTTTATGTTTCTATCAACGTTTTATATGCAATTTTTCAACCTTTTTAGCGACATTTACCGTTTAATTTATATTGCATTGCATTTACATTTTTTATACACCACTTTTTCCCGCGGAATATGTCGTATGTCATGCTATAGTGATAACATTGCTACTCTCTTAAAATTAATCGGTGAAAAGTGCTCCAATCAGTGAATATTTACTGCATAAATAGTCCCAAGTATATCACTGATTCAATCGGTGGCATACTTGGGACTGATTGCACTGATAAAAAAGTTGACTTGATTCAAGAGAAAAAATCTTCAACCAAGAATCCCATTTTGAAGAAAATTATTTTTTTGAGTCAAGAGAAAAAAATTCTTGAGCCAAGAAATTATTCTTGGGTCAAGTAAATTTCTCTTGGTTCAAGAATTTTTTCTCTTGACTCAAGAAAATCATTTTCTTCAAAAGGAAATTCTTGGTTGAAAATTTTCGCTCTTGAATCAAGTCAACTTTTTTATCAGTGTGGCAGTGAATATTCACTGATTTGCAGCTCTTAAGCAACACCATAATTAAATGATTGAAAAATAAACTGTAATATTAATTTGCTTATATTTACGAGTTTATAGTTTATGATTAATTAGTATTAAAGTACACAGAGAAACTAACTAATATTATAGATGATTTATGGGTAATTAACTCAAGCTGATTTAGACGTACAGTCGATACAAGTTGTAGCTCTTGCTAACGGTAATCAAGGATACCTTTAAAGGAGAAACAAGACTCATGTATTTCAAATCTCAAGTGTATATTTTATATATCGCTCTCTCTTCATCTATATATATAGACAGATAATATATGTGTATATAAATGTACTGAGAACACAGTGAAATCAAGGGTGCCACCTGGTTACACGGCGACGCTTATTACTGCAGTAATATCACCGTTGACTTGTGCTGCCAATCTCTGGTACAACTCTACTCTCGATACTTGCCCAACTGTAATTTAATCTGAAGCAAACGAGAGCTTGGGGTGTGCTCGAGGGGAATAATCATAATTACGAGATGTTACTCGAGTGGCTTTAATTTCTTGTACGTTTCTCCTTTACCGTATATACACGATTTCTGGTTTCCTTCCCCGGCTTTATACTCACCATCTTATACCTACATCTACCTACGCCTACCCCCATATCTGACTATATACATTAACTATTATATTTATCATCTAATAATTGTAACTGTCTGCTTTCTGTTCTCTCTTCCTTATTATTCCCTACATTATACTTCTTATTCGTTTAACGTTAATGACTTTCCAATTTACCTTGTAGTAACTTATAACTGTATATTCGTACTATTAAAGTATGATTATAACATAAAAACATACTTTTTTTATGCAAACAACTTCGCATCATAATCGGATCGTCATTCAGTGATTCTTATTGTATTAAAAATAATTCAGCGTTTTATTTGCGTTAAATGTATCGCGTTACTAATCCCATACAGACATAATTTTATGCGCCCTTTTGGTTCTAAGCAGCTTTAAGAAGATCTCTACCAAAAAAGCGTATATTGCACATTTAAATTGCGAAGCAATGAGACGTGTTCTTTTAACGCTTACTTGGTTCCAGCTGATTCACTCATGTAAAAATCATATTTACGCTTATTCAAATACGCTTAACTAGAAAAGAAATCGTACCATTCAAAGGATAATTAATTAATAAATAGAACATTATTTTGAATCACTTGTTTAAAAATAATGATTGACAAAAAAAAAAAAAGTACGTAAAAAGAACCTGTAATGTCGGTCAGTATTTATGGACGTGGGTGAACACAATAACTTAATAAATGCACAACTCATTAATCTATCTTATTTTTTATTACACTTCAATTTTTAAATACACAGAAAAAAAAGTTATCTTGAGTCAAAAAAATATTTTTGAAGACAAACGTTTTCGGGAACCAAATCAAGATTTTCTTGAGCCTAGAGAATTGGTCTTGGTTGTAAAAATCCGTCTTGGTCGGAAAAGATTTCTACTTTCTGAGAAAGTTTAGGTCTCCAAAAAAATTTTCTTGAATCAAGAATATTTACCTTCAGTAGAGAATTTTTTTTTTTCCGTGTAGAAGAACTCGTTTGAAAATCACTATCCAAAATTCTCTCTAAACATGAATTAGTGAAAATAAGTGAATATTCACTAATTCCAAGTGCAAACCGAACCACTAATTTCAAAAAGTGGTTCAACGGCACTCAGAATTAGTAAATATTCAATTATTTCACCTATTTATGTTTCAAAAGTTAGTACTGCGATATAGCTGGAGGAGATAAGTTCATACTATTCATTTTTAAAATAAATATTCAATGTCATTAAATAACGTGCTGAAACGTTTTAAAATACGTATAATTATTAACGAGCTTGTAATTATAAATACGCTGAAAATAATAGTACCAATTATATCCACAAAATTGAAAGGTACAAAAAATGAATTATTTAAAATACAAATTAATATCTCTCTATATTAAATTCATCAATCATTTACATGCTTTTTATTTTAAACCGAGTTCGCGTTTACACATACAGCCGGCTAAATATAACGTCAGTTTATATGCCACTCAAATCAATATTCACAAATTAAAATACATGAGCGATAAATAAAACTGACGATAAATTTTAAATTGAGATTTTATAAATTTAATTATGATCATAAAATAATTATAAATCAATTAATCTCGAGTGGTTGTAAAAACTATCACTGTAGATATTATTTTAGGATATAATCAATGTCCGAGAGTATAAAATTACCCATGAACTAAATTTTCCCTCTTCAACACTATCACCGACGCCCAACAGACAACTGAAACAAAGTAAATGTAGTTTATCAAAACAGGACACAAATTTTCTAATTGAAAAAAATTTCCATGCGATACATTTAATTTAGAGATAATCTAAAAATAAAAAAAATAAAATTCACTATGTGCAATTTAATCGCGTCATCGTCAATTGGTTTCCGCCCTCTCAACTTCAAATCAATCCATTACAGTGTCTGCACAAGTATATCTGTAGAGTAATAGATAAAAATAGTGGCGAGTACAAGGTACAGAGTACAGAGCCCAGAGTAGTAAACGTACGTGTCAGTTTTTTTCACCGTTCAAATAAATCTGGTGTCTTTTTAAAGCTCGTGAATACCGTGGGCAGTGCGACGCTTTTCACATTGCACAAGGCTTTTCATTATTGAACTGGCCGTAGACAACACGTCTGCAAAGTATCACACTTTTTTTACTCGTCACTTTACAACACGCCAAACTCTTCAATCGTGGTCTTCATTCACTCCCCCATGCTCTCGTGTACACTGTACCCATGCAACAACTACCTTCTCATCTTCTACATCCAACTTCGCACACTTCGGCACTACCATCTACTGGCTCTATCCATTCTCGTATTTGCAACGTATTCATCCTCTGATAGGTTTGAAACTTGCTTTAAAAGAGGCTTTGTTCGTGCCAAAAGCTTCACTCTTCGATACTCCAATAGTTTGTATACGTCAACTATGTTCATACATACATTCATCCATACATATATAAAGTTATATATTAGTTTGTAATAACGCGTTGGAGCTTATACTTAACTCTACAAAACTGATGTCATGCAAGTTCCGTATAATTTCCGTCAGGGATTTCATAAACTTCCTGATTGATTGTAAAACTCTTGACTATTGAAATTTTTCGGTATTTGTTTATTTTATTTGTATTTTTTTTTTTTTCTCATAAAATGGAATTTGAAATTTAATTAAAACACAAAAAGAAAAGTGTGTTTTTTTTTTAAATTTGATAAAGTTTTAAAAGCTCTAACAAGTGATTAAAAGTATGAGATGTATGTGGAATTTGTTCATTCATGTAGTATTTTATATTTGTTTCTGTTGCAGTTCAGGAGGAAGCGGAAAAACAAAACGAGGATGTGGAGAGTTTTCTGAACAATGAGGGTGGTTAGTTTGTTTGTAATGTTGTTTACTAAAGTAGACATTGTTTGGTTGCTATGCTCTGTTGTAGAAATAGCGGTGGTGTTACAGAGATAGTGGTAATGGTAGTGGTAGTGGTAATAGTAGATGTTAAATAAATTAAGGGCTTAATGTTACAGGAGAAATTGAAGATGAGAATGATGAAGAGAATGAGGAAGAAGATAATGTTGTTGAGTGGGAGGAAACAAAATTTGATTTTAAAGAATTTATTCATAGGTAATTTTATAAAATATTTATAGTTAATTAATACCCTTTTAAACTTATGTCGTTTCGTAAACTTACAAATTACTTACTCGGAGTAAGAGCGTCTTGATACTCCCCTAAGGCTTAGCAAATTCTTATATATATTTCGTTACTAATTCTAAAAGGACATATTTTTATACGCCCTTTTGCCTTTAGGAAGCTTCTCAAAACCAAAGAGGCGTTTTTCTTATGCCAATCGTTTTGTAGACTTATTTTAAAATACAAAATTGAAGAGAAGAACATTTAAAAGCCAAAAGTGCAGTTAATTTAAATTAGCCGCCCTTTTAGTTTTCAAGTTTTAATATGAGTCCTCAAAACGATTGATCATAAAAAAAAATATACACCCTTTTGGCTTTGGGAACCTCTCTAAAGCCAAAAGGGCGTATAAAAATTAAGTCCTTTTGGAATTAGTAACGCGATATTTAACTTTACTGTCTGATTATTTACGCGTTTGTATTAATAGTCTAGTCTTAAACAGTCGAAAGCCAAATAGGGGAGACCGGGGTTGTTTGTTTTACGGGTTGGTTGTCACAAAGGTCATAATAGACAACTTAACGAACGAAATACGAACATTGATCGGTGTCAAAGAATCGGCATCAAAAGGGAGGTTATACCTTTGCGATTCTTCGCCGCCGATCGATGAACCGATCGCCACAAATGACTGCTGTGACAACCAACCCGTGAGACAACCAACCCCGGTCTCCCCTACAGCATTTGTTAACTGAATTTTATTAATTTAAAACCAGAAAAGCGTTATATTGTACTGGATTTAACTTAAAGTCTTAACTTAATCCTTGTTAAAGTTGATAAAGTCTTTAAATATTTCCATACTTTTTCAATATTTCCTCAAACTTTAGGAAATGTCTAGATAAGTTTAAATTTAACGCCTAAATTATCTTGAATATTAATCTATTAAATTCGCATGGTTTTAAAAGTAATTTAAAGAGAATAAATTTTTGATTACCAAGTGTTTTTAATTATAGATTCGCGAACGTAAAAGTAGTGAAGGCCGTTACCGTACTATTGAAAACATTTGAAAAGAACAGTATGGAATTAAACCGTTACATTATTAAAATGTTACATCGTATTGCATGGGATTGCAAAATGCCAGGGATGATTTTTCAGGCTTCAATATTTCGTGTCTTTCAACGCATCCTGGATTCTAAACACCACGAGCACAAGGTCAGACATAAGAAACTCCATGTACATTTTTTAAAAAAAGTTGTTAATTTTTTTTCAACATCCAAAAGTTTTAAATCAAATAAGTACAGATATACATATAGATATATAAAACTCGTCGTGAATACTTGTCGCTTTACTCATGAAATGTTACAGGAGTTGCAAAAGTTTGCCAGTTTCATAATTCGTCAGTTTGCGGAAGTGGCTCAAAAAAACCGGAAAGCGTACATGGAGCTTCTCTTCTGGAAGAATACTCGGGAGGCTACAGAAATGGTTGATGGGTACGATGCAGCGAATGCAGAAAATAAAAAAATATCGCGTGCTGTCTGGAGTGAAGCTGAAGAGGATGAACTACGTACTTTGTTTATGGAACATCAAACTAACAAGTATCCTCAAGGTAACAAATTAATTTACATTTTTTAACCCTTCAGCTTCCCCCCTTGTATAATTAGACGAAGAAAACGAACCAAATAAACTTCTAAGTACAGCTAAATTACGTTGTAAAATTACAATACATAAAGTTTCAGTTTTACTACTGGATAATTTTATTTTTTCAGATTTAATAGATTGGCTTTTGGAGAATATTATTAGCGACAATCGAACACGGCGCGGTATAATTAAAAAACTCAAGGAGATGTATTTGATCGTAAACTCTAAGGTAATTATCCATTTATCAATTAAAGAGTTGATACTAATTAGTTCATACAGTTGTTTGAAGTAATTAGAACTTTTTTATCACGAGCGAGAGCGAGAGGGTAAAAGAAAATGAATTAAAAAAAAGCAGCGTTCCCGGAGGAAAGTAATCGGAACTTTTTCTTCTCAACAGCGCGGGAAAAAAAATTTTAAAAGCGCGCTTTATTTAAATCTTTCAACAAACAACTGTGAATTATCATTCTCTGTGGACAATAACGAGTAGTATAAACGCAAAATACGGAAAAATATTTTCCTTTTTTTGTTGAGGGGCTAAAAACACGTACAAATACGAGTACTCGTACACAGTCTATCGGCATATTATTTTTTTTTTCCAATCCTAACACCCTATTGTTTTATCGTTTCCTTTTTGTCCCTTTGCATTTTATTTTCTCTCGTCCCTTTACTATTCATTTGTGTATTTTTTTGTATTCGTGATAGAGTACGCGTAACCACTGTACGTATTTGTGGTAACCGCCCTCTTGAATTCTCTTCTGTACTATCTTGTGTAGCCATTTCTCAATGAGAAACAAGATCGATGATTTACGAGAGTATAAAGCTCACGGTACTTACACTGAAACGTTGGTAATGTAAATAAGCTTCTACACGTCACGTGCTAAAACATATTTCTTCAGTAAAAATAGAATAATAAATAAATAAGTTTAATAAAATAAAAAAAAATATTACGACTGACTTAGAGAAATTGAAAATTCCATAGAAGACAATTCCACCTGGAATTTTCTTACTCGTCTAAATTACTTTTTATTTACCCGTATACAGCCACGACGTGCATTCTATTTTTCCTGTCTATGATACCGTATTATTATTATTATTATTATTATTATTATTATTATTATTATTATTATTATTATTATTATTATTATTATTATTATTATTATTATTATTATTATTATTATTATTATTATTATTATTATTATTATTACATGTATATATATATATATGTATATAATATCCTGAAATTTTTTTAGATATTTGGATTTTAATGTCGATTTGTTCCAAAAAATCATATTCCATTCAATTTTAATGACTTCTTTTTAAATGCAAATAACTAAAGAATTTTCAAAAATTTGAGAAATTTTGTTGTGAATAATTTGTAGGAAATAAAATGATTTAGAAAAAAGGTCTTGTAATATTTAACGATAAGTTTAATAGTTTCGCCGGAAAACAAATTATATTAAAATTTACTATGAATCCAACTTTGACCTTAAATAACTTTTGAAAAATAATAAGAGATCTTTCTATAGAACGTTTAATTTCCAACAAAAATAACAATTGATTTTTCTAATACACTGATTTTCTGGTGAGTGATAAAATTCCAAACTTTTAAAAAATATTTCCCATGCACTGAGAGAAAAATTTACTAATATTTGATAAATTATGTATATCAAATATTCGACTGTATTTATTAAATATTATCCTACACGTATCAAATATCGATTTTTCCATCAACTAAATATTAATAAATTGATATTAACATTTGATAGGTCACAGATCAATATTTAGTAGAAATTTATTAATATTCGATAAAATTTTATCAACTATTGATATGGGAGATTTGTATATAGTATTAAGTATGGTGGCGTTGTACCCTCTAACCTAACATATTGCCTTATATACGCGTTACACAACTTACACATTGTTTTTAGGCTTGTTGAAATAATTAAAAAAATAAAATGAAGTACTATGGAAAAATGATTTAAAAATGGGACTTACTAAATTCCACCTATCCTACATTAACCAAACAAACTGCTTACATATCACAGTAGTAGATAATATATGTAGAATCGTAAACTATAGATCAGTCCGTATTTATTCATATTTGATAAACCACCGATCAATATTTGATAAACTGTTTATTAATATTTAATAAACACGTTTACTAATATTTAATAAGCCGTTTATTAATATTTAATAAACTGTATTAATATTTGATAATGACCGACTTGAGAACAATCTAAGTAAACTGTTTATCAAATATTGATAAATTTTATTAATATTTGATAAATTCTTTTCTCAGTGTGTTTGAATGGGAAATCGCAAATTACGATGAGGCGGTTGTTAATATTAATGTTAAAAGTCCAAACTTTGACAGTATTTTATTTTCGTCATTTCGAACAATATTTTCCGAATAATTTTTAAAAGAAAGAACAATAGTCGATTTTTTTGAACTAGTCTAATAAAATAATCGTACTAAAATAATTCAGTTTCACTTTAACACCCGAAATTTTTTTTTCTCAAACTTTTGTGTCCTACTTTTAAATATTTCACTACAGAAGAAATAATAGCGCATGAAAATAAGACTCCTTGAATAAGAATCATAATAATAATACTAAAAAAAAAAAAAACTTGGAAATTAAAAAGTTTATGAAATACTACCGGTAACTTGACTGAATTTTGATTCTACTTTTAGTTTACAACTTTTTCAAGTTTTTATTCTATTATCATTAAAAATACCTAAAAAAAATAATTTCTCTAATTTTTTCAACAGGAAGTGAGAAATGAAGTACAAAAACGGTTACCCAAAGAATGGGGTGAAGAGGAAATAGCGCAATTAAAAGAAATGTGGGAAAATGTTAAAAATGATGATGGTAAAAGTTTTATTATTTTATTTAATTATCTGATCCATTATAATCAGCAAAAAAATTAATTTAATGGCGATAATAAATAAAAAGTCGCTAAGCATTAAAATTAGTTAAAGAAATTTAATTAACAGCATTTGTAGCATGGGCACTTGATTCTTATAAAAAATAGCTTAGAACAATATTTAATTAAACAGATCCAGTTGATCTCATTTACGGTGGATTGAGGATAAAACGCCCGAAGCCGAGAATAAAGGAAAAGCTTTTGGAATTAGGGCTGGCGAAGGATCCAAAAGAATTACGAAAAAAACGTACCAAGAAGAATAAAAGCAAAAGTGACGGCTGTAAGTATTTACTATTTTATTTTTATTCCCTCCATCAATAGTTAAATACACCGAGGCTAATTAAACTGATACTTTTTCCACCCAAATTTATTTTATTTAAAATAAACGAGCAACCTACTCACTACGTCGCTGCCTGAATATTACTGCCGAATTTATTAAATTTGATTTAAATGAAATTGTTCATTAAAATCTATAACGGTGGGCTCTGGCTACTTCGTGTCCAGTAGCCGCGAACCACAGTTAATAAAATTTCCCGAATAAATTAATTTAATTAATAATAAATTATAAAATATAATTATAAACTTAAGATTATTTTGTTGTTGGTTCGGAAAGACGGGAAATAGATCTCAGGATGTAGGTAGACTCGTTCTGACCGGGCACGCGGCTGAAATATAACTTATTCTAAGACGACGCTGGTGATAAGAAATTTGTTCAAAGAGACTCAATTAAATTATACATAACAAATTTTATTTAACCAAACCCCAAATATTATTTACATAATAGTATCCCCTTTTATTAATAAATTAATTACTCATAAGAATAAAATATGCGTCCAGCGACAATGGATAAATTTATTAGGAGCGCACACGATTTATTGGACGCGGGAAACAAAATTAATAATCAATCAAGACTACGTTGAAGAGAGAAAAAATATTTGTTACAATTTTGTCTAGACTTATCTGGTTGTACGTGGGCTTACTGATATCTGTCACCGATTGGTTGCGGGCTTCTTGAACTCGACGTCGATTCTCTTAGGTAAATCTTCACGGACTCCTTGGATTCGATGTCGATCCTCTTCAGGCAGACGTTGTACACCAAACTACCACACTCACTTAATAGTCGAATTTTAGTCGAATTGGTTTTTCTTAACCAGACGAAGGAATCGCAGAATCTCCTTAATAAATTCGAGTCAAACAAATATCACTTATAATAAAATTAATAATTTAATTTAATACAAAAGAAAAGTCTCAATAAGTAAAATTATTCAGGTAACAGACTGACCGAGATAGAACTGAGTGTTGGAATAAATGACTAGATATAACAAACTGATGGACTAGATATCGTTAGGCCAACTCAAATAAATTGTTGAGTCCTGGTGCTAGAGTAGGATCTCGCTAAGCGTCCTCAGTCCACTCTAGGTGATGGCCAGGGCCTGAGTCTCCGAACAAGTGTTTGCTGGCCTTTTTATATGTTAAATTTTTGAGGGGTGGAACTACCCCACTATCGCCTAAATTCAAATTCAATCGAGGTGGCCTCTGACATGGCCCCAAGTGACTGGGAAGTGTTAATTAATATACAAATTATTCTGATAGGTGGCCGTAGAATCAGTTAGATTTTGCGCTCGATTTTCAAGTCGTAGAATCAAAACGCACGTTCACAAATCTTTACCAATTTTCGTGAATATTTTTTTTATTTTCATTATCATTCAAATTTAATAAGACAAATCTCATCATTAACTCACAAACTTATTGATTTCGATGATTGTATAATCATGAGATTCTTTACAATAATCTAAACATAATCAAATTGTTTTTATTAATCGTCTAATATATTTTTTTCACTGATACCAAATTAAATTTGTTTTATTTTCATTATTACAGAAGTCATGGTGTAGACTAAATTTTTCTTATTTTCTTTTAATCATATATATAATAGTTATATATATTTAGTAATTTTCAGTGAATAATCAAAACAGAAGTTTATTTAAATTAAATAAATATGAAATTTTTTCCCGCGTAATTTAAATGTAATTCAAAATACAGATAAATTGAATTTTCTCTATACTTGGCAATAAAAAAGAGTTTAAATCATGAAAAGGCACAATTTCCTCTACCTTTAAAACGATACTAATTTTAATAACATCAACTAATTCTATCATATAGATATGATTGGAAAAAATTTTCCTTACTCTCTTAATAATATAAATAATAATTAAAATTACAATGTCAAGAGAGTTGATTGACACGAATCACGCGATAAAATAAATGAAAACAAACCACCGCGTACTAACTCGGACGTTTGGCGGGATAAAATGATAGTCAGGTGTTGGGAAATTCATATGATCCTGAGGCTTGTCAAGCATCTAAACATCCTCGCTTATACTCAACCAGCTGACAGTCAACTACAACACCTACCACTAGACACCTACTTCTGTACAGCTACTTCTATACTTGAAATTTCGTGTCACGCGGTATGACGTATATTATAAATTATCTCAAGTATCTTTAACAAATTCCACAAGTAAACTCTATTAATATCACACGTATATTTACTCAAGCAATTTAATGTGTTGCAAATGCTTGAGAACACTTGGTAATTATCTCAAATAAACTCATTGGCAATCGGTTAATTTACGTAAACTTATGTCAGTGCAATCTAAATTCCACACCAGCTTAAAGCAAAATTATATTGCGTTACTCTTTTATAGCAGAAAATTCGTCAGTCCAATTTCAAATCACAGTAACTGACTAAACAAATTCTTTTAAATATTTAATTAATCATATTTACAAGACTCACTGTAACTAAAAATACTAAAAAATTTATTTTGAAAAAGTTGTCTCTTGCTATATTTTGAAATTGGGCAGCCGAATTGAAAACCAATTTTTGAAAGCCTGAAAAATTGAAAGGATTTTGAAACGGCCATAGCTTAAATTATACGCTCTTTAGCTCTTAAATTTTTTTTTAAATTTTCAGCTTTAGAATAATGATTTGCAATTGAAAACAAAGTTATACACCCTATTGGTTTTAAACTTAGTGACTAAAGTCAAAAAGGCGTATAAAAATATGTTTTTTTGGAATTAGTGACGCGATATATAATATAGAATTATAGAACAGGCATTAAATCGATAGTGTATGAAGAGGATTTCTGATGTATCAGCAATATCGGGATATCTATGAAAATCCTGAATGCTTTAGTATAAAGAACCATTGGAGCATATGCATCAACTATTCTACTCTCCTCTATTCTACTTACGTAATGCTGATGCTTGCTTTACTATATATACAAACGAATCGTTTTAAACTTCGTCAGTTTGTCAGATTTAATAAGACTTTAAAACTCAATTCACCTCTACTCAACTGATATTTATTTAGCCGATAGTAAAGTTACGTCTCATTAGCTGAAACTTTACCTATTTAATATTCAATTATATTTTTCTTACTTTATATTTTACATTTTTTATGTCAAAAGACTTTGAAATTTTTTTTTATCAACTTTTGTATCTGTTTTTATTTTTTTACTCAACTTTTTCTCGCTGCTCTACGGTATAAGAAATTTAACATTCATGAAAAATATTGTTTTACTTGGAAAATCTTATTCGTATTCGATGCATTTCAATAGATTGACTTGACGAAGTTTGTAAGTAAAAATACTTTTGAAAAAGTTGTTTGAAATTTTAATTTTTTAGTAAGAAGTATATATTTTCATTTATTAATATACTGGTAAATATATTTAAATAAAATATTTACTCATTTGAATAACTATTAATTTTTTTAAAGTTTGAAATCACCGGGACTCGATTTCGCATAACTTTTTTTTCAAATTTTTTTTTTTTTTTAGGTTTTTGTTCAAAATTTTATAAGAAATATTTTTAGTCTAAATTTACATGTAAATCTTCATATTTATTAAACATTTTCAAAAATAATTTTTTCGTTCGTTTTTGTAAAATTACTCGGAAAAAAAAAAAATAAAAAACATGGAACTTAAGAATTTATTTAATTTTTTTAAACATAAGTGAGAAGTAAAAGATGTAACGTACATTAAATATATATCGCAATATATATACTCTATAAAAAATTTGTGTAGTGAACGGGGAATAAATCCGGAATAAATGCCGAGCGGATAACTGTCTATTCATTTAATTCCCTTGGAGTTTTAATGTTGAAACTTCAAATCGTAGTGAATTCTGATTGAAATAAAATCTATTTCCCTCCAAAATCACTCCTCTGAAAAAACAAACTCTCCATTTATTTCGTAAACGGAGTGATTTTGTCTCAAACTCCAAAACTCCGAGTGTCGGAGTGAATTTGAATGCAAATAAAATCCGTAATCACTTTGAATTCACTCCCAATTTTTTAGTGTATGAATAGCAACTCGCATTCAATATGAATTTTAGTGATTATGTTTAATTTGCACATATGAATTTTTAACAATCAAATATAAATTTTACCGGAACAATAAAATGAAACATATATAATAAATTTGATTACTTTTATTGTGTACTAAATATTTGCATCAAAGTTTTGAAGTTTTCCGATAACTCTGGTAATAAACAAGTTGACAATAATGCTGAATTTTAAATTTATCTCATTTTTAGAACCAATAGTTTTGCTCATTGAATTGTAACTAAAAATATATAAATGCATTATCAAACATTAAGTATCTCGATAATTTCCGACCTAGTAATTACATTAATAATAAAAAGAAACAAAAATAGTTGATCAATATATTGGTTTTATAACAGTACCCAAAGCGTCGTGGGAAACGCGGTCAGACAGTGAAGAATCTGCGTCGAATAGCGACGACGAGGACTCGTCAGACTCGGAAAACACTGGGCGTCATCCAGGCACGTCATCGAATTCTGCTCGCCCGAGCACAGCCAAAAAAAAACTCGTCAAGAAACAAAATAAAAAACGTCAGCCGACAATTATTTACAGCGATGCACAGCTGTCGGGTCTACTGAAAGAGGTTATCGATAATAGTAAGTTAATTAACGTAATTTATTATAAATAGTTCTGTTAAGTATTTTTTAATGACGTTGGCAATGATAGCGGTCGCGCCACAACTATACCGTAAGTTAAATTAAATGCGCATTTAATTTACTGGAGAATGTTTGCGATCAGATATGAGCGAGTCTCTAGAGTGGATTAAGGAATCACTGGAGGAGGCTTTGGAGGACCGAGATGAAGAAAGTGCCGATGGCATCCCGCTGGTCCCGATAACGGATTATTCATCAGCTGCAATGGAATCGCCAATTTTTATGCGATTTCTTCGTGCTTCTGGTATTGAACCACCCTCAAATGAACAAGAAGCTTATTGGCGAATACCAGCCACAATGCTTTCATCTACAATACGTAAACGTTGCGATTTAATCGCTAGTGCACTCGTGGGAAATTTTGTTATCCAAGGTTTTTATATTTTTATATTTATTTATATTACAAACCATATATTATTGTAGATACTCTACAAATATTTTCTCATATCTATTATTATTATTATTATTATTATTATTATTATTATTATTATTATTATTATTATTATTATTATTATTATTAGTATTAGTGTAAAAAAAAAATTTGATAGTAAATTGATTTATTTTTTATTTAGAACCAATATCTTCGGAAAAAATTCAAATAAATAGCGATAGTGACTCAGATGATGAAGAAACTCAGCATGACATTGAAAAAATAAAAAAAATGTTTAAAAAAAAATCAGAGTTACAAAATAAAAGTAAAGGAATCACAAGTATAGTTTTCGACTCAAGTAGTGATGAAGATACTGGCAGATTATTAATGAAAGATAAATCTGTATTGATTGATAAAAATGAAGAAGATAAAGAAGAAGATAAAATAAATAATGGAGAAGAAAAAGAAAAAAGACGCGGAAATAAATCAAAAGTACATGGAGGGAAATTAAATTCAAGCCGTATTAAATCCATCTTAAATTCATCTGACTCTGAAATGGAAGTTGAAACTACTAAAATTACTGAGAATAATTGTAATTATAAATTTTAATTTAATTATTATTGTTATGATAATTCTAAATGTCTCTTTTATTGATTTTATATTTATTATTGTTATACTTTAATTATTTTTTATTTTTTTTCCAGCTGAAGTTAAGAGAATTAGATCGGAAAATTCAGATACCGAAACTCCGGTAATGAAAAAACGTCGCGTTATTGACAGCGACGACGATGAAGAGGAGGAGGTAGAGGGGGAAAATGAGAAGAAAAAAGAAAGAGACCAGGAGACTAATTTTGATAAGCTTTTGGAATCAACCAAGACAAAACAAAGCCGCAGAATCATCAGTGATGACGAGAGTGATGACCCACAAGTTGAAGAACCTCGTCAGTTAAAATCGCGTAAAATTTTTAGCGATGATGAAGATTAAGGTATTTTATTTTTATACTTTTACAATTTATAGAGTTCATAATAATACGTAATAATTTTTAAATGTAGTTAATATAATTATTATAAACCGTTGGAATAAAATGGAAATAAAAATAAAATTAAAAATATAATTAAATGTCAGTTTAAAGTAAAAATTTATCTATTATCAGATAAATGTCCTGTTAAAAAATATGACACGTGTCCTTTTAAAAGAACGATATGTCACTCACAAAGCTTATAATTTCCTCCTTCCATATATATATATATAAATTTATATTTGTATTTTAGTAAACAAAGAGTTAATTTTAATTATAAAAATTAAAAAAATTCTTCATCTTTTTGCTACAGTTTTAATTATAATATAATATCACTCTTATGCTATCGATTGCATCTAAATCTGCCGTACATTTTTAACATACTCCATATCAAAATCCCGCATATCAATTACCGCAACCATTAATTATTATTAACAGTTAATAATGAATTATTTTATGAAAAATTAGTGGAGCTTAATTTCGACCACAGTATTCCGAATAATTTTCATCTAACCAATCGATTGCTAATTTTTAAGTGACCATACAGTAGAGTTATATGTGATCTCCCACCTTTAAACAACTACCAACTACTGACTATTAATAATTAAAGCTTTAATTGAAGTATAATATTTAATTTAATCTTCTTTATTCACTGTAACAAAAGTAGTTCTATTCTTATCTACCGTCAATAAATATTTAATTTCTTATCAATCATTTGTAGGTTAGATATCTATAGAGATTCTATAAATTTTATATAAATTCTACATTATTGAGTTAAGTTCAATCATTTTTTCTACACTCTGTAATATAAAAAACATGAGATATAAATAAAGTCAAACTGTTAATGACGTGTTTGGCTGATGGCTCAAAATCTGATTTTGGTCCGATTTTTGAAAATCGAATTTTCATCAGATGTAGATGTTTTGTTTAAACTTTTTGTCCGACGAAATCTTTATAACGAATGAACCGATTTGAGCGTTTTTGCGGCAATCAAAAGGGCTCACCAAGACAAAGCTGATTAAATTTTGAAGTCGATCGGTCGAGTAGTTGACAAATTACACAAAATTTAAAACTAAAAAAAAAGAAAGTTTTTTAGGTTTTTGTTGCATAACTCATAAAACTCTCGACCGATTTATTTATTCCAAAGATGTCGGACAAAAATTATTTTTTTTCAGCGAAATGTAAATTTTTTCGGTCCAACCGTTTTTGAGCTCAAAAAATCACCAATAGTAACGTTTCCGAGCTCGCTGAGCTCGAAAACAACGAGAAGTTTTGGGGTTAGCCCACAGGGTCAAACGTTTTTTAGATTTTATTTTTATTAACTATGAGAATTCAAAAATACGAAGAATAAAAATTACATGATGTGTAGTAAAATGAAAATTAAAAAATAATAATGCATAATTATACATAATAAAGTAATCCGTCTTTACAATGTCATTGTTTTTTATCATCATTAAAAAGCCAATTAATTGTAACGTCATATAACTGTGGAATTAAAAATAATGAGACCAATTAAAATAAAAATTTCTTCTTTTTTTCCGTTAGTATTTCGACGTATCCATTGTACATCAGTAGAATAGCAATCAAAGACAGAAAATAGTTGATGAAAATGAAAAAAAGTTACTTGATTATTATCAAATCTTGATATTTATATACATATTCATATACAAATAAAAATGAAATTCAAACAAAACGTACATTGAGAAAATATTTAAAAAATAATTTACCGATTTGAAACAACATATATTAGTATATATAATAACAAATGATATCAATTAAAATAATTAATTGACATGGTCATATTTGTTGACAATTTCTTTAATTAAATTGCCAACTCGGCATTCAGCGGTGCCGCAACCAGCCGACCGCCGTTTTCTGGCTCTCGTTATGAAATTAACAACATTATATTTATCATCAAAATGCTCGTCTTTTCTTTCCAATTTTTTATCGAAATTACGTTCAATAGCATTGTCCAGTGCATTGTCAATTATATTAATTTTGTGGTCTTTTCTCTGCATAACTGCGTCATTGTCATCGACAACTTTAGGTGTAACTATTTGCCGATCAGTTTTCTCCGTCACTCCGTAATCATCTTGTTCTGTCGCCTGCTCGGGAAGGTCAAACTTGATCCTCACAGTCTTAATGACACCGTCATACCCGACCGCCTCGACATCTAATCCTTCATCTCGGAAAAACTCAGCGAGCTCCTTGAGCGTAAATGGCTGATCCTCCGGATCCTTGATCGTCTCATCAAATTCAATATCAAAAATAATTGCGTCTTTCTCTTGAGTTATTTTCATAACAATGCCCTCTGTACGGAGAACTCTCATCAGTTCCTCGATATCTAATATCTCGTCATATTCATCCCACTGGTCGAATTTAACTTCTATTATAGATGTTTCTTTACCGTCGTTTAATTTTTCAATTGTTGCTCCCCAGTCTTCTAAAAATTCACCAAATTCTTCTAAAGTAAATGGATCACCACCATCCGAGTCGGCAATCAAAAATGTTCCTATTGAATCTAAAATTTAAATGACAAATTATTTATAACTTATTAATTTATTTATTTACTTGACAAAAAAAATGCATACCAAATTTCGTAGAAACTTTTTCTATCGGCTTCTGACTAATTATTTTAGCTACTTCATGTGTCTTCATATTTCTAACAGCATATATATTAAATACATATACCAAGTCATCATTTTGGCTGTTCGAATTTTCATCTATCAAAAAAAAAATATTTATTTATCGTTTTAAAAATTACAATAAAAAAAAAACCAAATAATTTACCAGAGTTAGTAATCACTGGAGTTGCATGAACAGCGCAAATAAAAAAAAGCAACCCCAGCAGATAATTCGACTGAAACATTATGAACCAACGAAACAAAAACGAACAATAATGAAGTAAAAAAACAAAAATCCGTATAAAGTGAGTTTTAAGTATTGACTGTACACGAGACCTATTGTGTTACGACTTTTATAGTATCGCGATCATCAGTAAACTCAGTTGACTCAGTAATCATTTGTCCTGACAACGTGATCCTGTTGTGCTATTATATAATATCCGCTAGCAACTTTACAATTGTTTACGACAATACAGTCATAGACATCATACGTACAAAACAATACACTCTTCGATAAATATATGTCTCAATATTTTTCGATTTAGCTCTTACTGTTCCGACAATTTAGACGTATAGGTATAAAACGATCTCGGAAATTTTATTAAACGCCTACGATAATTCCGATTACTATTGCTCCAATATGATTACTTTAAGTGCCGGAAGTGTCTGTAGTGTACACGCAAATACTGACTCATTTTACTACTCACTAGTGTATAGACTACAAGTTCTATGTACATTTTATATTATACCGTTCAACAATATTCATTTAGATAATTACAGTTCATTCTGTTTTACTTTAATACATCTTGTTCTTTTCCTTCTTCTTCTACTTCTTAATTTTAAAAGAAGTCTGAATTTTTTTCTCTATCACACTCAAGTCGACGAACGATACTATTAATACTCTTAAACAAACGAATATTTTTTTAAAATTTAAACGTAGATTGCTAGATTATAGAGTAATGTATCGTGACTCGTTCTTAGTATTGCGTTTGAGAGTAAAGCTTGGATCAAAATTACTGTAGACCCTCTTTTTAAGAAAAAACGCCACCGGAATTCTTTCTCACACTGAGAAAAATAAATGGGATTATTTTTGTTGCACTCGGAGAGTAAATGAAAATTTTAAATCAATTTTTTTCGGAGAAAAATTAGAATTTTTGAAATTGCGAAATTTTTAGCCCTTTGTTCAGATTTAAAAAAACGCTAAAGACTCTCTATTTTAGGTTCCCAGTGCTTGTCTATGAATTAAATTAAATTGAAAATCGGTTGACTTGACCCCTCAAGACAGGATTCTACTTTGAGACTTTGAAAAAATCGATTTTTCTATTTAACATCTTTCGAAAGTAAATATATTCCGTCTGTAGACTATAAATTTATGCAACTCAAACTTGGCTGCTTATAGCTCGATTACGAGTCATATTAAATTTCAAGAGCAAGGTAAATTATCCTTTGATTCACTCGGTTATCAATTTATTTAAACTATAATTTGAAGCATTGACTCAAAATTATAATTATTATTTATTATTTATCATTTATTCGGGTATTCATACAAGGAAATATAATTTATTTTATAATTATTTTTTTATTCAAAGATAAAAATTTACAGTTTGTTTTTATTATGCAATAGCTAGTAAATTTAAGCAATGCAATTTATCAGTATGAATCTTTATAAATTTTTTCACCAACTACCAGACGATGACTGCGCTGATGCCTGACTGTATGATCCGTGATTTCTAAAATAAAATAATTATTGATAAGTTTTTTTTAATTAAAATATACAATTCTGATTGTTTATTACGTTAATGGAATTCTTAAATTCATTTCAATAAAAATTTATAATTAAAAAATGAAAATTGTTTTAACAATTTGGTCGGGTTGACGTCAAGTTCTATTATTCCAAGTTTTGACTGTAATACGAGTACAACATGAACTACAAGCAAACGTAAATCCATAGCCGTAATAAGAATGCAAGTTGAGTCAGAAAGTTGCCTTCAAATTGTGGAAAAAAACTTGAAGAGCAAAAGTTAATTTTAATCTGATAGAAAGTTACGAGAAAAAACTTGAATAAGGAAAATTTTACTTCCAACTTGACTGCAAGTTACTGTCAACTATTTGCAGTCAACTTGACATCTTATTTCGGTTGTAGATTTCCGTCATAATGGCTATCAGGATGTTCAAATATTTCTTTGATAGCAAGTCTTTCTGGTCAGAAAATTGATGTCAATTGGTTGCTATCAAGTTGACGACAACTTCAGCCTTCGTAATTGTTGACTACAAGTTGTTACCAACTTTCTAAAAAAATTGAAGGCAACTTTCCGTCAAATAATTTAATGCCAACTTTTGTCACCACCTTTCTCAGAAAGTTGTCATCAACTTATAGAAATGCCAATTTTTGCGACCAACTTGGCGACAAGCTGCTACAGAAAGTTGTCGCCAGCTTGACCATCACCCTGATAACCAGAGTTTCTGATCAGAAAGTGCGCGTAACTGAGTTGCGATCAACTTAACGACATGTTGTCGACAACTGTCAGCTTGTGCAGATGTTGCTGACAACTTGGCTACAAGTTGCTCAGCATCTTGTCGACAATCTACTGCTGCAACCTGTCGACAAGATGCTGAGCAACTTGTAGCCAAGTTGTCGGCAACATTTGCACGAGCTGAAAGTTGCCGTCAACTCATGGAAATGCTGACTGTTGCGGCCAACTTGGCGACATATTGCGGCAGTAGATTGTCGACAAGTTGCGGGCAACTTGGCTATCAGGGCAGTTTAATAAACTTTCAATCAACGAGATTATGATAAAGAAGTTAAGTTATTAATGAAAGTTATCATAGGTGAATATAAGTGAATAGAAATCAACTTACCCGCCACCGCATGTATTGCAGCCACTCGGCTGTTGGTAATGTGGCTGCACTGGTTGATAATGGGGCTGGGGTGCTGGTTGATAATGGTGCTGCGGGGGTGGTTGATAATGGGGCTGCGGAGCTGGTTGATAATGAGGCTGTGGTGCTGGTTGATAATGCTGCTGAGGTTGTTGTACCACATAAATAGGGATCACTCCTACGGTACCTAAAAATAATTTTAAAAATCAATCAATTAAATCAAGCAAATTATTATGTTTTTATAAAAAAATTTCCGAAGAAACTAAAATTTACCTGTATTTTGAGGGTAACCACCACCTCCATTGCAAACTTGACAACTGTCACCACCACTATGTTTATTCAACAGTTTGCTAAGAAGTCCCCCGTGACCTAGAGTCCGGCGTCTTCGTACCTTGTTAAATTTCCCGGGTTTGATCAAATCTACGTCACCATCATCTATCGGCTCATCGATGTCGATCTTTATCAATTTAGTTTCTCCATCACCGATCTTCTCAACTTTGAATCCTTCTTCCTCCAAATCTTTCGCCAGTTCATCTAAACTCACTGGTGTTTCTTCATCATCTTCTTCAAGGACTAGCAAAACTGTTGCTATCGGTTCTACACAAAAAAAACGTCCGTTAATTTTTAAAATCATCATCTTGTTCCTCCTCCTTTAATATAAAAATTTGCTCATTAAATTATAAAAAAAAAAAAAGAAAAACTCTTACCCAACAATGATGGGTTTTGTTCAGCAAATTCGTCGGTCAGAATTTCATTGGTCTCTTCGCTTGTCGTTGCATTTTTTATAGCGAAAAGGTTTATAATAAAAACAGTTCCCAACTTATGGAAGGGTTCGTCTTCTTTGTTCGGTGGTTCTAATTCCGTTGAAATAGATGGTTCAACAGTATCAACCATATCAACACCAAAATCCCCTATTTCCGCATCTTCACTCGGCGGCTCAAGTTCTGTTGAAAGTGTTGGATTACTTTCATCAATTATTTTAGCCGAAAAACTAGCGACTTCAGCATCTATACGAGGTGGTTGTAATTCTGTTGCCAGTGTTGGTAATTCATCATTTTTTTCCGTTGATACTTCTTTAAATTTAAAATAAATTATTATTATTTCAACAGTCAGAAAATATTATAAATAATTATTTAAAATAATTATACCAGTATTTGAATCAAGTGGCAAAGAGCTTGATGTTGTTAGTAAAACAAACAAAAATAACGACACTAATTTCCACATTTTTATGTCTGAATAGTAAATGGGTAAGATGTTATTTAGTTACAGCCTCCGAATATCGAGTAACCGGAATATACTGCATGAGAACTCTCGGATCTTCCTTCTTTTATAGCTCGTTAAAACCACACCAATACTACGTAAACATGATCCTGTGATGATTGCATAAGAAAAACAGTGAGTAACGTAGTATGGTGTCATTGTTGATGTCTCTATCGTGTGTATGGATGCTTTGGATTTTCTCGCGGGAATTACCCTGGAAAAACCGCTAAACTCTGAATTTTCCGAGCCATTGTTTATTTATTCTCCGTAAAAAAAATCCACTGATAAACTTCGGCCGTTTTAACAAATTAACAATTTAAATAACAAAGCATTATTAAGCTACTAAATTTATAATATGAAAAAACAAAAATATTTTTTCATAAAAATGTAAATTATGACCTTGATTAATGCGCTTGTTAAAGATTGTAGTTATTTACACTGGCATTGAAAGAATGATGAGTTGATGGAAAAAAAATAAAAAAAAAACATCAAAACTAATATATTTAATCATTATACAGCAATCATATATATCTATTCATATATTTATTTTACATAGTTTTATAATAAATTTAAAATAAAAAAAAAATTAATATTTATAATTTGTGTCCGGAATTATTAATATTGAATATCTTAAAAAAATATAATTTCGAAGCAAACAAATGTTTATTTTTAAGCATATATTTATGAAGAAGTCATTAGCTGACAAACAAGTTAACAATTTAAAAATTTTATTGATCTGACTACAAGTGTACTTGAGAATAATAATTATCGTGGGTCGATTCATCTGCTTGATAAAAAAATTACAAACTGCAAATCATATTAACGTGTCTTTGTTTAAATAAACGCAAAACGCAAACTTAATGTTTTCTGTACTATTATGGTGGCCGATTGCGACGACGGCTTTCTCGTCTTTGTGCGAACGAATCAAGAATGTTAATTTACTGTTTTTAACCTTGACGATCGACGTAGAATCTTATAATAATATAAAATATAATAATAATTATTAATATTGTATATTTTTTAAAAAACCATAATTTATTGGCGCCGAGAAGTCTGAAAAAAAGTTTCTCGAGGAAGTAAAAAATTTTTATAAATTCATATATAGATTTATTTCATGATGTTTCACAAGAATACATTCTGTGAAAATCAAAAAAAAAAATATTCAATATCCATAACAAGATAACAAGTTACGGCGTAGTAACGTTAAATTTGTTAATCTGTGAAAACGTATTAATTTGACCTAATGAGTTATCAGACTAATATCATAACTGATTAATCGTCTAATCAGTAATTATTAACCCCGGGATTTCCTAAGATTTAAATCATTTGCAAAAACAAATTACTTTTCTACAGTATGAGCATTCATACGTAATAATTAATAAATGATACTCGGTAATTTAGTTTAATAATCATCAATTAATGTAATCATTTTAATTTATGATCATCGGAGAAGATGAAAAAATTCTACATAAAATTACGTTTATTAATTTTCTTTGACTGCTTAATTATGTTATTAACATAATAGTTTTTTTTTCAATCTTGACCTCTAAAAGTTTCAACGCAGAGGCATCTATACTGTTTTTAACCAACCACCAACTACTGATAAAATGGCAATGCCTTGCTTGATAAAAAGTTTCTTTAGAACGTTATTGGACGGAATTGTCCTGCAGAGCCATATGGCGCTACAATTCATATCAATCATCCAGTGATATTGCAGGAGTTACGTAGATCCCCTGATAGCCAGACCTTGCTCTACAAGTGTTGTAGCGAAACATTTACGGCTAACTTAACGAGAAAGTTTCTGGTAAGCTTGGCAGGACAATACTTTCCTTTAAGTTGGCTTCAGAATACGGCAGTAGCTTGAATGTAACTTGCCAGAAAAACTTGCCGTCAATTTGAAGTGAAACTTTCAATCAACTTAACGGTCATTGTCTGACCGTAACACCTTGTAGTCAAATTAAATATAAAGTTACAGACAATTAGAAGGGCAAATTAAAGGTAACTGCTTGCTCTCCAACACTTTCCTTCAAGTTACCTTTAGATTACGGCAGTAGCTTGTAATTAACTTACGGTTAAGGTGGCTATCAGGGTGCAGAGCGTAAATACTTTTGAAATACTCTGATAGCCAAGTTGGCGAGAAACTGGCGTCCAACTAACAGCCGCAACTAGACGCCAAGTTGGCCGCAAAAATTGGGACTTCCAAAGTTGATAGACACTTTCTGAGAAAGTTGGTGGCAAAAGTTGGTTGGAAAAATTGGCAATCCATAGTTGACGGAAAGTTGCCTTATTTTTTCAGAAACCTGCTCTTCCCTGGCGTTAATTTTCTCAGAAAGTTGGCGGTCACTTGTAGCCAAAAGTTGCAAAAGCTAGAGCTGTTGACAACTTGTCGTCAAGTTGGTCACAAACTAATGAATACCAACTTTTTGACGAGCAACTCGTGCTATCAGGGTAGCGTAGGTTTAAACTCTATTGATCAGATTCTAATGATACTAGAATTTTGTTTACCTAAAAGTATTTGATAGAAAAGTTTTTTTTTCTTAAATATCCAAGAATTACCTGAGTCGAAAAATTTGATTTGGTTTAAATCAAATAAAAATTACAAAATATTTCTAATTAATTTTACATTTTATTTGTATTTAATTAACACGTAAAAATTAATGGAGTTTTTCCCGTACTATTTATTATTTAGACTGTTTTCAGACTTTTGTTTTCAATAATTTTTAGTTTGGTTTTGCTCGCCTGTAGATCAAAATCTGACTTTTTTTCTATAATATATTGCCTTATTCGTTTTTATCCTTACCAAAATCAGACTTTTACTGTCTATTATTTTTATTAGTCTGTTTTTTATCTAGACGATCACTTGGGTCCTAATTGGGTCCTAAAATTGGATGTATAAGAAAGTTTGAAATCAAAGATAAATTCAAAACTATTAATACTTAATTTTTAAAATTATTAGCTTTTGAAAACAGAAACAATTCTTGATTCGAATTTCATATTATCTATTTTTAAAATTAAAACGTAAATTGTATTAAGCATTGTTTTAATTTTAATTTATATTAGTTATTTTATAGTTTTAATAAATACACTAAAAACTATCAGAAAGTATTAAGCTAATAAAATAACTTATAAATAAAATTAAAGTTAATGCGCTGCAACTGTGATGTTTAAATTTATTTTTATATTTTTATTACTACATAGACATTTTAAATGTATGCGTTTATTGTTCCTAAATGATTTTATCACTTCATTTTTTACACTATTATTAACTTAATGTCTATTTTTTAACAAAGTATCAATACTACAATTAAAGTAATGATAATACAGTTATCGGACAGTTCCTCTTCCAATAAAATTTTATGTCGGTTTTAAAAAAAAGTAAGCGGTATTTTTTAAATAAACATTTTCATGACGTTTTAGGCTGCTTGTTCTGGGCTGATCGAAGCAAACCCGAAAAATTTCGAAAATGAACAAGATTTTCCAAACATTTCAAATATATTTATTCAATTTAAACTGAATTGCCGCTCAAATAATGAACTAATTTACTTATTCATCAATACCATAAACATAAGATATTTTTCGATAAATTAATTAAAAAAATAAGTTAATTACGAATAATGAGAGGCCACTACAGATAGATAAAGAAAAATAACCTCATTCATCAACAAATTTTCGCAGTAAAATATCTTTCAGTTTTTAAATTAACAATCGGATTCTTTTGGTATTAATTGACTCTGCTCCGAGTAGTCCAGAGCATGCCATTAGATTTAATGAAAACAAATGATATGGTTTACGTAATTTTAAACTTTTAATAATTTTGTACATTTGGAAAAATACATTAATGGAAAAATTTTGAAAATAGTGGTATATTGTACAACGAGTGCGGTAATCAACAACACCGCACGAATTGAACATACTTTTTTTATTATTAATGCGAAATAAGTACTACTTTGGTGCTCGCTGTTTTGTTCCCCAAGTAACTTTTTGCCGATCCAACTGTTGCCGCGACATTCGTGTGGGTTAAACGATAGTCTGCATGTTATTTGGCGAACAAAAAAGCGTGCGCTAAGATAGCACTTATATTGCTGAATGAGAAACAACTTATTTATGCACTTCAACGCTATTGAATGTTGTCAAAATAAATGAAGTTGCATAAAGAAAAAGGATTTCTTGATGCTAAAAATTTTGATTGGCTTTTTTTTCATTTGAATTAAAAACGAAAATTTTCTTGACATGATACAAAATTTCTTGCGCCAAGAAATCCTTTTTGTTTGTGTATGTTTTCTTATTAACCCTTTTTGAATTTATTCTTACAATGGCCAGGAAAAGACGGTAATGAAAATTCACAATATTGAGAACAGCAATCGTCATTTCTCAAACACTGTAAATATATAAGACAGTAAATACATAAATATATATGATCAATTTATTTATAAATTTAATTAATTTATTTAATTAAATTATACGTACTACATTTCGATTGAGAGTGCAGTTATTCAATATTTTACTTTTTTCCGTCACCATTGAAATATGCAAGATTTCAACATCCGTTCCATCCCATTTATGAGATTCTAGGCAGATATTTCCATTGTAATATAGCGAATATTCACAGATGTTAGAACAGCATTGACTGTTTCTATAACACTATAAGTGGAGTAATATTTAAATAATTAGTTATCTATTTTGTTTATTAAATTATCATTACTCATACGTACATATGCATTATCTGATTTACATGGTGAGTGAATAAGTGCACCTATTGCTTCGTTTATGACAAATAATTGAATGCAAACTAATAACATTATTTTTTTCATGATTAAATTTTTTTTTATTATATACACTTTATATAAATACCCCGATTCAGAAATCTAATTTGGAATAATTCAAACACGGTCCAAAACAATTCAAAGTTGGTAAAATTGACTATATATAGGTATATACTCTAACATGGATTGAATCATTCCAAATTAGATTTCTGAATCAGGGTATATACTTATATACTCTTATGAATTCAAAGTTGACAGGAAGAGAGCTTGATAGGAAATGAACCATAAAAATTTGGGAACAGACTATAATATTTGTTTTATTTTAGTTTTATCGTTATTAATTAATTGTCATTAAAAATTTTTTATTTTATTTCTTAGTATTTTATATTCTTCCAAATTAACTTATCGAGAAATGATAAAAAACTTTTTTTTTAGTTTTTTAACATTAACATCAGCAAAATTTACAGAACCATGAGAAACTATAAAAATCCAAACGTTCGGCTATGCTCCGGCTGTGGTGCGGCGGTGCTGGGAGATTTTTTTCGAAGCGTGCGACGGAATTTTCCGCTAAATGGTGGTGGTGCGGCGATATGGTGCGGGCACCGTGCAGCGGTCGTTCGGTGATCGACTTAAAATCATTTTTTTGTCAAAAAATTAGAATTTCATTTTTACTCGGGTAGTTAATTGCAATTAACTATCGAAACTTTGTAGCTTCAAAATTTTTTACTCACGTAAATTATTCTAATTATTAAGAGTAGTTTATCTATCGAGTGCGATCGTGTTTAAGACGCGAGTGTGAAGATTGGCGATCGAGCCGAAGGCCAGGGTACCACCACACGAGCGTCTTAGACTCGATTGTACTAGATAAATACATTAGTTTTTGTGATAGAAATTTGAAATTTACTGCAGGTAGTGCCTATAAATGGCAGGTTATAAATCCGCGTTTATTTATGTGGTAAGATCATTTTGAGTATTTGTTGAAAATTAGAGAAAAGTCGGTAAGTGGACGAATTAAAATGATGATAAATTTTGTCACAAGATGGCTCGTTAAGTTACTTCGATATTTTTTGGTCGTTTGCTATCGCACATGTAACCAAAAAATATTTTTTGATCCGATGATGACGTCACTATTAGAACGATTAGGTATCTTTTTTACTAGCTGTACCTTATCTAATATTTTTAGCTGCCGGCTATAGGCGCTAAACGTCGTAGATTTCAAGTGTCTGTCACAAAAAATAATTTTTAAAAAATTTGTATTTAAATAAATTTAATAAAAATTTAATAGTTAATGATTTATTCACAATAATAAAATTTTACACAAATAAGTTAATTAAATGTCAAATAAATCTACAACAGTATCAGTAATATCTGTTAAAAATCTATCAACTGGATTTCTACGTCTCATTTTCGGTCTTCTTTTCATTAATGGACCACTATTGCCATTATTATTAGCAGTTCCCTCGAATCTGCTTTCAATGAATTCCCTCGGCGCTGAGTTATCGGGAAATTTAATAAGTGACACAGTTCCAGCATTAGCAGTACCGCGAGTATCTGAATTTCCAGCAGACTGTCCAATAACCTGACCGCGATTATAATGTCCTCGATTATCCGAGATCGAAGTGCCGAGTGCATGGCCATTGTCAACAGAGCTTGCAGATATAGCGCCAGAACTAAAACTCCCGTGAACTTTATCTGAAGTTTGTTGAACGGTAGCTGCATTTCCTTGAGCCAGGCTCTGTGCATTTCCCGACGACTCTACACGGTTGTGAGCCCAAGACGATGGTTTTCCATTGTCTCCTAAGCTGCTGCCTACGGACGACTGCCCAAATGAAAATCCATTAGATGAACTTGACGCTGATGATGATGCGGAGACACCTGAAATTTGTAATGAAGGATTTTGTTGGCTCTGTTGATGATTTTGTGACCAGTGTCTATTTGATGATGGCTCCGGAAGTTTTTGTTCCCATTTTTGTGGGAAATTACTGTTCATTTCTTGAGGCCTTGTGTACGGGTTATTGATATCTACAATTAAAATAATATTGCGTAATTATAATCTCTTGTTATTTAAATGATTATTACTAAATTTAAAAAAAAATAATAATAATTATTGATCATGAGTCACTAAAAAATTTCAAGCAGTTGATAAAATAAAGCAAGTAAGTATTTATTGAATAAATTTGAAATAAAAAAAAAACAACTTATTTATTTTTTAAATAAATGATTCGATAATAAAATTTATTACGTTGATTTTGATAATTCGGGTGAATGTTCCACGAGGAATGATCACGATTAGCTGAAGTACCAGCATTCGAAGCAGACGAAGCAAAATTTCCAGCACTTGAAGATGCACCCGACGAAACGGAATTGGATGATGAGCCAACGCTCGATTGAGCGCTCGTAATTGCCTGATTATTGACGACTTTTCCCGCGGACGAAGAACTCGCTTCACCCCAAGAATAAGAATTGCTGTTAGCAGAATTACCACCATCTCTGCCGAAAATTGGATGGTTTAAGCTTAATGAGTTTGCATCAGATGCTGAAATACCCGCGAGTCCAGCTGAAAACGATGTTGATTGGCTTGCAGATATTCCTGGCCTAATAATTCAAAAAATAAAAATAAAATAATTATTTAGGTTGATGAAAATAAAATTATTTGAAAAATAAGTTCGAAACCATACAAAAGAACACTTGAGTATACACAATTAATTATTATTTTTTTTAATCTGAATCATTAATGTGACAGAGTTATATATTTTTTCAGTAAAATGTTATTCTGACACATTATTTTTATCGTATTTCGATGAATGGAAAATAACAACTCAATACACGTGTTGTTAAAAGTTTTATCAATATTTAAATGATTCAGATGTAATTATTTAATGGTATATAATGAAACATTCATAAGATCACTCGAATTTCTGTCTCTCATTTTCAAAGATAAGTGAATGTGCGACTAATTATTATGAAATCCAATTAAAAATTTAAAAAATTCAACTTTTCTAAAATTCGCGCGAACATCAATTTCTATCAAAAATAAAAGTTTTTGTAATTTATACTGGGATTTATTTCAAATTAACAAGAATTTCTTTATGAAAATTACATGCTGGGTATGAAATTGAAGTTTACAACCGATTGATTGCTTTAAAGTATGACCCCTTCCCCTCTTTTGGATTTTGGAAACTAGAGGTTCAAAAATTCTGGAAAAATGTCGGGATAAAGTGATGTTCTCTTCACTTTTGTTAGAAATTGTTTAGGGTCAAGAAATTGTAATTTAAGTTTACAAACTTATACATGTGTTATATTTTTGAAATTGACGCTAGATAATTTTGATAAGTGACAAAATGTAACGTGAAGTTAATTTCTATGTGAAATTTAAGAACGAATGAACTCAACGATTAACTCAGCCATCTTTGATTTCCAGTATCAATTTTAACTTTCCGTTTTTTATTTTTAATTAAAATGAAATGAGTACTCAGCAAAAAATATCTCTGTTTCTTGAGTATTGATCCATGTAAAAGCCTAAGGTTTCAATAAAGAACGGATACGTAATGAAGTAAAAAAAAGTTATTGAAACGTTCGAAAGAAATACGGTATTAATCACCTGGAATTTTCAAAGAAACTCGAGCTGGTACTTTGACTTTGTGATAAACTAATTCCCTCATCAGAGCCTCCAACGCTCAAAGAATGAGCATTATTGGCGCCAGTGTTCAAGGTAAAGCTCGCTGTGAACGGTAAAAATCTCGCTTGAGGATTGTCTGAATTATTTTCCTTTTCATTTCTCTTACTTCCCACTGGAACTAACTCTGGCGGCGTATTCCATCTCTGTCTTTCCTCTTCAAAGTGCACTCGGTCTATCAAATCCATCATTACATCTCATTATTATTTAAATTCAAATTAAATCATAAATAAATAATTACAAGTTCTTTTACGCTGAGAGAAAAATTTTTAGAAATATTGTACATTCTTCTTACTAAAAATTATGCTACTGCTCTCTAATTATGAATGAGTGAAATTCACTTCGAACTGGTAAATATTTACAGGGAACTAGCTATTTGTATACTATTGGTTGAATTAGTGGTATACTTATAGCTGTAGAAATAATGACTGTTCACTAATTCACAGTGAATATCATTAATTCATTTTTAGAGAGTGGAATTTTTCAATTTAATCTTTTTTTCTATGGAAAATTTTTAAGATTTCGTTCATAATCATTTTTTTAGTCGAAAAAAGCTCACTTCAAATCAAAATATCGATACTGCCATTTTAATACGTCATATCCCACAAAATTTTATATAAAAAATCAGGATCACGGGTATTTGGAAAAAGACAGTTAAATCAATTTAAACAATCTTTGAATTGCAACGTTTCGTCTTTATTCTTAAGACTTTATCAAGCTCTGTAAAATATACTAATTAGCAACATATGTAAATTTAATGAACATGCCGATGAACAATACTATTTATTAAATTAACTAACCGCAATTAATGTCTAAACGATCTTCAAAATTATATAAATACATACACGATCTTTTGTTAATATAATTTCCATTGCGATTACCAATTGGTAATTTGATAACCACAACAAATTTTAAATTTTCCTTCTTATTATTTATATCAAACGATTATTAAATTAAATAAAAAATCATTAAATTCAATAAAAATCTTTTAAGTATGTGCTTCAAAACTAGCCTAACAGCTAACTGATTTAACTGTCTTTTTCCAAATACCCGTGATCCTGATTTGTTATTGATTGATCTGGAATTGAACCGTATTAAAATAAAAATTTTATACTTTCACTTATTTTTAAAAATGGAATTATTGTAACAATGTGCAGCTTATGTAAAAATTTTAGAGATCAAATTGTTTATTTATAGTCGGATTAGCGAGAGTTTGCGCTTCGGGTTTTTACCCCCACCATCAAGACACAATGTCTCAGGTATTAAATTTAGATGGTGGGGGTAAAAACCGAAAGTATCTGAAACGCAAACTCTCGCTAATCCAACTATAATATTTTTAAATAAATATTCTAATATGTCGTATCACACATTCGTATAGGTTCAGTCACGCTTAGTATTTTTAATTTTAAGAAAGCAATTGAAGACATAAGTAAGAAGGTAATTATGCATAATTTTTTACTTTTTTTATAGTATATATAACTAAAAATGATTTATTCACTACAAATGCCTGTATTTTATAAAAAACATTAAAATAAATTTATAGGTTATACTAATGTAAGCATAATTCAAATCATTTTGCTTTTTCGACCGTGAAACGTTTTATCAACTGAAAAATTCCCCAAATGTGGGATACGGCATATTAGAATGGCAGTATTGATATAGGTTTTTTTGTTGAGAAAATTATTCTACAGTTTAGATAAGAAATTAATATTGATTTACTACTTAAGAAAATATTGCTTTTGCAAGTTACTTTTTTTTTCAGTGTAAATAATTAAATAACAATAAACAAATAAATTTATTGAAGTTAAAAAGTATGATAAAAAACATGATCAAATAAACATAATTTTCTTTAGCTAATTGACCCTGAGTATAAAATAGCGTCATTAATAGCTATTAACTAGTAAAAACGACCTCGAAATTTATACGATACTCTTCTCAATGATATATTGTCTTCATTATTTAATAATTAAAGCTAGCATGGAATGTTATACTTTGCGATTACTATCTAACGTTCCATGAAAAATAATAAATCAATAAACTGAATATAAGTTTATTAATTTAAAATAATATTAATTAACTAACTAACTAGTCAACATTTATTTATAAATTATAATTACCTGCCGAATTTAATGTAAACGTAATCACGAAAAATAAAAAATAAATAAATGGCCTATACCTGGCCATTGCGACTTCTCACAACGTTATGACATCTTACCACATTGTCCTGCCCTTTTTTAACAAGAATAAACGACCTTACAATAACAATTAAAATGCACCATGCGTATTTAGACGCAACCTATTGGATTTACCCATGCGTTTATTCTACAAGCCGAGCGGTCATTAAAAAAAGAAATTTTTTTTTCGGAACCAAGTTAATAACTTGTTACTTTATTTCCATTTTTTTAAATTTACAGTTAATAGTTATTTATATGTATATATACCCATATATTTATCATAAATAGTATAAGGAAGTATTCATTCTAATGACTTATATTAATGATAAGATACAAAGAGGATTTTAAAATCAAGAGCGAGGTCGTTGGAAAAACCCGCAATTCATTAGTTCGAGGTTAATAATTTTTTTTTTTCCTAATGAATATTCGTTTTATTTTCTGTCATTTACAATTTTAAGGATCAAGTCTAGTTTTTCGAATACTTTAATTAAGTAAGGTCTGAACTCAGTCTTCGAAAGTTTAAATAAAGGACATTAATTAACACATTAATTTGATTAGTCTTTAAATTAAAATTAAAATCCCAGACAAGCGGCTCTGAATATTGATAGTAGTGTTAAATAATACTGGTATTTAAATTCAATGTGTGTTGTCGATTGGAATAATACAATCTACCTAATCTGATGTGCCTCGAATGTCAGCAGTAGATAATTTTAAATAACTTTCATTGCCTATGGCGGCGAGACTTTTTAAAACTGTTAATTTGACATTGTCTACAAATTCGCCGGAGGAAAATACTGTCGATTATTGTGCGCTTCTGTTTGACAACACAATTGTCTCTACTTGGTTTATTTCTACTTGAACGGAGTTTAAGACTTAGCATCTTCAATTGTAAAATCAATATGAGTTAGTCCAGAAATAGTTGAAGGAGAAGAAGAAGAAAAATTAGTGGAAACTGAAGATGCAGTTACGGATATCAAAGTTGAAGCTGAAGTTGAGGTTGGAGGTGAAAAGGATGAAGTTTTCGAGATAACTGGAATTAGTTTCTCGTCTTCTTTAATTTCCAAAGTAGATTGGGGTGGATCTTTTATGACCTGACAATTGCTCGAACCATTTCCTATGCATTGAAAATATATTAAATTAGGAAATTAACTTATTGATAGTAGAATATTTAAATGAAGTAACAGATAAATAAAAAAATAAATATATATTACTTGTTATTTTTTTTAATAATTCATAAATTTCACGTTGCGAACGCTCAATATTTTCAATACGTTTTTTCATCAAAAGCAATTCATTTTTATCCGAGTCAACGTAACGGAAAAACCTCCCTATCGACGACGGTGACCACGAATTTTCTATTGGAGTCCAACTTTTATCTCTCGTTTCCATCGATACTGTTTCAGGTGTTTTTAATTCATTCATTATTGGATTTCCTATAATTTATTATTATTTTTTTAATTATCTCTCGACATTTTAATTAAAACTTTTTATTCACACATGACTTATTAATAAATTTTTAATAATAATAATAATAAATTACCATTAATTACACCGAAGAATAAAATGCCAGCGAGTAAAATAATCATTATAAATGTACTGTTGTAGTTATTGTTCAGAAAACTCACGAAAACCTGTAAATTTTCACGATAGACTTCACCCAGCGATTTACCCAGCACTGAGCTCCAGGTAACCATGAACTGGTTTATATAGGGACAAATATACAGACCTATCTGGTCCTATGCACCTATTGGGGATGCGATGAACACTAGAAAAGCCATTAGACTAACGAACGGCTCTATATATCTGTATAATATATATCATCTGACTAGGTCGACTCCTCATTCTAAAGTTTAGAGTCGTCTTCGTGTTAGTAATCCTATTGTTTTTTCTTCATACATTCTGTTCCAACTATCATTCTTTCTTCGCTTAAAATATTTCCCGTTGAGTATTTCGACAAAACGACGAAAAAGCTTTTCTCGTCGTTCATATCCACATATCCATTTTCATTGTTCACTATTACAAATATATATGACTCTAGTGCTTTTATTATACAATGTTAACTGTTAACAGTTAACAGCGTTCTCGAAAGAGAAGTGTACTTAAAAAAATTGTTGACCCTCTTACGCCGTATTAACAAAAAAAAACTAATCGTGAAATGTGAGTTAATACTCACGATTTATCACGGAAATAAAAGTTTAGAAAAAATTAGTATATATTTTTATGCAAATTGTTAGTACAAAAAAAAATGCCCTGTTTAAAAATATTGATTGAAAAAAATAAAAAATGATGAAATTCGAATTCTGTTCAATAATTTCAATTCTTTTGTTTGTATACATAGAAATATAGTTTACATGGAGTGACCGCTTCTCAATTCTTTACAATCAGTATTTTTTACCAGGGTGTAGTGATTACTACTTGTAGCGCAAGTAAAAAGTGTTTTCATAAAAAAAGGAACTTATTAACCAGTTGAATAAACTAAAGTAGATGATAAAAAACAATATTATCATTTATTAATTATAGCTTTCATTGGATACCTACATAGAAAAAAAAATTATCTTGAGTCAAAAAATATTTGGGAAGACAAAAGTTTTTGGGAACTAAATCAAGATTTTCTCAAGCCAAGAGAATTCGTCTTGGTCAGAGAAGATTTCTACTTTATCCGAGAAAATCGAAGTGTTCAAAAAAAGTTTCTTGAATCAAAAATATTTAGGGTAGAGATACCAGTTTTGGCCACTTTAGGACCAGTTTTGGACACTTGAAAAATATTAATAAAGTAATTAGTAAAAGACCTAATCACATAATCATTTTTTTAAATACGATTGAAGATACTTCTATCTCAGTATTAAAATGAAAATTTTGTTTTACACTTTTTCATTAATTGAAATAAAGGATTAAATGTCAAATAGAGCAGAAGCTACAAATGGTACCTCTAACCTACTTTCAGTCGGAAATTTTTTTTCGTGACCGCTTACTTTTATGAAATTTCTTATTTTTATAGAGATTAGGATTACTCTGAAAGTTGAAAAAATAAATAGTATTCCTCTGTCAAATTTTATAATAATAAATTAAATATTTTTATAAGTTTTTATTTCACTGAAAATTCAACCATAGACGCTAATAATAAAAGATAAAAGCATGACTAATTTTAATGATATACATATTATGTTTACTTATTTAAAAAAAAAACTAAATAAAAAAACATTCTATCAAAATAAATCAGAGGAAATCCCGATGACGTAATTATAATATTTTAAGACTCATCTTAATATCCAAATGCGCAATCAATCAATTTATTCTATTAAATCAATTATCTTCTCATGATCATTGAGCGAAGATATATTTAAAAATTATTACGAAAAAAAAATAAATAAAAAATAAAAGAACAGTATATAATTTAAATATTCCTGGGTATTTTACACTCACAATAAACTTTAGTAGAAAAGCGAAGTCAAGTGGTCAGCAATAATTAAATGTTATCGATTATCTCTTTTAAACCAGGATGCACAGTCACAGTATCTCGTTACATTACATTTAATTAATGATTACGCGCGGTTAATTGTTACCTATATTATTTGCGTTAAATCAATAATCATGAGTTGTACATGTTGGTAAAAATTAATTACTTATTGTTAAATTACTCATTACATCCTTGATATAAAAAATTTATTTTTTATTTCCTCTAAATTTCATTTTATAAATTTATTCATTAATTGTAAATAATTAATCCATCGATGAATAAATATTTTTAGTAGAATAACCTTAACCATGATCTATTGACCAGTAAGTAAACATTTACATTAACGATACTAATAATTATAATATTTGATACATAATAATAATCATATCTCATCGTAAGTTTTACTGATAACCTTTGATTTTAAACTAGAATAAATTTCCCTGAAATGTTCATAATCTCTAATAATAATAAAAAAGACAATAAATAATAAAAATTAAATTTGTCCTCCACTTGTTTTGAAAAACGTATGGCGAAATAAAAAATTAACCAGTCGTAATAATTTAAGACTGAAAATAAAAACTAATAAGTTGATTTTAGTATAAAAAAACATCTTTTTGTAATTTATCAGGTGTTATCAATAATTATGTTTATTTGTGAGCATAGAAGTAAATGGATGCAGATGATATTAAAAAAATAAATATTCAAGGTCACTCTCTAAAAGTGAGTTTGCGAAATTCACTGATAAATACTGAATATTCATTAATATAGATAATAGTCGCAGCAGTTTTTGAATACGATCACTCTAGATTAGCGAATATTCACTACTTCGGTTTTAGAGAAGACTAATCGGAAATTTTTATCAATTACCGTGGATAACAATACAGTAAAATCAACATTTGTCAGTCACAAAATAAAAGGATATCGTATGGTATAACTTAGAGTCGTCATGAGTAAAACAACAAAGAGGGAACCTGTTGTTGATGATGATGATGATGATGGTGGTGCTAAGCAATGCTATATAAGATGATCGTACTGCGTGCAAACTTAGTCATTCTCTTGGCACCTCTGAAGATACAACTCAATTGACAGTGAATTAATTTAAATTTTTATTTTTTTACAATTAATTTATTTTCTCGATACTGAGAGGAATTTTATTGTTTTATTATTTGGTAATTGCATGTAATTATAGAACTATTTGAGTGAACAATAATATTTTGATTTTTCTGACATCATTTTTATTTGTGTAGTAACCAGTTGGGCAGGTAATGGATATCAAGGTCGTCACGTGTGTTGTTTTGGTCCTCGTGAGTATGAGTGACGTTAGTGGAATTGAAAAACGATCATTATATGGTAAGTCTTTTACTTTCCTTATGCATTTTTTAAAATTATTAATTTTAAATTTATCATATTTCAAATTTATCAAAACATTTCTCGTTACTTCTCACATCTTTTTCACAGTTTTAATTATTTTTTATTTTATCTTTTCCGTAATTAATCCTGTAACAAATTTTTAAAATAATTATTAGTAATAATAACGATTTTTTGTATTTTTAAAAACTTAATGAATCGTTTTTTGAAAATAATAGATTTGATTTTTTTTATTCCTTAAAAAAATTAAATTTTAAAAATAAATCACTTTATATTACGAATATTTAAATTATTTTTACGGTCGATAATAATTTTTTGAGGCGCACAGTCGTAAATTTTAAACGCGATTTCTCAAAAATAGTATATTTTTATTTTAAAATATATTTATTTTGAAACATAGTGATCTTGAGTAACTTTAACTCAGTCATTAAAAATATTGACAATTAAAGAATATTCTTTAATAAAAAAAACTGCAGTATTGGAATAAAAGACTCGATGTAAATAGCAGTATATTAAAACTTGTTAAAATATTTAAAAATTTTTCATTTAAAGATTATTATAGACTGTTATTGCAGATCACAAAACAACCTGTACAAATACATAATATTTTTTTCACTGCATATTTAAATTACTGTAATTAGCACAGTTACAAAAACAAAAAATCTAAATGCTTATCTTTATTCCAAACATAATATTATTTATACAGTCTTCTTCTGACCAAATGTAGACAACTAATATTTACTCATTAATAATTATCTATATATAGATAGCTTATCGATTTATATTTAATCAGCCTTCGCATAATTCGACACTAAATTTTCAAAATTATCAAGTATCTTCAAATTGTCTTGTCATGAATCACATAACATGCATCGTCAGATAAAAATCATTTTTTTTTTGAAAATGCATCATAAAAAAAAAAGAAAAGAAAGACGTGCTATTTGCGTTTTGTCAAAAAGGTGAACTTCGCGTGCCATTGACGGATCTTATCAGCGGCAAGTTTCCGTATCACGAATCAAGGATATGGAAAAGGGAAGCACTTGGTGGTGATGTTAAAACAAAAAAAACTATTAAATCTAATGAAGCAATACCTGACTATGACTCTGCTTTGGATCCTATTGAGCCTTCTCCACCGGGTGCTGATGATAATTCTGATCCTGATCCTGAACCTGATAGTGATCCTCCTCCACCACCTACTACAACCACTAAACCTAAGCCTGCGACCAAACCACCGACTAAAAATACGCCTAAGAATCCTGGTGTTAAGACACCTCCTAAACGACCTAGTCCTGGTGGCAAAAGTCCACCGACGAAATCTAAAGTTATTCCTACTACACCAAAACCAACGCCGACTCCTGATCCTAATTCATTGAATAATGCTGATAAGCCTGATGAAAATAAACCTGATGAATCTCCTAATGAACCTGAGGAGCCTAAAAATACAAATAAAGAAAATGAAAAACCTGAGCCGGCGAATAGTAAAAAAAATCCTGAAGATAAAAAAAAACCTGAAGGACCTGAGAATGATGACAATAAGCCTAAGAACCCAACGAAAGAAAATGAAGATCCGAAGGAAGTTGTAAATCCTGATAAAGAAAATGAAACTCCTGAAGAAGAGAACGAAAATCCTGAGGAAGAAAATGAAAATCCTGAGGAAGAAAACGAAAACCCCGAAGAAGAAAACGAAAACCCAGAAGAAGAAATCGAAACCCCTGAAGAAGAAAACGAGAATCCAGAGGAAGAAAATGAAAATCCTGAGGTGGAAAACGAAAAACCTGAAGAAGAAATTGAAAATCCGGATGAAGAAAGTGAAACCCCTGAAGAAGAAAATGATAACCCTGAAGAAGAGAATGATAATCCTGAAGAAGGAAATGAAAATCCGGAAGAAGAAACTGAAAACCCTGAGGAAGAAAACGAAAATCCGGATGAAGAGAACGAAACCCCGGAGGAAGAAAATGAAAATCCTGAAGAAGAAACTGAAAACCCTGAGGAAGAAAATGAAAATCCGGATGAAGAGAACGAAACCCCGGAGGAAGAAAACGATAATCCTGAAGAAGAGAACGAAACCCCAGAGGAAGAGAACGAAAACCCAGAGGAAGAAAATGAAAATCCTGAAGAAGAAAACGAGAATCCAGAGGAAGAAAATGAAAATCCTGAGGTGGAAAACGAAAATCCTGAAGAAGAAACTGAAACCCCTGAGGAAAAAAACGATAATCCTGAAGAAGGGAACGAAACCCCAGAGGAAGAGAACGAAAACCCAGAGGAAGAAAATGAAAATCCTGAAGAAGAAACTGAAAACCCTGAGGAAGAAAACGAAAATCCGGATGAAGCAGATGACAAACCGGAAGAGCCTGTAAATAATACAAAAAATCCAAAGAACAAAAATAAACCTGAAAAACCTAAAAATGATGCTAATAGTCCAAAAAGTACTAAAAACAAGCCTCAGAAGCCTGAAAATAATGAAAAACCTGAAGAGCCAACTGAGAATGAACCGGTGGAACCAGCTGAAGATGAAAAAAATCCTGAAGAACCTACACCAGATGAAAAAGAGCCAGAAGATAGTAAAGTTCCCAATGAACCTGTAAATAACACAAAAGGGCCGAAAGGCAATAAAAATAAACCAGAAAGGCAAAAAAATAATAATAGTAAACCTAAAAAACCTGTTGAAAACGAAGAAGAACCTGAAAAACCTTCTGAAGATGATAAAGAGCCCGAAAACCCAACAGAAGATGAGACAGAACCTGAAGAACCAACAGAAGAAGAACCCGTAGAACAACCTAAAAATAAAAAACCTCAGAAACCAAATACCAGCGTCAAAACTCGTCCAACTCCGAGACCCATACCACCATCTCCCAAACCAAGTACTGATGTCAAATCACGTCCACCCCATCACCCAACTACAAGATCACCTCCACCTTTTCCTAAACCAAAGCCTACGCCTCACCCCCAGAGACCAACTCGTAAACCAACACCTGCTCCCACGGAAAGCCCCGAAGTCGAAGACGAACAAGAACCCAATGATGACGAAGTACCCAATGAAGACCCTGTTACTGAACCACCAGTCGTTAAAGGCCCGAAACGACAACCTAATGTAAAAAATACCCCAAAACCTCCTTCAAGACCTCCGACGCCACCTAACCGAAGTACTCCACCTACAAAAACGAATAAAAATAAACCAAAAACTACAACTACTACTACACCTTCCCCGCCCGATTACGACGAAGATGTAAACTCTGATTCGGAACCAGAGCCTGAAGATCCAAATGACGACGAACCAACTTATCCTCCCACTACTCCCAAACCTAAGCCTAAACCTAAACCATCTTCCGGTACTAAAAACCGTCCACCGAATCGACGACCACCCAAACGACCCACAACTACAACACCCGCTCCCGAAGAAGAGGAACCCGAGGAACCTGAGAATCCTGACGATCCTGATTCAGATCAAAGTCCAGATTTTTCTCCAAGATTTGGCGATCCCGATGAACAAGACCCTTCAGATCCTTCCGATTCTTCTTCTCCATCATCGTATCCCCAAAATCCATTCCTAAACCCCAATACGAGACCCGGCGGATATCCGTCGTCACCATTTGGTTTTGGTTCAGCATCAAGTTTCGCTTCTGCCAACGCAAATGCAGAAGCTGGGTCCGGATCATCGGCAAATGCCGGTGCATTTTCATCAGCGAATTCAGAAGCCAACGGCTTCGATCCCATGTTTGGACCATGGACTGACGCATTCACAAAAATGTTCCCCCCAAATATGATGCCACCAAACATGCTGCCCAATTTTAATCTCCCTTACCCATTACAGAACACTAAAAATCCCTCGAATAACCCAAACTCTGGTACCAAAGGCAAACCTTCCGCTTCAACACCCACTAAATCAAATCCATCATCAAATCCTAACTACACGCCCGTCATCAGTATCTCCGGGACTTTTGATACGAATGATTCTTCTCCGCCACCTTCTGCGCATAAAAATCCTTTCTTGAGCGACCGCAAAAGCAGTGGTGATAATGGTTATGGTTCTCCGCTAAACTCAAATCCATCACCAAGCTATAACTCTGGTAAACTATCAAATAATCCCAAAAATAATCCTAAAAGAAATGACGATAATAATGACGCAAACAAAAATTCAAACGGAAATGATCCGTCAGGAGCCGGTAGTTTCGCTGGCGCATCAAGTTTCTCAAGTGCTAACGCCGGTGCTGGGCCTTTCGGCGGTTTTGGACCCTTTCCATCGCCATTCATTGGCGGGAGATTCGGTGGAAATGAGATCAATGGAGTCCCATCTTCCAGAGGTATGATGAAAAAAAAAACAGAAATAATCAATTGGGTTATGGATAAAGACAGCATCAGTATCACTGGATAAGGACACAAGATATGCATGAGTTCAAAATCATTGTTTCACTTTGCATGATTTATTGCATGTAAAATAATTATAATTATAATAATCATCCGCCGATAGAATTCAATGAAAAAACATATGAGTAATCAATAATTACATGCTAATTAAATGATCGCATGGAAATCATTAATAATGCATGTTAAGATTCAAAAATTTTAGAAACAGGTTTTAGTTACATATATATAAATATATTATGCATGTCAATGCTGACTAATTTACAATATCATAAAATTAACCTTACAGGCAATCGATACCATCACTTATTCAACCAATCTGTGAACTAGTTTAATTAATTGATAAATTTTATTAATCAGATTTTGGGTTCGGTTCCAATCCATTCTTCAATCAGCATAACGATTTTATGGAAAGAATACGGATGCGCAACAGAGAAATGCAGGAAAGAATACAGTCACAGAACAGAGAAATGCAGGAGAGAATTCAGGCCCAAATAAGAGACCAACAATCACAGTAAGTTAATTATTATTTAGATTTTATTGAGTGTTTTTATGTCGCTTTGGTGGTGGTTTTCTTTATCTCGCTTATTATCTGTACAATCAAATAAGAGGTGTCGGCTCCTGGGCGATGGGGTCAGCTTCTATGAGCGACCTCGGATCACTGAACCCTGACGCTCAAATCTATACACGTACGCGCGTTACGGGTCCTTTCTTGGTGATGGGTGATAGAATTAGTACCCAATACCCCGGAGATTATGAAGACCATGATCAGTCTCCGTTTAGTCTAGATTCTAGGTGATGGGTTATTGATATTACGCTTATATGTCTGCTACATAATTTATTTTGTTCATTAAGTTTTAACTTTATTTATTTATTATTAGGTTTAATAACATTCCGTTTGATAGTACTGGCACTAATGATGGTAGTGGCTGGGCATTTGGCAGCGCGAGTGTTGGAAATCAAGGGAGTAACCAATTCGGTGCTATTGGACCAGTAAGTTTTGTTTTTAAATTTTCCATAACAAACATTTCGACGTTCAAATTAGCAAAGTGTCTAACTGATTATTTTTCGTATATGATTGTGTGAAATTGTTAGATACTAATAGTCAGAGAAAAAATCATTTGAGTAACCTTGAGAAAAATACCATACATATACTAGATATAGAATTGATTTTTAGATGAAAAAAAATTTTTAACTTCTTTTTTTTCGCATAAATGGAGGATTTTCTGAAATGGAGTTAGACCATTTGCTAATTAGAACGTCGATTTGTTATGGATATTAATTGATTTATATTAAATTACACTGTAAAAAATTTGGGAAGTTGACGCGGATTAAATCCGGAGTGAATGCATATTTAAATAAAATCCGTAATCACTCCTGATTTTTTACAGTGTAGGCATGTGTGAGTTGGCCGTAAAACAAAAATTATTTTTTAAAATTACAGGTCGCTCCCGGTATAAGATCACGATTCAGTGAAACCCTACCACCGTCAGGCGGTAGTTCATTCGGATCTTTCTCTAGTTCTCATGTAAGTTCGGTGACGGGACCTGATGGCATACCCATTGTTAAGAAAAGTTCTACGACTGGAATAAATGACAATGGAAAAATGTCCATACAAGAGGTCCATTATCCTTAAATATTTTTCTTTATTACTCCGAAAAATTCAATAAAATGAATTTTTTCTTTAAGTCAACTCATTTTTTAAATATATTTTTCATCTACTCTGTTTTTTTGCTCGTTGATATACTTACTATTATTTGTTGATAATATAATTATTACCACATTGATAATTGATTTATTTATTTTAAACCAATTAATTGTATTAATTTTATTTATTATTCAATAAATAATTTTCTTTTATCACAAATATAAATATCATTTATTATAGTTGTTTTCTTTATTCATATATATGTACATATATTGAATTATGAATATATATATATATATATATATATATATATATATATATATATATATATATAGTATTTAAATTATAAATAAAAGAAGAAAAATAAAATTTTAATGCTGGTCATTCAACGAAGTTTTACTCAGCGGTGGTTCGATTTTATCATCAATCGCATCTCTACTAGTCATCCAAGGTTTCCGTCCGTAAGATTCTTGATGATATGTACGGCCGATACCAACGTCATCATTATTATTATTATTATTGTTGTTATTGTAATAATAATAATCCGTTTGTGGTCGGAAAAAATAATTATTCGGATTGAGTGAAGGCTGGAAATTATTCGTGTTATATCGTCGGTGTGTCTTTAAATAAATAAAATATTTTTATCAATTTTATGATCAAGTACTAACATAAAAAAAGCTTAAATATTTTAAATCATTTATATATATATCGATTACGTCACCGTTACATGACACGTAAAAAAATAAAATCCAATCATCAGCTAAAAACTTTCTGTTGATTTAATAAGTTACCTGCGAATTTATTGAATTAGATTGATAATTATCCTCATTAATTCCACGTACTCCGTCAATTACAGGAATTTCATTATATTTAATTTTATTTATTTTTGTTATTAATGTAAATTGTACCGCTGTTACCAAATTTCCAAAATTATCTTTTACGGTTTTTACAGTTAAATTACAAATTTTATTATTTATCTGTTTATTGTCCTGAGTAATTATCAAATTTTCATTTATGTCTAGTTGAATATTATGAACAATTGTCAATGGATCCTGTAAAAAAAAAAACAAAACGAGTCATAAATTATTCATATAAAAAAATTATTAATGCAATGGTAAATTTTTTAGTTTTTCGATCGGTTTGTGTTTGACAGATTTTATTATATTTTAATATATATTTACGACTCTAAACTTTGCACGTCTGGGTAATATGTATATATATATATATATATATACGTTTTGTGAGTTGTTATAAATCTATAACGAGCTATAACTAAATTTTAACGGCCGTTTTTGTGATGCTGCCTAAAAAATCTATTTTGGATTCACTGCTCGTCAGACGGGTCATTTTATTTTAGTTCTCATTTTGTTAAATGATTATGCGGTGCAATAAATTTGTGTAACATCGCAAGCGGTTTTTACTTGAAGATCAAGCTTGTCTTAAATTTAAACGTCGTAGTTTCAATGAGCCACACGTGATAAAAAATAAACTAGATGTTAAAAAAAAAGCTTAATGATACACTAAAAAATTTGCGGAGTGAACGCGGATTAAATTCGAAGTGGATGACTGTTTATTTATTTACTCTTGGAGTGAATTTTACTCTGAAGAGGAGTTTATCTTAATATTGAAACTTCGAATCAGAGTGAATGCGAATTTTAAAAAAAATTTCTATCACTCCGCTGGAAAAAAACTCCGTATTTACTCCATATGCGGAATGATTTTTTGTAAAAACTCCGAAATTCTGTGACGGAGTGAATTCGGATTTGAATAAAATTCATAATCACTCCGAATTCACTCCCGATTTTTTACTGTGTATTTATTAATTATAATATTGAAGTACCGGGCTTGTAATAAAGAACGCATGCAGATTCAAACCAATTTTGGAGTCTGCTACTTACATCATTACACGGAATTTTTTTATTATTTGGCGGTGGTTTAGTTTTAAAATCCGCTGGCAAAAAATCTTGTTCAAAACTCTTAAATTTATTTAGACGAGTAAATTGATCATTTTCCGTATTAAAATCAATTTTATCCGACACTTCAGCCGCTTCCTTAAGTTTCAGTATCACTAAAATAAGTACCATCCCGAAAAACAACCTGATCATTTTATAATAAATATTTCACTGTAGTAAATACGTCGCGAATTTATTTAAAAGACTAATGTTCTCTATAAAAATAAGTAACAAATAACTCAAGATAATTTTATTTTCATAGTAGGGATAATTATTTTCGGATGTACGACTGAAAAAATTGCATCTTCATAATAACGATAATAATAAAATTATCTTAAGGATGACAAACAAATTTTATAAAAAACAAATCATTATTATTATTTTCTTATATATAAATAAATATTCAAAAATTAGTAGTATACATACTTGAATAATTTCCTCGAAGCAGTAACTTAAATTATTGATTGTCCGGTCATATTTTTTCCTGATTCATTAGCTAAATTTTTTTTCTTTTTTTAGTTCATAAATTATCTGCGACGTATATAACATCCCTCAGGGGAATACTACCATATATATATATACAAGTGGCAACGGCTTAGTATGTACAGTCGGACCTGCTTATAAGACTATATTGCTGTCTTTTTTATAAATCAGGTATCGCGATAGTTTGAGAGAGAAACTAATAGTCTTATAAGCAGGTCCTACTGTAATAGCAAAGTTAAAGAAGTCCATGTTATACATATATGTATATATATATGGTCTTTGATAACTAACAGAGAATTGCCTGGTCGTAAATGGCCCGTTGACTTGCCATACCTTGGAAGGGTGATCGTGAATGACATTATTGTGTCGCTCGTTAATACAATATACACTAGACTCCAGACTGGAGACTGTAAACTCTGAACTATATATATAATATATCTGTATGGTACATAGTACAGAGGGTACAGAGTATGGACAAGAACAAGCACTAAAGCACAAGCACAGTGTGTGAAAGACAAGAGATGTAGGCGTACGTGTACGAGTATGAGAACGAGTGTGAGGTTAACACGGTCTTACAGGCAAAGGCAAAATGCACCCTCCGGACACTCGTGATTGCAGTGAGTGTAGTTGGGTTAACGTTAAAGCAATTTTAGATACTGTGTCCCTGGCACCCTGGCTCTTAATGTTTGACTAAGGCTAATGCAAACAAAGGGTTACCGCCATCCTCATCACCACCTTCTGTGTACCACCCCCAGTCGCCAGCTCACTTCCTATAAGCCAGCACATATTTAAGTCCATTGGAATTCATTAGCCGGGCACTTTTCCCTGCGGTTTTGTCTTTCAAGTAACCCTTTGACCCTTTTTATTAACTATTAAGTCATCATTTTTTTAAATCGGTATTATTTAATGTCTTACTGCTATTACTTTAATTCGAGTAATTTATACTCTTGTATTAATTTTTTAATTTTTTTTATGAAAATTATATAAAAAAATTTCGTTATCATTCAATTAAGAGATTTATTTTAATTGTTAATTACTTGTGTTTAGATCCTATGAAAATTATGCGATTAATTTTTTTCAAATTCTGAAGGTTTCAAAAATTCCCCCAAAAACTTTTCTGAAGGGAAAGTTCTAAAGTTTTTGGAATATTCTAGTGAATTTATTTTTCGAAGAGTTAAAAATTTTACTAGCCGTTAATTGAAGAATAAAAATGAAATATTTGATAGAACTGGTAATAAAAATTGAAATTGTTATTTTTAATTAAAAAAAAAAAATATTAATTTACGATAATATTACAAACGATATTAATCTCTGCTTAGATGTGCATTTATTTATTGTGATGAAGAAGCAAGTGTGCAATTAGGAGGCGAGTGAACGCGTGCTACATAGTTCCATTGCTATATCCACGCTGTATATCTCAATGTCATTACGTAAAAAAAAAAATAAATAAAATAACTGGGAGAGAAAGACGGATAAAAAGAGGAACTCACGAGTTGAGCGAGTGAATAAATGATCCGCCCAGCAGGTTTACAAGCCTGCAGTTTATATTGTTAGTATTCTTAGACATATATTTACTTTGTTTACACCTCGTTATAAATTATTGTATCCAGCTAAAATAATTGTGATATTAAATAATAAATTTTTTTCAAATAAAACACCCTCACTTGGTTTTAAGTGTGCGTCGACTTTGTTTTTATTTTATTTTTAATTTCATGAAAAGTATGAATTTATTACTGTTGTCAGAGGGTTAAATACAATTATACTTTCGCGTTACCTATGCTTTAATTGCGTCCAATTATTTTGGATTCCTTTTTTCCGCAATCATATTTATTTCATTCCATCGCTTTGTTTAAGTTATTATATAAATATCTTTCACATTTTTAATAAATAATGTATTTTATTCCAAATATTTACACTGTAAAAAATCGGGAGTAAATTCGGAGTGATCACAGATTTTATTTAAATTAGCATAATAAACAGTAGCTCCGAATTTAGTCCGCATTAACTCCACAATTTTTTTACTGTAACTAAAACTGTATACTTGAAAAAAAAAATTATTGTCTACTTAATATCGGAAGCCATTAAATTAGTATCGTAGATTAAAGAAGAAAAATACAAGAGCTAATGTACCGTGACTAAAATCGATGAGCTCTATTGGGAATTCCAGGATACAATTACCAAGTGGACATACATGTGTACAAATTATGTACACATATATATATATAAGTACATACTCTCATACTACTACTACTACAACTACTAGCCATACCCAAGATAGATTATCCATATGTACAATTACAAACACACTGACTATCTATATATTGATAATATGATGGGAATGTGACGATGAGGAGGTTGTGAACTCGTATCAACCGGAAAATGACAGAGATCCGTTTCCTCGATACGATGCATCACTCTACGTAGTTCAATACAACATTGCCTTGTATACTACATATATACATATATATAGATATAGGATATTTATGGGTATTATTATTGGTGAGTAGGGATAAAATCGATCATGTCGTACTTGTCATGAAAATTAAAGTAGATTGGGTGAGGCATCGTAACTTAGGTCGTCGAACTATAGTTAGTATACGTTGGAACGTTCGAGTTTGTCTTTTAAACTACGTGCAATAAGTATTTAATTTAATTTGCGATGAGAATATTTCTGATATTCTGACTATGAACTTATACTACGATTCAATCTTTTGAATTCCTATCACTTAAATCTGAAAGGAGATTATTAATTTAATAAGACTGTCAATTAATGTAGTTTTTACTTACTATAAAAAAAAAATTTAATCTACGATCGGGTTTTTCGATAATTTAAATCTACTTTGGTCAGAGTAAATTTATTTAAATTATTACAGATTTTAAGATTTATTTAGATCTACAATTTTTGAAATTTTAGTTTAGGGATTTTCCGTTTTTTATCTTGATCGTAGATCTGAAAAATGGAAAAAACAGGCTGTAGAACTTGACTATATGCAGGACTGAGACCACAGAAGATCAGAAATTTTTTACAAAAAAGACCTCTATTAATTTAACTTGATTGCTATTATTTTATTTACAAATGTACTAAATTTGACAGTTCATAAAAATTTCAGAGTTCGCAATTTCAAGAGTTCCCGTAACTTCACTTTTAATATTTATGCTCATGAAATAATGATAATAATTACTAATTACTGATGATTATTAGTTATTAATTAATTAATAATTTATGGATAAATTAAAAATAAAAAAAAATGGATAATTGATCTAGAGAATGGAATTAAAATAATTGGAGCGGATATTAGGCAACCAGGTCTTCTGGAATATCGAGATAAAGTATTTATACGTGGATATATATCCATATATACAACCGAGATAAAACTATTTTAATAAATTTTCAAAATGAATAAAATTTTCATGAGTAAAAAAAGTATTACAATCAACCCGTACCTGAATACAATAAAAAAAATTTTATTTAAATCCGATAAAAATGTTCTGTACATTAATTTATAGATTTTAATTAAGCTTGCGATTGAAGTAATTTACGTATATTTAAATTTTTTTAGACTAGCAAATCTACGCTAATAATTGATTTTTTTTTTTATTAAAAACTATTAAAATAAATGAAAAAAGTAATTTTGAAGATGAGACTGAAATCAATAATTTTTATAGTAAAAAATAATTTTGAACTTATTAATAAAAACGACAGTGATTATTAATTAATTAACATATATTCTTAAGAACAATATAAATAAATTTGATCAGTACGCATATTACAAAAGTTGTTTAACCTTTAAACGGTAACCACGATCTAATAGACCACTAATCAAATTTAAAATCAATAAAACTCTTTTCAATATAGTTATTAGGGTGGTCGTTAAAAATTAAATTTTCTCAGGCACCCCATAAAAAGCTTCTTTTTAATGATGAAATGCCTGGGGAATTCGGTTTCTTCTTTTTAAGTAAAAAGAACACGTACCGCAGGACGATCCAAGTTCATTTTTCGATACAATCGCGGTTTTTTTTAAATATCTCATGAAATATGCAGATTAAAGGGAAAAATCACAGGAACAATTTTGTAGGCAATTAAATTCTTGACAAAAAAGTTATATTCATTTTTTTTATAAAATGTGTATTTATGACGATATTTAAAAAAAATTATTTTTAGATCTTATGAATTGAGCGTTTTAAGGATTACAAATTTTGAAAATAATATTTTTCTAAGTATATAGAAACTACAACAATAATTAGTGATTGATATGTTACGAGTTACGAAGTTGTCTATATTTAAGAAAAAATGTTATTTTTAACATTCATAAGACTTTAAATTCTCAATTGATAAGATCTAAAAAAGTTTTTTTAAAATATCTTCGTAAATACACATTTTATAACAAAAATGAACTTGACCTTTTTTGTCAAGAATTTTATTTCCTACAAAATAGTTCCTATGGTTTTTTCCTTTAATCTGCATATTTCATGAGATATTTAAAAAAAACCGCGATTGTATCGAAAAATGAACTTTGATCGTCCAGCGGCACGTGTTCTTTTTACTAAAAAAGAAAAAACCAAACTCCCCAGCTATTTCATCCCTAAAAAGAAGCTTTTATGGGGCGCATGATAAAATTTAATTTTTAACGACCACCCTAATAGTTATGTTAGAAAATTAATTAATGTGTAGCTAAAAAATAAATTAAGTTTATATCATTAAATTATGTCTTTTTCATGTATACTTGAATCTGTAAAAGAATAGGTTTTTCTCCCGTTACTTGGCTATGATAAAGCCCATAATTTTCCGCTAACGCGCATGCGCAGTACTGACTAACCTATAAAAAATGGTAGTAAAAAGGCCCATTATTTTGTAGGCTTAACTATAATAGATAAATTCCCCTTCTCAAAAGTAAACGAACCAGGTGTACTTCTAATAGCGGTCTGTTAAACCCGCATAACCCGTAGTCAGTAAATTTTTAGGGTTACTGTTTAAAAGTTATTGCGGTTATAGTTGTCTGTAAAAAAATGGGCATTTCTCCCACTACTTGACTATGATGAAGTCCATGATTTTGCACTAATGCGCATGCGCAGTAATGAGTTAATTGTAAAAAAATGGTCAGAAAAAAGCCCATTCTTTTGCAGATTTAATTACAAATACTGGCGGCTTGCAGTTGACATTGAACCCAACTTAACTTGTTATATACCTGAAATTAAGCTAGTAATAATGCGATGACTCATCTACATTTAAATTGCGTGAGCTCATGTACTTCGCACATTTCCAACAGAATTATCTAAAAGTATTCGTTAATTCGATTAGATAAAATCATAAATTAGCGTTAGTATTAAACGTAACTATAATAAATTAAAGTGTTATAAGTATAAGCTGTCGAGTTTCGTTAAAAATAACAAAATAATGATAGTAATTAAAGGACTGTATCAATCATTAATCATTAGTAATTAAAGACACGACATTTATATAGTTTGATAAATTATTGAAGCGAGGATTTTAGAGTTTGAACTTTTATTTAGCTAAATATATAAATACATAGTAGGGATGAAGAACCAATAAAGACCGGAAATAACTCGTTCCCAGTGACATGGTGCTTGTAGAAAATAAAATGTATAAAATCATCGAGATTTATGTCTTCCACAAGCTCATTTTCGTCTCTGCTGTATGAGGAAATATGTCAAGCACGAAATATATATGAACATGGTAATAAAAATAAAAAGAGGATGAATAAATTACAATACGATTTTTATTTCACTTTTATTACATTTTTATTTTTATTTTACTTTGCACATATATATTTATATATTTATGTATACATATATATTTGTAAATCCGCTCAATATTTACAGTCTTTCGGTTTTATTACGTCTACTTATAGGTATTATTAAACATAGATTTATTTTTATAATTCTATTTTATATATATTTATATATATACAAAAATACAAAAAATTGGCACGTTAATTAACTGCAGCAACGAACTTTTTTTCTATCACATGGTATCTACAACTAATTTTTTTTAGTTTTTATGTATACTTATATATTATTTCTCGCGAGGTTCATTAGTTTGTTGGCATTATTTTTAAAAATTAAAATTTATCAGCGCTATGATAAATTTATCGGTATCAATTTTTAAAATTATAATTATTTATTTAAGCGAAACTAATTATTGTATTTTAATTTTTAATTTAACTAAATATTGTAGTCTATGATGAACACTGGATTGGCATTTCATTTTTTTTTTTAAGTTAAATAGGTATTTAAAATAAACGTTTCGATAAGTTGATATATATATCTATTTATATATTATTGTTTAGTTGAGTAATTAAATTAATAATTAAAACTCTAACGCGCCAGAAAATAATTTTTCATTATCATAAATTTTTCTTTCTATAAAAAGCGAACGGGAGAAAATATACATCTGCGTAAGTACTAATAAAAAATATATACACAAGTATAATAATTTTTCTTAAATATTTTAAAATTAAGAAAAATTATTACAGCAAGCACGTGGGGACACTTTCAACAACAGTCTTCTATACAACAATTATTAATAGCTATAAATAAATTTATATTTTCTAAACGTATCGAGTGAGTTGAGTGTGGAACTCTTGGAGGCAGACGATGAGCTGACTGACTGTGGGTCGTTCGTCCGGTGACATCGCCCAACAATACGCCATTACGGCGAATAATTCATCCGGACAATTTATCGGCTGCGCGAGTCTATAACCGTCTCGGAGGTATGCAGCCATATCGAATGGATCGACTTCTAGGTATGGCTGTTGTGCTCGTGTTGTTAATTCCCACAGCAATACGCCAAATGCCCACTAAAAAAAGAAAAAAAAATTTCAAAATGTACTTATTGCTCCTCAGTCAGTGGAAATTTTTTTCACCAACTAATCATTGCTGGTATTTATAAAAGAAAAAAAAGATTACTCAATTATTTACGTCTTAATGTCACAAAAATCATTCGTGTCTAAACGTCATTTAAAGGTTTTTTTCTTAAACAATAAAAAAAAATTAGTTTATAAATTATTTATGTCTCAGTCACTGAAAAAAATTTTCTGTCGACTCTTGGTGGCTGATAGCCTTTAAAAAAAATTTTCGACTAATAATTTATGTCTTAAATTACTTGAAATTTTTTAGTTATTTACTTTTTAAGTAAAAAAAAATGAAAAAATGTATTTATTGCTTGTCTCAGTCATTGGAAAATTTTTTTCTCAAGTAATTATTGCTGGTATTTATAAAAGAAAAAAAAGTTTACTCAATTATTTATGTCTCAGTCAGAGAAAAAAATTTTCTCGCTCTTAATGGCTGATAGCCATTAAAAAAAATTTCCAACCAATAATTTATGTCTTAATATCACTTGAAATTTTTCAAAGTTATTTATCTTAGGAGTAAAAAAAATGAATCAATGCATCGTGATGCTTGTTAATAAATATGAATATTTTTTTGTACTTACAACATCAGATGCAGTGGTAAATGATTTAGTAAGAAGACTTTCAATAGCCATCCACTTAATTGGCCTGTTCTCGTTATCACCGAGACAGTGATAGTCTTGTGGGAAGAGATCTCGCGCCAATGCGTTGTCTGTTATTTGAACTCTCAGGTCATCGTCCACCCTACAATGTAAATTAAAAAAATATATATTAATATACTGCTTGGGGGAATAAATAAATAAGATGTAAATTAAAGATAAAAAATAATAAAGAAAATGGAGGGGCGGCAGTGAAATCCGGACAATACGATTTAATCATTAAAGGATGACTGGTTGAGTTGTTGAATAAATAAACAACAGGTTGAGGAATTGAGGAATTGAGGAGAATTGGCGTGCAGGATGTTTTTGTCTGTACAGACCCTCTAATTACTGAGTTACGGAATCCCCGAGGCGTGTTCTGTACTCTCATCTGCACTCTCAATGCAACGATGCCGTGTACAAGCTTCATTTAAACGTGAGGAATTGAATCGATAACAACGAGGCAAGGCAATGACTTTACTTTCCAAGACCAAAACTTTTTTTTATTTATTTTTTGTCTTTATTTTGTCGAGGAATTTTTTATTCGCCGGGATGGTTGTCTTGTTATTTTTTTTTTTTTTCGATGATACTTACACGCAGTTTCGCGCCGCGAGGTCTCGGTGCACTAGGCGCTTGCGGTGTAAATATTGGACACCTTTGGCAGCTTGTAGTGCCATTTCAACAACTTCCTGGGTCGTTAGCGCTCTTGGAGGACCCTCACTGCTTACTTTACATCTTCCCGTTGGTCCGAGAAATTTTTTCATATTTCTGTAACCCGTCCGTGGGTACAGGAGGAATGGAGCGCTTCTGTCCTCTATTGACACTCCGAGAACTGTTAACAATGCTGGATGACTCAATCCATATAAAGCTAAACCTTCTCGTAGTAACATTGCGACCTATAGATAAATAAATAAATAAATTATAAAATTATATATTTGGTTCTAATAAGTGTTTCAATTAAAAAATCACATGTCAAAAATAGCAAATTAAAATTTTAAGACAAATCTGAGTAAAAAAAATTTAAAAACAGTTTTTATCATGACTCGTATGTTAATAGATATTTTACGAAAAAAAATTACCATAGAAATATTTTTCACCAGATACAGCAATAAATTACTTACTTGAGATTGCGAGGCATGTTCGGCTGCCGTCTTAACCAAAACGTCTCTTGGGGCAGTAGCTCCTTCTTCATGATAACTACCACGATAGACCCGCCCAAACGTGCCCTCCAATTCGATGCTCAAAAGACGTACTCTACATCTATAAATAAAATTTTAAAAAAAATTTCAAATTAGTTTCAATTTTCCCACTAAAATTTCCCATCAATCTTAATAACTCCAAGACATGAGAAACGTGGTACGATTCCGAGACATGAGGAACGAATGATTCGTAACTTAGTCTTCAGCAAAGTTATCTATATATATATATATATATATATATATATATTAAATATATGACGTACGTAAAAAGGGCGTGTTCAAGTTAATAATGTATCAACACATTTGTCTGGTGAAGGCAGTACCAAGTTCTCGTTTCTCGTTGAACAATCGTCCCTACCGCTAATTTATACAACAGTATATATACTCAGCAAGTATATTTATACAACATAAATATATAATAGCAAAGCTGTCAAAGCTAAATTAAAATGTGACACTCCTCCGTCTTTGCGCGTTTACTGAATTTACATACCACTTATTCACTTATTAATTATTATAATTATTACTATATAATTTTATTAATAACATAAAATACAGAGACTTGAACACGTATGCCGATCGATTGCATGATAAAATCCAGTTCGAGTGGCATATGTAGCCAGTTAAGCCCACTTCATAAACTCCGTACGTGACTTCTCGACTATCACTTCACCCGTTTTCCGTATCAGTAAAAAATATTACCCAGAAACTATCGTCCACTCGACCTACAATCTATTATTAACACAATACAAGATCAAAGATCATTTAATTTATTGTCTTTGTCACTTTTATTCTTTCATTTTTTTATTTTAATTACTTTTTAGCCTCTCCAACCAAGTGCTTCTCGTTAACTTTATTTTTTTTTATTCTTGTAAAATGGAACAGAGACGTCAAAGTGAATGGATGTATGTCAAATGGACGAATAATTATTGCAATTATTTTTTTTTTATAAAAAAAATGTTATTGTTGTTGTTGTTATTGATAGTTTTTACCTTTGAACAGTAATTTCCTGTATCCTTTCATGCAATTCACGACTAGGTCGGTCGTCAAGTCGACGGTAACTTGAGGCGGAAACACTTGACGGTGGCGGTGGGGTTTCCGGTGACAAAAATGTCTGAGCTGGTCCAATTCCTGTCCCTCTTTCTACGCTACAGGCTGAGCTTAGACCCCTGGATTCCCTAAGGAAATATTAATAATAAAATATTTTTAAAAAAAAGTAATTGGTTTTTTTGTTTAAGATGAAGATTAAAAGACTTTTTAGTTTCTAAAGTCAAACATTTAATTGTTTGTCTTGTTATGAATATCTCGAGACGGGCATTTCAATTAACCAGAGTAAATTTACTTACTGCAGTGGATCGCGGTGACGACGGGCCTTCTTATCACGAACATAATAAGCGCCGACGAGAACAAAAATAGCGGCGATAAAAGCACAAGCGCATCCAATGGCAGCGTAAAAAATTTGACCGCCGGAGGTTGAACCAGAAGCTGCCACGAGAACTTCCTCGGGTGCTGGATACCCGCTTTTGTCTTTCAGGCAAATTTTCTTGCGGCGAACCTCCAGGGTCGTGGCGTTGCGCCGGGTTTGGGCGACGCTGATGCGTAGAGATAAATCCACTTCGGCGTCATATGGTCCGCAGTGTAATGCCAGCGCCCATGTCTGCAATCCTCCCACGGGGATCTCACCCACTTGTGAAATATTTAAAGAACTACTCAAGGCTGAGGGATTACTGATGTCTACTGCCATCGTATACGGCAGCTGCAAGTTTAAAAAAAAAGGATGTTACAGAATTTATGGTAATTATAATTCCAGGATATGCTGATTTATTTTAATTTTTTCGAGCGACTTATTAAATATTAATGTTATAAATTATAATTAATTGGTAATAATTTATATTAATATTTATGTCATTAAAATTTATAAAAAAAAATCCGATTATAAAAATATATCAATAATTACAATGAGATGTTTTCCCGGGTCAAAAATAAAACTTGACTTTTTGTTACGGAGATACGATATAAATTGAGTTTTTGCCATAGTTTAAAATTAACTGACGGACTAAGTCACGTTTTGAGATAAAAAAGTTAAAATCAAGTCGGAACCGACTTGGTCTAGACTTATTCGACTTAAATTATAAAGCGAAAAAGGCAAGACTAAGGTGAAACATGAAAACCAAATTTTACATTAAAAAATAGTGCTTGCTTTCGACTTGTTCAGCAAGTCAAAAGTAAAGTGCATGACTGTTGTACTTGAAGTAAAGACGAATAAGTTGAAACTAAAATTAAAAAAGTTCTAAAAGTTGACAAAAATTAAATCTAATTCGGAAAAGTCGAGATCTTATCGAAACATCGTCGGCAAATCGATAACTCCAAAAGAAAATAAGGTGAAGCAGCCTGAATCAAGTTTTATTTTTGACCCGGGTTGCTACTAATAAAATAAATATTTTATTAGTTATTTTATCTTGTCTCCCATTATGTACAAAGCGAAAAAAAGTATAAAAATGTGAAGTACGAGATTTCTTGCAGATTACAAAGCCTGTGGTTAAGTAAAATATAAAAGATTCGCAGTCGATCAACACTGGTTGATACTTTGAAACTCGCAGTAATATAATCAGCCTCCAGCGCATTACTATCAACATTCCAGTCTCATGATGGTTACTCTACTCTATACTGCTCTCCTTACAACTATCATCATCCTTACAATCTATATAATATAATACTTCGACACTCAATACAACTACAGATGTCTATGATTATAAATTTATATATATATAAGAAAAACTTAAAGCAATATTTTACATCTGATATTTCTTTGCTTAACTATTTAATTTGCCTCCTACCTCAGCTATTTTTTCTTCACTACGCGATGATCTATAAGAACTGTAACTAATATAAATAAATATAATTTACTTTTCTATTTATTTATTTTTATTCAACCTATAAATTATTTTCAAACATTTTATTATTTAATAATTCAAACCTCTGGTATATCTGTGCAATATAATTTAATGCCACCGTTATAATATCAGTATTAAATTAAATTAAAACGAGTAAATTTAATAGTATTATATAAAAAGACTTTTTAATTAAAATACTATATTCAATTGGTATTGATTCATATACTACTCGAAATTTAATGTGCCCTCGATTTACTTTGGAAATAATAAATTTTTTTATCGCAAGCCAAAAATATTGTTTTTAATAATAAAATATAAAATTTAATTTTTTTTTATTTAAATGAATATGTATTTTATTCAATTTATTAATAAAAAATTGAATCAGAATTTATTTTGAATAAAACTAAAAAAAAAGTGTTATATTTTTACCGAAATCGTTATTTAAAATCTTTTAATTTAATGAGACTGATTTGTCAGTATGAAGCCGCAGAACAAAATAGTTTTTGCCGTCAAACGAATGTTTTTATTCGTATGTCAGTGAATTGACGTACAAAAGTGATCTCCATTGCTTGTACAAACAACATAAACGAAATCCCTTGGGAAGGACTAGGATGAGGATACAAAGACAAACAAGATTAAGGAGAAAGAATGAGAATAAGTATAAAAAGACATGGTCCAGTTTGATAGACAGGTCGATTCGTTTAAAGCGACTTGGGACTGACTGGGTTTTGTCGCGAGGTGACGGATGTCGCGGCACGGGCCGTCACTCTTTCTTCAGTCTGCAGTCTTCAGACAGCCTTCCGCATCCTTACCTTTCATCTCTCCCTCTCTCTCTCTCTCTGCTTTTTCTTTCTCAGTATGCACTCCTACTCCGAGTCCCATACGAGTCAAGTTCGCGCCACGAGAAAATGCAAGGAGACACACATGAGACAAGAGACAAGAGACAAGAGACTCGTGAGTGCATCAACTAAAGACGACAACAAGAACGAGTAGAAGTAGAAGCAAAGGAGGGAAACAAGAAGAAGAAGAATAAGAAATAAGTAACTAAGTAAGAAGTGGTTCGGGCACTTTGTCGTACTCACAAACCCTCGCGTTTCTTCACGCGTTGATAGCCCGCGCCCTCCCAACACATCAGACAAGTCAATCCGACACACTCCACATGTCACATACTTACCATTCTCATGTGTGTTATGTTTAGTATACATGCATATATACTGGACACTCCACCTCACATTAAATTATATTAAATTACGCTACATTAGCCTCACCTTTTCTGTCTCATTTGCTTACATTATCTTCAATTACTTTATTTAGTTTTTTTTCATTCATTATTATTTTGAATACACAATAATTACTAAGCTCTGACAAATAAATTAAAACTTTCTAACCCCGTCATTGACATATCACTGTCATTTTACAGCAACAATTTTTTTTTTACTACTATGGCAAATGCCATAAAATCCTAAGCGGTCTTTTAAAATTATAATTAAGAGTCATAACGATAAACTGCGAGTATGAAGAAAGAAATGTTGCTGCGAAATTACGTCCTATGTTTGAATGTGCAAGTAAAAAATATAAAATATTAATAGGGTGATCGGTCCAGTGAATAAACGTCATTTAGACTTTAGTCACAATTACATAAAAAAGTACTTGATTGTTGGTTGATGGACAACTTTTATATCTTTACTCCTAATTTTGTTGCACCCTTCTATATTAAAGTATTGAAAAATACGAGCGTTCTTTCACTGGTAGTGTTCAATTGCTGGCTCAGTCACCCTATATTCAACGAGAATTTACAGTAATTTAAAATCGACTAGTATCTGTTGTATAAATACATACTACTGACGATAAAGCCAAGAGAAATAAATAAAATGTTAAGTGATGGCTATGATACAGTAGTAGAAATAGCGTAATATGATATGAATGGACATGCTTGACTGGTCAAGCTGGTTAATGCAATGCAAGAGCTAATATAACTATGACCGTAAATAACGAACAGAGAAATCGACTTGTAACAAGAGAACAGTGTTAAAGTATGAGTGTCTATCTATCTATCTATCTATATATGTTTCACATATTTATGGATCGAATAACAACGAACGACCAGTCAACCGGAGCTTTTAATATCACTGCTATGTACTACGTACGCTACATATTTTACATATATATTACTGGAGAATGTACAGGAGGTTTCATTTCGAAGCGTCAAAAGCCGTCCAGGCAAGTGGAACGATCGATTTGAATTTAATTCACATGTCAGCTTACTATCCTCGATTATTTATAATTTTCTTTTCCAAATAAATATGTTTTAGTTCATTTATCTTAACATTAAAGTTTAATGAACTAACGGTTCAATTAAAAGCCAAAAATATATAAAATGAAGTTAAGGTTATTCTCATTTGCGGAGTTAAATTATGTTCAAATCGCTTTTCCAAGATTTTCATTTAAAAGTTTATCGTTAAACAAACTTGTTTAGTACTTAGATAAAGTAAAAATTAAAAAGAAAAAAAAATAAACTTACTGGTCTCCCAGCGAGATTTTCCCACGTAAAATGAAGCTTATGGACCTGCGCTGGTACAGGGACGACAAACTTTATGGCATACTCATTTATAACTCCCTCTCTTACGTAAAATAACTCTGCCTGTAGGCCTGTAATATAAAAAAAAATTTTTTTAAAAACCTCAAATATTTTATCTACGATTTTTTTTATTATCATTATTGTTATGGCTATAGTATAGAATATATTTTATAATAAGATCTGCGGTAATTATTTTCGACATTTTATTTTACGACATACAACCCGACTAGAAATTATCCCCAAGCATACATTGGGACCCCATTGGGTACTGATGGGGCAAGCCCGATAGGGTTATCCCTATTGGGATTTGATTGGGAACATATAGGGTAAGCCCAACATTAAAATAAAAAATTGCGATTGGGTTTACCCAATTGGGATAGGATTGGGAACATGTTGGGTTAACCCAATGCTAAAATTAATGACTCGGCAATGGGTTTGCTCGATTGGGATATTTTTGGGAACGTGTTGGGGCCACCCAACGTCAAAATTAATAATTTGCTGTTGGGCTTACTCGATTGGGAAATAATTGGGAACCTGTTGGGAAAACCCAATGCTAAAATTAATGATTCGACAATGGGTTTGCCCGATTGGGAAATAATTGGGAACTTGTTAGGATAACCCAACGTCAAAATTAATAACTAGCTGTTGGTTTTACCCATTTGGGGAATAATTGGGATCACGTTAGGAAAACTAAACATGAAATTTATAAAAAAAAAAATTTTTACTTCTAAAAATTAAAAATAATTTTTAAATGCAAAATATTTACGTTTTATTCTGTATTTTAACATGAAAACGAAAAAAAAAAAAAAAACTGATTAAACTTTAATAATAAAGAAAAACAACTTAACAATAGTAAAACGTTTTTTTAATCACTTGCAGATTATAAATTTAATTATAAACTTAAAAAAAAACTAAAACTTTAAGGGAAAAACAATCCATATGAAATATCTACTAACTTTCATATGCTCATATATTATTATATGTAAAGATAAAAATCGAATAGTTGTGTATGTTAACACCAATGATGCACGTGGCGACAAAATCTTGTGACTATAATACAAGCATAGACAAGTTCAGACAGGTCCGCGCATAAAACAAATAACTAGTGGACAAAATCCCATATACACGTGACTCTTGCATTGGAAAACGTATTAAGTAACTTATCAAGGCGTAATTTTTTGACATCTTTACAGTTACAATACCGTGCAATATAATTGATAGAATTAATAATAAAGAAAGTGCTAGTGCAGTGCAATATAATTAATCAAAATAATATTAAAGTGCTAGTATAGTGAATATAGGTTATAAAAATTGTGTCTCGTGCAAAGTGAGAATTTGTGAAATAATTAATTTTTTTTGTGAGCTAACACTATTGTAAATTAACAGTCATAACGAAAATTGAATAAATAAAAAAAAAATTGTACTAGAATGAGAGGATTTAAATAAAATTTATTTAACCAAATTTTTCTTATGTTGGGATTTTAGTGGGATTTTATTGGGTTGGCCTAAAGTTTCTGTAGGGTGAACCCAATTGAAACCCTATAGAGTGTGCCTAATTGGGAAACAGTTGGGTATACCCAATTGGGACCCAATAGGGATGACCCGATTGGGATCATCTTGGGCTATGCGTTACAACCCAACGTTGGGTTCCCAATTGGGAACCCAATTGGATTCCAATAGGTCTTACAACTTTTTTTCTAGTCGGGTAAAATGTTGGGGATTATTTTATTGAATAACAGGCAATCAAGTTACTTTTTTATCGTCCTCATGAGATTCTTTGTGTTAAAAACACTCGGACGTTGTGTCTAAAGACACACGACACTTTTTAAAATGTCGATGTATGTAAGCTGAGTATCATGTTCCGTATGGGGTCACGAGAGTGTGTGAAAAAATAAAATAAAAGATAAAAACTCGGTGATATCTAAAAGGCTCGATTACTTGCTTCGCATTCTGTCGAGTAGAGTGGTATATATTGAATAGAGGTGATTGAGGTGCGAAAAAAGATAAATACAAGTGAGAATAGAAATAAAAGTGGTAATACAAAATACACAATAGGAAGTAAAGGATTCGTGACTGGCGGGTGTATTGTTGGTAGATATCGCAGCTTCTGATTCTGATGAAGTAGAGCTCCGAGTTGGATAAAAAGAAAACAAAGCGAGTGTAGGGTGTAGAGTGTAAGCTAAGTAAAGGATCTTAGATCCGCGGATGGTCTTCTACCTCTTTAGGTTTATTTACCGAGCCAGAGTTCCAGTAGTGGTTGGGAGTTGAGTGTAAGATGTGTAGGAAGAACAGAAGAGTGTACATGGACAGGAGGATGAGAGCTTATAGCAGCTTATAGCTTACGACTCAGATCAGCTCACTTGGAAATTGTACTGGTAACTGGTAACTGGTTTCTCGTATCGTCGTATCGGATATCGCTCGTATCGCACATGCGAAGGCGAGCGTGACTCACTTTTCTCTTGCTTTTTTTTCTTCCATCTTTATTTGTATTGTGCATGTGCACTCTTATTTTACTAGATCCTGCTTCACTTGCTTCCATTGTCCTTACTTCGGTTCTCCGTTCCCGGTAGATCGGGTTAAGTATTGGATCACGATTTAACAACCAAAACTCCCTTCGTTTTCTTTATTTTTTTTTTATCGAATTATTATTTTATTTATGTGAGAGTTTAATTCATTAACGACACATGGACTTTTTAATGGATCCGCTAAATTATTTTTTAAAAAGTTATATGAATTGAAATTTAATAAAAGAATTCAAGTGATATACAATATTTGTTAAAAAAGTTGAATAGAAAATATTTCAATAGAATAAACGTAACGTATTTTATTTGTATTTTATTATTTACCATTTCATATTGTATGACAATAGTTTATTGTCTCCAAAAGTACTCGATATAAACTTTTTGAATTGAAAAGGCAGAAGCGCACTGGCGAGAGTGGAGGTATAGTACCTGCGGAAATTTAGCGGGAAACCGCGGATCTCCTGCTCTTGCGGTTGGACTGCGGCTGTTGCAGACTATACTCGGCGCAAAGTTGGATCGGTAGTATCGATAATAATGTGCAAACTCGCTGAGGATATTTTACCAGAGAGAAAGAGAAAAGGGAGAGAAGAGTAGAGCGGTCCATTGTCGGCAGCGCGGAGCTTTGTTCATTGTTCACGTGCGCGGGTGCACGTCGAGGCCTTTTCGCTTCTCCCATCTCACCTTCTCTGATTTACTAACCCATTCCCTCTTGCTCTTGCTCTCGCTTTCGCTCTTTTAGGTCTCAAAGTTAAATTAAGTTTGTGCTACAGATCGCTCTCGAGTTTACTCTTACCTCAATTCACCTACACTTACATACATTTATTATATAAAACTTCTGTGTGTGAATATGTCATCTTTATATAGATTTTTATTATAGACGAGTAGAGGGAAAGCGGTACAGTAAAAAAAAAATTTATGAAGAGTATGTATGAAAGGAAGTACATATTATATTCGTGGTATGAAAAGCGATACGGTCGGTTGGATCAAAAGCGAATAAAACGGCTTCGTTTTTTTATTTTTACTTTGTAAAAAAAAAAAAACAATTTTTTGTACATGAGAAAATTATTTTTATACCCGATTTATTTATATCTGTATATATAGTAATGATTTCGATATGAAGGTTAGGTAATAATATTTATTATTATTTTAGTAGTTTTATTTTTCGAGGGAGAGTAATGTCCCACGACGATTGATGTACACGGGAAATAAACATCTTTGAATTTAGTTGGTGGCATAGAATTGATGCTGGACCACGTGTTTGACAGGTGTGTTGTTCGACACGAAGACCCATGAGACTTTGGAAGGTAAAATACAGCTGAACACGATCTTACGTCTTGGGTCTTTAGTTGGACTTTGGGTCTTGAGTCTTGGGGATACACAACGTGTGCACCTAAACTTAGATATGTATTATTTTCCTTTTTTATCGTTTTATTTTCTTTGCCCGTATGTATTCTCTCAGGAGTCTCGGGGTCTTTCGGGAGCCAATGCTTCGCTGATCCTGGATGCAGGTATAGGAAAAAAAAAAAAAAAGAAATAATAAAATAAAAGTAAAGGAATAAAAGGAATCCACGATTGGCTACTACCCACCAACACGACCACCATTCTCAGCACGGTCTCGTGACCAGCAACAGTGCACCAATGTCGTTAAATATTTCTTTTACTGCTCGGTTATAAAATCAATAGTTTATGATTTTTTTATTATTTTTAAAATATTGCCCTCTTCTTTATTCCTCTCCCATAAAAAAACTGTCGGTCAAAAAATAAATTTATAATTCGTTTGATAAATTTAAAAAAAACTATTTACTAATTAAAATTTTGCACCGCAAAAAAACATCTTTTCTCAAAGATAAAATCAAAGTATTGACGATAATAAATATGAACCCACAAGTATGCCCAAACATTTAAGGCAGGCTCTCATCGCATCTTGTGATTCTTTATACCGATAGGATCTCATGTAATACACCCTATCAATAAGTTTCTTTCTGGCGTACGGCAAAAGCTGGTCAACTTGTGGAGTGTACAGAGCCGAGTGTTGGCTGAGGGCTCTTCGGAAGCCGTAGATCCTGGGAGGGCAAAAGGGACACAGAAAAAAACCAACAAGTCTGAAAAGTAAACAAGTTAAGCAGGTAAAGGTACCCAGAGACCAAGACAAAGACAAAGGCTAAGACAAAGAGATGAAGAGTAAAAAAAAATTTCTGTATGAGTAAGGAAAGGTTGGGCCAAGGGGCAGAATAAATGCCCAGTGGTCTCCCGCACGTGTAACACGAAAGTCCCCTTGCACTGGTGGTATCTTTGCTTGTTTCTATCCGGCTACAGGCTGCAGACTACAGCGCAGCCGGACTATCGGCCTCGGGGATCCGATAGTCCGGATAGGAAGGTTAACGAGCCACGAGAAGATTTTTAAATCACCTGAAACAATACCCCGAGACTGAGACTGGTGTACTGGAAGATCTCTTACATTGCCTACACTTTATACTGTTAACTCAATACAAGGGTTCACTGCTATGCTGTGTCTCTTTGTAACCTTTGTACCCTTTCCTTTATTTAACTTTTTTCATGGTATGTATTTTATTTATAGTTTATCGTGGGCTTCTTCGTTCATCAGATATCCAGCTCACACGACCTATTGACTTATTCGTTTATGTACAAACAATCTTTTATTTATTCTCACAACTTGACATTTTGCATTTATTCATTTTTTCTTTGGTACAAAAATGTATAATTACATTGTGCGCTAAATAATTTTTTTTTATGGGGGAGTATAAATACATGTACAAATGCATCACCTGTGGTTTAAATAAAAAGTCTTTGAAGATTTAGTTTGACTTTTATGTATTTAAAAAATAAAAAAGTGGATGCTCAGGATTCTTTAAGAGTTTACTTCTGAAGCACTATTTGAATGCCGCGAAACCGGCCGCGAATCTCTAGATTTAATTAAATTCATTATTTGAGGAAAGTTTTTTACTCCTTAGTGTTACGTTGATATTATAAAGTCTCAACTCGACTCGTTTGTACACTGACACGCCGACAGAGATTTTGACCTCGTTACCAGCTTTACTAAGTACTCTACATCATATACACTCTTACAACTTTTAACTCTTGACTGTTTAAGCATATCTCGAGTTGATGAAATAGAGATGCATCGCGTATATACATATATACATATATTATACTACAACTACTGTTACGATGTCGTCTCTTTGACTTTTCTCTTTTGTGCAATTATGAAAGAGTGTGCCGGTGCACTTAGTAGTGAGTGATAGAGTCAAGGAAGTGTGTGCTTTAGACTCCAGAGTGGTAACAGCAAAGACCTTTTTTTTTACTTTCTACTTTTTTCTTCATATTTTTCTCCTTTGGTTCAAAAGTCGGAACTTGTGTGTAAAAAATATTCGCTCTCTTGACCATGGCTCTGACACTCGAAAAGTAGAAAAAAAAGCAAAGTGAAAAGGGAAAATAAAAAAGAGTACAAATGTAAAGTCACCCAGTCGGAATGTTAACAGGGAGGAAAAAAATAGGAGGAGTTGTAATGTAAATGAATGACTAGAAGTAAAGAGCTTGGGATGAGAGTGAGATGGAAAAGGAGGTAGAGGGAGAGAGAAAGAGAGAAAAAGAGAAACGGGTTAGAAGGTGGAAGACAGAGTTGAAGAAAAATCCTTTGATGTCTGGGTACGAAGGTGAAACAGCCCTTTCAGAGGAGGCGTCGACCCTTGAGAACCGGTGCCAGACACAATTGTCACGAGGGCCCGCGGCACTTGGAGAAGGCCTCTTTTGCGTTTAGTTGTTTGCATTTGCTGGCCTCACTGCTGCGTTTACGGGGCCCAGAGCGTCAAAGTCCCACATCTTGAGTTATGTTGGGGTGCGATATCTTGAACCACCCTACTGCCTACTAACATCTCCTTTACTCAGTATTACGCTTCTTCACAACGACCTCTACGACCTTCTTTTACCTCTTGTCTTTAGTTACGTCACTTCCGTCACTGGGTGCTTGTCATCTTTATTTTTATCTCGCAACCCTTTTCCTCTTTTAGCAGTGGCAAGCAAAGATTCACTTGAGATATTACACTCTAATTAACGTAAAATATTTATTTAATTTTTCAAAGTAAATAAAATAAGATTTATAAAGAGATTGCTCTGAATAATTTAGTTATCGCGTGAGCTATTGAAATAATTAAATAGTTAGAGACTAAAAATAAAATAAAAAATAAAACAAGCACGCGTGTCATTTTGTTCAGGCGTGAAACACCCGGCAAAATTTCGCAGGCCAGCGTGTCGCCTAGCTGTCAAAATACGACATTGAATTGAACTGACGAGCGAGCAGAGCAAGCGAATGAGAATAGATCGGAGACTGTATGTGCGACCGGATGAAAGAGTCTCGGGGGGCAAAGGACGCCCGGGGAGTACAGTACGAATAAAGTAAAAGAAGAGAAGATCAACTAATGGTTGCCATACTGTGCCCTAACAGCGGAGCAAGGGAATAGAGGCAGAGAATAAAGGGGCATCGCTAAATTCTTAGGACTGCAGAAGTAAAAAGGCCCGGACAGGGGGACAAAGTGACGTGAGTTACCCACGACCCACGTTCTATATACAGGACGACTCCCTGATGCTGCCGAGAACGAGGGACTAGTTTTAGGTCTTGGAACTCGACACTGACCTGGAATAGAAAAAAAAAATAATAAAAAAAGAAAAAAACAGGACTGCCATAATACCAGCAGTGGTACCAATAAAGTCCTGTGTACCCTCTTGAAGGGGGGTACAATACATGAGAGAAAGATAAAAAAATAAAGGTCCTAAGGCCGTAGACGTAGACCAAGACCAAGACCCAGACCAAAACCAAAACTAAGACCATTGGGACAGCCGTGACAATGAAAAGGCGCTAAACCAAGGAAACTCAACACAACAACGACAATATTGCATTTGTTCGAATGAACGCGCGTTTACAATGCTTTCTATTCTTGTATTAAACTCATAGTCCCCTTACAATATTTTATTTAATAATATAATATACATAAATGGAATATAAGTATAAGTATGTATTATTAAATGTGAATGGAGATGAGACTCGGAGCGAATTTCAGAAGTGAATAAATACCGTCAAGGGATGGATGATGCTGATATGAGCGATATAATCACACCTTACCTCTATGACTATATATGTCTAGTCCTCGTTCCTCGTGGCGATGAAAAATTTCTGCTTATATCACGCGCACATTAGTTCTTGCTTCCGGGCACACCCCAACAATATGCTGCTGCTACTACTGTAGTCGAGTGTGTGTGTATGTGTGTATGTATGTACGTATTATATTATGTACACACAGAAAGGTGATATAAGTGAAATGAGGCGAGTCCTCCCTTTTTCCTCGCCTCATTCGTCACTAATGTACAATGCATACATCAGACTCTCACTTTATGTGTAAGTTATATATTATATATGTACCACAAGAGACGTTATCATTTTATTCCGTAGATGATAATAATTTTATGTATTTCGGGCACTCGAGAAGGCATTTCCATTTACGGATGACCGTTGGATAAATTGCTTTAATTTTCCGCATAAAATTACACATTAAAATAATTTTATTTACGTGATTCTATTTTTCAAACATTTTATTATTTTTACTACTTTGTGATATGGAACATTAAATATTTATTCGCATAGATAAATATGTTTAAAAATCGGATAAGAAACGAGGTTAATAAATAATTCATCGCTGGTGATAAAATATTATTTACGTTTAGATTTCCTCTCATTAATATTCTTGTATCTTGAGACGTGGATTAAAAATATGCATAAACATATAATATGTCTGTAGGCAAAAGTCATTGAAGCATGCCCTTATGTACGGAGTAAGTATAAGAGATATGCAAGTGAGGAGAGGAGGAGATTTGTAGGGAACTATTCTTGTTCCCCTATAAACCTTACAGAGAATACCTCTGCAGTCTACCTTCAACTTTGCTATACCTTGAGGGGTAACTTTATGAGATCGTAGACTAGACGAACGTCTCTTCACTATTTCCACCGCAGGATTTCTCTATGACGACAACTTGTAGTCGCAAAGGATAATAAACGAAAATACGTTTAAACCCGTCGAGGATTACTTTATTTTTATTGCCTTGCCCGAAAGACTGCATCCGTTCTGGCAATCTAGTCTAAAGGAACTTTAAAATATATTATTTTTTTTAGAAAATTTGAAAATTCTTTTTCACTATTTTATCCATGTGTCATAAATATTATCCCTGGTTATACACCAAAACTAAAACTAGAAAATCGAGATAATGGCCGTGAGTATAGTTGCAGCATCAATTTTACTTGGGTCTGCTAAACGCCAGTGGCATTTTCTTAGTTGGAAAATTTCCCGAGAAATCGTCTGAGCCAATTTAAGAGTCCCGAGTTTTAAAGTAAAGTTAAGAGAGTACAGTAGTAGTACCAGTTGAGAGAACAGAAAACTAAACGAGGAAAATAAAATAAAAGGGGAGCGAGGCAATTTGTCTCGTAGAATGATGGAGAAAAGTAATTGCTTCTATATTTAAGCTCTAACAATTTATTTCTCATATACATTTACATCCATACCTATATATAGGTATATATATATATGTATATATATAGAATTTTTATTATTTTTTTACTTGAGGAATGACGACACGTCGATTGAGCTAAAAATATAAAATGCAATTTAGTTTTACGCTATCGAGTAAATAATTTAATGAGACATATATTTTTCGAGCACTTATAGCTCGAAAAATTTATATATATGAATGTAATAAAACGTGAACGTTATATAAATGATTTTAAACAAAAAAATAAAGATACACGGTATTAAAAAAATTGTTTTCTCGCTTGTTGCGTTAACTTTAACACGTAAAATAATGTTTGCATGTGTGCGTTATAAAAGTTATAAGAAATAAAAGCTAACCGGTTCGGGGTAAAAACGCGTGAAAAAGCGATAACCAATTTGTCTTAAGGCTGAATAAATGGACGTAAGAAAGTAATACCTTAACGAGAATCACGAGTAGGTAGATGTGTGTACATATAAATCGGTCGCGAACGTGAAACTGTATCGCATTTCATGTGGGTGCAAGAGTTGAGCCACGGGGTACATGTTATTTCAGTTTGTCCATGGGCAACATTTATTTATACATATATATGTACTATACATCCGTATGTATATATATTTATTTATATGTATATGAGCGCAGATCGTAAAGTTTTGTGTACGAATGGACCGCTTTAAATGAAAGGCTCAAATTATACAGGTAAATAAACTCGAGTGTCGGATACAAGTGTTCTCAAAAAACAAAACAAAAAGTCTCTTTGCATTTAGTCAAAAAAAAGTCAATATTTTCTTTGTTCTCAAATGGTTAATTTTTTTTTATAAATAATTTTAAAATTAAGTGCCGAGGATTTTTTTTTGGTTTAAAAATACTCGGGAGAATTGAAGTGTGAAAAATGATCTCCATTAAATTGTTGAAAGATTTATGTACATGGATAAAATAAATAAAAAAAAATTAACAAAAAAAATTGGTAGTAGTTTGTTTATAAGGCACCAGTTTTTTTTTTTTTAAAGACAAGTGTCATTTGATATTCTTCACGTGGTCTTAGCACACAGTAGGAGATTATATAAAACATCCGCCCGCAGAAAATTCTAATGCACACGTAGATGGATTTATTTGACATCGAGGAGTGAAACATGAACTCATAAGTAGAGTAAATTTAAACAAGTGAGATGGAGGAAAAGATTTTGAGGGAGCGATTCTGAGATAATATTGTCTCTGGTCACCCTAAATGTACGAATGTATATATCTGTATATGGAGTGGTGATTGTCTGTTGTCGATTTTTGGTTAGGGATTGAGACAGATGGAAGCCTGATTGAGCCATCACGTGGTTGGTTGTCGTGCCATGTGTTGCATACCCTTAAGGCATCGGGCTGCACTCGAAATTCATCGGCTACTCGTCCCGAAATTACATCAGGGTACGAATCAGGATACCAAGTGAGAGAAAGAGTGAGATTTGCTCCTATTCTGATTCGTTGTAAATGGGGGCTGATTCTAATAGAAAATGGAGCCGAATTATACGGGATTTGTCACGCGTGTTAAAAGACCTTTGTGACGCTTTTGCGTTACAATTATTTTCCCTGTTCTCTCATTCTTTATATATAACTTTATTCACAGTTGGTGAAGAGTCCTGACGGTTAACTCGCGCCTTTGGTTCTCCTTACATTTGATTCTGAATGAACGGTACAGATTGAGCTGCGGGATGAGGATGAGGATGCTGGGAAAGGAAAAGGAAAATCTTTCTTTCCATTCGGGGCTTTACGCCCCAACGCGTGTGTCTTAATCCGGACAAATCCTTACTGAGACATTTTCTCCCGTTCAGACGCAAGTTAATCTGCCAGAAAACGTACACTTCGTTATTATTATATTGTTAAACTTATGGTTACTTTTTTTTCTATAAAAGACGACGAATGCCAGATAAATCTTTATCTAAATCACATGAAATAGTGTAGAAAAAAAAAAAAAAGAAAATATCGTCTCTATTTTGGGAGGCACCTTGAAGGTTTAGTTCTTAAACACCAAATAGAAGTGAAAATAAAACTTGTAAGTTGACTATTTCCTTAAAATAAAATTTCACGGAATGGAGACAAACAAAAACAGCAAGAAATAAAAAAAATAAAGACGCATTTAAAAGTACCTCACATGAAGACCAAGTAAATTCAGAAACGTCGTTCTGGGAATGGCATTTGGTGGCCTGAAAATACGTCAAGTAGAGACAAGATATAATATCGTTGGTGGTTATGAAGAAATAAGAGACGAAGAGAGAAGTAAGGAAGGTTAAATGAAATAAAATGAAATGAAACCCCGTAGAGACGAGTGGACGAAACGTCGCGCACGATTTATCACCAAAATCGTTTTGGGTCCTCTGTCCCCGGCGTACAGTTACGAGTAAAGAGAGAGTGCAGCATCAGCATCAGCGGCAACAGCAGGCCCCACGGGGTCATCGAGAGTGACTTTAAAGCGACCACAGAAAACCTAACATGGCCCCCCTATCGTGAGAGAAACTACGCCAAGATCCCCAAAGCTGATCCAAACACACTTGGAATCTTTATATTTTTTTTTATTTTCATTTCTGGGTCCTCGATTCTCGACCCCGTCTTACTTGCTTTTCTCTTTCTCGTTTTCTTTTTCATTTTTTTTCTTTACTTTACATTACATCGGGCTGATGGCGTTGGCGCCGATCCCATGATAAGCCTGGAGACACTCGTGTTATTCGTAAGATTTGGAAATCTTTTACAGGAAAACGAATAGCATAGAAGTTGTTCAAAATGTCCTCAGGGCTACGGAGAGACACTCGTACACCGTGATCTTGAGAGATGTCGAGGGGCTAGACACGATAAGCTCTCTTACGTTTTTTTTTTTACTAATCATCTCTCCATTTAGATAATGGGAAAAAAAATTCTTCTGCGAGATAACTGGAATTGGTTTTTTTTTCTTTAAACTTTCAAAGTCAAAGTCATGCTGTAGAATTATAAAATGATCGATAAATAAACATGTTGTCGTTAAATTTTTTTAGGCCTTCGCTGTTATGAGAATCAACATGCCAGGTCCAGGTTTCAAAAGTCTTCTTGTTTACTTATATATATTAATATTTAAAAAAAATTTGTTATTTCAACTATAATGCATAGTCATCCTTTAGAATTACAAATTGATGGTAAAATAAATATTTTCAGGTTACAAACTGACGTTACTATAACAATATGTCAGAGTTCCCTAAAAGTCTTTATTTGTTCGTTTTAAAATTTTAAAGTTACGAGTAGTGCAGGACAAGTGTTTTTAGCGGACAAAAAAGTTTAATATTAAATAAACTTTAATATGTTAAAACGGTATTTAATTTTTTGAGGATAGAAAAATATTGTAAGGTGTTGTGGTTAAAAAATGTTCTTGTGTTGGTAAGTATATGTATATGTATGAGTATAGTATAGTATGGGACCGTAGTGTTCCTCGAAATAAAAGAAAAGAACAAAGAGAGCAGATGCTCGTTAAGAAGCTGTCACTCAAAATAAAACGGCAGGTAAAATGTTGGTACGCTGAGGAGGATTAAAAGATTTCCAGTTGGATAGGGCCAGTCGAAATTGATGAATAACGTCAGTTGCCTTTCGACTGATGCATCGACCTCTCAAATATATATATAATATTTATGAATATATGTCCACACAGACATATTCTGACAACAATAATATTCATTCTCCTATTATTTATTTTAGTGGTGAAGAAATTACCAGACAAGACCTTCGTACTCTGAAAATAAACTACGGATTTGGTAGCGACTCTGGAGACTTTTTGGATAAATCGAAACTCCTACTGTGTCTGGATAACACGAACGATTGTACGATTGTCTCATCTCGAGTTGGTTATATATATACTTTCAGGCTGCCCTCAGGGGCTTTGCGGAGGAAGAAAATCCTAAAGTCAATTCTATTATATTCCCTCTTGTCTACTGTGTACTTTAATGTACTTTTGCTGAACTACACAATTCGATTTATAGAGAAAGAAGAGAAGGCCGGGATATTACCAGAAAATTGTCTTCTCGTATTTCCGCACACTTGAGAAGGGTCACTCAGCCATAAAATATATAAAAAATACTCACTAAAAATGACCAAACTCGTTTTAAACTAAAAACTACCGTCTCTAGACGCTGAACTGAGCTTTAGAAATCAAATGGAATAGAAGGGAAACTCTCAAGTTCTTATGCCCAATGGATTTTCGTTATGGGGATATTAAAATTTTTCACGGGTCTAGTTATAAAATGTGACATGTACACAATGTTGGCATTTAACAAGTAAAAAATTTACTGCCCGTATGTCCTATAAATTTCAAATATTTATTCTTCATAATCTTTTATAACCACTTTGACTTGTTTATATTTTTTTGTTATGCCCAATTAAGCTTCTTTGTACGGCTAAAAATTACAGTAATTATACCTGACTTGCTTCGAAAAAATGAAAAAATGAAATTGAATAAAAAGCTTACTGCACACAAGGCATTAAAAATAATGTATAAATGATAGACGTACGGACTTATTTTAATTTAAAATTTATTTCAGATGTTAAGCTGGTCTTTTTTTATTAGTGAGTTTATTTATGGTAATTTACTGAGGGATCACCTTGGAACAACAATATGCCAAGTCTGTAAGAATTCACGGGTTGTTTTTACAAGAAGATCCACGGGGGTTCTACTCGTATCTGGCGTACAGTTTCTTTCGTCTTCATGTAAATGTCCAAAGCCTGCTCATTCGCACACACACGCAAACGCCATTTTATAACAGGCATAAACACACATTTATACACAACAAATTCAAGTGTACGCGTGCTTGTCATGCCTGACTAACACCAGCGAAAAACATAACACGCGCTTCTTAACGAGGAGTCAGAGATTGATGGCAGCAGCGGCGCAAACGTCGCAACATCCGATACGCCGACTGAAATATCATACTATGTATACACATATATATAAGTATAAATGTATAAAAAATAAATTACACATACGATTAAATCCTAACAAACTGCTCGGCCTAAATTTGCTATACTTGTATTTACTTACTACATATTATAGCACATTTACCTCCCACTACTTTCTTCTATTTACTTAAATTTTTCTTGCCTTTTATTCATCAACATAAACCGCTCTTCAACACCTACACTACATATATTTCTATACCTACTTCAGCATACATTTTTTCCTGACTCTCATCTGCATCACCCCTCGTGCCTCAAAAAGCTTTTTATTCATCACGTTTCCAGTAGCAGTAGTACCCATAGCAGCAAAAGTTTTAGCATATATATGTATATATATGTATATCAGAGTGTAGTGAACGACGCGACGACTGAGAAATGCTTGATTGTAAACATGGAATCTCCACTGGCACTCATTTACTGGTCTTGCTTGAAAAGACTTTGGCACGTGCATGATATGCATATTTATCGATCCCACCAACTTCTCTTCTGCCTCTTTCTCCTCAGTAAAGAGAGGGCAATGCTTCTATTTCCTATTCTATAACGTGACACACTGCACTTTTCATGCTTCGTTCGCGGGTTGCTTCTCTTATTCAAATTGAGTTTTTTGTGTCACGAAGATTAAAGAGTTCTATGCAAAAATATTCACTCCTCTTACTATTATACATACATATATACATATATAAATATATATATATCTATCACTACATGCAACTACTTCTAGCTCTTGCTCCCCAATTCGTTTGACTCTTTACGTTAAAAATAAAAAAACTTTTTAATTACTTCTCCCTATTCGCAATATTCTATTCTCATGTTGCATTTCAATGACTATTGAAATAAAATAAAACTAAAAATTTTTTTCAATCCGTTTAAAATTACAAGTCGATAAAAATTAAATCTGCGACTATCAGTTTTCAAATAAATTGTTTAAGATTTTTTTACGCTTAAAGTACCAACGTGTCAGTGACAGCAATCGTAAAAGTATTTGATAAACAATGTGTTGAAGTAATAAATATATGTTTATGTATGAATATTTAACATAACAAGACATATATACTGTAAGCAGTGAAAATAAGTGGAGAAAATTGATTGGATCCCGTTATAACCTTATGAGCAACAAGAAAGAGAAGTAAATGAGAATGAGAATAAAAACAATAATAATAATAATAAAAGTGAGAAGAAGAAGAAGAAGGCCCACTTGAGTCTACACCACTGTAGTCCGTGCATAAAACGTTTTCACGGGGTCCCGTCGGGTTCTTTGAGCCGACCCCGCTGTATACGTTACCACCGTGGAGCTGAGAGAGACGGAGAGAGTAAGAAAGGATGGGGGCCTGTCAGGCTCTAACTAGGTAGAAATGTAAGTAAGGTAGGGCTGGGCCCAAGAACACTTGGACGGTGGAAGGGAGAACGGGGCCTTAACAACATGAAGCCTGATTTACACCGCGCAATATAGTGATGAAGCTTACACTGGTATACACAAGTTACTGCCTTGCTACCAACAGCAAGTGGGATTTTTTGTGTTTTGACACGGACTCGTGACAGCTGATGCCCGTGTCTTTAGTGGTCGGTCATGTTGCTCGCATCGAGGCACTCGGGGTCCAACGAGTCCGGTTTGACGGCCCTAAATTGGATACTATATTAATTTTTGCTCGCCTGTATTATAAACGATGCAATGATATACACGAACCTTCATTCTTATTATAAGTAGTAGTCAAGGTAGTTTGCGAGTTTGCGCATCACTAAATTTATCATCCACTTTAATCACGAGTCTTATTTTTTTTTTAATTATATATGTGTATACATAAATGATCTAAAGTCTTGTTTTATGGTATGCACTAGGATCGAAGGGTCACGGATTTAAATAAACTATGATTTTTTGACCTTTCCTGAGTTTGAGAAACGATCGTCATTAAATTAACTTATTTTTATTTTTACGACTTTCACGTATCGGTCTTTGAATTTTTCATAAAGGCTATAAATTTCTGATAAATCTTACATATATTTACATTTTATTTTAACGCTCAGGATTGCGAAAAAACAATAAATTATTATTAAACTACACATTTAATTTGAATAATTTATTATTAAAAATAGTATTTTCTTTCTGTAAAATTCTAGTAAAAAAGTATCCGAGTTTTAATCTATTAAATATCGCGAACGTAAGCGAAAATTGAGTAAGAGGTTTAACGTGATTTGAAAAAAAGCTGCTGAGTTGTAATAATAATTATAATAATATAAAAAAAATTATAGTTAAATTTAATAGTTATCTTATCTTTAGTGGTGTTGAGTATACGTGTCTCGAAGTGCTTATATGAGAGTCCTTAGAGATAAAAGTGTGTCCAAAAAAAAAGAATATTATTGGGAATAAAAAAAAGATGAGACGACGACCTGTCTCGACAACGTTCCTAATGGACGTGACTTCTCATTCTTTAAAATTGATTTTACGCTCTCTTCAACTTATAATTCACATGAATTATCCCTCGTTAGGTAGCGCATTTAGATATTTCAACATTACTAAATTTATAGTTTTATCATCAGCTGCTGCTACTCATTTCAAAGAGTTAATTTACATCACTGTATACACACTATTATTCAGAACAACTCTTTTACCTTTCTTATTCTCTTCATCGAAATAACAATCATATTTATTATTATTATTATTATTATTATTATTATTATTATTATTATTATTATTCAGGTAGCCAGCGTTTTAAAAACTATGTTTATTTTAAAATTTACCCAGCGTATAAATTAGATATTCTTTCTCAACTCTCTGACAACTAGTATCATCAACATTAAACTCTTGATACTGTGCGTGAGGTAACTGTCTGAAGTCTATACTGGCAAGTTTAAGTTTTATTAGCCCGTCCTATAGATACTATCCTATCCCATCCCATCCTTACCCGACATAGTTTGCCGTATAAAAAGTACGTGCATCGCATGGAAATTACATAAATTTTTTATTTACTTTGTCACTGGAATTTTTACGATGCCCAGTAACTCCGAAAAAAATAAAGAAGAAAAAAAACTACTGGAACTATCAAGTTTTAACTTTTCTCAAGAAAAAATAATTATCAATCTTGGGACTAAACAACGATCCATCAATATAGTAATCTATCATCTCAGAACATTTATACATATATATGTATCCACTGGTACTGGTTGGAGAATTTTACTGAGATGATCGAGTCACACCAGGAGATCTGTAGACTAGTATACACTTAAATTTATGGATGAATAAATAATGTAAATTTACTGAAGGACGACAATGGACTGCCAATCGTTTCATTTGTATGATGTTTTGCTCTCGCCCTTGGAGCTCCATTTATAATAATAATAATAATAATAGTATGAGTAATATTTAATACAATATTATATATATGTAACATGAAACTGAAAGTCGTGTAACATAAGAAAGAAAAGATTCTTTTTTACAGCAGATCGATTTCTCGACTTGATTGCCCGTAGATGAAGAAACACTTGGAAACCCTACCGGTAGTTAGTAGTGGTAGTAAAGAACCGCGAAATTTTATACCGCGTTTATTTTTCGCGTCCGCCAACGAATAAGATCCGGTAAGGTTTGTATGTATATGTATGTATATGCTGTGTATTATATTGGTCCATATGGTTCACGGAGCCTGGAGAATTCTATCGTTACGACCGATCTACAGTTTCCTTGTATTGGAACCGTAGCTTGGTCAAGATTCTTACATTATTTTCATCTCTCTTTATTTTATATTGTAGTATACAGCATAAGACCGAGACAAGAGCAAAGGCAAGCGAGGCATGGCAAAGAAACACGACAAAATAAAACTTAGCGAGCAGCGATGCGAAGCCCGATGAGACTCCAGAACTCCGTTCACTCGAAGGCGTCGAGTGGAATATAGGATGTGTGTACCGAAATAAAAGGTACGAGTAGAGAAAGAGATAAAGAGAGAGAGAGGGAAGAATAAAAGAGGAACGCACACGATTATTCGGTGTCTAAACAAACTAGAAAGCCGGTCCTGGCGGGGCCCGCGGCACCCAGAGACGCTTAACAAGGACCTCGTTATCATATTTTATTACCGGGTCTCCTACAGCTAAGCCAAGAACAGCTAAAACCCTCACTCTATAATACATACATACATCTACATATGTATATAGTCAACTAGAATACAAGTAATTTTCTATCGTGTGCTCAAAGAATCTAATTGATTTATCCTAATGCACATGATTGTTAACAAAAATTAGCGCTGTTTGTCTTCGATCGGAATTACGGGTACGTTCAAATATTTGCTGGTTTTTAGATACTTTTTTTGGGAAGGGGGAGGAGTAGGGGGAGGGAGAGCTCGTTTCAATTATCTACTATCGCCGTCTACACGTCGTTATGTACATTGAGCACGGTTAAATACAAATACAGACGTAAAGTAAAGGCAGTAAGTAATGTGTACATGTATATACATGTAGATGTAGGCAGTACAGGATACAAATGTAAGAGATGATATTCACGTGCATAAACACTCGTACGTACGTAGGTGGTGGCGAGGCAGGCCGCGAGAACTCGAGAGTAATGGGTCGTAAATTTTTTGAACCAGCATCAGGCGAGCCTTCTTAGTAGTGTTCTGTAGTTATGTGTAGTGAGAATATAAGTGAGAGAAAGAAACGACCAACGCGGTTCCTGACCTGGTCTGCATCAACCGCGAGCTCGCGAACCATGCACGCGGTCCTGTTCTTGTACAGTCAGTCTAGTTAGTTGTTTTATACTTCTATGTATACATATATATTGTATATATGAAGTAGGTATTGAAATTGATGTTCGTAACACTGTACCAGTCGGGCAATTTTAGATGAAAATAACAGATCCAGATACTCTGTACTGTATAAATCGTGAATAAGCTTTTACAATCAATCCTAAATAAACAGTTTACAAAGCTAAATATTTTATTTTTATTTATTTTTACAAGTCTCCTGTGGATTGAATTTATTTATTTATTTAAAGGTGAATTTAACTTTACTCGGGATTATTGCATAGTGCAATTTTAAAAATGAAATTTTAGGTACAGAGATTATGAAGGACCGGAAAATGGAGTGAGAAAATAATAAATAAAAAATAATATCTTTTATTCTGTCAAATGCTCGTCATACTGGAATTCCATAAAGCGTGTGTTATACAAGGCTCGCTTGGCTTGCCAGCTATTTCTATTAATATTTCCGTGAAATTCGCGAGCGAACGAACCGAGAAACGGAAGAGAGGGCTGGGCAGGAGGAGGAAAAAGTAGAGACGCGGATATATGCTGGTGGATATAGAGAAGTTGAGGCGACACATGGAATACACATAACAGCAAACCACATATTTATATATATATATGTATATGTATACATACACAAATGTCTGTATTATTGCGTTTGCCAATGAGTGTACACGTGCTTCAAACACGTATGTCATGTGTGCATGCGACGAATAAAATACATATATAGAGATGAGAGTGCTACCGAGTTAACGTAGATGGTAAAATAGTGGAACAAGAGTATATATATGGTATATAGATAAATGAATATGAGTATATGTGCGTGGGTATTGCGGGCCACAGGGAGGGTGTGAGGGTAAAAACCACGGGCTAATTCGAGTGTTCAAGTGTCGTTGCGCGCAATTGCAGGCCAGCGAGCCGGACATTTTTCGCGGTCCAACGAGCCGCTAACAAATTATTTCCAGTCGCGAAAGTCAACCAGTTTAAAATGATGAACAAACGTCGACAGGTTTCGCGAGTGTATGGATGTATTATGTATGTTGTGCTGTGATGTGGTATCACATGTGATGCATTTTCACGCCACCTCTTGCCATCACACACGCCCATTTATCGACTTTCAATCTGATTTATCCGATAATCAATTTCTCAATTTATGTTTATTCCAGTCTCCATCCTATCATTTTCATTAAACATATACTACATTTTATATATTGTGGTTTTATATTTACATTCAACACTTTTTGTATCATTATATCGTTTTTTTTTCGATTCCAGCGTTCATTAATTTTCAAATTATTGAAAGCTAGAACTTATTATCTTCAGTAATTTCATAGATTATTATTATAGTTTCTTTTTTTTTAATATATATGTTTTATAGATATGATTAAATATTTTTTAAGGTGAAAGAAATTTAATGATAGCCAACCGTAAGTAAAATCTTTGAATCTTTTAAGCTTTTCTCGAAAGTCAATAGGGATAAATATGTGATATATTATTTAAAATGTAAACTGAAACTATGGCCCATAAGTTTATTTTTCTAATCTTGACCAAAATAAATTCATGAGTAACAAAAAACGGAAACTTCTCAAATTCCTGTTTCCCACAATCTCTCAACCTTCAAAAGAAAAAAATATTTTTATCAGGTTGAGATATCGAGGTCCATTTTTTAAATTCTCGAGCCTGAATACATTTCATAATTTAGTTTCTAATACCAAGAAAACCTTAAGGTGATCATAGAAACTGATAAATTTGAATTTTGCATATTTTTAAATCTAAACCCATCGTATTTCAGTCTCTGAGAATTGAAATTTAAAATTCACAGATATAAATTATTTACTACTCACTATTAGATGAATTATTTAAATAGACGAAAATAAGTTCGTACGACAAATTATTTAAATCAGTCCCTTTAAATACTTAAATTCACATTTGTAATTACGTGTAACGTGTAAATTAAACTCTAGGTACATCTACTCGCGTGTTATAAATAAAAACACTCGATAAATTATAATATTGAGCGCACAAATCAATTAAAAATTAGTGTGATACTGGTTAGCTGAAGTCTAATAAGTTTTGGATTTTTTTAAAAGCGCCAAATTTAAAAAAAAACATTTCAGAAAATTGCACCTATAGCTTTTTTAATTTCCTACATGTGCATATTTTAAGTTTATTTTTTTTTTTTATTTAAACTGTCAAAAAAAATCTGCAAATTGTTATGATCGTGACTGTAGCTCACAATTGTGAACTTTTAAATTTTTGAAATAAGTGAATTAAATGTAAATCGTACAAAATATTTAATCCATTTACTTGTAATTTAAAGTTTGTCTCGTGCCTGCTACATTCACACTCATAAATTCTCAGTTGCCTGCTAACTTGAGGACCATAAATTAGTATGTATACAAAGAAAGTATCAGTCGTAATCTAAAGACACGTAGTCGCGATTAAAATTAATCCATCGACAGATAAATATTATCCGGATAACGGGTAATCAGCTCACACTCCATTAAAAATAAAAGAATAATAAAAAATTGCAGTGAACCGTTATATCACGAGTTCAATTACAATCTCCTTTCCATAGCTCATAAATTTATAGTTATTTAGAAGTAACAATAATAAATGATATAGTCGTAAAAGATAAACAAAAATAAAACTCACCCATTAATTTTCTAACTTCAGCCTGACTGAGAAAGAGATTGAAGTGTCCGTGTCCTGGCCTCACCACGATAAACAACATCGCTAATCTCACCAACAGCATCAGCAACATGATTATGATGAGGTTGCTTACAACTCTCCTCCTTTCCTCAATTCAACTCGACTCAGCTCGCTCTTAAAAACCACGTGTTCGGTTAAACCCGCGTTGGAGCGACCGAGTCCGCGAATTGTAACCAGACGAAGACGCAAATTATTTAGCGCCCGCGCACACGTACCTCTATTTTGCTGCTTTTTAAATTTGAATAAATATCATACACTTTTATTCAATTCAAATCTACTACACTCGATTACTGTCTTTTGTTCTCTTGTTAAGTCACCTCATTTTTTAAAATTTTTTTATTTCTTCACTTACTTGTCTCTCCCTCTCTCTCTTTCTCTATTTTTTTGAACAAACACTTGTATTAATTTTTTATATATGTTACAGGTATTCATATATATATTTTTACATGGAAAAAGTTTTTGAGACCCAATACAAGATGAGTTTCAAACGAAACAAGGTAAGAGGAAACACTAACTGTACACAGTAACATGAAATATAAAATACATACGGAATTTTGACAGCTTGTTTGGAGTAACACGTGCTAATTTTTCGGTTTCACTTAAATATTATTTAAATAAAATATTTATTATTGTTATTAAGATATTATTTATTATTATTTATGTAGTTAATATATTTAAAAATGTACAGGTTATAAATTGAATAATATTTCAGTGAGTTAACTAGGGACTGGAGTGTGTTGCCGCGTGAAAGCCACAACCAGTTCTGCTACAGCCGCCATCGGTCGTCCAGGGTCGACGCAGTTGCTTGGACTACCGAGGGTCTACGACCACGGCCGAAACTTCCCGAACTTTTACGGTTTTATTTACTATAGTGCCTTTAGTGCCGGTATAGTGCGATAGTAGAGAGTAGACTAGTAGTAAGGGACAAGGGTATGTATGGGTTTCAAACGCACACGGTTAAATTCTATGGGGTTGGTTGAGTGTGTGCGTAAGAATGAGGGAGAGGAAGAGAGGACTTGTAGAATGAGAAGCGAGACGAGAATTCACGGATACGAGGATCGAGAATGAGCCGAGTTGAGAATAAGAAAATGCAGTGCCATCGAGAATTTCAGAGGGAGACTCCCAACTGTGATCGATGATCTTGGGATGAAAAAAAAAAATATCTTTTTGGAGTCTTCACTCAAATGTTTTTCATTTTTTTACATTGGATTGAGCTATCCATCAATTATTTTTACTTTTTTATTGATCATAACTTTTTTTTTATCAGAAAAAATGATGATTCTGAAGCTAACAGACAATTGACAATTTTCGAATTTTTTTTCCAATTAATCGATTGCAAAAAAAAAAACTAAAAATATGCACATGTAGAAAAATTAAAAAACTATAGGTGCAATTTTTTTCAAATATTTTTTTTTTTACGATTTATCGTTTGAAAAAAAATAAAAAAATTATTAAACCTCAGCTGATTTCAGTATCATAAAAAAATGAGTAAGTGCAGCAGAGATGAGGAAATTTTTGAATAAATTAATTAGTTAAAATGATGTAATTGAAAAAATTAGCATACTGACTTGGAAATTATTTAAATATGCATTTTTTAAATTTTATTCTATGTACTTAAATTTAATGTATGTTGATTCAAAAATTAAAAAAATTGCCAATGGTCAGTTACATTCATACGTAAAAAAAAAAAAATTGGAGTATGCAGATTTATTTGTTTATAAAAAAAATTATGTTTGCTGTAGGTTTCGACCAAAATGGAGAGCAATTTTCTTGTAACATAATCTTGTTCGCAGAAATTAGTTCTGCTTGAAGAAAGTTTTCAGAGTAACAGGTAGTTCGTTTGGCTTTAGCTATTGTACATCTTTAAAACCATCCTCATTTTACTCGATCTTAGCTTTCCAGTTTTTTTGCTCTCAAGCACTTTTAGCATCTTTTACGTTTTTTTTTTTTTTTTTAAGTAGAGTAGTATTTCCTTCAGCTTCTACTTGTCTACTTACTCTTCTCAACATTTTTCGTCCACTTTACTGCTGAGATAATTCAAAAAATAACTTCCGAATAGTTAAAGAAATGTATATTTTTCACTTAACACTTAAAAAACGTATATTATTATAATTTGACTTTCGAAATAAAAATTAAAAAATTACACCGGTCGAAAATTTTTTCTATAATAAAAAAAGTTATTCCGATAAATATAAAATAAATTTATACGACAGGTGTTACATAGGAATATCTTTAGTCACTCGTGAGTAAAAGCATCAGCACTCAAGAGTAAGCGAAAAAATTTTCCATATAATGTATTATCGATTTTTTCGAGCCCCATCAAGCTCCCAACAAACTCAATATAACATCACACAGTGTCGATCAAATTTCATCATTTCTCTTCCTTCCTCTCTTTATCTCTCTCTTGCTTTTACTCATCGACGATACCACACACTCAGTAGACATGCACTAAAATTTATCTATATACATATACACCCAATATCGGAATATTGTCAGATTGGTTGCGTAAAAATTCTATCATGAAAATCACAAGATTGACTAGACAGATAAGATGTCTGACCCCGAAAACTATCAACAGATTTTACATCAAAATTTAGTCATCAGAAAATCCTTCACCGTGATAAAAAAAATTTCAATCCTCACTCAATATATTGAAAAAAAAAAAAAAAAACTCATATGTGGAAGTAATAAAAAAAAAAAATAAAAATAAATAAATGAACAAAAAAATAATTCAACTCGTAAGCTTACAATGGCAGGAGCACGAGGGTGTAACGCCTACGTCGTTTCGCTGAAATCTCGTTTCTTTTAAACCGGACGTGTCTGATTACCGAACACCGTCATTACTTCAGGCAACTGCAGAATGCAGTATGAGCGCAAGAGACAGACTGAAAATATTTTTCATACATCTTTAAAGTGAGAAATGAGTATGCGTACGTACATACAGATGTATAAAATAAAAAACACTAAATATAAGTGAAAAAAAAAGAGGGAACGAAGAGCGAAAATAAAAAATAAACAAACGGTAAAAAAGCGGAACGAGTATACTCACTTGAAACTTGTTTTGCAAATTTACAGCTGATTGAAAAGTCCATAAAAAAAAAAAAAAAATAAATAAATAATAATGAAACGACGTGATTACTTTTTTTTATGAAATTCGTCGTCTATATATACGAGAGTTAATCGCTTACAGATCGATTTTTTATTCTTCCTCACTCTGCTCGTGATTTCGCGATTTATGGAGTGTATACGTTTTCTCTTTCAATTCTCACTTGTATTGCCTCGAGAGTACTGAGCATTAAGTTCAGGTATAGAGTCTATATACTACGAAACATCGCATGCATGAGAATTTAATTCATCAGCATCTCATTTACTGCAGCATTTACTGTCGGACTCGATTACGATCGTTATTATCCAGGGATCATATTGGATGTTTTATTTAATGACTAGCTTTACTTTCTGAGCTTAGTATTATAGACTTTCTGTATGTATATATATATATATACATATATATCGCGTTGCTGATGCCATAAGGGCGTATCTGCCTATTATACGCCCTTATGGCACCCGGGTGCCATAAGGGCGTACCAAAAAATTTTTTTTGGGAATCGATGTAGTTATGCCTAAAACGGGCAGAAATGCAAGAAAAAATTTTGGTACGCCCTTATGGCACCCAGGGTACCTACCGGGAGCCATAAGGGCGTATCAAAAAATTTTTTTTTCGGGAAACGACATATTTTTACTTGAAACGCGTAGAAATGATGAAAAAAAAAATTTTTCAAATTTGAAATTTTTTGGTACGCCCTTATGGCACCCAGGGTACCTACCGGGAGCCATAAGGGCGTATCAAAAAATTTTTTTTTCGGGAAACGACATATTTTTACTTGAAACGCGTAGAAATGATGAAAAAAAAAATTTTTCAAATTTGAGATTTTTTGATACGCCTTTATGGCACCCGAGATACCTACTGGGAGCCATAAGGGCGTATCAAAAAATTTTTTTTCGGGAAACGACATATTTTTACTTGAAACGCGGGGAAATGATGAAAAAAAAAATTTTTCAAATTTGAGATTTTTTGATACGCCTTTATGGCACCCGAGATACCTACTGGGAGCCATAAGGGCGTATCAAAAAATTTTTTTTTCGGGAAACGACATATTTTTACTTGAAACGCGGAGAAATGACGAAAAAAAAATTTTCTTCGAATTTTAAATTTTTTGGTACGCCCTTATGGCACCCGAGGTACCCACTGGGAGCCATAAGGGCGTACCAAAAATTTTTTTTTTCGAAAAAAACTTATTTTTACTTGAAACGCGGAGAAATGACGAAAAAAAAATTTCTTCAAATTTTAAATTTTTTGGTACGCCCTTATGGCTCCCGGTAGGTATCCTGGGTGCCATAAGGGCGTACCAAAATTTTTTTGCATTTCTGCCCGTTTCAGACATAACTACGTCGTTTCCCGGAAAAAATTTTTTATACGCCCTTATGCCTTTTCAAGGGTATTTTTTTGCGGATACGCCCTTATGGCATCAGTAACGCGATATATATATATATATATATATATATATATATATATATATATATATACCCATACATATACGTAGTTTGTGTGTTGATGTGATGAGATGAGCTTGAGCAGAGAGTGAACTAAAGGTTTTCGATTTAGATGAAAGGCTTTTAGTTTTTATTTACCGATCACTAATGTACACAGATCAATCTCTGTGCGAGTAAATAAATATAAAAGCTTTTGCATTTTTTTTTTATTTATAAACATATATATTTATATAAAATTAAAATGTATTTGCTGATTTTTTTTATAACTGGAAGCTGAAGTTTTATAATCTAGAGCAAATAAGTATTTAATATGAACCGTTGTGTCTGCTCTGGAACGTTTATGAGAGTATATACATAATATATATGAAAAACATAAGTATATAAAGAATTATATTGTGTACATGATGTGTATTATATATACATATATGAGAATGCGTCTCTTTGTCGGATCTAATCTGGACAAACAGTCGTATATCAGTACTCCGCGTTTATTCGCGACTAGCTGACACGTCTGTACTTTCTCCGCTTTGTGTATACTATATTATATATATTATTATATATTATACATGTTGTGTTGTTTGAGCTAATACTGTATCTACCGTGGAAGCAGTAGCTCTTGACTCGACTTAAAAAGATCATACGAAGTAATCCTTTAAATCTTTGTACTTAATTTTTATTTTATAATTCGCGAGATTTATTTTGTTTTAGTAGTAATCTTCTTAGAATACTCATACTTTTTTAATAAATTATTCATACTATTCTCGGATTTTTTTACGTTAACTTACAAGTTTCCTTTTCTTTTCTTTATTTACATATAAACAAATAGTTTTAATTAAACATAAATAAATATTTTGTTTATTGAGTAAATCGTTAAGTTTTATGTAAATAAAAATTTAATTACAGATCCGAATTTAGATCTTGTGTAATTAATTCCTAGGAGTTTACTTCAATTAAACTTCAAAAGATGTTTTTATTTACAAGTTAATTTAATGATGTTCTATTCAATTTCTTTGAAAATCTCAATAATTAATATGATTACTATTCAGAGAAAAAAATATATATATATATCTTGACTCGTAATTTAAAAAAAAAAAATATTAAAGTCACTGAAGTATAAATTTTGTAAATAATTTGTCTTAAAAAAAATCTTTTGACAATTTACTGCCGCAAATTTCACTTTGAAAAATGCGCTTTCAACTTTGAAAGGGTCCATGATATTTGCAAAGCACGCTTTGGCTAAAAAAACACAAAGTAAAGCTCATATATATATTTGCTCTACATACTTTACGTATATTTTTTTATTTTCGTAAGTTTCAGTAGGAATGGAGAATAAAAATAGTACTATATATGTATGCAATATAAATAAGGGTATGAAGTAAAGCGAGTAACGAGAGCTGGCTTACATATGACGTAGTTGTGTATTCTTAATCAAGTGGGGATATTGTTTGACCTGGAAAATACGAGTATCTCAAAGAAACCGGCGCTCAGCTTTCGGAGTCATTCTTTACACGATCGTGCGGCCTCCAATTAATGGTTATGCCGCAGGCAGTCTCATCTCCCCCGCCAGTTCAAAAGAAACCGCCACCTCAAAAATGTATTAATGCTACTGTGTCGTCTTTTGCTCGTTTGCTACTTCTTTTACGCAGAACATTTAAATCTTACATTCCATTTAACATACAACCCCATCAGCAACACCTTTATTATTTCTTTCTACAGCCCTATCATACAAAATAAAATAATTTAGGTATTAGTTTACATATTTATGATTAGAATTTAAATTAATGCAAAATTAAAATCCGTATTCGAATATGTTCAAGTTCTTTTCTCGTGTTAATTTAAATTTAAATTCTTATTGTACAAGTGGTATCAGTTGAATATTCAAATTTATAAACGAGTTTATTATTAAATTGTTTAGTTTTTTACAAGAAAAAAAGGTTTAGTATTTATTCAAAAAGTTTCTGTTTATTTGACTTTTGAATTTAAATCAAAAACACCTAAAGTTTATTTAATTACTACTCGTCTATGTAGATTTTTCTCTTAAACAAAGTTTATGTCGAGTTGGCAAAAGACAAGTTTTTCAGCAGTAAGGGCGTGAGAGAGTGCCAGAGTATACTCTAACCTTCAGTCTCATCTCGTCTAGAATTGTCGACGTATACACGAGAGTGCAAACTAAAAACTCAAACTCAACGAAATTCTTAATATAAAAGAAGAACAAGAAATTGCCTCGGAAAATTTAAACTTACGCGTTAAATTTTTATTCCCATCTTGAGCGTTTTCATTCTGTGTACTTTGGCTGATCTTGAACCTGCCTCGAGACTATCGAAAGGTGTCTGGATATGCACGAGATTTTTATGCGACAAGGGAGATTATATGCTGATAAAATGACGCAGAGGACATCTTATATAATGAGTTAAAGAGACTATAAAGGACTAAGAATTGAAGGGTGTAAAAGTTGGATTAAAGTAAAGAGAGAAGCATAAAAACTCTATTGAAGGACATATATATGTATATATAAGAGCTGACTGTACTTGGGCTAACAAGACTCTGGGACTCACGGGCTATTATCATAATTGTGGGCTGTAGGCAACGGCTGTACCCACAAACCAGAATACTTCTTCTCATCATCAACCTTTTATATATATATATATATATCTATATATATATATATATATATATATATAGCTTACTCATATCTTTTTACTTTAAAAAAGAATCTTATTCCTTTATGTCGTCATTTATCCTTTTTCATCTCCTTTACTTGCACACCTAATTCTATGACTCTTCGCGGCTGTGTTCTCACTTCAACAAACTGTTGTTATACTCTTCTGTATTTCATTTTTTTTTTTTCTGTACATTACATTAGGTCTTCGTCTTGTGTCTTGTTTCGCATGATGTGATGTCTACCTCAGTTTTTTATATGGGGCTGTGTGGATGTTCTAAATGTATGTGTGTATTTGCGTGAATGTTTGTCGCGTGTTCGAATGTATGTAATATGGTGTGCATAGTATACTTATATAAAATCTATTTGTATGAAACATTGCATGGAGTATAAAGTATGAAGTATGTATGTATACTTATACGCTAGTTTTCGCCTTGTTGAGAGAGACCAGTTGTGAACAATGCACGTGCAGTTGCATCCTTACGCCTTGCTGGCAACCGGTAGTACACGCGTATGCTTTATAACGGGTCACGTTGTCGTCACTCGGCAGACGTGCTTGCTTTTGACGATTGATGATGACCTTTTTGCTTGGATTAGTTTTTTTTTTTTCGTCTTTGTTGCTTCTGTTGTTGTTGTTATTATTTTTCTAGTTTGCACTGTGTGCCATTTTTGTTGAGTTTCTGGTTCGATGGGTTTTTACATCGCGGTATTATATTGAATGTATGGTATGGATGGTTCTACAGAAATGGATTGCTTTGAACTCTTAGAACAAAGGAAATATTTTTATTTTTTAAATATTTGTTTTTAAAGGTGTGAAACTATCGACATCCTTGCAGACGTATTTTACTTTTATTTCTTTTTTAATCTTTGGGGTATTAAAAAAAAATAATAAATGTCTATATTTTTTATTTTAAATTAATCTACTGGCAAAAATGAAAAGTCACATTTAGTAAGTCTATTTTTGAGTATTAATAAATCTGGGATAAATTATTTTAAAAAATTGATCGTTTTTGCTAATGAAAATAATTTAAAAAAAAAGTGTAAATTCAGCATCTCATATTTTTTCCTTCTGTTTCCACAGGAGATAGAATTTAAAATTAAAATTTTTCAATTTCATTCCTCAGTCTTTTTAACGTGACAATTTTTAATCAACTCCGACCCTCATGCCTAAATAAGAATGCATGCAAATAAAACAATTTAAACTTTTCTTATTTTTTTTCCGACAGTAATGATATTGAACAAATCCATTAAATATTAAAAAATAATACATCAAACAATTATCATCACGCAAATCACTGTACAAAATGTCCTCTAATATAATCTTGTTTAATTTATTTGCGCTGTGTATGCACAAGAGTAATTGACAAGTATTAAAAAAACCAAAAAAAGCTAAAAAAAGAAAAAAAGGAGAAACATAAAAAAAGATATGAACTGGTGAACCGCAGAGATGCACGTTTTTGCATGGGTCTCTTCGAATATCTGAGCCTGCGTTTCACTTTACTCTTTTTATCACTCTTTCCCTGTTCCAGTCGTTATGTTGCACTCTAGTTTCTCTGTCCATTGAGCGAACCACTCCCCTCAAGGTCGGTGATTAAGTTCAAACGTAGTTGGGTTGCATCTCAACAGAGTAGAGAGACCACCCTGAACGAAATCACGCTCGTCGCGCTTACACGCTCCCATCTCTCAGTCTCTCACCCTTCACTTCTCATCCTCTACCCATTTATACATATGTACACACATGTACATGTACACACACTTTACAGAGCTTCACATTTACTCTCTTATTATTTTTAATCCACTGCTCTACTATATCGTCTCTCTTCACGACTAGTTAATTTTGTAACGAGTCACGTTGATGCCGCATCAGCTACCGACTTTTATACGCACATATGAACACATGTTCACTTAAAATCTCACACGGGCTAGCAACTTAGCTTTTCAGTAGTTCATTCAGATTATTTCCCCCTATTTTAGCCCTTATTTTTTTTCACTCAACATTTTTCAGTCTTATTTATTTTTTTTTTCATTGATTCTATGAACGAGAAGGGTTTTGAGGACTTGCATTTCAAGTTTCACGCCTTGTGACTTGTCTACTTTATTTTAGCACACGTGTCTTCATACAATTACCGAGACCTCCCTCTGATACCTTTTTGTTTGTCGAATTTAATTTAGCTACTTAGTTGATTAAAATTTTAATCGGTAAATATATAGTATTAAAAATACTCGAAACTCCTATTTCGAACTAAAAAAAAATTTAATTACAAAAAAATCCAAAGCAACTGGCGCAAAAAAAAATGATAAACCAAAACAAATCAAAATCTCCAATTATTTTTATTCCGTTGATTACACTACTCCCTACGCAGTATTATTTCTCTCTAATTAACTAACTTTATTTTATTTTTTTTAATCCAATAAGAAAAAAAAATCTCATTTACAAACAAACAATTTAGCGTATACATTACGATTAAATAACAAGGTCTGGTAATTATTGTGTGCAGCAGATTTAATGTGGTGCCGGTCCAAACTGATGCCAGAATATTCCACATAATCATATTTGAGTAGTTATTTTTTTTTTTCCATATGATACCTTTTGGGTCTTGAAGAAAATGAGGATAAGAATAAGAATGAGAATGAGAACGAGAACGAGAAATAATTCTCGTTTGCGACTCGAATTTAAAATTGTTGATCTATCCCAGAGGCATATTTCCAAGCATGTAAAGTCCACGTATGTGTACATAATGCTACCATACTCATATCAACACTCGAGTAAATGACGAGTAAATAAATGCATATGTACATATATAGAGAGTGTACACACGCAGTACAGTAGGTCCGTTACATCATTATCCTCCAGGTTTAAAAGTATACACATACATATATCTATATATACTGCAATACCTGCAAGCAAAGTATGGTTACGTTCTTAACTTGAATCATAATTCCACGTCCTTCTCCTTCAACTTAAACTCTTTTGCAAATCTTCGTAATTCTTATCTGGTTATTTTGTTAACCTTTATTTTTATTTTTATCCATAATACCTCCAGCGAGACATGCCATGGGCGTGTATGTTTGTTTAGCCTGATCTTACCCTGTTATTATGGACCTCGTCCGGTTCTCCCCGCGCCTCTACTCGCCAGATCGAAAAGACTCTTCGTATTATATCGTCAAGTCAGTGTAGAAGCGTGAGGAGAACAACTTAGGCCCGATACGATGTACCATGAGCTGACCAAACTCTTCTCTTCTGCTCGCTTACTGCGGGTTAGACCTGGCAACACCAGATGAGAGTATAGAAGGTATAGACGTTTAAGTTAAACCTGATACACCTGATGGTTTAAGAGCCGGTGCAAGCTGCCAGTATTCTGTGCACACAGGACACGTAAAATCTACCTCGTTTACAAAAAGTTAAATGTGATAAAAATAAAAAAGTATAAATTCGTTTACACGAGATGGGGTTTCGGATGCTGGATATAGACAAAGATGAGAGTAGAGATTTTTTAGTGTGTGGTAGCGGAACGCGTCACGCGGCGACTAGTTTTTTTAAATACTTTTTTTAAAAAGACAAGATTACGATTAAGATTCCACACACGATTTATTGACGTGCCGGCAAAATAAGACGTTTTCTGTCTTTGTGAATAATTGTCAAATTCACTTAAATTAATATTCAAAATTAAATATTTATTTTTATAAATATATTTTTAAATGTCTTTTAGTATCACCGAATTATCTGCTCCGATCTCAAATTTTTCTATAAATCGTTATTTAAAAATTTATATTTATATTCTGAATAAATTATTTTTAATGTCTATAGTATTTCACAAATAATGAGATTTTATGGCGAAAAATTTTTTATTATTACCAATAAATATAATCATTTAGAAGATCGATATTATAATTATTTACAAAAATAATTTACACAGTTTATTTATTATTTTCCGGTCTGTATTTAAATTACACAACAATAATCTCTCATCAGAGGTATATTATATATAATAAAAGTACGTTTATATACAATATATATATATAGCACCCCAAACAAATGGACCGGTTAAAATCAATGGAATGGAATAAATATAAATAAATAAAAGCAAGAATAGACCCAGCAGAAAAAGTCTATATATAATCATAAATATATAACATTGACAGTAAGTGACAAAAAATTTATCGCTTTTTTCCACACTAAGAATTCTTTATTTTTTGTTCCTTTATTTATTTTATTTTATTTTTTTTATCCATTCAGAATGTGCAGGAAGAGGGGAAACCGGTAGTGGATCGTCCCGTCGTCTCACGGATCCTCTTTATCGGTTGACAATGCTCTACTGATGACACAACTGTGCATCGTGTATTATATGAGCCTGTATGAGCGTCACTTAATTGTATGTCGCGTGTATACATCTATTACAACCCATGGCTGTACCGATACGATTCAATAGGGTGTCTGTTTACACGATATGTGAGGACGACACGCGACGAGAACGGGCGTTTCGCACGCGGTATAAAGTACTCTATATCCCGTTATATTAACCATTCCTTTATTTGTTCAATTTAACCGGTATTGTCAGTTATATTTACACTTGTCTCCATTACTCTTCTTCTCCCGCCCTTCTTTCTCTTGGATTCATTTTTTAACAACCCTTGCGGCGGTTTCGTGTCAAAAACTTGCGAGATACGAGGGTAGTATAAGATATTATGTTTTTTATTATTTGATTAATTCTTTACCGCAATCACTTCACTTGTATATGAAGTCTATAATGTGATCCATGAATCCGCTGGGGATTATTTATGTGACAATACACTTAAATATTATCCCACGATCTTTTATGGATTTTAGTTTGCATTGTGCGAACTGGACTTTTATCATTCGTCCCCGTTTTTTAATAAATTGCATGCGATAATTAACTGATTTATTTAGGCGCAAGTCAAAAGGGGAAATTACATGACGGGAATTGTCAATGATCAGTTATCTACTGAGATTTCGGTGGAAATTTGCTTATTTTTATTGCTTAATATAAATAATTTTTTCGGAAACAACTTTTGAAAAATGTTGAAAACTGATGTATCTCCAGTATATTTTTTGAAAATGACAACTAGTGACATCTGGTGATAATTTTAAAATGCTGATAAAATAAATGTCTTGAATCGTGCGGAAGGTAAAGAAACACGCGTATAAATATACCCTGATAGCCAAGTTGCCCGCAACTTGTCGACAATCTACTGCCGCAATATGTCGCCAAGTTGGCCGCAACAGTCAGCATTTCCATGAGTTGACGGCAACTTTCCGAGCAACTTCTCGACAACTTTCAGCTCGAGCAAATGTTGCCGACAACTTGGCTACAAGTTGCTCAGCATCTTGTCAACAGGTTGCAGCAGTAGATTGTCGACAAAATGCTGAGCAACTTGTAGCCAAGTTGTCGGCAACATTTGCACAAGCTGACAGTTGTCGACAACATGTCGACAAATGGCGCGCAACTAGTGCCGTCAACTTTTCTGACGAGCAACTCGTACTATCAGGGTACCCTGATAGCAAGACTGTTTGGTCAGAGTTGATGTCAATTAGCGGCCATCAAATTGATGACAATTTTAGCCTTTGAAACTGTACTACAATTTGTCACCGACTTTTTCAGAAGCGGCGACAATCTACTGCTGCAACTTGTTGTCAACTTTCTGGAAAAATGGAAAGCGAATGTTTGTCAATTAAAGGATACCAACTTTTGCCATTAACTTTTCTGGAAGTTGTCGTCAATTTATGAAAATGCCAATTTTTGTGTTCAACTTGGCGACAAGTTGCAGCTGTAGGTCATCGTTTGCTTGCCGTCATCATGACTATTAGGGTAAAAACCCAGTTTTTTTGTGTAAGACTGCCATCTTGCGGCATCATAGAGATGCTAAAAATTTTTCTTGAATCGATAAATTACAAATTTTATAATTATTATCATTATTAATTATTTCGTAATTATCTTAATTTATAATCAAATATTCATCATAATTATGGATAAAGTTTTTTAAATTTTTAATTTTAATATAATTGATAAGATTCAAACTTGTGTTTACTTACAAACGGATTGAGAAACTATTTATTCGTTTTTTTTTTTTATTGATTATATTTTATAAATTCGGGTTATCTTTGTGTCGAAAAAGTTGCGGTAGGAATAAAACAGATTTGTTAGATTTAAAATAAATAAGGATGGTAAAAATAATAGACTATTACATTTTTAAAGGGCAATTATTTTGATTTGTGTCTGCCATAGGTATGTCATTTATGCCGTTTATTTTCAAAATGCGCATCGCAGCTTTGACAACTGATGTCGCTGGATGTTCTTCTCTTGCCAAAATCCAAACATATTTGAAACTAAAAAAATAAAAAAATACGATTTATTTTTTGCAGTCATAAATTTGTGAGTTGACTCTATTTGAATTTGACATTAAATTTCAGGAGTTTAGAGTTGAAATTTAAAATGGACAAAATTTCAAATTTGACTCGATTAAATGGAACGGATCAAAAACTTTTTCAAGTTACAATTTAAAAAAGACAGTGCCACGTTCATTGTTCGCAATGAGTTACAAACGGTTAAAGTCAGAGTACACTTGACATTTCTTACTGATATGAATCGTATTCTGTACAGCTCCAAACAGTGGCAAAAGTAGCATAATCCGTACCCAGCACCCAATAAGGACCGATTGTCTTACCGGTATAAGCCGATGGAAATCCAATGATCAATTTACCACATTCTGGTGAATCTTCACCACAATTTTTTTTGTCAATAGTTGCATTTCCTATCATTTGTGTTTGAAATCGATTTCTGAGACGAAAAAGTCGGTGTATAATTAAAAAAAAAACATATGCGCAAACAAATTAATTCAAATTTAATGAATATTACAAAAGAAAGCAAAATTTGATATGATAATTTTGTTACAGTTACTTACATAGTTGAAAACTGTCGGTTTTCAGCGATCAAAAAACCATAATCGTCTAATGTGTAATTAGCGGTAGTGCATTTTGAATACAGTTCATATATGTTTGGAATGCTATGTCGCAACTCATACCATATCCCTTGATACTGATGACATAAGTTTTAGATAATTGATAGGACCAAATAATTATTTTCAAAAAGCTTACTTTTTTAAGATTAAATTTGGATTGGACTTTCGGTTGTGGGCAGCTACCTAAGCCAGGTGTTTGCGATAAGACTCCACTGAGTAAACATATGATTACACAAATACGTAACATTCTTATCACATAAAAAAAAATATCCGTTAAAATAATTGACTTATTTTTTTGATATATTTATTTTTATATTAATGTTACAGAAAAATTAACTTAACAAAATTACGTCGAACAAAACTTTCACTAGCTGGTTGCACATACGATGGCCACAGAAAAAAAATGGCTATACGTAATAGATAATTATAGTAATTGCTATCATGTGATAGTTTTAACTTTTTAATTGCGAGCGTGATAAAAAACATAATTAGGTTGATAAAATATGATATTCTTTTAAGAACGCACATGAATATTCAAATTGTATTACTTGAATATAAAAAATTATTCGGTAACTATATTTACAATTTATTGAAATTAAAATTAAATAACAATTAGATTTGAAAACAGACAAAGTATTAATGAATGTCAAAAGTTTATTTATTGAAAAGAACAGAAAATAGTTCTATTAAAATTAATAAATATCCGGACAATTATTCTGATCAATTGTTACCATAGGTTCTATTGGAAGCCCATAATTTTTGTACGTCTCTTCGCCAATTTTTTGAACATCAAGTGCAGGTACTTTTTCTCTTGTAAATATGTAAAGTTTTATAGTACTGAAATGATATAAAAGCTGTTATTGTGGAAACAAAATACCAATTGTATATATTTATATTGTAATAAATGATTAATGATAAATAAAATTACTGAAACAATCCATGGTCTGTACAAGCCCAAGTAATAGAATAATTTTCATAGTCTGTATTGAGAACCCAGTATTCGTCATATAAAGCACCCAAAACAGGAAAATGAAAAGTTATTCCTAAGTTGCGATCGTTGTTAGCTCCTTTACCAATTATTGTTGAGTTGTCACCGCCACTAAAATAACAATAATTCAAAAACTGATCCATACATTGACTCAAGTAAAAGAAAATTTCATTATAATTAATAATTATTAATTAATTGAGTGTACATCGTAGGTATTCCAGTGACGAACACTGTGGAAACTCCATTTTTAGGCTTCGTCCAAAAAGATGTAGTACATCTTGATGCATTATCCCAATTATTTTTATTTGTTTGATATTCGCGCCACTCACCGGCGTACTAAAACAGTATATAGTGTTATTTCGACATGAAAATACAGTTAAAGCTCATAATAAAAAGCCAATGATCAATGACATATTCAGTTCGAACCTGAATAAAACATGTAATTGTTATTTAATTGAAATATCATTTATTGACAATATATAATAATTTTTAAAAACTTGTTTAACAACAAATGATGTTTATAATGAGCGTCAAGATACGAAATTTGAAAGTCCAAAAGGGTAGGAGAGCTCTAAAGTAACGAATAGCAGGATAGGAAAAATTAGCTTATGATGAGCTTCAACTGTATATTAAATTTTAAAAAGAAAATAATACTTGTACACTGTAAAAAATCGGGAGTGAATCCGGAGTGAATTCGGAGTGACATTCAATCCGAATTAACTCCGCATTCACTCCGCCACTCGGAGTTCCGGAGTTTTAAAAAAAATCACTCCGCATGCGGAGTGAATGGGGAGTTTTTTTTGGCGGAGTGATTGCGGAGTGACGCGGATTTTATTTCACTCTCAATTCACTCCGGCCCGGAGTTTTAATACTTAAATTAATTTATTTCAATTTATATTAAACCGTTAAATAGTGTGTGTGTTCGGGTGTGCAAATGTGTGCGTACGGGAATTGTGAGCATGCGCAAATATGTGCGTGTGTGCGCAAAGGTATGCGTGTGTGCGTATTTGTGTGCAAATGTGTGCGAGTGCTTGATTGTGTGTGCGTGTGTGTGTTCGAATATGTGTGTGGGTGTGTGCATGCCTATTAGCTGATCAGTAATTTTATACACGAGTTTTTACTTTGATTATATTAAGTCGAGTTATATTTTATTAATTATATTCTTAAAGCTTCTCTCCGGAGTGAATTTCACTCCGGAGGAATTAAATTACTAAAAAATTATGTACTCCACAAAAACTCCCCTTCGGAGTGAATTTCACTCCGAGCGGAGTGAATAATTAAAAATTAATTCACTCCGCATTCACTCCGTGAATTTTTTACAGTGTATGAGCTTCTTTTATTTAGAAATTAAGAAAATTTACTTACTCTTTCTAAATCTACTGGATCTATTGTTGGCGATGGACAGCGTCCATGATAGAATGGACCGGAAGTAAAAGCTCCCGTAATCAAACAAAAAATTATTGAAGTACGCAACATAGTTATTGTTGTCTCTCAAATATTCATTCAAACACAAATATGGTTAACAAATTTTTCCGACAATATCGGAGCTCATTGTTATTCATTTATAAAAAAATTTTTGTTAATTTTATAAGATGAATATGCACAACATGCACGATTCGAAATAATAATACATGTTTTTATAAATAATATTTGAATGCAAATATTTTTTTTCATAACTTTGGTAAAAACAAAAAAATTTTTCTTGAAAATTTTATGCGAAATTATATAATAATAAAATATCAAAAATAATGTATTTAATATTTTTATATCGGGAATATTTTGGTAGAATCATAAATACTTAAATAAAAAAAAACCAAAAAATCTTTTGTTTGGTTCAGAATTTTTATTGAAAATAAAATCAATCGCACACAAAATAAACAATAATGTAATCTTGTTATAATCAAATAAAGATATGCAAAAAATAAAGTATATATGTACACGGAAAGAAAATTATGGAAATGTTTCCTATAATTTTGTGAAATTTCATCCTATACCAGTATAGGAATGACGACCATAAATTATGGGAACACGTCCTATAGATATAGGAATATTACCCATAAATATAGGAATAGTTCCTATAATATTATAGGAATGGTTCCTATACTATTATAGAAATGGTTCCTATACTATTATAGGAATAGTTCCTATACTATTATAGGAATAGTTCCTATAATAGTATAGGAATGGTTCCCATAATGGTATAGGGGTGGTTCCTATAATATATAGGAACCATTCCTATAATGCATAGGAACCATTCCTATAATGCATAGGAATACTCCCTATAATTTTCTTTCCGTGTATAAAAAAAAATTCTTATTTTAGATTTAAAAAGAAATAAAAAAGCTTAAAAATAATTTTTATCGATATTTATCAAACTCTTAAAAATATATGATTTTAAGAAAAATGATGATGAAAATTTAAAAAATTACTATACATGTTGTCGTTAATGTGCTTAAAAACTAACATTAATTATGACAACATTCAGCCACAATATTCGTACTTTGCAAAAGTCCGTGAACACTCTTTAAGATCGTGTGTAATCATATCCGGTACCTTGAGATTATGTTTAGCGAATGCTTCTCGCGTTTTTTTTTTGATATCGGAAGGTGGTGTCAAGCTTCGAATAAATACCCAAGAGTATGCATAACTGAAAAAATTAATCGAATAATAAATTTATTTCTTGGATAATGTTTTGCTCAATTTAATTGTAAACTTACTGTTTAGATCCACGATTTTCACACGACCATACAACTGAATAATTTTCATGATCTGTGGCAAGAGTTAAATGTTCTCTAACTAAATTTCCGTAAATCGGTAAGTAATAAGTAAATCCCGTTCCTCGTTTGTTTGAAACTACTTCGGAAATCATTACTGAAGTTAAGTCAAGTCTGAATTAAAATATAAAAGAAAATTTAAGTATCATATTGAAAAATAAATAACTTAGTGAGTAGAAATTTAAAAATTACAAGTTCGAAACACTGTGGTAAACAATTCTTGATACGCCATTGACCTGTTTACCCCAATCTAATTTATGACATTTATCTGTGTAATTAAAATGGTTACGGCTACTTTGGTATAAAAACCACCCTCCAGATTGCTGTTAAAATAAAATTAACTTATGATTAAAATCGCAATCAAAATAAATTTGTTAGATTAAATAATACATACTTTATCGAAATCGATTGGAACCGCAGTAATTTTAGGACAATGGCCGGATCCCAACTTTTGAGTCACCGTGGGACAACTGTCGGAAGAGCATGATTGACTAAATGCTCCGGCAATTAAGCAAAAAATGATAAGTACAGTTAACATTTTACTTTAGACTGGTTATTCAATACTCGCGGGGGATTAATTTTCGTTAGATAGTTTCATCATTATATATATACTAACTCTGTTCCTCACTTGTTTAAACATTTCTAATTAGTTAATTATGTCCATCTGCACAAGGTGAAATCACAAATTCATTGATATTCAATTATAAATACAAGACGTCACAGACTTAGTTGAATACAAATTTTTAAGTACAACAACGATTGTGAAATATGATTGAGTCATACAATGTATTAATTATATCTTCAAGATTAAAAAAAAAAAATTTATAGTTTATTGAAAGGCTTGTGTACTCATAAAATATAAAATCAATTTAATTTTTTTGATTCATTATTCTCATAAATTTTGAAAGCAACAATTTGTAAATGATTCTCACACAATTAAAACCATAATAATTGCAATATTCGTGAGGAAATTTTTTCGTGAAGGAATTCATATTATAAGCCAATGGATATCGAACGTGTACTTGACGTAATTATTTTATTGAAAGGATATCAATTTTTTCTTGTTTGTAGAATTTCTCTAACATGTAAAATAATTTTGATATTTCTGTAATTAAAAAATATTACTAACAAAATGTGCGGTCTTACCCCTGATTAACCCTTAACGGCCACACCTCACCCAGGCCACACAACGGCCGCATGGGGTTTAAGACCTCTAATTCTACTTTTTTTATTCTATTTATTTGAAAGGTTTAAAATCTCTAATTTCACTTTTTTTTAGCCTGGGGTGATTAATCACCCCATGTGGCCGTTAAGGGTTAAACAACTGAATTCGATCGAATCAAACAGAATTAAATTTTCAGTTCTATTTAATTCATATAAATTCTGTTAATTCGATACCCAACTTAAAAATGAATTCTGTCTAATTCGGCAGGAAAACCAGAATTTGTACAAGTTAAAACGAATTTAAATAATTCTATTCAGCTTAATTCTGATTAATTCGAAAATAATTCTCCAATTTCTGGTTCTGAATTCGAATTAAACTGAATTAAAACGAATTTGAAATTTTTAAATCAGTTTCATTCTGTTTAATTCAAATCCAAATTTTCAATTCAGATCAATTCTGTTTTGCAAAATTCGACAGAATATAACAGAATTAAAATTTTTAATTCGATTGAATTCAGTTATTTAATCAGAGGTTGCTTCATATACTGTAAATAATTCAGAGTGAATACGGATTTTATCTCCGATAGAGTGATGTTAATTCAATCTTAATTCGTTCACTCTGATCCTGAGGCTAAATGTTGAAATAAATTCCTTTCTGGATTTAATCTGCGTTTACTCCGAAAATTTTTTGCAGTGTATGAATATTTTAATTTTATATATTTCACATTGAATTAGCTTATGGTAAAGGTACTAATAAGTGAAGGCGAAACGTCTTATAATTTATAATAGATTTTTATATTTAAGAAAATAATAATACATAAATAGTGTTGTATATTTAATTCTTAATTTTTTTAATTAAGGTATACGGTAATTTTGAACCGCCAAATCGTATGAAGAAAGATCTTATGGACAATCTTTCAGATCATAAGTATGCATTTTCGGCAGTGTGAGATTGTATTTAGAAAATGCACGTTTTGATATGTCCCGAATATTGCAAGTCGGTGTTCGCGCTCTTGTAAACACGTAGGCCTTTAGAATACTAAAAAAATAAAATTCATTGAGTAATTAAATTATTATAAAACAATAATGAATACGTATCTTGTAAATTTACCATTTAGATTTACGTTTTTCGCAGATCAATGCTATGGAATAATTATTATAATCTGTCTCAAGAGTAATGTATTTTGCAGGTACTTCTCCAAAAACCGGTGAATAGTAAACGAAACTTGTTCCTTGGTTAGATGATACTTGTGCAACAGTTTTTAAGGTCTCATTGATTCTATGTTATGAAAAGTCAGTAAAACAGATTTAAAATACTGATTTAAAAATAGATAATAATAAGTAAACAGAAAAATTTTAAAATACAATTTGGAAATACTAGTAGAAACAACCGTTGAAACACCGTTCACAGGTGTACTCCAGGTTATTTGATTACATTCATCTATTGAATCTTTAAAATTATTAAGGCTACGTTGGTATAAGAACCACTTTCCGGATTGCTGATGAAGTAAAGTTTTTTTACAATTAAAATTATAATTTAAATAATTATAGCTTTTAAAATAATACATACTTTAGTAAAATCAACTGGTTCCACGGATAAATTTTGACGAGAACAGCAATTTGATGCCTGAGAAAAAGGCACGACAATTAAGCAAAACCAAATTAAAATACTCAACATTTTTAATTTCTTTGCTTGTTCAATATTTTGAGACGATTGACTTTTGTTCGCTGATTTCACTGGTATATATACTCAAATTTTATGGTCGATTGTCTCTAAATTTTTATTTGTTTAATGATATGTCATATTTCTGTTACCATACAAAAATTTCACCGTGAAGTTTACACATATGTATTTATATATTATTTTATAATTTTTCTTATATATTTCCGAGTAAAAGCTATAATTGTAATAGTTTTGATGAATAGAATTTTGGTCATCATAAATTAAAAATCAATCTTTGAAAATAAAAAAGAAAAATTTTTCTCTTGTAAGTAGACAAATATCAAAAGTAAACATCACGTGATTCACTTCTTTACAAAGCTGTGCTTTGTTTGATTTTCAATTTATGCAAAAAAAATTTTAACATTTCAATTAGCAAATCATGATCAATAAAATGTACAAATATTATGGGTTAATTGAAATATGCTAATTTAACATATGTCAAAGGTTTCATAATTTTAAATTATCTTATTAACCCTCCAGCACTTTCGCTATGAGATTTGCTCACACGCTCATATGTTATATAAAGTTTTTTTTAAATTTCAAATGTAATGAATGCTTGAAATTTTTTCTATCTCTCTAAAATTCAAGGCTCTATTAGATTACAACACTGTTATTTAATTATTCTTGGATAATATTTAAAAAAAAAAAATATTTATTGTTGCTCTGTGAAATTTTTTCTCATCACTGTAGTAATATAAAGTGTAAAAATTTCGGCATCGAGTATGATTGGCTCGATTTGGATGTTTTCGTGAACAGTTTGACTATTAAAATCTTGTAAATTTGATTTTTTAACCCTTTGGCTGATGGGGAAAATGAATATGCCTATACTAAAATAAAACTCTGATTTTTGAATCACGTATTTTTATTATTTTTTAAGCCATACAATTTATGTTAATCTGCTAAAACGCTAAGATAATCATTCAAATAATAAGTATTGTTTATGCATTTTAAAAATTACAGAAGATGAAAGAAAGTTCAAACATGTTTTTTGCAGAATGTAAACTCTAAGATTGTGTGTAGTTAACATTAACACACTTGCAATATAACATTGAAGCGCTATAAGCAATTTATACGCTTGTATCACACGTGGTTTACATTTCAGGAAATTTGTAGGAGCAAAAAACACAAGAACATGATTCCAGATCATTTGTATGCCATTCCGGCACCTTGAGATCGTATTTATCGAATGCTTCTTGAACTATTTCTTCAATATCACACGGTGGTGTTATTTTCCGTATAAATACCCATCCTAATTCAACACTAAAAATATCCAATCAAATAATCAGTTTCATAATAAACTTATTTTTGGTATTGTAATGGTAAACTTACATCTTCGATCCACGCTTATCGCAGGTATATACTACCGCATAACTTTTATAATCTGTTGCAATAATCAAATGTTCTTTAAATAAATTTCCGTAAATCGGCAAGTGGTAAGTGAAACCTGTTCCTTGTTTATTTGAGACGACTTGGGAAATCATTGTTGAAGTGACGTTGACTCTACAACATAATATATAAACAATGTATAAATTCGAATTATTATATTGCGAAGTAAAGTGATTAATATAAATTTTGAAATTACAAACGTGAAACACTCTTGTAGACAAGTTTTGAAACACATTTAACAGGTTTACTCCATACTAATTTAGGACACTCATCTGAGGCATTATAATTATTTTTACTACGTTGGTATTCGTACCATGGGCCAGACATCTAAAAGAATAGAATTTACTTACAGTTAAAATTAAAATTGTGATAAAAAATAAGTATGATAAAACAATAATACATACTTTCTCAAAATTGACTGGCTTCACACTTATATTGGGGCAAGTTTTGTTGCATTGCGTTGCCTGAGAAAGAGGTACAACAATTAAGCAGAATATAATTATAACACCCAACATTTTTAAATATTATCGAACAACTGATTCCTGTTTGTTGATCTCACTAGTATATATACTCATCTAAAAATTGTTTATTCACTTGTTCACACGATTAAATTATTTAACTATATGCATACGAGCGAGAAAATTAAATAGTAAATGGCAAAATGATAATGTTAATAATAAAGATAATAATCTCATTAACAAGTCTGTCAATACCGTAGGTCGTTGAACTTTGATAAAAATTATAATTAAAAATTAATTTTTTATTGCCATCTATAAGATCGCATTGGTAATATTTTGACACTTGGATTTTTTTCCCTCAAAAAATTTTAGGTATATCCAATGAAGAGATGCATACTTGGTGCAATAGTTTTACTTATTTCTAAAAACGAATCAATGAAAATCACTGTTTTGCAGTGAATATTTACTCATTGTTAGTGATAAAAAAAAACCATTTAAAAGCTACTCCTTCCTCAATACCGCGCTTTTTTCAGGAGCTACTGGGGGTAGCCCCAGTCTGTAGCAAGATTCACCCTCACTACAGAAGAGCGAGAAGGATAAAGAGGCATTCCGAAAAAATCCTCCAATAGGACTCAACGTGACGTCATCTAGCCATTATCACCTTTCATATATCAATTGTTATTATAACCATCCGTATTATACGATTAATTGTCGGGTCCAATAATGTTTGATTATTAAATAAATATTTGGTTCTATCTACTAGCAAATGAAGTATATTAAAGTGTCCTTCTTACACATTATTGGAATTAGTGACATGCTTCTTACTAGTCAATAATAAATAGTCACTACTTTTACTATTTCAAACTTATGAGACTGCAGTAACTCAGAGAGATGTGGATACATAGTTACACCGTCTGCAGAGTTGACATATGTGTTATTAAACGCTTATTCGTGCATTTCAACTAAGCGCTTTAGCTGAGATATTTTAGTTAAGTGCAACTCGAAATTTTTTCTCAATATCTCAATGACTATGGGTATGCAAATATTCGAATCATTTCTCATACAATCAAGCAAATATGTTATTTTTTTTGCAGGTCTTAGAATATATTTCATCATGAAAAAAAAACTTCAGTTTGAAGAATAGAATTAGAAGAAGAAAAAGAATAAATTAAAAATATATAAAGTATGGAAAAGGATTGGTGTGATTAAAAAAAATATCTATATATAGTGGTTATTATAACTTGTTTATTTGCAAACAAAAGATTGGCATGTCTGAGACAAGCAAAACAAACATTATGTACTCATGAAAGTTTACCAACAGTTTCTGGTATCGACGTTCTTGAGAAGCGATAGATCAAGTCCAAGACGAGCTAATTTCCATTGTAAATAGCCGTTTATGTGTTCAGTTGATGCATATGGTTCTCGTGAATAGATCCATGCGCTTTCATCACTAAATAAGTTTAATTTTAAGGATTAGTTCGTTAATAATATGAATGCTTGAATTAAATTATTAAACTTACTGCATAGTTCCATTATTTTCACAGGTCCACAGAATTGCGTATCGGCTGAAATCATCGCCGAAAATGTAACGTTTTTGGTATCTAGGTCCAGAAACTGGGAAATGGTACACAATATTAGTGCCATCGCGACTTGACGTTGCATCAGACACAGTGGTTATGTATACATTGGCTCTAAATTATTGAATATAAATAAAATAAGTTCGTAATTTCATGAAAAATAGTTTATAATTATTAATAAGTATGTAAGCTTTATAATTACTTCTTTGAATAACTGTTGTAGATAAGTGATGATTCACCACCCCTGGTAGGTTTACCCCAGTACAGTTCAGTACATGCTATAGTATTATCCATAACATTATCGCTCATTTTCTGCAAATACCATTTTCCGACAACCTAGAAACATAAATAACCTAAACATTAAAATCGCAATTTTGAGAATTTTGTTTTCTCAAATTTGAAATAGTAACAATAGTAACTATTTGACTAATCCATTTTTAAAAAGTGGGTTAATGAAAATAATACGTACTGCATTTAAATTTTCTAACTCTCCGGATACTTTTGGGCAACGTCCAGGTAACGATGCCTGATACCCAACCACCAAGCAGAAAAGAAGTGTGATTCTCAACATGTTGCTTTAATTACTTAATCAGTACTTACAAAGTAATGATGCTGATTAACTGATTCCTCTGGTATATATACTACTATTTGTCACTCACTTGTAAAAACATTTTCATTAATTTTATACAATATATAAATATCAGATAAAATAAAAGTGCCAGTAATATTTATTTATTAATATTTAACTTAATAACTTTCGAAAAGCAGTAAGTTTCAAATTGAGGTCAAGGTCGAAAAATTTTTTAAATAAATTAGTGTTTCAATTATTGTTCTGATAATCCTTAACACACATTTCGAAATTCAATACTTGGCCAGATCTATTAAAATTTGATAGCGAAGTAATAGTAAGTGGCAACGCTAATCTACTAATCCTCACTTTAATATTATCATTCAAATGCTGCCACACGATGGGCATAGGCCCGAACAGCTCAATCGGTAGAGTATTTGGCGAGAAGTACGAAATTTTCCGATCGTAAAGCACACTTTGATGCTTCGCTTCATGAGTCGTGCAAAACTATAGATACGAAATGTTCTATACGCGGAAATCAACACCACACTGTCAAAAATTTCCAAGAAATTTTACTATGGGTGCATTGTAACCCTGAACCATAAGAAAACTGGTACAAAATTTACAAGTGTCCCGTAGTAAACCTATGCGCATAAGTCCCAATCGTGTCGTCTGCGCATACCGTTTACTATGGAACACTTGTAAATTTTGTACCAGTTTTCTTATGGTCCGGTGTTACAATGCACCCATAATAAAATTTCTTGGAAATTTTTCACAGTGCATACTCTAATGTCTTAAGAACACAGAGACTTGATAGGCTCGTTTTTAAGTTAATTTGCGTCCTAATATTGTAAACTTTTGTAATTATGGATTAAATACTTTAAGGAGGTTCATCGGATAATCACTTTTCTTACAATATCTTTCAATTTTTAAACACAAATACTTTTAAGTGTCCTGTATACGTAGGAATTTTTTAAAATAGTCCTTGCGGTACTAAATTTCGAAATATTAACAATTAAAAATCGTACATTTAACATGCATTCCCTATGTTGACCGTAGTTAGAGTGAGCATTTTATTAAATAACAATCTTACTTTTCTTACAACATTTTTTTAAAAGCTGAAAATTATTAATTCAATTTATAACAAGTAATTTTTTTCAATAAAAACATAAACGAGCGGTATTCATTTTTTTGTAATCAATTTTTAAAGTTTGTTACTTTTAATGATTTTCAAGCTTTCTCCCATAACCTGACGAGTGAGAGATAGTGACTTGGCAACGTTGCAGTGCGCGGGAAATTCAAAACTCAGTAGAAGCCCAACAGATTTAAATAACTACAAATTATTTTTTAAATTTAGAATTTTTTAAATTTAGTCGTGAAGTCATTGTTATTTATTATTTATTATTTGTTGTCTCCAACTACGTATAATCTTGAAATTATTCAAAACACTTTCTACAACACATGCTCAAGGGGAAAAATATTCTAAATTAGAATGCAACGTAGCCAAGTCTGAGAAAAGACACGATGGGATCATTTTTATACTTCTGCGCATATAAGAGGATGCGCAAAAGTGTACTGTATCTCAACCACTTCTTATTGTAGTTAGAATGTTTTACACGGGAGAAATCTTTCTAAAAGTTGCGAACTACTGCTACCGATGAACCTCCTTAATGCAAACAACTTTTCTTTTAAAAACAAACTGAGTACTCGGCACGTAACCGATATGTAGGACTCCTCAGTAGGACTCCCAATTCAGACTATCCATATTTTTCTCAATTGATGTATAAATTTTTCATTAAGGTTCCTTATCCTGCCCAATCCTTTATGCTTGATACGAGAATTTTGGAAATATATATTCCCATATGTGCACGAACACATACATTCCTGCTTTAAAACATTTTTTATTGTTATTTAAGCCACTATAGTGTAGCGGTCATCATTAACTATGGAAGTTGAGATTCTAGCAATCATGAATAAAAGTATTGAAAATATTTTCTTGACTCAAGAATATTTACCTTCAGTCAAGAATTTTTTTTTTTCTGTGTACTAATATATTTTAACATTTTATTTTTATCTTACTTAAGTTTTGTTTTTCAGTTTTTTGTTTAACATACTTAAAAAAATATTTAATTTTTATGAAATAATATAATTTTTTTGATCAAAATATATTGATAAAAATTCAGTTAATTTTGAATTTTTAAAGAAACAAAATTAAAGTCAATAAGGAAAAAATTTAAAAAAAACATGCGATAGTTTCAATAAAAATTATTTTTAAAAATAACCGATTGACAAAAACAAACGATTGACCTTGCGGGCCTGTCCATAAGCTTTCCACTATCCGTGAGCTCAAAAACAAAAATTTCAATGTCATCGAGGTTAAATGTTTTATTTTTTTTATCTTAAAAATTAAAATGAAAACTTAAAGAAAATGTTGATAATTTAATCAAGACTTGTAGCAATATAATTTTCATCAAATATACAAATTTGGAGGCCATAATAAAAACATTTGAAAGAACTTTAATATATTTTTAAATAATTAATATCATTTATTTAGTTTTGAAATTTCATACACAATAAGAAATGTAAAAAATACATTAATTTTACATAAGATGTATTTAATAAAACATATTTTCATCTGAATTACAAGAACAAGATTGCTGATCCCCACCGTCAGGTACACGGCGCTGATTAAAATTGTAAGAACAACTTTGTTGGTCAATTTTAACCAGTTCTGGTGAACTCATACCGCAACCAAGAAAAGCCCTTCGAGTTTTTTCTTCCATATTTATAATCGGTACCGGTTTTCGTGTGAATATCCAAACTCTTAGGTAACTGAAGAAAATAAATAGTTGGTTTAAAAATTTGATAATTATAAATATTGTGATTATTGACTTACTGTTGAGTTCCTCGATTTTCACAGTTAACGACAATTGCATAATTGTTATAATCTACATCTAGAAACCAGTGCTTTTGAACTAATTTTCCTATGATTGGTAAATGGAAATTGTAAGATAATGAATTATCGTCAGCCATAGATACTTCGGCATCAAATGCTGAGGTTTTATTGCTCCTGAATTATAAAATATAAAAATTAGATTCAATGATAGTGTAATGTATAGCAAGTTACACTGAGAAAATTAAATGATTGTGTTTATTATCCTAAATTTTTAGCCCCAATCATCTAGGATGATAAGAACGATTTTAAATGCAAAGATAGTTAGAGTTATAATTTTTATTAATAAGATTAACAATCATTGGATGATAACAATTACCATCAGAATGATTACAGTTACCATCAGGATGATTACAGTTACTATCAGGGATGTTAATTATTATTATGAAAAAATTGATCGAAAATTCAATAAATTTAAAGTAGGGGAAGGGAGGGCAAAATGGGCCCCCTGAAATTTTGGATGCCTCGAAATATTTGGGGGCAATATGGGCCGCCCAAAATTTTTAACGTGAAAAGTGTTTGAGGCGGAGGGGTGGGGCAAAATGGGCCACTCAAAAAAAAATTGCAACGAAAAAATTAACTAGGCGGAAAATAAAAAAAAAATAATTTTTTCGTTACAATTTTGTTTTTCGAGAGGTTCATTTTGCCCCACATATCACATATTGACCTGAAATATGCTAGAAACATTATAGAGGTCATAACTTGACGGAAAATGAAAATAAAACTTTTTTAGTTAATTTTTGAAAGGGTCCTTCGTGCCCCAGGCTCCCCTATTAACATTTAGTATTTTTTTACCCCTGTAAAATGATGGTTTCATTATATTCGAATTAATTGTTATTCTAATTATCTTTGATGGTAACTATTATAATTTCTGATGGTACCAGTTACCATCAGAAATTATAAATATAACTATTTAGGATAATAATCCTAATTAACTCGAGTTAACATCCATGATCGTAATACTTATCATCCAGATGGTAACCATTACAATCTAGATGATTTACACAATCATCTAGATGATATTCATTACTATCAGATTGATAGTAAAAATTTTACCATCACTAGATGATAATTCCAATCATTTAATTTTCTCAGTGTAATAATACGAAATAAATGAAAAACTTACAATTTCGAATCACTCGCGTAACGAACTAATGATACACCGTTTTTTGGTTCATCCCAATAAGTATTACCGCATTTTTCCGAATTATCCCAGTCATTGGTACATCTTTGGTAAGAATACCATGTTCCTTTCATCTTAAAAAAAAATTTTTGATTATATTAATTTTTTTCTAATATTATAATTATACTTTAAGTACTTATAGTTGAGAAATTAATACATACTTTATTTAAATCAATTGGTTGCCTAGTACGAACATTAGGACAAGGACCTGGGTGAAATGTTTCAGAAAAACTTCCAGCAATTAAGCAGCAAATAATCAAAATACTCAACATTGTGCGTATAGTTTTTTCTTAAAAGTTTTATGAATATTAATTTTAGTGAGCTAATTGCACTGACATATATATCTATATATCCGACTTTTTTAAATCGATTGTCAATAACTTTAATTTATACAACGATATGCAAACATCTTACAAAAACAAGACCATTGTATTGAATATTTAACTATCCATACTTTATTATTACATCTTAATCAATTAAAAAACATATTCTTTAAAATAAAACATATATTTCTCCAGCTGCATATTATGGCGAAATATTTATTCATTATTTTTAATTTAAGTTTTGAATACATAAATGTTAAAACGTTATACTTAAAGTAATTATATTTCTCAATAGTTAATTGAAAAAAAATTACCACAGTTTATAACACTGTAAAAAACTAAATTTATACATTAAATAAAAAAGGTTTTTTTTCTTTAACCCTAAATTCTGAAAAAATATTAAATATTTTCACATGATAGTTTCACAATCCGATGAAGCATCGGTCAGAGAAAAATTTAGATCTACTCGTTTTATTTATTTTTTTTTCCTATACTTTTTTATAAATTTTCATTCCTGTAATAAAAATTATATTTATTTTCTATAACAATTTATTCATTATCCCGAGTCAAAAAATAAATTCCAGTTCGGACCTCAAAATACTACGTGAGGTTTTTGAGGGACAAGTTGGACTTTGGAGATTGAGAATTGTGTAGAAAGAAATTCCATTTTAGGCCTCAATGTTGTCCTTACGGGCGATTTTACATAATTGAGGGCTAAATTGGTATTAAAAAAGCTCTTCGAGCTCGAAAATACTTTTGTATGCGTTTCTTTTCCAAAAATAACGTTTTTTACCATTTTTTCTACAACGATATCTCTCGAACGAATAAACCGATTAAGACGTTTAAGGTGGCAATCGACGCGTTTTATTGAGTTCTACAACTAATCGAGTTTTGAAATTGATTTATCGAGTCGTTTTTGAAAAATTTTCAAAATACTAAAAAAAAATTTTTTTTTTAATTCTTTCGTTAACGGTTTCTCTCGAACAAATAAACCGATTTTGATTTTTGAGGCGGCATTCAACGCGGCTTACAAAGTTCAAGAGCTGATTAGATTTTGGGATCAATCCATTCAGCGAATGAAAAGTTATTCAAAAAAAACATATTTGAAAAAAATTTATTTTTGAAATATCTCCGAACGTACCCGACCGATTAAGCTTAAATTTTCAGTGTTTATAGTAAATAAAAAGCCGCGTCGAATGACACTTTAAAGTTCAAAATCGGTTCATCCGTTCAAAAGTTACAGAATATTTACATACGTACGTACGTACGTACATACATACATACATACACTCGGACATCATCGTGAAATTAGTCAGAATAGCTTCCTAGGACCTCAAAACGTCGACATCTGTTGGAATTCCGATTTTCACAAATCGGACTGAAACCAATAACTTCCCGAATTTTTGAAAATTTGCAATTTTCTTAGCGTGCAGTTAAAAAATTTTGCGTGGGCCTCGAAATCCTCATAAAATAAAAAAATTTATTACTCCAGGTTTAGGTCTCAATTTCTTCAATGACGTAATATATATATATATATAAGAATAAAACATAATAAGCAATCGTATCCAAATATTTTTTTTTAGTTCAATTTTTTTTTTTAACTTCCCGCTTAGAAAATCGATGATTTTCGAAAATTTCGGGAAGTTATTGTTTTCACCCCGATTTTCGAAAATCGAGTTTTCATCAGATGTCGACGTTTTGAGGTCCTAGGAAGCTATTCTGACTATTTTTAGAATGATGTCCGAGTGTCTGTATGTATGTGTGTGTGTGTGTGTGTGTGTGTGTGTGTGTGTGTGTGTGTGTGTGTGTGTGTGTGTATTATGTATGTAAACTCTTTATAACTTTTTAACTAATAAACCGATTTGGATGGTTAAGGCGGCAATCGAAAGAGCTTTTCGGCCATCAACTTTTCTGAAAATTTCAGATCATTTGACCAAGTAGACTCGAAGATATTGGCCAATTACGAAAAAAAAAAATTTTTTTTTTTTAGTTATTTATTGATTTCTCAGAAACGACATATACGATCGACTTCAAAATCTAATCAGCTCTAGAACTTAATAAAACGCGTCGATTGCCACCTCAAACATCAAAATCGCATAATTCGTTCGAGAGTTATCGTTGGAGAAAGAAATAGGAAAAAACAGTTTTTTGCGAATATCTTTGAAACGACTCAACCAAAAAATCTAAAAATCTAATGAGCTTTAGAATCTATTAAAACGCGTCGATTGCCACCTCAAACTTAAAAATCGGATAATTCGTTTGAGAGTTATTGCGCGAGAAAGAAATGCTAAAAACTGTTTTTTTCGAAAATAATGGCATGCAAAAGTATTTTCGAGCTCGAAGAGCTCGAAAATGTATTTACAACGATGTTTTCGAGCTCCTTGAGCTCGAAAACAGCGGGAAGTTTTGGGACTGGCCCGCAGGGTCAACCGATGCCCAGATTTTTTTTTTTTTTTTATTAATAATGCCATTCATTTTTCTAATTTTGTATTTATATACTATGATTATATTAGACAATATATAATCACATGTAGCACTATTCTTTTACGAGTTGGAAAAAATTTTATCAGTTATGAGTTGAGGACCAAAAATAATTTTCAAGAACATTTGTAACAAGCTGTCATAAACCGAACTTTTCTGAAGTATACTAAATTAAATTATGCTTATTGATAAAAATAATATACAAGCTAAAAAATTTAACGCTCACTATAAAAAAATAATTAACCTGAAAGAACTTCAGAATCGATTTTTTTAATTAAAATACGAAATTTTTTTGAAGAAGAAACAATTGATATTGCATTCCTCATTATTTTGGAACATTTACTTTGTCGGACTTTGTGTCCAAAAAAAAGTAAATATTCTAGGCTTAATTTTTTAAAAAATTTTTAGGAGTCTATTTTTTTTATTCGATTTACAACTGAGATAAAAAAAAAATTATTTTTAAAAACTTCTAAAAGTTTGTCCAGGGCTATATAAAAACGAATAATAATATTTATCGTTAATATTATTATTATTATTATTATGAATGAATACTTGTATTTTATTTTACATTTAGATTTTTATATTTTCTTCTTTTTTTTTCAACTCGAAAATTTTCTAAGTCCAGAAAACGGTAATTTATTTTGTGAGGGTTTTGAGACTTTCATTAGTATTTACAAACCGATAAAGAGTTTGAATTTAGACCTCATAATTCTCATTGAGGATTTTGAGTGCCAATATCGTATTATTTATCGTGCGGTAAATGAAAGATCAAAGGAATTAATATTTCTGAGGTCCAAACTAGAATTTATTTTTTGACTCGGGATATTGTTACATTTTTTAACTTCCCGCTAAGAAAATTGCAAATTTTCAAAAATTCGGGAAGTTATTGGTTTCAGTCCGATTTGTGAAAATCGAAATTCCAACAGATATCGACGTTTTGCGGTCCTAGGAAGCTATTCTGACTAATTTCACGATGATGTCCGAGTGTATGTATGTATGTATGTACGTACGTACGTACTTATGTAAATATCTATAACTTTTGAACGGATCAACCGATTTTGATCGTCAAGGTCTCATTCGACGCAGTTTTTTAATATCTTGAAGCTGAAAAAAATTGAGCTTGATCGGTAGCCCGACTAGAAAAAAAATTGTAAGTCCTATTAGAATCCACCCGACTAGAAATTACCCCCAAGCATACATTGGGACCCCATTGGGTACTGATGGGGCAAGCCCGATAGGGTTATCCCTATTGGGATTTGATTGGGAACATATAGGGTAAGCCCAACATTAAAATAAAAAATTGCGATTGGGTTTACCCAATTGGGATAGGATTGGAAACATGTTGGGTTAACCCAATGCTAAAATTAATGACTCAGCAATGGGTTTGCTCGATTGGGATATTTTTGGGAACTTGTTGGGGCGACCCAACGTCAAAATTAAAAATTTGCTGTTGGTCTTACCCGATTGGGAAATAATTGGGAACCTGTTGGGAAAACCCAATGCTAAAATTAATGATTCGACAATGGGTTTGCCCGATTGGGAAATAATTGGGAACTTGTTAGGATGACCCAACGTCAAAATTAATAACTAGCTGTTGGTCTTACCCAATTGGGGAATAATTGGGATCACGTTAGGAAAACTAAACATGAAATTTATAAAAAAAAAAATTTTTATTTCTAAAAAGTAAAAATAATTTTTAAATGCAAAATATTTACGTTTTATTCTGTATTTTAACATGAAAACGAAAAAAAAAAACTGATTAAACTTTAATAATATAGAAAAAACTTAACAATAGTAAAACGTATTTTTAATCACTTGCAGATTATAAATTTAATTATAAACTTAAAAAAAAAACTAAAATTTTAAGGGAAAAATAATCCATATGAAATATCTACTAACTTTCTTATGCTCATATATTATTATATGTAATGATAAAAATCGAATAGTTGTGTATGTTAACACCAATGATGCACGTGGCGACAAAATCTTGTGACTATAATACGAGCGTAGACAAGTTCAGACAGGTCCGCGCATAAAACAAATAACTAGTGGACAAAAACCCATATACACGTGACTCTTGCATTGGAAAACGTTCTAAGTAACTCATCAAGGCGTAATTTTTTGACATCTTTACAGTTACAATACCGTGCAATATAATTGATAGAATTAATAATAAAGAAAGTGCTAGTGCAGTGCAATATAATTAATCAAAATAATATTAAAGTGCTAGTATAGGAATATAGGGTTATAAAAATTGTGTCTTGTGCAAAGTGAGAATTTGTGAAATAATTAATTTTTTTTGTGAGCTAACACTATTGTAAATTGACAGTCATAACGAAAATTGAATTAATAAAAAAAAAATTGTACTAGAATGAGAGGATTTAAATAAAATTTATTTAACCAAATTTTTCTTATGTTGGGATTTAAGTAAGATTTCATTGGTTTGGCCTAAAGTTTTTGTAGGGTGAACCCAATTGAAACCCTATAGAGTGTGCCTAATTGGGAAACAGTTGGGTATACCCAATTGGGACCCAATAGGGATGACCCGATTGGGATCATCTTGGGCTATGCGTTACAACCCAACGTTCGGTTCCCAATTGGGAACCCAATTGGATTCCAATAGGTCTTACAATTTTTTTTCTAGTCGGGCAATTGGGTTCCCAATTGGGAACCCAACGTTGGGTTGTAACGCATAGCCCAAGATGATCCCAATCGTGTCATCCCTATTGGGTCCCAATTGGGTATACCCAACTGTTTCCCAATTAGGCACACTCTATAGGGTTTCAATTGGGTTCACCCTACAGAAACTTTAGGCCAACCCAATAAAATCCCACTAAAATCCCAACATAAGAAAAATTTGGTTAAATAAATTTTATTTAAATCCTCTCATTCTAGTACAATTTTTTTTTTATTTATTCAATTTTCGTTATGACTGTTAATTTACAATAGTGTTAGCTCACAAAAAAAATTAATTATTTCACAAATTCTCACTTTGCACGAGACACAATTTTTATAACCTATATTCACTATACTAGCAATTTAATATTATTTTGATTAATTATATTGCACTGCACTAGCACTTTCTTTATTATCAATTCTATCAATTATATTGCACGGTATTGTAACTGTAAAGATGTCAAAAAATTACGCCTTGATGAGTTACTTAGAACGTTTTCCAATGCAAGAGTCACGTGTATATGGGTTTTTGTCCACTAGTTATTTGTTTTATGCGCGGACCTGTCTGAACTTGTCTACGCTCGTATTATAGTCACAAGATTTCGTCGCCACGTGCATCATTGGTGTTAACATACACAACTATTCGATTTTTATCTTTACATATAATAATATATGAGCATAAGAAAGTTAGTAGATATTTCATATGGATTATTTTTCCCTTAAAGTTTTAGTTTTTTTTAAGTTTATAATTAAATTTATAATCTGCAAGTGATTAAAAATACGTTTTACTATTGTTAAGTTTTTTTTCTATATTATTAAAGTTTAATCAGTTTTTTTTTTCGTTTTCATGTTAAAATACAGAATAAAACGTAAATATTTTGCATTTAAAAATTATTTTTAATTTTTAGAAATAAAAATTTTTTTATAAATTTCATGTTTAGTTCTCCTAACGTGATCCCAATTATTCCCCAATTGGGTAAGACCAACAGCTAGTTATTAATTTTGACGTTGGGTCATCCTAACAAGTTCCCAATTATTTCCCAATCGGGCAAACCCATTGTCGAATCATTAATTTTAGCATTGGGTTTTCCCAACAGGTTCCCAATTATTTCCCAATCGGGTAAGCCCAACAGCAAATTATTAATTTTGACGTTGGGTCGCCCCAACAAGTTCCCAAAAATATCCCAATCGAGCAAACCCATTGCCGAGTCATTAATTTTAGCATTGGGTTAACCCAACATGTTTCCAATCCTATCCCAATTGGGTAAACCCAATCGCAATTTTTTATTTTAATGTTGGGCTTACCCTATATGTTCCCAATCAAATCCCAATAGGGATAACCCTATCGGGCTTGCCCCATCAGTACTCAATGGGGTCCCAATGTATGCTTGGGGGTAATTTCTAGTCGGGAGGGCTCGTTCGGAGATATTCCAAAAATAAACTTTTTTCAAAAATGTTTTTTTTTTGGATAACTTTTTACGGGCTCGATGGATTAATTTCGAAATGAACTGGGCTCTGGAGATTCATAAGCCATGTCGAATGCCACCTCAAACATCAAAATCGGTTAATTCTTTCAAGAGAAACCGTTGTCGAAAGAATTAAAAAAAAAAAAATTTTTTTAGTATTTTGAAAATTTCTCAAAAACGACTCGATGAATCAATTTAAAAATTTGATCAGTTATAGAACTCAATGAAACGCGTCGATTGTCACCTTAAACGTTTCAATCGGTTCCCGAGTCGAAATATAAGAACTGTTTTAACCGTAGAAATTTCCAAACCCTTTAAAGTTCGATTTACCGCCTTAGACTACGCCTGTTTTGACCGTAGAAGACAGCCTGGATAGAAAGTAAGGTTAAAACAGGCCTTCTGAGATCTGTTTTGACCGTAAATGTTATCCAAATAGTTATTAATGTTATTATTTTTCCAACACCGTTTTACAACGAAACCAGACGTAGAATATTAATAATAATCATAGTAAGGATAATAAAAATGAGTATGCAAATAGTTTTTGAAATCTACGGACGCGGGTTCGAGTCTTACTTTGAGTCACTTTTTTATTCTTTTATATAATAATAATAATAATAAATTAATAAATCATTATTTTAATATATTAAAACAATCATAAAATATTATATTAATAATAAAACAATTATTATTAATATTAATAATATTATTGTATAAGATTCTTCTCAATTCAATAATTATGATAATATCCGGAGATACTATCTATACTCAATACTAAAAACTAAAAAAGTTAGAAAATTCAAGAGTGCACACCTCAATCGCTCATTTTATTTTTAATTATTACTTTTATGTAATTTTTATTTAATAACATCAGTTTTTTTTAATTATGAATTTTTCGATTCACTTTTTATATTATTAATTATGTTTTTTTTTTAATTCTTATTTTCAGTTTAATTTTTTTTTTTTTTCTAAAAATCCCGCGTTTTTGGCTAAGATCTCTCTCTTAAATATTCGACCCCAATCGACTGTCATTCGTAGAGGCGTGGCTTACGACTCGGTTTTATGGGTTAACTAAAGATCTCACTTGCATAGCGGTTGCGTAGCGTTGCGGTTATCGCATAAGTCTGGCGAGCGTTAGGTGATAGGTTCGAATCCCGGGAGTTGCGATTTTTCGTCGATTATTTCTTTCTTCGGTAATTTTAATTTAATTAATAGCATGAGTGTACTGTCCTAGAATCTAGTAGATATCCTGCCTCTTTCAGATCCTAGCTTCGGAAGTTCCTCGAACTTCAGAATAATAGTATATTACACACCTAGGGAAGTAAAATAAAAAATGTCTCAGATCACATGTAATTGTTGGCCGAGGCGAAGCCGAGGTCAACAAACATGTGATCTGAGGCTTTCTTATTTACTTCCCGAGGAGTGTATACTATTTTTCTCGTCGACGGAGGCGGAAAGCGGCATCTTCGTTTTGCACAGCAGGACGAAAGTTGGCGCTTTCCGCCCGGAGGTGAGAAAAAATATTTCTATGTTAGGTTTTTTTTGTATTTGATTCAAATTTAATTATTTCATTCTGTATTTATAATTTTATAATAATTATGATTTCATAATTAAAACAATGCTGCCGCTTCTAACGTGTTGACGCATTTTTATTTTCTTTACTTTTTTTATAATAAATAATTACTATTTTTATTGCTATTATTAATAATAATAGTAATATTATAAAAAAAAAAAAAATAAATAATGGGCCTGAGTAGGATTCGAACCCGCGCCCTCCGATTTGAAATAATATTAACATTATTATTGTTATTATTATATTTAATATTATGATTATTCAACGTCTGGTTTCACCGTAAACTCGGAATATTGGGACAAAACTCCGCGAGTTACGGTTAAACCAGACGTACGCTGATACAGTACCCAATAGCTTAAGGTCTGTTTTGACCGTAAATTTTTCTGGAATTAAGTCGAGAAAAATTTACGGTCAAAACAGACCTTAGATTTCGACTCGGGTTTATTCGTTCGAGAGATATCGTTGTAGAAAAAATTGTAAAAAACGTTATTTTTTTAAAACAAAAGCATACAAAAGTATTTTCGAGCTCGAAAATGTACCTACTACAATTTTTCGAGCTCAAGGAGCTCGACATATGCGGGAAGTTTTGGGGCTGGCCCGCAGGGTCAACCGACAGACCGATTTATTCTTTTACTTTTTTGCTTAAGTACAAATTTATATGGGGTTTAAGGATTAAGGTCAATTAAATAAATGAATGATAATAATATCTATGATTATATACAGTCTTTCTCATATTGTTATATCTAACATTTACTTTTTTCTAACATTAAAATAAAAGAATAACTTATACTGAATGTAACAAACTTTCTCATATTTATATCCACTCACTGTATCTTCTGTTAAGAAAGATATAGTAACTTTCAAAAAATATTATTAGCTAAAATATAAATAATGTATGAAAAGAAGAAGCAGATGATAATAATTGAACGAACAATTCGATGCTGTAAAAGTTTTTTATTCATTTTAAAGTCAAATGAGTTATAACAAATCTATAACATAGTAAATTTTCATTCGTAACAACTTTGAGAACAGTTTTGGTTATCAATTGTAACCAAATACGGCAACCTGAGATTGTATTTAGCCACTGCTCTTCTTGTTAAATAATTGATATCACGGCGTGGTATTTGTTCTCGTGAGAATACCCACAAAGTTTCAATACTAAAAAAATTAATTTAATAATTAATTTAGAATTGAGTTGTTATATATTTTTCGTTAATATACTTACCCATTTAGACAGTTCCAGACAATTGCATAACTGTCATAATCTATATCAAGAACCCAGTACCTTTTGAGGTAATTTCCTACAATTGGCAATTCATAAACTAGCGACACTGTTTTGTCATTATTTACATATGCCTTTCCTTCAATTGTTAATGTATGGTTGGTTCTAAAATAAAAAATATTGATAAAATAAACCTAAAATATCATATAAAAAGTATACATTTTATTTAATATTGAGAATGAATTCATTACAATAATGAAAATAAAAACAAAGAATATAAAAAAATGAACAATTATTCTAAGTAAATAAGTGTCTAGCGATTTAGATTAATTGTTTTAAATAATAAATAAAAATTTTTATATTACTTTGTTGAAGTACTGCTAAAAATAGCATAAAAGTCTCCGTCATATTCAAACCAAGTTTTTTTTAAACATTTTTCCTTAACAGAGCGATCAATGGAGCTACGTTGGTGAACATACCAATCTCCAAGACACTAAAAAAATAAATTTAATAGCATTAACTTGAAGTAAAATTCATATTTAAAACAATTTTAGTTTTATAAATAATACATACTCTACTCAAATCGAATGAACCCCGAAGATTTACAACAGGGCAACTACCATCGGAAAATGATGATTGGGAAAAAGTTCCAGCAATCAAACAGAAAATAATTGACAGAGGCAACATTTTGATTTTTATTATTACTTTAATGGTCTCGACAAATTGATTCTTGTTAACTGATTTCACTGGAATATATATTCATTTTTTACCAAAAAAATCAGTTGTAAAAATATTTGCATTTCTTCGAATAACAACCACAAACGTTTCCTGACATGAAAATTGGAAATGATAATAAATTATAAATGTTTAATATCATAACTTGTTTGTATTAACTTTAATATTGCCGTAAAAAATATTTTATTCACTTGTAAAAATATTAAAAATTTTTTTTTTTTTTCATTTAATAGCAATACAGAACACATACTTATATAAATTTTTGATGTATTTAATAAAATTTTCTTAAAATAATAATATATTATTCACTACCAAATTTATATGGACACTATCCTATTGTCAAATTAAAATTCATATACAATATTATATTTTGAAAACTCAGAATTTAATTAAATTATATTATACTATGTCTAATTACATTGAAAATAAAACAGCATGTATTTTTAAATTTATAATTGGAAATTAAGGACAATTTTGTTGGTCTATCGTAGCCATGTAAGGCATTTCGATGCCTTCCCGTGCGAAAACTTCTTTTGCTATTTGTTCAACGTCTACTGCAGGTATATCATTTCTCGTGAATATGTAAGAATATTCCGTTCTGCAAAACAATAACTATGAAATATCATAAAATTACAATGAAAAAAAATATTACTGCCAACGAAAATTTAGCCCGCAAAGGCATTCCACTTTTTTTTTTTTAATTCTTTGATGTTAAACGAATTTTATCAGGAGAACTCTTCATTTCAGTATACAGTTACAAATAAAAATTCAATCTTTTTGACGTTTTTTTGTTACGTAAACGTACCTCGTTAGTTCATTGTTTTCACAACTCCACGAAATGGCGTAATTATCATAGTCTGTGTCAAGAATCCAATACTCATAATACCGAGGGCCTAAATTAGGAGAATGATAATTCATACCCAAGTTATGATCATTATTGGCAGCTTCGGCGGCTAATGATGAATTAACACCTTTTTTACTGAAATTTAAAAGTTTGAACAAAAACCTTTTTTCAATTTTTATACTTATTTCATTAATGATTAAGAATATTGATATTAAATCACTCCATAATCGAAAATAGAGTAAAAATGAACTATTACATAAGCGAGATACTTGTTGACAGAACTTTTGATATTCCTCTCTCTGGTTTGTCCCAGTACGCTTTTATACATTTGGTAGCATTATCCCAAATATTACAACTTCGTTGATATTCATACCACTTGCCGGAATACTATTAAATATATTTAACAAAATATGAAAAAATTTGATGTTTCCTTTTTTTCATGAAAAGAAAATATATATACTCTATCTAAATCAACTCGTCCTCTACTGGGCGTTGGACAGCGTCCAAAATTATGTATCTGCCCAAAACTAACAGCAAGAAGACAAAAAATAATAGATTTATCCAACATTTTGCTTCACTTAATCTTTTTCCATACTCTTAAAAAACAGCTTGTTCAAAAACTGATCCCAGTACTCCAAATTCAGTCTTTTTATCTTATCATTGTTACTCTCTGAGACACCAATTACAATAACAATGATGTTTAAATATAATAAAATATAAACAAGAAATTTTTGTGGGTTTGTTTATTAAATAAATATTTATCTGAAGAAAAAATGTGTGTCAGTATAATTTCAGATTAAGGACTTATTATAAGTGATTTACATTAAACAAAAAAATATAATTTTCAATAGGAATAACAGAAATCAATATTTATAATTTACTATTAATTTTAACTGTTGTTTTGTTATGTTGGCTGGAAATTTATCGGACCAATAAGATAAAACAGCATAAATTGAAGCATTTAATAATAATCAATACAAAAGATAGCAATGAACTGTAAATAATTATAGGGATAGACATGACGTTAATTTGGAGACTATTCATACATAATTTATTTTATTTATTCGTTTTCAAAATTTGAAATTATATAGATAAGAACTTAATACAATCATTAAATTCTAATACAAGATAAATTTAAGAACATCATTGCTGATCAATTTTTATTATTTCCGGTGCTCTGAGACCGTAACGAGCGAATACATACCGTCCTATATTTGCGTAATTTATACGTGGGTTTTGTTCTCGTGTAAATATCCCTATGTTTTCAAAGCTAAAAAGATTTAAATAATAATGAATTGAAGTACAAAATATTATAAATTTTTTAATTAAAAACTTACTGATTAGATCCAACATTTGTACAACTTCTAGATACTGAGTAGTTCTCAAAGTCTGTTTCAAGAATCTGGCGCTCTCTGTGTGAAACTCCCAAAATTGGTATATGAATATCATATAATAAAGCGTTGTCTTTGTTTGTATATGCTTCAGCTTCTACAGTTAAGTTTTGGTTGGTCCTAGTTTATGAAATGGAGAAATATTTTCAAAATTTATATATTAAGACGTTAATGATAAATGATGAATAGAGACTGATGACGTACGTTGTCAAAATACTGGTAAAAAGAACATCCACAATACCTTTGGTGGGCCCAGCTGGTCCCTGTGGTCTAGACCACAATTGTTGAAGACGTTTTTGTAGAGGGTCGAATTGATCAGGGCTAGTCGCTTGCTGATACCATAGCCCCGACATCTAGTGTAATAACATTTAGCATATTATATTTATTAAGAATAGTTTAATTTATTTAAATAATTTTGGTTTAAGGAATAATACATACTCTATTAAAATTAATTGGATCCAAATTGACTTTGCGACAAGGACCGGGTCTCAACGACTGAGCAAATGTTCCAGCAATGAAGCAAAAAATTATAGAAACACGCAACATTTTGCTCTAGTTTAGCTTTTCAATGGTTTCGATCAAAAATATTCTGTTCACTGATTCAACTCAATGTTCAATTTATACTAACTTTTTTTTTGTTATTCACTTGTCAAAATATTTTAAATTTCGGCCACAAATTTACATATTTAATCCGAAAAATATGTAACAATATTCAAAAATAAATATTTGGTTTTAATACTTAATAAGAAAAAAATTTTCTCATAATGATAAAAATTCTTAATTTTTTAAACAAAATATAAGTTATTAACAACTTTGATCTTAATACAACTCAGGATATTTTTTAAAATAAAAATGGCAGATAATCAGCCCGTTACTAGCGTTTTTTATTTTTTATTTGAACGGTAGGCGAAAATTGGTTTCTTCTCATTGAGTGAAAACTCAATTGTTAAAAAAATATTTATTCAAGTAAATTAATGTAGATATTTATAAATGTTAAAAGAAATAATGTAATTCTTTATTAACATTAAAAGTATTTTTTTGATAACTTAAATAAATACATTAAATAAAAAATTAATAATAAAAATGTGTTACACAGTTAAAAACAACTAATATGTTTTAAGATAAACATTTTTTTTTCCTCATTCTCGATTCAACGAACATTCAAGGTGTTAAGGTTTATTTTTTTTTTTATTGATTATTATTTAAAGAGTAAATTTTATTGGTAACATAGTTAATTAAGCAAATGTTGATACCTAATTAATGTTTTTTGATGATTTTTAAAATAAAAATACTTGCTCTTTAAATGTGATTTAGTGAATAGTCACTAATTTACTCTACTCTGTAAACATGAATAAGTGAAATAAAAATGAATAAGTGAATATTCACTAATTCTGAGTGCAAACCGAACCATTTATTTTAAAAAGTGGTTCGGTTTGCACTTAAAATTAGTGAATTATCACCAATTTCACTTATTCATGTTTACAGAGTAATTCAGTTTAAAATAATGCAACAGTACTCAAGTACTGATAGCACGTGGCCTAATACCCTAGCAGATTCGAATTACGGTAAATTACCGTGCTTGTATATCGCAATTTTGCCGTAAATTACCGTATAAGTCAAGAAGGAGAAAAAAAAAGGTTAAAGTACTTAACTCTCCTATACAAAAAAGTTTAAGAGCAGTTTAGATCATCAACAGTAACCATATTTGTTATCATGATCCTTTAATTAACTAAAGACTATATTTTGCATTGATAACTCGACATCAATAGCTCATATTAGTTTTCCTACATAAATTTAAGAGTTGCATACCAATACGAATAAAATTAATTCTTGTCAGTTTTTAAATTATGACCTTGCTATTTACATCTATATTATTTGTAAATAAATTAGAAAAATTATTTCATAAAAAATTTTAATTCTCTCAAGATCTAGAAAAATTTAAAAATATTTAGCTTTTACGTAAAGCGAGAGGTTCACGTACATCTGAATGATCTCAGTCCATTTATTACAACTTTTACTCTGGATTTATTTTCTTAATTCCGGTTAAATTTATTTAAAAAAAAAAAAATTGACTCACCAGTCGCTGAATTATCTTGTTATCGTCGATAATGACAGAATCATTGATATCTTCAAGGAATTCAAGTAAATTCATCATCATTCAATACGAGAGCATGAAACACTTGGTCGTTTATTTTTAATATTCACTATCATTGTTCATTATTAATTATTAAGTCACACTGATTAATTCCTACACTTTGTTTTATCAATAAAATAAAACTTTCTGATGTTAAATTTAGTCGACGTCTAATAATTGTTGGATTTTTTGAAAACGATAAATTTAAAAAATAACAGATTTTTAAAAATTGCAACTATAGTTTTTTAAATTTTTTACCCGGGCATTTTCTATTACACTAAAATTATAAATAATTTAAAAAGTAATATTTATAAAAAATGCACTTACTAATTTTTTAATTTTTTAAATGCGCGTTTTTTTTTTAAATTTAATTTTATTAATTATTTAAACATGAGTATGAATATGGCAGACATCAAACAAATTTTAAATTATAAATAAATAGAGTGAATAATTTAAAAAATAATATTTATAAAAAAATGCACTCATTAATTTTAAAATTTTTTAAATGCGCATTTTTTTTTAATTTTATTTTATTAATTATTTACTCTATTTATTAATAATTTTAAATTTGTCTGATGTCTGCTACATTCAAACTCATTTTTAAACTAGTTGTTAATAATTTTAAATTTGTTTGATGCCTGCGACATTTACTCATCAAAAGTTATAGAAATTGATGCGGGAATAAATTTAATTTTAAAAAATATTAAAATAAATTTATTACTTGATATAGAAAAAAAAAAATCAATAAATATTTAAAATTAATAGATATATATGATTTTAAAATAAGAAGGAATAAAAATAACTGAGATAAATTCTATTATTGTGGTGGAAAGAGTTGAAGTAGGAAACCGTTAGAGAAAAAAAAAAAAATTCCAAGAACTTTAGCCATTCATTTATTCCACGAATTTATCGATCGACTTTTCTTTACTTCATACAGTAGCTAAAATAAAAAAAAATTCACTTCACTAATGCACTGACACTTTTATTAAATAAGTCATTGGATTTAATTTAATTATTTTTCGACTTTTTAATTATTTTTCACTTTATTTTTACACTAAAATGGCGGAACTATTGTTCACTCCCCGTACTTTTTTTCACAACCACTGCATATTTAATATTTTGTCTTACTCTTCAACTAATTCACTGTAAATAAATTATCTCAGTTTATTAATTTATTTATATATTTTATATATAATGTCATTAAATTGTTATTGGATATTATTTTGAACGGAACTACCGCGTAGACACAAACAATGCCAGTGAAAATATACTACGGACTAAAGAATACGAATGAAGTTATCTAGGAAAGTGTTTAGTTTTTTTTTGACCAATTACGTATCAAACAGAACTTCTGATTGGTTTAAAATTTTTTAAATTACCTAATCAAATCAAGTCTTATTAAATTCGTAAATCAAATATCGGCCAATGAAATTTGAGGTTTTTAAAAAATTCAAATAGACTCTGGTGTCTTATGGGAAAATTAAAAATTTAACTGAAGCAGTCGTAGTCTAGGAGTCGAAGTGAACATTTCGGACTGATAATTTTTTAGTAATGACAATAGACCCAGTATCGTGATAAATAATATACTAAATTTAATTATTAAATAAATAGTAATTATTTAATGACAATTAAATAAGTGAATTTATTTTCGTAAATTAGTGATGCAAATAAAAGTGAAAAAAATAAAAGTGTTGATGGTGATGAGTGTCGGTGTTAGTACTAGTTCTCGTGAGTTTTTTAAAATATTTTATTTATTTATTTTTATTAATTTTTATTAAAGTGATCGGTTTGAATTTTTTAAATTATTTGATTAAATAATGCTTCATTAAATCCGTAAACAAAATGGCGGCCAGTGAAATTTGTAATTTTCATAAAATTAAAATAGACGCTAGTGTCTTATGGGAAAATTAAAAATTAAATTCAAATCAGTCGTAGTCTAGGGGCCGAAGTGAACATTTCGGACACTGATGATTTTCTCGTCATGATAATTGACTCTGTGTCGTGATAAATAATATATTAAATTCAATTATTGAATAAATAATGAATATCTGAAGACAATGAAGTGAGTGTTTATTTTAGTGAATTCGTGATACGAATAAAAGTAAAAAAATAAAAGTGTTGATGGTGATGAGTGCCGGTATTAGTGTTAGTTCTCGTGAGTTTATTTTTTTATTTTTATTAATGTACAGTCAATTGATCGGTTTAAATTTTTTAAATTACTTAATCAAATAATATCTAATTAAATCCGCAAACAAAATGGCGGCCAATGAAATTTGCAGATTTTTAAAAATTGAACTAGACTCTGGTGTCTTATGGGAAAATTAAAAATTCAGCTGGTCAGTCGTAGTCTAAGAGTCGAAGTGAACATTTCGGACTGATAATTTTCTAGTAATGATAATAGACCCAGTATCGTGATAAATAATATACTAAATTTAATTATTGAATAAATAGTAATTATTTAATGACAATTAGATAAGTGAATTCATTTTTGTAAATTAGTGATGCAAATAAAAGTGAAAAAAATGAAAGCGTTAGTGGTGATGAGTTCCAACGTTAGTGTTAATTCTCATGAGTTCTTTTTATATTTTTATTAGTGTTCATTAAATTGATTGGTTTAAAATTTTTTGAATTACCCACTCAAATAATGTCTTATTAAATCCGTAAACAAAATGTCGACCAATCAAATTTTAAATTTTTAAAAAACTGAAATAGACTCTGGTGTTTTATGGAAAAACATAAAATTTAGCTGAAGTTAGTTGTGGACTAGAAGTTAAAGTGAACATTTCGAACAGTGATAATTTTTTAGTCATCATAATAGACTTTTTATCGTGATAAATAATATACTAAATTTAATTATGTAGTAAATAGAGGTTATTTGAAGACAATTAAGTGAGTGAATCTATTTTAGTGAACTAGTGATACAAGTAAAAGTGAAAAAAATAAAAGTGTTGGTGGTGGTGAGTGCAGTGTCGGTGCAAATTCTCGGTATTCGTTTATTATTTTTTTTATTTTTTATTTCTGATAGTGTTTCATACGAATTAATAAGTGCAAGTGAGTGTAGTAAATGTTTTTAATTGTTGAATTTTTATTAAAGCGTGTAGAAATGTTTGATTAGTTTTTTTTACGTATCGAAAAAAACCCGGGAAATAGTCGCCATCTTTGAATTTAATAAATAGCCGTTTTTTTGATTTTCACAATTAATACTTATAAATAAAACAGTAATCATATTCAGAAGTCAGTAATTAAACGTAAAAATAAAATTATTATTTTTTTTTTCTATTAATTTTTTCAAAATTAAAGATGGCGGAAATTAAAAATTTATTTGCTGCCTTCATAACTGTAAAGATATTTATTCTGGGTACAATTTGAGAGCGTAAATAAATTATAATACATGAAGAATAATTAAAAATATGGTCTGTATAATTTTTACAATTCAATTTATTTATTATTTTTTATTTTATTATGACCTATGCTTTACATTAAAAAATTAAATTATAACGCCCGTGGAATTATGTGGTGGCTGTTTCTAGTGGCTTTATGAATATATAAATAAATAATAATTTATAATAAATATTTTTATTTTTACGTTTATCGAGCTAAACAATTGATAATATTTCTTTTAATTATAATCACTTGGTATTAAATAAAAAAAAATTATCTTATTTATTAAATTCAAAGTTTGGAAGTTTATTAACCCTTCAGAACCGTCGTGTAGAGAGATTCTCTCACACTTTCTTTAAAACTTTTTTTTCTTTCTAAATTGAAATGGAATGACCCCCTGAAATTTTTTTTAGCTTACTAAAATTTAATGCTCTAAATGATACTAAAAAAAACAAAATTTTTTAAACTTGAAAAATAAAGAAAAAAAATTATTTTTTCATTAACTGTGAGAGTTTCTCTCATCGCGCGAGTTAAGCCAGGCACAAAAAAAATTGCTGTTCGTATTACTTCGTTTCATTTCGGCTGTCTCCGTGGTATCTAGCCGCCATTTTAAATGTATATAGATATACAAATAAACAGTATTCTAAAAGTTGTTTACAATAAGTGTACCTATATACCAGTATTTTTATCAAAATGAAAAATGTAATAATTTCTAAATGATTATTTATAAAAAATAATTTATAAAGAATTATTATTTAATTTTTAGTATTCAAACAAATAATATTTTATGTTGTATTTTACTTGATATATAACCTAAAATTATTTAAATATTTTTTAAATTTCGCTCTTGGCGCTTGCGCAATAGACGTGAGATTTTCTCTCATCACGATAGCAATGACTGTGGTACGGGAGGCGTATGTTCTGAAGGGTTAAAAAATAAGTGAATAAGTTATCAGTGCCCTTTTTTATGGATTACTTGAAGAAACCAACGATTTAATCAACGCTGTTACCACGAAATACAGGCGACCGGTGAGTCAATTTTGAAAATAATTTACTAATTTTTGTTATTAAATATAATATTTTGAACTATGTAAAAAAATTACACTTGATCTCGTATTTTATCGAAAATTGAATCAAATTTTTAAAGATTTCAAATGATAATAAAAAGTTGTATTCGTACAAATACAACAAAAAGTCTAAATTATAAAATTAAATTACACATTTATATATTACACATTTAGACAACTCAAAAATCAGTATATGCATTTTTTTAAAAACTTTATTATTTAAATTATTTAATTTTTTGATATATAATTAAAAAATTGTCTTATGTCTGCTACATTAACACTCATAAATTTTCATGGGTGTGAATAATGTTTTTAATTATTAATAAAACCCCAATGAAAAACTTCAAAATTTGACTTGGAATAAATGTATACAGACCTCATAATCAAAAATTATAATTAATAAGTAACACACTTATTCAACAAGTGTGAAATAAAAAATGAGTCAATTAATAACAGCAGGTACTTTTTACATATTATTTTTTTTATTGCTCTTATCGATTACTCATTTCAATCAACAAAATTAATTCGTTAATATATATCTTCCATGTTAAAAGTTTTTATTCTTGACTATATATTTGACTTATTTTTTGTCAAAATATTGATAATCACATTCTTGTTCAACTCTCATCATTTTCGGCATTTCTATGTTGTAAAAATTGTAAGCTCTTTTAGCGATTAAAAATATATTTAAAGAGGGACATGGACTTCTTGTAAAGATGCCTGCACTAACTTGTCTGAAAGTTTTTAATAAATTATTTATTTATTATTTCAATTAGTAATGGCTCACATTTATGGATAAATAAATATAAAGTATGTCAAATTAAGCTTAAAATCAACTTACTGCTTGCCTTCGACGTCTTTACAAGAATAAACAATTGAATAATTTTCATAATCTGTTGCAAGGACATATGAGTCTGTTCTTATGGTACCGACTATTGGTACATATACTTCATTAATTACTTTATCTCCTTCGTTATACCCAATTGATGGCACTTTTGACTCATCAAAAGTCCTAGAAAATCAATTTATTAACGGACAATTCAAAAAATCATTATAAAAACGTGAGTTAGTCCACGTAGATTGTATAGATTTTCATTTATTAAGATAATTTAAATTACACTTTTGAAATTTCGGTTATAATGACGGTTGAATTCCCTCCGTCGTTGGGTTCACCCCAATAGAATTTCGAGTTTTTCCCAGTGTTCTTGAACTGATTGCTGCTTTGTGCGTAGTCATACCATATTCCGGCGTACTTATAAAATAATTTTCAAAAAATAGATTATTTAAAATTTAAAATGATAATTTTGTTTTTTTGTTTTTTTATTTACTTTTTCTAAATCTACGAATTCTACTTTTGGTGTTGGACAAAGATCAGCCACTTGGATGAAAGCTTCAACAAATAGAAAAATAATAATTAAGTTGAGAAACATTTTATGTTAATAGATTGAAAAAATTTTTAAATAATTTTTTTTACTTCTGACGACATGGTTATGAAGCACACTCTTTTTATTCTCATTTTCAAGTATTTGAATAAATATACAAATATTTAAATTTTTGAAATAAATAATATTTTATTTTTGATAAAAATTTTCTGTCAAAAAATTAAATTATTTCAAGGAGGATGAATACGATATTAAATTTTGTTTTCAACTTGAAAAAAAAAAAAAAAAAAAAAAAAAAAACAGGCAGGAGGAAATTATTTATAAATACATATGTTTTTTTACGCGTGAAAGGTATATTTTTGATCGCTATGCATGCACACATATTCTTTACTGTATAAACATGAGCGATAGAATAAATTATAATCAGTTTTAGTTTTTTAATTCTACACGGAAAGAAATTTCCTCTAAAAATTACCGTTAAATTCACTGTAATCGTGGGACATAATGCAGTGCTTTTATTAATTACCATTTTTAAAATAAAAATTAGGAAAAAATTCATTTACTTTGTGGTAAACTTCATAAAATATACTGAAAACCGAATAAAATTTACAGTAGACTACGGTAAAATTTGTTGAAAAAAGGTTAAAAATTATCTGACTTACCGACAAATGATTAGGTCGTGCCATTCGTCCCACGATTACAGTGAATTTAATAGTAATTTTTAAAGGAAATTTCTTTCCCTGTAACTATATCCAACATCATGATACCGTAATTATAGCAAATACATTTCAGTACCCGGGCGACTTTTCTTATATGAATAGTAACCGAAACCGGCTCATCTCTAATTTTAGAATTGTCTCTAACAGAGTAAAAATCTATACTTGGTTAGTTAGTTATTCTCAATTTTAGTAAGTACCAACTAAACCGATAAAATCCTTAAAGATTTGTCGAATAGTTTGAGAAAACCTCTGTCATTTGCTTCTTGCGATTGGGTGCTTGTATAAAACAAAGTACTTCTTCTCGTGTATGGGATTTAAAAATTTTAAAATTTTCTAATATTTGCGTATTGTGAACGTTTTACGATTGAGAAAAATCTTATTTGACGGTGAGTTCGAATCTAGTTATATCAGGTTTATATTGAAAAATTCGTAATATGCAATACGAAAGGTCAAATTTTATATTTTTCATTTAAAGGGAGACAAAAAAAATATGAATAAAATGTAATTTCGTTATTTTTTGTTTATTTTCTCCGTTAAATTCATTGTTTTATAATTTTATAGTAATGTGTTATATTTCAGAACGAAATATGTTTTTAAGGGCAATTTTCTCGATTCATTTTTACAAATGATACAATTTTGAGACCTCTTTTTTGGAATGCTTCTCTAACTTTTCTATCAATATCAATGCGTGGTTTTGCATATCGTGACTTGACCCAAGAGGTGACAGCACTGAAAAAAGTGATTAATTAGTTATTTAATTAGTAAATCTATCACGTATTTTTAAAGTATGAACTTACTGCGTAGATCCGCGATTTTGACAACGCCAAATAATTATATAGTTATCATAATCTGTCTCAAGAATATAACTATATATCTTTAAGCTTCCTAACATTGGTATATGGCCATCTGTAAATAGCGAATTGTCATTTAATGTTGCATCGGCAATAACCTTTAAGCTATCGTTGGTTCTAAATGACAAAATATCAATAAAATTTATATAAATTAACGTATGAAGTACATAGTGATTGAAACATTGAAATTTTTTAATTACTTTTTTGATATAGAAGTAAAAATAAGTTGTGACCCAACTGTGTCAGTATTATTCCAAAACATTTCCGAACATTTCTCCATAGGATCGTAAACATCACAGCTCTTTTTGTACTCAAACCATCTTCCACTTACCTGCAGAAATAAATTTCGCTATAGAAATATTATTCAATATAAAGAATTTCCGCTTAAAAAACGATACTTACTCGACAAACATCAACAGGCTCCACGTGTATTGAAGGACATTTTCCGGGTTCCCATGATTGAGTAAACACCCCAGCAATTAAGCACAAAATAATTAATATACATGACATTCTGCTCGTAATTATTTGATCAGTGTTGGTATGAGTGTCTTTTATACACTTTCTTTCCTTGTTGGTTGTTTACATTAAAAATTTAATGTTCTGCGAAGGAATTTTTATTCATTTATTATTATTTAATTTTATTAAGTAAAAAAAACACCTCGTGCGATAAAAAAGTATGTTATAATATTAAAGATAAAACTTGAGCTCAAAAACACCTGATGTGTTTTTCTGTTACATGAAAACACTTAATTGTAACTATAACTCTCACAATAAACTAAAATAGTATAGTAACCACGTTTTTATAAAAAAAGGCATTTCAATATAATCCTGAAATTGACAGACAATCAATGATTTTCGGAAGATTTTTTCAACCAATCAATTACGAAAAATAAAAATAAAATAGAAATATGCACTCGTAGAAAATTCTAAAAACTATAAGTGCAATTTTTTCAAATATTTTGTTTTCATAATTAATCGTTTTGAAAAAAAATCCAAAAATTATTAGATGTCAGCTAACTTTTCAATAAATAATCACGATATCTTTTTAAGTGAACTATTTATACTACGTCCCTTTATTTGTATGTGGTTCTGAAAACTGTCATGAATGTCATGATATATTTTTGAATAATGAACAAAAGGACATGGTTTTTTTTTTTATTTATTTTCGAGATAAGGTTCTCTATTAACATTAAATTTCTTCTTTTTTAAAAAAATGAATTCATTTAGAACAAAAATTTAGCATGAACATTTTTGGATTTTCTAAATTCGATTAATATACAAAATTATTCAAAAAAACCTTTTTTAAATAAATACCAAGTACTCGTTTAATCTTTAATGTAATTATTTTAAAAATAAAAAATTTTCAAATTGCACAGTTGAATTCGTATGAATTGAATTAAATTAGTAGAAGAAAATATATCAATAGGGCATAACTTTATTGTTATTTTTTTATTTCCATCAATAAATTCACAGATTTGTACACTTAACAATAAAATGATCTTAATCAGACAGATAACAAAATCTTTCTGGGCAATTATCTTGATTAATAGTGGTCATTGATAGAATGGGAAGACCTCTCTTCAAAAATGCTCTTCTGACTATACGATTGATATCGAATTTCGGGAATCTGTCTCGTGTCTTAACCCAAGCGAAAGTAGTGCTGGAAAATTTATGAATTAGAAAATAGACAGAAGTAAAAATGAAATTTTACTTTATCGTTTTAATTTATTCACTTACTATTGAGATCCTTGATATTCACAGCCCCACATTATTGCATAGTTGTCATAATCTGTCTCAAGTATGAAGTGCTTTTTTTTTATAGGTCCCAAAATTGGTAAATGCACAGTTACATACATCGCGTTATTTTCCATAACTATTTCCGATGCAACTGTTGAGTTATCGTTGATTCTAAATCATAAAATATTAATTAAATAAATTCAACAGAACGCATTTAAATTTTAAACAATATATAGAAATTTTTAAATTACAGCGAGGACATATCAGTAAAGACGACTTTTGATACACCATTTTCAACTTTACTCCAATACGATTTCGCACAGCTCTCTATATAATCCCAATTATTGCTACTACGCTGATACTCCCACCATTCTCCAACCAACTAAAGATATAAATTTCATCGTAAAAAGTTTGCTTAAAATATATTATAATCATAGTAAACAATTTTAGATAAAAAACAAACTCACTCTATTTGGATCAACTGGCTCGACAGGTATACGAGGGCATTGCACAGCGTTAAATGATTGAGTAAAAGCCCCAGCAATCAAGCTTCCAATAATTAAAAGACGTAACATCTTGTTTGTTAGTATTTTTGAAATATTCTCCGACGACCAATTCTGATCAACTACTCAAACGGATTTATATTCGTGCTTTTTATAGGCATATCCCTTGTTAGCCAGACGTGCTAAGGATGTATTAACGTGAAAATTTTCCCGCTCACTTGCCAAAATATTTCTTTTTTCATTTAATAACACTACCACGTCAGAAAATATGAGTATGTAATAATATTTAAATATAAATATTTGTTTTTATATCGTTAAAAATATTTTTTTTTAAAGAATGGTGGGGTTATATGACTTTTAATTTTAAAAATCGTATACGTTGAATGGTATTTTCTAAATTTGAAATTTGAAAATTTTTAATAAGTCAAAATTCATTATTTGAGACATTTTATTATTAGAAAAAAAAGAAAAACAGTTTTGAATTTGAGTAAAAATATACACTGTAAAAAAATCGGGAGTGTATTCGGAGTGATTACAGATTTTATTTAAATCCTTATTCATTCCGTGACTCGTAGTTTTTAAAAAAAATTACTCCGCATACGGAGTAACTAGGGAGTTTGTCTTTTTAGCGGAGTGATTCCGGATCGATGCGGATTTTTTTTCAATCTGCATCCCATCTAAAGTTTTCTTGTTAAATGAAATCCTTTCTGGAGAGAATTTTACTCCGAGAGTATTTAATTAAATAGTTATCCACTCCGCAATCATTCAGCGTTTACTCCGGATTTAATCTGCATTCGGTCAGAAAATTTTTCACAGTGTATTTTTATATATTTTACCGTATAAATGAGTTTTCTAGAGAGATTGAAGTAAATAAAGGATTTTTATTTTCTAACTGACACTAATTGAGTGATAAAAGTTCAAAATAATAATTAAATCAAATTAAAGAAGATAAGAAAAATTAATGAAAAAATTTAAACTCGTATTCAGACGAAATCCTTTACGTTTTTTATTGAGTACAATTAATACAATAAATAATTACTAATCTAGATTTGATTTACATTTTGGTTAAATTAAAAATTTCCTAATACTGTTAGCAATTATAGTGATCGACTCTTGACATTGACGGCATTTCAATGCAATGCGTACCAAATACCCTTTTAGCTATTTTTTCAATATTTACTTTGGGATTTACTTCTCTTGTGAGGATCCAAGAATTTCTAATGCTAATAAATATAAATAAAAGATTAATAATAAAAGACTCAATATTTCCGTGAAAATATCTAACACAATTTAGTTATATTTTGCTATAAAAAAAATCATCAATCTACTCACTGTCCGGTTCCTCTATTTTCGCAACTCCAAACAATTGAATAGTTTTCGTTGTCTGTTTCAAGAATATAATATTCTCTAGACGATGCACCTAAAACAGCTAAATAATTCGTGACACCAATTTTACTATTACCGATGAGCGACATTTTTGAAAATGTAGTTGATTTTGAATCATTACTAGTCCTAAAATATTCAATTTTTTTTATTAAAAATTTTTAAGGACTTGGTATTAAACAGTTGTCAATATTGAAAAATTTTAATTAATTTTAAATAGATTTAAATCCTATAATAAAATTTAGATGAAATGTATGTGGGCCAAACTATTCGTAACGTGATTGGTCGACAACAAAAAATATATGCAAACAACGCGAAAATATACATTAAAATAAATACATGAAAAACGACACGCACGCGCTCGCACGCTAAATACGTACGCTTGTTAGTATAAAATTTCAAAAATCGGTAAAACCTATTCAGTAGTAACTACTTATTAATGGTCGGTAATTATAATTGGCTAAAAATAGCGGTTATCTGCTTCATCGGCCGGGGAATCGAAACCAATAATTAGTCACTTTTAATCTAAACACGAGTTTAAATTAAGTCAAATATACAATATTTCACTCGCAATAAATTTTTTTCATGCCTGTTTAACTTGTGACCTTTGTTAAGTTGATACGCGAAAATCCTGATTGATTATCACGAGGTTCCTTGATATTATTCGTTAATAAAAATAAACTATCATGGATTTTTACGATTAAATATGGATTTATATGGATCTTAGAAAAAATGGGTTTTGAAAAAAATAAAAAGATTATTACAATGATGAAATGCCTGAAAAAGTGATAGTCCACTGCTTTCGAATTCTCCTCCATGTCAATGAAGTACATTTATCTGCTTTGGTCCAAATATTAGAGCTTCTTTTGTATTCATACCACTGTCCTTGGTACTAAAAGGATGTATAATTTTTAATAGTGGCTAACAAAAACGATATCTTTTATAATATCATTAAAATACTAACTTTACTTAGGTCCAATTGTCTATCCAACGTTATATTTGGACAGTGACCTGGACTTATTGACTCAGTGAAAGCGCCGTCAGTCAAACAAATAATAATCAATATAAACAACATTTTCTTAAATTTATAATACTTTTGACCTAAAAAAAGTTGTTCACTTAACAAGGAATACCTCTTAATAACTGAAGACGATTGTCTTTGTTATCAATACTTTTTGTTCGGTTGTCAATAAAATTTTATCTTCATTCAAAATTTTTAAATCAATAACGACGTTAAATTGATATTTTCATAATTCGTCATAATGTAAATATGTGTATGCAAATTAAATATTCTTTTATGCAGCAAAAAATCGATGAATAAAAAAGTATGAAACTTCTTCAGTTAAAAATGAAACATAAATTATTTTTAAAAAATAGAATAAAGTATTTAATTATTTATTAATCTTTCAAAGAAATATCATGAGGTTTAGAAATAAAAAAATCTGTAATTGGTACTTTTGTACTCAAAATGAAATCTCATATCTTAAAAATTGAAATTGATTACATAATTTATTTAATTCAATGAATTGGAAATTAGATTCAAATTGCCCATAAATATTATAGAAAAAAATTTTAACAGCTTGAGCTGATCCTAAAAGATTTAATTGTCCATAAAAACAAAAAGAAAATAACTATTTGAGTTTATAAATCATATATGTAACTTCTTTTTTATTGATCAATTAATTAGTACATAATAAATAAATTAATAGTAGGGACAGTTATCATGATCGACCTTAGCCATAGATTCAGCTTCAAGACCATATTCTTGAATTACTCTTTTTGCTATCCGATCAATATCCATACAAGGTTCAGGTTCTCTTGTCATATACCAATAATATGAAACACTGGAAAAAATAATTTTGATAGTTATGTCAAAAATTTTTTGTAAAAAAAAATCAGTCCACAATTTATTTAATTAATTAGACGTACTGTCGAGATCCTTGTTTAGCGCAACTCCAAACGATACTATAATTATCGTAGTCCGTTTCAAGAATTACGTAGCTTCCTTTTACCACACCCACAACGGGAACGAAATGAGTCATAGTCAAATTTCGAGGATTTTCGTACGTAAGTTTGGCGACAGTTCTTACATCCCCATTATCACTAAATTGTTAAATGAAAAAGAAACAAATGGTCATCTCAAAAAAAAAAAAAAAAAAATAGAATTGATGTAATTAATAAAATATTCATTTACATTGTCGAAATACCAGAACAAATAACAGTCAACACCCGAGGTCCAAGTCTCTCCCATTGAGCTGTAGTACATTTGTCAGCACCGCCCCAATTATTTAAACTTCTCTTATGTTCGAACCAATTCCCCGCATACTATAATAAATTATTCAGTAATTTATTTATTGTTTTTGAATATATTGTTTTTCGTTTATAATTACTCTATCTAAATTCCAGAATCTTTGTTTTATAATTGGACACTTGTCAGATTCCGAAGCTAACCCAATTGCTCCAGCAATAAAAGATAAAATTATCAATTCACGCAACATATTCCTCTTAAATTATTCAATTTCTTTGAAAGTAAGTCAGTGATTTTATGAAGCAAATGTCGGTCAAGCAAAAAAATAATTTCTGAAGTTATTAATAATTTTTTGGCGTTTATAAAAGCGCACGTTGCTGATCACAAGATATGAAGAAATATCAAAATATTTATATAAAAATCTTTATATTATCAATGTCTGTTTTGATGAAAAAGTATTAGTTGTTTTCAATATTTTTCACTTAAATATTATTTTTTAATCAATATTAAGCATTAACACACCAACTGAAAAATTATTCGAATATTTTCATTTAAAATTATCAATTGCGCCAGGATCAAATTGAGCATCATTTTTTTTTTTTTTTTACTTTAAAGAATTGCGAAATTGAAGGATTTATAATTCGCACTTTTCAGCTTAAATCAATTATTGGATTTTTTTTTTTATTAAAATTGAATTAATTATCTTTGATCAGTATCAACTACCATTTTTACTTATTCAGCTGGTTTGTATTTTTAAATACTCCAATAAATCCAAAATAAATTATACAGAAGTAAATTAGACTAAATTGGGACGCTCAAGAAAAATTAATTTTTTAAAATTATGATAACGTGTTTATATTTAAAAAAAAGTATTTACAGATTCAATGTTTTTACGAAAAGTATAACATTTAAATAAATACAGATATAAGTGTACAATATTAAAATATTGATTAAAAAATAATTAAAATAATATTTGATTGCTACAGGAGTAAAGTAAAAAATTATTTTTTTAATAATGCAAAATTTATTTCTAATAAAATATTCTAGTACACAATAGAAGCAAATATTTTTTCTATAATTTTGGTGATTAAATCATGCAGCATTCCTTCACAATCATGAGATTGTCATAAAAGTGCGACGGTCATTTTTTTTTCAATGATTTAAATTTATGGGCAATTCGAATGGTCAACTTTTCTCATCGGCAGAGAGATAACTCCTGCTTTTTTTAATGTTTCTTCAATTTTTGAATCGTCTGGTTCAACGGTGAGATTTCTTATGTGTACCGATAAGTAAGAGTAGCTAAAAATAAATTATCAATAAATTAGTTTGTCAAAATAAATTAATTAACTCGATTAAAAATTATTAACTTACCGCACAAGTTTGTAGTTTGAGCAGCTCCAGAGGATAGAAAAACTGTCGTAATCGGTATCGAGAACCCTGTACTCTACTTCAATGTTACGGCCCATAGATATGTTATACTTTACATTTACTTTTTCATCATCTATCGTAACGTAACCAATAATTCCTGATTCCAAATTAGTACTGAAGTATTAAAATATTAAATAAACTTAAAACAAATAAATTTCATAGGTTCAAAATGAATTATAAAATAATTGAAGCATTACATTTTTGAAATACTACGATGTACAACTGTTACTTTAGTGTCTGAATGTTTAGTCCAAGTAGACGAAGAACATGTGCCACCCAAATAATTACTTCTTTCCCATTCGTACCACTTTCCAAAATACTAATTGACAATTTATTTTATTAATTTTAATCAATTGTATGCAATAATATTTTTTTGTTTAATTTTATATCGTAAATAATTATAAAAATATATAACTTACTTTATCAATTTCGATAGTTTTCGAAGCTTTAACTATAGGACATGGACCAATTCCGATGCTTTGACCGTAAGCTGCAGTAACAAGGCAGCAAATAATTGTTAGGGCATACATATTTTGATTTGTCTATCTCGTTGGCTATTCTTGAGGTATAAATTTGTCAAAGCTGTGCAGCAATTTGATAATCTATCGCTTATATTCTTTGTGTTAAATTTAGGTAACGCTATCTTAGACTCTATTCGTCAAAAATTAATCAAGTTGAAAAAGTTTTTATGACTGAGTATTAATTAACAATGAAAGTAAAAATTCCACTAATAAAACTTTTTTATCAATTGATAACTTAAATATGTTTTTTTTATCATGATAGATATCGATATGAAATTCGTTTATTTTTTCAATCAACTTTTGTTCGGTTTTTAAAAATAACAACATGATATCATTTAGGTCATTCACATACCCGGTGGGTTAAAAACAAGTCGTTAAAATTTATCAGCTATTACTTTTAAATCTTAACGTGCAACCTATTTTTTTAAAAAAGTAAAAATTCATACTGTATTTTATTTACACCGATAATTTATAGATAATTACCGATATTACTTTTTTATTTCGAATAGCATGACAACTAATAATAAAAGTCCTGGATAATTTTCTCAAACAATTTTTTAGTCATCGACAAATAATTCATATTTTCATTCTATAAAAATTTTTAACGTCGCTTTTTAAAATTCTTTTTATTCTTTGTTAAAAACCTAAGCATATGTAGAATAACTGTTATAATTATAAATAGCAGTAATTATTAAATTTTTTACAACGTATTTCGAAAAAACAATTATCCATTATTAACTTTTATCGTTCTATCGTAATTAGTTGTTACACATTTACCCATTAATCAAAAAAATATTGGAATGTTTATTTTTTACTTTTGCAAAAATCATAGATATTAAAAAAATTTTTATTTAAAAAATTCATTATTAAAATAATGTATTTTTTTTCAATAAAAAATTTGAATACTTGAACAATTACTTGACATGAAAAAAAGTAAAATTTAATTATTGTATATAGTGTGTAACAACAAAAGAGTTGATTGCGTGACTCGACAATTTACAAGTTTTGTTATCTTATAGATTCGATAAATTTAAAATATAAAATGAAGAACGAGTCTATTGTTAATACTATTATTGATATAGATATATAAATATATATATATAGATATTTATAGTTATAGACATATAGATATCTATGACGTATTGCATATTGTCATTCGTTGTAACAATATAAGTAATTGAACCGGAAACGGATCTACGAAATTAAAGATTAATAAAAAAAATACGTTGTTATAAATTTTAAAATAAGTAAATTAAAAAAATAAAATATATGCATCGTGGTAGTAAAATTAACTTAATAATTGTGATTTATTACAATGCGGTTCAATCAGGATCTTTTTTTTAAATTACATTTTTAAAAGAAAATACATTATTATTTATTCTTGAATAGAAACAATTATGGACAGTTTTCTTGATCAGTTTTGGTCATAAAAATATACTCGATTTTATTATCATCAAAAAGACTTGTAGCTTTCTTCAAAACAGATTGTGAGGGTTGTTGATCTCTGGTTAAAACCCAAGCATAGGATATACTAAAAAAGTAAATAAATTGTGATAAATATTTATCGTTATTAAGTTATAATTTGGGATCATACTGGGTAAATTTTTACTTACTGAGACACTATATAATTAGTACAGCTCCATACTGCAGCATAACTTGTATAATCTGTATCGAGAATCCAATAAGTTCCCTCTACTTCACCTACCACTGGCATTGGAAAGGTAACTTTCAATTTACCACAAGTCGTATTTTTACATGCTTCATCATCCACTCTTGCTGTACCAACTATCGATGATTCCGAGCCAGTTCTGAAAAGTTGAATATATTTTTTTAAGTATTTAAATTAAACACAACGAATGATATTCATTTTAGAAACAATAAATTTTATTTACAACGTACATTGATGAAATTTGTCGGTTAACAACTTTTAATGTACCATCATCATTGGCACTGTAATTAGCTGTAACACATTTCCCACCAAATTCAAAAAGCATGGGAAAACTTCGCTCATTTTCATACCAAAGTCCTGTATACTGAAAAAAAAGTTATAGAATTACAGAAAATAAAATTTCGAAATGAATAAAAAATTTCTACACTGGTAGAAGAATTTCTTAGCATTTAAGAAGATTTCTTACTATTTAAGAAATGATTTCTTAACTATTAAGAAACCACTTCTTAAATACTAAGAAATCTTTTTAAATGTTAAAAAATCCTTCTATCAGTGTAGAAATAATGTTTTTACGAAAAAATAAAATTCTCCGCCTGAAATTCTTTAAAATGTTTTCAAAAACATATTATTCAATACTTTTTATCATCTAGTTACAGTAAAAAAAAAACTTACGCTTTCAATATCCAAATTTTCAACCGTATTCACTTTAGGACAAGGTCCTATATTAAATGATTGAGCTAAAGCTCCAGTAAATGACATAAAAACGAACGTAATTACAAGTAAAGTCTTCATTTTAAATGGTAATAACAAAAAAAGTATTGTACAGCGACTATAAAAATGAAGAGCACCAATTTGCTATGAATACGCTTGTAGAACTGATGGCATAGCTCGACAAACCGCGCATTTTTGTTATCTCGTAGATTCATTTCAAGGTAAATACTACACGGCATATATAAGTATATTACTATACAATAGCTACAATGTATTTCTCGTTATGGTAATGTTTGTTATCGAACTGAGCGCGTGTAGCGAAAACTCAATAAGATTCTAGGAAGTTCTTTATAATTTTTTTAGCTTTTATCGAAGCTTATTATTAACTTACATGCATGACACTTTAAATAATTATAACAAATGAGTCGATTAAATATGCTTAGTAATATTTATTCATGAATCAACAATTATTTATTCAAGTGTAACATTCAGCTCTTAGCTATCAACAAAAAAAAAAATTAATAAATAAAATAAAATGAAATAACGGCAGTTAAATTTTTCCTTCTGTTATTGAGGACAATTTTGTTGATCGATAGACAATAATCTATACTTCGACACACCATTTTCGCGTAAAACTTTTCGGCCGTGTAAAATATATTTCTTATCGAGGTGCCGAGTCCTTGACAACAGCCAAGCATTTTTGTGCCTATTGAAAAAAGTTCAATTATTTATTCATACATTTTTTATAGATACTATAGAGCCATGAGTCACTTGTGACTTATCACAATTATTACAAAACAAAAAAACATAAATAAATAAATAAGTAAATAATAATAATTACGTCAACTGTCTGTTACTGCGACATTCAACAGCAACTGCATAATTAGAATAATCTGTATCAATAATTATACTATTTACAGTTTTTATGTCAGCAAGCGAAGGAAGTTTAATTTCCATCTTTGCGGGATTATCGGTATCTACAAAACCGTTTCCCTCCCAATGTTGCATCGCTCCTGTCCTGATAATTATTAATTTCATTTTTTAGTATTAATTGTAAATATTAGTGAGTGATTAACATACAAAAAATTAACAGTTTGCCCTTGGATTATTAGCGTCGTATAATTTTCATTGAATGTATAATTGAAACTAGTACACATTTCCGCAAATTGACTTGGATTTGCTGTACGCTCTATTTCATACCATTTACCTGCAAACTAATTATATTTATTTATTAATTTGTCCTTTATAAGAGTACACTTCAAAAATTCGGGAGTCAATTCTGAGGGATTATGGATTTTATTTAAATCCTTATTCACTCCGCGTTCACTTGGCGAATTTTTCGCAGTGTAGTAATTAATTAAATTAAACATTACATTTTTTATTTTAAAATCTCCCATTGGTTTTGTAGAGGTACAGCCACTGATATCTAATAATTGAGCTAATGAATTGGTACATAATGAAAAAATAATGATAAATAACATTTTATTTATTTTTTGTACGATTTAAAAATAATGAATGAAAAATTTAAACTGAACGAAATTTTAAGAATTTTCTTTCTTTATACTAAAATATTAAAATATTTAAATATTTAAAAATTCATATGTAGATAACTACCGACAGGTTTCAATCAAACAACTGGTTAACCTTATCACTCGATAATGTATCGCATTGATTATTTATTTAAAATCAACTTTTACACTACCGTTTCACCGTACATTTGTTAATGTAAATATGATTATATTTAAATTCTTATTTAGAGCAATTTTGTTCGACGAGTAACAAATTCCCTATTGGCAGATGATTAGCAGCTTCGACTTTTAAACGTTGTTCCAATGTTTTGAGGCCTAGAGTTCTTTCACGTGAAAAGAGCCATAGATAAATTAAACTGGAAGGAAATCAATCGATTAGTGGATGAGTGAAAATGGTATTTGATTTTTGTTTTTATAGAATAAATAAAATTACTGGGTAGATTCGACTTCTTGACACATGTAAAAAATTGAATAACTCGTGTAATCTGTATCGAGGATTGTTGCTACCGAATTACGTGGGTCTGCATATTTTGATAATTTTATTCGGTACTGTGGTACTGATTTTCCTTTTATTGGATATGCCACTGCTGACCAATCTGATATTGATCCTGAACTATAATTTATAAAAAAAATATATTATGTTATATTTATATTTTTATGTTATTTAAAAAATCGGGAGTAGATCGGAGTGATTACAGATTTCATTTAAGTCTGAATTCACTCGTAGTTTCGGAGTTTTTTAAAAAAATTACCACGCATACACAGAAAAAAAAGTTATCTTGAGTCAAGAAAATATTTTTGAAGACCACCGTTTTCGGGAACCAAGTCAAGATTTTCTTGAGCTAAGTGAATTTATCTTGGTCAGATAAAATTACTACTTTATCTGAGAAAGTTTAGGTCTCCAAAAAAATTTTCTTGAATTAAGAATATTTACCTTCAACCAAGAATTTTTTTTTTTCTGTGTACGGAGTTAGTAAGGAGTTTGTCTTTTATTGGAGTGATCTGGATTTTATTTCAAACCGCATTCACTCCGATTTGGAGTTTTTATATTAAAATACTTCCCTCCGAATTTAATCCTTGTTCACTCCGAAAATTTTTTACTGTGTATTTCTAGAGTCGACATTTTTATTTTGGAACTTATTTTGGACTAGAAAATTATGTTGCGATTTAAAAAGTTTGAGTTCATTTTACTGAGAACTTAAAGCTCTAAAAATTCTCGTAACTCTTTAAAACATTTAAATTTCGCAAAACTTTTTTCAAACTTTTCACCAAATTGATTCAAATAAACGATTAAAAAAATAAAGAAAATAAGCCCCAGTTATCCATACTTACAGCGAATTCATAGAACGTGCTGCTAATTTTAATCTATTATTTGATTCCACTGTCACATTGAGACAAGTACACTTATGATTAAGCTCATAGAAATTATCATAGCGTTTAATTTCGTACCAAACTCCTGAAAGCTAATAGTAAATAGTGATAATTTAATTTGTTATTTTTGTTGAAAATAATTTTTCGGTTATTTAAAATAATCTTACGTTTTTTGGTTGAAAATTTTCTACTGGCTTGACGTATGGACATGATCCAGGTCGCGAAATTTGAGCTAAAGTGCCAGCAGCAAAAGTCAACAAGTAAAAAAATACAAACATTTTTAAAAATTTTATTAAATAAATATTTTTAACTTGAGACGAAGCAAAAATACTATGAGGATCTAAAATCATAAATTCGGTTTTTATACTTTTTAACACAGAGCTTATCGTTTAAATATTAATTATTAATACAATTACTACTTTAAATACGAGATAGTATTGATTGACGACAGACAGACAGAATGCATTGCAATAGATATTTTTTTACATACTTATCAATTTTTTCCAGCAAACATAAAATTTTAAATTAAATAATAAACGATTTTTAGATAAAATAATTTATTTTTTTATAAATATATGACAATAAATAAGTTAATAATAAATAATAAATACAAATTGAAATTTAATTTCACTAATAAATCAAAATAATAAATAATTTTAATTCGAAATAATTGGACAATTTTTTTGGTCGGTACGTGAAAAGTATGCGCGGCTTATTTGATTTTTATCCAAAACTTTGTACGCTTGTTCAAGAACCGGAACTGGTGGTTGTCTTTTTCGTGTTAAAATCCAAGCACTCCGCATACTAAAAACAAAAGAATTCATTAATTTTATTTAAATTAAAAAAATTTCTTTTTTTTTCACAATCAGTTTTTTACCTAAAAATACCGATGTTACTGCAACTCCATAGCACGGCATAGCTGTCATAATCAGTTCCCAAAACCCAATGGGGCATAGGGTATTGAATCGGTAACGATGGATATGATACCGTAAATTTTGGATCGTCAGCTCTTTCAATTGGTCTTGCGCGTCCTTCGATTGTCGATTCTACACCCGTTCTATAAAAAAAAAAAAAAAAGAATAGTAATTCATCAATTAATTAATCACTCAAATTGATAGTAATATTGCTTGTCTATCAAAAAATATAATTAACTTTAAAAATTATAAAAAAAAAAACGTACAGTGACGATATTTGTGAACTGACAAGTTTTAATGATCCATTATCTTCTTTGCTATAATTAAAAGTACCGCATTTTGCCCCAAAATCAAGTATAGAAAAATAACGTTCAGCTTCATACCACTTTCCTAAATACTGCAAAGTAAAATCATAAATATTAATAATAAAAATTTTAAATTAAATTAAAATTAAAAATAATTAACATACCTCTGTAACATTGAGTTTATCAATAGTATTAACATCCGGGCAGACTCCAAATGTCGGCAATAAGCCTTCGATACTACCCATCATCAGACACAAGATCAAAAAAATCCAAAACATTATTAAGCTTTTGTAATTTCTACAATCAACTATACGGTAATTAAATAGAATTAATTAGTTGCAATTAACAATACAAGTTCATACCAATTTAGTATACAATAATAAAAATTGAATAAACGAATGAGTAATTAAATTATTTAAATTAAAAGGCAATGACCTGTCGCGTACTTTGATGATTTCCGCGTGACTCAATGAGCCTTGACCGATAATTCGTGGATCGAGCGCAATGTCTTGATGGCTGATTTTTAAGCAGACGTTAGTTAATATTTAGAAGTTAATTTAATTTCTCAACAACTCTTACGTACTTCTCTGGTGAACTTGTATCTTTAACTGGCCTTGGAGACCAACGACCAACAAATACTCTCGGCTCCGTTGGTAAATGGTTTATCAGGGAGTAGGTCAGTAACGGTAATGTCGACAGGGTTCAATAAACACCGACAGACGTACCGCAAATTTTAAATCTTACCATCAACTATAACGTTTATTTTTATTTTTTTCCCATTACTCTGACAATCTAATAAGACTTTGTTCAGTTATTTATGATTTTATGATGAGCAATCTTTTTTATTTTTCATACGTCATCCGTCATTGGTAATTACCATTAATGATTAAATATGTTATTGAATTTTAATATACATTCAATAATCCTGCACTCCTTCTCTAATACGTGTATGCAATAATAATAAATAATAAGTTTTAATTTTTATTTATGAATACGGAAGAGTAGGTTTATTGCAAATCTTGTGGTAATTTTCATTGCCGCGATGATTGCAACTCACGGTTATTTAAACTTTCTGTTTTTGTTTATTAAAGTCTTAATAATAAATCTTATTTATTACTTTAAGCAGTTAGTAGAATCAAAACGAAAAAATAAATAAATATTTACGTAACTCTTGAATTAATAAGTATCAATAATTATTTATATTTGAATTTTTGAAAACTCCATAAAATATTTTCAATATTCGAAAAATCTAAATAAATAAATAGAACTATTAGTTTAAAAAATGAATTAAGAAAATCGTGGACTCAAAAAACAATAATCATAATTTAAATAAATATTTTTCATGTAACAATTTATTCACACTTTTTTTTGTACATTTTTTAACATATATTTTTTAAACATTTTTATTTTTTATTTTTTATATACTTTTTTTTTTTTTTTTTTTTTTACATCATTCAGTCTACACAAACTAAATACGTAATCTGGGAAAGTAACATTGAACTTGACAACCGAAGACTGGTTTTATAATCTCATACCGCTATTGGAACAGTTAATCAATTATTTAATATTACTTATCTTTAAAACTTTTTTTTGTGCATTAATTTTATTAATATCAATCAAACTTTGTTTTCATTTTTTTGCTCTTCTTTTGGTGCATCCACAGTTTGTGTTTTGCTGTGATCATGTTCTTCTTGCTTGGAACCAAGTGTATCAGCAACAACGGGTTCCACTTTCGGAATTTCAACAGCAACTGCGTCAGCTTTATCCGTTTTCTTCACTTCTTCTTTCTCAATTATTTTTTCTTCTTTCTCTGGTTGTTCCTCCTTTTTATCAGCACTTTTTTTGTAAATAACTTCTGGAACTGTTACCGGTGTCATTTTTTCATCAGCATCAATTTTTACATCCTTAACAATCGTCTCTTTTTCTTCTTCTTTTTCCTCTTCTTCTGGCTTAACCTCAGTTTTTACTGCATTGACAGTGGATTCTATTTTGTTGGCAGGTTTTTCATCAACTTTTTCAACGTCTTTAATACGATTAATGTGTGTTTCGTCGGGTATAATAGCTGATCTCAATTGTTGGGGAGCTTCAACGGGAATATCAACTTGTTGCATTTCTTGATCTGGTTTTTCAGCTGGTTTTTCAACTGGTTTATCCAATTTATCCAAGTAGGCACAATCTTCTTGGTCCGTTTTCACGAAAAATGTCTTTGATATTTTATATTTGTCCAAGACCCCATAAGCCTGTTAAATTTATTAACAAACATTTTAATTATCAGCGGAAAAAATATCAAAATAAATAAATTATTATCATTAGTAAGTTTTAATACCATTTGTAAAACTTCACCAGAAGGAATACGTTCTCGCGTCATAATCCAGGCATTTTGTGTATGGAATGGGCCAATACCATTGCAGTTCCACAAAACCGCATAATTTTTGTAATCAGTATCCAAAACTGCATAAGATGTTTCTGGTGTTAGTGGAACAGTCGTATATTTAATATGTAATTTTCCTTCTTCGGCTTTTGAAGCTGCTGGTTTTATTTCACCCTCTAAAACTCGTTTTATTCCAGTACTAAAATTTCATAACAAACATAAAAATATATTAATTTGCTTTTTACTGCCAACTATAAAAAAGACTATTATGATAAAGATAATTATTAATTAATGAAGCTGTTGAAAAACTAATAAATCATTTAAAATAGTGATTAACGCTGATTTTTAATGATTTAAATAATAAATTAAGCAATTACTTACAATCTGTTGGTAACTTCATTGCTCACACGCAATTTATTATCATGACCGCGTGAGTAATTAGCCATCACGCAACGTGATACTACCTCCGAGAGTTGAAAATATCTTTCGGCTTCATGCCACATTCCCAGGAACTATAGTAAAAATTATTATCTTTATTATAATTTTCATTATTAATTTAAGCGACTAAAATATAATCAGTTAGTGAAATCTGATAAAAATAAAATACATAAATACTTAATTAAATAATTTATAGCAGTAATGATAAAAATTTTAATTTGCATTATATTATTTAGTGACCCATACGAAAAAAATATATATGCGGGAAAATTTCATATATGAGACATATATGAGGCATATATATTTTTTTCGTACGGGGAGTTATAATTTAAATTGAATATTTAATTAAAATAATAATAATAAATACCTTTGAAATATCAAAATTAGCCATAGGTACGTAATCAGGACACCATCCTAAACTAGGCACCTGAGCCCTGACAATAGTCAGGGCATACGTAACAAGAAGTATCTTCTTCAGCATATTTTGTTGATCTGGTGTAAGGATGCTCAATCCCCGTGGCTTTTATATATTATCCGCAAAAGGCAGGGTGCGTTGACCGGACACTTTATTCCCCCATACCTTCTTCTCGTCCTTTCTATACATATACTTACATTATATATATACTATATATACATACTATCTAACTACCACGTTGGTCCTCAGGTTTAGTAAAGTCCCATCGTCATTACCGCAGTCTTAGGTTACGGTACCGGTCTTGGAGTCAATCGGCCAGCAAATCCTCAGATGCACTACACGTCTGTCTTCTTGGTAATCAGACAGTAAACAATCAGAGCCATTGAAGGAATCTAAAAGCCTGCAACAGCATCTTGATCATGAGATCGTCTGAAAGGCTGCATTGTTTTAAAAGCCTCGATAAGTATAAGAGTATGACGTGAATAGATAATTCTTCTAACAAGCATTTACACTTATTCAAATTATCCCCAAAGACTACACGTGCCCTTTTAATGGCTTTTATTGAGCAATAGTCCAATGACCTCCGCAAGTATAATAAACGCAACATCTCAACATCTCTACCGGTTATTGGAGATAATTATCATAACCCCAAGGACACGGCGCGTTATTCATCTATCGAATTAACGGATTTTTTTTAATGCTCATTTGGTACTTTCTTTCTGCCTTCATCCATCCCGGAGAAAAAATTAGAAAATTGATGATTAGCAGGTACTCTGCAACAGCAGAGGATGGAATTTTTTGTAGACTATCGAGATTATATGGGTTTCAATGTGTTGTTTGTTTACCTTGAATATACTTTTACTTATTTTTTCATTTAAGAGGTGAAGTTCGCGTGTTGAGAAGAAGGAACGCATGATGATACTAAAAAATTACCAGTCCTGGAGAGTATATTGAACTTTTGCGGACAACCTGGTACGCTGGTCAAAGCCCTCTTGTCTCTTCTCTTCACTTCTTGTCTTGTCTTGCTCTTCAACTTTGAGTTTATGAGTGTGTGTAAATTATTAACCATATAGATAACTCAAAAGATGATTTTGTGAACTTGTTGCTAAATTTTATCATTTAATCTTCGGTTTAAAAAATTTCATCTGAAGGAAAATTTTTTAAAAATTTTACTACTGATATAAATAAATTTTTCGTACTAAACAATTACGCATTGATAAAAAATAAAGCAGCGAAGTAAAACAAGTTTCTTGGAATATAATTTCTAATAATACACCATCAGGGTGTGCCATATTTAATTCAATAGTAAGTTGTAATTGAATTGCACTTGTCGATTCGTGGGATGTGCGCGCAGTTCCATAAATAGCTGAGATTTATACAGGACCGGTGGTAGTTGAGAATAGCATAATAGTTTACAGGTGACTGATGTCGCTTCAAGTGGGAGAAATTCAGGAAATATACATACTACATACTAGTGTCTGTACTGTTGGCTCGTGAGACATTAATTATTTATCGCGGAATCGTTACTTGCATAAAGTCCTCTTCTCAATACCGATCCAAGTCTAGTGTAATGTGCTTTGCATACGCTCGTATGCTTTGCTGGAGTTGAGCCCACCGTTAACGGTCTTTAACTATTTAGATTTTTTTTTTTAGTTTTTCTATTCTTTGCCTTCAAGATCAACAATTAATCTTAACTGTTAGACAAGCACAAGAATAAAAAATAAATAATAAAAAAATTGCACGATGAGTAAATAAAAAAATGAATATATGTGTTTTTTTTTAATTATTTATATATTTACAAAAAATATAAACGATTTAGTTAACGTTACCCAGGTCATAATATCTAGCCTCATCAAACCCAAGTAAGCCTCAATCAAGCCTCACTTAGCTAAAAAAGTATTTTGAACCTCAAATGATGCTCACAGATCCTCAATAAGCCTCGATTGGCCTCAAATGAACCTAGTCTCGACTTAATGAATTTATAATAATGATAATAATAATAATAATGATAATAATAATAATAACAATAATAATAATAATAATAATAATAATAATAATAATAATAATAATAATAATAATAATAATAATAATAATAATAATAATAATAATTTTACGAGTTCGATCAAATGTAATTTAAATTCGATTAGTATTATTTTAAGCTCATTGAGGCTATATAAGCATTATTTGAGGCTCAAAATGCTTTTTTAGCAAAATCAGGCTTGATTGAGGCTTACTTGGGTTTGATGAGGCTAGATTGAGGTTCAATGAGGCTAGATATTATCCCTGATTCAGAAATCTAATTTGGTATGATTCAATCCATGCTAGAGTGTATACCTATATATAGTAAATTTTGCCAACTTTGAATTGTTTTGGATCGTGTTTGAATTATTCCAAATTTGATTTCTGAATCAGGGATGACCCAGGTAATTTTTGAAAAATTAATTTTTTAGGTTTTTGAAATAAATAAAATAGAAAGAAATTTTTTTTTTTTAAATTAGTTTATTTTATTATAAATCTATGAATACTAAGACAACATACGAAGATAACTTCGCTTGTAAAATACTTACAACTACATTAATTTTACCCAGATTTTCTTAACTATTAAAATTTTCTTTAAAATTTTCTACAATCAAAATTAAAATTTATTTTAAATAGAAAATAATAATTTCGCCAATGAGATACTAAAATTAATTTAATTATAATTAATGAAAAAATACTCGAATATCTGGGTGAAATAACTTTAATTATATATATATATATACATATAAATATATATATACATATATAATTTATGTCGTTAATCGACACTATAAATATCTTTACATAGTAGGTACAATCTATTATTGTTTAGGTTCAAAAGAATCCTAGATTCGAAGAAAAAAAAACATTAACAAAAGAAAAAAAATAATTCCGAACATCTAACTGGATGTTAACGTGCCTGCGAATAAGACAATTATAAATCTCGCGTACTTCTAAACAATAATAATTTATTTATTTATTATTTAGTATCACATTACATTTATTGTGCAAATATTTAACCTGCTCTGTTATCATACACTACGTCACTTATTAATTTCAATAATCGAGTTTTCCGAATCATTTAATCAAATGAGAATGCATAACAAAAAAAGGTATTAGAAAGATTGAAAAAAAATTTTTGTTTTCTGATAAATTTTTTTATTTTTCTTATCATTTATTTTAAATATGAGTGTACAACGATCTGTCGTAGGCGTCGTATAGAAAAATCCACAAGATTTAACTCAGGTCTCGTCGCTTTTTTTTTTTTTTAATCGTTTCTTTTTATGTCAATTTTATTTTAATTTCCACATTACATTTTTTTTTTTTTTTATATATATAATTACAACAAACTCAAAAATAACTTACTTATCCACTCGAAACGGTCCTACGAACATATCTTTGGTGTACTGCTTCGGAAGATAAAATTATTATAATTATTATTATTAATTATTATTATTTATTGTTTATTTATTTATTATGTATATTTATTTATTATGTGCGCTATTAATTATGCATTCTGCTGGGGTGTTTCGCGGCACGATTAGTTTTTTTTTTAAATTCTTGTACTTATTGCCTCTTATAATTTACAAAATTTATCCCACTCTCAATCAATATTTATTCACATTTTTTGTACATTAAATTTCATAAAATAAAATTCAAAAAATGAATTTTATTTTTCACAAAAAAAAGTCATTTTTATTTTTTAAATATCAATTGCTAATTAATGATAAATTTGGATACAAAAAAAAAAAAAAGAAATTAACGGACATCGAATAAAATAAAATAAAAAAAGGCCAATTAATTAAAGGCACCTGAAGGTTTAATAATAAAAAAAAATCCTGACGGCCTGCGTCAAAGTTATGTCACCGTTACAATTATGTAATTAATTAGGCTTACCGCTATGTTTATCCATATATATATACATAAATAAATGTCTATATATGTATATATTTATATATGCCTATTAAAATCTAAATCTACTTAATAACTACAAAATTAATTAATTAATTAACCTGCCTATTTAATCGACGTAATTAAAGCGGGCATTCTTTCGTACACACTTAAGCCTATGAACACATGAAATCACTGCCCAATCGACCTAATTTGGACCCAACAAGGCACATACGTCGCATGCAGGTCACAAAGTTTTACAACATTTTAATAATCTAATTAAACTTTATTACAATTATTAATAAAAATAAAATGAGAAAAATAATAATTAAAGCAACAGCTTTTTTTAAACGTGAGGTTGTGAATTCGGTGGTTATCATTTACGAAAAATATTATCATTACTTTCATGAAGATAATTAATTAATAAAAATAATAATAATGAAAATAATTATTACTCATTTTCACACGAGTTAAAAGCTCACTACTGTACTGTAATTTAATGAGACGATAGGCAGGAATAATTACTAACTACTTAAGACGAAAAAATCGGTGGAAAGTCGGTTGGTCCCTTTGTATAATTATTATAAATAAATAATTAATAATGTCCATTTATTTTTTGTTTTATCTAAAATTATGTAACATTATTTACAAGAGAATCTTAAATATTTATTCAAACATTTACAATTTAAATGTTCAAATTTTATTACTGTTTATTATTATATATTCATTATATTAATAATTATCTCATAAATTAATTGCTCAAACAAGTGATTTGTCCGGTGAGATTTATAATTAAATCTTACGACAACTTTATTTTATTATTTTTCTTCTATTAGACTACTCAATACTTTTTTTTTTTAATTTATTAAATTATTATTATCATTACTTTTATTAAATTCGTGCTCATGATTTATTAATTACTCAGATAAAATTTAATTATTTTAAAAATTCATTAATACAATGAATTTTATATTTTTATCTGAGGTAATAAATTCATCGCTCGCATAAATAATCTCCGTAATTATTATTTGAGTTTTAATTTATTGTCAATGTTTATTTGTATTTTAAAGATCGTACCGGTATCGTTTTTTTTTTTTTTTATTTTATTTATTTAATTGATTGATTTAATGAAAAAAATAAATAAATAAATAAAAAAATATTTCGTAGATTCTTATTTTTTAAGAATCAGAGTTAATTTTATAGCGGATTTATTTTTATTCCGGTAGATCTTTAGTACTGTCGTTAGTCGTGAAGGTTTTTACTTAAAAGAAGATTATTGTGTGGTCCAGAGAGGTGTCGTATGAGTTCTTGGAGGCTGTCAAAGCTGAGGGAACAGAAACAACACGTAAATGTATTGTCCGGGGCTGCAATAACGCCTCTGTGTACAGAGCAAAGGTGCTTCAGTAGATGAGCTTTTTGCTTGAACATGGCGACACAGAGGCGACAGGCGAATGGTTTTTCGCCAGTGTGTACTCGCAAGTGAGTTTTCAAGTTCCACGACATACCGAACTGCTTCCCGCAGTAGGTACAGCGGTACTCGCGTACGGGCGTACATTTTGGCGGGTCTTCGGCCGAGGGAGGTGGTGGAGCTCGCGCTGGGGGTAGTGTCCATGCTCCCCACGGTGGTTCTAGACCACCCGCTGATGCTGGGTCGGCACTTGGCGGTCTGTGTGATGCTCCTGGTGGTGTTACTGACCTGTCCTGCTAAATTATTATTTTTTATTTAATAAATATAATGACCAACATTTTTAAATAAATAATTTATTAAAATTTTTTAGAGTCTCCCTATCACTTTTCGTTGTGAAAAAAAAATAATTAATTTTTTATCAATAAAATTTATTGCCAAAGAAATTTTTAAGAGCCATCTATTTAATTTTTATAAATTCAAATAAACTATCGGAGACAACAATAATTGATAAAAATAAAAAATAAAATTTACCAGGTAGGGTGGAGCAGATACACTGAGAGGATGTGGCGCAGCTAGCCTCCTCGGTGTCTCAAATCCCGGATTAAATGGCACGAATGCCGGATTTTGTGCAGGTGCATTGTGGAATCCCGGTCTACGTTTTCGATGCGGCGTAACGACATATGCCTCCGCAGGAGGCAAAGGTATCTCCTCGGGTTTTCTTTTTCCCGGCTCTAATCCGAGAGACAGTCGCGCCGCTAACTGTCTCCGTCTTTCTTCCGCTTCCTCTAGTGACTCTCGCCTCTCCAGCAGCGTCTTCTCCGACCTAATTTGTACAGACAAATAAATCAATAAAATCTTCCTAGTCTTGATACCATAACTAAGTTTGATTATTATTATTATTGTTATGTATTTACTTACCGCAAGTGGGAAATTTCATGTGATCCATCACTTTTAGTCGAGGTACCAGAATTAAGACTAAGGTTAACTGGATCCGAGCTATCCCTTCTTCTCGGTGGCTCAATACTGCTCTCGCCATTATCCGTTAGTATCGTATCACCTTCAACGCCCTCAACATCAACATCCTGCTCTGGATCATCATCACAGCCTTCACTTTTAATTAGCACTGAACAGCAGTCTGCTGGATTATTTGATTGCCTATTAAAAAATCAATTAAATTTTTATTTAATAAAATTAATTTATCAACTAATAAAATATTAATTTATAAATCGGTAATACTAACGACCTGCTGTCGTACTGAGATTCATAACTAGAACTCTCTTGACTTTCCGAAGGTTGTGGTGTTGGTATCCTTAATGAATCTGAATCTGTTGATGTTTGTGGTTGATTTGGATCAAATGATTCCGATTTTATTTGTAAGAGTTCGAATAATTCTCTCAGTGGTGTTAATTCTGATGACTAAAATAATTTTAAAATTTATTTATACATCAATTTATAAATTTCATTTAATAATTTTGTCAAAAAAAATTTTTATCAAAAAGTAAAGTAAATAACCTACCACCCGATCAGGGAACTAGTACTAGATCATTCCATGTATTTGTATATCTATACTTAGTAAAATTTAGTAAATATATATATACAAATATATGAATGATCGGATACTGGGTCTCTTATCTTATAAATCGATTGTTTTGACAAAATTATATTGAAATGTTCGTATGGAAAATGAAAATGAAAAATTTTAAAAATACTTACGGGTATAAGAGCTTCTCCATTGTAGAGGAACTCTAGTAGATGAATAAGCTGTATTCTCCTGACACCAGACAAATGGACTACGTGATCCAATGCCGGGTTACGAAGAAGACTAGCCAAGAAAGGACTAGCTGCGGCCAATACGACCCGATGAGCCCTGACGACGGAGCCGTCGTCACAAGCCAGGGTCACGTCAACATGACGATCCCCACTGTACCATGCCCCGACCTCTGCAGCCAAGGTTGCGGGATGTTTCCCATAATGGAGAGTCAGCAGACCGTCCGTATACATCGTCTGCAACAAGATGACAACAATTATCGTTATTAGTATTTTTTACTTTTATCACCATTCAAATGGCCATACTATTTTACAACCTGTCAATTTTGACAGTATTTCAAAAACCATTTGGTGATTAATATTTCAAAATTTTTTTTATTAATAGTTCTTTGGTATTAATTTTTACATTCAATTTAGATGGTTGTGTAATAGAGGAATTCGATCTATTACGATAGATATTAAGTAGTATGGTATGTTATTTAAGAAAGCTGTAATTGAGTAAATAGAATGATAAATAGATATATTGTGTCAGTGTGTTGTATTTAATGATGTCTGAAACGGAAAATGAATTATTCTGGCGCCTGTCACTGATCTTCATTCAATACACATACTTATTTCAACGATATAATAAAATTGTTTAACGTTCAGTGAAGGCCGATGATATAATCATTGAAATGTTTTTTCAATAATTATTTTTTATAGCATATTCATAATTGTTGATTTTTTCAATTTATTAATTAATAATATTGATATTTTCAATTGATAAAAAGAAAAAGAAATTTTTTAATTCATGTAGTTATCTGCTTGATATTATTATATTTTTATTTGAGAAACATATAATTTCCAGTAGTCCAATAAAATTAAAAAATTAAAAAAACACGAGTCGGTGCAATAAAAGTGCACCTGCGCATTAAGTAACCGGAGAGATAGAGTGAGGGGTAGAGGGGAATGAGAAGTAAAGAATAATAAAAAACAATAATTGAAGAAAAACTTGACGTTGAATATGAAAAGTTTAATTCTCAGCAACTTCAGACAACGAGGACGACCTTCGATCGGAATTGGAAAGGGGAGACCTTGAGTAAGAGTCACGAAGCGTCGTCACACTCTCGTGGACATGCAGTTTCATGAGAGTTTAGTATTAAATTCCCGTATACATGCATGCATGCCACATGATGCACATATCGAACAAATAACGATACGTTATTAACAATCCAATAAACTAGGAAGACAATACGCATTAGAATCTTATTATTAAGAAACACCAACGCAAGTTATTTCGAATTAAACAGATACTTGAAAAACAACAGCTAAAAAAATCTAAACACGTCGTGAATTAAGTGAGAACCTTCCTACACACATAATTATTCATCAAGGTGAGGGATCGAGTCATGCTACGCTGAAACGGGAAGTCCGGGTAATGAGGACTCACTACCACACTCTAATCCCGGGATTTACTGACTAATCATTTTAACAAATCCTTTTGAGACCTCTCACCGGCTTTCAATTATCTAAATTACATTTTTTACTTCGTAAATAAGTTAACAACCATGCAAAAGATAAATAAAATTAAACGACGATACATAAATCAGCAGCAATCATCATCAATTTACCGGACTAACATAGAAAGGAATAATATTCTAGCTCAACTAGCTCTTGCTCTTGAAGATACATTAAAAGAAAAGTCCTTGAGTAAGAGTTATAACTTAAACGATCATGATCACACATACATAAATATATTATTTATAAAGTCTACCAGTCTACATGAATACATAACGATAGAGAGGAAATCGCTGAATAAGGAAATTGTTGGTACAGAAATTGTTTAAATGTATAAAGTGATGTGTTGATGTAAATCCATTATATATATAACCAATATGGGGACTTGACTTGAAGTTCAGGGTCATTCGGATGGAGATTACGTCGTACAGTTCTGCAATCTCTTTCTTTTATATTTGAGCCTTGACGTTCTATTCCCGCGTGCGTGTTAGATCATGCGCGTGGTACGCTGGTGGGACTAGCGCTTTCCCGATTCGCCAGTCTCCCACCACTCTGGACTTTCATCGATCCCTACATAGATCTCGGACAATACCGACACTGCACCAGCCAACAATTTTTACTAAAATCCAAATACTTTTACCGAGAGATCAACAGGTGCTGCACTCTACGGTGGCATTGGTCGCTCGCGCGCAGGTGCACTCTACTGTAGGTAACCATATAAATTACTCTACTCATCTGATCCCCACACAAGGCTCTTCTCTTCTTTATTATACACAAGTACATTCGGTAACGATATATTACTCTATACATGCACGCGATATATGAACCACCAGACATTTTAATTCTGTAATTTCGTTTAGCGACGCAAGAGGGCAATTTAATTAAAGATCAATACAATAGGTACATAATATATGTTAATTTAAAATTACCGATTGCTGTAATTCGTAATAATAATGTATATTATCTATCGGGCTTCGGTGTAATTTAATATATTGTCTCTGTGGATGGTATTACTATCACTATTACCATAACTATTATTATTATTGCTGTTGTTTCTACTGAGATTGGATTTATTTATCTACATACTAATATTTCACCATGGCAATAAATGTAAATTGATTACCGCGAAAATGATAAACGTTTGACATTAAATAATATTTTAGATATACATATTTATGGCGTAATAATAAATGACAATCCCTCTCAAGTATCGAGCCTTTCTTTATTTTTTTTTTTACAACTCGCATAGATCTTATTTTGTTAGATTATTATTATTTAACGTAACTCTCACGTGTACGTGGGCACACGAGTAGCAACGACGGGAAAACAAGTACGAGTAGGAGACAGCCACCTGTTGATTCCACGAGAATATTACGGACAAATCTCGTGGACGATAGGCGCGATTTATTAAAATTATTGCGCTCGTGTAATGTCACGTCTAAATATTTAAAATAAATTATACCTATAAATATATACGAGTTTAAGATTATCTCTAACGTATGACAAGCTATCGATCACTGTACCAAGTTATAAATATTATGTAGGGAGCAGACTGTCGTCGGATCTAAGCATATCATGTATATTTGATTTTAGATACGTGATGATAAAGAAGAGAAAGTTGACGAATTTAATATTTAAATTCAATCATCTTGTTTATTTATTTATTTTTTTTCTTAATACTTTTTACCACCCGTATTTATTTAAAAGTGTGTGCATGTGTACGAAGACTCTCTCAGCGCATTATAATCTCTGTCGCGCGGCGGACGTTACGATCTATACCACTGAATCGAACAATGGTGAAACTGGGTTACGCAAATGTCGAGGCTGAAAAAAATTTAAATGCGTCGCTGAGGCTGGCCTTAACGCTTATATACTTATATGTATGCTTATGCTTACATACATTTTACCACGCGTACATCACCAATATTATCTATATATATTATCATATATATAATAGATACTATATATTTGTTCTATTCGATTCTACTTTATTCAGCCAATAAGGATACACTAGTCTTGATTATTTTCATTTTCCATTCGTCACTTTGCAACCGCGGGCATTAAGCATTCAGTTGTGAAACTTCTTGTATACATTATTTTTTTTCCAAATCGTAATTGTAATATCATATAATTAATTGGGTGGTGGTAATGGTGATTGAGCTGTTGTACTTTTTGTTAAAAGAGGATTTAGTTGACATGGTGCAGACATTAAATCGAGATTGTGTGAGGCTACAGTGATTGAGGCGAGGCTTGCGGACGCGGACTAGCTCACTATACATTTTATTATACTGTGCGATGATAATATATATATATATATGTATGGGATTGAACAACCACACGCGCTCGTTACGCGGGACGCACTCTCGGGCCCGGCGTTTCCGCTCTATTTTTTGTGTATACCAAATTGTGTTGGGACTGAATCAAGGACCATACGTTCTCACAAATCCACTTAACATACTTTGTTTTTTTTTACTTACACTAAAATAAAAAAAATTAGTTTAGAAAAAAATAAAAAAAAGAGAAATTATTTCACACAGAATCGGAGTGAATGATTACTTTTTTCTAGTGCTAAACAAGTAGAATATAAGTATTAAGTGATTGATATATTAATATAAATTTATCTAGTAATTTATTACATAAATATTCTCAACAATTATTTTAATTTCACTAAATAGCTTGATCCGTTGATTTTATTTACCCTCACGGCATGTCACTAGGTCACGGCATCTTTCAACTAGCATCTCGAAAAAAATAACTTTACGAGCATTCATCTTATTACCACAACAATAACAGCAACTACTACTACTACTACTACTACTACTACTATAACTACTACTACTATTACTATCGACACCAGCATTTCTATCGGTCGCGATCGCGATTGGGTCGTGCCATTCTCACAGTAACAGCCTTATCTCTCTTCCTCTTTCTCTTTCACCTTGCTCTCTCATTCACATCAATACACGGCATTCCCTCAATTTAATAATCATAAACATATATTTATCTTTATTACCCGCATAATAATTACACGTCAATACTCTAAACCAAAAAAATCCATCCCCTACAAAAAAACTAAAGTAATGAAATAATTATTTGCATCCAAGCAAGATATGCGTGTAAAGACGTTCTCATTCAATTTTCCACGGGTCTTGTCGTGCCACCGGATACATTTCGTTCAAGGCCAGAAGTAAAAAGCCTTTTCAGGCGTACACACACGCGCGTACACACACAATACTCATAACTCACGTCTTTCAACTACTTGTACTTTATAACCATTGTACACACATGTATAAGTCTACATATGTAACTCAAACAATAATACATTCAAAGTAACTTCATCACATACATATATGTACATCTATATATATAGAGATATACAGACCCTCAAACTTGTAAAACACGTGCACTAATACAATAAAATGGGCAGACAGTGCACATGATGCACACAAGCTTTTATTTTATAAGCGATAGTACATGATCGTTACATTTGCGCGTGTGTGGGCGTCTCCGCGAGCCGCGACGAGCCGACCGACAGCCTAACGAGTCAGTAAAATATACAAATACGTATAGACATATAAATGTGTGGAATGTTAGTTACATGATCTACGATCATTATATAAGAAAAATGGCTCTTTCAGTGAGTATGATAGACATTGCTGGCATTAGTGTTCAGTGTGTGTGGATCTGAAGGGCACATTTGTTTTTCAGCTTGCTCACATTGTAACACTCATAAGCCGATTCACCAGCTACACTTACTATCACTGATGTAGTGTATGTGTATGTCTATACATATCTATATCACTATAATGAAGCTATCTAACGCTATATGCTACACGCTACATAATATGTACTATTCAAAGTCACTCCGTCAAGCATCGCCTTCTTACGCCTTGACGCCTTCTGTGGCGACGCTTCCGTGATCAACGTCTGTTTTTCTTCACTATTTTTTAACTATTTTTCAATAAATTAAGTTCCTTCACTATCTGCTAACCATACAGCTCTTGTTTGTCATACTAACACTCTCCTGTTATTGTTTACTTTTTTAATAGCAAATTGTTCCGTAAGTGTGTTTATGGTTTTATTAAATAAAACTAATTTTATTAGCAGTAATTAAAAAAAACTAATTAATTTATTCATTAATTCGACTTTCTATTTATAAATATAATGATAATAATAACAATTACATAATTAGTGAATTATTGTTTTATGATTAATTTTAATAGAAAAAATTTTTTACATTAAAATAAAATTTTTTAATTAAAGATAATTCCCTTTCAAACGATTATGACGTGGAATATAATAATTTATATATTGTATATGATTAAATAATTATAAAATTAAAAATGAATGACAGAAATAAAATAAAACCGTGATTAACCGCGTGAAAACCCGTCAAATCGATATCTATCGCTTATTAACCTGATGATTATAATATTATTAGTTACGTAAAAGTTGTAGATGTACTCTTACTCTTGATGCATCCGCAATGCCTACATAATAACTATGTAAACTCATATATATATGCTTAGTAAAGTGTATAAACGAAGGGCACACGTACAAGCTGATAGTCTCAAACACTTGAATACAACAATCACCACGTCATTAAATCATAGATCAAAGAGAGGTGACTGCTGCACTACCACACTGAGAGAAAAAAATACTGTTTTCAAGTATCTGCGTGCTTGAATCGTACCGAGTAAATATTTGTTTAATTATAGTAAAAATATACTCCAACCAAGTAATATTTTCTTGATTTAAGAATTTTTATACTTATTTTAAGAAAATATTCTTGGTTAAAGTACAATATTACTAAGATTAAACAAATAATTTACTCGGTACGATTCAAGCACGCAGATACTTGAAAACAGTATTTTTTTCTCTCAGTGCAGCATCAGGTCCTCTCTCTATATTTATATATACATATATATACAAACTCATCATATTAACCCGTTTCTCTCTTTTTTCTCGATATATCTCCCTCCGACATTTCATTATGCAGGCCACCTTGAAAGCGACTGGTAATCGCGATTACGCATCTCATATACTGATATATATATATATATATATATATATTAATAGGTATATCTATACATACATAAAAGACAATAGAGCATGAGCCGCCAGACGATGACTAAACCGGAAGTTGATGACTTTTTTCTTAAAAAATAGACAAATTTTGACATAAAAATGAACTAAAAAAGTATTTTTTTTTTTTTAAATACATTTTTTGCATTAATTAATAATTCATTACACATTTATTTTTATGAAATTTAAGTATTATATATTTTCTTCGCCCACACTAAGGAGCGTCTCACTGATGTACACCTTACGTAAGAAAATGATCGTGCCGCACGATACATAATAATGACAAGAAGAATAGGAATAAGAAGAACTATATAAGAAAAAATAATAATAATAATAATAAAAAAATAATAAAATAAAGACGAAAGGAATTATGGATATATAAAATCTCGCGATCCCCATTGTATTCCTTTCACTTTCCGTCGTTTTATTCCCACGTCTCCTCACACCGCAAGTCCGCACATGGACTTGGTCTATACTCCTTTCTGCGGACATACGAATTGAAGGAACGGACGGATGGACGTGCAGACCAACATACAGAAGTATATAATACGATGTACGTATATTTAAATATACAGATGTATATATAAATATTAAGAAACGGTTGGTCTTCTTTAGACACTTCACCGCAACGTTTGTCCTTGATTCGATATACTTTCGACCAACTCCCTTTTCATTATTTATTTCGTGTGCGTATGTCAAACCTGACGACAAATCGCTTACATTGTAGACCTTTTTGCTACACGGAATACTTTATTATCGTAATTATTATTTGATAAATATAATTTTAAGTGAAAGTTTGCGGTCAGCGCAACGTTTATTTTATTTATTTATTTATTATTTTTTTATTTTCAATTCAAATAATGACAAATAAGGGATAAATAAAAATGTACAATAAATTTCCGGTTGATGAAAAACGATGCAAAGACACCATATTAAATTTATCAACAATTTAAATCGTTCGACTCTTGTCTAGCTTATCGGACGTAGAAGTTTATAATTCTGTATAAATTCTTCTATACATACTCTACTATTTATTTCACTAATAAAGGAATTCGATGAATATTAATAAATCATAGGTCTCGTTTATAATTACATAATAATTTTTTTTTACATAATTAATAATAAAATGTAGTAAGCTTTAAATGCATTAATTATTCAATTTTAATTATCGAAACTTAAAAGTAGTTGAAATTTATATTCAATTAATTAATTATCTTTATGTCTGGAATTTACGGACGGAAATGATAAATAAATAGTTAAATAAAATAAACCAAAGGTTTAATTGGCTGTAAAGATAAAATTTTACGTAATTAAATGCAATTGTAATAAAAAAGACGACCTAATATTTTACGAATGCCACACCAATGCACTGGGACTAAAAAAATTTGGACAGTTACATAAAGAAAAAAAAAATGATCTCATATATTACGAATAATAGTGACAACATTAATTACAGTGATTATGAAGGATAATTCCTATTTATTATTAATTATTATATTGACATCCTGTCCACCGACTGTCTTAATTTTATTTTTCGAAAGTCACACATGTGCCAATAAACACTCGTCTTTATCTCATTTATTTTCTCGTGTTTGATAACCTTGAAAACTCTAGTGTTTATATAAGCTTACGAATTACTAAAAAAAAAAAAAATGATAGTAAGGTAGAATATTTTTTTATAGACAAAAATTTTCAGAGTAAATAAAATAAAACAAAATCTGCGGCAAAATTATATTCTACACAGAAAAAAAGAATTTCTTGGCGCAAGAAATATTTTGTATCATGAATTGGAGACAAAAATTTTTCTTGGCTCAGGAATTTTTTTCTCGCCTAAAAAATTTTTTCTTGCCCCATGAAAATTTTTGTTTTCACTTTATAATACAAAAAATTTCTTGGGTCGAATAAAAATTTTTTTAGAATAAGAACAAATTTCATGTGCCGAGAAATCCTTTTTTTCTGTGTATTTTGGAGAGAAAATTTCTATTTGTGAGGTCTATGAAAATATCGAGCAAGTTGTCCACCCCGTACTTTACAATTTTCACCAAAAATATACTGAAAATAAACATCTATAAAAATTATTTTTTAAAATGCTGCCATTTCCTCTTTACAATGTTGCGTTTAATACTTTTATTTAAATGTAAACATAATATTTAATATTGTATATAATAGGTAGACTGATTATATGTTAATAATTATTGCGTGACTTACGATCAAAGTGAACATCTCTTAAGATGCTCAATTAGATCGTCATTATGATATCGCGCATCCTCTTCATGAAATTTCCTTTCGATTTCGCGCTCTGCTTGCAGCCGTATACCTCAGCTCTTATAAACTATCATATTTTATGTACTTACAATTACATACACACACATCTATAGATATATATACATATATATACATTTATACTAGAACACGTAACGTAAAATTTGGTATTTGGGTCGTACGCTCAGCAGAACGACGAATGGAAACGGGCGCCGAGGATGATTGGCGTGTCATGATGATGTGAGCCGGACGATTGCGAGAGTTGATTCACGTCGTGAGTTTGTAACAATGAAGAGGTCGGGCCACCGGGTAATTTTATTATTTAATCTTGTACACATTTATTTTATATATTTTTTATTCATTCCTCAACAAATAAATTAAATGAAAAAAAAAAAAAAAATCATTTAGCATATCAAGGTTGAATTGTTTTTTTTAAATTCCTAAGTTACTTTGGGATTCCGGAGCAAGATACATATCGATACAGGATATAGATTTAACACAATTAAGATAATGTATTACAAGACATTTATTGAATAGTGTATATAAGTTAATTGATGATTTTATTTGTTACGATATCCGGTCGTAAAAACGATTAAACATTAGACAATAGATATTTTTCAAGTTAATTATAAAAAAAAATTATTTTTTAATTTAATTTACTAGTGGCTTTGTAGTGAGTGTTTTATTTGTAATCTATTAGAGACAACGGTGACCGTGAAGAAATTATTATTTTTTTTTATTTGTAGATGTATTAGAAGTAGAGAACTCGGAAAGAATCGTTACACTTGAGAAAGGTCGTTAAACAAGCCGATAGCGCTTATCAAATGTGGCGCGACGTTAAAAAATTTTTATAATAAAATAAAAAATCGATGGCCTACTACGATTCTAATAAATAAAAATTATGATATATTATGTCAAAGATTTAAATAACTGACATACTTTTTTTTTTTAACTACAGCTTATCATAATATAATTACATTTAATAGCCCGAATGTATGTTACACAGTACAATTAGTCAGTACAGTAGTAAAAGTTAAATTATCTATTTAAAATAGAATACACTTTTTAACTAATAAGTAACACAAGTAGATACTTTTAAATATTACATATTTTTTCCAATCAGATATAAAATTGAAATTTTTATTTATTGATCACATATTTTTTTGGCAATTAAATTTATCTATGAAATATTTATTGACTGACTGGATTTGAAATATAATAATTATATTTTTTTTTGATGTTCTATTACTTAGATAAGAAGTTAAATAATAAATTTTAAGTTGATACAATTAGTAAATAAAATGTATAGGATATTTATTTGAAATAATAGTTTATTATGAATAGTATAGGTTAATATCTATAATAACTAAAATTAAGTTGAACGATATAATATTAATAATAATAATACGAACGAGTCAGAAAAAAGTAAAAGATGTTGATCAGTGAAACTTTCACAACGCTCGGTTTCCTCTTCATAATCCCTTGAGCTGCCCTTGCTTACATATTATATATTTATATATAACGTCTTTCTAGTAATAATTTATCCCACGTTCTCGCAGGCAATACCTACTTACATCTCATCGTTTTATTACTCGGTGCTCGTTACACCGTAACCATCTGTACAATACGCATTTGTACAGACGAGAGTACTTTATAAGTAATGTAATATAAAGTACACGCAAGGTGAATCCATCTCACAGTATGTACTACAAACTTGTTCGTGTATGTATGTATGTATATATTTATGTATACATATACAAAGAAAATGGTTATAATAAAGATAGAATAAGAAATATCGCGGCTGAGAGATAGATTGTGTGTAGGTATTTTAAGAGCGAATAAGGTATAGAGTAGAGGAGATAAGTTGATATGAGTGTGATCACCAAGACTGACAGACGGATCACAAGCAAGTTTATAAACTTATGAGTGAGAGAATAATTCAGACAGGCAGATATAATAGATGCTGCTTTGCACGATATTAATATTTGTATGAGTATGTATGAGGCTTATTATCTATATATGTAGATAGAGTAGCCTAGAGTGCGAGCATAAAATAAGAAGACTAGAAAAGTAGTGAGGTTCAAAAACGGTGTAGGTAACTATAATGAACGCGATAGAGAAAAGTGATAGGGAAGAGGTAGAAAAGGTTTTTGACGTAGAGATTCTTTCCTCTGTTTTTTTTTCATTTTGTTACTGTTGTTATTATTATTGTTGTTATTATAAACTACGTCCTCGTCTTTCTTCTTTTCTTTCTTATTCTCTGAGTCTTTATATTACGTTTTATTTGACGTTTGTTGCTGACCTCGACGTAAACGTCAACAATTCAACTTCGCGCAGCTAAAATCGACACTTTTGTGTTTTAAGGTCTTTGAGATCAGAGTTGTAATCTAAAAGATACTTATTAATTAATGATTGATAGTTTCGCTGGCAATGAAAATTTTTTTTAAATTTTACTCAAAGAATAATTAAAAGAAAAAAATCCCATGCGTGTAAAATTGCGAAGTAATTAATGAAGACTTAAAAGCATTTTTGTAAAAAAAATAAAAAATTTTCGGTTTCCCATTTAGTCCAGACGTCTCTCAAATAAATTAAATTTAAGATACATAAATTTTTAAGTACATAATACTCCTTTTACTTAATAGATTTTTGGACTAAACAAATTAAAAAAAAGTAGAGAGAAAGTTATTATACAAAGATTTAAAAGTGAAAAGAATGGAATAGAAGCAAAAGTAAGTACTTTCGATTTTAGATAACCCTAAGTAGGGTTGAAGGGCGGACCTTAAATTACAGCTTATCCATTAAACGTAAAGGTTGAACTTGAAATCCTTTACTGGAGCGTAACAAGCAGGTAGACAGAGTCGAGCATAAAATTTCATTTGGCACGGGTTATACATTTACAAAATGACTCAGTTGGCCGACATGAATAATTTACCCAACCCTTGCGAATGTAAATATTCCCTCGTGCAACAGGTAATCTCTGGCGATTTATACAGACGTATAACTCAGCCACTTTGGTATAGTTCAAGTAAACTACGTACAGTGAAGTTGAGAGCAAGTCGACGGCAAACAAAACCCGAGATATTTAAAAGTTTCCATACCTGTCTCGCTTTAAATAAAAACCTCAAACTTTCCACTTACTTTTCACATACATCATTTCTTAAATTTATCCTGACTATCCCCGTATTTATAAATACATATATATATATTATGATATATTGAGCGTTGACATTCGTATATGTCAAATGTATGCGACTCGCGTGGCTTAAATATCTACTCACACAGACATATGGTCACATGTGCAATGTCGCTAATTGAAGACCGACTGATGTTAAAAAAAAAAGGATACCATGACCTACTCACTTGAGTAAGCTATAATTTTTATGTAACACTAAAATCATCAATGAAATTATTTTACCACAAAAAATAATAATAAAATATTTTCAATTGACGGACACTAAAATTCTCATCAATTACATTAAATAACATTTTTTTAACGATTTTATTATCTCAGTTTTTTTTTTGATTTTGATAACTTCCATTCAAGAATTTTGTTATCACGTCTATTCGCTTAATTGACATGAAGTAATCTTCTTTTTATAGAAAATAGATCGATTTACAAATAAAAATTTTTTATTAACTTGAATTTTTTTTTAGAAATTCTTAAATAGATTTCTTTTTTAGTTTAATACATACATTTGAATCGTTTATTTGAAAAATTCCATAAATCATGTTTTTTCGAAATTGGGTTTTTTGCATTTTTGGGTTCTTTGAATGTTCCCCCATCGAAATTAATAAAAATATCCATCAAATTGGTGTTTAGAAAACAATTAATGGGGTGACAGAAATTTTGTTTTATTGAGAAACCCCATAAGTCAATGGCTTATGGGGTTTTTCAATTAAACATATGCAGTTTTAGTTTTATAGAAATAATTTTTTCTTTTTTATTTAAAATTCGCGCTTTTTTTGGAAAAAAAAAATACTATGACTAATTAAAATACTCAAAGTAATTATTATTTTTTGTAATTTCTGAGTTTAAGAGTATAAATACATATTATATACGTCATTTTATCAGTCTATTAAATTATTTGAGTGAAAAAATTAAAAAAAAAAACCATGTTTTTATAACTTTTTCTTTTGTTTGGTTGAGAAACCCTATAAGTCAATCAAGTTTAAATAATTTTTTCAAGTAGTTTCAATTAAAAAATTGAATTTTTCTTGTTTGAATATTTTTTAAAGACGCTAACATCATTCTCTTCGATTATTTATTTATTATTTCAATGGCAAGTTTTTCCAGAAAAATGTTTTTTGTGTTTCCTGAAAAATTTCGTTTTCTTGACTTATGGAGTTTCTCAAATAAACAATTCATTTTTAGTAAGTCATTTAATGGTTAAACTATCAGGGAAAAATAGCAAGGAGTCAATTTTTTTATTGCATAAAAAAAATTCTTTGACTGCAGGAAATTATCAGTAGTACATTGAATGGACGACTAATTAAATGCAAAAATTTTTTTCTACTCAAATTGAGTGTATCAGAGGCTTATTAAAAGACCCTTCGTAGGTCATAATCGAAAGAGGGAAGCAGGAAAGGGTAGACTCGGTTAGTAGGGGGGAAAAACTAGCTGGAGATATAGGAAATGCAGTACACGTAAAATACGGCAGCACTAAGAGAACTTTAACAAGTAACTGCAATTAAAGAGCTACAAGTAAAAAAATGTGGCGGTGGTTGATGCTCTACTTTACTTGTATAATATATACATACATACATTTTATATATAATATATATATTTTGTATTACAGAGTACGTGGTGGTTATTCTCAAAGCTCTGGGATTCGCCAGAGCGTACCTCCGCTTCTGATTAGCTTCCTCTTTTCCCACATCGTCTCGCCAACTCGTCTTGCTCTTCATCTTTTTACTTTTTTCTTTATTATTATTATGTATTCTCTTATACTTTATTTTATTTTTTTTCGCCTTTATATATCATGTCTCTAGTACTTTATTCACCTCTTCTCCTTTTACTTGCGGTTCATTCCCCTTTCTTTCTCTTTTACTTTTCTACTTTGCCTTCATTATTATTTTTATTTTTATTTATATCTGTCTCAGTTAATGTGGGAAAAATATTTCTTTGACATAAGAAAAAAACTAAAGCTTTGCAAGATTCATTGATACATACCCGTATTTCTTTTTTTTTTTTCTAAGTAAAAGAAACTAATAGAGAAAAAAATATTTATATTTTTATTTCGGTTTAAAAAAATTTTTTATTCCTTTAAATGTTTATCAGCATTTGTCATAATATATTTATGGTGACATTTATATAAATATATACTAAACAAAACACGTTTTATAATATTTATTGCTATATTACATATATATTATACAGCAAGCGTGAGAATATGTACGCAAGTATTTAAATTAATCTAGCGATTGCTGTTTTATATACATACCAAACAATATTATTAATTACTCCGATAATGTTTAGATAAAGTCATTAAGTTACAAGTTATTATAATTTTTAACTAAAAACAGATTTTTCTTAGTTATTGAATAGTAATTAGTGCAAGTAGGAAATAAAAATATGTAAATAGATAAGAAAATAAAGAATAATTAATGTCTAAGAAATATCCAATAGTACTAGTAGACAGTAGTCTTGTCTGGTGATATAAATGACGCTAATTAAGTGGCCTCGCGCTTTAATTAATCGCGGATCAAGACACCCTGAGACTCGACAATCGATTCTCCGGCACAGCGGCTCATTAATTAGTAAATCACCTTGCGGGAATTGCAGTCGTGATTAGAAGAAGACCTAAGGTTTTATTCTCTTCTTCGTACTACATGCTTATTATTTGTCATTGTTCAGATATTTACTCATTCACTCTCTAGTTCACTCAACTCTCTCATTCGCTCTCTCAATTGAATCGATACAAAGAAAAAAGATCTAAAAATTAAAGAAAAAAAGCAAAAATTTGTAGTGTTCCCATTTGACTCATAAAATCACTTGGATAGCCATCCAATGGCATTAGAAATTTTTATTTTATTTTAACAAATGACATGCAAACTACACTGTAAAAAATCGGGAGTAAATTCGGAGTGATGGAACTTCATTTAAATCCTAATTCACTCCGTCGCTCGAAGTTTCGGAGTTTGACAAAAAATCACTTAGCGTACGGAGTAAATAGGGAGTTTGTTTTTTCATCGGAGGGATCTTAATTTTACTAAAATTTGCATTCACTTCGATTCGGAGTTTTCATATTAAAATAACTCTTTTTAGGATCGAATTTCCCTGAGAGGATTAAATAAATAAACAGACATCTGTTCCACATTTACTCTGAATCCACTCCAGATTTACTCCGTTAATTTTTCAGTGTACTCAAAATAATTTTATGAGTAAATAACGTTAATTAGAAAAAAAAATTTTATCTTTATTGAAAATTTCGGGTAACATTTTCCGAGCCTTCAGCTAATAATTGATAATTTATCCAAACAGAACTTATAAAAACTACTTACGGGTTTTTTTTTGTTTTTTATAATTTCAGTATTTATTCATCGAAATAAAATATTTTCAGTACTCAGATTAAAATTTAAAAATAAAATCAACCTAATTGATAATGCAAATTCATTATACATAAATTACCCATAAAAATAAACATAAATTTACACATGTATACAGTACTACATAAAATAAGTACATATTGACACCGAACTGCTTACGCAAAGTTATTATGACACGTGTTACAACTGAATCCCCAAGTATCTTTCTACTGTCTACACTACACATAGCATTCAATATTCTCTTAACTAGTTTTAAATAATTTCCAGCCTTACGATACCGAGAAAAATATTTGTCATGCATATACACACATCACGCAATACTGCTAACAACAATGATAGTTGAGAAAAAAAAATTAACGAGAAAAAAAATTTTTCTGACCAAAAAATACTCAATTTAAAATGACAGAATTTTAATTAAAAATTGAGGGGTTACAATATAAAATTAATTGCAATGAAAACATAAACAATAATAAGCAATAAATATAATAAAAAATAAATAATATGTAACTACAGAAGATAAAGGTTTTATAAAAAGACAAGTGATGTTGACAAATGCCTCATTACTTCCCGCTACTCTTACGTTATTACATCGTCGACGACCTTGACGACAGATCACTTTTCCTCTCCAATAGATTGCGTAACTCACGATCATCAATTAGATTCTATTTATTTCATTCATAAACCACGCACATACATACATCAAAACAAATATATACATACTTAATCTAATGATAAAAAAAATTTCCTTTTTTTAATTAATTCAGTGCATATATTTTGTAATGGGCTTTTAATATTTCGTTACTTTAATTGACTTATCAAATGTTAATTAATATAAATTACTTCAAGAATTAGAAAATTTTTTATCTTCGAAACTTTCTCTTCAAATTTTGACACTATCAATAATTTAAAATTGTTGGGTAATAATGATAATTTTATATCTGTACATTTATATATATATTTCTTGGATGTACGCAACTCTGTATATAATTTTTAAGTGCAGGTGATAATTTATTAATCTACGCACGTTGAATCAAAATATTTAAAAATAAAAAAAAGTTTTCGTGGTTTCAGTTTGAAAAAAAATTCCGTCAACTGCCTGTAATTAACAAGCTCTTTCTAGAAATTGTTAATTATACTCCAATGCTTGTTAATTAAATTTATTATAGATTATTAATTCGTTTCGTGAACTAATTAATAATTAGTAATTAACAATATAGGTCGTTAGAAAACAAAAAAATATTTTTTATCACAAAAAGTGATTTACGCATGCCGTCAATTGTCCATTCGTACGCATTTGACGACATTTTATTTGGTAAAAAAAATTTTTTTATTATCTATTTAATAGCGGTAATTAACAAATTAGTAATGTGTCATTATTAGAACTATATTCTTTTGTCAATGAAACGACTAATTGAAACTCACCTCAATAAATCCTCCGTCAATTGTACTGCGTTAATTAAACGTTAAAATCCAACGGGCAACGAAAAAAAATCTATAATACTCCAAAATCGTTAAGACTCTCTCGAAGTGTTTCTCATCATCTTCAATACAGTAAAACGACAGTAACAATCACAATCACAGTAATAATTATAATAATAACAATAATTACGTCGATAATAATTATTAAAATCCTTCTCAATTGACCACGAGACTTTGTGATCCGAGATCGTGCATTGCCAACAGCAGCACGTGACGTACATTGAAGTATATTTATATTATTTATTATTCAACTAAATTTGTGCCCTCCGAAATTATGCTATCACTATTTTCGAGATCACTTACCACTTTATGTTATTAAACTTAAATTAAATAATAAAATAAAAACAACAAAATTATAAATCATCACCTCACACTCTTTTCACTTTAATTGATCATTTTTTTTTCTCAGAAAAAAATCAACACACGATGTATCCATATTTATCGATTTTTTCACTTAAAATCCCTTGTTGTGATCAATCTCACTCAAGTTGTCTCTCGTCTTTGAATTCCTCAGAGTGTTTGCGTCCGCGATCCAATGTGTCAACGACTGCATATGACCAAAAGACATAGATTTTTTTAAAATCCAACTTTTCCTATTTTTTTGTAAATAAATTTTTATTCCTTTGAATTTCTCAGCACTTCTGCTACCGATAACAACAATAGTAATTATAATAACAATAACAATAATAATGATAAGGCCCTCGGTGATGTGTGTGAGTTGTCCAGGGTCAGCCGGCTGGCTCCATCAGCATCGGCAGCAATAGCTAACAGCAACAACAAGAGCAATAGCAGCAGCAGCACTTTTACCCGTTGGGTGCTCTCAAGGACTTCGAAGGCTCTTATTCCTTTCTCTTATCCTTTCGCGCGACTTTTTTTATCCCGCTAACCTTTTTAAGCGGACTTTTAATTCCTCAACAACGCGCTTATTGCAACCGCGCACGCGTACACAATTTTTTTCTTAATAACTCATCAGCTACTACTTCTTCGACAACCTTAACTTTGGCCTCAACTTCAAATTCGTTTTTGTCTTTTTGTTATTCTTGTTTTTATTATTCTTATACTTTTACTTGCTCTTCTTCTCCTTCTTATTTATCTTCAACGACTACAACTTGTTTGAATTTTCTTTCCTTCCACTGGCACTCAAATTCCACTTCCACTTGATACTGTAACCAATCCAACTTTAATAAACTTTTGAGCCCCCACTTTATCCACTGAACAAAAGTCTGCCAATGAGCCCTAAACTTATTTTTTCCGTGTTCGTTTTCACTTTGTTCCTTAAGTCGAAAACGATATGAAATAAAATGAAACTACAAAAATGAAAAATTAAAGACACTCATACGTAGATACAGACATTTTAAAAATCCACTCACACAGAACGCACAAATAAACACAGCCAGCGACAGAGTGTAGAGTGTGCCGCAACGTAGACTTTCCCTCGTAGGCTTCACTCTTTTTTCCTTTCCCCGTTCTCTCTCCAAGTGTCCCTCGACGATTTTGTAATCCTTTTACGAAACGTTCCGAGCCAGCTCAAACTTTAAAAACTTAAACTCACTGAAAAATATTACATATTTTAAAACCAACATTCTAATGAATTAAGTTTAAAAACTTGAAATTGAGCCCGCGGATGCACTTCGCTATCAACAATCACAAGTGACAATTTATGATTAATTAATTAACAAGCAACGAGTGTCCTTAAGTAGACGATATTTAGGATAGTGCGCCGAAGACGGCGGTGGCGGCGATGACGACGACGACGACGGACGGTGAGAGACCGACTGGCAACACGACAACTGCGGGAGAGAGAGAAGCGCGCTATCACTCTCAGCTAGCTAGGTGTAGCGGCGCTCAATGCTCTCCTCCTTCTCCTCCTCCGACTCAACGAGCTCTCCTCTTCCCACTCTTCCGGCGGTACGCACGGCACTAGCACCAACGACTTCCGGATCTTCCTCGTATCGCGGAGTAGTGCGGGCGTGAGAGCGAGAAGAGCCAGCGAGAGAGAAAAATACCTCACTTATTCTTCTTTTAATATTCTCCTTCTTAACTGACTTGTTCACTTATTTCTTCACCCCTTTGCTCTCTACTGCCTCTTCTACTGATCCCCACTTTTCCCCACTTCCGGCTATTTCCTACCGCAACAAAACAGCCGAATCCACGTGATGACGCTGTCCCACCACTTCACTCACCGAATTATCATTCCTCATTTTTACTATTTTTATTTTTTTATTTTTATCACTCAAAAAAATTTATAAATACTATTTTTTATTTATTATCCGTTAAATTACACCACAGTTATGATTTTAAACCTCAAGCGCCACTTTTTCCCTCAATGTAGATCATAGTTCAGTTGTGTGTTGGATAAATAGACAAAATAGATCTTTCAGTCAATGATGGTAAACGACAAATGAAAAGCGAGCGAACTAATGTTATGTTGAAGCTTATCATACTGTCTCTCTATTTTTCCCCCGTCCACTTGTCGTCGTCCTCGACTACTACTTCTACTACTTCTGCCACTAATACCAATACTAATATTAATTCTAATAGTAATAGTAACACTAACACTACTCTAATACAGTGACAAGAGCATTCACTACTACTTGCAACAACAAACTAATACTTAAACAACAACTAATATTAATGTAGACTGTCTCTCTTCTCTCTTTCTCGTTGCGTTGGCTCGTCGTTGTTACGTTCCGGTTACGCAATACTGAGTAGAGCATGTACGAACTATTCCCTCCCACTTGTTTTATTACTTCTCTTTACTATTTTATTTTATATTTCTTTAAATATCTTTTTTTTTTTTTTAATTTATTATCGCGTATTGCGAGACGATTATATTAGAAGAAAAGCTTTCTTCTTGATCTCAAGGACAGCTTACGAATTCGTTCACAAAATAATTAATCGGAGTTGAATTAAATAATGTTTCATTTTTGTCCTTTTCTTCTTCTTTTTTTTTTCTTTTCTTTTTAAATAAATAAATGATGGATATTGTAAAGGGGTAAGAGAAACAAGATAAGAGACACGAGAAACGACGAAAGTTCGGGCAAGCGAAAGTGACTAAATGGGGAAGGGATATTCGGCCGGTCTTGGGTCGGATTTTAACGCGCTCACGCGGTCGCCGAAGTCGGCGGTTTCAACTTTTACTTTCAGCTCTTACACAACCCGCTCTGTTGCTGCTACCACAGGTACATAATAATAATACTATACTACAATTCACGATGTACAGATTCACCAATAAATCCAATAAAAAACAGGAACCTCAAATAAACACCAGTAACGATATTGATAATTACTCAATTATCAATATCGTCATCATAAAAAATAATAGCCCAATAAAATTTTTAAATTTTCATGACAGTCTTGACGAAAACTCCCAATTCTTCTTCGTTTCAAATCTTCGTTACTTCCTTTCACTTAAAATTGTCACTCTCGCTTTCTAATAACAGCGCATGCGTGTCGACGTGAGCGCATGCGCAACTAGGACCCGCTAAATTTGAATACACTGCTGGGTAAAAATAAAAACTAATTAAATTTCACTAATTTATTACAATATGTAAATACACCAGCAAACACTTAATTAACTATAAATATTAATTATTAATAAATATACGAAGACATCACACACGGAGGTTAAATATAACTTTTATAGAGAAGGTTCTCTTCCGGTCTCCGCGGTGTGTCTTACTGGCTCTTAGCTTGGATATAACTTTTGCGCAAACCGAATAGAGGCCCTCTTTCGCTTGGCTGCTCTTTGCTCTCACTCTCTTTCTCTCACTCAAACTTTTACTTAATAAACTTAAGTCTCTGTCTCTACCTCTGTCTCACTAATTTCATATTCCCTCTGCACTCATTACATGTCATGTATATACATATATATATATATAAATATATACACGTGCAAGCTAACACAACTACGACACGAAACAATAGTGTAAGTAAGTGCCAGCAATTCTGATAGTACGGTGGTGCGCGTAGGTGAGTTTTAACGCTCGCAATAGAGACACAAAACCGTACAATAACGAAAAGACAGAGATAAAAGTAGAATGGATTGTACTGGTAGTACTCACTAGAGAGGGTGTTCTCAGCGGGAATATGGTGGTGGTAACAGCAAACGAACTCCAGCCTATCAGAATCCCTGGATAGGAAAAAAATAATTTATATTCTCTGCTTGTTCCCCGTATTGTTTATTTTTATTTTTATACTCTTTACCCTCAGTCGTATTGGCTCACCGAAATAGTTTGACGAGTAATAGACAGCCTAAAAAATTTTGCGGTTAATCCATTGTATTTAGGATCTCTGGGACCAACTATTAACGACGTGGGACCATCAATTGCTATATATATATTTAAATTACCATGGGAAAGTGGTTAAGTTAAAAAAATTCCGATTCAAATGTCGACTACAATGACGCCAGATGGTTGAGTATCAGTGAATGCCTATACTAAATACCTAAAAGTTATTTTAAAATAATAATTTTTGGTATCCAAAGGGTTTAATCCAACACGTGGTAGATGTGTTGAAAACTGTAAACAATTTAATTGTCTATTTTGTATGTTTTTCCTCTTGGCTTTGCCTCCCATCTGCATCTGCATCATATGGTCACACTTATGCCACATCACTAGTGACCCAGTGTGCAGCGTCAGTAGTTCTCGTGATCTCAATTTATAACCAGTGTGTTAACTCGTAATATTACAGTTGAGTCGTAGTGTAAGTGTGGACCCGCGCGACCCACTGATTTTTATTCATACCCTCTACTCTTTTATCCGCACGTTTGTCTCATTGCTGATCGTGTATAAATACTCACTTACACAAACTTCAGCCCGGGCTAGTTTAACTAGCATTAGAGTGACTCCCTCTCTAGAAGCACGCCCACCACTGCTCTACTGTTAACTCCCACTTCAGCGTCACTCAGTCCTCTGTGTGCTCTGTACACTCGGTACACTCTCCCTTTCTCCCCAGCACACACCAAGCTCTCACTATTACATTACAAATAGCTATCTTGGCTCTTATAACTCTCTGGGCCTAAACCCTCGGCTCTGCTTTACTTGGATCAACTACTATACGCTCCCTTTTATATACATATATGTATCTATATAAATACATACTTAAATTCATTTATTTTAGATACATTTTTTAGAAACGTCATTCATGCTCGCTATTTTTATCGATGATTTTTAAAATCGAGCATAATTTTTTTTTAAATGAAATTATTATTGTAATAAAAAATGAATCAAAGAAATTTTTTAAAAATTATTAAGTAACGACTCGTTAAATTTTTGGTTTTTTATATTAATGGAAAGTTATAATCTCTGAGATAAAGTTGAAGTCGAAGTTGATAAAAAAATTGAAATTTGAAGAATGACATTCTGAAATAACAAATATAGATAAGTACATATATAAAATATATAAGAAAATAAATTTGTTATTGACCTTCAATGTTATATTAGTATCATTATTATTATTTATATAAATACATATAAATTTTTTTATTAATAGGTTTCATCTAGTGTTACTGATAAAGTCAAGAGTAAAACGTCGATTACTATCTTCAGTGCTGATTAATGATATGTGAGAAATATAAGAAGTCTTTTATATGTACACACATACTATGTGTACATATTTATTAATATTGTGCTATTCGAATTGCACTGGAGTAAGGGGTACTAGTAATGAAATAAAACACAGTGGTGTAATTAAATTATCAATTGAATTATTCGCAGAAAGTCTTTCTCGAAACATAATACATTGTATATATATATATATATATATATATATATATATATATATATATGCGTGTGTGCAGATATTATTGTGCTATATAATAATGCTATAATAATTATTATATACTATGTATTTACAAAATATGTGCTGATGAATCAACGGATAGTAGTCTGATTTCTCGTAGCACGGTAACTCAACCGTAAAGAGTAAATTGTAAATAAGACTATATAATATATGAGCATACACTTTACACATCTGAATACCTATATCTATATCTATACTATACTACATATATAATACTCATATCAGTATAGATAATAATTTAATAACAATTAATTACAGCAATGATTCTTGTGAAATGTCTTTTCTTATTACTTTCAACCTTTCATTAATTCATTTTATCATTATTATATTTACTTACCTCTGATAATTATTATCATCATCATTATTTTATAAACATTATTAAATAATTACAAGAAGCAAAAAATAATCACTATCAATGACTATTATTAGCGCAGTTAATTCATAAAAAATAAAAATCCATTCAATTTTCTGCGACTATTTTTCACAAAAACAAAAAAATCCTCCGGTACTTTGATAGAAAATAAATCGACAGTTGAAATGATTTGACGGGTTAAATAATCATAGTGTTTATTGATTTATCGTACAATTAAATAAATACATACTTTTACGATCCACCTGTCATTGAGCCTGTCAAAATTGAGTTACAAAATGTGTGCAAGCTTTCACCTGACTATCTCCTATATTTAATCGTCTTACAGCACAACATATATCACCACAAACTTACCTTACCCATCCTCAACGCACTGCTTACACACACTCATTCACACATTCTCATTAATATTTTTTTTTATATCAAACAAAACTTCGTTTACCAACAATCGTAATTAGAAAGTATTTTTTCGTACTAAACACTAGCGACATTATTCCTCATATTTAATATATAGATAATACTCTGCATGCCTATAAGCACACATACATACATATACATATATATGTGTTTTTTTTGTATAGTTTCTTTGTTTGCCCTTTTCACCTGACTTCCGTTTCCTCTAACCACGCGTCTTTAACTTCCTTTTCTCACATACCTCCTTCCTCTAGATATCTTTTCTCACAATTCCATCCTTACACGTACACATATACATACTTACATACTTTTATATATACATATACTTATGTATGTTCAATATTTTTACAACAAGTATTTGTATTCAACAAGTCTTTGAGTCTCTAAGCCACGCATCCCCTTTTCGTGTCTTAAAACATTTCCCTTTCACTCATGCATTCGTACATATATATGTATATATATATACATATCTTGGGATCCAGTTTGACGGAGGTAAAGTTGTTTGCATCGTTGTCTATAGTACTCTCTTTATTTTCCCTTTCGTTATTTGCCTCTACCTTTATTGCGAATCCGGTTTTGCAAGTCACTATGTACTTCTCATACACTCTTCTCATCCGAACTATTACTCTCAGCAGGATGAGGACCAAAGAAAAATATATAATACGCATATGTAAACCGCCTGGTAGCGGTTGTATATAAATACACCGACGAAAAAAAAATAATAAAAATTTCCTTATAAACGAGAGCAAGAGTAAAAATAAAAAAAATAAAAAACAACGTTCTCTTTTTAAAAATTATTTAAAGATTATTTTTTGCAATAAAACAGTGTATGAAGATCCTCGGAAACACTTAAATGCATGAGAATATACGTGAGAGAGTAAAGTTATAAGTCTAGAGTGTGGAGGTGACGAGAGCCGATACGAGAAGGTGGAGACGGTGGTCAGTTTCAAGGTTGCCTACTCGCGTATTGCAACCGCGCACTGTCACGCGTATTACGTGTAAGTCCGATCTACTGTCTGTACACACCACAACAACACACTGCATACACTAGATATATATAAATATATATATTACATATATACTCACGGTCGTACTGAGTATATAGCAAGTAGTTTTAGCCAGACTTGGGTTGTCTTATTACCTTTACTTTACTTTATTTTATTTTAGTCTTTTTTACTACAATGTAATGTGTATATGCTATATTTAACGTGCATTACATTACGTTTGCTTCCGATCAGGTTTAATGTGTGTGGATGAGGGATAAAGAGAGAATGACCGAGTATGTGACTGAGGGAGATAAAAAAGTAAATGTATTGAAAGAGAATAATGGGGAGCGAGGGGAGTCAGGAGGAGTGAGCGAAAGGCAATCGAGCGAGACGTGATTGCGATCCAATCTGAATTGCTTGTCGAATGTGCGCACATTATTTTCAGCAATTAGCTTTCAATGAGTACGATAATATCGTAGTATTTTCAATTTGCTTGTTATTGAATAGAGTCAAGTGTATAGGCGACATATATATTTAGTATCGTAATCTAATGTTATGAGCGTGAGGGTTCTATTTGCTTTATTATTTTATCGTCAATAGTTGCGAGCGTTAATTAATGGATTAAAAAATATTATTTTTATTTTGAGGATGAATTTATTTATGATTAATGTAATTGATAGCCATGTCACGGTTGGACCATCGATAAATCGATCGTATTTTCTTGAGCTCACTGACATATCAAGAGTGAGACGATGAGTTGATATATGGGTAGAAGGTATATTGAAGGTGGAAGAGCTTGAGAGGTTAGTTCGTAGTGTGTACAAGTAAATTGTCGTACGAAGCGACAATGTTAAACTACTTTTTATCAGTCGTTGTGTGGAGGTTCTCGGAATATGAAACCCACGGCAAATAAGAGTGTGCTGGAAATTCTGTACTTGCTTGCTGGCGCCTGTCAGTGATTTCTATGAAAAACTTTATGCTCTCTGAGAGTTGCTGTGGATATCTTTAATAGGCGTGGTATCACGTGTACTTAGAACTTATACTTTTTTTTTGTTTTTATATATTTTGAGAAAATTTAAAAATTTAATTATGTAAAAAAAAAACTCTACTTAAAGTTATTCATTGAAATTCCGCAATCGTTAAAAAATTTTTAATTATTTTAATGAAATCTATTGTATAGTACTTCTAACCACCGCGTCTTAGGCTTTAATTTAATTTGTTGAAAAAATTAAAGGGTAACAACTCGTCAGATTACTTCAAAATTACAATATCGTTAATAAAATATTTTAGAAATTTCTTACTTACAATAAAAATAATATTTTTTAAATATTCTATAAGAAAAAAAAATTCTTCAGACTTCTGACTCAATATTTAAATTATATTTCTATTGAATGTATATATGATTCTGATTACAAATAAATTATTGAGTAATACATGTAATATATAAAAAGTTAAAGAGCGAGAAATAATTTTTTTTATTTCAAATCAAATATTTTTTAAATCCATTTTAAATAAAAAATCATATCGTACTCCATAAATTTTTTAAGTCAATGTTCTCACAGTAAAACTTGTTCTGTCATATATTAATAATATAAAAATAAATGAAGTTATATATTTGTTATAGATATAATGATACTCCATCATTATATTATTACTCGGCAATTTTAATATTATATATATATATATATATATATATATATATATATATATATATATATATATATATATATATATATATATATATATATATACTCTTACGCAATGAAACAGCATAATAACATTATGCGAACATTTTATATATTCGATGTCTCGCACTATTGCAATTTCAAGGTCTCGGCATTGTTGTTTGTGCATCTAGTTAGCGTTGTCGTCGTTCTTCGTCAGCATATCATAGATTTCTCATACATTTGTAGTTATTGCAATATTCCAGGGACATTCAGTGCATACGCCAGTATACATATATATACAGATATCGAGGCATATGTGTCAATACATGGATATTATCGGGAGAGCCTTCTCCGTCGCCGCAGAGTGTAGGGAAGAGACATCAGACTAGTGTGAAGAAAGTCCGAGGACATATGATAATTTATTTATCACATGTTAACATAATCAAATATATGTATCACTCCATTATCTTTTAACTTGGTTTTTACTGTAAACAAAAAAACATAAATGAAGCAATAACAACTTACGAATAGAGCTGATCATGATAATCATTTGATAAACTTATGATTCGGCTGGATTTTTTTTCTTTTTTTTTATTAGATATACTTTTATTTTTTACCCTCTGATTGAACAAAACCAAACAATGAACCTTCATGCCCGGTGAACAGACAGATATGTCAATAAACCGGTGAAAGCGAGTCATTGCGCGAACACGAAAGTTTCAAGGTAATTTTAAAAACCTTTCGCTTTCGATAACACTGCAATGACATAAATTTAATATATTCTAATATTATTTAATTTTGTTATTCTGATGTTCTCCATTTATATTCATTTTATTTTAATTTTTTCTTTTAAATTAAGAAATAAAATTTCGTTTGAATTTAAGTAATTAATTTTTGAGCTTCGATATTTTATGGAAAGCAGTTCTACAATTTTTTAAATTGAAGCTAAATAAATTACAAAATATTATAATGATTTATTGTTGACTCAATTAAGAATTGATTGAACAAAATAAAATTAAAATTCGCTATTGGGTTTCTTAAAAGTAAATTACGGTTAAAAACTTAAAGTGACGAGACATTTAAAATTCAACCTCTATTTCCATTGGAACAAAAAGTCTCCGTTTATTAAAAAATTGAAAAGATATCCAAGAGAGATGGGCTGAGTATATGTGCCTCTATATGCATATTCACAAGCATATATAGAACAAGGAGGAAAAAAGGGCTAAAAGAGTTGGAGATGTGAAGAAAGGAGTAGAAAAGGCTTAGGTGTCGAGTGGTTTCTGAAAACCCTCGACGCGGAACGCACGAGCCCTCTCGCCTAAACACGTCACAAGCTCACATGAGGCAAAACCATGAGCTATGAGGACACAAATATATATACAAGCCAAGAACAAGAATAAAAAGCAAGAAAGAAGCTGAGGAAAAAGACGAGAGGAATGCTTTCTTTCATCTTTGACGTTTAAAAAAAAAGAGAGAAAAAGATGAGCGAGTGAATGGGGTAAAAAAAACATCGAGTGGTTTTACAAATCCTCAGCTCTTATTCACGCGAAGCTTTACAAATTCGTGTACGCGTGGGAAGAGCTCTCTTCGGGATCATATGAGTATACATATCAGCGTGAAAGTATATATATATATATATTGATATGAATATAAGTATTATAAAAGCGAGCAACTATAAACCTATGTGTACATACGAATATAACGCATGTATATATTGCTCTTGCTCTCTGATAAGGCCTTATCGTGTGAAAGCACCGTGGCCTACTTACTTCAATGCATATACAACATCTATGAATTTATATATATGTACATATATATATGCTTATGTATCATATAATACACACTATGTGTATTTTATCCGTTTCTCTTTTTATGCCGGCGTATAGTTATATTACACGACACGTGCGTCTTTGTGCCTTCAAGTTACACTACAGTAGTTTTTTTATTTTTTATTTTTTTTTCGTATATTTTTCTATATCAAACACATCAAGGTGCTATGCGCAGTTTATATTATGTACCATCACGTAATTTTTCTTTCTTTAGCGGCTCCTTGATGGAACTGCGAAAATAAAAAATATTATTATAAGACAACATGCTTATTTTTTTCACATTGTTTACATACTTTTTTAGTACCAGGCTTACAGTATTCACGAATAGATAGGATAAACTTTTTTTTACAACTTAAAATTATGAGCTGATAGCTGAGAAAATTTTTTATGAAAAAGTTGTTTCAAAAAATTCAATTACATAACTCTTATTTTCATTTCTTGAAAGATATAATAAATAAAATAATAAAACAGAGGCAGAATTAAAATTAGTGTTTAAAAAGTAATGTACAGTTAAAATCGAAATATTAAGAAATTTATATAAATCATGTGAAGATAACTCAATTTAGTTGTGAAAAAAAATTAAATAATATATATATATAAATATATATTTTGGCTATGTCCGAGAGATTCGGTTCGGCGATTGAGATAATAGAGCATAACAAGTGTTTTCTTTTCTGTTACTCGATAACATTGATTGTTCCATAAAGGTATACATTGTAGACATATATGTATATAACATACATTTTATTTACGAGTTTATTTATGTAGGTGGAACCTTGAGGCATTTTCTACGACGACTGTCGAATCGACGGTTGCGATAAGAAATCACTGAAAAATGTTCCACTTAAAAATAACAATAGTAATGTAATCAGTACTAAAAACTATGCTTTCCGTAAAACTGATAATGTCGTCATATTTATTTCGACATATAAATGTGTACACAAGCGATTTTTCAATTATTTTTAACGGATAATAGATAGCTCGGTGTTATTTGATGCGTAGATATCAATACAAATAAATAGCCTTGACTTTTTGTTTATTTTATTTTTTATGAAACATATTATTCACATTATTAGATATATAGTGGCGTAATATTTTCATTTTATCAGCACGAACATCAACTTATACTACATCATATTTATTATTTATTATATTTATTGTTGAGATAATTTAAACTTATCCACATTATCGCCTAGACTTTTGTCACAGTCTCAATAGAATATAAAGAGAGAAATTACCCAACTGTTTTTATGCACACAACGAACAATAATGTATACAATAGTCACCATTGCTCAATGTGTATTATTGTACAGTTTTGAATAAACTTTTCATTAGTGCATGAATTTTCCACGCATTTGTGATATTTTATGTTATATCCTATTCTCGGGGTATTTTTCATTGAGAAACAAAACAAAATCGTTAAATAATATTTTTTAAATGCTTAACGTTGACTAATAAACGTTTAGAGAAACTATCATTTTGTAAATATCAAGTAGTTTTTTTTTAATGCTTCTCATTGTGAAATTGGGCCGAAATTTAGTTGACATAGATTTTTTAGTTTATTTTATTTAGAGGTTTCTCTTGTTTCAGTAAGTCAAATAGACGGATAGCTGAATGTAATTTAATACAATGTATTGTCTAGGTAAATGATAAAAGTCTTTGAATACAGATGCGTACATATCATTTTCTTAATCGGGTTTTCGGTCAAGGTATCTATATCGTTTAGGAATTATTCCATATTCTATTGAGGAAAGAACTCAATGTTAAGTAAATAGAGGAATACTCATGAATATGTTTACTTTTTTTTTCTTTTAATGTATTATTTAAAATTATAAACTCTTAATTTAACTTTTCAATTACTTGCATTAAATATATGGTATTAAAATTTTTTTTTTGAGTGAAAGTTTAAAATATTTGGCTAATGTCTAATAAAAAAAAATAAATAAATAAATACATGGGACCGTAACCTGTCGCAATACTTTTGAGATTAAGTCAATATCTTACATCAAAAGTTTAATTCTGTATACATATATATATAAAGAATTATGCAATTTATTAACAACATATACTCCAAAGAAAGAATTTTTTGTCGACAGTTAATCGAAAAGATCTTCATGTCTATCTACGCATAAAATACACAATAAAATGTATATACATTTGAGACTATCAAAAGTATAATTCATCATTTCGACACAACTTGACCTATCAATGAATCACCATAGCAATCAATAAATTTTCAATTGACATTTACAAAAAAAATACAAAATTTTTTTGCAATTTTTTTTTATATTTAGTAAAAGAAAAAAAAATTATTAGACACACGGCAGAAGTGAGAGAGTTAAAAAAAAAAGTTAGTGTGTAGATAGTGCTCAAAGTTGATAGATATAAATCTTGTAAAATGTATATAGCCTCGGCCAACTTACACGATGCCATAAAAGACGCAACGCTGACAGTAGTAGAAGCCGTGGATAGAAGAAAAACGAATAGAATATAACAGTTGAGAATAGTATGTATAGTATAGTTGTTGAGAGAAATTCAAGTGGGGATGCTAAGAAGAGTAGTAATGCTTATGTAATCGACTCAATAAAATTAAATGCAGATGCAAAGATCAAAAGGATGCATTCTTGCATTTGCAATTCATCCTCTGTATCCATTAACAGCTCAGCATTTTTATTTTATACTACATTTTATATATTCACTATCATTATTATTTTTTTTTATATCGTTACGGCGATAATTAAAAGCTATTGTAATTAAATATATCGTTATAATCCCAAGAATTTATTATTTTTATTTACATAAACATAATAAGACAATTAAATAATTAATCGATGCTTAAAAATTTATTTTCTTCAATCTTTGAAAATTAAATTCTTGGAAATTCTAATATTACTTTTATTGCTCATTATTGTTATCGTTTTTAATTGGAGTGTTTTTTAATTATCAGTTATTAATTTTAAAGTTCGAATTCACAACATAATTTAAAATTTATTTTACACATTAACACCTAAATCTACAATTGAACCATTTCTAAAGAAAAAAAAATTTTTTACCCTCTGTTGGATTGAGTCACAGTAAAAATGTTTAAAAAAAAAAACTAAAAAAAGGCTAGAATAGTAAAATAAAATCTGGTTTTCAAATTTATTACTATATAACAGAGTTGCGGAAGTTATCCTTAAGGAGGTCTCCAGAGCATCGTAAAACGTCGAAAAACATTGTCGGTATACTTTGATTGTCTTCTGTATACATATATCTATATATTATTCTATATCTGTATTCAGCGGCAATGCCATCTTCCACTCCCTCATTCGTTTTATTTTGTAACAAAATTTCAGAGAAAAGAGAGAATAACCAAGAAAATAAGACGATAGATGCGACCTGCCGGTGTTTAGATGCTTCTGCTGTTTCGTCGAATACCGGAAAACCTCTTCTTTTTTTTATTCTCTTTGCGTAGATACTAACATACCACAGTTTTCATTTCTCGAGGTCACGATATCTCAAAAGCTCTTCTCTCAGAGCCACACGGCATTATGACTTTATGGGGCCTCGTGAAAAATTATATTCTCTTCTTTTGCTCGGCTCCCTCAATGACAATAAGAGATTATGAGGATATTTTTTTTCATTTCTACTTTTAACTACCATGCACCTACAATCTACAACCTTATACCTACTACCTACCTTGCTACCTTCTCTATCTTGAATTCTCTCTTGTCTTCATTTTAACATAAAACAACCTCACTTTGTAGTCTGTGCACCTGAAAATAACCTACACCTCTGGGAATGGGATTTAAAGTTTGAAAAAATTTTTTTTGCATCACCAACAGCTTAAACCCTTTTCAAGTCGACCCGAGAGGCGTATTTATTTTTTCAATATTTTTTTTCGCACCGCGTTTACCCTTCTGCGTTACCTAAGATTTTTTTCTGCCGTAGTTTCACCGGTTTACCAAGGACTGTCGTCGTTTCTCTATCCTTGAGCAAGCAAGGATTAGAAATTGGCCTTCAACATGCTTTTATAATACTACTTCCATATTCGTCAGTTTGGCATAAATAGGAATACAAGTTTAAGTATCTGAGGAATATATTTGGGGCTGCAAATGTGTTCAAATAAAGAAACTTCTTCCTTCTTTATTTATACTTCTCCCTCTTAAATTTTTAAAAACAGGACTACTCTCTACAGATTTTTTGAGACAGATAAAGATTAGACCAGATTTAACTTGGTTTTATTTTTATTTAACTAAAAATATTTCAACACCTTTTAATCATTAGTGAACATAAGGGTGTTTTAGACATTTCCTAATGGTTTTCGACACACTAATAAATACTATATGACCTTTTACAGATGACAAAAATTTTTAACGCTATTGTCTATTAGAAATCACTCATAATTTTCAAAAAAAAATTCATCTGAAAACATTTTACTTCTAAAAATTTATTCTTTTCATCCATTAGTTATATTTTTTTTAATTACAACCTTAAAAAAGTGGCCAGCTGATAAAATATAAACTTTAATAATAATAAGTAAAGAAAAAAAAAAGAATAGATAATTATTTTTTGTTAAGTAATAAGTAGTTTGATTTTTTCAAGTATACACGCACACATATAAGTGTACTAGTGATGTAATAATACACAAGCGAGCTAAAAGATCGTTGATTGGCATGTTGAATTTAAAAGAGAAGTCTCAGGGACATCCTGATTGTTCTCCTATCGTTATAAAGACTGCTCCTTTTTTTCCTCGATATTTTTTCCTTCAATTCTCTCTCTTATTTTTTCTCCAAGCCTCCGACTGCATACTTGCATACTCACTCAATTTTATTATGCCATATGAGTCTCATACAAAGACATAAATTAATGCATACATATATAGATATATATAGACAGTATACATCTGAGTAACAATAACAATATATAATATGTACAACCTCTTTCTGATAATCGTTATGGACAACGCTCTTGGTCGATAGTGGCATAGTATTGTAAACCGCTTTCGAGGACGTACGCCGTGTAAACGTAAGAGATTAGGTAAGCACAATAGAAGACCAGATAGACACAAGACCATCCGAAGGACAGGTTCGGGAAATTGTCGATAAAGAAAAATAAAAACTAAATTCTTAAGATTTTACGCAAACAAATAAAAGACTTGCCGCTTGCTCCAAGTTGTGAAAATATTTTTCAAATTTACAGGCTTGTAAATTAGCTAATCCGGATTACTTGTGAACCCTTTTATTTTACTTTCAAATTTTCTCAATTGCATAATTTTACGAAATATTTTCTCGTAAATATTTCTGATGTTTATCTTCTTAGAAGATTTTTCTCAAGTCCGCTTGAAAATTTTTGGGCTTGAAAATTTTTTTTCTGGGTAATACTGGCAGGCTAAAAAATAAACGCTTAGCTAATGAATTAATTTACAAAAGTGTAAATAAATAATTGCAATAAAGTGAACTTTAAACTGGCATGTACTAAATATAAGTGCGGAAGTGGCCCTCGTAAAAAAACCTTGAAACTGTTTTAGTTGAAACTAATGTTTCCGTTCAGCTTGTGAATAACTTTCTACTTGGCACACTCAAAATTCATCTATATATATATATATATATATATATATATATATATATATATATATATACATACATTATACATACGTACATATATACATAAATTAAATGTATATATATTATATGTATATGTAATGTTCTATTATACATGATTATCACGACGAGGAAGGATGTTAATAATGCCGAAATAAAATAACATTGAATATTCATTCGTTCTTGTCTTTTTTTAAATTTAAAAAAAAAAAGAAAAGAGTGAATCAAAATCTTGGCATGCCGAGGAGTAACTTTATTATGTGTGTGAGTGTGTAAATAAAAAAGTTAAGAGAGAAGAGTTTGGTAATAAATGAAATATATTTCTTGTGCCAAAAAAGCGTCAGCAAAAGCCCTTTCACACCTCAGAGCATCGAAAGGTCGTCTGTTAATCTGAGCAGCTCTCGACCACGCCGATCCAAAATGCTACGACCGACGTCGACATGAGGTAGTCACATTCTATTTGTAAATCTTGCCTCGAAGAGAGAAATGGGAGCAAGGTCCGGAGAGTTAGGAAGAGTCTGCTAAGGTGCAATAGATGGCAGTTGGCCAACGGTTAGCCAAGTTATGTGACTTAAGTAGGAAAATAGAGCATCGTTGTCTTTTTTTTTCACTCTGCTATTAATCCAAACAAGCGGCAGTCGTTAAAACCTACTCTTCAATCAACTATTTATTGCATATTAATTCCGAACTTTTACAAATTCTAAGATAATGTATTTAAGTCGACTCCAATTGAGTTTTGGCACACGAGCGTCAGTTTTCAGCTCGACTTATTTTCCTTTTCCCATTACATTAAATTGGCTAACAACGTTTTATTTGGTTACCTTACTTTCAAATTTATTTTATTTTATTTCGTCGGCTGCTGAGAGTTCTCAGTTCTCTAGAGCAGAGAGTGTGGAGCAAAGAGTCTGTCTTTAATTCTCAAACTTGTCTTGTACAGTAAGTAGAGTATACAGCTTAGCAGTAAGAGCTCTTGTGTTGTGCTCCTGCTTGCGCGCGTGCTTGCTATACGAGTAAAGAGGTGAGTAAGTAAGCAAGTAAAGCAAGTAACCAAGAGATACTTACGTAAGTATAAGCCAAGTTACCACCGCCGCGGTACAACAGTCGACCCGACGGTTGAGAGTCGAGTTGTGTCGAAATAATGGTGGCCACTCTTATTATGTACCTTACGGCAGGCACCGCCTCGTCTACTCTACTCTGCTCTACTCTTTAACCATTTGTTTTATTGGTATTCCACTGGGACACAATAAGACGCACCAACTTAATACAATGCCTCTGATGATTATTGTTATGTTATCTTTCGCCGGCTTTTTTATTTTGGTTTTATTGCATACAGATCTATTGTATACCTGGCCACCTTGCTGATAATAATTCGCTGCCAACAGCTAGTGTATAACGTCAACTTACTATTCTAACCGATTTATTTTACTAATTTTAATATAATAAGGGAGACTACTAGAGTGATTGCCTGAAAAAAAGATAATTTTTGGGAATTTAAAAAAAAAAATCTACTGCATGGAATATTTGAATGTTTTAAGGATATATTTGTGGACATATAATGAACACATGATAAAATGTTTGGATCAAAAAATTCAAAATTCATCGAATTATTCGCAATCTCCTAAGGCTAAGAAAAAAGTCTCCTCACTGTTGCAACGCTATAGCAAAAAAAAAACCAAAAAGTTTAAACTAGAAGGTACTTCCCGTACCATGACCCTCGGGCTAAGAAAAAAATTAAAATTTAACAAAATGGCGGGGTTTTTAAATAAATTTCAAATTTTGCGCGAAAATTTGATGATTTTTGGTCCGCTGAAATTACATTTTTTATTTGATTGGAAAACTGGAAGTTCATGGTACGTAGAAACATGTATAAATAAAGCTGCAATTCGGATCCAATCGATCGGATGATTTGTCCGAGTTATAACTGCAGCAATTTTGAAAAGTGTATTATCAGAACCGATAAGTGGCTGCTCTTCAAATGGCGGCAATTCTAAAAAACGATTTGAGATATGCACTTTAAATTTTAGGATGTTATTTTTGAAGCTATAAACTATCGCAATATGCATTGACATATGCAAAACTTCTCTGAGTCCTAGAGAAATCCTAGAGACATGATTTTTCTTTACTTTTGCATAAATAATGCATGCATGGATTTTTTCAAAATTCCACACTATTGGTTTCCCTTAAACTCATTTTTCCACAATGAAGTTTTTAAAAAATTTTTTAATATGCTACCTCGTAAAAGCAACTAAAAATAAATAATTTCATCATAATTGAATGGATAATAAAATAAATTTATAAATTAGCATAATAAGTCGTAGGATCCCTTATTTAAATAACAATAAAATAATAAACCAGATAAACTACTTATCAGATTATCCAAAAACGTAAAGGATGTTTGTATTAAAATAAACTATGATCACGAAATTGCGTAAGAATTACCAGCTTAAAAACGTTTATATGCCATCACATATTGATAATAATCTATTTGTTAGAAATCGATAGGCCCCACACATTCATATCCTTTTATTATTATATACATTGTACATATATATAGAGGAAAGAAGATTTAAAAACGATTGGTGAATTATTGCGTTACATTTTTTTATCCACATCAACAATCTCTTAAACTTTATTTTTCGCTACGGAAATTCGTTACACCGGGTATTGTGTTTACCCGTGATAAATCGAGCGGCTCTCTCGATATCTCGCGTGTATTATTGTGTACAGGAGTATGTACGTACTTTACATTCAATACAATCCACCGGCAAGTGAAGTCTATCTAATCATTTAAATCTAACAATTTGCGAATAGGAGTCACTCCACACCAACTCAAACTCTCTTTCTCCAAGTATACATCAGTAAACTCTTCTTTTTACCTCATTTTACCTCATGTACAATAAACAGCACACTACAGTATTACTCTTACTTGTTTTCGTAACTCTTAAACTCTAATATGTTTGCGCTGAATTGCCTTGTTCTCTATTTCTTACATTAAACGTTATATTAGTAGAGACGGATTATGGATCATTCGGTTCGGGCCCTCTCGATTCTCAATACAAGTAAATTCCGACAAAAATAATTGCCGCACCTCTACAATATATGTATATATTGTGTTACCGGCGATACTTATCGATCCCAATCGATTGTTTTCCCGTGATAAATTTATGAGATCGTTTAATGTCGCTTAGCGACTTATTCTTCTATTGAAATAACATTTTTACTTTTTTTACTTTACTTTACTTAATATTTTTTGTCAACTTAACTGTAAACATAAATCCCAGAGGCACGGCCTTTAATTTAAGCCATTGTCACTTTTTAAAAGAAGTTAAAATTCAGGTAAGGTATAAATAAGAGACGCGACGATCGTGTAATATGGCAGACATTGTTACATTAGAAAATGAAAGACAAGTTTAATTGTCATGTTTAAATAAATAATAGCAGTACATTTATATACATGTGTGTACAATAAATATATAAGATTAAGAGATATCGAGAGTTCTCGTCATCACATCATCGAGAAAGCAGAATTTTAGATTCTTTCTCTCTCGGTATTGTAACAAAGAGTCCAATTGTTACGGTGTCGTTGCTTCAGGGCCGTATCAACGACATGGCCAAACTAGAAAGTCTGAAAAATAACGAAAAAAATTATTGTGATGAGAAATGAAAAAAAATATATATATGTATACAAAGATATAATGTAATGAAAGAAACAGAAAGTTTTTTTTGTGACTGAGGTCAATTGAGTTTGATGATGATGATGATGATGATAGGGAATGAGAAAGAATAAGAAGACGACTCCTCCCACGTGTATACGCGTCTTTATGACGTTTATGTCGCAATACCATGCGGTCTCGTCGGCTGTTGCAACTGTGCTGCTTAACCCGCGAACATCGCGGCGGGCCCTGGCCCACTAGTGCGTGAGTTAACCGTATATATATTTTACGTATATATGTGTGCGTATTTATTCATACGTCTGCACGAATGGACAATAAGTATATACGTTTAAGATGCAAGTTACGACCGACAGTGAATATATATATGTATATATTTATAAGCATGCTACGTACATATATATACATATGTGCGATGCGTGTATGTGTGATTTTTATTTATAGAGAGCAGCGCGAGAAAGGAAGAAGGCCACAAAGAAAGCCCATCGGCCCATTTTTTAGTCTCGCTCCTCTTTCTCTTGTTCATTTACTCCCTCATGTGATGACCTGTTTCTTCATACGCTTTGATATCGAGTTGTAAGATGATGAGAGTTACGTATTATTATTTTTGTTCATTCAATCTCACGGCGTTCTTTCATGTTCTTACTTAACATTTTGCTTTAAAAAAAATTGAATTAAAACATGATTTTAATTTGAAATTTTGAAATGGAAATCATAATATATTGATTGGTTCATATCGTCTTAAATATAATAAAGTTTAAATATAGACCGTAAATGTGTTTGTTTGACATTTATTTCTTATTATTTTTTTTTTTCATCAAATTTAAATAATTTGACAATTAATCATAAATTTAAATATTGATACAATTATAAATAATTTAAAAGCAACCGAAAGTATAGATTTGTATCTAATTATGACGATGACGGAAATTATAGAAACTGTCACTGAAATGAATTTTTTAAATTTACATATCTATTAATGGATTAATGAAAGAATTGCCTGATTTTGAACATTCGACTTATCCGATCTGAAAATTAGAACAAAAAAAAATATTTAGTTAAAAATTTTTGTAAAAACAAGGTACTCAAAAATTCGTAAACAAGCCCATTTTCTTATATTATTATCTGCGTAAAAATATACACCGGATAATAATACTGAAACTAAACGTTCTTTTACCCCAACCCAGTAGTTCTGTCTATTTAAAATGGCCTGTTGAAAACATGAGGCGGCAAATAACACACGTCGCCGATCGTCGTCACACTAGTCACTCGATATTTTTAGACGGAGGCAGAAGGTCACGAAGAAAGTGCCAGGGTCCGTGTTTTTCTTCACCATTATTTTTATTTACCACGATTATCATTGCGTATCATTACTAAAGATATATTTATATGTTGAAATAAAAATCTTAACCGTGACACTTGACCTGTTTCTATTAAATCGACCTGATTCTTATTTATTTGCCATCTTTTTGTCACTCGAAAGAAAATATATAAAAAATTTGACCTTGTGATTTTGCATCACACGTGCAATACTTACAGACGTATTTTTACAGATGAAAGAGTGCCGCCTTTCAGATTTTTATTGTTCAAATAGAGAAACTTTCACGAGCACAAAAGGTGAACTAAATTTCCACAAGGGTTAAAATAATTTTCTGAAGTGCATACCAGTAACAATAGACAGACTTCAATGTCAGTAATAAATTTGCAAAACTAAAATATTTTTTCTGAATCTGAATGCAAGTAAACAAAACCAGTGACCTTGTTTTCGGAGCAGTAAGTCTACCTAAAATGGTTTGCTAAATGCTGAAACGATCTGGCGATTTGAGCGATTGTGAACAACAAATGTTACTAGTAACTAGGGTTAAAGTTGATGTAGAAGTTAAAATTCTGTTCAAAAGTAAGAAGAAAGAGTAGAGAAGCAAAGGAAAGTTGTATTGATATATGCATAAATGCTTGAAAACAGAAAAGTGTCGAAAATAAAATGGTTAACTTTTGAATGATGTACTTTCCCGTAAAGGTGGGTTAAAGTTGTAAATCAAGAGCGCGTGGCTTTGGCGTATTTTCTTCAATATATTATACCCGACTTGACGTTTCATTTTAACACCGTACAAAACACACTACAGAGCAAATGCACTTCTACCGAGTTTTACTGTACATTTACTTGCACCGTAGGGGGTTAATTGTGTTTTGTCGATACAGGTAAATACTCTGATGCTAAATTTGAATGCTGTAGTCAAAAACTTATAAATATTTTTTTTTTTTTTTTCAATTTAATAAAATCTATAAATAAATAAAATTATAATTTTAATTACAAATACGATTAAAAAATTATTCTTAAGTTGAATAAAAATTCTCATATCAATTTTAATTTAATCAACTGATTAAAAGAAACATTAATAAGTAATTACTGAAAAATTACCATGCAACAAAAATTAAAAAATAAAACAAACTTATTAAAAAAAGTAAAGGACCATTAATCCACGAATTACTGATTAAAATTCATCGTAATGTAATAGGTATTAATGATAATAATAACATGTTAATTATGAAATTATAACCGGCGTTGATGTCAATATTCACCCATACAAGCGGTGTAAAAAATACTCTCTCTCCGTTTTCGTCGTTTCAAAGCCATGTAATATATAATGTAATGTAATGTTTATACATGTACATACACACAGAGACTTATTGCATATAAATATACATGTTTAAGAATAAAAAGTAGTAGAGGCAGTAGTAGTAGTAACAGCCGCGATAACCAGGAAAGTGATGGTGGCTGTAGCGGCCCGGGAGACTGGGCCGTTTATTTATAAAGTTTAAAGACGTCTTTGGTCTGGTTATAGCCTTCGAATAAGACCGTCGTTGCTGCTTGTGCTGGTATATATCTATATACCTATATAATACAACACCAACGCGGTTTTATGTGTAGTGAGTTAAGTCTTGTGCATTGAGTCTTGCTGCTGTACTGGTATTATATCGCAGTAAAGTACATTTCCCAGGCAGTATACAAGACAAGCAAAGCCAGAGTGTGGCATAGCAAGCAGAGTATAGTAGAGAGAGAAAGAGAAGGAGAGGGAGAGAGAGAGAAGAGATTGCTGCAGCGTGGCATGGCTGTAGATCGCCGGCAGCTTTCTTCTGACATAACCGAATGAAGGCGCGGGTTGCTCTTATGCAATTCGAAAGTGCCCGCCTTACTTTGCTTCAAGTATATCTATATACATGAATACATACAACATAACTAAAGATACTCATATTTTTAATAAAATATATTTATTTTAGTAGATTGTATGTCTAATGTCTAATGTCTAACGTCTAATGCACTCTCGAATTATTTACTCGGTATTGCTCGACTGCTGATTTAAAGTCACTTGATTTATTTAATGGCTCGGAATATTTTATTGATTATTTATTTAAATATTTATATTTTTTTAGAGCCCTGATATTTAATATTTGTTGGGTGAGGACTGGGGTAGAGTCAAAGGCCTAGCGATCGAGTGTCAGGAAAGTCGTGCTGAGGCTATTATAGAGGGCACTCCCTTTGTCTAAGGCTCGATGAAGGCCCTAGTCTTTTACTTTTACGCTGTACTAAGAACCACACACACTTACATTAATAGATGTAGAGTATGGGTACGGGTATTGATGTGACTACGTGGATTCCGATGTATAGTGACAGAGAAAAAAGCCACAAGTTGATGTGAGTCGAAGCTGAGAGTTTAATCGGGTCTTGTGGTATTACATACATACATAACATACATATGTACATATATATATATGTATATATTTACACACAAAGAATGTAAGTAAAGTAAAGTAAAGGTACATTGCACGAGTACTCGACAGTTACGAGAATCGCGACCACGCACACCACGCACTTATTCGATCTCTAGGCGACGAGAAATGGATGGTATTCAACGAGTCATTTCACGATTCAAATATTTTTTCTCTTTGTTTTTGGTTTTATACTTAACTTCTTTTTCTTAACCTTTTTTTTTACTTCTACAAGATCTTTTATAGCCAAGTATTATAGCCGAGTATTATACTACTTGACCATTTTACACGCTTTTGTTTTAGATTTTTATTTTTAAATGCTTTCGCTAAAGGAGAACAAACGCCCGATTGTGCTTGTTCATTACTATTTAATATTTATTAACTTTTTTTTCTAACACACCAATGAGTGAGTTATTATTTGGCGATAAATTTATTTTTATTAGTCATGAGGTGGGCGATGAAGGTCAAAATATAATTAGTAGATTTTTTTTATTATTAATTCTGAAACCAACATTTTTTTTTGCTATTAATATTTAAATTTATTCTCGATAATTTGACTCTCATAATTCAAAAAAAAATTTTTTTTAAATCACTATTCATTATGTTAACGAATAGTGAAATTAAAAAATAAACTCAGTGACTATTGCACATGGACAAAGTTAAAACAATGGGTACTGGGCGCACAGGACCCACGACCCACTGGAAGAAGTTGAGTACTAGTGCAGTAGAGTTTAAGAAACGGTGAAAGTGAATGTATACCGACTTTAAACTGCTTTCCCCGCGTGAGCGTGCCGCTCGCGCTTTAGCCCCGGTCTTTTTTAAATGTATGCATTATGCCGTCGTTATGTCATAACCAACACAACGATGACTCACAACACATCACCATCGTTACCAGAAAAACTACGTGCTGGTACACTGGCATGGTTTATTCCCCACACATCGACTCGTAGACACATCACTTACACATATTAAATAACACGAGACTTCTTGATACTTTCACATGCCTAAAGACTTTCTTGGTTGACCGTCAACATGACGAGCCAAGATGTATAATGTATCTCTTGTCTTTATGTTATGTAAAAACCTGAATCGGTTATGAAAATTTTAAATATTCATTTATTCCGCGTTTGTTAATTTATACCACAATTATGTCTCTTTATTTTTTCCTGCCCGAAAATATTTTTAAAAAAAGTACTCCAGTTAATCATTTTAAATTTTACTTTCATTGTTAAATCATTAAATTAATTATTAATTAAATGCAACGGCTATAATTTTTTTAAACACTAAAACAGGGTTACGTTATAAATTTTTTAAAAATTAATGAGCAATGACTGTCTAATTAATTAACGATAATTGACAAATAGGAAAGAAGAGAGTAAGAAGGGAACCACTAGGCGCCTGTTTATGTCGCAAACTCTAAACTTTTCACGTAATAAGTATACAAGTTTGTAATACACTCGATAGGTATTGGGACTAAAGTGACACTCAAATGTATAACTTAGAAAGTACATTTTTTTAAATTCAATTTTTTTTTCTTTGTAAAAAAAATCTTAAATTACCAGGATAATTTTTAAAATTCATTGTGGAGGAAAGAAATCAAAATGATTTATATGAGCAGTAATTAATAAGAGTGCCCGAGTCAAAAAACCAAATTCAGATTTACATCTCATAGTTCTCATTGAGGATTTTTAGTACTAAAGTAGAGTTACTTTCTGGGCAACAAATAAAACATCAAAGAAATTGAGGCTTTTGAGGATTAAACTAGAATTTGTTTTTTGACTTGGGTGAGCTATGCAGTTTAATAAAACTAAAGAGCGATGAAGTATTTAGAGTAATTTAAAAAAATTTATAACATATATAATTCAACGAATGATAAAATAGTTAAGCGATGGTGAAGAATTAAGAAAATGTTGTTTGTATACTTAAACACGTGTAGCATTATTAGAATTTGCAGGCGCATAAGTGCGCTAGTTTTTACATCTCGGTCATGCACCTGCAACTTTTAGTTGAGTTGCTTTGCGTATGCGTGTAAGTAATCTTGTGTGGATATATAGGAGTAGTGATACCAAAACAAACTAGCAATCGTAAGTTGGAGTTGAACCGCGGGTTTTACAGCTGCTGTGTATGATACTGTACGCGCGTACTTAAATACAGCAGGAGCAGAAGTAGAAGCAGTAACGACAACAACAGCAACATTTATCACGGCGTGTGGTACAGATACATAGAAGATAAAAAAATAAAAGTAAACGAGCAAGTAAATAAGTATGTGTATAAGTACGAGTATAAGTATGTAGATAAAAATCCTGAAGTATTTATAAGAGAAGTGGATAACGAGCGCAACGTGTGCGCTTCTGGATGCTGGTGTAAAAAAAGTACGCGAGATGATGATACGCCCTTCAGCGTGCGTGGCACGTCCATAAATCCTCGACAAGTGTCTGGGACAAGTCCTGCCGAGTGTGAGAGACTTCGTATACTATTCATGGCGATTCAAAAAAATACTTATGGATAATGATTAAGGACGTCAACTAATTTTACGTTAAACATTGTTATTAATTACAAATGTCTAAGGCTTTACTCGGCTGTCCTGTTTTGAAACTCGATAAGAGCAAATGTTTTTTTTTAAATTTCGTTTAAAAAAAAAATCATCATGCTAAAGCTTAGAAAAAATCTTAGACAATATGCAAATGACATCGAGTGTAAAAATTCAAATAAAAAATATTGAGTTTGGCTCTTACTGATGCGTTTTGAAATTACGCTGCTGTATCTAGGGGAAGGGGGGGGGGCAAAATGGGCTCCTTAAGAAATGAGGGCTTCTATGTAATATAAATGTCAGTCCATTTGTCCCCAGGGGCCCATTTTGCCCCACTCTCCCCTAATAGCCGGGGAGGGGGAAGAATGGGCGCCTTAAAATTTTGAGTGCCTCGAATGATTTTGGGGTGTAATGGGTCCCCAAAATTTAAGGGGCCAATTTTGCCCCCCCCCCTTTCCCCTATTTACTTAGTAAATAGCGATAAAAAAATGAATACTTGTGAAAGGATATCAACTTGAGTATAAGCGGGCATCTAAAATTACGAAAGATGAAATATTTAAAAACGGACAATAGTTTTTTTTTATCGACTCGGAATATTAAAAGCTGCACTGAGAGAAAAGTGCTTAGTAGCCTTAACTAATCAGCGTCAGATATGAAAATATAGTGTCTCTAACCAATTTTTATTGTTACTGGAACTATGCACTAGTGTGAATCAGCACGAAAAAATAGTTACATTAACTAAACTTATGAAACTATTTTTGCCCCATTATGGTCACTACAAAACTTTAATCTACTTAAATCAAGCTTAGTAGTGAACTCAATATTACTTTTACTATTGACTCAATTAAAAAAAATAGATACATTAACTATGTAATCTTAGTGACTGGTAGATAGTTGGTAGAAATAATTTTAATAGTTGACACAACTAAGAATTTAGTTGTCGTCTCATACAATATCATTTATTTAGTTCCTTTTACTACTGACAAAAGTATCAACCGTACTATTTCATCTTAGTTCTCTAAACAATCGATTTCTAGTTCATTTAATAATTATAGAATATTTCTGCTGACTAATAATCAAATGTAAAAAAAAAATTAAAAGAAAATATAGTTATAATTACCATTAATATTTAGTTTCCCTGGCTATAAATTGCATTCTTAATGCCAAGTGTGCGTATTGTAAAACATAAGCCAAAGAAGCATATCAAACATTTTTTTTTTTTTTGCTTATCAATTCCGAATCGTTAAAAATGTGAAGATCGATTAAAAAAGTGAAAAAAAAATTTTTTTTTATTCTAAAAAGGCGCGTAAAAATTTTTTGTTGCCAATCAATTCTGGATTTTTATTAAAGTGAAAATCAACCAAGATAATATATATCTTTTCTCCCAATAAATTTTCTTTTTAGCTTAAACAACTTTTTTTTTTATTTTTTTGTTAAAGCGTACAAAAATTTTCACGTTAAAAAAATAGTAGTTATTTCAAGAAAGTTTATTTTCTTCAAACTAAAAAATTTTATTGTTACTAAAAACTAACATATATATCTTGCTACAAAAAATATCTCCTATATTAACAAAATAAAACTCTTTAAACAAGTAAAAATTGTTTGATTTAAACGTAAGAATATGTTGACGAAAAAAATATTGTGATTCAAGATAATAAAAATTCAAGATAATTTTTTACTGTAAAAAAATTTTGATTTTCCGCATTGATCAAAAAAATCATCTAAAATCTAGAATATTTTTTTGACTTAAGTTAACTGTTTTTCTTGTGTAGAGCAACTCAAATTTGAAAGCCGTGTTTAAAAGTCTTCATAACGTGCAAATAAATAACCTTATGAGTTAAAGAGAAACCCTTTATAGCAAAATAATCAGACAAGATGTTTGAATCGAAGCAGTTTTACAATTTTCATATTATAAAATAATTCCAGCTATTAATATTAATCCTACATATATTTTTGAATTATCTGCTGTTTTCGAAAATTATAAATACACAGAAAAAACAGATAATTTGAATCCAGAAATTGTTTTTGACCGATTCGGGAAATCAAAATTTTCTTGTCCTAAATAAATAATTATCTTAAAATTTTTATTTTTAATTCAAACATTTTTTCTCAAGTTAAAATATTCTTATGCTTAAAGCGAAGAATTTTTACTTGCTACAAAAAATTTTATTTCACAATATTAGATATTTTTTGAAGCAAGATATATGAGTTTTTGTAGCAATCTGCACTTTTTTGTTTGAAGAATATAAAACTTATCGGAAGGAGAACTATTATTTAACGCAAGAATTTTTTATGCTCCAAACAAAACAAAAAAGTTGCTTTAACTAAGAGATAAAAGTCACCAGAACAAAGCAACAGCAGTGGGAGTAGTTTGGTGATCGCCACTAGATCGCGCCCACCTTTTGTATAGTGTCCCTGGTAAGAATCTTATTTCAGAAGTATTATATTCAAAGCTTGAGAACAATTCTGGCATAAATATGTCTCTGTTATTCGACAGAGTGACAAGTATCATTTTTGATTGTAATATAGTATATACTAAATTACATTAAGACATTAATGGTTAACATTAATGTTTTCTAAAATAATTTTTGTTGTGATAAAAAAACATGAAGTACATTCAATGTGATAAAAAAATTTCTGAATTTATCAAGTAAATGTTGGCTAGTAAAGAAAAAGAATTCAGTAACAATGAATCAAAATCTGCAATACAGATCAGTAAATAATTTTGTTTCTTGCAATACTAAATCATGGAAATGGTAACTATGAATGTTTAGTTACAATAAGTCAAATCAGTACATTCTCAGAAAGTTCGATTTTCTAGTGTGTACATCTAGACACAAATACTTATTCCTACCATTATAAATAATCTGAAGAACTAAGTGTACATTATTAACGACACATTAATCTTATTGTTTATTAGACTAAGAATAAATTATTTATTACAATATAAATTATAGTTATGTTAACTTTATCTTAGTATATGTAACTAAAAATAGTAAGAATGACTATGTAGTCGTAGATCACTTTACTATGGTGATTTACTAACTGAAACTGATTTAGTTTAGCTGAGTCGTCTGTGAACTACGATTTCTTAGTTCAGAAAACCGATTTTTTCTCTCAGTGTGCCGTATAAATAAATATTTATTGTCGACATTAAATTATAGGCACCTGAAAATCAAAATTTCGGGCAATGGCATTAGTAATGACGAAGACTGAAATTATTAACTTTATTCTTATAAGTTTTTCCTTATTATTTTAATCAGAAAATATTATAAACAAACGATAGTGAAATATTTAAATTTAAAAAAATGGTCGATTAATCTTCCGTAATTATAATAAAGCACCCCAAGCGTGTCAATGAGAAATTGTAAAAAAAAGTACAATCCAAATAAGCCAGGTTATTTCCAGCAGTACATTAACAAATAATGAATAAAATATTTTCCCCACGTTCTTAAACGTCATGTTATCTATAATCTCTCATCCTTGTCCCCTCCAGCTCGAATCATCCACTATCCGTGAATCAAAAGATCGCATAGAACAATAAAATCGAAAGCCAGCACAGCGGTCCGGCCGACGATACAAGTATCTCTCTATACTACTCGAATAAGTAACATAACACACATAAGCATGGCATTAATATTGGGCAATCTAACGCGTCCAAGGCTAACCAAGCCTTGAGCCACCTTTCCAAGTTAAAGTGTTTCACTTTATAAAATAATACACAACTATAAACTACAAATACTACTACTACTACCACCACCATGACACCACCATTACCAGCCGCTCTGGCATATCATAATAACCAACACCGTTTACTTAAGTGTAAAGACGCTTACACTGCTTACTATCTACAACAAATAATTATAATAAAATTATTTTTAAATATACATCATTACAATGCCATTACTTAAATTACAATTATTAATTTAAACTGTAAAAAAGCTAAACGGATTTATATAAATTTATAAATATACATATATTTTTTACACATTTTTACATATAAAAGTATAAGACACTTTATAAAAGTCTACTTTTAATTGTAAAAAATATATATATTCGCCAAGTATACATACATTCGTTTGTCCTTATTATCCATATACATATATGTACATATATATGTAAACTATAAACAAAAAATGTTGTGCGATTTTATTTACTGACACCAGTAGCCTGTCCTTGAGAATCAAATACACACAAGTTTTTTTATTCCACTTAAATATAATCTTTCTTACTCTTTCTCATTCGCTTTTTTGACTCTTCTTTTTAATACTTGCACACACATTTGCTAATATAACACTATTACTCTCTCAGTTAAGTTAAACTTAACGCTTTGTGTTGACACAGTAGTATAGTGAGATGTGTAAATGTGATAAGTGTTAACAATATGTACATATAGACATACATACAAATGAAAATGATTGTATGTAAGACAGTAGATGGGCCGTGTAACACTTTTACACGCAGGCAAGACCAGCCCATTTAGTAGTCAAGTTGCAATTTCATCTCTGTACTACATACCGCTCCGCACTCTCTGATGTGTAATGGGTAATGTGTAATGACGAACGTCGATGAATTGCAGTGTAAGAGAGAAGCTGTGTTACTAGTATTTGTATTTGTGTTTTATTTATATTTGTATCATGATGTATGTTATGTTAATGGTGAGTAAGCGAGTGCCGCCAAACCCATCGAGTTACGTAGTATCTGGGTAGGCTATTCATATGGGCACGACTATTAACAACTATTATCGTGACATTCGATTGTTAATATATCTTAATTGGGAACAAATTTTTTTATCATTATTTTATAATAGATACACGTCAGATTATAATGTTATCATATATGTTTTAATGTCACAGATATATATTATCTCTTAAATGCTAACATCAGCTCTTATTATTATTATATAATTACAGACTAATTAACAATTAAATTATGTGTATAGTGCACTTGTTTTAAATACCACATTGTTATAAATATATGTGATACAAAAACAGTAGTAACATAAATAAAGATATAATTAAATCTTATTATGTCTCATATATATAATCTAGGTAGTATTTGTTGATCGAGGACGGACGTAGTCTCTTACTTTATTATATGAATATTATGTAAGATACTTTCGTTGACGCCTCTCACGTTTCTCGACCATGTGCTCACCAAGTGATGCTTACTACACTACATTAACTTATATATACATATATATATGATACACACCGATTCTCATGATCATGACCATCGTCACTCAACACAAAATTAATATTATTGTTATTATTGTAAATATGTAAATTTATTACAATCTTAGTATTATTATTAGCATAATTTACTTGCTAAGTACGTATGCAAAATTGTTTTTAAATAATTATTTATTTATTATTATTATTTAATTTTTATTTATTATGAATAATGATTGGGATGAACTTTAGATGATATTATAAATTATTAAATTTAATTTAAACTTTATAATTTTAAAAATAAAATTATTTAACGCTGGCATTTTGATGTGAAAAAAATATTGAGTGAGTTAGAGACCTTTTCACGATGATGCCTTTTCATTAAATTTATCCGCACTTATTTTCATAGTTTAGATATAAATCGAGAGACACACCAACACAAAAGCTTAAATATGTTGTTTCATTGTATAGTAACTAGTGAAACATAGACTTAAAATGTTATTATTACATTTTATAATAAACTGAGCAATAAAATCTCGCAAAGTAAATTTATATTTCGTGTAAATTTATATCGGGGTTTGTTGATATGACTTTGGCGTATAGTTGAGCAGATTGGTCGTGAGAAATAAAAATGACATTTATGGATATAAATATATATATAGAGATATTAAACCAATATTGTAAATGAGAAAAGGTGAAAGTCCGGGTGGCGTTAGTTTATTTTTATTTTAGTATTATAATGTACTTTAACGGCTTTATTCATCGGTGAAATGGGGAAATGTTTAATTTAAATATGCTAAATGATAACGTCACTTTTAAATTCATTGGGAATACAAAACGTAGTTACAGTACTTGCTACATATATTTATATACATACATATATATGGGGTATTACATATCAGTATTATGTTGAAGAGAAATTTTACCTTTGTCTTTGACGAACAAAAGACCAAGTACACAGCGATAAATTTGATTAGGCTATCAAATATTATCCATTTAATAAATTATCAAGAAAGTTAAGTGACAAGAGATAATTAAATAAATTTATTCCTCAAACCAAAGCTTATTATCTTTTCTTATACATTTTAATTCATAGTACATACCCAATAAACTATAAATATTTTTTTATAAATTATTTTATAATTAAAACAATAATAATAAATAACATTAATGACAAAATAGTTTAAAAAAAAGTATACAACAATTATCACCGTAATGAGCAAACAAAAAAAATTCAAATAGTTGATTCGTTGGTACGTCGTATTTTACGCTTCGTAACAATGCTCAACTTTCCCCGTCACTTTCGTTTTCGTTGGTCGTACTTGGTTGGGCCGGTTGTCTTTCATCTATATATATATATATATTACATTAAACATTTCCCTCTTAAACACTTAGTTAGATTAAGAAATAATGCGTACTGTATTACCAAGTCTTTCATATATATTTTCCCACCACCGCGTTCTTAACATTAAAACAACTTAACTTGTTAACTAAACTTATCTTCAAACTCCTTCTTTACTTAAGCAATATTATATACATAGCACAGAGACCTGTATACAGTACATAGTTCAGTAGCCATAGCTATTACGGTTTTAGAAAGGGCTACTTATCTCTTTTCTACTGTTCTTTCTTTTCGTTATATTGTTGTACATTATAATATAATAGTTATAATAATAACATAACATAATGTCTACGCAAACCGAGTAACAGCTAAAAAATTACAGTATACAATTCTGAGGATCAGGATTATATTAGAACTGAGTATGGTTTATGTACATGTTATATACCTTTGGTGTTTCTACCGTTCCAGAGAGATTTGATGAGGAGATAATCGGGGAAGTGGTGAAATTTTGTTTAAGACTTTGAAAGTAGTTCATAGTTGACCGTATTAAATTAATCTTAACTTTTATATGTAGGCTTTTTAAATCTGCATTGTATATCATATATATTTTTCAACACCTTTAACACCTTTTACCGTTTGATAAAACTTTCTAATGTAATTCAAGTAATAATTGTCTTATTTCTTTTTTGAACCTTAAAAAAATTTATTCGTTTCTTATTTACTTCCATTGATAGAAAGGGGATTTTATTTTTTTTTTTTTAACAAAATTTAACTTTTTTTTAAATTAAGCGGTGGACATACGAATGATGTCATTACAGTGGTAATGTAAATAAATGCACAGAAAAAAAGAAACTTTAAAAATTAGTGTTTGAAGTTATAACCTGGAACCTGGGTACCGATAAAGGGAATTTTAAAATTTCAGACAGTAAATTTTATAATACGTGTCAGAACAGACAATTAATAATTTTTGGAGTTTTTTTTCAACATATAGATTATGAATAAAAAAAAGCACATGAAAAAAACTACATGTGCAATTTTTAAAAAATGTTTTTTTTTATGATGTACCTTTTTGAAAAAGAAATTCAAAAATTATTGTCCGTCGGCTAGACTCAGTATCATAATTTTTAATGAATGAAAAATGTAACAGACATCAGATAAATTTTAAATTATTAATAAATAGAATAAATAATTAATAAAATTAAATTTTAAAAAAATGGGCATTTAAAAAATTTTTAAATTAATAAGTGCATTTTTTACAAATATTATTTTTTTAATTATTTACTCTATTTATGTATAATTTTAAATTTGTCTGATGTCTACTACACTCACACTCATAATTTTTAATAATAAATTTTAATACTTATAATTATTTACGTTTTAACTATAAATTAAAGAATTACTATTCAGAGTGATAGTATTTACCGGTCACTATCATTATATTACTTGTCATTTCTCGATTTTTATAGTTCATTTTTTCCATGTGGGATATTAAACAAATAAAATATAAAAATATTAATTTTCAACACGTATATTTTATTTTCCATTGAAAAATAATGCCATACATACATATTGTTATAATATAATACATATACATATACATACATATATATATATTAAGAAATAATAGAATCTGCACAAATCAACTTATTATTTTTTTTTATTTAATTAATTCGGCGCATATCACTTTATTATTCGCCATATCAGTTATTTACAACGTACGTGGAACAGTCTTTTTACATATATAATATTACATAATAATAATGATAATAAAAATGTATAAAAATAAGTAAAAAAAAATTGTGGATTTTAAATCGATTGAGAAATGGAGGAAGGAAAAATCGGTTACATCCTTTTCTCATCGATTTTATTCTGTTATCTCTCGTGGGATCCCAAGGTCAAGCAGCCAATATATAATAATACAATATATCATATAATATATATAATATAAAATGTACTATTACGATAATAAAGAAAAGAAAAAAATAAAAGAAGGGAAACATGCGGTTTCCACATCTACAAAGGAGTGTAGCGAAAAAAGTGTGCAGCCCTAAACTACCCTGTTCCTCCATAAAAAACATTCACGAATATCATAATAATAATAATAGTCACTTATAAAATACTTAGATCGTAGTTACACTTTTGACTTTTAATTTTCATTACTTATTTATATTTTTTTTTTATTTTTAGTCACCTCACTAGTAATTATACTTAATAATTTTTTTTTTTACTTTACTACTGAAGATAAATTTTCGAGTAGGTGGTGCGGGGGATTTAATAGTATGGCTTAGCACCAAATGTAAATAAATAATTAAGAATAAAAAAAATTATTTTAATTTACTAAACTTGTTTCTAAAGAACAAAGTTTTATATAGTAAAATTAAACTATTTATTTTAAAGAGATATAAAAAAGTTGCTCTGCAAAACTTTTTGTATAATTAGTCGAAGGCAAAGTGCAGTGATAAAATTTTTCAGAGCTCATTTTTCTGTAAATTTCAAAACAAGTGATAGAGATATCAGTAAATTTAATAAAAAAAAAAATAAATAAATAAAACACTGCATCCTTGAATTTTGTTCATAGAGATAATAAAACAAAAAAGTGCAAATAAAAAACAATAGAGAAAACCTTGATTCAATGTCGCCACACAAAAGAGCAACCGAGCGTGTATCCAATAATCCTTGACTATTATAAAGTTATAAATTTTAAATTTATACAAATGCGAAGGAAAATTTAATCAGGAAATTACATTTATAATACGGCAGTATCTATTGAAATTTGTTTTTTTGCTTAGGAATTTATTGAATATTTTGCGACAACGTTTTTATCACAAAATTACTTATACCATGGGCAGTGTCTCTGGAACATTAATTTATTTATTTACTTTTTTTTTTATCAATAAATTTATCAAATGACTTAAAATATTTTAATCACGACATTCCTTTTACAATATGGCGGTATCTCTTAAAATTTTTTTATTTATAAAATTATCAAATACCTGAAAATATTTTGTTCTAAAACTTTAATCTCAAAGTTTTGGAAATCCGGCAGTGTATTTTGAAATCACGGATAAATTTTTCTTGTTTAAAATTATAATCTCATACACGCAAAAAGGAGCAGTTAAAAAATTACAGTTTCTACTGTAAAAACAGGCTTTCCGGGCAAAAATCTGTAAACATTAAAGTTCAAACTGTAATTATAGAAATTTGTTGTAGCAATACACTGAGAGAAAAAAATACCGAGTAAATATTTGTTTAATTATAGTAAAAATATACTCCAACCAAGTAATATTTTCTTGATTTAAGAATTTTTATACTTATTTTAAGAAAATATTCTTGGTTAAAGTACAATATTACTTAGATTAAACAAATAATTTACTCGGTACGATTCAAGCACGCAGATACTTGAAAACAGTATTTTTTTTTCTCAGTGTAAAATTAGTACAATTTTAAGCAGCAAATTTTACAGTTTAAATCGTCAATATCGAGTTTAAAACTGTAATATTTGTTATTTCTGTCGAATTTACTGATAAAAAATGTAATTTTTACAGTTTCGGACTCGGAGCGCTTTACTACTATACGGAACTGTTATTTTTCAACTGCTCTGTTTTCTGTGTAGCAACACCGGTAGAAACTGACGTTGGGGCTAAGCAAAATAAAAATTTGCAAAAATTAAAATAGAAAAATGAGTATTTACACTGAATTTCAATTCACTCCGAAGGGAAGTTTATTTTAATATTAAAATTCCGAATCGGAGTGAATGCGGATTTAAATAAAATCTACGTCACTCCGAATTTACTTCCAATTTTTTAGTGTACAATTATTGCATCATAAATCGCAAATTTAACTGTCATTGTAATTCGCGACATAAATATCAATTTTTCTATTGAAATTTTTGAAAATTTTTACTCCAATTTAACTTAGTAGCCACCACAACCCAACATTACTGAGACCATACACTGAGAGAAAAAAATACTGTTTTCAAGTATCTGCGTGCTTGAATCGTACCGAGTAAATTATTTGTTTAATCTTAGTAATATTGTACTTTAACCAAGAATATTTTCTTAAAATAAGTATAAAAATTCTTAAATCAAGAAAATATTACTTGGTTGGAGTATATTTTTACTATAATTAAACAAATATTTACTCGGTACGATTCAAGCACGCAGATACTTGAAAACAGTATTTTTTTCTCTCAGTGTAGCATAAAAAATAACTTTGTGTACTTTTCATACTCATAAATTTACCAAATACCTGGAAATGCTTTACCGCGTTTCCAACTAATACCAGAGGGTTCTAGGATTCAATGTCTGTGCGTGAAAGAGAATCAAATATACTTTTACACAATTATTTATAGACTTAGAAAGATACGGGTAACTATTAGTTAATTAATCGTTTGCGCAATTATTTATAATATTAAATACTCACAATATTTATGTATATTTATATATATTCGAAGGTCAAACACGACAATGTAATTTACAAAGTATGTTCTCTGTTAAAAGAGCTCGATCGTGTTAACGACGAACGCAAATAAGTAATACTGTGTATATATTTAATTAATATATACATATAGATTTATCTGTATAAATGTAAAATGTTTGAGTTAAGTCTGTTAGAGAGAATAGTAAATCTATCTCCACAGTTGGTCGCCATCATTGTCGTACAGAGCAGTACTGAGTGCTGCTTGCAAATATCCGAGTTTCGTAATTGAGGACAGGCGCTTCGATGGAAAGAAAGATTTACGTGAGTCAAGAGCGATCGAGTTTCGCATTTATTGGCCTCGTTCCCTCTACGGAAATCAACAAGTCGTTTAACAACAACTATTCACTGATTCCACTCTCGAGTGATTTTATCAATTGTCTTTTATCCTTACCCACTAGAGAAGATTTATCTTATAACTTATCCTCTTTTAAATATACATATATATGTATACTTATTTATTTATTTATTTATATACCTATATTCATTTATACAAGTCATTCATGTCATATCGACTTATTTCTCGGCGTTTAAGCTAATAATAAATATTTTTTATGATCTGTACGCTCATTATTATTATTATTACTATTTAAAATATACATATAACATGAATATATATATATAAAGTATAAATGTTTGCGCAAACGCACGGAGAAACTTTCATTAGTAGTGTATTTAATATTTATATACATATATATGTGTATATATTTTTAGGAATCGAGAATCAAAATTAGATAATTTCACTTTTTATATTGATTGGTTATAAATTTATTCATCATTGATTTGAATAAATTTTTAAATTCATCTTTCAGTTAATTGAGCATTAAATTAGTCTTACGTAAATAAATAATAATAATAGTAATAATGAATTTTAATACAAATAAAAAAAGTATTTATCTATTTTTGATTCATGAATAAGTATTTATATTAGTTTTCAATTCCGAGCTATTTGATTTATATTATTACTATTTTCTTTTTAATATTTTTTTGTCAGACTTGAGATACGGTTTGATTAAAGCAGCTCGCGGTTGAGCGTCAATTATAAATAGCACAACTTTTACTTTCAGCGTTTGGAAAATACCACCCGGATTGGGTCAATATATATATATATATCTATATATATATTATTAGTATATAATGGATTTTGTTAAATAAAATCCTCAAACATCTTTTACATCAATATTCCACGTGGATCGTGTCAATTCTTTCGTGCCCAAGTATTTCGCACCCAATCTCCTGACGCCTGTATATTTACCAGCTCTTTTTTAACCCGTCCGAAAAAAAATAACAAATAAAATAAACTCGACATGCACGTACTCATTTTTATTTTCCCATTCTATTCCATCAGTATCAGCCGAATTTCTGATCCACTTTGTTTATGCCTTGTTACTCCTTTGGACCACTAAAGCGCGACTCTCAAGACGGAATTTATAACTCACCCTATTTCGCCATCATCCTTTCCCTTAACCCGTGCCTCTCACTTCTGGCCAGTTGCCGGCAACCTGAGCAGAAAAAATAACAGTGTGTGCGGTATTGTAGCAAATTGTCTTGAATAAAAAACCCTCAATTGTATTTTTTTTATCATGTTCTGTCCCCTGGCGCCCGCTTTCCAACTCATCCCCTGTCCCTTATCCCTCACCAATAAAATAAGATAAGTACCGAGTATCAGACTCGGTAATCTTATGGTTTATTTCGTCTTCGAGTAAAATCTTTTGAGCATTCATGACGTGTAGAAAAATAAATGAAATATTATTGTACAATAAAAAGACTAGAGAAAGACTTATCATTATTTGGGCACGGAACAATCCACATGATCCTTTGTCATATATATATAGAAATATAATACAATTATAATAGATACCTATACTATAATTTTATAATAATAAAAACCAAATAGTTGACCCTGAAAATTGAATATTCCTGGCTTTTTATATCAATATAATTTAATTTAGTCCTTAAACCAGTAGAACAGTTTTTAGTCCACCTCTAATAGCATATATATAAACACGATTCTCTCGGCATTCTCGGATTATAAGACACTTCAGATGAATCCACCGAGAGCGTCATGAAATTCCTGGAGATAGGCAAGAAGCTGGGGCATAGTTGGTCTGTCTCGAGCCATTCCCAGCCAGCACACTGCCATCACGGCAAAAAGCTCATCTGGACAAGGGCGGGGTTGCACAAGTCGGTAGCCGTCTCTCAGGCAAGCCATCATTTCGAAGGGATCCACCTCTACGTAGGGTTGTCCGCCCATTGTTGCTAATTCCCAGAGGAATACACCAAACGACCACTGAAAAATATATTTCGTGTTCATTCATACTTAGGACGCATTTTTTTTCGTCTTCCATGGAAATAAAACTAAATCCCAATGACTAAAATCTTTAAAACTCATGGTTCTAATCAAACTTCTTAACTTGAATTAAATAGTTGGAAAACTTACAATATCTGTGGCAGTACTGTATTGATTGTGTTCGAGACTTTCCAAAGCCATCCATCTAATTGGTCGGTTTTCATTGTCACCAAGACAATGATAGTCTTGCGGGAATAAATCCCGTGCTAATGCTGCGTCTGCTAAACGTACTCGGAAATTATTAGGTTCTATTAAGCAGTTTCTTGTTGCTATATCCCTGTTGTAAAGATAAATAATAATAATAATAATAATTTTGTTAGTTAAGAGGTTTATAGAGAACACAATTTGTTGCAGGTGATGACTGTATCTTACCTGTGCAAAAGACCGCGACCGTGTAGAAAAGCGCCAGCACGAGCCACCTGTACACCGACGTTGACTAGATCGCGGGTAACTGGATGATGAAGGCCGTCGGTAAGGTAGGTCTTCAGATTGAGCTCGCTGGGTGAACTGGCGTAAGCCAACAGCGGACATGGACTGTCCAGACACGCGGCCACCAGTGATGCTATGTTTCCGTGCACTAGACCAGCTAATTGGGAACCCTCAACTACCAAAAGTGATGCCTGGTAAGCCGATGCCACTTCTGTTAAATTATTTATTCATAATCATTATAAACTTCAAAATTGCATGAGAGTAGATAAGTTATTGTTATGGATTACGGGCTCAAGCATTTGCGGTTCCTACTTTACCCTAAGTAGTAAAGTTTGATTATGGATAAAGGTGAATTTATTATGTTATGAGGTAATGTTCGAGGTGATTTATGATATTGCTATATCTCAGGAGTTAAGCGATATTGATGCAGTAAAAGCTGTAAGTTCACCTGTCACAGTTTTGATGATAACTTCTTGTTCTCGCCCGGCAATATTCAGCGAACCTTTATAAACTCTTCCAAATGTACCTTCTTGTACAACACTTCGGCAGTAAAGTGCTGATCTAGGAATTGCCATTGCTCGGGCTTTATCACATGGATCAGTTGTCTGAAATTAACAAATTAAAATATATTTTATTTATATAAATTCTTTACTCAGTCAAAAAATTTAATGAAAAATCCCATAGGAAAAAATATATATGCTGGCAAATTGCATGTATGAGACACATATGTCTCATATATGAAATTTGTCCGCACATATATTTTTTTTGTACGGGATCAGTGACAAAAATTTTTTATTACAATAAATTCAAGCAAAAAATTATGTCTCTTTTTTTAAGAAAAATTTCGGTTAAAGGATTGGTTATTAAAAAGTTGTATTATGAATCCTCGGATAGTAGATTGGATTATTTTTTAGTTAGATAAAAAAAAAATTAAAGTAAAAGAAGTATACAATAGAGACGTAATAATAATTTTGTTACTTTTATATAAAATCTCAGAAAATAATCCGTAATAACGATAATACGTTATTAAAGCTTCTTACAACAATGTCGTGTATCCATAAGTATCATTATTATTTAGTCGCTAAGGCTTCTCAGCAGATACGAATCCAGAGTGTACTGTGTATAATATATATATATATAGTGAAATAAAAGTAAAGCTTCTAGTAGTAGCAATAGTACATTTCATCCTCGGAGGATATCAATCCCTCTTTGTTGAGAGCAGACGAGGGTTGTAGTACTGGCATCAGCTTGCAGACCGAAATGAGGAGCAAAGAGTGGATGGAAGACCTGGTCATTCATTAATTTCAATTTTACGGAGTTTTGCCTTTGGCATCGAGTCCATCAGCATTGACTCTTTCCCTTGACGTTATTCTGTCTTTTGTGCTCTCAACAATCTCCGCTCGTTTCTATCATTCTTCAAGTACTCGTCTCTATATTTATATATAAATGTTTGTAAACGTTTTTTTTTTTTTTTTTTTTTCATACTCTTTAGCTTTTGTAAAAGCTTAAAAAAAGTTGAAATGCATTAACCGAGACAGGACAGATGGATTGAGAAGCTGTTATCCATTACCCTCCTTTCGTATTTTGTATGATATTGAAATCAACAAGGGGGATTTTAAATATAATCGAGGGTGAGAAAGCTTCTCTCACCGCGCACTATTCTGTTCGTCACACAGAGATTCCCCTGCGATGCGCGGATTTTTAAGGTGGTTTATTAAAAAACTTTATACGTGATAAAGTACGTGCTAAAAGTTTTATCATGTTTTTTTTTCACGTTTTTCAACTACCCGTTATTTATATTTATTTTTACTTGAAAAACTCATTCAAATTTCTCGACATAATTATAATTATTATTATTATAATCATAACGCTGTCGTTTTTTCTCTTGTCAGTTAGTTTATTATTAATGATTGCACGGAAAAATTATTCTTGTTTTAAATGCTACGATGTCATAGTAAAGCTGGACCATATTGACCACCTGACAGAAATAAAAATAAACACATTGCAAAAATTACTCCGTAGTAATTTTTGCAACATATTAATTTTAATTTCCGTCAGGTGGCCAACATGGTCTTACTTTACTATGAAACTATGGCATTTAAAAAAAAAATAATCTCTCAGTGTAGTTATGATAAATTAAATATAATCGTCTAGTTGAACAAAGCAGGGAGAAATGGGAGAGTAAATATAAAAAAATAATAGTACTACATAATCGTTTGTTTGGACACAATAGCATTGAAATAAATTGTTAAAAAGTTGCTTGCGGAAATAGATTACCGTTGCTCAGCCCTCTAGAGACTGAATCGTCGAGTGGCATTAGCATGAGAATGAGGACGAGGAAAAATAGTTGCAATTTTGCTGTAAAATTCTCAATAGTTGGGTTAACTAGAAAAGATACAGTAAAAAAATATACATCCTACAAAAAGCAGGAAGAGAAGACGAGAGGAGAGAAGAGGAGAGGAGAGAAAAGAAAAGGCAGAAATAAAAATAAATAATAATAGTTGTGCGGGAGAAAAGTGAGTGTGTTGGCAATACGCAATCAGCCGGTCCAATATTGGAATCGGAAATAATTTACGAAGCTACGTAGTAGATTGAACAGAGTGGAGTACAGAGTAACAACCAACAGCACTCGGTAGTTCGCACGGGCTGTCCCGCGTGGCGTCGAAACGCGTTAAATGCAAATACGCTAATTCCACGGGCTTATCGTGGACTCGAGGCCTGTAATTATTAGAGAGCCCTCGTTATGCGCATTCACGCTTATATATTGCCGGACAATATTAATGGACATTTATATGTACGAGCTGTTAAATCGAATAAACACATTTTCATAGTCGGACTCTAAAATGCTACTGAGTGAACTTATACATCAAACTTTTACGACACATAATTTTTAATGTCAAATTTACATAGGCTAATTTTAAATTTATTAACTTACTTTCCGTTTTTTGCACATCAACGCGTTAGAAAACATAAACAGCGTTAAAGTTTTTAATGAAAATTTTAGCTCTATTGTTAAATATTCTGTGTACGTAATGGCATTATATTTTATCAAAAGCAATAAACTCTAGAGACTAATACTCAGTCAGCGTCTGAAAATCATGTCGTACATTTAATAAACACACATACATACATACATACATAGATACTCACTCACTCACTGGTGTTTGGGATTTTGTTGTGCAAAACTCGAGAGAGAAAGAGTAAAATACATCAGACTAACTTGATTAAAACTTTGTTCATCCGTCAAGCACCACGGTTTATTCACACATGAATAAAGTAAAGAAAACATAGCACACTACCGCTGTATCAAATATATAAAAGCAAGGTATACAAATGTCTATGAATTCTCTTGAGACTTGTGAGGTTTGAAGAGATGTTAGAGAGTACGCTAGGACGAATGTACTCAGTACTCAGTAGTCTGTAATCTGCAGCCATCATAATACATTGATAAAATCGTCTTGAGTATGTCAAGCGTATCATTTAGCCCGAAGACGTGTAGCATCAAGTAAACAAGTGGATTTTAAGATGAGGGACCGACGGTAAACTGAGGGAGTGAGTATTTTCTGGAAGGACGATTACGTTCGTGTTTCGGTAGCAAGCTGAAGCTTTACTTCAGAGAAGACGACATCCAAGCTTTAGAGGCAGTATAAGACGAGTGTGTGTGAGAGAGAGAAAGAGAGAGTACAGTAAAGGCATACGCGTATACCCGGTAAATTGATCCAAGATCAAAGCCAAAACAATCACAGGACCCACTTGCAAGCTTCCTCATACCAAAACCGTTCCTCTTACTCTATTACTCGTGTACCCTCTTCTACTCTCCACCCTCTAGCTCTTGCACGTCCTCTCTGTATCTCGACTTTCATCCGTCCGTTAGGCAGTCTCTGTCGCACCTCTGTACACTGGATTCACGCTCTTGATCGAGGGATTGCTCAAGAGAAGCAACCGCGTGTGTAACCTTCCGTCTACCCCAACTCTATCCACCACTACCATACGTCGGATACGACTACTACCACTAGCTTGAGAAACTTCTCGGCTTCTATGGATCGAGTGTACTGAGCTTACTCGGACGAGATGTCCCTCTGGGATCTGAAGCCGGGTAGTCAGTGAGGTAGAGAGTCACAGGATGACTACAGGCATACTCTATACTGAAGAACATACAGAGGAGCAGTAGAATATCCAGTAGGATTTTTTCATTGTTGCTGAAGGAAATTAATATAAAAGGTCTTGGTGCGGTTGGTGTCAGTGCTTTGTCGCTTGAGGAATTGTTGTTGTGGCTTTAGAAGTGTAACTAAAAGAAGAGTGAGAAATGAAAAATAATAGTAAGAAGATATTAGAGATGCTGGAAAAATAAATGCTAAAATGAGAATGCTATTCGGACCATAAGACGCACGTGGTGAGGGAGTGGAGAAAAGATAAAAAAGAATGAGGAAAAAAGGGTGGTGGTAGTGGCATTGAGGAAGAAAGAGAGGTAGAGAAAAAAACGTGAGTGAAAAAAGCAGAGATGAAAGAAATAGTCGTAGGGTGAACTGTAAAAGTAAACGTGGCTTTAGTTTTATTTTATTTTTATATTTTTTGTTGCTTTATTCTTTTCTAGTTGCAATGCTATATACCCTCGACAGAGCATCGTCGCCGCGTCTTTTTGCTGGAAGCCCGCGTATGCTTTTTTTTTTTTATTCTTGATCCCATTGCTCGCACGCGGTGCTTCAAAGAGAGTGTATTGGAGAAAGGGTACAGAGTAGTGTGGAGTACTGAGCCAAACGTCCAGATCGCTCGTGGAACTTTGAGAAAAAATAAAATATATTTTTATGTATGTATATATGTATATACATACATAGGTAAAGGTATGAGTATAAAAAAAAGCGACGGCGAAATTTGGGGAGTCGAGGTTCTAAAATGATAAAAAAAGGGTTGAAAAAATGGTAGAAAGAAGAAGAAAATAAAATTGAGAAAACATATTGACTGGAGTTAGCGGATTCGCTGTGCCGAGTGGCTCGTGTCGACGATCGACGGGGGTTGAAATGGGTGAATAAAAGCCGGAAAGTATGCGCCGAGGATGGACAGAAAGAAATCCGGAGTTTGTGATGAGAGAATGCGGGATGAGAGGGAGTGGGAGTAGAGATAAAAAGAGCAAGAGTAAACGAAGGGCAAACGTAGTAAAGGAAAAGTTGTTCGTGGAAAGCGATTCACTCGACCACAAACTCGATAAACTTTTGAGCCACTACTCTACTCTGGCTCGTGGATGTACGTCTCGCACGGTTTCCGCTTCCGGTGCGCACTCAGCAAAGAAAAAGGATCAAGAGACGTTGAACTGTTTGAGAGTTGAGGGCTGGTAATACTACCGGGGATACGAGAGGTAAAGAGCCGAGGAGGCGAGGTAACTTGAGTACAAAAGTTGAGCTCGGGTTAAGATGGAATAAAAGCTCTGGAAGAGCAAAAGCTGAAATTGCTCAGTTACAACGAAATCGGATTTTCCGTTAGTGGAAAACAGCAAACATGAGTGTCTGTTTCTTGCACTTTTAAGCTTCATGTTCTTTTACTTTACTCGGGATCTTGTTGTTGCGATGATACACATCATAAGTAGTAACAGCACTCCGGAGCACTGAATATTGTAGCGACAGCATGTGTGGTGATAGTACATGAGTAGTGACTGCATTTTAGAGGCACTCAATAATGTACCAGCCATGCGTAAGTAGTCGCGGCCTTCTAGTGACACTAAATATTACAGAACCAACACAGTAACGTTATTAATAACGGGAATGCACATATACAAGCATCAGTATATATATATATATATATATATATGTATGTATAGTAACAATATAACTTTACTATTACTTAGAATGTCTCTTCTTACTACCCCACATCACGTCTTTCACTTCTAACGTCACTTGGACTACCTTCCGGCATCCGGTATAACGTCGACACCGTCACCGTACCAATGTAGTACTCAAGAAAACGTCTTTGAGTCTGTGATTTCAATGGCAACCGAGACAACGAGACTCACAAACGTGCACAATAGCATCTCGAGATATGATACGAGTTCCTAAGTATATATACATACGTATGCACAGTATACCTAGAGCACATAGAGTACCTACGGCGGTACTACGGTCTTGTAATGCAGTGGAGTATGCTGCAAACCAAATGTGGCTGTTTAAAATTCTGACATTTGCATATCGCGATACCGGGAATGTCTTTTGATAGTGTAGTTAGTCTGGTGTATGAGAGCTGAGCAGAGAAAAAGAAATAAAAAGCAAGCCAGCGGATTTGGTCTTATCTTTGTTCACTTGAACTTAATAATACTGATACTACTTTGATACTTTAATACTTTGTTCTACGAGCATTGTTCGGATAATTATTGTTCTTGGGTAATGATTATTATTCTTAGGTAATGATTGTTCTTTGGGTTAATGCGGATAGAGGAAGTGGATGTTTTTTGTTTTAAAGTTGTATGCTTGTATGTATGGATGGTTCTCACCTGGCTTATGTTGGTAACGTGACTGGCTGCGTAATAACTCGCTCGGGAACCGCAGGGCCGCGCGTACAAAGGCTCGAGGTCTGCGATAGTCGCGTAGCTTCCTGAGTTGGCGCTTCCTGGCCTTGGGTCTACCCTTACCAGTACTGAGCTTCCGGTCAGTCCACCCGTACCCGCTGCTGAGTAGCTGCAGCATGGCAACGTTTTTCTGAAATCGCAAGCAATTATGCAACACTTATATATTTTATACTTTATTACTTTACTACATTATTATTATTTTTCTTTTTAAATAATTAAATCTTTTGCTTCTTGTAAAACTAAAAGCTATTTACATAAATTTATTCTCTCATTATATTATTTTTCTACTGAGTGGGTCATTAAAAATTCATTAATTATATTTTTTACTATTAATCGTCCAAAAATAAACTTGAAGGAAATTTTTTAATATCTTTATAATAAATATATTTTAAAGGAAAAATTAAAATCATAGAAAAATTTTTTAGTAAATCTTCATTGTTAAAAATTATTTTCACGATTAAAAAAAATCTTTTGACAAAGAATCGTGTTAAAAAATAAAAATGAAACTGAAATTCCAGCCATTAAAAATTTTAGGTCGACTAGTTTCTCATGACGTAGTTGTTTGATAAAAAATAAAACTCAAAGTGAAGAGTAGAAATAACCATCAAGTCTTGTGACTATTGAAATAATTATAAAAAAAAAGTGTTAAAAAATAAAAATGTCTTTGACACATTTAGATTTAATTTTAAGCGTTTGACGAGGGAAAAAATATATAAAGAATGTTCATTGGTTTTTAACAATTCTCTTGAATATGGTGATGCACAAGCAGTGGTAGCAGCAGTGAGGGTGGATAAAAAAGAAGGCGAGAAAGACAGGAACAAATTTTGGCTCACCCTTCTGTCGTCATCTCCATTCTCAAGCTCACACCCTCATCCATTTACTTATACCTATAAACACCCATCCAAACATATCTGTCTATATATATATATATATATATATATATATACATATGTAGGTATATTATGTTGGACTCGATAAGAGCGAAGACGGTTGTCGTGCGATATTGTCGAGTAATTTGCATATTGCCCCGAGGGTCGGAGATCGCCATAGCAAACGAGATCCCTTTCTTCGTCTCATTTGATGGCTTCAAGTTGCTTCACCAAGTCTACCCTATTGCTGGCACATTTTCGGGCATTGTCCTCCTCCGACCTCCTTTATTCTACATCCTACATCTAACCATCTACCACAACCATGACCAAACGTCTCTGTATCTCGTGAGTTTCCTCCCTAACGAGGTTCTACACTCTCATATATGTATATATTCAACGATGAGGTTGAGATGTAGGGAGAGACTAAGTGGATCCTTAAACACGTTAACTCGTCCGCTTTGTACAAGAGGGGATTGATGCTTATCAACGATGCTTGCGACGTACTTGTGATTAACGGAGATCCAATGACCATAACAATGAATTTGATTTCCCACGAGTTTCACTCATCATTTATACGGAAATTACATACCTCATGCCTCACATATACCTTATACAGTATATTGTAATGTATATTGTTTTGCGAGACGTTTAATCAATTCGTTTATTAACTTTCGTCAGTAAGAGACAAAAAAAGTTTCATGAATACTTTTATTTTAATTAATTGAATTTACATTTTTTAAAAATAATAATCGACGCATTATTATGTTTGGAGAGTGGGATGATTAAAATTTATTTTTAGTCTGTGAAAAATTTGAAAGTTTATTTTGAAGATGGAGCATTAAATATTTAACTATAGAAGTTGTTTAAAATTTGATGTAAAGTAACGTGAAAATTTCCACACTATGCACACTCAAGATCTGTTGAAGAACACTTGTATTTGAAATTACTGCTTTATCCCCTACGGCAGAGAGATTTTCATACGAGGGCTCCCGCGCCCCTAGTTTAGTGCGCGTTTATTGGAATAGAGTGGCCAGAAAGAGAGAAATGGAAGAATGGTACGAGTGAGCGAGACAAAGCTCACGGGGGAAAAATGCTTAAAATATTCCGGCTCGTATATATGTATATGTATACACAATTCGATGAGACTGATGGTGATATAAAAAATATAGATATACAGTTCTATCTATATGTAATTCATAAAAGAGCGAATAATAATCGATTTGTCATCAGTTTTGGAAGTCCATAAAATCGTTGCGCAGTCGATTATATTGCAATCGAAAAAAATAAAAAAAGATCAAAGGCGTTATGCTGGATTATTACGAGGGAGAATAGTCGTGTACAAATAACTATTACATTCCCTGAAACCCATGGGAAATACCAATAAAAATTGCTCTTCATATTTGAAAAATATATTTTTAAACTTTTTTCATAAAATTTTTTTTTCGCTTTTTAAAAATTAGATTCATATTAATATCAACTAGTAGATCTCTTTAATTGCATAAAGAAATTTTTTATAAAAAATTATAACTCATAAAAAATTAATAAATCTCTTAAAAGTAATAACTGAGGCATAACCCTCTATTGTTCTCGGTAACTCATCTACAATTGGATCAAAGACAACTTGAGAATGGCTAAGTACCAATACACGTTGTTGCGTCCGAGGAGATGCTTCATAACAAGTACCATTGTAAAATTTGCCGCTTTGTCGAGCGTACGAGACTGCTGTTCGTTCTGCTCTGCCAGTACTTGTACTTATAGCTCTACTGCTGCCACAACTGCAAGAGGGGTTGCGCATCGCCCCGATTCAGCTACCCCTTATCCTCGTCGCCAGAACCGCTAAGGCGTTATCCCGTCGGCAGAGTCTCAAAAGAGCTAATATATCCCGTGAGAGACAATCGTTTGCTTCCCTCAGCATATAGCCTACACGGCCTCTTACCACACTATTCCTATTATCATCCTCCTCTAATGTTTCGTGAGCCTCCCTTCAACACTGGGGTCTCAGAACGGAAAGTTACTCAACCTCTTGTTCGTCTCCTCACCAAGAGATCCTCGTCCCGTTATCTTATACTTAAAGGCCATATCCTATAGCCTTATATCCTGGGTTGAATCCACCTCGAAATCCGCCCAACAGCATTGCAGCCGTGTAATAAAATGTCGGGAGCGATGCCAGCCGACCGACAGATCACCCAACTTATTGAAAGGATATTTCATCCGCTCGGAGGACCTATCCAGCTTATCCTACCCTACACTCCGCACTTTTCTTACGCCATGCCTGACTATGTGGCTCTCTTACTCGTTTTCCTAAAATATCTTCCCTCCTTGGCCCCTTGAAACTCTTACGCTGCACATGCCGGCGCTTGGCTCTAGTCGTGGAGAAAAAAATCTAAATCTTCCCCTCCATCTCAACTCATATCGGGGTTTCCTTATATTAGCTTTAGCTACTGTACGTTTTCCATATCATTTATTATTATTTTTTTATTTTTTATTACTGAAGGATTCACAGGGATTCACACCTCTTTTGTTGGCAATTGATTTTTTTCGAAACCTTTTGAAAGATCTCCGGACCCTCTCAGAGCTTAACGGTTTCTTTTTATAATGACTTTTTTCTTCCTACACTATTTTTCATATATTTTAAATTATATTTTATGACTGGATCAAAATATCAATAGAAAAAATTGTATACTCACGTTTTATTACCGTTTTTTACACAAATTTTTTTTTTATTTTTATAATTTTGGTGTCACGGGTAATTACGTAGTTAAAATAAAAATGATAATAGTTACGGAAATTTGAAATTTTACCAGCTTATATAATTATTATAATAATCATTACTACTATGCAATTAAACTTACTGTGATTCTTGTACACGAGCTTTGCTGTTACGTATATACAAAGCACTGGCAACACTACCAACAACGAGGATAAAAGCACACGCGCAGGTTGCTGCAAGGTAGAGTGCACCTGTACCATTAATGAAAGGACCAGCTTCTAAACGCACTGAATCGTTACTCGGTGGCGCTTCGACACCTGTAAAAAAACAAATTATTTTTATTTGAATAATTATTAAAATTGTCTTTCATAAAAGCAAATCAGTTCAATTTCCACTAATGTAGATATTGGCTCATTTTGAAAAATGTGTTACGCTGATTTGTGAGTGACATTGATTTAGTTACTTACTCTCTAAACATGAATTAGTGAAAATAAGTGAATATTCACTAATTCCAAGTGCAAGTCGAACCACTAATTCCAAAAAGTGGTTCGATTAGCATTCTGAATTAGTGAATATTCACTTATTTCACTTATTCGTGTTTAGAGAGTACCCTCTAAAAATAAATTAGTGAAATTCACTGCGAATTAGTGGGCAGTGACTATTTCTACAACTATGAGTATACCACTAATTTAATTAATAGTATACTTGAAGCTGGTTTTCAGTACATATTCACTAATTTGAAGAGAATTTCACTAATTCATTTTTAGAAAGAGTAGAGATCAATATTCGTTAGTATTTTTGATTTTAAAATCTGACAGTTAAAAACAAAAATTTCAAGTCTGACTAAAACTTTTGACTTTACCTTCGTAAAAGAATCTTTCATTTTCCGGGCGAGAACGCCTTGATCGAAATTTTGAGTCTTTAGAGACACCAGATAAGTCGTTCGGAAGAACGCTAGCTCATGAACGTACGAAAAAAAAAAAAAAATATTTCTTTCTGTAAAAGCCAGTGAGTCTCGATTTTCATAGATTTTCTCAGACGGTAATGCTGGCTAAAGCCACGGCTTCGGTTGAAGTCAGAAAATTAGACAGTAATTATTGCCATGATTAAACTGTTTAAAAAACTTTGATAACTTTACTAAGAACAAACATTGGATCAATTGGCAGAATCCGATAGAGAAAGATATATACTTTATTCCCTTAGGAAATTCAAGGATTTCTTTTTGATATTTTTTTTTCCGTCCCCTAGTGAGCACACTTTTATTCGATATCTCGCTCGAGCTTTGCCAGCCTTTATCCTCTATGATTTTTCCTGCCCTTTTTTTGTTTCTAATTTTCCTTTAGTTGCGCTCTTGCTCTTTGTTCTGAAACTCAGGGTTGCTGCAGCTGTCCAGCTGCCCGAAAGCCCCGAGAAACTCGAGGACCACTGTATTATTTTTTTTAATGTCTATTTTCAGTGGGATAGATACGCCGTAGATAAACCACTGTTAAAAAAAAAAAAATAAATAAAATAAAAAAAACAGAATAATGAAATAAAATAAATAAATAAAAGAAAAATCAATGCAGCAATTTAATTCACATCAATGACAAAATGATCAATAGTAAATATTATGTTTCATCTTGAAAAAAATAAAAATTCAGTTTGATTAAATTTGGCAGAAAAGTTGTCGGGGACAGTAAAAAATAATTCTTTCTACAACTGCCTATAGGTAAACAAACATAAAGTGGTTATTTTATAAGTCGAAAAAAAAAAATAAAATATAAAACAATGAGAAAAAGGGTAAGTAGGACAAAACAAAAAAATAAATACATAAGACAAAACGGTAGTAAGAAAAGACAAGATAGGTTTGGATAAAAAGTCTAAAGGGTGGGAAACGGGAGAAGGCAACGAGAACAAGTTAGCGAGGGCGAGTTTGTTCGGGTGTGATGAGGCGTGTGCAAGTGAAAAAAAAAAAATATAAAAAAAGGAACAAGTTAAATAAATCACCAGGCGGATCTCGTTGTTCGTATTCGGGTAAACCGTTCAGACTAAGGCACATCTCGAGTCTACACTATAGGACACTGACGCACACACAATCCAAGCCAAGTAAAGTGTGGCAGGGGATCTTATTTTGTTTATTTACGTCGACTTTCCATTCCAACCCATGTACCCAAGATCTTGCCCGGAAGGCTGTTCAACTTTTTTATTTTCATTTTATACCATCATATTTATTTTTTCATTCGCTTTTTTTCCTTTTTATTTCACTACCTTATTTCTATTCTTTACTTGTTCATTTTCTCGCTCACTCTTCAGATATCAGTTTCATGGCAGACGCTTGCATTAAACTCAAGAGCGAGAATTCTTCCTGAGAGCAACTCATCTTTAGTTATAGTGTAGTATAGTTGGCTCCCTCAGTATTTTCTCAGGCTTTCTTATTTGTTCCGCTCACTAAGATCTTGTTCAACCGCCTCGGGCGCGGAACTCTTAAGAAACTTTTCTCGAAACTGTGCCAGCTTGGACGTTATATCGTCAGTTCAGCTCAGTACAGTACAAGCAGACAAGTCAAGGTATAAAGATATTTCAATTCTTCGATATTGTTTAATAATACACGTAAAAAAGTTTTTCAAATCTTATCGAGCTTCAAACGCGACTTGTTTGTTAACTTATTTGTTTAGTTGCCAAAGTATAAGCTGCGAAGTTAATAATAATAAAAATTAAATTCCCAGGATCAAACTTTAAGTTTTTTTTTTCCCAACTAAAATAATTATTTTTCCGTTTAAATTATAAGTTTGTTTGTTTAAAAATAAAAAAAGCATCAAGCAAATTGGGGTAGGTTTTTTTTTAGAACTGGTTTAAATGAAAAAAATATAAGCTTTAAATATTTGCATACAATCTGCTGGTGCACTCGTTTATTTTTTGAAGAAGGAAAAGAAAAGTAGAGCGAAATTGGAGCAATCTAATCTCGTATTTTTCATTCTTTTGCTCCTACATTTCTCAGTTCTTGTACCTCAAGATCTACTTGAGCTTGTATATCGTCATTTTATTGTCCCGACGCTGGTCTTGATCAGAGACTTACCTGGCTGGACATTTTGTTCTGAGTACCTACCAGATAAGAGAGCCTTCAAATGTGAGTGAAGCGAGGCGAGGAACGAGAAAAGAAAAGAGGATTCGATTCGGTCGTATAAATTGGAACGAAACTCGTGCGCTGTCTAGCTCATGTGTCCCGTGTACGTGACTCAACTTCACTTCAAAACGAGTATTACAAAGTGCACCGAGACCGATAAAATCCTTCGTTTTCTCAACAAGTCACTGGGGAAAATCTCGTATCATCTAAGACGTGACAATTGACAAAAAAAAAAAAAAAAACACAACAAATAACGAATGAAAATACGATAAAAAAACTTATAACAATAGTAAAACAAAAAAATTATAAAAATAAAGCAGACAAACTTTGAGAAGTATTGATAAAGTTTCTTTTCCAATTTAATGTTGTTCGAAGTCAAAGGTTGCTCAGCATTTAGTTTGAATACTCGGAAAGTTGTACCAAGATATTGTCAAGTTTCAATACAGACACAAGTGTCGGGACGAAGCCAGAGAGGCGTTAAGATCATCTGGGCTGTTACAAGTCTAGTGCGACGTCTGGTATCACGTAGTCTTGTTCCACTTGCACGATAATATTCTCTTGCTCTTCTGCGCTGGTTTATCCTCAACTCTATCTTCTTATTCTCCTTAAACCTCTATTCCTTTCTTATGCTTCGGACCTGGTCTTTCACTTGACTTGGTCTTTTCCTTTTCCGTCCAATGGGAGTCAGGTTTCCAGCATCCTCGTTGAATAACTGGCCGAAGTGCTAGTGGTAATGGTGGTGAGTGGTCAGCCACGATCAAACAGTCACTAACTGAGATTTACGCTTGACCAGAATTAAGTCCTTTGGGATCAACGGCTTACCGTATAAATCACACCGCGTCTCTTGTCTTGCCTTATAGGTGAGTCCAAGTGTTGTGTTTGTATGCGTGAGAGAGACCGTGTTCCTTGGATCAACTAATTTTCCAATTTACTGAGGATTACTTTTTCTTTCTTACTTTAATAGTTATACTTAATCAAAGATTTTTATTTATTTTTTTAATGAAAATTGTGAAAAATAAAACAAAACAAGTTAATAAATTTGATAAAATAATTTTATTTGTACACTTGTGATAATAGGGAATCTTATTATTCTGCATGATAAAAAATAAAACTGACTGTAAGCTTCAGAAAAAAATTTATGAAGGATAATTAGCTTTTGTTCTTGGCTAATTGACCATTGCTTTGTCAATTTATATATTTATTTTTTTTTCATTTTAATGGAATAAATTTTTAAAATAGAGACTGAGACTATAAATTGAATTTTTTACTTTCTGGATATTGATTTAAGTCGAGTGTTTAATTCAATTTTATTTTTTTAAAAATTGAATTAAGTATCGAATGTCATGAAAGATGACTAGAAAGTGGGAAATGACGAGTCGGATAGAAGGAAAAGGAGAAAGAAGTAGAAATAGAGGAAGAGATAAACAGAGAGAGAGAGAGAGAGAGAGAGGAAGAAAGAGTAAATAAATAAAAGAAAAGAAGCGATTGTCGTGTTGCATCACCCAACGACATTTTTAGCTCGCGAAAGAGACTCAGCAGAAATGGATCCGGTTACAAGGCGAGATGGAACAGGGAAAAGCAATCCGTGAGGTAAAATTGAATCTCGTCGGCGGGATTTAATGAAAGAGATCCGACTCTCGGAGCCATCGAGCATCAAGATCAAGGGGCGTCGTCGTCGGAGATCAAGAGAGCCAAAGCAAGGAATGGAGTACTAGTAGCGGGTATAAGCGTAAATAATGTCGGAACATCCTGGTGAGGGTTAAGACGCTGCCGGGGCAGGAAAAATTTAAGGATTCTTAGCTTTCTGGACCCTACTAATACTTATAGTTATACACCACCGCTACTCCCTTATACACTAAAAGTATCCGAGAATACCCCGGAGGCTTTTGTAAGTAATTGAAAAGCTTCAGATATTTCGGACAATATTTACACTTGATCGATTACCTTTATAAACTTATTCTACAAACTAATAATTCATCTTAAGACTTACCAGCTCAAATATTTACTTTTATTATATTTATTACTTATTATTACACTACTCCCATTTACTCAGACATGCTTTTTTTGCTTATAAATAATAACACATTTAATAACTACTGATCAATAACTTATATATTAATTTTTAAAGAGTGGAAGAATCCAAAGCAAACTGAGACATTATTCTTGAATAAATACATTTTTTTCTGTTTAAAAATATCGATGTCTAGAAAAAATGGGGCGAGTTTGCTACCCCACAGTGCAGCCATTCTAATAACTGTAGTAAAATTTGTCTTTTTTTAAAGATTTCGATGTTTGAAATATTCTACTGACCCGAAATAATTGACTCCGAAGTAAAATGAGCAATTGTAGAAGAAAAAAATGCTGGTATTCCGTCTGTGATAACTGAAGCAAAGAAATAAAAAAAAAAATTTATTTATAAGCTCATTTTAACTCAGAGCCTCTTTTTCCAAATTCCTCTAATTTAAAAGCATCTCAAATAATAAAATTTTTCATATTAAAAATTTTTAAATGGCCGCGTTATTTGAGGTACCCAACTTAACCCACGGCTTTCTATCTTACGTATAGAAAAAATTTTGATAAAGAACAAAAATTCCTCCGGATACTTGAACATTTTGTGGTGTTCCATTTTGCCCTGGATTCAAGAAAATAAACATAATATCGTTACCTTTGAGACAAATTTTGTTACGCCTAAATACCAACGTGGTATCGTTGTACTTAGTACCAGGAGGCGCTGAAATATTGAGCCTCAAAGCCATTGGTATTTCAGCACTAAGTAAACCTGAACATGGAATACGAATTCTAAAGACTTGAAGTGTCGTTGGTACTTGGCCTCTGGATGAAACATTAACTTGTGGTCGTAGTAGTGCAACTGCCTCGGGATTACCACCTTGCACTCCCACGACATCATAATCTAGTTCCATAGAGTAAGGTAGCTGTAATAAATAAGAAAAAATATATAAGAATAAGTCTTAGTGCCATGATTAATGACTCAATTAAACACTATCAGAATTTATCACGAATAAAAATAAATGCGGGAAAAAAGTAGTGAAACGAGAAAAAAATTTAAAAAACACTTTTTTTATACCCGTATCTCTTTGGCATTAGCACAATACAACAATGGTCTTTATTTATTAGCTGATAAAAATGTCGCTGTGATAAGAAAATAAAATATATATATATATATATTTAAGGATTTTATATTTACTGTACGTATACGCAGGTATAAATGTTAAATTACAGAAGCATTCTCTCACATGCTTCAACTATCGTTGCGATTATATTTTTCTACAGTCCTTTGGTCGTAATATAATACTTTAATTTTCATTTTTTTTTTTTTTTTTTTTTTTTACAAGTCACGTATGAAATAAAACCAGAAGAGATGGAGAAGAAAAAAATAATTAATGCTTACATGTTACGAATTGTTGCACGAGTTTATTTTAAAAGTTAAATAAAAATGATTTTTTATTGACGAAACTTGTTGGTTCACTTTTGAGTTTATTACTACGACAACTCTGTATTACGACTGACGGTGGATTGTAATTTATAAATGTGTGTATAAATACGTTGGTACATTTGTGTGGAGAAGAAAATTCACGACGGTTGCGTTGACATTGCAGAGTAGACTGAATTTAAGTTACAAGTAAATAAGAAGAGGAGAGAGAGCGAGAGAGAAAGAGAGAGAGAGAGAGAAAATTAACGACGAGTATGAGCTCATGACACGCCACAAGTTTTACGAGGTGACATAAATAATAGAGTTAGGGGTGTATGCTGATACATTGTCAATTCTGCATTCAAATAAAGTCCATGCAAGTCTCCCCTTGTGTGACGTATTTTTTATTATATTTCGTGACGTGTTTACATGTCGAATTGAAACAATGCTGAAATTGTTGGTGATGTTTGATAATGCTGAATTAAATGTTTGCTAGGCTCGGGGCTGATGTAATTATTTTCTTCAATTATGCTTTGATATTGATCAACATGTATTGTGTTTTAATTATGTTCATAATATAATATTGAAGCTAAAAGATTTAATTGAAATTTTTTCATGCATTGTAATGAGAAAAAAATACAATGGGATATCTTTAAAATTTGGCAAGAAAAAAAAATTAATTTTAGTAGGAAATGTTTAGGCAGTTTGCTATTATGGTGTTTTAATAGAGTACACGAAAAATCCAACTATATAAAACAAAAATTATCTTAAGAGGGGTCTGAACTTTTTTCTCTGTCACACTCAAGTCGACAAACGGTACTATCTCTATTGCAGTTGCGCAGTAAATGGAAACTTTATCCACGTTTTCCTCTTAAACAAAAGCATATTTTTGAAAAATGAAAACGTATGTTGCCAGATTATAGAGCAATGCATCGAGCCTCGTTCTTCTTTTTGCGTTTAAAGGTTTCGTTTGAGAGAAAAGCTTGGACAAAAATTGCTAGAGACCTTACTTAAGTTATTCAATTTTGCTCAAAAAAAATATTTTTTTTCAGTAAAAATACTGAAATGTTAGTATAGATCTGTTCGATGAAATAGTATTGCGTACAATAATCAAAATCAGAAAAAAATTATGAAACAATAGGATTTTTTAAAATACCTGGAAAAATAATTTTCCGATAGTTTTTAGGGTTTTCTCTGATAGGGGACACTATAAAGATTTAAAAACATTTATATTTTGTGGAGTTATTTTTTTATAAGAATACTCTGTTAACTGTTTTTAGTACAACGGGTGCCTGTTGTCGGTAGATTAAAAAAAAATTTCTTAAGAATTCTTGAAGTTTTTTCTACTAGAGGACACTGCGAAGGACAAAAAATCATTTGTTACTATATGTAGTAAATTTCAGTAGTTGTCACTACTACACTTGTCGCTGAGATTATTACCAGTTAAAGTTAGTTTGTATTTCTCTACTCCCATCCATAGTAACCTCAACCAGCTGCTGTGGCAGAAACCGATATTTTTTTTCGAATACGAACATAATTATCGTTCGAATGATTTAAACCGACAACTTCGTCGTCAAAGACAATTTCCGTTAATTTTCCGGCTGGAAATTCATGATCGTAATGAACTTGGATCATAAATTAAAATTATTGAATCAATAATCGAAAATAATTACGATCATTGATCACTTTAGCCATTAAATTATAATGACAACTATAAAAATGAAACATAACCTAAAACAAGTAATTTAGTATGACGCAAATCCAATTGAATCAGTCTTGAATATCCAATTACCGCAATAGTAAATGATGAATATATAATGGGAATAGCCATTGAAAATTCGATAACTCGTTAGCTTAAATATCGATCGATAGTGAATAATGTGTCGACTGGTTGAGTTATTATCAACCGAGTATCGAATGTGTTCGCTTCTATTTCCAAGTTATGTATATATATACACAGAGACACACACCAACAAAACCGACACTAAAATGTATTACCCAAGACGACACGTGAAGACGTAAAATTTATATTCCCTGAGAAAATAACTTCTCGAGAAACCTTCAGGTTTCTGTCTCGTTTGGAAAAGAGACAAAGAGACAAACTACTTTTACTAAAAATTCTTTTACATAAAAAATAAAAAAAAAGTTTGAACCATATATTACACTTTTCACTCTGGTTTTTTTTGACTTCGTAAACATTTGTTACAAATCAAATTATAAAGTCATTTAAAATGCTGCTGGGTAGTATCATCACGTATAAAAATTGTTGAATCCTCGAATCGATTTATGGCGAGGAAAAGATTGAAGGATTGCTCGTACGCGCTGCTGGGTGATTTTCTGCAACTCCAAGCGTTTGCTTAATATCCACTCTCGAATTCCAGTAATAGCGTAAAAATGTTTGCTCGCTGAGGGTCCATTCTACTACCACTTTCACTACTGCAACAACTACTACTACTGTACTAGTATTACAACTACTTGCACTTCAACTTCGTCTACTACCTTCTTGCGGCGCTTATACTACTTTTATAAACCCTACCTTTTCCGGCGCCCGATGAACAAGCTTTCAACCTCTACTTCCACTTCAATACCCTCCACCCGCCTCAAAAATTACCCCAACTACCCCTCCCATGTTGAGCTTCCTCTCATCCTTTCATATCCATAACATCCCCTCGAACCTCTCTGTGTACTCAACAAACTTCCTACGCTGCACCCAATGTCATTGTTATTATTATTTAATATTATTATCAACTTGACTATCACTGTTTTAAAAGCGACCTCTTAATGGGATAGAAATTCAGCTATTGAATACTCGTTTTATATTTGTTTGTAAATTTTCAAATTAATTTAAAGTTTAATTTTATATTTTTATTTTAGCGCGATAGAATTTTATTCCATAAAAATTTTTTTTTTTCATTTTTATATTCGCTACTGCTTTAAAAATATATTGAAATCGTGATAATTAAGCTTTTATTTTTTTTAAATTTAAACTAAAAATATATTTTCATCGTAAAATTTTAACATTTCAAATCGCAATAAAAATATATTTTTTATCATTCTTATTATTATTTTTTTTTTTTAATAAATGTCACTGACAAACTTTGATATTATTCACGGTAGGAGAGCTTTTAATACGATTTCAGAAAGTAATTTCTGACAGAATGGGATCAGAGCGAGTGAGAGTCTGAGCGGGAGTATGAGTGAAAGCGAGCCGTTGTAGTAATAAAAAGACCAGAATCATTTTACCCCATTTCGGACAGCGGTTTGTCCGTGGTTAAGTCAAAAAATAAAAAACATACAAAAAAAAAAAAAATAATAAAAAGCGTAAAAAATCAAGTTGACAAGGGGGAAGCAAAGGTTTCCCTGTTTTTTTGTTTTATTTTTTTTATTTTCATTCTTTAGCTCCCTGTGCAATAACGACATGCCATTGGTTTTTTTCTTTATTCCCGTTCTTTGTAAAAATGGAATGAAACTTGCGAATTCACGCTTTGATTTCATTTCGCTCCTTCTCTACCAACTTCTTCTCCTTTTCGTCCCTCATTCCAGTCCTTCTTTCTTACTCTTTTTCTTCTGCTTGCTCATCTTCTTTTCCTTTTATTCGACGAGCTTTTACCTACAACTGTAACGCTATGACGACATTCCTCTCAGCCCTTGGAAATTTAATCGAGGTGTCTTTGACATAAACGATTCGGAACTAAATTCGACACGCCTGGAATGTGACATTCAATACTTACTTTTACTACTTTACTGTAGTCTTTAATACTTATTTTATTTTTCATTTTCCTTCATCAAAGATACTCTATCATAAAATGTACTTGAAAAATCAACTCACCTTATTTTATTTCCAAAACAACTCAATAAATTACTTATCTCCAGCATAAATATCATTTTTCATAAATCGTAAATTTATAAAAAAATTATTCCTCCGTGGCCGCTTACCATATAAGTGGGCGTATATAAATATATATATTTTTTATTGATACTGTCAGTTTATACCGAGCTACCTTGACATCCTAATACGCTAAAATCACTAAAACTCGTGTATTATATACGTCGCGTGACACATGCGGCCTACGAAAAATTAAGGGAACTGAATTCTCCGGGGCCTTCGTGTGCTTCGGCATCTCTTCGCGGATTGTTTAGGGACACGCGAGAGCTAAGGACGACGTGCATACTACACTTGAACCCTACAATATTTCAATCAAATATTTATTCTTCAATGATTATGTACCAGTACTCGCATTTATATTTTTTTCACTAAAAAAATAATAGAGAAAAATAATGAGAGCAAAAAAGTCGAAAGTAAATAAATCAAGAAATGCAATAAACAATCCGAGCAGATGTTTTGATATCGATTAGACAAACAAGAATAGATAAATCATAGAAAATGTATCATACAGTTCGGCAAATAATAATAAAGTTAGCATAAATTATGCGTGCACTGTCCCCCATATATCGACAGTACTTTATTTGCATATACGAAAATTTCCGGGATTTATTTAGAGTAACCCTACGGGCAAATCAACTGTGACCGCAGTCATCGGATGACGTGTATTAATTATTGTACTTGATACGAGTGTGTTTATGGAGGTATAACGAGACCGCACTTTTCGGTTTGTATACAATGACATTGGCATTGATTTTCCCATCAGGCATTTATAATCCAATTTATTTTTCAACTTATAGCTGGTATTAAATTTAAAAATTCAGTTTAAAAATCCAGATTTGTTGGGTATTCAGATTATTTGTTTACATGTACTTATACACACCGCTAGTACGAATTTAGAATTACGCAACAAATTAGCTAATCTATATTTACATAAGCTTTAGACTACTGGTAGAGTAGAACTCAATTGAAACTCAATTACTATTTGAGTCATTACCGTTTGATTATTGGTAATAAAATATTCCCTTTGATTATCAGCGACTCCACTCATGTCAGTATAAATAATTAATATTTTTCAGTCATATCATTAATTTGAATAAAGTAAAAGCTTATAACGAAAAATTATCTGACGAGCTGTCGACTAGGAGATACAAAAATTTATAAATTTAAAAAAAAAGCTCCAAACAAAGGGTATCAATCAAAAATAATAAAATGATTTTAAATAGAACGAGACGGATTTTACGAGATGAAAATAAAATAGAAACTGACGCGCTTCACCGAGTACTTTTAACGGTTTAATTATTAGCTCGACTGTACTCGAGAGACAAGAGGTTGTTTGCACCCTCGGCGCTAACGCAATATACTCGCACGTCACTGAGAGACAAACGCAGGATCACGTGGAGTGTGAGACCGGTTAGCCGACGTGGGAGTGAATCTAGTCTCATTTCCATAGTTTTAAACTCTGTCTCAGTCTTTATCACTTGTGTGCGTTTACGACTCTCGTTATGTGTCTCTATGTCTACGTCTATGTTTGCATCTACATCTACATCTACATTTATATTTGCGTCTATCCTAGTCCTCTGAGGTCGTCTGCAGTCTCACAACATCCCTTCATTCAGGCTGCACACCAGCCTTGCATTGAATCTCCCAATTCACCTTCTCTATATCCTATATAACCCCGATTTTAGATTCTCTCTCGACTGGCTGTAAGCAAATTCGGTCCTTTGTGGCGACGAACGTACTGTAGTGGGTTAATACGCGACAATCGCAGACACCCCTCCTGGCACACTCGTGATAAGCAATAAGCTGTCGACCAATCATCCTCCGCTCATCCATTCTCTATTTCTGTCTCTATATTCTCTGCGCTCTTCATCGCACTCATGAGAATACTCTGCGTTATACCTTTCGCGGTGCAGCACTCACGTTTATATTTATACACACATCCACACATGTGCACACATCCACATCTATGCCTGTATAGTAATTCGTTTTAAATGTAAAGCACGTACGATAAAATTGGGATCGGAAAATCATACTTGCTCAGTGGAATATTAAAATGCGGATTTATTAATAGTTCTGTTTATTTGATAATTTTTAATTTCCCTAAAATTATAATATTTTATTTAAATTGTTTTAATTAACTTTATTATTTACTTAACAGTCGAACACCAGAGTAAAGATTTTTTTAAAAATTATCTGCTCACTTCTTTGAGATGTAAATTATGAATACACTTTAATTTATAATATGTAATATCTGTTAAAATATATATATTTATTTGATAACTTTTCATAAATTTAAATAACAAAGAGTTAATGAAAATTATTATTCATTAATAGTTAATTAGCATTCATATTTAATAGTTCTTTCGATCATTTAAAATTATTTTTAAAAATGAATCCAATTATGTATTCAGTGTACGCGTTTGTGTAGGTGGGTAAAATAAAAAAACTGACCAATAACATTGCGACAATAGATCGATAGACTTCATTACGAAGCTTTTACTCTATTTAATTAAATCCCATTTAACTTTAAACGTAATTAAAATTTTGATTAAATTCGCCTGCAACTTTTATTAAGTGATCCAAACGAGATTTTTTTTTCATCATTTATTATATTCTTTTTGTTCAATTTGCCTTGTCGCAGTATTTTAAAAATTAACTACAGCCGAATTAAAAAATATTATTGCTTTTTTAATTGGTCTATTTGTTTACGTCAGCGATAGAAATTTAATTAAAATAATAATTACAAATTAAAATTGAAAATTTATTTTTAAAATAAAATCATCAAGCAAGTAAAATAAATTAGATAGAGAATCTACCAAGTGCCAGAGCATCAGCTCTACGTCTATTGTTTTTGTTAAAAAAAATCAATTAGCTGCTGTCGATAGAACAATTTATTTTTTTTTTATTTAAGGTCTGCTGAACTTCTCGCACGATAGTCAATTCGTTGACCCAACTCTCTCTTTAACAATTTTTTATTTTCGTTTAACCACGATAATGGAAATGTTACCATGAAAAATACGAAAAAAAAAAAGACTAGAGAAATACAATATCCCAGTCATGTTATCCTTCGTCAATACAAAATAAAAATAAAACACACGAGTAAAATGGAGTAGGATTGAGTTAACGTTGATAGAGCAATTTACTAGAGTCTATTTGTAAAAGTGTTTTGTATTTTATAGGATAAAACCAAAAGTAAATTAAGACCATAATTTTAGCAATCAATTTACTTAGCGACCTTTTATACGGTTCACTTTATTGTTATTGTTATCATTATTGTGTGAAAATTAACTGAGTGCACTTGGCTGTGGTCTATGTTAGTTAATTGCTGACAAGGGACGCATTAATAGAATGTCATGGGTTGATTAAAGAGGAAAATAAGTGTTGCCAGGGAATTCAAGGGTAGAAAACTCGGTGTTATTTGCTGCGTAATGTGAAAACATTATACTGGGATACATAAAAGATGTATGCTCTATTTGTGAGGTATAAATAAAATACTAGTGTACTAAAGTCTCATGTTATATAAAAGTTATTCTAGACTTACAACTTTTAGCCCGCACATCTATCTATATATCTATACATTTCTGGGCATAATCTTTTAATCCTCGTTTCTGCGTCACACAACTAACCCATAGAGATTATTAGTAACACGTATAGTTAATTAATCCACTGGATTTATGTAACTAAATTGAAATCAATTGGTGTTCTCACCTAACCATAATTTAAATTTAATTACTTGTAAATCTGTACAAATAGCTTAACATGCCGGAGGTAATTTGTTAAATAATAATTCTCTAAAGAAAACTTATCATACTAAAAATTAAAATAATTCAAAGTAGCACACGATTAATTAACTAAAAAGGTAATTATGTTTATAAAATAATCTATTAAAAAAAAATAAATAAACAGAGATAACTAAGCGACAAAATATCACGCGATGTACAAAGCAGTCTTCAACACACATTTCTTCTCACACAAAACATATCTCTAAATAAACATCCGTGTCTTATCAAAATCCCGCACCACGAGTCGTGTAATTACTAACACGTCTCCTCTTACTCGGTTGCTCATTCTCCTCCTTATATTTCCATTCGCATCTCACTTCCGGAAACTCTACGTTATTTCATCAGACTCAAAGCCATTCACACAAACTCACATACACACAGCAATGATGTTAAATATATTTGAAATGGAAGCAGCCAGCTAGTAAGCCAGCCAGCCAACCAGCAGTGTCATGTACTGGTAGTAGTGTCATTGTACATATAACTTGGTACCAATTTATTAAATGCAGTTTAGAAACGTTTATCCTCACATTTACGTACATCTAATACGATGTGTACTGCAACTGAAGCAGCTACACTAAAGTAACTTTGAATATATATATATATATATATACGTGCACATTGCTTTGCGATGAGTTGAATTTAGTCTCTCGTTCAAGTGGCTATGGAGTGAGAGGGAGAGAGATGGATAGAGAGAGTACATGTACTATATGAGAGATAAAGGATAAGGATCATCGTGTAGACAGTTGGAGTATAACCTGTGAGAGAGAAAGAGAGGGAAGAGAGTAGATACGAAAGCAAATTGAATGGAAGGGGGTACGTAGGGCAATTTTCGTGTAATTCGATGGGGTGTGATCGTCATAGCAACCCCCTGTCCATCCTCCCTCGAGGCTGGAGTAGCATCAGCCTGTTCAAACAAGCTCTAAACTCTGAGCCGGGCCAATGACTTTATCTCACTTTGTTTCTGTTCTCAATAATGTCTTTTGTCTTTTACACTCGTGTTATTTCTCCTCATCCTCGTTATCTCCAGACACCATAGAGATATCTACTGATATACAAATACTAGTGCGTTTATATGCACAGGTATGAAGAATAAGAGTACTCTGTTGTTAAAAGAAGTATAATATAAACTCATGACGCTTGCCACGTACGAGAGAACAACGCGTGTGAAGGCCCCCTGGCGGCATAAACTTGTAATGAGTTGCTGAGTAGAGGTGGAATGAGAGTTAAATAACCTGTATTTCCATTTCAACACACGACACTCTGTTATGTCCAATCGTTTTCGGCTATAATTACGAGCTTGTTAGAGAAAAGTTTCGTCGCCGGCTTTGTTTCCTTTAGATACTATAGAGTACAGAGTATTACAGAATAGAGAGTACAGCGGGGTATGGAGTACCGAGTTATAGAGCACAGAGGAAGGAGGAGACTGCGGTTTCACGTCTATTCCCTCGTTGAGATCTCGAGGTCCAACAGATTTGACCCTTGTCGTTTCGTATGGATCCTTGCGCAAACATGGGGGATGCAAAGTGACGTTGGATTGTTGCCACCTTGCGTTGTGTTAGCTGTCACATCTGATAATCCTAGTCGTTGAATCTACTCTGTTGTTGGTGATAGTGGTGGCTGTGGTACTAGTGGAATAATAGTTGTAGCCGTAGGAGGACTTTAGTTTGAATTTTACTAAGTCGGATATTGTGATATTTACTGGCTCTAAAGTTTGTTTAACGTTAGTAATTGCTTTTTCATTATTAAATCCTTTGTTTATTTCCGTGTTGTTTATACCTATATTAATGCAAACAATGATATTTACTCATGGATTTATTGTTTAATTTTGATAGCTAAAAAACAGTAAATAAATGTTTCAATATAATTTTATTTTAAATTGACGAGCTAATGAAAGTTTTTTGTTAATTTATAATTTTTTGATCTTATACATAATTATAAAAATTTATGAAATATTTGATATTTATGAAGCTCGAAAATCTTGTTCGCTCATGAAATATTGCAGTACAGTCTTACACAGGTAAAAGTCATGATGAATGACAGTAAAGCTCTGTGCAGAACGTGAGTAAGTTAAGCTTCTTGAATTTTTAGTGCAGGTCTCGTAGCTGCGCGTTAACTCGAACATTTGAGAGTCTCGGAGAGTCTTGAAGATTCAAAAACCGGATAAAATTCAAGCAAGTTGCATTAATCAATACGCGACGGTAAATTACCATCTCTTAATACTTTTGACGTTATTTATCGCGGAATTTTCAAAAGGTCACGGTGATGAACTTTTTTTTTGTATTGCTTTACAGAAATGAATTCAACAAAGAGTGAAATAAAATAAATAAAAGAACAAAAGAGAAGTGGTAGGACGTAAAAATAATTATCGCGGTTTTCACGAGGGATTGGAATTGTAATTGGAAACTACAAAATCCGGAGATTACTTTCACAGGCTTCAAATTAAACGGTGCCTTTTTTTGTTTGTTTCTTTTTTTTGTGTGTGTGTTTTTTTTCAAATGTATATATACACGTCCTCATAATTTTTCGTAATAAAAGACAACAACGAAAAAATTACTAGAGGAGACAATTTTTCTGATAATTTTATGCTCAATAATACGCGACGTCTCGTCGTCGTGAATTAAATGTGCAGCAAGCCGAGTAAAAGATATAAATTAAACGAGAGTTACTGTACGTTATTTGGAAGGCAGTAGCAGGGCGGGGTTCGGATCCTGCTTAATTATAAAACCGATAAATTTATCCTACCGAGACGTAGGCCAGACATTCAAAATCCTTCAGTTGATAAATGAGCTACTGATCCTGAGGAATATATACTTACATACATATTTATGTATATACCTATAGATATATGTATATATACATCAGCAAATGCTCTGTTGTTCATCCAAGCTGCAACTAATTTAAAGCGTCTAAATTTTCGCAACCACTCGATTTCCTTCAAGTGCTTCTGTGAACGTGGTTTACCCGCTATTCCGTTTATGTTAACGTACGTTGAAACAGGTGTGTAATTAGATACAGCGCTGTCATGTGGATCGTCAACAGACACTCAAAACTACAATATTACTTAACTTTCATAATTTTAATAAGATGTAGTGTAATAAGTTACAACTTAAATTTTTGTGTAATTAAAATTTAATTAAATATCTCTTTACTTAAAAGAAAGTTATTAAATTGATAAATAAAAACATTTAAATTTAAAACAATCACGGGAACGATATATTTATTAGAATGAATTTCTTTAGCCATTATTCTAAAGAGTGTGAACAAGAACAAGATTTAAAAACTCGTGACATAACTCAAGGTGCAAATAAACGTTGTAACAAAGTACGGTACACTATAAAAAAGTACAATAGCCTGGAAAGCCTTGACAAACGCACGCCGCCGAAAAGCTTTTATATAACAAAAATATAGCATCTCTCCCTTCATCTTAGACTCGGTGTGAGTTAGCAAACTATCAGCAAACCTATCGCGGGGACAAATTTCCTCATCTAACTTTGCGTCGCGAGATGAGATGATCGCTCAATGCCACCTACTACAGCGCAATCACCCGACCTCGAGTGCGAGACTACACCCAGCTTGAGCTGAAACTACACCAGCACTACCGCCATCACCACCACAGCTTGCCTCCACTCGCAAGACCAATCTCTCTCACCTCCTTTCGCCTCAACCCTAAAGTACTCTCCTGAGGAAAATTAATGAAGGAATGCACAACTTTTCTCAAATCCACTCACACTTAAATTTTTTCCTACCCTTTTTTACTCACAAATCTTTTATATTAACTCGTTAAATTTATTCCTTATTTTAATTTTTATTTTATTTTATATTCAGTAACTTTTTTAATATTTTTATTAATGCCAAAATATATTATAAGTATAAGCAAATAAGTTGTAAAAAATATATCAAAATATTTTAAACATAAGCTTATCTTATTTAAATTCTCGTTACGTTTTGTATAGGACAGAATAAAAAATCGTTCAGTACACGGCTGGCATTTCTTTCTCTCCTTCATACCCTCTTTTTTTTCCTCGTCTTCGTCTTCTCTTCCACTTTGTAAGGTTGACGTATGGTGTACGACATACAAGGACGACTAAAAGAAGAAGAAAAAGGATGAAGACCGAGACGAAAATCTTGCACGCGTACATGGCATAATGCACCCTCTATTATGTTAAAGTATACGCGGACACCTTTCTGGTGGTATGGAGCAGCACAATTCTCTTTCTTTCTCGTCTTCTTCTTCTTTAGCAAGAGGCTAAAAAGGAAAGATACATTATACAACGTGGCACGTAGTCGTTGTAGGTCTTACGAGGTTTGTGGACACGCTTGTGTATGCTCTATATACATATATATGTGTATAGATGAAGATAGAGTGGTTCGGGCGAGCCTTCGATTACTCTACACGGCTTTGGCAACTATCGAGGACGCTGAAAGGGAAGCATGTGGTGTAGGGGTGTCAGTCGCCACGTAACCACCGATAGCAACTTTAAACAAGAACCAACATTTTCAATTTTCTTGCTGATTCGCTCGGCCTGCCAAAACTATTTTTTTTCGATCCTGCTTTCATTTTTCTTTTTTTTTTCCCACCTTTATTTGTCCTGTCTATCGTGCCGATGAAGTTTCTTTACACAGCCAGGCGTCAACAAAAAATAAAAACTGCCAACAGAGTGACATTGACGTGAAAAATTAAGGGCAAATATTTTTTTTAATATAACAGCAAACTTTTTTATCGTTTAAATAATTAAAAAAAAAATTCAATCAATTAAAATTTAATATTTAAAATCCCACAATTATTTTTGATGATTTATTAATCCGATTTAAGGAAATAAATATTTTTATACTAGGGTTATTGAAAAAAAAATATCGGATTGATATTTCCAACGAGTTTAATTTCAGTATTCACACTCGTGATCTAGGAAAAATAATAATCCGTGATATGGTATTTTAATACCCAGGTATTTGTCGTCTCACACTTGGTAGATAAATTTTAACGGATATTTCATGGGAATTACGCCGAGGTCTCGGGTTTCCAGTGATTATGCTGTATAATCCGTTAGGGTTTTAGGGGCCGGGGGTGTTGAACTGGCGGCGGTGGCGATGGTGGCGGACGGCGGCCTCTAGACTATTCGCGGAGGGTCGGAGTAGAGAAATGGCATAGCAGTAACAGAGTGTTTGTCACGGCCACGACGCGGTGTGTTTCACGGTGTCGGGTGTACCGTGATATTCCCTGTTATCCGAAACACGAGGCTGTTATCCCACAGGACTTATCGCTGCTAGCTGCCGCCACGCTGATGCCATCGAGCATCACGGGATTCTAGTCTGCGTGCATTAGCACCACTACCACGTCCTACTATATTTGTATCTACTGTGTTCTGGTACTACAACCCGTGCACGCATTGCTGTACGGCAGCCTTGGGTATAGTATGTGTGAGTGAGTGCTTAATGTCTATAGGCACATATATGTGTGTGTGAGAGCAATGTGATGATGATGGTGGAAGTAGTTAATTAATCACTTTGCGTCACTAGTCGCGATCTCAGTAAATTCCCAATTAATTTCAAATTGCTATCATCATTGCTGACAGTTATGATGATGGTGGTGTAGTCTCGTAAATGTCGAGTAGACACATTACGGGCTGTAAGCCATAATATTATAGGAGTTTGTAAGGATAATGATGAAGGATCGCAGCACATATGGGCGTGTCTCGTAAGTCTATTCCTTTAGCAATTTAGTTCACTTTGTGCCATTAATGTGTCATAATACTGGGCAACTGATTTCCGACTTTATTATTTGCAATTTTATCCAAATATACTTTTTTAAACAGAGAATGTGAGCCCCATAATTCTATTACAAGGCTAGATTTGTCTATAATTAATAATTAAAAAATAAAATTTGACTCTTTGGCATTCAAATATTTATTTTTAAAATAATTATTACAGGATTTTCTTTTAAAATTCAAAATTAAAATTTAAATCAGCATGTATAAATTTAGGACTCGGGAAAAAAGTTTAATAAGTATCCGATTAAAGGCGGAAAAGTGAAAGTGTTGAATAAAATATGAGTGATTCATGATCATATGTTTATGATAATCCCTGTGAATCCTCAGAAGTCCTTTTCTTACAAGCCTAATAATCAGCAAGCAGAATAAGACGAGCAAGTGAGTAAGTAAGTAAGTAAGGGTGACCCGCCTGAGGGTCCCGTATATAGACAACTGTCAACTGTAAGACACTACTAGGATCTCTAAAGCGGGAGCATAGTGAATAAGAGAGAGTAAAGTCCTCGGTAATATCTTTTTTATCGAGAATACGCCCCATCGAGTCTCCATCACCGCTGGGGGCGACAGTATTACAAGTAATTGTCGCCGTAGGGTAAGTTAACTCTCACACCACCTAACCAGCTTACTCTCTTCTCTCTTCTCTAGTCCCTTACTTACCATTTGGCCCCCCGAGGCGTCGAAAACACCCTCCTGCTCCACAGCTCGTCTCCGGTTCTCCTTTGGCTTTTCCTCATTTTTTTGCTCCCTCACCGGCCCCCGCAATTCCCACACGAAAAAGGCCAAGAGGAGGGTGGGAAAATTTACTCCACTGGAAAGTGGAAGCAACTTTCGTCTAACAAGTGGATGATTCACAAATCATCCCCAATTGCTGTTACTCCTCTGCTCTGCTTTGCTCACAGCTTAACTCAGTTCTCCGGTGTCTCGAATAAGATAAGAGAGAAGAACTAAACTAGACGTTGCGAACTTTATTCGCGCCCGTATTCATTTGCCTCTTTTCTATACTAAATGTATACACTCAAACACTCTTATCTCAACATCATATATACATATATACATATATATATTTTGATTTACCCTTATAGAAGCGTTTACAATCTCGTTAACGCCTCTATTCGTGTTGTACGTATTTGAAGCACAAGACTTAACTGGATCGTGACGATGTTCAATGTGGGAAAATTAAGGTGACAAGTGACTCACGATGCTGCAGTATCAGAGAGCTTGATTTGCAGTACAGTAGTCACAGATGTGACAATTGATGGACAGGGGACTTTTTCAGGGGTGAAAGTATATTAAAGATTAATATAGATACTGGTGCCTTTATATTTATATCAACCAATTCGTTTCTCTTATTTCAGTTTTAGCTGGGGGTAGTTGTCTATTAAATAAAAACTACCGCTCGATGGTAATTACATCAAGTGTCTCAAATAGCTTTTTCAATATTTATCAAGGACTCAACCTATTGATTGAACGCATCTCAGTCCTCAAATTATATGAAATAAATTTAATGCATTAGAAATATATACTAAAACTTTTGATATGCAGGTTAGAAAAAATGATATATTTTTTTTATCTGGTAAAGTCTTGAGGTATTCAATTTATATGAGTATTGGAATAATTTATTATTTATTATTAAAATAAAAAATTATTTGTTGAAACTGAGTCATAAAAACGGGTTGGAAAATTCATAGAGTAAATATATGAATATCACAAAATAAAAAAGTTGTCAATGAAATAATAATAGATGATAAAAATATATGAAAGATAGTAAATATACCAAAGCTTATAAATAGAGATTATAAAAGAATTGAATAAAACTATTGCATGAAAATATTGAAATATCACCACAAAAAAAAAGTTATTTGTATCTATGAAGAAAAACAGCCATAAATTTTAAATTTTGATAAGATATATTTACAGTTTACAGTCCAGTTGATAAATAAAAATTTATAGACTGTTTATGTTTTATTGTGCGTGCAATAAATGTATAAATTTATTTGTCAGTCACAAAACAATTGATCAAAGAAAGGTCCACTGTCGAATTTAATTTTATTGGTTATGTTACAAGACAGTAAAGTAATTGATTGATACGGGAGATAAGGATGTTGATGGGTACTAAAGTAAAAGGTCGGCGAAGATTAATTGAAGGAATGACTCAAACTTACTTACTTATAAGTCATGACATGTTATGACTTTTGTTTATTAGGAAAGTTTTAAGACGCAACAAATGACGATGACTCAGCCGGATAATCACTTGAAGAATCTCTACCATAATAATAGAATACAAGAAAACTGCTGAATGTTTGTCCCACTATATAAAACTCTACCTATAGATTTATGTGTCTTTTATAGATATATAGATATATTTATCAAGAAGGAGGAATGACATGTATAGTTATCAATAGGGAGAGCAAGAGAAATGGTTGTTTCAGTACTAGTTGTCTGAAAATGTCTACAGGGGTTGTGAAAGTTGCGGATTGATCTTGATAAAGTCAAATAGCTTGTGACTCATTGCAGTTGGCGGTAGCTTTTTCGTTGCTTCCACTTCCATTTCCATTTCCACCGCAGTACCATCGCCGTGACTGCCAGTGAATGTACGGAAAGAAAAATTTTCTCGAGAATGCTAGAAAAGATAATATCGCCAGCTGAATTGGCGGATGGTTTCGAAGATAAACCAAACGCGAGGAATGGGCTTAAGGATAAATCAATGTGGTGTGAGTTAAACCATGCCGACGTGCGAAAGCGCACATACTAACCCCCTTCCAGCTTTTACTTTCTCGAGACGTGCTCGAGACCAAGAATTTGTGAGATCAAACTCGATAAACCTGGGAAACAAATCCCTTTCGTTTATTTTTAACATTTTTTTGGTTGAGGTTTTTACTTTCTTTCTCTGCAACAAGAATACTTGAGGCAATGACGTAGAATAAGCTTTTTGTTACGTTTTTATAGCTTTGAATATAAATGTTGTAAGAAAATTCATTTATTCCGAAATGTATTTTCAAAAAGTTTTCGTACAAAATTATTATTGAGTAGTTTTTTCTTGTGAAATAAATTACAGGGGTAGCTTAATTTTAAAAACATTTAATTTTAATTTGGAAAATTAAAAAATGTGCGAGCTAAATAATTTTAATTTCTTTAGAGAATAATGTTTGTGTACATAAACTACGTATACACCGAGGATAAGTAAAGCCAGATTATATGCGCCTTGGAAATTCTCCAAGAGACCTATATTTTCCTATTTTCCGAGGCACTTGAGTGTTACAATAATAAACGACAATAATCACACCGATAAATTTATGCTCGAAGCTACAGAAAAGAAAAAAAAAATTAAAACATCGTAGAAAACACAATAATAAAAGACGATGCGGCAACAAAAAGGAGTAAAAAGGGTTTGGTAATAAAACGAATCGCTGCAACCCTCTTTCGTCTTGTCGCGGACAACGAATTGGAAAAAAGTAACGAAAATAAAAAGTAAAAGAAAAAAACGAATGCGAGTGACTCGGAGATTACCATCGGAGAGTACTGCGGTGGTCCGGGATTTGAGTTCTGAGCATTTCTCCATTTCTCCCGTCGGACTAACGAACTCAGTTGGAACGAGAAATCCCACAGATAACGGGATGGAAAATGCTCGAATGAAGCTTCAAGCTACTCGGTAGTATTCTGGGCTAGTGGTATGAGAAAAACCAGTACTACCAGAGGTAAAAGAGACTGGAGAATGAGGATATAGATCTATTTCAGTGCAGCGTAACAGCACAGGATAAACATTTGGCTGCTACCGTTGCTCATCTGAACGTCCTTACAAATGCTTTATATATATACTTTGTATATATGTGTGTGCATAAACGTATAGAGGAGAGATATGAGGCAGCGATTGCCATTTTAACCCTCCCATTTCAGCGCCCCTACGCCACGTACGTCCATATATACATAGATCTGATCGAAATTCTCTGAGTGGGCTCGGAAAATTAGAGTAATCTGGGAATTCCGGTGGCCAAGATACTCTCTTCCATTTATTTACGGTCGGCAGTTCTAAAATGCATTTGCCTCGTTGCACATAAAGCCTTTTTAACTTTTATAAATTCGCTGATATCATTGCTTTCAAAATTCCATACTCGAAAGTATATCCATTTCAGCTTATTTTACTTTTTTACTCAAATTATATCCTTCAGTAATATATAAAAAATTTTACTACCTAAATAAATATTTATAAGCTTTCAAACGATAATGGCAATTGAAAAATTACAATTTGAATCCAAGAAATTGAATTTATTGCACAAAAAAAAAATAAAAAGATATTTATTAGTTTAAATGCGTAATAATTTTTAGTATAACGTTAATTTAATTTTTATCGCAACATAAACCACAAGTCCGGTCAAAAAACGGTAAAATATATGCCGCCGTATTTTATAATTCGTAAAACCATTATAGGATTATAATAATATACTTTTATAGCTTGGGCTATCGGAGTGAAATTTAGCTCGCGGTTTAGTCGCTAAATTTAGGTGAAACCAATAAATATATATATACGTATATAGATGACTATCAAAAACTAAATTTCAACGTTTACGAGCTCCCATTCTGCTCAATTTCTGTGACCAGATCGTGTACAATCCCACTCATTATTTAACCATAACTCCAGAGTCACGTCGTTATTCATTCCATTATCCCCGAAATTCTTCCTGCTACTAAATAACGAGCTTTACGTTTAAAATTTGCTCACTTTCTCACTCGACCTCGCTTCACGCATAATAAACCCATTTAATAAACTATTTTTATTACAACTACTACTATTATTATTGGCTACATAATTAGCAGTTTTCATCGCAACTACGGAATTTCGATCTCTACTGAAACTTCCCCGAAACCTTCCCCATACTTGTAATGTCACAACAGTTAAAGTTTTTTTCTTTTGTTTTCGAAAGTTACCCTCGCCCTTAAATACGTCTCGTTGATTTTTTCTTGTATATAAAACATTTCAATTATCACTCCCTTTGAGTCCTCGAGCAAATTCATTTTTTTCTCCCTCATCGACTTTCCCCATTCCTCAATTCTTTTTCATCATTTATTTTTTTTTCTTTCCATACTTTGGTATTTTCCTTTTTATACTTTAACTGTTTTCATCATCCTTTCTTTATCTCAACTTTCACTTCATCATCACAAGAATCTTACACAGCAGTCCCTGAGTTTTCTTGATCCCCCCACTTTTCTCAGTTCTTTGGCAAAGCAAAAGAGCCAGCTTGTAGCACGATGTAGCAGAGCGTCAATTTCCTTGTCGTTTAACGTTTGATTGAGGGTAAAACGAGAGAAAACGAGTGGTACATTTGTGACGCGGAAGTAAGACAGACATTTGGGGATGGGATAGGGCAGAATAGGGGTACGGGGGTCTTTAGGGTTGACTGAAAATAAAATAAGGGAATGAGAATTGAAGAACGAGTAAAAGTATTCGAGTTGGAGGAATCCGAAAAAAGAGTAAGAGTACAGATGAATAAGGGAATGAGGGAATGAGGAAACAAGGGATGACGTCGGTTCGTTTCTCTGTGGCGTTACCAGAACGTTTGGTTTCCTTGACGACCGTGGCGTAGTCTGGTGGCAACTCAAACCCTACTCGAACCCTGCCGAACCTCAACCCCCAAACTAAACCACCGTCACGGCTGTTTGTATTTCATATTGATAGAGTATTGATACTCTCCCTCGACGAGAGACCGTCAGGTTTTGCTAACCACCCGATCTCTCACTCGCATACACCCACTTGTACACACTAACTACACGTTAGCCTTCAATTTCAGCTCTCTCAGCCCCACAATCGCTGGTCGTCTCCACACGTTCTTCAGCAGTCTCCAATTTCCAATCTATACCGAATAATCTAGAGCAACAGCAACCCATCAAACATCGATATATACAGACTACAGCAGCTTTTAGGCTCCTTCAGCATCACTTGGACAACACGAACCAACATTACAAACTTTTGTTATACTATTGTCACAGTCACGTGTTTACTTTGTTTTCCATTGTCACGAGTGTGTTAATACGAACCCTCGTAATATTTTTTTTCTTTCTCTCCCTCACACGATACTCTCACTTTTCACCCCTCTATATTCGTGCCATGTGTATATGAGTCGTCTCTATATATAGATTTGAATGACCCGCGAGCTCTATTTTTCCGAGGGGATGACGTGATTTCACGATTGTTTATCTCGCCTCAATTTGGGTTTGAGATTTTTAGGGATTTGAATTCTATTATTATTCTATTTTATCATGCTCACGCCAGACTATTTTATTAAATACACTTTTTTCACTCCCTAAAATAACAACGTGATTTTTTTTTTTCGCTCAAAAAACAATTATACAGTTCCATCGACAAAAGTTTATTTTACGCGATAAATGTTTGAACGAATTTGGTGATAATATTTTTTGTTCATTAATAATAACGACCTTATATATATAAATAATATATATAAGAGTTTTATAGACGATTATGTAGTTGCGAAAAGTGCAATCAACCGAAGCCAAGTTTCCCCTGAGAGCACTCGTGCACACGCCCTTTAACACGAGCCAGAACCTGCCAGAATCTTCACCCCATCTACTAACCCCTCTAACTATATAAATCCAAATTTTTTGCATTATATATTGCCTCTTTATCTATCATTATCTTCACATTATTTTTCTCAATCTCTCTTCATCTAACCACTCCTTAACCAACCACTACATTATTAATATACATTAATAATGAATTTACTTACTGGAACACCAGCTAAACTCTGCCAAGAAAATTCCAAGTCTGCAATATTTGCCGGCACAGGAACAACGAATGTCATTGCGTATGCATTCACTACACCTTCTCGTACGTAATACAGTTCAGCTTCCAAACCTGCAACAATAAAATTTAATTTGATTAAAATAACTAATTGAATATTGGACAGGGAAAAAATAAAACTAAAAAATTATAAAATAAATTAACGGACGCTTAAATATACATTTTATATTCGGTGAATTTCTAGAGCAAATTGCTCTACAACGGGCATTCGTTTTGTCCCATGAAATCACAGTGGAAGATTCGCAGAGAGAATATCAAGTGGGAAATTTAAAGGGATACATTGTCTAGATATAAGGTGTAAAGCTTGATGTTCGTGATAGTTGAAGGTTCAAGAGAGGACAAAGAAGAGTAGAGAAGAGAAGAGAAGAGAAGAGGGAAAGAGTGAGAGGAAGGTTACTATAAAGTGTAGATATTTTGAGGGAACGAGTTTATGTATGTAGAGTACAAGAGGTAGATATAAATGATGAGAAGGTGTGTTCATGAACCATCGCCCTTTATATAGTAGCTATCAGTGGCACATCCGGTGTCTGGTCTTTTCACAAGTCCCGAGTGTCTCCGACTGAGTTGTTCACAGCACTGGAATGGGATTTGTAATGCCGATCATGCGAAAATTTCACAAAACCAAATAGGAGAATCCCTAAGACAGAAATATATTTGAATGTTAAAATGTAGAGTTGAATTTTCCTCGGGATATCTCGAATGAAACATATGGCTTTATGTACACATGCATGTATATATATATGATATATTTTCATGCTCACAAGTGTCTTCACGTGTGACTACGCAATTCGATATCATGATTCGAAAATGTCGAGCTCACGTGGATCTGCGACAGTCAGACGTTTCTAACACCTCTGGATATATAAAGAGACAAGTTTAAAGAGGAAAATATTTCAAATGGAAAAGAATTGGTATCCCGTGTGGACTTAGTATTTCTTACTTTTTACGAGTGCGTATTTTTTTATTTTTGAATTTTTATTTTTATTTATCTCGAGATATTTCTCTCGTGAATGGCAACAAGGTGAATAGAGCGACTGGTGGAAGCGCGACAAATGCGAATACTCGAGTCGTATATGCTGCTAACCAACTTGAATACGCTACAGTGGTAGTATAAGTACTGTACCGTACTAGTAGGTAGTATGGGTGGAACACACTTCTTGCTTGGTGTACTGAGACGTTCGCTGTCGAGCAGAAAATCGAGTCTGACTTTTCAAGGGGTTGGACTACTGAAAATAGTATTTTATACGGATGCTTATATAATACATATCCAATTTACTTTTTGAATGGAAAAAATTTTTAAATATCATTACACGAGGATATAAATTTTATATTTGAATTATATTATTAAACTCTAATGCACTTTAAATAAATAACAGAAGCTTGAAAATTTTCGTACTTGTATTTTTAATTTAAAACGAATATTTATCAACCGCAATGATTTTGTTTAAATAATAATTATCATAATCATTTTAAAAATAATTTATTTGCTCTGTAGATCAATTTTGTTTACAGTGGCCGTATTTCGGTAGTAAAGCAAATGATAAACATTTTAGCAACACAAATATTGGGATAATGGCTTTTTATAGCGCAGAAATAAATCAATGGGATTGTGTCTCGTGCATTGGATCGATCATCTGCAGAAGTACCCAAGAGGTTGGTGAACAGCCGTCAAGTATAAAGATGGCAGGGTTACGAAGGTCACCCTTACTACTTTACAAAACCAAAGTGCTGCAGCGGAAAGCCATTAAAGAAAGCATATTATCTACCTACTGCTCTCAAGTATATATAATAGTTCCGATCGCTCTTATTCAACGAGTCTCACGGGAATATTTTCTTCTTTCTTTCTTCCTTCCTTTCATTCATTTTTTCTTTATTCCTCCTGCTATTTCATCTTTTTTTATCAATATAACCGGGTCCATCCTATATAGATAGGTATTTGGTGTCGGACGTCATGCCATCATCGGCTCCACGTGCTAGATGTGGCTCCACTGCTAAGTAGAAAATCGTGTCTAGCGTATGAAGAGTTCCTGCCAGAACCAGACGACGCCAACTGTTAATGCCAGTACCTACTACTACTACTATTGTTATTATTATGATTATTATTATATACTATAGAGTACATAGAACTCCTTAAACATAATCTTGCGCACAAGCACACCCCAATAATACGGGCACACCACTAGCCCAAGTACATTTCACACCCATAAGCAAATTCAGACTCTATCTCTGTCTATATCTTTAGCTGACTACCCAAGCTAGTGTCTATTCAAGACACACCTCCACGACATTGGGATGTGAAACTTTGGTAAAATTTCCTTGGCACACTATGCGACATGCTAATGAGCCGAAATTAGCATCGAGGGATTTCACTAATTCGAAGACGATGTACACACGTGGCTTCAAGCTATAACGCGCCACACTACGATGCCATCTCTGGCAGTAGAGTTGAACACTAAAACGAGAGACTAAACTTCCTCGAACTGTTGCCTGACACTTTTATTTCAATTTAGAACCAACACAACACGGATAAACTTTTCTTAAACGTCTTAAATACTTGTTGTTTGATAAACTTTGTAGATACTATTTATTCTCATAATTAGGTTGTCTATTGCTTATAATTCATATTGTTTTATAATTATAATTTAAATTTAAATTTAAGTTTTAATCAATGGTAAACTTAAACACTTGATTATTGTATATACAAACATATTGTCTATATTTCCTTTTATAGAGCAAGTATCTCTCTAATCCCTCGGTAAAGGCTAAACGGATCTTTACGACATCGACAAAACTACTCCCTTTGGCGTGTGTCGACGACACACTAAACACAATCTACGAGATTGTATAGTAAGTAAGTGAGCGAGTGAGGAAGCGAGGGAGTGAGGGAATAAGGGACTAAGTGAGTGTGTAAGTGAGGCAAAGAGTAGTGTAGAGCTTGAGATCGTAAGGCCGAGGGGGCTATCAAAAGAGCCAGCAGCGGTAGTTCGATCGGGGTTAGAAGCCAAGGTAAATACATTAAGGATACAACATCCTGCGGGAGAACATCCTGTCTAGGGACGAGATTCGATGCGGCTCTGCGGGCTACTTTACTCCGGGCACACTCTCTGTCACTTGCGATATCGAAGGATGGAAAATTTTAGGGACAACTCTCGACGCAACTTTTACCTTTTATTTATACTATTTTATATACAACACATACAAATATATATAGTTACACATATACAGCGCAGAAGGATACAAAGTTACTGAAAATTTTTCCATCCGGCAATTTTTTATTCGCTCCGTTGAACTTGAAATTGAATCCTCCAATTTAATTTCTCTCATTCACAAAAAAAAAAAAACAATTCGTTTAATTTCATATTTATTTATACATATCTCGGTGTATGTGAAATTCCCTTTATATGGATTTTATATTTATTTTTATCATTTAAAATAATAAAACAAAAAATACCACCGCACAAAAGCTTTTGTCTATAAATCTCTTTGTCCGACGTCCCACTTTCATTAGTTGCAGATATTTTTTTATTTTACAGTATAAAATAAAAAAAAATAAATAAATAAAATAAAAATAGTAAAAGAGTAAAAGTAAGATGGAGAAAGAGATAGGATTATTTGTCTTTACGACACAGTGGGTACGTGAGGAGTTTACGTAACACGAAAGGTACCGTATAAAAAATAGCGCCAGTAGAAAAATCGTTTATCACGTTCGATCAGAAACAAGTTTACCCAGTTCACCAATTAATTTCGAGCATTGCTTCTATTTATTTTTCTTTTCAACTGTAAACATAAGACAGTTACTATCTGCAAGGACACTCATGACTCATTTGTTGCATTTAACAAAGCAAATAAACATTTTTTTCCCTTTATTTTCCTCCACATTTTTGCTTCCACTCATGACCCCTTTGAGTCTTGATATCGAGTGTTGAAGAGTTTCTATACACATACTCTACAAAGTACCGACGAAAGAGATAAAATTCACAGTATAGTGCCTTGATACTGCTGTAAATTATTTTAAAAAGTACCTTTGTCTATGATATTTTTATATTTTTATTTTCCGGTCTAAGTTATTGTCACCGTAAAAAGTCTCGAGGTGCTTTTTTGTCTCACTAATTTAGGTCTTCTGCAATAAATTTTAAAGCCTTGTTCTTCGGTACACTGAGGCTCGAGTTTTTTTTATAAAGGCACTGCACATGAACTAGATTTTTTATAGATTAACATTTTTTTTTTTATTTTATTTCATTTTATTCTAAGCTGAGTAAATAGTAAAATGATGGAAGAGGCTGAGAAGAGAAGAGAAGAGAAGAAGATCAGAAAGAAGAGAGAGTTGAGAATCTCAAAAAGGAGCAAGTAGAACGTATTGTTTTCACGAAGCGGTTCAGCTGGAAGCGCCCGTGAGTTGTAGAGAGATGATGTTTGTCTTTAATTAAAATCAACCCGTTTCCAGTTCGCGATTCTGGTGAGCTACCCTTCTTGTACGAGATAAACCAACGGTAGATTGAGAAAGAGAGTGGAGACTAGAGTAAAAGATAGACAATGGAGAGGTACTACTTTGTCAAGTGGAGTTCTTAATATTCAATTATCCTGGCGAGCTTTTAATCATCAACATAATTTTACCAGCTCTCTCTCACTCCTCCCGGGTCTTCTGTGTTTATGGTGACACTTGTTTGTTGTTTGTTAATAATGTACTCCGGCTTAATTAATTAATGCTCACCGTGTACGCAAAACCGCTATTATTCATTACAAAAAAGTAATTAATATGCCAGCTTATATTATCATTATCGTCTCCGGTTAGTTATCTATTTTTTAATACTAAAGAAGAAATTATTCTCTCATCGAATTGGATTTTGATAATAAACTTTTATTGAAAATTTCATTTATACAATTTTTAATATTAATTTTTAAATAAAACTCGAATCGTTTATTTTTTTTTCTTCCCGACGAAAATATTTTCGAATTGAATCTAAATAGTGAAATTTATTTTATATATTTCTTTTCAATCAATCATATACTGCGAGATGAAAAAAAAAAATTCGACGCGAAAATGAAATCGAAGTTAAAAAAATAAAAAAAACATTTTCTGCTTATGGCGTTGAAGCTTTATGACAAGTATATATATATTTAAGCATACATTGAACAATTGTGCAGCGAACAATTGACACGTTCGACGTAAATCAATCGCCGTTGAATGCCATTGAAGTGTCAGAAAAGCCCATGGACGAGAAAAAGAAATAAATAAAAGAAAAAAAAACTAATGAAATAAAATTATCTATAAAAAAGGTACTGTAAAAATAAAATGAAAAACCGTTGAATCAAAAGGGTGGCAGAAAGTTAAACTGCGACGACAGCGACACAAAACGAAACTGTAACCAGGGTTGCGCTAATTATCATCGGTCTGTTCTTTCACTAGGTAACAAACGTTCACAACGATAGACTCTTTTACACACATACACTCGCACATATATATGTTATATATAGTAGTTCATACAACTCGTTAACGTGTACACTGTGGTATTGCTTGACAGTCAGTAACGACAATTGCACCCGACACCTACGATTGTTTGTCCCACACGATTCAAACAACTGAATATTTTCCCTCGTCCTCTAACACTTCTGCCAACAACAATATCCAACATCCCTTCTATACTACACTTTTATTTCTCACAAAAAATTATTCGTGTAATTACACCATCATTAAATATAAAAGAATTCTTAGTTTTTATCTTTCAAATGTATAGCAAGCGATTTTTTTATTTTTATGATAACCTGGAATTAAAGTTCATTATTACACTCATTTTAACAGATAACATGTAGTTAGAGACGAAATAAAAATTATAATACGACAATTTAAAAAACTTAGAGAAAAAGAAAGGAAAATTTTTATTTTTTCAATGATATAAATTTTTTTTACATTTAACGTATACACGTTCTATTAAAGTGGCTTTTATGAGCTGGTAATAATAGTCGGAAACAAACGTTGTTACAGCGGATATAAAAATAGTCAGATAAAAAATAAAAAATACTATGAGTGAAATGGGTACAAAGGGAGTAAAATCTACAGATGCTTGTTTTTCCAGCAATTGTTTATATTCTTTTATTTTTACCTTACATTATTGCCAGTTAAGAGAAAACGCGTATAAACGAATGGAAGTAAAAAAAAAATAAAACCAATGGTTCGAGAAACTTGTGGTATCGGAAGTGCGTTCTGTAAAAAGGGAAATACGAGTGTAATTGAATTAGCAAATAATACCCGAGGGTATTGAAACTGAGAAAAATCGTATCGTGGTCTGATTACATTCAAAGGCGCTTACAGACTGATAGATAAATGTTTATGAATGTAATTAATAGAGTAATTAATTAGCGAAATAATTAACGATGGATAGCATAGAAAATAAAGAGCTGCATGAATACAAATAATTGATAAAAAATGCTCGAGTTCTTTTAAATCTTGTGAAATATTTAAAAACAATTAAATAGATTAAATAGACTTGGCATGAAGTAGTTTTATAAATTTTTCCAAGTGAAGTAATCGCGGTTGCTTATTATAGACTACAGACTCGGCTCATTTATTTACTTGGGTGGTTGACTTGTTTGGTTGAATGCAGAGTGAAAAATAATTGAAAGAAGATGAAAAAAGTAATTGCGGAATTATTGAATAAGATGTTATAATGGCACTTGAAGTATAAAAATATTTTTTTTTTAAGATTTCCGAGACTTATCAGATTTCTTGGAATGTAAAATGTTGTTGAAGGTATGAATAGAGGAATTGAGAAAATGAAACGTTGGAGATGAGCTGGGAAATAAGAAAAGAGTTGCAAGCATGAGAAAAATACTACAGGATTACCAAGTCTCGCTGTAAGAAAATGCGAATAAAATTAAATTAACGGCTCAGACGACGAAATATTTGTGTATTCAAATGTGTAAGAGAGGAAAGATATATAAATGCACTGTAAAAAGAGCGGTGTTAAAAATGGACTCATTTTAACTCCGCCCGGTGTAAAAATGAAATTAAACCGGTGTAGGAGGAGTAATTCACCGGTGTTAAAAATACCGGTGTTAAAGTGAGGTAACCGGTGTAAAAGCGGGGTAAACTGCGTCTGCTTGGAGAATGAACTTTCAAGATTATAAAACACAAAAAATGTCAGTTCTTTATGAAAATTAATTAAAAATATCATTTATTAACAAGTACACTGATAGAAGGATTTTTTAATATTTAATAAGCCTTATTAACTGTTAATAAATGATTTTTTAACATGAGATGATTTAATAAATATTTATTAACAGTTAATAAATCATTTATTAAATGCGATTTATTAACAGTTAATAAATATTTATTAACTATTAATAAATCATTTATTAAAGACAATTTATTAACTATTAATAAATATTCGTTAACTGTTAATAAATATTTATTAACTGTTAATAAATCATTTATTAAAAAAGTTTAATAAAAAATAAGCATAAAAGCTTTATTTTGACACTTTTTGTAACCTCAGAACTTTAATAAATAATAGAGTTTAATTAGATGAGTAGATTTATAGTTTTCTTATGGAAAAAATAGACAAAATGAAATGAATCATAAAAAAATAGTTGTAATAAATTACAGTTTTTTTTTTGCGGTGAAAATTATTAGGGTAATATAAATTGAAAGAAGTTAAAATGTAAATTAGAAATATTCATAATTAATATTCATTTGATTAAAATTTTTTTATTTTTTTTGACAACAAATATGTAAAAAATATAACATGAATGATGGTAAATGAATATTTACATAAATATATCTTAAATTAAGTCACGGCGAGAAACAACATGAACTCTGCTTGATGTAACATGGATTTCATTTCATCTCTACTATTTTCTATGATTATTTCGGAGTATCCAAATCAGTCATATCATGCTCTACAGAAAAATAAGAAAAACTATTTAACTAAAATGATAATTATTTTTATATTAATAAGTTTAAAGATTTCCGATATGTATGAAGACTTTAATCTTATCCGTTTAATTGTACTGACTCATTAACATTGTATATAGTTCACCTAGACCCCATGAATTGACCAACACATCCATTTCAATCAATTTTTAAAAAACTTTATGGGCCACTTTAAACTTTTTTATTTAAAATTCGACACAAAAATATGTGTTTATGTTCAGTATTCAGTATCATATCTTTGTTAAGAAGGGTTATAGCTTTATTTGTTTATGAACGATCTTCACAGCGCACCGTAAAAAAAGACACATTCACTCCAAAAATAATTTATTAACTGTTAATAAATGTACTTTTATTCCAAAGAAATATTTATTAAATGCTAACAAATATTTATTTGTATTTAATAAATGAAATTATTGCATCCAAACAAATGAATTTATTAACATTTAATAAATTCTTCTATCAGTGTATAGTGATCGAGTAAGTAAAAATATTCACAAAATAAAATATTTTAACACCCTGCCAACTACAGCCAATTACAGGCAATTTAACACCCGTAAAGAATATCTACACCGGCGGCGGCGTTATTTTAACACCGGTCTAGAATATTTACACCGGTGGTGGCGTTATTTTAACACCGGAGAATTTGTTTTAACACCGGTTTAGAATATTTACACCGGCGGCGGCGTTATTTTTACACCGCTTTCGGTGTTGAAATTTAACACCGCTGATTTTAACACCTACACCGCTTGGACTTACCCCGGTGATTTTTTACAGTGTGATAGAAACTCAAGGCTTGGGTGACATAATATACATTTATAGTATTAAATATTATTTATTTTATGAGTCATATATGTATTTTATGCAGTGTTCTGATCTGTTAAGACGGTGTTAAAAAAAGTGATAACCATCTTGTATTAGGAAATTATGGTTTCGAAAAAATGGTTGCTATTTTCGATAAGAAAATTTAACATAAGAGAATGAGAATCTTTTAAATTTGAAGATAGAAATACTCGACTAAATATATGTAGCCGAAAATACACTGAAAAGGCTAAATTTGGCCGAAATCCGCTGAAGCCATAGATTTTTATTGGAAGAGGTCGAAATTTAGCTGAAAACAGATCGAAAACTTATTATTCTTAATAAACAGGCTGAAAATTGACCGATAATTGTTTTTTAGGCCTAGTTATCGGCGATTTTTCAGCCTAACAAGTTTTCCGACACGTTCACTACCTCGGCTTTTTGTTGGCTTCTTTTCGACCGAGAAAAAATTTATTCTTCTTTTGGCTTGAAATTTTTTTACCCAGGTGTAGACACTCCGTTAGGATGGGAGATATTACCACTTTTTTTTTGTGCATAAATCATAACAACATGTCTGCTACTATTGCACAATTATGACAGAGAATATACGCCTCTAATTCATGTTATAACTGCATAGTTTCATAGAACATATTTATACAGATTTAAATTGCATAAATGTGATGCTAGACAGTTTCAATCTGGCGTACACTTAGATCTCATCAGAATATAGCTTATGTACACCTGCTATAGACTCTAAAAATAAATTAACGAAATTTACTGTGAATCAGTGGATAGTCTCTATGTCTCCACCAGCTCCATACTATTTCAACCAGTGGTATACTTATAGCTGATCTCCAGTGCAAATTCACTAATTCGCGGGGAATTTCACTAATTCATTTTTAAAGAGGACTGTTTATTTATTTATTTATTTACTCTAGGTATAAACTTTTTAGGTAACAACTTAAAATTTAAATGAGTACTTAATAAATGAATTATTTGATAATTAAAGGTAAGATTGTTGAGATCAATCTTGAGCGAGGGATCAAGCCTACGCCCTTAGCTATTTATACTATCTGATATTTCACTCCTCGCGGACTTATTACAGATACTTAGTGAGACTTTAAAGACAGAGTATCTGCTTCATGTCTATCTATATATACTGCTATACCTTGCTATTACTTTAGCTCTTGCTTGTACTCTCGTTCAACGATTTTAGCACCAGGCAAACTCGATTACGTTGCTTTCGATCTTCCACTTTACTCAACAATTTTTTTTTTTTTTCCGATATACTTTCAGTGATGTTTTTTCTTATTTTTTCAATAATGCGCGGAATTTTCTGACTTGATTGAAAATTTAAGTGCACAAATGAAAATCTAATGTTAATAAAAAAAAAAGTAAATTCGAATTTTCATTTACATTATCTTTTATTTTTATTTCTTTATGAATAAATAACAAAAAAAAATTCCAAGCATTATTTTGTTGAAGTGCCCACTTCATCCCAGTCTTCGGTATATATAAATATATCTATATAAATTTCTTAATTAGAAATTCGTTGGCAATCACGCAGCGTACTTGGTCGCATCGATATCGCGTTTAAGAAGGAATTTTTTTATTGAAACTCGGGGGGTTATTTTTTTCTTATTCTTCCTCTCTTCGTCTCCCTTATTTATTTATTATTATTATCATTTTTTTTTTCTTTTTTATTTCTAACCCAAACGACAAAACTTTCCGTTATACAGTATTATAGTGTAGTGCGAGAGCGAACGATGACGAGGAGGAGCAGACTCAGCAGTGAACGGGATGAGAATGCGAGGATGAGGATGAGGATGATGAGAGATAGAGCCATCGAAAAACGAAGCAGATGACGATGAAGATGATTGAAGCTTTGCTTTTCCACGGCACGCAGACTACTCAATATTTATTAACTCTTCCGTGCGCAGTGAATAAATAGTGAAAAAAAAAGCAGAAATAAAAAAAATATTTTAAATTATCATTTCAAGCAGACACAAGCCGTCGGGAGTTGAAGATACATGCAACGATAAATAAACAAAATGAATTAATTAATGAAAATGGATAATACGAAAAGATATAATTTTTTAAATTTATATTAACTTTTTTTTGTTTGTGAAGCACTTGGGTGCGCAGTCCCTTGAGTAATTGCATTTTAATTAAGAGGGTGTCCTGAATTACAAGGTTCAAAAACACCGTTTTTTCGTCATTTTTTTGTAAGGAAAAAAGAAATCTACCCATTGTACTTTGAGATATATTTCTGGATATATTGAGAGTATATAAAAATTTTTTTTAATTGACATAATAAATTACAGCAGATTTATTAGTCTTTTTCATGAGCGTCTTACCGCTGCAGTCTTAAATCGACAGGAAAAATCCAGCTCGTAATTCTTGACTAAAAAAAAAAACAAAAAAGCGTTGAATTGTTACACATTTTTATTGGCGAACCAGAAAAAAGCAGAAAATATCGTAAACTTGGGACTTTTTTTGGGTTTGAAAAAAAACACTACGAAGCCATAACAATTATTTAAATAGATTTTTCAATCAACTTTTGTAGCTCACTTACAAGATAATACTGTAAAAAAAAACTTCGGTTCGGATCATTGGTCGTTTAGTTTTCTAGTTATCACGCATAGTAATTAAAAGAAGTCGTGAAAATAAGGATTGTAGAAAATGCACTTGAAAGTTTTCAATAGGAATAAATATCAATTTTTAGTTACTTACGCTAATGAGCTGCTAATCAGCTGTTTTATGTTCATATAACACTTCCACAAGTAAAGCCACATTAGGATTCATCCCAACGCTTGTATAAATTATAAGTATTGTATTGAAAGACCCTTCAACCTTTTGCAGGTATGAAATTCTCAACAGGAAGTCGGAGAGAGGGGAACGCTCGTTCTTCTGGCCAAAGCTTCTCTGCTTTTGGCTTAATATTTTTGGAAATATTCAGAATTGGCCTCTGATACTTTGAAAATATACTCTTCGATAGTTTATCTTTCGATTTAAGCAATGAAAAAAAAAAAAAAAACGATTTTTTGGACTTTCTAATTCTGGACATTCCCTTCAATCAACATTCTTTCTTTATTTCTGTTATATTTTTCCGGTGAATTCGACCATGAAAAATTAAGAAAAATATCTGATAAAATAGCAAATAACCAACGTATCAAATATATTTTAATTACTATTAAAAACAGTTGGAAAATTTTCAAATTATGTTTTAAGTTTGCCAACAAGTTTTACTAAAACACAAAATTAAAAAAAATATTACTGGATAGTAATTAAAAAAAAACTTTATGACTAAGAAAGTTAACGAGATACTTAGTGAATGAATTTGAAAAAGAAGAGAAAGTAGTTTATGCCGTCACGGGACAAGAAACTCAACTCTGAAATGTGATTTGCATTAAACAGATATTATGCAGACGTTTCTCGCGGTTGCGGGAGTACTCGAGTTATCATCGGCGTAACCGCGCATCGTTACACCTGTAATTGTCGAGCATTTGCATCCCCAAGTGAATAAAACGCTCTGCATCAACAACTTGGTTTACAACCAGCCGAGCTTTTAAATATATTTTCATTAACTACTCAAATAGTTTTATCAATAACTGAATATTCAAACGCTTTATTTAATTCTCAGTTCGTTAATTTTTAATGTCACAGAATAACATTGTTTTTAATAGTGACTATTACATAAAATATTTTATCATCCGATCAATTGAAGTCGGATGAGAATAGTTATTGTAAGTAAATTAAAATTTATACACTGTAAAAAATCACCGGGATAAGTCCAAGCGGTGTAGGTGTTAAAATCAGCGGTGTTAAATTTCAACACCGAAAACGGTGTAAAAGTAACGCCGCCGCCGGTGTAAATATTCTGTACCGGTGTTAAAAAAAATTCTCCGGTGTTAAAATAACGCCCCCGCCGGTGTAGATATTCTTTACGGGTGTTAAAATATTTTATTTTGTGAATATTTTTACTTACTCGATCACTATAATTGTTAATAAATGATATTTTTAATTAATTTTCATAAATTACTGACATTTTTTGTGTTTTATAATCTTTAAAGTTGATTCTCCAAGCAGACGCAGTTTACCTCGCTTTTACACCGATATTACTCCGCTTTTACACCGGTTATCCCACTTTAACACCGGTATTTTTAACACCGGTGAATTACTCCTCCTACACCAGTGTAATTTCATTTTTACACCGGGCGGAGTTAAAATGAGTCCATTTTTAACACCACTCTTTTTACAGTGTAGTACATTTCGCATTGATTTATAAATATTGTGAGTAAATTTTGTGGCCTAAAACCGAAATTATTAATTTTACAAGTTTTTTTTCTCGAATCGCCTGCCCAATTTTAAAACACAGTAACTGACAAAGATAAAATTTTTGAAATATGAATTGAATCATGTTCACAAGATTACTGGAGCTAAAAATACTAAAAATTCGATTTTTCAAAATTTGTCCCTTACCGTGCTTTGAAATACGGCAGCCGAAATGTCACTGATTTTAAAAAAAGACAACTTATGAAATTGATAAAAATTAATGAGAAATTTTGTGTTCAGATTAAATTTTTTTTAAAATTTAAAAAAAATACATTGTAGAGAAATGAATATATGTATATATATTTGATATGACATAGCAGCATTTCAAAATCGTTAACTCAATATACGCGTCATTTTGTATATCAATTTCAGAGCAAACGAGAGCCGTTAGTCCACTCGTGTTCTCGTTGCTTACTGTTGCAAGTGCTGTTGCTGTTGATTTATTCGGTATCGAATCGCTTTTACGATGAAGCGTTCGAGCAATCGATAATTGATATGCTATGATGGGCACTAACGCGAATCAATTTCCCCGAAATCTACCTGGTACTTTCGCTCGACAAATCGCATCGCATATACGCATCCGCTGCATTTCACATTCACTCGATCTATAAAAGTTATTTATTAATATCTACGATAATTCACAGCAAATATTCAAATGGATTTGAAAAAACATTTCAAAGTTATTTATAGTTACAGGGAAAAAAATAAATATTTAATAAAACGGAAATAACATAATAATAAAGTACAAGAGGTGGAGCAACAACAACAGCAACAACAACAACAGCAAAGATCTCGACCTTCCCAGGTTTTTAGAGTTTCCGGGGTTCCCAGAAGGGAAGAAAAGCTTGCGATGGAGACATTTATTATTTATCCCCATTTTACTCGGCTCCAAGGCCGAATGAATAATTAACGAGCTCGTGAATACTCGACTTACCGTGCAATATATATATATATATATATATATATATATATATATATATATATATATATTATATGCATATATAACTCTTGGCTTTCGTTTCGTATTCACAACTTCTTAAAAAAATATATTAAGTATTGAAAACAATGGAATTTTATTAATACTATTTTTTGGTGGTAAAAGCTTTTGTATAAGAAAAATATACAAATAATTATAATTATCATTAAAATAAATAATTTTTAAAAATCCAAACAAGAATTGATGAAAATAAATAGAGAGAAAAAGGTATAGATGTAATTATAATATGAAAGATTAAAATTTTTTATGGAAAAGTGTAACGGAAGACGATAAATTTAACCGACAAACACACGTCGGAGGTGGTGAGTTAGCCAAATTGCAGTAGTTCGTCGACTAGGGAGATCCGCTCGGGTGATAACGTAAACCGGCGTGGTTTATGGCCTCCTGGACATTTGTCCAGAGCCCACTGCTGTCGGTTATCCTGCTCATCCACTGACTACCTCTTTACATAACTACAAATATCAATACATACATATACACATGTATAAATAGATATACAAGCACCTGAACATATATTATATATTCAATACTCACAACAAATGTCTGCTTTCCTATCGAGTTATGTCTCATGACTCCTATATTTCAACATAATCCACCGGTAATAAATTGATCGGAACATCCGTCATGGGATTGACACGAGGACACAACTACGGATCATTAATTTACGACCACTATTTCAACGTCATTTCAATCGTAAATCTAAAACCTTATTTATTAACGGTGATAAAAAATGTTACATACCGTAAAAAAAACTGGTGTAAGTCCACGCTATTCCGGTGTTAAGGTTATCAGTGTTAAAATTTTTTCACTTAAGCGGCGTTAAAAAAGAAGAGCAATTTTATTTTTCAAGTATCACACAGTAAAAAATATTGTGTTAAAATCAACACAATCTGTGTGTTAGAAACGGTCCACACAATATTTGTATTATTTTTCAACACCGACTATTTGTGTTGAATTTTAACACAAAATTTGTGTTAAAATTTCAACACAATATTCGAATAATATGAGAAGTAACTTCAACACTTTTTAAATGTTAATAATGACACAAAAAAAATGTTAACATGTATATTTTATTTTTGTACCATGAATTATTTTTAGGTTATCAAAAGTGAACTATTTGAAGATAGTCCACATGATCTTAAAGTTAGCAGTTAACAAGTTTCGAATTTTGTAATTAACAAATCAATTGCGAAAAAAAAAATAAAAATATGCGCATGTAGATAAGTAAAAAAGTAACGGATGCAATTTTTTAAATATTTTTTTTTTTTTAAACTATACGAATCGTGAACTTTGTCAACTAAATTTTTTTATGTCTAATTGAAAATAAATAAAATCAATGTCACAAAAATAATAACTAACCAAACAGAACTAATTAGCATTAATGCTTAATGGCGTTTCCCGCGTGAATAGAAGGAAGACATTTTTTTTAACACAATTTAACTGTCGCTTCAATACTTTTTTTGTGTTGATTTTAAAGTAACACTCAATAAATGTTGATAATATCGATTTTTATACTAGGTAACACTTTTAGAGTGTTGAATAGTAAATCAATTAAAAATTTTAAAGTAACACAGAGAATTGTGTTGATTTGACACAAAATAATCAACACAAAAAATTTAACACGGACCGTTTTTAACACAGATACACAATATTTTTTACTGTGCAGAAGTCGAATTGAATTTCGAAGACAAAAAAAAAATACCAAATATCTGACAATGGTCTGGATTTATACTCAAATCCTCGTACTCCAATCGGAGTTAATTTACTCCGAATGTAGACCGATAAGTAGCACCGCTAGTCAATTTACCTTTTACTTAAAAAGTAAATTGACTTGAAAAAATATTACATGAGTGTTTAAGGTGTCAATTATTTGATTTTCCGAATGCCTTTTATTTATTAATTAACTGTGGGCACTCAAAACAATGTCTGTTGGCAAAGTATAAATTCAGCAAGAGAACGTCTCAGTAGGAGGACTGCAATTTTAGCTTTGATTTGGCTTTTAACTCTGATGTCGACGGTTCTCTTTTACTTGTTACCGCCTCTTTGTGTGTATAATAGTACTGATGGCACAAGTTCCATCGTCTAGTCTAGTCAGTCTCCAGTCACATCGAGAGAGCGTCGCACTTGAACCCTGGTACTGTGTCCATCCAGACAGAGCAAATAGTGACGCGAGTCCAACGTTTCATGATTTGCTCCCAAAGCAAATGAAAAATCAATTCAACTTTCACCAAGTGCTGTCGCCCAACACTCACCGTCAAATAGATTTTTTTTCTCACTACACACAAGAGAAAAATTTAAAACCTGAGAGACAGATCATTTTTTTATAAATTAAATCACGTGTTCTAATGCAAATATTGCACTCAATGTTTTTAAATTTTCGATTGGGGGTTTTTAGTTTTAGTTTCATAAATACGGTCTGCTATCCCAGAGCCCAATAGCTTGCAATTTAATTCGATTTTAATTAATATTAATTTGATTTATTACCTCTGTAATAATAATCTGTAATCCGAATATCTACATGATAACTCAAAGTACTCTAAATAATTGTGGTGTTACTAATTGGTTTTAGAATCAGAATTACCACATCATTCATCGAGTTAACCACTAAATGCAATTACTGAATTTCAAACATGCCATCATATAACAGTAATAATAACTATAAACTTTTTTTCTGATAAAGTTAATTAATGTCTGAGTTAACGCTGGTAATTATTAAATACAATATTAAAAGTAAATTTCATAGTAATGATAATGAAATAAAAAATTTTAATAATATTATTATGAGAATGAAAGAGTTGAAGAGTTTAAAAGTTGAGAAAAAAACTCGAGGGACACTTGGCCGCAATTTTACTTTGAATAGTTCCAATTAATACGTTGAAAAGAAGCAATTTTTACTCAAGAACCATTTTAAATCCTATATATATGTATATATACACTATAACTAATATTATTTACATTGCGGCGCTACATTAAAGATGCCTCATTTTGTACTTTTTTATTATTGTTATTATTATTCGTCAGTGAATTACGAGAACGTATATATGGCAGATCCATTCTATGCTGGCGTGGCTCACGATCCATGGAGAAAGAACTTTCCATGGAAGTAAAGTCATTTCACCAGTGCAATCTAAGTTAAGTGACTTCCAAGAGAGACTCCACAGGCTTGGCTGTGTACTCTATATATACTCTCTAAAACTCGGCTCAGTCTTTGAGATTTTGACCTAGAGTTTAGTAACGAGACCTTTTTCGGACGAATGACTTTCTTTAAATTACTCTAAGGGCATATACCTGCCAAATTACTAAGTAGTCAGTTACTTAAAAATATTAAAATCTATCATGATAACCGCATCAAAAAGGCTTTCCACTATAACTTCTATCTACGTCCAATCCATTGGCTTCTATGTAATTAATCAATTACTCGAAGTTACTATCAGAAAAAAAGCAAACAAACAAAAACATTATAATTGAAACTCAATAAACTTTATTGTTCAGTTTTCAATTCAGCTCATCTCCAGAGATCTGAGTCACTCGCGCTTGCAAGAGACACGAAACATGAGTCGTGGAAAACTTTTGTTTCGAAATTCATTTCCCCGCTCTTTAACTTGTAACCTGTTAGCTCAATTCAATCCGGAAATTGAACTGCTTTCTACTCTTTGATAGCTTCGATGAAACCCCTAAACCTTTTCCTCCACATCCACGTCACCGCGAACCCAATTTCTTTGCAAAAGCTCACATTACATCTCATAGTTAATAAAAAAACAATGTTTTATGAAAGTTTAAATTTTTTTCCTCACTAAAATATTTCATTACTCTGATGGATTCAATTCGCGGTATCTGCTTTTACATTTGCGGCTAAAACTCAAGATAAAAAAAAATGAGTAATAATAAAAAGATGACGAGTTTAGTTTAGGGTGTGTCGGCACGTGCTATTTCAATAACGATATTTTGTTTTCATTTAATGAATAGCTCTCGTCGCTTAAAGTCTCCGCCCTGTGTGTACCTACATACATTTAACTATGAATTATTACCTCGTAAAGTAAAATATACATATACTACTTTATACACTGTATTATATGTACATGCACATGTACATGTATGTGTACATCAGCACTTACATCTGCATGTATATATTTTATTATTATTATATTATATAGTCGAGTAACTGTTGGCTGTTTTGCTCATATCACGCGCTCTACTTATATACACTCTGTTGCAGTCGCTACCACTTCCGACAGCAAAGTACTTCTATCTCAACAATGTTATACATTTCTTTTTTTTTTCTCGATAATTTTATAAACTTTTTAATGTATTTTCATATATTCATGAAAACTTCAATAGCTGTTACGTATTGTTGCAACTTATTTTTATATATAAAGTAAAAATTTTTTTTAGTCGCTCTTGATATTAAAATATTTTTCATTTGCTCATATTTTTAAAATCTACTTGATTATTGTTTATGTACTCAAACTTTTTTTTTACGTGAAAAAAATAAATAATAATAATATATGATAATTGAGAATTTGATTGTGTAGTTGAATAATTTTAAATTTAATACAAACTTGAGTCTATTTTTGAAAAGTGAAAATTATTTTATTTTTGAAAATTAAATGGATGAAAAAACATAGAAAAAAAATGGATGAAAAAAAATCAGATGCAAAAATTAAAATGAGAAATGGCGATGATAAAATTGACGAAAAAAAAATTTTTCGCACTGCGGCGGAAGTAGACCCGTGACACATACATTTGACAGTTGTGGTAACGATGGTGGTGATATTTATTGAAAATAAAGTTTTCGCGCGTAGAGACGGATACCCGAAACGTTATTTCAAATGGAACGTAAAATCGTTTCTCTCCCATCCTTCCAATACCATTTTACCTACGTCCACTTGTCATTCTGTTGTAAATTCTACAGTTCAATAGAAAAAAAAAATTGTTATTGTATTATAATCATTTTAACTTTGTACGATACGAATAAAAGTTATAAAAAAATAACCTTTGGTCAATTTATGATTTTTTATCTTTTTTAAAAAAATGATATTTTATTTTCACGTCAATTGCCATTGACATTTCATCAGTCTGTGTTGAAGCGTAAAATTAAAAATAAAAAAATATAGTGAATGTTAAAAAAGAAAAAAACCATTTCAATTTTTTTTTTACTTGGCATGGAAACTAAAGAAAATAAAATTTTGTCTACATGACGAACTCCGACTAGCCTTTTGCCTCGACGATAAATTAATAAAACAAACGAAGAGATGAACAAACAAGAACCCCGGATTTAATTTTGTATTCACGGTTTGCACAATTCGACGTACAAATCTACAATCGATATTTATAATTCATCAATAAAAATCATCATGGATTATAATCATAATTAATTCCACCTTAATATTGATACCATTGTAAATAATCCGATAAATTGATATTGTCATATAATTTGTCATTATTATTATTATTAAAACAACGTTTACAAAATTGCATCACTTGTTACGTATAATTATTGAATGCCATTAATTATATTTAGAGCTGATAAATTCAGTTGTACTATTATTTGATTAAATTTTATTCAATTACCTTTGACTCTTTGTATCGATACTTGTATAGATACCTACATGTTTTATATAATTAAACATATATATATATGTCAATCATAAAACGCATTATTTATTTAATTAAATGACATTGAATGTTATTACTAATTAATTCCTATAAAAAGTCATCATTGTTCAAATTTTTTGAACACATCTCGATATTTATTTTGAATGCATTGAGATAAAGCATGAAAAAAAAATTTCGGTATTTATTCAAGGTAAACAATTTTGAAAAATAATAATGATAACATAAACTTACCCAGTAGTTTCATTACTTGTGATTGGCTGATAAATATGTTAAGATAACCATCACTGCACCCAACAATAACAAGAAGAAAAAAAATTCCAAGCCGAAAAATTTTAACGGGACTCCACTGCATTGTCACATCCTTCATTGCCCGATCCAATAAAGGATCTCACCTCTTGCACTTTTTAATTGTCTACACTTACGCGTCCGCATTTAAAACTATGAATAATCAACCAGCCGAAATTACGTGTCATCTTCACGTTGTAACATCAATGCATTATTTAAAAAAAAATAAACGTATATATTTATATATATTTTTCAAAATAGTGTCTAATAGTGATGGTTACTAATAAAAAAAAAATTCAAACGTGTCACGTGGTGAAGTAACGTGTGTACAAAAGTGTAAAGGGATGCTGGGAGATTGCGTACAGGTCGTCGACGTCGGTGTCGAGACACAACTGAAACGTCGCCCAGCGTGTAGAGTTTTCGACGGTATCACTTCTAGCGCAGGCGTCGTAATGTATATAGGTATATAAAACTACCCTCTTTTTCGGTCTCACTCGCCGTCCCGCGGACTAGAGTCCGCTCCCAGGGGCAGTTTGGTCGGGGGATGAACGGAGAAATGACGAATTTCCGGAAATCGTGCGTACGTGACTTCCCTACTACCTCAACCACAACTCCGACTCCTACCTACACTCTACTATATACCTGCTACTGGATAACCCTAGTCCCACATAAGTCTCTCTAGGTTTGTCATGTCTGCATTGTATACCTTATCAATTCAACTGGGTAATTTATTAAACTTCTGTCAACATTTGTTTCATGTAAAAACTTACTTTTAGTAATTAAATCTCACCTGTTATCAATCTATTCAACAATAGAAAATGAATATTCAAATCTGAAATGAAAATTTAAATATAAAACAACAAATAATGACAGTAAATACTGATAATAATAATAATAATAATAATAGTAAATGTGGAAATTTTATAGCCAGCCATCGGAAGTGAATTTAACCAAAAATACGGTCGTCAGTATGAAAAACACACAGTCGTATATATTTTTTATTTTCACTTTATTCATTTTTTTTTCATACATTCGAACGTCCACGTGGCGCGCGGCTAAAAGGTTGCGGTTGGGTGTGAACCAGCTGGCAACAAGAGGCGCAATCAAAAAGCATCGCGATTAATGACTGGAACAGAGACACAAAGAGATAAACTATAGATAAATATCCATAAGAGTACGCCAGATATACGTGAGTTCGAATACACTGTAAAAAATCACCGGGGTAAGTCCAAGCGGTGTAGGTGTTAAAATCAGCGGTGTTAAATTTCAACACCGAAAGCGGTGTAAAAATAACGCTGCCGCCGGTGTAAATATTCTAAACCGGTGTTAAAACAAAATCTCCGGTGTTAAACTAACGCCGCCACCGGTGTAAATATTCTAGACCGGTGTTAAAATAACGCCGCCGCCGGTGTAGATATTCTTTACGGGTATTAAAATATTATATTTTGTGAATATTTTTACTTACTCAATCACTATACTTGTTAATAAATGATATTTTTTATTAACTTTCATAAAGAACTGACGTTTTTTGTGTTTTATAATCTTTAAAGTTCATTCTCCAAGCAGACGCATTTTATCCCGCTTTTACACCGGTTACCATGCTTTTACACCGATATTACTCCGCTTTTACACCGGTTACCCCGCTTTTACACCGGTTCTACTCCGTTTTTACACCGGTTACCCCACTTTAACCCCGGTATTTTTAACACCGGTGAATTACTCCTCCTACACCGGTGTAATTTCATTTTTACACCGGGCGGGGTTAAAATGAGTCCATTTTTAACACCGCTCTTTTTACAGTGTATAAATAATAAAAATAAAATAGTCGCGGTTTATATATGCATAAATAGTACACGGAAAGAAAATTATAGGGAGTATTCCTATGCATTATAGGAATGGTTCCTATAATTTATAGGAATGGTTACTATACTATTATAGGAATGGTTACTATAATATTATAGGAATGGTTACTATAATATTATAGGAACCATTCCCATAATGGTATAGGTATCATTCCTATAATTATATGAACTATTCCTATAATTATGGGTAATATTCCTATATCTATAGGACGTGTTCCTATAATTGTTGGTCGTCATTCCTATACTGGTATAGGATGAAATTTCATAAAATTATAGGAACCATTCCCATAATTTTCTTTCCGTGTATACATATAAAACAAAAATACAGTGGCTGTGGCATTAATTTATCGGACGATCATGGATTTTCAATCTTGCGGGAGTAACTCGCACGCCCGAGTAAGCACAACGGGGTTTACGAATGCCAGAATTTAATTAAAATAGACGCGCGCGATCCCATGGTGACAATCCGTACCGATCTACTTTCTCTCTCTCTCTTATCTCTTTAATTTCTATATATAATATAACAGTAAATATATATATATATATATATATATATATATATATATTTTTGGGATAGCATGGGGTATTGAATGTGTATACTCTAGTGGTATAACCCTCAACGATATCCTCTTTCTCATTTAACACCCTCTCCTCTACTCGTGATGTTGTGGACAGTTGGATGTGTTTTGTCTGATAGTCTGTCGCTGTATTTGGCTGAAAAGGTCTCTGTAGATACGATTTAGTTTAAATTACTGGTAGAATCATTTTCTCTGAGCAATTGGAAATAGTTTGAAATATAAATATATATATATATAGGAAGATGGGAAAGAGACGAACGAGAGTTTAATTAGGATTCATTTCGATAACAATTAACTTAATCAAATTTAATGAAATATCACCAAGTGCCGTCTATACTTGACTGTGATCGGGGAATAATTACCGCTCGTTTTTCTCATTACACAGTCGACAAATTAGTATCCCAGTGACTGGGAAATTGATGTGGGTAATGAAATTTTTAGTTTTATTGGCTAACGATGACGGTAAGACGTTTTATAACATAAAAAAGTTTTATAATTAAATAATATAATAAAATAAAAGGATTACAAACTAAACAAGTTTCCTTAAATTCGCCAATTAGACGCGTTAATTTTATCATAAATGAATTTTGTTAAATAGACTCTGTGCTAAAAGTTTAACTTTTACTGGGTGCAGGTTTAAACTTGAGCCACTGGAGTGCTCTGAGTATATAAAGTAGTCACGAGCTCACGAAAACGAGAATTTACATAAATTTATTGTTTCAATGAACTTAACGAAGTACTCGATAAATTTAGTGAAGTTTAAGATGTTATTTCTTAAACTTTTTGACTCTTAAGTTTTTTGCTGCTGCTTTTGCTTTCCTTTCTCCTGTTTTTCGATTCTATTTCATCGACTATGTATGAGACAGCATTTGTCTCCATTCGCGAACAAAAAAAAAAAAAAAAATAGTAATAAGTAACTAAATTTATTCATTAGTTACCTTGTGAAAATGTTTCATAAGTATTTCAAATAATAGTGAAAATATTCTGTAATTTTAAATATTCCATAGAATTTATTAATCTGAATTTAATGAATATATTAATTTTAATTGTAAATATTTGGTATTTATTTTATATATATATATCGATATAATCGATATTTAAAATATGCATGCTAATTCAAAGTCATGCATAATTTTATAAAATAACATATAAGTAGTAAAGATCAAAGGTGTTGGACAATCACATTCGTTAGGAGATCAAAATTATTACTAACCGTTAAAGGGTATCGTCAAAATTTTGCACACGGGTAAATACCGCTCTGGCAGACCGCTATTCAATTTAACTCCTTAATTTTTTAGTTATTACTGCTATTATTCTGTTATTGTACTGCAGAACGTATTTTTTCTATTTACGACATTATTCTTTGCACGGAAAAAACAGAATATTAAAAATTAATAAATAATAGTAAAAAGTGGAATCTGTTATCAATAATTAGTACTATTATGTGCTTAATGCAAAGTACACTGAAAAAAAGAAATATTTGTCCCAAATAAATCAATTTATTTGTGGCTTTTTTTCGAATATTTCTTAATCACAAATAAATATATTTGGTACAGCTATGTACTATGACTACAACTACTACAACTCGGAATTACTAATAATTGTTGTTAAAAAAACGCTATAATCAGTCCGAATATTGTAATGTTGTCGACTCCATTATTAAGTGAGTGAGATTATGACGCACTTCCCATTAAAATGTACAAAAAAATTTATGTAGACGATAACTACTGAAATTTATGTATACGGTAGTCTGTCAGACTGCTACAAATTTGAAAAAATTTATTATCTATTGAATAAAAATAGAAAATACTGATTATTTGTTAAAAATTAAATAGTTAGGCATATAAGCTACTAAAAGGTTTAAGTCGATTTTGTGAAATTAAAAAAAATTTATGGTGACTGAGTTTGATGAGCGGTCTGTGAGACCGTTGTTGCTCTTTAAAGTTTAAAATTTATGTCATTCTTCAGGCAAATTTTTTTAAAAACAAATATTGAAGACAATTAGGTTTCAAAAGAGAATGAAAAAAAAAAAATATGAAAAAAATAAAACATAAATCATAAAACAGTGACATATGTAGACATTAATATGTACTTTCATTTCTATTTTTTTTTTTTTATTTTTTTTATTTTTAGAATACAGTGTATAGAACCACAAGGCTATCGACTTCTTGAGGTCAAAAATACAAAGGACACTCACGACATACATATCGATCAGTTGGCGCGTCGGACAGTCAGCCCTTCGTTCGTGTTACATTAATTATTTAAACTTTTCTCATTAGTCGATAGTCATTGATTCGAAGAGAAGAACAACTACTTCCATGTCTGTGTCTATGTCTACCTCTATTTCTATCCCTACATCTATATCTACGTCTCGGAAAACTTTTGTTCGTCGACAGAGGCAAGAAAAGGAATACGGAGTGTGTTACTAAAGATGAATTTATACTTTGGAGTTTGTACAGTCTATAAATTTATATAGTGTCTATATACTATTATCTATATTATTGCAGAAAACCGTTGAAAGACGGGCGAAGAAAGTACAGACGAACTAAACAAATTAAATCGACGATTGGCGACTGTTCTACTCAACTTTTTAAATGTGAACAAAACAGAAAATTATAAAGGTATAACTGAGTGAAAGTTGTCTTTACTTTTTGCACTTATACTTCTACTTCTATTTCTACGTCTTCCCGTTCGTTTTCATCTCCGCCTTGGTTTCCGTCTTCTAGTTTCACTTCCCTTTAATTCCGAATACAATTAACACCGTCAATCCATCAATTCCACTTGGACGAGTAATCAGGCCAAATGAATAAAATCAACGCGTTGATTAACAACTTTAGCTTCTTTTGATTAATTTATTTCTTCTCCTCCTTCCGTCAATTAATATAAAGAAAAAGTTTACTCCTTTTAATCGTTAACGTTAAATTGTGGTTAGGACATTTAAATTTGTGTCTCAATTGTGTGTTGGATGGGTGAATTTTGATGAGGGCAAATGATCAAGCGGATATAGATTGACGAGTACACGAACAAGGGCTGCAATGGAATGTATACACTTGAGTAGAGAGAGAAACTGACCTTCGATGCGAGACTAACAAGATCCTCGAGACGCAACGTTCTGCATAGCTCTCAATCAGCTGGGTCATTAAATTCTATAATTAATATCGATCCCAGATCAATCATCAATTCTAGTAATAATTCCCATTGGTTAGTCTACGGTATGTATGTAATACATGTATATGTATATGTTGATACGTATCAACGTGTATACGTATATTGTGATGACATATCCACTAGAGAACATTTCAAACGTACGATAATTAGCCGCAGAATTTCGCTGACGACCACCTGGAATTTCAGGCAACCACGAGTGAAGTGGTTGCCCCCACGTTGTTATCGTCGCGTTCCGATTTTCTGGTTTGTAATTATTATACTCTTTGATACAATTACTACTGACAGGAATGGATTTTAATATATTTAAATTTAAATAACTATTTTATTCAATTTATTTATTTTTCCTCGTTCTTATAATAATCATATTTTTTTTTCTTCTTACTACGTTAAATATTAATTAGACTCATTATTTTATTTCTTATATGGAGAATTAGCATATTTTTACGAATCTGTATATATATATGTATTTAGGGAAGGTATAATGCGCATTATTATTCGACATAAGATTCAACGCTAACGTAGCGTTAACGAGGGTCGAGTGAATTTTGTAGAAAGCGACGGATCGAGAACGTCGAGTTGAGTCCTAGTGTTCACAGATTGTGTTTATGAGTAGATGTATATATAGATGTAGATGTTGTGAATGTATGGGTGTATATTATATATTCTTTCGTCTCTCTTTACTTACTGAAACGTGTGGTACACATAGCTGATGCTGTACACTCCTTGCCCGACGGTGCGAACGACCGCGCGTCAAAGTTTTCCCCGGTGACGTTATATACGGAATGCCATTTAATCGCGCACGCCTCGCTGAGAAAATCGCCTCCAGGCATAATAAGAGTGGAGAGCTACCGTCGGATTTTCTCTCTCTTTCTTTCATCTCACGGACATGAATCAAAGCGCTTGTTTTTCCCTCTGTCCCTTTTACTAAGTCTCAAACTACTTATCCTTCATAATGTACAAACCACCAAGAATTAGCACATTTCTACCTTCAATTAATATCTGCCGTCCCGCAACCCGAAGTTAATGAAACTCTCATTTACTTGAATGTAATATCATTTTTGTTTACTTTACTTTCTTTATTAAATATTATAAACTTTTTTCTTTATTTATTTATTTTTAGTGTCACTTTTTTTTTTAATTAAAACTATTTCTAATTAAAATTGAGTTTCTGTCAAAACTTTCGTTAATAACAGTTTGAATTTATTTATTTTTTACTGATAATAAAATAGATGCCTACTAATTAAAAAAAAAATTCAAAGTTTATCAGAATAAATTTTTGTCAAGAAAAGTTTAATAAATTATTTCGTAAAACTCAATATTTTATTTGTTGCGATAACGAGAACAAAGCAATCGCTAAAATGTATATTCACTAGTGCCCCCTGTATTCATTGATGCAAGCTGTCGCTCATCAAAGTTTCGTTCACGAAATGCTATATATTCAATTATTTCGTCGAGTGTATAACATACATATCGTTTTATGTACGCTACAACTACTTGAATAGTCTGCCGTTCTATTTCTGTCGCTTTATCTCATATTTATTTCTCCGTCTAGCCTATAGTCTATTGCAACTTCTATTGATTGATATCATTGCTAGGTAATTAGATATAATTTTGAGTTGGACTGACAACACGTGTATACATAGGAAGAGAGGAAACCAAAGTTATATAGAGAGGAGTAACTGAGAGAAATATATAAATATCAGTAAAGCACAAACTATATACATGTATACATTTACCATCACCAACGGATACATTATTCCCCTCGCGAACAAAGTTTCCATTGCGACTAATTTAGCTAGTGCACAGTAAAAAATATTGTGTTAAAATCAACACAAAATTCGAGTACTACAATAAGTAAATTCAACACTTTTTAAATATCAGTGGTGACACAAAAAAGATGTTAACTTTTACATTTTATTTCTGTACCATGGATATTCAGTAAATCGTAAAAAAAGTAACAATAAATGATATTTATGAAAAAAAAATATATATATATATGTATACACTGTGAAAAATTTCCAACAAATTTTACTATGGGTGCATTGTAACACCGGACCATAAGAAAACTGGTACAAAATTTACAAGTGTCCCATAGTAAACGGTATGCGCAGACGACACGATTGGGACCTATGCGCATACGTTTACTATGGGACACTTGTAAATTTTGTACCAGTTTTCTTATGGTCCGGGGTTACAATGCACCCATAGTAAAATTTAATGGGAATTTTTCACAGTGTATATATTTATGTAAAGAGAAATATAATTAAAACATATTACAAATGTAAAAGTTTATATACACTGTCAAAAATCGAGAGCGGATTCGAAGTGATTCAAGATTTTATTCAAACCCGCATCCTCTCTGAACCAGAGTTTCAAAATTATAATAAACTTTCCTTTGGAGTAAATTTTACTCCAAGGGGATTAAATAAATACACAGTCATCCTCACCAGATTTAATCCGCGTTCACTCCAAATATCTTAGATTGTAAGATAAATAGCCATGCAATTACAGAACACTTGATTATTATTAGATGAAATACATTACTTCACAAAGAAACGTTACCATATTTAATGTAATTTTATTTATTATTTTTTTCCACAGATTTCATAATAACAAATAATTAAGTTGTTAATTAATTTTTATTAAAATGAACATACACCTTTCCAGAAACTGTCCGTCGGTTTACATGACATACTGCCGCAGCATTGTCCTCTTTTCCAATAATTACACTGTAAAGATAAAAAAAAAATAACTAATAAGAAAGTCACCTTATTAAAACACATAATAGATTAAGCGGCTGAGGCAGCCATTCGGCACGCGTGTGGCTCGGGCGATCACCGACGTTAAGTAGCATCGAACATGGTTACTACTTGGCTGGGTGACCGTTTAGCCACGCGTCGGGTTCGAACGAAGGTCTCTGATCGCTAGGCGCGGAATGAAAATCCAGTGATCGGTAAAATGGGAATTTTATCGATCACTGGAGCTTCACCCAAACCGAACTGTACTAGCTAGGTTTTCTCTGTGGTTTCCCTAGCCACTGCACCTCCATTGCACAAGGGAGGTTGCAGAGCATCACCGTAATGATGCAGTACAGTATAAGTACAAGTCGGGCCACAGCCGCACAACGGAAGGCAGAGGAGAAGTAAAGCAGTTTGCGATATAAAGGCAAAAAGTGTACAAGGTCGTAATTGCGACTATACTCTAGAAATCAGTTAAAATTAAACAAATTACATAATAGATTGAATATTATATTGCTATTATTAGAAATGAAATTTTTCCGTTTTAAAAACAATATTATTTACCGTCTCCATCCATATGATGCAACCTTCGGAATTAACAATCAAAGTCACTAATACGACAATGATAAAAATTAATAAAATATTTTTCGACATCTTGAGATAAAACTAATCACCTCCTTGAACAAAAATAATATTATATATATTAAGGGTATGCATAGTTCTTCACATATAATTATAATTAACTTTTAATGTATCATAGAAATAAATTTGTTTTAGTAATATAATGAGTAATGACTAATGGCTTACCTATTTATTACGCTGGTGGAATGAAAATTATCATCTGATAGATTTAAAGTAAAAGCGGACGTATTCATAGTCGAGTTTTACTGTGGCCACGCATTATAAATGTAGTCAATAATAAGTTGAAAACCATATAAATTTATAAATTTCTTTTTATTGTTTTGTTTTTTTTTTTTAATAAAATCTATTTTTATTTTAAACGTAATTTAGTAATAAAAGCAATTTAATAACGGGAATCCCTGAATTTCGATAATAAAAATATTTTAAGTTTATTTAGAAATGATAGAAGACAGATTATTAAAATAAATTTAAACATACTAATTATTTTATTGTGAATTGATTTTTAACGGACGTTTAAATCTGCTAACTTAAAGAGTATTTGAAGGCTTTGTTTTACTTTTAAAAAAATAGGAGCTTCATTTTATTCACTTGATAGAGCTCATTGTACTCTTTTTCCTTTTTTTATCTATATGCATATGAATGTATGTGTACAATAAAATATTTTTGTATATATATAAATATATACAAGAAGATTTGTATCATCAAGCAGATATTGATGGTTCTCTTGCCTCAATAATATGTAAATTTATTCCAAGGTCGAAGAACTCATTCAAAGAAAAATGTTAGACGAACAGCAAATCGATTTTCCGGCGCACACAACATTAAAAGTCCATTACGTAAACTCCAATAATGCTTATATCTATTCGCAAAGATTATATTAGATACAATACTCTTCTAATTTACATTTTTCAATATCGCCTTATTGTTTATCCATTATTTATACTTTGTTACCCCGAGAACTCAACATAAACAAAATACCCAACTTTTTTTTATGGGGTGGTCCGTTTTGCCCACCCAGGGAAAAAAATTTTTTCTATGGCAACTGGAAATTTTGTTTAGTTACTTAAAATAGAAGTCAAAAAGAAGATTCTCCGTATTCAAAAGCACAAAAGTCTATTATTTCTTTAGCGGTCCCGTTTTGCCCGCCTTCTCCCTACATTAAAAAATTCTAAGTAGATTCCCAATCAAAAAATTAAATTACTCATCAATTAAATTCCACTTTTTTACGCTGAATATAAAATAAAACTATGCCCTGGGGATTAATTAAAGTGATTAAATTTTGAGTCTTCAAATTTAATAGTATAAAAATTAATTAACTCGTATTTAATTTTCATGTCTCATCAACAGTTCATTTTTCAATTTAAAAAAAAAAAAAATATTGATATATTCCATCTATATTTTTTATTTTTCACAATCAAGCTGAATTTTTTTCAAACAACTGAACGTTAAAATAAATATTCATCACATCATATAAATAAAGTTGATGAAGATTAAAACTCCTACAATTCTCCCAACGAGTTTCGTATTTTTCTTTAAAATTTTTATATTTTTTTATAAATAAAACTCACACACTCGAATGTTTACACAGATCCAAGCGTCGAGCATTTTACTCGTTCGATTCCATTCGATTAAGTTCCCAGAGCGTCTCGACACTCAGGACATTCATTAACCCCATTCATTAGTGACGAACGGCTCGTTTGGAACTGTGTTTGCCCGACTACCACTGAGGTATTCTCCTAGTTATATATACACATATACATTTATTACTACAGTAGGGGTTGATAGTTCCGAGAGTATAGGGAAAAGATAAAAAGAATAAATGAGTAAGTGATAGAAGGAGAGAAACGATTCGTAGTGAGTAGTAAATGTATGTATATATATATATATATATATATATATATATATATATATATATATATATATATATATATATATATGTGTATATGTATAACCACATAGACAGACTTCGATTGGGATTCTGTACGTTAAAGATAAGGGTGGCATCCCTACTTGTACGGAGGATCGGACAATATGCTACCCCTAACACCCCTTAACAATCGAGAGTTCGCTTTCTCCTTTCTCGCTCTGTCAAACTCTATTGCACTGACATCTACACACACACACACACACACACACACACATGGCCATAGACTCTCGCGAATTCAATACTCTGTAACACTAATCACACAGACGTAGTCCAAAGATATGTATATATTGTGCGAAATATGTCTGCATAGACGGAATGGGTGACTGTATTATCGGACAACCCCCTGGTAGGCACACGGGATAGCTGCCAGGAGTTTCTTATCGGTTTGCGCCACGTTGACTAAACGCCTGAAATACGATTCCGTAATGCTTTGTTTCCTTTATATGTCGAGAGAGACAGATAATTACAAGTGGTATTCTGGACGAGGGTAGCAGTAGTTTGTGTATATATGCATCAGAGCCCCATTCTTCGTTTGAGGGGTTCTGAAAATTGTCTTGATCTTGTGCTTCACTTGGCTTACGTGGCTGGGTATTAATTAATGAAACATACGAGTCTACTAATTACTTCTTACTAAAGCTATTACTTGGCGATGCTAAATAATTTATTGCTTACTAGCTTAGAGAAGTAACTAATACTCGAAATATATTTTTTTATTTCATAAATTATTTTGACGTTTCATTGGTTTCATAAATATCAAAGTATGAAATCGTCGGAACGTAGTAAAATTGATTAATTTCTTAAGGATTCAGTTATTAAATTTTATTTGTTGAGAAAAGGAAGTTATAATATATATTCTGTTCGCAATTGGAAAATAATTTAGCCGCAAGCTCTGTTGTAATTGATACCGGAAAAGTAGTACAAATATCTCGACAAATAAAGCGTCTGAGGGATATTAATTTGATAGAGTCGATCTACTCGGAAAGTACTGGATACTGTAAGGACAAGCCAGAGTAGAGCAAGAGGAGGAACAGGAAGAGCAAGAAGATGAGAAGATAGTTGTGTTTGCGTCTAAAACTCCCTGCGTGACTTCCTACAACATAGTCGGCTTACTTCCGTCCTCGACCAATCACGCGGGGCAAATAGTCGTAATGCAAACGCGCGTAGAAAACTTCTGACATTCATCCTCTATCGTATCCTCTCTTTTCTTCTATGTCTGCATCTCTCTCCCACTTTCGTACATTGAATGTACTTTCGTGGATGACTCTATACAAATTTCCCGGATATCTGTATAAACATTGGAAGCAGTTTCTCCTTATGGAGATTTACGAAAACTTGAGTAGTCGCACAGACTGTCGAGATAAATTTCCATTTTCGTTCAATAATCCTGACTGTACATACACCCAGCTCTCCTCATTTTAGTTTTTTATTAATAAAAATACTCAAGTAAATTAAATTTAATATAATAAACCATGTGATAAAAAATAATATTAATAATAATAATGATAATTGAAGAAAGTTAATAAAACAAAAAAAATTAAGCGTCGAAAAGGGCTGGTAGATATTTCAGAAAAGACAAACAAGAGTAATAATAAAAATAAATATATATGCATAATAAAAGCAGTAAACGTAACTTTTTCATCAAGATTATAGCGCGAGTGAGTAGTCGAGGCCAATGGCAAAGTGACTGAGGGTTAACAAAATATCATAAAGACTTTCCCGTTATAGTGTATACTATACAAAATAGAATGAAAAGGGAAGGATTTATTGTTTATTAGCTCTCGGTCCCAGGCGTATAGGAACTTCGGACTGTTAAGCAAAGTCCATTGAAAGTTGTCCCCCAAACCACCAAATAAAATAGAATCACAGCCTCGTAAGAGTACCAACTCAACAATATAAAAAAAAGTCGTCCGCGTAGCAAATTGTACAGTGAAATAGCCCTGGCATATATCTATATATGTATACATATATATGTAAACTGAGATACACATTACACAAGGTCGGAGATGGCTGGTATAGCTTTGGCAAGGGGCGGTTTTGCCGGCAGTTGGGGGTTTTTTTTAGCTTTTACGAGCTCTTGGCTCGCGAAATTTGTCTGGATGCCATCGGAGTATCCCTCGTTGTTGTACTGTGATGTCGGTGGGCTATACACTGGTACTATACTGAGAAACAGGGATCTCAGTCTTGGTCTAGGTCTCGTTCGTCTCGGTGTAGTGGCAATAGCAAAGAACGTGGACGACAAAAGGCGACAAGAGTTGTATATAGTTGTAGGAAACGACAACTAAACTTACTAACATACGACTTTTACTACCACAACCATTACACCCATTACTAATACCACGACTGTGACTTTTAAAATTCCACTACCCTAACATACTTGCACACGTTCTTGGCTGCACGTAAGGGAGCTTACCCGCTCGCTTGATCCACGTCACTTGTAAGAGCACACAACTCTACTCACAAATCCTCTCGCCGGACCTTAAATAACTGATCTTTCTCGTCGTTACGTTTCTCTTGTTTAGCTCATGCCCAGATTTTTCCAAATAATAAACTCGCGTAGCTTATCGTCGAGACGTTTAATAAAAAAATACCTAACGGTTGTAAACTTTATTCTTCGATTTTTTACTTGTCCTTTGGCTAGTGTTTTTTACTTGCTTCCCATTTTTTGTCATGCTAATATTTATGCATGGGCAGCGTTTTTTTTCAGGGTTCATCGTTCAATCGCTATCGCTTATCGGCAAATACTCCGACGTACCTAGAGGTTGTGCTGTACGTTTTTTTCTGCTTATACTTGTGCATTCCGTTTATCTACGAATAAATGTAGGCATTCGAAGCTTGGGTTATTATGTTTGTTATCAGTTTTTTTTTTTGTTGAAGCTCGATACTCCGAAAACACATACTGTATACAATGTCCAATGATCAAGCTACGAGGATTGCATTTTATTTTATTTTTATTTTTCCGTTAATCCAAGAGCGTACTATCTCGTTTTTTCGTTACCGGTTTTTATATATATTTTTTTTTAACAGATAGCTCGAGCATAACGATATCCAAATGTCAACTGCTATTTTTTGTAATATTTTTTTATTACACGTACGTATATTTTTTTTTTGGGAGTTGAAAAAAAATACATCAATCGAAATACGTCCAACAGTTTTTATTACACTGAGCACTTGTAAATATATATGTATATATTTTTTTTTTTTGACTTGTTAACTTTATCAACCACGAAATTTCAATATGTTATTTTTTTTTCATTATTTTTATTTTAGTAGCAGAATCGTATGATTTATTGGGAGCTCGTGTGACCATTTTTATTGCAAATAAAACGTGGATTAAAAAAAGTAAACATTCCCATATGCCGGAGGAGAGTTTATTCTCTTAAATCTCCAAATCGTTCTACTGTTATTGCAACTCTCTGGCTTGGGACTCGTATACCATTTTTATCATCGGTTTTGTGCACTTGGCATACTTCCGAGCGTTCAGAAACAACAATAACTAACTTTGCGATTAATAAATGTTTTATACAAAATATATACACTGAGAATTTTATGATAATCATTAGGATTACAAGTTGTTATTTTTTATCCCAATCAATATACTCTCGAATGTCCTAAAATTTAATTATCTACACTGATAAAAAAGTTATCTTGATTCAAGAGCGAAGATTTTGAACCGAGAATTCCATTTTGAAGAAAATGATTTTCTCTTGACTCAAGAAAATCATTTTATTCAAAATGGAATTCTTGGTTCAAGATTTTTTCTCTTGAATCAAGACAACTTTTTTATCAGTGTACAAATGTACGCGTTAGATTTCTCAGAACTACTAGAATCTGCATAAAATTATTTTTAATGCTCAGTTTTGATGTAAAAAAACTATTTTAATCCCATCTCACTCTCAGTTTATCTCTGTGTTGTTGTGAATAATTCAAACATATATACAAATCCATATATAAGCGTTTATGGATTGCGTAATTTAATGTGTCGAATTAGCAAACGACGCAATCCACTATATCCACTTTATTCATATACATAAATAGTTAACAGTCATTAAAACACGTTCTACCGTGCAATGTGGATGATAATCGCAGGATAGTACGATGCGATGTAGCATTCACCGGATTCAGTGGAAATAGCCAACGATTTTCACTGATGATCGTGCGGCACAACGATAATGACTCGAACCAGTCATTTGGTTCGGCTATCATCCCGTTTATACATTACATAACATACACACTTATACTATATCCCAGTAGAATTAACATCAATATACGTACAGTATTCATAGGCACATAATACCCACTCTTTACACCGACATACGCGGCAGTGCGAGGCTGTTGCCGTAGATCAGGAGCAACGATCCATGAACGAGTGTCCGCAGCTGGAGAAATGGACCGTATTTAATCGTTATTAAAATTTTCGCTTTAAATAACGACATTTATAAACAGATAAAATTAAAGCTAGACTAAAAATTTAATAAATTCTGTTATTATATCTCTATTAGGTATTAAATGTTTAAATTTAGAATGTCATGCTGTGTGATAATAGTTTTGATAAACCCCCCGGAGATGTCGAAGTTTATAACGTAAACTTTGATTAGAGGATGCTGATAATGACAGGAGATCGAGCGACAGCTTAATCGGATATCCAAAACTGTCTAAGCCATCTCATTGGTTATAAGACATATATGTACAGATATATACTAAGTGGATAGGAATCTTTACAGCTTGGATTAGTATATCAAGCTCAATGAAGATCTCCAGCTTTGAATAATGTCAAATATCTAGGATCTAGTATCTATGAGCGTTGAATTTCAGTCTGGGATGATGTTTGTATGCAAAGAGACTCCAGTTGATGTTGAAAGTCTTATCCTCGGTGCCTAGTGTTTACTATCAAGCTAAAGAGTTGATCCAGCTTAGCATTCTGAGTCTTTCACCCTTTCATTTTGCTCATATTATTCCTTAACATGCAATGTACATAAATGTGCATCCTTTTAAAATCTTGAAAATGCATACACACGTGCGGTGTATACAGGGATAAAGATGTAATGTGATGTGATGGGTGTGTGCATGTGTGTGTGTTGGGTAAATCGAAAGACTGTCGAACAGCATGTGCAAAGAAGCTTGCGAAATGAAAGTGGAAAAAATAAGTGAGAAAGGATGTACAGTAGGTTTTGTAATAAGTAGATGTAGATGTATAGAAGAGAAAACGCGTTTGCGGACGCAAAATCTCATCTTGGCAAAGTGCTCGTGCTGGTTCGAAGAATTACTCGAGAAGTGGCCAAGAAAGGATATGAGAATAAAGTGAAGAGTGGATGTAGAATAAGCTGGTGGTGGTGGCGGATTTGACGACGGCGGCACACCACCAGTCCACTGTGTGCAGATAGAAAATGATTACGATGAGCGAATAGAGTTGAGCTGTTAGATTTTATGTTTATCTTTATTGAGGTTCTCGCTATTAGAGTGTCCGGGTCAAAATCGATCGTGATATTGGCTCAATTGGACGCTATAAATAATAGATTGCTAATGATTAAATATTTTTTATGGATTAATAAGTCGTTAAAAATTCATTAGCTTTATATTGCGATCCATAAATTTGTTTTAATAACTCTTTCTTACGCTAGAAGAAATTTATATAAAATTATGAAGGCATATTTATATGGAAAAAAGGTCTAAACTATTTTCAACTTTAGAATTTTTAATAATTTATAGATAAATACAAAAGAGGTGAATGTTAAATGACTTTATTATTGACATATTTATGTTTGATAATTTTTTTTTATGAATAAAAAAATAGTATGAATGTTTGTACAGAATATAAAGTAATAAAAAACATGATTTGCTGTTGCGTATCAAATATAAAGAGAGAAAAAATACGACGAAGATGTGCAATAGTAAAATATAAATAAGCAAAAAAATGAGTTTAGTGGGAGAACATATAGAAGCAGAAAACACGCCAGAGTGCAAGGGTGAAAAATTCAAACGACGAAAAAATATCCACATGACTTACGATAAAATGCCCAACAGAATTTTTATGATGCACCTTTATCGTGTCGTTATTGACTCAGAAATACTTTTACGGGCGCGTATGATTTTACGATACCGATTCTTCTATTAGCCATTATACGTCTCCACGTCCCGCAGGAAGTCATCCTCGTCTCCGTCGAACCATTGGGTGGTCTGTCTTCCATTATTTCTCATGTATAAAAAGAAAAAAGACCACAACCCTAGGTTACTTCCTTGTGTACCTTTCACCCCTCTGTTCCACTTTCCCTTCTCTACTATATACAGTAACTTCTTTTTTACATCCTGCAGTAAAGTGTCCTCTCTTTAACGATAAATTGGTCGCCAAGTGCACTGTAAAAAGATTTTTCTCAAATGTTCCGCCACTATCCGTTGAATTGAACGAATTCTCGTGTCTCTTATTCTTTCTTTATACTATAGTTATTATTATTATAATATTAAACATATATATACATATATATATTGGAAACCATATAAATATAAAATTCAACCGCGTGTGTAAAGCGAATTTTCAACTGGCCGACCGAGTTATATCAATAAACCTGAAATTGAAAAAGTTTTATTCAACAAAAGTTCTTATCAATATATTTTTAGCATCCATTATCGTATGAATAAAATAAAGTTTTTTTTTCAGTTCATGATCATTATTGTTATTATTATCATTGTTAATAATATTAAAAGATTATGAAAGTAAAAAAAGCTGTAAAGTGGATTCCGATTACATGAACACGTCTTTTACGGACAATCTCGGACAGCCGCGAGTCTTGTCTCGCCGCGTAATCCTCATTGGTCGGTGACACCTCCAATTACAGGATCAAAGGATGGCTCAGCCATTTCGCCAAGGACGAGATGCCTGAGGGCGTGAGAGAGAAAAATTATCAGGTGTGTCCTTTACATCAGTTACGCCGCAATTTTCTCTTACCCGGGTCCTCCTCGTTAATTGGACAATTTTTTCTTCTTTATTTTTTCCTCCCAATCTACTCACTTTTTCTCAAGTTTTAAAAGCGTCCTACACACCTTTGCACAATCTTCTAAGTGAGAATTTCCCTTTGATATACCAACAAAAACTTTTTTTTGAGTTAATTGATGTCGTTGAAAATATTAATAAAATTTAGCATCAGTGACCCTCTCATAGTTGGATCTCGTAGTTTAATTAATTTTTATCATATTTTTATTTTTATTTTCAATTCTTAATTAAAATATTTTACACCAAAAAAACAAGTTTATGATTTTATTGTGAATGAAGCTCGAGAATTACGGAAAATAGTCACACGTATGTCGTTTAATTTTGTCAAGACTTAATTTAACTCGAGAAAACTCGTATCTACATATTTAAGCTCTGATATCTGATATTAATATTTCGGTATGATCCTTCTGCCATAGCTACGATATACATGGGATATTATTTATTAAAATTACACATTCAGCCACATAGCGCAGTAATGGAAAACATAAAGCGACCTTAGAAAATGAAGAGCTTTAGACGTCAAGTAGGCGGAAAATATCACGTTCTGTGGTAATGTGTCGCCATTGGAAAATAAAAGATCCACTCAACAACAAGTATTACTACAAATACCACTAACTATTACTATAACTACTCTACCAAGCTTATTCCCAAGATAAAATATTTTTTATTCGCTATTTTATTCCGTGTCATACATAGAAAAGTGACCGTCGAGTTAACAGAAAACTATTTCTGAGGTCTTATCTTGCAAAAACTTTTGACCGCCATCTAAATCCAGCTCCTGTTGGGTGTATAGTGTTCTATGTTACTGAACTGATGTAGGTATATTATTTATACCCTCGCGGTGAGTTATGGATGACGATAAAAAAATATTAAAGCAAGTAAAGTGAGATGCGTGCACGCACGCATATGAACACACGCATGAGTGCTAAAAGAGTGAAAAAGAGAGAGAAAGAGAGAGCAGTGGCGACCCTTTCTTTTATTTACATTTTTTTGGTCCTTTACTCGACAATCACTGAGAAAAACTATTCCGCACCCCTCGTGATGTTGAAAACTATTCAAATGAGTACGGAGCAGTTGCCACGGAAAGTGAGTCAGAGTATGGAGTCTATGCCTGAAAGAAATTCTCGGTATAAATTATTACATCCTAAAACATAAAAAGATCTATAAATATAAGCTCAACGACTAGCCAGCTCCATCAACTCAAGCACTTTATTGCTCTATATCTTTCTCTATGACGGCGAAGACTGCCATGTGATTAACCTAAAATCTTTCTTCATACTTTTCAGTTATTTATTTTCTTCTTTGTTTGGATACTGGTGTAGTTCGTCACGTTTTTTCGACCTTGCTCGTTTACGAGTGATGCTCACAGCCCTCGCGAACCGTTTAAGAAAATGACACGGCTGCTGTAAATGAAACTGCGGTGAATTAAAGTGTTTTTTGTTTCATTCTTTTTATGGTTCCCATTCTTAGTTTAATTTATGGTATCGTATTTTCTGATGAAAATTTTAAGAAAATAAATCTATGGAGATACATTTGGAAAATTTTAAATATATTAGATAGGTAGAGTGGGTTGATATAGAGAGTGATTTTAAAGAATTGAAAAATATATCTAAAATTTAAGACAATTATTTTGATTTTAATTCAAAAGCAAGAAGCAATAAAAAAATTTTTATGCATACCTTGGTAGCCAGACTTTCTGATCAGAAAGTTGGTGTACATTAGTTGTCGACGACTTGTCGTCAAGTTGTCGATAGCTTGAAGCTTTTGTAACTATTGACTACAAGTTTCCACTAACTTTCTGAGAAAATTGCCATCAACTTATAGAAATGTCAATTTCTGCGGCCAACTTGACGACAGCTTGCTGTCAACTTGGGTATCAGAGTAGAAAAAACTTTTTTGACAACCCACCGATGGGGAAAGTGAGTTTATACCCAGACAGCCATTTCGTTCGCAAATTGACGTAAACTTGATACCAATATTCCGGCAACTCGTTGGTGAGCGCAATAGTTGATGGCAACTTGTCATCAAATTGAATACCAGAGTGAGCGAGTAAAAAGTTGCTAGGAACTTGTCGAACTTTCTCTGTCAAGTTGCTTTCATATTGTGGCTGCAGATTGTCGTCAATTAGAGAGAGAAAGTTGTAGCCAATAGTTGGATAGTTAAAGAGAAACTGTTGTTATCTGAGTATATACAGACGCTGATGAAAAAGACACCTACCGAACGGAGTCCTGATAATATAGAATCTGAGTATATCTCATATGTCCTCGGATGGCCCAAGTTGATGGTAATCTACGGCTCGAATTTGACGTCATTTTGATTGCAAAAGCTTGATGTACAAATAGTTGACGCTCACTTGTCGTCAATTTGAAAGTTACCTTTGTTCTTCAAGGTTTTTCTCGCGACTTTTAAGCAACATTTTCTGTAAAATTGTCTTCTAAAAGCGGGCGTAGATCTACACCAACTTGTGGTTCGTGTTGTCCTCAAATTGTAGTCAAAATTTAGACAAAGAAAACTTGACGTCAAATTGTCCAGAAACACCGAACAACAAATCTTTGAAGAAAAAGTGTGGCTATCAGAGTCAAAAAATCTTCAAACCAGAGGTAATAATATAAGATGCTAATTTACCCATAGATGAGGCATCAAAGGAATGGTAGCAAAGGATTTATTAATGATGAATAATCACAAAAAAAATATTTTTTAACGATGGATTTTATTATTATAGATTGAAATTTATTACAATCGTTGTAAAATTGAAAAATACGGTCCTATTTGCTTGATATATTGTTATACTAATATGAAAAAAAAAAAAAATTTATAAATTCCATGATTACTAATCAATAGTACGATATATTCTCTAACAACTGACTGTAAAACTTGCGTAGTCACATGCTAGACTATAAATATTATAAACGTTTTGCATATACATATATTTGTATAAATATGATTGATAATGATAATATTGAACGTGCTCAAAACCGAAAAAAAAAAATGTATAATTATAATAAATGTGTTAATATTTTATCACTGGGAATGTTCCGCAATGGCTACGATAAATCACGTCTTAAAAAAAATCATCAACTACCTGTTTTTTTGGGCATTTGATTATCACACAATATAACGATAGTGCAAAATTAAATTTTAAAAAATATACTCTTTCGACTTACATATCAAGATCAAAAATCAAATCGTTTTTAAATTCCGCATGATTTAAATTTTGATCACGAATACCGCTGACTTGTGATTTTATTTTGCTATCACATTTATTGTTATAATTATTTTCCTGGTCGGATAATTTATGATTCGATAATTTATCCCGATTGAGAATTGACTTTACATTATTATCTACAATTTTTTCGTCCTTGTTATTTTTGTTAGTTGCGTTTACTTTGTACTTATCACGATCTTCAGTCTCGGAATTTTCACTCTCGCTCATACGTCTCTCGTGTGCTTGCTTCTTCTTACGTAATTTCCGTTGGTTTTTTTTTCTTCGTCCCAGGATACTTGAATTAGACCTACAATTATATTTTACTTATAGTATCAATCATATTAAGGCCGTATTCAGACAAACCCCCCCCCCTCTACTTTTTCCAAATATACAATGACTCGATTGTCATAATCATATTAAAATTTTATTAACTAATTAAAAAAAAAGAGAAACTTTAATTGAAAAAAGGACAACGTAGTCGTAATTTCGCCGAGATACAGAATTAAAAAAAATTACTCCAGTTGTTATCGATTAGGAGCTAAACGAAATTTGTTGAGTAAATTTTAGTCTAAAAAATTTTTAAATTCGAATTATAAAATTAACATGAAGATTTTACTAAAATTTATTTTCCATATTTCGTTTTACTCCCAATCGATATCAATAGGAAGTAATTTTTTTTATTTTGAATTTATACCTCGGTGAAATTCCTACTACGCTGTCCTTTTTTCAATCAAGGTTTTCATATTTTTTTTAATCAATTGATTAAATTTTGATACCCGTATGACAATTCAAAGACATTAAAAATTTTTGAAAAGTGGGGGCACTGTCTGAAAATGGCCTTAAAAAAAAATTAAAAATTCAATTGAAAAAAGATACCTTAGTTGCAATTTCACCGAGGTATAGAATTAAAGAAAAAAAAACTTACAATTGTCATCAATTAGGAGTTAAACGAAATTTGTTGAATAAATTTTAGTCTAAAAAATTTGAAAATCTATATCTCAACGAAATTGCAACTACGATCTTATTTTTCAATCAATGCTCAAATTTTTTCGGAAATTTTTAGAAAGTGGGAAAGAAGGGCACTATCTGAGAATGGCCTGAAACTTACATCAGCTTTTTTTTTTTTTTGTTTTATTTATTTTAATATTTCTAATAAAGAAAAAAAAAATTACCTGAATAATTGTCGTGATACAACATCATTAAATCTGACCGTCTTTTTCAAACTGCAACAGTCAGACTCCGAGTAATGTTCTTGTACAGAGTCATAATTAAATTCAATTGACGATACCAATCCAGTTGTATCATCCATACTAGACTCCGAAACAGATCTAGAAAAATTATCCCGCCTATACTTCAAAATACCCCTCGACTTATTACTTCTTCTGTTATCTGGAAGCTCATCGCCGCTGCTCTCCGAAATGGACCTGCACTTCTGCAAGCAGTCTCTCTTCTCCCTATCATCAGCTCTCGTCTCCGAGTACTCATCATCCGAATCCATGTGATCTTGATTGCTATTATTATTTTTTATATCAATTACAACCTGCTTACTGTCGTCAGTCCGGTTCACTTGAACACTGACATTATTATCATTTGCTTGCTGCTCCTCATCCTTGGTTCTCAAGAAAGCCTCATATTTTTTAGTAAAAGATATTCTATGCGGTACATCCCGTGCCTCCAAAAACTCTTGATTCAAACCAACAAAGTAACGTGTCATTTTGTCAGCATCCTTCATCGTAATACTGACAATAACGTTGTTATCCCAGGGCTCAACATTGATACTCTTCTCATTAAACGATGACCCACTGTCGAGTTTTAAATACAACGCGTAGTGGACAGGAAAGAAACCCGCACCGATTGATACCAGTACGATATTTATTGCCGTGCTATCATTCAAAAATTGATAACAAATTGAATCGGCGTCGACATTTTTGACATCTATAACTAGTGCTATTGTGTTATCATAAAAATTACAATTTAAATGCGGAAGTGAATACGTAATATTGGTATTGATAATAGATTTAACGGTTTTCGTTGATGTAATCGAGTTATCAGTGGTATTTAAATTTATTTTATCACAATCCACTGATGTGATTTCGCTTATCAAACCATTGGAAGCCTTGATATTATCAACATTATTGATAATTGATTCAAAGTCATCTAAATGAATCTTTGATTCATGAGTATCGATGCTTGATGACTCTGAAATAGCGGGAGAATGATCGCTTTCAACTCCACTGTCATCTCTGGTGACCTCTGCGAGTTTAACGACCTCTCTAACAACTGGCAGTGTTACTGTTAATTTTTTTTTACTAGTATCAAACTTAGCGTTCCCATGATCTGGGTCAACGCGATAAGGCAGCGGAAGCTCTAGTCGATACTGTGCTGGTTTCTCGCTCACTACACTCAGCAATCGTTCCTGTACGTCTAAGGTCGCATCATTTGCGCCACGTAGCAGCGGTAAATCAATTATGATAATCAATTTTTTAGGCGTTGCCGCGTAGATTTTCGAGTCCTTCGCGTTCCTAAAATCCTGAAGGTCCAAATCCGTCTGATGCTTTATGACAAATTTTGGTGTCGTGTATTTAGCATCCTCGGAAACTGATGTCTTGTTATTTAAATACTTTGTGGCTGGTGTTGGGCGTGAAGATTTTTCATGTACTGATAATTTATTTTTGTATTTCTCTCGAGCTTCGTCGTAACTCGAAATCAATTTTTGATAAATTTCTGGCTCAAAATCTTTCGATTCCTCCGTTGATTCTGATGATTTTTCGCATTCTTTTCTTATGACACTTGACTGACTCACCCCTTTGAAATTAATTTTTGGAAATTTTATATTTTTTCGATCTAATTTAACCTGATGACAAAAAAAAAATTATTATTTAATTAAAAAAACAAATAATCGCGTTAAATTCTCGGATTGCAAATCCAAGTTAAAATCTATCAAAGTTATCAATAATTACATGTTCATTATTGATACAATTAAAAACAAGCTGATAAAAAAAAAACATTAAATATTATTTTCAAGGTCATAGATAATAAAAAAAAATATTGACAGCAACTACATATAGTAGATAATAATTCTAGAAAATTCGATGGCGGCTTGGCAACGCCATCAGTGCCGGCTCTAAAACTCGTGACCAAAATGATCTCGGAAACAAGACTCGAGGTCACTCACCTTAAAATTATTTTCGACGCTGTCCAAGGCTGTGTTATTAACAATGTCTTTAAACCTCGGGTTTTTCGATGCCAAATATAGAGTATCGGGATTAAAGACAACATCAAAGACAGTGCAACGTGATTTTTTTTTATCGAGGTCATCCCGCGGCGGGGCAAGAGTATGCGGAATAGACCATTGCAGGCCACGGTGTCCATTATCAACATCATAGGATGGCTGACTTGTCGGCTTGCCAACACAGTCGTTCTTACTTATATTTATAAAACATTTCTTATCACCATTTAAACTAGTCTTTATGACGTAACCCGGCTCGGGGTTTACGAACGTAACATCAACGCCACGTTCACGTTCGAGTTTCTTAATTTCTTCTTGATATAATTTACGATTTTCGGGTTTTGACACTTCTTCGGCGTACTCGATAAACAACTTACGAAAATCCTCTTTCTTTAAACACTCACTTAATTTATCAAACTCTTCTCTCGTCACTTCTAACTCGTCCCAATTATCTTTTTGTATGTCACAGGCGTCCATTTTCCGGGTACTGTTTACAAAATATAACACTCAATAACACAAGTACTGCTCTTACTACTCTTTAAATAAAATGTATAATCGATACCTATCGATATATGCTGCTCACGATTAATCGATTCAGCTGTTTAACTAAAGACTGCGCACGCGCGGGAATTGAAAAAATCATGCATTCAAAAATACTCTGGTCTGGACGTACCTCAGACTAAATAAAATGTTTTATTATAAAGGTAATAATATTTATTTTTACTTATTTGAAACTGGGAATTCAAAAATATTTAAATCACTGTTATATTTTGTGTAAATAAGTGTCTTATTTATCATAAAATTTAAAAAATTGCTAATTGTCAGCTTCATTCACACTTATTTTGTGAAATCATATTGACAATAAATGGTTACAGAATAAATTTTATTTAAATTTTCAGCAGTACCTGAGTACGTACGCTTTAATTAGAATGGTACTTAGTAGTGCGGTGGTCAAAGATGAAGATAATGTTTAGAATCTGCGCACGCGCATTAAAAAGGGAATGAATAAATGAGTGTAATAACTGACAAGTGGGAATTTTTTAAATTTTTGAATAAATAAATAAAATGTAAGACGAATAAAAATTCAAAAATGTATATTTACGTCAATGAAAAATAAGTACGAGCATTTTTTTAAATTTAATTATTTTAATTCATTTATTTGTTTATTCAAAATTGTCTCATGTCTGCTCCATCCACACTCATGATGGATAAGGATTTGAAAAACTAGATGTCTACAATATCTGCCGCGCTGTCAAACAAATAAAAGTTAATAACTGACACAGCAGTAGTGTCTTATTCTCAACCCAGATAACTAGACATTGCTCTATAAGTGTTGCAGTGAAACATTTACAGCTAACTTAACGGGAAAGTTTCTGGCAAACCTTGGCTGGATAATACTTTCCTTTAAGTTGGCTTCAGAATACGGCAGTAGCTTGTAGTTAAGTTATGGTTAGGGTGGCTATCAGGGAAAGTTTTATATTTAGTATGGGCTCATATATCCCATAGCAAAAAAAAAATCTATAAAAAATCCATAGAAAATCACCAAAGAAAGTGACCATTTAAACGGTCATAGCGCGCGAAATTTAAAATTGTATGCGCATGCTTTCAATATAAAAAAAAGTAAGCGCAACTCTTGGTAACAAAACCGGCTAACCCGTCAAGTAATTCAAAAACCACCATCTAGATGACACTACCTAACTTTTTATCCAGTTTCCTGATACACTTAAATAATTTACAAACACATCCACGTGTGCACACATAAACACACTTGCTCTCTTTCCAACCAATTCACCAGCTCGCCGTGAGATGTCGCCTCTCAGCTGTCAAAAAATTCCAATTGTGTAAACAATAATCTTTCGGCCTGTCATGGCAAAGAAGCAGCCGATTGTTTATAAACAAAACGTCAAACAAACAAGTAGCTAAAATTACCAAGTAAAAAAACAAATAATTGAACTTTATTACCAACAGTTGAAATAATTAAACAAACGCCAGAGGCGCTGTCTACATGATTAAGTTAGTCCTCGTGGGGGGGAACAACCATCATACATTCATACCATATACCATCAAGCCCAAAACCCAACTAACAAGTAATATAACAACCAAGTAACCAACCAAGTATCAAGTATATAAACTATCCAAGCAAACTTTCAAGGCCTCTCAAGTTTGTAGAGACCCATAGAGAGAGACAAGACATCAAGAGAAACACACGAGCCAGTACATCAGTACATACACAGTTGATCGGAACGTCATCACTGGAGCAGGAATAGACACCAGGACATTTTTAATATACCTCCTGGCTGGGTCTATCATCGTACATGTCGTTATCAATTCCTCAAAACAATCTGCCGCTGGTGCTGCTAGTGCATTTAATTGACAGTGTGTGGAGTTTTCATGGGATTATTCGCCATGTGCTGCTCCGGGTGTGACTTGGCGCGGCGTTCACCCAGCATCCAGTATCACCAATGACCAACATCATCTCCGTAGCACCATCGCCGTCATCTGCAAGCCCGGATGTCATTTAACACCCAAGTGCGCCAAAACAAGATTTTTAAAAAAATAGACACGCACACTCACACACAGAACAAGTAAACGGAGTTAACTTTTAGTGTTTTTAATTTATTGTTTAAAAATATTTTTTATTGTATCGGGGCTGGTGTGTACATGTTTAAGTTGAGTGTGTGATATCCTACGAGATAGAAACAACGGGGAGATTGAGAGAGGCTGCTGCTGGTGAAGAATATAGAGAACGGACAGACAGCCAGTGTTGTAGAGGCGGGGACGAGGCCCGTGCGCGGTATTGCCCGTCACATTTTCTACTAAAACTAAAGAAAAAGGAGTCAGAAATAATTAAAACAAAATATAAATACTCTTGGGCCCTTTTGCGGGTGTATCGGGCGTGTCTTATATTATATACATATATATGTATGTTTAATATTACAAACGTGTTTTATTAATGTTTAATAGTAACCCTCATCACGGGTTTTACTTACAAGACGGTCTTGTGTTATTACAATAATTATTACTTGAGTAGTGATTTTTAAAATCGTGCAGTGCGGGTGTAATAGTTGTGTGGTAGAGATTTTTAGGTAGATTGAAATCTAGTGGTAGAAAAAGAGAGAGTGCGAGAGAGAAGAGGGACACTGAGGATTTAATACAACAGAGAGAGTAAGAGAACACGAGTCGTGTATCAAGATGGCGCATAATTTGGCACCGAGCGTTAACTGCTCGCTCGACGACATCGACTTGAATGCACTCAAGGTACATTATATTTATTTACATGACATTACAGATTATCCTGCCTCATTTTACTCTTTAAGTCAACTCACCAATTAAACAATTTTTATATTTAAAGCTCATCATCTATTTTTATTTTTCCACTCCGTAGACTTGCAGACATTTTCTGTCACTAGATTTTTATAATGTTTTTTTTTACTCAGGATTTAATTATTAGTTTTTGTTTTTAATTACTTTATCGAAGTTGTGAGTAATTATTTACGCAGTTATCCGTTTCGGAGGGGAAAGTTTTTTAATTGTTGTGATAGTCCGGTTTTTTTTTACTTTTTTTTCTGTTTATGTTACGGCTATGCTAATTTCTTATTTAGTTTTATTTTATAAATTATATTTGTAAATGGTAATGGTGGGTTTCGTATGTACTAGATACTAGATACGTGAAAACGTCTTAGGAATGTTGAATTTCATCAGTACAGAGTTAAATAAGAATCTGGAGCAATGGGTGATGATTGGAGTTAAAGAAGTTGATGGTACTTGCGATCATTGTCATCTTGAATCGTCATTGACACGGATGATTTCTCCTCTACCCGCATTATTATTATTTTATTATTGTTATTATATAAATATATATTTATAAATGTAGATATGGTGTATGTTAGAGTGTATATCCTATTCTAGATTAGATACAAAGTCCGGTTATTCACGAGAATTGTCGGTTGAGTTAATCAGAATAATGTAGTAGTAGAATAAAGCAGCCAGGCAAGGCAAGTGTTAAGAGACACAGTCATTCTTTGGTAATGCGTCATCAATATGTCTATGAAATATGCCTCTGACTTGTTGGGATACCATGAACATGCATTTAATATAATAAATATATATATGGCTGCGTGCATTCATTACGTATGTTAATGTTAACAATACATAAATATTATAAATAAACTTATTTGTCCACAGGATCCAGCTGGGATCTTCGAGCTCATCGAGGTCGTTGGCAATGGAACTTACGGTCAAGTTTACAAGGTGAGAATGCCTAATTTTTTGTTTATTAATTCATTTTTTTCGTAATTTGTTTACATGATGCAGTTTGCAGACAATTAACAATTTTCGGTTTTTTTTTTTAACGAATGAGTTACAAAAAAAAAAATGTAGAAAATTAAAAAAGCTATAGGTGCAATTTTTTCAAATATTTTTTTTTATAATTTATTGCTTTGAAAAAAAGTTCAAAAATTATTAGACGTCAGCTAACTTCAGTATCAGCTATTTATTAGTTTCTTCTAATTGTATAACTGTATTGAGTATTAAATTGTTATAGAGGTACTTCCGGTTTGTCATACCGCGATATTTTGGAGCGTTTGTGCGTACGCGTGTTAAAATGTTCCACGAAAGTTGCTTACTACTCGAAAACGTGTCTGACGAGTTGCTTATTATTATTATTATTATTATTATTATCATTTATTTATTTTTTTTTTCACGTAGGCGATTCGCCGGTCGATACAATATGCACTGGCTACAAATTCAGGTTGAGCAGAGATTTTTTTTTATTATTATCATATATATGTTCTCTTTAGAAGCATTTGCACCGGGTCGTTTGATGTATAAAGAATAAAAATTGCTCTCTATTTACCGCTCGGCTATAAAGCTTTTACGCGAATGTGTCATTCATAAAAAATAAATGCACCGTATGATCTGTGTGTCATTCATGGATGTCGCAACAGTAGTTCAATGGTATTAAATTTTTTGCTTATCATTTTTTTATCTTTCAACATTCATTTTAATCACTTTATCTACTCTCGACAAATAAATCGTTCAACAGTTGAAAATCATTTTTTTTTTTTTTTTTTTTTTTTCATTAACTTTTTATTTATTAATACGGAGTTAAGAAACAAAAATGACTTTTAAATTCAGATCCCTAGAGATAATTTTTTGTGTAACCAAGATTTCGTTTGATCAAGCAGTTTAATAAAAAAAAAATATATATATATAAAATATTGTATTGCCAAGTCGAAGAGAAAAACTCTGGCATGCGGTATAACTCCCACGCGAGTTGAGTACCACAGAGACGAGGAGAGAACAGACTGAGAGAAAGAAAGAGAAAAATGTATATAAAAGTAGCTACTACTCTCGCACGCACGCATATCGTCGTCGTGATCGTCGTAGTCTTTTGGTTGGCTCTCTTATGTCTTTACTTGCTCTCATGACAGACTTAGCCATCCGTACTAGCGTACCACCAGCACTAGCAGCTGAACCGCGAAACTTACAATCCAACACTACGCAACCAAACACCATTACACCAACTACTTATTATATTACTACTTGAAATCTTGTCTTCCTCAACTTTAAACTGCACTACTGTACTCTAAATTCTCCACTTTTCATTCTCATTCTACCGCGAAACTTATGTTTCGTTGGAGACAGTTATTACCTCTTGTTCTACTAGTTTCCTCTTGATAATTTTCCTCAGTATGTTCATCCAAAATGAAATGCAGAAAAAAATATAAAAAAACTAAAAATACTTTATACACACAAAGAATTTTTAAAAGGCAACAAAGTAAAGCATAAAATAATCGATCGACCTAAAAAAATATAAAAAAATTTTTTCAAAGGTATATTTTAGTTTTGAGTGTCATTGCGAGTAGAGTAGAGCTTGCCATTGATACTTTTCATCTTGTGGACTGCAGCCCACTCACTCTCTTTCTTCTCCTCTTTATTTTTCCTTTCCTTACTTTTCTTTATTCTTTATCCTCTATTTTTCTCCACTTGTACTCTTACGACGTCAAGTTCGCAGTGCCCGTGGTCGTCGCGTTCTATTTCCGTATATTTGCGAGGGGCTAAATAACTCGCATGCATCGTATCGTGTGTGCATATCCACATCACATATTATGCTGCCCAGAGTATCATGAGAAATACAAGAGAAAATTTTCCTCACTTCCCGACCTCTGCCACCGTAAATTTAATTAAAATCATTTTTTTTTTTTTATATACATCTACATACACAAACAAAAATATATATTTATATATAAATGTATATTTATAAACCGTCGTCAATAATAGTTAGTTTTTTTAAATTCCCATCAATGTCAACCGTATATATATTTATAACTAAACGAATGTTCTGGATAATTTATAATAATCAACGGATAGATATTTTAAATAAAAAAGACTTTGATCGATCGGTTGAAAAATTACGGGGGCGATCATTCGGTCGATGATGACTAATAATGTAAGTCTCATCTGAGGATTAAAAAAAACCTAGTCTTTCTCACGTGTATTGTGTCGTATTAAAAAGTATAGAAAATAAAAAAAAATTTATATGTATAAATTTATTGTATAAGGAATAATATGTATGTGTAGTATGATGATTCACCTTGAAAAAATTTTACCTTGTGCTTCTCGTCCTTGTAATGCGTGGGGACGACTCAATAATATATAAATATATATTATATATATGTATATATATAAAAGTAAAGACTTAAAGACAGTAGTCAAGTGTATATTGTGCATTGTAAAGCCATTATTCTTAGGGCTTCTTTGAAATATAGCAAAAAGACATAAGAAGTTTCACGTTGCACATTAAAATAACAAAAATAATGTCTCGGAGACGATATATGTGCTTATGACTCAAGGAGTATCTTATTAAATTAAAGAATAATAAGCTATAATAAATTCAAAAAAATTAAGCGTGGGCATAATTCTATTAGTTAGCAAACGATTTACTCGGCGAACATTTCATTGGCATGGGTTTTATTTAGTGTGTTGAGAAGATGAATAATGATAATAAGAGGAAGAAATAGCGGAGGTGGTTTATAAGGCGTTTGGGAAAATTTTAAGTAAAACAAAAGTAGCGGTGCCAAAATATAAGTCAACGACCTGACAACCTCTATCCGGTCTATTGAAACTAATGATTGTTCTCAGGGGGAAGTAGAGAGCCATGAGAGAATTTCTCGTAGCTTTCGCTGTACAAGACTTCCGATTTAAAGTAGACCTCTTTTTTTTTTTATCTTATTTTTTTTTACTCGAGAAGTTTGAAGTTGAGTCAAGGAGTTGATTAATAAAGAATAAAGAATATATTTTTTTCGTGGTTAAATTATAGTACTATGTATTATTAATTTATTCATTTTACTATCAAGAAGATTAAAATTTAAATATTCATGTTTTAATATATTCTGGAGTATTAGATATTTTAATCTACTGCAATTTTTTAATTTATCATTAAAAAAAAATAATTAAAATAAAAAATTTATGTTTCAATTAAATGATTTTATTTAATTTATTTTTTTAAAACTAGTTGATAAAAAAAAAAGAAAAAAATTAATTCATCATTTTTACTCTACTCAACCTCTCTTTTACATATCTGCACTTGAAGCTGCAGGATAAAAAAAATTAACAACGTGGATAGTTGGTGAATATCCACTTGAGCCTGAAATGTTTAGTTTTTAAAATAAAACGAGTTGAGACACATTACACATTATGTATTTTATTTGATGATGTGATGTGTAAGTGATGGACTTGAGTTTTACCGCAGTACTCGGGTTTATCAGTGAGGAAAACCGGGAGGAAGGACGAGTAGACGACAAGAGGAATAATATAAAGAGAGAATCAAGAAAATAGAATACGTATGATAGAGCAAGACCAATGGAGAGAAAAAGAGAGAACATAGGGAGATTGGAGCCCCCCTAGACAGTTTACACCGTCACACGTGTGTGTCATGTGTGTATGGATGTGTGTATGTGAGTATTGTGTAGCTTGGGGCCGATGACACTGTGTAGTGTTTGACGGCAACGAAGACGACGATTCCACGTTATATGTTACCGCGACAACGACAGTGATAGCAAATATATATGTATATAAAAATACTTTACATATATGTATATGTACATGCACATATATATATACTACTCTGCGCTTGCGCAAACTTTTACACGATTTCATTTATGACACACGGCATTTAGATGCATCGGTATGATATTGTCGGCATATCATTGCACAAAATTCCATATGTACATATAAATCGTTTTAATTAACATACTTTTATCATATATTATAAACATATTGTTTAACGAACGATTAATAATATCAAAAATATATTATTAATAGTAAATACAAAAATTAAAAAAAAATTAAAAGGACACAACGGAAATCGAAGACTTAAAAATGTATCCTCATTTCCTCTTGTTACGCTTATTTGCCTTCGTATATAAAATTATATATGAGTATAGAGTTTGTTTGCACATAGATGTATGTAATAAATATATACGAAGAAGGTTTCGTTTTTAAGCAATGATAGGTTGGTATATTATATACATATATGAGATGCTATGTACATCTAAACTCGAAACCGTTGACATACGGGCGCGTCTGACATCATGATGGTACTGAAGAGTTTACGATGAATGAAAACCGATATCACGTCTGCTATTATACGCTTTGGTCATATATTTTGGATGTGTTTACTATCATATACACATACATATATTCATACATGCATACTTGTTATTATTCGACTCCTTTCAACTACTCATGCATTTCTGTTTTACATCACGTAGACACCGTTATATTGTGTGTATATAATACACTGTACCTGCGTTTTATCAATCGCATAAATATATATATTGCTTAATAAAAATCTTGTCAATCATTTTTTTATTTTTTTATTGTTGCTATTAATTTTTTTTTTCAGACATTATATCTAAATTGACAGTAATAAAATTACTAAGGAATTTGTAATTTTTTATTACATATTATTGGACATCATATTTATTATTCAAATCTATTTTATTATTCCCAGATAATTTACTTGAATAGAAATAAATTTCCACCCGAAAAAATAAATAATAAATTCTAAAGTTTCTGCTCCAATAAGAAAAATATTTTAAAAAATGATAAGGCTAGAAAAATGAAAATCAAATCAACTATAACATAACTTAATTTAATTTATATTCTTAATGATTATTTATATTTTATTTTACAGGGCCGACACACCAAAACGGGCCAGCTGGCGGCCATTAAAGTTATGGACGTCACGGAGGTGAGGACCTTTGTCTAACCAATATAATAATATCCAGTCAATGAACTTTATTCCATTTTTATCTCTCCATCTCTTCACCTTCTTAATTACCATTATTAAAACCCCATAAAAATACCGATAATTATCGCGTTTAAAAAAAATTAAATCATTTAAAATTTTCCACTAACGTGATTACCAACACTTAATTACTTACTTAATCTTTATTTTATAAAAAAATTTTACTCGAACTAAAATACTAAGATAAAAAAAAAATAAAGTTAAATGCAATTGTATACATTGATAGTAGAGAAACAATAATTTACTGTAATGACCCAGTATATCTGATTACTCATACTCGCGATAAAAATTTCCGAGAATCCCGTGAGTTTGCTGCTGATTACCGAATATCTTATATTAACAGAAGTCGCTTAACTTGCTTTTATGACTCCATTCTCCCCCCCCCCTTTCTTATTTTTTTTTCTCTTTTCTCAAACAGTCTCGATTTCCAATTAATCGCGTGAGATAAAAAAACCCGATGATTGTAAAACATCGTCACAGTAATACCGTCTACACTACGATACTCTTGAATCTGTACACAGCGATGACCCTACATACACATTAAATAAAATATTAACATGAGTGTGCATTTATTTGTATCCGGCATGCGTTTTAAATGAACGATGACGAATTTTATTACGAATCACTTGATCGGAGATTTGCTAATAACGAAACTAATCACGGGCAATCAAAATCGAACACTGAATCTTTTAATTATTTGAATTACAGTAATTATTTATTATTAATCTATTTAATGAGATTAATATAAAATAAATTATCGGGTGCTTAGACAGATAGATAAATAAATGATGGATTTAAAATTGTAGCATTTAGAGAGAAAAACTATACTCTTGTTTCATTTTTATTTGATATAACGCCTGAGCTAATCTTGACTCTACTTACCTACTTAACGGTCGATACGCAATATCGTTTCATGATCTTTAATACTAAAAGTACACTAACATATATTTATATAAATTTTTCCTTTGCTTTTCTATTTTAAATTCCTCTAAAAAAGGATTAAAACTGTCTTGAAATAATTATTAGTTTTTAATAAAAAGAATATATTATTTATAAATCCCGGTCTGTAGTTAATGCATCTGATGCTTATAAAAAAAAAAATAATCAAATTTTTTAACTTCATTGCAGGACGAAGAAGAAGAAATAAAACTTGAAATCAATGTCCTCAAAAAGGTGAGCTAGGAAAAAATTAATTTAAGGATTTATCATATTAGTAAGTGTCCGATTGATTGAACTAATGAATGAATATGTTTTTTTTAGTATTCAAATCACAGAAATATTGCGACATATTATGGAGCTTTTGTTAAAAAATCACCACCGGGCAAAGATGACCAGCTGTGGCTGGTTATGGAGTACTGCGGTGCTGGCTCGGTTACTGATTTAGTTAAATCAACAAAAGGCCAAAGTTTAAAGGAGGAGTGGATCGCTTATATCTCGCGAGAGATTTTGAGAGGACTCAGCTACCTTCACAGTAATAAAGTTATTCATAGGGATATTAAAGGACAGAATGTCTTATTAACAGATAATGCTGAAGTTAAACTAGGTATTAATATTATTCTTACACTTTAAAAAATTGGGAGCAAATTTGGAGTAATTACGGATCTTATTCAAATCCTTATTCACTCCGCCGCTCGAAGTTTCGGAGTTTTTACAAAAAATCACTCCGCATACGGAGTCAATAAGAAATTTGTTCTTTCGTCGGAGTAGAGTCTTAATATTAAAATAAACTCCCCTTCGGAGTAAATTTCACTCCGAGGTAATTAAATAAAAAAACAATCCGCGTCAACTCCTAAAATATTTTACAGTGTATTATTATTATTATTAATTGACTATTTAATGAATAAATAATTTACTAAAATTTATTTTACAGTTGATTTCGGTGTAAGTGCACAGTTAGATCGTACAATCGGTAGAAGAAATACATTCATTGGTACGCCGTATTGGATGGCACCCGAAGTTATCGCTTGTGATGAAAATCCAGACGCAACTTACGACAATAGAAGTGACCTTTGGTCTCTCGGTATCACGGCACTTGAAATGGCCGAGTCACAGCCTCCTCTCTGCGATTTACATCCCATGAGAGTAAGTATTGTACTCTTCAGGTTGTTTTAATTAAATTCCCGACAATGGGACACATTTACATAGCAATACTAACATTATCAAAATTATTACAGGCTCTATTTTTAATTCCACGTAATATGCCACCGAGATTAAAATCTAAAAAATGGGCCAAGAAATTTCACGGTTTTATTGAAACGGTCCTAGTAAAGGATTATCATCAAAGGCCGTATACAGAGCAGCTACTAAAGCATCCATTCATCCGGGACCAGCCAACGGAGCGTCAAGTAAGGATACAGCTGAAAGACCACATCGATCGTTGTAAGAAACGTAAACAAGAGAAAGGTAAGATAGCTTTATCGGTTTATCTATTTATCATAAACCAACCATTCCATCCAAGTCCCATCTCCATCCATCTATCAGTGAACTTGATAGCTATTGAGTAATATTTACTTGCTGATTTATCAAACAATCACTAGCTCTTGTCCATCATCATCATCATTATTATTATAATATTTATTCTTTATCAGACTTTAGCTTTATCTATTTTTGCTCTTTTATATATTTACTTTATTTATTATTTTATCGCAGAACGAGATGATTATCGATACAGCGGCAGCGAAAATGAGGAAGATGAACCAGCGTTGGCTGGCGAACCATCCTCAATAGTTCAAGCACCCGGTGGAGATACACTGCGTCGTAATTTCCAACAGATTCAAGAGGGTAGAACGTTGACCCAGGACATTCCCCAGCAGCCGGCGCATCCGAACAAAGAAAAACCGTCAAGTAGAGGCCAAAGAGAAATTCCAGAACCCGGCCCTCCAGCACGACCGGCTATTCCTCACAGACTTATTGGTAAAAAAAAGGAAACACTTATACTCATTGCAATTTAATGACAAAATAAAAAAATGACAGCATTTGCTGACGGTTTAAATTTATTCGGGTCAAACATTTATTACAATAGAACCACAACCGCCTTCTCGACCTCTACCGCCGACTCCAAGAGACGACCCAAGACAGCCGCACAAAGTATCAACTCCACCGTCTAATCATCATCCAGCGGTTAATTCCGGTGGAGCCGGCAGTGGCGGATCAGGTGGTCAAGCTGCTCCTCAGCGAAATAGTCATATTTTTAAACCTATGGTAAGTAATGCTTATTCACAATGAATAGTATTATTATTATCATTATTATTGTCAACTAGCTATTAAAGCATTACAATAAAAGACAATAGATAAGTTTAAAAAAAAATCAAGGCGACGTTGCAAGTGCACGTTTACTTTTCTGATGCAAATCGCCGAGCGTTTAAATGTATGATGCGGACTTTAAAAAAAAAAAAATAATCACTATAATAATATGTTCTATGATTCTATCTTTGTATTTTTAATTCACACACCTCTCAGTATTTATACACTAGACAATAAACTTTTCTAGTTTATTTTTCCTATATGCAGTGCACGACCGATTAAATTCCAATTCTGGCATAATATATAATTAGCGGCTGCATGTAAGCGACTATTTTTTTTATTAGAGTTACAATTACGTAGCCCTCGCCACCTTACCCCAATTACAAGCCACATACATTTGCATCAATTATATCTTTTTCTGTAATTGTTGATGTTAAATGTATCTGGCTTTTTTTTTATTGTTTTATTTTCTTTTTTTCCATGTTCACATGTAATCTGTAGCTGCCACCAAGAAGGCCGGAGGTAAGAGCACACTACACTATTCCTCTCGCTTTTAATTATGTTATTTATTAAATAGTTTTTACATACTGTAAAAGATTAACGGAGTGAATGCAGAGCAGGTGACTGTCTATTTATTTAATTCCCTTGGAGTGAGATTCGCTTCTAAAAAGAGTTTATTTTAATATTTAAACTCCGAATCGAAGTGAATGCGGATTTAAATAAAATCTACATCACTCCGTTTAAAAAAATCCTTGTTCACTCCATATGCGAAGTGATTTTTTTTAAAACTCCAGGACTCTGAGTGACGGAGTGAATTCGAATTTGAATGAAATTCTTGAATTCATTCCCAATTTTTTACAGTGCATTAATACACGCTAAAAAAATGGTATTACTTCCCATCTTAACGAAGCAACTATTCCCATCGGTACATTTTAATGCTTCTCATTCTTTTATGTCGACTTTTCCTATCGAAGATGGTCAGCATTCTTATTCGAAATGATAATCATTACTATCTCAGAAAACAAAATAAAAAAATTTTTCAGACATAAGAAACATTACTATCTAGATGGCAATAGTAAATATTACTATCGACAATGGTAAATATTACTACATGAGAAACGAATAGTTAACATAGAAGCATGATAATGATTATCATACAGATAGTAATCATTTATGTATTTCCTGTTGTAAGATGGTAATAGTTAGCATTTTTTTAGCGTGTATTAATTGTCAAAAGATTTATCAGCTACAGAAAAATAATTTTAATTATTATTGTTATTATTATTATTTTTATTTATAAATCTTTTTAATATGACCTGCATGTCACTAGTAATAATTTATTGCCACGTATCTACTTAAATGTATATATATTCGTATTTATATTTATATCTATATATGTACGATGTCCACACTATTATCCAACGCTTTATGCTTCGCTCTGTATAAATAACAAAAAAAAAAAAGACTCGGCTTTCACTAACAATTCTTTTAACGATTTCCAATAAACATTTCACGACGTTTTAAATCAGTCACAGCCATGCTTTTTACCTGTTGATAAATTTAAAAAAATATTAACATAACTTGCTTAGCTGAGTAGAGAGCTATTGAATACATAATTAACAAGATAAAAAATATATATTGTAATTATTAAATTGAGTATAAATCTAAACTGTTTAATTTTAAATCAACCGCTATAATAATCTGATGATTTAATTTTTGTTATTAAATCAGTTTTACTTAACATAATACTGCTTTTAAATAACTTTGGCTTTCTACTTGTTAATTTTCAAATAAAAATATGGAGGCGGCTAACATAAATATTTTATAAAAATAAATAATAAATCAGTCAATGTGATAATTAAAAATAAAAAAAAAAATGTAAAATTGGTAAAATGACATTGTGACTAACGGGGTAACGTGTGTGCGCGTTGGGTGGTAGGACTTGGACATGCTGTGTGCTCAACTCAACGAGCTTGGTGTGTCACAGGGCCCAGAAGCCCCGCCGAGGCCCAATCGTCAGCACAAGAGCCCCGCACCAGCACAATCGGCAAATGCGGCAACACATTCGGCTCAACCTGTCGCCAATAATGAACAAAACAACAAACAGATGCCTCAGTCCTCCAGTATTCTTGATCAAGTAAGCAAGCAATACAACAACAACATCAGCAACTGAAAAAAATAAAATAAATAATAATAATAATAATAATAATAATGATGATAATAATAATAATAATAATTATAAAAACAAACAAAATGCTGCCCACTACTCGAGACACAAACAAATAATCAACATCCCGTTTAATTAGTACGATAACATTACGTACCTTCTCTTTTTTATTAATACCCTCTTACTATGGTATTTGTTATATTAGATTTATATAGATATATATCTTTTATTGTTCTTATATGGGTTTTATTTTTCACTGTCAGCACCACTTTTTAAAATTTTTTTTTTGGGTTTCTTGTGGATTATTTGTGTACCTGAAGATCAGACCGTTTTCTTGCGCAATGAAAAAATGAAAAAAATTTATGTAATTTGACTTTTTAATGGGTAGTTACGGAGTGGGGGTGGCCTGAGATTTTCAGCTGACGTACCAGCATCTATATGCGAGCCATTTTATAAATCCAGTCATCATTAGATTTTTTACTGAGCAATTTTTTTTTTGATTGCGTGAAAAACGATCTGATCTTCAGGTACACGATTTTTAAAAATTAAAATTTATTGTTCTTTGTAAATTCACTATAGCTTTTTATTATTAACTAAGATTATTTATTATCTGTAATTATAAATATTTTAATAAAATAACTTATGGAAAATAAAAATAAGTTATTTAAAACATTTATAATTTTCAGGCACTATCTGTTGAGAGTGACAGCGACGACGACTTTGAAGACGCTAGTGGGAACAATACACGTAATGACGGTACACTATTGGCCAGTGATCCACCCAAACCTCTGTAAGTTTCATATCCATATTCACAATAATAATGGTAATTTATATAAAATTAAAAAAAAAATTTCATAACTCATCTTTCATTTCTAATCACTCATCAACTGACATTTGACCGACCTACGGCATCGCGTTCATACTATTCGCCGTACGTACATCATTGAAAATCATCATTTATCGTCATTGTCCATCGTCTCATCTCTAATCGCCGATGAATTATATATTTTTGTGGCACGTGTACCAGTCCTGAATTTGCTTTCAGACCGTCTTCAGACTCATCCTCATCCTCTTCGCACAATGCCCAAAATCACCATGAAGGTAAGAGTAATAATTATTATTGCTATACAAATACAATAGTAAAATATAAACAATGAAACCATTTATTTTGTTTTACACTCTGTAAAAAAAACCGGGGTAAGTCCAGGCGGTGTAGATGTTAAAATTTTCGGTATTAAATTTCAGCACTGAAGGCGGTGTAAATATTCTTTACGGGTGTTAACAGTTGACGAGTGTTTTTATTAATTAATTAAACTACGGGTGATTGAAATAGTGGAAGTAAAATTGTGTAATTTTTTAAAAAATTACGTATAACAAAGTTGAAATTCCCTCCTGATAATATTCATTAAATTTTTATGTGTAGTATATTTTTTTTTTTCTAATTTCTATACGTGGAATTTTTTTTACACTGATTTAACTCCAGTGTTATTTCATTTTAACACCGCGTGGTATTAAATTGAGTCCATTTTTAACACCGCTCTTTATACAGTGAATGATCTGAAGTTTCAATTTGTAAATGTTAAGAATAAAAATGATCGATTTTCTACCTCTGCCCAAGTAGCAAAGAGACAACTTTAAGATGTCATTTTAAAGGATGAAAAATTTTTTTTGTCTCAAAGCCAAGTTTGTTTGTATAAAGTAAATGTAAGACATACAGATGTTGGTCCTAGAAGTCATGAGAAATTTGTGTTTTCTTTTCCATCTTATAAAAGTAATTTCCTTTAAAAAATGGACTTATTTAGATGACATATATTTGTAATTTACTTTTTGCCGTCACTTGTCAAGATTTTTAAACAGATATTTTTCCGGTGACACAAAGTTCCGATGATTTTGTCAACATTTTGGTGGCTCATCGATATGTCAAAAAACTGCTATAGATGTCACAAAATCAAGTCTGCTACTTGGGTATGTATATATAAATATTAAAATAATTATTATTGTTATTATTTTTAAAGGAGGTGGCGCGCCAAATCGACCGTTACCACCAACTCCAGACGAAGAAGAATCTGGTGACCGTACACTAGTCATGAAAAGAGTGAGTAATTTATCTTTATCAGTAGAGAGTGCAAGTATAAATTTAATTATCGTAGCTAATTTTTGCATACATATATATGTATATATATATGCACTATTGTATATGTATCGCACTGCAGTGTATCATTTTACACGTTACTATTACGTCGTATGACCGTTTATATACGTAATTATTTTTTATTTATTTTTTTTTATTATTATTATTATTACTGTTATTATTTTAAGTACATAAGTGACGATAGACTGCCATTAAATTAACGGTCCACGAAAATTTCCTCTTTTTTTTTCTTTTAATACATTGCAAATCATCGAGGCGATGCAACCAGACGCATGAACGAATATTTGTCATCATATCATGCGTTTGAGAAGCCTTTTTCAAGGCCTAATTTCTCACGATCATCTCAGATGCCTGTCAAAATTACCTCTTTCTTTTTGTTCATTTTGTTTTTCATTCCATTACTATAAGCAGTACACGAAAAAAATTTTTTTTTTCTTTTTACATTCACAATTAAAAAAAGAATATTAAATTATCACTGAAGTTTATAATCCATTACTAAAATTATTATTATACTAATACGTATAGTAATCAAATTATTTATGTAAAGTTTTACTTAAATAGTTTAACAAATATTTCAAAATGAAATACTCCAAATTATTACAACTAAAAAATTAAAAGTTTTATTTTAAATTCTATGAAAATAATAAGATTCCATAAATTCTTTACAAAGTAGTTCGCTAAATAACTCTTGACAAAAAAAAAGTTAATCTTTAGTTATTCAAATGTATTAAATTTTCATCAGTATAATTACTTTCCACTTGATTTAATATTTAACCGATGAAATTAAAAAATGTTTAATTGATGACAAAAGAATCCATTTTTTCGTGTCGGCTCTTCATACATCACAGTCTCACTTGCTGTATGATACTTGCTCGAGCCTATATGATACCATATATATATTTATATATATATATATGTATCACAGTTATTGGCAGATTAATTGCCAGCACTCTACATACATGAAACCACCAGCCACTTTATAACCATCACCGGCCATCACAACTCATCCATTAAATTACATGGACTAAAAAAATATTTTGTTGACATGTCACATGTTTAATTAAAGTACTCAACCATTCGCAATATCTTAACGATTCATTCACAACAATAAAACACTCCATCCACTCGTTGATATTAAATACCGACAAGTCGTTTACAATAAAACATACGTTAACTAAAATAAAAAAACCGAATGACAAAAATACAATACAGTAATCATCCATAAGTAAATTAAAAAGTTTGATAAAATAATGAAACATCAATCATATAAAACACAACACAAACTACGTATCGTTTTTTTTGTTTCTTTTTTTTTCTTGATCACTGTTTCATTACCCGACCATTCGATTACCGTCTTCTCTATACGTTCGTCGTTGTCGAGTAGAAATTAACACCAATCACCACAATCACCATAACTACAACAACAACAGCAACAACAACAACAAGTACGACAGCAATGACAAATAGCAACAGTAAGACAACAACGACGACGGACGATAGAGCGGTAGTTGCGAGCAACAGGCACTCCGAGATTGACGAGCAGCTGCTCCTCAAGGAGTGGGACTTTACTCGCTTCTTTCAAGGGTGTAACGAAAGGTTGGATAAAATGAAACAGGAGGCGAGCAGCAGCGGAAAATCTGCTAGTGATGAGAGGTCCTCGTCCTCGGGGGATAGGACATTGAAGCGCTACGAAGCCGCTGGTTCGAGACGTAAAGATCAACAGTCTCAAGCTCAACAACCTCAGACCCAATCTCAACTTCATCATCAACATAAACAGAGTAATCACAAATCGTCTCAACAGTCACAGCCATCACAACTTAAGGCCGTGCATCGACGTCAAGAATCAGATTCGAAATTAGGAAACTCTAGTGCATTTGCACGGGCATTCAGGCGGGAAAATTCTGATTTTTTTCCATCAACGCGACACTCGGCTTATCTGCAAAAGTCCGAACCACGGTCTAGTATATTTTCCAGTGGCAATAGACGTGGAAGTGAAATAAGTGTTGCCGGGATATTAGGAAAAAAGTCCAGCGGATTGGCACCTGGTGAACCGGTATTGACCGAATTCTCGTATGGACGTGAGCCGACGAGCACTAACGCTGGTAGTGGACTACTCCAGCGGCCAAGACGAGAGAAAACAGAGAGTGAAATTGTTTTTGGTAGCAGTAGCAGTAGTAGACAGCAAGACTTTTTACGTGAACGTCATGAGGCTAGATTATTACGCGCTGCTGCTACTGCTGCTGATGACTCGTCGTCCAGAAGACGGAGTTTTAGACCCTCGGGTAGCCCAACGACAACAAATTCACTGAATGCCACTAATACGACAATTTCTTCCGATGATGGAGGGACTATTAAATCTACGGCTAGTACAACTGCTAGCGAGTACAGCCCGGTTATCAGTCAGGTCAGTCTTGTCGACGAGCCCTGACTGCCTGTCCGTCTGCCAGATCATTGGCTCGTCAACCTAGAAACCTAGTACCTCATCATTTTTATTACTCTTTATTTTTTTATCCTATTTACTTATAAATATAATGCCCTCATTACGCTATACTTTATCTATCAATTCATTTCCTATACTGTTTTTTTTTTGATAATAACTTCCCGCATCTACGGATATATAATATTTATTTACGAATGACTTTAATATATTAATAGATTATTATCATTATTATTCTTAATTATATAGTCGAGGCAGTACAAGGTAGACGCATTTTATAATATAGATTTTTTTTTTTATTACTGCTATTGAGGAGGTTTTTAAATTCAAATAATTAATATTTTCTGATTTTATTTTTTTACCCAAATAAAATTGTTTGGTATTTTATATATTTAAATAATCAATTTATAAATACTGCAGGTTTAAATAATCGAGAAAAACCTCCTTGGTATGTTAATTAAAAATTTGATTATACGAGTAGTGAAAATTAATGAATTAATTATTAATAATTAAATAGTTTACTAAATTTGCTACTGCTATCGTATCATTTCACTGTCATTTCCATATTAGTTTACTTAAAAATCGATATTATCACTGGTAATTAAGTGCAATCTTATATTTATTTAATATTTTAATTCCAATCAATTTAATTTTACTTAAAACTTCCATTTAGAATCCGTAGAAATAAAAAAAAAATAAACCATTAGACTCTGATTCGTGTATTTTAGCAGTTGATGTGGGAGACTTTTCCATCAATTTTCAATATCATAACCAACATAATAATCTTCAACATTTCACATTAAAAATCCTCTCTATTTGAATTTAAAATAAAATAAAAACGCTGAATATAAATCAATCTCTCCCTCTACTTACTCATTTCCATTATTAATTATACTCTTGCTACTTCACATATAACCGCAGATGAATGCTGGGATTCGCTTACGCGACTGTCTGAACTGTAACTAATAAAATAAAAATTTAAAAAACAAAACTAACAAAAATGAAAGCTAATCGCATGAGGTTCGCGATGCTTTCGTGTACGCTAATCATCACTGCACGCATTAACTACTGACAAAGCTGGTGTTTTAATAACGAACGGTGAAAAAAAGTAATTAAAAATCCCTCAAATTATTAGACTAAATTATTATTTCATCCAATTAAAATTTAATCCTTTCATTAAAAAAAAAAAAAATTATAAAAATTATTTTCTATATCCACTAACCAATTTTATTTTTTTGCTTCAATCAATTTGAAAAAAAAATATTATATTAAAATAAATCATTTTTTTTAATTTCCCAATTATCTTTTTATTCATACGCGTCGACTCAATAGTCAACGTTCAATCATAAAGTAATAATTATAATTATCATAGCAATGATAATAATAATAATAATAATAGTAATTATAACTATAGTACTAAAATAATTAATCTATATTTGGTTAGACCAGTTTCTCATTCAACTAGTAACACAAAGACTTTTGATTATGTTTCACGAGTGATAAATTAATAACCATGTGTGTATTGTGCTAACATATATGTTCTTCATTCATTCAACCATATGTTCACGTGCCTGCTGCTGCTACAGATATATACATATCCATATAAATATATATATATATATATCTATATATAAAGCATGCATGAAGCCATTCTTTAACGAAGGAACTGCAACTTGACCACAAATTCACGATTAACTGCCAATAGAAGATCATAATCTCAAAATTAAAAAAAAAAAATTACAGCAATCAGTAAAAAAAAAAATAAAAAAAACGACATCTGAAGAAAAAAATCTAATGAGAAGATCAGAAGAAATAGCGTGAATGTGAATTTTTTTAAGGTCTCATCGGCATCGAATTGTTGCAATTGGCGCCTGACAAACGACCAAGAATAACAATAATAATAACAATAATATAGTATTAATGATAATAATGATGATCGTGAAGACCGTTGCATGACCTGCTTTATTTATAATTTTTTTTTTAATGCCTAAAAAGACATTGTTATTGCAATTGATTGTTATGTTATGATACAATATACTTTTTCACATCGTCGTCATCTCAACCAGCCATTGCCTTGCTCTTTTATAAAAACATTTTACACCATATATATATATATATATATATATATATGTATATGCGTATGTGTGGATTATTATTATATGTGTACATGAACATGAACATGAACATAAAAGCATGCTTTGAAAACTGGCATGAGGATGACGCGAAATAGTTGCACGTTTTCATTGTGGATGGAGAAAAAAATAAGTATATGTAACAATGTGTATTTGTATTTGCCTCTATGAACGTACTTATACATTTATATGTATACGTATAGAACGTGATGATCAGCACGTGTATATCAATTTATGTGACGTTATTATACGTTATTGTGTAAAGTAGAAACTTGAGAAAAAAAACATTACATTAGTTTGCTTAAAAAAAAAAATATTTTATCCTACACTTTATACATTTATGTTATTGTTATTATATATTTATTTGTATATTATAATACATACATATATATTTTTTTTTTTTTACATTTATGTCGCCCTTTACGTGCAACCGTCACTCTGACAGTTAAACAAAAATGCACCGCACATTTTTCAGCCTTTGTTGCAAAATTTTTTTTTGTTGATGTATTTTTTTACTTTGTGTTTTACATGTTAAGTGTATCGCTAGCGCTTGATATGCGCGCTTGTGGATGTAATTTTTTTTTAATTATCGTGTTTGTTTTTTTTTTAATTTTCGTATCGTTTTTCATTAATTAACTTTTTTTACAATTTAGCCTATAAAGTGAATTCCTTTAGTACTGCAGTTTATTACGCTCCTAATTCTACAATTTTTTATTGTTATTTTTTCAATTTTTTTTTTTTTTTTTTTTTCGTTTTGTTTTATGACCGTACATTTATAGTGACTACTCAATGCAGCGTTGGTATAATGAAAATAATAATTTTAATTGTGATATATATTTTTTAGTATACTTGAAATATTGTACGATTTTTACGGTATTAAATTTTATTTATTTTATTCGTTAATTCCAATTTACAGTAGTATTATAACTTTCGCAATAAATAGTTTTATTATTTATGTAATAAAAAAAATCTGTTAAATTTATTTACGGGCTTCATACATTTTTGTTCATAAAAAATCTTCATTACGGATTTTTTTTTTATTTTTACTAACAATTGAAAAAAAGACTCATAAGAAATTATTAAAGGTCTGCTGCAATAACAGAAAAATATGAATTTTTAATTTTCAGTCCTTTTTTTTTTATGAATAATATTTTTAAGAATTCAAAGCCTAGCTAAACAATTAATATATGCAGTAATTTTTTTAAATTCTATGGATAATAAAATATCATTAAATACCTGAGCAAAATAACTTTATGACCGAAAATCCATTAAGCCTGGCTGTATGATGGTAAAAAATATTTTTTAATCGATCAATAAAAAACCCATAGTATACATATTCATTTATCTAGTAAAGCTTTAAATTTTTTTTTCAATCTTAAGCTAAAATAATTTGAAAAAATAAATTTATTAGATTTGTAAAAAAAAGTTGTTACGTCTGAACTGTCTTGAAGTTAAAATTGCTCGGGCTCATCATGAAAAATGAAATATTCATATAAAATGGTGACAGAGAAGTATAAAATATGAAATACATATTCAGAGAAATGTATAATATTTACAAAGTTTTAGTAGCGACAGGAAAATGGAAATAACTTTAGTAACTCAACTCAGTATTATTTAGCTTCATATTATATATATATACAGCCCTATATATCTGTATAAAATAATACAAGTCATAAATACCAGCATTGGAGTAGTCATTTGCTTCTTCATTTTTTTCCTTGTTCTTATTCTCATATTTATTTGTTTGTTTTTTTTTCTTACATCCTTTTTAGTATTTATTAATATTTATTTCCCAGTAAATAAAACAAAACCCCATATTTTTATTTACCATCACACATATTATAAATAATAATTAATGAATATATTATAATTTATATAATTGAATATAAATTTACAGAATCGTGAAAGTGATCGTGGAAGAAGTAGCGGCGGTGAGTTCCAGAGGTCAGATTCGTCACCAGGTTCACGACCGAGCTCAGTACTGCCGGACCTTTTGACCTCGTCACCAGGTCAGCGACAGGACAAATCAACCAGCGAAGAGGTCAGACATATAAGCTTATATATACATATATATTTAATATATATTTCAGCATTATCCATCGTTCGTGTATTACCGTTTACACCTACACTCATTTTACCCAGACAGCCATCAACCACAAGCCCTTTCCTTAAGCTCTTTCCATCCTATCACTCACCTCACCTCCTACCAGCAGAATAAGTCAAATCAATTCGTATAACTTTGTTGTATGTACAAATATATGTGTTGATAGACTAAAAAGCTAGTACTCTGTGAGTTTAAATTGAAATTTCTATTTTAACGATTTGATTCGACATTATTCTCTGGCTTCACAGATTACACGAACGTTAAAGTTTTATTCAAACGTATTACTCAATCTATTTAATCAATTATTATTATAATATAGACTCGCTAAAAGGATTTTGTACGTTTATTTAAATCCGAAAATATGTCCAGAATTTTAAATTCACGTGCTATAGCTTTTATCATTACGATACGCTCGTAAATCCTTGTGAGTTTCGTTTTATTTAACTTTTTTTTTGTGCATAAAATTGCATTTCATCTGTATTAACTCGATTTATTTCAAATAAAGCTTTGAAGTTTTAAATCGATTGATATTTTACGATACTCGTCAATTTATTCAACATTCACTTCGTTTGTTTTCACTATTTATATATTTTTTAATTAAATTGTTTTTTAATTATACTGCGTAGCTTCATATATTTTTCTGTAAAAAAATTTTTTTTAAATCGGATTTACTCATTTGCAGATTAATGAAAGTATGTAATAATTCAAACCTTTATAGAGCACAATAGCTTTTAATTACGACCATAAAAAATTTTTAAATTATAATTACCTTTTTTTGAATTACTTGTCAATTTATTTTTAATCTATTTACTAAGTCTATTAATTCTTACAATTTTTTGTCGGTATGCAGACGTAATAAAACAATTTTCAGATGATTTAGTGAACAAAAATTTTAATGAGTAGCAATCAGAATAAGTATTGTTTATGTACATATACACGGAGAAAAATGGGCTTAAGAAATCTACGAATTGCGCACTTCGAACGCGAATTGGAGAGGTTGTACTTGACAACCGACTTGTCAAAGTTACACGATTTTCTCATACTTAACTGTGTATATTATTTTTATATTACACTTACACGTTATGAAAAGTACATCAATATAAAGAGGGAACACTCATCAATAAGCCTGATACTTTTTTTAAGTTGTCCGATACGAATTAAGATAAAAAATTTACCGTGGACGTGCATTAGCCTGTAGTTCAAAAAAAGGTCGCGGTACGGATATCTAGAGAACGACTTGATGAAACGATTCAATATTTTTTCACAGTCTTCAGAATTATGCAGAGAAGGTTCTTTTCGAAAATTACTACTGTAGTCCTTCTCGTTTTTTTTTATAATAAATCATTACTGTTAAATCTGAAAATTTCGCATGTAAACAAACACACACTGCAGCCATTTTTAATACGAATGTTCTTCATATCTCTTTTTTTCGTTGACCTCTATTGCTGTATATTCACCATGGAAATTTTTATAAAAAAAACGCGGGTAATTCAAACTTTTCTGAAATTTAATTTTTTAAATCATAACACTAGCGTTTGAGGTGTGCACTTTTGGATTTTACAAACTTTTTATTATGCTGTTGACGAAACTTTAAACAGGAAGTTAAGTTGCCAAAAATTATTATGCTACACTATAATAAATATTTTACACTTAAAAATTATTGATAAATTGTAATGAATATTATTTTTCAAAATTAGGAAAAAATTCTTCGAGGCTCACAATAATAATTACAGTACAGCGTAATAATTTTTTGACGACACAACTTCCTGTTTTTAGTTTGGTTAACAGCATAGTAAAAATTCGTACATTTTTTGTCTCCATTTTTATCCGTGTACACATTTTTTTATCAATCCGCGGATGCGTGGATAAGATTAAAATAAAACCTGACAAGATTTTTAACGAGTAAAAATATACTGGCTTGTAAATCTGCATAATTACCAGTTTCTGAAATCTACAAAATCCTTAAGAGTCATGAGTCCTGACTAAGAATAATTAAAAATCGAATTTCTCGCTACGAAAGTTTAATTTAAATAATGGTGTTTTAACATATAAATTATATTAATTTTATAATTAAACAAAGAATTTATTGAGCGAGAAATTTAATTTAAAAATAAATAAATAAAATTGATAGACTTCTGTACTTTATACATTATAAAAAATAATTTAAGTTATTTAGAATAACGTTCCGCTCTTGTGCACTTAATTAGGTACGTGATGAATATAGTGGGGCCCGCATTAATGTTTTAAAGATTCCATTATGCTTTAAATATATAGTGTGTCTTGTGAAAAGTTTTGTCTTAATTTTGAATTCACTTCAATTAATTGATAAAGATTTTACTCTCTCACTCTCTCGCTATCACTCTGTCTCTCTTTTCCTTTCTTTTACTCTCTTATCAGGGTCAAAATACCCTCCACCCACCGCTGCTGCTCAAACTTTTCGTGCTTAAAATTAAGATTTTCCAGTCAATTTAATTATTCATACAAAGAACTTACGTTAGAGCAAAAGCGGTTCACGAAATCTTTATTATTATATCTAGCTTTAGTTTAAGCTTCAACTTGTAATGTCTATTTATGTTATACTCGTTATTTTATACCTTTATCATTCATTTATTTATATTTTTATTCATTTTTTAAAGTTTCATTTTTTTTTTATTTTCTATAGTAGAAACAAAATTAATCATCTGCTCTTTATATATTTTGCAATACCAGTTACTTTATAGCTTTTATATGTAATTTTAAAAAATAATTCCACAAAAGGAAGAACGAAACGAAAAATTTTTATTTATATTCATTCTCCCTTTTTATTATTCATTAGCTTTTATAATAAAAAAATAAAAAGTTTATAATAATTTCATTTTATCATCAAGATCTACCAAATAAGTGTCTGAATAATTAACAATCCCACGACTTTATGCCTTAAAATACTCTCGGTATTTTTAAAATAAAACACCGCAATGAGATAATCTGCTCTCAATGCTAATGTAGCCAGAGAAATATTTTAAATTATTCTTAAAACTCATTTAACTGCTTTTTAAAACCTTATAATATCACTTTTTATTTCTCTGACTACATTAAAATAACCATTTATATAAATATATATACATAAATAAATATATATACAGAAAAAAAAAATTTTATCAAGACTAGAAAAAATTTATTGATGCAAGAAATTTTTTCTTGTCCCAAAGAATTTTTTTCTCACCCCAAGAAAATTTTCGTTTTAAGAGGTAACGATTTTCAATTCAATTTAATTTACGGACAAACCCTAGAAACCGAAAATAGAGTCTTTAGCGTTTTTTAAAACCTTAACATAGGGCGGGAAATTCCGTATTTTCAAAAATTATAATTCGTCTCCGAAAAAAATTGTTTTAAAATTATCATTTACTCTAAAAATGCAACAAAGATAGTCCCGTTTATTTTTCTGAGTGTAAGAAAGAGGTTCGGTAACATATTCCTTTAAGTTCATAATGCGAAAAAATTTTCTTGAGGCGAGTAAAAATTTTTAGCGCCAAGAAATCCATTTTTTCTGTGTACATATATATAAATACTGATGATAATATTTAATGATATGACCCTTGTTAATAATTTATTACCGTATATATCCATCACGTGTGACTAATTCACGATTATTGTGTGTTGTGGGACACGCGGGAGCTCTAACTTGAACGCCAGGGCCCTATCTACTGACCACCCCCATCCCAATACTAATTACAATGTAAGTATTTATCCATCTACATCAGATCAGTGTCGCTTCCTTATTTCTATATCTCAAGGGTCACTTTTCATAAAACTAAACAACTACATTAACTCAACTCACTATAATTTATTTTTTTAAAATAATAAGTAATAAAAAAAAAAGTAAACAAATAAAAATATATACTCAAAAGTTTATAAACGGGAATAATTTTTTACTCTCAATTTAAACTATTGTAATTTATCTGGGGCTTTTCTTTTATCTCCGTACTCCCTTTGTAATCAATTTATTTTTCTATTATTTTACTTTTATTAACTATTTGTTTTTTTTTTTTTTTTTTTATTATTTTATTTATGTTATTTATTTTTATATTTTCTTTTGTATTCATTCTATCATAAACCTTGGGGCGAAGGAAAAAAATATATACTATTTTCTTATTGTTTTTTTATGATTATTTATACTTTACCGGATGTGTGTACTATTTGTCTTCTGCAATTGGCATGTACTAAAAAATAATAAAAAAAAAAAATTAATTTCTTTAATAAATAAATAAAAAAAATAATAATAATAATTATAAAAATGTAAATTTTTCGACGAGTACTTATACTTTTTTCTAATTATCATACACTGTACATCGTATTTTTTATTATACGTCATTTTTATTTCTTAAAATTTTTTTTTTATTATTATTATTATTACTTATATGAAGACCCTCCTTATTACTACTATTTTACTTTTAGTGAGGTAGTAATTGCGTGTATAGTGATTGTGTTAATTAAAATTGGTGTTACTGTTATTGGCATTTGTTCTTACTCTCATATTATGCTATAATCATTATTATTATTATTATCATTATGTGTTGGTTGTTGCTTCATTTACGGTACGATGCATACAGTAGTAAATAAAAATAAATGATAAAAAAATATTTACAGCTTAATTTTATTTAAAAGTTAAGAGTAAATAAAGTAAAGTCAAAAATAAATAAGCTCATGTGCAATTACAGTAATGTAAGAACAAGTACTACTTTTTTAAATTTTTTTTTCTCGTATTTAAGTAGAAATAAGTATTGGTGCAACAGCCATAACGCTTTAGAGTGTAGTAATTCTTAAGTAATTGAGTAATCTGATTTTATACTTATTGTTTTTACGCTCTCTCTAACTCGATGCCGAGCTCGTTTTTTTTTTTTTTTTTTTTTACTGAGTTTTATACTCCTATAGTATCTTTTGCTCATTCTTATTTTTACGGCATCCTTTATGACATTACTATGAAACTTGTTAATTCACAAAAGTGACTCTGTTACAGCAGTATCGACAAGCTGTTAAAACACCCGCGCCTCTTGCACTCCAACAGAAACAGCGTTCATTCCTGACGTTTGGTTTTGGAGCCGGTCCTGCACGGAGAGAATCACATGTTAATGTCAATGTTACGCCAACAAGTCACGATTTGTCGTCAGATACACCGGAGATAAGGAAATACAAAAAACGTTTCAATAGCGAAATACTTTGCGCTGCATTATGGGGTAATCATTTATTCATATTTATTATTTTTATAATAATATAATAATCGTATTTGAATTTAATTAAATCACGAATTATTTTATTTTTAATTCGGGTATAATTTTTTCGAACTATAGTCTTTAGAGATTTGCAAATCGTGTTCAAAATTTGGATCGAATAATTTTATAAAATCGAATTATTTATAAATTTTAAAATTATTTGTAAATTTTTGAATTACTTGTAACTTTTCAAATTATTTGATTTGAATCGAAAGTTCTAATCAGCTTTCGAATATTCAATTTCTATGGAATAGAGAGTTTAGTTTTTCAAATAACCCGCAATCATTTTTCCATATATTCGTGTCCGAGCTCTATCGACTTCTAACATAAACTTGAATGATTGGAAAAAATATTAAAATTTTAAGTCGTTCAGAATAATTTTTCAATTATTTGAAAATTTATAAATAATTAAAAAACTTACGAATAATTAGGGAATTTTAAAATAGAAAAATCCGGGTTTTTTAAAAGCTTTATATATTCGATTTGAAATACAAATCGAATAGTGCGATTCGATTCGATACGAGTAATTCGTAAAGCCAGAGTATTCTCACACCCCTAAAAGTATCACAATTACTGTCATTTTATTATTATTTTTAATTAAAATTAATTAAACCCAATATAAAAAATTAGTGAACTTAAATTATTAGCGAGTAATATTCTTTCTAACAATTTTTAATATAAAATGTCTTTTTAATAATTTAAATTAGTTTATTAATTTATTATTTTAATTATTCTTACATTTTGATCGATAATTCGGAAATTAAAAGTTTTTAAAAAAAGTTTAATCAAACTTTCAACTAGACTAATTAATACTTGGTATATTATTGACTTAAAAACTTAAACTATCATTATTTGAAAGTTTGCTTAAGTGTTGTCCAAAAATTTATTAATTATTGAACAAATGTTCGTTTATTAAATTACCAAAACATTTAAAGTCACAATAAATAATTAAAAATCAATAATTAATCAATTTTTTTTTATATAAATAAATTTATAATTTATATTAAGAATTGTATTATAATTAAAAAATATTTACAAAGTCAAAGGTACGGAGTGAAGTTTAATTTGTCGCTTCAGGAGAAAAATAATTTTTTTTTTTTATTTTCATTTTACTATACATATAAATTTTAAATTACTTTATAAAATACAAAGAAAGTTATAAACATAAAGATAAAGAGAACGGTAATAATGTAAAGATAAAGGGAACGTTATCAACAGGGATGCGTACTGTATAAAAAAAACCGTTAAAGCACGAAATTAGTATCTCTATGGTATAATATCGAGGTAAATATTGATCGTAGTAATTAGTTGTGGCTTTTGATAACCGTGCAAATAACTTATAATTATACGCGTTACCTCTTTCCACATAATTTGAATCATCAAAACAATTTCAATGAAATATCCCACATTTATTACCGAAACATTTTTAAACTCTAACTTTATTTAAATTCCATCTCGACTCTCATTTCATCATGTTAAAAAAAATGATAAAATTCTTTAAAAATAATTTATCATAATAATTTAAATGAGATTATAATAATTGCATTATAAAATTTATTATACCAATGAAAATTAAATTAAAATCTCATTAAATAAATTTATCATAATTACTTTTAACAAAATACTGTAATAATAATAATTATTATTATAAAAATAATGATAATTCTAGGCGTGAATCTACTAATTGGAACGGAGAATGGCTTAATGCTGCTAGACAGAAGCGGACAAGGCAAAGTCTATCAGTTGATAAGTAGAAGACGATTTCAGCAGATGGAAGTACTTGAAGGACAAAATATTCTAGTTACTATTAGCGGGAAAAAAAATCGTGTCAGGGTTTACTACCTTTCCTGGCTTAAGAGTAAAATATTGCGGACCGATGGTCACAGCGACGTAAGTATTTACCAATTTAAATCTCAAGAGATAATTCTTATGAAATAGATCCATCAATCAAATGATTTTTAACTCCCCGCTATAAAGGATGAAAATTTCGGACGGATGTCCGTGTGTGTTGTGTGTAAAATAATTTTTGTCGTACGATATCTTTGGAATGTATAAACGAATTCGGACGTACTCGGTAGCAATCGAAAGTGCTCACTAAGACTTAAATCTGATTAGATTTCGAAGTCAAACGGTTAAGTAGTTTACGAGTTATAAAAATAAAAAAAATTTGTTTTTAGATTTTTTTCGTATAACCCAAACCACTCACCTGATTCACTTCAAAATGAAATCACTTTTCAGTCTTGGTAAGCTCTTTTAATTGCCACGGATACCGCTCGAATCGATTAGTTTGTTCCACAGATATCCTTAGGAAAAATTTTTTTTTTTCAGTGAAATGTATGTCCTATCGTGTCTAACAGTTTTTTGAGCTTGAAGAGAAAGAATTTTTTTTCCTTCGCTTTTATGTGCTAGTGTTCTTCTAAAAGTTGTGCCTGATATCCCTGATGCCTTCCAGCATCCATCGGACACCTTAATTTTGATCGGGATCGCCGCCTCAGAAATTCTACAGAAATTCTACAGATAATCTAGAGTCAGCTCTCTGAGCTCGGAAACAGCGGGAACGCAGGGTCAACCGTTTTTCAAATTTGTTTTACAATATTTTTTATATGTAAGCCTCTAGAGAAATTTTTCAAGTTCTGGAGGTTTATATGGGTGTCTATATACATTTTAAACTTATTTGAAATACAAAATTTCCCACAAACTTTTCCATAATAACTTAAAAACTAATTAACCAATTTAGTTTTATCAAAGCTTTTTTATATTTTTTAACTTGTAAGTAATTAGTTTTGTTTAACTGAGTTATTATGTTATCACAAAAAGCATTATTAAGAAGAACTTGAACCATGAAAATTACAGAGGGTTTACTTCACGCTTCGTTATCTCATATTTATTATTTTTAAATTAAAATTCCATAAACTGATGTTCAAGTAGCAGTGAAATGTTTTAAAATCGTAAACCTCCATCGTTTGTTAACAAATAAAAGTTTTTAAAATTTGTTTTCGGTTTGCCGAGAGCGCTCGCTAAATTTAAAATTTAAAATTTAAATATTACATCGATTAAAAAATAAACTTTATTTATCTATATATTTTTTTGGTAATTATTCAACAGCAAGTAGAACGACGTAATGGTTGGATAAATGTAGGCGATCTCCAGGGTGCTGTGCACTTCAAAATAGTCAAGTACGAGAGAATAAAATTTCTCGTCATCGCTCTTAAAGACTCGATAGAGATTTACGCTTGGGCACCTAAACCCTATCACAAATTCATGGCCTTTAAATCGTTCGGTGAGCTAGCGCACCGTCCACTACTCGTCGATCTCACTGTCGAAGAGGGTTCGAGATTAAAAGTTATCTACGGCAGCGCTGATGGCTTTCATGCGGTTGATTTGGATTCCGCGACTGTTTACGATATTTATCTTCCAAAACACGTGAGTTTTTATTTATTAAATGAATTATTTATCAACCACTAGCTTATGTTTGGCTCCAATTAAATTAACAATTGTTATTACAGACTCAGGGACCCATTTGTCCACACTGTATTGTTGCATTACCGCACAGTAATGGCATGCAATTGTTGTTGTGTTACGACAACGAAGGCGTTTACGTCAATACCTATGGCCGTGTATCCAAGACAATGGTCTTGCAGTGGGGCGAAATGCCAACTAGTGTGGCATACATTGGTACTGGTCAAATAATGGGATGGGGTAATAAAGCTATTGAAATAAGAAGTGTCGAGACTGGTCATCTTGATGGTGTTTTCATGCACAAAAAAGCTCAACGGCTCAAGTTCCTTTGCGAACGTAATGATAAGGTAAATAATTAATACTTTCTAACTGGGTCTTTTCATAAAATTATGGACTACCACCGGCATCTAAAGCCCTTGTAAATTTTTTAATCCATTTTTTATCTTTAAAAACTACATGTCAATACTTGTCAGCAAGTTTTTATGATCCTTAATTAAATACTTGAAAACTTCATACTTAAAAAATAAAAAAAAATATTGAAGAATCATCAAAGTTTTTTATGTTACATGAATTTTAATTTAAAAGTAAAAACAAAAATTTTTTATGCTAAATTAAATTTTAACAAGTTTAGCTTTAAAAAGAATTTTTTATATGCAAACTAAACTTGTAGACAATTTAATTACTTGCAGTATCTCTATATTACCGAAAAATAAATAGATAAAAAAAAAAAAATATTTCCACAAGCTCATTTTAACATCTGGTTACTCATAAATAATTAAGTACACGCTGTAATACTATTTTAAAGGGATTTAAAAAAAGCTGTACCTACTAATCCATAAATAAAAAATTTAATCGTCAATATTTAACAGCACACGAGCTATAGAGCGTGTTAAATATTTAATGAACATGATGATTAATAATAAAAATATAAAAAACTGATACTAATTAATAATAAATTATATGTTTATTTATTTTAGGTATTTTTCTCGTCAGCGAAAGGCGGTAGTTCATGTCAAATTTACTTCATGACGTTAAACAAACCGGGTATGGCTAACTGGTGATCCCGAATGAGGCCGAGTATGGCCCCATCATCCCACGTGCAAGTACCGCCATCATTAACAACATCATCATCATCATCATCATCGTCGCCAGCAGCAGCACAATCCTCATCTTTATCGTATAATTTGCCAAATATCACGGGTTATGTCCCAGAACATTCGTTTATTCATTCTCCACTGCCACATATGAGTGTCAGGGATGCCCGTGAGTGTACACATCGTATTCCTCATCATCATCAACACCAATATCATTACCAGCAACAGCAGCAGAAACATCAGAAGCAAGACAAGCAGCAACAGAATCATCACTTGTATCAACGTCGTTATTATTATCATAATTACCGCAATAGTAATATTATAGAGCGTAATAACCGTGAGTACTCTGTAAGTTATAGCGGCAATTTAGTGGACAATGATAACCATAATAATACCGAGCAGTATCCAGGAAGTTTGTCCTTACGGAGAATTAGTTCTGGACCTTTGAGCGGTATTAACATCTTGGTAAAACGATTGCTGTGCTTTCTCGCGTGTCCAGCTTTGAGTTCCTCGTCGTCTTCGGTACGTTATGGTCAGGACTGCTAGTGTGTAAACACAAGTTGTGGGAGCGGTCATCCGTTAAGGAAAATAACCGACAAACAGAGATAAAGTCAAGTGAAAAAGAGAAATGAGTCTAGTAGAGTTGAGTTGAATTTAGTTTAGTTTAGTTTAGTACTGAAAAGAAGAGAAGAGTTGAAGTAACATATATATATATATATTAAGTCTAAGAGTTTATAGTCTGCATTTAAGCTTGACTATCGACTGTTATTTCAAAGCGACCATCAGTGAGTTCACATTCGCGTGAGTGATCCTTTTAACGTTGGCTTATTTTTTTAAACTTCCTGAATCGTAACAGACCCAAACGGATTATTGACTTACTGGAGAATAACTTTAAGTAAACGGAAATAAAAAAGTATAAATATATATTGAAAAAAGAAGGACGAGACCCAGTGGTTTTCTGTATTGTTTTCTAATCACAGAGTTAAACTGATAGTCCAAGGCGATGGGTTTAAATTTATGGTTTTCAGGGATTAAATTAAACCGTTTCCATCAGCATCGCCATCGGCAATAGCGATAGCTAAAGAAACACCAGCTGTTTGAGCATTAAAATTACCAGTTTAAGCATTTTAACCAGTAGTTTAAGTTGAGTAACAAGCTGACAGGTCACCATCACGTATCCTTCATTCCAATTAAACTTTTTTTCATTCATTAAACGAGCTCAGGGACTAAAAACTCGGCTACAGGTGTTCCATTTAAAACACCATCGTCGGTAAATTAAAATAGTAACTATGAGACTTGGGATAAATGAATACATACGTATACATATGCCGCGAGTGTTCAACCGATGCTCAACCATTTTACGCCATTACCGAAAAAAAATTATAAAAAAACGTAAATGAATAAAATAGAAGAGCGTAAAAAAAGATAATAATAAAATGAACCCATTGATGTTCCCGTGTTTTACGATATTCGATACGCGTCAGCATGTCAATCAAAGACTCGATACAAAACTCAACTAAAAATATAAAAAAAATACTATTGTGTAAGCCGAGTAAAGGAAAAGTACGGTAAATTTTTTTATTTTTTTTGCCAACGTTTTAACTCGGAATTTTATACGCGCAAAGATTGTTATCGAGTAGTGGCGTATATTTTCAATTGAAAACTACTCGTGTATATCTATATGTGTATACCTGGTAGTATTTTTGGTATTGTTACAATAAAATAGAAAACGATAAACTAACACCTATACTTGACACAATATTCATATAGATTTTAAAACGAGTAATCGCTGATATTAGTCACCTGTGTAGCTGAGTAATAAATAGTACTCTTTTGAAACAACAACAAAAAAAATAAAAAAATAAATAACTGAAGTAAAATTAATCGCGTGTATTGCGAGCTGAATAATGACAATGACAGTGATTGGTGATGATAGTGATTTGTTCTTGAGGAATAATACTAGTAATGATTAATGGTCGATGATAATGATAATGATGATGATGATGTGAGATTAATCGCATTTTTACATGATGAACAAAAAGAAAAATAATAATAATTGTGAGCGATAACAAAACGCACGTGAGATGAAGTGGTTTAATGAATTCTTAACAATTAACTAAATCATTTATTTAATTTAAAGTAATTTAAAAATAAATACTCCCTTTTTCGTACGTCCCTCTTACGTCTTCGTAAATATTTAACTTTATTCGGCGGAAATGTTATTGATTAAAAGTTTTAACTAACGAAAATTTTTTGTCACTCATTCGCTTAAATATTGAAACAAGTGATTTTATTACTATTATTTTTATTATTATAATAATAATTATTAATTTAGTGATTATTATTTTGTTTAATTGACAACTGGTTGTGCAATATCGCTGATAATTGACTGTACTAAATGACTGCTTTCATTTATCGAGGGCCAGCGATCCGACGACACGATTTGTATTCGCGTTAAATTTTTTAAGCTTTCAAATATAAAATTTAAAAAATTAAAGAGTTTTTTTAATACGAAAAATGATTAGTTATAAAAATGAGATGAGAAGGAGTTTGAGGCAGAGTAAAAAAGGGAAGAGGAATGATGATAATAAAAAAAAAGAGATATGTCTCTTTTATTCTCGTGGATTACTTGTATATATCATACTGATATATGTATGAGCACGTAGCGTCGGGATGCCGCGCACCGTAAGTAATCGATCGGAGGCCCATACCTCGATACCTGATACGTAGTAGTAATAGAAGTAGTAATAGATGACGAAGAGGATGAATAAAAATAATAAATAATAATGAAAATAAAAATAACACATCAAGTTTAATATAAATGATAAATAAATAACGGATAATTAAATTTTAAACTTTTTAAATAAATAACAACTCGAGTGGGAATTTAAATAATTAAAATTTTATAGTAAGTAGTAAGACTCCGTATCAGTCGGACGTGACCGGCAAAGTGAATGATTTTTTTTTAATTTACAATTTAATTAGATGACATTACGTACGTAAAATTATATTTATACGGTGAATATAAGTATCGTACATTTAAAAAAAAAAAAAAATTAATAATTAAATATAAGCGAGCGAAATAAGAGGGACGCCCGGACCAGGGACTCTTATTTTGGTGCATCGATGATACAATGAAAGACTGTTTTATAACGTGAACAAAAAAAGTAACAAAATAATAAAAAAAAAAAAATAAATAAAAAAAAAAGAAGTAAAATTAAAGTAATACTTTTGCGCAAATGATTATAAAAGTGGCTCGAATGAGAATTATTGAGGATTAACACTGAAATTATCGTTACAATGTTGTATGTATGAATTACCGTGTAAGCACTATCTCGATTTCCTCATTCAACCCCAAATTCATTTTTATATCGCAATAAAAATAAAAAAAAATACCTTTATAACTGCCTTTATACGATAGCCAATTACCATAATTTGCTCTACTTTGCTTCGAAACCGATCCCCCGTCCCGTTCCCGACCTCTTCCCAACCTCCTCATCTCAATTACATTATCTGGCCCCGTGCTCTTATTTTCAATGAATTAACTTCATCATCCTGTCCCGTTTGCCCCTAGGATCCTTTAGCTCTTGAAAAAATCTTAAAACAAAAAACATAAAAACGCCTTTTCTATATTATACTCTCCCAAAGATGGTAGTGATGAATTTTTTTATATATTGATTATTATTATAATTATTATTAATATTAAGTTTATAATAACACGTCAATTTATTGAATGTATTATTTTTTTTTATTCATGTGGTCGTTTGTCACAATGAGATATGATTATTATTATAATTATTATTATTATAAAAAATATTATTAATAGATAGAATAAGGTCAAATATACGACGATTCGTAAAATGTGTCGAGTTAATTAATTTACTTAACCCGAAAATCATGAGCCGAAACCACGACAAAAACACTCTCCCCTACCTCTTCCCTCAACACTTCTCACCATTATATACATTTTGTTAATCTTAAGCTAATAATCTCATAGAATAACATTCAACCACATAGAGAACAGTATTTCCCCCGGTTGAAAACCAGTGCACTAAACTACTTGGCTGAGCTAATGAGATATTCGCACTGTAATTTTCGTCCTGCTGTTAACAAACCTTCGTTTGTATTTACGTGTCGCGTGTTATGTGTGTAAGTGGTTAGCACTGAGTACAATGGAATAGTCGCACGACATTAACCAACACATCTGAATGTATAGTCTTTGCTATTAAACACTAGTTGAAGCAACAGCAGCAGAAGTCGCAGCAGAGGAAGAAGAACAGAGGAGTCAGAGGTAGAGGGAGAGACTACTGGAGGGGTTGGTTTTAAAGTCTGTAGTTGAGTATCCTTTTAATAACCAGCGTGATTCGTTAGTCGGCAAGTGGAGTTAAAGTTGGTGTTCGAGTCTGCGATGAAGGTAACAGAAGGTCGCAGTAGCTAAAAGGTGGTTTCAGTGGTGGAGCTAGAGTGTCGGGGTGTTATGAGGTCTAGGAACGTGAGACGATAGTTTATATACAGTTGTTGGAAGAAGAACAAGAGGCAGGGGAGGAAGAGAAGCTGCTAAAGAAGTAGAAGAAGGCGAGAGTTGAGCTTGTGCACGAGAGAATGCTCGACAAGAAGCGATACACCGATAGCAGTAACCCAACCACCAGAGGGAAGTTTGGTCGACCATAACGGATGTACGAAAGCTTCGGTTGGTTCAAGTTACGCGGGCCACTCTGGACTTGAGCCCGGAGAGGCTCCCATGTGAGAGTAAAAGCGAGGAAGAAAGAGAGTGAGAGAGAAAGAGGTTGACCTACGGGAAAAGTTTATCGAGTTTATCGTAAGAGATTCGGGCGACCGACAACGACCAAAACATCGTCCAGACGTCCACAAAAGCATTTCGTGAGCTAACGATAAGAAATGCACTTGCAGAGGACTTTAGGCTCTTGTAAAATAATTCATTCCCTTAACTCTATCCACTCACTCATTTTATCCCATTTGCAATCATCGTTCTTCATCTCTTTTACTTTCTTCACCGCCACCACAACCACCACAACAACTACTGCTACTACTACTACTACTACTACTACTACTGCTGCTGCTGCTGCTGCTGCTGCTGCTGCTACCACCACTGGGAATACCAACTCATTCCACTCCTCAATCACTCGTTTTATTTTAATCCACGAAAACTACTCGAGCCAATTTACCAGGGGTATTGAGTTATGCATCCGCTAATTGCGAGCGACCTTCTCTCTCCTGTAGCAACTTTTTCGATTCTTCATAAAGCCAGAAAGGATCTCTGCCCGAGGCGAGTTTCCTCCGCCAGTATATTTCATTTATTTTTTCATTATTATCATTATTTTTTTTTTTTTTTTTGGCCCGGATAAAAAAATATATATGTATTCTTTAATTCCCTTTTTCACGGAACACAAACCCCTGCGACAACCAATATATATCGGTAAGCCATAATTTCTTTAAACAACTTTTATTTTTTCACTTTCTTTTTCTTTATTTTATTTTTCGACAATCGAGTAGTCGTTTGTTGAAACAAACGTGGCCCCAGTATCTAAACAGGATCACGGGCTAGTAAAAAGACTTACCGTACTCTCTGCTCCGTCCACACATTCATATATATGTATATATATTAAATAGAAAGAGCGGATATAGTAAAAGAGAAAGACAGGAAATGAAGTAGAGTATGAGGTGCCTCAAGCGCTTAATGTGCGTATGACGATGGCGATGACGACGAGTCGAGACCACTACATTCTCTCCCTGCCTCTGCCTCTCCCCTTAGCTCTAGCTCTGCCTTTGCATCCGATCTGCTTCCTCTGTAGTCTAGTGTAGTCGAAAAGCGAGTGGTTAAGTGGGGCGAGAAGTGGTAGAGCTGTATCGATGTCCGGGGTTCACCGCCAACGGGGGATACCACCAGCAAACCCAACAGTACCAGTAGCAACACTACCAGCAACAACCACATGGACATGAAAACCATCTAGACCTTATATACAATATCATATATATATAATATATATATATGTACATGTATTATATTAGATTCCGACATAGACATAGAGTAAGAACAGTAAGTTGAGGCAACGGTGATGGCAAGGGCAGGGGCCGAGGCTGAGGCGGAAGCAGCGGTATCTATATGAAATGGTATTACGCGCGAACGAGCCAAGACTTTGGCGATGACGCCGAGAGCACAAGTAGAGGCGGTCTGGTTGCCTTATGGCTTTCCACTTGTCCTTTCTATTGAGCTCCAATGTGCGACACATCCGGATATTGGATATGTGCTGGTTATTATTGACGTTGCCACTGCAGCTTCCACAGTTTAGCTTCCCCACACACCTTTAGAGCCTTTATGTCCCCTCGTTGTGAAAGTGAGCTCATGGATTGTGCACACGACAGCTTAACATACCAAGTGTCTCGAGAATACCTTGAAGCTGTGGAGGTATCGTCGTTCCAGCACCAACATTTTAAGCAATACCATTTAACCACCGGCGCTACTGCACATGATATGAGGAAAGAGAGCAAGTAAGTATGAACAAACCCAGCGAACTGGCTTGCTAGCTTTGTAGAAGCTTGTAGAAGCTTGGGAATGGCAGTATCACCATCAGTACCACCAGCAGCAGCAACACCAGCAGACGATCACCGCCGATTCGCTGCGGTCAGGAATTTACTGCCGGTACTTGGATCCGCGCACTGAGCAGTTTAATCGCGGCATCTTTTCCGGGTTTATGTATTTACCTTTTCTTTTATTCCATTTATTTTTTACTACCGTTCATTTATTTTATTCATTCATTTTTATTTAACTTTTTTTTCATCGCGTTGTAAGTTATTTATTTAATTTTTTTTTTATATTTCCCGATGTTGGTGTAGGTGTTGGTGTTTCACTTTGTTTATTTATTTTACCCGCGGTTCAAGTAAGATAATAAAGTTGAATTGAGTATACGTGGATGAAATAAACACAGAGTCAGCTGTGTTTTAATAGGTACACTCCCTCTCTCACTCTCTCTCTCTCTTTCTTCCTCACTCTTCATCCGACTATCCACTGTTGTGTAAATTATCTGGTGAATCCATGTTAATTATACATGTCTTGATTGAATGCAATTATCCTTCTATCTATATGTATGTCGAATCATCTCTTGAACTCAATTAAAGCATCAGAGGCTAGTTATAAAGACGCCCGATTTCTATCGAGTTTACCGATAAAATATCAATTATTATTATTTATAGTACCTTTCACTCAATTTATTACTTTTAATTACATTACAGGTGAATACTAATTTACTTTATAAGTATTATTAATATTTAGTTTACCGATAGAGTTAATTAGCATGTTTTTTAATCAACTGTCTCAAATATCTTTCATAATTAATTTAAATTTAATTAAAAAACCAACCAATTTTTTTTCTATATATTTTATTTTAAATCACTCGAAACGAAACAAACATTATTTACCCATAAATAATGACAAGGTATATATGTATATTAGACTATGTCAAAATAAGTTTTTTTTTTTTTTTTTCGATTGGACCGATCTTTTAAGTTTCTTCAATATAAAAAAAAAATTCTCCTAAAGTTTGAGCTCAATATCTCAAAAATTGAGCTGGCGCAAAGGGAGGTCTCCTTTCCCATTTAAATAACATGGTAAAATTTTTTTTTTATTTTTAAAATAACGACATGAAGAAAAATTTTTTTTCAATTTTGCTTTTGACTATCTTATAGGAAATTTAATTCTCTCCAAAATTGTCCACGTCCATTTTTTTTCTAAACTGAACAGGAACGAAGTTACAGAGGCCGAAGAGGAGAAAAAAAATAATTAATCAATTAATAACAGAAAAAAATTTCTTATTTTAACTTATCAATTAATTAACTCATTATTCTTCGTTATTCACCGAAAATTTTTGAATTCAACATTATTTCGAAATAATAACAAAACAAAATTTAGAGTAAAACAGAAATTAATTACAATTAGTATATTTATTAAATAAATTGTAATTAATTTCTGTTTTACTCTAAATTTTGTTTTGTTATTATTTCGAAATAATGTTGAATTCAAAAATTTTCGGTGAATAACGAAGAATATTGAGTTAATTAATTGATAATTTAAAATAAGAAATTTTTTTCTGTTATTAATTGATTAATTATTTTTTTTCTCCTCTTCGGCCTCTGTAACTTCGTTCCTGTTCAGTTTAGAAAAAAAATGGACGTGGACAATTTTGTAGAGAATTAAATTTCCTATAAGATAGTCAAAAGCAAAATTGAAAAAAAATTTTTCTTTATGTCGTTATTTTAAAAATAAAAAAAAAAAAAATTTTACCATGTTATTTAAATGGGAAAGGAGACCCCCCTTTGCGCCAGCTCAATTTTTGAAATATTGAGCTCAAACTTTAGGAGAGTTTTTTTTTTATATTGAAGAAACCTAAAAGATCGGTCCAATCGAAAAAAAAAAAAAAAAAAACTTATTTTGTCACAATCTAATGTATATATGAATTCCACCGTAATACAATTTTTTATCATTACTATTATTATTATTATTGTATTTAAATATAAAAAAATTCAATCCGAAGGATTCTGAGGCAGAGATGATTACTCAGCTGTTGCCATAAATAAAATCATGATACTCATAAATAAATGCCACCATAAATAAATAGATAGCATCATAAATAAAAATTAATAAAAAAACAAATAATAAACAAATAAATTCTGGATAGACAAAGATATTTTAAAAAAGGGAGGAAGCAGTGAGGGGTGCCCACAAAACCCACTGTATTTTTTTATTGTGTTTTTTTGTTATATTTTTTTAACGTATACATATATACATACTGGTTATAAAAATGCATTGGTAGTTAGACGATGACAGACGTGGGAGACGAGTAGGTAAACAGGAAGCCTCGTGCCTGTCATAGTTGACAGGCCACCGCTGGTCCGAGTGACGTACGACGAGCAGCGACGAGCTAGTGTGGATGGTGTATAGTAGAGCAGAATGAGATGTGACTACTGCTGTAGGTGGTATGGTTACAGTGGATGCTAGGTAGTAGTTTGTGGGGGTGGGTATACAGTGCGGCAACTACTGTAGGGTAGTGGGTATCAAAATGACGACATCGCACGTTATATAGTTCATTGTCTCTCTTCATCGTGACTAGATGATGAATGTACACTCTATGTATACACATTTATGTAGATACATGTTGTATATTATTGGTTGTATAGGGAACCACATGGTTACACATCACACTATATATATATATATATATATATATATATACCTGTATATATAATATATGTAATGTGTATCATTGCATGACGAGGGAACGATTCACTGTTATGTTCAAATTCACGAGCTTCTCCCACTATTCTATTCAGTTCTACCTCTAGTCTATCGTATATATATATGTATATATTTGAGGGGGAGAGAGAGAGAAAGAGAAATAACTGATCAGATAGAGACAGAGTTGGCAGTGAATAGGACGCGGAAACTGACCAATCTAGTGGGAATCCAACTGTCATACATAGCAGCATCGGCTGTAGTATAAAGCTAAAGCATTCGTCTGCACATTGTTTTCTTAATACTAAAAGCGAAGTTTGTTGGCGATTGCACACCTATAAGGACCGAAATAAAAAGACACCTCTTTCCTGAGTCGTTTGGCTTGAGGCACTGGAATCGGAAATCCGAATCTCTTCGACAAAATCTATAATACTCCAATACCCCCGAGCACTTTTGTCCTTTCAAAAGTCGCCTCGTCTTTGACCTCGGACTAACCACACAATGGGCTTCTGTCAAGTCGTTCCCATCGGTCCGGGAAATTGTATATCTCTGAATTCGTGTCGCCAGTCGAGCAAGGAAAACGATAATAAAAAATAAAAATAAAATAAATTGTAACGTACTGCTCAACTGTACACTATACTTTAGCCCAATAATTCAATCTACCGATCTATTATCATTTTTTCCAATCCGTCTTTTTTAAAGTTAATAAATAAATATCGGCATTTTTTTTTTTTTAATATCAAATGTATTTAATTTATTTCCTCGTAAATATTTGTCGGGATTTAAAAGTAATTAAATTCATTATTTACCTTAAATTGAAATGTCAATTAAAATTAATTAAAATACTAAATATACATGATTGACATAATCTTTAAAATAGAGCGAGCAGTAGAGTTAAAAAATTATTATTCAACAGAAAAAATAAATCACATAATAATAAAAATAAATATTTATGTAGAATAGATTTTATTATTTTATTTTTTTATGGTGGCTGACAAAAGTCAGGTTATACTACTTTCTGGTGGTGACAAACACGGGAAAATTGTTACTTGTGGCGTAGTGTACGGGTCTTTATATCTCTGGTAAAAAATTCAATGATAATGCCTGAATAAAAATTCCACTTTGGTTGAATGCATTCTTCTCAACACAGAATGTCATAAATGTGAAATACCTCGGAGCTATCGCATCACTTACAGAGTATTGTTTAGTATGACGGAAAAAAAGGTGATAAAAATATATTGGAGAAAAAAGTTGAAATACCTCAGAAGAGCTCAAGATCAGGGGTAAAAAAAGTAATTGGTCAACAAAATAATGGGATACAAAATATTGGATGGACGTTAAAACGTCGGGCGGTATGTGGCGTCGTGTGATTTATCGGCCCTTGGTGCCTCCCCTCGAGGGAGAGCCGCTCTTGGTTGCTCGGTCGCATTGCCGCCCGTTTTTACCAGTCACAGCCTTCTATTCCATCAGTTCGGCCTGTGTTGCTTCACTCCACTACACTACAGCCCTGTGTATGCATAAATAATACTCTCTGCTCGCAAGCTTGCTCTTTCGCGGGCAAATGCTGCTGCAATAGTAGTTATCTCGAACCGCTGCACGTTGTTTTATCCGCTTGTTTTACTCTCTTGTGCACTGTAGATTACGTTATTGAATATAACCTACACTCTATTTCTTTTAACGCGATCACATACACAAACCTACTAAAATATTTTTTTACATTAAACCCCATATTATTTATTATACATACCCAAACAAATCTCTATAATCTTGAAACCTCAGCGTTTTTATATTTTTTAGGTCAAAAGTATCACTATTAATAATTCAAGATTTTTCATGCCGGCAAAAATTGATACATTATTTATTAATTGCACAGAATTTTATTTTCCGATAGCTTTCAAATTATTAAACGTTTTTAAAATTAAATTCAAACTAATTAAATTTTTTTCATCAAATATTAATTCGGAACTAATGTGCTAGTTATATAAAATTGAATGTAAAAATATTATTATTGACGCTAATTGAATTTAAGGAATACAATCTTCAAGTTACTATTACAGCTGTCATTTCAATAATTTTCAGTATTCATAAAATAATTAAATCTGTCTAACATATTTAATATTTTGCTAGATTTAAATTACAATTAAATTCTTGACATCTTGAGAAATAGTTCTCATGTCTTTTATTTCTACAATTTAAATTAAATATCAACACAAGTATATTAAATTTAAAATTTTATAATTTAATATTTATTCGCTTATTAACTAACTGACTGACCGGGAAACCTAAACTAAATAAATAAAAAATATAAATCAGATGCACTAAATTAGACTGCGAAATGTAAGAAAAAAAAATGACGTGAAATAAAAATTTAAACTGGCTGCTTAAATCTGCAAAAGTCTGATTTATTTTTAACATTTATTTTTTTTTTACATTTTTACCTCCACCAAACTTATATATTACAACTTATACTTATATACATATATATTTATATGTATATGGATAGATAGATATATAGGGGAAATAAATCGAGGTAGTTATCAAAGTGTTAGTGAACTCCATCTTACTTCTCAACAGTTTCATGCGGCTGTCCGTTGCAATAGCAGCACTCTCGAGTGCCAATACAAGGGATGGAACCTTTCCAAACTCTCTTCCTCTTCACCACCTCCTTCTTCTTCTTCTTCTTCTTCTTCTTCTTCTTCTTCTTCTTCTTCTTCTTCTTCTTCTTCTTCTTCTTCTTCTTTAACCCTCTCCAGCTCGATCTTGGTCTCATCCTCTATTATCCACTCCCTCACCAACAGCCGGATAATTTTGTTCTGTCAACTGGCTGTTTCTCGATAAAATTAACCCACCACAATGTGTCTATACTTAATGAATAAATAATATAAATTATTCCAGAGAGTCCTGAAAGACCGAGAGTGCAGTCCCCGTGAGTTTTCAATGTTAATTGACAATTTAACTTTCACATTTTCCTCAAACCTGCAATAAACTCTCCAACTATATACCCTATACCGAACGAACAGTGGCATGTCCATTCTACCATGCTTTTCTCTCGCGCTGTCAGACTATTCCACGGCACAGTCACTTTTTGTCCCTCGTTTCATTAGCTCCGGTGTATCCAGAGATATCCATTACTCCCACACATACCTAACACATTTATGCGCACACATGGAAATAACTGGTACATAAAATTCGCATTTGGTAGAATTCCACAAGCGAACGCATCCGCAGATATTTCCATGCATTTACATGGCTCGCGCGACCGTAAATCCTCAAGATCGTTCAATTTAAAAAACTAAAAAACGCCAAGCACATAACTAAAAAAATACCGCGCTTTCGTAAACGAACATCGGAATGAGTTGGCTGAAAAAACAGTATAAAATAAATAAATATAAATAATAAAAATAATAGATTAAAAAAAGTATAATAAAAAAAAAATCTGTAAGCTCTAAATTACTTTCTGAAGTAAAAAATGAAACAACAAAAGGACCTGGACTATATTTATGTACTTTCGTTGCATACTCAAGGGACGTTACTGTCCCGTTTTACGATATACCAGTAGAGGTATGTATATATGTATAAATACTATACACAAGATATACATCCTCCCGTCCATTCCATTTGGTAGAGCAGCTACCAGCACCTCTTGCTTCCCGTGGCCTCTTCCTCATCCTCTTTCTCCTGGGCCTCCTCTTCCTCCCCCTCCCCCTCCTCCTTTGCTTCTGCTGGCTCTTCTGCCTCATCCTCATCCTACCCGGGCTCCTTCGTTTTCTCTACTCGTTGTTTCGGTAAACGCTGTAGCCTGGGATGGGCTAGCAGCTCGTTTATTTTTTCCTCTCCATTCCACCCAAGCTCCCCCGTCGGGTATTTTCCCTCATTCTCTCTCTCTTGCTAAACAACACACAGGAAAGCCTCTCTTCAAGCTCTCTCAGTCACCACAACAACAACAACAACAACAACAACAACAACAACAACAACTACTACTACTACTACTACTATCTTAACTAGTGTATATCTGTATCTCGCTCTACTTGACGCTTGGCGAGCGTAGAAAAGTCGCTAAGCGAGTCCTCGCGCACGAGTGCCGCAGTAACAAAACTAATTCTCTCCTTCTTTCTTTCAACTTGACTCTTTCGTTGACTCTCGTTCTCTCTCTTAAGACTCGAGACTAGAGACTGTATATAGAAAAGGTTGCTGTAGCAGTGTCAAGGCGGTGGTAGTGTACTTTGTTGTGGGTGCGCCGCGTGAAAGATGCCCTACAACGACGGTTAGTAAGTGAGAAGCGAGAAGTGTGCTGGGTATGCTTGGAATGAGAAAGCTCGAGTGCAGCTTTAAGAGGACTACGAGGCAGGAGTCTGCGAAGGAGAGAGGGGACGAATTAAAGAGGAGATAGAGAGAGAGAGAGAGAGAGAGAGAGAGAGAGAGAGAGAAGAGGAAATTGAGAGAAGCTTCCGCGTACTTCAGCTGCTGCCGCTGCTAGTGCTACTGCCACTGGTACTGTTACTGGCGTTACTGCTACTTGGAGCTATATAGTGGAGCTAGCGCTTCTGGACCAACACGTAAAGCACGTACGAATAGGTACGCGCGTAATCGGTAATCGATATTGAATTCTCCACGGAACAACGATAGTCATTACCGCGAAGGTATAAATGCTAGCCCGGGGTTCGTCGTCGCCACCGCTACCACCGCCGCCACCCGGTGCTCGCTTCAACGGAATGCGATTAGGCTGCCGGGTTTCTACTCTCGCGCACGCGTTTCAATCTGACAGTATATTTATACTGGAATGTACATACAATCTACATACAACTGACAAATATATGTATCTATATAAATATATATATATGTATATATGTCTATTAATAATACAGCAGGTATGCTATTATCGTTTGAATTATCGTCGTCTCTTATTTTTACCCTGGCATCAGCTGATGTATACATATTTAGTTGGGATTACGGAATGTAATAACTAATTTAATGAGAATTACGCTACTCCTCGTTGACTTTCAAATGAAAAGCTATTTAATTTTAAATTTATTAATGACAACATTTACTTAATAGAGATAAAATCACAACAACCAAGACTACGCTGTTCTCATTACAATTTTATCATTTATTTTTAATACCGCAAGCTAATATATTATTTGGAAAATAAATATAATTGCTTTTCTTTCGCTATTAATAATTATAAATAGCTATTAGCATTTTGTATTCAATATAAATTTAAGCATTCCCGGTTGTCGGAATGTATAAATTAATAGATGTTTAATATACAGAGTGATGGATACGAAGCTCGGGGTGACTCTCGACGGAGTGTGGAATGACTTGAGCCAAAAGGGTACTAGTAAGGTGGTAACTTGATCGATCGTACTAGTTGATAGATATACTCGATGAAACGACTAGGATTAGTCCGGTTTCACAAATAACTATATGTATATATATATAAATATATATCATCTCATCCACATTGGATATCGAGGTATTTGCTATTAGTATATATATGTATATGTATATTAGTATAACCTCGAAATCAGCCACTGGGATTGTCATTAAATCGCCGGACGGTGACGAATGTTCTGTGGCCCGACGCGTACCATTTTACCTTTCTCTGTTCATACATACACATATATATTTATCTATTTCCCTCTATTACGTATATACATATATATACATGTATAAATATAAATTTACTATCTCACTCTACATTACTCACTATCTGTCTAACTCTCCAGCTCTCCGGTAGTCGCATTTCCATTTCCCCATCTCCCTTCCCGCTGTATCAACGCAAGGGTGCGTTTAATTTTAAATGCTGCAATTATCTACTGAATCGCACAAATTTATTCACGGTACTACTCTCTATCCACTTCATTTACATTTTGTTCATCTCATTCATTTTTCATTTTGGCTATGGCTTTAAAACAGCTAAAAGTCCAAAAGTCACTATATGCGATGTGCACTTCATACTGTAGTCCTGTATTATATTAAATGAAATAAAACAAATATTTACAAAGAGAGAAATATACATATAATACATATGTATATATATAAAGCAGGTAACGATATTAGTGAAAGATAGACGGGTGTCGAGGACATTCTAGAGAGTAATCGTGAACAAAGCAGTAGCTCACAGCACAGTACGTAGTGTACCGCATATCTAAATTAGAGTGCATCAATGGTGAGACCGATGAAGAGGATGGGAAGCGATAAGGAAAGTCAAAGCACAGCTATCAGCATCATCAGCTTACTGGTTGCATGACGCACTAGCTTCAATATACGCTGCATGTCTATCTATATACGCAATATACAAATACAGCGGATACCTACGCAAAGACACAGGCGGAAAACACCCACACAATGACGTACAGACACTGTGACCTATGCACGCATTGCATTTACTAGCCGAGAGATAGTAATGCCACAGCAAGTGAGACAACAGACAGGGCTATACCGTATTTTAGGGCCGCATATACATATATGTATATATGTGCGTGACATAATCGGTAATCGATATCGAAAATTTCCCGCTGAGCAACGATCATCGTTATCCAGTCAGCAAAGTTGGCAACCGACGAAACCACGAGGTGCTTAGAACGACGGAAAGCATCTATACCTATATCTATCTATTCATCTATCCACCTATTACTGGGAAGCATGGAAGCTACCACCGAGGGAGGAAAGAGAGACGAGTAGAGGGACATTTGTGGTTAGCATGATAGACGTGAGACAAGGCAGAAGAGAACCAACGGATGCTAGTTACAGACACATCCTCAACGGTTTGTATACAAAGAGTGTGAGCGTGAAACATTATTCTCTCACGGTAGCAGTAGCAGTAGCAAGAGCAGGAACAGAAGCAGAAGCAGGAGCATAAGCAGTGGTGGTGATGTCTACAGTTAAAGAGAACGTCAGAGACATTTCCTGTTCGCGACACTGTAAATTCCGCCATTTGAGAAACGTTATTACGCTTCCGAAATGGAAGCTATGTGGACACATTCAATCCTCGTTGAAGCGTACAATAATATTTACCTGATTGTCGTTGGATTGTTCAAATGCAAATGAATTTGAGTAACCACTCTCCAGAGGGATTGCGACGACGACCAACTTGGATCTATACTGGCATGCATTGAGTTTTAGCCACACGTTGTTGCCTATATATATCTATATATCTGTATATATATAGGGTATATATATATATATATATATATATATATATATATATATATATATATATATGAAAATAGACAAGTGGCACAGTAGTCGCAATGCAGTTGAGAAATACTCCACTAGTACCTGGGCTTAATGTACGATCAAGTTGGATTATGTTGAAGGTAAAATTGAAAATGCAAGAGATACATGCGAGTGTCATTGATCAGACTAACGGTGAGTAGGGAGTTAAAGGACAACGACAACCAGAATGTCGACGTACGACGGATGGTATGCCGCTGCAGACTGTCGTCGTTACTGCCATGGCGGGCACTCTTGATAAAGAGATTAAGGGAGCAAGCAACAGGTATCGATAACGTGGCTTCTATACTACACTCTGTATAGTGTATAGTGTATAGTGTTTAGTGTTTAGTATATAGTGAAGTAGTACAACAACAGTTTGAGGCCTGGTCTACTACTCTACTCTACTCTATACTCTATCTACTAGTCACTCGTTGGTTGACTGTTACAGTTAATGCAACTGCAACTGCAACTGCTACTAGTGCGTATACTTGGTACAGAGAGTAATAGAATCATGGCCTCCATCCTGCTGCACGCCATTCGAATTCGCGATGTGACAAGTTCACCTCCGGCTATAAAGCAGCCGAGCAACCTACGTCACATTCACTACAAGCATGGAAATCGGGTCGTCGCGCGACTCTCGTAACCCTAAACGAGGATAAATTGTTGCTCGGCCAGGCTACGGAATTCCTACTGCTTTTATGCAAATATCTATACATTGCCAAGCGTCTATCTATTTATATATGTATGTGTGAAGGCTTTTATGTACGTGTGTATGTGCTAAAGTTCCCGCTGAAATCTGTCCTCGAGCCACACAGACGCCGAATAGCTGCTGCTAGGCAGTAGTAACTGGCTCGGCATGAAAAATATTAGCCGCAAGGTGTTGTGGTTGTGGCTATCAAAATATTTAATGAGAATTATTATTAAATCATGAGGGCGCTGAGTAGTTTAAACTACAAACTAGACCGAGACCGAGACCGAGAGCGAGAGCGAGACAATATTACTGCCGGCGTATAGCCATGATTTTAGATGAGTTTTATGATAAATATGTGCGAGTATAATTTTTTTATGTGAAAAAGATGAGGTTTATGTGAGAGGGCGGTGGGGTTAGATGCGGTGGTATAGTACGTAGGTGTGTAAGTGTTTTTTATATTGAGTTTGGCGTGGGCGGGCGGATGGGAAAATAGATATCAAAGTGGAATAGTGTGACGACGGCTAAGAGAAAAATTCTATGCATCCTTGAGTGTGCTCCGGTCTGAACTCGGTGTACGGTGGCAAACGGCAGCGAGAAGAAGGCTCTGGCAAGTATGTAGACTGGATTGTGTGTATGATATTATTTTCAAGAAAGCGTTGTGAAGTATAAGCTTCCAGTTCCTTCCAGGTACCAAGTTATAGCAGCTTTGATACATCACAACACGTGTGTGACGGGATGATTGAGATGGAAGAGCGTACCGCTTCTGGGTATTTGTTTTATATACATATATATATACATATATACGGGCAGGTTATGTTATACTATGTTTTATTCTTTTTATTTACTTTATTGTAGCGATAGATAGATTGTAGGACAAGCGATTGTGCTTTGCAGCAAAGCTACAACTTTCAACACTCTACAGGCGATAGATCATTTGATGAAAGGGATACGTCGATACGCCAATCGCACTCGCTCGAGCAAAAGAAAATCAAAGAGAATTTAAAGGATTTTTGTAATAACTATTGAGAAATAAGGATTTATATAGAATTATAAGGAATAAAAATGAAAAAAATCGAGAAAGAGAAAGAAAAAAATTATTGTAAGAGAAAGATGAAAACTGAAGCATAATAGCGAGATGGAGAAAGTAGATGAGATATATATGTCGACTGGATTGAAAAGTTTTCTTTCATCGCGACTCTGTATAGGTGTAGGGGTAAAGGAAAATTGAGATTTCTCTTTTATTACTTCAACTCAAGTGTCACGACTAATAAAAGTAATCAAAAATTTATTTTTTAACAAATAACATTCCTCTGTATCGATTATAAGAAATTAAATAAAATAAATAAATCAACTAAGAGCTTTAGTTTATATGAACAAAAGGAGGAAGAAAAGACGAAATACTTTGACAAATATATTTTTCACGCGATGAGTTGCTGAAGAGTTTCCCCTCAACTTTTTTTTGATTTTTCGTCAAGAGTATACGAAACTTTATAAAGTTTTAATGCCATCTGGTTCTTCCGATAATTTCGAATCACTTGCAAGTTTTACTTTACCTTTTTTTACATTTTATTTTTATTTTAACTCTAAAACGTACACTCGAGTTTCCAGAATCGATTCACCGACATTTTATTGCTTTTCAGAGTAAATGAACTACGATAAAACGACTAACGTCTATACTTCATTATATACGCTACCAGTATTTTTAAAACTTTTTTTTATTTACAGATTGCAATACTATCTTATTATACTAAAAAATAAAAAAAAAAACATTTATATACAATAAAATATTAACGTGGATTTAAATTTAAATATTTATAAAATTATTATCCAACTTATTTTAATCATAAGGGATATAGCAACCAAACATATGACACATAAGCAGCTTTGAATATTACGTAAGCCGATATAATAATATTTTTTTTGCTACTATCAAAGAAGTTGATTTTTTTAGAGATTTTGTTGCTGAAAAAAAAATTGCAGTGTAAATAATAAAAGAGAAGTCGCGATGCGAATAGATATTGAATCGGATTCCAGACATTCGAGTTGATTTAAATAAAAAAATGAAGAATTAATAAGACTACTAATTAATGCACATATCGAGTCCGCATTGCAATGAATAAAATTTAAATGATATTTAAAATTCATGACGGTATTGAAGCTACGAAGTATCCAATATTTCTGCTAATAATTTGACACTTCAGATAAAATTGCAGTTATTAGTCATGAGATGATATTGGATCTTTCTGATATTTTATTAAATGAAAAACCTAAATTGAATTAAGTTAAAATTTATATGAGATAAATATAGCCGAGTGTAATTTTACTTAATAATTAATTTATGTATTATCATTGATTTTCTATAGGAGAGTAAAGCCCATGGAGACACCAAAAAAATTTTTTCTTTTATGGTTTTCAATTGTAGTTTATTAATTTTGAAATTTTTTCAAATAACTTTAACGTGTCCGGAAATTATTTATAGAATTTTGTTTTCGAAAATTTTTTAGTTTCGATATTCCTTTTCAAAATAGACTCAAAATCGTATTTTATACCATAATTACCATAAATATCACGTTTTTATTAAAAAATATTTTTAAAAATTAGCGTAGTGAACACGAAGTCAATGCATCGCTGAGAAGGTTCACTCCTAAAAGTTGTTTAATTTAATATTAAATCTCTGAAATGGAGTGAACGCAGATTGTAATAAAATTCAGATCACTCCGAAATCACTCAGCTAAAAATCAAACTCTCTATTTACTCCATACGTAGTAATTTTTTTTTAAAACTCCGGAACTATGAGTTTAAATAAAACCCGAATTCACTCCGAATTTTTTCCAGTGTACTGTCATTTTGATCGAAAATAAAATTTTTTTCACCGGCAATTGAAAATTTTCTTTTTTGGCATTTCAGTAGATAGTAAATAATTCAGTGTATTAAGAATGTTAAGCGCGAATTTTCTCTTTGATAGATTATTATGCTGTCATTACTATTATTATCATTGAATTATCAATAATTTTATTATTGAAACATCAAACACATGACACCAGCTCGTGAAACTCACGATTTTACCGGCTCTATTTACATAACTGTCAGTTATCCATTTTAATTACTTGCTTTATGTAATTTTTATTACTCCACAACTTTTATAAACTAAATTAGTAACAGCACTGACAGTTAACAGTTAGTTAATAGTTTTCGAAGCCTTTCTACTAATCTCCATTGCTTTATCGTAATAACTACTGCATCCTGTGAAATGCAATCGAAATAATTTAAAAATAATCCATAAATCATTTGAAATTTTTGATTACATTATGAAAGTTAATCTATACTTTAATAAAATTTTCATGGCCGAGCTTGGTATTTTTGGTATGAAATTGATATAATGGCCTGATAAACAATAACCTGGAGCAAAATATAAAACACATTTAAATAAAATAAAATAAAATAAATAATAATATATATTATTATTATTATTATTTTTTATTATAATCCAAATATCATGTTTTGACTTGTCATTTTTTAGCTGGTAGTACATACAATTTAAATCCTCATAGTTTCAACCAAATATTATCCTAAAGTCGGAGCAAATACAGCTTGAAAGTGGTCGGTGGGAAGAAAATCAAGTGAAAGAGATGGAGGAGAGATAGAGGATGGAAAAAGCAAGAGAGAGAAAGAGTAAAAGCTTATGCTCGAGGAAGCCGCGCCTCGATTCCTCATGTAAATTGTGTCGTTTCCGGTTGACGGATCACAGCCAGCCGGAGGGAAATATATAGTACTATAGACATAGACATAGATGACACAGCAGCAGAAGCACCAGCAGCGGCAGTAGCGGCAGCAGGAGCATGAAGAAGGAGATAAAAGAGAAAGAGAAAAGAATGAACGGTGGGTTGGTGGCTCTTCGCGAGTATTTCAAGTCTTCCTGTGTCTCCACCTTTTCAACCCCTCTTTCACTCTCTGTCAACTCTCTGTTCGTCTGTTCTTCTTATATATCTCTCTGGCATCACTGAGACGTACTTTCAATCGATGCATCCTCTGTGTGTGTGTGTGTGTGTGTGGGGGGGAGCAGGGTGTGGGGCTGGGGGTGTTTCTTTTTATCCTCAGTAATCACTCGATCGATATCCTCTCACACTGCCGCCCGGCGAGTGCAATGAGAAGCAAAAAAAACGAAAAGCAAAATAATAGAGGAAGAAAGAAAAAATGTAAAGGAAAAATAAAAAAGGAGAATGTAAAAAAGGTAAACGATGATGACGACGACAAGCAAGAGACGGCTCGCCGGCAGGGCCAACAGTAAAGAGACGAATTCATTGGCAGGTGCGCAGCTGGCTCTCGGAGCTCTCTCTCTCCGGCATTTTTTATTTTTTAATATATATATACATATATTTATATATATATATATATATATATATATATATATATGTAGCTCTATAATTTTTCTCTTTTCCTATTATGTATCCCGTCTGGCCGATGAAAAGAACGCCATTTCATTTCTCAAAACAACGAATTTCTCCATTCAGGCTGTCCAAAAAATTAACAAAAAAATAAATGCTACAGAAAAATTTTAATAATAAAGAGAAATATAAAATAAAATGATTGAGGGATGGTCGAGACAAAAATATCCTGGTAGAATGTAACTCTGCTGGAATAAAAGATTTTTCAATTTTTGTTTTGTCAAAGTTTAACTTTTTTTTTCTCGGTGGCAACAAAATTTTCTATAACATTAATATAAAACAGAAGAATTTTTGGTAAAAAATTTAATTTTGTTCGGACAAGCTCAAATCAGAATTATTTTTAAAGTATTAATAAATTTAAAACAAAAGAAAAATTTAAAAAAATGATTCTCTGTAGTGAAAAAAATTCTTCAGCTTTTTATTGAGAATATCTCTGTTATTAATTAAAATGATAAAAAAATAAATTTTATTTTAAATATTTTTTTCTTTTGTTAAATGAATCTCTGGGATGATATATCCGTAATACCGCAAATGCTTAATTAATCCGTTCAACTGAATAAATACTCATCTCATCAGACGCAATGGAAATCACGAATGGAGCCTATACATTTCTGCTGCCACAATATAAATTTCCTCTTTTAAATATAAAATAATAATAAATATCTGTATGAAAAGTTCTATCCCCGCAATTACTTGAGCTATCAACAAAAACCAAACTAAAAAGTTAAAAAAAGTAAAATTAAATCACATTCCGAACTAATAACGTAAAAGAAATGAAATCATGAATTATCCCGCCGCGACAGAGAAACGACCCGGCACGTGATATATAGTCAACAGAATTGGATAAAAGGACGTCGTAGACTAAAGCGAACAAACATCCGTACGGCGCAAAACAACCTGGCTGGCCTATACCTATTACTATACCTACTTTTGGATGTGAGCGGGAAATGCTCAACTGAAATGTATAGACGTAAGGCACGAAGAAGTTGCTCTGGAAAAGTTTCTTCGAGAGTTTGTCTCCGGTCTTGGTCTTGGTCTTGGTCTTGGTCTTGGTCTTGGTCTTGGTCTTGGTCTTGGTTTTCTTGCCGCATCTACCAACAACGATTTATCCAACTTTTCACGAGGCCACGATATCGTCACGCGATCCGCACCAGTCTATCTATTCATCTTCAACTCGTCCGCGTATACTCTCTCTATACATATATATATATTTATATACAAACCAAATTAAACCAACTTTACTTGTAGGTTTACATCTACACTTTAACTCAAATTTAAATCTATATAGATGCAATAATACAAAATCAATCCGACAATTTACTTCAATATCGAACCTTGTATACAAACCAATACTATATATACAAGGGTAAGTATAGCCTGCAGTGTACACATATACTATGACACTTAAATCCCGTTGACTACTATGTGATACGACGAAAACCGGTAACACATGCCCGCGGCGATGTTTTGTCCGATCGAAGCGCAAAGATAACACCGGCAACAACAACGACCTCTTGTCCACACGCCAAATCGCATCTCTCGGGCTGCACACGCATATCCACCTCATTAAATATACAACTAAACCATTGGAGCATATCCCAAGTTGTTACGAAACCGCCGGATGCTGGGTACTCGTGATAATATAGGCGACAGATATTAGAGGCAGGACACAAAAGACCCAGAGATGATACAGGAGATATGAGTGGATGCTGGAAAAAAAAAAAAAAAAAAAAAAAAATGAAAAAAAAATACGAGTCGAGAGGACGAGACATATAATAAGAGTGCACAATATGGCTAATGCCTGACATAAAAGTCCTTCATTCCCCTCAATTGCGCGCACTTGACTCTCTTTTACATTTTCTATACTCACAACCCCGCACTCCACACTATTTATATTTACTTTTTTTTGTTTATACAGCAATATCCCATCCCACGTCATGACCGACACACGGATCCCCGCATAAAGCGTGACTTCCAGTCCTTTTATTATGAGTTTTCCCATCGACTCGCTTTGTCCCCCGTTACGCTTGCCCATTCTGTTGCCTCATTTTATTTTAAACCTTTTTTGCGTCATTACTACCTCATGCAAACTTTCTCCTCCTCATTGTCTCTCTTATCCTCCTCAATCCTCGTTTTGTTTTACTCCTCTCTTTATATCTCTTTAGCTCTCTTTTATACTCATTCGCTACTCTTCTCTTCTAGCCCTCGAGCTATATGCACATTTAATTTTTTTGCACAGCACTCTCTTAGCCCACTGGCATTCTCTCCTTCATACTATTTTACTACTACCAGAGCTTACTATCCCTCTTTAGCGCTCGTTTTACGATTTAATCTCATCTACATATCGGAATATCTCTCGCGCCGGATTCAAAGCTAAATTGAGATCTGAGGGTGACACACTCCAAGATAATATCAAGTGGTGAGAGTTGAATCACTGAAGAAAGAGGGATAGCCGTTGCTGAGACCGAGACCAAGAAGGCGACGAAGCAGGACTGAGGGCTGGATGATGACAGAGGGTGCGGTTGAGCTGAATACGGGGCTCAGATTACTTTTCCTAATAATTTTAGTGTCCTCAAGCTATATAATCGTTATAGGGGAGTATCTATGTAACAATATAGGTATTGTAGGTATATATAAAATACTTAAACGCCAACGGACGTAGGGTAGCAGTCACCAGTGGGTGATGATCGCCCGGGTGTGCTCTAATTTCACCAGTCCAACTGCAGCGACACTGCAGCAAAAGAAGCTACTGGTAATACGTGGTCAGGTGGGCGGTTTATATTGACGGCAGTGTTAACTGCTTGAAATAAAATGGATTTAAAATAATAATAATAATAATAATAAAATAGAAAACAATTGGCACTAAGTCGCGTATTACTTTATAAATGTAAGAACAATGTTGATGATGATCAAGCAGCTTCAAAGCTGAAATTAAGAGTCCCGATGTTATAATAAAATCCTCTTATACTTTGGTCATTTTTATTTTTTATTACCACTTTAGTCCTTTATGTTCTTTAATATCTTTATCCTGGATTGGATAAATGGAGAAATGGGTATGGACGTAAAAAGTAGTGGAATGTTGAAAAACGTATATGTAGACAGATGGAGGTAGAGATGGAGGTAGAGACGGAGATAGAGGTAGAGGTAGAGACAAAAAGGGTGAAGTGAAGTGAAGAGGAAATTTCTTTTATTTAAACTCGAGCGCATTTAGCTAAATTACATTTATAGGATAAAATCACATCTATTGAACGCGACACGCGTGAAATTAACGGCTAAATTAACGTTTTTTTTTAGATTAGTACTGTACTAATGATTACATTAATAATAATTGTTAATACTGATAATAATTATTTATAACTGAAATTAATTACTACTTAAAATTTTTTTATAAAAGTAAAAATGGTTTTTTTAATTTAACTAATTATTTTAAAAAATAACTCAATTATCTTGCAACACGTAAGTAATTAAAAATAGTTTTTCAAAAGAAGTAATTGGAAAATAAATAAAGCTTGATTATTTTTTTCTAAATATAACTCGAGTCGAAAAATAAAATAAAATTTAAGTCTTGATCCTGGAGACCAGACCAGACGCTGTAATTATTTATTTACAGATGAACCTTATTTACTTATTCTCAAAGCGAATTGTTTTACACAGCAAATGGTATCTACTTAAATACATAATAATATGTACAAAGATTTCATCTCATAAAACTTATTTAGCAAATTAGCAACTGGGAGCAGTATAATAAATTAAATTTATAAAAAAAATGATTAAAAAAATAAAATTGCTTTGTAGTTATACATGTATTTATGCATATTCGAGTATAATTAAGTATAAGAGTTGATTATGTATATACACCTGTTAACTTCTTTAAAGAAAAAGTTTATCCAAGCAATTAGATTATTCGATGGTGAAGCAGCAACTGCCTCTGCCTTCTCTTTTACCTCTTCTTTGCTACCTCATTCCATAGCTCAGGCAACTTGCTTCTAATTACGTCACTTTGACCTTATTGAAATTTCAGACTTCATACACCTATTTATCGCAAAGCATCAGAGATTCCGTTAGCTCTACCGAAGTCGCTTAACTGACAAAAAAATAACAACAGTAACAAAAAAAAAACTATTAAATTGTATACTAAAAACTAAAAAAAATTACAGTAAAACGTGAAATTTTCGAAATTCACTCGCTTCGCCCAGTCATTCGTTTCTTCCCGAGAAACGTTGTCTCCTATATAATTGCTCACGTAGACACGATTGCACGCGACTCTAATGCCCAATTAAATGTCTCGTATCTTTCTTAACTTTTCATTCTGCTTCGTCTCAAGTCCGGTCTCATCTCCCTCGGTCTCTATTTTTTTTTTTTTTTTTTTGGACTTTTCAATTCTCTTTTCAATCCTTTTTAACTCATAACCCCTTTTACTATCCACACAATAAGCTCACTTTAATAACCCGACTATCTCATCACACGTATTTCGTCAGAAAGCTCCGCATCAACATTAATTACGTACATAATTAAATCTGTAAAATGTTATGTTCATACTAGTAGATAATCCGACATCATACTGCGCTGTGTATATCAATTTCCAAACAGAATATTCGATTATATATATGTATATTTATATGTCTATGTACAGCAAAGTGTACTTGAATGTATAATTTGTCGGTACAAGTTGGTGCTTCCCATACACTGGTACATACTCTGCTAACTAGCATCATCCCTTGGCAACTCAAACCCTGAACCCTTTCCTCTCATCCCATCGAATCCAATCCCATTTCATTCTCTTAACTCATTCCATTCCATCCTAGTCGTAATCGTGGTGCTAGTAGCCGTGGTAGTATCAGTAGTAGTCGTCGTCGTCGCCGTAGTCTCACGAGCCGTCTAATCCTCCTTCAGGTGGCACTAGGTATATACTAGGATGTCGTAAAGCTTGGTAGTTTGTTGGTCATGGTTCGCGATCTCACGGAAGGTCGGTCGAAGCGTGACGTTACCCTCTTGTCGCTCCCTCACTTCGTGTTCTCTATCTATGTACTCTTCTCCACGAGTACTCTTCCATTCTGGATACACTTGTGTGTATACACAATATCTATCTGTATATATTTATATCTACATACTCTGTAGGATGAATATAACAAGACTTGTGTGTCGCTTAGTAGAGTAAGTAGGTGTATGCACAGCCTCGCGTTAAATCCGTACTCAAACCCCTTGGATTCTAGTTCGGGACGCTGACGCCAGACGCTACAGTATATCCAGTCAAGTCTTGTGACTTAGACTTGACTGGCTTCGAGACTACAAGCTACAAGCTACAAGACTCGAAACGACTTCCAAGCTCACTACTACCTTGCAACACTGCTGTGATGTCACTAAGAAATGGAACTGTGTGGTAGAGCAACCTCGAGGCTACAGGGAACTCTCACTAACGCCACAAAGACTCTATTTATTATTCCACTCTGTCGTTTCAGTTGCGATCAATCGGGCCCTGGAGAAACGACGCCAGATGGAAAAATATTCCGTGAGTGAGTGAGTGAGTGAGCCAGTGAGCTCTATGCTGATATAACGGCCCGTTTATAGTCAGACTTGTTAGGTTTTGGTGTTTCATGTTTGTATATATGGGGCTTTTACATATTGAGTGTAAAGATCTATAGATGGCTTTTATGCTCGACAGCTTGCATCCTATCAAAGACTAGTGGTGATATATATGTCTGGAGCAGTTGAAGAGAGACAAGCTCAAGACTATTGGATTACAGTTGACAGGGTATATAATGCAGGCAACCTATCAATTTCAATTACCAAACTTCTCATTGTTGTTAAGTCAATAATAGTGTTGTAAATGTCACCCAGATACAATTGATTTTATATTACAACTAATAGGAAGATCTATATGCATTAAATAATATATTTGTTAATGTATTCAATATACTTAATTAATAAAGTTTATTCAAGTAAAATCTTGAAATGACATATTTGAAGCTCCATATTTTATCAAAAACCATTTCCCGTGTTTGATAAATTTTTGAAGTGAATCTATATCCAAAAGTATTAAAATAATATCGAGCTGTACTGCTACAATTATAATATCTTGATTATTATTCAATAACGTCTGATTTTTAAATCCCGATTAAGTAACTTTTGAAAAGTTTAAGTGGTTCTGGTGACCAAGTATGATTTAAATTATTTATATTACTGATTTACTTATAAGAAGTATTATTTTCGTAAAAGAACTTAAGATTTCATGGTAGAGTGACTGAGTTAATGTTTAGTTATTTATCAAATGTCTATTGCAAAATTTTTGACCCAAATTTGAACACATATAAGTAAATTTTCTATCAAAGCGTAATGTAACCACGACTGATAAATTTTAAATTTTTCTGAAAGATTGAAAGATATTAAAAATTTTAATCTATTTAATAGCGTATCGAACTACTTGCCTTATTTGCTATTATTGTAAAAGGTATTAGCCGGAAGAAGTATAAAGCAATAAAAAATAAGGTGTCGTGATATAAATTTAACTGGATTGACTGTCTAAATCACAGGGAAAAGCTTTAGGACAACAAAGAGATTTCATTGTGGTTTAAAAGTAGAGGTTGGAAAAAAAAGGAGGAAAACGAGCACAGCATCGCCATCGTATCTCCTAAAGGCGTGTTAAACTAAGACGCCGTAATACAAAGCGATATTGAATGGAGAGGGACAAGAAACCACAGGATAGAGAGCAAAAGCGATAGCAAGGAAGTTTGTGCAAAGCCAGGGCGATCGGCGAGGGCCACAGAGCGGAATTAGTATCGATAGACCGCGAAACTACTTCAGCGGCTTTGTAGAGCTTCCATCTTTGCTCTCCGTCCCGCGGCACCCGGTCTCAACTCGAAAGAGAATGAACGAGTGAGTGAACAAGCTGCAGAAGAGAGCCGAGCCTGAGGGTGCCGAGGTTGATTCACGAGCGCCGTCTTCCGTTTCCCGTTCAACTCCCGTTTATATTCTCACCAGCTCCGCTAAAGTAAAGGGACTTACACACTTGCAGATTCACAGAGATCCCACACATTTACATTTATATTTACATATACATATGAACACATTCCCCATAAATACAGGCGTCTTTCCCAACAGAGGAAGGAAGGAAAAGGAAAACTCGTTATTGGTAAGTTGGTTGGTGCACTAAACTAAGTAGCTGGATGTTTAATGCTGCGTTTTCCTCTGACGAGGATGAGGTTTTCATCCATTCACTGTTGGTATATTCCGTGAGATTATAAAGACGACACAGAAGTAGAATAAGGGGACAATAGAGTGTAGAAAATTAAACAGCGTTAATTCAAAATAAATAGCTGCTTAAATATAGTGAAATAATAATAGTACTAGTAGGAGAAATAATTTTAAACACTCGATTCCCACATTGAGATCAACGTAAACTTACATCGATAATAGAATTACAAATTTATTGTCTTCAATAGTCTTATACACACTCGTACATGTACAATCTACAATAGTCTTACACAGACGATATATACAAGAGCTAAGACATCGAAACAATACAACTGGGGAGGTACCGAAACAGCGGTAGCACATGCAGCTGCTACGATATCAGTGGGTTTGGGTTCGAGGTTCGTAGTTCGGGTTCGAGTTCAACTCGTGTGTATCTTCAATACATATATATATATATATATACACATATATATACAGGTATACAGAGAACTGAGTTGAATGTTCCGGTCGGAAAGGGTCTGGCAATTACGATTCTAACAGCGCTTCGCAGTGACCCAACTACTCGAGTTACTCCGCGTCGAATACGACCGTGATACAACTACAGAATTTTCAGTGTATGTTTTGGATGCATATACACATGTATATACTCTAGTCATGGATGTGTATCACAACCTATATGTATTTGTACATTAATAGATGGCATGTGTGTACAACAATAGTAGAAGAGAGATATTGTTTGTGGAAAAGGAGGGTGTGCGTGGTGGACAGCAAAAGCGAAGAGAAGAGTATCCCACTCGGACACGAGCAATCGGGTTGCTTAATGCCACGTATCGACAATGGAATTTCAAATCCGTACATAAGCTTGGAGCCAGGCGACACGTAGGAATCCATAAGAGGACACGTAGAAGTTGGAACTCTGATCGTGTGCTCACAGTCCCTACTGCTGGTCACTGTCGCTGCAGAGCTTATGGATTACGATGAGTACTCTATAGGATTTGAGGACTCGATTTATATGGGTATATATGTATATCTATCTACAGATAGATGAAGCATTTCCACAGGAATTTAGTGTGTCGAGTAGCCTGTACAGTCTACGTAGGATTTCTGTTGGGAATTGAAATCGAAATGCATGATTATCTCCAATGTCCACTCTCTGATCTTACGTTCTCGGTAATACTCTGATCAGCTGAGTATTATGGTAGTCGTGATAATGATGATGATGAGTGGTGTGAGTTGTGATAGATTTTGTGGGAATTAATGGGTATAATGCCTTAAAGTAACAGTCGAGTTGAGTGATAATAGAGTCAAGTGAAGTGAGTAAAGTGCGCGAGTGAGTGAGTGAGTGAGTGAGTCGTTACTCGTTCGTGCTCAATCTCTTGGACAAGTCAATCTATTTGGGATCGACGTGAACCCGGATACGGGACTGCCAGTCACGACTTCCTTCCTGTCCTCCGGTTCAGTACCAGAACGACAGGATTCAGAGCAAATGAAATAGCGAATGAGTGAAAAAGAGAGAAAGAGGAAGGAAGTAAGCTGGCTAGATGGAGAATGGACTTGCATCTTGGACACAACGGGTTTTACTAAATATATGTGTGTGTGATCATATGAATGTAGATCGTTAAAGTCAACGCTGCACATTTGCTCGGTGGTTGTGCGATGCTTCGGCGTTACCACAATGACAGGACAACCAGCGAGAGTGTCCTTGATATTCCGGTGAGCAAAAGCATCCGTGTTCGCTCATCCGACGGGTGAAGCTGCTGCTGCTGCTTCTACGATCCTTGACGCCAGCGTTATAAACGTGTAACTTTTGCGGTGGGTATTCTACTGCTGTTGCTGGTGTTAGTGGTAGTTGCGATAGTAGTGGTGATAGTAGTGGTGCTGGTGGTGGTAATGGCGGTAACGGTGAATTCTCGGCCGCTGCTCGGAGAGATATTCATGAATCTAAATTTTTGCTTTTACTAATTTAACTGAGGAGATGAGTGACTCAGACGTCGGGGGAAATGAATGGCCGTGTCCTGGACGAGAAACCCCGCTAAAGCTGTAAAATAAAAAAAAAAAAAACACATTTTATAAAGATGGAGATTAAGATTGTGATAGATAAAATTAGGAATAGGTATAAGAATAAAAATAAGAAAACGGAGAAGATGGAGTAAAAGAAGAATAAGTAAAAGTAAGAAAAACTTTTAGATAAAAGTAAACCAAGTAAACGTTTCTAATCCGTGTAAATTCCAAGAATAATTCCCCCGGGAGCATCTCGAACATCATTCTACCTTTCTTTATTTTCCTATTTTTCTCTCCTCTTTATCCAGGATTTGTAGCCGAGACGACGTTAACTCGCGCGGCCGATCGTCAGCCGCGTGTAAGTAAAAATCTCTTACCGCATTGAATATATGTGTGGGCTAGAAGCTCTCCTCGTTCTGGGCCCGCAAAAGTAAACCAAGTAAACGTTTCTAATCCGTGTAAACTCGGAATAATTCCCGAGGGATCTACGTCATCGTACAGCGGTTCTTTCTCTCGACGTTTTACTCTGTAGAAGTCTCCAAGGGAATTTTAACCTGCCGATCCTCGATTTAATTTAGAGTAGTCGTTTAGGGACGTGGGGACGAAAAAAGGCCTCCAGGTTACGTCTATCCCTGTCTTTTTATTTTTTTTTACTTTTACTATAGTATTATATATCTAGATCTGTACATCCATATCCTCGATCGTCTCTCTTCATACATATATATAAATATATATATTCTCTCTTCGGATGTTCCAAACGCTCAACTCCTCGCGACCCGGCGTGTCTGTGCGTTGTAACGAAACTTGTTACGGCAGAGAAGAGATTTGTGAACCTGAGAGGAGGCAGCGGTGCCCGGGCATCAGGGCACCATTCCGGGCGCACGCGCTCTTTTCTCTCCTTCTCTTTCATTCTCGTATGTACATACAATATCACCATCGTTTTAGTAGTATTAGTACAGTAGTAGTCAGCCGTAGTAGTAATAGTAGTAGTATTAGTAGTAGTAGTTGTGTAGTGATAGTTGTTAGTATGTAGTAGTGGTTACCGTCGCAAACGTCCAGCGAGAGTTGCTGTGGGTGATAGAGCGAGAGAAACAGACAGCAAGTGGATGCACTGAGTGTGAACGAGTCTGACGCTAAAACGGTACTACTACTGGCATTAGATAGAGCGAGAGCATCAGTAGCGTGAGCTTTACTGGCGGGACCCAAGAGCTTGGAAGAAGATGAGAGTAAGTTGTCTGAGTGTGTGTATGTGTGTATGTGTGAGTGTGTGTGTGTGTGTGCTTTGGGGATGCAAGCAAGACAGATGCTGGTGTTGGCGGATGAGAGGGGGAACGCCAAAGGGGATGGATAGAAGAGTAAAGAGAGCTGGTGGTGCCGTCGAGCGATTCGCAGGGGACACAAGGGAGTGGGAATGACAGACGAACGAAAGCGCGAGGCGAGTGGGATCTAGGGTGGGAGACGCACGGGCATCCTCTCTCTGTACTGCGAGGGTTTCCAGGCAGCGGCAGTCCACGGCCCGGGACAGCGGAACCAGGACCAAGCCTGGCTACTGCAACCAAGTTGTTACCGACACGAGTGTGATTGATACGCGGGTTGTCGGTGGTGCTCACCGCGCACATTTTTCACTTGAAAATTAATTTTATTGTTATTTAACTATCATTTCATTTAAGTTTTTTTATTGTGTTTTCAAAGGATTTGTTTTCCACATGTGGGTTCTGTGTAATACCAAAAATTGATGGATTAATGTAGTTTTTAAATTATTTTTTTCGTATGGTTATTTTTAAAATTTCTTTCGTCAAGACGTTGGATGTACGAAAAATGAAAAAAAATAGAGCTTTAGTTGGCGGGAAAAAATAAATAGCCGGGATGTAGTAGGTTAAAGAAAAATTGATAGTTACATCCCGTGGGACCTTAGGCAGTGCGGAAGCGTGGATATTATTTGAGTTTTAAAAAAAGTGCGGAAAAGTTCAGCCCGGAAGAAAGTCTGGAAGAACTGGGAAAAATATATGTATAGACACACATAGATATGAGAATAAGAGATAAAATAAAAATAAAAAAACTGTAGTAAGAAAAAAGGGTAGCAAGAGGGTGGATAAGGAATAAAGGGTAAGAAGGTGGCTGAGGGGTTTGAGAAAAGAGCAAGCGGTGTAAGATCAAGCAAAAGTGTAGAAAGCGATCAGAGAACATGAGAGACATGGATACGATCATCACGAGCTGCGGGCGCACGTGCGCCCCACGAGGAAGTTACTACTACGAGTTGTCGAGGCATCGCTTCATCCGCATTAGAGTGTAGTCAAGCCCCCGAGGTTTCACTCGTTTGTCGAGCGTGCAATTTAAATGATTTCATCATTTATATTTTTACTACCCTTATCAGTGTCATTGTTATTGTTTTCATCACCACCGTCTTTGTTTTCTCGCACAAGAGGTTACAGTAATCGTTATCCTCCCACTAAAATTACAACCCTCTTGTCACCGTATCCCGTCACAGGCTTTTGGTTAATTGTCATCAACGTCTCTCTGCTTTTGACGACTAAAAAAAAAGCTCCTGAGAAAACGTGATAGTTTATATTCAAATTAAAGAAACAATTGGGGTGCAATCACGACTATAATTATTATTATCAGAATCATAAGTCATTAGAAATTTAAACTAAAAATATATTTTCTACAATCGGTGAAAAAGTGGCTTTTAATGCACGGACAAGGGATGAGAGACATTCGCCGCGAGGCAGGATTACCGCCGGTCAACAAGACACTCAACGCCGCGGTATTACTCAGACGATCCTTTTGTGTCCTTGTACTTGGCCTTATCGGACAAGCCATCGGATATGGAAGCTCCAAAACCCATCCGTATCAAGGTAAATCTACTCAACTCTACTCTGTAGTTTAAATTATAATCCATTCTACTTTTAATTAATTTTTTATTTTTTAAATAAGTGTATTTTTTTTTTCAAACACTTCCTCGCGAAATTTTTTCTCGTGCTTCTTCTGCTAACTTCTTCGAGATTTTTTTTTCTATCTCATTATTCCGGTAACTAGATGAATGAGTTCCCTTTCAACGGCACTCGCGCGCAAAGTCTTTTTTCCATTTGGATATAGAGATTTATATATTTTTTCCGAATAGATATAGGCAGAGGAGTGTAAGAAAGAGTGAGCGAGAGATAAAGACAATGTCATTAATTTTTAATGATCTTTCTAGCAGGATGATAGCGATGCTTTCTATTCTATGTTGGTATAGTATCCGAGCGATTCAAACGAGTGAATTAACCCGGTAACATTATAATTATAAATCTACTAAAATTTTCCGTCAGATAGAGTTTTTTTATATAATTTATATTATGTAACTTTATATCTTGATATATTTTCATACGCAGATATTATAATATTGCGATGATAATAATAATAGTAATTACTATTATCGTGATGTGTATTTTTTCTTTCTTTCATTATTTTTACGCTGGGGTAAAAAGTTGTTGGAGTATAAACCCGAAGAGGGGAGGGGTATGCTTGGAATTTAGATGATATTAAAAGTGGATTGGATCTTCGTCTCTCGTTGGTTGGTTGTCGTAATTTGTTTTTGCTTTTTTTTTTTTCCACTTTTATATTTTTCACTCCCCACGGGTTACACGCTACATTACGTCGACGAATCGTAACTGAAGGGATCGTCAAAAAATAAAACATATCCTCGATTTTTTTTTTTTCACCCAATTTTTTTTCTTTCCCTTTTTCGGGATTTTTATTTTTATATAAGGTATTATATATTCCGATACCAATAGAATTTTATAAATTAAATTTATCCCTCGATATTTGTCGCCGACTATTTTTATTTCCACATAAATTTTATAACAGAAAAATCACTGACTAATTTTATATTTTTATTTCCACGTCCAGATTTTTTATTTATTTATTTATTTTTATATTTTTATCTGCCTTCACACTTAATTACCGTTTAATACATTATTTTATCGAGCTAATGGCTCATCAATATTATTTTTTATCACTTAAATCTTAATTTTATTTCGATAATACTAAAAATAAATGAATCTAATTAACATTTTTTAATTTATTCCTCACAACAAGTCGAGTTATTATGACAATAATCATAATTGTGATTGTAATAATAACAATAATAATAATAAACATGATTTCGTTGTTAACTAGATTACATATAATGCGAATAATAATCGTATTGTATATGTGATAACATTAACCGCTACAATTTATCTCATCACGAAGAAGAATAATTTTAAATTATGTTTATTTACAAAGCTCATTATTATGTTTTCAATTTAATAGTAAAACTTTTCACCCAATACAGAGCTTTCATATACAATTATACTACCAATTGTGATATTTAACTGTCATATTTACGATATCTCACAATGTACATAGTAAAAAATATTGTGATTGTGTTAAGTATTTGGTGTTGATTGTTTTGTGTTTAATCAACACATGCCACTGTGTTATTGGAAAATTACCATGAAATTTGTTTTAAAAAAACAATGAATAGTCACGGAAAAATTATGAGAAAAATAAAAGTGAAATCAACATTTTATTAATGTCAATTTAATTAAAAAATTTATGAGTGTAAATGTAGCAGATATTAGACAAATTTGAAATTATAAGTATATTGAGTAAATAATTACTAAAATAAAATTTCAAAAAAATCCGCATTTAAAAAATTTTGAAATTAGTGAGCGCATTTTTTAAAAATTTTATTTTATTAATTATTTACTCTATTTACTTATAATTTTAAATTTGTCTGACGTCTGCTACATTCATATTCATAAAAATTTCGATTATTTACTGAGACTGAGGTAAGCCCAAGCAGTGTAGGTGTTGAAATTTTCGGTGTTGAAAATATTTAAGATTTTGAATATTTTTACTCACTCGATTGCTACAGTTAAAGTGTATTTATTAATTAATTAAATTATTGGTGATTGAAATGCTGGAAGTAAAATTGTGTGACTTTTAAATAAATTACGTACTCTCTAAAATGAATCGAATTAGTGAATATCCCTTGGAAACCAGCTATAAATATACTATTGGCTAAATTAGTGGTATACTTATAGCTGTAAAAATAGCGCCTATCCACGGATTCGCAGTGAAGTTCACTAATTTATTTTAGAGGATATAACATAGAAATTTTTAACTTCCCGCTAATAAAATTGCAAATTTTAAAAAATTCGGGAAGTTATTGGTTTTAGTCCGATTTTCGAAAATCGAATTTCTAAGAGATCTTGACGTTCTCAGGTTCTAGGAAGCTATCCTGACTACTTTCACGATGATGTCCGAGTGTATGTATGTGTGTATGTACGTATGTAAATATCTATAACTTTAGAACGGATGAACCGATTTCGATCATCAAGGATGTTGTCATTCGACGTGGCTTGCGAATATCTTAAAGCTGAAAAAAATTAAACTTGATCGATACGGCTTGTTCAGAGATATTCCAAAAATAAACTTTTTTCAAAAATGTTTTTTTTTTTTATAACTTTTTATGTTCTTAATGGATTGATTCCAAAATGAACTGGGCTCTGAAGCTTCATAAGCCGCGTCGAATGCCACCTCAAACATCAAAATCGGTTAATTCTTTCAAGAGAAACCGTTGTCGAAAGAATTAAAAAAAAAAATTTTTAGTATTTTAAAAATTTCTCAAAAACGACTCGATAAATCAATTTCAAAATCTGATCAGTTGTAGAACTCAATAAAACGCGTCGATTGCCACCTTAATCGTCTCAATCGGTTTATTCGTTCGAGAGATATCGTTTGAGAAAAAATTGAGCTCGAAGAGCTCGAAAATGTATCTACAACAATTTTTCGAGCTCCAGGAGTTCGAAATAGGCAGGAAGTTTTGGGGCTGGCCCACAGGGTCAACCGACAGACCGATTTTTTAAAATAAGTACATAGCAAAATTCATTTTTACACCAAAATTTCCGACAGCACACAGATAATTTTTGAGTAAAAATTATCCATAAAGTTTGGTACTGTACGAACATCTAGTCAGTAACAAACTTTTTACTATGTTGTTAATAGAAATGGCATTTTATTTACATGCTATTAAGTAATATATTTCATAATGTGCATGAAAAAAATTTATACTTTCACTACATATCCTCACAGTATCAAACTTTTTGGGTAATTTTTACCAAAGCGTACGGTACAAAGGAAATGTAAAAGTTGGCATTTTTTGTGTCGCCATTGACATTCAAATAGTGTTGAATTTACTTCTCAAAATACCCGAATTTTGTGATGAAATTTTAACACAGATTTTGTGTTTAAATTAAATACAAATAGTCTGGGTTATAAAATAACACAAATATTGTGTGGGCGGTTTATAACAAACAGATTGTTTTGACTTTAACACAGAATATTTATTACTGTGTATTATTACTTCTACAATTTTATAATATTTGGCCTACTTTTTCTACCGGATATCGATGACCTATTCTCTTTTAAAGTTATTTAAAGTAAGCTATCGATCACTACATTTAAATTAATTAATCTGTGAAGCTAAAAAATTAATAAGATGAACTTTTAATTTATCGGACGCTGAAATAGAAGAAAATTATTTGAATTTTATTTAAAAATCCAATGCTATAAAATGTATGAACACGTTGACAACTAAAAAATGAAAATTATTATTATTAATTAATCGGAGACGTGATTTTCGGAATGGTGGTTAAGAGGTAAGATAATCCCTTTTAATATAATGACACTCATTCCAACTAATAACTCGTAGCCCAGAAAAGATAATATCATTTAATTAGTGAATACTTGTGTGTGCTTATGTGGCCAGTCATTTATTTCTCTTCTTCTATAAAAAAAGTTTACTTTTTTTATTCGTAATTCCACATTTAATAATGTGTTATTGCAGATGACCAATGTTCATTCGAATAAATCGGGAAGTGGAGAGAAAAATTATCTCCGTTAGTTCGTATGAAATGGAATGAAAGATGGAATTTTCTATGATTTTTTTTTTCACACATTATTATTCGCCCCAACGAGTATTAATTGCGATTATTATTATAATTTATTGATGCGATTTGTGTAAAAACAACACTTTCAGTAAAAAAAAAGACTAACTAAATAAAAAAATTGTGAAAATATTTCAGTGATTTTTGAAAATTAAAAAAAAAATAATGCAATGTCACTAGATAATTTTTGTGTTATTACTAATTTAAAATTTTACATAAGACTAGATAATTAAAAGAGAAATAATTAACTAATCGCACCGGGCACTTAGTTGATATGATTGTTACTTAAATTTTCAAAAATTTTTCAATTCATTTTTTCTGAATTTTTATTTTTTTAAGACTCTGGTATTTTTTAATGACAATTTGTTTATAATTAAAAAACAAGTCGAGGCTTTAAATAGGTTGTCAGCATACAGAGATTTATTATTCTATTAATTATTGATCGACCGCTAGTAAAATAAAATACTACAAATTATCGGTTTCGTTGATAAGTATTATGCTAACTGTTCAATTAACAGCACTTGCTTTTATATTATCCCTATTGAGTATTGCAACAATACTCATAAATTAGTAATAAGCTGTACTTAACATACTAATTGCTGTAATACCTCTTTATATTTCATATTACAATAGGTTTGTGAGATTTAAATTTTTTTTAAAAAATATTTTTCGGGTAATAGTACAGTGTAAAAAATTCGCGGAGTGAATGCGGATTAAATCCGGAGTGAATGCAGAGTGAATGAATTTTTAATTATTCACTCCGCTCGAAGTGAAATTCACTCCGAAGGGGAGTTTTCGCAGAGTAGATAATTTTTTATTAATTTAATTCCTCCGGAGTGAAATTCACTCCGAAGAGGAGTTTTAAGAATATAATTAATAAAATATAACTCCACTTAATATAAGCGAAATAGAAACTTGTGTATAAAATTACTGATCAGTTGATACGCTCGCACACACCCACACACATTCGAACTCACACACGCACACACAATCACGCGCACGCACACATTCGCACATACGCACACATTGGCACACACGCACACATTTGTACACGCGCACACATTTGGACACTCACACACATTCGCACATTTGTACACGCACACACGTGCACACACGCACACATTCATACACACGCACATACACATGCACATATTCGCACACACGCACACATTTGCACACCCGAACACACACACTGTTTAACGGTTTAATATGAATTGAAATAAATTTATTTAAGTATTAAAACTCCGGACCGGAGTGAATTAGGAGTGAAATGAAATCCGCATCACTCCGCAATCATTCCGCCTAAAAAAAACTCCCCATTCACTCCGCATGCGGAGTGATTTTTTTTAAAACTCCGGAACTCCGAGTGGCGGAGTGAATGCGGAGTGAATTTGGATTTAATTTCACTCCAAATCCACTCCCGATTTTTTACAGTGTAATGTTTTATACAAAGCTTAAAAGGTGTAATGAGGAAAAAAATTCATAAATGAGAAGGATTCGAAACAAAACACACTGAAAAAAATAATCGCTAGCAGCTAGCGATTATTTTCTTTAGCAGCTAGCGATTTTTAATCGCTAGCTGCAAGCGATTATTTCGCTAGCAGTAAGCGATTTTTTCTTTAGCAGCTAGCGATTAAAAATCGTTAGCTGCAAGCGATTATTTCGCTAGCAGTTAGCGGTTTTTTCGCTATCAGGTAGCGATTAAAAATCGCTTGCTGGAAGCGATTTTTTTGCTAGCCGTTAGCGATTTTATCGTTAGCAGGTAGCGATTAAAAATCGCTTGCTGGAAGCGATTATTTCGCTAGCTACTACAGATTTTTTCCTTGTAGAGAAAGGGGGGCTAAATGGGTCGCTGAAGCAAAATGGTCCCCCAAAAATTTTTGACTTATAAAGTATTTGGTATGGAGGAAGGGGTGGGGCAAAATGGACCCCTTAAGAAAAAAAAGATTCAAATCTTCAGTTTTTTTTACTTGTCTTATTTAAAAATTTTTGGGGGACCATTTGCCTCAGTGGCCCATTTTGCCTCAATGTCCCATTTTGCTCCTCCCCCACCCCAAACACTTTTCATGTTAAAAAAGTTGGGGGGCCCATTTTGCCCCCATTTCCCTACAAGGAAAAAATCTGTAGCAGCTAGCGAAATAATCGCTTCTAGCAAGCGATTTTTAATCGCTACCTGCTAACGATAAAATCGCTAACGGCTAGCGAAAAAATCGCTTCCAGCAAGCGATTTTTAATCGCTACCTGATAGCGAAAAAACCGCTAACTGCTAGCGAAATAATCGCTTGCAGCTAACGATTTTTAATCGCTAGCTGCTAAAGAAAATAGTATATTACTCACCTAGGGAAGGAAAGTAAGAAATGTCTCAGATCACATGTAATTGTTGGCCGAGGCGAAGCCGAGGTCAACAAACATGTGATCTGAGGCTTTCTTATTTACTTCCCGAGGAGTGTATACTATTTTTCTCGTCGACGGAGGCGGAAAGCGGCATCTTTGTTTTGCACAGCGGGACGAAAGTTGACGCTTTCCGCCCGGAGGCGAGAAAAATCGCTTACTGCTAGCGAAATAATCGCTTGCAGCTAGCGATTAAAAATCGCTAGCTGCTACACGGAAAAAAATAAATAGGTGCTGCAACAGGACGCCGTCCTGTTGGTTCGACAGGATTTTATCCTGCTAATGAAACAGGATTTTCCTGTTGCAGCAACAGGACACATCCTGTGGGAGCAACAGGACAGAATCCTGTTGCAGCAACAGGATTTTCATGTTGTAGCAACAGGACACATCCTGTGGGAGCAACAGGACAAAATCCTGTTGCAACAACAGGATTTTATCCTGTGGGAGCAACAGGACAAAATCCTGTTGCAGCGACAGGATTTTTCCTGTGGAAGCAACAGGATTTTATCCTGTTGTGGCAACAGGACTTTTCCTGTTGTAGCAACAGGACTTTCCTGTGGAATCAACAGGACATTTCCTGTGGAATCAACAAGATAAGAAACTGGTTTCATGTACATACGGAGTTTTGAGATTAAAATCAATTTCTATTTAGTTAAAATTATTTTTATATCAATTTCAATATGAAAAAAATCCAAATTTTGAAAAAATCAAGACTAAAAAAAATTGAAATTTTCAAAAAAAAATTTTTTCATCAGCTTAAAAAAAAATGGCTGCGTGTACTTATGTACGCGCGTGAGAAGTTGTACTTCTTTGGCATCATTAAAAATATATATATATATATATATATATATATATATATATATATATATAGGAGAGAGGGGAAGGCAAAACGGGGTACCCCAAAATAATAATTTAAAAAAATTTATATTTTAAATGGTTTTTAAACATTCCAAAATCACTTTTGTAAATATAATTGAGCGTTATTTAAAATTTTTTTTGTAAAACTTTTTAAAAAATCGACCGCAGTCGAAAAATATTAATGACTTCTGTTTTATGATAAAAACTATTAAAAATTTGTTTTTTTTTGTTCTTTTGTATACAATAGTCATGTAAAATGTAATTTTTCTTTATGTTAATTACTTGCAAAAAAGCTTAACTTTATCAAATTCATTTAAAATCCAGAAATTTTTTTTTATCTTTTTTAAGAGGTACCCCATTTTCCCCGCAAAAATAAAAAATTTTATTTTTTTTTAACGGTAACTGACAATTTTTTCTATTTACTTTAAATATCATTAAAAAAAAAAAGTTTAGCGTATTTGAGTCCTCGAAAACTTAGTATTTCCTTAAGTACCCCGTTTTACCCCTCCCACCCCTATAAAACCAGAGATTTTTTTTTATGTAAATTTTAATTTATTTTCCAACTTCGAAATTTTATCCTAGGGACAAAAACAATTGGTGCATAAAACTAGTTTCTCATCCTATTAATTCCACAGGAAATGTCCTGTTGATTTCACAGGAAAAGTCCTGTTGATTCCACAGGAAAGTCCTGTTGCTACAACAGGAAAGTCCTGTTGCTACAACAGGAAAAGTCCTGTTGCCACAACAGGATAAAATCCTGTTGCTTCCACAGGAAATATCCTGTCGCTGCAACAGGATTTTGTCCTGTTGCTCCCACAGGATAAAATCCTGTTGTTGCAACAGGATTTTGTCCTGTTGCTCCCACAGGATGTGTCCTGTTGCTACAACATGAAAATCCTGTTGCTGCAACAGGATTTTATCCTGTTGCACCCACAGGATGTGTCCTGTTGCTGCAACAGGAAAATCCTGTTTCATTAGCAGGACAAAGTCCTGTCGAACCAACAGGACGGCGTCCTGTTGCAGCGCCTATTTATTTTTTTCCGTGTAAAGAAAATAATCGCTAGCTGCTAGCGATTATTTTTTTCAGTGCAGTAATGATATATTCACAATAATTTTTGTAAACAAATGTCTATTATTGTTGAATATTTTAATCGGGAAAATAATTGGTATTTTAATATTTTAATAACTTATGAATGCATACTTTTTACTTTTGTTATCAAACTACGATTTAAAATTCCGACTGAAAATTAGTTATAGATTAAAAAATAAAATTTGAATCTACTAAATTACGAATAATTTATCAATGGTACAATTAGTAATAGAATTAGAATTTCAAACCTCAGAGTATAATTAGTTTGTCATTTACTAAAATAGGTTTTTGGCAGGAGAGCTGTCGAGTGTTTAATCATTTATTATTTATATCGAATATATAAACTGTCTGGGTAAGTTTGAACTCTCAAATTTGAATTTTTAATTTGCAAGTTTAGATTTTTCGACCAGATACTAATTCATTAAAGTATAATTATGATAATATTATGAAAACTTTTATATGTCGTTTCAAATAATTGAGTACTTGTAGCAACTAACTGTCGAAGTATTTAAATGCTTTATTTTGGTATTAGTAACGTTCACTTGATTTGAATTTCGTCTATAGATATTTGGATCAGAAAATTTTTTAATTTAATTGACAATAAAAAATATGAAATTTTGGAATCATAATACGGAATAAATAAATTGACATATAGATATTTCAATTATCAGATATAAATAATGTTCCCATTTTAGCAGTAGCCTATGTATCTCCACAATTCGAAATAAAATAAAATTAAATCTAGGTAAGTCCGCATAAAATCCGGAATTTAGAATCTTCATTATTTTCCCAAGTACATTTTAACTTTCTCGTGAACTAAAAACTTTTTATATAACACGAAAATTTAGATACTTATAAATAGTGATCGGAAAGTAATAATTTCAGAAGAAGAGAAACAAAGTCATGTCACTCAAATTAATGGATTATTTGGTTAAGATTTATATTTTGGTCCAATCTCCCGATAATTGCATTTTCAATCAAAAAATTAGGTTAAATTATATATATATACTGCTAAAAATCGTGAATTAATCTGGAATAAATACAGATTTTATTTATCCGAGTACATTCCGTTACTCGGACTTCCGGAGTTTGGAAATAAATTGCTGCGCATATTGAGTAATTAGAGAGTTTTTTCTCCAGTCGATTGATTTCGGCGAGATCTGGATTTTATTTAAATCCGATTTATATCCGATTCCGAGTTTTGATATTGAAATAAACTCCAATTTAGAGTGAACTTCACTCCAAAGGGATTAAATAAAACACCCAGTTATCTACTCCGCATTCACTTGGCTAATTTTTTACAGTATAAGATAGTTCGAGTCTCAGTGAAATTACATAAATGATGGAAAATGAATAATCTATTTCTTTGACTTCGTAAGCGTGAAAGTTTCTATTATCAGCCGCTCATACTTATTTAAAACTATTTCCTGTTACTATTAGAAAGGAAGCTCGTAAATATTTTCGTACTCAATATAAATGTCAAAATATGAAGGACCTAACCTCACATATAATAGTAGGGGAGCCTGGGGCACAAAGGCCCCCTTCAAAAATTAGGTAAAATTTTTTTTTTTTATTTTCCGTCAATTTGGACCTCTATAATGGTTTTATTATATTTTAGGCTAATATGTGGGGTAAAATGGACCACTCGAAAAAAAAACTGTAACGAAAAAATTATTTTTTTTTTTTATTTTTCGTCAAGTTAATTTTTTTGTGACAATTTTTTTTTTTTGAATGGTCCATTTTACCTTACACATCACATATTAGCCTAACGTCATAAAAACATTGTAAAGGTCATAGCTTGACGGAAAATAAAAAAAAAAAAAAATTTTTCGTTACAATTTTTTTTTTTCAAGTGGTCCATTTTACCCCACTACCACATATTGGCCTAAAATATGATAAAAACATTACAGAGCTCATAACTTGACGGGAAATAAAAAAAAATTTTTTGTTAACAATTTTTTGGGGAGGGGGCCTTCGTGCCCCAGAAAAAAAAAAAATTTTTTTTCGATTTTTCGCAAAATTTCGACTGATTCTTCCGTTATAGGCGGAAAACAAAGAAATTGAATGGTTAAAAGCCACAAAAAGAAAAAACCGGCTTAAGGGGGCCTTCGTGCCCCAGGCTCCCCTATTTTTTTTTTATATTACAAATATCTTTTAAAACTCCCCATCGGAGTGAAATTAACTCTGAGTAATTAAGTAAATAAAAAATCGTCCGCTCTGCGTTCACGTCGGATTTACTCCACAAATTTTTAAGCATAGCATGTATGTGGCCTCTTTAAGTGTCTAAGTTATTAGACTGTTGTACGTAAAATATACTCTGAGATAATTTCTTACATTAAATTTATAATATGAGTTGCCACAATGAAAGTTACACGGCGAGAAAAATCTCGTCAAAACAATTGAACATTTCATTACTACAGCTATACTGTCTATAGTCAACTTTTTTTACGATATTCTGTATAGTCATTTTGACGATCCAAGTATCGTCTCAGCGTAACGTCAAAATAGCAATACTATTGTCATTATAGGTATCCGAAGAAACGCTAGCAAGACAATCTTGCTTAGTGACTTGTGTTGATTAATTAGGTACTTACAATAATTAAAAAAAAAATTTTTAACAAGTAATTTTATTGGTTAAAAAACAAATAATAAGACATTTTTTTAAACTAAGAATGTTCATCCGCGTTTGATATAAATCTATTAATTATAACAAAGCAAAAAAAAATTATATGGAAGCAATAAAATTTTTTTACATTGGAAAATAATTATTAAAATCAGTCCGTAGAAACTATTATGATTATAAAGTAAGTACGCATCCATTTCAATTAGAATATCTCAATTACAATTTCAGAAAAGCTCGTTTATTACTAATAAGAAGTATGTGACACAACGCTCACAAAGGCTTTTTGTTGGTTAACTTAAAATTTGCTTAACTGCGCAAGTTTCACGATCGTAATCAACGCTGTCACGATCCATCGTATCGTCAATATAACGATACGGATACTTATAATGACAAAACGATAACCTATTTTAGCAAAACAACTGAATTTCGATGGCAACTTTATGGAGTATGGCTCAAATAAAAAAATGAATTCTCATTGGAGGACAAACATTGAATAGTTTATTTAACGATACTATAGATCATTAAAATGAATGAGGATGTTGTTGAATTAACTATACGTATTGCAATTATTAACAAATGAATAGTCATTTTCACAATTAACTGTTTGACTATACTTTAAATCGCTAAAATGACAAAATTTTTCTCGCCGTGTAACGTGTTTTATTATTTCTTATTTGCGAAAACTACTATAACACTCGAGAAACTTCATAAATGTACTAAAAATATTTCTCATGCATAATTAAAATGGAGAGAATTTGTATATATACTATACATTGGCCGCAACTTTGGTAATTATCCTGATACAGGGCTTATATCATATTGTAACGATACTCGACATACAATATCAGCCATCTCCTCTCATCTCTTTACACATATTCGAACGCTGTTAATAAAACACAATACAAGGGCCATAAAATATAAATCTGATCGGATGTATCAAATTGAAACACGAGACATATTTAGTTACAAATAATTATCATTGCTATCAAAATATGTTAATATTAATTTAATTATTAATAAGTATCATAAAACAAATATATCATTAACCTAATTAATGTATAATTGAGGGGTGTTTTCATTTTACCGACTGAAAATCAATTTATTATTTGATTATTTTGCAATCGTCTAAAAGTTAATACATGAATAAGTTTCAAATAATTTTAAAATAGTTTAAGGTTCAGCTATAGTTCAATAGTATTTTTCTGAAAACATTTTTTATCGATTTACTACTTAAGAAAACATTTTCTTTGCAAATTTTTTTTTCTCTCTGTGCAAATGAAGTGGATGCAACCCGGGCTAGGATTTTTTAATAAACTAAAAACTGTGATTGTTTGTTTTTTTTTACGTCGACGTCAAGAAATGGCGTACAAAATTTCTCTTTGTTAAAGTAGAGTTTTTTTTTGTCAATAACGAAATTATTATAGTTTAGGATATAGCTACAAGTGTTCTCAACATAAATTAATTTTTTTGTTTTCGTTTTTGACAATTTGCGCTTAGTAACGCGCGTTTTCATCAAATATCCTCCTACAAATTATCTTTCGATAAAATTTCCACAACTTTCCGGAAAATCTAAGACTCTAAATAGGTAGTTATTTTTTATTTATAAATTCCCAGAGTTTTCCTAAAACCAAGCACCCAAATTAATTGTGAATACTATAAATAAACATTTAAATTTTGTCGGGGATATTATGTCCGGAGATATTTTGTCCGTAGGATTTTTTATCGCGGGATGAAAACGCGCGGAACCTTTGCGCTGATCCAAATAGCACACTTGCTTTTGTGACATCTGTAAGATATCAGTTTTTAGGCTACTTTTTGACTTGTCGATAAGGCATCAATATGTTGACAAAACGATCGGAAATTTATGTCACCGAAAAAATACCTACTTAAAAGACTTGATACAAGTGACGACAAAAAGTAAATTACAAATAGTGGTAAAATAAGTCATCTAAACGATTTTTGAATTGACATGAGACAGGAACAACAACACGAGTCGTCTCTGTCTCCGGAACCAACATTTGCATGTCGTATTCATACCAAAAAAAAATGACTTTGAGACAAAACAAAAATTTGCCTTGTCCTTTTAAAAGACATCTTTAAGACTTCTTAAAGTTGACTCTGTGCTACTTGGGGAGGACGAGATAACCTAAATCGCTATCACTTTTTATATTTTTAAGAAAGGGTACACCGACACTTAACTTCAATAATGAATTATTATTACGTTATACAATATTTGTAAATTAATTTATTAATTCAAATTAAGTGAAACTCGTAAAGTGAATAGTAAATTTCACCAGTACACGCGAAGTAATTTGTTATGATTTAAAAATAAAAAAAAAAAATATTTATTTTTGTTAATTCCACAGTCAGTTATTTTATAGTATAATTATTTCAAGCTCAATTACGTGCACATCTCTTGATGCTGGGCTTAATAAAATAGTGAAACGATGTGTAGAGTAGCACTTTGATGATGACAACTCTCTAATTCCATCACACTGTATATACATTTAAATAATATACAATATAAATATACATATAAAGATAACTTCAACACACCATAGTAAAATGAGAGCTAAAGCAGATGCCTGGTAAAATGTTTAATTACGTCGACTAGTTTCGGTAAAAATACAGAAAATAACTTGACGATCTAACGATTATCAAATGAGGTCGACGAGGTTTTATCTCCAACTGTTTTATTTTTGCTTCATTTATTTATTAAATCGCCGGGTTTTATTCAGAAAAAAACTAAAAAATATAACTGAGTGAGTACACAGACTTAAGAAGGATTTTGACCCAACGTTGTCGTAGTAGTCGGTATCGTTTACAAAAAAACGGTTTGATGCGGGCACACTAATGGGTTAAATTCGTTTCCTGGGGAAAACCCCATTTCGTTAGAGTCTCCGTTAGGGGACGCGAAACTAATGGAAAGGTGGTGGCGTTGTACTAAAAGTCCCACTGGGGTTTCTCTTTTTTTCTCTCTCCTTCTCATTCTTATTCTCATTCTCGGTCTCTTTATAATTTTTTATACACACTTACCCTTTTTTCTCATCTCTGTTTTATATACGTATCTGTTTCTCTTTTGTTTCGACGTTACTTTTCCACCTTTTCTATATAATCCCAGTATCTTTACTTCTGTCGGTATACCCTTTTTTACTTAATTTTATTTTTTTCTCTACATCCTTTCGATTTCACTGCTAAAGGGGTTGGCTTTAAAGAGCGTTCTTTACTTATTACCCAAGACGACATTCGTTGTTACATTCACTAACGCTAAGTGGACAATATTACACGAATAAAAGCAAACAAAATTATGTCAAAGTCAAAGGGATGATATTAAAAATAAAAACGAAAATAATAATAATAATAATGGTAAAAATAAGAAGGCTAAAAATTGAAGATCAAAAGCTTCATTTGCAGTGCGCGGAAAAGTTGCGAAAAAATTTACGACATATTTCAAAGCTTATGTATTTGTCGGTATTATAATTTATTAATGAGTACTTTACCATCACACATTCGCATACAAAGACACGGCATATATGTGTATAAATTTATATATATGTATGTAGATGCAAATATATGTGGGTGACATTTTAAAAAAGATGAAAAGGGAATACATCTCACTCAATTGAATGCGGGAAAAAAAATCATTGCGATACGTAACGCGTTAACTATGCTACATTTTTTTTTTTTTTTTTTTTTTTCGTAATTACTGCGCTATATGCATTTATAAATTAATTTTTTATGGATTTGTAAAAATTATTCACGTAAAATATTCGTTATTTAATTTATATTCTGAATTTAATTGATTCAAACTTGACGATAATAATTTTAAAAATTATGAGAGAAAAAAAAAATAAAAAACGTCAGAGAGAATCGGATTATTGTAATGGATGCTCTCATTTGTCGGAACAAAAGCTTATAATTTCACTTAACATCAAAGGATAATTTTTTTTTATGCGATTACTTGACTTTTTATTTAAAAAAAAATTATTTTAATTATTTATGTTTTTTAATTTATTTATTTATCTATTCAATGTATCAATCGCAAGCAATGGTATGTGGAATTATTGAAGTATAATTTGCTGTCCGAATATTCGGACAAATGAATAAACACACTTTTTTATCAGTATAGTCATGAAATAAAGTTGGTATTTGTTTTATATTATCTATTTTTTAAATTAAAAACATATTTTGGATTTAATAAATAAATATTGACTGGAATGAATTTTAATAATGAAAAATTTAATCGATAAAATTTTATTTTTCAATTTATTTTTAATTTGTAAGAAATTCCATATTCAGTAAAAATATTTCAATATTGATTATTAAAAAATGATTTAGTTTTTTTCTTCATAAAGTAGATAAAAATTTACTTTCGTACCTGATATTTAATCAACTTGACAATATAGTGTAATAAATAAAGAATGTAAAGTAAAAATTCAATAGACATGAAGGAGGCACTTCTCTATAATGAGTTTGTACGTAATTCTCACCGGCTTTTAAATTTCGTGCTAACGATTTAAAAATTGTCTTTTATCTAATTCAAAGTAATTAAAAATAAAAAAAAAATAATAACTGTAAAATTTTTAGATTTTTTATAATGATGTAAGGTAAGAGACCCAGTACACGATCACTCATATATTTTTATATGTATACATGTTTCCGAAATTTTACTAAGTATAGATGTATAAATACATGAGTGATCGGGTACTAGGTCTTTTACCTCATTGGTTACATTTCGGAAAATAATTTCTACATCATCCAATCACAATTGCAATTTCGGCATCAACGCTGTTATTAATTAGGATGTTCTCCAAGAAACCTGTCAAGTTTAATGCATTTGTCAGCGGTCTAATCATAATGTAGTAATAATGGAGAATATATATACCCTGTAAAAAGTTAACGGAATGAACGCGAATTAAATCCGGAGTGAATATGAAGCGGACGACTGTGTATTTATTTAATCCCCCTGAATTGAAATTAACTGCGAAGGGGAATTAATTGTAATATTGAAATACCGGTTTGGAATGAAATTAACATACAATGAGTTTATTTTAATATTAAAACTCCGAATTCAGATCACTCAGAAATCACTCCGCTGAAAAAACAAACTCCCTATTTACTCCATATTCAGAGTGAATTCGAATTTAAATGAAATTCGTAATCACTTCGAATTCACTCCCGATTTTTCACAGTGTAGATATTAATCAATTTAAAAATTTATTGGTAATTAATTCGAATGAAGCTCTGTCCGAAAATTCCATAATTAATTAACACAGGTAGATTTACGTAATTAAAAAAATAATTACTATAATTTTTTCATGCGAAATAAAAATGAAAATGAATACCATGAAAAAATAAATAAATAAAAAATAAAAAAAACGTGTAGTAAATTCAGTGTACGCGTCAGTATTTTTTTCGAGAAGCGGAACAAATTGTTTCCGGTGCGTAAACGCCTGCCGCGGATTTTACTGCGGAATTCCTGTCTCTCACGTTTTACTCACTGCTCAACAAACTCACGTGTCGACTGCAAAAAAAAAATAAATAATAATAAAAATAAAAATATAAAAATAAACTACACAATTTTATTTTTATTTTTCATTGTGCTCTATTCTGCAGCTGAGTCTCTGTAGACGTGTCCGTTTTACAACGTTCTTTAATTAAAGACAATATGACGTCATTATACAACAAATATATAACAAAGCGTTAAATTCGTACTTTCTACAAACTCCATTGTAAGATATATATATTCATATATTTAAATATATAGGATGTAACTGCAAAGCGACTAATCAAAGTTTTAACTCTCAGATAAAAATAAATTGCCAAGTAAAAAAAATAATAATTAGTTTTATCTTATTACGTAGTTTGTTATTTATGTACTTGATATTAATTTAACAAATTTTTAAAAAACAAGTTCCTGCATTTAATTTCATCTAAAAAAAAAACTACTTTATTATTTTTTAATTAAATTTTTTTTTAAACCAAAGCTTTGCCAGATATTAAATATTTTTTTTACTGCAGTTGCAGTTATAAATATCTTCAAAATAAAGTGTCTCAAATGTTTATAAGCTCAAACACTTTTAAACTATTATTAAATTAAACATTTGACAAACAATAAAATTTATGAAAAATAAAATAAGCTTATTTATTTATATAAAATCCTTTGAACTCGGTTCATTCCACTACTGCGACTCCGTTTATTATATTTATTCAATAATCTCACCAGAGAATATATTAAGCAATAATAAAAAATGCTCCCAGAAGTATTACTCGAGTTTACGGAGAGCCAATTAAAGCGTACTGAAGAAAGACAGAGAAATGACAAAGAACTAGACGGGCAACTATGGGAAAACAAACCGACACATAAATAACAAAAAAAAATGAAAAAAGTAAGCAAAGCTTTTAAAGCAATTACAGAGTAAAGTTGTAACGAGAGTATTATGTTAGTGGTGAAGTAGAAAAGCCGCAGTCTATTTACGTAAGATGAAAGGCGATGGAATCAAATGGCTTCCGCTGACTATTTTGTTAGATTTCATTGTTTTTACGGTTGAGCTCGAAGTAGTCGCCAAGTACAAAATTAACGGAAAACCTGTTGCCATTTCATCAAAATGCAATGTTTTATTTTATTTACTTCCTCTTCTTTTTAGATCTTTTTTCCTCATTCATAAAATTTTATTCATTCCGAAATTCCATAAATTCTATTGGTACAAACATTCATTAAAAATGACAAATATTTAGTACTTAGTAATCGATCCAACATCTAGTTGATGTATATCTTTGTGTAATATATTTTAAGTGACATATTATCATAATGATATATAAGTTTAAGTCCTGCACGCAACAGTGCAACACAAATTTAGTTCAACAGAACATACTAGATCTAAAATAACAGTCAACCATTAAAACTTACTAACTTTATGGTAATAATAATAACCATAACAATAATATTAAAAGTGAAAATATTAATGATGATTAAAACAATAACCATGCAAGCAAAGAAGTTTGATAAAAAATTTAAGCGAATGCATTATCATGATAAGTCGCTATTAAGTTTAGCGACTATATTTATATTGCAAACATTTTAAATGTTGTATCAGTAGGTTTTACACTGAAAGTATAACGTCTGAGTAAAATAAATATGTACAGCGGGAAAAGAAAATAAAGTTCTGGTATATATATTATACATATATATACCATATATATATAGATGAGTTGGAAGAACAAACAAAAAGATAATCGATCAGTTTCAAAAGAACTGACGTTTCAGTTGTGCAAAAAATATATGAAATGTGGAATAAAGACGTTGAAGATCGCTGAAGTAGAGCTTATAACTTATAATGATAATAATAATAATAATAATAACGGTAATGATAATAATAACGGTAATGATAATAATAAAAGGTAGAGAATAAAAATGAGTATAATAGAAGCTTTTAGGCTTTCTTGAGAATAGAATTGTATATCTTACGCATATGTATATTTTCCTTTATGGACGTGAGTTATCGAGGGATTTATCGGTTTTATGACTTAGATGCCTCGGTAAGTCTTATAGAATATAAAAGGATTTATCGTTAAATCTCAGATATCCTTTTGTATAGTAAATTCACGAGTATTCTAGGACCTAGTATTCCGCTACGCCACTGCTATACTCTCTCGATCTTTATATTGTATAAGTCCTGAGTAGTAAAGGCTACAGTTACGTACAGTAGATTGTTTGAACATATATACATATATATGCTTGGCGTTTGCTCTGTGTATCAACCCTTTGCACCGAAGAACTGCGAGGTGCGTCGATGCACGAATAGAGTCATATATATATATACACGTCGGGTATAAAATATATAATAGTGTAGATGGTGAAGATAGAGGAATAGAAAGCTAGAGTTGAAAGAAATAGTGAGATCGATCGAGGCCACTGGAATCTGAAAAATACTCCCAAAAGGGAATTTTTACCTCTTTTTTTTTTTTTTTTCTACTTTTTTATTTCTTTTGCTCTTTCTCGTTCAACGTTTCTTTCTAGTAAAGCATATATACATATACATATATATATATATACTATACTGACACGTGCATTTACACCTATTCATTCTTTCAACGGCACAACCACTACTACACTTACAACTACATACTATGTGTACTTTTATGTACATTTCTTCATCCGATATCCTGTGGTTTTTTTTTTTTATTCTATATCTAGTGTGTTAGAGCGAGAGTATACTGTAGCATAGTAATAGATGTGTAGCGAACTCGCAAAATCCGCGGTATTAAGAATTTTTACTCACGAGTACTACTGAGAGTAGTGTAGTAAATACATATGTTAAAACGAGACGTAGAAAAAAAAAATTTTTTAAAATATGTAAAAAAAAAAATAGTAGCAATAATAGAAATAGTAGCGTAGTGCTCTGTAGTGTGGTTTGGGGTAGTGAGTGAGATGAATGCAATGGAAAGCTGGAAGAGAAAGGAGTTGTTGAAATATCGGTATAGAATTGTGAGTAAAAATAAAAACAACAACGAAAAAAATAGTTTTACGTAACGTTTCTCGCAAGAGTTATTCTCGACGTTATCCCGTTGATTTTTCGAACCGGAAAACTCACGGCACTTTTGACAATATGGCGAAAATCCTTTTCCATCGGTGAGTTTAAACCTTTTTTGACGAGATTATACTTGTGTAAAGTATGTGTAGCTGCCGATATTATTTTTTGCTTTTTTAAAAAATTTTTTTTTTTTTGGTGAGACCAATATGTAACGATTTGAATAAAAAAAATAAATTGATAAACGTTAAAATAAGGCTTTGAAGTATAAAAATAAAGCTAACAGAGTATGTGTCACGCATTAGATTAATTGGCGACGCGATGGATGTATACTATTAAAAACGGGTAAAAATAAGTTAAAAAATTTTATAAAATATTTTTTTGTGACAAGTGTCACGAAAAAATAAATTGCTATTTTTTTTCCTTTGTGATAAAAAAATTTTTCACGTTCTATCAATACAAAAACTTTTATAAATATTTAAAGAATCAAGTTTCCACAAACGATTTTTATCACCGTAGTATAGAGTAAAAATATTATACATCAGTATTATTAATTTTATTGATCAGAAATAAAAAAAAATCTTTTCTTTTCGATTCCATCTATTATTATTAATTTAAAGACTTCTCTGCTCCAGCAAACCTAATGACGTGTAAAAATGTATAAAATATGAATATTAATGCATATAAATTTAAAAGTAATGAATTGCTGTGTTAAGTGATGCTTAAGTGATTGATTTTTATCGAGATGACATTAAGCGCACGAGAGAATGAGAGAAAGAGAGAGGGAATGAGAGAATCTCAGAGAAGTCTCGTAGGTACATTATTGTTTCTGTCCAATCCTGTGCATCAACGGGAAAGTTTTATTCCCCCGGCGATTTGTCGTCCGCGAAGCTATCTCGGTCGAGCTAGGCAACGTTAAACCCCTGCACCGAGGCAATTTGGATATTGCTCGTTCTCGGATTTAAGCCGTGCTGTCACTCGTAGCTCGAGGCATGCCTGGTATGCTTCGTGATGGGTAGGTTATAGAACAGTAAAGCATACACAGAGTGTATATGTGTGTGTATGCATGTACAGAGATGGCGCATGAGGGTTAGAGAGCATCAGGAGCACCAGTGCTGGTAGAGTACTGGTAGGTAGTAGGTAGTAGGATGAGCAAAAGGATGGGTCGAATGAGGTAGCAGTGGATAAAGAGAAGGAGGAGTGAGAGGCACAGAATACCAACGACTGCCACCACCAACATCGTCCCAAGGGTATGAGAAAGTCGAGGATCGACCGAACGAGCAAATTAATGCAGAAGATGGAATATCGCGCGCGAGAGCTAAGTGTGGGGAATGTCAACGATGCTTCTCTGAGCATTGCTATTTCCCAGGATTTATAAAGCACCCTCGCTCGTATATTAGTGATAAAAAAAATATCATCACATTCTCGACAGAAAAAATAAATACAAATAAAAAGTTTTCTGTTTTATTTTATTTTTATTTTGTTTGCGTTAGAATTTTACTTTATTTTTTTATTTATTTTTGCACAGTCACTTGACTATTTCCCAAATGGCCATTCGCACCTCGCGTCCACATCAATTCCTGCGTAATCGCTCTCAGTCCATAGACTTTTGGATATTGATTGCTGTAATTCATTATTAATCTGCAACCACAGGTGTACAATGTTCATTCACACCAGTTTCATTACTCCCATATTTTACTTTTGAATAAATTTGAATTTGTAAATTTGAATTCTGTATTTATAGACATTAAATTTTAAATCAACTAGACGACAGCGCACTATATTCGTGCTTTAATCGATAGATTTTCATAACATATTATTTATGTATTATAAATAAGGTATTTATTTACGTAAGCAGGAAGTTAAGGAAGATTAAAAAATTTTCTTCTGACAACTAAATTTTAGTTATGACAACGAAATAATTTGATTGCCCATTGCCAATCATATATTTGGTTGTTTTAACGAAATATTTTATAATCCACCAACAAAACAAATTATTAGAAACTATAAAATATTTAGTAAAGATAACTACGCGTTAAGTAGCAAGCATAAAATCAAATCGATTACCTGTAGAGCTTATAAAGTAGGCATGATGAAATACATTAGTGAGCCTTAGAGAATGAGTTATTAACAATAATTCAATATTATTTTAGAATGATAGAATATTTATCTAACAATTAAATAAATGCATATGTAGAAAAATGATTTATTTCCTTAACAAGTACTTTTTTTATGTATTGTGACAAAAATTGTTCAAGAAAACATTAATATCAAACATTAATGTCCCAGTGTAATACAGGATACCCTTATATTACTATCACAAAGGGTTGTCATTACTCTGCTATTTAACAGAGGAGAACCCGTTTCATAAATGCTTCAAGTTTTGAATATAATAACTCTGATACAAGTGTCTTACCAGGGACACTACAAAAAATTGGCGCGATCTAGTGACGAGCACCGAACTACTCCCGCTACTGCTGCCTAGCACCACAACTTTTTAAATCAATAATCATTAGGTTTTAATATATATTTATTAACATCAAACAAATATATATATTTATTCTAAATGAATATATTTTTTTGTGTCTAAGTAATATTTATTAGAGTTAACATAATGATATTTTGCTTTAATATTTGAGTTTGTTGGTACTACAAAATAATTTAGTTGTCCATCAAATAAATATTTTCTTAACTTTACCAAATGATTTTATTATCGTAGCAAAAGAAATGTTAACGTCAACCAAATAGAGTCTATTAAATCATTTGTTAAAAATGACAAAATAGATTTTGTTGCCGTAATAAAATTAAGTTGTATCAATTAAATATTAATTCAAAAAAATTTAACAAAACCAATTTAATTGTCCGAAGAGAATTTTTTTCTCAGTGTATTTTCAGTACATGGAAAGAAAATTATAGGGAGTATTCCTATGCATTTAGGAATGGTTCCTATATATTATAGGAACCACCCCTATACCATTATAGGAACCATTCCTATACTATTATAGGAACCATTCCTATAATAGTATAGGAACCATTCCTATAATATTATAGCAACTATTCCTATAATAGTATAGGAACCATTCCTATAACATGATGAAAATGGGAATGGTTCCTATAATTTATAAGAATGGTTCCTATAATTTATAGGAATCGTTCCTATATATTATTGGAACTATTCCTATAATATTGTAGGAACCTTTCCCATAAATTATAGGAACCATTCCTATAATTATAGGAACTATTCCCATGATGGTATAGGTATCATTCCCATAATTATAGGAACTATTCCTATAATTATGGGTAATATTCTTATATCTATAGGACGTGTTCTCATAATTTATGGTCGTCATTCCTATACTGGTATAGGATAAAATTTCACAAAATTATAGGAACCATTCCCATAATTTTCTTTCCGTGTAGCTTTCGAATACAAGTTGCTCGGATATTTTCTTATTCTACTCTCAGATTTATTAAGAACAATCACTTCCCTGTCATTTATCCCAAAAATTAATGCTCTAAATGATCGTTCCAATTTTGGTGTTATTGATTTAGTGATGAATGAATAAAAATATATCTTAAATATAATTCGTGTCTATTTTAAATATTATTATTACTATCCATTAAATTCGTTGACAAAATCTATTAATATTAATATATAATAATATATTTGTCCCACGGAAGATTTGTAGTATTTTATAATAAATATAAATTGACAGATAAAAATTCGGACGATCAAGATAATTTATAATTTTAAAAAAATATTTTTTTTCGATATTTCACTCACCGTTTCATCCATTTCAGAGTATTGTAAATATTTACATTGATAAATGTTTACATATAAAATCACACATAAAAGATTTATAAACATGTATATATTTTTATCCAAAACATATGAGGCATTTATAAGACGAATGGTTAAAAAACATGTGACATATTTTTTTAATATATTATTCTAAAGCCCTAATACATTAAAAAAAAAAAAAAAAAAAAAAAAACATTTTTCATTCTAAATATAAATATTATTCTTTTCATTTAAAAATAATTCTACAGGATAAAGTTCATCCCTCGTAACTACATACCCTATTTTTATATTAATTGAATACCAGAAATTCCAGACTTATTGCTTTAAATATAAACTTAATAGCTTATTCATCAAGATATCAACGTTCATTCAGACTAGAATACCATAGAAATGTATAATCCATCATAAAGATATAAAAAGATGTTAGGCTTATTCTATAACCAATAAAAGTTTTTAATAAACAGACAAACTTAAAGGGACGAACAAATATTTTTAAAGCTCTTTCTAGATCATTTAATTAATGAAAAAAATATCTGGCTCACTAATGATTCCCTGGAAGTCAGTCTAAATAAAATCCAAAAGCTCTTTTTGAACTGAGGAAAAAAGTTATACAAAAATAAACAGAAATAAAGGAAAAACTGGGACAAGAATAAATCGAGTGATTTGTTATTTTTAGAGACATTCACTTCGGGTCCAGCGTTCGTCCGGCCCGTCGGCAATCAGACAGCAGCAATTGGACGTGAAGCTGTGTTTTCTTGTTACGTCCGTAACATCGGAAAATACAAGGTAAGAAAGTTTAAAAATAAAACTAAGACTAAAAAGATGGTCATCAAAACTAAAAGATAAAAACAAAAGAAAATAAAAATATGGGAGTAAAAAATAATAACAAAAAAGAAGTTACTCGACATGAGACATTTCACTCCTTCATCATTTGTCCGAACGACAAGTGATGCCAGGGGCGTTGAAAGAATCCATTATTCCTACTCACAAGCCCGCAAGGTGATACGCTTGGAAAACAAATAAAACCCCTTTTCTTCATCCTTACATCCACAAGATAGCCATCGGGTTAACTCACCTTTAGTCTCTTTTCTTCACCACCATGCTGCTAAACTATCATTGTTTCTTCTTACATCATTCACAAACCACCACCACCACCACCACCACCACCACCACCAACAACAACAGCACTACTTTTCACACCTTTCATTCACTCGGTTTTCAACAATCCTTCTATGAAATAGTCACGTTTTACGTGAACACGCTCTTATACTGTCAAAGTGTAAAGTGTTTTGTTCACTGTCCCGAAAATAATATCTTGTATGTATGATAATAATAATAATAATAATAATAATAATAATAATAATAATAATAATAATAATAATACAAATAATTTTATATAATGCACTTATTATTAACAAACATTTACTCTCTTAATAGATAGCAATTATAATAGTAACAGCTGTGTTATTTCTCGATTGTTATATTCATCAAATATTAGGGTGAATAAAACACGGCAGAGTATATAAGCGAGTAATTAATTATTATGGATTTAATTATCAGACAGCCAATTACCAGGTGCTATTTATTTTCATCTATTCCAAACAGAGCCGTGATCAATTTATAAATATTTTTAGATGAAATTTTTTTTTTCCAAAGCCCGAGGGTACTCCAGAAAAATTATGTCATTAAATTTCACCTTTACACTGTAAAAAATCGTTAGTGAATTCCGAATGATTACGAATTTTATTTCAGTCCGAATTCACTCTGACACTCCAAGTTTCGGAGTTTTAAAAAAAAATCATTCACTCCGATTTAATTCACGTGCACTAAAAATTTTTTACAGTGTAATGAACGAATCTACAAGAGTTTTTAATATTTATAATAAAAATAGTTTTTTACAGAACGCGATGATGTAAGACGAAAAAAATCTTTTTTTAATTGTAAATTATTTAGACGCCACTGCTTCCTGTGCTTCAATAATATCTTTCAAAATACTACTAAAAATAAATTTGAAACGGTTATTATTAAATAATGAACAGAAAATCATTATCAACAACAATAATAATAGTATTTTAGTAAAATATTATAGTTGATAGCATTTTCAACTCTTTCCTGTCATGCATTTGATATTTTAATTGCAAACACCTACTTTAACCGAGCTATTTTAATACACAAATAACTCTCATAAAATAATAACAAGAATAATGAAATAATCAATTAAAGTTTGAGTAATTAAATTAAATAAAGCATCTACATCACATTATATCTTAAACTAAAATGCCATTGTAACTTGCACGGTGTAACTTTGAATTTACGTAATTGCAATCATCTATTTGCAATCAAATTGTATGCAAAGGAGTCACGGAGAGTAGTAAGAGAGTAAGAGATGTGTCTACTATACATATGTATATGAATAAATATAGATATAATAACAGTACCTGTATATATGCGCGAGTAGTAAGAGGAACCGAGAACTGTGTAAATCGGATTAATTGTAGATTATTGGGTGAATGACGAGTTTCGCGGTGAAACACGTTGTATTGAGTAATTCAATAGCAGCACATTTCCACCTAGAGACATTATGGATAGAGTATGAGCATCACGTATACGTATACTCTATATATCTAATATGTATGCATGTGTGTGTGAGTATATATGCATATATATATATACCACATCATATACATAACAAATCCGTAAGCAATGTAATGCGGTGTTGAGGGAAATCAGTACAAGTGAATGTGTCTGCTTTGCCTCGAAGCTGGCCTATATCACTACCAGCACTGGCTTTCTCACCGATTGTCGTTGCATATCAAGCTAAATGGAAGATTGTCATGCTAAAAAGTCTTCTCATCACATCCACCCTACACCTATTTACATATATATTTACATATATACACATAAAAAATAAAATATATGCGGGTATAAAAAATGTATGCTCTGTATCCACAAGCTAGCGAGTTAGCAGTTTTTTATTTTATTTTTTTTTTAATTAAAAATTTTTCGACGATATTTAATTAAATAGTGCGGTAACTTTTTAGTTTCCTGTACATATTTGGCTTGAAAAACATATGTATGTAGATGTGGATACACGATACTCGGGGCAATGGATAAAAAAGTTATTAATATAATATCGTTAATAAATAAATAGCGGGAGGCGTTTCTTGTATGAAAGAGGAGATGAAAATAATAAATTAATGGTCGGTGTGGTTATTTTTAGGTAGGATGGCTGCGAGCGTCTGACCAAACTGTTCTCTCGTTGAACACACGAATCGTGACCCACAATAACCGTATCGCAGTTTCTTATGAAGCTGGTGGTTGTGCTGGCACGTCCAATGGTATCTCTATGGGTTCTGGAAACACGGGTAGTATTGCCAGTGGTAGCAGTGGATCGGTACCAGTAATAGCGGCAGCAGTAGCCGTACCAGTTCATGGCGTGATTGGGAGCAATCAGGTGATAGACGAGGGCGTCAACTGCACGTGGCGGTTGCATATACGGCATCTGAAAAAGGCTGACGAGGGATGCTATATGTGTCAAATCAATACATCACCTATGATCTCTGAACTCGGATGTTTATCTATTTTAGGTAAGAAATATTACTGACAAACAAAGACAATCAATCTTTTGTTTTGCTTTATCTAATTTATCATGATTTATTGCGCTTGCCATAAAAACTTTTTAAGAGGAAAATAATACTTGGAGGGATAAATCATGTTTCTGATTCCATAATGGACGATAATTAATTATACGTCCTTTAGAAGGTTTTTTTTCCTTTCAATTTTAACTTCAGGTACAAATGCAAAAAATTTATTACTTTTTAAATTATAGATAAAACCAAAATTTTTTAATTTATCAACTAATCTATCTTTCTCTCTCTCTCTCTATATATATATACATATTTATATACCATTATCACTTTTATGTATGTATAAAAACAAATAGATTTTATGATGTGCCCTTATGACCTCTGGCTCTATCTGCTCTACCTTTATAACATCAGCAGCGCAGAAAAAAAATGATAAAAGAAACAAAGGATGTAATTTTTGAGTAGATAAAATTTTTATGATACACTGAAAAGCAATTTAAAATTTTATGGCTATTGATTTTTGGTTGAATCAAGTTTGAAAAGGAATTTCAGAAATTACAGACCTAGGCAAATATAAAACATTGACAGATTTTATGTGATTCGGACTGAGAGTATCCGCATATATGCATAGCGGTTACTCTCCCGCTTTATATATAGTACTAGAAATTCCAATATATGGTATCCAGTGAGATGGGTAAAGAGAGTGAGTGAGCATGAACCGCATGAACGTGCAATGAGTTGGTAAGCAAAGGTGTAGAATGAGACAAAATACGAAGAGTAGAGTAGAGAGTAGAGAGGATCTACTATGGAATAGTATGATGTAGATATAAAGGGGGTGCTGCCGTCGAAGCGAATCTGCGACTCACATTGATTGGCTTCGAGTCTTCTCGGCAAATCTCACCAAACAAATATAACCCCCCCCTCCCCATCCACTCGGTATATATATGTACATTGATGTACATCTGTAAATGTCCACAGAAGCATCTCATTCAGACCAAGTCTGCGCAGTGAGAGTAGAAAGTATGCTTCTGCTGATAGTAATATGGAATATTTTGTTTGATTGCTATGCCCTTTGTGACCAAACTTTTTTATTGCCTATACAGAAAAAAAGGATTCATTGGCGAAAGAAAATTATTCATTACGAAATGAAAACAAAAATTTTCTTAGGACTAGAAAAAATTTCTTATTGCCCGAGAAAATTTTCGTTTCCAATTCATAAGCAAGAAATTTTTTAGGACAAGTAAAAATTTTCTTGGGGCGAAGAAATACTTTTTTTCACATTGAGATGTGGACTTTTGAATTTTCCAACATTTTTTTTCTGTTGATATTTTTAAAATCAAAGAGAATAAAATATATTTCAATAGGTACATGGGAAAAAAAATATTGTGCTCATCACTCAACGGTATCGTGATATTCACTTTCTTCGGTTGGTTATACGTTGTATACGGAAAGTCTTGGTCTATTGGATCGTGATTATCGCTATCTAGGCGGATCCCGAAATCATAAGATCGTTTTCCTATAGTAACGATCCATTCTGTTATAATAATGTCAAATGCCCATAAAAATTTGAGGTTAAAATAGATGAATTTTTAACTTTAACTTCATTACAATATTTTTTTAGTTGGAATTAATAATTACATGTTAATAATTCTAATAAGCGGAATAAAAAATTATTATTAAATATGAAGAAATGTAATCAAGTAATAGAATATACGTAAGTAATTGATGTAAATTTTTTATTAAATAATTTGGTTATGAGTGGTGGCGCTTGAGAAGTAGATCGCGATAATCACGATCCGTTTTGGTAGGATATGGATACGTTAACTAACGACCACTATATATTTAAGTATATTCACAATCCGTAGGATCATTATAATAAGTATCTAGTGTTTCATTCATATTGATATATATATATCGTGAAAATCAAGTAACAATTTAGTACTAATCACGATACAACTGTCGCTCTCCATTGGTGAGCGATAAGCGCAATATTTTTTTTTCCGTGTATATTTTTATTTTAATAAATGTATAGGATTTAAAAGTATCCATAAATATTTATGTGGTTTTATTTGATATTGATGTATGAATATTTTTTAATAAATAAAATTTCACATTACCGACAAATGAACTTTGGATACTGTATATTTGTTTGGCACGTATTTACCGTTAATTTTCAGTATTGGATTTAATATTGAATAGTACCACACATTTATACATGTGCATATCCTGGTATATATATATATATATATATTCGATAATAATAAACAGAGTCCATACTACCATCATTTCCTGGTATTTAAATTTTTTGCATTTATATTATTAGATTATTTAAAGCGAATGAATGATTACATTGATTACATACAACTCTAAATAAATTCAAAATCTCTTTACATTTGTATATCTATATGCATATTTTAATACCTCACATGATCGTCATGAATTTTAAATAAAAATAATTTATTCAGATTCAAATATTTATTTCACAGTTTTAATAATTCCTCAAAAGCTCAAGTGCCGCGGAATAAATATTTAAATTAAAATGGAAGTATAGAGTAATTTATTATTTGTATAAACGATTGTGATTAATGAGCAGTGGGATATTTTAGAATTAAAAATAATGCCTACATTCATATGCACATTTGAAAAGGTATTATTCATAATACGAATGTCATGTGTCATGCGATGTGTTCATTTGTTTGACAATAGACATAAAATTGAAATTAAAGGAAAAAAGTAAATAAATACAATAATGATATATTATTAAGTAAATTATGTTATCAGTACTGTTGCAATGATTGCAGTTCCACCGGACATTGTTTATGGGGACGAAACGAGCAAGGACTTGTCAGTATCGGAGGGCGAAAACGTCACGCTCAATTGTCAAGCCACAGGGACACCGAAGCCGAGAGTTTCTTGGCGACGGGAGGACGGGCAGCACATCCTCATCAGGAATTCGACCTCGTTCTCGAGTTCCTACAGTTCGTATCTATTGTCTGTCTACTATATACACAGAGCGTATACCCTATTCCCTACACCCTTCATCCTACAAATTTCTATATACTACTCATCTGGCTGCACGAAATTTCTACATCAACTAAGCCCCAGTCCAAATCCAAACCCAAACCAGAAATAGAGACAGATAGCGAGAGGAAAGGAGATAGCAGGAGTAAGAAGATTCAAATCTCTAGCTTTTCAGCCCTTGATTCCCACTCCAAAACATCGAGCAACCCACCGCGTGTTATATTCCAGGTTTACCCCCGTGAGATTTCTAGACGACGGACTAGTAATTTTCGCTTGTCAACAGCGAATCAAATCCCACTACGGGATCGCTATTTTACGACTTACCCATAAGCTTTAGCTCCTTTCTTCCTTTCCTCCTTTCCTCCTTCTCTTTCTTGAGCTCTCTCGCCTTATTTTCTGGCTCCTACATCATTTGGCATCCCGTTACTCGCATCACTACTACTGTTACTACCTACTATACGGCCTCATTCTTCAGCAGTTTGATCTCCTCGTGTCGCGTCTTTACTCTTTGCTCTATTCTACTTGTCTCCGTATATATAATCGAGCATCCTGTTCATACCGCGTGTGCCACGTCGACAATCTCGCCCCATGACTCTCTGGAGTCTCTGCTCTGGCTTCCCAAATGGACCCTCTGCATGCACAATTTTCACCGAGACATTATCGTTATTTTATGGCTGACACGAGACACAAGGATCGTTATATATTTCATTAATGCACATGATGTAGGAAGAGATATATATTAGTGGTGCCAAAGTTGCCACTCTTGAAACATTTTTCATTTCATTTAAAACATTAAATACTTAAAGCCCCAGTAGTTATTTTATGGTGGTTTTTTTTTTTTTCTTTATTCCGTGGTCTTAAAACGAGATGTGTAATTTACTCCACGGAACGTATTAAAAATTTAAATTGAGTCTTGGTAGAAAATGTAACACACATCTCATGTTGAGAAAATTTAACCGGAAATATACATATGTATATACATGTACATATGTACTTAAATATATGTATGATAAAAACTCGTCCTGTGTGAATTTTCAGAGTCACTTTGAACTTCTGGACGATTCGCGGTGAGTTTGGGTGCGAACTGCTGCGGAATACCGTCAAGTTGAGAGCGCGAAAAAGTTAAAAAAAATAAAAAAAGTAATATTAAAAGGGGTTGAAGTAAAAAAATAAAGAAATAAAATAAAATAAAACAAAGCAAAAGGAAAAAGTCGATTGTGAGGAAAAAAATAAAAGGACGAAGCAGCAGCAGCGTGTGCCAGAGCGTCGTCGTTCCCGCTGACTCATCGAGCATGCACGGCACGGAAAACCCCGTGCGGTTCCTCTACCGCCGTAGATTTCTCTCTCGTATTCGCCGAGAATAATCGTCGGGAGATCGGTACCACCAGAGGTGTGCACATACACACACGTACATACATTTCCACCTTACCCACATATACATAAACACACACCTTGTCTATTAACAGTACCGCACCATTCGTACTGCACCATTCGTGTCCAGTATACACACAGCATCCATACCTGTATTTATCGACCTGAATTTATATATTATTTTTTTCTCGCTCATCCCCAATCTACACTCCACATCCCTGGGCTTTCTTCTTGTTTTATAAAGAAAAAAAATAATAACGACAAAGACAATGACAAAGGCAAAGACGACGAACAAAGAAAAGAAATGGCGTTACCGTTATTGAAGACTCTCGATTGAATAATCCTCAGCAGTCTGGTCGTGCACAGCCAACTACTACGACACCTTCGACATTTTCATCTCCCGAGCCATTCTCTTTCTTTACTATTTTCTTCTTTGTCTTGCTTCCTTTTTTCTATTTCTCGCTCTCTTGAGATAATTGAAAACAAAAGGACGCGGTGAAGTTGAAGATTTAAAAATAAAATCAAGATTAACTCTCTACACTCGATAAATACCCTCTCCCCTTCTACAAAGTCGAGTTCACTTGCTACAGATAGCTGGGATATCTTTACAAATGACGTAAAAATAAATGAAAAACCGGGCGAAGTAATGCAAAACAACTGAAGCGTAGACGAATTGCAATGTGGGTTCTTATTATATATATATATATACATAAGAAAGTACGATGGGGGTGTAGGCCATAGTCTAGAGTTTAGCAGAAGTCTTTTCGTAATAAGGTATATACATGAAGTGTACTGGTACGTATATATATATAGATGTGCATACCAGTACAGGAGTAGTATTACATAGTGAGGAGAGTAGATATAACGAGGAACGCGGATGTTGTGAAGTAACCAGTTTCTCTTTGAACAGAAGTTTAGTAAAGAGGAAGCTCCTTATAGGCTGCCTTCCTTCGCCTCCTTGTTCGTCGGCCCAAACGGATTCACTGCGCCCAAACTACTTTACTCTATATCTCCTCCCCTTTCTTCTCTTCTCCTTCTTCTTCTTCTTCTTCTTAGTCTCAGTCTTCATCTTCATCTTCGTCTATCTACTCCCAGCACATGGTCTTTATCCTCAGTATCCTGTACGTGCATGTATACGATCGCCAAGTTTACAGTCGGGGAAAAGTTGGATGTGGAACAACCGAGTAGGAGTAATAGTGGTCTTACTAGATAGTGTTTGGTCGTTGACGTCCACCAGCGAGGAAAAAATGGGATGGGAGGGTGAAAAAGGGCTGATAAAAAGGGAAGGAGAGTAGTATATAACATAGAAATACATAGACACGTTGAGTATAAGTAAAGCCAAGTTAACTTTGAATTTGTTTTCGACTACTGCTGTGTACATCCAGCCAGCTCTTATTTGGCGTTTGCCTTTACTTACAGTTTCACTCGGGACTGCAACTTACATAGTGCTTGTACTTATTCCTCGGTTTGTTTATCTTGATCGATCTTTCACGCGAGTCTTGTACTCAACTGAGGCCGAAATAACACTGCCACCGAGTATTACGCTTCAGCATCAACACTGAGCGCTATAGATGTATGTATGTATGTATGTATAAGTATACGAGATGAGTAAGTGAACAAGCGGTGAAGTGAAGGAAGTTTAAAGTAGAAAAAAAAGAACCTGGAGATAACGAGAAAACAGCTCATGGGTAAAAAATAGTTTGAAACTCGTTAACCGACGCATATTTATTTTAAAATTTTTTAGTTTAGTTTCATTTGTTTTGTATAGACGATACGATATAAAAGACACGCGTTTATGCAAATGAACAAAGTGTACAGAAATAAAATGTATTTTGAAGGATGTTGGGTATTGAAAAAGACGAGAAGATTTAAACGGTTGTTTGAATATCATATTTCTTTGCCACCAATACGGTTGTACTTTATATATATATATATATTTTTTTTTAATTTATTTGTGTCGTTCGAACAAAAAAAATTGCTGTACACTTTTCCGTACTCAAATTGCTGCTACTGCATTTTCCCAGAATACGAGAGACACTACTGCTGTGCTCAAGTGTTTCGAAAAGTTTGCGCTAACTCGATACACAACTGTTGACGCTCTGACTGATTTTTTTTTTGCTTTTGAGACCTTTACTCTTGAGATTCTTGGGTTAATAAAAATAAAATAGTTTACAATAATAATAATAATGACAATGACAGTGACAATAACAATAATAATGACGTTGAAATTGAAATAAAATATAATAAAAAATATATAGAATAAATTTATCGCGGATTAAAGTCGACAAGTACGTACTTGTATTGATAATAATCTTGACTGTGTGCTAGGTGGAAAAAGCTACAATTTTCAAAAAGTTGAAATTTACAATGAGTCAAAGCTGCATTTTTATCGAGTGGATAGACAGCAAATGGGTGTTTATATGTGTATTGCAACCAATGATGTTCCACCTACTGTCAGCAAACGTGTCGCTCTCGAAGTAAATTGTGAGTTGATTTTTATTTCCAATTATTTTTATTTTTCCAATCCTCTCTATTTATATTTGCACAAGTTTATAGTGACTATTTTTTTATCTCCAAGTATCATTTAGTTTTTTCTTCTGAAATTTTTATTTTTATTAACGTAATATTTTATTCAAAAATAATTAATATAAAATACCTTTTTAAAAATAAAATTATATTATTTTTACTTTGACCTTTCCAAAAAATAACGTTACTTAATTATAAGTAAAATTATTTAATATATTAACTGACGTTACTAAATCATCATATTTTAAAGCTTTAATCTTTATCGAAATACTGTCTCTAAATGTCAGTTAATTTTGATAATATCAAAAAAATAATTATACCTAATTCTACTTAATTTAAATGAGAGATGACTGAATGGGTGCACACTAATAAATTTAGAAAAATTAAATTTAAATAACTTTTAGCGTTTGATTGACTTGATGTAACGATGATGTCAATAGCAGTCAAATAAATATTTGATGATATGAATTTCATGTACTGATTTATTATTATCACTACTATTATACTTTTGGAAAGGTTAATTTAAACGCCCGAGTCGTTGTTCTTCAATTATATTCTATCTATTTCTCATCTCGGGTGGGGATTCTGTTATACAGTTGCACCGACGGTGCAAGTTCGGAGCCAGCTGTTGGGAGCACCATTGGGTACTCGAGTGCAATTGGACTGCTCTATCGAGGCACATCCTAATACGATAAACTTTTGGGAGAGAAACCGAACGGAAATGCTGGTCGACGGGTGAGATGCGCAGCTTTCTGTGTTAACTTTAGATTTATTTATTTGTCTTTAAAACTCTTTAATTATTTGTCTTGATATATAACTGCTTGTTCAAATATTTTTTGAGCTTCGAGTATTTCATTCTATTTATTTATCGTTTATCAAAATTAACTTGATTTTATCATAGAATACTCGTTTTAATTTCAACACTTTCTGCTGCACTTAAATTCGAGATGTAAAGAAAAATGTAACATTTTTTTTTTTGTTAAAAAGGTATTGGATACTTTAAAGTAGTACCCATATGTGTATAAATCTTTTATAAAAGTAGGTCTATTCAAAAGTTATGTGTGTTAAACTGTTGAAGTTAAAACTTGTTCAAAAATGTGATATGTACTTACGACAAGAAGCTGTTAGTATTCCTATCCGCACTTTCTTACTTTATTTCATTTTTGTTTTTATGATAAAAAGAAAAAAAAATTTCGTAGACTAGATTTACAAAAAAAAAGTTTTAGCTATTAATTTTTTTTTTTAACTGAGTACTTTCTTACACTGTAAAAAGTCGGGAGTGATTACAGATTTTATTTAAAACCGAATTCTCTCCGTCACTCGGGGTTTCGAAGATTTTTCAAAAAATCATTCCGCGTATGGAGTAAATAGGGAGTGTCTTTTCAGCGGAGAGATTTCGGAGTAGTCTGAATTTTATTTAAATTCGCATTCACTCCGATCCGTAGTTTTAATATTAAAATAAACTTCCCTTAGAGTAAATTTCACGCCGAGGGGATTAAATAAATAGTCATCCGCTGCGCATTTATTCCGTATTTAATCTGCATTCACTACAAATTTTTCACAGTGTATAATATTGTCAGTAAATATGGGGAAAAAATCAGACAAATTTTTTTTTTAATTGTTTAAATAATTGCTAAATTATAAAGAAATAAATTATTTCCATTTGTCAGAGTTCACAAATTTTTCCCGAAATTCTGATTAAAAAGAAATAAAAATAAAAAATTTGTGCAGTGACAATTAAAATTTTTTTTATTTACTTCAAACATAAACGTAAATTAAAGGATTTACGTAATCAGGATAAAAAAGTTGAATTTTTTTCTTAGCCTCCTCATTTTCCCGGGTTCTCCCTTATTACTGGCTTTCAGATTTGACTTACTGATTTTTCAAACATAATTTAACTGGATATATTTGTAAGCCCAGTTAGTAAAAAATCAATAGAGATTCTTTCTCTTAAATCTGTTGAATGTCACCGAAAATATTAACGGCATAATAAATTAAAATAAATCTAAATTAAATAACTAACGAAATAATTGATTTTAAATAGGCCAAAGTACGAAATCCATGAAGAACGTTCTGGCTACCAAGTAGTAATAGCACTTGTGATAAAAAAATTTACCGAGCAAGATGTGGGTACTTACGTCTGCATTGCCTCGAACATTTTAGGAAAAGCCGAGGGTACTTCAAGACTCTACAGTAAGTATTATTAATAACCCACCAGTAAGCATCCAACCGTCCAACCAACGTACCAACAAACTTACCAACTAACTAACTAAACCTCCTCATATACACATACTTAATTCCACTTACTCATTTAACACCTGAATAAAATAAATCCATTCACAAAATAATATGTTTCAGAAATAAATCTCACCGACGACGTGTCAATTATCGGCGGTAAGTACTCAAAAAATAAATGGATATTTTATCTCCCCTTTCCATCCTCTATTTGAATAAAAGCAAGCAAGCAAACAAACAAACAAGTAAATAAATAAACCTCTTTGAAATGATCGTATCAGAGTATAAAAAAATGTAACGATAAAAAGAACAGTAGAGTGAAAGTAAAAAAAGAAATATTTTTGTTTACAATATTGTTGTTGTATCAGGATTGGCAGAGGCAGCTCGTGGCTCGAGATCATCATCGAACACACGGCCAAGCAGCCTGTTCTTTATATCACTCGGAGCGATATCACTATTCTCCCATGGCCTCTGTTCGCTGCGGTGAACAGAGTACAGTAGCAGTCGACCTTTATTATCCTGATGAAAGTGTGTGTACGGCTGGGGTGCATATCGCGCTAAAACAACGGCCGACTGATCAACCACCGAGTGAGCGAGCGAGGGAATAACCAACCAACGAGTAAGTCAGCAAGCTCCAAGCTACACTGACTCTACATCAAGAGTATGCACCACAAACCAGCTACTCATCTACTCATCTACTCATCCACCGCAGATAGTAGCTGCTCCCATACATATATGCAGCATCCACTGTAGAGAAAACAAAACAGTTGTGTGCCAAAGATCGATCGGAGCCTCATCATAATCATCGAGGCTCCTCTCTCGTGCACCACCACCAGCACCACCAGCATCCCTTTCAATCAATCGGCATTATATGTATCTCGCCTGTGCTTCGCGCCTTTTTTCTCATCTCATCTATGCCTCTCTTTACGTTACCTATCATCATTAGACACACAGACTCACGCACGTGTTAACACACGCGAATCTATTTATAAATCTCCCATTGATTGCCGTCACACTTTATCAACAAAGATTTTTAAAAAAACTTTATCGACATCAGCATGTGCCAAAGAATAAATAAATAATAAAATAATAATAATAATAATAATAATAATTGAAAGACAGAGGATAGAAATTATTTCATATCACGAGACGTATCTTTTTAAAAACATATCGATTGTCTTACAAAGTGAGTAAATAAATAAAATTATATTATGTTAAATAAATGGTATAATGGATCCTCTTTAACAATCGGTTTATACGGGAGTACATAATAAATATTAAATGATAAAAGTGGTGGTCGGTTTGCTCAGAACTTACGATCCCAGAGGATTGCATTTGTTAGAATAATTTTACGTGCGATTTAACGTTAATACCAAAGCCGCGGAAGTTTATTTGTAGCCGCAATATAAGCTATCGCAATGTAAAAGCGACACATTTTATTAATGTACGGTAGAGTTGGAGAGGACAATATGTATATGTTGCTGTGTAATTTAATTGTATGGATCTGTATTTATGTATGTAAAAATTTTGTATGTTTGTGTTGTATAAGTGTGTGTATATATATACATATATAATATATAAAATTATTTTACGTTGTATGCATAATGGTATTGTTTGTATATTTATTGAGCAGAAAACTCCATTACAACGTTATGTTATTTTTCTGTGTTGTATGCTCGAGTATAGTCAACTGATGAACTTTCATATGCATATATATATATATCAACATATATATATATTGATGTTCCGTTTAAACATTGAGATATCAGCTCTCTATTTTATTTTCGCTTGCCCAGTGTTCGGCATACGACGCACTCGACTGATACTATCAAACTGAATAAAAAAACTAAAATAAATATATAATATACAATAAAGTGAAATAAAATGAAATAATAATAATAATAAATGAATAATATAATAGAATATGGCTCTGCCTTTGTAAGTGATGCTTCTTTTTGAAATAAAAAATAATAAATTAATTAAATTTAATTTATCGAATAATTTTAATTTTAATAATAATGATAATAATAATATAAGTATATTTATTAATGTATGTAAAAGAATAAAATAATAAATATAAAAACTAACGAGAGGATAGGTATAATAATTAGAATTAAAATTGATGGTAAAAAAAATTAAGAATTTTGAAATAAAAATAAAATAACGAGAGTATGTTTATATATGTGTATATATATCAGGGTGGGCCAAAAAAAAAAAATAATTTCTTTTTAGTTCCCGTCTATTGTTAATATTAAAAGGTGGGTTTTTGTGATTTTTCATTTTCCATTTAAATAACGCGGGAAAAAAAAATTTGATTTTTGAATTTTATAGCTCGGCAATGGCTCATTGTACAGGTAAGCTCAGGATATATTTTTGTAGAGAATTAAACGCTCTACAAAAAAAGTCTCTCATAATTTTTTGATAAATCCATCTATTCAAAAGTCATCGGAGCGCGAAGTTAACTTATAGTAAATTTTGAGATTTTTTTACTTTCCTGGCTAAACTATCAGACTTATCACAAAATGTCATATAAACTTTTTTGTAGACAATTTTATTTTTTACAAATTATTTGCAGTAAAATTTTTCCAAATTCCGCATGGTTTTCTAGTTATTTTCATTTTAATGTCAAGCTCTTGAAATCGAGCAGAACTACTTTTTTAAGAGCTTGAAATTAAAATTGTGTTTTTTTTATCCACCCTAATATATATACATAGTATGTATATGCATTTGTCGCTTCTTTGGCTTTATTACGTACGTACCATAAGGTACATCTTTTCTTATCCATCGTTGTAATTTAGGTAAAAAATATAAAATAAGTAAGAGAAAATAATAATAATAGTATTTAATTAAAAAATAATAAAAAGGGAGAGAATGATAATTGAAAAAATAAAAACAAAATAAATCTACTTTTTCCACTGAAAATTTGTGCAACGTTAATTGCGGGTAAACGTAGAATGAGAGGAAAATGTGCCGGAGGAGCAAGAGAATAATAAAAAAATTATAAGTAAGAAATAATAATAATAATAATAATAATAATAATAAATATGATTATAAAGGAAAAAAAAAAATTTTGTTTCTACGGAGTGGAAATTTTGGGCGGCGAATATTTTATTGGTTATTTTCTTCAATATAAATAATTAAAATGGACGTCTATCGTTTGAGAAAATTTTCAAGTTTATTAATTGCTGTTATTGTTAATTATAAATTTGTTATTTTGTAATTTTAAAATATTCAATTATTTATTGGTTTGCGACAATATAACGAACAAAAATAATAATAATAATAATATTTAAATAATAAACAAGACAATGAATTTATTTAAAAAATTCCCACCCTTTTTTTATTTTTACGCAAACATATTTAATTAACTTGTTAAATAATTATTTGTTCAGTCTACATTTTAAAGGTAAGCAAATATTACTCTATACTAGAAAGAAAAACAAATCTTATAAAAATGAAAAATATACTCCAAGTTGTAATTTAATTTCCGTTTCGAGTCATACTATTTATTTTTAATTAAACCCGCGTTTAATTAATTCATTAATATCTATTTAGTTTCGTAATTGCGCAAATAACGTTTTGAAAAAACAGTGGAAAAATTAATTAAGAAAGTATTTTAAAATTAATGATAAGAATTCGGAAATTTAAATAATTTTAAATCCGAGTCCTGCGGACCTGCAGCTCTGACTTCGGATCCTTTTGAATAAAAAGGATCTCGAGGGTTTTTGTTGTTTGCTCAGTTGGTAAAACAGATTGAGATCTCGTAGATCGCGAATTGGGAACCACTAGAGACATCTAGTTGTGGGTGAAAACTATTACGTAGAAACAAGAATTTTCTGCAGATGTCAATGAAAAAACGGAGTCATGAACAGCTGTACAAATTCTACACACATATATATATATATAATATTTGTAGTGAATCTGTCTGTCGTTCAGAAAACATAATAAACTTTTGCTGTTACAAACTCTAGTCTTTTATTACTCTACGTTATTAATAAACTTAGTTATTAAAATTTTTTTCTCATGCTGTTACTACTGTCATTATATTGTAATAATAATAATAAAAGTAATTATTATTAGTTTTCACGTGATTCGCAAACGAAAATAAATGTCATCGTCAGTGCCAGTGTTAAATTTTATCAAACAAAGTGAATAAATAAATAAACATTTTAAAAAATTAATCAACTTATCTGACCTAAAATTATTTAAATATTTGAATTATGGAGTACGTCATGTTATTAAAAATATATAAAAAAAATACTGTAGATAGTAATAATAATAATAATAATAATAATAATAGTAAATAATTGCTTTATCAATGACGTCTTTATTATATTTAATATAATAATTATTTATTAACCGATTAATTAAAATGGAGCAAAACTCTGGACCGAATCAGAGCCAATCTACTAATAATTGCAATAATGATTCTGACAATGTTGGAAGGTACGAGTATAAATAAATACTTTAATAAATAATTAATTATTTTATTGAATCAAAATGTAGATACTTTATTAATTAAATCATTGTTTAATTAATTGAAATTTTAATGCGATAAATATTTCATATTTTATATATTGGAGTAGAAGTTTTTTATGTCATTTTATTAATTATTTAATCGCTAGTGTATTGGGTTAGTTAATATTTGAAAGATACTACTTCTGAATGTTATTATTAATAATTAATTGCTAATAAAAAAAAAAAATTAATTATAAATGTAAATTTAAAAAATAACCCATTGATAAATTTATAAAGAGTTCATTGAGATGCAATTAATCGATAAAGTAAATTTATTTAACAAAAATTAAGAACCGAAGATAAAATAAATAATTAAAAATATATTTAAAAAGCAATTAAATTAATCTCGTTGATAATAATTATCAGTTAATTAATACGTATGTACACAAAAATAAAAATCTGCAATAACAATTTTTAAATTAATTAAATATTTTTTTTTCCTTTATGTAAGCATTTAATATTAATTAAAAATTAATTAATTAATTGCAGTTGCCTGTTACTACGATATGCGAGCCAAAATTCACTCGACGAAAGTTCACAAAAGCATATTCCTAGGGAAAGTGGTAAAGATAAACCGCCTTATCGTAATCATCATCATACAAACCGAGCTTTTGACGTGATAAACGCTATGAGAAAGTAAACAAAATTTTACTTACATTATTATTACCATTATCTTTATTATAACTGTTATCTATATTATCAGTAATACATAATTCATAACAAGTTAATTAAAAAAAAAAAAAAAAAAAACAGATTTTATTTGTCGATCGTATCATCGAAAATTACCTATTACTTATTTATTTAAAAATCCAATACGGTGTTGTGTTTTATCTACCTGCGATTAAATACTTTTTACAATCAGTTATTGATTAATCAGCATTTAAAATGAAACTTATTGTCATTATATTATTCAACAGACAAAACCTTCTGTGCGATGTGATACTGGAAGCTGATGGTGGTAACGACGTACCTGCTCACAAAATGGTACTGGCGGCATGCAGCCCCTACTTTTACGCCATGTTCACCAGCTTTGAGGAACGCGACCAGCGGCGTATTAAATTGCAAGGAGTTGATCACGCAGCGCTGGAATTACTTGTTGATTATGTCTATTCGGCTGAGGTCCATGTTACTGAAGAAAATGTCCAAGTTTTATTGCCGGCAGCTAATCTACTCCAGCTGACTGATGTACGGGATGCATGTTGCGACTTTTTACAAGCGCAATTACATCCATCCAACTGCTTAGGAATTCGCGCATTTGCTGATCTTCATGGCTGCTTAGAACTGTTGGTGCACGCTGACAGTTATATTGAACAACACTTCTCGTAAGAATTTATTTTATTTATCTAATGGATTAAAATTTATTTTTTATTCATTCTTGCGTTCTTTAAGATTCGTTTTCAAGTCCAAAAGACGTTTTTTTTTTATGATCGGTCATTAGAAACCATTCCAATGAAATTTTCTGTATCATAAATTACTACACTGTAAAAAATCGGGAGTGAATCCGGAGTGAATTCGGAGTGAAATTAAATCCGAATTCACTCCGCATTCACTCCAACACTCGGAGTTTCGGAGTTTTAAAAAAAATCACTCCGCATGCGGAGTGAATGGGGAGTTTTTTTTCGGCGGAGTGATTGCGGAGTGACGCGGATTTTATTCCACTCCCAATTCACTCCGGGCCGGAGTTTTAATACTTAAATTCGTTTATTTCAATTTATATTAATCTGTTAAACAGTGTGTGTGTTCGAGCGTGCAAATGTGTGCGTGTGTGCGAATGTGTGCGTGCGGGAGTTGTGAGCGTGCGCAAATATGTGCGTGTGTGCCAATGTGTGCGAGTGTGCCAATGTGTGCGAGTGTGCAAATGTGTGCGTGTGTACAAATGTGTACGTGTGTGCACATGTGTGAATGTGTGCAAATGTGTGCGTGTGTACAAATGTGTGTGTGTGCACATGTGCGAATGTGTGCGTATGTGTGCAAATGTGTGCGTGTGTGCCAATGTGTGCGTGTGTACAAATGTGTGCGTGTGTGCGAATGTGTGCGTGCGTGTATGTGCGAGTACTTGATTGTGTGTGCGTGTGTGTGTTCGAATATGTGTGTGGGTGTGTACGTGCCTATTAGCTGATCAGTAATTTTATACACGAGTTTTTACTTCGATTATTTTAAGTGGAATTATATTTTATTAATTATATTCTTAAAACTCCCCTCCGGAGTGAATTTCACTCCGGAGGAATTAAATTAATTAAAAATTATGTACTCCGCAAAAACTCCCCTGTGGAGTGAATTTCACTCCGAGCGGAGTGAATAATTAAAAATTCATTCACTCCGCATTCACTCCGGATTTAATCCGCATTCACTCCGCGAATTTTTTACAGTGTATTAGTTTAATTGATACTTATATTTATGTTTTTGTTTTTAGGGAAGTTGTTGAAGGTGAAGAATTTTCAACGCTGGCACCTCAACAAGTTGCTAAACTAATTTGCAGCGATCGACTTTCTGTACCGTCAGAAGAAAAAGTATTTGAGTGCGTAATATCTTGGGTTCATTCTGATTTAGAGAAACGTCAAAACTACCTTGCGCAGTTGATGGAACATGTGCGTTTGCCTCTTCTATCTCAAGATTACCTGGTTCAGCGAGTCGAAGAAGAGCCCCTTTTGAAAGCAAATCTTCAGTGTAAAGATTTTTTAATAGAGGCATTAAAGTATCACTTACTTAAGGGCGAGCAAAAGTCGTTATTTAAGACGCCACGGACGAAACCGCGGCAGCCGCGTGGTCTGCCAAAAGTACTGTTAGTAGTGGGTGGACAAGCACCCAAAGCGATACGGAGTGTAGAGTGTTACGACTTTAAGGAAGAAAAGTGGTATCAGGTAGCGGAGTTACCTACACGACGATGTCGGGCTGGGATGTCAGTTCTAAATGGACGAGTGTACGCCGTAGGAGGGTTTAATGGCTCTCTCAGAGTACGCACAGTGGACGTTTACGATGGGACAGCAGATCAGTGGTCAGCATGTGCCGGAATGGAAGCACGTCGTTCAACTCTGGGCGTTGCAGTCCTCGGTAATTGCATCTATGCCGTAGGTGGTTTTGATGGCACAACTGGATTAAATTCAGCCGAAGTTTACGACCCACGTACCCACGAGTGGCGCATAATATCGTCAATGGGCACCCGACGTAGCAGTGTCGGTGTGGGAGTCGTTAAAAATTTACTGTACGCCGTCGGGGGTTACGACGGCGTCTCTCGACAATGTTTGTCGAGTGTAGAATGTTATAATCCGGAAAAAGATAAATGGAAACCAGTTGCTGAGATGTCTGCGCGTCGCAGTGGTGCAGGCGTTGGAGTCTTGGATGGTATTCTGTATGCAGTCGGTGGCCATGATGGTCCACTAGTCCGCAAAAGCGTCGAAGCCTACAATCCGGAGACGAATCAATGGACGGCAATTGCTGACATGGCTCTGTGTCGACGCAACGCGGGCGTCGTTACTCTAAATGGTCTACTGTATGTCGTAGGTGGTGATGACGGGACGTCTAATTTAGCTTCAGTTGAAGTCTACTGTCCACGGACAAACACCTGGACTACTCTGCCAAGTTGCATGAATATCGGACGCAGTTATGCGGGAGTTGCTATTATTGATAAGCCACAAATACTGGCGACGACATTGTGAGGTTTACAAACCGCTGGGCATGCGAAAGATCAACAGAACGTTAACAGCAGTGCGTCTTTGGACGCTGAATCGTCAGTTGAAGCCGCGCCCAGCGGTCCTAATGCTCCAGCTCAAGGCCAAGTTGCTGCTGATCAAGTGGCTCGTTATCGAGCGGGCCACGATTGCGAAGGCTCGAGGTGTGTTTGCCAGCGTTACGAGAACGGAGAACTTGCGGTCGTCGCTATGGGACGAATGAATCGTAATCCAAACAATAATAATAACAACAATCAAGAACAACGAGATGATTATCAAAATTTACGTATTTATCAGTATCCAAATAATCGCGTATATCAAAACAGGCCAGCTAATTTGAATCCGCATTATCAAAATCCCATCGACTTGGTAAGAATACACGAACGTAATCACGGATCTCAGGAAAATATTTATGAACGATTAGACAATGATGAGGACGATGACCATAATAATGACAATAATGAAGCGGACCCTAATGAAAGAGAGGCAGTTGTTGTGAGAAATGAACCAAATGATCAGAATGAACGTGATCATATGTACGAACGCATCGATAATCGTCCCTGGTATCGCGGAGGTGGTTGCGGGAACAACCATCACCATCGTGCGCCAAATAATTTTCCGGCATCATCAGTGTTTTGGAATGCGATTGAGAGAAACGCTAATCGTTATGACCCACGTGATATTTATTCTTCTAACAACGCATACTTAAACCGTCTAAGTTTGTCGCGCAACTGTTTCTCGACAGACAACGTAGCAATGGCGGCCAACGGCGGCCGTTATGTTTATCATCTAGGTCACAACTGTATGTGTCAATTTTGCACGAGGCTGCCATTTATACGCTATCACATGTGTCAGCAGTGCAGCAGTAGTTTTCATGACAGACTGAGATGTTACGATGAATCGGGAAATCCCGCGGGAGCTTCTGGCACCTCGAGAAACTACATCTATCAAGTATCAAGAAGCTGTCGCTGTGCTTACTGTCGCGGTGGGGATTATTCGTACTCAAGATTTCCCATCAGTGCAGCTAGTCGTCTCGTTGATTCACTGAGACGTGATTGTCATCATTGTGGCAGAAATCCAGCGCAGTGTAATTGCCGAAATAGATTATTAACAACAGCAGCAGCTAGTTCGAATTCGGCTATTTATATTGGTAGGATTGATAGAATTGGATTTGTACAGACAGTTAATAACCCGTTGTATGCCAATCCAATGATTTATGTCGGGAGGATTGATAGATCATTAGCTAATCAAGATACAGGTAATGAAGATCCGTCGACTTCGGCTTCTGCTGGTACTGCTGCTGCCGGGGGTGCAGCGGCAAGTGGAAGTGGAAGTGGAGCTGAAGGTAATGATAGAAACTTAAATCAACCTGGACCATCAAACCAAGCTAATGACAATGGAGATAATGCTGCTAATAGACAACATACATGTGATGATTCTTGTATTCGGAATAATTCAAATAATGCTTCGGGTATTTGTCAATTTACTAACAGAAATGAAAGATCCAATACCGAGTGCAACAGCGGCAGAGTTTCTTATCATTGGTGGTTTGTCAACAGGTGGTTGCCACCTTGGGGCTCGCAAAATGATAGAAACTCGGATACTGGCTCTACTTCCAATGGTAATTCCGGAACTAGTACTGCAGGTACTAATGCCGGTCCAAGTACCAGTGCCGGTGGCTCTGGAGGAACTAGTAGTGCTAGTGCAAGTGCTAGTACCAGTAGTGCCAGCGCTTCCCGAGCTGAGGAACCAAGAGATCCCCGGGGTAGTGACAGTGATGAACCTTAAATTGAAATCTATTCAATGCGGTCTGTCGTAAAAAAAGTTTAATATCGAACTGGGGAAGTAAAATTAAATTTTTTAAAGCAGCTACGGATAAATCATTCCAGTTATTTTTTTGTATGATATTTTAAGCGGTTGAGGATTATGGAAAGGAATGAAAAGGGCAAAAGGAACAAGAAGAAACAAGTTTTTCTTCAATCGGATAATCATTATTGAAATCTACGAAATCAATTTTCGGAGACAGCTTTCGGGAATAGGAGCCTTGTGTTAAGATACGAATTAAGAAATAAAAAATATTTTAATAATAACACATTATTCATTATTTTTTTAAAAAATAAAATTTTAAATATTACTATTTAAAATAATTATTATTTCTCGCTTGATTACTTTATCAGTGATGTGAATTATTGATTTAATTTTAAATAAAAAATTAAATAAAATTTAATTATTTATTAACGCACTACTATAAATTTAAATAAATAATTAAAGATGAAAATTTATAATTGTTTATTTATAAAATTTTATAGCTTTTATTCAAAACTACTGTGTAATTTAAATTTCCGTTCTGAACGAATTCAGCCGCAGGTTCGCTAATTTTGTAATTAATTAGTCCATAATTAATTAGCTAGTTAATTAATAGTGTTACACTTTATGTGATTCGGATAAGTTTTTAAAAATGACACTACTGTAAAAAATATGCGGAGTGAATGCGAATTAAATCCGGATTAGAAATAAAATCCAGACCACTCTTCTGAAAAAATAAACTCCATATTTACTCCGTATGCGGAGTGATTTCTTAAAATACTCAGTGACTCCAAGTAACTTCGGATTTAAATAAAATTTATAATCACTCCTGATTTTTTACAGTGAATTGTCTATCAAAAGCAATTTATTTTAAATTTAAATTAATTAAAGACTGTCTAAAGTATAATTAGGATATCAACAGATTAATATTCAGTTAAGATAACAAATGATATCAATTATCATTAATAGTTATAATAAAAAGTAGCATTTGTACATATAGATAATGAATTTAATTAGAATAATTAATATCAATTGACAATATCGTTGGTAGTTATGATAATAACTATAAGCCAATTAAATAATTTTCATTGGATCCATTATGATCAGTATTAGATTTTAATTAATTTACAAAAATTAAATGTCTTAATTAGTTAATTAAATAATTATAAGTGGCTGTGTATGAATATGTATACTTTTTTTTCTATAAATGTTGCGTAAAATAAAATTGTGTAGGTGTGGAAAAAATTGATGAATAAAGTAATGAAATTAAAATTTATGGAAATTATTTAATATACTGGGATAGAACATATATACCGAATTTATCATTATGAAGTTATGTATGCATAAATATGTGATTCGGTAATTAAGTAATTGAATAGTATAATTGAACTGAGATACTGGAGTGGATCGTTTTAAAGTTTAATTATTCACGTATGTACGCTTGCTTTTGACGTGCGAAATTAGTTTACTTATCAAGTTCATTAAATCTATCACGGTCTTAAATAATAAAGGCTATTTATGGCATGCTAATTACTAATAATTTAGTTTACTGTTTTTCGATTTAATAATTAAAGATTATTATAAATTCATAGCATAATAATTCACAAAGGCGACTAATAAGAAGATATCTATTAAATTATTAATTAAAATTTTATTTATTTGTTTTTTAGGTAGATTTCTTAAGAAATCGGCCTATTGCAATGGGTCTCATGATCGAATTATCACAGAATTTTGTCACCGTATGTCTTATTTTACCTCGCAGAGTCAAAAAATACCATCCGCTCAAAAATTTATATATATATATATATATGTGTGTAAATGTATACAATATAACGTGCCTTGTCATCACGAGAACGCCCGCAATTCTTAACGGATCTTAATGAAATTTTATACACTTATTTATTGGACGATTACCTTGATCAAGTTCGAAGATGAGCCCAATCGGTCAATTAGTTTGGAAGTTGTGGGTGTTTGAAATTTTTTTTGATTTTCATAAAAATGAATTTTCTGGCTTCATCTTAAAATAACTTTTGAACCGAAAATAATAACTCAATTCTGTAAAAAGTATCTCAAAATTCAAACGATTAGCTTTTCTTTTCGCTGTAATACTTAATTTTTTGAAACATCTTTTCTAACAATTTGATGATATTGAAAATTTCACAAAAAATAAAAAAAGCTCATTTTTGCTTATTTTTGTCGTCTAATAATTTCTAAATAATAAGGGATAACCCATTTCCTTAAAATTCATGTTTAAGCTTACAAAAAAAGTATTAATTACTCTATTGTAGCTTTATTGTATTTACATATATAAGAAATCTACCTTTCCATTCCGGGTAAGGCCGGATGGTTCTTTTTTAACTTCCCGCTAAGAAAATTGAAAATTTTAAAAACAAAGGAAGTTATTTGTTTCGGTTCGATTATCGAAAATCGAGTTTTTATCAGATCTCGACGTTGAGGTCCTAGGAAACTTTTCTGGCTATTTTTTTAAGACGTTCGCCCGCGTGTTATCTATGTATGTATGTAAGCTTTTTTTGTCTGACGATATCTTTGTCAGAAGACTTGCCTGATACCCCTGAGGCCTTCAAGCATCCCACGGACACCTTAATTTTGATCAGGATCCCCGTCTAACAAATTCTATAGAACTTCTACAGATAATCTAGACTCAGCTCTCTGAGTTCGAAAACAGCGGGAAGTTTTAGGGTTTTCCCCCAGGGTCAACCGTTTTTCAAATTTTTTTTTTTTTATTGGCATGATTAAATTACTTATTTTTTTAATTACCATCGTAAAAAAATTATTCGATGTTAGAAGTAAATATCTGAGATGAATATTCAGCGGAATTTAATTGTGAGTAATTAAAAAAAAAATTAATTATTTACTTGTGTAAGATAAATTCATAATTACAGAAATTTACCTACAAATCAAAGGGAAAATGATTATTTTTAATACATTTTATTAAAAGTGTTGAAAATAAATTTCCGAGAAAAATTTCGAAAAATATAATTTTTCAATAATAATTTCCGGCCACCTCTATACATAAAAAATCAAATTGATAATTAATCTTATGATTATTACGTAATATTGATTTTTTATTTCACCAACAAAAAAAAATAATAAATCATTACGATATTTTTCTATCGACGAATGTCGTTTCTTGCATCAATCATCCGTATATATTATTGCTTGAATAGTTCACAATAATGAGTATTTGTATATAAAAAATTTAATATCGCTTGAAATAAAAATTAATAACATATAAAATATAAAATTTAAATATCAGCAATAGTTTGAATCTTAAATTTCATTCCACTTCTCTTGTCACATATTACACTTTCACCAGATATAAATCAACGTAATAGTTCGAACGTACATTTACATCTAGCTTTATCTGAACCTTTTGCCTATCCACACTTATAAGTATCGTGTGTGTATATTCTCTCACATACAAATATGTCTATATATGTATAGATCAATTCAAACATCGCAAGAATGTGTCTACACAAATCCGTCATTTACATATTATTCTAATGCCTAAAAACCGTTGACTACTTATGTAATATAGACAAATTATATATATATATATATATATATATATATATATATATATATATATATATATATATATATATATATATATATATATATATGCCTGAGATTCATCCATATGTATTATGTACAATATAACACCCTCTACCATTAGAGAATCCTCATATGACATTAGGCAACGTTTAATTTCTATTCACCTTCAGTTTTATTACTTTTTTCTCACTTTCAATTCTATTATCCTCAGAACAAATAAAACATAAATTAAATTTCTCAATAAATGTAAGCTTGAAATAATAAAAATTCAATGGATAGTTAAAATATTTCAAACATACCTGTAAAAAATTTCGAATCCGCGGGTTGTGTCAATGATTTGGTGTTAAAATTTTCAACACTGCCGGTGTGAAGGTTATACGGCGGACAGTGTTAAATTTTTGACCTATGTAACACCATCAATGGTGTAAATTTAAAAGTTATTTAAAGTTTTCGATTCATTCGACTCTACGCTGTAAAAAATTTTGGTGTAAAAATGGCCCCCGAGAACTTTGCACCGCCGAGTAGTGTAAAATAACGGCGTAAAAAATCCTTGATGTAAATTGCCCGTGTAATTTTAACACGGTGTAATCTACTTTTTTACACCATTCCGTGTTACTCATTACAATTTCGATTAATGAGCAACAAATAATCATCGAAAATTTTTAACTACTTAATCAATAACTATATTCATTTTTGTACATTTACACGGTTGACGGTGTACAAATTTTAAATTTGCACCGCTTTAATTTAACACGATATTTGGTGTAATTTTCACACCGTCATTTACATGACACCGATTCCAAAAATTTTTTACTTTCTAAGTTTTTTTTTAATTTTTACTTCAAAATAATCCACATTCATAATAATATCGATATGTTACAGCTGTACCCTTTATATTATTTGATAATTTTTAACTACAGATTATATTATCCGAAATTATTAGGGTTAATAACACCGAACGTTGTTAAAGAAAACACTCATTTTATGTTAAAAGTACACCGCTTGAAATTTCACACCGAGCAGACGGTGTTTAGTCCTCGGTGACCATTTTCACATAAAAAATTGTCGACAGTGCACTCGCGATATAAATTTTATAAAAGTGCAATAAATGTATTACTTTTCTTTATTTATAATTCCAATATAAATTTTAAGATGTTGAAGAATGCCTTAAACGCTTAACCAGTGAATCACTGGTATATGTCAGAGAATTAGACACGTGTGACGTTAAGAAATTATGAAATCTCTAGAAACTCGTTTGGTCTACAAGTGATATAAAGAGAGCAATTATTTATTTGCAAAAAATGTATCAAGAATGGAACCTTGTCTTATTAAATAAATATCACGAGTTAATAAGACTATTGTGTTATATTGGTGTATTGTACTGAACAAGTGGTATATAACAAGTTACGGTTGAATTATTATCAGCCGGGGTTGCTATATTAATTGACATAAAGACAGTACATAAAACCTGTAATAAGAATTAATTAATTTCCAATCCTCAGGTATATGCCATGTCTCCGATCTTGTTTATCTCGAGCATATAATAGTTTTATTTTTATCTTGTTTTAAATAATAAACTCCACCCGCTGATCGACAATCGATTGTGAGCCCCCGACAGTCTTATCTCGAGCCACTCTCCACTCTCCACACCCTACACTCAGCACTCAACACTCCGTATTCCATACTCTTTACAAACATAATATAACATTCAACCGGATCTACTTTCATTTCTTTTATTTTCTTTTAGAAATAAAAAGCTTTCATGTCGAGGACACGCACGCACGTTTTGCGACTATGTTCGGCACGTTTTTTTTTTTTTTATAATTTTTTCATTTACTTCTGACAAACCCAAAGGAATTAGGTAAGTGATTAAAGGTGAGTGAAGTGAATTAGTCTTGCTATTATTATTTCAAAAGTACATTTTTTATACTTGTCGCTATTATTAATTTATATTATAGCCTTTATTTTTATTCACCATGTCAATGATTGATTTTTATATTTATTTATCATAATCGATATACATCTATAATGATCAGTTTATAAAACCATTAATTTATTTAAATTTTTTAAATTATTATTATTAAATAAAAATAATAATTTATCATTTTATTAATAAAAAAAAAAAAAAAATTGGCATCCGATACTTGAAACCACGTATGAATCTTGTCGTTCTTATACATTTCCTTTTGTTAAATTTATGTCATATTTATCATGACTAACCACATACATAAAAAAAATTATAACGGAAATCCTTTTACATAAATCATTCGATTTATTTTTCTAATAAATGACAAATATTTATTTATGTACTTTTTTTTTATATATTTAATGAAATTTCATAATCGAAACGAGATTCTCAAATACTAATGAAGCTGCATACCTTCGATATGGCAAAAAATTTTAATTAATATCGAGTAAATACAGTAGCGCAATGCAATTAAATTTGAACAAACGAAAGAGGAGATTCTGTAGGCACTGGGCTGTTAAGTAGGGATTGGTAAGCTGGAGGGGCCGAGAGTGAGAAGTTTTAACTAAAGGTGAGATAAATATATGTATTTGTATATAAATATATCAGTATATGTGAGCATTATGTCGAGAGACAGGAAGAGGATAGATATATAAATATATATGTAGTGATGTGTTCTGTAAAGCCAGGAGCCTGGAAAGTATCTACACTAAAGTTAACTCGTCTTTACGATCAAACGACTCTCTGGAGACACGTCTCTGGGTCTCTCTTATCCCCGTTCGCCGTGGCTGAACTTCCTTCAGTTGTCGTTCGCCATTCGAGCGTTACGGGTTATCAGTTTTGCGGCTCACTTGGCTTATACACGCGATCCAATCACCGTGTCAATCAAATCCCGAGTACCCATTACATCACTGAACAACTTGGCATCTAACAAACATCAGCTGCCACCTAAAACCATCAGCCGGCTTGCAGACATCAAACGATTAAAGATCTGTTAGGATCAATCAAGGATTTGATTCAATATCTTCTCGATAGAATTGTGTGAAATTGCTGCTATTTGTACACGATTAAGTTTTTTTTTAATATCATTAATTTTACTGTTTAATTACAAGACCGAAAATATTTAACGACATAAAAAAAATAATTTAAAGGTAAAAATTTATTTTTATTTATAATTAATATTTACGTTTCCATGAAATATTTATATGTCTGGGAAAATATTTAAATGTCTTAATAATTGTCGAGCTATCAGTCAATGCTAAATGTATAAATTTGTTGGGTGGAATAATTTAAATGGGTTTATAAATATTTATGGATGTGTGGACGTAGTAGTAATACATCAGGAATTACATAGGCTGTCAATTGACTGGTAGCTCCCGGTAATCATTTAGGACTCGATAAATTCACATACAAACGTGCAAAGCGGATGGCGTGTCCGGAGTCGATTAAAAGTATGTTCGAGTATGTCAAAAAATTTTTAAGGGATAAATAAGATAACAGTAGACGAACCGATGCATGTATGAGTTGGTCTTTTATGCATAATATTTCAAACGGCAAACAAAGTTGAGGAAATTTTCGTCGACGGTTAAATTTGTTTTTATTGAATCATAATAATTTTTTTTTTAACTTTAAATAAAACGTGACTTTGAAATGCAAAGTTTAGAGTCCAGTTTGGGTAGGCAAGTCACGTGAAAGGCCTGCAAGAAGAAAGTAACTTACTTCTTATTGGTGATGTGACGTCTACTTATTTTGTCGATGTATTTTATTATACAAGTGGCTGCTCGTGCGTTAAGTACATTTTCAAGATGTAAATAGATCACTGAGAGTTTTACCCATGTCAAAAATTAATATCATTATTATTTTCAAAATAACCATAACAATAAAAGCGTTCAAATTTACGATAACGTTAATGACCTCTTGTAATTTGTGAATAACAAAATTTTATTATACATATATATTCATATAAATTTTTTTCCAATTTTTATATCAAAGCTATATTTATTTTGGCTGATGAATTTTTTTTTTAAATGTTTAGTTGAGTGGATCAAAGTTTAATGAGAGTTTAAAAATTTTTGAATGGTTCGAGCTGAGATAAAAAAAAATTTTTTACCATCTCTTTAATGATCGCATCGAATGAATCGTCAAGAAAAAAACAAATATATAAAGCCCGCTACATTTTTTCGAGTCGAAATAAGATGCAGCGGAATTTTCATTCGGCTATTATAGACAAAATAAAATAATTTGCTGGTGATGATTAAAAATACTGAATACTATTTTAGCAGATTAAAAAATTAGACCCTTCCACACATAATATTTTTGAACATTAATTTAACTTGTAGTCAGGCTTAACCCGACAATATTCAGCGATTAATTACCATTACAATAATAAATAAATCACCAGAATATTTTTGTTGCCGTAAATATTTTTTTATCAACCATTGATATATTATTTCTGTATTTACATTCAGCTGTATTTAAAAAATGAATAAATTAAATTTAAAAAAAAAAATTAATTTTTTTCATTCACTGGTTTTACAGATCTCAGACGTGGATAAATTTCTGGCGCCTGTAACCGGGGATTAATCTTAATATTCAACAGTCACGATATTTTATAAAATTCAAAATAAATGTATTATGAATACTGGAATAAGCGTGAGCAAAAAAAATTGCCAATGAACTTGCAACTGTAAAATAATAATGGAATTTGACAATTACCCTAAAATTTATAAATTTAAATAATCAGACAATTAAGCATTGAAATAAATTTGAATGGCAATGTCACGAGTCTGCTATTAAAGTAATTTAAGTGCAAAAAAACAAATAGTTTTTTATCTCCATAAAAAGAAAAAATAAAACTTTGAAACAAAATTATCTAGTCTTCAAAATGTCATTAGCAAACTTTAGCCTGCCATTTCCAGTGGCCACACCGTCGCCTTACTTATACACACCAAGTATTTCTGAGTCTGTGAATAATTTACCATTGAATGGAGTGTTACCGTCACCTAATTTTAATGAACAGAGTAACTACCATAATCAACCATATCTGCCACCTGCTTATCAACGTTCACAATATCCAGTGCAATCACAAAACCCAAGACGTACTCAATATTATAACAATATAAATAATAATAATAATAATAATAATAATAATAATAATAATAATAATAATAATAATAATAATAACAATAATAATAATAATAATAATAATAATAATAATAATAATAATAATAATAACAATAACAATAATAATAAAAATACTAATAATAATAATAATAATAAACAGCATGAATACGAAATGCAAACAACTCAAGATTATTTATCCCAAGACAATAATTTTGATGATTACGACCAAGATTATTCAATAACTCAAACAAGTAGAAAAAATGACAATAAAAATAATCCGCAGCAAGAGATAAGGCCACCCCTGTTAGAAATAAATCAAGACGATAGAATTGCTAATCGTAATGCTCCGCGAACTCAACCACAAGATCTACATAATCCTCAGCCTGAGGGGTGAGTTTTTACTTAAGCTAATTGTTAATTAAAATAAAAAATTTTTATTATAATAAGTAAGCGCAGCTTATTTAGTAAAAATTGATAATTAATATAAAAATATACGAAATTTGTTTTCCATTATTTTGGGTAGTTTAACATTTAATGTTGAATTAAATGGTGGATTGTTAATGAATTGATTTATTATCTGTGAAGTATGTGTATGAGAATAACACGTGAATTTTATTACGAGTGCTACAAAATCATGATTGACATTAATTATTATCGTAAATGTGTTGTGCGCTAATGATGATAGACATTCATTATTTTTTTTTTTTATCACCAACCAATGGCCTTAAGTGATTGAGGTTTTCTATCTTTTTTGAACAAATGGTTTGAGCTGCTTTTATATTTTACTATTTCATAATTATTTTTTTTTTCTTTGTTATGAACGATTGTTATCAACCTGTAACATTAAATGTTAAGTTAATTAACTAAAAGTTTATTAGATATTTAAAAAAAAAACAATTTCTTTGGTAAAATATATTTACTTCCCGTACTTGGAAGAAATATTTTTTGACAAAAAAAAATTGTTTTTATTTTCCAAAATGGCATCTTATCTTGCTTTCTTTCGACGAAAAATTGTCATAATAATCGCTTTTATTTCATTCAAAATTTTTAAAAATATTGATTATTAATTATTAAATTAATGAAATCTTTTTAAATTAAATTTGAGTTTGCAGATTTTAAATTTATTTCTGAGCTCAGAAACATCTTCAGAAAATAATTTTTAAAAATAATCAGCAAACCATGTTCGTAAGTTAGTTTTACTTAAACAAACAGAAATACATTTACGGAAAATATTTGAAAAGATATAAAGTAATTCAAAATATCAATAAATTTGAATAAATATTTTCCAAGGAAAAAAAAACTATATATATTATTTAACTATTTATATGAAATTACCACTGACCTTGAATAATTTTTTTGTTTCGTATTGCGGAATTTATTATAATACTTATTAAGAACATACTGAAAAAATTTCTGAATAACTGCATGAATTTTCACAACAATGATTTAGTAGTTCCATATTTCTTTGAGAACTTTCACAAAAATATTCTAACATTCCAAGTATTTTTTCTTTACAATAGGGTTTTGAATTATTGATTGGAGCCATTTTCACAATTTGTAGCATCAAAAAAACAGTAATTACAAATATGATGTAGCTCAGCTGTGATACTTTTTGTTTCCACATTTTTACAGTAAAAGAAAAATTTCAGTTATTAAAATAACAAAAATCTTTTTTAAATGAATTTTGTAATAATCGATGATTTTTTTTTTAATTAAACGGAAGTCGAATAAGCTGATTGTTAGAATGTCTTACGATTCACTAAAAGCAATCGTTAAATACTGTAGTACAGATAAGAAAACACTAATAGAATAACATTATGGGGAGGGGGTAATTTATCGTTTTTCATAAATATTTTATCAAAATTTTCTTTACATAATTTATTATTTTTTTTTAAAAATGAAATAATGTGGGGGTAAAAATATGAAAAGAAAGTATTTCAATACAATCATAATTTATTTTTAATAATATAGTACGTCATACATTTGGAGCCATAGATCAATTTCAATAAATATTTGTTTTTAACAGTTTTGGTAAAGAGAACTATAATCAAGTGTAATTTTTAGTAAATAAAAATGAAAATGATGTACATTTATCTATCTAAAAATTTTCCACTCAATGTTTTGCGACGTTTAGTATACACTTTAAAAATAGACGTATTTACTGTCAGCGATACGAATCTGTTATTTCAACATTAATCCACAATTGAAATTTCTATTTTTTTATTGAGACTATTTTTTTTTCTTGTTATGACTTTGTTGTGACAAGTTTAAGAACCGACCTAAAAATATTAGTCTGATAAATTCGTTGATAATTTTCATCTGAAAATAATTGTTCAAATAATTAAATATGAAAATACATTCAATAAATAATTTATTGAAAGCTTGAAATAATAATTAAAATTTCTTTAATTGCCTTCATTTAAAATCTTTAACGTAACATTTCTTTGAGCGCGATCTTTTATAAATCAAATTGTATTGGGCAAAAGCAGTGAGTGAAAGAAACGGGAGTGCCTAATTGAATGTACACTCATGTAATACACAGAAAATTAATTTACAGAAATTTTTTTTCTTTATATTTATTTTTACTTACTGTATTCCCGTAAACTCAAACGCGAACTTGTGAAGCACTTGAAGATGTTAAAATAATTGACCGGTTAATTGACGTCTTTTATATCAGGAATGTCCGGGTTTTTTTATCGGTTAGTAAAAATTACATTTTTTAAATCTATTTCTCTGAATTATATATATGCAGGTATACGAAAGTTAATTCATACGGAAGTTCCGGCGCTAAAACTTCAGTCCATGCAGTACTTGATTATGATGACGACGATGACGATAATAATTCCAGCGATGAATATTACGACGAAAATGTTCCACGTGACCCGCGCGTTACTCCTATTCAAGGACCTATTTACATAAAAAATGGCTCCGTTCCCGTTGTTCCACTTTACTCATATCAACAATATAATAATGGAAGTTTCTTACAAATACCTGTAAGTACAATTTAATAATTCAGTCATTTTACTTATCTTAATATTATTATTTTTATCATTTTCAAATTAATGCTCCTGTTATTTCTTCACATATCACTTATTCGTTTCCATGCCCGCAGGAGTTAATTACATATGAAAATAAGTGTTGACGTATTACGTACTTAGATTATAAAGATAATTAATAAAGCAGTAAACCTTTGTCAACTAGTAAATTATTGTCATTGACAACTTGATTTTATTTTTAAATTTCAAGTCTTTATATTACGTTTAGATTATTTCAGCGCATATGTAAATATATATGTAAAAGTTTACGAAAAATATTTTTAGTAAAAATTTTATTTTGATTGTTAGTTTTTACGTTAAATAATTCAAAATTTAATAGAAAATTACTTAATTCTTTTTCAAAATTTACGGCTAATATCTTGCATTAGAAAAAAAGTTTTTACGAAAAATAGGCAGCTTATGAAAAATAGATAATTAGAGGACAAAAAAATTTAATATGTTACAAAAAAAATTTTTTTTTTTAATGGGGGTGGTCGAGTTGCTTCGAAGTAAGTGAGTATTGTTTGATAAAAAAAAAATTTCGTCAAAATGGTATTTTATTTCACCACGATTTCCCTTATATATGCATATATATATATATATATAAGGTCAGTAAAAAATAGTGACCATTAAATGTAACTCGAGTCTTCCGTTGCCTGAAGGTCGTAACACCCGATGACATTGGTAAACAAGATCGGTTCTTTGGCCCTTTCGCTCTTTAAACGCGTTGTCGAGATTCCAAATCTCCCGATACTTTTTATTTCTTCGTACAAATAAAAATAATAATGACATTAATAAAACTAAAAAAAAGTATATGTTCCATTAATGTCAAGTCGTGGACATAACAAGATACTTTTTATCTTATTTTTATTTTTCATGACAGGAAGGACGTTATTTTGTATGGATAATTAAGTACGAAGTGTTACGGATCAGACATAATTATCTCTTATTTTAAATTCAAATATTTTTTGCCAAAATAAACAAATTTTTAAAAATCAATATTAAACAATAGAATTTAGTTGGAACAAATTTTTTTTTTCCTCTTACAATTGATCTTTTTTTTTACATATTTCTTTTCAAAGATAATAAAGTGTATTCATAAGAAAAGAAAGCGAGTGTGACCTTACTTTTTTTGTACTCATTTTTCAGTAATTTCTCTGCCGTCTCTTCTTCCTGCGCAATATAAAAAAGTTAAATAAAAAACCTTCCATTAGTCTTGGCACGGAATCAGTTTGTATAGAATTAATGAAACAAAAAATATAAATCAAATTTATATACTTTTAGTTCAGATTAATTTGAGCTCGCCGTTATAATTTTTAAGCAATCATCAATTATAGAATTTAACAAGTTTCCATTATTTTACGGGTGTAAAAAAAATTGTTGTGAAAAATTTTATTTTATTTTTTATTGTCAAAAAATTATTAACACGTTGAAAGTATTAAACATTTGGCGCCGCCGATCCCAGATGTCTGAGCGTATAATAAACTATAAGAAAGTACAACATAAAAATTTATTTATAAATTCATATCTATATAGTGATAAAACACGTCGTATAATATGTACATATATATAGATCACAAACAAGAACATGAGAACTACCAAACAGATCGTCTAATCGGTTCAATGTCGATTTCGATCCATTCCCGCGCTTTTATCCTTTCACCATTCGGACCAACTCGTAAGCCGATTTAATAGTAAGCCTTGCTACCAGATATTACATATATCATATCCACTGATCACATCATTTTCACCAGTGGGTGTTATATTATGTCTCTACATTTCACTATAATCTAGGGACGCACACAAACAATAATAGCCCTAACCCACTCGAAATAAATTTTTAATGACTATTATTAATTAATTACATTTTGCATGATTACATAGGCGGGAAAATATGAGTCATTGTTTTTAATTTTTTATATTAATATAAACTCAGGAATAAAAGAAAACATAAATTTTAATTAATAGACTAATGAACAGATTTATTCATTTTTAAATTTAATTATTCAAATTTAACTTCAAAATATTGGGATTTTAATTTATTATTCATGTAATAAATTTTGATTATAATTAAAAATCAGATAAATCTAAATTGACAAAAAATTTGGTTTTTTTTGTTTCGATCTATTTTTTGGAAACGGGTTTCTGTGTCAGAATTTTTATTCTTGTTACTTATTAATTTTTATTTCATTTCTAAATTAACTGATAAGTGCCAGTAGCATATCAGCATATACATATTATTGTAATATATAATAGTCTTATTTATTTTTTTTTTTAGTTTGTAAATTATGAGTTGGAATTTTTTTTGACTAATATCAAGTGTCTAGAATAAAATTAAAAAAAAAATACAATTGATGAAGTAGTAAACAGAAATAAATTATTCATTTTTAAAATATGAAATGAGTAATATATATGATTTTTTTTGTAACCAAATATTTAGTCATTAAAATTTTACTTTTCGAGTGTAGACGTGAGATGTTTTTCGACCCATTATAAAAATGGAATTACCCATGGCAGGAATTATTGTGTACAGCATAGATGTTTTTTTATAGTCAATGCTTTTATACTTGTACGGGTGCTATCAATATACGTCAATGCCTCATTATATATGATGATGAGACTGGACAGATCTTTTGGAGTAACAGTGATGTATCCCATGTTAAGTAGATTTGTGATTGTGTAAAAGTTTGTTAGTATAATGCTTGCATTTGCGTGTAACGTGAGAGTAATGGCTCGCCCATTTATCAGTTTGTACTCCAGCTATTAACTTAATTCAAACTATAAATGGCGAGTTTAATTTCTATTACCTTCACTTTAGAACATTCATTATTTTAAAAACTTTTAAATGTCATTTAAATTTATGTTGCGCCATTTTTTCGCAGCGGCCTATACATTTTAAATTCACTCACAATAATTTTTATTGTTTTAGAAGCATAAAAGTTACATTTTAATTTTTTCTGTGCTCATTTGAACCAAAGTTTTAATTAAAAACTATTTTCAATTGTAAATCAAATTTTTTTTATATATATTTTCAAAAATAAATATGTTCATACTATAGTTAAACAATAGAAAAATGTAAAATAAATAGTATTTTCAAATTTTTTGAAAAAACTTGATTCTATTTTAAGCAAAAAAAAAAAAAAGAAAAGAGCCATCCGGCCTTACCCGAAATGGAAAGGTAGATTTCTTATATATGTAAATACAATAAAGCTACAATAGAGTAATTAATACTTTTTTTGTAAGCTTAAACATGAATTTTAAGGAAATGGGTTATGCCTTATTATTTAGAAGTTATTAGATGACGAAAATAGGCAAAAATGAGCTTGTTTTATTTTTTGTGAAATTTTCAATATCATCAAATTGTTAGAAAAGATGTTTCAAAAAATTAAGTATTACAGCGAAAAGAAAAGCTAATCGTTTGAATTTTGAGAAACTTTTTACAGAATTGAGTTATCATTTTCGGTTTAAAAGTTATTTTAGGATGAAGCCAGAAAATTCATTTTTATGAAAATCAAAAAAAATTTCAAACACCCACAACTTCCAAACTAATCGACCGATTGGGCTCATCTTCGAACTTGATCAAGGTAATAGACAGTCTAATAAATAAGTGTAAAATTTCATCAAGATCCATTAAGAATTACGGGCGTTATCATTATGACAAGGCGCGTTATATTGTATATATATAAATATATATATATATATATATATATATATATATATATATATACATACATATACACATATATAAACTTTTAAGTGGATGGTATTTTTTGACCCTACTAGGTAAAATAAGAGATATGGTGGCAACATTGCAATAGGCCGATTTCTAAAGAAATCTACCTAAAAATTGAATCATAATATGCCCAAATAATTAATCTTAAATTGAAGTAAAAACAGTACTTGAGTGTATTCTATAATTTTTTAATTTAAAAAATTACAAAACGTATTGAGAGTAAAAAAAATTTAATAAAACAATACTTAATAACAAATATATTAATTTGTTGTAAATATTGTTTAAGTAATCCCACAATGTATGTAGTAACAATTTTTTAAAGGATATATTCACAATATGCCGCAATATTCTCTCTCAATTTATGAATTCTCCGTACGGCAAATAAATCTCGCAATAGGGTCATTAACGCTCGCCGACAAAATTAACCCACCAGTATTGCTTACCCATCCGTATGTATATATAAATATAAGTTAACATACAGCGCATATTAATATGTGTATTCAGTTGATGGTAAAAGTACCCACATTTCTATTACTCAAAGTCGAGGGCACATGACATAAGTCTTTCACAAAAAATTTTTTAATCGCCATTTACCTATTTCAGCCATAACTTATGTTTTGAAATTTATTTTTAATACCGATCTTGAAAGACTTTATCATTTATTTTTATTATCAGATCAGTGAACCCGGAATAAATCAACATTTTGTTAAGCTTGATTGACTCTAGCCTTGAAACAACTTGTAAACTTATGGTATATTTACGCTCGTTTCTTAACTCGAGGGTCGCATAGGACAAGTAAATATGGATTGTACATACGTCCATTCATAAATGTCACCTTTATTTACAATAAATTACATTATTTACTCACATATACTTTAAACAATTACTCTTTTCTTATATTTGTAATTTATTGTTTCTGTAAATTTTTTTTCTAGATCCTATGGACTGCATTGTCAGTGGCCTTAGGAGTAGAATTGCACGGTGACGTTGTCAAAGGCACACCTTGTATTAAAAAATACCATCAATTATTTTGCCCAACTGCTGGTAAAACATATCCAAAGTACGATATTGCAGATAAAACCGCAAATAAAATTTAAAAATACTATTAATAATATTATCTTTGTAAAAAATTTTACAGAGCAAGAATTGAACTTTTTATTGATGAGAATAAAGCTTTGATGAAGCGTATGTATGGAGACTTTGAAACTGACAGAGATCATGGTCCAGTGTCAAGTTCAGATTCCAAAAGAAGAAAAAGATCTTTTGACCCTGGTCTTCCTGACGGTGGACCGATACTTGGAAATAAAAATATGAGAAATTCACAGTTTATCCACGAAGGTGATTCTTATTTTGAGCACATTCGTAATCCCCGTCAGTTGCCAAAAAATAATCATAATGACAATGGAAGGTAATTTTATTATCTCGTTTAAAAAAAAAAAAAATTATTATAAAAATCGTTTATAGTGAACTTTGAAATTTACAAAAATTCAAAAAAATAAAAACAACTGATTTAGTAATCGTTTCACAAAATTTATGTACAAACTACTTTTGAGTTCGTTCACCCAAACGTTTTTTTTTTTTTTTTCAAGTTCATTGTGATAAACATTCTTGTAACTAATTTTTTTTCCACGTGCAACTTTTTGTAATATTTAATTTTGAATTGGCAAATAATTCATTTTTTATTTTACTGCATTAGACTTGACGTCTGTGAATCAAAAACTGAAGTTGTAACACCTTATTGGGCAAGTAATAGTGCTGGAAAAGTACGAGCGGTTGTTAATACCCAACATTTTGAACAGGCTATTCATCAAGAAGTTTGTTCGTATGTATTTGTTTGTAAAAAAAATTTATTATAATAAAATATAAGATAAATAATCGAGATATTTTTTAAATCACAAGGAAAACTCAAACAAATCGTTGCACAGGAGGATGTGGATGTGAACAAAAGTACAAATGGCACAGACTACTCGCTTATGACCCGGATGATGACTGCAAAGGTATTTTTATGGACTGGTTTCTCTTTCCGTCCTGTTGCGTCTGTCGTTGTGATCCACATGCCAAGTTTCCCGGTACTGGCACTGGCACTACCACTAATGCCGGTACAAGCGCGAGCACCAAACTCAATTCCAACACCAAACCCATCACTAATCGAAGCGGTTAATTTGACTGTATTATTCACTTTTATCAACTTCAATTTAAACTTTGGAAAACTTTCAGAGAACGTTTTTCAACTCAAAAGTTTTTCAACTTTTATTATTTCTATAATTTTCAATTTCACCATCACAATTAATTATATATATTTTTTTTATTTATTTAAGGAAGGAATTAAACACTGTAATTTTTTTTTTTAGTCTAAATATTTTTTATGCGACTGTTGTCATTGGACATTATTTTTCCACTGATAACATCGTGATTGCGAGTCGGGAATGATGCAATTAATCATATGCTAGATAATTTGTATTATAATTGTAAGAAATATAAAAATCATCCATATTTTTTTATAAATAATTTTTAAGTAGAAATAAAAAAATTCGAATTTATAAATAAATAATTATGTTTTTGTAATTAATAATTCATATGTATATAATTATGATTATTATTTACGTTATTTTAATACTCGAAAATTTTTAATGAATAATAAAAAGTAAATATTAATTAAAAATCTTTACTTTAATATTTGTTTTTTTTTTTTTTTACTACCAGTCTCATTTGCTTACTTAAATTATTTAATTAAAAATTAGTTACTTTTTTGTCATAAAAAAATCTGAAAAACGGTTGACCCTATAAGCTAATCCGAAAATTTTTCACTGTCTTCGGAATCGAATTTTCTTTGTGGTAATCGATAGTGTTTCCCGAGGCTTAGATTCGATTAAACTTTTAGGTAAGTCGGTCACGCGAATTTCGAGTTATGGAATAAAAACCACAAAATACATTTTTTTAAATATCTTATACAGAAAAAAATTCTTGACTGACAGTAAATATTTATGATTCAAAAAATTTTTTTTGAACACCTCAATCCTTCGGATAAAGTAGAAATCTTCTTTGACTAAGTCCAATTCTCTTAGCTTCAGAAAATCATGACTTGGTTCCCGAAAATGTTTATCTTTCAAAATATCGACTCAAGATATTTTTTTTTTCTATGTAGGAACTGCTGAACTGATCGGCTTAGAACTCTAATCAGTCCTAAATCTCGTCGAGCTTTTTGATTGCCGCCAAGAAAATTTGAATCGGTTGATTAATTTCAAAAATATCGTCGGACAAAAAAAGTTTACATTCACACGCGGTCGTCTGTCTGAAAATGGAGAACAGCTTCCTAGGACCTCAAAACGTCATCTGATAAAAATTCGATTTTCGAAAGTCGAACTAAAACCTCTTTTTAAAAATTTTTAATTTTCATAGCGGGATGTTAAAAAATGTGAATAAATTTTTAAGTGTCACTCATTAGGACAAAAAAAAACTGTTGATGTCAATAAAAATTTGTGGGAATATAAATAACGAAATTAAAAAAATAATCAAAAACGTAAGACAAATTATTTTAAAGTAATTTCGTCGACATCGAAAACTTGGTCATGTACTCAGTAAATACACTCACGTCTTTGTAACTCAATGAAATTTCAAAGCTCCCTAGACTCTGAGAAATCATTTTAAAACAAACTAAAACTTTAAGTCAGTGTCCGAGAATAAAACAAATAAAATAACTTAATGACGTAAAAAAAACCAGATGACGTAACAAATGAATATAATAATTACTTAAATTAAAAAAATTAACTCGACAATTTTTTCAATGTCATCATAATTAATTAAGTTATTAAAATCTAATGTCGTGTATTGTTTTAAGACACGACATTGTATATATTTAATATGTCAGGACTTATTTCTGCGTTAGAGGAGAGAGTGATGTGTAAATACCTGGCTGTCAACTCAACAGATGAACAACTGTCAGCATGCCAGTGTAATTTTACGTAGATGCCGAGTCCCACGTCAGCATTTGGCTAGCAAAGAGTAGAGCACACGCATATTATATATATATAGAGATCGTATCAATGTAATCAACGCTATTGCTTTTGCCAGTGGCCTTGGCACAAAAATTATCATATATATATATAGATACTGGCTAGACGCGCAATTTCATTTATATTAACGAAAAATTTACAGCTACGATCTATGACAACAATAAATACTATGATATTTATTATTGCTATTGTTATTATAGAATAATAAATATGAGAAATATGTGATAGTTTATTTTTTATTGGCTTGTGTGAGCAAAATTTCGATATCTCACACAATTTAAATTATTCGATTAGTATTTAATCTGGAAAGTGCTTTATTTCGTAAAATTTTACAAATATATTCTTATTAAATTATTACAATCCTGTAAAATAATACTTTAAATAAAATTTTATTAATTAAAATAATAAAATAATAAAATAAAAAATTAAAAATAAATTTTATTTATTAGAATTTTTTTTCGATCCACGGACGCAAAATTATTTCAGAATTTCGTAATTATTTTGCCCGCGGTTTTACTTGGACGGATTTCTGATAAGCCACATTTTTATATATTTTTTTTATTTAACTTTAGTTTTGTTTAATTTTATTGGCATGTTGTTTTGTTGTTTATTTATTTTCTATTTCACGCATAAGAGCACTTTCGTTTTATGTGGTGGCTGTTACGAAAAAGGGCGTCGCGCAGGTGTTGTAAACAATATCATACGGAGGAAGTATCAAATATACATATATAAATATAAAACAGTCTACAAGTAGGGTAGATAATATAGAAGACTAAAAAATATCAAGATTTATTATTGTTATTATTTAATGTGAAAAAAAAGAATAAAATAACTGTTGTGTTAAAGTTTGTACCTGCGGTGCAAATTTGCGCCCATATTTAAATAATAAAATAAATTTTTGGTATATAAATATACATAAAATAATTATTTTATGTATTAAAAATAATTTTTTTTAAATTTAAAAAAAAAAAATTAAAATGTACAATTAATTTCCCATGATTTTCTTATTGTAATAATTATAATATATATTCAAATGACGTTAGTGATTAAATATATGTTATATATATTAAATACTAGACTTGAGAAAATTTATTTACTAAAAAATATCAATTTCCACAAGTCATTTTTATCAACTTTTAATTTCTTAAGCTAAGTAACACTCGGTAGGTGTAAACGCATTTGGAAAGATTATAATTTATATATAGAGAGTGACGTTTTTATTTTCTGTCATTCGTTTAAAGGCTGAATGACTTGAGAGCTGGCACAAAACGAGACCCGATAAAAACTGCTGCGGAAATTAAGAAAACTTTTGATGCAGACAATGAAGTTGCTGAATTGCAGAGATCGGTGCTGCAGATGTGACAAGACACCATGGTCACGTGGCTGTGTGTTGTGTCATGTGCGACACATTTTCCATCTTTTATGTCACGTTCTTCCGGTCCGGGAATCTCGCACGATCTACGTACAACTAGTCTTCCGTTTTCTGTACAAAGACGTTATTATGATTATTATTCAAACAATAAAACTAAAACTAAAAATAAATTTAACATAACATTTAATCAAATATTTTTTTACCAACGAATTTCTAATTATTTAAAGAGTAAAATAAAACATATTTCAGGGTGTGGCTGAAACCTTGAGAAGGCACTAATTACTAATATAATCTAATGTAATGTACTGATGAGTCACTCTAAGAACGCAATAGTTGGCATAAAAAAAAACAATGTGGTTGTGGTTCCGGTTGGATTGAACGATTCTAATTGTTAATAAAACACAAGCATTTTAAATAGGATATATAGTTTCAATACGTGAATAATTAAAAATTATAACAAGTGAGTAAGAGATAAAATGGAGGATATAATTAAAAAAATCCATTTTGTCGTAAGCGCATACAAGATGGATGCGTCATCCTCAGAGTTAAATTTTCTCACGTTCAAGAGCAGTTATGAGACAACTCCCACATAATATTTATTGAGACGTGTTAATTACTAAAATAGTGGGTTAAATTTTAAAGATAAATAACAAGTCGCGATTTTATGTACATATGGAGACATTGTTTACAGTATAGCGAAATTTAAGAATAATAAATTAAGCAGGAAATTCACTAATTGTAGATGATAAATAATAATGACACAAGACATTATTATGTATTAAGTTTTATAGGTTTAAATATTAAATATGATCATTTGCATTGTGAAGGCTAAAGTAGTTACGGCTGAAATGGCCGGACAAATTTATTTTGCAATTATATTTCTTAAGTTATATTTATTTATTATAAATGAAAATATTAATTAATGGTTTTTATGTTATAATGTTCTTTAAGTATCGATGAGTAATTAATTTAATGATTAAAATAATTTACCTCTTTGGACGACTTTTTTGCAGACAAACTTCTCGTTGTAAACGTAAGAATTTTGATTGGCGGTAGAATCGCAATCACGAGTATGGAAAGTTTGATGATGGCTGGTAATATTCAGCGGGTCGCCACAGGCTCCAGGCTGGTCGGAAACGCAGCTCCAGCATCGCAAAGACTCGCCTGTTTAGTTTAAAAAAATCTCAAACGTCTTAACTTTATTACTTCATCCACTTTATAATTAAAAAATTCTTAACTTAATGCATTCCATTGAATACTCCACGGTTCATAACTTCATTACTATTATTTTTTATTATTGTTTTGTTCGGCAAAAAATATTACCTCGAATTCCAACTATTTATCTTTTAAAAAATTTAACTTGTACTACTACACACTTTTTATTTTCATTTTATATTATTTTGAAAAGGTAATACAGCGTAAAAATAAAATAAAAAACTGTAACGAAGAAAAAACTTTGAAAAACCCGGTGTTATGCAAGAATGAATACGTCGAATGCAATATAAATTTAGTTGCATATATATATGTATAACGTGGAAGTAAATAGTTCACCAAGAATCCAATAAATGTTTATCGTTTAAAATTCTGATATTTTAAAAATAACTTTTTTTCGCTAGCTCATAGTTTAAATTTATCATTTGAGTTTATATATAATTATTAGGGCAGGGCGGGGCTAGTTGATCACTTTTTGGTTTGATCTGCCATAACTTTAAGACGATGCATCTGATTCAATTAATTCATGTGCTGTTAGGTTCGTTATTTAGTCTTCTTCAAACGGTCTAGCGACACAAAAACGATCCGAGTGAAAATTTACAAGTTATTCCCGGAAATGCGCTAGCGCTCCAAATTGCTCAACGTGCCCCACTAGTGGGGCACGTTGTGCATGAGATGGGGCTAGTTGTGCAATGGCTCAAATAGACGGAACGGCTAGACAAAATGATATGGATACAAAATAAAATTATAATTACCAAGCAAATATTTATTTATTATGATTATAATTTACTTATATTATTATTATAACTCTGATATTTAACATAAAATCAAAGTCACAATTTTCCAATCTTTGAATCATTATCACACTTTTTGTATTAAAAATTATATATTTAAGAATAATTATTGAGTAAATAAATATTAAATTAAAGTAGTGACTAATTATGAGATCAAAAATATTGCTAGATGATTAATAATTGTAAATTATTAATCATTTTTGTCACTATCACAATTCATGCAAACATAGGTTAAGCCAACGTTCGGCACACATGTAACGTGGGACCATTGTTTGCAAATTGGGCACTAAATCCAGTCTTCTCCAGGTACACTGAGAAAAAAAAATACTGTTTTCAAGTATCTGCGTGCTTGAATCGTACCGAGAAAATTAATTGTTTAATCTTAGTAATAATGTACTTCAACCAAGAATATTTTCTTAAAATAAATATAAAAATTCTTAAATCAAGAAAATATTACTTGGTTGGAGTATATTTTTACTATAATTAAACAAATATTTACTGGGTACGATTCAAGCACGCAGATACTTGAAAACAGTATTTTTTTTTCAGTGTATGCTCTCAGAAAATTGTTCATAACAAACCAGTAATAATAATTATTAATATAGTATCAATATGGGTTATTTTAATTATTAAACATTATATTGAATCATCACATGTACAAATTAAATGATGATTATTAATTTAGTAAAGAAAAATTTAATTTTTTATAATGAAAATCTAGTGGGGCTAGTTGAGCAAGCATTCAGCGCGCCTTGCACAACTAGCCCCATTTGAGACAGCAAAATAAAAGTTAGATTATAAAAAAATAATAAGAGTTAAAAATAAATAACCATATATAATCGAAAGAGCAATAATTAAAGTATCTTTGAATACTCACGTAATCACAAAAAAGTATTTTCATGCGAGTACAGAAGAAAAATTCTGAAGACCTTTTTTTTTTTTTTGACGCCAAAAAAAAAACAAAACGTTCTGTCAATTAATCTGAGCACCGGACGGCAATTGACAGTCACACTCTGTGTTCTCCTCCCGTAACCCCTTCTTTTCACCATTTAAACTTTTTTTGTAAGTTGCTTAGTTTTCGAGACATTTCGATTGCACAACTTACCCCGCTGATCAACTAGCCCCGCCCTGCCCTACTTAATAATAACAATATAAATAATTATGATGATGAAAAATAAAAAAAACAATTGTATAATAATGTCATGTATATTTATACGCAATAATGATGGCTACATTAAAGTGGTTTACCTTTGCGTAACGTTTTTGCGTTAGCTACACCCGATTGCTACGCCTTTGGTATATAGAAATATCTATTATATACATAGATAAACGCACACATAAGTATATATATATATATACATGTATATGTGAAGAGAGAGATAGAGATAAAAACTATTTCTGCGGAGAAGCAAATTGTCTATGAGTCATATTTATTTTTCTTCTCTAGAAGGTCCATTATTCTTAGTTATTTTTCAGCTTATTGTTATTATTATTGTATATCTATATATATATATATAAATGTTATTGTTTTATTTTTTACTTTCATTAAACTCACGGTCTGGTATTTGAGCTTATAATTATATACAAAACATAATAATAGTTTAATGTACCAAGTATTTAAAGTTACCGTCCTCGCGCCCGATTTACATCAATAGTTTTGTAAAGATAGAAAAAAACGTGAACACACGTAATATATATATATATGTATATATATAGTATAATACTGAATAAAAAAAGTGGATGGTTTTTTGCTGGCTTTATGTATCCAACCGCAATCTAAACTATTTTATTACTTTTTTTCCGTTGTAAATTATCATTTTTCATAGACATTACGCTATGGATTTTTTTGTTACAGTATTGACTTTACTTTTTATGAGGATTTTATTATACATGAGATTTATGTTTCAATTATTTTTGTAAATTTCATTCAAACTGAATTTAAATATTGTGATTAAAAATAATCAATCAATATTTAATTTTTTTTTATTGGTTGTCAACTCAACTATAATTCACGGTTAGCTATATGAGAATTACACGTGATGAACGGGACGTAAAATAAATCATAATCCAATTAAACAGTAAATTTAATTTTAATTAAAATTTATAATTTAATTGTAAATAAATTAAAAAAAAAAAAGTATAATTTATTGCCAAACAGAACAATATTTAACAATTAAAATACATAATGATAAAATGTATAATTACCTGACTGTATGAGAAATGCAAATGCAACAACTGCAAAGATCCAAACGTAATTTGATGCCATGTTTAATTCAAAAAATTTTTTATGCACACAATAAATGTTTTAATAATAATATTATTATTATTATTAAATAATCGACTGCAGATGAGACCGAATGTTTAGTAGACAGTGGTCACGCTCGTACTGATGCTATCCGCGTATTTGAAACTGTCTGTAACTGGACGCGACAACAAGTAGTATAGTAGCAGAAGCTAAACCAGGGACAGGGATCAGACAACTGCAGCGTGGAGGAAAGCGCAACTCACGACACTCCCTGCCTTCTACGATGGTCATTTACTATTATACCGTAACACATATGGTGGTGGACTATAGTATATCAAACTACTACTACTACTGCTACTACTACTACTACAACTACTACTACTGCATATAAATATAGCCCCTCTACTTAATAATCAACAACCACCACATTCGTTTATTCACGATCACGTTGGCCTCGACAACACCAACATCTACCACCATAATATAATTTCATAACATCTTATTCGTCATACTATTATATTTGTAATAATAATAATAATATGTAGTACGATATTAATTATGAGAATTATGAATAAAATGTAATGCTGGTGAAGAAGAGTCTACACGATTTCAGATATCCGTTGATACGCTACCAGAATTAACCAAGGAATCGTCACTGACGGAGCGGAAATTTTTCAATCGATGCGTCATAACTAAATTGATGATCTGTTCGTTCTACCATCATACTAGATGATTTATGAAATTATAAATTTGTAATTCTTAATGCACTATGGAGTCGTTTAAAAAAATAACAGGACAATTTGGGTTTACGATTTATACTTTTATTTATTAAATAAACAGAAAGTTAGCGGGAAGAGCTGGATGTTATTGATAGCGTAAAAATAAAATATATATATATATATGAGTTATTTATGTAGATTGGATACTTCAATTTATATCGAGTGATTGCGCAGGATGGTTTGATGAATATATTTTGGTTTTATAAATTTTGTTATTTTATTTGTGTTACGTATTTACTGTAGTAATTCATTTTTAAGTTTTAGTTGTTGTGTAAATTTTTTTCTTTATTTTCCGAGTGAAAAAAAAAATATTTTGTTTAAAACTGTCAATTACTTTTCTTTTAATTCACTTGAGTCTGCTCTATCGAATATTAATTAGTTTATGTAAGTCCATTAAATTACAGGCAAGTAATTACGAGAAATGAATAGGGGATAAAATGGGAGTGCTATTGACCTTTAGAACTTTTGTTTTAAAATAGCCGACCTATTAAGACCGCCAGAGTGTATTTAAGTTTGTATGACATTTAATTATTAAACTAAATTTACAAGTTATCGATCCAAGTGTTGGTGTTCAGTGCTAATTAATTTTATTCAGACAATTAATTAAAATTCTACTTAAATATTTTCATTTATATTCCTTTCGATTTTTAATTTACATAAAAAAATATTTATAAAAATTCATAAATTATTATTAAAATACTTTTGATAAATTTCTCAAATCACGTTAACAATCCTACTGACTGTTTATAATCTATAATTAATTAATAAATAACAAGGTACAGCAATAAGGATTAAATAAATCACTGAGTTATAGCAACTCAATAAGGTTAATAAATAATTAATAGTAATCAGCTAAATTCGTATACAATCAGTAGAAATATCCATTCATCTCCGACGCTTAATTCGAAATAATTAGACACGTAATACTAATTCATGCGTCGTCTCTCTACTATATTTGACTCCCATACAATTCTCATTTACTCGCTGGCATCCATTAAACTCTCTACCTCACACTCACACATCCCTCGCCAATATGGACGACTAAGCCCGTTAATTAATGTAAATTAATCCACGTAATCATTGAAAAAAATAATAATTATTCAAAAAATTTATAACCCATTTTTTAAAATGCGCTATCGTAATTTTTATAAATTAAACAATAAATAAATAAATAATAAATAAAAGTATAGAAAAATAAAAAATAATTTTAATCATCAGCTGGCTATATGATGTTAAGGTCTATGTACATATACACTTATATATATGTATGTATATGTATGTAGAAGTCCTCAGAGACTTGTAAGAATTAGCCGACTTATATATGAGGGTCACGATGTATTTAACCCTGCAATGTATTATCAAATTGACTTGACCATTTGACCTCTTTTACAATTTGTTTGTGTGCTTACTTGAGAGTTGTCTAAGTTAACTTAAGTTTCTGTATGTTACTTAAACAATAACAGCATCTTTATCTATTCATCTCTGTCTTAATTATTCTCATTATTGTTATTATTATTATTATTAGTTGTCATTATTATCATTATTATTATTATTATTGTTGTCATTATAATCATAATAATAATAATTATTATTCTTATCAAGTCCCTACACTTTACTAAACACGAGCACAAAACTTGTCGGGCTGTGGCACTCAATTTATAACTCCTGCAGAGTCAAATGGTCTTTCCGGTCTAGCCTTAAATGTCAATACTTTGCTTCCTTCATTATTGACCGATGACATTTTGAACAATTATAAATATAATTACAATTAATGGTTAATTAAAAAATTACTTTGCATTAAATAAATATAACTTAGGATGTTAAATTATTTATCTCCCTTTCAAATTAATGATAGATAAAATATTTAACTCGGATAATGTCACAGTTTATGTAAAGTAAAGGTAGCAATGAGTGTCCAAAGTGAAACTATTGTCAGTAATGTTGACAAGGATGCTTCTAGACGCGGTGATCGATTGCAACCATTTCCAGAACAAAATAAACAAGTGACAAGGGCCTCAGGATGTGTTGTTTCAAAATTACAGTAAGTACTTTTAGATCGTGATGGCACGCAACCTCTTACTGTAGTGTGAATATGTTTATCTAAAAAAAAAAATATAAAATAAAATCGAATTGGGTGATATAATATATATATTTATATGTTAGCATTAGGCAAATATGTAATAGATATATACTATTTATAAGTTAAGTAAGAAGGATAATGTTATTAATGTCTATATATATATATATATATATATATATATATATATATATATACTTGTATAGGATGTAAAGTAATTTGACTTGGGGATTGTCACGCAAGAGTTTAATATTTACTGCTCGCGTCAACAACACGGAAAAGGAGTGATTAAAATATATGATTGTTGGTATGTTTGTTTTTACTTATTCGTTAGTTCTTGTCAGAAGCTAACGTAGAATTACTAACTCAAAACACCTATTTTTAATGATAAACTTCATTTTAATTAATTAATTAAATATTAATATTTTGGTAATTTTTGAAAGCTGTGATATCTGTCATCTGTCAACAAATTGATAGTACGCGAGTAAATAATAAAAATGATCTATGTAGTACAGTAAAAAAAATAGTAGATAATTAGTATGAATGACAGAGTTGAGTTTTGAGAAAATGTCATACACTGAATACGAATAAACGTTTATTTTTAACCCACGTTTATTCAAACTATTTTTTCAAAGCGTGTTACTTGCGTCACGTAAGAGATAATTAAATGTTACATATGTATATATATATATATATATATATATATATATATATATATATATATATTTAAATGTATAATGTTTATCAGATACTCGGGTCCACGATGGGAGATAAAGTAAGTTATATAGATATATATGTTATGGAGTGTAAAACAATAAGAAAGAATTCTAAAAATTTAAAACACGTGTATGAAGGTAATTCAGTTGACACTGAACAAATATAATTCTCACTAATGGGAGCTACAGATATGAATAAATAAAATTTAGAATACATAAATAGTTAACAAAACCTACACTAAAACCTAGTTATAGATATATATTAACATATGGAGTAGAAATGTTGTCTCTTTATCTTTAGTTTGAGTCACTTTGCACGTTGGCGAGAACTGAAGTAAAATATGCAAAATTGAGTAATTCCCTCTTCCCGTTTCACAAACGTGTCTTTCATTCTTCATTTTTATTCCCTTCTTATATGTATTTTTTTTTTACAGGGTATTTATTTTTCACAACACGGAAGTTTCATAAGAATTTTTTTGTTTATAGATAAAATATTTTGCTAAATTTATATGATAAAATTTCAATAAAAATATTTAAAGTTACGACGGATATTGAACTTGTTCCAAAACTCCCACGTTATTTATATTTATAACACTTGTCCATCAGAAACTAGGATGATTAAATTATTACCTGGTTTCCAACTAAAAATTTGATGACACAAAGTCAACTTTTATTGACACGACGTCGAAATAATTCGCACTTAAACTATTAATTGTTTCAAATTACAGAGCAATTACCAAAAAAAAAAAAAATTTTTTTATCAAAAAATCCTTGATTAAAATTTTAATAAATTTTTTTTTTTGAAAAAAAATTAAATGCCCGCATAGTAGATAAAAACTTAATTAAAATTACGTACAATATACAAAAGCTTTGAGACAATAGTGTGACTCATTGTCAGGACAAGCGGCAAGATCGATTGATGGTGCTGGAGCGTACGGGTCATTGCAGTCCCCTTTGTGCCCCATCGATAAATCTGCATTACATTTATAACACCAAAGCTTTCCTTCGCACATTTCCTCTACTTGATTAACAAAAAGACAGTTAATTAATTAATGATAAATTGTAATTTAACCAATTACTCATACTATTAATTATTCAATTAATTTACATATCTATCTGATTAATAACAAACATAAAAAAGTACTTACCCGATATCAATAGCAGAAACAAATAATAAAAAGTATAACAATATTCCATACTCTTTGAGTTGTAAGTGAATCAGATTTTGTACATTAATGAAATAAACACCAAGTGGCGTCTTGTTACTTACGTCGCGAACTGATAAGGTATCACACACTGGTTAATGATTCAAACATGGGCCAACCTTCTGACAAGGATAAACAAACACTAAAGGTGGGAGAGTAAAGACGACAGTTTAATATTCTCTGTTCTGTTGTATGTGTAAGTAAGTAAATCTCATACACAGGAGACAACATGGAAGTATAAAGTTTTCTCAGGTTTATATACCTATATATGTATATAAAGAGAGAGATAGTAGTGAAAATCCTCTGGAAATTCCGGAGAAAGTGCAAAAAGACAACTCCCGCGAGACGTTACAAGTTATTGATAAATGTAACTCGTAATCGTGATTTAAGAATAAAATAAAAATAAAACACAATATCATGGGCATGGGTAACCATTTTTTATTGCTTGATACAATCGTCTCTCGGTACACTCAGTACAATATTGTAATTGTATTTATTTATATTTATTTAATCTTTATATTTATAGTTTTATCAGAGTTTCAAAGTTTTATACTCAATAATATATTTTGTTATGTAACTTTCATTTATTTATACATGAAAACTTTATTTATATTCCATTAATTATTATATATGTACCATCGATCCTTGCACAAGATGTTTTTTTAACGCGTAGGCTATTTTTTAGGCACGTATTTATGTCATTTTTTGAATATATATATATATTCATTATTCTTGGTATTCAATAAATTGTTTACATAATTTTTATATTTTTGAGTTACTTGTTAGCATGTTTATTTTGTTTTTATTTTAGTTATTTATTAACTCTTTTATTGAATACAAAGAACGAAAGTTTTATTTTATCGGAGGATATAATGGAAGCTGTGTGTTGCGAATTTATTTGGAAGCATAATTGTTTGCTATTTGATATTGATAATGATAACGATAACGATAACAATGATGATGATGATGATGATAATGATGAAGATGATGATTTTGATAATTATTTATTTATTTATTTTTAATGTCTACCTAGTGTAATAATAAATAAGTTTTAACTTATATCAATAATAATACAAAAAAGGTATTTATATATATTTATAAATATCAATATAAAGGCAGGAGTATAATAGTTATATAAGTGCGAAAATATACTTTAAATAGAAAAATTATTTAAATGTGAATATTACGTATTTTAAAAATATTTTTTTGTAAATAATTGTTTAACAAATTTAATATTTGCTTAGCCTGCTTGGCCAAAAAAAAATTTTTTTTTTCTGAGGGAATTAAACGATTGTTATGACGCAGGATTATGTAAACAACGTCGTCATAATTTTCGACATTTTGTTTGTAACTAAAATTTTTAGTGATAATAAATTTATGAACGAAGCAAGCACTTTTTTTTTACTTTATTTATTTTCAAGTTAACAATTATTGTTGTTGTTATCATTGTTACAAAGGCTCGTTTCGCATGCTGTTTGTTAAAGGCGTCATAATGTGAAAAAATTATATGCCGGCAATTAGATGTACAAAGACAAGTACGAACCATGGTAATTGAACATGAGTGCGGACAAGAACCAGACTCCAGAAATAATATTTTATATTTTTTTAAATGACCAGACTTCTTGTTAACAGCTTTTGCCCGCATTCATGTACATATTTTTTGATTACTTTATATATATATATATATTTTTTTTTTTAATTTTAGTGGTTTACTGGTGAGCACTGAATACGTTACGCCATCCGGTAAAAGAGACCTGTGAGAGTTGAGGCCAAGAGAGGAAGAAGTATCGCGATAAATGTTGCCGATTTAATACCAGAGCCATTGCATTTATCGCCTTCACAAATATCACATGATATTACTGATGCAATATTACGATAATCTTTTCTGGCTTTTTCTTCCATTACTTGACAAGGTTTTACTGTCTCTGTTGGTGCTGACTGGCAGGTTCTCACCATCACATTTTCAGCTTCAACTATTTTTTTTAAAAATTAAATAAATAAATAAAAATTGTGAATTTAATTAATACAGCTACTGAGGGCATCCATTGATATCGCGTCACTGAGTTGAAAAGGACATATTTTCATACGTCCTTATGACTTTAGTCACTAAGTTTAAAAAAACAAAAGGGCGTATTTAAGCTTATGCCCTTTGAGCTTGCGAATTTTTTTTTAAATTTTTATAAATGAAAGAAATCTACAAAACAATTGGCAATGAAAAAAATATTATGAGCCCTTTTGGAATTGTGACGCGATATTTTTATTTAAAAATTTACCTTTAAGACGAAGCTTAAGACAAGACATTGGCATTTTAGTTTGTGATCGATGCTGCTGAGGCGTGTCAACCGCGAAAAGACTTGAAATCTGATTCATTGTCGGTTTATCTTGGATCTTTGAGTGAAACGCTTTCATTGTTGATAAATCACAATCCACGACGACATTTTTGTCGTCAGATTTAACAACAATGTCACCCTCACACTCGTCAGTACCTGAACCTACGGCTATACATTCGTAGCATTTTAAGGCTTCACCTGAAGATTAAAAATAAATAATCAGAATAAATTTGAGCGTCTCGACGAAACCTTAGATAATTTACATCCGGAATGGATTTTTAATAAAAATACAAAGGAAAATAAAAAAGTGTAAACAAACCTTAAAAAAAATCAACCGTTAAAACAAAACTTAGAAAAATATTTAATGTTTTTATAGATTAAAAAAACATATTTTATAATTTTGATTAGTTTCATTTATATCTCAATAGCTTTGCGTGATTACTTTATATCAATTCATTAATGATTATCATCAGCAATTAATAAGATATATTTATGTGCATACCCATTTGATTGTCACATTTGATAAAATACTCAGGACTGGTGATAAGTTTGGGGTTGAATTATTTTATTTTAAATTATATATATATGTATATTTATTGGTCACGATAAAATACTCGAGTATATTTAACTCACACGGTATAAAATTAAATAATTCATTAATTAACTAATAATGAATATTTTTTTATTATTATCATAATTATAATTATGGTACTTTTTTTTGGTTATGGTAAAATTTATGTTATGGTAAAAAAAAGTAGAATTGTATTGGACACAAGACAATTTATTATACTCGCGTTACCGTATAATTACCAAAGTGAAACTAGAGATTTGTAATGTGAATCGCAACAAATCTGCTTTTTTTTTCCTCAATGATCATAAGTACGTGAAAAACGATACAGTGAAAAAGTATATCATAGGCATATAGAAGAGCTAAAAATTTTATTCTATAATTATGTTAAAAAATTTTCAATTGAAATGAAATTTTAATTTTTTTTTTTAATTTTTAGACCAATTGACGTACACAGAAAAAAAAGGATTTCTTGGTGCAAGAAATATTTTGCATTTTGAATTGAAGACTAAAATTTTCTTAAGATTAGAAAAATTTTCTTGATGTAAAAAATTGTTTTTCGCTCCAAAAAAATATTCATTTTTAATTCATAATGCAAAATTTTTGGAGCATGTAAAAATTTTTTTGAGGTGAGTTAAAGACTTTTACGCCAATAAATCCATTTTTTCTGTGTATCCTCTAGCAAATGATACACTATGAAAAATTCTCATTAAATTTTACTGTGGGTGCATTGTAACCCCGGACCATAAGAAAACTGGTACAAAATTTATAAGTGTCCCATAGTAAACGTATGCGCATAGGTCCCAATCGTGTCGTCTGCGCATACCGTTTACTATGGGACACTTGTAAATTTTGTACCAGTTTTCTTATAGTCCGGGGTTACAATGTACCCATAGTAAAATTTGTTGGAAATTTTTCACAGTGTATAAATTAATTTTATGACAATTTAACAAGAATGAAAAATGATAAATAAAAATATACGAAAACAAACTTTTGGTTTATCAAATTGTTTACGAATTGTTAAAGTTATAAACTACGATTTAAAAATCTTTTGAAGTAAAAAAAAACATTTATTCAAATTTTTGGGTACTTAATTGTGTACGGTCCTCTCTTAAATATATATGAACATATACTAGTTATTAAGAGTAATAATAATAATAATAATAAAAATAATAATAATATGGTTAATAATGTAGATGACAATTTTCCAATTTACATGATGTGATTATTTAAATGTCAATGAGTTTTAATCCCCCACAATAATTGGAGTTCATATATGAATAGTGTATGACAAAACCGCACACATTCAATTGTGGTTTATATAACGTGCAAATGTTAACGATTTAATCCATTTTCGGTATTACATATAGCTCAGAACGGCACTTAAAACTGTCTTGCCTAAAGTTAATGGCAATTTAGGGACGTTAAATTACATCTGACAGCGGCCTATTTAAAAGAGCGTCAAATACACGTGAGTGAGAGAGAGAAAGATTAAAAGGGCAAAAAAAGAAAAATCAAGAGTCACGAGAAATAATTTTTTTTAATTATCATTATCGATTTTTTGGTAGAATTATTACTGTATGAATTTAAATAACTTTGTAACGATGTTAATCAAGCTATGGGTTATAAAGCTTTTAATATTCTGAAAGTTATTCTTGTTTTGGAAATGTGTATAATCGAGAGTATATAGACCGGAGAGTATAGACTGTAAGGTAATCTTTATTATTGTCAAGTAAATCTAGGGGAATATGAGATTGTTATGAGTAATATATATGTATATGTATGTATATATAAGAGTGTAAGTGAAGATTCCTTCCCTCTTTGGCTTTATTTGATATAAAAAAAACTACACTCATCCCGCGACCTAAGCTGTCAAATGAGGCCCACGCGAGGGTTTAAACTAATCGATAATGATAATAATCCATACGAGCACTGAAACCCTTGGTTGAAGATCTCACCAACTTCAAACCATATTATTATCGCTCACTTTTCATGTTCGTTAGTTTTTCTATTGTGTCACATTATTATTTATTTTTTTTTTTTCCATTTGAATTTATAATTTTTGCTTACGTTTAATTAAAGATAATTAATCACATCAGGGTTCGTTAATGTAAATGTGTTGATTTATATTATAATATATTCCTGAATTTTTTCGATTAAAGAAAATTTTTTTTCGAGTTAATTGTCATTAAAATAAATTTCGTGAAATTTTTAATTCAATTGTTATGAAAGTTCAATTTGGAATATATTAACGGTAATTTTGTTTCGACTGTTTAATTTATGGATAAATTTGAATCTCACAAATACTTAATGAAATTGATAATTTGTTAAGAAGTTCATTAACTGACAGCAATAAATTTACTAATCACTTTATTTAAATTTTCCAGGATAAAATTTTGTTTTAACGGAAAAAATTTATTTTTAATTTTATTTTAACACACAAAGAAATTAAAAAATTCAAGCAAACAATAACTGTCAGTCCACTTAATATTAATAAAAAAAAAAAAAATAAAAATATTCACAAAAAAATGCCAATAATTTACAAAAAAAAAAAAAAAAAAAAAAAAAAAAATTAACAAACAAAAAATGTGAAAATGTCAGAAAATACAAAACAAAAAGTCACCTGAATAAACGGCGAGTGTAAACACAAGCACAAAACTGAGTAGAACTTGTGTAAATTTGGATTGCATGTCTATCCTCGTGTATTTCCCACAGTCGACTATGAAACTAGCGTCCGAGTTCGAAGGAGGGTGAACAGCGTATATTCGTGGGCGTCGCGGTGGTGGCGCGGCAAAAAGAGTCTTGGTCGACAAGCCGGCGAGGGGCTGGAAGAGCGGGCCACGGCATCAAGAAGCGCGAGCGTGATAGCAACTGAGAAAGGGAGCCAACATACTCAATAAAAGGGAGAGATGCTGTTTCTTACTTACATGCATATATAAATACATACGTATGTATATATATATTATGTAAAATATATGAGCAGCGGATTTAACTCGCGAGTGCTGTCATCGCTTTTCGCAGCTCAAAGCTCAAAACTACACGCCAATTTTCTCTTTTACTAAATCCCAAAATATTTATTTTTTAATTGATGACCGTTTTAATTATTATTATTTTTATATACGAAATCAATGAGTAGCAGACAGACGAAAATTTATATCCAACGTTTCTCACTAAAAAATCTCGCTCATTTTCCGACTTTTCTACACGGTATTTTTTATTTGTTACTTACACACCACTAACTTCTTCTTCTTCATCTTCTTTTTCTTTTGCTTCTTTTTTTCTGTCCATTTTTTGCTTGCACTATTTTTTATTTCCATATCAAACATTTTCTCCCGTACTACCACTTTTGCCCCATCTACATCCCCCACACATGAATCTGCCTATAACGGATGCTCTTATAAGCCTTCCTCCGGCGCGTGACTTAACAACTTCAGTATAAACACATAGGTATATGTACTCAGGTGTCGTACACGCAACAGAGTTTATGTTCCAAAATCCACTGCCAACATCAGATACTTTGCTCATCAAAATCATACTCATGTTCATACAAATATGTTACAAAAACACGAGACACGAAATTATGTACTGGATTTTTGTTAACCAGCCAACAGACTCAAAGTATTAATAAATTTATTAATTTATATCAATTCAACATTTCCATCAGGATTTTTTTTTCCGACATTTATGGGTGGGGTTTCACTCCCAGTATGGCTTTTAGTTTTTTTTATATTTTGTAGGCTATGAAACTACTCGGTGGTTCTAGTGAAGTCTTAAAAGCCAATAAAAGTAAAATTAGATTTTTAAAATAGATTTTTTTTATTTTAATAAAATAGTTGATATTAAAGAGAGACTCGGTGAAGAAGGATAATAAAAAGGAGTCTGAAGTGTTTCAACAAAAGACTTTAGAGTAATGCTGAGTGGGGTAGCATAATATATACATCTATCTGAGAAGAAAAAGACCGGAATTTAAAAAAAACAAAGAGCTCTAAGATATTTTAATTCACTAGTTCACTGGACTAAATTTTCTCTAGTACTTTTTAAAATATATGTGGATAGAGTTTCTGTTGCTATATATTTTATTAAGCTTGTGTATTTTGTGTGAGGATAAAAAGATACGTTGACGGCGCCGGGACGTCCAGCAATCGGAGCGTGACATACATACACACATGTCGGTGGGTTGAAACGTTAACAAATGACAGAATTGCAGGATAACGTTCATTTTGTTAGAGGGTCGTGCGAGTGGCAGTAGTGAGTATTTAATGCCGATAGGATATTTTGTTTTACGAGTTAACTTATTTTTGTGTGCCACTAAACTTAATGTACATACGTAAGCACCGGCCTAAGATTGCAATAGAACGAATTGTCTTTTATTTCATTTTTAAGAACCCGGTCTTTGTTTGTTGTTCGCTATTGTTTCGTCAGTAAAACGATCAGCGTAGTTCTGGTACATTAGTTGCTTTTAAATCTTTGCGAAATTTTAAATGTAATGGCGTATGCATAAAAATTTAATTCAATTCCGAGTAACCAGTTTTTGTAAAGTTTCAAATAATGATTTTAAATTGCTTTTCATGAATTATTCATACAAATATTTTAATATTTATTATTTTATTTATAAATATTAAAATTAATTTAATTTTTATTTTTACATATAGATGGATTTAAATATTCATAAAAAAAAAAAAAACAAATAGATAAAATTATTTTATTTATATAAAATATATACTTTTTTTAAGTGATGAATGAATAGAGTTTGACGAGTGAAAAAGGAAAAAAAAATTGTTTCATTACGTCTATGTAAGTCTAATTTAGCTGACGGTACACTTCCTTCTGTCAATGAATATTCTATTTTACTTTATTAAAAAAAAAATAAAAAATAAAAGTCAGCAAAGGGATAGAAAAAAAGAAATGGTCAGCTGTCAGGTTTAAATTTGAGTAGTTGACGCCGCACGATAGCCGGTGAGTTGGTAGACGACAGCCGAGCAAGACAAGAGCGTCAATGAAAATTTTATGACCCCTGCAGCTGTTGTCCTCATTTCGCGCGTTTGCAAAACTTAAAAGATCGTTACTTAACTATATCGCGAGCCAAATGAGGACAGCGACAGCTATCACGGTGAGGACGAATAGAGAGCCAGGACAGTGATAAAAGGACAAACCAAGGAGTTGTGGTCATATGGACGAATCCAAGACACGCTGCGGTAATTTAATTTATATACACACTCACATATCTTCACGCATGGATGTATGGATGTATGCTTGTATGAAGACATAAGTTTAAAATAAATACCCGTTTAAACAAGTACATAAAGTTTATGTAAACCCGTATCATGCGCAAAAGAAGCAATTACACTTTGAGTGTAACGAACTAAACTACTTACTCTGCAAAAGAGTCAACGAGGCTAAAGTAAACTAGTAACCGTGAGAGTTACTTTGGCAAGCTTTCCAATATATAATTTAAAATTTATATAAATATATTATGCCAATATTAAAAGTGAGCTGATGTGTAAAATATGTATTTAAAAAAAGTTTCAGTTCGTCGGAGATTTATACAGAAGTAAAATAAATGTATCTGAGTATCCGTATTTATCATTACTTTTATTATGCATTTTTTTCGACTAGCAGGCTTGGAAAAGTAATTCCATTAGCGAAAGGATGATTCATCGAGGGAGGGGTTGTTCGTATTCCCCTAGACTTCCGCGAGGGCAAAAAATAAGTAAGCCAAAGCCAAAGGGAGAGACGAAACACGAGTCAAGATGTCGACCTAAATCGAACGGCGATCGGCATTGTTGTAGTCGTTCATGTGTGAGTAATATTATTATTACAGTTGTAGTTGATACAGCCGTGTAGTAGGAGCTCAATGATATACAATGTGCTCGTATGTCATAAGGACATGCGAGAAGGGGGTGGCTATGGGTATGGGTACAAACAGTTTCCATCCCCAAACCTATTGTGCTTTATATAATGTATATATATATATATATATATATATATATGTACGTGTGTGTGGGTATGTTTACGTGTATAGTTTTGATGATATCACGCGTAACGGCACTCAGCTTGCGAGGGTAGGAAAAAGACTTGGATGTATATACCAACTGGCGCCAACGTGACCATTGACGCTGCTATTGGGCGCCGACGCTCTGGACTCGTTTAGTTAGTATTATAGCTATCCTACAACGTGATTTTTCATTATTTTACGAATTTGTCCTTTTATTTTAACGAAATTAAATAAAGTGGCTATAACTCGATTATTTACTTTTTTATAAACTCGAAATATGATTAGACTTTTTATGATGTGCTATTACATTTTCACTGTGGAACAATTAATTTTTTTTTATCTGCTTGGTATAGAGCAATTAAGAGCAGAAGTAAATTATTTGTTTCAGGTTTCATAAAATTATTTGGTAATAAATTTTGAAATTTTTATTGAGGTCTTAGGGAAGTAAGGGGCGAGTCAGAATATTCGCCTGAGATTTGTTTGAAGATCGGGAAATGTAATTTAAAAATAATAAATTTGATGTATTGATAATAAAAAATAAAATGATGTAAGCATTCTAGAGCAATATTCCCCAATAAAGTACAATATATAGATATAAATCTTTAACGACAGCATATCAGCTAGACATTAGGGTCGACTATTATTTTTCTGAAGCAATGTTCCTATTGGCCCGCCGAAAACATCTAAATGTTTGGCATCGATTCAGAAATACTTAATATTTGCACCTAAGATGAGATAAATTGCGTCGAAGACGTTGTGTTGTCGTCATATTTTATGCAACAATATAAATATATTTGTATATATTAAAAATATCGATGGTAAGAAAAGTAAAAAAAAAGTAGAAAATTATAATAATGGATTTTAAGATTAATAAAAAATTATCAAGGCGACTTAAGATTTCTCAGGGGGATGTTTGTATTGGACGAGTAAGGATGAGATGAGATGAGATGAAAATTCTTTTGAATCCTGGGGAATTCAAGTGTGCGCGGCTCTGTAGTGTGGGATATACGGTTTTGTAACAAAAGGGGACAATGAGAAAAATACAGGCGCTGTTGCAGTGGGATAGAGTGAAAAGCGCAGACGGCTGCTGAAAAGGGCGGGTTCGAGAGGGACAGAGACAAGGGCGATATCCAAGCGTCGAGACGCTTGGCGCCACATTGCCGCGACCCAAATAACAATAATACCCAATGGCGAGTGCGTCTGAACATCCATGAAAAACTATGAGAAGATAAAATATCAGACATTGTCTTCTGTCGAATCATAATAATATTATTATTTTATCGGTATTCTTCAATGCAACAGTAACCGAATTTTTGCAATAATAACAATAAGTAGGACAATGACCTAAAGACTTTGTCTACTTACTCAATTATACTTTTTAATCAATTGATTAATTATGTTAATTAAAAAATTTTTATTTTGGCTCTATTCATTTTTCGTTTGCTGCTATAAAAATTTATATAGAATTTTTATACCTTCGATGCTAATTAACATTCTGATTATTAAACAATTAAATAGTAATTTTTTTTACTAACGAAGAATTTTGAACTGTAGTCAAAAATAAAAATAATTAAATTCCATTAATTGAAAAAAAATTTTTACCTTATAATTGAATAGAATTTTTGGAAAAAAAAGGCATTCAAAATATTATCAGCTATATATTTCTTCAGACAATATGAGTAAAAAAAAATGAAGTATCTTCTAGTGATAAAATAGAAAAAAATACCAAGTAGATGAAACATCGATAAGTCAGCCGGTTTACTTTATCTACTTGCGCCATCTGCGTTGGTGTAACTACTGAATTTATGGTGAAAGACCGATAGTAGATACAGGGACAGTAGATAAAGTCCTAATCATCCAGACAACCTTAGTAATTTATCACTCGTCATAAATCACGTCAATAAAATAAATTTAATTCCCATAATCTCTCATTTATTTGTAATTCATTTGAAAAATAAAAAAATCCATTTGACAAATTAACTATTTCAAATAAAAATGTTTATATTCATATTTAAAACTCTTCACTGCTTATCAACCAATTAGCAGCTGGATAAAAAAATAATTAGTTAGTATATTTAGCGGTCAGGATTTAGCAGTTCTTATCAGATGTCCTTGACCGATATACTATCAATTATTAAATAGCTTTATTTATTTACTTTGCTAACGTATTTCTCTACGGACTGACATTTACTCAGCGATTATTTTGTCATTTTATAGTTATACAATAAATTGTTAATCCAAAAATAAATAAATAAGAGTATTTTATATGAATTATTAAACAAAGATTTCTTAGTCAACTAAATTAATCTGGTTTGTTACTTGCATCATCATTAACAATGATTATAGTAACTAAAAAAAAAACACAAGATAAAAAAACTACCTTCAGGCTAATAGTCGACTAACTTCTGTTTTTTTTTATAAATTGATAGATAAAAAAAAAGTTGTAAGAAGTAATTTACATGGTCATGAGTAAAAGATACCGCGATAATATCAATTGTACAACTATTAGCTCTAGTCTGTACAAGATATAGCTGGAAAGTTAATTAATATTATTTAAAAATCTAAAATAAGCAGATAAAACCCGAAAAAACCGGCTAACGTCAAACTTACTAGTTATGTTACTCAATAATAACCTAAACTGTTTATTGTTTGTATCGCTCATTCTCTACAGAAGTAAGTTATGGTCAATGTAATTTAAAGTAACAACATTTAAAACCCTATTTTAATATTAATCTTCCAATCTACGCAATTGTTATTTGTATCAATTGAGAGCGTGTCGTTTTTCATAATTTTTTCATACAGATGAAAATCATTTAGTAAAGAGTAGAAGAAAGGTTGTCGTCATGACCTTTAATTAAATTGAAGAAAGGTCACTCGAGTTTCGTTTTATTCATTGCAATTTTTACTGTCTAAAAATATTTTACCATTTTTATCGATTAGCTACATAGTTTCGTATAACATAGAATTTTATACTCGGAAGAATTTTGAATTTTAGTACACGGAGAGAAAATTATGGTAACAGTTATAATATATTATGAGAATGGTTCCCATAATGCATGGTAACCGGTTTTTTTGAAATGTTGATTATGGGAACAGCACCTATATATATTATGGTAATCATTCCTATAATTATGGGTATAATTCCCATATGGTATCGGAATAGTTCCTATGGAATCATGGTAATCGTTACTATGTAACTATGTAGTAATGGTTACCATAATATTATGGTTATGTTTATCATAATGTATGGGAATTATTACCATAATATATAGGGCTTATTCCCATATACACTTAGGAACCATTACAATGTGGTTATAGGATTGGTTACTATTTGCTTATGGGAACTATTCCTATGAGTATGGTAATCATTACCATGAGTCTTTCACACGCGATATGGGAACTGTTATCATAATGGTAGGAATTGTTGTTAGACCCAGAAAGTATGGGTCTATGTCCCATAATCCCAAGTAATCATTACCATAACGGTATGGGATGATATTTCATAAACGTACTAGGAACAGTTACCATAATTTTCTCTCCGTGTACTCTCTAAACATGAATAAGTGAAATAAGTGAATATTCACAAATTCTGAATGCCAACCGAACCACTTTTTGAAATTAGTAGTTCGATTTGCACTTGAAATTAGTGAAAATTCACTTATTTTCACTAATGCATGCTTAGAGAGTAACTAAAACACCTGACTTGAGTATTCATACATTTAGTTGAGGTGCTTATGGGCGTTTAATGCCGGAGTGAATTCGGATTTTTTTGGAGCGGTGATTTCGGAGTGACGCGGATTTTATTTAAACCCGTATTCACTCTGGTCCAGAGTTTAAATGTTTAAATAAATTAATACTCAATAGAAATAAATGTCGATAAGAAACATTATCCCGACTAGAAATTATCCCCAAGCATACATTGGGACCCCATTGGGTACTGATGGGGCAAGCCCGATAGGGTTATCCCTATTGGGATTTGATTGGGAACATATAGGGTAAGCCCAACATTAAAATAAAAAATTGCGATTGGGTTTACCCAATTGGGATAGGATGGGGAACATGTTGGGTTAACCCAATGCTAAAATTAATGACTCGGCAATGGGTTTGCTCGATTGGGATATTTTTGGGAACGTGTTGGGGCCACCCAACGTCAAAATTAATAATTTGCTGTTGGGCTTACTCGATTGGGAAATAATTGGGAACCTGTTGGGAAAACCCAATGCTAAAATTAATGATTCGACAATGGGTTTGCCCGATTGGGAAATAATTGGGAACTTGTTAGGATGACCCAACGTCAAAATTAAGAACTAGCTGTTGGTCTTACCCATTTGGGGAATAATTGGGATCACGTTAGGAAAACTAAACATGAAATTTATAAAAAAAAAATTTTTACTTCTAAAAATTAAAAATAATTTTTAAATGCAAAATATTTACGTTTTATTCTGTATTTTAACATGAAAACGAAAAAAAAAAAAAAACTGATTAAACTTTAATAATAAAGAAAAAAAACTTAACAATAGTAAAACGTATTTTTAATCACTTGCAGATTATAAATTTAATTATAAACTTGAAAAAAAAACTAAAACTTTAAGGGAAAAACAATCCATATGAAATATCTACTAACTTTCATATGCTCATATATTATTATATGTAAAGATAAAAATCGAATAGTTGTGTATGTTAACACCAATGATGCGACAAAATCTTGTGACTATAATACAAGCGTAGACAAGTTCAGACAGGTCCGCGCATAAAACAAATAACTAGTGGACAAAATCCCATATACACGTGACTCTTGCATTGGAAAACGTTCTAAGTAACTTATCAAGGCGTAATTTTTTGACATCTTTACAGTTACAATACCGTGCAATATAATTGATAGAATTAATAATAAAGAAAGTGCTAGTGCAGTGCAATATAATTGATCAAAATAATATTAAAGTGCTAGTATAGTGAATATAGGTTATAAAAATTGTGTCTCGTGCAAAGTGAGAATTTGTGAAATAATTAATTTTTTTTGTGAGCTAACACTATTGTAAATTAACAGTCATAACGAAAATTGAATAAATAAAAAAAAAAATTGTACTAGAATGAGAGGATTTAAATAAAATTTATTTAACCAAATTTTTCTTATGTTGGGATTTTAGTGGGATTTTATTGGGTTGGCCTAAAGTTTCTGTAGGGTGAACCCAATTGAAACCCTATAGAGTGTGCCTAATTGGGAAACAGTTGGGTATACCCAATTGGGACCCAATAGGGATGACCCGATTGAGATCATCTTGGGCTATGCGTTACAACCCAACGTTGGGTTCCCAATTGGGAACCCAATTGGATTCCAATAGGTCTTACAACTTTTTTTCTAGTCGGGTATTATTTCAATAAATAATTTGTTCAGGTATTAATAATAATAATTGAACATGTTTTTAATTTATAAAATGTTTTAGTAACCCACTAAATTATAATTTCATATAATTCATAGTGAAAATATCAAATAATTCAATGGTTACAGTGATATAGTTTTTATGGGAATATTTTATATTTTGGCACAATATAAAGTGATAGGTTTAACTTCGTAAGCGAGAGTTTTTTTTATCAGCTGCTTATAGTTTTTAAAAATTATTTCGCGTGAATATACTCTCTAAACATGAATAAGTGAAATAAGTGAGTATTCACTAATTTTGAGTGCCAACTAATTTCAAAAAGTGGTTCGATTTGCACTTGGAATTAGTGAATATTCACTTGTTTTTACTTATTCATGTTTAGAAAGTATGAAAAGGGAGCTCGTAATTATTTCCATGGTCAATAGAAATGTCAAAATACAGACTAATCTCACTAGGCATTATCAATTTTTTTAAAAATTAATATTTTCCAAAACTCTCCTTCGGAATGAAATTTATTCTGAGGGAATGGAATAAAAAAAAATCATCCACTTCAAAACTCCGGATTCACTCCGCAAATTTTTTACAGTGTATATTTATATTTTATACATATATATTTTTTTATGTAGCCTGTCACAGTATTAAATGCTATCAATGCAACAGTTTGGCCAATTTCGATTGTAACATTGCACCCGTCAGTAATAAATATCTGCGAGATTGCCCTGCAGTGTTCCATTGTTGCCGCAAAGTAACTTCCGCATGTAATATAACTTATTTAATCACTGATTCACTTATGAGTGTGAATGTAGCTGACGAGTGGGAGTTCGAATTTTTGAATAAATAAATAAAATGTAAAAAGAATGAAAATAAAAAAATGCATATTTAGATCAATGAAAAATCCCTACGTGCATTTTTTTAAATTTCATTATTGCAATTAATTTATTTATTTATTTATAATTCATAAAATTTCTCATGTCTGCTACGTTCACACTCATGTTGAATCAATTATAAATAAAAAAATTGATTAATAATTCTTTTTTTGACAACAGTTTATTTCAAAGAACCGACACAATATGTCACGATAAGAGAATGCGCATTTCTGTTGACGGAAAGATATGGGTGCTACAAAGGAAGACAAACGCGAGGAAGTAGTCAGACGATTTGTGAATGTAAAGACCAAGATGGCTGCAATAGATCTAGCATTACTTTTTGTAACTTATTTATTATTATTATCATTCAATTATTACTCGTGTTTATTAAATAAACGGATTAAAACTTTTTTATAAGTACACTCGTTAAATAAGTAGGACAGATTTAAATTAATTCGAATCATCGCGATAAATTGAGAGCAATATTTCGTACCGTTTATCCAGCCCTTAATCGTTGAAACTTTTTTTCGTCGTAACTTTCAAGTTCATAGCAATTATAATATCTTATCTTTAACGCAATATATAATAATTATTATGAAGAATAATAAATTAGTTTTTTAAAATAAATATAATTTATTTTTAATGGAAATAATTCAATTTAATTTATTATTTATTCCAATTGAAAATAATGCGCATTTTTTTTTTTAACTTCCCGCTTAGAAAATCGATGATTTTCAAAAATTTCGGGAAGTTATTGTTTTCACCCCGATTTGCAAAAATCGAGTTTTCATCAGATGTTGACGTTTTGAGGTCCTAGGAAGCTATTCTGACTATTTTTAGAATGATGTCCGAGTGTCTGTATGTATGTGTGTGTGTGTGTGTGTGTGTATGTATGTATGTAAACTCTTTATAACTTTTTAACTAATAAACCGATTTGGATGGTTAAGGCGGCAATCGAAAGAGTTTTTTGGCCATCAACTTTTCTGAAAATTTCAGATCATTTGACTAAGTAGACTCGAAGATATTGGCCAATTACGAAAAAAAAAAATTTTTTTTTTTTAGTTTTTTATTGATTTCTCGAAAACGGCTTATACGATCGACTTCAAAATCTAATCAGCTCTAGAACTCAATGAAACGCGTCGATTGCCACCTCAAACATCTAAATCGAATAATTCGTTCGAGAGTTATCGTTGGAGAAAGAAATGGTAAAAAACAGTTTTTTGCGAATATCTTTGAAACGACTCAACCAAACAATCCAAAAATCTAATCAGCTTTAGAATTTATTAAAACTCGTCGATTGCCACCTTAAACATCAAAATCGGATAATTCGTTTGAGAGTTATCGCGGGAGAAAGAAATGCTAAAAACTGTTTTTTTCAAAAATAATGGCATGCAAAAGTATTTTCGAGCTCGAAGAGCTCGAAAATGTATTTACAACGATGTTTTTGAGCTCCTTGAGCTCGAAAACAGCGGGAAGTTTTGGGGCTGGCCCGCAGGGTCAACCGATGCCCAGATTTTTTTTTTTACTTAGTTTAATTTATTACTGTAATTGATTAATTAAAAAAAAATGTATGATATAAATTTAAATAAAAATACTTATTAATAAAATAATTTATTAATTTTCCACTCAAATAGATATTGAATAGTAATGTTATGATTATTACGTGATAATACTGCATGAGCCCTTTTGTCTTGCATGTTTCGAGGTCATATTTATATATATGGTACAGAGGGTACATCTTCATATATATTGTTATATAGTAAAGTATCCACCGGATCCATTTTATTTTGCGTGAGTAGAATTGGCATTGACATAAAAATGAATCTCGGAAGATTATTGTATGTTGTATTATATGTACAATAAGTGTTGGGGGAAAATTGTAGCATGAGTGATTCAATAAAATAATTCAATAAACGATTCAATCATCACAATTTATCATTATAAAATATTATATATTTATACAACTATATTTGCGTTGACCCGTGAGAGTAAGTAGGGAACAACGATGCCGATATATAAAAAATTAGTATACGACATAACGTAATACAAGACGCGAAAAAAGTTGTCAGTGCATTCACGGCACTCAGATAAGAGGATCAACGTCGTCGTTTGGTCATCGTCATCAAGTACGCAGCGGTAACAGAAGCATCTAGCCGTCATCGTTGGGTTCCATGTCACAGGAAAAGAAACATTATCCACTCAGAGCTCTGTCGGTTCTCTCTTTCGAGCAACCACTTTACTTTGTGCTCTAGTTTAGTTGTGTATATTCACCACCTACCTATTTTAACCCCTCCCACTCTCTCTTGTCTACTCATTCGTATATATCTATATATATCTATTAACAATTTTCATAATGCCACTTGTCATATACCCATGCATGTATTTTCAATATCATTCTTTTCAATAAGTGTAAGTTTTAAAAAATAAAATTATTTAATTTATTACACTGTAAAAAATGAATGGAGTGAACACGGAGTGAGGGGGAGTTTATTTTAATATTAAAACTCCTAATCAGAATTAAATAAAATCCAGATCACTACAAAATCACTCCGATGAAAAAACAAACTTCCCATTTACTCCGTAAGCGGAATGATTTTTTTTCAAACTCCGGAACGAGTCAAAGAAAATGTCATTTATTTTTAGTAAAAAAATAATAATAAGCCATAACTTTTTACCGAAAAATATTTTATGGTAATTAAAATTATGTAATATTACATAAAAGTAAAAATCTGCTCTAAGCCTTTGACGTAAAGAAAATAAAAAAAAAATTGCATTGACAAAATGTATGTTGTATAGTGCTGGTGAAATGAATATTCATAGAAAGAACTCAAAACAAAATATCGATCGACCTTTGGGTCTGACTTGGTAGCAACGAGATTTGAGATGATCCCCACTAGCAGTAGTACAAGTACAAGCAGAAGCAGAAGCAAAAGCAGCATAGAAGAATATAGTTCCATCTCTTTTACCCGCATTACCTCATCCCGATATTAACGTCTGCGTCGGTTCCTAGTTCCTGTGCACACACCGTTGGCTGTCCCATGCACATTGGTCCCTCGATGTGGTGTGGGTGTTGGGAAACGTCGGTCGTGGGGTGGCAGAGCGGTGCCAACCAGTGCCGACGACATCAACAGTTCTGTCTGAGCTCTCGAAGTCGTGGGGTCGCTCGGTCGGTAGGTCGGCAACCCCGCTTTGAGGATTTAAATCTCTCTCATTCAATCTCGAGTCTTCAGCTCGTTCTATTCGGTTTTCATTGTGCTACTCTCAAGTACACTTAATCCTCTTGTGATACTCGATACGTCTTTCGTCGTAAGTACAATACTAAATTGTCGATAACACTCTTTCATACTGTGACAGATACTTTTATTTAACGAAATACGATTTTGTGCTAAAGGGTAATCATGAAGGCCCATACACTTGTCGTGGGCGCCTGCTTCTTACTCAGTTTATCTGGTAAGTTAATAAATTTACTCATTAATATAAAAAATTTTTAGCTTGATAATGAAATTGATTTAAAATAATTGCCGGTGTTAAATCAATTTTATTGTTATTTTCCTTTGTCTTCCGGGTTGCTAAGTCGATTTAAAATCGTTTTTATTTTTTTAATTAACCCAAGTAAATAATTTAAATAGGATGTTATTAAGTCTATAAAACAAGATTTTAATTTAGTTCGGGGGTTTATTTTTATCTGATAAAGTTGTGTAATACCTGAAAATATATATTTTAAGTAATTTGAAATTACAAAATCTGACGTCCCTTTGTCTATATCCGCACCCCTTGGCGACAAGGGCGCAAGCGTCTGTCGGATCGATGACGATGTTTCGTGCGCGCGTCCCGGCGCGGCAAATAGAATAAGACATGTCTGTACCGTATAACTAAAAAATATACATATATGCATACATGTCCTTTTATTCCATGTTACATAAATATAAATTTATATATTTATAAACTTTAGTGTCTTTGTAGAGGAATTATTTAATTGCAGACAATGCTCTTGAAATGTGTTATCACATAGATGTTTATTATCACACGATTGTGATTATAAACGATACAATTGTGCTAACTGGAGCGACAATTACTAATGTAGTGTCTATACTAAACCCAACGGAGATCCATAAGACAGTTAAAAAATAAAACTTACTTATAAATAGACGGAATATAAAAATGTATAGAAAAAACAAGTCAGGCGGAGGGTAAGAGTAGAGGCGGGGGTCAAAGGGAGGAAGTAAAATAATCTAAAGCCAATGGTTTTATATATTTTTCATGATACGGGAAAAATAAAGAGAGACAGAAAAATATCGAGTTTAACGAGAACGAGGCAATCGCTTCGACGTCATTGATATACCGACTATACATTTTCTAGGCCACGTTTGTAGGTATACACCTAGCTACATTGATTTTCAAGCAGACCATGGCCAGGGAATCATTGGTGATTCGGTTCGTTCATTCAACCCTCAACTACTTATTTAAATTATCAATAAATCGTTGCATAATTTTCTTTCGCTGACTAAGTATTTTTTTATAGACTAGAAAATTTAAACCGGCAGTGAGGACTTTTGTAGGCTTAGTTTATAATGGGCTATTTTTATCTCATCGTTTAGGATAGTAAATATTAATTTTATTGTAGGGAAGATTAAAAAAGTAAACTTATAAACCTTATTTGTTGTTTTTATGACCTTTTTCCTTGTAATTTTTCTTTTTTTTAGGCATTAATGCACTTGAGTGTTACGTTTGTAACAGCTACACTGACAGTCGGTGTGCTGACAAAGAACCACATCCAAGTCTCATTCAAAAATGTGACATGCTCTCCAGTGGTGGTACCAAGTACACGATGTGCAGAAAATCTGTCCAGTCTATTGAGTTTGTAGTAAATGGATGTATGTATATATATACTTTGAATAAAAATTAATATCACAGTTGAATGTAATAAATAATTTTTAAAAATTTTAGTACCACCTGAGGTTCGAGTAATAAGAACCTGCGGTTACGACGAATCGAACTACAAGGGCCGATGCTACCAACGAGGAGGTTTTGGAGGCCGACAGGAGGTCTGCTCGTGCTTGACTGACCGTTGCAACGCAGCGACGCCGATCTTTGATAAAGCACCTCACTTTATTTTAATGCTTTTGTGTATTATCGGTAGTGCCGTGCGCACCATCGTCAATTAATTAAACACAGCTCTTGAGCTTGTCGTAAACGGGCCGTCGAGATCCGGCCGATTATGATGACGCCGGACTTAAAAACGTAATGTCATCATCATCGTTTCGGACTCGTAGAGAAAATTTAAATAATAATAAAATTAAAAATTTAACAACCAGAGTACCATTTATTAATGGCAACGAAAAATATTTAAAAATAATTGTCGATCGCGTCGAATGTTCATGTTGTTGATTGCGTTATTGTTGCCGGCGTGACGGTACGTCCGCGCCTCTCCTTAAATACAATCTCATTGATACCAAAAAAATAAAATATATTAAAATTATAATAATAATAAAAACTGAAGAGATAAGATAATGATATTGATATTAAGGAGAGATAAAAGGTGTATGTATAAATGACCGTATGAACACGCTTAAAATTATTATTGCCGTATAAAATGCACAATTGAGAGGTGGTTGGGCCCTGGTGGAGTATTAGAGTATGTGAGGCAAGTGTGCGCAGTGGGTAAGTGCGCCAAACCATGCATTTTCGTCCGAAATTAATGGGTTTGCGTACACTTACCTACCGCGTACACCTGTCTCACCACTCTATCATCGATCGTCACTATTAATTAATAATTAAATATCAATTATTAATTACGGGCCAATTCGCATGCACGGGGAATTTAATTATGACCCCGTTGCCTCGAGCATTACTCACACTGCCTCGAAAAAAAAGATTCTCTTTAAATTACTCTTTATTATTTATTATTTATTATTATTTTTTCCTTTTTTTACGATAATAAATATTAATTTATTCTTGATCATCATTGTTTTTATCAAATCGTTAGCTTAGCTGACTTGTTTAAACATACGCGGTAATATAATTATTAGCTTAATATGTGATAAAAAAAATTGAGTATGATATTTTGTATTTTTTTTAATGTTCCGATGATGCTCGAGAAAAAATTAATGGAAAAAAAAATAATAATAAAAGTAAATTTAATTTAATAGGGAGTCAGCTCGGGCACTGTTCACATTTTATTAAATAAAAAAAAAAAGTAATGTTCTGTGTGTAGAGCTTAATTAAAATAAAAACTACAAAATGAATGCGTTATAAATTTTAAGAGAGATTATTGATATAAATAAATATAAAAATTAATAAAAGAAATTAATAAGTAAATAAATAAAATATAAATATGACTAGAGAAGTCTCTTGTTCTAGTGGAATCAATGTGTATCGTGGGTATTGTCATCGCGATATCTCATTATTTAATTGATTAAATTTAAAAAGTTCGAACAAAATAAAGAGTATATTGTGTTAATAGATAAATCCTTTAGAAATTAATTTCTTTTTTTTTTTTTTTAGACCTAATATTTGATTACTTATATACCTGACCACTAGTATATATTTAGTCTAGTATTAATTTATTTTATTTAAAACCTTGAAGTTGTGGATTTTTCGAAAAAGAACAACGTGATTTGCGACTCAATTGTTTTGTTATTAAAAAAAAAAATAATTTCATTTGTTATAAATTTAAAAACACATTTATATATAATTTGTCGATTGCATAATCTTTGTCGTGCTTTTTTCTCACGCCAATGGGAGTTATAATTTAATATCTAGGAATTAAAACCAGGACTCCGTACAGGATTGTGAGAAATAATTTATTAGGATTTAAATATTTAAAAATAAAATAAAAAAAAAAAATCACTTTTAAAAATTAACTCCGTACATTTAATGTAAATTGTTTGGCTCAAGTTAATTTTAAACTGAAAATGAATTTTAAAATTACATGGGCGTTTGTGAAAACGTACCTGATAGTGAGGTAAATAAAATCCTTGGTCTTTTACAAAAGGTTAAATGTCAAGCTGTCAATCGATAAAATAAATATACGTAAGGTAATTTTCACTAACGAGATTTCTCATAGGTTTCTATTATTGCTCTAGATGATTTAGCTGTTGGAGTAGAATAGTAGACGATAATTTTCGTCTGATAATGGTCTATCCTGTCCAAGCAGCCGACTCGTCAATTCGATCGTATCCGAATGAAACCTACGCTTACTGTCAAACTCAATCGCCCTCAATTTTTTTAAATCAACCACAACAACAGCCGCAGCAACAACAGCAACAGCAATTAATTTACACTCATTATAACTCTATTCCAACTTGTACAACATCAACAATCCCACAATATATTACTCATACACGGAAACCTGGATCCTTAAATATACGCGATCAAGGTTAGTTTTCCTGATAAAAAATTTTAAAAAGTATTTCAACACATAAAGAACATACTTGTATTTTTTTCATATCTAGATAATTATCGTGGAATAAAAAACCAAAAACTAAATACCAAAACAGTTAGAATAAAAGAATTGTCTGGCCCTATTCAACCATTGACTTATGCGCCACCACCACTGGTTATATATGACCCAGTTCAAAATCACATATCATCTCCCCTAACTCCGGTTTACTTTAGTCAATCATCGTGCTTCAATCATGCCCCTTATCCCAGTGAATCATACGGCAATTACAATCACAGTGTAGCCTCGCAGCCTTACTACAAGACTTCTGAAGTACAAAATTATTTGATACCTGAGCCGAAACCTCCCACTCAATTTACCGCAGTCCCACATAATTATTATGCTGCAAATGTGCAGAAATCCGTTTTTCCTTGTTCTGTTTATTCTAATAGTATCAGTGAAGCTCAGTGTAAAGCTTCAGGGCAATTGTATACCAGCTCTAGTCTAAATTTGAATCCAAATGGGAAATTGATACCTGCATTATCAATCGCAAATGAGGTGACAAAGTACCCAGAGAAAGTATTTCAGGAACATCGTCTTCCTTACACAGAGACTCTTATAGATAACAGAAATATTTCAAAGCCACATTCAAAATCTGACGTCAGAGTTTTGAAAAATTTCGGCAATGAAGAAAAACATTCAGATGAGTCATTAAATTTTGATTTTACTATTGAAGCTGAAAAAATGGTGTCGGCTTTGTGCAACACTTCTGCTCATGAAGATAAAGACGAAGATAATAAAGCTAAAAATCAGGATAAATTAGTAATAACAAATGACAGCGAGAGTGATAAAAAAAAATACAAGCCCTGGTATTTAGAAGAGTATGACGAAGAGACAACGACTAAATCAATCGGCACTCAAACTTTTGATTCATCAGAGGAATCTACTTGTCCAGAGTTTATTCGTAAAACAGTTAATTGGGGTTGCAATGAGGCAGAAACAATCTTGAATGACTTATCAAGCTCACGACAAAAGTGGCTTACTAATTTATCTTCAGCGACTAAAACAGCTCTCGCGAAATCATCAACATGTTTTCCTGTTTTTGCTGGTGACAAAATTTTTTCCCAGGATTTAATAAACTCACTTTTGCGTATCAGTAATGGCTGGCTGATTCTTGATCATTATTTAAACAAACAGCACCATGCTAATTTAAATGATAAATATGACAATGATTTGCTGAAATCCTTCAAAAATTGGGAAATATTTACTGGTGATCTTTTAGAAAATGTTATTAAGACTTTTGTAAAACTGGATTCTAGTTCTAAAAATGACGACAACTTTTCTATGAATCCTAATATGCACTCATTTCCTGGTGATGTTTCTCTATATATAACTTATGGACTGTTTGGAGATACATCTGCTGTTGGTACTAAAAATAATCCTCCTTTAGTAAAATCTGTTAATCGTTCCTCACTTAGGAATACTTTGAATGACAATGAACAGAAGGACAGATTGTCAAATGTTGGCCGTGAAAGTAAATTACGGACAAGATGGACTATAACTGAGCAGACACGTTCCAATGATTGTTTACAAAAATCTAACAAGCCTGATTGGAATTTATTTACAAGAGAATTACCGACGCAAATTGATTCATTGAATAATCAATTGTCGCAGCAAAAATTACATTACAATTTTTTAATAACTCCTGAAGAATCTACAGACATTCCTACGCAGTTTTTTCAATTCAAACAGTCATACGAAAGTCAACCATGTGTACCAAAATACACATTTGATTTAACTTCCAGTATGACAGAGAGTAGTAATTTAATTCAGCCAATTTTATCCAATGAAAATCGTACATTTTGGAATTCATGTGTTACTCCTACGCCTATTTGTAATACTTTTCCGTACAGCAGTGGAAGTTTGAGTAACTTAAATAATAAAATGACGTTGTTGAGTCAAATTGAAACTAAAAAAACAGAAGTTAAAAATTTGAATGAAGGAGAAACAATAAATTTGTCTGCTTGGTTCGCGAGTATGAGAAATAAACGTATAGGAAATGGATCAGAAAATTCAACATCTAATTGGTGGAAATCCTCAAATAGCATTTCATCAAAATTTCGTGAAGAAGCAGCTAAATATGGAGCCAAAAATACAGACTCTACTTCAACATTGCGAAATGATATCAATCGTCAATTGCGTACACTGAAAAATATGAGGACCATTCAATCTGCTCCATGGACGGCTAATCATCTGCTAGATGATTCTCCAAAAAGTAAACGTCAAGATGTTTATGACAGCTGTGAAGATTTACGAGTTTACATGAAACCCGGCAGCTACAATGTCCCGAAAAAAAAATGTCAGAGTCGTCGCAGTCGCCGTGATAATTCAAAGTCAAGCAATACCAAATCAACACAATCTTTGGAATGTGATATTGCTAATAAATCAGTTAATAATGCTTCGTCGTCTTCGTCGACGTGCTCACAAGATATTTCAAAAGATTTCGCTTGGAAAGCTGCTTGCGCTTCGGCAGAACTTCTGCTGGATGCTTTAATTGTCAAAGAAAATTCTAAAATCAAAGACAATGAAACTTTCTCTGGACTCGTGAATGACAAAGCTGTTGAAGAAGAAGTTTGTGAAGAAGTTGAAGTTGATAAAATAATTGAAGAAAATTCTGATGAAGTTAATGAAGAAAAAATAAATGCAATTGATTATGAAGATCATAAAGTTTCCGATGTAAAGTGTAAATTAGTTGATGCAGATTCTAGTCCTGTGTTACAAGGACATCAAAAGACTAATGTTAAAACAGATTCTTGGTTGATTCGCACCCTGAGTAATGCAAATGAAGCAAAAAATACTGGTGATGAGGGAGAAAAGATTAGTACTGAAAAAAATAATGACAGCGTTGTTTTGTGGAAAAAGGACGACAACAAAGAACGAAATTCTGATTTTTCGCTAGAAACCAGTCATACAATTGCGGTAATGGCATTAGTTGATGTAGTTGGCAAAGCAACGTACTCAGAAACTGTTAGAAGATTTTCAAATTCCGGTAAGCCGTGTGCTCAAACTACCCCAAAGTCTGATGACAAAAAGAAAGCCAGTAAAAATTTAAATGGTGGACTGGGCGTGAGTGATGGGAAAAACGAGTCAGACATTAAGAAGACGGCGACAGTAACGAAACAGGAAGCTTTGAAAGCAAGGTGCGATAAAGTAACAAAGAATAAAAAAAAATTAAATAAAAAAGAAAATGGTCAATCCGTCTGGTATAGTTCTCGAAGGAATAAACAAACGTGTAATAATAATACGCCTGGATTTAATTATCCAGTACCACTTGATTGAATACTAGTGAGCATTCATCGAGCGCTGTGGCGGATGGATGTAACTTGTGTATTCTCGGTTATTTATAACTTTTCAAAAGCTTACTGTTGCTTTTTTTTAAATTTTTAGAATTGAGTGTCGAAAACCACCAGAAAGCCGAAAAAAATCAGCTAATCTACCACGGAATCGATGGATACAAATTAAAAAATCATGTTTACTTTAAATTTTACACTCGTGTTGATAATTTTTATCAACATTTTTATATGGTTATTTATTGTCTTTAATTTCAAACGTTATCACAAGGTTTATATTCTATTTATTTACATGCATCTATTGACAATTATTTATTCGTTACTTTATTATAATTTTTTATTTTCAGAATGATAAAAAATATTTAACTGATGAATTGCCATGAGAAAATTCATTTTTGCCAGTTCAAAATAATAATCGACAATTAAGTTTTCTGTTAAAGTTTTAAATAGTTGCGAAAATTACTAGAACTGTTATCACAGTTTGGAGATAAAATAATTTTGTTTATCATTGGAAATTATCGGCGACACTTGTCAATGATAATTTATTTAGAATGTGTCAATTATAATATTTATAATTATTAATGTCTTGTCAGACAATTAAACATTATTACAACTATGTCGTAGAAAGATTTCTACCAAGTAATAATGTTATTTTTTCTAGATAAAAAAAAAAAATATTTAATATAAATATTAATTTTTTATGAGATAAAATGATAACTTATCTCGTGAAAAAATAAAAAAAATTACGACAGAAAAATAAATAATTTAGAATAAAAAATTTTGAATAGATTATTGAAGAGTAAAATCGAGTTTTTGATTTTTAGTTTGTCTAATTATTATAATAATTAATCTATAATTTCCAATCCCAAGGAATGCAGAGAACACCATCACTCATTACTGAGTAATAATGCGTTATCCAGAGCATTACTCCTTCTAAAATAGGCCCTAAAGTTGATTTATGCTTGAGTAGATTCTCGCAGCACTTGACCATCAGATCAGGAGTAATGCTGTCGTCTTTATTTAAAGCTAATAACCCTAGTTCTTTAATCGTCCTATCATGCAGTTCACGTTCTACATGTTTTATTCTGCAATATAATATATTATTTTATATTAATCCATTTACATAAATCAGTATATTAAGTTTTAAGTATCAAATAAATAAATAAATTCTATACTTATTATAATGATTCAGCCTCTTTGTAGCTTCATCTAAATTATCAGTTATAAAATTAACAAGAAGAAATCCAGGACACGATGATGGCACAATAAACTGCCCAGTTGGTGACAACATGAGAGGTCCTGCCTCTCTAAGTTTATAATTTTATATAAAATAAAAATCATTTTCGTTAATTTGCTGAAATTTTTAATTGAAAACTTACGCTTCGATTACTATTTCATGGAAAGACAAACTCGGAGGCCATGAGCTCGGGTACTTGGATCTACCGCGATAGTCCGATAGTGTTGTCGTCAATTGTCTCAGCTGAGATTCATATTGGCCGACCATCACTTTCGGCATGAACTTCCTGCACATATAGAGCACTCTGAGCCTTACCATTACTCTGTAATAATTTAAACTATAGTACGCACCGTCGGCCGATTTTAATGTCCAGCAGAACACGTGAGACAGCCTTCTCAAATGCTGGAAGTCGCAGTAATACTGGATCATATTTTTTAACATTTTTTATTAACTAAAAAAAAAAATTTATTTTAATTTTTCTTTTCAATAAAATTTTTTAATAAAAAATAATAATAAGCCTGTGGGTTCCGTGATCTATAACATTTTAATAGACACGTTTTTAAAATTAATTCATTTAATTTTGTTATATTCTACTTTTATTAATCAGCCTTTTGATTATTTTATAACCGGTAATTTATTTCAGCTACTTTTTTAAATAATTACGAGTCTAAAAATCTCTAATTAAAATAATTTCTATGTAATTGTTTAATTAAAAAAATTTACATCTAGCCAATTATGTCGAACTTCTCCGGAATTCAACATAACACTTCCTTCCAAACTGATCCCCGTCCCATTGGCGAAAACCAGCGTCCGATTTTTCAAAACATCCATTTGCTCCGGATGATGTCGAGCTAAAGCTTGAAATGCCAGCAAGCATCCACGATAGTGTGCAATATTCCACCCGCAATCCCAAGTGATATCTTTGAGACCTAAGTCTTGGCACAATATTTTTTCTAATTTTTTGACTTCTTCTCTGACTGGTCGGCATGCTTCCAATTTAATGTGGGCTTCGTTCACATGTTTGTCCACGTATGCCCTTAAAAAATTATACATTAATCAACAATATAATAATTAACAATACATCAAAAATTAACAGAATATCATACTTAAAAGTGTCAGGCTCCGCATTCATTTTCCGTTTCATAAATATCGACATAAAAAATGGGTCATCTTCTAAATCTGAAAAATTAACCCCATCCCTCTCGACCCGTGGATCGTACCGGTATTTAAATTTATTATCTTTAACAGGCTCTTTTATTTTATCTACAAACGTCGTCGACAAATTACATGTTTTCAAAATAGATAATATTGTTTTCTTAACATCGACTTCGTTTAATTGAATTTTGACTAGAGTAAATTTACCAGCTTTAACTTCTTTTTCATCTTTTGATCTCAAGTAAAATGGTAACGTTGTAGGCTTTATTGGTCGCTGTTGCTGCAGAGATTCCAACAATAAACTCAATTGTTTCAATGAATTTTCATTGACAGTCTGCAGATAAATTTATCGAAATTAGTATTAATAATTATTAGGGTAAAAGTACCGTTGGTGGCCACTGCTCCATTTTTGGACATTTAATACTTTATTTTGATTAATGAAAAAGTACAAAATAAAATCTCTATTGTAACCGTGAGATAGGAGTATCTTTTTATACATTTTCAAAATAAATTATGTCATTGCGTCTGTTACAAATTCTTTTATTTAAATTCTTAAAGTATCCAAAATATGATCCTGAAGTTAGCAGACGATTAGTAATTTTCGGATTTTTTTTTCACCAAATCAATTACAAAAAAAATAACTAAAAATATGCAGATGTAGAAAATTTAAAAAACTACAGGTGCAATTTTTTCAAATATTTTTTTTTTTTATAGTTTATCGTCTAAAAAAAAATTCAAAAATTATTAGACGTCTGCTAACTTCAGTTCTATTACAAAACTGGCCAAAAACGCTACCTCTACCCTATTTAAAAAGAAAAAATTAAAAAATAGATTTAAAATTTGTACTCTTTGAGTAGGAAATTGACCAAATAAATCTGGATGAACAGTAAAATAAAAAGGCCGAAGTGCTGTTGAAATTTCTCCAGTACTTAAAGCTCTGACTGCATCATTTCTGCACAAACTAATCAACGAATGTAATTAAATATTCTGTATTATTTATTAATAATTAGGAAATATTAAATATGACATACCTTCTTCTAAGTCTGCACAGCATTTTCTGATAAATAAAATATCATTGATAATCATAAAATAAATAAAACACTCTTTGTTTTACTAAAACACACCGCACTTGTGTATACACTGATATCTGAACTGTATTTAATCGACTGAATGAATAATTTTCTTGTTTCAACCGCGTGACGATTAAAAATAATAATCGTTAAACAAAAGGAATATAATTAATAACTACTCATGTAATTGAAAAATACGCGATATGAAACGCAAGACACAATGGATTATCGCGCCACTGTTGAATTTATTTTTAGATAAATACTGATGATCATTTTGTGTGTGTATATATGTATATACAAATGAATGAAATCAAATGATTGCAAACGTCATCAACAAAGTAAAGTATGATAATTGAAATTTTTTTAATTTTTATTTACGTAAGCTTACAGTCAATTGGATAATTAATACTGGATCGAATTGTTGTAAAAAAAATATTAATTATCACATGATTAATTACTGGGATTTTAAATATAAATAACCTTTGCTAATAAATAAAATAAATTGAATGTCAAAATGAGGGATTTTACTGCTCCCTTTCATGATTTTATTGAACTAGAAATCACATGTTTATCAGCTGATTTACGTCAGCTGTCTAAAGTTATTTTTTAAATGTCATCAATGCGTCAAGTTAAATGTCAAATTCATGCTCCAAAAATTTAAAAATTTTCCAAGTTTATAAAAAAAATGTATTTAATTAGATTTGAATTATAGAAAATTTTTTTTGAGATTTATTAAATTTTTTATGTCACAAATTAATATTTTTAATGAATTAGACGTTGCCAGTAGATGAAAATATAGCCAACTTTTTGATCAACTCTGAGAAAGTTGTAGAGGGCGCAGCTATAGACGTTATCTGTCAGTTTGACAGATAAAAATATTGGAGTATTTTATTTAAAAGGTTTATGGATCAATGATGTGAACAAGTTTTTAGTATTTTTAAAAAATTAAATTATGGCAAATAAAGCTGATGACCCGGAATATGTTTTGGTTGTTTTAAATTCTCTGGGTTTTATTAATGTCACTGCGGAAATGTTGAAAACGTTTATGAAGCGTAATTAAATAATTTATAGATTTAATTTAATATTTATAAAAAATAATCTATTCAAGTATTTATCGAATTTTAGAATTAAAGATGCACCGTAAATTAAAAAAAAATAATCACAATGAATGGAAAGAAAAAATGAAAAGAAAAATTATTTCGAGAAATCGAAAAGATTTAGAAAAATTTTTAAATGAAATTATACGTGATGATCAGAATTATTTACCAGAGTCTGGTAACGTCGATGAAATTAAAACTGCAAGTGATAAAAAATATTCTGTACCTTTTCAAACAGAACATCATCATGAAATTAGAGTAAATGAAGAAAAAAATTTTGACGATAATAATAACAATAAGTCGAATTCGTTTATTGAGAAAACTTTAAAGCAAATTAACCAAGAAGATACAGAAAAAAGTAGAAAAGATACAACAATTAAAATCGAGTATAAAACTCCAGATGATTCACGTAAAAAAATTTCAAATTCTTCTAGAAAACTTCTATATGAAAAGTCGGCAGATCCGAGTAACAAAATATTTCAAGTTGACGAAAATATTACCGCAAGTAGTAAAATACAACACAATATGAATTTAAATTTTGAGAGTGACGGCGACACTTCTGATTCTTATAAGCAACTTCCTGTAGCAAACAATATAACCAGTGTAAAAAATAAATTTAAACCATCTGACGAAAATGAAATTCCGATCGAAAATCTATATCATGATAATTCTATTAAAAGTAACTTAGATCTTTCAAATTCTTATAAACAACTCCCTACAGCAAAAAACACAACAGCTGTAAAAAATAAATTTGATGCGTCTGATAAAAATGAAATTCATAAAATAGAAAAAACGCATCATGAAAATTTTAATGAAAATAATTTAAATATTTCGGATTCTTACAAACAATTGCCTGAAATAAAACCGAGATACCAACAAATAGACAAATCTGTTCCATCTCAACAAATTCAAAGTCAACGAAATGATGCTAAAAGACAATCTAATAATAATGAAAATTTAATCGACAGTAACTTAAATTATTCAGACTTCTACGGTAATTTTTCTAAAGCAAACTTCAAAAGCAGTTCTCTAGAAAGAGTTAGTCTGAACAAAACTTCTCCAGAACAACAAACTTTGCGAGATATAAGAGAACGCAGCCATTTGTCAAGTAGTTCAGACAGTGACACTGAAACTGATTCATCTTATCAACAGTTTGTACAAGCGACAGTGAAAAAAACTTCAATGACAAATGATAAAGCAACTGGTGAAGAAAATCATAGACCGTTTATACCTGGCGGATTGAACGAAGTCAGTAATTTACGGTACGGTGATGTCAGTACCAGCGAATCCAATGATTCGTATCAACAAATACCTAATAGACAACCTACTAAAGGAAATTCGATAAATAAATCACAAAGTTCCGCACACAGTGTCCCTAATTTTAATGAACGTAGTGTATTAAATTTCACTAGTGACAGTAAATCATCTTCCGAACCACTTTCTCAGTCGAATGCAAACAAGAGAAAGGGAGAAAACCCAAAAATTTATAAAAAACCAACTCGTTCTCAACAATTGAAGCGAGACGACATTAAAGAACGCAGTGTACTGGAATACTGAAACTGATAAAAACAAACCGATGGCTTTTACATTATTGACAAAGATTGAAAGAGAGCTACGAATAAGGATTAAAATTAATAATTACGCTTTTAAATTACATATAATATTTACGAAAGCAATAAAATGAAATAAGTTTACATTTAAACGAAGTTATTTATTTTTTATTTATTAAATCATTGATATTTTATGCATAAGCTCGTACGCTCTGAAGAAGCCGCAATAGTGCGGCGGTAAATCGTAATAAATAAAATACGTAACGAGCGAGTGTAGCCTAACAAAATTATTATATCGGCACATCGGGTTTCCCGAGTGTGCTGAAAGTACGTTTATTTTTTTTTTTTTTTAATGGACGTTTTCTCCGACTCATTATGGTAAGTAAAAGTTAAAATTCATAGACAATTACACGAATATATAATCTTTACTGAAAATACATTTACTCATCAAATTTGATTTAAATAAATTTTCTGTTATAAAAATATAGAGAAAATAAATCAATTAATCTTGTAACTCAATTAGGTATTTCGTCTGATTGGGCAAGTGGTAGGTTTTATTTTTTACGGACTCTTAGTAGTAGAGTGTAATGTAATTATTCGAAATCAAGACATCTGTGGTGTCCATAACGGGCGTCGAGTGTACCTGGAGCTCGGGGAACAGGGGATAGTTTACGCTAAAAATGTGTCATCCGTTAAAAATTTGCCAAGACAACAGCAAACAGGTTCGCGATTGTACGCAACAAACAGTTCTCACGAGCAATGTAGCTTGGAGCTCGTGACCTGTCCATCCTGTGCCATCACCGTGACGTTCAAGAGCCTGGCCTTGCCCCATTCCTGCGGTGACAGTGGCATGATGATGGACAGTCCGTGCAGGTGATGCCCTACGACATTATCATTTTCAACCAACGTCAAGAATATTTAAAATCTTCAACCTTTTCCGTAACCGCGACCACGACCACGATAAATTTAAAAGTTAACTTTATTTTAGGTGCGACTATGTCTGGATCTCAGAGCCACCTTACGAAGATATCTCGGGAACACCGTACTGCGGATTGTATGCACCGATCACTTATAGATCCAGCACCAGAACTGTTTCCATTACTCTGCTATACAGTCAGTCACATAATCACGCTTTCACAATTGAATATGTTTCAGAGAGTATGTTTGTTAAAGACTAATTGGTTATTGATTATCAATTTTCAATTAATATGTACGACATTAAATTACAGGAAATAGAGTTAATTTAAAGGGCTGGGATCCTACGGTTACTAAAGGATTTAATGGAACTGTTGGTGGTATTCTTACGTCTCCATTTTTTCCTGCTAGATATCCAAGAGATTTAGGAATGGAGTACATAATTACTTGTCCAGCTGAAGCACCTTTTTGCCGTGTCCGAGTACTTTTTAGTGACTTTCAACTGGCAACTGTTTCTATCATCGAGGTAAAGACAAAATAAATATACAAATATGGACATCAATTGACAATTTATTGTATAATTTTTAAATTTTGTTCGCTGCCAAGTTTTACGATTGGAATGGACAAAGATTGGACGTTAGCAGTGGCGCGAGATTCCGACCACCGATAATTGTAAGCTCTGGACCATCATTGCTGATAAGATTCTACGCTAACGGAGGAACTGGTCTTGGTTATAAGGCTTTCTATTCTTATGTAATTGGACATAGATATGACAAAGCCATTCAGCCAATTACTGACTGCGGCGGATATGTGGAAAACTTGGGTGGCACTATTACGATGATTGATATGGTAACTGAAGGAGTAAAGACTTATGACTGCGTTTGGCTTATCAGACCCCCGAAAAATTTTCTTCACATGAAAACACACATGTATCTCAAAGTCATCACATTCGCAGACATGGGTAAACAAAAATGATCTATTTTATTGATCAAATAAAATTTATTTTGCTCTTTTTGCAGCTGGAAATACCGAATTGATAATTAGACAAGGTCCGACATCAGCATTGCTGCCTTTGGAAATACTGAGGCACCCAGCAAGTCAACTTCTACCTCCGAGAATGAGGGAACATATTACTCCAATAGTCAATGGGTTCCATGTCAGTTTACGAGGAACGTTTGGCGCTAACTCTAGGGTCGCGATTGCTTATGCAGCTTTCGGTTACATGGGTAAAAAAATCTGTTTAATAATTTGATGAAAAAATTTTCAGTCAGTTCTTGAAAAAGATTTTTCAAAAATTTTAGACTGTTTTTCTGGATCTGATTTTCTATGTCAGAATCATCGATGTGTTCAGAGTCAATTGAACTGCGATGGATTTGATCACTGTGGTGACAATAGTGATGAGCCAACAACTTGTCTGAGAGGTGAACTATTTGTTTTAATTTAATTAATAATCACTAGACTTGAAAATTGAAGTGATGAAAATTATTCGGCAGATTGGGGAATGGAACCACGAGATGGAAAATGGCATATGAATAAAGCAAATTACTATTTCCCTAAAATAGATCGTTATCCAGATTTAAAAACTGCTACACTAGTATTTGTAGCCAGTAGTTTAGGATTAATAATCCTTATTTCCGCACTGATTGTTTTGCTGTACCGAATGGGCGCCCGGTCGCGTCAGCAACGAGAACTTCAGTCACGTCTGCAGACAATCAGCGAACTATTAGGTATTTTATATTAAGTAACAATAATATAGAGGACAGTGTTCCAAAGTAGGTGAAAATTATTTCACCCTCAGATCGGACAGTCTTCGATATTGCAGATGGCGCCCGGATCGACGAGGTCGCTGTTCACGACGAACCTCCTGTTTACGAAGCGCCGCCGGGTTATGACGAGGTCATTAAAGTTGGCTTGGAGAACGAAGGGGTTAAATGCAAAAAAATACGTAACTTTCTGTGGGGGTCAAGAAGCAGGAGCTCCCCGCAATGCTCGTAATTTTTTACTTTCTATAAATGTATTTACCATTTCATTGAATAGTTGTAATTATTTTGTGGTTTTTTATAATTATTATTCAAGGCAAGAATTACCCACATCATCAAGTTTGGTCGTAGACCTCGCAGGAGCGAGTAGAAACCGTGAAACAATGCCAACGACAACTACAACAGTGGCATCAACTATTACGACAGTTAATCCCGTTGAAAGAACCCCTGAAAGTCCACCTCCACCTTATGTCACACCTCCTGGAAGTGTTCTAGATAATTATCGAATATGTCTATCACGACATAATGTCACTCGTAAATATTAAGCAACATTATTATTACATAATATAGATTCAAGTCTTATAATTCTTTTTAGCACTCGCGGTATTTTAATTAAATTAATAGAGCTATTAAAAAAAAAAATTTCAGACACTTCAGTACCACTAAGCGTCCGAGGTGACCATACGCGTCGAGCCTGGAACCGAGCTACTGAATTACGTCGTTCATTACCAGATCCAGACGAAGTGGCGGCATTCCAACCTGATGGGTCTATTGACTACGAGGCACTTGGTGCGTATCTTCGGAATTACGCTCCTCGAGGGAATGCCTCTGTTGAACCGTTTGATTCACAGCCGAGGAGCTTGCCAGATGTTGGTCTAATCACGAGGCCAAGATCCAACGGAGACTTCGCAGAGCGAGGGGACGAGGATGTGGACAGAAGCGGGGACGGGGACGTAGAGGACGAAGTAGAAGCAATTAGCTACGACAGTCGTTGTATCAGTCTCAGTCGTAGCAGTGACTGTCACCAATTACATGGATGTACGTGTGAAGGAGCTTGCGGATGCGCAAATGACCACAACACAGTTGGATCAGAAACCAAACAAAGGAGAGATGATAAAAATATCAAAGCTAAACGTACTATTATGAAACTATTAAAGTCTACATCAACTTCACAGACATCGACGAGCGTACCAGAAGCTAGTGGGCCCGAACCATCTACTGAAGAGTTTGAAGACTGTAGAAGACCTTCAATTTGTTCTGGAGACACTTACTTGTCTCTAGGAACAATGTTTAGCACTTGTAGCAGTCCTTATGAATTAGAAGAACACGATTTTACATCAGAAACAAATAGTATTATGGAAAATATGAGTATACTTTCTAAAACACCATCTCGCACGCCCGTAAGAGCTACGAGAATCACCATAAACACTACGAGTGACTTTAGATTTAAAACACGCAAGCATGTACGTAAATATGCGAGTTGTGATACTGACAGCTTTTTTGAGAGTGTCAAGGCGTTGGATGCTTTTTTGGAAAGACGTAATACCACAATGGTGCAACCGAGAAACACGTCCACGGTTGTTACACTCTTTGGCACGCCGGGACATCATCGACGCAGAGCTTTACGATCTCATGGTAACCAACATGGAATTTTTAATTGCGTGCGCGGATGGAAATCCAGTGATGACACTTGTTCTAATTGACTTTTTAAATATTTATTTAATCGATGGCTTCATTGTTTTAACTTCAATTGAGAGGAAAAAGTACAATTTATTTTTTTGTTGAGAAAAAAATCTACTGCTATTATTTATTTTTTAATTTTAATTTTAATAATTCCTAATAAAATATCAATTTATTCCACTGTTATTGAGAAATAAATTCAAATAAATAGACTCTACTGTACCTCAAAGAAATAAAATTATAGTTTATTTTAAAAAAAATTAATTGATTAATTAATTATATAAACTAATACTGAAGTAAAGTAGTGACCTCTTGTAAATTAAAAGGCAACATACGTTTTCACCTTGGCTTCATCTTCAGAAGTTTTCAATTACTAGCATTTATCTTTACGCTTAACTGTAATTGAATTTATTATTATCCAAATGAAGTACTAATAATAACTATCAACGATACCATACATTATTATTTATTATATGCAATTAATGATAAGCTTATAATGATAAGCGTACCCATGACAGTTTGAATTACGCACCAATTACTCACAATTATGACCCAACAATTAATTTATTCACGTAAAATAAAAATATTCGCTTTTATTGTCTATCACGGAAGTAAAAAAATCTAATATTTCCAAATGTCCTTCATTTTCTTACACAACGATTATAATTACATATTTTTTTAATTATTAATCTCGCTCATTTTTTTTTTTTTTTTTTTTTTTATTAATTTTCTTTTCCTCTACTCTTTAATTACTTCGTTCATTGTATCCAACAATTTTTATTCATCACCTACATGTGTACATATTTACATATATATGACAGCAATTACAAATGTTCATCAACAAGTCAAGACATTAATCATTAACTTGTAACTTTGACAGTCAATTTGCATTGTATTAGTAAATAATTATTTAACTGTTCATTGTTTGATAGTTTTTAAATAAAATGAAATTTTTTTTTTTATTTAAATAGAAAAAACTTGCTATTATCTATCACTTATAGTGTCAATTAATAATTGATTGTATTTAATTTTATCGAGTATTGTAAGATCTTCTATTTAAATAAATAAATAGCTGAGTGTAAATACCACAACATAAAACGTCAGGCCGTTCATCGAACATCGCAATTAACTCGTTGCTACAATAAACGAACATTCGTGATCACCAACTTTTTTATTTATTATCATTATTATTTTTTGTTTAATAATCTTGTGATTTAGTTTTTTAATGACGAATTTATTATTTTTGCTGACTGTTAAAAAAATATACGTCAATGCTGTCTATTTATGAATATAATATTCAGTGTCCCACGCGGTGTCATCAGAAGGGATTGACACAGTACTCATTAGCGCCATTACTATGGATTCATATTTAATATGTGCTCATATAATATTTTATTGATAAAAAATTTATCACCTCGGTTTGATGTTTTGTATGTGTGCAATAGTTTAAATGAAAATTGGTATTTTGTTTGAATTTGATCAGGCAAAAGAATCTTTTAATATTCAGCGAAGTTATTTAGAATTTTATTAAAATTTTTTTTAACATATCACGCGATCTAACCAGCTCACGAGTCGATAAATATCATGAAAAAATGTTCACTGCAGTTATATTTATGTGTGTAATAAATTAACAATTAGAATTATTTTTAAAATGTTTACACGGCTTATATCTGTGTACTGGATATTGTAATGTGGATGTAAAATGGTAAAGCCAGTGGGATGTATTATTAAATGATTGACGAGTAAATTATGGTGGTTGTTTAAATATTGAGGTGAATTATGAAAACGTGAGTCTTATGCTGATCTAACGTTATACATAAATTTTATAGCAAATTATAATCTTTCAAATTCTATTGCTTTTATAATTTTGTAATTCTGTTAAAATTCAAAAGAAGTTAACTTCAACGGATTATTAATTTAAATAATTATTAAGTACGAAATGAATTACAAGTCAATTTCAATATTAATTACCAAGAGAAGGCTGGATATAACGAAGTTACCATCAAATTTTATTGCAAAAAATTTTTCACAGAGTAACTTTAAATAATTATTTACTGTATTTATAGATTTTTATGCGAATTGAGATCACTGCACGGAGAGAAATATCAAGTAAATATGTCTATACAGCATAGTAATAATTACATTACTCTATGGTTTGTGTATAAGAGCGGCAGGACACAAACTATAGAGTAATGTAAATATTACTGTGCTGCATAGGCATATTCACTTGACATTTTTCTCCGTGAGGGGCTTATTTTCTCTCAATTTTTTATTTAGATGCTTCTACTCCCAAATTGTATTGTAAATCATATTATTTTTGAGGTTTATAAGTAAGTACGATATTTTGTTAATAATATTAAAATAATTATTATTTTTAGGCAGTCCGATTTCATTCAATATCGAAACAAAAAATTATTCATTCAAAATGAGTTAATCGATTTTTACGTTCGTTGCATGAAAAAATTTTTTTAATTCAAAATTTTTGAATTATTTCTGAACTACTTGATTGTACGACAAAAATAAGTTTACACGCGCACACACGCGCGCGCGTGCGGACGTCCACCCGGAAATAGTCAAAATAACTTCTTAAGACCTCAAATCGTCGAGATTTAATGGGAACTCGATTTTCGAAAATCGGACCGAAGCCAATAAATTCTCTTTTTTGTTTGAGCACTTTTAATTTTTATAGTAGGAAGTTAAAAAGATTTTGTATATTAAAAAAGAAGTAATAAATAACATTATTTTTTTAACGTCATTATTTTACCCGACCTTCTTCTATATTTTTTTCAGATTAATAATTTATGACCAATTGGTACATATTAGACATTTAAATATTTGAAAGTTCAAATAATTAGTAAGACACCACTATATTTTATTTCGTAATTTTTTTAATTGCCTGTGTAATAAAATAATAATTATAAAAATCTATCATAATGTAATTTAATTACGTAAAATAAACTATAATTCATAAAAAACCATTATTCACACTTTGCAAGCTCATCGCTGCTATATCTAATGGTAATTAAATACTCTGTTAAATATATACCATTACTTATCGATTACCGTTTTCAAAGTATAACTTTCATGAAAAAAGTAATGAATAACGAGCATCTTAGTTCATTAATAATTATTAATGCTAATTTATTTATTTTTACTCCTGTCATAATTTTATAAACTAAAATGTATGAAAAAAAATATTAAATTAATTAGCAATTAATAATTATTATTATTTAATAAAATGTCACAATGATTTAATTTACCTATGTCCTATTATGAAATCATCGTGTATATAAATGTGTTTATATAAAATGTGAACGATATAGTTCGACTTATTTATCGAGTCATTAAATTGCGCCATGAATGAATAGAAGGATAAAAAAGAAGAACAAGTTATAAGACGATAAATGGTCAAACGGATGTTGTGACCTCAGGTGAGTTTCGGGATGGGCAAACATAAAAGTAAATATTTAAATATTTTTTAACACATTTAAGGGCTTTGTTATGTTTCTCAAAATATCCACTTTCTTTATTTTACACATCGTCTTTACTTTAACTCACTTGAAATTACAGTCGCGTTTTAAATTTTTCATGTCTTAAAAAATAAACGTCATTGCGCAATGGAAATTAAACTAATGGTTTTTAAAAATAATAAAAATTAAACTGTGAATTCGAGATTGTAATTATACGCGCGACCTCATTTAAATTAAGTGCAAACTAAATTTATTTTATTACAATATTTATTAATTTTTTATTTAAATTAATATTAATTTCGGAGCCTATATAGCGAAATATACAAATGACATGAAGTGGAAAAAAAAATAGTTTACCCCGAATTGGTTTCAGTCAAGCTCGTGTGGCAATCGTATAAATTAAAGGTGATTTGGATGAGGCTAAGGTTGTTGCTTCACATTCAAAAGATATATATGTGTATTTTTATTTTTTCATGTTTGGACCCATCCCAAAATTATGTAACAGGTTTCTTGATCACGCAAATTTTATTTGTAAACACGTTAATTTTTGAATTTTAAAATGAACTAAAAATATTTTATAGCACTTTTTTTATGTTATTTATGATAAGTACAATAAAATACAAATAAAATAAATTATCCTTTAAAATTTAAAAAAGGATAATAATTAAGAATATTATTAACTATTACGAAAAATTAATCAATTCGCTAATAAGGTATTTAAATTTATATAACATTTTTTAATTTATTTTATACAATAAATTATTGTGAGCTAAAGGTATTATATTATTTATTTAAATTAAAAAAAAAATTGGCAAATTAATTTCTATATGAAATAAAATATTTTACGTATATTTATTGACCTCGTCGTTATTCGTTATTCAGTATTTATAAGAAAATAATTGCTCGTCCCATCACAATAAATTTCATTAAATTCGCGGATTGTAAAATAAAAAATATAAAAATTTAACCTTCTCAATTTACTGGCCGTCATAGCTGGAGGCTGAAGAGTAACAATTATAATGAAAACGTCCGCTGCAAAGCATCTTCAGTACCTTGCATTGCATGATTATAACGATTTGATTGGTTTGTTTATAAGGATCAAGTATTATGAGCCACTCACGCACTTTAACGAATCCGTGGGGAGTCGGAGCAAGTCTAGTTGACTATAAAAGCTTATGAATATTGTGATAGGTCTAATTATTTATTTAAAATTACCAATATTATTTAATTAAATAAATAAATGGAATAAAAGAAATGATAATGAGTACACTGTAAAAAATCGGGAGTGAATTCGGGTTTAAATAAAATCCGTAATCACTCCATCACTCGGAGCTTTGGGGTTTTTTTTAAAAATAACTCCGCATACGAAGTAAATAGGGAATTTGTTTTTTCAGCAGAGTGATTTCGGAGGGGTCTAGATTTTATTTCAATCCGCATTTACTCCGATTCGGGGCTTTATTATTAAAATAAACTCCCCTACGGAGTAAATTTCACTCCGAGGGGATCAAAGTCAAATTTTTATTGAGTGAAATTTTTATTAGTAATTTAATCGACGCAGCTTGTAAATACTCGAACACGAATCATGATACCGTAAATATATGAGTCATGTAAAAAATGAATACAATATACATATATATTAATAAGTGAACAGACATGTTTGTTTTATCGAATGTTAATTTGCCAATAACTTTCCGGTGCTGTATATCCAGAGCCGAATTATGTGGAATTTAAAAAGACGCCGACTTCAAATGATTATGAAAATAAATGTAGATGAAGAAAAAAAATAAAAGTTTAAAGATAAGCCCTTCACTTGGACCGTTACCTTTCGGATATTCTCCGGTATAATGTAGCTGGGGCTTGTACTCATGAGATGAAAGAGAGTCTTAAGAAGAAGAATTGACACGCTCACGCATAATCAATTTTATCCTCATAATTCTTACGACGTATAACTACATACGCATATAAAGGCACACACACACACCTGTCATTTGTACTGCATATATTTATTTAATATTTAGTACACTCTCTCTTTCTCTTTCGCTCTTTTAGATAAGACTTACGACAAATATTTCTTCACAATCGCCCAAACTCATCTTTCACTAAATTTTACAATCTTATGAAAAAAATATAATTAATGACCAAGTGATTATTTTATTATGCACTGATGAGTAAAAGTTAAAGTTAAATTTTACTGTAATATATATTTTTAATAAATAAATTTATGTCATTTAATCTGTTATTTGATAAATTTTAATTTTTTTAATGGTAATTATTTTTTTCAAAGTTATCTCGACTTAAAAATAATTAGAGGTAAAAATGTTGCAAGTAAATAAGAAACAAATATTTTTAATTAAGTAAAAATAGATTTTAATCGTTGAAATAAACATTTAAAATATTCAGTTACACAAATGAATAATAAATGTTTAATAAAACAATGCAATAATTTTTTTTAGCAATCAAATGTATAACCCATTAATTAATTAATTTATTTATTTAGAACCGACGGCCGAAGTTGGGTTTAGCGAAACCCTGGGATACTTGGGGAGTTGGAGCAGTTCTGACAGAACTTCCTGGTTGGAAGCTACCGCTCACAGTACCATCGTTTTCTTCAGGGTGAGCTGCGTTGTAGTCAAGAGCGCGGAGGATTTCTTCAGGTACTGGAGGAGCCACTGGAAGATGAGCACCTTCTGGGTGGAATCCAGTCTCGTCAGCGGTGTAAGTCACTTGGTAAGGTGTACCGTCAGGGCCGGTGTAGCTGAATGATCCACGGGCGATGATTGCTGGAGTTCCTTCTTCGCCTACTGGTCCAGGTTGTCCTTGTTCATCAACGTGGATTCCGTGCTCGGTATCGTAGCTGTATTGGTAAGCACCCTCGGGCGATTGATCGTGGGACTGACGTAAAATGGCAATAGGTACTGGTGTGACATGTTGGTGTTGAGCAGCAGCTACTGCTACCAAAGCAAAGGCAACGACCTTAAAAAAAAATTATTATTTAATAATCAATCATCGAATGGATTTTTATTTGCTGATTAATGAGCTTTTTTTTTATTTTATCATTGTCATTAAAATTGTTGGCTAATTTAAAAAAGAAAGTAACGACTTTCATTTTTGAATTTAATTTTAATTGTTTTTTTTTTTAATCGGCATTTTCTCTATCACGTGTGTTGTAACAGTTTACTTTCTATCCACGTTTATCATCAATTGAGATACGAAACTGTCAAGATTGATAGGTGATGGCACACCCTGAGTACGGACCCAATTGTGAGCAACATTATGTGCAAATTGAGTTCAATGTGTAGAGATCGCGAATGATATTGTCACACGTCTTAACGATTCGATGTTTAGAATTGTAATGATGTTGCAACCAATAAATTATCTATGTCTCTATTATTATTAGATTTTTTTTTTACAACTCATTCACAAAAAAAAATATTAAGTGAATTTTTAAAAAATGATTGAATTATTTTTTTAAAATAAACTCACAAGGAATTTCATGTTGACGATTGTATGAAGATCAACAACTGACTGTGATTATTTTAGCCGCTAAGTCAGGGCTATTTATACAAAAACTTTCTCATAACTTATGAATAGGTGGATTACTATAAAGTCAGAAGTTTTGGGAATGTCACGCATCTTCTCAGAATTACACGATTAACAAGTCTGGTATAGGCAGAGGGAGAGGGAGGAAGGAGTTACAGTAACCAAATGATAATATCAATATGTGCAGTTGACTATTTTGACATTAAGGAATTTATGCATACGAAATTTTCAGCAAGTGAATGAAACAGAAAAAGGAGACTAAAGTTAAGATTTGAGAATGAAAACGAATGTGTTCTTGTTATTCCTTCATAAATTTAAAATTTACTTGTTAACATAAAATTGAACTTTCGATTTCGTAGATCTATTGGTCAAAACAAATTATTATTCTAAACAGACGAGTTTCATTACAGCTCTGTAGTCTTCACTTTCAAAGACATCCTTGATAGTCATTAGTCATTAATCATTATCTATCGCACTAAATACCCGTATAATACTAATAATTTATTGCTGTGATTTTTAAAATGTCAAAACTTATTTGTCTGAAAATAAATATTTAAAAATGTTATTAACATTTAATATGTATTATTTATTATTTATGAAATAACTTAAATAATTTAACTCTTGCCACGACCATCTTTGACTATATGTTAATAATTTTTTATGCAATATTTCATAAAAAATAAAAAAAAACAAGGTTATTAAAAAATTAACAATTCTTATTTTTGTATTTTATTCATAAAAAATTTCAAAAGTCACTGGGATATTTTTAATGTTACAGGTAAATGCGAGGGTCGTAAAAAATATTCATTTATTTATCAGATGTACCGGAGCCGGTCCTATTATTTAGTAAAAGACAAGTAATTATACATATATATATGTGTGTGTGTATATGATGGTGATGATAATGATGATAATAATAATGAAGTAGCAGAGAAAAAAAAAAAATAAAAATTTCGGGTGAATGTTATATAACATCGACTAGATTCTAAAGGTCATGGCAATAAAAAATTCGGCATCCCCACTCTTAGAAAATATCAGATCGCTTCTTTTCGTAGCTGTCTAATTTTAATAAGTCCCGAAAGTGGGGTCCACAGGCTTAGTATAAATAGTCACGGGATTATTCTACGAAATCAATCTTAGTTGAATACTCACCTTTGTACGGACTTGTTTGCTTTGTAATTTTATAAATCAACATGAAGTTTCTTGTGAGTTTTTTGTGATTAAAATTTTTTTTATTAATTATTATATTTACTCATCTATTTTTTTTTTTAAGTTTGTGAAATTTAATTATTTAATAATATATCAAGTGCAGAATTGTTTAATAAATATTTTAATAATAATAATAATTTTTTAGATAATTTCATTGGCTGTCATTGCCGCAGTATCTTCACAGCAATACAACCAGCAGAACCAGCAACCGATTGCGATCTTAAGACAATCCCAAGATTCTTCCCCCGATGGTTCTTACGCGTACAGTTTCGAAACTGAAAATGGCATCAGCGTTGACGAACAAGGACAAGCCACCGCACAAGGTCCAGATGGAGCAGCTGTTGTCGCTCAAGGAGGGTTCCAGTACGTAGGTGATGACGGTGCTACTTACCAAGTGAGATACACCGCTGACGAGAATGGATTCCACCCAGAAGGTGCTCATCTCCCAGTATCTCCTCCAATCCCAGAAGCTATCGCTCGGGCTCTTGAGTACATCCGCACCCACCCCCAACCACAAGAACAATAAACCAATAATCCAATTCTGTAAATTTATTATTGTTAAAATTTCATGTTTAAATAAATTTTTTTTTTAGTAAAAAAAAAAATATAGATGTCATTTTATTATTTTTATTTAAAATTAATTTAATTAAGTTATATTTTAGTAAATTAATTACCTGTATTTTATTTCCTCGCTGGTCTAAATATTTATAATAAATTCACAAACTTTTAGCAGATAACTCATCCATACCATCCATATTCAAGGACACCAAGTTTTTGAAACACAAAAAAACTGGTAAAATATCGTGTTTTTAAAATCCTTGGCACGCGTAATAAACTGGTTAGTATTCAAATTTATTTACTAAAAATCACATCCGGGTTTATGGTAACATAAAAAGTAAATTTTGAAAAATTTTGATACATCTATCAAATATTTAAATTAAAATGAAAATTTAATTTCAACACAATATATATATAAATATATAAATATATATTATTAATAATCAATAATAAAAAATAATTTATTACAAATTGTTTCTAACACTTGTAATAAATACTTCGTGGGTTATAATAAGCCAATAAAATATATGTACAATATACAAAACGTAATTCGCGAGGAATTCAGCCCACTGGATTATTTGTGTCGCAAGAAACAATAGAGGAACCCTGTATATTATTATAAATTCCTTGTACCTTACGCACGCCACTTATTCTTCATATTCATCAGCTTCTTCGTCTTCGTATTCACACGTATACTCTAAATCAATTTGTGTATGAGAAATTTACACCTTTCAAAATTATAAGCCATTATTATAATATTAATATATACAAACGAGTCGTCACATAGATATCCCACCCACGGATTTATAGACATGATTAGAACATCGAGATGTGTATTCTCCATAGGTCATATACACTTTAGAAAAATTATCATTTCCCCCTACCCAAAGCACACAATAATTTTATAGCCTATTTATAAAAAAAATCTAATTATTCAAAATATTATTGACATTTAAAGCACGTGAATAAATTAAATAAAAATATTTTAACTCATAAATTTCCTATTCAATAAATTTTATTTCATTTAAAATTCATACACTCTAATAATTAATAAAATATAAATTTTAATTACCCATTAAACATTACAAAGTATCAGTAGCATGTTTTCAAACCTTTATAAATTTATTCACTTACATTATCGTCTAATGTACATGCATTAAGATAATCATTGAAACGGAGTTGCAATTTATTTACTGAAAAGATACTGGCTGGATTTGAAATGTAATTTATATTATATTAAATTATATGCAAGCAGAGCGCAGGATCTCTTGCAAGAAGATTATTGATGTAGATTTTGAGTAAGGGCACATTTGTCTCGGTGAGTATTGCTATTGAGTAACCAGAAACATTACTGGGAGGTTACACCTCGCGATTAATATGATGGCTTTTACTCACTCCGCCTCATCGGCGTCGCTCGTATAGCAGCAACAGCAGGAGCAGAAGCAGGATCGTAGTTCTCATCCTCACAATCATCATTATCTACATGCTATATAGGATAGTGTAGATGTGCCATCAGGTATGGCCAGAGGAAATACTTTTTAATGTCAAGGCACCTTTTATTGTTGGATGTTTTTATATTCAAATAACCAACAACAGCAACGACTTATGTTACATACTTTTATAACACATGCAACACAGCTTTGCTTTGTTTTGTTGTTATTCTGCTCGGGATGTTTTATTTGGCACGCGGGGTACGTCCCTCTATACTGTAGTACACTAGTACTGATATCCTAGCCAGTTGGATACTATCAAAGCCGAACAAAACACTAGACTACACTCTTTCTATGGAAAATAAATATACACATGAGGTTTTCAGCAATCTCTCTATCTTTTTATTTAACTTTTTTGAATTAGCCAATAGCTCATGGACCGTGATAAAGTTACTATTTACTCAAGACCGGACATATGAATTCGGAGCCTCAGACAAAAACAATTAAACTGTGATGGTAATCGATGTCGCAAAATTTCATTCCGTTGGATTTATGTTCTCGATATGGCGGAAAAAAAGGGATTTTTTAAAATTTATATATCCCGGAAGGTTGGCGGTCAGTACGAGTATTTGTTTCAACAGTTGAATTGCTCTCGATTCTATTATAAATCGAGAGTAAGATTGTTATTTAAATAAATACGTGATGAGACTCGGGAACATAAAAACTATTCGACCGACCTCGAGGAGGTTTCTCGCTCAAGACAATGGTCGCATGATTATCTCTAGCACGCATCTTGGCTTCATTAACATCGTCTAATCTAATCGTTTGGTTAATTAAAAAATATAATATTATAATATTATTTACAAATTGTTTGCTAAAATAAGTATCGGGTAATAGTTAATATCTAATGGCCAATAGACAATATGAGTGTACGTATTAGTATGCCATGTACGACAAATTATAACACCTCGTTAACTAAAGGTCACGTCAATGAGTTTATTAAGCGAGAGTGTGATGAGAAATAGACACATCCTTTTTCATGTTTTATGATTTAATAAAAAATATATAAATATAATTTTTTTTTTGTGTTATATTAATAATTATAATTAAATTTTAAAAATGAAAAATGTTAACAGTGAAAGGAGTACGCCCTTAGATGTAGCATCGATCTAAATCCGTTCTCGTTGGATTGTAGTAAGACATGGTAATTAGAATAGTAATAACCGGGGTCGAGATGGAGATATAGACGCAGACGTGGACATAAACGTAAATGTAGATATAACCCCTCAAGAGCCGGGTAATAGACTTAGATGATATTATGTTAGACGTAAGATTGTTATGTGTGGGTCATAATAATAATGAGCATGCATGGCTCATAAAAGACCTGGGTACCACCTACCAAGCCCGCTTACGTCTCTTACACACAATGTCCAAGGTGCATTTACTGCTGCGTGCACCCCACTTTGAATTAACAACGTATACTTATATGTGTATATTGTAATGCACGTTTTAGTCCTTCCACCTTGTTTTGTGTTGGTTAAATCCCCCACTGTTGGCATAATCGAGCCACCAAGAAGGAAGAAGCTGCATAAGCCCTCGCTGGTATAAATTCCCTACGGATAACCGGCATGAGGATACTTGATTCGCGGTAGCTACTAAGTTTCGTCTCTTGTCGAGTTACTCAAATTTTATAAATTAGCTACAGACATGAAAGTACTCGTGAGTGTTACCATTTATTTTTAATCTAATTATTTTTTAATTGTGTTTTTATTTAATTCATTACTAAAATATTTTTTTCAATATTACATTTACAGTTTGCATTTTTGGGTTTGGCGACAATTGTTAGCGCGCAATTGAAATATCCTCAATATAATCCAGATTACTATGGACGTCGGTACGCAATTCTTCGGCAAAACCACGATCAAAATATCGACGGTTCTTATGCCTACAGGTAAATTTTTTTTTTTTGCAATTTTATAAAAAAAAAAAATTATTTTTGTAATACGTCAATTTTATTGAGACATTGGACAGTCGCCGATCGGACATAAGATATAGTAATAATAATGATAATAATGCTCGAAACAATAGTTAATTAATACGTTTTCCCATGCAATAATCTAATCAATCTTTTCTTCCTGTTCGCGAGCATCATCGTCAAATAATAATGAAAATAATTAAATGCAGTATCATTGAATACTTAACCAGCTACTGTGTAAAAGACATGACACTAGTAAAGACAAATAGACGTAGAGTCATAGATTATTGCAATAGGTGTGAAAAACGTGAGCGAATGAGTTAAGTCTCGCGACGACTTGTTTGTCGCGTGTGATGAATGAACTGTCTTTCACTTTATCCATACAAACTGACTATTCTCATATAAATATCTCATACTTAAAGTGATTTATTGACTTGTTAACAATGTTTATTTGTTTAAATTATCTTGAGATTAATTAAAGTTTTATTTCATTATTAAGAGCTTGACTTTTTATTTTTTTTAAATTTTAATGTAAACTGAATTTTATCACGATTTGACTTTTTTATCATTTATAGTAACGTAAGTACTTGAATTAAGATTTTAAATTACGTGTGTACACTTATTCACAATTCAGTCGTGTGTGAACATTTTAAGGCGCGCGTCTGTATTTACGGCGTTATAATACTAGCAGGGTCAGACAAGAACGAGAATAAAAAATATAAAAATTAAGTAAAAAGAAAAATTACATGCGAAAACTAAAATCAACACCTAGTGTGGAAATAATTAACATTGATGTTAATCATCCCGGGAATTACCGTATGCTGTTACGTAACCTACAATTAACTTCATTCACTAGCTATTATTTTTGTCTATCTCAGTGTTTTTATTTTTACATGTTCAAAATATTGCAATCAAATTTATTGCCTGCGAATTTTCTAATTATTATTAAAATTTAAATCATTGTTCTTATTTTTTATAAAAAAAAAGTTAATGAATTTGAAGATCTCATTGATTAAAAAAATACTCTCTAGTAAAAAAGTAAATTTATTTCGATTCTAAGGTATTAAAAAAACTATTTATCAAACTAATTTGTCAATGTTTCGAATAAAAATTTCTCTGAGATTAAAAATTACCAAACAACTTTTCTTTCGAAAGTAACTTAAAAATGAAAAATTTAAAAAGTGATATTTAATAAAAATAAATTTACTATTTGTGTAGTTACGACACGGAGAATGGTATATCTGTAGCAGAGCAAGGGAGCCGAAAAAACTTAGGCGTGGGAGGTGAGGCCGAAGTGGTAAGAGGTCAATACAGTTACACAGCGCCAGACGGTACTCCGATCTTAGTGACTTATGTGGCGGATGAGAATGGATTTCAAGCGGCCGGTGCCCACCTGCCAACACCACCACCCATACCCGTCGCTATTCAACGAGCCTTGGCCCACAATGCGGCCCATCCCGAAGAGGAAGAGCCGTACAACCGAAGATACTACGGCCAGAAAAAGTAATCCGTCGAAAATGAAATATAAAAAAAAAGAAACTAAATAAAAAATAAAATAATAATAAGCAACAAACGACGACAGAGGCAACGACTTATTTCCCGTATAATTTCCGTACTACAATAAATTAAATTATTTTATTAATTGAAAAAAAAGTTTTATTCTGTAACATTTACTGGTTGGGTTGTAATGAAATTTGTCAATTACATCTACGGAAAAGTTGAATTATGTCTAATTCAAATTCAAATAACCCGGAACTGATGATTAAATAATTCAAAAGATTAATTTCGCAAGTGATTGTTTGTTTATTTACTGCATACCATTATTATTTATTTAGTACTTTAGTTTGGCATGTCAGGTGTTATCCCACTTCCGTGTCTTATTTATATTCTCCACCCAAAAATATTATTACAGTTTGTATGAATAATTAAACGGATTAGAATCATTTAAGAAAGTGATTAATGAGATTAACGATTTAGACTCGTAGAATATATTTTTTTAACGGATTGGAGTCCCACTGACGAGTACTCCAGTTTATAGATGATCTATGAAACAAACAAATAAAAAAAAAAAATTACTTTAGTACGGATAAAAGTACGGGAAACTTGTCTTAACGACTTTCTTTAACCGCGGATCAATATAATAATCTATTATTTTCCGATACGCTTGCATCTTTCCATCTTATAACGAGAAGACTTTTTGCGCATAATCCCATGCAATCATTTTCATGCTGTTGCACATGAATTTAAAATATTTAACTTACGTATATAAAGCATTTAATTAATAATATTGATAATATAAAAAAATATATATACATTTACAAAAATAACTAAATTATTAAAATTTTTATATTAATAAAATATTACTATTATTATCATTATTATTAGCTATTAGATGCTGGTATAAGGAAGACACTAAATTAAATAATTGATTTTACATCCACTTGGAGTGTAACTCGATTTATTCAAAGGAAGAGGAAGATCAAAATCACGCAATTCAATCAATATTGCGGAAATAAGTTTCCTTATGCTAATAACTATTTAAAAAAAAAAAAAAAAATACACAAACAGTGAATAATGGTATATATTTAATAACTATAACAGAATATATTTTTTTACATTATAAAGTATACATGTTACTTATTGTATGTAATAAATTAATAAATAATCAAATTGCAAATGTTATACTTACGAATGGTTTTTTTTTATTTTAGCACTGTTCAAACACTTTTTTTATTTATTTAAATAAATAAATACCATTATGTTGCGGTTAAGTTTTGTAATACGGTTTTAATAAAAGGATTTAAAATAAGTACGCGTAATTAAATCGATAATAAACTGATGGAGAGATAGATGTATTGCTCATAGTAAAAATAAAAATAAAAATATTAATAAAGTTCTATAGTTATTTTTATGATGGTAAAATATCAAGATGCTTCGTGAGAATTGCAATCTAATGCTCTTAAACTAGCAATTATAATTGCACTGACTTAAACGTCTGGAAATTGGTATTTATATATGTATTAATATATATATATTATCATGAGATTTTTTTTTGTATTGGAAATGAAGAATTAGAATAAAATATTTTAGTTCGATTAATTGTATAGATTAGAAATAAAGATACACAATATATATATATATATATATATATATATATATATATATATATTTATGTATATTATACATATATATATTATGAAGGTGTGACAATTTTCGGTAAATTTATGGACACTCGAAATGCCAGTGGGATCCACGAATGTTTCAATGGGTAATCGTAATAGTGTATAAAAGGTGAGCTGGTGAAAGCAAGACTTACAAAGCGGCTCTTTTATTCATATATTTATATTATGTGTGTATACCAGATGTAAGAAAGTTGTGTAATAAGTGTATGTTATACACGATACAAGTCATTGGTGATACTATCCCATATCTCTAAGCGTTGTAATGCTAATTGTTTGTGTAATATATAGCTTTATCAGTTTATCTCGCGATTCGATTTATAAATACATTGACATTGCTACTACATTATTTTTTAGTTTCATTTAATTGCAATTATTCATTACCCAACATCAGAAATTAAGAAAAATGTTTTTCTTTTTTCGATAATTGAATTTAAAAAAATAATTGGTAGTAGACTCCCACACGGAAAAAGATATATCCGAGAATATACGCCGGCAAAAAAGCATACATACGACAATACTAAAGATATAAGCCGGATATATACTATTTTGCCGAGATATATACACTGTAAAAAGAACGGTGTTAAAAATAGACTCATTTTAACTCCGCCCGGTGTAAAAATGAAATTACACCGGTGTAGGAGGAGTAATTCACCGGTGTTAAAAATACCGGTGTTAAAGTGGAGTAACCGGAGTAAAAACGGAGTAGAACCGGTGTAAAAGCGAGGTAACCGGTGTAAAAGCGGAGTAATATCGGTGTAAGAGCAGGGTAACCGGTGTAAAAGTGGGGTAAACTGCGTCTGCTTGGAGAATCAACTTTAAAGATTATAAAACACAAAAAATGCCAGTTTTTTATGAAAATTAATAAAAAATATGATCTATTGACAAGTATAGAGATCGAGTAAGTAAAAATATTCACAAAATAAAAAATTTTAACACCTGTAAAGAATATCTACACCGGTGGCGGCGTTATTTTAACACCGGTCTAGAATATTTACACCGGCGGCGGCGTTATTTTTACACCACTTTCGGTGTTGAAAATTAACACCGCTGATTTTAACACCTACACCGCTTGGACTTACCCCGGTGATTTTTTACAGTGTATTTTTTCGTGCGAATCCGACCTCTGAATCTTAGTCACTGTTTTTTTTCTGTCATAGGTTTATCAATACTAAAAAAATTTACTTTCTAAAATAATGAGTTAGATATTGACGTTAAAAAAAAATGTATCAATAAAAAAGGCCATCTTAAATCATTTCGACGTCTCGGCACACGTCAGAACTCAATTGTTACAAAAAATGAATTTATTATTGATCTCAAAAATACTACGTTGCCAAGGTCTTATTCAAATATTGTCTATTTGCGTCAACAAACTCCGCGGATGTGAAAAAAATTTTTTATTAACAAAAAAGTTCAATGTGCCTTTGTCTGACTTTATGCTCCCACATCTTTGTATTTATTTAAAATTTAATATACAAAAAAATTATTTATGACTGACGAGTCAGAGCAGTCAATAACAAAAATAGTTCGTAAATATAATTTTTGATTATTATAAAATAATCAAAAAATTTTTCATCTAGATATGAAATAATAAAAAAATGTATCACTAATTACCAATAATAATTATTTTAAAAAATAAATATGAAATAGAATAACAAAAATGGTGACGCAAGAAAAATATTGGTCAAGGCGTCAACAAAATAAACACCGGACAGTGTAATACGGCACTCTAATTCCGAGCTTCCGATGTGCTAATAAAAAAAATAACAAACAGCGAAAAATAAAAAGTTGGTCAAAAGATTTTACAATCTATCACCAAATCGCGATATCTGATCTCGTTTGGACTGAATGGAAGTTGCAGAATTTACGGGATACGCCTTTCTTTATAACAGTATTAGACAACAGGAACATCAGTACAAGAGAATGTGCACCGATGCATTATTCTATTCAAAGATATCTTTCTTTAATCTCGACATTGCTATTTACCATCTTAGTTTAAATCTATCCGTGGAAAATGCGTGGGTCGATTAACATACCCAGTTGACACCGCGGATAAATAATAATCTTCATCACAACAAGAGTACATTAATCTTTTTAATACTTATTGCCTGTAACTTTTAACTCGATTCGATTATTTATTGTTACTGGAAATAAACAAGGCCATTTTACTCTATTCCATTCAAGAAAACATTGCGGAATAAGAATTTCATTATTAATTATGACATTTATGACTTTTAATACATTGTAAATCAATAGTATTAACAATAAATTTTTTAAAAATATTTAAAACTTTAAAAAAAATTCTAATTAATCATTAAAAAATTTACAGACAATTTCCGAAATAAATTATGAATAAAAATAATGAAAAATTAAAAAACAGATAATTAACACTTGTTAATTATTTGTGATTAATGAGCATAAAATATGTCTAAGTGAGTAATATAGTAGACTAAGATGATAGTTAAAATATTTATAGTTAGATGACTTATTGTTATCAACAAGTGAAAGATATTTCTGTACTCTCGACATTTGCGAGTAAATATTTTTTACATCAAGGAAGAAAAGAAGAGCCAGGTCTTTGGAACAAAGCTAGTTACATTCCAGCCTGATTCCGTAATCCAAAGCTGTAATATAAATACATATATAAGTATAAGTATATATTTATATTGCTTGACAGAAGGTAGGGTATCCCATTGTAGAGCTAGACTGCATCATCATCATCCATCAACCACGCCTGTTGTCCGACTAAAAATACATATGAGCTGATCTGATCCTTCGAAGAATGTGATAGGCTCATCTAAATAATTACGGAGACTATACTCGCGAATCTATTCTAATCTACCTGACTATTTATTATTCAATAAATTAAAAATTAATTTATCACACAGAAGAATGACAAGTTGTGAATGGTCTTTGCATAACTTGACAAATTTATACAACTCTGAATTAAAATGGGTGGTCTACTTTACAAATTATTGTTTTAGCTAAATTATGCAACAAATTTATTGTTTTAAATAAATAAAATTAATGATGATGATTTATGAAGATTTTTAGTCCTCCAATTGACTAATCGATGCCAGCAAAATGAAAAAGCTTTAACAAGAATTTACTCACTATTATATTCGTAAAAAGTGAACTCTATTTAATAATCACGCGTTAATTTAATCACAATTATTAATTATTTTGAATATTTATATATATATATATGTGTGATAGTAAATTATAGTAGTGAAATAGTGGCCACATAAATTAGACAGAGAATCAGTAGGTCGATGAAAGTAACCTGAAGATTTTATGTAAAAGCAATAAAACAGCCCGATTAATTGCCTCATCGTTGTATAATCTGGATATTCAATGAATTAAAAAGTATATTTTATTTATATATTTATTTTTATTTCTATTGGTTAATAAAATTCTGCAGGATGACGAGAAGATTTAATTGATTATCGGTTGTCCTTTCGCGTCGTACAAGACAACTTCGATATGATAATTGGCAGTCAGGCTGCTACAAGGATCCATTCATCGGAAATTAAAAGTAAATGTGTCTTGGTGATGCTCTTGCTCATGAATCAATTAAATTAAACATTTTTTTTAAAACTTTATTGCAAACATTTCACTTTTATTTAATACCGGTATTATTTAAATTTTAATCCATTGATTTGAATTGTCAATAAAAAGTTGTTTTTATTTGAAAATAAAGCTGCGGGTGATTTTAAAAATTATTTTAAAATATTTATATTTTATTATTTATCACGTACTTTATATTTTTAAGTAAATTATTTTAGTGTTTTGTCACGATTAATGATTTTTAAAAATTTAATAGTATTAAATATCAAAATTGATATGATCAATAACTTGAATGGGTTGAAGAACAATCAACGAATGAAAGGCATGTAACTACAAGTTATACTTGTGAAATTATACAAACTCATGGAGGCATGACAACAGACTTATAACTTAGACTGGAGAACAGACAGTAACGAAGCTCCAGATTATAAAGACAGGCGGTCTATCTCGAAAGTAAAGTCACTTGAACCCGGGGATGACCTTTCTCGTTTTACGGGCACTCGGGCAAACCTCATCTATTATTATGATCATCTGCGTCATAATCACAATCATACAATAATCATATCATAATCGTAACCATTGTATTAATAGTCATAATAATCATATCACTAACAGACTACTGCGGGATTTTTTTTGACTCAACGATCTTACCTCACACTGTACAATCATCCGATCCACTGTAACATTACATCTTCCAGTTATCGATTTACATCGTATTTATTTTCAAAATTAAATACTGACTGGTTTATCGATCTGATCTATACTGTATTGGCATAGAAAATCAGGGCAATAGGAAGCATCGCATTGATTAAAAATTAAAACCTGTTACATCAGCAATAGCACGTACAGGTTGTGTGTTAACGCGAAGAGTTCACTTTAATTATAAATTATTACTTATGGTCATGGAAAAATATTTGAATTATTTTGTTAAATTTAAATGACTTTTTAATTTATTTTTTTTTGATAAAATCTTTCAAAATATATATAAATATATTTATAAGGAGAAATTATGAATAATATTAAATACTTTAATCTCTGGATATTTTTTGATCCATTAGATAAAAATAATGAGTGATATACTGGGGTTATATAATTATCAAGAAGATTTAAAGTATAATAATTTAGTATACTTGTGAAATAAATAAATGTTGGGATGTAAATTCATAAATTTTATAATGTAGTATTATATTATATTATATTACTGGGCAATCAATCTAATTTAATTAGGCGTTTTAGTCAAATAACTGTCAAATGATGAAACAGCCAATGATTAGTTTAAGTACATGACCAAGTTAATGTGCTTGTTATAAATAAAGTGCAGGTTTTATCCTGTATATTTATAAATTTTCCAATAATTTTTATTTCTTATTGTTTAAGAGATGATGAGAAATGCGAGTATCCTTAGAACGTATTTTTCCCTCAGGCGAACGCTGATTGCGCATGAAAAGTTCAGTTCAAACATTCAAATCTGAATTATGGGAATAATTCCTTACAACTCGTTTTTACTTTGAGAAGATCGAGTTTATTTACGCGCGACATCCTTTCATATTTATTTATTATTAAAATTTTACGAATTTTTACCGCCTAACAAATTTATTTCTTCATATATATGACGAATTAGTCATAAATGACCTCGAATCTAAGGTCAATATTCTTTCTAATTTTAAATCGCAAGAGTCCGAACAAAAAAAATGATCTATTATCTATTCTTGTTCCTACAATTTTTATGTCTTACACGTATTCGCTGCTAGACTTTTTTTCTTTAACAGACAAATGGATGCTCGTTAAAATATTAATGAGCTATATATATTATTTTGGCTAATGTTATTCAAACATCAATTTTTTTTTTATTTTTGAGTGGCAAAAATAAAAAAATGATTAATTATTTTAAATTTGGGACTAAAAATTTTACTCATGTATTTATGAAGCATCTCAACCTTTAGTAAATAATAAAAATATATAAATAATAGTGATATAAGTTGTTACTACTTACGTGAGCTGTCTCTCTTACGCTAATCACTCACCCTTGGTACGGACACGTGTCTGAAAAATAATAGATACTTGTCAGCTTATGTCAAGGAATATATATGTATATATCTATATATATATTGAAAAAAGAAAAAAATGTTAAATATAAATAGCTGCATTGAAATTTTCTTAAGTAAATAAGTAATAGCTCAAAGTATAACCTTATGATCTAGACTCGGGAGGTTTGCGGGAGTATACAGTTTAAAGTAGTGGCAAATAAAAGGAAGAGTGGTATAAGAACACACCAGGGGTGGGGTATGTAACGATCTTAGAACAACTGATCTTTACACGAGAAGGTGCCTGATTCACACAAACACACACACAAACAAACACTAATACTGACGACAATCATCATCATCATCATAATCATCATCATCACCAACACGGCTGGCGTTTACCCACACACTTAAAGTGGTAAAATTACAGATCCACTGAGTCTGTATACGAGAATGGGAAGGGAAAGATCGGGACGTTTTCGTATAAATGCTGGCGGTGCTCGTCTTCGAGATGCAGATTCTATCTTACCAATTAGACTTGGACGAAGCCACATCGCCATGAAGTTTTTAGTGAGTGTCGTGTTTAATATTACTTATGGATTTATAACAAAAAGTTTTATTTGATATTAAAAAAAAATATTAATCTTTTTTTTGAGATTATTTAAGTAATTGAGAGAAGTGTTTTTGTGTGATTACAGATCATTAGCTTTGCTATCATTAGCTGCGCATTCGCTCAATTCGGCGGTGGTTTTCGGCCGTTTCCAAGACCTGGTATTACTCCAAAGCCATACCCGATTCCACAACCGCAGCCGCAATTTCCACCCCAGTTCCAACCTCAGCAGCCTCAGTATCAACCACAAAATCAATTCAGGTAATTTTAACATATATTTATTCAGTAGAAAAAATTTAAAAATGTTATAGTTTCGATATTGCTTGATAAAAATTTTTAAATGCTTGATTTAAACAATAGACCAAGTGGGCCAATAATTCCAATCCGTAGTCAATCTCAAGATTCATCACCCGATGGTTCATATCAATTTAGTTATGAAACTGATAACGGAATATCGGTATCTGAAAGCGGAAGTCCCAAAGGTGTTGCCACTCCAGACGGACAAGCTGAAGTAAATTTTTAAATAAATTATAAATATTTTTATGTCTAATTTTTGGTAAAAAAAACTCAATTTGATCCAATAGGTTGTCCAAGGACGTTACTCTTACGTAGCACCCGATGGCACGCCTATAACAGTAGAGTATTACGCCGACGAAACTGGATTCCATGCAACAGGTGCTCATATTCCGACTCCACCCCCAATCCCAGAAGCAATCCAGCGTGCAATTGCTTCACTTCCACCCAGTAATGAAGGCCAGTACCAAGAAGAGCAATACAATAATCGCCAATACAATCAAAATCCTGGTGGACCTTTCCGAAGATTCTAATAATTAACGTACTTGTAATAATTACTCCAATATACATTTAAAGCACGACCAACAAAAAATATATTTCTTAGCAAATTCGACTATTCAAATTTTTGTGTCGTGCTCACCAATTAACCTGTGATTAATTCTATTATAAATATACATTAATATATATATATATTTTTTTTTGTATTCTTATTCTAATGAGACAAAGGATTATAATGCAAATAAATAATATTGCAATAAAAATATTTAATTTGTGTAATTATTTCGTTTTTTTTTTTTTTAACATTTATAATTCTATGAATCGGAATCATCAAATTTAACACTGACTTCCTGTGGAGATGGAACTACATCGAATTTATTTGTTCTCCAATAATTATCTACCACATAAAGATAATCTAATATTATTTTTGTGTACTCTTTAATTTTGATATGCAATGAATTACAGCCGTCATTATTTATTAAGAGCCCGGTTAGAAGGTATTTTCCTGGTGTATGTTGACTTTGACAAAACAACGTACCTCCTTCATAATCCTGTGATAAAAAATATCAATTGTGAGAAATGACTAATAGGATACGAATTTTTTTATTTATCGAGTAATTAATAAATTACTTACGCTGCAAAAAAATTTATCTGTTTTGACTTGTATAAAGTAATTTGAATCAGAGGCACTTATATCTTTAAATAATTTATCGTTATATTTATTATCTTGTATAAATGCGTTATACTGCTTTATAGGAATAGCTTGAAATAAAATATAAGTTATTATAAAATAAAATAATTTTTTTTTTCTTTGGTAAATAATGCAGAAGTAAAGCTCTGTTTATTATAATTTCAAAATCTTCGTAACTATACGCAGAATAAAAAAGATTTCTGGGTACGAGAGAAATTTCGTATTACGAAATAAAAACTAAAACTTTCTTAGGACTACAAAAAATTTCTTCTCACCCCAAAAAATTTTCGTTTTCAATTCATGATGCAAAAAATTTCTTAGGGTAAGGAAAGATTTTTTGGACCAATAAATCTTTTTTTTTCTGTGTACTTTAAATTAATGAGTATGAGTATAGCAGACATCAGACAAATTTATAATTAAAAATAAATAGAGTAAATAATTAATAAAATAAAATTTAAAAAAAATTCACATTTCAAGAATTTTAAAATTAATAAGTGCATTTTTTATAAATATTATTTTTTAAATTATTTACTCTATTTATTTGTAATTTTAAATTTGTCTGATGTTTGCTACATTCACACTCATTTGAAATTAAGATTTTTCATATTTTTTTTAATGTCTAATCCAGCGAAAAAATTTTTTTTCACAAACCAAAATCAGTGAGCTTCGACTTCTGCAAATTTACCTTTTTTTATATGTAGAAGATTATATTTACCTTCATTATTATTTTTCATATGGACAATAACACATTTATTACTATCAACTGTATCCATTATATCTTGACCATCAAACGGATAGTATAACACAAAAGGTAAGTTCTTTTCAATGAGTAAAAATGATAAACTATTTGATCTTAGTTTGTAATCATAACTATTTGACATTGAATAGTGATAAATTTTCAGCACTTTGTATGATTTGAAGTTTGAAGGACTTGTTGATTTTTGATCAAGTGCCCAATGGTAAACACGTATTAGATATTCCATATTAGGAAGATCACTGGAGTAAGTAAACAATGTGGAAATTCATTTATTTTTATTTATCATAAGTTTGTTATAAATTTTACTAATATTTATAATACCTGACTAGGCATGATGAAGGAGCAAGAACGACTTTGTAATGAATTACAATACCTTGACACTTGTAATAAAATAAATTCGGGTTTAATACAGATTTTGAATAAATACCAACTAACCAATTGACGTCATGAATTGGAATTTGTGAATTTCCTTCAGCCAATGTATTAAACAATGGGTTCAATAAAGTGAAAATGAGAATTTTTAAAATATTATTCCACATTATTTGTGGAAAATTGATGTTTTAAATAAAAATAATATTGCTTGCCCGAAAAATATTTATTTTCAAGTTTTAGCGCTCTACTCGTGAAATTACTCGGACTGCAATATATATATATATATATATTGGCAAACAATGAAAAGAATTTCAAATAATTATATAACAACCTCGACTGTTCTTTAAAATCTTATATACTTATTTTTGTACTTATATACAAAAAATTAAAATTCATAACACGCAATCCATCTCGAATATTTTTATAAGAAAACCATATTGTTTTACTTCATATCAATCGAAATTCGTGACTGGGAATAAATAATAAATATTTTTTTTTTAATTTTCATTGTATAATATCTATAAAGATAAAATACATGCATCTAACACATTTACATTTTTTCTACTCAGCTCTCATTTTCCGAGTATTAGATTTTCATATCTGACATATAGTTTTTTTTCTAAGAAACTTATAAAAACATTTAGAGATAATTACAAATAATCGTTAGGAAAACGATAAATAAATTTATTTCTATAAAAATTTTAATTATGCAATAATACTGTCAGTATGAGCAATATTTCGAAATTTACAGTTTTAATGTAAAGATAAAGATTATGCCGTTAAAATTGAACCGATTATAATATATCTGATATATTTAATAAAAATTTTTCGATTTGTCATACAAAATATCAATTATTATCAATTACTGATTATTCAAACTTTTAAATCAATAGCAGAAAAACTATCAATTAATAAAAGAAATATAGAAAATTCAAATCACACCAATATTAAAAAGAAAAGAATATTAAAGTATGACTTTTTTTAAAAATTCATCAATTAATTACAGGCTTTCTAGTCTAGTTAACAAAAAAATTACATAATCTTCCAAGTCTTGAATCTAAAACTTATTCCCTACGCTCTCGACCTAACTCCTCTATCGACTTACTCTGCTATAAGAATAAACCAATATATCGATACATACTATTGCCATTATTATAAAAAAAAATATTCACCAGGTCATAAAATAACCAACTGACTAGCCAGCAGGTCATCCATTGGCACTTATGATTAACTCTAGCTTTCCTTCGCAAACCAATTACCAGTGTATGTTTATTCTATGCTATTAGAAACATATCTATACATCTATACACATATATATCTACTATATTTATTTATAACTCGTAATCCCAACTTAAACTTGACTACTATACACAGATATTTTACTATTACGTTTGGTAATTTATTTAACGGTTGAATTATGGATTCAGCCAAAGGAGGTCCCAAAATGTCAGTGAGCTACTCAATTGTATATACCACTACAAATTAAATGACTCACGCAATTCAGACCTTTTAAAATAATTACTAAATAATAATAAAAATAAATAATAGTTATAATAACAAAGTTGTTAGAAAATTTATAATAATCATTGATTATATCTCTATAAATACTGTGAGTAATACATCGAACACACGCAAACAATTAAGAATTTTAATGATGGATTTATTTAGAGTTTAAAATTTATTTCAAACAATGCACTGGGCAATAAATAGATTGGTATTTTAATTAATTTGTTTTATAAATAATAAATAAATATATTGTTAGACCTTATAATTAATATAAGGTATATTTAATTATAAATATTAAAAAAAGTTGTAATAAAATTAATCGATTTAAAACTAAAGTCAATGTACCGGTACAGCTCATCCTGGCATAAGAAGGCGTAGCTTGGATTGACGCGTAAGTAAAAGTGATAGTGAGCATAATATCGTTTGGATAATATACGAAATAGCCTATTGGGGATGTGCTAGTGGCATTTGCCATGCCCTGGCATCTCAGGCACTGCATTGAGCGACTTAAAAGGGCTATTCTCACGCACACAGACGAATATTAATGACGTTGAAATAAAAAAAAAATTTTTCGTCATCAAATGTCATAATGCGTAACTCGGTCATTGGTATTTTTTTTTATTGTTATTCATCATTTTATGTTCACCTGATTAAAATTCCATGCTTGGAGTGTAGTGTAATAGGATCACAATGTACTGATGGAAGTATAATATACAGAAAGAAACAATGGGATTGGAGGTAGTTCTGCAATAAAAGTTGACGCTATCTCACGATGCTCTGGTATTAAAGCCAGTTAATTATTGTGAAAATACCACACCTTTAATGGGCTAATACTTATTCTGCTTAATTAATAGAGCATTTAATTTTTTTTCATTATTGTGATGTATTTTAGTTAAATTTGGGTTTGAATTATTTTTTGTTTTTATAATTGTGATCGAATTATCAAGTGTTTAGTTTTTTAAGCCGGGTTTGAATTTAATTTATAAAAGTAGCGCAGAAACAAGAACAGGGCGTAGAAGGTGAAAGTGCACTACGCATCCTGACTATCTGGCTGTTTAGTTATTTTTTAAATTTCATATACTGGTCAAGGACTCGAGAAGAAATATTATATTACAGTGGTAAATATAAGTAGGCGTAGGCAGTTACCTATATTATGTATAATAATATATATATGCAGATACAAATAAAAGGTTATTGAGCAATCTTTCAATAATTTAATTTTTATTCTGATTGACTCCCAGTGAAATCTTTTAGCGCGACAGATGATGCACCACACGTACCACAATATAAAACTGACATTTGTAAAAATAAAATATCCCAAGCTGGCCTTTCAGATATTATTCTTATATGCTTACTGTCAGACAATGAAACATTACAAACTATCTGTACTTCTGATTATATTATTCTAATCTAAAAATTTTCGAGATACGAGAGATCTCGGGGAGAGGAGCTGAGCCTTGGGAGCCTATCATCAGCGTCGTAAACTGTCGGATTTATGAGCTTTTAAATTATTGAGATTAAATATTATGGCTTATGACAGATGAATAGGGATATTCATATTTTTTATGGCTTGTAGAAAATTAAATGTCGGCTGAAAGGGTAGATTTTTATTATTATTATTATTTTTTTTAATGACTAGATGTAATCTTCGGAGGTTTAATTGTGAGTTATAACGATGCCTTTTTTTGTATCAATCATCTTTCTACAAATCATCACACCATCGATAGTTTTTTTTTTTATTTTGATCACTCTGCACGGAAAAAAAAGAACTGTTGCTGCAACAGGAACTGATCTTGTGGCTGCAACAAGAATATTCCTGTGGCTGCAACAGGAATATTCCTGTTGCAGCCACAGGATTATTCCTGTTGCAGCCACAGGATAATTCCTGTTGCAGCCACAGGATTATTCCTGTTGCAGCCACAGGATTATTCCTGTTGCAGCCACAGGATAATTCCTGTTGCAGCCACAGGATTATTCCTGTTGCAGCCACAGGATTATTCCTGTTGCAGCCACAAGATTATTCCTGTTGTAGCCACATGATTATTCCTGTTGTAGCTACAGGATTATTCCTGTTGTAGCCATAGGAATAACCTTATCGCAGCTAGAGGACGAATTTCTTATTAGATACCAACAATACCAACTGATCACAACTCTGATGACAACATACGTTAATTGTTTCTATCAAGACTAATCAGCTGAGTTTACTTCCGGTTCAGTATGTCTCTAATTTGAGTTCGTGAAGTACACTGTAAAAAGAGCGGTGTTAAAAATGAACTCATGTTAACTCCGTCCGGTGTTAAAATAAAATTACATCGGTGTAGGATGAGTAATTCACCGGTGTTAAAAATACCGGTGTTAAATCGGGGTAAACTGCGTCCGCTCGGAATATGAGCTTTGGAAAGCTTATAAAATGCAAAAAATATCTTGAAACACACACACACACACACACACACACACGCGCGCGCGCGCGCGCGTGCTTGCCTACACACGCATTCAAACAAACAAGCGCACACACGCGAGTACACCCACAAGAGCGAAACCATGCACACACACGTGAGCTCCCACATTCATACGTAAGCACACGTGAGCTCACACACATGAGTTCATGTTATGAGCTCACACTCCTGAGCACACGCGAGCTCGCATGCATGAGCTCACACGTGAATTAACGCACGTGAGCTCACACACACGCGCGAGTTAACGTACATGAGCTCACACACGCGAGCTCACGCGCATGAGCTTACACGCGCATACACGTGAGCTCACTAAATACACACTCGCGAGTGCACACACGCACACATGTACACACACTTATTCAAATGCACACATATGTGCACACATTGTCAAAGTGAAATATTTTAACACCGAAAAATTTCATTTAACACCAGTGAAGAATATTAACACCGGCGGTGGCGTTATTTTCACACCGCTTTTGGGGGTAAAATTTAACACCGCTAATTTTAACACCAACACTGCTTGGACTTACCCCGGTGATTTTTTACAGTGTATTTCCTTATATATACATATATATATATATATATAAATATATTCATTGAGATCTATAATTAAATTTATATATTATACATTGCTAATCCAAGACTATTCCTGTGGCTACAACAGGAATAATCCTGTGGCTGCAACAGGAATAATCCTGTGGCTACAACAGGAACATTCCTGTAGCTACAACAGGAACATTCCTGTAGCTACCACAGGAATATTCCTGTGGCTGTAACAGGAATATTCCTGTTGTAGCCACAGGAATATTCCTGTTGCAGCCACAGGAATATTCCTGTTGCAGTCAAAGGAATATTCCTGTTGCAGCTACAGGATCATGCTACAGGAAAGTTCCTGTTGCAGCAACATTTCTTTTTTTTCCGTGTGTCAATCAAATAGAGTGAGAAAAAAATTAACTTAAATTATTCAGGAATTTTCAACTTAGAAAAGTATTGTGATATTCGAAAATATGTAAAAACTAATAAAAAAAATGGCAGTATTGTGTGTAGTTATTTTCAAAAAGGGCAAAGTAATGGACTACTGTGCATGAAAATAGTCACGCAGTGTCTAGAGAACTAAACTGGACGAAACTCCGACTAACGTCCACCCGAAAAAAAATTTATGCACCGGAATTTGAGTTTTTCCTGCTAGAATACATCGAAACTAATAAGAAATTGTAGTATTGTGTATTATTCCCGAAAAGAGCAGAGTTATGGACTACTGTCTATGGAAATAGTCACAGAGTGTATAGAGAACGAAACTGGACGAAACTGCATAATACAATAGGACCTCGTTATAAGACTATTAGTTTCTCTTTTAAGCTATCGCGATACCTGTTTTATAAAAAAGATAGAATAAGTCTTATAACGAAGTTCAGTTGTGGCAGTGTCGTCTTACTCACTCACTCTTTCTCACTCCTTTTCGTTACATTTTTTCATGACGTTTCACTTTTTCTGTTTTGTCCCCATTCCAAACGCTCGTGAAAAGCTTTGCTTCAAAAAATATGAATTCTGAAAATATGAAATAGCTTTCGTTTTCCAACTTAAAAAAATTCAAAAAGTACCGCGTCATTCAATTATAAATTAGTACTGATCATCAGGGTGCGCTCTATAATCTTTCCCTCCAGATGTCTCTTCGATCGCGTCATTTTCGCTTGTAATGAATAAAGAGTTTAACCTCAAACACGAAAAAACATCCGTGTCATTTTCTAACAATCGCCAAAAAATAAATTTATAATTATTAATAATTAGTGATCAAATAAATAATAAAAAATGCCAGACCACTTAGGAGATGATATGAGAAAGATAAAAGAAGAGGAGAAGGAAGAGAAAGAAATAAAATGTAAGTAAATTAAATTTCCAATTACAACAATAACAAACTCATTTTAATTTATGACTTTTTTAAAATTATTCAGCTCTCGACGAAGGAGACATTCAATTATTAAAAACTTACGTAAGTCTAAAAAATGAGTGGTAAAAAATTGAGTAAATTCCCGGTTGTCAAAAATAATTTTTTTTATCCAGGGTCAAGGGCAGTACACAAAGTCTATCAAAGGAGTAGAAGAAGACATCCAGACAATAATAAAACGAGTTAATGAACTAACTGGCATAAAGGAATCAGACACAGGACTGGCACCTCCAGCTCTATGGGATTTGGCTGCTGATAAACAGACCCTGCAAAATGAGCAGCCGCTCCAAGTTGCCCGTTGCACCAAAATCATCAACGCGGACTCAGATGATCCCAAGTACATCATCAATGTCAAGCAGTTTGCTAAATTTGTTGTCGATCTCGCGGATTCCGTCGCGCCAACTGACATCGAGGAAGGAATGAGAGTTGGGGTCGACAGAAACAAATACCAAATTCATATCCCACTTCCTCCCAAGATCGACTCAACTGTCACCATGATGCAGGTCGAAGAAAAACCTGATGTCACTTACAGTGACGTCGGTGGCTGCAAAGAACAGATTGAAAAACTTCGAGAAGTCGTCGAGACTCCTTTATTACACGTAATTATTATTTTTTATTTTTTTCATCTAATAATTTAGGAATTATTATACTAATTTATTTTTATTTAAACAGCCCGAGAAATTTGTTAATTTGGGTATTGAACCACCAAAAGGAGTTTTATTATTCGGGCCACCTGGTACCGGTAAAACTTTGTGTGCTCGTGCTGTCGCTAATCGAACCGATGCTTGTTTCATTCGTGTAATTGGTTCAGAGTTAGTTCAAAAATATGTTGGAGAGGTTTGTTATTAATTCAATTAAAAATTTTTAATTAAATTGCTGCTCTTTAAATGCTTAAAATTTTGTTAGAACGGAGATTTAAAAAGTAGCAGTTTTTTTTTTCAATAAATAAAAATTTATAAATTATTAATCAATGATTAATGATAATAGGGTGCTAGAATGGTAAGAGAACTATTTGAAATGGCAAGAAGTAAAAAAGCATGTTTGATTTTCTTTGATGAAATTGATGCTATCGGTGGCGCAAGATTTGATGACGGAGCTGGTGGTGATAATGAAGTACAGCGTACTATGTTAGAACTTATCAACCAACTTGATGGGTAAGTTTACCAGTTTAGATTTAAATAATTGAAAATTAAAATATTTATTGATATTTGCCCTCAGTTTCGATCCACGTGGAAACATAAAAGTACTGATGGCAACAAACAGACCAGACACTCTGGACCCGGCGCTCATGCGCCCGGGACGTCTTGACAGAAAAGTAGAGTTCGGTCTACCGGACCTGGAGGGCAGAACCCACATCTTCAAAATCCACGCGCGGTCAATGAGTGTCGAGCGCGACATTAGATTCGAATTGCTCGCGCGTCTCTGCCCCAACAGTACTGGAGCCGAAATAAGGTCGGTCTGTACCGAGGCTGGTATGTACGCGATCCGCGCGAGACGTAAGGTCGCCACTGAAAAAGACTTCCTCGACGCCGTCAGCAAAGTCATTAAGTCTTACGCTAAGTTCTCAGCCACTCCTAAGTACATGACTTACAACTAAAAACTCATACAAACAAACGATACATTATTATTATTATATTATTTTATTCATAATTTTTGCTACATTACTGAATATTCATTGTCATTTAACATATAAAAATATATAACAGTTCACGTGATTAATTAATTATTGTTTCTTGGAGTAAATTGAATTTTAATTGGTAAATCTGGTTTATTTATTAACAGTGATACGTTGTCAAGTAATCCTCCATCCCATTTTAAATTATATTCTCTACATAACTAAACAAAAAAAATTATTTAGTAAATTTTTTTATGGTCCTAAAAATCAGAACGTTTTTCGCGCAATGGAAAAAAAATTGGAAAGTAAAAATTTTACTAGATAAGTAGATATCTGAAATGTTTCGCAGATGAATGCTCATTTGGCGGTGTTTTAATTCTACTCACAACATCTCTACTCAAAAAAAGTAGCTACAACTCTACTCACTCACAACTTTACTTAACTTCAACTAGACTCAGCTACAAATCTACTCACAAAGAATTGCTATTTTATCGATAGGCTAAAATACGAGAGTAAAGTTGTCGCTGATTTCAGTTGAAGTTGAGTAAAGATATACAACCGAGAAGAGTTAAGCCTGAATAAAAAATAATGTAAGTAGAGTTGAGGCTGAGTAAAGTTGTGAGTGCGTAGAATTGTAACACTGCCGATAAATGCTGGTATCAGCCGAAAATCTTAGGCCCATCCTCGGAACTACTCCTTAGACAGTTGAATTTTTTTCATTTTCGTTGCGCGGAAAACGTCCGGATCTTCAGATACATATTTTTTTGTAGTATTGTAATTTTTAATTTTTTCTTTTTTACCCGTAAGAAGACCATTTGAATATTTTGTTCAGCTAGTCTGCGTGCGATGCATGATCTAGGACCATGACCGAATGGTAAAACCAAATAAGGATGTACAGATACTCCAGTATTTATTTTATTCATATTTAACCGCAACCACCTTTCGGGTATAAATGAATCTGGATCATTGAAATATTCTGGTAAACGACAAGTTACTTGATTTTGTGTGACTACAACTGTCTGTTAATAAAAAAAATAATTTTATTAAATTAAAATTAACTAATAAATCTCAATTTAAAAAAAAATTTTACTCCAGCGGGTACGTGGTAATTATTCAGAACAGTATCCACCGCTAAAATGCGTCCGACACCAACGGATATTGGGTTCATACGAAAAGTTTCTTTAATTACAGCCTTGGTGTAAGTGGCATCTCGCAGTGTAGTTGCGGTTATCGGATCATGGTTGGGGAGAAGCCTCGAAGCTTCGCTCTGAAGTTTTTCTTGTGCATTAAGATTTTTTGCCAAGTGATAAAGCCCAAAGGCAACGCTGTAACTCGTCTAAAAGTATAATATCGAGGGTTTAAAAATAGAGAGCATGTTAAAATAGTCGATTAAGATTATAAATTTAAATTTATTAGTTTTATTTTTGTTTCTTTTTACTGTATCAACTCCAGCTAGTAACATATCGCAAGCCATTCCCACGACGTCTTTCACGTCTAAATTTTCGTTCTTAAGATAAATTTCTAACAAAGATTTATGTTCAGACGCAGGATTACTCTTTATGTCATTTATTTTTTTATTCACCAATTCAATGGCAACTCTAAAAAAAAATTTATTTTTTTAACACAGATAATTAATGATACTAAAGTTAGCGAATGTCTAGTAATTTTAGAATTTTTTTCAAATCAATAAATTTAAAAAAAAAAATATTTGGAAAAATTGCACCTACAGTTTTTTTAATTTCCCACAAGTGCATATTTTTAATTTTTTTTTTTTTGTAATTTATGTTGGAAAAAGAATAAAAAAATTATTTATCATCTGCTAACTTCAGAATCATTGATTATTAAACCTACTCTTCCATAAACTTTTGACTCGAACACAATTTTTTATACAGCGGAGTATTAACATATCTCCAAAGCTGCAATCCATTGTCTAGTTTTAATATTGCGCTGTTACTAGTCAATGCCGCGTCGATCAATTTAGAACTACGAGAATCTTCTCTCATTTCAGCGTCGGAAAAACTATTCATCGATACGTCAAATGCAACTAAACATGTTACTAAAAAAAAAAATCATCATTATCATTAATAATTACATATAAATTTAATAAGAAATCAATTTTTTACGACTAATGCATAATTAATAGAGTGGAAATTTACATTCAAGAAAAAGACGTGATATTAATGGTAAAAGGTCATCGTATTTTTTATCCCCGCATAATTTAACAAATTGTCTTATAACATCATCAATTACATTAATGTAATTAACGATATTTTGTGGTTTACTTAAAGCTTTTTGAAACTCTTTCCTTATTCTCCACCACTCTGAGCCATTTCTATGTAAAAAAAAAATTTGTTAGCAAAAAATAAAAATGTCCATTAATTATGATAAATAAAAATGTAATTACGTTGGTATAAGACCTCCAGAATTATAAACATCACTTCTGTCTTTCCTATACTTCAAAAGTGCTAAATGACTGTGCCGTTCTGGATATTTTCCACTTTCAGATTTAAATATTTCAGCAATATCTTCCGGTCGATAGACCCAAATAATATTAACACCAGGTAATATTTCTTCTTTTACCAACGGCCCGTATTTATTTAATTTCTTTAAACCGTTTTTATGTAATTTATTAAAATTATATTCACCTAGTTTTTTAAATCACAATTAATTTAATAAATTTGTTAATTTTTTTTATAAAGAAAAATAGTACCTATGTAAGGAAAATATTTGTATAACGTCCCAATAATGGGCAGTGATTTTGGTCCAGGAATATCCTGAAACGGACGAGGATTTAATTTAAAACCGGTTGTACTACACGAGCTGTAATTTCTCGCTCTACCGAATAATCGTTGACACGAGCGTTTTAAATGCATATTTATATTTTTAAATTTAAATGTTACTTAACGTATACACTTTTTATATTATTTACACTCCTATGTAATTATTTAGCAATAAAAATTTATTACTATTGATTTGAATAGTTATATAAAAAGTAACTACATTAAATTTTAAAAAATATTAATGTAACTAAGATGACTCTCTTCTGGTCCACTCAGATCAAAAACTCAGTGTAAAGTGAACGAAATTCAAAATAACGCAGGTAAAAAAAAATACCCCAGGAAAATATGCGCTTACATTTAAGATTTTAAAACTCGATACAACGTAAATTCCATTGTTATTCTGAACTGATAGAAAATAAACTGGTTCGAACGTTTAAAAAATTTTCGTCAGCTAAAACTTTATCAGCAATTTTAACTTCTGAAATTATTATTATTGACATTTATCGCTGCAATTAAATCTTAAATTTATTAATAGAATTTTTATTGACAAGCTAATCGATTAAATGGACGGGTTAAATATTTTGCTGTCATCAAATTTTTTCTAAAAAAATAATAATCGATATTTGGATTTATGAAATAAATAAAGAATCGTAATAATTACTAATAAATATATATATATTTTTTAATCAATACATGACATACATAAGAGTAATTTATTTATTTATACTAAAGATTAATGTCAAGTTCTGCATGACAAACTGGTACAATAATAACTTCAATAAAAAAATATATACATAGATATATAAATATATATTAGATAAACAATATTTGTTTTTTTAAATTCTTTCGTTCAGAAAAAAATAATTTGTAATGATTACATAATTGTTTATATGTAATTACTAATTAGTGATGTTTTTATCAATGAAAAATATATTAATAAAGAAGGTGAGGGCCTGTGATTGGAGGTTACTTTCCTGATGTGGTTTTCCCCTTCTAGCAAACCACGAGGAAGCGAACCACTGGAAACCACACAATCAACACTTGGTTAGTGTGTTGACCATTGACGTTGCCACAATCCACAATCCCATAGCCCATAACATTTATAAACATCTAGCCAAAGCAAACCTCGCACCCGGTACATTGATAACGGTACTCAGTACAGCAAGCAATTCTTATTCTTTCATTACATTAACAAGATATGTGCAGTGCAATATAACGGGTTTGTAAATAATAATCTTTCTATGACAGTTATGCTTGTAAACTTTGAGTTGTCAAGTATATCATCGTCACGTACATCTTGAAAAATTTTAAATATAATAATATATATACAATAAGACACAAGAAAGTGGATTAAACCATGTGGCCATTTAGCCGTACATGCCAGAGTAAAGTACGTCTCGTTGGTAAAACTGTCGTTATCACTGGAGCCAATACCGGAATTGGCAAAGAGACTGCGCGAGATCTTTACAGAAGAGGTATTTACATTTATTCCATTTTTTAAAATAATAATCTGTCGGCATAAGATCTTTGATCATTACATTTTTCAATTGATTATTTATTTCATGTATCATTTAATATTATATCGACTCTATTTTAAAATATCATGATTAGATTTCAAAATATTGAGGCTACATAAGATAAATTTTAAATATTTTTATTAATGATTAATTATGTTTTAGCAAAGATTAATGGTATTTATTGTTAATTGTTAAGGTATTGTTACACAATACACAATTTAATGCCTGGAATGTCATGATTTTTTTTATTGGATCAAGCAAAATTTAATTTACACAATCATTTATTCAAATTAACGGATATACTTTTAAAATTAATATTCAACAGAAATTATTATAATTTTAAATATTTAAAAGTGAAAAATAAAATCTGATTGGCAAGTGCACAAATAATTATGACAATATTGAGTAACGATGTAATCATTTTTTTTGAATTGCTTTACATTATTTTCAATGAGTAACATATGAAACCGGGTGGCAAGTACGACCTTGAAAAATGTATTGAATTAATTACTGGCAATAGCAAATGAGTGTTTAATTAAACTTCTGCTGATATTTTAGTCACGTCTTGAATTATTTTATTTTCCGTACTGTGTTACAAAGTACGAATAAAAATATAAGCAGTTTTTATGTAACAAGTAATTAATATTTTTTTTATTATTATGGTTACTTGAGGTGCGAGAGTTATTCTTGCATGCAGAGATCTCACCAAGGCCAATGCAGCTGTTGAAGAATTAAAAAATACTCCGCCTTCGAAGTAAGTATTTAATAAATTTTTTTTATTTTATCGTAAAATTAAAAAAAAAATTCATTATCATCAATGAATACTATATGAATTTACTAGGAAGTATTAATAAATTTTTTTAAAAAAATAAATTGACGTAATTATTTTTTTAAAGGCCGGACCGAGAACAGTTTCAAGGAGAACCAGGTGAATTGGTCGTTTGTAAATTAAATCTATGCAGTTTTTCAAGTGTAAGAGAATGTGCGAAAACACTGAATGATACCGAGCCAAATATTCATATTCTTATAAACAATGCCGGTGTTATGATGTGTCCATTTGGAAAAACAGAGGATGGATTTGAAACTCAGCTTCAGTCTAATCATCTTGGGCACTTTTTGCTAACACTTTTATTGCTTCCAAAAATAAAAAATTCAACTCCAGCGCGAATTATAAATGTTTCCTCTATGGCGCACTCTGGTAAAATAATTTTTTTTTTTTTATCATAACAATTATTTTTAATTTGGAATGTCGAGGTGACGCTGGCCTGTATGCGGTAATGTAATTAACATCATGTCATTTCAATTAACTTTAATCATTTTTTAACAAACCAATTGATGTTATTGTAATCATTAATCACAAATCATTAGTTATTGTAATTAACTATCATTATTATCATAATTATGATTAATGGAATCTCAAGTGTCCTTAGGAAAATTGAAATCGAATCCAGCAGACCTTAGACATTTTTTTTATCGATGGACTTTTTTTATAAATCAAGTTCTAGGTGGCGATATTCATTTCGATGACATAAATTTGGAAAAATCTTACAGTCCATTAAAAGCTTATGGACAGAGTAAATTGGCCAATGTTTTGTTTACTACTGAACTTTCCCGTCGATTGAAAGGTTTGTGATTCTTAATAATTTAAAAATTCATTTATTTGTAGTGAACTGGATATTTTAATAATCATCTATAAATTTTTAGAAGCCAAAATAGAAGGAATTACTGTGTATTCATTACACCCAGGGGTGATTTCAACGGAGCTAGGTCGTCATTTAGACACGGCATTTGTTCGTGGAGCCCGAGTCTTTTGGAAATACGTATCAGCTCCTTTTGTAAAAACCCCGGAACTCGGAGCACAGACTACGCTACATTGTGCTTTGGATGAGGCCGCCGGTAAAGAGACTGGAATGTATTACAAGTAAGGATTTAAATTTATATTGTTGAAAATTTATTAAAAAGAATTTATTTGTTCGGGTAAAATAAAAATGATTTTATTTTTAAAAAGGGAATGCGCGGTCACTACTCCATCGGCACGAGCTAGAGATGCTGAGCTAGCACAGAAGCTGTGGGATGAAAGCTGCAGAATGGTCGGGTTAGAGCCGAAAGAGAATTTAGCTGAGATGATGGCTATGCTTGCCCGTGATGTTTCAGCAAAATAAATTTTTATATTTCAGTATTTACATGTATTGATTTTTTCTTTTAAATTACAAAAGTATTTTTGATTTTAATTTTTATATTTTTTAATTTTATATTTTAATATAAATGCACAATTTTTTTATAATGCTTTAAAATATTTATATAATTATAATTTCACTATCTAATTAAATTTTATTTATCTAATTATCTATTTATCTCAATTTTTACAACTTCATAATTTTTATTAATTGATGAAAAAAAAACTCCAACATTTAAAACTGGACTCAAATGTCAATAATTTATCCATATAAAAAAAATATACTTTTTACTCAAATTTTTTTAATAAAAATATTTTTTTAAAATTATTAAATTTTTTTTATGAATATACTTTTTTTAATAATAGATAATTTATTAACAAAAGAGGGTTTAAGTATTGTTAAGTAAAAATATTTATACAGATAAAAAAAAGTAAAATAATTGCTGTATTGTTAAAAAAAATTTTTAAAGGAATAAAAGATAGATAAAAATTTTTCACAAGCGTTTTTTATTACGTGATTTGTGAAGCCCGTATATATGTAATGATTTATTAGATTTTCGAAAGATTCGTCGTGTCAGTTCTTCAAAAGAGATAAACGTTCCTCGCGATGATGATGCACAAGGCGTTCTTGAGTTAAAAGTGAGACTGAAACCACGGCCACCCAAATCACAAGAAAGATCACGCAAGCTCTCAAAGGTTTCATTTCATCTTTTTAATCTTTCTTTTTATTATGATGCTTATTTTCTTCTTCTTCTTCTGCTTCTTATTCTTCTTCTTCCTACTTGGCTCGTCGCAGACTGGGTAGAGACGTCAGCAAGATCTCGACGGATAATAGTGGGACATTAGTGAGTGGATAAAACGGCGAATTCACTAAAAAGGTGAGTAGAGGTGCAACGCGTGTTGACAGGACCGTCTTACATCTGGTAACACTTTTGAATAAGTTCACGTTTAAATGATGACCTCACAATAAAAGTTAACTCACGCTCGGAAGTTTGAATGATGATATCATGGAAAACTACATAATCAACCCTCATTAATCAACAAAAGGATTTTAAAAAGTTATAAATAAATTTAAAAAGCTCGTAGGTCACCTACATTCATTTTAAAAACCGTTATCCTACTTCTTTAGTCCTCGCGCATTTAAATAAAAATAAATAAAAACAAATTTATCAGACCATCTTAGAGTCAACGAACTATATTTTACGAAGGCGGAAATATCTTGCTTTTAAACTGTTACGTCCTTTGATTTATGAATTACAATTAATTAACACCCAGTTTCACGAGACAATCCGTTAAATTTTTTATATTTTTTTTATAAAAAAAATAATTATCATGTAACTGTTGTGTCATTTTTTTAGTGTAAAAAAAAAATTTGTATTTCTATTATGAGATGTCTCTTTTTATGCCTAATTGGATAAATTTATTTTTAAACTATGACAGTACACTGTAAAAAATTTTGAGCGAATTCGGATTTCAATTCAATTCGAAACCGCTCCGTCACTTGGAGTTTTTAGAATGATTTCGGAATGATCTAGATTTTATTTCAATTTGAATTCACTCCAATTCGGAGTTTTAATATTACAATAAACATCTTTTAGGAGTGAATTCTACTCTATAGATTTATCTCTATAGATTTTCAATATTAAATTAAACTCCCCTTTGGAGAGAATTTCACTCCAAGAGAATTAAATAGATAAACAGTCACCCGCTGCGCATTCACTCCGCTAATTTTTTACGGTGTAGACGAAAAAACCCATTTAATAATATATATATAATCCACAATGTCCGGTCGCGACGAAAGTACATTGGATCGCTTTCTCTGTGGGTGATACAGTCGTCGAAAGTAATATAATATAATGTTATTTTATATCGGCTGGGATCAAGGAGAGAAAGACGATCACCTTGACTTGAATATTTTCGCATCGCACTTTGTTTCCTTGTAAACACTGCCGCCCACAATATAAGATGAGGTGACAATAATAATTATAATAACAATAAATTATTATAAGACAAAAATAAAGTCGCACTTTTTTTAAGCCCGAAGCTTTTACTGTAAAAAAATATTTCATTGCATTTTTGAGTGAAAAAAAAGTCAAACTCTTGAGAGAATTTTTTATTTTAACGCAATAAAAAATTGGTATTTTTTTTTATATCTTTTATATATTGTTTTTGTTATCTTGCTGAATGTTTGATTATGAGTATTATGCACAATGAAAAGATGATAAATTGCAGTAGGTTTTGTAATACTTTCGACACATCCTTCCTCAGTTGGCCACATGACGGCATTGAAAATATTAATTTCAAGTACATAGACCAGTTATGTAACTCGGGGTTTCTATTTATTTATTCAAATATTTTCTTGTCCAGATAATCAACTCATAACTAGTAATCAATTGCTTATCATTATCAGCAATCAATCATTACTAAAACCAGATTCTTGTAACTTTAATAATTATAAAAATAGAATAATTCAAAGCGACTTCCGGCTGAAAATACTTCCGTATAAAATATTTTGATTAAAACAAATCAGTTTCATCAGTCCAAGTTACGATTATTATAATAGGAATTATTTTTTTTGGGATTAAAAATTGAGATGTCCGCATAAGTCGGCACAGACGGACAATACCTGAAGAGAGACATCACACACTTTATTATTTGCCTGTTTATTTTTTTTTTATTTTAACTTTAAACTGAAAAAGGAGAATTGCGAAGGCGTGAGGCCAGTTCGGCCCTCCTGCCAACTACTCACTCACTGCCCCCGTAAAAGAATCAGTTCTGCAATCCGGCTTTTAATGTGACTAGTCTGTTCAGTGCTTCAGTACGATTAATCCACCATATGACAGCTTCTCATTCTTTAATAATTCCCCAATCATATTTTACCGAAAGTCTTCTCAAGTGTCAGTTTAAAAAAAAAAATCTATATATAAATAAATAGATAAATAAAAGTAATTATTTTTATTTCGAAATAAAATACGTGTTAATATCAACTCAAATGTCCAAACCAAAAATTAATTTTCTAATTATTATCATTTGATAAATTCATATAAATTCAAACATGTTTTTTTTTTTACTTCTGGTAAGTGATTTAATTTTTCTATTGACGATAATTATTATTTTCATTGATACATCTCTATTTATACTCATATGAAAAATGGGTTAATATTTATTCTCACGCTATTGCACTAAAGTACAAGAAGAATTTTATTCTTTATTTTCTGAGACTGTAATCCTAATCGACGGATGTAATCAATGCTAAACCTTTCGTCATATATATACGTCTATACACAACATAAATATATATGAACTTGAGAATTTTATTGCAGATCATACCCAACAGTAATTTATAAAAAACAATAATAAACCTTCTGAATACGCAACATATATAAATAAAATTATTAATATGTGATTTTAATGACAAGCTTTTACTATTTTATATTGACGCGATGAAAACAATCGATTTATGTTATGTAATTTATAAATAATAAATGATAAATTATTTTTCAAAGGCTTCGAAAAAAAAAAATGGTAATCGGTAATGGGTGTGAGAAATTTTTTTAATCGTAGAAGGTAAAAATATATTTAACAGACTTCTTGGTATTTATATATCACCTTACAAGTCAAAAACTACTTTTATTTAGGTCTGTGCTCCCGTGAGGCCTGAACATTTTAAAAGACACACCCATTAGTTATCCGAACATTCGAATAAATTGTATTTATATATATATATATATATGTACATATATATTGAGAAGTGCACCTGTACCTCTCAATTATATTGTGTCAGAGTTGTATCCTACAAATCAAATGTACATGCATTGTGTCGTGTTGTTTGGTATGTCATTGTTTGATCATCATTTAAATTCGGTCAAAGGTTCATATTCACTATAATACGCGTGACGTACAACCGATACGTCTATTGAATTTAAATCAACCGCCAAAATACTTTCAAATTTATTTTTAGATTTTTATAAATAAAAATTGTAATAACAATTTATTTTATATAGGAAATAAAATTTATCTTAAATTCACGTAAAATTAATCCAATTTTTTTTTTTATATACTGATAAAGAATACTGCACATTTTAGTCAAGTTTTTCAAATTTATATATCTCATAAATAAATATAAGAAAAAATAAAATTCCCATAACATAAATAATTGATTATTTAATAACTTAAAATTACACCAATAATATGTATACCCAATGTTTAAAACTAAACTTTCTCTAGATCAAGATCACAAACAATCTCCGATAATAAATATAGTAACAAAGTCTGTATATTAACCTGACCACCCATTAAAATTAGAGAATGTGAAGCTTTCTTTTTGTCAAATTAAATTCATGTCAAAATACCCTCGGGTGCTACATTTAAATAAAATCTCGCAAACTTTATCTATACTTTACAAAGATGCCGAAAAATAGCAAATCCTTACATTGCGATACTTTTGAGACCCAAAGCAACGGCCCTACTACTGACACTGTGTAGCATGTATCCGCAGATTGTATATCCGGCGCCTCGTTATATTTCTCCCAGCATCTACACAGAGTTTAAATTTATTCTGCCGCTCGTAAAAGTGAAAGCAATTTGGTGTAAGAGTATATATATGCTGTAGTAAACGAAGGAGAAAATATGTGTGCAGAACCACGACGCACATGCGTTACATTAAATATATTTTAAAAATCCTTGAAAATAAACAAATCCAGAGTTGCTGTTACCGATCCTTTAAATTTTTAAATTAAATTTATCACTCATTTAATTCATCTTAAATTTATGTCCTTCTTGCTATCTTCCGCTTCATCATTTTTATTGCGGTAAAAAAAAATTAGATAAATAAATAAAAAGTGCAAGGAAACAAGTTCCAAGGGTTTTACGGTCGTACATCGGGTACACGCGTGCACAGTTTCCTGCAAGCTAAAGACAACTCGTGGGTTTCGCTTGCGGCTTAATCGTCCCCGTACGTATAGGAGCCTAGTGTTGTTGCATAGACCAGTGTGGTGTAGGTCTTTGTTTAAAGAACAAAATAAAATATCAAAGAATCGAGCACACTCCCACGCGTCTTGCGAATCTAGCGGATAACATCACTAAACCGTTCTTTTACTTTTTATTTTATTTTTTTAATTTTATTACGTATCTTTATTTTTTATTTTTTTTTTTTCCTATATAATCTTCGAGATTTTCCGCAAACTTCCGCTTTTCATTGCATTATAAATTACGCACGCTTACTCTGTTGCTAAATGTGACTACACTACCAATAAAAGGTACGTCGTAATTTATTAGCACTATTATCATTATAATTATTTTTTTTTTGTTAATGAAAAGAAAAAAAATAATTGAAAATTTAAATATAAAATTAGCACGCGATATAAAGTATAATTTGCGCACATTTAGATGTATAACGTTGGTTAGTGTATAAGTAGGTATGAGTAAGAAGGTTATGACGACCGAAGAATACAACAAACATAAGTTTCTGCGACCACGTACCGGATAATAAGCGCGAAAGTTTATTTAAATGCGTACTCTTTTACATTGTATTCAAAAGGGCGTGTATAACTGTCTGTTCAATGAAATTTTTAATCTTATAAACAAATAAACAAACAACTTTAATAACTTAATTAAAGAGCATTTAATCAAAACCATTATTCAGATATTCAACCTTCATAATAAAATTATTTCCTTACATTAAATAAATGATATAATTAATTATCAATTAAATGCCTTATAAGTCTTTAAGCACGAATAATGTGGAATCATTTGATGATGACGAAGTCAAAAAAAAAATCTATGATCTAATCACGCCTGAGATGCCCGTGTTCTTGGAATATAATGAATGTATGTGACAGTTTGAAATACCGACAAGGTAACGCGTTGACTTAGTCATTAACCATCTAACTCTTTTAATTATAATGCTCGTCACTTGCCGTATCATTTTATTACAAATAAACACTCTACTTAATTATTTTATTCCGCCATTTAAATTTAATAATTAAAAATAAAAATCATAAGTGCTCTATTAAATTTTATAAAAATAATTGCTAAAAAAAATATGAGTTCTATAAAAAATAAATAATGTTACAAATAGTTGCCATGAACTCTCGATATTCTTATGGTCGAAGATATGCTCCATAAGCAATACAAGGACGAGCACTACAATTTATCATTTACATCACTTATAATTCATTTTTATCAAATTATTTTGTCATTATTCATTATTTTTTCAATATCTAGCAGAGTCGAGTAGAGTAAAGTGGCTGTGAGAACTAAAATTAATAAAGTAAAACTATCGAATGTAAGCGTAGGCCGTAATCAGAGGACACTTAATGTAGTGTAATGTAATGTAAGCATATTTATACACACATTAGACTATAAGTAAATTCTGTCGCTCCTCTACTTCTATCTATTTCTTGGAGTTAGTTATACACAGAAAAAAAATAATACTGAAGTTAGCCGAGGTCTAGTAATTTTTGAATTTTTTCTCCAACGATAAATTATAAAAAAAAATATATTTCAAAAAATTCCACCTTTAGTTTTTTCAATTTTCTATATGTGCATATTTTTAGTTTTTTTTTTTTGCAATTTATTTGTAGAAAAAAAAATCCAAAAATTGTTACTTGTCTACTAACTTCAGGATCATTAAAAAAAAGGATTTAGTGGCGCAAGAAATATTTTGTATACGAATTGCAGAAAAAATTTTCTGAGGACTAGAAAAAATTCTCGCCCCAAGAAAACTTTTGTTTTCAAAATGCAAGTTTCTTGAATCAGGTAAAAAATTTTCGCGCCAAAAAATTATTTATTTCTGTGTAGGTATAAATTAAAAAAGAAAGGGATTAATTTTGCTGGTATCGGACACCCGGTGACTTGGGTTGCTGACTGGTATGGTACCAAAGCCCATCTAGTTACATTATATTACACTCTAGAGTCTAGTATATACATATATAGCACCGTAGTAAGCTGGAGACCAAGAAGCGAAGGTGGAGGCAAGCTAAGTGTGCAGCCAGCCCAAGTGATAGCGAGGAAACGTTGTCGTACCTCAGTCTCTCTCGGTATCGCATCCTCTCCTCGTGCTACCACTTCAACATAAACTTGTAACTCTATTAACCGGTAGCAGAGCATAGACTACGCTGTGTTGTTATTTATTTATTTATTTTTTTTTAGTGCATTGTTTGCTTAGTTCTTGTGTCAAATTTAATTATTTTTATTGTTTCATTTTTTCTCACCAATAGACTTCCTCGTGACCGCTGTACAAAAGAGAAACTTAACGGTCTTATTTTGAATTAAGAATTCGAGGAGTTTACTCTGCATTGGTATTGATAATAGGAAAAAAAAAAAAAAAAAAAAAAAAAAAAGGCAACTGAGGAAACAATAATCATGAGATTGATTTATTGTTGAAGAAATAAAACACAAAGAAGAAATATTTCTGAGGCCAGTGGGAAATTGTTTTGTGAAATGTCGAAGGTTTGGATAATTGCGGCAATTTATTTAACTAGGGTGAGATTATTATTTTAATTAATAATTTATTTATTAATCAAGTTGAGAAAATTTTTGAAAATTAAATTTATGAAAAATATTATTTATAATTTTTATATTAAAAAGTAAAATCGTATGATTATTATAGTAACAAGACATTGTCTCTCACAATTAGTCACGCTAGAATAAAAACTTCTACTCTTACTCTTTAACACTTAAAATATCCGTGTTCAATGTAGTCTGCTCATACTTACACTCGTGGTTTACGGTACATCGATTACAAGTCTATGAAAACTTAATAATCGTAATTACAATAATTAAAATTTTTAAGTCCCTCGTAAATAAACAACCAAGTAAATAAATAAATACACAAGTGTATAAAATAAAATTACTCGGTGTAAGTACAATTAAATAAATATTAATGAGCCGTATTTTATATGATAGAATCATAGGTATCAATAAAACCGATGAAAGACGACATGAAATAAAACAAAACGTTATTGAGTTTAAATTCACGTGAGATCGTGTTCACTTTGAAAGGATCAAATGCCATTGCCACACTGATTTACTGATCTCACTTCATTATAAACAACGATCACCACTCTAGACAAATGCATGAGAAAATAATTCACGCTTAATAATTGAGAACACCTATAATTTATAAATTATTATTTTAATTTAAAAAATTGCTTTGACCCCTTATTCAATAATTCAAATTTTAAATAATTATTTCAGAAATTTTTGTTCAAACTTCCCGCTAAGAAAATCGATGATTTTCTAAAAATTCAGGAAGTTTTTTTTTAATCAAACGATTATTTTTGGAGCCTCGCGTGATAGAAATATATAAAAAAAAATTATATAATGAAACAGTAAAATCTAATTAATTTAACTTGTCGTTTTTAATTATGACATAAAAAGCGTGACTTAGTTGCTCGAAAAAAAATTCACTATTACTATGGAATAAAATAAAATCATTATTTATGTCTCGTTAAAAAAAAAAAAATGTTGAAAATCATAAAAACGTATTGCAGTAAAAAACCGAGATATGGTGCGTCTGTGGCCTTTAATTTTCTAAACTGACAGGTTTATTTTAATGGGGTCTTAAATCTAGTCCATCGCATCGCGAATTTGTAAAAAGATTCATGGGTGTGTAGAAGATCGTGTATGAGTTTACTCGCTGTTGGTACTTGTAAATATACGTGTATTGTATTGGTTATTTGATGTTTTAGTCGAGTAATGCAAGAACAAGCGATTCGAGCACTCTGGTATCGTTCCTACCTCGCGTAACCCTTGACCCTCTGTACGATGACCGGCAGTAACATTATATATTGCCGATTTACGGCACGATTTCTGCCGCATACCGTTGTTATTATTTTTAAATTTTCTACCACTAAAATTGCCACCGATCCCCGGTCTCTATTTGCAAATACAACCGGTCTTTTATTTTTATTGACAATTTTTTGTGATGTCATTATCTTATTATAACTTCCTCTATGCCTGCAAATAAATAATGACCGCGGTAATATTCTATTTTAAAAAATAATTATGATAAAATATCGGCAGTTTATTTAAATTAATGAGGAAAATTAATTATTGTCAATTAAAAATTTTAAAAAATATAATGGAGGCTATAAATCACATAAATTTTTTTTTAAATTTCGATAATACGTTCAAGACACATAAATTTACTTATAATGATACGTGTACGTCTATCGGCAAAATAAATAAGACCTTAACATTGAACTTTAAAAAAATAAATTCTCTGAATCTTGATAGTTTTTCAAGGTCTTTAAAAGTAAAGCCTTTATATTCAAGAATGTGAATTAAATGCAAACATATCAGGCAATTGCGCCGGCTGACCGGTAACTGACCTCGACAATGAATTTTATCCTCTCGTCGCGTGCCTTCTCTGAGTAGAGGGCTCTTTATTTCCTTTACAACAGCATATATATATCTCTATATTTATATGTACACTTTTCTTTATACATCCTCTCATCTTATTATTGTGCAGTATATTCGAACCCTTTCTCTCTTTCTCTCTCTCTGTCTATACAAATATCTATATCTATATACACATACATTAATGCCTAAGACATAATACCATGGATCTACAGCGTGACGATTCATGATCGTAAATCACGTTCGTGAATCTGAATGCCCTGGGCAAAATGTTGAGTGCATACTTATGTTTAGAGGTCGACGGTGTTACGTACTTCAGCATCAACAGGACCAATCGCAAATCTACTTGTATGTACTTTATATATATACTTAAATACTGTATAAAACGGACACATTAACACATATGCAAAACGACTCGCTCACTTCCAATTACGGTTCGGCCGTTGCAATCGAGAGTAGGCTTTCAATGTATATGTTACATATATATAAACAAATATACATACATATGGTCTTTTAGTCCATGCTGAGTCAGAGCACATCGATTCAATCGATTAGCAATCAAGTACCTTTACTTTTTTTTACTCTCGTTATTTTTTTCTCACTTCCAAAAATGATTTTTTTTTTTTTATGCAAAATTGACGAAAAAAACTTTGGGTATTTATTATGCTATCCCAAAATTAAAATTAAAATTATAAATTTTATAATTCAATGGTAAATTTAATGAACAATAAAAAATGAATATAAAGAAAAATTAATTTGACTAAGGATTAAATGACGACATGAATTTAGTGTGTGAAAAAACGGATATAAAAGAAGCGATGGATTTTATCTCGTTGATTGCACAGCGAAATAAAAAAAATGCTTTTAGTGCATCCTAAGATGGTGATTATAATTTACAGTCTTTTAAAAGTGACAGTAAATGATTCGGTTTTGCTAAAAAGCTATCATTTGTAATTATCGGTTGACAATAGCTATATAATTATAAACATCAAACGTGTTAGTTGCTGAAACACGTAACGATATTAATAAAAAAAAAAAAAAAAAAGTAAAAGGAGATGTGAAGAATAATAGAAAAAAATTAAAAAATGTGACACGTAATAATGAGGCGTAAAAGTGAGATAAGAGTAAATTGTACGTAGATCTATTTATGTATACGTTGTATTGTGATTGAGACATAAGAAATGTATTTTCTCATGATGAATTATTTTTTTTGTTAATGTATAAAGGGATAGTTATCGTCAATTATCCAGCTTACATAATCATTTGATTATTTGTATGTAAATGTGTGAAAGAAAATAAGACATAAAACTACTTAAAGTCTTAATCATTAGCACAGTATGATGATTATGATTGTGATTACATTATTTAATGTGTATTATAAGTATAAGACATGCGCAATACATGATTCGTTAGATTGGATTTTATGAAATAAAATTAACAGATAAATAAGAATAGATTTATAATGATGAGAAATAAATTATTTGTAGATTTAGTATATTTATTTAGATATCTTCTGCTATGTAAATAAAAATAATAATATAAGAAACTATCGTGATTTAAAATTGTTATTCTACCTCGGCATTCACCTTAACCTGGAAGCCACTTCACCTCTAACAGCTACGTAATAAGCAGTTTGAGCTTTTTTTCGCTGCACTAGAGTACAGTCGTTCGGTAGTGGTTTTGTCAGATAATAGTCTCAACAAAAGAGAAATCTTACGGTGCTGTGACTTCTAGGTAAATCGTTTTGTCATTTTTATCGTATGCTCTTCACCTCTCGCTCGCTGATTTTACTACTTGACTTTTCATTTACTGACGGAAGGCGTTGCTTCAGCAAATAGACAAACTTATCATCTTAAGCTGTTTAAAATTTTTTTTTTACTAGTTCGTGATGTCAATTATTTTATTTAACAACGAATTACTGTAATTTTGTGTTTCCGGTTACTTTTTGTTTTTTAAAAAATCTAAAAGTCATCTAACGAAAAACTTTTCTTTGACTAAACAAAGAAATAGTTTGGTGTGACCAAATATCCCGTACTTTTAAAAAACCCTCCAGCAAATCTATTTATGATTCGATAATTTTCATTCAATGGCGGACTATTGTAAATAAAATTAAAAAATAGATTAAGTCTGACATATAATACAAAGGTTGAAAGTGATCACTAATTGGTTAATTAATTAATGTACATAAATTTGACATAAGACATTGATATATTCGTGATAGTAACAAAGGCCATGAAAATAAATGATACTAATTTATTCATTGTATTAAGTTTTACTTGAGAATGCAAACTGACACTGTACGAATGAAACAATGAATTGATTGCCGGAAATTAATTAATTGTTCAATCGATCTTCTTGTACTCTATTGAATACAAAATGACCTAATGGCCTTGAGCCAATGATGGGTGCACTTTGTCATACTCGAGTTACGTGCTCACATTATATATATAAGTATATATATACATGCTACGCAAAATGCTAACAATAAAATGTGCTAAGTAACTAATATTAATCATTTCGATAACGAACAGACGATAATAGATTACGGCGAGTGATTGATTTCAGTTAAAAATAGAAATTTATGAGAAAGATATTTGAATTTTAATCACCAATAATTTTCTTGTTAAAATTTAAACTTATTTAAGACTGATAGTTGTGAGTAAAAATTTAAAAAAAAAATACTGTCATATGGAAATTTAAATAATTATGTTGTGACCAAAAACGTATCATATTTACATTAGTGTAATTTGCATAACCAGTAGTTTCATTCATTCATTCACAACCAGATTTATTCAAAATTAATTTATAGCTAGTTTTTTGATATAGAAGAAAGTTTATATGATAGATTTTTAAAAAATTATATAACAATAAATTAAGAAAAGGTCAAAAAAAAAAATGTTTTATTAATTTTGAATGATAATAAAATTTCTCGTATTCAAATAATTATAATAGTAATAAAAATTTCCCACACAGACAGTTAAAAATTCGATTAAATTTTTACGGATAAAATTGACGATTGTTAATGATTGTTGAGTTACAGAAAAAAAATAAACAAATAAATAAATAACAAGATTTATGATGAATGAGGAAAAATAAAAAAGTGATGAATGACAAGACAGAAAAGTATTTCTATTCGACACATCTTCCATCAAGTGCAATGAAAGCGTGTCTACATAATCACAATCTCAATTGTCAGCATTCCTAAATCTTGTCTGTCTACTAGACTCTCGGGCGAGTTGCTACATCCCGTTGGTTGTTACACTCACTCAGTTATTCCGTCTAACCGTCTTAGACGTCTCTATAATTATATTATACCGGTGACAATAGTCTACTTCCGTTTTAGAAAGTGAAAAAATTATCAGGCTCATCAGAGCTACTTACGGATGTCAAAATATAAATAAAAACAAACAAATAAATGTATATTAATTTTATCTCAATTTCATTTTAAAAAAAATGATTTATAAAAAAGTAATAAATTTATTATTAAACAGCAGAATTTTTTTTTGCCTCAAATATTTCGAAAAATCCGGAAAAAAATTCAATGCAATGAGATGCTGAAGAAAAAAAAATCTATTTTTTTAAGATTAATATAAAAAATGTAAATTTGAGAATTGGAAAAAAAAAACTATTTTATAATTATCAAGAAAAAATATGTGTCCGTTACCTAACAACGTCAGTAAATCATCAGAAGTAATGTAATCATTATCACCTAAACCGCAAATACGACCCTTTCTCTTGATATAATACACAATAATTCTTCATACCGGCAAAGACTAAGACTGAAAGAGTAAAAGATTGAAGTCCAAAGACTATTCCATGCCTTTATAGAATAGTCGTGGGAAGTATTCAGGATATTTAACCACCCACGCTGGCGTCAACCGCTCGATAATGAAAAAAATAAATAAATAAATAATTTTTAAGTCTCCGCGCCAAATGACAAACCGTATAATGGATAATCATCAAATGATGAGACCTCTTCGAAGACCAACGACCGCGTAATTGACAAGTGTTTTTTTTTATTCTTAATTTTCTTCCTAGTCATTCTCTATTTTTAAAATGTGACATTTCTTTTCATCCAACGTTTAAACTTAATCACATACTTGACGTTATAAACAAGAATATGTGAGTACATTTAAACCACTCAAATATCCTGAGAAACCGTATATATTTTTATGCATATCGACGTTAAACCGCCTACAGATGATAAAGATAAAAAATAAATATCTCAATAGCTCAGCCAGTAGCAGATGACAGATAGAATCTTTAGTTCACTATTTTCTCATGTCTGTAATATTTTATCTAGATAATAAATATCATAGCATTCATATTTTTTACACATATATAGCTGTGGTGATGATGAAAACGCGATAAAGTAAACAAAAACAAATGCTCGATAATATTTTTTAGATCTGATATCTTCAAAAATTTTAGACATCAAAAAATTTTTTAAAAAATGAAAATTTTTATTTGGTTAATTATATAACGTTTAATCTAGATAACAAACCTTATAATATTCATATCTTTTATACATATAGACGCGATTATAACAAGATGCGATAAAATAGACAAAAATAAAAACTCGTTATTTTTTGGTTTAGTTTAATGCTATAATTAAACTTTTTATAGAATTAAAAAGTATTTTGCAGTACATTATAAATACTGTAAGAAAGCTTGAGCACCTGAAGAAAAATTAAATTAATAATTAAAAAGTATTAGTAAATGTAGAGTAGAGGTACCGTTTTCGACCGCTATAAGGTCAGTTTTGGATACTTCAATCATTCAAATAAAATAATTTGTGACATAATCAAATTTTTAAATGTATTCGGAGATACTTTTATTACTCACGGAGAAAAATGTTGGCTCGAAACCTAGCAATCCAAAAAATTATTAAGCTCATACGAAAAAACAGAATGCTGTATCACAATACTCACTACGCGCGAGAAACTTATCGATAAGCTTTAAAAACAATCACTTTTATACATTATAATAATTGTGATGCGGCATAATAATATTTTATAGGAGCATAATAACTTTTTGGATGCTTCACTTGCTTTTTCAAGTTTGGTCGACAGCATATTAAAAATTGGTAGGTTTCAAGCTAACATTTTTCTTCGTACACTATTAAAGTGCAAATTTCTTTGTTCTATACTTTTTATTAATTAAAATAAAGTATTAAATGTCCAAAAATGAAGCATTGACTACAAATGGTACTTCTACCCTAAGTTGTTAAAAAATTGAAAGTACCTACATTCGTAAATGAATTAAGTGACAAATCAATAACGTATCCGCAAGTAAAATAAACTGGTTTAAGTGTGTATGACATCATTATCACAATCGATTTTCTATTATGATTATCGGTAACATACCACAAGCTATGATAGAGCGCATTAGGAACGCCTTGAAACTAGTAAATTAATTGATTTAAAAAAAAATTAAATAAATTAGGAGTAAAGTAGGAAAAATTTATTAAACCGCATAATGAAAAATAAGAATAAGTTATCACCTCGAGAGTTATTTCATTACATGTTATACAAATAATAAATAATTCAGTCATCATATTTAACATGTACAGTATAATTGAAAAAAAATGTGCTGAAAATAATTCAACTTGCAACACATTATAAGCACTTGTGCAGAAAATAATTGATCCTACAGAATACTGATACAGCATTATAGATGAAAATAAATTTTTAACCGTATTGAACAGTCTAAGAATTATTTTTAGTTTAAATCACCGTAAAAATAGATAATAAATAAATTTATATTTTTTGAATAACAATACCTTCTTATAGAGAGATACGTTTCGACGTAATCGTGGATAGTTTTTTTGTCATTATCGTTTTTGGATATACATCGTCGTTTATCATTACATGAATGATAATATTTATCGGAGAATGTTATTTGTAAATGATATTTAAATATATTTATATGAGCACATATATTAAACATAATACCTGAAAATAGTAAAATAAAAACGGTATAAATAATAGTAAGAATATATATTGTTAAAACTTGTCCTGTTGTTGTCATCCAATAAGCCATGGGTTGTGAATAATTATAAGGCAGCCAAGCACGATAAAATAATATATGTTGTGATATATTTTCAGAACTCGCTACGTAAACCATTAGAGAAACTCCAAATAATGCAGTACATAAAAAGGATCTATTCATGAATCTTAAACAATATACAGATGTACATATATATTGATCGATAAATATAATAAAATACTTACTTGATCAAACGAGTATAACGATCAATAATAATAATCTCTTCATTGTCACTAATCTTCGACAAATATATTTTTAACATATCAATAATATCGGTAATTATTTTACGATGTCTGATAATAATAATCGTTTTTATGAAGCTTGAAATTACCGCTGACATCATAAAAATATTGTTCGTAAATTCGACGATATTACTCGTGACGAAAATTAGATCCATCACTTCAGTTATCAAAAATGTGCTCGCCATTATCACAATACAACTTGTATATAGAGTGTATAGAATGGACTTCCATCCGTGCCAAGTTGCTGGCTTCCATAGACCCACGTAAAATAATATTGTGAAGATGTCTTTCAGAATAACCATTTGGTGACAATGGTTGTCAAGCGAATGTAAAGACGGTCGGTTGATAGGGAGTACATAAAACTTTTCCGAAGGGTTGCGGTACCTTTACATTTGCAGTTAATTGTTGAACTTTATTATGCACCTGGTGCAATTTTATAAATTGCAAACGTTTATGTTAATAATAGACAGTTTTAGGGAAAGTAAATACAATTGAAATTGACTTCAGGAAAGTCGATTTTGAATTATTAAAATAATAATTACGGAAAATTGTTTTGCTGGAGAATATGTTGAAAATTGTCACGTGAATTATTTATCCCTTCCGCTATTATGGCTTTCGATCGATTTTGAATAATAAAATATATACTAAGAACAGTTTTACTTGTGCTCTTACAGATAGTGAATCCGTCCATGGGTGACTTTTTTTTTTCTATACTATTTTTTCGAAAATTTGAATCTAAAAACTCGTGAGCAAGATTTAAAAATTTCCAACGGATGAATCAAGGATATGTCTGCTTGTGAAAATGATATATATCAGTACGCAAAATAATTACACACATAACTTTCCACCGCCGTGTTAATTTCTGATACATTATAAATATTGATATCTTTTCAAGCATAAAATTAATAAACGTAACGAGGGTACGTGCAAAAATTAGTGCAATACATCATTTAATATATTTTATTATGTATGTCTCTTGGCATCGTAAGCCAACCAGGTGATATGGGATCTCTTAATATGGACCGGAGGCCAGAGACTTTCCCAATCCCACGCACGCCTCTCGTAAAGAACCCGGAGAGACGTATAGTAATGTAACATAGCATGTAAGTTCGTATTCGCTTACTCAACTTTACCGCCATGGAAATACTATAGAAATACATACGTACATACATACATAAATATATAAACTCATACGAGCACAAATGAAACTCAATATTAAAACTCCATGATGTGACTTCAAGACTTGAGATGGAATAAAAAAGAAAATAATCACTGTGTTCTCGTAATTTTTTTTTTATTTATTACCCTCAAATTAAGTCAATCTTTCGTCATACACGAGGAGCAATACTTAATAAAGCAATGAGAGAAATCATCTTGACATTATTTTTTTCTTTTTTGCATTCTTGACATCAATCGAAATGCATTCTGAACTTAATTTGTTTTGCGCGTTTTAATATAGATTTTATGGAAAAAAGATCACACACAGATTCATAATATCAATTTGTTAGATATATCATCTAATATCGATGACCTTGAATTAAATAAAGGACGTAGAATTTTTTCATGATCGCATCAAGGTAAATAACATTTATTATAATTTCGAGGTTTTTCATACGCCCACTAATTTTTACGAGTCAAATTAAATTACGATACACCTACGAATTGTCTCCGATATTTATGTACATATTTTTTTAAGTTTGTAAACACCTTTGAATGAATAATTTAAATAAGCGTGTGCACTTGATCTCGATACAATATTTATTACGATCAATTCTTGTTGACGCCTCTTGATGATGATTCTCCTTGACTTAATGGAACAATCGATGCAAATATAAATATGCAGATTTTTAATAAAATCATCATCATCAATAATTATTTATCAGTTTTATATTAATAAACTGTAAGGTAGACAAAATGTTGACATTGATAAGTCCTCAAATAGTTGACGACATTGTTATGTCACATTAAATCATTATGAAGATATCAAATTTTTTTTCCATCCCACATGAATAAAAAATAGATTTAGCTTAAAGTTTTAAACTTTTTCACACCCAGTTGAATATATAAATAAAAAGTATATTAACATTGAATTTAAATTCAAGGTGATTCATAATGCTACTGAATACCTGAATTAATTTAATTTTTTGTTTCAGATTTCGGTATTTTGTCTGACACCAGACGAAATCGAAGCTCAAAGAAGTGGCTGGAATGTAAATCCAAATACCCAGTATCACATTCAAACTGACGAGGGACCAGAGAGATACTTTCGATTTCAAACACTCAATGGGCAATTTCGTAAAGAGAAAAGACTTGAAGACGGTACTGTTGTCGGTACTGAAGGATGGCTTGATCCTCTAGGTTATTTAAGAATTAAAGATTACATCGCTGATCGCGAAGGCTTTAGAATACTTAAGTAAGTTTTTATTTTTTTTTACTTCATAATTTATCACTCAATAAATTAAAAATATTTTTCTATCAAATCTTCAATTACCCAATTAAATTTAATGACAATCAAGTATCTATAATTTTTAGCACACGTTATTTGCTGGTCATTAAGGTCACAAATTACCACAAAATAACCGCAAAACACACTGACTAAATTACGGTTACAATAAAACAAAAACTATTATGAAATACCTTGGGTTTATTTCCGTAGGAAGACAAACATTCTCGTTGTTATTATATTATTATAGTCGTTTATTACTGGTCATTAAACACTTAAATTATATACGCGACCGTGACGAGTAAAACAAGCTACTAGTTGGCTCAACAAGTCTCATTAAATACAGAACATAATTATATTTACCTTTATCATTTAAATATTTACTAAAATTAAATTTTTTACTTCAGGTCTAAGACGGTCTATGTAGGAATAAATAGACCTATTGAAGACGCTGTTGCTGCCAGTAAACGAGTACCACCTACCAGTGGAATTCTAGTTAAACCACGTCGACCTCCTAATCCATTTAGGTATGTTTTAATTAGTTCTAATCAATAAATAAAAAAAAATTAAATAAATATTATTATTTTTTAGACAACCAGTATTACAAGATTTTTCAAGCAACAGTATTGAGAGCAACACAATAAAACCATATCGAGCGTATTCACCATCAGAAAATTCGAGAAGATTCATTGTACCATCAACAACATCCTATCCACGTTCAAATTATTACTCAACGACAATAACACCAATAGCAATTGCCAATGAATTACCAAAGCCCATAACAACGAATTATATACGACCGTATCGACTATATAATCGATCTTACAAAAGATCTCATCCTTACATTGGATCACCGACTGTCGAAATACAGCCGCCAGAAGATCCTAATAATAATCTTAATGATAATAATAACAATAACAAAAACAACAATAATGATAATGACGAAGCAGTAAAAGTAACTCCAAAGTCAACTTATGGACTTTATCGTCTAGATAATCGAAGATATCGCGCAGCCCTCGCGTCAGGACGTTTTAACACGACGTCAAGACAAATACGCACCCGTCGACCCAATTACACAACTGAAAAATCAGACAGCCAGACAAAAGGAACAACAAGTCCCGCTTACTATAGTCTACCAGCGAATCCTCGAGCTCGACAACCTCGACTTTCTCAGGGTATTTCATCAGCCCCAGCAGAATATGAATTTCCACAGTACGACGGGACTCACACAACAGCTGATGGTTTTCAGTACTATCTCAAGACTCACTATCACGAAGAAGAACAACAACCTGACAAAAGTATCGGGTCATTTGGCTACGTAGATCCGTTTGGTATCAGACGAGTCGTTTACTACAAAGCTGACGGACAAAACGGTTTTGTCCATAAAAAAAATAATCGTTACGTAGGTTTCGATGCCACTCCATACGATCCCGTGCCACCTAAAGCGAACTGATGTGTTATTAATTTATAATTAATTAATACGTTTAAAAAAGTAATTATTTTGTGAATTTTTAGTCAAGAGCCTTCGTCCTAGATGCCTTACTCATAAAAATTAACTCGGCGTGCCAGTCGATAGTTTTACGGTTGAGTTTGTACGACAAAATGTGTGATTGTGCTCCATTTATATTTAAAAAATAATTTAATAATCTACTCCTTTTTTCGCTTCAAGTTCACATAATCATTTATTTATACGGCTTCCATAATTTCATAATTATTATTATTGTTTTTAGTCAACCATCTTTAAGTTGGAGATTAGTATGAACGAAAAAAAAGGTGCTTCAAGTCTTTTCATGTCATTTTAAAAATACTGACGTACCCAAAAGTTAGTTTGACACAAGCGTAAATAGCGCGAAGTAAACGTAACAGGATTATCAATTATTATATTTTTTTTCGATCACGCAAGAAGATAGTTGACAAGTAACAAGTAACAAGTAACTCGACATTCAATTCCTACTTGTCAATTTTTTTTTTTACTCGGCTACTAATTTTTTTGGACTCAAATATCTGACAAGGAACGCGACTGAGTGCACGTTTGAAAGGATAAAGGTTTAAAGATTTGAGAATGGAATATTTTATAATAACTCATAATATACAAAGATTCAATTGTCTCGAATGGAAACTCGTAACATCCGGATAATAATTATTGCGTACGATTTTCTCTTATGTATATAAAAACACCGGAAGACTGGTATTTCCTACGCACATATTTATTTAAGTAATACGCATTGTTTTGGATTAGTGACCTAGTAATGAGAAAAATTATTTTATAAATATTCCAAACATGTCGAAACAATTGACATTTATTTCTCTACCAAACTTTCTTTCAAACTGGACTAGAGGTTCATTATCACTACGTGCTCCTCATTCTTATGAGACTTTATGACGTTTATTTTTTTATTCGAAAAAAAATATCAATTCAAAAATTTTAAATCACTTGATAATTAATTTTATTCATTCATTATGAGTGTAAATGTAGCAGATATCAGACAAATTTAAAATTATTAATAAATAGAGTAAATAATTAAAAAAATAATATTTATAAAAAATGCACTTGTTAATTTAAAAATTTTTGAAATGTGTATTTTTTTTTAATTTAATTTTATTAATTATTTACTCTATTTATTAATAATTAAAAATTTGTCTAACGTCTGCTACATTCAAACTCATAATTAATTGTGTATGTGATGAGTGTCAATTAATATATTATAAGTATTTAAAAAAAAAATTAATCAACAAACTTACAAACGTACTTGTAAATTAAATAATGCTATTAATCAATAAAATTAATAATTAATTAATTGATTAATAAGGTGCTGTCGTTGCCCTGATGATCACAGTGCATTTACTTAGTAAACAATTTACGCATTAAAATAATTAATAATAATAATAATTAATTGATTAAATATTTTAATGCACTTTGTTCGCAGGGCATTAATGAAATTGTGTACCCGTAAATTAATTACAACGTATACTTTTACAATTAGACAGCTCTCTCTCTCCCTCTCTCTTTCTCTTTCTTTTACTCTCTTTGTTTTGTTTTACTTTATTTAGATGTACTTACTACCTCTTCTCTGTACTTAATAATAATTAATTTGTTGGAGAAATCAAAATTTTGTTTTAAACAAGTTTCAAATAAAAATATTTTTTTTTTTTAATTAATAAGCGATCTCGATCTCGTTATACGGGAAAAAAATGTATCCGATTCTTGTAAGTTAATCTTATCAAGATCTCGTATAATAATAATAATAATTATTATAATATATATTTAATATTGTATTAAATCGAGTGGATATAAATACTCACGCAAACGTTTTATTCATAACTATCAAGAGTTTTAAATCTAAATAGATTTATTTACGCTCGTGCGCCCAATTTTTTAGTTTAATGGAAGTAAATTAATTTTTTTTTTAATTTATATTAAAACCCGTAAATAAAACGCTTTATAAAATATATAACACATTGTTTATTTATTTTATTATGATTGTTTGTTTTATTTTTTTATATTTAAGTAAAAGGTAAGTAATGATTTTTATTTTTTGTTTTTCACAAAACTCTCGATATATGAGAACAGTATTGAGTTTTATAGAATAATAAAATCAGGATCATGATCACTTTTACTGATTTCTACTTTCAATTTAACGAAAGTGGTATTACAATATGCAAGTATATGAGTATTATTATTAAATTTATAAATAGATTGTTATGAAAGCCGGTAACTTTGGTCGTTTTGTATCGCTTTATCGGTTGATAGAATAATAATAATGATAATAACGAAGAAATAAAATCTTACTCACCGGTCGCTGGTTTTTCCTGGTAACTGCAGTGATGATAAAATCGTTGGTTTCTTCACGTAATCCATCAAAAGGCCACTGAACACTGAACACTGAACACTTGTTTACTTATTAAGTTTTTTAAATTAAAATTTGTCAATCATTTAAATTCAAATATCCGAATAAAAATTTCAAATTTAATGAACAATTTTTATTTTCATGGCTAAAAAATTGATTCTAAGTAAATTTAGTGGATAAATTAATATAGCAGCTCAATAAACGTAAAAATAAAACTATTTTTAATGAATTATTGGCTCAATTAATTTAATTATTAATAAATAAGTAATTGATATTTTGTTTATTAAATTAATATTGTACTTATGAAGCCGCTAAGAACTCAGTCGTATAATTCTGCGAGATTCATAATTTAAATTTTTAATTCAAAGCTAAGATTATAAAAAAAAATAACTGATTCTAAATTATACAGCCCAGATTCTTAATCATTTTCTATATATATTCTACAATTGATTTTTCTTTTCAAATTGTACTCAGTAAAAATAATATTAAGTTATCGAACAAAAGATAGATAAATTTTGAATTTACGCGGTCATTATTTAGCAACAAGTAACAGAAGTTACAATAAATAATTTTATGTTTACGTTTAATTATTTGTTACCTAATAATTCCTTTTAATTTTGATTATCGATAAGTACTGATTGTTCAAAAAATAAAATAGAAAATAAAAAAATGGTTATTTATTAAATTCAAAGATGGCGGCTTGTCCCGGCGACGTTCCCGCGTTTTCACGACGCATAAAAAATTTAATTAAACATTTTAACACAGTGTAATAAACCTTTCACTAAAAAAAAATTTTAACACACTAGCACTTATTAATCTTTATGAAACACTACTGATAATAAAGAACAAAAGAATAAATGAATTACTGAGAACTAGCACTGACACTGGCACTCATCACCACCAACACTTTTATTTAAATTACTTATTCACTAAAATAAATTCACGCACTTAATTGTCATTAAATACTCATTATTTATTATGTAATTAATTTAATATATTATTTACTCCAACATAGATCAGTTGTAATGATTTTAAACAATTAACACTGCCCGAAATGTTCACTTTGATTTCTAGACCATGACTAGTGTCTGCTAAAATTTTAGTTCTCCCAAAAGCCACCAGAGTCGGTTGCGAATTTTCAAAAACTTTAAATTTGATTGGACGAAATTTCATGAACCTGAAGTCAGCAGACAATCAACAATTTTTAAATTTTTTTCAATAAATCGATACTAGAAAGAAACGAAAAAAAAAACTAAAAATATGCTCATATAGAAAATTAAAGAACTATAGTTTTGAAAAAAATTTTTAAATAATTAAATGTCAGCTAACTTCAGTATCATAGAATTTCGCACAGATTTAATAAAAAATTGATTGGGTCATTTCAAAATTCAAAAAAAGGAATAAAACGAACAAATGAATTACCGGGAATTAGCACTGACGCCAGCACTCATCACCACCAACACTTTTATTTTTTACTTTAATTTGTATCACTAATTCACGAATAAATTCACTCACTTCATTGTCACCGATAATCGTTACTTATTCAACAACTAAATTTAATATCTTATTTAATTCAACATAGATCAGTTACAATGTCTTTAAAAAATCACCACTACCCGAAATGTTCACTTCGAAATCTAGACCATGACTACCGTCTACTAAAATTTTAACTCCCCCAAACGCCACCAGAGAGGGTTACAAATTTTCAAAAAATTCAAATTTCATTGGTCGAAATTTCACTAACAGTTTTAACAAGAAATTGTTTGATTGGGTCATTTCAAATTTTTTAAACCAATCAGTCTTTGTTTAATTGGGCTTTGTTTAATCGAGCTAATCACTTCACTAAACATTTAGCAACTAAAAATATTTATCTGCTATTTGCATTTATTAATTTATTTGAAACATTATCGAAATTTAAAAATAAAACGAACAAAAGAATTACCGAGAATTCACACCGACTCCGGCACTCATCACCACCAACACTTATTTTTTTTACTTTAATTTATATCACTACTACACTCAAAAAAATTCATTCACTTCACTGTCATTAAATAATCACTTATTCGACAATTAAATTCAATATCTTATATATTTTAACATAGATCAGTTACAATGTCTTTAAAAAATTACCAATGCCCGAAATGTTCACCTCGACATCTAGACCGTGACTAGCGTCTGCTAAAATTTTGATTACCCCAAACGCCACCAGAGACAGTTACAAATTTCAAAAAACTTCAAATTTCATTGGTCGAAATTTCACTAACAGATTCAATAAGAAATTATTTGATTGGGTCATTTTTAAATTTTTAAACCAATCAGAGACTTTGTTTAAAAGAAAATTTACCAAAAAAAACTAAATGCTTATTTTACCAAATTCACTATACTATTGTTCTCTAGTCATTAGTGCATTTGCACTGCTGTTGTTCGTGTCTACGTGCGAGTTTTATTTAAAATAATATTAAATAATAATTTAAAGTAATTCTAAACTAAATAAATTAATTAATGTATTTAAATTATTTTTTTAAATTGAATTTGTTAAAAATTATGACGTATTATTAAATATAAGTAAAGTGTGAAAAAAGCGCGGGAAGTAAACAATAAATTTAAAATTTGAATGCAAAAATAAAGTGTCAAATGATTAAAAAGTTTAAAAAAAATTATATTAAATCAAATAAATTATTTGAAAAAAGTGTCAGTGAATTAGTGAAGTGAAATTTTTTTTGTTATTTTAGCTACTAAATGAAGTGAAGTAAAATCGATCGATAAATTCTTGGAATAAACTGGGAGTTAAAGTTCTCGGAATTTTTTTCTTCTCTAATAGTTTTTTTTTTTTACACTCTTAACTGTCTCTAATAAAAAAATCAAGTAAATTTAATCTCTTATTTCTAAGTCACAAATAAATTAATACTAAATATTTATTTATTTTTTTTTTAATTAATTAATTAATAAATAATGATTTTGGAATTAATGGACAATTAACAATTTTAGGATTTTATTTTAAGTAATCGATTAAAAAAAAAAAAAAAAGAACTAAAAAAATGCACATGTAGGCATTAAAAAAGCTATAAGTGCAATTATTATATTTTGATACCAGACTAAATTAACTTACGCGTCAAGTTCTAGATTCTTCGGCCATTTTGTTTTGTTAAAAAAATATGATCTTTAAGTTAGCAGACAAAAATTTTCGAGTTTTTTTTTCAACGACTTAATTTAAAAAAAAAATAAAAATATGCACTTTTAGAAAATTTAATAAACTATCAGTGCAATTTTTTCAAATATTTTTTTTTTCTTTATAATTTATTGTTTAAAAAAAATCCTAAAATTATTGGACGTTGGCTAACTTCAATATCATGAAAAAAATCAATACCGCAGTTTAATATTCAAGATATCAGAAGGAATGGAATCAATATTTGAAGATCGCTATAATTGCAAAGTGTAGAAAATGAGTAGTGTCATTTAATGATAAATAATAATAATAATAATAATAATAATAATAATAATAATAATAATAATAATAATAATAGAGAATATTAAAAATAAGTGAACAAGTGTTGAGTGTCCTCTTATATTCGTTTGCTGGAAGAATTCAACAATCTTGTCAACATCGAAGACAACACCAAGACACGTCATCGACCGGTGAGTTAATTTTTAAAAATTAATTAAAATAAATACTAAGCAATATTACAGTATACGATAATTGCTCTTCATAATCCAGTTTATTACTATAAAAAAATACATTACAAAATACAATACATATACAGTAATAATAATATAAAAATAAAAAATAGCCGATTACAGATTATTATTCAGTACCATCATCTCAATAGATGAATTAAAAAGACGTAAAAAAAATATGATACGGAAGTTAGCCGTCTAATAATTTTTGAATTTTTTTTGCAGCGATAAATTATTAAAAAAAAATATTTAAAAAATTGCGCCCATAGATTTTTTATTTTTCTACAGCGCGTATTTTTAGTTTTTTTTTTTTCTAATTAATTTGTTGAAAAAAAAGAATCCAAAAATTTTTAATTGTCTGCTAACTTCAGGACCATAAAAAATTAATAATCATAATGATAATTACCATCACAATATTAATAATAGTTATAAAAAAATATTTATTGAAATCGATCTGATAGTCTGACTATCATATTCTCCATCTCGCTGTATTTGATAAAACAATTTAATTATTTAAGCTTATCATTAAATTTATTAAAAACGGTATTTTTTGTTGTCTTCTTGTCGGTCGAGACGTTGTTGGTTCAAAAGTTGCGTTTCTTTTGGTGGTTGCTGTTCATGTGCCGCTTCCTCCTGTCAATTAGTGTAAAAAAAAAAATTAATTACCATAAAATCGAGCAGCATGTAATTTAAAATAAATAATGAATAATAACCTGTTGCTTTTTGATACCAGCGTAAATAAGGTCGAGTCCTTTTTGAATTTCTTCACTGACAGGTGGTGGTGTTGGGATATGATCACCAATCGCATGGAATCCAGTTTCGTCAGCAGTGTAAGTTACAGAAATTAATTGACCTTCAGGACTTGTGTAAGAGTAACTTCCCGACTGTACAAGAGTATCAACCTTGTCTTCACCCTCCCCTGTAGACCTTATGTAGCCACTCTCTTCAGCAATTATGTTGTTGCCGGTTTCATAGCTGAGTAGATTAGATGAAAAAATTATAAAGTCAATAGGTTACTCCAGGTATCATGTAACATAAGTACATAAGCCAAGTAATGAGTAAAGCTTATGTCGGTATGTACGGAGATAGGGATTGTTGAAGCTATAGTTCAAGGATCTTCTCTTCTTTTACATACAGAGGAGTGGTATACAAACAAGTAAAAGAAGAAGAAGAAGTTAACACACCCATTGACTTTTACCTTGTTCGGTATGTTCCATCATGCTCCTGCTCTTTATTCCACTGTAATATTGGAATAAAAGTTGTTGTAGAATATTGTCTGTCATTTATCTGAGACCTTTGTTGATCATCGTCTTGATATTGTTGTTGCTGTTGTTGACGGCCCTGATTTTGATACTGATTTTGGGCTACTGCTGCACCAACAATTACTAATAAAATCTAAAAAATAAAAAAAATTATTTTATGATACTGACGTCTAATGATTTTTGAATTTCTTTTAAAATGATAAATTATAAAAAAAAAAAAATATTTTAAAAAATTGCACCTATAGCTTTTTTAATTTTCTACCTGCGTATATTGTTAGTTTAATTTTTTTAAATCTATTCTTTGAAAAAAAAATCCGAAAATTATTAATTGTTTGTTAACCAGGATCATAATTATTTTCAAGCCTGGAATATTCGTAGAGAATTAAAAAATAAATTTTTCGAAAATGAAGACTACTTTATAGTCACAGCACTATTTATTTAAATTTGGAATGTTTAAAGTAAAGATAATTAATAAAATATACTTCATTTTATTACCAAAGTTGACTTGACGTAATAAAAATATAATGAAGGGAAAGTTAAAAAGAAAAATATTTTAAAAGCTTTAAAACAGATTCAAAAAAATGAAAGTTATTCTCGATGAGTAGTTGGAAGGATAATAAAAATATGCAGTAGGGTTTAAAAAAAATTTATATGCAATATATATTATTTAAATTGATAATAAATAACAGAGATAAATCCGCTCGTATGAGGATTCAGGAAAGCTCGGCTATGTGCTGCGCCGTATTAAACAAACATAATACAGGATATATAATAGGATTTTGTAATATACATTATGGAATACAAAGTATATGGCATTATAAATGCTCCGCGATGACTCGTAACCTCCTACTATGACTTCCCGGTTGAGTTTGGGTAGTGCAGGGTATTAATCTCTGCAGGCCACACCGGAGATGAGTGAAAGTTAGAAGTAAATGCCAGCGTGGGTCATTTAACTCGTGACCCGTTAACCCATCGGCCCATAGCCATACAAACATACATTCATTTAAATTGTCTTGTACAAACCCATCCCTTTTGCTGAAATATTTATTAGCTCGTCGTTTTTTTTTAAATTTAAATGGCTTGCCGCGTATTTTTTATCTAACTACAAGTCTTGTTAAACTGTTGCCACTCAAACCTTTAGATAATATCAGATATATAGATTTATATAAGAGAATTGTATTTGTATTGAGTGCGATTTATTAATGGAGAAATGGACGAAGTTATCACGCGAAACCATCTCCTTTAATCGAACGCCGATCTGTAGCTTCATTTACATTCTATTGTTTTTATTTTACTTTATCTATTTTATGTATCGGACTTATGCATCTATACTTGGCAACTCTCACTTTCTTTACTGATTAATTATTTATTTTTTTTTATTAATCGAATATTTATTTAAATTTAATCCGACAATTAACTATTCATACAAAGTGTTAAATTTATTACGACTATTATTTAATTGAATTTATAAATTAATCAACATAATTATTAAATAATAAATTTATACAATTGATTACATTTTTTTTATAAATAAATATGAGTGTGAATGTAGTAGCTATCAGATAAATTTAAAATTATAAATAAGTAGAGTAAATAATTTAAAAAATAATATTTATAAAAAATGCACTTATTAATTTCAAAATTTTTTAAATGTGCATTTTTTTTTTGTTTTATTTTATTAATTATTTACTTTAATTATTAATCATTTTAAATTTATCTGATGTCGATATAATTAATCTGATGTTGATATAATTAAAATAAAAAAATAAAAAATTAACTTACAAAGAATCTCATATTGTATCCTCGGAACTTGATTCCACAAATTAAAAAAAAGACCGTGAGTAGGCTGTAGAAAAAATAAATAAAACAGTGAGTTGATACGAATGATCGGTTTCGTAATAAAAAGTAACCAGCGAACTGCAAAGAAGCTACACTGAACTGTGTTTTTGATCAGGAAAGAAATCACCTTTTATACTTACTCTCACTTTATCCCTTCTTCGGAAGATCCATGAATTACAAAGGTAAATGTATATGGATTACATAGAGGTCGACGCCTATGTGTGCTCTTCTCCCATCCCCATGTTATCCCTCTACTCTTATATTCTCATCCTAGATGAAGAATAATTTTAACCATAAGGATAAACGCCTCTGTAATTTGCAGCATCATCAGTCCCAACATAAACAGCAGCACAAATATTTATCTTTACTCCGACGCATACTTGCAATACTTAGCATTTTCTAGACCCGACCACCTCTAGGTACATCAAATGAAATTCATCGCCAATCAAAAGTCTCGTTATTATTCTACATCATTTACTTTCATATGGTGTATATATATATAATTCCATTTATAACTTATGTCTAAACCGTCAATTAAATACAAAAGCTTCAAATTCTATAAACTTTCCTCAGCATCTTGTACTCTATTACATTTAATTAAAGGTCACTTTCTTTTACATCTTTAAATAACATCATTAATTAGCTATTAAATAACTAATTAAAAATTCATATTCAAATAATTATAATGATGCCAATTAAACATATTTACACAAATTATGAAATTTAATGCCAGACATAGACATTAATCATTAAAAATTTAATATGACATAAGTAAATTTCTCTAAAACTATTCAGATTTTATTTGACTTGTCATATATTTTTTATATTTATTTATAAATAATATAATGTATTGCGCAGTCATTACAGATTCATGTCGATGATTATTCTATTGATGTTTTAAACATATAACAGTTAGGTAATTATTTATCAACCATCTTATTTTCCGGCACAATTTCCTCTGTAATAATCATTATCATAATTTATTTTCTAATTTAGTGATTCAAAAAAAAAATTTTAAAAGTTAACTCATCAACTTATTTATTATTTTTAAAAATTTATAGGCGTGTAAAGTATCAACAGAAAATAAATTGTGAAAAATATGTGCAAACGTTTCGATAGAATTAATTAACTCAGCAACGGAGATGATCTGATGATACCAAACCAAAATGAAGCCTTTACTCTCAATCAGTATAATGGTATCATCATCGAATACCATATATATAAATCATTTCTACCTTTCCACAAAGGTTCAGTACATTTGGTCAGACCGTAATAGTCGTCGTCGTCGTCTTATTCGTAATATATGTAATGATATTTCGTAACAGCGACGACGATGCTGAAGAACTTACACCAAGGGAATTGAGTTAAGTGCGAGGAAGCGACCGTTACTTTCACATGGCCTTCGTAAATGTGGATCCATGGAATTCAGAAGCTGACATAAATGACTGGTCCTCGGGTTCGCTGATACCCTGGCCGACTGATACCTATCGGTATCTATATTTATATATTTTTTTTTAATCTGCAACGATTGCCTGCTAATAATATATCTTTTGGCGGCTTCAAGTCTGCCGCTTCGTTTCGCTTCACTGAAAGACTTATATTTTTTTTAACCCTGTATTACACAACATTTATAAGACTGCTAAGCCTCCAATCTTCAGCTTGGCTCTCTCTTAAAAATACTTTTTTAATTTATTCAAATTTTATTTGTTATAAAAAAAAATATATGTATTTAAGTATAAAATATAAATGGATAAACAGCAATAAATATTTATAAAAAACTTCATCTGAGTCACGACGAACATGCTGTAAAAAGAAATTTTTAATAATAAATATAATTATACTACATATATTTTTTTATATTTTGTCAGTAAAAAATGAAAATTATTTACCTGCAACACAATAAGTATACGGAGATACATTACACGTATCTGTAATTATTTAAACAATCAGATAATTTTTTAAATGAAAATAAAAAGTCGACCAGAAATTTAAAAATAAGTTTTTAAATTTTACCTTGACCCATGTCTGATGGCAATTGAGGACAGGGTTGGTCACACGGCAAAGCCTCTAAAGTACCTGGAGGTATGTAACTGAAAGTTCAATTCATTTTTAAAATCATTGTTTTTTACAATAATTAAATTTAAAATAATAATTATTAAACAATTTATCACTTGATTACAACATGAATAACTGAATAATAAAAATAATAAATCTAATTGTCAATGGACAGGTTGAAAAAAAAACCTTTGGTTGTAAATGGTATTGTCTTCCATAGATGTGAGAGGTGGGTGATACTCAGTACGTTGGGCCCACGGTTTTTTGCGCGGCAAATAGCAATCCACTGGTTGATAACTCAGTTGCATGATTGTGTCACCTTCAAAAGGAACATCAGGCTGCCGGTATCTATTTTCCCTTGGGGGTTTGAATGATTTATTTTTCACCAATCCATTAAGATCATTAGGATAGTACGACAGTTTATGCGTAGTACAACCTACGAAAAAATTTATATTTATTAATTTTTTTTAAAAATTGAAAATCAAAAATATTTAAAATTACACTCGAGGGGCATAGATGAAAATCCAAGATTATCTTCTGGTTTAGAAACCATTGGCCCAGGTTCGCTGCACTTCCATGAAAAATCATTTTTCTGAGTCGTTGAATTCTGCATCGGTCCACTTTCAAACCAATCTTCAATAGAGCTACTAGGTATTATTGGTTGCTCTGGTTTTACTCTATAGTTTCCCAAATAGCTCAGCTAAAATTTTTTTTAAAATAATTTAATTAAATTCCCTAACAAAATTATTTAAATAAATAAAAAAATTACTTTATGGACAGTGTCATCAGCCAAAGGGCTTTTTGATAATTCACTGGGTTTAACGACCGGTTTAATTGGTTTTCTCTGAACGTTATCTCCACACGCAAAATAGCTGAGCTTGTATGTCGTATTTTCGTCAAAACCTTGCCCAGTATTTAATAAATTATTTGTTTGTCTAGCTGAATGGCTGAATGGTTTTCTGACACGCTGATTGTTGGGCCAGTAACTTAATTTATATATCGTAGAATCATCTAATGGCGTTAAAGGCTTGTGATATTTTATTTTTTGATTCCATGGATGAGTTTCCTAATAATATATTAATTTAATAAAATAATAATATATTACATTTCCTATTAATTATTATTAATTAAAAGAGAATATATAAATATAAATCCAAGTATAAATACCTTGCAAGGTGTTTCGTAAGGCCAGTAACTGAGTTTATAAGTGGTGCATCCATCCATTGGAACGTCACTCTTAGTGTAAATTTTCTTTGGCTTGAAAGATCTTGATACTGGAATGCCACAGCCTGATTCATAATAGCTTAACTTGTATGTTGTATTATCTTGAGATATAAATAAAAAAAATATATATATTTTATTTATATTAGACGAGGAAATTTAATGGTAGAAATGTCAAAGCCACGTAAAATGTCAATAATATAAATATATTTATTGAGATGTACATAGAAAATAAAAATTTTATTGGCGCAAGAAATTTTTTCACGCCTCAGTCAATTTATTCTTGGCTAAAAAAAATTTCTTTCTTACCCTAAGAAAGTTTATATTTTCAATTCGTGATAAAAAAATTTTTTTGAGACGAGTAAAAATTTTTTGCGCCAAGAAATTCTTTTCTCTGATATTTTTTTTATTAACTTTATTTGATAAATATTTTTTTTTATAATTAAATTACCATCTATAGATGCGCAAGGACAGTACAAGTTGTTGGAAACTTTGAAAGGTTTAGATCGTGCAATAGACTTCCATGTATAAGCATCTTTACTTGTTGTATTATCTTGCATTGGTCCTGTACCTAGCCATTGTTCGACTGTTCGCCGAGGCGCAGATTCATTTTGAATTTCCCGCTTCACACACCAGTTGCCTATATAACTTAGCTTAACAATATAATTAATTAATTAAGTAATTAATTAATTAATTATTTTATTCATTGTAATTTACTTTATGAATTGTTTCATCATTAATGTTCCCATCACCGACTGTCAGAGAATCTTCTGGTAAAACCGGCTTAACTAAATTTCCACTCGGTGTCGGTCCATCCCAATAAGATAATTTATAAGTTGTATTGGCTTCAAATGGAATATCATTTCTCCAGTAATACTATTGATTATTAATAAATATACCCATATAATTTAAATTGACAAATAAATTAATTATTTTAAATGATTAATTATTTATATTACCCGAACGGGTTTAAATGACTTTGGAACGGGAGGTTGAACATATTTCTAAATTTTTTAAAAAATAATTGTAGATAAATGATGTAAATAATTATTAGAGAAAATGTATTTAATGATTTACAAGATATGCCGGTTGAGGATTGGAGCAACAGCAACAATTGCAAGAGTCTTCGTGACCTAACTGCGTATGAAAAAATAAATAACTAATTAAATTAAATATATATATATTGAGAAATACTTTTTTTAAACTTACGCAAATCGTATTTTTTATGGTAATTATTGAACGGGGAATTTTAGATCGCGATACTCTGTAAAATAAAATTATTTTATTTAACTTATATATTGATAATTATTTATCTAATTCATAAATAATTACGATGGAGGGCAAATTTCCATATTTAATAAATTAAAATAAACTTTTTACTGAAATTAAAATATTTTATAAAATTTAGGTGTTAAAAAATCATAACTGACAATTACTTGAAGTGTTCGCTAATATGTTCACATAAAAATATTAAAAATATAAAAATAAAATGATACTGAAGTTAGCCGACTTCTAATAATTTTTGAATTTTTTTTAAAATAATAAATTACAAAAAATTGTGCCGAGAATTTTTCAATTTTCTACATATGCATATTTTTATTTTTTTTTTTATTTGTTAAAAAAAAATCTGTCTATCAGTTGACCCTTCGGGCCAGCCCCGAAACTTCCCGCTATTTTTAAGCTCTTTAAGCTCAAAAACATTGTTGTGATACATTTTCCAGCTCTTCGAGCTATTATCGAGAAGTCTTCTATAATAACGCGAACACATAAAAGCAAAGGAAGAAAATTTCTCAAAGTGAACTTTCTCTAGGTTTTTTCTAGGATTTGTCTACATACACTCGGACATCATCTTGAAATTAGTCATAATAACTCCCTAGAACCTCAAAACGTCAAGATCTCTTAGAAATTCGATTTCCAAAATCGGATTGAAACCAGTAACTTCCCGAATTTTTGAAAATTTGCAATTTTCTTGGCGGGAAGTTAAAAAATTTAAAAATTGTTAATTGTCTAATAACTTCAGGATCATAAAATTAGTAGAGAAAAAAAATCTCATATAAAAAAAAATTTATTATAGAATAATTATACATATTTATTAATGAACATCATTAATTTGTGATTTTAAAAAGCTACCAGCGCATATTTACATATAATAAAATTAATCCCCTTCGTAAGTCCCTGTATATAAATATTATTTAAAAAATTTTTATTAACTCTGACGGCAAACATTTTTTTTTATTTTTTTTAACAATAAAAATTTATCATCACAATAACGTCACGTTCATATAAAACTATCACTCAGTATCAATAATAATTTAAATAATCACATCATTAGTATTTTTAACTAGACATATATGAGAGCATTAATTTCCATAACTAAAAGTATTTTATTCACAGCGATATTATTTAAAACCATTCATTCATCTTAATTATTTAAATAAAATAGTAGTATTATTAATTATATTTATATTTATAACTATAACAGTATTAAAATATTAAGTAAGCGTAAGTCCGAATCGTTGCGCAATTTGTGGTGAATGAGTTGTAGCAACAGCAAGTAAAAGTGGTATATCGGCAGCATCAAGGTCCAGAGTATTTGTTAAATTTGACAAGTTCATATCGCATACATCTCCAGTCATTAATACTTTAGCCAATGCTTCACTTCTTAACCAAATTTCACGCATTTTATTTTCCAAAATGTTCAGACACTAGAACAGAAAAAATAATAATTATCATTATACGGTAAAAAATAGGGAGTTTGTCTTTTTAGCGGAGTGATTTCGGAGTGATCTAGATTTTATTTCAATCCGCATCCACTCTGATTAGGAGTTTTTACATTAAAATAAACTCCCCCTCGGAGTAAATTTCACTCTGAGGGAACTAAACAAATATGCAGTTATCCGCTCCGCATTTACTCCGGATTTAATTCGCGATCACTTGATGAATTTTTTAAAAAGTAATATCAGCCAATTAAATAAATGAATTAATTAAAGATATATGTAAATACTTACATGACCAGGTGATTGATATTTACTCCATAAATAACCAAATGCCTCAAGCATATTAGATACCAAAGCAGACATACCAACTGGCAGCAAAGAACTCTTGATCGTCGAATTATTTGATACTATTCCAACTTGCCAATTATCAACATCAGCAAGTATACACAATGACTCCGATATCGCGTGATCAACCATTGAAAATTGTGAATTAATACTTAGTTCTTCCCTCAACTCATCAACCAAACAATATATTTTTTTATCTCTTTCACCATTAGCTTCACGCTCTTTACACTCGTCTCTTTTTCTGACTAATCCCTGTATGACTAGACCCGACGTGTAACCCGAATCAAATGTACAATTATCCATAACTTTAGTGACCGTTCTACGTAAAAGCGTATCCGTAAAACCCGTAACTTGCTCAAAATTATAGCTATCATTTGATTTATTTGCATTTACTATTTTAGATTTCGGCATTGGTAGTTCAATAACATTATTAGCTTCTAATAGTTCATCAAGCGTATCAATTCGTCTAGGACGGGCCGCACTTGCAGTTACAGTAGAAGCTTCTCTACTATTTCGACTATTACTGCTGCTGCTACCAGCACGTGTACTAACAGAGTTACCACAAGTTCTCAAAACTTCAGTAGCATTCGTAGGCGTTTCTAACAAAAGTTTACTGCTCTCATAATTACCACTTCCGCTGCCATTGCACTTTGGACAAGAGCCGAGTAAATTAGTACGATCTTTGTACCCAAATGATGTACCCGGTTGCCGTTGCTGAATACTTTTTGATGATTCTGGAAAATTTCTTTGCAAAATTTTACGCAAAACGCCCTCTGGTAACTGAGCTGAGGTACTTGGTACGCGATTAAATGCAAGTGAACATTGACAATTATTATTAATGTTAATATTATTATTATTATTATCATTACTATTATTATTAAAACTATCTGTACAAGAAATATTGTCACTAGATGTCTTATCTTCACCGCCAAGTGTAAAAAATACTTGGTTTTGTTTATTGTCATCTTGTTGCTGTGTATATTCGACTTGCGAATAATAGACTTCAGTTGTCGCATTAGATGCCGCACAACTTTCTTGAATACTATTGTGTAAAAATGAAAATTTATGTGACAATGACGTTGATTCGGGATCTCTCCAATCATCCTTTTGTTCAAAGTCATCAGATCCCAGCAATAATCCACTAGATAAATTTTTATCTGCATCCAGTGCATTAGTTTGCGACGCGATTTCACTGACAACTATTTTGACCGGGTTTGAAATTTCTTCTTTGTCAAAATCATTTGAACACATTGTAGAATAATCAGTCGCTAAATCGTCCTGAAATGACTCGAGCTTCAATGGTAGTTTAGTTGGATCGGTCTTTAAATAATTTGACAGATTTGAATTAAGATTTTTGTGCAAACTAACGGTTTTACGTAATTTTGGAATGTTCAAATCAACACATGTTTTATTAATACTTTTACTAGTGTTAGCTTTTACTTCACTGGCAAGTGAACTACTTTTAGTGCCATTAGAACTCAATAGCTGAGATAAATTTTTTTTTTTACTACTTTTGGTTGCAGATTTTCGTTGCAAAATTTTAATAGCGTCTTGTACTTCTTCTTCAGGTGAATAACGCACTTCATAACGCTTTTCGACTATTGCGCTGCGTATGAAGTACGACAGAAATGTTAGAATTGCATTTATTAATGCTTCTTTTTCAGGGGCACCAACAATTACTGTATTGACGAATTTAACTGGATTGCCTAGTGTTCCATACAAATCACCTAATTGTGCCCACAGTGGATTATACGGATATTTCAATTTAATGTTTTCTATCTGAAATAAACCAATAAATAATTTATTAATTTACTCATAACAATATAAGTTAATCAAATAGTTCGAATTAATTTTAATAATTAACAAAACTCCATAAAAAATGTATCAGTTAAAATTTTTTTTTTTACTATTTTTAATTCATCTTCAAATAATTATCTCATATTAATAACTGTCATAAAAAACAATTTAATGTGGGGCAAAATGGCCTACTGAAAAAACAATTTCTACTAAAAATTAAATCATTAAAAAAAAAAATTGAGTTGACTGAAGATTTAAAAATTTCTTATAAAAAAGTGACCCAAATTGCTTGATTTTTTTTTACGCAATTCATTTGTATAAATTATAAATTAAATGAATGAGAAAAAAAAAGTTTTGTTACCAATTTTTTTTATGGTAATAAATATAAAATTTTTTAAAAGTCATTACCAATGTTTTATCACGTGATGACATTATAGTATTGACCCAACCAAGGTGATAAGTTAAAACAGCTGTTACAAGTGTACTGAGAAAGCTAAAAGCAATAAAATAATTTTACTTTTCTTTTTTATTTAATATTTATGACAAATAACAATTCTAAACCAATAAAAAAAAAACTTACAAGTTTGTAGATTTAGTGTCAATTTTATTTAATAACAGAGACATTTGATGGAAACTACGACACAACATATTAACTCGTATTTCTCTACAAACAGACGAGTTTAGCAAAACATGATGCCATATAGATGGTATTCCAATGTTGTCTGTGGTCACAAGTAACCGCAGTAACCAGAGTGTGCACCGTAATGCGGTCTGATGAAGTCTCACAGTCAGTCCTTTACGTTCTACATTCATTTTTCTCCTCGTCGGTTTGATGCAGGCGTAACACAATCGGTTTAACATGGCCTCAAGCTGCGCCGCATGCTCGAGCAGTCTTACTTCCATCAATCTGCTCCCAAAAAAAAATTAATAAATAAAACTAGTGCGCAAAAATGATATTATTTGATATTTATAAATATATACCGTTCTTGGCCAAGTGTTAATTTAATTAAAATAGCCAACCCTAGTCTTGTTTTATGTCTCCGTGTATTAAAATCATAAATGTCACCGGATGTATCACCGCACGGTTGAAATCCAAATATTTCATCTGACTCAGTGATGCTTAGGGACGTCGACATGGCTCGTAGCCATCGTCTACGTAGACTTGATAAACTACTAAAACCTGACGAGGAATTGCTATCTATTGACTGAGAACCTGTTTTAAATAAAAATAATTAAATAATACATTTATTTTATTTATAAATTATTAACTTACTTCCCAATAGAGGTACATCTATATCCCATCCGCTACAAGTACTTGAACATGTTGAACTTTTTCTCAAACTACCCGTTGAAAAATTACCTGAACTCGGGAATGAAACTAAACAATTTGAATAAATAATCAACATATAATTATCTTAAAAAATAATTAAATAAATATAAATACTTACGAGTATTGCGAGTACTTCCGTTACTGGAATTCGAGTCATGATTTGACGTACCGAGAGCTTCGTCTGACAGAGTCCCACTGGATGATAAAAATAAATTGCTGATTTATTTAAAATAATTATTGAGTTTAACAAATAAATAAATAAAAAATATACCTTTGTTTATGGGGAATATGATCAGAAGCAGGAAAGACTTTGCAACACATAATACATTTTGAAGTGTCAAAAGTATGTACTTTGAATAAAGGACCTCTGTATGTCATAGCCACTGTGCCAAATATCATTTCGCTTAAAAGACTCACGTTATCACAAGGATCCTTTTCACTCTAAATAAAGTAATAAATTAAATTAATCAAATTAATAACTATAGTAAAAGATCTAGTACTCGATCAGAGAACTAGTACCCGATCAGTACATGTCTTTGTATAGATATATTTAGTAAATATAGATATAAAAATACATGAGTGACCAGGTACTGGGTCTCTTAACTTAACTGATTATTTAAATAATAATAAAAATAAATTTTTATTAGCAATCACTTTACCTCCTGAGGTAATCCATTTCCGTTTCGCGGACATGAACTGTCATCATGACACTTGACGTTACTTCCATCATTTTTAACAGACACTGAATCGAATAATAATTTTCTTCCTCGCCACTCGCACTCACGGAATAATAAAATTCTCACTTGATCGGCTCCTAATTTTAATTTATTTTTGCTGAAGTAAATAATAAAATATATCAGTATCAATAATTAATGACTTTTCCTTTTTTTATTTATTTAAAATATACATCAATGTGTTGAGATAAGGCAGTGTCATAAATCAATGAATACGAAACATATGAATGAGATTTAAAGATAACTTGAGAAGTAATAAAAATAAATGACTATAGTAGTATGAAGAGTATCGTCGAGCTAAATATAACAATGAAAAACTGTATAAAGCAATGCATAAATAACAAGATAAATTAAGCATACTGATGACAAAACTTGATATTTAAAAAATAGATATATAGATATATGTATATATTAATATTTATAGTATATATTTGTAATTCTTACCAATCACGAGTACCAAATTCAATCTTCAGCGGTAATAAATCATCGAAATTATTGCAGTTATTTTTTTTACTCGCGAATAATTTATCGAATAAAGTCATTATAAGTTAAGAATAAATATAATATATTAATTAAAATTCCGCATCTCGTTATCAAATATAAATTTACGGTCTATCACCGCAGCAGGAAACTGTCCCATACATATTCACAATTTATAAAGTCAACTGTAAATAAAGTCACGTGCATCACAGTCATATGATTCTCACGAGATAATTAAATTACTTTCAGATAATATTACCACCACACTTTCGTTTTACTGGTGTAAATTTCAAACCACCAGATAATTATTTATCTTCTGATGCTGACGTCATCAGGTAAAAATCAAAGTACTATTCACGTGATTTAATATCTCTTGAGTAAACGATCTGGGTCACTTTATTTTATTTTATATATACATATATCTGTATAGAAATACAGATATATATTTTATGTGTATGTATAAATAATACGCTAATAGTTGTTATGATTGAGAATGGAGTATAAATAAAAGTAACTGTAAAAAGTATAAGGCAATAATGATTACTCCCGAGGCTTCTGCTAGTACAGTAGGTTTTATTTGTACCGAGTGTTAGTACAAATTCATTTTTGTAATAAATTAAATTTTAATTTTAGTAAATAAAACGGTTGTAAAAATATAAGGGGAAATTTTTTTCACTAAAAACAATAATTTGATAGAACATAAAAAATAAAATTAATGGGTACTGACAATATTTTTATCTGAAACTAAATTTTTAATTTTTATATTAAATTTTTTTTTTAAATAAAAATTTAATGGATAGTAAAAATTATTCGGATAAAAATTCTAATTTAATAGTTGATAAAAATGTTAGTACATTAAAAAAAAAGTATTAGGGTAGAGGTACAGCTTTCGGCCAGTTTTGGACACTTGAAAAATTTAAATAAAATAATTTATAAAAGACGTAATGTCATTATTAATTTATAAAATATGTACACATATACTTTTATCACACTATTGCTGTGGAAATTTTATTTTATACTTATTCATTAACTAAAATCAAGTATTAAATGTCCAAAAATGGAGCAGTGGCCACAAATAATACCTCTTCCCTACATTATTTTTAACTCTTGAATATCAGTTGAAATAAAAATTCTTAAAGAATTTTTTTTTTTTTACTTTTTACTGATTTACATAATTAACTAAATTAATTTTAAAAAATTTAACTTGTATTTTTACGAATTGGAATATTTTTATCGATACTTTCTCCAGATCGTTGAGATGAAAGAAATTTATCATTATTATTATTATTATTATCATTATTTTCTTGATTAGTTTTTTCGAAAGCTTTTTCAATATATTGTTTACTTGCGATCGGTAAATAAACTGGGAATTCAATTTTAAAATTTATTACAAGGTCACCGCGTTCTTTTATATTTTTTACGAGGGGCAGTCCTTCGTTGGGTATGCATTTCCGATAGTCTGGCCTGTAAAAAAGAGAAAAAATTTTCCGGCACTTTATGACCCTCGTAAATTATTGAAGCGATTCAAATAGATCAAAGATTCGCTGTATTTTATATCAATGCACTTAAAAAAAGCAAATAAAAAAATTTTATTTGTCGAAAATAAATAATTCATTTTTCATACGTTATTATTGATGTTATCGGCACACGAATAGTTCTGTCGTCTATAGTATTTACAGTAACAACAGTACCAATGAGTGCATCCTTTAAAAAAATTTCAGCCGTCATTAACAAATTATCACCTTTTCTTCGGAATATTTCGTGAGGGCTATCTTCAGTGACAAATATTATGTCCGCTATAATAAATAATACATTACTCATATAATCTCAAATATAAAGACCACAAGTAATAGAGATAAAAAAATTTTTTAAGTATAGCTACAATAATTTGTACCCACACTTCCAATGTCAAAAATAATTTTTAAAAAATTTAATTTCAATAGTTTTCGTTGCATATTATAAATAAAATATAATTTAATTACCAGGTAATCTATCAACTCTTTCATCACCCTCTTCATAAAAAACAATTTCCGTTCCTGTCGGAAGACCCGGTTTTATAGGTATTGAAATAATTTTTTCTTTAAAAACTGTATTCATTTTTTCCGAGTCTACAAATACCTTTTTTTTTATCTTGACTTCTTTTACACCGCCAAAAAAAATCTCAAAAATACATACAAACATATGAATAACATTTTTAAAAAAAAACTTTCAAAAATATAAAATAAGTAATTACTTCTCGTAATGTCAACAGCAGAGATTTTTTAATAGGTTCATCTTTGACTTTATTTGCTGTGTGCATTTTATAAATAATTTCCATTGTCTGAGGGTCATTGAGAATATTCACCAAATCACCGTAAGGATTAAGAGTTCCAAAAAAATTTCTAAAATATTTGCAATTCAATTATCACGTCACATTGAGTGTTACATGACGGTTTAATGTATTAAGTAGTTACTTATACATAAGAAAAAATATATATGTGAGTATAATAGCCACGAAAGAAGTTAAGATGTCGTTACAACCCATAAAAAAATCTCACAAGGCGTAACAGCTTTTATAGAGTTACAATAAAGAGAATAGAACGAGAGCGGAGTTTAGTCATAAAAGCAAAGCTAAGTTAAAGCTTGATACCTAAAAGTACGTTGTGGTTCCCCGTGGAATACATAGGGTGGTATGTGGCCATTTGGTCCTGAGATTCCTCTTTTCAAACCCGTCTCACCGTACTGGTCATAGATAGCTCGCTTGAGAGGATCCGAAAGGACTTCGTACGCTTCGGCTATCAGAGCTAAAACTTCTTTAATATTCTCATTCCTCTGTCTCGAGGGATTCTGATGACGTATTGCCAGACGACGGAAACTAAAAGAAAATGTTTTGTTTTTAAATATTTTTCTTTTAATTACTCCTTTCTTCAAAAGATTAAAAAAAAATTTAGTGAAAATATTTTTTTAATTTAAGGGCATTCTCAGTCAGTTCCCACACTTTTTAAAAATATTAAATGACTATAAATTTTAATGAATGTATTTAAATTTTGATAATTAATTTAAAAAAGGGCAACGCAGTTACAATTTTGCTGAGATATACATTTAAATAAACACAATTTACAGTTGACATCAATTAGGAGTTAAACGAAATTTGGTAAATAAATTTCTGTAAAATCTTCATGTCAAATATTTTAGGGTAAAATTTATTTACCAACTTTCGGTTAGCTCCAAATTGATGACAATTGTGAGTAATTTTTTTTTTAATCTGTACCTCAGCGAAATTGTAACTGCGTTGCCCTTTTTTAAATTAATTATCAAAATTTTAATACGGTCATTAAAATTGAAAGTCATTTAATATTTTAGAAGTGAGAGACACTGCCTGAGAATGGCCTTAACAGAAATTAATTTTCATAAAAGTAACATATAAAAATTTAATTGGACATGTATTGTACCAATTATTGAACATAAAAAAATACAAAACAAAATTAAAATTCAATTGTCATTCATAATAAAACACAATATTATTTACGCTTTTTTTATTTCCAAGTCATCGCAATCTCTGTTCAACTCTAATACCCCATAATAATCCGTTTCGAATGTCGGTTTAATATTCGCAGCGTTGCTCCTGTGCATTGTGTCGTCAAAAAATATTTTCCATACACATTTTTATTATTATTTTATTACACAGCCATAAAACGTAAAAAAGTTTGATATACAAAAAAAAAAAAAGGCTGCCGTAAAAAGACAAAAATAGAATTGAACACAGCAGCATCATAACTACCGACAATCGGCAGTCCTTTGTCGAGAACAATCGGAAGTGTAGCACACAAGAGTGAGATAGACCGAGTGAGATGGAAATATTACAGAAAGCTTTTTTTTTCGATAGTACAGAAAAAAACAAAAGAGACATTCGACGTTAAACACAGAACGCTTGACAACCGAGAACGATCCATTGATTTCCTCGCGAGATTGTTCAATATTTTATAACAACCGCGGATTATTATTTGGATCCACAGTTACATTTATCGCCATTTAAATATATACACATATACATTTATTAGTAATAACATAAATTAATATATTTTTCTATTATTATCTATAATTAAATATTTAATCAATTGTTATTATTATTATAAGATATATTTGACTCATTGTCTCAGTCCATTAAAAAGTAATTAAACTGAAATCGACAACTACAATAATGAGTAATTATCAATTTGTCGTATTCTCAGGAAAAAGTGAGTATTTTATTTGAAATTAACCGCTTAATATTTTTATAAATAGATAATAATTAATTGTTTTTTTTTTTTTATAAAAAGACAAAAATAGATCAATAATAAAACAAGAAGACGTAGAATCAGAAACTGACGAGTTATTATCAGAAAACCAGCGTGAGGTAGACTCGCCATCGTCCTCATCCCTATCAATAGCCTCATCGTCGACTTCATCTACGTCTTCACACAAACAGCTGATAGTTTTAACGTCGTCAGACAACGTTAGCAACCGCGCAACAATTGAATGCGACTCGAAGAAGCGTAAAACTAATAATGTTGAGAAACAGCAGGCGTCCTCATCACGCAAACGTGAATCATCCGGTAATATTTTCCAAGTTCACATAGGACAAAATCAACTATCTGTCGACGCAGGCGCTTCTCAACTTGGCGGGAAGTACACCAACAGCAATGCACCGGGTAAAGCAAAAATACCTCGTCCTGCAAATGCATTTATGTTATTTGCCAATGAATGGCGAAGAAAACTTGCTAATGAAAATCCACGGGAATCCAATAAGGATATCAGCGTCAGGCTAGTTCCCTTAATTAATCCTTCTTTACTCTTTATTCCTTTACTCTAAAGTAATTTAAAAAATCTACCACTATCCTTAGCCATCCTCTATTATCCTTGATCCTTTGTATTCAGGTTGGGGGTGCTGTGGAAAAATATGGAAAAAGATGCTAAGGAAAAATATTTTTCTCTAGCACGTCAAGTTGACGCCGAGCATAAAAGAAAATATCCTGGTAAGAGTTTTCTTATTAATACTTAATTTTAAAATATTCTTTATGGGTAAGAGTGATAGTAAAATGGAGTTAAATTACGTTAAATATTTCGTGAAAAAAAAAAAAAAGCTTTTTACGGTTATTGAAGAACTTCTGTGCTTAAAGTATAAAGACTAAAGAGCAGAATAGCCAATGGAGATGTATCAGAGGACAATTGGGTCGTTCGACAAGCCGGAGCCGTGCCTAGATTCCGAGTCATGCGTTATCTGTACCAGCAATATATATCTATATATGTACATGTATTTTGAAACGTGCGCGCGACGAAAAAATCGATAGGGACATGAAGAGGAATAAAACGCGGTTGCTCTTTCAAAAGCTCAATGAAAACTACAATAACATCAAACTATATCTTTAAATCTTATTCATGATCTATACCAAATACCGCCGTAGCATACCGCGATAGCGGTTTATCGTAAAAAGCGTTTGGACTCATTCCAACCGATGGATATACATGTAGACAGTCAGCAAAAGTAAAACGATAAAAAATAAAAATAAAAGTTGAGTTTAAATTTATTCTGGGATAATCACGCGTGAAAAAACATGAGTCTGCGTGGAACTGAGCCCCTCATATCAGTGTTGTGGATAGCACTGTCTCCATTGTCATTAGAGGAAAATCCCTCGCGGATCACCGATCAAGGCGGCGATGAGACATACAAGACACACTAATGTACAAGCGAGACAAAAACTACTCTACGATTGAGAGTAAAAGAGTAAAAGAGGGTTTATCGACACACAACCGACACTTTAGGGTCGCCAGGCTGTTTCCCCACTTGCGCGAAAACCTTTTGAAACCCTTTACCCTTTACACATACCCAGCGACAAATACACACCCATCCGCGGTGGTGTAAATCAAGTTAAAGGGACCGATCGATTTATTTATCCCCAAACTCTACACCCACCGTGACGTGCTTTTAATAGTCCTGTCGTTGTTCCACCGTTAAGCAATGTCACGGCCTCATTCCTCGTCGCAGTCGCCTCCCCAAACTCATCAAACTCTCAATTGAAATACTCATCACGTAAATAAATTCCCCCAAAAGAATAAAGTTTAACAAAAATATAAAAACTCACTAATTGAAAATAATTCAATTTGAGTATCAGTATAAATTTTATCAATTGATAAATAAATAAGGCAATTTTCTGGGGTAGCTTACAAGCAATTGATCTGTCGGCCCACCGCCAAGTAAAAAAGTATTTTAAGATATATCTTCCCCTCTTCTCTCTTTATATATATCTTTATATATAAGGGATGAAAGGGTTGACGGCAGACTGTTGCCGTCGTCGTTTAGTTTTCTTCCTCTTTTCTCAGTACATTTTGCGGTGGTGGGTATAAGAATAGACGAGATCGAACGCCGAGGGAGTATATCTACGGTAGTGAGCATGTATAGTACGTGGACGGCTCCAGTGAACAAGCAGAAGTTAGCGGGAGGGCGTAGATGGGGGCTAAAAGAACCAGCACACCAGTACCGAAGTACTGGGAGTATAACTCAGGCGGGTGTAAAGAAGTAAAGTGGTGACGAAGAGTGTGACGTGCAAGGTTTTTCGAGGGCCGTATACAAAATAGTAGAGAGGATATAAGGAAAATGGCATGGAAGAGAATGAGAATGAGAATGAAAATGTAAGAGTAGGGGCCGTTCTCGAGGAGATCGGCGGCTTGCTGGCAAGTGCGGGATAGAAAGAAAATAAAAAAGCTAAATAAAAATGAGGCAACAAGAGGGGAAATATTCTCTCTCGCAGAGAGGCAGAGGTTGTCGGGTGAGTGACGGGGGTCGGGGACCAGAGGTATTGATTGCGACGCGACTACGGTCATGCTACTTCTCTCTTCTCACTCAGTAATTCTCCTGCTCGCTCCTCTGACCGACAACTACCAGCTACACATATATAACAGGGCCAGGCGCTCGATGTGGCGGGCACGATAAAGCGCGAGCGCGGTGGTAACACGTTGCTTTCCATCACTGCACTAATATCCACAATACCTCCAGGTGTTGTTTTACAGATGGATTTTACACCTACCGAGCCTATATATACTATCTATCTTACATTCATCCAAGTCACACATATGTACCTCACTAATGTCTACTAAAAATCTAAGCAAGTGTACTGAAGAATTTTAAATTAAATTATTGTGTACTTATATTATAGCATTACAGTAGATATTACACATGATTGACTTGCACACTACGGTAACTGTCTCCTCGAATGATGGATTAATATGAAGATCAGCCCGGTAGCGCTGCTAGGGATTATTACATATGAACCAACAGAGCCAGTATAGCTAGTAGCTGTAAATATACATCATATCAGGGACGATGAGCGATCGGTAGAGCAATATAACACGTATATGTATATAGATATTGATGTAGATATAGATATAGATATAGATATAGATATAGATACAGATAGCTGGATAGATGACCGGGGATAGGTGAAGTAAGGGCCGGTGAATCTTCCGGTGAATTATTGGGTGCTAGGCTAATATACGTGTGGTGCGATGCGAAAAGTGAGAGACAGACGGAGAGAAAGAGAGATGGAAAGTTTCATCGAACAAGAAGTAAAGCGCGACGGCGCCTAGTGTAGCTTGCCATTCGATCTGTCTTTACTTCTCTCTCGCGCCGATGCAAAAGCGCATAGACTACAGTAGCATTCTCATATATGCACTCGGTGATATGTATATACAGATAGATAAATAGATATAGAGTACACGCGGTGTACCAACGGCGACAACGCATCGTCCTCACTGCAAGTGAGAGAGTGTCTGTTGACACTGGCCGGGCAGTATGCCCCGTACGGTACTAAGCCAGTATAGTAGTCTACTCGTGACAGTGCTGTCGATCGAGCAAGAAAGAGGTGTGTATACAATAATGGATGTTAAAGCTGAACAAGTATAGAACTACACATGTATTATACTACCGGAGATAGTCCGAGTAGCGGGACAGAATAAGAGAGACAAGTAGAGAGTATATATATATATATATGTAATAATATAGGAATAGAATAGAGTAGGGTGAAAGAGTGAGGGAGTAAGTGAGGGGATCTGGCGCGTCATCGTCAGTAGCGGCGTGCATGCGTCGCGACGGTTAGATATTGGCGAGGTAGAGGTAGAACTGGTAGAGCAGAGGAGAGTAACGTGGCGGGCTGCGGGCAGCAGAGTGTAAGAGTAGTGGAGAGAGAGAAGCCAGCGAAATGTCAGGAAAACTACCAATGTCCTCCTGGTTGTCTTGGTCGTTGTCGCGCCACGACGGAGACGAAGGTAGTGGGCGTTGTTATCACAGCAACAGCAACATCAGTACCAGTAGCTTGTTGTCATCGTCGTTGTCATCATCTATATCGACGGCGGCATCATCGTCATCGTCATCATTATCACCCGTGGTGACCGTTCAAGCGAGAGACTGTCGACTTGCCAGGACGTCAAACCCGAATTATTTTGCGGTCGCAGTGGAGAGAAGGTGTCGTTGACCACCATCCCACCGTACACTACATCACACACTGATGAGAGAGAAGATGGGAATGTCGATCTCGATGTTCAGTTATCGCTGGCTGAGGCTTCGACATTGATCTCCTATATCACACATCGCACATTGCCTCACATCATACAGTACTAACTGTACCACCACCATCGCCACGACCAGAGCAATACAACAATAACAATAACCACGAGTACGTTACCACGACGAGTTTGAATTGTAGACGAGGTCAAAGATTACATCAAAATAAACGAACAGTGTGATTTGTATGTAAAATGAATAAATAAATAAAACGGGATATCGCGAATGAATAAAAATTTATAAGAAAATTACACACAAGTAAATTACATATAGAAATATTCTGTATGTGTGATATGACAAAATTGGACTATTGAACACCACAGCGGTTATCGTTCCACATGTGCAGTGAGTTGTTGTTGTTGTTGTTGTTGTTGTTGTAATAGAGAGGAAGAAGAAGAAATGGGAAAGAAGATGTATCAAGTAAAGACAGCGATTGATAAATAAAGCAGATCTTTGACAGATTGATTCCAGCCAATGACATTCCACGTCTGCGACTAAATATACAGAGCTTCTGTCGCAGGAATTTGGATTTAAGTGAGTTCGCGCGTGTGTGTGCCGACATCCTTGGATATAATTTATTTCTGGTTGGTCTTGGTCTTACTGTTGGTGGTCTTGGTCTCGGTTGGCAGTAGCACCTCGTGTGCGGGTTGTTCACACGGAACTCTCGTGACGACGGGGTTAATTCCTTGGACAGAAGCAACGCGACGTCGTTGATCCCGCCACCGTTGACCTCGCGCAACGCGGCTACAGCATCTGGCTGGTGGCTGGCTGGTTGGCAGGCGAGAATACCACGCAGCCAGCTCTGAGGGATTGGAGTAGAGGGAGATCGATGCCTCGAAGACTCCTACTGCCTAGTTGAAGAGAATCCACCACTCGCTCTCGCGTCAATCTGTCAGGCGTTGAGCGCCAATTCACATCTAAACATCTAAGTGTCATAATGATCCGTTGGAAAATAATGCCGCCTATTTTTAAAAACATTATTAGTACAAATAATAACAATAATAATAATCATCATCATTATCATCATAAAATAATTAATACTCCAATAAAAACAATAATTATTACATCAAAAACAGCAACTATAACTGTTATTATTTAGTTTTGGCGGGTTAATTTAATAAAATGCCGGTAACAACAAGTCTTACCCGCGTGTTGTAACACCAGAAAACGTGATAATACTTAAAAATTATTTAAACAGAATATTAAAAACAAATAAAGATAATAATAAATAATAATAATAATATACAGTGGCCAATTTCCTCGTATCTTCCATTGATAAAAAGTGTTCACGGATACGGACGTTGGAAACTGTAGACGCACTTCCTGTGTTAACGAACAACAATAATAATAAACAACAGATAAAACAAAACAATAACAAAGAAATACCAAGAGCAAGTTTAAGGTTTATTATTAAAATAAATAATTGAAGATAAAGTTTGTTGTTGTAATACAAGAAAGATGGATTGTTGTAATTACGTGCAACCGTATCACCCTGGACACGGTCATTTTTATCAGCAACAGCATTTTTGTTATGACAACATGAACATGAACGGGTACGCGACAACGTCGACGGCCTATGCCACAGCTCCGATTTCCGATTCGATCGAAGCTAATGCCCGTTACGCCAGACTCCAGGCTGCCTATCCGACAGGTAGTACTACACAATGTTATCAATAACATATATTATATATTCACATAACAACTCCTTACTCATGTTTGTTTTACTTAGTCTTTGCACCTAAAACTTTGTACTTTCTCTAGTACTTGCTGCCTATGTATGTAAGATAGTTAAAGCTCTGGTACTAAACAGTAAGTTATTAGTAAGTAGATAAAGTCAGTAAAAGACAGACAGACAGAGGTATAGACAACAAACACCTCAGGGCACTTGCATTTAAATCGCAGTATAGTTATGTGTACTTTGCTACTTTGTTAACGTTTACTTAATCTATCGATCACTATTTTACAGTCTGGACATAATTTAATTGTTATATTATTATTTTATGTATCATATATCCTATGAAATCCAGAAGTCCGGCAAATGTTTAAATAGTTTTAAATTATATCTACATTATTGTCACTATATATATGTATTTATTTAATACAATATATTTAGTTATTGTATTGATGAAGGAGTTAACGATAAATAATAATTCTAAAATCAATATCTTTTAATACAAAGCCATGGAAAATTTTAATTGATAATAAAAAAAAAATATATATATTTATATGTAATTACTTTTTTATTGATTTTGTTGACAGTAATATTAATTACTATTAATTTTGTCGAATGATCGATTTGTTGAATAATATTTTACAGACTACGTGTACAATCCAAAGGAGGCAAGAATTCGAAAAGCGATGCGTGAGCAGTGTCGTGAATTGTCGCGGCAATCTATTCTTCAGAGTACAGTTACGGCAACGAACGGCGATGCCTCGGCAACTGGTGCAAATAGTACTAATGGAAATGTTGAAAACATTGCTGGAGAACGTGGAGTTCCAGGAGCTGGAGGAAGAGGAGGAGCAGGAGCAGGAGGGAGAGGAGGAAGTAGATGTGGAAGCGCGGGAGGAAGAGCCAGGGACGGTGGTGAGATTGGGACGGGTAATTTTCTAAGTCATCCAACGTCTTATGCGTCACCGGCACCTCCAGCTACCAGCTCTTCGTTGCCTTCAACTTCAGGTTACGACAGCAGGATCATCAACCCCTGGTTCCCGGTCGGTCACACGCCACCTGCTAATCTTCCAATACACTCGCATCGGGTCAGTTTTATTTACTCATTATAATTAATCAATACGTTTTTTTTTTTTTCCGAGTTGAAATTAAATTTTTTCGTTGCAATCGAATTTAAAAAATCGAAAATATTAGATTTTAAAAAAATGTTGCGTTGATAAAAAAAACGAGTAGTTTTATCTAGTAAATATATATACCCCGTTATCAGTGCGATTCCGTTTGAACGTTATAGGAGGTTTAATATTAGATTATCGATTCCAGGTCATGCAGGCCCACCAGCGAACGTTCGATAAGAGCGAAGAGGTTTTGAGAAAGCGAGCCAAGTGCGCCGGTGCTTTTTCCGCAGCCTCCGCCGCGGCGGCGTCGAGTTACCCCGGTGATTTTACTGTTCACGGAGCGCCCACGCAAGCGGCTAGCGGCACGAGTGTCGGTGGCCTCGAGAGCAACGATTATCGTGGTGGTGGCGGCAGCGTTAGCGGTATCGGGGAATTCTCCGATGCCCAGAAGTGGCATCCTTACCAAGTGAGTGCCACTAAATATGCGAATATATCGATTCCATTGACATCATTATGTATTACTAATCCTCTTTCTGCTTCTTCACTCACTCACTCACTCTTCGCTCGCTCACTCATCTATAATAACAATAATACATCACTCGCTCAACTATTTATTTATGTTTTACTCAACAAAATTCAACAGAATGCTGCTGCTGCTCATCATCATCCCAGGATACCACTGACTAGAATGACAAGTCGTCATCCTATGCAGAATATCAATCCACAAAATCATGGACCCTGGAATCAACAATATTTCGGACTTCCATTGTGTGAGATATTTTTTAAATTTACTATTAAAACTAGAATATGAAGACTGCATACTTTACTTGATTGTTTACTCATTGATTTATTGATCTTAGGAGGTTTCCACTTTAATAACTTTATTTTCATTATTGTTTTTTAATTCCTTTGCAGATCCTATGGCTACTCAGAACCAGATGGTTCGCAGCCCCAGGCATGTGGTCTTTGTTCAAAACCAACAAGAACGACACACTGCTGGATATCCTGATGAAATGCCGATGAATTACATGACTAATAGAATAGAGACTAGTCACCGACTGCAGCCTAGTTATAGCCAAAATAATTACCAAGTAATTACTTAATTTATTTACTTTTTTTTATGTGAGACTAAATAATTTAAATTTATGCTATTTAAGTTAAATTTAATATTAAGTTTCGAGCTTATATTTTTTATACATCAAAGAAAAAAAAATAGCATGGGAAATTGCAGTTAGAAAGTTTAATACTTAATAAAAAAAAAGTCTATCAACTAATTTATTGTTGAGCAGCAGCATTAATTTTTAACAAGATAAACATCAAGATTTCTTAAGCTAATTATCGAACTTTTTTATTTAAAGTTTAAACTCTTTTCCTTGTAGCTCAAAGGTATCGCGACCTTTGAAGTCTAGTCAATTTTCATGTAAACTTTTTTTTGTCTATCGAAAAAAAAAAAAAAAAAAATAATTTAATAAATAAAATAAAAAAAAGCTACGGCTTTAAATAAGATAATAAATTTAAAAATTATCAGGAAACTGAAAAATGCATCGAAGACGCGCCGAGGTGGGATCAACCGTCAACTTCTGCCGAGCCGCCGATAGCCAACTTAGTGACATCTCCACGCGAACCCGAGCGAGTTAGAGAAACGCAACCGCCAAAAAAAGAAGAAACTAACAAAGAGTATCAGAAGAACGTTGAATCCCAACCAAGAACTCAAAGTAACCAACGTCTACCGGGTTTCCCTCAAGCATTCGGTTCCACAGAGATCGGGAGATTCTCAAGAACTCATAATTTTGCAGACATGGTGGTCCCGGACAATAACGTCAGCGACGGGAGTATTTGTAGCAGCAGTGGATCTGGAATTGTTCCTGGTAATAGTAATGGAGTAAGTAGGAATCGTAATTTTAGTAACGATACGTCATCAGACATCAACAGTCAGTCATCACGAGTTGATTCAATTGATCTTGAATCGTTATCAAACCCATCAGATGAGGTTATTGCAAATGACGATCTTGATAATGCGTCAACGGATAATGTTAACAGCTTGTCAAGTCTATCGACGATGACGAGCCACTATGACAGTGTCAGAACGACTATGCCCAGGTGGCACAGTCCCTACGTCAGTGCTGTAGGTAGCCAAATTTAATTATGTCGTTCGTAAAATTATTATTATTAATACGGCTATGGTGGCGTTGAAGATGGTAAGAGATGTAGTATAAAATTTATGCATATTGCATTTTATTGACATTGATATATGAGTTGTCTTATGTATCCTAGACTTCTCATGCTAACATAAAACTAAGAAATAATAAAATATATATAAAATACTGTCTTTCTAGACACGGAACTGTGAGTTATATCATGTGAACTCGATTCCAATTAGGTGATACAAGGAAATATATATATATATATATATATAGAAATAAATATATGTTTCGTTGAAGGTTTATATGAGACAGACAAAACTTAAAAATAATTTTATTTAAATACTTTTATTTTATATTTTTCATTGGAAAGTAGAAATGAAAATAAAATTATTTATTTATTATTTTTTTTTTAATTCTATTCTGCCAGTTAATGAAAAATAGCTTATCGAAGCTTTTTATCTTGGCTGTAGAGCTTTGACTCTGGGCTTTCACCAAAGATATTTATCAACTTTTATTTTTGTTATTTTTTTTTTAGTGAAAAGCCTTTCAATAGTTTTTGAGTGGAAGGCTGATTTTTATTTATTTTTAAATAAGCTCGGTATTTTTAGTGACTTTTTGAACTCGATGCGCGGTTGTGAGTGTTAGAAAAAAAATAAAATTTCGTTATAGTAAAATTGGTTATCAAAATTGTGCCTTTCGATGGACTGGATATATAACTAAGTATTAACGATAGTTAAGGTGAAAAAAAAATATATATGAAAAAAACATGTTTAGAACAAAAAGTAATTAACGAGAAAATAAATAAATTATCATTGTTTTTTAAGAAATAAAATGTCTGTCGTTCGTTTGGTGATTACACTTGATTTTAATTACTGAAATCAATACATAAATAACAAATAGTTACTCAATAAATCAAAGTATGTGAAAATAGTTTTGAAATAGTATCAATTATCACTATTAATATTTGTCTTTAGATGCTAGTTATTCTGACTAATGAGTTTTTCATCGCGCCTGATTAATTTTAAAATATTTAAAAAAAAAAAGTATATAAACCAAATAAAACAAATTGCTGATAGTGAAAATATATACAAATATATTATTTTCGAGCAGCAACCTAAATATATATATAAATATATGAATCTATATATAAGTAAATGAATTAGATAGATCAATTACGATATCTATAAATAAAGTGGATATTTAATTGAATAATAAATTAAATTAGAGCCATTGGGTGTTTCTCTGTCAAGTGATGTTTATTATATGTGATCTTTTATTAATCATAACATAAAAAAATATCACGATAGATTTAAAATAACACGTAAGGTAAGACCTAGTACCGAACCAGGTAACTAGCACCCAGACACATGTATTTGTATATATATTCACTAAATGTGATTAAATATACATACTAGGGTGCTCTGTTTGAAATGAACATTTTTTTTTCATTGCCCATCGAAAATCTTATTCTACATGTAAAAATAAAAATTCAGTATGATTTTGAGCTTTTAATACAAATTTTAAGAACTGAAACAACATCATTGAAGTTTTCCTATGCTAAAAGCATGTAAATCTCGATTTTTTTATTTTTATTGAATAAAACTCAGCCCTATATTAATGTATTCTTATTGGTAAAAAGTTTTACCTGAAAAGAACTGTATGCTCTTTGAAAAAGCTTGCACGTGCTCAGCGATACTTTCAAGTACAGTCCGCGTGGAAGCCTTGAAAGTCTGATTTCCTACGAGATTGGTAGTTTTTTTCTTGTTAACTTTCAAACGGTTGACTTTTAAGAAAAAAGGGAATTTAGTTTTCTACAAAAAAGTTCGTATAAGTAGAAATTTTGAAATCGATATTTGAAGAGTTACATGAACTTCGTTTAAAATTCAGAATTTAAGCTAAATATAAAAATTTTAAGATAAAACTTTGAACCAATAAGGAGACATCCATTAATTACGTGAGCTATTTTTCGATCAGTTTAGACTCCCTCCCCCCCTTAGGTGAGATTTAGTGAGATTTGCCTGGACCCTCCCCCCTACCTTCACATGAGATTGACAGTAAAAATATTTTAAACTAAATTTATTTTTACTATTCGGGAAAATAATAAACCGTTCAGGTGGAAGTGGAGAGGGGGGAAAAAGAGGGTAGGGCAGGCAAAACGGGGTATCCTAAAATTTTATAAAAAAAAATTTTTTTTTTCTTTTCGTCTAATTACTAAAGATCCGATATATTTGCGCATTTTTACTCTACGCATGACACCTGGAGCAAAATGGACTAACCGAAAATTACAAAAAAATTGAATTCAATGAAATTTGATCAACTTTCAGAAAAAACTGATAAAAACAACACTTTTTTAAAATTTTCACTCAATTCATAGAGACTCGTTTACTTCTTCGATTGATAAAATTTATAATTAATAGCCATGAGATTTATATTTTATATCATAATACTAATAAATAATAATTAATGGCCATGGGATTTATTTGAGCGGGAAAAATAAACACTCAAAATAACTTTCTTTTAATATTTGTAATATTTTATATTTTTAGAAGTTGACGTGAGATTTTCGATTATCCCCCCCTCGGTTTAAATGAGATTTGGTGAGATTTCATTGGACCCCCCCCCCCTTATTCTGAGCTCACGTAATTAATGGATGTCCCCTAATATACGTCAGTATGGGACTGAGTTTTATTCAGCAAAAAGAAAAAAATCGAAATTTAGCTGCTTTTAACATGAAAAACTTCAACGACGTTGTTCCAGTTTTTCAAATTGATATTAAGAGCTCAAAATTGTACTGAATTTTTATTTCTACATGTAGAAGATACTAGCGTAATATTTTGCGTGCAAGCACGCGTGCCGTTTTTCATATACTTCTTTTAATATATATTTTCATGTCTGATGTATACTTGGACAAATTTAGTATATATATATGTATATAAGTGTTCAGGTGCTAGTTACTTGATTGGGTACGAGATCTTTTACCTTAAGAAAAAATAATTGCCAAAATTATGAAGTAATTTATAGAAAAGCATATCGAATAAAATTGGATCCATTAAATAACGACCAATAAAATTTATTATCTGAGAAAAATAAATAAATTAGAAAAAAAAATTCACGGAGGAAACAAAACTTGACATTAGAAATTCCTTGGTGTTATATTATGATTAATTAATTAAAAAGACAGCATGAGTCTGGTTCAATAAAATAATCAAAAATATTAAATTCGGAGCATCATATTATATATAAATAAATATGTTAACAATTTATTATTGTTAATAAGTTTAACTAATATATATTATCAAAGAATTAAATATGTGATAAAAAAATATAATTATAAGTATACTTATGAATATAAGTCTCTATATACATATATAGATATATAAATTAGCAGAACAGACGAAGAAAATTTTAGAGCGAATATATAATGTTAGCGAAATGTTACGTGCATAGAGAGCGGAAGGTGAGAGGGTAAAAAAAATCAATTTTACCTACTTTAGATGTAGAGTATCATTATAAAATATTGATTTCAATTCTGTATAACCATTTACGTTCAATAACCCATCGTCTACTTATAATGGGACCAACTTTTTTATTTACGTCTGTCGCTTCACCATTTATAAATCAATAAATAAAATTTAACATTTTTAATATATATATTTATTAAAATAATAAAATAATAGATGAATTTAATACTTATTGGCAATTTTATCGATTGACACGAGGGCACGTGACATATTTTTTTTAAATCTACGAAAGAAGTTTTTAAATAATTTATTTATGTTTCACAGCAGTAGCTATTTATTTTACAAAGAAGTAGACAAAGTTTTAAAAACTGTAACTTTGCTTTTAATTGTCGTATCAAAATTTTAAAAAATAAATATCAGCTTTATATTTTTATTCTAAAATATTTTCAGTTCAATTTAAGAAAAATTTGTAATTTTATTTTTAGGCTATTGCTTAAAAAAAAAATTTAAGAAACTCAGGAAGAAAATTTTTTAAGTCATATTTAAGTTTCAAAAAATGAATTTAGTTTTCATTTGGAAATTAAAAAATTACTAATAACTTTTTTTTTCATTTAATTCATCTAAAATTAGACGTCTAATATTAGTATCATTTTAAAATAATTTCCTGAAATTGCGATACGATGCAATAGTTTTAACCAAAGTTACAGCCTCTGACAAATTAAGTACTTTTTTAAAAATAAAACTTTTTTTAAAATTTTTGATTAAGTAATTAAATCATTACAACATAGTAATTATAAAAGCTCAATATCAATCAACGACTGTAGAAAAAAATTTCTATTTCAGATTTAAAATAAAGTCGAGCTTTTACGGATTTAAGTAAAGTAATAAATGAATAATGTATAGTCTATATCCAATCATTGATAAGAAAATACCAATTAGTAATACAAATATGTAAAAATAAAATTACCCAATATATTTAATATCATATCAGTCGCGGTTCTACAAAAAATATATGTAATTGTGACACGTGATGTTTTTCGATCGTAAATTAATAAGTAATTCAAATATTAAACTCATCAAAATATATTGACTATTCATTTTTACAAATCTACAACTAAAATAAAAAAAGTTTTTTTTTACTCAAAAAAATTTATCTTACAATACGTAGCCTCGTGTGAACGATTAAAAATATTTACAAACACAAAATTAGAACCGAGTATAAAAATAGTAAAACATTTCGATTTGCAAATTAATAAATCTGCTTAATAATCATAAAGATAAAATTAAAAATTAATGGCTTTTATTAAGAACAAAGGTGGAGCTAATGGACTACCTGTGGTGTCCCAGCATTAAATATACATAAAAGAATTATTATTCCTCCGATAAAAAAAGTATCAGAACAAATTGGCGTTATTTAATATTTTTTCAAAAATTTTATATTAAATTTAAAATAATTGCAACCAACCAAATAATAAGAAATTAAGTTACTTTCGTGATGAGTTATTTTTGTCAAAGTTATATTTTAACACAAATATATTTCTCTTATCATTTTTTATTATTATTATTAATTAAATCCTAATTACACGATCTATCCAATGAATTTATAAAAGGCGCATGACGCATTATTTATACACATAGATAAATGAATGACTAAATAATTAAAGTTAAAATAAATAATAATAAAATGAGAGGATAACCTTCCTCCAAATCCGTCCAGTGTCTGATTTGGAGCAAGGATTGATTGGAAATTTTGAGCGGCTATCAAGAGATCTTCCATAGATTAGAAAAAATAATAACAATAATTAATTAAATTTTTGTTGGCAATTATTTAAGGTCATTCTTAGACAGTGTCCCCACTTTTTTTAAATTCTCATTAATTCAACTGTCATAAGCGTATCAAAATTTCATCGATTAATTTTAAAAAAACTGATTTACATACAGTTGATTTCAAGTAGAAGTTAAACATAATTTTTAAAATAAATTTCAGTAAAATCGTAAATTTTATAATTCAAATTTTTGAATTTTTTAGGCTAAAATTTATTCGGCAAATTTCATTCAACTATAAGTAAATTTTTTAAAAATTTATCTCAGCAAAACTGCAACTACGGTGTCTTTGTTTAAATGAATGCTTATGACAGTTGGGTCATTGGAAATTTAAAAAAAAGTAGGGGCGCTGACTGAGAATGCCCTAAAGATAAATAAATTATAAATTCAATTGTCAATAAGCACAATCGAATGTTTACTTAAAATAAAATGAAATTTTTTGGTGCCACAAATTTTAAAAATAAATTAAAAAATAAATTTGTAAAATGAAAGGAATAAAAATGTCATCGTTGCTCCCACAATTTAAAAAAATATATATGTAACAAAAGAAACTATTTAATTATTGAATATAGATATTCAACGTAATACAGCCTAGTTTAGTGTCTCAAAGAAAAATAATTAAAACTTACGAGTCCAAATAACAGAAATAATTATCGAAAGTTAAGATAATAAATAAATTAATTATAAAAATATGAAAAAATCTACGTCACTATGTCATTACTGTCTGTTTTACTACTACACAGTCAACGATATAATTGTGACAAAATATCAAAATAAACATTTATATATAATATATATAAATAATATCAATCATTAAAAAAATATATATATATTGTTTACTATAATTATTTTGAAAATATTTTCCCCGTCAGTTGATACCCGATGGATACCTTCCTGTTTCCATGTTTCCGTTCCATCCTGCCTCCTCTAATAATTTAAGAAGTAATGTCCCGATTACACGTGGTCATCCGTCGGCTAAAGAAATAATTTTGCCTAATGATTACTACTGGATTGCACAAAATATTGGATACCCTGTCACTAATATTTCTGATCCTAATTCGGTAATTATTATTATCATTATTTTTATTGTAATTATTATTATTATTATTAACAATAATAAATTTATTTGCCATATATAGTAACATGAATAACTTTTTTTATAATTTTGCTCTTTTTTTTCTCATAGTAATCTTACTCCCTCATTCTACATTACCTTACCCAATTCAGCACCACTCAATTTTCGTCCAGGTGTACTTGTGTCTGTCAATATTCCCCAATTTCCTTATGTATCTCGATGATTTCAATCTCGTATTGTACATGGAGCTTAAGATTCTCACATCTTCTTTCTTAATTATTTTACCCTTGTAGTACTATAATCCATCATCTCGCCTTTCCGCAATTACTCTGCTCTCTTCTTTCCTACAAATTCTTTTAATCTCTTTATTTCTACCACAATCTTTTCACATGTTTTTCCCACTTGAATGGCCTTCTGTTCAGAATTCCCATGAATTTTTGCTTGAAGCAATTTTCGTCTACAGTTTTTGCTCTGCATTTATAATGTCTGTTAAATATTTACTCGATCTTTTTTTGAGAAGCATCCTTATGTTTTGTATGCCTGCTTCATTTCTCCATAAATATTTTGGCATATTCTTTGCCAGTAGTCCTAGTGCTGCCTTACAGTCTTCATTATATACTGCCTGTAATTCCTTGCTTCCTTCCCAATCGCGTCTCTCCCTTCGATATAAAAGTATTTAACTTCACTGACGTATTAACATGCATTTTATACCTCAACATACTTCTATTCGTTTGATCAACGAGTTTCTGAACTGCATTAAATGCTTTTTTTTGCTAAATCTGTTCTGTTTCTTCTCGCTATTATTTATTATTATTATAAAATATATTTTTATTTAATTTAATGATCCTGAAATTGACAGACAAACAGAAAAAAAAAACTAAAAAAATACATATGTGGAAAATTAAAAAAACTATAGGTGCAATTTTTCCAAATATTTTTTTTTCATAATTTATCATTTTAAAAATAATCCAAAAATTATTAGACGTCGGCTAATTTCAGTATCATTAAATTTATCGTCAATATTTTATTTGACCAAGTAAACATTGAATAATAACAAATTTATTTTTAGAATTACGTAACATTTTTGGAAGTACCGCGAATAAACTGTGACTGCATCCCTCATTCAAATCCAATACAAGTGTCTCAAAATTTTTCAACACCGACTTCAACAGAGCGGCCGACTTTTATATATCACGATACCCAAGTTCCAGGAGGATCAAGACAAGCCAATCAATCACCCGAAAAAAAATCTTCCAGTAGTGACAGTAGCAATTTAAGTGCCAACAGTTTGACTTATTCAGCTTCCACAGAATTGAAGCCCGTTAAAAACCAAAATGTTGAAGTCGGACAAAAAGAAACTCAAGTGAAAGAAGAAAATGATAATGATGACGATGAAGAAGAAGACCAAGATGAAGACGAAGACGAAAGTGTCGAAGACGAAGATGAAGAGGACGATGACGATGAAGATTAGCAAGCAGATTTAATTAATATTACAACTTAATTTTATTTTATTTATTATTTTCCTCATTTTAAAATAATATTTACTTTTATTGCATTATATTTGTTCCATTAAAAAAAAAATAGTTATTTTATTTTATTGTCTCCAATACAAACGTTACTTTGAATTTTTTTTATTTTGTTTCTAAAAAGTTAGTGATTTAAAAGCCGACGGCCGAGTCATCGGCCACGAGGAAAAGACGATAGAGGATTTTATATGATACGGCGGCATACTTCAAATAGAATAGACAGTAAAATGAAAAGTTGGTTATAGTGCCCACCCATTATCATTTAGAATTACAATCATCAACAACATTATCATCAGCATCGGAATATACAACTGTTAGATCCAGCGACGTCTTAATATATATCAGTTATCTCTGTTTAATACATAAAAATATAATATTATACATTGAAAAAGAAGACCGCCGTGGGTCGGTCAGGTGTTGTAAAATTTTACTCGGGAACTGCGTAACATTAAACACTGATTAACCCAAGAATTTTTATTATACGCGCCGAAAACCCACCGTATGCATACACAATATTGTGACGGGTTTATTTTTTTTTTCTATCTATGCACAGATAAAATTTTTTTATGTTTACTTTGAAAATTAACATTTTAATATTTATCATACAACATTAATAATACATTTTTATTTTTTTCGAATTTTAATGTTTTCCATTTTAAAATTTAGAAGAAACTAAATTATTTTTTCGTTAATTTTTTTTTTGTTTAATAATTCGTGGAGTTTGTAATATTACTGCGATTTCGTAAAATTTCTAAATTACATGAACAAATATGAGTGTACAGTTAAAAAAAAAATAAATAAATAAATAAAAAATAATTTTAAACAACTGGTCATGGCCGGTCAAACATCTAAAAAGATACTTTACTTATACTTAAATTTAATATTCTGTATGTTGATTTTTTTCATTTATTTCCTAAAATTTTTTTTAATTCACTTTTTTACTTCACACTTTTATATTTTTTTAAAATCCCAATACTCATTTTTTAGTAAATTTGTTTTTGAAAATACGTCCGCTCATTTTGTTTATTAAAAATTAAATAGATACTTACTTATCACTTTTTTTTCTTTTTTTTTACTATATAGAAAATTTTTCATCACTTGTCACTGACTCATAAGTTAGTTAAATAAAACCGAAATAAAAATAGCTAGGGAAGTATTTAAAAAAAAAATATGAATGAATCTTATTCACTAGCTGTCGAGTTTAAACTGCGTAAGACCAAGAAAAACTGTCAGTTAAAATAAAATCTTGAAGATAATAATTTTTTCTTCGTCTACATGTCACTTTTTCGCGGAACTTGGAAGTAAAATATTCTTACACGACATGAAATCCCCAGGATCCATCAAAAAACGTAATTCTCTATTAAACAAACATATATTCGCAGAGATTTAAAAAAAAAGTAAAGTTTAAACTTAAACATCGGGTTAACTTAATATAAGTAAAGTAAGAGTAGTAAAATGGGCGGTGACCGGGACTTCCTGGTTTATTTTTCCTAGTACCTTTGCAAGTAAGTTAGTTTTGTAACAAAGTATAATCCACAGGTACTTTATTGGTTAAAGTTTAAGAGTAGAAGGCGTGTCAGGTTGCCTGTTAAAACGATCTTCCATCCAATCCAAATTCCGTTGAGTGTAGCAGCAGGTGAGGACCAATGGTCTAGCAGGTCGGCCATACACGCAGGCCCTAAATGATTCTAATAACCGGTAATTATCACCTGTGTATCTCGGTCTCCCAGCTTAACTTGACGATCCCCAGAGTGGGTGGCTGATTCAGTGAAAATGACACGTCGTACGATCTCTTAGACTACTCGGGAGTCGTCGATTGTTCACCGGCTAGTGTGAAATATCACGACCAAGTGTTACAAGTGTATCTTGGTTTATTTTCCATCTCACTTTGACTCGTTCTGTGTTAATAGTTACTCTTAACTTTTCTACATACGTTTAAGCGAGTCTTTCATCTTCATCTTCATCATCGTCATCATCATGATCAACAACATTTTGTGATGTACTAGAAGACATTACTTGTTGATGATGCTCACTACCACGTACATACCCACACATATCTATGTATAAATATATATATATATATATATATATACATATATATTAAATATATTTTAACAAAGTAAGCGACAACTGAGGAGTAATTATTTTGTTTAGTCAAGTGTTAGTGTCTTGGCGTAAAACGAGCCCGCAGGCAATTATTAAATCACGTTTCTAATTGATAAATTCATCAAATAATAATATTAACATTATTATTATTATTATCATTACTATTATTATTATTATTGTTGTAAGACACGTAATGTATGTGACTTATCATTAAGTATATAATTGTAAATATACATTGATAAGAGATATTTGTAAAAGAAAAAGAAAAATAATCGTGGGTGTGGGTGTTAACGTGTGAAAAAAAAATATTTATATATAAGAAGTTTTTGAGATGCAATCGACAACTTCGACGTTAGATCTCGATGGATCTACGGGGAGGTCGTCTGGGTGCTGCGGTGATGCTGATCATCATCGCAATGGTGAAGATGATGAAGAACGATCCGAACGATCGAGATCGTGTCAATTATCTTTGTCGTTGGAAGATCGTGAACTGTGGACTAGATTTCAGACAATTACTAATGAAATGATTGTCACGAAAAATGGAAGGTATTGATGCTTTTTTTTTTTTTTTTCTACTCTGTTACTATTAGTTTAGTTTTTGTGGCTGTAAAAATGTCGAGTGATAAATATTTTTTAGGGTTTATGAGTTTTATTTAGTGAATGTGTTATTTCTTAATTGCAGACGAATGTTTCCAGTCGTAAAAGTTGTTGCGAGAGGTCTAGAACCCGCGGCAATGTATACTTTGCTTCTGGAATTTGTGCAGATTGATCCGCACAGGTAAAAAATATTTTAGGAAACTTTTATTATTTTAGAAAAAAAAATTATAAGGAAAAGACAATTTGACACTAAAAAATTATTAAAATCTTTAAAATTTTAATTTTTATTCGTATTTGCGATTTTTAATTATTCCTTTTTTGCATCACATTTACGACGGTCATTTTTTAATTGCCATATGATCCATTTGCTCATGAACTCTTTGCAGACTTAATTTTTATCACACAAATATATTCGAGCATCTTTAAAAATATTAACTGATAAAAATTATAAACCAATAAGTTAAATTTAAAATTAACCAATTTGTTTTAAATTTTAAGTGTATAAGGTTTCGATAAGGAATGAAAAAATAAATTTTTAATTAAATTATAAGTTTTATTCATGAATGATTTTAAAATTAATTATCCATTTTATTTGTTTTTCGATGATTACATTTTGAATTTCATATATATTGTAAAAAATCGGAAGTGAACACGGATTAAATCCGGAGTAAAATCTATATCAGAGATCCCCGGTTTTTTACAGTGCATGGCTTTGATAAAAATTTCAACCATTTTTTAAGTTTAATACGAAATTTAAAAATTTCTAACTTTTGAATATAAAACTCTAAATTTAGCTTTAATTTTTTGTATAAAAAATGTGAAATAGATGGAAATATGTCAATGGTGAATGGGTACCAGGTGGAAAAGCAGAAGTAGCACCACCGAATCCTATCTATATACATCCAGAGAGTCCAAATTTCGGCGCGCACTGGATGAAAGAAGCAATATCATTCGCTAAAGTTAAACTTACCAATAAATCTAATGGTAACGGTCAGATAATGTTGAATTCTTTGCATAAATATGAGCCCCGAGTACACTTAGTTCGCGTAGGTGCCGAAGAACAGCGGACCGTAAGTTTTTAAAAAAAATTATCTTGAGATTAAAGATTTACAATGTAAAAAAAATAATATTGTCTCCTTCGTATACTTGTAGGTCCTAACATACAGATTTCCAGAAACTCAATTCATTGCTGTGACCGCGTATCAAAACGAAGAGGTCACAGGACTAAAGATAAAATATAATCCCTTTGCAAAAGCATTTCTGGACGCTAAAGAACGGCCGACTGATCAGCAAACTTATCCGCAATGTATTTTATATTTCTTATTAAAAATTATCTATTAATTTATTTATTTATTGACATGATAAATATTTTATTCAATTTAATTTAGATACAAGCGCTTGGTTTCTTCCGCAACCGGCGATGAGTTATGAATACGCTCCACCGTCGGCAATAGCAATGACTCAAAGTCAAGTATCTAATTCATCGTGTAATCTGTCAAATACCTGCACAGTATCACCAGGAAGTCATAAAAGTTCATGTAGAACATCACCTTATACTATTAGACATAAATATCTTCAAGAAGGTATTACATTACTCCTTTTATCTTCTCATAGAAATATATCAATTAAAATTTACAGCCACTGAAAGTTTATTATATTAAATCAGCGGGAAAATTAATATCCATAAAACTTGAAATTTTTTCTAGAATTTTCAGAAGTAAAATTTTATTAAGAATTCCATCTAAATACTGACATTTTAATAATTTATTTAAACTTATTGCTCATGTGTTTTTATGTAAATAATCTTATTTTTTTTATAAATATATAGAACAGAGCCGAGTAAAATGGGTTACTAAAAATAAATATCAATATTATGGACTTAAAATTTTTCATACTTTTTTTCAATAATTAAATAAGTAACTGATATTATTCTTCGCAGTTATAAATAAAATTTAATGTGGGATAAAATGGACTTTTAAAAGAAAATTTTTATGCACAAATACGCTAATATGAGCAAAAAAAAATTAGGACTGATTTAATTTAAAAATTTTTGTAGGATTACTAAATTTTAATAAAATTTTGTATATTTAGAAGAAAATGTCGATCCATATGGTACAGTACCACTACTTCATTCAGCGTACGTAACAAGTAACTGGTCACCACGAAGCCCTGAGCCGCTGCCAACATTAAATCCATCATTACCACAAGAATGGCCAGCATCGCCGCTACCATCACCAACTTCGTCGTCACCAGCACCTTACACTCACTTGTCGCCACTTGGAAGAGCTGGTAACTCCTCAACAGTACCAACAACCTGTACATTTTACATCCCCCAAGCTCCATGCAACACAACTCATGACCACGAATCATCGAGCTGGCTGCATCCCGGGATATCCGACCAAGTGGCCCAGCAGCAGTCATACTTGAACCTAAATCTCCATCTGCACCATCAGTTACCTACTTACTCACCCCGCGGTACGACTCTCCAGGTGCTTCAGCAGCCCAACGACATCACGCAGCATCCAGTCCAAGAGCACGGATACGATCATCATGGTTACCATCAGTCTCCTGATCATACTCATCCCGATCAGACTCATTTGCTCGAATTACATTCACATAGTGAAGCAACCTCGACAGCGCCCACTGATCAGTATGACCCCAAGAGTCAGGGTCAGAATCACAGTCACACTCTAGCTGTGTATCAAGACAGTCAAGGAAACGAGACACGAGTCGGCGAAGCGAGACGTTACATTACCAGCGTTATTGATCATCGTCATTCTATCGTTTCCACTCCGACTGCTGCTGCAACTGCTGTTGGTAATCAAAGAGATCCTAATGCTGGAGACAATCAAACCTGGACTCCACTCACTCCGCCACCAGTTACACAAAACACCAGTATTTGACGGAATAATAAATATAATACACTACAATATACTGTTTTGTGTTTTTAAATAAAAGTTTAAACAATCAACTTGTAGAAAATTTTAATATATATAAGTATTTTTTTTTTTTTTTGTTCAATAATTAATTAGAGTTAACTGATCTACATTCCGTCCGTTAAAGTAAATATTAATAATAAATAAATAATTGTAGTCTTTGAGTAGACTTGTACATAAAAATAGTTAAAGCAATAAATAGTGTGTTATAATAATGAATCACTTTAATTATTAATTTTAATAAAATAAATAATTTATTTTTTTTATAAATAAATTTTTTAAAAAGATTTAAGTATTTTATTTAAATTATTAACAGTTAATAAATCACATTAATTAAAGTAATTAAAATTAACCGAACCAATGATTCCCCATACAATCACGAGTCCAGGGTGTTTGGCACATCCAACACCACTGAAATCCACATCCGGCACGTGTGCAAACCATGTGCATGCATCCGCCTAAAGAATAAATGAAAATTTATTTACAATAGATAAAATAAAATAATAATAATTAATAAGTACCGTCACGTTCTGTTGGCGTACGACATTTAGGACATGGTTTAGTTGATTTTTGAATTGTCTTTGTACTTGCGTCATCCCATTTAGCCTTTAAAAAATTTTAAAACATATTTAAGTATAGATTTAAAAAAAAAAATAATTTAAAAGAATAAATTTTACATCTTTGGCTCGCGCAGGATCAACAGAATAACCAGACCGTAACTGAGAGCTAGAAGCAATAGATTGCTGGGTATCACATTCTCCAAGATGATAACCGCGTAAACATTTCATACAAAATACATATCCACAGCCACCGATACACCGAATTTTTCTGCAGTCTTCTTCAGTTAAATTATCACTGGGCATCGGAGGTATTATTCCCATACCGCAGTCTGGCTGCGGACATAAGAGACCACCAGCTCTCAGTACGTATTCTTCAGCTCCAAAACGTTGATACTGATCATACTAAACAACAAAATAAATGGATTTATATTTTTAAAAAACATTATTAATAATTAAAATTACTTGAGCTGGTGTTAATAATCTAAAATGATGAATTTCGCGTATAAATGAATCATCGCATCCTGCAGGACACGGTAGCGTATAGTAACCGGTACTCTCGTCGAAGTCAAACTGACGTTCTGATAGTTTAATATGACAATACTCTTTGAAACAATCCAGACAAGTGACATGAGCTGCTTCGCAAGGAAATACCAGCACTGTTTCTCTGTTAAAATAAAAAAAAAAAATATATGTTCAATAATTAAATGCTTCAAAATACAAGTACCAGTATTTAAGTAAATATTAATCATTAAATGAAGCACCTTACGTCAGTGCAAGCGAGACAGGGAATTTTTCTAAGATTCGGTCTTATAAGATAAAGAGGAACCGCTTCGTCAGTTTCGCCTCTGCTGGTGTGATTTGCGCACTTGAAATAAAAGTGCGCATACGGAACTTGATTGTCGGAATAATTATTTGGTCTATTTGTTATACAGTTGTCGTTTTCGCAGTGGACTGTTATGCGATTTGGTTGCATTACATCCGGCCATGACTGAGGGTCGCGATCTACTGTGACAGCTCCACTGCCACATAAAGCACACCGCACACGTAATTTTCCTGCTTCTACTGACTTACAAGGTGTCGAACAAAATACGTAAAAGTGGGCACGTTTTCCTCGATTCTCTACAAAAATAGTTCATCAAATTTAGTTTTTAATTGTAAAAATATTACATTAACAGCCGTTAGAATTTTTTTTGTAAATCGCTAATTAATTTTATGTAGATTTGATAATTACCTAGTAATAATTAAATAAATTTATTATTTTTAATAAATAAGCTGCGTAATTATCAAAAATTAAATATTAATTACAGCGTAAAGTACCCAATTAACAGCTTTTAAATATTTAATTAATAAAATAATTGTTTGAAAAAAATTTTTCAGCAAGAAGTTTATAGAAATTTATAAAAAAAACTGGAGACTAGGTAATTTACCCTAGAATAATTATTAATAAAACCTTGATCAGAAGCCTTTGATTCAACTTTATCCTGATCATTTTGATCAATTTCATTAAAAGAAAGATCTGAAAGTGTTTCGTTCATTGGTTTGCTGCCAGTGTCATCATCTAACTCTTGAATTGATGGAGTCACACCAGTGTTATTAACAGGCTTACGATTTCTACGAGGCGCTTTTACTGCATGGAGAATACTCTGCTGTCCTAAATCACATTCCTGTAAATTAATTTAAATTATATGTTTATCATTTGATTTAATTATAATTATAGTTTTAATAACCACCTCAATAATCGTCGAATTATGTAATTCTTTGCCAGCAAATATTATTTTTATATCCTCAGCTGGCATTCCCATCTGCGGCGCCAGTATTTCCTTTACATTTTTTATATCCCATTTAGGATCTAAATCAACAGTCAGTGTGCTTCCAGTATTTGTTTTTATATAAACACTCAATGAATTTGTTATCTTTCGCTTTCCGAACCATATCAACTCCAACATATTTAATATCGCATTTCTTATTATTGACAATAAAAAATTCATTATTATATCATTTATTTATAAATTATTCATTGCTATATAATCTGTAATCAAAAATTAATTACAAAATCAATCAATAATAATAACAATCACCAAATTAGTTATTAATAATTACCTATAATTAAATGATCCTGAAGTTAGCAGACAATTCATTATTTTCGAATTATATTTCAACTAATTAATTACTAAAAAAACAAAATATAAAAATATGCACATGTAAAAAATTCAAAAAACTACAGGTGGAATTTTTTAAAATATTTTTTTTTTTATAATTTATCGGTTTTAAAAATTATTAGATGTCAACTAAGTTCAGTATCATATAATTAAATAAAAAAATATAAGTATTTTTGTAAATAAATAAAATGTATGTAAACCTTAAGATTTATTTTTATGAAAATCATTTAGTACATAAATTCTTATTTACAATTCATGATTATCACGATTATTACATACTATATGGGCATGTTCAGAAATATACTCTGGAGGTGAAAAATTACCTATCCAGGGGTGATTAGTACCTTTGTAATGTTAAATCGCATCTCTGATTCGACCAGAGGATATTTCTGAACGCAGGAGTTGAATATTTTCTCTTCCAGAGTGTGTTTCTGAACACGCCCTATATATGTATATATATAGATTTAACAGTTGACGTAATTTTAGAATAGACATACTGGCAATTCGACTAAAACAAAATAATTAAATATTATTAAAAAAAAAAAAAAACACGTTCACAATCAACTAATTACCTTAATAATAATAAAAATAAAAGTAATAATAATTTTTTTAAATCACATAAATAACGACGTTTGTAAACAGAAAAAAAGTGTTACGTTGACTTTGAGGTTATTTGTAAAAATGTCTTTCCACAAATGACAACTTTGAAATGTATGATAGTAATTAGAGAAATTATTTTTTATTTAACTACACGAGACGTTTATTAACATAATTATTATTGTCATTGTTTGTTATTATTTAATTTTTAAAAAATGGCATCTGGTGCTGGTAAGTTTTTTTTTTTTTTTTTAACATATTTATTTATTTATACAATTTCATGACATAAACTTTGAAAAGTATTATAATGTGAATAATTAATTAATGAATTGTGATTTTTTTATTACAGAAAACACAACTGATGAACGTACTGAGGCAGTGCCAATTCAAACTGTTAGTAATTCAAGCTCCGAAACTGGACATGTATGTTCTTATATTTATTCTAGTTTAAAGATAATTTATTGAAATTAACTACCAGTCTCTAGCCTCTTTTTCCTTCTTATATTTATATTTCATTAATGAAATTATTTTAAGACAAGAGATGACGTCTTCAGTAAAAAGTTTTACTCCCAAATTTTGTCAGAATTATTTTTTTACATTTTTTACTTGCAATTGTTAAAATATATATACATATATATAATATATATGTATTGTTTAAAAAGTTTATTTAAAATTTAAGTCATAGAAATCTCAGCAAAAAAATTTTACATCTTCAACGCCATCAAATTTAATGATACTGAAGTTAGCTGACGTCTAATGATTTTTTAAAAAATCCGAAAATTGACAATTGTCCATAAATTTCAGGATCATTCAAATTTAAGAGGACCAATACCGCGAAAAAATTAAAAGAAATTTTTTAAATTAGCATGTTTATTCAAGTTTTATCATAAACAATATAATATATTTACATTATATACATTTTTTTATCTTTTACAAGAGAAAGAAAATTATTGCTCCTGCAATATTTAAAAAATTTGAAATTTCCTTTTGAAGACGTTAGTAATTATTAATTAATGATTAAAAATTTGTTATCTTTAATGCAGCGTTTTAATTTGACAATTAAAATTTTAACAAACTCTAAAAGAAATTTGTTAATACCACGACTAATAACAACAACATTATTTAAAATATTTATAAAGATGTTACTATGAATTTTTGTATACCCTTGTTACAATATATATATATGTATTGATAGCAATTAATATTGAAGGATGTAATCACATCAATAAGTATATCATTATATAATTAATTATATGTTCTTCTAGAAAGGAATTGGAGATAAAGAAACTGAATTGAGTGGATCAGTGCAAAAAAAATCACGTGCTGAAGTTCAATTATTACCAACGAGACAATACTTGGATCAAACAGTGGTGCCGATTTTGCTACAAGCATTGTCGAGTTTAGCTAAAGAACGACCAGAGGATCCAATAAGTTACCTCGCTTCCTACCTATTAAAAAATAAGAGCCAGTATGACAACAGTGGCTCGCCACCAGCTAGCCAGTGAATAAATAAATGAGGATTACGAAAAAATAATGATAACATTGACATGTTAAATTTTAAAATAATATACATACATAAAAAACTTATTTATATTCTTGTATTAAAACTAATAACTTAACGTCTTCTAACCACTCAACTGATTAAAGGTGATTTTTATTGCCGGTAATTGATAACGATAATAATAATAATGAAATAAAACTTGTTGATTAACTTTATTAATTATTTTTTTGTTAATTTATATACATATACATATACCTTAAGATATATTGTGACGCGTAAATAATTAATTAACTGAAGTAAAGTGACTAGTTTATTTTACTGATGGTCACTTCATAAATTTTTTGTGATTTAGTTTAAAAATCATTTTTTCCAATAAATTTTTTTAAATTAAAAAACCGTTTTGTTGATTTTTAATTAAATTTTTAGTATTTATACGATAGTTAATTAAAGATAAAGTTGATAAATCTTGAAAAGTAGGTTGAGACCTTAATAAAAACAAGTCTGAAAAATCTCCAGGCATCCTCTTCGAATGTTTACTTTCTTACTAACTTTATTTTTATTCTAGCTTCGAATAATCATTCCACGAAGGTTTAAAAGGTCTTCCAGAGTTGGATAGCAGAAAATACTGATGGAAAAAAATCTCAGCCCTAGAACCTTCACATGAATATACATAATTATCCTTTAATATTTTTTACAAATAATCGAATGTACATATGACATAAAATTTTGTGCCTTACAAATATCGCGGCTTTCGATACTCATTATTTAGTTATTATATTTAATTTTGTAGTACATGTAAAAAATGTAGGCAACTAGTTGCTTAATAATACTTTGCAATCAGTAAATATTGATAATACTTTGCCGCCAATTGATTTTGATTTACGATTTTTGATTTTTTTTTCCCATTTCTAGTAAGTTATTTTTCAAATTTCTAAATTTACCGCACAAGTAATAAGTTATCGATGAAAATAAAAAATACTAGTATACTTTTTAGTCTAATTAATATAATTATTGACACAAATAAATTTTAATGAAATTATTGAATTTCAATTTTGAAATTTCGCGCTAAGTTGGCGCCGTTACGCATCTTTGTATTAAAAGTTCAAATGTTTGCTGAAGTGGGGGCGGTCGATGAATCGCAAAAGGAACTGGCTATAGGAACGATAACTTGACGATACGGCGCTTTATACATACGTCTCCGTATATTTATGGTACTATATGAGTACGAACCCGCCGTAGAATTCTCAATTTAGAATTGAATTTGATAGAATACAATAATTGATTGTGACTTGGCTTCCCATATAAAAAAATCGTTAACAAACCGTTGACAAAATGGTTACTATTCTAAACTTTAATTTTCACGATCAATCCAGAGACACGGCAGTATCTTTGTTATTACGATAAAATGTGAGCACATTAATAATTTATTTAAACGGATAAATATTTGAATGGAACTTTTTTTAAAAATTGTTTCCGAATTAATTATTAAAATTGCAAGACAATCTTTGAATTTTTTTTTATAATTTTTAAAGCTATGGAATCGAACAAAACAAAAAAGGTGCTTAAACTAAGAGATAATAGTCACCAGAACAAAGCAACAGCAGCGAGAGTAGTTTGGTGCTCGCCGCTAGATCGCGCCCACCTTTTGTATAGTGTCTCTGGTAAGAAACTTATTTCAGAAGTATTATATTCCAAGCTTGAAAACGAATCTGGTATAAAGACTTCTCTGTTATTCAAAACAAGTATCATTTCGGATTGTAATATAGTATGTACTAAATTACAACTTGGCTCTGAAAAAATAAATAAATACATAAATACGACATATAAATAGATACATTAATTATTTCTGGAGAACTGACGCTACTTCCGGCGTTTTCTCTTCAATTGTGCCTTCCCAGTAGGAACATCATGGTGATCAACCAGGTGATGCTTCACGGTATTGTATGATGCAAACGTTTCGTTGCAACCATCAACTGAGCAACCCAATTGATGCTTCATCTCGAAAACCCTCGCATGATACACAGTACGATGTCTGTGGGTAACAATTCCACATTCAACGCACTCGAAATATATTTTGGACTTATTATGTGGGCGGATTAACTTGCGCCAGTCAACTTGCTTGAACAAGTTGATATCAACTACAGGAAATGACTCTGTAGAGGTTGTCACGATTGTTGGTGCATCACCAACACTAAAGCCATTTAGTAGCCCTTTACTAAGATAAGTAAACATGGCTTGAATGGTCTCTTCTTCACTCAAATTGTTCGGAAACGGATCTGCATGTCTTCAGAGCTTTTTAATTTCCATGGGGCGAGGGAGACAAAGCGGGTGGTCCAAGACCCTGCGTCTTTTTGACCTTGTCAAAGGTTGTGACGGTGGTGATTCAGCGGCTGAACTATCAGAACTGATGATAACAGCCGTTGAACTTGGCCCCGGTTTACGGCACATTACCGTAATTTAGCCCCAGAAGGATCTGACCCGGCAACAATCCACCTGTTGAACGAGGAGTTCAGGCAACCGTCCACAATATTCATCGGACATCCGATTTTGAGCATCATTAGAGATGCTCACGAACAGGAGTTGGTGTCCCGATTCTTCTGGATTACATGCGCCCAGAGACCGTTACTCGAGGCCCACTGTTTGCCAGCAGTCAAGTTCTTATCAACGATTTCGACTATTTCGCTAGTCAGTTCTCAACCAAGGGTGAAAGCTCAGCAAAGTACGCCATTGGAATTATCGGCAGTGGACGAGGTTCCCAGTAAAGAAGAAGAACTGGCTGAGAAGAGTATGGAACTCGACAGACGAAAGCTAGAACTGGCTCGCGAAAAAGAAGAATTGGCTTGTGAAAAGGAAGAAGCGGCTCGGGAAAAAAACGAACTGGCTCGCGAAAAAGAAAAACTGGCTCGTGAAATCGAAGAATTAAGACGTCAATTAGAGGTAAACGTTCTTATAACACCTCCTAGAGTACCACCATTGATGATTGATTTAACGACGCCACCTGTTGTGGTAAAAGAAGAAAAAGAAGACAGTCCGGCTCCAGAAGACGAGGAATCAAGAACTGTAGAGCCTGTTGTAGCAGTTAATCGCGAAATAAGTGACGAAGAAGAGCCAAATGATAAAGAAAGTAACGAGGAAAATATCGAAATTGAAGATCCGTTAGTCAGAATGAGTGAAGATAAATCGGATGACAATGAAGAAGATGAAAACGAGGACAATGGCGATGGAGAAAATAATGCCGATGAGGGTGAAAATCAGGTAGCTAGCGATAACGATAATAACGATGAAGGAGAGGACGACAAAGAAGGTGGAGACGGAGAGGACGATGAAGAAGGTAGAGACGACGAGGACGACGAAGAAGGCAGAGACGACGAGAATAACGATGATGAAGAGGATGGAACCGAAGGGAGTGACGATGCAGATCCTAACCCAAGGAATGTAACACCACCCCCAGGTCCATCCCGAATTCTAAGATTCCAAACGCAGGCAGGACCCGCCGGCCCCCTTCATCCTGGCTTGCAAAGTCCTCGTCAGCGAAGAAGAAAAATAATAGATCTCACCTTAGAAGAGAGAAGGTTAAAATTATTTAGAAGAACACGTTTGGACAATGTTCAATCCGGTAAACTTTGGGCTGGCAACAAGTCGATGTTAATAATCCGGAAAGATTCAAAACTATTGATTGGAAAAATTTAATTGAGCCAATGGTGGACAGTCGACATGGTCGCTGCACCAAGTGTGATAAGTCTTATCACCCTCTAAGTTAGTTAGCCATGTGTGGGGCAAACACTTGAGAGGAAAACTGGTCTGTCCATTCTGTGGACAGAAGTTCAGATACGAGGCAGACATCTCGGCACATCAACGAAGAGACAACTGTCAGGAGGATTGAAAAAAGTACAGTTGAAGTGATAATATTTTGCATGCTTTGTTACAGGAATAGAATAGTCATTAGAATAATTAATAGAATAGATATAAATTTGTAGAATAGATTGCATGAGTTATCATAAAAAATAAACAAAAAAAAAAAACAAAAAAGAAAAAAACAGAAAAACCAAAAAAATGTAGGCATAAGATAGTAATAGCAATACAACTAATAATAATTTTCTTCCATTAGCAGAGCACGAGCCAGATGTACATACACAGTTAGCATGTAAATATTTAGGTATAAGTAAATTAATCAAATTTAAACATTTTAGCAAGACGCAGGAGACTAGGGAGCTGAGGAGTGGGAGCTGTAGGCTGGGGAGGGCATCCACAATAAATTCATTCAACAATTCGCTATTCTTGAAGCGATCATTTTTGGCTTCATAAAATCAGTGATTTTAGTGACCTTTAAAAGGCTGTATCTTCATGTGAAATAATCGTATCAAAATTTTTTAAAAAGCATTGAAAAGCTTAAAATCTTTAGTTTCTAGATCTTTCGAGTTTTCCATACTCTTCTTTTTCTCTCAAAGGGTCCACATGGAAAGAACAAAATATTACTGACTACAATCCTGGATTATACTCAGTTAGATTTTGTTCTTTCCATGCACGGATTTGAAAAAATTGTTTTTGAATAGACCAGTGCATGGGTCAGTTGGTAAATTTAGTCAGCGTTAATTTGTTTTTTTAAATAATTCTCGTATTGCAGATTAAGGTCAGATTTAAAAACTTTGATAAAAAAGTCTTGTAGGGAATTCATTAGCAGTTCTAAAAAAAAATTTGAATCGGAAAGAAACCTAAACCATCAAAAATAAGTCAGAATCACCATATCGACCAATGGAATCCACGTAGGATAGTCAATTATAATGGATTAAAATATATAAATAAAAGCAATTGTTTTTAATTTCCGAAATTTATTAACAGTTTTATTATATATATATCAATTATGCAGTAGTCACTTTTATATATTCGTTTACAATAAAAATTTAAACTTTTAATTTACGTCAATCATGAATATTTTTTCTGTCTAGTTTAAACATAAAATTTTATCGATTTTACATACTGTAATTGCTAAAATATATCCACTCAACATAACATAATATATTTACTTATTCCTATATAACATTACTTTACCATTAATATTTATAAATTTTCATACTTTTTCTTTCAATTAATTAATCTTAATAGATCATTTATTTAATATTTCCATAACTTTAGATAATTAAAATAATATCCTCGCTATATAATAACTATTCCATTTGTATATCTCGTAATCAGATCTTTGTAGTTAAAAAATTCAAATTACATTTGTCATTAATAATTCATATTATTTTATTACGAATCTATAATATTGCCACATTGTATCCTGCACTCACTTTCCACAATGGTACGCGCTACTATTTATTATAATTATAATCAGTGAACAATATAATCACAATTATATTGCTCAATGATGTAACTAATAAAAATATTATTAATAATAATAATAATAATTATCAATAAGATAATCGACTATTAACATATTTAACATCAGTATTAATCACCGACATACGAGAATCATTAACGAAATTGCCCATTAATTATTTATATTAATTTCAGATGTTACTTTATTATATATGTATTTATATATAAATATATTTATATAAATTTTTCCTATTAATTAACATTACAATTAATAATAACCACTATTATTATTGCTTAAACTTTTAAAGCCAAACAGAATTATATTCTACGATTTGGCTTAATTATTAACATAATATTATGATGACAATTATTTATTGATGTACAATTCAATTATTTATTAACTTATATCATTAATATTAAGTAAAAATTATCAAGGACACTTCTCAGATCTGCTTTATATTAATTTATTGTTTTTCTTATATATATATTAAATAAAAGTGCAATTACTTTATTATGAAAAATTTTTTTTCAAATTTTTATTTGAATTTACAAGCAGATATTTTTTCTAAATATATATTATATATACCAAACGTTATTTTAAGTAGATTGCAGAACACTTGTTTGTTCACGGTACTTATATATTATTTATATAATATCTATAGTAGTAATTTATTCATTAATTAAATCAAATGTTGTTATATACAGGCAACACGAGTTACAATTCAAATCATGCCTAAAAGTTTCAGTTATTTAAATTAAATATAATAGTATTTCGTTAATTCAACGTAATGGGCACATGATTTTTCTTGTATTTTTTTTTTTTTTTATTATTATTATTAATCATAATTATATAACGTATAAATATAATTCTTATAATAATATATATGGCAGATCTAAAAAATAAACGAAAATATAATTTAATATTTTTCATTCTTTGTTTTACACACACACATATATTTATATATATATTTATATGTATATAATGAATTAATGATAATAATCATTTAGTAAATCTCTCATACAGGCTCTCATACATTCATTACTTATATTCGTTTAGTATATATGTATATATATGAATGTATATGATACTAAAGGTAACAGACATCTGAAAATTTTAATATATATATATATTTACATACTATCGCCGACAATCGATGTATGATAGAAATATTGGAAAATAATAAATCGTCAATATTTAATCATTTTTATAAAAAAACGTCTATAAATAAATAATTTATATTGAAATTAATATGTACCAAAATTACATTCAATTGTATAATGATACAATTTTTAATTGTATATATCTAATTGTAATTAATAATCATGAATGTAGCAGACACTTGAAAGTTATTATAATTTTTTAATAAATGGATGTAATGTAAATCGAATAAAAAAAATGCATTATTTATTTTTTTTATTTATAATTTATATAAATAAATTTTTGAAATTCTTATAGACGCATTTTAAAATTTTTTCCTCTAAGTATTTTATTTTTTTATTTAAAATAAAAAAATCATTAATGTCTACTACTTTCAGTATCATATACATAAATATATTCTAATAAATTTATGATTAATAATTCTCGTATTGCAATAAATGATAACAACAGATTGATTTTTTGCTCGCAATAATAAGCAATTAAAATAAAATCGTGATGATAACTGTCATAAATACTAACAACAGATCTTTCCTTATATATTTATTGTTCATTTTATTCAATTATTAAATCTAATATCGAAATTTATTTATTTTATAAAACACTTTACGAAACGTATGTCGAATTTCACATGATAATTTATTTATTTATCTATTCAATTATGAAAAACAATTCCACTAGACTTTTAAAAGACAAAACCAATCAGAGAATGTCATTTATATTTAAATTAATAGTAATAAATGATTGAATAAAATAAACATCTAAATATAATTATAATAACAAAATTATTGAGAGAAAACTCAAGTGAAAGAAATGGATATTTCTTTATGAGTTTTTAAACAATATTGCACTTTTTACCTCAGCCATATTGCTGATCTATCCTCAAATAGATTTATTGTCAAATAGATTTTATATTTCATTAGATAATTACTTTAATTATAGTTACGATAATGATAATATTAATGAATTAATAAAAATAGCACTGGCTAATTTTATTAATACCTCTCTTAATCGTCTTTGTAATTTATATACGCAAAAATTGGTGATATATTTATTATCTATATAAAACTTATTTATGTGTAAATATTATATATTTATATATATATATATATATATATTGCGTCACTAATTTCAAAAGGACATATTTTTATATGCACTTTTGGTTTTGGTCACTCAGTTTGAAACCCAAAGGGCGCAAATTTTTTTGAATTACTAATAATTTTGTAAACTTATTCTAAAGCTGAGATTTTAAAAACATTTTTAGTTATAAAATAAGTCTAAAAAAGACCCTGAAGTTACCAGATAATTAAAAACTTTCAAATTTTTTTATCAACAAAGCGATTATAAGAAAAAAAAAATATGCACATGTAGAAAATTTAAAAAACTATAAGTGCAATTTTTTCAAATATTTTTTTTTTATAATTCATCGTTTTGAAAGAAATTCAAAAATTATTAGACGTCAGCTAACATGAGTATCATTACAAAAAGGTTGGTAAAAAAAATTACACGCTCTTTTGGCTTTAGTCGCTAAGTTTAAAACCCAAGAGGAGTATAATTTTTTTTTTAATTGCTGATCATATTGTCAACTTATTCTACAGCTTAAAATTTTTGGCAATTAAATAAGTCTACAAAAAAATTGGCAATGAAAAAAAAATTATGCGCCCTTGGGCTTTAGAGACCTTCCTGAAGCCAAAAGTTCGTAAAAAAATATAAGGCCCTTTGTAATTAGTAACGCGATATATAAATATATATATATATAAAGAAAAAATATAAGAAAAAGATATTGTAGACGCCATATACCCAGTTGAAGTGTAGCTTATCCACATCAAGACTTGAATGGTATGAAGATTATGAACTCGAGCCGATTTAAAACTTCTTGACGTAATTATACTTTCAATTATTGTTAATATTTAAACAAATTATCAACTTGCTGCCATTTTTTATTTATATATAAGTACTCTAGGTCGTATTTACACGACCTAATGATTTGAATATGATTCTGATAATTCGGAGTAAAATAATTAATTGGTACAAAAAAAATAATGAATATTAAATATATGCATTATTTTTTTTTAAATTTCAAATTATTGATTGATCGATTGATCAATCTATTGAATAAGTTTGAAACAATAAAACCATATATAAATTTGATTAAAAAATATATAAATTATCTTTAGGAGACAGGATGGATAAGCTTGAACGAAGAGGGCTGGTGACGCGTGGACGGCGAATACTCTCAGCTGGGTGGCGAACCATTACGCGGATGCTGTGTCCAGAGTCCAGGTGTTAGCACGGGGCGAGTGGATTCCATTGTTAGCACTCCAAGCCTACAGGCCATCGACAACCAGGGTTAACAAGAAAGAAAAAAAAAGAAAAAAAAAACAGTATTGTTAGTAAATTATGATTTTATTGAAACTATTAAATATTAATATTATTATTTATTAATTTATTAATTAAGTATTAATATTTTATTTAATATTATTATTATCACTTTGTCTAATAGCTTGACAGCTTGAAAAGGAATCGAGTTAATGAGAAGCAATGATTTGTAACATAAATGCTTATGAACAAGATTTTTTTTTTTTTTTTTATAATATTTAATTAATTATTAAATAAATTTGTACTTTTTTAAAAATGCATTGCTTTACACCATTTAATTATTAATTAGTGTGAAGCAATTTATTTATATTTAAATATTTATAAATAGAAGTTTACTATTTTTATAAATTTATTTTAATAATTAATTATTATTAATAATAAGACCTGCATTGGTTACTTGTGTTCAGCAGGATTTAATAAACACAATAAACAGTAATTGATAAAAAAAAAATTTGATTATGGCTCGTGTACCCTCCCCGCGCATAGGACAGGCAAAGAGACTAAAGAATATCTAGGCTTAGTTAGTTAATAAAAAAAAAATCTATTATTATTATTTATAAAATTGATTAATTAATGATATAATTGAGAAAAAATAGTAAAATAAATAGTGTCATTCGTGAATATTACATTTATAATAATAGACTTATCTATGAGCTGCATCCAGCTCACAAATGGATGCATTACGCGATATTATTTATAGTTTTTATAAATTTACATAAATTATTTTTTTTAAATTAATAAGAAGTGATTTTAATTGAGACATTGTTATTTATTGAGTTATTTATAGTTCCGAATATTAAATAATTAATTTTATTATATATGTTAACCACCGAATTATCCACCGATTTTAGAGGCAGCTTGGGTGTGCACCTGCCACCAACATAGCAGTGCTATATAAGTGACATATTATTGCTTAATTAGACATTAATTGAAAAATTGTTATTACCTACAGCACATATTATTAATTAAAATATTAATTGAAATTATTATGATGATAAATACCATCAGCAAGCGGTTGAAAAAGGCTTTCAATAAGACACGTGCCATGTAGGACAGATTTATTATTATTATTATCATGTATTATAATTCAAGTTCCAGGCATTTTAGAAGCGTAATTTTATAATTATTAATTAACAACATTGTTTTTTAATGAGAAAAAAATGATTAAAAGTTAGTGTCAACTTGGCCATGTGGAGCATTTGTTTGTTAGTGTAAATAAATTTATTAATTATTATATATATTATATTAATAAATATTAACAAAAAGATGGTGCTTTGTGCAGTTAACTAATTTATTTAAGAATAATTTATATATAAATATATGTGATCTATGAATGATAATTACTTGCGTCTATGATTATACAAGGAAGTAAATGAATAATTATTAATAATTTATAATTTGTTAGTATAATTCGTTAATTAGGATGGGACGCCAGCTTTTAACAACAGCATCAAACAGCTAAAAAAAATTTTTCTTTTTCATTAAACCTTTCACTCTTCATCAATTAATCATTAATTTGATTAATTATTTTTACAACTAAATTATTTATTTATTAAATTCAAAAAATTTAAGTTGTTTATTATTTTATACGCTGAAAAAAAATAATTTCTTGCCGCCAAAAATTTTTGCATTATAAAGTGAAAACAAAAATTTTCTTGGTGATATAAAAATTCTTATCAAAAAATTTTTTACAACCATAAGAAAATTTCTGTTTTTAATTCAAGTACAGAATATTTCTGGCACCAAAAAATTATTTTTTTCTGTAATAGAGAATATTAATTTAAAATTTTTTAATTAATATACAATTTTGATTGTTAGATATATATATATATATATATATATATAGATATATATTTGTGTAAATAAATAAATGTTGGTAATACATACATGATTAATTGATAAATAAATAAAATGGTTGATCGAGTAAAAAGAAAACGTTCGCGTCACACCACGCAACCATCCCTCTTAAATCTGTTTTATAAAAAACATTTTTTTTTTTACTAATGTATTCAAAATAATTCTTCATCATTAAGTATTTTTATTTCATATAAATATTTATTCAAATATAATAATCATATAATTATAATAATAATAATAATCAATAATGGTAAAATATTATTATGTATATAAAGTTATATATATATACAAATTAAAATAATGGAAGGGCAATAAGTGTTCCACAGGCACAAGTTGCCAAATAATAATTAATAAAAATAATAATGATAACAAAAAATGCAAAATAATATTAATGATATCCTGGAAAATTTATAATTTTTAAATCTTAAAATAATAAGCACCAAATAAATATTGTATTCTGCCTTATTTTATACACTGCCCAAAATAATTTAATTGGGGAATAAATAGTATAATTTTAATTTTAAATAAAATATCTAAAACAATAATTTCTTTTGTTGAATCAATGGGCAGTGGTGGATCATTTAGTGGGGGAGGTGCGCACCCACACGCAAAATAATCCTCGTGACAACCTTTTGTGTGTATAATAATAATAATAATAATAATATAATTTTTTTTTTCATAAACGTTTTCGTCTTACGGTGGCGGTAAAAAAACAAAAGCTAATAATCGAATGACCTCTTCTCATACATCCTAATTAATTATTCAAATAATAATAATTAATTGATAAATAAAAATGAATTGCTTAGACCTAGGAGCGGGGAGTTGCGCCAAAGTACGATAAATAAAAAAAAAATCTTGTGTTGTTAAATATTCATCATTTTCATAGTAAAGATCACTTAGTATTCTCAAGTTTAAAAGACCTTCTTATAAATTTAGCTTTCCCAATGTATGACTTAAAAAACTTATCATTGTATCTTCTCAATCGACAAAATTATTTAAATAGCTATAGTTGTATCGAGAAGACTCAATGGGTTGAGATATCGCGAGCAATAAAACAAAAATATATGTTTTTATTTAATTTTTTGTTAATAACGTAATACTGCTGGCAACCGACTCCCGGACGTTATCAACCATAGAGGAAGCTGTCCTTAATTATTTTTTTTTTAATTAAAAACTGACAGCGACAGGTACACAAACGTAGTCCTAACTCTTTTTAGTTTAATTACATGGAAATAATTTAAAAAAAAAAATAGAAACAATAATAATTACAATATTTCTCACGCTTGTAAATTATTTACTACGAGCATTACGTAAAATTTTTTTTGTGTGTGAAATTTTATTGCCAACAAAAAAAATATTTTAAAAGAGTGTTCGAAGTCAATAATTAAGTGTGAGAATTTCGAGTGTTTCAGAATATCAAGTGACTCATTTAAGTATTTTAAAAAAATTTTTACACAACTATTTTATCAGTGCGAGTGAGGACTATCTCATACATTGGTTAAGCGAGTATGAAAAAAAAAAATAGTAATCATATATATATGTATATATATATTATATAATCTATTATCTATTGTATAAACATAGTAACATATTATAATGTATAGGCTTGTGCAGAACTAACCTTTCCCGCGGTAGGCGCGACTCTGTGCTCAGTATTCACGAGAGAGCGCCTGCCCTTTGATAAGGGTGCTCGCGAATTTGACCAAGGTGCCTACGCTGCTTTGCAGCGGCTGCTGCACCTGTTCCCAACATACAACATCGTCAGTAATTTTACACGCATTATATATGGCCTTTTATTTATTATTTTTCCATTGCTGGTCGGTAGAGCCGCAATCATGCACTGGATAAACTAAATCCTCATTTATTTATCATAATTAATAATAATTATTATTTTTATCATTATTATGATTTGTTTTAGTTTTAAATAAAATTTTATTATGCTTGTGGATTATCGCTAATTGCAAGAAATAATTATTTTTTATAAATAATAACTGTAATTATTATCTTGCAGTTCGCTGATAGCTAGAACACTAACACTCATAATCTTAGAAGCGATAGTTTTATAATTAACAACTTAAATTTTTGTTGAATACTGTAATTTTAAAAAATGGTAATTATTTAATATATTAATAAATAGTATATGCTGTAGTTTAATATCGCTTTGAAAATATGAGTGATAGACAAATAAAAAAAACAATTTATTAAGTCAACAAAATAGTTTTAAAAAGTTATAAATATAAAAATCTATATAAGTAGTGTGATGTTTAAATAAAAAAAAATATCTGCTGCATATTGCGGTCTCACTTATATTTATGTAAAGTATATGGCTAAAAAAAAAGATAAAACGTTTGAAATGTCTCCTATATATTTTGATTCTCAAATGAAATCAGGTAATTCATAGTACGCAAACTTAATTTATATAAATATATATGTATATAACCAGCCATTTACACTCATACGTAACAATAAGTATTAAAATAAATTTTCTATATCCTGCACTATAACTTCAGTAATATATATACATATATATGTATACATATATACATATATATATACCTATTTGATTTTAATATTTATTACTATAAATTACTGACGTTAACTTGAATTATAAAAAATAAAATTAAATATATTTATAAAATAATTTACATAAATATCTTGCGTGATAACGGTACATATTTATATATTATAAATATATATATTTGATTTTTATTTACCGTCAAAGTCTAATTATCAAAAAAAAATCTGGTCTAATGAGTATCATCAATAATTTGTCACTTGCTCATATTTTGTTCATTAAATATACGCTATAATTTTAACTAAAATAAGAAAAAAAATCGACGTGAGCGTAAACTAATCAAGTCTTTCGAATTATTTTCACAAGATATCATCTTCAACGTCTAATTTTCGTATCGATACATCATATATATATTAATTTATATTTAAATAAACACCTACAAGTATGTGCTAGAACCATCAGTCCTCATAAGATTAACGCGTTTTTAGTTTTTTGTTTGGTCCCTGGGTATCCTTTATTTATTTTTTCTTCACCTACACCTATGGTTTGCCTAAAACCCTACGTACAGCCTACCTATCACCGACCGATTTATATATTTATATATATTTTATTAAATTTATTTACTCATTTAAATACATTTTATCTCGGTCTCTCGTATCGATTGTGTTAATACTCAAATAAAATCTCGCGTTAAATTTAACAATTAATATTTTTTAATCGGGATTAATTTAATTAATAGAGATTATTAATTATTTTAATTAATTTGGTGGTGGCATTTGTATTGGAGTTTTCTTATTAAAAATTATTAGAGCGGATGTAACGTGGGCAGATATAGTACAGAGATTTGGTAATTAAAATAATACAAATTAACTGTAATGTTAATTATTATTGTTGTTATTATTAGGATTATAAAAAAAAAAATGTAAGGTGTAAGCAAAAACACGGGGTCAGCGAGTCAAAGGCGAACCAATAAAGTTAGTCATCGTTGTTACTTTTAAATAAATTATTTATTATTTTTTTTTTAGTCCACGTGTTAGACTAAACCCGGGGAATTCTCACTCGAGATTCTAGTTATTACGTTGTAGTGTTAATTCGACGCGTCTTAGAAAAGATAAATTAAAAGAGCTACAAAATCGACTAAATACAATTAATTAATTAATTTAAAAAAAGGATCAAAAATTTATCAATTAAAAAATTAAAAAAAAAAAAATGAAATAAAAAATTTAACTTTAAGCGGAATTTTCGTTTCAAGGCAGGATTAATTTATTTAATTACCTAACGAACATCTTTAGTTTTAATTAGTAACGGAAACGCGAAGATAAACTGTAAATAAAAATCTATAATACTCTAATATATACTCGTAATCTATACATCTCTGTATTTTTTTATTTAAAAATCTCATAATATTTAAAAAATAAAACTATTTAATGTCTAACTAACAAAAAAAGTAAATTAAAATAATAAACAATGAATGGCCTTTGATTATTGCATTGAGTAATGCACGAGAATGTGCCACATGACTGGACGCCCCGCTTGTGGATATGTGCGAGGATCCGTTAGAGAGAGTATATTTTCGTTTGGTATGTTATGTTAAAACAACGTACTTACAGTTACGATGTAAGTATGCGGACGCGTATAGTGCTTCTGTGTAGAGATTGCTTAACGGGCTAACGGAATACTTTATACTATTATATCTTACTACATTTACATATATATTCATATATATAAATGTATGTGTGAGAGTGTGTAATGTGCTCTACGCCGGAAGAGCAAATATTATATTATATAAATTTAACTACAATATATTCACAACTATTAACTACTATTAATTCAATTTATACTCATACTTTACTTTATTTTCTTTATCCTTAAAATAATTCTGGCTTTATTTTTTTTTTATTTGTTTCCTATCCGTAATTATGCTAGATAAAAATTGTACGATTGCCTAAAGTATTCTGCTGCCCTAGTACGCACATGGCAACTTCACAATAAAACAAAAAAAATAAAAATAAATAATAAAATAAAACAATAAAAAAAACTTTGCTCTTTTTTTCGACTAGTATTATCTACATCCTCGCAACAACATTCACGAACACCTGGGTAATGTGTGTACCGAGTGCAATAAAAGTTCATTTATAATTCTTATCGATAACCGAAATAATAATTAGAAATATAATTATTTATTATTAATAATAATAATTATAGTAATAAAAAAACTAGCGTCTTACGTGTCGTCAAAAATTGAAGCTCAAGAGTGAAAAAGAGAGCGAGGGTGTATAAAATCTCTAAAAACAATTACGACGCGACTAGTAAATGACTGATCCAGCTATTTTTGTTCAATCCTACATACTACGCCTACGTCCTAACGTAAAAGATACAATTAAATTTAATAATATCATTTTAAATTTATTCGTTATTATTTATTCTTTCTTCTTTATCTACTGCTTATCTCTCTATATGGCCCACTCGTCATCATTATCATCATTATCATCATCATTTCTGTACCGATTTAACTATTATACACAGAAAAAAATATTGTCGAGAGTCAAGACAATATTTTTTAAAACAAACGTTTTCGAGAACTAAGTCAAGATTTTCTTGGGCCAAGAGAATTTGTCTTGGCCAGAGATTTCGGGAAATCTGCGGTTTCCGTGGCGCCGCCAAATGACAACGAATTTTTGTAGGATTCGATGAAAAAGACTTTTTTAAATATCTGTAACTTCTTCAAAAATGCACTAATTCAGACGTTTTTTTTTTTCAAAATTTTCGTCTTTAAATGTACCTCCCAGAAAAAAATACAAAAAAAATTGAAGATATTAAAATCTATAAAATTTTTAAGTTTTTTAAAAAAATCGCATTTTTCTCGAAAACTAAGCGAGATATCGAGAAATTTTTTTTTTTTTAAAAATCTTATTTCATCGAGTTCTGTTCCCCAAGAAGTCTTATCCCCGAGATTTCTACTTTATCCAAGAAAATTTCAGTTTTTAAAAAAAATTTCTTGACTCAAGAATATTTACTTTCACTCGAGAACTTTTTTTCTGTGCAGTGATAAAATAAAAATTGATCTATCCTTATTAATTAATGCGCGAGTAATAATTGAACAATGACGATGCCGGTAGTGGATTAATAATAGCTAGATAAAGAGAAAGAAAAAATAATAATATAATTTAAATTAACATAAGAGTGCAGATAATATTGTTTTCTGTTTAAAAAAAAAATTTAACCGAGCTCGTGGCCTAGCGTCAGCGAGCAAACAACCCACCAGAATGGTCAGCGTACTCGGTGAGAAGAGGTGATGCTGCCAATGCCGCGTAGTTTGCGTAATCAGCGTAAGGTGTGTAAATTAAACCATGTGGATCACCAGCAGATAATATTGATCCTGGTGGCCCTGAACCATTTAATAGTGAGGCTGCTGTTGTCGGGACGGATATTCTCGGCGATAATATTAACGGAGCACCTAGTGGTGCATTTGGTGATCTCATTTGCGATCCTAAACCAGGAAGAAGACGTTGAGTTTCAGCAGCTGCTGCTGCGACACGTCTCCACTCTTCGTCACACGCTGCAATGTCAAACGCTGAAATTTTAATTATTAGAATGTGTTCTTTGTCTTTTTCATTAGGCTGGATATTATTATTATCAATAATATTATTTTAAATCAATAAACATCAACTGTCTTTCAAGTACACTGGGCATTAGTGTTTTATTTCTTCTTAAAACAACAACAATTTTTAAATAAATGAATCTCCAATTATTATTAACAATTTAAATTACAGTAAGTTTTTAAAACATTGGAGGAAAAGAAATTTATAAATTATATGCATAATGATTATATATATATAGATATATATTTATACTTATGTGTATGATTTATTGGGCTTTCATCAACAGAAGTACTGTTGAAAGTAACGTAATTTAAAAGTTTTAAAAAAAATTAAACGGTTTATGAGCTTGTTTGGGTTCACGTTTCACTAAAGCTGAGCATAGTATACATCAAAAAGTCTAAAAGTCTAATGTAAGATTAAATTTGATTTAGACGATAGACTTGGCAACGTACTTACAGATTGCGTGTGCAAGTTAAGCCTGTAAAGCAGCAAAGTCTAGCTAAAAGTACTCTGCATCGAACTCACCGAGGGCATTTTAATGAAATAGAACTGTTTAAGCTATATAGAAAATGTGATTTAGAGTTTCGCGACCGCTTTGGCACTCTTACAACTCACCATGTTGCTGTTAATGAATCCAAATATATTTTTATTTATTTATATTTATATTGTCATTTATTATAACGTGATAAATCTTCAGCTAACTAACAGTATAATTCAATTATCGGCATCTTTGAGAATATTATTAATAATTATTATTGCTACATACGTACGAGGAAGTTGTGTATCGACATTAAAAATAGAAAGAGAAAAAAAAATACGATTCATTGAACTTTTAAATGATTAAGCGATTTTATATGCGGTAACTGCTAACGATAATATACTACCATTGATACAGAGAATCTCTATTGTTTTCTTGGGTTTAAAGATGCGCGGTTACTTTTTTATGTCTTGTGTAGGTACATGGCGCATAGCAGTGGCTCGCGAATAATTTACCATTACATCAAGAGTATCAGTTTCCCATAGTGTCTCTAGTCTATATCTATAAACGTGTAGTTTCCTCGTTATCGCCCGTGTAATCACATTATAGGAACACGAGCTTGGATAAAACACGAGCCAAGTAAAGAGAGAAAGGCATGCCACTAACGGATAATAATATTCTCTTGATATGACAATCGATTTAAGAGAGAAATAGGTGTGTATTTAAGTTGTGTCAAGCAAGCTCGTGCGTTTCTCATTGATTAAATCTGTTATATACTTAATTTTATATCGTGAGACACAGATAATAATAAATATATAAGTATACATTGTCTTTGATTTAGACAATAACTGAAATGTACTGATTTCTATATATATAAAATAGTAGTAATGAATAACTACAAGTAAGATAAACATGTTATGTTGTTAGATGATGTTGCTGTTGTATTGTTGTTTATTAATGCCCAGTGACTTAAGAAAGACATCGATGCGACGTGTCGATGTACCTGCTGCTGCTGCAACTTTTGTATTTGAGTCTCGATAAGTGCCATTTATTATTGCAAGCTCCATCAATTGTCTCTTCTTTAATTCGTCCTCCCCTTCAGCCTGCTAACAATCGATATTACCGTCAGTATCTAATTTACATATTTATTGAAAAATAATTATTATATTTATATTATTTATTTTATCTTTCTCTCAGCATTTTTAATTGCACATTAAATATTTAATTGTTCAGACGTGATATTATCGAAAGATTTATTTTGAAATCTATTTATAAATTTTAACTGACAATAAATTTATCGTGTCCTAATTTATTTAATTATCAAATAATATTGTCATCATAAATCTATTTTATTTATTATTAAAAATTAAAAATTTTAATTTATTTATTATGTACTATCAGTTATACTATTATATAAATAAGAACGTGACCTCGTGTTGACTTAAATTATCAAGAGAAAAAAAAAATCAGATTGTAAAAATATCACGATTGCATTATTGTTAACTTTTTAAAATGAATTATTTATTAATTGATAAATATATTCAGAGAGTGAGTTTTCGAGAGTAAGATTAAGTAAATATTATAAATGTATATAAATAATCAGAACTCTCTCACCACGGGCACTAGAAGCTTTTTAACTTCCTCAACAGCACGGGCAAGTTTAAGTGTCGCACGGTTTTCAGTGTCCTCGACCGTCAGCAACACGTGCAACTCATCCGTCAAGTGTTCCCAGTTTGGCTTGCCTCGATTTTGCTCCTCCTGTTTAATTTATTAACAATTATTTATTTATTATTTCACTTATTTTTTTCTTACACACAGAAAACTAAAGGATTTCTTGGCATAAAAAATTTTCATTCGCCCCAAGAAATTTTTAAATTTATAAATTGAAACAAAAAAATGTTTCGAAGCAAGAAAAAAATTTTTTCCAGTCCTAAGAAAATTTTGGACTTTAATTCATAATAAAAAATATTTTTCGCGCCAAGAAATTCTTCTTTTTTGTGCTAAGATACTCAAGTGTCATTTATTTAATAAATAATTTTATTATAAATATATAATATAGTATATTACATATACTACAACATAATAATAAAATTTAGCGACTTATTTTTCATAGAAACTGATAAACCAGCAAGGCCATGTAATAAATAAAGTAAATAAAAATTAATCATGCATTGGCTAAGTAAAATATAAACATTAATAAGACAATTATCATGTATTGTAAATATAATAATTAATAACACATATATTATAATATTGTGTGCAAATGTATAAAGAATATAAATGCATTATAAATAATTATTACGCTCAATGATTAACAATATGAGTTTGCGTTAAACTTATTACATAAAATACTTACAAGAGCTTTCACACGATTGCCATAAGCGCAGCTTGAAAACAATGATTTATATTTTATGCACGTAATATTTTATATTTATTAATATATGGTGTTTATTTTATCATTTTTTTTCTTTGTGGATTATATTTTATTTTGATCGAGATTAAAAATGATGAATGAATTCAAAGTAAGAGTGTATGTGATGAGTAATGGTTAATATTCAAAAGCAAAAGTATTGCTGTTAATTCTATTACGCGTCTTCGAAATTATTTTTTTTTCGTCTTTAATTTTAACAATATTGCAGACAAGTAAAAATAAGCATGTATATAAATATCTGATTGACGTATGCTTAATTTTTCTTTTAAATTTTAATATTTTTTTTCTCGTACGTTCAATATATTCGTATTCAAAGTGATGCAAAACATCTGTCCCTCAAGCGAGATAGGTTTGACGTTGAAAAAGAGGCAATTTGTCTGATTGACAAGACTTATTATAATGATTTGCAAAAGATCGTGCTGCAGTACCCATACATATAATATATATATATATGAATGATTATTTAGTTGTACAATAAAATAAAATAATGAATTTCAAAGCGTAAAGTTTTATAATAATAATAGGAATGATGCAAAAATAATAAATAATTTAATGGTTACCGGTTATTGTATGGCAGAAGCTAACATTTATATAGGAACGGGGTAAAACGGGGTATTCAAGAAAATACGAAGTTTTCGAGGACTAAAATACATACAATTTTTTTTTTTTCATGATATTCAAAGTAAATAAAAAAAAATTTCAGGTACGGTTAAAAAAATTGTCTTGATATTAAATAAATTTTTTTATAAGTAATTTTGATAAAGAAAAATCACATTTAACATAATTATTGGATATAAAGGGAGAAAAAAAATTTTTAATAGCTTTTATCATAAAACAAGTGATTAATATTTTTCGACTGACATTCGATTTTTAAAAAAGTCTAACAAAAAAAATTTTAAATAATACTCCATTATATTTACAAAATTAATTTTTTTTTTTTTTATAAAATTTTGGAGGTATCCCGTTTTGCCCCCCGTTCCCTATAAATTTAATTTAAAATAATGTGAAATGTAATGAGAAAAAAAATAGTTGAATCATGAATAGACATTTAAAGACATCTGAGTGGTTTAAAAGCCACCCAGAGTATGGTTGTAGACTGGCAGTGCGGATGGGTTCTATAGAGAACCGGAGAATCCATAGAAGGATTATCCGACAGGGATATAAAAAAAAAATAAAAGTACTGAAAGTCAGTGACCACTTAAGTTTGTTCCTTCTCTATACTCTTCATTCTCTTCTCTTATATTTTATCCATTACATTAATACACTAGTCTTGAGTACAGAGTATAGAGTAGTTTAAAGCAATGTAATGTTAGGTAGTGAAGCTCGCCTTAACTGGCAACATTTTCCTGCGACAGGTATTATGAGATTTTATATGGGATATGAGATATTTGTTTGACCATGTGATCACATGAGTATGAGCAAAAGTATGAGTGTTTTGTCCGTATGTAGCAAATCAGCAGATCAAGTATAAGTCAGCAGCTTTTGAGTGTTAATCTTTTATGTATACTTAGAAAAGCAGCAGAAAACCCGAGCGGGTCATGTACTCATACATGCGGGTTACATATATGTGTATTAAACTACTGTATGCAGCAGTATTAGAGTTGCATCAAGTTGTGTCGAGTGTTTAGGCCTCGATTCCACGAGCATTTAAAACCGAATATGGTCTTAACTCAAGATTGCGACACTAAAAATGTTGATAGATTTTAACTCCTGGATTTATCTCAGGCATCTGGAATAGTGATCTCACGGTGTTACGGGTATAAAAGTTTGTTGCCCTACCGCTTAATTACGATGTCATGATATTTTATTTATAATATAGGTAAGGTAATAGGTTAAAAATAAATATATATTTTTTAAAGTTATTAAGAGTTTATATACTGAATAATAATAATGAATATATATTATGGGCGTGGTAAATAAACATTTATTTACTTTTTTCTTATCCCTCATGGAGCCTTTTCCGCGGACCATTATTTTACATCCTGTCTCTTGCTCCAGCTGTTTAGCTGTCATACCACGTGGGCCCAGAATCCTTCCAACGAAATTGAACTGTAAAAAAAAAACCGACAGTTATATTGAGAATGGATGAGTGAGTGATAAGATTAGATTGTGGGTGACCAATGGATATTTTTTAATATAAATCAGGGATGTCTTAAGATGAGATAAATTTTATCAGTCCAATAAAAAAATGTTAGATAATTGATAAAAATCATAACTCAAGTTTCGATTAATATATTTTCCATTTTTAAATATCTGAGAGTTTAAATACGTTTCATATTTTATCGGATAGGTATTTATATGGTATACACTTGACACAGAGTTTAAAGAAAGTCTTTTCAACCCTGAGTTATGTAGTGAAGACATTTATGGACGACATAAAAGGCTAGGTATATAGTTCCGGACAAACGAGTGGGTGTGTCGTCGCATTTAACGGTGTTTCAATACTGAATATCTACGTTTATATGTATATGTATATGTATATGTATATATACAGAAGAGGAGTTTCAAATATTTTTCTACGTATAAATATTGTATAGTTGGTATAATTCATATGTATGGATGGATATACACATATTTGTAGTAGGTATGTATTATAACCGTTTCCCTTTTTGCCTCTTGTTAAATATTTTGCGCGACAAATGTACACGTTCGATTCCCACACGAAGCCGGACACGGGCCGATGCGTAGGAAGATACGTAACTGCGTCCCATTCAGGATGTGAAGTAAGGCTCGCCGACTCGCGAGGCCAGCTTTGAAAGAAGGAGCGCCCGTTGTCATTATAATAGGTGCCGCCGTTGTGTTGCTTGCTTGGAGAAATCGCGCGACCGCGAGCAGCAAGCTTATAAATCAAATCAACTCTCTGTGCATATAATACTATGGCTAAACCGTCATTCTTATCGCCTTCTTCACTACACAATCTCCAATGCATTACTCTCAGTCTGTATGTAACAGTATAGATTGACCGTAACGTAATATTTTAATAACTCATTTTTACTCCCTTCATTTACTTTATTTATTTTCTATAACTAAATTATTATCATTACTATTACTATTGATGGTTATACTGTGCAATTATACAATCATTAATAATAAATTTCATCTCGGCACATTCAATCGCTCTTAATGGCGGCATTATTCTGATTGGTTCATATCTTTTAATAGATCATTTGTCACTTGGCCTTTTTATTTATTTCTCACAGTTAAAATACCTGTTAGATTGGATTTATTCAACTTTTATTACCTACAATAAAAATGAACCAAGAGCACTAGTACGAAATTATGGGAATTCAATTATTTTATAACTCATGGAAACTACTTTTATATTTTGCTAAAATTTTTAGGTTATAAATTTAAATTTTTTAAAAAATTAATTCTACTGTTGTATTAAATATTTTTTTTTATCCTTTTAGTATTCATGCATGAGTTACATATTTATGGTTGCGAAAAAAGTACATCGGAAAGATTCGCAATCGTGACATCCGGTGTAAAATATATACTGCCCTTTAGTAATTGCTAACGTACAATTAACGGACTGAGGGTTTGAATTTATATATATATTTTTAAAATATTCTTTTTGCAACGCATAATAAATGCATACATACGTCTATGTATACATAATAAATATTGTAATATAAACTTTAAGAATAATGGTTCACTGGGCAATGCATGTTAAAAGAAACTAGGGTTGGATAGTTATTTTAGTTTTAATACCCAGTGTAAAATGTTTTTACAAAACAATTAAGTTTGCTATTTGAAATACTTGTAACTCGTTCAGGCGTTTCTCAATCACTGGAGTTAACATAAAGAGAATTCCTCAACGAGTCTCTGTCGTAAAAATTTTCGATCTTACACAGTACGCGTCGATTACTTTCTAAGTGGTTCTTATATATGTTACGTAGGATTTAATACTTCTACACTCGATATATCTTTCTTACGCAGAAAAAAATTATTTCGCAGCGCAAAAAGTTTTTACTTGTCCCAAGAAATTTTTTGCATTATAAATTGAAAACCAAACTTTCTTAGGGCAAGAAAAAATTATTGTGCCAAGAAATTTTTTCTAGTCCTAAGAAAAGTTTTCTTCAATTCATCCATTTATTAAATTCAATTTTAAAACACAGAAAGGTACAAATTTTTAAAAATCTATTTTTTAATATTTTCAGTTCCAGTGGAGTCTTGTGAACATGATTCAATAAATATTTAAAAAATTTTATTTTTTTCAGTTACTGTGTTTTTAAATTTGGCAGCAGAATATTTCTTGAGTCAAAAATATTTTTTTTCTGTGTAATATCTATTATCCATTTATATATGAACACACGTGCTCAACTGATGTGTATATTTAAATAGAGTACATGTGTGCATGTTAGCATGGACAAAAATGTATATGTGTGTATGAAAAGGATTAAATATAGAATTTGTAACAATAACCAGCAGCACATGAGAGTATGAAGTGTCTATAAGTCTTGAGGAAGCATTCTGGGAAATCGAAAGATGAATAGGATTTAAAAACGTTTAATATATCTGATTATCAAAATATATTCTTACCATCTGGATCTTCATATATTTTAAATAAACTAAAATTATTTTAATAATTTATTGTAATCAATATTCATGATTTAATAAATAATTAAATTTAAAAGTAGTAAAATATATTTTATTTTCTTGCTGTAAACTATAAAATGTATTTTTAAAAATAATAATAATTTTTACAACTGCATCTGCAATAAACCGCGTAAAGTCACCGGGTAAAGAAAGGGAAACCCGATCATGTGGAATCCAGTGTAGCTTTTTTTAGAATAGTTCCACACTATACAAAAATAAAACTCGTGAGCTTCTTGAATTTATTTCACTGTTTATTTAAGAATTTCAAAATAAAAAAAAAGTATTTTAAAGTTAATTTAACTTTACGGAATTTCAAATTTTTATTTTTGTTAACGGATTTTATTATGTCTGAATAAAAAAGTAAACTATGTATCTACGGATTTGGTTAATTTAGCACAAATGTCCGACAGACTTGGCGTAATTATTTTTGCTTGTAATACTGTCTTGTACTTTAAAGATTAAATCGTGTGAAGAAACACGAGACGCATGTTTTTATCTTAACGTGATCGTCGTCGCGGCCCCAATCTGACTATTTATGAACAATAGATGAGGTGCGCCACCGTCCGAGCATTAACCCAAGAAATTAATGGACCGTATACGTCTTACTACATATAGTATCACCCAAAATGTCTCGGTTATTTTGAATTCGAATCTTCTACGAAAACTACAATTTCTAAATAAAATTAACTAAAAATAAAATACATGTACAAAAAAAAAAAAAATCTAAGAAAATTCTTAATAATCCAAACTAATGAGTGCTGGGTTTAAATAAAACTAAACCAATCTAATAACTACATGTAGTAGATATATATAATTTGAAACGTCATGTTTTATATCATCAATCAATGCGTTATTTATCTCTACTGTATTAAGAGTAAGAGAAATTATAGACGTCAGAAAATCTCTTGTAGTGTATTAATTAAAATGCTTGGTATATTATGTATATACTCGTATAGAATGAATGGTAATGAAAAATAAAAAAGAAAATATATGAAGATTGATTAATCATTGATAGTTGTTACCGCTGCTGTTGTTGTTGTTGTTAACGTGTGTAAAACACCGGGATATTATACGCTGCTCTGAATATTGTGATTATTAATAATACATGTATATGCATGTATATATGAACGGAGTAAATATAAATAAACAAATGGCCTGAATGCATGTATGCGTAGGTGGGAAAATATAATACAGATCTCGGAGCTTATGACCAATAATACACAACACATTGGGTTAAATTTCATGACAATAATAAAACAACGAGTGGTACGTGTTCTATCTTGAGGAAAGTAAACGAGGTCGGAGTAATAATTGCAAGATGAAAATTTAGTTAAAAGTAAATATATAAAGTATAATATGATATTAAAGTGTATCGCTAGCTGACGTGTGTATATATAACGTCCAGTGGTGTGTCCAAACATTAACATCCTGCTGATGGTAAGATGAGAGAAAGACATTCGTTTTAAGAGCGAGAGATGAAAAGTCTACGGCCTCGTTATAATAACTTGGATGCAGAATACACTACAGGATATGTGTCTATATATATTTATGAGTATATATGTGCATATGCGTATGTATGTATGTGTGTATTTAGGGATATGAGGAGGTAGTGCGTGTTGTACGGCAGTTCTCGGGATCTATTCTCGGCATAAGACGAAAATAAACGCCTGGCTGTACACACATTTCTCTTGGATGCTGCTGGCTCTCCTTTTCGTTTGCTCTCATCCCCTTGTTGCTGAAGGCTACTAATGCACCTTTGAGAACCTCAAAACCTCGATCCTTATTATTTATTACTTCTAACATTTATCTATGTCCCTTTTATTTATTTTTAAACTACTGTTTTATGTAAATCAAATTCTATTTTAAAATATATATATATGTATATTTATTGTATGTATCGGTAAAAATTTTTTACTAGAGATCCCGAACATGGAGAAAACTTATTACATGTATAAAAATAATTTTTTTGTGTCAAGTGATGAAAAAAAAAAATTATAAAATTATTTATTTGTTTTCTTCTGAATGATCATTGAGGCGTATCAACATGAGGATTATTATTGAAGCGATTACTAGAGACGGCTTCAATATTCTACACACTCGTAGGCGGGCAAGTATCCAATCACCTATACTTTTTTTTTTTTTGTTAATTCATTTCATCTTACATCAATTACAGTTTACTGCTGCTGCTGCTAACTCTTGATAATTTTTTTTTTCAGCTTAGATCAACTGGTATTATTGGAACCTCCATTTCGCTTCATTAATTTTATTATACGCGTGAGTCAAGCTGATAGAAAAAATCTAGGGGAACCAATTGATTCAATTTCCGACGGTTGTATCGATTATTAATACTCACGATATTAGCCGTATATGATGATAATTAATTTATGATTTTAAAAAAATTTTGAATTATAGCTACGATTAATTGTAATAAAGTTAGGTAAACCAGTGGGTGTTATTATTTTTAAATAAATTTATAGTACTCACATCTGGATGTTCTTTTACTGGTACATAAACTTTTTCTGTGAGTGTAATAATATCTCCTTCTGGCTCTGGTAATGTCAGTGGCTCTTTCTTGACACCACTTATTTGAAATAAACTTGCTCGTACTTTTGCAATTTCTGTAAACAAAAAAAAATTTTACATTTTTTAGTTCAATTTATGTTATTTAAAATTTTTCAAAAATATTCCGTCTTTTTTTTATTAGACGTCACTTTTTATTTTTCAACCCTACTGTCACCAGTGCTGATGCCAGTAGTTGGTGGAAAAAAAAGTAGAAATAATAATAAAAAAAAAAAAAAAATGGCTGCTGTTTTTCGTGAATTATCGGTTTTTTTTTATTAACTACAATTAAACGAAAATGTGTAAAAAAGTTTTTGCTACAAAAAATACAAAGCTTATTTAAAAAAAATTACGCCAATTTATCACATTTTTGAGAGTTGTCGTGCTTTCGAAGATTCGTACAGAACAATTTCCAGCACTAGTTTCTTGGATTAAAATAATTTGTTTCAAATCAATAGAGTAATTATTCGAAATTATTCTCTATTCTTTACTAAATTTTCATTACTAGTACACAATTTAATTTATTTTAGTCCAATTAAAAGAGTGTAGTGTTCAATAAAAAATAAGTATTTATGACTATAATTTATGCATAACGGTGTATCTTAATTAATTAACGAGATTTCATTCAATGATCCGAGTCAAGATCTCGAGTCACATGTCAATTAATTTCAAACATATATTTATATAACTGATAATCTATAAGTCATGTCAATAATGTGTAACAGCTTTCATGTGTAATAAATAAATGTCTGCGTACTCAATTATTTATTCAGATATTTTGAGTCAAGAGCAAGGAGAAAATTCAGAATGCGATGATTTTTCCAGTTATGCTATTTTTTTTTTTTTTTGTTCTTATTATCCATTTCACGCTTGAAGCTGTATATAGTTGACCAAGATAGATATGAGTAACGCATGTCCTTGACACAATGCTTCGTGCATTTTTGCAGGTGCAACAAGGTGTTACGTGTTTAGATTTATGTCGATTACCTCATTGTAGGCATTTTAAAAAAAAATTTTTATAAATAAATCCATATGTTAATTAGTTTTAAAAGAAAATATCTCAACTGGTTATCATCTAGATCACAAGTAGATCATTAAAAATATTTTTTGTCTTGTTATTTACTAATTTAATATTTTCTAAATCATTAATTTGTTGATTGACAATTAATAGTAATTAACCTAGTGGTTTTTGGAATACATAAAATTTAAATTAGTAAAAGATTAAATTTTTGTTTTATCGACTGGCTCTAAAAGATAAGAAACTTTATTTCTATTGAACTGTCAAATTTCTCTTTAACTTATTAATAACAATCAATGTGATCAATTTCAAACTCCGACAAGTTTCTATTAAAATAAAAATTAACGTAGTCAATTAGATATTTCGATTGTTATCGCTTTTACATACATTCAAAATAACGAAGAGACAATAACACCGAAATTTTTAAAATTAATTAACTTGAAATTACATAAATTTTGTTTATTAAAATGTCTTCGGTAGTAGTTTACTTTTTCCATCAGTTTCCTATGTACTATGTAGTCTGTAAACACATCTTACAGCAAGTGCAGCGCGTTTTGCAGGGATAAAAAAAATGAATAAAAATATAGAGGGTAAAATTAGTTTGTGATTTTCACGCAAACGCGCCGACAAGATCGCGTCATCTATTCAGCGAAGGCGTTTCTGTAATACTCAATCTCTCAAACAGTAACCATCGCACCATGCATCATCACATCTTGCTTTCTCACATTGGCTTGCTATTATTTTTTATTCTTTTTTTACACTGTCTCGAGACTGCGCACGAGAGGCCTTGCAAATCTAATGACTGGGCGTGGCCCGTAATGTACCTAGACTCGTAATCGTGGAAATTTCATGATACTGCAGGTCTTAAAAAACCGTGGAAGTCACTTGTTCTCATACCAGACAAATTACATTCATACATACCCATATCTATCATCTAAAGCGTATAAAAAAATACTTTTTTTTCTTTTTAATTTTAGTATGCAAAAAAAAAAAACAATTATTGTTTCGGATTCGTAAGAAAAAGTTTAAAATAAATGATAATTAGTTGAATTTATAATAATTACATCTTTTGTTACTGTTAATGACCTCCGGAAGTTGTTTTATATTTAGGTATAAAGAAATTAGGTGCTTTTAATGACCCAAAATTAAATTTAACTGCAGTCTGACGTTATTATGATGTAATGATAAATTTAAAGTTACTCATACGACTACTGATTTATTTGCCTAGACTGAAAAAAATGACAAATAAAACTCACTATTAATTATTAACAATTAATTTTAAAATAAATAATTAAATTTTGCCATTTCTGCTCAATTACTCAGTCGTAAAAAAATTCATTCAAAAGTTAGTCAATTTTTAAATTTAACAAATTAATTTTTTTACACTCATACAATTAATAATAATCAATTTGGAACTCGATGGTAAAAATTGTAACTGTTTTTTTTTTAAATTTATCTTAATTTAGTTCATGTCACACATGACATGTGCGACAGTCTACTCTAGACTCTAGTGTAGACTAATAGCACACATTCACGTGTGTATAGATCAGCGCACAACACACAAGACTACTCTACCACCAACTAGATAATATTACAGCAAAGGTTAACGTTTCTACACTGCCCCACTTTCTCGCATGCCTGACCTCTTCGTCCCGTTGTTGTTGTTGTGATAATGTTTAATTCGAAAATATTTATAATATAAATAATGAACGTACGTGAAAATTGCTCCGCAACAATAGAAATACTTTTACTACACCACCATAAATATATCTGATGGTAAATTAATTTACCAAGAAAAAAAATTTCTCTTCTTCTCTTCATACATGTAATTAATACGTGCATCTATTTTAAAAAATTAATTATTTGCTAACAATTTTAATTAAATATCTGTGTGATTCAATCTTTTAATTGATTAGTCAAAGTAATCAAATAATAAAGATTTAAAGATATAAATAGTATAAACTTTCTCTTCAGTATGCATACTACGACCCCGATGGTGCCCCGTATATATGTGTATGTATAGATATACATACTAATATTATTATTGTTGTTATTGTGGGATTGTGGAGTACATAAAGATATACAATATAACCTTATCGCCATTTGTCCCCCATGGATGCGTGACTACAAACAAGGAAGTGGATTCGCGAAGGATAATATACGCCGATGGACCCAGCTAGATAATGACCAGCAAACTCAACAGATTCGTGACTCTTGAGACTCTCTACTCGATATCATGTCCTCGAGGAAGAAATTTGAAGCTCACGAGTATTCACTTTATAATAACAAAATTAAAACAACAATATCAACAACGACAAAGAGACTGTAACAAAAACATATTAACTGTCAAGTTTGATCGCCATTGGCTGACCTCGAGAGAGAAAGTTTTATAGTAATCCATAATAAACAATATATCATTATACATTTCTATACATATCGAGCAAGTTTGAAGTAAGAGAGTAATAGAAAGAGTTATTTGTTGAATTTTTATTTTTAAATTAACAAATCATCATTTTCATTGGGTTACTTTAAAAGTAATAGCTCAATTGTCTAGTGAGTAAAGGGTAAAAAATAAATAATAAAACGGAAAAGATCATAGCTACATTTAGCAGATAAAATTACTGCGATAAAATAGGATAGAATACTGTCATCTGAACTGAATGAAACATGACATCAGCTGACTTACTGAGTACCATACTGATCGCTGGCTTTTTTCCTCTCGTCTCTCCTCAATATATCTCTGGTTTACTCTGCCCTACTCTACTCTTCTATACTCTTCTACATATATATTATATATATATGTAGAAGTGTATATACTTCACTCCCTTTACTTGGCTCAATAACAAGCGCATCATGCCGACCTCCACTCTCTTTATATTATGCCTGCACGAGAAAACGAACACACCCGTTGATTGTGACAGACGCCTGGCTGACTATCATTGCGGTTTTACCTAACACACTCCCACATCCATGCAAACTGACATATGTCATTTTTTGATGCTGTATAATTAATCATCTGAAACTTTTAACACAGACTTTAATGATCTGTTAACTATTTTCTTAGTAGTTATAAATAAAATATTTTTAAAAACACGTATTGTATTTCGTCCTATAAATACTCTAAGATATTTTATTGTTTATGGTAATTAACTAAAAAAAAGTTTTAATATATGTAAAAATATTTTATATGGAGAATTTTAAAAATCAATTTATAGAGTAGACTAAACTATGACATGCTTGAAGTCTTTTTTTTATTTTTATTTATTACGTCACTGCTATGCGAAACTACTTAAACACACATTTAACTCTTTTTAAACTCGCTGCTTGTGTTCTTTCATTCATTTTATTTTATTTTATTCGATTTGGTCTCTGGAGGCAGACGTCTGGACCCAGTAAACCGTGTATAAACGAATATGTAAGGATGAGTTTAATCGATAAGACCAAAGACGACGATCGGGACTTCTGAAGCCGAAGCTTTGGACACGAGGTAAATGGCCCCATTTATTGAGGAATTTTTTACCGAATATTGATGTAATGATAAAATATTGTCAATTATTATTATTTTTTTTACCGGTAATTTTAATAAATCCATTTTAAAATATATATATATTTTTTTTATAAAAAAAGTAATTATAAATTTGAATAATTAAATTAATCTACGCATTTTTAAGATTTTAATATCTTTAATGATTCACTCTCTGAAAACGGTTGAACAAAAGATATTACGTATTTATATTATATATATATTTATATATATATATGGTTATTAAGAAATAATTGTCATGCATTAGGTAATTTGTGAGGTAGTAAATACATAACTACTAGCCATAAATGCTTTTAATTTATAAATCAGAAGATTATTGAAAAAAAAAAAGACTTTTACTGCAAAATATTTTTCAATGCATCAATAATTACTAAATTAACTTTAGTTACTGTAGTTATTTATTCCGAGATTTTTATGGCTGCTATAAAACTATATCGAGTCAAAGTATAATGAAAAATTATTTATTTATACCTTTTAAAATTTTAATTGTAAACGAGAGCATTAAAAAAAGATATATGGTCTGAAATATATTAATAGTTAAATAGACTTGGCGTAAAAAATAATGATAGAAAATGTTAAGTCATTAATTTGTACTTTTACGAGCGATTCATTTAAACTATTCCTTATTTTTCTTGTTTTATTTTATCTTGTTATTTATTTTTCTTATAAGTTTAAATGGAAATATGTGTGTGGTAATGATGTAGGAGTAAAAGATCAACGTGAGATCATCGATTTCATAGTCACGAGTAAAGCGGCGTGCCGTGACACAAATGCACGTTCAATTTTTCTAACCAATACTATTTTTCATAGTATGTTATATTATATTATTATATTTGTATTTTTATTACTATTAAATGTGAAAAAAAGGGTAAAAAGTTTATGCGTAGAAAGAAAATAAAAAACTGATGGTAAGATAAAGTCAATCGGTACAAATTGCGGTTATATATCATCATCATAAATATATGTTATAAATAAAATAATAAAAAAATTTAAGAAAAAATGATGAAAGATAATACTTGACTGAATAACTTGAGTTCTTGTTGCTACGCAAAGCAATTTTATATTTATATTTTTCTTTGAGAAGCAGGAAACGTTTCGAATTCTTCATTTACTTTGTGATGTTTTTAAAACTACTGTACCAAACGTTACTGTTGTCATATGACATAAACGAATTTTCAAATAAAAATTGCAAATAGTGAGGGAATTAATAATAATAATAATAATGACAACAGCAACTGGATTGAGAGAGAAGAAATATCTGAGTATTCAAAAATGGATAATATGATATGTCTGCGGGGTTTTATGTCTGGATTTATTTTTACGTTAGTCAAGTATTTTTTATTAGACTTTAAATAGACTTTTAGAGAACGGGAATTTAAATTTAAGTTTAAAATTTAAAACACATCTATTAGAGTAAAAAATAGTCAATTAAAAAGACTATTAAGAAACCAAATTCAGCTAGAAAATTTAATAATTTATTATCTGTTTCTTATGATCGTTAAAAAAATCACAGCGCCATGTTTTAATAATAAAAATATTAAATATATAATCTGAAAAAAAATAATTTATTTTTACACATAAAAATAAATCAATTTTTAAGTTAATAAAATCTAAAATTAATATAGTTTTTTTCTCCCATAAATCATTAAAATATTTTTCAAAGTATTTTTTTTACGCCATCTAAAAATATATAAACATAAGTACGCATGTACATTTAAAAATAAAAATGAATTTTGAAAGTCATTGTAAAGTGAAAGAATCCACTGGCAGGAAAATATATATTTAAGTTTTGTCACCCTTGTAAAACAACTGGAAAAACCGACAGCTGTAATTAAAATCGATGGTGGTGACAAATGAACAGTAAAAGAAAAATAAAATAAAAATACAGCTGAAGAAAAAGTATAAGGTACAAGAAGAAAATAAAACTACACATATACACGTGGGTGATGCGAGAAAGATTAATCGAATAAACATATGTATAAGGATTTAGTGCACGTTTGAGAGTTGTGTGTACGTCGTAAAAATTGCGTCACGTTTTAGTTCTTATACAATAAGGGAGATATTTTATACAGTAAATATCTCGGAGGTTAATTGGGCTCATGAGAGAAAAAGATAGATCGTATTGCTGCAGTCGTGAACACACCTGAGTGAAATTATTTTGATTTACTGATATTGGAGGATATAGTTATGTAGGAAGAAGAGATGTGCTCGTTTGGTCGCGAACAAACTCGAATTACTAAAATTGATTCTCCCTTAAGCATCAATTTATTTATCACTACTTGACCTGATATCAATAAATATTAAATATCTCACATTTATATTTTATTTAATTTAATATTTATTATTTATTAGATGAAAGGATATGGATTTTTATTTTAATAATGTTCATTAATTTATTACCTTCATATGAGTAATGCATCTATTGTATAGAGATTCAAAAAGACTTATTGTCATTAATGTTACTATGTTTATTATTATTGTAATAATATTGTAAGATACCGAAAAAAGTTAGAAAATTTAAACGTGCGCAAGTCACTTGTTCAAAAAATAAAAATAATAATATATAAGTTTAATAACAAGAAAAAACTTCCGATGATCAATATATGGCGCTTCCGTATGTGAGAAATAATTGTCAACTAAAGTTATTGAATTGGCTTGTTATTAGTGTATAAAAAGTATTAAGACATATATTTATTATGGATATTTTGAATGTGATTCAAAACCACAGTCTCACGATAGGGTAATGAGTGTAAGCCGCAAAAATTCGAATAAGTGGGAAAACAAACCTCAAGGTAATACTTTGATGTTGAATAATTTTTAACAAGACGATAAAAATCGTGGGAAATTGTGATACATTTGTAAATATGTTTGTTGAACGTCGATTCGGTAGATCAAAAATGCTTTTAAGATATTTAGCATTTTTATTTTAATTATAACAGGTTGTTAGATTACGCACTATTTATATCAAAAGTAATATATGTATCATATATATAATTTCCGAATAAAAATCCGGTTTATATATTTGATACTGCAGCGATTAATTCTTAATTTATTACTGAATTGTAGAGTGGTAATAAAATTTTTATTACTTTTTAATTTATACAAATTATTTTTTTTGTACTCGAGTTGAAATATTTTTTTTTTTATGACAAACTATTTTTTATTTTAATTAAAAAAATATTTAAAAATGTCTGTAAGACTTTTCAACTTGAAAGTTTTTGTTAAATAAAAAATGTAACGTGTCTATTTTCATAAACTTTAGAGAGAAATGCTTAAGTAACGATTACTTTATTTTCACCCAGTGACTCAAGATTCGTATTTATAAATCCGTTAGTGTGTCTGAGAATTCTGCAAAGCTCATGTGCGAATTTTATCCTATACTCTATTAGTTCTTGTGATCTTGACGGAAGCGGATCTAATACATTGTAAATTATTTTCTTAACAAATTGTTAAGTAAAATTTAGTTTTAAAAAAATAAACTAAAAGGAGGTTGAATATTTTTTTAAGATAATAATTTATTCAAATACTAATTTATAGAAGTAAGTATTAGAGCTTCAATAAAGTAGTGGAAAGATGCAGTATAAGTTAAAAAAAAAAAAGAAAAAAGAATAAAAAATACACAAGAGGAATTTCAAAAGGGGGAAAGTCAGATCGAATAAAGTTGGGTGAACATTCGGGCAGGTCCAAAGAATTCCTAACAGGTTTACACTTTAAACCACAATTGCTGGTTTCTCAGGTGCCTCGCCCTCTCGACAGGTCCCATTCATTTCATTCCCTATGGTACCATAATATTATAAGTAATACACACACATATATATGTATATGTATATTTAAATATAAATGCATACACTTGCGTGAACTTGTATCCCTATTTATGTGTTAGATAGAACCAGCCGCATATATATATACAATATCTATGAAGAAAAGAACAGGGAAAAATACTCTCCCATAAATGTAAGCGGTTTATCCGATGATATCTCAGTTCAAACGTCAATTTTAATACTCAGGAATACATCTAATCACAAACTATAAAAACCTTCGTCGATGGAAAATAAAAATCATTTTTTCCCACGATTAAATACATTAGCCATAAAATTTTTTTTTTCCAAAGAATATTTCGAAACTACTGGTAGATTTTTTTTACTTTCATCATTCGTTATGCTGGTACTATAAATTTTTTTTATTTATCGATTCTCTTATATACTTATTATGTACGTACATTATTTTTCAAGAGCAGTTGGATTTATGGTGGTACATGCGTAGTCACACTAAACATACAAGTAATTAAATTAACCATAAGATGCATCGTCACTAAATTTTATTTAATTTAATATTTTTTAATTTATTAATAATTTAAACTTAACGATTCATTTTTACGTTATTGAAGATAATTATATTTAATTAGTAAGTTAAATAATTATTTAAGAATGTATTTTATTATTAATATAAATTTTTTGTAAAATGAAATTTGTTATTAAAAATTATTTGATGTCACCGAACGTGACAAGTCTATCAGAATAATTATTAAAAAAATATTTAATTTATAAATTATTATAGTTGACACAGTAAAGTAAATATATACACATGCGTAGATCAAAAATTAATGTCGTTTTATTATTTATTATTATCAGTTTGTGGACAGTGACAGTAGCAGTGATATTTGACCTGCAAACAAATTATAAGATAATACCAATCACAAATCCAATCTTTTGAAAAATACATATATATGTACAAATAAATCTCAACTTATAGGACATAAATTTAAAAATGAATAAGTAATATAAATAAATATGTATATTATTTAAAAAAAAAAAAAAAGTTATTTTTAGCGAACAGAACTAAAAACTCACAAGAGAAATATATGTATATATGTATATATATTGACGTAAGTATAGTGTTAATTATCTGTCTTGGTATATTTATCTGCATATTTATCGTGTATCGAGGGTTCAAAACCGGTAACGTCTTGGCTCTCCTCAAACTTTACCAATTTTGTAACGGCATATAGTGAATACTTGACCATTATAATACTCAGAATTAAAAATAACCGTAAGAAAAAATTAAATAATAAATATTTAGTAATGAATTTAATGAAGCGAATGAATGAAATTGAATATATTATTTTATTTATACTTTTTATAAATACAGCCTAAAATTTTTATTTTGAATAATTTCTCCACTAAAAAAAAAAAAAAAACATTTTATACTTTCCAAAGGTCAAGAGTTTATTTTCAAACACTTAATTAAATAATTAATTTTTCAATTATTAAATTATAATTATACACTTTGCTTTCTCCAATTATTCTCATTTGCTTTTAAAATGTAAAATAACTATTTTTTTTTATTTTATAAAATAAAAAAAAGCCAATAAATTTTGTAATTATCTAGTTCCAAGAATTAACAATTACCGTTACAACATCTCAACTATTTGTATAATTTAAAAACTTGTCCCTACAACCCTGAACACCTTGAAAAAAAATTTACAATGATCATAATAATAGCAATAGTAATAAAAGGTACTAAATAAATATAAATGTTGAATTACATTTGTAATAAAATTGTAAATATCCTTTTTTTACTTAAAAGGGGTCTGCAATTTTTCTCTATCACACTCAAGTCGACCATCGATACTATCCTTGTTGCATTTACGCAGTAAATGGTACCTTTGTCCACGTTTTTCTTTTAAACAAATTTAAATTTTTGAAAAATGAAAACGTACACTGCTAGATTATAGAGTAATATATCGAGCCGCGTTCTTAAATTTTGTTTAAAAGAAAAGCTTGGACAATAATTACTATAGACCCTCCGTAAAAAAAATTGACACATTTTAAACACGTGGTATTGAAGTGGAAAACACATTTTTCAAAACAGATCCCTGAGAATTGCAGTGTTTTCTCATGGTGATTAGGAAATAGAATAAAAGTTCTTGAGAGTTTGAGTAGTATAGAGAATATTTATTGTTAAATATATGTAGGTATTTTAGTATACATATGTATATAGTTCTATACAACGCCCTTCAGAAATAACAAACTTGACACGCGTGAAGCACATGGTCTTTTTACATGAGTGACTAATTTTTAAAAAGAATTTTACTAATCATATCCGTCTCGTTAAAAATTAATAACGATTAAAGTGAATAAATAATTATTTGAACAATAATAATAATGAACAGCGTGAAAAAAATAAATTTTTCTTTAAAATTTGAAAAAATATTTTCAATACCCCACGTGATTTTTCCAATGATCCGTTGGCATGTGGACCAAACGAAGGGAAAAAAGGGCCTGAGGTATAAAACATTCAAAAGAATAAAATATATAATAAGAAATACAACACTGTTGTGTGTTTAGTTTTTAAAGACTTCTGCCATTGGCTGTTCCCTTCTGGTTTTAGCACCCACGCATTTCCCCCTCGAGGATTGCCTGAAGATGGTACCAAGATAGAATTTTAAGGCGCGTTCATGGTCTCTCTTTCGTTTATACAGCCTTATTTAACTCAACTCTGCGGGAGCAAACACTATCATTTTTAAAGTAAAACTATCCCTTTTAACAACAATGAAATACTAAAAATATATTATATTTACTCCGAAATCTTTTAAATATCGTCAGAAAACGCTTGTTAATTAAAGTATAACAAAAAAAAAATTAATTAGTATAAGATAAATAATTGAATCTGTAAATTGATATATTTAATCCTAAAAAAATAAACGATAATAAAAAATGAACCGTGAATGGAACGAGGAAGTGAATCTCAACGAAAACGTCTTCGGGGTTCTTGGAAGATATAGAGAAGCAAGGGAATAATTGCGGTTTCAAAGTAAAGGTTGTGCATCGAGCATCAGGCAACAAGGCAAAATAAAAAGACGTAAATAAAGAAAATAAAAAAACAATTTAAGAGAAAAAGGGAGAGCGAGAGAGAACGATAGTCAGTAAGTAAGTAAGACGCGAAAGATGCGAGTATTGGTTAATGTAATGTAATGTAAAAAACAGAATAAAAGAACTTATCCCTTCTATGTACATGAACTTTTATACACACAACTATACAGTATTCCTGTGTACATACATCTATGTACACATGTGTGTATATGTATATATAAATGTATAAAATAAAAGGGCGCGAGGGAATCAAGTAAGAGAGAATGGAAGAGAGCCACGGATGGGAGTTTACTCTTTACTCGTATTGTGTATGGTATAGAAGATAGTCGGCAAAGTTTGCTGTCGCGGGTCAGCACGGTCATCGGCCTCCAAGGGCCCTCTTCTGCTTCTTCTCCTTCTTATTCTTATTCTTCTTCAACGTCTTCTTCTTTTCCACCGTATCGTCTTCACAAGCCAGCTTTTTTCTCTTTGTTTTATTTTATTATTTTTTTTTTTTATTCATTTTAACTTCGAGGGCCATGATGCCATTTACCAACCGCGACTCGTTTCACTCGTTTGCGCCACTCACACACACGCCAACCGGCTCAAATTTCCCAGCGATATTCATCATCACTGACTTTTACTTTTTACCGGAAAAAAACAATGTATATTTTGTTTTCATGTGTATTAATATATTATATTAAATATATATTTATATGTACATGTAGAAAAATACTTTTAAATTAATTATTTTAATTAATTTTGTATACTGTATTTTATTTTCGTTGAATTTTTAATCAAGAATATTTTAATTTCATATATATATATATATATATATATATATATATATATATATATATATATATATATATATATATATATACAATACATATATATTACTTGTGTGTAGAGAGACTTTTATATATTAGGTCTGTAGTATAGTAAATGTGAAACGTTTTTTTTATTTTTATTTTTTTCTCAATCAACCGCCTCAGGCAGTATGCTCGAGCATTTCCTTATTTAGAAATGTGCTGGAGAAACGTCTACGAGTCTGATGCCGGCACCGCGAATAAAACGCACCTTAACCAATGGACAACGGCACTCAACACTCGACTATACTGCTCGCAATACAACCGATCGACCATTGATCGCCTATATGGCTGGAGATAGACAACAAAGTCAACAACATAATCACTCGCTAAACCGTTTTATGTATGTATGTACTTATATAAAATTAATTTCATCCACTAGATAAATAATATAAATATATATAAGTACAACTAAAAAGGAGTTAAATAGTCATAGTACAATATGAATGGATGTAATTACAGTGGCATTAAATTGTAGAGCTGAGAAATAATTATGAAACATTACATTAAAACATTCCTGAGTAAAAATTTTTTTTTCTCAACTTGCTAATCATGGTGTAAAAGAAAAATGTTAAATATTTTTTAAACAGGTAAAAATAAGCGGAAATTTACGAAATTTATTGGGGATCTTTTTTTTCAGGTGAGAAAAATGTGTGTCAATTTTCTGAGGAATGTGGCGTAAGAGAAACGGAGACCCAGTAGGTGCGACACCAACTTATTAACGAGGACTTTAAGAGAGTTTCTGTAGTCTTGACGGTACATTAACTTACACTTTAAAATTTACAACACGATTTCAATGGTTTTTCTAGTGTTTAAGGACGTTTATGTATGTGTATATAGAATATATATATATATATATATTCTATATATGTGTACATAGAGTAGAGTAGGTATTCCTTGAAAGAAAGTATGCTGGTGTAATTGCTGTGAGAGGGCACTTAGTTTACTACTTTAAAAGAAACTTAAACTTCTCTTTCCTATTTTATGTGTACGCTAAGAGTTGAGAGAATTTTTCCGGGTGGGTCAAGAGATACGAGAAAATAATTGACCATCTTTTATAAATGTTTACTTTGTATAAGAGAAAGTTTTTCAAGTATTAAATACGCAATGCAAAATAATAAATTAACTGAAGAAAAAATACATTACAAGTTTACGCTAAAAAAATTCAATTTACGACTGATTAAATTCTTTAATTCATTTTAATTTTCACTGAATTTATTTCTTACTTTGTAAGAGTTGTAGAAGCAAAAATATGTGTAAAAAAAATAAAAATATTTATAACAGTAAAAAATGACCGAAGCCTAATGTGATTTTAATTTTCGTCATCATTTTCATCGGATAACCTTCTTTGTATGTACACTGATTACATGTATTATTACACACGATTAGTCTTGCCCGAGTATAATCAGTGGTCAAAATATTATGTGTGCAATAAACATAATAATAATATTATAAAGAGAGTAAGAGGCAAAGGCAAAGGGAAAAAAAATTGGTTAAGCAGTTATGACAAGTAAAATCGATTCCCAGCAAGATGAAACGAGACCGTGCGAGTGCAAGATGAAGAAGATGATATTAAAGTTGTTATTTTGCATCATGCAACCAAGTGTGTTTGGTATTTGTGCCTCGGGCACGCCACCAACCGAGTGGGAAACGTTATCAGCATCGTTGAAGCACTCAATAATAGTTACGGTTCGTCGATCCACAACCGTCCACGATAGATATATTTAAAATGATATATAAAAACATATGAGTAAATAACTGCAACATAATTATCTTGGAAAAAAAAATGTCAATTTATATTTTATCACTGACAGTCAGTAATAAAAATTATTTGACTATCATACATAATATAAAGAGACTCTAAAATTTGTCGCGCTTAGAATGAGAAACTAATTTATTCGGTCTCGTTAATATTAATTTCAAGCCGCAGAGGTTCAAGGAGCTGGCAAGTGTACGTGATCAGACTTTAACTAAGAGTACAATCTCTTGATTACGTTTGTATGCACCTACACATTGTATATAAATATGTACATATATATACACTTTCTTTCCTGTACATTGAAGATACATATATCTATATATCTATATATATGGCTGGTTAACTCCCGGTGCTCATGTTTGTCTCTTTACACTTATAGCTACCGTTCTCTTTGAATCTTCCGTTCTCGAGGTTCACAACAAAATGTATTAAAAATTCATTGGCCCGAAACAAAAAAATTATTCACATAATTATACTTATTTACTTTTTAATTTTCGTATCCATATATAATCAATTGAATACGGAGCGGATGACTGGGTATTTATTTAATCCTCTTGGAGTAAAATTCACTCCAAGGGAGGGTTTGTTTTAATATTTGAACTCTGGTTCGGAGTAAAATTTTTTCTAAAGGGAGTTTATTTTTTCATTAAAACTCCGAATCCGGATTTAAATAAAATCCGTAATCAATCGAATCCATTCCCATTTTTTAAGGGATTTTTTTTATTTATTTATTAATATTATAAGTAAATAAATAAATTTACATATTCATAACAAGAAAGTCAATGGTATTTAACGCCCACCGAATATCCATTCATATATATTTTCAACAATGTTAATGTGACAACAAATGCGCCAAGAGTGCATATAAAATACACATATACATAGTTTCTCTTCACCTTTCTCATATGTATGAAAGACACCACGAGAAAAAAAAATTAAATTAAATAACAAAAAAATAAATAAATACATAAAAATAAATATTTTAAGAAAGAAAGCTCATAAGTGAAGAAAATAAATATAAAATACAAAAAGAAACAGGCTTACAACTTTTTAGGGCAAACTACTGTACCGCTGCCAGTTCGTGATAAAATTCGCAAAAGTTACCGGTACCAAATTATCTGATTTTTTTTTTATCTTTCCATCCATCCTTTAATTCACTGCACATTGAGCATTTATTTTCTCATTGGTAGTAATAATAAGTATAAGAATACCATCAATATTTATAGCGAAAAAAAAAATCCAAGTAAAATAGTTATAAAATAAAATGAAGTAATAAACATGCTGAGATATGCTTGAGTAAAAAAGACATATCTTGAAAGTCATGATCATATGATGTTGCGAGGAGCACACGAGTTGATTTTGCCTGTCCAGGGGACATCATATATAACATATGTATAATGTTAGAGTATATATGAGGGACGTACAAATACACTTGCGTGTACGCGTGGCAAATATAATAGTTGGGTGTGTGCCTTGGTTACACGACGATGGTGGGAGCGCTGGTACTTACATTACTGCGCGGCATACACTCTTTCTATACATAACAACATACTCGCCAGTGGCTCAACCTCAACCGGCCTCGGTTTATTCTACACTACCATACACTAGCAATACAAGTAAAGGGAGCCACACCGCGCCGTTCACGAGCAACAAGGAATGCGGCCGCGTTGGCAGGGCCAACCTCTGTTAAGTTATACAGCTACAGCTATATAGATACACTACTAGTATATTACATACATATAAATATATATGTATGTTGAATGTGTTTGTGAGAGGAAAGAGACCGACCAAGTCTCCTCCTCTCCGCAGGGGAGAAAAAAAACGACGCGATGGTCTGGACGGTGAGTGAAGGGACCACGTGAGAGGGGTAGGCACTGACTTCTGGACTCATGACATCCAAGGGTACATATGTAGTACAGATACTTTTGTAATCAAATTTTTGAGTCATTTTTCATTGGATGGTTAATAAGGAGTAAATTTTAAAATTATTTACACTGGTACCATTTACGAGCAATTAAGAGACGGTACTCACTTATAAGTATACTAAACTCACATGTAAGTAATACTACAGTATTCCAGTGGAAGTACAATGCTATGACCACCACGCGTGTGGACTGATAGACAAATTACTCAGTCGGGACTTTGATAGGGACCAAAAGTACACTTGACATTCGCCAAATTCATCGCGAGCGCTTAGTCTTCTTTTTTAAATGATTAATTTGATCCACATGCATACATACATACATCGATATACATATGCATGTATGTATGCATGTAAAATCGTCTCAATGAGAGTTAACGAGAGATCCTTGATAAAATTTTCAACATAATTAATATCGTACACAGTCATAATCATTCGTTTAACTGTGAGTGAAAAATTCTACAAATAAGTTCTTTAAATATTTTATAATTTTTGTGAGTGATTATAAAAATATTTATGACAAAGTGTCACAAAATTGATTTATTGAATTTTTATTTTAAGAGAAGACATATCGAGATAAAAAAATACCATTGCTGAGAGATTTTTCTTGAGACAAGAATATATACCATCGATAATCATCAAGAATGTATTTTGTCTCAAGAATTTATAAACTTGATACAAATAATATTTGTTTAATTCAAGTTAATTTACTAAAACTTAATCATTTTCTTCTCTCAAAAATTCCTACTTGTGGGAAATTTATAATTAATTTAAAAAATTATTGAATCAAGAAAATCTATTCTGAGTAATAGTAATTTTTTATCTGTGTAAAAAATTATATAATATGCCGATAAATTGTATCAAAGCGAAAATAAATTTCTAAGGTGTATCATTAAGAGAGAGCCTATCAATTTAGGGCGTTACACGGACCTCCAAGCACATCATGATAAAATGCATCACAGTATAATATTTGGGAACGATGCCAGAGAAATACAGTTTAATATTCCGTGAAGGCAAGTGGCATTTTTCGCGCTATATAACTGCCACTTGGCGTAAACACCAGAACCAACCATGATGAGATATTTCCGGGCACTAATTTTTATTTTTTCATCAACTCCCTGCTCTCTCTTTTCTACAATATACATATGTACGTCAAAACTATAAAACTATTCGGCTCATCTTCCTACACATCACTGGCCCTAGTTTATAATCTAAACCGTAAATAGACCGTATTTAATTCTATTACTATTATTGACAATAATTAGTGTTGAAAATTTATAAAATGTCTATCCAAGTCAAAAAAAACAAATTCGGATTTAAGTCACAAAGTTCTCAATGAGGTTTTCGAGGATCAATTTAAAATTTGAAGATAGACAACAGTATAGAATGTACCTGAAAATCGAAACGTTTTTCCCGGAACGAAAATAAAAGAACAAAATGAAAAGAAAAAAATCTACTGGATCTCGGTTTCTGAAAAGTTTCGCACGTCAGCCGAAAACTGCAGGCTACTTCTAACTACCCCTTAGGTTATCTTTGAAGTCAAATTACATAAATTTTTTTCATTTTGATTACGTGAACAAAGTTTCGATCTTCAGGGACATAGTATAGAAAGTTACTCTAGTTTAGTCCTCAAAGTAGTAGTTGTGGCCAATTTTACCACTTTGGAGACTAAAGTAGAATAACGCAATCTGGATTAGAGCCTCAAAATACTCAAAACATATAAAGGAATAATTTCATCCGCGTTTGGACCTCAAGTCTCATTCGACGTATTCTCCCCTCCCTTTTTCTATCTATAATTTTTCAAAGTCCGAACTATAATTTTTCATTCGTTGAGGATTTTTAAGTCTTAGTTTTTAATTTAAAATCGATAAATTATTCGAATTTAGACCTCATAATTCTCATTAAAGATTTTTACTACTAAAGTAGAGTTACTTTTTGGGCGGCAAATAAAACATCAAAGGAATTGAGGCTTTTGAGAACTAAACTATAATTTTTTTTCGACTCTGATATAATGTTCTTAAATCTAAAACGTGAGAATAAAAGCCAAAACAATAACAGTGTGTGATATTTGTAAGTAAGAAAATACAGATTAGTTTGAACTTATTTAACCTTTTTCATTGTAGATAAAGTTAAATTGAGTGATAAAAAAAATCAATCAAGTCTTAACATTGTTAATAACTATAAAATAAAATAAATTAAATTTTATTATTTTTAAAATTAAATCCTTCATCTGTTAAATCTGTTAAATATTTTTTAAAGAGACAACTTATGTTGAAAATAATATTTTATATTTTTATGCTAATATTTATTCTTGTGAACAAAGTGATTAAATTTAAAAAATTAATTAAAGATGATATCATACTTTTTTTTTTTTTTTTTTTTTTTTCTAAATGAATATTTGTTATTTTAATTGAAAGTGACTCTATTAAAGACAATACATTGTATATAGTAATCTGTTTTACTAATAATTGTTTACGTTTTATATATATTATACAATACTCAGTCATGATTTTATGAAAGAACATTCACGTGTAATTAATTCTTATTTAATACTAAAAAGGTAAAAAAAATATTTAAAAAAAACTTTGTGTAAAAAACGCTCAAGTTTAAAAAAAAAGATTAAGCAAAGCCAGGTAGCACCTGTGACGTTTCCTCACAAGGTGTATATTTACTGAGTACACAGACATTTCTAACACAAACGAGCCATGTCGTCCATATATTCTCCAGCCTACATTATCTATCATACTTTAAATTCAAATAAACTTTAATTACCAAACCGAATTAATAATTTAAAAATCTCTATCGTTATATATTATATATTATTAATAAAGTAAATAACTTTTGAATAAAATGATAAATTTAAATCCATGCTAATAATTTTGAGTGCACGTGACTCGAGGCCAAGGTTTACTGCTGGGCTTCGACACTTTTTTACAACTTTTTATTTTTTTATTTTATTTTATTTCAACCGACGTTGCGGACGACCTTGTAAGCAGATTCTCTACTCTCTCTTTTTGATGGAATTCTCATCTTGCTCAGATATTTTCACACCCAAATAAACGCCATTGATATAAATATAAATATAATTGTAAATACTAAATAAAAACCACGTGACTTTAAATGATAATAACCGAGTCTTGATGACGACGACGACGACAATATAATAGCACGTTAACGATAGTTACTCAATGACTCAGAACAAAACCATGTCTTTCTTTTAAATCTTTTTTTTCTTAAATTACTTTAAAATGCAGTACATTGTGTTGTAAAAAAATAAATTTAAAATGACTCATTGTCAATAAGAGTAATTACTCTGACCGTTGACCTTGAATTAACATAAAATAAAATAAAAAACGTAAAGAAATGTCTAGGACACGAGCACGTGAGTTACACTTACTCCAAAATCACAAGTCAACTGATAATTTTAAAAAAAAATAAAAAACTTAATGTACACTTAAAAAATATCGACTCACTTACTAATTCCTCGAACATGTCATGTCACATTGACTATTATCATAAATAAAAGTAATAAATTAACAAGTATGTAACTCACCTTCATCTAGAAGCCGTTCGACATGTATAAAGACATTTGGAAATGCCGCAAGTTGTTTTCTGTCTTTCAACAATTGTGACAGATAGTCCGCAATACTCTGAGTGGTTGGATTGGTAGTATCACACATATTTGCTGTTTATGTTAACGTCAAAATCACGATTTATTTTAAATTTCTCTACAGAGAAATTAAACCAAGAAATAAATTATATTGCTTTAAATTTAAAATCCACCGTGTATTGTCACTTGTGTATATGTATATATATATCTATATATATATGTATATGTATGTATTTAATACTAGCCGACGATTACGTATATAGTCTCTTGGATATGTAGTCGTTGGTGCGCAAATAACACGTCCGGCGCGCGTGTGGTCTATCCTCGTTTGATACGTAAACTTTATCTTTATCTATCTCTCTTTCTTTCAGTTGGCTCGTTTTTTTATAACTTATTCTCTCTTGTATTTTTTCTTCGCGATTCGCGAGTAAAACGGACGGAATCGTTGTGTCAGAGACAAGAGACCGAGGGCACAAGTCCCTCGCTCGCGCCTCTTGTTGACGAAAAAAAAAAAACTCCAAATAATTTTTATTTTCACAATTATTTCTTCTTCCTCTTCTTCTTTAATTATTTTTGGCTAATAAACCGCCACGTTCTGCAACAGTGACACCGGGCCGTCTAGTTTATGATAAAACAATTGTTATAACAAACAGTATTACAAACCAATCACGTTTTAAATACTATTTTATGTTTTATGAACAAGTAAATGTGTAATTAACAATAAAAAAAACAGAACACACACGCACTACCGGAGTATCGGGTCTCAACTGCACCGCTCCGCGTGTGCTCGATCGTGCCGACCTGTCGTCTTCGTTATTTCTCCGTGTCTCGAGACCCTCTTTTTCTCAGTATACAACACAAACTTATTTCTATACTCACTGGTTTACTCTTTAATCTTCCTCCTCCACTACCACTACCACGTCGTCGTCGTCGGCGTAGCGAAGCTCGTACCCGTTTAAACTTTTCTAACTATACCCACCTCCACTTACTTACGACACACTGCTGCCGCCGTACCAGCGATTGCAATTTTGTGACGTCGCGCCTTACTGTTGCGCACGCGCGACATTCAAATTGCACATGCGCGCCACCTAAATATGCGCGCGTGCGCTGTAGATCGTTTAAGGCGCATGCGCATGTAAATAGTGCGCAAGCGCGCGATATAAAATACATGAGATATGCAACATACTTGAGAGAAATCTGTCCACCATGTCTTCCCGCCCACTACCATATACGGCCTCCGCGTGGCTACGGACCGTGATATGTACAAACGGCGATGGTATAGACACAAATACAAATATACTTGCTGCTGTTAACGGCGAGAGTAAGACAGAGGTACATTGTATGGAAAAGAAAAAGAAGAATAAAGAAAAATAAATTTAAAAAACTGGTGAGTTTGAGAGTGTAAAACTAAACGGATTTCATATGTGTGCTGTGAACTGGGATTCCTCTGCAACGATGCCCAACATAATGAGAAGACTTGTATATATAATCTGCACCAGAAGAACTGAATAACTCTTAAAGCGACCTTCAAGTACTCTTTTAACTGTACAGCTAAATTATTTAATTACTTTACAGCCTGAAGGAACAGCCGTCTATTAATATTTATTTATAATTTTATTTTATATAATCCAGAACGTGTAATTGTTATTTCAGACGTTTAATGTTAATAGACAATTATAAACCTCTTATCATGTTGTAAAAAGTATTTGTTTATAAATTCGGGAAAAACTGGTTTGATAAGATAATAAATATTTGCACAATTGACAAAATAAATTTAAAAATTTAAACTTTCAGATTGTCGGTATGCTTTTTAAAATCAGATAAATTTTTAGTCGATTAATATGCCAGCGATAAAAACCGATGGAAACTGGAAGTGAGATAGATGGTCCAAATACATAAATATCAAATGACCGTTCATATAACATATTACATATAGATTGGTTGCATATAGTACAACAGAATTTTAAAAGCGACGTATATATCTCACGGTCGGTGAGGCGTGACGTGCCGGCACTACGCTTGTTAGAAAACGAACGCGAAACATCCACGTAGAAATATATGGATGATGATGACGATGATGATGATGATAATAATATAATATTGAGGATAGCGAAGGAAGCTCCCGCCTTTGGATGACCCAAATCTATACCGATAAATGATGTTTCGTTTCCTCCTACATAACATCTTGCAGACTCCACCTGTAGTAATATCACGTGTAGTGTTATAGGTATATGTAGGAGAAATACGAGGTGAACATCTCGTAAGATAACGCGAAAGTACTTTATTTCACAATTTCATACCACTAGTGCTATATGTACATAGATAATAAATGATGACAGTGATAGGATTGCACAAGCAAAATCTAGGGTAAATTGTACGTATAATTATAATTTTATATTTTGGATGAAAGTCGACATAGACAGAATTTTTTTAAAAATCTGTAAATAAATATCCGTGTAAATTTTCTCAAGCTGTTTTATGGTACCATAAAGGTGTTCGCATTTATCTGTAAGGTGATGTCATGACATCTACTACTTATAGTTTGTATATGTATGTATAATATGCCGTTAACTATTTTTGCAGTTAACTGTGGAATTTATTATTAATATTACATCAACGCACATTGCACTTTTAACCATAAGTACATTTCTTTCAGTGTAATAAATTATTATTGTGTTAAGACACAAAGTTAAAATAAAAATACCAAGATAGAGTTTAAGAATTCTTAAGATGACAATTATTATTATTGTAATTATGATAATGATGATGGCAATAGTAATGGTGATGAAGAAAAGGCAACAGGATGATTTGTCAGAACAGGTAGAACTCATTGAGACGACGCCCGTAAGTTTTTCTCGCTGAAGAATAAAAATCTAAATGCCAGAGTCCTTGATTATTCTTGAATATATTACTTAACGCACTGTTGTATAGTACCTCATCATAATCACAGTGTGATATGTTTCAACATGTATTATTCATTGAGTCAACCTACTCATAAATATATACCAATATATATTTATGTAGCATTTGTGTATACATATGGATATGAATGCATGCATGTATGGAAATACAACATACATTTAATAGAGAATTTTATTTAAACCCGTCGGAGGGTGCACAAATAAGTAGTAAGTACGGTCACCATCATGTACATATAGCTAACAAAACAGACACTGAGACAACGTCAAGTCGGTCAACAAGCGAAGGAATTTGCCATTTCTTCATGTAATGCACACTCGATTAAATTACACCGAGAATAAATTTACTTATACGTATATATGTATATGTATAAATAATAAATATGAGCTGAAAAATTACCATAAGAAATTACATACGGAGAAAAATGAAAAAATCTTAAGTAATTTTCCGGATTATGTCGCTGAATGCCGATCATCAGATCGCTCAACTAAAATCACCACTGAGCAATTGTACCCATATATTGCATTACAATAATAGTTTAAGATCTGGCTGACTAACTGACTAACTGACTAACTGTCTACCTATTCTAGTGAATGATTTAAATGATGTTTGATGTTTTAAAGAGGGAAAGGAAAATGAATTACTCGAGTTTCTAGATTCGGTGGCATATATAGATAGTGATAAATTGGAATTGATGCTGTGTATAAAACCAATACTAACGTACGCAGTCATTCTACATTAGCAATCTAGTCAGCATTTTACCTTTTACAGCTATTGAAAACTATATAATAAGAACTTGCGAGATATGCGTGGGCACTTGCCGTAGTCGCAGTTGCCGATGTAGTTACGTATCTATAGTTTTTTTTTTTATTTTTTATTTACAAATGAGTATTATCCTGAGAAATCTGTCTAAACTGTTAACTGTACTGCGCTGTTGAGCTCTGTTCCCTTCGAACTTTTTGAGAAATGACAATTTTCCGTTATAGTACATGTAGACACTTTACTAAGATTAGATTCATTAAGACGTGTTTTCTACATATTTATCTGCAGTTGTAAGTAGCAGTATGCAATGCTTATAAGCAAGTACCTTAAAGTAACATCCGGCCAATCCAGTTTTACTTAACATCTTGATGCTCATGATTCTTGTATCTCTGTATGGTATGACCTCAATGACTTTGCTCTTCATCGCGTTAATTTTATTATTAGGTATTACCGTTTACATATATATATATATATATAACTCATCAAACTCATCATTACATTATATTATTTTATTTTTTATTTCATCATTTCAACTAATCGACCGCAACTAATGTTTCATATTAAAATATATATATATAATAAATAATAAAGACAAATGATTAATGTATAAATGATTCATTTAGTCGATATATATTTATGAATGATTGCAAATGTATAAAATAATTAATAAGCTGAAGGAATAAAAAAAAATTGAGAATTTTAAATATAAAATTAAAATATTATCTTTTGATTAGCATTTAACGATGCAATTTGTATAAATGCACGTGTTTATGTCTCAGCACTTATATTATTTTATCAAGTATAAAAGATTACTCGTTCAGCCTTAAAAAGAAAAGTGATATTAAATATTTTCCACTAAACGACGAGTCATAAAATAATAATTATGCAACACTATCTTTAAAACATCATCATATCATTTTTACTTCTTAAATACATGAAATAATAATAATTATAATAAAATAAAGAGTAACAGTCACTTGCAAAAAAATATTATGAATAATGTTGAGATCACCGACCGCATTATCCTGCACACTACCGTCATCACCATCATACAATTTGTGCATTACCGTACGCTAAATTTATTATATTTAAAAAATAATTTTAAGCAATGACAATAATCATAAGCAGTTCTTTCATGTCCATAAAATTCAGAGTTGCTGATTATTTTTATTTCCACATTCCATACGCAGTAAAATACCAACGTCAAACTTTGCTCAATGCACACACATTCATACATATAAACATATATACATGCAAGAAATTCAAAACTTATTATATTGCCAAGAATATTCAATGAAGTATGACAATTAAACCGACCAAGTGACTATTGCCCTACATATAAAACTGATATATTGTCAAGTTGTTTTGTACTGTCATAAAATAAGCTCGATACCTTTCGCTAATTATGACCGGAAACAATTCAACTATCTTATATATAAGATCTATATACCTTGTACACATAAATAAATAAACACATAACTAAACATTTTTAAATAATAAATGTCGAAAATAGGCGCCAGATAAATATTCTATCAGTGCCCGTGATAATAAATAAGATTAGTAGCAATATTAATTTGAATATTCCAACATGATTAGAATATTATATACGCTGTAATAAAACGTCGTAGTTGTCGTGATTCAGGCTGGTGCCTTTACCTTGGGTGTCTTCAATGATCATAACATCATAAGAATAAAAAGAGTATGTAAGTAAGTAAGTAAGTAAGTAAGTATAATAAGAGCCATATATATATATGTATAATATAGCTCCGCTCTAAATCGCACATATAATGTGCGTGTGTATATTACTTGTACATGATATGTAATTCACGTGATGTAGAGTATGTAGTTTAGTTTAGTAGATGCATGTGGGCATCGATTGAGCCTGGTTGATCCTTGAGAACCGCCTCGGTAATATCCCACGGGCGTTACCTTCTATGCCCCGTCCGGCGCCTACACACATATTGGTTAATGTAAAGTTACGTTGACGTCACATTCTATGACCGTAAATGGCTGGCAGTAAGACCACGTGGGCGCGACTACACCAGGCATAAGTTATAAATTATATGCCTATTTTCCTAAACGACATTCTCTTACTTTATATATTTATATACACTTTCTTTCTCACTCACTCTCTTTTACTTTCACAGTACTTGTTATTGTTCATATATACATATATAACAATAATAATAAGGAGTAATAAGTTGAGTTAGTCTCAAAACCAAGTAAAGATATTTCCTCAGAACTCTGATCGTATCTGATTGAGCCGCGTGGGTGCTCGACAGTCACTTAAGCCACAGATTCTTCACTTAAAACTTTCATTTTCCGTACTTGTATACTTTACTCACAAGGTGTTAAATGCAGATAAGTAATACGTGTAATTAAAAGTAAATCTGTAATTATATCTTTAAAGGATAATAAAAAAAAAATTGCTAATAATTGAAAGGTGATAAGTTTAAAAATAATATTTCAAATGAAATTACAATTAGTTATTTATAAAATTTAGTTATTGAAGTATTTAATTGTTTTATGCATAATGAAATTATTGGACTACAAATTAATATCTTGAAAACGTTTTCGAATTATTTTTTTTTTCTACTTGACGATATATTTTACTCTTTTGTACTTCTCGTCCGGCTTTTGGGTTGTTCATATTATTTAAATATCCATATCCACCACCGCCGAGTCGTTTCCGTGGTCTCGATGCTTTACTCACTCCCACTTCTATAATAAAGTCGTTAAGGAAAAAAAAGAGTAATATGCTGAAAAAATAAAACTAAAAATAAAATATACGTTTAAAATACACAAAAGGAAATTTTTTATCTTATAAAATATAATTTGCACAAGATCATGGTGAGAATTACCAAATTTGGAAGTGCCCACACTAAAACATCACCAATAAATCAACTAAATAAATGGCGCAGCGCTATCTCGATGATATTATTTAAGTAATAAACGAAAATCATGAGATTAATATATTAATGTGCGGCTAGAAAATAATTTAAATTAATGTAACAAATAAATAAATAATAATGTGAATAATTGTACGATTGTTTCATGGGTTTTGGCAAATATTTTGGCACTGATATCAATAGCTATTAGTTTAAATGAACGGTGCGCAACGACTTTGTCACAATGCATAAGCATTATTTAAAAAGGATACTTAAATCAACTGCAGGCGGTGTGGCAAATCCAAATGATTTGCCAACTTGGAAGAGATCCAGTGTTTCTACGTCAAATATCTGTTTAAGATGATGTGAATCGTAAGCTCTGACGTACGATTTGAATGCTTCTTTAGCCGACAAATTCAAGTGATAATTCTTTGATATTATTTGCTCCAACTGAAATTATAAATAAACAAACAAACAAATAAATTAATGATTAAGGTCAAGTACCCGATTACCAGTCTTCTATTGGTATCTAATTCTCATATATATTTTCATGACTAAAATAATTATATCAATCAAACTGTAAGTTAATTGTTGTAAAGTCTAGTAAAAAATTTCTTAATTTTTTTGAAGCAAAGAAATAGTATATTGTGTGACAAGGGATCAAACAAAACGACTTCAGTTCAGAGTGAAGTTGGCCGCCCGCTTTATTCTGTGTTACACACAATATTTGTCATGATTACCTGCGTTGGCTTAAAGTTTCAGTGCCAACAGCCAGTCGGAAACAAGTTAATTTAAGACCAATGGTGCGATAAACTATTAGCGTGAGCGCAAATTGTGATTTGCGATTTATAATAAAGTAGAAACTATAAATACCATTTATTATTTCACTCATTTTTACAAAACTTAGCGCCAGTTTTTCAAACCGGGTTTAAATTAGTATTGCTAGTATATCTACATATATGTTATTAATAAATAAATATACTTATACCCGCAATATAAATTTATACCCAGATAAAAATAAACCCGGTTTGAATACTAGCCCTTAATCAGAAAGTCATAACTGTCATTCATGCAAATAAAATTAATGGTTTGAAATTACTATTAAACAAATGACAAAGATCATAGTTTAAATTACGAATGCCTTCAGTCAGCGGGCAGAAACATTATTTGTTTCTTCCCAAGGGACGAAACACATATTTCTGCTCGTCGACAATGTATTCGCAATTTCCGCAATTTCTAAAACTTATTTGCGGTGTTGGACTGAAATTAGCTTATTTCGACTGGCTGTAGAGACACTGAAGCTTTAAGTTTCGGTGCTGGTATTATGAAAACTACTATATTATCCTATATGTAAAGCATATGACATAAAAAAATAATGATTATTATTATTATTATTAAGAAGGATTGTTTGTATTCCTGTAAATTAATTCAGTAGATGATGAATCTCAACACGGAAGTAATTCGAAATCCAAATGCGTATACACGATGTGCGGTTGCTCTTTTACAGCTATCAAGTCGTTAAGTTACACGGTTGAAATATAAATCAGACGAAACTGCTATCACTCTGCAATAATTCTCTTTATAAGTAGGTAAAAAGATAATAGATACTACAATATTTGCATTAATAAATTTTCCATACTAGCAGCCGACACAATAAGAATTAATGATTCGAAAAAAAAAAAACGAGGTAAAAAAACTAATGAATAGTTATTGAGATTAAACTAGATTTATCACGTGTTTCAATCGCTTACAATGTTGCTAATTTATTCACAAATAACCATTAATACATTCTCACGTAGGATGTTAAATCCTTGTGTTTATCTAAATAATAATAATAACAGTAATAAAAATACATTTTTTTTTATTATTTAAATAAACCAAAAAAAATACGATGTAAAAAATATTCAGTAGTTTAAAGTATTGTGTACCCTACTAAAACTTCTAAATAGAAAAACTTTCACGTGAGAAAATCACAAAACTTTCTAAATCATATTATCAATATAAATATTAACTATCAACCGCATATTACTATTTATATATTTATCATTAAATTTAAATTGAAGCCCTTGTACAGAAATATATTTTCAACTGAATAAGAGATTGTTATTGTTTTACTAGTGAATGATTATTATTATAAATGCTACAACAATTATTGCAATTATTTATATCACAAATAATTATTATTTTAAATCAGTCACTAAAATTGTTTTCAATAAATTTGACTATATTTTATATACATAATAAAAAAACGCGTAGTTTTTTAACCGTGCATTAATTTGACTATAAATTGATTATTTTAAAAACAAATATTTATGATATTGAGTATAGCTATTAGATAAAAAAAATTCCAAGTGCGAATATATATTTGACAACCAAGACTACGAAGAATGAGAATAAAAAGGGGAAAGAGAAGAGAAGAAGAAATGAGATTAACAGTTAGGCAAGTACCCTGACAAAGTTGACCGGGATATTTGTGAGATATATGTCGTGAAAACGCATAAATATTCTTAGCTATCTTGACTTAGATTAGCATCAGTTGTGCAGTATATCGCGCAATTCATAAATTGGCCTTTCGCCGAGAGCGGCAAAATAAAAAAATAAAAAAAAATATATGTGTATATATATAAAGGGAGGTAGATCCAGTGGAACCGGTAGCTTGCGGGTACTGATTTCACATGTATTGGTATCTCGTCAAGTACCATCACACATGTAAATATATACATAGTCTATAGAATATAGTATGGGTAAAGTAAAAAAAGAAATCGAACAAGAAGTGGATCATGAACGGATCTTCACGTGCGATCACCGAGGCAATATAATCTGATCCTCGGTCTCAACTGGACTCAACTCTCAGCTCAAACTTTACTCAATCCATATCGTCTTTATACGTTGGATGGATTGTGTGTTGATTCTAGAGTGAATCTGGTGCATTAAGTGAAGTAGAGGGAGCCGTACTATCTTCTTACTCTGTTACTTATTCAGCATACAGTGAATCATTCGGAATACCGTGTGGGCGCTATACTCCTCTCATCGAATTTTCTTAAATTCCCATTCTTCATCTCTTATCTTAACTTTGCTTCACTTATTTAAACCCATCATCTCATTTGCTGGCTGGCTAAAACACGAGACACTTCTCGGATAAAGCACAACGCAACATAAAATTTACTTACGCCTCGTTTTATCTGAATCTAAAAAATATTATAATAAATTCCACTACATGCATATACATTTTAACACTTGATCGCTGATTCATTACTATCGTCGTATAGTACATACACATCAGTAGTAAGATCTATTTGTCTGTCGTGATTGCTTTTGGCACGCTGACTTTAAATATCATGATATGTTTTGATTACATTAGAGATTATTCACTCTTTCATATAATGATCTTCAGTACGATGTGCAACATGGATAATTTTTATCTCTCTAGTAATCGATACTCTTCATATTAGTAACGGACTACTGTATAAAGTATTACTACTTATAAACATTGTTTATTTTATTTTAATTTAATTTAAAGATTCACGATTACATTATATTATTTATATAAATTTCAACATTCTGTACAAATAAATCTTTTATCAACATGTGGATTAAATTTCAGCGTGTTTAACTTCATTTTTGGTCGCACATGTTCCCAATTTAATGCAAAACCAATAGAACAAAAAGTTTTAAAAGGTATATATATATTGATAATTAAAATAGTAGTAATTGATGACTGTCTTACAACACATGCCTTTTAAAGAATCCTTTATTTTATATTCAAGTTTACTAGTATTTATTTATTTTACTCAAGCTTTTATCCAGTACACGTGTCAGTAAAAGCTGCAGCACTAAGTGCACATTTATCCAATGAAAGAATCGATTCACTCATTACGCGGTTACTCTCCCTCTGCAGCGTAATTAACGCATCCTCATGACTGCTATCAATTAGACACCACTGGCTAATAAGGTCAACTAACTCTCCGTTGGCAATGAATTTACTTCTTCATTTATGTATATATATATATATATTATATTATATTATACTGTGTGTAATCTTACTCATCCAACATCCTCAAAGTTAAATAAATTAAATACTCAGTTGTAATACGCAACACATCTCTTGCCTATCACTCTATTAGTCCATCAGACTGTACATAGGTACTATAAAGTAGCATTACATCATTAAGATTAAATATTATCAGTAACTGGTCATCTTAAGACGCTTCCGCAGACTGAAATAAGGCACGTGACTTTTACTATTCAACAACAAAACAAGTATGTACTGTATATATAAGTATGCTATCATTACATGTGAATATGTAATTAGGATAATAATTTATCTTTACATCAAAACTGGAAATAGACAATCTGTCTGTTTTCTTTTTATTTTACTGGTAATAGAAATTCAAGAAAGTACTGCAGCAATAGCGGAAACAAATACATAATAACAAAATTGAAGATACAATTTCAGGTAATAGATTTTTAAATTATCTCTAATTTCAAATTATTTTTTTTCTCAATGGAATACTTATTGAATGGATTTTCATATGTATTTTCTAATTTCTCGCTATGAAAATTAAAAATTTTTTAAAAAAAGGAGTTATTAGTTTTGGTCTGATTTTCTAAATTCGAGTTTTCATCAGATCTCGACGTTTTGAAGTCCTAGGAAACTGTTCTGACTATTTCCGGATAGATGCCCGGCTGCGTGTGGGTAAACTTTTTTTGTCAGACGATATCTTTGGAACGAATCAACCGATTGGCGGCAATCGAAAGAGCTCACAAAGACTTAGAACTGATTAGATTTTGAAGTTGATCGATCGGTAGTTTACAAATTATACGAAAGAGAAAAATAAAAGAAAATTTTTTTAAAGTTTTTGTTGCATAACTCGTAAATTACTCGACAGATTTGGTTCGAGCTCAAAAACAGCGGGAGGTACTTGGGGTTGGCCCAAGGTCAACACTTTTACAGATTTTTTATTGAAATTTGTAAATGCATTCAATGTAATTTTTGCCTCTGACTTTATATATTTACTGAAACTCAATTCAAAGATTGCAACAAACTGTCACATTAGATCAGACATTATTAAAGTTTATGTTTATTATCCAGCTGCTGCTGTTGCATTAACGAGCTTCCTGAGTAATGCGAAGAATTTAGATATATAAAATAAGACACATGTGAATATATTTAAGTCCACTCTATTCGCGTTGATTTCAAGGATAAATACTTAACTCAGCGCAGTAAATTTATTTTTTTATTTTATTTTTTAGAGTGTAAGTGTATAAATATATTTATAAGTATGTGTTATGAATTTGTGATTAAGAAAATGCGTAGTATTGAGCTATTGTGTTGTCTATTTAGTAATACCTGACAATGACGAATGCCTAATTGAATATATCGATTACTCAATTAAGAATACATATGAAGAAATTTTAAATGCTAATTAATTTATCTTATATTGAGTACTTACTTAAAAGGTAAATTATTATTATATACTCTGACTTGTATTAAAATAAATAAAGTTACGACGTAGTAATTTAAAAAATATAGGGGTAAAATAATAATTATGTTATTGCAACAAGAATTGTTATACTTGTGACTCAGGTAATAAAGCGTTGGCGAGCTTGGTATGATTTACTGCGCTTGTTAATAAATTATTTAAGTACTTAGTATTCATAGGCACGCATTTGTGTGTTGGAATATTAAGTAAGTAATATTTAAATAATTAAAATTATAATAATGTAATAAAAATTATTACTTACTTGAGGTTGGATGTTTGCGATTTTGTTCCACGAGAAATCAAATTCGTTTACAGTGACACGAGCTTTCTTGAGATAACGAAGAAAACCAAGTTCTTCAGGACGAAGAATTAATAGAGCACGACCACTGCTTCCTTCACCACGTGCTGTACGACCAACACGATGAATATATTCCTGGCGAATTAAATTAATTCATTTATTACATTAATTATTAAATTATCAATAAGACTTAATCGTAAAAATCTTTGATATTGAATATGATAAATTACCTTGGGGTCATCTGGAGGATCATATTGTACAATCCAATCAACAGAAGGAATATCAAGACCTCTTGCAGCGACGTCAGTACACAAGAGAATCCCTTCTGATGCATTACAAAATTGATAGAAGGTAGTTGTACGTTTTTGTTGTTTCTGTTTACCGTGAATGCACATTACGGGTAAATCGATGTAGTTAAATAATTCATTGAAGTATTTTACGGCCATACAGGAACTGAAGAAAACCATTATCTTCTTTTTACGATTTTTTTTCAAGAATGTGAACAATAGAAGGTTTCTTTTTTCGCTGGGGCATATTACGTAACCCTGCTCTAAACCATCAACAGTTGCCTGGTCTTTGTCATCATCAACACCAATATAAATTGGTTCTTTTTTTAATGCCAAAGCTGTTAGTGCTTCAGTTTTCTTTGTTTGAGTTGCACTGAACAACATTGTTTGTCTTCGTTCTGTAGTAGTTCATTTAAATATTCAATTAATATTAAAACAAATAATAAACATAAATATATAATCATTTATTTATTAACTTACTCGGTAGGATGTTAATAATTTGTTTGAGATCTTCTTCAAACCCAATATCAAGAATACGATCAGCTTCATCAATAATAAGACACTGAAGATTTTTAAATAGAAAATCTGGAGTATTTTGGAGATGATCGATTAATCTACCGGGTGTTACTACTAAAATATTTATTCCTTTAGCAAGTTTTTGTGCTTCCGCTTGTCTGCTGGCGCCACCCATCAGTAAACCAAAAGTATGATGATGATACTTCATTAATTCCTTGAGAACCTCATATGTTTGCATCGCCAACTCACGTGTCGGTGAAATAATAATACACCCAGCACCTTAAGCAATAAATTATTAATAAAAATAATGCATATACACAGCCATTAATTATTATGATTTATAAAGCTATACAAACCATTTCGTGGCATGAATTTTAACTTGTAAATAAGTTCTACAGCAGGAATAAGAAACGCTAAAGTTTTTCCAGAACCAGTTTTGGCAGCACCGACAAGATCGCGGCCTTCAAGCAGAGGTGGAATTGCTTTGGCTTGAATTTCTGTCATATTTTCAAAACCCATATCTTTTATAGCTTTCAAAGTAAGATCACAAACTTTTCCAGTTAACGATTCGAAAGATTTGTCATTTGAAACATCAAAGCCAACTGAAGAACCTGGTACTGTAAATTTAAAAAACAAATTAATCAATTGCTTTAGTTTTATTAGTAAGTTTTAAATTTATCTTACAGCTTTTTGTAGTTTGGTCATCTTCAACATCACTGTTATTTTCTTCTTCTTCTTCTTCATCGTCATCATGATCATCATCATTATCACTATCACTATCATGATCCTTTAAATTTGAATTATTACCATTTGTAACTTTATTTATTTTTTTCTGTTTGGTTGTAATTTCAACCGGTACTTCTTCTTTTTCTTCCTCATCATCTTCACTCTCTCTTACCCTGTTCTTTTTTCCTACAGAAAAAGAAGAATAATTATAAAATACGCCTGTACTTAAATAATTATAACCTATAAGACACCATGTGGTGCTAATAATAAAATTCTTACTTTTCACTGAACCATCTTCAGTATGCGATCTTTTTCCAGCTCCATTAACTTGAGTCACTTTTTTAGGCTTTTCATCATTAATCACCTCTATAAACAATAATAACTTAATTAATTTCAAGAGATTCTGTAGTTAATTAACCAACAACAATAATTTACCTTTCAACTTTAACTTTTTTTCATTCAACGCTTCTTTTTTACGTTGAATTTTTTTATTCATTTTACGCGATAAATATTTATCGGGAACAGACATCGTGATGATTTAATTTTTAAAATTTCAAATTATTCCAACAATTACTACACAAAACAATTACAATACATCACAATAATGTGATCATACACATAACCACCAATAATAACCACGTGTGAAATTGTGGAATAGAAAGAATATGGAGTGAGAATTTAAATGTTTAAATCGTGTACCAACATCAAGCGAATTTCCCTATCGTCTAGTGACTTTTTTCCAATTAGTGACATTTAAAATATTCATTGATTTAAAATAAATTATTAATTTGTTCATCAATAAAATATTTTTTTTATAAGTCGTACTGAACTTTTTGATAATATTTCTATTTTTAAATTTATTAATAAATTTACAAATCCCTTTGCTGTGATAATAAATTTTTGTAACTTCATATGTCTAATTAGCAATTGCTGGCTCATACTTTTTATTATAATTGACATAATTTTGACATTCAAACGAGTTGTGAAAAAATAAAAAATTTTAAGTTTTAAATTTCGCGCCAAGTTGGCGCCACCATTTGAAATATACTGCAAAATAATTGCAATCGATATTTCTGTAATTAAAAAAATTATTCAAATAAAAATAAAAATAAAGTCGGGAATATTTAAAAAAAAAAGATTTGGCGCGAAAAATTATTTATAAGATTAGACACAGACCATGTCATTGTTTATTTTTTTATCATTATCTTTTGTTGAAGAAAAAGAGGCGTGATTGCAGATAGAAGTTATCGAATCACGTCGGAAGTGTGTGATTGTGTCTGTGTACATAAAACCAATACAACTAAACAGTTTATGAGTTGTCAAATAACGTACTCGTGTCATACTCATCACTTTAAAATCATACTATTTTCTATAAAACAATTAAATAATTTTATTTAAACATTATGGAGTCTTACGAGAGTGTGCTTTTAGTTAAGTCGGAGGTATTTGTATTTAAAATTCCCCCAAGGGCATCCAATCGAGGTCACAGGTGAGAAAATAATCCTAAACATTTGTTGAAATTGTAGATTTATTATTTCTTTATAACACAATCGTAAAAGCATTATTTTGGTGACCCATATTTATTTTAATTGCCAGTGACTTGTTTCTATTTATGACATTTTAAAATAAAAGAATAATAATCATCAAAATTGTAATCGCGATTGTTTGAATTACTATAGAGCAGCAGATTGGAATCTCCAAGAGCCATCATGGACAGGAAGGATGCGTTTGGTATCTCAAGGTGATACGATAACGATTAAACTAGAGGATAAAATGAGTGGGGAATTATTTGCCAAGTGTCCTATTGACACTTATCCTGGTGCAGCTGTTGAACCAGTAACTGATTCATCGCGTTACTTTGTTCTAAAAATCCAGGATGACAATGGCAGAGCAGCTTTCATTGGTGTAGGATTTTTAGATAGATCTGACAGTTTTGATCTCAATGTTGCTCTGCAGGATCACTTCAAGTGGCTAAAAAATCGTGAACAAATTGAAAAAGAAAAAGAGCAACCTAAACCTGAGCTAGATCTCAGGTTCAAAGAGGGAGAAACTATTAAAATAAATATGAAAATTACCGTAAGCATTGTCTACTATTCATTGTTATTTTTTTTTTAAATTTAATACAACAATTTATACCTACTACTTTTTAAACAGAAAAAAGATGGTAGTGAAGTTTCATCAAAGTCAAAGCGTCCTCAAGTAGGACTAGGTCTTCCCCCACCTCCAGGAGGTGTCAAAATAGCACCACCACCACCAAAAACTCCAACTTCCTCACCGGCTCATAAGCCAGCAGGAAATGCACAACCAGGTTCTGAATGGGGTGAATTTGCTAGTGCATCGCAACAACAACAACAACAGCAGCAGCAACAACCATCAGCTGCATCTCCAGGTTCCGCTTCCAATGCCAGTTGGGTACAGTTTTAATAATCCGAATGTACTAACAAAACGTCGTAACTAATGACAAAATATTATAACAACGCGAACGTTATCTAACGCTAACAAATACACATGTGTGTTACACACAAATAGAAATATCCAGTACATTAAAACGTGTTCGCTAGTTGATGTATATACTTATTATATATTAGCGAGGGAATAACGATTTACGATATGCGTACTTTTTTTTTATTGGATTGGGTACAGATTGACGATAAACTTGCATAGTTTGAATTTAATTATCAATCAACTATCTACTTAGTTAATTAACTAATTAAATAATTATTGTTATCATAATTATTATTTTTTTATTATTGTTGTTGTAAGCATGACAATAATTATTTACGTCCATGTTGTGCATTTTTGATAAAGAGTTATCAGTATTAGTTTTAATTAATGTTTTAATGAACAAGAGCGTAGAGAAGGATATTGATCTATTGATTGCATTAGTTTTAATTATTTTACGTCCTTATTTTTTTTTAATTATTACATTGTTGAATGTATTGTTAAAGAGATATATGCATGTGTGTCGAAATAATTAAAAAGACGTATAATTATTATATTAAATTTACTGTACCCAGTCTAATTGCTGTGAAATAATGTTATATGTAATAACTAAAACTTTTTCTCATTGCGCAAATTTATCTTTAAATTAAGTCATTACGAATTATTATTTTTATTTTATTTCCGGTGATTAAAGATTTTTTTTTTTTTAATTTTTTATGGTTTAGTTTTTAACGAACAAAAATATGATTCTGAAGTTAGCAGACAATTAACAATTTTCGGATTTTTTCTACCAAGTAAATATAAAAAAAAAGCTAAAAATGCATTTATAGAAAATTCAAAAAATTATAGACGCAATTTAAAAAATTTTTTTTTATTATTTATCATTTTTAAAAAAATCCAAAAATTATTAGGGGTCGGCTAATTTCAGTATTAAACAAAAATTTATTTCGTATATTTTTTTTTAAATGATTGAAGGGAAAGAGAACGTGATTGCATTGAAATTAGATTGAGTAGATAACACACGTCGTAGGGCCTCAGTGAAAACTGGCACTTGTACATAAATAAATTAGAAGCAGTAATTAGCTTCTAGATAAAAGCCTAATAAAATAAAAAAACATACAAAGAAAAATATAAAAAAAAAAAAAACAAATAAAATGTGAGTTATGTTAAATTTAAAATCTTAATCTCAATCAATAGTTATTATAATTATTGTTATATTTTATTTTCAATATGCAACGTAATAGTAAAAAAAAAAAGTTAAATATTAGATATATATTTTGAAAGCGCATGCTTAGGTTTTGCAAATGCAAAAAATACTTTAATTTTTTTGTAAATATGATGTAATATTTCATTGCACTTGAATTTATTTTATATTATTATTAATATTATCGCGAAGTATATTGTTGATTATGATGACGAACGTAATTATAATTATAATTATGATTAATAAATTAGTATTATAGATCAGAGGATGCGTGATAGGATCGTGAATTACTAATTTATTTTTCTAATTAAAAAACCTCGAGCAGTAAAAAAAAATAATTATCGGAAGCAATAAATCTTTTGTTGAAAATTAAAAAATCAAAATATATTTTGATTGATTTAGAATTAATTAATTAATTAAATAATACTTTAAATATAAAATAAAAATATTTTAATATGTTCAAATTAAATAAATGAAATTTTAAAAATAATTAACTTACTGTTCGATAAAAATTAAAAATACTTAAATTGTTAGTGCAATTAAACAAGATAAAAAAAGAGATATTGGATTATCATTACAAAATAATGACCGGCAGTTGACAAAATGTTATATCAATCTCATGTATATTATTTTCGAATAAACAAAAAGAAATATTTAAATAACAACTTTATCATTAATAAATTATTTAATTATTATTTAAATCATAAAACCTTCCTCATATCTTTGAATGCTACAAATAAAACTGTCTATTTAAAAAAGTAATTAAAAATATTTAAAAAAAAAAAAAATGTATTGTAAAATTAAATAAATAGAAATATTTTTGTTAATTGAGATATAAATGCCCCCATATCATATATCCTATTTTTGAATCAATAAATTATTAGATCGTCACTAATGTTTAATAATGAGCTTAACAAATATATTAATGGCATAGCCAATACTTTGTGTATGTAAATAGATTTAATCGATCTCGTTCAAAATAATAATAATAATCTAGTATCAACAAATACTGTCAGTTAATCAACGATACATATAAAGTGTAAAATTAAAACAAAAAAAATCTGGGCATCGGTTGACCCTGCGGGCCAGCCCCAAAACTTCCCGCTGTTTTCGAGCTCAAGGAGCTCAAAAACATCGTTGTAAATACATTTTCGAGCTCTTCGAGCTCGAAAATACTTTTGCATGCCATTATTTTTGAAAAAAACAGTTTTTAGCATTTCTTTCTCCCGCGATAACTCTCAAACGAATTATCCGATTTTGATGTTTAAGGTGGCAATCGACGAGTTTTAATAAATTCTAAAGCTGATTAGATTTTTGGATTGTTTGGTTGAGTCGTTTCAAAGATATTCGCAAAAAACTGTTTTTTACCATTTCTTTCTCCAACGATAACTCTCGAACGAATTATTCGATTTAGATGTTTGAGGTGGCAATCGACGCGTTTCATTGAGTTCTAGAGCTGATTAGATTTTGAAGTCGATCGTATAAGCCGTTTTCGAGAAATCAATAAAAAACTAAAAAAAAAATTTTTTTTTCGTAATTGGCCAATATCTTCGAGTCTACTTAGTCAAATGATCGGAAATTTTCAGAAAAGTTGATGGCCAAAAACTCTTTCGATTGCCGCCTTAACCATCCAAATCGGTTTATTAGTTAAAAAGTTATAAAGAGTTTACATACATACATACACACACACACACACACACACATACATACAGACACTCGGACATCATTCTAAAAATAGTCAGAATAGCTTCCTAGGACCTCAAAACGTCAACATCTGATGAAAACTCGATTTTTGCAAATCGGGGTGAAAACAATAACTTCCCGAAATTTTTGAAAATCATCGATTTTCTAAGCGGGAAGTTAAAAAAACATATATATATTTATCGTGTATCAGATTATATATTTAGAGATGTATAAATAATCAAGTAAATGGAAAATGTAAAATTATAAAAGTTTAAATAAATGGTGGATTAGTGAATGGATTTAAAAAAATAAATAATAAGAGTATTATTAATTGCTATCACATTCTATTGTACTGTATTTTTGGTATTTTCTTTTTTCCATCATAGCATTGTTAGCACACTCAAATACATAAGTCGTTACTTATTATATCAATAATACTCAGTTTACGAGTCACGGCTGCTCAAAAAACGTTTTTATTTCTATCACAATCATCATTGGGTAATTAAATTCCCAAAAGTAATATCATTTAAAGCATGTTCAGAAATTAACTCTGGAAGAGAAAGATGCTCTGTGAAAAAAAATAACTTTTTTAAAAACAATATTCTCTCGAGTAATAAATCAGTATAAATCATTGAATTATTAATTTCATATTTAACGCGAAGAATAATTTTCTTGACAGGATAAAATCAAAATATATATACAGCTTGGAGCATTAATGTCTGGTCTTTGTATCTATCCTAGAAGATATTCTAAAAACCAGACGTTGATTCTCCAAACTGTACACTGTAGCAAAAAAAAATAATTATTATCTGGTTAAACCAGAGGAACAATTCGACTATCATAATGATTTTATAAACTCTGCGGAAGGTAAATGCAGTATCTGGTAATCTTTCGTTCCTCTAGTTTTAATTAAACCACGTGACTTTTCATTTACTAACCACCTGGTCAGATATTTACCACTCTCCAGAGTGTTTTTCTGAACACGCTCTTGAGTGATTAATTAATAATTTATTACTAAAGAAAAAAAAAAAACAGTATTTATATATTATCAACAACAAAATTAACAACGTTTATTGCGTGGTACATTTAAACGTAGACTACGCATTGATAATGTTCGGTTGAAATTACGCTGGACAGGTCGCTGAAGTTGATCACTGTTCAGTGTTATATTATCATCGCATTCTATAGTACTGAGTACTACGAGTAGAACGCCCAAAACCTACGAAGTAGTTTACACAATTAAACAATAAATTTTTTTAAAAATAATTCGGCTAATTAAAATTAATAACTTCTCTTACCAAGCAAACAATTATGAGCAAAGTATACACATGTATACTAGCAGTTGGTAGCGATTCAACTTCTTTGAGTGCCTCTGCAGCGTCTATGAGGTCTGGCTTTAATTCCAAAGCATGTCTTAAATGTACAGCTGCTTCTTGAAAATGTCCATATGCCTAAAAATAAATAATAATTTAAAATTATAATGGTTTTTAACTTTAATCAGCTGATTAAACTAATAAGTAATGACTTAAATATAATAGTTAGTACCTTAAATATTTGTCCAAGTGTAAGATACTGTTCCCATGCATTACGATCAGGTGGTTGTAATTCTAATGATCGTCGTGCTAAGTACGTAGCATCATCTAAATACTGTAAAACCATCAGTACCCTTGCTAAATTCAATAAAACTTCAGCATTGTGAGGTGAAACTGCAAGTGCTCGTCTAAAACACTCGATTGATCGCTCAGCATTGCCTTTTATACGCCAGAAATTACCAATTTGATTGTACAATTGAACTGACTTTGGTTTCTAAAATAAATTTATCACAATTAATTAAGTAATTAAATTCTGAATTAAATACTAATAAAAATATACCTCTCGCTTGGCTTTCTTGAGTCGTCTCTCGAGTAAATCAATATCAACATCCTCAACTTTAGTGCTGCCCTTTTTGAACATGAGAGCTACATGTGGTTCTGGTACCAGCGGATGTTTATTGCGATTAGCAATGCCAACAAGATTATCGTAGTACGTGTAATTAACTGGCTTCCCACAGTCCAATACAATGTCCTCGCACTGCTGACCAGCAGTGCACACAATCTGTTGCTCCTGGGATGATGTTGATCCAGCAGCAGAGGTCAGCGTATCTGTTGCGTTTGGTGGATCCGCCATGGTGTAGGAAACAAAACGTCTGCACGAAATTTAAGGCTGTCATAATTGCTGTAATGACAACAGCAAGCCACACAAAAACACTAACTACGGGCAAAAACAAATATACTACTATTAGAAATAAAATATCACTAATTACCACACAGCATTCTCTGGATAATTTATTTAAAATTATTTTACTAAGAAAGTTTTTAAATTTACTTAAATAAAAAACATCAAGCCAATGCACATCAACACATATAATAATAATAATAAAATTATCTTACTCAGCTAAAAAAAGCTCAAAAATTTATTTTTAACACACAAATATTTAAAAACAAAGCTATTGATGATGTCATACATAAAGCATAACAGAACTTGTGAATTAAATAACAATTAGCACAAAAAGGTGTGATACTGAAAGCAGCTGACGTTTAAAAAATTTATTTCTTTTGAGTAAAGAAATAAAAAACTTTTAAAAATATTTTTTCGCATATTCGAAAAATTTTATTTTACTTACAAGTTAATTGTTAATAAAAATTGAAAAATTGTATGACGTCTGCTATTTTCAGTATCATGAAAAAGTAATATCATGCAATAATTAATAATAACAATAGTTTACCTGTCATTATTGCTTGTTATAAAGCTATTGAATTCGTTACAATAAACTTGTAATTTTTCTTGATTGTCAGTTGAGGCACTTTTGCTCCAACCCTGTCCATTAGATGAACTAACAGTTGAAGTGAGAATTTCAAAAATCGGATCATCTTCAACGGGTGATGCGAACTGAGTAGCCTTCACAACTCCATCAGCATTTAGTCTCCAAGAAGTACGTGAATTAGACAGCCGTACTTGGAACACCAGCAAGCAAATAGCATAGCTGGCTATACGCCTGTCAGTCCACATGACACCTGTTTTATACCAACAATTGCTCTCACTTGTAATTCAATATTTTATTTATTTAACAATTTTAATTAACTTTTTTTTGACGTAACCTTACCACCGACCTCAACAATGCTAATGGAACCACTGAATAAAAACAACAAAGATGGAGATTTAGATTCCAGGTGACAACAGACATTCGCTAAATATCCTGAAGACGTCTCTGCTCTATTGTTTTTAAATTCAAAACTTTGTCTACTCTCTTGCTTATCAATTCATGGTAAAAATGGCTGACGTATTAACTGAAGACATGTCACACTTCCTTCATCTATTAAATTTTTTTCTACACACACAGGCATCTATATCTGTAATCATAAAATCGCTCTCGTGGCACATATCGTATCCATTTAATTAAACCCCGAGAGTGATCATGTATTTTGGCGAAAGTTTATTTTATTTTCTCTGCATTTTCACATTTGCAAATGCCGGTGGACGTACACTTGTTCTCCTTGATAATCTTGGAATCAAGGAAACACATTCAATATTTTTTAAATGGCTCCAAGGTATTTTTATTTATCATTCTCTATCATACCCAGCTTCATTTATTATTCTAATTAATATTGATTGTTTATTTAATTAAACTATAATTAATTAAAATAATGTATAAAGATATTTATAATCTGTCATAATTATTTATATTGTTATATTAATTCATGAAAACTCAAGTTTTTGGTATCCTGTAACCTACAATGGACATAATCGTTAAAAACAATTTTGTTTCAGACCGTGATTACACGTTGACATACAAGCTAGCCGATGATGCTAATCTAGTTCTTTCAAAGTATGGAAATTATTCGTATGAGCATTTAATTATTTTTTCACCTTCAGTTGAAGAATTCGGCGGAGCATTGAATGTTGAAACAATAACTGAATTTATTGACAATGGCGGTAATGTTTTGGTATCTGGTTCATCTCAATCTGGTGAAGCTCTGAGAGAATTAGCAAGCGAGTGTGGATTTGAATTAGACCAAGAAGGCGCCAGTGTTATCGACCACTTGAATTATGACGTGACTGACGATGGATATCATACAAAAATAGTCGCAGACCCAGAAAATCTTATCAATGCTCCGGTAATTGTTGGAAACCGTCAAGTTGCTCCATTGCTTTATGAAGGTACTGGATTAATTGCTGACCGGGAGAATCCACTAGTTCTCCGCTTACTCACAGGATCCAGCTCGGCATACTCGTACAATCCTAAACAGCAGATAAAAGATTATCCTCATGCTGTTGGAAAAAATACTCTATTAATTGCTGCACTTCAAGCGAGAAATAATGCTCGTGTTCTATTTACTGGGTCTCTTTACTTCTTCAGTGACGAAGCTTTTACTAGTGCTATTGAAAAGGCTCAAGGTAAATTACTTTACACTCAATTAAAACCTTTAGTTTTATGAAATTTATGTATTAAATTCATTTATTTATTATTTTAGATGGTAAACGTTATGAAAAATCAGGTAACGAAGAAGTTGCTAAAGCAATAACTCAATGGGTCTTCAAAGAAAACGGTGTGATTCGTGTATCATCTGTTAACCACAATCGTATTGGTGAACACACTCCACCAGCAGCTTATACCATAATGGATGATGTTATTTACACAATTACCGTTGAAAAATTAATGGGTGACAAATGGGTACCCTACGAAGCCAATGATTTACAGCTTGAGTTCGTAAGAATTGATCCATTTGTCCGTATGACCATGACACCATCCGGATACGGTCGTTATGAAGCGAGATTTAAAATTCCTGATGTCTACGGTGTCTACCAATTCAAAGTCGATTACAATAGAATTGGTTTAACTCACTTGTACAGTACTACTCAAGTATCAGTACGTCCACTTGAACATACTCAGTACGAACGTTTTATTCCAAGTGCATACCCATACTACGCAAGTGCATTCTCAATGATGTTTGGTGTTTTCATATTTTCATTTGTATTCTTGCACTACAAAGACTCTAGCAAAACTAAAGCTGAGTAAATTTATTATCCACATTTTTTTTACCTACAATTTGATGTACAGACTGAATTAAAATTACAGTAAAAAAAGAAAAAAAAATGTGTGAATGCATTCCTTTTTTTTTTTTTAATTTAGTATGAGCTTTCATACTTTTTAAAATCAAATATTTTGTAATTGTTAGGAATATTTAATTAATAAAAAATAATAAATTTTTGTCTAAAATTTTTTAATCTTTTTATTTTGCAATCGCACTTTTTAAATTTCATATAAATTATTTTTGAGTAGAATACAATTACGCGGTAAATTTTTAATTAAAACTTTAATAATTAGATGGCAGTGTATGCCAAGTTCGTACATCGTACTTCCTCTTACTGAAGTCAAATTATTTTTAATGAATTACTTTTTTTTAATATTTATACGAAAAATGTAATTAAAATGATTTGATAAAATTTTTATAAATTATGATAAGTGAGTTTATTCATTAAAATCTTTGTAGCAAGTGATTTATATTCAAATTAAAAGTTAATATGGAAGTAATTTGACCATTTTGAAGTTCGTTTTTTTATCACTTTCGTCGTTTTGTCCCTGCGTTGATAAAAAACATCACGCTTTTGCGTGCCGAGGCCTGGCTAGCTCAGTCGGTAGAGCATGAGACTCTTAATCTCAGGGTCGTGGGTTCGAGCCCCACGTCGGGCGTTTATTTTTGAATTTTCCCACAAAAATTTAATTTTTATTTAAAACAACTAATATAATATCCTTTACAATTATTTACTAAATTTTTTTACAATTAACTTATAATTACTTCTAAAATAATTATTTTATTCACATGGTATCTGGCATCTGTTTACTTGGACTTGCAAGTGATTTTCAATTTAAAAATTTTCAGAAATAAATTATAATTACCCAAAAAAATTTGTGTCTCATCATCAATTAATTTCTAATGAAGTTTGTAAAAATCTTCAATTAATTAAACAAACGCTTGATTATTAAATAAATGTGATTGAAATACTAAACAAAGTGACAGGTGTCATAGATCCTGACATTAAGTTGGTAGTGAACTTGAAAGAAAAAAAAATTGGTTTTAAAAAGTAAATAAAATAATAATAAATGAGATGTAATTATTTTTAAACTTTAATAATTTAAATTTTATTAAATCAATTGACATTTAATTTTTTAATTTCTTTTTAGACTTAAATCCAATTTTTTTGAGGTTACTAAAAAATATATAGTGAAAAAAAATATTAGATATTTAATTTCCATCAGGTTACTGAACTTTTTAAGAACTGTACCAAGTAACCAATCAGGAGTATAGTTTTCAAATTTGAAACTATAGCGTCCGTTACGAGGACAGTCAGTTGCCATCCGAAAAGACGTTAGAGAGAGCTCATAGTTTATAGCAGCAAAGAACATTCCGGATAATTTTTAAGTTGTTTACGTTATTAATGTTTTTTTTTTGTTAGTTAATTATTGACCACCATAACTGACTTGACTCAAATTAAATTTATTTACTATAGTCATTACTCTGTTATTTTTAAATTATTTATTGCTCGGTCGTCGTGTTGACAACTTTTTTTTCATCGCAAAGCATTTACAAGGTAAAATAAATATTTTCTTTCAAGTATTTCATACATTAATTTTCTTTAACTGACAAAAAAAATAATTGTCATATTAATTTATAAACGTACAATTTTTTATTTATATAATAGTATTTTCAAAAGTAAAATGCAGGTTATACATCACGCGGATTATTTTTATTTATTATTATTATTATTATTATTATTATTATTATTATTATTATTAAAATGATTTATCATGCGTGAATTGAAGAAAAAATGTATTTGTTTTATAGGTACAAAGTAACTACTAGGTTATTCAATAAATTGACAGAATGAGTGGATTACCTACAGCAAGCAGATACGAAACAAGTGCTCCTCAGTGGGTTGATTTCGATGCAATGACACCGAGTGCATGCCCTGATGACGGTTACTTTGACCAGTTCCATGATGACCTTGAATCAACGCCATATCTACGTCAGATGCAGCCTGTTGCTCCAGATGACAAAACGGAAAAATCGGAAAGACTTCGCAGTGTCAAAGCATCATCATTATTTTCTGACATTGACGACTCCTCAGGTGATTCTAATTTTATAAATGACATTGAGCAAATGCATATATCGCCGATAAAATTAAATTCACCGCGTTGTAATAACCAAGATCCTGGTGTATTGCAAGAATTGTCTGTCGAAGATGTTCTTAATGACGCTTTGAAAAGTATGGAGATAATAGGATCTATTACAAAAAAACGTCAAACTCCTAAATTAAATGTAACAGCGAGTAATAGCACATCAACAACTCCAAGTAATCGCAAGATTCGTGTTTCAAAGTCCATGAATTTCAATGGAATTAATAAACAAACACCTGTTGCTGGTTATCGTCAAAGCGCAAGACTCAAAAATACCGTCGATAACTCAGAAATAATTACAACTGATGGAATATCTAAAGATAAAATCAATCATTACGTCAATGAAGATCAAGATCAAGATGTAACTAAAGGAGTTTCGGCAGGTACAAATAAAGGCGGAAATCGATGCACGGTTACTGTAAATGAAGAATATAAAGAAAACATAGTCAATATCAAAGTTCCAAAAATAAAAATAGATCAGTTTAAAACACCGACTAAAAATGTGTTATCACATCATCGTACTCCGTCAGGTCGTACGGCTATTAAAATAATAACTACTCCTTGCCGTATGAATTTACTGAACTCAGTTACACCATCGAAAAACACTCAAGCTTATGATGTTGACGATATAAATGAACGAGAGGTTGATGCTGATAACACAATGATTGCTGAAGAGGAATCGGATCATGAGATTGATGAAAATATTGAGTCCCAACAAACAAAGAGTCCTGATAAACAAGTTGATCATACAAAGGTTCAGTCTGATACTAACATGACGATATGCTCAGACAATAATTATAGATCTAGAGAAAAACGTAAGATACGATTATCAAAATCACTTTATCATCCGTCTCCGTCTGCTTTTCGTAAGCCAAATAAAATAGTGATGACACCTTGTTCTGTTAAACTTGAAAGACTCACGACACCATTACCAAAAATAAAAATTAATAATATACATTTGTTTGATAAGAGTGTAAAAGATACAATGGACATTGATGATGATTTGCAAGCTGAAATTGAATCGGCTAATAAAGTTACAGTAAAACAAGAAATTATAACACCTGCAACTGCACATACAGAGACTAGAATCACTGATGAACAGCCTGGATACTCAAAGAACATTCAAGATTACGAGGATAATGCTGAGGAAAACCTGGATTTGGATCAGGTGAGCCCTAACAAATCCTCTACAGCCACTGAAGCTACGGCTAATATTAGCAATGAAGAGCTACAAGATGATGTATTTGAACCACTTGAAGAATTCCGTAAAAAGCTTGACGGTGAAGAAGATCAATACTTCAAAGTTCATCATAATCGTCATCCTATGAAACGTCAGTCCTGTCAAGCCAAACCAAAGGTTTTAACAGGTACGGCTCGAAGACGTAGCGGTCAGTATCAACCTTTCAATAAACCAAACACCAAATATGTGAGTCTGGCAGAAGGTGTCTCGACATTCCATCGCAGTACACCAACGCGGTTCCACACGGTGAGCACAAAGACAGCAGACACTAAAGCCGGGCCAGTTCAAAAGGTGAAGCAACAAACTTCCAAGCGAACTATTCCAGTATCACCTGCATGGCACGGCAGAACACGTACCAGGCAGCCTCTGCAAACTCAATTGGAACGTGAAGAATTGGCTCGTCAGAAAAATAAAATTCGTGCTAATCCCATACCCAAGGGAATTTTAACAGCTCCAAAAGCATTGAAAGCTGTTCCTAAGAAACCGCCTACTGAACCAAAGCCGTTTCAGTTAACTGGAACAAGAAAAGTTACTACTAAAAAACCCACTAGTACGTCAACAGCAACTACCAGTACAGTAACTTCAGCAACATTATCAGCAGCTTCCTCGTCAACAGCGAATGTTTCCGGATCACGAGTTACTTCACAAGCAAGAAGAACAGTTGTAACAATTAATAATGATGGTGTAGCACAGCAACAACAAGTTTTACACTTTGGAATACCGGTTGTCACTAAAAAAAATATAAATGTCATTGGAACGAAAAGAACTGTACCACAGCCATTCAGTCTAGAAGCACGTAATCAAGAATTTTTGAGAAAAAAAGAAAGAAAATTGGAAAAATTACGGGAAGAAGAAGCTAAAAAACTTAAAACTGGTTTTCATGCTCGACCAGTCCCTAATCTTACTAAAAAACCAATTAGCCAGGAAGTAAATAAAGAAAAAGTTAAGAAAGCTCCGGCGACGTTCAAAGTTATGCCATTTAGTTTTGAGAACCGCGATAAGATGTTGGCTAAAAAGAAAGAAGAGTTACGTAAAAAAGCCGAAGAGGAAGCTAAGAAAGCTAGAGTATTCCATGCAAATCCTGCACCGACATTCAAACCAGTTACCGTGAGGACAACTTCTAAAGAAAGTGTCAGAAGCGAGACGCGTGAGAATGCGGAACTAAAAGTAAGAGCTCCTCCAGTACGTACAGTGTCGGCTGAACATTTGACACGTGGGAATTCAAACGATAAACTCAAGTGTCAAATAGGCGCTCGTGGATTGTCTGCACAAAATTTAAGATCTAGACAAGACAGTTTTACAGCAACAAACTTTATCAGAAAACCACTTGGTTCTAGTTCGTCCATCAAAGACGATCAGCGTCAGCTAGATCAAGAAAATGTTTCTTCAAACGCACCGTCTACTTCATCAATGCCAGCAATGAAGCAAAATTTAACGACTCTACCAGTGAAGCTACACAGCGATCGCAGAGCTACAAAACGTCGCGAGTACGATGATAAATTAAGACGTCAAATGGAACAAGAAGAAGCGTTTCAGCGAATGGAGAAGCAAGCTATCCTAGCTAAAGAGCAAGCCGAAATTGCTAAAATACGCAGAAACGGAGAAATTAAAGCTAGACCAATGCCTGTTTATAAACCTCTCGTTGTTGTTAAATCCACTAAACCACTCACTGAACCATCAAGTCCAGCCTGGTCTCGACCTAAGCATTAATTTTTACTTTTCTTATGTTTATTTTTTATCTAATATATAATCTATTTTTATCATAATTGTCATGCAGCTTGCAATTTTTTTTATTGTTATGAATTCGATATTTTCCTTTATATTAATTAATATTTAAAAAAAAAATTGTTCAGAATTTTCATGTTTACCGTATTAATTGTTTTATTGAAATAAATTTGCTTTAATTTTTCGCTGGATTCTACGATGAAACTCAAATTTTTTTCAATAAAAAATACTTATGTGATTTCATAACTTTAATAATAATAATAATAATAATAATAATAATAATAAAAATTTTAAATAATTGATTAGTTAATAATATTTTTTGATTGTATTTCTATTCAACCATTATTTTTAAATAAAAATTATAATTACAATTAAATATACAATTTTTTTTAATGATTTACAATATCCAGAAAAAAAGTATATTGCAGAGAAAGTGTAAAATAAAAAGATTTAAATTAAAAATCTATAAGAAATGCGTTAATAATTTTTTAATTAATTAATTAATTAATTAATGAATAATAGTATTTATAATAATTAAAATTACAATAGAATTTCTTTTTGTAATTGTAAAGCGATTAAACTAACAATTTATTTATTATTTATTTTTTTATTTGTTTTAGAGCCACATTGGTAAGTAATAAATACGAATTAAACAAAGTTAAATGCACTGACCAATTGAAAACAATTGCCGATATTAACATATTAAATATTTCCTTTCCCTAATATATGTATATATATTTATATAAATATGAAAAAAAATTTATTTCAATTGTATGGCAATGAATCATCTTCAGCATTATCTCGATTATAATTTAGGAATAAATTTTTTTTTCTTCACTTTTATCATACATTCAAACTTTGTTTGATTAAAAATATTTTTTTTTACAAAAAAATGTCAAGTCTTATATCTTATAAACGTCCATATGTTTTTTTATAAAATGCAGTTGAGAGTATTAAAAAATTTTTAACAGACAAGACTTTTATTTAATTGCACAACTAAAAAATAAAATAACTTTTTTTTTTATTATTTTATTCATTTACTTTAATTTTATTTATTTTAAATACTGATCACGTGTTCTAATATCATTTGTACGAGTTGAAAATCTAAGTAAGGTAAAAGCCCCCATTATTGACAGGACCCCTACTATTGACATATTGTTTTAATTTATTAAGTTTTTAATTAACTGTATGAATAATCACATTGCTCAAAACTTCTTATCAATTTTTTGATATTTTGAAATGAAAAAATAGTTCAATTTTATTTCTGGGTACAAACTATTCGCTGTAAAAAAAATTTATTTTCCCGACTAGGCCACCTTCGCTAGAATGTTTGAAATTTCTTAACAATTTCGTTTAGAGAGATCGTATTTTTAGAAACGAATTCCCCTATATAGTTCTAATGTAAGTGTATTATTAAAAATTGTTTCAGGTTATTTATAGTCTAAACAACCCCAGAATCATTGATTAAGATTGATAAATCTTAATCATCATTTAAAAATAGCGGGCGTCAATAGTCGGTACATAAAAATTCACGTGTGTCAACTAGCGACAGGCCACAAACTCAAGTAATTTAACCTCCTTAACATACATATCGATAAATTTATGTTAACACGCTGTCTAGTAATTTCATAATAAATAAAACATTGAATAAAAAATTGTCGAATCAAGAATAGTGTCGTCGAATTTATAAAAAATAAAAGTGTGTCCTAGATGAATTTTTAATTGTAATTATCGTATTTTGTCGTTTTGAATTAAAATATTTATTATTAATTTGAACCTAATTGACGGTGGTCTTTAATCATTTTTTATAAACTGCCGCGCATGCGCATTAGACCTGTCAATAATGGGGTCCATGGTATGTCAATAGTTGGCTCTGACACGATTTTACCCCGTCAATAATACCTGCACTCGACTCGTTGATTTTTAATTAATATATTTTTTATTTGATTCATTGCTATTTAAGTAAATTTATTTAAGTATACAAGTAGAGACACCAATTAAAACGTCCAATGCAAAAAAAGTTGATTATATTAATTTTAAATACGATAAAAAAATTCAAACAATCACAGACATTCTTATAGTGTCAATAATGGGGGCTTTTACCTTACGCACCATTATATAATTATATTTTATAAGACAATTAATAAAATCATATTTTTTTATAATAATAATAAATAACATTTTAAAAATTTACACATCTATTTTAAAGTTGGATCTATTGTTAATTCGATGTCTGTTATTATTATAAATAATTAATATATAAATGTAAATGTAACATAACATTTTAAATAAATTTTGAATATTTTTCTTTAGGCAACTGAAATTTGTGATAATTATTCAGTAATATGCATATAAATAATTAATAAAAATTATATTTTATAAATTTTCATGCACAAATCACGTAATCATAATTTGCTGTTTGTGTTTTAAATACGAACGATTCAATTTTAACGACCGCAAGGTCTCAGTACAAAGAACCGTCCAATTATTTATCAGAAAAAGTCTATTTAGCTATTTTGATATATATAATATATTTCTTGTATTAAAAAAAGTCTGAGTATGTTTTAATTCATGCTGATTAAATTATTAAAAAAAAAAAATCTAACGAAATAACGCGTAAGATGGTGCTATCAACTGGTTGCACAATGCCAAGGTATGAATTAGATAATTATAAGACGATTTAGATAAATAAATCTGATTGTTTTCTTCTTTTTGTTTCACTTATTTTTCAACAGATTACGAGTTAGTGAAAAACGATGATTTGTATTTTTTGTTTTGTTAGTTATTATATTTTTATCATCTTTGTATGAAAGGTACAAACCACTAGTATCACCTTAATTGTTGTAGCAGAAGTAAAATAATAATTTTATCCGGTCTCACCGGGATTACCGTCGCGTCAGAGTTCTTTTAACAACGCGGACTTTGCGTTTTTCAATTTGTCTAATCGTCTTTGTAAATGTGAATTTGCTGTTTCTAATTCTTCAACACGACCCTGCGATTCCCTTACCTGTAAAATTAAATTTAAAAAAAAAATTAATAAATAATAATGAGAATAAAATTTGAAGTTGAATTTAAATGACATACTTCTCTCTGCAATTTTCGTTTCTCGACTTTTAAGTCGTCTTCAGCTTTTTCAGAAGCTTCTGCCGCAGATTTATAACGGATAACTTGACTCTCTAATCTCGCGACAGTCGCTTGTAACGTCGACATATCTTGCTCGGCTTTTTGTAATTTAAATTTGTAATCCGCCAATAATTTATTCGCTTCCCTTTGGACGTCTTCTGAGTCTGTTAATCCTTAATCACATTAATAAATATAGTAATCATATAATTTAATTTATTATCAAGGGCATTCTCAGACAATGCCCTCCCCATTTTTCGTTTTTCAAAAATAGTCAATTATAAACGGCGAAATTGTAACTACGTCATGACAGTTGGAAGTAATTGAATTTTTTTAAAAACTGGTGGGTATTATCTGAGAATTACCTTAAATAATAATAATGACGATAATTATTTTTAAAACTACCTAATACTGATCCAGACGATCTTTCGGATCTTAATCGACTTTTGGCTTCTTCCAATTCTAATCTTAGGTGTCGAATTTCATCTTGTAATTCTTTTTTCTCCGCACCAAACTTTTTCAACCGAACATCTGTAAAATAAATATTTTAATTAATAAATAAAACAAAGTAAAACTAAATAACTGGACTAACCTAAAGATCCTTCACCAGCATTCTGTAACAATTCAGCAGCTTCCGTACTGACTAGTACTTTTTTTTTACGATTTACAATTCCATTGGACGTTCCTGCATCTTCGTCATCACTGACCTCATCCTCAATTATAACCAATCCATTTTCCTTCAAGCAACAATTAATTGTCGAATTAACAAAAAATTAAATGAACATATTTTTTTATAAACTAAATAAATAAAATAATTACTTCTATAAGTCTATCTCTTTCCTCTAGCAATGTTTTGCACATTTCAAAGTCCTCTTTCAACCGTTGACAATCGCGCTGAAGTAATTTAGCCTCACTAGTTTTTTCCCTGAGTTCTCGCCGCAATGTAGCAGCCGATTCTTCCGATTCTTCTAATTGATCTTTCAATAAATCCACTTGATAAACATAGGACGATTTTTCATTATCAAGTTGAGCGTTAGCAATCATTGCTTTTCTAAATTTTTCTTCGAGCTCTTTGAGCTCTAACTATGTTGTAAAAATATTATTATCAATTAATTTAAATAATTATTTATCTTAAAATAAATATTTAAAACTTACTCTTAAATCTCTACTTTGGCCAGCATCCTCTAAGGAATCTTCGGAAGACCTACGACTTGACTGAAAATTATTTGAATTTGTTAATAAGCGTGAAGCCCTTACAGGATCTGGCGTTACCCTCATAGTCCTTGTTCCATCAGCTAAACAATTATCAATTTATTTATTAAAATATCATTTAATCAATCAATTAATATTATTTTCATGATACCAGCATCGAAACTCAAAGTTTCAGTCTCTACAGCCAGTCGAAACAAGCGAATTTCAGTCCAATGCCGCAAATTAATGTTAGCAAACGCGTTAATTGAGAACGCCAGCCAGATGGCAGAAACAAACTTGTTTTCATCCCTTGGGGACAAAGTTTCTGCTCAATTATAAATTGCAAATAACAATTTACGCTTACGCTGACAGTTGATTACACCATTGGTCTTAAATTAACTTGTTTCTGACACTAAAACTTTAAGTTCCAATGCAGGTAAATCAGAATAAAACACGATTTCCGACTGCGGGTGGTCAGCCAACTTCACCCTAGTCTGAAATCGTTTTCTTTTATCCTTTGTTACACAATATACTATTAATTTAATAATATTTACCATTACACATATCATAAACACGATCAGCGTTTTGTTCAGCTTCTTTCTGCTGTTTCTCCAACTCTCTCATTCGAATTTCTCGCGCTTCAGCTCTAGCTTGTCTTCGTGCTGCTAATCTCTCACCAGCCTGTAAATAATCGTAGCAAATAACATCAAGTTTAAAGCAAGTAAATAAAATGAAAGATAAATATTTACAATTTATTCGAATCACATAAAATACTAACTGTATATGTACATTTATATTAACGCCGTTATGCCTTATTTTGGAATCCACGAATAAAAAAATAAAAAAAAAGTATCTAGTACATACACAATAATACATATACAAGTGACAGTAGCGTAAATACAATTAAATGTTAGCGTTTAAAAATAAATAGCATACCTCTTTTGCTATTTGATCAAGAGCCTGATCCTCGGCAGAATGCCGACTAGCAGCACGTCTTCGACCAGTTATCGCTGACTCCATTGTGTTCATTTTATTATTATTATTATTATTATTAATTAATTAATATAGTAATTATCATATAATTATATATTTATCTTTTATTTAAATATTTATCTCTGATTTATTCCAATAACAACACGGATGCCCCTTATTTCACCCAACTTCTCTGTGACCTCACAGAGACGTTAACCACCAACACTAAAGACAAAAAAATACACAAATATAAACAATACATTTCAACATATACATAAAATTTTAATTATCAATTAAGTGAGTTAATTAACTGGAAAATAGATATGATTTGAGAAAAAAAAAAAAATTAAAAGCCATGCGATTAAATTAAAAAGCTCTGATTAAATTAAGTTCGAATCACACACAGAAAAAAATAAACTCCAACACTTAGTGCCCGAAATTATAATCCAGAACCTAGGTGTCAATACAAGAAGTTTTTAAATTTTGAACTATAAATTTTATATTGTGTCAAATTTTTAATGTTCAAGTTACGATTTTTAAAGTTCAAATATCAACTTTCTCTGCAGATACACATTTTAATATTTATCCTATAATTGATTACGTGTTAATTGTAAATTAAAGAATTACAATTTAGAATGACAGTATTTATTGATCACTTTATCATTATATTACTTGTCATTTTTAAATTTATAGATCAGTGCATAAAATTATTTTTACTATTTTTGGAACAAGTGTTTTTACCAGGTCTCTGTACAGATTATTTTCCATCTCTGTAAGTGCATATGTATATATTTTTGTATGTATGTATATAAGTTTGTATCCTGGTAAATAAATAAATAAAAAAAATCTTATTGGATAAAATTGTCGGGTGTAAATCAAATTATGAGTAACATAAGTTGTGATGAAATCAATTAGATAATTTATAGCCATGAAAGTATGCAAGTCAAGTTCATATAAATGCTTTTTTAATGAGCTAATTAATAAATCATTGTAGTAATAATTAATACAAGTGATAATTAATAAATAGATCATTAAATAAATTCTTTAGAGCATTTGAAGCAATGGTTGGTGATAAAAAATAAATAAGAATGTTAATTAGTTGGATAATTTAAAGAAAAATTACGTTATCAGGCTAGATAGAATAAAAAAATAGTTGAATATTAAAAGCAAACATTAAAATATTTTTAAATGCACAAACACACCCACACATTTTGACGACTAGAGAAACGACATGCGAATAAATGAGTCACAAAAAAATGAAAAAAAAAATAAGTAAGAGAAATAGTTGACAATTATTTAAAATGTGATATATTTTTTAAACATTAAATAAGTTGTTATAAATAATACTTACTAAGAAAAAAAAGTGAAAGAAAAAAAAAGAAACAAATCCTCAGCCGGTAGTAGATTGCATTTTTATATCTTTAAAGTCTTGTTAAATGTAAAAATAAACCGGGATAAACTATAAATACTATCAATGGAAATTGGATGACTTGATAATCTCACAATGATGATGTTGACGATAGTGATGATGATGATGATGATGATAATAATGTTGATGATAATAATAATGTTCATTGACCATCTGTAAATTTTAATATATATATAATGATAATTAAATATTTACAGTGTTAATTTAGTCGTTTCTTTTTATAAATAATTATTCACAATTGTTTAGTGTTATACGCGTAACCGTTAAGCCGTAATATTATTTTACAGGCACCGTGCCACGATCAAAGTTCGTGAAATCGCACACGAACACGGTGCAAGATCCATTTTTCGATCGAGTAACTCACTCCTCACTGCTTTTGCCATATATACCTATATATGTATTCTTATATATGTATGAATGTATAGGCACATAAATTTATATAAGCATATACTTATATAGATGCATATGTATGTAACAGTCATACATGTGGGGGACAATTGTAAGCAAGCAGCAGCAGACGGCAGGTATGTAACCAAACTCCATAGGAAAGACCGTATCGCACTCACACACACGTACAATTACACACTTTGCGCCGCCGCACCTTTATGAATAATCAACTAGTGTCATCTATTGATAATTTTTCTTTTATGTTGTCATTAGAATATCATTTAATTGACATCTGTTATCAGGCGATAAAATTAAACTCAATGACAAATAAATTATCGACTTTGAATATGACACTGAAGTTAGCCGTCTAATAATTTTTGAATTTTTTTTTAAAGCAGTAAATCATAAAAAAAAAATATTTGAAAAAATTGCACTTATAGTTTTTTAAATTTTCTACATGTGCATTTTTTTAGTTTTTATTTTTTTGTAATTCATTTGTTAGAAAAAAAATCCAAAAATTTTTAATTGTCTCTTAACTTCTGAATCATACTTTGAATTATGATACTGTTAGCTAGGTGTGTGATATAAGATAATTTTAAAATTTTAAATGAATAAGTCAATTAATTACAATAATGAAATTGTAAAAAGTACGTGTACTGATTTATAATTATTTAGATACTCATTTTTTTTATCTTTGTTCTACTTACATTTTATTTATTTATTATAAAATTTAAATACTTGCCAATTGTCATGAGTGTGAATGTAGCAGATATGAGACAGTTTGTAAATTTAAAATAAATAAATAATGAAACTGAAAAAAATGCGCGTACTAATTTTTAAATTATCTAAATAAGTGTTTCTTAAATTTTATTCTTCTTGCATTTTAGTTATTTATTCAAAAATTTAAAAAACTCTGTTGTCAGCGACATTCACACTCATCCGATTGTTAGACACTTGTAATACTAAAATTAGCAGACAAATTTAGAATTTTTTTAAATAATTTAATTAAAAGAAAAAAAACAACTAAAAATATGTTAATTTAGAAAATTCAAAAAACTATAGGTGCAATTTTCTGAAATATTTTTTTTTTTTTATAAGTTATCGTTTTTAAAAAATTCAAAAATTATATAACGTCGGCTGACTTCAGTATCATCAGCAACTTCACTCAGTTGGCTGACGTTAATAATTTTTCAATTTTTTTCAAAACAATAATTTTTATAAAATATAATATTTTGAAAAATTGTACTTATGGGTTTTTTTAGTTTTTTACATGTGCATATTATTATTTTATTTTTTTTTTGCAACTGATTTGGTCAAAAAATAAAATCCGAAAATTTTTAACTGTCAGGATCATTTTTGAATTATTATTTTTAAAGGAAAATGTCACCATTTTCTTTCTCATAAAAGAAATTAATGGAACTTTCTTTGTTGCACTTATACAATAAAAAAATAATTTTTCTGAAATGGATTAAAATTTTTTTAAAAACTAAATTAACTTTTTAGGATTCTTTTTCTGATGATTCCAATCTTCGTAGATGAATTAAATCACTTCTTAAATCTGAGGTATAAGAAATATGAAACAAAAAAAAATTCAACACTAAGAAATACTTGATTGAAAAATATTATTAATGCGAAAAAAAGTTAATTTAGGTGAAGATCTTTTTGATTATCTTAACAAAAATTACATGCCTGTAAAATAATAATTAATTTTATAATTTATGTAATTTATTATTAAAATGTTCATATATAATAAGTTGCTTTACTTTAAATCCAGATTGATAACATGATTTATGACAAGTATGACCGCACGCTAGTTTACGATGTTTTAATTTCGATTTGAAATTTTTTCCACATACTGAACACTTATTTTTTTCAAGATCTGGTTCGTCGGGTTTCCTAGAAAATTTAATCGATTATTACTATCAAAATATATAACATATATTTGATAAGTTGTATACCTTTTATTTGATTTTTTATTTCTACTGATTAAGTGGTCTATACCCAAACATACTACGTTAATAGCGAGTTCAATTACTAAACCACCCAGATGATGTGCCATTGCAATATTTATTTATTTCTCAAAATTTTTGTATTGTTAAAATATATTTTGAATTATCAATAAATCGATACTTTCATTAGCAAATAAAATTATTAACTATTGCAGATCGATATTGAAAATAAGTTCATCTTACTGATTCACGTTGAAGTACCAGTTAAATGTTTAATGGTAATTGTAAGTTAAATTAAAAATATTTTATCACAAAGTGCAATTTATTTATCAGATAATATATAATATATATGAAAATATATCATGTTATTCTATCCGTGTAATAAATCGTTATCTATAATAATAAGTTCTTATTGTATAGTAAGATAAATCGAAATTATAAAGTTCATTATTTTCTATCGCTCATAATATGATTGAAATAAATTAATCTTAAAGTTATCTAAATTCTAATCAGACAATTAATTATTAATTATTAGTCGTGAGATACACGTGACGGAAATTCCGTTTCGTCTGCAGAGTCTGATGAGTCACCATCAAGATTACAAGTCTGGCACTAAAAAAAGTACATACTAAGTATAAATAAATAATAGTTATTAAAATAATAAATTCAATAATACCTGTGCTATGTGGAATAAACTTTTCATGCACTTTTCGTGTGCATAATGACGACAATTTGGTAATTGTTTACTATCAGCAAGACCTTTAATTGGAATTTGACAGTACGCGCATTTCGGATCTTCTGTTGGTGATTCAGAACCTGGTCTTGGAGATTTTATTTTAGTAGCCGAAATATTTTCAGTTTCACTAGACGTAGTCGGACTACCAATTGGTCGCTTAGTTTCCTGTAATCGTGAAGATGATCCTGAGACTGAACCTGATGTTGAAGTTTGTATCCCAGGTGTCAAATCGTTTCCAGTTTCACTTGATCGAGCTGTACGATTAGTTCGCTGTCTAGTTTCTTCGTGTGATCGTGAAGATGATCTTAATATCACTTCATCTTGATTATCATCATGACAAAATGAACAAATCTATATAAATATAAATTTATATCAGTTCCAAATGCATAATTACCAATGTATATAGATTTAATTATTATACGTACATTTCTAATAACAGGAGATCGACTTCTGAAACAAGTTACATGACACAAGTGACCACATGCTAATGGATAATCATTGGCTACTGTTGGCCGTCCACAAAATGGGCAAGTAAGGTTAAGATTACTCGCTGGTTCAGGTCGTTCGCTAAAATAAAAAAATGAAATCAGCTCAATACAAAATAATTAACATAATAAAGTTGCCATTTAATTACTATCGATTGTTATCATATTCATATCTATGATAATTGTGTTGTTGATTTCGTCTCATGAAATAAAATGCAGATGCTGTTACAACTCCAACCACAACACCTAACATTATCATTGGAATTCCCATTGGCATCATATTGAATACTTTCAAGAGTTTTTTAAATAAGTTGAATAATAAGCTATAATATTTTAAATAATTTTACTTCTCTACACGATGCACTTGGCCATTTTAATAAAACTTGGGCTGTCACTTATGTAATTTTTTAGTATATTTCGATTCAGAACTAACGGGCTAAAGCTGTACATAAAATTATTATGCATAAAAACAAAGGATTCCCAGAATGGTATTTTTGTCGATAAACATTTTATATATTTATATATAGATCAATACCTTATCAGCTGATGAAAATTATTTACTTGTTATTATAAGTGTGATTGTAGGGCAACAGACAAACTTAATATTATAAATAAATAGAGTAAATAATTGATAAAATAGAATTTTTAAAAAATGCGCATTTAAAAAATTTCGAAATTAATAAGTGCATTTTTTATAAATATTATTTTTTAAATTATTTACTATATTTATTTATAGTTTTAAATTTGTCTGATATCTACTAAATTCACACTTATGATGAAATTTACAGACAATTAACAACTTTTGGATTTCTTTTTAAACAAATCGATTACTAAAAAATATAAACTAAAAATATGCACATGTAGAAAAATTAAAAAACTGTAAGTGCAATTTTTTAAATATTTTTTTTTTTTTATAATTTGTAGTTTTAAAAAAAATACAAAAATTATTAGACGTCAGCTAACAAGTATCATAATATATGCGTGTGAATGTAACTGACAAGTGGAAATTTTTTAAATTTTTGAATAAATAAATAAAATGTGAGAAAAATATGAAAAAATGCGTATTCAGATCAATAAAAAATCAGTACATGCATTGTTTTAAAATTCAGTATAATTTATTTATTTAAAATTTATAAAATGTCTCATGTCTGCTACACTCGCACTCTTCAAAATTATAAATGATACTGAAGTTTGCCGGCGTCTAATAATTTTTTGATTTTTTTCGCACAATAAATTATAAAAAAAAAAAAATATTTGAAAAAATTGCACTTATACATTTTTAAATTTTCTATACGTGCATATTTTTAGTTTTTATTTTTTTGTCATTGATTTGTTGAAAAAAAAATCCGAAACTTGTTAATTGTTTGTTAACTTCAGGATTATAATTATAATCTAATATTTATGTTAATTAGTTTTATTATAATTCAAATAAAGACAAATATATTAAACTTAAATTCATTTTGAGATTATTTGAGTATAAAATTTTTAATTTGTGAATTTAAATTTAGGCGGGAAAAAGTAGAGTGGTGGGGATAACAATGAGATGAGAGATGGTGGCGCGTCAGTTGCAGTCAATCGTCGCTGAAGTATTGTGACTTGAGACGTGATCGTGTTTTATTTCTGTTTCGTAGATTTAATGAATAAAAATAATTAATAATTAGTAAAAAGTTTAGGAGTGAATAGTGAAAAATAAATGAGTTTATAGTGAGTGATAAATATTAATAATAATATCTAGCTGCAGGTGATGTGAGGTAATTAATAAATTTATTTAGACATGAAAATAGCAGGTCCGATAATTTTTTTTGTTATAAGTAATATATATATATTATTAAAATAGAAAAAAATTTACAAAAATATTTATTCAAATGTTGCTTTAATATTTAATGTGTTAAATTGAAAATAAAAATTTTTGGTAGTCTGCTGTTTCCATTGTCATAAAAATGGCGGCTAGTTGGATTTAAATTTGATGTTAATATTTTTTTTTCCGAGAATTGATTTGATGGATTTAAATATAATAATTTAGTGCGACAGTTAGAAAATTCGCAGTTTAGTAATCAATCATATTCATATCAGTTCTATATTTTCATGAGTTGTATTTTTTTTAATGAGTTGGTGATATTTTAATTGTCCTTTTATATTGGTATTGTTTAATACGGATATATCAGACATTTTAAATAATCGTGATAAGAGAACAAGTGATGTGAGTTTTATGGTGCATTGTGATGTTGAAAAAAAAGTGAAGCTATTGTTTCCGGCCATCTTGAAAATTTTGAATTTATTTTGAATCAAGAATTCAACAAATTTCCATGGGGCGCTGTCATCGGTAAGTCAAATTTCGCTTTTATCAAATGATTTTACTTACCGACTGGTATTTGCGAAACATGCGATCGTCGATAAATGGATATTCTTTAGATTTAAATTTTAAAAAATGTCGCCGATACCCTGATAACACGAGTTGATCGTGAAAAAGTTGGTCATTCATTAGTTTCCGACCAACTTGACGACAAGTTATCGACAACTTCAGCTTTTGCAACTTTTGGCTACAAGTTACCGCCAACTTTCTCAGAAAGTGACCGTCAACTTTTTGGATTTACAACTTTTGCCACCAACTTTCTCAGAAAATGTCTATCAACTATTGGAGGTTCCAACTGTTGGCGGTCAAATTGGTTTCCAGTTGCGGCTGCAAGTTTCTCTTCAGTTTCTCGCCAACTTGGCTATCAGGGTAGCTACTTTAACTGCAAGTTAACTTCAAGCGACTGCCGTATTCTGAAGCCAACTTAAAAGAAAGTGTTGGAGAGTAAACAGTTACGGTTAAGTTGACACAGTAAATTGTCTGTAACTTGACTTCAATTTGACTACAAGTGTTACTGTCAGACAATGACGATGTTGATTGAAAGTTTCAGTGCAAATTGACGGCAAGTTTTTCTGTTAAATTACATTCAGATGACGGCAGTAGATTTGCATCATTTGCACGCAAGTATTATCTAGCCAAGGCTTACTAGAAACTTGTCGTTAAGTTAGCCGTAAATGTTTCATTGCAGAACTTTTTGAGCAATTATATTTAGAGTGTGGCTATCAGGGTAATAGCACAGTTAGCTTTAACAAAAGTTTATTTATAAAAGTTTCCTTGAATTTTGCTTCAAATATCCGTCAACTTGGGACTTTTCCGTTTTTGACGATAATTTGTTTGCAACTTGCTATTCAATTTGACGTAAATTTACTGCCTGAATTAGTATGCAAATTCACTTCAAAAGTTCATTAGAAAAAAGTTGTCAATTTTCGATAGTTATCAGGGAAGTTTTGGCTTCAAGACGATCTTGTTGATGGTTCTAAAACACCCTGTTCGAACGCAAAATGACTGTTATAAAATTTTTGGTCAGAGTACGTTATTGCGGACCGTCAAAAATTTTTCCGTTACAAATTTAGTCAATCATAATTAGCTACATGATTTGTGACTGTCATTAAATTTTCAGTCACGAGTTAACGCTTGGTCATAAATTTGTCAGTCAAAACTGGGCTAGATGAGATTATAAAATCGTGTATCCAACTTGAAATTGTAATAATAAGTGAGATTAAAATTTTTAATTAATTAATTAAACGCGTTTCGGGGTATAATCCATAAAATATAATAGAATATGATAAATTCATTTATAAGATTCTAGACAATAAGTACAGATAAATTTATTTGATTTGTACTTAAATTTAAAATCTTTAATTCAATTTGCATGCTACTCTCTTGACGTGCTGATTGTTGGTGGTTATGATTGTTATAATGTTTTGTTGCCGCCTCAATACTAGCAAAAATTGGGATTTATGAATAATTTTGGTGTTTAACAGTTATAAACGCGTCTGTAAGATGTTACTACAATAATGGCAGTTCGTCATTTTATAAATGGTCCGCTGACGGTTGTGACCAAGACGTGACGAATAAAACTGCCTTGACCGGTCACATTTGCATCACTAAAGTTGATGGATTAAACAAAGAATGATTTAGCCGGTAATTATTCAGATATAATTTGTAATATTAAAATTAAAAAATTTTTTTTTACCACGTTTTTTTTTTTATTATTATTACCACGTTTTTATTAACTCGCTTTTATCTATGTCTGTTCGGGTGGAATTTTGTAATTGATTTTAAAGTAACTTCTCGATAAGCTAGAGACTTGAAATTTGGAACAAAGCTCAAAATCAGATGACAATGCAAAAAAACGAAAAAAAAATTTTTTTTAAATGAGAAGGAGAAGCACTAGATGAGGAAGAAAAAAATGAAAAAAACAAAAACGAATGAAAAAAAAATTGAATAAAAAATTTATACTCGTTTGTTTGTCTCTTGAGTACGAATTTTTTATAATTAATTTAAAACTAATTTCTGGACGAGTTATATTCTTGAATGTAGCTCACAACTGGATGACAGATAAACAAACACCGTGTAATAAAAATACAATTAAGGAGATGGAAAGAATGGGATGACTAGATGTACCTGAAGTTCCGAACGTTCGTGTAAGAAATGAAAAAATTAAAAAAAAACTTAGAAATATATTTAGTGCCACGCTGGATTTTTTTTGTGGGGTGTCTTTTTAGCCCATAGAACAACCCAGACAAAATTCATTTGATTTCATCCCCCGGAACACCCCTAGCGAACCACCCCCAAGTTTAAATATTTTTTTAAAAATACTCTAAAGCTTTGTGCCGCGCTGGATTTTTTGTGGGGTGTCTTTTTAGCCCAAAGAACAACCCAGAAAAAATTCATTTGATTTCATCCCCCGGAACACCCCTAGCGAACCACCCCCAAAATTAAATATTTTTTTTAAAAAAATACTCAAAAGCTTAGTGCCACGCTGGATTTTTTTGTGGGGTGTCTTTTTGGCCCCTAGAACAACCCAGAAAAAATTCATTTGATTTCATCCCCCGGAACACCCCTAGCGAACCACCCCCAAGTTTAAATATTTTTTTAAAAATACTCAAAAGCTTAGTGCCACGCTGGATTTTTTGTGGAGTGTCTTTTTGGCCCCTAAAACAACCCAGAAAAAATTCATTTGATTTCATCCCCGGAACACTTCTAGCGGACCACCCCCAAAATTAAATATTTTTTTTAAAAAAATACTCAAAAGCTTAGTGCCACGCTGGATTTTTTTGTGGGGTGTCTTTTTGGCCCCTAGAACAACCCAGAAAAAATTCATTTGATTTCATCCCCCGGAACACCCCTAGCGAACCACCCCCAAGTTTAAATATTTTTTTAAAAATACTCAAAAGCTTAGTGCCACGCTGGATTTTTTGTGGAGTGTCTTTTTGGCCCCTAAAACAACCCAGAAAAAATTCATTTGATTTCATCCCCCGGAACACCCCTAGCGGACCACCCCCAAGTTTAAATATTTTTTTAAAAATACTAAAAAGCTTAGTGCCACGCTGGATTTTTTTGTGGGGTGTCTTTTTGGGCTAAAAAGGGGTGTTCCGGGGGATGAAATCAAATGAATTTTTTCTGAGTTGTTCTAGGGGCTAAAAAGACACCCCACAAAAAAATCCAGCGTGGCACTAAGCTTTTTAGTATTTTTAAAAAAATATTTAAACTTGGGGGTGGTTCGCTAGGGGTGTTCCGGGGGATGAAATCAAATGAATTTTTTCTGGGGTGTTCTAGGGGCTAAAAACACACCCCACAAAAAAATCCAGCGTGGCACTAAGCTTTTTAGTATTTTTAAAAAAATATTTAAACTTGGGGGTGGTCCGCTAGGGGTGTTCCGGGGGATGAAATCAAATGAATTTTTTCTGAGTTGTTCTAGGGGCTAAAAAGACACCGCACAAAAAAATCCAGCGTGGCACTAAGCTTTTTAGTATTTTTAAAAAAATATTTAAACTTGGGGGTGGTCCGCTAGGGGTGTTCCGGGGGATGAAATCAAATGAATTTTTTCTGGGTTGTTTTTTGGGCTAAAAAGACACCCCACAAAAAAATCCAGCGTGGCACTAAGCTTTTGAGTATTTTTAAAAAAATATTTAATCTTGGGGGTGGTTCGCTAGGGTGTTCCGGGGGATGAAATCAAAATGAATTTTTTCTGGGGTGTTCTAGGGGCTAAAAAGACACCCCACAAAAAAATCCAGCGTGGCACTAAGCTTTTTAGTATTTTTAAAAAAATATTTAAACTTGGGGGTGGTCCGCTAGGGGTGTTCCGGGGGATGAAATCAAATGAATTTTTTCTGGGTTGTTCTAGGGGCCAAAAAGACACTCCACAAAAAAATCCAGCGTGGCACTAAGCTTTTTAGTATTTTTAAAAAAATATTTAAACTTGGGGGTGGTTCGCTAGGGGTGTTCCGGGGGATGAAATCAAATGAATTTTTCTGGGTTGTTTTTTTTGGGCTAAAAAGACACCCCACAAAATCCAGCGTGGCACTAGGCTTTTGAGTATTTTTAAAAAAATATTTAAACTTGGGGTGGTTCGCTAGAGGTGTTCCGGGGGATGAAATCAAATGAATTTTTTCTGGGTTGTTCTAGGGGCTAAAAAGACACCCCACAAAAAAATCCAGCGTGGCACTAAGCTTTTTAGTATTTTTAAAAAAATATTTAAACTTGGGGGTGGTTCGCTAGGGGTGTTCCGGGGGATGAAATCAAATGAATTTTTTCTGAGTGGTTCTAGGGGCTAAAAAGACACCCCACGAAAAAATCCAGCGTGGCACTAAGCTTTTGAGTATTTTTAAAAAAATATTTAAACTTGGGGGTGGTTCGCTAGGGGTGTTCCGGGGGATGAAATCAAATGAATTTTTTCTGAGTTGTTCTAGGGGCTAAAAAGACACTCCACGAAAAAATCCAGCGTGGCACTAGGCTTTTGAGTATTTTTAAAAAAATATTTAAACTTGGGGGTGGTTCGCTAGGGGTGTTCCGGGGGATGAAATCAAATGAATTTTTCCTGGGTTGTTTTTTGGGCTCAAAAGACACCCCACAAAAAAATCCAGCGTGGCACTAAGCTTTTTAGTATTTTTAAAAAAATATTTAAACTTGGGGGTGGTCCGCTAGGGGTGTTCCGGGGGATGAAATCAAATGAATTTTTTCTGGGTTGTTCTAGGGGCTAAAAAGACACCCCACAAAAAAATCCAGCGTGGCACTAAGCTTTTTAGTATTTTTAAAAAAATATTTAAACTTGGGGGTGGTCCGCTAGGGGTGTTCCGGGGGATGAAATCAAATGAATTTTTTCTGAGTTGTTCTAGGGGCTAAAAAGACACCGCACAAAAAAATCCAGCGTGGCACTAAGCTTTTTAGTATTTTTAAAAAATATTTAAACTTGGGGGTGGTCCGCTAGGGGTGTTCCGGGGATGAAATCAAATGAATTTTTTCTGGGTTGTTCTAGGGGCCAAAAAGACACTCCACAAAAAAATTCAGCGTGGCACTAAGCTTTTTAGTATTTTTAAAAAAATATTTAAACTTGGGGGTGGTTCGCTAGGGGTGTTCCGGGGGATGAAATCAAATGAATTTTTTCTGGGTTGTTCTTTGGGCTAAAAAGACACCCCACAAAAAAATCCAGCGTGGCACTAAGCTTTTGAGTATTTTTAAAAAAATATTTAAACTTTGGGGTGGTTCGCTAGGGGTGTTCCGGGGGATGAAATCAAATGAATTTTTTCTGGGTTGTTCTTTGGGCTAAAAAGACACCCCACAAAAAAATCCAGCGTGGCACTAAATATATTTCTAAGTTTTTTTTTAATTTTTTCATTTCTTACACGAACGTTCGGAACTTCAGGTACATATGACTAGGACCTCCAGGACCATGAATAGAGTCATATATTCAAAATTTTTAACTAAAATGAATCTGGCTTTGATTTGTTTTAATATTTTGAACTATAAATCTTATAAAAAATGAGTTTGATATATTGGTCGGTAGAAATAGCGATTTTCTATTTCAGATTTGATTAAGTGAAAAGAAACTGAAATAAACCTGAAATTTGTCGCATGTCTCCGTCATTATCTTATTCAGGCCTTTAAAATCGATTTCAAAATTTTACTCATACAATACTAAAAAGCACAAAATAATTATCGAAATAAAAAAAATTTTTAATATACCACGTTTTTAAAACGAACTAAAAAGTATAAAATAAGATTTCTCATTTTCATAAAGATTTAAAACCACATACAAATTCCAAACTGCTAACAGATAGTTCTGAAAATTTATAATTGTGAATTTTAAATAGTTATGAAAATACTTGTAAGATTCAAAACGAAAAACGTGGGGCGCATGCAACAGATAATTGATGCATTAATAGTTCAACTAAAAATTTGAATGCATTGCAAATATGTGGACTGATTTGTAAGTTTTTTCATTGACATCTCTTCTCTACACTTCTTATAGTTATATATTGCATGTCAGTGATCAAAATCAAGATTTGAATGAGTTTTGGCTTAGGTCAGAGTAATAATGTATAAAATATCCCAGAAATTCATTAAAAACTGTGTTTTTTCAATTTTTTCGTTGATAATATGGTTTTATCTAAAGAACAAGTTTGATGGCATTATATGATGATTAAAAGAGACCATAAAAAGGAAAAGTTTGTAAGATTTTAGACTCATTTTAGTACAGTACATTTTGATTTATCTGGAAAAAATAACATAGAATGTTATTTTTTTAACTTTTCAACACTGATATCTTCTGAACTAATTAACCAATGTTGACGTTTGAGGTGGCAATAGGTGCGTTTTATTGAATTCTAGAGCTGACTAGAATTTGAAAGCGATCGATTCAGCCGTCTTGAAGATATTTGAAAAAAACCGTTTCTTACCATTTCTTTCTCCAACGATATCTCCCGAACAAATTAACCGATTAAGATGGTTAAGGCGGTATTCGACGCGTTTTATTGAGTTCTAGAGCTGATTAGATTTTGAACTCGATCGTTCAATTCGTTTCTGAGAAATCAGTAAAAAACTAAAAAAAAAATTTTTTTTTTTTCGTAATTTGCCAATATTTTCGAGTCTACTTGATCAAACGATCTGAAATTTTTAGAAAAGTTGACGGCCAACAAGCTCTTTCAATCGCCGCCTTAAACATCCGAATCGATTCATTCGTTACAAAGTTATAAACCATTCACACACACACACACACACACACACACACACACACACACACACACACACACACACACACACACACACACACACACACACACACACACGCACACACACACACGCACACACACTCGGACACTCGGACATCATTCTGAAAATAGTCAGAATAGTTTCCTAGGACCTCAAAACGTCGACATTTGATGAAAACTCGATTTTCGAAAATCGGGGTGAAAACAATAACTTCACGAAATTTTTGAAAATCATCGATTTTCTAAGCGGGAAGTTAAAAAAAAAAATCGGTCTGTCGGTTGACCCTGCGGGCCAGCCCCAAAACTTCCCGCGTATTTCAAGCTCCTTGAGCTCGAAAAGCTGTAGAAGATACATTTTCGAGCTCTTCGAGCTCGAAAATACTTTTGTATGCTTTTGTTTTTAAAAAATAACGTTTTTTACAATTTTTTCTACAACGATATCTCTCGAACGAATAAACCGATTGAGACGTTTAAGGTGGCAGTCGACGCGTTTTATTGAGTTCTATAACTGATTAAATTTTGAAATTGATTCATCGAGTCATTTTTGAGAAATTTTCAAAATACTAAAAAAAATTTTTTTTTTAATTCTTTCGACAACGGTTTCTCTTGAAAGAATTAACCGATTTTGATGTTTGAGGTGGCATTCGACGCGGCTTATAAATCTCCAGAGCCCAGTCCATTTTAGAATTAATCCATCGAGCCCGTAAAAAGTTATCCAAAAAAAACATTTTTGAAAAAAGTTTATTTTTGGAATATCTCCGAACGAGCCCTGCTGATCAAGCTCAATTTTTTCTCAGCTTCAAGATATTAAAAAACTGCGTCGAATGACACCTTGACGATCAAAATCGGTTGATCCGTTCGAAAGTTATAGATATTTACATACGTACGTACATACATACATACATACACTCGGACATCATCGTGAAATTAGTCAGAATAGCTTTCTAGGACCTCAAAACGTCGACATCTGTTGGAATTTCGATTTTCACAAATCGGACGGAAACCAATAACTTCCCGAATTTTTGAAAATTTTCAATTTTCTTAGCGGGAAGTTAAAAAAAATGAAAAGTAAAAAATCTACTGGATCTAGATTTATGAAATGTTTTGCAAGTCAGCCGAAAATTACAGGCCATTCCCAAACTACCCTTCAAGTCGGCTTTAGAGTCAAATTACATAAATTATTTTCATTTTCGTTGCGTGAAAAACACATTCCGATATTCATCAAGTACATAAAGAAATATAATACACTTTCTTCTATGTAATTGTTCACTTCTTAAAATATTGCAATTAAAAGTGGAAAAAAATTAAGGCTTTTAATGAGTATTCAGGTAGAAATTGAAGGTGCCTAAAGAGGGAAGGCAACTATGCTTCATATTCTATTCATTTACGTGTTTCATGTATGGTAATGTACATAAAGATGTATATGATTCATCACCATTGTCATCTCCATAGCACTAGCTCGAAAATTCAATAGATTTAAATGTACTTGGGAAAATTTTAAGAGCAATTTTATTTCTTTAAGTATTTAAATAATTAAATTTCCTGTCTGGATTTTAAAATCCAGTGCAATAAATTTTAACGATGACATAAAGTCTTGACACTTTATTTCTTAATTGTATTCTCTAGGTCTTGGTTATAAGTAATTTTTGAAATTTTACGCACTTTCGCACCAATTATGTTTACTTATAAAATTTCTTTTGTCATTAGTAAAAATAATGAAAATAACAATAAAACCATTCCATTCTTCAGCTCTGAGAACAATGAATAGCATATTATACATATTTTTCTTTCCGTTACGTCTTGTCGAATAAAACCAGAACTTATTACAAAATGTCATAGATTTATTTTAAAATTCCAAACATAGTCAATTTGAATTTAAATATTCAGAAATAATTATTTATTAATTGTTTCAAATTTCGAAGCATTCTAATTTTATAGTTCTAATATTTTCATTAGAGTGATTCCAGAAAAAATTTTGTTTTTTTTTTGCTCTTGCCCTCTGAAACGTTAGTGGTTGCCGAGAAAAAAATCTCCCCAAAAGACGGGCTCTCTAGGTCAACTTTAAGAGGTCGCTATTTTAATTTTAATATCGCATCTAATAATTAACATTTAAAAATTTGTTTTTTTTTCATTAAAAAGTTAATCACTCTTAAGCTACTGAATATTTCTAAAATTTATGCACAAGTCTTTAAAGCTGATTCTTCAAGCTTTTCAAAACTCTATGATGAGTCATAATTATTATTATAAAAATCTCAATTGAAGCTAATGATAATAATAATGTTTTTTTTTTAAACAAAAAAATACGATGCTTTTCAGATACCTTCCATTGTTGTTTTTATTATAAAATAATTCTGACATCATAGGATTTTAGAAAACTTAAGGAATTAGCTTTAAAGATCTATGCATAAATTTCAAAAATATTCAGTAGCTTACCAGTAATTAAACATTTAATGACAAAGTAAATTTATAAATGTTGATTAGATGCGAAATCAAAATAAAGATAGCGACCTCTTAGAGTTGAGCCTATCTTTTAGAAATCTTTTTTCGGCAACCACTAACGTTTCAGGGAATAAGATAAAAAAAATAAAATTAAATATTTTTTTTGAACCACCCTAATTTTCATACATTAATAAAATAAATATATTTGGAAGCAGATATATTAATAATACTTAAAATAAGTTGACTTTGTTAGAAATACTGTTGACATAAAAAATATTTTCCTTCGAGATTGATTTATATATCTTTCGGCAAACGTTTACCTTAAGCAAAGAGCTTATTACAAATTTTTTCAACACATGGACGCCACATAAGGGCATAAAGTTCTTTGAAGATCGTGGATGTCAGTTGGTGAGCTTAAACTATAACGACTGCCATCTATTTTACAAAATCGACTTCTATATACCTAACAGTCGGCATTTTTTGGGCTCTACAGGGGGTGAACTTTGATCAAACCGATGTCAATCTGCTGACGGGATATAGAGCGAAAGTATAAATGTATTTTAGCTTCTGATGATTTTTTATACTTTTCAAAAAATGAAATCATGTTGATTTTTCTAATGTCTACTTTTTAGTATATAAAAATCATGAGTTACATATTTATTTACTCTTATATTGATAGCCCATCATTTTCATTCTTATTTATGCTTACTTGGAATTATAATGTCGATGAACTTTAGTATGTATGTAATAAATCTTGGTTTCGAACATTTTTTTTATTTTTTAAAAAATAATAACGTTCGTAAACAAATTCAACGATTGAAACTTTGAAATAAATTTAGTCAGGTGAGATTTTTACGAGATTTTCCATGATCTTCATTCGCTATGGGTCATTTACGATGCGGGAGGCCTGCGTTTCTGTCTTGAATGGTTTGATATAAATTTTGAATTAGCCTCAGACAATAAAATTACGAGAGGTTGTGTAGTTTACGGTAAAAAAAAATAGAGAAAAATTTTTGAATTACTGACCGATACATGGAAAACTTTGACATTAATATTATATGTAGTTTTTTTTCTTTTTAGTTTTTATTTTATAAATTTAGACATAATTTACATGAGGATATACTTTTAGTATCCTGAGTAACAATTAAATTCACTATCCATATAAACTAAAAGGAAAACTAGGGCAAGGGTGGCCTATTTTTTAAACCTCTAAAATTCTTAAAATTTTTTTTTATTTTTAAGTTCATTATTAAAAGCAATTTTCTAAATTTTTATATTTATTTTTGCTTATCTATCATATAATAAGTAATTATCAGTTTGAAATAATTAGCAGATAATTTGTTATTAAGAGGTAAAATTTATATTAATTAAAAAAACAGCTTTATTTCTTTAAATTTAATCTTCTATCAATTGATAAAATAATATATTTGAACAATAACATTAAAGATATGATTTTATTGAGAAAGGGACCGGAGAAAAAGTAAAAAAAATAATTCTTCTCTTCATTGAATGAATATATATACGCTAATTTGATATCACCTTACATTGAAAGACTACACGATACAAATAATTCTATAAATAATTTTGGGAGAATAATTTCTCAGCCTCTGCTTTAATTAAAAATTATTGTAAAGGGAAAAAATTTGAAATCGAAGTAATATAGTTAACTGAAATTTTACTTTTAGATATGAATCCTATAATATCTAAATTTACTCATCTTTCCAAAAGTTATTAGAAATAACTTAAAAAAATTATTTGGAAAGTGAAATTTTGAAATAGAATAATTTTTAAGATCAATAGCTATAACATCTTCGGCTTTTAGAATTCTCGTTAGTTTGGTCATTTTATCTGCACAGAAAAAAAATGTTTCTTGGCGCAAGAAAAATTTTGTATTATGAAATGGAAACAAAAATTTTCTTGTCAGAAGAAATTTGTTTCTCGCTCCAAATAATTTTTTTTGGCTCAATAAAATTTTTTCTCTCTCCAAGAAAAATTTCGTTTTCAATTCATAATGCAAAAAATTTCTTAAAGCAGGTAATATTTTTCTTGAGGCGAGTAAAAATTTTTTGCGCCAAGAACCCGAGTCGAAATTTGAATCGTCAGTCGGACGTAATGAACGTTTGAATCGTTAGTCGGACGTGATAAACGTTGTAATCGTACGTCGGACGTAATGAACGTTGGAATCGTCAGTCAGACGTAATGAACGTTGGAATCGTAAATCGGACGTATTGGACGTTAAAATTATCATCTAGATATTTAACGCTAAAAGAGATGGACAAAATCAATTTCCTTCGGCTTTCCCGTGGGGGGTTTTAGTGGGTTGAACAATAAAAATACTCCAGTTTTTGCATTATCCGGCTTACAGACTTGAATTTCGACACGAATATTCCCAACAATCTTACAGATCCCCCACCATCGGTATTTTTTCCGAAAACAAATACCAAGGGGGGTTTTACTGAGGTGAACGATCAAAATACTTGTTTTCATATAATGAGACTTACAGGCGTGATCTTTGGCATTAATGTTCCAAAAAATCTTAGAAATCTCCAACCGTCTGTAATTTTTAAAAACCAACTCCAAGGGGCATTTCAGTGTGGTCAAAAATTAAAATACCCCCTTTTTCTCATCATAAGTCTTATAGACTCGATTTTATCTAAATTAAAATTTTCATTCTCAAAATTTAAATTTTCTTGAATGTTTTGTGCTGACAAAAAATTTTTGTTAAATATTTTAATGTTTTTACTAAATACGAATTTTTTTTAATGTTTGAATTTTTATGTTTATATTTTATAGTATTTATGTGTGTTGTAGAAGTGAATTCCACAATTTTCTTTAAATTAATATTTTTATGATAGTATAGGAACCATTTCCATAATGGTATCAGAATTATTCCAATGGCATTATAGGAACCATTCCTATAATATTATGGGAATAATTCCCTTACTATTATAAAAAGTATCCCTATAAATTATTGGAACCATTCCTATAATGTTATGAGTAGCATTCCCATAATTATAGGAACTTTTCCTGTTAATATGGGAAACATTCCTATAATTATAGGAACTGCTTCCATAACGTGGTCGTAATTCCTATACTGATAAAAAAAATATATACAAACGACAGGAAAATATACATTAAAATAAATATATGACAAACGACACGCGCGCGCTTGCGCGCGAAACATGTACACTAGTTTATGATAAGAATAGGATAAGATTATTGGGAATATTTGTGTGAAAATTCAAGTCTGTAAGTCGGACAATGCAAAAACTGGAGTATTTTTATTGTTCAACCCACTAAAACCCCCCACGGGAAAGCCGAAGGAAATTGATTTTGTCCATCTCTTTTAGCGTTAAATATCTAGATGATAATTTTAACGTCCAATACGTCCGATTTACGATTCCAACGTTCATTACGTCCAACTGACGATTCCAACGTTCATTACGTCTGACTGACGATTCCAACGTTAATTACGTCCGACTGACGATTCCAATACGTTCATTACGTCCGACTTACGATTCCAACGTTTATCACGTCCGACTAACGATTCAAACGTTCATTACGTCCGACTGACGATTCAAATTTCGACTCGGGAAATCCTTTTTTTCTGTGTGGTCTCATTAATTTCGAAACTTATCAATTGTAAATGTTAAAAAACTTATTTTTGATATGATGACATGAAGGTTGACAGTTAAGTTTATCTTCTGATTGCCTTGCGTCGGTCATCCCTAAGTTTTAACGGTAAAATTTAAATTTAGTGAGATTATTCATTTGACGCTCAATTGCACAGACATTAGCAAATTAATTCAATTCAATATGAATCTAATGATAATAGAAAACAAAAATTTAGATGATGATGGTAGTAGTGATGATGATCCAGACACTTGTCCAGTTAAGAAAATTGTATGTCCATTTGACATAGGATCAACTACGCTGTTGGAGTCAAGATGAATAAACGAGGCCGTTGAAAGATAAAACCACACAATACACCGCAGGTCTCGTAGCTCCCTTACCTTTCTCAGAAATGTTCAGTTGCGATGTCAAAAAATTTTTACTTGTCAAAAATTTAACTATTGTCATATTGTAATCGTGTATATATTTCCACATACAAGCGGAACGAACAACAATTTTTATTTTTATAACTCGAGAAAAAATATCAACTAAGTATTTTAAAATAAACAAACAACGTTAAAGTTTTTTCTTCAATAGTAAAAAAAAAAACTTGTCTCTATTTCATTCAAATAACGAAAAAAAATAAACATGTTATCAACTATATTCATTGACAAATTTAAAAAGGCAATTTTAAGTAAAATATATCTTATGGGAAACTACGTCATCATTAGCATCGTTATAAGTATTCGAAAAATTGTTCGAAAATTTATTAGAGTTGCCCAAAATTTCTGGTATATATATGTATATACATATATAGTATCCATACATATTTTTTAATCGCAATATTTTATCATACGCAAGATGAAATCCGTGACGAGCGTAACAGATTCGTTAGTTTAATATCAAAAGGCTTTACGACCGTACCTGGAACTACTTGGGTCTCTCGCGGTTCGCCAACAAGCAATTATATCCACTTTAATTTTTCCGTCGACTTGACGTGGGACAGAAGAACTGTTTGATCAGTCCGACCTTGCTTGGTCGTTCCTCGAGGTCTTCGATCTTCTTCTATTCTATTTTATTTATATATACACATATATACGAAAGATAAAACTATATGCCAAACCAAAACTGAATAAATGTCGGTCAATTCTTGGAGCTTGATACACAAATCACTATCTTTTCGGCATTCGGGTTTTTGTTTTTATTTTTTTTTCATAATATTATTTTCGATGATGTATACATATACAGATATTCTAATCACTTTTTCTTCAGGAGTCCTTTCTTCACTAACTAATCCGTTAGATCACACAAGCGCCACTTTTGTAACAAATTAGCTTAGATCTAACTAATTAAAATAAAAGCCAATAAGATTTCTTGCTTTTTTTTCTGCAGACTCGAAATGAGATTCTAGCGTTTTAAATTAATTAAAAATATACTTTATATATTCTTATGAGTTTAGACAATTACTATGAACAAGATTATCTAATTGTTGGAAAGAAAATATTTATAATTTTTTTTTTTTAAGAAAATTCGAAAAAAATATAGATAAGATTAATCTTATTAGATGCGGTATTTTTTAAGCGTTTTGGGTTGCATTTTTTTTCTAGACAAGTATGGATGTGGGATTAAGAAGTCACGGTGTAAGGTATTCTGGGTGAGATGGATTTGCAGTGGTTTTTCCAACTGAATAATTTCTTCTGGCGTGTCTAGTAATCTGTTGGATAGTCAATGTGAGGAGGAATAATAGAATAACCACGTAGAGGGTAGAAGATGCTTCGAAAACTTGACTTCGTAAAGAATACACTTGAAAAACAAGATGCTTTTTATAATATTTCTATAAATTTTGACATAATCCGTAACGTTTTTTAAAAATGATCTTTATTAATGATGAGGTCTCTTCTTCATTTTTTTTTCTCATAACTCAGACTGTCTTTTGTTAAGTAAATCTTTTGTAAGAATTGCAAATATTTTTCTAAGAGAAATTGAATAACTATTGAGTTGTTTCTATTCAAAATTCAATAATATGAAGAAATGCTTTTTTTTAATCACAGGACTTTTTGAAAATTTTTATTAATATTTTTAAAACGTTCAAAACTACACTGTAAAAAATCGTGAGTGAATTTGGAATGATAGCGGATTTTATTTAAATCCGAATTCACTCCGTCACTCAAAGTTTCAAAAAAAATCACTCAGCATACGGAATAAATCAGGAGTTTTTCTTTTCAGCGGAGTGCTTTCGGAGTGGTGTTGATATTTTTTTAATTCGTATTCATTCCGATTCGGAGTTTTAATATTAAAATAAACTCCCCTTCGAAGTAAAATTTACTGCGAGGGGATTAAATAAATAAACACTCATGTGCTCCGGATTTAATTCACGTTCACTTCGCAAATTTTTCACAGAGTGTATGATAAAAATAATTTAAGTAATTATTTATTTAAAATAATTTTCGATATTCACTTATAAAGTCGATAGATAATGCTGTGCATGTATTTTGAAAATATTTAAGAAACTTAAAAGTAATTTAAAGTTATAATCCTTCTACCTGCTGCAACAATACCTGAAAACAAAGAGGTAAATCTTGCAAAATATACGCAGTTGAAGAGTTTAAGTCATAAATCCAATAGAAAATATACAGTTTAAAGTTTGAAAGTCAATGGAAAAATATGTATCCAAAGGATTTAAACTGATTGGATTAGGATTCTTTTCATTTAAATTTATGTATGACTATAGCATTAACTTATTTTGAATAACGACATTTTAAAAGTATATTTTATTTAATGAGTACCCAGTACGAAACTTAAAATTTTCCAAATGAAAAGAGTTTTACCAATAATGTCCGGTCTGACTTTAAAAAAATTATTTTAAGTCAGCCATAAATTACCATCGCTAATCTTACTTATGTTTGCGTTTCATAATAGATAGAAGTACTCCGAGGAAAAAGTATAGGAACGTTTTCTAGTTGTGGTTATAATAAAGATCATTTAATTACTGCTATAGGGATGATTACACGATCGGGATATACTCTCATAACGTATGGGCAAAAGTTCTCAATATTATGAGAAAAGTTATTCTGGATGTAGTATTGCTATTGAATGATAGAATTATCAAAATACACACGGAGAAAAAAAATGTTTATTTTTTTCATTTTCATACAATTATTTTTCAATGTTGCCATAGCAAACTCCACGTTAACGTAGAAATTATTTGTTATGCTCACTTAGTAAAAATACCTATACGTCAGCATAAGAAAAATTTCTATAAAAAATATCCATAAAATATAGAAATTTTTCCCATTTTTATATATGGAATATTCCATGTTGATATGAGAATTTTTACTATGTCATATACCATAAGTTCCCCTATGTGAATATGGGAGAAATAGCCATTTTTTTTCACTAGATAGAAACGGTTCCTGCGTACATACAAAGATAAAACTTATATATTGTGGAAAAATTTCGTTTAATGTATAAGCGAATTTTTTCATAAATACTGAAGAAACTGTTTTTGTAATATCATGAAAAGTGCTCCTGTAGTATTATAGAAATTTTTATTCTACATATTGATATTGAATTGTGTGATATACTATGGGAGTTTTTGCTATTTTGAGAACAAAAATTATTTACTTCGAAATTCAGGGGTATACTTTATTTTACTCGACTCCTTTTTTATAAAAATATATGATCAGATTGCATATATAAAATAGGGTGATTCATTTCCGCAAAAGTTTTTTTTTTTTTTAAGTGCTCAAGCAAAATCTCAATCTACATCAAAAAACAAAAATTCTCACCAAATATGAGCTCTTAATTCCAATGCTAAGTACTTACTATTTGATTTCAAAGATTTCCCATTTAAAATACACGTAAATTAAATTACTTTTTTTTTAATTTTCTAATACTCAGCTGCGTTTCATGGTATCAACACGGTTTTGGTCGCAAATTGTAGGGCATTTGGTGTTCTTCAAAAGTGCTCATAGTTACTTAGCTGTTATTCCAGCTGTTTCACTTGTGTCCGCTGCGGAACTCATTTTTCCTATGAAATTGACCTTTATTGGCTTGCAGAACGTGAACCAATGAAAGTACACTAAAATCGCTAATAGGAATTTTATAGGAAATTTTATTCCCTTCAAAAAAAGTCCTATGAGTCAAGCCGCTAAAGTCCATAGTTTCCGAGTTATAGTCATCTTAATAATTTAAAGAATAAAATAGCAATTGTAATTTTTTTTTTATATTATATTTTTCAAATTATTAAAATGACTATAACTCGGAAACTATGGACTTTAGCGGCTTGACTCATAGGACTTTTTTTGATGGGAATCAAATTTCCTATAAAATTCCCTTTATCATTTTTAGTGTACTTTCATTGGTTTACGTTCTGCAAGCCAATAAAGGTCAATTTCATAGGAAAAATGAGTTCCGCAGCGGATACAAGTGAAATAGCTGGAATAAAAGCTAAGTAAACTATGAGCACTTTTGAAGAACACCAAATGCCCTACAATTTGCGACCAAAACCGTGTTGATATCATGAAACACAGCTGAGTATTAGAAAGTTAAAAAATAAGTAATTTAATTTACGTGTATTTTAAATGGGAAATCTTTGGAATCAAATAGTAAGTACTTAGCATTGGAATTAAGAGCTCATATTTGGTGAGAATTTTTGTTTTTTGATGTAGATTGAGATTTTGCTTGAGCACTTAAAAAAAAAAAACTTTTGCGGAAATGAATCACCCTAATATACAAGCAAGTTTAATTTTGAAAAACATATGATGATATATGCTCCCTATGTGTCTGATATTGTGTGTACAAATAATAAAAAAATCCATCAACACCAGGGTATATTATATGTATCAAAAATATACTTTTTTTAAAGATTAAACCACTTCATGTATAGTCGTGCGGTATGACACGGTGTCCTTTTTTTAGAGCGTACGATTACATAAAAGTCAGGTTGCGTAATGGATCTATGTTACAATAAGACGGCATTCTTTGATTTTGAGATTCTCACGGCACCATGAACATACTAGCACCCCCGTTGCCTTTTTATTTCTCCCCAAGACGCAACAGGTCGCACTGTGACGACCAAACCGTCCATTTATTTCATTTCTTTTGAGCTTACAGAGAGTTTCCTAACATAAGAGTCTTTCTTTTGGGTTTTTCGTTGTTGTGTATCGCATTTGTCTCGTCTCAAATAATGATTTCTCACTTTTATTATAAAAAATAATAAATTCTAATCCATGTACATCACGCAAATTTATTACTCTTCAAGTCTTGTGTTGATACTGATCTCAGTTCTCCAGTTCGAAGATTCAATAAAGCTTGTAATAGTACATGAACAAAAGGATAATACAAAAAAAAAAACCCAAACATTATGCTATTTTTGTACACGCAAATTTATAAATCAATTATTTATATTTTTCAAATTACTTTCCTATTTTTTTAACTTCCTGTGCTAAAAAAAATTGGAAAATTTACAAAACAAGGGAAGTTTCATATATTAAAAATACTAATGTATATAAAAAGGTATTGACGAGCTTAAATAGCTCGGTAGTAATCAGCAGGGTCAACCGCCTTTCAGACTTTTTAGTAGATTTTATAAAAATCTAACTGTTGCATTTGTCCTCATGACGCAACTTTTCAAAAATTTTAACATTTTCTATCTATTTGAGTCAAGTAGGTTCCAAAAATACTATTAGTGAAAAAGTTTATATATGTTTATATATATATATATATATATATATATATATATACGATATAACGCGCGGTTCTCCCACGATAGCGTCCACAATTCTGTACCGATCTTAATGAAATTTTTTTTACATATTCTTTAGCTAAAGAGCTCGGTTCAGTTTGAAGATGAGCTCAATCGGCCAAAAAGTTTATAAGTTATAGTCGTTTAAAGATTTTTTAATTTTTCAAAAAATTCAACTTTTCTTGATTTATCGATAAATAACTTTTGATCCTAAAGAGATAATCTATTTTTGGTGATTTAATCTTTATGTTCATTCGATTTGCTTTAATTTAGGCTATGTTGTTTACTCTTCTGATAATTTTTTCTAGTACTTTGATGAATCTCAAAATTTTCAGAAAAATCGAAAAAACTATTTTTTTCACTTTCCCATTTAATAACTATCAAGTAATTCATAATAGTTGAATTTTGTCAATATTTTTATGTAGCTTATCTAATGAGCTTTATATTTCAGTACTATTTTTTTATATTCAACGAAAATTACCTATTTATTTATTGAAATTTAGCTGTTGCATTCGTTCTTCCATTTTTCAATAAATTCATGTAACTGTTCCAATTCTGATTACTGCCGTGTAACACTTTTAAAATCTCAACATTAAAGTATGCATAAAGTATTTTTTAAAAATTGACAAGCATCAATATAATTGATCTTATAACTTTTAGATGAACCTTTAAACACCACCGTCTATCATACAGATTTAAATAATTAAATGAATAATGAAAAATCTACTTCCATTTCGGCTGCCGAATGGCCTTTTTTTTTTTATATTTATTATTACATACATTTACATAGTTGATATTTACTTCTAAACAAAAATTGAAAACCGATATTATTATAAGAAAAAAAAGTCGAGATGTAAGATCATTAATAATGATTAATAGATTGATTTATCTAGGCTAAAAACTGACCTAGAGATTGTTCCTAATGCACAATTGTTCAGACTATTGTCTACGATTATAACGGTTATTGTTTGCTGTTTCCAAAAAACTATCTATAATTAATGATTTTTTGGAGAAAAGTTGTACGCGTGCCTCTTGTTATTTATTTATTTATTTTCTTTTTTTTATAAATAAGTCTAGTTATATAGACTAAAAAAAAGACAATAGGTTTAAATTTCCAGTCGTTTTATTTTTTTAATTTTTTTGCTTGTTTTCTGACCATATAAATTTTTGATTAATGAATTTAAAACTGTAACTATTCGTATGCCGGCACTTGGTTTGTTTAAGAATGGTTCCGGGCTGCCTACATAAATGGTGCGAGGATACCATAATTTTTTTCCTGGTCATCATGATCGATTGCTATTTATAATAGGCTAGTGATCGAAGACTCATTCTGATGTTTTTTCGTTTTTTCTTTCATCTTTCATCTCGATGAATGTAAAAAAATCAGACATCAACATTTCAACACATAATGCTTTTATAACTTATTGTTTACATTAGAGATTTTATCTTAAACCGATTACAAATAATTCTGCAAAAAATTTATTTATTTATATTATGGCTTTAAGAAAATATCAAAATTCATTGAAGTATTCTGGTTTGAAAAAACGAGTATAAATATCTATTCATCTCAAATCGTCTCAAATTTAATCTCAATTCTCTTAATACATTTAATAATCCTACTCAACTAGGCCATATTCTACCTAATCTTATATTATTATAGACTTTGCCGTGTGAAAACTGCGCAAAGATCTTCGCTCCATTAGCCCTTAAGAAGTGCTCTTATTGTTAAAAACTATTGTCAGGAGATGCGTCGTCGTCTTCGCATCTTTACCTCAGTCTTTTTTATATATTTTTTTTTATATTCTTACCTAGTCATCCTTCTCAGTTATTTGTTGGCGTTCTTGATGATGATCCAAAAGATTTAACTCAAAACGAATCTTGATGCAGAAATACTAAATATTGCCCTTAGTCATGTATCTTCAATGACGATATTAAAATTAATTGGTTGAAAAAATTATATTTTTCCAACTACTCACCAACTATTTCATAAAAATGTTAAAAACTATTTTCGTTAGACGCATGTAATTTTTAATATTATGAATATAAGTAAATAAATTATAAAAACTCAAGGAGTTTTAAATAGAATCAGAAAAGCATAAAAAAATACTAATAACTTTTTATTTATAATTCACATATGAATTTACATTCAATTTAACAGCCTCAAGTGTATATATAGGTAGCAAATTAAAAAATTATATAGATATTTTATCGAGTTAATATATTTTAAAAATTCGTATAAAAACCTTTAAAAATCAACTTATTCATTCTCCATTTACTCGGTTGATATATCCAACAGACTATAAAACTTTCTGAGTTATGGCCAACTTGGGTACCGTATGGGTTTTTTTTTATATTTTTTTGTATAAAGAAAATAGCCACTGGTGGCAGCTTCAGCCGCAATGAATTATATTTATATGCTCGTTCAGTGTTCCTTCAAAGAAAAGCCGAAAAAATATATAAGCTACTAATTCAACACTACATATATATATATATGTATATATGTTCTAAATTATTGTATTGAAAAAATTCCAAAACTATTTTCATGTACGTAATTTATAGTAAATCAAACAATAATTTATAAACAAAACGGTAATACAAGAATACTTTTGGATTATTAAGTTGGAAAACGATCCATAAAATAATCCTTCTGCAAACATCTTATTTCTTAGAAAATACAGAGCACACCTGACAAGTTTTATCTGGAAAACAGGTAATCGATTTTAGGAACAGGTCGATTTAATGTCTCTTCTACACACGTTGTGTCGTAGTAATATTGTTGTATATATATGTACAGGAGTATGGAAAGAAAAAAAAATGAGAGGACTTCCTGACCTGAGTTGGCCCGCGATTTGCATCGCTCCAGCGCCTCTGAATGTCTTCTGACAATAAGTCTCGTGGCCTCTAGAGAAATATGTATTATATACTAGCAGGATATTCCATGCATCAAATTTCTAACAGTTTTACTACTACTGTCATAGTAGAGTAATAGATTTTCGCCATCATAACGTTTTTTCTTTTGAACTTTGCACCAATTGGTTACACTCTGCAGGTTGCGTATGGCACACAGTCGTCGAAAACTATTTCATCCATTAGATCATTTGTTTCACCTCTTTGTTATTTTTTCAGTTTTGAAATCACGTACATCTTTTTACGTTTCTGAAAAAATCTGTACCTATTTTACCATCTTTCATCACGGAGATTGTCGTTTACGATAAAAATACCGCAGAACAGTTGCCGGTAAAGATTCTTTACAGCAAATCGAACATGTTCTTTTGTGCTACGGTCAGATTTTCGGAGATAAGTAATTAGTGTCCATTAATTTTCTTTTTTTTTTTTCTGTCTCTAGATTAATAGAAAAAAAATAATATCGTTTACAATTAAAAAATTATGCTCAAATTTTCATACATTTGTTCGTTGTTTTCTTCTTAACACAATTGTGTAACTCAGAACAATATTGTTAATTCAATAATTTTATTTAAATAATTTTTATGAAACTTATGTCGTTTGTCAAGTATCTAAAATAAATTTTTCTTTTACTTCAAAAGAAATAGTTTTTGTTAAAAAGAAAGTATTTGAAAGATATATCTTCGAAAAAATTTATGAATAGAACTTTTAAAAACCTAACTTATCCTATAAAGTTAAATTTATTATTGTGGTTGAAAATATTTGAAATCAAAAATATATTTGTAAAAAAAAGTAAATAAACTTCAAAAAAAGTTTATTGAAACATTTTGAACTTGAAAAGAATGAGATCTATTGTTTTTTTTTTTTTTTTTTCTTTTTATTTGTGTATGTATAAATTTATCGTGTTTCATTATTAAAAATGTACTATCATGATTATTGAAAAGAGGATGGGTGTATTATTTACGGGGGTAGCAAATTACCCCTCACCGAGTAGCTAAGCAGCTTATTATCCAACAATACATTTAAAGGACACGGTAGCTGAAAAAGGCAAAAGGATTGGATTGGGCGTGTTTTTCACCCTCAACTGCGGGTAAAAGACAGCAGAGAGTGGTCGGCTCGACACTGTCACAAGATTTACAACACTACTAAACTACTAAACGTGTGTAAACCTAACGGAACGAAACATCTGAGACACATGTATCTCAGCAGTACGTCCAGATCACTAACAGATGGATACTGGGTCCACTGGTTCTTGGGCTACAGCCAGTATTTTTCATATATGTAAGTGTATACATATGTACACATATTTATACTGAGTTTAGTTTATTGTTCATTCGATTGACCAGCAAACAAGCTAAACTAAAAATAATACATGAGTCCCAAGAGACACAGAACAATCGCTTATGTGGTTTTTAGAACTTTTTTCTCTGCTGTATTATATACAGAGCAGAGAAAAATGATGGATGGAATTTTTTTTTTTCCATGGAATCAAGCACGCGATGCCTTTCTCAATATTTTCTTGCATATACTATGATATTGTATCTTTAAAGAATAGTGTAGATAAAATTGTTTTAAATTATTATTATACTTCATTGTATAAATTTTTCTAAGTATTTGTTATTTCCGGAACTTTTAAAAATAACCATTTGTTGGCTACATATTCTAGATTTTTCTTAAGTAAGTATGTGATAATTATAATAGAGCATGTGTGTATGAGTTCACAATCAGTAAAAAAGATAAATATGGACATAATCACGTTAAACATTTAAATGTGATAAAGTTCGAACAAGCTGCTGAACAAACAATCTTTTCTTTCGAATCGTATAAAAATACGTAGAATTTAGTTTTTAGCTGGAAAAATCATTTATTTTTAAAAAGAAAACATTTAAAAGCTTTTGAATGTCCGGTTACGCTCAATAATTTTGGTCATTTATAGCCTCGTAATTCTGAAAATGACACCCGATTGTTACATATGTCCTGAAAAAGCGGAACAGTTTTTTTTTACAAATAAAAAAAAAGCGTGTGAAAAAAAAAAAAAAAAACGAAAAAGTCAGTAAGCAGTAGCTTGTGATGTGGACTATTTTTTATTTGCTGGTGGGTCGGCATTTGTAAGAGGAGTCAAAGTAATAATAGTAATAATAGACGGACATTTAACATCGGTAGCAAAAGCGTGTCATCACTCCTGTGTGTACCAATGATCATTTTACAGCCACTGTATAAACGAGTCACTTTGTAAAGTTGCGTCGGTTTTGGTTTGGCTTTAAGATTGCACATCAGGGCCCACTGTTATTGTAATACCACTCTCTCATCTTTTCATAGAGTCAACGGGCCTACTACTGTTCTCTTAATTTATGGCATCTTGGACATTGCTCTTTACACCTACACTATGCTGCTATAACTAGAAACCAAAGGACACTTGTGTCCGGTCTGGTTGAGGACATTGGGCTTTGATTTACAATGTGGACTTCCGAGTTCGGTGTGCTTGATGCTTAGAAAAATAAAACATTTGTTTTATTTTATTATTTTTACATTTCTGTTTCAAAAGTTTACAACATTTTTTTTTTTTTTAATTTTTTACATTAATGTTTGATGTTTTGTACTTTTTTAGTAAATTTTACAAAAATCTGGATATTGTATTTGTCCTCATGGTAAATTTTTCATAGAATTTTGGCATCACCTATCATAATTTGTCGTGTAGGTTCGAAAACTAACGTTGACTCAAAATTTTATACACAAGAAAAAAAACTCTCGACTGGAAGTAAATGTTCTTGATTTAAGAAATTTTTTTTGAAAACCTCAATTTTTTCGGACAAAGTAAAAATCTTCGGCTCAATAAAAATAATCTTGGTTCACAAAAATCTTGACTTGGTTGTTGAAAACGTTAGTCTTCAAAAACATTTTCTCTCAATTTTTTCTGCACTACATGGAATATAACGCGCCTAATGGCGACGATAACGTTTTCAATTCTTAATGGATTTGAATGAAACATGAGATAACCATTTATTCATCAAAAATCAAGCTCAAGTTCGAAGATGAACTCAATCGGTTGATTGATTCAAAAGTAGCAGGTTTTTTAAATTTTTTGAAATTTTCAAAAAAATTATCTGCTGTCTATCTATCTTCAAATAATTTCTGAACAAAAAATGATAGATCGTTTCTGTCGAATGTATCTTTAAGCTTATGCGATTAGCTTCAAATTTCTGTACTTACCTTTCAATTTCGATCATTTTTTCAAATAGTTTGATGGATCAGAATATTTGAAAAAATATCGAAATTAATGTTTTCGCGGTTTTTACTTTTAACATGTTTTGAATGCTACATTACAACTAAATTTTATTACTATAGTGTAATTCTTCGAATATTATAACGATATAAAAGCAATTATATGATTTATAAAGAAAATATTGAGCCCTGTCGACACGATAGTGCCCACAATTTTGCAGGGATCTAAATAAAACTTGGCAAAAATGATCCAAATCAGTCAGTTAGTTTAGCAGTTATAGGTATTTGAAATTTTCCAACTTTACATGGAAGAATTATTCTTGTTTGAAATACTATTCTGTCATAGAAAAGCCGGACCATGTAGGCCACTTAACGGAAATTGAAATGAATATATTGCAAAAATTACTATAGCCATATATAGTAAAATTTAGAATGGTTATAGTAATTTGTAATACAATCTTCGTCAATATTTATTTGAGATTTGTCTATCAATTAAGTTTTCTACTCAAGAAAATATGTTTCAAGAAAAGTAATTATTATTTCCAGTGTTTGAAAAAGTTTACATTATGCAGGTCAAAAAAAAAATTAATGTATGGAACGTACTTGAATATTTTTAATGCAATAGAAAAATTTTTGAATTAAAAAAGTTTGACCTGATGCACACGAATAACTCACGATACAGATCGAAAGTTAAACATTTTATTTTAAATAATAATAATCATTTTAAACAGATAGCTCAAAAAAAATCAATTTTGCGCATTTAGAAGGGGGAGGGGGAAGCATCCAAAGTTCTACAATACAATCTTGTCATAGAATATTATCGGGGGTAGGAAAATAAATTTTTTACAGCTATATATATATATATATATATAGAGAGAAAGAGAGAGAGAGATATTCAGCAGATCTCAGAAGAATCTATAATGCCTCGTATTTCCCGCTCCAACACCTTTAAACATTTCTCTTCTATCTCTTTCTGTCATTCTTAAACCCGTAGGACCGGGGTTGATTTATGAGTAAATAGTGGGGAGTACGCATGCGCACAACCTCATCCCCTCTGACATAGGATCAACATACAGGCCTACCCCCACCTTAAGTATCTGAAGACTGGTCGTCATAGTTATAGACCTCCCTCTACATTCGTTGTCCACTTAGTTATTAAATCGGACGGAACCCAGTCAACTAGTAATTATCTGCAAGCGCCTGTGGCCGCACCACGCGTCTCGACAACGCGGTGAACTTTTTTTTTATTCACATTTTTTCGTTATTATTACTAACAACGAAAAAGAAAGTTTGTCGTGCCACGTGTGTTTCCAAAACGTTCTTCGGCTTCCTTACATTGAAAACTATTGCGGATTCAAATTTCACAAGTGTTTCTGTACATAAATTTATTTTTATAAGTACGTTGTGGGTGTGCAGTTAAACAATAATTTGATTACCAACTTATACGATCAATCATCAAGTACATAATCAGTCGTCAGGCGTTTTATCGAGCAAAAGAAGGACTATTTACAACAATCAAGAGGAAAAGTGTGAAGTGATGCCACCGAGCATGTATTATCCACAGGTACGATATAATCTATAGAATACAACAGTATGCAACAATTTTACGGCAAATTATCACGGTGTTCGTGTGTGATTATAGTAATTTGACGGCGTAATATTACATTCGAAGCGTGAGGTTCTTGTGATAGTTATATGTAGTTGATAATACTTCAAGTATCTCACTATAATGTGTTATATTTATATATTTTTTTTTCCATCGCTTCAATAAACAATTTTTTTCCGATAATTTAAAATTTATTATTAATATTATTATTACTTTTTTTCATTTAATATTGATAATGTATTTTAATTATTTATATTTATTTAATATAAACATAGTTTTGGATGTTAAAAGTAGTATTTATTGAAATTATATGACATTTTATTCATTTAGAATATAAAGAGTCGATAATTTGCCCGTTTAAAAATTTTTATCATTACAATTACATTTGAAATAAAATGAACAAATTATTTTTCGTTTGAAGAAAATGACATATAATTAATAATTGATATTTATTTATTTACAGAACATGACAATGATGACACCAATGGGAACAGGAATGGCATCTCCGATGTCAGGTTTCCATTCATATTCATCGACAAATTATGATCCACATTATTATCAACATCAGCCGATTCAATCAACATATCAGTCGGGTCTTTGGAGTTCAGAACCTTACTCGGGTTATAACTCATTTCCTGATCACTCACCGTCGGCATCATACAGCATCCCAGCAACTTCTGCGGCTCCAACATCAACATTCTGGCCAGCACAGTCAGATTATTCGTCAGTCCATCAACCACAATTGACACCAATGCAACCGCACCAACCAATGCCTGTACTCCGACAGTCTCCAAGTTTATCGGATGTGTCACAAAATTCGTACGGGCAATCAAGTCCACAGTACTGGTCAAGTGAAGATGATTCAAGACGCAAGAAGAAGTTGAGTCGCTGCCAGTGTCCGAGTTGTAGACCTAACGGCACAGCTAAGCTTGGCAGAGATGGCAAGAAATTACACACTTGTCATTATCCAGGCTGTGATAAGGAATACGGCAAAACATCCCACTTGAAAGCTCACCATCGCTGGCACACCGGTGAGCGACCGTTCAGGTGCGATTGGTACATGTGTGGTAAAAATTTCACCCGAAGTGACGAACTTCAACGGCACATGAGAACGCATACCGGAGAGAAGCGTTTTGTATGTAATCAATGTGAAAAACGATTCATGAGAAGTGATCATTTAAAAAAACACATTAAAACTCATGATAATCAGAAGAAGAAGGCGAAGAAGCAAAACAAGGAAAATAAAACTTCTGCTGATCAGGATGTAAATCAGTCAATTATGAGTGCCGCTATCGTATCGAATACGCCTATTACTCAATATTATTATTGATAAATATGATTTAGTATAGAGAGGTATTGTGCCTCATAATTGACTGAACTGAGGTACTGTAATACGTTGCCTTGAATGTAAATAATTTTGTATTTAAAAACATTTTATATCAATTTTTAATAATGAAAATAATGTATAAAGAAATTGTAAATATAGTATTAAATAATTGATTATTTTTAACAATACCATCTTTAATTGTTAATTGAAGGATATTTTTTTGAGATAAATAAAAATTGAAAAAACAATTTATTTGCGTATTTATAATTTTTTTTTTTACTTTTTAAGTTTTTTTATTTTTAACTATAGTTTTTACTAAGATTTTTTAAGGTCTTGCTAAATTGAGTGGAAAATATATCTTTGGGAATTTTTCTTCTCATTTGTAATATAATGAAGCATCCCCTTGTATATATATAATACCTCAGATTCATTTTGAAATATTCCTGTCACCCGATACATCCTCTACATATACTTATTCATACCTCTATATAAATATAGATATATCTGCGGGGTTACAATAAAATAACTCGAGGGATAGTTCAAAAAGCAGTTCATGGGATACATGGTATTTTTTACCTGCAGGTGCCACGATTCCAACAAATCAGGAACATCATTTTTCTTTCATCTCTCGCTACTGGAGTATATAATAATAGCAATCTTAATCTATTACATCAAAATTTTTAATCATTCTTCTTTAAAAACCTTTTAACAAAAAATATAAAAAATTACCCTGATACTTTTTTTTTTTTTCAACTAAAATTTTATTTTCTTTTACTAATTTTTAAACATTTACCTTCTAATAACGAAAAAAAAAAAAAATTCACTCTGTCTTTTGTCTCGTGAGGTTGTAAAATTGGTAAAAGTATTTTCTCGCAAACTAAAACGATTTGTCATGGTCTTCAAGTCAAGGATTATAGTAAAAGGTAAAAAAAAGACCAACAGAGATTTATCTGATAAATTTTAAGGGTACCTGAGTAAAATCTGTACGATCCTGGATCAAGTGTATAAAGTAGTCGACAAGTAATTCAACAGATGGCACCAGGGTGAATGGAAAAAGCCACGAGGGAGCTATTAAATGGGCGTTGCGCGTGGCTGAAGCTCCGGCAAAGATTCATGGCTGGCGCGTTTCTACAGTAGAGAGACCAGGCAACAGAGTGGGTACACTGTAAAAATGAATAAAATAAGGCAAAAAAGCATCAGACCGCGGAGTAAATTACAAGGAAAAATCCGGTAGACGAGGAGGCAAGTGGGAGTTGGATTAAGAGAGATAGAGTTAACGCTACTTGTGTTACTATATGTGCAAATGAATAAAGAAGAATATATTATACATATATATGTATACAGTGGTAGGTATGTATCGTATGTAAAGAGCTGCGAAGAGAGTATCTAATATAAGACAAAGAAAACAGCATGCAGAGCCACGACAGAGTTTGTCCGCAGAAAGAGGGGCAAACTACGAGGAGGACGTACACACGGGTGAGGACGAGGCAAAAGAGGTGAATCCCAAGTAAGAGGAAGAGGAGGAGGTGGCGCCACAGCAATTCCAGAGTCGCGTTCAACCAAGTGCGCGGAACCCGCGGATTGCAAAGTTAGTGTGTAAGAGATTCAAAGAGAGCGCTGGCCACTCGGTTACTCCCAGCGTGAGTTTACAAACCCATGCGTAAGATCGCCGTGATATGCGCGAATTTAAAATTTCATATAGTCGAATTTTTTTTGAGTAAATAACGTCTTCCCTTGGAGATCAATCACCCAATCTGTAAATAATTTTCCGACTATTTTTTAAATTGAATCGCGGTTTGAGTTTGCGGATAACTCAGGTATGAACCGGTAATACGTCGTCGAGCTTAAAGAAAATCAAATAGCACCTGCGTCGGTCACGGGTAAATACCGGGCACGTTTTTCTCTTACCACTGTTAGTTGTGGCGCGCGATAGATTGCAATGTGCAATAAAAAAGCATAAAAAGGAAGGAGAAAATAATCGGCGATTGCTCGTGTGCAATGTGGTCGAGAGAGGAACAGCTGGAGGTACTTTAAAGACTGTTTGCACATAAGAGTGGGAGAGAGGAAGACCGTCCTCTCTCCTGGGCGCTCTCATCGCGCTCGTTGTCGATAAGTCTCCTTTTATATATAGAGTTCCACGTGCTCGTTGTCAGCTATCAGTGTTTTATATTTGTTTATTTATATTTATTGACTTAATACACTTAGTTGCTTATATAATAGATATTATTTTTTTGTTTTATTATTATTACATATTCAGTAACATCGTTACTCCATTATTTAACGATTCATTAATGTGTCGATTTTATTTATAACTATTTATAAAGTATGTTTTACGATATGTGCGATAACAAGTCAATTAGTTAGAATTTATTTGTGGCTATAAACAGTAATAAAAACAAGTATATGTTTTTTAATATGATATTTTATTATCGATTTGTGAAAATTAATTATCACTTCAATAGAGTTTTTTGTTGTTAAATTAATCAATTGATTTTTGTTAACGTTATTTAGCTTACTGTGTTAAATATATATTAAATTAATATAAAAAGTTAATTTATAAAAAATAAAAACGTATCCCGTCAAACTGGAGGCGGAAATTGGGGGCGGCGGTGGCCGCAGGGGTGTCAGCCCACCCTTAATCAGCATAAATGTGAGTTAACATAAATGTCAATTGATCAAATATATAATCATATATTTATTTTTAATTTCATAAAATATATTTATTTATTTATGTATGTCTTGAATATATATACATAACATTATATACATTGTAAGTTAATAATCGTAAATAACAACAATAATAATTTTAACAGTCGATAATAATTCATAGTCTGTTTATTAGAAAACGTATATAACACTACGGAGAATGATTCCTTCGTTTCTCTTAACAATCTTCGCCGACGAGAGCCGACGTGATCGTAAATTTACGCGGTTCCTCAGTGGATAACTTCTTAGAGCTCTTTTATATATATATATATATATGTAGTGGATCAGTTCAAGTGTAGAGTCGTCGGCTTAGAGAAACGAAGAGGTAAAAGGTGATACACACCTCAAGCTCCTCGGTTGTGGGGAATATTCTTATGAGTAGAGCGACCTATTGCGGTGTTTTAACCCTTCTGAACTGTTTATTCCTGAGTATCTGAGTTTAGTTTGAGTTTTAGCTCTGAGTGGTCGTGGCTCTTGTGAACATATATATTTATATGTATGGGTGAGATTTAAAAAGTTTGTTCAGAGGTTGAAAGTCGTATATATGTAGCGCCTCTGCTAAAAGTCACACGCCGCCAATATAATAAACGTTACTATGTTACAACGGCTGTCTACGCCCCCTATACATCAAACATCCTTCACGGGTTTACCTGGCTCGCGTACAGCGCCCCTTTCGCGTACTCTTATTTGCCTCTTGGAATTGATCTTAAATTGCAGATCAAACTTTAAAACCGCGTGTATTTTTGAGCTCTTATACGCAGCTCATTTGTCGTACGACAAATTGGTATTTCAGTATAAATAAAACAGCAAAATTGTTTATAAATTACCAATTTGTTTAACTGTTTTAAATACCCAGTGATGGGTTTCTAGAGGCGTTGATTAATTTATAAGCTTATACTTTTGAATATGTGAGTATATTGGCGAAGATTGAGAGCATAGTTTCGTTCGTCGGGTTTAGTTAGTGAGTAGGGATTTAAAAAACGAATAAATAAAACGACAAAATAATATATATTTTAAAAGAAAGATGCGAATGTATTAGAAAGAACAACCGGCACGAGGTTTTGGCTTGACACACCCCCACACAAATCTAATTAATTTATATCTAAAGTGAGGCGCCACGAGAGACTAAAGTTCAAAGTTTAAAAATAAAAAACAATATAGTTGATTGGCTTTTTAGACCTAAATTTTAATACTTTTTTATTTTCTTTTAATGCCCCATTTCTCTTGTTTTCATCTATTTTTATTGCGTGTTATATAATTTACTTTGTATTGTTAGTTATTTTATTCGAGTGTAAAAATTTTTATGGTATTTTTCTCAATAAAAAATGAAAGTTTCGATTTTTGCCGTCGGATCGCCGCCAGATTTTTAAAGTTTTTATAAAGATTTGTAAAACTTAACAATTGAAAAAAATTTATAAGAAATATAAAAGAAATGTTATACTAAAAATGATATCAAAGAAATTCGACACAATTACCCCATCCTTCTAGCTCTGAGCATCAAAAGCGTAGAATTACAAGAACAGGTTTTTTTACGGTTTCAATAGAGAAAGAAGACATCTTTGAATTAAAAAAAAAATGACAAAATAAAATAAAAAATTTTGTATCTTCAATCAGATCTCAATTTTTTTTATTGAGTTTCTTTATTATTTGAAACATTCAATTGATATATTTTATAGTTCATTTCAAAATTTAATATCAGTAGTACAAATTTATGCTATGTCTTTATGTGTATAAAAAATTTAAAATTCGAACAAACAAAGATATGTTAGTACACCTGCATATCACATCCTTGTGTCATAATTTTTTGTACATATTATCTCATACACAACGACAACGATAACGTCGAAGACGTCAACCCCCTAAGGCTGAAACTGCCGGTGAAGGAATCAGGGCACGCACCAGATGGAACCAATTCGCCGAGCAAGTCCACCAATAGGCCGAAGGGACGTTCCAGCTGTTGCAGAATTATGCAACACCGCTGGAATTGAGACATCATATTCTGGCTATACATTTATATTTATATATTATACCGACTCAATAGCCAAAGATCCATCAAACACCATCAATAGTCTACTTGATTTCGCTCATAATCTGTTACATTGAGTCATTATTTATATGTATATAAATACTCAAATTACAATTCAAACTGTAAATTGAATAATGAAAAAAACCTAACTAAATATACATTTGCCACTCAAAAAATTAATCATGCCTACATAAACATTAATTTTGTTTAACAAATAATTTACACCAATTACTGGCTATTTAAATTCCAATATTAAAGTCCACAATTAGCTAACACTATGGAATGCAGTATAATATATTAAAACTTTCTGCCTCATTATGTTAATTGTCAGTGTGATACAGTAGAATCTCCCTAATGTGACTCTCCGTAGTGTTACACTCTCTGTAAATTTAACAAGATTCTCTTCCTAATGTTAACAATCCTGTCTCCCACTATGTTTTTTCGTTCGACCAATCAAAAAAAAGCTGAGTGGCGGGAAATTTAAATCCTTCCACCTGCACCTATACGATAAAATCCTAACCTAAAAATGTATTTTTTTTTCGTACATTACGCATTTTTATTGCGCAGACCTGCGAACATAAGACACGAGTATTAGTATTGTGGGGACGACAGGATTTGTTAACATTACGGAATGGTCCTGAACAGGAGTGTTAACATTACGGAGATTTTACTGTAAAGTGGAATCATTATCAGCGACACGATGGTGTGCTGTTGGTGTGTGTATTTAAGAGTTTTAGCCGGCTTGCTCGTCCTGAGATGCGTCTGCGTGACCAATATCTCATTACAAGTAAATATGTTCAGTGCATATAAAACAAGAATCAGCCTACAAACTTATATTCAACGTTTATCCACTTTCCGGTGTAGCATATATACAGAAATACACACACACATACATATATATATATATATACATACATATGTATAGTAGTAAGTACACTAACTTTTTACGGGCTCTTGAAAACAGATTCGTGCAAGTGGCAACAATGTAATGCAGGTGCAAACCCATCATATTCGTGTTGAGACATAAAGACCCTTTAGCTAAATATTTGCAAGACTAATAGCTGCATCATCCATTCTGAAAAATATTATTTACATGATAAACTGGTTCGATAAATATATACTCACATATTTTTTTATGTTACCAAGTTTCTTTAAATGTGCTTTTCTTAAATTTCAAGAAATCGTTACTTTGTTGCCAAACCAATAATTAACTATTTTTACAAAAACTCATGTATATTTAAAATTGTATACAAAGTGTATCATGATTCGTGTTAAAAAGCCGCGAATGATGGGATTTTTTTTTTAAATATGTCACTATGCGGATATACAAAACGAAAAAACGTTTGAAAATTAAGCCTTTGGACAGTTTGATTGCTAACTCGTTAGATGAGCCAATATGATAGAGTCACAAAAAACAACGATATATGTATATGTAAGAGTATATATATGAGATTATAAGAAGAGAAAAATAATAAAAAAAAGAATTAAAAGAAGCAGAGAACCTTAGGAGTTGTTGATGCCTTAGGCGAAGACTGGAAGCCGTTTCGTAATGAAACCCGACGATCATTTTCTGCACGACTGCTTGGGAAATTAGATCACCCATCTCTCATCCCAGTAGCATTCAACTTTAAGAACTAACATGAATGTACATGTATACACACATGTATGTATAGACGTGTTGCAGATGATACATAGACGTCCGCTCGGATCTCATGCAGGATGTTTGTAATTTTTTTATTGTACTTCTTTGCTATTTATATCCATAGTGTGTATAAAATAAATCTTTTTTCAGTTTGTCGTTTCAGTGCCGATAATTTAGTAATTAGTGTCAATTGTATACGTGGAAGAGTGAGAATATGTTGAAAAACCCGATGATAAACTTTTAGATCAAGGATGTTTATGTCTTCTTCTTTTTTATATACGTCGATCTAGTTTTAACCGTTAACATTTTCTGCTCTTTTCTTTTCCGTTATCGTGAAAAGATAACTTTTTTCCTTTATTATTAATACAACTTTTTTCTTGAAGAAAGTTATCTGTTCTTGTACACTTATTTAATGAAGCGACAAATTGACTTTGTGGCAATAATAATTTATTGCATGCAATTATGTTTTTGTTTTATCATATTTTTATTATCTCCTTTTAAATTATTTTATTTTTTTTTACTTTGTACGCAATTTTTTATTATAAATTTAAATATCTGGTTCGTAATTCCAACGTATCTAAATAACACACTGTAAAAAATTTTTTGTACCCGGTTTAGTGTAAATGTCTCGTTGTAAAAATTGTGATGTGAAAATTACACCAAATTCGGTGTTAAATTTAAGCGGTATGAATTTAAAATTTTTATACCACCAAATGTGTAAATGTATTCATGACAATTTTGTGTTAAGAAAATTAATCATAAGAACATTGAATTTTTCAAAATACTATTTAATATCTTAATGAAATTAATGTAGTTATTGACTAAGTAGTTAAAAATATTCAATGATCGTTTGTTGCTCCTTAGTCAAAATCTCAAATCACACGAAATGGAGTAAAAAAAGTAGACTACGCTGTGTTAAAATTACACGGATGGGAAAGTTACACCGAGATAATTTTTCGCCGTTATTTCACACTATACGGCCGTATAAAGTTCTCTGCATTTTTACACCGAAATTTTTTACAGTGTAGGATCTTTATGTGACTTGAGTCATAAAATGTCATACTATATCACTATTTCTTAGTCAATAATTAAAACCCTATATTTGACTACCAGAGTGAGGTATTCAATTTTGTATGCAAAATTTTAGAAATATGTCAATGACATTCAATTTAGTAAATAATGTATTGTAGTATTATTAGAAAAAATTGAAATTTACGATCCTTGAAATTTAATGACTTAAAATAGTCCTTTAAAGATTCTAAATACTAACAATTATGACGAACTATAATATTTATAATTTACTGAAAATTTAAATTTTTCTGGATCTTTAAATAAAGGGATAATTTGTTCTCTTAAAATGAATCGGTGGCATACTTGGGACTATTTCTCAGTGAATATTCACTGGTTCAATTTAAGAGAGTGGATCGATTTTTCATCCAAGATCCAGGCACTTAAAGTTTACGATGCATGACACTAAGAAAATAGTTACACACAGAGGTTATGTTAGCTCGTACCCTAGTGTTGATCATGCGCTAACTCCGAAAGCTCCTGAGCACAAAAAGTCAGAGATCATTGAGAATTATTGAGAAATCATGACCGATTACTATAGTTATTTTTTATTCAGAAGACAGCATATATATAGTGTAATATCTTGCAAGAATTAACCCTATTGACCTTTAACAGCCTCCCCCCATAATTGACTTTCGAGTCTTTAAACGTAGACAAGCGTTGATTGAGTAATCCGAAGAGCTTGTTGTGAATACATTGTGATTGTTTATTGTACGTCACCTCCTGCTCATGAGTTAACCAACATAACCATTTATCAACACGTATATAAAGTATATAAATATACATGTATTCATCATATACAGTCGAATAAAAATTAAGGGTATGGGTCACCAACGAAAAAAACTGAATAAAAAAATATTATCCAATTTCGGTGGATTCGGTGGGAACCGAGGATTTCATCCATTAGCCCGTGTAACCTCATAGACCAAAAGAGCGACTTTAAAATTTTTTTGTCGACGTTTCTTCTCCAGTCTTCTACCCGCATCTTCTCCCTATCCCTATCCTGTAAACTTAAAATGCTGTCTTTTTTCAACATGCATACTCTGGGCACAATATATGTATAAAATTCTTTTAGTGTGTGTGTGTGTGTGTGTGTGATGGTCCTGGATGGTTCATATCGTCCAGGCTTAGCTTTTGGCTTTTGCTTGGGCCGGGTGTAATCGGTTCCCCGAAGCCAAGGCTCATTATCGACCCGTCGGCCTAGCAATTACCTGCGAAGCCTCTACTCTTCGACTCTGTGTATGCCAGCCAACACAGTTTCTGACTTTACTCGAGGTATATACAATATTCATATATATATACATATACATGGACAACTACAAGGATTCTCTCTGAATAAGTCGGCACTCTATACACAATATACTAGAAAGCATCATCAGAGAGTCCAGAACATGATGCGGACTAAAACCAAAAACTAAAAGACGCTTTCTATTGTGATGCTGATACACTATTTATTTACTTTTTATTTTTATTCCAAGTATTTGGTAGAAAAGTAAAATTGTCGATTAAATAAAAGATAAGAAAAGCCGTCAGACATGTTAGCTGTACTAACGTCAGAATGTTGGATACTGCAGTGAGTTTAGTTATTCTTGATTATTTTTAGTATGATCATCAAGAAGGGCACGATTAAAAGAAACGACATGGACGAATGAACGTACGAGTAAACGGAGTAATGATAATTACTGGACGTGCCGCAAGTATGCAATAATTACTAGTCTCGTGCCAGTTCACGCCAAGTAAGCAGAAAGAATACACGGGCGTGTTTGCTGCCTGAGAGATATCTGTACAAATCCCGTGCATGGCTTCTTTTTCCGGCGGCAATTTGTATACCAATAATAATTATACTGGAGGATAAAAAAAATTTGAATTTCGTTCTACTGACGATACAATGTAATTTAGACACAATGTATATAATGGATCTAAAAGTGTACATTATGTAGAGTAATTAGTAGTTAATCTACTATATAGTTATAAGTTATAATTAATAACTAATTTGAAGACTATAAAATTAAACGTTGTTTTAAATATTATATTATTAATGCAAATATTGTTATTATCCGACAAAAAATTTTTTTTGTTAGGTAATTGCTTTTATTTGCATGTAACTTCCTCCTGATGGATATTATAAGTATATATATTTTTATAAAGAAATGTTGTGGAATATTTATATATTCTTATTAGGTAATATTTTACGGACAACAAAAAAACAAGGACTTAATGAGTTGTCGTGGAATGAAAATGACATTTTAATAATTATGAATGACACATAAGGTTATTATCAATTATTTCATTTTTTAATTATGAGATTATTTTTTAGTTATTAAAAATTATTGTGTTATAATTAAATATGCATGAAAAAAAATTAAAATGATAATTTTTTAAAACAGTTAATGATGATGGATTTTATCGAATGATCATTCACGTTAAAGTGATTTTTGTTATTTATTTATTTATTCATACATACACACAAACACACTTACACACATACACACAAATGTATATATCTATATGTATACATATATTTTTTTTTTGTATTTTGTTTTTAATGCGTGGCGTATGACTATTAAGCTTATCGTTGGTTGATATTGCGAGTAGCAAAAAGAGAAATAATCACGAGGTAATTACAACGACAGATAACGATTTGAATGAGACACGAAGGGTCATGAACGAGACAGGCCAACGGGGTCTCTTTCTTTCTCTCTCTCGCTCTTTCTGCTGAATAAGTTGAACTACGGTGCATTACTTTATTCCACGCGATCGAATATAGTCACCAGATTTTTTCTTAGCTTTTATAATAATATGTATATATTATATACTTATTTATGTCAACTATAGTCATTATCTTTTGTCAAGATATTTATATTTCATTATTTATTTTTTTTTCTTATAATTCTGTCCGTACAAAGATGTATATAATTATACAATGTTTTCGATACTATAATTTTTTACTTAAAAAATAAGTCTTCAAAACTATTTTCTGTATGATAATAATTTATTAAAAAAAAATTTTAATCATAATTAATTTAAAATGTCCCAGAAATAAATTTTGAATAATAAATATTTAATTAATTTATTGCTTTGCAAATATTGTGAAATAATAAATTTTAATTATAGATTTCAATGCCATAAATTATAATACATCTGATTAAACAAACAAACTAGCAATTAAAAAAAATGTTATCACTTAATATTTCATCTTCATTCAGTGTTATCAGGTTATCACACACATTAACCTAATAATAAATTCTCTTTCTGACGCCAGTAAACAACAAAGCACAAGTTTATTTTTATAAAATAAACTCGAGCGTGTTTAATATCTTAACTTTTGATTTAAATACAACTTGTATTTATTTTATTGTAAATTACAATATTGAACATAATAAACAATCTCCACATATATATTACAATAATATGTATACTTATCGCGTGTAAATAGTAAGTTTAAGAATTTTTTTTAGACCAAAGATTTAACAGAAATAAAATAATTGTTATTATTGTTGGTAATTCGACAAATTTATGTGGTTTCAAAACTATTATTAGATTGCATGATTTAGAAAATAACATAGTAGGATGATAATAATAACAATACACTGTAAAAAGAACGGGGTAAGTCCAGCCGGTGTAGGTGTTAAAATTTTCGGTATTAAATTTGAATACCGACAGCGGTGTTAAAATAACACCCTTGCCGATGTAAATATCTTTTGCCGGTGTTAAAGTATTGTTCGGTGTTAAAAATATTTGATTTTGTGAATATTTTTATTTAGTCGATCACTACAGTTAAACAGTGTTTTTATTACTTAATCAAATTATTGTTGATTGAAATAGTGGGCGTAAAATTGTGTAATTTTTAAATAAATCACGTATAACATATATAATTATTTAAATAAGTACACTGCAAAATTGAAATTTCCTCTAGATAATATGCATTAAATTTTTATATTTTTTTATGTGTAATACATTTTTTTTCTAACTTCTGTACGTGGAATTTTTTTACACCGCTTAATTACACCACCTACACCGGTATTATTTTATTTTAACACCGCGTGGTGTTACATTGGTTCCATTTTTAGCACCGCTTTTTTTATAATGTAATAATAATGATAATAATAATGATGAATAAAAAAAAAGGGTATAAAAAATGAAAGCAAATAAAAAATAAAGCATCTTTTCAGATCTGTATATGAATAAAGGCAAGAGTGACAGGTCGAGTGAGATCGTTTTGTTTGGACGTTGTAGATCGCGCTTCGAGGAATTCCCGAGTTTGCTTGAAAATTACGTCCGCCACGCGAGGCTTCGATCGTGAGAGCTGCTAACTTATTCGTCCACTTTAGCATTCTATTGTTTACAAAGAAAAAAAAATTATTCGGAATGCAATAAACATAACATAAATTATCATAAAAATAGCAACTTGATACTTAATATTTAAACTTTTATTTTATTTATATAAAAAGAATAATTCAATTATAAACGCACAGTAGTCCGGACGTATGTTTGTACAAATTAAGTGCGCGTTACAGCATATCGAGGGTAGTGTTTCTCTGTGCACAACGCTGGAAAGCAATTAGATGTCATTAAAACAAATGGCGACGAATGTACATTAAAAATTATTGTCTTGGTAAAAATTTTGTTTGAAGTTATTATTATTTTTATTGTTCTTTCCGGTTGGCTTCTCAGAAATCTCAGAAAAATGCCAACTAAACTAATCTATTAACGCACGAGATCTTAATTCGTATTTATTAGCTACTGGCAGATCACTTTTTTCTCCCCTTTCAATATAACTTGTCGTGTTTTATTAAATCTCTTCTTTATTTTCTTGTGTCAACCTATTTTAAAATTTTTTTTACTCTCAATAGCTCCAGTTTCCAGAATTTCTGATGTTGCTTCCGTTTTACTTATTAGGTAGAAAAGACCTGACTTGGAATTCTATCACGCTACTTGTTGTTTTTGTCTTCTAATTCATCTATCATGTTTTTAATTGTAATTTATTAAATTAATTTTGCGAATATTTATTTTAGTCAAGACATTGTCGTTACTTTAGTTCTAAACGATTATAATTCAGAAATTTTCTACATTTTTTCTTGAAATTTTTATTTGGATTCTTAAGTTTTGTATTTTCGATAAAAAGTATCTTCGAATACATCTAAAAAATTGATTATGACATTGTGTAGTTTACAAATTATTTTATTTTAAATTTCCAAGTGGCCACAATTTATTTCTAAAGTGGCCAAAAACGGTTCTTCTACCCTATTGGAGTATAAGAACACTAACAATAATTTTTAATGTCTTTTAAATATATAAAGACAATAAAGTTTTCGGATCAAAAAAATAACTTGATTTTGGCATAAGACATAAAGCAAGACAAAAGCAAGTCAAGTTTAAGTTCTTTTCTTAATAACCCTGCTTAATAATATTGATTGAAAAGAATTAAGAATGATGAAATTCGAATTCTTTTCAATAATTTCAATTCTTTTGTTAGTATATATAGATATACAGTTTTCATGGAGTGACCACTTCTCAATTCTTTTCAATCAGTATTTTCAACCAGGGAAATGAAAAACATATTTTACAATATAAAAACACATTTGGTTTTTTGCTTTTGATTAAGTTGTTTTACTTACTACCGATTTACCCCAACTAAGCCAAATTAAAGTCAGGTTGTCTTGGATTTGACTCAATTGATTTCAATTTTTAAGTTAAAAAAGCCATATTGAAGTTAAAAAAAGTAAGTGTAGCCAAAATTAAGGTATAAAACTCAAATGCAAGTTAAAAAAATTACAGCAATCAAAATTAAGTTAATTAAGTCAAAAGTAAGTCTAATAAGTCAAAATCAAGTTAGCTTTTAGACTGGGATGTTTGATTTTTTTATAAACCTAAACCAAAATTGCTTATCACTTTAACCATTTTATTTAAAATTGATCATTATTCAAAACAGCTTTAATAGAAATAAGATAAGTTATTAGAAAACTACTAAAGATAAGAGAACGTGATGAGAAAGGAAGCCGACTAAGTTAAAATTATTAAAGTTAATTTTATATTTCGCCCTTAGGTATAAATCGAACGGTATACAATAACTATTAGCTGACAGATGGCTGAATAACGGTTTTTTTCAAAGACGTTCTTGTCGAATTATGTGTATATACACCTCAACTCCTGCTGCTCAATAAGTCGTGTCTTTTTATTAAAATTTTGAAATTTCTTTAACTCGTTTCCTAAAATTCAACAGATGAATATACCTTCATTTCATTTAATTTATTATTTTTATGTAAAATATACAGTTATAAATATAATACTTTTCTTTGTTTCAAAAACATTCAAAAGTATAACATAAAGGATAACCAAAATATATACTTTTAGTGCCATATGTTGTCTGTTACACACATTTGCTGATAGAAAACAATTGACATTTATTGTTATTCGAATACTATATAATCAGTTAATTTGCATAAAAGTCATTAGACTGAAATTTTTATTTAATAGATATATAAATTGGTTTTGAATAATTTGAATAATATATATATTACATGTATGCACATTATATACATATATTAAATCGTTCGATGTAGATTAGAGAAAATTGTTCTCAGAGGAAATAAGAAATATTATTATAAATAAAAGATTTAATAATTGATACGTGGTTACTAAATAATATTTTTCAAGACACCATATCGAGGTACTGAGAAAGTTTTTCAGCACGTGGGTGTAGCGAAATAAGGCGCCAAGAAGTGGGGCCTTATATGCAGCAGGAGTATGAGCACCAGCAGCAGCAGCAGCCCAGCTGGTTTTGTTTTGTGGTTCCTATATGGGCCCCGTCGATCCTGCGCGATACCGGTATCTCCTCATTCCTGAGTAATCGACGGGCCTCTAGGCGTACCAGCCACCACCCGCCATTTTCTAAATAACCTGGTCGACCCGTTTTGATATGACGAAACGAGACGTGTTGCTTTTAAGACAAGTGCATAAACTGCATATACTCTACTCCACTATATTACTTATGCATTTTACAGCCCGACAGTTTTGTAAGAAAATATACTCTATATATTTAACATTTTTAATTATGATTATTAAAAAAATTACTTCATGTATTAGAATTTTTATTTTTTTTTTTATTTCAGTGACTTTAAATTTTTAATTTTTTACTCATGAGTTAATACTCAGTCTTAATGTCATTGAATGGTTAAAAAGTTATTCAGTAATTGAGACATAATTTACTTAAAGCTCATATGGTGAAATGAAAATCTTATTGATGGTTTCTTTTTTATTTTTCCTATTAATAGTAGACTCAAGTTGTAATGTCTAGCCATGAATCAATTACCATTTTATCTTAAACTCGTTGACTTCATAAGAACTAGTTTAAATTATTTTTAGTTGATTAAAAAAAAATTCTTATCAGATTAATTACTTTTTTAATGAGTGTATAATTTTCTTATGTGTACTCCAGAAATATTTTTGTTCATGCGCTCATAATTTTATTTAAATTTTTACACGTAAATTAATTTTATTATTATTATTATTATTATTATTATTATTATTATTATTATTATTATTATTATTATTATTATTATTATTGTTATTATTATTATTATTATTATTAATAACGTGAAATTTTTCGGTTTAATTTGAAAAGTTTATAAACTTACTCACAATCGGTTTTTAAGAAAACAAAAAAAAAAATTTTTTCAATCTTTGGTTGAAAATTTGAAATATTTAAGGACTAATACAAAGTCTTATTAAAAACAAAAATAATTGTTACATTGTAACACAAAATTTTTAAAAACAAATTTACTTAAGACGGCTGTCCAATTTCAAAACTCAAGGGACAAATTTTTCAAAATCGATTTTTTAGTGTTCTTAGTTCCAGTGGAGTCTTCTGGACATGATTCAATACATATTAAGAAAAAATTATTTTTGTCAGTTACTTTGTTTTGAAATTGGGCAGCCGAAGAGAGGTCTGTACTTTTTTCTTGATTACACTCGTCGATAAACGGTACTATCTTTGTTGCACTTGCGCAGTAAATGGAAATTTTGGCCGAGTTTTTCTCTTAAACAAACGAATAGTATCACAAAATTAGAGAGCATTTCGCTAGATTAGATCATAGTGCATCAATGTGTAGTTTAGTTTGTATTTAGAGATTTTGTTTCCAAAAAAAAACTTAGTCGAACATATATGATAACCCCTGTTAATAAAATCTTCTTGGTTAGGTACGATATGGATGAATAAATTGATAAGAAATATATATACATTCAAAATGTTTAATAAATTTTACATATTTGTTGTTTTATAATAAATGCTTATAAAGTCTAATAAAAAATTTAAAAACGAACTCATAAAATACTTGGAAGTAAACCATCACGTTTATAATATAAACATAAATGGATCGATGCATTAATCCTGATTAATATAGCTGTTAAAACTCACGCTTTAGACACATAAAAAAGTGCATGTATAAAATATATGTGGAAGATATGACAAACACGACATTAGTCACAGAAAATAAATGCATTAGTAATAGCTAGAGAATTTTTTATTGTTCAAAGCACCTTCATACTGACAGTGTGTCACCTATCCTTTGCTTATCACCACATATATCACGAAAGTGTTTTCACATAAATATAAAACGTAACGATGACAAGTGTATATGTGTGACGCATGTGCATCAGATGATAAATTTTAATTACCTCTATGGATCTGAGATAACACTGACTACATTTTAATTGCTCGTTTGCTAAAAACATTACTGACTACCATCAAGATCTCAGTTGACGTATCATCATTATATTCAAGCTCCCATAAATTATAAAATAACTCAAAAATATTTTTTTTTTATAATTTATATTAACTTTAATAATTAAACTTTTTTTTTATACCTCGCTTTCTCTCAACTTGTTTTTTTTTTTTTTTTTTTATAATTTATAGCTTTTAATATACATATTTTATAATATAATGGAAAAATAAAATTTATTCCTGATACATGTTTAAGCAGTAGATATCTTCCGTGCTTACACTCATCGTCAGAGTTGATCTTGCGGCCGCTTAATCTCGCTGTTAATCTCGCGGTTGATGTAAACGACCATCGTTCGCGTGTGGTCGCAGTAATAGCACGATAATCGCTCTCGAACATCATTTCTGTGAAGCTGTGCTTGATGGGGCCAGTTCTTTTTCTTGCTCATATTCTTTCCACCAATAATGCGCCATCATCAGCTAAACCCAATGTGCTTTATTAAATAGTGCGTGGATAAACTTATATCAATAATATATTCTTTCAAATTTATATATAGATTAATTAAATATAAATAAACAAAAAATGGTACACTGTAAAAAGAGCAATGTTAAAAATGGATCCAATTTAACATCGCGTGGTGTTAAAATTAAATACCACCGGTGTAGGTGGTGTAATTTGGCGGTGTTAAATCGGTTTAAAAAAAAATTCCACGTACAGAAATAAAAAAAAAATGTACGTATAAAGAAAATATAAAAATTCCATGAATATTATCTGGAGGAAATTTAAATTTTGCTATGTACTTATTTAAATAATTATTTATGTTATATGTTAATTTATTTAAAAATTGCACAGTTTTCACCCACCATTCCAATCACCAATAATTTAATTAATTAATAAAAACACCGTTTAATTGTAGTGATCGATGTAAGTAAAAATATTCACAAAGTAAAATACTTTTAACACCGTTTTCGGGTTGAAATTTAATACCGAAAAGTTTAACACCTACATCGTTTGGAATTGCTCCGGGGTTTTTTTAATGCATCATCATTATCATAAGTTGCCTTAATTCAGCTAATATAAATTATACTAATTGATTCGCCATTTCATCGAGTATTTTTTGAAAAAAAAAGATAAAATTATCATGAAATGTATTCGTTTATTGCAACCCATTTAATATACATCATCATCATCATCATCATAATCATGAGACTTGTTTTTCACCAACTCACTATCTCATCGCGTGCATCCTAAATGACCTTGGAACCATTAAAAAATCCAAGGGAACAAGAAACTGAATTCATTTTATTTTATTTTATTTTTTTAAATTTTTTCATTATATTCTCAACTCATGGTCTGGACTGGACTACTCGAATACTCTTCTACGAAGGGACTAGTCGACCGGAAAAAGTGGACATTAAATCAGAAAGGGTGCCCTCGGGACTTAATACACTAGGTCGTTGATTGCGCGAGCTCGAAAATTTGTGTCAAGTGTGTGCAATAATATTTAATTCATTAATAATAATAACAACTATAACAAAAACAATAAATAATTATTATTTACAAAATATAATGAAAAAGTAGATAAAGCGTATTTTAAAATCTTGCGTGTGGCGCTGTCATACTTTTTTTTTAATTACATACTGTGACAATCTTTGTACACATCATAAACAACACCATGTGTGTATTTAAAACTACTGGTTTAAAATGCGTTCAAGGAAAAAATACTTGTGATAATTTAAAACTAAATATTGATTTACAAGTACTGGTATATAATAGTAATTATTATTATCATTATTATTTAAGTTATTACTTTTGTTAAGTTAGTAATTAGTTAAGTGATTTTGAATACTATGCTCTGTGTTGTGAACCTGTTATGCTTGTTAGGGAAGTATACACTCTTATACGCCGGGTCAACGGTAGTTAACTTTCAACAAAATTGCCTTAGAGAACGTTGTCATTACATATACACACTGCACGAAAGTACTTGTTTTTAAATTATGATTATTGTTATTAATTTTATCATTTAACTCTATATGCTTATTTATGCGTTTTTTAAATAATAATATATTTATAATATTTATTACCGTCGTTTTAATTATTTATTATGGATTTAAATTTAACGTCTGTTAATTATCTAAAATAATACTTATATGCAAACCGTAATTACAACGACGATTAAGGTATGCCTGGAGTTTATTTGAGTATGTATTTTTTAACGATTATGGAAAGGAGAAAGGACATGGAGACTGATGATGATGACGAAACATCGCGTGAAATTTGACATCCCAAGATGATGTTCAGTTTAAACTTACTTAGTTTTTGTATACATAATACTCTATAGATACAGATACCTGTATCACTTCCGCGTAACAGGGTTACCGGTCAGTACCAGTCAAGAGAGTCGACATGATCGTGACTCTTTGCGAAAAAGCCGACAGAAAATATCGTCATTATTATACTCACAGCTTATTTCAACGAGCGAAAACTTACAACGGCACGCGATTTTAAAAGTAGTAGAGAAGAGTTTGTTGTATTTTATATATATATATATATATATTACTGAATGTCGACCTTGCTTACGGCATTACGACTTGAGTTCTCGCCGTCCGGACATGATTAACCGCGGGAATTTTTTGTACTTTGTTTTTTTTTGACTAAACATCTTTAAACTATTTTACGAGACTTACTGGAAACTATTATTTATTATTTGCTTACTTGCTCACTTACTTACGCTTACTTTTGTACACTTACAGATAGCGAAAGCATAATTTTTATTTTTTAAAAATATTTTGCAAGAGAAAAGATAATCAAGTTCTAGAAATTTATTAACCTTTTTTTTTGTCGTTTGCAGATGTATATATAATAGACTTAAATTAATAAAAAGGTGTGCGGTGTTTTTTTTTTTAGCACAACAGTTTCTAAAAAAATTATAATTCTGTATTTGAAGACTAAAATTTTAATTTTTACGGAAAATACATTTAAAAAATTTTTATTTTCAAATGAAATATTTTTCTCTGTAAGAATATATTTACAGTTTTTAAAATATTTTTAATAATTATTTTGGTTGAAAATAATTTCTTTAAAAAGTATTTTTTTCTGCAAACATATTATGCAAAAATTTATATGATACATGCGTCTTTAAAAATATTCGAGAGAATTTTTAAATTTTTGAGTGACAGACACGCAACATCATAAATGTACCGATTGGAAAAAACAAACAGAAAATTGCCCATGTTTTACATCATCGGGGCATTGAGTGCGATATTTGCAAAATTTTTATTATCGGTTATAAATAAAAGTATAAAATATTGTGAAAATATGGAAATCGTTACAGATACTTGGCTATCAGGCAGTACAAAGATATTCATGAGGGGCTATTGTAAGGGAAAAAAAGCAAATAATCAGACATCTCTCGAAAACTCAAGTGGACTTTTTCATATCCACTGAGTATTTTTTTCTCTCTTGGCTTTTCTCTCTTTACTCTTCCATTCTGTATTCGCGACGAATGTCCACTTCCCCTCTGCGGTAGGTCCATTCATCCATGGCTAAAGGAGGAACCTTTATGGCGCTGTTTGTCCTCTTCAATCGAGTGGGTCTCTTTTTCACGCTCTTTTTTTATTTATTTACTTTTTTATTTCCTGTCTCTGTGTCCCAGGATTCGCGCTTTATCGACAAATTGCACCCTTCGACCTTTACGTCCGTTTATCCCTTCATTGTAATTCATAATAATAATATACTTATTCACAGTTTATCTATTTTTCAATGTTCAAATAATTTACCCAAATTGATATCTTCTTTTTCTTTCCATCCTCATTTAAATCTGATTTTCACATTTGAATTGATTATAAATCAATCTAAACAGAAAAAAAGGATTACCCTAGTAGAAATAATCTCGACTTTACTCGATTTCAAACCAGTAACTGCGGCCAACAATCCCGTCTAAAAACTAGAAATCCCGCCACCTACAACTGAGGTGTACACATTAGTCACACCAATATGGTTTCTCTACTAGTGTGTATGTGTATATTTAATTTTTTTTTGTTTAACCTATATCTAAAATTGCTAAAATAAATAATGAAAAGCAATGTGAATAAATCAAGATTTGTGTACGTTAGCATGTAAATAATTTTATGATAAATAACTAATACACAGAAAAAAAAAAATTCTTGGTTGAAGGTAAATATTCTTAGTTCAAGAAAATTTTTTTGGAGACCTAAACTTTCTCAGATAAAGTAGTAATTTTATCTGACCAAGATAAATTCACTTAGCTCAAGAAAATCTTGACTTGGTTCCCGAAAACGGTGGTCTTCAAAAATATTTTCTTGACTCAAGATAACTTTTTTTTCTGTGTACACATTAAAAAATGGCATTAATGAAAAAAATGAATACAATAAGTGAATTACAATTATGGGCAATAAAAACTAATAGTGCAGATTGTCATTTAGACAAATTATTAAAAACTTTACAATCTTGAAAACTTTTCGAGTTACCTGTATCAGCACAAATTTTTTTCAACGATTGCAGTGTATCTTTTGAAATTGAAAAAATACCAGATGCTGATGAAGTAACTATGAGTGAATTTGTCTATTTTGGTATCAAGTATACTTGAGCCAAGAAATCTTTTTTTTTGCTTTACAAGATTTTTGTTTTTAATTCATAATGCAAAAAATTTATAGGAACAAGTAAACATTTTCTTGAGGCGAGTAAAAATTTTTTGCAGCAAGAAATTTTTATTTTTGTGTAAAAAATTACAATATTCTATAAAAAATATTTAAAAAATCTACGTACAGTTTAATGTCGCATAAAATGAGGTTTTAAAAAAAACACCCGAGTCAGCAGAGTCACGCATGGGTCCGTTGAGCACTGGATGATGCCAAACCCATCGATTCTCTTCGCGGTCACGTCGCTTATAAGAACCAAACCCTTTCTTCGCCTCAACTATTCCTCGGCACAACCTCTCTTTATTCCTTATCGCGTCAGCTCGAATCACAGCAATCCCATCATCAAGTACCACTAAAAATGACTTTAAAGTCAGCATTTTTGCCAACTTTTATGTCAAAGATTCTCACAAAATTTCGTTCCATAAAAACCTTGAGCAATAATTATGTTTTTACGATTTTGTACATTAATATAATAATTTTTTTCTATTTTAAAATATTAATAAAAAGAAACTTCATTACTAAAATTATAGTAACCAATTTTTAAAGTTATTAGAAATTATCAAAGCTACTCTGCTTTATATCCTTTTATCCAATAATTTTTTTCTATTGTAAAAAAAAGATTTAATCCAAAACTATTTATGATAAATAAACTATTTTAAATAACAGAGACGCGGAAGTTAATAAAATTATAAACAGTATGAAACGAATAACAAGTATCAGAGTCTTTTAGAGTTGATCATGCTTGTACACGCTCCTGTGTACAAACTACAAACTTGTACACATATATCTATAGACATCTACAACAGCAATGCACGCTACATCCAATTAATCCAGCAATCATGGGTGCACTCTCACGATGTTCAAGAGTAGGATCTGCTTGGTTTATTTGCGATTAAGACAACCCCGCCATGCATCAGTTTGTAGATGTAGATATATATATATATATCTATACATATTTTCTTAGCGCATCTACCATCGCTATTACCGAACACGTATATTATCCCGTAGTTCCTTCCAAAGTAGACGTTATGTATATATACATATATATACTTCCATATGTGTACACCATCTGAAGACAGTGAGCTGATTGAGTGTGGGCGAAAAACAAATCTAATATACAAGACTAAACTCGTATTTAGTCTGGTTAGGCAGGATTTGCTCCATTTTATACAATCTCAGTTTCATTGCGTGCCACATCTTATTTACGTCGTTAATGATACTGAACACACATAAAATTTTTGCCACACACATGGATGCACACCTCCGCCCTCTGGATCTTATACTTGAGATATCAAGCATAAATAAGAGGCTCAGGACGACATGAAGACTAAAAGTCATAGCATATACACGTATGATTGGCCTTCTCATCAACTTCTAACTTGTTCTGCTTACCAACTCGCTCATATCACATGTCTTGGTTACATTATGAGTCTTAAGGCTTGAGAAATCTCTATCTCTCTCATCTCAGTACATATCCACAAGCACATCTTACTCTAATGTACCTATATAGAGTTCTCCATCGTCGTCCATATCTCTTTTTCTCCATGCTTGCATCTCCATACTTGTATCCGCCTGTTTTATTTCGCAATCTTCGCCACTTTGGTGGTCGATCCGATTGCCCACTCTCAAGAATAAGAGATGACCCGCTCTCTAGATGCTCCCTCTGACTGAAAGAGATATTGCAGGTACACATGTAACACAACTTACGCACGTACTGAATGTACTTTCAATCATCCATATATATATATGTATATATATATGTATTACGACCATTGAATTTTATTTATTTTTGTGTACTGCTAATATACCGTTCATTTCGAGACTTTAATTCCACCTCCATTCCAAAGAGGAGGGTTTTATTTATTTATTATCATTTTTTGTTATATTATTTTTGTGATTCACGAGCGTGGATGTAGGATGTAGGATGTAGGATACCTGAAGGGGATATATGAGAAGTTTGTGTGGATGTACACGCGGTGATCAGAACCGGAATAAAAATAAATGATGATGCGAAGGTCAGCAGTCAGGAGAGTAGTATTCTGCTGATTGATATCGACAGAAAACTAATTTTCTGGAGGCGCCACTGATTTCAAATGAATCTTTTACATTGTCTGATGGCTTTTGTCCCGTAATTTTTAACCCTTTAACCCTTTTATAATTACTTTAATCTGAATTAATTTGTTTCTGATTAGTTGTTATTTTTTATTACTTTAATTGTATAATTAAAATTTTTTAATACTTTATTTTGTGTCGGGGAGATTGAAAAAAATATTTTACAACGAGGGATGTTAGTAGTTAAGACTGAGTGAATAATACCTTGAGAGTGAAAATTTCTCGTTGTGCGTTATAAAGTTTGTATTATCGTAAAACGTGTTACGAAGGAAAGCATCATCCTCGTAACTGCTTTATCGTAGTAAATTCAGTTCTCGTAAGGACGTTACGTTCACGTTACGACTATCGTGAAAAGCAGACGACTCAAAACTCCTCCCCTTCTTGATTTCGTGATACAAACACGTGATTTTAACTGATTATTATTTTTTTCAATTTTCTTATATACTTTTTATACAGCTTACATTTTATTGACGTCAAAATTAAGTTTTATTTTTTTTTTTTTTAGTGTGGAACAACGCATTTTATTATTATTAATTTTTTTTATTTTATGTAAAAAAAGTAATTTCTAGTAATTTATATCTTTTTCTAAGTCAAGAACAAATTTATACAAATATCAATGTATTTTTAATTTTACATTTTGAGTATTCTTTTTTTTTTTAATACTTAATTTTTTCATCGCAACAAAATTAATTTTAAAAAATCCTAAACTATTTATGAATAGAAAAGGAAAAAATTTATTAAAATATTGAAATAAATATTTTCATTAAATTAAAAGAAACACTATAACTTAACTAATCACTAGGATTAGGATTTTTGGTTTAAATAACAATTAATAAGTAATGGTGTCGAATTTTTGATATTACGATGAAAATATTGTTTTCATAAAAAAAATTTTTAAACAAAAGTTGTTAAAAGTTTAATTTTATAAAAAAAATGTCTCTTTAAATTTTTTCATAGGACTAATAAGAAAGCCGTAATTTTAAAATTAAGATTTTCATAATGATCAAAAATTTGAATCAGTCATTATTGATCTTAATTTTGAAATTACCGTGAAAATATTGTTAGTATCAAAAATTTTTCAAATAAAAGTTGTTCAAAATTTAATTTTATAAACAAAATATCTCATATAATTTTTTCATAGGACTAATAAGGAAGCCGTAATTTCAAAACTAATAGTTTTCATAATCAACAAAAATTTGAATCATTCATTATGAATCTTAATTTTGGAATTACCCTGAAAATATTGGTCATACAAAAAAATTATAAGAGATATTATTTTTAGAAAATTACATTTCCTACAACTTTTGTTTAAAAAATTTTTTTATAAGACCAATATTTTCGCCGTAATATCAAACATTTGAACCATTCATTTCGAAATTAAAGCAAAAATGTTGTCCCTACTAATCACTAAATAACATTTAAAAAAAGCACCAACATATTATAATTATATAATTTAAATTAAATATATTTCCTCGAATTAATTAATTTCAAAGCATCATAAATCTCACTTTCTCATTCCTACAAAGTTTTATTTGAATCCATATATACCCAACCAACTATTTAAAAGTATAAACTCCGTCACTAAATTTCGATTCTATAAAAGTGATTTTGCCCATCGTCGTATAGCACAGGGACGCGTGCTGATCGTGGTCCCTTCATGCAATATTGATGACTCGCCACGGATCAAATGTGCGCTGCCCCCCTATTCCTATGATAGCCTTCTCTTCTATCATCCACCTCAACCCACAATTCTCCACACTCAGCTCTCAACTCTCATCCCTTATATACACACAGCACAGCCAGTGTATTCCCCTCGTCCTCCTTTTCAAGCTCAAGTCCTGATTGCGAAGCCGCTCGAAGCCACTGATTTTCAATGGATGGGACCCGAATTTAAACTATGATTACCCCACCGTCTGTACGCTAAGTATGGGTCTCTACTCTCTGGCTTCACGTAATGAAGCTTTGACAAATTAGAGCCTCGAAAATTACGTGTACTTTACCTCATCGACGCAGCGCTTTACCTCATCTGCTCTCCTACCACATCCAACACTACTACTCGCTATCTACTCAACTGATCATGATGTACATAATAATACTCGTTGTCGTTGTCATCGACGATTGTGGCTAACAACATCACTCGCTAATTGATAATCGATTTATTATTTCTACATCACTAACTTCCCAATTGTCGATCGTCCTATGCCAACTATGCTAATAGACTATTTACTAATTATCGATTTAATTAATATAAGCGTTTCAATAATTACTGATACATTTTAATTTATTTCTATTAATCGTTGATGTGAAATATCAAATAGCAAGTTAAAAAAAAAAAAACGAATCATTAATTTACTTGATTTTATTTAATTAAAATCCGATCGTGGAATAATTACTGACAATTATTTAAATTTATCTTCGAAACTCGAAAAAAATATTTAAATATTTTTTGTAATGTCCCATTTTGAATCATTATTCTTTGTTATAGCGTAAAATAAAAAAATGCAATAATTTTTTTGGGTCTCGCTGACGAATTTGAGCTGACAGAGTTTGAAACCTGAGATAGTGAAGGATGACCCGTCTCGGAGCGTACAAGGGAGTATTAAGAGAAAGTAAAGCAAAAGGGATCGTTTTAGTTAGTATTCTTGGTTTAGGTATACATAATAGTTTATACTAACACTGGCGTGGGTGTTTGGCGGCAAGACAAAGGATCTTCACTCTGTGGCGCCATCAACACTCTGCTCCAAACCCTTAAAAATTTTTCACTGTTTATTTTTACATATATTAGATATATTATTTTTATAAGTATAATATGTCAGTGTCATTGAAACCCAATGTTCAAATGGTAACAAAATTTTTCAGCGGTAAAATAATTAGTTTTACCATTGAGAATGATAACAGTAACAATTGATGATGGTGGCAATTACTATCGAAGATGCTAATTGTTACTATTAAAGATTATAATTGTTACAATCGAAGATGGTAACTGTTACCATTCAAGATTGCAAAAATTCTGATACAAAAAATAGGATAAATTTATATAAATTTAAATCCGTTATTTACATCCATATTTTAGCTGTACATTTTGTCCTTTAAATAATTAAAATAAGTAACAATACAATCGTTTGAGTCCGAATATAATAAAAATTTCCAAATATTGGAGCTGTTATTGATAACTTTAAATGGTTGGGTATGATCATCAAAATAGCAACCATCCAAGTATTGAGTGATAAGGAAAACTTTATCATCAATAATCAGTATTTTTTTACAACTTAAAATAATGGAGTATCATTTGATCTGTGACGCCGATATTTAAATTCTTTATTAGTTTAGATAGTAATTATTATTTGGGCTGATGGTAACTATTACCATCAGGTTAATAAAGATTACGATGTTAATAATAGTTATAATTAGGCCAGATAATAAATGTTATAATTTCTGATTATCATCAATAATTGTAGATTTTAGCTTACAGTTGATAGATACTACAATTCGGATTGCTTATCTAATAATTTAAATGATATTCACTACTTTCAAATTCAGTTTTAAAATTTTACTATAACTAGATGATAACTTTTACCATAAAATTTTCTTGTAATAAAGTAGATTGAAATTAAAAATTTATGAATAATTTTTATTGATGAATTTTTGATGTGTATGGGAATAGATATTTATTTGAGAATAACATTTGGTGATAGACAATGAATAAAAGTAACAATCACACGTGACTAGATGTGGTTGTTCTCACCGCAATATCAACAGCGTCATTGCCAGTTGCTGTCCTTTAATAATTTATTAGCAAAATCCCAGATGGGGAGAAGGACGTACGGACGTGAGTTGTGTGTGGGCTCCCCTGACTGCTCTCTCGCTGGATCATCATCATGTGTTGTGTTCTGTGTCCTGGCCATAAGTGTTCGTGTATATATATATATGCATGTATGTACTATGTATTTTATAAGAGAGACTGAGTAAGAGAATGAGTAGTGTATTATGGTGAACACTCGCTGCGGGTGGTCCTTGACACGATATCCTGGCTAATACAATCCTCGCCTGAAATTAATATACCAGCAATCAATTATTCACAATGATCCCATAAAAATTTGCTATATATACACCCGTAAATATACACTATAGTCGGTATTGAATTATTATAAATTTATAATCAATTTTTTAAACAAAAGCACCTGGACTCTTTAGTGTTCATAATTGAAAAAAAAAAAAAAAATGTCTATATTAATTGTCGAACAAAAAATCATTATTAAATTAAAACCAAATGTTTCGGATTAAATTTTTTTTTATTAAAAAATTTTTATTTTATCGTCAAAAGTATAAAAACGTTTTATCACTATAAAAAATAAAATTTAATTCACTTTTTAACAAGTTTATTTTTTTTATCGTGACTTGCAATGTCGCAGTATAAAATAACGTTGTCAATTTTCCCGGGCAGCAATCGGGCGCAAACCAAGCATTAACATTGGTCTCAATCCCGAGTTTAATCAAACGCTAACCGGCGGAGATTTAATCTGCCGCGGAGCCGGCACCCCCAGAGGGGTCCTACTGTTTTATCCCGGAATTTCACCCTCAGTATTACACTATAAATACATACAACCCACTGTACTTTATATCTATATAGAGCGTTGACTTGCTTCATTGCTCTCATGCATCCGTATTACACTTCCATCTCTCTCGTGGTCTCTAGGAAGTAATATAATCACAACACCGAGGGTGGTTAGAGTTATTTATAGCCATTTGGTGTCATAGTGTCCCTGATATTGTCTGAAGATGACACTGACAACAGTGAAATACATAAAAAAAGGCCAGCAGAAAACAAAATTACATACATACCCTTCATTATCTACCATAAATCAACCATAAATAGCACACTGTTAAATTTATTATCAATTATCTATATCCTCAACTACACACTTACTGATATTTTATTGCTTTTCATGCTATTGCATTCCACGAATTCTAACTGTATGACGAGTGTTTAAATAATTCTATACTATTCCTATTGTCTTTGTCACAGTAACCAGTCTTTTATTATATATTTGTCGAGTATATATATATGATTTTACTCGTTATCAGATAGAATATATATATACGTTATTTGTCTAGTATATTTTACATTTTTTATTTCATTGCGCTGATGGATATTACGTACGTGGGTGACCTACACGCCCATGCGAATAGCCCGCTTTATATTATATACTAGAATTTCCTTACGCGGTTGCAGAAAAAGAATTCACCCTATGATTTTCGTAGTCGTCAAGAGACATATGCGGTAGTAGCTAAAGCAGCACAACTCCACCCAGTCCACTTTGCATGATGATGACACGTTTTTATTTTTTATGTTGTCATTTTTTATTGCGATATAATTATTTTTTTTCCGGTCGTACAAACTAACTTTTGTATGCATATATACAAAGGATGGACATACATATATTTATAGGTATAGAAAAATATGTAGAATATTAGAATAAGTCCACTTGTGATCAATGAAAATGGGCGTAGAAAAATAGTTTGGACAAAAAATTTATTCTAATAAAATATTCTGATTGATGTTTAAAATTAGAGACTGATTGGCAAAATTTTATTATAATTTATGACAAAAGAAAGACTTTATAAATTGGTATGAAAAATAAGTTACTTTTAGTTGGAAGCTATTTATATATTTAATCAATATAGCGATCTTGACAAGTTGGAGATGAAAAAAAAATCGCTTTTTTGACCGGTTGCAGGTGCGCTGAGTTTAAACTTTAAAGTTGTGACACTTGGTCGTTAAGTCTTTTGTTCTTAATCTCTTTTAGTAAATCCAACTCTTGGGAAATTTTTAGTCCATTCAGTTAAGTCTATAACGTCAATTTGTGTCTTGGGTTTTAAAGTTATTCGCTCTGGTTGATGAGAAAGATATTCAATAGATCTAAACTTGTTGGTGCTAGATCTTATAATCCTGGGAAAATAGATGGCGAAAGATGAAATTTTCTTTTTTTTTTTAAGCATTTTTAAAAAGTTAAAAGAGCAAGTGCGTGAGAACTGATTAATATCTTGAGATTACATATATTTATATTTAGCAGAATATGATTAAAATTTTTTTTTATATTCCAGATAATGTTTTTTCAAAAAAAGGATTTCTTGGCGCAAAAATTTTTTTTTCAACCCAAAAATATACTTACTTGTCTTAAACAATTTTTTGCATTATGAATTGAAAAAGAAAATTTTCTTAGGGTGCGAAAAAATTTTCTTGAGCCGAGAACAATTTTTTTGCGCCAAGAAATTTTTTCTAGTCCAAAGAAAATTTTGTTTCCCTTTCGTAATAAAAAACTTTTCCTACGCCAAGAAATCCTTTTTTTTCTGCAGTCGTAAAGCAGCTTAAATACAAAAAAATTAAATTACGTATATATAAATGAAATATATGATAAATAACGACAAGTTTGACTAGCCTATGGCTAAATCTTGTTGGAAATATTACTCGCATTCATAACATATCTGAAGATGGATTCATACAGATATATTCCGCCCTCGAGTTGCCATCTCGGAGATAAAACCGATAATCATTTCATTCACATGATCTTACTCTCAAGATCAAGAAGTTCATTGCAGTGACTTGGGGCCATGCTTTTCGTCATTCATACATATATAATCGTAACGCAAGCCTACTTATTAAACAATTAAAATGTCCTGCAATATTTTTTTTTCACCTTCACATGTAAGCTGTTGTAGTGTCCAGTTGATTTTACTCTCTCTGCAAATCCAAGTGTTGATACTCTCTACGATTTATTATAACTTTAACCAAAAATTATTTTCAAAATCATCATCATTCATTTTATCTTCAGAGTCAACGTTTAAAAAATTCTTTAAATATTAAAAATAAACAGAGTTTTAACGGTTGAACGGTTTAAGTACCGACGAATATTTAAAAAAAAAAACCGTAAAAGATTATAAGATTGATAACTCAGAATAACAAAACCCGAAAATTTAAAAGTGGTAGTAAATAACAGTTCTGAACATTCATCATGATCTTTTAGCATTTGAAACTGTCAAAAAAAGGTGACAGAGTGGCTAGTAGTAACGGTAATAGAGCATAAAATCCTCCTACCTGATGATGCGAAAAGCATCCATCTATATTTATCTGACTTTGGCTTAAACTTGTAATACAGCACTCTTACTTACAATTAGACTTCCGAGATTCAAGGCTTATTACACAAGCGTGGATCATGGGTGTAAGGGTTGGTTAATTCCAGTAATCTTCGCGTCAGTGCTTCCGACGAGAGTCTGGGATGGCTGTACGGGAGAGTCTGCAACAGTAAAAATAACACGATCGTACAAGAAGAAAAAAGTTGAGACAGATAAAAAAAAATTTAAAAACATGTTAAAAATAATAACTACTTGTTATTTTTCATTGAATGACTATTTTCGTCGGTGGAATAAAAGATTAAAGATGCTTTGAGATTGGGGATACTTGTGTAGGGATGAATAGAAGGAGTTGCAGGAGAGGATTCGATAATTACAACCGGGAGTCATGGGAGGCGTCTCTCCCAAGTTTCATCCACCTCTCGGAACAAGCGCGAACGCGCAATTATATTTCTTATACTCTGTACTGTATCTTCAAGTAATCTCAGATATTCTTCATCCCGCTTCCTGATATGATGCTCAACAATAATCAAATGTAATCTTTTACTTATGATATGTACCTGTAGCAACTTACAACTGAGATGCTGATTCTCATTCTGACGTTACAATAAGTATTGATTATTTTTTTAATGTAGCAATGTATTATATTCATATATTGATGTGTTGTATTAATCGAACGGTACATATACATACAAGCATTATTTTTTTATTGCCTGCTATCCGAGTATGGAATGATCTGCCATCATCTACTGTGTCAATAACAAATTATAAAGAATTTAGATCAGAGTGTTATAATTATTTTTTGCAAAAGAACATCATTGAGGTTTGATATTGGAGTCTATTTAGAGGGGGGGGGAGGGAGTACTTAAGGAAATACTAAGTTTTCGAGGACTCAAATACGCTAAATCTTTTTGTTTTTAATGATAATCAAGGTAAATAGACAAAATTTTTAGCTGCTGTTAAAAAATAAAATTTTTATTTTCGGCGGGCAAAATAGGATACCCTTTAAAAAAGTTGAAAAAAAAAAAAATTCTGAAAATTGATCAAATTTCATTAAATTAAATTTTTTATATGTAATTGACATAAAGAAAAATTACATTTCACATCACTGGTGGATACGAAGGCAGAAAATTTTTTTTTTTGTGGGATAGAGAGGCCCCCCTCCAAAAAAAAATAATTTTTTTTTTTTTAATTGTTTTCATCAATAATAATGTATTTCTTTATCTTGACAACTATTTTTGGTTTTATAATACTCGAAAAAATTTTTTTTAGGCGTAATAAATCGTTCCCTCTCGATTAGCTTAATTACTAATTGTTATTTAATAAAAAAAACATTCTATATTTCTTATTTGTCATTATTTTGAACCCAAAAAACGTGTTTTTTAATATTTTAGATTACAGATTATTTTGCATTACTTAAAAATTTTATCAATTAAAAAATATAATATTATTTTCGACTATTTTTAGTGGCCAAATTTACCCCAACTATAGAAAATCAGTCGAAAAATGGATTAATGTATTAAATTTTTTTTAATCTGACGATAAAAAATTTGAAAGAATCATTTTTTCAGAATTTTTGGCTGGCCCATTTTGCCTCAGTTGTCATGCGTAGGGCCAAAAATGCGCAAATATATCGGATTTACAGTAATGAGACGAAATAATAAAAAATTTTTTTTTTATAAAAGTTTGAGGGTACTCTGTTTTGCCTACCCTACCCCCTTTTGTCCCCCTCCCCCCTCCCCTACTTAACTTACTTAATTGATTTAATTTACTCAATTCACTAAAATTATCTTACTAATTGTATGTTTATATTTAAATATTATTATTTTATTATACATTGTAAAACTTTTTTATACTGCGGCCCTCAGGGAATTTCGATTTTAGGGTCGAAAAATTATTAACAAATAAAATAAAAAATATATGTCGTGGTATAATTTTTTTATAAATTGAGATATTTAATATCACAGCTGCACGTGCGGGAATGAGCTAACACCTGCATTTAAAAATCACGATTATTACAATAATTATAAAAACGTCTACTTGCTTATTTTTTACAATCATATAATTTATTTAATTTTTATGGAATGTTGGTATATATTATTTAATTGTTTAATATAATCAAGTTATTTGGGACAAAGATAAATGAGGATAAAAACAGAGACGATAAAGAAAAAAAAAATGTAAGCTACAATGTATGTAAGAAAGGAAGATATGATGTACAATTGTAATAACTTAGTGAATCCGTGCATAAAGATTCTTGCTGGCATATCCGGTTTCTGTTTCTGAATTTCCTGCCAGGTGTATGAATAGTATGTGTGCTGTCTGTTGCAGTAATACTTGTTTGTTTGAATACACATATATATGTTCCGTGGGTATTTATTTTCGTGTGGGCATGTGTATATATTTGTTTCGTGTCTTATTGCGAGGGCATTATTGCATTGTGGCTTTTCGGTCACTTGGCAGCTAATTTTGTTTTCTACAAATCTTGATCTCTCTCGCGGCGAAAAAGAATATAAGTTCCTGCTTATAATTAGCTGTTCAGTGACACGAAGAGGACCATTGTGAATAAGTGTACGATAAAAAAATATTAACAAGATACCAAGCAAGTTTTAAATACAAACTAAATAATGACAATTGTTATTACATTCACAAAAATTAAATTTCAAAATTACTCATGATTTTAATCTTATTAATTCTTCGTATTTTTTTGTCATTGTTTCTCAAAAATAATTATTTTAATTATTTATAAATAAACAGAAAAAAAAATTTTAAATAAAAATGTTTACTTTTGATCCTCGCGTGTCTCGTCTGGGGTTTAAAAAATTTTATAAATTTATTTTCTTTTCCGTCGACACTTAGAGAATTTAGGAATACGGGTAAACCGGCTAAAATAACATTGAACGTCTCTTGTGATCTTGAAAGATAAATTAACTTTATTTTATCTCGATATTTTTGGCTGACCCTTGAGTACCACCGGCAACTTAATTCTCCGTTCCACAAGACATCATGTACGCTATCTTGTCCTCGAGCAATGTCTTTGCTCTCGTCGCGGATGAACGAGCGCGGTCGCGATGGGCGTGGCGCATAAAGTCAGAGAGCCGTGACGTACACGCATTGCACACTCATACATAAATCTATACCTGCACCACACACACACACACATGCACACATGAATACATTAACATATATATGTATGTATATATAAAAACTATTTATTCCAAGACCTAGTGTGTCTCTCTTTACTTAGGATGTTAACGTTAAAAGTATCATCAAGAGAGACGATGAGATAGAAGCGCGTGCGTGTACACACAGGCACGCGTGGGGGCCACATAAGCGTGACACAGGGCACACGCGTTATATTGGGCGCGCGTGCGCCTTCAGGCGCTTTCTCTATATAATATTATACATACTCTCAGTCCTCGCGTACATCGAACATAAAGACTTGAAGCCTTTACTTCAGGAATACCGTAGCCGTCGTTGACGTCGACGTAGTTATCGAGGTTGTCGTCGCCTCTGCTCCATCGTCGACACTACTGGTTCGTGTCGCGCCCCGCGACCGCCGGATGCTGGGGCGGCGACGCGTGACGAGATTAATAATTCGAGCACGTCGTAGGAAACGCGAGCATCCACCTCGTTGTTCTCTTTTTCCTATCTTCTATCTCTTTCACTATTTCTTCCTCTTCCTTCCTCTCTTTCACTTCATGGTCTTGTTATTCCTCTGGCTTTCGATTCTCCTTCGTCGTTCTCTTCGTCTGTCTACATGGATAGAGGAAAACCCGTAGATAGGGGCAAAGGACACGAGAATACGCCGGGGAAAATGTAATTTTCAATGTCCCTTTTTTTTCTCGACATGTAAAGTCGCTGCACGAATGATAATTGTCTTGGAAGAAAAGGAAATTATTATTTTTTCTCCGTCCTCTGTACTCGCTGTTGAGATTTTATGAAATGGTAATATTCAAATAAAGGGAATTTTTTCTTAATTATTATTATTTTTATAAATTTGTCTGATAAATTTTAATTTTGTATGTCTCATTGATAATAATTTTTTTCAATTTTCAAATATTATTAAAAAATGAAAAATTTTTTTTATAGCTTGCAGATGCAGATAATTTTTGAGTAAACATTACCCATAAAGTTTGATTTTGTAAGGACATCTAGCCAGTAACTAAATTTTTACTATCCCGACTAGAATTTTTCATAAGGACCTGACGAGGCCTTTATCTAGTTAACCTTGTTTCAAATAAGGTCCCCATTAGCATATCCTGACGAGGAACTGACGTGGATGTAATGCTAAGACCCATGAGGTCCTTATCAGGATTACCTTACCAGGATATCCTCATCAAATCCTTATCAGGGTTGCCTTATTAGTAATTATTTTTAAAAAAAATATTAAATTGCGAAAAAAAAATAAGAGAATTTTAATTTGATCAAGAATGTTATCTATTGTATTAAGAGCATTAATAAGAGGAAGTAAGCATGTTTTTTATTGATGAAATAAATCCCGATGACTGCCGGGTTCGAACGTGCACCCTTCCGATTCAAAGTACTTGATGTTATCTACTGCGCTGACATACATATGTGATCTTGTAAATGAAAATATTATATTCACTATGATGTCAAAGAAAAACTAATGAAGAAGTAAAGAATCCGTGCTGCAATGATTGACGTAATTTTTATGTAATATTCATTTGTACTTTGTTAAATTTTTAGTCTGTGAATAAAATATTTAAAGGGATTGGATGACTTTTTTTTGAATATGGATATCCTGATGAGGTTCTAACAAGGAATTTGTCAGGTCGATTCGATGGCGAATAACTTTTTTTTTAATAACGAGTTCCTAAAGAGGTCCTGATAAGAAACTCGTCAGGTTTGCCCTAATAAGGCAAACCTTATATTAACCTGATAAGGTCCTTATGGTCCTTACAGTATCATATTTTTTGGGTAATTTTTACTAAAAATTTCTGTGGGTGCAGTCAATAAAAAAATCCATTAGAAATTATTTTACATAATAAAATATTAACTACTAAGTCATGATATTAAATTATAAGTGCTCTGAAAGGTTTACGAAGCCATCAGATACTTGTCTGATATTTTAAAATATATGCAGGTATATTAAATATACATACATATATACATATTTCGTCCACCCACTCACGGGGCGGCCGTTGAAGAAATATTGAATTGAATGGACATCGCGCGCGGATGCCGTTGGTTTGCCGCGCTGAGTAGAAAGACCACGGAGAAATAATATAACCCACGCGAAAGAGTATCGAGAATCGAGATCGTTATCGAAGGAGTCTCCCTCGCATTGTATACGGTTAAGAAGTGCATCATTGGACGTTAGTATACATATATAGTGTATATATGCGTGTGTTATATGTACCTGCAAACTCGTCGTGGGCGCGTCTTTTATCGAGATGGACGCACTGTCAATTTTTTTTTCTTACACTTACGACGCTTGAAGCGATTTACGTTTCAGTTTGTCTCTATGCTACAATATAATACACCGGGTTGATTTTTAAACTCCTTTTTCTTATTATTAACGTGGGCGCGATTATCGAGAGACGAACAATTTCACGCGGGTTCAATGGGTCTCAATAGATACTATTATCCTGTCAAGACTTCTCGTTATATACTTCTTACTCGCCTTACTTCCTTCGTAGTTCTTTCAGCCTTTAATATTTATTGGCCATTAATTTATCTCAAACATTTATATTTTTTTATTAAGTTCCTTTCTTATTGCCATTATATTTTTTTCTTGTGCAACAAAATGTCACAACTATCAGATCGGTTTAAGTATGTTCATATAACATTAAACTTTTTCGTTTATAAAAAAATTAATTGCTGCAAAATTTAATAATAGGGTAGAGGCACCTCTTTTGGCCAGTTTTGGATATTTGAAAAATTTGAATAAAATAATTTGTAAAAGATGCAATCACAAAACTAGTTTTTAAATGTGTTCAAAGATACTTTTAACCTGCTTTTAAACTGGTAATTTTAATTTATACTTTTTCATTATAATTAAAATAAAGTATCAAATGTCCGAAAATGGAGTAGGGAACACAAATAGCCTGAGTCAAAAAACAAATTCGGATTTAAGTTTCAAAGTTCTCAATAAGGTTTTTGAGGATCAATTTAGAATTTTAAAATTGATAACAGTGTAGAAAGTTATCCTAATTAAGTCCTCAAAGTAGTTGTTACGACCAATTTTACCACTTTTAGGACTAAACTGAAATAACATAATCTGGATTAGAGCCTCAAAATACTCAGAACATGAAGGAATAATTTTATCCACATTTGAACCTCAAAAGTCTCATTCAAAGTATTCTCTCCCCTCCTTTTTCTATCTAAAATTTTTCAAAGTCCAAAATATAACTCTTCATTCGTTGAGGATTTTGAGGTTTTAGTTATAATTTAAAATATACTCCCTAAAATCGAATTAGTGAAAATCTCGTGACTATCACTATTTGGCAGTGAATTGTCACTTATTGCTAGTGAAAAATATACCACTATTTGAATTAGTGACATACTTTTCACTAGCAAACAGTGAATAGTCACTATTTTCACTATTTCAAATTTAAGAGAGTAGAGTTACTTTTCTGGACTGCAAATAAAACATCAAAGAAGTTGAGGCTTTTGAGGACTAAACTAGAATTTATTTTTTGACTCGGGAGTCTCTCTACCTTATACAGTACTTAAGCAAGGACGTTGTTTAGAATTTTAATTACGGTATACAATTCACTTTAATTAATTTTAAGCGAATGGTTAATTAATTTTCAATCATTTTTACATCAATTAACCCATTTTCTCTAACATTATTTCATTATTGACTATTACTATTAATTGTTAAAATAGAAAAAGCGTAATTTTGACAAAAAATTTTCAACAAATTAAAAAGAAAAATTTTGTAAACTCATTTTTAATCGGCATTTAATTTTGACTAATAGAAAAAAACTCATCGGTATTTTTACTTTGTATTATAAAAATACTTATAATTAATGATAAAAGAGATAAAATAATTATAATTATAATACTGTGTGTTATTATGGACTTGAAGTATAAATATTTTGATGGTTATCCATTGAATGAAAAGCGTGTCTTCTACTTAATCTTAACCCCCTGTCGAGATAGACAGGGACGTTCATCCCACCTCATATTCATTGCATACAACGCGGGTATATATCTCATGTGGCCACGTTAAGTAATGACAATGCGATGACTGGCGGACACTAAACACCTGCATTTGCCGCGTTATCTCAGTGCTGAGAATCCCGCTGTTCTGACACAAGTTTTGCGCCATAGTTATACTTGCATACACTCATATACATACATACACTTATACTTATATCCAACACTTGAGCTTGATGATACGTCGACATTGTGTACAGCTATACACTTTGGGTGGTCTCACAATGGGACGTCGTGTATCCATGACGCGATCCAGCGTTCCATTGTTAACAAATCCGTTAGTGATTCTTGTAATATACCGGCCATCAAGATCTTACGCCAGATATCACACCAATCTCCTTCGATAATATACTCATGTAACGATTCAACCATATATATATTTATATATATTCATTCAATAATATTTGACCAAACCTACATTTGAATTTAAATACCAACAAAAATCAATCAATAAAAACTTTCTTTTTCCAAAATAAAATCCATTACTCATACTTTTTTTAATCAAAATCACTCAGAAAAAAAAATTCTCGACTGAAAGTTAATATTTTTGATGCAAGAAATTTTTTTTGAAAACTTCAATTTTATCGGATAAAGTAGAAATCTCTTCTGACCAGACAAATTCTTATGACTCAAGAAAATCTTGATCTAGTTCCCGAAAACGTTTTTCTTTCAAAATATTTTCTTGACTCAAGGTAACTTTTTTAGTCAAATATGTATTTCTTTGACGCTCTCGTAATCTTAAATTTTTTCTTTGTACTTAAATTGTTCCCACGATTCTTGGATTCTCTTTGGTACAATTGTAGTTAGTGAATATTGGCGAATACATGGATATAGTATTACATAAATATGTGAGTATTCAGAATTCACATACACACACGTGTATGTACTATAAAATCTTCTTGTACTTAGCCATTCTTCTGTCTCTGCACAGTTCCTTTTACTCTCGTTTGTCTTGTTTCTTTTCTGGTGGAGAGTAGTAAAGCTCTTCACCCGCTCGAGGGCGTGGTCGAGAGACGCGCGACGTCCATTTGTCTCGAGCGCCTCCCGCACCAGTAACGCCCTCGCATCCCACAAGCATCGATCACGTCTTTCTGTCTCACCAAAACTTGCACCGTCAAGGCGGTGTACCATATAACCCGGGACTACAGCATATCAACCCTCCTATTTCAACCAAGTACCACTATTTCCGTAATTCGTACATACTTCAACTTAGCTTACTTATACTACACTAATATATATATGTATGTATCCCAGATATCTCAATTTCATAAAAATATCTTCACTACACTGTATATAAATTTGCGGAGTGAACGCGAATTAAATCCGGAGTGAATGTGCAACGGACGACTGCTGTGTTTTTATTTTATCCCTTCGGAGTGAATTTCACTCCGAAGGGAAGTTTATTTTCATATTGAAACTCCGAATCGAAGTGAATGAGGATTGAAATAAAATTCAGTTCACTCCAAAATTTCCTCGCTGGAAAAACAAACTCCCCCTTTATTCCGTATGCGGAGTGATTTTTTCTCAAACACCGGAACTTCGAGTGACTGAGTGAATTTGGATTTAAACGAAATCCGTAATCACTCCAAATTCACTCCCGATTTTTTACAGTGCACGGAAAAAAATGCAGGTCAAAATTAAATAATAACTACAATCACAATGAAAATTTGCTAACTCAAATAAAAAATTATAATCCATAAAAAAATTACGATGATTTGTAGAAAATTAATTTTTTATTTCAATTATTATTATCTAGACACGGAAAAAAATATTGGTAAATATTACTGAGATTCTCGTCAACAGCACGCCTAGACCGGATTTCAGTAAATTTTATTGAGTAGAACGTAAAAAATTAACAACAGATGCATTTTTTACGTTCTACTCGATCAGTAAAATTTACTCAGATCCGGTCTAGGCGCGCTGTTGACGAAAATCTCAATAATATTTACCAATATTTTTTTTCCATGTAGATTGTAATTTTCACTTATAATAATTATATCAAAGCTTCATTAAATTTTCACTTGGAAAAAATAAGTATTTACTTATACATATAAAAAAAATAGTTCAATGTTACAAAAAGTAGAAATTTGTTTCAGAATTATTAAAATTTAGCACATTAGTCGCAATTTTTGTTTCGTAGTTGATAAATATTACATCTCCAATATAATTTTACGTAGGCTACTGTACATTTTAGAATGTCTGTAAGACAAATTGCTACTCCGGGAGATAAATTTTATTATTAGACATTGTAAAAATTACTCGCCAGAATACATCTTTCACAAAGCGTTTTAACTAATATTTATTAAGTACAATAGTAAAAATTATTGGTAGGGGAGAGTAGGGTCAATTGAACCAGGGGGCAATTGAACCAGTAAGCTTAAAAAATCGAAAAAAATATAAAAATGAGTCGTCCTCTCGGAATTATATTTTAATAAATTAAACCTTAGTCTGATCAAAATTTCGAACCAATTTGATGATTTAATTTTAAAAATTCAACTTTTTGTGTTTTTAGGTATCTGAACTTTGATTTCAGCTCTTGGCAAATTGTTTTATAATTTTTTAATTTTCAAATGAAATCTTAAAATTTTTTTTGTAATACCTTCTTACATATAGTTGGATTAGCGAGAGTTTGCGCTTCGGGTTTTTACCCCCACCATCTAGATGCAATGTTTTAGGTATTAAATTTAGATGGTGGGGGTAAAAACCGAAAATATCCGAAACGCAAACTCTCGCTAATCCAACTATATATTAGTCATAAATTTCTAGCTTTACTTCTAGTAAAATAGTTCTTGAATATTTTTTTTTGAACTAATTATTTTAATAAAATCATATGGGGTCAATTAAACCAGTAGTTTCGGGGACGGTTGAACTACACGAATCACACTGTGAGTAATCCGACATGTGCGCGCATCTTGACAGAATGTGAAAACAAGCTAAACTAACCAAGAAAAAAAAATAATAAATATGATTAGAAGTGTTGTAATTTTAGTTTTAATCTGTAATGAATAGTAAATTATTCATTAAAGTCATTCGTTTGTGGTTCTAATACTCATGGTTCAATTGTCCCCGACCAGTGGTCCCACAAAGGGGACGACTGAACTATTTGATGCAGTTGTAAAATTTCGTATTTATTGAAGATTTTCATCATTCGTTAAGTTATGTGCTTATGAGAAATGATAGTCTATATAATAAATTATAATTTTGTAAAAAAAAAAGTTATCATTTTGCTTTTATTCATATAAAAAAAAAATGTCAAAGTATTTTTGGTTCAATTGACCCCACTCTCCCCTACATTACAATTTTTATTTGACGCTAGTAAATTTTATTTTGAATGCTGTGATTTTTATAATCAATAGAAATTATTATTCTAAATAATATGTTGTAATTTTTACTTTGAGTTTTGTACAAGTTTTAATTTTTTTTAACGTTTCGAGATTACTTCTCGGATTGTAATTTTGTTTTCAAGTGCGTTTAGTAAAAATTACTTAATTTTTTTCTCCATGTGTATGAAATAATTGTTGAATTAATTATATTTTAATGCATTAGATAACATAATTATGATACCACGTATCAAAAAATTTTAATTGTAATTAAAAAAAAATTAACAACGTACAGAATAAAATTTAATTTTTCTGTTACAGCCGGTAAGTAAACAAGCAGTCAGCTCTGAACAATTTAAATTCCTCTCCAAATGTGAGTAAAAAAAAGTTTATTAAAATGAATTTTTTATCTTGGGTAAATAATAATGAAAGTTTTTGAAATTGTTTAAATTTATTACATCAGGTGTGTGATGAAAAATAATTAGTTAATTCTTAATTACACTTGTTTCCTGTTAATGATAAAAAAATATAACTGATTAGCGATGTAGATTTGATTTGTAGGATAAATTGGAGTTAACAAATTAGGTTAAGAAAGTTAGCACGCGATGTCAGTAGAAATAAACTTGTCTGGTCGGGCTGTAGTAGATACTGGACAGCTGTGCCAGCCACACTACAATTTTTAATGTACTTTTTTTAACTTTTAACCATTTTAATCCTATTTAAAAGTCTGAGCATGTAGAATGTTAAAATAATTTCAGTTTTCAATTACAAAATAAATTAAAAACTATAAATAATTAATTAAAAACATAAATTTACTCCATAGCTATAATTATCTATAAGATTAATAATATAAATCATTAATTTTTTTTCAATTACTTACACTTTCAAATGTTCTTACTGACACGTCATTTAGTGTCATAACAAACAATTAGCTTGAAATTTTTAAAATTGTTCACCGATTATCAACTCAAAGGCACTCCTGTACACTAGTGTTCTATAAATATATATGTACTCATATAGATACACATGTATGTAAACATTATCTTTGAACAAGATCAATGAATAGAAGACAAAAAATATAAATTTATATACATATGTATACATAAGTAATATTACATTGACTATTTAATATTACATACATGTATATATATCATGTATATAATGTAACATATGAAGTGATTGTATCTATAAGTCTCTGCAACACAATTCGATTTGATCTAACGTTTTTGCGCCAAAGGCAGCAATTAATGATTGCACGGTAACGCATGCCCACACATGTAAATTTATGCGACAGCGTCCAGAGCATTCTAGTATTTCTATAGGCTTATCTTAAAACCGAACACCATTTATCAAATATATATTAGAGTTTTTGATATCATCGTATACATATGTATGCATGTACGCATGAAAGTAATGATGAATATTCATGAGTGAATTGGTATGAATGCATTGGTGCATGTCAAATGAGCTAGGTGCCATCATCTTAAACACTTATAACCCATTAATCATTTATTAAATCTTAAATCAGATCCCAGCTCTGTATTTTTCACTCAGTACTTGGATAGATATTAACTCTTATGAAAAAATATCCCCACGGGTTCTATATGCGGAAACGACGTGCGAAATCTCTAATTATCTAGCCCTGGCTCATTAACGTCCGTTAACCCGGCAGGGATTCACGCCTACGGCGATGGTCTCGATTAACGTCACTGAGACGGCGACGGTCTTACAACATTTTTAGATATCTTTAGTTTATAGTCGAAGTGGAAGGGGAAGAGAGTCTGTAGTCTATACTAATGATGATATAATGAGATTAAAATTCCTGAAAACGAGATACATGAGAATTCGGTTATTTTTTTTTGGTTTTGTATTAGAGAAGATTTTACTTGGCCCTTTATTTTGCCATAAAGATGATAGTGAATAAATTTAATAAATAATGATGAGATGAGGCTAATTTTAAATGTATTAGTCTAGAGGCTAACAAAAAAATTAAGAAGGTTGATGATTTTTATCTGCGGAATTTACCCTGCACACGCGTGGGAGAATATTTTATTATTTTTTTCTCCTTTAATAATTTATTATATCTAAGATAAATATATTTAATGTTTTTTTAAGTATTTTGTCTTGATATAAAAATTATTTTTTATCTTAATCAGTAAATATTTTTAAATTATTTATTTTTATCTGATATTTTAATTTAAAAAATTTTCGGAATGAGTTTTTTTAATAAACATTTTTATCAATAATTTTAATAAATTTTTTTTTCAATTAAATTGTGATAACGTGATAAGAAAAAAATTACAAATTTTTTTAAACAAAAAGCTTTCTGATAAGTTTGATAAATATATCATGAACATGAAAAATCGATAGTACATACAATCGAAAGATAATACGCTACTATTTCGAGATATGAAGTTCAGTCAGCGGCAGCTGAACGATAAGATCTTCCTTAAGGTATATTATACACTTATAAAAGTTTATACACCGACTATGGCTGCAACCTTCACAATAAATATATATAAATATATATTTATATCTCTTCATATATATACAACGATCAATAGAAACTTTAAGAGAGCAGCTGCCTCCCACCATTCGACTGAAAATTTATCAGGCCACGAAATCACTGTTTAGAACTCTTACACCTTTTTCTTTAACTTCTTTCATCAGCCCTTTTTCTAATATAAAATCTAAAGTATAACGCATTTTTTTTCTTATGAAACTCATCGGGCGTCAATAAAAAAAATCCAAGACTCGAGACTCTCGATAGACTTGATCCTTGATATGTATCATATCGTATCATGAGCGCGTGTGTTTACTACATTCCTTGTGAAGAGTGTGGATAGGATATCCAATTATCAAGAAAATTGTTCGATACCATTGGCGATAAAACTCGCAAACTTAAGCCAACTTTACACGTGTGCACATCTTGAGATCTTGAGTGACTGGATTTTATGTACGACTTTATAACTTTATTCAACCCTTACTCTGAAAATATATATATATATATATATAATGCGTAAGCAGATATATATATATATATATATATATATATATATATATATATATATATATATATATATATATATATATATATATATAAATGATAAAAAGATTCAAAAGAGACACAAAATAAAATATTAAAAAAACTATTAAATGATTAATATCCCAGCGATTATCGACACTCAACGTCAGTTATTTATTATGTCCGCGCTTAGATCACGACTCGACTGAAGATCTGCGCAAGATAAATAATAAAATATTTTTTATTTTTAAAATTAAAAAAAAAGAATAACATTATTCTCACGTTTTGTATTTTGCCGGAGGTAAAACTGGAATATATATCTATAAGAAGGTCTGCAGGAACGTCAGAATATTTTTTATACTTTTATTCTGCATGGACATATATATGTATATAATTTTGTGGTCTGTCGGAACGTCAAAATGTACATTTGGGGTTAGTGGGGTAAAAGAAATATTATATACAGATACAGCAAATGCACCCTCGTCATTCGGAGTGTAAAGGAAGAGTAAAAGATTTCTTCGGGTCACGAAGTTTTATTTTTTTAGCGCTTTAGCCTTCGGGGCTCATCTATGGTAAAAGCTACGTCAGTAATAGCTTTATGTCCAGGGCTATTATTAAAGGGTTTTTTATTTTATCTTCCGCGATAATTTCTCGTACGTCTGCAGTTGTTGTGATAGGACTTTTAGTTAATCTGGTGGCATAATCTCATAGTTTTTATGACGAAATAAATAATTTTTATTAAGAAAATATAATTTATTCCTTCCGATAATTAAATCAGCCAAAAAACAGATTTCATCTGTAAAAAAGGTGCAAAATGTATGCATCTATCGCAGTGACAATTATTGAAATCAAAATAATCACCAAGTACCTAAGCGGCACATAATAGAATGTTAAAATTTTTTATTCCATCGATTAGGTATAATTTTTATATAAAAGGTCGCATAGGTACTTACCCGACTAGAATTTCTTCCTGATTTGCCTGAAGTACCATAAGGTCCTTATCAGGTTAATATAAGGTTTGCCTTATTAGGGCAAACCTGACAAGTTCCTTATCAGGACCTCATCGGGATATCCTTATTCAAAAAAAAGTTATTTGCCATCGGGTCAACCCGACGAGTTCCTTATTAGGACCTCATCAGGAACTCCTTATTTAAAAAAAAGTTATTTCTTATCGGGTCATCCTGACGAGTTCCTGATCAGGACCTCATTAGGATATCCTTATTCAAAAAAAAGTTATTTGCCATCGGGTTGACCTTATAAGTTCCTTGTCAGGACCTCATCAGGATATCCTTATTCAAAAAAAAGTTATTTGCCATCGGGTCAACCCGACGAGTTCCTTATTAGGACCTCGTCAGGGACTTCTTGTTTAAAAAAAAGTTATTTGCCATCGGGTTAACCTGACGAGTTCCTGATCAGGACCTTATCAGGATATCCTTACTCAAAACAAAGTTATTTGCCATCGGGTCAACCCGACGAGTTCCTTATTAGGACCTCATCAGGAACTCCTTATTTAAAAAAAAGTTATTTCTTATCGGGTCATCCTGACGAGTTCCTGATCAGGACCTCATTAGGATATCCTTATTCAAAAAAAAGTTATTTGCGATCGGGTCAACCCGACAAGTTCCTTGCCAGGACCTCATCAGGATATCCTTATTCAAAAAAAAGTTATTTGCCATCGGGTCAACCCGACGAGTTCCTTATTAGGACCTCGTCAAGAACTTCTTGTTTAAAAAAAAGTTATTTGCCATCGAGTCGACCTGACAAGTTCCTTGCCAGGACCTCATCAAGATATCCTTGTTCAAAAAAAAGTGATTTGCCATCGGGTCAACCTGACAAGTTCCTGATCAGGACCTCATCAGGATATCCTTATTCAAAAAACAAGATATCCCATTCCTTCAAGTATTTTATTTACAGACTAAAAATTAAACAAAGTACAAAAGAATATTGTATAAAAATCACGTCGATCATTGCAACACGGATTTTTAACTTCTTTATCAGTTATTCTTTGACATCACAATGTATATTATATGTAGACTTCCGAGATCACATATGTATGTCGGCGCAGTGGATAGCATCGAGGACTTTGAATCGGAAGGACGCAGGTTCGAGCCCAGCAGTCATCGGGATTTTTTCATCAATAAAAACTATGCTTACTTTCTCTAATCAGTGCTCTCAGTACAATAGATAACATTCTCAATCGAATTAAAATTCTCTTTTTTTTTTGCAATTTAATATTTTTTTTTAAATAATTACTAATAAGGTAATCCTGATAAGGATTTGATGAGGATATCCTGGTAAGGACCTGATAAGGTAATCCTGAGAAGGATTTGATGAGGATATCCTGATAAGGACCTTATAAGGCAATCCCGATAAGGACCTCATGGGTCTTAAGCGTTACATCCACATCAGGATCCTCGTCAGGATACCCCGATCAGGACCTTATTTGAAATAAGGTTAACCTGATGAGGACCTTGTCAGGTCCTTATGAAAAATTCTAGTCGGGATAATGATTATTTTGATTTCAATAATTGTCACTGCGATAGATGCATACATTTTGCACCTTTTTTACAGATTAAATCTGTTTTTTAGCTGATTTCACTTGTTTTTGTTAAAAAAAAGTCAAAGATAAATCTCCAATTCATAACGTATCAAAATTATGTAAAAAATATTATGATATTCTATGCACATATAACACGATAGATCTCTGGTAACCCTATTGTGAATTTTTAATCTAAATTCGCTCATTGAAAATTTTTTGACTAAGAAAAATTACTCTATCCACGAATAGAGTGTTTCAGAGCGAATTTTTCAGTATACATCAAATTGAAAATTAATTCTTAACAGTCTTGTGAAGAATTATAAATTAAGCATAAACAAGATCTAGGTTATTAAAATTACTACAGAATCTACTTTCAATAAAATATATTAGCATAAAAATTATTTTCGTAGACTAAAATTTGTTAGAGCCAGTGAAGAATGGTTTAGATCTACGTCAATTTAAGAAGTAGATTTTCAGTAGATCAGAAATTTTCAAATATACGATATCTTTGGCTCAAATAAATTTTTTTTTTCAGTGTATGAATTTGTTCGAATGCGATTCCCAGAAAATTTTTAGTTAGATTTAAAAATATATGATGACTTCTAATTCAACTCTTGATTGCACTTAACGCAGGGTTAAGCAGCAATAGACTTTTCTTATTTGTTAAAAGTCCAAGGTTGAAGAAAATTAAAGGCAAGATGAGAAATTAGATGATGATGATGATGATAATAATAATGTTGTTGATGATAATGATGATGAAGAAACAGTCGCGGAAAAAAGAAACCAAGTATGCAGTGTCGTGAACGAAGAGAAGTGTACCGAGAATGAATGGAAGTGGTAACGTTATACCTAGCCCGGTAATTATGACTCCTCTAATCACCGACAATTACTGCAGTTACCGGCTTCGTGGCGTTATCTCGAACGGTCCATCTCCGGCTCGGCATCTCTCGTTACGATAGGTGACATCTGCAGTTAGAAAACCTAAAAAATATATATGAATGTATATAATAATTTAAGGTAATTAATTTTATTCTTGACTTAACGTTTAATTAATTAAACATTTTGGTTAAAGAAATGTTAATTGTTATTTAATTAGAGGGTAATTGAGATTTAAATGGTTAATAGAGTGTTATAAAGAAATTAATCACTGGTGCACAAAATATAAATTAATGAGAAATACTCAAAAGGGGGTGGATATATGCTGGGAATACTGTGAAGATGAATAAGACTAAGAAAAAGAGATATGGGCGGTATACAGAAATACAAATGTTTTTCTCTCTATATCTCTTAAAGCCATTTCTGATGATGATCCTCGCACATCGTAGTCTCTATCTGAGAGTTTTGTGCAAGAGCCTACACACTCGTCTACTCTATTTTGTTTTCTTATTCTCTACTTTATACGATACTCTATACTCTGTTCTATATCTACTGCTAACGTCCGACGCATATCGTACACTTCTCATGACGGCTGGCACAGCCCAACAATTAAATCTCTCCCGAACAGACGCGGTCTGCTATTATTATTGCTGAGTTATAGTTTCTCAACGATGGAATATTATTCATTCACAAAAATAAAACGTATTCAACCAAAAAAAAAAAATTTATTCTAAATCAAAGATTTATTTATTTTGTGAACAATAGCATTTGCGTCAGAATACATATTGATTTGTTTAATAGAAACGACCCCCTGATTTGATTAAAATTAAATCTAATTGCTATCAGAGTACATCTCGCTAATGAATTAATTGATTTCAAAATTTAATTTTAATATAAAAAAAAAATTTTTAGACGGAAATTTGTTTTTTTCATATTTTTTAGCGAAAATTATTAACATGTTAAGTGCACGGAAAAAATTATATAATAAATTTTACTTGTTAATTGTGAATAAAACTGGGTCTGGATGAATAATTACTCTTCCGTTTCCAGATAATGTTCAATTATCGGGTAGAAAATCCCAATTTCAAATAGCTTTTAAATAAAAAAGCATAAAAAATAAAACAAGAATCATTTTTTCTTCTTTCCCTATTTTTTTTTGTTTCTGACCCAGGTTTATACTCTAGCGTAAATTTTATTAAAAAATTTTCTTCGTGTAGAGTAAAAAGTGTGTTTTGTAACATAATTTGAGTTCAGAAGAACTGAAAAAAAATAATTTCTAAAGTAAAATTTGGAAAATTTTTTCGTGTCTAATTTGCCCAATCCTCCCCTAATTAAGGGAAAAAAATAAAGAATTTTATTTTCATCTAAGTTTTGTTTAATTTTCGAACACTATTTCTTAATAAATTTTACAACTTCGATCCATTATTAAAAATATTTTTTAATATATTAAAAAAAATTGACACAATGAATTGATTGATCGTAAAAAAGGAAATATTTTTCGTTATATCAGAAAATTTAACGAACTATATACGCGTATTATATACAATAGTGCATGATCGTGTGTCAATAGTAAAAGAAAAATTAATTCGTATCTTCCAGTAGATTGTAAACCATTAGCAGCTGTGCAATGGACGAGCATAGGGCGTGTGACCATAATACATTCGTCGTATCTCAACTGATGTGGAATAAAATAAGTTTGATAGGTTCAATTGACATCAGACATCATACATATATAGTGTAGTGTAGTATAATGAATAATGATGCTAGTGGAAATAATGCAATTGCATTAATCTGAATTGCCTGGTGACTTACAATCAGTTGTGGCCTCAGGGCAAACTCTAATTAACCACGCATTCGTCAGTAATATTTTATTGTTGTCTGTGAGAAAATTTTTTTTGCATTTCTGCTTTTTTCCTTAAACTTTTTTCCATGTGCGATACTTAGTTCTATTTATGAAAAATTTGATATTGTTAACAAATGAGTGTTTGTTGACCTGCTGCATAGGACGTTTTTAAAGGTCAACAACTTTTCATCCGGTATTTTTTTTTCTGTTCCGAAACGAAAGTCATAACACTCATAACATATTCAAGCGCCACATTCTCTTATATGTAAATGCTGTGAGTCGTAAGAAGGACGTGAATGTAAGAGATACGCGTTACATTATGAGGATATTACCAGCTGCTAACGCGCCAGCTAAATCGCTATTTAATAGCGCTGGAAAACCGCACACACCACTCGCGGAGGTCTACGACATTGCGTTGGTAATCAGTCTCTGTGTATATTCCGTACTCTGTAGTGTATAGAGTAATAGTATAATATACATCAGTGCTAGTAGTTTTCTTATTATACGTCTTACATAGCCATCCACGTGGAACTGCTATTTAATCTAAACTTAATATCTAAATTCCACTATATTAATTCTTACTTTACATTTATTATATCTTTAACTTCATTTATAATCGCAATCTTTCATTACAATTACTTTTTTTACATTCATTTATAACCGATAAAAAATAATTATTGCAATTTTGCATTTTTATAAATACTATAATTTAGCCAACAAATTCCATTTCATTAGTCAATTTGTATCAAACTTTTCTATTATGAAATTTGAATCAAGTCTACATTTTTAATCCTAATATTCGTTTGTTTGCTTATATTTATTAATTAAGTAGCTCAAAATTTTTTTTCATATTTTAGCAATTTTTACTTTTGTTGAAAAAAATTTCTACTTTATAAATTGTTGAATTGCAATTATTAACTACTTCAAAATGAAGGACCGACATTAGCGCTACTTGTATGTCCTCAGCGAAAAACACAAAAATGCCAATAACTTAACAACCATGAAACCTATCATTAATATATTGCACACCATACTAGTTAATACATTGATTCGAATTATTTGCGTTACACGCAGATAAATTTTTAGTAACAATTACCCAAAAATGTGATACTGTAAAGACTTGTGGTAACTATCTAAATTTACACGGAAAAAAATAAACTTTAAAAATTAGTGTTTGAAATTATAACCCGGAACCCGGATATCAATATAGGGAATTTTGACATTCCAAATAGTACATTTTGTAATACGTGTCTTTAATTTTCTAAGTATCACTTACGATTTTTAAAGTTTAAATAGTAAGTTTTCTTGCATAAACAACAAATTTTCATCCTTATCCTGTAATTATTCATGTTTTAATCATAAATGAAAAAATTACTATTTAGAATGATAGTATTTACTGATCACTTTGTCATTATATTACTTGTCGTTCTCAATTTATATAGCTCATTTTTTTACGTGTAGTTACTGGCTAGATGTCCTTACAGTACAAAATTTTACGGGTAATTTTTACTCAAAAATTCTCTGCGTGTAGAGATCAACTCTAGGATTTAAATTCACGGAAAAGCGATTATATCATTTCAATGTGTACTTCAGGTTTTATTTTATTAGCGTACTTACAAATCCACCCACACCTGTTAATACTTGATTTAAAAATTTATTCAAATTTTTTTGATCAAAACAAAATAAACTTAAGCTCTATTAATTGTTCAGAATAGTATAATCTCAAAAGTTATTTTTTACTAACCCTCATAAAACGAGTATAAAATGCACACCTTTATATGGTTTTGCATTTGAGGTGTGTAGTACATCCCGATATTCGGAAATCGAGTTTTCAACAGATCTGGACATTTTGAGGTTCTAGAAAGCCATTCTGACTACTTTGAGGTAAGCATACGCGCGCGCGTGTGTGTGTGTATGTGTAAACTTTTTTTTCCGACGACCCATACAAAGTCGCCGAGCTTCGAAATTTTCCCATAGATCGGCCGATACCTGGTTTGCAATGATTGGCTAATAAATGCCTAACTATACTAGCCCGTGCATGATGAATCATTGGCTGCCGTCTTGTTATTTATAAAAACGGCGCACAATTAACCGCCGCTCGTTGGCCAACGGTTTGATTGAGTGTTCTTGATACCAAGCTTTGGCCGATGATTGATTGCCACCATTGGCCAATGCTAGTGACTGCCAACTTGGGATACTGTTATCATCCGATATTTAGCCGATCTTCGGCCGATGCTTGAAAATTGGAAGCCATTCGAAACCCAGTAATGATCCGATTCTTTTTTTTTTGTATGGAGATATCTTTAGAACGAATTAATCGATTTGACCGTATACTTAGTGGCAATCGAAAGGGCTCATTAAGACTTAGAATTCTTAACTGATTAGATTTTGAAGTCGATTGTTTGAGAAATTTACGAATTATACGAAAATTAAAATTTTCTTTTTTAGGATTTTTTCGCATAACTCATAAACCACTTACCCTAATCTGCCTCAAAATGTAGTCAGTTTCTAAGTCTTCATAAGCCCTTTCTGCTGCCACCTAGTATGTTCAAATCGGTTGATTCGCTTCAAAGATATCGTCGAACAATTATTTTTTTTCAATGAAATGGTTTTTCTTTCGGTTCAACAGTTTTTTGCGCTCGAAAAGCTCCAGAATTTACGGAATTTACGAAAAGCTCCAGAATTTAAAAAATGTAATATATAAATTTTTTTATTATAACAAATTCCTTTTTAAAATTATAATGAATAAATTAATAATAAAATTTAATGAATAAAAGCATAACGAGGATGGTTTGATCGTGTATAAAATCCTTGGGTATATATACTGCTACAAAGCAGTCTGACGAGGGTACTTTTCAAATACATTTATCTGGTTGTATATCTATGAGTAAAAGATATATAGGTGCTCAGCATATATATGAGTTCACCCTCAACGATTCAGTTGTGGTAGTACCCGAGTACGCAATATAGTGGTGGTAGCTGAGCACAACGATGTCCTCGTTGATGACAGGCCAAAGGTACTAATTATTACTGCGCGATTTACGATTACAGAGCAACAGTCGTACTACTGTACTCTACATTGGTGACAGTATATAACTGTGTAAAGGGATAGATACCTGCGTCACTCATTTATACCTTCATTTTCCCTCAATATCCAAACGTTCAAGTCTTTTGCACTTTTTTTTTTTTTTTTTTTTTTTTTAATGAGGAAAGTGGGAAATTAAGAATTCATAAAATTATAATTTTGAGAGCTTTTTCGCGCTTAATGGGTGCATAATGTTATTTAAGATATTCTCTAGTTAACCAGTCAGACATTTCTGTGTACTAATTGTATGAATTATTTATAGGATGCCTTTTTGCTTGCACGTGTCGACATCCAGTGTATTCTACTCTTATACACACTAACAATATTTTTTTTTTTTTTTACATAAATTTAATGTGCATAAGAACTGAAAAAATATTATTTTAACATACACAGAATTTTGATTCTTTTGAGTTCTTATGTAAAATCATTTTTTTTTTTTAATTCTAATAAATTTAATAAGACTTATATAATAATAAATCTAGAGGTTTTTGTAATAAGTAAAAAATAAATTACAGGGTCAGATTTCTTTGTAATGATGAAAAAGAACAAAAAATTTGGATTTGTTGAACAAAAGCTAAAACAAAAAAGCTTGATAAAAAAATAAAATAAAAAAATCCGTATAAAAGTAGTAGAGTGAAAGTAAAGAAAGAAATGGGAAAAAGGGTGAGTTAGGAGATCGCGTTGTCGTGTAACCCCAGAGAAATAGGAAGAAAAGGAAATTTCAGGCATGTCGATTTACGACTTGGATTTCCGCTTTTCGCGAACATTATTGAGATTAACTTCTGGGTTCTTGACTACTACTACTCGAATGCTTTTGAATTGAATGGTTTTTCGATCGGATCCCGAGTAATGTTGAAAGACAAATGGTTTTGCTGTAAAAAATAAAATAAAATATAAAATAAATAAACAAAAATACTTGTACAGAATTATCTTGGGAAGGTTGTTTGTAGAAGAAAAGCCATTTTATTCCATACAATGCATAATTTAGCGGCTATTCTTTCCCCACATACTCACACACACACAAACCGGCCATTATTTTCTAATTATCAACCCGTTAAAACGAGCGTCTTTGAATGACAATAATTCACCGGTCGTTGAAAGCCACTCTGTTGTTGTCGTTGCCTTTATCTTGGTTGTTATTGTTGTGTTATGTTTTATTAAATGACTTAAGTAGTACATATATACCAAGTAGAGGCAAAAGGCAAGAGGTAAAGACACGAATGAATGCAGTAGCGAGTTAAATTTGTTCTCGAAAGTACAACCAGTTTCTCCTCTTCTTTCCTCAACTATAATTGACACACTCGTATAAGTACCGGGTTATTATTTTGTTATTGTATATAATTCCAAATAGAATCCTTACACGTGAGGCACAAGTCTGGTTAAACTTTTATGACTACGTCTTAAATATTTACCAGGCAGATCGAGAGAGTGAACAAGTCAGAGACACGTAATATTGTAATAAGCCTCACTTAGTTATTCAAAAAAATTTTTTAATTTATTCCAGTCATTTTTTTTGGTTTCTATTTTTTTATATTGCAATACATTTTAAACAATTTTCTTCTCCGTACATCATTGTTAAATTGCTAACCGTCATTATATCCATTAATATTTTACTGAAAAAAAATATTTAGAAATTTATTTTTATCACAACATCTATAATAAAAATAATAACATAATTGATTTGAATCATATGTTGATAAAAAAAAGAAATATAAAATATTCGTAGATTATTGCAGGTGTGCATTGAGATCAAATCGTGAACGTGTCACGAACATCAAATATACAATATATAAATTTTACATTTACTTATATATATGTAGGTAATAGGTATATATATACATATATAGCACTTGCATTAGAGATATTTGTGCATACTGTCGATACACAGCCAGCATGGTGTGCAATACAATTGCGCAGCATATCTAGCAATCCAACTCAGCTAAAATTTACGCACGGTGCGAAATAATAACGCGTCGGCGGTCTCGAACGAGGGAATAGAAATTTATACTAAAATTACTCTGACGCAAAGGTATTGGTGTATACTATACAATATTCTGAACCACACCACGTATATTTAAATATATGTATATGTACATTTAAACAGAGATGAAAATAGTACACGAGCATGTATGTCGGACTGTACTGGTAAATACAGACAATTCGTATACACTACAGTGGTCACATCCGAGTGGATGATTTATCAGCTAGCCGCGTGTGCCGGTAAAATGATACAAAATGATGCAGACAATAACTCCCCATTATATCGTCTACCACCACCACCACCCTTCGAGCTCCGTTATTCGAACTCCTATCGGCGAGTATACCAAAAATCAGAGTACATATTATATAGTTTTCACTATATATATTTCATTCAATAAATGACAAATATAAATATATCTGTTGACATATATTGCCTAATATGTCAAATAAATAAAAAAATCCTTTTGTGAATTTTTATTTTATTATTGCATCCTCTATAAATTATCACTAATAAATTTCGCTAAAAACAATTTAAAAATTTTTGAATCCATGAATAAATAATTAAATTCCTGTTTTTTATTTTATTTCATAAAATAACGCGTGCGAAGTATTTGTAAAGCCTTTAGTGCATGGTATCAAAGCTCACTGATTGGAGGAGAATTTCACCCTTAAGGTTAGCTCAGCTCGCCCAATGATTCACCCGAGTAATGGAGACGAATGCGGTCATAATTCTCAACAGTCAAGGCAACATATGTATATAAATTTAAAGATATTTATGCGCGTTATTTCCAACTATAGATACGGGTATATACCCTCGCAATGTTTTTCCTCTCACTTTTCATTTAATTTTTATCCGTCGTCAAACATTATTAACCAGTCGCACACATTTCATCCTCCCTTTAATTACCATTTTGCATTTACAATTCTACTTAATACTTTCGTATGTACATATAATAATAATAAAAATATTTTTTTTTATTCATTAATTTAACTTTTGAACATCATAATTATTATCTGATACATTTGATACACGCCTTCAAATTTAATCGAGGTCAAAAAACCCATCGACAGTTAGTGCAAATTCTCATCCAACATCAATTTTTTATTTTTTTATATACCTTTATATATATACATATATATATAGTGGCAACTAGTACACGGTTATTTGAAAATAAAGAAGCCATACACGATGATGAACTTTCTTCGAATGGTTATCGACAGGCTGTGTATCACATACCAGAGAGTGAGTACAAGTAGTTAAGTGAGAATGTGTGAGAGAGAAAGACTAAATCTCTCTGACTACATATCGCGAGTATAAAGTTAAGTTAGTGTGCATGTGCATCATCAAGTGGTGTAAATCTTGGGCAGAGCGGGCAGGGGGTTCGGCGGAGTAAAGAGGATGATGAGCCAGTACCAGTAGAGAGTGTAGAGTGTAGAATGTAGAAGAGGATGAGAGAGTGTAGAAGCGATTGCACGCCGAGGCATTACCGGATAATGGGACGCAATTTCTGGGCTCTTTGCTTTCGAGTGGTTTCACACCTTACGGCTGGATGGCTCCGCTGACTTGGTCAGCAGTGTAGCCACAGACTTCTTGCTCGCGGGATATCCAACAACCAAAGGGTTAACTTGATAACCACGTGGTAACCGCGAGTGTAGACTCTAACTGCCTGTACCACACTCTTTGGTCCGCGTTCAAGCAACATGTATGGCTTATGATCCCACCAGATGGACAAGGAGAGAAGTCTCTGGATATATTTTAAGACGATGATGCACGTTCTGGGAATGAGGAATAAAGCTTACTTGTGTGTGGATTATAAGTACCACATCGTTAACACCCTGATACTTGAGTTGCTTATCGTAATCATTATCTTCATTTTCTCTCTCTCCAAGGACCATATTCAACTTCATTCGTCGTCATTACACAGCATTAAACTGTTTTTTTTTTTCATACGGAATCGTTTTTTTTAATACTCAGGACCGCAATAGTTTAAAATATTTTTTTTTGGACTTACAAATCTCGAAATAGATTTTTTCTACTTATTTTCTTAAACGACGCGGGGTTTAAATATTTGTAACAAATGTCTGAAAATTTTTCTCCGAACGGTGTCGGGTAAAAAAAGTTTTTTCACACTTGTATAAGTACGCACGCCATCGACATTAACACACGTGGAATAGATTATTAGTTAGCCTATTTGTAAAGTCGTTAACACCCGGAGCTCAATAATATGTCACGGAGGTGTGTGGCGAAGGTTATCTCCCAGCGTGCGATCGCAGCGGGCAACTCTCCACACGGGACTTTTTATTTTCCTTACCCTCCTCATCTCTCGCTCTATACTACAGCGACCCCGTGGCGCGTTCAAGACTCGTGACGTCGAGATCCCGAGACCAAGACGACGGATAAAAGCACAACGTTCACAAAAAGTCCACTCGAGTGGATCCTTAACCCCCCGCAAAAAAAATCCCGCTGTTTCACCCCAGGGTATATTATCCACAGACATACACATTTATATATACATATATAGAGACTAACTAAAAAAGACACTCGCAAACTTCAAACAATTTGCCTCAGTACCATCATAATAAAGCTTTGTAAACTTTAAGTACACAAATAAAAATGCGATACTTAGCTACATGACTTTATTAACATTATTAATTAAAATAAAAATTGTGTATTTAATTTAACATCTTTTAATCACAACCACAGCCATAATAAAAGTATTTAATTTAAAATAAAGGGTTTTATCGCAGCACGAGAGTTGCTTGGTTGTATTATATATAGAGAGGAAGCATGTTAAAACTTTTTGCAATTAACTTTGTAATTAACGTAGTTTATAACCGTCGAGTAAACGTGATAGGAAGCGATAATGCTTGATTATATATACATACATATATATATATATATATATTTAATCATTGAGTGGATTAAAGTAGTAGCATCCAAGCTAGCTCTGCTTATAACCGCGAGGCAAACGCGATAGGTTATCTTTTTAAATGTGAATTATTTCTGTGATATCATACCTTTATAAACGTATAAGTATGAAGTATAGTATAGAAATATATATAAATTTGATGTGATGTGAATTTTATATATATAGAGACCTTTATAACTTACGTCATAAAAGTTCCAACACTTTATTCTGTAAATGGTTTTCAGTCTGTAGGTTATAAGGATGATGTTAAACCCTCGGCATGCCTCCCTTGATTTCTCTTGGCTTTTTAAATTACATGCAGACATCTTATACGCTGCTGCACGCATTATTGCCCCGACGTATAAGAGAGAATCAATTAATTTTCTGTACTGCAGCATACGCGATAAAGAGAGAGTAAAATGGTTTTTGTATCATGTCCACATACGCATTCTCTTTTAACCCTACGGAACTTTTATTTATTTTTTTATTGATTGGGAGTATGGTAGATTGTCTTTAAAGGTTGAGTATAACTCTAGTATAGTGTGGATCGTAAAATATGAAAAATTGCAGATTAGTTTAGATCGGAGCTGCCGCGAGCGAGATCCATTAGTGTTTATGTGAATATCATGATATGTCGGTGTAAGAGTAGGTTATAATATATATATGTATACATATGTTAGAGTTAGAGATGTTACTTTTAGATAATTGGTTATTGAAGACACGTTACGTTAATTATAAAATTAAATTGTTTGCCTCTAATCATCTCTTTCAATATTTATTGCGAATAGTGTAAAGTAAAAAATGTTTATGTAATTTATAAGTAGCTATTAGTTATTTAATTTTAAATTATACACATTTTATATTTTAAATATTATCTGTAATTATCAGTTACAAGAAGGTTAATACTTTTTTTTTATTCAATTGCTGAATTTTTTTAAATGTTTAAAAAAATAAAAGTAAATGCACAGATGAAAAGATTTATCTTTATGAAATACTTTATTTTTTTTGTAATTTAAATTTATGTCTTTATTATTAATATTTATTTAATAATATATGTTTATCGGAAGCATTTTACCATTAATCACATTATGCAAATTACTACAGTTAATCCTTAAAAAAAAAAAAAAAAACGTTATTGCGCGAAATCAAACGTTATTTATGAATATTTTATTTATCTATTTAAATATATCATTATGGACCTTGAAAATAAGTTTGCATTTGTAGTAAATGACAGACGGTATTATATTTAGCAGTAACAAATTCATTTGTATAATATAGTAAAAAATTAATCTGCTATTTAGTTAACATAATTTAAAACTAGCCTTTAAACTGTTATCTATTTTAAAAATTATGGTAATTACCTACTTTCACGATCATCTGCACGGGTAGAATAACATGTGCAATGCACATATTTATTACATTGACTGGATTACTGTTCTCCACAGCAATAGTTACTGTTTTTTCTCTCTGTGTGGTTTCATTGAAAAAAATTTGCGGAGTGAACGTGGATTTAATCCGGAGTAAATTCAGAGTGACTGCGGAGTGAATGCGTAGTGGGTGACTGTTTATTTATTTAATCCCCTCCCCAGAGAAGACAATACCACGGGCCCAGACTTAACCCAACTTTGTAGAATCTTGGGTCAGGCTTGTAAGCCAGACTTGACCCATGCTTGGTTACTAAAGCTGGGTCATGCTTGGTTGTCAGACCTGACCCATACATCGAGAAAACGAATAAATTTAATTAAAAAAAATTTTATTATTATTAACCTCGTAGAGTTCATGATGATTAACGTTTAAACTATCTAAGGAAGGTATATGATGTGAAAAATACGCGGTGAAAATTCTGCTGGGCTCTGGGCGCGAACTGCCGTCTTTCTGATTGCTGGGTCCGAACGGTAGTTACTGGACAAACCTAAGAATGTTGAACTGATACATTTATATGATCGAAGAGGAACCCAGTCTTGGCCCAAGCCCGGGTAATCATTGTAACGGCCAGAACTGAGTACCCAATCTTGAGCCAAGCATGGACCAATATAGGTGTGCCAACGCTAGGTTCCCCAGTGCTGGGCCAAGGAGGGACCTGTCGTTCAACTCTGGCAGCTCCTGCATGTGTATTGTTTTTTTTTTTTTCATTGGTTCCTTTTTGTCTGCGGATTTTACTTAAATACTTAGAACTTTAAAATTAAATAACAAAAAATTGATTTTATATCAAATGATTTTGATACGATTAGTAAACGTGAATTTAAAAAAAATTATTCGTTGACTCTAAAAAAAAATAATGCACGAAAAATAAATTTATTGTAAAGAAAAAAAAAACGTTTACAAGAAACTTGGTAAAAAATTGGATCTGGTTGTTAATATCTTTAGTACATTGAAGAGCCTAAAAAATAGCCGCAAGAGTAGGTGGGTGGGTGATTTAGTGCAAAAGCGGAATAAAGGCAAAGAGAGCGTGGAGAGCAAGGGGCTGATATTTTAATACGCCGAGGAGCGTGATGCTCGGCCATCCATCTCGCTCCCTTTGCTTGTCCCTTTTTTTCCCTCTCTGCCGCCTTATATATACAGCGAAACCTCCTAAAAACCCTCTTATTTCACTGACTCGTTCTACTTACCACCACCCTCACCTTCGCCCTCATCCTCGTTCTCGTCTTGCTATCTCTCGATGCGTGCGCACGTTCAATTTTGCATACGGAAATCACGATGCATCGCGACCGAGTAAGCCTCCCTTCCGCGTACAAGAAATCAACGTAACAGGCCCCTCTGCTCAGACGTTCTGTTCAGGAAGGAAGACGGTTTGTTACCATTATCTTCAATCGTGTCCGCCGCTACATGCATATACCTTCAACCATTTGACCATAAGACTGCTTGCTCGAGTAAGCTAAATCCACAGTTGTTTCTTCCTTACATATGCATTTGTGTTGTACACGAAAATACCGGCCATTCAACTCTTTAAGCCTCCTTTAGACTTTTAACTCTCACTACATTCAATATTATTTAATTCTCACATTGTAATTTATCCATTAATATTTTAACTTTGATTTATTTAAAAATATATATACATATATATGTATAAATAATGTCGAGAAAATAAAAATAATAAAAAAAATAAATTCAGCAGATGAAATCAAAAAATAAAAAGGATCAATCGTTTCAGATTCGAGATGGATTAAAAGAGATTAAAAATACAATATATATATATATATATATATATATATATATATATATATATATATATATATATATATATATATGTGTATATATACATATATATCTTGCGGGGGTGTCTTAGTTACATGTGGGAACCTGATCGAAATGCATTAGACGTTCTCGTCATTAACCAAAAAAATATATATATATATATATATATATATATATATATATATATATATATATATATATATATATATATATATATATATATGAGTAGAGTCTAAGACCTACTCAGTTCTTGTAGCAGTGAGTAAAACTGTGAGTTGGGGGATATAAGCAGCGTTCGGACGTTGTTTTTTGTGTCTGGCGGGCCCTTCTCTGGGTCCAGGGCCCGCCACGATTTAGTGGCCCTAATTGCAGGGTTGAGCTATTTAATTACCGGGTTTGAGAGCCCTCTCTACGTCCTCGCAGTTCTTCTTTTCTCTCTTCGCCAGAGACCAGAGACCAGATACTCTTTACCCGCTCCTCTCTCTACACATATTTTATACATTCATATATACATACATACAAAAATCAAATGCAAGTACATAATATACATAACGCAGCTACGTTCATACTTTTATAACGCAATATTTCTTCTTTCATCTCGTTGTCACTTTGCCAATTTTATTTTACATAAATTTTTTATATTTTAATGCATTAATTAAATTAAATTTATTATTTTTCGTAAAAATAGTTTTATCAAAAAAAAAAATTATACAACTAGTCAATCAAACTCATAATAAAAATTGTTTAAAATAAATCTTTTCTATTATATTGGTTGTACCTTTGTCATTTTAATTAAAGCATATTAACTTTTATTTCTATCACAATGCATACAAGAATATATTTTATACTTATACAACATAGATGTCGCGAATACCCACCATTTTATTTCTCACCCACGCAATATTTTACGTGTTTCTCCCACTCAACTTCTTCACGGCTAACACACATATGCTCGTAGTATGCCGTATATAAAGGTACAAACGAAGCATATATCACCTTGGTAGGCTGCAGCCCACCTTCTCCGATCTCCGGCGACTGCAGTCCGCCATATTGGTACCTCGATAATCTTATCTTAAAAATCAAAATGCATCTTCCGTAAAACATTGTAAAATAAATCATTTACTCATACTAACCTCCACACGCACACACAACACACACATACATACCCATAATTATTTATGCATACGCACATTAATAACAATTATAAAATAAAAAACAATCATTTAAAAACATACATATCAATACAAAACGAATTAATAAATCATTTTCATCAATGTTTACGTTCGCTAAATTCACTAAGTCAAAGGTGACTTGTAAATAAACTCAATAAAACTTATTACTTTTATTATACTATTTCCATCATATAACCAGGATGCATATATAATATAATGTAATCTTACCAGTGTGTTCATTATCACTATTTATTACTGAGTATGCGCATCTCAACGCAAGGCCCGCGATAATAATCTCGCATCGCGAATCTCCTCAAGCCGACCCCTCTCCCCTTCCACCCTCGATCTTCTCCTCGCTTATCCATACCTCACGGTTTATTTCCAGTGATCGTAAATCTTGTCAATGAAACGAATCAAGGAAACTTGATTCCTTGCTTACATGGAGATTTTTTTATTTTTTAAAATCTTCGCACACAAATACCCACAGTCTGTTCTGATGTACACACAAATATAAATAGTGTCTCTGGTTCTGTTTTTCTCGTATATATATATATTTAATGTATTATGTATACATATATATGTATATGAATAAACTCACAAGCTCAGCCTCCCCCTCAAGCAGTAAAGCTCATTCCTAGCCCCTCTTAGAGAGTATTCTTGCCCACTACAGTCCTCTCACGTCTCTCGGAATCTTTTAATCGTCGCTAATAACAGGCTGCATCGGTAAGAACGTACCACGGTCTCAAAAGCGGCTACCAAATGATTGATAAGTCCATAAACCATTCGTTCCTTTTTTGGCGGGCATCCGCATCATCGACTCTTTTACACTGTTGGTATATATATGTATATGTATATGTATATATATGAACAATATGAGAGACAAAGATACCCATGAAAAATAGTTTCAACGTCAAGTCCTCAAGTCAAATGTTTATTTGACTTTTTGTTAATTTACTTGGTTTTTTTCTTGTTTTCATACACATTTGTAATGTTTTGACTTTGAATTATATGTATGTATTTATAAGTTTAAATGTATATATTTATGCTTGTGTATGACAGGGTCAGGGTGTAATCCCATGGTCCGTACGCCTTTAGCCTTAGGTGACGTACTGACGAGATGATGACCCATCTGAAGAGTTTGAATCATCGTGATTACCCCGCCTGCGTAACCCGTAATGCCAGTTCAGCCACTGCCACCGTTGGCATCGCACCCTCATCTTATTCTGCCCTTATATATTTATACATATACTATACATTGTACATACACATTACTAATAGTGTGTTGTTAAAACCTACAATTTTTATATCAAATGAAAACATTTATGCATTCCCCGTTTAATTAATAGTTTGCTCATGATAATTCCCGTGTAACTGTGTCACACGTTTATTTTTTTTTATCTTTATTAATCACATCTCAGCATTCCTTCAGTTAAATAATTGTTATTTTTTCTTTTAACGTGCCAATTATTTTTAAAATTTGTGATTGAAAATTTTTAAATCAAATTTTATTAACACACAGGAAAAAAAGTTACCGAGTCAAGAAAATATTTTTTAAGACGAACGTTTTCGAGAAGCAAGTCAAGATTTTCTTGATTCAAGAAAATTTGTCAGTCAGAGGAGATTTCTACTTTATCCGAGAAAATTGAGGTCTCCAAAAAAAATTTTTTGAATCAAGATTATTTCCTTTCAGTCGAAAATTTTTTTTCTGTACAAAAAAAAGGAATTTTGGCACAAGAAATATTTTGCATTATGTTGAAAACGAAAATTTTCTTAGGACTAGAAAAAATTTCTTGGCGCAAATTTTTTTCTCGCTCCAAAAAATTTTATTTTGCCCCAAGAAAATTTTTGATTTTAATTCATAATACAAAGAATTTATTGGGACAAGTAAAAATTTTCTTGAAGCGAGTAAAAATTATTTGCACCAAGAAATCCTTTTTTTCTGTGAATAAATAAAATTTAATCAAAAATTAAGATTTAAGTCATCCATGATGTTAAATATAATAGTATCAGTATCAGGAACTTGGACAGAAAAAAATTCAGTGCTAGATTTTTAAATGTTTCGTTGTATTTCAACTTCATCAGGCAAACTGTACAAATGAAAACAGAATATTATTTAACAATAGGATTAAATTAACAAAAAATAACTTAAAAAACATTAAATTATAAATAATTATATTAATTATAAATAATGAAAGTCAAGAATTAATTTGAGAGTGTGATGCAATAAACAATAAAGACCCCACATGAAAAAATCGCTCGGAGCTTGAAGTTAAAAAACCCAACGGAATAATTTTGAATGAAGATGAAAAGTAATAAATAAAAACAGCTTAAATATATGATAAAACATCGTTTATCGAGCATTACGTCCGCACATTGTGCTTTGCAGCTTACCCTTTTCGTATAAACTCGCCCGGTCACAAATTTTTCTTGTATACATTTCCGCAAAATATATAAAAAAAAAAAACATTTCCTTGTCCGGCCGGAAAAGGGACTATCTTGTAAAAGCAATTGTATAAAAAGTAGCAAAAAAAAAAAAAAAAAAGTAGAGCGAGAAAATAAAAAAACGAAGGGAAACAATCTACTCGAGATGTTGGATCCTGGGGGCACTTAAACACTCTCGCTTATTCTCTCAAGTCTCGGCGAAGATTATCGGCACGTGCCGAAGTGAAGGCGCGAATGAAGAACTCTCTCAAGTATTATTATATATACAGCAAGAGTATAAAGAGTGCTGGTAAGAATTCGCAGAGCAACTGAATTTATGACACTTTGTTCTATAGTTTTTATTTTATTTTAAAGACCACCATTTTCTCAACAGCTTTTTCACTTGCTTTTATAGCAACTTCTTCTTCTTCTTCATCACCATTTTCTCGTGCTCTTAGTAAAAGTATCTCTAGACCTTCAGCATCTTATTTCTTTTTCTTTATTACATATTTTTCTCGCGAGTAAAATCGATTAGACAGAATACACTCAAGTGAAACAAAACGGCGAATAGCACGGCTTCCTTTGGGCACTTCTTCTTTGGCTCTTGAGCAAAACCCCGACATAACATGATGGCGGCGTACTCATCGAGAGAACCCCATGCCATCAGAAAGAGTATAGAACTTTAAAGTTTTAATTGCAGACTGCGTAGGGGGAGGCTATTATTCTTTCTCTTCTCTCGCGCGGTATAACGCGTAACGGCTGGACTTCTCTCCAACTATCTTACGTTTAATTCTTATACACAACATATCTATATACACATATATACATATATATAAGACGTTGTGTATTACCAACTTCCAACTTCTCTCGACGTGAAGAACACAACTAAGAGAGAAGGAATATGAGAAAGATGTATATATAATAACAGAGCGCGTTCGTTTGCGAGCTCAAAGAAAACGGCCGTTCTTCTTCTTCCTTTAGTTCTGTTCTTAACATTTCTGATGCCGCTGACCATCTCATTTGCAGCCGTCGTCCATTATTTTTTTGAGCACCAGAGTTCTGAAGTTCTCACATTTACAAAACACGAGCCACACTACAAATTTATTTGTCTTATTACCCATACTTTCTTTTTCTTTCTATTCGTTTCACTTATTATACGAAATTACCCGCCTCCTCATCATGATTTTTAATCGCGCCTAGTTGCAGTTCTTGCCTGTGTATATATATAACCCACAGCTTTGGCTAACAATTAGACTCCTAGTCATTTATCTTCACGTTAACCAGTCACGTGCGCTATATCCACCCACTTTTCCTTAAAATTTTCCTTTAAAGAAAAAAAAAAGCGTCTTTTCATCTGCACCTGGCTTCTTAGTGAAGTAAGGTGTTTATCAGCAGATTGATCTCATCATCGGTCATCGGGCCGGCACAATATGAACACTAAGTCCAGTTCTATGTGCTAAATATATATGTATATATATATATATATATATATATATAACAACTGCTCTGGCTGGCACCGACTGGCGATGAGATCTAATGAGAATGCAATTAACGATGCAGAGTCTGAAAAAAAATTATCTTTTAGTTGGACGTGCATTAGTATTACTTAAATTATGATAATTTTAGGGCGTAAATTCAAAAGTCTTTTTTTGAGGATGGAAATTAATTTAAAATAAATTTTAATGAGTTTATTTTAGTTTGACGGCAAGAAATTTTTCTTGTCGTTTTACTTTTTCGTTCCGTGTCGTTAAATAAATTGAATAATTATTTTTTTTTTAAATTCATCCATCATTAACAAACATTCCACTTTTTTTTAACGTGCATTCTAAATATTTGAGTAAAAAAAAACGTAACTTTTTTGTTTCAACTATGAAAATATTTATTCTTATAATTGCCTAATGATTGATATTAAATTTAAAGGTAACGGACAAAAAAATAAAGGAATTTAAAATCATTTCCTGTAGAAATAAATGAAGAAAAAAAACAATGATTAATAATAATCTCGAAAATATATTAAACCTCATACACAACAAATTAAAATAGATGAATGAGAATGGGTTGCGTAGGTTCCCAGTGCATCGAGTTACAGTCTATTTGAAGAAAGCTTAACTATTATACGTTCGTTTCTAATAACAATTCACATCCCATTCATTCGTTTACCCGTTCACTCTCTACTAAAACTAAATTCTTAAACCCACATTCATACAGACACACACATAAGGAATAAGATCACGTAGAAACGTCTAGGTTGTTCTTAAACTCGTGCGTTCATTCATCGCCTCACTGACGAATCATAAAAGACGAATTGTTTTCTATGAACCATCACCATCATCATCAAACATGGAGCTCTCTAGAGCACCGTAATCGTGGGCGTTACCACTTGCGACATTGGAACATTTAAAATTAGATTTTAATCATTATTTAATTTATTAAGAAATAATAAAGAGAGTGGATTATAAAAACCACATTATTCTATTTTTTTTTTTTTTTTTTACATATAACAATAAAAAATAATACAATCACTTTACATCCATTGATTATTTTCTTTGATAACTAATTAAAATGAAAATTTCAATTTTTATCGCGGGAAGTTAAAAAAATAAATTATTCAAGCGAGTATGAATAAATAAATAAGAAAATAGTTAAACAATACGTGATTTGAGGTAATATAGTTAATAACTTAATTATGCGTCCTTGCGCGTAACAGGCACGCGTATATCGTGTACTTTAAGGTCGTTAGATTTTCCACGTCGGTACCTGAGAATACTCTACACTTATTTACTCATACGTGTACTTATATATTCTATTGTATATACGTATGTATAATACTCATGTCACACCGGACAACTCCAATCAGATAATACTCATATAATGGCTGCTCATTTTCACGGTGAACTAATTAAATACCTTCCATCAGGCAAGCATCATCATCTTCGTCCTCATCATAATTATCTCACTGTTATTTTAACTAACTAATTATTATAAGAATAAATAAATATAAACATTAAATGATAATGCGTAAAACGCGATCCATGAATTATGAGTACTCCTACACATATTGTAGCCATATGTAAATTTAACAATCTTTTATTATGTATTAACTTAACAAGTAATATAAGTATCATATGATAGATGTGCAATTTATCATATATGCAGACTGTTATGTATGATATTTTTGTAACAATCCTGTCGAGATTTAAGGCAGACTTTGAACCTAAACAAATATTGAAAACCTACTTAGACTTACAAAGGCTTGAATTGAATTTACTTACTCTCTTAAAATGAATCAGTGAAAAGTGCTGCAAATCAGTGAATATTCACTGTATAAACAGTTATAAGTATACCACTGTTTGAATAAGTGGATTTGCAGCACTTTTCACTGATTCATTTTAAGAGAGTAGAGATTTATGAAGGCATGAATTAGACCTACATATAAATCGTAAAACGAACGTAACTAGACTTAGCAGCAGAGAGAAGACTTGCAAGTAATACTATAAAATGGTAAAATTTTGAAACTCGCGGACTATTGGAGAATTGATGCAAGTGATCCAGTCATATCTCTCCACACTCTAAAGATGAATCAGTGAAAATAAGTGCACGGAAAAAAAATAGGCGCTGCAACAATATTTTGTCCTGTTGCTCCTACAGGATGTGTCCTGTTGATGTAATATGAGAATCCTGTTGCCGAAACAGGATTCTGTCGTTGTATCGCCTATTTTTTTTTTCCGTGTGAATATTCACTAATTCCCCGACTAGAAATTGTAGTGAGGCGGTAGTTTGCTCCAAATGAGGCAAGCCGAATGTCAAACTTGTGGCAAGTGAGGCATCCAAACGAGGGCCATGTTTGGGATGTAACGCAGTTGCGAGACTCAGCCTTACTTGGCTTCCAAATTCGGTGGCAGTTTGGAAGCCAAACTTGTGGCAAGTAAGGTATCCAAACAAGGGCGATGTTTGGGATGTAACGCAGTTGCGAGACTCAGCCTTACTTGGCTTCCAAATTCGGTGGCAGTTTGGAAGCCAAACTTGTGGCAAGTAAGGTATCCAAACAAGGGCGATGTTTGGGATGTAACGCAGTTGCGAGACTCAGCCTTACTTGGCTTCCAAATTCGGCGGCAGTTTGGAAGCCACACTTGCTGCAAAGGTCCTAAGTGACTCTCAAGCGACCGAGTATAAAAATTTAAACTAAATTAAAAAAAAAAAATTACTCGATTTCTGATTTTTTTTTTTTTTTTTTTTTTTGAATAATTATTTTGGTTTTGCGGAAATCATCAGTTATGTGATTAATTTGAGTCCTAATCTAGTAGAACTTTTTTATTTCGGGAAAAAACGCTATAAATATCAACTAACCGCGCACGCTTTAGTGGGATTCGAACCCGGGACCTAACGAACGAAAGACCGACGCATTAACGACTAGGCTACGCTACCGATAGTGACTACTAAGTTTATTTGTGCTACATGAGATTGAAAGAATACATCACTTTTAAAACAGCAAAATATAATTGAATATCTATTATTAGTAATAACGAAAACATTTCTTATTTTTTTTTGTCCACTATAAAATCTGGTATATCAATAATTGTAATATGTGTAATTTTGATTATATAGTTATGTATAAAATTGTTAAAAAAGTATATAGGCTCTACCCCCATCAAAAAAGTATAAAAAAAATTTATTATTAATAAAACATAAAAAATTAATCGAATAAAGTTGTCAATTAAATAGAAATTGTCCAGCAGTAGTATTATGAGTAGATTAAAAGAAGGTTATGAGTACACGCGAAAGATTTACATTCAAGTACCGAAGTTCGGCTTGCCATAGATGTCCCTAATTCCCCTTAAGCTTGGCAAGCCAACTTCTAGAAATCTATGGAACACCTAACTTGCAGGAAATAACGGTAGCCGAAGGTTTACCGAAGTTTGGCTTGCCATGGATGTCCCTAGTTCCACCTAAGCTTGGCAAGCCAACTTCTAAAAACCTTAGGAACACCTAACTTGCAGGAAATGACGGTAGCCAAAGGTTTACCGAAGTTCGGCTTGCCATAGATGTCCCTAGTTCCCCTCAATCTTGGCAGGTTAAACTTCGAGAAACCTTAGGAACACCTTACTTGCAGGAAGTAACGGTAACCGAAGGTTTGCCGTAATTCGGCTTGCCATAGATGTCCCGAATTCCATCCATATTTGGCAAACCGATCTTCGCTTTGCCTAACATGGATGTAATAAGGCGCATATTAGGCTTGCCTAAGTTAGGCAATCCAAACTTGCCCCTCACTAATTCTTCGGCATTCCTCACTATAATTTCTAGTCGGGTCCAAGTGCAAATCGAACTACTAACTTCTAAAAGTGGTTCAATTGGCACTCAGAATCAGTGAATATTCACTTATTTCACGTATTCATGTTCAGAGAACAGTGAACTAATGATACCCAATGGTAGATTGGATCCCACAGGCAGCCCAGAACTAACAGAGGGTCTATTGAAAAAAATTCTAAGGCTACATGGAAAAAAAAATAGGCGCTGCAACAGAATTTTGTCCTGTTGCTCTCACAGGATGTGTCCTGTTGCTGTAACATAAAAATCCTGTTGTAGCGCCTATTTTTTTCTGTTAAGTAAGAAACCCGCACGAAGAAAATATATATCCGGCAAAATAGTATATATCCGGCTTATATCTTTAGTATTGTCGTATGTATGCTTTTTTGCCAGCATATATTCTCGGATATATCTTTTTCCGTGTGGGAACTGCTGCAAGTGATCCAGCGATTTTATCAGTAAATTAATAACACCTAGAAGTGGAGTAGGGCCTATAGAAGCAGCCTGGAACCAACAGAGAGTCGATTTCAAAAATTCTGAATTCGTTTTACGATATATATGTCTTTTTAGGCCTAATTCATGCCTCATTAAGTCTAAGCTGGTTCGCTTCAAGCTTTTACAATGATTATGTCATAAAAAGTCTAATGTAGGTTTTCAATGCATTTGAGAGCATTTCACGGCGTATTCATTTAGGTTCAAATTCTGCATTAGATTTCGACGGGATCAAGTTCTGGTCATAAAGTCTGTTATTGGTGAGTTTAAAAGCTTAAATCCTCACTGATCTATATAACAATGTTTTACATTTTTATACAAAACCTTTTAAACTCGAGGTTACTTATTTATTTTCAATAAATTATGTATAGAATACACCTTTATTTGAAATGTCTCGACTAATCATGCGTGTCATTTTATACTAGTACCTGACATTTAATGCCTGATTGAATAAATTATGAAATATCACATGTTTTTAATAATAATAATAATAGTATATATAATATGTCTTTGATGCATAAACGAGATGTAGTTTGTCCATTTGAGAATTTAATATACAGCGTAACAAATATAATACCATTTATCTTTCATAAATCAATTTCCTCATGATTTGAATCTATAGCTCTACAAATTACTGTACGTTAAACTTTTTTATCTATCAAATGTCAAAGTTAATTTTTACAAAATATTAAATTAAAATTTGAAAGTTCTAAAAACTTCTAATAAACGCATTATATATGAATACTTGATCCAAAATAAAAAAATCCAGTAGAAAAAAAAAAGTAAACATCCCACGTGATTTACAGAGATTTTTAATTGGTGGAGATCAGACTCACGGTTGAGATAGTTGGAGGTAAAAGGGGGATTGAGGAGATGAAAGGGGTATAAAAAGGGAAGACGAAGACGGGTTAGAGGGCGGTCTGAGACCCCACCAGAATACAACAGCAACACCTTCCCCATGCATAAATGTTCAAATGTATAATCCTCATTCTTTAAACATATATGTATGTATTTACATATGTAGACATTTGTTAAATCTTAGCAAGTATTAGTGCGCATCAACCAGTCGTACCGGGCCCACGCATCACATCGCGGATGAATCCACGCGCTGAGGAATCGGCAAGTGTCCCGCGCACACGCAACCGCGAATGAGAAATACTGATAGAGTGAAAGAGAAAAAGAGTTTAGTAAGAGAGAGTTAAATCGCTGAGTAGTGAACTACACACGCGAGTCGCGGGAATGATCCGCCTCCGCGCGAGCGAACGAGCGCTCAGCTCTCTGGTCTCTCTCTCTCTCTCTCTCTCTCTCTCTCTCTCTCTCTCTCTCTCTCTCTCTCTCTCTCTCTCTCTCTCTCTCTCTCTTTCTCTACTCAACTCTGTAGCCCCCGACACCCGGCGCCGTTCGAAAAACCTCAGTTATAATTGTTCCCTGATGAGTGCCACATCGATATCTCTACTTGCTCTCTCGTAATATTATAATATAATATCCCATTACTTCTGTAATCACGATTATTAAATCCACGTATCATTAAACTCTCATACACTTTATTATGTTTAACACACGTGCTACGGTCAAGTCAATTTTTTTTTAAATTAAACTTTATTTGAATATAAAGAGTGATTTTTACATTATTATTTAATATTACTCATTTTATCATGTAATATATTTTTTTAAAAATTCATCAATTATTCAAGTGTTTGTGAGCTAAATTTAAGAAGTGAACTGAAATATTAATTAATTAATTTTTATTATGAATAATGACTAATGATAATATAGAAAAATAAAAAAATTAAATTAAATAGTTAAATATAAATTAAAAATCACAAATAAAATTTATTGACTGACAAAAATAGTGAACAAAAAATTTTGAAAATGAATTGTGCATATCAATATCCACAACAAGCTCACCCCCAGAGTGTAGTAATGACACAAATGTCACAATCGAGTCATCTCTCATCAACAGATACGGAATATCTTGAGGTAAATTAGTTTAACATTTAAAAAAAAAAATTAATAATTAAATGTAATTTTTTGATAAGTAATAACCTTAAATGTTTACCGTAAAAAAAGCCTGAAACAAATTATATGCCAGTTAAAAATCTTGAAAAAATAATTTAGCTCAAGAGTTTCGCAATGAAACCGTCAAGATTTACTTAAGACCCGGTGTTATCAGAGAAGTGAGAGTGGCCCAAGTATATTTAAATTCTCGCATGCTGTAAAACATTTTTCACTGCACCCGGTAATTAGTGGCACGATGAGCTGTACAAGCCATGCAAATGATTTTATCACGCGTTATAAAGTCTCTACAGCCCGCGTATATACATAATAGAACACACATTCAATGCCGTATATCGTATATAGGGCACAGGACGTGCGGTCAATGAGTAGTCGAGAAAGAGGTTTTCAAGAAAATTTAACTTCAAAAGCAGATTATGATCCAATTTTCCACTCGACTAAATTGCTGTTAACACTACCGCACTTACTCTAGTTTTTATTTTTTATGTTTAAATATTTTTTTTTTCTCATCATCATGACGCAAATTCTCCTGACATTGTTGTTTATAGAAAATTTACGAGCTTTGCGTGTGACTTTAATCACATACGACTCTTTTACAAAATACCATAGTCATCTTGAGTAAGATATAATGCACACAATCTATATACTATTATTATTTTAGACGAACGACACAAATCCTTGAAATAAAATCAAAAATAGCGGAAAATAATTTACACGTCAAAGTCAACCAGCATCGGAATATTCCTAAGAGTTTTACCCTCTGTTTTAGAGACAAACTCCTATACTATGTATATATATGTATACTCTCCTACGCACACCAATTTGAGTGGATTTTGGGGATGGTGTCGATAGACGCCTTCCGCAATTTAAAGTTGTAAAGCGTGATTCCCTAACGATATTTGACAAGATCAACCGATGATCGACTGAATGAGTCCTGCGTCGACAGCGTCCTGGGCGTTACAGTGCCACCCCTTCATTAATTGTTCATCTCCCAGCATCCATAACGGCCAATACGACATTCATAACTATATCATCTAATTCTCATACTCTTTTCGTCATCTTTGTCGTCGTCGTATATAGCAGACTATAGTCAGCTTGTTGTGATCGTAAATTTGCCCTAAAGGTCGTATCGAACTAGCTGTAGCCATCGTTTTATTTAAACTACGCATTCTGCCAATTTTCCAATGGAAATTCAATTTATCGGGCAATTTTGTAGCTCTGTACTCATCGCTGCCTTGGTCTCTCATACCACCACTGAAACACGCAATAGCTTATATTTCTAACTGCCGGAAACTTCTACAACTGTGCTTTTATATGCCTTTTACACTTGTATTCAATCAATTGATTCAGTTACTTTTTTTTTAACCTAAAAATTGCTAAAAAAAATTTTTAACTTCATTTCCTGGGTCAAAAATTTATTTTGACTTTTTTGACTAATATTGGACTTGATTTTGACTTCATTAACTCGATTTTGACTGCTATAATTTTTTTGACTTATTATTTCGTTGACTAAATTTTGGCTACACTTACTTTTTTTAACTTCAATATGACTCTTTTAACTTAAAAATTTAAGTCAACTAGGGTAGAGGGACCACTTTAGGACCAGTTTTGGAACCTTGAAAAATTTAAATAAAGCAATTTGTAAAAAACGCAATGACAAAATTAATTTTTAAAATGTTTTCAAAGATACTAGTAACCCACTATTAAAATGATAATTTTATTTTACACTTTCATTAATTAAAATCAGGTATAAAATGTCCAGAAATGAAACAGTGGCCACAAATGGTACCTCTACCCTAAGTAAAATAAAAGTCACGTTGACTTGGGTTTGACTTAGTTGGCGTAATTCGGTACACGGAGAAAAATGTTGGCTCAAAACCTAGCAATTTTTATTATGCTCTCGACCAAACTTGAAACAGGAAGTGAAGCATCCAAAATATTATTATGCTGTATCACAATACTTACTACGCGCGAAAAACTTATTGATAAGCTTTAAAAACAATTACTTTCATACATTATAATAATTTTGATGCGGCTTAATAATTTTTTATACATAATAACTTTTTGGATGCTTCACTTCCTGTTTCAAATTTGGTCGACAGTATAATAAAAATTGCTAGGTTTCAAAAGCCAATATTTTTCTCCGTGTACTAAGTAAGACAACTTAGTCAAAAATAACCGAAGTAGCACACAGACAACTTTTAGATGTCATAAAGATATGTTTCAAAGGACAAACAAATTTTTTTTTTGCCTCAAAGTCAAGTGTTTTTATACAAATAAGACATACAGATGTTAGGTCCAGGAGACATAGAAAATTTATATTGTTTTTCCTATCTTAAAAACGACATTTCAATTAAAAAATCATTTAAAAGACTTAATTGACAGTTATTTGTAACTTACTTTTTGTCGTCTCTTGTGTCAAAAGTCTTTTAAGCAGATATTTTTTCGATGACATTAATTTCTGATCGTTTTTTCAACATTTTGGTGCTTTATCGATATGTCAGAAAACAGACTAAAAACTGATATCTTATAGATATCATAAAAGTCAAGTGTGCTACTTAGCAAGTCAAAACCAAATGTGTTTTCATATTTTAAAATATGTTTTTCATTTATTAAAAGAAGAACTTGACGTGCTTTTGTCACTTTCAATTTCTAAAATTACGAAATCAAGTTACTTTTTGGACCTGGGTAAAAAAAAAAAATTATATAATGAATCTTGCAAGAAAAACTTAATTTTATGGCTGTAGGTCATTGGCCAAACTTTTTAGTGTTAAAAGTAAACTTTTCAATGATATCCACTTAAGTTTTATATTTTCCTGAAGATATTATATAGTTAAAGGATAACAGCTCTTTAATATTGATCAATATATATTTAAAAAATAATATTTTACAATGTTGTAAAGAGTAAAATGGACCATAAAAAAATATACAACCAGTACGTTTACGTGAAATGGATGTTGCGGTGTGGAAATGTCGGTCATAAATGCCGAGAAATGTTGTAGATATAAGAACGTATGAATATATATATACATGAACCAGTAAATCTGGGTTGATAGGTTCGCGTGAAAGGTTGTGAAGAAGTAGCTTTCACGAAGAAAGGCGAATGAACGACGATGAGGACGAAATCGACAAGGAAAAGAGATGTTGCTGGGGGATATTAATATAAGGGCTCGATACGTAATTATAGTGATTACCGCATTGCCAGGGGGCGGACGAGGGCGTCCCTCAGTTTGCACGTCATTCTGCAATCTCAACTTATTCGCCAGGCCTAGGTACATGCGCGTTAATTTAACGCCGGTTTTTGATTTTAACCGTCATTTACTCAATTTTAAGGACACATTATATTCATAAATAATTATTATTAGCGGCTCGTGTCACTACCACACCGCAAATATTACCATTCAATTTATCGCCCCACATCTCATCACATGGCTAAATCACGACCATCAAATTTTATATCGATTTTATTTTTAAATTATTAAAATTAACTAACTGTTAATGACTATTAATATGTTCAAGAGTATTAACATATAGCTGCTGAAAGCTAATCTAAAAATATGTCATCACACTCTAAAATTTGATTAGTGTCTTTCAACATAAAGTGTGTAAATAAGTGCAGTAACGCATAAAACCGTGGTTAGTATTTCTTAACTGTGCATCATATATATTAAATGAAAAATAAAATAATAAGATAGAAGGATGAGAGTTGAATAAATCTTTGTGCAAAAAAGTGACAATGAGTTATGGAGTATTCCTCGAGAACATCTCATAAATCTGGGCGCCTAGTGTCCCATCCCCATTACTGCACGACCGTCATCTTGGGAATAAACGTGTATATATCCGCAGTTAGTTGGGCCGAGACTCAAGACTCAAGTGTACGTACATACATAGCTGACGAAATCGTAGCTGGGCGTTGTTATGAGGACGTAAATCAACCGCGAACGAGTTTTTCTTTTTAGATTTTATTTGTTGTCAACTACTGCACATGCTCAAGCGATAATATTTTTCCAACCGTTTTTAATAACTTTCCTTGATACATATTTTCTCAGTATATATATTTAAAAAAAATGTAGATATAATTAAGACCCACGAGTTTATTCATATTTATAAGAGCTTATAAGCTTTTAGTATAAAAAAGTTGGATACGTTGGATGATGGATCTTTATATTGGATCTTGAGAGCAACGATTTTCAGTTAATTATGAGAGCAGATCAGCATCTCAGCCGATGACCACATGGCAATGAAGAAGCATAAGAGCAAAAGGTAACACACCAGAGTCTTTATATATCCCACTGGCATAGAGCTCTTTGATGCTCAGCATTGATCCTCAGCGGCGGGATGTTTGCTCTCTGTCTTTTTCGTCAGTGCAGAGATAAATTTCGGACATCTTTGTCTTACACTCGGATTTGGTCCTATGCGCGTCCTTTCGTCACCGCTCTGTTATTATCCGCCCCCGTAGCTCATTTCCCTTTCAACCCCGAAGTCTCTGTCTGCCAATCAACGATCCATCATTGAAAGTCGATCGGCGCTCGATCCTTACCCACAGAAGCCGATAAGTATAGATTACGTCGTCGTCGAGTGAGTGAATCGGCGAGAATCGGAAAGGTCCGGAAGAATATATATGTATATAAGAATAATAATAATAAAGAAGAAAAAAAAGTTAAAAAATTATTGAATGGATGATGGAGGAGAGAAAAAAAGTGATCGAGGGAGACACATTAACTGTGTAAACCTGTCAGCTACTTCCATGCATTTTTTTTTCGTCACGTCATTTGCCTTTCTATTATAGACAATTTTTATCTTCGCCACTAATTAGTTACTTGTTCCATGTCATTATTTTACACTTAAATTTTTTTTTTAAATCTTAACTAACTATTAGTTTTAATTTTATACTTAGAAGTAAAAATAACCATTACATCCTCAATAATTATTATTATTAATTAAGTTCTTAAAATAGTTTTTTTTCAAATCTCTTAAAGACTTCTTTCCTCATTATTTTGTTTTTAAATATTAAAAAAAAAAAATATGAATAATTTTTAATTAAAAAAATTTTTTTCTTAATAAATTATTGCAATAAATAATAAAAATAATTTTTCATTGATAACAACCATAGGCGTAGGTAATAAATCTGTATAATATGAAAATAAAAGCGTGAAGTAAAAAATATTTCATTAATAGAAAAGTATAGCTAATAAATCATAAAAAACAAGCTACTATATATTCTTAGCCTTTCAAATCAGGAGCAGAGATATATGTTACCCAAAAGAGCTCTTTTATGTTATATTTTTTTAACATTGAAAAGCAACGTTTATCTGTTGATCCTGTCACGCATCTCGGCACGCAGTCGGGATCACAAATTTAGCGTGAACTGAATAAGTGCGTGGGTTTATATCTATCAGAGAGAGAAGATCGCGCGAGTCATTGTAAAACATCCCTTTTCTCGCGCGCCACGACGCCTCGTGTACGCCGCCCCTTGTATCCGACGGCGGCTATATATACCGGGAACAAGCTTCGCTCGACCGACTATCGTACACTCTACACCTTTTGTGGCAGGATGGCACGCGATGTCCACATCATCGCCTTTGGCACCGTCGCTCTATTCGGGGTTAGCTGGATAATGTGATTAATGCAGCCTTAAAGCTTTAAAATATCTAACGTGACTCGCTTTTTTATTTTTTCTTCACCATGCATAAAAGATTAATAATAATAATAATTTATCAAAAATGAATTAATTAGATATTTATTGATAAATCAATCGAAGTGATTTGTTGAAAATAACTAGTGTAATAAATAATTTATAGATTACACACATTAAATATATTCAAGGCATGCGGGTTACGCCAGAAGTAGTCAATACTGACGTTATATTATGGCACAAGAGAGTTTATAATTGACCCCTTACCTTTCCTTTGGCATATATCGCCGTCTGTTCCGTTTTATTAGTCCAAGTCGATAATATTTGAAATTCAAACTCTCCGATTAAAATCGCATTAGGATGCTAGCATACATGTTAGCTCATGCAATCTCTCGGGCGACTTCTATAACATATATACATATTATTATGTACATAAATATCGTTAACACACTCTTTATTCATCATTTTTTTAGCCGGCGACCGTTTGAAATTTTGCTGAAATTATTTTGTCATAATAGCTTTCGAGTACTTTTGTATATAATTTTATATAAAAAATCAAATTAAATTTAAATTCATTTGTCGTCATTATCATTTCGAAACGCTAGTTTTACAATCTTATATCATTTAGCTAAAAATAAAACTTATTAAATTAATTCTCTTATGAGGGGTCTGGACTTTTTTCTCTATTACACTTAAGTCGATGAACGGTACTGTCCTTGTTGCACTTGCACAGTGAGCGGAAACTTTGACCACGTTTTTCTCTTCAACAAATGAACATTTTTGAAAAATGAATAGTAGATTGCTAGATTATAGAGTAGATTATCGAGCTTCGTTCTTAATTTTGCGTTTAAAGGTATTGTTTGAAAGAGAAATTTAAACAAAAAATTACTACACAGAAAAAAAAAAATTTTCGACTGAAAGTAAATATTCTTGGTTCAAAAAATGCTTTTCAAAACCTCAATTTTCTCGGATCAAGTATACACAAGAAAAAAGGATTTCTTGATGTAAGAAAATTTTGCTTGTCCCAAGAAAAGGTTTACCTGCGTAAAGAAATTTTTCGTTCTATAATTTCAAAACGAAAAATTTCTTGGAGTGAGAAAAAATTTTCTTACAGCAAAAAAAAAATTTCTTACAGCAAGAAAAAATTTTTTGAACCAAGAAATTTTTTTTTCTGTGGAGAAAATTCTTCTGACCAAGACGAATTTTCTTTAATCAAGACAAATTCTCTTGACTCAAGAAAATCTTGAGTGGGTTTTCGAAGCTGTTTCTGCTCCAAAATATTTTCTAAACTCATGATTTTCTTTCTGTATACACTGATAAAAAAGTTGATTTCATTCAAGACCAAAAATCTTGAACCAAGAATTCCATTTTGAAGCAAATGATTTTCTTGAGTCGAGAGAAAAAATTCTTGAGGCAAGAAATTATTCTTAGGTCAAGTAAATTTCTCTTGATTCAAGAATTTTTTCTCTTGACTCAAGAAAATCATTTTCTTCAGAATGGAATTCTTGATTCAAAATTTTTGCTCTTGAATCAAGTCAACTTTTTTTCAGTGTATAGACCCTCCTTAAAAAATGTTTTTAACCAAGAAATTTTTTCTCGTCCCAAGAAAATTTTTGTTTTCAGTTTATAATACAAAAAATTTCTCGCACCAAGAAATTCTTTTTTTCTGTGTAGAAGTATATTCTGACCAAGACGAATTTTCTTTAAACAAGATAAATTCTCTTGACTCAACAAAATCTTGAGTTGGTTTCCAAAATATTTTCTTGACTCAAGATTCTCTTTCTGTGTACAGACCCTCCTTAAAATATTTTTATTTTTACTTAAAAATTAATATTCCAAATTTATTGACTTAAAAATATTTTTTTACAATTTCGTTATGAAAATTAAATCAAAATAAATTTTTTGCTGTAGGTATAAATATTTCATTATCGATTCCAATAAAAAATAGTATTAAATTTAAAATTTATTTTTGGTATTTACCCCCACCATCTAAATTCAATACCCAAGACATTGTGTCTTGATGGTGGGGGTAAAAACTCGAAGCGCAAACTCTCGCCAATCCAACTATAAACAAAAAATTTTTAATATAAACTTGAAAAACATGAAACATTTGAGAGTTAATAAAAAATTTTCAGTCGTCGACTTGAAACTTAACTTTGCATAAAAAACAAATTAACATAACAAAACACCATAGCTCCAAAGTAAGTTCTTGCATATTTTCTTGTATCCTCAAGTTATCGTTTTTGTAACCATTTAAAAATCCAAACTCTACTGAGCAATAAATCCCCCAAACTTTTTAGTTTTAAAAATCCCAAAATCAATAATGCCATCAACATCAATAACAAAAAAATATCCAGATTATAAAGTATAAAAAGCATACTTTAGGCAGTAGTATTGCAAATGTTATCTAGTAGTAGGGTCTACCTATCGCCGCGTAAGTAGAAAGGGAAATACATTGTAAGACATCATATAGCACACTAACTCCTTCTCAAAGCAGTAACCGCGAGTTGGACTTTCTGCGCGCGCATTTCACGGTTAGCATCTCCTCCACTCTCTGTCGCCCTCAATCCCTTTTATTAAGCATATCTACCCCCTCTTACTCTATACTCGGCACACAAAACCGTTGATATAATCCCCACAATGTGTAATATAAGAGTGGGGATTACCGCGGCGACAATCCACCGATAACCTATCCCTATCAGCCTATCCCTATACCATCATACTGCACATATTCATATATGTATATATATATATATACACATATACATAACATTACACATAGACACTATATAAACGAGTGGAGTAAATACAGCGTTATCAACATCCACGGGTATAAGAGAAAGAGAATGTGCTATTGTATACTACTGTACCCCACCAGTATAAAAGTTAAAGTGGATTCAGCTTGTAGGCGGTCGAAGGCGGGAACCACATCCACGTAAATTCCGCCCTCTGAGTACTGCCCCTTTTTTGCCCGGGGCGAATATGAAGGGGATAACATGCACAGTCGGGTGTGCCTGTTCCACCGTATACCCTTACTACTCAACTCTACACAAAACTAAACTACACACCAGTCTACAGTTTATACAGTATAGTAAAGTGTATAGTGTATTGTGTACAGTGTGTATAGTATTCCCTACTCTGGTAGCTTGGCATTCTCCAGCTCTTGTAGCGTATCACCATCGACTCTAAACCCTGATCGGTTCGCCGGCCAGTCTGTCATCGCGCGAAGAACGAGAACCACACGTTTGCTTGTTTAACCGGTTCTCACCTTTCTTTACAATCTACTATTGTATTATATATACACACTATATATATACATCATATAACAAAAACGTTGTCGCGTTTTAAATCGCGAGCACTACGGACCGATCGCAGCCAAACTGGCTGAGCGTATCGGCTCCGCATTATTTACATCGCGGTTTACGTAACAGTATATCATTAATTAGTATTTTTAATTATTATTTATTTATTTATTTATTTATTTATGGTATCGGTAACGGTGACGTGATTGGAGTGAAAATTATTTAAATATAATTTAGTACGAAAACTCAAAGGTGTTTTTTTTTTAACGAGTGTTTATTAATTATTTGACAATAATTCACGTAAAAAGCGAGTTCGTCGGGGTCTGTGTGAAACAAGAACGCACAGATACTGTCGAGATGCTGACGGACATGACACCAGCTGCGGCTGGTCAGCTTTATCCGCAGCTTCAGTCCATCACTAAATCGCCCGCTCATCATATGGTGAGTGTCTCCATAGATAAGTCCTTAGATCTTTGCTTTGTACTCAAATGTTGTCCATTGAGTGGCAAAAATACTCATTTCTTTTTTTCAAATTGGAGTAGAAAATATTGCCGTCGGTATTTGTATTGAATAGAAAAATTTAAATCCAAATTGTCAATTGTCAGTCTCACGCGATAAAAATCTTCACCGGCAGGTACATTAGCCACTTTGGATTTTCTAATCTTTGATCATTAAGTGCTACTGCCAGTGCCAGGTTATTTTGGCCTCCTATTTCAGATGTTAAGTAACTTCAGGCAAAGTTAAGTTAGTAAAGTCGTAAAGTCCTAAAATATATAGTAGTATATAGATATAGAGTAACGGTAGTGGTTGGTAGTCAGAAAGACCTTACACCCGCGTTGTCATCATCAGATAACATCATAAGATCTTGTCATTTAAACGACTAAATTAGTGCTCGTTTTGACAATTCACTTCGGTCCTTTGTTCTGTATCTCTAGATCGTCATCGGCAAAGTCAACAAATTTTATCTTTACTTATTTCATTTATTTATTGCTCGTTGTTACAATCTTTCAAATATTAACCGTCTATTCGTTTATTTAAAAATTATTTTTTACTATATTCACATTAATACATTTAGTTTAATAAATAGAGCTATTTCCGGGTATTTATACTATTTAAATAACATTTTGTAATATTAGAATATAAAGATCCTGGTAATCGGCCATTGTCAAGGATTAGCCGGCGGATCATCCGGGATTTTCTGGTCTCTGTTTTGACAGACAAAATGCTCTTATGTACATTATAATGTCCACACTCAACATACACTAATCTATTACTTTATATTTTTTCTTATGATATAGACATATATATACATTTATACTTATAATTTTTTGTTCATTCACGACACGTGTTTCTCCAAAAAAATATTTCTTTTAAATTTTTTATCCGTCGCCAACTCGCACCCGATACTTGATCTCTTACGCTCTCAACATAACATCAGTTTTATATTATATTATTTTAAATATATACTCAACTCTTTTCCTTCCTGAATATGTACGTACACTAGAAATTGACTTTATGACTCGACTGTAAAGAGTGCCGCCAGTCTCGCCGGATGATTTACGAGACGACGGTAAAAAAGTAATTAAATCCACAGCATTTAAAAAAAACAAAAATTATCAAAAAAAAAATATATGCATATATATGCGAAATATTAATTACAAGCAATAGTAAAATACAGATTCGCCACTTGGACTAAAATATTTTTGGAGCTTTTATAAAAAATATTTTTACTTGGAGACGTTGAATTAATCGACGGCGATATCACACGTGCGTTTTATTATTTTTATATTGAAGAGCATACGTATAAATTTATATTTATTCAGCCTAAAGTAAAATGCCGTTTTATCGGAGCAGTTCTTTTTCTTAGTTCTTTATATTTCTTTGTGTATTTATTATATTTTTATATATATTTGACATTTAAAGTCACGAATATACTTATAACCCGTTTCACGGGTATTTCTTCAACTTTTTTACTCTGAATATACAAGCATCGATCCATTTTTATATTTTTATTTATATATAATACATAAAGACAGAGTTCCCGTGGTGTTTTAAAGTATTAGTTGTTATTTTTTTTTTTTACATAATATTTTTTTTCTTAATGCACGAACTGCAACTTTTTATGCACATCAATATTCATATTCCTCATAAATTTTTTATATTTTCATCCATTCTATTAAATTTATAACTAAATATATATATATTTTTTTGGCTGTTCTAAAATAAACATACAAGTATTGGAAAAAAAATTAGTGTCATATATATATATGAGAATAAAAATACATAAATGGATATAAATGTATCGAGTGTCTTTTTTTTTGAGTTTTAAATGTTTGATGCAAGGTTTTTTTTTTATTTTTTTTGAGAACAAAGCAGTAAAAAGTATAAGAAAAAGAATTGTATGAAAGTGTAGACAGAGTGGAACATGTAGACTATAGACTACCTGTGCCGCTAAGGGTGAGCCAATTATTTATCTGAGATTCTTTTGTGTGACACAGGATTCACTTGATAGGATGCGTGGGATGTGTAATACGATACTTACACTTCCTCTTGATGTGACACTTGACACTTTTAACAGTAAATTTATAGTAAAATTTTTTAAGTTGTTAAAATATATACACATATATATATAAAATATTTTATCTCAAGCCTCAGATTAAAAATGAATGAATCATAAAATGAATATGTTCATTTATTAAATGCGAGTTGATGAGATTAATGAGTTTTAAATGTGCGGCTGTCAGATAGTGGTATAAATATAAATATAAATAAATAATAATGTATGATGTACAATATCCTTGTCATTATTACAATCGATTGCTCATGTCTATTTGTAATAATTTACCTGTCTCTACATTCGATGGTACATACACGTATTCATTTAATTATTAATCACCAATAATACCTCGCAACAACTATAACCGACAACTTTAACTTATATACCTTATATATTTATCCATATAGATGTATAAATATATAAAGCAGTCATTGCCTCGTTGTTTGACATTTAAAAAAATTAATATCGTTTAAAAGCCTTATGATTTATTTATGTTATTAAATAATTAATTATTTTCTTTTTTAAATTTAGTTCGATTATTTTTACACTAAAAAATTGCGGCTGATTTCGGAGTAATTACGGATTTTACTTCAACCCGAATTAACTCCAAATTTAATTCGCGTTCACTCTGTAAATTTTTTAGTGTAACAGTTTGTGAAATAAAAATAATTAAAATGGTTAAAAAATTTATTTGGATTAAATTCTAAATTTGTTGTCAAAATACTATCTGATTACGTATGAATAGAAGACTAATTTGTCAAACCAATAAACCATAATGATGACAGACCACCGGTTACATTGCGTAAAAGCCTTGTTTGCATGATGTATCGATAAAAGAAAAGAAAAGTAAAAAAAAAAAAATAATAATAATATTGAAGAAAGAAATAATAAAAGTGGCCTATCGAAATATCTTCGCTCCACTTCACTTTTCATCGTATCAAGCAAACACAGAGAGTTCAGAGACTAGGACACACAACATGACATACAAATAAGTATAAACCTTAAAGCGGCTGATCCCATAATCCGATTCAGTGGCATAGCGTGGAGTAGTGTGCCTTTATATACATACTCAACCTAAACTAAACGTTCGACTATCCTCTTGTTCATGCTTTACTGTACCTCTCTATGCTTATAAACCCGACGTCGTCACTGCCGTCGCCCCGTTGACATTTTCAAGTGCAACAATGGACTGCGAACGGCCCGAGTGAACATTTGTTGTAACGTGCCCCGTCCGTCGTTCGTCACGGGGGATAAAAGGACCGCATGTCCTTTTTTTTTTTTTTTTTTCAAACAATCAAAACTCCAAACTGTGAGTGTACTTTACACTGTAGTCTACTAGAGCTGCTAAAATTCATGAATTATTCGTTTCCCATAAAGTAAAAGATTTACCTGAAAATTTAAACCGCCGCACTTTCTGCACTCAGACATTCAAATCTTAAGACTTTCATATCTTAAAATATGTGCTCTTAAAACCGAATTAATTTCTTCAAGTTATTCGATCAATAATTCAACAGAATTATTTGATAAATTTGTATTTGACACGTGGACATTTCAATATTTGACATAATAGATTAATACAAAATTTGTCATATTTACGTTACTTTAACACCTATACTGATTTTCCGACTTCCGGTGTAGTGAATCAAATTACCAAATGCCAGATGTTCGAAATGTATAAAGCCATGGCTGCCAGAAGTTGTTGTTACTACTATACAGTAGTATATAAGTTATGTACAGTAGTTGAGTTGAGGCTCTTTTGCCACTCGTTCTTCTACTTGAGTCTTTTGCGACTTGCATGAGCCATGTTCCATAGAGATATGATTGATCGACAACGCACTGGTGTTGTATACACGCACCGTGTTCAGGAAATATATATATAAATTTCTAACGTGCGCTAAAATGATAGCTTTGAGACAGATCGCAGGAAAAACGAACATCACGTCTTCTTGCGATTTGAAACCGTAAATGCTTTACATATGTCATTGTCAATTCATCAATGTCTGAGTGTAACTATTTTTCCACTTAGCAATCCCACAGTTATTTATTTTTTTGTTGTTGCATTCTAATAATATATTTAAAAAAAATTACAGATGTAATTAAATTATTATGATGTCAATCAATGAAGAAAAATTATTTTATATTTTTTAAAAACATTTCAATAAATGATTGCTAGCATTTTTTTTTATTTATATACTTTTTCATAAAATACAAAGGTATCATTTGAAGAAAACAATTTTTATTTCTCTATGAGTATAGAGCGTCAATCGCGGCACCTCAGCGATCAACGATAATTGTAAAAGACTCGAGGGGTTTAACAAACAACAATATATCTCGCACGTGGGTACGTACATTGAATTACCGTGCATTATCATCAGGACGCGGCATCATCTCGGATCGTCATAGTCGAGTGTTTTCTTAAGAGAATCAAGATTATTGTTATTCTCTTAACATACAAGTATAGCATAGCTAGGGAACGAGAACGGGAACATGTTGCAGGGATGATTCTTGTGAGGAAAGAAAAAAGCTAAGATGAGAGCTGCGATCAGTTTGTTGAGTGTGTTTTAAAGGCTTGAACAAAACAAGTCCCGCAAAGCTCCGGGCGACGACTTATGCCCGCACGAGTACGAACGTACGATGAGCGTTGCCGTGTACGGCCTTATCACGAGTTTGCCGCGACGAGGTTTGAGGTGCCACGACGTCGGGAGTCCCTGCAGGGGTGCCAAATCCCTGTGGCGCGAGCCAAAACATCACCAACACTATACGCTTATATATAACATTCATACATTCATACATAATACCGTTTATAACAGACGTATATGATTTATCGACTCGATGATGTGTCTGATCGGGTGTGACAGACGATACATTTCTTTTTTTTTTCTCTATACTTCTGCCGTCATTGTCGGATCAATGCATTTCAAGTTAAAGCATACAGTTATTTTTATTTTATTAATGCATACACGTGCCAAATAAATTTATTTCATCAGATCTAATCCATCATACAATATTAATATTGTTGACATCAAAACCCGGGCTAAAAAAATAACTTGATTTTGACGTAATTTTTAAAAATTGAAAATAAAGCAAGGCTAGTAAGCCAAGTTTAAGTTCTTTTTTTAATAAATGAAAAACATTTTAAAATATGAAAACACATTTGGTTTTGACTTGTTCTTGACTGAGTTGTCATCCTTAGTACCGATTTACCCCAACTAAGTCAAATTAAAGTCATGGATTTAACTTAGTTGACTTAAATTTAAGTCATTTGAGTCAAATCAAAGTCAACGTGACTTTAATTTGACTTACAGGGAAAAATTTTACTAGTTAATTGTGAGTAAAACTGGGTCTGGATTAATAATTACTCTTCTGTTTTTAGATAGTGTTCAATTATGGAGTAGAAAAACCCAATTTCGAGTAATTTTTAAATAAAAAAGCGTAAAAAGTAAGACAAAGAGAATCAATTTTTATTCTTTCCATATTCATTTTGTTTTTGGCCCAGGATTACTCTAAATTTTAGGGTAAATTTTATCAAAAACTTCTCTCTGTGTATTTGAATTTGACTTGGGCTTTAAAATTTGACTTAAATTTTAAGTTAAAAAAATCATATTGAAGTTAAAAACAATAAGTGTTGCAGAAATCAAGTTATCAAAGTAAAATGCACGTCAAAAAAATTATAGCAGTCAAAATCGTTGGCAAAGCAAGTCCAGTAAGTCAAAGAAATCAAAATTGTTATTTTATTAACGCGGGAAATCACGGCAATAAAAAGTTCGATTTTGATTTTTATTACATTGGCTTTTTTTTTAAAAAAAGGTGTTTATTTGTACAAAATTTATTGTTTAACTTTATGCAGCGCATGATGTTGTTTTGCATTAAAAACTTATATTAGTAAAGTCGTGATTGCTCGAAGCTTTTTAACCAGAGATGAGAACAAGAGTCATGCACGTCTATACAACCACACACTTATTTATAATAATAAATATAATAATAATAATATTGATAAGTACACACATATACGTATCTATGTACCTACGATGTATCTGATATATAATAAGACCGGTTCGTATAAATAATTGCACGACCTTTACGATAACCGGCTGGTAGTGGAAAGTATCATTATCTACCGTTTTGTGTCCGCGAGATGGGTTTATCGATTGAAATCTCATCTATGAAAAGTGGAAGCCGAAAACCCAACTGATTTTCTATTGTCAACAATTACTTACATATTTATTTTCCTTTACATAACGATCATTTTATTATACGGCCAATTTTCTCAAACATTTTATCATTATCATTATTATTATTAGCATTCAATAATTTTTAATCATCTTGACTCTCCATAAAATCAATGAACTTATGATCCTTATAATAGACACTAATAAAAACAATTAATGAATCAATTGATAAAATAAATAAAAGTAAACTGTTGACATAAAACTAAATGAAAATAAATAATTGTCATTAAAAATTAGTCGTCCTTGCTCAACAGCAGCAGCAACAACTTGCTCATAAGTTAATTTGCATTTAGTGTGTTGACAACTTCGTAGTGCAGACTTTAGTACATCCAATACTTACTCTGGGTGGATGCCTTTTAAAAGCCTTAAGGCTAAAAATTATGCAGCTGCAAGTTGCGCAACGGTCGCTCGCCTGCACTGCTACACATTTCAGTTATTCACTTTTAATCTATCTCGACACCGTTATGAAATTGATGCGATACTATTCATACTTATTTATTTATTATTTTATTTTATTCAAAGCTTTTTTTATTAAATTATTTCCTCGTTTATTTTTTTAGCAACGCATCAAAGATTAAACAGTTATAAACGCCTATTTTTCATTTAGTAATCCCAGTCTGATCTTAGCATCTAATATCCACATTATTGCCTAGCTTGCCAACGATTCACTGCGTATAATTCATCATAATTGCGTATGTTACTTATAACACTGCCAAAGATAAATTGCCTCACTTTAGTAGACTACGCGCGCTTTCGAGTCTCAAGTCTTACCGCGATATCGCGACGTATTTTAAACACATGAGTAAACATGCTATAGATTGTCAGTACGCGATTAAAATGAAAAAAATGACTCAGTGTCGGGTGACGATTTTATCTACACTGAAAAAAATCGGGAGTGAATTCGTATTTTATTTCCATCCGGATTCACTACGGATTTAATCTGCAAATTTTTACGGTGTAACGATAAAATTCATTGCTTACTTTTTTTTACTGATACGGAAAATTCTAAAAATAAATTTATTTATGATAACATAAATGATGAAAATTCACAAGAATGTAGTATCAAGTGTACGAAAGCATTTCAAGTTAAATTTATTTACGAGTTTTTATTTACTTGGGGTCTTTTTGGTAAAAACGAGAAATTTATACGTATTTATACTCCAACGCGATATGTTTCTCTTGAAGAATAAGGGTCGTAGTTCTTGTCTCCCACGATTGTAGCCTATATACACACTCGGCCACTAGATAGCTAACGGAACAATAAATTCACCCGTGGAGTCACCCTCGAGTCTCTTATACGGTGATGATGTCCTCGAGGGGTGGCCTAATATGTCACAGTCTGTTGCAGTGATCTCCAAAATAGTAAAAGCGTGTGCGTGGGGTTACAATTGCTCGTCCAGGGGTTGATACTCTGGTTTATGGGGATCTCCTAATGGACTGATTCAATACCGATGATCTGATAAACTTAAAACTAATAAATAAATTATTTACTCTATCCGAAAATTGCCGGATTATCTCTTTCAATAAACGCAGCCTCTCTTTCTCTGAATAATTCCTTAAGGAAGTTTTCAAATAATTTCTGTTGACTAAAATTTTTATTGCTTATAATTATAAAATTAAATTTAATCGTCAATACATAATTGGAATTCAGTCATCAAATCCATCATCAACAAATTATATGCTTATGCAATGTACGTGACGAAATGTATAGATTGAAAACGGTCTTTACTCTCAGTACAGTACGGGCTTTTACAGCCACCAGCGAAATAAATAGAGAGCATTAGCATCAGCAATACTAGCATCACAATCAGCTACCATCGATTGTCTACACACTAAACTAACTATAGATACACATACAATACCTATAGATATATAGATATATATTCATATATATGACTATCGATAACTCACATATGTATGGAGGATCTGGTGAACCAACAATTCGATATACACACTCTGGTGTGTACGTGTCGTGTACAGGAATCACCGTATGAGTTATTCTCCATCCCACCGCGAGATACTACTAAGAGACGTGATATAGCTATTCAATTGACGCACTATGGTTCATACCGACCAATATAAACCCCTATAGTGTCAATGTGTGAGAATATATTTATACATGCATGTATGTATGTGTTCAATGTGGGTGTACAGCCCTGATAGTCAGAGTGTAAAACGCGGATGGGATGAAGCTATAAATTCAACAGCACCGACGAAGACACGCGAACCAATTCATTTCAGAGAGTTAGCTGAAGCTAAAGCACTGATACGAGTGTAGAGTATATCGCTTTAGCTGATACCTGTCGCGAGAAACTACCACATCACTAATAAATTGTCAAGACTAGTGTATACAAATTATCGGTTTAGGCTTTGTTGATAATTGGAAAATTGATTTACTGTTACTTCATTCATCTAGGTATCACATATATATATATATATATATTGTTACACAATTTTTTATTAAATTCGACATAAATTTTTTGGAGTTTTTAAAATATTTGTCTGGCTATTAAATTTTTTTGTTTCTATTAGAGAATAGTAATAATAATTAAATAAATATATCATTACAATTCAACCAAAATAAAAATAATTTAACAAAAGGAAATAGCGTTTCCTGTTTAAATAAACATGGACTATACTTATAATTAAGACGTATGATCTATAATTACATGATTTTGAGTTACCTAATTTTACGGTTACTTTTAAAATCTAAAAACATTAAATTTCAATTGATCGTAATAATAATAATGATAATAATAACAAAGATTGAAATACACACAAACAATAATTAGATGTATACATAAATTTTGTATTATGAATACAAATTTTTTTAGATTAAAGTGACGAGACAAATGACACTGTAGTGCACGTGAATCCATGATGCACTTAGCTTCAAAAGCCGTTTACTGCGCTACATGTACATAATCCCTATAATCATGAGAGTATAATTCATAGTCGCGGTAAGCATGCACTTTTCGTCTCGTTAGCTGCCTTAGCGTGAACGAACTCCTGATGATTGTTTGCGAAAGTATTCGCCACTCAAGCTCTATAAAACCAAAAGAATCCATCTATTAGATAGGTGTTACATCAAATAGTTTAGTAGTTTATTTAAATTAAAAAAAATATTTATCTGTATCTAAATTAGGCAAGAAAATTTTTTGTCATGCTAACATTGTAAAAAATTGGGAGTGATTACGGATTTTATTTCAATCTGAATTCACTTTGATTTGTAGTTTTGATATTTCACTAGGAATTTCACTCCAAGGGAATTCGATGTATAGACAGCTATCTGCTCTGCATTCACTCCACATTTACTTCGCCAATTTTTTACAGTATACTGTTCAAATGGCACTTTTATAAAAAATCACAATGCCTCTGAAAATGATCTCATATTACAACCCATTGCCCAAGTAGTACAGAGTCAACTTTAAGATCTCTTTTAAAAGGATAAGACAAATTTTTTTTTGTCTTAAAATCACCTTTTTTGATATAAATACGATATTCAAATGTTGGTTCCGGAGACATCAGAGCCGAGTTTGATTGTTTTTTTTTGTCTTATTTCAATTAAAAGGTCATTCAGATGTTGTCTTTCCAGTATACTGTGAAAATTTCCCATTAAATTTTATTATGAGTGCATTGTAATCCCGGACCACAAGAAAACTGGTACAAAATTTACAAGTGCCCCATAGTAAACGTATGCACATAGGTCCCAATCGTGTCGTCTGCGCATACCGTTTACTATGGGACACTTGTAAACTTTGTACCAGTTTTCTTATGGTCTGGTGTTACAATGCACCCATGGTAAAATTTTTTTGAAATTTTTTACAGATATTTTTTCAGTGGCATAAATTTTTGATCATTTTGTCAACATATTGGTGTCTTGATATATCAAAAAGTAGCCTAAAAACTGATATCTTATAGATGTTTTTTAAAGGCAAGGTGCTACTTGGGTGATAAATCAAAAATTTTTTTGATTTAAGATCTTGAAAAAAAATTTTTTTTGTCAAAGATAATAATTTTACAGTCTGCCATGCTATTGCAGGCGCTCTATTGAGCGTTAAAATAATCAACAAGAATGAAAAAATATTTTATAATAATAATAATAAATGAATTACAATAATTATTTTAGTGCTGTAATGAAAAATATTCATAAATTTTGAAGTATGAGCTTTTAACACTTTAATTACAGCCTGTCGTTCAAAATTTTTTTTTTTTGAGTTACTGCAAAATACTAATTAACCATTCATAGGACTTTTAATCGAGAAAAAAACTGATTTATCTTCGATTTTTAATAAGTATTATTTCTTTAATATATTCTGCGGTTGTAAACTATATATATATCTTCATAATAGACATAGTATTTGTAGACGAATAGACCACTGAAATTAACTAAATGAGGATGATTTAGTAGCGGTTTTATTGTTAATGCTATTTGTAACAGTTGGCTGGATAGAAATTGTAAATTTACGTTATTTCTTACTTATACATATATATTATTGTTATTATTATTATTATTATGAGCATTTACGTACGTATATAAATATTTCTGTTCACGCAAAGACTACAGACAATTTATCTCAACAAATTACTTTACTCAACTGAGTTAACCCTCATTGCCCTGCAATATACATGCACGTTTATCTCGCCGCAAAGTGACCTTCACTTAGCACCTTGCTCAAAAAAATATCAATTCATATAATTTAAGATAAATGTATCATTTAACAATGTTAAATATCATTATTAAAACTTAATATTTCATTTAAAAAAATAAAAAAACTTTTTAAAGCTCGGAAGAATTTTTTTTATGATCTCTTTGAGGTTTAGCTGGTTCTTTTTTACCTCACATAAAATATACACAGCCGGTTAAATTATAACCATGGAATCCTTTTTTAAATTTTATATTTAACTGTTTAAAGAAGCCGGCATTATAATATTTTTATTCAAATTTATTTCTAATAATATTTAATTTTAAATTCATATATGAATATTTATTGTCGTATTTTATAAATACTCATTTTTTAAATTCTCATCTATATTATTATATTTTTCTCTGATTTTAAAATACGGTTATATAAATTAAAGAATAGTATTGACAAAAATATACCAATTGAAAGTCACATGTCAACGTATAATTTAAATTTTATTAACGATCACAGGCGCGGTTCTGTTAAGGTCCATTAAATCATTAAGGTTTTAATAAAAAATAAACTCCCCAACATTAATGTCATAAACATAGTATTTCTTTTAAATTAAATATTCCAACCCTATCTATTAATCTACTGTCTATCTCATACATTTAATCGACTAAAAAAAGAAAAATTTATAAAATAAAAACTATAACAAAAATGTCAATGCACAAGGTAATTTTAGTATAGAAAGCTGGGATGTCATGAGTGACAATTATGGATCAGATAAAACTTGGTAAGATAATAATTCTCTTTATGAGGAAATAGGTGCATTGCGTGTAAAACCAGGAACTATTCATCATCAAATTATATTTTATACAAATAAATATATAATATATGCATTGATATTTATATATAGAATATCTGACAATGTTTATCATATGATAATTTGAAATAACCTTGTTTAACTTTGAAACAATAACACTTATTACGATTTACAATTAAAATAAAAAATACATTTTATATATATAACTACAAATAAATACATCGCGCATTATTAATTATAGCGTAATAAATTGTGCAAATAAAGTAAATTAATTGATTAATTATTGGAGGAGATTATATAATAAAAGGCAGAATTTTCTTTGAAACACTAATTTAGTTCGTTGCAGTTGTGTTCTCAGAAATAAATTAGTCTTAAGACGCATACTTATTTTGCACTGTGATAATACGCGTGACGATGCAGCATATGAGAAATCTGGCATACACAGGATTTTGAATACCTTCATTTCTTGTATATAAGGCCAGGGCGCCCTTTTCAAGTATTCCAAAATCACTTTTGTAAATATAATGAAGCTTTATTTTGAATTTTTTTTGTTGAACTTTTTAAAAAATCAAGTGTCAGTCGAAAAGTGTTTATGATTTTTGTTTTAGGATACACTGAGAGAAAAACTAACTTTTAAAAATATTGTATTTTCTTCTTATAAACAATTATGCAATTGGAAATTTTCAATTTAATATATTTTTAGTTAAAGAATTTGATGGTTTCATTCAAAATCATTTTCTTAATTGAAGAAATTTGAGCTCAGTTCGAGATATTCTGATCTTATATTTTTTTTTTTTTTTTTGAGTACTGTAAATAAATTTGAATTTTTTTCTATCGAAAATTATTATTCAGCTTATATATGAAATTAATAATGCAATAGTTTTTATGGATTTTACTATTCAAGGAAATATTGTTTTTACAAAAGTTACATTTTTTTCCAGTCCAAAAACTATTAAAATTTTTTTTTCTTCCTTTGTATCCAATAATTATGTGAAATGTAATTTTTCTTTATATATATTACTTACAAAAAATTTAATTCAATCAAATTTATTTAATATCCAGAAATATTCATTTTTTAATTTTTTACGGGATACCCCATTTTACCCGCAAAAGTGAAAATTTTTTTATGTACTTTGAATATCATTAAAGAAAAAAAGTTTTAGCGTATTTAAGTCCTCGAAAACTTAGTATTTCCTTAAGTACCCCGTTTAGCCCTCTCCCCTCTCCTATATAATTTAAAAATACATTTACCATCATATGTTAACATTTTTTGTTCGATAGCACCTTCGTTTAAATGCTAATACTGTTCAATTTAACTCGTTATAATATTTTTTTGATGCCTCAGGATTTCGTTCTTCAGTCAAGTCTTTTCTATTTATAAATATATATATATATAAATATATGAGTGGTTCCTAGCCTGGTGCTATTTACACGTCGATGACCCGTTAAAAATTCTTGATAATTGAAAGAAGACCGCCGGTTCAGGAGACCACCGTGACTTGAAAAAATGCAAATGCAATAAAATACTTAATATATATTCGAACAATAGATTTACCAAGTTATCAAAAAATCAATTGAATATTAAGTGTTGATTATTTTATTTTAACGTCTCCGGAGCTGAAAATATTTCAGGATATTTTGCGGTGGGAAATGAAAATGAAAGTAAAAAAATTGTCGTGTAAATTAGACCGTGGATTTTTAACAAGACGAAGAGAGGTTAAATGTGACGGGTTTAAATGTATTTTTGGTTAATAAATATACAAGGACGCGAGCCCTTTTGCCATGGCCGTCGGGTGCTGGGTTTATAACACAGAGAACAAGGCCCCAGGGCTATTCCCTCTATATGCTAATGCATAAAGCTACCGATATACTCCTTTACGCCTTCACCTATATACTCTCACAGTAACTACATGGGTGCAGTGTATTTTTTTATCAATATTTTATTTTTTTAATTTTCGATTATTAGCAATCGATTAGATTTTTTTTTAATTTTAATATTTTACACTCCTTTTACATAAATTATTTTTTATACTACCTTATTAAAATATATTATATTTTTATTTTAAAAATGACATTTCATTAAGAATAACATTTTTTGTTAAACTTTAATTAAAATATAAAAAAAAATTTATTTATTATTTAATTAAGGAGAGTAAAATTTGTTGAATTTTTTATGAATTTAATAAAATATTAAATAACATTTATTAATTATTATTATTATTATTATTGAATCTCAAATTCTTAGTGTGGAATGTTGACGATTTTATTGTCGGTGCTTTAGAAGAATTAATCCGGGATGAGGTAATAAATATATAGCTAGTATATATATATTTATATTTATTTGAGAGATTATAATAAAACACATGCCGGGCGATAGGTTGGACACTCGGGCGCTAATTTGCCGCAGAATTTTATGTACCACTAAATTATCTCATGCAAATGCACAGCCGCTTCCGTCTCACCCTCCATATGTTTTAAATATATATCCTTCTTTCTGTGTTTAGCTTCCATTCACTACTCGAACCTCGAACTTATACAACCGACGCATGGCATAGCCATCTAAGTTATCTGAGAAACACCGGTACCATTACGTTGCTACTTATATATATACATATATATATACATAGTTAGTTAATACTTCTCGTGCTCAGTACGCTCTAGAGAACCATATTCTGCACAAGATTTATATCGCTCTCATTATCCTAATGAAGACGTAACGCGTGGAAAAAAAAACTCTAAAATTGTTTTACTGGGAGTAGTATTAGTCGCCGTTCGTCGCACTTGTATATTTACTCGTTCACTGTAATGAGATATTACTTCGAAGTCATTTTTTCAAAAGAATTTTTTGAACACCAATCAGCTAGTAAATTCAAGTATTTTAATTTTTAAATGCCCTAATTTATATTTTTTTACTTCACTATGTTTTATATTTGGCCTTTAATTACTTACACATTCGCTTTTTTTTTTTTTTTTTTTTAATGAAACATGTGTCTTAATTATGAATTATTAATGCAGAGGAAATTAACAATTATCTAAATTAAAAATATATTAAATCCATTAACAACATTTTAAATCAGAATACAATAGACAATGATACTTTGCCAAATAATACTTGAGTTTAGTATGATTGATAATTTTCATTAAAATAATATTCATTGATATAAGTAGAAATTAAGTTTAGTATATGTACAGGTTATATTAGACGTATATACTATATAGCAGCGCTTAATATTGAAACTGCTTTCACGCTATTTAGCATGGGACTCAGTACCATTATAGCATGGTTTTGATTACTATACTACAAAGTAATACTTACACGGAAAAAAAGGAACTGTAATAAATAAAGTTTGATGTCTAATAATTATAATATTTTTAGCGATTAATATAAATTCAAATAGTAATATCGTAATTTTAATATTCAATTAATAATAACTATAAATTGAATGCTAAAATATACAGTTCATTTAGATAAAATTATCATTTAAAACTATAAAAAAGACAAAGTAAACACTAAAAAAATTAAACTTTAAATTTTAACAGCCAAAACTTAAATATCTATCGTTTGTAAAATAAGAAATTAAAGTCTCAAACAATAAAAATATAAAGGATACAAAATAATAAATTTAGTTAGAACGTTATTTTGTAAAGTCCTCTAACTAAAAAACTTCACCAGGAGTTGTTTTTAAATTTTAATATTAGTCAACAGTCAAATTTAATGATATAAACGGGAATAAATAAATTTTCACGGATATTTATTATTAAAGCAAATATTAAATATTCCCACTGAAATCAATGAAGATTGACTATATGAGACTGTACATTATACTTCGTCAATTTGTAAAAGGTATGTGTCAGCCTCAGCAAATTTTATTGTTTGATGCAGTAAAATTTCATGCGCTACTGTCATCCATTTAAGTACGGAAATAACTATCTCTTCTTATACGCATGCTGTGGCCGAGCGCTCTAAGTGCCAGGGACTGGACTCTGCTCGCGAGGGGTCGGCGGTTCGAGCCCGAGAGTCGGCTGAAATTTTTCTGATGATTTTTCATATAAAAATTCGAACAACACATACTGTACCTGACTGAATCAGTTATTCATAATACAAACATGGATGCAATCAATTAGATGCACAACGATGAGAAAACAGACAATAGAAGAAGGGGAGAAGGAGGGGGTGAAATCAGGAACCCGAATAGAACCTTGTACTATGAGAGTAAATAGTAAAAGCCGGAAATAAATAATTCAAAATAAAAAAATATAAAATATAACAAAAAAAAAAATATATTTTTATTATTCGAAACAATAAAAATGAGGGTTTAGAATAAAAATTATTACTAGGTAGCATAAGAAAAAGTAAAAATCGACTGTGAAATTATAGACATCGACTTGGAGATTTTTATTGTTTGAAACTTTAAAATTTATGGTTTAAGTTTTAATTTTTACTATCGTCAGTCTAAAAAATATCATCTGGCCATTGAAACTATACAATTCAGAATAATAATTTTTACTATTTGAAATCTTAAAAACTATATCTTTACTCTATACTTTTTTTCTTTGAGCATAAGTATATTTTAACAGATCACTCATATATTTTAACCTTATACTTTATAATAAACAACAAAATCGCACCCGGGCGCCGCATTACTATTTGAAACAATAAAAAGTATTGATAATTCGGGTGAATTTTAACATTTTTTTTTTCCGTGTACCAGTAGCATGGTTACTATAAATTATTTACCAATTAATATTAATATTATTTACCAGTAGCATGGTTACTATGTAGAATGGTAAATATTACCAGAAGAATGGTAATCATTCCCATGCTACATAGAAATGATTCCTATGCTTTGAAAAATAGGACTGGTTACCATGTAGAATGGTAATTATTACCATTCTCTTCTCTCCGTGTACGAAACAAAAATTGCGACTAATGTACTAACTTTTAATAATTCTGAAAACAATTTCTACTTTTTGTAACATTGAACTATTTTTATATGAATATAAGTAAATATTGATTTCTTCAAGCGAAAAGTTAACAAAGCTGTATTGTAATTATTATGATAAGTGAAAATTACAATCTAGATAGTAATAATTGAAATAAAAAATTAATTTTCTACAAATCATTGTAATTTTTTTTATGGATTGTAATTATTATTCAATTTTGATCTGCATTTTTTCCGTGTATAATTATATTTTAATTAAAATATTCAATACTTAAAAAAAAATATCTTAAGTCTATTAACAAAAAAAAAGAAAAATGAATTGCAATCAAGTAAAAATAAATAATCAATGACTATGTAATATTGAATTAATTAATATAAATTCTAATATACATGATAACCAATCACCTAGACACATCGATCGATACGTCAAGCCTCGTATGAACGAGTTAATGAAAACGCGACTGCGAGCGAAAAAAATAAATAATATGAAAAAAAAACAATAAAGTTATATTTCTAACGACTTATAAGCGGCGAGTACTCTGGTAATAATAAAGAGTGAAAGGGAGAGACAAGGGTGTAACCACGTTAACTGGCAAGGAGTTATAGCGGTCAGTAAGTAAAATAACCCGCTTAATATTCAACGTTTGCCAGGGCGACAGATTTACGAGTGCTAATGAATTGGCAGGCTTGTTCTCTCTCCTACATATTTATATATATGTAGTATAGTCTCAACTCTATATACAACAAAGTTTATTTTACTCTTATTCTGTTCTTATAGCTCCCGGTCTTATCAGAATTTCCCACGTCGAAGTACGCATGCTCAGAGAAAAAAAAAGTAAGAATAGATGTATACAAAGAATTGTTTAAATTAAAACTCGAATGAAAAATAGTAAAGGAATAAGCTGGCGATGGTGAGAGTAAAGTAGAAAGCTCGTCGTCGATTAGAAGAATAGCGGCGCCCGAGATGAAATGACTGAATAAATCTCTTGAGCTCCCGTTGGCCTGGGGCCATGCGGCAAAATTCACTCGGGATATACTTAGGATGACGACCAAAGCCGTTGTTTTGGTAACGCACTGCACACTCATCATCAACAGAGTCTTTTGCAGCATCAACTGATAAAAAGACCTGAGGATGAATTAAGAATTGCTTCTGCTAGTCCAGCTTCGTTTGGTTCTTTTTATTTCTTTTTGTTCTTGGTCTTGTTCTTGTTCATCATCTTCTTGTTCTGTATATTCAGTGTGTAGTGTTTCAGCTCTCACGATGGATTTAATTAAAAAAGATAATTTAGAAGAAGGGTAACAGGTAGCCGCGTTTCATGGTGGGAACTAACAGCGTCGATCCGATGGCCAACACACTACTGCCGCACTGATCCGCTCGGCTTATATTCTATATACTCTCTTTTTTAAAAAGGTGTATTGGTGTTGATGCAGACTAGCCCCCGGGGTCACTCTCTCATGAATAACGTTATTAATCCCAGTAACTACCAGTTTTAAAATCCACTTTCAAGAAATTCGGGTGTCCTTCGTCTTTTCTTAGAATTTTTTTGCTGCTAAAAATTTTCATTTTCTGATCGTGTGCTCTGCAAAAACTATACACATATATTTACATAGGAGAGGGAGGGGCAAAACGAAGTACTTGAGGAAATACTAAGTTTTCGAGGACTAATATACGCTAAATCTGTTGTTTTTTTAATGATGTTCAAAGTAAATAGAAAAAATTTTCAGTTACCATTAAAAAAAAAAGTTTTTTTGTTAGTAATTTCCCGACTAGAATTTTTCATAAGGACCTGACAAGCCTTATCAGGCTAACCTTATTTCAAATAAGGTCCAGATCAGGGTATCCTGACGAGGAACTGATATGGATGTAACGCTTAAGACCCATGAGGTCCTTATCAGGATTCGTTCATCAGTTCCTTACGAGGATATCCTCATCAAATCTTTATCAGGGTTGCCTTATTAGTAATTTAAAAAAAAAAAAAATATTAAATTGTGAAAAAAAAAATAAGAGAATTTTAATTCGATCGGGAATGTGATCTATTGTATTAAAAGTATTACTTAGAGAAAATTAACATGTTATTTATTGACGAAAAAATCCCGATGACTGCTGGGCTCGAATCTGCATCCTTTTGATTCAGAGTCCTTGATGCTATGTAATATTTCATAAAGAAAAATTACATTTTATACAATTATTAGATGCAAAAGAAGAAAAAAAATTTTTGGGGTACTCCCCCCTTCCCCTATATACACCTGCATCTACACTGTAAAAAATCGGGAGTGATCTCAGATTTATTTAAATCTGAATTCACTCCGATTCGGATTTTTAATATTAAAATAAACTCCCCTTCAGAGTAAATTAAACTCCAAGCGTATTAAATAAATAATCAAATAGTCATCCGCTCCGCATTCACTCCGGATTTCCTCCGCGTTCACTTCGCAAATTTTTTACAATGTACATTAAGTAAATCTTTAAGCTTACACTAGTCATCCGATGTTAACTTGTTAGATAAATATGTATATATATTTATAATGTTTGATGTTTATACACTGTAAAAAGAGCGGTGTTAAAAATGGACTCATTTTAACTCCGCCCGGTGTAAAAATGAAATTACACCGGTGTAGGAGGAGTAATTCACCGGTGTTAAAAATACCGGTGTTAAAGTGGGGTAACCGGTGTAAAAACGGAGTAGAACCGGTGTAAAAGCGAGGTAACCGGTGTAAAAGCGGAGTAATATCGGTGTAAAAGCAGGGTAACCGGTGTAGAAGCGGGGTAAACTGCGTCTGCTTGGAGAATCAACTTTAAAGATTATAAAACACAAAAAATGCCAGTTTTTTAATGAAAATTAATAAAAAATATGATCTATTAACAAGTATAGTGATTGAGTAAGTAAAAATATTCACAAAGTAAAATATTTTAACATCGGTAAAGAATATCTACACCGACGGCGGTGTTATTTTAACACCGGTCTAGAATATTTACACCGGCGGCGGGGTCATTTTAACACCGGAGAATTTGTTTTAACACCGGTTTAGAATATTTACACCGGCGGCGGCGTTATTTTTACACCGCTTTCGGTGTTAAAATTTAACACCGCTGATTTTAACACCTACACCGCTTGGACTTACCCCGGTGATTTTTTACAGTGTATATAACATATATGTGTATCTAAGTGCACTACACTTTATAACCTTGCCTGGTCACTCGACATCCTCGCCAAAGTCATTAACGTTGAGCGACGGTTGGTGCAGAGGACGAGCAGAGAGCGTACGGTATATATAAACTCATACCCTCTGCAATCGCTCTGGCAATTATCTTTCACGAAAGAAAGTAAAACACGAAATAAATAACATATAAAAAAAAATTTTAACTTGAAGGAAGAAGATGTGATAAAAAAGTTATAAAAAAATGTCGAGCGTGTTGACGAATACATCGAAGCCGGCTTATCGATGCATGTACAACTAATATATGTGTTAATATATACTATATATATTCTTAGTATGGTGAGATTATCGATAGATTTTACGTGCATAACCAAGCCGATAAATAAATAATTAGAATTTAAATTACCCGCATATATTTTATCAGTTTATCAGAAAAAAAACACATTGTTGTTAAAAATCTCTGGTATTCAGATCATTTTAATTATCAACCATTAATGAGATATTTTTTATGTCAGAACAATAATTACTGTGTAGTTACATTTTATTTTAAACATTTATTGACAATTAATTCAAGTCTCAATTAAATTTTTACTTTAATCTTCTACCAGAAATTAGAAAGCGATAAATTGTCCTCACAAATAAAATTAAGGGATTAAAGATAAAAATAAACTAATTCAAAAAATGATTTCTTGAGTTGCGCGTACAATTGACTGCGTAGATTCGTAACGACGCAGGTGAATTCAATCAAAAGCTCGCCCAGCTCTGCGGCAGGTGCTTCGATCCCTTTATCTCCTTACCCCTTTTCACCTCCTTCACCTTCGTCTTTTTTCTCTCATCATCTACATCTCCCTCAATTCATATATATTTTTAATCCCCAGAACAAAAAAAAAAAATACTGTCTACGTACAGCTAATTTCTGTTCGCCATAAAACATTCTTACATCTCCTTGCGATCTAGGCGTTTTTTTAATTTTTATAATTCTTCAAGTGCATGATATACTGTGTTCACCATGCGTCGAGATCAATTTACAGCCGAGCGCGTCCTTTTGTAGACTCGCAAGACTCGCATTAGCGTTATGAAGATACAAGCAAAAGGGTGTGACGACTTGTGGACATAGCGTGTAGATTATAAATTTTATATACTCTATACACACTCTTTTACAACATACTCGCTTATATCACGAAAGCCGCAGTAAAAAAAACTATAGCCAACTGCATGCCGTCAGATAGTATACCACAATTTAATATATATGTATATTGTTAAATATAAATGAACATCAAAGAACAAAGTCAACCAGTGATAGTGAAAACGATTAATACTTTTCCCTTTAGCAATTTTTACGAAAGACACGTCAGCTGTGGTTTGCCACTACAACCTACTACCTATCAGGGTTTTACTAAACTTACCTTCTAGTTTTCCACCTTGTTCGCACCCTCACACGCTGTCCATCGAGCTGTCAGCCGTGTCGGGTATTCTATCAAGTAAAGAGGGAGTGAAGAGTGCTTTACTATATATATGTATATATATAATTCTAAACCATACCCTATACTATACACGACAAGCTTATACTATTTCTCCATCACATTTATACTTTACGTTGCTGGTAGTCTTTTCATCACCAGCTGTCACTTTACGTGTTTGTGGTAACTCGACGTTTGCCCACCGATGCCAACACTTTATCCTGTCTTCTTTATTACTATTTCAATTACATTTATAATCATATATATTTTCATAAAATAACTTATTCTAACAGCGGTAACAGAAGTACCAGTAACATAAGGATTTCCCGGGCCAAAAAAGTAACGATTTTGGCGTAATTTTTAAAATTGAAAATGAAAGCAAGTCTAGAAGGACAAAACCGTCAAGTTTAGGCTCTTCTTTTAATAAATAAAAAACGTATTTCAAGATTTGAAAAGACATTTGGTTTTGACTTGCTTTTGACTAAGTTGTCTTACTTATTAGGACGGATTTACGCCAACCAAGTCAAATTAATGTCACGTTGTCTTGGATTCGAGTGAGTTGGCTTAAATTCAAGTCATTTAAGTCAAATCAAAGTCAACGAAACTTGAATTTTTAAGTCAAATAACAGGCGTGTGAGATGACGATTACAGAAAGTCGTATAGGGCTCACAGCTATCTAATAGATAGTTACAGGAACGATACGATATTTTTACCATAAGTATACGTATCGTTGTGGTAACAATCGATGAGTTGCTATACTTTAGATCGTTCGAGGAGCAATATTTTTTTTCCGTGAGGTCTTACTTAGTCACGATTTAAGACGACCAAGTCTAAACCAAGTTTTATTTTTGACCAGGGTGTAGAAATAGTGACTATCCACTGATTCGCTGTGAATTTCACTAATTCATTTTTAGAGAGCAAATCAAAAAAACTATAGCAGTCAAAATCAAGTTATTTTTTTGACTGCTCTCTAACCATGAATTAGTGAATATTCACTTATTTTACTAATTTATGTTTAGAGAATAGGATTATCACAATCAATGTAACAAAATGCGTTACAATGCGGAATAGAGATAAGGATAATATTGAATATATGTGTGTGTATGTTTTTTTTTGTTAACTTTTTAGCATCAATCTAACGACGTTATCGTGGATACCATTTTGTTGGTTCGATAGCTGATACGAAAAGTCGCGTGAGCGGAGAAAAAACATGGTCTGGTTGCGGCATTGATTAAAAGAGCAAGCACATTAAATTTTTAGAATTATTAAATATGAAAAAAAAAAAATAAAGTTTGGTTAGATAATGAGACAAGAGAGAAAGATAGTATTATTAATTGACTAATTCTCCAGTTGTATGGCAGTTATTTAATTTTGAAGGTCTAGCTGGGCCTAGCTCATAGCAAACTCTAGCTAAAAATCTTAAACACCAGCATTCTCTTTAGGCGTATCCGCTTTACTTGCTGGTCGGTAGGTTTCTCAGAAGGCAAAAAGACGCGACTACGTGTGATGTATCTAGGAGTGAGAAGGACAGACGAGTAGTTTTCTGATGGTTTTAATTTATGCGCGGCATCGCCCTCAGGCGTTATTATTAGTCCTAGTCGGTCTCTCTATGATGGGCGTGACGTCACGCGGCTCTTTCTATACTCAATATTCGGCTCTACTGCTGTGCTGAGACAAAAGATTCCGAACGGCACGTTTTCCAGCATTAGTTTTCTTTAAATCCTGCCGCCAACAGATTTAAAATTATCTAATCCATTTACATATTTTTTGCATTAATTATAACTTCAATTCATTCATGAATTAGCTTACACTTATTCACGGTATACTAATTCAGCGATATCGTAATTCCCATCAAATTAAAAAAAAGTTACGTGTTCATTTTTAAAATTAGCAAACATTGTATTTAACTTCATCATGTTCTACTTGACGCTTCAAAGAAAGAATAAGAAGTAAAAAAAATAACTTTAATCATTTTTATGAAGATCACAGATGCAGCAAAAGTGAAACTCGATAATAAGAAATGCTTGCGTGTCTATACGCAGTTGTGATTCATAAGCGTTATAATACATGTTACATTGTAGCCAGTAATTGACGTGTGCTCATCAACCATCAACGAGATAAGAAAAGTTGAGTGGAACAATCAAGCAACCAGAGAATTGCGAACTAAATAACCCGAGAAAAGTTAACGGCGACTTTGAGGCGGCCAAGTAATCATGTAATTCTTTTAGCACAAGTTGATCGGCACCACAGATCTTCAACCGCGTTAGTAAACATTAGTAGTCTATCTGGTTCTTCGGTAACTGGAACAAAGAACAACGGCGTTCCGTTCTTTTAAAACTAATTACAAGCCACACTAATCATAGTCCGATTAACGTACACTCGATAGGTCGTAAATTTGGTGGTAATTCAAGTAATTCTTTAATGAAAGTAGAGTCAAATTACTAGAACCATCAATATCATCAGCATTCAATCATCACCTTCGCCACCCACTTATCTATGTACTGAACTTTGAGCTTTGAATCACTCACCAGATCTAGAGCCAATTATTCATATGTCCAACTGGAGTAGCATTGACTAGATTTATTGGACAGCCTTCTCACTCTCGCTCTTTATCCTGGGCATGCCGAACAATTCGTGGACACAGAGAGCCAGAGAATTCGTCGTTGAGGGGTGGATCTAGCTCCTCGATAGCTAATTGAGAGATGTCGTTGTCTCCGGAGGGCACGTCGTATTGTAGTAGTTCGACTGGATCAATACCTACCCTACCTATAACCTACGACCGAGCTTGAAGAGGGCGTGGTTCTCGTACACCATCAGCGGAGATACGTTGAACGTCGTATGCGCTTTCCTATCCTCATCGTGCTTGTTTCACCCTATTCCCTGTCGTCAACCCCAATAGGGTGACTTTCGCTTCTTTACATCCAGTCATTTCAAGCTATACTATTTTAGTTTTGTTGAGTTGTTACACATATATTTTCCTTAAACAAAGAAACTTGATCTTGCTCAAGTTCTCTTCAGTGTTTAAACTTTTTATGTCATTAAAATAATCATGATAAAATAAAGATATATAAAACTATAAAAACAAAACGAAAATTATATTTATAGTTTTTGTGATAAATGACATAACATGTAACGAATTATAAAAACTGGTGAATGGAAGATGAGATGATGATGAAGAGCTGATGCTTTTTGTAACCTCATTTCGTTTGTACCATTCTCAGGTTGGGGTTGTGGGTTTACATGATGATGAGAGTGTCCGAAGGTAACTTAACGTGTATGTGTATCCATGGTGTGTACATGTGTGTGTGTGTGTGTTGGTGTGGATGGTTGGATCCGCGTGGGGGGCGTGTCGCCTCGATGGCGCCGGCTACTAATGGCCGCGGGCCGCCAGACTTTAATTTCCTGCTGCTTCCGCGCGGACCCTTTGGCTTTCTACTGTACCTTTCTGTCCGAATATACTACACTCAACGGGTTTCCTCTATAGGTATCTCTCTTCAGCTCTAACTTATCGCGCAGCCTCTGGTCCATTACTATATACATCACGGAATCACAGTTGCCCTTGTTCTTTCTTATATACCAGGATCACGGCATCAACACACACCGTGACTTTGGTGTAGGTTCTCTCATCTTCATCTAGCTCTTTAGGGTACTTTCTCGCTTGCTCTGATCAGTCTGGTTGCTTCTGCCGGTTCATTTTACCTTCGCTGCAGTAATAATAGTCGTGGTAGTAGTAGTAGACAACCTCGCCTCCGTTATGTTTCTACCGATGCGACCAAGTCCAGGAGCCAGAGAGAATACGAGAACATCAGCAGTAGAATGATTTGCATGAAACTAGGCTTGATGAGACCGCTCGATTTGCCTCCGGCCTCATTACCTTCCGAAACTGTCGTAGGGATGATGAGCTTTAACTTATTCGTAATTTCTTCTTCGTATAGTATCTCTCGGTTACCATCCGTTGTTATAGTCATCTTTCATCTCATTGAGTTTTGTTATTATCATTATTGTAAGTAGCAATTAAGGCATGATCGTATGAAAAAGTTTAACCAAATTTATAAAACGTTAAATTTTATCATCGAATGAGTAATTTGAAATTGTGAAACCCTCTATTTAGATAATAGCATATTCGTAATTTTTAGTTTAAGAATTGTATTTTTTTGTATGAAGTCTCCTGTTTTTTTTTTTTTTTTTTTTTTTTTTCTATTAGCGTTTTTGGTAAATTTTAAGCTCCGGTGAATTAACATAAAAGTATAGATTGATTTGGATATAGTCGACTGTTCTACACATGATTACTTTTCAGCGAGTCGATTTCCAAGAGGTAGTTTACTATTAGTCTATATAACGGATAACAGTTCTTCTCTAGACTAGCATAGACCAATTTAGTGTCATTATGTAGGTGAGGTTTTTTTTTGGCTCGTTGCACTTGCTCTGATACGTTTTTACTCTTTGCTTTTTAAATCATTTTTTTCGATTATACTATCGGTGGCAGAACGGAAGCGACAACTTATTTTAAGATCGACAATTTAGACGACGTGATTACGGATAGCGGATCTATGGTTGAGCTTTAACCGCTCGTTTTACCGGTTTTAACATTAACCTCATTTTTCGTCACGGATGTTGAAATTAGGATTAGTATAAACCAGAAAATCAAGGATATATACATACATATGTCTGTAATTTAGTAGTAAATAAATATATGTGTACATAGAATTTAATATATAATAAAAAAAAAATAGTGAACGATGATGTATACTAATGTGAATTTAATTTCTGATGTTACAGGAACATCCCGGGCTTCGTGGCACCCCACTGGCGATGCTCGCTGCACAATGTAACAAATTGAGCAACAAGAGCCCTCCGCCTTTGGCGGATGCCGCAGTGGGGAAAGGTTTTCATCCATGGAAAAAGAGCCCGCAGAGCAGCGGGAGTTCACCGCAACACCCTGGAGGCGGCGGTTGTACCACAACAGGAGTCACCCAAAGGCCAACAGCGACTAGCAGCGCAGGGAGCACCGGCGGCGGAGGTGGCGGCGGCGGGTATGCGAGAGCACCAGTCACATCTTGTGCATCCACGGCACCCCAGTATGGTAGCGACTTGTACTTTCCGGGCACGGCGTCAGCACAACCAGCCAGTGACCCGCACCACCACCAGAGCAGTCTCCTCGGCAAAGTCGAGGGGGCAACGCTTGGTTCAGTATACGGAAGACATCCGTATGAATCATGGCCATTCAATACAATGCCTGGTGCAACTCATGGTGGTATAAAAGCCAGCGATGGCTGGTGGGACGTACACGGTGCCGCAACAGGAGGTTGGCTCGACGTAAGCGGTACCGTTGGCGTTCACGCTCAAATGGCAAATTATTCAGCAGACTACTCAACCAGTCTTGCTTTGGCTGGCAATCATTTACTGACATCTGCCACCACAGCCAGTCACAATTTACTACAAGATACGTACAAGTCAATGCTACCTGGTGGTCCACCTGGTTTTGGGCTGCACGCACATCACGCAGCGACAACCGGCGCCGGGGGCGCCGGCAGTCCTCAAGGTGGCGCTGGTGCAGTAACACAAGCACCTTCGCCACGCTCGCAAAGACGATACACCGGCAGAGCAACCTGTGACTGCCCGAATTGCCAGGAAGCTGAGAGACTCGGTCCCGCCGGTGTCCACCTAAGGAAGAAGAACATCCACAGCTGTCATATACCTGGTTGCGGCAAGGTCTACGGGAAGACATCACATCTGAAGGCCCACTTACGGTGGCACACTGGTGAGCGACCGTTTGTTTGCAACTGGCTTTTCTGTGGCAAGCGGTTCACACGTTCGGATGAGTTGCAGCGGCACCTTCGAACCCACACCGGAGAAAAGAGATTCGCCTGTCCGGTCTGCAACAAGCGGTTCATGCGCAGCGACCATCTCGCGAAGCACGTCAAGACCCACAGCAGCAGCAGCAGCAGCAGCGGCAGCAAGGGCAAGGGGGGAGCGGGGAGCTCCTCAGCCGAGTCCTGCTCAGACAGCGAGGACAACGGGAGCCAGCAGAGTCCCACTTCCAACAGCAGCACCACCTCGGTGGTGGTACCGGGAGTGGGCCAGGTAGTTCAATCACAGGGGGGTCCACAACAACAACCGCCGGGCTCTCAGCAGCAGCAACAGCAGCAGGGCCTGGCGGTGGTGGGACCCCAGGTGGGTCAGGACGCCAACGTCACCTCCCAGACCACCACCGGTCACCAACAACCAACAGCTCCCATGACCCCAATGCAGATGACACCTCCACCCTTGACCCCACACCATCCCCACCACCCGCATCTCCCGCCACTAATGCATCATCCTCATCATCACGCAACCTCTGTAACAGCGGCAGTGCATCATCATCCGCACGCGGGGATGAGCATGCACTGAGCCCGGTGGGGCCCGGAGCCGGTGGCTGCAATAACGGTACCACAACGGCCCTGGGCTCCCCATTATCCTACCCACTCAACCTAAACCTCATGCACCAGCAACATCACACTGTCAATGTCCTCACTCATCACCAAATCAATCAACACCACTTACAACAGCAACAACAGCAACAACAACAACAACAACAACAGCAACAACAAGCTCAACAACGCCACAATCACTACCAACAACAACAACAACGTCAAAATAACTCTTACACTCTTACACAGAATCCTGGCACTCCTCAGACCCCCTCCCCTGCATCTCCAGCACCTGTACATAATATCTAAGTATCCTACATACACTATTCTAATATAATAAAATAATAGTAATAATAATAATAATATAAATAATGCACTTTAATCACAAAATACTTATCGCCATTGCTGGCACGTCCCTATGCACACGTCTTTGTTTATTAATTAATTGTTCTAATTGTAAATATTATACATAGCGCGTGAAATAAAATAATATTATATTTATAGTGATATAATATTGTATAAAGACACACACGATATTTAGTAAACTTGAAAAGTTATAAATTTAAATATTACATATTATTATATATTTAAAATCTAAAGTAAATGCAAAAGTACATATATATAGTTGTACAATAATTGTCATTGTCGATATGATATACGTGTTCGGTCGATTCGACGCGAATGTATAATTAATTAAATACACATATATTTATATAAATCATAACACTATATAAATATATATGTATATAATATAAATATAAATATATAAATACATATAAAAGTATATAACGCGTCGAGGGTCGATCTTCGATGGGCTCTCGACCGGGTGGACGGTTTTTAAAATAATTTTTGTTAGACGAATTTTAATTTCGTACTAGACTCCCCGTTGTTGTCATATTTCAGATGAACGTGGAATTTGTACTCGGATGGAGCTTCATATCACGCCCACCCGTATATAAATCTAAAAAGTATCTTACAATTATTATTATTATTATTATCATAATTATTATTAATTAATTAATTAATTATTATTATTATTAGTTAACTATTATGGATTATTGATTATTATTATTATTAATTATTGATTAATGAATTAAATAATTATTATTGAAGTATTATAGATGATTATGAAAATTCATTTGAGAGAGACAAAAAAAAATAAATGATGCTTTTTGTGAGTACGAATCGAGCTTTTATCATTATTTCGATCACGTGTTTCCCACCATTATCATCGTACATCAATCCCTAAATTTTTCCGGAACTCGTGATGCATTGGTATTAATAAATTATCTTTTCTACTATCCAAGCTTTTACACACACATAAACTTACACATAAACTCATGTAACGAATTCGCGGGTGAACAATAAGCATAAAAAAAGCAAATAAATAAAGTAAGTGGAAGAGAAACGAAAAGAGGGAGAGCTTTTGCGGTGGTTAATATCACATGGGCCGTTAGCTTCTGAACTCTACGAGCCATGAAATGTCCCATCATAACACAAGCCCCCTTTCATTTCCCATGATGCAACTTGTCTTCCCCTTTCAATTTACCCTAAACTTTTTCTTTTTTTTTCTCCACTGGTACTGGGATCTCGGATCTGGGATATCATGACACGACCGTGAATCTAACATACGCTAACTGAGTGATGACTCTACTTTTTAACTCGTAAAAAAAATATAAAATTTACTAAAAGCTTGAAAATATGAAAAGCGTCTCAAGATTTATTTACAAAGTAAAAATAATTATAAACTTGAGTACTTAATTTTTAAAAAAATTTTTTGTACAATATAAAAAGAACGGTATTAAAGATGGATGCAATTTAACATCGCGCGGTGTTAATCGGTGTTAAACGGTGCAATTTGGCAGTGTTAAAATACGGGTGTTTAATCGGTGTAAAAAAAAATCCACGTATAGAAATTAGAAAAAAAAATGCATTACATATAAAAAAATATAAAAATTTAATGAATATCTGAAGAAAATTTAAATATTGCTATGGACACAGTAAAAGGATTCGTCAGAATCAACACATATCGTGTGTAAAACGAACGTTTCACATTTATATGTTATTTTAACATGTTGTAAGTGTTAAAAAATGTTACACACGTATACGCTAAAAGTAAAAATTTTTCAAGAATTCTTTAATGATGATCGGGATTATTTTTAACATATTTTGTGTGTTGATTTGACAGTAACATATAAAAAGTGTTACTTTCGAATAAAATGACATTTTTGTGTGTTAAAAAATCCATCGATTGCGACAGTTCAAACAAGATAAATACTGTGTGTTAAATTGACACACAAAAGTGTTGAAAATTTAACACTCACAGTTTTAACACGCTTTTTTACACTGACGATTAGTTTTTTACTGTGTATTTATTTAAATAATTATTTATGTTATACGTAATTTATTTAAAAATTACACAATTTTATGGCTACCATTTCAATCACCAATAATTCAATTAATTAATAAAATACTGTCTAACTATAGTGATCGAGTAAGTAACACCGGGAAATTTTTTTAACACTGATGAAAAATATTTACGCCGGAGGCAGTATCGAAATTTAACATCGAAACTTTTAACACTTACATCGCCTAGACATTCTCCGGTTTTTTTTACAATGTAATTTTACTTCGGCCTAAATCATTACTCTGATTAATTTCATTTATCTATCAGTTCAAATTGAAAAAAAAAAAAAACAAAAAAAAAAATTCGTCGATCGCTAAATAGTGTTCAGTCACGGTGACTTTATTCTATCACTCTTTTACTAATCATTCTCACTATTAAATTTCGATTATTATTATGATAATAATGATGATAATGATTATAGATAGATTCAGTGAGGCTTAAACTAAATAATATTTCTAACTCGGCATTATTAGTGGGGATGACTTGGCTCTCAGCACAACTCTATCTCATAATCTCCTCTTCTTTATTTTTCTGATCCGCTCAAAAGCTTCCCGACACGTTAATCCGATGCTCCAAAAATCCCACATGTAAATATATTTATAACTACATTGCATCTCGAGAACAGTTACATACCACTTCCGCAATAAATAATACTTTTCATAGCCATTAATTTAATTAGCAAATAAATAGTATATATAATAATAGTTATACAATAAATTTAACTCTAAGACTTATTTTTATTTTATCAATAATTTATTAATTACTTTATTATTTTTTTTAAGTTTTAAATTATTTAGGAACTTTTATTAATTTAGGATATTGGAAATGGTTGTAATGGACGCACTCTTCTGTCTTATCATGCATGGATTGTTTTCTTCAGGGATTCGGATCAATATGCCAGAGATTACAGAATAAGATCATTATGCAAAGCAGCAGTAGCAGTTTGGAGGTTTTAAGCGACTGAGGGGTCGTGCCGCAACTACTCGCGGGGGGTGCGGTTAATGTCGAGCAGCTCGCTAGGCAGGGTGCCCATTCGGTGATTTAACTCAGGAGGGGAACACGTTTGTTATTCAATTTGCAGCCCCATGCGCACTACATCGTACCAGCCACTGTTCGTCATATAAATATATATGTATAGATATATATAATGCACATCAGTCTACAACTAACTGCGAGCTGTGAGTCTGTGTCGTTTTCGCATCGCACTCCTGATATTATTACCCCTCACTGGTTTTAAATCATCTACCATCACTCTTATTCACCTTTCATTCTTTTCTTTTCTTTTATTTTTTTCTCTTCTTTTTTTTTCTCTTGTCAAAATAAAAAACTGAGCTTACTGTTTATTCTTTTTTTGTCTTTCAGCTCCTGTTAATTCTCACACTTTTAAATTTAATTCAACTAACTTCAAACTTATTGAATAAATTTTATAATAAAGTTAATTACAATTCAAAATTTATTTAAAAAATAAATTTTTAAATTCATTTTTAATAAATAAAATAGTATTTACAAAAAAAAAAGGATTTCTTGGTACGAGAAATATTTTGCAGTATGAATTTAAGACAAAAATTTTCTTAGAACAAGACAAAATTTTTCTCGTCCCAAGAAAATTTTTATTTTCAATTTAAAATTTAAAAATTTTATTCGGACGAGTAAAAATTTTTTGCGCCAAGAAATTTTTTTTTTTCTGTGTACTGATAAAAAATTTTCATTTAAAAATTGGATAGAATTAAATAAAATTTATTTAGATTTGTTGGTTTTAAAAAAAAATAAAAAGTAACAATCACAGCCACTAACTAGTTACCGCAGATAGACTTTTAAAAGTTAACGAGAGAGATATAAAAGATACGAATGAATGAGTAAAACTAAAAAGACGTGGGTGGCGTTTGAGTTGTGTTGTGTATCCTATCCTATTCAAGGCTGTGTAATATTATGAGGATTTGTGTGTATGAGGAGTGTGTGATGTCGGCGTGTGACAAAGCGCATACGTGTACCGCAGGATCGCCACACGATGATGAAAGACCCTTGGGTGTAGTTAACAAACCCTACAACACTCTTCTGGGGATATATATCTTTCATACCCCACATCTCACGATATACACTCCGAATACTTAGCTCTCATTTTACCAAAGTCGTACCGACACCGCATGCCTTTTTTATTAACTCGCCTCTTTTCTAACATTTCCCATCTCTTTCTCCATCTCACATCGAGATATCACACTCTCACTTTCAATACTCATCTAAACTCTGGCACAGGTCCTCTTTCTCGCACAAACCGACAGAAGAAACTAATTTTAATTTTATTTTTTAGTTATTTTTTTTTCGCTTACGTATTTTTCTTACGCCACCCGAGTGACCCAGATAATCTGCTTACCGGATACAAATGTCAGGAACAATTCTTATTTATTACCATTGTTTTGAAAACCATACCTACCATTAAAACAAAAAAATAATTTATAAAATGTAAAAGAAAAAAAAATCCTTTACAGTGAAGAGCACATTAAATTTTTTAACTAAATTAATTTACGTACAGGGTATTATTATGTCAACCCGTTTATTTTTTGTTGAATAGAATATGAAAAAAAATTTAACTGTAGCTAGATGTGGAATTTAACGAGTAGGTACAAACGATGTTGATGATACAGGATGTACGGTTATGAGGGTTAAACAACCCCTGTGTTTTAATTTTTCGTCATCAGTAACGGCTGTCTAAATATATTAGACAAGCTTTAACTTTTTGTTTCTAAATATCTTAAAGATGTTTACCGTAGAAAAAGGTAAAAATAATGTATTTTTACCCCATTAGAATTGAAAAATTTTTTTTAACTAAAAATTTGTTCATAGTTAATATTTTTTGATGCAGTTTATTGAATAACATATATATTTGATGACGATTCTAGCATGGAATAGCTTCGTAATTGACAAAAAAAAAAATTACTTTTGAATAACAGTCCAACAGAAAACTCAAAGTCAAAAAAATAAAATTTGAAGTATAGATAAATTTTAGAAGTATTCAAATTTTTAAAAAAGTTGTAATTGATAAAAAAAATTCATTTTTACGTACAGTAAAAAAAAAAATTAAAAAAAAAAATTGAGTAACAATAACTACGTTAACTTAGGAAATAACTAGCAGGAGTCCCGTGATTTTTCTCTGCATTACACGATAATTTGTTCATAACAGTAAAAATGACTACATTAATAATATCTTACTGTGTTAAGTAGCAATAAATAAAGAAAATGTTAATTTTACAGATCAAATAAATTCTTGTATATTAGTGAAATATTTATATAAACTTTAATGATTTTCTAAAATTAATATTATATTAAAATATTCTTATAATAATTTGTACTCAATTATTAATAACAATATTAATAATAGAATACATGTAATATTTTCAAGAAATAATTATATTTTAAGTCACTAATGAATTAAAATTTTTTATAATTTTTGCTAATTGTAAAATTTATTATTATTAGTTACAGCGAATCATATTTTATTTTTATTCAAATTACCTTATAATATTTAACGTCGACTAAAAATTTCTGCCAGGAGACAAAGACATGTTTAGATAATACTAAAAAAAAATCACATAATAAATCATATATAGATAGTATGATATCTATTATACATTTAATTTCTCTTAGTTAAGTCGACTTTTTATAACTCATAAATTTCTTGTAAAATTTAATATTAACGTCTTATTTACATATTTTTTTAAATCTGTCAGTAATTTTCTTCCTAAAATTATACGATATAAATTTTTTATAAACTAAATTTTGATCTTTTTAATTAAAACAAACAAAGAGGCTTAAATTTGAGATTTTATTCTCTAGACTACTCCTAAAAAACAATTTAGTCATGTCTTTCCATTTTCTTAAAATGAATCAGTGAAAAGTACTCCAACCAGTAAATATTTCCTGCACAAATAGTCCTAAATATATCATCAATTCTCTCAGCGATGTGCTTGGAACTGATTCGCAGTGAATATTCACTAATTTGCAGTACTTTCGATTGATTAATTTTAAGAGAGCAGTTTTGTATACGGAAAGAAATGTCAAGTAAATATGCCTTTGCAGCACAGTAATAATTCCATTACTCTATAGTTTGTGTACTGCCGCTCTTATACACAAACTATAGAGTAATGTAAATATTACTGTGCTGCATAGGCATATTTACTTGACATTTTTCTCCGTGTAGTATAAGTTTTATACCCTAGTCGAAAAATTTGATCTGTTTTAAATCAATAATTAAACATTTTATATTATTTCTACTCAATTTTACTTTTTATTCGTATTTGTATTTAATTAACATGTGAAATTTAATCAAGTTTTGTACGTACTATTCCTTATTTAGACTATTGTCAGACTTGTTTTCAATAATTTTTGGTCTGGTTTTGGTCACCCCTAGATCTAACTCAGACTTTTTTCTCATAATATATTGCCTTCCTTTATTTTTATCCAGACCAAAATCCGACTTTTACTGTTTATTGTTTTTATTACTCTGTTTATGGTCGTCTTTAGACCAAATACAAAATTTTTATAAAAATTTAAAGACAGTCCAATTAGTCTAAATACAATCTAAGACTAAAGCTACTTGCTACTTGCTATTAGTAGCAGTTTTCAAAATCTTGATAACGAAAAATAATCATGGAATTGGTCATGAAATTCTATGATTACTCCCTTCCATCCATAGCAATCTTAGCAATAGTAAATATTATATTTCATTGTTTTAAAATATTAATTTTTTTTCCACCTAAAAATCAGATCATTTTTTTCGACCCGGGTATAAAGAAAAAAAAATTGCCGTAAAAATTTATTAATAAATAAATAGCTAACTTTAGTTGACCCGATAGTATTTTCAACCCTATTATTTACAAAAATAAAAATTAATAGAATTTATATTTACAAGATAGCATCTGTCTGATAATTTGATATACTTATTAAAGGTATATCTTTATATATAAAATACATAAATGAAATGTATATGTTGTATACTCAATAATGTCCCACGTGCAGTAAATTAACTTTACAAATATAGTCAGTTAGTTTTCTCTCGTTAGTATATAATAAGAAAAATACCGAAAAGTTGTCGTCAACTGACACGCGTAAAGCAAATACAAACGTTGAGTCTGGCACACGCGTCCTGTTACCAAAGTGCCGCCCTCAAAAAGTTTGCTTAGGAGTTAGAGGATTCAGCTGAGTTTGTATAGGCCTACTTATGTTAACTAATATAACTAAACTATATATTTTACTTGGCATACACATTAGACTCGGATAGTATAGGATACTTGGGTGGACCACAAGCTTAAGTCCTGTATGGAGATGAGCAGAGGCGGCTTCATCACAGACGAAGATTAGTATAAGGAAGCCAACAGCCAGTGATCTGATGCCTGCCCGCACTTGAACCATTCTTACCACTCTCGACTCTTGACTCTCCACTCTGGATAAGTATACCTACCACACACAGCCATGGATATTCTGTATACTGATGCTGATCCACTTGGAAATGGAGTATAATTTAAAGCAAACGAGCAGATGAAGAACGAGGACTCGCGTAAATTATCATTCCGATTAGCAGAAGCTCAAGTGTCTAGTTTACAATCTCTTATGACATCTCAGTTATTTTTTTTTAATGATGCATCAATTTGATTTTGTAATGATCCTTTTACTGTAACTAAATAAAAACAATATGAATTATTTAACACGATTAATTACTGTTTCATTTTAATACATAATTTATTGTTGGTTTGATTAATTTCTTTAGTTAGTAATTATAGCTGATAAGATTGTGTTTAAGCTTATCTACAGTTGTATCATGTGGATAAAAAATGTCATTAGGTTAGAAAATAATTAATCGACGGAACATTATATGCTGAGGATAGCGAGCTGAAGAATTCTAACCAGGCTAATGGCCATCCAACACCGTAAATGACAACCCGGTGGTCTTAATTCTATAGACGTAGTCGAGTGACTGGTCAGTGGTGTAACACAAAGCTGATATCATTACTGCCACTAGAAACTAATTGATGATCGTTAAGGGTCATTAAAGTATCTGGTTGTTCACATACACGTCGCATGGGAGAGGGTCACATCCCTTGGTGACTAAATTATACTCATTCGCCCTCAGGACACATCGATCGATCTACAAGTTCAAATAACTTCTTTAGATACTCTATTATATATATTCTATACACATTCTGATTGCCTCGTTATTTATTATTAAAGCTCACTTATATTCATTTCGATACAAGTCAATTTTTTTTTTTTTTTTTTTATTCAAAAATTAATTTATTATTCTATTAATTAATTTTTTTTAATTAAATTTTAAAAATTTGTATATTGAGAATAAGAAATTTTGGGACAAGATTGAATGCTTCAAAATTTGGCGACAAAAAACTGTTTTCGAAAATTTTTTTATTATTATGCGAGTAATATTAATTTCGACGTGAAATGGAATTACTGAAGGCATAAGGAGGCTCTTAAAAAATTCAAGGAAATAAAAAAAATTTTTATTTTGACTGAAAAAAAGATTTTATTAAAAATATTGATATATTATAAATTCGTTAAATATAATTAATATGAAAATAAATATAGTAATTAAAATCAGAAATAAAAAGAGTTTTAGTATCACACACCCCGGAAAAAGTCGTTTTTATTTAAATTTTAAAATGATGACAGATTTATTCAAAAAGTAGAAACAATTAATGACTCATTGAGACATTTCGTCGTACCCGTTTTTCTTAAATTAATGCACTTCCGTGCAAAATAAAATTAGTTCAAAAAACGTTCAAAAAAAATGGCAGTAAATTTCCGAAATTGAGACAGTTCGGAATTTTTAGTTGAACTTTTTTGGAACTTTGAAAAAATTAGAAAGTCAACAATTTTTAACTGGTGAAGGCTTTTCCTATGCGTTCTTTTTTTTTAATTTTTTAAGCAAAAATATTTTGATTTGACAATTTTTTGGATTTGAAGAACATTAAATAACAAGGAATTATGAAAATATATAACTTTTACCAGAATTATTTAGATGAGGCAAAAAATATAAATGGTTTGAAAATATGTAAAAACATTTTTTGACTTTTGTTAAAATTTTTGGAGGACAGTTTTTTTTTTCACTTTCGTACTCGTTGAAAAAAGAGTAATTGAAATTAATTCTGATATTTTTGTAAACTCACAAAATTTTCAATTCAAATCATTTTTGATTAAAAAATTAAAAAATTAAAAAAAAATAGAAACCCGCAAAATAGGTCCACACTAATTGAAAATTTTTCACATTTGTGATTATTTTAAAGTTCTAAAAATGTTCAACTGAAAATTCAAAATTGTCCCAATTTTGACAAATCACTGTCAAGAACATTTTTGAAAAGAATTTTTTTACAAGGGTTTATATCGAAATTCAAATATAAGTAAAAATAAAAACACAGTATTTAATAAAAAAAATTTTTACTCCAATAAATATAAATAATGGTTACAATAATAATAATAATAAAACTTGCAAAAAAGTTATAAATTTAGACAAATATTTTAAAAGCACAAAAAAAGTATATATGGGTTTAAAAGACGTGTTAACGTCACTACATCATATTTCTGGTAAGTAAAAGTGTCCCGGCATATAACTGACGTCGATTTATCGTCGTACGTCAACCGTCATCAGCGAACAAGATCAAACGAACACTTGCAACTAAACCACACTAGTCCAAAACGAAGTTTTTGCTTAACTGTTATTTACTTTTTACTATAATTATTTTATTAACTCAACATTACTTGTCCCAAAAAAACCAGTGATGTAATTTTTACGAGTAAGACACAAATTATAACTAAATAAAAATATTAAATTTAAACATTTAGAAATTACATTCCTTTGATTTCGATCTTATAAATATGAATGATAAATATATATGTATGTTTGTATGCATATATATATTTTTACAATAATATACATACTAAAGTAATCTAATATTACTCACGATAAGAATAGAGGATAATTCATATTAAACACATATTTCAACTCATACACTGTAAAAAGAGCGGTGTTAAAAATGGACTCATTTTAACTCCGCCCGGTGTAAAAATGAAATTACACCGGTGTAGGAGGAGTAATTCACCGGTGTTAAAAATACCGGTGTTAAAGTGGGGTAACCGGTGTAAAAGCGGAGTAATATCGGTGTAAGAGCAGGGTAACCGGTGTAAAAGTGGGGTAAACTGCGTCTGCTTGGAGAATCAACTTTAAAGATTATAAAACACAAAAAATGTCAGTTTTTTATGAAAATTAACAAAAAATATCATTTATTAACAAGTATAGTGATCGAAAAAGTAAAAATATTCATAAAATAAAATATTTCAACACCCGTGAAGAATATCTACACCGGCGGCGGCGTTATTTTTACACCGCTTTCGGTGTTGAAATTTAACACCGCTGATTTTAACACCTACACCGCTTGGACTTACCCCGATGATTTTTTACAGTGTAATTCATATTTATATGATAATAACTACTATAGTTTATCGTATTTATAATTACTAAAAGTCACTTTATAATATCAAATGTATATTAAAATATGAAACATGACGTAGAAGGATTGATATCTCGTGTATTAATATAATGAAAAATTATAAAAAATTTTTTTTTTACTTATTACAATAATGATAACATAAATACATAATTCGTCATGCATACAAAGTCTTTGAATGTATATATATGTGTATGAAAAATTGTCGACAAGAATGACCAACAGAAATCAATTCAATAATTCTTGTATATCTAATTTAATAATCTTAGAATAAGAAAATAAAAGGCACATGAAGAGAAGGTGATATGATGAATGAAACTCGGGATAAATTTTGTTAATATGTATGTATGCATGTAAGCATGAAAGTTAAGTGTGTTAGAGAATGCAAAGAAAATAAATACAAGCTAAGGAGCCCACAACTTCCGCTGTACGACCGTAGACATCTTGGAGATCGTTATATGAATTCCCGAGTCGAAATTAAAACGGTAGTTTGAGCCTCCAAAGCCTCAGTTCTTTTGATGTTGAACTTGTCGCTGAATGTAATATGTTATTTAAGTCCTCGATGTCCTAAAAGTAGCGTATGGAGAAGTAAATCACCTTTTTAAAATGGTATTTTAACCCTCCATGGCCTACCATATATTTTAAAATGCTATTCAAGTCCTCAATACCCTAAACGAAGCGCGTGGAGGACTTAATCACCTTTTTAAAAAGATGTTTTAACCCTCCAAAGCCTACCATACTTTAAATCTGTAGCTTCTAATGAGCTCAATTCTTTAGCAAGATATTATTGTTATAATAATATCCGCGTTCTAAATACATAAAGATACTTCCAACTGATCGTGAGCGTCCGAGTAGCAGTGTGGCAGTGCTTGTGCTTCATATTCGTTAGGTCTTGGTTTCGAATCCCGGCAGCAGCAGATTATTTTTCAGCAGTTTTTTTCAATTTCTTCGGCAGCTTCCGTCATCCAATTCATCATTCGTATTTATTGATCACATAAAATAATTAATTTATCATTTACTAATAAGTCAATGGCTCTAATTATTCAATTCGGATTTCGAATGACAGTAATATTCTATTCGAACGCCTACTTGTATAACTTTAGCTGTTATTATTAATATTTTAAATTTTATTATTTTTTAAGAAATTATTTTTGGAATTTTTAAATTTCAAATTTGTTTCGATCATGATTGCCATTTCTAATTAGTGACCCCCTTTTCCCTTCTGTTTCTTTACCAATCGTACGCGATCCGATGAGAGTCTTTCTCGATCTATAAATTTAGGCTTTGGAGGCTTATTTTACCTTTTTAAAAAGATGATTTGAACCTAAACTTGGTAAAAGCGGACAAAGTTACCACGTTTAGGTTCAAATCACCTTTTTAATGCATGGATCTTCATATTCTAAAAAGATGATTTGAACCTCCTTACCCTCATGTAGGATTTGGAGGCTCAAATCACCTTTTTAATTTTGACTCGGGTTCGCCAAAACGAAATACTCGACACCCTTTACTGCATGCAATGCTTCTTTAACTTTATAAAAAATTGTTACCTATTTCCGAAAAACATTTATAATAAAAATAAATTCATTTACTTGCTGTTTTCAAATTATAAATATAAATCACCAAGTCTTTTTATTGTTAAGATTTAAGTTATTAATACATTAAATTACGTTGAGAAGTTTACGAATTATTTCCAGGGCAATAAATAACTACAGTATAGTTAAATCGATTTTGGAATTACAAAAGTTTTTTTTTGTGAGTTAGATGTCCAATGGTCTAATAGCTAATGTAGACTAGTACTTATCTATTTCAAACTTTTTTGTTCTAATAACTTCTTCAAAGTACTTTTAGTATATTATTGCCTTAACTTTTGTTTAGAAATTATCAAAGTTGAAAATAGAAAAAAGATTAAAAACAAATAGAAAAATTTTTTCGGTATTAATGAAAAGACAATTAGTATAGCTTTTAATATTACCTTTCTATGATTATTGTGCAGTTGCTTTCACAGATACACGCAGAGAATTTTATAGTATTTTTTACATAAAAAATTCATAGAAAAATTACTATGTCATATAGTAACATAAGGATAGTATGGATTTATTGTATAAATTACCGATAACGTAGAAATTTTTAAAAAACATCGAACAGAATTTACAAAGTGCATTGTAATTTTGAAAAAGAAACAGATTCAATTCTATCGAAGAAATTTAAATTTCTTAATCTGTTGCTTTCTCAAAATTACAATGCATCTTGTAAATTCTGTTCGATGTATTTTAAAAATTTTTACCTTATCAGTAATTTATATACTCTCTTAAAATGAATCCATACTGTCCTCATGTTACTATATGACATAATAATTTTTCTATAAATTTTTGAAGTAAAAAAATACCATGAAGTTCTTTGCATGTATGCCTAATGTGTTAAATATGCAATTACAGCGTTCTTTTAATGCATGTGTTAGGTACATTCTATAGGTATAAGCAAACATGAACATATATCAAATTGTAGGCGATAATTAGGTTGGCTATCTATTGACAGGGTGGCCACAAAGAAATGATTTCAAAATTCCTTGATATTTCCCGGTTTTCCAGTTAAGTTTATCACATTTTTCCCTGATTCAGAAAATTTCATTCGTATCATCAAGATATTCAAAGTTTTTAGTATGTTTTCATTGTCAATAATTAAATTTGATGATTAAGTCATGCGAGAAACCAAAAAAAGTCAATAAAATAAATTAATATGGCCTACTTTTTGGATTATTCTATGTTACAAATGTGTAAGTTAAAACGTTTAATAAGAAATTTTATGATTCAAAAAAATTCAAAATACACTGTTTACAAAAATTAAGGGATACTAAAAAAAACTTTAAGACGAGCAAAAATTTGGTGAATGTCTTTTTTGATAGTTTTCTTAGGATTAATTTAAAACCGCACTAAATAAAAAATTCAAAGACCAGATCAGAAAACTAGATACTTGAAGTTACAATTTGCCGTTTTTGTTTTTATCGTACGACCATTTTCCTTCTAGTTAGAACCTGTTGAAAATCCCTTGAAAATTTGAAAATTTTTTTCATATCCCGTAATTTTTGAAGCGTATCATTGAAAAATTTTTTAAATTTTGAACTGTCGCAATTTTATTCCCGGATACTTTTCGAAACTCTCTGACATTTCCATGATATTTCCCGGTCGCATTATATTCCCGATATTCCCGGTTTGTGGCCACCCTGATTGCGAAAAGAAGGTTATACCTACTTGGTCCCTTAATTTATATAAGTATACAGAATAAACTGATATTAAAAAATGAGATGTATTTATTGAGAGGAGACCCAAATAAAACTAACTCATTATATGGGTACCACCATGTCTTAGTAATTATTATCAAAAGTCATTTCCTATAACAGGCATTTAATTTTGAAATTCGTTGCCTAAAAATATAACATCATCTGATAGCTCGAGCACTTTTATAAAATTATGTAATAAAGATTATATGATATCTGAGAAAATTAAGTAATTGTGTTTATTATGCTAAATTTTGAATTTCCATCATCTAGAATGATTGAAACGTTTTTCAATGCAACAACATAAATTTCAATTTTCAAAAGACTTTCAAATTTAATAAGAAAAAAAAAAATTGAGGTCTAGATCTAGATTTTAGTACATTTACATAAATCTGAATAAATTAAAATTATTCATTATAAAGTTCAAAAATTCGACGGATTCGTCACGAAAAAAATACCTTCTCGAAATACTAAACTACTAATTAGTCTATTAATAATAACTATTGATTAATGATTAAAGTGAACTAGAAACTAAAATAAAGTTATAATTTCCTTTGTTTAACTTTACATGATCAATAAATAATTATAGAATAAATTACAAACTTAAAGAAAAAATTAAAACATAACAAAGTTAGCGTATTGATTATTTTTATAAATACGCAGTAAACGTTGACAAATTTATAACATTAACATAAATGCTAAGACCTTTATACCAGAGCTAAATAACTAATAAATATAGAAACCGATTTAAAACTAAAAACTTTTATTTAAAATAAATTTATAAAATATATATATAGATATATGTATAATTGTTGTCAATAGTTATTTGGGGAAAGTTAAATTACAGTTTTACAAACGAGTACATAAGTGTACTAAATTCAATTTAGTTATAATTTCATCGATGCTCATATGTATGTAAGCATGTAGATATATAAATATACTCATACAGATTTGAATAAAAGTTCATCTACCATCTTTACATTCCATATGTTAACAATATTGCCTTATTCTCATGATATATACAGCATTATAGTATACAGCATTAAACATTGTAGTAATATTGGTAGCAATGACAGTAGTGGTTGTAATAAAAAGACTTAAAGCTAACAAATGACAAACCAACAAGACAAAGTGCATTAATATAATATCGTATAAAATCAATATTAAGCTTCTGATGGAAATAATTCAAAGCCTACTGACATGAACTCATAATCATGCTTATTCTTCGACGACATAAATATATAAATATCATATATGACTACCGTATGTTTTAACTTGTCAAATTAATGTCACGACTTGTATAAACACTTAACAAATTTTTCTTTAGTCTTGATGCTCAATAAATAAAAGTTTTTAGTAAATTGAATTACTCAATTACAATTTCATCGCGTAAATAATTGAATATATTTTTTATCAATTAAATGACGTTAACTTATATTTTTTGTTACATGTAATTCAATTACTGTATGATAATATGATAAAATACTCATTTGTATTTGAATCAGCGGATATTGATCCGTCCATATATTATACATCGTATCTATATCTAACTCCATCTTCATCTGTCTATACATTGATACGTATGAATACATGTGTTATTCAATAATAATATTTCAATATTCATCATGATACACTATTATAATATATATACTCTCATGAGTCATGAGTTTGTAATAGCTGTTTATTTGGTTGAAATGTTAGAATGATTAACAATAAATCTATCTAGTAAATTTAATTGAATTTATAATTTTATGGGTTACATCATTTGTTTATTGTTTTTTTTTTAATGTAGGCACAGAACTCTATCAGCACTTTCAGATCCTATTCGACAATTCGACGCAGTCTGTCTTTTTTCAAATTAATTTGTAGTAATCAAAAATTTTTACTATTAAGGGGGACCACTAGTGTGACCGAATGGAAAAAAAATGATTTTTGGAAATTTTCTTAAAGAAAACTACTGCATGGAATGTTTTAATGTTTTGAAGATATATTTGTGGATATATAATGAATACAGTTTCGTAACAGTTCAACCAAAGACAAAATAACCGACGACAAAATAACCGAATGACAAAATAACCGAATGTCAAAATAACCGACGACAAAATAATCATTCATTATCGTTTATTCGACATTAGACCGACACATGAGCTTATTATTGTATGCGCTAATAAAGTACGGAAATTTCATACTGAACATTAAAATTTTTTGCAAATATTTCTTTAAACAGTTATGTTGTCGTCAATCTTCCAAGGCTCCAAAAAAAAGTCTCCCCATTGCTGCAATGACAGCGACTTTTACAGGACATGAAATGAAAAAAACCAAAAAGTTTATTAAATTCTAAGGTATTGCCCGTACCAAGACCTTGGATCAAAAAGAAAAATTTAAATTTTATAAAATGGAGGAGTTTTTTGAAAAAAGTATCAAATTTCGCGCGAAACTTTGATAATTTTTGGGCTGTGAAAATCACATGTTCTTTTTGATCGGAAAACTGGAGGTTTATGCTATGGATAAACATATATAAAAAAAACTGCAATAAGAATCAAATCGATCGGATGATTTGTCTTCGAGTTATAACTTTAGCAATTTTGAAAAATGTATTTTCGAAAACCGATAAGCAGCTGCTCTTCAGATGGTTGTAACTCAAAAAATTATTCTAGATATGTACTTAAAATTTTAGTATGTTATTTTTGAAGATATATATACTATCGAAATATGCAAAAAAAAAAAAAAAATATTTTTTCAAAATTTCACATTAGTGGTCCCTCTTAAATGTTTATTGTATTTATTGTAAGCCAAGCGCTTCAATAAATTAATTTTTACATTTCATTTTAAGACTAACTTTAAATATAGTAGAATCAGATTGAGAAACTTGGCCTGTCAGGTTAACAATGTGCGCTTCAAAAAAAAATATTATGATACTATTGGAAATCAAAATTTCAAATTGGGCATAATGGACCCACAAACCCCGATTTTCCATGTATTTTTTTGAAAGATGATGTTCCGAGGAACTAAAAGCTGTGATGAATTCTTTGAGATAATTTTAGAGTCATCAAGAATGGGCTTGAATATAAAATCAGTAAAAATAAAAAAAAATAATAGAATAATTATTAATTTAATTTAAAAAAAGGCCATTCGGCAGCCGAAATGGAAGTAGATTTTTCATTATTCATTTAATTATTTAAATCTGTAAGATAGACGGTGGTGTTTAAAGGTTCATCTAAAAGTTATAAGATCAATTATATTGATGCTTGTCAATTTTTAAAAAATACTTTATGCATACTTTAATGTTGAGATTTTAAAAGTGTTACACGGCAGTAATCAGAATTGGAACAGTTACATGAATTTATTGAAAAATGGAAGAACGAATGCAACAGCTGAATTTCAATAAATAAATAGGTAATTTTCGTTGAATATAAAAAATAGTACTGAAATATAAAGCTCATTAGATAAGCTACGTAAAAATATTAACAAAATTCAACTATTATGAATTACTTGATAGTTATTAAATGAGAAAGTAAAAAAAAATAGTTTTTTCGATTTTTCTGAAAATTTTGAGATTCATCAAAGTACTAGAAAAAATTATGAAAAGAGTAAGCAACATAGCCTAAATTAAAGCAAATCGAATGAACATAAAGATTAAATCACTAAAAATAGATTATCTTTTAAGGATCAAAAGTTATTTAACGATAAATCAAGAAAAGTTGAATTTTTTGAAAAATTAAAAAATCTTTAAACGACTATACACAGAAAAAAAAGTTATCTTGAGTCAAGAAAATATTTTTGAAGACCACCGTTTTCGGGAACCAAGTCAATAAGATTTTCTTGAGCTAAGTGAATTTATCTTGGTCAGATAAAATTACTACTTTATCTGAGAAAGTTTAGGTCTCCAAAAAAATTTTCTTGAATTAAGAATATTTACCTTCAACCAAGAATTTTTTTTTTTCTGTGTAACTTTTAAACTTTTTGGCCGATTGAGCTCATCTTCGAACTGAACCGAGCTCTTTAGCTAAAGAATATGTAAAAAAAATTTCATTAAGATCGGTACAGAATTGTGGACGCTATCGTGGGAGAACCGCGCGTTATATCGTATATATATATGTATATATATAAATACATATATAAACTTTTTCACTAATAGTATTTTTGGAACCTACTTGACTCAAATAGATAGAAAATGTTAAAATTTTTGAAAAGTTGCGTCATGAGGACAAATACAACAGTTAGATTTTTATAAAATCTACTAAAAATTTTTCACTAAAATATTTTCCTCTATTAACTCAATTATAATTATGTAATAACAAATATATTCAAACTGAGTCGTAAAAAAATTTTTTCCAAAAATTTATTGGCAAAAAAGTAAAAGATAAAAGCAAAGATTACAATGACTAAAAAAAATCAAAACAATTTAATATAACTGTCGTTCAAGGGTTGGGAGTAAACCGTTTTCGCACTAAATGTCACACTGAATTTTATTCATGACCTGACGAAATATCCCCTGACATATTCACCGAGTTGTAAAATCGCACGTGGTCAATACGCGCACACAAAACATAAACATCTATACGCGCGTAAACAGAGAAAAATAAAACAAGCAGGTGGCGTTAAACAATACAACAAATGCTTCTTTTTAATTACTAAACAATACACGTTTTAATACACAGCCACACCTCCTTAAAATTCTTCATAACTCAAAACATTTCCTCATAATAAAATCATACTTTTAAATCAAAATTAATACTTGAATAAAAATGTTAATTTATATACTCTACTCATATTAAAATATATTCATATCTTATCACATATCACTTTCACAAAACAAACAAGTTATTAGTATTTTATAATATGACTGCCATGAAAATGACCGCGAAATCTAGATAAATAATATTTAAAAAAAAAAATTACTTTTATCTCAACAGAGAATAAAAAAAAGTTTATCCTTTTTTTTTTTTTTTTTGCTAACGCACAAACAGGATGCCTGACACGCTCTGATGGCTTTTGTTCCTCTCGGCGTGTGTTTTCTCGCGAATCACAACACATTTCTCAGCCGAGTGATCACATTGATTCTTAATTAACATCAAAATTAAAAAACAATCGCCTTAATAATTGTTTCCCCAATAAAACAATAAACTACAAATTTACCGTTTATTTTTTTTATATAGCCTTTTGCATCGTATACGTAAAAATATATATATATATATATATATATATAAAGCGTGACAGGAGGGCGTGGTAGGTATTGCAGAAATTCGTCGTCTTTTGGACTCTCTCTCTATATATGCCATATATACAACTCTCTTTCATATATATTCACGTAAAATGCCAGATGTCTCGCATGTGTTTGATGCCGGCGGACATATAGTTTACTCTTTTCTGTTTTCTGATTTCGTTTTCTTTCTTTATTTTGTTTATATATATATATATATATATATATATATATATATATATATCTTTTCAAAATTACCGTTAGCGTTTCATATTGTCTTGCAAACATCACACAATGCATTGATCTTTTATTGATGTCCTTATATATATAAATATATATAAGCATTAAAAATTTATCGATATTGATAAATTAAATTTATTTTATATATATTTAAATATCATAATAATAAGTGCGTGTTCATTATGCTTGTATATATAAGTATATATATTATATTGTAAGATCAAAATCAGTGTTTGGTGGGCGTGTGTGATATTTGACGTTTGGTTTTTTTATCCATAATGCAGTATGTAAGCATATATTTAGTAGGCATCGAAGGAGGTCCTAGAAGTTTGACGCGGTGGCGTGGCAGGGTTGACAGTGCCGGCAATACATAAAGACCATAGATATTCAATAACGAGGATCATTAGTCTGTATATGGGCTTCGACCTAAAGCGGGTGTGTCGTTAAATGATATCTGACACTAGACACGTGCTTAAATATATTAACGATAGATTTACGTATAGCCATGCATTTTAGGTATTTATTTCAGATGGTATTGCGTTTAAAAATGATAATAAATTTTTTGATACTGGCATGTAAATGACAGTTTTATATTTTTATATAATTATGTAAGTGAATTATTATATTGAATATTCTTATTTTAGTAAATTAATTTTTCGTAAAAAAAAAAATGAAAAAAAGTTCATTTCTCTTTTTTTTTTTATAATTGTTCATTTTACCCGAAAATTAAAAACAAAGTTCGTGCACAGAACAAAAAGTTATCTTGAATCAAGAAAATTTTTTGGAGGACAATCGTTTTCGGGAACGAAGTCGAGATTTTCTTGACCCAAGAGAATTTGTCTAAGTCAGAGAAGATTTCTACACTGAAAGAAAATTATGGGAATTTTTGCTATGCATTATAGGAATAGTTCCCATAATGGTATAGGAATTGAAACCATACTATTATAGGGATGGTTCCCATAATATATGGCAATAGTTCCCATAATATTATAGGAATAGTTGCCATAACGGTATGGGAATAGTTCCTATACCAATATGGGAACCATTCCCATACGATTATGGGACTATTCCCATACTATTGTAGGAACGATTATGGCATATACCATTATGGCAACTATTCTTATAATATTATGGGAACTATTCCCATAATGAAATGGGAACTACTCCCATAATGAAATGGGAACTACTCCCATAATGAAATGGGAACCATTCCTACAATCTACAATATCATAAAATTTTTTTTTTTTTGCAAAATAGTGTAGAAATTTTTTCAAAATTTGAGATTTGATCGAAATTTAAATTTTTAATTCAAAAATTTGAATTTTCTTGAATGTTCTTGAATAATATTTCTGTATATTGTAGAAGTGATTTCCACACTTTTCTTTAAATTAATATTTTCATGATAGTATGGGAACCATTCCCATAATGGTATAGGAACTATTCCAATAGCATTATGGGAACCATTCTTATAATATTATGGGAATAGTTTCCATACTACTATAGAAACCATTTCTATAATGTTATGGGAATGGTTCCAATAATTTATGAGAATGATTCCTATAACATATAGGGTTCATTCTTATATATCTTGGGAATGATTCCCATAATATTATAAGCAGTATTTCTATAAATTATAAGAACCATTTGTATATTGTTATGGATGTCATTCCCATAATTATAGGAACTGTCTCTATAATTATGGGATACATTCCTATAATTATAGGAACCATTCCCATAATTTAGGGTCGTAGTTCCTATAATAGTATAGGAAAAAATTTAACAGGATTATGGGAACTGTTTCTATAAATTTCTTTCCGTGTACTTTATCCAAGAAAATTGAGGTTTTCAACAAAATTTTCTTGAATCAAGAATATTTATCTTCAGTCGAAAATTTTTTTTCTGTGTGGAAATTCATAACTTGTTTAACTTTTTTAAATTAAAATTGAAAAGTAAAATATTTATAAGTAATTTTATCGTATTCTGGATCAAAAAAGTAATATTTCTCTGTCAAACTCTGATTTTGACTGGCCCTTCCTATAAAAATTTACGTGTTAGCTCATTCCAAAACTATCACATTATGTCGCGAAAATGAATTGTCCACGATGTTCGTTAATAAAAATTATATCTGGCTAACAATTAATAATAAAATTATTCATAATCATAAAAATTGAATAACTGTCAGCCATCCCTATTTTGTTTTAATTATAAATGAATATTCAGAATTTTCATTATATTTTATTAAAATTTTTGTGTTAAATCAATTTCACGTAAATTAATTGCCAACACAAGCCAATAAATAGCGAGAACTGTTTCAGACATAAAATATTTAATTACGCGATAATAAAATGAGTATTTGTATTTTCGATGCCAAAGACAAAGAAAACTAGACAAAGCTGATATATTATTTTAAATTAAAATTAGCATAATGGCATTGGTGACTAAATAAGTAAAGAATTGAATGGATTATATCTTATATATACTGTTGGGGTTTCTAATAGTGCGAGAATGCTTAAGAGAAGCTTTTGAATGAGGGTTAAACTTCTTAGAACAGAGCGTTTAATCACTTTGGCAATTAGTATGATTCACGGCTGACGTCTATATCTTTATATTCTTTTACGGCAGTAGTTATATACCCGATGGTGGGTGAGCAGTATAAAAGATAAATGAGAAGTTCATTTCTTTATTCAATTTGACTCGCTTTTCGATGCCTGTAAATTAGCAATTCATTCAACGATCCTCGACGCACGAGTTATTAACTTCAAACGGCTTTATTAACTTGCTCATTGTATAGACTCTAAACTATATATACTATAGACATTCCGTCTGTTATACTTTTTTCATTACTATCATATATTTACTTATTTTAAGTATATACATGATATTTTTAAGTCCAAGTAATTATAATTGTCCAATTAGTAAAACTTTTTTTTTACAAATTAATTACACAAATTATGAGTGTTTCATAATTTTCTTTGACATCTGTCATAACATAACACTTTGGAAAAGGGATGCTAAGAATATAAATATCGTCGTTAGTCATATGTTTAATGTATACTAAAATACATGTTACATTTTTTTTTTAAGTCATTCAAAATTATATAGTTACAGCTTTCAAATTTATTAATGCTGATCATACACTACAAAATATTTTTAAAAATATATTTCATTTAACTAAAAATAATTTTCTATTAGTGCCCGGGTCAAAACTAAAACTTGATTTAGACTTGGTTTACCAAATCAAAATTTAGAGCCGTTTTTCACAAGTCAAACTCGACTTTTTTTAACGGAGATATGAAATTCATTGACTTTTTACGTTAATATTCTACATAAATTATTAGGAAAAAAAGTCAAAACTAAGGATAAACGCAAAAAACACATTTTACACTAAAAAATACTGCTTGCTTTTAACTTGGTTGACCAAGTCCGAATCAACAAAATAACTTTATTTTGGTGAAATTTGAAAAAAATTGAAAATAAATCAAGTCTATACTCTCTAAAAATGAATTAGTAAAATTCACTGCGAATCAGCGGATAGTCACTATTTTTACAGCTATAAGTATACCATTGATTTAACCAGTAGTCGACTTATAGTTGGTTCCCAGTGAATATTCTCTTATTCACTGATTCATTTTTAGAGAGTTACAAGACAAATTCAAGTCAAGTTAAAATTTTTTCTAACTTCCCGCTAAGAAAATTGCAAATTTTCAAAAATTCGGAAAGTTATTGGTTTCAGTCCGATTTTTGAAAATCGAAACTCCAACAGATGTCGACGTTTTGAGGTCCTAGGAAGCTATTCTGACTATTTTCACGATGATGTCCGAGCGTATGTATGTATGTATATACGTACGTACGTATGTAAATATTCTGTAACTTTTGAACGGATGAACCGATTTTGAACTTTAAGGTGTCATTCGACGCGGCTTTTTATTTACTATAAACACTGAAAATTTGAGCTTAATCGGTCGGGTACGTTCGGAGATATTTCAAAAATAAAATTTTTTCAAAAATGTTCTTTTTGAATAACTTTTAATTCGCTGAATGGATTGATCCCAAAATCTAATCAGCTCTTAAACCTTGTAAGCCGCGTCGAATGCCGCCTCAAAAATTAAAATCGGTTTATTTGTTCGAGAGAAACCGTTAACGAAAGAATTAAAAAAAAAATTTTTTTTTAGTATTTTGAAAATTTCTCAAAAACGACTCGATGAATCAATTTGAAAATTCGATCAGTTATAGAACTCAATGAAACGCGTTGATTGCCACCTTAAACGTCTCAATCGGTTTATTCGTTCGAGAGATATCGTTGTAGAAAAAATGGTAAGAAACGTTATTTTTCGAAAATAAACGCATTCAAAATATTTTCGAGCTCGAAGAGCTCGAAAATGTATCCATGACAGTTTTTCGAGCTCAAGGAACTCAGAATGGGCGGGAAGTTTTGGGGCTGGTCCACAGGGTCAACCGACAGACCGATTTTTTAATACATAAAAAACATCTTTTAAGATATGAAACCACATTCGGTTTTGACTTGCTTTTGCCTAAGTTGTCTTACTCAGTACCGATTTACGCTAACTAAGTCAAATTATACAAAGTCACGTTGCCTTGGATTTGACTTAGTCGACTTAAATTTTTAATTATAGCAGTCAAAATCAAGTTAACTAAGTCAAAATCAAGTTAAATACTCTCTAAACATGAATAAGTGAAATAGGCAAATATTCACTAATTCTAAGTGCCAATCAAACCACTTTTTAAAATAAGTGGATCCGTTTTTTACTTGAAATTAGTGAATTTTCATCTATTTCACTTATTCATGTTTACAGAGTATAAGTCAAAATCAAGTTTTTTTTGACCCGGGTGATATTTGAAAAAATTAAACCGTTTGAATAATTTATGTGCTCACATTGACAATATACATGCAGATAATATATGATATTACAAAATAGACATGAAAGATAGGATAAAAAGCTTTTTTTTTATCTTTGCTCTCGCTTATTTAGCACGGACGTTATATAATGTGTTCGGTTGTATGTAATCCATTGTCATCGGTAAACACGGTTCAAGAGTGATTTAGCATTTGGGGCGAATCTGTGGCGGTCATGCACGCCCACTTTTTGGTATTAAATAAACTCGAATTGCTCTTCGATGGCTATTGCCTCTGTTGAAAATTTTTTATGCTTTTTACTGTATCCATACATTTATATTTACATACATAGTGTGAACATATATATATTCTGTACATTATTGCAATATAAGCATACAACAAAACGATATTATAATACATTCTACAAAAGTATAACAGACAAAAAGAGAGAATGATTTTCCCATGATCAGCAAATGTGACATTTTGCAGGAAAAGTTATGGGCGTGTAACATAAAATCTATATATATGTACAGCGGTTTATATTCATCACATATATTCTTCAGTATCATATTTTTAGCCAGTAACTCGGTATGGATATAAATCATTACAAAAGAGCTCGTGCTTGTATACAAAAAAAGAATTTCTGTTTTGATACATAATAAATCCTTTTGGGATTTGCCTGATGCCTGAAGTCTGATGTCTGATGTCTTTTATATACCGCCAGACATATTTATGTTATGTTATGTTATAGATTCTAATCCATTATTTACAATAGCTACAACTTGGCTATGTGAGAAATCTGTTGGATGTCCGAGTGACATATTGACATGTATGTCAACAATGTAAGCCAATGTAGTGCATAAATATTTTAAAATAACGATTATGTGGTTATTTTTATTATGAACTATATTTATTTAAATTAACTGTTTTTAAATGTTTGCTGAAAATAAATTTAAGGTTTGTTGAATAATAGGCAGCAGGTTGGGGATTACCGTATTATGACTATACGCTCCGTAATAACCACTATGTAAACTACTCAATTTCGAGTCGAGCTAATATAATACAAGCTTCACACTCCAAGAGCCTCGTAAAGAAAACAATGATCGATATGTTTACTTGCCGTTGCTTGTATTTCAAATAAAAATATTATTCTTTGCTATTCAAATTTATTTCAACTTTATATTTTTTAACACTTTAATTTTCGTTTAGTTTCTATTTATTTTTAAAATATTTTGTTTTAGAAGAATACAATTAAGGGCATAATTTATTTCAGTAAAACTCGGGTGATTGTTTACCGTAAAAAAAAAATTAATAACCACACTCAAATTTTTTTTGAAAATTATGTAAAATTTTGTAATTTTTATTGTTACACTCATAAGTAGGAGAAGGGAGGGGGGGGGCTAAAATTTTGAGTGCCTCGAATGATTTGGGGGCGAAATGAGTCCTCAAAACTTTAGGGGTCCATTCCCCCCCCCCGTCCCCTATATTCATTAACACTATTTTTTACGATTCTTTTCATTGTTAACCCTTCGTCACATACGCTATGAGCGTGGCACCGCACTTTTTACATTTTCATAGTTTTTTATGGTTTTTACCAAAAAAAACATTCAAAAAAATTTTAATGCTCTTTTTGGACCTTCTAGAAGGAATGAATATTAATAATAATTATACAGTTGTCTTAGAAGTTTAATAATTATATATTTTTGAGGAGCATCTCGTGAATGCGGCGCCGCGTCGTCCGGCGCGTGCAAACGCCAGATCGCAATTCAAATCGCGCTGTTGCCAAGTCGTGTTCCCGCTCTTAATATACAAGCTGTAAACAAAGTAACCTATCCCATAATTGTTAGTCACTGGTTATTATTAATAAAGATTGGTATTAAAAAGTATTTATTTAAATTTTTAAATCATAATAATATTTTTTTAATTATATAATTATAGAAGTTAAATAAATAATATTTTTCAATTTGTAACATTAATAAAATATGTAATTCTCTGTATGATTCTAAAATTAACCGGTACTTTCAACAATTTTTGGATTTTTTTTTCAACATAAAGAATTTGCACCCGCTGAAACTAAAAAATTCATATGTAAATTTTGTCTAAAGTCCTCTTTTTGTAATTAATTATGTGAAAAAAATTAAAAAATTGTTAAGTATCGGCTAATCTTGAGATTATTTACCCGTCATTACTATTCTCATAAAAATTATTAATATTGATAGATCATTTTTTGTCAAGATTACTTCAGAAATATAGTTAAATTATTACTAAATATAACAAAAAAATAATAATAATTTAAAAAAAAATTACTAATTAGCTAAATATTTAATTCAACGTAAAACTAAATAAAAAATATAGTTATTTTCCAATAATAAAAGCATGGAATATTTATTGGGTACTTGGCAACACCGCATGAAATTTAACACGGCGGCGCGGCGCTCATCGTGCGTGTTACGAAGTCGGTCAAAAACACGCGTGTGACGAAGGGTTAATATGATTTCTCATAAAAAAAAAATGTAAATTTTAAGATTTATAAATTTTCAAATTTTTCATGTCCAAAAATTCTGGTAACTACACAGAAAAAAGGAATTTCTTGTTGAAAAAAATTTTTACTCGTCCCAAAAAACTTTTTGATTTATTAATCGAAAAAAAAAAATTTTCTTGGGACAAGGAAAAAATTTCTTAGGGCAAAAAAAAATTGTTTGAGGCCAAAAAAAAAATTCTTCTGTTAAGAAATTTTTCGTAATCCTAAGAAATTTTTGTCTTCGATTCATACAGCAAAATATTTCTTGCACCAAGAAATACTTTTTTTTTCTGTTTATGAAAGCAAAATCCGTAGAAATGAAAACCAAATTCTAGGCAGGTGCCAAATGTTTTTGCTTGTGACTATAGATTTTCTAACATAAAATATGACAGCAACTGGAGCATAAAATGTATAAAAATTTGTCAACAAAAGTGATCATTATCATCTATTATTATTAGTATTTACCAAAAGACTTGTGTCAAGTTGACACTGATGTTTGCTCTCTAAACTCAAAATCGATAAATCTTGAGTATCGTTTACTCAGCAAAGCATTCACGACACTCATTGAATTGTTTGCATTTCCACATAAATAACAACAACGACAATACGAGTGGCTTGCAACAATAACGCAGACGTCGTACGCAAGTCAATAGCATTGTTTTGGTCTTTTCTTAATTCTATTTCTTGCGTCTTTTATATACATGCAAACATACAATAATAATAATAATAGATTCCACAAGAGGACCCTCCAGGTTGACACGTTGAGAACAGCTTGAGGTACACCACATTCTGACCTGCATAAGTGCTATTCATAAATGAAAATGAAAAGTCTTAAAAAATTGCTCTAGAAAATTTATAAAGCCTCCAAACAATTTATTACTTAAATACATCCATCGTACAATAAGAAGACCGTCTTACTGATACTTTGTGTCTTTTTTAAAACTTTTCCTTGGTACAACTTGGCCACAATTTATCAATTTTCCCATGTACATAAATTACATCACTGTGCGGCAAAAATTCCCAAGGGTAAGTGCTCACATAAACTGACATTTGTGAGTAGTTTTTGCGTAACTGAAAAAAAAAGTTAAAAACTGCAAGGTGAAATTTATTGGCACGCGGTTAAGCGACTCGGAACCTCGGAAGTGACGTTTGAAATCGATGATTATAATTAGCAACCGATACCGGAACAGGAACGACAGAATTACGGTAATCAGTAGCACGCAGTCCGCGATGGTATGATTCACGTGTCTGAAGAAAAATAATGATAGTAAAAAAAAATATGTATTTATATATATGTATATGAGTATGTATATCTGTACACATATGTATGTGGAATAAATAAAGTAATATAAAGAAAAATATATAATAAAATAAGGGAGAAGAGAGAAACAATGGCAAGGATCGGAGAACCACGAGGAAAGAGGAGGTACTCTTCACGCATGCGCGTGTTCAACTCTTTTCGTGCGCGGCTGTTATTATGGCGGACACAAAGGTTCCCCATATGGCGACCCGTTCTTATAATATATGTTATTAGACATTACTCTATGATAATTAAACGTCTATACGTTATTGTTACGTACGTACTTACGTTACATTACTAGAAATGACACGTTTCGCTACAGTGCTTCGGATGTCGTGGAGAAGAATATTGTAACCGCTTGTATCGGCAACGATTCACTCCCAAGCTCATCGCTCTTTACTCGTACCCGTTTTTATTATTTATTATAAACAATAAATATTTTTACCTGGGTCTAAAAAATAACTTGATTTTGACTTTTTTGACTTGTTAGACTAGCTTTTGAATTAGCTAACTTGATTTTGAGTACACTTACTTTTTTTAACTTCAATATGACTTTTTTAACATAAAAATTTAAGTCAACAAATCAAATTCAAGTCAAGTCAGACTTGGATTTGACTTATTTGATTTAAGAGGATTTGCTATCTATTCTCTTTCTCACATACACATGTATTAACAAATGAAATGGTCTTTGTTGCACTTACATTAGCAAATGAAAATTTCAAATAAGCCGTTCTCAGATATAAACTGAAATTTCTAAACGAGAAGCATTTCATTCGATAAATAACAACTTTACTCTCTAAACATGAATAAGTGAAATAAAAATGAATAAGTGAATATCCACTAACTCTGAGTGCAAACCGAACCACTTATTTTGAAAAGTGATTCGGTTTGCACTTAAAATTAGTGAATTTTCATCAATTTCACTTATTCATGTTTACAGAGTATGCATCGAATGAAATATTTTATTTAATGCACTGATAGAAGGATTTCTTATAGCATTTAAAAAAATTTCTTAGTATTTAAGAAATAATTTCTTAAATACTGAGAAATCTTTTTAAATGCTAATAAATCCTTCTATCAGCGTAATTTGGGTCTTTATTTATGAAAACGGCACTGAGAGAACAATTTATTTGAGCCAAAATAGATTTATTTCAGACAAATAAATCCCATTTTTGAATAGACACAATTAGTATTTATTTGAGACAAAGATATGGTCCATTTAAATGAAATGATGATTTGTTTATAGTCAACAAATCTGTATTTGAATGATGGCACTGTACCGCCATTTATTAACTATACAAACAAATATATTTTCTAAAAACGAATTAGTGAACATCACGTGACAATCAATATTTGGAAGTGAATAGTCACTTATTCCCAGTGAAAAGTATACACTGAGAAAATTAAATGATTGTGTTTATTATCCTAAATTTTTAGCCCCAATCATCTAGGATGATAAGAACGCTTTTAAATGCAAAGATAGTTAGAGTTATAATTTTTGTTAATAGGATTAACGATCATTGGATGATAACAGTTACCATCAGAATGATTACAGTTACCATCAGGATGATTACAGTTACTATCAGGGATGGTAATTATTATTATGAAAAAATTGATCGAAAATTCAATAAATTTCAAGTAGGGGAAGGGAGGGCAAAATGGGCCCCCTGAAATTTTGGATGCCTCGAAATATTTGGAGGCAAAATGGGCCGCCCAAAATTTTTAACGTGAAAAGTGTTTGAGGCGGAGGGGTGGGGCAAAATGGGGCACTGAGGCAAAATGGGCCACTCAAAAAAAAAGGTAACGAAAAAATTAACTAGGCGGAAAATAAAAAAAAAATAATTTTTTCGTTACAATTTTGTTTTTCGAGAGGTTCATTTTGCCCCACATATCACATATTGACCTGAAATATAATAGAAACATTATAGAGGTCAGAACTTGACGGAAAACGAAATAAAAATTTATTTTCGAGTGATCCATTTTACCCCACATATCACATATTGGCCTAAAAATGTGATAAAAATAATATAGAGGTCATAACTTGACGGAAAATGAAAATAAAACTTTTTACTTAATTTTTGAAAGGGCCCTTCGTGCCCCAGGCTCCCATATTAACATCTAGTATTTTTTTACCCTTGTAAAATGATGGTTTCATTATAATCGAATTAATTGTTATTCTAATTATCTTTGATGGTAACTATAATAATTTCTGATGGTACCAGTTACTATCAGAAATTATAAATATAACTATTTAGGATAATAATCCTAATTAACTCGAGTTAACATCCATGATCGTAATAATTATCATCCAGATGGTAACCATTACAATCTAGATGATTTACACAATCATCTAGATGATATTCATTACTATCAGATTGATAGTAAAAATTTTACCATTATTAGATGATAACTCCAATCATTTAATTTTCTCAGTGTACCACTATTTGAATTAGTGACATCCCATACAAAGTTGCCGTTAATGGAAAAAATGCCGTAGGTTGGCCGATGTCCGACTGCAGTCGCTCGGCCAAGCATTGGCAATTAGTAATGGCCCAAACTTGGTTAATTACCAGCAACCGATTAATTTTTCATCAAGATAGCGTAATCAATTTGAAGTGATATTTATTTAAATTTTTGGATGTATATGTTATGGTATTACTGGTTTCATATCGGAATATGACCCCGTACCGGAAACGACAGTCGTACGACGCTGCCGATGGCTGTCCAATGAATGGTTCCTTATGACTGGCCAATAAATGGTTACCTATGACTGGCCGATTATCGGTTTGCAACGTTGGGCCACTATTTGGTGAATCAGTGGCCATGAATGATTCTTGTCAAATGAAAAAATCTACTCATCAATTACTAATTATTCAAATAACTTATTATTACAGTTTTCTTTAATTAATAATTCGTTATTTTTGAATTAAACTAAGTCTTAATTAATAAATATTTTAATTTTCCGATTAAAATTATTTACAACTAACAATTAAAATATTTTTTAATTCGTTATTATTTGCAATCAACAATCGCAAATTTTATAACTTAACTTATAAAAATTAGTTTATTTAAAAAATAAGACATATATTTTAAAGTAAATATTATTTTTAATAATAGTGGTAGAGCAAAATAATTCCAGTGGGTTCTTAAGAACTAATTAACTAAATTTAATAAGTTTTATTTTAAAAAATCATGTAATTATAATAAAAATAGTACGAAATTATTTTTTTTTTAAATAATCGATAATATTAATTAAATTGCTCGTTACATTTCATAAAACTGAGTGGTTGCAGCAAAATGAATAAGTAGATCATTTAAAAGTATCTACTCAACATCAGCAGGTTCGTCCGGTAGCCATCGTTCAGACCCAGTAATCAGAAGGACGGCAGTTCGCGCCCAGAGCCCAGCAGAATTTTCACCGAGTTTTTTCACATCATTTACCCCACTTAAATAGTTTAAACGTTAATGATTACGAATTCTATCAGGAAATTAAGAAAATAAAAATTTTTTTAATTTAATTTATTTGTTTGCTTGGCTGATTGCTGACTGCCATTGATCGGCCGATAGTCGAGCGCCATTAATGGCCCGAGGTTATCATTCTGACTATAAGCCGCTTATCGGCCAATAAAAATTGCCATTGCTGAGCCATTAATCGACATTCGTGGCCCAGTAATGGCCCGATGTAGGGCCGATTTCCAAACTTTGTATGGGATACTCTTCACTAGTAAACAGTGAATAGTCACTACTTTCACTATTTCAAATTTAAAAGAGTATATTTGAATGAAATAAATGATCTAGTTCAGTCCAATAAATCTATTTATTTGGCTCAAATAAATTGTTCTCTCAGTGGGTTCATTTGAAAATCACCTATTTCATTCTCTTGAAAATTTCAGTTATCTAAGTCAAATTAAAGTCACGTTGGCTTGGATTTGACTTGAATGACTTAAATTTAAGTCAACTAAGTCAAATTTAAGACAACGTGACTTTAATTTGACTTAATTAGCGTAAATCGGTACTAACTGAGACAACAAAGTCAAAAACAAGTCAAAACCAAATGTGTTTTCAAATTTTAAAATGCGTTTTTTATTTATTGAAAAAAAAGAGCTTAAACTTGACTTGGTTTTATCTTGCTAGACTTTTGCTTTATTTTCATTTTTTAAAATTACGCCAAAGTGAAATTACTTTTTTTACCCGGGTACATATGATCATAAAAATTTTAAGCATTGATTTTTGTAATCAAATCATATTAAATAACATTATTTTGATAGAAAATTTTAGCTGACTTACGGCCACCTGCAAACTTCAAGTTGATTCAAACTTTTTAGTTTTTAAACAAAGAGGTTACGTTGTAAATATAATAAATATATATAATAGCAACATTGAACTATCATATGGGGTTGGAGTATACAAAGGGTATATGTGCTAAAAAATGATTTCCGACGATTTGAACCCATTTCCTCAAACTAAACATGTACTTATCTCGCAAAAAAAGTTTAAAATTTTCTTTACCCCTTCTTTTATTTTACTTTTTCAGGGCTGTAAGTATAGATTTCTAACCCCCATTGAATTCTAAAATTAAACTTACATGCTAGGGACACGCGCCATAATTGTACAGACAACATATATGTATATGTAGATATATATACTTATATACAGAAAGATTACTGTTATTAAAGTAACCTCGAAGGCGTTAAAAGTTATCTCGAAAGTGACTGATCGATGAGAGTGTATTACCACCGTACATACATAAACTTACTGGCTATACATATTTATTTTCAACAGTTAGTCGACGAGTCTTTCTTTAGTGTCGATCACAACTAGAGCATAAGGTGTTTCGCGGTTTATAATAATCAGCTGAATAGCTCGGAATTTTTTTATGTTTATCCGCACAACCAACATCCCAACCAAAGAGTTTGCAAAGAAAAAAAAAATAACCGGGTCAGTTGAAGAATATGATGAGTGTTTGTGGTTAAACACGTGCATCAAGTATCAATAGACTGCGGAAAGAAGTTTTTTTTTTGGATCCTTTATTATCAATTGTCCCGATGCATCGACATGCACATCATCCACTAATACTGATACACAACAGGATGAGAATAGCATATGCCGGCAAGTCTTCCTGTCCAGTCACTTGCAAGTCATCTGGAATCCAACCACATGCATCTGCTTTTCGCCGATCTTATGATGGACCTTCAACCTTTGTGTTTTTGTAATATAATACCTCAGTTACATTTGTACTTTACAGTATCTTTGTATAAAAATAGTTAGTAGCTATAATAGAAAAAAAATAGCATACGCAATTTTATAAATTAAAAAATAAATTTTTCATCATCAATCTCTGATAGAAAAGTATTAGCTACCATTGACAAATCATGTCCACCCTAAATACTAAATCGAGGGATTCGGTTGCCAAATAGTAGGCGTGTTACACTAAAACCTTTACTACTAGTTCTTACTACTATATAATAATGTAACTATAGTTACTATTATACACTAACATTCAAATACTATTTAATATAATGTGTATCAATGCATCTGCCCAACACATATATATACATACACACAATAATAATAATAATAATAATAATAAAATAAAATAAACCGAGAGCAAAAAGTGCGAATGACATTCAGGAACAAGCTACTGAATGATTATTATTTAAAAGAATATAATGTAGCACGCGTGAATATCGGGGACATAGGTCTAGGCGGGTCACATTAGTTACGAGGACTATATACGCTAGGTAGAACGTGTCCTGGTACAATTGTCCTCTGGTAGATCGAGCAACCCAGCAAAGCAGTAAAGCAGTAAACCAGCACCTGGGAGTGAGCACCACGCCCTGATATGTAAGAGGTCCCAAATCATGTGGGGGCAATAGCAAGCACCCTCACGAGGTGCCTATTCCATTGCTCTTCTCCTGGTCTCAGTCTACATATATATGTATTCAACAATTGTACATTGGACTGCGGCAATAGAACGCTTACATGTACTCCCCGTCTTCTGGGGAATCTATATAGACGGTATGGTGACGCTTATATGACATACGGATCATACTAGGAGACACAATACTGCTCGTTCATATATATTATATGTCTGTAGGCATTGTTCAGATGCCGGATGCACCAAGACCATCAAGAGAAACTAATATGGCCGCGTATTATACCTAACCGGTTATGCCAAAGTACAAATAATAAAAGTACTCACGCATCTTCACGTGCTTGTGTGTTAGCATATAAATGTTTAAGGACAAAAAACTTGTTTTTTAAATTTATTATTTCGAATATTTTTTTATTTAATCATATATATTTAGTCTCGGTTGTCTCGTCATCAAGGTTGCATATTTATTTGAGATTCAAAAATTTCTTTTATGACCCTCGGTATTTATTATTTTATTGAAAAGATGGTTTTTTTTTTGTAGAGTAAGATTTGAGTAATTTCTGGGGTTGATTTAAAAAAAAAATCTTATAACACATGGATTACATCTTTGAGAAAGTGACGATAGTCGCGGTGTAGAGAGTGCGGCCCCCATACGCCCGAGGGCGGCAAAGGCGTACGCGATTCCGCCTCCAGGTGGGTCGGGGTGGCACCGGAGCATTCCTCATTCTGCCACGGTGTGCATAAATAACGAGAGCCCGGCCCAAACTCTTGTTTCAATGTATCAATTATATAAAAAAAAAATAAATAAATGTTTATTTGTCAAAATACCAAAACATTGGCCATTATTTAATGCAGCGATACAAAATATTTTGAAATAAAAAATGAAATTCAACAGTTTGCGTGTTTCTTAGATCTTGTAATGATCATTACACTCAAGTGATCAATTACATACTCATACTTTGTAGTTGTAACGTCTTGTGGCCTTTAAGGCTTTCGTGCTGCAGAAAAAAGTGACGGAAGAAAAAATTTTATCTTTAGGAGAATGAGAAAAATAAAAAACGTATTGACAGATGGAGGAACTTGCTTCGGGCCATATATATACGTACGTATATATGTATATGTATAATACTTGTCAATAATGAAACTTTTTTTTCATGAGTACATGTCCCACATATGCCCGAAGGGATAATAACACCGGGGGTTAAAAAAATGATGCGTGCAACGGTTGTGCACTTTTTTGACAGTTTCCGTGTTTCTGTATTTTTTTGAACATCCGCTTTTTTTTATTAAAAAATAAATTATACCAAAAATAATTTTTTTTTATATTTATGTATAGACATATATTAGTTAGTATAAAAAAAAGTCGATGCTCACTATTTTTTTTTATGAGAAAGACGTTGCCAGCAGAAGATGTGCACTAGATTAAAAGATTTCACTCTAAAACCAAGTGTGTTACAAACGTATTATTTTAACACATATTAAATGTGTTCTATGTTTAAGGTCATAAGCGAAACTATTGTTTTTTGTAGTCATTTAAAACATGTTTCACGGTGTATTAAATATCTATAGATTGCTCATGGCGTTTCAATGTTATTTGGTAAGTGTGTAAATTTTGACTATACAGACTTGGTTTTACAGTGTTGAAGGTACAAATTTTAATTTTTCTAGCAAATGTATTTTTGGATGTTTTAAAAAAATAATTGCAAATGAAAGTATTTTGTGTACATCGATATAAAGGCTCAAATATTCTACGAAAAATTACATTGGTTAAAAATTTTGTGTCAATTATTTGACACCATCAAGTGTAAATTTAACTAAAGTTGAATGTGTCATCTAATCTCAATAAATTTTAGACCTGTATTGTTGTTTGACACAAGTATAATGTGTTAAATTAACACAAAAAATTGAGTGGACCGTTTGGGATATGTGATTTGTGTTAAATTTAACACAAATTTTTCAACTCATTTTAAGAGAATAGGGTAGGAAGGGACCAGTTGATCACTTTTTGGTTTGACCTTCCATAACTTAAAGATGATGCATCGAATTTAATCAATTCATGTGCTGTTAGGTTTGTAATTTAGTCTTCTTCAAAAGGTCTAGCGACACAAAAACGATCCGAGTGTAAATTTGCAAGTTATTTCCGGAAATACGCGAGCGTTCTAAATTGCTCAACGTGCCCCACTAGTGACTACGGTAAATTCAACCCATACTTTGCGTTAGTTTAAGAAATTAACACACGTTCTATGTTAAAGCTACATCTAAAAGTGTTAACACTTGTTTGGACTATAACACTATAACACTTAGTAAATGTTACTTTTGTTTCAATTAACATTTTTTTGTGTAAAAAATGAACTGATCAAATAGCACAAAAACTGTATGTTGCATTAGCACACAAAAATGTTAAATATTTAACATACAATTTTTAACACAGACGTTTTTCTTTACACAAATATGAAAAAATTTTTACTGTATATATATATTTACAAAGCTACCTGAGAAGATAATTTTATTAAGATTTATTTATGTAGTTAGGAGATAATAGATGACAAATATTAGCAGATGCTCAAGTTGTGGTATCGAATCTCTTGTATATCTATCTTTTTTTTATCTCTCTTACTCTTTATATATATGAAACTTGGGTTTTTGGAAATTATATATTACAAGCTACTGGATTTAATAGTGTACAACACCCTTGTAAAGTCATCCTCTTTCATTTGACTTGGGTTTTCTATTTTATTCGGGGTCTATGTTAGCATTGTTGCACAAAAAAGGAATGCATAAATCAAAGCGTCGTATACAGAACGCGAGGTAACAATGATATCGGTGTGCTTTAGATCGTTTTAGTAGTTACCACCTCTACTTCTTACTTTGTAGTCTATAGTGTTATGTAGTGGATAGGATGTGTATATAATTCTTTGGAGCGCTACCGCGTCAAAGGAATTGGAGGAATTCTATGATGGCATTTTTTTTTGCGTCTAAGAGGCGCGACCACAATACCTTGCGATGACAAATTACTTTTTAGTCGTTGAAAAACAGAGAAAGACGAAGTGTTTTGTGAAAATTTTAGTATAGCGCTTTTTTTACCAAAAAAAATCATAAATAAATAAGTCAGTTATTTTTTTATAGTTGATTAAAAAAATTATTAAAAAAAAGAAAAGTGTACTTGTTAACTATAACAGAGTGATATAAAGCAAAGTAAAGCAAATAAAATAAATATAAAGTTCTTTTTACTCATTGACGACAATTCGTTCGTAAAACTTGTGTGCAAGAGTTACGAGTTCACCAGGCGATAAAGTCTGAGCTCGTAGAACGCCCTGGAAAAAAAATAAAAGTGAAAAAAAAAAAAAAAAGATTAAGAGAGAGAGAGAGAAAGAGAGAGATACGAGCAATGCAGAGATTTTGTCGGCGGTTAGTTTGTTTTATGGCGAAGCCAATGTTCAGAAGGAAGTTTGTGCTTATTCTTTCTGGTCCATCTGCACTTTATGGCCCTTTAAGGAATTTAGCCTAAACATAACTGATGGATTGTACTTTTGCCAAGTAAATAGTCGACGCTCTTTGTCTACCCATTTATAGCATTCACCATATACACCTAATCTATTAAGGTAAATCTATATTATCATTATATATTTATATTATATTTTATACTATTTTATATGGTTACAACTCACCTTTATAATAAGTATAAGATAGCTATAAATTTCTACTGCCATATACTTCTATTTCCTGTAATAAAAAATTTAATAGTCCATTCAGATCAAACCACTATAAAACTCATTCACCAATACATCTAAATCTGTAAAATACTTTTTTAACTTCCCGCTAAAAAAATTGAAAATTTTCAAAAAAAAGGAAGTTATTGGTTTCGATCCAATTTTCGAAAACCGAGTTTTCAACGGATCTTGATATTCTGAGGTCTCAGGAAACTATTCTATTTTCAAGATATTGTCCGAATGTATGCATGTGTATACGTACGTACGGACGTATGTATGTAAATATTATGTAACTTTTGAACAAGTGAACCGATTTGGCTTTTTGAAGAGGCTCATTTTCAACAATTTTTAAGAAATTGAGCATTATCGGTAGGGTATGTTCGAAAATATTCCAAAAATAAAATTTTTTCAAAAATATTCTCTTCGAACAACTTGTAATGTACTCGATGGATTGATTCCAAAATCTATACAGCTCTAAAACATAAGTCGTGTCGAATGCCACTTCACTCATCAAAATGAGTTCATTTGTTCAGAAAAAATCGTTGTCAAAAGATTTTCGAAAAAGTGTTTTTTTCTAATACAATTTAATTCGTTGAACTAATTGATGACAGTTTTTTTAACGTTAGTAATTAAAAAACTGCGTCGAATGTCATCTTGAACGTCAAAATTAGTTCATTATTTCCAAAAAGATATTGCTGATATAAAATAAAAATAAAACAACGATTCCCCTGATTAAAAACTCCGATTGATCGATTAGTTCTGATTGAAATCCGATAGATTTTCAATATGTATTCATTGGTTCTAATCGGAGTTTTTAACCAGGGTTACTTCATTACTTTTTTTTAATGTTTATTACTTGAATTTTCGTGATGGGACGTGCGACAATACTATATTTCAGCTTGAAAAGCTCAAAAATGTATCAACCACCGTATTTTCAAGCTCAAGAGCTCTTGAGCTCGAAAATAGCAGGTAGTTTTAAGGCTGGCCCGCAGGGTAAGACGGTTTTCAGATTTTATTTTTTAGTACATCAATTAATGTTTAAATAAATTATTTATTTTTCAACAATTAAAAAAATTTAAATAGCTCTGAAATTTATCTTGCCACTTGCAAAAAGTATTCTTTTTCTTCTTCGTAAAGAAGATAAATAGTTTTTAAAGTACTAGAGTAAGGCGTTACATTTAGTGATAGACGACTGAAAGGTCAGAGTGTTAAATCAAAAAATTTATTTTTATCAAAAAACAAATGTATTGAGATAAAGAAGGTACAGAAATAATAAAATACGTGGAATTTGAGTTTATAATGATTCCGAGACATTTAACAGGGATGTTTTTAGCATGAGACAATTGGATGTGAGGCCTGGTATGATTTTTCGGGAAGATCAGCATCTGAAGAAGGGTACAGTGGTAAAAATAAAAAGGAGAGATTAGTTTTTGGTAACTAGTAGACGCAATGGGTTCACAGTTTAGTATCTTTTTCCAGGGCTGGATAGCTTTACTTTTGAAATAGCATGTGCTTTGGGCGTTAACCACAACGAAAGAGATATACTGCTTTGCTCAAGTATTTATGGCATATCCGCACTCTTCGTCTGATATATATGCTTGACTTGGAATGTCTCACACACGACACACTACAGATAATTGTTTCGAGAAGTGTGAATTGCGCGGTTATTAACTTGGCTTGTATCTTTTTATGCTTTTTTTCTGAGCCATTAAATATTTTTTATCTGGCTCATACTTATTAGCAAATGAGTGAGGCGTCAATCTTTTGAGTTTAATGTCGGTTCGAAAAAATGTCCTAGAATCGTAAATAAGTAGACTATGAAGCCATTTTTTTTTTTTTATATTAGTTATAGCTAATGTATGATAATATTATTTTATGTATTTTTTTTTGCTTCAATGTATATTATGAAGACATAAATATGAATCACTACTATTATATACATAGTTTTAATATTTAATATATGCTTGTATGCTTATTATTTATGTGGTAGTTCATTATATATTTAATGTAGATGTATATAATCTATAAATTAAATATTGATAATTTTTTTTTGCCTGAAGGTAATTCATGAATCAGTAATTCGGTTATCAAAATAATAATCATCAATTATTTTTAACTTCTAATCAAATTTCATAATAATTTTTTTATACTATTTATGAAATTAAATTCTACGTTTTTGGATTAAAGAATCTTGTAAAAAGTCTAAAAATAGCTATTTTCCAAGATGAATGTTTTATTATCGGTCTAACATATATATTTTTTCATCCGATTTCACATTGACAGCTGTCACGAAATAGTTTATTTCTATTAAAAAAAAAAAAAAATTGTGAAAGTTACATTATTTTTGTAAAATATGATAATTTATTAAATTCAAGAAAATTATTTTTTTTTTACCCAACTTAAAAAATTTTACATGCACTGAAAAAAAAAATCGCTAGCAGCTAGCGATTATTTTCTTTAGCAGCTAGCGATTTTTAATCGCTAGCTGCAAGCGATTATTTCGCTAGCAGTAAGCGATTTTTTCTTTAGCAGCTAGCGATTAAAAATCGTTAGCTGCAAGCGATTATTTCGCTAGCAGTTAGCGGTTTTTTCGCTATCAGGTAGCGATTAAAAATCGCTTGCTGGAAGCGATTTTTTCGCTAGCCGTTAGCGATTTTATCGTTAGCAGGTAGCGATTAAAAATCGCTTGCTGGAAGCGATTATTTCGCTAGCTGCTACAGATTTTTTCCTTGTAGGGAAAGGGGGGCTAAATGGGTCGCTGAAGCAAAATGGTCCCCCAAAAATTTTTGACATATAAAGTGTTTGGTATGGAAGAAGGGGTGGGGCAAAATGGACCCCTTAAGAAAAAAAAGATTCAAATCTTCAGTTTTTTTTACTTGTCTTATTCAAAAATTTTTGGAGGACCATTTGCCTCAGTGGCCCATTTTGCTCCTCCCCCACCCCGAACACTTTTCATGTTAAAAAAGTTGGGGGCCCATTTTAACTCCAAATATTTCGTCATCCAGAATTTTAAGGGGCTCATTTTGCCCCTTTTTTCCTACAAGGAAAAAATCTGTAGCAGCTAGCGAAATAATCGCTTCCAGCAAGCGATTTTTAATCGCTACCTGCTAACGATAAAATCGCTAACGGCTAGCGAAAAAATCGCTTCCAGCAAGCGATTTTTAATCGCTACCTGATAGCGAAAAAACCGCTAACTGCTAGCGAAATAATCGCTTGCAGCTAACGATTTTTAATCGCTAGCTGCTAAAGAAAAAATCGCTTACTGCTAGCGAAATAATCGCTTGCAGCTAGCGATTAAAAATCGCTAGCTGCTAAAGAAAATAATCGCTAGCTGTTAGCGATTATTTTTTTCAGTGTGGATCTAAAATAAGAAAAATGTCGAATTAGATCGTCAGATAAATTGAGTAGATCGAGCAGTCTTTATAAAAAAATGAAACTAAAAAAAAAAAAAAGTAGAGATAGATAAAAAAAATATGAAAAATGGGGTAAGACTATCGGATATCAAACAGGTATTCCTTTGTTACGAGGAGTGATAATTGGCTGGATCGAAAAATGAAATAAAAGCATGAGAAAAAAAAACTATATACTTGCGTCAAAAGGTTTACTATATGTACTACGTTATAAGAAAATATAAAGGGCAATAAAAGACACCTGAGAAGGTGAACTAGGGCAATTAGTATCGGATGTCGATAGATCGGTCCTCTATGTAGCAACCTGCGTAAAATAGCCCGCGGCTGCAGCCCAGCAGGGTGCAACCTGTAAAAAGTTTCAGTGAAGAGACGAGTCCGACCATTCATTCATAAATATATATATATACACATCCAGCGTATTTAGGACAGAACACTAATGGCACTTTCAGCTTCTCATTCAAAGCTTACGTACTTTCTTATATCGTGCGGTATCCAATTCATGGGAAACCATAAGATTCCTCGACCTCGTCTTCGTCGTCACGAAATGCTCTACTGTATTTATTATTATACACTTTATTCTTTCCAAGGATGATTATTAGAAAATTATTGTTATTTTCTCGGTATGCCGACATATTTGTAAATTAAATTTCGCCTGAAGGAATTTTTAAGATTTAAAATACTTTAAATGCCAGAAATTATACTCAGCAATCAATTGTATATTTTTAGAAACTATTTATAAATCAATTATTTAAAAATGTTTATTCGAAACAATAAAATAAAAATAATTGACTGACGCAGAGAAGAGTTATGAATATTAAAAAAATATTTATTGATCCAGATTGTTGTATTTGGTTGGATTTTCACTCTATAACAAGCCCAAGGATATATTATTTACCCATAGACGATGGGTCACTGACGTAAAGACCACCCTTGGGATTCTAGTTGACTGCAGATTTTCCTGCTCGATAAATATCATTCGTTCCGATACTCAAGGATACCCGAAGGGTTTCCCTGAAACCCCAACCATCTAGGATACCAAGACTACACATTATATATTATATACTTACTGGGTACACCAGAACCAGCCTCTACCTCAGTGTAACTAAACTTGAGGGGCCGCTTTTACTTGCCTCTCTTGTTCCATGTGCTTGTCTTTTATTCTTTCATGCATCTGACCTCTTCACCCCATATTTGGCTTATGAAATCCCAGTCATTTTTTTTTTGTTTGCTAATCTTCGATAATTATTTTCAAACGTGTTGATGTTCATGCGGTAACTTTCCAAATTTTTTTTGATAATATTGTTCGTTTTTTTATGTGTAAGTAAGAGGGGGGGGGCAAAACGGGGTACTTGAGGAAATACTGAGTTAATTTTTTTTTTTTTTAATAATAATATTCAAAGTAAATAAAAAAAATTTTCAGTTGCCATTACAAAAAAATCTCATTTTTACGGGCCCCCTAAAAAGGTGAAAAAAAAAATTCTAATTATTAAATAAATTCGATTAAATTAAATTTTTTTGTAAGTAACTTACATAAAGAAAAATTATATTTTACATAATTATTGGATACAAAAGAAAAAAAAATTTTTTTGAAAAAATTTAACAAAAAAAATCAAAATAATGCTCAATTATATTAACAAAAGTTATTTTGGAATGTTTAAAAATATTTAAAAAACAAAATTTTGGAGTACCCCGTTTTGCCCCCCGTCTTTTATATATTTTTGAAAAATTAGAAATCGGGTCGCTTGGAGTTGAACAAAATAAAAAAAAATAAATAAGTGAGCATTTGAAGAGAAAATAGTAAAAGTGAGAGTAGTTGAAAAAATAACAGTAGTCCATTTCCGTTTCTCATCAGAGCACGGATTGACCATAAAACTAATACATCCGTAGGGAATCCTATTTAGAGGGTAAAGTTTACTTGGAATTTTATACGTACCCTATAAACACAAATCGATTCCAACCCTCAGATTCATCAAAGACCTTAAGTATCGTCAAAATTTTTCAGACAAATTTGCCACGTGGCTCTTAACGTCCACTCTATCTTATGACGAAAAGCGGAAGATGGAGAGCAAGTAATAAAAGTTATAAAATCAGATAATTTTTTCAAAAGTAGTTCCCTCATAATTTATTATTTCTAACTTAATGCATCTAATACATTATTAATGTAAATAAAAATGAACTTTAAAATATAATCACGTTGAATTTTAAGGTTTTTAGCTTCAGAAGAACTGAATTATTAAAAACGGTGACTATTATCGTTAAAAAAAAATTGGGCAACATTTTTACTGCCTCTTTTAGCAGCTCCAAGAATCATTGCGAATTCAAGCAGCATTTTTTCTGTGAATCCATTGCTAAGGTAGAGGATAAAAGTATAAAATAAAAAAAACTAAAAAGATCCAAGTGGTCAAGATGACTTGAGTTTATTTCGTATAGTCCGCGAAAAGTCTTTTAACGTCTTTTGGGAATTTCTCGTGATGGTTTGGTCGTTGGTTGATGCTGACCGGGGCCATAAAGATAAATAGTTAGCCAGCAAATTTACACAATTTGGGGTAAGCGACGCGACGGGGCTCCGGTTCAATATCTTCTTCTTCTTATTTCATTTCTTTACTCTTTCTTGCCAACAGTAGATGCTCAAAAAAGGCATTTATTTTTTTATCTTTCTCAGTGTTATGCTTTTGCTTGATCTACTCTCTACTCTCACTGGCATACACTGTATTAGGTTTTAGTGTGTAAGATGGATACGTAAAAAAAAAGGCCAATCTACGGAAATTGGTAAGAGCAACGAACCAATTTCCGACCAAGACCCGCAAACGCTCAACCATCTTCAGGGTCACTCGGGGTGAGAGTTAATCGTCGTTAAAACGATCCTCGTTAACGCGCCGAAAAAACAATTTTTTTTTTCCTCAACAATATTTTTTCTTTAAGCGTAAATCTACTGATTTTTATCTCCACCTCCACCTTCACCTCCGTCCTCACTATTTTTTTATTCTCTTTACCTCATCTTCAAGTTCCTCAGCTCGCTAAATTCCTTCGGATAAGCGATAAATCGAATCTCGATTAACGTCGACACGATTTGCGGTTCACTTTTCAACACCCATTGTAATAATTGCGTCAATTATTTATTTGTTGCGTCAAAGTACACGATTAAGTTTGTGTTTAAGTGCAGTCAGTATTGTTACGAGCGAAAATATAAATTTATTTGGTATTATAAAAAAAAAAAAATATTTTTTTTCTTTTTTTTTTAGATATACATTCCTGCTGCTTGCAAGATACAATTTTAGTTTACCGGACCACCGACAGCTCTTTCTCTACCGCCGGTCATTAACATTCCCATCGCAATTGCCCACCCCCACATCAAAAGCGACCAAGGTATTTTTTTTTAAAATTATTTTTTTTTTACGACAACAAAGTTTCTTCTATATTTATATACCGCAGCTTAACCACAAAAAATTACAATTTAATCGTAGATTAAGTTAAAATATTTTTATTTTCCCGTTATAGGTGGCAGCACTGATCAATCCAGATTCTGTGCAGACAAATAATTATTAAAATAAATTGTAAATTTATTCAGATATAATAAATGAATTATTTAATTATAAAACTAATACTGAATAAATAAATTAATTAAAAAATAAATTTGTTTATTAAAAATTTTAAATAATAAAATATAATATAATTGTAAATTGCATTGAAGTTTATAAGAAGTAAAGAGAAAGAGTGAGTAAGTAAGATAAAATATTTAATCTCAATTCGAATAAGAGGCATTTTGTCTCTTGAGTGTCGCGCGCGGCCTCATCACGTGAATTACAGAGCTCGTGCGGTCCGCGGTACCGAAGAGTCGCGTGGATAGGCGGAGAAAAGACGATGAAAGCTTGAGCTCAGCATCTTCAGTCTACAAAAGATAAAAGACTAAATATCTTTGTCATTGTTGTGATGATGACACGAACTGATCTTCGGGATCTTAAATTCAAGGGTTGGGGTTTTTGTAAAATAATATTAAAGCAAAAGAAAAAAATTTATTTACGGCGACAGACACGGCGATGAAAGATAAAATTAATTTATTTTATTTATGTACAGAGTATTAAAATAATTAATTTTTTTTTATTTTTATACGAGAGTCAGAGTGCGTGAAATTGATGTAATAAATTATTATTATTATTATTGTTGGTGTTATTTATTGATTGAATTTGAATATTAATGATGATGGTGAGAGCATTGTATGTAGTGAAGAAGATTGAAAATATACGGATGTAAGAGAGTCGTCATTGGGGTTTATATATTGGACATGATCGCGATATGTCGGCGGCGCACGTCTCGATGAAATGAGGAGCGGCAATGGCAAATAAATCGCCTCGCCCGCGTCACGTTTCGATCCCAACCGAGAACGAATGCTCATGAAAGCTTATGATGGACCCGCACGAACCGCTCTCAATGCTTTTGATCTTGCCGCCCTGGTCACAATGTTCTCTAGTGGTACAATCTGCGGTCCAGTTGACACGGAACGCTACGTCTTACGTCGTGTTACGATACTGTCCAAGTTTAACGAAGACGTAGAATTTTTTTCTTTCTTTTCTTAATTCAGTAAACGCCTGTAAAAGTTAAATGAATCGCATTGTAAAACTTAATTTGAAATTTATAATTAAAATTAAAAGTTTATTCTAAGATTACATAATAATAGTAATTTATTATTATAGACTCTCAAGAAAGTATTAAATGGTTATTCTTAATGAATTATTTTTTTTCCTTTTTATCTAAAATTTATTTAATTTATGACTAAACCAGTGACACTTTTCGAGAAAATTTAAAAAAGTCTTCGAATTAAATTTTTTTTATTATCGCAGATATAAATTGTGACGAAAAAAAAGGTAATTGTGTAGATCCATGGCTCCACCTGTTTTTTAGGAGCAAAAATAAAAAAATAGACCAATGGCTTTGAAACCAATTTCAATCGCAAGCCTTTGTCGGCGGATTGAAATTACATTTGCTTAATTAGGTGTTTATTAAGCGTTGGTATTGTATAAGTGTATGCCTATGGTATAAAAATGCTCATATTTTGAATTTTTTTTTGAGATTTTTCAGTTCCGTGCTGCACTGCACTATTTGACATATTTTTCTTCTCATTCTATGTATTGACTCTTAAATCAACCACCAAAACTTAAGGTATATGCCTGTTTGCCATAATTTGTGTAGTTTCGTCCTAAGTACGTTAACGGACTCATCAGTAAGGCTATGTTAACGCACTTTTGCCTTAGACACATCTCTCACTAGTACGAGCCGGCGAAAAACAGTAGTGTTGTAGGCTTCAGCGAGACACTATACTAGCAAGGGGAGGCGGATACCGTCTAAACTGCTTGTAACAAAATGTTGGGTGAGCTGTTGTACACCTTAAAAATATTGAAATAACACAAATATGCTGATTTTCACTATTACAAGAGTTCAAAAATTATTTGTAACTCTTAGGTAGACCTTTCTGTCACCACCGTCCATCTTACGGCTTTAAATAAATTATATTATTATTATTAGAAAAAATTTATTTTTGAAAATCTACATGATTTTGTGATATTTTTACCAATTTTGTACACATTAGTTACAAGGTTCGGATAGATATCGAGTGTTAGAGACATAAACTCATACAGAAAATTTAATCCGCCGTGTAGCTAAACACGTGGAAAAAGTTTAATTATAGATCTTTAATGTGCAAGCACTTGGAACTTTGAAAAATGTGTGGAGCCATACATCTAAACAATTACCAAAAAAAATTCTTACTAATGAATTTTAATTTTTATTGATAGGGAGGGGGGGGGGGGAGAAAAATTTACACGGAGAAAACGAGTCTCGAAAATATTTTAATATTTAATATATTTAAGTAAAAAATACTAATGCAAATCAATGAGTGCATTACTTTTACTATTTATTCCGAAATGTACCCGACTAGAAATTATAGTGAGGAATGCCGAAGAATTAGTGAGGGGCAAGTTTGGATTGCCTAACTTAGGCAAGCCTAATATGCGCCTTATTACATCCATGTTAGGCAAAGCGAAGATCGGTTTGCCAAATATGGATGGAATTCGGGACATCTATGGCAAGCCGAACTTCGGTAAACCTTTGGCTACCGTCATTTCCTGCAAGTTAGGTGTTCCATAGATTTCTAGAAGTTGGCTTGCCAAGCTTAGGGGGAACTAGGGACATCCATGGCAAGCCAAACTTCGATAAACCTTCGGCTACCGTTATTTCCTGCAAGTTGGGTGTTCCATAGATTTCTAGAAGTTGGCTTGCCAAGCTTAGGGGGAACTAGGGACATCCATGGCAAGCCAAACTTCGATAAACCTTCGGCTACCGTTATTTCCTGCAAGTTGGGTGTTCCATAGATTTCTAGAAGTTGGCTTGCCAAGCTTAGGGGGAACTAGGGACATCCATGGCAAGCCAAACTTCGATAAACCTTCGGCTACCGTTATTTCCTGCAAGTTGGGTGTTCCATAGATTTCTAGAAGTTGGCTTGCCAAGCTTAGGGGAAACTAGGGACATCCATGGCAAGCCAAACTTCGATAAACCTTCGGCTACCGTTATTTCCTGCAAGTTGGGTGTTCCATAGATTTCTAGGAGTCGGCTTGCCAAGCTTAGGGGGAACTAGGGACATCCATGGCAAGCCGAACTTCGGTAAACCTTCGGCTACCGTTATTTCCTGCTAGTTAGGTGTTCCATAAATTTCTAGAAGTTGGCTTGCCAAGCTTAAGGGAAACTAGGGACATCCATGGAAAGTCAAACTTCGGTAAACTTTCGGCTACCGTTATTTCCTGCAAGTTAGGTGTTCCTAAGATTTCTAGAAGTTGGCTTGCCAAGCTTAAGGGTAACTAGGGACATCTATGGCAAGCCAAACTTCGGTAAACCTTCGGCTACCGTTATTTCCTGCAAGTTAGGCGTTCCTAAGATTTCACGAAGTGTAACCTGCCGAGCTTAAGGGGAACTAGGGACATCTATGGCAAGCCAAACTTCGGTAAACCTTCGGCTACCGTTATTTCCCGCAAGTTAGGCGTTCCTAAGATTTCACGAAGTGTAACCTGCCGAGCTTAAGGGGAACTAGGGACATTTATGGCAAGTCGAACTTCGACAAACCTCCGGTTACCGTTATTTCCTGCAAGTTAGGTGTTTCTAAGGTTTCTCGAAGTTTAACTTGCCAAGTTTAAGGGGAATTAAGGACATCTATGGCAAGCCGAACTTCGGTAAACCTTCGGTTACCGTTCCTTCCTACAAGTTAGGCGTTCCAAAGATCTCTAGAAGTTGGCTTGCCAAGCTTAAGGAAAACGAGGGACATCTATGGCAAGCCTAACTTCGGAACTTGAATGTAAATCTTTCGCGTGTACTCATAACCTTGTTTTAATCTACTCATAATACTACTGCTGGACAATTTCTATTTAATTGACAACTTTATTCGATTAATTTTTTATGTTTAATTAATAATAAATTTTTTTAGCCTATATACTTTTTTAACAATTTTATACATAACTATATAATCAAAATTACACATATTACAATTATTGATATACCAGATTTTATAGTGGACAAAAAAAAATAAGAAATGTTTTCGTTATTACTAATAATAGATATTCAATTATATTTTGCTGTTTTAAAAGTGATGTATTCTTTCAATCTCATGTAGCACAAATAAACTTAGTAGTTACTATCGGTAGCGTAGCCTAGTCGTTAAAGCGTCGGTCTTTCGTTCGTTAGGTCCCGGGTTCGAATCCCACTAAAGCGTGCGTGGTTAGTCGATATTTATAGCGTTTTTTCCCGAAATAAAAAATTCTACTAGATTAGGACTCAAATTAATCACATAACTGATGATTTCTGCAAAACCAAAATGATTATACAAAAAAAAAAAAAAAAAAAAAAATCAGAAATCGAGTAATTTTTTTTTTTTAATTTAGTTTAAATTTTTATACTCGGTCGCTTGAGAGTCACTTAGGACCTTTGCAGCAAGTGTGGCTTCCAAACTGCCGCCGAATTTGAAAGCTAAGTAAGGCTGAGTCTCGCAACTGCGTTACATCCCAAACATCGCCCTTGTTTGGATACCTTACTTGCCACAAGTTTGGCTTCCAAACTGCCACCGAATTTGGAAGCCAAGTAAGGCTGAGTCTCGCAACTGCGTTACATCCCAAACATGGCCCTCGTTTGGATGCCTCACTTGCCCCAAGTTTGACATTCGGCATGCCTCATTTGGAGCAAACTACCGCCTCACTACAATTTCTAGTCGGGTATAGTCAACATCACAAAACAATAATAAATAATTTATATTTATTTTAAAAATTTCTATATTATTACTCTTATTACTGATTTATTTATATTCTTTATTAATCGAACAGCAAATTTTATAAAGAAAATATTAAATTATTAGCAAACTAAAATAGCATATACAAATATGTATTACAAGTTCAGAAATCTTTGTTCAAATGAGACATCGGACCGTCAGACATTAGGAAAGGACTTTCGCGCGGGAGATCAGGGTTTGAATCTCAGTTAAAACAAGTGATTCTTTAAAAATAAAAATCGACATCAATACCAATGCAGATAATTATTAATAAAATAATAATAATAATCAAAGTATTAACAATAATAATAATAATAAGTTGACAAACTAATAAAATTTTATTTTACTTATTTCCATTTTAATATAGTAAAATTTATTAAACGTGACAGTAAAATTTACTAAATATATTCTCAAATTTACTAATACAGCTTGTATTTAATTCCATATTTAAATAATAAAAATTACTAAACTGTGAAAAATTCCCAATAAATTTTATTATGGGTGCATAGTAACACTGAACTACACTGTAAAAAGAGCGGTGTTAAAAATGGACTCATTTTAACTCCACCCGGTGTAAAAATGAAATTACACCGGTGTAGGAGGAGTAATTCACCGGTGTTAAAAATACCGGTGTTAGAGTGGGGTAACCGGTGTAAAAACGGAGTAGAACCGGTGTAAAAGCGGAGTAATATCGGTGTAAGAGCAGGGTAACCGGTGTAAAAGCGGGGTAAATTGCGTCTGCTTGGAGAATGAACTTTAAAGATTAATAAAAAATATGATCTATTAACAAGTATAGTGATTGAGTAAGTAAAAATATTCACAAAATAAAAAATTTTAACACCTGTAAAGAATATCTACACCGGTGGCGGTGTTATTTTTACACCGCTTTCGGTGTTGAAATTTAACACCGCTGATTTTAACACCTACACCGCTTGGACTTACCCCGGTGATTTTTTACAGTGTATAAGAAAACTTATACAAAATTTACAAGTGTCCCATAGTAAACGTATGCGCATACGTTTACTATGCGCTCATAGTAAAATTTGTTGGGAATTTTTCACAGTGTAAATATAACTAAAAATTAAATTCTCAAGAAAGTAAAAGTTTCAAGTTTCAAGTTTACACAATTTCGATAGCGTTTTAAGATTATAAAATATGAATTTAGTAATTTCAACTCATATTCTCAAGTAAAAGTTGCTATATTTTTTTCTTGTTTGTGTTGTGTTTACTCCGTTTTGTCACTCTCTCGCCTATCATATTAATATATCTTTAAAATTATCTAACTTATAATTATAGTCAATGATATACCTTAAGAGTTTTTTAAACAGAATAAAATATATCAATTGAAAATGGTAATGTCTGTATTATGCGAATAGCAGGTATGAAATGTAATTACAATATTTATTGTCCAAATCCATCACTGAACTACGACTAAAACACTCATGTATCATAAATGTCCGAAATAACATATATTATACGGATACTAAAAATATAATATAGCTATAACTAGCCAAATCCAACATTGATCTAAAACTAAAATATCGTCATGTATATCCAAGTGTGCGCATGAATTCATATATATCATTTATACTCTATCATATAAATCAAACAAAGCATTACCCTTGCATTCAATACCGTGGATTACTAAAATATACCACAGCTTGCTAGCTATTCCTGTCTTTTCCTTATGCTCAGCTATAGACCTCATGTATATATATATGTAATATACATGATACTTCATCAACAATAAAAACCATCATACATTCATTCATCGCGCGTGTCCAATATATTTTTCGATGGACGCTCTAATAATATTTTTAGTCCATTACAAAACTCTAAATCTTATGTATATATTTATATATATCCTGTACTATCTACCATGATCCTTGCATTTTTTTCAGCATTTAAAATTGCATTGCCTTGTCTACTCCTATACTATTTAACAGACTCTGTTATCCAGGCCTCATATATCCTTGGCATGAATCCTTGCTACAAATAGGCATATAGAAGCAGTAAAAATAATAAAAAATAAAAAACCATCTCAAGAAAAATTAATAACCACTTATTCAATGTGATCATTATATCAAGTCAGTGCAATAAAAATCAAGTGCTTTAATTATTTGTTATTAAAGTTTATTTCTCTATCCTATTATATACTACATTTTTAATCAGTCTTTCAACCTTTATATATTTTTGCATCTCATCGTTAAATAAATATTTTTTTTTTTTTTCGTTGCGAAATAAAAAATATCAATGGTAGCTATTTTTCGAGGATGTTTTTTACTTAAATTAAATTATTGTATAAAAGATAATAAATACATAAAATATATATGAATATAACGATTATTTTAATAAGCAAGAAAATTTAAGAAATTAATATTGTTCCGGCGGATACATATTACAAATATATGACTAGGACATTTACCATTTACTAGATTCATAAACCGTAGGTTATAATTCGCAATGACAGCGAACAATTTTTTTTCATAATATATATATATAAAACATGGTGCACGATTGGCTGCACTGTTTAAAACACATGCAATCATATACCTACATATCATTATTATTTTTTATGGTTTCGCAATGACTACAATATTATATATATAATTCATACATTGACTACACACACACACATATATATATATATATATATATATATATATATATATATATATATATATATATATATATATATATATATATACATGTAAAATTTGTGGCTTAATTTTGAACATACTAATTTTATGCGTAAAAAATTTTATTTATGAAAATATCATGATATATCTATATATTGTATAGTAGTTAGGAGTTGAGAGTAAGAATGAGTAAGAGGCTAAGGTTTAGTAGTTGATTCATTAATGATAGTTTTATTGCAAGAAATAATCTCACGATAGAGAGAAGCTCATGAAGCTGCATTTTTGGTGTATCACCCGGCGCGACCTGTTGGCGCGGGAATTTATAATTTTTATTTAGCTGAGTACTGGCTGATGCTGAGTCTATAATCGTATATGCAAATGGTCAGACATCAGCAGACAGTGCGCTGGCTGAGGCAATCGTCTCTCGAGCAATCGTGACTTATTAAGTCGTTCAAACATTTTTTTATTCGATCACGAGAATGTTTAAACGTAAAACCCTGCATTGGGGCAAATGCCTACCTTGACCCCAGCAACATAACAGGTCCTCAATAAAATGATAAATAAATACTCACAGCAATAATAAACACTGGATATATATTTTTTGTCTATTAATTGATAAAGTTAAGTAAATTTTTTTTTCCTTCATTTAATTATTTGAAATTTTTTTTTTCTTTCTTCAAGTGATTTTGTAAAAAATGAATTTTTTATATGAAATAAATTATCGAAGAATTAAATTAGTGCATTAAATAAAAATATTTTTATTATTCTCTCGTTTAACGACAGAAAAATGTCAGTAGAACAATAATTATTATTAATAAGCAGGGACATTTGCGTGCAACTTAACTCACAATGGAAGTTTTACAATAAAAAAAATTTTATTTTTTTAATTGAAGATATTTAAATTTAACGACATGTCATTGCCGCATCCGCATTGCTATACAAATTTCAGTTACGACTTTCCGGGAAATGTTGACAGATTTTTTTTATTCCTCAAGAGATCCTTTTGTAAAAAATTATTATTCTTTAAAAATTACCCTCGACGAAAGAAAAAAATTTACAAACAGGGAGTTTTTGTGTATTATTATAAATTAGACATTACATGAAATTAGCTCGATGTAATTCAAGACTTTTCTTTATCGAGTGTGTACAAATAATTTTTTTTAAAGTCAATCAGCCTATTGTTAATGCAGTACAAAGAAAATATTTTCGTATTGTAGCTCTATTTAATAAATAAAAAATTAACTGTGTACATACGCGATTATGAGTTTTATCGGACAGATCAAGTGTATCAGAGTTGACGGTTTAAAAATTCATCGAGTGTAGAGTCGTCATTTATAAACAACACACATCCATACATGTTGTACATATATAAATATACAAATATGCATTGACAGCAAAACGTCCAAGTTGTTCGTCACTTGGGGTTGTCATACAATTCTATTGTGACGACGTGCCCTACTCATGACGTGGGAAATATGGGGGAGCATTGTACAGCTACCAATATTACCCAGTCTGCCTATACATATATATATATAATAATATATACCTATCCTCTGCTATATTGTGCTTGATTCTCTTTATCTTATAACACCCATAGCTAATCAGTCGATCATGTACTCTAGAACTCGTATATATTCGCGTTGACAAATTTTCGAATAGAGATGATGATATATAGATATACGTATGCGTTTGCGTATTCGTATGCTGTTTAGTGTATATATATACATACATATACATTTTGATGGGGGATACTTAAGAGATGACGGTCCTATTTACACGATGATCGAACGATGATAGCTTTTCTATCTTTTTTTAAGCATCAATTACCTTTACTTTATCTGTGATAACTGATACATTCATGCCAGATTAGATTTTTTGATTGATTATAAATTTATAATACTTTAAAACACGTGTCACAATATTTTTTTTTAATCAGTGTATATGAGAATAAAAAATTTATAATAAAATTATGTAACTTTCTTGTATTAATTTTTAAACTTACAAATCAATGATCCAGCATCAACTTACAGTAATGTGAGAGTAGAATTTACATAGTTTAAGGCGCGTATGTTATGTTGATGTGTTGGCAACTTTTATGTATGGGTCATTCCACTGAATAAAGTTATTTTTGAAAATTAGATATTTTGTGGGAAAAAGTTTCAGCTTTCAGAAAAAAATATCAAATTAGATGTGTCAAGCGCCTCACAGTCATAAAAATTGTTTTTTTCTACTTTAATCGAATTTTAAAGGGTCTTTTCTAACTTAAAATAAAAAATGGATATTTTCATTGGAAAGCTGAGAATTATTCCTACAAAAAACTGATATGTGCACATTTAAAAAAAAAAATTTTTTGTGACAGACACTTGAAATCTACGACATTTAGCGCCTATAACCGGCAGCTAAAAATATTAGATAAGACACAGCTGGTAAAAAAGATACCTAATCGTTCTAATAGTGACGTCATCATCGGATCAAAATATATTTTTTGGTTACATGTGCGATAGCAAACGACCAAAAAATATCGAAGTAACTTAACGAGCCATCTTGTGACTAAATTTATCATCATTTTAATTCGTCCACTTACCGATTTTTCTCTAATTTTCAACAAATACTCAAAACAATCTTATCAAATAAATAAACGCGGATTTATAACCTGCCATTTATAGGCACTAAATGTAGTAAATTTCAAATATCTGTCACAAAAACTAATGTATTTATCTAGTACAATCGAGTCTAAGACGCTCGTGTGTTGGTACCCTCGCCTTCGGCTCGGGCACCAATCTTCACACTCGCGTCTTAAACACGATCGCACTCGATAGATAAACTACTATTCTGCTTCAAAAAAATTAATAAAAAAGTTGAAAACAAAAATTTTTTAAATATTCAAAAAATCATAACTTTGAAACAGCTTCATACTAAGGACTCAAATTTTCAGAGAATTTTTTTTTTTTAATATATACACTGAGAAAATTAAATGATTGTGTTTATTATCCTAAATTTTTAGCCCCAATCATCTAGGATGATAAGAACGATTTTAAATGCAAAGATAGTTAGAGTTATAATTTTTATTAATAAGATTAACAATCATTGGATGATAACAATTACCATCAGAATGATTACAGTTACCATCAGGATGATTACAGTTACTATCAGGGATGGTAATTATTATTATGAAAAAATTGATCGAAAATTCAATAAATTTAAAGTAGGGGAAGGGAGGGCAAAATGGGCCCCCTGAAATTTTGGATGCCTCGAAATATTTGGGGGCAATATGGGCCGCCCAAAATTTTTAACGTGAAAAGTGTTTGAGGCGGAGGGGTGGGGCAAAATGGGCCACTCAAAAAAAAATTGCAACGAAAAAATTAACTAGGCGGAAAATAAAAAATAAATAATTTTTTCGTTACAATTTTGTTTTTCGAGAGGTTCATTTTGCCCCACATATCACATATTGACCTGAAATATGCTAGAAACATTATAGAGGTCATAACTTGACGGAAAATGAAAATAAAACTTTTTTAGTTAATTTTTGAAAGGGTCCTTCGTGCCCCAGGCTCCCCTATTAACATTTAGTATTTTTTTACCCCTGTAAAATGATGGTTTCATTATATTCGAATTAATTGTTATTCTAATTATCTTTGATGGTAACTATTATAATTTCTGATGGTACCAGTTACCATCAGAAATTATAAATATAACTATTTAGGATAATAATCCTAATTAACTCGAGTTAACATCCATGATCGTAATACTTATCATCCAGATGGTAACCATTACAATCTAGATGATTTACACAATCATCTAGATGATATTCATTACTATCAGATTGATAGTAAAAATTTTACCATCACTAGATGATAATTCCAATCATTTAATTTTCTCAGTGTAGAACGGCTCCACAAAGTTTGAACCAACTCGACGAGGGTCACCCCGTAAAAATAACTTTATTTGGCGGAATGACCTGTATACATACTGAGGTGGTTGATATACGCTGTTAAAAATCGGGAGTTACAGAGACTAAGAGAAAATCACTCCGCTTACGGAGTAAATAGGGAGTTTGTTTTTCCAGCGGAGTGATTTTGATTTTATATAAGTCTGCATTTACTCCAATACGTTTTAAAAATAAACTCCCCTTCGGAGTGAATTTTACTCTAAAAGAAATGAAATAAAAAAAAAAGTAATTCACTCCGCATTTACTCCGGATTTAATCCGCGATCACTCCGCAAATTTTTTACAGTGTATCTACACAGAATGAAGCATTTCCTGGCGCAAGAAAAATTTATCATTGTAAAATGAAAACAAACATTTTCTTATGGCTATAAAAAATTTCTTAGCAAGTAGTAGGCAAGTAATAATTTTTTTGGTGCTAGTAAAAATTTTTTGCGCCAAGAAATCTTTTTTTTTCTGTGTAGCTACTCATTTATTTTATTTAGTTATTTTTTTTCTAATAGACTATTAAATCAATTTTTTCTCCTAAAAATTAATGGAATTTATTATTCGAGTAAATAGTCATTAAAAAGATGTTAAGTTCATTTTTTTTCAACCCCCATAACTTAGTTCACTCCATTAGATAGCAGATAATATAATGCGAGCAAATAGTCTTAAATCTGAAAACGAGGTATTCACCAACATTAGGCAAGCACAAAAAATCTTATTGCTCCTTTTTCTGTCCTTTTTTTTACATACATATATATATATTTTTTTTTGTGCGAAGCATTATGTCAACGCGTCGTTTAATCTACTGCACGAAGGGATGACACTTTGATATGTAAATACACGCGCTGCAGGATAGACACATATACACATACAGCATCATTACTACCAGTAGATCTGAATATTACATGCACTACAACTAATACACGCCAGCCATCTACACATTTGTGCGTGAACAAAACTGCCGACAATGTGCATTTGCTTGACTGAACACGCCACAATGGGTACGGCTCTGTGTGAAGATTTAAGTCACAAGAAAGACACTAAAAATAAAAGAGTTGAGAAAAAAAAAGATAAAAACATTACTCCCCTTTTGTACAAAAGACATTCAATATCGCCGTTATCTCTTATTCCTTTCCCAGCAAAACCGCGTCGAATTGAATCTCAAAAATTCAAAAACAAAAAGTTTAAATCCAATATCAGACCGCACCATCCCTTATTTTTATTGATTCTGAATTCAAATTTCGCGCGGTTAACTTGCCGCCGATTTCACACCATCCCTAACCTATAAATGAATGGTAATAAATGTGAAGAAACCAATTTAGTTTTCCGTTACCCATTAATTAGTTCTAGGTTAGTTCATGTATGGATACATAAATATTTTCATACATACAAGTATTACCATTTGAACTCTCTCTTTAGCTGAATGGTTTACACGCGGAAGGCGACTTGCATTCATATACACAGAACAGCATACATTACACTCAAGAGACTCACTGTGGAGGCCTAATGGCGCCGTATCGCCCAGTAATCTTTGATTAATCGGTCTTTTAAAATTACCTTACGGTCACACCCTTAGAATGAAATGACTCGAAATGATAGCAGTCGTCGATAGGCACGGTCGCATGACAAACAGCAATGTTGCTGACATGTTTTGCTCACGTTATACTACTCTCCTCTCGGCGTCGTCGTCCTCATCGTCGTCGTAGTTTTCGTCTCTTTCTTGTTCTTGTATATTTATACATTTAACTTATATACTCAGCTCAACTCAACTACTTTGTAATACTGCAGTATATGTGTACATGAACTTCCCTTACGGGTTTGCTGAAATTAGCTCCGAGGTATATACATATGTTGTATGTACTCTGGTCTCTGCATGGTGCAACCAGCCAACCAATGCACGCAGCATAATATTTATAATGAAAGTAATTTAATATTAACGACGCCATTTTCTCAATGTCGATATCAAACAACGACTTTTTTCACATCTACGGAGTTATTTTTTTTTCGTCATAATTTTTGTTATAGTATTTAATTTTATTTTTCGCACATACTTTGAGTTATTTTTGCATAGTCAATAAATTTTTTTTAATTTTTAAAAAATTGGGAAATAAATCTTTTTTCGAAACAACAGCAAGATAAATAAGGAAGTTTATAACATGATTGATTTAGTTGTAGGAACTTTCGTAAACAATTTACGAGAATAGTGTATTCGTTAATATAAGTCTTTACCGGGATGACGTCATATAAATATATATATGTATATTGTATACTGACAGGTAAAGCCTTCCCACTGTCAGGTTTTACCTGGATAACAGGTGAGTAGGCGTTTCTTCGTCTCGGCCAATAACGTTGAGAGGCGGAACAAAAGCTTTTAAACCGCGATTTCTTAGCTTCAAACCGCGTGGATAAATTTACTTTATTTGTTCTTTTTTGTTTTTTTACAATGCTTGTGTATAGTAAATGTATATATAGATACATATGTTGATATAGATACCTGCTAACAATAAAAAACTACTGCGTTACCACAATAGCATAAATCCTTAATGATACATTCGAGTTAAATAAATTTACCAACTAAATTGTATTCATTGTTGCAAAAAAAAGTGTGAGTCGAACACTTCTATAACTCGTACGAGGGTGGCTATTTATAACACATTGAAAAAGGGATAAAATAGAGGAATATAAATTAAGTATTCATTAATTCACGGAAAGAATAAATGAAATAATTTATTTATTTTTTTTTTTTTAACAAATTTGTAAGTGTTACAAAGTAATAAAGCCTACTGTAGATACGTAATAATAATATAAATTAAGTAAAAATGGACCTCCTGAGAAGTTAATTTCGTGGTAGCACATCAAACATTAGATACGGTTGAAGTGAAGAGTTGCCGGGCCTCCCAGCTGTCCTCCCACGGTTTTAAGATTACAATTATTACCATACTTATTATTATTTATTCTCTCTTATCCTTTGTACGGCAAATGTTTTATATACATATACATTTATATTTTTTTTTTCACCGTAGAATCAATTACTAGCACAATATTTCTTATATTAATTAACAGAATAATTGAAATTTAAAACAATTGATAAATAAGCCTTGAACAATAAATTAATGAACATTTCTAAAGATTACAGATATATAACGGTTTGAAATATGAACAAAAAAAACCACAAGACATGTTGCTCAACAGGCAGCACAGGCGCAACAGATCAAATCCCAGTCCAAGTCAGCAGGAACCAAACAACAAAATAATCGTCAGCAAATCCTTCAACATCAAAATACACCCGTTTATTCATCGGCACAGTAGCGCACGTGCTAATACAACTGCAGACATCGTCATCAGCCAGCAGATGAAACCTGAGATCAGCAATCACGATCACGACTTTATTTTATAACATTATTTACTTATTTTTCAGCGTCATATTGTCGCCCAGGTCTGAGAGTACCACCCGCGATGATAATTCGCGTGGAAGTACCCGAGTCTTGCCGCCGTGGCGACCCCTGTTGCGTCATCACCGCGGGCCGAAAGGGCCCATCAAGGGGACTGAGTAACGCCCCTGAGATCCGAGACGCGCGCGGCACCCTTTGGCCTCGCGACCAAAAACTTTCCGTATAATCATTATTTTTTTTTGTTATTTCAATTTTTTACTCTCTTTTTTAAGTGCTTTTACATCATCGCAATGAACTGAAGAGGCGGCAATAAAGCAAGATATAGAGAGTGTACATTTAGTTTGAGATTGACAGGCATTTTTTTCGAGGACAATGAAAAACTGGTAGCTCCGGTGTATAGTTATAGTTTACGCTGTACATAGTTGTGCAGAGTAACCTCTGGTTGTAGCCCAAGAAAAAAGAATCGCGAACCCGTTTTCACGTCAACGCCCACCGGAAGCAGCTGGGAGCCACCGGTATGAATGCCTACGAATTGCTCCGTCAAGATATGGGAACAAGGATCCGATTACGCGTGATATGAAAAAGAATTTTATTTTATAATATGTAAGTACGTTATATAGGTGACCGTTTTGGGCCATTGAACTGCTGCCGAACCCTTCGTTTGTTTAAGTCGACGAGTCTCTTCAGATTATTATGTGCCTATAAGCAATACACAGAGAAAAAGTTCATATGCACATTGAAATACATCAAGAGTTAGTGATTTTTTATAGTCTTCGAAAGGGGCTGGCATAAAAAAGTGTAAAGATTTATTTTTTTAAAAATAGTGTCGCAAGCGTGAGTATGATTGATGAGACGTTGGAAGAATGATCGAATGGCTTGAGCTGCATGAGCTAATTGAGCGGAAGTTGGTCGTCCATGGGCCATGATCCAGAGGGAAACCAGCGTAGAATCAAAACAAAAAAATTGTGAATTTTTAAGAGAGTGTTATATATGTCGAGAGTCTGCTACTGATGCTTCCACGAAAAAGTTTTAACGCATCTGCATGATGCTGTATACCTACATCCACACAGATGACGCCAATTTGTTGGTCCTTTTGGATCCATCATGTAGAAGAAGGTCGGAATATATCCGTCATACAATGCATCCAACATCTGTGAAGCAGGACAAACATCAGGCACTCATAAGTGTCGAGTTCGAGAATTTTTTTTATGATTAAGTCTTGTGATGAGTTGAAACAGCGTATTGGTTATGTAGAAATATTTTTCGGATGTTTTTATATATTTGTATGTTATAAGTTACTCTTACTAACGAGAAGTTAATAAGCTTGTTGCAGACTCAAGGGGTGGATCCGGATAGTTTACGAGTTTAAAAAGCACATTGGCCGTGAAAAATTAAACATTTGAATCCTATCAAAGGCCAATGGGGATTCCTACAGTGTTCACTGACAGGTGGCTTCATCACCAACTGTGGCGCTCCGCCTTATGTATCTCAAAGACATATATTTTTCTTTTGTTCCAACGCGTTCATGAAAAAATAAAAAATAACAAAAAAAGAAGTCGATGTTTATCATGAATCCAAGAGAAAATAATCTTTGAGGTTGCGGTCCAAAAATTTCTTTTTACCCACAAAAGAGAAATAAATAAAAAATGGTCGTAATAACGGCGGTAAGAGGTGGAGCTGTTGAGGATATTCATCCAGGATCCAGTGAAGAATTTTCTTTTGTTCATAAACCGACACGGTTGCTGGCGGTATATTTACAAACAATAAAAGACACTCGTATTATAAATGTCCCTAAAATATATAATACGGCAGTTTTGAATATTATGTTTGATCAACTCATTACTAGATACACCTCTCTGTTTTAATAAACTTCGACCATCGTCTTTGGCTTTGATTTTCGCCGAAAATTACTCTTGTACTTAATGTTTTTGTCTGCTTTATCGAAATGTCACGTACAAAACTCGTCAAGTTCAGTCGCCCTAGTAACTAAAGTGTTACCAAACATCAGTAAGTGTCTCATTATTAACAGACAAGTACTTTGACTTTGCCTAATAAAAGACCTCATTATTCCGAGGTCTTGATCTTGTTCAGCAGCCCAAGTGTTTGACTGGCACGTGTATCGAGTAAACGCCTACCTAACGAACGCATCATCAAAACGTCCAAAATTAATCCTAAACTAGATTCTTAACGAACTGCTTCATTAAAGTTTATCATCAGTACACGTTTTTCTAACGTAAATATCATGCACACACTTTGTGACATACTTTTATAAGTAAAATCAAACACCCATATATATTTATATTTAGATATATAGGTTGAATACATCGAAAAGCTTTTTTGTCACAGCATGTTACAACTATTTAATGTTCGCCGCGCCTTCAACGTCCTTTTCATTCAGCTCTTTTGACATCATCAGCAAAGCATCTATATAGAGAGTACACAGTACGTGTCACGCCCACGACCCCGCCGAGATAATTTCAGTACTGGTTCCATGCATGATGTTGTATGCTGCTGTAGCTCTTACTTGAGGGTGCAATCTTCTTTGAGAGAGTGGATAACGTGCGTGCTCCAACTGGCCCCCAGGGTGTATATGTTGGCTGCCTCAGCACGCGTTAAGGCGTACCAGAGGTACCCGTGCAACCGCCCCTGACGACCCCTAGGTGGTCCAGGGCGGCGTTGGGTGGTACGAGCTTGTCATATTCCTTGGATATATGTACCCGTGACCCATCAGAATAAATAAATACCAGCAACCCGTACAGATTTTGTTTCAACCTACTTCTAAATTTGATGCCTTATGCCTTATGGTTCTACAATAAGTCACAAAAGCTGCCGCTGTGAAAATTTTCAGGCAGAGTAAAACAGAAAAGGAGTAAAAAATTAAATTAAAATAGAAATAGTATGGAAAAAAAGAAGCCTTGATTTTTTGTTTGAGCTAATAAGCTGGACATACAACGCGATATTTATGATGAACCTGCGGCGCTCAATAAATTATAATTAATGCACACTACTATATCAGGATACGTAACAAAAGAACCGGTAGCCGATTGCAGGGACGCATAAACCCACATGGCTCATTAACTGGCAGAATAGCATCAACCAAATCACTTTGGTCTTTTATAGCCTTATAGTGCCTGCCGAAAGGCTTACAGACTAAATGCTCACCGTTTTAAGTATTATAACCACGAAAAGACTTTACGAGCTAGGCATTAAAATTCTAAACGCGTTGAAAACAAAAATATTACGCATGCGGTGTGGTCCTGTTGGATGTGCACTCTTTTATTAAACCACCATGCATAAATGAATTCGGAAAGTTATCATGGAATATAAACTATTTTTAAAATTTTTATTATGCATCGTTAGTAGTAATTTGAATGCACACACAACATAGATGAAAGTATACTATAGATAGAAATATTTTAAATTGAAGGCTTTGGATGAATAATATAGAAATGGAATTTAATTACAGACTTATCGATATACTATTGTGTTGACAGTTTGTATGCAATGTTAAAATATACGTTTGCATATATTGGCTGGTCTACTCGCTCTGGATACTACCATTTGATTTGTACTATGTGTAGTATATACGTTAGAATAAATGATTGCTGGTACCACGATGTCCCGATACTACGTGCAGTCAGCCCGGAATTTGCAGAAATGATTGATGAGGGGATATATACTCAGTCTGCATATACACACTGCTCTCTATCGCATAATTTTACGGTGGTAATGATACGGTCCGGTTTTGCTTCTGCTCCGTTTTCGCATCACGTAAATGTTATTCCCTCTCTCTTCGTTTCTATCTCTTCACAAACACCTCTACAACTTTAAACACATAAATTTAATGTTACATCTCTATATATCCATCAATACAAGCCATTGGCCAAGTCACTGTGTCTTCAATGTATGTAATAATAGACCAAAGACCGTATATCTGTATCTCTCTGTACCACGCACGTTACATGCTACTCCCTCATACGATATATTCAGAATACACTTGTCGACTGCACATCAAATATGTTACCACATTTATGTATAATACATGTCATTGATAGTTTTAATGGGGAATGCTCTTTAATAATTGATAAATTTAGGGTGAACATGTAAGCTATAGACACGAAAACCTCTCATACATTTCAAATGAAGTGGATGTATTTGATATATTATTAGGATTTCAAAAATGTATAACTTTATTTAGAAAAATATGAAAAACGGTTGACCCTGCGGGACAACCGGAAAACTTCCCGCTGTTTTCGAACTCAGAAAGCTCGAAAACGTTATAATTTTCAAATATTTGCGCTCTTCGAAGTCAAAAAATTTTTATTTTGTTCAACCAAAAAAATACAATTAGCTAAAGAAAAATTAATTTTTTTTGCACGATATCTTTAGAACGAATCAAACGATTTGGACGTAGTTTATGAGTTTATGAGAAAAACCTAATAAAAAAAAAAAAACCTTTTTAATTTTCATAACAGGTAGTTAAAAATTACAGTATTAAATATTAAGTCAACGAGATATTATTCATTTTATTTCAATTAATTTATTTTCTAATTGACCATTTTTATGAGTTATTGTTTTATTTATGTATATAGAGATATGAGGAAAAATGTTTCGTTCCACAATGTAATTGTTTAATTTCAAGGTAAAGTGCGAAAGTAATATATCATATAAACATGAGTCGGAACAAATAATAATATTATATATGTGTAAATATATATACGAGTAGAGATAAATTTTTCATCAAGCTTATGTTTATTAATAACAATAAGTTTTACCGGTTTTTCATTATACTCTTATATTAGTTAGTTCTTTGAAATTATTTCGTGCATGCTCGAGAAAATTTATCATTATCATGTTTAACATTCTGCTACTGTTTTTTATTAACAATGTATGCTATATTACTATATATATACAGAGTAATATTATAAATTTATGTATACAGAGATTCTTAGTACGATTATTTATAATAAGTACAATCGAGGTTAATTAATTAAATTAAGTGATGGTTCCCTGGTAACTAATAAAATTGCGAATAATTTTTATTGCGATAAAGTTTAAATAAAATTATACGCATTACATTTTTTTTTTTAAATTAATGTATGGTTCGTACCTTGCATGACTACGTTTACTACATTACCTTCATCATGCAGATATAAATAGACAACTCATGCATATGACGGATGCAATTTACAAAACCAATTTGTAGAGGCAACCATTTTTTGTCCATCATATCTTAGTAAAAAGTTTAATAGATTCTAATTTTTGACAACTACCTGAATAAATTATCTATCAAATTTTTATTTCCGACAAAAGTTTTTATAAAATTTATTATTTGAAAGTGAGAAAATTCATGTAAAACTCAAATTTAAAACAGTTTAAAATGTCGTAAAGATAATAATCAGGATTAAAAATAGGTAAAATAAATGCGCAGATAAAAATCATGTAAGCCAATTAGTTTTCTCTTATCTTAAACAGATCCTGCGGTCATGGTGGTTATAAAAAAGTCTTTGACGTTAGAAACATAAAAAAAAAAAAAAAAGAGCGAGAGAATGGATGTGGACTTTAAACTGTAGATCATTTGGTGGTGTATTCAGAGTGCCAACGGGCTGTAAGATCACACACAAGAGGAAAAAAGGTGGCGAGATGGTGAGGGTGACGGCGCCAGCGAATCCTTTGAACCTAGTCCGCATCTTGCCGCTTCTTCAGGTAGCCACAGACACATTAGTCACTCCCTTCTCACCGTCATCCAGCAGTGAGTCTGTGTTACTCCAACTAGTGAAGATGATGAATAAGTATCTCTTGCAGTGGCTGCTTATTTCTCTTCCTCTTTCTCTTATTATTCTCTTGTTGACGAGTTTCTCTGTGTAATTCACTATTCATTCGTTCCTCTTGTCTATCCCACTGACTTGTAACTTTGCTACCATACCGAGGTATTAACCCTAACATATAAGGGATCCTCAGAATAAGCTGCACGATAGTAACCCCAGAAAACTGATGCAGTCTATATATTTTTGAGCACAAGCTAGTTGCTCTAAATCCGTAATCACTTTGCCTTCAGTTACGCACGTCAAATTTTACGGAAACTAAATGTCTAGCTGAAATTCTTTTTCGATCTTTTGTTACAAATTTCTCTTTTTTTTTTTTTGACAGAAAAATATTCAATATTCATTTGATACGCTGACACGATGTTCATATTTTATAATTCATTCCGGTAATCAAATTTTATTTTTTTATCTAATGCCTTTTTGGTCACTTATTATTTATTTTTTTTTTTTTTAATGTGGAACTTGTAATCGAGTGTCCGGTGATTTGGAACCTGGCGCCGAGAGTTCGAATCACGATTTCATTATGAAGTAATTAAAAGTCATTACTAGTGGTATCCTTTTATTTAGTGAGAGGAGCGACGGGTGAAAGAGGCCGCCGACAATCGAGTGGCAGTCAGACCCTTGTCTTTGGACGTGATCATCTATCGAGATACGTCGGACACTTTGTGTTACGTTCGAAAATATATATTATATATAATATAACTTTGCTACTATATAGCTATATTTTTTATACAATATAATTTGATGATGTTACACGTACTCTCGAACACTCAGGCTCCCTTTATAGGACAATCTCCGGTCCAGAATGACCGGATAATAAAATAATATAAAATTTTAAAAGGGCCATTGATAAAATTTATTGAATCAGCTAATGGATTAATTTGTTGAAAAATTTTATTTTTAACAGTAACTATCAAAAAACAAGTGAATTTATTGTCGCAGTTGAAAATTTATCTATTTATTCTAATTTTTTTTTATAAATAGTATATTACACACCAAGGGAGGAAAGTAGGACAGTCTAAACGAAGGCAAACACGCGGATTGGGAAGTACTACCTTCCTCCATGTTGTGTATACAATTTTTCACCAGATCTGCACCTGAAAGTTTGAATTTTTGCCTCTGAGGGAAGAATGGCGCATACGCTTATTTTTATCATTTGTTTTCTTATAAAAGCAAAGAACGACTTTCTTCTCTCTAAACAGAGCAGGAATTTAAACTTTCGGTGCATCAGATATAGTGATCTACTGGATAGTGATTTACGTATCGTAAAGAGAGCGATCTATAGAACTACCGTCGCGATCCATTCTAGTCCCATTCACTATCCGTATTGCTGTCAGCACTATACGTAACAATAGTCGCACTAACCTCCAAATAGCTAAACGAGTATCGCAACAGCCAGTATACTGTTTTGCGCTGGTCACAATATATTTTTCTTTGTGTAATTTTGACTTGATTAAGCAAGTCTAAAGGAAGGCAAATAATTTTTTTCGACCGGGTTCAGCAAATCAAAATTAAGGTGGATGATTGTCCTACTCGAAGTGAAGACAAATAAGTTCAAACTAAGACCAAAAAATGCGAATTAGTTGAAACTAAGATGAAAAGTAGTTCTAAAAGTTGACAAGAATGTAATGCAAGTCGAAAAAGTCGAGATCGGAAAATCGTCGGCAAATTGATAACTTCAAAAAATAAAGTGAAGCAAGCCTGAATCAAGTTTTATTTTTGACCCAGGTAGAGATTTAACTTTTAATCAATATTAATAATTAATACAGTTTTTGTAAATTCTGAATTTTATTTAAAATACATTATTATGAAAAATGTAACCCGTTAACTAAGAAAGACAGATAGAGGATTGAAGAGGAAAAAATTATAAAAAAGAATGAGAGCTTAACAAAATAAGGCCGTGACGAAGCCACCGGCGCCAGACCTGTCCCAACTCATTACACGATTCTCTTCGCCGCCCGATTCAATCCAAGGACTCGACAAAAGAATCCTTTTCTGCGTTTACTACACATTCTTTTCCGTCGTATTCTGCTGCTGCACAAGAAAGTATTATATATATGTATATACTTTAATGTTAATCCAAAAATAGAATTTATACGATACACTGTAAAAAATAATTTGAAAATTACAATACAAAAGGTATTGAATTTTCATAACTAGATATTTGAATTGTATTTTCAATAAAAAAAGCTTCAAATTTAATGTACGTAATTTAATAATCAAGCTGGTATTTAAAATTAAGAAAAAAAATATGAATTTTAATAAACGTACTTAAAATTTATACTTATTCTTTAAATTTTCAAAGCAAGCATTGAAAATTCTAAGACACATTGAATTTTAATAATTCCATTTGAAATTTCATAATATTTATTTGAAAATTCAAATACTTGTATATGAAATTTTTGCGCGTGACGTGCTGCGCGTTCAGTAATCAAGGATTGTGTTTTAATACTAATTAGTTAAATATATAATAAATTTGAGTAATGTGAGCGGTGTACATCAGACTTTATTGTTGTAAAGTTTTTATTTCCTCGATAATATAAAGTAAATAAAACTTGTGACTGAACTGAACATCATTGACAGTATATGTACTGTATACAGTATTAAATGTGATATAGCATAATGCTAATAAACATAATATAGTTTTATAGTGATTTAAATATTAAAATGTGATTTAACTCTAAAATATTTATTTAACTTCTACTTTTTTAAATGTTTAAGAAAAAAAATATAATTACCCGCTATATTAAATTATATTATAACAATGGTTAATAAAAAAAAAAAAATTTATAATGTTGTTCATAAGAAATTGATGACAGCTTACAAAATTTTGAAGTTCTGTCAATAAACATTTTGTTACTTAACATACCTAATAGTCTTTAATTTCCATGTAACCATACACTGTTAAAAAAATTGTTTGAATTTTTAAAACATTGTATATAACGCAATAAACACATACAATTGTGTTTGAAATTTCATTGTAACGATCGTATAGAATTTAAAATACTCGCTTTTGAATTTTCAAATAAACGCTTCAGATTTTCATATACATATATATGGAAATTAAAAAGAGAGTATTTGAAAATTAAATGAAAGATATTTGAATATTAAAAAAATTGTATTTGAAAATTCAAAAGGAAGTATTTGAAAATCCAAAGTGTTGATTTGAAAATTCAAAAGCATGTATTTTAAATTCTATATGAAATTAGTAATGAAATTTCAAGCACAAATGTATGTGTTTATTGCGTTATATACAATGTTTTGAAAATTCAAACAATTTTTTTAACAGTGTAGCTTTCTATGAAATGAAAATCAATCAAGTGCATCGACCAAAAAGTAAATCGTATTTATAGCGATTTAAAATTGATAAAATTTTTTCCGATCATCAGTTTTTTTCCAAGTCTTGCAAGTCATAAATCATAAGAAAAACTAAAAGTTAAACGATCGAACGAAACGATTACTTCCGTCCTCAGGGGGCGTACAGTCGAACCTGTTCAAAATTTTTGTTCCGGTAAATTTAAAACCGTAAAAATTGTAGCACAATCGTTTTTACTAAATCGATTTCTCTTTTAAATGTATAGATGAACCTTAAAATCATCAATGACCTGAAACTGGACCTCAGTCGAAGCTTGAAACGGCTTATGAACAAAAGTAAACAAACAGGATATAGGTCCATCGATCATGTTAATGGCGGGAACTAATCTTATATACTTTACTAATGTTAATTCTGGTTTCTGGCGCTTTATTTGTGGGTTAAAGCTTTTTTTTACCTAGTATATAAGCAGCACGATTGTTAATGACAAAAAGATCATCAATTTAAATCTCGAAATACTTAATATGGAATGAACTTTGAGCTGACAATGTTTAATGACCATCTTCAAAACTATTATTTTGTTTTTATGCCCCGATCAATTTTAATGAGTATCATTATATATATATGTTTAAAAACATAGAAATTTATGTTATTTTTGTTGAGTATTTTTTCATTTTCTCACGGGATGGTAATATTTAAATTAGGTTAGATCCTTGTGTAAGTATTGTTTTTTTGTTTTTAAATAAATATTTTAAAGAAGCTTTTAAGAGTGCGATTATAAGGAAAATTACTGTTGAATAAAAAAAAACAGATGGTCATGGACCAAAAAGACGTTATGCCGCTAATGGACAGAAGCAGATGAGTATGAGACGAGTCAAGGAGTCACTATTCGACCATCACCGACGGCTTTTTTTATCTTTCGAATCCTCGTTTTCTTTTCATCCATCATCCAACTCTGCTTTTGATAGCTGTCTTACTGGCTTTGCATCATCATTCGTTTATTTATGTACATATATATATATATATATATATATATATATATATATATATATATATATGTATGTTACAGGATATAAAGACACACTTTTTTTTATTTTAATAGTTTAAAATTCAAAGTTAATAGTCTGGCGTTGATGCTTTGATAATTTTTCAAAAATATTTTCGTATGACGATAGCAGTACATACTTTCATTCAAATGGTATAATAGTAGTTTATCTATCGAGTGCGATCGTGTTTAAGACGCGAGTGTGAAGATTGGTGCCCGAGCCAAAGGCGAGGGTACCAACACACGAGCGTCTTAGACTCGATTGTACTAGATAAATACATTAGTTTTTGTGACAGATATTTGAAATTTACTACATTTAGTGCCTATAAATGGCAGGTTATAAATCCGCGTCTATTTATTTGGTAATATTGTTTTGAGTATTTATTGAAAATTAGAGAAAAGTCGGTAAGTGGACAAATTAAAATGGTGATAAATTTTGTCGCAAGATGGCTCGTTAAGTTACTTCGATATTTTTTGGTCGTTTGCTATCACACATGTAACCAAAAAATAATTTTTAATCCGATGATGACGTCACTACTAGAGCGATTAGGTATCTTTTTTAACAGCTGTATCTTATCTAATGTTTTTAGCTGCCGGTTATAGGCGCTAAATGTCGTAGATTTCAAGTATCTGTCACAAAAATTCAGTTAAAGCTAAAGCACATTATTGAATTCTATTCCTTTTTTTAAAAATCAAACTATTGTAATGATCCTTAAAGCTAAGGTACCTGCGGGTAATGAGGCCTGTCGGGTAATAAAGCCTAAGTGACAGAAGATATTTAAAATAACCACCTCCGCTAAAGGCTACTCTAGTAAAAGGGTATTGCATAGAGATCTTACGACAAATATAGAGTCCCGATATCACGTTCCCTGTCTTCTATATTTCATCATCCGTCATATGCTGTCGTAGCGCAGAAGAAATTATAAAAAACAATCTAGTCTTCTGACTCTTAAAAAGGATACTGACAGTTTTAAATGCTGTTGAGCAAAGCAATCTAGTCTTCTGACTCTTAAAAAGTATTGTTGCTACATTTAAGTGATGATTCATCTCTAATACTAATTTTATTAAGTATAGCTAAACTATTACAGTTTGTTTAACCCGAAGGCCTTATTACCCTACCGTTGTAAAATAAGGCCTATTCGTATAGTATTTGTAAAAGTATAATTTTTTGTTTGTTTATGGTAAAAATTACCATTACTTCATTATACTTTAAGGCTAATGTATTGAAATAAAGATTAGTGATACATTTTGATAATTAAATGCAATATTTTCGATTCTATTGAAAATCTCCCTTAGCTAGGCCTTATTACCTGCCGGTACCTTATATTTTATCTCAAGTGTTTTTTCGGTGCATGTGAAACTTTTGAAAAGGATCCTATTAGGATCTTCTGACAATGGTTTCACTGGATGAATATATTTGCAAAGATCACTTTCCTTAATTTATGACACTGATCTTGGGATAAATATGAGTCATCATCCACACGAAAAAATATATATCCCGGCGAAATAGTATATATCCGGCTTATATCTTTAGTATTGTCGTATGTATGCTTTTTTGCCGGCGGCATATATTCTCGGATATATCTTTTTCCGTGTATGGGCATATATTCATTTTAATTTAAAAAATATATTATTTATTAAAATTGAATTCAATTATTACTACAGCTAGTTATATATAATAATTGACTAAGAATAAATTTTAAATTCGAGGAAATTTATGTGATGTTGATTTTGTTGAATTATAACATATATGTTTTGGATGGTATTCTTAGTCTCTTTATTAAGACTTTTTTAGATTTTATAGAGCGTAATGACTGAACATCAATTCTAATTTCAAATGTATATATTATAATATCATTTCCTAATTGTAACTCTTTTATTCAACATTAATGAGAGATTAAGAAGTTAGCGAATAATAAAAAATTAGCATTAAAATAAATTATATTAAATCATATATACAAATATACAAAAAAGAAGAAATCTTAGCACAAGAAATTTTTTTCTCACTCCAAGAAAATTTTTGTTTTCAATTTATGATGCAAAAAATTTTTTGGAGCAAGTAAAAATTGTTTGCGTCAAGAAATCCTTTTTTTGTGTATATGTATAATATATAATATATAATATATATAATTGAACAAGTGACCAGCTTATTGATTTGTGACAAAGTTTTGTGAAAAGAAAAATAATATATATAATGATAATATACATGTATATAGAGAAAATATGACCGATTATGATTTATCTATACGTATCCATTGGTTCAGAAAACAGATGTTATATATGTCATACAAAATATACTATTCTGTCTATATATTCGAAATATATACATAAAACTGAAATACTATCAGATAAGATGTATTACGATATTTTTCTGGAATTGTAACAATAAATACTAGCCAGTTAACAATATCCATAATTCAATGGTCAGTAGTAGCTTAATAAATTCCAATGATCGTATTCATTAAATTCTCATTTTTCTTTTCAACAATAAAGAACCCGTGCAACTATAAAGCTCGCCGAAAATCTATTCGCTAAAATTTAAAACCAATAAAACTCTTCCGGCACTTTGTACATCATTTAAAAATGTCTAGCCGTTTTTTTCTTATTTTTCTTTTCATTATTATGATTTTCTTTTTTTTCTTATTATATACAAATGTTAAACTTTTATACCAAAAATCTACTATAATGTATGGGAAAGAAAAAAACTAGTAGCTCACTCGACGACATTTATTCTTTTGTAACTTTGCACTTCCGCGGGAATCGGTTACGCCTTCTCATGTCATTGTGACAGATTTCTTCGGGTCCTTTGGGCTTTAAAACTACACTAGACTATGTCTTACATATAAAATATATATATACATACATACATACTAGTGTTGGCATCGAACGTAACACGAGTTGCTAAGAAGAACATACCGCTATGGGCCACGGGGCTAGTTAATGTGTCAAATAGAACAGGAAACGATACAATAATATTGTAAGGAGAGCATAGTGTCGTTTTTTTTTTTTTTTAAGAAGTGTGGGATGGGCGTGTATATATAGATGCACTAGCATAACCGATCACGGGAAATCTTTCTCTATTACAGGAAATGCGTTTAATTTTACGGTACTATTGAATTTTCGTATATATTCAAAGATATATAATATATGTTATAGCTGGGTGAATAATGTAACGTTTTGTATGTTATTGATCTTGATCTTATGCACGTGCCGAAAAATAATCTATAGAAATGCCCCTCAATTTAAAAATTCTTATTTATCATTTAAAAGTTTTATTTTTTGGGTTTTAATGACATTCAATTGTCATTTTCTTTATTTGTAATTTTAATAAAAATATACAAGTAAAATATATGATAAAAACTTTCACAATTGAACCAGTCAATTATACACACTGTAAAAAATTTACGGAGGAAACGCGAATTAAATCCGGAGTGACCGCGAAGTGGGTGCGGAGCGGGTCGCTGTTTATTTATTTAACCCCTTTGGAGTAAAATTCACTACGAACAGGAGTTTATTTTACAATTTAAACTCCGGTCCAGAGTTAAATTTACTCCAAAAGAAAGTTTATTTTAATATTAAAACTCTAAATCGAAGTAAATGCGGATTGAAATAAACTTCAGTTCACTCCAAAATCACTCCACTGGAAAAACGAACTCCCTATTTACTCCGTATGCGGAGTGATTTATTTTTTTCTCCGGAACTCCGAACCACGGAGTGAATTAGGACTTAAATAAAATCTGTATCTACTTCGAATTCATTCTCGATTTTTTACAGTGTATGTAGCTTTTTTACTATGATTAATGAAAAAAAATAATAAAATGTAAACAATTTCCTGGAATATTATAGAAAATAATGTCTTGTTTACTCTTAAGAGTTAAACAATAGTACAAATTAAGATATATGTATACAAGCTCTTTTTTATATGAATTTTGAATGGTAAAGACAAATTGAGGTAAACTTCAAAATCTTTTATTTGAGACTAAAATTAGAATTATTTTTCAGCTCATGATATAGGGGAAATGAAGCAAAATAAAATTTGGTAAAAATTTAAGAATTGTTCAAGGCGACTTTCATTTTACCTCACGTTAAAAATTTTTTCTATCATTAGGTTATTTTGATACATCCGTATATGAAATTATTAAAGGATTAGAATAAAGTGGAGCTAGTAAAAAAAAAAAGTATACTAAATAGTATATTAGACATCAAGGAAGCAGAGTAAGACATTTCAACCCATGTGTATAATTGCTTACCCAAGCCGAAGGCGAGGGTCGCAAACTCGCGGATTGAGACGTCCACTTTCTTCTGTGTATACGATTTTTCATCAGATCTGCACACGAAAATTAATAAAAAATTATATGTATTATCTATAAAAACGTTTTAAGAAAATCGTTTTATGTTGATATTAAATTGTTGATGTTAAATTGATTGATAGTCAATTTGTGGACCCCATTGCAACCAATGTATATGGAAAGCAATTAAATAAATATATGTGTTTTAAGAAAATCATATAAATTATAACATTAAAAACCAGCAAATAATTTAAAACACGACATAAAAATAACGTCACATCCTATAGATGTGCGCAGCATCTTTAACATAAATGATATACCATTATGTTTCTTTACTACATCCCAGTGCATACTATATAACATCTGTCATTGTAATTTTCGTCAATAAAAATCCAAGTATACCTACAAATTAAATAAAACTCAAAAATCTCACATATTTTGAAAAAATATTTCAAAAGCTGTTAATTTTGCACGGTCATTTTGGTATACGCCCGAATCAGATATCCATGTAGATGATTACTGTTATTACACTTTTTTTTTATTTTATTTTATTCTATAATTTCATTCTGTTTAAATTTGATCTAGCCATTTATCTCGATTTTATTGCTCCGGCTCTTTTTTTTTGCACACGCATTGTAATTTTAACTCGATCCTCAATAATTTATTCCATTTCAAATAACCAATTAAAAAATTGTATTTCAATACACACCTTACGCTAATTTAATATTATATTTTCAGAGTCATTACTAATTATTAATTACTTAGGCTATTTTGATTAATTAATTACTAATAAATCGTAAAAACAAACAACCGTAAATAATTGTTAATAATTACTTAAGCTAAAAAAAAGTAAATTATCTACAGCGATTAATTTAAATAAAAAATATATAATTAACATATATGTAGAGTAGCATATCTAATAGGTCTTTTACACTAGTTTTCAATACTAAGTCGCTGAGAAATGTGTGTGCATAATGATAATATATTTAAATATTAAAAACACACACACCTCCTTTAATTTACCGGGTGTGCAATGTGCGATCTTCTGTAAGTGACGGCGACAGAGCATTCATAAGCCAGCACGTGACAGTAGTCATTGACACAATGACTAAATGACACATAGTCCAAGGGGCTCGTGTGCACATAATCAGGGAACTGGTGTGTGCACACGGGGCTAGTGACAACGAGAATCGTCACGTTAACACCCACCTTTCTCTGGCCGTCTAAAGACTTTTATATCCACTGCCTTGTATTCTCTTTCACTCTGGTTCTACTTTATACTATTTTATTTTATTTTTTTTTCTGCAGTGCATCTGAATAAAAACCGTGGATTCATTCATTTAATATGAAGACTGGTAGTTAGGTCTCCGAATCTAAAGAATCAGAACAACCCTTATTGAGAAAGAAAAAGCCGCTTTGACTGGGCGGTGGGAGGAGTAGGCCTTGGGTCTAGGAAAAATCAGTTCTAAGATGTGCTAAGTACAAAGTAGGAAAGAAGTTTTCAACAGGAAGTAGATTTGAGAGCTCAGATTTCGCGACTACTTCCGGTGGTTTTTAAACGCAAGTGAGACTACGGTTATAAATACTCTGATCCACATTTTTTAGTAGATGTCTGTGCGTGCGTGTGTTTATTGTTTATAAAAGATGAAAGATTTAAAAAAAGTGCCGTGTTTTTTCTTGCCCTGTAAATATGACGCGAGAAAGATTTTTGAGATACACGACGCGTGCAGACCACGAGGGCAGCTGGCAACCCCACACGCCTACGACACACCCCTTAGGGTCAAGATTTTTGTACGCTACTAATTTTCAGATGCTGCTTCAGTAATAATAGATTTTCTCATGTATACACAAGTTTATGTATCATTAAAATTTTTTCTCAGTCAACAATAACAATAATATTATTATCATTTGTAAAAATTAAATTTAGGAAAGTAGTTTTGGTGAAAAAATACATAATTGGCTTCAGAAGAAATTTACATTTATTTGAAACTATTTTTTTTAACGAAAATACTTTTAATGGATGGAGAAATTTTTCGGGGGTTACTTTAAAAAATTACATGTTATGTAATACTTTTAAACTATTGGAAGTCTTAAAATTTATTTGAATTTTAAGAGGCAATTTCGAGGATTAATTTTAATGGCAACAATAAAATTTCAGAGTTTAAGTTTTTGTGCCAATAATTGAATGAAATTTAGACGTAAATAAATAGATAATAATATGTGATGTGTAACTCGGTATTTTTTAGACGGACCAATAAAAAACTAGGCTCTCAAAGTTATGGCTATAGATATATGTGGCTATATATATATAGACACTAAAAATATGTATTTTTATCATAAAAAGAACGAGTTTTCGCATCATCGTGGTGTCTACCGCCCGGAGAGATTTAATGGAGGGGCATTGAAAGAGGTACACGCCTTCGAACAAGAACTACCACCCCCGGGGGCAGCAATCTTGCATGGAGATCCGGCTTAAACGATAGGTCCGTTCAGCAGTGTGCCGCCCTGCAGAACTCTTAATTTAGCTGAGGAGAGAGAAAGAGAGTAGTGAAAAATGCATTAAAAGTAGCGATGCCAAAAAGAGAGACGACGATGCGTTAAGATGATACCACGAGAAATAATATAAGGCATATATAACCATAATACTACCATCGACCAGAGGTTTCCGCGAAAAATACTTTGCATCGCGACCTCAACGTCGTTATATACACCAGACACAGAACCACCTCTCTGAGCTGTTATTACCCGCGCGTATTTCCATATCGTGTAAGGCTAGACGATGCTAATTTCATCCCTCAATGCGCCAACACAACCCTGAAAACTTCTGTCTCTTTAAAATTCCACCGTTTTCTCGCTCTCTAAATGTATTCCAACCTCGTTAAAAATATAATAAATAGCTGTAACGTTTGTTGAATTGCAAGCATTTTTTATACAAAAACACCTTTGTCATTTAAAGTATTTGGCTCATTTTTGCAACTCACTACTTTACAATTTAAAAATACTTATTTATTTTGGCTACTGAATTTTTTTTAGAATATGTATCATTAACTATAAAGTAATACGATAAAATTATTACTCAAGTAGCTAAAAATTATGGTAATTTATTTAAAAAGTAAGTGCAGGAAAAATGACAAAAAAACTTTTTTTTAATAACTTGGCCTGAAGAAATACGAAACGACTTTGAGATATCATCTGAATCTGACTAAAAGAATATATACGTATAAAACTATAAGCTGAAGGAAACAATTACCTCGGCCATACTCTCGTCGGATATCAGATGCATTTAATGATAAGTGGGCTCCAGAAAAAACGGACTCGCTGGCATTCGCTACGTCCTTCATAGATGTGTTTCTACAGGTTCGAGATATAGTTTATATACCAGAAGAGATCAGAACTTGTGGCATTCCTTTCTGATGTCTCGAGGAAGCCGATTCCTATAATCATTCAGCGAGATCGGTTTAAATTGCTCCGATCAATTATTTTGAAACGATAAAAACCGCCCTACTAATACAAGTCTTCGTAGCTCTGTCGATGCTGATACAAATTTTCTCAATGGTCTTTAATTTATTTTAATGTTTCTCTTCATCGAATCGCAAACGATTTATCTCCTTTTTTTATTTAACTAAAATGCTTTCCACTAAATGATAAAAAAAATTAAGAGTTACTTTGTAAAAAAGTAAATGATTAAAAGTATCAGAGGAAGATAAAAATTAAGAGTTTGCATGGAATAAAAAATATGTAATAATAAAGTCAGAGTGTTAAAGGATCCAAACATCCGAGAGCTATATTGCAGACATGATTAGGGGTACATTAACTAGCGTGCTACCGATGATGGAGAATAAAAGACGCAGTATTATGAGTCTCGGTATACTTATATATGAGTGAGAGTTGAACAGTAGCCTTGTAGAGAGCCCATAGATGATGATTAGTGCTTTCAACTCAGCTCAATATTGAGTTCTCTTCAATAAACCTAAAACGTGAAACCCTTTTAAGAGTTAACTCAATCTACAGAACTGTCTATCCCTTTTATGAGTAGCGTGCACTTGCAATTTTAATTCGGTAAAAAATAGTTTGTGCACTATTATCGATAAGTCTTATATATTCTGGATTACTTGGTTTTTTGCTTGATTGCTTCCCGCAGTTTCACTAAGCCACTATATATCTATATAGAATAAGCTGTCTATACTGTTTGGATTTGATAAGGGGTTTCTCGTTCAATAGCCGAAGAAAAATCGCCCTTATATATAAGATGCTTTATACGGTAATCACCCGAGTATCCGGAATAGCTGATTGAACACGAAGATTCGTGCATCAAATAAAACTACATGCTTGTATATAAATCACGTAAACGAACAAGAAAATAATCGCGTGACAAAAGTTATTCAGATGTACACTTTCGTAAAAAAAAAAAATATCAAAATCAAGTGTAAAGACAAAACTTGTAAAAGACAATCTATAATCAGGCATCTGCTGCCTCACAAAATTCTCTTGCATTAAAAAAATATTACGAAATAATTCTTAAAATGCAAGGCAACAATTTTTTATGCATAAGCACTGAATTAAATTTAAAATAATAAATAATAAATGAGCTATGGAAATGAATAATTTATAACTTTTAATTACCCAAATAAGAAGTTTGTAAAAAAAAAAGTCAGCATCCTTTTCATTCTTGATCATCATCATCACCAATAATTGGTAGTATGAATTGCCATGCATTTTTGGATACTCGATGGCTTGTATTATGCATTATCATTGATGATTATGATTATGATGATCCTTGTATCATGATCTTCTTCAAGTAGCACACATCACAATAACATATTAAATATGCAGTGGCCAGCGCCATTTTGGCTCAACCATTTTTGCCGATCAAATCTTAATTGTTGGCTGGCGGCTGTCTAAGGAGGCGTGGCTACGATATAACCAACTCCGGCATATACTCTCGCGTTTTAGCCACGCGATGCACGAACGCATTTGAGGTTTTCTTTTTACCACGATACACACATCCACAACATATCACCCTTATACCAAAGTTGTTGGTCAGGTTTTTCACCTTGTGTGAATTGGTCTCGTACTTGAATCATAAAACGCCGTGAACCAGTTGCACACCATCCATGCACACCATATCCAACCATTAGCCCAAGCCCAAAGCTGCTTATGTATTCACGGTAAAAAAATTTAAATGCAGGGAAAATTTCCATCTGAAAAATGTTAAAATAGTTTTTCTTATAAATTATGGTATGCACACCTAATCATATTTAGAGTATAAAAACTATTTATAAATAATATATCACAGAGTATATAATAAATGTGGAAGCTTTTCCATTAACTCTATACAATTATTTGTCAATAAGTTATAATGTTTATTGAATAAAATTGATGATTACATTGCAGTATAAGGTACATCACGGCTGGACAATGATAGCTGAGGTTGTGTACATATTTGAAATGCTTACATACTTTTCATTAGTACTTACAACTTATCATTATCAATTTCTAAGTTTTTTCTGCTATGGATGGAAAAAAAAGAAGTCAAGTAATGATAAGTATTGAAGTACTTGAATAAATGTCAACATTTAACGGGATAATATATTAAAAGGATGTGTCGTATAATCAGATAGTATATATATATAAATATAAAGAAGTGTAGTAAAGTTTCAATGACCACCTTTCTCTCTCCTTCGCGAAGTAATCACACGTATTACTCTGATTGGTAACAATTGGTAACAATTGACGGGCGGAACCCAAGAGTAAGTCGACTACTTGGCGGAGGTTCCGCTACTTTACTCATAATGTTTACGACCAAGAAATTTCAAAATGTTGATGTATAAAATGTGGATTGTAATTGTTTTTTTTTCTTCTTTATAGATACTAGTTAAATTATTGAAAATTATTTTTAATTAACTTTAAAAGACGAATGATAATTTTTTCTGATTATTTAATTTTTTTCGACAGACTGTTGATATATTTATAGAGAAAATTATTTTTGAATTCCGAATATGGACGAAAAGGAATTTTATAGCTTTAGATATATGTGAGAAACAATTAGTCTTTGGTGAAAATTTTTTTATCGTTTAGGGAGATGGTGATTATTGTAACCATCTTAAAAAGTTATATATATATAGTCGGGAATATATATTGAAAGTACTTGGCTAAATATGGAAAGACGAAAAGATAAAAGGAGTCTGGCTTCGAGCGTTTCACGCAAAACGGATATACTTTTAATGCTTATTTAGCTAAGATTATGGATAGGGAAGAGAAAGAGGAAAGATAGATCCTTGTAGGAACTAAAAAAGTTGATAAATAAGGAACAACGGATGTATAATGTGTTGTACATAATATTTGTTATAAAAAGTTAAAAAACACCGGCAACAAGGCTACATTTTCAAGTTTATGGAGCACTTAATACATCCGATGGTCCATTATATCTATAGTTTTAAAGTCGCTGAGAAGTTATTACAACGTAATTTAGTGAGTTTTTTTTTACTTTTATCATATTAAACACTTTTATATCTATTGAAGTGTAAGACCCGACTAGAAAAAAAATTGTAAGACCTATTGGAATCCAATTGGGTTCCCAATTGGGAACCCAACGTTGGGTTGTAACGCATAGCCCAAGATGATCCCAATCGGGTCATCCCTATTGGGTCCCAATTGGGTATACCCAACTGTTTCCCAATTAGGCACACTCTATAGGGTTTCAATTAGGTTCACCCTACAGAAACTTTAGGCCAACCCAATAAAATCCCACTAAAATCCCAACATAAGAAAAATTTGGTTAAATAAATTTTATTTAAATCCTCTTATTCTAGTACAATTTTTTTTTTTTATTTATTCAATTTTCGTTATGACTTTTAATTTACAATAGTGTTAGCTCACAAAAAAAATTAATTATTTCACAAATTCTCACTTTGCACGAGACACAATTTTTATAACCTATATTCACTATACTAGCACTTTAATATTATTTTGATCAATTATATTGCACTGCACTAGCACTTTCTTTATTATTAATTCTATCAATTATATTGCACGGTATTGTAACTGTAAAGATGTCAAAAAATTACGCCTTGATAAGTTACTTAGAACGTTTTCCAATGCAAGAGTCACGTGTGTATGGGATTTTGTCCACTAGTTATTTGTTTTATGCGCGGACCTGTCTGAACTTGTCTACGCTTGTATTATAGTCACAAGATTTTGTCGCCACGTGCATCATTGGTGTTAACATACACAGCTATTCGATTTTTATCTTTACATATAATAATATATGAGCATATGAAAGTTAGTAGATATTTCATATGGATTGTTTTTCCCTTAAAGTTTTAGTTTTTTTTTTAAGTTTATAATTAAATTTATAATCTGCAAGTGATTAAAAATACGTTTTACTATTGTTAAGTTTTTTTTCTTTATTATTAAAGTTTAATCAGTTTTTTTTTTTTTTTTTCGTTTTCATGTTAAAATACAGAATAAAACGTAAATATTTTGCATTTAAAAATTATTTTTATTTTTAGAAGTAAAAATTTTTTTTTTTATAAATTTCATGTTTAGTTTTCCTAACGTGATCCCAATTATTCCCCAAATGGGTAAGACCAACAGCTAGTTATTAATTTTGACGTTGGGTTATCCTAACAAGTTCCCAAGTATTTCCCAATCGGGCAAACCCATGGTCGAATCATTAATTTTAGCATTGGGTTTTCCCAACAGGTTCCCAATTATTTCCCAATCGAGTAAGCCCAACAGCAAATTATTAATTTTGACGTTGGGTGGCCCCAACACGTTCCCAAAAATATCCCAATCGAGCAAACCCATTGCCGAGTCATTAATTTTAGCATTGGGTTAACCCAACATGTTCCCAATCCTATCCCAATTGGGTAAACTCAATCGCAATTTTTTATTTCAATGTTGGGCTTACCCTATATGTTCCCAATCAAATCCCAATAGGGATAACCCTATCGGGCTTGCCCCATCAGTACCCAATGGGGTCCCAATGTATGCTTGGGGATAATTTCTAGTCGGGGAGTTGCATCGTTAAAAATTTAGCATCGAATTATTGATGTTTAATATCCGTGTGAAAATTTTATCCAAATAATTTTAGTATAAAAATAATTATTTATAACTAAGTTTGGTAGGTTTTTGTATGGATAAACTGAAACAAATTTTCTAATGTTTCATTTTTGTTGATTGATGTTCTAAAAGCCTTTAACTGCCTTTTGATCAACAAACTATTCACACTTCGAACGGGATCATCTAATTTTACGATGAATCATATTGTTAATTCGCAAAACTAATTGTAAGTACACTGTAAAAAATTGAGTAAATTCGGAGTGATTGTGGATTTTAATTCAATCCGTCACTCGGAGTTCCGAAATTTTTAAAAAGAACACTTTGCATGAAAAATAAATAGGGAGTTTATTTTTTCAGCGGCTAAGTTTCGATATTAAAATAAATTCTTCTTCAGAGTAAATTACACTCCGAGAGGATTAAATAAATAAATAATCATCCGATCCGCATGCACTCCGCGTTTGCTAATTTTCTACAGTGTAAATGTATGACAAAAAAAAAAAAACTACTATAGGCTCGCGCGGTCTCAATATTTTTGCTCTATAAAAACAAATTAGTGGAAATCACGAGACAATCACTATTTGGCAGTGAATAGTCACTTATTGCCAGTGAGAGTATACCACTATTTGAATTAGTGACATATTTTTCACTAGTAAACTATTGACTATTTTCATTATTTCAAATTTAAGAGAGTGCAATAAGATTCTTGCTGTCTCAGCTATTTAATTTTACCACTCAATATATGTGACTAATGAACTATATTTACTATTGAAATATATATATTCATCATTTTTGCATAAATCACAAACCACAAGTAACACTTTTAACTAACTAATAATATTTTTTTACATATATGAGTGTATGATGACTACCATTTCTTTGATATCTACTTTCTTTGGGCTGACTATTCAAAATCACGTTCAGTATAAACTGAAAACAATGTTTCATCACGCACCAATTAAATTTTAAATTAATAATAACAATCATTAAACTAATCATCGTTGACATCGTTCTCTAAATTTTACACAGAAAAAAAGGTTGACTTGGCCCAAGATAATTTTTGCCTTCATTTTTTTATTCTTGGGCTGAGTAATTGTGTTTTTTTATTCCGAGAACATTTTCTTCGACTAATATTATAAAAATATTGTATCAAGAATAATTAAATTTTCATTCAAGTTAAATAATCTTGGTTTAAGAATATTTATTTCAAGTCAAATTTATTTTGTTTCTAACCAAGTAAAAAAAAATATCAAAACAAGATACTTTTCTGTCTTGGTTGGTGAGTATAGTAAATTGTCACAATATATATCAACATTTCAAACCAAGAACTTTTTTTGCGTGGCAGAAGAACATTTACTCTCAGTTTGAGAAAACTACATTATCGACTCAAGACAACGGTCTATTGGAATAAGAAAATTTTAATTTTGATTTAAATAAATTATAATCTTAACTTAATAAAATAACTTTTCTTGAATCATGCAAATATTTACTTAATGGAAGACATAAAATTCTCCCATTGATGATTTTTTTTCTTGACTTAAAAAAAACGTAGTCTCGATTCAAGAAAATAAATGACTCTATACCTAAAAAAATATGTCGACCTATATTTTTCAGTGAATCTAACCTAATATAAATATTAGGTGTTGTCAAGCAAGAAAGTGTATGCGTATATTCAGAACATCACAATACAGCAGTAGAAAAGATAAGGAATAAACTCTCTCGATTAAATGGCTTATGAACAAATTGAGAAAAATAAATTGTTTGCTCATGGTAGGAATCGAACCTAGACCGATTCGGCATCACGCGAGAGCTTTACCAGTTATGCTACCCGACAATTTCTTAAACGTTAGTTTTCTTTACCCATATCCAGTTAGCACACTGGACAATGAAGAGTCTAAACTACCGCCACTTTAATATAGTACAGTTAGCTTTCCCAAATTCCAAAAGAATTTTTGCGTTGAGCCGTGAGCGCAGTTGCTGTTGGTTCAAACGTCTACACTTACTTGCCGCAACACAACAAATACTTAAGCCAAGATATTTCTTACCATTGAATCGAGTACTTTCAATTCTTGACTCGAGTCACAAATCATCTCGATTCAAAATAAATTATTCTTCAAGAAAGAATATTTTACTTTTCGGACAATTTATTATATATCGGGGCAAAATATTTATTTTTTTCACTTTAAGAAAATATTTCTTATTTCAAGAAACATATATTATATCGGTTGAATAAAAAAAAAATTTTATGCCAAGATGACTCAATTTAAGAAAATTTTGTTTTTGAACCAAGAAAATTTTCGTTTTCATTCAAAATTGCAAAAAATATTCTTGCGGCAAGAAAAAATTTATTACGCCAAGATATCCTTTTTTTCTGTGTACTATAACACCACAACGATTGTTACACACCACGTAAACCTTCAAACGCTAACGAAGTTATAAAAAAAAATCCCAAGGATACAATCAAAATAAAAAACGACCGTAAAACAATAAACGCATCAAGATAGAACTAAGTGTATGTATATAATAAATGAGTACTAACATCAATCATAAAGATATAAAAGAAAATATATACTTGAGGTGTTGATGACTACTAACGTTCTTTGAAATAAACTGACCATAACATATCATACAAAGCTTATAATTTTATAAAGTTTAAATATAATATTTATAAAAAATAATAATAGCAATATTTTTTCAATATATACAGTTTTAATAAAACGGTTGTATATATGCATTATTAGTAATATGATCTATTGATTAAATACTTAATAATTTACTATAAATATTAAAGTAAAAAATTTGTAATATATTGCTAGCCAATATTCTTATGATGTTAAATTATTATATTTAGTGATATAGATTATTTAAGAAAATAATTTTGGGAGTTTACTGCTCGCTAGCAAGATGATGCTCAAAAAAAATTCTTCTGAACAATAGACGCTTATACATATATATAAACAAAAGCGACGTCAAAGGGATGAGTCTGCGGTCGCAAAATTACAATATCGTTAAAACGATGCAAGTTTGTGGATCATGTATACAAGGAAGAGAAGATGTGAGAGAAAATAACTCTCTTCACTACTTTACTCACTCGTCGTTCACTCTGTAGAATAGGCGTATGATTATATGTATTATGTGGGCCAAGATTGGTAAGGTACGTAATAAAATAATTGAAATAATCACACGCCACAAGGACGACTCACGCGCCATTAGGGACCGGCAGAGTAGAGCCTGATGCTGACCAACCGCAGAATCATTTGAGAAACGTAATCGCGAACCATAAAATATTTAACTTATTCAATACACCTTTCTTTTGTAATCTATATAATATATTTTATTTTTTATGCATTCATTCTTTAATTAAATGAAATGAATGATTTTTTATTTGAAATAATTTAACCCAAAGTTTTTCATGTATATTTTTAGTCGATTAGTAAATTTTATTATGCAGATTATTAATTTATTGCATATCAATTTTTGCGGTTAAAATATCGATTTTATCAATTTCTGTTGATGAAAATATAACTCTTATTCTCATAAAGGAATTTTGTTTTTTACTCTCTAAACCTGAAATAATGAATTATCACTAATTCACAGTGTATATTCACTATTTGCCACAGTTAAAAGTCGGCCACTTGGAATTAGTGCACATATACTCATTTACCCAATGAACTGATGCTCCTATGAAAGCAATGAAATTCGATGTAATTATTAGTAGTAAATAGTTCTAATGATAATTACTTATTAAAAAGTAATGTTTTAAATCTACTGTATAAAAAGTAAAATTTTCACTATTTATTACATAAAATTCACTTTTTTCCAATGAATTAGTTGATCACTAGGAAAAACAGTGAAAATTTAACTATTTCAAATTTAGAGAATATTGCTTTTATAAAATTTGAATAATAACTATTTAATAAATACTAAAAATTTGCAGTACTTCTAAATATCATAATTAAAATCAAATTTACAAGATCGGCAAATACATTTTTGGAATCATTACCTCTTCATTTATGTATGATGTGGACCATTAAGAAACTTGGAAATAAAAAGTGACATATTCACTTCATAAATACTCTCTAAACATGAACAAGTGAATATTCACTAGTTCTGAGTGCCAATCGAACCACTTTTTGAAATTAATGGTTCGGTTTACACTTGGAAATAGTGAATATTCACTTATTTTCACTAATTCATGTTTAGAGAATAGGTGTGTTTTAATAGTCAACACTAGGTTGAGTAAAATATTTTCGAAAATTTAAGGAAATATTATTTTTAAGTTCCAAGTTCCTCAAGTGAACATGTACATGACACTAAATTTTATAAAAAAAACTTCTTTGGTAATTTATGAAAATGTTACTGTTTGCGTTTGAACTCCTCAAATAATCTACTATCTCTACAAATTTATGGTCTGGTTCAAAAAAATTTACTTTAATGTCACCTACTGCATGTTAAAATGCAAGTATTTTTGATTTTCAAAATTATTACTATTTAAAGACATCGCACTGAGTTTTAAATAAAATGAATGGTCTGAAATTACTATCAAACAAATGAAAAGTATCAGAGTTTAAATTGCGAATGTCTCAAGTCAGCGGGCAGGCAGTATGAGTTTGTTCTCAAGGGACGAAACAAGTTTGTTTCTGTCCACTGACTGAAAACATTCACAATTTACGCGTTTGCTAATATTCATTCACGACATTGGACTGAAATTATCTAGTTTCGACTGGCTGTAGAGACACTGAAACTTCAAGTTTCGATGCTGCTAACATGAAAAACACTTTGTTATTACATTTAAAATATTTACGTAAATGACAGCCTACGACTCGGGCAGCCAACTTCGCCCTGGTCTGAAATCATTTTGTTTCATCCTTTGTCACACAATATATTATAAATGGGTGTAAAACTTTAAGTGTTTAAAATTAATGCATTTGGATTTACAGTGTGTAAAGAAAGTCATAACTGATGTCTATAGATTGTTAACTCAAATTCATTAGCTAGAGTTGGCAAAATAACGTAGTAGATATAATTTGCGATAAATTAATGATGAATTATTTAAATAAATCCAAAGCTTTAACTAGGGTTGTCAAATTCCTAATAGAAAATTTCACCATTAAAAATTAAATTTAATGGCTAATGGGAAATTTCACCATTGTACAAATAAATTTAATGTTTAATGGAATTTTGTGCCATTCCAAAATTAAATTTAAGGGCTAATGAAATCGTTAATGCATTAAAAAAAAAAAATAATGCATTGTTTACAGTCCTAGCTTCAACAAACAAAATAATCAGAATTTAATTTATAAAAAAAAATTAAGTAATTTATTCATTAAAAAAAAAAAAAACTTTCCTCATTTTTTCCTTAATTATTTTAACTATTATTGTTATTATTCGTAATATAAAAATGAAAAAGATTAATATTCAGTTACAGTACATCAGACATACATACATATGTACATGTTAAAATAATGACGAAATTAAAAACCTAAGGCGCGTCTGCAGTTTTATATCAAGACACACATTAAACACGCTCTCGATGCCATCAGACATATTTTATTCGTTTATTTAATTCACCAGCAATTTAAATATTATCCCTCACTCGAATTGTAAATAATTGCGGGTAAATTCGGAGAATTCATCGCAGACTGAATAAAACTAAAGAATACAAATAAGCCCACTTATAAAAACGAAACGAGTATAAATACTAAATAATAATAAAAATAATATATAAATTTTTATTGCGTATTTAATTTTTTATATTCGTCATTACCGACACTTGATTATTTACTCGATTATGTTCATCATATACATAAATTTTAATGAGCAAAAATTAATACACAAAAAAAAGATCTTGACGCAAAAAATTTTTATTCGCCCCAAGGAATTTTTGCATTATAAATTAAAAACAAAAATGTTCTTGAGGGGAGAAAAAAATTTTTACGCCAAGAAATGTTTTCCAGTCCTAAGAAAATTTTCTTCTTCAATTTATAATGCAAAATATTTCTTACGCCAAGAAATCCTTTTTTTCTGTGTATTATTTTCAACGTTACCGTATTACTTGATAGACTAAGCTGACTAATAAAAGTTTAAAAATATAAAAATAATTATTGATTGAAGATGAAAATCTAAAATAATAATAATAATAATTTTTATTTTAGAACAATCATATTGCGATGACCAACATGAAGAATTGTGCGTGTTTATAGTTTCCGTGAACGCGTCGCAATCAACTTCTTTTGATGACCACTTTCTACTAGATCAAACCACTACTTTAATACTTCCACGAAGTTATTTAATTTGTCTCAGTTGTTTACGTGGAATATCCATTAAATACTATTTACCAGCAATATTTAAAATATTTTATATTTATAGTTATATATTCTCATTATATTTTAAATCATCATCTTTGCTATTAAACTCTTATTAAATATTTTTTATTGCAAACTTCAAGTCAGTAAAAATGAACTAGTTTTTCTACGTCATAAAAATTAATTTTTAAAAAATGACAATTTTTTTGAGTAATTTCACAAACAATTAATAGTTTTCGGTTTTTTTTTTCAACAAATCTATTGTAATAAAAAAAAATAAAATAAAATAAAAAATATGCACATGTTGAAAATTAAAAAAACTATAGTGTTTACTAATTTAACGTATGATCTTGAAAGGTCACTTTTAGTGTAATTAAATAATTGTATGCGTTTTATTTGGCGTCTGAGACGCGATGAACATCTATCACAGCACAGACATAATTTGGGATGGCTTAAAGTTAAAGAATCGAAGATTATACCTTATTGCATGTGAGTTTTATAAAGTATTGTGTCTTGGGAGGCCTAGTTTATTTAATCATCAACTAAAACTTAGAACTAATGTAGTTTCACGTAGAAACCCATTGCGAACGGATACACTCCAGGTCCCTTTTGCACATACAGCTTGCTATCAAAAGTCTTTTATAATAGTAGGTTGTACTTTTTGGAACTCACTACCGTTTGAGATTACGTCATCAGAATCACTAGACTTATTTCGTCAAAGATGCTTTAATTATTTAATCACTTTAGAAGAATTAAATGAATTATAGATAATAATAATTATGGAACTGTTAAATATATGTTGAACTTATTTGAGTTGAGTCTGAGTTTTGAGTTGAGTCTGGGTTATGAGTTATGTGTTATGAGTTAGAAATTTAAGATATTTCACTACATGTACTGATTATTTTGTATATGATCAAAAGAGGTCAAACCTTACGATTGAAAATAAAATTAAATAAATAAAATAAATATAGATGCAAATTTTTGAATATATTACTTTTTTATAATTGATCGTTTTAAAAAAATTATTAGAAGTTGGCTTACTTCAGTATCATTCTTTTAAACGTAATTATAAAAATTCTTTTTAATTCAAGAATCTATCCACTCGAAGACAAATAACTGACCTGACCTTGTTTTATAAAATCATCAATGGATTGATTGAACACCTGATATACTAGGAGGCTTTGGTATAGTTTGTAATAAACCGTGTTTCAGGAGCAATCGAATAATTAATACGCTAAGATCTAATAAAAACTACGTAATTAATAGACCCTACAATAGAATAGCTAACCAAGTCAACAAGTTAAATTCGGAGATCGATTTTTTTGGTGGTTCTCTTCCGTTTTTTTCACCCAAATATTTAAAATTTTCTAAATGATTAATCAGGTTTTTTCTTCCCTCAGTCAAAAACGTTCAAAGTTTAACTAAGGTAAAAGCACCAACTATTGACACTATAAGAGACAAGATTACACGGAAAAAAATAGACTAGTGTAAAAATTAGTGTTTAAAAATTTTAACCCGAAACCCGGGTGTCAATATAGGGAGTTTTAACATTCCAAGTAATAAATTTTATAAAACGTTTCGTCAATTTTCTAAGTATCAGTTACGATTTTTAAAGTTCAAATAGTAATTTTTCTTGTGTAGGCGATAAGTGTTCATACTTACCCTGTAATTATTCACGTTTTGATCATAAACGAAAGAATTACTATTTAGAATGATAGTATTTACTGATAAATTTCTCATTATATTACTTGTCGTTCTCAATTCATATAGTTCATTTTTTCCGTGAGTGATTTCATTTTTTAACTTCCCGCTTAGAAAATCGATGATTTTCGAAAATTTCGGGAAGTTATTGTCTTCACCCCGATTTTCGAAAATCGAGTTTTCATCAGATGTCGACGTTTTGAGGTCCTAGGAAGCTATTCTGACTATTTTTAGAATGATGTCCGAGTGTCTGTATGTGTGTGTGTGTGTGTGTGTGTGTATGTATGTAAACTCTTTATAACTTTTTAACTAAGAAACCGATTTGGATGGTTAAGGCGGCAATCGAAAGAGCTTTTTGGCCATCAACTTTTCTGAAAATTTCAGATCATTTGACCAAGTAGACTCGAAGATATTGGTCAATTACGAAAAAAAAAAATTTTTTTTTTTTAGTTTTTTATTGATTTCTCAGAAACGACTTATACGATCAACTTCAAAATCTAATCAGCTCTAGAACTTAATAAAACGCGTCGATTGCCACCTCAAACATCAAAATCGCATAATTCGTTCGAGAGTTATCGTTGGAGAAAGAAATAGGAAAAAACAGTTTTTTGCGAATATCTTTGAAACGACTCAACCAAAAAATCTAAAAATCTAGTGAGCTTTAGAATCTATTAAAACACGTCGATTGCCACCTCAAACTTAAAAATCGGATAATTTGTTTGAGAGTTATTGCGAGAGAAAGAAATGCTAAAAACTATTTTTTTCGAAATTAATGGCATGCAAAAGTATTTTTGAGTTCGAAGAGCTCGAAAATGTATTTACTACGATGTTTTCGAGCTCTTTGAGCTCGAAAACAGCGGGAAGTTTTGGGGCTGGCCCGCAGGGTCAACCGATGCCCAGATTTTTTTTTACTATATTAAAGATGAATATTATTGAATTTTTATTTTACCATTGTCTTAATTAGTCTTTTAACTAATCAAATTCATATTTTCTGATAATAATAAACTAAAAGTATGAGTGTGAATGTAGCAGACATCAGACAAATTTAAAACTATAAATAAATAGAGTAAATGATTTAAAAAATAAAATTTTGAAAAAATGCACTTATTAGTTTTTTAATTTTCTAAATGTGCATTTTTTTCAAATTTAATTTTTTTAATTATTTACTCTATTTATTTATAGTTTTAAATTTGTCTGATGTCTGCTACATTCACACTCATCTAAAAGTACTAATTAATTACAAGTAATAAAATAAATTACCTGAACACACCAATTATTGACAGGTTAAAAACCCGACTGTTCTAATTATTGACAAGCTGTTGCTCTAACTAAATGTAAAAAATAAAGTCTCTAAATAAGTACTAATTTATCAATTATTATTCAATTAAACACGAAATTATTCAAAATATTATGTAATTAAATAATAATTAAAATCAACTTTATCACTTTTTTATAACAATTTGATTTATGACAGCATGGACTCTCCAATATTGTCGTTTAGGTTTGTAATGGACTTGGGTTTAAAAAAAAAAGACACGGCGCTGTCTACTGACCTGTCAATATTAAGTACTAATTATTGACATCCACTATTTTAAAATTAAAAAGCATAAAATTTACTGTAAATATATCATATTATTAATTTTGCATATTTTGTTTATTTATAAAAAAAAAGTTGATAAGATTAGATGAAAAAAATAATTAAAAATCATCGTTTAGAAAGACTGCTTTTCTAACCAGAATAGTTAAGAAAACTGACGCTCACAAGCTGTTTTGATAGACACGAATAAAATTTATTTTTTTGATCAATAAAAATTTGATATTTTCCCTAATAATAATTTTTTCTCAATTTCTTAAATTATAAAGATTATTTTAAAATGTATACGATCATTATTAATATAATAGGTAATTAAGTATGTTTTAAAATAGAATAGGGTGTCAATAATTGGTGCTTTTATATTATTAATAAATAAATAAATAAATAAATATTTACTTAGATTGAAAAAAAAATTAATGAATAAAAGCTTATGAAATTTTCGACATGTGCATTTCTTTAGAAATAATTTTTTTTCATTATTTATCTGTTATAAAAAATTTTTTTAAATTTCAAATGTCTGCTAACTTTACTATCATAATGAAATGACAATAAAGTTAGCAGACATTAAAAAATTTTTGGATTTTTTTTAACAAAGAAATAAATATTTTAAAAAATATTTTGAAAAATTGCACATATAGCTTATGAAATTTTCGACATGTGCATTTCTTTAGAAATAATTTTTTTTCATTATTTATCTGTTATAAAAAATTTTTTTAAATTTCAAATGTCTGCTAACTTTACTATCATATATATGAAAACTTTTTTTTTAAGATTAAATTTATCTGTTTTATCATTTACCTTTTTAACTGCAATTCTTCTTTAATATCTGTAGATAAAACTGGATCCTGTAAAAAAAAAAAAAAATTAAAAATAACCTCATATCTGACGTCATATTTTCTCGTGCCGTGTGTACTTGCACTGTCGAAATAGCACACACGTTGTGCCAAACATTTAATATTTATACTCACATACGCCGGTATTGATTGGATTTTAAAATCAGGTATTTTTTATAATAATCTATTTAAAATTACTTTGTCAATTTAGATGACTTAACTATTTGGAGTAAAAGATAAATTATAATTCAGTTTATAATTTTAAAATTGTATTTATTATTTATAAATTAAAATTTTGGTATTTTATTCATAAGGATATTCTTTTAATATTTCAATTATTTTTGAGAAGTAGTAAAGTGCATTTGTTGTTTTTTTGTCAGGCTTTTTAATTTTTATTTGCAACATCAGGTTATGTTTTTTAATCCAGTACTGGGTAAATGCAGAGAGATTTAGTTTTTAAAACTCGCCGTCAGTAAGCGCTACCGTCAACTGCCCGCGAATTTAAATTATTTGAAATTTTCATGACCAAATATTTGAATATAAACAAGAAATTTTTATTAAAAAAAAGTTTTTCAAAATTTAAAAGAAAAAATTGTTTTTTTTTTTAGTTAAGAATTTAAGTGAAATTGTTATCCGTATAAATATAAGAAATAATACTGAAATGAGCCGACGTCTAATAATTTTTGGATTTTTGAAAAACGATAAATTATAAAAAAAATATTTCAAAAAATTGCACCTGTAGTTTTTTAAATTTTCTACATGTGCATATTTTTTTTTTTAAATTTAATTGTTGAAAAAAAATTCAAAAATTGTAGACTGTCTGCTAACTTCAGGATCACATATAAAAAATTAATTTATTTAATTTTCAAAATAATTAATTAAATTATTTATAAAAATTGATAGTAAAAAAATTTTATCATGAAATGAAGGAAAAATAAATATAAATTTTGTGGTCAGATATAAAATATACAGAAACATAAAATATAAAATAGCCGATGAATGTTTAAAGGATAATAAAAGACGATAAAGAGGTAAATAGAGAGAAGAAAGAGAGAGCTTAAGATTTGTGGGGAGAGAAGAAGCCGGTGAATCACAAGAGACGGTGGCGGATTGGCGGCCTGAGGCTCAGTTGCGGATTCTCGGCGTGATGCCGGTGATTCGTGGTCGCGGTGCCCAGTGATCAAGCCTCTGCCCGGCATATTCCTCCCCCATGTAACCTTCTTCATCGTCATCTTATTCTTATTCACATTTTTATTATTATTTAGTTATATCCTTATTGTATGCTCTTATACTATCGCGGCGGTGTACTCTTCAGTGGCTCTTCAGATCCGCCATCCTTTTCTCTGGTTACTTTAATACTTAATACTTCGCGCGGCAGCGCCCGCGGCCGCAACATCACCAGTCTTATGTATGCTCCTCGACCAGCCAACCTAACCAACCTCCACTTCTTTCTGCACGGTTTTATCGTTTGATATAACCAAGAGAAGATCCAAGCTTTTGCTCTCCGCGGTCCCCAGAGATACCAACGGTAATCTTGTGGTAAACACTGCTATCGTTCGATGCCGTACGCATTAATATAATTAGTCACCGCGAGCGCATATTCAAGCAAAACCACGCATTCAGTCAACTTTACTTTTTTATATACCCCCTAGGCATTTCACATATACTTATGTCTATCCGTATACATATATATGAAAAGGACCAAGATGATGATGATGATGATGAAGAAAAAAGGAGTACTCTTAAGTCGTAGTCGGTACCAGTGTCTTTTAAAGATTATGGGAGGGTGGATTCGGGGCGTGCCAGAGACCGCGATCATTTTCATTTTCAGCCGTGCAAACCAGGAGCGTAAATGCGAATATATATAAATACATATGTATTAATTTATATCTGTCTTTTTGTAAGTAAGAAATTGTAAATTAGAATTTTGATTAAAAATTTAATTAAAAGCGAGTCATGATTTTCATTTAATGAATTTTAAAAATATTTTTAGCCCAGTAGTCATTGAAAAAAAAAAAATTTAATTGGAAAAAATTATAAAGATGCATAATAGAGATAAAAGTGAAGAGGTAATTTCAGTTCTTTACGTAAATGCTGTAAGTCTATAAGATGAAGTTGAAGTTAAAACGATAAAAAAAAGTTACGGTAGAAATAAAGCCTTAGGCGATTAGTTTAAAATCGTAAAATGATCGCGGAAACGATTGTATCAAGTGGCAGCAGAAGCAGCGGTAATAATAAAGTGACGGCGCATATAAGAGCTAAGGCGCATCTATTCATTTACACTAATACAGTAGTATATAAGTAGACGATTTCAATGCAGAGCTGCCTGTCTTCTATATATGTATACTTATAATGCTGTAATTATCAATAATTTTCGTATTTTTAGTTTTGAATTCCTAGATAAATAGAGTACTGTCTAAATGCTTGTAGGGCTGATTCGTAGGTTCCTTTCAACCATCTTGTATTCTTTAATAGTGTCTGAAATTTCCTTTGTGTCTGAAACACCCTATAATATATAGCAACTCGATCTATAATAAACTCAGCATTATAATTGACGAATGTGCGCAGAATGCCCCCCAAGAAAGTTGAGGAGCCCGAACGGAAGCCGCTCATCGGACGAGTGGGTACGAATCTCAAGATCGGAATTGTTGGGATTCCCAATGTTGGGAAATCGACGTTTTTTAATGTCCTGACGAAGAGTCAAGCTGCTGCTGAAAATTTTCCATTTTGTACAATTGACCCTAATGAAAATAAGTATCAAGTCCGAATTTATTACTTTGGTAAAAATAACACTTAGAATTACTTTTTCTAACTTTTTATATTTTTTTCGAGCACGTCGCGTACCAGTACCAGATTCAAGGTTCGATTACTTATGCGAGTATTTCAAACCAGTTAGGTAAGTTTTAATATGTAATTTTATATAATAATTATAATGAAATAAATAATTAATGATATAAATTGTGTTACACGGAAAAAAATGAACTATATGAATTGAGTAACGACTAGTAATATAATGGTAAAGTGATCCGTAAATACTGTTATTCTAAATAATAATTCTTTCATTTGTAATTAAAATATTGATAATTATAGGATAATTATTAAAATTTATTGTCTATGCAAGAAAAATTAATATTTAAATTTTAAAAATCGTAATTAATACTTTAACTGTAAAAAATCGGGAGTGAATTCGGAGTGATTACTTTTTTTATTTAAATCCAGATTCACTCGTCACTCAGAGTTTTTTCAAAAAATCATTCCGCGTATGGAGTAAATAGGGAGTGTCTTTTCAGCGGAGTGATTTCAGAGTTGTCTGGATTTTATCTAAATCCGCACTTACTCCTACTCAGAGTTTTATTGATACTCGGAAAAAATAAACTTTAAAAATTAGTATTTGAAATTATAACCCGGAACCCGGGTGTCAATATGAAATAAGAAATTTAACATTCCAAATAATAAATTTTATAATACGTGTCGTCAATTTTCTAGGTATCAGTTACGATTTTTAAAGTTCAAAGAGTAATTTTTCTTGCATAGGCAATAAATTTTTGTACTTTTCCTGTAATTATTCACGTTTTGATCATAAACGAAAGAATTACTATTTAGAATGATAGTTTTTACTGATCACTTTATCATTAATATTATTTGTCGTTCTCAATTTATATAGTTCATTTTTTTCCGTGTAAAATAACCTCCTCTTTAGAGTAAACTCCCCTCCGAGGGAATTAAATAAATAAACAGTCATCTGCTCCGTTTTCACTCCGGATTTCCTCCAAGTTCACTCTGCAAACTTTTTACAGTGTAAAAAGTTGATGAGACGTATTATAAAATTTATTGTTTGGAATGTTAAAATTCCCCATATCGACACTCAGGTTCCGGGTTATAATTTCAAACACTAATTTTTAAAGTTTATTTTTTTCTGTGTATAAAATTATCACACTGAGTTTGACAACTTTTCAGATCTGTGGTCCTTTAGAAATTGCAACTTAAACTTTAAAAAAATAAATAAAATTATTACAGTTTAAATATTAACAGAAAAAATATAAATTTATCAATCGATAAAATAAATATATGTAGCATATGTATGTTAAAGACTTTGTAGAGGAAACGATTCGGAATAACTGTCGTAATTTCCATACGTCTTTGCAGCGACTGCTTTTATCCAGCCCAGTAGAGATACAGCAAAGGGAGTGAGGGTCACGTTTTCACAAAACGTGATCTGCAATGTAAATTACGCCGAATTTCCTTTTCAAAATATATATACACATACTGACACATCAAACAGAGCTTCAGTAGTACATAAATTTTACTATATATGTACAGCACTCCGGATTCTGTTCGAACACAAGAGATTGTCATGCATAAGACATTGTGACATTCGAAAATTTCTTAATGACATATTTAAATATTTGAACGTAAATAATTTTTTATTTCCATTTAAACGGTATTTCAAATTCGACATCAGACGTCACGTCAGTAAATAAAATACTAGAAACTGTAAATATTTAAATTTATTTTGAAGAATAAAAATAAAGATCAAAGGACAAAATGTATATGATAGTTTAGAGTTTACTTTAAATGCCCGATTCTCAGTTATTTAAGTTTAAAGCCACGTGTTGTAGAATCCAACAGCGCGTAATAAAAGCTGACTAATCAGCACCCATCATCCCACTACTATGCAGTATCACTACTACTAGGTACAATACTAAAGCCAGTCTTCAAAGACTAATTGTTTAATGAGGTTGGCATTAGCATTTAAATGCACTGTCATTGCAAATTTCCCAGTCACTTTATCTCTCTTATTGCATTTAAACATTACACTTACTCTCTCTTATTTTACAACACCCTTAATCTAGGCCACACGTGAACTCAGCCCTTTGATCCGTAATTCAAAAGTAACCCCTGGTATGAGTTTATGTGATGACATTAAAATTTAATGACTATGAGAATTAATTTAACCCATTGTGTACTTTATCAAATAATTTTTTTTTTTTTACTTCTGTGTTATATTAATTAATTAATTTACTTTTTTCTGTGGTAATTTGTGCAGCAAAGTTCCGGCATTTTTAAATGTCGTTGATATTGCTGGGCTTGTCAAAGGTGCGGCTGAAGGACAGGGTTTAGGAAATGCATTTCTTTCTCATATTAATGCTTGCGATGCAATTTATCATTTGTGCAGTAAGTTATTTTTTTAATTTAAAGTACATATTTTTCAATTTTCACTAATGCGAAAACCAAAAATATCTTGAACAGAAATTGTATAGAAATATTTTTTGTTTTTCATATTTTCACTTGAGTCAATTGTATATTATTACATTTTATTTTTTAAAATCGATGGTTTTAATATCGAGATTCTGATAAATTTAATTAAATTCAATTAAAATATTTTTGATGAACTTGAAATATAAATCTTAAAAAAATTATTAATTTGTGGGAAATAAAAGGAACAAATTGATTCAGAATCTTCTAAAATTTTGTTCATAAGAAATTGTGAAATATTTTTCAAAATTACAATTTTATGTTAATTTCTACACTGTAAAAATCAGGAGTGAAGTCGGAGTGATTACGAATTTTATTTAAACCTAAATTCACTCGAAGTTTCGGAGTTTAAAAAAAAAAATTACTTTGCATACGGAGTTTGTCGTTTCAGCGGAATCATTTCGGAGTGATCTGGATTTTAGTCAATTCTGAATTCATTCCGTAAATCGAAGTTTCAGAGTTTCAGGAAAAATCACTTCGCTTACGGAGTGAATAGGGAGGGAATTTGGCTTTTCAATGGAGTGATTTCGGAATAAACTGGATTTTATTTAAATCCGCATTTACTCTGATTTAGAGTCCGTCAGTCATTCGCACCGCAGTTACTCCGAATTTAATCCGCGTTCACTTCGGAAATTTTTTACAGTGTATTAATTTTTTTAATTCAGAAAAAAATCTGCGACCACTTCTTTTATTATTATTATTATTATTTATTTTATTTTTTTTTTATTTTTTAGTAAAATAATTTTGAGTCGATAATAAAACAAGCTTTGCTTGAACAAAAATTTAATGGGTTATATATTTTTCAATTATTCATAATTAAAAAATTTTTTAATATTTTTCGAACTATCAATAGTTACTATAATCCCTAGTAATTATATTTAAAATTACGTAAAATATCGTTTAAACTGAATAAAAAATTGTTTTTTATAAAAATAAATATTTTTTTTTACGGAAATAAAATGTAAAGTAGTAATTATTCAATTATATTACAATTACAGCTTATAATTATTAATGTAGACTGCAATTTGTCATACACAGTCGATATTGATCGTTTTCATAAATAACAAGATTGTCTCTTTACAATCCTCATGTGAAAACTTTGTGCACGATCGTCCTCGTCGACAATGCACAAGGGTCGTCGACGTTTAGACGCGACATATTCACCCCTCGACTTGCATTACGTGTATTACCGTACTGTACATTCATGAACTTTAATGCACATCACAAGGAAATATATTTGCTTATTGAAATAACGGGTTATTAGTGTCTACTCGCGGAATTATACTGGGTAAAAAAAAAAGTATAAATACGACAGCGGAAAACGTGTCGAGTAATTGAATTAGAGAGTCAATAACGGTTGCGTGTCACTTAGACGCCTAATTGTCGTGGTTACACGATCGAGTCTCTTGTGCGTGATGTTTTCTCCTCGACTCCGTTATTTGTATCCATTTGTAAATTTTTTTATCTTTTATTTTTTGTCTATTGTAAATATTCATTACGTTATTTTATAACTCATTAAAGCTATTACTTTATTTTTATTACACCACATTCAAATAAATAAATGCTACCAAGAAACTCAATTCCTTTAACGACCAGAAATTCATAAATATCAATAATTTTATTTCCATTTGTTTGTTTATTAAAATTATTAATATAGGAGCTTTCGAAGACGATGATGTGACCCATATTGAGGGTGAAGTAAACCCAGTAAGAGATCTAGAGATTATTTGCGAAGAATTACGGCTCAAAGACGTCGAAATGCTGAATGGTCATCTCGAAAAATTAGAAAAATTAGTCGTACGTGGTAATGACAAGAAACTTAAGCCTGAATACGTAAGTTTACTGAATTTTTATCATATATAATATTATGTCCGTTACAATTCTCTAATTTAGTAACTTATGCTGATGATTCTATCAAAAAAATCTATGTGGGATCACATGGGAACCCATAGGAATCCATATAGGAAAGTATGGATTTATGTAAGGATTCATTTAGGAATCCATGGATATTTGGATTTTTATATGGGAAATCCACATAGAAAACTGGGTACCTGGATTCCCATTTCCTAACTTGAATATATAGATTTCTTTGTAGGAAATTCATATGGGAATCTGTATAAGTAAGGAAATTCATATGGGTTTCTGCATAAGTAATTTCTATAGAATTCGGGATTCGAATAGACTGATATTCCTTTAGGAAACTATATAGGAATCCATCCGAAAACGCCATGTGGGAACTCATATAGGAATCTAGATTGGATTCCCATATGGATTTTTTTGATAGGGGAAGTTAATTTCGTTGTATACAATGCATTGCTTATGTTAAATTTATTTGTTAATTATCTAAATATATCTATGATTTATTTACAAATTTTACTTTTTTTTTATTACACTGTAAAAAATTAGCGGAGTGAACGCGGAGTTAATTCAGAGTGAATGCGAATTAGATAATTGCTTATTTATTAAATTCCCTCTGAAGGGGAGTTTAATTTAATACTGAAAATCCGGTCCGGAGTAAAATTCATTTCTAAAAAATGTTTATTTTAATATTAAAACTTCGAATCAGAGTGAATGCAAACTGAAATAAAATTCAGATCACTCCCAAATTACCCCCAATTTTTACAGTGTAAAATTCAAATTTAATTTATTAATAACAGGTTTATTTTTGCTTTTAGACCTGTTTTTTTTAAACTGAATACCAAACAAAATAATTATATTCTAAAATGACTTAAATAAAAAAATAGAACAGAGTTTTAGTCTTAAAGTTCAATTCAAATGTAATGTCGGTATATCACGAATAAAATATCCAATCGTATCTTAAATAAATGAAAAAAGGGGAAAAAAATTCAAATAAATACTAAGTATATTGCTTCCGAATTTCCTCTCAAACAACAAGTTCCTTAATCGATTGCAGATATTAAGGCGCGCGAAATAACTTTTTACGGGATTAAGAGCTCAAGGGTAGCATTCATCGCTTTTCGGAACGAGTAAATAAAAATCTAAGTGCTGCTTCCATACCAATCAACTTTAAGAATATATATTACACCTTGCATTAGTAATTTATATCAAAGTTTTCGACAAAACTTTTTTTTAAATTTATATATAAATGTATGGTACTTGAAGATAGTTAACGCTTTTTTTACTTGCCCTACCTCACAGTCTTGCACGCTCAGTTAAATCGGTACTTTATAAAGATAATGACACTTACTCAACTGTGAAGAATTGCATGTCGACAATAAGCTCAATATATGTACGAATATATACGAGAGTTTATTATCATAATAGCTAATATAACTTGAATTGTAAAATCGATCGGGATCAATTTATTATTTTTTTTAACTACCAAACTATTTAAATAAATTCACATTTAAATGCACTAATAAAATTAAATTATAATAATTATTTATTTATTATAGGATACACTTTTAAAAGTTAAAACAGTTTTGGTAGAGGAAAAAAACCAAGTCAGATTCGCTGATTGGAGCGTTAACGATGTATGTATTTTTAAATTATCAAAAATATTGATTGCAGTTAATACAAAAATTACATCATTGCCTTATTAACAAATATTTTAGATCGATGTGCTCAATAAATATTTGTTCTTGACTTCCAAGCCAGTAATTTACTTAGTGAATCTCTCAGAAAAGGATTACATTCGCAAGAAAAATAAATGGTTTGTAAAAAAAATAAAATATATGGTATACTTTTTCTATTTACTTTTTTTTCGTGTATAAAATTTTATATGTTGTCTCTGTGCAATCGATATGCAACGCACAGAGGTTTATTTAATATTTTTACTGCTCTATTACTATTTATATACATATATAAATGCGTTTTGCCGTCATGAAAGCTTTGTAAGCCGAAACCGCGTGAGTACACTGTTGTAAATGCATTCACGGAACAATTTTAAACGCTCGCGTCGTATTTTACATAGAATACTGGCGTTATTGGTTTCCAACGAAACAGAAAAATATGTCGTGCTTTCGTTCTTCATGCATTCATGTTTCACACTATCTAGCTGTACATATAATATTGTATACTGTACACTCTACTGATATCACGCTCGTTTATTGTAAAATTTCAAACTCAAACGAGTCTACTCAATATAATAATAATTATCATTATTATTATTTTTTTTTTTTTTCGTTGAATTTATTAAAATGATCCGACTTTTATATTATTTAAATGAAGGAAGAACGACTTTACTAATCTGCTTAATTGACATCATTTTATTATTTTTGCGGGTAACTTTTCGTTAATGGTAATTAACACCATTAGACTTATATCTATGTAATTAATTACAATTAAAATTTATTTAATTATAATATGAAAATGTGTCTAACTCCATTTCAGAAAATCCTCCATTTATGCGAAAGTAATTTAAAAATTTTTTTTCACCTAAAAAATAATTCCATATTTAGTGTATGTATAATATTTTTGTCTAGGTTACTCAAATAATATTTTTTCTGACTATTATTATCTGAAAATTGCACAGAATCGCCTACTAAAAAATATTAAGTTAGACAATTTGCTAATTAGAACGTATAATTTTTTTGATGTCAATTATAATAATACTTTAACAATTATTACAAAAATTTTATTAACCGTTAGGCTATTTAAGTAAAGTCTTAATTTAGATTCAGTTGTTATAAGTATTATTAAATTTGCTATCAGTATTTTGATAAATCGAAAAGTTTTTTTATCCATCATTATCTCATTGGTTTAATAATTATAAAAGCAACAACTTGACATTGAAGATTTAAGAAGTCAATAATTAACAGCTACTGAATAACCGCGTGGTTGCAATAGCAATATTATAATAATGACTGATATATCTAATCTTATATATTTTTTATACACATTTTTATATTATAATTAAACAAATTTTACTTATAATTAATTATACAGATATGGGTCTGATGATGTTAATTGCCATTAATGAAACGTTACGTGCAAAAATAATAAAATGATGTCAATTAAGCAGATCAGTAAAGCCATTGTTCCTTCATTTAATTATTATTATTACTTTGATATAATGATAACAATAAGAGAACAGAATCAGTGTTGCTGTAACAGTGAATTTTTTTTTATTCATTACGTATTTTGAAAGCTGGTTATTTTTAAAAATAATAATACTGTTGTGACATTTCGATATGACGTTATCGTTACGGTCTTTTATGTCATTTAATAGTTTTATATTTAATATATCATATTTCCGGATTTATTCATATAAATTATTTTCAGGTGAGCAATCACGTATTTTAGTTGAATCTTTTTTCTTTTTAATTTCAAATTTGTAGAAAACTATTGAAAAAAAGATAACTTTAAATACTGGCTTTATATGATCTAATTATCGCTATTTAGTGGCGGACAAAATTTTTAAACATTCAAACGATTTATATCAGTTATTTTGTAATATTATAAAATTATTATATTAATAACTTATAAAAAATTATTTATATTTTTACAATGATAAATTAATATTTTTGTATTATAATAAACACAAGTAATAATAAATTGTCATTAATATTACATTTAAACAGGCTTATAAAAATAAAAGAATGGGTAGACAAAAATGATCCTGGTGCAACATTGATACCTTTCAGCGGTGTTTTTGAGAACAAAGTAGTCGACATGGACGACGCTGAACGCGCAAAGTACTTTGAAGAATCAAAAGTTACGAGGTGAGTCATTAAAAGTACTTAAACGCAAGCGTAAAAAATAAAAAATTAACAAGACAATTTAAAAGTTTGATGGCCGCAAAATGCTCAGTAAAATTATTTTTCTTCCATAAATTATAATAGATCGAAACACATATATATATGGGTTCCCACGAAATTTTTCAAGCAAAGTTTCTTCTAAGTGAGCACCGTCTTCGTCGTACATACACTGTCGGCTTAGTTGAATAATGGAAGGGTTCCCCTATACTCTTGTTCTCAGATGATGTCTAGACTTATATATCCCTCTCGTTGAGAATCTATAAAACCGGCATCTTTAACTCACTCGCCAAGAAGAAGCATTATATTTTTTAACGTCGTGTTATTCAAATTCTTGTTAAATTGCATAAAAACCTCGGGTGGTTCGCGATGAAAGCTATAATAATAAGTTTAATACCGTCTCTGAATCATCCACATTGGGTCATCTATAGCTAGAGGGTTGTAATGTACAACGACTTGTTTTACTTATTCCCCTTTCCTTTTTTCAAGTCTTGTATAATTTTTTTTTCTGTTACCATTATTATTATCTCCTTCATGAGTAAATGGTCGATCGAATTCTCAACGTAACTGACCATTTCGATTGAAAATATGGGTCAAAATACTATTACAGTTTAACTTTAAAAATAATTATAAAATTGATTCGAAGAAGTAGTTTAACAAATTAACAACCTAAATTTCTATATTCGTCATCTATTATTATTTGTTTTTTGTTTTACATTTTAAACTTTATTAAACAAAATACGGAAATTGATACCAATGACGGTTCGATTTAAGTCTTGGAATAAAATAAAACTAAAAGAATAAATATTATTTTTTAGTTCAGATGCCTACTGATGACCTTAAAAGTTATTCTATGACTAAGACAACAATAACTAGTAATCATAAGACTGAAATGATTTTATTTTAGAGACCGCAAGATCACTGGGTTGCCCATTCACCCTCAAATACTACTAATTCCCCGCGCGATTCAAAAACCTCTAGTCAGAATGATAAAATTGTGCAGTATTAAGTCGTTCGTTTTATGTGTATTCTCTGAAGTCCCGAAGTCTAAAGGTCCGCATTCAATTACTCTCTTTCTCTCTCTTAAGATATTTATTTTTTGTTACTTTTCGCTCCCTTTCACTCTCACTATCTTTCTCCGTAGGGTGTATACCCTGTCATTAAAGGATGTTTAGTCCAGACAATCATACTTCACGGTCGCGCAGTTCGCTGTTTAAACTATTGCTCAGTTCTTTTACAATAGACTTTTACTTGTTAAACAGCCTTAGAATAAAATTTTTTATGTCGTCACCACTGATCTTCATTTTTAATTTCGTACTTTTACTATAAGCGAACTGTAATAAAAATTTAACCTGATGAGAAACTGGTCTTTCTTTTAACATTTTTATTTTATTTATATTTACTAGTAGATATTAAGTATTTTAAAAACATCCTCGATGAAAAAACGATTGCTGACTTTTAATTTTTACAGCGCACTTGAAAAAATAATTGTTCAGGGTTACAAAGCCTTGCAATTGCAGTACTTCTTTACTGCTGGTCATGATGAAGTTAAAGCTTGGTCAATTCAGGTACTGTATATATTTTTTTTCTATTTATCAATAATAATTATTTTAATTCTTACTATTATTATATTTTTAATTTTTTAAATTTTGTTAACTTAATTATTTATGTACTGTTACCGTCTACACACTGTAAAAAATGGGAGTAAATTCGAATCCCTTCCAGATTTAATTCGTGTTCACTCCGCAAATTTTTTACAGTGCACTTTTCAAAACTTAAAATTATTCATGAAATACTAAGGCCATTAACAGACAGTACCCACTTTTTAAAAATTTTCAATAACTTTTAACTGCCATAAATGTATCAAAATGTTATCAATTAATAAAAAGAAAGTTAAAGTATTAATTGATAAAAAGCAAGTTCGCTGAGATATAGATTTTTAAAAAAATTACTTACAGTTGATATCAATTGGGAGTTTAACAAAATTTGTTGAATGAATTTCAATAAAATCTTCATGTCAATTTTATAATTTGAATGTTCAAGTTTTTTAGACTAAAATTTATTAAGAAGGTTTGCCATCTATTCTCTTTCTCACACACATGTTAACAAACGAAACGGTCCTTGTTGCACTTACATTAGTAAATGGAAATTTCAAATGAGCCGTTCTCAAGTATAAACTGAAATTTCCGAACCGGAAGCATTTCATTTGATAAATAATAACTTTACGCATCGAATGACATATTTTATTTAATTATTTGGGCCTTTATCTATGAAAACGGTTCATTTGAAAATCACCTGTTTCATTCTCTTAAACAAATTTCGTTTAGCTCCTAATTGATAACAACTGTGAGTAATTTTTTTTAAATTCTATATCTCAACAAAATTACGACTACGTTATCCTTTTATCAATTAAGGTCTTAATTTTTATTTTAATTAATTAATAAAATTTTAATACGGTTATGACAATTGAAAGTCATTGCATATTTTTAAAAAATAAGGGGCACTGTCTAAGAATGCCCTTACAAAAAAAAAGGTTATTTAATTTTACTAATTTATTGATTAATAGAAAGGAACAAAAGCGCCTCAAGCAGCCGGCAGAATCCATACCGACTTCGAAAAAGGTTTTATCATGGCTGAAGTTATGAAGTTCGAAGACTTCAAAAATGAAGGCTCTGAAGCTGCAGTCAAGGTACTCTATTATAAAAAACAAAATATAATATTTACATGATATCATAAAGAGATAAAATATATAACTATCGTTTATCGTTACAGGCAGCAGGAAAGTACAGGCAACAGGGTAGACATTATGTCGTCGATGACGGTGATATTATACTGTTTAAATTTAACGCTGGTGCTGGATTGAAAGATCCCAAGAAAAAATGATACCACTCTTCGATATGCATATTTATATCACACATAAATAATTATGATTTTCAATTAATTGAAAATCGCAAGTGTATCAGTAGATTTTTTTAATATCCGCTATTTTTACTGAATACAAATTTGTCATTTAAATATTTCAATTGTTATTATTTTTTTTTGTTTACCAATCGAGCCTTTACAAAGTCATTGATAATAAATTTTTTTCCAACCACTATCACTGTCATTCTAATTTTTTTAATCAAAAAAATCCCAGTAATAGTGTCACTGGTGTTATCTACCGGGATTTTTATGAACTTGTCGTTATGTCATTGATAACAAAACTCACTTGATACGAAGCCAATTATAACTATTATTATTATTATTACTATCTTAATATTAATTGAGCTACCAGCTGTTAGAATGACGATACAAATATCAAAATGCTGAGATTTTACTTCAGTTGTATTCGTAACAGAAACGTGCGCACGTTTTTGACTACACGTAATTATTTAACATGTCTTTGTATTAAATTATTTTTAGTGTAAATTATTCTGTACACAATGAGCGCTAAAATAAAATGGATTTATTTGGCGGCATTTTTAGTAAGTAATTTAAACATTTAAAATAAAATCTATGAATATATATGTCAATGGATGGTAAATAAATAATAAAAATAATTTTTACAGGATTTATTTGCAGTCAGTTTGATATTACCATCAATGGCGGCCCATTTAAAATCACTGGGTGCTTCTTACTTTATGATAGGAATGATGACTTCGATTTATGCTTCCACTCAACTATTAAGCGGTCCGATAATTGTAAATATAAGTGATATATTAATACAGGGTGACCATAAACCGGAAAATATCATGGCAATATCAGGGAATTTCGAAAATTAGCTGAGAATTTAATTGCGACAGTTAAAAATTCAAACAATTTCAATAATACACTACCCAGACAGCATTCAAGTTATTGTGACTGCTTTACAACGTCTTTTTGAAGGAGTCCTCAAGAAGTCTTATGATGACTTCTTAAAGATGTCATTTTCAAGAACTCTTAATTAAGAGTTCTTAAAGACTCCATAAATAAGACGTCAGCTTTTTGGTGTCTAAATGTATTCTTTTTTAAACTTCTTTATGAAGTCAAAACTAAGAGCTCCTTAAAGACGTCATGATAAATTCATAATAAAGTCTTATTTGGGAAGTCCGAAAAAAGGAATCTTTGAGAACTCTTTTTAAAGATGTCTTATTGAGTTCGCTAGGTGGCTCATTCGACATCTTGAGAACTTCTTAAAGACTTCTTTAAGATGTTGATGAGACGTCCAAATCATAAATAGGAACTCATTCAGAACTCATTGAGACGTCATTTTGCTATCTGGGTAGTCACAAAAATTAAGGGATACAAATTACAAATTTTTGAGTGATTTTCAGTAGGCAGTAACTCGAAGGAAAATGGTCGTGCAACAAAAACAAAAAAGACAAATTGTAGCTTTAAGTGTTTAATTTTTTTTATCTGGTTTTGAAATTTTTGTACTATGTACGGTCTCAGAGTAATGCTAATAAAACCATCGAACAAAACATTTTCAAAATTTTTGTTCGTTTTAAAAACGGCACAGTAAAAAACGAATCGTCAAAGTGTAAAAACAAGCGTGTTAAAATTCCGAGTGCTGAATTTTTAACACTTTTCTGTGTCAATTTAACACAGTATTTATGTTGTTTGAACTGTCGCAATCGATTGATTTTTTAACACACAAAAATGTCATTTTATTCGAAAATAACACTTTTTATATGTTACTGACAAATCAACACACAAAATATGTTAAAAATAATCTCGACCATCACAAAAAAAATTCTTGGAAAATTTTTACTTTTAACGTATACGTGTGTAACTTTTTTTAACACTCACATGTTAAAGCAACATATAAATAAGTGTAAAGCGTTCGTTTTACACACGATATGTGTTAATTTTGACGAAAATTTTTTACTGTGGGTTACGGACTTCAATAATTTTTTTTCGATAATTATCATTGACTTTTATTATTCCGGAGCCGTACATAATAAAAAAAACTTCAAGACCAGATCAGAAAACCAGACACTTGAAGCTATAATTTGTCTTTTTTGTTTTTATTTATTTATTTATTGATTTATTTATTTATTGTACAAACGCCTATCGGCAATATACATCATATATCAGTAAGATATGTACATCAAGAGATAGATAAAGTATATACAATGAGGTTCTAAATACTAATTTTACGTTACCATAATTATAATTTAGCTAATTTACAATCTAAATAGTTACTGGGTGAATTATTCGGTTTGTCGGTGATGTGTTAGGACTATATTTTTGATGGTTGATAGAAAGTTGCAGTAGGTTCCACCGTAGAAGTCTACACGATCGTGCAAGGAGTTGACATCATTTGCAATGCGATTTCTCGGGCCGTTTATAATATAATTTTTGGAGGACTTCGTTGTTTTCAAAAGACGATGACGCCTTAAGGCCAGATTTCTGGGTACAAATTCGAAACAACTTTGGATGTCTTGTGCGTCAATTAAGCCATTTGATACTTTGAAAAAGAAAGACAAATCTGCAACACGGCGACTTTTTTTTTTTTTTGTTGAATGACTTTTTTTTTTGTTACAACCTGTTGAAAATCACTTTTAATATTTTTAAATTTTTGTTAGTGTATTTGAAATTTATTTTTATCATAAAATGTCTCATTAAAAATTTTAATTTACATATTTTTAACATCAAATAATAAAAAGTAGGCCATATTAATTTATTTTATTGACTTTTTTGGGTTTCTCGCATGACTTAATCATCAAATTTAATTATTGACAATGAAAACATACTAAAAACTTTGAATATCTTGATGATACGAATGAAATTTTCTGAATCAGGGAAAAATGTGAAAAACTTTACTGGAAAAACGGGAAATATCAGGAAATTTTGAAATCATTTCTTTGTGGCCACCCTGTTAATAATTACTTTCATATTTAATAATTATTGTAAACTTATTACATAAAATTTTTTAGGGCAGCTGGAGTGATAAAATCGGCAGGCAAAAACTGTTCGTAATAACTTATTTAATTGTTGGTTGCTGCTATCCACTAATTGGATTCATCAATTCCTTTTATATTATTTTATTGTTGAGGGCTACTATCGGTAACATAAATTAATTTTTTATTCTAATTGTTTCGAGTGAAATAATTTTATATTTTTATTTTTATGTATAGGTATTTTTAAACATGGGCAAGTATTAATTCGGACAATAGTTACTGATCAAATACCAATAGATAATCAGTCTTTATTATTTGGACATCTAAAATCAATAGCGGGAGTAAGTTTTACTCTTGGTCCAGCAATTGGCGGTCATTTGTCTGAACTAGATAAAGGATTTAGTTACGTTGCTTGCTGTACTGGTTTTCTATTAATATTAAATAGTGGTTTGTATTATATTTTTCATGGAGTTGTCTAGAAAATTTTATATTGAGTTCCATAAAAAATCTTTAGAGTCTTTGGTAAAGTTTTTTACGATAAGACATTTTTTCGAATTAATTAAACATTCTTATTACATAACAATATTTGTTTAAAAAAATTAAAATAACAGTTTAGTATGACGACTAATCATGTTGTTGCATATCAACTGCCTCATTTTCAAGATATTGCACCTGAATAAATTTAAAAATACAATATTCTTGACAATTGATGCGTTCATTGATAATTTTTGACTTAATAAACGTTTGTTATTATCGATAAGCATCAAACATTTTTATATTTACGTTTTTAAATGATAAAATATTAATTAATATACATACTAAATAACATCATTTCGAGCAACAGAAAAATAGGCAGTGTTAAACGTCTGCTTCTAACATCTCTATTCAAGGGAAATAGTTATAACTCTACTCGAATATTTTTTAACTCTACCACAATTTCATCCCAAGTACATCCAATGATTTCAATAAGATTTTTCAACGAACTCTGTCAAACTGACCCTGCATATGGTAAAAACCCTAGTTTCTGACCTTTTCAACTTTTTTCTTACTTACTCAAAAAACTGTAACTTTAAAAAGAAAATCAATTTTTTCTTAATTTATTGTAATTTATTCTGAGTTTAATTAATGGCAATTTAAAAAACATAGAAAATATTAACTAAATAAAAAAAAATATTTTAGCCATGAATGGCTGAGGAAGACATTTTTTAAGTAGAGTCTAAACAGTTTACGTTAAGAGGTACGACGATTGAATATGTACACTAATTATCATGTAAATGAAAAAATTTAACTAAAAATGGATGAATAGATCAATATTTGATTAAAATTTATTTGAATACATTTATAAAATATATTAAAAGGCGCTAGCCAAAGTGATTTTAATTATTTATATTTAAATATTGAAAAACTATTGTTATAATAAATATTTAATTTATTTATCTAAATAATAATTTTAGTTTATTGAAACTTAGTAAGTACTTCATAACCTGATCATGGTTTGTGTAATTTACAAGGGTTTTATAAGGGTCAGAAACTAGGCCCCTGTGAGGGTCAGAAACTTCGATCTGAAAAATTCTGAGAGTCAGAAACTGCTTTGATTTAAAAAAATGATTTGGAATAATTCAAAACAATATGATATGATTTAAAACAATTTAAATCGACGCATATATAGATATACACTTAACATGGAGCAAATCATTTTTCTTAACCAGGGTGAGTCTCTGAATGTCTATTCTTAAAATGTCAATTTAAATTATTAATTCAATTCAAATAATTATTTTACGCGCATGACTTTATTTGACAAATCATAAACTAGTCGATAGAATTATTATTTTTCTCATTAGATTAAATCTTACATTAGTTATTATAGTATAACCCCAACCGCCACTCTAAAAAAGTCAGAAACTGGGCCCCTTACCTTGTACCACAAATATAAAACAGTGTATCAATTGTTACCTTTCAAAACAGCTAGAAATATTTACATTGATATTTTTAATATTGAATTTTATAACATAAAATTTGATCAGTTACGATACTAAAAAACTAATTTATTTCAGTAATTGGATACTTATACTTAGATGATGTACAGGATGGAAATGCAGCGTCTAAGCAATATAAAGATGAACGTAAAGAAAAATCTAAATCACTGCGAGAAGAAATTTCCGAAGCAATCCGCAGCCTCGCGGAAGTTAATTGGCGCCTGTTTGGTCAAGTTTTTACATTAAAGTTCATTCTCGATGTGTCAGCCGGCGTTTATCACTCAAATTATAATATAAAAATACAAGAACGTTTTGGCATAACGCCAAAAATATCTGGCTACACAATAGCTTTTCAAAGTTTCGTTGGTGTTATCACTGGTTTGTTCGTCGCAAACATTAATGATAAATTATACAAAACAGATGTTGATTATAAAAAACGTAATACTCATGGTTTTATATTAATGGCTATTGGATACTTGGGAATTTATTTTGCAACCAGCTTAAGTGTATTTCTTTTATGGACAGTACTTTTAAAAACAAGTCACATGTTCATGCGCATAATATTGACAGACATGTTGATGCGTAAATGTCCGCCTTCACAAACTGGTTCAGTTGCTGGTACATCCAATAGTGTTTCAAATTTCGCGCGTTTAATTACTCCAGTTCTCGCTGGAATTTTTGAAGATACTTGGGGTACCAACAGCGCCAACTTCTTGGCTGCTGTTATTGCAAGTATTGGAATTTTAGTATCATTAAATATAAAAAAAAATCATTCAAAAACTCAATAGATAAATTTTTTTAAACCATATTAATTATATTGTTAATATTTTATATTTTTAAATAAGCTATTGTAAATATCTTTACATATAAATTAAATAAATTGATAAATTAAATGCTCAATAAATGTCTAATTTTATTTACATTTTAAGTCTAAAGTTATTTTTTTACAATATAAATTAATTACACTGATAAATGTAATGTAATTATGATAATTATTATTGGAGTATATAGAAGTTTTTGTAAATAGTTGCGTTAATGTCTTATTCTTTGAACTTCAACATACTTTGTTTTCTATTAGTTTCTTCAACAAGCGTGTCGTAAAGTTCTTTACCTTTCACATCGAGATGTATATTCTTTTCAGCGCGAAATTGTTCAAGCTGCTCAGTAAATGTACCTGGTGCATTGAACCAGTGGAATAATACTACGGGAAATGCGATGTAAATCGCCATTTTTGCTACTTCCATTTGCCATACACCCATTTTGTGTCTGTAATTATTTATATTTATATTAATTTATCAATAAATTTAATGTCAACATTGTATTTATTGTTTATTATTAATTAATGTCAATAATCAAAGGGATTGACGGCAATGCTATGGAATTTTATTAGTCAGGTTTAATCACATCTAATTATATATAAGCCTATATATGAATATTTATAAATCCATATATAATTATACATTGGGAGTGGGCGGTGCGAATCGGGTTCGAATCGAACACTTCGATAAAGTCGCATAACTTGAAACTTTTTGAATTATTCGTCAACTTTATGATTATCCGAAAGTTTTTGAATTATTTGTAACTTTTCAAATTTCACGATTCAAATCGAGAAAATTCTGAACAACTTTCAAATATTCAATTTTTATTTAATAAAAAGCTTAGTTTTTGAAGTAACCAAAAAAAAATTTTTCGTACTTGTGAAAAAACCTGCAAATCAGTGAATATTCACTGCGAATCAGTCCCAAGTATATCACTGATTCAATCAGTGTTATAAGGGAGAGGGGGGTCAATTGAACCACGGGGCAATTGAACCAGTAAACTTAAAAAATCGAAAAAAATATAAAAATGAGTCGTCCTCTTGGAATTATATTTTAATACACTAAACCTTAATCTGATCAAAATTTCGAACCAATATGATGATTTAATTTTAAAAAATTCAAGTTTTTGTGTTTTTAGGTATCTGAACCTTGATTTCACCTCTTGGCAAATTGTTTAATAACTTTTTGATTTTCAAATGAAATCTTAAAATTTTTTTTGTAATACCTTCTTACATATATTAGTCATGAATTTCTAGCTTTACTTCTAGTAAAATAGTTCTTGAATATATTTTTTTAAACTAATTATTTCAATAAAATCATATGGGGTCAATTGAACCAGTACTCTCGGGAACGGTTGAACCACACGAATCACACTGTGAGTAATCCGACATGCGCGCGCATCTTGACAGAATGTGTAATCAAGCTAAACTAACCAAGAAATAAAATAATTATATTGACAGAAGTTTTAAAAGTGATTGTTATAACATATAATGTTATATAAAATAATGAATATCATTAGAAGTGTTGTAATTTTAGTTTTAAGCTGTAATGAATAGTAAAATATTCATTAAAGTCATTCATTGGTGGTTCTAATACTCTTGGTTCAATTGTCCCCGACTAGTGGTTCAATTGCCCCCGCAAAGGGGACGATTGAACCGTTTGATGCAGTTGCACAATTTCGTATTTATTGAAAATTTTCATCATTTGTTAAGTTATGTGCTTATGAGAAATGATAGTCTATATAATAAGTTATAATTTTGTAAAAAAAAATGTCAAAGTATTTTTGGTTCAATTGACCCCACTCTCCCCTACTTCGGACTATTTGTGCAGTGAATATTCACTGATTGGAGTACTTTTCACTGATTCATTTTAAGAGAGTAGATTTGTGTCTGAGCTCTCGTTAAACCTCTGACAAAAATTTGAACTATTGGAAAAAATATCAAAATTTTAAATCGTTCGAAATAAAATTTATGAATAATTCAGAAACTTACAAATTATTCGATTCAAAGTTTGAATCGAATCGTTCTATTCAGTTCGATACGAATAATTTGTAAGTTTGAACTATTATATATCTTCCATATATAATGAGTGTGAGTGTAGCAGGCATCAGACAAATTCAAAATTATTAATAAATAGAGTAAATAATTTAAAAAATAATATTTATAAAAAATGCACTTATTAATTTCAAAAGTTTTCAAATGCGCATTTTTGTAAAATTGAATTTTACTAATTATTTACTCTATTTATTAATAATTTTAAATTTGTCTGATATCAGCTACACTCATACTCATTATATATCACTATATATGATTAGGCAAAATCACTTTTTTTCGTGAATTGTTATGATCTTAAAGTTAACAATTTGCTGATTTTTTTTTTCAACAAATCAATTATAAAAAAAAAAAAGAACTAAAAATATCTACATATAAAAACGATACTGAAATTAGCCGTCTTATAATTTTTGGAATTTTTTCAAACCAATAAAAAAAAACTTTTAGAAAATTGCACTTGTAGTTTTTTAAATTTTCTACATATGCATATGTTTATTTTTTTTCTAATTAATTTATAAATTGAAACAAAATCCGAAAATTCTTAATTGTCTGTTAACTTCAGTATCATCAATGTAAGGTAAGTGACCCCTCTATCGGCCACTTGGTCGAAAAAACGATATATCTCCACAATAAATACGTATTAATGTGTAAATTGTTTTAAAAAAAAAAAAAAATTAATCTAGTTTAGATTAAACATACTTTGATTATTGTAAAAATTAATTTTATAATTAAAAAAAAATAGTAGTGAATCAGATGCGATTTCTGGTGATTTCTCATCAGGTAGGTTAAGTATTCTTGTTTTTTCAATAATCGATTACTAATTAAAAATAACAATAAAAGTTCGATTTTTTTTTGTAATCTTATTAGCTCGTTTCATAGTAATTTCAGGAGTTAAAAATTTAATGATTTTTATCTAATTCATAATAAAAATAGGGTGTCCGAATATAGATACAAGAAAATTACCTCCGTATGCATTATCGGCTACCTTCGTTTATTTTTTTTTTAATTATCAGCATTTATATGCAAAATAGTCAATTTAATTTTTTAATGTCAAAATAAATAAACAAATTGATTAAGTTATATTTCAAAATAAATATAAATATTTAAAATAGATGTAAATAAATTATATACATCCAATCAGCTAAAATTTTATCTCAAAGGTGGTCGATAGAGAGGACATCAGGAATTGAAGTTATTTTCATTTATTATTAAATTTCTAATAAATATTTTTACATATATTCTTTTTTAATTTGAAGTTAAATGTATATGCTTCAAGGTTCTATTACTGTTTTATACATGAACTGTCTTTTTATATTTTAATTCTCAATTCGAAAAAAAAATGCGCTTAACTGGCCGATAGAGGGGTCACTTACCTTATTTATCAATAAAAATTAGAGTATCAAATGCCAAATATTAAAATCAAATTAGTTACTGCGAAAAATTTAGACAATCTAGGAATAATATTTTTAAAATACAATCATTTGCAAGTATGTTAACTGATAATTGATAAGAAATTAAAATATAAACAGATAATTAAATACATACCGTATATAAATATGAAAAAATATATTTTGCGGAATAAAATGCAATATTTTATATAATAATATTAAAAATTAAGATTATACCTATTTATTAAAGTTTGGTAATGTAATAAATAGGTAAATATTCCGCACTTGTTATTTCGTCATATGTTTTTGTTAATTTGACACGCAGTCTTCTGTTGAAGAAATGAACTACCACATAAATTAGTAAGTTGATAAGACAGAAATTTACTTTGATTATTTACGATATCAATGGAATTTATAGCCGGTAGTAAAGTTTTACGAAAGAGGAAAAAAAATAAAAAACATTCTAGAGGCTGTTTTTTTTATGTCGACTAATCTGAAAAAAAAAAAATAACCCAATATTTATAAAAACAATCTATAGTCTACAGCAATTCAGCAGATCAGTATTGTGAGGAAAAGTTATCAATTGATGATTGTTAGTTTTATAATTTTTTTAATTGTCTCACAATTTTTATTAATGGCTTCATTTGGACGTTACAATGGGCGATCTAATAAAGAACTTGTTCAATATCTCAAACGTAAGTATAAATTATAAAATAATTTTTCAAATCTGTTATAACACTAATTCTGTATATAAATATATATAATTAAGTTGATATTAATAATGTATTTATTTATTTTATTCAAAAGGCTCCGGAATTATTAAGTCAGATCGTGTATTTGAAGCAATGTGCGCTGTTGATCGTGGAAAATACGTAATTAGAGGAAACCCATATGTAGATTCACCTCAAGGTATTGGTTATGGAGTAACAATAAGTGCTCCACACATGGTGAATATTTTTTTATTATTTACAGTCAATCGAGGTAATTTTAGACCATCAGGGTAATAATGTCTAAGTGATACTATGTAAACAGCAAGAGCGTTTAGTTTTTTCTATTTGTCATTTTCGTGGAAAAAAGCCTGGTAAAATATACTTTTAAAAGGATCCAAATTACCTTCGATGTGCCAAAATTACTCAGGTTGACTAATACTTCTAGGAATTTTTTAAAAATATTGGATAATTATCCGATTTTTTACCCTGGTTAAAAATACTGATTGAAAACAATTGAGAATGCAAACTGTATATCTACCCAGGTAGCACACTTGCCTTTGTGACATCTATAAGATATCAGTTTTTAGAATACTGTTTGACTTGTCGGTAAGGCATCAATATATTGACAAAACGATCAGAAATTGATGTCACCGAAAAAATGTCTGTTTAAAAGAATTAACACAAGTGACGATAAAAAGTGAATTACAAATAGTGGTAAAAAAGTAATCTAAACGACTTTTCAATTGGCATGAGACAGGAAAAACAACACAACTCGGCTCTGTCTTCGGAACCAACATTTGCATATCGTATTTATACCAAAAAAGATGACTCTGAGACAATTAAAAATTTGTCTTGTCCTTTTAAAAGACATCTTAAAGCTGATTCTGTGCTACTTGGGCATATATACAAACAAAAGAATTGAAATTATTGAAAAGAATTCGAATTTCGTCATTTTTAATTCTTTTCAATCAATATTTTTAAACAGGGTTATTATGTAGATTTAAATGAGTGTGAATGTAGCAGACATCAGACAAATTTAAAATTATAAATAAATAATTCATTAATTCATTAATAATTTTAAATTTGTCTGACGTCTGCTACATTCACACTCATAGATTTAATTTTTATTTGATAAAGTATTTTCAATTTATAATTAATTTTAAAATAAATTCATCAGTTTACCCTAATAGCCACTTTAGCTTGAAACCGACAGTAATTTGCAAATTGAAATTACCGAAATTTGCTGACAATTTGACAGTAAAAGTCGGAAAGAAAAATTAGCGGTTAATTATTCCTCAATTTAGAGATAACTTTTGTTACTATAAAAAAACCCTAATAAAAGTTTCCTTGAATTTTTCATCAAATGTCTGTCAACTTCGAGCTTTTCCGTTATTGACGACAAATTGTATACAATTAGACGTAAATTTACTACTCGAATTAGAATACAAATTCACTTCAAAAGTTGATTTTTTTTTCAATTAATGCTTTCATTTGTTTTGAAATTATTTAATAAAATTTTAATACTGATATGACAACTGAAATTTCTTAAATATTTTTAAAAAGTGGGTAAAGCTGACTAAGAATGCCCTTAATAAATATCTGGTAATGAATTTGAATAAGAAAATTAACAATTGAGAAAGACGAAAGTTATTTTTTAGCATGCATATGCATTGGAATATCTTGAAGATAAATTGAAAAATGGAAAACGTGCACTGGACATTGGCTCAGGCTCAGGATATCTAACAGCATGCATGGGAATGATGGTGAGCCCTGATGGAGTTGCTATTGGTATCGATCATATTTCTGAACTCCAAGCTCTTGCTACTCGTAACATCAAAGCAGATAATCCAGAGTTACTTGAAAGCGGTCGAGTTAAATTATTCGGTATGTTTTTTTTTTTTTTTATATTTAAATGATTCAATTCATTAATTAATTTAATTTTACTTGTATCACTATTGTGTTTTACAAGACTCATCATTCAAACTCTCCCTCTTTTTTTTTACATACTTTCAAGCCCCGCTTCTCTTATTGCTTTTTTTTTCTACTTTAACTCTACCCTATGTTTTGAATTGTTAAATATATGAAAAATAACTCTCTGTTAATAGTTGGAGATGGAAGAGAAGGATATCCAGCTGGTGCACCTTACGATGCCATTCATGTTGGAGCAGCAGCCAAAGAAACACCACACGCTGTAAGTCAGCCTCATAAAATTTTATATTAAAATCTGATTGGTCAAGAGTGGTGTAACATATATTTTTAAATAATTTCATTCATCAGTATTCTTACATACTAATTAATTCTCACCAGCACAGTAAGGTAAAAGACCTAGTACCGATCAGGGAACAACTACCCAATCACTTCATGTATTTGCATATCTAAAATCTAAACATAGATATACAAATATACGAGTGATCGGATACTAGTTTCCTGATTGGGGACTTAGTCTCTTACCTTATACTTTTACAACAAATAATTATGGAAGAATTAAAGAGACTGACGATATGAATACTACATAATTTTAATTCATTTTTATCGATAGTAATAAACTTATGATCCATTTCTATCTTTTCTGATTATGAGTCTAATGAAGTCGACTGTGCTGATAAAAAGAGATGTAATTAATAAAATAAATTATTTTATAGCTAATTGATCAACTAGCCCCAGGTGGTCGCCTGATAGTACCGATAGGCCCAGAAGGTGCTGATCAAAAACTCGTACAAATAGACAAAACAATGAGTGGAGAAATACAACAACGATCGTTAATGGGTGTTGTTTATGTACCTTTAACTGATAAAGAACGACAATATCAATCATGAAATAAGTGTTTGCTCCAGTGAGCTTTTTTTGTTTATTTATTTTATTATTTACTTTTTTGTACTATTCACTGATATTTTTAATTAATGCTCAATATTTAATTAAACAATTTTTATTTATTCTGATATTTTCATTTTACTCAACTTGATTTTATAAAAAACTTTGTCATAAGTACATTTTTCATAATCTTCGAGTTAGAACTGTAAATTAATAAATTTAAAAATATTTAAGTTTTTATTATTATTAAACCCAAACGTCATAGACTATAGTTTTTAACTGCGTAAACTTATTATAAAATATATTTATTATTTAAACGGTTGTAATAAGTTGGAGTATTAATTAATAATTAAATAAATACTATTTTAACTTTACTTTAAGTTATGGTATTTTAGGAAACCTATACCTTCTCTTAAACATTCTTAGACTAGACACAAATTTACTTCATTTAATAAAATTTTACATCTATTTAAATATTTTTCATAAACAAAAATAATTAAGACATATTTTTATTGATATGATTATCTCATTTTTTTGCGATTTGGTCGCAAAGTTATAATATATATTTTATTTTTAACTGTACAAACAATTGATAACTATTTTGAATAAATTAACATAAAAAAAAATATCTATGAAGGTAAAATTTTGTTTTAATTAAAAAAACGGGTCTGACGCACATGTCCAAACTGATGTAATTGAAATAAAATAATAAATTACCCAAGAAAAAGAAATTACAGTATGAAGATGAATAATATTGTCATTATAATGAGTTATTATGATCAAAAGAAGATATTTTGTAAACTGTGAGCTTGAGTATTTGCATTGTTTCAGTCATAACCAAGTTCAAAATGTAAAATATAAAAGAAGATTTTTAAAGTGCTGACAATAAAAGTTTCATACCAAGACAATCATCTTTGATATTATGAATTAAAATTTAGACAAAATATTTCTTTTTTTTTTTCATTATTTCATATAATGACAATATTTTATAAAAATATATATTTTAATTTACTCCATAAGGACAAAAATTATGCATTTAAAATTTTCTTATCTTCAAAAATATTTAAATAAATAAAATGAGATTCATTTATGCGTAATCTATAAAATAATTATACACTGTAAAAAGAGCGGTGTTAAAAATGGACTCATTTTAACTCCGCTCAGTGTTAAAATGAAATTACACCGGTGTAAGAGGCGTAATTCGGCGGTATAAAAGCGGGGAACACTGCGTCCGCTTGGAGTATTAACTTTAAAGATTGTGAAACACAAAAAATGTCAGTTCTTTATGAAAATTAATAAAAAATATCATTTATTAACAAGTATAGTAATCGAGTAAGTCAAAATATTCATAAAGTAAAATATAATTCGGTGTTGAAATTTAACACCGCCGATTTTAACATCTACACCGCTTGGACTTACCCCGGTGATTTTTTACAGTATATGAATTTAATAAAATTATTATATTTTTCTCTGTTTAAAATTGTGCGTTAGTTAAATAAAAAAACATTAAGAATTATATTAACATTTAAAGTTATAAATTAATAAACTTTTAAAAACATTAAAACAAATTGATCGGTAGCTGATGCCTTAAAAATTACAACGTTAATAAATAATAATAATTAAAAAAGAAAATTGTTCTATGAATTATATTTAGTATGTAACGTTAAAGACATTTAATTAGTACAAGGCTTAGTGCTGAGCCAGTCGTAATTCCTAATCCGAGAAAAGCTCCCATCATTGTCGAGGCAACTTCTTTATCTTGTGGCTCAACAACACTGTAAGAAAAAAATAATAAATATATATTATTATCAATAATATTCAAATAAATATAATAATAACTTATTAATGAATCATAGTACATGCTCTAATTAGTAACTTACGTCGGAGCTAATATAAATGCAATATTACACAAATATCCATTACCAATAGCAAATAATATTGTCAATAATGTATAACAAATATCACTATTTATATAAACTGGTAGATAATGACGTGGTTGAGCATTACAAAGCATGAATGCTGGAATAAATAGAACTCTAAGTAAACTTAGAATCACAACCACCCACGGTTTTTTTTTTGGCTGAAAATAATTATTCACTTAATTTAATTTTTTTTTGTTTTATCTACAAAATAAAATAAATTACACAGAAAAAAAGGATTTTTTTGGCGCAAGAAATATTTTCTCGCCTCAAGAAAATTTTTCTTTTTAATTTATAATACAAAAAATTTCTTGAGGTAAGAAAAAATTGTTCCGGAGCAAGAAAAAATTTTTTGCGCCAAGAAATCCCCTCTTCTGTGTACTTAAATAAGTTATTAAAAATAATTACTATAATATAAATTTATTTTAAATTAACAGTAGTTTAAATAAAATTTTCCATGCTATTAAAAATAATTGCACAGATAATAAATTAATGAGCAATATTTTATTTTTAACTATAAGTATTTTCTGACGATTATAAAATAAAAGTGAGCATTGAGAGTAAATAATCTTATTAATATGTTTTGATGAATGATAAATAAAATTTTATTATTTACCCATAAAAGTATTCCGGATAAAAGCCGTCCAATATAATCCCCGCAACTAAATGTAAGATAAGTAACGACTGGTACAAAATAAATGTCATTCCAAGCATACCCTCGACCTTTGCCTTGACTCTCAACTAATACAGTAACTGCTGGATAAACTGCCATGGTTACAAAAAATACTAAAAACATTGTCAATCCATATGGGAGTATTCTTTTTAGTATTCGTCTATACGATATTCTAGGCTCATCAACAAAACTAACTTCTGCGTTAACTGAAAAGTTTGGCTCTTCTTGTTGTTTCAGTAGCATATGATGCTTGAAAAATTCCTTAAAACAAAATAGTATATTACATACCTAAGGCGGAAAGAAGAGCATTTTTATCCGCGTGTATAATTGCGTACCCAGACCGAAGACGAGGATGGCAAACACGCGAATTCATAATTTTTTCGCGAATCTATGAAATTTTTTACCAGATCTGTACTTGAAAGTTTAAATTTTTGTCTCTGTTTGTGGGAAAAATGTCGCATCTGCTAATTTTTACCATTTGTTTTCTCATAAGAGAAAAAAAGAACTTTCTTGCCTCTAAATAGGGCAGAAATTTAAACTTTCGGTGCAGATATGGGGAAAAATTTATTCTATTTTAAATAGCTATCGCGCGACAGATGTTGAGGATTTAAATAAATTATAGATTTTATTTGAAGTAAACATATTTTTCAATCGAGATCGTGATTCATATAAACTTACTTCTTCTTCCAAGATAATGTAAGCGATAAATGAAAATAAAAGCACAACATCGCCTATTATAAAATAAACTAAACCGGATACTACAGGACTGGCACCAATCCACAGTGAACATATTTCAGTTAGAGCTGTAAATATTCCACCTAGGGCTTGTCCTCCTGACATTGCAGTTATGTATTTTGGTGAAAAACGTCCGACGATACCCATTAAAGTACCACCAAATACTGCACTTAGTGCTAAGTAATAACAAACAAAAATTAGTCATTAATAACTAAAGTAAAATTGTAATTACTCTTACTTTTTTCACACTTACCGTTAACAAATGCCACAGTTGTCAAAGTTATTATCAAAAATGTATTTTGCCCTGATATAATACTCGACATTAATAAAATAATTATTGATAAATTCAGTAGGTTTATAAAAAAAATTTACACTTACATTCGTCGGTATTTATTTTAACAAACACTGTCGTCACAATGAACATAATAAATATTAATAACTGCGACGATATCATGCGGAATTTTTGAGACAGTCTAAAAAAATTATGTTTTTTAGATAAATTTTTTAAAAGTTTCAATTAAAATTTGAATTATTTTACTTTTATTACCGTTTACTTAGAAATGTATTGATTATTAAAAATAACATATTAGGTAATGCACTGGATACATTTAGGTACGATGTAAAACTAACTTGCAGATCTGTTTTATTTTCTAATATTTCTGTGTGCGTATAATTATTACTTCCGCTGTTATTCGGATGAATTTGGCGAAATTTGTACATCCAATAATCATCGGCAGTGATGAAAAAACTCCATGGTATTAAAGTATTTATTCCAAGTAAATAAAAAACAATATACGCTAAGTTATATCTGAAAAATAAATATTTTTTTTAATTAAGAAATTAATATCATTAATTATTATTATTATTATAAAATACACGAAATACCTATCTACAGGTTGTGGTTTAAAAAATGGTTTTCTATCTGGTACAGAAACACTAGAGTCATCAATTTCCGTTTCATTATCTTCATCAAATTCGCTGTCACTTGTCACACCACTCAATAATGGTTTTCTATTTATTGGATACGACATTTTCTGTAAAAATGATGTTTTTTAAAAGGACAAGAAATTTTTTTTTTTGTCTCACATCCAAGTTTTTTTTACATAAATAAGACATACTGATTTTGACCTTAAGAATCATAGAAAGTTTGTCTTCTTTTTTTCATCCTAAAAAATCGTTTAGTTGATTTATTTGGCAATTATTTGTAATTAACTTTTTGTCATCACTTGTGTCAAAACTTTTAACCAGACATTTTTTCGGTAACATTAATTTTTGATCGCTTTATCAACATTTTGGTGCCTTATCGATGTCAAAAAACAGCCTCAAAACTGCTATCTTATAAATGTCACAGCCAAGTCGGCTTCCCAATTTGAAAACATAGTAACTGACAAAAATAAAATTTTTGAAATATGATTTGAATCATGATCACAAGATTCTACTGGAACTAAAGATACAAAAAAATTAATTTTGTAAAATTTGTCACTCATTGTGTTTTGAGATTAGGCAACAAGCTTGCCTCTGTGACATTTATAAGACAGCAGTTTTTTAACTTATCGATGAGGCATCAAAATATTGACAAAACGATCAGACATTTATGTCATCAAAAAAATGTCTGCTTGAAAGACTTGCCACAAGTGATGACAAAAAGTTAATTACAAATAATTGTTGAATAAGTCATCATCTAAACGATTTTTTAATTGAAATTACTTTTTTAAGATAAAAAAAAGAAGACAAATTCTCTATGGCTCCTAAGACCAACATCTGTACGTCTTATTCATGCAAAAAAACATGACTTTGAGACAAAAAAAAATTTGTTTGTCTTTTTAAAAGTCTCTGTGCAACTTGAAAATATTTATATACATTTACAATTATTTTTTCTAATAATATATCATCTATCTGACATAAATTTTCAGTATCAAAAATAATAATTTATCAACTAAAAATAATTTTGTCAATCAATTAAATATTTATTGCTCACAAATAAGTAAATGAACTAGTTTCATTATTAATTTATTAATAAATAGAATACTCATATTTTTATAACTGTGTTAAAAGAGAAAGTCCTTTCAAGGATTCTTATATTTAGTTTAAAAAATTGCAATCAATAATAACAAAATAAATAAATAACTTACTTCAAATATTGTATGATCCAATAACTTTTAAATAAATGATATAAAACAGTTAAAGTACGTCTCGTTATAAAATATCGCTACAGATAAATAAATCTATTGTCTATAAATATAAAAATATATAAACGAAATAAATGGTCTATGTTCATACATCCTAGAGTTGGTGATACCAGACAACTGGCTGAAAATATATAATAAATGCTTGTCTGTACATTAGTGTCTTGATTAAATCACTGAAAAAAAAAAATTTTAATATCATTAGTTATTAATGATTAATTTATTCTGTTACTAATCTTTATATCTTGGAATGATTACTTTAAATTTATACATACATATATTATATATATAAATGCATTACACATGTAGTATAAAATAATACTGTCGAGCTGTCACAAATATAATTACTTGTAAAAAGTAATTGTAATTAACACGTTTTGTTAATTATTATAATTTTAATGACGTATGATTTTGAGCGTTCATTTTCTTTTGTTTCTTAATTAATTTTTTTACACATTATTATTATTATTTATTGTTGATGATATTTAATTATTAAGATTTTTTTTGTATTTAAATTTTTATGGTACGAATTTAAAATTAAATTTAAATCTGTCAAAAAAAAAAATTAATTTTGCTTCCTTATTTGATTAATTATTTCTAGATAATTAAAGTGAGACAGATAATATCGAATGGAAAACACAAACTTCGACAGTAACTCCATTACCAAAACATGAATCAGCTGATAAAGATTACATATATGTATAAATATGTGTATGTGGATGTTGTGTAAAAGTGTGGGTATTTAAAGAGCTTTGACAGAAAATATACAGTTGAGTATTTGGAGGTTAAGAATTTTTGTTATTGTAAATATTTTGATAACAAACTCATACACGCGGCAACTGTCAAAATAAATATATTAAGATGAGAGATAGCGATTACTTGGCGAGATCAACAAATACTTCAAGTACTTCTTCTATTATTGATCTTGTTGTTGAACCAGCGAAAAAAAAATTTCCATTTTGTATTGTATGGACACCAATACCATTTCTTACGTTAGTATTTTTAATCTAAAGTTCATTATTTTATTATTGTTGTTAGGAGGGGAAAATATTTTGTTGTTAATTTCTCACCAGTATCCAGTCTGATATTTATTTTATTAATTTCTTAAGTATTTTAATAAATATTTTTTAAATATTCTCAATTTTTCATGTATTTGTTTGAAAAATTATTGAGTATTTCTATTTGAAATTGAATAGTTAGTTATTTTTTACAAATTTACTATTCTATCAATAAGGGCCAGTTTTTCAAACTAGGTTTAAAATAGTATTGCCGGTATATATTAATAATATGGTTATCAATAAAAAATAGAAGACTTTATTTGATTGCAACACAAATTTATAAAGCGATGTATCTTGGTGATACAGGCTTATGGGGAGATAAATTGCATTTGCGACGTAATACTTCGCGTCCCTAATACCAAAAAGGCATATCATTTTTTTTTAATTCACCTATCGCTTCAGAGTGAAGAAATTGATCAAAAAACAAAATTTTAAATATTAATGCTGAAATGGCCTATAACAGCAAGCATATGCCTTTTTGGCTTTAATTTTATTTTTAATTTTTTAGCTAATGCCAAAAAGGCGTATAAATAAAAAATCAATGAATTGGTTTAATTAAATATTTATTAACAAAAAATGAATGAATTTAATATTTTAATGATTTTTTATTTATGCGCCTTTTTAGCATTAACTAAAAAATGAAAAAAAAAAAAAAAAATTAATGCCAAAAAGGCATATACTTGCTGTTATAGGCCATTTTGGCATTAATATTTAAAATTTTGTTTTTTGATCAATTCCGTGATTCTATAGCGATAAGTGGCTCCTAAAAAGTTTTCACCGCAAAATCTGAAAACTAGAATTGTCGAGTTTCAAAATATTTTTTTTTTTTTTTTAAATTCACGATACAACCATTATCCACATAAATAAAGCTACTCAAAACTCACTGAAAAATTTCGAAATTTTTTTTACTTTAATTTTGTCCCTTAGTATATTTAAATTTGAATTCACGGGCTTAACTTCATGGTAATATACTTTTTTTGTTTATATGTCTTTTTGGCATTAATGATCATTGTGCCTAAAAGAAAAAAGGCTTATGTATATTTATAGGCCTTTTTGGTTTTAATTTTTTTTATTGTCAAAATATTCATTTCAAATCATTTCTAAGCGATTGAGCAAAAAAAAAAAATTTATATGTCTTTTTGGCTTTATGGTAGATCTATATACAGCATATGCCTTTTTGGCATTAGGGACGCGACTTATAATTTTAGAGTTGATCAAATGAGAACTGATTTATTGTTAATGCCTTTTTGTCATTCTAACTATTACAAAAAATCGTTTATTGTTACGGGTGTCAATTTATGGAATTCATTACCTAAAGAAATAACGTCAGCAGAAACACTAAATATTTTTAAGACAAGATGCTTTAAATATCTAATGTGTCACGAGACAATATAAAATATTTTAAATTATGTATATCTGATCTTAGAATTTTAATTATTTAATTTTTAAATTATTGATAAAAATTTACAATGAAAAATATTGTATGTATCATATATGATATTGTATCTTTGCCGGTTCTGAAAAGGTCTATCCTAGAACCGTAATATTAATAAATAAATAAAATAAAATAATATATAAATATAGCAACAATAATGAAAGTGAATGCAACTGACAAGTGGGAATTTAAAAAATTTTTGAATAAATAAATAAAAATTAAAAAATGCGTATTTAGATCAATGAAGAATGAAAAAAAATTAATATTTGAAACAATGAATATGAAATTTATAAATATGGATGAGGATAGAAATCATGGATATCTTTTCCTTTTCCATGCTTTTTCTTATCGCAAATTTCAAATTCAACTCCGCCGTCCATCTTACGGCATTAAATAAGAATCAGTACGCGCATTTTTAAAAATTTCATTATTTAAAATTTATAAAATGTCTCATGTTTGCTACATTGACACTCATCCAACAATAATAATTTAAACTACGACTCTAAAATTAGCCGACGTCGAATAATATTTGAAATTTTTCAAAAACAATAAATCATAAAAAATAAATATTTCAAAATATTCCATCTACAATTTTTATGATTTTCTACAAGTGCATTTTTTAAGTTTTTTCTTTCTTGCAATTGATGTTAAAAAAAAAAAAACCAAAAATTGCTAATTGTCTACAAACTTCAGGATCATATTTAAACCCAGGTTAAAAATAAATCCGGTTTGAAAAACTGGCTCTAAAATCAAACTATGAGTTGAAATTCCTGTCCAGCCAATTTCAGATTTTTATCAATAGTTAATACGATTCAGCGGTTCCAAATCGATTGGTTTTTTCCCATGAGTTAAAAAATGTCTCATTTACTGTCAGCTTAATTAGTTTCTGGTATTATTTCAGCCCTGTAAAAATCGAATTCATGATTGCAAACCTCAAACTGGCTCCCAAACTGTCTGTCAACTTCACCCTTGTCTGAAATCGTATTATTTAATTCTTATCGCACAATATACTATTATTATAAAATAATAAAACACATTTTTTTCCATTCTATGAAAGTCTATTAATTATTTAAGATATTAACATTAAGATCAATTGGTCTAGAGTATGCTAAAAAATCAAATATAGGACAATAAAAAAATGTAGTCAAGGCTAAATTTTTATAAAAGTTGAACGAATAAATTAAAAGTTTTTATTATTCAAGTATTTTAATAAAATTTTATTAACGAAAATTATTAATATATAATTTGTTTGATTAAATAAACAAACTAAAAGTATATTTTTTATAGATATTTTTTTCCATTTATTGGCCATATGGGAATAGCTACATCAGCTGGAGTTATACGTGATTTTGCTGGACCATATCATGTTTCTGAAAACCAAATGGCATTTGGAGAGCCAACAAAATATTGGCAGTTAGATTATTCACGAGCGCGTGGTGGTTTAGCTGGGTGGGATGCTGCTGTTTCTGAAGCCAGTGATATTTATAAAAAAAAAATGGTAACTTCTTTAAATAAATTTTTTTTTTATTCAAAACACACCAATAACGTACATAATACACTGAGCAAAACAAAGAAACTAATACCGTATATAATCTCTTGACTCAAAAATCACCTTAACCAATTATTCTAATCAATTGGATATTTTACTGTAGGAAAACAATTTTTTGTTAGAACAAGTTGATAGTCATCTTTACTAATATACAAAAATAATTTTCAGTGCAAGTACATTCTTTAAAAATAATAATGAATTATTTTTATAAAAATATCTTTTATTGATGATTGCCAATAAAGTAAACTCTTGAATCGAAAATTTTCCTTTCGTTGAAAGAATTTTTTTCACTCAGTGTATAAATATCATTTTCAAACTTAATTATTTCAACTAAATTTCTAAGCTATCATCTATAAGTAGACTTAAATTATTTAAATAACATAATTAATTGAACATTTCAATTCTTTCTTTTTTAGCATGTATACTTTCTATCATACTTGTGAAAAAAAATCGTTCCAAAAATGTTCCTGGCGGTGAACTTACAAAATTGAAACAATTCTAAGCTTTGAGTTGAACATTTTCGGAACTTTGAAAAAATTAGAAAATGAATAATTTTCAACCGGTGAAGGCTCTTCCTGTGCATTTTTTTTTTTTTTTTGAGCGAAAATAATTTGATTTGGCAATTTTTTTGGGTATGAAGAGTATTAAAAAAAAAGAATTAATTAGGAATTATAAACATTCACAACTCTTACCAGAATTATTCAGGTATGAGGAAAAAAAAAACTAAAAATGATTTGAAAATATTTATGAACATTTTTTGACTTTTATTATAACTTTTTCGGTCAGTTTTTTTGACTTATTCAAAAATGAGCGATTGGAACTAATTATAATCTTATAAACTCACAAAATTGTCAATTCAAATCAATTTGCTTAAAAAATTTCAAAAAATTTCAAAAAAAAAAAAAAAAAACCCCACAAGAAAAGTCTACATCAGTTGAAAATTATTTGCACTTGTAATTATTTAAAAGTTCCAAAAATGCTCAACTCAAAATTTAGAACAGTCTCAATTTTGAAAGTTTTATCATGAAGGTTTTTGGAAAATTTTTTTACACGGGTAATGATGAATAAATATTAATTTTAAAATGAATAAAAATAATTATTTTTGAATTATATACTTATTGTTTTTAGCATAATTTATTTTGTGATAATTGCCACTCGCATGTAGCAACTGCTTTAGATTTAATGAATTATGACAACTCAAGTAATTGGAATATGGTTAAACTTGCATTTCTTATTTTAATAAAAGGAAAATATGTCAGGTAAATTATTATAACTAAAAATCTGTATAATTTAACACATATTATAATTTAAAACAATTACAAATAATTGTAAAGTTTAATATCAACCTTTATTTTTTTAGCTTTTTAGGATTTGTCAAAACATGGCTGCCTTTTGTTATTATTGTAACAATTATAACCATATTTATCACTGTCTTTTGAATAAATCAAATAGGAAAATATAAACAATTAATTTGCTTTTCATTCACTGCCTGGAATTTACAATGACATTTAATAACTGTAAGTACGTAGGCTTTTTTAATTCTATTATTTAATTAATATTAACCCAGTTGATGAGAAAACTTTATAATGTTATTAATAATTTTGGTCAATAAATAATAATCAATATAAAAATAATCTATATAGAGAGCTCATTAATTTAAAAATTCATTTGACTGCTTGTTCAATAGGAAAAAAAAAATTTATTTATCAATTGTTAATTTGTAATCGAATATGTTTACATTTTATTATGCATTAATTGTGTTCGTTTATAAAAAAAGACATAATTTACGTCATTTTATAAAGGTCTAGTTATTAAAATTAAAAATAAAAATATTTGTAAGCTTACATATTTATTATAAAAATAATTGTTTACTGTATGGATCCGTGCGTTTTTTTACAGTTGTATAATACATTTCTTAATAATTATATTAATCAAAAATAAATAAAGCAAGAAATAATTATAATCTTAGTATAATAAGTATTATTTCTATCAATGGCAATGGAATTTTTTTGAATATTTTTATTTGAAAGCTCAAAGTAAGAAAAAAATTATTGAATACACTGTGAAAAATTTGTGGAGTTAACGCGAATTAAATCCAGAGTGAATCCTCAGAGTGAAATTTACTCTGAAGAGGAGTGTAAATTATTACTCGAATTGAGTGAGTGCGGATTTAAATCAAATCTGTAATCACTCCGGATTCACTCCCAATTTTTTACAGCGTAAACAAAATAAATTTTCTTCAAAATTTAACATAGAAAAAATTACTTTTAGTTATTAAAAATTTTTTGATTAATTCGCTAATGTATTATTTGTTATAAATAATTTATTTTTAATTGTCTTCAATTATTTTATAACTTCATGTTGTTAATAACAATTCAAGCACAAATAAGTTTATAATTTTTTTTAATTTTTAGTGAAAAATGACGGAAACAAAAAATTACACCTAAAATTTTAAAGCTCAATTGTATTTTAAAATTTATGATTTGAAGTTATTTTTATTTTTAAATAATTATAATTTAATTTACAAAGATATTAATTGTCAAGTTCTTTCAAATAAGTTATATCAAGTCCCTAAATAACTTTTACAAACATTTCACTTATCAACCGTTGAGTTGTTTACTGTAATTATATACTAAATGAACAACTTGCCGTATTCTTTACATATAAATTTGATTGCATAGTACAATAATACCTGCGTAACGATATTGATTGCTTACGTCATTGATTATTGTTTAATTACGTGGGTACCGTCATAATAAATTGTAATAATATACTCACAATTACGCAGTAAATAATAGTTTTCATAAATCGATACTATGAAAATTCTTTTATAAAGGTCACAAAATAATATTAAATTATTTTACAGACAACTGAGCAATGGGAAATTTTTTTTTGGTAATGGGTATTATTAAGAAAAATTCTCAACTATTGATACCTTCTCATATAAATTTTAAAATCAATAATCTTAATATAATTTTTAGTTATTTCAACAATAATGGAAGCAAAAATAAACTTTCGATTATTAAAAGTTCTAAATATATCATTTATATAAATGATAAAAATTTTATATTTTGTCGATAAAATTATGCAAAAAATATTATTAAATATACGAGATAATTACTATTGACTAATTATAGAAATAAAAAAATATTTTAAATTATAAACTAAAAATCGCGCCACTAGTTCCAAAAGGACTTATATTTTTATGCGCTCTTTTGACTTTAGTTACTAAGTTTAAAACCAAAAGGGTGTATAAATGTTTTTTTTAATTGCAAATTATATTGTAGACTTATTCTGGAGTTGAAAATTTGAAAAATAAATTTTGAAAGCCAAAAGGGCATTTAATTTCAGCTACATGCCGTTTTGGCTTTCAAGTTACTTTTTTTTTTCAATTTTTATCTATAAAATAAGTCTACAAGACGATTGACAATGAAAAAAAAAATCGTCTGCCTTTTTGGTTTTACACTATGTACCTAAAGACCGGAACGTTTTTCACGCAATGAAAAAAAATTGGAAAGTAAAAGACCTAGTGGATGACTAGGTCGTCAACTTTTGGAACTACCCCATAAGCAGTCAAATTACATAAATTTTTTTCATTTGCGTCGCGTGAAAAAAGTTTTGATCTTCAGGTACATTTTACATGGAGAAAAATGTCCACCAAATTTCAAACAGGAAGTTAGTCGCCAAAAAAATATTATGCTATACTATAAAAAATATTATACACTCAAAACTTATTAATAAATTATAACGAATACTATTTGTCTAAATTAGGAATTACTGTAAAAAATAAAAAATTTTCAGTAGCTCACAATAATAATTATAGTGCAGCATAATAATTTTTTCACGACTCAAGTTTGGTTGTTAGCATAATAAAAATTCGTACATTTTTTGTCTCCACTTTTTTCGTGTAAATTTAGTGACTAAAGCCAAAAAGGCTTGTAAAAATATAAGTACTTTTGAAATTAGTAACGCGAAATAATATTACGAGTAATAAATACAGTTAAAAAAATAACTAATGATAATTATTATTATTCTGTTACAGCTTCCATTTCGTTGATAACACCCTTTTCAACACTAAAATCATACTGATAGTCTTCACTCATGATTCGTGAAATAAAATTTGAAATTTCATCAACACGAAGTCTATCTAATTCAGGATCTTTATCTAATTCTTTATTCAATTCAAATGGAATAATACTTAAATAAGCTTGAGTATCACCTAATATATTTTTATCAGCTGAAGTTGTTGGTCTTGATCCAGGTAAAGGTGGTATTGGTTGATTGATCATACGATCACCACTCAATGCTGGATACAATGCACCTGATCCTGATGGTAAATTACCACCGCCATCAGAACCCGGAAGATTTGGTGCAAATGGATTTACCTGTTTTTCAATTAATATGTAATCATCATTTTGGCTTGTTGGTGATATTTCTTCAGTTGATTCTGTTGGTGATTCTTTATTTTTTTTCTTTCCAAAGAACCACGACATTTTTAACTGCAGAATACAAATATTGAATCAAGTCATTTTTGTTATAGTTTTAATTAAAAATTACATAGAGCAAAGATTAATTATTTAATAATTTTATATAAATATTTAATTTAAAATAATCTATACTATTAAGAGAATAAGGAAAATTTTGTTTCAGCCATATCTATATGATAGAATAACTTAATGTAATTAAATTTGGTATCATTAGAAAGGTCTTGACTTGGATTTGTGCCTTTTTATAGTTTAAACTCTTTTTTATTGCCAAGTATCGAGATAAATAAATTTATCTATATCATTCGAACATTAAAATTATGCGGGGAAAAAAACGATCGTATTTATTTTCTTTAAATAAATTAATATTTTAATTATCCTGTCACTAAATATGACTGAATATATACAACTATTATACATAAATTGAGTAGATTGTGTGTCATAAATCTTATAATTATACAATCATCGACATCAATGTTTGCGAGTTAATGATGAGATTTGTCTCATTAAATTTCAATAATAGAAATAAACAAAAGATTCTAGAGATAAATTTAGAGTATGGATTTTAATAAATAGTTAAATTTTAATCATATTTTATAAATTTCGTAGTAATACTCGGGCAGTCACGTAGGGACTGTAGGTTTCTCGTATCAATTAAATAAATTATTTTAATCAAGAATAATCGATTATAAATTTCTATAATTTAATAAAAAAAAAAAAAAAAAACAAATTAAATCTTATAAATATCAAATATAATTTATAATCTTAAGATATTATTCCATTTGATGCTAAAATATATAAAACTGATTAAATAATTTTTTGTCTATTATATTTAAAATATAAATATATATAATTACTTATTTAAAAAAATAATCAAGTCAATTGAAAACAACAATTTGTTTTGTCATTAAACACTTGAATCTAAAAATAGAAGAAAGAAATTTTTATATGCATTGATATTGATAAGAATAAAGAAAATGATGACTCAAATAATAAATCACACACGCAATTATTTATTTAAATATAAATTAACTTACGTGAAAATAATTTTTGTTAATAACAAGTAGCTCTTAATAGTACAAAATATTTTATCACAATATATATGATGACATCACACTTGAGGTTTTAATTAATTAAAATGTATGAAATTAATTAATTGTATAGCTGCTACAGACAAGTAATTATTAATTTGTCACTATATGACAAAATAAAATCAAACAGCTGACACTAGTACGTTATTATTCTCCATGTCTGTCTAGTTACTCGTAACTCGTAATCATTTATATATAAATATATGACATATATGTTCTTAAAGGTTATAATTTAACGTCACAACGTAAGTCACGATTTACTTTATTTTTTGTATGCTTTTGTATTTTTTTTCTTTTAATAAATTTTATTTGCAATTTGAATTTATTTGTAAATTTATTTTTTCGGGGATTTGATTCTTTTCTATTTAAAAAGTTTTTAAAACAATAAATTATAATTACTATCGAAATAATTTGCGGGAAACCTATCGATTGTACCAGCAATCGATTATTCTAAATAGTAATAATAATTATTATTATAATAATAGGTTTTATTTGTATCACAGATTATGTGTTTTACAAAGTTTTTACATAATTCTTTCTTATGTTTAGTTTTTATTTATAAAAATATAACTCTCTTTTGATTTACTCCTTTTTTTATAATTATTATACTTTTCTCTTTGGTTCACTATTACTACTTTGTTCAGTAGGTTTTAATAACTAATTAGACTAATTATAATTTTTCTTGTGCACCAAAGATATTAATTTCTTTCATTTATCAGCTTTATTTAGATTTTTACTTCACTTACTTAGACTAAAAACTCTATTTTTTTATTTTTACACTCCAATTTATTTTTTCATTATGCGGGCGCGTGCGCACTAGCTCACTTGTTTTAGACTCACAGGTTCGTTGTTACCACTGGCTTTTTTATATTCATTATTTTCGCATTCTCTCTGTATCGACTCTATTTCTTTTAATATTTTACAAAAATTCTTACATACTTTTCCTTTTAATTTCTCAATTATTTTAATTCTCATTATCTTCTCGCTGTCTTTATACACCTCCCACTCCGACATTAGTTCTTTACAATCGTTGCTTAACTTTTTTTTCACTTCGTCACACATCATAATATGCTCTAATGATTCCTCACATGTTCTACACACTCTACAGCTCCAGTCTTTTATCCCTTTTTTTCCACCTCGTGTTATGTTACCGCATCTCACTTTTGCCCATATCTCTTTATCAGTCCCTTTCGCTTCTATGTCGTTCCAGTATTCTTGTTCCTCACTCTCTATTATTATTTCTTTATACATATCATTATAACTCGAAGCTTCTATTTTTTCCATTTTTTTTTTACCTCAATCTGTCTTTTGTATTCTATCATACCTTTCTTTATCTCTTCTTCTATTACTTCAGCATTATCGTTATCAAATATCATTTTTATCACCTTTTCGCTTTTCATTGTTTTTGTTAGATCTTCTATCTGCTTTCCCCAACTGGTTGGGCATTTATTTATTATACATCGTGCCTCTTCTCTCAAACATATTTTTGGCCATCTATTATCCTCCATTTTTATTATTTCACTTATGTATCTCCACATCCTTTCTTTCACTATCACTTCTATTTTTTCACATCTTGCTTCTTCTTGCACAATATAACCCGGCGTATTCCTTTTCACTCCTAGTGCCATTCTCAACAGTTTGTTTTGCATTATTATCGCTTTTTCTATTTTTTCGCTTCCCCATATTTCGACTCCGTATAGACATCCTGCCCTTGCTAGTGTGTTGTATAAATACAACCTATCCTTCATATTATTCCTTTCTGTTCTTTTTATCACTCCCCATGTCGCATTCGCCACCTTGTTTGCTTTGTTTTTCATTATTTCCATTATGCTTGCTGTGACTGTTTTTTGTGGTAAAAGTGTAACCCAAATATTTAAAACAGCCCACGACTTCTAGCTTCTCCCCTTTGTAATGCCACTTGTTGTACCCCTGTTTTCCTCCATTTCTGAATACCATTATTTTTGTCTTTTTAGCGTTCACTTTTAATTTGTTCCTATCCACATATTTTTCCAACTCACTTAACATTTCACTTAGTCCTTCCGGGTTATCCGCTATTATTACACCATCATCAGCGTATTTTAACATAAATATTTTTGTTTTTCCTACCACTGTTCCCCCAATGTTTTTTCTCACTATCTCATCCTCCATGTCATCAATGAAAATGTTGAAGAGCACTGCACTCAAAGCGCATCCTTGCCTCACTCCCTGGTTCACCTCGAATTCTTCTGTTTTTGTCCCATTTATTATTACCTCGCATGTCGTCTTTCCATATATTTCTTTAATCATATTAAACATTTTACCTCCGATTCCTAATTTCCTTATTTTCCTCATTAGTATCTCTCTATCCACCGTATCGAATGCCTGCTTTAGATCTATAAAACATGCATACAATTTTTTCTTGTTTTTCAGTTTATTATTTATTATAGTGTTTAGTGTGAAAATATGATCTCTCGTACCTCTTCTTTTTCGAAAACCAGCTTGACTCTCCTTCATTTTCCCTTCTCTATCAGTCCAGCTCATTATTCTTTCCGCCATCATTACTGTTAGTATTTTATACCCTATGTTTAAGAGTGAGATGCCTCTGTAGTTTTCTGTTATGTTTTCATCGCCTGCTTTGTGGATTGTTATAATTCTTGCTTTTTCCCATCCTGCTTGTAGACTGCTTTCACCCCACATTCTGTTTAGTATTATTCTTATTTCCTCACATATCTCTCTTGGTAAGTTTTTTATGAATTCCGCCGCTATTCCGTCTTCACCTGGCGCCTTATTGTTTCCAAGTTTTTTTAATGCTGTCATAAACTCTCTTCTGCTAAACTCTGCATTGATTGCTTCATTTTCACCTCCGTTTTCAGATTCTTCAGTTTCGTTTTCATCTATATCTTTAATATTCTTTGCATCCTTACTATTTAGCAGCTCTGAGAAATGTTTCACCCATCTTACCCCATCTATTTTTTCACCCATTTCCTTTCTTGCCCTCTTCTTCCTGAATTTATTTACTGCTTCCCACCATTTACTCATATCTCTTGCTTTGTCTATATCCTTCTTTCTTTCCTGCCACCACTTCTCTTTCGCCTCTTTAATTGTTTTTTTATACTCTTTCTTCGCTTCCGCATACTCTTTTTTTCTCTCTCTTTTTTCATTTTCTTTGAGCATCGACTTTAGTTTTTTCCATACTGTTTCCCTTTTCTGTTTACATTCTTCATTGAACCACTCTCTTCTTTTACTGCTCCATCTTTTTCCATTTCTTGATTTCATACTCATTTTTGTTATTTTAGCTGTTTCATATATTATCTCCCTCATGTCCGACCATTCTAATTCCTCTTTGACCTCTCTTTTATTTCTCCACGCGCTGTGTGCTTGCTCTGAGTATTCTGTTGCTTTATCCTTTTTCCACTTTAGCCTTTCTTCCGTTAGCGTCGTTAGACCTTTTTTTATGTTTACATTTTTTTCGCTTTCCTCTGCGTTTTTTCTTCTTATTATTACATGCACTGGTAGATGATCTGACTCTATTCTCTTTATTACTCTAAATTCCTTTATGCTATCTTCATCCCCTCTGTCCAGTATTAGAGCCAGATCAAGTACTGAGCAGCAGTCCTCACTTTTCCCGCCTATAAATGTCACTTCCCCTGTTCTATCTCCATTTGTCGCTCCATTTAGTATTTTTAAGCCCAGTTCGTCACACATTTTTAATAATTTTTTCCCCTCCACGTTTAGTACACTGTCTTTTGATTTTCTTTGTCCTCCACTGCTTTCGCTTACACCTTCCACCGTGCATTTACCTATTCTCGCGTTCATGTCTCCTATTAATAATATTTTGTTGTACGTGCATTCATAGTTTTTTATTATGTTTTTTATTTCCTTTTCTATTTTGTTCATACCTACGTTATTGTATATTGTTATTATTAGTTCACTCGTTCCCTTGTTCTTTAGTATGTAGCCGTATTCCCAATCCTCGATTTCCCACTCTTTTTCGCTTGTTTTTTTGACGCCTATTATATGTCCGCTGCTCGCTCTTCCTCTTGTACTTCCTTCTTTTCTTACTGCCGGTTTAATCCACCATCTTATTTCACTACTTAGGTTTTTTTTTACTCTTTCCGTGTCTTTTTCCTCCACCCAAGTCTCAATCAGGGACACCACATCATATTTTTCCACCAATTTATTGATTTCACTATATTCTTTCGCACCTGCTATATTCCAACACATTACTTTACAGCATTTTTTGTTTTCATCGTTGGCTTTTTCTTTTACACTCCTGTTTTCTTTTTTATAATTGCACTCACTTTTTTTGTTGTTGACTTTATTTTTTTTCTTACTCCTATTCGCATTCTTCCTTATATTTTTCTCCCCTGCTCCGTTTTTGTTGCACACGTTTTTTATTATCACTTCTTTCTTGTCACTTCTTTTTTTTATATCCCCTTCCCTGATTGTTTTTGATTTTTTATTTCATTTACTCCTATCTGTATTCTTTATTAATCCCTTTTTTTCATCCCACACTAGCCAGTTATAATTGATACATATTTTCATGTATCCTGTTTTAGCCATTACTCCTTTCGCTCTTTCCTTTTTTTCAATTTCTTTCAGCCATTTTCCAATCTCTCTCTCTCTTTCAGTCATTTCATCATCTATGAAAACATCTGTTCCCTTTAACTTCCATTTTTTTGTTACTAGTTTTCTTTTCTCTTCCATATTGCTGAATTTTAACGTAATTAGTCCATCATCGCTTCTTCCTACGGTATTCCATTCCACCCTGTAATCGAGTTTTTCTTCTACTACTCTTATTGCTTCCTCATTACTTTTGCATTTATGTTGTATTCTCACCATCAGCCTTTTTTTATTTCTCCTCATCAATTCTTCCTGCAATTCGCTTTCTGATAGAAGTCTTGGTTCCTCGATTCCCGCTTTGTTATTTTTGCCATCATCTTGCTCTCTCATATCGTTTATATTTCTTGCCGGTGTACTTGTCACTAAGTTCCACCTCTTTCTTTTTTCAGGGTCGTCCCTCAATCTCGCGTCTCTCAACAGATCCTGAGTAAAGTTTTTCTGCACATAATCCGCGTTATTGTATTGACTGTTATTTTTTTCTTTTTCTTGTCCTACTGTTTTCATATCACTTGCATTTCCTATATTTTTTTCTAGTTCTCTCACTTTTTTTTCCGCCTTTAAACATCTTTCTATCAACACTTCTCTTTCCTCACCCCATTTTCTTTTTTCCTCTTTCATTCCTTCTCTTGTTTTTCTCTCGCATTCTTTGTAGTATTCGCAGTTTTTGCAATTTTCCGCTTTTTTTTCACCGCTTATTTGCATTTCCTCTAACTTCTTTATTAACTTGTTATTCCCTATTTTGTTGAATTCTACAATGTCGTTGAGTGTATTGCTCAGCATTAGTTCCCATTCCATTTCCTTCTTTTTGTTTTCGCTTACTATGTTCTCAAGTATGTATTCCGCTAATTTTTCAATCTCCGCGCCAGTTATTTTCTTCTCTGCGCCATCTTCCATCATTTCGCCTGTACTACTTGTAGATTGGTTATCCTGCGAGTTTTCATCTTTCTTACTTTCCGATCCATCGCTGTCATTCTCTATTTTTTCCTCATCACTGCTTTCCCGCGCATTTTGTTGTACTACTGCTGCCACCTCTATTATTGTTGCCTCCAAGTCGTTATCTGAGTCTTCTCCGTTTGCTTTTTCAAATACATCATTTGTTATATCATTTATGCTTCTACTTTTCGCCTCTGTCGTATTTTCATTATCTGTCTTTCCGTAACTCCTTATATCCACCTGGCTATTGCTCCTCGTGTTGTACTTCCCTCTGCCCCCTCTACCTGTCATCTTTGATTCCAACCTTTAATTTCCTTGTTTTACACTTTTTCTTTTTTCGTATGTTTTTCGCTACCAATTTTCACTCTTTTTTTTTATTTTTTCGCTACTTTATCGAATTCTGCTCTTTATTTTCACTTTTTTACACTTTTTCTCTTTATAAGTTTGTAAATATTAATATATTTAACTCTAGCACGCGTTTTATGCGTCCGTTCACTTCGCCACCTAGCGTCCTCTAATAATTATTATTATTATTATTCAAAAATATAAACCAAAAAAAATTAAATATTTATTTAAAAATAAAATTTCTATTTTAAATTTCTATGTCATCAATTAAAATAATAAATTTAATTTTAAAAAAACATATCGATTCTTTAGATAATCGACTTTACTATCAGTCGATTTAATAAAGTCAAATTAAATACTATTTTTAAAATAAATTAATTTTAAATTATTAATCAAAAATTTTATTAAATTAAATTGATAGTCAAAAAAGTTATTTAAATATTAAAAAATAAAAATATATGACAAGAATATATTTTATAAATGTGTACTACGTAAGTCAAGTTAAATTACTTTTTTTTTTGTATCTTTTAATACTCGAAATCTCAATTAGTTTGATCTTCGATTAAAGTTTTGTTAAAAATATTTTAAAAAATGTAAAAGTGATTCGCTAAGTGCGTCAGTAAGAGATAAGATTAGATTTAAATTATTTATTGCGGTTTTATTATATAATTATTTTATTACTTTCCGAGATAATAATAACAATAACAGAATAATAGATAAATATATGTAGTAAAAATTATTAATAAACGCATGCGTATTAATATAAATATATAAAATAACACAAAGTTTATCAGCTCATTCGCGTATAACAATAATCGGATTTTGGTAGCTCGTTAGTTTTAAATATCGCGGCAAGGTAGCGGTCCAGTCGCATTGTTTTCGTGACTCTTGTGAACACTCGGCGTCAGAGGATTTTTTATTTTGTATTCGTCCTAATTTAATACAGTTATCACTGTAATTTATTATTATTTTTAAATAATTATTATTACATGGTTAAAGTTTGTGTTATCTTTGAATTGTGTCGAGTTTTAAGCGTCATTATCACTAAGTGTTTTGGTATTTCGCGCCATTTACTTGAGGTGTTTAGCAGTGAGGTAATTAAATTTTTATTATTTATTATTATTATAATTATTAATATTTTTTGTTATTTAATAATTCAAATCCATTATTAATTATAACAAAAAAATTTATTTGCATATATTTTCATGAGTTAGAATTTGATATTTAATTGACCTCGAGACTTCACTTGTGAGAAATAAAAATCGAGATAGGTCGTGGTATTTTTTTTTCTTTTTGTATTGGAGTCAGTAATTACTTTATCACATTTTCTTCTTAATTAATGTTTTTTTCATTAATTTGATAGTATTATTAAATTTTTTTATTATCGATTTATTGAATTTATTGCTATTGAATTTTTTATTAATGAAAAATATTTTTTTATACACGAAAAAATATTTGTCAGTTAATTTTTTAAATGTTTAATTAATTGGTAATAGAAATTAATTTTTGCATAAATTTATTCCTAAAATATTAATGAATTGTATAGTGAATTGATAATTTAGCGATAAAATTATAAAAATAAACAATAAATACTAAAATAAATCAAGTTAAGGTTGTCAATAAAGTGAATTATTAGATTTTTATTTTTTATCAAATAAATATCAAAGTCTTATAAACGTTTATTTTATTACTCGTCATTTTATTAAACGCCAAATAAATCTCCAAAGCCGATTGTAAATATTTTTTTTTAAATTTCTAACAATTTTTTTTAGTATTAAAATAGACAAATAAAATCCCGATGATTGTCAAGTGGAAAAAAATGTAACTCGTAACTAAAATCTATTTTAAGAAACATAATCTCGTCGAAAGTGGGTCAGTCTGCTCTTTTGTTAATTTAATTATTATTCAATTTAATAAATATTAGTAAAAATAGATAGTGAAAAATTTTTACTAATTAATTTCCTCGTTATAAGAATTTTCAAATGAATAATTTAATTATTTATTTATTTATGTAATGACGGATAAAAAACAACGTTTAAGTTATCAATTTTAATAGTTATTTAACAAGATTGATATCAGATAAACGTACATCCATTACTATAAATACCTGTAAATGACAAGCATGAACTTCCTACTGTCAGCTTGTGCCAAGTGGAACCCCGATGTATCATCGGGAAGATCCAACACGTGTCCTCATCTTTTTAATTTACACTATAAATTTATTTACATATTTATTTAACACTTGATATTTAATTTATAATGTAAATTATTAAGTAAACTTGTTGAGCTCATACATCTTCAACTTACATTTTAAAATATTAAAATCATTTATTTATTACATTATTAAATCATTGCAATAATTTTTTAAGTTTTCAGAAAATTATTAATTTTCAAATTTTTTTTTTTTTTTTCAAAAAATCAATTATGAAAAAATAAAAACTAAAAATATGCACACTCAGAAAATTGAAAAAACTATCAGTGCAATTTTTTTATAATTTATCGTCTTCAAAAAAATTCAAAATTTATTAGACGTCGACTAACTAAAGTATCATATTGCACACCTCAAGCGCAAATGCGCTGTGTGTGCCTTACTGTCGAAATTTTTTTATTATGCTGTCGACCAAATTTTAAACTCGAACCGTCAACAAATTATTATCCTGGACTATAACTATTATTATGAGTCTCAAAATTTTTTATTTTCTACTATAATTCTTAAGGGGGACTACTAGTGTAATAGCCTGAAAAAAAGATAGTTTTTGGGAATTTTTTTAAAGAAAACTACTGCATGAAATGTTTTAATGTTTCAAGAATACACGGAGAAAAATGTTGGCTCGAAACCTACCAATTTTTTTTTATGCTGTCGACCAAACTTTAAACAGGAAGGGAAGCATCCAAAAATTATTATGCTCATATGAAAAATTATTATATTGTATCATAATACTTACTACGTGCGAGACACTAATCGATAAGATTTAATAAAAATTACTTCCATACATTATAATAGTTGTGATGCGGCATAATAATCTTTTAGAATATCATAAATTTTTGGACGCTTCCCTTCCTGTTTCAAGTTTGGTCGACAGCATAATAAAAATTGCTAGATTTTGAGCCAAATTTTTTTTTGTGTATATTTTTGGATATATAATAAATATAAGATAAAATTTTTGGACCAAAAAGTTTAAAGTTCAGCAAGTTATTCACGATCTACCTACGCTCCAAAAAGAAAGTCTCTCCACTGCTGCAGTGGTAGCGACCTTCATAGTGCATGAAATCAAAAAAACCAAAAAGTTCATTAAACTAGAAGGTATATCTCGTACAATAAACCCCGGGCTAAGAAAAAAAATTGAAACAACAAAATGGTGTAAAAAAAAAAAAAAAATCAAATTTTGCGCGAAAATTTGATGATTTTTGGCCTGCCAAAATTACATTTTTGATTCGATCAAAAGTGGAGATTTATGGTACGTAGAAAAATATATAAAAGAAGCTGCAATTCGAATCAAATAGAACGGACGATTTGTCTTCGAGTTATAACTACAGCAATTTTGAAAAATGTATTTTCAAAATCCGACAAGAGGCTGCTCTTTAGATGGTTGTAATTCAAAAAAACTATTTGAAATTTTAGAATGTTATTTATGAAGTGAAGACAATCGAAATATGCAAAAACAAAAAAAAATGATTTTTTCAAAATTTCTCACTAGTGGCCCCCCTTAATTTAAATAAATAATATTAATTACAATTTATCAATAAGTTTTAAGTACATGAAATTTTTTTTAGTGTAGCCTAATAATTTTTTGGCAACTCAACTTCCTGTTTCAAGTTTGGTCGACACCATAATAAAAATTCGTAGATTTATTAAACCCATTTTTCACCGTGTGATCATAAAGTTTTATCAAATAAATGTTATAAAATAACGTTAAATAATTAAAATCAACTAAATTTAATAGGATTGTGTTGTTAAATACTGAACCTTTGACCTTTCGCTATAATTTTTATTTAAAATTCTTAATATTCATCATAAAATATTTTAAAGTTTAAATAAACTTTTTTTAAACTCCTCCAAATTCTCAAAAGCCATAGAAAAAATATCTTCTATCTATTTTAAATTGAAAAATATTTAAGTCCATCAGACTTTGATTAATATTAATAAATCTATTGAAAGACGTAAATATTATTTATAGACTCAAAACACGAATTACATCACAACACAAACGCATAAGTAAAGTATACTAATAATAAATAAATATATAATAGGCTATCGTCATAATTTGTAAATGAATATTTAATTATTCATTCATTCACGCAATGATTGTCATTGAAATTTAATTTAAAAATATTTTTTTTTTTTGGTTGCTTAATTTTAGCTCGTGTGCACGCATGTGACCAATAAAGAAGATCGTGTAGCTCGTGTTGGGGGCGTAGCGGGTTGGGGGGCAGGTGGTAAATGCAATGTATGATAGACGTTTGGAGTAATTGTGAGAATATGTCTAGTGAGCCACCGCCAGCGGACATCATTTCTGTTAATGGTAAGTATTTAAATTATTTTATATTTATTTTATCTTAAATATTTTTTAAATATTTAAACTCGTATAACTTTAGTATTCACAACATTGCGTCTTTAATATTTTATTTTTACTGCCTTTACGGTTATTAAAAAAAAATTCACACTTATTAAAAATAGAATTTATAATATATTTACCTCTACAAATATATATTTAGTAGACATTCTGACTTATTAATAATTTACTTACAAAGGACTAAAATAATGAGTTTAAATAGGGAAGTTTATTTTTTTGTTCATTGTAACTTGAGGGCATTCCGGATACGCTATCTCCAGAAATAGATACATAGCTTGGGGTGCGTTAGTATATTATAGTTGATGGGCTTCACATTTACAATTCACACCCTACCCCACATGACCGCTCCTGATACTTTACTTGCCATCCGCATAATTTGCGTATTTATAGATTATGCACTTTGGTACATGTCAGTTATACTCTATATATATATATATATATATATATATATATATATATATGTGTATATTAGTATCACATCGTATACTCCAACTACTTATGATATAGTATGAATACTACTACCGCTTCCCACCAGTAGTTATTTTTAATTAATCGAAGATGCATTGATCCAAGCAGCTACAAGTCAGACACTAGCGAAAAAATATATATATATATATTTTTTGAATTTTTATTTTAAACTAAAAATAACACCTTGAGGTTACAGATAAACCTTTTTTTTTCTTTATGTTGGAAATAATTTTTTTGAAATATATTGATTTTTTTTCCATATCAATAGGTTTCTGTTATATTTAGAGTTTGAAAATGGAATTAAAAATTTATATAAAATAGTCGGGACAATTCTTTTTTAATTAAAAATTATTAATATTTTTTCAGTAAACTTTTATCATTTTTTTTTTTTTTTATACTTTTTTACGTAATAAACGGTAATTATTTATTCATGAACATTGAATTCAAATGTCTTGATTATAAAATTTTAAGTATTTTTATTCATGCGCTTATGTATTATGAATGTATCGTTAATGAACGTCGAGACTTTATGATCGTTATTTTTGTTGCTATTTTAGTGATGTTATTAAATATAAACAGTATATAAATAATATGTTCAGTCAATACCAATATAAATTTAATGAGTCTTAGAAACGTATTTAATAATAAAAAATATTTATTAATAAATATAACTAAAATAAATATTAACATACTGATTTATATATTTTAGTATGATGCTTTTATTAAAACTACACAGAAAAGAAGAAACTTTAAAAATTAGTGTTTGAAATTATAACCCGGAATCTGGCAGTCGATGCAAAAAATGTTTTTAATATTACGAATAATAAATTTCATAATACGTGTTAAAAATTTTTCAAGTTTCAGTTACGATTTTTAAAGTTGAAATCAATGGCTCAAAAAATATCGGATTTTAGATGAAACCGCTTTTTATGGTTTTTTAATCATAACTTTCGTAATAATGGTCGAAATTCAATGTTTTTTTTTTTCAAAATTTTCATTTTTAGATGGCCTTTACAGGAAAAAATACAAAACAAGTATACGAAATGTTTTTAATCGAGATTTTTGAATTTTAAGTTTTTAACTGTGTTTTTAAAAAAAGATGTATCCTTCGATTTTCTTGAAAATTTTCTAACTTAAACTTCTATCCATTCTCCAACTTTTAAGCCCGGTCCGGTAGTGGGCCTTCCATAATTACTATTTTTTTTTCGATTTTAAAAAATTGAAATAATTTTTTTTTCGCTATAAATGATTATCAGTTCCAATTTTTGACACTGTATACTTGTTTTTCTTACATATTATAAATTGATTTCAATATTTTTTTGTTCTGAGTTGGGACTTAAAAGCAGTAAGTAAAAGTTGATGCTATTTATGAGCAGTTATCATTAACGTTTTTATTTATTAAGAAGCAACTATTTCGAAGCAAAAGAAACGTTAGATTTGCTATACAATACAGCTAAGACCATTACAGGAGCTCAAAAGTTCCATATAATTATTCGAAAAAGCGACGAAACTGTATTACTTTTTAATTATTTCCGTGATCTTTTGAAAATTTTATATTAACGATTGTTTCATGATTTGCGCTTTTTCGAATAATTATATAGAATTTTTGAGCTCCTGTAATGGTCTTAGCTGTATTGTGTAGCAAATCTAATGTTTCTTTTGCTTCGAAATATTTATTTCCGTGTATACACTGTCGCAAAAAATGCTGTCAAAATTAACACAAAACTATGTGTTAGAACAACATTTTTAAATACAAATTCTTAAATTCTTATGTTCTTTTAACATTATTCCTTTGTGTAAAAAGTATAACAAAAAGATGTTAATATTTGCTGTCACTGGTTCTAAAACTTTTACACATTCAAATGTTATTTCCAACGCACACGTAGAATGTTGATTTATCATTTTTATTTGTGTTATTTTGATAATTTTTCATTTAGCATCGAAAGATGCTTTTGACCAATATTGGGTGTCGATTTTCGATATTTAGATGAAATACCATAGCAAAGATCATAAAAACTGTTTAAGAAATGGAAAAAATATTTTCGCAATGAACCTACTGAGTTAAGTACTTTAAACGGTTGGCACTATAGATTGGTGTTAATTATGATTTTTCAAATTAAAATTTTCGTGAAATATTTATAAACTATCAAAAAACGTGGACTTTTGAAAAAAAAAAAAAAAAAAAAAGAAGCAAAAGTAGGTAAAAAATCGAAGATATTCGAATCCCATCTTGATTAGCAGCTTAAAATAGTAATTTATCTATCTAGTGCGATCGTGTTGAAGACGCGAGTGTGAAGATTGGTGCCCGAGCCGAAGGCGAGGGTACCAACACACGAGCGTCTTAGACTCGATTGTACTAAATAAATACATTAGTTTTTGAGACAGATATTTTAAATTTACTACATTTAGTGCCTATAAATGGCAGGTTATAAATCCGCGTTTATTTATTTGGTAAGATTGTTTTGAGTATTAGTTGAAAATTAGAGAGAAGTCGGTAAGTGGACGAATTAAAATGATGATAAATTTTGTCACAAGATGGCTCGTTAAGTTACTTCAATATTTTTTGGTCGTTTGCTATCGCACATGTAACCAAAAAATATATTTTGATCCGATGATGACGTCACTTTTTGAACGATTAGGTATCTTTTTTACCAGCTGTATCTTATCTGATATTTTTAGCTGCCGGCTATAGGCGCTAAATGTCGTAGATTTCAAGTGTTTGTCACAAAAAATTCGTTTTGTAGTCAAGTACAACATACATGTTTTCAAAAATAATCTAAAATGTCGCTTTTCAAAAAAATTAAAAGTTTGAGTTTAAAATTAAAAAAAAAAGTTGAAAAAATAAAAATTTACATACATACAAAAATATGTCGAAAATTCAGCTAAATCAAAAATGTGATTTTTGAAGTCAGGTCATATGGTATGGAACGAACCACATATAAGCTTAACAAGTTATTACGGTAAGTTCAAAACATTGTTTGTGTTATTTTAATAATTTAACACGTGCTTTGTTTTAAAGTTACATTTTAAAAGTGTTAATACTTGTTTGTATAGTAACACTGAGTAAATGTTACTTTTGTTTCATTTAACATTTTTCTTGTGTTAAAAATGAACTAACCAAACAACACAATAGCAGTATGTTAAATTAATACACTTAATTGTTAAATATTTAACATAAAATTTTTAACACAGACTTATTTCTTTACACAAATACGAAAAATTTTTCATTGTGCAAGTAAATTGATTTTAAGCGGAGTGAAATATCCAGTAATCTAAAGTGCTATTACGAATATTTTTTAAAACTTAATTATTATTCAATAGCTCGAAGACATGAAATGCAGCGTGAATTAATAATTGTATAATATAATAAACATTGATATGGGTCTATTTAATAATTCAAGTAGATATATATACGTATAGACGATGTGTGCATTTCGTTGATTGTAGAACTATTTTTAGTCATTACCATGTGTCAGTTAAATGTCTATTAAATATTCAATGTCGAGTTATATATATATATATATATATATATATATATATATATATATATATATATATATATATATGTAATGAAAATGACTAATGTGCTGTAGCATATATAGTATAATCACTTTACTGTCGATTATAGAGACACATTTATAATTATAATCAAATTATAAAATTGAATAGTTTATTCAATTTAAAATCATTTAAGCAACCAAAAATTAAATAAATAATAAAGGTAGTAAATGAAATTGGTAACTATGTGCATATACAGATTCACTAGTTTCCAGTTGTAAAAAATCTGTGAATCGGTTGACCCTGCGGGCCAGCCCCAAAACTTCCCGCTGTTTTCGAGCCCAAAGAGCTCAAAATCTTAATTTCCAATATTTATAACACTTGACAATATCTTTGATTACATTGGTGTTTTCAAACTTAAAAAAAGTACGTTTTATATTGAACTTATACTGAGAGAATAATTTATTTGAGCCAAATGAGATTTGTTTCAGGCAAATAAATCCCATATTTGAATAGACCCAATTCGTATTTGTTTGAGACGAATATATGGTTCATTTGACTGAAATAGTGATTTGTTTATAGTTAACAAATCTTCATTTGAATTTTTTTTCTGACCAAGATTTGTTAACTGTAAAGAAATATATATTTGAATAAAATAAATGATTTTGTTCAGTCAAATAAATCTCAGTGTAAAAAAATTTAAGACATCGAAAATACTCAATAAAGAAGTATTCTCACAATTTTTATTCACGATTATGTTCACAAAATCAATTTATATCTAGAGTATCCGAGAAAAATGTTAAAAAATATGTTTTTTCAATTTTTATATTGGTAATAACTAATAAGTAATAATATTTAAACTAAAGAGCAAATTGCATTACATTATATATGCGGTGGTCGAAAAAGACCATAAAGATGGAGAGTTGGTATATGACTTTAAACACATTTTAGTACATTATATTATGATTTATCCGGAAAAAATGACATAAATTATTAGTTTTTTAAACTTTTCATCGTCGTTATCTTTTTAACTAATCAATCGATTTTAATAGTTAATGCTGCTATCGGCGCGGTTTAATAAGTTCTAAAACTGATGAAATTTTTAAGCTGTTCTTTTACAGTCATTTCTGAGAAATAAAAAAAAAAAAATATTTTTTTTTTGTAATTCGCAAATATGTTCGAGTCTCTTAATTTTACATCTCAATTTTTCGATTTATGATAACAGAAAATGGGTAAAACTGTTCTGCATAATTATTAGAAAATTTAATAATTATTGAAGAAGTCAAGTCGTGAAGAATTTTTTTTCTTTCGGAGGTTTTATTGGATTTATTATTGATATTTTTTTTTCTTTTGAATTGCATATGTTTAGAGTATTAATATATATTATTTCCCTATTAATCATTATCAATACGTATAAGTAAGATTATATTTTTCTCTTAATCTTTTGATGTGATAGTAAATTATTATTGCAGCAAATTACTTTTCACACTATTTATTAGTGTTTTGACGCTTATTATTACTTGTCATTTATCAAAGAGTGGTATTTAAATGTGTTAAACACTATGGTGTAGAAAGTATTTTTATAGATATATTATTTTTGTATCAATTTTGTTTTGTAATTATTATTGCTAATTACGGTAGACGATCCATATCCTGTATTCCCCATGTTCACAACCGGTTTCCACCTACGACTCGTACGTACGAGGACGTACACTCGCTTTTGCATGTGAATAGTAGTAAACATAGATTTTTAGCCATTGGTTTTCGTTAGACTTCACACATTCCCTCGAGTAACATAGATAACATAGATACTATATATATCCTCGGTTCAATGTGAACATCCACTGCAGATATCTGCACTCAGATCTTCCGCACTTTGCTTTTGATATATATAGACTAACTATATATACCGAAGGCTCTATGAGAAGGTCTGCCAGGCCCAATCAGTCCTTAGATTTGTAAATGTGTAAACACATTCAGAGGCGTTAGGGCTAGTAATTTTGATCACGGTTAACAAATTGTAGCATAAAAGTATTCTTTTATATGGTACAATTCGTGTATATTGACCCTGATTGTCTAAATGAAGCACTGAAATGAAAAAAAAAAAAATGTTTTCAAGTATCTGCGTGTTTGAACCCTCCCGAGAAAATTATTTGTTTAATCTTAGTAATAATGTGCTTCAACCAAGATGTTTTAAAATATGTATAACAATTCTTAAATCAAGAAAATATTACTTGGTTAGAGTATATTTTTACTATATGATTAAACAACTATTTACTTGGGAGGATTCAAACACTCAGATACTTGAAAGCAGTATTTTTTTTTTCAGCGAGTAAAGAAAAAAAACACTAATGTAATTGTTGTCGTTAGTAAATATCCGCATGTGGTCTCTTAAATGTATTGCTGCGTTCCAGTTCTTCAGCACATGATTGAGATGAGTTATTGTTGATTCCCGACGTATAACAATTTTTGACAAACTCTGATGATGTTAGTGATGAAGACCGACAACCTTATAATTTTATATTTTTTAAATGATGATCTAAATTTAAATAAATTAACATGGTAAAAAAAAGTTACGTATATATTCGTATGTATATATGAAACCGGCGTGAGTGCACGACTGGAAATATATCTTCTATAATTTTATTTAACAATAAAGTTTTTAAAGATATCAACTATAAATTTTAGTATTAGTAAAAATCAATTGAGTTATCGAATATATATTTGTTTTTTATATTATGGTAGTTGTGTTCGGAGTTTCAGAAAAAATCACTCTGCTTACGAAGTAAATAGGGGGTTTGTTTTTTAAGCGAAGTGATTCCGAAGTGGTCTGAATTTTATTTCAATTCGCATTCACTCCAAGGGGATTAAATAAATAAACAGTCATTTACTTCCCATTCACTTCGGATTTAATAGAAGTTCGCTCCGCAAATTTTTCACAGTGCACCAATAAGTTATTTATAGTTATAAACTAAGAGAAAAATTATTTTTAAATATTTTTGCACAATAACTAAAGTTTTGAGTTGTAATTATTTTATAATTATAAAAATAAAAATTATATTTACCGCGGCTTAACTAAAATTAAATATTATTTTTCTATAATTAATTTTAAAATTTTGGAAAAACCAAGTGAGTAAATAAATCATATATACTACAATAATTCAAAATTTATATAGCATTAATGTAAAAAGTATTTGACATAAATTTAATTTTATTAAAATTAATGTTATAATTGAAAAGTTTTATTTTTTCGACTGTAACTTGTTTATAACTGTCGTAATGATATTAATTTAATTACTTTGACTCCTGAATACGTTTTTATAAAAGAGAAAGAGAGAGAATAATAGCCAAAAGTAACGAAGTGAAACTGTCAATCTTTTATTAATTTATTTATTATTGTTAAATGAGAAAGGTTTACTTAGTTTTTGATAAGGTTTTACTTTATTAAGCGACTTAAAATCCAATACAAATAGAATCAACTCATCAGTTAATTTCGGACTTGTGTTTACGTGCATACAAATAAACCAACTGACAACGTCAAAATTAAAAATTAATTTGAATTTTTTACATGGAAATCAAAGTTTATTGACCTGACTTTGCATCCGACTAGTTTATTAAAATATTCTTTTTATACACTGTAAAAAATTTGCCTAGTGAATGCGGAGTGGATGTCTGTGTATTTATTCAATCCCTTCGGAGTGAAATTTACTCCAAAGGAAAGTTTGTTTTAATTGTAAAACTCTGGCTCAGAGTAAAATTCACTTAAGAGAGTTTATTTTAATATTGAAACTCTAAATCGGAGTGAATACGAATTTAAATAAAATCTAGTTCGTTCCAGGATTAGTCCGCTTAGAAAACAAACCCCCTTGAACTCTGAGTGTCATTTTATTTAAATAAAATCCGTAATAACTCGGAATTGACTCCCGATTTTTTAGTATATCAATGAACCTTTTATGGAATATTTTATTGTATCAAATTAACTATAGATGCCTTTCATATCCAAAGTGTCAGTGAAAAATTTTTATGCGAGTAGGGGAGAATGGGGTCAATTGAACCAGGGGGCAATTGAACCAGTAAGCTTAAAAAATCGAAAAAAATATAAAAATGAGTCGTCCTCTTGGAATTATATTTTAATACACTAAACCTTAGTCTGACCAAAATTTCGAACCAATATGATGAGTTAATTTTAAAAAATTCAAGTTTTTGTGTTTTTAGGCATCTGAACTTTGATTTCAGCTCTTGGCAAATTGTTTAATAATTTTTTAATTTTCAAACGAAATCTTAAAATTTTTTTTGTGATAGCTCCTTACATATATTAGTCATAAATTTCTAGCTTTACTTCTAGTAAAATAGTTCTTGAATATTTTTTTTTAAACTAATTATTTCAATAAAATCATATGAGGTCAATTGAACCAGTATTCTCGGGAACGGTTGAACCACACGAATCACACTGTGAGCATTAAACATGCGCGCGCATCTTGACAGAATGTGAAAACAAGCTAAACTAACCAAGAAAAAAAATAATTATATTGACAGAAGTTTTAAAAGTGATTGTTTTAACATATAATGTTGTATAAAATAATAAATATTATTAGAAGTGTTGCAATTTTAGTTTTAAGCTGTAATGAATAGTAAATTATTCATTAAAGTCATTCGTTTGTGGTTCTAATACTCTTGGTTCAATTGTCCCCGACTAGTGGTTCAATTGCCCCTGTAAAGGGGACGATTGAACCATTTGATGCAGTTGTACAATTTCGTATTTATTTAAAATTTTCATCATTCGTTAAGTTATGTGCTTATGAGAAATGATAGTCTATATAATAAGTTATAATTTTGTAAAAAAAAAGTTATCATTTTGCTTTTATTCGTATAAAAAAAAAATGTCAAAGTATTTTTGGTTCAATTGACCCCACTCTCCCCTACATAGAATACATTCGCTGTTTTGCGTGTGAGGTGTACAAAAACCAACTATTCATATATAAAGATATACAAAATTTAAATATCAATAACTAAATATAGCTTACCTCAGATTAGATAAAATGAAAATTAAAGGTTTTAATTTTTGGAAGTTCAGACAAAATAATTGCCGACTAACTACATTTATCTAACAAATATAAATATAACAAATTTAGTGTACCAGAGACCAGAAAATTCTGTATTTAGACGAGATAATAATATGAATGAAATAGTGTTGTGGATTGGCCAAGTCGCCGGGTCGTGTGGCAGCCATATGTTTGTCATTTTTATTTTATTTTTTTTTTTTTTGTGAGCATCGCCAACACATATATAATTATGTATGCTGTAAAATATGTATCTACATCAGTAAGTACAAAATAATGTTTGTGAGTGTGCTGGTCGACGAAATTAGACAAAAGCTCCTTAAACTATATCACATTTGTTGGCGTGTTTTTACATGAATGAATAGAAGTGCAAAATCCTGCCAACAACACAAACGTAAGAGATGTTGTATAACTTATTGGTTAAAGTCATCATGATTGTTAAGTATTTTAATAATTATATTAAATTTTTTTGTTCAATAAATAATCTTAATACGTAAGTATTCAAGTATATAAATAAACAAATTTAAAATTCTTAACGTCATGAGAAAAATATAAAAAACTAAAATAAAATAACGTGAAACATAAATTGAAGACCGATGTTGCGGCTATGACGCTTGTTTAAAACGTAGGTAGTTGTGATAAAATTAGGATTTTTGTTTACGTATTTTCACATGAATGAAGACGATCCTGTCACTGCCAACAGATTAGGAAGGAATTGGGTGGGAAAATAAGTTTGTTTATAGAGTGATAGAGAAGGATTTTGTAGTAACGACTAAGTTTAAACTTAAAAGAGATGATTGAATTTAACTACTGGTTCAGAAGCTGATGCAATATCTTACACATGTTATGTTTATTAGGGTTGTTAAAAAAAAAAACAAATCTTTTTTAACTTCCCGCTTAGAAAATCGATGATTTTCAAAAATTTCGGGAAGTTATTGTTTTCACCCCGATTTTCGAAAATCGAGTTTTCATCAAATGTCGACGTTTTGAGGTCCTAGGAAGCTATTCTGACTATTTTCAGAATGATGTCCGAGTGTCTGTATGTATGTATGTGTGTGTGTGTGTGTGTGTGTGTGTGTGTGTGTGTGTGTGTGTGTGTGTGTGTGTGTGTGTATGTGTGTGAATGGTCTATAACTTTTTAACTAATGAATCGATTTGGATGTTTAAGGCGGCGATTGAAAGAGCTTGTTGGCCGTCAACTTTCCTGAAAATTTCAGATCGTTTGATCAAGTAGACTCGAAAATATTGGCGAATTACGAAAAAAAAAAAATTTATTTTTTTAGTTTTTTATTGATTTCTCAGAAACGAATTGAACGATCGACTTCAAAATCTAATCAGCTCTAAAACTCAATAAAACGCGTCGAATGCCGCCTTAAACATCTCAATCGGTTAATTTGTTCGAGAGATATCGTTGGAGAAAGAAATGGTAAAAAACGGTTTTTTTCAAATATCTTCAAGACGGCTGAATCGATCGCTTTCAAATTTTAATCAGCTCTAGGATTCAATGAAACGCGACTATTGCCATCTCAAACGTCAAAATTGGTTAATTAGTTCAGAAGATATCAGTGTTGAAAAGTTAAAAAAATAACATCCTATGTTATTTTTTCCAGATAAATCAAAATGTACTGTATTAAAATGTGTCTAAAATCTTACAAACTTTTTCTTTTTATGGTCTCTTTTGATCATCGTATAATGCCGTCAAACTTGTTCTTTAGTTTAAACCATATTATCAACGAAAAAATTGAAAAAACACAGTTTTTAATGAATTTCTCCGATATTTTATATATTATTGCTCTGACCTAAGCCAAAACTTATTCGAATCTTGATTTTGATCACTGACATTGATTTCTGCATCAACATATTTATTTTATTTAACATAATCGGGAATTAAAATTTAAAAACCGCTTGTCCATTAATGATTTTCGATTCTTAAACTTTTAAGCTTTAGCATAAAGCATAACTTGTTAGAGTTCGAAAAACTCATAAAAAAACAATCGCATGCAATTAGATTTTCGAGCTCGAAAACAGCGGGAAGTTTTGGGGCTGGCCCGCAGGGTCAACCGACAGACCGATTTTTTTTTCTCGGAAACAGGTTCAAAGATTTCATTTAGATAATAAAATACGTCTGTGAAAATTAGAGCTTTTAATATTAACGTTAAGAGGTTTCGTTTCGCACTTTTCAATTTTCCAGAAGAATAACATGGAACAATTTTTTTTTTGCGTCTTCTGATTTTTATAAGTAGCTAACGATGCGTCGTAGAAAAATTTGCAGACATACAATGTAAAGAATTGAATGCTCGACCAAAAAAAGCCTCTTACCATTTTTTGATAAATCCATCTGTTCAAAAGCTTTTGGGCTTGAAGTCAAATTTATAGTAAATTTTGAAATCTTTTTACTTTTCCGGCGAAACTATCAGACTTATCACAAAATATCATGGAATCTTTTTTGTAGACAATTTTATTCCCTACAAATTACTCCCTACAATGTTTTTTCGAATTTCGCATTGTTTTCTAATTATTTTCATTTTAATGTCAAACTTTTGCAACCGATCAGAATACTACTTTTTAGAAGAGCTTGACATTAAAATGAAAATAGCTAAGAAACAATGCGGAATATGGAAAAACTTTATGAAAGAAAATTTGTGAGAAATAAAGTTGTCTACAAAGGAAATCTCATGACATTTTGTGATAAGTCTGATAGTTTCGCCGGAAAAGTAAAAAGATCTTAAAGTTTATTATAAATTTGATTTCGAGCCCAAATAGCTTTTGAACAGATGGATTTATCAAAAAATGATAAGAGACTTTTTTTTGTAGAGCATTTGATTTCTTACATTGTATGTTTGCAAGTTTTTCTACGACGCATCGTTAGCTACTTATAAAAGTAGAAGACGCAAAAAAAATTTTTCCATGTTATTTTTCTGGAAAATAGAAAATTGCGAAACGGAACTTTTTAATGTTAATATTAAGAGCTCTAATTTTCACAGACGTATTTTATGATCTAAATGAAACTTTTGAACCTATTTCCGAGAAAAAAAAAGATTTTTTTTAAACATTCTAATGTCTATATATTTAAACATATGTATTACGTTATATGCGCATACTTTTATACCTAACTTTAAGTTAAATTTTGAAAGTATACCAGGACTCTCCCGCAATTCGGCATATTGCTGACAAAAATATATTGTTAAATATTTAATGGGAGTTGTTATATAGAGATGGTATAGCGCAAGACACACTAAATACACTAAAACTATAATTAATCGGAAGTGTCGTGCCAAGCTTTCAAAATAAACTACTTCCAAGATTTCATCAAACGCCTCCGCCTATTCTCTCTTGACGCTTGAAGCTATAATGCCACGCATAATTAATTACAATGTTGAGCCTTTTGCAAAGGCTTTGTAAAAGAGACTAGTCAAACATCCTTTCGGTGATTATTGGAGCACGACTTTCTGAGAGACAATCTGTTGGCATTTACATTAATTGTCAGCTTGATGTCTATTGTTTAAACAGACATAATAATTAAAAGCGTAAATTTTGTTGGTATGTCCAATGGTATTTGATAATGCAATGTATGAATTATGTTGATTTATTATTATATCTCCATTTAATTTTATATTTATTTACATGAATTGATATTTAATTTTATCAATCAAAACCGTACACGTATTTGCTTTATTAATTAAATTGTTCAATATCCATCCAAAAATAATTTATGTATTTTGCTTTATTATTTGATATTAATATTACACCGAATAGTTCGATTGAAATTACAAAACAAAGTTTCTGAAAAATTCTAAAATACTTTATCAGTATAAGTAAGATTTATAATTTAACATAGTTTAAATTATATAAATTTTGTATAACCTAAACTATACCCAAATTTTAAAATAAAAATTATATACAATGAGTATGCTCTAATTATATCAGAATATTATAACTGAAAGTATAGTTGAGAGTATGAAAAACTTCAAACAAAAAAACCCAACAGAAATTAATTTATCATTGCAAACTTTTTGATGATATTGATGATACAATTTTATTCGAACTATGCAATTTAATAATTTTAATCTCAATGTCCAGCTGGATAACTTGCCCAGAAAATTTATAAGAAGTTTTACCATGTGTACGTAATGGATAAATATAAGCAGAAACAACGCTTTACTTGAACAAAGAAAATTCTCAGATCTAAGTTGTTTTGAAGAAGAAATTATCTTATAAGATAAATTTTCTGAAGATAATTTTTTTTTCAACCAATATAATTTTCGTTTTCCTAGGCTATACTAATTTGTATACTTCTTTTATATATTCGGGACATGCTTGATAGATTTGCATTGTATACCGATTATTATACTTTCTACTTCTATCATAAATATCTTCGATCAACTATAGTTCAATTTATAAATTTCGAATGTATTAAATAATATATAATAAGGTATAGTATTAAATATATTTACTACACGGAGAAAAAAATATAGTAAGTTTTACGAAAAAATATAAGAATAATTACTGAGCGGCTGAGGCAGCCGTTCAGTACACACGTGGCTCGGGCAATCACCGAAGTTAAGTAGCATCGAGCATGGTTACTACTTGGCTGGGTGACCGTTTAGCCACGCGTCGGGCTCGAACGAAGGTCTCTGACCGTTAGGCGCGGGATGAAGATCTAGTAGTCGGTAAAATGGGAATTTTATCGATCACTAGAGCCTCACCCAAACCGAACTGTACTGGCAATGGTTTTCTCTGTGGTTTCCCTTGCCCCTATACTCCCACAGCCAAGGTGGGGGGTAGGGTATCACCGTAATGGTACAGTACAGTATAAGCACAAGTCGGGCCACAGCCGCACAATGAAAGCAGAAAAGAGGAAGCAATTGCGATATGAAGGCAAAAAGTGTAAAAGGCCGTACATGCGGCTATACACTGGAACAATTAAAATAAGAATAATATAAGGATAATTACTAAATTTGGATAGTAATCTTGAAACGCTTATGATTTATATGAAAAATTCATAAACAAATAAGCATTTTTTACAAATCGTTTAGTAATTTCTTAGATACTGGTTATGGAAAATCTCCTATATTGGATATTAATTTTTAGTTATATTTAGTAAATTTTACTATCCCTGTTTAGTAAATTTTACTATATTAGGATGGAAAAAAATTAAATTAAATTATTATTAGCTTTTAACTTTTTATTATTATTGCTATCATTTTGATTATTATTGTTATTTATGTCATCTGTATTGGTGTTGGTGTCGACTTTTGTTTTTTAAAAAATCACTTGTTTCAACCGAGATTCGAACCCTGATCTCCCGTGCGCGAGTCCTTTCCTATGTCTGACGGCCCGATGTCTCCTTTGGACAAAAGTTTCAGAACTTATAATACATATTTGTATATGCTATCCCCACCAACTGTTAGTTTTATCTATACATAGTAGAATTTACTATACAGATAGTAAAGAAATATAATCGTGTTAGCAAAAAATACATTGCGTATAGTAATTTTTAATATTTTGTATAGTAACAAATCCTATATTGTAATAGAAAATTTACTTTCTTAAATTTGTATTTATTAATAGTACTTATAGTAAAATTTACTATACAAATAGTAAAAAATATAATCGTCTTAGCAAAAAATATATTACGCGTTGTAATTTTTAATACCTTATTATGTAATTATTACTAACTAGTAAATTTTACTAAACGTCTAGTAATAATTACAATACAGAATGTATTTTTTCATATCTGTTAGTAAATTTTACTGTAGTATTGTAATTTTTACTATACTTTTTTCTCCGTGTACTATATAATTCCTTATATCTTAAATTTATAATAACTAAGTATCACATGTTATAACTAATTTATGAGATCCTTTACCGCATTTATAGAAAGTATACACAAGACTATGCTTTATAATATATTTTAGAACTATATACATTATTTTCATGCGGGATGAGCGTCGCGTTGCTCTGTAATAAATTTTCTACAAATTGCATTCAAAAATTTGCAAAACATGAAGACAGTTTTAGAACTAAAAGGACATTTTTTATGCAATGATAATCTTTCTTTGACAATTTCATTTAGTAATTTTTCTAGTTGTTCAGTATTTATGTTTACTAAAAAAATCGTTAAATGTTCTTATGAATAAAGCAACCTGTTTTTGGTTTATGCAAGTACATTTAATTGAAAAATAAACTTAATTTACTCAAATTTTAATTAAAAAATCGAAAAATTGAGTACTTTAAAAAAAATAAGATAATTTTTTTTTTTCAATTGTGCTTATAAAGTAAAATAATTTACATATATATCTATAAGAAAAATTATAATTAGTAGAACGATTAGAAAGTGAAAACGTGAAAAAAAAAATTCTGGTACTTCAACTTGTAGATAAATTAAAAGTTCCGTCGAAAAAAAAAAAAACTCATAAATTTGACGTCACAACGACATCACATTTTTAAATTCACATGTTTCACTTTATATTACTCATATAATTTCTAATAAAAAATCATCATTATGTCACATTGTAATGTAGTAGCGATTTGTACAAATAAAAATTTTATCTTCACATTATTCGTAATACAAAAATAGCATCCGTGCCAATATAAATTTTACATAATTGAATATGCATTAGGATATCTATACATTTTAATAATTTTTATAAAACTTTTTTTCGTGTAAAAAGTAATATTTAATTAGATTTACTGACGAACTATTTATTTTCGTCTGATATTTACGGAACATAAATAGAGATAAAAATGAATAAAAATAGAAGTTAAACTTCTAAAAAATTTTTACTATACTTTCATCTTGTTGATATTCCAGAGCCAAAGCACATTTGGTAATAAATATGCAATCCAACTCTTACCTCGGCAAATTGCCATAACGACAATTGATTGTGACATGTAAATGAATCTAGTGTGCTTTGACAACTAATTGTGAAAGTCATAGGTCTTAAAAGTCTAGACTTGGCTAGCTGTTTAACTAATAGTCAAGGCAATTTATTAAATAATATATAATTATTAAAGTACACATTATAACTTATTTAATTTTTACATTAAAAATAGAAAAAAATTTTACTATTACGATAAGTAAAAACGTTTATTTAATAATTATTACAGTACATTTACATTGAATATAATAAAATTTTAGCCTTCGTAATGTACACAACATTTATAAAATAATCTTGGCTTCTTTAAATGACATTTATTGCTTTACCGTGGGTGTATCGTATATATTTGTATCATTTTGTCCTTGAACGTTAAATCCACTTCCGTTTGTTCTTAAAAGAAGCCAGACTGTAATAAAAAAGAAAATATTTTTTTTTCTATCTACCGTAATGAAATACTTTTAAAATAAGCAAAATAAAAAAAAAAATTTTAATAACAAAGAAAAAAAAAATTCATTATAAAATAATATTCTCAAGACATTGATCTATTTTTTACGCCGAAAAGGAAGTTACGTATCTACGGAAATATATATTTGGAATTGTATATAATTAATTTATGCCGACAATAAACATTCCTTTGCTCAGAATAAATCGTGAGAGCTGTTCACTAAAATAGAATTTACTAACCAACTTAAATCTTGGTGGTCATCCTGAAGTTAACGACTCATATAAGAGAAATCATTAATATGTTTGTTACCATTTCCTACATTTTTTCTATTTATAAACTACTTTTAATATTCTCAAGGATAAATTTTAACTGAATTACGCAAACCGTTTGCTAGATAAATCAACAAAATTATTTATTTACTTATTGTTTTCAATATAGCTTAGAAAATTATATTTAAAATATATATATGACCCAAATACTCTATTTATTATTTTTTTTATGAGATATATTTTTTTAGATGATGTATAATTATTTTATGCTGTAAGATGGCCATTAGAGAGAAAATCAATTTAAACGATCAAAGGGTAGTTTATTAACTTTTGCATATTAGAGGTAATTTTTTACATTGAATTTGATTCTCTGCAATAAATATAGCCCATAATTTTAATTTTTTTATTTGTATTGATACCCGGGTCAAAAATAAAACTTGATTGAGACTTGGTTTACCAAGTCTAAATTTAGAGCCTTTTTTCACAGGACAAACTCGACTTTTATTGACGGAGATATGAAATACATTGAGTTTTCGCCTTGGTTTAGACTTAACTGGCTCAAGACGACAAAGTCTAAATCAAGTCGAGATTGACTTGGTTTAGATTTATTCGACTTAAATTATAAAACGAAAAAAAGTCAAAACTAAGGTGAAATGCGAAAAACATATTTGACTGTAAAAAATATTGCTTGTTTTTGAGATGGTTGATCAAGTCTAAAGTAAGGTGAATGACTGTCGTACTCTGAGTAAAGATGAATAAGTTGAAACTAAGATAACAAAAGTTCTCAAAATTGACAAAAATTTAATTTAAGTCGAAAAATTCGAGATCTTATCAAAAAATTGTCAGCGAATCAATAACTTCAAAAGAAAATAGGGTGAAGCGAGCCTAAATCGTTTTATTTTTGACCCGGGTAGAGTCATATTTATTTTTCATTTACACACAATTATAAGGCGTACAACTAATTTTAAATAATTTGACAGACATTAGCTGTCCGACTTGTCCTGTACTAACTGACATATGTTTTTGGCATTGTTTAAGTATGTAAAGTAGTTTCTTTTAAAAGACAAAGTTTCCGGATTGTTGTGTATAAATCTATTATTATTATTATTTATATTGATACTTTGTTTTATCATACTATAGAAAGATTCGGTTAAATATTTTGCAATAGAATTAAAAAAAGGCCATTCGGTAGCCGAAATGGAAGGTAGATTTTTCAATTAATCAATATAAAAAGTTAGTTTTATACATACATATCTTGTGATATATGTTAGTGTATAGTCATGTCATAAATTAAACTCATTTTCCAAGAGTTAGGGTAAAAAAGGACAACGATTATTTTCGATAGAGAACTTCAGATAGTTGATTTGACATAACATTATATAGGTAATAAACGTGGTACCAAACTAACCTTCACATAAATAAAAAATATTGAAAATTTAATTAGTATTAGATCATAATTGTAATCGCTGTTACAATGGCAAGATCAGTTATAATTATAGGACGTACAGGTACGATTGGAACATCATAAATAATAAGAGAAATACTTTTAAAATATGAAATAGCTGTGAAATTTACAGGTTATTTGGTTCACAATAAAATGCACGTAACAAAATTGTTTTATAATGAGAAATGCATAAGTTATCTGGTATGGAAACCATATTTTCAACATTTTTTGATTCCATTAAAATTTTCAAGGCTATCAAATTATTGGAAGAAATAGTCAAAACATGAAGCTTAGAGTCATAAATTAAAGATTATTAGACGAGTTTTTAGATACTTTTAACGGAAATTGTCTATGAATATTAGTTTTGAAGTTATATGAGCTTTAGTAGTGATTAATAACTGATTTTTACGAAAAATCATGAAAATTTCAAACAGCCATAATTTCAAAACTATCTGAACGATTCAGCCCATCTTTGAACTTGATCGAGGTAGTCACCTATAGAATAAGTGTGGTGAATTTCATTAAAGTCCGATAAGAAGTGTGGGCGCTATCGTAATGACAAGACCAGTGATAATCACAGGGATTCGAGGTACATGTAATACATCATAAATAATAAAAGAAATACATTTAAAATACAAAATAGCAGTGAAATTTACAGGTTATTTTGTGCACAATAAAATACAATTGACGAAACTGGATTTTAATGAGACAAACATAATTTATGTGGAATGAAAACCATATTTACAACATTTTTTGATTCCGTTAAAATTTTCAAGGCTATAAAATTATTGGAAGAAATGGTCTAAATATAAAGTTTAAGGTCACAAATTAAAGCTTATTAGTCAAGCTTTAAAATACTTTTTACAGAAATTATCTATGAGTTTTAGTTTAAAGTTATATGGACATTAAAAGTGATTAAATACTGATTTTTTCGAAAAATCGTTAAAATTTCAAACAGCTATAACTTCTAAACTAATCGACCGATTCAGCCCATCTTCGAACTTAACCGTGATAATTACACATAAAATAAGTGTAGAAAGTTTCATTAAGATCGGATAAGAACTGTAGACGCAATCGTGTCCTCAAAAGTCGGTTCTATTACATAAATATATATATATATACATACATATATAAATTTTTTAACGAATTGTATTTTTGAACTCTACTCAACTAATAATGATAGTTTCTGACAAAATTCCTTGTAAAATCGACCATGAGGACAAATACAATAGTTAGATTTTTAAAAAAATCTACCTAAAAAATTTATAATAAAAATAATTGAATTATTGTTGATAAATTCTGTTTTGTATAATAAAATAACACAATAGAAAACGAATGCGACTCACCCAGAATAACTGGAGGGTAAAATATGTTTTTTTGTCACTTCTATTCAATTATCTATTTATTTTCTTAGACGTTATTGATCGATGGTTTATTTTTTTTTTATATAACCTTAATATTAGTTTTCTTGATGTTGACGAATATACTGAATATTTGTTGTCATTAGATTAAGTTTGTCCTTGCCTAAAATTTGGGAAACTAATTGTTCATTTCTAGTTTATAAATTTTAAATTATGCTATACTAAGGAATCAATTTTTATTTTCCCAGTTGAAATATAACAATAGAATTGTTGAAATTATATAAAAAAGTTCTGTCAAGCAAGTATAGTTTATCTGTCAGCTAATAAAACTAGACACTTGCTGGTAAGTCTCTATTTTTTGCTGGATTGTTATTTATTGGATATTTTTAGTTTTCTATCGAGTTTTTGTATTTTAAAATATCTAGAAAAAGCAAAATAATTAAATAAAATAAAAAGGAAAAAGATGAATAAAATAACGAATTCCCACGTTACTGTATCGATAGTTTTGAAGTAAGTTTTAAATTTCGGTCGATAATCTTATTTTTACACTGAGAAAAAAATTCTCTTCGGACAATAAAATTGGTTTTGTTAAATTTTTTTGAATTAATATTTAATTGAGACAACTTAATTTTATTACGGCAACAAAATCTATTTTGTCATTTTTAACAAATGATTTAATAGGCTCTATTTGGTTGACGTTAATATTTCTTTTGCTACGATAATAAAATTATTTGGTAAAGTTAAGAAAAAATTTATTTGATAGACAACTAAATTATTTTGTAGTACCAACAAACTCAAATATTAAAGCAAAATATCATTATGTTCACTCTAATAAATATTACTTAGACACAAAAAAATATATTCATTTAGAATAAATATATATATATTTGTTTGATGTTAATAAATATATATTAAAACCTAATGATTATAGATTTAAAAAGTTGTAGTGCTAGGCAGCAGTAGCGGGAGTAGTTCGGTGCTTGTCACTAGATCGCGCCAACTTTTTGTAGTGTCCCTGGTAAGACACTTATATCAGAGTTATTATATTCAAAACTTCAAGCATTTATGAAACGGGTACTCCTCTGTAAATTAGCAGAGTAATGGCAACCCTATTTGATAGTAATATAAGAGTATCCTGTATTACACTGGGACATTAATGTTTGATATTAATGTTTTCTTGAACAATTTTTGTCACAATGCATAAAAAAAGTCCTTGTCAAGGAAATAAATTATTTTTCTACATATGCATTTATTTAATTGTTAGATAAATATTCTATCATTCTAAAATAATATTGAATTATTATTAATAACTCATTCTCTAAGGCTCACTAATGTATTTCATTATGCCTACTTTATAAGCTCTACAGGTAATCAATTTGATTTTATGCTTGCTACTTAAAGCGTAGTTATCTTTACTAAATATTTTATGGTTTCTAATAATTTGTTTTGTTGGTGGATTATAAAGTATTTAGTTAAAACAACCAAATATATCATTGGCAATGGGCAATCAAGTTATTTCGTTGTCATAACTAAAATTTAGTTGTCAGAAGAAAATTTTTTTCTCAGTGTATTTGATTATTAAAAATTTTTTTTTTGTTCGGTGATAATTGATTTTTGTACCGACATCGATACTGATTAGACTGATTCAAAGAAATCAACTATTTTTTTTTTTTTTTTTTCAAGGACCCTCAAAAGTTTCAGTAGAATAACAGAATACTTCTGTTACAATTTGAGCCCTTACTATTAATATTAAGTACTCCTTGATTGCAATATTCTATTTTGATTTTGAATAACATGGGGAATTTTTTTTTAAATTTGGGGCTTTATAACTCATCAGCTAATTATTGGATCGGAAAGACCAATATAAATTCTTGCTGGAAATTGAAAGCTCTGCAAAGAAGATTTTAATAATATTTCGATAAGTTTCCTCTTTCAAAAGTTATTCAATGTCAAATTTAAATTCATGCACAGAAAAAAAAAAATTCTTGGTTGAAGGTAAATATTCTTAATTCAAGAAAATTTTTTTGGAGACCTAAACTTTCTCAGATAAAGTAGTAATTTTATCTGACCAAGATAAATTCACTTAACTCAAGAAAATCTTGACTTGGTTCCCGAAAACGGTGGTCTTCAAAAATATTTTCTTGACTCAAGATAACTTTTTTTTCTGTGTGGTAATAAATAGTATTATTTAAAATTCCTGACGAAAATATCAGTTTTATTACAAAATGTCGCAGGACTTTTTTTGTAGACCATTTCATTTCTAATAAATCATCTTCTACCTTTCGAACCTCAGCAATGATCTTTCGTTATTTGCATTAAAATATAAATTTCTTGAGAATAATCGTGTTCTGATCATTTTTGACCAGTTTCAAAACCGAAAATGATAGATTTTTTTGACTAAAAGTCTGTTATATATGATTAACAAAGCACACAAAAAAGAATCATATTCTTCTTTCAGAGCGAATCGCCGATTAAGATGTTTAGTTTTTCCTCAGAAATATTTTCCTCAATTTTGCATAAAATTTCTATTGTTAATTAAAAACAATTTTATTTTTATATGAAAAAAATACAAGAAATAATTATTCATAAATTTAATCATTAAATAAGAATTACTGCTTTCAAATTAAAGTCAATAAAAAATTTTTTATTATAATTTATTTTAAAAATACTTTTTCATAATTAGCATTTGCAATAGTATAATTCAGTATAAATGGATAATAATTTCATAAAAGAGGTAATAAATATAAACACACATTATTTATTATACAATTTTAGCAGCCATATTAATAACTGATGCATAATGCTTCCCATTATTATTTAATTGATCTCTTGTCAGTATCAATTAATTTGTTCATATTTTTACTATTATCCTTAAGCCTTAATATTTCATACATATGTAAGATACAAACATTGAATTATTGTTGCACAACAACTTATTATGTTGTTCTTATATAAGCCCACGAGGGTATATCCGCGATATAGTTATTAATATAAAAACTTGATTATGCAGACCCCCGCGTATATACTTGATTGTGTTACGCATTTACCTGTTCATCGTTAGTCTATAATATATTCATACTTCTTTAAATAGATATATTAGTAAGTGATATAACACTTACAATGGTACTTTATTCTACTGACAGTCACTATTATAGACGATAATATTAAAAAATATTATCCATCATAACGAGACTCAGAATATTAATACTTTCAAAGTTCAAACTGTTTACTAATGAGCAAGTAGCATCACATGTCTACTATCACGACTATTTGGCTACAGTATTGCCAATATAATACAATAGTGGCTGTTTGCAGTTGTTTGTAGCACACATCTAAATGAGGAATCCCTAAAAAGATAGAGCAGCCTTGTATAGTTTTAAACTATAAACGATAATAATAAATTATAAGCCAGAGAGTAAGTAAAAAACAAAACAAAAACCATGGCATTATCATGTTAAAGTGCTTAAAAAAGAAAAAACAATTTGAAAAATCCAAAAATTTATGTTTTAGGCATTCATTTTATTAAAAAATACTCAAGTGAATTAAAAGTTTATTACATATATAAAAATTTTCCTTTAAAAACTTTTATATTATAATGAATTTCAACATATTATTTTCTATCAACTGTTAATTAAAAAAAAAATTGAATCATAAATTTTTAAATAGCCCGCCTTTTTACCTAAAAAACGCCAGCTGCTAGTTTGTATACTTTAGTATAGGTATATTCCGTGCCATCTATTGTTACTATCGAAAAATAATCGATACATAGAAAACGATAAGTAAAGAAAAAATCTTGGTTATGTTTACACTTGAAATGTAGGCGACGACTCGATATTGTGGCACTGACTTTATTACATAGATTAAAATGAAATTTATCAACTGACTAGATTTTATCACAAATAAACTGAATAGACTTTTCCAATAAATAAATGAACTTGACAATAAATTATAACGGTCTTTACAATACAACGAATTGACTAGACTTGACTAGTACAAAAAAATATGCAGCAATGTGTGCTTAGTGAGCTGGAGAGTGTAGAGTAAGGACCTCGCTAGGCGTCCTCAGCCCTTCTCTACATCTCCCAGCTGATTACTAGGTGCTAAGTGTATGCTAATTGCAAGCTAACTGCGTGTTAACTGAGTTCATCGCCGATTGTTCGCCCTTATATAGCCATAGAATTCGAGAAGGGGTCATCCACATGACCTCGTCTGAACTTCCGTCTAGGATATCTGGCACACTGACCCATGGGCCTCTTTCGGAGTCTCCGTGAACCGGGTAGCAAATATGCGTTGATAAGGGTGGTGTGTAAACTGAAGGCTCCCTAAAATGGCGCGACTGATTTGAGTAGTCGAACCTCTAGCTGCCCCGTTACATTATCAATAAAATTTTTCACTAAAACTTCTAGACTCCACTTTCCAATTTATCTTTAATGAAATTATCCATAAATATTTATATTGATATTAATTAACATAGATCAATAAACTAAACAATCAATTATTAATAACACACAATGTTGATCAAATGACAATTGTAAACAATTGAAGTTTAACCTTACAAAAGTAAACAACAATGGCTGCTATCGCAGCAAATGGGTGCCGTTGCGCATGAGCAGTAAAATAGCCAAGAGATTTGTCAAAATTTTAATTAATTAAAACTTTATTACTATTATTATTATTATTAATTGTTACTTGTTCGATAATTAATTAATTATTTGATAATTGTTATCAATGATTATTAATGATAAGAATTGTAAAAAAATTTATATAAGTACTTCATAATTACTCTTTAAATTTCTTCATAAAAACTTTGTTGCATGTCCGCGATAGTATATTGTATAGCACACAGTAAAAAATTTTGCTTTATGGCGTCAAAAAACTTAGTGTTAAAAATTTTTGTGTTAAATATTTAACACTTTTATGGGTACATTTAACATTTATTCCGTCAAATCAACACAAAAAAGTTAAATATTTAACACAAAAATTTTTAACACTAAGTTTTTTGACACAATGACGCAAAATTTTTCACTGTGTAACTATACACTGAAAAAAAGATTTATTTGAACCAACTAAGATTTATTTGAGCCAAAGATATCGTATATTTGGATATGGCCAAATAAATATTTAATTGTGAGAAATATACAATATATTTGAGTAGTTTAATTGCGTGAAATAAGTGATTTATTTGTGATAAAGAAATGATTCAATTGCTACAAATAAATAAGGGCTTCAAATATATGTATAGTATCACCAAATTTTAGGTTATTTATCACAAATTTAATATCTTTACCACAAATATATTAATTACTTACCACAAATAATTGATATGTTTTCATCAAATTATAAAATTATTTGAATCAACTGTCATATTTAGTTGTACCAAATATATTTATTTGTCATTAAGAAATATTTAAAAAAAAATCACAAATAAATTGATTTATTTGGGACAAATATTTATTTTTTTCTGTGTACTTTACTATTAAATCGCAACAACAGTATTAATCCTGTTGCTGCAACATGGCTGTTTCCTGTTTCAGCAACGGTAATTTTTTTCTTGTGTACATTAAAAGTTTAAAAACCGATTAAGTATAATATTTTTAATTAATGGAAAATCCAGTTTGAACATTGAATTTCATGCCCTGTAAAGTGAAAAAGTAAAAGAAATACTGAGTTAAATAGCGATAGAGTGGAAGATAAGTTTATTCAGTGTTTGTTAAAGTTCTGGAGCTCATTACTCGAGAGTTTATATTCTAGAAATGCACCGACGCGAATAATTAGACGTACTAACTGTAGTTAACAAAAATTTCGTGATTATTCAGATCAGGTGTACTACTGAATATAATGTTACTAATACATAATTGAGATTTGAGAATGTTAAATGTATTGGGTTAGCTAAAAATGATTTTATTTAAATAATTCATTAATAAATAAATTTTTTTACTCAGAAATTTCAGTTGCGTTAATATTCATGGTTGAAGCTTTGTTATATTTTTTAGTAAACATTTTATTAAAATATACTTTAATGAATAACTATTTTTACTTTACCTTATAGTAATATTTTTGACAGCAGTCGTTCTTACTTTTTCCTCTCTCACACCTAAATGAGCGAACGGTATTATCTTTGTTGCATTAATACAGTAATCAAGAACTTTGGCCAAGTTTTTCTTTTAAAAAAACGATGATAATTTTATTAAAAATCGTTTCGAGTTTGCTCGGAAATATTCGGCTTCTTTCATTCAATCCAGTAAAGATAGGTTAAAATTAATTACGTCACGTATTGTGACGAGCCCGCAAAAAGATACGGGGTTGGCGAGGCGAGCGAGCGAGAGAGTATCGGTAGTTCCCCCAGTAACCGTTAGGTGGCGTACCGCATGGAGGCGCTGTCCCTAAGTGCGGCGGTTTACTGAGTGCTTATAAGCCGTTCAAATGGAATAATTTTTAATTCGCTCTTCCGAAGCAGTTATTTACTGATGGTGGTAGGCGGTCAAGAGGACGAATAGTCGACAGGTATTTACTGTTTATTTCACTCTTGTAAAATTATTTTTGACGGCACGAGTCAGTGGACGCGATTATTTATCGCACCCCGTACTCATACGCAATCATCGTATTGCTTTAGTAATTTTTTCGTCGCGAAGAGTCGTGAAATCAGGTGAGGTCTCGCGCAAATTATTATTTGCGGACGAGACGCTCACGGCGGGTAACCATACGCAGACACTAGGTTGGGTATTTCGTGGAGACGAGTATTTGCGACTCCGGATACCCAGGCGAGTAGTGTAGTGACGTTTTATTTAAACGTTCGCACTCCTCAGGGTTTGTTTCACAGGGCTTCTCTCTGTGATAGAGGGCATGGGTACTAGTTCCGTTTAGCTGAATCGTAAACGTTTTTAAAATTATCGCGGCTCGTCAACCCGTAACATATCATTTTTAGTTTTTTTTATATACTAAGTCATTTGTACAGAGATATCTATGCCGAGAATTGTATTAATTTGATGAAATAAAATGTTATTCAAGTTTCCTTTAAAAAACAAATCTTGAAATTACTTGAGTTACGCGATCCCTACCCCGAATCCTGGACACGGCGAGCTAAAAAGCATTAGGGAAGCACATTGCGAGGTCTTTTAACCTTCCGTAACGTTACAGTATTGAGACGTAAGCGAACATCTTTATGTATATATAACATCTTGTGAACTTTCTTTTGTATTACAAATATAGATATGTATTTCAGGCTTATGAAGTTTTGGATAAATTCAGTAGATGAACTGATTACATTATTGTAAGCGGGATTTATTTCAATAAATGAATATTAACTTTTTTTACAAAATTAACCTGCTTATATTTGGCTGTGACTGAGTGATTGCATGTATAATACGTTGAGTTAAAAAATGTACTTAATCTATTTTTTTCCAGCTTTCTTTCATTCACAATTTTTTTTTAATATGCTGTTTTTATTTTATAAACTGCGAAAATAAAATACTATTGTCCAAACAAGAATTTCTTGGTTCAAGAATTACGTTCAAAATATTTATTTTATTATTATTAATTATCAATTTTTTAAAATAAATTTGGGCGTCAGTTGGCTCTGCGGGCCAGCCCCAAAACTGTTCGCTGTTTGCGAGCTCAAGGACCTTGAAAATATCACTGTGAATATATTTTCGAGCTCTTCGAGCTCGAAAATGCTATTACATACGATTATTTTTTTTCATTACCTTTTCAAGCTTTAACAAGTTATATTTTATGCTAGAATTTGAAAAGTTAAGAATCGAAAATCATTAATGAAGAAGCGGCTTTTAAATTTTCATTCCCGATTATGTTCTATGAAATAAATGTATTGAGGCAGAAATCAATGTCGGCGATCAAAATCAAGATTTGAATAAGTTTTGATTTAGGTCAGAGCAATAATATATAAATAATCCGAGAAAAATATTAAAAACTGAGTTTTTTCAATTTTTGCTGACAATATGATTAAATCTAAAGAACAAGTTAGATGACATTAGATGACGATCGAAAGAGACTATAAAGAGAAAGAGTTGGTATGATTTCAGACAAATTTTAGCACATTATATTTTGATTTTTCCGAAAGAAATAACATTTTATGTTATTTTCTTGTTTCAAGCTCCGATATCTTCTGAAATAATTAACCGATTTTGACGTTTGAGGTGACAATCAGCGCGTCTCATTACGTTCTAAAGCTGATTAAAATTTGAAATCGATTGGTTCATCCATTTTGAAGATATTTGGAATAACCCGTTTGTCACCATTTCTGTCTCCAACGATATTTCTCGAACGCATTAATCGATTGAGATGGTTGTGGTGGCGATCGACGCGTTTTATCAAGTTCTAATGCTGATTAGATTTTGAAGTCGATTGTTCGAGCCGTTTCTGAGAAATAAAAAAGAAACTAAAAAAAACAAATTTCTTTTTTTCGCAATTCGCAAATATTTTCAAGCCTACTTAATCAAACACACACACACACACACACACACACACACACTCGTACATCATTCTGAAAATAGTCAGAATAGCTTCCTAGGATCTCAAAACGTCGACATCTGATGAAAACTCGATTTTCGAAAATCGGGGTGAAAACAATAACTTTCCGAAATTTTTGAAAATCATCGATTTTCTTAGCGGGAGGTTAAAAAGCATCAAATTTATTTTTGTTATTATATGAATTTGATATTATATTATGAGTAAACAAAAGAATAGCTTAACTTGAATTAAATAAAAATTATTTCTTTCAATTCTACGAATTCTTGAGATAAAAGTATATGTTCTCGAAAATTATCAAGAATATATGTTCTTGTATCAAGTAAATATTCTTAATAAAAGTATTTTTGTTCTCAGTGTATTTTACCAAACATTTTACTAAATATTTTAATTTAGCATCCCTTGTAGGAAAAAAAATATTGATAACGGGCCGGTCTTGGCACAATGCTGGGCTACCGAGGTTCGGCCTCCCAAGGTTAATCCGAGATCCGACCAACGTTCAAGTGACGAGCCTCGTTTCGCCAGTCTCGGGCCAAGATTCAGCCAATACTCAAGTGACAAACCTTGGTTTATCAGTCGAAATAACAAATGGTACCTAAAAACCTCTGGCTTCCATGTCACCGGTATATTTCACCATAATTTCATAATGTTCTCATGCATACTATAACCACAGTAATTTTTTTATGAATTTGTGATTTAAAAATTACCGTTGCATTCTCTGAGTATAGTTGTTTTTAAAAAAACATGGGTAATTTTTTGTGTATAACAAGGTAATATTTAAAAAGCTAACGAGTCATATTTAAATTTTACGTAAGAGAAATAATTTAATTATAAAAATATACATGAATATTTTAATAAAAGAAATTATGAAGATAAGATGAATTCTCATCTCTTGTCGTCATCGTTAATTGAGCGAGTAATACCTTCGTCAGCTGGCGGAACTAACTTGGAAGTTTGCCAGATGTTTCAACTCTTAACAGGTGTTTATTCATACATTTTACTATATTTCTTAATTATTAATTTACTACCATATTTAAATAAATATTCATTTTTTTATGCTATTTATTATTTCAAATATCATACACGTTAAATTTGATATCTGTAAATAAATATATAAGTATGGGTGATTATTTAAAAAAAATTTTTTTTTTCGTGTGTCCTACAATATAAATATGAACATTTTCTATTAGAATTTAAATTTTTAGACTCGTCAAATCGTATGATTATTCAAAATAAATACTTACAGGTTTAAAATGACGATGACCAAGTCGCTGCATTTCTAGAATTTCGTTTTTAAAACATTAAGGTAATTTTTTCACCGTTACTTTTGAATGTTATTAATGTTCAAATATTTTATGACAGAAATTCTAAATAATAATTATTAAATTATACTTAACATCTTTTCGACTCACAAGTATGGCATCTTTGCTACTTGCCATTTTAAAATAGAAATTTTCGCTTTGCAGAAATTGAATAAATCTCATAAAGATTTCAATTTTTCTTCCGCCTTTAGCACCTGAAACGTTGGTAGTACAAAATCTTCCCAAAAGACCGGCTCTCTAGATCAACTCTAAGAGGTCAATATATTCATTTTAATTTTCCATCTAATTAACCTGTGAAAATTTGTTTTTTCATTAAAAGTTTAATTATTCGTAAGCTACTGAGTATTTTTCAAAATTACGCACACAGTAAAAAAGGATTCGTCAAAATTGACACTTGCTGTGTGTAAAACGATCGATTGACACTTATTTATATGTTATTTCAGCGTACGTCGTTTGTTTTGAAACAGTTACACTCGTGTATGTTAAAAGTAACACGCTATGAGTGTCAAAATTTTCGAAAACGTAACCTTCAATTTTAACACACTTATATGTTATTTGCAACACTTGAAGAGTGTTGAATTTGACATACGCTCTTGTGTTACTTGGATACTTCTTAAAAATGTTTTTCACATTATTTAATGTAAAGTTAAAATCAATGAATTAACTGTAGTAATTGATTCTTCAGCAATTAAATATTAAAAATAACGATATTATTAGCAATAGTAATATAAATAAAACTAAAAATAAAAAAAAAATAGTAATAATAATATCACGTATTGTTCAATATATATAATATCATCTATTATTTATCTTCAATATTCAAATATGTATAAAAAAATTACTATAAATTCTCTCACAATAACAAAAATAAAATAATTATTTTAATATCAAAAAAATAATTATATTTCATCAACATTAATTTAAAAGTTTAGGTTATGTATATTAAAAACGATTGCAAATTAATCAGGCGATATTTTTAATACGTCATTTTTACTTGAAATTTTCTGAGAATTCTTTCGTGATGGCCGAGATCATTTTTAACATATTTTGTGTGTTGATTTCACAGTAACACATAAAAAGTGTTACTCTCGTATAAAATAACATTTTTGTGTGTTAAAAAATCAATCGATTGCGACAGTTGAAACAAGATAAATATTGTATGTTAAATTGACACACAAAAGTGTTGAAAATTCCACACTCAGAATTTTAACATACGCTTTTTTTATACTTTGACGATTCGTTTTTTACTGTGCATAGTTCTTTAAAGTTGATTTCTCAAGCTTTCTAAAAACCTATGATAAGTCATAACTAAGACGTATTTTATCATTTCAAACAATAAAATTTAAAGACCAAAAATGACTATTTTTTTTCATATCAATATATTTTAAAGGATCATTCTAATACTTTTTCGCTTTCAATATTATATTGTTTATGAATTACTTTCTTTGATGTGGGTTTATTGTTCAAACAATAAAAATGAATTGAAAATCCGAATAAAATTAATCATTTATTTTTTTGCGTGTACATTTCAAGGTTTTACATTTCGCGTTTCAGATATACTAAAATTTAATATAAATTTTTGTGAAAAATGAAACAAACAGTAATTATGTCTCGTGACTCATTCATAATTATTAATTTTTTACATCAAAATTTTAATAATATTTTTTACAATCATTTGTTCAAAAAAAGGTAATTTTAAATTTAAGTTGTATTATTTTTTTTTATACTGATGAGTAGTGAGTTCAGTAATATGTCCGACATTAGATATTCTGACATCGCAATATTTATATTAGTTATATAACAATTCTGATAGATGAATATGATAAAAGTAATTGCATTGGAAAATTTCGAACGTTATAATTGTATTTTTAACAGCAGCATGTACTTTATTTAAAAATGAAAAAAAAAAAAAAAAAAAAAAAAAATGATTACAATCAAGGACAGTTTTTAATACAGTAGCAACAAACGTTTCGTGCACTTAATAATATAAATGAATGTTGTTTTAAATTTTTTCATGGAATAATTTCATAGCACTATTAAAGAATAGCCAATTAAACAACTAGTATTAAATTTGTTGCAGTTTATGTATGTTACGGAGTGAATAGGGGGTTTGCCCTTTAAGCGAAGTGATTTCGGAGTGGTCTGGATTTTATTTCAATCCGCATTCACTCCGATTCGGACTTTCAATATTAAAATAAACATCCCTTCGGAGTGAATTTTATTTCAAGGAGATTAAATAAATACAAAGTCATCCATTCCGCATTCACTCTGGATTTAATCTGCGTTCACTTAGCAGTTCTTTTTTACAGTGTATAGATAGTGACAATATATTTAAATTTCAACATAAGTAATTATTATTTTCATTATTATTATTAAGTTATGAAATTATTATGATTAAATAGATAGTTGGTTAATAAATTTAAAAAAATTGATGGTATGTGAAAAATCGAAACATTAATTGATATATAAAAAATGTATCAATATATATATATGAAAGTAAAAGAAAAAAAACTTAGCTAACACCCAATAAACCTGACTCATGGTTACAGAGAAAGAGAGAATTTTACCCTCCGATGAGGATTCGATCGATATTGTGGCCTTTAGTTTAATTGAGAAAGAAAGCGATTTGTTACGTGGCACATATTTTTTTATCTTTTTTTCTTATTCATAACTTTTGACAGCTTGCGACAAAGCAAATTCAATTTTATAGATTTTTTATCGTAACAAAACTTGTTTTCTCGTTTTTGTTATACACTAATTTTTCTTTTATTTCTCACAGCCAAATTTTATTTCTTCATTTTTAGTTCAATTTTTATTATTTAAAATTGTTTTTAAATATTCCACTTTTTTTCTTAGACGTCCATTTTATTTCTTAATCCTACTTTCATACGAGTGCGCTGCCAGTAGTTGGTGGAGCAAAAAAAAAATAATAATCATATCAAAAAATAACAGCTAAATTTCTTTATGAATAACCGGTTTTAAGTTTTTAACTTCCTGCTAAAAAAATCGACGATTTTCGAAACATTCGGGAAGTTATTGTTTTCACCCCGATTTGCGAAAATCGAAATTACATCAGTTGTCGATGTTTTGAGGTCCTAAGAAGCTATTCTGACTATTTTCAGAATGATGTCCAAGTGCCTGTATACATTTGTGTGTGTATGTAAACTTGTTGTCGAAGTATAACTAATTTTTGAATTTATTTAAATGGAATTTGATTACTTTCATTAAACTTTCTTACAATTAAACAGTAGAAAAAAAAATTGCCTAATTATTATTTATTTTGAAAGTAATGATTGGAAAAGCTGAATAGATCTAAATTTAGGAAATAAAGTCTTATAAAAATCATTGAATAATAATGAAAATAAATTTTATTTGAAAATAAGTAAATTCGTCTCATTATGATAAATTATTTGTCAATTATTATTATTATTATTATTATTATTATTATTATTATTATTATTATTATTATTATTATGTAAATGTTTAAGTATGAAAAAGAAGATGTATCTAATATATAAAGTGAAAGATCTAATTTTACTAGTCACTGATCAGGTATTAGATCTTCTACCTTACACATTAGGCCCTCCGCGTTTTTCTGCGTAAAATGAACCCAATTGGTCCTAATAAATTTATCGCTTTTATTGAAACTTTCACTTTTATTTGTCTGCACTGAGAGAACAATTTATTTGAGCCAAATAAGATTTGCTTCAGGCAAATAAATCTCATATTTGAATGAACCCAATTCGTATTTATTTTGAGACAAAGATATGGTTCATTTGAATGAAATAGTAATTATACTATGAATATACTATGAAATAGTAACTACACAGAAAGAAAATTATGGGAATGGTTCCTATAATTTTGTGAAATTTCATCCTATACCAGTATAGGAATGACGACCATAAATTATGGGAGCAGTTCCTATAATTATAGGAATGTTACCCATAATTATAGGAATAATTCCTATAATTATGGGAATGATACCCATAATTATAGGAATGATACCCATACCATTAAGGGGATGGTTCCTATAATTTATGGGGATCATTCCCATAATATTATGGGAATCATTTTCATAATATATAGGAACGATTCCTATAAATTATAGGAACCATTCCTATACTATTATAGGAATGGTTCCCATAATAGTATGAGAACGAGTCCCATAATATCATAGGAATCGTTCCTACACCATTATGAGAAAAATTCCTATTATATTATGGGAATGGTTTCCATATTATCATGAAAATATTAATACAAAGAAAAGTGTGAAAATTACTTCTACTCGGAAAAAAATATATATTTGAATGAAATAAATGATTTTGTTCAGTCAACTAAATCTATGTATTTGGCTCAAATAAATTGTTTTCTCAGTGTGCTTGATTACTATAGATTTAAATTCACCGGTGTTGAAAATACCGGTGTTAAAGCGGGGTAACTGGTGTAAAAGTGGGGTAAACTGCGTCCGCTTGAAGTTTTAGCTTTAAAGATTATAAAACACAAACAATCTCAGTTCTTTATGAAAATTAATGAAAAATATCTTTTATTAACAAGTATAATGATCGAGTAAGTAAAAATATTCACAAAGTAAAATATCTTAACATCGGTAAAGAATATCTACATCGGCGGCGGCGTTATTTTCACACCGCCGATTTTAACACCTACACCGCCTGGACTTACCACGGTGATTTTTTACAGTGTATAATTCTGTTATATACAATAAAGGAATAAAAAACGTTTCGTTATAAGTAACTGAGAATAATATATAAGGACTTACGATCAATATAATTACCCTAAAGCTATAACTATATTATTTTATCTGATCAATGCGACTATTACTATTACAGTCGCATAAATTACAAAATGATGATAGTTATATAAATCATAAATATTTTTAAAATTTTTTCAAGAATTTCCATACCTATTATTCATTATTCTCATTTTTTGTCACTATTCCATTACTTATAGAATATTTTAGCCAATAAATTAAACTTTTTGTATAAATAAAATTTTTTAATTTCCTGAATTAATGACAGCAACAAAATGAAATTTATAAAATAAACAGTTCATATAATCATATTTGAACTTGCTTTTTATTATCAACATTTTAATTATTTTCTCTGTTTAACTCTCATACTATCCTGCAAAACGGTGTTCCCATAGCAGCATTGACCGCTTCTATTTATATAACACTCTCGTATATACTTATAACTATACTGCCCCTTTTCTACCCTTGTCGACCTCACTTTTGCTCTTGACGTGACGCGGAACGATTTTTAAGTTACCTCGTTCATTTTATAAAAGCAAATTAAAATTATTTATCCTTTGAATAATAATAATAACAATTTAAAAAAAAACCTTAAGCTTAAAATCTCTATTAAGTTATAGTATATTAAATAATCAATACTCAGTAAATTTTTGTTTCAATAATAAAAAACTTTTATCAAGTATGATAAAAGTGTGTACAATTAGCAGTGAAGTTTTACAAGTTGACTATAACTTTTTGATCCTAAAGGTCAAGGTTTTATGTCCAATGAATTAGTACACGCCCACATGCACATGCGACTCAAATAATATTTTTTTTTATTTTATATTGTTAGATTTCTGTCTATATGCGAATTGTTGATATTAGATTATTTATTTATAAATAGATGATTTAATCAAATATATAACTTTTTTCCTATCAGGGTATTATCACTTGTCAAATCACATAAAATTCTATAAATGTATATGCATACATATATATTTATTTTATATATAAATATAAGATTAGTCTGATATAGATCGTTCTTTTTTTCATTGAATGTATTATGATAGAATGATAAAAAAACAAAATGAAATTATATGGAAAATTTTGAGCATTACTTTTTTCATGATTTTTTTTTCATTTGCTACTAATTTCAAACTACTTTCGAATTTCTATTAGTTATTTAAAAAAAAATTCCTTATATTAATTAGTTCTAAACATTCAAAAATTTTTAACTTCCCGCTATGAAAATTACAAATAGGAAAGTTATTAGTTTCGGTCCGATTTTTTCATCAGATGTCGATGTTTTGAGGTCCTAGGAAGCTATTCTGACTATTTCCGGATGGGCGCCAAGCCTTGAACTTGATTAGATTTTGAAGTCGATCAGTCATGTAGTTTACAAGTTATATGAAAAATAAAACCAAAAATAAATTTTTTTTTTAGGTTTTTTGCATATAACTGATCTCAATAACTAATCTCAATGTTGAAATATAGCAACGCAAAGTTCAATAATAAATGAAAAAATATACATGTCGGTAGATTGAAAAAAAAAACAATCTGACAACGTTGTACGCGAGTATGCATAGTACTATTTGAGCGTAAAATTTAAAGAGTTACTCAGTACATTATACAGCAACTGGTAGAGCATATGCGACGTTCTCAGATTATAATTTATCATCAAAGATATTTCAGAACATATTATGTATTTATATGAAATAATTACATATTAAAATTCCTTAAATAGAAAAAGAAAATAATAATTTCGAATTAAGTTTTCGTTTAAAATAAGTCTTAAAAAAATAATCAGATTTGAATGATTTCAACGGCAATCAAAAGAAACTAATAACTTTCCGGATCATAATATCTAGCCTCATCGAACCTCAATCTAGCCTCATTCAACCCAAGTAAGCCTTAATCAAGCCTCACTTAGCTAAAAAAGTATTTTGAGCCTCAAATAATGCTCATATAGCCTTAATGAGCCTCAAATGATGCTCACAGATCCTCAATAAACCTCGATTAGCCTCAAATGAACCTAGTCTCGACTCAATGAATCTACAATAATAATAATAATTTTACGAGTTCGATCAAATGTAATTTAAATTCGAGTATTATTTGAGGCTCATTGAGGCTCTATGAGCATTATTTGAGGCTCAAAATGCTTTTTTAGCTAAGTGAGGTTTGTTTGAGGCTTACTTAAGTTAGATGAGGCTAGATATTATAACCCGGGTTATCTGATCAATTAATTTTGAATTTTGATCACGCCTGAACACTAATAATCTTTTTTCAATATTGCAAAGCTCATCTAAACATGTTTGTTCACATCATTCAATTCTATGTGAACGCATCCACATTATTAAAATAGCAAAATTTATTTTCTAAGACTTAAAAACAGACATCAGTTGAGAACCCGATTTTGAAAAATCGATAACTTTTTTATTTACAATATTCACAGCGGGAAGTTATAAATATTCTATACTTTCAATTAATTTAATTAAAGTAATTACGATGTTTGTATCATAGCAACGTGGTAATAAAATTACGACACTATTATGCTCTATTAATAGAAAATGAGGATTCACAGTCGCCGCGCCGACTGCAAGAGCCGAGAATCTACTCTCCCAGGTCACGATGAACGAGTTCTTTTATTAAGAATGTTGAGATACATATCACTCTTATCTCTTTGCTTCTCAGTATATTGATAAATAAAACAACTGAGTTAAATTTATTTCAGTATTTTTCGAATCATAGACAGAAAAAAAAGGATTTTTTGAGGCAAACAATTTTTACTCATTCCAAGAAAATTTTGACTTACCCTAAGAAATTTCTTGCATTATATGTATTGAAAATAAAAATTTTCTTAACACGGAAAATTTTTTCTAGTCTTAAAAAAATTTTTGTTTTCGTTTGATGATGCGAAGTTTTTCTTGCTTTCAGAATTTTTTTTTTTCTGTGTACAGATAATTATATACAATCGTTCTTGTGGATAAATTGAATATCAACCACTCATCTTGACATGAAAAAAAATTTTTTTTTATACTTCTGAATAGAGAAGTAATTAGAAATATTTATTGTAAAATATGTATACGATGTATTAGTAGAGAACATTTTTTATATTTAAAAATTATATTTTATCACAATTTTTTTTGATAAAAAGTTCTAAAATTTTTCTTGTAATTTATTATAAGATGAGTTATTTAGTATTTATAAATTTTAAGCATTATTACAATATGTCTTTTGCTTCAATACACCATTTATATCTCGTTGAAGTAAATAATCTAAGAATAAGAGCAGATCACATAACATTCGATAATTATTATTTCTATTTATTATTTGAATTGAAATCAACAGCATATCAATTCCATATGCTTTTAACTTGTTATTGATTACTATTTTTGCTTTAGTAAATTATCGATTAGATGAACCATAACAAAAAAGATCAAATTATGGAGCCATAAATAAAAAGTGTAGGGGAGAGTGGGGACAATTGAACCACGGAGCAATTGAACCAGTAAGCTTAAAAAATCGAAAAAAATATAAAAATGAGTCGTCCTCTTGGAATTATATTTTAATACACTAAACCTTAGTCTGATCAAAATTTCGAACCAATTTGATGATTTAATTTTAAAAAATTCAACTTTTTGTGTTTTTACGTATCTGAACTTTGATTTCAGCTCTTGGCAAATTGTTTAATAATTTTTTAATTTTCAAATGAAATCTTAAAATTTTTTTTGTAATACCTTCTTACACATATTATTCATAAATTTCTAGCTTTACTTCTAGTAAAATAGTTCTTGAATATTTTTTTTTAAACTAATTATTTCAATAAAATCATATGGGGTCAATTGAACCAGTATTCTCGGGAACGGTTGAACCACACGAATCACACTGTGAGCATTAAACATGCGCGCGCATCTTGACAGAATGTGAAAACAAGCTAAACTAACCAAGAAAAAAAATAATTATATTGACAGAAGTTTTAAAAGTGATTGTTTTAACATATAATGTTATATAAAATAATAAATATTATTAGAAGTGTTGCAATTTTAGTTTTAAGCTGTAATGAATAGTAAATTATTCATTAAAGTCATTCGTTTGTGGTTCTAATACTCTTGGTTCAATTGTCCCCGACTAGTGGTTCAATTGCCCCCGCAAAGGGGACGATTGAACCATTTGATGCAGTTGTAAAATTTCGTATTTATTGAAAATTTTCATCATTCGTTAAGTTATGTGCTTATGAAAAATGATAGTCTATATAATAAATTATAATTTTGTAAAAAAAAAAGTTATCATTTTGCTTTTATTCATATAAAAAATAAACGTAAAAGTCACGGAAGTGTTAATTTAAAAAAAAAGTTTGAGTTAATATTTGTCAAAAAATATGTAGATGATAAATCACCTTGACTATTAAATTAATATTTATAAAACGAAATATAAAATAAAAATAATTTTAATTATTATTTATTTAATATTTTGAGATATTTCTTTAAGAGAGTCCATTAATCAAGTGTCTTCTTGAAATATTTCACATTCATTTAAGTCACGTACGCCTACTCTCGATTTGCCATCACTGGAATTATTAAAATAAATAAAAATGTATACAAAATAGTATGAGCCTTGAAAATATTTTTGGCAATCTCATTTATTTTCGTAGTTACTGTTTTCCAAGAATTACCTTAACTAATTCTTTAAGTTTAAATTTTTGTCATAAGTCTATTACGTTGTTTCTCTTATTTAATTCATCAAATATCACTCGATATAAAAATATATAAATATTTTTTTATAAAAAAATAAAATCAAAATATTATTGCGACGTAGTGAATTTTATTCGATTTATAATTTTGAAACGACGTAATTATTATTATTATTAAAAAAAAAAAATGATATAAAAAATAAAAATATCTCAAGAGCTGACATTAATATGATATAATATCCCCAGAGAAATTTTATCAAGAAGATATTGCATTTGTTTCGACAGCTGAAGAGGATGAATAAATAAGAGACGAGACAAGACACACAGGAAGTTGTAGAATATCTATCAAAACAATAAAGAGTATACAATATATATACATATAAATATTGTAAGAACATGTAACTTATAATTAATGAATCACATATTGAATTAACAGCACACCTAAACTAGTACAATCACACCACAAGTTACAGCGGTGAAAGAAAGACGAAGAAAAGAATATATATTGAGATTTATAGATAAACTATCCTTTGTTAAAATATTTATATAATAAAATATGACGCAACAGTCTTAGGGGCGAAATTATCGTGTCTTAAAAGACATAAAGAAAAAATATACAACATTGAAAAGATAAAATTCATAACATATATCTAAAATCTATTCGAGTCCTGACTCTGATCATACGCCAAATCTATTTTCTGATGCGAAGGCGGGTACTCATTGTGCTGCGCTAATTTTGTTGTCTGTAGTGTATTACTGTATAATACGACAGTGGGTGACAACTGATGAGACTTTATTGCTTAATACACCCTATGTTATTTCTTTTTCGTTTTAATCTTCATCTTCAATTAACAACCCTCTTATCAATTTCTTGAAAATACATTTCAATAAAATTGAATTAACTGATACTACTACTACAACTATTATTATTACCGTTATTATTATTATTATCATTATCATATAATTGTACAATTAAGAAATTGGAATTTTTGTGAAATAAAACAAACACGTAAAATTAATTGATCAATTAAAATATTTATGATAGATACTTATATGAAATTATTAATAGGTAGTAAAAGTAAAATTATAATAATTACAGTAAACATAAATTAATTATATATTATGAAATGAAACAGAGCTTTTAGTAACTGGCAATTACCAAGTCTAATAAAAAATTTGGCACAGTTAGACAACAAAATTTACTCGCAGAAGCCATCCTACAATATCACTTCTAGCATGTGCGTTCTGCCAAATTTCGGAGTTAACTGACAACTGACAGGTTGTTTTACTCAGTTTTATTCTAGCCCATCATTAATATTAAATTTTTAAAAATTACGTGTAAAGTCTCTCTACTCCCTCAATTAAATTCCAGTATATACAATTACGACCAATAACATATTTCATATGATACAGATTTATCAAACGAAGATTTAGTATCTATTTACTCAAATTAATTTATGAAAATAGTATTGCGCAAGTCAACTTTAGTGATCACCCTACATAAGCTACTGCAATTTCTTGGAGATTTAGCAAAGCCCCTCGAGACAATTTCCGAGCCAATTATTGACATAAGACTCAAGAGGTTTATAGAGGTTTATATAAAAGTTTACTTTTAGTCTTGAATTTTTCATCGCACCACACAACAAAAAAAAAGAAAATCTTGAACCAAAAAATAAAATGTCTTTAAACTTTATTTCTTGAACCAAGCAAAATTTTATAATTGAAGCAAAAAATTATTTGAATCGAAGAATTATTTAATTTGCGGAAGACATCATTTTCTTAGTTTGAGACAGTAATTTTTTAAACCAAGAAAAAACTTTCTTGGGCCAAGAAATTTTTTTCGCAATTCGAGAAATTTTTTTCTTGTGAAGACTGTTTCGTTATTGAGCCAAGAAAAAATGTCTTGAGCTGAATCAAAGATTTGGTGTCGTCTAAGAACTATACCAAATATATTTTTAACTTCCCGCTTTTTTTATCAGATATGTAAAGTGGTGAGTCATTTGTGGAGACCACTGCTCTTTTGTTACCATCAGAGACTAGGAAGGATCTGTAGTGGACCATGTTTCAAATGATTTTTATTAGGGGATATGGAAAGAGGTATCTTAACCTCATCTTATAGAATTCCGATATTGCTTTGTTGATAAGTACTTCATATATTTTACTTATGTTCAGTAGGAGGCTTATCGATTTGTAGCTGGAAGGATCTGAGCTGGCTGTGATTTTTTTTTCAGAGCTACTACTTTCGCTACCTTGCATTGTTTGGGAAAGTATGAGTATTTGAGTGCATTATTGAAAAGTATGGGGTGAAGAATAATGTTGGGGGGTAAGTTTTCAAAGATGAAGTTAGGGGTGCCATCGAAACTGGTTGCTTCTTTATTGTTTAATTTTCGAAATGTTTTTATAAAATCTGTATATGTTGTAAAGTAGTCTGGAATAATGTCTTGCGTTTGACAAGTAGCAAGGATATTATTGGAAAGTTGTATAATAGTGGTGTTAGCACTGGTGTCTCATTAACATTTTTCTTCCAGTTCTTTGATTTTGCTGTGAACTATATCTATATATGGTTGGTTGCCAAAGTTGTCATTTTAGCTATTAGCCGTTTCGAAGTGAGCCTCTATTATATTCAATTTGAATAGTTTGATCGTGAGCAGGGCAATTATACAGTTATCATTACCATCTTTTGGTAATGCTGTGTTGTCTATATCTGCCTTTTGTATTAAATGATGTTTGTTGGGCTGGATTTTCAGAGTAAGAGCTTTACCAATTAAGCCATCCTAGCCTTTGCTGGGATCCGTTTACTTTGCCCATATCTATTGAGGCACACTGGCCTTACGGTCAGTCGCATTTTTAAATTATAAATACAGAATTTAGATCTAAAATATTGTCATCAGTAATATGAGAAAACGTTGGTTAAAAAATTTCAGCAAAATACTGAACACATAATATGAATGTTTTCTGAAATAGCTTTGATATAAGAATTAAAAAATTTTCAATGAAAAAAAATTCGGTCAAAAAAAGAATTACGACATTATTCTATAATATTTAATCACATTAATTTATTATAATAATATGATTTAATTATATAATTTTAATTTATTTATTTAAAATAAAAATGTGGGCTCAGATGTCATTTACGGTGCTAGTACGATAAAGAGAGTGAAGTATTCATAGTAAAAAAAAATAAATTGATTTTATATAGTATACTTGTGTATAAAAAAAATTTAATAAGTCGATTATGTTTATTTAACTAAAATTTATAATAATAAAGTCAATAATCGGCTCAAATAATAATTGTCGTAAAGGTCATGAGGAAAAAGTATAAAAAGTGGAAAGTCGATAGTAAGAGAAGCAAAAGAGATTCAATAAGATGACTCGAGAAATCTATTTATATCAAAACTACCCTCTAAAATCTCCTTACCGTTCATCCCACGAAAATTTCTCGAGCTATAAATACAACTCTCGACCCCGCGTTTATGATTCTTCATCAACCTCGGTGGCAACCAGCTGGTGGTAGAATCTGACGCATTTACCGCGCACTTGTACACTATCATATATGTATAACTACTACAATTACGTTTAATTCTACAGCGATATTCAATATTTATTCTTATTATATACCCACACAATTTGTTCTAATCTGAGTTAATTGATAACTAGTTCTGATGGATCTGAATGTAATCAAATTAAATTGAACAAAAGTACATTGGATTGCTGAAGTATCAAACTCAATGTTATTGCCGTTTAGTCTTGGTCCAAATAATATAATATGTATTGTACGCCTCAAGTGCGAAGCATTTAGGTTGGCTTTTCTGTCGAATAGCCACCGTTACGTAAAATGCTCGCATAAAGTAATTTCAATAACTCAAAACATTAGTTGATTGTGTACTTATTCATGATTTTTGGAAACTTTAAAGTTTGATTAATGCGAAGGTTGATTTTTTTATTAGATGTAATTGTTCATAATTAAAGAAAAATTGAGTTAAAAAGTATATTATAGTGACGTTCTTTAAGATGTACGTCTATGAGTCGTCTGGATTTAAGCCGTCAAGAACAATGAATCAACCTAATTCTTGTTGTAGAAGTTGTCATTCATCCTTGGAATGAATCCTATTGAATATCAACAACCAACTCTTTCCCATTTAAAAGATATTAGTAAAAATCGATGAATTTCCTGAGATTTTTTCTTAAAAATTGTCCATATGTCTTACTGTCTTTTTTGTCCACATTTATATTCGTATACATCTCGCTCTCATCTATCCATTTTACGCATGTATGTACTACTAGGGCCCCCTATAAAAAAACCGAACCAGCTGTCAGTTTCCTTCTTTTTTTTTTTTTAATTTATTTTGTTTTAAAGGTTAGCTTTCATATTACAACATGATCATCTGAGGCGTGCATTTTTGGACTTTCCAAACATTTATTTTCTACAAATATACGATGAATATTTTTACGGTAATTGACAAATAAGTGTCGTTAGGATGAAAGCCAAAATAGATATTATTAAATTTATGACAGTAATAACAGATGTAATTGAGTGGCATAAATACTAAGAGATTAATAGTAACTTTTGATTAAAAGGAAATTTCGACATGTGTGTGTGTGTGTGTGCGTGTATGTGTGCGTGTGTGTGTGTGCGAAAGAGAGAGAGAGAGAGAGAGAGTATACGGGAGGAAATTGAGTCACCTGAGTCACTTGATAATCTCCGGTGGTTTCATCCCACGCGAATTGTTTTTGTCCTTGTCATCATCGTTGTCTTTGTACTCTTCTTGGTTGAACGAGTTGTAACAAGGGTCTTCGACGCTCTGAGTCAGAAAATGGCGCCATATAGGGGCGTCACTGCACTTACTCTTGACTTTTAGGTTTATAATTGTTTTTTTTTTTGCTTGTTGAACTAAATGGGATTTGACAAGTCTCCAGACAACCAGACGGATTAGACTATCAATTAAAAAATTTCATTTTTGTTTTTGTGCGACTTCAGTTTTATTAGAGTTTACTTAATTATAGCCTTTATAAATTCATATCTGTTGGTTAATTAAATTAAAAAAAATTTTTTTTTGATTTATATTTGATAGGATTTGATACTAAAGTTTTTATTGTAATTATTTTTTATATACAATCAGATAAAAGTTTCTGTTTACAATAAATCTCGAATACTGATGAAAATATAATAAATGAAATATCACAAACAATTAATTCTTATGAATTATTTTGCTCTTGTCTTATTTATGTATATATAGATTTAATTAAGTAAAAATAAATTTTTACCACCCTATTATTTTTACTCTGATCAGAAACAATTAACTCAATTGATTTAAACTCTAGATGATTCTATTATTACGAAAAATCAAACTGAGAAGAAAATGTACAAACTATAAGTTCATTATATTGATTTTCTCCAGCAGAGAACAACGGAAAAATAAGCCTTTTTATATATATTTTATGACTTCAACTGAGATAAGTTGACGCTAGAAATAAAGTGTCGACAATTTATACGATGTTTACTTGGTTCGTTGCTTACCCGCGATTTCACTGGCGCCGGATTTATTTTTGGAATTAATATTAATTACTTTCAGCTCTATATTAAAACGCTTACAAGTAATATTCCAATTTGACGATTGATTGATACAGCATTGATTAATACTTAAAGAAGACAAAGTAGAATAAAAAATTTTATAACAATATTTTATATACCGTGTATTAAAGTAAAAAAAAAGACATTTATTCTTGAAACCAATATATGGAAGTTAAAAATGGAGGAAAGATTTTATAGAGTTGAGCTCGAAAAGAGTTGAGAGAAGAGCGTAGTTTTAGGAGTCACCGCTAAGTGGCGTATGAGCGCACAGACTTTTCCTCCTCAGACACATGTCATCAACCTTTTAACAGCCGTTCAAATGAACGATGTATCAATTCTTTTTTTCTCATTCGAACAGCCATTGTTAACATGTGCACAAATTGTATCATAGACGGCAAAGTTTCATGCAATAATTTGTTAACCGTAATTAAAATTACAATGAGCCTGGGCATACCTACGTAAATAGTCCTTACGTAGGTATGCGTCAGATATCATGATATCTGTATACTGATATGTGTGATATTTGTTGTGAATGTACGTCGAGTACTCAATGGAAATTTATCGAGGGCCAGTGGCTAGGACATATGTACTTCTTATATTTGCCATGTGCGGATGGACAAACGTACGACCTCATGCCGGCGAGTTCCTAGGTTTTTTTAAATCGTCGGCTATCGTGGGGAATAAAGTACGTATTTTACTGCCATAAAACAGAAATGTATTAATACCTTGTCCCTTTACTCATGATTACTCATAATTTTTTTTTTTTTTTTTTTTTTTTTTTTTTTAATTGAAAAAATACTACATTCTCATATTGTACTTTTTAATATAAACACACTTTTTAATATAAATCACATAATGATTATAACAATACAGTAAATATTTTTCAAAAATGTCATCTGACATATTTTTGAAACGTTGATTGGTTACTCATTTTTAACAAATCAAATAGTTGTCCAAAAAGAAAAATAAATAAATAAAAATGAACAGAATTTTTTTTAGGATCTGATAATAATTGTGATCACTATCGTAGTGATCAAAGGCGTTTCATTTCCTTAGTATAAGATAGCAAATGTTTAGATTATATTTAAAAAAAAAGTTGACTATTATTCGAAAATAAAAAAATATAATAATTTAGTTTAATTATTACTGTGACATTCGGACAGATTAGAATTCAATTATCTTGAGCCTATACCTGTCAATAAATAAAATTCGTAAGCAATGAGATAAATACCCCTGTTACAAATGCATATGTTAACATCTTGAGAAAATCCTAATTTTAAACGCATCTCAAAGAAAGCATTTGAGCTTGTATGAAATGTGTTGCTTGACGAAGCAAGTGGCACTATTAATACTCAGATGTTCTTTCTCTCTGTGAAGTCAAGTTCATGACAAACCTCCCCTTTATACTTTAACGCTAATGTCTCATCTTGTATGATATGAAATAGTTAAGCCACTCAAATTTTCGCAGCTCGTAATATTTAAAAGTACAACATTAAAAATTTTAAAGTCGTCAGTGTGTACAACACACAGTTAAAAATTTTTTCGCATTTTTACAAGTACCAAAACAACACAAATAAAAATGTTAAGTTAACACTTTAGGTGTGTTTCAAGCAACATTTGGATGTGTAAAAATTTTAGAACCAGTAACAGAATATCTCAACATCTTTTAATTTTTTTTACACAAATAAACAATATTAAGATTACATAAAAATTTATGCGAAATGTTGTTCTAACACATAATTATGTGTATTTTTACAAAATTGTTTTACTGTGCAGCACTCTTAATTATTTAAATTTCCTTTAGTACAATACTGTACTACAGCAGAAAATTACGCCTTTTTATCCTCCATGGTTGTGGACAATTTACAGAAAACCTAGAAACTCATGCGGATGAGTCCGTACGTTCGACCTCTCGCTCATGGAGAATAAAGGAGTACATCAATTCTAGCCATTGGCCATCGGTAGATTTCCGCTGAGAACTTGGCGTTCACCGACTACAAATATTATGAATATCTTTATGCAGACTTATGTGAGTAGGTCTGTCCAGGCCTATTGTCCTCAAGTACGAATCAGTGACAGATAGTACGAAGCTTGTCCAATGTCGAGCACGTAACTATATCACTAGTTCGTACTTAAAGGATCGTAATTTTTAATCACGGTTAATAAATTATACCATGAAACTTGGCAGTTTATAATATAATTTGCTCAAATATTAACCATGATTGGTTACATGAAAAAAAAAAAAATAATAATAAAAAGATTGTTTATTTGTACGGCTGTTAAAAGGTACATGATATGTCTTAGGAGGAAAAATCTGTGCGCTCATACGCCACTTAGTGATGACTCCTGAAACTTCACCCTTCTCTCAGCTTAATATTGAGAGCTGCCGCAGCACTCTGAATATATCTTTTAATGTTTAATTTTTAAATAAATAATTTTCATATACATACATATTAAATAAATATAAAATAGAATGAAAATTAATCATAAAATTAAATTTCAGTTTCTGTTACCTCAAATGACCTAGATTTCAAACGAGACATCAAGTAACGAACGGTTTTAATCGTATTTGCATACTATAAATAAAGATTAACATTTTGCATTTATTTTCTTTTTATTTTAATTAATAAAATATTACTTTTAAAAAATATTATATGATTAATTAAAATATTTAAATTTCATAACTTATTGAATTATTTTTAATTTTCAATGGATTTGCAATAATTTAATATAAAGATTATAAAATTATATGCATTTTTGTCAAATACAAACCTCACATGTTATTTTTTACTGTTTACATACTTTTGCACATGTATTTATTATATAGTAAAAAAAAAATTTTTTATTGTATACTAGATTTTATTCTAATGTGTAGCAAAAACTCAAACCTGAATTTCATCGTCACAAACATCAGTGAATATTAATGCTTATGTTTTTACACGTGCAGACGTTTATTTTTGTCTGTATTTTTAGATCTGATATTTTCGAATGGGTCGTCACTATTTTTGAAATATTCTTCGGTGTGTTAAAATGTCTACGTATACATTTTTTATATTTATATATACATCTACATACATAAATTTTGCTAACTCTTTTTATTCTATTTGAAATAAGTTATTTTGAATTTAATAATTGCCAAAAAATATTTAAAACTTATTGCATATTTCATTTTTGAAAAATCACCAAAGTTTTTATTAAAACAAAATTAAAAAAATTTTTTTTTATTTCATGGACATTTTTAATTTCAGTAATAAAATAATGATTGTTTTGAATAGTTTCTTTGATATACTACTGTATTACGGCAGAAAAGTATGGCCTTTCATGCTTCATGATAGCGGACAGTTCACAAAAACCTAGGAACTCGTGCGGATGAGTCAGTACGTTCGACCTCCCGCTCATGGAGAATAAAAGAGTGCATTAATTCTAGCCATTGGCCCTCGGTAGATTTCTGCTGATAACTCGGCGTCCACCGACTACAAATATCATGAATATCTAATGTATGTATGTAGACCTATGTGAGTAGTTCTGTCTAGGCCCATCGTCCTTAAGTACCAACAAGCGTTAGACAGTACCAAGCTTGACCGGTGGTAAGCACGTAACTGTGTGCCACTGGTTCGCAGAAGGAGGATTGTACTTTTCAATCACGGTTAACAAATTATACCATGAAACTTAGCAGTTACAATATAATTCGCTCATATATAAACGGTGATTGTTTAAATGAAAAAAAAAAATTTTTTTTAATTGTTAATTTGAATGTCTGTTAAAAGGTAGATGACATGTGTCTGAGAAGGAAAAGTCTGTGCGCTCATACGCCGCTTAGTGGTGACTTCTGAAACTAAGCACTTCTTGCAGCTCTACATTACATGACTAGATTAAAATGCTTATAACTAATATTCCAATTTTACAATTGATTATTAAAGCATTACTTAATACTTGAAGAAAACAAAGTAAAAAAAAAAAATTCATAACAATATCTTGTATACTTTGCATTAAATAAAAAAAAAAGCATTTGTAGTGAAATACACTTTCAATTAAATGGGATTACAAAAATATATATCTTAAGTGTTTTTTTCTTGAGTAGATTTATATCGAATATGGTAAAAATTTAATGGTTTCTTTAATATTCGCAGTCGCAAAAAAAACATTTTTTTTTTCAACATTATTAAACGACTTAGTATAAAAACTCACCCTTATTTTTCATAAAAGTGAGTCTCGCAGAAATTTTTTATGTTATTTTTTTTCAAAGAGTACAAAGTATTTTTACCACGACCTCACGCTGAGAGCAGACGTCTTTTGATGCATTTATAATATACTTTTTTTTATTCTATATTTTAGTTCATACAATTTTTTTTATAACTATTTTAAACTCGTCGAAAAAATTTAAGCGATTTAAAATAATTCCTATAAATATAATACGATAAATATAGCGCTATAAATAAGAAAACAGTTTATATTTATAAATTATATTGACATCAATATACATAACTTACTAAATTTATAAATTATAAATTATGATGTAATATCAATGAAAATAACAACAAGTTTATTTTATAACTGTATTATGACCACCAACGTAACACTGATGTGATAATTTTATCCTATCAACGTACCGGTTTTGCAACTTATTTTTACTAAAATAGTCTTACATAGTATCCTTTAAATAACCATAATATATACGTAACATAACAAAGTCGTAATTAACTGACGATTTAAAATAGATGTATATCTGAAATTATTTTAAACATTATTCAATCATTCTTATTTACGATATAAATACATATAATTATATGTTATATTATTCTTAATTCAAATTATAACCATATTAATTATTGAAATTAACTCTCGTATTTATATTTTATTTATCATTTTTAATTCAAACAACTAAAAGTGAAAGTTATCCTCTCCAGTAAACAACATTATTTTATCTCATACAATAACCTCTTTTATTATTATTTCATATATTTTTTTTTCTGTTTCAGGTAAGTGAAGTTTTTCTACCGAAGTCTGTTGTTGAAGAGTTACGGAAGCGTAATAGGGTTAATAGCAATAACTAAACAAATAATAAAGGAAGGACAGAACAAGTTTTAACAAAAATAAATTAATATTTCTTGGCTTATAAGAATTGAAGCATGAGAATAAATTACTACAGGTAAATTGCTTGCTAAAAATAAATGCTATTTATCGAGCGAGTTATAAATAGAATTTTAATGTGTGTACAGACTGTTTAAGTACTTAAATGTTTTTTTTTTAATTTTGCATTAGCACCTTTATTTTTATATACTATTCACTGTCATAGACAATTTTTATGTAAATATACATGAAAATATGTAATACAGTCTGGCTGTCATAACTTATATCACCATACTTGCAAAAAAATCATGGAAAAAAAGTACCTCAGTCGACTTTGCTAAACCTAAATAAATTGTAGACTAAAGTAAAGGGAGCTTTAGCAATGTCATGAAAAACAGATCAATGAGGGGGCGTTTTAGGGGTGTTCATTCTTCGTAGGCGTAATTGTCCGTAGGTTAGCGTGAGCAAAAACATCGAGTTAGTAGTCTATTTTTATACCCTACGTTATAATAACAAAGACAATGGTTTATTCTCCTTGTTTCCTTTTTTGTTGTTCTTCCTTTTCTATTTCAATGGCATACGATAACGCGTAATCATTAATTAATGTTACGTTATAATACAAGGGTTTAGTAACTGGTAAATTATTTAATTGGTTGTACAATTTAATTTAATACTCCATAATATATATTAGACTGATTAAAAAAAAATCGACTATTTTTTTTTTCAAAATTATATGGAAAATATTGTTCGAAATGACGAAAAAAAAAATAATTGTTAAAGTTTCAGCTTTTAATATTAATATTAATCACGACCTCATGCCAATTTTCGATTTCTGACTTGAATAACAAGGGAAATATTTTTTTAAAGTTTAAAATTTTATCACTTACCAAAGAATCAGTGTATCGGAAAAATCAATGAATATTTTTGTTGAAAATTGAATGCTCTGCAAAAAAGGTCTCTTATCATTTTTCGATAAATTTAATTTTTCAAAAGTTATTCGGGGTCAAACTTGGATTCATAGAATATTTTATTTGACTTTTTTGGCGAAACTATCAGACTTATCTTAAAACGTTGTAGGACATTTTTGTAGATCATTTCATTTCCTAAAATGATCTGCAACAAAGTTTCCGAAATTTTTTAAAGTTCTTTAGTTATTTGCGTTTAAAAGTAAGTAAATAAAATCGACTAGAATACGCTTTCTTGGGAGGAATTAGCATTTAAATGCAAATAACTAAAAGGCTTATTGATTTTTGCGATACACTGATTCCTTAGTATGTAATAAAATTCCAATGTTAAAAAAAATAAAAATTCCTATGTTGTTTGAATGACAAATCGAAAATTGCCATGAGGTGGTTGTTAATATTAATATCGAGAGCTCAAACTTTAATAGTTTTTTTTTTCGTTATCTCGAACAATATTTGCCGTATAATTTTTGGGAAAAAAAAAATAGTCGATTTTTTTGATTCAGTCTAATACATATATATATATATTGTAGATATATATTGTATATATATGTATTGATATATATTGTAGATATATGTGTGTGAATAAATAATTATACTTTGTTTTTTATCCTTGTCTCGTTATGATAAATATACTTCCGGTGTAATGATCTCGGATATGCAAACATCCTACAGACTTTTCGATAAACATTTTTTTTTAATCCACTACAATAATATTATTTTGTATGTTTTTTTTTTTTTAAACAATGGGATATTTTTTCATACTGATTATTTTTAGAATTCAATGGAATAATAGAAACAATTGTAGAATTTTTTTTTATTTATTTTTATTACATTTAGTAATGAAAATTTTTTTTTCATTTAATTATTTTACAAAGTAGAGAAGGAAAGTGACAAAATCGAAAGGTCATTTCAACTCCCATTTAAAATCTTTTTCATGAATATGATATATTTTCAAGACATAAAATAAAATTAGTTAAAAATTCACATTATATTGATATTTATATTTCAAGAGGCCTACTTTACATTTTTTTTACTTACTAACAAGTGTTACAAATTTAAAAATAAATAATTAATAAATTAACGCGATAAGCTAATTGATATACTTGAAATGGTAACAGTTAACTGTCGGTGCTATCAACTGCGTAAAAATTTGTCGATCAACTTTATGTCCATTTAACATGTCTACTGCGTAATTAGTTGATAACGACAATTAATACAATACTGTTCTATGACAGAAAATTATGCCTTTATATCCTCCATGGTTGCGGAGGATTTACAAAAAACCTAGAAACTCGCTCGGACGAGTTCGTATACGTTCGACCACCCGTTCATGTTGAATACAGGTATGCAGAAATTCATAACCATTGGCCCTTGTTAGATTTTCGTTGATAATCACCATGATTCTATGCGTCCACCCACTACATATTATGAACATCTGTATACAGACCTATAACACTGTGCTTTTGGTACATATAGATTAACTATACATATATGCTGAATGCTCTGAGTAGGTCTGCCCAGGCCCATAGTCCTTTAGCACGTAACTGTGTAACATTGGTTAGACGCTTAAGGACAGTAATCTTCATTTACGGTTAAAAAATTACACCATGAAATTCGGCAGTTTATAATACAAGCCGCTCATATGTTTACCGGGATTGTTTAAATAAAAAAAAAAATTAAAAAATTGTTAATTTGAACGTCTGTTAAAAGATAGATGACATGTGTCTGAGAAGGAAAAGTCTGTGCGCTCATACGCCGCTTAGTGGTGATTTTTGAAACTACACACTTCTCGCAGCTTTACATTACATGACTAGATTAACATGCTTATAATTAATATTCCAATTTTACAATTGATTACTAAAGCATTGGTTAATACTTAAAGAAAACAAAGTAAAAAAAAAAAAAAATTTTATAACAATATTTTATATACTGCGCATTAAATAAAAAAAAAGTCGTTTGTAGTGAAAGACATTTTAAATTAGATGGAATTGAAAAAATGTATCTTGAATATTTTTTTATTGAGTAGATTTATATTGAATATGATCAAAATTTTTTGTGATCTTTTGATGGAAATTTTATTGATGGAAAATTGATTTATAAAATAACTCTTTTAATAAATTGACACTTGACATTAATGAAAATAGTTAGATTGCATTTTTATGACGGATGTTGCATATAAATCTGATAGATAGTTTACAAATTCCTGCCATATCAAATAGGTACTGGATCAATTTTCAACATGATCTATTGTCCTCTGAGTCACTTTTATGACTTTACAGGAAAAAAAAAAAAATAATAGCAATACTTATACAAACAAATTGAGTCGATGAATATAAAAATACAACTTATTTGAATAGAAACCATTTTATAGAAAATTTATTTGAATGAAAATAATAGCTTACAATAATGTTATTGCAATAATAGATTTATCATAAATATTTTATATTTTCATATATTTAAATTTATCAAACTCTTGAAACAATATTACTTATCATCCAAAATATATAATTGATATACAGTATAGGCATGAAAAGTTACAACATACAATACATATATTTCATCATTATTTTAAAATATAAACGTTGATCACTTTTTAGTCACAACAATATTATTTAGCTATGACGACTAAATGGAAAAAAAATTATTAAAAAAACATTAATGCCCGATAACACAATAAACAAATAAAAAAATATAATGTCATTAGTTATATGACCTATATATTTTTGTTTCAAGCACGTCATCATATTTACATTGTTATATAAATACATCTATTAATAATTTTATTGATACTTTATTATTATAAAGTATTAATAAATATTATTAATAGTTATAAGTTAATTAAAATATTTTCAATACAATTTCGTTTTATTGATCTCAGTATCTTGACTTCTAATACTTATACTCCTATCACTGAAGTAAATTATTGATTTCTTTACTTGTGTCCGGAATTAAACCAGAAAAATAATAATCTCAAAAACATTAACTCAGAAAAAAAATATCAAAGCCACTAACGAAACATTGAGTGTAATTAAAATACCTTCTATTTCAACTTTATCTGTAATTACAAAAATAATAATCATAATCATAATAATAATAATAATAACAATAATTAATACTTAGGAGTGAAGTGAGGGGTAAAACGGGCATCTTGAGAACGAAATGCCAATAGTGTGAATTACTTTACTAGTTCTGCTGTCTTATTTTTAGCCCCCAAATAAGTATCAAGTATCAATATGACTCAATCATAACAAAAATCTAAACACCGAGCGAAATCGGCCTCTATAAATCTTGAAATAATCTCTTTTATTCTAATTTATTTTATAAAATTAAATTTACTTATATATATTTTTTTAACTTCCTGCTTTGGAAATTAAAAATTTTCAAAAAAAGGGAATTATTAGTTTCGGTTTAATTTTCGAAAATCGAGTTTTCATCAGATGTTGACATTTTTAGGTCCTAGAAAGTTATTATATTCTGACTATTTCGGGATGATTGTTTGTTTGTTCGCATTCGCGTGCGTGTGTGTGTTTAGGGTTTTGCTACATAACTTGTGAGTCGCTCGACCGATTTGTTTCTTAGTTGGACCATCTAAGTCTCAACAAGCTCTTTTAATTGCCTTAGAGCACATGCATATCGGTCGACTTTTTCCAAAGATATCGTCGGACAAAAGCTACTTGTTTTCAGCGAAATTTCTTTCCATTCTGTCGAAGCGTTTTTTGAGTTTATTAATAATACCGTTTTTGCGATCTCTGAGCTCATAAACAGCGGCAAGTTTCGAGGTTAGCTTACAAGGTCAATCATTTTTGAGATTTTGTTACTTAAAAACGCAGTTGTAACCCTTCGGCTGGTAGAGAGAATGACCATATTTATTCTAAAATAAAACTCTGATTCGTGAATCACGTATTTTTTTGTTATTTTTCAAACCGTGCATGTTATTTTTATATGTATATCTACTTACTATATGATAAAAAACCATGGTGGCTATATTTTCATGTTATAGGCATATGTTACAAAGATCCCTTAACTACAAAATTTACCTTTGCCGTTCGAAAATGTGAAAATGAGAACATGATGACACATTTATTGCCATTATTGGTGAAAAGGTTAAAAAATCGATCACAAATTTGTTATTTGGCTCAATCTTATCAAAATGAAATTTATTTCAACTAAAAATTATGACACGAAACTGAATTATCTAATTGATAATTTTGTCGCGTTGCTTTATTTGCAAATAAAAAAAAATTCTGCCCTTCATAATTTTAATTAATAAGAAATTTAAGGTGATTAGTTTTGCCTCTTTATCCATACTAAAAAAATTCCTTAAAAGTTTCCTCCTATCATTAAAAAAAATCTTATTATGTAATTTCTGTTAAATCTTTCATGTTAAATCATAATAATGTTTAATACAGTGTCCTCTGTTTAAAACCACTTGCACACCATGCACACCATGCACACGACCTGATTGTAAACGACAGAACCACTGTACAGTACCATTACATACATTACATACTGGCGTAACGGAGTAGAAAAGAGGTAAGAGGTGGTAAGAGGTGAAAGGAAAGAGGTAGTACATATATGTAGAGTAGTATTATATAGATTCATGTAATATACACAAGCAAAGTAATACACAACGTGGACGCAACAATGCGAAACATCTAAAAATAGAATATTTAATGTTACCAACCGCGTCCGTATCGTGGCGCTCTAATCGTCGGGGCGCGAAAGTTCTACCAGAAACAGATATGACTCCTCAGTTCTTGTTTGTCACGCGTATGGAAATGTTTATATTTACGTCTTATTGATGTCGCGTTTTTTATTATTATTATCGTTACTATTTTTTTTTCTTTGTAATAAATAATAACAATAATTATCTTAACGATAATTCAATAAACCACTCAATCATTTAATTTTATTTCATTTCTAATTGATTATTAATGGTCGCTACCATTAGAAGGTATAAAAAATAAAAACGGAGTCAGTTTGAAATGACGCTTTTTAATTCGTACGGTGAATTTGTGTAAGTGTTAACACTGATGTGACGTACATATGTTATCTTATTATCGCGTGTATCTGTTGATGTAAAAGTGTGTAAGATATATTTATATATAAATATATATATGTAACAACTGATGACAGTTTTGTTGGTCAAGACAGTTTGCAATCGGGTGATTTGATCATTGATCTAGTCGTGACAATTGTGCTTGTATGTCTTAAGTGATGAATATATATATATATATATATTTTTTTTGTTTCTGAGATTTAAATAGCAAAATTAAAGTTTTGTTGATATTTTAAAAATTCAAAACGCTGATTTTATAATTTCATGTTTATTTGTGTGAGATTTATGTTTATTTACTCGGATGCTGTGTGATATTTATTTTTTTTAGATCAAGACCAGAGTCCAAGGTAAAATTTCCCTCGTTTTAATATATAATGACGTTAATTTATTAACATACTCGAGTTATAACATCATCTTTGAATTCTTAAGAGTAATCTTGGTCTTTGAAAGAGTAATTGTATGATGAATAAGGGACTCGCGGTACATGCGCAATCATCGTTTGTTGTTGAAATATTATATTTGGAAGGTCGTTCTTAACAATTTACGATTTAACTTTTTTTTTATACATAAAAAATAAATACATTAATCACTTTTCTTTAATATGTATATATTAATATGATAAAAAAATTATTTTCATGAATCTAAATATTATATTTTACGAGTGTGAATGTAGCAGACATCAGACAAATTTAAAATTATTAAGAAATAGCGTAAATAATTAATAAAATAAAATTTAAAAAAAATGGGCATTTAAAAAATTTTGAAATTAATGAGTGCATTTTTTGCAAATATTACTTTTTAAATTGTTTACTCTATTTATTTATAATTTTGAATTTGTCTGATGTCTGCTACATTCATATTCATGTGAATGTAGCAAATATGAGACGATTTATAAATTTTAAATAAATAAATGAATAAATTTAAATAATGAAATTTAAAAAAATGCATGTACTGATTTTTCAATTATCTAAATATGCATTTTTTAATTTTTATTCTATACTTTCATTTTATTTGGTTTTTCCAAAATTAAAAAAAAATTGTCAGTTGTCAGTTACATTCACACTCATATTGTACGATACTCAAGTTAGCTGGCGTCTAATAATTTTTTAATTTTCTTTAAAAACTATTAATTATAAAAAAAAAATATTTCAAAAAATTGCACCTCTAGTTTTTTTAATTTTCTACACATTTTTTTTTTTATTGAAAAAAAAATAATCCAAAAATTCTTAACTGTCTTTTAACTTCAGGATCATTTATATTTTATATATAAATAACAAAATATATCAATATAATTAAATTATCTAATGACTGAATTTAATTTATAAAATACTAATTTTAAAGACATGTGACTTTACGCTGAAAAAAATAATCATTAAAATTTCTGGCGATATTCAATTGAATAAACATATTTTAATATTTTATACTCAAATCGATAATACTCGTCTCAATTTGAATCCGATTTAAATTAAATATCAAAATCAATTTTCTTAATTACTTTTTATTAATTGAATTATTAAATATTTACAAAATATTTGAACTGACTGTAAAAGTATATGTAATATTATATTATGTGATGTATAAAAAACCAATACAACATTATGAGGTAGCCATAAGTAAGGGTAAAGTATGTAATAATATAAAAAGAGTGAACGAATATAAGTACACACGGGGTCGTCGGTCCCGGGGCTCGTGCGACCTCGCTTAACGTCGTCTGTGGGTCGTTAAAACGGACTGAGGGAAATGGCTTCGCCGCGAACACCTGTTGTGCGGATTGCCGAGGACACGGTGTCGACGGCTCGTAATTTTGATTGTTGACAATATTCCCCGGGATGTCACTAATGCGTACCCATCTAATCAAACCGTTGATTTTTTTTACCCTCTTGAAATACTCATTAGTTCATTTTTTTCTTATTCCCAATTATTTTGTTATACTCGTAAATACACAATTCATATTTATTAAAAAAATACATTTTTATTTATTTTTTTTATCAGCTGCGTATTAATTGAAATAATAATTTCGCAAAAAAATTATTTGCAGACTAGGATTGTATGTAAATAAAAAATTGATTATATATTTTATCACTTATATTTAGTAAAATAATTATTTATAAATTCTTCTCGAAAATAATTCTTAATACATATCGCGTCCCTAATGCCAAAAAGGCATATGCTGTGTATAGATCTACCATAAAGCCAAAAAAGGCATATAAATTTTTTTTTTTGCTCAATCGCTTAGAAATAATTTGAAATGAATATTTTGACAATAAAAAAAATTAAAACCAAAAAGGCCTATAAATATACATAAGCCTTTTTTCTTTTAGGCACAATGATCATTAATGCCAAAAAGACATTTAAACAAAAAAAGTATATTACCATGAAGTTAAACCCGTGAATTCAAATTTAAATATACTAAGGGAAAAAATTAAAGTAAAAAAAAATTTCGAAATTTTTCAGTGAGTTTTGAGTAGCTTTATTTATGTGGATAATGGTTGTATCGTGAATTTAAAAAAAAAAAAAAAAATTTTTGAAACTCGACAATTCTAATTTTCAGATTTTGTGGTGAAAACTTTTTAGGAGGCACTTATCGCTATAGAATCACGAAATTGATCAAAAAACAAAATTTTAAATATTAATGCCAAAATGGCCTATAACAGCAAGTATATGCCTTTTTGGCATTAATTTTTTTTTTTCATTTTTTAGTTAATGCTAAAAAGGCGCATAAATAAAAAATCATTAAAATATTAAATTCATTCATTTTTTGTTAATAAATATTTAATTAAACCAATTCATTGATTTTATTGATTTTTTTATTTATACGCCTTTTTGGCATTAGCTAAAAAATTAAAAATAAAATTAAAGCTAAAAAGGCATATGCTTGCTGTTATAGGCCATTTTAGCATTAATATTTAAAATTCAGTTCTTTGATCAATTTCTTCACTTTGAAGTGATAGGTGAATTAAAAAAAAAATGATATGCCTTTTTGGCATTCGAATGCCAAAAAGGCATATAATATTTATATGCCTTTTTGGTATTAGGGACGCGATATACTATAGATGAAAAGACAACCTCCCTATTTACTTCGGATGCGGAGTGATTTTTTTTTTCAAAACTCCGAGTGACGAGTGAATCTGGATTTAAATAGAAACCGTAATCACTCTAAATCTCCTTCTGATTTTGTAGAGTGTATGAATACTGTAATAAAAATTTCGGAGTAAAATATTAAATCAGCTAGAAAATAATAGACTATTTTATTTTTTTTTCTTTCAAAAATATAAATTAATTCTATGATACTGAAATTAACTGAGGTAATAATTTTTGGATTTTTTTTTTAAAATGATAAGTTGTAGAAATGAAATTATTTTAAAAAATTGCACCTTTACTTTTTTAACTTTTTTATATGTGCATATGTTTGATTCTGTTTTTCCTCAAATTGAATTTCTTAAAAATAAAAAATTCATTAATTATTAACTGTCTGCAAACTTAAGGATCATATTAATTTTTAAAAATATAAAATTGTTATTGAAATTTGAAATTGATAGGATTAGTTGATAATTTTATGAGCTATAATTACTTAGTACTCGTTTGAATTATTAAATTTTGTTAATTTACAAGATAGTAGAGTGATTAAAGATAAGGTCATAGCCCTCTGGAGAATGTAAAGTCTCGCGAATTATCAATATCATTTCAATTATAAACAAAAGAAAAAAGGAGTATATATACATTTATATTAGTACATGAAAAAATATATTAAAGATACAGCTGATGTAAATAAGTGTATAGTAAATAATAAATATGTGCTAAATGAATATTTAGATTTAGATTTTGTTTATTTTATGCCAAGGCACAGGTCAAATGGCAATTTCAATTACAAATTGATTACATACGAATAAGTATATAAGATTATAAACGTAAGTACATAATATGGGCATAGAAGTAGGATATTTTTTTCAAAGGAACAGTAAATATTTTAAATACAATAAAATATTGTAAAAAACTAAAATATTACAAAGGAATACAGTGTGACAGAGCTCACTTGATTTTATTTGAATAGATTAATTCGATTCAACTAATAATTTTAAGATTGTAATAGAAAGGCTCAATCTAGAACAAAGTGAGGTCCAAACTAATTTTCTAGATTTAAGAAATAATCAAACACTTTACTTTTAAAGACTTCTAAACCACTAGAACTTACAATATCACTTGGTATTTCGTCTCAAAGCTTGATCACTGTTACGATGCAGGATTTCTCACAGTAGAATTCACTAAAATTTGGTATTTTAAAAGATGTGTGTCTTTTAGCAGCAAGCCTGTCAGAATATTGGATGTGTATAAAAGATAGCAAGTTTTATAGTATTGTATGAGTCTTTTGACTTGATTTAACGGTTGGCGAACATTTCGATATCGATTCGGTCACGCGCATTTATGATGTACATGTATAATTCTGTACTAAAGTCGTAGCTATTTTGTTATACCTATTGTATGTCGTTCTTTGACCCAAAGTGTTTTAATTTTTCCTTTTTATTTTTTAAATTTTTCCTTATTGTTCATTAAATATAAAGACATTTGCATTATAATGTTTGCGTAAGGACAAATTAGAAATAAAAAATAAAAAATTTAATTAAGTATCAAAAATATTGGATGAAAAATTAATATTCATGAATAATAAATTAAATACAAATTAAATTACGAATGAATAAATTAGCGGGAAGGTAAATGGCGAAGACTCAACCGTTGAACTGTGGGGAATTATTTATAGATTAATTAAAACAAGAAAAAATTGATTGCTCGACCAGTATCGCGGTAACATATATATTGGTTCCCAAGCGTTAAGTTTTTACGCAAAGTTGACTTTAATACCCCAAAAATATAATTTAACGTTATAAATTATAATAATAACATAAATAATAACAAAATCATGCTAAATATAAAACTTGAAATACCAAAGAAAATAAAAAAATAGCCGATATAAAAAAGTCCTCGTTGTTTTTGTTTAACTTTTATCTTTTAGTATATATGGCAAAAATTTTATATACAAGTCCTTGGATTTCGATTTCACTTTTATCGCGTTAATAAATCTAGTTATAGATATAAATAGAAATTTTTAATTTTTAGCAATAAATATATACCGTTTAGAGAAATTTATTTATAAATTTTCACCACGAATATATTAACATCTCCATTATTATTATTATTATTCTTATTTTTTTTTTTTGCGTTCTTAATATTTCGTGATCTCAGTATCGTTTCTTAACTTTTTTTTTTTTCTTTTCATTTTTTTCGTCTTCCTCGTATTCTTTTGCACAACAAGTCAACGAGTAAAGGAACGTCCGGGCGGTGAATACGGGTAGAAAAAGTGGTCCGCCAGCAGCTCGTTAAGTGCCATTTCGTGGAGATAAAAAATTGCATATAAGACACGGTAAAAGAATTGGCGAAAAGTCTCCTGTTTACTTGATTTATTTCATCCAAAAATATTCTCTTTAAATTTATATATTTTATTTATATTTATGTATTTATATACATTACTGATATGAGGATTGGATCGGGTGATTGCGGAAGTAGGTTTTGTAAATATATGCCATTGGTTATATATCTGTGATATATGAATTATAAATATGTAATATATATCGTACAAGTCAACCACGACATATAATAATTGAAGGCTGTCTTTTGTTTCGTTTTGTTCGATCGGTCTTTAGTATATATCCACATATATATACATACACCACGTCACACATCACATAAACTACTACATAAGTCAGTCAGATTGGAAGTAACATACAAGCATATAAAACTTCACCCCTAAGATTATGTTAGGGAACGTATGGATAGTATACACGTATATAATACATGTAGATTTACTTCACTATCCACTAAATATTTCAAATGGTTATTCATTACTTTATATTTTTTAAATATCGCAGAAAGATAACTATAGTAAATTGTTAATGTAAAGCACGCGTGACTAAAGAACATTACTTTCATTCTTTTTAATTTTATGGCTAAACAAAGAAATTTCAAACAATAATGCTGTGGAAATTTTATTTAAATTCAAATTAATAAATAATTTTCCCCCAAAAAAATAAAATTTTTTCTGTTGTCATTTATGTGTATGTTACATTATTTTAAACATCAAATTATTTTTAATTACTAAAAAACATATTTTTTTAGACGTTTTCGTAATTAAAATTTTGATTAAATGCATCATGCATAAAAAAATTTTATTTGCTGATCACATTAATATAAGTATTGGTGAATAGAATTTTCAATCTAAAACGACTTAAAATCTATATTTAAAAATATAAAAAATTTTTTAAGTTAAAGACTATTTTATGGTTGATGTGAAAGTAACATTTTTCAATCAATAATTTGGATTAAAAGTTTTTTTTAAAAATACATTTTATAAAATACCAATTATCTAAATTATTATTCTGAAATATTTAACAAGGCTAAAAAATAATATTATATCGCTTGACCGATTGGCTAGTAGCGTCCCGGACCCTCCCCCAGAGTGTAATATTTTGCAGACGCTTTAGGGCACTATACACATATATAAACATGTGATGAGGATCATCACGTGTATAGACTGCTAAAGACTTGATCGCAAGAAACCACTTCTCCTTAGACTCCCAGACAATCACCGGCATCCCCGAATGAGTAAGAGAACGTTGCCTGAAGGCAGACTCTCCCCTCTCGAACTTTTGTCTGACAGGGTTCCAGCACAATGCTGATAGTTACGGCTTTAAAAGTTTATAAGTATTTAATCTGTATGAGTAGCACATGCGAGAAATCTAAATAATTCATTAATGTATAGAGCCATCTAGTGGTAGACGTCCTCATTAATTGTCGTTTAATCGCTTAAATGTGTGACGATGTTTTAGCCAGTAGCTAGGAGTAATTTAGTGATTTAGATCGTCATCAAGTACGTATAGAGACTAGTGTTGTACATAACGTTATAATCAACTGGTAATCGAGTATATGGAAAGCTGATCAATATCTTGCAAATAGGTTATGTTCTCAACGTGGTATTAAGGGTTGAATTGATGTTGAGTAGACGAGGTAAAGGGTTATACGTAGAGATATATATCTCACATATTACATGTAGATTGAACCGTGAAATTAGGAGCCAAGAATAGAATTCCCCAGCATACTGTCTTGTCATATTATGTCTATTATAAGTATAATTATTTCAAAATATATATTGTAATACTGTAGCTTTTATTTAGAAACAAAATTCATTCGTTTTTTTTATATAATAAAAATATTTAACTCAAATTTTTTTCTATTCATCTTCTGCTTTATTTATTTCTTTTTTTTTTAGCAGACTTTTTTATTACTGGTTATATTTAAACAAGAAAAATAAAAATATTGAGGTCAAAAGGAAGATTTTAAAGAGTAAGATATATATAGTATAAAGTATAAAGGGTAAATTTAGGAACATATGTTTCAGCAGCTAATATTTTTTAAATCTACAAATCATTTTTTTTTCTTTTCCACGATAATTTATTTTATTTTTTCTATTTATATTAACGAGACAACTATTAATTATTTTTTATTTTTCATTACTTAGAATAAGAGTATTGAAGAACAATGTTTCATCTAAAAAGAAAAAAAAAGTTATTACATATATATAAATATTAAGAAAAAAATACTTATGGAAATTAACATTAATCCTTTGTTTTAAATCATCTTATGAAAAAAAAATTTAGTATCAATTAAGTCATTCAGTCTTTAGTCCTTCTAAAAGTTAGCCCTTTCATAAGTTATTTTTTATGCATTCTACGCATACACTGTAAAAAATTCGGAGTGAATTCGGATTTAAATAAAATGTCACTCGGAGTTCCAGAGTATTAAAAAAATCAATCTGCATACATGGAGAAATTATTCTCGTTTGAAATATTATAGTGTTGCCGGACCATGTTGGCCACCTGTCGGAAATGGAAATAAACACATGCAGAAGTTACTATGGCTATAATAAAATTGATGCGATTATATATCATAAATTACTATAACCATTGGAAGTTTTACAGTATGGTCGTAGTAATTTTTGCATGTGTCTATTTTAATTTCCAACAGGTAACCAATATGGACCGGCATTACTTTGACACCATAGCATTTCAAGAAAAATAATTTCTCTGTATACGCCCGTGTGAAAAAAATTCGTTCTAAAAAAATTCCAAAAAAGTTTTGCATGTGGAACTTCTAAACATGAGACGGGTTAGAACTTCGAATGGTACTTTTTTGGAACGTTAGTTATTTTAATGTTAAAAAAAAGTTTTTATGAGACAATTTAAAGTCAAAAGGGAAGGTCTTGGAAATTTTTTGGAATTTTTTATGGACGTTTTTTTAGTTCTTTAAAAGTTTAAAAAGTGGTGATTTTGAAATGTTTTTGGAACGTCATTTTTAGCTCCAGAAAAAGGTGAAAAGTGGTGGTTATAGAACTTTTTTGGAATGTCCATAAAAAATTCCAAAAAAGTACCAAGAACGTCCTTTTTTTACACTAAATTTGCTTATAAAAACTATTTTTTTTTCCATAAAAATTACTAACGATCCAAAAAAGTTCCATATAAAGTTCTAACCTGTCTCATGTATAGAAGTTCCACATGCAGAGCTTTTTTGGAATCTTTGTGGAACGAATTTTTTTTATATGGGTGGATTAAATAGGGAATTTGTTTTCTTTAACAATGATTTTGGAGTGATTTGGATTTTATCTCAATCTGCATTCACTCCGATTTGGAATTCTAATACTAAAATAAACTCCGTTTAGGAATGAATTCCACTCCGAACCGGATTTTCAATATTAAATTAAACTCCTCTTCGGAATAGATTTTACTTTGAGGGGATCAAATAAATAAACAGTCATCCGCTCCATATCCACTTCGCTAATTTATTACAGTGTACGACAGTAAAAACCCGACTAGAAATTATAGTGAGGAATGCCGAAGAATTAGTGAGGGGCAAGTTTGGATTGCCTAACTTAGGCAAGCCTAATATGCGCCTTATTACATCCATGTTAGGCAAAGCGAAGATCGGTTTGCCAAATATGGATGGAATTCGGGACATCTATGGCAAGCCGAATTACGGCAAACCTTCGGTTACCGTTCCTTCCTACAAGTTAGGCGTTCCAAAGATTTCTAGAAGTTGGCTTGCCAAGCTTAAGGGGAACTAGGGACATCTATGGCAAGCCGAACTTCGGTACTTGAATGTAAATCTTTCGCGTGTACTCATAACCTTCTTTTAATCTACTCATAATACTACTGCTGGACAATTTCTATTTAATTGACAACTTTATTCGATTAATTTTTTATGTTTAATTAATAATAAATTTTTTTTATATTCTTTTTTGATGGGGGTAGAGCCTATATACTTTTTTAACAATTTTATACATAACTATATAATCAAAATTACACATATTACAATTATTGATATACCAGATTTTATAGTGGACAAAAAAAAATTAGAAATGTTTTCGTTATTACGAATAATAGATATTCAATTATATTTTGCTGTTTTAAAAGTGATGTATTCTTTCAATCTCATGTAGCACAAATAAACTCAGTAGTCACTATCGGTAGCGTAGCCTAGTCGTTAATGCGTCGGTCTTTCGTTCGTTAGGTCCCGGGTTCGAATCCCACTAAAGCGTGCGCGGTTAGTCGATATTTATAGCGTTTTTTCCCGAAATAAAAAAATTCTACTAGATTAGGACTCAAATTAATCACATAATCGATGATTTCCGCAAAACCAAAATGATTATACAAAAAAAAAAAAAAAAAAAAAAATCAGAAATCGAGTATTTTTTTTTTTTTAATTTAGTTTAAATTTTTATACTTGGTCGCTTGAGAGTCACTTAGGACCTTTGCAGCAAGTGTGTCTTTCAGACTGCCGCCGAATTTGGAAGCCAAGTAAGGCTGAGTCTCGCAACTGCGTTACATCCCAAACATCGCCCTCGTTTGGATGCCTCACTTGCCACAAGTTTGACATTCGGCATGCCTCATTTGGAGCAAACTACCGCCTCACTACAATTTCTATTTCTATCTAAGGGAAGTTATGATTTTTTTTGTAGATTCTAGAATAATTAAATTTTAATTTGATGCATATCATTATTGATAAAACAGCGTTTTAAAAAATGTTAAAATTAAAATACGTGAACTTGTAGCAAAATATCTTTTATCAACCTTCCCTTAATTTTCATAAATTCATGATTCGACGGGTTCAGAATAACGGATGCAATAATTAATTTAATTAGCAAAAATAATGAATACAATATACAGAAGGGTGAGGTCAAATACTGATAGACAATCGCGTATTTTATCCAACATGATTTGAGAAAAAATTTATTTTCCCATAAACGATAATTTAATAAAAGATGAGATGAAAAAGTAGCTGTTTAAAATTTGGTTTTTACTGGATTTCTAATTTCGAATGCTGCAAAGGTCACTAATAATCAATAGTGACTGTTAAAGTTTATGATAACAATGATAAAAAAGTTATATATATGTATTTTTTTTTTTTAATTTCTTGAAGCATTGACTTAGTCTCTCGTCACATTCGCCTATTACGCGGTCATTGGTCTGCTCCCATGTGTATAGTAATACTCATTTCATTGTGTTCAACTGTAAAGTCGTAACTGCTCTATCACAGCTATAGCTTTCAATATAATGCTGATATCATTGCATAATAGTATTATTGATATTTTCATTGTATCAACTTTGCGTATTATACAACCGCTGTACGGTAAATAAATTCAATACGACTTTTATTTTTTATTAACATAAACTTTTTACCGTTTTACCTCTGTCATTTCGTTTATATATTTATAGAGAATACATACATCAATAATTTAAATATCTTGATAAAAACATAAATAACAAACATGAAAAATGAAAAAATAAAAAAAAAATGTATTTATAAAAAAACAAACAACTGACCTTCAAGATGTATTAATTCGACGACGACGTCAAGTCCCACGCATATCATCTTTTATTTTCTTCCAAAACTTGATCTGCTCTAGAAGATAGTTACCATTATTTGGTTGTTATATTTATCTCGTTGTTGTTTTTATAGATGCTCCGAGGGATTAAAAAAAAACATATCAGCAATCACTATGCATAAACAAGGTGTGATTAGAATACAGTATTGAGGATAAACTTTTTATATATTATCAATTTACATAAAAACCGATAAACAATTTTTTTCTTATTATTTTTAAATTCACAAAGAACATTTATTTATAGTGTCGTATTTACAATATTGTTAGAGTGCGTTGTGAATATAAGATTGAAACAAAAGATAACAGTTAGTAAAGAAAAAATAATTATTTTATGTGATTTGTGCACTAATTTTATAAAATACGTTAAAAACATTTAAAGCAGGGCATATGGCCCTGGACTATGGTGTTTCCAGTATGCACCATCCAAATCAATTAGGTATGTATTTTTTCTTGACATTAATTTATTGTTAAATATATCCTAGTATAGTTTCAAACCAGAAAGAAATTAATTTAATAAACCAAGTCTTTAATGATCACAAATTATTGACATAAAATTTCTCTTAACATGCATAAGTGAAATAAGTGAATATTCACTAATTCTGAGTGCCAATCGAACCATTTTTTGAAATTATTAGCTCGGTATCCACTTGGAATTAGTGAATATTCACTTGTTTCCACTAATTCATGTTTAGAGAGTAAGTAAGAATTAGGCATAAATCGAATAATTCAAATTTTTAAAACTAATGTAGGGGAAGGGGGGGGGGGGCAAAGTGGGCCCCATGGGGCAGAGTGGGCCCCTTAAAATTTTAAAAACTTCAAAAAATATGGGGGCACAGTGGGCCCCTCAAAATTTTCTATACGTCAATAAATTCGGACGGATAATAAGCTCATTGAAATTTCTTATATAATGAGGGATAAAATAGACCACCAAAACTGTTCATTAAATATAATTTATCAAGAAAGTTAAAGATAGGAGAGCCTGGGACACGACGATCTCTTTCTCAAAAAATTATAAAAAAATTTTTTTTTTATTTTCCGTCAAGTTATGACCTCTATAACGTTTTTATCATATTTAAGGCCAATATGTAATATTTGGGGTGAAATGAACCACTCGAAAAAAATTGAAAACGAAAAATAAAAAATTTTTTCGTCACAATTTTTTTTTTTTCGGTTGGCCCATTTTGCCCCACATATCAAATATTTGCCTGGAATATGATAAAAACGTTATAGAGGTCATAACTTGACGGAAAATAAAACAAATAAATTTTTTGGCTAATTTTTGTGGGGGGCCCACTCTGCCCCTAATTTTCGATTTTTCAATTTTAATCGACACAGCATAATGAAGTGAAAATAAGCATCAAGGGCCTAAAAATAAGTAAACGCGATGAAAAACTCAACGATATTTCAATTATTTTCCTTAAGGGGCCCACTCTGCCCCCCCCCTTCCCCTACCTGCTCTCTGAACATGAATAAGTGAAATAAAAATGAATAAGTGAATATTCACTAATTCTAAGTGCAAACCGAACCACTTATTTTAAAAAGTGGTTCGGTTTGCACTTAAAATTAGTGAATTTTCACCAATTTCACTTATTCATGTTTACAGAGTGAAGATCGGAACGTTTTTCGTGCAATGAAAAAAAATTGGAAGTAAAAAATCTACTGGATGACTCAATTTCTGAAATGGTTCACATATAGATGCTGGTATGTCAGTGGCAATTCTTAGGCCACCCCCGACCTCTGGAACTACCTCTTGAGCAGTTAAATTACATAAATTTTTTTCATTTTTATTGCGCGGAAAACGTTCTAATCTTCAGGTACATAAAATTATTCTCATATTATCCAATATTTAAGGTAGAGAAGTAGAATTTGTGGCCATTGCTCCATTTTTTGACATTTAATATTTTATTTCAATTAATAAAAAATCGGTCTGGCGTTTGACCCTGCGGGCCAGCCCCAAAACTTCCCGCGTATGTCGAGCTCCTTGAGCTCGAAAAATTGTAGTAGGTACATTTTCGAGCTCTTCGAGCTCGAAAATACTTTTGTATGCTTTTGTTTTCAAAAAATAACGTTTTTTACAATTTTTTCTACAACGATATCTCTCGAACGAATAAACCGATTGAGACGTTTGAGGTGGCAATCAACGCGTTTCATTGAGTTATATAACTGATCAAGTTTTCAAATTGATTCATCGAGTCGTTTTTGAGAAATTTTCAAAATACTAAAAAAATTTTTTTTTTTTAATTCTTTCGACAAGGGTTTCTCTTGAAAAAATTAACCGATTTTGATGTTTGAGATGGCATTCGACGCGGCTTATGAATCTCCAGAGCCCAGTCCATTTTGGAATTAATCCATCGAGCCCGTAAAAAGTTATCAAAAAAAAACATTTTTGAAAAAAGTTTATTTTTGGAATATCTCCGAACGAGCCCTACCGATCAAGCTCAATTTTTTTTTCAGCTTCAAGATATTAAAAAACTGCGTTGAATGACACCTTGACGATCAAAATCGGTTGATCCGTTCAAAAGTTATAGATATTTTCATACATACATACATACACTTGGACATCATCGTGAAATTAGTCAGAATAGCTTCCTAGGACCTCAAAACGTCGACATCTGTTGGAATTTCGATTTTCACAAATCGGACTGAAACCAATAACTTCCCGAATTTTTGAAAATTTGCAATTTTCTTAGCGGGAAGTTAAAAAGTATAAAATAAAAATTCCATTGTAATAGTGGGATAAAAGCTTCTTTGAACACAATTTAAAAAGTAATTATGTCCTTGTGTCTTTTACGAATTATTTTATTTTAATTTTTGAAGTGTCTAATACTTGCCAAATCGGTATCTCTATCCTATTTCATACTCTCTAAAACTGAATTAGTGAAATTCACTGCAAATTAGTCAATATGTATTGAAAACGAGCTATAAGTATTCCACTAGTTGAATTAGTGATACACCGAAAAGAATGATCTATATAAATTGAGAAAGAAATAGTAATATATAAGATAAGTGATCTAGTAAATACTATTATTCTAAAAAGTAATTCTTTCACTTATACTTAAAACGTAAATAATTATAGAATAGATATTATAATTTTTTGTCTATGAAAGAAAAATTGATTTTTAAACTTTAAAAATCATAACTTAAACATTAAAAATTTAATATTTCTATTCGAATAAAAAATTTCAAACATTTTTTGATGTTATAATTTTTTAAAATTATTTGATTCTTTTCGAATAAACCCATTTTTTTTTTTATATTTTAGGAGTAGACATACTAAATGATTTAAAAAAATACTTTTAACAAGAAAAACGTTCTTAATTAGCTAATTTACTTCATTGATTATCAATAAAAAAATTTTCGTCTTAAAAAATTATTAATTTTAATTCAATAAATTTATTTCTAACAAGGAATCAACTTTTTTTTTTAAATAAAGTATCTAATTAACTAAATAACTATTTAATACAATACTTGAGCCGTAAGATTATATAAACTCAAGCGATAGTATTTAAATTTTTGATTAATTATGGCGATAAATTTAGTGATCATTATGATTTTTAATACAAACATCAAATTCAAAATTTTATAATTACTATTTAATAAAATAAATGCCAATTGCATTTAATGGTTATTGTCATAGTTTAAAAATAATCAACCGCCTATAAGAATAAACTGATATCTCATATATACCATGTTTATAAAAGTTGTTGTATATTACACGTCAGTAGTATATTGTAAACTTGCGTAACTTTTTTAGATTATGACTTGGACAACAGTCATAAGTTTATTACTGTATAATATTTTTTACCACATGCCTTAAGGATAGATACAGTCGTCTGGATAATAATAACTCGATCGATAAGGATAACAATAGCTATGTCACTTCCCTCTCTTTACCTCAGTACTCCATTCTGTGTCATATTGCTCACGGTATAACTTTTGATTTATAAATCAGAATTTTGTGATTAACAAAAAGTTTTTTTTTTATTATTCAGTCACTTTATAATTATTTTAGACTGAACTTTGGAAACAAAAAAATTAATGAATTAAGTTTTTATTGATTTATATAACGAAGAGTAGATATACATTTTTTTTTATGCAAAAAATTTTTAATTGGTTTTTTTTTTTAACTCGATTTATCGTAATTGCGCAATGTTGCTATTAATAGAAGATTCAACATTGACGCATTGACAATAAAAAAAATTAAAAGTTATCAAAGTCACGATGACATTTCAAAAATACATACGTTGAATATCAAAGAACAAAGAAAAAAAATTGAATACATAAAGTGTATGCTGTTTAAAATGTTAAAAAAAAAAATAAATAAATAATCGTTTTTATGATTATAAATTCTATTTCTAGAGTAAGTCATAATCTTATCCAACATGTGTGTGTATGTCAACGCAAATATTGCACAATAGGATAAAGTTTATCATTAACTGAGTTTAATAATAAAACTTTTATAATCAATTATTGATATTTTAATATTTTATAAAATCAGTTTTAAATAGATATAAGGAATAAAAAATATTGAAGATCAATATCTTGCAAATGAATAACTTTTTATTTATTTATTTATTTATATAATAAAATGTATTTTAAAAAAATCAATTACTTATTTTTATATATTTTTACTAACAGTATCCTTGTTGCTTCATTAGACATCGATATATTTTATATATATATTTTTGTTGTCTAATTATTTTAACGTAATTGCAACTCGGAATAAGAAAATAATATGTTATTTTAAAATGAATTTGTCTCTGTAACTTTAAAACTAACAGAGATACGTTAATAATCTTGGATACTTTTTTTGTAGTAAATTAAATTTGCTATAATTTTTGTTTGAAATATTTTTTTATACAATCCATGATTTTGTTACAAATTTTATTCGAAAATAAATTCACTTTTTCTTAATTTTTTTTTTTTCGTGTTAACGTTTAGTTATTAAAATATTTTGATTTAAAAACAATAAATAGATGAATAATATACAATTTCGAATTTTTTTTTTAATACTAAAAAAAAAATTTTTAATTGAAACTGTATCAATAAACTTCAATAAGTTGCATCAAATAGATAGTCATAAAATTTATTAGATTTAAAAAAAATATGAACTCGACGGGGTAGTACCGGAGGTTGGGGGTGGCAAAATTTTCGGATGACATACCGGCATCTATATGCGAAACATTCCAGAAATTCAGTCATTCAATAGATTTTTTACTTTCCAATTTTTTTTTTCCATTGCGTGAAAAACGTCCCGCACTGAGTAAACAATTTATTTGACTGAACAAATCATTTATTTCATTCATATATATATTTGTTTATAATTAACAAATCTTGGTTGAAAAAAAATTTCAAATAAAGATTTGTTAACTATAAACAAATCACTATTTCATTCAAATGAACGATATCTTTGTCTCAAATAAATTGTCCTTTTAGTTCTTCGCGATCTTCAGGTACATGAGAAAATAATTTTTGTTGTGTTTTACTTTATTATCATATCAATACAGTTATAATACAAACTGAACTATTCAAAGTCATAACATTAATAATTTGAAATTTATAAATACGATCTAAAATTTTGACACTTGACCATGTTATTAAATCATCTAAAGTATTAATACACAAAATATAAACTTGAAAATGTCAACAATAATCATTCAAGAATTTAAGCACGTGTACAATTTATATTCAACATAATACTTATCAACACAGTATATCTTAAGATTATATAAAATATTATGACGATTAACGATTAATTAATCAATCATTTGTCTCATTAATTTTTGCATATATTAATAAAAAAATTACCATTAATAAATATTACATTTTATTTATTTTTCTTTTTTAACTTATTCTTATAAATAATTTCGTTTTATTTATTTATTTATATTTTTTTTTGCTTTTTCAAATTCGTTTTCCGTCAGCACCTTCGCTGATATACCCAAGCATGTTTCAAGAGCTACTGTACACAAATGTCAAATTATATATAGAAGCCAACCATCTAATATTAGCAGTCGGCCACCGGCCAGAAATACAAACTTAAGCCAAAAGATTTTGTCTCACCAGATTTATCCACCCCCATACTGCGCTTCTAAATTCTTTTTTTTTTATTTAATTATTTTTTAATACTCATTTTTATTAATCAATATTTACTTATAAATATATTCGTATATTTTTTTAAAACTTTTATTATTTAAATTTAAAACGTTGGTAATTTTATTTATACGCGTAAATAAATTAACGTTTTAATGTAATATAAATTCATTTGTCATCAAAGAAGTTTTGAACATTAAAGGGGTAAAAATTTAAATTGGATTAAAAAAATTTAAGTTAACTTACAAATGAATTTTAACACAAAAATTATAAATAATTTGTAGTAATTATTTATATTATTATTATTATTATTATTATTATTATTATTATTATTATTATTATTATTATTATTATTATTATTATTATTATTATTATTATTATAAAAAATAACATGTGTTGGGTTTATTATATTACTCGGAACGTGGTGTCTTTAAAATTAAACTACCACTGCATGACATGAAGATATAATTGTATGAGTATGTATTTTATATCTCGGTTAATGCATAGTTATATATACATATTTATTGTACAGTATAAATATGTAGTGTGTTAGCAGACGAAAATGAGAGAAAGAACGACGCCTGTTTCTAAACACGTGGAAGTTCTAAGACAGAAATAAGCAGGGTGGCTTCTAGCCGCCAGCCATCGTATTTTTAGTTGCCACGTTTCTAATTCTGTCACAAAGAGAGACAAAGCCGGACCGAAAGGGAGTACGACGCTTGCCGATAATGTTACGAAATACGATTTAACAGTTATCTATGTCGAATGATATTTGATCATTATTATTATTGTTAGAACTTGTCATAATCATTCTTAATTTTTGTGATTATTCATACTCTACAATTAACAATCAAATATAATTAACTTAACACATGAAGTTATTTTTATAAAATACAAAAGAAATTTTTTTGCAATTAATTTAAAAAAATTTATTTACTTGTTTTTTCAAGCCCATTAAAATTGTACTATTTTTATAAGTTAATAGTGACCTATATATAGTACAAAATATATGTGCACTTAAAAATACAAATATATTACTCAGAATTACTCATAAAATATTTTAACATCTATAAATAAAATTTTAGAGTTAAAAAAAAAATGTATTATTTATAGAATAAATTCATATATTTAGCCAAGGTTATATCAAAGGGACTCAAACTATTTTTAAATTGTTAGCGGTAAAAAAAAATTTTCTTGAAATATTCAAGGCAATATTGACCAGTGATTTCGTTGCGCAGTTAATAAAGAGTTGAGTTGAGTAAGAAAAACTAAATAAAAAACTTTTACTCTTGTTCTCTAACTACATTTTTTTCTTTTATACTCATATTACCTTGACCCTACCCAACACAATGGATATTTGCGTGACTTCATGCTTACCCCTTTTTCGTTTCCCCCAGATTTTTTCATTCAATTATTCATTAGTTATGATCCTGGTTTATAAATCACAAGCAAACTAAAGTTAAACTTTCCTTGTATAGTACATATTATAACGTACTTTGTATTATTACTCTGCTTACATCATTATTCTAGCAGAAAAAGTTTCAGTTTACAATAAAAAAAAAATATATACATATATTTATATACTACCATTCTGTAAAAACTTTTTTTTCCTGTACACTGTTTTAAATCTTTCAGTAAAAATTTGGAAAGAATTTTTTTCCAAGGGTAAGTTTTATTTCATGATTTTATTGTAATTCAATAAAAAAAATAAATTTTCAACTAAAAAGATACTTGACATATAGACTTGACTTGATACAGATTTTGATAAAAAATTTAATACCTTATAAATTTGTACAATTAAAAAGGCCGAAAAAATTTAGTAGATTATAAAAAATATCGATGAATATAAAAAAATTTGTATTTTTCATCTAAATAGTATATTTTACAAAACTTATGACATTTTTTTCAAATTTTACTTAAAAAATTTTTAAAAAATTTTAATAGTATATTGTGTAGCAAGAGATGAAATAAGACGATTTCAGACAAGGGTGAAGTTGGCTGCCCGAGCCGCAGGCGAGACACTGAATCTTCAAGTTTCGATGCTGGTATCATGAAATAATTATACACTGAAATAAAAATATTTTTCCTCCCGGAATCCTAAGTATTATCGATCCAGTATTCTTATAGTAAGTAAACGTATTCTTACTGTAAGAAACCTGGTATAATTCCCACAGCAATACCGAGTTTTCTTGTGGGACTAAAACTTTATACTATTTTACTATAGCAAATGCAGTGGGGTTTCCAGCGCTTACATAATTATTCTATAGCAATTTTTGTTTCCCGCACTTTTACCTCATTTTATCATGAGATAGAAATTAGAGCAAGTGACAACCAATATTAAAATAATGCGTGCAATATTCCTTTTTATAATTATAAAATTATTAATTAGTATTTATGCGTTTTTCATCTCAATTGTTGCCAGTACGTCTGTTATAATAAAAAATTCTCCTATTTGCATACATTCATGTATGTCAATAAAGTAGGGTTAAGTTTATTTTATTTTAATTGTGGTTTTATGCCTATAGCAATACCGAGTTTTGCTACAGTCAGAATACGTATTGCTCCGTGAAGTAAACTTTGGTATTCTTACCACAAGAATACCAGTATTGCTACCAGAACAAAACATTTACCGGGAGGAAAAAAACTTTTTTTTCAGTGTATAAATAAGTATTAGTAACATGCAGGAAACTATTTAAATGATTCAATTATTCGCTTTAATGTTAGTGACGCGAATATTCGAAAACGAGCGTAAATTTCCGTCCTCGGCTGCGCCTCCGACGTTAAAATTACGCCCGTTTCGAACCTTCCCGCCACAAACCTTAAGCTCATATCGAAGTATCGTCGCTGTCGGAAAACCGCCACTTCACGGCCTTATGACGTAAATATCTATTTTGGCGCGAAAATTTTTACTTGCCGCAAAAAAATTTTGCATTATAAATTGAAAATGAAAATTTTCTTGGGGCGAGAAATTTTCTCTATTCCTAAAAAAATTTTTGTCTTCGATTCATAATGCAAAATATTTCTCGCACCAAGAAATACTTTTTTTCCGTGTATTAACCAAGCATAAAAACCTATATTTCATTCATGACAGAATATTATAATAATAACAACAATAAAATAAATAGCGAAGGTATCTAACTGAAATTCCAGCATCAGATTATATAAGTAAAGCCAACAGTAGAGTATGTGTTAAAACTATCAATTACGCAGCATCCAGTTGCATTTAAGTATTTACACACATGAGCCACTGTTGAATATATAAATTGTTATTTCCTTGATATATTAGCCATCAGATTATTATAATACATATCTATTATTTATTTACCATGCTATGTAAATAGGAAAATAATTCATGTATGTATATATATAATTTTCTTAGTTTTTACGGCCAATTCAATGCTAAAAACATTTCTCAATCCGTCAGACAAAAATTAAATCTATTAATAAATATTAAATTCTAAAAAAATTTTAATGATTGCTTATACTACACATTAACTTATTAATTATTTTCCACTACATATTATTCTATAAATAAATACACATATATGATTCATTTATAACGTAACGTTAAAATAATTTCTAAAAACGTCATTATAATTAATTGAGATCCTTAGATATTTATCTTTTGACGTTAATTGAATATTTAAACAGTCCGCAAAATACATTAGTGCAGTATAATTATAATATATACGTAAGGTCATAGTATTACGATTAAATTGTTTATGATATTATCTGGTGATTCATTGTTTCAGTGAATAAAATGATACTTAATTTTCTGTGAATTAATATTTAAATGTTATATTCTGTAAATTTAACTATTCTATAATTTTATTAAGTACCTACAAGTCAAGTGATTCATTAATGTGTTTTATGTGATGTATAAAATTTAAAAAATTATATTTACATTAAATATTAACACTAAGCCAAGTATTAAATATTGATCGAATATATATTTAATTAGTCATATATTTTATTCGATCAACAAAATTTTAATAATTATAAATACCGTATATAAAACTTGTAAGATTAAAATTTAAAAAAGCATTTAAAAATTTTAATACGTATTGATAGTAATAAATACAAAATTTGGTCATTTTTTTATTTATAATTTAATTATATGACAAACCATGTATCCTGTTTATAGTTTATTTTTGTATAACGCGAGCAATGAATAGAGCTTTCATGACTGTAATCATCACGAAAATTTATTTAAATAGTTATAAATAAAATAAGAGCGTGAGGTATTAAAATTAATCTTAATCATACATAACTTATAAAATGAGGGTCTAAGTGCGTACATCCGGACTGTTTGTACACTCTATGTATATAATATATATGTATATGTAACGCATGGTATGTTGGACGCAATTATCTTAATTAGTGTAGGCCCTAATTATTTTTATTTTTAATATAAATTCACATATATGTACTGTATACATTGCACATATATTTGTATGACAAAGAATTAAATAAAACTCAGTTGTCGGTCATTGACCGTTCCTACTGTTACTGTCATATATATCAGTGCTAATATATAATTTAAAGCTTGATATGTCTACTCGAGAGGATAGAAAATTATCGATGTCTATATTTTTATATATAAGAGTGTGTTATAATAAAAGAAAACTTTTTTTTTTAAGGTCTGTTCAGGTCAAAAATAAAACTTGATTTTGACTTGGTTTACCAAATCGAAATTTGGAGCCGTTTTTCACAAGACAAACTCGACTTTTTTTTACGAAGATATTAAAATATCAAGTTTTGGCTTTGGCTTAGACTTAACTGACTTATAGTCACAATTTGAGACGAAAAAGTTTAAATCAAGTCGAAATTAATTTGGTTCAGACTTATTCGACTTAAATTGTAAGGCGAAAGAATCGAAACTAAAATGAAACGCGAAAAACACATTTTACACTAATAAAAATACTGCTCTCTTTTGACTTGGTTGAGCAAGTCTAAAGTAAGGTGAATGAATATCGTGTTCGAAGTCAAGACGAATAAGTTCAAACTAAGATCAAAAAATACCAATAAGTTGAAGTAAGTTGAAACTAAGATGAAAAAAATTCAAAAAGTCGAAAGAAATTAAATTTAAGTTGAAAAAGTCGAGATCTTATCGGAAAATCGTCGACAAATCGATAACTTCAAAAGAAAATAAGGTGAAGCAAGCCTGAATCACGTTCTACTTTTGACCGGGGTGATACTTGAGAAACTTACTTAGAGACCAAAAAATAAAATCTATAGTATAGTGTCGGATAGCTCACATGGTAGAGCACTCGAAGTGATACCGACATAGGCTGGGTTCGATTCCCAGTTCGGGTGATCTATATTTTTCTCAATTTATCTATGAATTGTCTTATTGAGAAGGTTTGCATGTTCAGGTTTCCACTATGTTAAATTGGAAGATTTTTCTTACCCTGCGGGCCAGCCCCAAAACTTCCCGCAGTTTTCGAGCTCCTTGAGCTCAAAAATATTGTTGCGAATACATTTTCGAGCTCGTCGAGCTCGAAAATACTGTTGTATGCCGTTGTTTTCGGAAAAATCCGTTTTTAACATTTATTTTTCCTACGATATCTTACGAACGAATTAACCTATTGAGATGGTTTAGATATCAATCGACGCATTTTGTTGAATTCTAGAGCTGATCAAATTTTGAAATTGATACGATGAGTCGCTTCGAAGATAATCGGGGAAAACCATTTTTCACCATTTCTTTCTCGATCGATTTCTCTCGAACGAACAAACCAATTGAGATAGTTGAGGCGACAATCGACGCGTTTTATTGAATTCCTGTGCTGATTAGATTTTGAAATTGATCGATCAAGCCATTTCTAAAAAAACTGAAAAAAAAATTTTTTTTTTTTGTTTTTCTTCCATATCAGAGTCTATTTAATCGATCGATTTGAAATTTTCAGAAACGTTGACGGCAAACAAACTCTTTTGATTGCCACCTCAAGATGGCCAAGATTATTTGTATTTTTTTTTTTTTACTTATCGTTTTCTATGTATCGATTATTTTTCGATAGTATCGATAGATGACATGGAATATACCTACACTGAAGTATATAGTTGGATTAGCGAGAGTTTGCGTTTCGGATATTTTCGGTTTTCACCCCCACCACCTAAATTTAATACCTAAGACATTGTGTCTTGATGGTGGGGGTAAAAACCCGAAGCGCAAACTCTCGCTAATCCAGCTATACAAACTAGCAGCTGGCATTTCTTAGGTAAAATGGCGAGCTATTTAAAAACTTATAATCTAATTTTTTTTTTAATAAACAGTCAATTCAAAAAGAATATTAAAATTCAAAATAATATAAAGCTTTTCAATGAAAAATTCTTGTATTTGTAATAAACTTCTAACTCACTTGAGTATCAGTCACATGAATGCTCAAGGCATGCACTTTTGTGTATTCCAACCTTTTTTTTTAATTTGACTAGGGAGATCTGATATGAAATTCAATTCTTTACAAAAATGGATCGATTCATGTTGTTCGTCAAGTTACAAAACAAAAGTAACATAGCTTTAAACTGTTTAAAATAGTTTATTAGTTGTAATATAAATAATAACAATAATAATATGTGTCATTCGAACTTGCCTCACTTGATGATTCGTTGATTGAGCTACTCAATCTCTTTAATGTATTAACAATCTTGTTATATTTATTTGAGTCACTAAGTAAAGAATAAAAACGCCCATAACCCTCGGCTACTATTCTCTCGAGGTATATACATATATACAGATAAATAGTCTTTTATGTTTTTTATTGTGTTTAGTCATGTTAATAAGTTAAAGTGCCAATAACAGAGTAAGAGATGGAGTACAGGGGCTCGACCGAGTATGCGGTTTTCTCTCAACTGTACTGTGTATAACGTGATTGCGCCCACACGTTGTAAATCGACAAGCGCGACCGCAATATATATTGCATTACTGCCGATTTATTGGAATATTATCGTCGACAACTGATTAATGGCTCTTCCGAGTGGTGTAAAGCAGCAAGATCCCGTTCTTTTGTGATATATTTTCTGATAAAATCCAAATGCCAATCTTTATCCCCTTTTTTCTTACCATTTATTTATCATTATCAACATGATTTATGTTATTTAATTTATTCAAAATATATTTTATTTATTTACGATTCTAAACTTTATTAATTTTACATATAGTTGAAATTAATTTTCTGAATTCAAAATTGCGATAACTTAAATATTATCTAATTTATGCTGACATTTGTTGTTATTTATTTATTTTTTTTTTCATTAATATTTTTAAAGTAATTTTCCATTTGTGGACGATTAAACTATTTAAAATGATGAAAATATGCTCGTGTCAGAACGTAATTACAGAGGTAAGGACACTTTTTTAAATTGCTAATACAGTAATTAACTGATTGTCATTATTTGTAATTAAAAGTAATTGTCAAGTTGAAATAGATATTTAACAAACTATTTAGAAACGTAAAATTTTTTAGTAATATAATTTCATTCTTAAAAAATATAACTGTTTTAAAAATGAAATACTATTATCTAATTGTTTCCATTATCATAATTTTATAAAATTAAAAAATGCACTGATAGAAGAATTTATTTGTACCAAATAAGATTTATTTACAGTTAATAAATGATTTATTTGAAAGCTTTAACCAAATAAATATTTATTAATAGTTAATAAATGGCTTATTTGAATAGAAAATGACACATGAAGCTAATTAAGTAGGGTTATGACAAATAATTTATAGTCCCATTTAAGTTTACTTTTTTAAAGAAAATAATACACACAGTAATTGATTTAAAAAATATTCAGCATTTTTTTTATTTATAAAAAAATATTTAGTTGATTATATTTTGAATTTGTTACATTAGACAGTATACTGCAAGGTAATGTAAACAGTAAGTGGCGCTGTAGTCAAAAATCACAGAGATATTCACTCAAATAAGCCATTTATTAACTATTAATAAATCTATATTTGAGTCAAATAAATGCATTTATTAATATTAAATAAATACTTCTATCAGTGTGCAAAGTCCATTGAAAAAATTTTTTAATATTTTTATCTTCCCGCTATGAAAATTGAATATTTTCAAAAAAAGGAAGTTATTTGTTTCGGTCCGATTTTTGAAAATCGAGTTTTCATCGGATCTCGATGTTTTGAGGTCTTAGGAAGCTATTCCATTTCCGGATGGACATCCGCGTGTAGGGAAGACCGGGGCGCTACGACCCCTCGGGGCATGGTGACCCCCTCAAAAATTATATAAAAAATTTTTTTTTTCCATTTGCAGTCAAATCATGATACGCCTGATGTTTTAAAGATATTTTAAGCTGATCTGCGATATCTGGGGCAAAATGGACCACCAAAAAATAATTTGCTTCAGAATTTTTTTTTTTTCTGAACTATATATAAATGAATTTGAAAAATTTATTGATTAAAGATCTTTTAGGTCAACGAATTATATTGTGGTTAAAATAAAATAATAAAAATTTAAATAAAACTGGTTATATTAGCTAAATAAATTTTTTTTTCTAATAAATTTGAAGACCATGGGATTGTAAAGGTATGGAAATAGTATATTTACGGTTAAAATCTTTCCTTTCAATAAAAAAAAAAAAAAGTTTAAGCTTTTTCTGGAGAGGAGCCGTCGTGCCCCAGAAAACAATTTTCTTTTCGAGTTTTGGTAAAACCTTAATGGATTTGCTTAAAAAAGGACTAAATTTGGTTGACCTATAGATCAAAAGCCATAACAAATAATCAATGGCTTAAGGAGGTCGTCATTCCCCCCCCCCCCTTCCCTCTATGTATGTGTGTAAACTGTTTTTGTTCGAAGATATCGTTGGAACAAATTAACCGATTTGAACGTTCAGAGTGGAAATCAAAAGGGCTCGCCAAGACTTATAAAAGAGTAGAATTGAAGTCGATCGGTCGAATAGTTCACAAGCTATACGAAAAATGAAAATTAAACAATTTTTTTTTTTTAAGTTTTTGTTGCATAATTCGTAAATCCCTCAGCTGATTCGTTTCTCATTTTGATCAAATCTAAATCTCAACAAGCTTTTTCGATTGCCGCAAAGCATATACAAATTTGTTGATTTGTTTCGAAGATATTGTCGGACACAATATACTTTTTTTCAGCGAAATGTGTATATTTTCAGTCCAGCTGTTTTCTGAGCTCGAAGAGCTCACAAGCTTACCAATAATAAAGTTTTTGAGCTTTTCAAGCTCGAAAACAGTGGGAAGTTTTGAGTTTGGTCAACAGGGTCAACTGTTTTCCAGATTTTTTTATTCGATCTATTTTAATATTAAATAAATATATGTGTATACATTAAAAAAACGTATATGTGAGAGGTCACATTTTTTTTTTAACATGGCAGCGTTGGATTTATTAATATCGTCATTTGAAACCCGTCAGATGATTTATTATTTACGTAACTTCATTACTCTACAAGCTTGTACCGATAATCCGATGCTCTAATAATATCAACCAATCTATCCATCCCATGAATATTTTCTGAATAATTTAATCCATATCACAGCGATCGTTCCTATCATTGTTTTATACCGACATATTATATCTTACAGTATTACTCGATCGTTCCATTTTATTCTTTTAATAGTTTCCGCCATCACATATTCATTACTCTTTTTTGTTTGAATAATATATCTATATGTATGCATGTATAAAATATTATGTAGATATGCTATTTAACACTTATAAGATATTATCAAAAATATATCTTATCACTGAGTTCGTTGACCTCAACATAACTAACACTACATAAATTAATTTTTATTTTCTTAAATATTTTATGAAGTGATACTAAATAAATATGATAGTAAAAATTTATAATTAACTTTTTTTTTCATTATTGTTTTATTGATCTATTGTCAAAGTTTGAAGTATGGTTTTCTAAATCAAATAATATATATATTACATATTAAAGTATTAATGTAATAGTTTATAATAAAAATTATCTCTTGAGATTTTGGATATCTAATTTTTATTTGAAAAATACGGTGTTCAAGAGAAAAAAATTCAGATTCAATTACATCATATTACTGAGCATAAATTATTTGATAGATTTAAAAAAAAAATCTAAAATACGGTTGACTCTGTTGGCCAACCCCAAAACTTCCCGTAATTTTCAAACTCGGAAATCGATCGACTCCATACTCTAATCAGTTCTAAGTCTTCGGGAATAGTCAGAATAGCTTCCTAGAACCTCAAAACCTCAATATCTGATGAAAACTCGATTTTTGAAAATCGGACCGGAACCAATAACTTCCCTTTTTTTTTTTTAAATTTAAATTTTCATAAAGATGTTTACAAATTTTTCACTACGCAGTCGATTTTCACATTCAAGACAGTACGTAATTGAATAAAATGAACGTGAACTAGGTCTGTTCTGAACTCAGTTTCCGAAAATCGGACCGAAGCCAATAACTTGCCTTTATTTTGAAAATTTTCAATTTTCTTAGCGGGAACTTACATGACAAAAGATATATCCAGGAATTTATGCCGGCAAAATAGCATACATACAGCAATACTAAAGATATAAGCCGGATATATGTATACTATTTTGTCGGGATATATTTTTTAGTGTGGGAAGTTGAGAAACTAATGAATTTATAAAACTTACAAGACAAAAAACCTAATACTCGATCTAGTATACTAGTCCCTAATCTGGAATTAGTTTTTTCACCTCATTAGGGTAAAAAATAATATTTTTTTAAAACTCCAATTCATTTAAAATGATATATTAGCAAGCTTAACACATTATTTGTTTACTTAAAAAAACCTAGTGACCTCAATATCTGGAAACAAGTACGTCGAATTTAAAAATAACATTAATTGAATGTAGATAAGAGACTACACTATATATTATTGATATATTAATATATATTTACGACAGAAAATATTACATGAATAACTTAAATAAAATTATTGATTTTCTTTTAACGATTATTCAAATTAAATGGGTTTAATTTTTTTTGCCAATTATGCACAAAATTGTTGCTGTATAAAATTATATATATATGTATATAAATATATAACACAAGTTGTCGGCAAAGAGTCTCGTTCGTATTCGGTCGATTCTTAAGTTGCCCTTGAATTTGCGGTATGTTTGCTATCGCTCGATTGTAACCGACAAGCAAGCCAAGCACGTGCAACTTGAGTTGGAGGTCGAATCAAAAGACCACGAGTAGAGAGAAACGAGAATAAGGAACAAGGGCGCATGATATAGGGATAAAGAATTCAATATAAAATGAGTGTCTGCGAATGAATGAGAAAATAAAAATTTTAATTTTAGTAAACCGATAATACTGCTGATATAATTTATATGTAAATTCAAATTTATATATAATAATATAAATTTTATGAATTTAAATTTAATTTTGTTTTTCAAGTCAATATATTTTTAATTTTCTACTTTATCGACTGCACGGAGAAAAAAGTAAGTAATTCTTATTAAATTTGAAAAAAAAAATTACTATCCGAGAAGTAATTTTGAAACGTTAAAAAAAAAATCAAAACTTGTACAAAACTCAAAGTAAAAATTACAACATATTATTTAGAATAATAATTTCTACTGATTATAAAAATTACTACATTCAAAATAAAATTTACTAGCGACAAATAAAATTTAAAATGTACCAATAATTTTTACTGTTGTACTTAGTAAATATTAGTTAAAACGCTTTGTGAAAGATGTATTCTGGCGAGTAATTTTTACAATCTCAAATAGTAATTTTATCTCTCGGAGTAGCAATTTGTCTTACCGACATTCTAAAATGTACAGTACCTATGTAGAAATACATTGGAGATGTAATATTTATCAACTACGAAACAAAAATTGCGACTAATGTACTAACTTTTAATAATTCTGAAAACAATATCTACTTTTTGTAACATTAAACTATTTTTATATGAATAAGTAAATATATATTTTTCAAGCGAAAATTGAACGCAGCTGTATATAATTATTATGATAAGTGAAAATAACAATCTAAATAGTAATAATTGAAATAAAAAACTAATTTTCTACCAGTTATCGTAACTGTTTATTTGAAATAGCAAATTTTTCATTGTGATTTTAATTAATATTTAATTTTGACCTACATTTTTCTCCGGGTATCGAAATTCACATGAAAATCAAATTATTTCAATAGTTATAGGATTTTTATAAATTTCACAATAATATTTGAATAGTGTTCATCGAAAATGTCATGTTTCTAAGTGATTCTGGTATACTTTGTTGTCTTACATACAAATATAGACATACACATCAATAGCTAATACTGTAATTGAACATCGGATTAATTTTTTTTTACACATTATAATAAATTGACCTTTCAATCGCAAATAAAATAATAGTATTTGTGCTCCCGAAATTTTTTTTTCTCCGTCAGCAATGATGGTGTAACAACATCATAAATACAAAAATTGAAACAAAAAAATTATTCTAACCTTAATTCATTTTTATTGGCTATAATAATTGATCAAATTAAAAAGAAACGATTACTCAAATCATTATAATTTAACATTTTAATTTATTATAATTTTCAATTTTACTCTCTAAACTTGAAATAGTGAATTATCACTAATTCACAGTGCATATTCACTATTTGCCACAGCTAAAAGTCGACCACTTGGAATTAGTGTATATACACTTATTTACCCAATGAAATGATGCACTTATGAAAATTCGGAAATTCACTGTAGTTATTAGTAGTAAATAGTTCTAATGATAATTATTTATTAAAAAGTAAAGTTTTGAATCTACTGTGTAAAAAGTAAAATTTTCACTATTTATACATGAAGTTCACTTTTTTCCAGTGAATTAGTTGATCACAGGGAAAAACAGTGAAAATTTCACTATTTCAAATTTAGAGAGTAAGGAGATTTGACCGAATCTAATGTAAAAAGGATTTTCCAACTTTAAGATTTGAAACTTAGTATACATGTAAAGAAGTACTTTATCTATGTATTCTCAAAATTTGAATATGACCCACCGTCTAGTTTTTTAGAAAAAAAGATTTAAAAATGACGTTTTTAAAGTTCTTATACTCAGGCTCTTATGGCGGACTAGCTCTCGTCATGACTTGTTCGATTATTCTCATTATTAACCTCCCAAGTTTAAGAAATAAAAAACCACATGGCATAAACTTTAATATTTTTGGAATATGATAAGATTTTAACAATATAGTGTTATCGTTGTAATTATTTAAATAATTCAAGTTAAGCTTTATTATTTAATCTCGTTCATCGACAGAGATACATATTATTGAGGGTTTGGCAACGTCGCGGAAGCAGCTGAGAGAAAAAACAAAGATAGAAATACATCAATAAGAGAGACGAGATTAGAAATAAATTTTTCCCGCTTTAACACGCAAAAAAGAGCAGTTGAAAAATTACAGTTTCTACTGTAAATCAGGCTTTCCGGGTAAAAATCTGTAAACATTAAAGTTCAAACTGTAATTTTAGAAATTTGTTGTAGCAATAACATTAATACAATTTTAAGCAGCAAATTTTACAGTTTAAATCGACAATATCGAGTTTGAAACTGTAATATTTGTTATTTCTGTAAAATTTACTGATAAAAAATGTAATTTCTACAGTTTCAGACTCGGAGCGCTATAGTACTAATTAATACTATACGAAACTGTAATTTTTCAACTGCTCTTTTTTCCGTGAATTTGAATATCGATGTGTAAGAAGTTAGAATGCTCTGTTGCCAAATCTTTTTATTAAATCATATGAGTCAAAAATAACCAAGTCATTTCATTACTTTCTTTAATTTAATAACTAATAATTATTTATTTATGAATTCATTATGTTATTATAAACTAAAATAATGAATTTTCATAACTATTAAGAGAATTTAGCAAACAAAAAAATTCAAACACTACTTTGACTCACTAGTGTCGGTCGAACCTCTTTAAGTATTTTCTCACTAATTATATAATAAATGTAGTAAAATATGGGGGAAACCCTCAAGAATTTTCATAATATTGAATAATTGTATCGAGAATTTGGACCGTACAAATTCAAGATGTTAAATTTTTAAAATGTTGCAACGTTTCTTGTTTTCTTTTCTAGATTGCCTGAAGAAGCTTAAAATAAATCAACGAAACGTTGCAACGTTTAAACAATTGAACATCTTTAATTTTTACGGTCCAAGTTCCCGATACAATTATTCAATATAATTAAAATGGACGAGAACAATAATCACAATTTTTATAATAATATCAGAATTATTAATTAGAACATTTATTTTTACTATTATATGATATTTTTATATCAATAATTTAAATCAATAAACTCTAGACAACTCAAATAGTCAAGTTTTGAGAAAATTGGTGAATAATTTTGAAAAAAGTGTAGAACGCACCCATAACGCTTCACGTTTGAGGTGTACAATAAGATGAAGCTAAAGAAGAAGAAGAAGAAGAAGAACAAGTAGATGAACAAGGAATCGAGAATAAAGGTATATAGAAAAAAAGCCGCAAGAAGGAGAGTGTCTCGAAATTACTGGCGATGGCTACGCCTCTCAGAAGAAAGTCAAGCCATTTTGTACGACAGCTTCAAATGCCTTCTTCCAAACCAAACCTATTATTTTCCTTAGCTGCGTGTACAAATTTGGTTGAAAATTATTCTTTATATATATATACTGTAATACTTATTCAATATCCTTGAGTATTATGTTTATTTGAAGCTTCATATTTATTTATTTATATATTAAAAATCAATCGTCGTTAAATTATAAATATATATTTAAATGAATTAATTTTTGTAACCACTGAAATTTCAAATTAAAATTTATTTGAGTTTATTTTTGATAAACAAAAACATTAATGTTTTATAAATAGACATTTCATAAAGATAATTCAAAATATAATAATAAAATTTTATATTGAATAAATAAAAATGTTTTAATTCGTCTGTATATTCTTGAGCTCGGAATTAATGTAGATAAGAAGAAAATATGACCTTATGAATGCATACATATGTGTGTGTGTATGTGTGGACAATTATTAAATAATATTATTTTAACCAAATAATACTTTAATTGAAAAATTAAAAGCTATTGTTTCTACTAATGACTTAGGCATTATTTTTTTCTATTCTAGTCTAGCATTTTTTTTTATTATTCAGATAATTTGATATTGATAGTTATTTGTTATTATCAAAAGCAGTTAAATTAGCGTTAAAGGATAATAACAAAAAAATAATTTATATATACATACATATTGAATATTTTTAATAATTACATAAATTCCAAATTTATAATAACATTGTAAATATACATAATTTAAATAAAATAAAAATATAACTCGATCTCGAATTTATCGTCAATATAAACCAGCGGCTATAGATATCAGAGCCAAAATAAAAATACATAATTTTTCGTCTTATCAACGTAAATAAATATATCACAATGTTTATTATTATTTGATATATTATATTATTTTCATTTAAAAACATCTTATTTAAATTTAATAAATTCAACTCTAATACTCAAATTCTATATCAAAGTCAACAATTTATTAATGACACTTTACGATAAAGCTATCGCACCAGAAAAGTTGTAACGCGTTCCCGCGGGTCGACATTGAACGTTATATGTAATATAGAACAGATATAAAAATATTTTTATTCTTGTCTGTCTTCTCCACTTCTTGTTCCTTCTTCTTCATCTTCTTCTTCTTCGGCACGAAGAAGTACAGAAAAAAGACTTGAAAGGTCTGCGTGCCCCGAGGAATGCCGTAATATCAATCATCGACGAAACCCACGGGTTCCACGAAAATCTTGGTCCTCTACATTGCAATTCATCTCTATCTCTTTCTCTCTTACTTTATCTTTCAATACACCCTTTACTAAATTTTTTTTTTATTTAGTTATCTTTTAACCGTTGTAGCTTTTATTAATTTCATTTTTATTTTACATTTCCTAGTTATGACTTGCGGTATGACTTTAAACTTTTTCACATGTTAACATAACCAATAATTGATCGACTAATTTTGCATCAACATTTAATATCACACTTAATTATCAATCAAATTTTATAAATATTTTATTTTAAAAATGTTTTGTAGATACGTACGAGTATAAAATTTGTTTAATTAAATAGATACTAAATCCACATTATGTGAATAAATAATTAGACAGTACTTTTGTTCACGCTAACCACAAAAAATACTAGATTATATTATGAAATGTTATGGTGTCATAGTAAAGCCGGACCATGTTGGCCACCTGCAGAAATTAATATAAATATATGGGAAAATTACTATGGCCATAGTACACAGAAAAAAAAGATTTCTTGGCGCAAAAAACTTTTTACTCGTCTCAAGAAAATTTTTATTTGCCCTAAAAAATTTTTGCATTTTGAATTGAAAACGAAATACTTAAGCCCGCAAAGTTTTTCTAGTCGTAAAAAAATTTGTTTTCATTTCACAATGCAAAATTTTTCTTGTGCCAAAAAATATTTTTTTTCTGTGTAAAGTGGACAACGATTATGCTCCAAATTACTGAAACCACTGTAAATTTTACTCTATGGTCATAGTAATTTTTGCATGTGTTTATTTCAATTTCCGTCAGGTGGCCACTATGGCCTGGCTTTACTTTTACACCCTACCGTTTTAAAGTATAATTTTATTCTAGTATTTAAAAGTACACTGTAAAAAGTCGGGAGTGGATTCGGAGTGATTATGGATTTTATTTAAATCTAAATTCACTCCGTCAATGGGGTTTCGGAGCTTCATAAAAAAATCACTTCGCTTACGGAGTAAATAGGAAGTTTGTCTTTTCAGCGGAGTGATTTTGGAGTGGTCTGGATTTTACTTAAGTCCACATTCACTCCGATTCGGAGTTTTAATATTAAAATAAATTTCCTTTCGGAGTAAATTTCGTTCTAAGGAGATTAAATAAATAAACAGTCATCCGCTCTGCATTCACTCCACCAATTTTTTACAGTGTACCAAAAATAATTCTAAAAAAAAGAAAATGATTTTTCATGTCAATTAGCAATTTATATTGAGTGGCTTAATCTCACTCGAATGAAAAGTGAGCGAATAATGGGTCTTACCTTAAAAATTTTTTATCAATAAAAATAATAAAAAATATATTTTTTTGAACAAATTTATCTAAAAAATTTTGGATAAGTTTTATTAATCATCAGTTATACTATTTTTACAATGATCTGTATGATTGTTTTTAAAATAATTAAAATTTTTAACTTCCCGCTAAGAAAATCGACGATTTTCGAAAATTTCGGGAAGTTATTGTTTTCACCCCGATTTTCGAAAATCGAGTTTTCATCAGATGTCGACGTTTTGAGGTCCTAGGAAGCTATTCTGACTATTTTCGGAATGATGTCCGAGTGTGTGTATGTGTATGTGTGTGTGTGTGTGTGTGTGTGTGTGTGTGTGTGTGTGTGTGTGTGTGTGTGTATGTATGTAAACTCTTTGTAACTTTTGAACTAATGAACCGATTTGGATGTTTAAGGCAGCGATTGAAAGAGCATGTTGGCCATCAACTTTCCTGAAAATTTCAGATCATTTGATCAAATAGACTCGAAAATATCTGCGAATTACGAAAAAAAAAAATTTTTTTTTTAGTTTTTTATTGATTTCTCAGAAACGACTCATACGATCGATTTCAAATTTTAATCAGCTCTAGAATTCAATAAAACGCGCCGATTGCCACTTCAAACGTCAAAATCGATCGATTAGTTCGAAAGATATCGGCGTTGAAAAATAAAAAAAATAACATTTTATGTTATTTTTCCCGGATGAATCATAATATAACCTACTAAAATATGTCTGAAGTCATACCAACTTATCTTTTATATGGTTACTTTCGATACATAATGTCATCGAACTTGGTTTTTAGTTTAAATCATAGTACCAACAATGAAATCGATAAAACGTAGTTTTCAATATTTTTCTCGGATATTTCATATTTGATTGTTTCTCACATGAGTCAAAACTCATTTAAATTTTGATTTGAATCCCTGGCATTGATTTCTGCCTGAATACACTTATTTTATTGAACATAATCAGGGATTAAATTTTAAAAACCGCTTCATTAACAATTCTTGATTCTTATATAAATTTTCAAACTTCAGCATAACAGGCAACTTGTTAGAGCTTGAGAAGATCGTAAAAAAACAATCGCATGTGATAGCATTTTCGAGCTCGAAAATATATCTACACTAATGTTTTTGAGCTCTTTGAGGTCGAAAACAGCGGAAAGCTTTGGGCTGGCCCGCAGGGCCAACCGACGCCCAGATTTTTTTTCTTTTTTTTTAAATAAATGATAAAGTATAATTTTACTTCATAAGAGATCGAAGAAACTTTTAAGATAATATGAGGTTGGAGAAGTATATTTCGGGAGTGAAGTGGAAGAATCATACCAAAAAAATAAAAAATTGTTAAAAATTGAAGTATAAAAGGTATCATCGAAGAAGAGGACTGAAGCACTGAAGCAGCCGGATCCTCCTCTCATCTCGTAGCCTTGGACTTGACTCGAAAGAATGCGCCGTACACTGACCTCCACTCTACTCACTCACCTACTCGGTTACTCGCTTGCTCCCTCAATTTCCTTCCATCGTGTGGGCGCCGCCGTCGCTGTCGCGTTCCTCAGCAATTCTGCGGTACGCGGCCTCCTTTATTTCATCTTCCCATCCTTTTTTTCATTTTTCTTTTGTCTCGTCAAGACTTATTCTTTCTCTTTATCCAGCTATCCTGTTAAGACAATATTTCTGATATAATAAACTTAAATAATCATTTCAATTGTTTTTTTATTTAAATATTTCATTATTTATTCATATTCAGTAATTTCACTTTTTTTTTATCTAAATAATGTAACACTAATTAAGGTCAATTTATTTTTAATTATAAATAAATAGACTCATCCTCATTTATTTTTATCAGTAATCATAATCATTTTACATTTTTATTATTTATTTAGTTTTTTATCTCATGCTTTTCTGCCTGTAGTTATTAAAAATCATTAGTATTTTATCACATTTATTTTTCATTAATAGTATTTATGAATGTATTTTGTATATTGATAATTATTTGTCTGTTGAATGATAACAATGATAAAGAAGGGATTTATAAAATGGATAAGTATATATTTCGAAATCTGGTGATCTCATCCATCATTTCAATAACTTATGTCAAATGATAATCTTTTATAAGTATACAGAATATTCATATTTTTCGTCATACTCATATATAAACTGTCATTTTGTAGTAAAATTTCTTTTTTTTTATTATTTGTCAATATTCACTGTTTTTTGTAACTTCCCGCTATGAAAATCAACGATTTTCAAAAAATTCGGGAAGTTATTGTTTTTACCCCGATTTGCAAAAATCGAAATTTCATCAGATGTCGACGTTTTGAGGTCCTAGGAAGCTATTCTGACTATTTTCAGAATGATGCCCGAGTGTCTGTGTGTGTGTGTGTGTGTGTGTGTGTGTGTGTGTGTGTGTGTGTGTGTGTGTGTGTGTGTATGTAAACTCTTTGTATCTTTTTAACTAATAAACAAATTTGGATGGTTAAGGCGGCAATCAAAAGAGCTTTTTGGCCATCAACTTCTTTGAAAATTTCAGATCATTTGATCAAGCAGACTCAAAGATATTGGCCAATTACCAAAAAAAAAAAAAAATTTGTTTTTTTCAGTTTTTTATTGATTTCTCCGAAACGACTTATACGATTGACTTCAAAATTTAATCAGCTCTAGAACTCAATAAAACGTGTCGATTGCCACCTCAAACATCAAAATCGGATTATTCGTTCGAGAGTTATCGCGGGAGAAAGAAGTGGTAAAAAACAGTTTTTTGCGAATATCTTTGAAATAACTCAACCAAACAATTCCAAAATCTGATCAGCTTCAGAATCTATTAAAACGCGCCGATTGCCACCTCAAATATCTCAATCGGTTGATGCGTTCGATAGTTATCGTGGGAGAAAAAAATGCTAAAAACGGTTTTTTTCGAAATTAAAGGTATACAAAAGTATTTTCGAGCTTGAAGAGCTCGAAAATGTATTTACAACGGTGTTTTCGAGTTCAAGGAGCTCGAAAACAGCAGGAAGTTTTGGGGCTGGCCCGCAGGGTCAACCGACAGACTGATGTTTTTTACTTGGTTCAGCAAGTCCGCCGCACGCAACATTTTTATTGGTCTTTAGTATAGCTGCACCACCACCACAACACAGCTACACGATAATTTTTATTTTGTTTTTACAGCTGCAACATAGCTGCATACTTTATAGAAATTAATAAATTAAATAATCATTAATTAAAAAAATTAAACAGTTATGATTACTACATTTGAATTTTATGGGTGTATTCTCAAACAGTGTTCCCCACTTTTTAAAAATAACCAATGACTTTTAATAACTGTCATAACTGTTTTAAAATTATGTTAATTAATTGAAAAATAATTACCAAAAGGACAACGTAGTTGCAATTTTACCGGATTGTAGGTTTGAAGAAAATTTACTTACAGTTATCAATTAAGAGTCCAACGAAATTTGATTTATAAACTTTAGCTTACAAAGTTAGGAAATTCGAATTATAATATTGATATGAAAATCAAACTGAAATTTTTTACTAAATTTCGGTTAACTCTTAGTAGGTAATAATTGTAAGTAATTTTTTTTTTCAAATTTATGTCTCAGAGAATTGCAACTCGTTGTCTTTTTCTTACTTACTGCTTTAATTGTTTTCCAATTATTAATAAAATTTTAGTATACCATTATGAAAATTGAGTCATCGAATATTTTTTAATAGTAAAAGATATTAACTGAGAATTTCCTAAATGTCAACAATTATTACAACTAAATTTTTCAAGAATAAAAAAAAAAGAAAATTATGCGGCGTTGCAGTGCTGCGACGATGATAAATTTCTTATAATCATCACAGGCGTTTTACGGCGGTGTTGCAGACATAAAGAGTCCGTGCGGTGCTGTTGCAGCAGTATTGCAACTATTTCGCGTTTTTACTCGGAGAAATATAAAATTGCAATTTTTTGACTTTAGGACTTTAGAGTAAATTAAATTCAACTTTATGATGATTAATATATACGTATATTGTGCATGTATATTTACTTATAGAATGCGAGAATTAAAAAAAAATCCGCATAATAACTAATTTTTTTTCCTTAAATAGATTAAATAATTTTAAATTGAAGATATTTGTAAATCTTGTATTCAAAAATAAAAAAAATCTCAACTAAAAAACGCAGACTGTATGGCTACGTCTTAACTATAAATAAAATTTAGTTATATATTCTCCATTTTAAAAAATATATGTATACAATTAATATCTCACTATAAACACAGCTACTACTTTACAGTATTGCATGTAAAGATAATTTTTCCTCTTGGATGTTGTTATCATGATATATTTTTCTTTATTCATACTTATTATTGGTCGTTAACTCGATGATAAGTAATTATATTATGTTTTATATAAAATACATAAAAGTTATTTTTTAAATAAACTTGAGTTTAAAAATACTCGTGTTGTAGTTGTTTGCAATATTTAATATTTCAATTATTATTATTAGATCTGATCGACTTAATTTTTTCAAATTTTTTTTTTTTGTATCGCACGTGATATATGACATTGTTTTGATATAAAAATAAGTGTTTGATATAAAAATGTAATCGATGGTTGACATAATAGTAATGATTAAAAGAAAATACATTGTCATATCAAGGACATATGATGAATATTCTGATACATGCTTTTTTTAAATCGTATACTACTACAAACAACCTTCGGTCTTAAAATAGATCCCGGATGACTTTAAACCAATGGGAGAGTATGATATAAAGATGTAGAGGTGGACACACAAGTTTGCTCGTTTATCTCATTGTAAATACGACAGAATAGAGATGAGCATTTGTATGTGTATATATATATATATATTTATATATGTACGTTTATATGTATTTTAGATTTGAATTATTAATCTGACCGGTTTTCTACTATTAAATAACTGATAAAATGTATAATTATTAGTCATTTATTTAAAAAATTTAATTGTTTTGTTATTTTCTAACAATCATTTTATATTCAAAATAAGTCAATAAATTTTTTCGACACTTATAAATTCAGATAAAGTAAAAAAAACTTATAATTTACTTTTGACATTTTAATCATCATATAAAAATTTAAAAAATGTTCCTGATTTTTGATTTAATTTGTGTACTTAATTTAGGAGATAGGATTTAGCTAACCCTCGATTTAGATGTCAAAATGTTCGTTGATTATTTAATATAAATATATATTTTAGTAGATTTTTTAATCAATTTAATTATATCAATTTATATATATATATTGTTTTATTGGTTATAAAAGAATGGAATTTATGTTGTTATTAAATCAATTATTATTTCGCACGATATCTATGACGTAAATGCTTGTATGCGAGAGAAAAAAAATAATATAAGACTAATGACCTGAAAAAAAATTTTATTGTTTATTTGATAAGTGATTATTATTTTATTTATGTCTTTGTTAAAATTTTTTTTTTTTAGAATTAACAATCGAAATCACGATAAATTTATTTTAAATTTAAAAAATAATGACATTGTTATTTACTTGAACAAAAAAACTTTTCTTATGAATTAAAATTTTACAGAATATAAATTTTTTATTAAGATTTCAATAAGATGACGCCAGCAAAATAAATAAAATTTATAGGTATACATATGTATATATAGATTTTATTTAACAAGTCATCAACGTCGAAATTAATTCGTGATGAGTCAAACTTTATTTTTTATCACAACAACTACGTCACATGTAAAATCCCCAAGTTCATGACTTTTATATTGTGCATGATTATAATGCCAAAAAAATAAATATATTCGAAAAATAATCAAAAAGTAATTTGTTTTACAATTTGTTCCAGAAGACGTGAGCTATAGAAACGTCGAAATCACGTCTGCCTTTACGCACCTGCCCCAAAAGGGTGAGTAAATTTGAAATTTTATAAATTTATTACAATTGAATATATACACAGAAAAAAAATGAACTTGGTTCAAGTAAAATATTTTCTTCAAAATATTATTCTTGTTTCAAAACATCTGAACTATTTAATTCACAAAAAATTTAATCTTGAATAACTAAATTATTACTCTTCAATGAAAAATAAAAATTTTTTTTTCAAAAATTTTACTCTTGAATAGTGATGTGAGGCTGACCGTCAGGTCATTTTTTGACCGTCATGTCATAGTCACAAGACCGTCAGCGGACCGTTCATAAAATGACGGACCGTCACAATTGTGGCGACATCTTACAAACGCCTTTCTAACTTTTAGACAAATTCAAATTTTGAAACCGCCATTTTCTTAAAAATACCAAGAGATAAGAATACGAAGGGAAACTAAATTTCTCAATCATTTGCAAAAAAGATTGCGTCTTATTATCTAGCTGGTTGTTACTGACCAAATTCGTGACCAAGCCCAAATTCGTGACCAAAAATTTGATGACAGTCACAAATCATCTAGCTAGATGCGACAGACCAAATTTATGACAAAAAAATTTTTGACGGTCCGAAATGATGGACTCTGACCGGAAAATTTGTGACGGTCATTTCGCAATAGAACAGGCTCGTCATTTAGGTCCGTCGGTCACAAGACCGTCAGCGGACCGTCTTGTGACTAAAACTCAAAATGACGGTCATTCCGCATCACTACTCTTGAAAGAAGCGTTTTTTGTTTTCAAACAAGATGCATATTTATTTCTCCCAAGAATTTTTTTTCTCTTCGTTTGAAGCCGATAATATTGACTCAGGATGATACCGACTTAGTTTGAGTATGGCGCATTTTTTGAATCAGGATGTTCTTTACTCGATCCAGAAATATACAAATATATTTTTTAAAATGATTAACCAGTTTATCATTACAATAGTTGCTCATACTAATTTTTTATTTGGAAGTTGAATGCATATTTTTATTTAAAAAAAAATTTATTTATACTAAAAATTTAAATAATACTTTTGTTTAATGAGCACATTTTCAATAATAATAAATTTAAGGTTACCTAGTAAGTAAGCATTGACAATTAAGTACATTTACTGTGAAAATCTTCAAAGTTTGAACACAGTATGTAATTATTTACTACTTTAGGTATCATGATAACGAACTTTGTTCATATTTATATACATTAAACAAAAATAATTTTCAACGGCAAGATTTATGTTTTGATGTTCAAATTGTGAACTTGCAATTCAAAACTAACTACAACTAACCGAGAAAAACAAGCAAATACGCTGTACTCATCGAGGGGCCACCTGGCGTCAAAATTTTTACTTCACCCAAGTAAATCTGTTACTTGGTTTGGGGAGTTAGCTAACTAAGCTAACTAAACTAAATCTAGATTTATTGTGTGAAAAAAAATGTACTTTTGAACCAAGCATACAAATCTTGATTTAATATCCTGAAACTCCTTGAGCCAAGAAATAAATTATTGAAACAAAAAAAATGGAATTTTCCAAACTAGTATTCTTGGTTCAAGAATATTTCACTTGAATCAAGTCAACTTTTTTTTCTGTGTACATATATAAATGTATAGTTTTTAATCTATCTGAGGCACAATCGGTTTTTAGGAAATAGTTAACTGGAAAATAAAAAAAAATAAATGTTATTATTTTTATAAGTCTAAAAGTATATGAACGCAATAAAAATATATATATATATATATATATATATATATATATATATATATATATATATAATGTAATTCAACATAATGATAAACTATTATATATTTTTTATTGCGTTCAATTACTTTTAGACTTATAAAAATAATAACATTTATTTTTATATATATATATATATATATATATATATTGGTAAGTTTTTATGTACATAAAAATTACTTATAGTTTATTGAACTTCAATATAAAAATGTATTTAAGTATTTTTTTCACTCGACTGATTGTTAAATTAATTTTTAATTTTGTATTTGATAATTATCAACTTTGTTTAAATTACAAAACATCAAATATAAATTATTTTTTTACGTAATAAAATATAATCAAAATTATAAATAATTATAATTTTTTCATTACGTTAATTATTTGGTTACGGAAACCTTTTAAATTACGGAAAAAAATAAATTAATAAAAATGAGACTTTTAATCTATCTCGTAGCTATTAATAAATTTTATCAATTTTATTTCATCACCACAAAAAACTATCGTTAATTATCTTCAGTTAACAAAACTAGTAATTTAATCATCGAACACATAAAATCCAGTTATAACCCAATAAACGAAGACTATAAACGTATAAAAAGCCAAAAAATTTTTATCTAAAAAAATAGCCATGTGAATTCATTTCAAAATAAAATTACGAAATATGTATCACTATTTCGATTATTTTTCTCTATTCGTTTACATAAATATTATTATTATTATCACAGTAATTATTTAAAATTAAAAATGTGTTATCTCCCCTACTCTTACTTGACAACTCCCCACTATCGCCTCACGCTTGACTTCCAAGAATTATTTACAAAGAATTATCAGTTGCGCCGTAGAATAAGTCAGTCACAACTCGACAGTTGATTCGTAAGCATTAAACTCGCTGTTTTCTTATAAATAAATTGTAAAAAATAAAGACTTATAACTACATGCACATCATAAAAAATTTATTTAAAAAATAATAAACAATTACATCATTAAACTTTATCAAAAACCGCGATATTTAATTAATAGATGGTGTAGTGAAGCACAATAGTAATTTAAATTTTAATAATTGGAGTTTGAAATTGTTAAAAATTCTACGCAATTGGCCTAGTTGATCACTAACTGTCTATATAAAATACAATTGTCGAATATATACAATAAAAATATAATAATAGTAAACGAATATTATCGCAATGAGGCTCTACTCTTAATAATTTGCTTTGTATGTAATGTACTTTATTCTCTTGTCACAATCTATTTAATTTCCTTCTCTCCCACTCTTTTTTCTTCTTCTTCTCCTTCTTCTTTTCCTCTTGAATATCAACAAACATAACCACCTACACTTACATAAAATATAAGCATATATACATTATATTTATATATATGTATATATGATTGAAGATTCAAAACCATGACTTGAGTTGTCGAGACAAGAATTATCTTCGTTGTAGTCTTCATAAAAATTACTAAACATTACGTAGTTTTTAAAAATATTTTTTTTCTTCTATATCATTAAATTATTTTTTCTCTTTGTTTCTTCTTTTACTCTCATAACTTTGCAAGTGATCTAAATTTATACATGACTTCGTTAAACATATCTACATAAATACAAAGACTAAAGAGAATAAAGATAATTTTATGCTAAGTGAATTAATTAACTTTTTTAGATTAGTCTTCGTTTATTGTTTACTAAAACAAGTACACTATTAAACTAATAGATAAATTTATTATTTTATTATTGATCTTAATAATTATTAAGTGAAGTGAAATTAAATGACATTAATAAACATTTAAATATTTTCCAACAGTGTCTGGGACACATTAACATTTTTATTCAAAAGTTATTTAATAATTTATTTCCTGTCATACATTCAGACATTTTAATTTAATTATTTAACAACAGACTGAATTTTAAGTGATAACGAGATATGGATTTTTTGTGATCGATATCAGTTAATTATCAATATTTATTTTTATAACAATGTGACATGCAAAGGTTCAATATTTTTTTTTTGTTTTTATAAATAAAACACATTTGCTGTTATCGTAATAAAATTTAAAAAAATAAATTATAAATAATGATAGGCCGAAAATAAAAAAATATTTTATCGTCAGTTAATATAACACTTGGGTATATTTAACTATTATTGTTTCATTAGTACGGTTTTTTTTTTTTTTTTTTTAAGTAATAAAATTTATTACACATTCTATACATATATTTTTATTATATCATCGTTAAAAATAATTAAAAAAGGAGATAAAAAAAGTAATAAAAAAAAAAAATTATTGTGATAAGTGGTTGAGTTTGAAATAAATGTGATATATTTTTCAATAAGAAAATAAGTTTAATGTTTAATAATTGATAATTGAGCAAAACAAAGTAGAAAAAAAAAATAATAATAAAAATATGAAGGTGTCAGTCGATCATGGAAGTGCATTTAGTCCGTATAATTCTAAAACTGTGCGTGCCTCACCTGTGTACATAGCACCAGGTTTACCGGACATGTGTATCGTATGTGTAGACATGGCGAGGGACACGCCGGGCTCGCCGATGTCGCGACCACGTGACCTGGCCGCTGGGGGCGCTACGGCAACCCTCACTTCCGGTGCTTATCATGTCTCCACCGCCGACCCACAGAATTTGCATAATCACGCGCTCCAGCAAAAAATTCTTGAGGTAATGTAAAGATATTTATGATACTTATATCTATAAATACCATATTTTTATTTTTATTAATAAATCATTTTAGTTTAAATATTTTTATCAATTTTTATTGATTTTTTTAACATTAAATCATTTAATTAAAGCTGTTAAAGTGATATTTACATTAATAATGTAATTATTTACGATACTTATAAATTTGTAATTAATCATATTTAATATTTAAATTAAAATGTTTTTTATTTTACATATTTTTAAATCCTGATTATTATTGTTAATGAAATTAGTTATAATTTGATTGATTTTATTTAAATCTGATAAATAAAATATTGAATAAAAAATAATTTGCTATGTACCTGAAGATCGGAACGTTTTTTGCGTAACGAAATTGAAAAAAAATTATGTGATTCGACTGCTTAAAGGGTAGTTCCGGAGGTTGGGGGTGGTCTCAAATTTTCGGCTGACATACGAGCACCTATCTACGAACACATTTAAAAAATCTAGTCATCCATTAGATTTTTACTTTCCAATCTTATTTTCCGTTGCGCGAAAATCGTTTCGATCTTCAGGAACAATTTGCCATAGTGTTGACGGTACCCCTTTTTTAAAACTTACAGAATATCCGATTGAAAAAATTTAGTCTTTAAAATGACAAAGAATATTCTTGAGTATTTTTTTGGCATCAATTGAACACATGTAGTGTAATAAGAAAATTTTATTAAATGTCAGATTATCATAGTGTTTCAGAAAATACTAAATATAATTTATTTGATGAGTTTACATTACATCAAATTTGCAGAATGAACGCGGATGAAATACGGAGTGAATTTGGAGCAGTTGATTTTTTATTTATAATTTAATCCTCTCGGAATGGAATTTACTTGAAAGGGGAGTTTATTTAAGATTAAAACTCCAGATCGGAGTAGATGCGGAATGAAATGAAATCGAAATCACTTCACTAAAAATAAAACTCCCTATTTACTTCGTGTGTGGAACTCTGAGAGAGTCTAATAAATTAATTTTAATTAATAATAATTTGCCATCGTTTTTAAGAGGCTCACTTACTGCACATGAATTAATTAAAATTACGTATCTTTAAAAAATTTAGTAAAACAAAATATTCAAAACTATACAATTTTATTACAAATTTTCATAAAATTATCGATTAAACACTTTAGAGTTACTAATTAATTTCTCTCTTATCAATAACTTGAGAACGGGTGGTAGTAAAAAATATATTATTGGTGTTCTAGAATCGTTAGAGCGTCCCTTTAAAAGCTAATTGAAAGTCAGAAGTAGAAAAAATTTTTTTTCTATTATTTTAGTATTTTAAGTAAAAAATCCAAAAATAAAAAGCATTTTCTTTTGAATTAAAATGAAAGGGGCCCTAGTAAAAATGAAACGAGGCACTGGCTAGCGTCACTAGAATCAATGCTAACGGTAGATGACAAACGAGGCGGCCCTCGTTTATTTTTACTGGGGGGAGTAAAAAAAATTACATTCGACAATTATTAGATGTTTTCCACGATTTTGGACAAAAAAAAACTTTTACGTTGAAACTACCCCGTTTAATCCATTATTTATTTAAAAAACGAGTGGGCCACCTCAAAATGCTGAGTAAAAAAATTTTTTTTTTCTTGAAAATTTTTTTTTTTTATAAGGTACAAATTCTACCCCCATGCTAAGAAAAACAAAAAAAAAGTTTTTTTTCAGCCCACCTTACCGGGAAGGACTCATGAGAAAAAATTAAATCTATCGATATACATCTAGATCTGGTCACATAAAATTTCCTTGTCAAATACCGAATTTATACATAGTTATTTCTGAACATCTCTTTAGATTTGAGTTAAACGAGTAATGAATCTTTCGAGAGTTCGTTTTATATATTTTTAAATTTAAAACAATAATTTTTATAATTTTTAAATTAGTTTGTACAGAAATTGTATTTATTACTGATTCTTTTGCTATTAATTTATTTATTCTGAAGTTATTATAGTTTATTTTTTTAACTATTGTTGGATTTAAAAAACCGTCAGTTGATTATACGCGGATTAAAAAAATTTATTTAGGTAATGTTTAAATACTTATTATTGGAGCGTATAATATTATTCTTACAGGCTAAAGTTACTTGAATTGACTGTAATTAAAAAAATAATAATAATTAAATTTATAACTTAATTTGACGTTTACTATTACAGTTGGACTAAAACTGACAACATTGTATTTTTATCGTAATATTAATTCCCGACATTTTTAAATTATTTATTTTAAATATTTATTTATTTTACAGAAATAATCTTATCATCAAACATATATATTCCTAAAAAAAATTAAGAAAATGAAAATTGACCCATTATAAATAACAGTGTAACACAAATATCACTCTAGTGCGCGCGCAGACGACGTTGTCAAACAGTCGACGTGATTTTACTGGACTTGAATTTTAAATTTTATGATAAACTTTTTTTTTTTATTTTATTAAGTATATTTCATCATATTACAGTGCTCCCTCTCTATAATTCCCCTCGTTATGATTCCAGTTCCCCTCATTTTGAGGGGAATATGTTCCCCTACTCTCACTACATTGTATACAAGATATATTTGTGTCTGTTCAGAATGACTGCGCGCGCATTTCTCTGTTTAGTACTCTTAAGAAAAAGTGGGGTCGTTCGCTAAGAAGGAATTCTTAGAATTTTAGCCCCGAGTTGGGAATTATAGAGAGGGAGCACTGTAATTTTTTTTTTTCTAATCACTACATGTTTACAATTCATCCAAAGTCGATATCTTTATTTCTCATATGTCTCTATCGAATTTATATATTAATAAAATAATGTACTAATAAAACATCAGTCTGTCGGTTGACCCTGCGGGCCAGCCTCAAAACTTCCCGCCTATTTCGAGCTCCTTGAGCTCGAAAAGTTGTTGTAGATACATTTTCGAGCTCCTCGAGCTCGAAAATACTTTTGTATGTCTTTGTTTTCGAAAGAAAACGTTTTTTATTATTTTTTTTTCAAACGATATTTCTCGAATGAATAAACCGATTGAGACGTTCAAGGCGGCAATCGACGCGTTTTATTGAGTTCTACAACTGATTAGAGTTTGAAATTGATTTATCGAGTCGTTTTTGAGAAATTTTCAAAATACTAAAAAAAATTTTTTTTTTTAATTCTTTCGACAACGATATCTCTTGAAAGAATCAACCGATTTAGATGTTTGAGGCGGCATTCGACGCGACTTATGAAGCTCCAAAGCCCAATCCATTTTGGAAATGATCTATCCAGAACATAAAAAGTTATCCAAAGAAAACATTTTTGAAAAAAGTTTATTTTTGAAATATCAAGTTCAATTTTTTTTTTTCAGCTTCAAGATATTCGCAAGCCGCGTTGAATGGCACCTTGAAAATCAAAATCGGTTTATCCGTTCAAAAGTTATAGATATTTACATACGTACGTACATACATACATACATACACTCGGACATCATCGTGAAACTAGTCAGAATAGCTTCCTAGGACCTCAAAACGTCGACATCTGTTGGAATTTGGATTTTCACAAATCGGACTGAAACCAATAACTTCCCGAATTTTTGAAAATTTGCAATTTTCTTAGCGGGAAGTTAAAAAAATCTGAAAGACGGTTGGCTCTGTGGGCCAACCTCGAAACTTTCCGCTGTTTTCGATCTTAAGGAGCTCGAAAACATTATCGTCAATACATGTTCGAGCTCTTTGAGTTCGACAATACAGAAGAGAATTCGATAGATGGAAAATAATCAATGAGGATTGTTGAGCAGATTAGATTTTGGAATTGATCGATCGAATGGTTTTCAAAATATTAAAAAAAAATAAAAAAATACAATTTTTTCATATTTCTTTAATATTTCAAAATCTATTCGATTAAATGATTTCAAATTCGCACGAAATCTAAGTTCAAACGGACTCCTTCAAATACCACAAGGTCCATTCAGATCGATTAATTTATTTTAAAAAATGAGAGGTTTACACACATACACATACGCGCGCATTTCTCTGAAAATGTCAGAATAGCATCCTAGGACCTTCAAATATCGACATCTGATGAAAACTCAATTTTTTAAAATCGGAGTTAAAACAATAACTTCCCAAATTTTTCAAAAATCGTTAATTTTCTTGGCAGAAAATTAAAACAATAGACGGTAATTTTTAAAAATGAATTTTTTTCACTCAAGCTAATAATTTTCTTTTAACATTTCCATGAGTAGCAATCGGACTTTCTTAAAAAATAATACATCAATACTTTTAGTGTCTTCTAGTCTATTTATATAATTAGAATCCGAGTTCTGATTAAGTTACAGACCGTCCAATAATCGAAATTTATTGGATTAATTTAATATATAGGGCTATAAATATTTTATTGAAAACCTAGACAACAGCATAAAATTTAAAGAAATTAAATTTTGAAATTTTATGGACATTAAATTTCCAAAATTTAATAAGATAATGAAAAACAGAATTATTGCTAAATTCTTATTAGAAATATTAATTATATGTATGAAAAAATTTATCTTTCAGTAAAATAATTAAAACTATAAAAGTAATATTAAAATATTAAAAATTATTTATTAACACACTGAAAAAAATAATCGCTAGCAGCTAGCGATTATTTTCTTTAGCAGCTAGCGATTTTTAATCGCTAGCTGCAAGCGATTATTTCGCTAGCAGTAAGCGATTTTTTCTTTAGCAGCTAGCGATTAAAAATCGTTAGCTGCAAGCGATTATTTCGCTAGCAGTTAGCGGTTTTTTCGCTATCAGGTAGCGATTAAAAATCGCTTGCTGGAAGCGATTTTTTCGCTAGCCGTTAGCGATTTTATCGTTAGCAGGTAGCGATTAAAAATCGCTTGCTGGAAGCGATTATTTCGCTAGCTGCTACAGATTTTTTCCTTGTAGGGAAAAAGGGGCAAAATGAGCCCCTTAAAATTCTGGATGACGAAATATTTGGGGTTAAAATGGGCCCCCAACTTTTTTAACATGAAAAGTGTTTGGGGTGGGGGAGGAGCAAAATGGGCCACTGAGGCAAATGGTCCCCCAAAAATTTTTAAATAAGACAAGTAAAAAAAACTGAAGATTTGAATCTTTTTTTTTTAAGGGGTCCATTTTGCCTCACCCCTTCTTCCATACCAAACACTTTATATGTCAAAAATTTTTGGGGGACCATTTTGCTTCAGCGACCCATTTAGCCCCCCTTTCCCTACAAGGAAAAAATCTGTAGCAGCTAGCGAAAAAATCGCTTCCAGCAAGCGATTTCTAATCGCTACCTGATAGCGAAAAAACCGCTAACTGCTAGCGAAATAATCGCTTGCAGCTAACGATTTTTAATCGCTAGCTGCTAAAGAAAAAATCGCTTACTGCTAGCGAAATAATCGCTTGCAGCTAGCGATTAAAAATCGCTAGCTGCTAAAGAAAATAATCGCTAGCTGCTAGCGAAATAATCGCTTGCAGCTAGCGATTAAAAATCGCTAGCTGCTAAAGAAAATAATCGCTAGCTGCTAGCGATTATTTTTTTCAGTGCATCTGAATTATATCAAATTTCTTTTAGAAAAGTAATTTATTGTAGAGCCAATAAAGTAGGGGAGAGGTGTTGCAGTTGTAACAAAAAATTTTATTTTTTCGATTCCATTTGTTTTTTTTAAGATAGTAAACTTAAAAACTGTCAGAAAGCTAGCTGATAGTATCTTTTATGTGACTGACTTAGTTCATTAGTAAAAAATCAATGTTAATTTATTAAAAAATCCACTTATTTAACTAAAGTCAGGGACCAAGATGGCGGCGCACGTGGGTTGCAGTTGTAACACAGTGCAGGGGCAGTTGTAACACGGAACGAAATAGATATTTTTTACCAAATTACTTTTATTATTCAGTCTTAATACATACTATTGTACTAAATTAACTCTTAAAGTCAAGTATTTGAACTTAAAGTAGCACATATATTTGTATGTTTAATATAAATTATTAAACATTTATAAATATTAAAACTACACTATCCCAGAGTAGATTTGTGGCGCATCCAGTTGGCGCAGATCCCATACACGACTCTGAATGTTACAACTGACCCTCACGCAGAATTGTTAATAAAAATCTAATTACAATAACAAAAATCAATAAATTTATATAAAATTCGATGACACAATACTCTTGATATGTCCCTTAAAGTATGAATACAAGTCTCACATCATAACATTAGAAAACAAATTTGTTATTAAAAAAATTGTAAAGCGTACAAAAAAAAGTTTTAACGCGTATTTTCAACAATTCTCAATATTTTATTATCGGAACAAGATTAATAACTGATACTTTGATCTAATCAATAATTTACTATTTTGAACAAGTTAAAAAAAGAATAATAATACTTTTTAGTTTTTTTAATAGTTTTTCATTGAGTGTTACAACTGCCCCTTGTTACAACTGCAGCACCTCTCCCCTATACACTGTAAAAAATTGGCAGTGAGTTCAAGGTAAATACGGATATTCCATTTAAATTTAAATTCGCTGTCTCACTCGGAGTTCCAGAGTTTAAATAAAAATTACTCCGTTTATGGGGTAAATAGGGATTTTTTTTTTTTTCAGTCATTTTAGATTGATGTGAATTTTATTTCAAATTGCACTCATTCTCCGACCCGGAATTATAATGTTAAAATAAATTTCATTTCAAAGTAAATTTTACTCATAGGGGATAAAATAAATAAAATATCATTCGCTCCACATTCACTCTGAAATTTTTTTACAGTACGCATAATAAAAAAATGAAATTATGATGAAAATTTTGAATTAATACGATATCATGTAGGAAATAATAAAGTTTAGTTTTAGTAATCTAGTTGAAAACTCGTGTATTATATTTGCTCGTCCCAGATTGCATTTCGTGCACGCGATTTAACTTTGTTACTGGAATTCAACTGCAATTTCAAGTGAGTTTCGATCCAAACACGTGGATCTGAAGTTTCATGGCCAAGTTCAAGGACGATGGATTAAATTGCATTGATTTTAAGCTCTGCTTTTAAACTAGACGATGTTATATTATTTCAAATGCTTTAATATTTATTAAATTTCATTTAATTTTCTTTTTATAAATAAAAAATAATTTCAATGACAGGCAATAAATTATTAAACAATTTATATGTTACTTTATAAACAAATTTAAAAATTAGATAAACATCGCGCTTATTAAAATATAATTAATATAAATCTAATGATAGTTCAAATGTTATACCTATTAATCACGCCGTCATAAGCGGAAAAACTAACCGGACATCTATTAATTTTCTTTTTATACTTTGTATTCAACAAAACCATCACGTAATGAATGCAAAAGTTAATAATTTAATGGCTATTTAAAATATTACAGTGGCAAATAATTAAGTTTTATTTTATTTTTAACTTGTTTTTCAATAATAACGATCACAACAAGGTATTAATCATTTTTTTTTTTTTTTTTTTCATTGCGTAAAGATATTTAAATAATATTTTAAAAACCGGTTATGTTGTAAAAATTTATATTATGTAATTATAAACATAAACATGTTTTTAATAATTATAATTATTAAAGACATATTTAAAATTTATATTATCTTCATCTCATTTTTTAAAAATTAAATTTAAAAAAAAAAATATTTATACTACATAGTATCACAAATAAAAAAATCTTTTGTTTTTTATAATAATTAATTGTAATTAATTTATTGTTAGACTGTAAAAAATAGGCGGAGTGAACGCGGATTACATCCGGAGTGAATGCGGAGCGGATGACTGTTTATTTATTTAATTCCCTTGGAGTAAAATTCACTTCTAAAGGGAGTTTATTTTAATATTAAAACTACGAGGAGTGAATGCGTATATTAATAAAATCCAAACCACTCCTCTGATAAAACAAACTTCCTATTTACTTCGTGTGCGAAGTAATTTTTTCTAAAATTTCGAGTGACGGAGTGAATTCGAATTGAAATTAAATCCGTAATTGCTTCGAATTCACTCCCAATTTTTTACAGTGCATTACTTAATAACAATAATAAATAAAAATGCATGTGAAAAAAGGTGTAGTTGAATTTACCACAATTTAGGATATATACTACACTGAGTATTAATATATACACTGTAAAAAATTTTTGGACCCGGTGTAGTGTAAATGTCTCGTGTAAAAATTATAGTGTAAAAATTACACCAAATTCGGTGTAAGAATGTCGGCGATGTGAATTTAAAATTTTTACACCGCCCAATGTGTAAATGTATAATTTATGATAATTTTGCGTTAAGAAAATGAATCATAAAAATATTTAAATGTTAAAAATACTATTCAATATCTAAATAAAATTAATGTACACTATTAAAAAAATTGTTTGAATTTTCAAAACATTGTATATAACGCAATAAACACATACATTTGTGCTTGAAATTTCATTACTAATTTCATATAGAATTTAAAATACACGTTTTTGAATTTTCAAATCAACACTTTGGATTTTCAAATACTTCGTTTTGAATTTTTAAATATAATTTTTTTAATATTCAAATACTTTGTTTTTAATTTTCAAACACTTCCTTTTTAATTTTCAAATAGATATATTTGAAAATCTGAAGCGTTTATTTGAAAATTCAAAAGCGTGTATTTTAAATTCTATACGATCGTTACAATGAAATTTCAAACACAATTGTATGTGTTTATTGCGTTATATACAATGTTTTGAAAATTAAAATAATTTTTTGAACAGTGTATGGTTACATAGAAATTCAAGACTATTAGGTATATAAAGTAACAAAATGTTTATTGATAAAATTTCAAAATTTTGTAAACTGTCATCAATTCCTTGTAAACAACATTATAAATTTTTTTTTTTTTTATTAACCATTGTTATAATATAATATAATATAGCGGGTGATTATATTTTTTTTTCCTAAACGTTTTAAAAAGTAGAAATAAACATTTTAGAGTTAAATCACATTTTAATATTTAAATCACTATAAAACTATATTCTATTCATTAGCATTGTGCTATATCACATTCAATACTGTATACTGTCAATGATATTTAGTTCAATCACAAGTTTTATTACTTTATATTATCGAGGAAATAAAAACTTAACAACAGTAAAGTCTAAAGTACACCGCTCACATTACTCAAATTTACTATGGTATATATTTAACTAATTAGTATTAATACACAATTCTTGATTACTGAACGCGCAGCAGGTCACGCGCAGAAATTTCATACACAAGCATTTGAATTTTCAAATAAGTATTATGAAATTTCAAATGGAATTATTAAAATTCAATATGTTTTAGAATTTTCAATACTTGCTTTGAAAATTTAAAAAACAAGTATAAATTTTAAGTACGTTTATTAAAATTCATATTCTTTTTCTTAATTTTCAATACCAGCTTGATTATTAAATTACGTACGTTAAATTTGAAGCTTTTTTTTATTGAAACTACAATTCAAATATCTAGCTATGAAAATTCAATTCCTTTTGTATTGTAATTTTCAAATTATTTTTTACAGTGTAGTTATTGATTAAGTAGTTAAAAATATTCAACGATCGTTTGTTACTCATTAATCAAAATTACAACGAGTTACACGGAAGGGTGTTAAAAAAGTAGATTACACCGTGTTAAAATTACAGGGATGGAAAATTTACACCGAGATAATTTTACACCGTTATTTCACACTACACAGCCGTGTAAAGTTCTCCGGGTCCATTTTCACATCGAAACTCTTTACAGTGTAGGATCACTACACATTTAGCAATTACTACTAGCCTATTGTGGTACACAAACTGTAGTAACATCTACTATTTGTTGATTAAAACAACTTCTTGGTAAATGACAGCTGTAATTCTTACTACTCCACATCATAGTTTATAATTTTTTACCGTTAATTTATTTATTAGATATATATTAATAGATCTTTACTATTTTTCATGGTATTTAAAAATTTTTAAATTTATACCATATTATTCCCACAAAGACTTTGAATATATTAAAATAGATTTGTAAATAATTAATTCGAAATACCACACGCACAAAATTTGAAAGTATATTTGTTTTCCTATACGTCATGATATTGATTTTTCATTTTGAATTATTTTTATAACAAATTAAGTCTTGTATTACTAACATAATTTCATTAACTATTTAATTTTTGTTGATATAAAATAAAAGCACGTAAGATTATAATTCACACATTAACCCATCAGTACTCCCGTTATGAGCATTTTGCTCATAGGATGTTATTCAAATTATAAGATGTCGCTGTAGTGCAAGCGAGACACTCAAAAACACGGGAGTGCTGAAGGGTTAAAGATGTAGTAATTATAACTACAATTACGAAGCTATTACAACCATACAGTGGGGTAAAAGAGTTGAAGGTGGCGCTGTTGTTTTCGTTTGTCAGTCATTATACCCCACATTGGAGTAGATAGTACAAATTAAGTGATACTGCGTACTTAAAAAATAGTAATACCAACAAATTCTTATAAAATTGTGTGGTTACAGAAATCACAGGTTGAGTTTTCCATACTACAGTGAGTAGTTACTGAGCCTAGAAATTTTTACCCCAGTCGAATAGTAAATAGAACTATTTCAGTAGAGATTAATCTTGTGTGTCGTTTTATGCTACTCCATTTGTCAATACAATGGCCACAAAGCGTAGTTCAATTATTACTAGTTTAGTGTGGTAAATTTAACTCCAGCATTTTTTTACGTGTGAGCTCGGTAAATTTATATATATATATATATATATAGAGTAGGGTATTAAGTAGCTGCCCTATACCGGTAAAAACCATGCCCACAAATAGATAAATGTAAAAAAAAGCAAGATAAATTTTACTCATTACACTGCGGACGTGTTCAATTGTAGCAACAGTTTGGTCACTCGTCTCGTCTCATTGCCCACTCACTTCCTTTAGAAATATCTAATTGAAACTAAGGATTTGTATCTTAACTAAGACACTATTTATATAAAAAGTATAAATAAATACAGTAACGCAAAATAAATTAATCTTTAAAATATTCACGTACTAATAAACTGACATCGATAGTGATTAGAGTAGATAAAAAAGGGGGAAAAAATACATAAATATAATTGGGAGCGATAAATATGTAAATGAAAAGCTTTAATGGAAAAAAAGTAGAAGGTGAAGGTAGAACATTACCCTTGAGGTATCTGGGTTTGGTTCCAGCTACAGCAGCATCATCAGCTCCAGCAGCAAATACTGCGGCAGCAATACCAAGCACAAGAACGACATCTTGCTGAGGTACATGAACATCAATTACATCAATTGAAGGTATTAGTTTCATTTGTATTACTTTTATATTTTACCCAACACTATTTAGTTTTTTTATTGAAATAAAAAAATTTTAATCCAATCGGTCGCAATTTCATCCATGCGATATTTTAATCAAATTATATAATCGCACATAGGAGATTTTGTGGAATTAATCAGGAATAAATGTATCGTTAACAGAGAAAATAGTGAAAGAAACAGATAAATATTATAAAATGAGTCATAGATGTAGATTGAAATCTATAATTATTATTGACCTTAATTTTTTTATTTATTTCTCGTCTATTAATAGAACAATAAAGAATAATTACTGTGTCTTATACTATATTACATTACATTTTAGCTCGTGCGTCGAAAGTTCATTGGAATATTCCGTAACTCACCGATTACGGCAGTAAAAGACATATGAGAAAAAGAGATGGTAATAAAATAACAAAAAAAAAAAAAAAAAAAACTATCCGTGATTACCAATAGATACATACTCATGTTTATCCTGTACGACCTTTCTCGTTTATATGTCTATTTATAAAACACTAATACCGTTACGTTAACTCTACTAGACATATTGACTACTTTTATTATTGTTATTATTTTATCTATCACTGATGATCTATACAATCTAGAAGAAAAATTATTATTTATTTTATCAAAAAATATTTTCCTACTTATTTTAATATTTATTCAACTTGAAGTGCAATACACGATAATTATTTTTTTAAATATTTAAATATATGTTTGAATATTTGATTAGGTCAGGGTTATTGGTTAATCGAATAAGGACCTTTGTTGTCAATTAATTCATGACACGTATATATATATATACGTCAATCAAACAGGAAGTTGATAAAATTACATTTACGGACATTGATGTTTTATTTTTTCAACCAACTTTAGAAAAATAGTCTTTTATTTTTTGTATATTTATTCAAATTGTAGTAGTTACCATTATTTAATGCTCATTAATAATGTTAACTAGTTATTAATTTTCAAAGCTTTTAACATTAATAATAACAATATTAATAATAATAATAATAATTATTATTATTTTGATTATAATGCTTATTATTAATGAGTGTGAATGTAGCAAACATAAGACAAATTTAAAATTATAAATAAAGTAAATAATTAAAAAAATAATATTTATAAAACATGCACTTATTAATTTCAAATCTTTTTTAAATGCGCATTTTTAAAAAATTTAATTTTATTAATTATTTACTCTATTAATAATTTTGAATTTGTCTGATGTCCGCTACATTCACACTCATTATTATCATTATTTTCGGACGTTATCGTGAAATCCTTAAAAATTTTACATAATGATCGCCTCTATTTTTCACGTTGACCTAAATACTTTTATCAAACAATTATATTTAGCTTACACGATATTTATATATTAATAATACGATGATAAATCTGGTAATAATTTTTTTTTGTGCTAAAAATTAATAATAATTACACAGAAAAAAAGTTATCTTGAGTCAAGAAAATATTTAGGAAAACAAACGTCTTCGGAAATCAAGTCACGATTTTCTTGAGGCAAGAACATTTTTTTTGATCAGCTCGGGTTAAAAACATTGTTGAAAAAAGGTTAAAAAAATGTTGACTATTCTAAACTTCAAAACGTAACACAAAAACGAACTTCTTTTAAACGTTTTTTAAACTTTCAAAAATTCAAGAAAAAAATGAATAAATATCCTTGTATTATTAAGATATGTTAAAACGAAAAACGTTCAGAAGTAGTTCAAAATTAATTTTTCCTGAACGTATTTTTCACTGAAAAATTTTAAGAGAGTAGTATTGAGTCAATTGTTATTTTCTGTGTATTATCAAAGGTTTGAAAATCGTTCAAAAAAAGTTCGTCATTATGTCATGTTTTAATGTTTACAATAGTCAATACTTTTTTTACCTTTTTCAACAATTTTTTTTTACACGGAAAAAGAAATTTCAACTTTATCCAAGAATATTGAAGTTTTCAATAAAATTTTCTTGAATCAAGAATATTTACCTTCAGTCGGGAATTTTTATTTTCTGTGTATACATTATTAAAATTTGAATTTTAAAAATAATTTTATCTGTTTGATATTATTCGATATAATTTATAAATATACTTAAAAAATAACAATAATAATGATAAATTAACATATAAGTAAATATTGTACACGATAATTAAATAACATATGTGTCAAATTGAATTTATTAACTTAAATAATATGAAAATAAATAAAATTTTATGTTATTATCTTAATATGCATACAAAATTCCTAATTGCACAGCTGTAGATTATTTTTTTTCGACACGTGTTATTTTTAATGATTAAAATTTATATTTTTATATATAAATGGAAGTTAAAATATTTTTACTCAATATTTACAGTAGTAATCGAATTTTTAAAATATATGTTATTATTCAAAACAAAAACATTTTTATCGAAAATATATTTAACGAGGAAATTTTATTCGATCAATATTTCTATTATACAGTTAGCTTATAGTTTATAAATAAAAAAAAAAAAATTGGTACGTCTCTTATATTATTGAATCACGAGTCGCGTGTAGCACGTGCAAACGGATTTATCGATCTTAGACTATAATATTATCATGAGTGTTGATGTGCTTTTTCACATATGCATTATTTTCTGCAGTGAATATCTCAAGTACTTACACTACTTTTTTATGTTGATTTTATTGAACATAATTTATATTTTTTTTAATATATTCATGTATGAAAATAAAAGTTGAAGAAATTTTTTAAAACTCAGTTTAAATATTTAAACTTCTATTTCTTCAGAAATCGGATATTAAAATTTCTTATTTACATTCAAGAGAAAAAAAAAGCTTCAATTAAATAGAACATATTTAAAAAAGAAATTAATGTAAGATTAAAATAAAAAACAGCATAAAAAATAGTACGTTGTCGATTTTTAAATTAAAATTAAAATGCTTAGAATTTAATGAAATTTTAGATTTTCTAGACAACAATAAAAAGAAAATCCGATTCAATCAATGAAGATACGGAGTATCAGTATCAATAAAATTTAGACTCTCATACACTCTGAAACCAAGTGTGTTACAAACGTATTATTTAACACATATTAAATGTGTTCTATGTTTAAGGCCATAAGCGAAATTATTGTTTTTTGTAGTCATTTAAAACACGTTTCACGGTGTATTAAATATCTATAGATTGCTTATGGCGTTTCAATGTTATTTTGTAAGTGTGTAAATTTTGACTACACACTTGGTTTTACAGTGTACATTTAAAATTGAGCCTTGTGATAAATCACAGGCCTCATCGATTTATAAATGAATCGTAGCAAAATTTTTCAAGTAGTTAGGCTCCTCTAATTTAGTCTGTACAAATTTTTAATTTTTTCGGCAATAGTTAATTGTAGTTCTTAAAAGCTCATAACAGAACTAAAAAGTTTCACCCCATATCTATATATTATTCACATGGTAAGTGAGAGAAACTTCATAAATTTTTCCACATGGGAAAAAATGCAGGGAACTCTGCTTAAAAACATGAGTTAAACTTACTAAATTTATATTGTAAACTTCCCTGATTAAAAACTCTGATTGAAACCAATGAATTCCGATTGAAAGTCTATCGGACTTTAATCGGAATCGATCAGATTCAATCGAAATTCAGCAGTTTTAATCGGAATTTTTAGTTAGGATTAGAACGTGATTGATATTGTGCCATTTTTACTATCATGAGAATTGAATTTTTCTTTATATTTAGTAATTTTTAATATTTGAGTATACCAATGAATATTGGGAACCTTAGAATTGGCGTGGCTTAGATAATAGTCATCTGGTGGCCGAAAAATAAACTAATCAAAATACGCTACTCTGAATGCTTACTATACAAAATCAACTGGCTTATTTATGTTTTGATAATTTATTTAAATCATTATAAGTGTTAAAGATTATTACAATAAATAATGCGGGTGTCAATTCAAGACACTTATCAATTTATTAGTGGAACACTTCAAAATAAAAATTTTACCGGTGATGGAAATATAATAAATCACGGACACTTGTTGAACTTTGGTAAAGTTAGTGAAGACAATAAGTGTTTAAAAATTATTACTTTTTACGAGTGTAAATGTAGCAGACATTAGACAAATTAAAAATCATAAATAAATGGAGTAACTAATTTAAAAATTAATATTTATAAAAATGCACTTATTAATTTCAAAATGTTTTAAATGCGTGTTTTAAAAAAATTTTATTTTATTAATTATTAATTCTATTTATTAATAATTTTAAATTTGTCTGACGTCTACTGCATTTACACTCATTACTTTTTGTTTTCAATGATCAAGTATTCGAGATGATCCGGATAAAATAAATGTTTAAGTTCTCAAAAGTGGAAGGATCGTGGGTATGAGTTTTTCTTGTTAAGTTGGTTTGATGGTTCATACAAGCACGTGGTAGCAAAACTGTTTTATTTATGTCAGCAATTATCAAAACGGTCGAATTTATCTTCTTGATCCATTTTATTTTTCAAAGTAACCATGTTTGCAATTTTTTGACGAACATTGAAAAATGTACACTGTCATTTTGAGAATCACGACTTTTACAACCATACAAACAATATATGTTACATTTACTTATTTTTGATGGAAATTCCATGTTTATAAATTCGAAATTTCTTTTTAATTGAACGAAAACAATTTTTTAATCCATAGGAACACAATAATTATAAAGACAATTAAGTATTTATTATTTATATTAGCTGATAGACGTATAGACACATGTAAACATTCATAATTTAGCCTACTTTGAGTGGTTATAGCTTTAGCCACCAGTTGGCGTATCAGAATTCTAAGTTTCCCAATACACTGAATCAGTAAACTTGACTATATGTTTAGTGAAATTTATTATCCAACATAGTAAGATTTTATTATCCAGTTTAGTAAATTTTACTATATTACACGGAAAGAAAATTATAGGAAGTGTTCCTATGTATTATAGGAACCATTTCCATAATACATAGGAATACTTCCTATAATTTTCTTTCCGTGTAGAAGTAATTTTCACAATTTTCATTAAATTATTATTTTCATGATAGTATGGGAACCATTCCTACAATATTATAGGAGTGGTTCCCATAATAGTATGGAAATGGTTCCTATAATTTATAGGAATGGTTTCTATAATTTATAGGAATGGTTTCTATAATTTATAGGAATGGTTTCTATAGTTTATAAGAATCGTTCCTATATATTATGGAAATGATTCCCATAATATTATAGGAACGATTCCTATAAATTATAGAAATCATTCCTATAAATTATAGAAACCATTTCCATACTATTATGGTCGTCATTCCTATACTGGTATAGGATGAAATTTCACAAAATTATAGGAACAATTCCAATAATTTTCTTTCCGTGCAGAATCGAATAAAATTTTTATTAGAGTTTTTCAACTTTTTATTATTATTATTGTTATTATTTATGGCCAGTGTATTAGAATTAGTGTCAATTTCTATTTTTAAAATTCATTTTGACTTGACCGAGATTCGAACCCTAATCCTTCGCGTGCGAATCCTGTCCTCAGTTTGCTGGTCCAACGTCTCGTTTGAGCAAAAGTCGCCGAATATGTATACATATTTGTATACACTATCGCTACTAATTGTTAATTTTATCAATCTACTTTCGAACAATTACAAACATTTTAGTAATTTTTATTTGCTGTACAATACTTAATACTACGCTATTCGTCTGATTTACAAAAATTACTATACAAATAGTAACTATTTCATGTTGTATAGTATTTAACACAAACTTTTAGTTCATTTTTGTATTTTTATAAAATGTAAATCATTATATCGTATAATGAAATGTGTTACTTATCTTTTAGTAATAATTGAATATCTTCATTATTAATATGATATTTTATCAATAAAAAATATCAATAAAATAGTAATAATATAGCAATTTTTTCGATAAACACATAGTCTTAGTTACCATTTTGTGATTTTTACGGTATATTTGGTAATAAATAATAAAAATAATGCAATTATTGATTCGCATTAGTGTTTTTTACTAAAATATATATTAAATATTATAATATTATCGAGACTTGTTTTCTTCGTCTACAATCGAAATTTTGCAGTAATTTTTTGTGATATAATTTATTGAATCAGTTAAAAGATTAATAGTATAATTTTAAAAAATTGTCACCAATTAGCTTAATTACCAATAATTTCAAAATATTATATATTAATAAAAGATTTTTTTAATGATGTTATGTAACATTCTATTTATATTTTAATGCCTTTTAAATTTCGTTTTATAGATCAATAAACATAACTAGGAGAGAAATGATTATTTCACTATTTTAAAACATAATAAAATTGTATTAACAAATATATATAATATAATTGGAATTTTTTTTTAGCTTTCACAAAATGAAATAAATAATGAAAAAACATTGATAAAATTTAATATGGGAATGAATAGTCCGAATGAACTTTCTCTGTAACTATTTATAGAATTCATGAATAATCTACAGAACTGTCAAAGTATTGAGTAGGCACGTCGACACGCGAATCAACAAACAGGAAAAGTAAAAACGTGGCCGATAAAAATGTGAAAAAAAGAGAATAAAAAACTGTATAGAAAAAGAATATAAATTAAAATAAAAGTACAAAGGTGCGGAGGCACATGGTGACAGTAAAGCACATATTGTTGGTGTGCAAAGTCGTGCATTCGTTATTAAGCCTATTGAATTATACATACATCAATGTCTCTAAGCTAGTGTATCATATTATCATATAGCTGCTCTATAGATTCGCAAATTGCGTTTCTTCATACATATATATTCTGTTATTATACAAGTGTCTATGTGTATATGTGTGTAGTATTTATTAATCACGAAAAATTTTCGCGAGAAAATTTTTTTACCTTCTAATCTAAAATGTCAATTAATTTAAACACAAAAAATATTTTAAGTGAATTTAATTATTTTTATTTAAAATTATATGTCATAATATAAAAATGAAATAACTAAGTATGGCATAAAATAAAATTTATAGACATTTGTAAGTTATAAATATGAATATTTAACAGAATGATCAAAAGACGAGGAAATAAGGGTTAATGCACTTTTATCGTTTAACATTCTCGCGAACGTGGAAAAGTACCATCGTATATGGTTGACGGTAGATCATTATAATTCATAAATTTTCATTCCCCACAAGTGTTTTTTAATGAATTCATTGACCTAAAAATAGTTTCATATATCTGGTCTTGATGTCTGAAGACATGATTTTGATTTTATGATATAAAACTTTTCTTACACTTATAAATATTTTAAATATTTTTTTATTTATTGTACGAACAGTAGAAAAATATACATAAATTTTTTCTTTTACTCTATTTCGTGCTTTCATGCATACATATTTATACTTATGTACATAAGTATAGATGGTAGCTTCCTTAGACTAGATCAATCGTATATAGGGAGATTTTGTAAGAATAAATAATTAAAGCTTGTGAGTCTCACAACGTAACAAATGTTACACACTACAGTGGAAAAGTACAGAATGGGTTATAGTAGTTGTGTTATATATACATAAATATATAAATATATATATATATATATATATATATATATATATATATATATATACATATGTATATGTTGAATGTGTGTAAATGGGTGAGAGGCGCCAGCTGCGTTAATGTTCTTCGAGATCTCTTCTTGCTTGCTAATTTATTACAGACAACGTATTCACTTCCATTTACAAGTGGCGGATAGCCTTTCTACTTAAATTAATAAAATTTTACCACACCAATCAAAACTTTCGTTACAATCGCTATAGCTAAATTTAACTACTCCACTTAATTATATTATTCTTTATTCTTCTTTTTTTATGTTTCTCAGAAAATAAATAAAAGTATATAACACAGTATCAAATAAAAAATTTACTTATTATTTTTTAAATATTTCTATTATAATGACAATAATAATTAATAAATTTATTAAGCAACTGTAAATAAATATTACAACTTAAATATTACTACGCATCCATTTTTATCATTTTTCAGTTAAATTTTATGTAGACAAGTGTGTAATTAAAATTCACTGTTAGTTTAAATGTCTAACGAAACTAAATTCCTTAGATAGGTATTGAGTTAATAATTAAATATATATACATATATATATTATGATTAAAATTTATTGATATTTAATAAATATCCCGAGTCGAAATATTCAACGTAAATTCAACGTTTTCAACGTTTTAAACGTGAATTCAACGTTTTCAACGTAAATTCAACGTTTTCAACGTAAATTCAACGTTTTCAACGTTTTGAACGTGAATTGAACATTTTGGACAGTGACTGGCCTATGAGAAAGAAAAGAGATCGGGAAAAGAAAGCACTGAGCTCTATCGCAAAGTTTTCCAGATTAATTATCAAAAAGATGAGTAGTATCCTAAAGGTCTTTCTCTAGAACACAATCTACGATGCTGTCACTTAATCCAAGAACATTAAATTGAAGACTGACACTGCCATAAGATTGCCCGATCGAAAATGATCTTAAATTATTATAATTGAGTATAAATTAAATTATAATAATTTGAAATCATTTTTGATCGGGCAATCTTATAGCAGTGTCAGTCTTCAATTTAATGTTCTTGGATTAAGTGACAGCATCATAGATTGTGTTCTAGAAAAAGACCTTTAGGATACTACTCATCTTTTTGATAATTAGTCTGGAAAACTTCGCGATAGAGCTCAATGCTTTCTTTTTCCGATCTCTTTTCTTTCTCATAGGCCGGTCACTGTCCAAAATGTTCAATTCAAGTTCAAAACGTTGAAAACGTTGAATTTACGCTGAAAACGTTGAATTTACGCTAAAAACGTTGAATACGTTGAATTTACGTTGAAAACGTTGAATACGTTGAATTTACGTTGAAAACGTTAAAAACGTTGAATACGTTGAATTTACGTTGAAAACGTTAAAAACGTTGAATTTACGTTAAATATTTCGACTCGGGATATTACATAAATTACTCTTACAATTATTTTTTTCATTTATGTTAATAATTTTTATCAAATTCTGTCGTAATTTTTTAATGGTATAAAAATGTTAAAATAAGACATTATTAATTTATAAATGAAAAAAAAATATTAGTGGTACTTGCAGTCTTATTATTTGTTATACTAGTAATACATTAAATTACTATATAATTTATAATAATTATTATTATTAAATTAATATATGAATTCATAAAATTATACGTAACTCAATTACTTATAATAGCGCAAGTGTAATAAAATTATTAATTATCTGTTAATTAAACGTAATTATATTATAATATATAATTTTAAATATATTTGATTAAATATCGTATGATTCGGGTGATTATATCTAATTAAAATTAGTATTCGTTTTATTTGATAAAAAAAAATTGGTTTCGACTTAATGTTTTTAATTGCGATAAACGTAATTATAAAAACAATATTATATTTCATATTTTTTAAGGCACCTATTGATTTTATCGTAGCTCTGGGAGCAGCAGAAACAGATCGAGGATCAAATGAGGGAAAAAGAGAGGATCGAGGCGTTAAGAAAAAAAGACAAACATGATCACAGCGCCATTGCTTCTACGGAGGTCAAATTACGCCTGCAGGTAACTATTTATCAAATTACCACTTATTTATTTTATTAATTAATTTAAAAAAAAATAAAAAAAATGATTAATGGCTTAATTTTTTTTTTATTTACAGAGTTTTCTCGTTAATAAAAAACAGAGAGAAGCTGCAGCAGCGGCTAATGGAGCTGTCCCTGGTACACCTGGATACAGAAGTTGGTAAGTTTTAATATTTAACTTTTTTTTTATTGAAAAACAAAAAAAAAATCTATAAAATTTTCACGATTTTACGTGACTTTGGTGTTTTATTTAATGGCAAACACCAATAAAATTTATAGTTTTAACACACATAAAAAGTCAATAACCTCGGGCTCAGGTAAATGACTAATGTATAAATTTTTTTTTTTACTTTTTTTTCCAATTGTCATTCGTTGTCCCAATACAAGTATATATTTGGTAAGATTGATTGAAATGCAACTCAACAAATTCTAAGGGGATATATATTTTCTTCGAATTGCTTCTGGAATTTTCATCGCTATCTACGTGACTTCCTACCCATCGCCACATTATTTATTATTTTTTATCGATAAAGTAAATAAACAATTAACTAATTAAATTAAATTAACTAATTAAATTAACGTTCCAATTTTTTAAATTATTATATAATCTATTTAGAATAACACAAATTTTTATTTTATAATTTAATAATTTTTCCATCGTTTTTAATTTGTTTATCAAACATTATTTATGCAAATACTAAATTATCTATACTGCCAAAGTAAATTAAAAATTTAAATTAATTATAATAATAATAACTATTATTATCATTGTCATTATTATTATTACTATTATTGTTGAATAATTTAAATGCCAATAGTTTTCGAAAATAAAAAAAATATAGATATTGCAACCAACTGGGAAGAAATGATTGATATCAACATTTATCATTATATCCTTAAGTATATAAATATATATAGATATATGTGTTGATAAATAATAAATCATTATCGAGGACAATTGAAGTGGGTAAATTTTAAAGTAGTTTTAGTTTATATCGAGGCCATATAGTAACAGCTATTTTACTGGACGTATTTGCACGGCTGTAAGCCTCGTCGGTGTAACGATAATAGCACAACCTGGCCCAGTTATTCATTTAGCACTGACGAGCAGTCTCGTGGCCGAGGATATTTTCCTGTCCTTCCCTATGCAATAACCACTGGCTTTAAATCGTTAAATTGTCTGTCTTTACTTCATTTCAACACTGTTTTATAACTTTTATTTATATTACAACTCAGTTTAAATATTTATAAACTTATTTTTAATTCCTCTCTTTTTTAACTATCAAACTACACAAGTTTATAAATAATTATTTATTTATTTAATAGGATACAGTCGCAATCTGAATCTAGTAGTTCAACGAATGCTTCACATCCTTATAGAATGCCTCAAATGCTTCAGGAAAAATTCGGTGATGATTTTCCTTTACGCAAAACAGGTATTGATGATTATATTTTAAATGCTTAGTTTTTACTGAGTGATATATATTTCATTTTTTTTTCTTTTCGTCGAGCAGTTTGTGTGCTAGTAGATTGCCTACTAAAGCATGATCTTAACGTCGTCATAACTTCATTTTTTATTATTTATTTAAATGAAAAATTTTTTCCCTTACAAAAATTGAATTTTAAATTTATAAATAATATTTTTGTATTTATTTATATTTGTAACTATATAAAATTTATTTAAAAATTGCAAAGTAAATAAAAATTCAATTAAATTTATATATTTGATGACAAATTAAAAATATACTTATTGTTTACTTTTATAACTATTGACCATAAAAAAATTAATATTCATTATTATTATAAATTTTTTTTATTGTCAAAAAAACCACGTGTTTCTGAAAGTAAACAATAACTAAAAATAAATTAAAAAGTTGTGACGATGTATTTGTTAAGCGTCTGTGCACTTTGTTTAAATTATTTTAATATAATATAAATCCAAAAAAATTTTGAAAATAATTGTAATGCTAGTTGTGTGTCGAATACACAACATATAGCAAATATTCGGTATTTTCCCCACATTTAAAAAATCTTATAAAATCTTATAACTAACACCGGCTGAATTGGCCAGCCTCGGAGCCAAACTTGCTCAAGGTGCGACTTAAACAACGTGTGATGGAGCGGAACATGGCAGCGACACGAAATTCACCCCTTACGGCACGTCGGAAGGATCGACTCCTGTCGCATCTCAAGCGGAAGTCACTCCTCGCAAGTACGTCCCAATACTAATTTATCCTCATCTCTTCCATGCCAAAAGCACTATAAATATTTATTTATATAATAATCATTATTATTTTAACAATATAAATAATATTAAATTTATATACATAGATATATATATTTTCTATTTATCACTTTGCCCCAATAAATTTTCATTTTATTTATTTTACATTACTTTTTTTTATCCATTATATTTTTATTTACATTCAATTATTCATTATTTTTTAATTATAAACTAACAGTTTTTTATTTTTTAATTGTGCATTAGTTTGAATTTAATTTGATTGATTTGAATTTTTTTTTGATGTTTTAATAACTGCATGACATAAATTAACAGTTTTTACTTTAACTTAAATTTTTCAAAATTACTTATAATTTATATAAAGTCAATTATTTTATTTTTTTTCTAATAAATTATTTTATAAAGTATCTCTTAAAAAATTTTTTTATCGAATTTAAATACAATATATTTTATAATATTATACTCTTGATATTAATTAATAAATATATAGTCATTAAAGTATGATGATTATTAATTTATATTATTATTTAATAGACTCAGGTTCAAATCCTGAATCCGGGCCTAATTCACCGCCAACAGGAAACAACTCCCAAGCGAGTCCAACTGCTGGTAGTAATACTCCAATTCAAGAGGTAATTTATCTTATTGTCAACTAAAATTAATTTTATTAATTGTTATCTATATATACCCACATGAAAAAAAAATAATACAAATATATCATAGAAAATATATTGGAAAATATGTAATATTATATCGCGGTAAAATTTTCGATGGCGCTATATATATTTTTGACACAATCAAATATATGTTCATTAATTTATATATGTAATTTTATATCATTTCATATACAACTGATGTATTGATACACTTTAATTTTTTAAACTTTTCTTACAATCTCAAATATTTTTTCAAGTCCAATAAAGTTTTTAAATATGAAATACATAAATTATTTTAATATAACCGTGAAAAAAAATACTACTCTTGGGTCAATAAATTATTCGTTTCTTAACTCAAAGAAATTAATTCTTCTATGAAAAAAGTCTTTAATTCAAATTTTCAATAAATTTTTTTATTTCAACCAAAATTGTTTAAGTCAAGCTAATGTTCTATTTGCTAAGATTATTTTTCTTCAGTCAATAAAGTATTTCTTGTAAAATTTTTAATAATAGTCCATTACACACCGAGGGAGGAAAATAGAACATTCCAATCCGCGTGAGTATTTGCCCACCCGAGGCGAAGGCAATGATGGCAAATACACGGATCGGCATGCCCTACTTCCCTCCGTGGTGTGTATGCGATTTTTCATCAGATCTGCACCTGGAAGTTTGAATTCTTGTCATGTTTAGAGGGAAGAACGTCGTTAATATCTTTTATGAAAAAAACACATGATATAAATTAGCGCATGCGTCGTTCTTTATCACAAACAGAGGCAGAAATTTAAACTTTCAGGTATAGGTCTGGTAAAAAATAGTATACGCACTATGGAAGAGGGTAAGATGTCCCAATTCGCGTGTTTGTAAGATGTCCTAATTATACACGTGGGTTGAGATATCCTATTTTTCTACCTTGGTGTGTAATATACACTATCAGCGTGAGAATGTCTACTTTTTAATAATTTTTTTTTTACCGTGTACTTAATAAATAATACTATTATAATTTTTATAATGATAATTAATTACGATAACATTAAACCAGGAAAATGAAAATATACAGTACGGAGGACCTCTAACAAGTAGTAGTCAACAAGGAAGTCTTTCAGATCTATCATTATTTAGTTCACCATCAATGCCGAATATATCATTAGGCAGACCTCATGTACCATCATCTAGTTCATCTTCCGTAAGTACCAAATAAATAAACCTTAAAAATACCAAATAACAAGTAAATAATTAAACACTTCAGAGTGGATCAAAACTAGCGCCAGTATCAGAAGCCGAAGTCCGTGCAGCATTTACAGCACGACTAGGTATGCCATTAACAGGAGAAATGTTACCTGGAACCCTGCCATTTTATCCATCACTAACAGTCATTGAGGGTGAGCCGTCATATATTCATAAGCAAATGCAAAACTTGGAACAACAAGGAAGTCGACAGCATACAGTCTATCATAATTCCCCAATAACGGATACTCAAGTAGCTCACGCAAGACTTCATAAGGCTGGTCACCGGCCTTTAGGTAGTATGTTCACTCTTCATTATCACCTTCGTACGTGTCAACTCTTGGAAGATAGACAACTAAGACTGAGACAACAACAACAACGACAACAACCATAATAAATTAGAAAAAAAAATTTTTGTAAACATTTATAAATCTTCCAAGACCCTACACCCGCGTTAATTAATACGCACATAAATTTATAACAATTAATTCAAATAATTTATTTGTCCAACAGGTAGAACACAGTCAGCACCTCTACCTCTAGGCCATCCGATGCTCCAAGGCGGTATAATAGCACCTCCGACGACTCACTACGAAGAGTATCTCGCTGAAAAGCAACTACACGATCAACAGCAGGCTCACAATTATTTGAAGCAACAGATACGTCAAACAGTACTGACCCGAGTGGTATCACGCAGTGGCGGGCAAGCCAACCAGCTGGACGAGGCGCCAGAGACCGAGGAGTCTGAGGTGATAGATCTCACGGGGAAGAAGGAAATCCAGGAGGAGAGTGAAATATCTAAACAGCAACGTGATCGCGAACAATTTCTTCAGCAGCAACGGGATCTTATGATGCGTCATACGCTACAAGTTAACGAAAGTCCGGCCTATGTTGGCACCAGAAACTCACAATCTGCTCGGCCACTGTCCAGGGCGCTGTCGAGTCCGCTTGTTCACTTAGGTATACAATTTTTAATGTCACGAGGGCATTAAGTTTATTCATGTGTGTTGTAATGAAGGATGAAAATGGAAATATGTTGTACCGTATTTATATTTTTTAGTATAAATATAAATTTTATTGATTAATGTTTGACAAGTTAATGAATAATTAATCGTGTGTAACAGGACCTCAGGGTACTGGTGGAGATGTGTTTGCTCGTGGTTCACCTCACCGACCTACCACGGGACTGGCCTACGATCCGCTGATGCTTAAACACGCGTGTGTGTGCGGCGAAACAGTAAGAGGTCATCCAGAACATGGAGGACGACTGCAGAGTGTATGGGCTAGACTATCTGAGACTGGATTATTGCAACGTTGCGATCGTATTCGTTCGCGTAAAGCCACATTAGAAGAAATTCAAACCTGCCATAGTGAAGCTCACACCCTTTTATTTGGTACTACAATTTTATTTTTTACTAAAATATATTTTTAAATATTAACTATTAATTATTATCATTGATATAATGCAGGTACAAATCCACTAAATCGACAAAAATTAGATCTATCAAAGTTATCACCGCTGCCAATTAAAAATTTTGTACGATTACCGTGCGGTGGTGTGGGTGTTGACTCAGATACTACGTGGAATGACCTTCATACTGCACCCGCGGCTCGAATGGCTGTCGGTTGTGTTGTTGACTTGGCCTTCAAAGCGGCAATGGGTGACATAAAAAATGGGTTCGCAGTTGTCAGGCCGCCAGGTCATCATGCCGAGCCAAATCAGGCCATGGGCTTTTGTTTTTTTAATTCGGTTGCTATAGCCGCTAAACTTTTGCAACAAAAATTAAATACTAGGAAAATTCTTATTTTAGACTGGGTAAATATTTATTTGTTATTTTATTATTTACGTTACATAACACCGGACTGTATTTATAATTTAAGTTAAAGTTTTATCAATAACATATAAATATTTGTATTTATAGGACGTACATCATGGTAATGGAACGCAGCAAATGTTTTACGATGACCCACGCGTGCTTTATTTGTCAATCCATCGTCATGACGATGGAAATTTCTTTCCCGGAACTGGTGGATCAACAGAGTGTGGTGTTGGTGATGGACTTGGTTACAATGTCAATATATCATGGTCTGGTGTACTAAATCCACCGATGGGTGATGCTGAATATCTAGCGGCATTTCGTACAGTAGTTATGCCAATAGCCAAGGAATTTAATCCAGATGTTGTCATTGTATCTGCGGGTTTCGATGCTGCGACTGGACATCCGCCGCCATTGGGTGGATACAACGTCAGTCCAGCGTGTTTTGGAAGAATGACACAGTATTTATTAGAGCTTGCTGATGGCAAAGTCATACTTGCATTAGAGGGTGGTTATGATCTTGCTGCTATTTGTGATTCTGCACAGGAATGTGTCAGGGCATTGTTAGGTGATGAACCAACACCGATACGTGATGAAGAACTTACGAGGGTACCATGTCAAAATGCCATTGATACTTTACAAAAAACTATTGCTATTCAGGTAATTTTTTAAATTATTATTATATCATTTTAGCAATATGAAAAAATAGGATTTGATAAATTCAATAAAATATTTCATGATAAATTTTTGATAGAAAAAAATGTAATGGCCAGTAGCTTCATTTATTTATTTAGTACTTGTAAAATTTGTAACTTGTGAAAAAAAAAATTTTTTTTTATAGAAATGTTGATGGGGAATTTCAAATTTAAGGGAATTTATATATTTTTTTGGAAATATCTGGCATACTGATTTTTAAAAAAATTAAATTGTCTAATTGAATTTTTGAACTTTGAATTTATAGTGAATTAAATATTCGTGATTTTATGGGAGATGGACAAACAATTCTTGTAAAACTTTTTTATTTTATCACTAACGTTTCGTTAACATTGCTGACTTCTTCAGGGCTCTACAATGAGAACCAAACTTACAAATTACTACATGTATATTATTACAGATGTTAGTATTAAATCTAGTATAATATACTCCCATTCTAATACGTCGTCTTCCACATTTGGGAAATTTTTCAGAAGACGATAAAAACGTTTCACAGTCGGCAAAGAAAAATTATTTGTATTATGCTTACATTGGTATAACCTAAAAATTTATTTTCATGTATATGCTCTAAGAAGAATCAAAAATTATGCATCATTACCTTCTTACTTATGTCGTGAATAGCTTCCTTAAAATTAACTTGAAATTCAAAATGTTAAGCGTGACTAAACCTATACGAATGTGAGATACGACACATTAGAATGCGCGAAAGTCTACGTGTGGGATACAACATATTAAAATATTTATTTAAAAATACTAAATAAACAACTTGACCTCTAAAATTTTTACATAAGCTGAACATTGTTACAATGATTCCATCTTTCAAAAAAATTCTAATATAGCGACATAGATAATAATTAGATATATACTACTATTAATAATATACAAGTATGTAAAAATAAAAATACTATTTAACAAAATTAGATGTTTTACATATTCATCAAAGTTAAATATATGAAATATATGAAAACAAAGTGTCAGCATAACTGCTCCAGTCACTTCCACATAACTATGACAATATTTTTGTCCATCTTTCCCATAAAATTAGGAATATTAAATATAATGGATCTAAACATGAATAAATAAATTGAATTTTATAGATTTTAACTCAAAATTAAGTTCTATCACTCCACTAAAAAAAATGAACTCCCTCTTTACTTCGCACGCGAAGTGATTTTTTAAATAAAAAAAAAAAAATATCAATTGGTTGTGTATTTTATTAGTTAATGTGTTTATCAACATCCGTACATACTGACGGACATCACAGGATTTGTTTATATATTTCTTTTTTATTTTCAATAATTATTCTTAAAAAAAGAGACTTGAAATTGTATTTGTTTTATTCGTTAATAAATTATCTTTCAAATGGTATGAATTTAAATCTTGTTGAGTATATTTGAACGAGTGTAAAATGTTTTCTACGTGAGTAAATCAGCTCGGGTCGAGAAAGCGTTAAGGAGGTTCGACCGCAACTAGTAAATCAAAGTAGTGTTTGAATTTTTTTATTTGCTAAATTCTCCTAATAGTTATAAAAATTCATTATTTTAATTTATAATAACATAATGAATTCATAAATTAATAATTATTAGTTATTAAATTAAAGAAAGTAATGAAATGACTTGGTTATTTTTGACTCATATGATTTAATAAAAAGATTTGGCAACACCGCGTTCTAACTTCTTAAATATCGATATTCAAATTAAAGCGGGAAAAATTTATTTCTAATCTCGTCTCTCTTATTAATGTATTCCTATTTTTGTTTTTTCTCTCAGCTGCTTCTGCGACGTTGCTAAACCCTTAATAATATGTATCTCTGTCGATGAACGAGATTAAATAATAAAGCTTAACTTGAATTATTTAAATAATTACAACGATAACACTATATTGTTAAAATCTTATCATATTCCAAAAATATTAAAGTTTATGGCATGTGGTTTTTTATTTCTTAAACTTGGGAGGTTAATAATGAAAATAATCGAACAAGTCATGACGGGAGCTTGTCCGCCATAAGAGCCTGTGTATAAGAACTTTAAAAACGTCATTTTTAAATCTTTTTTTCTAAAAAACTAGACGGTGGGTCATATTCAAATTTTGAGAATACATAGATAAAGTACTTATTTACATGTATACTAAGTTTCAAATTTTAAAGTTGGAAAATCCTTTCTACATTAGATTCGGTCAAACCTCCTTAATAGAACACATCTCACTGCTTCGCAAATGAGTTGTGCAATAATAAATTTTATAAGTTGAGTAAGATCACGTCAAGGGGACCCCCCATTTTCCACTTGATCATGAAAATTAAGTCTATGTATTTTTTTCTTATGTAGTCCCTATGAAAAATTAGACCCTCAAACGATTTTTCTTTTGGGATCTTAAACTTTAATAAACGCATGTAAACCGTGAAAAAAACTTGCCAATGAAATTTTCATTTGTTTGAGGGTTTAATTTTTCATAGTGACTACATAAGAAAAAAATACATAGATTTAATTTTTATGATTGAGTAGAAAATGAGGGATCCCCTTGACGTGATCTTACTCTGTTTATAGTTTGAATTATATTTTGACACCCAAGCAGCGCATACAAAAAATATAATTACATTAATTTTAAAAATAAAATGTATAAAGTATCTCATAATCCAAGCGATCATTGAAAGGTGAATTATAAATATTTAATAGGGATTTATTAATAAAAAAAATATGATAGTAAAAGAATATTGAAATATTAATATATGAATATAGATAAACCTTAATAATAGATGATTATATTAATAACTGATGGACGAACTATATAAAATATTTAGGATTGTATTACAAAAATAGAAATAAATCAATAGATTATTAATTTTGATTGAGTTCATGAGACATTAGCTAATTAAATAATTATCGTCGAAACTCGGGTCGTTTCATATGCAACGATAGCAGGTGGTAGAATTCCATCATAAAATTAAAAGAATGATACTCTATTTTTCTACAAAATCTATTTTATTTTTTTACTTATTTCGCGATTCAAAGTAACAAATCTATTATGAACTTTTTTTTTTGTTTACAACAAAAACAATCCTTTACAGAATAATAAGACAATGATAATAAAATAAAAATTTAAATATATATAATAGCAAAAAAATAGAAAAATATGCAAATAAAACTGTTTTAATTATTTATCTTAAAATTATTTATTAATAAAATCTATAAGAGGGACGATTAGACACTGGTCGGAAGACTGATAATCAGATACTTGATTAAAGTAAATATTTTATTTGCATACTGGCAATCAATAATTTTATTTAATTAATTTAAAAAAAATATTGTTACTATTTATCATGATTAATTGATTAAATATATTTATTTGTATTGTTACAGATGTTACATTGGCCATGTGTTAAACTTGCCGCCCATACAGCAGCAATGAGTGCTGTACAAGCAAGTCAAAAAGAACATGATGAAACAGATACTGTATCGGCAATGGCTTCATTGTCGATGCAACAGCCAACAAATTTAACGTAATTATTATAATTATAAATATAACATTCTTACTTTATTACATTCATTTATTTATTTATAATTTGTAAATTTATAAAATTGCAGAAAAACGCCAGAACATTCCCGTGAAGTTTCCGAAGAACCAATGGAACAGGATGAAACAAAATAAAATAATTTAATAATTTAAAAAATAATTGCACTTATTGTCCGTTACTATAAATTTAAATTGTTGATAGCTAAATAAAAAATGGATCTTCGTATGAATTTGATTAGTGTTCTCTCATTATTTTCGAGAGCAGTTAATAAAAAAAAAATTAATACATTAATAGTTAAAAATACCTGCCGTATTTTAACGTCAATTGACGGAATAATATTTACATAATTAAATAAATAAATTTTCTCATACCGAAGCCCTCCACATTTAAAATATAAATCTTATCAACGGATATTGATAAATAAATTTTAGTTGTCACGGCTGGGCCGTAATTTTTATTAAATTGTTTAAGATAAATAAAAATAATAGTAAATTTTATTTTTATCTTAAACAATATTCAAATAATTATATTGTCTAACAATAAATAAAAAAATTATTTGTAAATATATATATATATATAATATATATATATTTTATATTATATCTCAATGATATAAATTATAAATATGACAAGGTTCTGACAACCAAATATCATTAATATGTAAATAATTATATTTTTTCTTTCGTTTTATTTTAATTATTATTTAAGTGATTCAATTATTAAAATAATATATAATTTAATTTAAATAGTTAACAATTATATTTGTTTATTGTGAATATTATTTTAATTGTATAAGTGTCTTAAGTAGACAACGAATGATTTATGTAAATTATATTATATATATTTTACTATTACACTAATAAATTATAAATAAATAAAAACAAATTAATAATTAAATAAGTTATATACTTTATGTAAATGGTTCAACGAAAGTTTATAAATATCACGCCCATGATTTAATAAGTCACTGTAATATTTTTAAAAAAAATGCTAATGCATGAAATTTATAGATAGTTAAATTCATGAACAAAACAATTAAATGTTACACTTATGTATGCATATGTAACAATAATAATTATAATGAGATATAGATAAAGAATTAAAAAGACAATAGAATAGAAATATAAATGATATATTCTCCATTTATGGTGAATTTTGTGAGTATGTGTAATTGCTGGTCAATAACACGTTTACTATTTCTTTATTTGTGGTAATGCGCATTGAAATTATTTTACATATATAATCAAACTTATTTACTTATTTATATTAAATAATTCATTATTGATGTTGATCAACATTATTTTTTGTTATTGAAAATTTTTTTTAATTTTTATTTGTATTCTTATTGTGATACTGAAATTGACAGATAATTAAAAATTTTTTGATTTTTTTTCAACAAATCAATTATGAAAAAAAAAAAAAAAAAAAAAAAACTAAAAATATACATGTGTAGAAAATTGAAAAAACTATAGGTGCAATTTTTTAAAATATTTTTTTTTATTATTTATCGTTTTGAAAAAGAAACAAAAATTTTTAGGCGTCGGGTAATTTGGGTGTATTGCATTCCCTATAGAGAAGTTCTCTACATTATAAAATCTCATAGTTTTTCCTTACCCGAATCAGCTCTACAGATAAATTTTGTCATCGCAACAACTCAACAGAAGATTATTTTCACATCGTTCCATCTACATGAGAACATCTCTTATATTAAAAATCTCTACAGCGATAATTTTTACATAGTGTTAAGTTCAAACAGTAGAATTTTTGTTTTGACACTTTATTAATAAGGTAGGTTAATTATATAAAAAAAAGAATGAATGAAAGTGAAATTAAATTATTTAAATATTAGCAAAGTGATGATTCCTAACGCAAATTTGGAAAATCCAGCGGTTGCTGCTTTTAAACTGGTGGTCTTGTGTTAACTTTTCCTGTCAATTTCGATAACTTTTTTCTATACTTGAACTTGATTTCTACTTTAGTTTATACACAGCAACAGATGCTGTATCTTCACTCATTTTAAATCATTTTTTAATAGTACCACGATTGTCTTATTCGACAATTAATATTTTATTAAAAATATAAATATAAAGACAACAAAGAATATTAATTAAATAATAATTGATACCTAAAGTTAATACAAGATCACCAGTTTAAAAGCAACAACCGCTAGATTTTTTAAATTATTGCGGTGAATCATCACTTTTGTAATATTTAAGAAATTTAATTTTACTTTCATTCATTCTTTCTTTTATATAATTAACCTTTATTAATAAAATGTCAAAACAAAAATTCTACTGCTTGAACTTAGTGCCGTGTAAAAATGATGGCTGTAGAGATTTTTAATATGAAAAACGTTCTCATGTAGAGATGGGATGATGTGAAAATAATCTTCTGTTGAGTTGTTACGATGTAAAAATTTATCTGTAGTCGATTCGTGTAGGGAAAAACTTTGTGAGATTTTATAATGTAGAGAAATTTTCTGTAGGGATGCACCACACCCCTAATTTCAGTATCATATTCTTATTGTGATTACAAAGATATATTATTATTATTCCTATGGTCAATGGACATTAGATATTTGTTAGAATAAAATTGTATATTGTAATTTGTGAAGAAAAATTTTAAATAAGAAAGTTGACACTTTAAAATTAATAGAGAATTTTTCTAAAAAAAATACATAAAGTTTGATGTCAAAAATTTTATTTTTTATAAACTATTAATTAGATAATTTATGACAATTTTCATTTAATTAGTTTAGTTAATTTTTATTTTTTAAAACGTCAACTTTCTATTGATAAAAAATTGTTGATATATTGATTTTTAAAAAATATTTGAAATAAATATACAATTTATATATTTGATAACTGATGAAAAAGTAATTGCTATAAAAAATTCAAATATATTTTACACAAAAAAATATTGAAAAATTGCCATTGAGAAAAATTCTAAACTGCAAATGTTGTTGCACAAAAAAAAAAAATTTACAACTGGAAATTATTTTGCTACAGCTAATTAAGCTTCCGGTTCTTATATATAAAATATACAAATAATAATATACATTTTTAAATACTCAATATTATCTTAACTAATATATTTAAAAAATATATATATAAATATATAGTTGGAAAAAGATGTACAGGGTACTGTAAAAAAAAAAAAAAAGAAAGCACTCTAATAATACTTGGCGTTAAAAGTGCGCAATTAAATAAAATAATAAAATTGCGCGTTTCCCATTAAAAGTAAAGATTATTGTAACTGTTAATATGTAAATACAATTGATATTATTATTATTACTATAGTATAAATAATAATTATCTTTACCCTTATTAATATAGAAATTATCAGTTTACATAAAATCAATATTATTATTAAAATTACAATCATAATAATTATAAAAAATAATTAATTATAATAAATAGATATTATTATTATTTTATTTGTTATTTTCTGGTGAACAAAGGCTGGTGCGATTTTTGTGATACATTGTAAAAAGTCAAGAAAATATAATCGTTGTAGACGATCGTAAATGGGGGCGACAACTATATTTAACAAAAAAAAAAAAGTATATATATATAATTATATTATCAAAATACAAGCATTTATTTTTGTGTCATGCATTTTAAGAAAGCACAGATGATGTATATTAGAAAAAAAAGAGTAAAATATAATAAAAAATTGAATTAAAATAATAAATTAATAAACATATATATACATGAATAAAACAATAAATTTTATATATATATATATATATATATAAATTTAAAAATTATTTGACACATTAAAATGCATATGTAATCTATTTAAAATAATATATATATATTATATATTAGGGGTGTGCATATAATTCGAACTTACGAATTATTTGCATTGAATCGAACTATTCGATTCAAACGTTGAATCGAATAATTTGTAAGTTTTTGAATTCTTCGTAAATTTTATTTTAAACTTAAAATTGTAAAATTCTTTCCACTAATTCAAATTTTTGTGAGAGGTATTAATAGAGCTCAGACATAAATCTACGAAAAAATTATTTTTGGTTACTTTAAAAACTACACGGAGATAACTTTTTGATAAATTTTACCCTAAAATTTCGAGTAAATTTGAGCTAAAAACAAAATGAATACGGAAAGAATAAAAACTAATACTGTTGTTATTGTTTTACCTTTTACTTTTGTTAATTTAAAAGTTACTTGAAATTGGGATTTTCTACTCCATAATTAAGTTGATGAATAATTAGAAAATTTCCGAATTTTTCGACTATCGAATTATTCGATCCGATTTATTTCGAACCCGATTCGCATACCCCATATATATATATATATATTTTATATATATGAATGTAATTTTTTCAGATATAATTTCAGACATAGCACGAGAATCTCAAATAATAAATAATTGTTGTACGTTGCCCTTATTATTAAATGTATCTAAAAAAAAAAAAAAAAAAAAATACGTAACAAATAAAAGTAAACAAGAATGTTGGTTATATATAATTATAAATAAATGTAAGCCCAGTTATGCGAGTATATATATATATAATAAAGATAAATATTATAATTATTTACACAAGTAAGCACATCTTAAAATGATGTAACATTATTAATTATTATTACTAAATATAAATTATTTTATCGCTATGTTATTAAGGTACAATCGATAAATAAATTTTTTAATAAGTTTAATAAATTATTTATTATAAATACGATAAGTTAAAGTAATTTTTGGTATAAATTCGGATTATTTTAGGTCATGATTAAAATGTTATTCAGTCACAAATTTTGACGCAGATGAATTTTTAAATTTAATTATTCGAGATGATATATATTAATTTGAAAAACAAATAAATATATTTAATTAATAATATATATGACTGTGTGTTCTGAATAATGTCCTAAATAGCTAGGCCTAAATTTTTTGCTGTTTATAATAATAATAGACACGTATTTTTATTATTTTCATATGAATTTGTTGTTATGTTTTACATATATTGTTATATTATTATAATTATTATCTTTAAATGATTAATATCCGTATGGAAATTTAGAATTTGAGCTACAGATACTTATGGCATTCCGGTATCATTTATTGTTTAAGTAATATTACTATTATTATTATTATTATTATTATTATTATTATTATTATTATTATTATTATTATTATTATTAATACTATTATTATTATTACTATTACCATAATTATTATAATAAAAAAAAGAAATTAATAATATTGACACGTTTAAAAATATAATATATGTTGATAAGTTATATTATTGTATTGATTAATGAAATTAATCGATTGATGCAAGTCCATGTTAAGACTTAAGCACGAAAATAATATAATGTCTATGTTTTATTGAGCATAGCTTTATTGTAATTGTAATAGTAAAAAAAACAACACATTTTTTATGTATATAAATATCTTTAAAATTAATTTTCAATAAAAATATAGTCATTGTGTTTAAATTAATATGTTGATATATTCATTTTACACTTTCAACTATTTGTTTATTTTATGCAAGATCACGAAGATTATTTGAATCTGTAGCTATTGATCTTACGCCAGTTTATTAACAATGACTAGGAATCGTGAAATAGTATATTACACACCTAGAGAGGAAAGAAGGACTTCCAAGCCATGTAAATAATTGCCTACTGGAAGTGAAGATGAGGATTGGAGCATAGTAGTTTCCTCTGTGGCGTGTACACAATTTTTCACCATACCTGCACAGCAATTTTAAATTTCTGCTCTGATTAGAGGGAAGGAAGCTTACCCTGATAGTCACCATAACCGCAAGTTAACTTCAAGCTACGGCCGGAATCCGAAGTCAACTCAAAAGCAAAAGTTGGAGAGCAAAAAGTTGCGGTTAAGTTGACAGCAGATAGTCTGTAACTTGAATTCAATTTGACTTCAAATGTTACTGTCAGATAATGATGTTAAGTTGATTAAAAGTTTCACTTCAAATTGACGTCAAGTTTTTCTGTCAAATTACATTCAGTTTACGGCTGCAGATTTACATCGACTTGTACGCAAGTATTATCCAGCTAAGGCTTGCCAGAAACTTTGTCGTTAAGTTAGCCGAAAATGTTTCACTGCAGAAACTTGTTAAACGAGATGTGGGTATTAGGGTAAATGGAACGAAAAAATATAACAACCGCTAACCAATTAGTTGTATATTTTATATTTTAAAATACAGTAATGTTACTTCGGTTGATTAAAAAGTTATCTCGACAAAAATTGCCTTAATTGCCACATTTTGCTCAGCAAGTCCTGCAGTGAAACATATTCGGCTAACTTAACGACAAGTTTCTTGCAAGCCTTGCCCCGATAGCTAAGTTGGCGACAACCTGTCACCAAGTTGGCCGCAAAAGTTGCCATTTCCATAAGTTGACGGCAAATTTCCGAGAAAGTTGTCGACAACTTTCAGATCGTGTAATTGTTGCCGACAAGTTGACTACAAGTTGCTGAGAAACTTAACAACAATCTATTGCCGCAACCTGTCATTAAGTTTCTGAGCAACTTGTGGACAACTTGTAGTCAACAGTTACACGAGCTGAAAGTTGTCGACAACTTTCCCGGAAAGTTGCTGTCAACTTTTGGAAGTTTCAACTTTTGCGGCCACCTTGGCGACAGTTTGCGGCAGTAGATTGTTGTCAGGTTGTCGCTAACTTGGCTATCAAGGGTACCGTCATCTTATAAGAGTAAGCGACGACTCATATGATAACGATAATTCTTGTCAAGGTAGTACGACTTTTTTATTAACCGAAGTTACATGTCTTATATATTCATTAATCCCTGATAGCCGAGCTGACGGCAAACAAACGACAACCTACTGCTGGAACTTATCGCCAAGCTGAACGCAAAAATTGGCATTTCTATAAGTTGACGACAACTAAACGTCAACTTGTGGAGAAAGTTGATGGCAAAAATATGCATTCCCTTAGTTGACCGATGGCTTCAATTTTCCCAGAAAGTCGGCGACAGGTTGCGGTAATAGATTGTCGCCAAGTTTCTGTGAAAGTTGATAACAATTTGAGGTCAACAGTTACAAAGGCTGAAGTTGTCGTCAACTTGATTGCAACTAATTGACACCAACTTTCTGACCACAGTCTTGCTATCAAAGTAAGCATCAATACTTTTGCTATCTGTCCTTTTAGTCAACGGGGATTCTGTTATTTATCATTTTGACTAGTACACACCCAATTTTTTTTTTTTTTAATTAAACGTAAGATACCTTAGGATTTTTCGTTAATTTACGGTCAAGAAATAATTTATTATCCCAACAACGGCTTTATTGTGACAAAGAAACATTCAATTAATTAAATAACAGGTTGTAAGAGCCTCAAAACTATTTTATTATAGTAATAAAATTAATCAATACATTTCTCCTGAGCTTAATTTGTCGCTTAGAAACACCATAGAACTAAATCTGTAGATTAAATTTGATCATTTCTATTTTTAAGCTGTTCTTGCCAACTTTTCAAAAGACCCATGCAGCTGTGACACTCTCTAGCCATCATTTCACCAATAAGGCTTCCCAGTACTCAACTTTACACTTTTATCGGTATTAATACTTTTGAATGATAATCCATGTAACCGACTATCTCAAATACGGTAACATGATCAGCTATAATTTTACGTATTACTTTTTTTTCTTAAAAATTCAAATTTTTATAATCAAATATAACATTTAACATTAAAAAGGGTTCAAAAATAATTTTTTCTAAGTTTATCTCTCAAATGAAAGCTGTGATGACAAGATACACAATCAGGCTCGATGCACTATCCCGTAATCTAGCGATTTTCGGTCTAAATTATTTAAAATTTCCAATCAGTGTGAGAGAATTTTGGACAAAGCCTCTATTTAATGCACAAGAATGTGTCAAAAATAGTTCCGTTCGTCTATTCGAGCGTGAAAGAGAAAAAACTGCAAGTCCCCCTTGAAATCAGTGATGTTTGTTCTAATAGTAAATATAATAGGAAAAATAATAAACGGAGAGAAATTTAAAGTAAATATTCCTATGCGATTAAGGGGGGTTAGTGGCTAAATCGTGAAAAAAACGCTTTTTTTATGAATTTTTTTTTAGGCGTATGGATTGAGCTAATTTATTAAAACCTTTTGAACATTATCAAGTTTATATTCAACAACATTAGGTAATTTTTTTTATGTGAAAGTATCCGCAAACAAGCCGATGGCGGAGCTTTTCTCAGAACATCTTTAAAAAAAGATGATTTGCGGTGAGCAGTGTATCTCAGCTAGAAATTATTTGATATAAAAAACCATCGAAATTTAGTCAAAGAATTATTAAAACCTCGCCCCAACGTTCTCTAATTATTTTTTTTTAATTTTTTGTGGTCATTTAAAATAAAAACTGCCATTTTTTAAACCCCCTTGATGTAAAAAAAAATTCTAAAATTTAACGTTGCGGGGAGGTTTTTTATACGTAGAAAGTGTGTACCAAGTTTGAAATAAATCGGTAATGTATTTTTTAAAAAGCAGTGCTCACGGACTTTGAAAAAGTAGTTTCGAGAAAAATGCGTTTAAAGTTTTAAATGCTAAAAATAAACAAAAAAAAATTTTTTTAACTTACACAAAATTTTTTTAAAACAGAACAATATAGGTTAGAACGATCACCAAGTAAATAAACTGTCTATCTGCACTTCCTTTCTGACCGCCCGCAGTTATCGAAGCTACAGTTTTAAAGAAGACCAACTAGTTAATAACCGAGAGTTTTGCTCTGATCGACTTCAAATTTGGAGACTATTCTTAAATGGTGTAGCTATAAGAAAAAAAAATCGATTTTTAGCTAATACCCCCCCCCCCCTCCTTAAAGAAGTATATTCGATATTACTTTATGAGCCTAGTGATGATTACATTGCTGCACAGTAACGCATTTTGATTTGATATTGTTTTAGTAGCAAAGTAATTCGTATGCTATACGAATGTAATACGTGCGTTGCCGCAACTTAACCATTACTATGCTGCATAGGCCTAACTCGAGTACAACAATGCTGAATTTACTGAAAATAAAAGTAAGCTGTACAGCATCAAAATAAATACATATTTTCAATACTCAATTAGTGAATAAATAAATTTCAATTAATTTTAAAAGAACATATCTCTGATCACTTATTTATTTACAAAAATACAAAGTATAAAAATGCATTAAAGTATATTATAGTTTCTTCCATTGACAGCAGTAACGATTCTCGAATAGGGACAAGTCATAGATGAATTCAAAACAATTTTTTTTTCTTTACCAAAAAAATATAAATGAACTCCAAAATTCACTTGTTGTTCAAATGCGAATTCAAAAAATCACGATAACATTAAACAAATTTTTTTGTATGCACCTGGAGTGAATTTTCCAAGTCGATTTGTAGGTTAACGAATTTTCAACAGACAGTTATAATCTCGATGAAATTTTAATCACACCTAAAAATTTAATATTAATTAAAATTAATAATACTATTCCAATCATAATTGTTCACTGTGGTGTCTTAATAAAAAATTTGATATTTTTGTAACCCACAGAAACACACCCTGATTTTTCGGTTGTAAACGGATAGCCGAGTGGCGCTTACTTGAGAGCGCTGTAATCTGTAATATGAACGATACTGCTATGTAACCATTACTATGTTGCATATGCCCAACTACAGTACATCAATGCTGAATTTATTGAAAATAAAAGTAAGAAATACTTGAAACCAAGTACTTGGCAGCAACTTTACATTATTTTTATTATCGTGGATTGAATACTATACGGCAAAGTAATAACTACATTACTTTTTGCCGAGCATAGTAATAATAGCATGAAATTTATCTCCGTGTAGTTCCATACATAGTATTGTGGCGCTTCACGAAAAACGTAAAATTTGACAAAATTCTGTAAAAATTACATTTTCCAATAATAACGATTTTACTGAATATATAATTTTCAATAATGTTTTATTATTTAAGATAGTTTTTTGTCATAAATACCGTGTTTATATGTGAAAATATAATTTTCACTGTTTTATATTTTTTCGTGCAGTAATAACACAGCGCCATTTGTTATTGTACCCAATAAACTCGTTGCTCCAAGTAAATATATTTTATTACGAAAACGAAATTGATCGTCAACCCCTCATTCGTTATAATAACAAAGGTCTTCTTCTCCATCTGGGAGTTGTTTTTTGGCATTTTAGCTACTGGCGTTCAATAAAAGTAATACCATCATGTGAAAAAAAAGCTGATTAAAATAAAATAATAATTCACTAAAATATTTTCGGGATATAATGACTTAACAATTAAAATTTTTTAATCATCCCACAGAAAAATGTAAAAAATTGGATTGTAAATATTTCATTATTTGTTTGTTGGAGAATTAAAATCGGTATCAAAAAACGATTTTCATCTTATTAGATTTTTTTAGAAATATCTAATCAAAACTAAAAAGATTTTGAAATTTAGTTATTACCTCACGTCGTTTGTCACTCAATTACACGGTCAAGAAGTGGAAAAAGTTTTTAGGCCGTAAATATTTTCTGACTTGTTCTCTAAAGAATCGAACCAACTTATCAGAGGGGCAATTTTTATTGTGCTCGATTCTTTTAAAAATATATTATCAGAACTAAAAGACTTTTGAGATTGAGCCATTATTTAACAATTTTCGTTATTCTTTCCTTCAACGAAATTATTTTATTGTAGAGAAAGGAGGAGGGAGGGCAAAATGGGACTCTTTAGAAAAAAGAGCTACATCTTCAGTGTTTCTCACTTGTTTTACTTCTTTCTAGCCCCTTACCATGATTTTGGTCTCAATATGTCGCGTTTGTTGAAAATGAAAAATCATTAAATTTGGGGCAAAATGGGCCCTCCCAAAATGGGTCCTCTAAGAAATCTACTGAAATTCGGCTATTATTTTATTTCATCTTAAGAGTATGTTACACATCAAGGGAGGAAAGTAAGACATTCCAAACCAAGTGTATAATTGACTACCAGAGCCGAAGGCAAGAGTGGCACAGACTCGGATTGGGATTTCCTACTTTCCTTTGTGGTGTGTATACGATTTTTTACTAGATTTGCACCTAAAAGTTTGAGTTTTTGCCTCTGTTTTGGGGAAAGAATGGCGTAATCACCACTTTTTATCATTTGTTTTCTCATAAAAGAAAAGAACGATTTTCTTCCCTCCAAACAGAGCAGGAATTTAAACTGTCGGTGTAGGTAAGGTGAAATAGTTAATTAATAAATTTTTCAGAATATTGATTCTTCACGCTTAATTATTCAATGGTTTGTATACAAATACATTGAACGGACTATAACATAAGCTCGGACAGCTTAACTGAAAGCACTCGGCGCGTAGCCGACATGGTCTCGATTCAATTTATACATTATTATTTTCAAGCTTTGAAAAAAAAAAAAAATTAATTTCAATCTTAAGGGGACCCGGCTGTCTAGAAATTTCGAAATTTTTTTTTTTTTTTTTTTTCATATTTCGAAAGTATAGTATTTCAAAAATATACTGTTAAAATATGGTGATGATATTCCCAGTATTTCATGTTCTAAAAGCTATTTAGCAAGCCGGACAATGAGTAATTTTTATTCTAATGTTCGGTGGAAAACATCTGCTTCGAATTCTATACCTAGTTATAATAATGATAAACAAGTCAACATATAATAGAAAACAAAAAAAACCGAAGAAATGCACAAGAAAAAAATATGGTGCTGGAATAGCTGATTAATCGTAAGTATATGTTCAAATCTAATTTTCTTCAGAATTTCTTTGACTAAAACTTTAAACGCGTTTATCTCGAAACTACTTTTTTCTGCCTGGTGTAGGGGAAGAAAAAAACTATCCGGTCGATTGCTTTCAAATTTAAATATGTTATTTAATATACTAACAGCTATCGCTGGAACTAAAATAAAATTTTTGCATTAAATATTTCTATTTTTTAACATGCAAAATATTAAGAAAAAAAATGCAATTTTTGGACTACAAATTTCAACAAAGTGCCACTTCTTCAAAAAAATTTTCTTTTTTTTTATTCTAGTTCCTGCGGTAGGTATATTTACACTGATTAAAAATCCATTAAATTTTTTTGTTTCAGACCCATAGAAGAGCTGAATTGTTCTACGCCGCCCGGGCCCCTTTTTTTAAAGGAGCTGGCTTCAACGCCATCTTTTAAATATTAAAAATAATTTTTTTTCTTAGCTATAAGGATTTTTGTATATTTTAATCACAATAAAATAATCCCTCAAAATTTCAAAAGGTTTGATTTTTATTAAAATATAAAAAAAAAAAATTTTTTTTTAAATCATGAAATTTTCAGCCTCTAGACTACCGGGTTGCCTTGAGTTCAGAAAATTTTTTTTATGTAGGCGAGTTAAAAGTAAACCAGGGTCTCAAACACTTTGCGAGGGTTCCTTATTCTTATATCATTTAAAGTGAACAAAAATTTTGGGGAGCGTATTTTGCCGCCAAATTTTTACTTTATAAAAAATCAGGTGTCAATTCGCAGTAAATACAGATTTTACTTAATTCTAAATGTATTCAGTCACTCGGAATTCCGAAGTTTAAAAAAAAATCTCTCCACATACAGAATAACTAGGGAGTTTTTATTTTAAGCAAATTGATTTTAGAGTGATGTGGATTTTATTGCAATCCACATTCACTCTGATCCGGAATTTTAATGTTAAAATAAACTCCTCTTCAGAGTAACTTTCACTCCGAGGGGGTTCAATTATAATCAAATATAATTATCATCGTATAATGTTACGCGCTGTTGTGATAAGTGAAGCATATGTTTGTTGAATAAGTCCAAACACGAAGTTTTCTTAGTTATCCAATTAGTTATCAAAGAATTAGTACGAAAACATAATAATAAAGAATACATTTAATTTCCGTTTAAATTAATGAATCCACAAAACAATCTTATTCCGCTTATATATAAATAAATTACCATACCTTTATTCTCTACACTTTTGATGGTTATGTCCTCAACAAAATTACCCCTGAAAGTGGCAATGTGACATACTACGCTCGTGTTTCTGATAGTTTAGAATTCTCAGCTCTTGTTTCTCATTTTAAACAGACACTACTTAAATACTCAAGAGGAATTTCAATTGACTCTTGATATTTCTATTCAAGTTTTACCATCCCTCTCACTATTCATCATTTATAATATAATTTAACAAACTGATATATGAAAAAAAAATAAAAAATAAAAATAGATATAAATACTACCCGGTAGTTACCCTCACCTTATTTCTTCATCAACCAACCGCTCAACAATACGACCTGCGCAATGTTACCAATTCACTTACCCATAGTTCTTCCGATGGATACACGTATATCCTCAGTCACGTGGAGAAACTTTCCGCGTACGGATCATTGTCAAATACCACATACCCTCGTGTTATTATTATTTTATTTTATTATTTCATTTTTTTTTTATTTAAAAGTTTGTAAACATCGTGAAAATGTATTTATTTGAAAAATAATTTTTTTTATCTTTTGCTTTTACTTTCTTTGCTACTAAGTATAAAAAACGGGTTTATCATACTAAGCTGATAAGGAGTTTTTTTAAATTGGTAAGTCATTTATTTTCCATTATCATTTTTTTACCACAGCCTATAAATCATGACTTTATCTAATAAATCACTAACTTTTTTAGATTTTTATAAACTCGTAAAAATAAATTGATAGTCGCTCCAAAACTACATTTATTTAAATGTTAATAATTTTTTAATTAATTCAGATACTTATTGTTAAAAGTATTTAATTTATCGTTCACCATTTATTATCGTTTATTGCCATTTAATTATTCTGTTACTGACATTTCGTAATGACAAGCTTATTATATCTACTAATCGTCATAGTATTGATTATCAATCAGTTCAATTAGATTATTCGCTTTTCATTTTATTGTTATATTTTTTTTTCTTTCAATATTTCAATATCAATTATATGACATTTCCACAAAAGTATTAATATGACAATATTTCAATAATATAATTGACATTGAAGACTTGAGGTAATAGTGTAAATTTTCTCTTATATCTTTATTATAATCATTATATATATATATATAACCATTTGTGACATAAATTATTAATGACACTACGTTCATTTAATCTTATTAAAAAAGCTTTTCACGTTATTTCTTCGTCGGTTTGAATAAAATTTCACTGAAAAATTACAAAAAAATTGAAGTCTTTTTTTTTATTTTTTTATTGCCATTGTCTCAAGCCCGTTTTACCTAGTTTAATGGTCTTCTTCACAACTTGACGGGTTTTTTTTTTAACCTTTTTTTTTCTTAGCTTCCTACTTTACTAATGTACGCTCGCATAATACCGGATTGCGGTCATCTTTAATGCTTAATGTTTTTATTCGCGGTATAAAATAATAAATAACGCGTTATATATTTAAAAATATTGTTTTTACTTTAAAAGAAAAACTTAAGCATTATTAAAGAATTTTTTTTTATATAGAAGAAATAATTAAAATAAAAAATATAACTGTATGATGTATAGATAAAAATAAATACAGAGACAAGATAAAAAATATTGGATGATTTATTCCTTGATCTATAGAAAAAACTTTGTTCCGGTCTATGTTCTTTTATCTTTTCTTCTTTTTATGATTTTTTTTATTTATTTTATTTTTTTTTTTAACAACCTGGCAAAGCTTCTTACTTGGCTGAACTTCATTTCAGTTCCGGACAATCGTTATTCATACCTACTATTTGTCTTTCACTGCAGTGCTTTCAATACCACACATGTTCATAGATTTTATGTTCGTTCATATATTATAATCCATAAAGAAAATATATTTTTCAATAAGTCAATAATTTTGTTATAAAGACAGAAACTAAGAAATTTTATCAAACTTATAACTTACCTTTGTGGTTTGAACTTTTTTATATAATAATTTTACATGTAATAAAATATAGTATAACGTGAACTAAAAAAAAAACAATAAAAATATTATTTAATTAATTTCATTTTACATAAAGTAATTTACCAATTAATTAATTCAAAATTATTGGCCTTTTTGAAAAAAAATGCAACCCTTAGCTCATTTAAAATCGTATTCTCATAAACAAACTTAATATAGATTCTATAATAATTAAATTTTATCTTAATGCTTATAATTATTGGTAAAATATTATATTCAAAAATATAAAAAATCTATTAAATTGGTAAAAAAATAAATAAACATGTTTTAAAATTATGTTTCATTAAAATATATAAAAGAATTCAAATAACTGTATACAGAAAAAAAAATTTAGTAATTTCTTCTTTCTGGATATGATAATTTTTCCTAATTAACATAGTGACTTTTACAAGCCTGTCCAAGGTAAAAAATTTGTGGGGCACACGTGGATTAAATCTGGGGTTAATTCAGAGTAAATGCGGAGTGAATAATTTCTTCATTGACTTAATCTCTTACGGAGTGAAATTTACTCCGGAGTGGAATTTATTTTAACATTAAAACTCCAAATCAAAGTGGATGCGGGTTGAAATAAAAACCATTTAACTCTGAAACTACTCCACTGAAAAAATTACTATTTACACAGAGTAATTTTTTTCTAAGCTCTGAAACTCCGTGTGATAGAATAAATTTAGATTAAAATAAAATTAATATTCAGTTCGAATTATGCCCTGATTTTTTACAATTCAAGAAGTGTTTTTGTTAATACAGTTAATTTTCCTATGTCGTATGTTAATATAAAAATAATTACTATATAATATTGGCTGTGTGCACGAAAACATTAATACTAATAAAGCATCAATGTGAAACGAACTCTGAGAAATTATTCTTGTTTGAAATAATAAAGTGTAATGGTAAAGGCGGATTACATTGGCCACTTACCGAAAATTGAAATAAGCCTGTATTCAAAACTACTACACTCTAAAAAATCGGGGAAGAATTCGGAGTAATTACGAATTTTATTAAATTCCGAATTCATTCCATCACTCGGAGTTTCGGAGTTTACAAAAAAATCACTCCGCATACGGAGTAAATAGAGTTTGTCTTTTCAGCGGAACGATTTCGGAGGGGTAGTAATTTTATTTAAATCCGCATTCACTCTGATTCGGAGTTTGAATATTGAAATAAATTTCCTTTCGGAGTAAATTTCATTCCAAGGGGATTTAATAAATAAACAGTCATCCGCTCCGCGTTCACTCCGGATTTAATTCGCGTTCACTCTGCAAATTTTTTACAGTGTATGGCTATTGTAAAATTCATAATGGTTATATAGTAATTTGTGATACAATCATTGTCTATTCTACTACACGGTAATATTCACATTACTCTATAGTTTGTGTACTGCCGCTCTTATACACAAACTATAGAGTAATGTAATTATTACTGTGCTGCATAAGCATATTTACTTAACATTTCTCTCCGTTTACACACTTGCAAATGTTTAGAAAGTGACTACAATGTATTTAAATAGCAATTAAACACTCAGGTGTTTTAAATTAAAACACTTCTATTTGCAGTGATCCGACCATAGTAATTCTCGATAGAAGCTTATTTCACTATTCAGTAAGTAGCCAACATAGTTCGGCTTTGCAATATCACCATAGCATTTCAAACAGAAATAATTTCCCGATATAATCATTTATAACAACAGCGCCATCGAAAGAGAGACTCAGAACTTTTTCATACTTCTATAAATGTATACGGATACACAATACTCATTTATTATTTTTAAAGTAGTATATGTATGCGTACACAGAGCCAATAGGATAAATTTCTTTTCTTTTTCTTAATGCAGGGGACCAATAGTCGGATACTTTACTCTTTGATAAATAAAGTAAACTTTGACAGTCGTACATGAAGTATTATGTAAAATATTCACATACATATTTATAGATAAAGATATACATAATATACAGAACATAGCGATATCAAGGATAAACCATTATACGATGTAAGCATTAGAAGTATAGTATGTATGGCTGTCCGATGCACGATTCTTCAACGTATGTGGGATATATAAATAGATATACCCATACATACATTTACTCTCTACTCGTCCTCTCGAAGCTTGAAAGCTCCACTACTCGACACTCTCATACTGTACTCATCAAGATGATAGACGACTCCCATACACCGGATGTATGGCAGAGTGCACTTCCTTCTACCCTCAAAGTTTTACGCTTCAATATTTCTTGCTATTCAAAGTAACTCATTTTATACATGTTGGACAGCTAATAATTGTTATACAAAGTATCTAATTATTAATGATAAAATTAATTTCATTAAAATAATGCAGCCGTTTAAATTAATATAGTATTGGTGACATATAATCCTCGTCAAAGGTTAACAAAAGGTTAAACAATGTTAATTTATAAATAATTCTAATAAATATTAATTTGAGATAGTCTACAAGTCAAACCATTTAAATTTTTTATTTTAATGTATATTATTAAGAGAATAAGGAAAATTTTATTCCCGGCATATCTGTATAATAGAAGTAGTTAATGTTATTAAATTTGGTATCGTTAGAAAGGTTTTGACTTGAATTTGTGCCTTTTCATAGTTTCAACTCTTTTTTATTATCGATCATTGAGAAAAATCGATTTATCTGTATCATTCGAATTACATTTAAATTACGCGAGAAAAAATATAATCGTAATTATTTTCTTTAAATAAATTAATATTCTAATTATTCTGTCACTAAATATGACTGAATGTCACTGAATATATACTATATTATTTATATCGCGTTACTTATTCCAAAATGACAAAGTTTTATATTTCCATTTGGTTTTAGGAAGCTTCTCAAAGCCAAAAAAGTGTGCATAGAAAAAAAAAGAATTAATTGACACAAAAAATCTTTACTCGCCTAAAGAAAATTTTTACTTACCCCAAGAAATTTTACGCATTGTGAATTAAAACCAAAAAGTTATTTAGAACTAGAAAAAATTTTTTGGTGCATGGAATCATTTCTTGACCAAAATAATCTTTTCTCACTCCAAGAAAATTTTTGTATTGAATTTATGATGCATAAAATTTCTTGGTGCAAATAAAATTTTTTGAGGCAAGAAATTGTTTTCTTCTGAGTATTTCATAAAATCAGTAGTGATATTTAGGCAGTCGCGTAGTGATTGTAGATTGCTCGTTTTATATTAATCTAAAAAATCATAGTTTTTGGATATGAAAAAAATTTGAGTTTTTCAAATTTGTTATTTAAGTAATATTAGAGTTTAGTTATGCAACAAATACATGATCTCTTATAGAGGTAGTTTTTCAATTTTACCAGAAATTGGTACTTTGTAAAATATTTGCATATTCTCTTAATCAATCAGTGAATATTTACTGATAGTCCCAAGTATATCATTGCAAATCAGTAAAATGTTACTAGTTCAATCAGTAGAAATCAACTTACTATTCTAATCAGTAAAATTGTTTGTGAATAAATTAGTGATCGTAACAGATGTAATTAGTTATAACTATTGATTCAGTTTTTAATGCAGAGAAATCGATATTTATTAACTAATGCACCTTAAAAAATACAAAATTTCAGTATATTAAGCCGCTGACTAAAATAGAATCAATATATGTACAAGTTTTTTGATGAAATACGTTCTTCATTCTGTAATCAAGTGGTGTTTTTTCAGGTTCTACGTATTCACTGCATTCTTTTAATACATCGATTTGTTAATTTGAATTCTTCAATCCATCAAATGGGTTTTGAAAGTCAAATTCATTTAATAAGTCTTCGACTTCCATATTATCAAATAATTATTTGTTAAATTATAGTAATTTTCCATCAAAAACAGTTATAAATATTGATCTGAAAATAATAATAATATTTATTTATTTATAAACATAAAATAATTAATAAAACAATTTCAGGTTAGGCATTACCTGAGATGTAAATCAACTACATAACACTAATACGTTTCAGAATTATTCGACTTATATTCAATTGAGAAAAATAAATAAGTTTCATTAATATATAGATTATATATTAACTTTTATTTTTTAAAATATTTAAAATTTACCATAATAATAGTGTAATATAAATAATAATCTTTGATTGAAAGTTTCAATCAACCTCTGTCTAACGAACAACCTCCCAAGTAGATTGCGCTATTTACTGCCGTGAGGCGAAATTCACTGATTAGGCAGTAAATTGATTCAAAGCTACTAATATTTCAGTAAATTTTGTGACTACTGCAAAAATCAGTAACATTTTTACTGATTCAGCCTAAGAGAGTACTTTTCATTGACAAAAAGTTGCGAGTCAACAATTTAATATCTGAAGAATAAGTCAGTAAATTTTCTAAGATGATTTACTACACGGTTTTTTAAAAATTATATGTATTATAAGTTATCTGGCACCTGTTATTGCCTTTAGGCAGACACTTTTCGTTTACGTTAAATATTATAGAGTAGTTTTAGTCAAAAATATGTTTTATAAGTATAATTTATAATTTTTTATTCTAGTAGTTTTACTTATATAGCTAAAATATCGAATTTATTATTTTTATTCTGATTAATGACATTTTAAGTATTGAAAAAAAAAATGTCATAATTTTTTTTATCTCAGATTGCGGTTTATAAATTACCTTAAATATCACTACATATACATTCGGATCAAGTATTTACTAACATTCTTCATTTTTTTTTTTTTTTAATAATTTTTCATGAATTGACAAAACTGTAAACGCTAATTGCCGCCGACTCACCCAAAAAAAATTTTCATGAATAAAATAATAAATTTTGAAAACAAAATTAGCGCGAAGACTCGATTAATTATACAAAAAATACACAATAAATTTATAAAATAAAAATAATAATAATTCTATATGCGTTTGAGAAATGATAATTTTCTTCTATAGTATTTCATTGCTAATACTAAATTAAATTAAAATGATATATAAATTTTAAAAAATCAATAACGTCTATGATATAGTATAAAGATATTGAATTATAAGTAAACTTTTATTGAATCGATATCATAAAAATAAACTATACGTTAAGTAAAGATCTTTATTAAATGTCGATGCTGTTTGTATAGTAGAACTTATTACGAGTATTTTTTTTTTAAATGAAAAATTTCATGATTAAATAATTATATTATCACCTTTATATGCTCAATAGTCTATTACGTTAATTATTTGTATTAATTAATACTGATAATAATAATAATTTGTGTTTAGACTAAAGAGTTTCAGGATTATGATCTCTTGACATTTAACTCAGTACCTAATATGGAATACGATTTATGATGATAAATAGCATAGGTATGGGAATGAAATAATCTTTAATTTAATATGATTAACTCCGCACAAGTTTTGGATAATACAGAAAAACATTAATCGTATCCATTGATTGAGTTAATATAATAAATATCGTATCAAGGACAGCCTTGAGGTATAAACAAACTATCAAGTTAACTTTTAGAAGTAAACATTGTTTTAATAAATTGGCTTTGTCGTTAACTTTGCGTAAACTTTTTAAAGTAGATTAATAAAGTAATTATTAACAAGTTAATTATGTTCGACAATATTGTCAAGAGATTATTGAGATTTCAAAACTATAGTTTTGTGGGCAATGCACTGAGAGATAAATTCATTAGATGTTAGTAAAAATTACTTATATTTAAATAATGCGGCAGTGTATATTTAATAATATATAATCTGGTTAATGGAAAAAAAATTTTTTGTTTAAAAATAATTTTGGGACATTCAAAATTATGTGAAAATGATGACAAGTACAAAAGCTATTGATGACAATTTAAACCAGTTTTTTATTCCAAATTTTTAGGGTGGGCGTGCCCGCCCGGGTCAAAGTTAAAACTTGGTTCAGGCTCGCTTCACCTTACTTTTTTTTGAAGTTATCGATTTGCCGACAATTTTTCGATAAGATCTTGGCTTTTTCGAATTAAATTAAATTTTTTTAAACTTTTAGAACTTTTTTCATTTGAGTTTCAACTTATTTTTATTTTTTTTTATCTTAGTTTTAACTTATTTGTCTTCACTTCGAGCACGTCAGTCATCTACCTTACTTTTGACTCGCTGAACCAAGTCGAAAAAAAGTTATTTATTCGCCTTACTTTAGACTTAAACAACCACATCAAAAGGAAGCAGTATTTTTTAGTGTAAAATGTGTTTTTCACGTGTCACTTTAGTTTTGATTTTTTCGCATTATAATTTAAGTCGAATAAGCCTAAACCAAGTCGATTTTGTCTAAATTTTGACTTTTTCGTTTAAAAATTTAAGTTAAATAAGTCTAAGCCAAATCAATTTTGACTTGATTTAGTGACTTTCTCGTCTTAAATCGTGACTAAGTAAACCAGATAAGTCTAGACCAAGACGAAAACTCAATGTATTTCATATCTCTGTAAAAAAAGTAGAGTTCGTCTTGTAAAAAAAGGCTCTAAATTTCAACTGGGTAAACCAAGTCTAAATCAAATTTTATTTTTGACCCGGGCCGTTCCAATTTTCCCGCTTTTACCCTATACACTGTAAAAAAAATCTGTCTATCGGTTGACCTTAAGGGCCAGCCCCTAAACTTCCCGCTGTTTTTGAGCTCAAGGAGCTCGAAAACATTGTTGCGAATACATTTTCGAGCTCGAAAATACTTTTGTATGCCATTGTTTTCGAAAAAAATCGTTTTTTAAGCATTTCTTTCTCTTACGATATCTCGCAAATGAATCAACCGATTTTAATGGTTGAGGCGGCAATTGACGTATTTTATTGAGTTCTAGAGCTGATTAGATTTTAAAATCAATCGTATAAGTCGTTTCCGAGAAATTAATTAAAAAAAAAAAAAAAAAAAAATTTCGTAATTTGCCAATACTTTCGAGTCTACTTGATCAAATGATCTGAAATTTTCAGAAAAGTTATGGCCAACAAGCTCTTTTGATTGGCGCCTTAACCACACAAATCGGTTCAGTATAGTTAAAAAGTTATAAAGAGTTTACACACACGCATACATGCACATACACTCGGACATAATTCTAAAAATAGTCAGAATAGCTTCTTAGGACCTCAAAACTTCAACATCTGATGAAATTTCGATTTTCGCAAATTGGGGGGAAAACAATAACTTCCCGAATTTTCCGAAAATCGCCGATTTTCTTAGCGGGGAGTTTAAAATTTCGGAGTAAATGCGGAGTAAACGTGGAGTGGATGATTTGTTATTTATTCAATTCCGTCAGAGTGACTTTAATTCCGAGGACTTTGAAAAATGTTACACAGAGAAATTATTCTTGTTTAAAATCATATGGTGTCGTAGTGACGCCGGGCCATGTTGGCCAGCTCCGGAAATTCAAATAATGCTCAATTATAATTACCAAAGTGATGATTTTGGATTATTTGAAAAGCATTTAAAAAAAAAAATTGTTTTTTATATACTTGGACAGAGAGTTTAAGCTCTTGTTCTGTTCAAAGAAAGACAAGTTGCACTTTTTTCTTATGAAAAGACAAATGAAATAGATTTTCACTTCTGATAATCTTTCTGCAAATAATGGCAGAAATTCAAACTTGCAGTCGCCGATCTGGTAAAAAAAAGTATGTATACACACCACGAAGGTAGGACATCCCAATCCACATGTTTACTTTTTGCTTGGATAGACAATTACACTACACTCGACTAGGAATGTCCCACTTTTATCCCTGGGTGTGCAAGATCGTCGATTTCAATAGTAAAACGCTTAACTACACATTTTTGAGAAAATTACTTTTTTGCATTTTTTGTAAGCTTTCGTCGTAATGCATATTATCATTACTTAGTACACGTTTATTTCAAGTTTTTCAATTATAAAATTTATCGCACAAAAATGTTCTATATCGAAAAAAAAAGCCTGGAAAACGGTTGCATCCTGCTGACCAGCCCTAAAACTTCCCGCTGTTTTCGAGCTCATCGAGCTCGATAGCATTATTGTGAATACACATTTGAGCTCTTCCAGCTTAAAAATATTCATCAATGCATCGGGTTTTTTCGAAAAGAGTTATGTCTTACCTTGCACTCTGACAATTAATAATAATTCAGAAAAACGAGTAAATCTTAAATTTTTGTTTACGATTATTGTTAATGAAGCGCACAGATTCAAGCAGAAATAAATATAAGCCCTTGAAATGAAGAATAAAATCTGTTTTGAATTGGATCATAACATCAAAATATGAAGTATCCAAGGAAAATTCCGAAAACTATAATAACGCAAATTTTTTCAACGTTGTGCGGACGAAATCGCCTAAAATATCGAGCCAATTATAATAAATTATAGGTGATTACGAACGACTATTGAAAACGAGAATTTATTGTAATTTTTGAAAACATTCTATTAATTTCAACCGGGTTATTCGTCAATCAATGCAACCTAATTATATCTTTTTAAAAATATTTTAATCAGTTAATCGGATTATTAATTAACAAGTAAATCTAATTAGCAAAAATCCAATTTAAAAATATGATTATTATTAATAACATTATTATTTTATTATAAAATACAAAATCATATGACCATGCATATTTATTCATGTTTTTTTTTACTGTTTTATTATTTTTTTTTTTCTGGAAAATATAATAATACAACTATTTTCATACCTGCATCATGAATTGTTATTCCAAATAGTGTTTTTTTTTTTTCGTCAAAAATGACTCAGCGATGAATTCGCAAATAATATTTTTTAAATCGAATATATATACAGATGAATAAAACTACGAAAATGGGATTGTAAAATTTTTAGCAAGTCACGCATAACATAATATTTAATAATGGATAAATTAAAACTAGACCAAACAAAACAAACCAAGTACTTTGACAATATATGTTGACATGCCTAAAGTTAATATGTACAGTCATTTGTTGGTCAAATTCACTCATCGTTTGTATATTAGACCTACATACACGCACACATAAACACGTTATATATATATCTATAAATATACACATATATATTGTCTGTTTATTGCATGCATACTGAATATTCGCTTGATAACCTCCAAATATATACTCGGACATTATTCCTGTGATGTGGTTCATAATTAATCAGGCTAATTGCCATGTGAATACTTGGTGAATAAATTATTGAACATATTATGAACATAATTAATTATAAATATTATAAATATATATAATTAAATGCTCTTGCAAGTATCTTTTACAATAATACAACCAATTACTTTAGAAAAATAAATTATTAAAATCTATACCTACTCTCTTAAAATGAACCAGTGAAATTCACTGATTCAACCACTGGACTAAGATGATCGCTTAGCTCATTCGTTGTACTAGTGAATTCCACTTAATTTTATTTATTATAAACGTTTATTCAAAGACAGTGAATTGAAAGAGTCTTAATAAAAATTACTTACACTGTAAAAAGAGCGGTGTTAAAAATGGACTCATTTTAACTCCGCCCGGTGTAAAAATGAATTTACACCGGTGTAAGAGGAGTAATTCACCGGTGTTAAAAATACCGGTGTTAAAGTGGGGTTGTCGGTGTAAAAACGGAGTAGAACCGGTGTAAAAGCGAGGTAACCGGTGTAAAAGCGGAGTAATATCGGTGTAAAAGCAGGGTAACTGGTGTAAAAGCGGGGTAAACTGCGTCTGCTTAGAGAATGAACTTTAAAGATTATAAAACACAAAAAATGTCAGTTCTTTATGAAAATTAATAGAAAATATTATTTATTAACAAGTATAGTGATTGAGTAAGTAAAAATATTCACAAAATAAAATATTTTAACACCCGTAAAGAATATCTACACCGGCGGCGGCGTTATTTTAACACCGGAGAATTTGTTTTAACATCGGTACAGAATATTTACACCGGCGGCGGCGTTATTTTTACACCGCTTTCGGTGTTGAAATTTAACACCGCTGATTTTAACACCTACACCGCTTGGACTTACCCCGGTGATTTTTTACAGTGTATGATTATAAATTATTTAGTTAACATTTAATTTGAAAATGTTATTATACTTGATTGAGGTTAGCTCTTAGCTATTTAAGTAACTTCAAAGTTATTCATTTTTATACTCTGTAAAAATTTTGTCATATAATTATTATTGTTATATAAAACTTAGTTGATATATTAGATAAAGATAATAAATTAATATTAATAATTTATTGATACAATAAAACACTTAAATACACTCATGTACAGGATGCTGCTGTACCCGCGCGTTTACATATTTTTAGTTCACTGGTTGAAACCAGTGAAATTCACTGGTTCAACCAGTGACCAAAAGTCCACTGATTGAATCAGTGGAATTTCACTGATTCATTTTAAGAAAGTACATAATTCAATGAAAAGAAGGTTGGTACACTTGTGTTAACTGCGAAATCTGTTGATTATATTTGCATGAAACTTGTAACTGTTGGCCGTGTGCGCACACGCGTAGAGTTATGTGGGGCAAGTGTGTGCTGTGGGTAAGTGTGCGCAAACCCATTCATTTCGGACTCAAGTGCATGGGTTTGGGCACATTTGCCCTACATGACTTTACTACTATAAAAATAAGTGTTTATTATGTATACATATTAGGGTGCTTCAGAAAAAAACTTCATTTTTTTTTTTTGCTCTTACCCCCTGAAACGTTAGTGGTTACCGAGAAAAAAATTCTGCCAAAAGATGGGCTCTCTAGCTCAACTTTAAGAGGTCGCTATTTTAATTTTAATTTCCCATCTAAATAGCATGGAAAAATTAATTTCTTCATTAAAAGTGTAACTAGTTGTAAGCTGCTCAATAATTTTCAAATTCATGCATAGATCTTGAAAGCTGATCCCTCAAGCTTTTCAAAACGCTATGATAAGTCACAATTATCATAATTAAAACGTCAATTAAAGCTATTTAAAAAGTATCGATTTTGTATTTCAAAATGAAATTGTTAATTTTCATTTTTATTTTTGGTAGCCTCAATTGGCGATAATTTTGACTCATTATAGGGTTTTGGAAAGGTTAAGGAATCAGATTTAAAGATATATGCCTGAATTTGAAAAATATTGAGCAGCTTACAACTAATTACACTTTTAATAAAAAAATTAATTTTTCCATGTTATTTAGATGGGAAATTAAAATTAAAATAGCGACCTTTCAAAGTTGAGCTAGAGAGCCCATCTTTTGGCAGGATTTTTTTCTCGGTAACCACTAACGTTTCAGGGGGTAAGAGCAAAAAAAAAACAAAGTTTTTTTTTGAAGCACCCTAATACATATACCCACAAGAAGTTGGGGTGCTCTCTTTTGGTGGCGCTGTTATTATGCATGTATATAGTCTCCCACTGATAGTTTAATAGTATTAGTATTTTCGAGCACCCGTCCAATAAGATTCTTCGTATTTTGATAGTGGTTTAAACCGGCGAAACTATCGGACTTATCATAAAATGTCATGAATATTTTTTGTAGACAATTTTATTTCCTAAAAATGATCTTTGATAAATTTTTTTGAAATTCCGTTTTTTTTTAGTTATTTTCATTTTAATGCCAAGCTCCTAAAAAAATAGTGTTCTGATCGATTTTAAGAACTTGGCATTAAAATGAAAATAACTAGAAAACAATGCAGAATTTAAAAAAAAACTATCAATGATAATTTGTAGAAAATAAAATTGTCTACAAAAAATATTGATGACATTGTACGTTAAGTCCGATAGTTTCGCAGGAAAAGTAAAAAGATCTCGAAATTTACTCCAACTTGACTTCGAGCTCCAATAACTTTTGAACAGATGAATTTATCAAAAAATGATAAGAGACTTTTTTCGTAGAGCGTTGAATTCCCTTCAAAAATGTATGCTGAGCTGATTCGTACAATGAGCCATTGCCGAGGTTGAAAATTCCAAACTAAAATTTTTTTTTTCCATGTTATTTAAATGAGAATCAAAAATCACGAAACGCTACCTCTTAATATTAAGAGCTCGAAATTTACCAGAATTCTTTTTTCATCATCTTTAACGATATTTTCACGGTAACTAAAGAAAAAAAAATTAGTTCTTTTTTTGGCCCACTCTAATATATATATATATATATATATATACAGTGCTCCCTCTCTATAATTCCCCTCGTTATGATTCTAGTTCCCCTCATTTTGAGGGGAATGTGTTCCCCTACTCTCACTACATTGTATACAAGATATATTTGTGTATGTTCAGAATGACTGCGTGCGCATTTCTCTGTTTAGTACTCTTAAGAAAAAGTAGGGTCCCTCGCTAAGAAGGAATTCTTAGAATTTTAGCCCCGAGTTAGGAATTATAGAGAGGGAGCACTGTATTGCTTTTATTTCAAGTTGCTTCGACAACTGGGTCGTTAGCGATTTTGGCAGTGTACAATAAGTTACAGATTACATAGAATTAAATATTATTAATTAATTTCGTTTGTTTTAGTAGTTTAACAATTTTCTGTATATTCTCTACACGGAAAAAATAATATAGTAGTGGTAACTGTCTGGGATAGTACTCAGTATTATCTAGAGAGTAGTGGATACAGTCCAGATAACATACAGTACTGTCTGGAAATTTTTTTTTTTACAGAAAGTACTCAGTACTTTCCCAGGAAGTTGTCACTACTATATTGTTTTTTTCGTGCAGTTTGTTTACGTATTCTCTGCGGTTGTCTGGTAGATTTCTTCTTTTTTATGAAATGTTGCATTCTATGAGTAGGTGTCCGACCGTTATAGATACATTGCCGTGTGAGCATTCATTGATGGGCGTCTTAATAAATGGCCGTGCGATATTTTTATATGCTTTATCCGTAGTCTAGTCGACATAAAAAACATTAGAATTTCTGTCAGTGAGGTTTGGAGCTACTTAAATTCCCATATGTTTTTCCTGGTTCGATGGAGTGTTCACTGTGATGAGTTCTATCGTATATTTCATTTGACTTCAGTATACTGTTCGATCATCTTTTTGTAGTCTTTTATGGTTGATGGGTCTTGAGTGTGATCATCGCCTGCAGTGACGGGCTTTTTTTGCTGCTTTGTCTGCTTTTTCATTACCAGCGATATCTTGGTGTGCTGTTACCCACGCTAGTATTATCTTTGAACCGATTTTTAATGCATTTTGCAGTTTCAGCTGGATCTTCGGTATTCTGGTGTTTTTATTATTTTTGTTGGCCACGGCGTCAAGTGTAGTTTTGGAGTCTGTGAGGATGATTGTTTTGAGTTGTCCCAGTTCAAATGCAATATCTACAGTTTTACTGATAGCAAGATCCTTGCATGAGAAGATAGTGAACGCGTCTGGTAATTAGTATAAAATTTCTTTGTGACCATGAACTATAGCAAACCCTTTCTGATATACATAGCTGTCAGTATATAATTGTAGATGGTCTTTATATTTGTTGGATAGCTTATTGAATAGGTTGATGTACATAATGCTAGGAGTATCATCCTTACTCTATGCTTCATTGTGTATAGAGTAGTCGATAGTGAATTCGAGTTATTCCCATGGAAATATTGGGTGTATTTGACGCAGTAGGATTACATTTTTGTTGAGAAAGTGGTCCCGTCGGATATATTTAACTCTGAAGTGTATCGGTTTGGATATCAGTGGGTGTTTAATGTAAGCTTTGTCGACAGACATCCCTGATTAAAAAAAACGATTCGAAACGATTTGCAATGTTAAACTTCCATAAGAATGTCGATTCAAAAGTATTTAACGTATTCAAAAGTATTAAAAAGCATTTAAAATTTTTTTTTCGAATCGTTTCAAATCGTTTCTTTTAATAAGGGATAATAGATTGCAGTGAACTCATGCTCGGGGTTGTTGTTTAAAGATACACTTATGCTGCATATTTCAACTGGAGAAAAAAAAGTTCTTCTTAGGTCAAGTGGAGGTTCCATTCCTTCTGCTAAGATGCTTAATCTCGGGCGGCACTGGAAAGATTCAAAGGTTAGTCTTATAGTCGTGGTTTAAACTGGGTCAAGTAGTAAGAAATATTTGTTTAATACAAAAAAATGATGTCTAAGAAATGATTTCTTAAATATTAAGAAATCTCTTTAAATGCTAACGAATTCTCTTATCAGTAGTATTATATATGTTTATTTTTTGATGATGCGTAACATGGACTACAATCATTTTTTAAATTGAAAACGTATCATTTATTATTTTGTTAAAAAAAGGCTATATTAATAAATACGAAGACATTTATCAGTGATCTCCTTACAAGATGGGCTGAAAGTTAAATTTTTGAAAAAACAGAATCAGAAAATTGATTTTTATTCTAAATTATAAGATTTTTTTTATATTTTCCGGAAAACTGAAAACTCAATTGTAGCAATAAAATTCAGCAGCTTACTCTTTAGCGGTTTTCGTATAAAATTGCAAGATTATATTATTCGAATAAGAATGTCAAAAAAGTTATTTACATATGAGTAGCTTTTTTAGTAGATTTCATGGAAATATGGCTATTACGTTTGTTCTCAGCACGGTGGATTTTTTAAAACCGAAAATGATAGCTTGATTCTAGGTAATTTTTACCGGAAAGCTTGAAAATTAATAAATAAATGATGAGAAATCTACTTCCATTTTCGTTGCAGAATGAACTATTTTTAAAGATTTGTTTGGGTTTTTTAAATAAGTTTTAAATATAAATTATTGACTGTACCTTCAAGTAAGAGAAGTTGTCGCGTTAAGAATTGCATTATTTACTAATGAGGCAAATGAGGATATTACTATAGTAAATAATAAAATTCAAAACATAGACAACGATCTACATAGGGGAGGGAGGGGCAAAACGGGGTACCTCCAAAATTTTATAAAAAAAAAGAAATTTTTTTTCGTCTAATTACTGAATGTCCGATATATTTGCGCATTTTGAGCCCTACGCATGACACTTGGGGCAAAATGGACTAGCCGAAAAATCGAAAAAATGATTCTTTCAAATTTTTATCGTCAAATTAACAAAAATTAATATGTTAATTTATTTTTCAGTTGATTTTCGGTAGCTAGGGCAAATTTGGCCACTAAAAATATTCGGCAATGAGATTTTAATTTTTAATTGATAACAATTCGATAAAAAAAAAAAAAAAAAAAATTCATTTTTTAGAAGAGGCCTCTCTGTTCCATAAATAAAAAATTTTCTGCCTTTGCATCCACCAATGATATGAAATGTAATTTTTCTTCATGTATTTTACATAAAAAAAAATTCAATTTAATCAAATTTCAGAAATGTTTTTTTTTCAGCTTTTTTTTAGGGTACCCCATTTTGCCCGCCAAAAGTAAAAATTTTATTTATTAACGGCAGCTGAAAATTTTGTCTATTTACCTTGAATATCATTTAAAAAAATCTGGGCATCGGTTGGCCCTGTGGGCCAGCCCCGTAACTTCCCGCTGTTTTTGAGCTCTAAGATCTCGAAAACATTAGTATAAATACATTTTCAAGCTCTTCGAGCTCGAAAAAAGTTTTGTTATTCTTTTTATGAGCTTTCCAAGCTCAAAAGAATTTCGTATTATATTAAAATGGAAAAATTTAGACTCCAAAATAATTAATAAATAAGGGTTTTTTTACATATTTATTTACAATTATGTTCAATAGTTCGCTCAAAAATAAGTTTACGTGATACATTGTATCTATATGGAGTAAGTATATCGTGAAACGAGCGAACATGATGATTTTTAAGAAGTCACTTCCAATGACTTACATAAACGAGAACATATTAGTTTTGAGTTATGTTGTTCAGGAATTATGATGTTATTCAACGAAAAAAGCTGATACAGATTTTACATTGATTATTCCGTCAACGATATCTCTCGAACGAATTATCGAATTGGGACGTTCTTGGCAGCAATCGAATGCTTTTATCGAGTTCTAGAGCTGATTAGATTTTGGAATTGATCGACTCAATAGTTTCCGAAATAATCACGAAAAACGAAAAAAAAAACGATTTTTTTTCATTCTTCCGTCGACGATATCTCTCGAATGAATTATCCGATTGAGACGTTTAAGGTGGCAATCGGCGCGTTTAATTGAGTTCTAGAGCTGATACAATTTCGTGATTGATTGGTTCGGTCATTACGATGATATTCGCAAAAAACCGTTTTTTACTATTTCTTTCGTCGACGATATCTTTCGAACAGATTATCCGATTGAGACGTTCTTGGCGTCAATCGAAAGCCTTTATCGAGTTCTAGAGCTGATTAGATTTTGGAATTGATCGATCCGACAGTTTCCAAAATATCTAAAAAAAACGAAAAAAAAAATTTTTTTTTTTTTCGTATTTCTTCAATATATCAGAGAGTATTCGACTTAATGATCTAACATTTTCTGAAAATCTAAGTTGAGAAGAAATCTTTCGAATGCCGCCAAAAAAATGTAAATTGGTTCATTCACTAAAAAGATATGAGAGGTTTACATCCACACACACACACACACACACATACACACATACATACACCCATACAGACATCACTCTGAAAATGTCTGAGTAGCATCCTCGCACCTTCAAAGGTCAACATATGATGAAAACCCGATTTTTGAAAATCGGGGTGAAACCAATAACTTCCCGAATTTTTCGAAAATCGTCGATTTTCTTAGCGGGAAGTTAAAAAAAGGATTTAGCGTATTTTAGTCCTCAAAAACTTAGTATTTCCTTAGGTACCCCGTTTTGCCCCCCTCTCCCCTATATAATTGAATAGATAGAAATATTTGGCTTTAATACAATTTATTCAAAGGATTGTCACGATTATAATTCAAATGACTCAGCTGAGTTTAGTCTGGTGCTTGTATACAATTTGTTTTAAAATGCATGGAATTTAACTAGATATTCACAACGTAATTATACTCCGGAAATTGTGATTCCTGAGGGTACAATCATTTGGATTTATTTCTCTTCATTATACATGTTTATACCAGTACACTAGTATACGAAGAATTAATATATGATTATTAAAACTTTTATTTTTATATGCGTGAAAATTTGTTTTGTACTAATATGCACATACATTGTACCGTGTACTGTTTATTTAATTAACAACTCAGAGTCATTATGACCGCACAAGTGTGATTACTACATTTCTTTGCTAAATTTTGAATTAAAAAATGCTGGATTTAATAATCAAAATTTTTCAAATTTTTTAAATGATTGAAAGTCAATTACTTCAATACCTTGATCGGTAATAGTAATAAATTAATATTATCCATAGGAAATGGATAGATTATGAAAATTATATTTTATTTGAAAAATCTATTTTAATTCTTTTTAAGCCATCGGATAGTGCATTCATTCATTGTTCCCATTATGAACGTTTAATGATTTGATTCGATCAAGATTCTCATTTGACATAAATCTTATTGATTAAAATTACAAAATTTATTTTATACTTAGGTAATTTTTTTAAAAAATAAATCTCAGTAATGGGTTGAGATGCTGAAAAATAAAATTTTCAGTGTTTTCGAAAGGATGAATTTCGAGTGAAAAAAAAAAACTAATTCGGCATTCGTTTAAAAAACATTGGAGAAATTTAAATTTCAGCAATTCAAAAATATAGCTACCAAAAAATAATTCAGTATGAAATTCATAAATCTTAAAACTACAGTAAGCGAATTTCCTAAACTCAAAAGAAAAATACAACAAACGATAATATCACACAAAATTCAAATTTATTCAGAACTGTAAATAAAAGTAAATTCTAGGTTTCTTGTTATCAAAATAGTTAAAAAAGCGCTGAAGCTATGCAAAGACATAAATTCAAATCAAGTCTTTCCAAACAATATCAAATTTAAATAATAGCTAAGCTCATTTTATCGTACAGATAATACGGTGTTTTTAAAATTTTTCATGTTATTCTGATAATATAGATTAGTTATGAAAATTATTATGCGTTACTTTAAAAGTAAAACAAAAGTTTTATAGAAGATATTTTATTTAAATTAAATATCGTAAGTTTTAGCTTAAATGGAAAGATAATAACATTATATTTTATTGTTTTAATTTAGACGTTTAATTGCAAAGGAAAATTTCGTCTACGTAGAAATCTATTCACTTAATCCTTTATCATATAATACCCTCGAGCTTTCTCTTGTTTAAACACTCACCTGTACGATAACCCATCGCTGTGCTACTACACTATACTCTCACTTTTGCTTAGCTCAACTGCTTGCAGAGCGATAAGACAGGTTTGTATTTCGATTTAATCTCATGCTACTAAAGTTAATTAACTAAAAACTTACAATTTTATAATTTTTTTCATTTCATAATTTTTTTACCTTCCCGCTATAAAAATCGAAAATTTTCGGTTCGATTTTCGAAAATCGAATTTTCTTCAGATCTCGATTGACGTTTCGAAATACTACGAAGCTATTCTGGCTATTTCTGGATGGACGTCCGTCCGCCCGTGTGTGTGTAAGCTCTTTGTAACTTTTTAACATTTTTTTTCAAAATTTTTAAAAAACAACTCGATCAATCAACTCCAAAATCTAATCAACTATAAAACTTGATGAAACGTCTCGAATGCTGCAAGAGCCGTCTCAATCGGATAATTTGTTCGAGCTCCTATCGCGGGAGATAGCAATGGTAAAAAACAGTTTTTTGGGAATATCTTTGAAACAACTCAACCAAGCAATTCTCAAATCTGATGAGCTTTAGAACTCAATAAAATGCATCGATTGCCGCCTCAAACATCAAAATCGGTTAATTCGTTCACGAGATATCGTGGGAGAAAGAAATGCTTAAAAATGGTTTTTTTTTCGAAAACAATGGCATACAAAAGTATTTTCGAGCTCGAAGAGCTCGAAAGTTTACCAATAATTTATTTGAGCTCTTCGAGCTCGAAAACAGCGAGAAGCTTTCGGTTTGGTCGACAGGGTTAACTGGTTTTCAAATTTTTTTTTGACTCAAACAAATTTTTACTCAAAAAACTAACTTTAGTAAAAGTTTACGATGTGAAATATAAATAAACATTTTATTGATTGATTGACATGATTTACGAGTCTATATTTATACAGAGATACGTCTTTTTCTTTGTTTAGTTAACTTGTTTAAAAAATATAGTAAAACAGTACAAGAAAAAAAAGAAATAAAAAAATAAAATTTGTTTCTGAGCAAACTTTTATCTAGTAGTCTTACGGCTTATGTTTCGATAACAGATGGTCTTGACTGTCTTGATAATACTGTCGAAAAGTTTAGTTTGCGCGTTTCATTTCATTCTGATGCTTCTGATGTATTGGAGGTATACTATTTCTGTTCGTTGTGCCAATCCTAAATTTTCAATTCTCTCTGGGATTTAACGGTTCTTATTCGATATTAACATTCCAAACAACACATTTCACGTACTGTTCTTTATTGTATATCAATTTATGTTGTCTCTCAAAGATAAAATTTGATGTGGATACGAAATTGAAAGTTTAGATTTATATTTGTATATAAATTCGTATATAAAATAAATATTTTTGGTAGATTATGAATGTTTTGGGAATTTTAATAGAATCCCATTTTTTTTGCAGATTATAAAAGTTATATTTTCAAAAAGATAAACATCAATTTAGATGAAACACGTTTTCTCATTTTAAAAATAATCCGAAAATAAAATAAAACTAAGGGGCTAAGTAAAATATGTCTTATGTACAATTGTATTTATGTATTATGAGATTTTAAATTTGTCATTAAACATTTTTTCTAATTTAAACTTTTTTTTATAAAATATTATTTTATAAAATTAGAACTATTTATCTATTTAAAACAAATTTTTCGTTATTACAAATTAATTTTAACTCTAACAGCCACACGGGTCGATTAGTCATCCCAGGATTAAAAAAAGTGAAATTAGAGGTCTTCTACCTTTCAAATAAATTGGTCAAAAAACTTTCAAAAAAAGGGAGTTACCCCGTGTGGCCGTTATGTGGCCTGAGTGAGGTGTGGCCGTTAAGGGTTAAGAAAAATATTTTTTTGGAAACACAATGGAACACAGTTGAAAAATTTGTGTTAAATTTAACACAAATCACATGTCCTCAACGATCCACTTAATTTCTTGTGTTAATTTAACACATTATACTTGTGTAATGATGTGAAGCTGACCTTCAGATCATTTTTTGACCGTCACATCATGGTCATAAGATCGTCAGCAGACCGTTCATAAAATGATGGACCGTCACAATTGTGGCGACATCTTACAAACGCCTTTCTAACTTATATATAAATTCAAATTTTGAAACCGCCATTTTCTTAAAAATACCACGAGACAAGAATACGAAGGGAAAAATAAATTTTTCAATCATTTGCTAAAAAGATTGCGTCTAATCATCTAGCTGGTTGTGACTGACAAAATTCATGACCAAGCCCAAATTCATGACCAAAAATTTGATGACGGTCACAAATCATCTAGCTATATGCGACTGACCAAATTTGTGACAAAAACATTTTTTACGGTCCGAACGACGGACTCTGATCGGAAAATTTGTGACGGTCATTTCGCAATAGAACAGGCTCATCATTTAGGTTCACCGGTCACAAGACAGTCCACTGACGGTCTTGTGATCAAAAATCTAATGTAGTATCTAAAGATACAGAAAAAAAACCTGTGTTCGGAATAGCCTACCGTGTGGTACGTTTTCGTGCCGTACGCTTATTATCCCTTATTCTATCCCATCTATTTTTGTACACTTATACTCGTCGAAAATCAAAATGACGGTCATTCCGCATTACTATACTTGTGTATTACAATAATACAGGTTTAAAACTTGTTGAGATCAGATAACACATCCAACTTTAGTTAAATTTACACTTGATGGTATCAGATAATTGACAAAAAATATTTAACCAATAAATTTTTATACACAAGAACACAAAATTTACAACTGTGAATGACTTATCAATAACTACCATAATATAATTATTTTTCCACATTTTTCTATAAAAACAGTTTTTTAATTTTTCAAAAATTTTTGAAATGTTCCCGCTTATTCTGTCATGATCCAGTTTCCTTTATAATGATTGGATTAAAATAGTAACAATTATTAACTTTTTTAACGATAAAATAATTTCGTGAAATAAAATATATCAAATGACTTTAATCTCAACTCCAAGCTCACATATTATTATTCTATAAATAATAAATATGCACAATAATTTTTACAGTTGACTAACTACTTCAATAGATTTACTGTCACCCAAAGTTACTCCAATAAATCTTTATTATATGCATGCTTAGCAATAAAGTATTGATCGGTATAGTGTGTAATGATGTAATGAAGTGACGTTTGTTTAAACACGCGAGTAAATCGCTAACTTTTCTTCATTATATATTATTTTTATTTTTATCCATATACTCATACACCCATAGATTTTTATTGCAACAAGGACGAACATAAATGTATAACACCAAAGTAAAGTGAGATAGAAAAAACAAATAAAATAAAATAAAATAAATTGTGAGGAAGAAATTCAACAACGCCTTTAGGATAAATTGTACAGATATAACGTTTTTGTTTTTATTATCATTTTTTGTGCAATAAAAAAAAAATGTCGTCATTCCAAATACTTTTTTTGTTTACTGAATTTATATATATATATATATATATATATATATATATATATATTTCATTATACAAGTACATATACCAACTCTTGTGACATGATACAAAAAGCCTGAAGCAATCATTTGAGTTATCTAAGCAATAAATTTAATAGTTTTTTGTCTTTACTAAATAAAGATTTCATTCTCAGTACTTGATGATATTATTGACAGGAAGACAAACGTTTTATAAGACCATCAAATTTTTCTCATACTTTTTTTTTTTTTTCTAACATAAATACTCATTTAATTTAAAAAAATGATCTGCATCATATACATTCCCCTGTTTCTCATTTATTTTCACAAGAAGTGCTGCTCGAATGTGTAACGTCGAATTATGTAAATCCACATATAACTTTTGCAGTTTTATCTTGCTAGAAAATCCACGGGGTTAAACGATTTTATTTGAACGTATTGCGAGAAAACCTTCAACTCAGATAATAAAAAAAAAAAAAAAAAAAAACTATTCAAAAAATTAATTATCAGATATATAGGGCAAATACTTTAGCCTACACTATTTATCTGTTTTTATTTTTCATCTTTCTGAAATATTATTCCCTTACATAAACTTTTTTCATGAGTTATAAGTGTTGAAAAGATCCAATAAGGGCTTATGTTAAAGTACTTGATATAAATAATTGTACTGTAATATACCCTCAATCATCAGAAATACTTTATTAGCAATATTCCACTTATCTTTTACCCATAATACTGTTTTGATCCAGTCTTCTCGTAACGATGTCGTCAAATAATTTCAGAAATAAAAAAACTTCAATCAATCATTTTTTTTTATAGACCATTTACAGTTTCTTTTTATAGCATCACATAAATATTTATGCTTGTTATTTTAATAGAATCAGTCAATATTGTGTTTATGATATGGACTGATATTTTTTTTTTAATAATTTTGATTGCTGGATATTGCACACGATTGCCAGCTCTCTATCACCTCCCCCCCCCCTTCCCACACTCTGTTATATATTTTATTTACCACATCAAGAATTAGAAATAAAATTATTTGAAATTCATTGAATTATTATTTTAATAGAAAATCAAAAGAGAGCGTTAAATATTGGTATTTCACGGAAAATTTATAAATTTTTTATTACAGTATATTTTATCAATGATGATAAGCATGCGACTGTGTAAAAAAAAATTTGTTCCAAAAAGTTTTCTAATAGTAAACTTACAAATTTGAAACGATTCAAAATTTTAAGCTGATTATTTTCGAAACATTGAAAAAATTGAAGATCTGTGAAAAATGAATCATGTATCGTAATATACGAAAAAATTTGCCTATTCGCTATGAGTGAAGCCATGGTAGGGGAAATTAAATCGACTGAAGTGTTCGCAGTGGTTACTTTCGGAGTTAAGGGAGGCTATATTATTACTAAAATTGTAAACAAGCACACGTGATAATATTTATTTTGTTATTATTTATTTTTCATATTGATTTTTTGCTTAGTATCATTTTTTGACTTTGATATGAATTCTAAACAACTTAACCTAAATGTTTACTGCATTCTTTTTTATTTTTTATCATTATACTTACTTGTTGTTGATTCGTTTGACTAAAAAACAAAACTGCAATTACTATAAAACTGTCACATATTTTTTATAACTTTTTTTTTTACTATTATTTATAATATTTATTTATTTTTATGTTTCTTGCTATTGACATACGTACAAAAATATACTTTGACAGTCTCCCGTAGTTCACATTTTGTCTGGCGCTGCAGTCATGCACATAGCGAATATGCTCCATATATTCCCATGTATGGTCAATTTTCATATATTTTCTATATATGGGCATATACGATTCATTTTTTTCCAGTGAGTCAACAAATTTTTCACTTAGTACTTCTAATGCATGTTTTTAAAATTATTTTTTAAGAAAAAATAATTTGATTGGAGAATTTCGGTGGCTTTTAAACTTTTATCAGCACTTTTCAAGAATGAGCTCAGGAGATTGAAAATTATTTTCACTTGAATTTTTCAAAAGTTTCAAAAATGATCAACTCAAAGTTCAGAACTGTCTGAGATTTGGAAGTTTATTATAATAAACTTTTTTTGAATGAATTGTTTTTTATACTATAAGTTTTAATAGTTTAAAAATCGATAAAACAGATTACTTACATTAGTAATTATATTAAAATAGTTGTTTATTTTAAATTAGTGATATTGGTTAATTAAGAAATGAATTTTTATGTGAATTGTAGGATAAGATTTGTAAAAATTACCCATTGTGGAGGGTGACGTAAGACATACGAGGCATCGGCATGTTACAATCACACCGATTAGGGTTCAGCTGTCCGGAAATGGTAAGAGTAGTAGTCGAATTATTATTTTTTGTTTTCCTTCTATAAATCTTTACATTGAATAATAGTTCAATTTTTATTATCAACCTAACAAATAAAGAGTTGGTTCAGGTTGAGATTTTAATTTTCACGTCAATCAAAACTACTCGAGTTTTAAATTAAAATTTTATTTATAAATATCGATTGATTCGTTTTATTATTTAATTTCTACCATTGCAAGCTCTTGTTTAATTTTTGTTTTTAATACAATTTTTACAATTCAGCTTTGCAATTTTCCATCTGAGTTAACTCGAGTTAATTCAGTTCCATTACAGGATGTGTCGTTGTTTTAATTTTTTTTCTATACGAAATATGGAATTAAGAAATGATATTAAGTCGGATTGGATGGTATTAATAGTGGGATTCGATGTCATTTGTTGAAATGGATAGCAATTATTTATGTCATAAGCGTTTTTGATTTATAATTTGAATATAGATGAATATTGCATTTGGTTTTAATCGAGTTTTCAAAAGTAACTACTCCAATAACTGTGTGTCACTTTTCTTTTAATTCATTCATTTTGAATTTTCAGTAGGTCATAAAATAATTAATTGATTAATTAATATTTATTTTTAAAGAATTGCCAATAATATGCGTTGTTATAAATTGATTAATTACAAGAAAATAACAAATAATCTTAATAAGTCAGACAATCTCTATTTATTATTTTGAATTGTTGAATTGTGTTGAAAAAAAAATAACTGATTTGTTTCATTCTATTTTCAACTTCTATATATAATCATTTGAAGTGCCAATGTATTAAAAAAATTACTTTCAAGATTAATAGATAGTTCAATGGCTTGTTCTTGGGAGAATGCTTCATGTTTAGTTGCCGTTTATTTATATTATATATATTAGAAGTATAAATTTCTCTAATTTATTTATTGATAATACACGTCTATCTTCGATTTATTAACTTGGGGGATAATTTGTTTGCTTGCAATAACAAAAATGACTTTATATTTTTTAGCTTAATCTGTAGACGAATGAAATTTATTTTAAAATGAAAATAATTCAAGGCCTATAAACTAAACTAGTGATTTTGGAATTAAAACTTATAAAATTTTATAAATTATTTTTACGAACAATTTTTCACTTTGGAAACTAAATTTATGATTAAAAAAAAAGAAAAAAAATTTATTATAGTTTTTTTATTTAGAATTTTCACTCACCTAATTACATTATCTTAACACACAATTTTTACTTATATTCTATCCTCTTAATTTATTTTGTTTTAGGAAACGTGACAAAGATTGAATTGGAGCTAGAAGAAGCTCCGGATGGAAAGGAGGACAGGCAACCCGCCATCCTCGTTGGCTCAATGTCGTCGGAATTGGATTCTACAGCCGAAATAAATTCCACTTATCCAGGACGTGAGTGTCTAACTTTATACTTTTAATACATTCAGCAATATACCTTTACCAACTTTATTTATTGTGTCTGACTCACTAGGTTTTAGTTGATACTTTATATAATAGAAAAAAAAAGAAAAAAAAAAAAAAACGATTAATATTATTTAAATGTATACTTACAAATTTTGAGCTCAATTTTAAACTAAAATAATTTTCTTATCATATAAAATTAAAATTAATCAAAATTTTAAAAGTGCATTGTAAAAAATCGAGAGTGAATTCAGAGTGATAACGGATTTTATTTAAATCCACACTGAGAGAAAAGTGCATGGCTGTGGTAACTAGAAAGGGATGGAAATGAAAAAATAGTCATCTTAACTAATATTTATAGTTTTTTGAACTATATCATAGTGCCAGAAACTATTTGAAAGTAGTAGTTTTAACTAAGCATTTGTTTTGTTGGGGTAACTACAGCGACAGTTGTATCGTGATTAGTACTAAATTGTTACTTGATTTTCACGATATATATATCAATATGAATGAAACACTAGATACTTATTATAATGATCCTACGGATTGTGAATATACTTAAATATATAGTGGTCGTTAGTTAACGTATCCATATCCTACCAAAACGGATCGTGATTATCGCGATCTACTTCTCAAGCGCCACCACTCATACCCATACAAAGTTGCCGTTAATGGAAAAAATGCCGTAGGTTGGCCGATGTCCAACTGCAGTCGCTCGGCCAAGCATTGGCAATTAGTAATGGCCCAAACTTGGTTAATTACTAGCAGCCGATTAATTTTTCATCAAGATAGCGTAATCAATTTGAAGTGATATTTATTTAAATTTTTGGATGTATATGTTATGGTATTACTGGTTTCATATCGGAATATGACCCCGTATCGGAAACGACAGTCATACGACGCTGCCGATGGCTGGCCAATGAATGGTTCTTTATGACTGGCCAATAAATGGTTACCTATGACTGGCCGATTATCGGTTTGCAACGTTGGGCCACTATTTGGTGAATCAGTGGGCCATGAATGATTCTTGTTAAATGAAAAAATCTACTCATCAATTACTAATTATTCAAATAACTTATTATTACAGTTTTCTTTAATTAATAATTCGTTATTTTTGAATTAAACTAAGTCTTAATTAATAAATATTTTAATTTTCCGATTAAAATTATTTACAACTAACAATTAAAATATTTTTTAATTCGTTATTATTTGCAATCAACAATCGCAAATTTTATAACTTAACTTATAAAAATTAATTTATTTAAAAAATAAGACATATATTTTAAAGTAAATATTATTTTTAATAATAGTGGTAGAGCAAAATAATTCCAGTGGGTTCTTAAGAACTAATTAACTAAATTTAATAAATTTTATTTTAAAAAATCATGTAATTATAATAAAAATAGTACGAAATTATTTTTTTTTCAAATAATCGATAATATTAATTAAATTACTCGTTACATTTCATAAAACTGAGTGGTTGCAGCAAAATGAATAAGTAGATCATTTAAAAGTATCTACTCAACATCAGCAGGTTCGTCCGGTAGCCAGCGTTCAGACCCAGTAATCAGAAGGACGGCAGTTCGCGCCCAGAGCCCAGCAGAATTTTCACCGAGTTTTTTCACATCATTTACCCCACTTACATAGTTTAAACGTTAATGATTACGAATTCTATTAGGAAGTTAAAAAAATAAAAATTTTTTTAATTTAATTTATTTGTTTGCTTGGCTGATTGCTGGCTGCCATTGATCGGCCGATAGTCGAGCGCCATTAATGGCCCGAGGTTATCATTCTGACTATAAGCCGTTTATCGGCCAATAAAAATTGCCATTGCTGAGCCATTAATCGACATTCTTGGCCTAGTAATGGCCCGATGCAGGGCCGATTTCCAAACTTTGTATGGGTAACCAAATTAATTAATAAAAAATTTACATCAATTACTTACGTATATTCTATTACTTGATTACATTTCTTCATATTAAATAATCATTTTTTATTGCGCTTATTAGAATTATTAACATGTAATTATTAATTCCAACTAAAAAAATATTGTAATGAAGTTAATGTTAAAAATTCATCTATTTTAACCTCAAATTTTTATGGGCATTTGACATTATTATAACAGAACGGATCGTTACTATAGGAAAACGATCTTATGATTTCGGGATCCGCCTGGATAGCGATAATCACGATCCGATAGACCAAGACTTTCCGTATACAACGTATAACCAACCGAAGAGAGTGAATATCACGATACCGTTGAGTGATGAGCACAATATTTTTTTTTCCGTGTATTTAGTACTATTTCTCAGAACTTATACTTCAGCAGAATCACAAATGTTTCAGCAATTGTATGGTTATAATTTCATTAATTTAGCATCATTCAAGTCGTCGACGAATATAATTAAGGATTTTTCTTTATTATTTTTTTGTAATAAGAATAGCATTTTTGACTTAGTTACGTACGCTATTGTCATTGTTTATTGAACTATAACACAGTTAAAACAACTATGATATTATCGTACATTTTGCAACTCTATATTAGTTATCTGAACTGAGGGTAATAGCGGAGGCTTCATTAAACTATGTTTTCCATAGTTCAGAAAACCAGCTTTTTCTCTCAGTGCAAATGCACTCTGTAAACCGGAGTGTCGGAGTTTCAGGAAAAACCACTCCGCTTACGGAGTAATTAGGGAGTTTGTCTTTTCAGTCAAGTGATTTCAGAGTGGTCTGGATTTTATTTAAATCCGCATTCACCGATTCGGAATTTTAATATTAAAATAAACTCCCCTTTCACTTCGAGGAGACTAAATAAATAAATAGTCATCCGCTCCCTATTTACTCCGGATTTAATCCACGTTCACTCCGCAAATTTTTTACAGTGTAATTAATGTTTTGTAGTAACATTATTATTATCACAAACTTTAATAATGTTGAAGTATTATCCTGTAACTACATTCCATTATTCCGTGATCATTAAACAGAGCTTTTATGATTTTCGAGTTTATATCAGATTTAATGATGTGAACTTTATAACTGCGTTCATTCACGTGTAATACTCAATTTTTTGTTTTCCACTGTCGTAATACTAAATATATATGTATAAAAGCATAAGATAATAATAATAATATAAATTTAATCTATATAATTTTTTGAAGAATTAAAATTTTATATTGATAATTTTTTCATAAACAATTACCGTAAAATATGGTCGTAAATCTTTAGCTTAAAATTTAAACTTTCCAAGCGTGAACAATCTGTTTTATACAATATAGTACTAGTGTAGAAAGTTACTACCGCATTCAATCTAATCTCTCTTTTGTTAAATAAAAAAAATTGAATTTCATGTCTATTGTATTATATATATATATTTTTTTTATGTTTTTAACCAGGTTATCCACGACCTGGTGGAGCTGTAGTAGTACGAGCAGAAGAAGCACTCATTGTAGTCTTTGTTCTGTTACTTTGGATAGGTGCCATCGCTTTATTCTTTAACCGTTGGGGAAAAATACGGATGTTAGAACCTTACCAGCCAAAATTTCAACAACATCGTAATAGTTGTAGCTCCGTTGATCCAGTACCTGTAAGTGACACATTATATTACTGTAATGTAAATAATTACTAATATTATCGAGTTATACAATGCAATAAAATGACTTTTTAATGTGACTAAGATAAATGAAATAGTTTCTTTTAAATTTAATTGATTAAAAAAAATCAAGTGATCAAATCGAATTAATTCCTTACACTGAAACAAATAAGTCACGAATTAAAGTGAATGCAATTATTTGATGGATAATTAATTAATCTACTCTCTTAAAATGAATCAGTGAACTTTTAGTCACTGGTTGAACCAGTGAACTAAAAATATGTAAGCGTGCGGATACAGCAGCATCTTGTACATGAGTGTATTTAAGTGTTTTATTGTGTCAATAAGTTATTAATATTTATTTATTATTTTTATGTAATATATTAACTAAGTTTTATATAATAATAATAATTATAGGACAAAATTTTTACAGAGTATGAAAATAAATAACTTTAAAGTTACTTAAATAGTTAAGAGCTAACCTCAATCCAGAATAACATTTTAAAATTAAATGTTAACTAAATAATTTATAATCATAAGCAATTGTTATTAAAACTCTTTTAGTTCATTTTATTTTTAAAAAAACGTTTATAATAAATAAAATTAAGTGGAATTCACTGGTTCAACGAGTGAGCTGTCACGATCGGAGAGAGTGAAGGCGACGGGCGAAGGGTTTTTATTGATTAATTATTTAGTACAAAATTACCTAAAAATAATTATTCTATAACTCAACCAAGGAGCCTATTAGGACCGTCACGTGGCTAGTGTGAGAATGTTAATTACTCGGTAATTTCGTTAAATACTAAATAAGTCTATTTCGTACCGAGCGGAAGTACGATAGACTATCCCGATCGTTGACCTGCGTGGCTTTAGGATAGGTCCGGGATATTGAAGCGAAAGGAAAATGGGTAGGTGAATATGGGCCCTCGAGAAGTCCCCGTTCTTAACGTCTGTCTCTTTCTGTACCCGTTAACTTATGAATGTTGGAGTAAGAGGTATAAAATAAGAGAAAGATGTTTCTAAAAAAAAATGAAGAATTTTATATTCTTGTAATATTGTTTTACAAAGGTGTGTTATAGTTTTACAATATATATATAGACTTACCACTCAGCTTGAGGTGGTTTACAATTTTCGCTGATCACACTCTCTCACAGTTCACCAATTTGAATTTATGATCACGAATTGTTCAATTACAGTCCTTATTTTTAATTACACTGGGACACGGCACTGTGGCTTCGTGATTTTATTCAGCGGAATCAAATATTTTGTTCAGACTCGGAGCTACTGGGGTGCCAAGCGGATGCACTCCCCTATCTATCGAGTATGAATGCGAGTATTCTTTTTGTTAGGATGTCGGTCTAGGAGTCCGGATTCCTAGGCTATGGACCGTCACGAAACCAATAATCCTGGTTTGGGGTGAGTCGAATCAACCGAGATTTTAACGAATTTAAAATTTAATTATTTGCCCAAGGAGCCCGATTGCCTAGGCGGTGGACCGTCACGTGGACAACGATGAAAATTCTAAATTCTGATTCGCGGTACTAATCGGCTTCAGCCGTTTAGAACTAATCTTATTTTAAACTAATAGAATTTTCAGACCGAAACCAGCAGAGATTTTGTGATTTACCCGGGATCCGGCAGAGATTAGTTCTGATTAGCGATTGACTGACTTCATTAGATTTTCGGCAGTTTATATACCCTAGATCTAGTTGGGGGAATGGTGTGGCTCCTATTGATTTCCTGGTTTGGATCATCGATGTGATGATCTAACAGGGCGTCAAAAACAAATGAGTAATCCATGGTGTAGCAATAGTTTCCGGGTTTAGGGAATCAAAATACGTCTCAAGATGGTCAAAAACAAGATGATGCGTAAGTGTTCCGGGTTCGGGAGTCATCTTGCATGAAAAACAAATGAGTAATCTATGCTGTAGGTCTAATATTGGTGAAAGGAGTCGTGATTTGTCCCGTGAGAAAAATATAATGCGCGTATATTTCGAATTTGGAGGTCATTCTATGTGACAAACAAGTAAGTAAACATATTACGCAATCCGTGTTACTAGTAAGTATTTCAGAGATTTTGAAATCAAAAAAAAAAATAACTCGAAATATTGAATTTGGATTATAAGTAAGGTAAATCATTTAACTCGTAAAATTTGTTTACCGCTGAATCGCTAGAGGCTCAGTGCTCACGTGCAGGTGTCCCGCTGAGTCGCAGCTAAACTTGTTTTTGGGTACTACGCCCGTACACACACACATATACACACTCTCTTTTATAGTTGTATTGTAAATAGATGTACGCAGGTAAGTGTGGATGCAAGATGAGTATACGGCTAAGTGACGTTGTTGGGTTTGAGAATGGGCTCTGTCCTAGAGAAAGCGAGACAGGTATATTATCTTATCTATCGATCTTTGTCGGCTCTTACTCATCGTGCATACACTTACATAGGTACCTGCAAAAGGATTTTGGTACGAAGATTTTGGGTGCGGTCAAGTACTCGTTGCTTATAAAATGGAAAAGAATGCAAATACAAAAAAAATTTTAATTAAATAGTTGAATCGCGATCCATATGTAACGATCGTTACACCTCTACCCCCAGAGTCGTCATCGCCCTCGATGACTCCAATTTATGCATATTTTGCTTAAATAGGAATTGAAGTAGTTGGTCAATATGGATTGCGGTTTAACTTACATTGAATAATTGTTCTTTTAAACACGCTAACAATACGTATTTTGATGAGGTCTTGTAGGAGTCCAATAGTTGTTGAATGTCCTTCTATCTTCTTTGCTGCTTTGTTGCTGTGTGTATTTGCTTGTTTTGATTCGAAGAGTACATTTTCATGGTAAACTTAGGTCGTTGTTTTCCATTCCATATAACATGAGAATTGTCTTAAGTATATTTTTGGATGTATTATTGGTTGAATTGAATATTTTCCTATTCGTAAAATCAGGCGGTTGCTGCTGATAAGGAGCTGGTAGAAATTTCGTCTGAGTAGTTGATTTAGTTGAGAAGTTAGTAATTCTATCTCTGGAAACAATCGCGTTGCATGAATTCAATAGTAGGTTGTGTTTTAAGAGGGATCTCCAGATCAGGATCTGCAGATCAAACGAGGTTAAGATAGCCAATTCTTATAGAGGTCTCGGAGCTCAAACTTCGAGTTCACAGGTCAGATATTTTTACATATTCGATAGGTTTCTAATGATGTTGGACGTGAAGTAAGCTTAGGTATTGTATGGAATGTAAGCCCTTGATTTCTTCTAAGGACTTCCAGTATAGATATTGGGTCTTGCTTGATTCTGCGTCACATTGCTGGAGTGATTCAGGCCTTGGGTTTGCAAATAGGTTATCTTCACATGAAATCATAATGCAATTTTATGTTATATGTATTTGTAGTCTTTGACCCTTATTTTTGTGTTCAGTCTACTTCTTCAATTGTTAAGTAGTAGTACTGGCATCTTCAGATCTTTTGTAGTTCTGTATGGACTTTATAAGAGTTAATTTCCTATGTGACTATTGCTGGTAGGAACGGCTAATTCAAAATTCCTTATAAAGTATGAACAACTGGTTATGCTGTTAAAACTATTCCCTTATTAGGTCTATGTTGTCTTATTGAGCTGGCACTTTCAAGTGTCATTTTAGGAGTTTGCGTACTGTAGCATGATTTTTGACTGCATCTTCTGCTGCTAATGGTTTATAGTCACCTTGGATGGTTGGAGATTAATATGAATGGTCAAGAAAGTTTTGAGTTGACAATCGTGTTCTCAGTGGTGTTATGAATTTATAATATTCTTTTTCCAGTTGTGATCTGGACGATTACAGATGACTATAACACGTGTTTGTTTTTATAAATTGCTCAGTCCTTTTCTCATGCACTAAGGAACGGAAACGACCGTTTGTCTCCCTGGAAAATTTACTCTTTTGTTTGTGGGTCTGTCCATGCTGGCTGCTGATGTTCTGTCGCACTTGTGTTGATGATTACTTACAATTTTTCGTATAGATGACGCATATATTCTCTTTTCTATAGTAATTACATATATGATTGATCTCCTACAACACGCATTTACACATATACTTATCCTCGGGTCTATTGGTTATTCGGTTTGTTATTTATGAATATTTCTTTAGTGGCTTTCGTGTCTAAAACCATTCCACTGGAACATTATTAACTTTAAAATGGATAAGTGCATGTATATATGGTTGACATAAACATTGTACTACGTACGCATAAAATTAAAAACGAAACTATGTTTAACATAGTGTTCTTCTTTCAATTAAACTGAGTGGATTATTCTTATTGGTTGATCAAAATAATTAATATTGAAGCTAAAGAAGTGACAATAGAATGAGATCGCATAATATTTTCGGTTTATGCTGATGCGTTTTTCTTACAATCCATTTTACGAGCTATTTTGGTACTTTGCATTATTCATTTATACTAGATTATACGATTCGGGAATTAAATTTGCGAATTTTAAATTATGCTTTGTGCAATGTTTCTTACTTATTTACCCATCACCGTTAATTGTGAATTATATGAATATATATATCGTGACAAATATTTTTTTTTTTTTTTTTTTTTTGCTTTTTTTATATATATATATATATATATATATGTATTTTTTTTTTTTTTTTTTTTGTATATTTTATTTCTTTTACTTTCATCATTGACTTATATTACCCTTCACCTTTAATATATATTGACATAATAGGATACTATTTCTGAACAATGACTAAAAGTTCAAACATATTTATTTCACGCATAAATTTTTCGAAGTATTGTCTGTTTGTTTATTTGTTATCGTGTTTATTTAAATTAATATCTTATTCACTTACACATACTTATGAATAGTTATGCGTACCTTCATATGGTTGTAAAACGATATGAACTATTTCTTAATTCTCAATCAAGTATCGTCATAAGTATGAGTATTTGAATATGTTGCATGCATGCTTGGGATTATTATGTCAATATTACTAAGAATTCATATGAGTATTAAAACAACAAAATAAGACAAACATATGCATGGTATCAGGTTTCATTTTCTGAATTGATATAGTTATATCTTCTTTAAAAGATTAATTGATGCATGTTTGTCCCATCTTATGGTTAGTCAAGAATTTACTCATATTGTTATATATTCATTCCATTTTGTTAAATTGTTGATTTCTCCCTTTCGGAATTTGAGATTGTTCGCTTTATTTCTTTTCATGATGGTTATTTTAGGTAAATCATGAAAAGAAATAATATCATCATCAGATGTAATTTTGAAGTGATGTTGATGAAGTTAAAGATTTCTACTATTATTGATTTTAATTGGTATACCGTAATTGTTGTTGGAACTGTTGATATCTGAAGGATAACCTTTATTAACTCCATACTGCTCAATCGTCAGTGGTTGCACTACAATACCTATTGTAACTTAAAACTCGAAAATAGCGATTAATAAGACATATGGAAAATGGTAATATGTTAATCGGATTGAGTGTCAGTGTTAGAATTAGTAGAATCTCGTGTGTTACAGATTTTTAGCTTATCTATGTGCTTAAGAGAGCGTTTGCCCTTTTCATCTTCTATTATAGCCGTATTATTATCTAATAATTCAGCTATAATATATGGACCTTTATAATGCGAGTCGAATTTACCCTTTCGTGGTTCTTTTATAGCATAAACCTGGTCTCCAACATTCAAAGTACTGGGGTTCAGGTGAGCATCATAGTAACGTTTAGAGCGGTGTTTGGATTTAATTAAATTAGATGCCGCGAAGTGTCTCATGTCATCCATACGGTTGACTAAGTCATATAGGTAGGTTCCGTAAGTTTCAGTTTTGTCTGGGGGTGGAAAAGAACTGGGTATACGCGCTCTTTTACCGTATATAAGCTCGAAAGGAGTGAAATTAGTGGATTCATGTACAGCGATATTATATGAAAACATTGCAAAAGGAACAAGTTTATCCCAGTCTTCATATTTATTCACATAATGTTTGATAAATTTTGCCAATACTATGTGACTACGCTCTAGGGATCCATTAGTTTGTGGATGGTACCCTGAGGTAGTTACTTGTTTAATTTTGAAAATTTTTGCAAGGTGGTGAAATATTTTACCAACAAATGATCTGCCTTGATCACTTAATATTACGCGAGGTGATCCAAACTGAATAATAACGTGGCGAGCAAGTGCGTCTGCAATAGTCTCAGCCTTAATGTTTGGTATTGGTACCGCTACGCAATATTTCGTGAGATTGTCTTGCACAGTAAGAATGTGCATGTTACCTGATGGTGTTTGAGGTAATGGGCCCACTGTGTCGATTGAGATTTTGTCAAAGGGTTCTGCAGGAGTGTCTGTGATGATCATTGGTTCTTTAGTCTTGATTCGGACTAACTTTTGTTCTTGACAACTTCTGCACGTACGAATAAATTCTGTGATGTCATCTCTCATGTTCGGCCAATAAAAACGTTCACGAATTCGTCGATATGTTTTAGTGATACCTTTATGACCCCCTGTTAGGCTTTCGTGATACTCCGCGATGATATCCTTGCGGACATCTTCGTCTGGTATGGTTACACTTCCATGACAAATGGTGAGTGAACATTCACAGTCATCTAAACATTCCTTGAGAACGTCAGTGACAAGTGATTGGCTCAAGCTTTCGAGCATATCTCCTGGTTTTGAGATTCGCAAAGTTTTTATGTTGTAGTGGTTCAATACATTTTTGACGGTTTTTAGTACATCTTTTAATTCTTGTATGGAAAATGAATCAAAGTGATTCCTTTTTAACACTGCACTGAGGATTTTATGTTTACCGTGTGGTGTTATTAGTACTTGATTAATTTTAGGCTTTTTTAATTTCAGGTCCTGGGAATCTATCTTGTCTGTTTCTATTAGTAGTCGCGATGTGATGGTTGTAAGTTCGCAATCAGCAGAGATAAAGTGCAAATAATTGTCTCTGAAATACGTCAAGTTTTCATTCGTTGTGTGTAAGGAGATTTTACTTTCATGGTTCTTCATACCAGGATAAAATAATTCGCAAGGAACAGTATCGACTATGGATTTTCTTTTTATCGGTTGTGGTTGTTGAACTTCTTCATCTGCATGAACTTCTTCATCTGTGTCTGTACTCGAATGGACTTCATTGATCGGTGGTAAATTAGCCCATCGTCTGCTTGCTGCTCCTCGTGGTATTACGTCTTCTACCTCTGATTCTGTAGTTGATCCTTCTGAACTAACTGCAGGGGTCGATCGCCCTACAGGATGTCGAAATGTTACGCCAGATGGTCTGTGGGATTGTTCCTCAGGTTTCCTAGCTAGAGGTTCTGTTCGTGGAGATTTGTAAGTTGGATCTTCAGCACGTCGATCCCAGTAATAAGTATCATTTCCTGAAGATGGTCCAGGTGATACTTCGATAACATTTTTAGGCGGTGGTACTGGTATTGGTTCAGTTAGTGAAGGAGTTTCTTCGCCTGATTGATTATTTACGTATGTAAGTTGGTAGTCAGTGGCTCGAGTTTTTGTGGACAATGGTCCTGGTTTTTCAGAAGCTTTGGAGAGTGGTACACGATTACTAGCGAGACTCGGAAAAGCACTGTTTCTAGCATGCGGTACTGGTGGTGTTGGATCACTTGGTGGTCCAGTATCTGGTTGTTTTCGAGGTCGACCAACTTTACGTTTTTCTGTTGAAGGCATTGGAATGTCGGCAATAGTCTTTGTACGCCTGATGGGAGGTGGTTGCGCTAGCGAGGGTTACTTGCTAATCTTCGCAATCTTACTCTCTCACCTATAGTACTGGCGTTTGCCTCTGCTGCTTTTACCGCGGATGATCGCAGCCGTTCTAGGTGTTTGGCAATCGAACTAGACTGCCTCGCAGCTGTTTCAGGTTTTCCTGTCGGGACTATTGGCAAAACAACAGGATTCCTTGATAATGCATCTGCATTTACGTTTAACCTTCCTGGTTTGTAGTAGAAAACATATTCATACTCTCTTAATCTCGTTCTCCATCGAACTAACCGTTGTACTGGCGGCTTGACGGAGTCGATCCATTTTAGTGGTTCGTGATCACAGACGAGAGTGAATCTTCGACCATATAAGTACGGTCTAAAATGTAAAATACCGTAAATAACTGCTAAACATTCCTTTTCAGTTGTTGTATAATTTCGTTCTGCATTTTTGAGAAGTCTTGATAAATAAGCAATTGGTCTGTCTTCGCCAATTTTTCCTTGGCTTAATACTGCACCAATAGCAAGGTCTGAAGCGTCAGTAGTAAGAATAAACGGTTGAGAAAAGTCAGGGTATTGCAAAACTGGAGATGTACATAATGCTTTGCGTAAGTCGTCGAAACTTTCTTGTTGAGCTGAGGTCCAGTTGAATGGATTATCCTTTTTCAATAGTTCTGTCAATGGTTTCGCACGGCCTGAGAAGTTTTCAATGAAGCGACGATAATAACCAGCTAGTCCAAGAAATTGTCTGATGTTCGTAACTGTTTTTGGTCTTGGAAATTTTTCGATAGCTTCAGTCTTCTTTGGGTCTGGACGTACACCGCCATTGCCAATGATGTGACCAAGATATGCAACTTCGAGATTTAGAAATTCACATTTGTCTGATTGTAAGACTAAATTGGCTTGTTCTAGTCGATTGAAGAGTCTTCGGACACGTATGCCGTGTTCTTCGAGTGATGATGCGAAAATAACGACGTCATCGAGATAGACAAATAGCTCAACGTCTTGTAGACCTAGAAGAACTCGGTCCATAAGTCGTTGAAAAGTAGCAGGAGCGTTTTTCAGTCCAAATGGCATTCTGTTATATTCATAGTGACCATTTGGTGTACTGAATGCAGTTTTCTGTTGGTCTTTTGGATTCATTTTGATTTGATGAAATCCACTAGCCAAGTCAAAAACTGAAAAATATTTTGCTCCTCCTAGTCTATCGAGAATCTCAACTATATTTGGAAGAGGATAAGCATCGCCTATGGTTTTCTCATTTAATTGTCTAAAGTCAATTACCATACGCCAGCGCTTATTACCTTTCGAATCTGGTTTCTTTGGGACTATCCAAAGAGGTGAATTATATGGAGAGACAGATTCAGATATTACACCGTCGTTCAGTAATTTATTTACCTGTCGAGCGATTTCTTCCTTATGTACTGGTGGAAAACGATACTGACGGACTGATATAGGAACTTCATCAACTGTTGGGATCGAGTGTGTCATCATTGTTGTAGCCGGAAGATCATCTCCGGGGAGATGGAAGAGCATTGGAAATTCTCTGATGAGTTCATGCACATGCTCTCTTTCCAACATGTTTAAGTGATCAAGTCGGAGACTAGCACATATGCGCTCGAATCTATCTTGACCATCTTCCTGTATATCGCTATCCTCAGAATCGTCAAAGAAATCCTCTGAGCTGCCATCGCATTCAAAGGGAATAATTTCTTGTGGTGGTATGACTAGTTCGATATCGTCTTCATATGCATTAATCGCGAAGACATAACAAGTATTGTCATTATTCGTGACTAAAGCATTACCAATGAAAATATTTTCGCGAGTTTCAATGCGGGGTAAAAATCCCGTTTTTAGGTCTGTCTTGCGAAGATTAATTGGTATTACTGTTCGAGTTCTAGCCTTTAACAAAAATATTGAAGGTTCATCTTCACTTCGATACACAGTAACCAGGGGTGTATCAAATGGTTCACCCTTAGTATTTTCAAGTGGAATTGGGTTTACGGGTTCAGAATCTGCAACTATGGTATTATGATGAAAAGATATTTCAACCTTTTCCTTAGTTAAAAAGTCTATGCCGACAATTCCATCAGTTGGAATGGGTAATGGATTCTCGAGAACGTGAAATTTCTCGGGATTTGAGAAGAACGTAATTTCTGTGGTCCCCAAGGTGTCGAGTCGCTCAGTAGTGATTCCTTTTATGGATACTGAGTCCCAGGTATCAATTACTGTGCGAGGGGCCAGTGCGTCTTTTCTGATTACATTTATATCAGCGCCTGTGTCGACTAGGAAACGAGCTCTGCCGTTTCGCAATTCGGGAGCTGTTAGAGTAACGACCGGTCCTCTACCCTGGACTTCAGACCACATTACGAATTTCCGACGGTCAGGAATCTGATTGACGAGGGACGCGTTTCCGTGGGGTTCCTGCTGTTCGACGTCGCGTCGTCCCGTCGAACCGCGTTGGAGTTTAAAGGTTCCTTAGGTGGTGCAGGAGAGGTTGGTCTTGAATTATTTTGTTGGTTTTGTGGGTTACTATTATTATTGTAATTATTGGGATTATTGTTGTTATAATTGTTATTAGAGCTGTTCTGATTGTTATCTTGGGGAGGATAACTTTGATAATATGGCGGGTTATATGGCGCTGGAGGTGGATATACTCCAGGAGGTGGGTATTGATATGGCATAGGAGGTATATAAGGAATTGGAGGGAAATAGCTCGGCGGAGGATAATATGGATAGTAACTTCCGGGTGATCGGCTTCGCGAACGATAAGGTGAATTACTACGCTCGAGATAGTTACGTTTATCACGTGGTGGTGTCGTATCCCGCACCGGAGATCTACTGTATGAATTAGATCTGCTATTATCTTCGCGAATAAATCTGAACGGTATTGTATTTCGACGTTCTTCGTCTTGAAAACTTACTGTTCGAGTCCTACGCGGTAGATCAAGAATTGCGGATTCGGATTGCGCGTAGGCTAAATAATTAGAGTTACGGTGAGAACTACCTTTCAGGTCTTCTTCGAGCCGTAATGCGATTTTATATGCATCGTCGAGAGTATCAGGATTTTGTACACTAACTCCGTATATTAGATCGTCTGGTAATCCGCGTTTGAATGACTCTAGTGCTAAACCGTCTAACATTTTCTTCATCGCATTTACTTCGGCTACATTATCAAAGCTTTCGTTTAATGCAGTTATTGCATTAGCGCGTATTTTCTTTATTCGGGTATAGTAACTCAGGATTGATTCATTTTGCTTAAGTCGAATGGCTTGAATATCCGCGCAATATTGTGGATAAGTTTTCTTAGTAGCGAAATATTCTTTAAGCGCGTCTCTAAGAGTATTCATTGTATTAATTGTCTTATCTGCGATCGCGTCTCTAGCCGTATCCTTGAGCTTAGACTTTACTCCGTTAAAATAAGTGTTTCTGAGATTATCTGGTACGATTGTAAGACCGTTTTCTACATCTAGTAGAAATGCTTGTAAAGGCATGTTTTTACCGTCAAAACTCGGGACTTGCATTAACGCCTGATGCAATGTCATACTTTCCCCCGAGGGACGTGATCATTTGATCCGTAATGTTCGCATGTCGGGTGATATTATGGACTTGTTGGTCTAAGTCATTATCGTTATCCGGTGGATTCAATCTATTATTGATGCGCGGTGGATTCAACCCGCCATCGCCGTTTCGGAGCGGATTCCCGTGTTCATCCATTTTGATTAATTGTATGGGAGAAAGTTATGGGGGTAATATAGAGATAGTAAGAATGAGAATTTTGGTAAGTAGTACGAAGTTAGCAAGAAAACTCTATCTGCAATAGTCGGACACAAGTAAAGTTGCGTTGATTAAAACAAAGATTTATTTACTAATTAATTGTTACCAATTTAAAAATAGCCTTGTATTGAATTTATAATTGTTTCTTGTAAAGTGAGTAGTGTTTGAGATTTGTTAATTACTTGAATGAGGTGTTGTGTCTGTCTGTGTTTGGTTATTCTTTAGTTCTGGGTTTTTATCGACACTGTTGTCGGGTGAATTATTTATTTCTTGAATGTTTACAGTATTTGTTAAGTTTTCCTTTTTTTTTTTAGAGGATATGGACCCGGTGATCCCTTATCTAGTATCGCTATTAGCTTTCGTATTTGAAATTTTCTCCCGGCGCGTTTGCCTCGTTTCATTGAATAATTTTTGAGTTGTATATACAAGAAAAATGAAAGTAAATTCTGTTTATTTTATGGAACTACAAATATTTATTTTCCTTTTCCTTCCGGTTCTGGGTGATTTATTTCCTGATTTTGTAAAATATTTGGCGGATTTTGTGAAATATTTGGTATTGTTACGGGAGTGTATGGTAACTCTCCTCTATGGTATATTGCAACTAGTTTTCGTAACTGGTACTTTCTTCCGGCGCGTTTTCTGGTTCTCATTGAACACTTCTAAGCTGTACGCACAAGTTACTCTTCACAATTGCTCCAATGATCAATTAAAGAGTAAGCGTACTACAATAACTGACCTTACGAAATATTACAAGTTTTTATGGTTTTTGAAAATGAATGGATGAGTGAATAATGAATGAATCGCCTGGAATCCGACAAAAAGTCTGCGGCCTCCCAATTGATTCGATGAAAGATTGAATAGAATCCGACAAAAAGTCTGCGGTCTTCTAAGCAACCGTAATTAATGAGATGAATTATGAGTGAGTGGTAACTGATTCAAAGTTTACCAAAATAACTTGCAATTTCGGGTGCAAAAGATAGCAAGTTGTCTGCACGCAAACTCAGAAGTATTATAAAATGAGGAATAGAAGATCGCAAATTTATTTTTAATAATTAATTTTATCTATAGTAAATTGAATTTTCATCTAATACTTGCGTTCGAGGATCTAGACTTGAAAATTTGTAATTAAATTTTAAAAATTGTTTGGGTATATCAATTAGTGTAAGTTTGTAATTAATGAAATCTTGTGATCTATTAGCATGTAAATATTTTTGTATAAAAGGGCACGATGGTGCGTCTTCTATGATTGCAATCAATCTTTCAATGTGAAACTTAATTTTTGTTTGTCTAGTGCGTTTTAGTGTAGATGAGTTACGCATAAACGTGTAATGGTGATAATTCGTGTGGCTAATAAAATTGTAGGTAACAATAAATTGCAAGAGTCTTTAAAATATTGAAACTGAAAGTGTAAAATTTCCTTGGATAAAAATTTATTTTGAAATATGATAAAAGTTAGAGAAGATTTTCAAAATAAAAATTGCAAATAGTATTAAGAAAGGAAAATAATTAAAGTTTAATTGCAGAAAATTTAGAGAAAGGAAAAAGATCTTAGGAATAGTTTGGAATTTTATTCCAAGATTTTATTTTACTATGAGAAAAATGAGAATTAATACAGAAAAGGTCTCAGGTAGAAGTTAGAGGTTTTAAAGTTTGGTTATTTTAGAAGGTTTTGAACTAATTTTTGCGCGTTGAGTATTTCCAAATTTTCTAAAATGGCTGGAATTTAGCGAAATGATTTTAGAAATTGAAATAATAATTATGATATTGAGAAAAAATAGTTTGAATGATCAAGTTAAAAATTTAAATCAATTTTATTTTAAAATTTCAAAAATAAAAATTTCGCTTTATAAGCTTTCTCTTTTAAATTTGTAAAGAAATTTATTAAAGAGATTTATTTTGAAGAATAGAAAATATATTTGATTTGATTTTAAAGTTTTCAGAATATAGAATTTCAAATTTAAGAATTTATTGAATGTATAAAATTTTTTGAAAATTGAATACTTAAAATTTACAAGTTGAAATTTGACTCGGAAATTTCAACAAGGCAGGACGTCTATTTTGTTAATAAAATTATAAAAATCGAGTAATATTTGAATATTTTTAATAAAAGAACAGTTCACCAGCGTATCCCACCGCTGTCACCAAATTTTTCGACTGTCACGATCGGAGAGAGTGAAGGCGACGGGCGAAGGGTTTTTATTGATTAATTATTTAGTACAAAATTACCTAAAAATAATTATTCTATAACTCAACCAAGGAGCCTATTAGGACCGTCACGTGGCTAGTGTGAGAATGTTAATTACTCGGTAATTTCGTTAAATACTAAATAAGTCTATTTCGTACCGAGCGGAAGTACGATAGACTATCCCGATCGTTGACCTGCGTGGCTTTAGGATAGGTCCGGGATATTGAAGCGAAAGGAAAATGGGTAGGTGAATATGGGCCCTCGAGAAGTCCCCGTTCTTAACGTCTGTCTCTTTCTGTACCCGTTAACTTATGAATGTTGGAGTAAGAGGTATAAAATAAGAGAAAGATGTTTCTTAAAAAAAAAATGAAGAATTTTATATTCTTGTAATATTGTTTTACAAAGGTGTGTTATAGTTTTACAATATATATATAGACTTACCACTCAGCTTGAGGTGGTTTACAATTTTCGCTGATCACACTCTCTCACAGTTCACCAATTTGAATTTATGATCACGAATTGTTCAATTACAGTCCTTATTTTTAATTACACTGGGACACGGCACTGTGGCTTCGTGATTTTATTCAGCGGAATCAAATATTTTGTTCAGACTCGGAGCTACTGGGGTGCCAAGCGGATGCACTCCCCTATCTATCGAGTATGAATACGAGTATTCTTTTTTTGTTAGGATGTCGGTCTAGGAGTCCGGATTCCTAGGCTATGGACCGTCACGAAACCGATAATCCTGGTTTGGGGGTGAGTCGAATCAACCGAGATTTTAACGAATTTAAAATTTAATTATTTGCCCAAGGAGCCCGATTGCCTAGGCGGTGGACCGTCACGTGGACAACGATGAAAATTCTAAATTCTGATTCGCGGTACTAATCGGCTTCAGCCGTTTAGAACTAATCTTATTTTAAACTAATAGAATTTTCAGACCGAAACCAGCAGAGATTTTGTGATTTACCCGGGATCCGGCAGAGATTAGTTCTGATTAGCGATTGACTGACTTCATTAGATTTTCGGCAGTTTATATACCCTAGATCTAGTTGGGGGAATGGTGTGGCTCCTATTGATTTCCTGGTTTGGATCATCGATGTGATGATCTAACAGGGCGTCAAAAACAAATGAGTAATCCATGGTGTAGCAATAGTTTCCGGGTTTAGGGAATCAAAATACGTCTCAAGATGGTCAAAAACAAGATGATGCGTAAGTGTTCCGGGTTCGGGAGTCATCTTGCATGAAAAACAAATGAGTAATCTATGCTGTAGGTCTAATATTGGTGAAAGGAGTCGTGATTTGTCCCGTGAGAAAAATATAATGCGCGTATATTTCGAATTTGGAGGTCATTCTATGTGACAAACAAGTAAGTAAACATATTACGCAATCCGTGTTACTAGTAAGTATTTCAGAGATTTTGAAATCAAAAAAATAACTCGAAATATTGAATTTGGATTATAAGTAAGGTAAATCATTTAACTCGTAAAATTTGTTTACCGCTGAATCGCCTAGAGGCTCAGTGCTCACGTGCAGGTGTCCCGCTGAGTCGCAGCTAAACTTGTTTTTGGGTACTACGCCCGTACACACACACATATACACACTCTCTTTTATAGTTGTATTGTAAATAGATGTACGCAGGTAAGTGTGGATGCAAGATGAGTATACGGCTAAGTGACGTTGTTGGGTTTGAGAATGGGCTCTGTCCTAGAGAAAGCGAGACAGGTATATTATCTTATCTATCGATCTTTGTCGGCTCTTACTCATCGTGCATACACTTACATAGGTACCTGCAAAAGGATTTTGGTACGAAGATTTTGGGTGCGGTCAAGTACTCGTTGCTTATAAAATGGAAAAGAATGCAAATACAAAAAAAATTTTAATTAAATAGTTGAATCGCGATCCATATGTAACGATCGTTACAGAGCTAAGCGATCATCTTAGTCCGCTGGTTGAATCAGTGAATTTCACTGGTTGAACCAGTGAATCGAGCGATCACTGGTTCATTTTGAGAGAGTAAGTAACTCATATGAGGAACAATTTTTATTTATTTGATTCAATAAAAGATTTTACTACTGCCTCTGAATTAATTTTTTTTCTCAAGGGATCAACCTGATAATTAAGTAATTTTTTAATATTTCCGGTAATAGTTGAAAAATTTCGTTATAAAAAATGTTATGAAAAAAATTAGAATTTTTTTTGTGGAGTAATAATGACTACTGTAAATACTACTGTAAAGAAATTGCGGAGTGAACGCGGATTAAATCTGGAATGAATGTGGAGTGAATGACTTTTTTTTTATTTCATCCCCTTTAGAGTAAAATTCACTCCGAAGGGAAGTTTATTTTAATATTAAAACTCCGAATTGGAGTGAATGCGGATTTAAATAAAATCTAGACCTCTCCGAAATGACCGCTAAAAGATGAACTCCCTATTTACTGCGTATGTGGAGCGATTTGTTTTTAAACTTCTAAATTCCGAGTGACGAAGTGAATTCGAATTTAAATAAAATTCGTAATCACTCCGAATTTACTCCCGAGTTTCTACAGTCTAATAAATTTATTTTAATTAAATCAAAGTTTTGGTTCAATTCAAACAACTTAAACTGTCAAATTTTAAATGTGCGTTGATCTAAATTTATAGATGTAGATTTAATTGAATTTCCGAATATAATCATGGATATGAACGTTAAATTTGCCAAGGTCTCGTTAGACTTAAACAGATATAGATATTAAGAGATAAAATTTTTAATTATCAAAATGCTCTTCTGCATATCTCTTTATAAATATTGTATAATATACGTCTCTAATGATATATTAAATTATTACATAATTAGTATTTTATAATAATGAAACTTACGATCCGTAGAATCCCGACTAGAAATTGTAGTGAGGCGGTAGTTTGCTCCAAATGAGGCATGCCGAATGTCAAACTTGGGGCAAGTGAGGCATCCAAACGAGGGCCATGTTTGGGATGTAACGCAGTTGCGAGACTCAGCCTTACTTGGCTTCCGAATTCGGTGGCAGTTTGGAAGCCAAACTTGTGGCAAGTAAGGTATCCAAACAAGGGCGATGTTTGGGATGTAACGCAGTTGCGAGACTCAGCCTTACTTAGCTTTCAAATTCGGCGGCAGTTTGGAAGCCACACTTGCTGCAAAGGTCCTAAGTGACTCTCAAGCGACCGAGTATAAAAATTTAAACTAAATTAAAAAAAAAAATTACTCGATTTCTGATTTTTTTTTTTTTTTTTTTTTTTTGTATAATCATTTTGGTTTTGCAGAAATCATCAGTTATGTGATTAATTTGAGTCCTAATCTAGTAGAATTTTTTTATTTCGGGAAAAAACGCTATAAATATCGACTAACCACGCACGCTTTAGTGGGATTCGAACCCGGGACCTAACGAACGAAAGACCGACGCATTAACGACTAGGCTACGCTACTGATAGTGACTACTAAGTTTATTTGTGCTACATGAGATTGAAAGAATACATCACTTTTAAAACAGCAAAATATAATTGAATATCTATTATTAGTAATAACGAAAACATTTCTTATTTTTTTTGTCCACTATAAAATCTGGTATATCAATAATTGTAATATGTGTAATTTTGATTATATAGTTATGCACAGAAAAAAAAGTTATCTTGAGTCAAGAAAATATTTTTGAAGACCACCGTTTTCGGGAACCAAGTCAAGATTTTCTTGAGCTAAGTGAATTTATCTTTGTCAGATAAAATTACTACTTTATCTGAGAAAGTTTAGGTCTCCAAAAAAATTTTCTTGAATTAAGAATATTTACCTTCAACCAAGAATTTTTTTTTTCTGTGTGTATAAAATTGTTAAAAAAGTATATAGGCTCTACCCCCATCCAAAAAATATATAAAAAAAATTTATTATTAATTAAACATAAAAAATTAATCGAATAAAGTTGTCAATTAAATAGAAATTGTCCAGCAGTAGTATTATGAGTAGATTAAAACAAGGTTATGAGTACACGCGAAAGATTTACATTCAAGTTCCGAAGTTAGGCTTGCCATAGATGTCCCTCGTTCCCCTTAAGCTTGGCAAGCCAACTTCTAGAGATCTTTGGAACGCCTAACTTGTAGGAAGGAACGGTAACCGAAGGTTTACCGAAGTTCGGCTTGCCATAGATGTCCTTAATTCCCCTTAAACTTGGCAAGTTAAACTTCGAGAAACCTTAGAAACACCTAACTAGCAGGAAATAACGGTAGCCGAAGGTTTACCGAAGTTCGGCTTGCCATGGATGTCCCTAGTTCCCCCTAAGCTTGGCAAGCCGACTTCTAGAAATCTATGGAACACCCAACTTGCAGGAAATAACGGTAGCCGAAGGTTTATCGAAGTTTGGCTTGCCATGGATGTCCCTAGTTCCCCCTAAGCTTGGCAAGCCAACTTCTAGAAATCTATGGAACACCCAACTTGCAGGAAATAACGGTAGCCGAAGGTTTATCGAAGTTTGGCTTGCCATGGATGCCCCTAGTTCCCCCTAAGCTTGGCAAGCAGACTTCTAGAAATCTATGGAACACCTAACTTGCAGGAAATGACGGTAGCCAAAGGTTTACCGAAGTTCGGTTTGCCATAGATGTCCCTAGTTCCCCTTAAGCTTGGCAGGTTAAACTTTGAGAAACCTTAGGAACACCTTACTTGCAGGAAGTAACGGTAACCGAAGGTTTGCCGTAATTCTGCTTGCCATAGATGTCCCGAATTCCATCCATATTTGGCAAACCGATCTTCGCTTTGCCTAACATGGATGTAATAAGGCGCATATTAGGCTTGCCTAAGTTAGGCAATCCAAACTTGCCCCTCACTAATTCTTCGGCATTCCTCACTATAATTTCTAGTCGGGATGTCATATTCTTCTATTTTAATTTTTACAAAATATACTTTGTCCAATAAATAGTTCACATTAATCATGATAAAATTACTGCTTTTAATTAATATATTAGACTAATAATTTAACGTCTAGTCAGGACAAATTGAACCAATTCTGTCAAGAGAATCTTAAAATTTACGGAATTTTAATTTAGAAAAATCAGAGCTCACCCTCTTAAATTTTTTAATTACGAATAGAATTTTAATTGTTTTTTATTGATTATACAAGTCAGTAGATAATAAAACTAGGTATTATGGATTTAAAAATGTATAAAGGTCATTCGAATAAATATACTTTACAGTTAATGGTAATCGTATGTATAAAATTAAAATGTACAAATACCAGCCATTTAGCTGTTATCATTTAATCTCCATAATATTTAATGATTTGTTGATCATTCATTATTTATCACTATCACATACTTTTAACATTTATGTCGATTGCAATTACACTCCATGCATTGACATTGCTAATGAAATTTTCCAATTAACTGATATCCACTTTAATAGCATACCTTTCTGTTGCTTTCTATTATTTTAAATTAAATAGTAATACTTTTTCATTACTTTAACATCATTTATCATCAGCCAGATTAAACATATAAAATTCTAGTTGATAATAAAAATTATATTGTGCGTCAAAAAGATAAATTGAGATTGAGATAAAGATAATGATACTATAATATAAAAATAAAAATACTGTAAATTCTCTCGGCTGAACATCGCATTAGATGCTTGAATGAGAATATTATTCTAGTTATCTAATTTTATCGATTTCCAATTGTCACGCATGCTTTTAAATACAAGTAAATAGTAAATTTCATAGAACTTTATGGGTTTAGCTTTGTCTTTGTAGTTATACTAGTCCAGCTGCAGCTTCATCCATCCAAATGTTAATCCAATTTTCCTATGCAAATTCACATGGTATCCATACATCAAAATATGCAATTTCTGCAAATGCACAAAATCTAAAAGCAAACAAGAAAATATCATACTATATTATGGAATGTTTAGGGGTGTTCGAATTATTTATATCGAATTGAATCGAACTATTTAAAAATTCTCGAATTATTAGAAAATTTACGAATAATTCCAAAATTTTTTTGGAATGACTTAAAACTGTATTAGTTTTTCGAATAATTCAAATTTTTGACAGATGTAAATTAGAGATTAGACAGGAATTCTTGAAAAATTAGTTTCCGTAACTTTAAAAACTAAGCGTTTCATTAAATAAAAATTGAATATTTGAAAGCTACCTAAAATTTTCTCGATTCGAATAGAGTAATTGGAAAAGTTACACACAATTTAAAATCTTTCGGAATATTCTAAAGTTGAGAAATAATTAAACACATTATGAATAATTCGAAATGATTGGAATAATACGAGAAGATTCGAATTATTCATCTCGAAATAGATACACGGAAAAAAAGGAACTGTAATAAATAAAGTTTGATGTCTAATAATTATAATATTTTTAGCGATTAATATAAATTCAAATAGTAATATCGTAATTTTAATATTCAATTAATAATAACTATAAATTGAATGCTAAAATATACAGTTCATTTAGATAAAATTATCATTTAAAACTATAAAAAAGACAAAGTAAACACTAAAAAAATTAAACTTTAAATTTTAACAGCCAAAACTTAAATATCTATCGTTTGTAAAATAAGAAATTAAAGTCTCAAACAATAAAAATATAAAGGATACAAAATAATAAATTTAGTTAGAACGATATTTTGTAAAGTCCTCTAACTAAAAAACTTCACCAGGAGTTGTTTTTAAATTTTAATATTAGTCAACAGTCAAATTTAATGATATAAACGGGAATAAATAAATTTTCACGGATATTTATTATTAAAGCAAATATTAAATATTCCCACTGAAATCAATGAAGATTGACTATATGAGACTGTACATTATACTTCGTCAATTTGTAAAAGGTATGTGTCAGCCTCAGCAAATTTTATTGTTTGATGCAGTAAAATTTCATGCGCTACTGTCATCCATTTAAGTACGGAAATAACTATCTCTTCTTATACGCATGCTGTGGCCGAGCGCTCTAAGTGCCAGGGACTGGACTCTGCTCGCGAAGGGTCGGCGGTTCGAGCCCGAGAGTCGGCTGAAATTTTTCTGATGATTTTTCATATAAAAATTCGAACAACACATACTGTACCTGACTGAATCAGTTATTCATAATACAAACATGGATGCAATCAATTAGATGCACAACGATGAGAAAACAGACAATAGAAGAAGGGGAGAAGGAGGGGTGAAATCAGGAACCCGAATAGAACCTTGTACTATGAGAGTAAATAGTAAAAGCCGGAAATAAATAATTCAAAATAAAAAAATATAAAATATAACAAAAAAAAAAATATATTTTTATTATTCGAAACAATAAAAATGAGGGTTTAGAATAAAAATTATTACTAGGTAGCATAAGAAAAAGTAAAAATCGACTGTGAAATTATAGACATCGACTTGGAGATTTTTATTGTTTGAAACTTTAAAATTTATGGTTTAAGTTTTAATTTTTACTATCGTCAGTCTAAAAAATATCATCTGGCCATTGAAACTATACAATTCAGAATAATAATTTTTACTATTTGAAATCTTAAAAACTATATCTTTACTCTATACTTTTTTTCTTTGAGCATAAGTATATTTTAACAGATCACTCATATATTTTAACCTTATACTTTATAATAAACAACAAAATCGCACCCGGGCGCCGCATTACTATTTGAAACAATAAAAAGTATTGATAATTCGGGTGAATTTTAACATTTTTTTTTTTCCGTGTATATTCGATTAGATTGTGTCTATCGTAGAAAAAAATAGTTTATAATGAAGTTTTTTTGATTTTATAATTTTTTCTTTTTTAATATACAATACTTTACGTGAAAACATTTTTAAATTTTATTACTCTCGTTTACATTGCACACGTGCCGTCTTTCGTACATTTATTTCAATGTATATCATAATTATGTAAATTATCTATATTTAAATACTAAGTAAATTCAATCAGGTAACGCTTTTCCCTCATACGACTTTTTAAAGAATATTAAGTTTGTCGTTTATTAATATTTAATACATGTTATGAGTTATTTTATTATATTTATGTAAGTCTGCAAAACCTAATTATGAAAGTTGATATATTATATTTATATTTTTTTTTCTTTCATATATAATTATTCAAACATGTATGAGTTCTTTAAAAGCTCGCAAAAACAAATGTACGGATAACAACTTATATACACACACATCAGGATTTTTAAGTGAGATTTATTGATGTACTATAATATACATGTCTACTTACTGTTTTCATTTTTATTTTTTTCTTGTTTCATTTCTTGTACGATCTATTTCGAGTCCGTGTAAGTCTTAAATAAAAAACATGACGCAGTATAAATTTATATATGTTTATATATAAGCTTCCTTTACTACACACACACACACACACACAAACATACGCACACACACACGCGCGCGTGCGGTACATGTATATATATTTACTTAGCAAAAAGTCTCTTATCCTTACTTGATCTGCCAGGATAATGTAAACATGAGTTTATCTGAAGAAAAAAAGTGAAAAATAATATCTTAAGAATAAAATCATAATATTTTATTAAATAATTGAACGGCTTAAAATTATATTTACTCTGCCGCACAAAATTAAAATAGAAATTTATGTAGGAAATAAAGGAAAAAAAAAAAAACGAAAGATATAACAAGAAACTTATAGAATAAAGGCAAGTTGTCGATTGCTTATTCATTGACTTTAAAATTATATGAGGTTTATACAATATTTTAAAATTTTCCTTACTTTTAACAGAATATTAAATTAGTTTCGTTTAGCAAAGCTATTTTTAACCACATTATATTGATAACTATAACAGTTATTGTGTAAAGCAAAGGCACATTAATGTTCTACACGCTAAAAAAAAAATGCTAACTATTACCATCTTGCAATAGGGAATGATTTCCATATTGTATGCGATAATTATTACACAGTTAGAAATTCTGTGTATTTGTGTTAAAAAATCATTTAGTTAAATTTTTTGTGTTGATTTTTAACACAGAAATCCGTTAATTCAACACAAACCGTTTGTGTTATTTTACTTTAACAGATTTTTTATGTTAAATGATTATAACATTTAGAATATAACACATTTCTTGTGTTATTCGAAAAATGACCCAAAATTTGTGTTGTTTGACTAAACGTTTCCACGCAATTTTTCATTACTATAACCAAGCAAAGCAGTGTAGCAGCATTGTCTGCCAGAAAACTTGGATTATAGTCATCCCAATGGAAGCTTGGGATTTTTTTCCCACCACGGTTTCTTCCTCCACTCTTCAAATATTGGTTTTAGTGGCTTTGCACAAGCGCCTATTTAAATAGCGCATGTGCACATTGTAATATTATGGTGGTGGGGGAAAAAACTGGTGGGAAAAATATCCCAAGCTTTCATCGGGACGACTATATAATTGATTAGTAATTAGATATAAATAAATAATTTTAAAATAACAGATTTTATATGTTCAATTATTTAACATAAAATTTGTATTAAAGATCAACACTAACACAATGAGTTGATTTAACACAAAAATTTGTGTACACCGTTTGCAACACACAATTTGTGTTAAATTTAATACAAAATTTCTTACTGTTTATCATGCTTTTATGTTAACTATTTGTTTCTCGTACAGTAATATTTACTATTGCCGGTAGTAATAGTTACTATCCCGCATGAACAAAGATATATCGGGTGAATATCTTTAGTATTGTCGTATGTATACTATTTTGCCAGGATATCCCTAGTAACACGCGTTTGAGCAAGATTCTGCAGTAAGTATCTTGAGAAAGACTCCTAGCTGTTAGTGTCTTTTTCGACGTATGTGTCTTTTGCAAAATTGTGTATCAAAAAACTATTGTCAAGATTTGTATATGTCTTGCTCATGGTCTCGTATGCAAGAAAATTAAAGATGTCTTGAACACGGTGCAATGAAAAGTGTCTGGCGCATTTCTTACACCAGCAACTTATAGTAGGTACTTATGCATGACTTGCTCAAGATCTTCTTAAGGCTCAAGGTCAATTTCGAGCCTTCAGCAGATCTTGAGCAAGCCATGCGCAACTACTTTCAACAATAGTCTTCTCCCAGAATTGAGTTATAATCTGGCACTAATTTTTTGTGTAAGGCTTGCAATTTAAATCTGATCACAAGTATCTGCAGCAAGACACATGCGTAGAAACAGACACTTGCACATATTGATCTTGAGAGCAGACTTGCTCAAGAATTGAAAAAAATTGTTGTACAGAATATTTTCGGATGTGTGTTTTTTCGTATGGGATCTAAATATAGTAATATTTCTTATATCTGAAAAATTTGTCAATTTTGCCTTCTGAGATAGTAATGATTATTATCTTGGATATGAATGCTTACCTTCTCTGACAGGAAAAGTTAACATAGAAAATGAGAATCTTTGAAATGTAAGGTTGGAAATAGTTACTTCGTTAAGATGGGAGGTGTATTGTCACTTTTCTTCAGCGTATACGAACTACAATTTCCGTTGACTTCGATAAATTTAATTTCACTAATTTATGAAAACGAAATACTGTAACATTTATTAATTAAATATTTTCAATCAGTCGAATCGCCGATGATTGAAATATTTACTTAATATTAATCAAATATTTAATAATGAATCGTATTATTTTTTTAAAAAAGTGAATTATTATTATTTAATGAGGGAATAAAATAAAAAAATAAAAAAAAAAACGCTGACCATTAATAATGTAATCTTTGGAAAAATTGAAGACAATTATTGAAATGAAATGTCAATACTCATTAAAATTCATTTCATTACTTTTGTTCCTTTTATTTGGATATATTTTTTTATGCATTTATAGAGGGGCATTTTATTATTTGAATTAAAAAGGAAAAAAAAAGTCGTTTGTTTCAAAAGCCTTTTAATCAATTAGAGTAGGGACAGCGGAGTTGGAAATGTAATCACAGTGGAATTTTAATAAATTATATTATTTATTTTATATTCAACATAATAGAGTAACTAAGCACATAATGTTCATTTTGAAACCCGAAGTTCTATTATATATATTTTCTAGATTATTTATACTCATACACATGTTTGAATTAGTTTCAAATTTACCAAGCCTGTTTTAACTTTAATTAAACAAACAGAAAGTACAACTTTAATTGAATTCAACAAACAAAAAGAGCTTTTGATTCAATGAATTTCCCTAGAAAATAAAATAAGAGTAATAATATACATGCTACAGCAAAGATTTTAATTAAATTGAAATTCACTTTTTTTAAATAAAAATGACAGTATACGACCTTACCATTAATAAATAATTCCGTTAATTAACTTTTGAATTTTTATGTAAAATATAAAATAATTAAATTTCAAAACAAATTTCTGATGTTAAAGGGAGATTATCAGTGATCATGAGATCAAATAAATGTTGGCTCAGTAAATTAATTTAAATAATTAAATAATGATGCAAGGCAGAAATAGTATCAAATACATGCAGAATGACATAAAAAGAATAATCAGAATTTTAAATAAAAAAAAAAAAAAAATTGAATGGCAAAGTAAAACAATTAATCGTAAGTACAGAGTACACAATAAAAAAACAAGCGGCAGTTGCGTGGGAAGGTAATTTAATGTGTAATTTAGTGTTGACAATATCGCGCGAATAGTAAGTTATAAGTATAGTTATATGTATATATATATGTATATGGATGGACATGTGTGGGTATATTTATATCGTGAACTTAAAGAGTCACCGGATTGACGTGTATAACCCGTAGTGTGACCGTGTGTAATTTACATTAATTATTTCTAAATCTCGTGTTTGGCGCCATGATCGGAGGTGAAAATGCCGATGGAGATTTCTCGGAGTAAAAGAAATATGTGGAAAGAAATGTGTTGAAGAGATTTATCTTTTATCATTTTTTTTTTTATTAGACTCAATAAACTTTTTAAAGTTACTATAAATGATCAACTGATATTATATCTATTTTGGTTGAGAAAATGAAAAAATATAAAAAGTTTTTTTCTTAGTAATTAATGGGTGAAAATATTCTTCTCAAGTGATAAAAGTTTAAAATATTTTAATTTTTTTCCGTTTACTTGGCTGAAAAAAGTTAAAGACAATAAATTAATAAACTAATTGAACAAAAGAAGAAATATAAGGGTAGGGTCATGTAGGGCAAGTGTGCGAAGATCCATCTGTTTCGGGCCGAAGTGCATGAGTTTGCGCACACTTGCCCGACATGACTACATAGAAAAGAAATTACCACTAAGATGAATAAGTAATTTTGGGTTTGTCGGTTTTTGAACTTGATACTATTTTTTTGAACAACTGAAATCCTAAAGATGGAGATGATTTTTCAAGTTTTTCGAAATCATCTGTCATTAGATACATCGGCTATAATGCACTCAGTAACTTAATTCAACAATTATCCGGCATGATAACGATCAGCTAGTATTATTCGTTTTACGGCATTTTGACGGTTCAAAGTTGAACAGAGTGAAGAAATTTGTTTTGGTCTTTTTTCAATCATCTCATGAGTAAACATTGCACTAAAAACTGGACTGCGCGCCATCATAATTAATTTATGTGCTTGGATCTCTTCATCTCCAACGACAATAGTGGCATCGCTGTTGGCTTTAGTGTTGTAAAGTTCTTTAATATCATCTACCATTTGACTTTTTGAAGAAGTCAATGAACTTTCAATTGAAATTGTAATGACACTATCAGAAACAACGACTCCAGCGCATAATGTTAAAACTTCATTAGGTATCAGTATAGACTTATTGTTTAATAAGCTTTCTTTCTTTATAAATTTGGAAAAACCCGAATTTCCTTTTATTTTGAATTCTCTTGTGAAATCCTTTAGAAAGACTATGTCTTGTTCATTGTCTAATATCAAAAATGTAACTTCAGCTGTTACAGTAGAGTCAGTCAAGTTATATATAAATATTGATGCATATGTTCAGCTCCTGTGGAATATTTTGATGACTGTAAAACAGTAGAATTACTTCCTGTCTTTATTTATTGTCCATTCATACATAACCTTGTGTTTCTTAACAAATGAGTAACCTTTTGTTATCTTCAAAGTCGTAATTAATCAAACAATGAATACATCACAAACTCTTAATTAAATATTTTATTATTTTGATAATTATATTGGAACTATTTTAACAATACTTTTATAGAAATAAAACTAAATACAAAAAAAAAATAATAGTAACAATTATGGCGTCATAGATTTCACATATCAAGTAGCAGATGATTTCCTTAGTGTGAATTTTCATGCCTCACTGAGCATCAAATTTAGTCATGTGACAGATTTTTGATCAGTTTGACGGCAAATTTAAAAGAGATAAGCTATTTTGAAAAAAAATTTATTTTGGAATTGATTTTTTAATGATTATTATTAACTAATTAATCAGTATTAAGAAATGAATTCATAACTAGAAAAATATAAATAAATTATTTGTTTTTTTTCTTTAACACTCTTTCTAAGCAGCCATCGATAAAGTTTTTGAATAGAGATTATAAATGATAAACTAATATTTATTACATTATTCTTTTAAGAAACCTTAGAACAAACATATAAAGTTATTTTTGACAATAATAATTTCGTGAAAAAGTTCTTCCTCCTAAGTTGTAAAAGTTTATAACATTTTAATTTTTTTTCCCACTTGCTGAACTAAAAAAAGAAATTTGGAAACATTAATTAATTGTGCAAAATAAATATATAAGAGTTAATAAAAAATTAATTACTTTTATGACGTATAAGTTGATTGGGTTTCGTGGTCAACTAAACATGACGCTAGATCAGTTAATGTTTCTAATCCCGGATATAATGAAAATGATTTTCCAAGTTGTTTAAAATCATCCGTCGCTACAATATTTGATGCGTCGGCTGCAATACATTCTGAAACGTAATCCAGCAATTGTCTAGCATTCAGATTATCAGCTAGTATCATTCGTTTCACAATATTTTGGCAGTTCAAAGTTGAACAGAGTGAGTATTCACACATGTTTTTGAGTGATAGGAGTTCATACTTGTCGGCGGCTTTCAACAAATCAAAAGCAACGGCATCTAAATCAGTTACCTTACCAGTATAAATGTACTCTAGCACTTTCTTAAAAATTTCGGGACTGATGTCTGTTATTTCATGAGTAATCATTGCACCCAACACTGGACTACGCGCCATTATAATTGTTTGGTGTGCTTCGAATTTTTTATTTCTAATAACAGTAGTGACATCACTGTTGGCTTTACTATTGTAAATTCTTTCATAGTCATCTGCCATTTCATTTTTTGAAAACTTAAGTGGATTTTTAATTGGGATTTTAGTGACTTGGTCAGAAACAATGACTTCAGCACACACTGTTAAAACGTCATTAGGTATTAGTTCTGACTTATTGTTTAATAAGTTTTCTTTTTCTAAAAAATGATAGATACCCCAAGTTTCATTGTTCTTGAATGTTTTTTTGAAACCGTGGATAACTATCAATTCCTGTTGATTGTTTACGATACAAAGTTTAACTTGAGACGTTACAGTGGAGTCTTTCAAATTAGCTAAGAATATAGATACATATTTTTTAGAATATTCTGGGTAATACCATTATTCAAAAATAATTCAATGCACCACTCGTCGTTAACTTGAGATCCTGCAGACAATTGCGATGACTTTAAAATTGTGGAATTACCTTTTATCTTTTTTAAATAAGAACTAATTTCTTTTATTTTCCACTTTTTAAAGGACAAGACAAATTTTTTTTTTGTCTTAAAGTCATCTTTTTTGGTATGAATACGACATGCAAATGTTGGTTCCGAAGACAGAGAAAATTTGTGTTGTTTTTTCTGTCTCATGTCAATTGAAAAGTCGTTAAGATGACTTATTTTACCACTATTTGTAATTTATTTTTTGACATTATTTGTGTTAAGTCTTTTAAGTAGGTATTTTTTCGGTGACATAAATTTCTGATCGTCTTGTCTGATCGTCAAAAATAACCAAATAATTTTATTACTTTTTTTAATTAAATAAGTAATAAATATTAATTTATAAATTCGTCATGTTATTACAAATTAAAATAATGAATTTTTATAACTATTAGGAGAATTTAGCAAACAAAAAAATTCAAACACTACTTTGACTCACTAGTATCGGTCGAACCTCCTTGGAGTTTGAAAAAGGGATGGGTAATGTTGGAAAAAAATTTTTTTGAAAGTAGTTGAATTTCGTAATAATTAATATTGACTAATTGATCAGTGTTAAATAATAGATTCATAAGTCAAAAAATAGAAATAAATTATTTGGTGTTTTTCTTAAATAACCCTTTACAAGCAACCATAATTGGAGGTTTAATTGCCCACGGAAATATTTTCATAAATAAAAGAAGTATGTGATGAAGGTATTTTGTGGAGGAATTCCCATCTACACATTTACTCTTAAGATTTTTTTTTTCTATTTATATAAATCGAGAAACTCTTTATATAGTTATTTTTTATTATAAATGATAAACTAATATTTATTACATAGTTTTTTTTAAGAGAATACAAGAAACATATAAAATGTTTTTAATAATAATTGATGTGTAAAAACATTCTTCTAAGTTGAAAAAGTTTAGATTACTTTAATTTTCTTTTCCGCTTGGTAGGCTGAAAAAAAATTTAGAAAAGTAAATTGATTGACGAAAATAAAAAATATAAGAGTGTAAATAAAAAAAGAACTTACCACGAAGATGAATAAGTAATTTTGAGTTCATCGCGACGCACAACTGTTTTTTTGAGCAACTGAATTCGTAATGATGGAGATGAACTTATAAGTTCTTCGAAATCATCTCTCTTTAAAATATGAGATGCATCGGCTATAATGCACTTAGTAATGTACTTCAACAATTTTTCGGCATGATAACGATCAGCTAGTATTATTCGTTTTACGAAGTTTTGACGGTTCAAAGTTGAACAAAGTGAGTATTCACACAATTTTTTAAGTGACAGAACTTGATACTTGTCGGCGGCCTCCAACAAATCAGCAGCAACGACATCTACATCAGTTACTTCATCAGTATAAATATACTTAAGGACTTTCTCAAAGATTTCGGGACTGACATCTGGTATGGAAATTCGTTTTGATTTTTTTTCAACCATCTCATGAGTTAACATTGCAGTAAAAACTGGACTACGCGCCATCATAATTATTTTATGTGCTTGAAACTCTTTATCTCCGACAACAATAGTGACATCACTTTTGGCTTTACTATTGTAAAGTTTTTCATAGTCACATGTCATTTGACTTTTTTCAAAGTTACATGATATTTTAATTGGAATCGTAGTGGCATTATCAAAAACAATGATTTCAGCACATACTGTTAAAACGTCATTAGGTATTAGTACGGACTCATTGTTTAATAATAATTTTTTATCTATACAATTAGGTCTAGCACAGCTTTCTTTCATCTTTAATTCTTTTTTCATACCCGATTAAAAGATCATTTTCTGTTCGTTATCTAGCAAAAAATATTTGACTTTAACTGTAACAGTGTAGTTAGACAAATTGTTTAAAAAAATTGATATATAATCTCCATAAGATGCAGGTTCAAGGCCGTTATTCATATCTAATTCAATACACCACTTATCGTTAATTTTCAGTCTTGATGAAAATTCCGATGACTTTAAAATAGCGGAATTATTTAATGTATTTTTCAAATAAAAACTGATATCCTTTATTTTCCATTCATATACAATCTTGTGTTTCTTAACATACATATAACCTCTTTCCATTTTGATAATTCTGATAACACAAACTCTTTATTAACTATTTTATTATTTAAATAATTTTATTGAAACGTATGGTAACGATACTTTAATAGCAATGGAACTTATTGCAAAAATATAATAAAAGCAATTAACGCGTCACAGGTTTTACATATATATCAAGTATCAAATGAACTATGAACAGATGCTATACTGGAGCTACTGAGTAGTGTTGCAAAAAAACAATCGAATAATCGATTTTTTAGTTTCAACAATCGATTTTTTTTAATCGATTCTATATGCTTCGATTAATCGATAGAAAATCGATTAAAATTTTAAAATACGATTTTTAAAAATCGATTTTTTTTTTCATAAAATAATGGCAAAAAGATTTTTCTTTTAATTTCGTAGATTAATACCTACAATAATTTCCAATTAATTTAATGAGTGCATTAAACACATATCTAATATGTGAGGAAATTTATTTTTATTAAAAAAAAATTTTTTTCCACAATCGATCACAATAATCGATTGTTAGCAATTCGATTGCGCAACTTTAAAGTTGAAATTATTAAACAATCGATTGTCTTCAAATCTTAGAAACAAAAACAATTATTAAAAAAATAAAAATTTAAGTAGTTAAAAAAAATTATAAAAAAACCATTGTCTATCATTAAATTTATTGTAAGTATTCCAAAATTGATATTTTAAAAACACAAAATCGATTATTTCATAATCGATTGTTTATTATACGATTTTGCAACTTTAAAGTTGAGTTTAAATAATCGATTATTACAAAAAATTGTCAAAAACATTTCTAGCTTTGAAAGTTCGAAAAATATGTGTCAAAAATTCAATTGTCATAATCGATTGTTATACACTCGATTGTGCAACTATATAGTTGTTTTAAGAAACAATTGCTATTTTTGAGTTTGAAATAATCGATTGTTCGAAAAATCGATTATTTGCAAACGATTAATCGGCTCTATCGATCATTTCAGTTCGATTATAATCGATTGTCAACAATCGATTATCTCATTCGATTGTTGCAACACTACTACTGAGAGGTGAGAGCGTTCCCTTCAGCTAGCATGCAATTCTCATACCTCCACCATTAAATGATGAGCAAACACTTAGAGTGTGTTCCACTAAGCGTTCACAACGCTCAAAATCCTATCTAAATTAGTGTTGCAACAATCGAATGAGATAATCGTTCCATTGTCGTTCAGCATAGTAATCATTCCTGTGCTGGACAGGAACTGTTGCTTTCAGTCACATGACTGACTACTGTTTAGCGGGAACTTATGATTTAAACAGCACTCAGACATGTGATTAAAAGCAACAAGAAATTTTTTATATCATCAGAGCAAAATTTAGAGTTAGCTTGTGAAACTTTTCTGTCAACTTAAAGCTTAAATATCTCTTAAACGGTTGAGTTTATCAAAAAAATCAAAGAGACCTTTTTTATAGAGCGACAAATTTCCAACAAAAATATGTATTAGTCATTGCTATGCACTTATTTTTTAACAAGTAATAAAATTTTTCTCATTGTACTAAAATGAAAAAGTATCATTACTTAGGCAGGGTTAAACGGCATTAGAATAAACTTTTTTATTTTTTTTTATCATTTTTGGATCACAAATAAATAATTTCTATCATGGCCAAGTAAAAAAATCTAATTTGGTAAATAACGGACACCCCAATATATATAGACACATGTAAAGTTGCTAATTTTAATATTAAATAAAAATTTTACCTAGGCTGAGGCATTGGTCAATGGTCAGCTGCCAAGACTCGGCTTGACTAAAATTAAACTACCGGGCCCAGCCTCGGCCGATCCTTGGGCCAATGGTCAGCGGCCAAGGCTTGATTTAACAAAAATCAAACCATAGGGTCTAAGCTTGGGCCAGGTCTGGCCTCATGGTCATTTTCAAGGCTTGGGGTAACAAAATCAAACCATAGGGTCTAAGCTTGGACCAGATCTGGCCCCATGGTTATTTCCAAGGCTTGGGAGATTACAACTGGCCCAAGGCTAGGCCATTTGATACCGTTGGCGATTCCTTCCTGGGTAGTTACATTAGTCAGTCACTTATACTTTGAATACACATCACATACTTAATTTTCTATAAAAATAAAATGAATTAATATTTTGATAATTTTATATTGAAAGGACATCATATCATTGTAAGCCAAAGGATGAACCGGATTACGTGTGACTGCAGCTTTTGCCTTTGGCTCGAGCAGTCAACCTTAACTCGTCTGAATTGTGTTTGATTCCATGTCACACACTACATTTAGCATAACTATCTGCATTGAAATTTAAATGTCTAGAGCTAGCAGAAATGAGACAATTTAAATCAATAAGACATGTGCAAACTAAACTGTTAATTTGGTTGGTTGGAACGACATATAGTTATTGAAAGTTTTCAATTAACAGATTTGATTTTAGCAAGACTGTAATGAAGTCAAAAACTAATTTAGTGTACAGAAACTATTAGAAGTTTTCTGCCCTAGGGTCTTCCTTAAGAAACTGATGGTTTAAAACCCGCTAAATCGCATTGCTCTGAAATTGGCTTGTATTGACTTTCTAAACAGACATTGAGATTTGTAGTTTCAAGCAGGTGATTGGAAAAAAAAATTTCGTTTAAAATTGTAGCTCTTACAAAACTAGGGGATATAAATGATACTGTTTATTATTTTTGTAAAAAAAAAAAAGTACTTTTATTTATAGAGCTCGAGAAAGTCTGATTTATAGACGAAATGTTGTGATCAATGATTTACTGAGTCAACATTTATTTATTTGTCTCTTTTTTTTCTGGTAATTCTGACTTGGAATTTGAATTTTTTTTTTCTATTAATTACTTATCCAGTAATTTATTTGTTTTGCAATTTGCTGAATGTAAAAATATAATATTTATAATAATAACTCAACTAAAATCATACTATAAATTTAGTTTTTATATTACTGTTTTTTTTTTCTTTCTACGTGTTGGAGTAGCGAAATTTTTGTTATCAACCGTTTGCAATAAATATTACTAAAACTTCTGCATAGTAAAAAACCGGCTGACCACCCAAAGATTATTCACAACGAAGCGAAAAGTTTTAAATAGCAAGTGAGAATTTTGCGGTATTAGTCAGAACTACACGACGGATTAACTTTAACCAAAAGGACTCTAGTGGTTTCTGCATTGAACATGCTGCATATGTATTCATTGCTCTTGAGTTTACGGAGAAACTGTGTACATACTGCATAGCAGGTGTTTTGTGTCTACAATAATTAACTACTCTTCAAACATTCGGTAAATCAAATTCATATTCCACTGTTATAGTTTCGTAAGTTATTAATTTTGCAAAGTATAACTTAATAAATAGTAATAGCAATAATTTAGGTGAATTTTATTTTCTAATACATAAATTAAAATATTTATGTGTTTAATTACCCAAGTATAGTAATTACTCATAAACTACGAATTCAGGGTTGTATTTCAAACAAAAATTTTAATTTAGACGATAATGCGCTGTAAAAAGAGCGGTATTAAAAATGGACTCAATTAAACACCACGTGGTGTTAAAGTGAAATAAAACCAGTGTAGGCGGTGCAATTTGATTGGAAAAGAAATGTAAAAATTTAATTAATATTACACTGAGAGAAAAGTGCATGGTTGTGGTAACTAGAAAAGGATGAGAATGAAAAATAGTAATCTTAACTAATATTTCTAGTTTCTTGAATTATATCATATAGTGCCCGAAACTATTTGAAAGTAGTAATTTTAACTAAGCATTTGTTTTGTTGTGGTAACTATTTAATATTATTTCCCAGAGCTTATACTTCAGCAGAATCACAAATGTTTCAGCAATTGTACACTGTAAAAAATAAGGTACTGACATCAAACTCCCTAGGAGTTTGACGAATTTCCTCTTCAGTGAAACCAAATTCGTTTGAAGCAACAAAAACTAGTTTGTCTCAAGAAAATCATTTTTATTGAATTAAAATCTCTAGTCGATTATGAGAAATTGCTCAAGCGTTTATGTTAAAGTTTTTAAATTTGACCGTAATTAAACTAATATTTGATTGAATAGTAAAATATATTTTAATTAAAGTTTGAATGTACTTGATTTAAACATAAAAACTTGTTGAAGCAGACTCTTTAATTTTTAGAAATTTAACTGAAACTCTTGAAACGTTTCGTTTGACAACTTTACATATTTCAATGAAGCAAAAGAAGTTTCCTATAATACCGAACGTGTCGTGTCAACCGACTAGTTTCTTGGAGCGAGAATCCGATGAGGTTAAAGGAATAATTTCACGCAATCACATTAGAACTGAAAAATACTCGACAAGAATATAAATATATTCGTTACAAAATATCGAACTATTTTTGAATGAAAGTCTTTATATTATCAATTTGATAAAAAAAAAAAAATTATTTATAAAAAGAGTCACATATTTATCTCGTTTAGATCAATGTTTAAGCAATTGACTGTATATATCCATTCAATATGAAAACAAAGTACTAGAAGCACAACTAAACTAAATCTTTCCTACTGGTTTTGTAGCGTAACGGTAAAGCGTCTGACTCTCGCGCTTAAGGTGCTGGGTTCAAATCCTCCGGATGGCAAAATTAAAATTATTTAATTTTTCACTAAAAACTGTGAGTATGTTAGGATGATTTGTAAAATATAATTGATGTGATATAATAATATAATGTAGTTGTCCCAATACTTAATAAAAAAAAAAAAAAATAATAGTAATAATGTAAAAATAAAATCAAAAATAAATAAATATATAAGAAAAAAAAAAAATTTTTTTTAATGAATTATTAATAAGATAATTGAAGACAATATTCATTTGATTCAGATTAGTGTTTTTTTTGGATCAATCCAATACAGCCATTTGAAATAACTCGATTTTTGATTGAATCAATTGCCTGGGCAGTTTCTAAGGACCCAAAAAGATATTACTTTCAACACTAAAATTCATTTGCTTGAATAAAATTTTGACTTAACTGAAAATTCATACCTTCAATCACCTGACAATTTACTTTGAGTGAAATTTTTAATTATTTTATATAAAACAAAAATCATTATTGTATCAATAGCATTAATGACTTGAACTAATTTCTATTTTTTTTTAAATGAAACAAGTGACTGAGTTGTATCAAATACTGTAGAGTTAGTTCGAACGACTTGGTACCTTCCCTCAAGAAACTCTCAGTTGGAGCAAAACATACTGTCAAACGTAGAGGGCGGTAGACTCAATCGCTTGACGCGCTTGGCTGTATCCAAACGCACGGAGTACTTGAGCCAAACGAATCTGGTTTGATGTCAGGAATCTTTTTTTACAGTGTACACGCTAAGAATTTTATGGTAATGATTCTCATCGAGGATTTTTAATAGTTACCATACTGTATAGTAATTTTAGAATTTTATACAATAATGCTATTAAAAACCATCATATGATGCTAACTATTAATATCCCCGAATAATAATCACTCTCATCAATAATAGTAATCACTCACATCACAGATAGCAACATTTATAATTTTCGGTAACAATGTTTACTATACCGCGATGGTAATAGTTACCATCGCGTATGTAAAAGTCACTTACCAGCTTTTTAATTATACACTTAATTATATATATATATATATATATTTTACAATAAAAAAAATTGTTAGCTTACTATGGTACTAATCTTTTTATTGTAAAATGTTAAAATTCATGTATCTCATGAACAGTGGACTTTAGCAATATAAGTGTCATGAGCAATTTTGTAGAGCATAAAATTTCCTAAAAGATTGGTCCTATACATATTTGTTGTGAGATGAACCATTTCTTCACAATTAACAAAAATAAATGAAAAAAGTGAAAATTTGTCTTTCGGAGCTGATAAAATCGACGTGGATCGAGTCAGACCAAAATCGTCGTATACACTTTTAAAAGGCAACAAATACTCTACAAATAAATACTGGTTTCAAAACGATAGCTCAAAATCGGGCTTAGTTATAGTAATTTTAAAGAAAAGTTATTCGATTTACATGCTTTTTAAATGGGAAAACTTTGATGCTCGATAGGAAGTACTTAAAATTAAAATTAAGAGCTGAAATTTTCAGAGAATTTTTCTTTTAACATAAATAACAAAATTTTCTTGTGTCCGCTAAAAAAACAAAATGTTCGTTTTAAATGGAGCACCCTAATATATATTATATTATATATTATACACATATGCATATACATACATATATACATATACATATATATATACATATAATTTCTAATCATCACAATGGAGAAAATTTCTTCTTCACCTTAGTCTTTTTTTTTTCATTACCCGATGAAAAAAGTTTTTGTCTAATCATATATAATTATGCATAATCATCTATATATGATTGGATCCAAAAATTGGCCAGGTCTAATTATATATAATCAGATCTGTTTATACATGATCATGCATGAATGAATATAGTCATTTTTAGAATCTCATTTCGAATACCTTTAAATTATTAATTAAGTAATTTAATTAGAATTTATTGTTTTCATCAATATAAATATTGATTAAATTTAAATAAAAAAAAAAAAAAAAATTACTATTCGTTGACCACCACTTTACTACGAGGTCACCCATCCAATCAATAACCTACGCCGATGCTACTTAACTTTGGTGATCGCTGGATTGTAGTCTGATCCTCTAGTCTGTTATGAACTTACAATAAAGGAAAGTTTATGGCATTACTTGACTCAAATAATCAAGTCAATACATCATACGTAAATAATGCACCTAATAATGAATTTGATTTTGTACATAAATGACAATAGAATTCATTAGATACATATAATCAAATCTATTTATCTATAAACTTATAAATATTCGTATATAAATCGATATCGATTAATACTTTTAAATTGCTGCCGAAACCTTTGAACATTTTTTAAGTATTGGGGATTTAAGTTTATTTGATAGTTGACAAAATAAAAATTTAATAACATTTATATTAAAAAATTGTCATATTATGTAATATATATATATATATATATATATATATATATATATATATATATATATATAACTACATATAACTTGATATCAGTCATGTCTGATCAGATCCAATCATATATAAACTTATGCACGACCATACATGAATTTATATTAGCCATGTCTGATCAGATCTAATTATATATGGATTTGTATCAGTCATGTCTAATCAGATCTAATTATGTATAGACTTATATATAATTAGATCTGATCATATATAGACTTATATATGGTAGTAAATGGAGTTGACAGCCAAGTATTATCATGTCTAATTATATATAGAGTCATATATAATTAGATCTGATCATATATAGACTTATATATGGTTATATATGGAGTTATACCAGCCAAGTATGAACATATCTAATTATATATAGACTCATATATAATCAGATCTGATCAGATCTAATTATATATAGACTTATATATAATTAGATCTGATCATATATAGACTTATATATGGGCTAATAACAGCCAGGTATGATCAGATCTAGTTATGCATGGGGTCATATATAATTATATATAATTATATATGACCCCATATATAATCATGCATGATTATATATAACTTCATATATGATTATATATAATCATATATGATTATATATATGAACATATATAATCATATATAATTAGACAAAAACTTTTTTCATCGGGTAGTCTAATTTTGAACTTTATGACAATCATTCTCATCGGGGATGATAATACTTGCCATACAAAGTTGTAATGATTACGATCACGAGATAGCAGCTACTACCATCACTCTATTGTGAACAATATCATCAAGTGATTGTAATATTTGTCATGAGATATGTTAATAGCTACTATTTTTGTGATAATGATTAATATACTAATTTATCACCCGAGATGGTAACTATTGCGATCGTGTCTTTTCATTAATAACATATTATATTGTGAATCTTACAATAGTTATGAGATTAATTGATATCACGAAAAAAAAATCAATTTTACCACCATGAGATAGTAATCATTACCATAAAATTCTAAGCGTGTACTCTGTAAACATGAATAAGTGAAATTGGTGAAAATTCACTGATTTTAAGTGCAAACCGAACCACTTTTTAAAATAAGTGGTTCGGTTTGCACTCAGAATTAGTGAATATTCACTTATTCATTTTTATTTCACTTATTCATGTTTAGAGAGTATATGATTATAATTTCATTAATTTAGCATCATTCAAGTCGTCGACGAATATAATTAAGGATTTTTCTTCATTACTTTTTTGTAATAAGAATAGCATTTTTTACTTAGTTACGTACGCTATTGTCATTGTTCATTAAACTATAACACAGTTAAAAATACTATGATATCATCGTACATTTTGCAACTCTATATTAGTTATCTGAACTGAGGGTAATAGTGGAGGCTTTATTAAACTATGTTTTTCATAGTTCAGATAACCAGTTTTTTCTGTCAGTGTATCTGGAGAAAATTTTAATTTTGCTATGTCGACGTTCTAATTAGCAAAGTGTCTAACCGATTATTTTTCGTAGGTGAATGTGTGCAATTTTCAGATACTAATAGCCAGAGAAAAAATCATTTGAGTAACCTTGAGAAAAATACTATACATATACTAGATATAGAATTGATTTTTAGATGAAAAAAAATTTTTAACTTTCTTTTTTTTTTGCATAAATGGAGGATTTTCTGAAATGGAGTTAGACCATTTGCTAATTAGAACGTCGATGTATTTATTTAAATAATTATTTATGTTATACTTAATCTATTTAAAAATGACGCAATTTTACGACTACCATGTGAATTAAAAATAATTTAATTAATAAATAAAAACACCTGTTTAACTGTATCAATCGAGTAATTAAAAATATTCACAAAGTAAAATATTTCAATACCGGTAAAGAACATTGCACCGGCGGCGGTGTTATTTTAGCACCGAAAATTTTAACATCTACACCTCCTGGACTTACCCTGTTTTTTTGCAGTGTAATTATAAACGAAATAGTAATTTTTTAAAAATACTTTTTACCGTTCGAAAAAAATAAAAAATTATCTTAAATTATAAATGATTGAAATGGTTGTATAAAATAAAAAAAATTGTCCCCTATAGTTAAATATTGTTTAGCGAAGAAACATAAAATTTATTTCCTATTAATGACCTTTTTAGATTATTCAAAAATTATTTTTCAATTCCACTAAGTTATTCATCGATATATTACATTATCGCGTGAGGAATTCCTGCTATAATTGAGGTAATTTATCTATAAAATACTCTATTATATCGTCACAGCATTATAACATATGATACAATGTAATTTTAAAAAATGACATAATAAAAATAATTATCTTATAAATTTGTTTTTATATTTTAACAATCAAATTCAATAAAAAAATGTCGATATTTAATTCCCAAATAGTCTCTTTGTTCTGTTTTGGGTTTTCCATTATACCACGAAATGACTTATATTTAGCAAAATCGAAAATCAATACCGCAGCGTGATTGTAATTAACAATAATTTGAACAAATGAAATATTTTATTGTCAGTAAAAGCGTTGTTATAACAATGATGACAGTATAGTATTCTAAACGTGTTCATTCTTGTGAATCGAGAAAGTGCATTGCGGCAGTTGCTGGTTAGCCGTAGTATCGTGCGATCCATATTCACTTGAAACTCATTTATCTTCTGTTCCTGCCCTCTCGTTCCTCCTCTATACTGTATTCGAAATGTAATTCAAACACCTACTATAACAATTTTTCATTTGTATATGTAATAATATATACCCAACACTATGTCGAGGCACTTCCTTCATATATTATATCATTTTGATTTACAATAAAATAAATAAGGCTTGCTAAATTAAAGTTTTATTTTTTTATAATTTACAATTCATTTTTAACTCTATATATCCACAGCATCTATCCATTGTAAATTTGCACCAATTCCACGTTCGTTCGTTCGTTCATAAAACATGTTCCATAAATTTATCGACGCATGAATGTCACAATTTATGATTCCCCAACGTGTTGGAGTAAATGCGAGAAAATGTGACTTGGGAATAAAAGAGATGAAGAAGAGAGAACGGATTGACGTTTATCATGTTTTTTTTCTTAATGCTTTTCTTGGCATTTATATACATGTTCATAAACGTACATGTATTGATACCAAGATATTTATACATGGAAAAATTTTTCATTTAGAATTGCTCTGAATATTTTCTGGCAAACATTATTTATCTTGAAATTTATATATACATATATTTTTTTAAACGATTATTAATTTAAATTGAAAAAATTTAAAATTTAAGGTAATTAATATTTGTATGAAAAAACTTATTTACATTCTGGTTAGCATGAAAAATATTGAGATAAAAGTAAAATTTAAATAAAATAATTTATTCCAAAAATTTATTAAAAATATTTTGATGACTATTAATTTTTTTATACTCCAGGCAAATGTAATTAGTAATTTGTAGTAGAATATTTTTAATGAAGCATGAGCTTTTATGAATATCGATGTTAAATAATAGAAGCTGTTCAAAATAGCATATCCAAAAATTTTAATTAAAATAATTTATTTTTATGAAAAATTGTTTTTTTTTTAATTTTTATACTTCAACTCTCAAGTTTTATATCAAAACATATTTATTACTTAAATATACACATGAGTCACCGCACTTGATGAAAATATAACAAAAATAATTTATTTTTATTTTTTCGAAGCTAATAAATTTTATCTTAAAATGAAAAAATAAAAAATTCTTTCAACGGCATTAGAAAATTTGTCTTTAATTTCTTCAAATTCAAGCAACTAGTAAATGATTTCGCGTATTCAGGATGAAAAAAGTGAAGCATTCCTTTATTCAATATTTTATTGTCATCACACTGTAAAAAATCGGGAGTGAATTCGAAGTGATTACGGACTTTATTTAAGTCCGAATTCATAAATAGGAAGTTTGTTTTTTTGGCGGAGTTACCCGACTAGAAATTATAGTGAGGAATGCCGAAGAATTAGTGAGGGGCAAGTTTGGATTGCCTAACTTAGGCAAGCCTAATATGCGCCTTATTACATCCATGTTAGGCAAAGCGAAGATCGGTTTGCCAAATATGGATGGAATTCGGGACATCTATGGCAAGCCGAATTACGGCAAACCTTCGGTTACCGTTACTTCCTGCAAGTAAGGTGTTCCTAAGGTTTCTCGAAGTTTAACCTGCCAAGCTTAAGGGGAACTAGGGACATCTATGGCAAGCCGAACTTCGGTAAACCTTTGGCTACCGTCATTTCCTGCAAGTTAGGTGTTCCATAGATTTCTAGAAGTTGGCTTGCCAAGCTTAGGGGGAACTAGGGACATCCATGGCAAGCCAAACTTCGGTAAACCTTCGGTAAACCTTCGGCTACCGTTATTTCCTGCAAGTTAGGTGTTCCATAGATTTCTAGAAGTTGGCTTGCCAAGCTTAAGGGGAACTAGGGACATCTATGGCAAGCCGAACTTCGACAAACCTTCGGTTACCGTTACTTACTGCAAGTTAGGCGTTCCTAAGGTTTCTAGATGTTGGCTTGCCAAGCTTAAGGGGAACTAGGGACATCCATGGCAAGCCAAACTTCGGTAAACCTTCGGTAAACCTTCGGCTACCGTTATTTCCTGCAAGTTAGGTGTTCCATAGATTTCTAGAAGTTGGCTTGCCAAGCTTAAGGGGAACTAGGGACATCTATGGCAAGCCGAACTTCGACAAACCTTCGGTTACCGTTACTTACTGCAAGTTAGGCGTTCCTAAGGTTTCTAGATGTTGGCTTGCCAAGCTTAAGGGGAACTAGGGACATCCATGGCAAGCCAAACTTCGGTAAACCTTCGGTAAACCTTCGGCTACCGTTATTTCCTGCAAGTTAGGTGTTCCATAGATTTCTAGAAGTTGGCTTGCCAAGCTTAAGGGGAACTAGGGACATCTATGGCAAGCCGAACTTCGACAAACCTTCGGTTACCGTTACTTACTGCAAGTTAGGCGTTCCTAAGGTTTCTAGATGTTGGCTTGCCAAGCTTAAGGGGAACTAGGGACATCCATGGAAAGCCAAACTTCGGTAAACCTTCGGCTACCGTTATTTCCTGCAAGTTAGGTGTTCCATAGATTTCTAGAAGTTGGCTTGCCAAGCTTAAGGGGAACTAGGGACATCTATGGCAAGCCAAACTTCGGTAAACCTTCGGCTACCGTTATTTCCTGCAAGTTAGGCGTTCCTAAGATTTTACGAAGTGTAACCTGCCAAGCTTAAGGGGAACTAGGGACTTTTATGGCAAGCCGAACTTCGATAAACCTTCGGTTACCGTTATTTCCTGCAAGTTAGATGTTTCTAAGGTTTCTCGAAGTTTAACTTGCCAAGTTTAAGGGAAATTAGGGACATCTATGGCAAGCCGAACTTCGGTAAACCTTCGGTAAACCTTCGGTTACCGTTCCTTCCTACAAGTTAGGCGTTCCAAAGATTTCTAGAAGTTGGCTTGCCAAGCTTAAGGGGAACTAGGGACATCTATGGCAAGCCGAACTTCGGTATTTGAATGTAAATCTTTCGCGTGTACTCATAACCTTCTTTTAATCTACTCATAATACTACTGCTGGACAATTTCTATTTAATTGACAACTTTATTCGATTAATTTTTTATGTTTAATTAATAATAAATTTTTTTTATATTCTTTTTTGATGGGGGTAGAGCCTATATACTTTTTTAACAATTTTATACATAACTATATAATCAAAATTACACATATTACAATTATTGATATACCAGATTTTATAGTGGACAAAAAAAAATTAGAAATGTTTTCGTTATTACTAATAATAGATATTCAATTATATTTTGCTGTTTTAAAAGTGATGTATTCTTTCAATCTCATGTAGCACAAATAAACTCAGTAGTCACTATCGGTAGCGTAGCCTAGTCGTTAATGCGTCGGTCTTTCGTTCGTTAGGTCCCGGGTTCGAATCCCACTAAAGCGTGCGCGGTTAGTCGATATTTATAGCGTTTTTTCCCGAAATAAAAAAATTCTACTAGATTAGGACTCAAATTAATCACATAATCGATGATTTCCGCAAAACCAAAATGATTATACAAAAAAAAAAAAAAAAAAAAAAAATCAGAAATCGAGTATTTTTTTTTTTTTAATTTAGTTTAAATTTTTATACTTGGTCGCTTGAGAGTCACTTAGGACCTTTGCAGCAAGTGTGTCTTTCAGACTGCCGCCGAATTTGGAAGCCAAGTAAGGCTGAGTCTCGCAACTGCGTTACATCCCAAACATCGCCCTCGTTTGGATGCCTCACTTGCCACAAGTTTGACATTCGGCATGCCTCATTTGGAGCAAACTACCGCCTCACTACAATTTCTATTCGGGTATATTTTCGAATCATTAGGATTTTACTTCAATTCGCATTCACTCCTATTCGGAGTTTTAATATTAAAACAAACTCTTTTTAGTAGTAATTTAAGACTAATTTCATTACGAGGGAATTAAATGAATAAACAAATAGTCATCCGCTCCGCATTCACTTTTGATTTACTCCGCGTTCACTCCGCAAATTTTTTACAGTGTACTTAATATAAAATTTATAAAAATATCCCAAACTAATTATTTTTTATTTATTTCTAAGGCTTTTTTTTCGTATAAAGCAATGAAATGTTTTTATGTCGTATAAAGATATAGACAACATAATACTAAAGTAAAGAGTAAATGCTATAGGTATTCTTTATCGAGAAACGTGATGTTCGAAAATAAGAGTAGACGTAGGTATATTTTACAGATAATGACATGACTAGTGACTAGCCATACATACACACAGGTACATTTTGCACGAATACCTAAAGTAATAAATATCCATCAAGTAACTGTGGTCATACTAAATACCTTTGGGACGATCGAAACCACACTGTATTTTCTACGATTTTGACGCTCATGTTAACTTGTCTCTTCGTAAATATATATACATCCCTGTGTTACGGTAATTTCTGTGATACGTGTTTACTCTATGAGCTTACCTCATGAGAATTCGAACCAACACTACAATATTGTCCGATGGTTGGAGATAGCCGACAAGTTTATTGTCCCTCAGCGATAGTTAGTCACCCACAAGGTGAAAACTTCGTCCATGTCTCGGTTCAATCAACTCCCATTGGATCTCCTTTTACGTTTGACAGTTACTCTATTTCCACGTTTTCTGGTAATAAAAACAACAAAAAAACAAATTTCAACACATTCAAGATTTTTTTTAATGTCTAGCAGAAAAAGAAATTAAATATTAATGATTTAAAATCAATAAACCTATAATTTTCAATACAAAATTCATAAAAAAAACTTTTAACTAATAATGTTTTTAATAATGAACAGTAATTGTCTGACATATTAAACTAATTTTTTTTTTTTTTCATTTTTATATAAAAAAAAAAGTATAGAGTTCAAGTTAAGGACATTTCAGGTTACATTATATTGATTATCTTATGCTTTTAAAGATATTAAATATTTATAAAGTAAAAGCCAAATGTTCAATATTTTAATATAGAGTATAAGTTAATAATTAATTTAAATGATTTAACGAAAAAAATATGTTAATAACTGAATTTCAAATTATATTAAATGAACATCGATTTTATTAAGTGAATTTTTTTCGACACATCAGAAATTTCATACCGTAATTACTTTTTGCCGTGAGTGTATATGAAATAAAGCCGTACTAGGCCCTAAAAATATACAACCAAGTCTGTCAAGAAATTTGAGAATGATTGACGTTTAGGGGAGACCAGAGTAAACTGACTCTCAATCAAAGTGAGATATCGAAAAATTTTTACCTTATTTTCAAAAATTTTTTATGAAACTTGTATGATTCAAACTTGATATTAATAGAATTGAAATATTTTCACAAAAAAAAAAAATTATTTCCATTATTTTTAATTTAAAAATCAATTCCTAACAGATCGCGTTCATTTCAAAGTATGGGGGAATTTTTTGAACGTTTTTGATAGGATATCTAATGTGTGTAACGAAATTTTTTATAATGCTTTCATAACTTGAAATGATTAAATTAATGAAACTGATTATTTAACAAAAATTAGTTCACATTTGAAATTTTGGATATAATTATAGTCGAAATTATTTTGATCAAATTTACTCAAAGTAATGTGAAACTTTATTTTGGACTCTCCGCGAAAAAAAGATTGAATTTGACACGATATGGTCAAATCTGGTCAGATAAAATTATCTGATCAAATATAGAATTCGAACCTGATCATATCTAGAAAGATTTCGTTATTGATAACAATGCCCGTTAACTTTTTTTCTGATTTGGTCAGATCTGGATAGAAATGTTCAGATATCGTCATGTAAAAATTCGATATTTGACTAAATATAATTTTATCCTACCAGATTTGGCCGTATCTCATTGGAAAAATCCTTTTTCTTTTCACGAGAAGTTTAAATATATGAGAATTGAAAATTGTATCAAGTTGATGTGTTTAAATATAAAAAAAGAAATTGTTGGTGTTACAGTTGCGTTCGTGTTCAAAATTTAATATTCACTGTGTGGATCACTCGCAATGTCAAGCAGTAATTCGTCCAAGACAAAACAGCGTATTTGTGGATTCAAGTGCTTCAATGTTAGGTGAAAATGGTAATTTTTCCCGGCGTACTCGAAGTGCTTTTAATCTTCAGTCATTGGTACAAACAGAAATAAGTGGAGGTGAAGAACAAGGTCAAATTGAAGAAATTATTGAAGCAGAGGAAGAGATTATTCCAGTGATGAATCTAAAGCCTTTCAACGAGCATCCAAAACCCTTAAGATCATTTCAACGTGAAAGAGGAATGAGTATTTGTCAGTTTGATAGAACAGATGTACTTGTTAGGCCATTGCAACGTGAAAGAGGAATGAGTATTTGCCAGTTTGATCGGATGGATGTTCTTGCTAGGCCTTTACTTAGAGACAAAGGCATGAGCATTTGTCATTTTGACAGAATGGACGTTCTTGCACGTCCACTTTATCGCGGTAGCCGTCCTAATATTTTAACTAATGCTGAAAAACTTGAAACCTTAGGAAAGTCATCACAGTGTTATCGTGACAGTAGAACGAGTATTGGGAATGCTGAAAGCTTTACAAAGGTTCTTCATCAACGATCTAAAGATTTTAGACCACCAAATCTTGTTAGTATGGATAGGGCGGAATCACTTGGTCGAAATACTTCGACGATACTGCGAGAAAAAACAGCCGCCACTACCACCACAATCACTATGGCCACCACCACCACCACCACCACCACCACTACTACTACTACAAATACTTTTACTGCGTCTACTACTATATCACCGAACGATCGACCCTCGTGCAGTAAAACACCCGACATAATTCTTGGATATAAAGCGACTTGTGTGTAATTTGTCAGGTGATTTTTCTTGCGTATCACTACAGTCTAGTCTCTTCCTCTGTTATAATTTTTTATGCAGCACGGATGCATTTAACGACTGAGTATTGGCCAAAATTTTTTTATTACGAGTAAATAAAAAAAAATTTATTGTTTGTATGTTTATTTATTTTTTTTTTATTTTGATATTTTCATTTACGTTATTTATATATTTATTTATTTTTTATTTATATCTGTGTACTGTTTGGTATAATTTATTATTATTATTAATTATTTGCGCTTAGAGATACTAAGAGTTATTGGTCACGTTAATTAAGTTATAAATAATGAAATGAGAACAGGGAGAAAGTAAAATAAAAAGAAAAAAAAAGTAAATAGATGAAATTGATGATTTATGAAATTTTAGTGTTATTAATATATGTTATGAAAATTGAAATAGTATTAATAAAAAGTATGGCGAGTGATGATGAGTATTTAAAAAATTTTAATTTAAAAAATAAGTACTTATTATAGATAAAATAAATAGTATATACTAAAATAAGTTTTTATTATTTTCTAAGATTAAAATTTTTGATCTTAATTTTTTATGGTACATAATGTAATAATTGTCGTAGTTATGTCATTAAATTTTCTTTAAGAAAAGTTTATAACATAGTTTTATAATGATCATTAACTTTATCAAAAATTTTTTCAGTTCTCAATAAAAATTCATACTATTTAATTTATCATTACTCCTTTTCTTCATATTAATTTGATCAAAATATTTGTGTCTACATAATTTAAAAAAAAATAATAATAAATAAATAACTCAGAATATATTTTTGTACGATATTTGAAAAATACTTTTGTGACCGGTTATGATTAATAATACTAAAAAGCAAATGAAAAACGATAATAAAAAAGTCGTTTTAATTTTATGAGGAACTATTAAACGTTGAAATAACACGTTTTTTTATAAACCACATTAAAGTACGAGTAAAAGTGATTATAGTATTCTAAATGATTGTAAGGCGATATATTGACTTTTTTGAAAATAAATTTATTTAAATTTAATCAGCAATTATATTTAACAGTATGAAAATAGATCCGGATATAAAAAATTATTTTTTTTCTATAAAAAGTTGATAAAAGTTTAGTTTATTAATTTTAGTAAATTTAAATTACATTTATCAAATACTTAAAAATATAAATATTCCCGGGTCAAAATATTGAACCTACATTTAACTTATAGAACTTACATAAGTTAAGTGAACTGACATCAAACTTAAATAACTTAATGGGCTCGATTATAACTTGAATCGACTTAAATAAAAATATTGACTTAATTATAATAATAAATTTTTTTTTTCTGTTTATTCTACACTTGAGTGAGTTTGAATGATTTTGGAGCAACTTCCTCGTAGATGAGTTCCTCGAAAAAATTTTTTCCTTTCAGCACGTTTTCCGATGTCACCTGGAGCAGCTGGTGGTTCTCGTTTCCGAGGAAGTTACTTTGGAATCATCCACTCGTTTGGAGTAAACAGAAAAAAAAATTTTTCTGTTCCCTCAGCAAGTTCCTTAACGTCAGCTGGTGCAGCATCCCTGCTCGTCTTCAGGAACTATAAAATCGACACAATAGATTATGTACACTGAAAAACAAATGTGGTGATCGTAACCATCTGAAGTATTGCTAATAGTAGATAGTTGTCATCACAAAATTGTATGGTTAACTTGGCAGTACTAGATTGCTGTACACTGTAAAAAGAGCGGTGTTAAAAATGGACTCATTTTAACTCCGCCCGGTGTAAAAATGATATTACACCGGTGTAAGAGGAGTAATTCACCGGTGTTAAAAATACCGGTGTTAGAGTGGGGTAACCGGTGTAAAAACGGAGTAGAACCGGTGTAAAAGCGGGGTAAACTGCGTCTGCTTGGAGAATTAACTTTAACGATTATAAAACACAAAAAATGTCAGTTCTTTATGAAGATTAATAAAAATTATCATTTATTAACAAGTATATTGATTGAGTAAGTAAAAATATTCACAAAATAAAATATTTTAACACCCGTAAAGAATATTTACACCGGCGGCGGCGTTATTTTTAGACCGCTTTCGGTGTTTAAATTTAACACCGCTGATTTTAACACCTATACCGCTTGAACTTACCCCGGTGATTTTTTACAGTGTATTGACTATCTTCAATTTTAAATAAAAATATTGTCAATTTAACCATATAGATTACTATTGTAGCAATCTAAATGGTTAATATAGGAATATGTATTGCCGTAGCAACCATCTATGTAGATAGTTGACTTAAGAAAACATTGTATGGATAAAATAGCAATCTACCCTTTACGCAAATGACGTATTGCTATATTAACAATTTACGATTTTCCAAACTTTAGATGGATACTATAACCTAACGGTATTGCGATTACAATAATATTTTTTTTTAGTGTAGCCTTTCATTGTGGCTTCTTTTTAATTTTGCACTGATTAATCTTACATCAGTACATTCAAGTTCACTTTGGGTTAATTTTATTCCAGGTAAGCTATAATTAAGTCAATATTCTTATTTAAGTTAATTCGAATTATAGTCAAGCCCATTAAGTAATTTAAGTTTGATGTAAGTTCAATGTAAGTTCTATAAGCTAACGTAAGTTAAATGTAAGTTCAATATTTCGATTCGAGTGACTGCTCATCAGTAGTTTAAATCGTGGATAATTCTTATAAACTTTAATATTCAAATCCTTTTTGCATATCTTCTTATTATTATTATTAAACTGTAATATAATAATAATAGACTTAAATATTTTAAAAACATATTATAGTACTGTAATTATTATCTAGATGTATTCCAACGAATCTCATGACTGGATACTTAAAATTAATGTTAGGAAAATTATATAAATTAATATATATATAAGTGTATGAGTTATATAAATTATATATGTATACCGAATGTAATAATAATATATAAATGAAAATGATAAGATTTCAATTATGTAATCGATAATGAAAGTAATGTCCGATATTTTCGAAAGCACTAAATATTTTTTTACATAAAACAGAAAAATATAATTATTTATTAAAACTATGTGTGTAAATATCAAAAGATATATAAAATAAAAAAAGTTACTGAACAGTGTACAGACCCTATCCAATTAATGATGAATAAGATAATAATAATAATAATAATAATAATAAATGATAAAATCTTTCGAAATGTCATATATTACTTTCTAAATTGATGAAAATATAGGTATAGTCAATAATTGTTTATTAAAATAAAAAAAAAAAACATAATAATAGTGTATGCTTCGTTGATCGAAGTTGGGATAAAACTTTCAGACCAAGAAATTAAAAAAATGTTTAGTATTTTAAAATTACAATTTTATCTTAAACATTTATGGAACGATCATTAAATGAATTGATCGATATTGGAATATGGGACCTTCTGTTAATATACTTGATATATATGGAATACATAGTAATAAATAATATTCGACATTTCAAATGTTTAATTATTCATTATTATACATATATATGTATTGTACTTATATTCAATGGCTATGTCTACTCATCAATATAAAAAAAAAGTTATTAGACTGCTAGTATAACATATTTAATAGGTTATTACATGTGACGGTTAAAAAGAAATAATGTAATTGAAATTAATTAATTGATTAATAAAATCATTTTGTTTCTTCAACTTTATGACAATGGTTCATTTTTGTAAATAAATTATGTAGGGCCTTAGTCATGATGTGTGATGATTATTCCGATTGCCAATGTATTTTTGTCATTAATATTCAAATAAAAATAAATTACAATATCATTTGTGTAATATATAAAATTTTTCCATACTAATTAATTCAATTGTTTCATTTATTTTTGTAAAACATGCACATGAAATACCGCAATGCATCGACACGCTTAAAATAGTATTTTAGTCAACGCATGCCTGATTATCGAGTATTATATCTACAAAGCTAACCCTAAATGGCCGTTTACCGATCGGTGGTTAATAATTTGTCAAAAAGCAAAGGGCGTCATGTGTTCCTCAATAGCGTTCGATTATGGGTACCATTTTAAAATTGTCTTTTAAAATAACTTTCAACCATTAAATGATGCAATAAATATGAAATGACATAAATCCTATTATTATTATCACAAAAGTTTCTTTATTTACTAGTTAGTATTACATATTTATCTTTAAGGCTTTTTTTAACCGAAAAAAACATACTGTCCAAAAAATCCGTATACCAGAGCTTGATTTCGATCAAACATTTGATTAGTATGAGATTGAAAAGTTTTATAAGTCGTATTATATTTTTTACTATTATTTATAATATTTATTTATTTTTATGTTTCTTGCTATTGACATATGTATAAAAACATACTCTGACAGCCTCCAGTAGTTCATATTTTGTCTGGCGCTGCAGTCACACTCATAGCGAATATGGACCCGTGAAAAATGAATCATACATGGCCATGAATGATTCATTTTTCACGGGGATAATGATGCAAATTTCATGACCATAAATTTTTTTGTAAAGCAGATTAAGTCAGCAAATGACACTTGATCTATTTTATGCACATGTTGTACTTTTGCGTATATCATAAATATATTTTTTTCTCATGCGGGATAAGTCCTATCTTAGTGCATGCTGTTTCGTACGATAAATTGCCGTTTCAGACTCATGGGTTGATGCAACTAAAACATTACTTTCTAAAGTAAAACTTGAAACTAAAATATTAATTTTTCAAAAGTTCAATTTTTTTCACATCACAGAGTCAAATGTACCGTTTTTAGTTTCACACAATTTCAAATTTTATAATTTTACAAGTTTTTTACTCTCAGGCTACTCAAAGGTACATATAATTTCTTTTCGTACTTGAACCTTGATTATTTTTACTTCAGCCATTATATTTACAACAAATTAACAATAACAGTAAATATTTATAATGTTTAGAAAAAATTATAATAAATAACTTTTCTCTTCTGAGTTGGGGCGCTTCGCTCCCACCCCCTAGTGGGGCTTCGCTTTTGGACCCCATATCACCTAATATTGTACAACTCACTTATCTACTCCATCGTCTTGTCATCGCATTCGTAAAAAAAAAAATAGTATCTGCAACTCATGCTTACATCTCGGATCTTATGCTTCTTTGTACTAAGTATATGAATGTTATTTTTTTATTAAAAATATGTGAATTATATTGAGGTACTACATTATTAATGAACAAATTTATTTTAAGTGTGCCATTAATTTTTTCTATTTATATATATATGGGGTAATAGTCTATAAATGTACCATAGATATTTATAAGATATCGTTTTACATTAATGTGCATGTGTTTAAAATTATTTTTTTAAATACATTTTTTTTACGTTTATCATGAAATATTATCCAAAGTAATTTTTCGTGATAGTGTTACGTGATACTCTAAAACAAAGTCTAATAAGAGTGATGTATGAGATATAGGTGAAGGGTTTGTAAGAAAAATCCATTTGCTACGCATCACTTTCGACCCCTTTTATCTCATCGCTAAAAGCATAACTCCGTTAAAAATATATAAATTTTATATTCCATAAATTGATTTTCAGAGTATTTTTATTAACACCTAAAAAACAAAAAAATTTATTTTATCAAGTGAATTAGAATTTTCCTTTTTTACAGAAAACAAGATAAAATAAAAAAGAAGAAAAATGTTTTAAACATTTGAATTGACACTGAGTGACAAAAATAGTTTTAAAACTTTCATTATCACTTTAAATTGGATTTTGTATTCTTGTATCTTGAGCATAGCGCGCATGGGAATTCTTATCTAACAAAATTCAACGTAAAAGTTGAACTAGACTTGTAAAATATAACATAACAATATAGAAATCGTGATAATATTTTACTAAAGTTAAAAAGTAAGATTTCAGTTTTATTTAGTTTTACATAATTAAGTTTTATTAAATTAAATATGCATCAGATAACTAGTCTAAACAATGTTCTCTTTTTATCATGTGTATTTTTTTTTATTTCATTATTCTACTCTTCACTTATCAGATAAATTTCCATAGAATTTTTATTTCACATCTTGAAAGGTTTTTCACTTGACTGCATATTTAGATTCACCATTTGAAAGTTATCGTCCGTACTCTCAAAAATGGATCTCGTTCAACGAAGGAGAATGTGTCGATAGCATATGATATATATTTTCAACAAATCACCAAAAATTTTCAAACAATATTTATGAGTTTATGTGATTTTGATTTTATATTTTTATTTTATAAAAATATATTTTATTCTTCTGTTCTAAACACTTGTAAGGTCATCTATTGATATCGATTGCTTGACCATAAAAAAAAAATTTCTTATTGTTATTAGCCATAAATCCCGTAATTCAATTGGGACAAACGAGAAAAAAGCTTAGAATTTTTATGACATTTTTAAAATATTTCTTTGAAAAAAAAGGTTTCTCCTAATTTCAACCTATACACATTGTAATATTTAATAATTTATAAATTAATATCACTTATATTACAATAATAACGGACTTAAATTAAAAATGATATCATCACAATTATTACTGTTCTACACAAAAATGATCATAAATTATGCAGAAACTGATGTTAGTATATTACTAGTTCTCGTTATAATAGGGGTGGGTAGTTTTTACATACGACTGAGTACGATTCAACATAGTAATCATTACTGGTACACATTATGTCAAAAACACAACTAGTTATCGTGTTCACAGTCACCGTTCGTTTACCAGATAATACGGGTTAGTTTCAGCAGTAAATGTGTTACTATATAAAGTAGGTAAAGACGCTGTGTGAAGATGTGAATGACTACCCGGACAAATGCGTCCCATTGTCGTTCAACATACACGGAGGAAAATGTCAAGTAAATATTTCTATGCAGCATAGTAATGGTTACATTACTCTATAGTTTGTATAAGCAATAAAATGAGAGCGGCGCGACACAAGCTATAGAGTAATGTAACCATTACTATGCTACATAAGAATATTTACTTGACATTTTCCTCCGTGTAATAATCATTCCCGTGCTGTGCAGGAACTGTTGTTTTCAGTCGTATGCCTAACTACTGTTGACAAAATTTGTTCCGCTAAACAGTATAGGCAGACATGTAACTGAAAACACTAGTTCCTGCCCATGCAGCACAGAAACGGTTACTATGTTTAACCCTTCTCGTACACACTTCAGCCCAGTACCGAGGCATACATACGGAGTCTAGCGGACCCCAGCGATGTTTAACGCTCGCCGTGGGCAGACTATTGGCTCGATTGAAAAAAAAAAAAAACGAAAATAAAATTTGAACTATCTACAATGCAATAGCATACATTTTTAAAGGTAAAACAAATTTTAAAAGCCTAAAAAATACTCAGAAACGAGCTATTTTTTGAAAAATCGTCATTTTTCTAAAAAAAAATCTTTTTTTTTTTCAATTTTTTTCAAAGACTATGGAGTCTAAGGGTTTTAAATTTGACTCTAAAGGTGGCGTTGGGGTCCAGTAGACCCCAGGTGTACGAGAAGGGTTAATCGTACTCAGTCGTATGTAAAAACTACCTACCCTTATCATAACAAGAACTAACAATATGCTAGGATAAGATAATATAAGATCAGTTTCTACATACTTTACAAACACTTTTGTCTAGCACAGTAACCATTCCTATCTATTTTTTTTCGGGTTGATACAAGATGTTCACTGTTTAGTTGTCAATATCTCACTGACTGACTCTCTATTCAAAAAGAATAGAGCACGTTTTCTAGATATTTAAATGTTTAAAAAATAGTTTCACTTCCTGTAAGATATAAACAATCACAAAATCGATACGTAAATTTTTTATATTTTCGGTCTCAACGGATTAATAAAGAAAAAAAAATATTGTTCAATAATTTTATCAGTTTATGGATCGTGAAAATATTTATATTTCATGTTTTTGATTTCAACTATTATATTAATATTTTGTACTACGCTTGGAGTGATTTTTTTTTATAAAGCTGACAAAAAGTAAAGTGGATTGAGAAAAAAACTGTAACAACTCTACTAAAATTTTTTATGACTAAAAATACAAAAATATTCTGCTACTTAATAGACTGAAGTAGTCGCAGCGCCTGTCTGAATGTCACCAGAGCTCTGCAGGAAGATTTCATCAGTAAACTGCCAGCATAGCGTTTTTCAGTTTTCAAACAAATAACAATATAGCATTAAAATACTGAAATTTATTTTTCTCTTTTATTACACCGTTGAATAATATAAAAGACGAATAAAAAATTAACAAAAAATTATTTGTACAGGTATACATAAATAAAGCTATACTTCCACATATGTATTTATTTTCAAAAAAATTTGAGCTAAATATATCGCTTTACTAATTCCAAAAGGACTTACATTTTCATACGTCCTTTTGGCTTTAGAAAACTTTTTAAAACCAAAAGTCACGTACAATTTTTTTTTCATTGCCGACCGTTTTGTAGACTTATTTAATAGCTAAAAATTGAAAAAAAAAAAAAAAAAAATTTCAACTTTAGAATAAATCTTTAATCTGATTATCAATTAAAAAAAAGTTAAACGCCCTTTTGGTTTTAAACTTAATGACTAAAGTCAAAAACGTGTATAAAAATATTAGTCCTTTTGAAATTAGTAACGCGAGATTATATACTATATAATAATTAAATAAAATAATTTCAATCTTAAATAATATATTTAAAGTTATTTTGTTACAAAATAAAGTTTATTTAATCAATATAATCTTAAACTTACTAACTTATCACTTTTTTTCTCATTATCCCTTTCTATTGGTTCATGTCAAATGCCAGGGGCACAAACTTTTCTTCATTTCAATCGAGTAGTATAGCGCAAGTTGAGTATTTGTAACTTTAGGAGAAAAAAAAAAACTAGAGAAGATCAATTTTTAACAATGAGTTTTTTTATATCTATTATACAAATGGCATATAAAAAATCTACATATCTGTTATCTTATCATTTTTTTTTTTTTTTTTTTTTAACAAAAAAAACCACTTTAACTTGCTGCTTTTAATATTTAATAATCTACTGGAAACAACGCAAAAGCCATAAAAAAAATTTTATATCACATTTTTTTCATTTCAATAAAAGCTCCAACACATATTCGTGTAAATTACTTTATTAAAGCGGACAATTGTTCGCTGAATTTAAGAAGACAAATGAATAATATACCAAGTAATTCATAAGATAAAAGCATTTTTATTTATAATTTAGTACTGCATATTCGAGTAAAGAGATTACAAATTTTTTATTAATGAAAATATTTCACCTTCTTTTTATTGTCGTTCTTTAATTGAATTTTAACTTGTTCTAAAAGACAAATAAGGGATACGAGAAACATAAGTTACGATTTTATCGCTTAATTAATTTAACAGTTTTTTTCACAGACAGACCAATTAACTTCACGATCTTGTTTGAAACTTTTATATAAAGCAAAGAACGGTTTTTTTTTCACTGCGAAAAAGTTAAGCTTGCATAAAACAATAAGTTACAACATTATTAAAATTGTTGTGTTTTGTAAATAATGACAATTTTGAAAACTTGTTGTGATCTCGACTAGAATTTTTTCCTGATTTGCCTGAAGTGCCATAAGGACCTTGTCAGGTTAATATAAGGTTTGCCTTATTAGGGCAAACCTGGCAAGTTTCTAGTCAGGACCTCATCAGGATATCCTTATTCGAAAAAAATATTATTTACCATCGGGTCAACCCAACGACTTCCTTATCAGGACCTCGTCAGGATATTCTAATTAAAGAAAAAAGTTATTCGCTATCGGGTTGATATGAAAAGTTCCTTGTCAGGACCTCATCACGATACTCTTATTGAAAAAAAAGTTATCCAATCCCTTTAAATATTTTATTTACAGGCTAAAAATTAAGCAAAGTACAAATGAATATTATATGAAAATCACGTTAATCATTGAAGCCCAGATTTTTTACTTCTTCATCAGCTGTTCTTTGACATCATAGTGAATATAATATTTACACTTACAAGATTACATATGACAGCGCAGTGGATAGCATCAAGGACTTTAAATCGGAAGGACGCAGATTCGAGCCCACCATTCATCGGGATTTTTTCATCAATAAAAAAAATATTTTCTCCCTCTAATTAATGCTCTTCATACAAAAGATAACATTCCCGATCGAATTAAAATTCTCTTATTTTTTATCGCAATCTAATATTTTTTAAAAAAATAATTACTAATAAGGCAACCCTGATAAGGATTTGATGAGGATATCCTGGTAAGGACCTGATAAGGCAATTCTGATAAGGGCCTCATGGGTCTTAAGCGTTACATCCACATCAGTTCCTCGTCAGGATATCCTGATCGGGACCTTATTTGAAATAAGGTTATCCTGATAAGGACCTCGTCCAGTCCTTATGAAAAATTCTAATCGGGTTAATACTTAAATAAAATTAATGTAGTTATTGAAAAAGTAGTTAAAAATATTAAATGATAATTTGTTGCTCGTTAATAAAAATTAACGAGCAACACGGAATAGTGTAAAAAAAAAGTATTTTACACCGTGTTAAAATTACACCGATGAAAATTTATACCGAGAGAATTTCACACCGTTATTTCACACTGCACTGCCGTGTAAAGTTCTCCGGGTCCATTTTAACACAGAAGTTTTTTACACTGTATGAGGACGGATTTTGAGTCAAATGAGAACGTTTTTAAACCATAATTTTAAAAACTTATCTTTATTAGCAATAAATTATGTTACCTCTTTTAATATAAAAATTTCAAATTAAAGATTTTTTAGCTTTTTTTAAACCGAGGAAAAATGTAATAAAAATACGTTTAGGGAATTATGATTAAAAAAATTCATATTTTTTTTACTTTTATAATCCTAAAAGTTCAACTTGAAGTTCTAAGCTGTCTCAACTTTAGAAGTTCTATACATCGAATCTTCGTGGAATATTTTTTGAACAAATTTTTTTTTACACTATTCACGTAATAATTATTATGCAGAATGTTCAAAGGGATACGAAAGCCCGTTTAGTCTCTGTAATAATTTTGCATATTGTTGTTTTAATTGTCTATATTTCTATATCGTATTCAATCAAATTATAAATATTTTCCTTCATCTATTTTATTATAGAATAGCACAAAGTTCAGATAGTGTTATCTCGAATCTAGTTTATTGCTTTGTGATTGTATAACATGGTTAATTATTTACCTTGATTACATGATTTGAATATAAATAATTGGCTCTCGTAAACTTTAATTAATTACATCGATATTGTTCCAATTTATTCGTATATCGTTTCAACTATAATTGAATCTACATAATTAAAAAATATTTATGCAAGATGTTTTCAAACCAATTCGTTCATACATTTTCCTAATTTGAAATAAAAAAAAAACTTATGATCTTCACTAATAATACTAGAGCAATGTACGGTTCTCAAGAAAAAGATAAGAAATTATTTGGATTTTACTTCATTTCGTTTACTTATCGTTAATTAGAATGTATAGATATATTTATCTGAATATTTTAAATTTATTCTATATTTTTATCAATCAGATATTTCTTAAAGACGCATTTTTTGATGCACTTGATTGTCTACGAGTTTATGTAAATAGGTCAATCTCAGCGCAGTCTTGCATTTATTAAATTTAAAGATTGAGATAAAAATGCATTTACTTTTTTTTACTTGAAATTACAGTAAAAGTTAAATTAAATTCTTTGAGGTCCTTTAGTCAAATAGGCAACATGATAGATTAAACGAAAATGAAGGCTAATTAGATTATAAATAAATTTAATAACTTTTTAAAATTGAGATTTTTTTTTTAATTTTTGAGTTTTGCGTAAACGACAAAAAGTTTTTGGCACACTAATTTTTTTCCACCAAATTTTTTGAGTGCGGTTTTTTCTTGAATGTTGAAGACTAATGTTTTGCTGTAAGTCGTTAGTAAGCATCCTAAGTATGTTCTAAAAAATTCTTTCAAAAAAATTGAGCTAGGAAGCTTACTAATGACACCGCTTGGTTTTAGTAAAAACGAATTTTAAAAAATTCTAGTTTTTGAAACTATTTACCTCCAATGAGTGTGTGGGAAATGTAAATGTAAATAGGTCACTACCAAGAGTATCATTGCACTGATTAAATTAAAAGATACATAAAACACTTAATTTTCGACCTCGAAACATTTAATTCGAATTGACGTCTCTAAACTGATTATATAAATGACATATTTTAAATAATCCAATGTTTTTATTAATATTACAGATTTCAAAATTGATTACTCATATGAATAAAAGTATCGATTAAAATCTTATATTTGTTTTGAAACGAAACATCTAAATCAGATAAGTATTTAATAAATAATTTTGCATCATCTGACAATTTTAATTTGTTCAAGTATTCATACAGTAAATATGTCTGAGGATAAATAATTTTCTTCAGTAAGCAAAAATCAAATGAACAGATGTATATAATTTATAAATTCTCAACTATTTCCTTATGTTTAAAAATATTGTGTGAGGTAGCATTTATTATAAAAATCGTCGCATGCGGGTTTTGGCTTTTTATTTTTAGTATAGTCTGCAGATGTGTATTTTTTACTTTCGCCAAGTGAACCGACCTAGCTTGCAAGCTACACTAGGTAACTTACAGACCAAAGATCCCAGCAGATATATTCCTCTGCGGTGAATTTGCATTACGAGCTAAAGAAGTTTATCTTATCTTCACAAAGATATATTGGTTTAGATATAACATTTTGCCATTACTATATATACATTATATATATTTATAATGTATAAGTTCAAATAAGATGCAACTATACGTTAAAAAGATAAACTTTTAATGTAAATTGAATATTTTATGATTTTTTTTTTATTATTATCACTATGTGTTATCATCAGTATATATCTATATAATTATAGGATGAATTAATTATAGACCAATCATATGTATATCTTGTATGTCACATATATCGTTCATTGTTATTGATTTTTGTTTATATACTATCGACAGATATAGTTACGACGTGTATACATTTCCTTCTGTCCAAGCCTCACATCGCATGTGTTTTACATCGATTCACTTTTATTTCATTTACTTCACATGGCGAATAAAGGTCATTTGAGTTCGAAAATCATTCATTTGCGGTCGTGGAAAATAAACTGAAAATAGTTCTTAAATATATGTTACAGTAAAAACTCTAAACACATTGTGCTTATTTTATACTTTTTCCGAATTTTGATTGTTGTATTATTTTTTTTCATTTTATGGTCATTTATAAAAGAAAAAATGTCATCTGGCAGCCAGAATGGAAGGCAGATTTTTCAGAAGAAGTTTTCAAAATTTTGAACACTTATAAAAGCAGTGAAATTCATTATAAAATAAAAATCAAAATAAGTTATAGACTCACCAAAAAAATATTATCGACGTATAACGCGAACTATACACTAGCTTATGAAACCTCATATAAAATAAAAGACACATTTGTCAATGAACTTATAATAGTATTATTTAAACCATATTTCATGACAACATATAAGAAATAGAACTTCGTTATGACGAATCGTACACAAGTTATTTGAGGAGAAAAGTTGTAGAAATTTTTTAAAAAATATTTTTTGAAAGTTTTCAAGGTCATCGAATTATAAACGAACATAGTTGAAATGATACGATAAATAGTGAAATTAAAAGCTTATCATAACTGATGATTGTGATGCTTTTTACCGAAATAGGCTAAGACGTTTGGTTTAATTTATTTACAAATAAATCGTCGGAAAATTATGATCTTTGGAATCTGGAAAAATTTAAATTACCTTTTAACTTTTAAATTAATCGGCTGATTCAGCTCATCTTCGAATATGATTGAAGTAATTTCCCAAAGAATGAGTTCATGAAATTTCATTGCGATCCGATAATAAGAATTGTAAAACGTCATAAGAAACATACTTTTAAATAATGCAATAGTAGTGAAATTGAAAGATTATTTTATTAGCTACTTGAAAAATTGAATGGAATTACTATATAATGTGGAATGAATAAATTATTAGGAGTTAAAACCATAAAAAATGTTTTTTTCTAGATTTAAAAAATTTCCAAAGCTTTTAAATTATTAGAGGGAATAGTCAAAATGTTGTTTTATGGGAGAAATGAAAGATTATTACACCAGCTTCAAAATACACAGTAAAAATTGTCTAGGAGTTTTAGTTTTGGAGTTGTTAAAGCTTTATAGTAAAAAGATTAATTTAAAAAAAAATCGTGACAATTTTAAACAGCTACAACTTCTACATAATTGACCAATTTAGCCCTTCATCGAACTTGATCAAGATAACCACTTATAGAATAACTAAAAAATTTTAGTAACATCCGATAAGAATTGTAGGCACTATGCTGATGACAAGGCAGATTGTATTATATACATATGTATTTCGTTTTTTTTTTTTAATCAATGGCATTTTTTTAATCTACTCGATTAATTATGATAGATGACGAAATTCTTCGAAAAGTCCACCATGATAACAAACGTAATAGATAGAGTTCTATAAAATCTACCTAAAAAGATAGTTGATAGTTGATAGTGCTTAATAGAAATGAAGCAGAAATAATAGTTAATAAGTAACTTTAGTAAAGACAATGATGAAATGAAAGTAAATTTATTTGTTGTTTATGTTCTCTTTTACGGTATCAAGAAGCAAAGTTTCTTTAACACGTACTAGATAAGAGTCATTTTTTTTTCTTCATGAGTCAGTACGCAGTACTCAATTCGCATATAAATTGCCGTGATCGATTGGAAAAGACATAGAATAGTGAGTGTGGTGAATCTGCTTTTGGCAGGCATCCAATGATCGGCTATAACGATATTTTTACCCATGAAGGAAACACGTGTGTGTTATTTAAATAATTAAATATTTTGCAGATTACGAATTTTAGAACATAAATTATAAAGGGTTAGGAAAAAACTACAACATCTGGTGCGCGAAAATGCGAGTAGAAAAAGAATTAAAAAATCATTTAAAAATCTGAATGAGACACAAGTGTGACACCAGAAAAAGATGTTATGATAATAAATTCTCGGGAAAAAAGGCTTAGATCTGACCACATATAATTATATCTGATCAGATCTGACAAAGTAGATCTGGCCAGATCTTTAAATTGTCTCTATCTGGCAAGATCTGGCCAGATCTACTTTGTCAGATCTGATCAGATATAATTATATGTGGTCAGATCTAAACCTTTTTACTCGAGGATCCCTATTAAAAACATATTAAATTGCAAAAAAAAAATAAGATAATTTCAATTCCATCTGAAATGTAATCTCATATATTAGGAACGTTACTTAGAGGAATTATAAATGATTATAATTAATGAAAAAATTCCGGTGAATGCTGGGCTCGAACCTGCATCCTTCCGATTCAAAGTTTTTGATGCTATCCACTGCGCTGACCCACGTAAAATTCACTGGTTCAACCAATGAATAAAAGTTCACAGGTTGAATCAGTGGGATTTCACTGGTTCATTTTAAGAGAGTAGCTTGAAGAAATGTGAACATTATATTATATTTTTAAAAAAGTGCAAGGTACCCCAAATTATTTAAAATGATAATGATAATTAAAAAATTTAATTTTTAATTACGGTATGTTAAATTTATATTCGTCATTTTTATTATTTTGAAAAAAAAACACATTTTGATAAAAATGTAATTATAGCAAAATAAATTTGTGAAACTAACATTTTCCTTAAATGAAAATAATATAAGTTACTATATAAATTTTACATGACTTAATTCACAAAAGTATATCTGTAAATTCTACATAGATTTTTTCAGAATTGCTTTTGTGCAGAGAAAGATAAAAAATATAAAAAAAAAAAATAAATAAATAAATAAATGGCTTGGTGTGCATCGAAAAAAAAATTGAAAAATTGATTAAACAAATAAACAAATTTTATTAATGGCAAGCACGGCATTCACAGTAAAATTTTAAATCCTGACAAGTAATCTTTAGATTATAAAAGTGGCATTGAATAAATTATACGTGATAATAAGAGATACCAAAAATTAAAAATATGTTCCCATTATATATTTTAATAAAAAAATATATAATTAGGCTAATTATGACATATTGGTAGGTGCTGTTAAAGATGTAGAGCACAGTTGAATATTATCAGAGATGCTTATATTTATATGATTTTTATACTATAGTACAAATCGCATTATATTATTCGCGATACCGTTACAGTTGTGTTTACTATATATACGACATTAAGGTGTTTCAATGAAAGTGGAAATTTAAAAAAAAATAGAGTTAAGAATAAAATTTTGTTATTTATAAAAATAATATAGTACTTTTCTCAGTGATGTTATACACGGAAAAAAAATTCGACGAAAAATTCCAATATTACTATCGTAATCCTGGACTATACTTTTATTATCTGTAACTTTCAAATATATGATACGAAAATTTACAGTTTCTAAAGGATATTTTACTATTCACTATCGTAATTTCATTAAGAGTTTGTTGTATAAAATTCAATAAGAAATATTACAATGTTACTATCGTAAATAGTAAAAGAATAAAAAATAAGATTTAATTATAATATTTATTCTTTTATTCTTCCTCTTAATTTACAGTGCTGCCTCTATATTTTTACAATACAAGCCACAAAAATTACGATAGTTGGATTGTAAATTTTCTGAAATGGTATAGTATATGCCATCTAAAGCGTTTACGTATGAAAGACAAATGTTGTCTTGACAAATCAGTGCATCTTTATCTACACTGTAGTGTAGAAATAGAGGTTATTTTTCATGACATTTTTTGGACAATGGTAAATTAAAAATTAAACAAGAACTGTGCTTTCTTTATTACAAACCTACATAAATTAAGAAATATAATAATGTGGTGGTGTAAGTATAATTATTACTATTCATTTTTTATTAAACTAAATATTCTGTGGGTATATCGTTCGTTTTAAAATTATTTATCTGGACATGAAGTTTATTTTTATAAACAAGTAATTATTGTCATAGGATGAATGATTCTAAAAGAATGAATTTTTTTATTTTCAATAAACTCAATTCTCCCAATTTTGTTACAGAATATTATTCATTTGTCGACAATGAATAATTTTATCCGATTTGGCGATGAGGTAAACATTTCAATAACCTCAAATTATGGACATTTAATGTTTGTTTATGAAGTTAATCGACGCCTAATAATTTTTGGATTTTTTTTAAAATGATAAATTATGAAAAAAAAAAATTTCGAAAAAATTGCACCTGTGATTTTTTTTTCTACATGTGCATATTTTTGATATAAAGGAATGAGTTATTTTTATTCAAAAAGAAACAAGTATAATACTTTTTGAACCTGATGTGATATTATAACTTATAAGTTAAATTAATGAATAATTAATAATAATCAATAAATTTTATATAACAAAAAAATATATTTAAAAAAATATTTAAATAAATGTTTTATTATTATTACTTCAACATGTTTTATTTTTATTTCGACATTGTATTTACCTTCTCAATTTAATTATTAAAAAAAAAAAAATACAAAATGATAAATTTTCTTTTTTTTTTATTATAAGTTCTACTTTTTTAAGAAAATAAATTTTACTCCGTTGACTTCTAATTATACTTTTATATCTACAGAAATTCTACATTACCGACTCATTCATTTTACGATAGTTGTATTGTAATTTATATTAACACAACTTGTATAATTTACTCTATAGTATCTGATTTTTTCTTTCTTGTAGTAGTATTAATTATAAAACAAAATTTACGATTGTCTATTGTAAAAATTATGATTCAAATTTTATAGTCCAGCGTTACGATACTATATAATGAAAATTACGATAGTTGAATCGTAAAAAATCCGAGAATTTTTTTTCCGTGTAGAAGTAAAATCACCACTTATCACACACATGTGACACTGCAATTTTTGGTCTGCTTGAAACACTTATATAAACTGTCTTTTACTTCCTGACAAAATCTTATTTACTTTATAGCGAAAAATAAAGTCAAGGCTAGTTGGTTAAAAAATTTTCAGTATAAACAAAAATTAATTATAAAAATAATAAAGTTAAATACCACAATATTATAAAATAATATTAATATTATTTTTAGTTCATCGTAAAAGAATTTATTATTTTCTTATATTTATTTAAAGAAAATATGTAGGATTCAAGTATTAACTCGACTTAGATTACTTTAAAAAGATAAATTATTTTTTTTATAGAAAAAAAGTACTTTGGCATTTTGTGAAACCAACAGAGTGCCTTTTTATATATAAGATAAAATATATAAAAAAATATATATAAATGTATAGAGCAAAATTTGCCTTTTCACTTTATTCTCGGGGATCTAAATTGAATAGTACAATTGTAGAATAGTATAAAAAAGTTGTTTACACATCAAACATTTTTATTTTACTTCTCAATTACTTTTGTTCCATTATTCGCGTTGGCTGTAGAGTATATGAATTCATATTTATATAAGAGCGGCATAAATGCTAAATGTAAGTAAATATTTTTTTTTGTACCTAAAACTATTGACTTTTTTAAAATATAAATTTGAGACCAATTTTTTTTTCCTTAAATATTTGTGGATTTTTTATATTTTTCATCACATGAGTTATGCATAGGGTACTTGAAGCAAATATTGTCAAAGAGCTTCAGCGTGAAATTTGTTTCGTCTATTTCCAGATATGAAGTTGAACTGTATTTGCGTTGGTGTACTGATGTGATACCTCCACATTTACATTGATACCATAGAAAATATAGGTATATTTGTATATAGATGTACAGATATACATAAATCATTTATCATACATTTACAAAGAGAGTGCCGGCTGGGATACGTTAATGGGAATGAATTGTTCGTATTCGGGATAACTCGATGAATATCGAGTAGAGGGTTACGATTAACTTACTCAAATGTATCTTGAATTATTGTCACCATACCACAATCCATCATATTATCTATACGTATATGTATGTTATGTAAATCGCGTCATAATCTTGTTTATTCATCATAAGTTATAACTCATTAATCTATCTGCCGTTATGATTTGTTAATATATGTAAATTTTATATGCACGAATATTTTTTAGCCAAACGGGTTCCTAAAAGTTTTTTAACAGAAATGATTAAAGAATTATGATAAGGGGCAAACTAGATCACGAGTTCAACAGCATTACTAACTATAATTTTTTTCAAAAACAATTTATTCTATAAAAACGAAAATAATTAAAATATAAGTATTCAAATAATTTCGTTATTAGTTGTTACAACGAGTGATTAAAAACTTTGAATTAAGTTATTTTAAGGTCCGAATCTTCACGATCAACTCTTTTTATACTAAATACAGAGCAAAATGTTTCAAAACATAAAACAAGCGAGAAACATATAGTCGAGTCTGCCAAAGAATGGGCTTTTCTCCTACCATTTTTATACAATTAAGTCATTACTGCGCATGCGCGTTAGTGTAATTCATGGACTTTATCGTAGCTAAGTAGTGGGAGAAAAGCCCATTCTTTTGCAGACTCAACTATACATTGAGTTTTGTTGAAAAGTTTCAACGTTTGAACATTGTCACGAACGGTTGTGTTAGATTTTACCGGAGTAATACTCAGTTAAAGTTATTTGAATTGCTCCAATTACAAATCACGTCAACAAAAGTGCCAACTTAAAGTTGAAGTTAATATTGAAAATATTTAATTAAATAAACAATAATTAAAAAAAAAAAAAAAGAAAATAGAAAATATTAAAATAGAAATTAACAAAGTGGGAAGGTGTCAGTTTCAAGAGGTTAAACCTCGGAAAGGAGTAAACACCACGTGTCTACCACGTGTACCCCAAAGCAGTCAACAACCTGGCTTATTAACTATCCAACAAATTATCAATCAAGGGGACCTGGGTTCAATTAAAGGAGTTAATATTGAGAGTAGTCAAATATAATCATCAGGAATACCAGCAAAGCACATATCCAACAACGTCAAGGACAACGGAAATCGAAAATAGTTTCCATCCAAAATAATCCAGTCAACAGGGTCAAAGAGGATAAACCAATATTTACCCAAATTGATGACTAAACACAAATACTAACACACGTCATCATCATAACACCTCAAATCATCATTCCTTCCCTTTAGGTAAGTCCTCATAATACTAATAGTTTGATAAATAAATAAATAAATAAATAGATTAAAATAAAGTAGATACTAGTATTGTTTGCTTAATAGATTTGGAGCTTACGGCTTACAAATTTTACCGCTTAAAAACTTAGCTACTTACTCAGTAATCGTTTGTTTATCAGTGCTTCTAGTAAATATAAGAATTAATATTTCGCTCTTTCTTGATACACTGCAAAACTCTGATAGCTATTACTCTAGGTCGCCTAACGCTTAAACAAACAATCTACACAGATAAAACAGGAAAAACTAGAGATTAATCCACCAGCCTAAATATAATTAGTTTTTAAAAATTTAAAAAAAAAGGGGGGGGCTGTATCTACATCACAATGGGGGACGAAAACTCCAACAAGAGGAAGGGGCTAGATTCACCCACGCACAACAAAAATAACAGGAACATCAAGACGAAAACAGATCAATCTCCAAGTTTTAGAGCCCAAGCAAGAATGGTGGAGAACAATCGATATGAGGAAGGAGATGAGGGGCCGTTCATAGTTTATGTAGCAGACGAACAGGAAGGAGGAAACCTTGGAAACCTACATATAATGTCTATGGGTAAAAAACTAGAACAGTTTTACGAATCTATGATAAATCTATCGCCACTAGGTAAGGAGAAATACAAAATTAATTTTGGTAATTATAAGGAAGCAAACAAATTCATGGATAATATTAAGACTGAGGTATGCAATCATTGGATTGCATACATCCCCATTCAAACATATTTCAAGGTTGGTGTAATAAGAGGAGTAGACCCCTCGTTTAGTGAGGAAGAAGTTAAATCGGCTCTGAAGTTCGAGGATGACGAAGGCATCCAATTAATCAGAGTTCAGCGCATGAAAAGGAGAGTCAGAGATCCAAACCGCCCAGGAAATAACACAGGGACACAAAGATCTCCACCGGTGCTAGAGAATACAACAGCAGTGAAGTTGTTCTTCAGAAATAAGACACTACCCAAGAGAGCATCTATATACAAGGTCAGTAAAACAATAACAGAATACATGTCAAGGCCAATTATGTGCTACAGGTGTTTGAGTTTCGGCCACCTGAGAAGAGAATGCAGGAGTACTCACAGTAAGTGTCAAAGGTGTGGTCTAACCAATCATGAGACCAGAGAATGCACTAGCTTGACGCCAAGATGCCCAAACTGCAAGCAGGCGCACGAAGCATTGTCCAAGGAGTGTTCACAGTGGCAATTGCAACAAGAGATAATAAGAGTTAGTGTACAACAAAAGGTTACGAGAAATGAAGCCAGAAGAGAAATACAGGCAACAAGAGCACTAGGAAGAAGAAGAAGTAGTGCCAGAAGCTTCAATGAAGTATTTTCACCAAATTCCCAAGACAGATCTAGATGTTTTGACTCAGGATCCGATGCAACGATGGAATATGCAGAACAAAGTATGGAACAGGACCCAACTGAGAGTGTGGATGAAGGTCAAGACTCGACATCAATAAGAATTCAAGGGGAAAAACCAGTAGTTATATATGCAAGCCCAATGAATCAAGAAGAAATGAGAACGTACATGGACACTATGGTGGCAAATGTGGTCAAGACCACAATGAAAGAGTTTATGAACAAGTTTGTGGGACAAATAATGGCTATTCCCGGTATCGATCAGTTTGCGAACGAAATAGGTAAGGTGGTCGAAAACATCGAGGCGGAGGACTCGTTACAGGCGAGACCATGCCTCCCACTAACACAAAAATAAAAAACATAAATATCTGCCAGTGGAATGTCAGGAGCCTCTGGCAGAGGTGGGATTCGATTCCCAGTTTTGTAACAGAGCAACAAATAGACATCCTGTTGCTATCTGAAACCTGGCTCAATTCAAACCACCAAATTCATATGAAAGGATATAACACGATCAGAGCAGATAGAGAGACCGATACCACAGGAGGCGGAGTGGCATGTCTTATCAAGAACAATATACATTACAGCAAGGTCGACAACATACCAACTCAAAGAAACCTGGAACACATTATAATCAAAATAGAAATCGGAGAGGAAACATACCATCTGGCAAATTTTTATAGACCTCCAGAACAGGCAGCAGCACTTGACAAACAACAATGGAAAAATCTTTGGAGAATCTTCAACAACTTAACAACTTGATTGTTTGTGGGGACTTTAACGCGCAGCATCCTGATTGGGGAAGCTCCAGGGCAAATTACCAAGGCAAATTATTGGAGGAGGCAATAGAAGAATCGAGACTCATAATTATCAATGATGGTAGTCCAACAAGAATTTCCAGTGAGATGGACAGCATTAGCGCTCCTGATATAACAATTATTGATGGCCAACTGGTAGATAAAGTAAAATGGACAGTATTCAGGGACAACATGGGGAGTGATCATCTTCCCATCCTTATTCAGATCAGCAAAGTAAAGTTCTATAAGGAACAAAGAAAAGTTAACATTAACCTCAATGGCATAGATGAAACTAAATTCAACAAGCTCATGACAGAGAAGAGCTTGGGAATCACGGAGCTGAATGTAACTAATTATGAGAAATGGGTCAACTCAATAGCGGAAACAATAGAAGAGGCAAAAAAGCAAGACACGAACACTCTAAACAGCAGACCACAGCACACAGATGATAAAAATCACCAGGAGCAACAAACAAGTACAAAAGAAGCTCCACCGCCAGCTAGGTGGTGGAACAACGACTGCAGAACTAAGATTCAAGACAGAAGGAGTGCTGTACGCCGCTTTTTTCAGCACCCAAGACAAGAATCATACGAGGAGGCAATAAAGGCACACAAAGAGTTTAAAAAAACTGCAAGAAAAGCGAAAAGAGAATCGTGGAGAAACTTCTGTGATACCATCAACCCTAGAATGGATATAAACAAGATATGGAGCGTGGTAAAGGGTTTTAAAAGAAGATTTACACAAAAGAAGTCAGTAGAAAATTACTCACCTAATGATCCAGAAATTCAAGAAGCTATAAATAAATTAACCAGCTCAACAAACATAGATGTGGAGGATACAGAAAACGCACAAGAAGTAGTGGACCAAGGTAATAGAAAAGGCACATATATAATGGAACAAGTAATAACAAATGTAGAGGTAACATCAGCAATAGAAATAGTCAGAAAGAAAAAGTCAGCACCAGGAACGGACAATATAAATTATGAAATCATTGGCAAGTTACCAGCAGAGGCGATTAATCTACTTACGAGTTTTTACAATAAATTCATACAGGAAGCCACAATACCGGACAGTTGGAAAAGATACAGAGTGTGCTTGATCCCGAAACCAACTAAAGGCTATAGGCCGATAGCTATGTCTAACTGCCTCATGAAGATACTAGAAAGAATCATTAACGATAGACTTTCATGGTGGATCGAAGCAAACAGTATCCTACCCAAGGAATTTTACGGATTTAGAAGAGAACGGTCTTGTGTTGACAATTCGGCGATACTAATTACCGAGGCCAACTTGGCAATGGTGAAAGGGCATTACATGGGAGCGTTGTACATTGACATCAAAGGTGCCTACGACAATGTAGACATACATACATTGATAAGAGAATTAGAGCAAATTGGAATTCCTGACCAACTGTCAATTATGATAAAGACAATGCTTCAAGAGAGGATATTACTATTCGAATTCAACGGGCAATTAATCAGGACAGCTACAACCATGAAAGGCTTACCCCAAGGGAGCATATTGAGCCCAATGTTGTTCAATTTATACATGCACAGGGTAAAGAAGCAGTTACATCATTGGTGCAGTTTTCTATCCTTTGCTGACGATTATGTCCTTTACATCACGTTGGAAGACTTGAAATTAGTCAAAAATATTTTGCAAGAATCACTGGACAGGTTGGACACATGGCTGAGGAAGAGGGGTCTGGAAATTTCGCAAGAAAAGACGCAGTTAATGGTATTTACCAACAAGAGGAAGAGAGACGAGATTAAGTTGTCACTTAGAGGGAAAAATATTGAAGAGATTCAGGAAACTAAGTTCCTGGGCATGATTATCAACAACAAACTAAGATGGAATAGCCACATACAGAACATCAAAGAGAAAGCAAAGAAAGGTAACAACATTATAAAAGCTATAGCTGGATGGAAATGGGGTGCCCACCCATCTACAGTCTTACAAATTTACAAGGGATTAGTGAGGGCCACCATAGATTGGGGACTAATATTCAATCAGGACGCCACAGAGAGTAACCTTATCAAGGTCAAAAGAAGTCAGTACGCAGCATTGAGAAGAGCAACAGGCAACTTGATTACCACACCTATAAATGTTTTGCTACACCTATCGGCTGAGCCGGACTTGGTAAGTCGGGCCAGATATTTAACGAAAAAATTTATAGCAAGGACAGTAGCCAGGAGAAATAACCAGCTGGAAACTCCTTTAAAGTACATACAGATGATCAGAAGGAACCAGGAAATAAGAAACAAAACTAAAAAAGGAAAAAGGTACTTCACCACAATGTCCAAGATATGGGAATCGAAACAGGAACTTTGGGGAAAAATCGCAAAACATGATGTTCCACCCATTGCGCGGGTGGAATATAACTCGAGATTCAATTTGAACAAGGTGGACCTGGATATAGGAAAAGCAGCAATCAAACACCAAAATCCGAATTTAAAATGGAATCAGCTGTTGGAACAGACATACCAAGGATATGAAGAGTTTTATACCGATGGCTCCAAAACTCCTGACAAAGTCTCAGCAGTGGTAATTTGTCCAGCTAGAAACTGGTCAAACAGTCACAGTATGGACCCACACAACTCAATTAGCGCAGCAGAGGCTCAGGCCATCAAAATGGCAATAAATAAAATTGTCGAGGACAACATCCAAAACGCAGCAATCTGTTCAGACTCTCAATCAATACTGACAAGTCTCATGGGACCAGGAGGGCCCAAAGATTACTCGGACATCATGGGTATCAGAGAAGACCTGTATAAAGTCAAAGACATGGGGATACAGATAGTTCTGGTTTGGAGTCCAGCTCACAAGGGGATCGAGGGGAATGAACGAGCGGATAGACTGGCAAAAACAACGGAGGAAGCCAATGCAACAAAAGTGACAGTTAACTGTGAGGCTAGACATTTGAATAAGATCTTCAAGGAGGATCTCTGCAAAGACACAATGGAAGGTATGATAAGCTACAATAAAGGCAAGAGTTACTTCGAGCTTACAGGAAAATTCAGATTTAAACCCTGGTTCCAGGACCTGGGTATAGGAAGAGAACATATCGTAATTGTAAATAGGCTCAAGAGTGGCCATACTCAAGCAAGGGCGCATCTGTATAGAATGAACATTTTGGTAGAAGGGGCATGTGAATGTGGGGAGCTTCTGCAAACCATTGAACACTTGTTATGGAAATGCATGCTAGTAGATAAGAAAGAGCGAGACATATTAATTAGCAGACTTAAAACTTTTGATAACTTTGTTTTAGATTGTGCGGTCCAACCACTGATCCTCTCATCTCCATATACAGTGGCGTATATCATATACAAATTCATCAAGAAAAATCACATAATCATATAATACACCCAAATCCTTAAATGTAATTACACCTACAACCAACTAACAACATTCAGTTAAAATTTAAAAAAAAAAAAAAAAAAAAAAAAAATCATAACAGTCATTTTCATTCACTTTCATTCACTTACAATCAAACACACACTTAGTCAGAAATGAGAAACAGAATAATAGAAACATTCACACTTACTCTGACAAGTTCATTGGGATAAGTCAAATAGAACAGCTGGCAAATCTAAACACAAGGAATAACACAACACAGGAAAGCTGAAATTCAAATTGAAGCGGGAATCGCCATTGGAGTTCAACCACGAACTAACTGGAATACAGACATACAAACTACAAGGAAAAAAAAAAAAAAAAAAAAAAAATACAACAGAATCTGGCACGTGGCCCAATCGGGACGATAGCCAATAAGGAAAAAAAAAAAAAAAAAAAAAAATTGAGTTTTGTTGGGGGCCGATTTAACCTAACTTTTAGGGTTTTTTAAGTTTGATAGCCACAGCAAATTAACACCAAAAACTCAGCAGAAGGAAAAAAAAAGTGAAACAAGCTGAAAAACTTACATTATAAAAATTTTTTGAGGGGGGCCATCTTGCCCCACATTTTTCAATTTTTTATTTTTAATGGACAGAACAAATTAAGGTCAAATACTTGGCAAGGGAGTAAGAAAAGTAAAACAAGTAAAAAAAACTGAGGATTTGAAAATTCTTTTCTTCAGCAGTCCATTCTCCCCCCCCCCCCTTCCTTTACTTTAAGACGTGTAGAGATGATTGAAAGTGAGTGAGGTACCCGGAAAAATTTTAAGTCGATGTCACTCTCCATGTAACAGTGCGTTCGACTTGAAAATCGAGCGCCAAAGTTTAGTTGACCTACGGCCATCTATCGGAATAATTTTACGTTAATTAACACTCATCAGTCACTCGGGGCCATGTCAGAGGCCCCCTAGATCACATTCTACTGAGACAATAGTGGGGTAGTTTCCCACCCTCAGACTTTTCCTTCAAAAGGGCTAGAAAACGGTCGCTTACGGGAAGAAGGCTCTTGAGGCTCTTTCTCTCTTAGTCTCTTAGGCCCTTGGCTCTTGGACTTAGGCCCTGGCTACCACCCAGAGTGGACCAGTAGGGTAGTGGACTGATGACGCTTAACGAGGTTCCTACTCTACACCCAGAGCTCATATTAATTTACTTGAGCTGGACTAACGATAAGTCTAGTCACATCTAGTCATTTAGTCCAGTGATCATTTTATTGAATTTATTTTATATCTTTGAGTTTGTTCGTTATTAATAGCCGCAGTAATTGTTTTATAAATTATTTATTTGAATAACGGTTTAATTGACCACATTTTGAGTCAAATTTATACAAGCGGTCGTTTAGTAAAGTTAATGTTAAATTTGAATTGTGCCGATAAAATTCGTGAGTGTTACCACACCATTGCGGTTCATTTCCTGCGATTTCCTATCACCGAAGATTTGGGCCTACAACGTTGCTGCCACGTTTGCTGCCTACGCTTATTGAGGGTCATCTACAACTACAGGAATGGATCATGCAGTAAGGTACAGCGTAAGGGGGATTCCGTCTTCCCCAGATTATATTTATACTTGGTCTCCTCCCGTGTAAATGTTTTCGAGCTCTAAGAGCGGGAAATAAGCTGTCCTGCATAGTCAACCTGTTTCCAGATTTTTTTTTATTAATTTCAATCATATTTCGGATTACTCAGTAAAAGAGAAGTAGTAAATGATTTTTGAACACCCTATATGTTAAATAAGTTGTCTGTCTAATTTATATTGTATCTATTGTATAATTCTAACTATACAGTTACTGATCTGACGACGACGAGTTGATGATCTGAAGTAATTCAAGCCAAAACTTTTATTTGTCAACTATTATAATTTATACTATTGTAAATTGATTGTATGAATGTAAAATACTTGGAATATATTTATCATTGAGAACATTTATAATTCAATTAATAGGTCATTAATCTTTGAAAAGAGAACATCAGAAAAGTTTTCTCAAATATAATTAAAAACTTTTATTCAAACAGTTATATTATTGAGTGTAAGTTTTCAAACAAAATAATGGGATTTAAATATTTGATAGGTTTCCTCAAAATACTGTTAGTGAAATGAAACTCTCACAAAAAAACAAGCAATAATATTTTAGTTAACATTACAATTGCACTCCATACGAAATAGTTAAATTTTTTTTGTCAAACTCATAGCAATGTAGTAGATGGTGTAGCAAACAGTGAACTACAAATAAACAGTGAATACAATGTCATTGTATGTCTGAATGATCTTGGCGTGCAACGAGTAATGAAGAATAAAAATGACCGCCTTGAATGCAGTTGGAGGCTGATATCTTCCAACATGACAGTGCTCGATTATATACTCAGCAGTAAATTTACATGATTTCCTGGCTGCTGTATTCACCGAGCTTGAAGATTATTAAACATGTCTGGTACATAATAGGTCGAGGACTAGCATAGAGTCGTAGAACAGAGCCCACTAACGAACTCAAACGATCTCAAGCTATATAAACTCATGAAATTCGAGATCACAATTGACCTTTCAGAACTTGTTTCACACTCTTATATAGATTGTAGTGGTTATAATACGTGACTTGAGAAGCTTTTACAGAATATTGATTTTTTAGTTTTTTTATAATCTGTAACACGATTTTTTACTTTTATTGACAAGAATATTATTATGTATGTCATTTTTATACTTTTATTGCCTATTTCCTTTTTTTTCTTTTTTTTTTTATTTAGTTTCAATCTATGAATGAATGGTCTTTTTCGAACTAATATTTTGGAAATTTTTAACTTCCCGCTAACAAAATTATTACACGCAAAAAAGAGCAGTTGAAAAATTACAGTTTCTACTGGAAAAACAGGCTTTCCGGGCAAAGTCTGTAAACATTGAAGTTCAAACTGTAATTATAGAAATTTGTTGTAGCAATAAAATTAGTACAATTTTAAGCAGCAAATTTCACAGTTTAAATCGTCAATATCGAGTTTGAAACTGTAATATTTGTTATTTCTGTCGAATTTACTGATTAAAAATGTAATTGTTACACTTTCGGACTCGGAGCGCTTTACTACTATACGGAACTGTAATTTTTCAACTACACGGAAAGAAAATTATGGGAATGGTTCCTATAATTTTGTGAAATTTCATCCTATACCAGTATAGGAATGACGACCATAAATTATGAGAACACGTCCTATAGATATAGGAATATTACCCATAATTATAGGAATAGTTCCTATAATTATGGGAATGGTTCCTATAATATATATTATAAATAATATATATATAAATTATAGGAACCATTCCTATAATATTATAGGAATGGTTCCTATAATATTATAGGAATGGTTCCTATACTATTATAGGAATAGAACCATTCCTATAATTATAGGAACTATTCTCCTTTTCACAATATTATAGGAATGATTCCTATACTATTATAGGAATAGTTCCTATAATATTATAGGAATGGTTCCTATACTATTATAGGAATAGTTCCTATAATATTATAGGAATGGTTCCTATACTATTATAGGAATAGTTTCTATAATATTATAGGGACCATTCCTATAATTATAGGAACTATTCCCTTTTTCATAATATTATAGGAATGATTCCTATACTATTATAGGAATAGTTCCTATAATATTATAGGAATGGTTCCTATAATATTATAGGAATGGTTCCTATAATAATATAGGAATGGTTCCTATAATTTAAGGGAATAGTTCCTATAATATTATAGGAATGGTTCCCATAATGTTATAGGGTGGTTCCTATAATATATAGGAACCATTCCTATAATGCATAGGAATACTTCCTATAATTTTCTTTCCGTGTACTCTTTTTTCCGTGTAATTTTCAAAAATTCGGGAAGTTGATTTCACCCTGATTTTCGAAAATCAAGTTTTCATCAGATGACGACAGTTTGAGGTCCTAAGAAGCTATTCTGACTATTTTCAGAAGGATGTCCGAGTATCTGTATGTAAGTGTGTGTGTGTGTGTGTGTGTATGGATGTAAACTTTTAATATCTTTTTAATGAACTGACCGATTAACATGTTTGAGGTGGCAATCAAATGAGTTTGTTGGCCGTCAACTTTTCTGAAAATTTCAAATCGATCGATGAAATAGACTCGAAGATATGGAAGAAAAACAAAAAAAAAAAATTTTTTGTTTCAGTTTTTTTCAAATTTTTCAGAAATGACTCGTTCAATCAATTCCAAAATCTATTCAGCACAAGAATTCAATAAAACGCGTCGATTGCCGCCTCAACCATCTCAATCGGTTTATTCGTTCGAGAGAAATCGATCGAGAAAGAAATGGTGAAAAACGGTTTTCTTCGATTATCTTTGAAGCGACTCATCGGATCAATCCCAAAATATGATCAGCTTTAGAACTCAATAAAACGCATCGATTGTCGCCTCAACTATCTCAATCGGTTAATTCGTTCGTAAGATATCGTGGGAGAAAGAAATGCTAAAAAGCGGTTTTTTCCTAAAACAAGAGCATGCAACAGTATTTTCGAGCTCGAAAATGTATTTACAACAATGTTTTCGAGCTCAAGAAGCTCGGAAACTGTGGGAAGTTTTGGGGCTGGCCCACAGGATCAACCGACAGACCGATTTTTTATAACGAAATTATATAATAACTTTTTTCACGATTGTAACTTTTTCCTATTGAATAGAATGTATGGAACTGAGTTAATTAATTTAAATAAATCTAACAAAAATAAACTATTGATCAAGAATTGAGTAAATAAACTATTAAACAAAACACTTTGTTCTCTTTAAATCGACGAACAGGTCCAATAATTATAAACATAACATTGCAATTTATAGAAAAGTTTCAACTAATTGTTTAAATTCTTATAAAGCACACGGAAAAAAATAATATGTGGAAATGACAGATATGGGAATGTCAAAATGACATGGATAGAATTTGTTAGATTTACAAAGAAAAACTGTTAAATTAACAGATATAATCTGTGAAATCAACATAACTATAATATGTCAAATTTACAGATTAAAACTGTCAAATTCACAAAAATAATTTGTAAAAAGTTGATTATAAAGTTATATAAAATTTACAAACCAAATTTCATTCCTATGAATTATTTTGAACCCAAAGAACGTGGTTTTTAATTTTTTACAGATTACAAATTATCTTGCATTATTTAAATAATTTAATCAGTTAAGAAAATAAATCATTATTTTTGGATATTGTTAGTGGCTAACTTTCCCCCAGCTATAAAAAATCAGCTGAAAAATGGATTAATATATTGAATTTTTTTGAGTTTGACGATAAAAATTTAAAAAAATCATTTTCTCCGAATTTTCGGCTGGTCCATATTGCCCCAGGTGTCATGCGTAAGGGTAAAAGTACACAAATATATCGGATTTATAGAAATTAGACGAAAAAAAAAAAATTTTTTTTTTATAAAATTTTAGGGGTACCCCGTTTTGCCCCCCCCCCCCCTATATGTATCTTAATGGTTTTTACTTTCTATTGTTTGCAGATTTGAACAATTATTTTACATAAATACCTAATTTTTTTAATTAAAACTTCGATTTTTAGAATATTTTTGGATGTACTGTTTACATTTTACGAAATGTATAATTTTTACTCATTAAAAACAATTTCAATTATTGCTTTAATATAAATTCCACACTTTTTTTTTTACTGAATTTTGCATTTTTTGAATGTGATTATCACACCGAAAAACTGTCAAATTGACAGTTTCAGATTGACAGTTTCCACAATGTGAAAATAACATTTCCAAATTTGTTAAATTGACAGTTTTGGGTTGACAGCGGCAAATCTGTCGATTTGACAATTTTAACTGTTATTTTGACAGAGTCGTTTTTTCCGTGCATATTTAGAAAAAAAAACGATATTATTTTATTTAAAAATGTTTTTTTAGCTGTTTGAATTATTTATCCTGCAGATAATGCGGGATGAAATTTAAAGGTGTTTTGAAAAGTAAAAGAAAAAAATTTAGTCATTTGCAGAGGAATAAAAAAATCTAAAGATAAAAAAAGAACCCTCAAATTAGTAGAGGGATTCTTGGGTAAGATAGAAGCCCCGAGTGTCGTGTTAATTAACTCGACGATCTCGACATGTAAAAGTTTTTTTCGCCTACATTTTATCTTCTCTCTTTTTCCTTTTGGTGGGGATTTTGTTTTTTTAGCTTTTTTATAAGAAAGATTGTTGGATCTAGGAAACTGATAAAGACTCAAGATTATAGAATCGTAAAAGCTTTTACGTGATGTAGTATCTAAAATATCTATAGGATATATGAAATACTCAGTAAATTATTCTGGATTAAGATCGATTTGAATTATTAACTCATATTTTAGATAATTATTAATTGATTAATAACTTTATTGAATTCATTCAATATCACATTTTATAAATCAATAATTTTCTATTATTATTGTTTAACTGCTTAATTTTCTGATAAACATAATAATAATAATAATTAATTTCTATTTTCAAAAGGATATTTCTATGTTTAAATTCTCATTCATCCCATTCAATCCTATACAGAATCCTAATGAGAATTAATGAGATGAATACGAAACAGAGTTTGCTCTCCAATGAAAATTAATTATCATTTAATTTGTTTATGAGAAATAACGAGATCGTTTAAGCAGACATACGTTATTTAGTAATAAAATATTTTTTCAAACACTTGCTGTAAAAAAAGTACCTTCTAATTAAAAAAGATGATTAAAATCTATTAAAAATGATTGAAAACAATTCAGTTTTCAAAACAATACTATATAGGTATAGGGGAGAGTGGGGTCAATTGAACCACGGGGCAATTGAACCAGTGAGCTTAAAAAATCAAAAAAAATATAAAAATGAGTCGTCCTCTTGGAATTATATTTTAATACACCAAACCTTAGTCTGACAAAAATTTGGAACCAATAAGATGATTTAATTTTAAAAAATTCAAGTTTTTGTGTTTTTAGGCATCCGAACTTTGTTTTTCAGCTCTTGAAAAATTGTTTAATAATTTTTTAATTTTCAAATGTAATCTTAAAATTTTTTTTGTCATACCTTCTTAAATATATTAGTCATACATTTCTAACTTTACTTCTAGTAAAATAGATGTTGAATTTTTTTTTTTAAACTAATTATTTCAATAAAATCATATGGGGTCAATTAAACCAGTACTCTCGGGGACGGTTGAACCCCACGAATCACACTGTGAGAATCAGATATGCGCGCGCATCTTGGCAGAATGTGAAAACAAGCTAAACTAACCAAGAAAAAAAATAATTATATCGACAGAAGTTTTAAAAGTGATTGTTATAACATATAATGTTATATAAAATAATAAATATTATTAGAAGTGTTGTAATTTTAGTTTTAGGCTGTAATGAATAGTAAATTATTCATTAAAGTCATTCGTTTGTGGTTCTAATACTCTTGGTTCAACTGTCCCCGACTAGTGGTTCAATTGCCCCCGCAAAGGGGACGATTGAACCATTTGATGCAGTTGTACAATTTCGTATTTATTGAAAATTTTCATCATTTGTTAAGTTATGTGCTTATGAGAAATGATAGTCTATATAATAAATTATAATTTTGTAAAAAAAAAAGTTATCATTTTGCTTTTATTCATATAAAAAAAAATTGTCAAAGTATTTTTGGTTCAATTGACCCCACTCTCCCCTACATTCATCTTTGGGTAAATCACTTTTTTTAATCAGAGTTGGTTTGTATTATCGACAGATGACGCTTAAAAATAAAATACACATAAGTCACAAGCAATTATAAAGATACAGAATAATGATGCCAGGATAGTAAGGTTGTGATGAAGGTATGACAGAGCGGACCAGTATTTTTGTTGTGATTATCATTACTATTATTATTATTTTTACTATTACTATTATTATGCCTAGTATAATTATTATTTATTACCTTGTGATTTACGTTATAACTACTGACTATTATTATTATAATATAACTAATGACTAGAGTGATTACTACTACTTCTTATTACTGTGTATTACTATTGCTACTATTATTATTATGACTAATTGCTATGGTGATTTACTTATTACTATTACTAATACTATTATCATTATTATTACTTCAGTGATACTATTACTATTGCTATTATTGTGTGACTACTTATTATTATTACTATTATTAATACTAGTGTTATTATTATTATTATTATAACTGAGACTATTACTAGTGTGATTACTATTGATTTTGTTTATTGAGATTCTCACTGTGATTATTATTGTACTATCAGTATTATTCCTATGATTGTATAATTATTATTATTACCATTACAATGTGAACGTATGAATACGCAACAGAGCGAAATTATTCTAAGTCCCGAGTGAAAGAAAATCAAAGGGAATTGGAAAAAAAATAATTTTTCTAAATAAAATTTATGAAACGAAAGAAAAAGAATGCGTTTAAGAGTTTAAGTAAATACTAAATACTTGGAATTTGGCCGGCCGAGCAAAGTACTCGCGACAACGAACGAGTGAATAAAAGGATAATGAGAGAATGAGTGATCGGGACTTTACCCATATTTTTAATTCTCTCAATATTATAATTCTTTCATTTCACGTTTATTTTATTTCCTTTATAAAAAGTTGATCGGGACTTAAAATAATTTTTCTTCCACTATACTGGCGCAGGCAACGCTAGAGGGCGACGGGAATTACTCTTTCCACACTTATGGCGGAAAGGCCAGGTAATAAGATCAATCTGAAAAGCCCGAATAGGCAACTTAGTCTCCAGAGAGATCAGTCATAATAATAATAGTAGCAATAGCAATAGTAATTCGGCAGTGACTGGTCTAATGACGACTCGTGAATTTTTCCTGCGTTTGAATAAACCGTGTCTCAACTTGAGCTGCTGCCTGGTTATGGCGCTGGTCGGCTTGGCTGACTGGTGGTCCGGTCGAACGAATCCGGGGTTGGCCGGATCGTACGGCTCATCTTTGCAGTTTGGCAAAATATGGATCCGCGGCTTTATTTCCTAACCATCTGGATGTCGCTCCGTTCGTAAATTTCGCGACTTTATTCGACTTTCCTTTTCGGTATACAACGTCGGAATCGTACTGTTGAAGATGCAGGTTTCATCTAGCTACGCGATCACTCACTTTCGATCGATCGGAACCATTTCAGTGACTGATGATCCGTAATGACAGTGAACTCATACCCTTCGAAGTATGGTCTCAATTTCTGGATTGCCCAAACCACTGCGAGGCATTCTTTCTCGGTTACGCTGTAGTTCCGCTCGGCTTTATTCAGCGATCGGCTCCCGTATGCGACGACTTTTTTGGCGCCGTCGTGTTCTTGAGTCAGGACAACGCCTATTCCGACGTCACTCACATCCGTTTGTAGCACGAAACGTTTTGAAAAGTCCGAGGAAACCAATAAGGGGTCCAATTTATTACAAAAAACCCCTTATAGTCCAGTCATTTTACTCTTAAGCGTTGTTGGGGGAAATTAAATAGTGGATTTTTTTTTATCGATTATATCTAAAAAATTCCGTAGATCACGAAAATAATAATTAGAAAGCTCAATTCGCCCGAGTTTTTTAAATAAATAATAAAATAACAATAGGGATGCCGAGACACCGTGTATTTTCATTAAAAAAGTTGTATCTATTAATGTAAATCCCTATGATGACTGGTATTAAATTAAAGGGCGATAAATTCTGAATCAGAAAAGTCTAAAATCAGTCTCTCAGGGTGTATTATATTCGCGAAAAAAATTAATGAAAAAAAAAAATAATTTGTTGTTTACATTTTGTCACGCTGTCGATAACAGAGATGCAGAAACTCAACTAGAGGGCGCGTGCAAGCCCGGGCTCAGTGGTTTTCATCCACTACAATTTAAAATATTCTCACCATTCAGTGTTATAGAAATTATTATTTTTTTTTTTTTTATTATTTATTGATTCAATTTCTTTCCAAAAAAATAAATTAATAAATAATCAAAAAAATAATTGTACGCGAGTATTATTATTACGATGTTAATAAATGAAGAAAATGATCAAGAAAAATATTTTCTACTTACGGTTTTACGATCGCTATATCACTCAAACGTCAATTAAATTTTAAATTTATATTTTCCAATATTTAAAATTTAATCCTGCCATATTCTTTACCGATGGTTAAATAATAAAAGTAAATTTTAAATTTTTGTGCTTATTTCCAAAACAAAATTAGTAATAATTTATTAATTGAATTATAATAATAATTAATTCTCTCACCATTCAATTTTCATAACATAGAATGGTGAGAGAATTAATTATTATTATAATTCAATTATAAATTATTACTAACATTGTTTTGGAAATAGCGCACGTCAAACTTTTAATTTAATATTTATGTAATTTTATTATTTAACCATCGGTAAAGAATATTTAAATCTCTTAAATATTGGAAAATATAAATTTAAAATTTAATTGACGTTTGAGTGATATAGCGATCGTAAAACCGTAAGTAGAAAATATTTTTCTTGATCATTTTCTTCATTTATTAACATCGTAATAATAATACTCGTGTATAATTATTTTTTTGATTATTTATTAATTTATTTTTTTGGAAAGAAATTGAATCAATAAATAATAAAAAAAAAAAAAAATAATAATTTCTATAACACTGAATGGTGAGAATATTTTAAATTGTAGTGGATGAAAACCACTGAGCCCGGGCTTGCACGCGCCCTCTAGTTGAGTTTCTGCATCTCTGTTATCGACAGCGTGACAAAATGTAAACAACAAATTATTTTTTTTTTTCATTAATTTTTTTCGCGAATATAATACACCCTGAGAGACTGATTTTAGACTTTTCTGATTCAGAATTTATCGCCCTTTAATTTAATACCAGTCATCATAGGGATTTACATTAATAGATACAACTTTTTTAATGAAAATACACGGTGTCTCGGCATCCCTATTGTTATTTTATTATTTATTTAAAAAACTCGGGCGAATTGAGCTTTCTAATTATTATTTTCGTGATCTACGGAATTTTTTAGATATAATCGATAAAAAAAAATCCACTATTTAATTTCCCCCAACAACGCTTAAGAGTAAAATGACTGGACTATTATTGAAAACTACGATCTGAGTCATTTTTGTTTCATTGTAGTTAACAAAAATGTAAAAACTAATTATTCACGAAAAATTTAGCAGTTACTTTTTATTTTTTCTGTTTTTATTAGTTTTTATTTTTCCTTTCCATTAACTACTGGGAACAGCACTAGCGTGGCAGTAGCATTGAAAAAAATCGGTCTGTCGGTTGACCCTGCGAGCCAGCCCCAAAACTTCCTGCGTATGTCGAGCTCCTTGAGCTCGAAAAATTGTAGTAGGTACATTTTCGAGCTCTTCGAGCTCGAAGATACTTTTGTATGCTTTTGTTTTCAAAAAATAACGTTTTTTACTATTTTTTTTACAACGATATCTCTCGAACGAAAAAACCGATTGAGACGTTTAAGGTGGCAATCGACGCGTTTCATTAAGTTCTATAACTGATCAAATTTTGAAATTGATTCATCGAGTCGTTTTTGAGAAATTTTCAAAATACTAAAAAAAATTTTTGTTTTAATTCTTTCGACAACGGTTTCTCTTGAAAAAATTAACCGATTTTGATGTTTGAGGTGGCATTCGACACGGCTTATGAATCTCCAGAGCCCAGTCTATTTTGGAATTAATCCATCAAGCCCGTAAAAAGTTATCCAAAAAAAACATTTTTGAAAAAAGTTTATTTTTGGAATATCTCCGAACGAGCCCTACCGATCAAGCTCAATTTTTTTTCAGCTTCAAGATATTAAAAAACTGCGTCGAATGACACCTTGACGATCAAAATCGGTTGATCCGTTCAAAAGTTATAGATATTTACATACATACATATACTCGGACATCATCGTGAAATTAGTCAGAATAGCTTCCTAGGACCTCAAAACGTCGACATCTGTTGGAATTTCGATTTTCACAAATCGGACTGAAACCAATAACTTCTTAAATTTTTGAAAATTTGCAATTGTCTTAGCGGGAAGTTAAAAAAAGCGACATCTAAGACAAAAAGGCGGGATATTTAAAAGAAAATTTTAATAAAGAACAATGAAACTGAAAATAAAAAATGGAAAAAATCAAAGTATTAACTCACAAGTTGAATAAAATTAGAGATTGAGATGTGTACTTTTGGATTTTCCTACATTTTCTACTCTAGGCTGTATTAATGAACTAATTACAGAGTATTCATTGAACTTTTTTTTCCAAAAACTATTACAAAGTTGACCTAATAAGTAAACCACCATGTAGAATTGTATGTTTGTTATATTAAGACTAGTTTTCGAGAAAAATAAAGAGTTTAAAAGGACGCAGATTTATTTGATGGCGGTAGAGGACTATATATTTAGCGGTAATGGATATAAGACACTCATTTGTTAACATACTCGCCTCCAACTCGTAGCTAATACTCATTTGCGCTAGATATATGTATAAAACACTATTATAATTTCCAAATTATTTGGATAGTTTTACGAGGAAGCTATTTTTAATAACTGCTGTTATTAATATTATATAATACTCGGAGAAAAATATGATAAATTAATAAATTCATTGATGCGTAAAACTGTTTTCTTTTCTTCTTTTTTTTTTTTTTAATAAAAATTAAAATCTTTTAAAGCAAATTTTAATTAAGGTTTGTGATATTATTAGAATCTCAGTAATTCTCATTACAGAGGATGTTCAACGTCACTGAGATTGTGAATAAGGTCACCTAAATTATATTGCGCGGGACATCAAACAACAATGCTTTGTCAAATTTTATCAACGCTTATTATTCACATTGACTGCTCGTGTGGACAACTATACGTATTTTATTAATCCCAACATGGAGTAGATGTCAAAGCACAGTTGCGAATTACAAAATAAATCTCCAAAAGCAATTATAGAAATTAAATTTTACTAGGAATGAATTGTTGTTTGAATCGTAATTTAAAAGCTTTTTAATTATCGTACTCTCAACAAAAAAAATGGATGAAAATTAAGAAATACAAAAATATGTAGAGAGAAATGATTATATTATTTAAGTTATATGCATTGTTAGTTACTGATATACTTGATTGAATTATACTTAAAGCAGCTTAAATTGTTTTCAAGCGAGTAATTGCATTAGAGGTGGTTTTGTTACTCTCTCTTCAGCACACCAAACCACCACCAGTATATAAGTTTGTTGCAAAAGAATTGAAAAATTTTACACTTCAACTGATAAAAGCAAGTGCAACTTTTCTTGATAATCTTTAAACGTTCCATTAAATTTCAATTTTATTTATTAAACTCTTTCCACAATGTAAGTAAATTAACAAATATTATTATTATTATTATTATTATTATTATTATTATTATTATTATTATTATTATTATTATTATTATTATTATTATTATTATTATTATTATTAATATTATTATTATTATTATTATTATTATTATTATTATTATTAATATTATTATTATTATTTAAATGAATACAGTATGAAGTAATGGTAATTAAAATTTTGATACTAAAATAATCAACCTTCAGTACCCAACACTGGATTAAGCTTTACTACATGCCATGAAAGTTTTTATAGCTTACACAGTGAAAAGCTTTTGTATCATGATCGTATAAAAGTTACTATCTTACAATAATTGAGATTTTAGAACTTCCCTGATATTACGTGCATTACACGTAAATAATTATAAATAATTAAATAATAGAAATATTTTATTTCAATTTATGCATGCATATTACAGGACGTAATAGAAACAGACTAATATTATTTATATTTTGCTTAGATAGAAGCTTTGAATATTAAATGAAATCCAGCGCATGATAGTCTAATAAACTCAGTTTAGTTTATTTCAAAATTTTTATTTGTTTAAAAAAAAATTGTGGAACGAAATTTCTATTTATTGTCTAAGTGGACAATAGCAGATATTTTCTATACATATGATTAAAACTACGGTTTCTCGTTGATAATGTAACGTAACCTAAAAGATAAGTATTGACAAACAAGCATACCGAAAACCTTCGTTTTAATCATTTTTATATAAAATCATATTTCTTCCAGTGAACAGCGTAGCAGCCTAGTGGATAAGACGCTCGCCTACTAGCCTTGAAGGACCAGGTTTGAGACCCAGCAAATGCAAAAAAAAATTAGTTTCATCGATCCACCTGATTTCTCTGTGTAAAAATTTATTTCCATATGTTACCATCACATAAAAAAAAGTGTTTTTTCCACCATCCCAGCACCGAAAGTCCAAATTTCTACCCTTTTTAGAGGCAAGAAAGTCGTTCTTTTTCTTTAATGATAAAAAAATGCATGTGCCATTCTTCCCACAAACAGAGGCAAAAATTTAAATTTTCAGGTGCAGGTCTAATGAAAAATTGGGTGCCGCGATCGGTTACCCTCGGACAAAATAACATCGACAGAATAATCCCAACAAAATAACCTGAAAAAAATTACTTTATTATAAAATAACCTGAACAACAATTACCTGGAAAAATTATAAATATTCTGTCTTGTACTTGAAAGTTAATGTCGTTCAGATTATTTAATAACAAAGTTTTTTTTTCAGGTTATTTTGCTGCGAGGTTATTTTGTTCTAGATTATTTTGTCGGGCTTATTTTGTCGAGGTTATTTTGTCCGAGGATAATTTGTTACGGAACCAAGAATTGTATACGCACCACAGAGGAAGGTACGACGTTCCAATAAACGTGCCTGCCACCCTCGCCTTCAGCTCGAGTAGGCAATTATACACGAGGGTTGTAATGTCCTCCTTTCCGCCCTGGGCGTGTAATATACTACTATTATAAAGACCGTATTTGAAGTTCATTGACAGACTGTTAATTAATTGGGAAAAAAATGATTATTTTACTAAAAATTATAAAACTTTACAAGGGAATATATAATGTGTTCGAGCAATAACCTGTTTATATGTTTTGTTTTTTGATCCAGTTCGACATTTTTTTATTTAGTTATGAATTACATTTAAATAAAAATTTAGTATCATCGATTCTTGAAAACAATAATCAATACAAAACAATACTTTTATTTTAGTTTATTGTTGAGTTACATGTGTGCGGGTATTAAATAAACAAGCTAACAAGAGTATATTATAATATATATGTATAATTACTTTTCAGCACAGTAAAATCATGCTGAAAAATGAAACAGTTGATTTTTCATGATGTATCGTTCCATGGTTTCATCAATTATCGAGATAACGGCCTATTTTACTCACGCCGAACGACGTTGAAATATTAATAAACTTTAAACGCAGGAATTATAAAAAAGAATATGCAATCATTTTTAGAGAAAAAGTAAAAAACAATCAAATCATTTTTGAATTTTGACAAATTAAAGTTATTATGGGACCTTATGAAATTAAAAAATAGAAAATAACAATTGAATTTGAATTATTTTTAACTTTAACAAAAATTTATTTTCTTAGTACATTCTTAGGAAATTAGTTTTATAGAATTACATTAAATTAGAAACAAGTATTGTCTCAATTTTCAAATTTTAAAGAGTTACAGAGAAGTTTAAAATTGTTCATCACCTTAAGCTTGGAAGCTAGTGAACAATTTAATTATTAATGTTTTTTACAAAACAAATTTTATTGTAAGAGTAATAATTTTTTGTTATGCTAATTATTAAAAAAAAAAAGTTTAATGTGAATAAAACATTTTATTAGTAAATAATAACCAATTATATATAGTTTTATATTCTGATTATATACATATTTTTTGACCATTATAATATATCTATATATACTAACATCAGTATTAATTATATATATGTATAATCAATTTAAGTGTAAAAAGTATTTCAATGTTTAATGCCCACAAAGACTTTTTCTGGTATCTTTAAAAACAAATAACGTAATTAAATCTAAATTTTTGTAAGCCATTTGTTTACATTTAAAACTAACGTAAAATAAATAACTCATATAAAAATGTTAAGTAGAAATTGAAGTATCTTGTCAGAGAAAATATTTATTCTGAAACCGGAGCAAGTAAACTCTACAGGCTTTTAAAGGGAGCCAATATAGAACAAACAAAAAATAATACTGAGAAGAAAGTTTAAGTCTATCGTGTTTTTGTCCTTTTGTTAAAAAATACATCCCAGTAAATAATCGTTTCAGGAAGTTAGTAGTACTCAACAGTCGACAAAATCTTTAGTACAATAAATCAGAATGTTCTATGCATTTGTATCTCTCGAGATTTTTAAATCCATTGTGAAACAAATCACAAACTTTGTAGGTAATCTCAGAAGAAAGAGTTAAAAGCAATGTACATAAGTTGTGCAACCAAAAAAATGTATGAAAGGGAGTAAATGAGCTCAAGTTTTCCACTTTAATGTATATATATAAACTTATACATTAATATCTCGAAAACGATATAGAACATCAAGAAATACTTGGATTGCATTTTTCTTACTATCATTCTTGACATAGATCTGAGTGTTTACATCCATCATCAGTCTTCAGTGGGTTGGAATATTGTCACGTTACTAGCAACATGAAGGATAACAGTATAGAAGACGCTGAAACTGGGGTTGTAGTAGTTGTAGTAGTAGTAGTTATCCGGTTCGCTAAAATACCTAACCATTATCCTGTCCCCTTGAGGTTCTTCGTGGCTTCGGGATTTCCTTCTGAACGACGTGGCATCTGAAAGAAAATGACGTGAAAGAATTTATGACCAGATTTAACAAAGTAAATTCTCTAAACTTTTAATTTTTTTATTTTATTGTATATTCATTTTTTTCAACTTCCCACCAAGAAAATTACAAATTTTCAAAAAAAAAAAGGAAAGTTATTGGTTTCGGTCCGATTTTCAAAAACCGAGTTTCGAACAAATCTTGACGTTTTAAAGTCAAATTGAAAAAATATTAGTTGAACCTACTTGGTGTGCGGTATTTTAAATTAGCTTCAATAGTGCACACTGAGTATGTTCAACTAATTTTTTTTTATTTGCATATTTTCTTACAAAATTTTTTTTTTAATTATGAGAAACTTACTTTAATGATTTCAGCCGTTTGAGCCGTACTGAGAATCTTTTTTTGGTGAGATTAATCGTTCAAGAGATATCCTTGTTGAAAGAATTTTAAAAAAGTGTTTTTTTCCAATGAACTAAAAAATCACAAACTCCCTAGTAGAAATGAATTCGAGGCGCTGGCTAGCGCCTGGCTAGTTTTACTAGATTCTAAACAGGCGCTAGCCAGTATAATATCGAGGCACTGGCTAGCGCCTGGCTAGTTTGCCTAGAAATCAAATAAAAAATGGCGATACTAAATCCCATGGTTCCCAGTTATAGTTTATATATTGATTAAATACAAATAAACTATTATAAATTATTATTTAAAAAAATTAAAATCGAAATTATTTGTAACAATTAAATTACTAATTTTAAATATAATAATTATTGATAGTCTGAATAATTTAAAAACATTTTTTATTTAACATTCTTTTATTCAAGCTTTTTTATGAAACGAATATTATACAAAACAATGCCACATAATTTATTTACTTTTTAAATATTCAAAAATTTGAATATTTTAATATTTATTAATTATGGTAGCATTAAAATTAATATTATATTCACATCACTAATATCATTAATTAACTATCATTATTATTTAACGATTTAATGTCACATATTTTTCCGGAAGTGCACTACATTGTAATATTTTTAACAAATTGTCTAAATGACAATCTGCAATATTGGATTTTATTGCCCAAAGTCGGAGTTTGGTTATTGTATCAAGTCTTTTAATTGTATCGATTATTAAAATTAATTATTTACTTATACGCTGAGATATCAACAACATAATTACACAGTTAATTTAAACTTTATTATTTTTTCAAGTGCTCATAATATTTATAAACATAATTTTCATTCTTCTAATAGGTTATTTACTGTATACAATAAAATACACACATACTAACGTACACGGATATTGGTTCAAGCAAAACTTACACATGAGTTGTAGGTGGCGCGATTTCTAGTTTTGCCTCGATATCGCTAGCGAGGGCCTAGTTTGTAATCTAGGCGGCCCTCGATTATTTCTACTAGGGCTGATTGATTCTAATAATGTTTTAGTGTTAAAGACTGAAAAATTGCATCGAATCACACCTCAACCACGCACATCGGTTCATTAATTCGTAGGATACTGGCGATGAAAAATTTACAAAATAACAATTTACTTCATTTTTCTCGGATAACGCATATTGAAATTCTTCATATGTTCCAAAACTCATACCGGCCCTTTGGTTTCGTAATATTTGATGATCGTTAGATAAATTATTGCAATCGGTTCGTTAATTTATAGTATATTGTGTGACAAGGGATGAAACAAGACGATTTCAAACTAGGGTGAAATTGGCTGCCCTATCCATAAGCTAGGGTTGACATCACCCGTAGTCTGAAATCGTGTTTCATCCTGAGTCACACACCATTTTTTTCATGACTATCTGCATCGGAATTTCAAGATTCAGTGTCAGCAGTCAGTAAGAAACAAGTTAATTTCAAGCTGGTTAATTAAAACGGTGACTTAAAAAATGAAATGAGTAAACTGAAATGACAAGCAAACAAATGAGAATAATAAGGCTGCAAATGAACATGAAATATAACTAACATCGGGCAGCAACAATTGTGTTTCTTCCCAAGGGAAGAAACACGCATGCTTCTGCCCGCAGTATGAAGGTATTTGTGAATTACAAATTCGCTAGCAGTTATTTGCAACATCGGCTTGAAATTAACTTGTTTCGACTGACTGTATGGACACTGAAACTTTAAGTTTCGATGCTGGTATTATGAAAAATAATATCTTCAAAAATTTTGAAAAATCACTGTCTTTAATATTTTTTCCGGATCTTTCATAAATTAACTTGCTGGTTTAATTCAAAGTTTATGTAACTCTTCATTTTGATAATTTCTATAAATTTCTGGCTAAAAGTATTGAATTCATCAAGTAAAATCAGGAGCAAAATTTGAAAACACGATCCTTATTGATTATTTTCAATTTTTCGAATTCTCGGAAATGAATATAAAACGTCAGTTTGTTCGAGCTCGAACGGTTGAAATACCAATGTATTTAAAGGTATTGTTGAGCTCAAAGAGCTCGAACATGTATCGACTATAATGTTTTCGAGCTCCTTGAGCTCGAAATCAGCGGTCTTTTAGGGCTGGCCTGCAGGGTCCGTTCTTCAGTTTTTTTTAACAATTTATGCCAATTAGTTTTTAATTAATGAATTTCATTATAACCATCAGTTTTATTAAAAATTAATCAATTACTTTTATATTTTTATTGTTGCTCTAATTAATTTAAAGAGTAATTCGTTTTTATAGGAAATTCAAAGTAAACAATAAATAAAACAAAAATAATAATAATAAATATCTTCAATTTGAGTCGAGAGAAAATAAAACCGTCTTTTCTCTAATACAAGTGCTGACCATAATTCTTCTCTACAGTATAGTCCTTGAGACCTATATATATATATATATATATACACATTTTTCCTAAAGATGTAACAGTGAAAAAGTTTTATTGCACCTTAAACGACGACGACAGTAGTTTAGCTTGAAAATCATCAGCCATAGCAGCTCTCGAGTGCAATAATTCTAATCTTTAACCTTGACTTGAAGTTGAAAAATATATATCTACTTTAAATAAAGACATTGAAAGAGTACTAACGAAAAATTTAAATGAATAAATTAATCTTGCAGAATTTATTTTAATAGCTTTTACAATCAGTTAATTTATCAATGCAGATATAACTTTGATAAAAGAGTATGTATGATGTAGTACATTTATTGGCATTTTGCCATAAAAAATTTTCAACAAACGGATAATAAATAAAGTGTAAAGTGACTTGATTGTTGAATAATAAATACTATTTTTTATTTTTGTCAATTGTTATTTATTTATTTTTAGTGTCAAGAATTTTGATAAACGATAATAAAAAAAATTTTCCATTATCCTCATTATTCACGATGTGCCGTATAAAATTTACGGTCGCGCCCTCCTAAATTCTACGGCTATTCAAAGTGTTTTTAAATCTGACAAAAGAAAATAAATGATGAGATTTAAAACCAACGATGTTTGCAAAATTTCAATAGTATTTCGTTTTTTATTTTATTTTATCATATTATTTAATAATTTTATTTTATAAATATTTATTTTTTGTATGAAATAATTTTGCATGAAAAACCAACTTTTCAAATTTTTTCTAAAGATAAAATGTCAGCTTTGAAAATTAATCAACAAAACTAGTTTACTGTCATCTAAAATTGTCTAATAAATATCTATCTATTCGTTGTCAATTAATACTTCATTCTATATTATAAGGAGAAAATTTATAGTAGGATTCTAATAAATTATGAAAACTGTTTCCATAATTATGAAAATTGTCTCAACACTGATTTTTATTTCATAAGTTTAATAAGTTTAAATATCTTTTAAAAGATTTCCAATAAACCATAAGTTAAATTTTACCGCTAAAATTATTTCTTCTTAAATAAAAAAATCAAAGTTCTTAAAACTTACGTTCTTTTACGATACTTACCGTATTTTAAGTTTCAAAATGACGTCAATTATATAAAAATATAAAATCATAAATCATTAACTTACAGTTTTTAAGTCTTGTTAAAAAAACAATTATTAAGTATAACACATAATTAATGGTTCACATCAACATCACAAGAGTGACTTTTAAGTTTATTGTTTTACAAAAATTATGACTTTCATTAAAAGCTATAATACTTTTCGATTATTTTTGTTTCTACACTGTGAAAAATGCGGTGTTAAAATGAACGCACACACGTGTACACGGAAAAAAAAAATATTGCGCTTACCGCTTACCAACGGAGAGCGACAGTTGTATCGTGATTAGTACTAAATTGTTACTTGATTTTCACGATATATATATCAATATGAATGAAACACTAGATACTTATTATAATGATCCTACGGATTGTGAATATACCCAAATGTATAGTGATCGTCAGTTAACGTATTCATATCATACCAAAACGGATCGTGATTATCGCGATCTACTTCTCAAGCGCCACCACTCATAACCAAATTAATTAATAAAAAATTTACATCAATTACTTACGTATATTCTATTACTTAATTACATTTCTTCATATTAAATAATAATTTTTTATTGCACTTATTAGAATTATTAACGTATAATTATTAATTCCAACTAAAAATAAAATTGTAATGAAGTTAAAGTTAAAAATTTATCTATTTTAACCTTAAATTTTTTATGGGCATTTGCCATTATTATAACGGATCGTTACTATAACAAAACGATCTTATGATTTCAGGATCCGCCAGGATCGCGATAATCACGATCTGATAGGCCAACACTTTCCGTATACAAAGTATAACCAACCGAGGAGATAAGAGTGAATATCACGATACCGTTGAGTGGGGAGCACAATATTTCTTTCCGTGTTTTATAAGCTTTCCAAAGTTAAAACTATGACCGGACGCAGTTTACTACGCTTTTACACCGATTTAACACCGCCGAACTACGCCTGTGTTATTTCATTTTAACACCGCTCTTTTCGCAGTGTAATTTCGATTAATGAGCAACAAATGATCATTAAACATTTTTAATTGCATAGTTCAGCAATAACAAAATTTATTTTGTTTAGGTATTAAATTGTAATTGGAACATTGCAATATTTTTATGAATATTTTTATTAACGCAAAATTATTAGAGATTACACATTTACACTTTTACACCCTTAACGGTGTAAGAATTTTAATTTACACCACTCAAATTTAACACGATATTTGATATAATTTTCACATCAAAATTTTTACACCGAGTCACTTAAACCACACGAAGTCAAAAAATTTTTTACAGCGTATTATACTAACGTGTTTATTAATTTTGTCGCAATTCATAATATGATTTATACGATACAACTATTTTAATTTTGTTATTTATATAAATGTTAAAATTGAAGTGTCCAATAAGCTAATCAGTGACATTGGCACATATTTCTTACCCATCTTTCACTAATTTAACCTTGGTTCTAACCAGATGAAATAAAAAAAATCACTAAAAATTATATTCAGTCTCGGTCAATTGTCAGCAAGAATGTCCGGGATGATGAGATTGTTTCTCACCACCAGCGGCAACAATCGGTCAAGTTGAATCCTCGTCCTTGTCAACAATTCGTTTGTGCAGTAAGTCAAGGTTGTTATAAAGCAGAAACAAGGGTCTCTATAATTTTGCTTGTTTATTTTTTATGACCAATTAGGAAGGTGCCTTATTTCTTACTCAACCCGAGGTCAAAAAATTATCATTATCATTTTTCGTATTTAACTTTCAAAAATATTCTGTTTCATCCATTTAAAATTATATTTTTTTTATCATGTTATCAAATACTTAATAATGAAAAATATTTATTACAATTTAAAGAAAAATACTTATTGCTGATTTTTCGAGGTAAAATTATAATAAATATTTTTAATGCGTAATAAAATAATGAAAAAAATAACAGTTACAGCAATTTATTTATTAAATTATAAAATATTATAATATAATAACAAATTAAGTAAATAATTGGTATATAATTGTTAAAGTAAAAAAATTAGAGGACAAAAGATAAAATACAATGATCAGGAAATATAATTGAATGATATGATGATTTGGATAAGATAAGGTCAGGGTTTATTAATATAATAATGATAGTACTAATATTTGTTTGACGTTAAAAGAGCCATGAATAAGTAGAAGAGTATAATTTCATATACTCATATGGCATTTGAAGTCTCATTTAGAGTGAGGATGAGTATGAGTAGATGGAAGGTAATTTCGCACGAGCCATTCGCCGAGAGAACAATTTTTATTATTATCATTATTATAGACATTACTTGAGTTGGGAGTTGGGACTTTCTACCCGACCACTTTATAAGTCTCGTTATAAAAGCATCTGTTAGGATATAATACTGTTCAGTTTGTCTTTGACTTTTATAAGAATAAGTATTCGGTTTATTTTTTTTATCATTATTTTTCGGATATTGCTGTGAACTTTGGTGATAAACAAATGATAAGCTAATTGATATTTGTGATAATATTATACATTTATGTAATAAAACTTTCTGATTATTCATTTTTACAGTCTACTCTAATTATATGAATTTTAAAGTGTCAAAGTGTTATTAATTATTACTAGTCATTATAATATTTTTAATGGCGCTCAGAAAAATTATAAACAAAATAAAAAATATTTTTAAATAAATAGTAACAAGAAATATTTGGAAATTTTTCTAACAAAATAAAATTAATGATTAAAATTAGTTTATTTTTATTGTAAACATGGAAACAAACTGGTGAGAAAATTTTTTGAAATTATAATTCATGACTGAAAAATTTTAATTAGCAAAAGTATTTTCTTAAAACTAATGGGAATGATGGTTAACCCGTAGAACTTTTTGCTCATTTTTTTTTTTTTTTAACTTATGAATGCTCATATTTTTCTTCAGATTCTTAACTTATCATCACGTAAATAAGTAGTTTAACTAAAAATCTAGTTACGGTAACGAGATAAACGATAATAATTACTGTAATTTCATTCCGATTACATATTCATAGCTAAGACAATGATGCATGTATAGAATTTTAAACGAAAAAAGAAAAAAAAATACTCGATTATGAAATGTCAGATAAATAAAAATAAATAAATTTGATAAACCATTTAATTAATTAAAATTAACTCTTTTTATAACTTTTGATGTACTATTTATATATATATTAGGGTGATTCATTTCCGCAAAAGTTTTTTTTTTTAAATGCTCAAGCAAAATCTCAATCTACATCGAAAAACAAAAATTCTCACCAAATATGAGCTCTTAATTCCAATGCTAAGTACTTACTATTTGATTTCAAAGATTTTCCATTTAAAATACATAAAGAATAAAATATCAATTGTAATTTTTTTGTTTATATTATATTTTTCAAATCATCAAAATGACTATAACTCGGAAACTATGGACTTTAGCGGCTTGACTCATAGAGCTTTTTTTGAAGGGAATAAAATTTCCTATAAAATTCTCATTAGCATTTTTAGTGTACCTTCATTGGTTTACGTTCTGCAAACCAATAAAGGTCAATTTCATAGGAAAAATGAGTTCCACAGCGGACACAAGTGAAACAGCTGGAATAACAGCTAAGTAACTATGAGCACTTTTGAAGAACACCAAATGCCCTACAATTTGCGACCAAAACCGTGTTGATATCATGAAACGCAGCTGAGTATTAGAAAGTTAAAAAAAAAGTAATTTAATTTACGTGTATTTTAAATGGGAAATCTTTGAAATCAAATAGTAAGTACTTAGCATTGGAATTAAGAGCTCATATTTGGTGAGAATTTTTGTTTTTCGATGTAGATTGAGATTTTGCTTGAGCACTTAAAAAAAAAAAACTTTTGCGGAAATGAATCACCCTAAAATATATATATATATATATATATATATATATATATATATCTTTTTTATCGTAAATTTAAATATTTAAGCTCATTAGCATATCAGTTTCCATCGAGTACTTTAAATATTTAAATTCATTGGACGTGTATATAAACATATATTTCATTGATTAAATAATTAACTTCAGCCGTCAATTATGATGAATAATAAATATAATTGACAATGTATAGAATGTATATAAATGAATATTAAAGTTATTGTTTTATAAAACTTCTAGTGATAAGAACAAACCATTACTGAGTTACCATAAAGTTAATATTCTGTCGCAAAATTTCGACACATTGAAAGAAAATGATAAATGCATCCAGTTGAATAACAATGAGGAGCTAAATAATAATGATAAGGTTGTATATGATGAAGAGGAAGATGATGTTCCAGTTCAATACACATCCAATTGTCGAGGTGTATTCGCTCAGGTGAGTTGATTATTTCGAAACATGCATGTCGATATATACATACATGTATGTGTATATAATGCAAACCATTCAAGTTCATTCATACACAATTCATATGATGGCATATATATATGCAACACTAATAATAGTTTCATCAATCCAGTGACCTTACTTCTATTGTTCCAGTCTAATACATATATCTTTTCACACTAATGATCGTGTGTTAAAAAAAACATCTTTATATATTTTTTATAACTCTGTACGCGTACTTTTCTTATAGAAAAATGATAATAAAATGTTATAAAAAAGCTAAATAAAATTACTTAACTCATCATCCAATATGAGTGCATTTCTTTAAAGAAACTTTTAAAAGTAACTCACCAAACTTTTAAAATTACTTAACTCAATTAACTCAAGTATTGTAAAAACTATATCAAGTATAATAGAATGTTATTAATTGATTTTTGTTTTTTTTTTTTGTTTTGTATTTTTTAGTGTATGGTTGCTGGTGCTGTACTATTTTTAACCGCAGGTGTAGGCATGCCTATAGGATACAGTGGAGTTTTATTACCACAACTTTACGAAATTAATAGTACGCTTCATATAGAAGAAGATATAGGCTCATGGATAGGTAAGAAATAATTTATTGTTTCATTCAACATTCAATTACTGCAGTTTTTTATTAACGTGTAATAATTTTTTGTCAAAATAAGTTTTATATTAAAATATATATATTTTTCAAAGAGAAATTTCACTTAGGGGATTTGAAACGAAATTTTTTTTTATTAAAATTAACCTTTTGATTAAATAATGAATTTTTAACAATATAGTTTATATGAAAAGTAGTAAGTAAAAGTAAGGCTTTTTAATTTTTAACTTCTCGCTATGAAAACTGAAAATTTTCAAAAACGGGGAAGTTATTGGCTTCGAAAATCGAGTTTTCATTAGATCTTGACGCTTTAAAGCCGTTGGAAGCTACTCTGACTATTTCCGGATAGACGTCTAGCCGTGTGTGTGTGTCTGTAAACTTTATTTGTCCGACGTTATCTTTAGAACAAATCAATCGATTTAAGCGGTCAAGTAGTGTACAAGTTATACGAAAAATAAAAATTAAAAATTTTTTTATTAAGTTTTTATTGCATAACTCGTAAATCACTCAACTGATTTGTTTCTAAGTTTGGTCACATCTAAGTCTCAACAAGCTCTTTCCATTACATTAGTGCACGTGCAAGTCGGTCTATAAGTTCCAAAGATATCGTTGGACAAAAATTACTTGTTGTCAACAAAATCTATATTATTATTTGATCTAGAAGAGTTCAAAAGTTGACCAATAATAATGTTTTCGAGCTCAGAGAGCTTTTGGGGTGGTCCTACAGGATCAACCGTTTTTCAGATTTTAAGAACGAAATTTTAAAAATTCATAGAAATCATAAATTCTAATGTTCTAAAAAATATTTTTTTTTAATAAAGTTGTATGTTCTCTTTTAAAATGAATCAGTGAAAAATACTGCAAATCAGTGAATATTCACTGCATAAACAGTCCCAAGTATACTACTTATTCAATCAGTGGTATACTTGGAACTGTTTATGCGGTGAATATTCACTGAATTGTAGCACTTTTCACTGATTCATTTTAAGAGAGTTGAGTATCAAAAATAAATGCTTATGATCGAATAATCTTAAATAATTTAACTTGTCGAAAATTTCAACGAAAAGACTGTTAAAACTGCCTTTTCCCTAAATATTCAAGTCTATTAACCACTATAGTGGTTAAAAAAAATAAAAAAGAAATTCAAGTTAACTTTGTCTAAATTTTTTTTAACATTATGAAAAAAATCATGATATAATCTCACCATTAGGTCTGTCTAACCACATGGACATTGAATAGCTTTAGCAGTAAGAGAAAGGTCTAGCGATCGAGTCCGGGATCCAGCGCATGGCTAAAAAAAATAATGAATAGGGGTTAAGAAAGTTTACCTTTATACCACCTGCTGAAAAAAATTACAAACAAAGTGATGGTAAACAGTATTAGTTTAGCATTATCAGTGTCTTTAATTAATTACTTTTTTTTAAATAAAATAAATTTTCGAGATGTTTTCATCAAAAGTATTGTGTTTTATTCGTGACTGTTCAAATATGCCATATAAAAATAATACACAGGTGAAATTTTATTGTTTCCCCGAAAGTTCACTGAACCTTCAAACGTCAAAAATACTTACGATAATTGTAACACTGTAAACATTGGAAACACTGGTTTGGGTGACAATCGTACAGGTTATAATCGATTGCTTATTTGAATCTTCGGTTTCTATTACATTTAGAACATAACTAGATTCAAATATTTTTCCTTTTTTATCATTTTGGCCTCTAACCCGATAATTTTAATCGGTAACAACCCAAATTTGATTATTTTTTACATTTCTTATAAAAACCCACTACTGTTTACTACAATGTTTACATCACTATAAGGTAAAAGACCCAATAGCGGAACGAGACCCAGTACCGGAACGATTTCAAGATTATTATAATATCCCTGATTAAAAATACTCATTGGGAGGGATTGAAAATTTTTTCAATCCTTTTCAATTCCTACAGAGGTATTGAAAAGTATTGAATGGAATTGAAATTTGGATCATTTGAATACTTTATAATTCTTAAAATGGAATTCAAAAGTATTGAAAAGAATTCAATCTTTTATCATTTCAATACCTTCCAATATGGAATTATTTAGGTATTGAGAAGGATTGAAAAAGATTAAAAAATTTCAATTCATTTGAATTCTTTTCAATCCTACACTCGATCCGAAATATCGGACTATTTAGGTATTGAGAAGGATTGGAAAAGATTCAAAAATTTCAATTCATTTGAATTCCTTTCAATCCCACACATGACCCGAAATGTGATATTATTTTGGTATTGAAAAGTATTCAGAAAGATTAAAAATATCAATTCTTTTGAATCTTTTTCAATTCCTCGGAAGTTTAGAAATTCTCATATTATTTTGGGATTGAAAAGTATTAATTTTATGTCCAGATGAAAATGTTGGGGTATAGAAAGTATTCAAAAGTATTCAATTCTCATCTTTTTCAATCCCTCCCAATGAGTATTTTTAATCAGGGATATCTTAATGAGTACAATACGGAATTTTAAGAAATTTTATTTTTCCAAAATCTCAATGTTTTAGGTCAAAAATCGATTATAAGTAAAACTTATAAGTCCATCAATAATATTAAAGAAAAATAAAAATTGTAGAACCAAGCGGAGACCTATGACTTACCCCGATTCCTTAAGGTTTTTGCTAAGAAAACAGCCAGTAGTCTTAAGCTTGTAAAAAATGTAGGATGCAACTTTTTCAACCCTTTTTTTTATTTGCATGTCAAGGTATTTAGAACTCAGAGTTCTAAGTATTTGTATATAAAAAATTCAGTAAAAATATTAATTTTTGCTGTTCGTTTATAGGTTCGCTAGAAGTTAGCCTGACCTAGCACCGAAACAGTCTGCCATATTTATTTTCTTAACTGACACATGCAGTTTATTTGGTTAAAGTGTATGGTCTAAAGTGTAGTGCAATCAAAAATTAATTGAGCTAATTATTAATACAATAAGTATGTTTGTTATAACAATTTCATTAAATAAATATACACTTTAATTTTAAGAATAAACCTAAATTTTTATACTCAATGTTTTTTTCTAAGACTAATTTATATAGTTTAACCTCAAAATCTTTTATTTATTTTAATTACCAAGTATAAAAAAATATTCGTCATTAAATTTATATATTAATCATAAATTTTTTAGAGACTACTAGGATGCCAAAAGTGAAAAATAATAAAAACTTTTATACCACCTCCGATCTTGGTGCTGCATTACAAGATGCTCAACGGGGAATATTGTTTTCAATATAAAAATTATAACTTTCATAATTAAAATTATATCTTTTATAATGAAAATGTATTAGTACTTAGTCTTACTTCCCAACTATTCATTTACATAGTTATTATTTAGATAAAGTATAGTTTTTGCATTTGGAAACTTTCATATCATTCACTGTTCCGGTATTGGGCCAACCATATTCCGGTATTGGGGCTAGGCATTTTTAGCGTTCCGGTACTGCGTCTTTTGGAACCTTTTCGAAAAATATTTTTTTTATTTATTAAACTTTACTTAAACTGATATTTAAATTTTTTTTTGCAACTCATGGTAAGAAAGCACGTCTCTGATTGGTTAAAAATGACACTACAAAGAATAAATATCGCGAAGAATGTCCACATTGTTCGTGAAAAATATGACAAACGTACACTTTTTACATATATATAGATATACTATTTATTAGTCATTAAACGATCCACCAGAAAACCCAATCGACAGCCGACTCGAGTTAGGACAACGGAAAGTCCCAGACTATAGAAAATCATCTTACTGTATTTAATTATAATGTACAATTCACTATATCAACTTTGACGTGAAACTCTAGTTATTTTTTGCTGAATATCAATATTTTGAAAACAATAAAAATAATCTTAAATTATTATAAAAGTTAATTAAATCGTGTTTAATTGTTACTATTATTATTTAACAATCTTTTGCATCAGAAATTAGACAGGAATTAATTTTATATTAATAAAATTGAACATTATTTTAGGTTAATTAAAAGATTAAATTTAATGTAGTGTCCTTTTTTACCAATCAGAGACATTCTTTCTTACCATTCGATGCAAAAACTATTGTAACGGATTGAGTGAGAAGGGCTTTCGACACTCGTGTGTTGGCAACACTCGCCTAACGGCTCGTGAACCAATCACACTCGTTGTCGAAAGCACCTTCCACTCAATGCGTTAATATACTATTTTCACGTAGTTTAATGTTTGTTCCGAACGATCTATTAAATTATTTCTTCTCATGAGTTGCATCAATAATTTTAAAATAATTAATATTGACACACGGCCTTCGTCGTTCCGCTATTGGGTCTTTTACCTTACTTTTTTATTTAACGCTAGGGAGCTCTACTTTCAACAAAAATGCTGCCCTTAACCCTAGACTGGTCAACAAACGCGACCTAACGACTTTGGTCAAGTGATGAGGGAATCGCCGCAATGCTTTTGAGAGTGCGACGTTGCCTGATCGCTCTGGCTGTTAACTATTGGTGTATTATTTCCGGCGGGAATATTGTAAAAAATTCGAACATGAAAAAAAATTTTCAACTTTATTTTTATTAATTTTAAACTCTGTTTAAAACAATTAGTTATTTAAACAAAGTTAACAAGCTTATTTTTAAATTAAATTTAGCTAGTATTTAATTTTATTTAACTTAAAAAAACTCAACTACTTTTTTTATAAATAACAATATCACGTAAACATAGGTTAATGTCTTCGGCAGTAAATATAAATATTTTAATAGTGGACAGAAAAGAATGATTTAATAAATTTATTATAAATTAAATCAAGAAACCAATTAAAAAATTATTTTCTTAGTCACTGAGTCTTTCAAAATGTTTATTAATAAAAGTAAATATTTGCCTCCACATAACCTTTCAAACACAATAACAGCCGGTAACAGTCTGCGCATGAACATGAGAAGTAGGAAAGAGGGGACATACACCAAAGACGGCAACGCCGCAAGTGAAAATCTACTGACGACTCTGGTCAAGTGATGAAAACCGTCCCGCAAATCCGTCACTTTTTTTTTTAGAATTTTTTTTACAGCAACTTTATGTTTTTAAACATGCTCAAAAAAATTGTTAAAATATTCTAAAATGTTTGAAGAACAAAGTCAAATTTTTTTAAACCTTTTTAGTGGAAAATGTAATTGTAATAAAAATAATAGAATCAAGTGCGGCGTCACGCTCATACGTTGACCAGTCTGGGGTTAAGGTAGTTCACTCGCAAAACGACTTTTCTTAGGAATGCAATGAAATTAAAACATGAGATTAACAAAAATGTTTAATATTTAATGAAAAAAAAAAAACGAAATTTATTCATCGATTGTAAGACGAGATATTAACAATCAAAAAGTGCATTGATTAACATGCTGGAGATTTATCAAGTATAAGAAAAACATGTAGTTTCCTGAATATCTTGGAAACGGTTCTTACTATTTTTTTTAAAAACTTATCCACTGTTAAATGAAAAAATTAGAAATTTTTTGAAAAAAACTCTGAATTTCTTGACCGAGTTGTTTAAAAAATATTGATTTTTAAAATATAAATAATTTTTAAATACTTGACGTGTGGTGGGGTACAGTAATCACAACTCGGCAACGTTGCAATCGTCATATATAACCCACGGAAATTCAAATGTCACTTAGTTAGGTTAATTTTTGAGCATGAAAGTATTGGAGGTCAAAAAATTTTTGGAAAATTTTCCGAATTATTTTTTATGAATGTTAAACATTTATTCAATGATTTTAGAGAAACAAAAAAATTAATTTTTGATATTAACTCATATTAATGATAGCTCGGCTGCCCAATTCCAAAACACAGTAACTGAAAAATTTTTCAAAATCGATTTTTTAGTATTTTTAGTTCCAATGGAGTTTTGTGAACATGATTCGGTATTTATACACAATCAGGGCTCCTAACCTTTTTGATCACCAAAAATCCAATTTTAGACCAATCGCTTCAACTGAGGTGTCATTTTGCAGCGTTTGTCGGCGGATTTAAGATACAATTGGTTCATTTGTTGTTATATAAGACTTACAGGTCAAAAGTTCGTACCAAAGATACGAATTTTGCCTATTTATCCAGGTTAACATTAACATTTTCAAGTTCCGTGCTACACTGCACTATTTGACATATTTTTCTTTTCATTCTATGTATTGACTCTTAAGTCGACCACCAAAACTCAAGGTATATGTCTGTTTGCCATAATTTGTGTAGTTTCGTCCTAAGTGCGTTAACGGACTCATCAGTAAGGCTATGTTAACGCATTTTTGCCTTAGACTACATCTCCTACTAGTACGGGCCGGCGTAAAACAGTGTTGCAGGCTTCAACCAGACACTATACTAGCAAAGGGAGGCGGATACCGTCCAAACTGCCTGTAACAAAATGTTAGGTGAGCTGTTGTACACCTTAAAAGTATTGAAATAACCCAAATATGTTGATTTTCACTATTACAAGAGTTCAAAAATTATTTGTAACTCTTAGGTAGACCTTTCTATCACCACCGTCCATCTTACGGCTTTAAATAAAATTAATTATTATTATTAGAAAAAATTTATTTTTGAAAATCTACATGATTTTGTGTTATTTTTACCAATTTTGTGCACATTAGTTACAAGGTTCAGATAGATATCGAATGTTAGAGACATAAACTCATACAGAAAATTTAATCCGCCGTGTAGTTAAACACGTGGAAAAAATTTAATTATGGATCTTTAAGGTGTAAGCACTCAGAACATTGAAAAATGTGTGCAGCCCCACTTCTATACAAATACCCATGATTCTATACATATTTCAAAAATTTTATTTTTGTCAGTTACTGTGTTTTGAAATTGGTCAGCCGAGCTTGTCTAATAGTTTTAGAATTTTTAAAAGTTATGATATTGAAAGTAGCATACATCGAACAATTTTTTTTCTTTTTAATTGCGATTTTCTGGTGAGTTTAAAAAAAATTATGAAAATATACACAAAAATTAATTCTGTCCAAAATTTGTGATTGTCAACAATAACAAACTACATGTATATTAAACTCACACTATATAAAGATTGCTACCTATACATTTAATTTATAGACTATTCAATATAAATGTTTGCAGCGTTGCTACATTTATTATACTCATCAGTGTGATTGTTTAGTGTGTATCTGTATATTTAAAACTAAAATGTATTGGATACAGTCTCTCACAAAAATAAAATATTCTCGCATTGAGTATCTCTAACTTTTGGTAGTTACGATTACGCTATACTTTTGGCCACGAATGTCGCGAGTGAACTACCTTAAAGTTCGGGCATGATCCCTATGAAGTATAAAGCGAATAGCCGTGTAAAGAAAGAATATACTACTACAAAAATTGACAACTAAAAAAAAATGAAAGTTACCAATTATAAAGACAAATTTGAATTATATCAACTCTCAGTTTATGAATTTCAGTAAATATTACAATTTCAAAAATTCATATTTTTTATTTAAAGAAAAAAAAACTTTTACAACTATTTTTCAAGCAAACTTCTATTATAACTGTAAAATTTTCCGTAATGAAAATATATTTTTATAAAAGTAGTTGACATTAACTAATTGCAACAACATCATATGCACGAAATTCAGAAATTTTAACCCTTTTATAAAGTTTATCAACCCTTCGGGCTACTTCATTATTGTATATACGAAACTTTTGTTAACTATTATAGCGTCATGTTGAATTTAATTACTATGCATGAGGAAATAGGATTATTCAATTTATGCCTCACTAGTTGGTAACACGATGTTAAAAGATAACAGATTGAAAACTCGGAAATGTGAGACTATATTGATTATAAACAGCTTTTAGCTGCAGATTAAATCTTAAATATTTTTATAGATAAAAAATAGTGTCGATTAATGATAACTCACACTAATAATAATTTTAAAAAAAATCGGTCTGTCGGTTGACCCTGTGGGCCAGCCCCAAAACTTCCCGCCCATTTCGGGCTCCTTGAGCTTGAAAAATCGTTATGGATACATCTTCGAGCTCGAAAATACTTTTGTATGCTTTTATTTTCAAAGAATAACGTTTTGTACCATTTTTTCTACAACGATATCTCTCGAACGAATAAACCGATTGAGACGTTTAAGGTGGCAATCGACGCGTTTTATTGAGTTCTACAACTGATGAAATTTTAAAATTGATTTATCCAGTCGTTTTTGAGAAATTTTCAAAATACTAAAAAAAAAATTTTTTTTTAATTCTTTCGTTAACGGTTTCTCTCGAACAAATAAACCGATTTTGATTTTTGAGGCGGCATTCGACGCGGCTTACAAAGTTTAAGAGCTGATTAGATTTTGGGATCAATCCATTCAGCGAATTAAGAGTTATTAAAAAAAAACATTTTTGAAAAAATTTTATTTTTGAAATATCTCCAAACGTACGCGACCGATTAAGCTCAAATTTTCAGTGTTTATAGTAAATAAAAAGCCGCGTCGAATGACACCTTAAAGGTCAAAATCGGTTCATCCGTTCAAAAGTTACAGAATATTTACATACGTACGTACGTACACTCGGACATCATCGTGAAATTAGTCAGAATAGCTTCCTAGCACCTCAAAACGTCGACATCTCTTGGAATTTCGATTTTCACAAATCGGACTGAAACCAATAACTTCCCGAATTTTTGAAAATTTGCAATTTTCTTAGCGGGAAGTTAAAAATGTTGGAAAATCTAAAAGTGCACACCTCAATCGCTCATTTTATTTTTAATGATTACTTCGATTTTATTTTTGATTGATTAAAATTTTTTTTTAAATATCCCGCTTTTTTCTCTTAAATGTCGTTCTTTTTTTCAATCCAATTATTACGCTAGTGCTGCTGTCAATACTTGGTGGAGAGAACAAAGGAAAAATAATAACAATAATAAAAGTAAAAATGGCAGCTAAATTTTTCGTGAATAATCAGTTTTAAGTTTTTAATAAATTACAATTAAACTAAAAGGATTGAGATAGTGATTTTCAAAAGGATTCTTGAGATAAAAAATACAAAGACAATAAAAAGAAAGTTAGGCCGATTAGTTGTGTCTGTCGGAAGTTATCGTGTTTACTAAATTTCATACACGACAGTTGACTACTCGTATTTCTGAGATTAAAATAATTTATATCTAATTAATGGAATACTCAATCGACTTGATATTGGGTCGAAATTATTCTTTAATAAATTATCTTTTTATTACTATATAATTTAACCTATTTTAGTGTAACCAAAAAAGTGTAAAGATAATTTAATATGAGTGAATGAGTCGAAAACAATAGATCGATCATAAAGCACCCTCAGCGCTTTCGCGCTTGAGGTGTACAATTTATCTGATTTGCTTACAGCGAATTTAATTATAAATTAAATTCAAAAAAGTTAAAAATTTAAGGTATAACGGCACTGATATGGTAAAAATAAATATAAAACTGCCGTCATGTTGGATTGTATCAAGTTCAAGGACCGCGAAGCAAAGGTTCATAGCTCATACTTACGTCCTTCAATGGCATACGACCCGCGAGTCAATCAAGTATCATTAAGTCATCACACATTAAATGCAACAGCACAATTCGTTTAGAGCACGCACTCTTTAACTGACCTAGATATTTATGAGATGTAACTCACGGTCAAAGTTACTAGGGCCATTTATTCTTATAATTTTATAAATTCATTTCTTACTTATTTTTTAATTAAGGTAAGTGACCCCTCTATCGGCCAGTTAAGCATATTTTTTTTTCGAATTAAGAATTAAAATATAAAAAACCAATTCATGTATAAAACAGTGATAGAACCTTGAAGCTTATCCATTTAACTTCAAATTACAAAAAATATATGTAAAAATATTTATTAGAAATTAACTAATAAATGAAAATAACTTCAATTCCTGATGTCCCCTCTATCGGCCACTTTTTAGATAAAATTTTAGCTGATCGGATATATATAATTTATTTACATCTATTCTAAATATTTATACTTATTTTGAAATATAACTTAATCAATTTGTTTATTTATTTTGACATTAAAAAATTAAATTGACTATTTTGCATATAAATGCTAATAACTTCAAAAAAAATAAAACTAAAGTGGCCGATAATGCATACAGAGGTAATTTTCTTGTATCTATGTTCGGCTACCCTATTTTTAATATAAATTAGGTACAAATCAATAATTTTTTAACTCCTAAAATTACTATGAAACGAGCTAATAAGATTACAAAAAAAATCGGACTTTTATTGTTATTTTTAATTAGTAAGCGGCTATTAAGAAGAATTCTTAACCTACCTCATAAAAAATCATTAGAAATCATATCTGACGCACTACTATTTTTTTTCTTAATTATAAAATGAATTTTTACAATAATCAAAGTATGTTTGATCTAAACTAGAGTAATTTTATTTTTTTTTTAAAAAACTATTTAAGCATTAATACGTTATTATTGTGGAAATATATCGTTTTTTCGACTAAGTGGCCGATAAAGGGGGTCTGGCCGATAGAGGGGTCATTCAACTTATATTCTTTGTAAAAATAAATATGTAAAAATAAAAGAAAAACTCTTGTGGAAAAAAAATGTTTCCAAAAATATTTATCATACAGAATTTCAAAATTTGTGTTGTTCCTTTCAAAAATCCAAAAACAAAAATAATTTTTGATTTAATTTATTAATATTCTAATATCCATGAGCTCTGAATAAAATAAGATCATAGTAAAAACATTTGCAATTTGATATTGTTATTTTTATTATACACAAAAAAATAATTTTGATAAAATTAAAAAATTAATGATTGATTTATTTTTAAATATTTATTTTCACTAGTCTTAAATTGTCTAAAATTTATAACTTCATTTTAATTATAACGAATTCTTTTTCATAGGATCAGAAAAAACAAAATCAAGAAAATTTCTGATTGAAAAAATTAATTGTCTTAAATATTTATAGAAATTCTAGAAATAAATTCACTAAAGAGGAAAAAAATTATAAGGATTTTGGAATTTTATTTTCGATTACCGTAAAAGCCACTATCAAATTTATCTTTGTAAAGCATAATTAACTTTAGGTAATTCTATAGTAGCTTGAGACGTTGCAATGCAATATCGTTATAAACAACCGTCTATATTTATGTTATCGAGGGATCGGGTTTAATGACAAGGTATTACCGGTGAATTGTTTGGTTCATGCTTGGGAAATTACAGCGAAGACATTTTGTCGTTTATGTGACACGCTCTTCTATCCCAAGAAAATCTAAGTAGTAAATTAAAAGCCAGAAAAAAAATAAATAAGAGATTTTGTAGGCTTAGTCCTTTTAAAATAATTGAACAAAATAAATAAACTTTTTTTTTCTTATTATGCAACTGTCAAAGTCAGTATATAAAATTTTACAATTTTAAAAATTTTAACAATTCACAGTAACTACATTGTAAAAAAAGAGCCATCCGGCCTTACCCGGAATGAAAAGGTAGATTTCTTATGTATGTAAATACAATAAAGCTACAATAGTGTAATTAATACTTATTTTGTAAGCTTAAACATGAACTTTAAGGAAATGGGTTATATGCCTTATTATTTAGAAGTTATTAAAAGACTAATCTGCAAAAATAAGCTTTTTTTATTTTTTGTGAAATTTTCGATATCATCCAATTATTAGCAAAGATGCTTCAAAAAATTAAGTATTACAGTGAAAACTAAAGCCAATCGTTCAAATTTTGAGTAACTTTTTACAGAATTGAGTTATCATTTTCGGTTCAAAAGTTATTTTAGGATAAAGCCAGAAAATTTATTTTTATGAAAGTCAGAAAAAATTTCAAACACCCACAACTTCCAAACTAATCGACCAATTGGGCTCATCTTTGAACTTGATCAAGGTAATCGTCCAATAAATAAGTGTATAAGATTTCATCAAGATCCGTTAAAAATTGCGGGCGCAAACTTTTGAGTGGATGGATTTTTTGACTCTACTAGATAAAATAAGATATATATGGTGGCAAAGTTCTTTGATAATTCGATCATCAGACCCATTCCAATAGGCCGATTTCTAAAGAAATCTAACTAAAAATTGGGTGTGAATTCAATCCGAATTCAGTCCCTCACTCGTAATTTCAGAGTTTTTACAAAAAATTAATCTGCATACACGAAAAGAAAATTCCACTCAAAATTACGATATTAAGTAAAGAATATAACCTACAGGTAATGTGTACATCGTAATTTTAACAAAGACTATAGTAAATAAATATTAATATTAACGGGAAATTGGACAGGATTGATAAAACGCAGATTATTGATTCCACGACTTAGAGATTATTGAAACATCGCGGAATCAATAATCTGCGTTTTATCAATCCTGTCTAATTTCCCGTTAATATTAATATTTATTACATATACCATGGACGTTAATTTAAATGACTATAGTAAATTTTGAAATAGGACATTTGAAAATTGACGCTAATGAAAGTCTAGTCTATGATTACGATGTTAACATCATAAATTTTAGTATACGGAGTGAATAGGAAGTTTGTTTTTTCATCGGAGTGATATCGATTTCTTTTAAATCCGCATTCTCTCTGATTCGGAGTATTATTATTAAAATGTATTCTTTTTTGGAGTAAATTTCACTATGAGAAGATTAAATAAATAAACAGTCATCCGCTCCGGATTTACTCCGCTATTTTTTTACAGTGTAGCACTTGCACTGTAAAAAATCGGGAGTGAATCTGGAGTGAATTCGGAGTGAAATTAAATCCGAATTCACTCCGCATTCACTCTGCCACTCGGAGTTTCGGAGTTTTAAGAAAAATCACTCCGCATGCGGAGTGAATTTCACTCCGGAGGAGTTAAATTAATAAAAAATTATGTACTCCGCGAAAACTCCCCTGTGGAGTGAATTTCACTTCGAGCGGAGTGAATAATTAAAAATTCATTCACTGCGGATTTAATCCGCATTCACTCTGCGAATTTTTTACAGTGTGCAATTGATAAAACTCAACAGTTATTTTATCTCAAGGTCGACATCTGGTGTCCTTACAAATGACAAATGTCATCGTTGTCGATTTTTTACGATATAATCAATCGATCGTGTAGAGTTTGATAGTATGAATATGCCTAAACAAAATTTTTTTTAATTTTATTTATGTCAAACTTTGATAAATATTTAAATAATCAACCCTCTTTTTTATCATGACAAAAAAAATTTATTGATGCGTATGATCAATTTTATTAAATCTAATTAATTTATGCTGAATTGACATTACCAATACTTCAATCCGTCAAAGTATCGTCTCTGCTATCATTCAAAAAAAAAGTTACCATTCATACTGTTAAAAAATTAAATTGACATATATTCAATGTTGTTGAGATAATTTTATTTGTCAATTTTCATTTCAGTCACTTGCTTTCATAAATTTCTTATGGCAAGTTATTGTTGAAAATGAATTCACAAAAATATTAAGAACCACCAAAATCATATGCAATGGGTTTTTTTTTTTTTTTTTTTACAATTAATGCCAAAATTATCTTAATTACCGGATTATTTTAGAATTTAATTATGACAAAAAAAAAAATAAATTACAAATAATTACTTTTTTTTTCTTTTGTTCTTCAAAATCCTATTAAGCATGGGATTATTAAAAATGTTTTACGTCATGAAATCAATATTCATTTCATAAAGCCGCATTTAAAAATAATTAAACTTTCGTTAATTAAAAAAAAATTTCCTGACATTAATAATTGATTTTTTTTTTTTAATTTTAATATTCCGGACATATAGTTTATATTAAAATTTATAATAAAAGTGAAAAAATATTTTAAAACCAGATGCGTTAGTATATGATAGAGGAAGAAAAAATTTTATTTCGCCAGTTCTCCTTTAATACAAAGTCCTCCTTGAATTTATTCAATTTTTATTAAACTAACAAGTTCATACTTAAACTACTTATGCAACGGAAGGTTATTTTAAATGAAAAATAAATAAATTTTTTAGAGAATACAATTTAGAAAAGAAAAACAAACGATGAAGTTAAAAATGATAAAATGATAATACAATTGTTTTTCAGCATCAATTCATAGTCTAGCAAGTCCATTCGGTTCTCTGATATCCGGCCCACTTTTAGACGCAATAGGTAGACGTAGCTGTCTACAATTGTCAGCTATCCCTTTGTGTATTGGCTGGCTGCTTATAGGATTTGCAACAAATTTATGGCTGATGTTCTTGGGTAGATTTTTCGCTGGTTTTGGAGTTGGAATATGTGGAGTTGCAGCTCAGGTAAAAAAATGTTTTTATTTATATTATTACTATTATCATTATATTAATTAGTACTACACTGTAAGAAATTGGGAGTGAATTCGGACTGATTACGGATTTTATTTTAATCCAAATTCACTCCATCACTCGGAGTTCCGGAGTTTAAAAAAAAAATCGGTCTGTCGGTTGACCCTGTGGGCCAGCCCCAAAACTTCCCGCCCATTTCGAGCTCCTTGAGCTCGAAAAATTGTTATGGATACATCTTCGAGCTCGAAAATACTTTTGTATGCGTTTATTTTCGAAAAATAACGTTTTCTACCATTTTTTCTACAACGATATCTCTCGAACGAATAAACCGATTGAGACGTTTAAGGTGGCAATCGACGCGTTTCATTGAGTTCTATAACTGATCAAATTTTTAAATTGATTTATCGAGTCATTTTTGAGAAATTTTCAAAAAACTGAAAAATTTTTTTTTTTTTAATTCTTTCGACAACGGTTTCTCTTGAAAGAATTAACCGATTTCGATGTTTGAGGCGGCATTCGACGCGGCTTATGAATCTCCAGAGCCCAGTCCATTTTGGAATTAATCCATCGAGCCCGTAAAAAGTTATCCAAAAAAAACATTTTTGAAAAAAGTTTATTTTTGGAATATCTCCGAACGAACCTTACCGATTGAGCTCAATTTTTTTTCAGCTTAAAGATATTAAAAAACTGCGTCGAATGACACCTTGACGATCAAAATCGGTTGATCCGTTCAAAAGTTATAGATATTTACATATGTACGTACATACATACATACATACACTCGGACATCATCGTGAAATTAGTCAGAATAGCTTCCTAGGACCTCAAAACGTCGACATCTGTTGGAATTTCGATTTTCACAAATCGGACTGAAACCAATAACTTCCCGAATTTTTGAAAATTTGCAATTTTCTTAGCGGGAAGTTAAAAAAACTACTCTGCATACGGAGTAAATGGGGAGTTCGTTTTTCCAACAGAGTGATTTCAGAGTGATCTGAATTTTATTAGAATCTGCATTCACTTCGATTCGGAGTTTTAATATTAAAATAAACACCTGTTAGGAGTGAATTTCACTCCGAACCAGATTTTCAATATTAAATTAAATCCCTCTTAGTGAATCTCACTTCGAAGGGATTAAATAAATGAACAGTCATCCACTCCGCATTCACTCCACTAATTTTTTACAGTGTCCTCGCCCGCTTCAATTTAATTTTATTAAAAACTTTTTGTTTATTATAGACTTTCAAATTTTTTCTAAAAAGCAATTTAAAAGCCAATAAATTTTCCTCTGAAAAATATTACGACATTTTTCTTACATCTAGTTATTTCAACGTCATTAGAATTTAAAGAAAGAAAATTGGTTTTAACATTTTTTATCCTTAAATTAATTGATCCCTTATTTATAACTTTAAAACTATCAAAGATACGTTAATAACTTATATAATCTTTTTTGTAGCAAATTAAATTTCTTACAAATTTTGTTTAAAACATTTTTTTCTAATATCTATATTTTTGTTATAAATTTAATTCGAATGTAAACTCACTTTTTCTTGTTTTTTGTAATGTTGACGTTTAGTTAATTAAATATTTTGATTTAAAGAAAATAAAAGTCAAAAAAACACATATATGAATTTACTACAAGCACAGCCTAAAAAATTTTCCGAGCAATACTGCGTCAAATAGTTGATATTATTCTAATTAAATATTTGAATTGTTTATTAGGTATTAGTAGGAGAAACAGCAGACCCAGGAATACGTGGATTTCTCGTTTCAATTTCCATAGCTGCTTATTGTGCCGGTATTTTATTGGTTTACATATTGGGATCAGCATTTACCTGGGAAATAGTTGCATTCAGTTGTATAATTTTACCTGCTATAAGTTTAGTAACATTAAGTTTAATCTCAGAGAGTCCAGTTTGGTTGATTCGGCGCGGTAAAATAAATGCGGCTAAAAAAGCTCTTACGTGGTTGCGTGGTGGTGATATGAAACAAGTAATAACTATTATTATTTCATATCTATATCTATATCTATATCTTTTATATACATAACTTGATCATTGTTTATCATCTATTCGTGTTTGGTTCCTAAAAAAAAAAATCTGTAAACCTCCTAACTCTGCGGGCCAGTTCTGAAACTTCCCGCTGTTTTCGAGCTCCTTGAAATTAAAAAAAATTTTAATGTCAAGTTTACTGTTGAAAGAAAAATATTTAAAGATATTGAATGTATTCAGTAAAAGCCAATAGCAATAGATCGATGATAAATTTATTCTTGATAGACAGATTATATTTTTTGCTTAGCATAAAAAAAAAAAAAAGGTAGACGATGACTAATGATATGGTTAGAAAATATATGACGAGATAATGTATTTCAAAGTATATACAGTTTGTTTATTTTTTTTTTGTTGTTATATTATTATTATTATTATTATTATTATTATTGTTTTTGTTGATTCAAAGATCACGGCAGAAATGTCTGTTCTGATAACACGAACAAAGCAAGAAGACATGCATACATTACCGTCGTCAATGTCTTTTTGGGAACGATTATCAGAAATAAAATCTAAAATAATTCATCCAGGTGTTATTAAACCGCTGATCATTATAAATGTATTTCTATTCTTACAAGCGTTCTCTGGCACGTATATTATTGTTTACTATGGAGTTGACCTTATTCAAGACATTGGTAAGTCACGATTGTAATTGATAAACGTGATCTGAAACTTAAATTTATAATTTATTATTTGTTTGTGTTTTATAGGGAAAGGAAGTGTTGATAAATATATGGCTGCTGTTGTAACAGCAACAATAAGATTTATCTTTTGTCTGCTGTCTTGTGTCTTATTGTTAAAAATAGGCAGTAGAACAATTGCCATCGTATCAGGAACAGGAACTGCATTATCATCATTAGTCCTTGCTGCATTCGTTTTGACGAGAATAGAGGATTCTTATTTTGACGTGAGATGATTATTTTATTTTATTCTAATATATTATTATTTATTACAATTACTCTTCTATCAATAGACTTAATGATGAAAAGTAAATAAGCAATGTGGTTAATAAAAATATTTTTTAATCTAAGTTACAAATATATAATGCGAAAAAAGATCAATACGATAATATTTATGCTCTATTATTTATGATATTCTTTGAAATACAATTTTAAAAATTTACTTTAATCTATAATAATAATTCTGAATTTATCTGCGAGGTAAATAAAAAAAAAAAATGTTTATTTTCAATTACGATATGAATTTGAATATTGAGTTAAACTGTGAATAAAAAAAAAAAACAGTGAAAGAAAAAAAACCAAATTTTTAGTTTTATTTGCTTGTAAACAAAAAAAAAAGTCAACAATCAATCAACCCCATGGGCCAATCCGACTTGTTTTTTGCCAACGAGTTTACTGAACTGAAAAGTCTATTTTTAAATTTTCCAATTCAATAAACTTTTTTTTTTCTGTCTGACAGGCAAATACAAAAAATTAGAATTTGATAAAAAAAAAATTTTTTTTTTAAAGTTTATTTACAATAAAAAATTATTTTTTAAAATTAATCTATTGTATCTTCCGGTTAAATTTATGAATATTATAATAATTATAATATATTAATAATTATCTAGATTATTATGGTAATCGCGGGAAATTATTGAGATTTAAAATTAATAAATTTAACGCGGAAAAAAATAATTGAGATCTAGAATCTTAAATCTTGAATCCTAGTTAGACCGACTTGAGAATCTAATTTTGAATTATTTAGATCGATGAACACTGAAATTAAAATAAACGAACTTTAAACTTTAAACAAGACTTAAATAGACCTATTAATATCAATATGATTTTCAAATTTATTTTTTTCCCGGTATTATTCAATTCAAATCATTTTAAATTGTCTTTAATAAATTTATTAAAGACAATTTTAAATAAGAAAAAAAATTGTACCTAGGACTTTAATAAGCAAATTTTAAGAATATAAAAAGATCATTTTTAAAACATATTCCTCAAAATGTATTTTGACTACGATTTATCTTCGGTCCGAAAAAGTTCCTATTAGAAATCAATAGCCTCATAAGAATCAAAAGAACGTTCATAAAAAGTTCCAAATTAAAAGTTTTTGAACTTTTTCGAAGTGAGGAGAAAATTTAGTAAAAATACGTTTCGAAAAATATTTTTTTATTCAAAATTTGCTCATATAAAGTCTTAGATGAACTTACTATTTTATTATCAAAATTACAACAGTTCAAAAAAAATCCACTCGAAATTCTAATTTGTCTCAAGTTCAGAATTTCCACAGGTCGAACTTCCTTAAAATCTTTTTGAAACAAATTTTTTTTACACGGGAATTTCAATCCAGATTTTCTAATTAAGAATCTATGATTTTTAAGCCTGTTGTATAAATAACTTTATAAAAATTCGTAAAATATCCAAACCAAGCACTCAGTTAACTCTAGTTTTCTATTTTAAAACAAATTTTAAATTATCCAAGCGATAAGTTAAAAACAGATTATCCTAAATTAATAATTATCACCTTGTCAACAATAAGCTCAATTGAAAAAAAAAAAGTGCCAAAACCATTTTTAAATTGTTTAATAATTACATACCCATAAAAAATTCCAATCAGATTTATTATTCTGACTTTTACCCACGCTTGAGTCACTTACATACCTATAAAATCTATATTATCATTATATATAGCCAACGACTCTACATATCCTTTTTTAAAATGTACGAAATAAAAGTATGAAAGAGAATAAAAAGATTTATTTTTAAGTTTAATATACTGTGAAAAAAAAAACGCGGTATGTCCAGGCGGTGTAGGTGTTAAAATTTTCGGTATTAAATTTCAAAATGGAAAGCGGTGTTAAAATAACACCGTTGCCAGTGTAAATACTCTTTATCGGTGTTAAAATATTTTACTTTATGAATATTTTTACTTACTCGATCACTGCAATTAGTGTTTTTATTACCTAATTAAATGGTGATTGACATGGTGGGCGTAAAATTATGTAATTTTTAATTAAATTACGTATAACATGAATAATTATTTAAATAAGTACATAGCAACATTGAAATTTTCCCCAGATAATATTCATTAAAATTTTATATTTTTTATACGTAATAACATTTTTTTTCCGATTTCCACACTAAAAAAAAAAATTTATTATCTTAACAAAAATTAAGATTACGCAGTTATTTATTAAGATAACAAATCCTTCTTGGTCAACACAACGAAGTAACATTTGCTATGGTAATTAAAGTGAAGTTGCCGTTATAACAAACGGCATGTGTTGAGCTAAATATTAAATTAGATTTTAGAAAAATTTCTTGACTCGAGAAAATTTTACTTCACCAAGAGATTATCGTATCGCAATATATTCTCTTGAGTCAAGAAAATCACTTCCTCAAGCCGCTTTTAACTATACCTAAACATATTGGTATGCTTTTTAAAATAAATAGCGTTTAATATTTTAGCCATAATTCACAAACAGAATTTATGTCCAAAATCCAAAACTCGTGATTAATTCTTAATGATATTGTTCACCTAATTAAAGCACAAAATTATATGCGTATTCAAAAAATTTTTCCTTAACACATATCATTTGTTACAACAGCAACTTCACTTTACTTACGACAACAAATGTCACTTCGTTGCGTTAACCAAGATAGTTTTGCTATCATAACAAATAACTGCGTAATCTTGGTTTTTGTTATTGTAGCAAATTTTTTTTTTCAGTGCATACGTGGAATTTTTTTTTGCATCGATTTAACACCGCCTACACCGGAGTTATTTCAATTCAACACCACTTTTTTAACAGTATAAAAAACTACTCTAAACAAAAATCATTTATTTTAAATTAATAAATTTTATTTGCAGAAATATATAATAGGAGTTTGTCTCTTTATGTACGTCAGTTTGAATACAATTGGATTGTTTACTCTGATTGGAACAATAATTAGTGAATTGCTGCCTCATCGAGCTCGTGGAATTGGTGGTGGCTTTTCGATGTTTATCTTCAATTTTTCACTCTTCATTACAGCTAAAATTTTTCCATTGGTATGACATTTATTTATATATATATATCGCGTCCCTAATACCAAAAAGGCATATAAATATTATATGCCTTTTTGGCATTCAAATGCCAAAAAGGCATATCATTTTTTTTTAATTCACCTATCGCTTCAGAGTGAAGAAATTGATCAAAGAACTGAATTTTAAATATTAATGCCAAAATGGCCTATAAAAGCAAGCATATGCCTTTTTGGCTTTAATTTTATTTTTAATTTTTTAGCTAATGCCAAAAAGGCGTATAAATAAAAAATCAATAGAATCAATGAATTGGTTTAATTAAATATTTATTAACAAAAAATGAATGAATTTAATATTTTAATCATTTTTTATTTATGCGCCTTTTTAGCATTAACTAAAAAATGAAAAAAAAAAATTAATGCCAAAAAGGCATATACTTGCTGTTATAGGCCATTTTGGCATTAATATTTAAAATTTTGTTTTTTGATCAATTTCGTGATTCTATAGCGATAAGTGGCTCCTAAAAAGTTTTCACCGCAAAATCTGAAAATTAGAATTGTCGAGTTTCAAAATGTTTTTTTTTTTTTTTTTTTTTTAAATTCACGATACAACCATTATCCACATAAATAAAGCTACTCAAAACTCACTGAAAAATTTCGAAATTTTTTTTTACTTTAATTTTTTCCCTTAGTATATTTAAATTTGAATTCACGGGTTTAACTTCATGGTAATATACTTTTTTTGTTTGTATGCCTTTTGGGCACTAATGATCATTGTGTCTAAAAGCAAAAAGGCTTATGTATATTTATAGGCCTTTTTGGTTTTAATTTTTTTTATTATCAAAATATTCATTTCAAATCATTTTTAAGCGATTGAGCGAAAAAAAAAATTTATATGCCTTTTTGGCTTTATGGTAGATCTATATACAGCATATGCCTTTTTGGTATTAGAGACGCGATATATGCACGTAAATATATAAATTAATAAAATGAAACACTCGACTCATGTTTGCTTTTTTATATTTTTACGAATTCAATAAAAAATCATGATACGATTTTTCGACACAAAAATATTTAATATAAAATATTATTTATTTATTTTCTTTATGTTAAATAGCTCAAAAATTTAGTGGGTATAGGAGGTGTTTTTATAATATTTGGAATATCAGCTTCTGTACTCTCAATATTTATGTGGCTCACATTTCCCGATACAAGAAATCGTTCATTACAAGAAATAGAAGATTACTTTAATGTATGTAAATACAATATAAATTTTAATTAAATTATTAAATTTAATGTAAAATAAAAAATAATAAATTATTTTAATGTTTTTAGGATGAAAACATTCTTTGGATAAGGAAAAAAAAATGTCAGAATGAAAGATTGAAAAATTCTGAAGCATGAAATTATTTAAAGCATCGCAAGAAAAAAATAAAAAAAAACGTGATATGCATTTTAAATTTAATTAATACTATTTAGTGTCCATTAGGTGTATATTTTTTATATCTATAGTTATAATAGTAAAAAACATTAAAAAAAATGGCATTAAATAATTTAACATATCATTAAAAATAAAGCAACGAAAGTTTTTTATTTCGTTACATTTTTACTCTTTTTATCAAAAGTAAATTTAATTAAAAATTATGCGCTTTAGTTATCATATAAAATACTAGTTTAATTTGTCTAGAAAAAATTTTCTTAAGTATATTTATATATAATTATTTTTATATACAAATTAACTGTTACCTTATATTTAAATATTTATTTATATGTATGTTAATAAATAATCAAAAAGCCAAGTATGTATTTTTATATTTTTATTTTATCAATTATTGATAACATCGAAATAAATCCCGACGAAGATTACACATCAACAGCAATACATTATTATAAACTATTTTTTTTTATTTGTCAACAGTAATTTTTATACTGATATCTTTTGTTCATTTAAATATTATTTTTATTTTATTTGTTCATTATCTTCTAAATAATTAAAACACATTTTTTTTTATCTGAGTGCCTATTAACTGATTATGTAAATGAGCAGCTGACAAATTAATTTAGTCATAGTATTTTACTAAAATAATTTTCTCGGACTGTTGAGATTTTTTTTTAAATATTTAAAAAAATCCCACAGTTTAAAATATCATTTAATAACTGTCAATGTCAGTAATAAATAATAATTATTTGAGTAAATATATAAGTTTAATGCACATTGTAACATGTGTTTAAATATATATTTAGTTATCTATTAAATGAAACTCTAGTTAACAGACTTTACAGTATTTATAAAGAAATATAAACTACCGTTAATGGCAATGGTTTTTTTTTTTTTTTATTTGAACACTATTATATTAATTTAAACTCAAAATAAAGTAGTTATTATTTAACGATGTTGATATTCGTCGTATCAGTGGGAGAAAAATATATTTAGGCTAATGGGTGACGGAATTTTTCACCGGCATACTTGGCATTGGCGCCAAGTTCTTCCTCAATACGTAAAATTTGGTTGTACTTAGCCAATCGTTCTGAACGACAAGGTGCTCCGGTTTTAATCTGTCCAGTTGATAAGCCAACAACCAAATCAGCAATAAATGTGTCTTCAGTTTCACCAGAACGATGTGATACCATCGTTCCCCATCCAGCACTTTTAGCCAAATTGTGGGCGTTGATTGATTCAGTTACGCTACCGATTTGATTGACTTTCAAGAGAAGACAGTTGCAAGCTTTCTTTTCAATGGCTGTCTTAATTCTGTAATTGTTGATTGTTAATTAATAATTAAATAATTATTAACAAATATTATAAATAATAGTAATCTAATTTAAATTACCTCTCTGGATTAGTTACTGTAAGATCATCACCGACAATTTGAATGGGAGTAGCAGCAGTCATAGCAGTCCAAGAATCCCAACCGTCTTGGTCAAACGGATCTTCAATTGATACAATTGGGAAATCTTTAACCCAATCTAGGTAAAGATTTTTCAACGCATCTGGTTCCAAGTAAGTGCTAGGATCGGATTTTTCGTTCTTGAAGTCCAAATCGTATTTTCCATTCTTGTGGAATTCAGATGCTGCTACATCCATACCTATTTTTATTTTTCCTTCATATCCCGCAGTCTAATTATCCAAAACGTAAAAAAATATAAGTATTTTTATTGATACTACCATTAAGGAATAAAAATTAGTGTATGGTGAATCCGAATTACGGTAAATTACGGGAATTTCCCGCCATGTACGGTATTTTACAGCGAATAACAGTAAAATAAGGCATTTTACCGTAAGCACCGTATGTTTTTTTTATTTTTACTGTGCAATTCTTCACTTTACGGTAAAATATTACAGACCTGCCACAATTTTACGGTAAATTACCGTCCTATTGCTGTAAATTTACGACAAAAATACCGCACTATTGCCGTGAGATACTGTATTTTACCGTGAATTACGGTATCAACGTAAAATATCGTAATTCTGCCAGGGATTACAGTACAACCTGATTATAAGTTACTGTAAGAGTTATAGGAGAAAAATTTCTTAGAACTGGCTTTCCCTTACTACTATCTTTTACTCGGTAATCGCTCAGTATTCTGCATACGTCTGCGTTGTGTTTGTGCCGGCAGTCCTTTTATAAGATAGTTTAGTTGACGTGTGATTAACTTATAAAAGGACTGCAGAAACAATCTCCTTCGCGACAACCGAAAAACTTCGTTAGTGGAACTGGAGTGGGAGTACCATTTAGAGACGAGCGAAAAGAAATCGAGGGGAAGTAACTTATAGCCAGATTATACTGTATTTGTGTATAAGTAATAAGGTTTGGTAATTCAAATTTAAAAGACATGTAAATTATACCTTGATGGCATCAATGATTAAATTAAGAGCTTCTTTGTTCTCGAGAATGTTGGGTGCAAAACCACCCTCGTCACCAACAGCAGTAGCGTCAAGACCAAACTTCTTCTTGATTCCATTTTTCAAGTGATGGTAAACTTCACTGCCCATTTTCATGGCTTCAGTGAAGTTAGCAGCACCAACTGGTAAAATCATAAACTCTTGCATGGCGAGTTTGTTACCAGCGTGAGAACCGCCGTTGATTACATTGAAAGCTGGTACTGGAAGGATAATGTCCTTGTTTCCAGCAAGCTCGGCGATGTACCTAAAATAAAATAATCAATAGATAGTCTTACGTAATCTTTTATCATAAAAGTGACGTAACATCGCTATTATTACAACAAGATTTAATAAAAATAATATCAGTTGGCGGCTTAAATTATTATTGATGGATTAGATTAGACTCAGTGCTTACTTGTAAAGTGGAATGCCTTTTTTAGCAGCTCCGGCTTTGCAGACCGCCAAGGAAACGCCCAAGATAGCGTTAGCACCCAGCTTAGATTTGTTGGGAGTTCCATCGAGTTTCAATAAGAAATTATCGATGTCAGTTTGCTGAGTGACTTCTAGCCCGGCCTAAATTTAACATTTATAAACATTTTATTATTTATTTAAATAAATATTTATATTTATAAACAAGTAAGGCTCCATTTATTTTCGATAAACTATTCAGTACTGTGCATATCGCTTTTAGATAAATTTCATCAGAAAACATGTAACGACGGGCTGATGATACTTTTTACATTATTAGGTAACAAAATGCGTCATATGAGATGTAAAAATGATTGTACGTCTGAATTTATGCGTTTATTTATATTTTTGTATAGATTTTCTTCAATTATTATTTGATTCTAAACTTGACGTCAAATTCAGGATGAATTTATTCTGTAACCAACCTTTGAGACTTGAGTCGCATGGCTAAAGTGAAATAATACGATAGTTTTGTCTCGAGTACTCCAACAGACTCATCAATCATCAGACTGCTTTGATGTACGCTGCGTTAAACTATAATCCTATTAATAGAAGCAGAGCCACCGCGATGTAGTGAACTTTGCTGCACTAAGGGCGTGTTCAGAAAAGCACTCTGGATATTGATAAATATCTAACCAGATAGTTAGTAAATGAAAAATTACGGGGTTTAATTAGAACTAAAGGAACGAAAGAATACCAGAAATTGCATTTACCTTCTTCGCAGAGTTAATGAACGCATTATGGTACTCGCATTGTTCCCCGGTTTAACCAGATAATATCTATGAACACAGAAATAGCATCTTTCTTTTCCCGAGTGAATTTCTGAACATATCCTAACTCGACTACAATCCAAGGCGGATGGTAACTTATCCCTATGTATCTAGTTACATACTTTTAAATGTAAGTAATACTCAATGAGTGATCGAATGGCTGACGAATAATCAATATCAATTAAGATATTAAAAGTTAGTACTTTAGTTAAACCTACAAGACGTCATCACCTATCTTACAGTAATAAATAAATTATATTATTTTCTTTTTAATTTTGAATATAAAATGAATAATTTACATAAATTTAGAAACACGACAAGTTATTAATATTATTTTTCAAAAAGTAGATGCAAGATTTAAGCCACTGCTGTAATTTTTATTCTATTGCTTTGATTTTCCCTCAATCCGCGGAAAAATTGAACGACTGAGAGAATTAATTTATGGATATTATAATTATTAACCCGTCAGCACTTACGGTGAGCATTTTGCTCACAGGACACTATTCAAAATATAGGATGCCGCAGTGCAAACGAAAATTTTAAAACTTTGTAATTCCGTGGAGCCCTAAAGCTTCATAATTACCAACTACATCCTCGATAGCAAAATGACATCTTTATGAGTTCTTATTTGTAATTTGGACGTCTCATTCACATCGTAAAGAAGTCTTTAAGAAGTTCTCAAGATGTCGAATGAACCACCTAGTGAACTCAATAAGACGTCTTTAAAAAGAGTTCCCAAGTTCTTTTTTCTGACTTCACAAACTTCAGTATGAATTTACCGTGACGTCTTAAGGAGCTTCTAATTTTGACTTCATAAAGAAGTTAAAAAAAGAATACATTTAAACGTCACAGAACGGACGTCTTATTTATGGGGTCTTCAAGAACTCTTAAGAACGGTTTTCAGATAATTTTGTCCCAGCTTTTCTCTGAAATAAAAGCTCTAAACGCAAAATAAAGACACAGACCCGATGCTTTACTCTATGATCTAGCGAAGTGCACTTCAATTTTTTGATAACTTCCATTTGTTTACGAGAAAAGCTTGGACAAAGTTCCCATTTAATGTACAAGTGCAACAGAGATAGTACCGTTTATCCAGATGAGTGCGAATAAAGAAACAAATGAAAACGCGTCTTAAATAAGAGTTCTTAAAAATGACACCTTTAAAAAGTCATTATAAGACTTCTTGAGGACGCCTTCAAAAAGATGTAAAGCAGTAATTCCGACTTGAATGCTGTCTGGGTATATATAGATATCAAAGAATCAATTACTTTTAATAATTCGGGAGCGATTATAGAGTTGATGTTGTCAACAGCTTTGAAGACAGATTTTCCATGATATTTGGATTTATCATTGTCACGAAGTTCAAGAGCTTCATGGACACCAGTGGAAGCACCAGAAGGTACAGCTGCTCTGAATAATCCATTCTCAGTCACCAAATCAACCTAAAATTTTAAATAAACAATTATACAAATTATACTTAATAGTAACGAAAATAAAAAAATAAAAAATATAATTAGTTTTAAAATGATTACCTCGACAGTAGGATTACCACGAGAGTCATAGATTTGACGTGCCTTAATACTTTGAATCGGCATTGTGTAGTTACTAAATTCGCAGGTAGAAATTCTGTAACGTAACAATAAACTAAATAAAACCAGCTTGAAAATTATGACACCAGTGCTGATTATTCAATTTGCTGACGTAATATCTAACTATTTTTCTACGATAAGCCCGAGATTTATTTTATTTGAATAAATATAATAATTCATTAATAATAAATTCTGCATAAAATTTAAGTATTTTTATTAGTTTATTTGATGAACTAATTTAAAAAAAATATTTATTTTTGAATCAGTAAATTATCTAATTATCAACTTTAACCTTGCCAAGGTCATTGCATCATCTAAAAATACACGTATCGATATCAATTGGTATATATTAAGTAACGTATTATAAAAATATACTTAATTTTAAGTGATAATTAATGTATTTTTATGCCAAGTTACATAATTTAAATCATAAATATCCTAACTATGAACCTTAAAGTAAAATATCTGCTCAGCAAACCACTCCCGGCACGTAATACGTACATTATAATTCGGTCTGTAAAAAATCGATTCAACTGAGTATGAAAAATTATAACTATTCAAAAAATATATATTTTAAATAATAGATATAATTATGAATAAAATAATAAATAAATAATAGCAATATTAAGATAATTATAATAATTATGAATTGATAAATAAATTTTATGTTAAAATATTGAATATTAATGTACCTTTGTGCAAACGCGTGACAATCGACACGAATGACACGACCGTTGGATGTAGACTGAAAAAAATGTCGACCTAGTTGTGACCTCTGTAAATGAAAATTTAAAAGTAATTAATTGATTATTATTTTGATTGCTAAATTGAATAGTTGGTTATTTATAATTGTTGTACTGACATTATCAGGGTTTAAATATTTAAAAAGTGTTTTTTAAATTACTTATTTTAATTGATACTTTGGTTTATGTAATTTATGATATTTTAGTGACCTTGAATATATATATATATATTTTTTAGTGGATCAATAATAAACTCTGTTGATTATATAATAATCTGATATATTTTCGGTTGATAAAAAAGCGGACTGGTAGATGCTGACATCTATAAAAGAGGTAATATTTGAATTTGAATTAATGTTGTAAGTTTATTTTTTTATATTTCTAAACAACACACGACTTTGTAACAGCTATGAGATAGAAGTTTTGAGGCTTTTTTTTGACAGATCAATGAAGCACTGATACGTTGATAAAATGGTCAGAAATTTGTCACTGAAAAAATATCTGCTGCTTAAAAGACTTGACACAAGTGACGGCAAGAAGTAAATTACAAATAATGTTCCAATAAGTTATTTAAATTATTTTTTTAATTAAAATGATTTCTTTAGGACGGAAAAGAGAAGACGAATTTCCTATGACTCCTAGGACTAATATCTATATGTCTTTTTTATAAAAAAAAAAAAATTGGCATTGAGACAAAAAAAAATTTGACTTCTTTTAAATAACATCTTTATGACATCTTAAAGTTGTGTCTGTACTACTTGGAGATTTTCAAATGGCACGCTTGGCTTTGTGACATCTGTGCGATAACAGTTTTAAGGCTGATTTGTGACCATGTTATTTTTTTAAATTTTCGGCATCGATATCTTTTGGAAGAATAAATCGATTTTGATGTTCGATACAGCTATCGACGTACTTTATCGAGTACTAGAGCTGATATGATTTGAAAATTGATTGGTTCAGTCGTCTTAAAAATCGTTGTTTAACATTTCTTTCGGCAACGATATCTCTCGAGCGAATAAACCGATTACGATGGTTCTTGCAGTATTTGACACACTTTTTTGAACTCTATAAAGTTTTATAAAGCTGATTTAATTTTGACACTAATAGATAGTCGTTTCAGAGATATTTGAAAAAAAAAACCGATTTTTAACATTTTTTTCTCCAACGATATCTCTCAAACGAATCACCCAATTAAAAACTAGAAAAAAATTTTTTTTTGTTTTTCTCATATATCTCATAGTTTATTTATAGTTTATTTTATCGATTGATATCAAATTTATAGGGAATTTGATGACTGACAAACCCTTTCGATTATCGCCAAAACATTCATTCATATTTAAAATGGTTGATAAGTTGAAAGTCATAGAGTGATAACGCTCACACACGCACACTCTCGAACATTATTTTGAAAATATAGTTAGAATAATTAACTATATAAAACCATAATAATAATAATGAGCTTAAATTAAAAATAAAAATATGATTCTAAGAATAAAACTAAAAAATAAGAATAATTTCAACCGTCAAGTACATTTCAATTCGAACTTTTTAAATCAAAAAAATAATTGTATACAGCGCTACGAAATTCCGTGAATATAGGGAGACATGCAAGGCTCGCAGGTAGTATTCCAAACACGAATTGCAGATACAATAAATGATTTATCATAAAATATAAGATGACTAGTAGGTAGACGTAAATAGTCCTACCTTAAATCTCTCCGACGCAGCATAGGCTGTAGAAAGATTAATTCATTATCGAATAATTGACCCTGATTTTTATAAATTACTTGCAATTTACATTGTTGATTTTGAGTAATATTAGTGTAGATTGCAGCACAATAGTCAAATATTGAGAAAATCAAAATTTGAACAAGTTTTTAATATCTTCGCTGAAAACTTCATTATTCATTTTCAACTGTGCTAGAGTTCTCATGCTGCGCTTACAATCATCAATCATCATTAATTTGTTTGTTCCACGATAAAGTATTTTCAAGAATTACCCCAAAATATTTAACCGAATTTAGAAATTCAATTACAGTATCATTAACAATAATATTGTTACACAGCATACACTTATTACGGTTAATATTGTATGAGCTACTAAAAATTACAGCCTTTGTTTTCGCAGCATTTAGTTTAAGATCATTTTCATCACCGTACATACAGAGGTTTTAGGGCGACTTGTCATAATGCCAATTGATTTATTAAGTAATTTTATGAATAAATAACGATAAAATTATGCTTAAAAAAAAAACTGATAAAGATAATTTATTATGACAGATATTTTTGTTTCTTATAACTTTGTAACAGACTATTGACGTGCAGTTTAAAAATGAATCACATCATTATAAGTAATAGGAAGGGCATTTGTTATCTACTTCCATTTTCAATACTCATCATATATATTCTCTACATTTCATTATCAGGAATTCTTTGAATTTATTACATATTACTAGAATACTTATAAAATAAATATTTATTTATTTAATTTGGAATAAGATCTACTTAAAACACGAAATATTTTTTTCTCACAGTAATGTAAATGGTATTTTCGTATTAAAAAAAAAATTCATCATTAAAATATTATCATTGTTAGATAAAAAATTTTTAAAATATTTTTGTTTTTTTCTGTTAATAATATCTGGAATTAATTAATTGATTTAAGCAATTTTTGCGACGTAATTTTACCAATACCGAGATAAATTTTGATGTTAACAACTAAACTATATACTTAGCTTTCTCCATTAGTTTCACCGCCTCCAAGGAAAGCCAAATTTTCTAATGAAAACAAAAAAAAAATATTAAACCTAAAACTAATACAAAATACCTATAGGACTTGATAATAAAAATTCTTATATAGTTCATATCAAATGTTTTTATTTTTGCAAATTATATATATATATAAGATAATGTATTATAATAATAATTTGTGATTGGGTTTTCCTTATTGTTAAAAATAAAATAATTATCTAATTGTTTACAAAATTTATTTACACTGATGGCTATAAGACGAAGAACAGTAATTGCATTATATTTCATTTTTCCACAATCTCCAACGAATAACAGAAAGAAAAAACAGATAGTTTATTTGTATTTGAAGCTTCTTCTTTATCTGATTCGTAGTCAAATTTAAATGTCAGAAATTCTGAAAAAAAAAAAATTAGCCCAATTTATATTTTCCAAAGATTCGTACGGGACAGCTGGCAGCACTGGTTTCTTGAATTAAAATAATTTATTTAAAATCAATATAATAATGAATCAACTTAAGGGAAACCACTAGTGTGGCCGAAAGAAAACTACTGCATGGAATGTTTTCATATTTTAAGAATATATTTGTAATCTCTCAAGGCTCCAAAAAAAAAGCCTCCCCACTGCTGCATTGATAGCGACCTTCATAGTGCACGAACTAAAAAAAAAAAAGTTTATTAAACTATGAGGTACTGCCTTACCATGACCCTCGGTCGAGAAGAAAAATAGAAATCTAACCAAATGGCGGAATTAAAAAAAAAAGTATCAAATTTCGCGCGAAAATTTGATGATTTTTAGCCTGTCAAAATTACATTTTCTATTCGATCAGAAAACTGTAGATTTATCGTATGGAGAAACACATAAAAAAAAGCTGCAAGAAGAATCAAATCGATCGAATGATTTGTTTTCGAGTTATGACTGCAGCAATTCCAAAAAATGTATTTTTGAGAACCGATGACCGTCTGCTTTTCAGGTAGCTGTATAATTAAAAAAAACTATTTGAGATATGCGCTTGAAATTTTAGTAGGGGAGGGTGAGGCAAAGTGGGCCTCTATAAAATTGTATGAAGGCCCACTTTGCCCCACTCCCCCCTATGTTATTTTTGAAAGTATAAACTATCCACCGTAAAAAGAGTGGTGTTAAAAATGGACTCATTTTAACTCCGCCTGTTGTTAAAATGAAATTACACCGGTGTAGGCGTAATGCGGCAATGTTAAAATACTGGTGTTAAACCGGTGTAAAAGCGGGGTAAACTGTGTCCGCTTGGAGTATTAACTTTGAAAAGCTTATAAAACACAAAAAATGTCAGTTCTTTATGAAAATTAATAAAAAATATCATTTATTAACAAATATAAAATAAGAAAACAAAGTATTAAATTGATTGAACTATGAGATACAGTAATATATATTATTATATTATTGTTAAATACCAATTATATATGATATTATTCGTCAATTATAGTAAATTTAGTTATTTACATTATTAAATGGTTAAGAACGATATAATAATCGTTTTCATCGTAACTCTGATGTTTTTCATAACATAAAGCATGTTTCAAATAATATATAGTCCACGTATAGATTTTAGAAAAAAAATTTTATTAAATATAAAAAAATAAAAAAATTTAATGAATATTATCAGGAGGGAATTTTAACTTCGCTATGTACTTATTTATGCTATACGTAATTTATTTAAAAATTACACAATTTTACTTCCACCATTTCAATCACCAATAATGTGATTAATTAATAAAAACACTGATTAACTGTGTGATCGAATAAGTAAAAATATTCTCAAAGTAAAATATTTTAACACCGGTACAGAATATTTACACCGGTGGCGGCGTTATTTTCTCACCGCTTTCGGGGCCTGAAATTTAACACCGCCGATTTCAACACCTAGACCACCTAGACACCCCGGTGATTTTTTACAGTGTTGAAAAATGCAAAAAAAAAATTGATTTGTTCAAAATTTCACACTAGTGGGCCCCCATAATACCGGGTCGAGATTATTCCTTAATAAATTGTCTTAGTAGTAGCTATCAAATAAGCGTATGAATTATTTAAGGTGAGTGAATTAGTTCAAATAATTTAGATCATACAAAGAATTTTTTTTTCTTTCTATGTAAGATAATAAACCTATAATAAATTCATACTTTCATTTTTATTTCGTAGAAATGGTTTATCTTTTTTCAAAATTTCAATAAATGAGTTTCTATATCAAATAAATCTACTATTATACATATTTTGAATATTTGTATACTAGAGCTATAGCTTTCATATTATTTACTTTTGTAATCAATACATTGTCATTCAAAATATTAAACACAATTCTAACATCAGCGATAAATAATATTTATTGTTTTTTGATTGATACAAATAATTTGTTGATAAATTTATGTAGTAAATGTAGAAAAAATTGAGCCAGTATTTGTATTGAAAAAAATTTTAAATTTTATGTAACAAGTATAAAAAAAAAAAAAAACATTAATGTTTAATTTAAAATTACTTAAGTTAGAACATTTATCATCTTTATTATAAGTAGTTATAAATTATATACATAGTATATAACGGATAAATAAATACATAATCCTATATAGTTGATATCAATTTATTAATTATTAGAATTACAATACTGGGCTTAAAATAAATAGCTTTAATACACAATTACTAGCGCTAAATGTAAAATAAAAGTAAATTGACCTTACAGTTATTTATTACATACAGATAATTAATATTATTATATAAAATATTTCATTGTTATAAATATACAACCACTTATTTTTATATTTCAATTTAGAATATTTCTAATGAAAAATAAATTAAATTGTATAATGCAATCAGTCAAATATTTTTATTTAAATTAATTAAAATACTGTTACTGCTATTTGAATTAATTGTAAAAAAAAAAAAAAAAAAAAAAAATCAGACTTTAACTGTATAAGTAATTTTATAAATTTATTTTCGTTTAACCAAGACGAATGTATTATTTTTAATCGATGAAAAAGTTATTTTTTATTTTAAAGTTTATAATTAATCTGATTAAAAGACATGTGACTTTAATATATACATATATATATATATATATATATATATATATATATATATATATATATATATATATATAGAACTAATAATAATAATAATTATATTAAATCAATGATATAAATTTATAACGCAATATTAAAAAGTCACGTCATCATAGTTTTATAAAAATACTAGGAAATATCTTATCAAAATCATCAGCTTTTTGAATCCTATGAAGATTCATCGTCTTATAAATGCTGTAAAGAAGTCAAACTATTATATCAGAATGAAATATAATTTTTTCGTCACTTAATACTCTAAAAAATTTTGATGAAATATAAAAAATAGTTTTAGTGAGCCGATGAACTCTAGTCAGTCATTTTGTGAAGAAACATGGTTGATTATTTAATTACTTGCAATTCAATAAAACCATGTACTAAAGAACAAAATATATATCGGTTTTTGGATTTATTATTTTTTATCACCTATCAAATGCCGCAGATCTATCAACTAGTTAGAAATTTATAATTATTTATTATCGGATAATATCTTTATAGAGTTTATATAGATCTTCATTTGGTGTATAAATATCATGATCCGGCGCAAATTTATCATCAACTGTTATATTTGGACGACATTGATACACAAAGACTTGGCTGCTGAGTCTTTCACCAGAAAGTACGCAACGATTTGTAACATCGCATTTACACCTGATTAAAAATAATAAAATTTATCAATTAATAAATCATTCTTTTATTTCTATAATTATTTATTCAAATTTGACCCGATAGCTTTCGTAAAGTATAGGGCCATTAAAGAAAAACAATTAAGAAATGTAATAATTACAATCAATTTACAAATTAGTTAATGATTAATGAGGATGAAAGAAATAATTTTGATGATAAAGTAATATAAAAAAAAAATTACCTGCCCAAAAGAAAACTTTTTAAAGTTTTTTGACCAAAGGAATTCAATCTGTATTCAAGCCAACCACACGGCATATCTGAACCACAGCTTCTCGATTCGAGTGAACTTCGTTGATTCGCCATAAAAAATTTAAATTGTGATTCATTGGCTGATTCGATCTACAATAAATAAACACAGATAACTTTATTTTATTTGACAAAAAAAGCATTCGTGCTGTTGAGAAGCAAAAAAATGTTAATGTTTCGTTTAGTTTTTCACTAAAAGCATTAAAAAGAAAAAAAGAAAACTTGATAAAAACCAATTGATATTATTAAAAAAATACATACTTTCTTTCGAACTGTAAAAATTTTTAAGTTTTGTAAACGTTGTACTAACGATTGTTTATAAAAATATAAAACGACTTTTTCATTATGAACGTACTATACACGTTTGGTATAATTGATAATAGCAAATAAAAATATATAATAACTCAAAAATAAATAATTAACAAGTTGATTACAGTACTGTTTATTCAAAACATATGAGAAAACCTTGACATTGTTTTTTATTTTTTTTCATTGAATATTTCTTATCTTAAATATTAAAATAGATAATCTATAGATTATTAAATGAAGCAAAATAATTTAAAAAGTATAATCAAGATGTGATACGACGGTATGCGTGTGGATTATCATTTTAGGAAAGTATATCATGATCTGGTGCATAAAGATCATTTTTAGTTGCATTTTGACGGCAATAATAAACATAAGCTGGAATAGAAATTGTTTCCCTTGTACGTATACAATGATATGTATCACCTTTGCATTTACATCTGTTTTTTTAAAATTAAATTTATTATCAATTAAGTATTTTATTATTTTTATTATAATCATTGATGATAATAGTGAAAAATTTACTTGTTTAACAAAAAACTTTTGAAGACTTTTTCATTTCCAGTTAATGAATTTATTTGATATATATACCATGCGCATGGCGTATCATGATTACAAGTTCTCAATTCATTTGAATTTTGTGGGTTTGTTTTATTTGATAATTCAAATCCATTAATAGATTCTTTCTATAACATTAGATTAAAAGTTCATGAATTATTTCATGTTTATTAAAATCACATTGTAATTAATTAATGAATATCTTTTCTTTATTTATTAATTAATTTATATTTATTATAAGATATTTTAAAGCATTAAAAAAAAATTTTTTTAATTTTTTAATTTTAAATAAAAATAAGAAAATTTTTTGAATAAATTACCTTCGTCTTTGTTGTTGCTGATTCACAAAACGTCGAGTAAATAACCACGAAACTGACGATGGTCAAAATAAAATAATTAAACAAAATCATTTTTCAATGTTGACTATTTTATCTTTTTCGTTTTAAATAATTTTTTTATTAATTAGTTATGTCTTTTTTATTAATTTTTACAGCCAAAAACATAAAAAGTTTATATTCATTAAAGTATCATTTATGTATAGAATACCTCTAAATTAAAGATTTATTATATTTATATGTCGTTATTGTATACTTCACTCGTCGACTTTCCGTGAAAAATGAAAAGGTAGCCGATTAGTCGTCAGCTTTTAAGGTCTCTTTTGATGACCCGTGAGCAATGGTGGGAGTAAAAGAAACGATAAAAGAAAAGATTAGAATTACAGACCAATTTTATAGATATTTGTGTTTATAGTTGTGGTATACGAGGAAAAGTTCCACTCTTTGGAAAAATTCGGCGTAGAAACCTTCATCACGAGTGATGAAAGTGTTTTAAGAAAGATAAAATCACCGGAAACGAAAATGATGTTGTAAATAACGGGAAAAAAAGAAATATACACAAAGAAAAATAAATTAACAATCAATTAATGTTCCAGTTTTGAACAATAAAGTTTTTAAGACTGATTATAATTTAAAACTGTCAAAATTTAAAATAAAAAATTAAATTTTTAAACAAATAATTATTTTTAATTTTAATCATATTCAGTATCACTGTAGCTGACGTAATCATTCAATTTTAGCACCAGTTTATGAAAAATTTATAAAAACAAGAAGTAAATAAATATTTAGTCTAATCATTTTATAATCGGAATTTAATCTATTCCCATTTTTTTTTAACGTAAATATAAATATTAATATTTACTTCGATTAAATAAAATTTACACTAAGGATAAAAATTTTCTTACATATTTTAAGACAAACTAAAACCTGTCATTATTTAAGATTAAATCAACAAATATTTTGTTTTCAGCAATTTCTTAATAGTCATTAACTAAATTCAGTAGTTCGTCATTGATATATAGATATATATATGAGATTGAAAATTTAGTAGTTAAATATGTGCGTGACGAAATTATAAACTGATTTAAAGATTTAAAAAAAGACTGTTTATTCTAAAGAAAAATTTGTATTTTTTAGTCAATAAATATAATTAAAATTTTCGAATTATTAACTGATACATTTTTACGCATAGATCTATACTGTATTATAGTTTGATTATGTATAGATCCATAAATAGAATATAAATTTTAATTCTGACCCTATTGTAATTATTATTTCGTAATGAACATTTACAGTTAAGTACACGAAAAAAAATTTCCTGTTGCTGCAACAGGAGGCAGCCATATTGCAGCAACAGCAAAAATTCCTGTTTTAGCATCAAGATTAATACTGTAATTTACAAATAATTAAATATTGTAAGTGAAAAAGTATAGGAATGGTTCTCGAAAATATGTTGATATTAAAAAAAATAGCCACTCTTGGTCTTTAAATTTTATTGTTTGAAATGATAAAATACGTTATCTTGCCATGTAGATATAGCCGCGCATCAGTAATACTTTGGGCTAATTCTTTCACATACACTAAAAACTTACAAACACAAGTAGAATTCTATTGTTTCAAACTATAAGTGCTGATACACTTAAGATATATTTTTTAACGATTTGAAAAAAGTAATAATTATATATCGCTGCACATAAAATCAATTGTTCGACATTCAAAATATTATTTATCATACTGAATGTTTTTTTACTTTTTTACTATAAACTAGGGATGTGCGAATATTCGAATTTACGAATCATTCGACACGAATTTAAATCTAATTATTCGACTCGAATAATTCTAAATTTCGAATTATTCAGAAGTTCTCGAATAATTCAAAAAATTTCGAATAATTCAAATTATTATGGAGTAAGATCACGTCAAGTGGACCCCCCATTTTCCACTTGATCATGAAAATTAAGTTTATGTATTTTTTTCTTATGTAGCCACTATGAAAAATTAAACCCTCAAACGATTTTTCAAAATTTTCATTTTAACAACAATTTTTTTTACAATGAAAATTTTAAGTACTTTTAATTAAAAAATAGATTCCAAAACAACCGTTAAAGATAAATTAATGAAATTTTCAGGATTTATTGTCAAATATCTATATTTTATAAAAATATTGATAGCTTGAAATAATTTATTTATTATCCTATTGTTAATTAACTTTTAAGTAAACAAATGAAAATTTCATTGACTTCTCAGTCAACAAATGAAGTTTTTTTCCATGGGTTACATGCATTATTTATTAAAGTTTAAGATCCCGAAAGAAAATTTCACTGCCCGCGATTAGTTTAAACAATATGAATTTATTTATCACCGCGCGCCGGTCGCTGAACGCTCTCAATACAGTGCGCGGCCGAGCTTCTCAGGCTCTATTGCAGCTTTGGTCCGTCATAATTCAAAGTAATATTTAAAAATATTATAACTGAACAAATTTTTTTTTTTTTTTTAACAATATCATGAATAATACAACAAAATAATTTTTTATTATTAAACTGAAACAGGAAAACTAACGAATAATTAAACTTAATTATTAATTAATAATAATTTTTTCTTTTAATAATTTATAAATTATTATTAAGTATTTATAGATACATTAATTATTCATTAAACAATAATCAGGGAAAACTAACTAATAATTAAGTTTAATTGTTCAATTATTAGTTAGTTTTCCCTGATTATTGTTTAATGAATAATTAATGTATCTATAATTACTTAATAATAATTTATAAATTATTAAAAAAAAAAATTATTATTAATTAATAATTAAGTTTAATTATTCGTTAGTTTTCCCTGTTTCAGTTTAATAATAAAAAATTATTTTGTTGTATTATTCATGATATTGTTAAAAAAAAAAAATTTGTTCAGTTATAATATTTTTAAATATTACTTTGAATTATGACGGACCAAAGCTGCAATAGAGCCTGAGAAGCTCGGCCGCGCACTGTATTGAGAGCGTTCAGCGACCGGCGCGCGGTGATAAATAAATTCATATTGTTTAAACTAATCGCGGGCAGTGAAATTTTCTTTCGGGATCTTAAACTTTAATAAATAATGCATGTAACCCATAAAAAAAAACTTCATTTGTTGACTGAGAAGTCAATGAAATTTTCATTTGTTTACTTAAAAGTTAATTAACAATAGGATAATAAATAAATTATTTCAAGCTATCAATATTTTTATAAAATATAGATATTTGACAATAAATCCTGAAAATTTCATTAATTTATCTTTAACGGTTGTTTTGGAATCTATTTTTTAATTAAAAGTACTTAAAATTTTCATTGTAAAAAAAATTGTTGTTAAAATGAAAATTTTGAAAAATCGTTTGAGGGTTTAATTTTTCATAGTGGCTACATAAGAAAAAAATACATAAACTTAATTTTCATGATCAAGTGGAAAATGGGGGGTCCACTTGACGTGATCTTACTCATGTTATTCGCAATTTTTCGAGGGTTTTGTACTCAGGATTTGTTATGTTTGATATTTAAATATGGACTTAACAATTAATAAACGTTTTATTTACACCATGAAATATAATTACACCAATAGAACAATTAGTATGAAAATTTGCTACAAATTTTTGTTTAAAAATAATAAATACGAAACGAAATCTGGTGATAATGAAGTTCGTTTATCAGATACAATATCACCAGCAGTGGAAAATAATCTTTCGCTTTCGGCAGAAGTACACGGAGAGAAAAGAATAGCTCTGATTCCTATGTAACATAGTAATGGTTACTATTTTACATAGGAATATCAGAGCTATTCTTTTCTCTCCGTGTACACAAAAGTGTAATAAAATTCAAATTGTAATCAACGGAAAATCCATTGATATTTCAATAATTCGCGAATCGTTCGAAGTATTCGAAAAAAATCTAATTATTCGAAACTTTTCGAATTATTCGATACTTTTCGGATTATTTGATTCGAATTTTGAATCGAATATCAATATTCGATTCGATTCTATTCGAACGATATTTGCACACCCCTACTATAAACTTAAATGTTCCAAACATCGAATGTTGAAGCTGAAACTTAAAATTATTATAATTTCATTTTTTTATCTAGCAACAGTAATTTCTATTACTTGTAACATGATTTATTTACATATAAACTTTAAATTTCAATATTTAAATTAAGATTATTATAACTTATTCAATGAAGCCATGAAATTACTATTTGAAATGATATTAAATTGTGACCACATTTAAAATTTTTAAATATCAATTACTAATTTTTATAATTCATTTTTTTGCGTGTACACGGAAAAGAAAATTCCTGTTGCAGCAACAACTGCATTAATACTGTTTTTGCGACTTAATAGTAAAATGTAGTTGAACAGTAAAAAGTTTTGCAACAGAAATTTTCTTTTCTCTGTACACGCAAAAAAAATGAATTATAAAAATTAGTAATCGATATCTAAAAATTTTAGAATGTGGTCACAATGTAATATCATTTCAAATAGTAATTTCATCCCGGGAAAAAAAATTAAGATCTGTTCTGATCAAATTAGATCAGCTCAGATCAACTCAGATCAGAGTAGATCTGATTTGATCTATTCAGATCAAACTAGATCTGATCAGATATGACATTTGTTTTTGGGGAAAAATAGTCCTGATCTACTCTGATCAAATCTAATCAAGTCAGATCAACCTAGATCAAGTTAGATCAACCTAGATCTAGTCAGATCAAAATAGATCAACATTGATTAAGTGATCAATTTATGAAGTAAATATAAATAGATCTAATTGGACCTGTACGGATCAAACCAGATCTGAGTTGATATAGCTTTTTCTCGGGAAAAAATATATTATAATTATAAGATTAACTAGCTGAATTTTGACACACTTACCTAAATGTTGATAACCCGGGAAAAAAAATTTAGATCTGTTCTGATCAAATTAGATCAGCTCAGATCAGCTCAGATACAATTTGATCATAATTTATATTGAACCCAGATCAGAGTAGATCTGATTTGATCTGTTCAGACCAAACTAGATCTGATCAGATATGACATTTTTCTTTGGGGAAAAATGGTCCAGATCTATCCTGATCAAATCTAATCAAATCAGATCAACCTAGATCAAGTTAGATCAACCTAGATCTAGCCAGATCAAGATAGATCAATATCGATTAAACGATCAATTTATGAAGTAAATATAAATAGATCTGATTGGACCTGTACGGATCAAACCAGATCTGAGCTGATATAACTTTTTCTCGGGAAAAAAAGTTCAGATCTGCTCTGATCAGATTAGGTCTGTACAGATTATAAAGAAATATTTTTTCACATTATATTATAATTATAAGATTTAACTAGCTGAATTTTGACACATTTACCTAAATGATGATAATCGAAAAAGTCTATCGTAATTAAAATAAATACATTTTCTAGTTTATTCAGCTAATAATTCTGTTATTATAGAAAATATAAACATGATAAAAATCTACTATCGATATTATATGATATTCATATAGGTACTTCATATACATCGTTACATGACTTTCTTGGGTAAATAAGTATAAAATACTTTTAGCGAATTAAATCAAATTTGATCTGAGCAGATCTAAGGGTGTTTTTTATTTACCTTGATCTATTCAGATTCAAGCAGATCTATTCTGATCAGAGTAGATCTAATTTGATCAAAACAGGTCTGGCCAAAATGCAGATCTGTTCAGATCTGAAACATCAGATCTAATTTGATCTGAATAGATCTAAATTTTTTTTCCCGGGAATTGTAAAAAGTCTATCGTACTCTCTTAAAATGAATCAGTAAAAAGTGATTATTCAAACTTATTCAAACAGTGGTATACTTATAACTGTTTATACAGTGAATATTCACGGATTTGCAGCACTTTTCACTGATTCATTTTAAGAGACCCGAGTCGAAATTAAAAAAGTGATTTGAGCCTCATGAGCCTCCTTTCTTTTGTTGTCAAGCTTGCATTGAAATCTAAAACTGTATTTTCACCCTCATCGGCCTACAAATAGACTATTGAGGTTGAAATCACAGTTTTAAAACTGTATTTTGAGCCTAACGAACCTACTTCGAGGGTCTGTGGGTTGTTTCTATCTTTTAATTTTATGGAACATAGAATTACTCGAGTAATTTAAATAAATATATTTTCTTGTTTATTCTTTTTTCTTGTTTATATATTATAGGAACCACCCCTATACCATTATGGGAACCATTCCTATACTATTATAGGAACTATTCCTATAATAGTATAAGAACCATTCCTATACCATTATAGGAACCATTCCTATAATTATAGGAACTATTCCCACAATGGTATAGGTATCATTTCCATAATTATAAGAACTATTCCTATAATTATGGGTAATATTTCTATATCTATAGGACGTGTTTCCATAATTTATGGTCGTCATTCCTACACTGGTATAGGATGAAATTTCACAAAATTATAGGAACCATTCCCATAATTTTCTTTCCGTGTATAATAATCTTAATTTAAATATTGAAATTGAAAGTTTATATGTAAATAAATCATGTTACAAGTAATAGAAATTACTGTTGCTAGATAAAAAAAATGAAATTATAATAATTTTAAGTTTCAGCTTCAACATTCGATGTTTGAAACATTTATTAAGTTTATAGTAAAAAAGTAAAAAAACATTCAGTATGATAAATAATATTTTCAATGTCGAACAATTGATTTTATGTGCAGCGATATATAATTATTACTTTTTTCAAATCGTTAAAAAATATGTCTTAAGCGTATCAGCACTTATAGTTTGAAACAATAGAATTCTACTTGTGTTTGTAAGTTTTTAGTGTATGTGAAAGAATTAGCCCAAAGCATTACTGATGCGTGGCTATATCTACATAGCAAGATAACGTATTTTATCATTTCAAACAATAAAATTTAAAGACCAAGAGTGGCTATTTTTTTTTAATATCAATATATTTTCGAGAACCATTCCTATTCTTTTTCACTTTCAATATTAAATTATTTATAAATTACCTTCTTTAACGTAGGCTTATTGTTCAAACAATAAAAATGAATTGAAAATCCAAATAAAATTTATCATTAATTTTTTTGCGTGTAACGAATCATTATGTTTTTGTATCATTACAAATAATAAATAATTTTTCAGTTTTATAAAAATTGATAATACAAATGAGTATTATATTGAATGATTTTACCTATTGATTTTTTTTTCTGTTTTACCGAATGAAAAATCCATTTTTTATTGCTCAATAAAAAACAAAACATTAATTTAATAACGTATATACCTGGGTCAAAAATAAAACTTGATTTAGACTTAGTTTACCAAGTCGAAATTTGGAGCCGTTTTTTACAAGACAAACTCGACTTTTTTTATGGAGATATGAAATACATTGAGTTTTCGCCTTGGTTTAGACTTAACTTGCTTACTTAGTCACGATTTAAGACCAAAAAGTTTAAACCAATTTGAAACTGACTTGGTTTAGACTTACTCGACTTAAATTTTACGACGAAAAAGTCAAGATCAAGTCGAAATAGACTTGGTTTAGACTTATTCGACTTAAATTATAAGGCGAAAAAGTAAAAACTAAGGTGGAATAATTTTGATATATTAAGGCGAAAGTAGGGCAAATAAATAACTTCATTTCGACTTGGTTTAGCAAGTCAAAAGTAAGGTGAATGGTTATCGTGCTCGAAGTAAACACGAATGAGTTCAAACTAAGACCTAAAAATATAAATAAGTTGAAACTAAGATGAAAAATGTTGAAAAAGTTGAAAGAAATTTAATTTGAGTAAAAAAAGTCGAGATCTTAGCGAAAAATCGTCGGCAAATCGATAACTTCAAAAGAAAATAAGGCGAAGTGAGCCTGAATCAAGTTTATTTTTGACCCGGATATCTATTTTTGTTTTATTAATTTAATTAAAATAAAATAACAAAAATTTTTTTTATACATTTTAAGTACATTATGAGTAAATTCCACAAAAAATAATAAGAAACATCAATAGAAAAAAAATGAAATACACAAAATAATATTTTTCTGTTTCTAATTATCATGACTATCACTCTCATTGTTTAAATACTAGTATAATTTATATTTACTACCATAAAATACTATTTAATTACATTAATTAATAAATTTTTCGTTTGGTTTTTTTTTCTTTCGTCCAATGAATTTTACCGAAATTTATTTTGTTGTATCCTTCAATTTATATAACTCATGGCAGATTTATATTTAAATTTAAAAAAATAATAATACATGGAATTCATGAAAGAATAACATTAGAAAAAAAAGTATGAATTGAAACGATCCGAAATCTTACAAACAGTAATAAATTATTTCAAATAGAAAACCATTAAAAAAAACGAATTAAATCGTCAAAAATATTCTTACATTGATTAAGATTACGTTACAATTAATTAATACCAATAAGAGCTTACTTAAATAATAAACTTTCTATAAAGTTTTTTGTTATTATAACTACAGTTAAAACATAGTAAAACTTATAAATAATAATTTATTGAATAGTTAGTCTTCTTCCGGGGCTTCGATATTTTCTTCAGTTGTATTCTGACGACAATGATAAACATAAGCACCAACTGACAGATCATCGTCTGTACGTATACATTTGTAACTTCTATCTGAACATTTGCACCTAAAATATCAAATAAATTGTAATTTCGATTAACTAATTTTTATTTTATTAAATATGTATAACATACGGAGAAAAATTTCACGTAAACACTCCGATATACAGTGCTGCCTCTCTATAATTCCCAACTCGGGGCTAACATTCTAAGAATTCCTTCTTAGCGAGAGACCCCACTTTTTCTTAAGAGTACTAAACAGAGAAATGCGCGCGCAGTCATTCTGAACGTACACAAATATATCTTGTATACAATGTAGTGAGAGTAGGGGAACACATTCCCCTTAAAATGAGGGGAAAGAGAATCATAACGAGAGGAATTATAGAGAGGGAGCACTGTATATGTGATTTGAAAAGTATAGCTGCAGCTATGTCATGACATTGCTGTACGAGCCTAGTATGATTGCATATTTTTTAAATCACAAATGAGTGTTTACTTGAAATTTTTCTCCGTGTATGTAAATATATTCATAATACTTACGTATTTGTTATGAAAGAATTAACTCGCCGTGTTAGAGGTACATAAATAGCCCATCCACATGGTTGTTTATCACAAATATGTTGGTCCAATTTATTTGTATTGTTTTCAGTGACGCGGTCAATTTGCAATTCTTCTGGATTAATATCAATCGCAACCTGATCTGTTTTTTCAGTTACCTCCTATAATTAAAATAATCATTTAATCTAAATACTCTATATATATATATATCTATATATCTAGACAACTATATAAATCTGTAGGCTCTGTCTGTACGTGATTAATTTGTCAAATTTTGTGTTAAATATTTGTTTTATGACCCACAGATGTCAATTTTTCCTTTTTCATAAATTTTGTCAATCTGCTCGCCTGTTTGTCTTTCTTTCTTTCTATTTGTATGTATGCCCTCTTATAACTTAAGAGTGGCTCGACCGATTATGGCAATAAATAGTGTATTACTATAAATAACATTAAATTTTACAAGTTCCTGTTTTTAGTTGGTTTTTACTGCCACCTTGAATGAGCATTTGATTTTGTTTCTACTCTGTAAACATGAATAAGTGAAATTGATGAAAATTCACTAATTTTAAGTGCAAACCGAACCACTTTTTAAAATAAGTGGTTCGGTTTGCACTCAGAATTAGTGAATATTCACTTATTCATTTTTATTTCACTTATTCATGTTTAGAGAGTATATTAACAGACTACATACCTCAACTTTCAGGCAAACGTTCCTTGCGTTTATAAGAATGCACCATTGCATTGTTTATAAACTATGAGACCTAATACAAACTTGAGCTTTGCAACAAACGAACTTTTCATTACTGAAATTTTTTTCGCAAACCAACTCCGAGGGAATCATGGCAGATTCAAAAATAAAAATACTCCTGTTTTCTTTACTATAAAACCTACAGGACTTGTTTTGGCACATATATTCCTTAAATTTAGAAAGATGTACCATTACAGGTATTTTTCTGAAAACTAACTCGGTAAACAGCGGGTGAACGGTCCAAGGATGGGGATCAAAGATAAATACTTCCATTTTTTAACTCCACAGAAAAAAGTGTATGACATTTATCACTATACTCTTATATACTATCGCATTGAGTACTATAATTGTAGCGTAGAGCACCATACTGATTGTACTCAATGCGATACTGTATATAAAAATATGGTGATAAACGCAATGCATTTTTTCTGTGTATAACAGGCTGGAACTAAGAAGCTATGTTCCTTGCACTGACAAGAATCCACCATTGTTTCTATCATTCCGAAAATTAATTCCGAGGAGGGTCGCGGGTAGATCAGAAATAGAAATACTCCTGCTTCTTACCTACGAAACCTGCAGACTCGAACTTTGGTACAAATGTTCTTTACATATACGAAAACCTACTATTATTGGCATATTTCTGAAAATTAACCCCAAGAAGAGTGTTGTGGCAGAATCGAAAATGAAAACAGTTCCTTTTTTCAACTTTAAGACTTACAAACTTGAACTCTGTATAAAAGTTTCCTTACACTTCTAAGTATCAACCATTATTGGTTCTCTCCGAAAATTAAAAACAAAATAAAGCAGAGTGAATAAATTTTTATTTATATATTTTAAATTATTTTATATTTATATTAAATTATTAATTTATTAAATTATTTTTTATTTATATTTTTTAAATTACCCACAAAATAATTATCATTATTAAATAAATTATTTATCCTACATCCCATACGAAAAAATATAAATCCGGAAATATATCCCGGCAAAATAGCATACATACGACAATACTAGAGATATAAGCGAAATAAATGTATACAATTTTGCCGGGATATCTCTTTATTCGTGCAGGAGATTTAAAAAAAATAAGTAATCGTCCTTACGCATTATTTCATCGAGATAGAGAGAGAGTATGTAAGCAGTTTAAAGAACTCTTAAAAACTAACATTTGATGATCTGAGAAATAAAGTGTAAGAGGAAACGGGAACATTCATTTGGGTCGCGGTTGTCGCATCAGTTAAAATAACATTATATATTGTGTACATATGTGGTATTTGAATGAAATGGAAGCGACCCTGACAGAGTGGAATGAATGAGTGTGGTGTGTGACTTTATATATATTATGTATATATTTATATATATGTATGTATTATGTTGAACTACAATATGTATTGCTAGTGAGAACTCATGTGAGTACGATACGAGCATGTAATGAGAGTGTAGGCATGAATGCGCTTCGAATTCATGAATGAAAACCTCGGAGGGATCGTATGACTTCGGGATCACCATTCCTATATCTACTTTATCTGGTTCATGCCACTGACTTAAATATGTGTAATCAGCTCTCGCGCATTAAACTTTATATACACATTTTACGAATCATTCGCAAAGCCAAATTTTTAAATACTTAATTAAATATTTTTTTTATCTTTATGATATGAGATCTTTTATTTGTTTGAATATAAATTAAATTGTTTTCTTACACATACAATTCTTTGTTGCATCTAAATAATTTTAATAAAATATTTGAAACAGTTCATTTGAAGAGAAAAAATATAAAACATGACTTAATTTATTTTTCAATGATATTGTATACTCATAAATGACAATATTTGATTTTTAAATTATTCAATATTTATACTATCAAGAGCGTGAGAAGTGTTTGCGTTAGAAAGTTTATCTTTTATTTAACTTGAAATTTTTAGTATTAAGAGTTAATATAGTTTATAGTTAATCGGATTTTCTCAAACTTATTGTTATTCTGCATATTTCTAAAAATAAATTTTTTTTTTACCCCTACTCTTTATTAGAAAAACATGTCTGATGCAATAATAGCTACTTGTTGACCCAACAAATTAAATTGCATTAAATTTTAAAACTATTTTCACCAATTAAAAATGAAGAAATAAAAATATATTTAAATAAATTAATTGTTGATATCGTTAAGTAATTTAACAATGTTATAAAAAATATTTCCGTATATTTAAACTTAACTTAAAAAATAGTAAATACCTCGGATATAGCTGCACTATCAATAATAGTGAGGTAACAAAATGCGGCTAAAATAGTGATAACAAGAAACTTGAGTAATGCCATTTTTTTCTTCAATCACTATCGATATAATAGAGATCACTTTATAAAACAAGTTGTTATTTTCTTTCGTAAAAATATTATTTGCACACTTTCGCGCGTTTATTTAAAAAAGTTTCATGTGGCACACGAATTAAACAGTTTAATAATTATATAATTATTATATAATCTTAAAATAATTCTTAAATATTCCTTATCAAGGAAACACAACCGATAATAACTAAATAAATTTAAAAGTTCTTAATAGTAAATAATTAAAAATATAATTAAATAGATAATGATAATGTAAAAAAAAAAAAAACAAAAACCAAATATGAATGAAAAAAAGATAAATCGGTGAATCACAAACAAAAGTGAATAATTTTTAATTAATAAAATGTAATAATCGGTTATTCTGCCGGCTCAAAGCTTTAAACATAGACTGTCTTCTCGTTTAGATGAGAGTGCGAATGCTGGAGGATGCTTTCGAGTCGTCGTGGGTTTATATAGGCTGAGGCTAGCGTGGCTCCCGGTGGGGGTAAGCTAGAATTATAATAATATATGTAACAATTTAAAATTAAAAAATGATTTGAGCAAGTGAGCAAACATCTACAACATCTGACAGTGTGGAGTTAGGGGGGAGCTATCAACGTCGTAAGTTCAACAGATACCTACTACCATAACAACTATAAAACTTTTTACTTGCAACTGTACTTAATCAAAGCTGTGAAGAAATCAAAACATATCTTCTTATTTATTTATTTGTTATTGTAATTATTATTATTTTTATTTCTTTATGGCATTCGTAAAATAATGAAAAATACAAATTATGATTGTGCAAATAAGGGTTGACCTTTGATAATATATCATTTTGCATAAGTCCAATGATAATGATTCATTCAAAATAATTTATTACCATACTTTTATTATCGTAACCACGAATTCTGTGAATTAGATATAGAAATATTATTTTTATTAATTTTCAAATAATTCTGACCGTAAAAATTTATTGTTTTCGTACAACAATTTTTATAGAAGGTTTTTTTAAAACAAACTCAGCTATTAATAATTATTTATCCATTTACTTTACACTGTGAAAAATCGGGTGTGAGTTCGGAGTGAGTATTTTATTTCAATCCACATTTAATCCGTCGCTCAAAATTTCGGAGTTTTCACAAAAAATCACTATGCATAAGGAGTAAACAAAAAGTTTTTTCTTTCATCGGAGTGATTTGGATTTTATTTAAATCCGCATTCATTCTGATTCGGAGTTTTAATATTGAAATAAACTCCGCTCCGCAATCACTCCGGATTTAATCCGCGTTAACTCCCCAAATTTTTCACAGTCCTAAATGTTTTAGTAACTCACTAAATTATAATTTCACATAATACATAGTGGAAACGTTAAATTATTTAATAGTTATAGTGACATAGTTCTTATGGGAATATTTTATATTTCGTGGTATTGTCGATATGTCATATGACAGTTTGTGACTCGGGCTGCTTATAAATTTTTTAAATTATTTAGCGTGAATATGTGGAAAAGGAAATCGTAATTATTTCCGTGCTCAATATAAATGTCACAATAGTGAATCAAATTTGAATTTCACTCCAAAAAAGAGTGAATTATTAAAAAATCATTAACTTCGCGTTAACTCTAGATTCAATCCGCAAGTTTTTACAGTGTGGTAGTTACAAAAGTCGTTTGATAGTGTGCTGTTGTCACATCGTTGTTGTTGTCAGAATATTCTGACTAGAAATTATCCCCAAGCATATATTGGGACCCCATCGGGTATTGATAGGGCAAGCCTTATAGAGTTATCCCTATTGGGATATGATTGGGAACATGTTGGGAAAACCCAATGCTAAAATTAATGACTCGTTAATGGGTTTGTTCGATTGGGATATTTTGGGAACTTGTTGGGATGACCTAACCTCAAAATTAATAACTTGCTGCTGGTCTTACCCAATTGGGGAATAATTGGGAATACGTTCGAGAAAACTAAGCATAAAATTTACAAAAAAAAAAATTTTTACTTTTAAAAATTAAAAATAATTTTTTTAAGTAAAATATTTACGTTTCATTAAGTACTTTAATATAAAAAAGAAAAAAAAACTAACGAATAGCAAAAAATATTTTTTATCTCTTGCAGATTTTAAATTTAATTATAAACTTGAAAAACATCAAAACTTTAAGGAAAAAATAATTCATGAAATATCTACTACTTTCATATACTTATATATTATTACATGAAAAGATAAAAATCGAATAATTGTGTATGTTAACGCCAGTGATGCACGTGGTGACAAAATCTTGTGACTATAATGCAAACGTAAATATGATTAGACAGGTCCGCGCTAAAACAAATAACTGAGGACAAATACCCAGACATATGTGACTCTTGCATTGGAAAACATTTAAGTAACTCATCAAGACGTAATTTTTTTAATCCTTTACAGTTACAATACCGTGCAATGTAATTGATAAAAATAATAGTTAAGTGCTAGTATGGTGAATATAGGTTACAAAAATTATGTCTCGTGCAAAGTTAGAATTTGTGAAATAATTAATTTTTATTGTTAGTTAACACTAATATAAATTGGGATTGGCAATATTCTTTGTATTTATTTCAGAAAAAGTCATAAACATAAGTTGATTCTTTTTTTGAACGACAGTTCAAAAGATAATACTGATATCGTTTCGAGCTCTTGGTTGTCATATGACAAAATAACAGATAGTATTACGAGGAGCTTGTGATTGAGATGGCCATGGTCTTTTTCAAAAATTGAATAAACAAAAAAAAATTGTATTGGAATGAGAGGATTTAAATAAAAAATTTATTTAAGTAAATTGTTTGTATGTTGGGATTTTATTGGGTTGGCTTAAAGTTTCTGTAGGGTGTACCCAATTGGAACCCTAAAAGGTATGCCTAATTGGGAAACAGTCGGGTATAACCAAGTGGGATCATCTTGGGCTATGCGTTACATTCCTACGCTGGGTTCTCCATTGGGAACCCAATTGGATACCAATAGGTCTTACAACTTTTTTTCTAGTCGGGAACTCGTCATACGGAGAAAAAAATATCGTGGTCGGGACGATCTAATAGACTGTGATGCTCGTATCGTGAAGGGAGCCACTTTAAAACTAAGTGCGTAGTAAAAATTAACACACTTGCCAAATAACAATGAAACGCCATAAGCAATCTATAGATATTTAACATCGTGAAATGTGTTTTTTGAATGACTACAAAAAACTATAGTTCCACTTATAACCTTAATAAACATGGAACACATTTAATGTGTGTTAGAATAATACACTTGTAACGTCATAACTCTGTTTAGAAAATATCATAGAATCCAATAGATTCTCATAAATTTCCATAGAGATTTTATAAGGATTAAGGAGTTTTATGAGAAGTGCTATAGTTAAGTACAGGGTCTTATACATATAGATATAAGAATCTATCGGATTTTGTAAGCAGGGAACACACTTGGTTTTAGAGTAAGCGATCTAGAAAGCTACCAGCGCGATCTAGACCTTTCGCCACTATTCTTATGGCCGTATGCAAAATCAGGTCGATAAGATTCTTCAACGTGTATTTATGTAATTTGATGCGAGGAAACCGATTTTGATAGTTAAAAAGTTGTACGGTGGTCCAGTTTTTTGTTATAAACAATTTAAATGTTTAAACTTAAATTACAAGAAAACTATAATTGATAACTCTTAAATAATTACAAAATTAGCTTTTTGGCATCAAAATACATAAATATTGCCCGAATTATCCTTCGTCTATCTCTATTATTTATTAAGATATAACGTTTTAAAAACTACAAACTTTTTGCCAGGTCCATTTTGCTCAAAATTGCGCGCGCATCCACAGCGTATGAAGCGCGCAGGCGTCTGAATTCAAATGTCGTTTCCCCTGCTTGCATTTATTATTGTAATAAAATGTATAATCATTCAATTAAAAAATAATAATAATAATAATAATAATAATTAGTATTAATAGTAATGATAGTAATAGTAACAATGATAATTTCAATAATAATTACAATAATTTTATTTTTGCTCAATACAATAAATTGTTATATATTATAAATAATAATAACAATAAAATTTGACGTAAATGGTTGTCCACAAAATATATTATTTCAAATACCGTGATTGTATTATATTTTAACATTTAGCATTTATAATAAAAAAAATTTCTATGTAATTCGGCGTCTCATAAATTCTCAGAATTTAACTGGTTCGAGTTGAGGTAAAAATTATTATTATTATTTTTTAATTGAATGATTATACATTTTATTACAATAATAAATGCAAGCAGAGGAAACGACATTTGAATTTAGACGCCTGCGCGCTTCATACGCTGTGGACGCGCGCGCAATTTTTAGCTAAAATGGACCTGGCAAAAAGTTTGTATTTTTTAAAACGTTATATCTTAATAAATAATAGAGATAGATGAAAGATGATTCAGGCATTATTTATGTATTTTGATGCCAAAAAGCTTATTTTGCAATTATTTAAGAGTTATCAATAATAGTTTTCTTGTAATTTAAGCTTAAACAATTTAATTGTTTATAACAAAAAACTGGACCACCGTACAACTTTTTAACTATCAAAATCGGTTTCCTCGCATCAAATTACATAAATACATGTTGAAAAATCTTATCAACCTGATTTTGAATACGGCCATAAGAATAGTGCCGAAAGGACTAATCTATTCTAGTCCCATTCACGAATTGCTGTCAGCACTATACGTATCAATACTTGCACTAATCTCCAAGTAGCTAAACCGAGTATCGTGACAGTCAGAATATAGCATCATGCCGGTCGCGATATTTTTTTTCTCTGTAATAGATAGCAGGAGTAAATTGTTAGATAATACAGGACACAAATGTACATGTCTGTTTAACGCCAAATTGTCACTTTCAATTTTTTTTTTTTTCTGTTATTGGCTATGGTTGGCCAAAAAGGATTTAAATAGTAATTTTCGATAGTGTTCTTGTCATCAAAAATCAACGGCTAGCAGATTAAAAATTAGATCGATTAGTGGTTTTTTTTTCTTTTTTCGAGCATTTTCGTGGTCACAAATGTCCACACACTGTAAAAGATCGAAAATGAATTCAGAGTGATTACGAATTTATTTCAATCCGCATTCACTCCCTCGCTCAGAGTTTTGGAGTTTTTACAAAAAATTATTCTGCATACAAAGTAAATAGAGCGTTTGTTTTTTCATCAGAGTGATTTGGATTTTATTTAAATATTGATAAAAATTAAAGATTAAATAAATAAACAGTCATCTGATAGTCCACATTCAATCCACATTCACTCCCCAAATTTTTTACAGTGTACATATTAATTGACATTCAAAGTTTATTAAATTGAATCATATTTTTTAAATCATTATATTAATGAATTAATTTAATACTGTGTCAGGTTTGTTCCTTAATAAATTATCTATATCATAATATTACATATTTAAGAGTATACTAACTGAAGTGTGCAATAAAATCAAATAGTTTTAGTAAGAAAGGTCTTTTGCACACCTCGAACGCGAAGCGGAGAGAGAACTTTATTTTTTTTATAACACTTTCGAGTCAATAAACAGTACTGATGGTTGTTACCTTGTACCGTAAATAGTAATCTTATCCCTACACTGTTAAAAATCACCGGGGTAAGTCCAAGCGGGGTAGCTATTAAAATTGGCGGTGTTAAATTTTAACACCAAAAGCGGTGTAAAAATAACGCCGCTGCAGGTGTAAATATTCTTTACCCGTGTTAAATGAAATTTTCCGATGTTACAATATTTTACTTTGGGAATGTGTGCATAGGTGTGAGTGTGTGCGCTCGTGTGTGTCAAGATATTTTTTGCGTTTAATAAGCTCCTTAAAGTTAATATTCTGAGCGGTCGCAGTTTACCCCGCTGTTACACCGGTTGGGGGGGGGGGGGGGGGGTTACGGGTTAAATTATGAAAAAAACGCTTTTTTCCTGAATTCTTTTTAGGCGTATGGATTGAGCAACTTTATTAAAATCTTTTGAACATTATCAAGTTTATATTCAACAACATTAGGTAATTTTTTTAGGTAATAGTATCCGCAAACAAGCCGGTGATGGAGCTTTTTCCCAGAACGTCTTTAAAAGAAGATGATTTGCGGTGCTCTCTAAACTTGAAATAGTGAATTATCACTAATTTACAGTGTATATTCACTATTTGCCACAGCTAAAAGTCGACCACTTGGAATTAGTGCATATACACTCATTTACCCAGTGAACTGATGCTTTTATGAAAACAATGAAATTCGCTGTAATTACTAGTAGTAAATAGTTTTAATCATAATTACTTATTAAAAAGTAATGTTTTAAATCTACTGTGTAAAAAGTAAAATTTTCACTATTTATACATAAAATTCACTTTTTTCCAGTGAATTAGTTGATCACTAGGAAAAACAGTGAAAATTTCACTATTTCAAATTTAGAGAGTGAGCAGTGTATCTCAGTTGGAAATTATCTGAAAAAAAAAACCATTGAAATTTATTCAAAGCATTATTAAACCCCCCCCCCCACATTCCCTGATTATTTTTTTTTCATTTTTTAATTTTTTGTGGTCATTTTAAATAAAAACTACCATTTTTTTATGAAAATTTCCATAATTTTGGGGGTGGAAAACCCGCTTGATGTTAAAAAAACGTTCTAAAACTCAACGGTGGGGGGAGGTTTTTTATATGTAGAAAGCGGGTACCAAGTTTGAAATGAATCGGTAATGTAGTTTTTAAATAGCAGTGCTCACGGACTTTGAAAAAGTAGTTTCAAAGAAAATGCGCTTAAAGTTTTAAATGCTAAAAAAGTAAAAAAAAATCAAATTTTTTTTTTTTTAACTTACACTGAATCATCAATTCCAGCTCCATAAAGTAGAGTCCCTGCAGCAGCTTCGATGTCTTCGGCCTCTAGTTTTTAAGAAGACCAATTAGTTAATAACTTCGAGAGTTTTGCTCTGATCGAATTCAATTTGGAGACAATATTCTTAAATTGTGTAGCTATAAGAAAATGAAAAAAAAATTCAATTTTTAGCCCATACCCCCGCCCCCCTTAACACCAGTATTTTAACACCGCCGAATTACACCTCCTCTTTTTACAGTGTGTTTCACTTTGATAAACGGAAATTTCTGAAAAATATAAATGTTTTGAGTTTTTGATTGAAAACAAAATTGTCAAAAATAACTAAAGACTCTGCTTAATGATAATTAATTTTATAAAACTACAATAATATTTATTAATTATTATTCTTCATATATCATGTAGTTTCGCTTGTTGATATTATGTTTTCTTATCATTAAGTTGAGACGTAGTAAAATATATCAAAGTTTAATAATTATTATTATTTTACTATCTCATTTGTGAATAATGTTTACTCAATCAATCGTAGTTACAACGCCTACGTCAATTTAAAATCATTAATATATAATAAAAAAAATAAAAATAATAATAATACTAATACTAATACAAACAGTTGAAATATAATTGTGAATGATGTCAAGTAACTGCGACTGAATGGAGGCTCGTCTCACAACCAGCCAATCCGCGTAGGGTTTTGCAATGACGTCAAATCTCGACATACCCAACAATTTTTTTTTATTTTTTATAAATTTATCATTTGCTTTAATTTAAAGGCATTTGTTCAATTCGTTGGCCAATTACCGATATACTGCAAATAAATTTATTAAAATCATGATGCGCTTATAACATACACGTGATATATAAATATATATATAGATTAAATGAAAATAATTTGTTTTGCGGCCTTGTTCCCGAAGAATGTTAATGCAAGTATCCACTGCCTGTAAAATCACCACTATGTTTACTACTTTTTTTCAAATATTTATTATTTAATTTTTTTTCTTTATTCACTCTTTATCTCAATTTTCTATCCATTAATGTTCCGCTCAATTTTATCATGTAAAATGATTTTATCATGTAGTGTAAAGCGAGGAGGTAGAAATATTTAACTTCAACCGTTCTTTAGATATTATGTTTACTTCGTCCTTCGTCTTCTTTAAAAGTTGAGTGAAAAAAACTTCAGAAGTACAATTTGTATAAAATGAAATATCACTTAATGTTATTTTTTTATTTTCTTGTCTTATCATTTTTATATACTTTACACATGTATTTATGGATTCTGTCCTGTAGTAAGTGTAAATAATTGAATTTGGCAGTATACCATAAGACAAAAAACTCAGCAATTATTTTTTTTTTAACTATTAAATATTATTATCATTTTTTTTTGTTTTTTTTTTTTTTTTTCAAGAATTTAAAATATTTTGTAATGAAAATATAAAATAAATATTAAATAAATACTTAGTATTTATTGAAAGGAGATAAATATTTATTTTTTTTATGATTTGTGATCATAGTGTAGGGTACAGTAAATTGCGTCATTCACTTCCGGAGAATAGTTACTGCGCAGTAATATGGATCAATTTATTGATCTCATCGGACCCACGTTCTCTGTAACAAATTTTCTTTTACACTTATAACGTTATAACTTTTAAGTGTCAATATAATATATTTATGACAATAATAGTTATGAACATACATAGTAAAAATAATAAATAACTTTGTTGCATCCATTAAGAAATGTTTTGCGAAACCGCTTATTATTTATTACCTCTCGATTTTCGTTTTACAGTCGTCAAACTAATAATTATAGCTTTGAGAAATTCTGCCAGGCACGCATACCAACAATCACGTAGGTCTGAAATCAAATCGAAACAACAATTTTTATTCAATAATATAATTATTGATATTTATCAATAATTAAAAAAAAATTATTTTTACATATGTAGATATAAATTTTTAAAGTTCGAATGGATGTTACATGTATAGATATACTGCGAGGGAGTTCAACAAACGTCAATTTTTAACTGTAAATACTGAGAGGCCAGACAATTTTCCGAGAAGACAGGAAGCAGTTTTACTTTGAATTTTCTTGGCAGACGTGATGGCCAACATTGCGTAAAAGCCCTCTTTTCCCTGTTTATCAAAGACAATTATACCGCGGATGAGTGGAAAATATTACTCGATTTACTTGCCAAATTATTTAACATCAAATACTATACACATTTCACAATTAAATATGTATACATAAATAAGATTATCCATAAAATTATTCTGCTATATTGTAACTAAATTAATATTAAAGCATTTAAATGCCCAATAATTCCTCATTTTATACTATTAAATTTATTTTTTCAAATATTGTAGTATAAAAGCATTTAAAAATATTTAAATTTCCTGAGAATAAATCAAATCTACTAAACTTTATCTTAAATTATTGAACCGTCAAAAGATTAATGATGATGATTTATACATTTTTTACTCAAAACACATGTTTTTAATGGCACACTCTATTTCAATCAATAAATATTCGATATCCTAATGTAAAATTATGATGGAATAAAAAAAAAAAAATAAAATGATAAATGATGAAATATGAAAAATCATCGGAACTATACTACACACAAACGGAATGTCTTCTACGCATGATCTTGTATCGTTAAACTGATAAGATATGATTAATTAACAATATTTTTTTTTATTATTTTTTGTTTGTTTGTGATAAATTTTTTTTCATCGGAAAAAAATATTTATGTTTATATATTTTAAACCTAAATTACTATCAACAGACACAATATTATTCATTTATTTTGATTTCGAAATCGATTGATTCTAACTTGAGAACTTATTGCTTTCACCTCAAGAAATTCATGCAGTTCTTTTAATATTTAAAATTATTTTGGAATTTTCTTTCACATCTACAAAATCCCATTTTAAATAAAAGTTTTTAATTTTTACAGTTTAAAAATTTGTCTTTTGGCTTTGGTCTGCATTTATAAATAATAGAAAAGAAAAGATTTGAGATATTTTTTCTCAGATCAATAAAAATAACATTTTTATAATCGATATAATACACGGAAAAAAATAAACTTTAAAAATTAATGTTTGAAATTATAACCCGGAATCTGGGTGTCAATATGGGGGATTTCAACATTCAAAATCATACATTTCATAATACGTCCCGTAAATTTTCTAAGTATTAGTTACGATTTTCAAAGTTCAAGTAGTAATTTTTCTTGCAGTGACAATAAATTCTCATCCTTATCCTGTAATTATTCACGTTTTAATCATAAATAATAAAATTACTATTTAGAATGATAGTATTTACTGATCACTTTATCATTTTATTACTTAGCGTTTTCAATTTATTTATTTTATTTTTTCTCGTGTACATAATTTTTAATAATTAATATTCAAGTGCTGAATGATAAGGTCCCTCTATTCAAAAGGACCATTGAAACCATGAAAATAGCATTCATTATTATGAGAGCTATATAGTAATAGTTGCCATTCAGGCTAACCATGCATCTCTGTTCTCAGACACTTTGTTTAGGAAAAAATTTATAGAATACTGTCTTAACAAGAATCGTTTTCATATTTTTCTCACAATGTAATAAAAACTATAGAATTATTACTGAAAACTATAATAATTATTAGTTTGATGAATTCCAAAGTTGCCATTTTGAATATAACAATAACCTCTTGAATTGATTATCGAGCACCTCATTGATATTTATAACCAGATGTCGTCGTTTTGAAGTCCTAAGAAGCTATTTTGACTATTTTCAGATGGACGTCTGACCGCCCGTCTATGTATTTGAGTGTGTACGTTTGTGTGAACCAATTTTCGTTGTACGATATTTGCACTTATCAACCGATTGAAAAATTCTTTGCGACAATTAAAAGGGCTCACCAAGACTTAGATTTTTATGTACAACTCGTTAACTGCTTGATCGATTTACCTCAATTTAAAACATAATTGAGTTTAAAAAAGATCTTTCAATTACCGCTAATTATATGCAAATCGGTCGATTAGTTCCAAAACTATCGTCCGACAAATATTACTTTTTTTGAGGTGGGCCTACAGGGTTAACCATTTTTAGATTTTTTTTATATTTATCGCACCAATTTGTAAATATATATAGAGAAGGTCATTATACAATAGATCATAAAATTTATGAGTCTTTGGTGTAAAATAGGAGAGCATTAAAAAAAAAAAAATAAAATACCATTTTGTTTCGAAAACTGAAAAATCTTTAAAATGTTCCACTTAGCCTCGGTCTCCCTTAAATATAAGTACTCAGATACACTTAAGTGAGTCTAACGCAAACCAGTTCTTTCATTGAATCATTCATTCTTTCTCTCTCTCGTTCATTAAATATAATAATGTATAATGCAAACGACTTTCACATCCTCATCATTCATCGAGGTTAGTGCATACACATCATACATTTAACTAAATTGTATTCAGCCATGAATTAATTTTTCATCATCCACATAATCCTTAATGAATTGATAATAACATATTATTTTTATACCATTTTTAAACTTGGAAATTATTCTCATGTCCTTCATAGATTAAATTCTCATTATCTTAAACACTCAATAAATAAATTATTGTTACAATGTTGAGAAAATTCAATACATTAAATGGATTATTAATGAATGTTGTCATTATGTCATTAATAAAATAATATTTAAGTATTATGTTGCTATAGTTAAAAAGAAAAAAACTATATGTAAGCAACTATAAATTTATAAGTACGATGCGCGATTAAAAAGATTAATTGCTCTTGGACTTGGCACATGTACTCGTCGAGTATGATTAGGTCTTGTCGAGCTCATCCAGACAGCGCGACGCCGTTTTATTTGCGTCCAGACGACCGACGCACAGGTGCTCATCAGACTTTGTATCATGTTGTATGTTATTGCTTTACTCTCCTCTTTTATAGTTTTTACATTTTATATACCATCAATTATAATATCATTATATAGTCATTATCATTATCGATAAATTTTTATTTCATTCACCATTTAACTGTTATATATATTCTTTTTTTTTCAATAATGGATTCCGGAAAAAATAGACTCGGAAAAAATAGACCTAAAAAAAATGGATACAAAAACATCTAATGTTTTTCATTCGGCAACTAATTTTATTCTATATTTTTTGATACTTAGATTCAAAGGAAAAAATATATCAATAAAACCGTGTTATTTTTTTTTTGTTTTTTTAATCAGAACATTCATTTAAGACTATTTTTTACTGACTAAACGTAGATCATCTTGAAAAGAATTTTTGAAATTTGAGAAACAAACCAGGAATCGAATCCAAATTTTCACGACAACAACCTCAAATTCATCCTTAAAAAGAGAGATATGTTAAACATATACCAATAACAAATTAATGGAAGAAATTCCTTTTTGTTTCCGTTTGTTGTTACCTTTGCAAAATAATGAAACTTTTTAATTTCATCTGGGGGACTTTGCCCCGGGACCCCACCAGGACTTTGTCCGTGAACCCCCTAGAAATGTTCTTTTTTTACGAAAGAAATTAGCAGCTGAAAAATTGATGTACCGGGTCTATTTTTTCCGCGTCTATTTTTTCCGATTACCGACCGGGCCAATAGCAATGCTAAGAAAAAAAAACACTTTTTTATCATGATCACACGCAAAATCTTAAATTTATCATTTAGATTTGTATTTAATTTTTTGGCAAAATGGGGCAGCCCTAAAAAAATTGAAAAAAAATTTTGAGAGTATGAACATTCACGTGTAGAATTCAATAAGAATCATATTTGCAATTTGAAAGAACAACTATCAACAAAAAAATTTTTTTTTAAAAAAAAAAAATCGGTCTGTCGGTTGACCCTGTGGGCCAGCCCCGAAACTTCCCGCCCATTTCGAGCTCCTTGAGCTTAAAAAATTGTTGTGGATACATTTTCGAGCTCGAAAATACTTTTGTATGCGTTTCTTTTCGAAAAATAACGTTTTTTACCATTTTTTCTACAACGATATCTCTCGAACGAATAAACCGATTAAGACGTTTAAGGTGGCAATCGACGCGTTTTATTGAGCTCTACAACTGATTAGATTTTGAAATTGATTTATCGAGTCGTTTTTAAGAAATTTTCAAAATACTAAAAAAAAATTTTTTTTTTAATTCTTTCGTTAACGGTTTCTCTCGAACAAATAAACTGATTTTGATTTTTGAGGCGGCATTCGACGCGGCTTACAAAGTCTAAGAGCTGATTAGATTTTGGGATCAATCCATTCAGCGAATTAAAAGTTATTCAAAAAAAACATTTTTGAAAAAATGTTATTTTTGAAATATCTCCGAACGTACCTGACCGATTAAGCTCAAATTTTCGGTGTTTATAGTAAATAAAAAGCCGCGTCGAATGACACCTTAAAGTTAAAAATCGGTTCATCCGTTCAAAAGTTACAGAATATTTACATACGTACGTACGTACGTACATACATACATACATACACTCGGACATCATCGTGAAATTAGTCAGAATAGCTTCCTAGAACCTCAGAACGTCGACATCTGTTGAAATTTCGATTTTCACAAATCGGACTGAAACCAATAACTTCCCGAATTTTTGAAAATTTGCAATTTTCTTAGCGGGAAGTTAAAAATTATTTTAAAAATACTAAATAGCAATTTATGTTTTAAAAAAAAAAATATTCGATATCCCATTCAGCCTGACTCTTTTCTGTCGACTTTAAACAAACTTGTCATACACTGTAAAAAATTTGCGGAGTTAACGCGAATTAAATCCGGAGAGAATGTGAAGCGGATGACTGTTTATTTATTTAAACCCCTCGGAGTTAAACCAGCTCCTAATGGGAGTTTATTTTAATTTTAAAACTCTGAATTGGAGTAAATGCAGATGTAAATAAAATCCAGATCACTCCGCTGAAAAACCAATCTCCTTATTTACTCCGTACGCGGAGTGATTTGTAAATGAAGTGCAATTTCTATCACGGAGAAAAAATAACAGTAACCATTACTGCGCAGAACAGTAATCCAGTCAATTGATTAAATATAAGTATAGTAAAATATGCTTTTACTATACTTAATCTTTCGCCCAAACACGCTCATTGACCTGATTATTGTTCTGCGCAGCAATGGTTACTGTTATTTTTTCTTCGTGTACTAACAACATAGTAAATATTTAATTACTGGCTAGATGTTCTTACAGTCCCAAATTTGATGGGTAATTTTTACTCAAAAATTCTCTATATGTAGTTTTGATCGCCTCTAGATCAAAATCAGACTTTTTTCTCACAATATATTGCCTTCTTTTGTTTTTACCCAGGCCAAAATCAGACTTTTACTGCCGGTTATTTTTATTAGTCTGTTTTTTATCGTCTTGAGAACAAAAACATCTTAAAATTTTTGTAAGGATTTTAAGACAGACCAATTAGTCCAAATATAATCTAGTTATACTCGAATCAGATCAAATTTTTTTACCCTGGTTGTCACATTGATAATGGAAATTTCATTTTTTACTTTCTCATTAATTGAAATAAAATATTAAATGTCCAAAAATGGAGCAGTGGCCACAAATGATACTTCCACTCACTATAGAGTTTAAGATTTATAAATATTATAATATACTAAGTTTCAAATATTATCTATTACATCTTAAAACTCGTCTGATAGTATTACTAAGATACTACTACAATAATCTAACATTAAATTAGTTATATTGCCGAGGAGTTGTTGATTGATTCCAATTAACTCGATCTAATTCAACTCTTTTCACGGTCAACAGGCTATTAGGTCGTTCATAACCAGTCATGTCTTTGGCAATATAGAAAGCACGTGTAAATAAGTACAATTCGAGCCGATAGTATATGCACACACAGATAATACGATATTTAGTTGTAATAATAATAAGTTCTAAGTAAAAACTAGTAATTTCAGCTTTAAACCAATTTGAACTGGTAAAACTTGTTAAGTATGATAATTGGCTGGTTAATTATCGTACGATTAGATTCAAGTATTTCGGCAAAGCCGTCTCTTAACTAATATTATTTACTCATAACACAATTATTATTATTTAAATTCATGTGCTACTTAGAGCTCATAAAAAAATATATATATATTATCCCACAAGTTTCAGGTCGAATAGTTTTTAAAATCTTGTGCATACAAATATTTTCAGCGGAACTGAATACTCAACTTTATCTCAACTTAATCTTCACATGCTGAGAATTATGTGACCAAACGTACCATTCAAGAGCTTAGTCGTTTAAATTCTCTTATATCAACAACCTTTTTTTCGGTACTACATTATCAATTTAAATAAATAGAAATAATTTAAAAATTTAAACCACCGAAAACTCGTAGAAATTCTCGTAAACTCTAAATATAAATTATTTGGGAAGATAAAAATTTTTTTTGTAATTTTCTGTATTTAATTAAATCCAGAGCAAAATAAAACACAATTTTTAAGCAAAAATCTTTTTTTTGTTTAAAACTTCTTAGTTACAGTTTGTAAGAAAAAGTGGGACAACTACATCAGCCCAGGCAAATTTGTTGTTCTTTTTATTTTAATTTTTTTGCTTGAACTTTTTATACTGAGCCAATGGCAATAAAAACCAATTTCAACAATTAAATTAATAAATCAACAAGTAGTTAATTAAATAATTTTGTTATTTAATTATTACAATTATTCATCATTTTTTAACATAAAACAATAATTTTTTATCTTAAAACCGGTATTACATTTTCCCTTTACATATTTTAAATATGCATTACTCAAATTTTATAAAATTTATTTATAAATATCGATAAATACATTTTGTTTCATATGATATTGTATATAAAAATTATGTAAAAATTGAATTCAGTAAATGATGGATGAAAAGTATAAATGAAATAGAATCAAAGCAAAATAATAAATATTTACAACTTATAGAAGAACACAACAGTGTTGCCTCGGAACTCTTCGCGGGGTTGTTTCGTCTGACGGAAAAATTTATTGGCACACGATGTCTTGCGACAAGTGTGTCCATTGCGTGTGGGTTTAAGCTAAATCGGTTACGGTGAATCAACTTTTGAAGAGATGAGAGAACATATGAAGAAAAGAGAAGAAAACGAAGGTGCCAACATCGTCGCGACGTATATGCGACGTAATGTCTAGACGCACAAATCGCTTCAAAACATCCGTTTTAAATAATTCACAACACTTATCGATAGTTGAACTTGGAAATTTTCTAATTTACATAAATTCACCGAGTTTTAACTTCTTTTCCTTGATAATATTTAAATTAAATGTAACAATCCTGTTACTCCATATTTTATATAAATATATATATGTTATTATTATAATTATAATTATTTATACAATGTATCATATATTTTATTTAACCGCAGACTTTACTTGAATCAATTAGACGTCAATCAATTTAATAAGATTGGAATTTGTTTACCGGGTTTTATGAGATCATGATGCATGATGAACGTTATTATCGAAATGATCACGTGGTTCAAATGATCTGATTTGTATAGCATAATATAATAATAATTAATAGTAATAAGCTATTATGTATGTGTGTTTTCGTGTACCAAAAAGACATGACGCACGTGGCGAGGTCAGTTCAATTATCTTATTCTTTGTAACTTTGTAATCGCTAATAATCGTAAGTGTTCTGTGATATTATTTTAATTGTATAATATTATATTTCCTCTGTTATTGCCATTTCATTAATCAAAATAATTATCAAAATTTATTTGTTTTTTATTATTTAAAATGTGTAAAAAAAATGATTATTTTTAATATAGAAAATTTCGATACAACCTTTCAAAACTTGCAATACAAAAACTTAATTTTATCGGAAACATTTCAATGCCAAAAAAAAGATATCTAGCAACCAGGAGATGAGAAATATAAATTTTCAGCAGCTATTGGAAAATATTTTGGGCCTTGAAAGAGATAAATCTTTGAGACTCTATACTTTCTTAATTAGCTTACGAGCCATCAGTAAAGTTATCTCCTACAAGATCCAAAATGTTTTTCAATAGCTGCTGAAAATTTATATTGCTCGTCTTCTGGCTGCTAGATAGGTTTTTTTGGCAATGAAATGTTTCTGATATAGTCTTATTTTTTTATTGCAAGTTTTGAAAGATTGTGTCTACGATTACGCAACTCTTATTTACGTTTTCGTACGTCTACTACGTCTAAAATACGTTTTTACGGCTATTTACGTCTTGAAAGGTTGAATTTACGTTTTCAACGTCTAGTACGATCAATCTACAATTTAAATTTCGACTCGGGATTCTTCAAATATAAGTAAAAATTAGAAGAAAACGCATTGTGAAAAATTTGCGGAGTAAACGCGGAGTGGATAACTTTTTATTTATATAATTCCCTCGGAGTGAATTTCACTCTGAAAGAAAGTTTCGGAAAATATTAATTATAAAAAAAATTATTCATACATAGTGAAATTAAGTCTTTAATATTTTGACATTTATATTAAGTACGAAAATAATTACGAGCTCCCTTTCCATATATTCACGCGAAATGATTTTTAAAAATTTAAGGAGCTGATAATAAAACTTTCACAAATATAATTCCACTGAGTCACAAACTGTCATATGACTTACATCAACTATACCACGAGATAACATTTCATATTGTACCAAAATATCAGATATTTCCATAAGAATTATGTCACTATAGCTAGTCAATAAATTTAATATTTTCACTATGTATTATATTTATGAAATTATATTTTTGTAAGTTACTAAAACATTTTATAAATTAATAACATAATATTTCAAGTTTAATCATCATTATCTCAATCAATTATTTATTTATATAATTATGTTTCTAATTAACAGCGGATTGAAATAAAATCCGTATTCACTCTGGATTCACTCCCGATTTTTCGCAGTATATGTACTAAGATTTTGAAAAATGTCTTCTTTCTTTGGCGTCCTTATTTCGCCTAATTCTCTCTAACATTAATTTTTAAACAATATTTTTTTTTTTTAAATATAATTTATCAGTATTTATAAAATATTTATATATATTTTAAATTTAAAATCAAATATTTGCATTATGACGATATGTAATCCCTTTAAAAACTACCAAGTATCAGTCACTGCGTAAAAAAGATAAGTATTCCCAGCAAAATAATAATCTGATAAATTTTTTCTGACTGCAAATATATTCTGAAACACCTGCATTGATTTCATCATTGTCAATCGATATCCTCAATTATTATTCAACATACTGATATATTAGGTACTACTAAATCACTTGTGATAAAATTTAATCAATTAAGATGTAAACATGATCAAAGAACGTTGATCTCGTCTGCGCCTTGACTCGTTGTTAAATACTTTTTACATTTAGTATTTATATTTAAGTCTCTCGTGATAAATAATAAGCGGTGGTGTGACGTGTGACCGATTTATATATACATATATATACCCATCTGTTAAATTAATCACAGATGAAGATGAACATCTGTTCAACTCTGGAATGCATATAATGCAGAGATCGAAAGTTAAACATTAACGAGGATCAATCGACGATGATTGGGTTAACCCATTCTTAACTCCACTCGGAAATGAAATAACGTCATCAAATAAAGAAAAGAAGATCAAAACAACAATGTACAAATGCAATCATATGTACTATAGCATGTGTTACACGATATTATCCATGGGAATGACAACCGTTTTTAAATGCCCCTGGGCTTAATGCCCTCAGCTAATAAATACTCAAATCTTATTTTAATATATTATCATCACACTTATATTAATAGCTATTTGTTTACAATGTCTGTATACGTATTTTTAACTAGTTATTTTATTTTATATATTAAGACAATTTTTATAAATCGGTCACAAATAAATTATGTAAATAACAGATATGTTTCGCTTTCGAATTGAAGACAGATTATGGGGGAGAGGGGGGAGGGGCAAAACATGGTACCCTCAAAATTTTATAATAAATATTTTTTTTTTAATATTTTTTAAACTCCAAAATCACTTTTGTGAATATAATTGAGCATTATGTTGAATTTTTTTTTCAACATTTTCAAAAAATTGTGTTTTTGTAAAAAATTAGTATGAAATCAATTTGATTTCTTTTCTTATCAATTTACAATAAAAAAAAACTCCCAGTGTCAAAATACTTCAGATGTATTTCAATAATTAACTTACAAATATTTACAATTTACAAAATTTAATTTACGTGAAAACTGAATAATTTTTTAAGCAATATATATGATTGCTTTTTTAAAAATATCTTCTTTGGAATTGAAACTTACTTGAATTTTTTACTTCAAAGTTACTAATAAAAAGTGATTAATAAATATAAAATTAACAATTTAAAAAAGGTAGTTAAACTTTTTGAAAAATCTAAAGTGTCAGTCGAAAAATGTTAATCACTTTTGTTTTATGATAAAAACTATTATAATTATATTTTTTCTTCCTTTGCATCCAATAATTATGTGAAATGTAATTTTTTTTTATATAAATTACTTACAAGAAAAATTAATTTAATCAAATTTATTTAATATCCAGAAATTATTTTATTTTTCACTTTTTTTAGGTGGTACCCCATTTTGACCGCAAAAAATGAAATTTTTTTTTATGGCAGCTGAAAATTTTTTTTATTTACTCTGAAAATCATTAAAGAAAAGAAGATATAATGTATCGGATCTTCGAAAACTTGGTATTTCCTTCAAAAGGTTTTTTTTTAGCGACAAACCTTATTTCTTCGGTCATAAAAAATAATTACTGGAAAGAATTAAAAAAAAAAAATATTTTTAAAAATTGATTTTGTTTCTTATCATGTTCACAATGCTTTTGATGATAAACGAGAATCATTCAAATAAATCATTACTTTCTTATACATAATAATTACATTTTATCTTCTTTATATTTATTGACTTGTAATACTTGTCATAAAAAAAATATTTTATAGTTCGCAGAACTTAAAAACACAAGTTTAATGACTATCCTGAAGCTCTAAAACAGATTTACGGGCTGATCGATTAGACTTTACGTTTACTAAAATTTTTTTTCAATTAATTATTGAATATATGTACATTGTAAATAATCGGGAGTGAATCCGGAGTGAATTCGGAGTGAAATTAAATCCGAATTCACTCCGCATTCACTCCGCTACTCGGAGTTCCGGAGTTTTTAAGAAAAATCACTCTGCATGCGGAGTGAATGGGGAGTTTTTTTTTGGCGGAGTGATTGCGGAGTGACGCGGATTTTATTTCACTCCCAATTCACTCCGGCCCGAAGTTTTAATACTTAAATTAATTTATTTCAACTTATATTAAGCCGTTAAATAGTGTGTGTGTTCGGGTGTGCAAATGTGTGCGTGTGTGCGAATGTGCGCGTGTGTGCGCATGTGCGAATGTGTGCGTGTGTGTGCATGTGTGCACATGTGTGCGAGTGTGTGCGTATGTGCACATGTGCGAGTGTGTGCGAATGTGTGCATGTGTGCGAATGTGTGCGTGCGCGTATGTGCGAGTGCTTGATTGTGTGTGCGTGTGTGTGTTCGAATATGTGTGTGGGTGTGTGCGTGCCCATTAGCTGATCAGTAATTTTATACACGAATTATTACTTCGATTAGATTAAGTGGATTTATATTTTAATAATTATATTCTTAGAACTCCCTCCGGAGTGAATTTCACTCCGGAAGAATTAAATTAATTAAAAACTATGTACTCCGCAAAAATTCCCCTGTGAAGTGAATTTCACTCCGAGCGGAGTGAATAATTAAAAATTCATTCACTCCGCATTCACTCCGCGAATTTTTTACAGTGTATTAATGCTTAATTAAATTAATTTTAAAATATAAGTTAGTCCGAAAATAAAAAAATTAAACGAAAAAGTAAATAAACTTTAAGGTGTGTAATTACATCATTCCAACTCTTTTATGACTGTGTAGTAAAGTTACTTATTAACCCTTTAGAGTCTGACCTTGAAACCCCACTCTTAAGTCTGGCAGATCCCGATAGAATTAGAAAGAGAGCGAAGCAAATGTGACAGGGTTGTATTATAAGAGAAAAAATTTTTCCTGGGCGGGAAGTAAAAAATAATTTTATTTTTTATTTCTAATTTATTAAATAATAAATATCAAAGGACTTAAATTCAAAGTAAGAACAACAGTTGGTTACTTTACAAATATAGTTAAGTAACATTGCAATTACATAGCAATGTATAAAAATTTTTTTAATTTTTCTAACCTTACTTTTGGAGACTATTGACTCACGACAACAATACTAACTACGGTACTGCCGATAAACGCAGCGCGAGATTCAAACGAGTAGAAGGGTACTCACAGGCACACTACTACTCTCACATGTCACTCATACAAGCTCACGGGACTCAACGATTCGCGCTCTCCCCACTAGTCTCACACGTAGACGTTTCAAGATCCTCTGACTCTAAAGGGTTAAATGTCAAAAGTTAATGAGAAGAGGAGAAGCTAAATAGTATCTCTTACCTAAAAAAAAATTTTTTTAATTAAAAAAAAAATTCCGCTCAATAACTATACTTTGCATTATGATTGTATTGGGGTTTACGTATAATTATGTTTTCTAACGTAAGATAAAAGTAAACAACAACTAGAAAATGATTAAGCGTGAGACTTAAATATTTGTTGCTTTTTTATTTTTTTTTATTATTATTGCAAAGGTCTATGTGAACGACCAGTTAATTAGTGGACGTCAAACGAACCAAAGCGTCCGCCAGGAATTCCATTTATTTTTTACGATCGTACGGAGAAATGCATGTCGTAAACAAAAAGAAAATAAATTTAGCAATTAGATAAAAAAAAAAGGGGGGAGAACAAAAATTCCATGTGTAAATCATTTTTTTAATCATTCATAATCGTACAATAAATATTAAAATTATCGAATGTTAATTTAATGAAACTCATTTTCTGACTTGAAGAGCTTGAAATTAATAATAAAAAAAAATACATACTTTTGTGCTCAATAAAGACAATACTGAAATGATTTTAACAATTGTTACTCATTATTATTATTATTATTATTAAGTAGTATACATTACCTGTGCCTAATAAATTATAATTTATTCAGCAATTTGTAAATTCATATTTCGAAAACGAATTTGTGTACACAGAAAAAAAATTATGGAAATGGTTCCTATAATTTTGTGAAATTTCATCCTATACCAGTATAGGAATGACGACCATAAATTATGGGAACACGTTCTATAGATATAGGAATATTACCCATAATTATAGGAATAGTTCCTATAATTATGGAAATGATACTTATACCATTATAGGAGTAGTTCCTATAATTATAGGAATGGTTCCTATAATTTATGGGAATGGTTCCTATAAATTATAGGAGCCATTCCTATAAATTATAGGAATCATTCCTATAATAGTATAGTAACCATTCCTATACTATTATAGGAATGATCCCTATAATAGTATAGGAATGGTTACTATACTATTATAGGAAAAGTTCCTATAATAGTATAGGAATGGTTACTATACTGTTATAGGAATAGTTCCTATAATATTATAGAAATGGTTCCTATACTATTATAGGAAAAGTTCCTATAATAGTATAGGAATGGTTACTATACTATTATAGGAATGGTTACTATACTATTATAGGAATGTTTACTATACTATTATAAGAATGGTTCCTATACTATTATAGGAGTAGTTCCTATAATATTATAGGAATGGTTCCTATACTATTATAGGAATAGTTCCTATAATATTATAGGAATGGTTCCTATACTATTATAGGAAAAGTTCCTATAATAGTATAGGAATGGTTACTATACTATTATAGGAATGGTTACTGTACTATTATAGGAATGTTTACTATACTATTATAAGAATGGTTCCTATAATAGTATAGGAATGGTTCCCATAATGGTATAGGGGTGGTTCCTATTATATATAGGAACCATTCCTATAATAGTATGGGTACGATTCCTATACCATTATAGGAACCATTCCTATAATGCATAGGAATACTCCCTATAATTTTCTTTCCGTGTAGTTAATAGTACTCTCTAAAAATGAATTAATTGAATTTACTACGAATTAGTGAATATGCACTGGAAACTAGCTGTAAGCATACCATGGTATGCACTGGTTACATTCATGGTATACTTGTAGGTGTTGAAATAATGACTACCCACTGATTCGCAATGAATTTCACTAACTCATTTTTAGAGAGCACTGGTATTGCTGGTATTGCTAACATGGAGTTTTTTTAAAATTTATTATTAATTTTTAACTTGTCGCTGAGTAAGATCACGTCAAGTGGACCCCCCATTTTCCACTTGATCATGAAAATTAAGTTTATGTATTTTTTTCTTATGTAGCCACTATGAAAAATTAAACCCTCAAACGATTTTTCAAAATTTTCATTTTAACAACAATTTTTTTTACAATGAAAATTTTAAGTACTTTTAATTAAAAAATAGATTCCAAAACAACCGTTAAAGATAAATTAATGAAATTTTCAGGATTTATTGTCAAATATCTATATTTTATAAAAATATTGATAGCTTGAAATAATTTATTTATTATCCTATTGTTAATTAACTTTTAAGTAAACAAATGAAAATTTCATTGACTTCTCAGTCAACAAATGAAGTTTTTTTTTATGGGTTACATGCATTATTTATTAAAGTTTAAGATCCCGAAAGAAAATTTCACTGCCCGCGATTAGTTTAAACAATATGAATTTATTTATCACCGCGCGCCGGTCGCTGAACGCTCTCAATACAGTGCGCGGCCGAGCTTCTCAGGCTCTATTGCAGCTTTGGTCCGTCATAATTCAAAGTAATATTTAAAAATATTATAACTGAACAAATTTTTTTTTTTTAACAATATCATGAATAATACAACAAAATAATTTTTTATTATTAAACTGAAACAGGGAAAACTAACGAATAATTAAACTTAATTATTAATTAATAATAATTTTTTTTTTTAATAATTTATAAATTATTATTAAGTATTTATAGATACATTAATTATTCATTAAACAATAATCAGGGAAAACTAACTAATAATTGAACAATTAAACTTAATTATTAGTTAGTTTTCCCTGATTATTGTTTAATGAATAATTAATGTATCTATAAATACTTAATAATAATTTATAAATTATTAAAAAAAAAAATTATTATTAATTAATAATTAAGTTTAATTATTCGTTAGTTTTCCCTGTTTCAGTTTAATAATAAAAAATTATTTTGTTGTATTATTCATGATATTGTTAAAAAAAAAAAAAAAATTTGTTCAGTTATAATATTTTTAAATATTACTTTGAATTATGACGGACCAAAGCTGCAATAGAGCCTGAGAAGCTCGGCCGCGCACTGTATTGAGAGCGTTCAGCGACCGGCGCGCGGTGATAAATAAATTCATACTGTTTAAACTAATCGCGGGCAGTGAAATTTTCTTTCGGGATCTTAAACTTTAATAAATAATGCATGTAACCCATAAAAAAAAACTTCATTTGTTGACTGAGAAGTCAATGAAATTTTCATTTGTTTACTTAAAAGTTAATTAACAATAGGATAATAAATAAATTATTTCAAGCTATCAATATTTTTATAAAATATAGATATTTGACAATAAATCCTGAAAATTTCATTAATTTATCTTTAACGGTTGTTTTGGAATCTATTTTTTAATTAAAAGTACTTAAAATTTTCATTGTAAAAAAAATTGTTGTTAAAATGAAAATTTTGAAAAATCGTTTGAGGGTTTAATTTTTCATAGTGACTACATAAGAAAAAAATACATTAACTTAATTTTCATGATCAAGTGGAAAATAGGGGGTCCACTTGACGTGATCTTACTCCGCTATGAAAATAGAATATTTTCAAAAAAAGGAAATTATTGGTTTCGGTCCGATTTTCGAAAATCGAGTTTTTATCAGATCTCGACGTTTCGAAGTTCTAGGGAGTTATTCTAACCATCTTCAGATGAACGGCTGTTCATCCGTGCGTGTGTGTACATACAAGCTTTTTTTGTCCAACGATATCTTTGTGTCGAATGATCTGATTCGCATGTACTTGGTGTCAATCGAAAGAGCTTGCCAAGACTTATAATGAAATAGATTTTGAAGCCGATCGATCGAGTAGTTTACAACTGCTCGAGTTTGTTTTTAAGTTTTTGATGCATAGTTCGTAAATCGCTCCTTGAGCTCGAAAACAGCGGGAAGTTTTGGGGTTGGCCCACAGGATCAACCGTTTCTCAAGTTTTTTCAAACTATTAAATTAAAAAAAAAAAAAAGAAAAATTCAATAATTATTTGAAAACACTTTGATATAAATGATACAAAAATTTTTCTTATAATTATTTAAAAAACAAATAAGAATTTTTGATCCTAAGTTCCTTAATTGTATTAAAAAAATCTAGGCAATGGTTGGCCCCGCGGGCCAGCCCCAAAACTTCCCGCTCAAAGAGCTCAAAAACATTATTGTGAATACATACACCCACATACAGCTATTCAATGAATAGCTTCTGAAAATCTTACAGCCACTATCAAGGCTCAGATACATCATGGTCGCCCGGAGCTATCAAATACAGAAATGGTAAGCACAAATCATCATCGACAAAAATGGCTAATGTTTTAGCCAGAATATTTTCCAATAAAAACATTAACATGCTCTGGTAAAGTAAAGACAATAATAAAAATTATTCAAGATGATCTGGACAAGTTAATGGATCACTGTAAAAAAGGAGGCTTTATGCTTTCAGCAAAGTGAGTATATGATCTGTTCTGAAAAGCACATGGATGAAATTAAGACACTAAATTTGCTCCCTAATAAGATTGAAATTAAAAGGAAAAACAAAATAAAAATATTAGGGCTTATCTTTGATGCAACACTGTAAAAAATCGGGAGTGAATCCGGAGTGAATTCGGAGTGAAATTAAATCCGAATTCACTCCGCATTCACTCCGCCACTCGGAGTTCCGGAGTTTTAAGAAAAATCACTCCGCATGCGGAGTGAATGGGGATTTTTTTTTTTGGCGGAGTGATTGCGGAGTGACGCGGATTTTATTTCACTCCCAATTCACTCCGGCCCGGAGTTTTAATACTTAAATTAATTTATTTCAACTTATATTAAGCCGTTAAATAGTGTGTATGTTCGGGGGTGCAAATGTGTGCGTATTTGTGTGCAAATGAGTGCGTGTGTGCAAATGTGTGCGTGCGGGAGTTGTGAATATGCGCAAATATGTGCGTGTGTGCGCAAAGGCATGCGTGTGTGCAAATGAGTGCGTGCGTGCACATGTGCAAATGTGTGCGTGTGTGCAAATGTGTGCGAGTGTACAAATGTGTGCAAGTGTGCAAATGTGTCCGTGCGCGTATGTGCGAGTACTTGATTGTGTGTGCGTGTCTGCGTTCGAATATGTGTGTGGGTGTATGCGTGCCTATTAGCTGATCAGTAATTTTATACACGAGTTTTTACTTCGATTATATTAAGTAGAGTTATATTTTATTAATTATATTCTTAGAACTCCCTCCGGAGTGAATTTCACTCCGGAGGAATTAAATTAATAAAAAATTATGTAATCCGCGAAACTCCCCTGTGGAGTGAATTTCACTCCGAGCAGAGTGAATAATTAAAAATTCATTCATTCTGCATTCACTCCGGATTTAATCTGTATTCACTCCGCGAATTTTTTAAAGTGTAAACTCTCGTGAGCAGATATAAATAATCTTATTTGTTAATGTGAAGGTAAAATGAACGCGATGAAAGCCCTGTGCTTAAAAAATTGGGAAGCCAACAAACATATATTCATCATTACCTGCAAAATAATTATCAGATCTAAATTAGAGTATGGTGCTAGTCTATAACTCTGCTAGTAAGTCCAGATTAGCCTTTCTCGATTTAATACACACACAGCACTGAGATTAGCAATTGGAGCTTTTCGAATAAATCCTACATCAAGAGTATTTACCGAAGCCCAAGTACTTCCACAAGATTTAAGAAGAATCGAAATATCTATCTCAAATATACACCATCAAGCGCTTGCTTCAGTGGAAATGTTTTACAACAGCAAGTAAAATTCACGGAAACGGATAGTAAATACCAATGGCACTAACGATTATTTAAACTATTGGTGCACAAAGTAAATATTATAAAACAAGATGTGTAATTAAGAGATATCATAGTCTTTCCAAGACAAATTCCTCCAGTACCACCGTGGTAGGACCTTAACTATACCACAGACCATCAAATGTTGAAGGAAACTGATAGTAAGGTCAATACCCCAACTACGGTCCATAAAAACCTATTCTATGAGTTAGTAGACAAGTATACATATTATAATCATATATATATATATATATATATATATATATATATATATTAGACTGTTTCAAATTAGGGGACTATTTTTTTAACTTCCCGCTTAGAAAATCGATGATTTTCAAAAATTTCGGGAAGTTATTGTTTTCACCCCGATTTTCAAAAATCGAGTTTTCATCAGATGTCGACGTTTTGAGGTCCTAGGAAGCTATTCTGACTATTTTTAGAATGATGTCCGAGTGTCTGTATGTATGTGTGTGTGTGTGTGTGTGTGTATGTATGTATGTAAACTCTTTATAACTTTTTAACTAATAAACCGATTTGGATGGTTAAGGCGGCAATCGAAAGAGTTTTTTGGCCATCAACTTTTCTGAAAATTTCAGATCATTTGACCGAGTAGACCCGAAGATATTGGCCAATTACGAAAAAAAAAATTTTTTTTTTTTAGTTTTTTATTGATTTCTCGAAAACGACTTATACGATCGACTTCAAAATCTAATCAGCTCTAGAACTTAATAAAACGCGTCGATTGCCACCTCAAACATCTAAATCGAATAACTCGTTCGAGAGTTATCGTTGGAGAAAGAAATGGTAAAAAACAGTTTTTTGCGAATATCTTTGAAACGACTCAACCAAAAAATCCAAAAATCTAATGAGCTTTAGACTCTATTAAAACGCGTCGATTGCCACCTCAAACTTAAAAATCGGATAATTCGTTTGAGAGTTATCGCGGGAGAAAGAAATGCTAAAAACTGTTTTTTTCGAAAATAATGGCATGCAAAAGTATTTTCGAGCTCGAAGAGCTCGAAAATGTATTTACAACGATGTTTTCGAGCTCAAGGAGCTCGAAAACAGCGGGAAGTTTTGGGGCTGGCCCGCAGGGTCAACCGATGCCCAGATTTTTTTTTTTTTTTTGATGAACATTGAAAAATCGAAAGGGTATCTTAAAATATGGTGACAGTTAAAATTTGAGCTCTTAATATTGATATTTAGAGGTGGCTATTTGTAATTTTCGATTTTTCATTTAGAAACATAGTAAAAAATACATAACTTCCGAAAAAATCAAGATACAAAAAATCTCTTCTCAACTATATTGTAGGAAATTTACTGATCTACAAAAAAGGTCTTTTATGATTTTTTCATGAATTCAACCATTCACAAGATATCCGACGTCAAAGTTTGATAAAATTCAAAGAACTTGTTTTTGCTCGTTCCGAATTTTATACCATGCCAACCAATGAGAATTCAGAAATTTTCAATACAATTTTTTGTAAGAAATTGAACGCTCTACAAAAAAAATCTCTTATCGTTTTTTGATAAATCCATCTATTCAAAAGTTATTAGAGCTTGAAGTCAAGTTATAGTAAATTTCGAAATCTTTTTACTTTTTCGGTGAAACTATTGGACAAATCATAAAATGTCATTAAATCTTTTTTGTAGACAATTGTATTTCCTACAAATTATCTCTGATAAATTTTTTCTGAATTCTGAATTTTATTCTAGTTATTTCCATTTTAATGTCGAGCTCTTAAAATCGATCAGAACACTTTTTTTAGGAGCTTGGCATTAAAATGGAAATAACTAGAAGAGAATACAGAATTCAGAAAAAATTTATCAGAGGTAATTTGTGAGAAATAAAATTGCCCACAAAAAAGATTCTATGACATTTTATAATTAGTCCGATAGTTTCGCCGGAAAAGTAAAAAGATCTCCAACTTTACTTCGAGCTCTAATAACTTTCGTAGAGATGGATTTATCAAAAAATAATAAGAGACTTTTTTTGTAGAGCATTCAATTTCCTATAAAAAAACTATATCGAAAATTTCTGAATTCTCATTGGTTGACATGGTATAAAATTCAAAAAGAGCAAAAATAAGTTCTTTGAATTTTATTAAACTTTGACGTCGGATATCTTGTGAATGGTTGAAGTTATGCAAAAATCATAAAAGACCTTTTTTGTAGATCAGTAAATTTCCTACAAAATAGTTGAGAAGAGATTTTTTGTATCTTGATTTTTTCGGAAGTTATGTATTTTTTACCATGTTTCGGTAATTGTTTAGAAGAGGGGCTCACCCATGTTACAATTATCAAAAACTCAATTTTGGACATATCGCTTTGAATCCAATTTCAACCGTCATTATTTTTAAGCGGATTGAAACTATAATTGCCTAATTATATGTTATTTAAGCCCCAGTAACATGTGTATACCTTAGATATAAATTGTGCTTGATTCAGCGATTTTTGTTTGTTGTTGGTTGTTTTTCAGTTCCGTGCTACACTGCACTATTTGACATATTCTTCATATAATTCTATGTATTGACTCTTAAGCCAACCACCAAAACTTATGATATATGTCTCTTTGCCATAATGCCTGTAGTTTCGTCCTGAGTACGTTAACGGACTCGTCAGTAAGGCTATGTTAACGTACTCTTGCCTTAGACTACATCTCTTACTAGTACGGGCCGGCGTAAAACAGTGTTGTAGGCTTCAGCCAGACACTATACTAGTAGAGGGAGGCGGATACCGTCCAAACTGCTTGTAACAAAATGTTAGGTGAGCTGTTGTACACCTTAAAAGTATTGAAATAACACAAATATGTTGATTTTCACCATTACAAGAGTTCAAAAATTACTTGTAACTCTTAGGTAGACCTTACTATCACCACCGTCCATCTTACGGCTTTAAATAAAATTAATTATAATTATTAGAAAAAATTTATTTTTGAAAATCTACATGATTTCATGTTATTTAAACCAATTTTATACACATTAGTTACAAGGTTCGGATAGATATCGAGTGTTAGAGACATCAACTCATACAGAAAATTCTTTCCGCCGTGTAGTAGAACACGTGGAAAAAGTTTAATTATAGATCTTTAAGGTGTAAGCACTTGGAACTTTCATAAATGTGGTGAGCCCTGAATCTGCCCAATTACCCATGTTTCTAAATGAAAAATCGAAAATTACAAATAGCCACCTCTAAATATCAATATTAAGAGCTCAAATTTTAACTGTCACCATATTTTAAGATACCCTTTCGATTTTTCAATGTTCATAAAAAAAAAAAAAATAGTCCCCTAATTTGAAACAGTCTAATATATATATATATTAGACTGGACCAAAAAAATCGACTATTTTTTTTTTTTTTGATACTGTAAAACTAAATAAATAAAATAACATTTTTCGCTAAATTCACTCCTTCGAAAGTTATTCAAGGTTGAAATTGAGTCAAAACGACTTAAATAACCGGAATAACTTCTGAAGGAGTAAATTAAGCAAAAATTGTTAAGAGACCTTTTTTGTAGAGGATTAAATTTCCTTCAAAGATATGTATCTTGACTAGAAAAAATGTTAATATTTCTAGTAATTACAAAAATCCAAAATAGAAACAAAGAATTTAAAAAACAAATCAATATTTACGGCACGGTGACAAGAAAACAGCTCGTTTTACGTCAATTTACTAAGAGAGATTTTTCGTAGGGAATTCAATTTCCTTCAAAAATATGCATTGCGCAAATTTTTCAGATAGATGAATTACGAGTTTTGGGTAACATATGAAATTTCTTTCAAAAAACGAATAGTCATAACGATACACGTCTTAATATCAATATTAAGGGCTCAAACTTGCACAATAATTTTTTTTGGTCATCAGGAATAATATTTTTACAGTATCGAAAGAAAAAAAAAATTGTCGATTTTTTTGGCCCAGTCTAACATATATATATATATATATATATATATATATACATAAGGAGTAACGGCTGAATGGATTATCCCAATGCTTTATCGAAGAAGTCACTAACCATATATACATATATATATACATATTGATGGATATATGCTAGATCCATGATGTGCAGTTGTAATGCCTGTGAATTATTATACAAACTACTCGATTCTTTCACAATTTTTCCCGGTGAAGCGTTCGCTACAGATGAAGCTTAGCTTCTATTTTTATTACTCAACTTGCCATTTGGACTTTTTTTTTTTTTAATACAGATTTTGATGGCTTTGAAATTCATACAAAATATTGAAAAAAATTTGTTTGTTAATTAATTTTTAACTAATGTCGTTCGTTTCTCTTATGAAAAATCAACGTATGTATGCGCCATTCTTTCCACAAACAGAGACAAAAATTTAGCTTTCAGATATAGATCTGGTAAAAAATTGTATTCACTCGCCTTCGGCTTGGGTAGGCACTTATTGGCAGGGAGCGCGACATCTGATGGTTACAGAAAATCATGCTCGAGAATTGTAAGAGATATATAGAATCAGTATACAAAATCAAAAATCGTTATCAACACAGAATATAAAAATTTATAAAGATATAAATAAAAAAGTGCAATTGTATTTTTGATATTAAAAATTAAATTACACTCATTTCGATAAAGAAAATAAGTGTAAAAAAATTTTAAAAAATATCAAATAACATTATTTTAGAATAGAATAAGGTTAACCGATAAAATCAAAACAAATAAAACATGACAACTATAATAATAAAAGTTTAAAAAATAGTAGAATATTAATTTGAGTTTTTTAACAAAATTGAATTCAATTCACTTAAGTGAATAATTATATTTTAATTCATGATAATTTGTTGGTGAATCGTAACTAAGACAGTACTAACCTACTAACTTATAATGTTGTTTTTTATTAAATAATTTTTAGGCAATGATGAACATCATTATCCAAATCGGATTTCAATCAATACATTATGGTATATTTTTTTTTCTGCAATTTACAACACAACAACTATTATGAACCATTTTTATCTTTAACTGTCACGTGTTTACACTCAACAAGAGCATGATTCTACGAAATTGTGTCCACAGCGAGCGCTGCAATCGATTCAGTTGTCCCCAATCGCTGCCAATACACATAGCTTGGAATTTTCTACTTTTCTCCCTAGATGTCTAATATTCTATTTATAGGAAAGCATGAAAATTAATAAATAAATAATGAAAATTCTACTTCTATTTCAGTTGCTGAATGGCCTGTTTTTTTTATTTCTTTTTTATTCATTACAGAAAATTTTTAATAAATGCTGATTTAATGTTTTTATTGAGAATGAATGAAAAATAATTAATATTTTTCAATTTTGAGAATTAAAAAAAATATTTAATAAATAAAAATTATTTGACATAACAATTTAAATTAAAAATTTTCAACTGACATAAATTTTTTTCTTAATAAATATATTTAATAATATTTATTTATAATTTCGGCTGCTTTCATATATTTTCCGATGCACACATTTAAGAGATTTACAATTTTTCAATTTTTTTTAAATTAAATTTAAGACACACATTGGCACATGTTGATGTAAATATTCTCATTACACGTGTTTATAATACATTAATTGGCAAGTTTTTAATAAATTTAAAATTTATCAAATTCACATAAATAAATTATCATTTTTTTTTGTGTAAAATAAATTAATTTATTTTAAATATTATAAAAAAATTTATAATTCACATATCACTTCTAATATAAATTATTTCATTGAATTATTATTTTCAATTATTCGAAAAAAATAAAAAAAAAAAACCATTATGCATGTGCTATTATCTAATTAATAAAACAATAAATTAATCAATTAACCAATCGATTAACCAGTGATGCGTGTTTACAAATCAGTACATTAATATTATTATAATTAGTACCACACTTCAATTCAAGCAAATTTATGAAATCCTCATATTATGTTATGCACATTTTAATCAATAATTATTTGATTAAATAATTGCTAAGCAAATTAATTTAAAACTTGGAATTTTTAATATCTGCACTGAGAAAAGAAAATAACGTTTTTTGTAGGTAACATTTTTTCGTGTAAATCAATAAAAATTATTGTATTATTAAATATAGGGGACGGAACGGCAAAACGGGGTACGCCGAAAATTTTATAAAAGAACAAACATTTTTTTATTTAAATATTGTTTAAACATTCCAAAATCACTTTTGTAAATATGATTAAACATTATTTTAAATTGTTTTTGTTAAACTTTTTCAAAAATCGAGTGTCAGTCGAAAAATATTGATGATTTTTGTTTTATGATTAAAAGTATTCAAAATTTTTGTTCTTCCTTTCTATCCAATAATTATGTAAAATGGAATTTGTCTTAACGTAAATTACTCACAAAAAAATTTTTAATTTAATCAAACTTATTTGATATCCAGAAATTTTTTTTTCCACCTTTTTTTGGAAAGTACCCCATTTTGCCCGTGAAATAAAAGTTTTTGCATTCCTTTTCCTCCCCTATAACCCGAAAAATAGTAATACTTATCAAAAGAACTCAAAATTTTTGAATGCACTTTCGGAAAAACAAAAAAAAACCTCTGAATAAAATTCAATATTTCTTAGTTAAGAAAATTATTTTTAATTAAATATTTAATTTTTAAATTAAAATATATGAAATTGAAAGTTTTTAATTGCATAACTTTCGGTAATAAGACAAAAATACTATGTTACAAAACGTTATTTTTATTCTGAGTGTGATAAGCCAAATTATGTAAATACAATATTATTTTTAGTTAATATTTTAAATTAAATAATTACAACAATTACATAAGTACCTCGATAAAATTAACTTCTATTTATTTTTATTTTAATTAAATTTTTAAATAAGTTATTTTATTTTAATTATTTCTGTGACAATTAAGTATGTACTCATATAAATAAAAAAATAAAATGCAAACGTTTAAATCGACTCAACTAAAGAGTGAGGTAGAGAATTAACATTCAGTTACATAGAACAGTAATTTTTATGAGTGTGAATGTAGCTAACAATTGACTATTGTTTAAATTTTAGAATTAAAAAATAAAATGTCAACAGAAAAAAATAAAAGAATGCGTACTTAAATAATTGAAAAATCAGTACGCGCATTTTTTTCAATTTCATTATTTTTATTAATTTATTTATTTATTTAAAATTTACAAATTTTCTTAGATCTGCTACATTCACACCCATTAATTTTTTTATCTAATAATTATAGATATGATTCTGAAGTTAGCTGACGTCTACAATTTTTTTTTTTTTTTTTTTTTTTTTTTTTTGTAATCGATTTATTGAAAAAAAATTCGAATATTTTTAATTGTCTACTAACTTCAGGACCATAATATAAATGCATCGTAATGAATGTCTTAAAATATATATGTATTTGTCTTAATTAATTAAACAGATTTGTTACTGTGCAAATCAAATTTTCCATTTGTGCTCAAGTTAATTTCAAAGAGTTTTCGATGAAATTTGAAATTTATTTATGTTATATCTAGTTTAAAAAATTATAAATATATCCGTGTAATCAAAAGTTAAAAAAGTTAAAAAAATGTTTTGTGTAAAGATCTTTCAAATTTGAGATATTTCAGAAATTGTACAAAATTTAAAAAGTGGAAACATTAGACGACTCATTCTTATTTGAAACTTATGTTTATAATTTTTTACTTTCTCGTAAAAAAATTAAGAAAACAAAATATTTGAATTGTTTATTTTTTTTTTTTTTTTTCACCAGTTTTTGAGTTTTCTGGACTGATAACAAAATGTTAGTATTTGCACATTTTAGTTAAATTTTTTTAACTTCCCGCTAAGAAAATCGACGATTTTCGAAAATTTCGGGAAGTTATTGTTTTCACCCCGATTTTCGAAAATCGAGTTTTCATCAGATGTCGACGTTTTGAGGTCCTAGGAAGCTATTTTGACTATTTTCAGAATGATGTCCGAGTGTGTGTATGTATGTGTGTGTGTGTGTGTGTATGTATGTAAACTCTTTGTAACTTTTGAACTAATGAACCGATTTGGATGTTTAAGGCGGCGATTGAAAGAGCTTGTTGGCCATCAACTTTCCTGAAAATTTCAAATCATTTGATCAAATAGACTCGAAAATATCTGCGAATTACGAAAAAAAAAAAATTTTTTTTTTTAGTTTTTTATTGATTTCTTAGAAACGACTTATACGATCGATATCAAAATCTAATCAGCTTTAGTACTCAAAAAACGCGTCGATTGCCACCTCAAACATCAAAATCGGATAATTCGTTCGAGAGTTATCGCGGGAGAAAGAAATAGTGAAAAACGGTTTTTTCGAAATATTTTCGAAACGACTGACGCGATCGATTCCAAATTTTAATCAGCTCTAGAATTCAATAAAACGCGCCGATTGCCACCTCAAACGTCAAAATCGATCAATTAGTTCGAAAGATATCGGCGTTGAAAAATTAAAAAAATAACATTTTATGTTATTTTTCCCGGATAAATCATAATATAACCTACGAAAATGTGTCTAAAGTCATACCAACTCATCCTTTATATGGTTACTTTCGATACGTAATGTCATCGAACTTGGTTTTTAGTTTAAATCATAGTACCAACAATAAAATCGATAAAACGTAGTTTTTAATATTTTTCTCGGATATTTATATTTGATTGTTTCTCACATGAGTCAAAACTCATTTAAATCTTGATTTGAATTCCTGGCATTGATTTCTGCCTGAATACACTTATTTTATTGAACATAATCAGGGATTAAATTTTAAAAACCGCTTCGTTAACAATTCTTGATTCTTAAATTTTCAAACTTTAGCATAACAGGCAACTTGTTAGAGCTTGAGAAGATCGTAAAAAAAAAATCGCATGTGATAGCATTTTCGAGCTCGAAGAGCTCGAAAATATATCTACACTAATGTTTTCGAGCTCTTTGAGATCGAAAACAGCGGGAAGTTTTGGGGCTGGCCCGCAGGGCCAACCGACGCCCAGATTTTTAAACTTGTTACGAATAATTGATTTTAAAACCACCAGAGTTATGAATCAATTTTTAATGTATGAATGTTTTAATCACAATGTATATCAACAATGTATAACCCAATAATAGTTTGATTATTGGGCTTATATTAAATTGAATTATACTAAAAATTAAGATTACGTTTAAAAAAAAATACTAATTACATTTTATTTAGTTTCCAGTTTTGAATTTTTAAATAACCCATGAAAATTTAAATCCAAGTTCCAAATTGTTTATATTTTTTACACGGATATAATAGAATTTAGTAAATATAAATTTCAAATTTATGAACGATTTTAACAATTTTCAATCAGTTGAATAGATAAAATTATATAAAATAAAAATATTTATTTAATCTTTAAATTAATTAACAGTGACATTAAGTTTTTTTTTTATACAAAAACCAATTTTACAATTATATAAATTTTTTATTTTTTGTTGCACGTATTGATTTTTAGTATTTTAAGATTAATTGCAATTATTCCAACCATATTAAGTACACACATTTTATCACATTAATGAATATTTATTATTTTCAAAATAAAACAAAAAAAAAACTTGAAAATTTTTATATTCAATGAGAACTTACTGAGAATATAAATTAAAATCTTATATTATAATTAATTAATAGAATTGACTAATTAAACACTAAAATAATAATTACAAGTTTAACTGAAATAAAAAAAAAAACAAAATCAGTTAAAAAAAAAATTATTTGACTAAAGTTAAAATAATAGTGCCTTTTAGATATTGATTAAATTGAGCAATAAATAGGATATAATTAGACTAGAATTGTCATTGTAAATCTATGTAATTGTTAAATAATTACATAACATTACAATTATAATTCATAATAATTAATATCCATAAAATTTCATTAATTTTATTATTTTAGTTAATTTTAATTTTTTAAATTCAAATGCTCGACCATTTTTAAATATTATCCTTCTCATCTCCATAAATATTTACAATTTTTTTGTTTTCTCATTTTTTTCTTATATTTTTTTTTTTACATATTTTTGGTTCTAATGTCTGTTATTTTGGCAATTAATGATACTTAAATTTGTATCATTTAATATAATTCTATTTACTAAATTGTTTTATCTAAACATGAAATAGTTAAACTTGATAATTGTCAATTATAAATTTCACTTTGAAATATTTCTAAGTTATTATTTATTTATAGTAAGTCATTATCTCGCTGATATATTTATTTGACAATGTTCAAGTTTTACGAATCATTTTATTTCATTGTTATTTATTTATATTTATTTCTCTTTAAACTTATCTAAAATTTGAATATTTAAATCATAATTCAAAAATCAATTGTTGCAATTAAATTAAAAAATGCTTTAATTAATTTATGTTGTATTTAGTACCTAGTTATTATATTCACTGGGCAGAAAATATAGTAACATGACTATAGAATCCTTGTCAAAAATATCCCCGCAAACATATTGTTAAAAAAAACTAATTTATAAAATTATCATTACAAAATATAATTAATGCTTATCTTTATTATTAAAAAAATAATTTATCAAATTAATGCAGAGTCTTTGTCATTATTGTTCCTAAATATTTAATAATTTTAGGTATAAAAAACTTTTAATCAGGATATTTTATTTAAAAATATTTATTCAAGGATTTGATAATCATGTCTCTAAACATTGAGTTTAATGGCACCAAAAATATTGTGTATTTTTTTTTATTCAAAATAATTGAATAGCCAACAAAAAAATTAAAAATTTTAGTTTTTAGTTTTACTTAAAAAAATATTTCCAACTTTGGTATACTTAAAGAGAGGAAAAAAAAATATTTTCCTGTCGTATACTCGGGGGGTTCCTGTAAATATTACATTTGTGTTTTTTTTGTCTATTAAATGAATTTTAATAATAATAATAAATTACCAATTATTATAATTGCAAAATTTTATTGGAATGACTCAAATGGTGTAATGCCTTAATATGGTTTTCAGCTAAATTGGGCGGTCCAAATAAAAATTCACGATGTATATTTGGATTACTCAATAACTCTTCCATATCATCATTCTTCAATACTAATGAATGTAATGAACTATGAGTTAAATTAACTTTTCTAGCAACTGTTCCCGTAATATGGACATCATCAATCCAAAAGTATGGTTCTTTTTGAGCTTCTTTATACAATAGAAATACACTATCAGGTGAATATAAAATAGCCCAACCTGCACAATAAGCTGGATACCGTCTACCAGGATATTCTTGTGGTGATACGCGCCATTTAGAACGCCATGACCTTTTTACAGTACCCGTCGACAATGGATCACACAGGATCAAACGTCTTGCACCCCATGGTGAAAGACCGTGTTTTAAAAAGTCTATCATCGCGGGTGTATGCACAAAAACATCATCGTCTAATTTCAATATATATTTAGCACCTGTAAAAAAAATAAATATTTATTTATTTATTAATATTATTATATTAATAAAAAATATAATTAATTTAACGTTAAGGGTATTCTCAGACAGTGTCCCCCACTTTTTAAAAATATTCAATGACTTTTAACTGTCATAACCGTATTAAAATTTTATTAATTAAAAAAAAATTAAGACCTTAATTGAAAAAAGGACAATATCGCTGAAGTATAGAATTTAAAAAAAAATTACTTACAGCTGTTATCAATTAGGAGTTAAACAAAAATTTGTTTAATAAATTTTGGTTTACTATATTTGAAAATTCTAATTATAAAATTTACATGAAGATTTTACTAAAATTTGTTTAACAAATTTCGTTCAACTCTTAATTAATATAAATTGTAAATTTTTGAGCTCAGAAAACTTGAAGTTATTATTTGTAAATTGTTCAGCTCTTAGAAATTAAAAAATGACTATTTTGTTGTTGAACCAAAAAACAAAATTTAGCTAAAAAAAATTCATTATTGTTTTACGATATCTTTAAAACTAATCAACAAATTTAAATGTACTTGGACGCAATCAAAAGAATTCATCGAGACTTGAAACTGATTACCACAGTGTAGAATTGCGATATTACTTATTTAATTTATAAATCATGTCGTTGGAATATTACTCGAAGGTAAATGTTCGTACAGAAAAAAACAAAAACAATAAATAAATAAATGAAATTTTAACTTTTTTTCAATATCTATACCTCGGCGAAATAACTTCTACGTTGTTTTTTTTCCATTCTGGTTATAATTTTTTTTTAGTCAATTGATAAAATTTTGATGAGCTTATGATAATTGAAAGTCATTGAAAATTTCTAAAAAGTGGGGGGCACTGTCTAAGATTGACTTTAAAAAAATATAATTATAATTTTGAACGTATGATTTTAAAATAATTATTTTTCATAAATAATAATTACGGAAATGATTAAACAATAATTGAATCTTAAACAAAAGACTAAAAAAACTATAGAAATAACAACTTATATAACAATTGCATCTGTCATTATATATAATAAAAAATGAAAAAAAAAATGACAAAGAGAAAATAATAATAAGTAAATAAAATAATAATTACTTGGACAATAATAAGTAGCCCATTTTAAAGCCATGACATGTTTGTAAGTCATATTTCTGTATGCATCAATAAAATTTCCTTGTATAATATCTTGATACTTTTTATTTTCTTTATGAACATCTGCCCGATGATCAAGCGTTGATCCAACAAGAAACAACACTACGACTTCAGGTGTCTGTTTACCCCAAGTATTACGCACAACATTGCGTTTAGCAAAATTACCAGGTGCTGAATGTATCAGCATCAACAGCAACGGCTGTGTTTTATTACACGGATCATGATTTAAGATAAATTTAAAATTTTTAATATCAATCAGCGTCGATTCATCGCTGGACGGCAGATCGTTTAGTGTATATGGTACAGATATTGTTGAAACATTATCAGGAACCAGTAAAACGTATCCAGGAACTGTTACTTCACCAGTTAACAACGTTGACTCAGGACTTCCAATTATCAGCATCCAAAATGATAAAAATCCCATTAAAAGCAAGACAACCACGAAGAGTAAGTAACCTGGCGGCGACACGTGGCCATGAAGCCGCCGCTTATCCAACATATTCACATAAACACCCTATCATTCTACTCACGTCATCCTGTATATCATTAAGTAAACATTTATAAGATTAATGACACAGAAATCAATTGATAAATCATGAACTTAAATGTTATCAATTTTATCTATTAAATATAACAATAAATTAACCACTTAAGAGTTAATTTATAATGAATTTAAGGATATTACATATATATATATATATATATACACATAAACAAGTGTATATATATTTAAAACAATACCTCCAATTATTATAAATCCACAAAATAAAAATAACTATAAAACTTGAAATTGTTTGAATAGAAAAATATATATATGTAATAATTATATGAAAACTTACCTAATAATCTTTATTTTTTACGCGGCCGTAATGAACTAATGACTGCTACCCGGGTTGTATATTTAATAGACATAATCCAAGGACTATAACTATTGAATTTAAATAAAAATAAAGAAAAATAGATAAAGCAAGTGCTTATGTACTCGTTAATTATTTATAAATATTCCAACACATATACTGCGGTAATCGGCATATGTCAATGCCAAATGATAAAAATTTCGCTATTCACTGTTTGTCGTTTGTTATAACATATATGATCATATACAATATGCAGACATATATATACTAAGTGCTGATAACAATAATCACAATTGTAATAATAATAATAATAATAATAATAATAACATAAATAAAAATAATAATAATTGACAGATGGTCTCAGAGAGGAGCAACAACGCCCTATGGGTTGGTAATGTTACATGTATGAAGTTAGCTACAAATTGATGAATGTGAATGTAACAGACATCAGACAAATTTTAAATTACAAATAAATAAAGTAAACAATTTTTAAAAAAATATTTATAAAAAATGCACTTATTAATATTTTAATTTTTCAAATGCGCATTTTTTAAAAAATTTAGTTTCTTAATTATTTACTCTATTTATTGATAATTTTAAATTCGTTTAATGTCTTACATTCACACTCATAAAATGCACTTATTAATTTCAAAATTTTTTTAAGGTGCATTTCTTTTAAATTGAATTTTATTTATTACTTACTCTATTCATTAATAATTTAAAATATAGTAAATAATTTAAAAAATAAAATTTAAAAAAAATGCACTTATTAATTTCAAAATTTTTTTTAAGGCGCATTTTTTTTAAATTGAATTTTATTTATTATTTACTCTATTTATCAATAATTTAAAATATAGTAAATAATTTAAAAAATAAAATTTTCAAAAAAATGCACTTATTAATTTAAAATCTTTTTAAATGCGCATTTTTTAAAACTTAATTTTATATTAATTATTTAATGATACTGAAGTTAGCTGACATCTAATAATTTTTTGATTTTGCCAGAAATGATAAATTATAAAATGAATGTGAATGTAGCAGACATCAGACAAATTTAAAATTATTAATAAATAGCGAAATAATTATTAAAATAAAATTTTGAAAAAATGCGTATTTGGAAAATTTTTAAATTGATAAGTGCATTTTTTATAAATATTTTTTTAAAAATTATTTACTCTATTTATTTAAAGATTTAAATTTGTCTAATGTCTGTTACATCCACACTCATATTATAAAAAAAAAAAATATTTCAAAAAATTGCACTTATAGCTTTTATAATTTCCTACGTGTGCATATTTTTAGTTTTTCTTTTTTTTGTAGTCAATTTGTTTAAAAAAAAATCCGAAAATTTATAATCGTCTATCAACCAGGATCATAATTATTTACTCTATTTTTTAATAATTTAAAATTTGTCTGATGTAGCTAATATAAATGCAAATGTAGCAGACATCAGACAAATGTAAAATTATAAATAATAAAAAAAATAATATTTATAAAAAATGCACTGATTAATTTCAAAATTTTTTAAATGCGCATTTTTAAAAAATTAAATTTTTTAAATTATTTACTATATTTATTTTAAATTTTAAATTTGTCTGATGCTGCTACATTCACACTCATACAAATTGTCATTAATATACTAAATTTATATATAGGTATATATTCATAATAGTTTATGACATTGCCACAATAGCGCTGATGAACAAATAAATTAGATTCTATAGTTTGATGGTCTCAGGTCTCATTATAAAACAATTTTTTATCTCTCTTACTCTACATATAAATTTCTACTTAATTTATGACTGAAAAGTGAGATATAAATATTAAGAATATATATATTTTAATTCGACAGTATAGATATAAATGTTTACAATTTGTTTTTTAATATTGCCAGTCCTTTTACTACAAATACTACGAATTTTACTACATTTTACTACACAACACTAGTAATTAACAAACGAGTGTGTAGTTGATTGATTTTTTTTTCTGTTTACCTCAAAAATAGGGTGTGGATTTAATTACTGTCATTATAAATATTATTACTATATATATATTTTTAAATTATTACTCATTGTGGTTAATATTATAGGGATTGAACTGGTATGGGAAAGAACTGGATAAATTATTAATATAAATATAAATAAAATATGATTATGTGTTTTTATGATCAACTTGTTGATGAATAGTGATTGTGATTTATTTTATTAAATATATTTATCGGATAATAAAATAATAAATATATATAATATAATGCAGTCTATAAAGTATAGATGAAATAATAATATGGAGTTGAAAGTTTGGGTTGAAGGAATTCAGCGGATTGTTTGTGGTGTCACTGAGACAACTACGTGCCAGGTTTGTTTTCTTTTTTTTATTTTATTTTTATTAAGTATTTTATTGTTAGATTTATTTACACCAATTTTAAATCCGTTGAATTATTGTCTTAATAACAAATCGATGAGAGTAACTACTGATATTTTGCTTTTTAAGCAAAATATACAATTGATTAGAATAATTATTTAGTTAAGAAAATATATACTTTTTAATAGTTATTTTGTCAACAGTAATTTTAAAAATTTATCATTTGGATAAAAATATCAAAATTTATCAACTATTACAATCTATCTTGATCGGGTAATTTATCTGTTACTTTATGAGGCTTACACTATTTAATGTTTCATTGTTTCAACTAATGATTTTTATTAAATGGTGTTTATTTATTTTACAGGATGTAGTTTATGCACTTGCTCATGCCACAGCGCAGTCTGGAAGATTTACTCTGGTTGAACGTTGGCGTAATAATGAACGTTTTTTGGCACCGTTTGAAAATCCTCTTACGGTTATTATTATTTTATATTTTTAATAACAATTCATTTATTTATATTTTAACTGTGATTTATTACAGTTGTTATTACGTTTATTAAAGTATTAATTAATTTGTGAAAATAATTACTCTCTAAAATAACAGCTCCAATTATTAGCATTATAAAAAGTATGTTAGATATTATAATTTAATTATTAATTGGTATTCTGTCAAGAATTGGATCTTTTATTGTTATGAGTTAATTCCCCAAGCGGTACAAAAAAAAATTGTTGAGTTTTTGTTGAATTTAAGTTAACAACTGGTTAACAAATTCATGATAACAAATTGTCGTTTTAAATTTAACAGTGTGTCAACAATTTTTTTTGTGCTGCTTGAGTCACTTATTCAAAAATTTTAAAAGTTGACAATTGTCAGCTACAATCACATTCATTTATTTTTGTCAGATTATTATATAAAGTAATAATAAATTATTAAATTCATTTAGATATTGATGAAATGGGGAGAATATGCACCGGATGTTCAATTAATTCTTCGCCGATCGAATTCCGAAAGCAATAAAACTCAACAAAGTGGATTGAATCGAACTGCTCATAATACACGCGCTAATGGAGTATTAAATTCAGCAGTTGATCAATTCGTTAATAACAGAAGTCACGATACTAGTAATAATAATAGTAATAATACTAATAATAATAATAGTAATAATAATAATGGCAATAGTAATAATAGTAAAAATAATAATAATAGTAATAATAGTAATAACATTAATATTAATAATGGACACTCAACGTCTGAGTCTCATGAATCACCGGAAGTGCTCAAGAGGAATCGAGATATACGAAAATCCCTTACATTTAGTGGATTACATGGAACAGCATCTGATAATTCTGAGGTTAATAAACTATTCTTTAATTTATCATATGATTTAAAAAATTGTACGTAATTTTAATTTTATTTTGTAGCAGGTACAAATGGAAAATATTGCTGTTGTACAACCAACAATGCAGACAAAAGTACAGTCGAGAAAAGCTGCGTATAAAAGTAATGAGTCACCTACTAGAGCTTCGAGTAGTGAAGGTTTACAAATAATAATTATTCACTTTGATTCATTTTTTTTTATTTTATTTATTTATTTATTTTTTTTTTTTTGTTATTTACTTATTTTTTATCTAGGATTTATAAGTTTAACACATAAAAAAACTCGTGAAGTACCACCATATCGTGATCCTCCAGGTCCTGATTCATCGCCATTGAGAACATTACCCCCTTATCGTGATCCACCACCACCAATAGTGACTAATAGCGTTAAATCACAGTCTCAAGAAAGTTCGACTAGTGAAAATTTCAGTCTTTCCAAAGAAGAACAATCTTCGGCTACTAGTTCGATTAAATCGAAACGTAGCCAGGTAAAATAAATACTTATTTATAAAATATATATTTATTTTGTTTTTAATAATTATTGTGGTATTTTTTATTTTTAAGGAGATGCAAGATACAAAGGGATTAATGCAATCCGGTAGGCCGAAACTAAGTCAACCGCAAAATATGGTAGCTGTGGCTTATACTCATCGTTATGCTGAACTTATAAAACTAGTCAATAACCAACGCGATACTCTTAATTCACAACAAGTTGATCTCACCAAAGTATTTAAATATATAACATATATTTCATTAATATAAATTATATTAATCGTGTAAAAAAAATTCAAAAACCGGTTTAGAAAATGATCTAAGGGTATAAAATGTTTTGTCATTTTTATACACGCGTAAAAAGTGTTGCAAATATTTTTTCATACAAAACGTAAAGTAAATTCACACTAAGTTCTGAATAAATTATTTTTATTCAATAATTTTTTAAAGTTCTATTAAAAATTAAATTCTGTCTTAGGCTCATAAATTTTTAACATTGAAAGTTTTAAAAATTTTTTTTAAATACAATTTTTCTTACACGGATTTTAAAATGAAATTATAGATTTGTATTTTTTAATAATTATAAATATTTTATTTAAATAGTTAAATGCTGAAATTTTGTATTGGGAGAGTAAAAATAGAGAGCATTATAATCAAATGGATTTTATATCACAAGAAATAAATCGTATTGAATCAGCCGGACGTATTTTGGAGGAACAGGTAAATAAATTTTTTATAATTAATACTAAATTTTTATTCATAATTAATTATTTTTAGTTAAATGAATTAATGCACACTGAAGAAGAAAGTGAAATCGTAAGACAACAAGAAAAAACATTAAAGTCAGAGATAACGTTACTTCGATCGAAGCTTGCAAATTGTGAAACCGAGTTACTGCAGTGTAAAAATAAAATAAGGTATGAAGTTTAATTTATTTAATATTTAATTATATTTACTGTTTAATTAATATTGATATTTTATTAATAGATTGTTAATGGAAGAACTAACATTAGAACAACATAACATAAATCGTGAAACTGAAGAACGTACAGTTATAGAAAGAAAAATAGTTAATGAAGTTGAAAGATTGCAAAGTGAACTTGAACAAGCTAAACGTTTAACAGACCATACAAATCACTCGGCTGATTTACTGAAACAAGAAGTTACGAATATTGAATCAGCAATTGTAGATAAAAAATTACAAGTTGAGAGACTAGTGTCTGAAATGAAAGAAGCTAATTTACAGAGTTTGACTGTCGCATGTCAAGAGGAACAAATCAAAAATTTATTAGAAGGTTTTATTTATTTAACATTATTATTATTTTTAGAAATTTTTGGTAAATATATGAATTTAGGCTCCGTAGAATTTCAAAATTTTGAAATTTCAATAATTATAGCATCCATATTTATTCACACAGTCGTTTGGTTTTACGGTGGAGTGAGGAAAAATCAGAGCATTAGCATAAAAATTACATTGACTTAAACCTTATATCTACCCAAGTAACAGACTTGGTTTTGTGACATTTATATGAGCAATTTTGGGGCGGTTTTTTGACCTATCGATAAAACACCAAAATGTTGATAAATCAATCTGAAATTTATGTCAAATATCTGCTTAAAAGACTTGACACAAGTGATAACAAATAAACTTCAAAAAATTGCCAAATAAATCATCATCTAAACGATTTTTTAATTGAATTGACTTTTTTAAGACAGAAAAAAAAAACATAAATTTTCTATGACTCTTAGGACCGACATCTATACGTCTGGTTCATATAGAGAAACTTGGCTTTGAGACAAAATAAAATTTTTCCTGCCTTTTTAAAAGACATCTTGCAGTTGTCTTTGTGCTACTTGGGTACTGATTGAAAAATAGTGTCAATAACTTGTGTTTTCAAATTTATATAAATTATTTATTTTCTATTTTTTTAAATAATAATATAATTTATTTATTACTGTAAGATAGGTAATGGTGTCTTAAACTCAAGTAGTACAGAGACAACTTTAAGATGTCATAAACATTTCTTTTAAAAGTACAAGACAATTTTTTTTTTTTTTTTTTCATAAATAAGACAAACAGACGTTGATCCTAGGAGTCATAGGAAATTTGTGTTCTTTTTTCCATCACTTGTATTGTTTTTTACGCAGATATTTTTTCGGTGGTATACATTTCTAATCGTTTTGTCAACATTTTGGTGCCTTATCGATGCGTCAAAAAACAGCCTAAAACTGATATCTTATAGATGTCACAAAGTCAAATGTGTTACTTGAGAATGTCTGACTAAAGTACTAACTTTAAATAAATGATATTGATTAATCATCAGTCAGATACATAGGAATAAGTAACTATGCGTCTTGGATTGTTATCGAGTTAATGCAGCAAAGTTCATTACATTCTAGTGACTCCGCTTGTATTAATAGAATGATAGTCTAAGGCAGAGTACACCAAAGCAGTCTTACTGATAATTCTGTTGGCGTACTTGGGACAAAATTATCACCTATTATTCCACTTTACACATATGACTTACGTCTTGATGTTTGACTTCAGAATCAATTCATTCTGAATCAATGTTCTACGTCATCTTATACATATTGCCAATTTAAAACTTGGAGTCTAATAATAATTAAAGAAAATCTAGATGAAAATATGAATAAAACGATATTTACAAAGCTAGGATGGTCCGTTTTGAACGACTATTTTTTTTCCTTCACTCCCACTTCGAAATATTGTTGTAGACATTAAAAAAAATTCCTTTCATTATTAATTTAACCCATTAATGAAAATACGTAAATAGGAAGGATTAATTTGATAGTTTCGGAAAAATTTTAGACAAATATTTCATTTACAAAATTAGTAAAATCCCTATATCACGTGAACGAGTCACTTAAATAAGAGAGCTTTTTATGTAGAAAACCAAATTTCCTGAAAAATTGTTATCCACATTTTTACTGTAAATTTTGTTATTTAGTCAATATCAACTAAAAACCCAAATTATTATTAAAAAACATGATTTTTAGAACCAATACAGAAAAAACAATTAGAATCTCAGTAAAACTACTAAAAAGACTTTTGAAGAGTATTAAATTACCTACACAATGCCCCAAACGGTGACCCGGTAACTTTAAATGTAGCTGAGCTACAGAGAATTAAAAAAAATTTTTAACTTTCCTACATATTTTAAATATATAGAAAAACTTAAAAATTAAATCTAACGTACTTGAAAATAAAATTAAGAGCTGGAACTTTCAGGGAATTTTTTTTTTTTCAATGTCTATAACAATATTTTGAAGTGGAAGTGAAAAAATAAAACTAGTCGATGCAAACGGACCACCCTAATATAAATACCAAGTTTTTTTTATGCAAATAGAAATGTGACTAAAAATAATTATTGTTTCTTTCAGGAACTCAAAAACCTATTTGTACACGTAAACTTATAGGACCACCAAGGCAACTGGAGAATGCAGTGCCAACTAGTAAAAATCCACATGGCGTATGGGTATAGACGATAAATAAAATGAATTCACTAATCATCAAATTAAATAAATAACAAAAATTTATAAAGAGATTGCATTTGCACTTTGTTGACGTAGTAGATTCAAATTAAAAAATTTTAATGTATAATATTTCACTTTAATCGTATTTGTTTATTTATAAATTTATTATCGTTAATATTTGTTCACTTAGTCACTATTTTGATTTTATACTTATATATATATAATTATTATTATTAATGATTATAGGAGATCTCACGTATGATTTTTTTGTAATTATGATTTCCGTTATTAATTAATTTTGAAATAAATACTTTATATCGCTCACGAATTTTTAATTTCTTCTATAATTACATTTTATATTCAATAAGAAACACATTTTTTTTAAAACGATCCTGTAATAAATAAATTTGTTTGTAATTATTTACCCAGAAAGAAAACAATTTTCAACCAACAACTTTAAAATAAGTCATTTAAAAGATTTTTTAATTGAAATAACTTTTTTAAGACGGAAAGAACACAAATCTTTTATAACTCTCAGGAGCAACATCTGTATGTCTTATTTATATAAACAAACATGGCTTTGAGACAAAAAAAATTTGTATTGACCTTTTGAAAGATCATTATGACTAAATGCGAATGTAACTGACAAGTGGGAATTTTTTAAATTTTTAAATAAAATAAATAAAATGTAAGTATAATAAAAATTCAAAAATGCATGTTTAGATCAATTCTTAAATAGCACGCGCGTTTTTTAAATTTCATTATATTTTAATTATTTTATTTATTTAAAATTAATAAATTGTCTAATGTCTGCTACATCCACACTCATGTTTTATGACATCTTAAAGTTTTTATGCTCTGGAAAGTTTCATTTCTCATAATAACCCAAGTAGCACAGAGACAACTTTAAGATGTCATAACGATGTCTTTTAAAAAAAACAAGACAAATTTTTCTTTGTCTCAAAGCCGTTTTTTAATATAAATAAGACATACAGATGTTGGTCATAAGAGTTATAGGAAATTTGAGTTCTTTTTGCTGCTCTAAAAAAGTCATTGTAAATAAAATTTGAATTACTTATTTGACCATTATATGAGTGTGAATGTAGCAGACATCAGAAAAATTTATAATTATTAATAAATAGAGTAAATAATTTATAAAATAAAATTTTTTCAAATGCGCATTCAAAAAATTTTGAAATTAATGAGTGCATTTTTTTATAAATATTATTTTTTAAATTTTTTACTCTATTTATAATTTTAAATTTATCTGATGTCTACTATATTCACACACATAATATTATTCGACGACTCATGATGCGAAGCATCAAAGAGTGCTTTACGATCAAAAATTTTTTTTTGTCTCACTTCGGCAACTATTTGTAATTTACTTTTTGTCATCGCTTCTGTCAAGACTTAAAAGCAGATATTTTTTCGGTGATAAAAATTTCTAATCTTTTGGTCAACATTTTGGTGCCTTACCCTGATTAAGGAATCTAATTTGGAATCATTTGAGATTATGTAACTCTTAATCATTTTGAATCATTCAAAATTGTCTGAATTATTTTGCTTTCGAGTATAAATTTTGGAACGAATCATATTAAATCATATTGAATTAAAATTTAACGAAATATTTTTTTATGATTTGAAATTATTTAAACCCTCGAATCATTTCAAATTAAATTGAATTAGAAAATAATATTGCAATTATTTTGAATTACTTCAAATTATAGTTTTATGATATGATACGATATGAAATAATGTAGATTTTTTTTCAAAGTCGATTTCATAATCAGGCTTATCAATCGGTGAAAAAACAATCTCAAATCTATGATCCTGAAGTTAACAGACAATTTACAGTTTTCCGGTTTTTTTTTTTTTCAACAAATCGATTACAACAAAAAAAGAAAAAATGCTCACATGTAGAAAATTAAAAAAACTGTAGATGCAATTTTTAAAAGTATTTTTTTTTTAATAATTTATCGTTTTGAAAAAATCCTTTAATTATTAAACGTCAACTTCAGTATCATTCAAAACTTTTATCTTATAGATGTCATAAAGCCGTGTGCTACCTGAGATTTCATATAAATGAAATTTAAATTTACCCGCCACACATTGAAGCTCATGTTCAATTTCTATGAAACGAATAAAAACAATTTTCATGACTCATGAAAATTATTTATTATAATGTCTGCCTTACTTTATCAAGTGACAGCTAAAAGGAAATATATTTTCTCAAGAAAAAAAAAATATATAAATATATAGAAATAATAACTGACAGGTTTAAATTATTATTTTTCCATTACTTGTTAGTAATTTATTTACAAAATATTTAAAAATACTTTACATTTGTTTTTACTGCTAAAAAATATTTAAATAATAGCTATTGTTTACTACATTGCAAAGGAAAAATAAGATAAGTAAAGTTAGCTAAAAACTAAAAAAAAAAAAAAAATGTTGCTGATGGAACGTATACCAGATCAAATAGGATATTTAGTTCTTACCCAAGACGGAGCAGTACTTGCGGTAATTATTAATAAATAAAAAATGTTTTTCACAATATATAGATAATGATAAAAGAAAAAAAAAATAAATTTACATCATTATTGTTTTTACAGTCTGGCGGTGAATTAGAAAACGATGAAAGAGCTGCTAACATTATAACTGGACTTGTAACTTTAACAGACAAAATAGATCCGAAAACACTAACAACAAATGATTCTTTTAATAAAATATCAATAACATATCCAAATCACTGCTATATTATTTGTCTATCAAATAAAAAAATTCATGTGGTTAAAAAAAAGTTGCGATCACCAGAAAGTCAATCTGCGACCGCTGAAACTCAAAGTCTTATTGATATGTAAAATTATTTAAATAAAAATGTTATAAATTGGAATAGGTCAGAGTGTATAGTACTTAAAAATTATTAAAACAATCTCATATATAATATAAATTATTAATAATAATCACAAATTATTAATCATTTGTTACCTGAAATATTTTCTTTATATTAATAATGAATGAGAAGTTATTTTCAATTATTATATTACAAAACATAATTATACAATTGCAGTAATATAACAACTCAATGTTATACTATAAATTTCGTTTGTACCATTATGCAATAATAATTAAAAAATTTAATTGTAAAAAATTCGTTACGAACAAAGTAATGAAAGAAAAAAAACCATTTATATATATGCACAATTACAATAAGTATTTTATGAAGATGAGGACAACGATGAGGATGATGAGGATGAAGTGATTCTTCTTCTTACACGTTTTTCACCTTCACCCCGGGTCTTTAATTTTTTTTGTTTTCTTACTCCTTTGCTAGCTTTTTTATGTGATTTTGTCTTATGCGATTTATTTTTTGAATTTGAATCAGATTTTAAATATTTTTTATCATTCGATTTAGTTGTTTTATGTCTATCTGATAAAGTACTGCATTGGCTATTAGATCTGTACGATTCTTCGTCATTCTGTGAATCAGTCATCGCATATAATTGTTTATTTTTTAATCTTTTGTTGGCTATTTTAGCAGCTTTACGTTCCCTATATTTTTCATTTACCGAACAACGTTCTTTAGTATTATTATCACTTGGTGTTTCACGTGATCTATTTCTACTTTTACTTCTACTTCTACTTCTGCTTCTGCTTTCGCTCCTACTTCTACTTCTGCTTCTACTTCTACTTTTACTTTTGCTTCTTGATCGTGATTTTTTATGTCTAACATTCAAATCATCCGCGGCAGTTTTATTAATTTTATGTTTTGACAAATGTTTATTATCTTTTGATCGTTTTTTTTTACGTAATTTATTTATTTTATATTTATAACTACTAGAACTAGTTAAACTTGTTGATGTAGTACTTGAACTACTTTCACTGCTATCACTTTCACTAGAACTACTACTGGTGGTAGTACTACTGGTACTGCTACTACGCTTTGTTCTTCTTTTATGTTTTTTCTTATTGTCGTTAATCAAATCTTTACGTACTCTAACGCGACACGTTATTTTATTATCATTATTTTTGTCAATTGATTTAAATTCATCGTCACTACGGGAACTAGATTTATCACCATCGTCATTATTATTATCATCGGAATTACTTGAATATATTTTAGCTCTTGTTATTTTTCGTGAATTACTTAATGATGTACGACGACATTTAGCTTCTCGATGACTGTGGCTATCTGATGAACTGTAATTATGTTTATTACGTTTCTTAGTTGCGCTATCGTCTTTAGTCGAGGTTGATTTACGAGTACTTCGTTTTATTATTTTAGTTGAATGCTTTGTATTATTACGTCGGCTACTTTGTTTTTTAATTTGGCTATCATCAACTTCGCTATCACTGTTGCTTGATGATAAAGTTAATCGATCAAGTTGTCGTGTATTTGTTGTTTTTGATTTTTTAGTTTTAGTTAATCTTCTACTTGATTCAGATGTACTCGGTTGATTATTTACTGGCGACAATGATGAAGAACTTGGTCTAAAAAATATTAATTATTATTATTTTTGTTGGATTCTCTATACAAAACTATAATTTTACTCTATAATTTTCATTCTAATATATATTTTTATAAATATTCTGTTCGAAATATTATTTCGAACAACGTTACATTTAAGTCGTAGTATATATTAATTTATGTTGAATTCAAAATATCTGTATGTTTATTCGAGAAAAATAAAACTAGTATGGATCAAATTTTATGACCTTAAATACTTGGGTCGACGATAGATTGAGGCCCATGTTTTAAGTAAATGCAAGGCAATATGTTTTTTTTCATATTGCACTCATATACACATATATACATATATTTTGAATTTAGACATCTTTGTTATAGAGAAAGAGGAGAGATTGTTAAACCTCAGTGTTAAATAATATTAAAAAAATAAGTTAGTCTAAGCTAAATCTTTTACACGCAGAGAAATTTTTAGTAAAAATTGTCCAAAAAATATGATACTGTGAGGACATGTGAAAAATATATTAATTGTTCCCATGCTTATTGTAAAATATACTACTCGACAGCATGTAAACGAAGTGCAATTTCTACTAACATAGTAAAAATTTAGTTACTGGCTAGATGTCCTTACAGTACCAAATTTAATGGGTAATTTTTACTCAAAAATTCTCCACGTGTAAGAGTGAAGACACATCCTAGAGCGCGTATTTTTGATACGTCTGAGAATGACCTTAATAAATTGATCTGTTTTTCATTCACGATTACTGTACCTAAATTTCCAATAATTTTAATAATTTTTGTAAAAAATAAATACTTACGATTCTATTTCAGGTATTGCATTAATAGTAGCCGCTACTACTTCTTCTTCACCCGAAGACACGAGTTCTATTATTTCTGGTGTTCTTTCACAGCGTGGTTTTACATATCCTACGATTTCACACTCAGATTCAGATGAACTTGATGTTATCGTAAGAACAAATGGATGACTTCCGGGTGTTTGAAGTTGGAATGCTTGACTAACAGTACTAGGACCTAATTAATAATAATAAATAAATTAATTAATAAATATAAAATTAGACAATAATAAACTCAAATATCGGTAAAACCAAATAAGCAAGCTGTTAAATTCGTCATTTCTTTCGACATCTTGACTATAACTCTGTCCATAAAAATAAAAAGCAAACAGTTATAAAAAGTGCATAAAACATTTTTTTTTTTTTTTATGCTGACAAGAAACGATTTATAGTTTTTTTTTTTTTTACTTTTATTTAGTTCATGTTTGTACCGCTCTTATTTAAATGCAGTAACGTCAACAGCAATGGGCACAGGCCATCGTAGAAAGAGATAGAAAGATTAAAAATATAAGCAAACAATCGACTCTGAATCGTACATCCCTAAAAGCTCTAGGCTCTAGATCACAACCGTTTTGGCAGTCGTTGAGTTTGGACGTACGTGACGTCTATAGAGGGTAGACAAATTATTTGTTAAAAATTATATTTTATTATTTAAAGATGGATGTAATAGCAACGGATTTAAATGATGGTTCAATAATAGTACCGATGGTATATCATTGTTGGATGACTCTACCCTTTGGTCAATTTTAAAGTATTTTTAAATAGATTTCACTTTTAGAAAGCTAGATTTTACCCGCCTGACTACCCTTAAGTACGAGAAAAACTCTCTAACTCTAACGTTTACCCCAACTTGCTAAATTGTAGTTTCACCTTTTTTTCATAACAAAGTTACTCAGATTTATCCATTCCGAAGGGATAATTTAGACCCTTTAAAAACTCAGTAAATGACAATAATAAGTCAGTAGAAGGTAAAAGGTCTTAGTAGATAGAACTGCTGTTCTCGTATCGACTCAACAACGCTTTTTGTATTAAGTTGAATTTTATAATAAACCTCTGTGAGGAACCCAACATCACTAGCTCTTTTTCCCGAGCCATTGTTATCAGAAATACAAGATGCTATATCACTTGTTCTCCAGCTATATTATTTAGTTTAAGTAAACAATCACGGTCAGCGTACACGAATTGTACTATACAAACTAATAATTTTATGTTACAATTTGTTAACCGTGATCCGTGATGTGTTGACACATTTACAAGTTTACGGACTGTCTGGGCCTGGCAGACCTTCTCATAGTCATCGGTATATATAGTTAGTCTATTACCAAAAGCAGAGTGCGGAAAGTCTGAGTGCAGATATCTGCAGTAGATGTTCACATTACAACAATTCATATCAGTTGAAATTACAAATTTTATCGTGTAAAGAAAATTGTTTAGAAAAAAGTCATACTATTTTATATATATTGAATTGAATTATTTTAACCGCATATAAATTTCATTCGTATTCTATTTTATAATTTAAATATTCTAGACGATTCCCTTTTTTTTAATCATTCAAGTGGCGCAGAGACATTTTCAAGATGTTATAAAAGACAAGATAAATTTTATTTTGTCTCAAAGCAAACATTTAAATAAATAAGACATATAGATATTAGTCATAGAGCTGTATAAATATAATAAATGTAATAATAATAATAATAAATAATTATTAAATTACCTGGCATACTTATAAGATGAGGTCCCACTGATGGAACTTCTAAATTACTAGGTTCAACATGATCGACAACTCGTATATCAGAATCATCAGATATTGTACTACTGGTACTACTTGACGTTTGTGATTGTACATGATGCCAGTACCCCGTACTTGCTAGACCTGTATTAAGAATTATTATTAATATAATAACTATTAAATAAAAATATGTGTAGATAAATAATTTTGATAAAAATACAAAAGTGAGGCTCTAATTTTTTTTGATTTACAAAAAATCATGTCATTGTTTTCTATAGTAAATTTAAAAAAAATTTTTAAAAATACTGTTATAAAAATTTTAAAATACTCGGCCGTCAATAATTAAAAATTAGTAATTTAATTAGGAAAAAAAAAAATGATTTTTATCGGCCCTCGAAAAATGCATAGTTACCATAATTTTTTTTTTAGTATTATTTGATTACAAACCATGAGGAGGGAAACTATTGTAATAAGTAATAGTGTCATCATAGGCAGCCATACTCAAATCAGTACTAGCGTAATTCATAAGTTCATGAATAAAATGTTCTGTTTCTAAACCAAAAAAATTTCGTATCGAATTACGAAATTCAGGACTCCGCATATCGTATCGTGTTAATAAATCTGTAATAACTCTCAATACATAAGCGATGTGAGGTTCATCAGAATTAAATATCGTTTGTAAATCACGATTTATCCATGGTATTAAACGATTTACTTCTTGAGGATATCTCCTAATAAATATTTAAAAAAATTAATTAGTTGAAGTATAATAATTACAATTATATTTACAATTAATAATAAAAATATTACCTGAAATATTCAGCACTACAGTGACGGAAACGCGAGTAAACATCTGGAACTGGATCAGACCATTCTCCAGTCCTATAGATATTACGACGTTGTCGTCGTTCTTGTGGTGTTACAGTTGGCAATTGAGATGATGCTACTGATGATTGACGTAGTTGATTAAGTGTACTTGGATGAAGTCTAGGATCATGCCGTCCATAACGACGATTTGGTGTCATTGTCGTTCTTTATTGAAATTAAAATTCCAAGGATTAGATATATAAATTTTTAATTTAAAACTACTTTGGATCTTCTGGATCCTATGTGACTTTAAGGGCATTCTTAGACAGTGACAGTGCTCTCCACGTTTTAAAAATATTCAACGACTTTCAACTACAATGACCGTATTAAAATTTTATTAATTAATTAAAAAAAAATTAAAGCATTAAAAGGAAAACGCAGTTACAATTTCGTCAAGACATTGATTTTTTTAAAAATTACTCAGTTGTTAACAATTAGGAGTTTAACGAAATTTGGCAAATAAATTTTAGCCGAAAAAATTTGGCATTCAAAATCATAATGTTGGCATGAAGATTTTACTGAAATTTATTTTACAAATTTCGTTAAATTCCTAATTGATATTAACTGTAAATAATTTTTTTTTAAATCTGTCTCGGCAAAATCGTAACTACGTAATGATCCTGAAGTTCGCAGACAATCAATAATTTTCGGATTTTCTTTTAAACAAATAAATTATAAAAAAACAAAAATTAAAAATATACACATGTAGGAAATTTAAAAAACTACAGGTGCAATTTTTTCAAATATTATCTTTTTAATAATTTATCGTTTTAAAAAAAATCCAAGAACTTTTAGACGTTGGCTAACTTCAGTATCATAACTGCGTAGCTCTTTTTTCAATTATTGCTTTAACTTTTTTTTAATTAATTATCAGAATTTTAATACTGTCATTACAATTGAGTCATTAATATTTTAAAATAATGGAAGGCACTGTCTAAGAATGGTCTTAAATAAAATTGATTAAGTTTAAGGTACCAAATTGCCAGAGTCTTTTCATTTATATTTTTATTAATAAATAAATAAAAGGACAGAAATCGACATAAAAAGAACTCGAAAATCTCCCAGGGAAAATGACACAAATTTTTATTATTTTTCAAAATGTTGATTTAAATATTTTTTTAAATTTTAGTACTTGAAAGCATGCACGTATTTGTCATTAACTTTTTCCTTTAGAATAATCATTAATTATTTTAAACTAAGACTATAATTAATAGTAGAATTAGAGATTAGATAATAAAATAAAATGTTTGTTAATGTTGTGAGTTACCTGTACGCAAAACGTTGAAAAGCAGCACTCATAGAAGCATTTGATAAAGCCAAAGTAACTCCAATAGAAGCTGTAGCTTGTGTTGATGACAAAGTTGCTTCTCTTGGTACATGATACTGATCATAATCCTCCTCAGATCTAACATTGTGTATTATCGATTTAAATGTTTGTTTACATAATGGGCATTCTGTTTTTATTCTTGACCATTGCAATAAACATGTAAAACAAAATTGATGCAAGCAACTATCAGTAAATGATGTATTTATTAATTTTCCAAGGCATATACTGCAATTTGGTGGTGGTGAATTTGTTCCGTCACTTCTTTCACCAGAATTAGATGCTGCTGGTTCTTCAGCTTTTACTGGTTCTTTAATATTTGTAACCGTATCTTCTTGATTTATTGGATTCTCCATTGTATTTTATTTATAATTATGTAAAATTCATTTGTTACTAAAAATATATTATTTAAAATGAAGGGTTAAGAAAAATAAGCACGTTAATAACCTTAAAATAAATTATATAAACTTACCATAAAGATTTAAAAAATATTTTGTATTTTATTCAAATAATTTATTAATCAAATTTTATTTTTAAAATAAATTATTCTTTTTATTTATTCATTATTATTAATAATAATAATAAGTATAATAAAAAAAATAATAGTCAGGATGTTTCTATGTAAGAACAGATGAACTCTTTAAATGCAACGTTATTGATTGTGTTAACAAAATATATGATAATTTATATAAATTATTATTATTAAATTTAAACGAAACACTTTGATAATAAATATCAATTATGCTTTAATTATTATATATTTTACGAATTTATTTAACTTCATTTTTTTAGTTCTTATACTTTTTACGTATAAAAGTTGAATGAATGGATACTTTACTTATACTTAAATATTATTCAAGCATCTTAATATACTTAAAAAAACAACTTTTATTATATTTTTGAGTAAATATAACACGTATATTTATTTATTGTTATTTATAAGTTATTTTAATCAGTGATATAAAAACTTGTTAATAAATAACAAACCAATAGGTGGGTAATAAAATTATTACAATTTACTGGAAACAAGAACACGAATATAATATATGATATATTTATGTATGTTGAGAATTATTCTCGCTCTCTACTGAGAACAGGGAGACACTCTTTACTTCCTTGACGTTTGCGTGGATTTTTACACTTTATATTTGCGCATGCGTTTTAATTTAATGATATTTATCACATAATATACAATAATTATTATTTAACAATTTATTATATAAAAGATATTGAATAAATAACTTTTTAAAAACTTTATCCATTATTATTAATCACACTCGATATTTTTTAAATCATTTATATCTGATTACTAATTATTCAAATTTATTTGTTAATAAAATTTATATTTTTAAAAAATGTTTTCAAGATTTTATAAAGAAGCAAAAAATTTATTTCTAAAACTTAGAATAAAATAATATTTATAAATTAGTAAAATGATTAAAAGTTTAAATAAAAGGTAATTTTGAATTAAATAAATATATTTTTACCTGATGATGGTAAAAATATATTTGGTAACAAAATAAAATTATATTTTTATTTACTGATGACGCTAAAATTATTTTCTCGTAAACGTTAAAATTCGAGTTTAATTTAATAAGGTGTTAAAAATTTAGGCGATAATTCATTTATTAAGTTCTTCATTAAATCATTAACTCATCAGTTGTTAGGAAAAATTTAAGAGAAATGTTTGGTGTAATAATAAAAATATTTTAAAATATTTTAAAGTTTTGACCATACAGATATGTGACGAGGTAACCGAGGTTATCCAGTACTACACTGTAAAAAATCACCGGGGTAAGTCTAAGCGGTGTAGGTGTTATAATCAGCGGTGTTAAATTTCAACACCGAAAGTTGTGTGAAAATAACGTCACCGCCAGTGTAATTATTCTGTACTGGTGTTAAAAAAATTAAAAGGTGTTAAAATAACACCGCCGCAGGTGTAAATATTCTTTACCGGTGTTAGAATATTTTACTTTGTGACTATTTTTACTTACTTGATCACTGTACTTATTAATAAATGATATTTTTTATTAATTTTCATAAAGAACTAACATTTTTTGTGTTTTATGGTCTTTAAAGTTATTAATACTTCAAGCGGACGCAGTGTACCCCGCTTTTACACCGTCGAATTACGCCTGCTCCTACACCGGTGTAATTTCCTTTTAACACCGGGCGTAGTTAAAATGAGTCCTGGTCAAAAATTTGATGTCAATTAGTTGCGATCAAATTGATGACAACTTCAGCCTTTGTAACTGTTGACTACAAGTTGTCACCAACTTTCCCAGACACTTGGCGACCATCTACTGCCACAATCTGTCACCAATTTTCTGGAAAAATTGAAGGCATTTTTCCGTCAACTAATGGAATGCAACTTTTGCAACCAAACTTCTCAGCAAGTTGGCGATAAGATGTTGGCAACTTATGGAAATGCTAATTTATGTGTTCAGCTTGGCGATAAGTTTCAGCAGTAGATTGTCGTTTGCTTGCCGTCACCGTGGCTATCAGGGTGTCCAGCATAAGTTTTCTGTCATTTTGTCTTTAAATACCGGTCGTAAATTCCGGACAAACTGAGTTCCAAGTTTACTGAGCTGATTCCCTTTCAAGTTGACAGCAAATATACGTCAACCTTTGTTATTCTGTTTTCCGACTGCAATATGAGTACTACACACAGTGCAAATCAACAAGAAGTTCACCACAAATTTCGCCCTTCAATTTTTTCTAGCAAAACTTGCCGAATTTCGGTCCATCTGGCCGAAATTTTACTTACTTATTTATTTACAGAGGAAAGATCCAAATCTAGGAAATGCAAGAGTTAAAGTCTGCTGAAAATAAACAATAAAACAAATGAGCATATCGGGTCCATAATTTAATTTTAATCTAAGTACGTATATCTCTTTGTAGTAAACGGACCTGGAGCTTTAGTTCAGAGCAAAAAAATAAAGACGTAAATGTATTGATAAATAAATGTGTTTAGCCTTGATTAAACCTAACGATTTACTCACTGATGAATGTATATAGTATTAAAATTTAATCGTTTTTTTTTTTTTAATCAGGGAGAGAAGCTTAGCGCAAAAGCCCAATTGTCATAAATATATTCAAAATTATTAAGGAAGTTGAAAATATTGAATTAATTATGGCTTAAAAAAATTTGAAACTATAAAAAAGCATAAATTTAAGTCATGACCTTTCCAATGATACCAAATTTAATTACGTTAACTAATTTTATCGTATAGACATAACTTGGACAAAGTTTTCTTTACTCTCTCTTAATATTATGAAGATGATTACTATTTATAAGTTAAAGATATGAGACTGTTAGGTAGTTTTATTTTTAAATACTGCAAAATAATAGTGGTTAAGAATTCCGATTCACTTCAATCGGAAAACAATCGATCGGGTAGTGGTATCTTTTTTTAGAAAAATTTACAGAAAATAATTAGTAATAGACGCATGACATAATGAGTTTTTAAAATGTGTACAAAGATAATTTTATCACATTGATATACTGGGAATTTTATTTTATACTTTTCAATTAAATAAAAAAGTTTAAAAGTCGAAAAATGGAGCAATGAAGCAAAATCTCCAATCACGTAACGTAAATATCATTACTCAAGTTTATTTGAATACAGTATTTACATAAACTTTAATCGTTTTACTTCTCATATATCAAGTTGACAGTTTATTCCCAAATATAAAAATATATATTTTTATTTTTATGAGGGTTACTCGGAATTATAATTGCGTATATATTTATTTTCTTTTATCATTACATATTTATTACATAAGTTTTACATTCTTTTACGCCGTGCGTTTTGTTGACAAGCGCTTTTAAATCAAATTTATCAAGAGTTTTCTGTACAGCAAATTTTTCATTTGTTCAATTTTGTTACTGCATAAATTATTAATTTTCCTGAAAAGTAATAATCGTGTAACTCTGCCTTGACCATTAAATTATTTATTCATAATCAATCGGCATTTTAGGTAAATTTTCCGTATAAAAATCTATTTTTTAATATAATTAGACAATGCGTCTAATTTCGTTAAGTAGTTTCTAAAAATACCATTAGTTTAAGAGTTTATATAAATATAAGTATATATTATAACGAATATAAAAATGGGAAGACGTCCATTGGACAGGGTTCAATTGGAAAAGTAACCGATAAGACATCCCAATAACCCAGATCCCTAATACCTGAATGACCAATTACTAATAATCCCGATGACCCAAATTTCCAATCACTTAAAATCCCGATCACCAGTAATTTCAATTACCAATGCTACCAATTACCCAAATTTCCAATAATCCAAAAGTTCGATAGCTTAATTTTTCGTTAACCAGAAACATTTGTGACAAGACATTCCGATTGGACAGGTTTCGTAAGCTCAAAGTCAATTTCTTTGTTACATATCCCATACAAAGTCGCCGTTAATGGAAAAAATGCCGTAGATCGGCCGATGTCTGACTGCCGTCACTCGGCCAAGCATTGGCAATTAGTAATGGCCCAATCATGGTTAATTATCAGCAGCCGTTTAATATTTTAAACGACGCTGCCGATGGTTGGCTAATGAATGGCTAACTATGACTGGCCGATTATCGTTTCGCAACGTTGGGCTACTGCTAGTGAATCAGTGGTTCAGGACTTTGTCAAATAAAAAAATCTACTAATCAATTATTAATTATATAAATAACTTATTATTATAGTTTTCTTAAATTAATAACTTTTTATTTTTTGATTTAAACTAATTTTTAATTAATAATATATTTTAATTTTCTGATTAAAGTTATTTACAACTAACAATTAAAATATTTTTTAGTTCGTTATTATTCGCAACCAACAACCGCAATTTTATTACCTTATTTATAAAAATTAATAATAAAAAAATAATCCATACATTTTTATAATAAATATCATTTTTAATAATGGTAGTAGAGCAAAATAATTCCACTGGGTTCTTAATAAATAATCAATTAAATTTAATCAGTTTTATTTTAAAAAATGATGTAATTATAATAAAAATAGTACGAAATTATTTTTTTTTTCTAAATAATCGATAATATTAATTAAATTGCTCTTTACACTTCATAAAACCGAGTGGTTGTAGTAAAATGAATAAGTAGATCATTTAAAAGTATCAAGTCAACATTAGCAGGTTCGTCCAGTCGCCAGAGTTCAGACCCAGCAATCAGAAGGACGGCAGTTCGCGCCCAGAATCCAGCAGAATTTTCACTAAGTTGTTTCACATCATGTACTCTCCTCAAATAGTTTAAACATTAATGATCAATGAATTCTGTTAGGAAAATTAAAAAAATTAATTTTTTTTAATTTAATTTAATTGTTTGCTTGGCTGATTACTGGCTGCCATTAATCGGCCGATACACGCTAAGAATTTTATGGTAATGATTCTCATCGAGGATTTTTAATAGTTACCATACTGTATAGTAATTTTAGAATTTTATACAATAATGCTATTAAAAACCATCATATGATGCTAACTATTAATATCCCCGAATAATAATCACTCTCACCAATAATAGTAATCACTCACATCACAGATAGCAACATTTATAATTTTCGGTAACAATGTTTACTATACCGCGATGGTAATAGTTACTATCGCGTATGTAAAAGTCACTTAGCAGCTTTTTAGTTATACACTTTTATATATATATTATTATAAGCGATTATATATATATAAATATCTATATATGTATACATGTATATATATATATATATATATATATATATATATACACATATATATACATGTATACATATATAGATATATATAATTTCTAACCATCAAAATGGAGAAAATTTTTTTTTTATTTTAGTCTTTTTTTTTTCTTTAGTCTAATTTTGAATTTTATAACAATCATTCTCATCGGGGATGATAATACTTGCCATACAAAGTTGTAATGATTACGATCACGAGATAGCAGCTACTACCATCACTCTATTATGAACAATATCATCGAGTGATTGTAATATTTGTCATGGGATATGTTAATAGCTACTATTTTTGTGATAATGATTATTATACTAATTTAACACCCATGATGGTAACTATTGCCATCGTGTATTTTAATTAATAACATATTATATTGTGAATCTTACAATAATTATGAGATTAAGGCTGGGCGATACTAAACGAATTTTTGAATTTTCCTTTTCTTTTAATTTATTAATCAATTGTTAATACAGAAATTTTTATAGCTTCCGAAAAAATGTATAAGACAAACTTTTTCGGAAAGTTTTTATCATTCGGGTGACGTAATTATTCAAAATGTAATAAGAAAAGTAAAATTCGAAAATTCGGTTAGTACTGCCCACCCTTAACCGATATCACAAGAAAAAAATTAATTTTACCACCATGAGATAGTAATCATTACCATAAAATTCTTAGCGTGTAGTCGAGCGCCATTAATGGGCCGAGGTTATCATCCCGGCCATAAGTCGTTTATCGGCCAATAAAAATTGCCATTGCTGAGCCATTAATCGACATTCTTGGCCCAGTAATGGCCCGATACAGGGCCGATTTCCAAACTTTGTATGGGTAGTACTCAATACAACGCGTCGATTGCTGCCTCACACACCTCAATCGGTTAATGCGTTCAAGAGATAGTGTGAGAAAGAAATGGTGAAAAACGTTTTTTTTCCAAATATTTTCGAAACGACTGAACCAATATCGATTTCAAATTCTAATCATCTCTATAGAACTCAACAAAACGCGACAATTACGACATTATACGTCAAAAGCGGTTAATTAGTTCAAAAAATATCGGCATCAAAAAGTTAAAAAATGTTTTTAATGTTAAAATATGTTTCCTTTTTTCTTTAAATGACTTCTATGACTTGAACAAATTAAAATAGATCAGCGGCTATAAAATTATAGTAAACACTTTCAAAGTACGTCTGTTGATATATCCTTTAATAATTTTCTCTTGAGATAAATACAGATTAATTTAGTAATATGCAAAAGAAGTTTATATATTTCATTCAGTACAATTTTTAACTTCCCGCCATAAAAATTGAAAATTTTCAAAAAAAGGGAAGTGTGTTCGTTTTGGACTATTTTTAGATGGATATCCGTTAGTTCATTCACCCGCGTATACATGTGTGCATGTGAACTAACTAATAATTTCAAAAGAGAAAATTTATAAGTTTTTGATAAAATTTTAATTATAGCGAGCAACCTGTACTACGTGACTGCACCGTGACTGCAGCTGCTGATCATTTTTTTCCGTGTGCCCACATATCACTACTAAATTTATGAAATACACCGAAAACAATAATTTTTTACTGCAAAAAATTTTCACTTGCACCAAGAAATTTTATGCATTATAAATTAAATACAAAAATGCAAAAAATACAAAAAGGGGCGAAGTAATTTTTTACACTAAGTAATTTTTTCTAGTTTTAAATAAATTTTTGTTTTCAATTCACAATGCAAAAAATTTATTGGGATAAGTAAAAATTTTCTTTAGGCGAGTAAAGATTTTTTTGCTTCAATGAATCCTTTTTTTTTCTGTGTGCGCTCTTTTGACTTTGAGAAGCTCCTTAAAACCAAAAGGGAGTATAAAAATATGTCGTTTTGGAATTAGTGACGCGATATAAATAATCTAGCTATATATTTAGCGACATTTAGTTATATTTAGTGACAGAATAATTAAAATATTAATTTGTTGAAAGAAAATAAATACGATCCAATCGTATTTTTTTCCCGCGTAATTTAAACATAATTCGAATGACATAGATAAATCGATTTATCTCAGTGCTTGGCAATAAAGAGTTTAAACTATGAAATGACACAAATTCAAGTCAAGATCTTTCTAACGATACTAAATTTAATAACATTAACCAATTCTATGATATTAACCATATCATATAGATATGCGAGGAGAAAAATTTTCCTTATTCTCTTCATAATATAGTTTAATGAACTTAAAATACAGTAGACAGCTTAAGTGTTATTAATCCTGTCAAAGTAATTTGGACCCTTTAAAAAATTAATTTAGGTTTTCTTTAGGCCATCAAAATTGTTGAAGTTTCCTAAAATTCGAAATCACTAATTGATAATAAGTAGAAAAAAAATATTAAAATTATTTGTAATTATTATTTTTTTGAATGAACAAAATTAATGATCAGCCAGGTTAACTTTAAATGTTTTGTATTTATTTAGATATTTAAAATCGTTTTTAAATTAGTAAATAATAATAATTTTCAAATATAAATTTATTTTCTGAAAAAAACTTATAACTAGCAAAAAAAAAAAAAATAAGTTTTGTGAAATGGAAGTAGAATAAAACTTAAATGAAGTTAAACTTAATAGAGTCAAAAACTAAATAAATTTAAAATATATGAGTTGAATGATCTTTAGAAAAAGTAATGACTGATAATTATTTCCCCTTAGTTTGATATATCGAGTGAAGAAGTAACTTTATCTTCAATAGGAACCACGTTTTTTGCCTCCACCCATGAACTTTATAGTATTTAATTTATAGATAGCGGAACTTTACCATCAAGTTCATGGACGAAAACAGGTTTACTAAAAATATATTCATTCTACTTTATAATCACTTTTAAAAATAAATTATGTTACACTATTAATTTCATTACTAAAAAAGTTATTATTCTGATTTAATAAAAAAAAAATTAAACTAACGATAATGGGATGAAAAAAAACCATTCTTTATAATAGAAAAGATTTTTTGTTTTTTATTGTACATTAAAAAGTTTTAGTGATATTGGCTACAATGAAAAAAGTTATAAAATAAAATAATCGATTACTCTGAGAATATTTCCAATAAACTAAAAATAATATTATAGATAACAGAAATGTCGAAATTATTATTCTTATTTTTCTTGAATATAAAAATATATCAAGACCTTCAATATATAGGGTATTTAAATATATTTTACATAAAAAAATTACAATTTTCAAAAAATTTATTTAACATTGCTTTAATATACATAAAAAAAAGTTTTGTATTTTACTCGGGCATTCGTTGTTGTAACTTTGTAACTTATTTTAATGGATTTATATATACACCTATCTAATTGATTTATTAATAATTCTCTATAAGAGCAAGATAATAGTTTTTATTTAACTATAAATACTATATAAAATACTAAAATATCACTGAGAAATAGTCAATATAAATAAAAATTTTTCCCTAGCAAATTTTAGTATATATTTTTAATACTCAGGTTCTTATAATATTTTCATATTATAAATATTATTATTACTAATAACATAAATAGTTATTATTTTTTGTATTTAAAAAATTTAGTATTATTATTTTAATTTAAAATTATTTAATTTCCTATTCATAATATTTATATATATATATTGCTCATTCACAAATTAAAATGAAGAACTGTTGAACACATTTCTTTTTTTTATGAGCATTATTATTTTAAGTATTATTTACAATATCGACGATTATTCATATTTTTGACATCACCATGAAAAACAATATTCCCATACATCGCTGTTGTAGATTTTATTAAAGAGATGACTAAGTTGTGATGATTGGAAATAAATCTGAAAAACAATAGTTTTAAATAATTTTTTTGTTTAATTTTTAAATTATTATGTAAAATTTAATACGAATAAATGGGGATTTACTGAATAACGATTTAAAAAAAAAAATTTATTATTGTGTAAAAAATGTATTGCTCGATAAACTTAGAATCTAAAAATAAAAAAAAACTTAAGGATAGGGTAGAGTCACTAGTGATGAACATTAAGGAAATTGATAAGTTTGAGCAATTTTTAAGTATGGTAAAACATCATAACATGCAATAAATTATTGATTAATGAAACCGTAGATTTATTGAGAATGTGATAATTACAAAAAAAAGGATTTTTTTTTTTAATTGTTTATAGCAGTTTTGGATACCTTTCAAAAGTGGGTATTAAAATCCCCAAAACATATCTAATGTTTTCATCATATTTTAACACGGTATAAAAACTTATTAGATAAATATTTGTTTTAATACTGCACACCTCGAGCGCGAAAGCGCTGAAGGTGCTTTATGATCAGTTTTTTTTTTCCAACTATTTTTTGGACACAAAAATGTTTCTACACTCTTTCATTTACACCAAAATAGGTCAAATTGTATACTAGCATATAGCTAATTTATTAAGGAACAATTTGAATCCAATATTAAGTCGATTCATTATTTTATTAGATTACAATAAATTATTTTAATTCAAGAAACCGGCGCTGTCAATTGTTACGTATGAAACTTCGTAAGCACGATAACTCTCGATAGACGCAATAATCGGCTTAACTTTTTTTTATTATCTTCGTATTATTTATCACAAGAACCCTTATGAATGAAAATCACTATCTAAAGCCTTTTAGTTTAATTTTAATCAATTAAAAACATAAAACTGATCATTCATGAAAAATTTAGCTGCCATTTTTATTTTTACTGTTGTTATTATTTGTTTAAATTTTTCTCTCCATCAATTACTGGCAGCAGCACTAGCGTAATAGTGTAGGTTTTAAATAAAAGAGTGACATCCAATACAAAAATACGAGATATTTAAAAAAATATTAAACTGAAAACAATAAATTAAAAAATCGAATTAATATTTTATAAGTTGAATAAAAATTCATGATAAAAAAAAAATAAATAAATTGATATTATAAAATAAAAATAAAATGAGCGATTGAGGTGGACACTTGGATTTTCAAACATTTTTTGTTAATATGTTGAAAAAAAATTTTAAATGTCCACTTCAGATTAAGTATCCAAAACCGTTTTTTCTACCCCAATTAAATAAGGATGTCCAAAAAATATATTATTATAATAAAATAAGTATTACATACCACTGTTCTAATCAATGCTTCAAAATAATCATAAAAAATTATTGACAGTATTGTCGAAGAGTTTCTAAACTACAAGCTTTATGACAGCATTCTTCAACAATGCCACCACCGGTCGGAGAATTAGATCTGGATTCGTTTGATGAAGGTTCATTATATCCATCACTGCATACTAGCTTAAGAGTATTACTTAAAGCTGATGAACACACTCTAATTTTTCCACTACTCCTATTCAATGGCGATGTTACCACTAAATTAAACATTATTGAAATAATTATAATCAATAATGTTAAATTAATTCGCATTGAGTACATAATCAGAGTATTATCAAAAAATTTTATTGATAATTATTTTTAACTTTATATTATCAACAACCTTTCAGTTATCTTTATTTAACTTTAAATAGTTCTAAATCAGTCTTCAACTAATACAGTTTATTATGTTTTATAATTATTATATAAGTTATTATAAAAATATATTTTAAATACAATAAGTTAAAACTGAGCAATCGTATTCATGCTGCGTCGACGAATTCGTCGGCCTAACTGAGAGCAATGATATTTTCCTTTCCTTGTAAAATTTGGTCAGTATGCTAAAAGATATATACGTAGAGATCTCAGCGCCTACGTCAAATGGTGGGAGTAAGCTTTTTTTTTTTTATTTTTTAGTGGCCAACCGAAGAATTCTCAAATATGAAGTAAACATATTGACTACACATATCTATTAAACATTTAATCTATAGTCTATTTGGGGTAAAGTCATGTAGATTACTTGACCTTTTGTTAAAAACAATTTTTAGTTCCTATTATGACATAAGCTACTTTTTTCATCCCGCTTTTAAAAGATTAATATCATTTTTTTTTCTAACTATATTTATATTAATCAATTATTAGATAGCTAATGAAGAGTCTTTAAAAATTATTTAAAGTATTAAAAATTTATAATTTGGCATAATAGTACATAGTAAGTGTAAGAACACATAAAAACTAAAAATTTTTTTATCTATGAGTTATAGTGTAGAATTTTAGTAATTATTTGAATAATTTTTTTTAAGCTTATCGCAATGTTTTCGTTAATTACGAACTTTGAAATATTAATGTTAATAATAACAACCTAAAGATTTTATACGGAGTAAACAAAATTAAACCCATAAATAAGTATGATTAATTTAAGTTACGTATTTAATTTTTGTTGTTTTTTGTTTTTTATCGAGAAATAAAAAGAGAAGGGCTTAGAACACGCATTTCATAATGGTTTTAATCTACATTTGTTGACATCTATAGTTCCTCAGTATAATTCTACATTCTTAAATCATTGGTAGTTCGATAAATAAATATATGTTGTTTAATTATAACCTTCTGTTATTAAATAACACATTATTTTTTAACAATTTTCAAAATTGTCAGGACCTGCAAAATTTTTTTTTTAAATTTAAATCCTTAGTTCATTATTTTTAATTTTTTACAATTATTATTTTCTTAGAAAGATCTATTTTTATCCTCTTAAAATATTCATATCAATGTATTTTTAGATATATTTATTTTCAAATATTTATGTATATTCGTTCTCTATATTTTTTGTTGTTATCTTTAAATATTAGTTTTAAGATAAATGGAATTTTTCAATGCTAGCCCAAATGTCTGTTTAAAGAATTAAAGTCTATTACATATCTTTGTATTTTTTATAATGCCGGACTTTCCTCCTAATAATAACTGAATTCTTGATTAATTGTCAAAGATAAAATAATTTCTTTTAATAAAAAGTAAATAATACTTTCATTGAAATTACATAAAAAAATTATGTAAGTTCTTAATTTATTTTTTGTAAATAACTTTTTACATTTAACATGACTAAGTAGATGTTATTTATCTTTATAAATATAAGTAAATTTGCTGATTTAAATTACTATTGCTTTGAATTAGTATGTCACTGAAATTATAAAAATTGAATGATTCAAATTTAGATATAACTGCTTCATTAATGTTAAGAATGCCTCCCATTGGGTCGGCACCGTATGATATTTCAAGTGAAACTATGGCCATACAGGCTAAAAATAAATTTAATATATTCAATATGTTTCTTTCTGTAAAATACATTTTTTTAGTTTTAAAAAATTTTGAATTTTTAAATATACGGGCATTTGGACTGATGTTAAAAAGAGTTCATCGTTCTGAAAAATAAAAATTTTAAATATAAATTCAGGAAAAAATATAATTACAAATAATTACTATAATTAGGAGTTTCTTCTTATGGTAAAACATTGAATATATATGTTATTAATACTTCTAACTTTCACGGTATTATATTTATTATCGAAATGTAATTGTCAGTAATGTCTTTGGCAATTAGGCGAAGTAGATATCGTCGCCGTGAGCCATTCCTTTCATATTATGGAAATTATCCCTTAGAACCACAGGAGGTTTGGTCAGAATATTATCTAGATTATTAAAATTAATTAATTTTCGCTTTAAAAATAGAAATTTTTTATTATTACCGTACTTAAAGTTATTTTCACTTACGTCAATACGTTTCATTAATAATTTTTGTTAAAAATAATAAAACAATTAAAATTAGTCAATCATAATGTCCGAACGATTACAATAAATATTCATAATAGTAACTTTTGAAAATGTTACATTTTATTTATTTTTGTTTTTCTGATTGGTTTCATAATTAATTACACTAATTTTTCCATCGAGTTTAGAAAAATTTTTAAATAAAAACTTGATGATAAAACTTGATCTAACGCGCGTGAGGTCGATAAATAGAAAAACAAAGTCAAGTAAGATTATCATAATTTTTTTCTTGTTTGTTTAATGTAACTGTTGAAATTTTTTTTTTTTTTTTTTCAAATTTTTTTTTTTTTTTACAACAATGAATATATAAATACACAGTAAACTGTACATTAGTTTTTATTTAATTTTCATATTGTACATAAGTATGTATTTTTATCCATGTGGAATGCGATGATAGGTTATTTTTAACTTGTACAAAAATAAATAGTTTATATTAAGAAATGAATAAATTTATATGTAACACATTTAAAAAGAAATTTTTTAATAATTTAAGAGTTATAATTTTTTTTTTTGAGTGAAAATTTAAATTCAATTAAAAAAAAATTAATTTTCATACACCGCTGCATCGTAGCTGCACGGCGTCCGCAATTATTGCCCGCAACACAATAGCCGTTTAGAGAACGAAACCGCCGCACGAAAAATTTTTATTTCTGTCTAGCTTAGCTGCACCACTGCCGCAACACAGCTGCATGATACTGTAATCTTATTAGTTCAAGAAATTAAGCTTTTATGAGTTACAGATTTTATTGAATTTTAATATAGATAATTATTAAGTCTAAAATTTTTAAAAATCACAAACAAATGAAAATTTAAGATGTTTATATTTATATTCCTGAGTAAAAATGGAAATTTATATTTTGAAATAAAAAATCTAAAAACTGCCTGACCCTACGGGCTAGCCCCAAAACCCCGCTGTTTCGAGCTCAAAAAACTGTTTGGCTGAGAAAACACACATTTCACTGGAAAATAGTATATTGTGTGACAAGGGATGAAACAAGACGATTTTAGACTAGGGTGAGGTTAGCTGCCTGAGCCGCAGGCGAGGACTGACATCACCCGCAGTCTGAAATCGTGTTTTATCCTGAGTCACACACTATATTTTTCATGATTAATTTCAAGCCGATGATGCGGAGAACTGTTAGAGAATGAGAAATATGTGATTTACAGTCACTTATTAAATCGTGAATAATATAAAAATATTATTTTCACTTATTTTTTAGTAATTTTATTTGTTTAATTAAAACTGTCACTTAAAAAATGAAATGAGTAAACCAAAGTGACAAGTAAACAAATGAAAGTAATAGGGCTGCAAATGAACATTAAATATATCTAGCACAGGGTAGAAACAATTGTGTTTCTGCCCGATGTGAAGGGATTTGTGAATTACGAATTCGCTAGCAGTTGTTTGCAGCATCGGCTTGAAATTAGCTTGTTTCGACGGGCTGTAAAGACACTGAAACTTCACTTAGGGGAAAAAAGTCGAGTTTTTGGGATGAAAAAATTTTTGTTTTTTATTCGTTAACTAGCAGGACTTTTTTTTTATTATTTTGCATTTAAAGTTCTTAGAGTTGTTTTAATATAGCTCATAGAAAGGAAGTTACAGAGCTGAGCTCTAAAGTTGGGAAAATTTAATTATGTAGAAAAAATTTTTTGGTCTAATATTATTTTGAAGAATTATAAACCTAAAGACCACAAATACAAGAAACCTTTAATATCAATTTCAATTACAATTGAATTTTTTAGAATTAATGAAAAAATGAAAATAAATTTTCCTTTTGCCATCCTGAAAATTCGACTTTTTCCCCCTAAGTTTCAATCTCCATAACTTTTTTTCTATTAATTTTAAGCGTATGACACAAGAGACCTTTATTGTGAGAATGTAATTTCCTACAAGGCTGCTAAACCCCCCCCCTCCCGTGCGCCAGCTCAATTTTTGAGATATAAAGCTTGAATTTTAGAAGTTTTTTTTTTTATTGAAGTAACTTCTGAGATGTATTTAATTAAAATAAAAAATCAATTTTTTTTCTGACACAGTCTAATATACATTATACTTGATTCATTCGTTCTTTTATGTATAACATACATATGTTCATGAATGTATATTTATTAATATTATATACATTGTCGATTCAAAAGGCGTTGTCTATATACAGGTCGGCCTGTCCGAAGTCTAGTTTGAGTGTTTTTCTCCCTGGCGCCACGATAATCAGCACTTGTGTGTCCTCTTATATTATATTTACTTATTGATATAGTAAGTGTATGCAATTATACCTAAAATAATTATGTCGAGAATACAACAACAACAACAACAACAACAACAACAACAACAACAACAACAACAACAACAACAACAACAACAACAACAACAACAACAACAACAACAACAACAACAACAACAACAACAACAACAACAACAACAACAACAACAACAACAACAACAACAACAACAACAACAACAACAACAACAACAACAACAACAACAACAACAACAACAACAACAACAACAACAACAACAACAACAACAACAACAACAACAACAACAACAACAACAACAACAACAACAACAACAACAACAACAACAACAACAACAACAACAACAACAACAACAACAACAACAACAACAACAACAACAACAACAACAACAACAACAACAACAACAACAACAACAACAACAACAACAACAACAACAACAACAACAACAACAACAACAACAACAACAACAACAACAACAACAACAACAACAACAACAACAACAACAACAACAACAACAACAACAACAACAACAACAACAACAACAACAACAACAACAACAACAACAACAACAACAACAACAACAACAACAACAACAACAACAACAACAACAACAACAACAACAACAACAACAACAACAACAACAACAACAACAACAACAACAACAACAACAACAACAACAACAACAACAACAACAACAACAACAACAACAACAACAACAACAACAACAACAACAACAACAACAACAACAACAACAACAACAACAACAACAACAACAACAACAACAACAACAACAACAACAACAACAACAACAACAACAACAACAACAACAACAACAACAACAACAACAACAACAACAACAACAACAACAACAACAACAACAACAACAACAACAACAACAACAACAACAACAACAACAACAACAACAACAACAACAACAACAACAACAACAACAACAACAACAACAACAACAACAACAACAACAACAACAACAACAACAACAACAACAACAACAACAACAACAACAACAACAACAACGGAGAGCGTGAGAAAATAGTCAAGAATTGATAAGCAACACTCAATATGAATAATATTCGGCTTAAAATATAAAAATGTATACATATAATAATAATAATAATAATAATAATAAGGAAAAAAATCAAATGCTTAAAGAGATTCCTAAAGAAATTCTCTTCGTTTTGCAATATCGCCAGACACGACATTGCTTTTAATCAGTAAATATATATTAATATATATATATATATATATATATATATATATATATATATATATATATATATATATATATATATATATATATATATATATTACATTGTTATCTTAACAATTAAAGAAAAATAACAACGTTGATCAACGAGGGAAAGAATCGCACGGACATTCCCCCGTTCGATCACCCTTGTTATATATATTTTTTATTTATAGCTGACCGCAAAAAAGTAAATGTCCCCTAAAATTGTCATTGTATAAAATTTGATGCTAATTACATTTCGTTATTTATTATATATTTACAAATTGAATTAATTTTTCTGTAGATATAAACTGTAAAAAGATGCAGAGTTAATACGGATTTAAATAAAATTAAAATCCCTCCGCTGAAAAAAAAACTCTATTAACTCAGTATACGATGTGATTTTTTTTAAACTCCGGAATTCCGAGTGACGTAGTGAATTCGGATTGAAATTAGGTTTATAGTCACTCCGAATTTACTCCCGGTTTTTTACATATGTATATATATATATATATATATATATATGAATTTACTACTAGAAAATTATGTAGGCTCTGTCTGTGCATCTGATTAATTCGTTCAATTTTGTGTTAAATATCCTATCCTGATACTAATCCTACCATTTTTACAATGTTTGTCAGTTTGTCTGAAATAGATAGATTATGAAAGAGCATGTGATTGTGCAAGAAATACAAAGAAAAAAAGGATTTCTTGGGGCAAAAAATTTTTACTCGCCTCAAAAAAACTTTTACTTGACCCAAGAAATTTTTTGCATTATAAATTGAAAACAAAAATTTTCTTGGAGCAAGAAAAAACTCTCTGAGGCGTAAAGAAAATTTTCGAACCAAGAAATTTTTTCTAGTCCTATGAAAATTTTTGTCTTCAATTCATAATACAAAATATTTCTTGCGCCAAAAAATCCTTTTTTTCTGCATAGGCATGATATAATGTCTGTAAGTCGTTTGGTATAGAAATTAATTTAAAAACTCACTACTTTTAATGATATTCTTGAATAAGCATTCATTAGTCAACTGTTTTTACATTCACAGTCGGTTCAAAGATAAAAAAAAACTTCCGCTTTTTCATTATGAAACTTAGTCTTGAACTTTGGCACAATAAACATTTCCAATATTCTTACAAATCCGTCATCATCGGTATTTTTTTCGATAACCAACTCCGTAGGGGGCTGCTGTGGGGTCAACGATAAAAATACATCGGTTTTAAAATTATAAGACCTACAGGGCTTGAAATTTGCCACAAATGTTCCTTACATTTATAAGAATTTGCTGTGCAGATTTGTGAAAATATTTTTCTCTTATCAGATGAATATAAATTATGAAAGAAATCAATGAGGTGATCTAATCAAAAGGATAGCCATAATATAAATCATAATAATGTAATTGATTAATTTATTTATCAATTAAAAAATATATACTTAATAACTAACTCAATTTAATAACGTTCATGACGAATAATTTTAACGCAAAAAAAAAAATTATAGTAATCTATAAGTACAGTAAGGAAGTTTTACTCAATTATTCCACACCATTTCGACCATGTGATGTCTTTGAGAACCATTTTTATTCCAAAATTTTTACATCGTAAAATTTAAATCTCCAAACAATGTTTTTGAAGCGAATTTTTTATGTGCTCTTGTAAATTTTGTAATCTTAAAAATTTGAAGCTTATATTTTTTGAAACCCTATCAAATTATTTCTTGAACATCAATCGTTCGAGTGTAGGAGTAGTTACAGTGTTGCACCAGAATGAGTTGTGGGCAACACCCGAATGGTTCATGTACTAAACAAAAACTACTGCTGTGATAGAACATATAACCAGTCGCGTATAGAACAATACTGATTCGACTTCAAAATCTATTCAGCTCTAAAACTCAATGAAACAGATGACATAAATAACAATAATAATCAAAATGATAGCAATAATAATAAAAAGTTAAAAGCTATTCAAAATTTTATTTCACTTATTTCCATTCTAATATAGTAAAATTTACTAAGCGGGATAGTAAAATTTAATAAATATGTATTCAAGCTTACTAATGCAGTTTATATTTATAAAATTTACAAATTTAGACTTTGTTACCAATGTTCCTTACACTTATAAAAACTTGCCATTACTGTTTTTTTTTCCGAAAATTTATTTCAAAGGTAGTTGCAGTGAAATCAAATATGAATAATTACGTTTTTTACATTACGACCTACAGGCTCGAATTCTGGCAAAAGGTTCCTTATACTTATAAATATCTACCATTACTGATGTATGTTTCTGAAAATCAACTCGGAAGGGGGTGGGATCCGTCGAAATTTTCAACAACAATATAAATATCACATAATCCACGCAGGCGAAGCTGCGGGTGACGGCTAATATACATATAAATACAATTAATAAAATGAAAACAGGCCGATTTACTTTGTCTTAAATTTTTTTTTTATATCTTAAATTTAAAAAATATAACTAGAACAAATGTGATAGTGTTTATTTATATAATTAATAAATTTATTGTAAATGTTAAAAACAATAAAATATAAACATTATTATTATTATTTAAAATATATATCTTCAGTTGAATTTTTTTCCGTTATGAAGGTTTTTTTTTAAATATAAAATATTAAGGTACAAACTTATCAAAATATATTATTAAAGAAAAATATATATCTATATACATAAATATTTAACGTAAATAAAAAAATATTTTGCTCTAGATATCAATGAAAATATTTATCAGACAGGGACATCTCACGCAATTTCCATATTTACATTTTTCACGGTCCATGTAATCTAGACTTGACTATATAAAGCATATAGTGAAAGCAATAATATAAAATATATATATACACATATATAAATGATATGATAATCTGGGACACAATAGAACATTGCATGGAGATTTCTAAAGATGTTATTGGCGCCTCTCGGTCAACCACGTGTTGATAAAATACTGTGTCTAGTCGAGGCAATTATTCTCATCATCATATGTACTTCTGTCACCGGAAAAAGATCCATTATATATTACTATATATTATATATGTATATATAGAGTTATAGTTACTCCCGTCTTATTTGAATCTCCCTCAACACCAACAAGCTATCTCTTGAACAGAGCGGGCGAAATATAAGAAATATTACAAGTCCAAGTGGTTGCAGAAAATAAGCCGGAGATCATTTTAGTAGGACTCAAGTACCGACTAACGTCGGTTGTCTTTGAGTGTCTCCAAAATTACCATATTGCTTTAAATAAATTTTTTTTTATTATGAATAGTTATTTACTATTTTACATTTTATTAATTACAATTAATAATATTTATACTATGCAATAAAATGAATTTATTATTAATAAACAGTGAAGTTTGAGTTTTTAAATAAAGTGTAAAACATTATAAAAAATTTATAAATTAAGTGAACTTATTAAAAATTTAATTTTGTGGTTTGTACTGTATAATAATAATATTAATAAAGGAATAATTATAAATTTAAAACAATGTATACAACAAAATATATATATTTATTGAGAATAATTATCGTGATTCTTCTTGGTCTCTTATTGTTTTTAATGACCCCGGTTGAATCGCGACCACACCAGAAGACCATAAGATTGTGCTCAAAAAGTTTGAGTGACGCTCTTTATCTTGTTTGTAGTACTCGAGGATTTAATGAACCATTTTCAAACAATGGAGATGATAATAGCAAAGCACCAACTGGACCGGGTATTGTGGAAGAATGCTGTCATCGGTGGTGCAGTTATGAACAACTTGAGCAGTATTGCAAGCCACCTTCAAATTAAAATTAACATTTATTTTTATATAGTGGAATCAAAACTATGGTAAGTTTACACACTAAAAACTCGGGAGTTAATTCGGAGTGATTACGGATTTTATTTAAATCCGAATTCACTCGGGGTTTCGGAGTTTTTAAAAAAATCACTCCGCATACCGAGTAAATCGGGAGTTTGTCTTTTCATTGGAGTGTTTTGGATTTTATTTAAATCCGCATTCACTCCGATTTGGAATTTTAATATTAAAATAAACTCCCCTTCGGAGTAAATTTAACTCCGAGGGAATTAAATAAATAAATTTTAAGCAAATTTTTTTCAGTGTAATATTAAATTATAATTAAAAAAAAAATACAGTAATTATACATACGCATATTTATTTATAACGTCGATATAAATATTTATTGTATATCTATAGCAGTTTAATTAATGAGATAAATTATATTGTTTGTTGTTTAATAATAATCTTTAGATATTTTTTAGTCTAATAAAATAATTCTAAGTATGACATTAAAAAACAAAGATGATTTAATGATTAATTTAATGTTGATTGATAATAACATCATATGAGATTCATGGGTGGGATAAACATTGAGTTAACGCAAAGAAACCAGGACGAATCATAAACAAATTGAACAGACGGTTATCGTTTTTAAGCCGAACTCTTGCTATCTAATATAAACTATTCGTAAAGTTCACGGCTGGGACAGAAATCTTTTGCTTGGCTTGTCTCACCGTGTTCCGGCGTGACTGATAAAGACACACTGTGCAAGTAATGAGACAAGAGTTAATAAGAAATAATATTTCCTTATCATTATTGCAAACGTTATGTGACTTGTTTTCCAAAATTTAATCATTTTAATACCAATATATATTCTCATATGTTAATATAGATTATTAAATGTATATATATGTACATATATATATATATATATATATTCGTATCTTGTGTCTAAGTATTTTATAGTTAATTATTATTTAATCAAATCGGTTAAATAGATAGAGATAGAGAGAGAGAAAGAAAAAAAATATTAACTGTATTTATTTTTAGATTGTATTAAATTTCAATCATTTTCCATGCTATTATCAGTACTCACATTATTGTTACATTTTTTTTTTTATTTTTTTTTATTTATTTATTTTTATTTATATATAAATATTCCTGGTGTTAATTATATGTATATTATGAGTTTTATTTATTGTTCGGTATTTAAAATTATAAAAATAATAATTATAAGATTATTTTTTATCGTTTGTTAATAATAATTATAATAATAATAATAATTATTATTAATATTATTTATTAATTAATAATACTAATAAATCATTTTTTTTTATATTACAGGGAAGCCAACAAAAATAATAAGCTCAGTTTGTTAAAATCTGAGATGAAGTTTAGCAACAAACAAAAGTACATCAGTACTGGTCATTTAAAAGTATTTTTAATCGAATTGATATTTGTAAATACAATTTACCGTCTGGTTGACCGGTATAATAAAAGAAAAATAAGAAGAAACGCTTGTGAAGAGAAAGCCGTTGAGAATGAGGAAATCAAAGTCGATTTAATTAAATATGTCGCACTGTTCTCACTGGTAATTATTTAATTGTTTATTATTATAAATTATATAAGTTTAATGTTATTTAAAGATTTAATTAAAACTTATTTTCCTTTTCTTTTTTTTTCTTTAGTTTCTCATTCATAGTGTTTGTTATTGTGATGTTAATTAATTTATATATAAGTAATTATAAATTTATAATGCTATAAATTATTTATAAATGAGCAATCAAAAATCCAAGTCATCGTGGCACTTGGATTGTATGTAATGGGAATATGATCAATCTATATTTAATTGATTTTACGAAAAACAAGAAGGGAGAAGAAAAAATATGGAGAATTAAAAGACATAAATTAATTTTAGTGATTTACATTAAATGCGGAGAAACTATTTATGAATTTTTAAGTTTTCCACGTGTACTAGGTCATTTATTTAATTATGATATTTTTTTATACATCTTTATAGTTAAATTTTAAAAAATCATTCAGGCTGTTATTAATAATTAGTGTTTTTTTTTACGTTGTATTAAATGTTTATAATATTTCTATGATATTGTGTCTTATAAATTATAAGTACTGTATGATGTTAATGACTGATCTCATAAAAATAGAATAAGTTAGAATATATATGAAAATAAATTTTTTGATGAAAAAATTAATACAATATGCATAAATATATAGATGTAAGTAAGTATATGTTTAAGAAAGTTTTTTTTTAAGTAATTTATTGTATCAGGAGCGAACGATCTCTGTAAAATATTACTTTTTATAAAATCAATAATTTATACTGAATCTAGTTGTGAAAATGTAATAGATTTACAAGTTTCATTAAATCTTTATTTATGCAGTCAGAAAGTTATTCAAATAGAAATATTCAAAGCATTAATAGCAAAAATTTTTCAGCCAAAAAAAAAGTGCTTTTAAAGTACAATTAAAAGTAATAATAATAATAATAATAATAATAATAATAATAATAATAATAATAATAATAATAATAATAATAATAATAATAATAATAATAATAATAATAATAATAAGAATAAGAATAATAATAACAGTAATGTCTGTACAAGTTTTCAGCTATTTTTCTTAAGTTGATTAATTATTGAATATAAAATTTATAAAATCGATTAACACGATCTATACACTGTAAAAAACTTGCGGAGTGAATGCGGTTTAAATCCGGAGTGAATGCGGAGTGAATGAATTTTTAATTATTTACACCCCTCGGAGTGAAATTCACTCCGAAGAGGAGTTTTCGCGGAGAATATAATTTTTTATTAATTTAATTCCTCCGGAGTGAATTTCACTCCGGAGAGGAATTTTAAAGATAGCATTAATAAAATATAACTCCATTAAATATAATCGAAGTAAAAACTCGCGTATTATATTACTGATAAGTTGATATGCACACACACACGCACACACATATTCGGGAACACATTCGCACTCACATTCGCACACACGCACGCACAACCACACAAACCCAAACAAACGTTCGCACACACCCGAACACACGCACGCACACATTTGCACTGACAACAGCACAAACACGAACACACCTCTGCAAATCGGCACGCACCCCCTAACACACACACACACACACACATTTGCGCATACCCGAATACATTCGCACACGCGCACCCACCTGCGCAGAATGGCACACACACTCGAACACAAACAGTTTAATATTAATTAAATTCATTAAATTCATCAATTAATCAATTTATTTAAATGCTAAAACTCCGGACCGGAGTGAATTGGGAGTGAAATAAAATCCGCGTCACTCCGCCATCACTCCGCTAAAAAAACTCCCAATTCACTCCGCATGCGGAGTGATTTTTTTTAAAACTCCGGAGCTCCGAGTGGCGGAGTGAATTCGGATTTAATTTCACTCCGAACTCACTCCGGATTTTTTACAGTGTAATACATTTTAATAATAATTAGTAAAAATAACTTACGTCATTAATAAATTCGTCATAATTTTATTAACTGACTCAGTACCTAAAATATAAAGAATGATAATTTATGGAAAATTACATTTATAAATTTGTTTTTACTTTTTTTTTGATTTTTATACTATTTGAATCTATTCTGAGTTTTAATTTAAATTCAATCGAGTGTCTAATTTGAATAAAAATTATATTAATTTTGATGAAAAATTGTGAATGAATTTTAAAGAGATTCAATTAAAAAATACAGTCAAGTGGTTTATTTATCTTATATTTTTGTGATACATGACATATTTTTCTGGTGTATTATATATGAACTTTAGTGCGTATTGTCTGTATCAATGAATTAATTTCTGGCGCCAACTTGTGACACATTATATATATCAATAAACAAGAGTTTTCATCGAGCAGATAATTATAAAAATTGTTTGTTATTTATTTATTGTAAAAACATCAATATATAATGAGCAGTGTTATCAATTAAGTGAAACTACTTTTTTTTCCTTGTGACAATTTTTAAATCGTAGTATTTAAAGATAACAAGCTTCTCTTGTATCGAATTAAAATTTTTTTTTAAATTTAGTTTTAATTAATCTAATAATTATTTATAATATCGTAAATATTTTCTGTAAATATTTTTGTCTCTTGTCTTTTCTTATTGAGTCAAGAGATTGTATACTTTTTTAAAAATTTTTTTTTCTACACAATTCACAAATATACTCTCTTAAAACGAATCAGTGAAAAGTGCTGCAAATCAGTGAATATTCACTGTATAAACAGTTATAAGTATACCACTGTTTGAATAAGTGGTATAAGTGATATAAGTGAATAAGTTATATATATTCAGTCATATTCAGTGACAGAATAATTAAAATATTAATTTATTTAAAAAAAATAAATACGATCCGATCGTATTTTTTTCCCGCGTAATTTAAATGTAATTAGAATGATTTAGATAAATCGATTTTTCTTAATGATTGATAATAAAAAAGAGTGTAAACCATGAAAAGGCACAAATTCAAGTCAAGACCTTTCTAATGATACTAAATTTAATATCACTAACTTACTCTATCATATAGATATGGCTGGAACAAAATTTTCCTTATTCTTTTAATAATATAAATATAAATAAATAAATCAGGCGGCTGAGGCAGCCGTTCGGCACGCGTGTGGCTCGGGCGATCACCGAAGTTCAGTAGCATCGAGCATGGTTGAGTGGTTTTCATATAAATGAGTGGTTTTTATATAAATGAGTGGTTTTTATATAAAATTTTTTCTCCACATTCAATAACGTAAAAGAGAGCCAGACTAGAGAAATATATATTGCAAATACCGAATTAATAAAAAGAATAAATACAAATGACAAAGATTGATAAAGTACGAGATGCTGATAACACCAGCCTGATACTTTCCAAAAATACGAATGTATAAAAATATTATGGATTTATGTTTTTTGTTTATTTTATCCAATTATGTATGACTGTTTTTCTTAAATAAATAAACATTAAAAAAAAAAAAAAAGCATCGAGCATTTGTGCCTTTTCATAGTTTCAACTCTTTTTTATTATCAATCATTGAGAAAAATTGAATTATCAGTATCGTTCGAACTACATTTAAATTGCGCGAATAAAAGATGATCGTCTTAATCTATATTATTATCTATATTATTAAGAGAATAAGGAAAATTTTGTTCCCGGCATATCTATATGATAGAATAGGTCAATGTTATTAAATTTGGTATCGTTAGAAAGGTTTTGATTTGAATTTGTGCCTTTTCATTGTTTCATTACTTTTTAATTATCAATCACTGAGATAAATCGATTTATCTGTATCATTAAAATTACATTTAAATTACGCGAGAAAAAATACGATCGTAATTATTTTCTTTAAATATAATATTCTAATTATTCTGTCACTAAATATGACTGAATGTCGCTGATTATATACTATATTATTTATATCGCGTTACTTATTCCAAAATGACAAAGTTTTATATTTCTATTTGATTTTAGGAAGCTCCTTAAAGCCAAAAAAGTGTGCATAGAAAAAAAAGGATTCATTGAGACAAAAAATCGTTACTCTCCGCATTTTGAATTAAAATCAAACAGTTAATTAGAACTAGAAAAAATTTAATGGTGCAAGGAATCATTTCTTGACCAAAATAATAATTTCGCGCCTCAAGAAAATTTTTGTATTGAATTTATGATGCATAAAATTTCTTGGTGTAAATAAAATTTTCTGAGGCAAGAAATCGTTTTCTTTTGAGTATTTTATAAAATTAGTAGTGATATTTCGGCAGTCACGTAGTGACTGCAGGTTGCTCGTCAACATTATTCTTCAAACTAAAACCTTACTCTAATACTTAAAACTACAAAAAATAACTATAAAAACAAAAATATGGTTTTTCATTTTATTTATTAATTTATATTAAGTGATTTAACCTCACTCCAATAAAAAGTGAGCGGGTATAGGGGCTTTTACCTTATTAAATTGGATGTTTGCTGTCCTTACTATTGTATTTGAATAAAAAAATTTATTTTATATCGGTCATCCCATAGATACAAACAAATATTAAGCCGGCAAAATTGAACTTAAGCGCCACTCAGCGGTAAAGAATAAAATTATTTATCACTCATTGAATAACTCAACACATATTCCCATCTTACATTCATTTATTTTTTCGTTAACCTCCTTCTCTCCCTAGCCCACCCTAATTCCAAACCAATCCAAACACACGAAACAAATAATAATGGCTGACCTGTGTCGTTATTGCGTACATTGAAAGATGATAATATTTACATTATAACTAAGTGACATTATTTAGGATTAATAATTTTAATTTAAATTATAGTGCGTGAATTAAATAATTAATTGCTAAAATTTTAAGTTGATCAGCTAATAATTATTATTTTTATTATTGTTATAGATAAAATAAAAAAAGTTTTTTAAAAAGTAAACTTGGCATACGCAAATGTGCATCACAACAAATAACATTAAAAATAATAATAATTTATTGTTATTGTGTCAATGTATTCATTGTTACGAATTGCACAATGGGAAGAAATTGTAATCATGGAATTTTTAATACTATTATTATTATATTGAATTAACTTTATTGTTTTTAAAAAGTCAAGTGTTATATTGACGGTAATGTTGTCAACGTCTGAGTCATTTAATTACTGGAATTTTATCATCATCGTAGTAAGATATTAATAATTATTATCATAATGGTTCACATACCAAGTACTTATAATTATGATTTTTGGGCTAAAACCCCAACTGAAGTTGTTGAGTTGACATGCCTTATGCCTAATGGTGTTATCATACCATTAGAAGCTAATCGCAATACTACTTTTGGTGAAATAAAAGAGGTAATATTTTTTTTTTCATTCTTTAAGGGCATTCTAAGTGTCCCCACTTTTTAAAGATATTCAATGACGAACTGTCATAACAGTATGAAAATTCTATTAATTTATTTCAAAAAAATTAAAGCGTAAATTTAAAAAAAGACAACGCAGTTAGAATTTCGCTAAGACAGATTTTTAAAAAAAATTACTGACAGTAGTTATTAATTAGGAGTTAAACAAAATTGGTAAATAAATTTTAACTTAGAAAATTTGACATTCAAAATTATGATGTTGACATAAAGATTTTACTGAAATTTATTTTCCAAATTTCGTTAAACTCCTAATTGATGTCAACTGTAAGTAATTTTTTGAAAAATCTATGTCTTGGCGAAATTGTAATGCTCTAATTTTTTAAAAATTAATTATCAAAATTTTAATGCGGACATTACAATTGATAGTCATCAATATTTTAAAAAAGTGGAGGCACTGTCTGAGAATGCCCTTAAATAAAATTATTTATGTGTAAGGTACCAAATTGCCAGTCTTTTAATTTATATTTTTATTAATAAACTAATTTTGTGACATGGTAGCAATCGACCTAAAAAACTCAAAAATCCAGAGAAATATTAAAAATTTTTATTATTTTTCAAAATGTTGATTTTAATATTTTTTTAAATTTAGTATTTAAAAACATGAATGTATTCGTCATTAACTTGTTCCTTTAGAATAATTATTAATTATTTTTATTCAAGACTTTAATTAGTGTAATACTTACGAGAAAAAAAAATAATTAGAAAATTTTATAAACACAATTTTTATCGGTTACGTGAAAGACATAATTATTTACTTTATTAATTATTATTTAAATAAATAAATAAATGCAAGTTGTTGACTGGCATTTCGTTAAAAATTTGCTTATCTATACTTTTTGTCATATAATATTTTGTCAAAAATTACAATAATAAAAATTATGCTTGATATGATAAAATTAAAAGAATCTAAAGACTGGATACGTGTTATGTTTTATTTAATATTTTTTCTACGCAGTGAATTTTATTTAGTTATTTTTTAAAGCTAAACTTACATCACTGACGAAAAACGATTGGATATTAGATCTTTTACTATTTTTAAAAAAATATTTATCTATTGTGAAGTAATTTTTTTGATAAAATATTAAGACGTTGGGAATCGGGTACTTAACTCTGATAACAATGAAATATTTATTTGAATGAATTCTTAAAAAACAGAACACTAATGATAATTATTTAAATTTGTACTAGGATTTATGGGAAGAAGCAAGTAAATATCCATTACATGGTACATTAAAAGATGCACAGTCATATGTATTTTCATGTATAAATACAAATGCTGAAGCTGAAGAAATAAGGGACGAAAGTAGATTGTGTGATATAAAACCATTCTGTTCTGTGTTGAAAGTTATCGAGAGAGAATGTGTTAAAAGTGATAGAAATTTAGATTCCCAAATAGGTTTATTAATTGGTAAAGGATTACATGAATTTGCTGCATTAAAAAATTCTGAAGTCAATGACTTCAGATGGAAAATGAGACTACTTGGTGACGAGTACGCACAAGCCAGGCGTAAAAAATTGTGGAATGAAAAAGTACGTTATCAATTTCGACCTAGACTGGCACCAACTCCAGATATACCTAAAAATATTGAATCTCGACTTAAAGATGGCAATATGGTTGTCGTTACCAAATTTGAAAATACTGAGGTAAGTTTATTAACAATTAAACATTATTATTATTTTTCGTGAGTGAATTCATTATTAAAATAGAAAGGAACTGAAAAAAAATTGTCTTATGAATATATATGTCGGAAAGTCGGTACAAGCTTGGGCGTTATTCAAAGTATCGGTCTCATTATTAATACTACTCATTTTTATATCAGTTATAAACAAGTAATAATTATGTTACACAGCGATTTAATATTCAAAGTATTGTTCACAAATAATGATACCTAGACAAGTAATATAATAAAGATAGTGTCGCACAAGTATCAAAATACACTAAGTACTAATTAATGCAATAATTGATTACGTAGGAAATTATAATAATTGTAATACACGACAGTTCGATAATATTCAAATAAAACCAGATTAAATAATTTACAAATACTACGGTAAACTCGGCTCGAGAATGAATCCACGGTCGAGAGGAAAACTTGTACTCGCACAACGAATGCTCGATTAGAGAACTAAGTGACTCAACTAATACCAAACTCTGTACTCTTCGTTAAAAATCTTTTTGTCAAAATATTCAAAGAAGGACAATCGTCTTATATTATCTTACTATCTTGTTCTCTGTGTCTTACTATACCCATCCTATGACCGTGGCTACGTTTGATGAATAGATGTCACAGCGAGTCCAAGCCTCCCACAATAAACATAATCTGCTTGTTGTTAACAACGAACAAATTTCATTATTTAATTGCTACTATATGAACTAGTCTCGACTGAGTATTAGGAATTTCCCATCCTGTGGGAAAACCCCATTTTATTCTTTCATCTCCGACATATACACATATATGATATTCGTGAAGATCCGTGTGATTTCCAATATAATAAAAATAAACACAAATAATAAAAATTATTATTATTATTGATTATTAATTATTTATTTTTAATTTGCATATAAAAAAATTTTTATAAATTTAACTGTAGAAAGATCGATTATTTTTTTTTTTCTTTAATTATTTTTCAGTCTTAGATTTACTCGGCGCATATATTATCGGATATTTCGGAGCAATGTTAATTTGTTTAGTTAACTTTTTCGGCATTGGATCAACAGTATCTTCAGAAAATCTTATACTCTTATTTTCTTTTCCGTTATTTTTACTAAGTGCCGTTGACGCTGATTGAGATAATAATGAGCTACTAGAAACAGTGGTCCACACTTCTTTTGTCGATTTCAATATTCCTCTTTTTTCGACGTGATTTTTCTCGGATAAAATACAAATTGAATTTTCAATTTCATTTCCTTCATCAGTATTTTTAATAGCTGATTCCGTGAAATCAATTAAATCACTATCTAGTGGTTTTGGTTTATCGATTATGATTGAAAATCGTTCAACTTTTTTTTCTGTGTTCATTTCTTTATGCAACTTTGGAATTTCTATCAAACGCTGAGTATTATCTAGAGTACTATCAGCAGTTTTAACAGTTATTGATGAGTTTGTTTCTTTGTTGTATAAACAACTGTCTGGTTTACCAGTTTGTTTAATTAATTTTAATAATTCATTATTCATTGCTGACGAATCTGTTTCAAGTCGACATTTAATTGCTTCTAGTTGTGCCTAAATGATTAAAAATTAAATGATTTATTTACAAAATATTAGAAAATTAAAAAAAAAAAAAAAGAACTACCTCTTTTGTCGTGGCCTTACGACGCCAATACCGCAACTGTTGATTTGTTTGACATTTTATTTCCTCTTCAATCAGAGTTTGAATAGATTTACTTTCAAGTTTCGCTGAAAGTTCTTCTATTTCTTTCTTTTTAGTGCTTAACATATTTTCAAAATATCTAATAATAAAATAATTCAGTGATTATTAAAAAAAATTTTAATTTAATTAAATAAAAACTTACTTGAACTCGTCACCAACTGGACTTTTTTGTTTTTCCAATAGCCAGATTTTTTTTTGCTGATCTTTCAATTTAACTTCCAGTTCTGAAATTCTATCTTTATATTTTTCAATTAAATTTGCATTCTGCTGAATTGTATCATCCTTATCGTCTTCAATGGTCGTAAGAAGAGCTGCTTTTTCAGCTTTCAATGCCTTTATTTCAGCCTCTTTAACATTCAATGCTTTTTTAGCATCAAAAAAACTTTGTTTCAATTTAGTTATTGTATCCAATGATTTTTTACGACGATCTTCTACTTCAGCAAATAATGAATTACCTGAAAAATAATATATTTTATATATTCATATCAAAAACTGAAAGATTAATTTGAAGAAAAAATAATTTAATATTTTTTTAAAAACCTTTAGATTGTTGATCAGATGGTGTTGCTCTTAATGACATTAATTCACTTCTACATTCAGCTAATTCATCACGTGTTTCTTCTAATACACTTGATTTTTCTTTCAATTGTTCTTTTGTAGTCTGTATAAATAATTAATATATTAAAAATTAATTAACTAACATATTTATAATTAAATAAAACTTTGAATTCTTTCAAATAAAAAAATAATAATGATTTGCCTTTAAAATTTTCAGATGAAAATTATTTTTAATTGAAATTACATTGTAAGCGCAAATCATTATGATAAAGTCACAATATTTTTTCTTATATATTTATTGAAATTAAATATAAAAAATATTAAAAATAATTGAATTACATTATAAGCTTCTCTCATTTCTAACATATCTTGCTCTAATTGTTTAAGCGCATTCTCTAATTTAAATGATTTGTTTTCTTCATCAGCCAATAATTGTACTAATTCTTTAACTTTATCGTCAGAATCTTGATCATCAACTTTAGTGAATGTAGAATTTATCGTTGAATTAGCAGCTAACAACAATTTATCATTAGCTTCATTTAACTTTCCTTGTACATCATTTATTTTATCTGTTTGAAATGACAATTCATTCTCCAGTTCATTGATACGATCCATTAGCTCTTTAATTTTAATTCCATGCCTGGAAATATCCATCAATTATTACTTTTATAAATAAAGTTATTACCCTGAGAGAAAAAAAAATTGAATTCAAGTAAACATGTTTACTTGACTCATAATACTGAAAACAAGAAATAATTTTACTACATCAAAGTATACTATTTCTTATTTTTATAACAATCGCTTCAATCTACTCATAAATTTCTACAGACAGTGCATTTTTAATAAGTGTGAATGTAGCAGACATGAGACAATTTATAAATTTTAAATAAATAAACTAAAATAATGAAATTTAAAAAAATGCGCCTACTGATTTTTTATTTATTTAAATACGCATTTTTAAATTTTTATTTATTTATTTATTTATTCAAAAATTTATAAAATTGTCACTTGTCAGTTACATTCACTCATCATTTTTACTACTATTAAAAATATATTTTTTTGATGAATGTGAATGCAGCAGACATTAGAAAATTTATAAATTTTAAATAAATTAATAATGAAATTTTAAAAAATGCGCCTGCTGATTTTTCATTTATCTAAATATGTATTTTTAAATTTTTATTCTACGTACATTTTATCTATTTATTCAAAAATTTAAAAAATTGTCACTTGTCAGTTACATTCATACTCATTTTCTCTATGACATTAAAATTAGCCGGCGCCTATCAATTTTCGGTTTTTTTTTTTTTGCAAAATGATAAATTATAAAAAAAAAATATTTTAAAAAATTTCACCCATAGTTTTTTTAATTTTCTACGTGTGCATATTTTTAGTTTTTTATTTTTTTGTAATTGATTTGTCAAAAAAAATGCGAAAATTGTTAATAGTCTGTCAATTTCAGAATTATTTTTCTTGGCACTATTTAAGTAGACTAATAATTAACTTAAGAATTTGAACTTGGAAATATACACTTAATTCTCAGTGTAAGTAAAATGTCTACATACTTTGTTTCGACTTGACGAATTTTTAGATCAACTGATTCATTATTTTTTTTCAATGATCCTTCAAGAGAATCAATATTCTCAAGTAATTCATTTTGCATAGTAACACTTGCTGATAGTTTACCTTGCAGTAAATGAATTTCTTGTTTGTAATTATCATTTTCTGTTGTCAATTGATTTACTTGTCTTCTGAGTATAGATATTTCATCAGAATCAATAACATCACTATCATTAAATTTTATTAAATTATTATCGCCCTCATTTAATTCATTCATTGCTACTGACATAATTTTTTTTAGGTTACAATTTATTATGCGCTTATATATTTGATAAAATATACTATTTAATGAAATCACTTGTTAAAATAAATAATCACATAGAAAATATAATTATTTTTATCCAGGCACAATTTAAAAAAAATTATTATCACTAAATAGTTACTGAGAATCAACACTTTCAATCTGAATAAATGTAACGGTCATTCAAACTTTGTTTGGAATTTAAAATTTATTTATCAGTTGATAAAGTAGAATTCTAACATTTATATTATTATTTTTTTTTTTATTACTGATTGTTTATTTAAAAATGTTTTAATAATAAAACAAAAAAAAATAATAATATAAATTAATTGATTATTTACAAGGTACCAATTATTAACACTATATTATTTTATTATGTTCTTAATGAGGGTGTTGGAATAGTTTGAACTTACAAATTCGTATCGAATCTAATCGAACTATTTGATTCGAATTTTGAATCGAATAATTCAAAACTTTGAATAATTCAAATTATTCGTAAATTTTAAAATTATTTGAAAATTTTCGAATTATCCAAGTAGCACAAAAACAACTTTAAGATGTCTTTTAAAAGGACAAGACAAGTTTTTTTTTGTCTCAAAGTCACCTTTTTTGGTATAAATAAGACATGCAAATGTTGGTTCCGGAGACAGAAAAAATGTATGTTGTTTTTCTTGTCTTATGTCAATTAAATAGTCGTTTATTTATTTATTATTAATTATTAATTTACGCTTTCAGCAATTGACAATTTTTACAGTTACATTTACGTTATCACAGTGCGAATAAAACAAAAAAAAAAGAAACTACCATAAATAACAGATGATCTTGAGGAATAAATTATGAAAAAAAAAAAAAAAAAAACAGATAACAAAGTATTTGAATATTCTAATTATTTCTAATTGTTGGACTCAGCTTTCACTCTGGTTTCCATTTCCACCTGAATTTACTTTTTGAATGAATTGAGAGACCCACCAAAAAAATTTACATTTTTTGAATATTCATTGACTAGTTCAAATATTCTGTTCCTGGGTCCATTCTGTATAAATGACTTATTGGAGTATGGTACTTCTAAAAGCCTACATGTGCACGGAAAAAAAACTCTAAAAATTATTATTTGAAATTATAACTCGGAACCCGGTTGTCAATATTTAATCATCAACGAAAAAATTACTATTTAGTATGATAGATTTACTGATCATTTTATCATTATATTACTTGTCATTCTCAATTTTTATAGTTCATTTTTTTCCGCGTATTTTCCCTTAGATTCTTATTCGGGATGTTGAACTTGATATCTGACAATATTTCTGGAGGATCAATCATATTGTTTACTGCTTTGAAAAATAAGGTTTAGATGACTTATTTTACTACTATTTGTAATTTACTTTTCGTCGTGACTTGTGTCACGTCTTTTAAGTAGATAATTTTTCGGTGACATAAATTTCTAATCGTTTTGTCAACATAATGGTGCCTTATCGATATGTCAAAAAGTAGGCTAAAAACTGATATTTTATAGATGTCACAAAGCCAACTTGGGTATTCATAAACTTTCAAATAATTCGAAACTTTTATACGAAAAAATGATTTTTGGTTACTTTGAAAACTAAGCTTTCTATTAAATAGAAATTGAATATTCAACAGCTGATCAGAATTTTCTCGATTCGAATAGAGCAATTTAAAAAGTTACTAATAATTCAAAAAGTGTCGGATAGTTCTAAAATTGACAAATAATTTCAAAAGTTACGAATGATTCGAAAAGATTTGAAATTCGAACCCGATTCGTACATCCCTAAATTATCAATTTTTTTTTTTAACATTTTTGAAAGGTGTAAATATTTAAAATTAAAAATATTTTATAGTATGATATCTTGTTATTTAGACTTATTTATTTACTTTATTGAAATCCAATAGTCAAAGGTTAATATATTAAGGTCGTCAAATATACAAACTATTAATAGACAGATGTGACAACAAAGTCTAAATATAGTAAATGATATATTTGAATTAACGAACTATTTATCTCAGTTCCGCTCACCGCCTATCGATTTTTAATTTTTAAATATTTTTTAAAACGAAACTTAATCATAATATTAATGAATGAATAAAACCCATAGATGTAATAATGAATACTATATAAATAAATAAATAAATTTATTGTTTTAGACAACTTATACCTTCCAAATATCTCATGAAACAACACCATATCAATTAATAGTTTTAATATTAAATAAACGTGCTAATACACTTATGTCAAGAGGTGAACTACCAAATGATTTTACATTGAAAATATGTGGTCAAGAAGAATATTTAATTGGTGAACATCCGTTGATACAGTATACATATATACAAGATTGTATATCTAAAGATGTAGCACCAACATTAATAACAATAAGCAGTCGTAATGTTATGATTGATAATGATTATTCATTAGAAAATCCAGAACTTGATTCGCTTAAACGATCGCGACCAACTTTTTCAACTTTAACGTTACGTAAAAAAGGAAAACATATATCTGCATTGAAACTTGATAATTATTTTGAGTTCACAGTTAATGGAATTTCACGATTAAATTGTGACGCTGCTCACCGTACAGTCGAGGTTTATATTTTACCATAATATATATAAATTTATAAAAGATAAAATTGTTATTTTTACAATTGATAATTTAATATTTTTAAAGGTTGGATTACAAGCTGGTTTATTTCATGGTGGGAAATCACTCTGCGAAAGTCGTAAAACCAAAGAATTGACCGTTGCACCAGACGGTAGTTGTACCTGGGATGAAACACTTAAATTTGATATACGTGTTAAAGATATACCAAGAAATGCACGTCTTTGTTTTGTATTATACGAATTAAGTAAATCTGCAAAAGGCCTAAAAAATCGTAGACTTATTAAAGATTCTAAACAAGAATATTTTATAAATGCAATGTGGTGGGCTAATACAGCAATTTATGATTTTAAATCACAATTGAAAACTGGTGCAATGACACTTTATACCTGGACATATGCTGAAGACATGCAGAATGAAGATTTACTTCATCCACTTGGTACTGTTGTGTCTAATCCTCATATAGATCGTGCTGCTGCTCTCATGCTCACGTTTCCTAAGTAATTATAGTTTTTAATAATTTTTTTTTTTTACTTTAAAAAATTATTAAATATTTATAATATTTTTTATTTTATAGTTATGGTAAAGATAAATCCGTTCTTTATCCAACACCGGAAAAACTTGTGGAATACGCGACAAAATTAAGCGAGTCAACAGAAGATCATAGTAAAGAAAATTCAAATAATGAATTAGAGGCAAATGAACAACAATTAGAGCAATTAAAATTATTAGCTGAACGTTATCCACTGCATGAGCTTCATGAACAAGAAAAAAAGACAATGTGGGCTTTAAGAAGACAGTGTCTTAATAAAATGCCAAATTTATTACCTAAATTATTACAGTGCGTTGAGTGGAACGATCATAGAGAAGTTGCTGAAGCTACTGCTCTAATACAGCAGTGGCCAAAATTACCCGTCGAAAAAGCTCTTGAGCTTTTAGATTTTGCATACGCAGACGAAAATGTAAGAAGTTTTGCTGTTCGGTGCTTAAAAGACTTGAGAGATGAAGATTTAAATCTTTATTTGCTACAATTAGTTCAGGCATTGAAACATGAAAATTATTTGTCATGTGATCTCACTGAATTTTTATTGAGACGTGCATTAGATAATCAGAGGATAGGACACTATTTATTTTGGCATCTCAGGTAAAATTTTATTTAATTACTTAAAAAGTTTTGCAGTTATCTGTATAAAAAACATTCGTTCCAAAAAAGTTCCTTTTAGTGAACTTCCACAATTGAGACAGTTCTGAACTTCGAGTTGAAAATTTTTGGAATTTACAAATTATTAGAAGTGTGAAAAATTTTCAACTAGTGTAGACTTTTCTTATGAGTTTTTATTTTTATTATTATTTTTTTTTTTATTTTTTAAGTAAAAATTATTTGAATTGACGATTTTATGAGTTCATAATAAGTTCATAATTATTTCCAATCACTCATTTTTTGAACTAATACGAAAAGTGAAAAAAACTGAGCTTTCCAAAAAGTTGTAATAAAAGTTAAAAAATATTCATAAATATTTTCAAATCATTTTTATTTTTTTTTTACCTCATACCTCAATAATTTTGATAAGAGTCGTAAATGTTCATAATTCCTAATTAATTCCTTTTTTTTAATGTTCTTCATGCCCAAAAAATTGTCAAATCAAATTATTTTTGCTCAAAAAATAAAATAAAAAAAATCGCGCAGAAAAACCTTTACCAGTTGAATTGTTCACTTTCTAATTTTTCAAAAGTTCCAAAAATGTTCAACTTAAAGTTCAAAATTGTCTCAATTTTTGAAGTTCACTGTTATCAACATTTTTGGAACTAATTTTTTTTACACGGGTAGAATTAATACAATTATTATTTTAGACCTGAAATGCAAGTGGCATCAGTATCAGTAAGATTTGGATTAATACTCGAAGCTTATTGTCGAGGTGCTCAACAACACATGAAACATTTAAAGAAACAAGTTGAATTATTAAATAAACTGAAAATTTTATCTGAATTAATAAAACAACGTAAAGATCGCAAAGCTGCGTTACAAATGCTACACGATTTTTTGCAAGAACCGCATTGCCAAGAGGCGTTATCTAATGTATTAAATCCATTGGATCCGAGTTATCGGCTACGGCGAATTAGAATTGAAAAATGCCGTATAATGGACAGTAAAATGAAACCACTGTGGCTTGTATTTGAAAACTCCGATACATTTGGCGATGATATATATGTTATTATGAAACATGGTGATGATTTAAGACAAGACATGTTAACATTACAAATGTTTAGAATAATGGATAAATTGTGGAAGGAAGAAGGTTTAGATTTTCGTATGAATTTATATAATTGTATATCTACGGATCATAAAACAGGAATGATTGAAGTTGTTTTAAATGCTGAGACTATTGCTAATATACAGAAGGAAAAAAATATATTTTCAGCTACTGCTGCTTTCAAGTTAGTATTTAATTTAATTTAATTATTTAAAACATAAGATATAAAAAATTATTACTGATATTTTACAACAGAAAACTATCATAAAGTTTTAGATTTTCGTTTAAAAAAGTATAATTTTATTAAATTTATCATGTATATAATTTAGATTTGTTTTTATAATGCATATTAATTTTTTTTCTTTAACTGTTATTGAGATATTTTATTGAACAAAAATTACGAGAAAGAATCAGACAAACAGTAATAAAAAAGTTAACTGTGAATTGATTTTTTTAAAGTATTCTATGATTATATAATTATAAAAATCAACAAATTTTAATAATTATAATAATCAAGAAGATTCAATAACAATAGAAGTTTAAAAAAAAATATCAACGAGTCGATGATTCAGTAAATAATTTAATATAAAATATTAAATAAATTTGGTAGTGATACTTGGGCAGTCATGTAGGAACGGTAAATTGCTAGTTAATATTAATTTAAAAAATTGATACATTACCTAAATAGCACAGAGACAACTTTAAATGTCATAAAGATTTCTTTTAAAAGGAGGACAATTTTTTTTATATAAATAAGACATACAGATCTTGGTCCTAGGAGTCATAGAAAATTCGTGTTTTTTTTACTCCCTCAAAAAGTTATTTTAATTGAGCTATCGTTTAGATGACTTATTTGACCATTATTTGTAATTTAATTTTAGTCGTCACTTGTGTCAAGTCTTTCAAGCAGATACTTTTTCGGTAGCATAAATTTCTGATCGCTTTATCAACATTTCGGTGCTTTATCGATAGTTCAAAAAACAGCCTCAAAACTTCTATCTTATAGAAGTCATAAAGCCGTGTGCTACTTAGGCAATCATGATTGGCAGTCTAGGTCTTAAAATTGAAAATTTTTGATACAATAATCTAGTATCGCTAATTTAATTCGTAATGTTATTATTACAAGTATTTATTATAAGCAATACTGTAGATACTCTGATAATTATACTTATTTTTTCAGTATAACTTAGGACCAGTTTTTTAATCAGAGATGTTTTTAATCTAGAATTAAATTACTACTGCATGTATATTTATTAGGGTGGCCCAAAAAAAAACCGGCTATTTTTTTTTCGAGTCTCTTATGAAAATTTGTTGGCTTCCGATGTTTTAAGAAGCCTCTCCAATAATCAGTTCGATAAAAAATTTTCAAAAGGTCGCTCGCGAATTTTGAAAATATCAAAAATGATTGAAATTTGGATTTTCTACTTCTAAATTTTTTCTTTCTCGTGGCAACAATAGTTTATATTTGTGAAATAATGTCTATGCTGAAAATTTCAGCCCAAAATTTAAATATTTAAACGGCGCTCAAGAATTTTGAATATTAACTGATAATATGTGACTAATAGTTTGAATTAGCTTTTGGATTTTTTTATAACTCAATTATTGTCATTTCACTAAAACTAAACTTTTGCATAACCAAAAATATACAGGACTGTCTTAAACAATAAAATTTGGTAAGTTCTGAATAAGTAAAAAAACCTACAAATTGAATTAAAAAATAAAAAAGTATGTGAATAACTTATTATTTCTATTTCTCGGGTTATGTTCCCATTCATTGTGATGCAAATTGATGGTGAAAAAATCGAGAAGCTTTATTATCAATATTCAAGGGTCGCTCGAAAACGTCCAAAAGACAGCACTCGGAAACATTCAAAATTCTTGAGCGAGGTTTAAATATTTAAATTTTGGGCTTAATAAATTATTGCTGCCACGAGAAAGAAAAAATTTAGAAGTAGAAAATCCAAATTTCAATCATTTTTGATATCTTGAAAATTCGCAAACGACCTTTTGAAAATTTTTTATCGAGCTGATTTTTTGAGCGGCTTCTTAAAACATCGTAAACTAACAAATTTTCATAAGAGACTCGAAAACAAAATAGTTGGTTTTTTTGGCCACCCCAATATTTATGTATTTAAAATATATAATAATACTTTAATCTGGATTTAAAAAAATTTTGGATTAAAAAATTAGCCCTTATATTTAAACTACGAGTTTTAATGCTTGTACAGCCAGTCGAAATAAGTCAATTTCAGACCAATGTGATTTAGCAGATAGGTCGAATGAAATTTGTTAATGTCTATCAATCAAGATGATACTGGAATTTGTATGTGCGCCATTGGTCTCAAATTGCCTTATTTTGATTGACTACAGACACTAAAACTCAAAGGTTTAATGCAGGTAATTATGAAAATTTTGTCTGTGGCACGAGATAAATCACGATTTCAAACTTGGTGAGATGACAGCTCTCGTCTTCGGCCCCAGTTAACTTTACTCTTCCCTGAAATCGTATCGTTTCATCCCTTGCTGCACAGTACACTTTTTATTTATTTAAATAATTAAATAAATAAATAATTATTTTAGATGCGGTTCATTGATCGCTTGGCTCAAAGATCATAATTCGACAAAAGCAGAGCTTGATAAAGCTATTGAAGAATTTACTCTAAGTTGTACAGGCTACAGTATAGCAACTTATATTCTTGGAATAGCCGATCGTCATCCAGATAATATAATGGTGAAAAAAAATGGACAATTGTTTCACGTTGATTTTGGTCATATTCTTGGTCACTTTAAAGAAAAATTTGGTGTAAAACGTGAACGTGTACCATTTGTCCTCACAAATGATTTTGTCCATGTTATCAATAAAGGGCAAGCGAAAAAAAGTCAAGCTCCTGAATTTCAAAGGTTTCAAGAATACTGTGAAACAGCCTTTTCAGTTTTGAGGTGTCATGGCGGATTAATTGTTTCACTTTTTGCAATGATGATATCAACCGGATTACCGGAACTTTCATGCGAAAAAGATCTCAATTATTTACGAGACACTTTGGTAAATAATTTATTATATCATTTATAATAATTTATCATTCACTAATGCTTTATCAAAAAATTAAAGGAACAGAAAAATTTTATAAATATTTTGGTGATTTTTATAAGGCTGTATTTTCATCAAAGATAATCGTGATGATTCACCAAAGTTTTACAAAACAATGAGACACAAAACTTGTTCCTTTAATTGTTTTGCGAAACTTCGGTTATTACAGGGTTATTAAGGATATATTAAGCTAAAAAGCAACATTAGTCTTTCCATCGATATTTACAAAGTAGCGGTTGATTTACTGAAAAACCAAAAAAAAAAGTAATTTTTAATGAATGTAAAAGATAAAGAAATATTTTTTTTTTTTTTATAAAAAATCATAAAAAGGTCTTGCAGGGAGTTTATTAAAGTTTTTTAAGTCGCCCTTTTATTCACTGTGCGATTATTAGTAGCTAAGATATCGATGGTCAAAGCAAAAAGAATCCTTTTTCATTTGAAGGCTGATATCTCAGTGAAAAACTGTCATACAAGGCTAAAGAAAAAAGCAAATTAAAGTTGAATACATTTGCGAACTGACCGATGCATTGGTTTAGCTAAAAAAAAATTCTTAGGGCGGTGACTCTTTAAAAAAAAAACGAAAAATTTGGAAAATTTTTGTCTCATGCTATTTCATATAATTGCTCGATAACAGAAGCTCTTAACAGAATTTGATCTCGAAAGTAGAGATTTTAAGCTTTAAGGAGAAACGCCACCGGTTTCCAGTGTTTTTCTGAGAATTAAATTGAATTGAAAATCGGTTGACATTACCCCTTGAAATGCTTTTTTTTTAATTACGATACAATTATTTTTGACGATGATACGGTAGAAGAAATTTTACTATATTTAAATAAAATTTAGTAAATATAGATATACAAATACATGAGTGATCGGGTACTGGGTCTCTTACCTTACGGGCTTCAAAAAATCACTAAAATTTTTCTGTTCTTTTAATGTTTTGCATTAGTGTATAAACAATAATAATAATTATTATTTGATAAATTATAGGTACTTGAGATGACAGAAGAAGAAGCACAAAATCATTTTAGGAGTAAGTTTAATGAAGCTCTTGTTAATTCATGGAAAACTTCATTAAATTGGGCGTCACATAATGTCGCGAAGAATAATAAAACAATATAAAATTAGACTAATTGATAATTAAATGAATAAATAAATTAAAATCTAATGACAAAAACAAAAAAAAAATAAAACAAACAAAAAAGAACAAGTAAGACTGCAAGTGCTCAGAAATAATAAATTTGTTTACAATTATTTTGACTGAAAGTGGTTAATAGTCAGTGATTTATTTTATGAGATTTCATAGTTCTTTAATAAATAATAGTAAGACAAAATAATAAAATAAACATTGCCAAATGTGATAGACTTTTTTTTTATCTTAAGAGTGTAATGTTCACTTAAATGATGATGTAAATGTTAATCCATATGCTCGTGGCAATTATTAAAAGCAATAGCAATAATTCATAATACAATAAAGTAAATTTTTCAACTAATACTAATTTTAATAATAATATTTGTATGATAATAATAGTAATAATTATAAACAATACAATCACTGACTCCACTCATTAGTCTTGTATAAAATGACTGTTAATATTTCGTAATTAATAATTGGCCGTGTAACTGTATCATGATTAAATGAAAATTTAATTTTTCATATACAATGCAAACATTTAAATAATAATAATAATAACAATAACGTTAATAATATTAATAATAATAATAATAATTGAATAATTAATTAGGAAATCAATAGATAATAAAAACAATCTCATATGTATGATGTAGTTTGACGGTGGTATTTTGTTCAGAAATTGAATTGTTGAGAAAATAAAATAATAAAATTGCTTTGTATATTCGCGGTAAGTTAAATTTTTCGATTAAAAAATAAATGGAAAAAAAATTAATTATAAAATCAGAGGAGAAAAATAAAATAAAATAGTTAAATTAATATTTAAACAGTACAATCACTGAAGCAGGCACCATTTCCAATGCCAATCATATAGACAAGTGCCAATATAAATAGTATAAATAAATTGATAAATTATAAAGTGTCTTAATGACTAATAGTTAAAGCAGACTATTAATTTTATACGCTTTACGGGGTTCTATTCTATTGATATGTTTGAAATAAATCAATTTATTTATTGTTAGTAGACGATTAAACTTTTTTTTATTATTTTTTAATTAAGGAAATACTATCAATTAAAAAATTATTATTTTACGTTAAAAAAAAATTATCCATGAAATCATGAGAAAGTTGAAATTTTTTTTAATCAAATTAATACTTTTGAAAAATATTATAATGTATAGATAAAAGATATTGTCATTGTAATTAATTTATATGATCAAACTATGAATTCGACAAAGTTTAGAATTTTAATAAAGAATTATGTTATTATTTATTTTTAGAACACTCCCTTCCGGCAATGATTTAAATCTAACGAGATATAATTTGATCATCATACATTTAATTTTTAGGACTTTAAAATATATATTTTCCATAGATTTATTGAGATTCATGTAAATCATTTTCGATCTTTTTTTTTTATAAAGTTTTCAAATTCTCTTTTCAAATTAAAATTTTTTTGAATTTTACAATTTGAAAAATTAATGTTTTGCCCACCTCGAACGCTAAACGGAGGTGCTCTACTATCGCAAAATGTCAAAGTAGGGTTGTCGTCAACGAAATTATAGCTTTGCCCCACGTTAATCTAATTTATTTTCTTCCTGGGTATAAATCCATTATAAGCGCATATCATTATAATATTTTTCTATAAGAGTATTTAAAAAAAAAAATCATTATATCTAAACTAATTACTATACATTAATAACTTTTAAAAATACGCACAAATCTACAATATTCCACGTATACATTTTAAATTAATAATTATTTAAACACATTCATTATAAACAAACAATTAATATAAACGTTAAATACACTTTTTATCATCCGACAATTTGAAACATTTAAAAGATAATTTCCTTAATTATTTGTAATAAATATTAAACTTGGATAAATTTTATTCTTTATAAAAAAAAACTTTGATTTTGAAACATTAAAATTCTTTAATTAATTTGAGTAATATTTTAATTTAATTTACTTCTCTAGTAATAATATAGCTTTAAAATAATATAAATATTATACGAGCTCACTGGATATACGTGTCTGTTTTGACACCATATTATTAATAATATTATTAATAATAATCATAATCATAATAATAATAATAATAATAATAATAATAATAATAATAATAATAATAATAATAATAATAATAATAATAATAATAATAATAATAAAAATAATAGTAATAATAATAGTAATAATAATAATAATAATAATAATAACGTTAATAATAATAATATTGAATAAATTAAGAGAAGAGAAAAAATTGAAGGTAAAGACTTTATCATTTTAAGTTTGGTCGCAATGCAACCAACCGCAATGCAATTATAATTAATTGATTATTAAAAATTTATGATTATTATAATTAGTGCTTTTAATATAATTACTATTGTTATAATGTATTTATAATTATCATAAATATTATTCATACTTAGTTTTATTAAGTGCTGTCACATCGGGCAGTGGGCTATAATTGAATTAAGAAATTCTTTTTTTTTTATTTTATCAAATTCTAATATTGTACAAAAAGTGTTCAGTAAACCGTTAATTATTAAAGATAAATGCTAACGAAAATTTAAATAATTTACGTTTAAATTACTGAAAAAATACATTTTGTTAACCAATCATTAAAATTTTATTTTAATAAATGTTTATGTCTCTAACAATCAATTTAAAATTTTCTTTACGATTATCAGTGTAGAAAAAAATGTAAGAAAAATATTCCGCATAAAAAATTTGGAAATTTAAAACAATTTAGAATCCTTTTTGTCACATTCAGAGAAATTAACTTTTTTTTTACAATCGTAGAGGAAATGAGAATTTTAAAATAAATTCAAAAATTTTGGTGACAATTTAGAATCGTGTGCTATTAGTTCTTAAAATTTTGAAACACTAGTTGCTTTGATATTTTTTGAATCTTAACTTTTCTGAAGCATTTTTTCAATGTATTTGTTTTTTAACATTTCTGATTTCTTCGTACTACACAAAAAAAGAAAAATTAGTTTTTGAAATTTTTTCAAACAATTGAGGAACTTTTTGAGAGTTTTCGTTTTCTTAATTATTGACAAGGAAATAAAAAATTAAAAAAATTAATTTCACAACCGCTATAAACTTAAAAATACTAAATTGATTTTAGTTTGTAGTTTTAATTTTTTTTTAATTCTAAATTATTTCAAATTTTGAATTTCTTTATGCGGAATTTTTTTTTGCATGAGAAAAAATACTAATTTGAGATATTTTATTAATCATTGATAATTATAGCAGACGATCTATGTTTGTATTTTCCATATTCACGCTTGGTTTCAACCTATGGCTCGTACGGACTCTCTCGTGCATGTGAATATTAGTATAGGGGAGAGTGGGGCAAAATGGACTTACATTTATATTATACATGTCAGCCCTTTTTCTTAAGGAGTCTATTTTGCCCTATTCACCCTGCATAAATTTCTAGCCATTGGCCCTCATCAGTCCGGTACTAAGTAGTAATTTTAATGAAAATAAATTTTTAAATTTCATCCGTTAATTTTTTTTTTATCTGACTAAAAAAATGCCCAAGTAATTTTAATGATAATTATGTTAAAGTATTTCAGAAAAATTAAATTATAATTATTAAGTAACTATATAATTATTATTTTTTTTCTTTTGTTTATTTCAAAACTTCTATTTTCGTTTAAAATTACAGATCATAATTAAATGGCGCTTAATTAAATATAATTAGTCAGTATATTCAAGCAAGCTAATTTGATAGTTTTCACGCATAATTAAGTATTTTTTTTTGTCAATTGTTCACAATTCCCATGTGTTCAAAATATTTAAAAATAATAAGTAAATATTGTGAGATATTGGCTATTATGATTCATATTTTAAAAAGTGTGTATATAGATGTACAGATGTTATGCTGATCCTACAAAATTGATTAATTTTCAATGGCGAAAAGAAAAGAAAAAAGAAAAAAAAAATATTGACCGTTGAGTGATTGACGAAAAAATTGTTATATTATAAAATATTTTTTTTTTAAATTATTATTATTATTGTTTATTCATTTTTTTTGTCTTAAGGTCAAGTTAAAATTTAAACGATATTAATTATGAAAATTGATTAAACAATTTACTATAAATATTTTATCGAAATAAATTAATCCCATTATGATTTAATTATTGATAAATGCTTTGTTAAATTATTAGTGTATATACTTGTTTAGCTTTTAATAAACCAAATTCAATGTATTTCAACGTTATTTATAAATTAATTATGTAATTAAATATGAATAAAAATTTACGGCAACAGTATGCCAATTAAAAAAAAATGTTGTATTTATTTTATTATATTTATTAATAAAAAAAAAAGTAATTAATTAAAAATAGATATTAATGTTATTATGATACGATGTTTTGTTCGCAAATGTAAATCTTAGAGGTATTACATTCGTTGCTTGTAACTCAGTACAAACTTGGACAGTAGCTCAGTATTCAGTCAGTACGCGATCGTTCGTCGTGAAACGTCAATTTTTTTCAACGTTACAAAATTTAAAAAAAAAAAATTTTAATAATTTAAAAATTTCTATAGAAAAAAAATCTGATTTTTTTTTCAAACAAAGTAAAATATTTAAATAAATTTTTGAATTTTGATAAATGTTAAAAATCTATCAATTTTTTCAAAGTTTTTTTCATCATTGTTTTTTTTTTTTTTTAGAGATAACTTTTTGTAAAACGTAGATAATAATATCCGCGGTACAATAAGACGATTAGTGATGCTGTAGGCTTAAAAGTGTTGTCTTACATTTAATTATTAATCTTTCATAAAAATTTGTTTAATAACGCACTTTGACTTTAATTTGTCTCGGCTGATTATTAAGTCAAAAGAAAGAAGAAAAAAAAGTATATTCTCTGTATTAAAACGATATTTTTTCTTACGTATCGGAATACTTTGATAAACTTAACGAAAAGTTTTTATTTTGAAAATAAACTCATTTAATTAAGGTTAATCATTATTATTATAATTATTATATATTGATTAAAAGTAATGAGTTCAACTATTGTTAAAAAATCGACTTCTCTATAAATATCAACATAAAGAACAATCGCGCGAATAATTGTGTTATTTAAATCCAAGTGTCGTGGTATTCTGTACTGAATAATGTACAGAGAAAATAAACAGATAATTTAAATAATTAATGAGAAAATTAATTTAAAAATTATTCTATTTAAAGAAGAAAATAATTATTTGTTTGGATTTAATAGTATAAAAATGACTAAGGCAGAAGAAAATCAACCGTTAATTAAAGCCGATTCAACAGCAACTACTAGTTCAGTACCTCGAACATATGATGCAGTTGCATATGTAAGTATTTAATTATTTATTTTTAAGTCATTTACACTGTAAAAAATTGGGAGTGAATTTAGAGTGATCACGGATTTTCTTTTTATTTTAATACGCATACGGAGTAAATAGTCTGTATTTTTAGCTAAGTGATTTGGATTTTATTTAAATCTGCATTGACTCCGAACCAGAGTTTCATTATTAAAATCAACTCCCCGTGTGAATTTCACTCCGAGGGGATTAAATAAATAACCAATCATCCGCTCCGTATTCACCTCGGATTTACTCCGCGTTCACTCCGCTAATTTTTTACAGTGTAAAGAAAAAAAAAGTATTAAATGTTAAAAAAATAAGTAAGTTAATATTCATTAATAACAAAAAAAGGGTCCCTTTAAAATAAATTCATGGAAGCCGTATTGTCATGAAAACAGGAACGGCTTCTCGAAGAAATCGAGAACCCTACAGGGATTAAAATAATAAAAGAATGATATTGTTTTTTGGTAGAAAAAATTTAATACATGTTTTAAAATAAAAATAAAAAATTTTTAATTAAAAATGTCAGGCGCCGATAATAAGTTACGTAACTTACAATTACTCATCTTTCAATAATTAAACTAATAATATGAATTCATTTATAACGAGAGCGTATCGATATGTATATAATATATATACTTGCATAAAGATAATATTAATGCATTAACTCAATGATATCATATACTTTCTTTATGACAATAATCATGTGACGAATGCTTATTACTTACTATGTTAATGTAAGCTATACAATTATTTAAAAAAAAAATTTTTTTTCTTGATAGCGGGGCTGTAATGGAAATCAACAAGTCGAAACTTATGGTAAAACTGTTGAAAATATATTACGAATGGATCCAGTGGTTTCTTCAAGAACAGAAGTTGAAGTTATACTGGATTGTTCGGATAAAATTACATATACATGGAGTGATGTAAATGTGTACTGTACGGCACGAAATACTCGAGCTTGGGATCGTTTTTACCGCAGAAGAAAACCCGTCGAACAAAAACATATATTGAAGGATGGTAAGTACAAAAGAAAAAAAATAGATTTATGGTTCTTATGAGATAAAAAATAATAGGGTAGAAGTGCCATTTGTGGCCTCGGTTCCATTTTTGGACACTTAATACTTTATTTTAATTAATAAAAAGTATAAAATAAAATTTCCTTTGCAATAGTGTGATAAAAGTATCTTTGTACACATTTTAAAAATTAATTATGTCATTGCGTCTTTCAAAAAATAATTATCAAAATTATTCAAGTGGCCGAAACTGACCCTAATGTGGCCAAAAACGGTACATCTACCCTATCTATAAATTTCAATGAATATTTTAATTTTTAACGTTACTATGAAATACTTGAAATTGCACTGTAAAAAATTGGGAATAAATCCAAAGTGATTACGGATTTCATTTCAATCCAAATGCACTCTATCACTCGGAGTTCCGGAGTTTAAAAATCACTCCGCATACTGAGTCTTTTTAGCGGAGTAATTTCGGAGTGGTTTGGATTTTATTTCAATTCGCATTCACTCCGATTCGGAGTTTTCATATTAAAATAAACTAAAATAAAATAAAGTAAATTTAACTCCGAGAGGATCAAATAATTATACAATCCTGCGCTCTGCATTCATTGTGGATGTCAATCGTAATTTCTTTGGTTTGCGTTACTTATTTAAGTTCTTATCCAATAAATTATTTTATTTTAAAACGTGTTATTGTATTTAAATACTTAAAATTTACGTCAATAAATATCAATGATTAATTTAAATAATATATTAAACTTTTTATATTTATGAAGTAATAGTATATTGTGTGGCAAAGGATGAAACAAGACAATTTCAGACGAGAGTAAATCTGACTGGAGCCAAAGGCGAGAACTACTGTCACGCGAAGTCTAAAAATTTTTTTTATTTCGTGCTATAAATTATATTTTTCATAATTACCTGCATTAAAACTTGGAGTTCAATGTCAGGGGCTAGTTAAGATAAAACAATTTAAGACCAATATCATATCTGCGAGAGCACTTCGAGCGCGTTCGTATTTACCGAATGACTTTTGATCGAATTCAATCGGAGTTTTTAATCAAGGATGTGCAAATTAAACTGTCAATTTGATAATTTAAATGACTTACGGTTGTTCTGACGTTTATAAACAAATACGATTTTGAAAAAAATAACAATTCGAAAAACTGAATTTAAATTTTCAGTTTCCCAATTCCCAAGTAGCACAGATACAATTTTAAGATGTCTTTTAAAAGAATAAGACAAACTTTTTTTTTGTTTCAAAGTCACCTTTTTTGCTATAAATAATACATGCAAATGTTGGTTCCGGAGACAGAGAAAATTTGTGTTGTTTTTCCTGTCTTATCTCAATTAAAAAATCGTTTAGATGACTTATTTTACCACTATTTGTACTTTACTTTTTGCCGTCACTTGTGTCAAGTCTTTCAAGTAGATACTTTTTCAGTGACATAAATTTCTGATCGTTTTGTCAACATATTGGTGCCTTATCGATATGTCAAAAAGTAGCCTTAAAACTGATATCTTATAGATGTCACAAAGCCAAGTGTGTTACTTGGGAAGTCCCATGGGACCAACATGGATGTCTTATTTACAAAAAAAAAAAAATTTGACTTTGAGACAACAAAAATTTGTCTTGTTTTGTTTAAAAGACATCTTAAAGTTGTCTCTGTGCTATTTGGGTTGTAGAAAAAAGTAGAGCTTTTTCGATTTTTTAAGGAGCAGGAATGCTTCAATTTAAAAATATTTCGAATATATAAGTGATGATATTAAAATTGATAAATTAACCAGGAGTATTTAAATGTTATTGATAAAAATTATTTTTTAAAATAAATAAATAATTTAACGTTTTTTAGTATCAGGAGTAGCATATCCAGGTGAATTACTAGTAATAATGGGATCATCTGGAGCTGGGAAAACGACACTACTAAATGCACTGACCTTTAGATCCGGTGGAGGTATTACGGTGTCAGGAACGATGGCTGCAAATGGTCGGAGAGTGACATCAAGTGTGCTTACATCAAGGACTGCATACGTACAGCAAGATGATTTATTTGTCGGGACTTTAACTGTTGAAGAGCACCTTCTGTTCCAAGCAATGGTGCGAATGGATCGGCATATACCCTATAAACAAAGAGTTGAGAGGGTTAATGATGTTATATCGGAAGTAAATAAATTAATCTTATCAATTATTTATAAAAAAAAAAAAAAAACAAAATCTTATTAAATTTAAAATTAAAATAAAAGTAATAAATTTAATATAATTATTTAAAATAGCTTGCCTTGACAAAGTGCCGAAAGACCATTATTGGAGTACCTGGGAGAGTTAAAGGTCTCTCGGGTGGAGAAATGAAGCGGCTTTCTTTTGCGTCTGAAGTTCTTACAAATCCACCGTTAATGTTTTGCGATGAACCTACATCAGGTCTTGATTCTTTTATGGCTCATCAAGTGGTGTCTGTTTTGAAAGCGCTAGCTGGTAAACAAACAATAATAAACATAAAAATGTTACTAATTCTATAATATTTCAGTTAAAAATGTAATATAACTTTTCTAGCACAAGGCAAAACAATAATTGCTACTCTCCATCAACCGTCTTCTGAACTATTTGCTCTTTTTGATAGAATATTACTGATGGCAGAGGGACGAGTGGCTTTTATGGGGACTGCTGAACAAGCTTTTACATTTTTTAAATCGTAAATTAATTAATGACCAATTAAAAATAATATTGTAATTTTTAATATTTGGATAAATTGAAAAATAATTTTTATTTTTATTTTTTAGCATGGGAGCCGTATGTCCAAGTAATTACAATCCCGCAGATTATTTTGTTCAGGTTCTAGCGGTAGTTGCGGGACGAGAAGTTGAATGTAGGCATACAATAAATACTGTGTGTGATACATTCCAACGGAGTGATAATGGAATGAAAATAGCACTTGAGGCTGAAAATATTCAGGGTGAATTTCAAGATTCATTGAAGCTTGCAAAGTCTAATAAGAAAAAAAATAACAATAGATCACCATTCAAAGCGTCTTGGTGTGAACAATTTCGAGCCGTTTTATGGCGATCGTGGTTATCTGTTATCAAAGAACCTATTCTTATTAAAGTACGGCTGCTTCAAACTCTAGTGAGTTCATTTCTATTCATCCGCTCTCTTTCATAAACTGAATTAAATATATACTATAAATATAATAATAATATTTATTTCAGATGGTTTCACTTTTAATTGGAATAATTTATTACGGCCAAAAATTAGATCAAGACGGTGTAATGAATATTAATGGTGCACTATTTATTTTTCTTACAAATATGACATTTCAAAATGTTTTTGCAGTAATTACGGTAATTATTTTATTTATATATCATCATTAATTGTTTATTCACTGTAAAAAATCAAGTGAATTCGAAGTGATTACGGATTTCATTTAAATCAAAATTCACTTCGTCACTCGAAGTTCCGGAGTTGAAAAAAAATCACTTCGCATACGGAGTAAATAGAGAGTTCGTGTTTTCAGCGGATTTCGGAGTGGTCTGGATTTTATTCGTAATCAGTTCGGAATTTTAATATTCAAAATTTACCCCCTTTAGGGAGTAAATTTCACTCCGAACCGGAGTTTAGTCTTAAAATAAACTCTTCTCTTCGGAGTGAATTTATTTAAGAAGTTTAAATGAATCCATACACTAAAAAATTAGCGGAACTTTGAGTAAATCCAGTGAATGCGGAACGAATGACTGTTTATTTATTTAATCCTTTCATAATGAAGTTAACTCTTAAAAAGAGTTCATTTTAATATTAAAACTTTGAATCGGAGTGAATGTGGATTTAAATGAAATCCAGATCACTCCGAAATCACTCATCTGAAAAAGCAAACTCCCTATTTACTCCGTATGGGAAAAGATTTTTTTTCAATTCCGGAACTCCGAGTGACGGAGTGAATTTAGACTAAATTAAAATCCGCAATCACTCCCAATTTTTTACACTGCAGTCATTCACTCCCGATTTAATCCGCGGCCACTTCGCAAATTTTTTACAGCGTGTAAAAAAATTTGTTTAATTTTTTTTTTGTTTTAGGTTTTCTGTGCAGAACTTCCTATATTCTTACGCGAACATCGTAACGGAATGTATAGGACTGAAATATATTTTATTTGTAAAACACTAGCCGAAGCACCTATTTTTATAGCTGTACCATTGCTATTTACGTCAATTGTTTACCCATTGATTGGATTATATCCAGGAGTTGATCACTTTTTCATAACAGCTGGTGTTATGACACTTGTAGCTAATGTTGCTACGTCCTTTGGTATATAAATAAAATAAAATATATATTTTTTAGTTTACAAAAGATTTTTTTCAAGGAGAAAAATCGAGTTTTGATCAGTAGCTCATTTTACTTTACACGGCAGTTTATAACCAGTAGTATAAAATGACTGAAATATTCATTACATTTTTTTATTGGTTTTTTTTACTTGATAAATAAAAATAATGTTTTATTAAGAACATAGTACGTGAATCCGATATTCGAAATGAGTAGGATTATATTATATTTATTCTCACTTGATAGAGTTACATGGATCATGAATATTATATTTCCATAGGCGCGAATGAATAGACACACAACTGTGGCTTAAATTGATTATTAAATGAAGAATTTTATCAATAACATTAACAAATTAATTGTTTATTTATTTTTAGGATACTTTATTTCTTGTGTAAGTACCAATATTTCAATGGCTTTATCAATTGGACCACCAGTTATTATTCCATTTTTACTTTTCGGAGGTTTTTTCTTAAACACCGCGTATGTTAATTTTGTAATTTAATTATTACAGTAGAACCTCGTTATAAGACTATTAGTTTCTCTCTCAAACAATCGCGATACCTGGTTTATAAAAAAGACAGAATGATAGTCTTATAACGAGGTCCGACTGTATTGTAAAAATTTATTCATTAATTAAATTGTTCAATAATCGATAAAGATATTATTGTTATTATCAGATCTGTACCATCATACTTTGAGTGGTTCTCATTTCTCTCATGGTTTCGTTATGGTAACGAGGCACTTCTAATAAACCAGTGGTCTGAGGTTGAAACGATTGCTTGCACACGGAGTAACGCAACTTGCCCTAAAAGTGGTCTTATGGTTCTGCAAACATACAACTTTGATGAGGTTTGTGGTTATTCCATTTCATTAAATATTCATTTTCTTAGTTTCCTCTAATAATGACTACTATCATATTTTTTTTTCTTTTTTACAGAAAGATTTTTGGGTTGATATCACCGGTCTTGTTGTTCTTATCATAACTTTCCGGTTTTTGGCGTTTCTTGCTCTCTATTCAAAAACACTCCGCAGAACATCGAAGTAAAATTTTTTTAAAAAGTAGAAAAGTTGTTTTTTGTTTTCTTGTTTTTACTAAAATTTAATTTTATGTAATATTATGATGAAATATATGTAAGTGAATATATATTTATTAAAATATACCTAAATAAAAATTTTATAAATTTTCTATTTTTTTGTTTTCATATATATTATAAAAAAAAAAAATAAAAATATATGTATCATTAAATATAATAAATTTTATGTACGAAAATCTCTCATTAAAAATTATTTGTATATTGATAAAATAAAAAATACGATGATAATAAATACGCATTGCAAAATAATGTAAAATTCCATTGATATTAAATTTTTTATAAAGATTATTTTTCATGTATGATGTACTAATAACATAATTTGATAATTGATAAATATATATATAATCCTGCATAAAATTGATTAAAAAATAGTAAATTAAAACTTAATATTCATATCTGAAATAACTTTTACGCGAGGGTTCATAAACGATTTTTTAAAGATAAAAAAATAAAAAAAATTTTAGGAATTTGTTCTAATTATCAAGTACCACAAACTGTCTTAAAATATTGAAAACGTAACATTCACCGGCTTATGGAGCTTTATTTTTTTGTCCGCAGGGACACAAGACCACGTCGATATCGATGTCGTGACAAACCGGTTGATAGATACACCGTGCGACTGTTTCAAAGGGTTAAAAAAATAAACGAAAAAAAAAAAAAAAAAACAGGGATAAAATAAAAATGATTTGTCTTCATACCATGAAACATACCAATGAAGTTACATATGCAAGTATCGCAAGTAATGTAATCATAGAACATTCGATTTATATCGTAGCTGATGAATTTTTATCTGATATTTGATATTATGTCGAGTTTAAAATTACGTCGATTCATATCAAGAGAGCACTCACAATTATATTATTTATTTGAACTTTGACCTCATTAGAATTTCTTTAATTTAATGGTTAAATACTATCTGTTTAAATTACGACAGAAGAAGAGTTATTTGTAAAGTATTAATCATTATTAATAGAATAATTACACATAATTATTTTATAAATAAATATTGATTAAAATAATCCTTATCTGATAATTATGATAAAGTGTATATTAATAATGTATATTATAATTTTTATTTTATAAAGATTTTAAAAAATAAAAACAATTAAATTTATTTATCAATTATAGAGTGTAAAAAAATTGCGGAGGGAATCCGGAATAAATCTAGAATGAATGCGAAGCGGATGACTGTCTATTTATTTTATCTCCTCGGAGTAAAATCCCTTCCAAAGAGGAGTTTATTTTAATATTCAAAGTCCGAATCGGACACGAGTTGAAATTTATATCGTAAAATGAATGTACTAAACGTTAAAAAAGTAAATTCAACCTTTCAAGACATAAATAGAAACATTTCATTGCCAAAAAAACTTATCTAGCAGCCAGAAGATGAGAAATATAAATTTTCAGAAGCTATTGAAAAACATTTTGGATCTTGTAGGAGATAACTCTGCTAATAGCTGGTAAGCTAATGAAGAAAGTATAGAGTCTCAAAGTATTTCTTGCAAGGCCCAAAATATTTTCCAAAAGCTGCTGAAAATTTTTATATCTCGTCTTCTGGCTGCTAGATATCTTTTTTTTGGCAACGAAATTTTTCCGATAAAGTTTAATTTTTGTATTGCAAGTTTGGAAAGGTTGTATCTACGATAATGAAAGTCTTATTTACGTTTTTGTACGTCAACTACGTCTAAAATACGTTTTTACGGCTGTTGACGTCTTGAAAAGCCGAATTTACGTTTTCAACGTCTAGTACGATCAATCTACCACTTAAATTTCGACTGACTCAATGCGAGTTTACAAAAATCCAGATCACTCCGAAATCACTTGGATAAAAAACAAACCCCGAATTTACTCCGTATGGGGAGTGATTTTTTCTAAAACTCCGGAACGGAGTGACGGAGTGAATTCAAATTTAAATAAAATCCATAATTATTTCAAATTCACTCTCAGGTTTTTACTGTGTAGAAATAAAGCTAACTGCGTTTACTTATTTATTTTCAAATTGTTATATTTCTAATTAATATGAAACATTATAACGTCTATATATATTGTTTTATGGTTTTTATATATTTAAATAGTCTCACTTGTAAATAATAATGGTATAAGTATAAGGTTTCACGACTTCGATTACTTTAATCCTTACTTACAGATTAAAAAAATTTATTTTACTAAAAATATTTGTATAAAACCATTCTGTGATTAAATAAATAATAAATTTGGGTGTGAAATTTTTTTAACTAAATAAATATCTCTGATTGCAACATTTGTAATAAATTATTCAAGTGATTTTTGTAAACAATTGTCAGATAATGACTCATTGTGTGATAACCCGAAAGCTTATGACATCAATATATAAAATAATAATATATTGATAATAATTAATAATAAGTTATATATATATATATATATTTAGTTAAATAACTATCATATTAAATGATGAATGGTGTAGAGTGACATTTATCTGGTTTACATGCACGAATCTGAAAGTGACAATCCCTTGTGGCAGTCGGGTCTTGTAACCAACCGATTCCAGTCGCGTTTCAGCGTTAAGGTTTCTTTGTTGTCTAGGGAATGGATGACATTAAAGTACCTTAGGGCTTATTTGTTAAATTTTTAAATTTGTTTAAATTATTTGTTGTTGTTTTCTTTATTTTTTAAATATGATTAAGTGATTAAAATATTAATTTATTATTGAATAAATTTAATTAACGGTGATATTAATTATCATTTAGTGTGTTGTGAAATTGTGCCCATTTTATTGTTTATATTTCATAACAATTTATTTTAAAAATGAACAAATCTATTACACCCGGAGTACCATCACCGCAAGGTGAAACACTTTCATGGCGTGATTTATCTGTTTATGCAATGGATCGTAGTAACAATATTTGCAAACAGCTTATAAATAATGGTAATATATAAATAATTTTTTATATTATTTTTAAAAATGCTATTTCTTAATTATTACATTTTTTTTTGCTATAAAGTACGAGGGATTGTCAAGCCGGGAAATCTTACAGCAATTTTAGGAGGAAGGTAATGAAACTATACGAGTGTAAATGTGGCAGACATCAGACAAATTTAAAATTATAAATAAATAATTAATAAAATAAAATGGGCATTTAAAAAATTTTGAAATTAATGAGTGCATTTTTTATAAATATTATTTTTTAACTTATTTACTCTATTTATTTATAATTTTAAATTCGTCTGATGTCTGTTTATTTATTGTTGTGTTATTTATTTTTGTAGTGGAGCAGGCAAAAGTTCTCTTATGACAGCATTAGCTTATCGGACTGCTCGTAAGTATTGCAAATGATAAAATTTAATTATGGTCATATGTAATTGCACGACTCTTAATGCGAAGCATTGGAGTGTGCTTTTTAAATATATTAATATAGATATATCTTTATATATATGTATATTTTTATATGATCAATAGCTGGTATTATTGTTCATGGAGACATTAGGGTCAATGGACAGAGAGTAGATCCTTCTTATATGAGACATTATACAGGTTTTATGCATCAAGAAGATATATTTATTGGAACTATGACTGTACTCGAACATTTATGGTTTATGGTAACTAAACAATTGTTTCTATTAAACCATTTTTTTTTAATGTTCAATAATTAGTTTTATTAATAAAAAAAAATAAAGTATTTATATTCATAATTAATTAGGCTCAAATGAAATTGGATAGAAGAATTTCAAAGTTCGAGATTCACGAAAGAATTGAAGTGTTACTTAGGGAAGTTGGTTTATATGACAGAAAAAATGTGAGAATTGGTACAGGTGGTGATGATAAAGTTTTATCTGGAGGAGAGAAAAAGAGACTGGCATTTGCAACCGAAGTATTTAATTTTTTTCTTATGTTTGGTTTATGTTATATGTTAACTAATAATAAATATATTTCTTTAAAGCTTTTAACGGATCCAAAAATTTTATTTCTCGATGAACCTACGACAGGGCAAGATTCAAACTCAGCAAGTTCATTAGTTTCTAAATTAACAACTTTTGCACATCGCGGGCGAACAGTTTTATGTACAATTCATCAGCCAAGTTCATCTATTTTCAATGAATTCGATCGTATTATTTTAGTTGCTGATGGGAGAATAGCTTTCGCTGGGACTAGACCCGCGGCAATTGGTTTTTTTTTGCAGTAATTATTTTTTATTCGTTATTATTGTTTATAAATATTTAAATTTATTAATTTTATTTCTTTGAAAAATAAATATTATTTAATATAATTACAGACAAGGTTACGAATGTCCAGGCAAATATAATCCAGCAGATTTTTTAGTTGCGACATTAGCAATTACACCACGAGAAGAAGAAACAAGTCGTAGGGCAGCTCAACAAATTTGCGATGCTTTTCTGACTAGTGATGCTTGTAAAGAAATAGATGTTGAATTACAACTTGAGAATCATATATCGACAACATATAACGTAATTATTTTCAATCATTTAATCAATACTATTAATAAATTTTTTATATAATAAATTATTATTTATTTCAGTGGAGATTGGATGCTCATGAACAAGAATTGTAAGTATTAAATATTTAAAAAAGTTTTTTTTTAATTCGTATTAATTTGAAAAATTGAATAACTTGAAAGTAAACACCCGCATTGGTGGTCAAGACTGTTTTGGCTAACTCATAGAGGATTTGAACAAGTAATAAGAGATCCAACTATCCAACTGATTAGGATACTTCAAAAATTGGTAGATAAAAATAAAACTAATTAATAAACTAATAAATAAATATAAATATATTAGTAGTTAACGCGTTTATAGATTGTTATTATGCTCTCCAGTGTGTTGCTCTGATGGCAGGACTATGTTTCGTTGGTGCAATAAACTTAGATCAACTTGGTATTCAAGCTGTTCAAGGAGCACTTTTTATTCTGGTTACCGAAAACGCATTTTTTCCAATGTACGCGACACTGTCATTATTCCCACAGGAGTTTCCACTTTTTATTCGAGAGCATCGAGCTGGAATGTATCCGACTCATCTTTATTATATCTCACGAATGATATCATTGGTAGATATTTTTTTAATTTATTTATTTCAAAAATAAAATTCAATCTTGTTTCATATTAATTTCTATTTATTATATTTATAGATACCTGGTTTAATATTAGAACCCGTACTTTTTACGACGATTATTTATTGGCTAGTTGGTTTACGAAGTACTTTAAAAGCGTTTGGACTTACTTTACTTGTTACTATTTGTACAATGAATGTTTCTACAGCATGTGGTGTGTGTTTTTAATTAATTAAATTATATTAAAAAAATAGCTACTGTAAAAAATCGGGGGTGAATTCGGAATTTATTTAAATCCGAATTCACTCCGTCACTCGGACTTACGGAGTTTTTTAAAACAATCACTTTGCATACAGAGTAAATAGGGAGTTTGTTTTTTTAGCGGAACGATTTCGGAGTGACCTGGATTTTATTTAAATCCGCATTCACTTTGATTCTGAGTTTTAATATTAAAATAAACTTCCCGGAGTAAATTTAATTCAGAGGTGATTAAATTAATCGCATTCAATCTGGATTTAATCCGCGTTAACTCCGCAAATTGTTTACAATGTATTGATAAATATAACAACAAAAAAATAATAATAAATTATTATTTCAGGATGCTTCTTTTCGGCAGCATTTGAATCAGTGCCATTAGCAATGGCATATCTAGTTCCTTTTGATTATATTCTTATGATTACTATGGGCCCATTTGCAAAACTCAGGTATTTATTTACTTAATAAATAAATTTAATAAAAATTATCCTCTTATAAATTAAATAATCTTACCATTGCAGTTCTCTACCAATTTTTATAAAATGGGTCCGGTATATATCATGGCTTCTACATTCAACTGAAGCTCTTACGATCGTCCAATGGAAGGATGTCTACAATATCTGTAAGTTTTTAGTTTTTTATAATAAATATCATTATTATTATTATTCTTATAGACTGAGTATTAAGACTTTTTAAATTTTAGCATGCACATTTGAACAAGCTGGATTACCTTGTATTCAAAATGGAACTCAAGTTATGGAAATATACGATTTCAATGAAGGAAATTATTGGATTGACATTTTATCGATGACTATTATTTTCACATGTTTCCATGTCCTAGGATATTATTGTCTTTGGCGAAGATGTCGACTGAAGTAGATTTTTTTATTCATTTGTCAATTTAATTATAAATAAATTTAATTAATTCAATCATATATATTAATCTTCATCACATTCTATATCTGCAATAAAAAAAAATCAACCTTGTCTTTAATTTTTATTCTAAAATTTGATTATTTTTACTTTTTTTTAAATTCATTACTTAAAAAACTTTGAACAAAAATTAAAATTGCATTTTTCTCATAGCATTAATATCATAATTTATTTAAATAATCATATTTTCATTTTATAATATCCCAAAACGTTTATATATTTAAGAAAAAAAACCCAAATATTAATAGAAATGATCCTGAAATTAATATGATATTGAAAGTAGCAAACAATAAAAAAATTTGATTTTTTTATATAAACAACTCAAAAACTTGAAGAAAAAAAATTTTTAATTGCATATCAAAAACACATTTACAAAAATTAAAAAAACTATCCGATGTCTGCTACTTTCAGTATCATAAATTAACATGAGTGTGAATGTAGCAGACATCAGACAAATTTAAAATTATAAACAAATAGAGTAGATAATTAAAAAAAATGCACTTATTAATTTTTAAATTTTGTAAATGCGCATTTTTTAAAAATTTTATTTTATCAATTATCTACTCTATCAATAATTTTAAATTTGTCTGATGTCTGCTACAACTGCACTCATTAATTAACAGATAATTAACAATTTCCAAATCAATTACCAAAAAAAGAAAATTAAAAATATGTATATCTAAAAAATTAGAAAAATTATAAGTGCATTTTTTTTAAATATTTTTTTTTTATAATTTATTATTTTGAAAAAAATCCAAAAATTATTCGACGTCGACTAACTTCAATGTCATTAAATGATTCTGAAGTTAACAGACGATAAAGAATTTTCGGATTTTTTTTTTCAAAAAATGGATTCAAAAAAAGAATTAAACTAAAAATAGTCACATGCAGAAAATTAAAAAACTATACGTGCAATTTTTTAAATATTTTTTTTTTATAATTTAGCGTTTTGAGAAAAATTCAAAAATTATTAAACGTTGGCTAGCTTCAGCGACATTATCATTAATGGAACAAAGTTTTAAAAATACATACAAATTTTGCACACAATTTCAAATCACTCCTTCAAATAATATTTTATTCGTCTACAATTATTAAAGACCTATATCCAGTATCCTTTTATTTTGTAAATTAAATTCCATACCTTTAATTAATTATATTCTTCAAGAATTAATTAATTTATTCAAAAATGCTGATTTTTTAGTTGAAACAAAAAAAATTCAATCGATTCGATATTTTATGCAACAATAATTCAAATCAAACAATAAGTTTTTAAAAAAATCAAAAAAGCCCGCGTAAAAGTATTAGATTTAAAATTTAAATAATCTAGTGAAAATAATAATTTAAATGAACAAAAAACACTTGACATATTTAATAAAATATATCGATAAAGTACTTGTTTAAAATTACCAATTGAATAGTTAGTTATAAAAAATGTTTAAAGATGGCGCTCAAGTCTCAAGAATAGTCGCGTTTATTTGTAGTGAAAAAGAGCAAGCGAGGGAAGGAAGCGGCCATGTTACCATGGGACGAGTGATTTTAGAGTCGGCTGTTGCCGCTACTCGGGTTGGCAGCAGCAGAGACAAAAGAAAAAAAAAAGAAACTTTGAAGAGTAAGCGTGTGCGTATAATGTGTGCGTCCTCGTCTCCGTAGCTTTGGTGTTCTCGTACACTCTCGTAGTCGTTGCCTCGAAGTGAGCGAAGAGAGAGAGGATTATTATCGTGCTCGTTGTTCTCTCGTGTGTGCTCTTGCTCTGCGTTTCCCCCAGATACTGCCTGGGTTATATGTAGTTCGTAACTCCGTAGTGACGATTAATAATCGCTCCAGTACAGACGTAGACGTAGACGTTAACGCGTTTCGTGTTGTTTTGTTGCTCATGTGTTTATTTTTAAGTTACCGTGATACATACAATTTATATACACATATATATACGTCCATATTAACCGCGTGTTTTATTTCTTGGTTAAATAATAGTTCAAACAATAATGTTTTTAAATTTTTGATTATGCGTACCGACGCGACGCCTGTGTACTATACCTGTGTTTTTAATTCCGGTAACCGCGAGTGCCGAGTGTAAAATAAAACAACAGGAATCGTGATCCCGATATGTGTCCCTGAATGCTCGTAGAGGAGCTACAACGCTCTGGAGTTATTGTGAATATACCAGGTACCAACTTGTATGAGGTGAGTAATTTTTAAATTTCATTTCATTATTTATTTACACAAAATATTTAAAATATAAAACAACATTGGCTTTATATATTTTGTATATTTTCTGTTACGATTTTTTACCGGCATGATTCTAAATAACAAAAAGTATATATTTTATATTTATGTATATAGTTCTCGCAAACATTTCCAGGTCGATAAGAACTATAAATTATTTATACACGTGTATATATTTTTATTTTGTGAGACCCAATAATTGATTTGTCATATAAGAGAAACAGAAAAAAAAAAACTTTAATGTGGTGTAAAAATATAATTTGTAAAACAACATATTGTTTTGACAGATTCTTAATAATGACGATAACGCATAAAAAAAATATTAGTGTTGTGTAGGTAGGGAGGTTGATAAGCTTATATTTTTTTTGAGGTTACGTTTTTTTCTTTTATTATTTTGTTTGGTTTCATTTGAGAGGCAAGATTGACCGTGCTCGTGCACAGCCTCTCGGCTTGCATCTTTTCACAGTATCTTTTTTTCTCTTGTTCCATTCCATCGAATCCTCCACGTCTTTCTATCCGTTTTGTCGAGTCTCTGACTGTAGATCGGTTGGAACCCCTTTTAAAGCGTACACACAAGTTTTTTTATTGAACTCGCGTGAGCCGGTTCGAATGTCCATAAGGAGAGCGATCTTAAAATGCAGACGTGAGTACATTTCAGTATCTATATTAGGGTGTCCGTTATTTCCCAAATTGGTTTTTGACTCTGCAGCGCCCCTAAAATTTTTAGTAAATGGTCCAAAAAAAAATATCCGACCGATATAAGCTCTTAATATTGATAATAACCCGTGCCACAAAGACGATTTATTTCTCATTTAAATAACATGGGGTTTTGGTACTTTTTGCAATTAATTTTTTCTTTGCAAAGCCAGTTGATAAATTGCAGCGGCATTAACTTATTTTTGTAGAAAATTGAATGCTCTACAAAAACTTTTTCTTTACATTTTTCGAAAAAATCACTTGCGTCAAAGTTATTCAAGGTCAAAGTTGAACTAGAAATAATTTTTTATTTTTTTTTTGTTTTGAACAAAAAATCATCGTTATTTATAACAAAATCTATTGTTTATTGCCGAAAATATCTTATTTTGAGTATTTTTTTGCATCTGTCAATACTATTGAAAAGAGAAGAGTCGAACATTCTCAAAAAGAGATTCCGATGAATTAAAAATTTCAGATTCACAATTACTTTTATGAAAAAATAAAATTCGTGCCTACGCATGAGCATGAAAGAGAAATGTAGTATCGTGACTAGCCGGCGTCGTGTATTGACTATTGCCCTGGCGGTCCTGAATTATGGTGATTCACGGTAGTATCACGGTGAAGGTTCACGGTGATTCTACGGTGAATCACCGTGATTCAGGACCGCCAGGGTGACCATAGTCAATACACGACGCCAGCTAGTCACGATACTCCATTTCTCTTTCATGCTCATGCGTAGGCACGAATTTTATTTTTTCATAAAAGTAATTGTGAATCTGAAATTTTTAATTCATCGGAATTTCTTTTTGAGAATGTTCGACTCTTCTCTTTTCAATAGTATTGACAGATGCAAAAAAATACTCAAAATAAGATATTTTCGGCAATAAACAATAGATTTTGATATAAATAACGATGATTTTTTGTTCAAAACAAAAAAAAATAAAAAATTATTTCTAGTTCAACTTTGACCTTGAATAACTTTGACGCAAGTGATTTTTTCGAAAAATGTAAAGAAAAAGTTTTTGTAGAGCATTCAATTTTCTACAAAAATAAGTTAATGCCGCTGCAATTTATCAACTGGCTTTGCAAAGAAAAAATTAATTGCAAAAAGTACCAAAACCCCATGTTATTTAAATGAGAAATAAATCGTCTTTGTGGCACGGGTTATTATCAATATTAAGAGCTTATATCGGTCGGATATTTTTTTTTGGACCATTTACTAAAAATTTTAGGGGCGCTGCAGAGTCAAAAACCAATTTGGGAAATAACGGACACCCTAATCTATATATATGTATATAAACAGTACCTTACCTTTGTAGTCTTCTCTCGGGTGTTCTTCTTCTAGACATTGCAAAATTGCCTCGACTCGATTGTACTACTACTACTACTACTACTACTACTACTACAGCTACAACTACTCACTTGCCGTCTCAGAAGTCTCTCATCGACCTTGGTTAAGATCAATCCCTCTTGATTCGTCGTTACTCTCTTTCTCCGGATTCACTGGAAACTTCACAGAGAGTTAAATATATGTGCAAGAGTATCCCAAGATATCTTAGCAGTAGCAGAAGTAAAAGCTAAAGCAGAAGCAAGAGTATCAGCAACAGTAACAGCAACAACTAACACAACTTGCAACAAGTTTTGCACGATTCTTCAGCTTCTCTTTTCATGTCCCAAGAATACTTATTATCTTTCTTACTAAATGATGTACAGTACTTATATACTCTTATGCTTTATAAATCTTTTCTTTAGTTACTGCTGTTGATGCTCCATACATAAGTAATTTTGCCGTTCTTATATATTTTCAAGGACGGTTAATGCAAAGATGATCTCTCGCGGGTGAGAAGACACTCAAACCGTGCATGTTGGGACCACTACAATAATGACGTTACTTAGGTCGTTTCGTGATCGTCACGTCAAGTCACGAGCTGGCGCCAGTATTCTCTTTAGTTAATATGTATATTATACATACATATATACTGGGTTTAAATGTTATTATACATTGAAAACCAAATAGAAAACATAAACTCGTTATTTTTATTGCTTTTCCAACATAACACACTTGCAAACTGTTAATAAGTACAGTACAGTAATTGAGAATAATCTCAACTGCCTCCTCTTCAAAACATCTATACACAATTTATATATTTTTTATTTAAATTATTACTCAGACGTGCTTTTTTATTTATTTATTTAACATACTGTTAAATATTTATAATTATTATTATCTACTCGCGTTTACACTGTTAATAAATATCAGAAAATTATTATTTTTAAATTTAAAAACTCGAGAGTAATTTACTCCCTGTTGAATATTAAACAGTTAATAACGTCTTCAATGTCTGATGTCTAGTAGTAGTGGCTGCATGTAATATTCTTTAGCAGTGTCTCAAATCTCTCAAGTAGAGACAGGATTATTTTCGAGATCCCAACAGTAGATTAATCAAACTATGCAAATTATGTAGCGCTATAATTTTATAAATTGTTCTTTTTTTTATCATTAATTTAATATGGATATAGTAAATAATATATGTATGATGAATATTTACACACATAATATTATTTTAAAATGTGCATCAGAAAAAAAATTTATAAAAATGTACATCAGTGTGTTGTAAATTACAAAAAAAATATTTTTTTTTATTTGCAAAAGAAGAGAAATCTTACTTGTACTTTTTCCGTAGAAAGTGCTATCAGCTATTAAGGCTTTGTGACTTCTTTGATATACGCTACGGAAATTGTCGGCAAGATGCCGGTTTGCCTGTAAAAAAAAATTTAATAAAAGTTTTGATCTACTACTTGGTTAGAGCGACAAGATCTCACTCTCGTCTTTTATTCCTCGCCACACTTGGCGACCAAATCTAGACACATATTTTTATTTATTATCAACTTTTTTTATGATCCTAAAGTTCGCAGACATTTAATAATAATCAACAATAAAAAAAACAAAAAGTACAAATATGCATATGTAGAAAATTTAAAAGGTTACAGGTGCAATTTTTTAAAATATTTTGTTTTTATAATTTATCGTTTGGAAAAAAATCCTAAAATTATTAGACGTCACTAGCTATGATACTGAACTTGGCAGAAAATTAAAAATTTTTGAATTTTTTTTATCAATTCAATTAAAAAAGAAAAAAAAAATATGCACAGATAGAAAATTTAAAAAACTACAGGTGCAATTTTCTGAAATATTTTTATTTTTAAATTTACCGTTTTTTTTTTTTTAAATCCAAAAATTATTAGACGTCGGCTAATTTTAGTATCATACTTTTTTTTATTATTTATTATTATTGTTTAATAATTTTATGAGTAATATAAAAATCAAAGGCGTTATCTTAATAAATAATCATTGATCATATATTAATGATTTATAAATAGGTGATGTCATTTTTAAATACCCGCCACAAAGGCAATAAGTAATTTATGCTTGAGAAGAGAACGAGGTCATCTGCTTAAAGCTAAAAAATACAATTGTAGATCAAAGACCCGGAAATCAATTGTCTGATGGTGATAATAAAAATTTTTTTAACTTTTTTGTTTTAATTTACGTAAATAATTAAGAAAAAAAGATTTCTTCATCTTTACACAGACAAAAAATAATTTCATTTTTATTTATTCAATTAATTTTTTTTTTTTTCAAGTATTTATGGCGGCATGTTGATGATAAATAAAATATTTTAAATGATCTAAATGAAAAAGTAAATTGTTAATTTTTTTTAATTGACATTAAGACGTTTGTTGAGTGAATAAGTGAGTTAGATTATGTTTTTTAAAAAAATTTATCAGAGAGTTGTTAATATGGCTCTAATATCTAAACTAGCGTGACAAGCACATTCTACATAGTTCTCTATTATAATCAACCGTGGAAATAAATAATGTTTGATTATAATTACAATGAAAATAAAAAATATTTTTCACAAAAATATTGAATAAATTAAATTTACTAAATAAATAATGATAACAAGTATTTCTCCATAAAAAAAAAAAAAAAAAAACAAAATAAATATAATGTGATGTGTAGTGAGTATGGCTTATGTTTGCATATCATTATCTCTTTAACTTTGTTGACACTGTACTGGTAACAGAGCAATATCATACATTTGATCGGCTTGAGACATGTTCCATGAGTATTTACGTATATATATGTATATTGTACATATATATGCATAACCTAGACCTACCTTGTGTCCCTGAGATTGTTAGACTAGACGTTGAGACGACTATACTCCAAACTACATTGCAGAATTTCATAGCTTTTGTAGTTTTACTATATCTTCTCATAGCTCTCCTTTACTTGTATATACCGTAAATAAAAAAAAAAAAAATTACCGGTTGTGATCGTGAGTCCAGCCGGTTCAGAGCTCAGAATAATGTATATTACTCGGTATTTACTCACATTACAAACATAGTAAATGTACTTGAAAACATCTGTCATTAAAGTCATGTCATACTTTAATAAATATTAACGACCTTGTCTATTTTATTTCACACACTAGTATTTTAATTAATCCACACTAATTAAAAAAATATTCAATTATAAAAATAATAATAATAATAAATAAAAACAGCTAAATATACATATAAATTTTTATTTATAAACTGTAATAATTTTGTTAATTACAGATTAATTTTATCTCATTGATTGTCGTCATCAATAATAATCCAATAATATTTTCATTAAACGTTTATTGATCGTTATCATGAAATTTATATATTTATTTATTTACTCTCTAAAACTAAATTAGTGAAATTTTTACTAATTGAATCAGTGAACCTGAAATTCACTAACTTAATAGTGATTTTGAATTAGATCTACTAATAATCTAGTGATTCTCTAAACTTTACATCTTAATTAGTGGAATTTTCACAATTGTAAATAGTGACTCTTAGACTCACTACCAAATTAGTGGTTTTGAATTTGATTCACTAATAAACTTGTGATTTCCCACTTTCTATGGTAACTGCTTGTGGCGCCATTTTAGTTATCTCATAAATTATTGTTGTGAGTGAGTTTATAAAAGAAATCGTTGATTAATTACTGGAAAAAAAAACAAAAAAAAAGTACATTTATTACGGTAAGTAGATTATAAGATGGAATATTACAACTGCATTATATATGTTGTTATGTATTAATGAGCTTTATGTGTATTTGATAATATTGTTATTACCGGTCTTGATAAAATTATAATTGACAATAGATTGAGGTTATGAATCATTAAATTAAAAAAAAAATATTTTCTTTTGTCGTAAAAAATGAATTTTTATTGGCAGCACGATAACTCTGTAGATGAAAAAAAATTGGTAGTAAATTCAAAATAGTTCTCAGTAATAAATTTAAAGTTAATCGAAAACAACATTTTTTCTCAATTATTTATTTGACAATGGCAATGATTATGATTGTATTGATAACAATAATAATTATTATTATAATTAGTATCATTAATTCTACTATTATTATTATTAACACTATTATTATCATTATTGTTATTATTATAACTGATGTACATGTATTGTTTATTGAATTTAGGTAAAAATTCTGGCCTGTACATGGATTTCGGATCATTAAATATTGATCAACTTATTTGTAAGTTGCAATCGGAAATTGAAGACCAAGAAATTTTACCAATTCTTAAAGGTATGTTCATCTTAATTTTTGTTGCAATAAGAATTTATCTCAATCATCTGAAGAGTAAGCTGAAATATATATCATGGTCAATAATGTAGTGTAATTAAACACAAAATAATTGATCAAATTGATTCCTTTCAATTTATACACTTCTTTTAAAAATAAAAACAATCGATGGAATACTTATTTGTTAAGATTTTCTCAATACAGATAAGTTTTTTAACAGTAATTTCAACACCAATAATATACATTTGCTATCTCATATTAGTTGACGAGAAAAAAAGTTGTAGGTAGAGAGTTTCCTAACTAATATTAAAAATTAGTGAATATAAAATATAAAATAAAAATACGTGTTTTATTAACAAAAATATTATCACTATAAATTTTAATAATTTTGTTTTTCATGAATGTTTTCATTTTTGATATAATTATCAATTAAATAAAAATTATCATCAGTTTTTCTAATGATTACGAGTTCCAGTAGCTTTAATTATATACAAATTTATTTTTACTCTATAAATTCATGATAAATTATTCATACTATTGATTTAGATGGATACATCCAATTGAAATAGATTAATTCAAACAAAATTTCAACCAAATTCATAATGTTTTTTAAATATCGACAGTTAATCTTGAAGATATAAAATAATATATTGAGTAAAATTATTTTATGCCGAAAAAAAAATAACTTTTAAAATTGCCAATCGATGAATCGTATTAGCAGGCATTTCTTCTTTACGCTTACGAAAAATTATAGTTTTACTTTTTAGTAGTCAAAATGTACACTCAAAGTTAAGATATTTTGAAAAGTACTTATTATTGCCTGCTCCACGATTAGTTATTCAACTTAGTTGTTATATTCTTTTAGGATAATTTTTTAAGCTTATAACATTTTGAGTTATAAAGATGCAGTCACTGCATTGTTCATTGTGCAACGAACGAGTACCAGGAGCACTGAATGGTTTGAGCCAACATCTTACATATGCTCATGGACTGTCACTAAAACGTAAAATAGGTGATTCAGGTTTTCGGTGTGGCCAGGATGGTTGTCAGAGTCGATTTTGTTATTTTTATACCTTAAGAGACCATATTCGAAGATATCATCTGAATAACGATGATGGTGAAATTAACGCAGTAAACAATGAAGCTAATGATGATATTCAGCCCCAAAGAGTTTATGAAAATATCAATAATTTCAATGATAATTTGGGATTAGATGGTGATCATCAAGATGACGAAGAACCATTTATCGAGGACAATAATGATAATAACAATGAAGATTTTAACATAAATAAATATTTGATTCAAATGGTCGCCAGATTTCACTGCAAACCTTCTATGACCGCAAGTTTATTAATTGAAGTCTTAGATGAATGTGAGCAACTTTTGCTTCATACTCGAGACTATTTAAAACAGAAAGTAGAACAATTTTTCAATACGCGAGGACTACATGACGATGAAGCTAAAAATGTACTTAAAACGTTTGCATTTGATAGCCCTTTTACTGGACTTAGAACTTTGGATGGGCAAATTGAATCTTTAAAATCTAACTGTAATTATATATCACCGATTGAAGTCCCTCTTGGTTATAGAATGGACAGTGCACTTGATAAAACTACTGGAACTTACTTTCCCAAACAGGTTCTGGAAACTTTTCAATATGTTCCTGTTATTCCTACTTTAACTTTGATCATGTCAAGTCCAGAGGTACAAGAATATGTAGAATCTGAAGAAGGATCTCCTGATGACATTATGGCTTCATTTTTAGATGGAGAATTTATTGGCAATCATCCATTATTTTCACGGTATCGACATGCTTTACGGCTACAGCTGTATTATGATGAGTTGGAAACAACCAACCCTCTGGGTTCAAAAACTGGTATACATAAATTAGGTGTATTTTACTATACCATTCAGAATTTACCATCTCATTTAAACTCAGAACTGAGTTCGATACATGTCCTTGCTATGAGTTCCGATCCAGACGTAAAAAAATATGGTTTTAAAAAAATTCTGGCTCCATTTTTAGAAGAGTTACGTCTATTAGAAAGTGACACAGGAATACCTATCGAAACATCAAGAGGCGTTTATGTAATTCGAGCTTCAATTGCATTATTTTGTGGTGATGGATTAGCTGTTCATGACGTTTTTAATCTTCTTGCACCTTCGTCTAATTTTTTTTGTCGGATGTGCATGTATAGTAGAAATGATTTGCATTCTGGAAATTTGCAGCCTGTTCAGAAACGAACAAAAGCACTCTACGATCAACATATTAGATTTCTTAAACTAAATAATTATTCTGCTGAATCTAAAACAGAAACTGGTCTTCGCGGAGAGTGTTGCTTAAATGAGTCCAGATATTTTCATGTGACTAATAATAAAGTTTTTGATATAATGCACGATTTTTTATGCGGCATATGTCCAATGATATTAAAATTGGTATTGACTGAATATGTTTTAGTTCAAAAAAAATTTAATTGTGCTCATCTCAATGGAAAGATAATGTCTTTCCAATATGGATTCATAGAGATGAAAAACAAACCATCAGCCAATTTTACTGATGGGATGCTTCGTAGAAAAGATCACACATTAAGCCAAAAAGCTATGCAAGTTTGGTGTCTTATACGAGCTTTCCCCTTTTTGATCGCTGACAAAATTCCTCCTGATGATGTACACTTGGCACTTATATTAAATTTATTGAAAATTATGGAAATTGTATTTGCTCCAAAAATTAATAATGATTATTTGACTATCTTACAAAATCTTATCACCAATTTTCGGACCAATTTTTCCGTACTATTTCCAAACGTCCACCCTATAAACAAGTTTCATCATCTCGATCACTACGTTGAATGTATCAAATGGATAGGGCCATTGATTAACCCGTGGTGCATGAGATATGAAGCGAAACATGGTAACGTCAGGCTCCGCGCTCAAAATGTCCACAACTTCAAGAACTTACCTAAAACACTTATAAGATTATGCCAGTGCGAGCAGAGTGCTAAATGGGGTACAAAAGATGTCAAAATCAATCGAGTAGTAGCAACTAATAAAATTAATGTTTTAGTTAAAGATACAGCAAGTGCTGGAAATCTTCGTGCTCTTGATTACATTGATACTGATGAAGTATTTTGCTGTAACTCTGTAAAAGTTAATGGCGTAGAATTTCGAGTTGGTCTTTATATATGTTTAGAGACTTCTCATTCGCGAGATGATAATTTACCTCTGTTTGGGTATATAGAAGAAATAATCATTCTGGGAAATACTGATGTTCATCTTTTAACTTCAGTTTGCACAACAACTGAATTTACAATAAATTTAAATGCTTATCACATAAAACTCAACGATAATGACAACGATCCTGGCCGCTTTATTGAAACGAGTAATCTACCTTATTTTAAGCCATTTTGCAGTTGGACAAAGTCTGATTCCAATGACTTATATATCAGTCTCCGGCATGTGCTGTTGTGACTAATCATATCCAATACTTTGTCATCACTTAGTGGTGAGATTTGACTTTTTTTTTTTTTTTTTCCAATTATTATTTTCAAATTATACAGATTTCTAACTTATAATTTCTTTAAAAAAACCTAGTAGTATTTTGAAATTAAAATTAAACTTGCCTTTAACAATAATAATATATAATTAGATAAATTTGGTTTACTATTAACTAAAATAGTATGGTTCAAAAATTACAAATGTCCTTCATGTATGCATTAATTTTTTAAAGGTCGTTAATTATAATTTTTTCAACTTTCATCTACCAATCTTTAACGTCATATTAATATAAATTTTATCTACAGATGAAGGGATTGATGGAGCTGTTTTCTTGTGTTTATCCGAAAAAGACCTTGTAGATATGAATATTAAAATGGGACCAAGGAAACGTCTTATAAAATACATCGAATCTGTAAATTCGAAACATACTATGGCCAACTCATTTATTGTAGAAAATGATGGGTCTTTAACACAAATGACAGAAAAATGTTCGGAAAAATTTCCTTCTTTTATTCAAGGACATCCTCTAAACCTTCCATCTTGCTCAACCAACATGCAGTCATCAAGCTCATTAGATCTGAGCACATCCGTGATTAAAATATCACCACACACGTTTTCAGTAAGGCTTTGTGTTTTTGCTATATGTGAAATATTTATTTTGATAGAGAAACTACAAAACTATTTATAAATAATTTATATATTCACAGAGATATCATACAGTAAGGGCTACTCTATCTAATCATCCTCAAGGTCCATCATTACTCAAAAATACTAAAGAATCATTCAGTGAAGAAAATCGTAAGTCACTCATACGAATTATGGTGGCTGAATTAATAAAAAGTCAAGATACACAGTAAGTAGTTGACATTTTGCTGCGTTTTGAGCTATTATAATTCTCTACCATTTATTAATTAATGTTATTTCAGTTACCCACCGAATGAAGCTAAAGTAGCTCTTGCCAAGGCAATAGTAACTGAATTTCCAAATTAAAAGACGCGAAGCTTGATCTTGGATATGTAAGTTTGTTTTTATTATTCATTACTCCTATTGCATCTCATTGATCTATGTATATCATAATTAATTGTTGTAGTTATTAAAATGAATTATTATAATTACATCTATCGTTTTCAGGAACATTATTATAATCCAAATTCAAAAAAATAATCGGGGGTTTATTGAAAATCGTTTGTCAACTATCCGAAAACTTTAAGTCCATCAAAAAAAATATAAAACTACTAAAGAAAACATCGATATAGCCAGTAAACATCCATATGGACTTACGGAAAGTTTTGAAAATCAACTACCTGAAGATTTAATCAAAGAAATAGTATATACAAATTAAAAATATTTACATACAATTGATTTGAGAAGCATAATTTTATTTTATTTATTTTTTTTCTTTTTGGTTGTATAGATTTCATCGATGAAACTGAAATTGCCAAATGATATAAATAAAAAACAAATTATTAAGTACTTAGAAGATACAAGAAGCTATAGACGCAGTTGGATATGTACCATAAATCCTAGTATTGCGGAAATTTTTGAGATGTATCCTAGATTACAAGATTATGGCGGCGAAATGGTTAGTTGCTTTAATTTCTTTCGTGCAATACTTTATTTTTCTCCTTTTTTCAGCTCGATCTTGAGTTTAAATCATTATTCCCGCAAAATGCTGATAATTTTTTATCTAAATTTCCAACTTTCTACGCTCCGAAAATCTTAACGTATACGAAAAAATATCGTCCAGCGTTGTACAACGAGTCGCGCAGCATCGAAAACGGTAAGAATAAGTAATCGACAAAATTTTTAATTCATTATAAGTATCTTTTTATACCCTGTAAAGTCATTAAATTATTTTAATAAATAATAATGATAATAATTTATAATGTAGTAACTTGTATGCTGAAATTGCGTTTTATAACTGTATTTATATTTTACTGTCTATCCTTATAGATAATCTGCGAGCTTTACTTCTTCTCATTGAGCTGCTTCCTGTTTCGAACTCTGTTAAAACGCCAAAAGGTAAAGGGAAAGGAAAAGGGAAGGGAAAGGGAAAAGGAAAAAAAAGGCTTGTTGATGAGGAGAACGAGGACAATGAGCTCCTTAAACTTAGATTTTCCTAATAAATATCTGCTCAGACTTGCACCTGTTGGTATTTTTTGTTCAACGTTATATTGAATATTTTACTATGATCGTAAGTTTAATAATGTAATTATGTTTTAATTTGTAGGAAGGTACCAACCTCGAACAATTTATAGAAAACATTCGTGCTAAAACTAAAACTAATGTTCAGCCTTATTTAATCGCTGTCACTGGTCAATCTCGTCAAGATACATTTATCAATGGGGATGGATGGCTCATAGATGTGAAAGATGGAGGAAATCGTTTAATAAGCTTTGACTTATTGTATAAGATATATTATGTTTTAAATTTAGAATACCCTGAAAGTCTTCGCAATTTCTACAATTTCATGGATTTTTATGTTTATGGCATGAAAGTAAAGCCATATAGTATTGTATCATCGGTTCATGTCAATATTATAAATATTGATTTAAATGATGCTAGTGACGATGATATAGGTTGTACTTCATCGAATGAATGAAGATTCTTTATGATTTATACGGAAAAATTTACTCTGATATCTCCTAATAATCATTTTATCTATATTACATATACGAGTTTATTTCAATGACATTAAAAATAAGTACTTTGATAATTTAAAGTTAATAATAATATTATGTAACGTTTTTAATAATAAATCTTTAGCAATAATCTATTTTTCTGTTTTGGAATAATTAAGTTATGCACCATACCATTAACTATTAAATTTTTACGGTTTTGATTCGTGAAAATTTGACTTTTTCAAATAATAAAATTGTTACATATTGAATGAGCCAAATATTGACTTTTCAATTAGTGAAATTCTAACATATTAGATTAGTGAATAGTTGGCTTTTTTATTTAGTGGAAAGTTGACTTTTTCAATTTGTAAAATTTTAACATATTTAATTAGTAAAAATTTCACTAATAAGTGATGTGGTGATTTTTCACTAATTACTATTGTGAATATTCACTAATTTCTAGTCGTATACTTTGGACATTATTGAATAGTGAATATTCACTATCAATTAGTGACTTTTCACTAATTTAGTTTTAGAGAGTATATTTTATTCAAATGGACGTATGTAATTAAGCTGATAAATTTATTTTTTATTTTTTAAATAACTTGAATTAAATATATTTTTAATTACATTGAATAATTTTTTTTTTGGTTTTTTTTATTAATGATTGTAAAATAAACTAACCGTGCTACTGAGTTACCCAGATTGATCTCAATCACTTAGCGATATTGAGAGCACATCCGGAAGCAAGTTTAAGTAAGCAAGCTGACTGGATTGTTAGTATGTAGCTGTACTTGTGTATGTAGAGTATGAGCAAAGTAAAGCATTTGATGTTGCAGTTGGGCGTGACGTCTTTCTGTGAGTGAACGATAGGCATATCGACTATCGGACACGACCAGACCACCGATCGTTTATTGCTTTTTAAAGATAAGATAATACGTTCTCATTCTCTCTCTTTCTATCTAACATATTTTTACATCTTATTCTTGCTATTAGATATGTCGATGTGTAGTGAATGTGCTCTGGATGAGGTCATAAAGCTTTATAATGACTATACACAACTTTATTCGTATCTTCTTCTTCTTCTTCTTCTACTTCGTCTTATTCTTCTTCTCTTTAATAGCAGAAAGAGTCATTGTCGTTACGGGTTATAACTTTCACCAGATGAGAATGATGATCATTTAATAATAAAAAAAAATATAAATAAATTGATCTACATTCAATTTCCGCTACATGATCCTATCATTTATTTCTTATTACCTATATGTCTTTTAATCAATTTTTATTTCATTTAAAAACACATTTTACAGGGTGGCCACAAACTGGGAATATCGGGAATTATTAGGGAGTTTAATGCAACCCGGAAATATAAAAATGTCAGGGAATTCCGAAAAGTATCCGAGAATTTGATTGCAACCGTTCAAAATATAAAAATTTTTAATTGGTTGTAATTTGAAAGAAAATGGTCTTACAATAAAAACAAATAAAGGAAATTGTAGTTACAAGTGTCTAGTTTTCAGATCTGATTTTTACATTTTTTATTATAAACGGTTCCGAATCAGTCGTAGGAAAACCATAAAAAATAAAATTTCAAAACATTATCTTCTCAAATACAGTCTATGGGCTTCAATAAATTTTTTTTAATAATTATGATTAATTTTTGATTACACGGAACCATGCATAATGAAAAATTTTTATGACCAGATCAAAAAAGCCAGCACTTGGAGCTAGTTTGCTTTTTTTGAGTTTATTGTACGACCATTTCCCTTCGAGTTACAACCTGTTAAAAATTACTTAAAAATTTGGAATTTTTGTAATATCTCTTAATTTTTGTGATTAGTGTATTTTGAATTTATTTTAATCATTAAATTTCTTATTACATATTTTTAACATCAAATAATTAAAAGTCGGCCGTATCAATTTATTTTATTGACTTTTTTTTGGTTTCTTGCATGATTAAATCATCAGATTTAATTATTAACAATGAAAATATAATTAAAACTTCGATTATTTTAATGGTACAAATAAAATCTCTGAATTAGGGAAAAATGCGAAATATTTTACTGAAAAATCGGAAAATATCAGGGAATTTTGACATCATTTTTTGTGGCCATCCTATTTTATTATTTATAAAAAAAAAATTTAATTAAAATACTATATTGATAAAATTTTCGACATAAATAAATTTGAGAGGTACGTGGATCATTTAAATTTAATATGTAGACTGTGAAAAAGATAAAAAGAATTTATAAAGAGGATTGAGTAGAATAAAATCCGATGCAAGAAATATGAACTCGAGGGTTGCTTGGATAATTAACGTGTTGCATCTCTTCTCGTCTCATCTCGTCTCGGTACTAACGAGTAGAGGAGATGAGAAGAGGAAATGTAGAGACGAATAAACTGTATTGCGAACGAACGGTAGGAAAATTTATAAATATATCTATATTTTGGTAGAGAAGTCGCTGAGGGATATAACCTTGCTATCTATTCACTTAAATTCTCTTTCAGATGTCACATTTTTTTTTTTTTAAACATTTAAAGACAGAGTGGGTTGCGGGTTTTTTTTTTTAATTTTATTGTTTGAGGAAGTTAAATGTACAATCAGTTAAAGAAATGATGTAATTGCTACCATACTAAATAATTAATAAATAAATTTGTTTTTAAAATATAATCAAAATCATTTTAATTTATATGTTTATTTTTTTTTAATTACCAGAAAAATAATAAACAACTTTTTACCGTAATTTATTTTTGAAACTTCAGTCTTTAATAACTAATGAGATATTTTGCCGTTAAATTTATTTTTTATTTTTTCTGAGTGTAATTTAAATTTAATAATTACAATTTTTTCTTTTTTTTTTTTTACTTGAATATAATTAATAATTTTTTAAATAAATTTTTTTATATATTTATTAAAATTTAATAACTAACAAAAATATCAATAATAATTTCGGAGTACATAACATTTGTCGACAGTTTAATTGTTAAATATATAGCGAGGAATTAATTTTATAGTAAAATGGAGTGTTAATTTTTAATTAAAGCTTTTGCATTTATATTTTCCTACGGTAATCAAATATTTTTCAATTCAATTTTCAATCGTACGCAATAACAGTTCAGTGAAGAAAGAAAAAAAAAGTACTTTAATTTTTGATTGCATGCAACGTAGAAATCTTAGTTTTGGTTGTATTTTATTTTTAAAATTTGATGCACACAGTGTAAAATAATTTAAATCTACAGTAAAAATAAACAAAATAGTTAGGGATAAAATTGCGCAATTGGGATTAATGATGCGCTGGTCGGCTTCTACTCTGGACTCTGGTGATGACGGAGGCTGAAGAGTCGGAATATTACACTGTACCATCAGTGGCGGTATCGTTAGCTCTGTATCGAATTCGTCGAAACCACAGGCCAGAGAATGGCGTCGAGAAGTACTGGAAGAGCCTTGATCTCGTCTCCTTATTTCTCATTTCTTTCTTCTCAATCTTATTATTATTTCTTATTATTTATTTACTTTTTTTTTTTTGTTATTGTCCTTTTATTCATTTTATTCGGTTGATGTTGATGGTGTAGCGTGAATCTACCTTGACTAAAGCTTCTCTTTGCGTTGTATACGTGGAGTAAGGCGTGATACGAGTAGACTCGACCAAGCGATACTGTTATTCGCGGCAAAAAAAACTTCTCGAGGTTGCCTCTTATTCTTTCTCTCTTTAATTTTTTTTTTTAAATCTTTTTCTTAACTCAGTGTTTTTAGTTTAACAAGTCGACCGAATGACGCGTTGGCACGAATCTCTTCTCTTCTCTTCACTTCTCGTGCACGTTGTTGCGAAAAATAATGCGGGATATCTGGCTTTTAACCGACTCAACGCCTCTGTGTTTTTTATCCATAATAAAAAACGACTTAAATGACTCTTTTAAAAACAAATTATAGTCTTTTCTTGGACTTATTTCATTCACTGTCAATTAATTGACCTAATTCATTATTATTTTTTTTTTTTTATCACAACGTATCAACCTAATTGTTAAAACTTTTATATCCAATTCAAGTAAAAAATTTCTTGATATTATAAATAATATTAAAATTTATACACATATATATACATGTACAAATGTTTGATGACCTGAATTTATGTACCGTTAACAAAATTCTAGTAATTATGTGAGTCTTTATAATTATTTAGAAATTTTTATCTAATTACTTTTATAAATTAAAAAAAAAAAAAATACTTGGATGAAAATTAAAGAATGTGAAAAAATTTAACTAACCGTTTTAACTATTAATAATGTAATTAAAATTTTATTAATGATATTAATAATGTAAATTCTATTAAAGTAAATCATACATTAATCCGGATCAAAAAAACAATTTGATTTTGGCGCAATTTTAAAAATTAAAAATGCAAGTCTAGCAAGACGAAACCAAGTCAAGTTTAAGTTATTTTTTTTAATAAATATAAAACATATTTTAAAATATGAACCCGGGTCAAAAAAATAACTTGATTTTGACTTTTTTGACTTGCTTTTGACTTAATTAACTTGATTTTGGCTACACTTACCTTTTTCAACTTCAGTATGACTTTTTTAACTTGAAAATTGAAGTCAACTAAGTAATTTAGTCAAAACCGAATGTGCTTTCATACCTTAAAAATATGTTTTCCATTTATTAAAAAAATAACTTAAACTTGACTTGTTTCTTTGTCTTGCCAGACATGTTTATTTCAAATTTTTAAAATTATGACAAAATCAAGTTATTTTTTTGACCTGGGAAAACACATTTGGTTTTGACTTGTCTTTAATTAAGTTGTCTTACTTAGTTCTAATTTATGCCAACCAAGTCAAATTAAAGTCACGTTGTCTGAGATTTAATTTTGTTGAATCAAATTTAAGTCAAATTCAAATCAAAGTTAAATTTTTGAGTTAAAAAACTTATAGTGAATCAAGTTAAAAAAATTATAGCATTCAAAATCAAGTTAATTAAGTCAAAAATATCAAAATTAAGTTATTTTTTTTTACCCGAAATCTTATTTTTGTACTTTTTTTATTAATATTAAAGTGTACAAAATAAATTATGTCATAAGAGACGTAACATAATGTAATATAAATGTATATATTAACATACGTACAAATGTGATAAATCCGCACACAAGCAAAAAGTCCTTGAGGCTAATCGGATCCCGCGTGCGGAACTCGGTTGCTTTGATATCAACATGGGAAAATTCATACATCGTTCGATACGAGTTTAGTATAAAGAGATACTCATATATGTGTGTAACATGTATAATGCCTTATATATTTATATGCATATGTATAGAGAGTACAGAGAGACAGGTGTAATAACGTCACGGTAGAGAATCACATCGGTTCAACGCACCAAGCTAAAAAAAAATATATTTGTATATATATATATATATATATATATATATATATATATAATAATAAGGAATAAAATATATCATGTATTCATATATGACCAAATAAATAATGAGAGATTTATTTATCGGTTTTTGTATGTTCGATATACTACATAGCCAAGAGTCACGATAGTCCTCTTGATATTACTGAGCCTGAAAATATTTTTAGCCACACGGGTGTGTTAATAGATGCGTAATATGTCCCCGAGTGGAATTTAAATAATTTATTTTTTATTTTTATTTTATTAAACTCTCGTGCCGGCAAGTTTAGTTTTATGAGCATGTCTGTTGCTTCTTCTTGGTGTGTACTATGGCTTTATCTATCTCACTCTTGTGCATGTCGTTATTTTAGCCTTATGTCTGGCACACGTAAATTTACACGACGACGACGACGATACTCCAAGTTCCTAAGAGACTATATACCGTAGTCTGATGTTGTATATGTGTAACAATATCTTCACTATACTATTATATACTTGAATCCTACTCACACCATCTTTATACGGTCAGTCTACTTTAACATTTATAGTTTTTCTTCTTTTCCTTAAGAAAATTTTTTTAAGCTTACTTAGGTTTCGTTATCTTAGTCACTGTATTTTTTCAATCGAGAGCTTTCTCAGTATATATGTACCTTAGTGATTTTTCTTTTTTGTCTTCTTAATGTAAACCAAATAAATATCGAGTCTATTAGTTTTATTTACTCTTTTTTTTAAAGATAACTTTAACAAATAAATATTAAATATTTTTCTTTAAGTATCATATTATTTAAAACGCTGAAAAAAAAAAAAAACTTTTTTTAAGTTTGACATTCTTATGTTGGAAAATTGACTGTGAAAAAAATTATCATGACAAATGAAACGCTTATTTAGGGGGGAAGGGGTCTGAGATATAAAAAAAAAGAGCATATTTTTGTGATTTTTTTTCAGAGAACCTTCTTTATTAAAATTCTTAAAATTTGTGACATTATTAAGAATCATTTCAAGAATATTCTGCCAAATTTTCATAAAAAAATATTGAAAAATAAGCCAGTGGTAGTGGGGAGAGACGAGTCACCTTAAAAAAAGTCTCCTTGCCATAGGCCGGATAACTCATGACTGTTTCATCTGAAATCAAAAAGATTTCTTGAGTAAATTTTTGGTAAAGGTGGAATCAAAAACTTCTGATTTTTACCAAAAATTGCTCCTTTTGTTTAATTTAAAAATAAGTAGTTATTGAAGAAAAAAAAATCCTTCGTTCAAATCCAAGATAAATTTATGTGTTCAACAAATCTTTTTGGTTTTTTGATTGCAAATGAAGCAGTCACGAGTTATCCTGCCTATGGCATGGAGACTTTTTTTAAAGGTGACTCGTCTCTCCCCACTACCACTGGCTTATTTTTCAATATTTTTTTATGAAAATTTGGCAGAATATTCTTGGAATGATGCTTAATAATGTCACAAGTTTTAAGAATTTTAATAAAGAAGGTACTCTGAAAAAAAAAATCACAAAACTATGCTCTTTTTTTTTGTATCTGAGACCCCTGTCTCCCTTAACTCAATTAATTTTTATATTATCAGAATGAAGAAATTTGCTGTGAATTTGTCTTGATCACTTTTTTTTTTTTTTATAAAAGAATTCATTCCTTTTTGATGAATGATAACTGGAAAAGATTAACCCATTTTATAGTTCAGTAACAATCAATGATTTATAAAAAATTTAAAATATTTTTTTCCCTCAGTATAATAATAATTTTCGAGTTTAACCATTTTTATTGATAATGAAAAAATGTGAGAAATTTTTTTTATCAGAGAATTTCATTGTATTTTTATGATGTAAATCAAAGAGAAAATATAACCGTGGGCATGGTTTGTAAATCGTGTCGTGTGCATTAAACTGTGTATATGAGACAATACTCGGAATATATATATGTATATTTATATATATACATATAAGGCAGCAGTAAACTGTGGTATTGTGGTCATATACTGACGGCGCGGCGGTCTCATCTGATCGATAAAACGTATTTACTCGTATATCTGCTCTAGGCAAAGATCAGATTTAAACGATTTGTTCTTCTCTTGAAAAAAAAACAGGGTCAAAAATGAAATCAATTTGTTTATTATCTTGTTTGCTATCAAACTTTGAATTCAATCGATATTTTAAATCAGTTATTATGTACATTTCTCTCTACACTAAATTTATTCAGTTACATTGAACATTTTTTTTTCTTTTCTTACTATTTTTTAATTATTTTACTTTAGAAATTTTTATCACTGTTTGTTCAGACTACAAGAGTTAACACCTCTAGTGATAACTGATTCTTAATGATAATGAAACGATAATGTGGTAGATTTATTATTATTATTTTTTTTTTGTATTGGATTGTAACAATAGACTTTGGATGTATTTGACAAGTGAAAAAAATTTTAATAATCACACTCAACTCTCTTTCAGTACTATTAATCCTCAATGGTATAATTTTTTATTTGTCAGATTCTCAAGCTCAAAGATTACCGTAAGATCGAGAGAATAAATGTTAGATCGATGGAAAGACCGAGGAAAAGATGAATGAGGAAAGAAAGAGATGAAAACCCACTGGGATTTTATAGATATATATTTATATATACATACATATATCGTTCGTGTACTTGAATATCTATCGTCTTTTTCTTTCTCTTACTTACACATTACTATTTCCTTATTCGCTCGGTTATATCGTTAAGAAGTTCACTTAGAATTCAGGTTGCGCACTCAAGGAAGGCCGTCTCTTTATCTCGACAGAGTGCACGAGGTCGTTGTGTCCTTTTATTGTGTGTCTATCTCTTGTACACGGTGTCCTGAAACCTTTGGACACGCTTCGGGAGTCGCGTTACTCCAAAAAAAATATAAATAAATAAATCTTTAAAAACGATCAGTTTCCTATTTAATATTTGTTTCTTTCTACACTTGTGTGGTCTTTTTTTGTTATCAATTGATTTAGATAGAGATTAAAAAAATAATATAGATCATTTTTAAGGTTTTTTTTTTAATATTTACCTGAAACTTATTCTGGTATATTTATCATAATATTTTTCCAAGCAGATACATAATATAAATAAATTATTTGAATTCACATGATCAAGTATTCGAATCATGTTGCAAAAATAATTTATAAATAAATTTTTTTTTCTTTAATAACCTGATTTTAATGACAAATATATCCGGATATATAAGAATAAGGATACATTAATGTCTTAACATTTCCTTACTTTCTTTTCTGTTCACTGGATATATAGCTTGTTAATGAATTCACTAGACTTCCGTCACGAATAAAAGACTTAATCATTATATTATTTATTATTTATTCAATATAATAAATATAGTTGAAGGAAATGAAATAAAAATTTTATATATGATTTTTGTCAATTAGAAAAAAAAAGGTCATTGAAAGTTAATAAAATGAAATTGCAATCGTATTGATAAATAAAATAAAATAAAAATAAAACGAAAGGATAAAAGATTTACTGTCGTCGCTCTTTTAATCACTCGATTGATCTCTCTTGATTCCCTTTCCTTAACGAGCTTGCTCTTAGCTTCCGTTACGCCTGGCTCCCGACTCGATCCTTCACAAGTAAAAGAGAGTAAAATTCGAGATGAGAGTAAAGGATGAGTTTGCAGAGGCGAACATACCTAGTTCCAATCGCTGTCAGGTAAAAGTCAAACTTTACTCTCTCAATTTTCTTTCTCTGTTAAATTAATATCTTTTCGATGACCTGGACGAACACTTCGTGTCTTGGATCTAAAAGAAAAAAAAATTAAAATCATAATAAAGAAAGAAAGGAAAGTTATAAAAATAATAATAATAATCGAAGTCAAAGAGAAGTTATAGTTGAGAAAAGAAACAAGTTTAATCTTTTCGTAAATCTTCGATTTATATTTTTTTTTATCCTCAATAAGTTCATCTAGAGGTTAACTCTTCATATGTCACCCAGCTACAAGGATATGTTTACTCTATCTTCGTTGAATCTTATATTCATTTTATTTAAATCAACATGACTAATAGTCATGAAAGTATATTATATTTGTATACATTTTAAATTATTATTTAAATCTTGCGTCTATATATTTTTATAATATTTATTTATTATTTTTTTTTTTCGGTAAATTTATATTTAATTTATTACATCCAATGGAAAATAGTGTACGTGGAATTTTTTTTAATCCATGGAAAATATTATCGAGATAACTATTAAATTATGAACATAGATAAAAGACAAACAAGACAACTTTAAGTTCATAATATACGATCCGGTAGGATATCTAAAGTAGAAGCTATTTTGCGCGAAAAACCTGTTTTTTGTAGCTTATAAACATTTTTTTTCAAATATTTAAGTTTATATTTTATTTTAGATTCATCCAATTTAATTTAACTAATTAATAATAATAATTATTACTAGATATTTAAAAAAAAAATAATTTATCGCAATGAAATAGATTATAAAAATAAATTTTAATACCGGAGATAAATATGTTTTTATCAACTTGTTTTTTTTTTTTTTTTTTACTACAATTTTATCGTTAAATTTTTTCATATTATTTATAATCATAAAATGTTTCACACTTGATGATAATAATAATAGTAAATTTAACATTATACGATAATAGCTTGAAGTATATCTAAATTTTGTGAGTTACAATTAAAAGATATTAAGTAAAAATCAATTACGTTAAGGGAAAGTAATATTTTTAAAATAAATTTGTCTGATGAACTATTATTTCGATAGAACTCATTTAACTTAATGAGAAATATAATTAAATTTTATTGATTTTTCCCAAGTTATTAATGAAAAGGTTTCATTATTTTTACAGCAGTATAATTAAATAATAATTACTGTTTTATCTTATTTTAATTGAGTAATTTTAATAAATAAATAATTTAAAATAACACTGAAGTTAGCTGATGTCTAATAATTTTCGAATTTTTTTAAAAACAGTAAATTATAGAAAAAAAAAGTATATATTAAAAAAATTGCACCTATAGCATTTCTACATGTGCATATTTTTAGTTTTATTCTTTTTTTTTTTAATTAAATTGGTAAATACAATCCGAAAATTGTTAATTGTCTGCTAACTTCAGGATCATAATTAAAAGCGATAGTTTAACTTAACAAAATAAATTTTTAAAATAAAAATAGAGATGGCAGTAACCCGCCAGTAGTATTCGAATCGAATAAAATATAAATTTTCGAATTCTTTGTTAGTTTTTAAAATAATTGAAAAATTTAAATATTCGGTCTAAATTTTTAACTTACCTGCGATAAATTATAAAATATTTTTTGCAATAATTTACGAATAATTCATATTTTTGAATTTTTTTTAAAACTAAAACATTAATGTGGTTTTTTTTTCAAATTATTCATAAATTTTAATTATTGAATTTGAATTTAAAATTAAATATTAACATCGATTCCCATATGAATAATTGGAAACTACGAGTTATTTACACACTTCTAAATACGAATTAAAATTTAAATTATGAAAGATAAATTTAAAAAATATATATAGATTATTTTACAATGATTTATTGTGATTTCTGATAGAGAGCATACAATTGGTATATAGAAGAGTTGAATTGCACCGAAGCGAATATAACTCTCTACCCGTTATCCGCAAGTCTGATTGGAATATCGAGAGGCTTGACCTTAATCGCATCGTCGCGACAATAATTTCGAGGCGGGCAAGGTGCTTCGTTAAAACATTACGCTTCGATATTATCGATAGATTGATTATATCTCTATAAATCACATCAACCAAACTAATGACACATAATACCGGTATCTTTTTATAGCTTATAATATCTATACCACTTATATAAAATTTATATTTTATATTTATCATTTTTTACTACTTTTTCTTTAACACTATATATTATTTTATACTTTTCCTACTTTCCTCTATTGTTTGCTCGCTTTAATAAAAAGTATAACTGGAACATATAACTAGGACAAACATCTAAACATTTAATTATATTCTATTAAATATTAGACCCATAGCATACTTATTTATAAATATACGTCCAATTAAAGCATAATAGTTCAAGTGTAAGATACACCTTTTTTTTTCTTTATCTTTCATTTTACTTTTTATTAATTCAGATAGTAAATATTTGTCAGCGTTAGTCAAATGTATTAAGTTATGTAAGATATGTTCTCTTTTCTTCATACGCTTTCTTACTAATTCGTGATCAAAAACGATTAATTTATCCATCTAGTCACGAAACGATTGATCGTTAAACGTTTTCGCGGAAGATACGATGAGACGAGTGAAGAGAAAAGAGTTGAGAGAAATGAAGCAGCATACAGGTACGATACCGTTGTTCTGTGTAATTACATGATTCTGAAGCCCTCTCTTTTATATACATATATATTATTGTTGTTGTTGTTTTTGTTTTTGTTGTTGAACCTCGAAACCAATTAAGTTCTTTTATTTTCACAGTTACAACTTTCGGATGATTCTCTTTACTTTGATGATTTAAAAAAATGGGTTTTTAAGTCTCAATTATAAATCTTTCTCTTCTCAAAAAATATAATAGTTATTTAAAGTCTATACTAATGTGAGAGTTTCTCTCTTTTCTCTTTGTTAATTATTGTATAATAAAATTTATTATTATTATTTTTTTCTAACAAGTTATAGTTGTAGAATAGTAGTAAAAATATTAAAAAGATATAAAAATAGCTTGTGAGTACTCATTTTATAAATATGAACGTAAAGTTAATTACGTAGATATTTGGTAGTTGATGCGCAGTTTAAATAATTATTATTTAAATTTAAATATCTTAAAAATATTGAAGTTTAATTTTACTTTATTGCTTCAATTACATATTTCTCTCTTGTTTCCTTAAACATTTACTTTGGCTTCTTGTTCACCCGCAGTTTAAAGTCTGCCCCTAATCGCATACGTTTGCATTTTGGGAACGGGTAAACAATTGCTGTCACCAGTTTGTGTTTATAGAAAACAGTTGTTTCTGGCACTGAATAGACGATAATAAACTTTAGCTAAATAACATTATTGCACGAATCATAATGCTTCACATTAGAGAGTGCTTTACTATTGAAAAATTTTTTTCACCTCCTTTCTACCAATATTTTTGTTATTATCGTCTTATTAGTACATGTACTAATGTCCATAGAACCATCTTATATTATTCACCATAAAACAGATGACGCAATAAAGATTATTTCTGCAAATTTCAAAAACTGTTTTAGAGCAATATAAATGAGATCATTAAAATAAACCAAAAAATGTTCCCATCAAACAGTAAAAAAAATTTGTAGCTTGAAAACATGATATCTCGAAAAAAAATCCATTATTTAACTCATTTTTTTTTTTAAGACTCGTTTTGCTCTTGAAGGATTTGGTATTAAAAATGGCTATTTAACTTTCTGTCATTTAATTATAATAAATAAAAAATTAAATTGCATTTTCTTTTATTTTCAGCCTAAATATGTATGGGCATTCATCTTAACAAGTGCGCATGCGTGGTATTTTTTCTGTATATACATATATATATATATATATATTAAGCTCTTGAAATCAATCAGAAATCTCTTTTTTTAAGAGTTTAATAACATTGAAATGAGAATAACTTGTGAGCAATGTGAAATTTCGAAAAACTTTATTCATAATAATTTGTAAGGAATAAAATTTTCTACAAAAAGTTCTAATAAAATTTTTTGATAAGACTGGTAGTTTCGCCGGAAAAGTAAAAAAATCTCAAAATTTACTATAAATTTATCGAAAAATGATAAGAGACTTTTTTTGACGAGCATTCAATTTCCTGCGAAATAATGTATTGTGCATAGAAGCTTGTTGATTAGTTTGGGAGCTAGAAAATAAAAAAAAAAAAAAAAAAAGTTTTTCCCGTGTTATTTAAATGGAAAATAGAAAAATGGATTGAGGCAAACCTTAGTATCATCATTAAGAGCCCGGATTGGTGCCAAAATTTCTATTTTTAGTTATACTTTCAATTTTTGTACACCATAAAAAAAATTGTTTGTTTTTTTGAAACACCCTAATATATTTAAATATTCTATGTTATGGGCCTTTTTCTTTTTTTCAATTTCTTTCTATTTTTTTGACGTCAAATGTTAACATAATCAGTGGCGTGATATCAGCAAAAAAGTTTTTTATAATTCAACTATACAATTTATTTTAACTTCAAATTTAAATGAGCGTTATGAAGCGTGCACTTTTGGATTTTCCAAACTTTTTATTATTTTTATTTAATATTAATATTATATAATTATAATAACAATAAAAAATTAAAAGATCATCTTGATGCTTGAATTGTAATTTTAGAAACAAAGATAAGAGAGAAAGTTTACCTTACATTACGTATTTTTTTTATACTACCGCGTTTTTATTGTACGTTATATTCTCAGTGGGATTTTTTTCATGTGAAATATTTTAAATTTAATATATTTTGATTAAATTCAAACGCGGAAGTTCATAAAAAAAACACTATAAATTTTACATGGTCGATTATAAAATATATATTAAAATTGTTAAAGATTATATTGATAACAAACAGAAGTCAATGTGTCTTGTCAATCTCGTCTTGTTTTAAATGATCGGCTGTATCATGCATTAGTCTTTGAGGCCGTGAGAAGTCGATCGGAGATCGTGCTTGAGGTCAACAAGCGACTTTAAATTTTTAATCACTGGCAAGACAGTAGTATACAATTCTCATTTGTTATTCGGTGCCTTGGAGATATTACGGAATTAATGAGTCATCCTGGGCGGTTTTCAGTGATCCTTAAATGCAGCTATGTTAATTATTGTTTTTAATACAAGTGTTTTAATTTGTATTAAAAAAATAAAAACATGAATATTTTTTTTTAAATTCAGAACAATTGAATTAATTAATATTTTTTAATGTACTAATATGTATTCAAATAGATATAAACCTGCGGAAGTAGAGGTCAGATATGAAAATAGATAGAGGTAAATTTATATGCAACAAAAAATTAATCGTGAGTTGAAAAGAGGAAACGATTGTTAGTAGTCACTTCACGGTCTTTTATTTACTATTTCTATAAGAAATCTTGTCAGATCCTTGGCACCTTTCCTAATTACCGTAAAAAGCGGCTCGCATAATACTGAAGAAAGAAATAAAGTAACGTTATAAGTTGTGGTAAAGGTTTATTTTAAATTCACCTCTTTTGGTTCTCTCATCTTTACTTTCTTGGCTATTATATACGTCTACGTATCTCACGTGAAAACTTTTGCGTATAATTGCGTCTTGTCTCTAGAGAAGAATAAGTGGAGGAAGAATAAGAACAAGTTGAGGAGATAGAGGGTGACTCTTCGGGTCATGAGAGATGAGGCAATTCAACTGTAAAACTCTTAATTTTTTTTCTTATTTCATCTTTTTCTGTCCCTTGATTTATTTTAAATTAACTTTTGTCAATGCTGTTAATTATAAATATTTTGACAGCAAAAAAAAGTGGATCATTTAAATATTTTTAGTATTTAATATAAAATAACCTGAACAGATGATGATAATAATAAGGATTAAAATATAATTGGTGAGATAAATTGAATACAGTAGTGCAGAGTAGGCATAATCCAAGCTTAGTTTCAATTATGAGTGTATGTAGTAGTCTAGAGTACGCACTTGGATCAAGAGAACAGAAGAGTAACAACTCGGTGAATACTCTGTGAATACTCGAGACTCTAGACTTAACTCTCCAGAGTGTCGGCACGCGCTTGAGTACCCATCTTCTTGTTCATTCTCTTATTTCCCCTCTTCTTGGACACTCGGACCTTGTGAAGAGTATCACAGTAATGAGATGCCAAAACGAACCGCACACAAAAAATTTATGGCTATTACGATAAAATATTATTTTAAAAAATAAGTAATAAAGAAAAAAAAAAAAGTCGAGTGTGTTAAGTGAGAAAGAAAAAAGAAAAAAAATTTTTCGGCATTTACCAGAATTTTATGGGGCACAATTTCTTTTTTACTGCACACGCCTGCATATATACACTTTTTCGAAACACGCTTGGCATACATTTTTTTATCAGACTATATGCTACTTTGCGTACTGCAGCATCCTTAATTTCATTTTACAATAACATCTTGCATCTCATTTGCATCACGTACTTTCTCTCCTGATACATCTTAAATATTATCATCTTTCTCTTTCATTTAAGAGAGTTTTGTAAAAAATAATATTTTTAAAAAGTTTTCATGTCAAATATTTAACAAACTATTTGTTAATAAATACAAATAAGTATCCGCACACAAAAAAAAAATTATTTTGACGAAAATTACAGAGTTGAATTGAATAAAAAAAAAATGAATGTTGTAAATTACAATGTATCTTTAATTTATTTTAAATTCATGTGATGAAATATAATTTCCCTCGTGACTGATTTTATTTATTTCTCTATTCCAATCGAACAGATAAACCTTAGTAAGGTCATAGATCTCGCTAGTAAACTAAGATGACGACGACGGAAACGAAACTAAAGAAGAAAGTAAAAAATATTAAAAAAAAAAAAAAAGTAAACAAGAAGTAAAGAAGACTTCAGTTATGACGCATCGTATAGGTATAAAATTCGCGGGGCTGCCGAGTCTCGATCGACTCTCACGTATAATATTGTATCGTCGAACCCAGAGAACATCGAGTCCCAAGGTTCATCGAGTGGGCGTTAGTACTGCATGTACACTGCAGAGTAAACCCAACCAAGCCATCAGTACAGAGTATAGGTAATGCAAGTCTCTCCGCGATGACCGTCGAACTCACTTCCGGTCTGTCTTGTATTACCTATAGAAATATATTGTATATATACATATATATGTTATATGATGCTGGGTGCATGCGCGCACGAGACGGTTCCGCCCTCTAATCGATTTTCTCGAGAGATTTCGACCACGCGCGCATTGATCCATGATCTAGAGGTTCTCAAGTATATGTATGAACGACCAATCCATATACCAACATAGTTTTCAGACTTAAATGTATCCTCCGTAGCAAGATGATCCTCAAGTATATTTTTACGCGGTTTAACAATATAACCAACAATTGCCTTATTGCTTTGGGGTGTTTTAACCATTATTATACATCCAGTAGATAGATAAATATATAGACTGATAAATTGAGATTATCTACTTTCTCACGAGGTCAGGATGGCTTACAATATATATATATATAAAATATGTAATGTATGTACTAAGAATTTAGCCAACGTAGTACAGCGTGAAAGTGAAAAGAGTGAAAATAAATATATCTATTATATATACAAGTTGAATATAAGAATAAAGAAGGAAGAAGACGTAATACGATTCGCACCAATTACTTTCAACAGTCAAGTTGTTGTTGTTGTTGTTGTTGTATACATTGAATCATGCTGGTATTAAGTATTAATCTTTGTTGAACGGATTGCTTTCCGCGACTAGGTTAAAATTGTGCAAATGCAACAGCATATTTTTCTTTTGTTATTTTTTTTATTATTATTATTATTATTTGTATTTTTTTCAATTTTATCATAGATTATTTATGTATATTGCGTTAAGCAGTGTTTTAAAACATTTATGTTCTAAAATGCCTTGAGGTACACACTCGATGATCACGTAGTCTATTGCAATAATAATAGTAATGATAGAATAATAACGATAATAACGTGCAATAGTTGCACGTACATTGCGTAACTTCGTAAAATCTTCTAAGAATTTATAATAGTTTTTATTTTTATTACATTATATTAACCTTTTCTCACTGTTATTTTTTTCAATTTTAGAAAATACAAGGATTGTAATGTAATTTTAATTTTGAATCATAACTTTATTTTTTCTTTGTTTATTTACAAGTATATGCATATATATTTGATTAATGTTATTTATGTATGTTTATACATTAAGTAATATTTGTTAGAAAATTTGTTTTTTTTTATGATTAATTTTTATAGAGGATGAAATTAATATAAACTTTTAAATATTCATGTGGGAACGAATTAATCATATGTATTACATAAATATTTCAGTGGCAGTTTGGATATATGTGTATATATATATTTATTTCATGGTCGTAATAGTCATTAATAATGATACAAACTAATATATATTGATAAATTGTTTTAAAGTCAAGATATAATTTATAATATGTTTAAAATTTTTTGTGTCCTTGGTTTTAAAGGAGTTGAAAAGGTTAAAAAATTATTTTCTTGTTTTTTTACTTTTTAAAATAAAAATAGTAAATAAATATAGTGGATGCATCAATACAAAAAAACTTTGATTGATGATGATTGAAAGTGAATCTAATACTTAACTCATAAAGTCAAACAATAATTATCTAAAATAACTCTTCACTTTATACGGTATCTGTAATTATAATGCGAGTTATACTTCGGTAATATCTAAATAATAAATATAACATTACAGTATACTTAACAATCATTCAACATAAATGTTCAATAACCCACATAACATATAGGGAAGGGAGGGGCAATCAGGTACTTAAGGAAATACCAAGTTTTCGAGGACTCAAATACGCTAAATTTTTTTTTTTTTAAATGATATTCAAAGTAAATAGAAAAAATTTTCAGTGACTGTTAGGAAAAAAAAATTTTCATTTTTGCGGGCAATATGGGGTACCCCAAAAAAAAAGAAAAAAAATTTCTGGATTTTAAATGGATTTGATTGAATTAAATCTTTTCGTAAGTAATTTACATAGAGAAAAATTATATTTTACGCACGGAAAAAAAGGTGCTGCAAAAGGACAAAATTCTGTTGCAGTAACAGGATAAAATCCTATGGAATCGACAGAATAAGAAGGTAGTTTCATGTACTAATTTTTATAGTCCGTATAATAAAATTTCGAAATTTGAAAAATAATAATAATAATAATAATAATAATAATAATAATAATAATAATAATAATAATAATAATAATTTACATTTAGTTATATTAAAAGTATAATTCCAGAGATTTTTTTTTTTTTGTAAATTTGAATTTTTTTTTTCAAATTTTGAAATTTTATTATACAGACTATAAAATTAGTACATGAAACTAGTTTCTTATCCTATTGATTCCACACGAAAAATTCTGTTGCTTCCGCAAAATGTGTCCTGTTGCTACAACATGAAAATCCTATTGCTTCCACAGGATGTGTCCTGTTGCCGTACCTATTTTTTTTCCGTGCATTATTATTGACTACAATGGAAAAAAAAAAAAGTTTTTAATAGTTTTTATCATAAAACAAAAGTCATTAACAATTTTCGACTGACACTCGGTTTTTTGAAAAAGTTTAACGAAAACAAATTGAAAATAATACTCAATTATATTTACAAAAGTGATTTTGGAATTTTTAAAAAACATTTCAAATATAAAATTTCGGGGGTACCCCGTTTTGCCTACCCTACCTCTTCTCCTAATACTAGTGATGCCTATGTATATATTTACATATATTGTATACAGAAGTAACAATATAAACTAAATAAAATACATTATAAATATTTGTAAACTTTCTCGAATCTCTGACGCATCATTCATTTATTTTATCATAAATCTATGTATTAAATTCACAAGAAAACCTGTCAGTAAATTTTATTTAGTTTGTATATACAAATATATAAATATATATATAGTGATTGTTGCACAATAATTGTAAGTGAAAATCGTAAATCACGATAGGTAAATGAAAATAGTAAACGATTGTAACATTGTCGTTGAGTGTTGCACTTTCAGAGACAGCGGAGGCGGTCTTATACACGAGACAAAGGTGAGTCACGTAGACCATCGGGGTTAGAATCGACCTTCCGCGGATCTGTCTCTCTTATTCTCTTAGTCTCGCTGGTATTTATATATGTATATATGTATGTTATACATTACCGAGTGTATATACATCGAGTTTGGTGCAATGGATATAAGAGACTTAGCGCACCCACACTTGATAGTCTACATATGCAAAGAAACGTGTGGGCGAGACACACACGATTGAGGGAGAAAGTGGCCTCCGGCTTTGAACGAGCTCGTTGCTCTGCCTAATCGTCGATCGTTATCCATTCCAAGAGCAATTGCCGTTTTTCCTTCTCGTGTACACCTCACGCCGCGGCTATACTATGAGTATAGGCTAGTATATAGTAGTTCTCCTCTCGATAAAGTAATTAACGCGGTCTACACTAAGAAATTATACAAGTTTATGGGAACAAGAAAATCACCTTAGCCATCACATGGCTCGACGATGCTGTTCTTCTTCTTCTTCTTGTACTTTGATATCTAATTTTATTACATTTGTATGTTTTACATATTTTTATGTACACCTAAATCTATTTGTATACCTTTTCATCTATTATTAACTTTAGTTATATTATTCTCACAGAGTATATATTTGTACATATTTGTATGTAGGAAATGTTTGTAAATTTATATTAAGTGCAATATGGAAGACGTGGAGAAAAAAAAACTATGGGAAAGTGTATTCTAAATAAAGAATTCTTAGGTAGTAATTTTAAAACCATTAAAACATTCATAAAATACATATAAATATATACAAGTTGAATAGTAACGAGGAATAATAAAATATAAAGAATAGCTGCACTTGGTCTTGCGATAAAAAAATAAATCTCGGTAATTTCACTTTCCTTTTTGTTCTGTTTTTTTTTTTTCTCTGTTATTTCATTTCATTTTTATTTATCTTTATCTTTATAGCTATGAATTTTAATTGTTTAGTGTACAGTAGCACAAAGCTAACTCAATGTGGTTATATAATTTGTTAGACACACAAAGCCGGCCAATGTCGAATTAGTTTACTTCGTTGACCTTTTATATTATCAGTTTAAATATGTTATTATGTATACATACATACATTCATTCATTATTATTATTATTATAATAATTATTATTACTCTACATATGACATGTATCAGCATGTAAAGATGTGATATATGCGGAGGTAATTTCTAAAATATTCTATATCTGTTACCTTCCTCACCTCGAGGCATCTTTTCCTCGAGTATCGCTCGACTTTCCGTCACGATGTTTCATGGCATAGAAAGTTATTTCCGTAGAGGCAATAGAATTCACAAAAGGTAGCAACTGCAAAGAGGAAGATGAAGAAGTCAAAAAAAAAATTATGTATTTCTGTATATACATATATATAGATGAAGAATAAAAATATATATAAATGTTTGAAATGAATATAGAACGATTTCTTCGATCTTTCAGTGAATATCTATATTTCTGAGAGTACTTACAGCTATATAACATTCAGCCTCTTCAACTATTTCTGAATACCTCTATTTACTACAAGAGATTTATTGCCCGTGAGAATATATACATGCAGAAAGATTTAAATATATATATGTGTATATACTTTTAAAAATGATTTTTTTTTATAACTGTAATGTTGTTTTGAGATTGACTTGGCCCAACTTCCGGAGTAGAGATAAAATGAGTTTGGACTAAGTAACTAGTGTATGTAAGGCATAGAACTTGTTGGTCCGAGAGAATTATATAGCTTGGTCATTCACCCGCATCACAGTAGCACTCGTGCAAAATTCCATGAGTCTACATCGTTGTTCGTTCAACCAAAGATACTTATATTCTCGAGAAAGAGTAAAAACGATCATCCTCACTAGAGAGATAGCTTGGTCCAGGAATTTTAGAGTGAGGCTATAAGGTTTCTTTGGGACAAAAATATCCCGCTCGGGTACAGCTTTTGTGCGTACACGAGACTCTCAAGAATTCATGCTACCTATTCTACACTGTGGCCATACCAAGTTGAAGAACACGAAAAATACAACATAATAAAAACCGGGTCAAAAATCGTAAATTAATCTTCAGCAAGTTTTTTTTTTATTGCTGACTACAAAAAATACTGAAAAATTTTACTTTCTCGTATACATAGATTTATTTATGTGTAATCTTTTTATAAACTTTTTTAAAAAGATCAATTTATTACTGCAAAAAAAATTTTAGGTCTTAAATGATTTATTATAGAAAATAAAAAAAAAAAAAGATTTCATAAATTTTAAAAATAATCTGAATTTTTGAAGTAAACTCATTAGTTCAATTTTTTGGTGTTAAATTTCAACACCGAAAGTGGTTTAAATATTCTTTACCGGTGTTAAAAAAATTTCTCAGTGGTAAAATATTTTTCGGTGTTGAAAACTAAATACTATTTTACTACTGTTAAACCGTATTTTTATTAATTATTTAAATTACTGGTGATTGAAATGACGGACGTAAGATTGTGTAATTTTTAAGTACATAGTAAAATTAAAATTTCTTCCAGATAATATTCATTAAATTTTTATATTTTGCATGACTTAAAGCGAAGCATTAGAGTGTGCTTTACGATCGAAAAATTCAGTTTGCCTCTTTTTCGCTACTGTTTTTACTGTTTTACTTTTGTTAGTTCACGGAGATTAACCAAATTACATATCATCGGATAGAGAATTTAATAAGGATCAATTTTGTTACTTATAAAGACTAATTTCATATATTAAATAACTAAAAAAACATCAAAATGTAAAAAAAAAATTTCCGTCAAGCAGTAGAAAAAGGGTCCATAACCCGTAAACACAAAAACTCGAGAAAAAAGCCATTATTTAGATCACTTTTTTTTTTTTTAAAAGATTATTTTAGGGCCGAAAAAGAAGTGTGTCATAAATGGCCATCAAATTCGGCCTCGTTTAATTACCCGAGTCAAAATTAAAAAGGTGATTTGAGCCTCCAAATCCTACATGAGGGTAAGGAGGTTCAAATCATCTTTTTAGAATATGAAGATCCATGCATTAAAAAGGTGATTTGAACCTAAACGTGGTAACTTTGTCCGCTTTTACCAAGTTTAGGTTCAAATCATCTTTTTAAAAAGGTAAAATAAGCCTCCAAAGCCTAAATTTATAGATCGAGAAAGACTCTCATCGGATCGCGTACGATTGGTAAAGAAACAGAAGGGAAAAGGGGGTCACTAATTAGAAATGGCCACCATGATCGAAACAAATTTGAAATTTAAAAATTCCAAAAATAATTTCTTAGTAATAAATGTTTTGTTGTGAGTTAAAAAATAATAAAATTTAAAATATTAATAATAATAGCTAAAGTTATACAAGTAGGCGTTCGAATAGAATATTACTGTCATTCGAAATTCGAATTGAATAATTAGAGCCATTGACTTATTAGTAAATGATAAATTAATTATTTTATGTGATCAATAAATACGAATGATGCATTGGATGACGAAAGCTGCCGAAGAAATTGAAAAAAACTGCTGAAAAATAATCTGCTGCTGCCGGGATTCGAAACCAAGACCTAACGAATATGAAGCACGACCACTGCCACACTGCTACTCGGACGCTCACGATCAGTTGGAAATATCTTTATGTATTTAGAACGCGGATATTATTATAGCAATAATATCTTGCTAAAGAATTGAGCTCATTCGAAGCTATAGATTAAAAGTATGGTAGGCTTTGGAGGGTTAAAACATCTTTTTAAAAAGGTGATTAAGTCCTCCACGCGCTTCGTTTAGGGTATTGAGGAGTTGAATAGCATTTTAAAATATATGGTAGGCCATGGAGGGTTAAAATACCATTTTAAAAAGGTGATTTACTTCTCCATACGCTACTTTTAGGACATCGAGGACTTAAATAACATATTACATTCAGCGACAAGTTCAACATCAAAAGAACTGAGGCTTTGGAGGCTCAAACTACCGTTTTAATTTTGACTCGGGTGAGGCTTTGGAGGCTCAAACTACCGTTTTAATTTTGACTCGGGATATAATTAATAAAAAGAACTTAAGTAATTTTGTAAATTTAAATTTCTAGTGTAATAGAAAGGAAAAAAAAAAATTGTCCTTGAAGCTTTTATCGTACATTTTCCTTTTTTTTTTGCAAATGAGCATTAAGAGTCGTGCACTTTTGGATTTACCAAATTTTTTTAAATGTGAGACATTTTTTTTTTCTAATTTCTATCCATGGAATTTTTTTTTACTCCGATTTAACGTCGGTATTTTAACACCGTCTACACCACTGTTATTTCATTTTAACACCGCGTAGTGTTAAATTGAGTCCATTTTTAACACCGCTCATTTTACAGTATATAAGTTATTACTGGAAAAAAATTATAAATTTTGAAAAATATTAATTAATTTTATTTGAATGAAATGTTATTTAACATTCACAATTGTTTAATAAATTTCACAAGAGCTTATTTTTTTTTCCATAAAATCATGTATCAAAGCGCTCATTATAGCATTTAAATATTGATGATTCATTTTAGAATAGGAATAGTATATATATTTATTTTTGTTTGTTAGTATTTGTTTTGTTGAGTAGAGTATCCTTGGTATTGAAGTGAGTTTTGGATCGCACATTCGTTGGTTCATTCGTTTAGCGTATTGTGTGCTGTGTCAGGTATCACAAAGTAATGTAACGTTTAACAACACTAATGATGCATTCGAGGCACGTTCGTTTGCGAAAGACTGGATATGTTCGTGCACAAACGTATTTTGTGTTCACTGTGCCAAACACGCTGATTAAGCTAAAAGGTACATGGAAGAAAAAATAATAATAATAATGATGGAATGAATAAGAAGAAGTAGGAATATGAGAGCCACGAATAAGAAACAGAAGCAGCATCATCTCCTCTACCTGACTCAGACAAACTATACCTGGGATCGTGAATTTAGGCCATCCAGGATACACCAATTACCTTTTAAAAGTTTATTCCGTTGCGGCAACAAGTCAAACTAACCCAAAAAACTCGAGTAATATTAAACAATATCCCTCGTGAACCTTTTTAAATTTTAATATTTTTTATCTGTCTCTTTATAACGCAAAAAAAAAAGGTTTTATCTTGAATAAAATCTTGATGATGAGTAAAGAGTCAACAATTTAGGACGTCAAATGGACGAGCTGTCAAGAAGTGAAAGTAGCGCGTGAAAGTACCATGTTTATCACTTCATTGAGAATCATTTATCGAATGATATTTTCCAAATTATCATTTAAGTTGCATTTAATCCTTACATTATTACTATGATAATATATAAAAGTTTATATCAACTTTCCATTTAAATATTAAATTTACAAAACACCTTATTAGTAATATGATAGCATATTATTCAAAATTTTTTCTACTATTAACTTATTTTTTCTTGTTGTTGCTGTTTGTTTATTATTATTTATTATTACTTATTACTATTACAAAACAACTTACTTGCTTGTTTATCCTTGAAACCATACTCTGCACTCGACATTATTAATAATTTCTGTTGATCACCATCTAAGTAGTCTTGTCTATGAGATATCTCAATTTGTTTTACGGAGAGAATTATTCTGATAATTGTATACACCGACATTTACATCATCATTGGAGGTCTTGAAATTTAATTTTATTTTATGATACAAGCTAAGTACACTACTTTTAAGAAACAGTGGGTGAGAGGCATAAAGTTACTCTGTAGTTTTTGTTATTTTTTTTTTTTAATCTCAAGTCATTAAATGGTTTAAACAGTTTATGCCTGTCACGACAGTTTGCTTAAAACACCTTAATGCAAAAAGTTTATTTTATCTAAAGCTATGTATAACTTTATAAAAATAAACAACTTCCCCAGTTACAGAAAGTCTGCATCCTTTTTTTTTCTCAAACTTTGTTTAGTTTTTCATTCTTTAATTTACACTCACATCAGAAAAGTATCAAGTTGAGTCATTTTTTTATTTCCATATGTAATTTATTTCTCATTCAAGTGTGATGTAACAGTGATAAAAAAACAATCTCATGTTAAGAATGATTTACTGCAACATGACAAATTACATTTTATATGATTAAAAAAAAAGAAAATTTGTTATAACATAACATATTTTAACATACGACTGATGACTTTCAATTTATATGGAATTATCTAATAACAAATATTATACATATTATATTTTTAATTTTCATGCTTGGTCACAATTTGTTACATAATATGTCATTATTCATTGTTTCTTAAAAACTAATCATAATTATTTATCAAAAGATAACTTTCTTACGGGGAATGTTATTTATACATGGAGAAATTATTCTTGTTTGAAATGTTATGGTGTCATAGTAATGCTGGACCATGTTGGCCACTTGTCGGAAATTTAAATAAACACATGCAGAAATTATTAAGACTAGTAAAACTTTTAATGGTTACAGTAATTCGTGATATAATCGCTATCAATTTTACAATGTCCATAGTAATTTTTCCATGTATTTATTTCTATTTCCGAAAGGTGGCCGACATGGTCCGGCTTTACTATAACACCGTAGCATTTCAAACAAGAATAATTTCTCCGTGTACCCATATTACAGTGAAAGATATTGTGTTAAAATCAACACAATCTGTATGTTAGAAAAGGTCCACACAAAATATGTGTTAAAATTTCAACACAAAATTCGAGTAATATGAGAAGTAACTTCAACACTTTTTAAATGTTAATGGTGACACAAAAAAAAATTTATTTTGTACATTTTATTTTTGTACCATGAATTATTTTTAGGTTATCAAAAGTGTTGACAATTATTATTTAACATTGAATTATTTTGTGATAGTAAACATGACCCTAAAGTTAGCAGACAGTTAACAATTTTCGAATTTTTTTATCAACGAATCAATTATGAAAAAAAAAAAAAATAAAAATATGTGCATGTAAAAAAGTAACAGATGCAATTTTTTAAATATTTTTTTTTTCTAAACTATATGAATTATGAACTTTGTTAACTTATTTTTTTTTATGTTCAATTGAAAATAAATAAAATCTATGTCACAAAAATCATATCTAACCAAGCAGAACTAATGCTTGATGGCGCTTCCCGCATAAACAGAATAAAGACACAATTCAACTGCCGCTTCAACATTTTTTTTGTGTTGATTTTAAAGTAACACAGAGAATTGTGTTAATTTGACATAATAATCAACACAAAAAATTTAACACGGACTGTTTTTAAGACAGATACACAATATTTTTTACTGTGTAATATTATTTAATGAAAGTTGAAATGAATTTTATTTTAAAATATTTAAACACCAATTTAATCAATAAAATTTTCTTTATAAATTTATCCCCTCAATTTATCAACTTTATTGTCTGGATATTTGGCGGGACTGTTGTCTGAGTAAAGCAGCAAAGTCTCTTTCGGGGTAATTGGGGAAGATGGCGATCAGCGACCAGTTGTTGATTTATAACGTATTCATTTACATATATATATATATATATATATATAGAAAAAGAAGAGAAGGCTGGTTGTGCACTTTTAGCGTATTTGTACGTAAGTAAATAAAGAGAAAAAGAGATAGCTCTAAAGTAAATGAGAGTAATTCCAATTAAATGCAAATTATTAGCGTTAATGCGGCCTGTTAACGATGTCCCAATGGAAATTGAAACTGTTACAAAATCATTAACAATTTAAATGAAAAAAAAAAAAAAAAATAACGAAATAAATTTACTTTAATTTATATATATATATTTATTTTGACATTATTAGTCATTACAGTTGGCAAACTATTTTATTTATTAAAAATATTCCAGATTCAAACAAAGAAAACAAAGAAAAATGACAATGGGAATTTTTTTTTTTCTTTCAGATTGTGGAGTCATGGCAGACGATCGTAACATAAACCAGGGGGTTATTACCCCAAAGCACTCGGTAAGTACAAACCTTTTCTTTCTTTCCCCTTTTATATTTTTATTCCAACCCATAATAATAATATATACGGAAGTCCCTAGACATATCGTCTAGAGGCCTAAAGAGTAAAGAAATGTTTGACTATATAGCAGTACGGTCGTAGTGTCGTCTAGAAATTCTAATACTGTGAATACTCAATATACCTTTTTCACAACTTATGAGTCATTGCGTTATTACTCTTCTTACCCCTCGCGTTCATACTAAATTCCTTCATCCCCAACGTGTATATACATTACACAGTATCATCTATGATGCATCCGCGTCTACCCCTCAGTAGACTTCTTTCTCAGCCGTTTCTCACCCGTTATACGAGATTGAATGGACGTACGTTAGAATTTACGATCTTGGGGTCAGAGGATAGTAGACCAAGGGTGGATTTTATGTACAAGGGACTCCAGTATCTGTTACACAGTTAAACACTACGGATGTATATTGCAACGTTTTACTTTTTAAGATTGATCGTAATCGAAAACGACAATTTTCATCCAAAAAAATATATACAATTGTATTACGTGATTTTTTTATCTTGTGATATTGGTAGTGATAAATTTTTTTGAGGATAACATCTATAAGGTAAAATTTATTTTATTAGTATGGATTATCTTATAAATTTTAATTTTTTTTGGATTACATTAATTAAATAATTAAATAGTAATAAATCATTAACATTTCAATTTATTTAAATATATAATTTAATAATTTTGATAATATGCCAAGTATCAGCACATGAATTATTATAATACTCATAAAACGTTTTAGACGCGTAGGCTGTGTAGTGTTAAACGAGTTATACTGTCATTTAGTCGATTATTCGTACTGCCACCTACTTACCCACTTAACTTGGCTCATAGCCATGCATTTGCAAAAGTAATAATAAAATAAAAATTATAAATAATAAAAGAAAATAAAATATATCTGTATATTTTAGCATTGTATCGATTTGAATGTACTTTCTACCGATAATGTCGATAATAATTAATATCCTGGTTTGAAGCCAATGAAATATTAATTATCGGTTCCTTCGATCTCTCAATAATGAATTCATCCACCATAAATGTTAACATATAAATTAATGTTCACCATCTTATAATAACGAGTATAGACCGATAAATATAACTTGTAATATACAATATGAATAACTAGTATCTTGTTGAGTTTTATATATAGATATTTATATGAGGACAAAAGCTAAGGTTTCGCCGGAAGTTTAAACTATAACCTAACCTAGTCCCACAATGATCTTAACGATCTAAGATCTAAGATGGACAAACAAGCACGTATGTTATCCTTAGTAGTATATAGCTGTTGCTGCCGTTTAATATTTCTATCTTTTTCTTCGGCTAATTCAACGTCAATTATTCATGATTTACGAGGCATCCGGTCGAGTGGCTGGCTCTCATAACTCCAGCGAATTTCTCACTGTACACTACATACACTAATTTTACAGCTACATCCCCAATAGGTTACGTATATACTACACATAGGTTGCTATGCTTTTGCTCAGGAGTTTAACATTTTCTGATTAAACTACTAGGTTTTATGTTTACTATACTCTGATATCCCAGGTCACGTTATACCGTGATTATCTTTTGAGGAAGTACCACCACCAGCATTTAAGTATACCATAATATAGAGAAAGAAAAGAAGCTTTAAACTCTTGGTTGATGTTAATATTTTACTACCATACTTTTCTTATTCTCGTCTTGCTGTTGTTGTTGTTGCTGTTGTTTATCGACATAACTGAGCAATTAAAACAAGTATGGGATAAATCGCGGCAATTGCAACGACCTGATTTAGGTTATAAGTTGCTAGACACCGCAAAGTTTATGGTTATAAAGCAACTGCTCGATGTCATCCGGTTACAGTGTGGGTTGATGCATTTCTATGTAAGTCTACTTGTAACTATACTAACACACCGTTATACATGTCATTTGGTGTCTTGGTTATAAAGACGACGTAGTATGACCGACCGAGCGTATATATACTGCTGCTGTTAGCTGTTAGCTGTTATTGCTGCCACGTCAAGCTTGAATTACGTTCCCTCGTGATTCAGAGCATCCTGCTAGATGCATGCTGCTGCTACTGCTGCACATAGATCGGTCAGGAACGTGTTTCGAATAGCGGTGTCGAGACGACGGGAAAAACATTGTTGTCGACCAGTTGATGTGTCTTAATTCGACGTTAGAACATACTTGATAAATTTTACTTACTTTATATAGAATAATAAATTCTACTGCATTAATATCACAAGTATGAGAATTACACCCTCGTTAATATGTACATAGCTTAAATAATTATTTATCTTGACATTAATATTTATTACTTTTCTTCTCATACTTCAGCTTCACGGAAAAAAAATAGGTGCTGCAACAGGACGCAGTCCTGTGGGAGCATCAGGACAAAATTCTGTTGCAGCAACAAAATTTTTCCTGTGGAATCAATATGATAATGAACAAGTTTCATATACTCATTTTTTTATGTCCGTATAATGAAATTTCGAAATTAAAAAGAAAATTAACTTTGAAAAAAAATTTAAATTTTTTCCAAACTGAATTTTTTTCAAATTTTGAAATTTCATTATCCGGACAAAAAAATTAGTATATTAAATTTGTTCCTTATCCTGTTGCTCCCACAGGACTGCGTCCTGTTGCAGCGCCTATTTTTTCCGTGTTGAGTATAAAAATACAACCCGGGTCAAAAATAAAACTCGATTTAGACTTGGTTTACTTAGTCAAATTTTAGAGCTATTTTTCACAAGACAAACTCGACTTTTTTTACGGTGATATAAAATACATTGAGTTTTCGCCTTGGTTTAGACTTAACTGGCTTACTTGGTCACGATTTAAGTCGAAAAAGTCTAAATCAAGTTGAAATTAACTTGGTTTAAACTCATTCGACTTCAATTTCGAGACGAAAAAGTCAAAATTAAGATGAAACGTGAAAACACACATTTTACACTACAAAATACTGCTTGCTTTTGATAGACTTAGAGTTGGGCTAGTCTACAGTAAGACAAATAAATAACGTTTTTTTTCGATTTGGTTAAGCAACTCAAAGTATAAGGTGAATGACTTTCGTGCTCGAAGTGATAACAAAAAAGTTCAAGCTAAGATCAAAAAAAGCTCTAAAAGTTGATAAAAATTGAAATCAAGTCGAAAAAGTCGAGATCGTATCGGAAAATCGTCGGCAAATCAATAACTTCAAAAGAAAATAAGGTGAAGCGAGCCTGAATCAAGTTTTATTTTTGACCCGGGTATATAAATGAATATTGTTAAAATATATCTAAATAATGCTTGAACATGATTTAGTAATAAACTAAAGCTCAAAAGGTAGTCGAGGTTTTGTGTCAGTTTCTATGGCGTTTCATCTTACCCTCCACCAGTTTGTCAGATCTCACACGCCAGTTACAGAGGTATAGTAGTAGTCGCGCGGCATCGAATTGGACACGTGATATAAATGTACATAGTAAATCCAAGATTAGGATATAAATTCATTTCAATTCATTCCATTATCCCACAACAAGAAATGTAGATATATAAATTTATATATGAGCCATATAACAATTTATACCCTTTCCGGTTTACATTTTTTTTATAAATAGCTATTTTATTTATATGCATAGTCATACAAAACAATACTACTGAACATGACACTATTTTTTCAATGCGTAAATTTTAAAAATGCTTTTTTTTTTTTCCAACTAACACTTGTTCAAATATATATTTTTCAATACTCTAGTATACTCAAGTATATTGTAATATATAAATGTATATACACATAAAATAATTTCTATATTATTCGAAACCAATCTATTGTGTAAGTTAAGCCAATACATTTTGTGGTTTTATATGAAACATTAATCCTACTGAGAAGCTTTCACTGGGTTATAAATTTTTAAATTATTGTTATTATTAATTATAATGTACAAAGTATATAAAAATTTTATTAAAAATAATTTATGAGGTTTAGTAGCGGTATGACATTGCACTAGGTCAATTTATACTTTGTTTTATACCATCGATAGTGGTTGAAACATGAGTTTTACGTCTTTGGTGGGCTCCCATTACAAACAAGATAAATATAAATAAAGTATATAAATCTGTATAATATATGTTAGATGATTTTTAAAAATTAAATTTTATGTCATAAAAGACAGAAAAGTTGCTACTGTGGTTAGGCTATTTTTATGCTTAAACATTTACTTTCACCCAACGCTTGATGATTTTATTATTATTATTACTATTATTATTATTATTATTATTATTATTATTATTATTATTATTATTATTATTATTATTATTATTATTATTATTATTATTATTATTATTATTATTATTATTATTATTATTATTATTATTATTATTATTATTATTATTATTATCTAAGAAACGGTCATTGACCCAAAGCAGCTGATAGATCGTTTGATTAATCACCTTCTGTATCACTAGTTACAACTAAAATCATAAGAAAGAGAGTACACAACTCTAAGTTTGTTTGGTTAATTTGCTTGTTAGTCAATTTCTCGTGAGATAAACTTTGAGTAAATAATCTTAAACTACGTCCTATTCCAGTTCACTGATATTGTATATAAGTAAGTATGTAAATATGTATGTATGTATATATATTTATGTAGTGAGTCTACAAATCCGTCAGTAGACAATGTAGTTTACATTCCAAGGAATGTCGCCAATTACGAGTAAATCCAGGTGGCCAGACGCAAATCAGTCAAGTTAATGGGTAGACTGTAGATGTTGATGCTCACAAATCTGTCAATTACATTTACATATTACATTTTATTTTAATCTCATTTTCATAAACTTTGTGCTATTATATTTTATTATCTTCTTACCAGCTGTTTATAGTTGTTTTAAATTTGCATTCATTATTTTTTTTCTTGCTTAATAAATCTTTTTTTTTTCCAACAAGCATTTATTTAATATTCATCTGTACAAACATTTTGAAACTACGTGTGTAAACACAAATAAATTATTTTTAATTTATGAACAAGTGAAATAAAGTATTACTTTATTCTCCATTTTAAAATTTTTTTATTAATTTTTAATTAAAACTTACACTGAGAGAAAAAATCGGTTTTCTGAACTAAGAAATCGTAGTTCACAGACGACTCAGCTAAACTAAATCAGTTTCAGTTAGTAAATCACCATAGTAAAGTGATCTACGACTACATAGTCATTCTTACTATTTTTAGTTACATATACTAAGATAAAGTTAACATAACTATAATTTATATTGTAATAAATAATTTATTCTTAGTCTAATAAACAATAAGATTAATGTGTTGTTAATAATGTACACTTAGTTCTTCAGATTATTTATAATGGTAGGAATAAGTATTTGTGTCTAGATGTACACACTAGAAAATCGAACTTTCTGAGAATGTACTGATTTGACTTATTGTAACTAAACATTCATAGTTACCATTTCCATGATTTAGTATTGCAAGAAACAAAATTATTTACTGATCTGTATTGCAGATTTTGATTCATTGTTACTGAATTTTTTTCTTTACTAGCCAACATTTACTTGATAAATTCAGAAATCTTTTTTTTATCACATTGAATGTACTTCATGTTTTTTTATTACAACAAAAATTATTTTAGAAAACATTAATGTTAACCATTAATGTCTTAATGTAATTTAGTATATACTATATTACAATCAAAAATGATACTTGTCACTCTGTCGAATAACAGAGAAATATTTATGCCAGAATTGTTCTCAAGCTTTGAATATAATACTTCTGAAATAAGATTCTTACCAGGGACACTATACAAAAGGTGGGCGCGATCTAGTGGCGATCACCAAACTACTCCCGCTGCTGTTGCTTTGTTCTGGTGACTTTTATCTCTTAGTTAAAGCAACTTTTTTGTTTTGGTTGGAGCATAAAATATTCTTGCGTTAAATAATAGTTCTCCTTCCGATAAGTTTTATATTCTTCAAACAAAAAAGTGCAGATTGCTACAAAAACTCATATATCTTGCTTCAAAAAATATCTAATATTGTGAAATAAAATTTTTTGTAGCAAGTAAACATTCTTCGCTTTAAGCATAAAAATATTTTAACTTGAGAAAAATGTTTGAATTAAAAATAAAAATTTTAAGATAATTATTTATTTAGGACAAGAAAATTTTGATTTCCCGAATCGGTCAAAAACAATTTCTGGATTCAAATTATCTGTTTTTTCTGTGTATTTATAATTTTCGAAAACAGCAGATAATTCAAAAATATATGTAGGATTAATATTAATAGCTGGAATTATTTTATAATATGAAAATTGTAAAACTGCTTCGATTCAAACATCTTGTCTGATTATTTTGCTATAAAGGGTTTCTCTTTAACTCATAAGGTTATTTATTTGCACGTTATGAAGACTTTTAAACACGGCTTTCAAATTTGAGTTGCTCTACACAAGAAAAACAGTTAACTTAAGTCAAAAAAATATTCTAGATTTTAGGTCATTTTTTTGATCAATGCGGAAAATCACAATTTTTTTACAGTAAAAAATTATCTTGAATTTTTATTATCTTGAATCAAAATATTTTTTTCGTCAACATATTCTTACGCTTAAATCAAACAATTTTTACTTGTTTAAAGAGTTTTATTTTGTTAATATAGGAGATATTTTTTGTAGCAAGATATACATGTTAGTTTTTAGTAACAATAAAATTTTTTAGTTTGAAGAAAATAAACTTTCTTGAAATAACTACTATTTTTTTAACGTGAAAATTTTTGTACGCTTCAACAAAAAAATAAAAAAAAAGTTGTTTAAGCTAAAAAGAAAATTTATTGGGAGAAAAGATATATATTATCTTGGTTGATTTTCACTTTAATAAAAATCCAGAATTGATTGGCAACAAAAAATTTTTACGCGCCTTTTTAGTATAAAAAAAATTTTTTTTTACTTTTTTAATCGATCTTCACATTTTTAACGATTCGGAATTGATAAGCAAAAAAAAAAATGTTTGATATGCTTCTTTGGCTTATGTTTTGCAATACGCACACTTGGCATTAGGAATGCAATTTATAGCCAGGAAAACTAAATATTAATGGTAATTATAACTATATTTTCTTTTAAATTTTTTTTTTTACATTTGATTATTAGTCAGCAGAAATATTCTATAATTATTAAATGAACTAGAAATCGATTGTTTAGAGAACTAAGATGAAATAGTACGGTTGATACTTTTGTCAGTAGTAAAAGGAACTAAATAAATGATATTGTATGAGACGACAACTAAATTCTTAGTTGTGTCAACTATTAAAATTATTTCTACCAACTATCTACCAGTCACTAAGATTACATAGTTAATGTATCTATTTTTTTTTAATTGAGTCAATAGTAAAAGTAATATTGAGTTCACTACTAAGTATGATTTAAGTAGATTAAAGTTTTGTAGTGACCATAATGGGGCAAAAATAGTTTCATAAGTTTAGTTAATGTAACTATTTTTTCGTGCTGATTCACACTAGTGCATAGTTCCAGTAACAATAAAAATTGGTTAGAGACACTATATTTTCATATCTGACGCTGATTAGTTAAGGCTACTAAGCACTTTTCTCTCAGTGTAGATGAAACTTAAAAATAGAATACAGAGCTTTGTATAATTAATAACATAAAAAAATAATCTATGCTCATAAATAAAAATTTCTTAAGTGCACTTTGCTTTATTATTTTGATAAACCTGAAACTGAGGCCACCCGTAACACCATCAGCTAACACGTCGTTACATACCCGTTACATACACGAGTTTTTGCGTATCAAGGTGAATAAGCCTGTGCACTAAACCTTCTCTTTGACACCCCACCATTGGTTGTTTGTTGTGTATCTCAATAGCAAGACCATAAAGCTTTCATCGTGTCCGACTTGGCACGAGGTAATTTTCTTCTTTAACAAAAATGAATTATCGATGTAGGCAATTAATGTAATCCTGTTTCAAGCCCTACCTTCTCAAAATTTTTTTACTCTCATTTCTTTTAAACTTTTAAAATTAAAGTACATGCATGCATGTATCGAGACTCTACTCATAGATGTCTATGATGTGCTGATCGGCAAACGCCTTAGTCTACAACAAAACCACAATCGCTATCTCATTAAGCCGGTAACCGGCCCACGCCTGCTCTATGTCTCGGTGCTTTCACCGATGAGTTATTACAAGGTCCGCGGACCAAACGAAATGAAATGCACACGGTTCATTGTTTTCCTCCGTGAGAGGATTTACCGTTGTATTTCTATTCGTTTATATACTTACATACATAAATATATATATATGTATATACAAGAAGAATATCACAGTGCAGTAAACAGTGTATAACTACAATGCTTTTGGTTCTGACATATAATGCTGCACATTGCGTTCTATTATTCGATACGATGCTCTGGGCTACAGCAACAACGGCAACAATAATAATATTAATAACAATAACAATAATAATAATAATAACAAGAATAGTATTGCCTTGCGCTGGTTAGGTATGTTTCTGGCACGTCAATTGCCACGATTATTCCATTCTAGTTAGATTTCACGTAAATTTTTTACAATAAGGCGCACCTTTATGTGAGATTTTTAAAAAAAATTTATCGGAATTAAGAGAATGGAAGTAAAGTACCAATTCGGTGACCATGAGTTTTATTCCCTTCAGCCTATCTGTCATTATTATTCTTGCTTTATTGTTTACTGCAATTTAATAATGAAACTTGTTACACACCATTTCATTTATATTTTTATTTGTTCAAGTTAATATTTTTTTTTTTGTAAAATAACCATGTCTTAACTATTGATCATTTAATTTATTTAAATAAAATCCTTTCACTATGAAAAATACATACTAAACCGTCAGATTAAATTATAAATAACTTGTCATATTTTTATTTAGGTATTATTTATCTAATGCGAGAGTAATACTATTAATTAACATTTTTCATTTCACTAAAATTGTATGTTAGAATTTTTATCAGTAATTATTTATCATTTATTAAAAAAAAAAAAAAAAGGAAACTTGATTTATAATACACTATAAAAAGAGCGGTGTTAAAAATGGACTCATTTTAACTTCTGGTGTTAAAATGAAATTACAGAAGGCGTAATTAGCGTAATCAGCGGTGTTAAACCGATGTAAAAGCGGGGTAAAACTGCGCTCGCTTGGAGTATTAACTTTGAAAAGCTTATAAAAAACAAAAAGAGTCAGTTCTTTATGAAAATTTATAAAAAATATCATTTATTAACAATTATATTGATCGAGTAAGTAAAAATATTCACAAAATAAAATATTTTAACACCGATAAAGAACATTTACACCGATGGCGGCGTTATTTTAACACCGGGAATTTTTTTTTAACACTGGTACAGAATATTTACACCGGCGGCGGTGTTATTTTAACACCGCATTCGGTGTTGAAATTTAACCCCGCCGATTTTAACACCTACACCGCTTGGACGTACCCCGGTGATTTTTTACAGTATAGAAGTTATTTTATTGTAAATATTATTTTGATAATAAATATTAAAAATACAATAAGAATGTCCGTAATTATAACTCATAAAATCGATAAAATAACGGATGTTGATAATTAAAATAAATAATTATATTAATTATATTCGAGAAAACAGCAGTATAATCTATAATTATATTTGAATAATAATTAATTAGTACATTTATTTCTTATTCAATTTACACTGATAGAAGAATTTATTTGTACCAAATAAGGTTTATTTATAGTTAATAAATGATTTATTTGAAAGCTTTAACCAAATAAATATTTATTAATAGTTAATAAATGATTTGTTAAATGAGATTTATTTGAACCAAATATATATTTATTAATAGTTAATAAATATTTATTAATAGTTAATAAATGGCTTATTTGAATAGAAAATGACACATGAAGATAATTAAGTAGGGTTACGACAAATAATTTATAGTCCCGTTTAAGTTTCCTTTTTTAAAGAAAATAATACGCACAGTAATTAATTTAAAAAATATTCAGCATTTTTTTTATTTATAAAAAATATTTAGTTGATTATATTTTGAATTTGTTACATTAGACAGTATACTGAAAGGTAATGTAAACAGTAAGTGGCGCTACAGTCAAAAATCACAGTAATGTTCACTCAAATAAGCCATTTATTAACTATTAATAAATCTATAATTGAATCAAATAAATGCATTTATTAATATTAAATAAATACTTCTATCAGTGTATTTAAATATTTTTTTAATTATTTTTATGGCACATTAACACGGAAATAAGATTTAACAAATAAAACTATTATTCAAATGACAATATATAATCAGTATAATCAGATTTCTAGAAAGTAGAACTCCCATGGAGTCATTGAGAATAGGACAATTAAATGTATGAGCTAGTGGGAGACTTACTGAACGTAATCTAATGTAAGCGCAATTGCAAGATACGATGATAGAGCATATATATATATTCAATACGCACGGGTTGTTTAACTGTAGTTTCTTATATTAATCTATACTTGTCGAAGTCAGTAGCTTTTGCTGAAATTTGTTATCAATTTTTATTATTTTCAATTACAACTTATAAAATTACATTTGATATATGTATCATATCATTATATAATTACTCATTGTCAATATTTTATTTTATTGATTTATTGATCAGATATTCTTTATTATAAATATTAAAGTTACGGTTTAATAATTGATAAATAGATCAAAGTTGAGAATACAGTTTTGACTAATTAGTATTAGATACATACCAGTGCGTAGGTACGTTACGGTTATTAGCGTTGGAGTTGCCATTACTCACCAAGTACGACCTGCTAAACAAACTCGGGAGAAAAACCGTTTTATGAGTCTGATTGAGGCATGTATATGTAGTGTGTTGCAGCGGTTACAGGCTAACCGAGGTCAAATTCCATCTGTCCTACGACCTCGACACTAAACTAACGATAAAGCCAAGGATATATTACTAATATTATACAACTTTATTTATAGTTACATTTTTAATAATAATATTAATTATGCTAATAGTGATAAGCTTAGTTTTATTTCCCATCGGCGAGTATATTCATATCTAACCGCTATTTCTGTTTTTAGAAAAAATTTTATGGCCAAAGATCAAAATGTAGGCATATATTTAATTCATGAATAATACAGGGGACCAGAGGTAAAACAAGGTACCCCCAAAATAAAGAAAAAAAACTTTTTTTTTTTTATTGTTTTTCAAAAATTCGAAAATTACTTTTGTAAATATTATTAAGCACTGTTTAGATTCTTTTTGTTAAACTTTTTTTGAAAATCGAGTGACGAAAAATATTAATGACTTGTTTTATGATAAAAATTATTAAAAACTTTTTTTTTTCTTTGTATCAAATTATCATGTAAAATGTAATTTTTCTCTATGTAAATTACTCATAAAAAAATTTAATTTAATCAAATTTATTTAATATCTAGAAATTGCACACCTCCAGCGCGAATGCGCTGTGTGTGCCTTACTGTCGAAATTTTTTTTTTCCAACTTTTTTAGGAGGTACTCCATTTTGCCCGCAAAAATGAATTTTTTTTTTTAACGGCAATTGAAAACTTTTCATATTTATTTTCAATATCATTAAAAAAAAAGAGTTAACATATTTGAGTCCTCGCAAACTTAGTATTTCCTTGAGTACCCCGTTTTGCCCCCCCCCCCATAAGAAGAACAAATCAAAATTACATCATTATATAAATAAGTACATGTAATAATCTTTCAATTTGACTAGTTTTTTTGTGAAAAAATTATTTGAGTCGAATACATTTTAATGGAAATACAAAGCCTTAGATATTAAAAATATATATATTTATATAAGTGTGTGTACTGTAGAATTCATATATTAGATTCTTTTTATACCAAAATTATTCGTTTTTTTAAATATGGAACATCTAAAGTGTAGTGCATTATTTTTATTGACTTACATGTACATATTGCATTTTATTTCCGGTTTGCATTTTCATTTCCATGCATAAGATATTTATTATCTCATTGCATTGATGCAATGCTTTTTTAAAAAAATATACATAGAATATTGCATATTAACAATAAATATAATTTTTTTTAACATGATATAAATATGTAATACACAATGATTATTCTAAAAATAGATAGTAAAGTAGAGACATTAATAATATAATCGGCTGTACAAAGCCTTAATTATCTCACTTTATTTCAATGTCAGAATGATAAAATACTGTCATGATTAATTGCAATTGTTTTAAATTGATTGAAAAAACATTCAAATTAATATTTTTTTTTTTTTTTTGTAAAAAAATGTTGACAATTCTTCTTTTTTTTAAATAACTTATTAATACTAATTGATTAATACAATAATTATAATTAACGGAGGTAGATATTGAATTTGAAATTTTTTAAAAAATCGAAAAATTTTGTTTTTTAACATAAAGCATTACGTTGAATTACAAACAGCAGCAGTATTTATCAGAGTTCTTTTGGAGAGAGATGAAAGTCTGTCAAAAGGGTATTTATTATAACTGGCAAGTGAGAAGTTAAAGTTAAATCGGAATATATAGATATGCGTGTGTGTACATTAAATTAAATTGAAGAATGAGTGGCGGGTATTACAAGCGCGGACAAACGGTGGCCAGAATTGAACGCGGTTACGACTGCTCGCGTTCAATGATTCGACGCGTCTGTAATATACATGACACTCCATCTGTATGTATACAAATGTACCTCGGTTATAAATGCAGTAGAGCACGTTTACGAGCATGATGACGCGATGAGCTTATTCACTCTAATATTAATTCAAGTAGTGTTGATATGTGTTAGCGCCAACAATTCAAAAATTTATAATTATGTCACTAGAGAATAATTCATTTTAAAAATAAACTTTCGCTTTTAAATAAGCTATGGATGAAAAACTTTTAAAACTTTATAACTAATTTTTGAATAATAAACTTTTTCAATTATTTTTATTAGTATTGTGGTAATTTTTTAATTCCATAAATTTTAATTTTAAAAATGATAATTTTTTTTTTTTTTTTTCAAAATAATTAAACAAGAAAAGTTTTTCTAATCTAATAACTTTTTTCTATAAAAAATATACGAGCACAACAACATGACACTTTATTCTTAAATTCCTGCATAAAAATTTATATCGATAATCTCTATTATGACACTCAAAATTTTTTAGAGTAGTTTATCGTTTTATTATTTTTAAAAATATATATAAAACAGAAATAACAAATATTTGTTATTGTATTATCATTAGGGTGTGCCATTTTGAGGCGACTTTTTTTTTTCAACAGAAAAACAAGCTGAAAACTCGTAGGAAGGTGAGAAAGAAGCCTGTTAAAAGCGGAGCTCTTAATATTAATATTTAAAGGGCCTATTTCTAATTTTCCATTTCCCATTTAAATAACATGGGAAAAAAAATATTTTATTTTTTATTTTTCTAGCTCAGCATTCGCACCTTATTTAAATAAGTCCATAGCACAATCTTATAGAGAATTTAACGCTCTACAAAAAAGGTCTCTTATCGTTTTTTGATAAATTCATCCATTCAAAAGTTATTAGAGCTGGAATTCAAATCTATAATGAATTTCCAGATCTTTTTACTTTTCCAGCAAAACTATCAGACTTATTAAAAAATGTCATAGAATCTTTTTTATAGACAATTTTATTTCCTACAAATTATTTTCAATGAAGTTTTTTGAAATTCCGCATTGTTTTCTAGTTATTTTGATTTTAATGTTAAGTTCTTAGAATAGATGAGAAGACTATTTTTTTTACGAGCTTGGCTTCAAAATGAAAATAACTAGAAAACAATGCGGAATTTCAAAAAACTTCATTGAAAATAATTTGTAGGAAATAAAATTGTCTATAAAAATGATTCTATAACATTTTTTGATAAGTCTGATAGTTTTGCTGGAAAAGTAAAAAGATCTGGAAATTTATTATAGACTTGAGTTCCAGCTCTAATAACTTTTGAATGGATGGATTTATCAAAAAACGATAAGAGACCTTTTTTGTAGAGTGTTAAATTCTCTATAAGATTATGCTATGGACTTATTTATATGAGGTGCGAATGCTGAGCTAGAAAAATAAAAAAATAAAATATTTTTTTTCCCATGTTATTTAAATGGGAAATGGAAAATTAGAAATAGGCACCTCTAAATATTAATATTAAGAGCTCGGCTTTTAACAGGCTTCTTTTCTCACCATCCTGCGAGTTTTTAGTCTGTTTTTTTGTTGAAAAAAATAAGTCGCCTCAAAATGGCACACCCTAATTATGATATTTATATATTGCATTAGAAGAACATATTATATATAGAAAAATAAAATAAAATTGTAAAGAATTCTTAAAAAAGATTGATATATTTTATACAGAAAAATATTTATATATATTATACAATTTTACGTGTGAGTAAATATTCAAAAATACTTCCAATATATAATTAAATATATATGTCCACTTTCGTGATGCAGGTGTCATTTAAAAATGAAAAATTCACAGCTGCCAGAGCAAACATGCACTTACAGTTTTACCTTAAAAAAATTGTATGCAAGAATTAAAAAAATATATATATACAATAAAATGGTTTATTCAACACCAAAAACTAAGAGCTTACGAATAAACACAAATATTACGCGTACAGTGTGATGGTTTAATGATTTAAATTATGTGTAAGGAAATAAAATATAATTTGCTGTATGTCAGACAGAAGCCCAAATGGAGAAGGATGTAAATGTATAAAAAGTCGGGTGACGAATAATGAAGACAAAATAGCTATGAATACGTAAGATTTAATGGAACGTTTGTGTTCACGCTACTAAACATATACCGTCGCGGTTCTTTCTTAAAGTTTACGAGTTAGTGTGAATCATGCCATGCGTTTGTCTTGATGACTTGTGACGGGTTTCTGTTGTTTAATAATTCACGCTCAGAGCTGTTAAATCTCTTATGAATCCAACCGATTGTTTTTAAACACGTTTTACTACTTAGATCTACTGAGGTTTTTTTTATTATAATAATTATTATAATTTATCATTGTTAAATTGCCCATTATCCATTTTAACCCAGTTTTATATTTATCTTTTATTAGTTTTACAAAATTTATTAACATTTTACGTATCTCCTTATTCTGTAACGGTACTTAAAAATGTTTTTGCGCCGCATATGAGCCAAATGAAGATTAGGTTCATGAAATTTTAAGTTCCGATTCCAAAAAAATTTTGTTAGTTGAGAAAAAAAACTTTTAGTAAGAAATTTATTTCAATCATTTCACTTTTATTTTTAAATAGAGCATCATTTTTTTTTTTTTTTATTTACACTGAGAGAAAAAATCGGTTTTCTGAACTAAGAAATCGTAGTTCACAGACGACTCAGCTAAACTAAATCAGTTTCGGTAACTAATACACCATAGTAAAGTGATCTTCGACTATATAGTCATTCTTACTATTTTTAGTTACATATACTAAGATAAAGTTATTCACATAACTATAATTTATATTGTAGTAAATAATTTATTCTTAGTCTAATGAGCAATAAGATTATTGTGATGTTAATAATCTACACTTAGTTCTTCAGATCATTTATAGTTGTAGGAATAAGTATTTGTGTCTAGATGTACACACTAGAAAACCGAACTTCTTGATAATGTACTGATTTGACTTATTGTAACTAAACATTCATACACGGAAAAAACGACTCTGTCAAAATAACAGTTAAAACTGTCAAATTGACAGATTTGCCGCTGTCAACCCAAAACTGTCAATTTAACAAATTTGGAAATGTTATTTTCACATTGTGGAAACTGTCAATCTGAAACTGTCAATTTGACAGTTTTTCGGTGTAATAATCACATTTAAAAAATGCAAAATTCAGTAAAAAAAAAAGTGTGGAATTGATATTCAAACGTTAATTGAAATTGTTTTTAATGAGTAAAAATTATACGTTTCGTAAAATGTAAACAGTACATCACAAAATATTCTAAAAATTGAAGTTTTAACTAAAAAAATTAGGTATTCATGTAAAATAATTGTTCAAATCTGTAAACAATAGAAAGTAAAAACCATTAAGATACATATAGGGGGGGGGGCAAAGCGGTGTACCCCCAAAATTTTATAAAAAAAAATTTTTTTTTTTCGTCTAATTTCTATAAATCCGATATATTTGCGTACTTTTACCCCTACGCATATTTACCATACCTAGGGCAATATGGACCAGCCGAAAATTCAGAGAAAATAATTTTTTTTAATTTTTATCGTCAAGCTCAAAAAAATTCAATATGTTAATCCATTTTTCGGCTGATTTTTTATAGCTGGGGGAAATTTAGCCACTAAAAATATCCGAAAATAATGATTTATTTTCTTAACTGATAAAATTATTTAAATAATGCGAAATAATCTGTAATCTGTAAAAAGTTAAAAACCACGTTTTTTGGTTTTAAAAATAATTCATAAGAATGAAATTTGATTTATAAATTTTATATAACTTGCTAATCAACTTTTTACAGATTATTTTTGTGAATTTGACAGTTTTTATCTGTAAATTTGACATATTATGGTTATGTTAATTTCACAGATTATATCTGTTAATTTAACAGTTTTTCTTTGTAAATCTAACAAATTCTATCCATGTCATTTTGACATTCCCATTTCTGTCATTTCCACATATTATTTTTTTCCGTGTAGTTACTATTTCCATGATTTAGTACTACAAGAAAAAATTATGTAGCGATCTATACTGCAGATTTAGATTCATTGTTACTGGATTCTTTTTGGTTTACTAGCGAATATTTTCGTGATAAATTCAGAAATTTTTTTTCTATTACAATGAACGTACTTGATGTTTTTTTATTATAACAAAAATTATTTTAGAAAACATTAATGTTAACCATTAATGTCTTAATGTAATTTAGTATATACAAAATTACAATCAAAAATGATATCTGTCACTCTGTTGAATAACGGAGAAGTTTTCATACCAGAATTGTTCTCAAGCTTGGAATATAATACTTCTGAAATAAGTTTCTTACCAGGGACACTATACAAAAGGTGGGCGCGATCTAGTGGCGAGCACCAAACTACTCTGCTGCTGTTGCTTTGTTCTGGTGACTATTATCTCTTAGTTTAAGCAACTTTTGTGTTGGTTGGAGCATGAAAAATTCTTACGTCAAATAATAGTACTCATTCCGATAAATTTTATATTCTTCAAACAAAAAAGTGCAAATTGCTACAAAAACTCATATATCTTGCTTCAAAAATTCTTCGCTTCAAGCATAAGAATATGTTAACTTGAGAAAAAATATTTAAATTAAAAATAAAAATTTCAAGATAATTATTTATTTACAGCAAGAAAATTTTGATTTCCCAAATCGATTAAAAAAATTCTGGATTCAAATTATCTATTTTTTTCTGTGTATTTATAATTCTCGAAAATAGCAGATAATTCAAATATATATAGAGGATTAATATTAATAGCTGGAATTATTTTATAATATGAAAATTGAAAAATTGCTTCGATTTAAACATCTTGTCTGATTATTTTGCTATAAAGGGTTTCTCTTAACTCATAAAGTTATTTATTTGTACGTAATGAAAACTTATAAATACGGCTTTCAAATTTGAGTTTTTCTACACAGGAAAAACAGTTAGCTTAAGTCGAAAAAAATATTCTTGATTTTAGATCATTTTTTTTATCAATGCGGAAAATCAAAATTTTCTTGCAGTAAAAAATTATCTTGAGTTAAAATATTTTTTTTCAAGTCAACATATTTTTACGCTTAAATCAAACAATTTTTACTTGTTTAAAGAGTTTTATTTTTGTTAATATAGGAGATATTTTTTGTAGCAAGATACATATCTTAGTTTTTATAGTAACAATAGAATTTTTTAGTTTGAAAAAAATAAACTTTTTTGGAATAACTACTATTTTTTTAACGAGAGAATTTTTGTACGCTTCAGCAAAAAAAAAAGTTGTTTAAGCTAAAAAAAAAAAATATATATATTGGGAGAAAAAATATATATTATCTTGATTGATTTTCATTTCAATAAATAATTCCTAATTGATTGGCAACAAAAAATTTTTACACGCTCTTTTGACATAAAAAAATTTTTTTCTTCACTTCTTTAATCGATCTTCACATTTTTAACGATCCGAAATTGATAAGCAAAAAAAAAAAGTGTTTAAAACGCTTCTTTGGCTTATGTTTTGCAATACGCACTTTTGGCATTAGGAATGCAATTTATAGCCAGAGAAACGAAATATTAATGGTATTTATAACTGTATTCTCTTTTGAATTTTTTTTTACATTTGATAATTAGTCAGCAGAAATATTCTATAATTATTAAATTAACTAGAAATTGATTGTTTAGAGAACTAAGATGAAATAGTACGGTTGACACTTTTGTAAGTAGTAAAAGGAACTAAATAAATGATATTGTATGAGACGACAACTAAATTCTTAGTTGTGACAACTAATAAAATTATTTCTACCAACTATCACACTGTCACTAAGCTAACATAGTTACTGTATCTATTTTATGTTAATCGAGCCAATGATAAAGATTATATTGTGTTCACTACTAAGCCTTGTTTAAAATGATTAAAGTTATGTAGTGACCATAATAAGGCAAAAAAGGTTTCTTAAGTTTAGTTAATGTAACTATTTTTTCGTGCTGATTCACACTAGTACATAGTTCCAGTAACAATAAAAATTGGTTAGGGAGACTATATTTTTATATCTGTCGCTGCATAGTTCAGGTTACTAAGCACTTTTCTCTCAGTGTATCTATTATCGTTATTTGAACTTACATTTTTATCATGTGCGATTCTCGATATATAACATCACCAAGGAATCTTTTGAACTGATTCCAAGTATACTCAATTTAATGACAAATAACCAATCAAGTTGATTGATACAATTTGATTCTTCACGGAACAAAATAATATGTGGAAATGGCAGATATGGGAATGTCAAAATGACATGGATAGAATTTGTTAGATTTACAAAGAAAAACTGTTAAATTAACAGATATAATCTGTGAAATTAACATAACCATAATATGTCAAATTTACAGATAAAAACTGTCAAAATCACAAAAATAATTTGTAAAAAGTTGATTATAAAGTTATATAAAATTTACAAACCAAATTTCATTCTTATGAATTATTTTGAACCCAAAGAACGTGGTTTTTAATTTTTTACAAATTACAAATTATCTTGCATTATTTAAATAATTTAATCAGTTAAGAAAATAAATCATTATTTTTGGATATTGTTAGTGGCTAATTTTCCCCCAGCTATAAAAAATCAGCTGAAAAATGGATTAATATATTGAATTTTTTTGAGTTTGACGATAAAAATTAAAAAAAATCATTTTCTCCGAATTTTCGGCTGGTCCATATTGCCCCAGGTGTCATGTGTAAGGATAAAAGTACACAAATATTTCGGATTTATAGAAATTAGACGAAAAAAAAAAAATTTTTTTTTTTTATAAAATTTTGGGGGTACCCCGTTTTGCCCCCCCCCCTATCTTAATGGTTTTTACTTTCTATTGTTTGCAGATTTGAACAATTATTTTACATAAATACCTAATTTTTTTAATTAAAACTTCAATTTTTAGAATATTTTTGGATGTACTGTTTACATTTTACGAAATGTATAATTTTTACTCATTAAAAACAATTTTAATTATTGCTTTAATATAAATTCCACACTTTTTTTTTACTGAATTTTGCATTTTTTGAATGTGATTATTACACCGAAAAACTGTCAAATTGACAGTTTTAGATTGACAGTTTCCACAATGTGAAAATAACATTTCCAAATTTGTTAAATTGACAGTTTTGGGTTGACAGCGGCAAATCTGTCAATTTGACAGTTTTAACTGTTATTTTGACAGAGTCGTTTTTTCCGTGTTGAAATTCGAATAACGTAATTTGGATGGTTGATAATATTTTGAGATTTTGGTTAATAATTATAATTTTTTTAATGAAGCAAATATAAAAGTTAAAAAATTTTTTTAGTAGCAATATATATGTCAGCTTTAAAACCCTTTAATAACAAATGATTGTAATTCTAATAATAACAGTAATTATTGTTATTTAAAAATAAAAAAAAAAGTTCTTCAATCGTAATATTAATAATACTACTACAGTCGGACCTCCTTATAAGACTATATTGCTGTCTTTTTTATAAATCAGGTATCGCGATAGTTTGAGAGAGAAACTAATAGTCTTATAAGCAGGTCCTACTGTACTACTACTACTACTACTACTAATAATAATAATAATAATAATAATAATAATAATAATAATAATAATAATAATAATAATAATAATAGTAATAATAACAATACTAATAATGATTATAATAATAATAATAATGATAATTTAAAGTGTGTGTCGTAATACTAATGTAATTGGATCTGAGAAGGTACAAACGATATCGTATATAGTGTGTAGCATATAGTGAATAAAAGTGTAAAAAGAGGGTGCGGTCTTGCAACCTGCGACTCAACTATATAATACCTGCTACCAATTTTATTCCCCCTCTCTTTATACGATTCATTTTTTTTTCTTTTCTATTTTGTTCCATTTCTATTTCTTTTTATTATGTTTTCCCGCCTCAATTTCTCCCCTAAACGCTGAAGGCTTGCCTCTGCTTCCGGATATCTCTAGCTTTCTCCGATGCTCTTATGCAATAGTGGTAACAGCGGTGGTGGTGGTGAGCTGTATAGTAATAGCATGTCCAAGACAAAGAATAGAATGAAACAGAAAAACTATGTAAGCGAGATAGCGAACCACCAACAGGGGACAATTCCCCCGTTGCCCCGGGTGAGTCATAACCGCGGGATTACCTCCAAGTTGGACTACTGATTCACCCTACGAAGAGAGAACGAAAGAGAGAGGAACAACAGTGGATAACATAGAGGGGTTGCTGTTGCTTTATGGGGTTGTGTAGGGTAGGACAAAGTTGTGTGTCGGCTCTGGGATAAATTGTGCGTCGAAATTTTACGCTCGAAAGTTTACTTTTCTACGTAAGTGCAAGAGAGACAAACATAATGTATATGCAGGGGTATTAATTGTGTCTTTACAGATGTATACATATACATATACACTAATTTACTATACCCTACACTTTTACTCTCAGTAAGCCCCTTAACTATGGGGATATTGCAGACTATACAATCACAAAAAGACTCTTCTCAGACAAAGCACGCGTCTCGCCGCGTGACTCCACTCTCATCGATATTATCCTGCACTGACTTCTACATCCTTTGAATTCTTTCTATCCAACAACTTCTTTATTGAATAGTTGCTCACATTAATGTCTAATTTTTTATTACTTTCAAATCTAATTAAAACAATTTACATTAAAGTTAAAATTTTCTCAGCTTCTATTCCGTGTTAATGAAAGTTTCAAATATCCCATTAAACTTTTTTATTTAATTTTCAAACTTTTTTTTTTTTAATTTTATTGAAAAAACTTTTATTAAATCTAAAAAAAAAAAAGCCCTGATGAGATTATTGAGATTCAAATTTTTTTATGTATTTTTAAATACTTAAATTAGCATAAAAATAAAAATAATTATGAATTTTAAATTCAAAATAATAAATAAAATCTGTACAGTGATTAAATAATCAATAATAATTAAAAAATTTTTCAACTGTCGATATATTATTTAAAAAAAGTAAAAATAGCATACTGTTTTATATTTATCTACAGTAGACAGTTGAATGACCTTATTAGTCTGGTTGAAAGTATCTCGAGCTCACCCTTACAATGAAGATCAGCTAATCCTCAATCGAGATCCATCCCCTTTGGTTTTGTCTGCCGACTTTTATGTATACACTGGTGTTAACTTGATCAATCGACAAAAGTAAATAAATATACCACATATATTTATATATACAAATATACATATAACATATTATCTTTTCATATTCCCATCAATTTAATGATATTTTTTCCCTCGTACACTAAATTTAAATCAACTTGACCATATCACCATCAAATCACTGGGATTAATATAAATTTTAGCTTACGTAATAATATTTCGGCAATAACGATGTTGATTGTAAGTAACTTTAGTAAAAGCGTATAAATTAATTTAGCCCCGGGGTCGAGTGAATCCAATTACAAAGTTCATCCAGACGATGGCAAGTTGACATGCGAATAAATGTAGTAGACTCATGTACACATCCATTAATACATTCATACCATAAATAAATACATATACATGTATACAAATACAACAGTAATATTATAATAAGATCATCAATTAGCATTAATCCATCGAGGATTCTATATATCCTATCTTTTTTTATCTTTTTAATACATAATTTGCATCTCTAAATATCTCCATAAACAAAACAGTACATAAATTATAAATATTTTAAATATTTACCCGTTACATTAATCATAACAAAGAAAATAAATATATTAAATAAATGAAATTGATTACATCAGTGTTTTAAATAAAAAAAAAATAGACCAAAGTAATAAATAAAAAAAAAATGTAACAACTTTGAACGTGAATGATTTTAAACAAAGTGAAAACTATGTTCTCATAAATATTCAAATACAAAGGCTTCCATCGAGGACAACAACAAAAGCATATTGACGGTTGACGAAAACCTTTGAAATCAACGGCTGGATGGTTTCACCACGTCACCTGAAGCAATATACTTTGCGTTCGTTTTTACTTTATTTTTTATTTATATTTTATAGCTGGTGAATTTTTTTTTATTTCTTTTAGTTTTACAACCCTATCGTAGTCTTTTACCCTTGCGTCGTCATTCCGGAAGGGTTGGCTCTCTTTGTGGTCTTCCTCTCTTCTCTATTCTCTCCTCCCTTGTCCTTGCCCTTGCCTTTGCTCTTTATTTCCCTTTCGTTCTCTATACAGGGTCATAGAGCTTAAGGCTATTGGTAACGCCAAGTAAAGGCTCGAATTTAGAGTCGTCTACTATTCTCATGTAGTTTAAGTTTTGTGGCAAAATAGGCGGGAGCCATAGTATAGTAGTATAATGTTGAGATGAGAAAAGCCCTTAGGGTATAAGCTACCGAGCCTTCGATTAATCTTTCATTTATTGCTACCGTTTTCTTACGATGTGAACAGTAAAGGGATTTAACGTTTTTTTTTTATCTTTTTATTTTTATTTCTTACTATTATTATTATTACTATAATCATTTTCTTTCTCACTTCAGTCCCTAGCCAGTATCCCTGAAGGTTTACTTGCATTTATTCTATCCTGTGAGACAAAATTAACGACGGATATTAACCGGTCTGTAAAATTTTCGTCGCGACGGACGAGTTATGAGCGCCAGTAGATAGCCAATAAGAATAAAATCATGATGATAATGATGATTATGATTATGATCAAGACAAAAATAAATCATTTATAACCGGTTATTTGAAACAAATAAATTAACTCAGCTTTTTTAAATTTTTGTAGTTTTTATTTTATATATATTTCAAAATTAATTGTATATTCTTTCATTAATATTATTATTATACTGTAAAAGAGGGGTGTTAGAAATGGACTCATTTTAACTCCACCCGGTGTTAGAATGAAATTACACCAGTGTAGGAGGCGTAATTCGACGGTGTTAAAATACCGGTGTAAAAGGGGAGTCATACCAGTGTAAAAGCAGGGTAAACTGCGTCCACTTGGAGTATTATAACTTTAAAGATTATAAAACAAAAAATGTCAGTTCTTCATGATAATTAATAAAATATATCATTTATTAACAAGTATAGTGATTGAGTAACTAAAAATATTCACAGAGTAAAATATTTTAACACCGGTCTAGAATATTTACAACAGCGGTGGTGTTATTTTAACACCTACATCGCTTGGACTTACCCCGGTGATTTTTTACAGTGTATTAATCGATTAATTTATGCATTAAATTTTTTTTTATGAAATACATTTTTTTTCTAATTTTTATACGCCGAATTTTTATTTTTGTTACACTGATTTAATACCGGTATTTTAACACCGCTAAATTATACCGGTCTCGTTTCATTTTAACACCGCGTGGTACTAGATCGAGTCTATTATTAACACCGCTCTTTTACAGTATATTAATTTATTGGATATATATAAATGTTGATTTAGAAGTATCTGTATCTATTCTAGATTCAAGTGCTATTTTATTCCAGTTTAGTTCAAGAGTATAAATTTATATATGTATATACATATGCTAGCTATTGATATGTCGAGTGGTTGAGGGGGTGGCTGTACAAACAGAGAGGGTAAGGTGATATGTATTTAGTTGAGGGTAAAAGGGACACAAAGAGGGTGTGTTCCAGACTAAAATATACATTCTTGATAATATAATTGAACTAAAATAATAGTTAATTAAAGTATAAGAAAAGAAAAAAAAATTATAATATTATTCTATAAATACACTTGATATTTTTATTATAACTACCACATAATATTATACTATATTTATTACTGACTAATAATATAGAAAAATTAATTAAATAAAAATTTTAATGGCTAACATAAAATAGAAAATTAAATTTTACATAGTTGTAAAAGTATAACACGAATAATTTGATCATTTTAATGGTAAATACATTAAAAAATTATTAAAATAAATATCTTAAACTATGTCCTCAATAAATTTGTACTCAATGTAAACGATATCGTAAATATTATTACATATAAAAACAAAAAGAAATTTTTATTGCCTGTAATTTTAACCCTACCGGAAATTATAGGAAAATATATACATATATAAAAATAAAAAAGATAAAGATAAAGTCTAAGATTTAAAAGATACATATACATTATAATTATGTCTACTTTGGACATCAATTGTGGGAAGTGAATATTTAAGTGCGTTATAATTGTGTTTCAGAAAATAATATGTGAAGTTTACTGGTATGAAAGCTTTACGATAGGTAATGATCTTTAAAAGGGATGCGAAAAGATGAATAATAATAATAATAAAAATAAAATATAATTTTTTTATTTAAATTTTTCTTAAAACATCAATAACTCATGAGAGGAGAATGGAATAAGAATCGAGGTCGATTCGTCGCAGGATGCGATTGCGTGCGTACAATGATGGTTTATTTGTGGTACATGTGCGTGTTATAAACGCATGTGTGTTGTGTCTTATAGAGATCTTATATAGTAAGTTTAAGTTCTGCTTTTACTCCCCGCAGACTCTCTGCTACACTAAATATATTCATATCATCAACCTATATATATATACGAAAATAGAAATGAAGCAGAAGTAACATAACAAGTTAAATAAAATAAATTAAGACCGCCTGCCCTACCTTTTAGATTTATCGTTTTTTTAATCTCTCTTACAATCTCGACCTTTGGCTGTGATCTAGGTATATATGAATGTATACAACAAAAAAATATTTCGTATTGCGAGATCTTTAAAATCTTAACACTGCTATTATTGTGTAGAATAGTAAAATATTTGACGTGATTATCTTAAATCCAATTGCATCACAATGATGACTTTTGAGTGTTTAATTGTTGGTTAAAAATCTACTGATGTGTGGTTAAGATTTCTAAGATCGCATCGCATATCACATATTGAGTAAACAGTTTTGTATTGATAGAGAAAACATTTAGAATAATGTATTGAAATAAAATACTCTCACATTATTGTTTTGTTTCTGCAATAAATGGTTTCTATTGATTTTCTACTTTCACCTATTTTATTTCATTTTCTCTATTATATCGTATCAATAAGGGTTAAATTTCAGCCAATTATCTTATCTATCGATCTCTTTCGCTCTCAATATTACCACTGATAGCTTTTTTTCTCATCAGCGGCATACTGTTATAGATCGATATGTACTTTGAGTGAATTATTGTGTATATTATAGCAGAGAAGAAACACATTTGTGTGTAAACATCAAAGAGAAAGGAGTTGTAACATTTGATAGACAAAGACGTAAAGGACTTGTTATTGTTGTTAGTGTGTTATAGTCATCCTGGTTGCTGTTGTCGTCGTCGTGATGCTCTGAATGACTTTCAAAGAACACTTTGTCATGAGGAACACGAGCGTGATTCCACTTTGACTCTCTCCTTCATTGTATTACACCGGAAAACAATGATATTTACTTGCTGACATTCTTTTAATAGTTATTTAATAGATCAGTAGATATCATTACAGGTGCTTGACATACTTTCATTTTATTTAACTATTTTTTTATATTTTTTTTATTGCTACTACTTCTCGGTAACTAGTGTTCTTAAAAACCATAACAATTATATTTTTCATCGGTCGAAAAATTTTAAATTGTTTTTAGTGTAATTTATGATTGTGAAATTTTCCCTTTTCCAATGGAATAAAATTTGAAATAGGGGTGGGGGGGGGGGGTACTTATGGAAATATCGTTTTCGAGGACTCAAATACGTTCAATCTTTTTTTTAATGATATTCAAAGTAAATAGAAAAAATTTTCAGTTGCCGTTGAAAAAAATTTCACTTTTGCGGACAAAATGGGGAACCTCCTGGAAAAGGCGAAAAAAAAATTCTGGATACACTGAAGAAAAGAAATATTTGTCCCAAAAAAATCAATTTATTTGTGGCTTTTTTTGGATATTTCTTAATGACAAATAAATATGTTTGGTACAATTAAATATGACAGATTCAAATAATTTTATAATTTGAATGAAATGTATAATTTATTCATAATAAGTAAATAATATTAATATATTTGTGGTAGAGATATTAAATTTGTGATGAATAATGGAGAATTTGGCGATACTTAAGCACATGGCCCAACTAACCTTTATTTACAGCGATTGAATCATTTCTTAACCCGAAATAAATCACTTATTTCACGCAATTAAATTACTCAATTATATTGTATCTTTCTCACAATTAAATATTTATTTGCCCATATCCAAATGTACGATATTTTTGGCTAAAATAAATCTTAGTCAGCTCAAATAATTTTTTTGTTCAGTTTAATGAATAAATTTGATTATATTAAATTTTTTTGCAAGTAATTTCCATAAAGAAAAATTTCATACTACATAATTTTTGGATACAAAAAAAAAAAATGTTTAATAGATTTTATCATAAAACAAAAGTCATTAATATTTTTCGACTGACATTTTCGATTTTTGAAAGAGTTTAAGAAAAAAAATTCAAAATAATGCTCAAATACATTTACAAAAGGATTTTGGAAAAAATTTAAAAGAAAAATTTTTTTTTGCCCGCCCTATCCCCTTTACCTATTTAAAACTTTTTTTTCATTTTTTTTTAAAGTTGATCTTGAAATTCTTGAGGAATTTTATTTTTCAATAAACGTTAAAAAATAAATGAAAATAAAAAAATTTTTTAAAATTCCGGATGTGGACGATAAGCGAATAGCGAATATTTGTATTTAAATAAACGAAATAAAAATAACCCTGACTACTTATTTATACATTTACATTGAAATGTACGTCGACAAGTGTAGTATACACAGAGATTTTGTATATACAGTAAATAGGCGATTTTTAAAAATAAAATAAATAAAAATACTAATCCAATAAAATAGCTTTTGTAATCATCAAGTCTTGAGTGATAATTTCCGTTTTTGAAAAGTTTTATATTTTATTTATTTTGATCTTTTTTTTTTTTTTTTTTTTTTTCCTTAACATTGAAATATATATATTGTTGATTTATTATTTTTGCCAAGAAATGTTATTGATCGTTGTCGAGTCGTAGCATAAGGATTTTTTTTTAATTCATTCATTTCACTAGCGAGGGTGTATATTGTACAAGAATACCTGAGGGAACTACAAGAGTATTCAATTCAAAAGGGTGAACGTGTGGAGTGACAAATACACATTCCCGTTTAACTACACATATATACCTGTATATATACATGTGTATATTCTATAGATTCATAACGCGGGGGCGCAAGAGAAGTTTGAATAAACCGTATAGTACACTCATATATACCTATGAATCGAGTTCATCTAGCATAACCGACAGGGCCGAGAATATAAAAGCCGGAAGGGGAAATTCGCCGTGTCCGATTCGCACAAAGACACACTCGAGGTCATGTTATTTTTGCGTTTATGTTCATTTCAAAAATCATAATATCCATTTTTTTTTTCTTATTTCTATTCTCGATTGCATTCATTCAGTTTTATAATACAAAACTTACTGAACATTTTTTTAATTTAGAACATTGTTATCGAATTTTATTTATTTTTTAAAGCTGACTGTAGAAAAATAATTTTAAAATATTGCAACAAATTAAAGAGAAACCACAGCTAGGTGTTTTTTCCATCCAAAATAAATAAATAGAACTTTTTTTGTCGCACTCGTACACAGAAACAAAGAATTTCTTGGCACAAGAAAAATTTCGCATTATGAAACGAAAACAAAAATTCGCTTAGAATTTGAAAAAATTTCTTGCGCCAAGAAATTTTTTCTTGGCTCAAGAAAATTATTTTTCGCCCCAGAATAACTTTTGTTTTCAATTCATAATGCACAAAATTTCTTAGGGCAATCAAAAATTTTCTTGGGACAAAACTCATCAGAAATATTAAATTCTAACTATTAAAAATAATTATTCTGATAAAAAATAATAATTTAAATATTTATTAGTATATCTTAATATGGTTTAACTGCATTACACACACGGAAAGATTAGAACCTTCTCTAAACATGAATAAATGAAAATAAGTAAATATTCACTAATTCCAAGTGCAAACCGAACCACTAATTTCAAAAAGTGGTTCGATTGGCACTCACAATTAGTGAATAGTCACTTATTCCACTTATTCATGCTTAGAGAGCCCAACTATTTACTGTTCTGCATCCGACTTAATACGGTGCAGTAAGAAAATGCTCGGTTGTGGTACAGCACCACACTGAATACTGTGCAGAATCTGACTGAGTCGTGTGTGCATATCACGCAGTCAGATCCCGCACAGTAATCAGTGTGGCGCTGCACCACAACCGAGCATTTTCTTTCAGCACCGTATTGAGTCGGGTGCAGAATAGTAACCAGTTGGGTTCTAATCTTTCCGTACAGTTTGACATGGCAGGTGTTACTACACTTAAATGTTCGGTGATTAGCTAAAAGATCGTTGCCGGACTTATTTATTCTCCCACTCAAAATATTATTACAGTTTGTACACGGAAAAAAATTGATAGGAATGGTTACTGCACTACACAAAAATGATCTTAGCTTATTACTAGTTCTTATTATAATAGGAATGGGTAGTTTTTACATACGACTGAGAACGATTCAACATAGTAATCATTACTGTGTTACACATTATGTCGAAAACACGACTGGTTATCGGGGTCACAGTCATCGTTCGCTTACCAGATAATACAGGTTTCTTTCAGATTGGATGTGTTACTGTTGTCAAAATTAGCTCCCGCCAAACGTTAGTCAGACATGTGATTGAAAACATCAGTTCCTACCCAGCACAGGAATTACTATGTTGAACGACAATGGAATGCATTTGTCCGGAGAATCTTTCACATCTCCACACAGTGTCTATACCTATTTTACGTCGTAACACATCTAATGTGAAAAAAACCTGTATTATCTGGTAAGTGAACGATGACTGTAACCACGATAACCAGTCGTGTTATCGACATAATGTGCAACATAGTACTGGTTACTATGTTAAATCGTACTCAGTCTATGTAAAAACTACTCACTCCTATTGTAATCAGAACTGGTAATGTGCTAAGATCATTCTTGTGTAGCACAGTAACCATCCCTATCTATTTTTTCCGTGTATGTAGAAGTCGAAAGTATTAGACCATTTTGTGTGATGACAAACACGCTTATCGACTTATACCCGTAAAAAATATTTTTTGAATGGCTTAAATGGCTTGAAGTTTGGATTTAGGGACTTGCTGCAAAAAAAAATTACATTTTGTCAGATTAAAAGCATTAGTAAGTCGCCACACCTAGGAACGCTAGTTACTAAAGTGCGCTGCCTGGCGGCCGCCGCGGTACTACCGGGGCTGTCTCTCTTGCTCTCGTTCACCACCTCTATACGTTTGCTCCTTTCGCGCGCTTTCCTCTCCCCCATTTTTATGCATATGTTCCTTTTTATTTCAACCTCTACTTAGTATTAATACCTACAATATATATACACTGTAAAAAATCACCGGGGTAAGTCCAAGCGGTGTAGGTGTTAAAATCAGCGGTGTTAAATTTCAACACCGAAAGCGGTGTAAAAATAACGCCGCCGCCGGTGTAAATATTCTGTACCGGTGTTAAAACAAATTCTCCGGTGTTAAAATAACACCGCCGCTGGTGTAGATATTCTTTACCGATGTTAAAATATTTTATTTTGTGAATATTTTTATTTACTCAATCACTATACTTGTTAATAGATCATATTTTTTATTAATTTTCATAAAAAAACTGGCATTTTTTGTGTTTTATAATCTTTAAAGTTGATTCTCCAAGCAGACGCAGTTTACCCCGCTTCTACACCGGTTACCCTGCTTTTACACCGGTATTACTCCGCTTTTACACCGGTTACCCCGCTTTTACACCGGTTCTAATCCGTTTTTACACCGGTTACCCTACTTTAACACCGGTATTTTTAACACCGGCGAATTACTCCTCCTACACCGGTGTAATTTCATTTTTACACCGGGCGGAGTTAAAATGAGTCCATTTTTAACACCGCTCTTTTTACAGTGTACATATATAAATCGACCTTTATTTATTTTCTTTTCATTCGTTTTCTCAACGATTTTTTTTACCTTTCATCGTTCGCGCACTCATCTAGTTCTCGTCAGAGCGTAAAGCCGTAAGCGTCAGGCGACCTAATGAGCATCGAGCAAATAACAGCAGCAACAGCAGGTCCTTTTTCTTACTCGTAATTATGTACTGAGAACAATTACCCAACCTCATTTTATTAGTCGAGCATAAATCATCGACGTCCCGTCCTGTTTGCTGCTTTGCACTTATATATTTGTTATTTATCATATTTATGTTCTAACATTATTTACATTATATTAGTAAAACTTGCTCAAATCACTTGTATAATTATTTATTTTTATTTTTACGTTTTTACTTCACTAAACCATCAATTATCATGTTGTGATATTTCACAACTTTTATTTATTTATTTTCATATTATTTGTTTACTTTGTTAATATACGTATTTAAAACTACAAATATGACAAATAACATTTTTAAATTACAATTAATATTAATATCTCAATATATCATTTTATTTATCATAGAAATTTTAATGTAAATAATTTTTTTTTCAATCAAATCCGAATATTTATCTTATTTTATTTTAATTTTTCATCAATTATTCATGAATTATTTTTTATCGAATATTCCAATCTAATTACTTTTATTATCTACTTATCCATAACACAGTTGATGTATTGTACTTGATTACAAGAAATATACATTTACAATACCTCTAATTATACGGGAAAAAAAAAACATTCCGTTGCAATACCCGCGTAATAGAGGTATTATGGCTACATATTTTTATTTTCTTTTCATTTTAAAACTTTTACTTTTTTTTTAAATTTACATAAATACTTATGTCTTGTTTTGTAAATTATTTCTTTGCTCAACTATTTTGTACTACACAAGTCTTATTTTCATGTTTCTTTTATTGTTTAAATTTATATGAGTATCCATTTACGTTTTTTTTTTTTCTCAAATACGTTATTTATATTATTATTAAAATTATTAAAGCTTTTAATGAAAATTATTCAAATTAATGGTGACTATCCATTTTCATGGTCATCAACTTTTTTGGTCATTAAAAATCGAAAAATGACAATGTATTTTTTTTTTGTCCTTTTTTTTCATGTCAGATTTATATTTAAAATTACAACAGCCTCTAAAAGTCGATACTTGATACATTTATGTTTATATTTATTTCAAAGCTGAAAAAATTTTATTATTTATTAATAAATCTCTAAAAAAATTTTTCGAACCACACAGAAAAAAAGGATATCTTGGTGTAAGAAATTTTTTCTTGCCGCAAGAATATTTTTTGCAATTTTGAATGAAAACGAAAATTTTCTTGGTTCAAGAACAAAATTTTCTTAAATTTAGTCATCTTGGCATAAGATTTTTTTTTTATTCAACCGATATAATATATGTTTCTTGAAGGAAGAAATATTTTCTTAAAGTTAGAAAAATAAATATTTTGCCCCGATACATAATCAATTGTCCGAAAAGTAAAATATTCTTTCTTGAAGAATAATTTATCTTGAATCGAGATGATTTGTGACTCGAGTCAAGAATTAAAAGTACTCGATTCAATGGTAAGAAATATCTTGGCTTAAGTATTTGTTGTGTTGCGGCAAGTAAGCGTAGACGTTCGAACCAACAGCAACTGTGCTCACGGCTCAACGCAAAAATTCTCTTGGGAAAGCTAACTGTACTATACTAAAGTGGCGGTAGTTTAGACTCTACATTGTACAGTGTGCTAACTGGATATGGGTAAAGAAAACGAACGTTCAGGAAATGGTCGGGTAGCATAACTGGTAAAGCTCTCGCGTGATGCCGAATCGGTCTGGGTTCGATTCCTACCATGAGCAAACAATTTATTTTTCTCAATTTGTTCATAAACCATTTAATCGAGAGAGTTGATTTCGTGTCTTCTCTACTGCTATATTGTGATGTTCTGAATATACGCATACACTTTCCTGCTTGACAACATTTAATATTTATATTAGGTTAGATTCACTGAAAAGTATAGGTCGACATATTTTTTTAAGTATAAAGTCATTTATTTTCTTGAATCGAGACTACGTTTTTTCTAAGTCAAGAAAAAAACATCAGTGGGAGAATTTTTTGTCTTCCGTTAAGTAAATATTTGCATGATTCAAGAAAAGTTATTTTATTAAGTTAAGATTATAATTTATTTAAATCAAAATTAAAATTTTCTCATTCCAATAGACCGTTGTCTTGAGTCGATAATGTAGTTTTCTCAAACTGAGAGTAAATGTTCTTCTGCCACGCAAAAAAAGTTCTTGGTTTAAGATGTTGATATATATTGTGACAATTTACTATACTCACCAACCAAGACAGAAAAGTATCTTGTTTTGATAGTTTTTTTTACTTGATTAGAAACAAAATAAATTTGACTTAAAATAAATATTCTTAAGCCAAGATTATTTAACTTGAGTTAAAATTTAATTATTCTTGATACAATATTTTTATAATATTAGTCGAAGAAAATGTTCTCAGAATAAAAAAACCCAATTACTCAGCCCAAGAATAAAAAAATGAAGGCAAAAATTATCTTGGGCCAAGTCAACCTTTTTTTCTGTGCATAGTTACAGTTTTTTTTTTCTCAAGTTGACATAAAATCATACAATTTAAAGAATAAAACTGTGAAAAAATATTTATTTTCATTACTTTTTATTATTTTTATATCCGAAAAATCGTAAGGAAGTATTATGTATAAATCTATACATATGGATAAATGTACGCTTTAGAAAATATAATCCATATTTCATTTTAACGTTTACTATTTTTCAATTCACAATAATACTGAATATAAAATTACCAATTTTCCATAATATTATCATTTTTTCATTCCTCTGCGGATAATACATAAAATTATATTTTTAAACAAATTATATTTTAAAATACAGAGGAGGGGCAAAACGGACTACTTCAGATTATACTAAGTTTGTAGGGACTAATATACGTTAAATTTTTTTTTTTAATGATATTCAAAGTAAATAAGAAAAATTTTCCACTACTGTTAAAAAAAAAGTTTTTCATGTTTTCCGGGCAAAATGGGGCACCCTCTAAAAAAGGTGAAAAAAAAATTTCTGGATGTTATATAAATTTGATTAAATTAAATTTTCTTGTCAGTAATTTACCTAAAAAAAATTACATTTCACTATCTAAAAATAAATCAGTGAAATTCACTTCAAATTAGTGAATATTCACTAGGAACCAGCTATAAGTATACTACTAGTTGAATTAGTGGTATACTTATAGCTGAAAAAATAGTGACTATCCACTGATTCGCGAGAATTTCACTAATTCATTTTTAGAGAGCTCATCATTAGTGTATCCATCAAAAGAAGAAAAAAATTTGTAAATAGTTTTTATCATAAAACAAAAGTCATTGACATTTTTTGACTGGCACTTTCGATTTTTTAAAAAATTTAACTACCTACTTTAAATTCTTAATTTTTTTTTTTTACTAACTTCAAAGTAAAAGATTTAAATTAGTTTTAATTTAAAAAAAAAATATTTTTTTGAAAGCGATTATATATTACGTAAAATAACAGAATGAAAAATTATCAAAAGTAAATTAGATTTAAAAACTTGTAAGTATTTTAAAGTTTATTATTTAAATACTTCTAAAGTAATTAAACACTGGTAGTTCTTTTATTGTAAATTGATAAGAAAAAAAAATAAAAACAATTGATTACATACTATTTTTTTATTTAAATAAAATTTTTCGAAAACGGTGACAAAAAAATTGAAAATAATGCTCAATTATATTTACAAAAGTGATTTTTGAATGTTTAAAAAACATACTTAAATATCATTTTTGGGGTACCATGCCCCCCTCCTCTCAACCTTTACAATATAAACTTATTTTTCTCTTCATTCTTAATATTTACAATAATACACTGATAAAAAAAGTTGACTTGATTCAAGTGAAAAAATCTTGGACCAAGAATTTCATTTTGAAGAAAATGATTTTCTTGAGCCAAGAAATTATTCCTGGGTCAAGTAAATTTCTATTGGTTCAAGAATTTTTTCTCTTGACTCAAGAAAATCATTTTCTATGGAATTCTAGGTTCAAAATTTTCGCTCTTGAATCAAGTCAACTTTTTTATCAGTGTACTAATACTAATAAAAATTATAATAAAGAAATGCATTTATGCTTATAGTTAACAACATTTAGTAATGCATATTATTCAGCATTATATTTATTAAAGCAAGTAAACGCCTTTTGCGATACTTTCACATTTTATATTTTCTTTCGCCACTTAGTTAGACCAATTAATTATCCTCTTATATATGCATAACATAATTATATACACAACAGAAATTATTTATCAATTTATAGCTTGCAGCGAGAAAGGGAAGCTTGTATTTAAATATATTTTTATCTACACTTTCAATTGGATAAGAAAATTAACACGGACAAAATCTAAATAAATATTTTTCAAAAATAATTAATTGATCAATTGATATTCGTAAATAAATTAAACAGTTTGAAAATAAATTGTTTATAAATAGGACGAGTTATATTTCGTTTATGAATAACGTACTGTACGCTTTTGTTAAAATAAAAAGATTTGAATTGAATAGAAGAGAACAAACATATTATACACGTATTATATAGCAACTAAAGTGAACATTTTAGTTTTCAATGTGCAATGTGCAATGACGTATATCCGTCCACTCAAAGACCTCGACTTGGACTTGCATTGGACTGAGACGAGTTGGTTGAGTTTAGACGAGAGCATAGTGACGGAAAAGAGATGTTTCTAGGTCGCTTTTGCTACTGGTACTAGTACTGCTGTTACTTGCTTGCGATAATGCCTGCTGCAACAGTTTCAAATCACTTTTCTCATCTCTTGGTTCTTTATTTTATACCAAGGTAACTTTAATGGCCTTCGGTTGTCTTTGTATGCTCTGTTAAAAATCTAACTAAACTACTTAATCGCATGTCATTTAAATTAATTAGAAAAAAACATAAATAAATAAATAATTAACAACATACAACATAGAAAATAACCTACATTGTTTTAATTACAAATAATTTTAAGTAATTAACAGTTACTTAAATATGTCTGTACAATGTAAAAAGATTTTTTTTGCATTATTTTATTTTATATTTAATTAATAGAAACTGTTTTATTTATTTTTCTGAATCAAAGTAAACAATTTGAAAAAAAAATAAGACATTAATTTTTTTATTTTTATCGTGAACAAAATCGTGAGGTTATTATTTAATCGTTAAATTTGGCGGCAAAAGCTAATAATAATAATAAAGCTATTAAGTAAATTTAATAATTAATTATTCACAAGAAAAATAGAACGAGGGAACCCAATAAATTTTATCGTTAAAAAGTCTGGTACTGTGAGGACATTTAACCATTTACCCTTTCTAGGCAGGGTAGAAGTAACATTTGTGGCCACTGCTCCATTTGTGGACATCTGATACTTTTTTTTAATCGATGAAAATGTATTTAAAAAAAATTCCATTGGATTAGTATGATAAAAGTATCTTCGAATACATTAAAAAAATTAATTACGTCATTGCGTTTTTTACAAGTCATTTTATTTTAAACTTTTCAAGTGGCCAAAACTGGCGCTACAGTGGCCAAAAATGGTACTTCTATTCTAAATCTCGTCACTGGAAAATTAAATTTCTTCAGAAATCGGTTAAAACAATCTATTCTGCTACACGTGCGTTACTGGAAATATTAAAATTCAAAAGTCTCATCTTTTTATGTACATTTTGTTATGATTATTAAAATTTGAAGTTTTTTTTACGCAATAGCAGTACTGAAGTATGGTTTTCACTCACAATTTCAATTATAGAAATGTAGTTACGAGGTTTACCCAGAAAGAGGACGATATTCAAAATTTTATGCCTCTCAATATTGAGTACTATATTGTACAATATGCATGATAAAAATTAAGATATTTACTAGATGTAGGATAGAAGTACCATTTGTGGCCACTGCTCCATTTACGGACATTTGGTACTTTATTTTAATTAATAAAAAAGTGTAAAATAAAATTACCATTTTAATAGCGGGTTATAAGTGTCTTTGAACACATTGTAAAAATTAATTATGTCATTGCGTCTTTTAAAAATTATTTTATTAAAACTTTTTAAGAGTTCAAAGTGACCCTAACGTGGCCTAATACGCTACCTCTACCCTATTTATACCAAATTTTTACGATAAAATGATCTTTGTATAAAGTAATAACTAAAGTTTTGAATATCAAATATATTATTACGGGGTAGTTAATGTGACAACTCTGTTGTATTAATTGTCTATACTTATACCTACAAATAATTACTCAATTACGTACATTGAACACATACATTCAATAATAAATGTTTGTTTTATTAATAAATTAAAATATAAATTATAGGTATTATATCTGCAGAGTTAACTTGCGATAGAATATCGTGCTTTAAAGTTTCATATACTTTATATAATAAAACTTTTTATTTACGAATTTCATCTGTTCTATTTAATTAGCAGGAATTATTTATTTTATTTTTTGTTTGATTTTTTTTTAAAACTTATAGAAATTGGTAAGTTTGATTGGCAAACTTGTTAATGCAGGTTTTGCGATCAAACATCGTTGTACCGTGAGAGTATACCCCTAAGGAGAATAGCTATATATATCTATACTGACATGCAACACATGGTATTGGTATGCTTTCTGTGTGACCGACCGGTTTATGGCTTTCGTGTCGCGGACACTTTCATTCTCGACTGGACTCTCGATCTTCGTACTGACCGTCCCCTGGAGGAGATGAATCGTCAGATTATAATCGTATCTTGATCTCTCTTCCTTTCTTGCACGTATTCACATATATACACAATTAAACTTATTTTTATTTGCTTTTTTTTTTTTTTTACTTCACCTTTCAGTTTTTCTTTTATTATTCTCATCATAATCATTTATATATATATATATATATATAACTTATACAAAGTATTCCTCCGTAACCATGACAAGGTTAAAAAACTTTAATACAAAGACAACGTCATCAAAAAAATTAGCATTGCCCTGACCAATTTCTTATATTTTATATACAGCTAAAAAAAATATGTTCAGAGAATTTTTTATGATTAACAGATGTATCATAAAAAATAAATAAATATATTAATAAAAATCAATTACTATATTTTATTTCTATGATACGGAAATTCGGTGTTAGATGAGACAAAAAAAAACTCATATATATTTGTCTAAAAATATATATTATGGCGGTTTGTAAAAAAGGGTGGGCAAATTAATCAGCTTGGATAGTGGGCCAATTTAAAATTTTCAGTAGAATTTTTCAATAAAATAATTCAGATTACACTCGAAAAAAAAAAAAAAATGTTTTAATAAAATTTGAAACTGGTCTCACTGTCTGGATTAATGAAACTACTCCATTATTTTCTACAAACCGTAACTAAAAATTTTTAAACCAAAGAAAATTTTTTTTGTATTACAAATTGTGTCTCATTTTACCCCGAGTTCTTCTATAAATATATTATATTTATAAAAATTAACCTTGAACAACGTTGTAGGCTAGTTGAATAATATAAATCATATTGAAATGCATATCAATCTTCTTCATTCTCTATTACAATCACCTATTGTTTTCTTGAAAAAAAAAAAATCTATATTATTTATGTAACTATTATTTACAACCGACAAAAATAATTAGGAATAACAAGAGGCTGTATGAATAATAAAAATACTAACCCTGAAAATAAAATAATAATAAACTAAACGTTATTTCCGATTAAAAATTTAAAAATATATATTTCTTAGGTAAATAACCCTTTTAAAATTTATTTTTAAAATAAACACACATCCGCCAATATATTTGTTAAATATTATTTACATATACTTAATTCAATTTAAACTTTTAAGCGTAAGAAACACCTAAATAATTTATTACCTAACAAATATATATTTGTAACACCTCGAAAATATAGAATTTATTTTTACATGTACGTCAAGTATACCAAAAATAATCTGCTAGTTCTAAAATTAAAAAAATAAACTCCATAAATTACATTATACTCTTATAAAAAAATAGAAATAAAATTTTAAATTCATAAAACATTTTTTATTCTTTTGCATATATGTTAATAATCATGCAGTATATTTTTTTTTTGTACATTAAAAATTTTACTACGATATCCATTTAAAAACCACAAGCACAATAAATAAAAATAAAGATAAAAAAAAATCGGTTGAAATTATAACAGACTAAAAGTCACCAGATATGACCTACTGAACTATCTTTCCGTCTGTAAATCACCTTCGTCACAGTATCTTACGAGCAATATAATAATAATAACGTTAATATTTATTATACAAATATAATACCCTTTACGATAATCCAAGAGGTCTCACTTGGCCAGATAATAAATCATTTGCCAACAAAAACAAAGCTATTCTACTTGCCGAGTTTAAAACTATTTTTAGTGGGTTGTAAAACAAACGATGCAAATTGTCTTGACGATCTTATGATTATTACACCTTTTGGGTGAAGTTTGTAGTCGTTATTATACATAAAAAAAAAAAACATGCATACATACACATGCACATATGCAGACCCAGACAACACGAGTCTAGTGGTAGTCACATCAGTAACTATATAATACTTAAAACATTAGCGCGGGTGAGGGCACACGAGTGTGAATCCGCGAGCCCCTCCTCATCCTCATATACATAGCCTTACGTTCCCTCTTTACTCTTTTACATCTACCTTCTCCTCCTCCTCCCCCTTCTTAGCCTCCTATTCCTCCTCGTTGAGTTCACCCGCTGCTATCCGGCTGCTCGCGGTATGTGCGACAGTATCGCGCCGTCTGCCGTATTGAACGTGTCGATTCTATATATATTTATTTATATATATGTATATACATATATAATTTAAAAATTTTATAAAACATTTTACTATCTAATCATTAACTCATTAACAACACTAATTAACGTTATTTAAATTTGACGTTGCTGACAAAAAGATTAAATTTTTAAAATATATATTTGAAAAAAAAAAAAAAAAAAAAAAAGAATTAAACATGAGTCAGACTTGACTAAAAATCATTAATAAACAGAATACAAGTGATATAATAAGTATCAGTAAAACCAAATAATAAGAAAAAATATATAAGTGGATATTTTAATTACTGAGTAAAGACAAAGTTTGTTAATGTAATTTAATGTTTAAATTTTTATGTGTGAATAACTTATCTATTCAAGTTTAAGAAAGCACTTACTATGTATATGTATGAGTATATATGTATTCATACTACTGTACGCATAATATAACAAGCGTAACCGGTGCAAAAAAAGTATAAGTTTGTAAATGTGTTGGTGATGACAAGTTCCCTCTTTTCTTGCATACTCTCGAGGATTACTTCACCTTGTTCTCCACCACGTTATTGCCATACATACATCCCTGCAGTAGTAGTATCTATGCTCTTCATTCTCGTTACTACTCTTACTACTGCACCGATCATTTGGCTTATACCGATTTTTAAATTATTCGCGGTTGACTAATTTCATCGGTAAGTTCTTTAATTATTTTTATTATTTATCTTGAGTTTTTTTATGTAGATTTACTCCACATTTTTTTCTACCTACATTCAATTTCATTTTGGTAATTTTATTTATATTTCAATAAATTACATGTTAGTATTTTTAATTAAAGTTAAATGTAATTAAACAATAACTTTTTTAATTAAAAATAAAAAAGGGCCATCCGAAATGGAAGTAGATTTTTCATTATTTACTTACTTAAAAGTTTTTAAATAAATTTGAATCGAAAACAAACTTTATTTGACATTTTTTATGAATTTCGGAGTCAGATAATGTAAAAGATAAAATAGTGAAATTTTGGTCATTACACAGAACTTTCAAGCAACTAAACTTTTATTAAAATTTTAAAAAATGATCGTAAAAAACAGAATAAAAATGAAAACTATAGCTCGTTTATCAGCAATAACATTCTACATAGAAAGAATATATGTTTCCGTTAACAAGTTATTGAAGAATAAAAAACGCGGGAGCAGAATTTTTCGTTAATTTGAAATTTCAAATTGCCTTCATTTCCCAAATACTAAACGGATTTTTTGAATTTTTAAACGATCAAGATAATCAAATTATTTTATCAGCTTTAACGTTTCTTTTACACAGTGAAGCTAGATGTTTCCGTTAAAATATTATTCACGAAGAAAACCATAGAAATTGCATTTTTCGTTATTTTCGGAATTTTAAATGTCTACCATTTCTAAACTAGTTAACTGATTTCACACATCTCCGAACTTAACCGAGATTATCGTTCATAGATTAAGTTTGCGAAATTTCATTAAAAACCGTTTAAAATTATGGGTGCTATCGTCGCAACAAGGCGGGTTATATTACATATATATATATATATATAAATATATACATGAACCTTCAAACAAATGGTATTTTCGGAACCTACTGAACGAATCATGATAGAGCATGGCAAAATTCTTTGAAAACTCCACCATAAGCGCAAATGCAATAGATATATTTCTATTCGGAATCTTCTAAAAATTGGAGTAAAAAGAATATAAAAATTATTTTTGTAACAGATAATATTATTTTGACATTATATGTTATATATATACATTTGTGTGTGTATTGTAATAAAACACAATCGTGTATCGTTAAATTTGAAATATGGATAATTTAAGAAGCCTGATATGTGTGCACGTGTGCACTTGGTAGGAAACAGTGACATGGCGCGTCAAGTATTGGACGGCTTCACAACACGCAACTAACTACTACAGTACAGTAATATTAACTATATGCACTTCAATGTATGTATGTATACGATAGACACTAGTATAGTAGCTCTTGTATGTTCAAATATATTTCTAAACTATATATCTATATATGTATAGATAATGTATAGTTGATACCTTCGTCGCTTCGTCATGTTTAGTTGTTTATTTTGCTATTTGCTTACGGTTTTATCTATTATATAATCACGGGGAATGAAATCTCATTTACACGTATAGTACATCGACCAGAGAATATATAAATATATATATGTACATGTGTATAAGTATGATACATGTTTAAAATTACAATAGATCAAATGTAAAAAGTAAAAAAATTATTTAACATAAAATAGTATGATTACGTTAATATAAATTTTAAAGAACGAAACAAAAAATAATAATAATAAATGAAATTTTGATTATTTAAATTTCCCATAGTGTATACGCATTACAACAAGGTCATGTTGACGCAACAGTGGACCGAGCAACAAAATCATGAATAATCGTATTGACAAAAAAACAACAAGTGTTATTTATATATTTAACTTAAGATTTAACGGGTAATAATAAGAATAATAATAAATAATTGTAAAAAATGAGTTTAAGTTTGTATGCAGTTGTAATTTGTGGAGTAATAATACACAACGATGCGTTGATAATTTTCAGTGCATTTCCAGTTTAGTTGTTCGTGTTGGAATGCGAAGGTCGAAATTGATCAAAATTAATGGGACAATACTCGAGTGCGCATGTCACATTAAATCTCAACGTTCATCCGGCTTTTGTCTCAATTGTAATTCATTTTTTCATCACTATTTTTTTTTTTTTTTTTTTTTTTTTTTTTTATTTTTAATACTACAGACTCTCTCAATATCATATCAAGCCACAAATATATTTTATTTATTTATTTTTTGTTCAATTTAATTATTTGTAGAAAAATTTAAATGTAACTATGATTTTTTATTTCAATTCATTCGATGATAAAAAAGTAAATAAATAATCACTATATATTTTGGTCATATAAATTTCGAATTTTAATAGTCAATTAAATTTTTTATCACTCGAGTCAAAAGACGAATTCGGATTTAAGTCTTAGTTCTCAATGAGGTTTTCAAGGATCAATTTATAGAATTTTAAGATTGACAACAGTATAGAAAGTTATCCTACTTTGATCCTCAAAGTAGTAGTTGCGACCAATTTTACCACTTTGAAGACTAAATTGAAATAACATAATCTGGATTAGAGCCTCAAAATACTCAATACATAAAGTCATAATTTTATCCGCATTTGAACCTCAAAAGTCTCATTCGAGGTTTTCTCTCCCCTCCTCTTAGTCACAAATAAAATTACATCCTCCTTTTTTTCATGAACACAATATTGCTGTTAAATTATAATAGGATAAGTAAATGTCAAAATAAAATAGTATGAGTGTCAAAACTGTTGTACTGTTTCAGTTTGAACGCTTCTTAATTAAAAAGTAATTATTATTATTTTTCAAAGTCCGACATATAACTTTTCATTCGTTGATGATTTGAGGTCTTACACAGAAAAAAAGAATTTTTCTCGCCTAAAAAATTTTTTTCTTGTTTCAAGGAAATTTTTGTTTCCACTTTGCAATACAAAAATTTTTTTGGGTCAAGTAAAAATTTTTTGCGTCAAGAAATATTTTTTTTCTGTGTATTTTATAATTTAAAATCGATCAATTATTTGCATTTAGACCTCATAGTTTTCATTAAAGATTTCGAGTACTATAGTAGAGTTACTTCCTGAGTGGCAAATAAAACATCAAAGTAATTGAGGCTTTTGAAGACTAAACTAGAACTATTTTTTTGACTCGGGCATACTGATTAAAATTAATTTTTTTTTTTAAATTACACTTTACAATAAAATATAAAAACCTATTGTGAAATCGATCAAGTATGTAGTAATATAAAATGTCTCACGATTATTGCGATGATTTTAGATTTGAACAGTTGGCTAAAGACGTTGAATTTTACTATTTCCTACTTTACGTATAGAGTATCGATCGATCTTCTCCACTCGACCTACTTCTCACTCTGCTATTGTACACTACACATCTCATGTATAGATATACATCCATCTATATTTATCTTTAAATATATATACATTTATATATATATATATATAGATGATCTAGTCCTTAAGTAACACAAACCCTGCAAGATCTTCTTTATGTTAAGAGACAAAAGATAAATAACCTCTCGGTCTTGCGGCAAGTCAAGAGTCACAATCTCCTCTCACTTTACTGTCATTACGTTTCATTTTAATTGTCTCAGTCAGGTATCTCATTGTCTATAAGTGTCTTTCTCTCTTTATGCTATTTTTTCTTTTATCTTAATCTTTTTTATAAAATTTTTATTTAAAGTAAAAAAAATGCATACTCTTTTTTTACTACCTCGTTTAAATCGATTCAAGACCTCGATCGCCATTTGGGATAAACATTCGCCTCGGTGGTGCATAAATCGGTCGCGTCGACGCGGCTGGTTTCGCAATGGGGGCGCGACGAATTGTCGATGAAGTAGCCACAGTCCAGGACACAACTGAGAGACAGAGTAAAGCAGAACAGATATATATTATATAGATATGTGTATATGTATATGTATTATATGCATTGTAAATGACAAGAGAGGAAGAGAAAAAAATAATCTCTAATTTGCGATTAAAGTAGAACCAGGAAATGGCAACCCTGATGTTTGCAGAAGAACTACATGTCCTTGTCTTCACGTTCACGTGGTTATTTACCCAAGATTAACTCTCACACATTAACATATACGCAAATTAAACTCAAAATCAAACTCCAGCTTCGATAACATTGACCATCGTCATAAAATACTGCGTTACTATAGGATTTATATTAAACGACAGCATCGATGAAAGTTTATCTCCACTTTCGGCTGACGGGTTTGTACCGGCTGGTTCGTGTAACGGTAATCCCCGCACCCGCGCTTCATTTTACAACCCGACATCGAGCTATAATGCCACTGCATCACGCTGATGTATTTTATAGCCTTGTTGAGGGTTAGCTCAAACAGAAAATCCTTTCCTCTGTACTCTGTATACTTTAAACTGTATATACTTGTACTTGTTATCTATATATACATACATACTATCCATTCTTTCCTTGTAATCATAAAATCAACGGATGAGATTTCCAAACGGGCGTTTTTACGATTCTACTCACTCACCCGTTGCCAATTTTAAATTTACAACCTATGATATTTATGTTGAGTTATATTATATCTATAAATATATTTTCGTGAAATTGGATTTTAAGAAATATTTTTATTATATTTTCAGTAAATTTACTTAATATTTTATTTTCTTTTATTGATCCGCGATTTGACCCAGACAAAAGTTATTAAAAGTAACAGAAATTTATTAATAATTACTATAAATATTTATCACAATTTTAAAGATAATTATTTCTTGTTAAATATTTTCAACAGAAACTCATTGAAGAAAAAAAAAAATAGTAATTTAATTTTCTCTGAGGAAATGATGTTGTAAAGTAATAAACGGGGAAATAAGAAAAATGTCAAATAAGAAAATTTCATCTCCGGAAATGTAAAAGTCGTTGTAGCTTGACATATAGAAAACTTGAAGACACGCAGAATGCTGTGCTGCATATTTATCCCGCTTCCTTTTTATCTCATTTGAAATTTTTTTTTACTCATTTTTCTCGTCTTCTCTCGTATCTACATACAGTTCTACTCTTTCGCAACTTCGTATTCGGCGTCACTCTATTATAACCAAAGGAGCATAGAAAACATAGTACCAGTAGTTGTAGAATTGTTGGAGTGGCAGCGCGTGCTTTATCCATGCGTTCGCGAACGCGTGACACTCCCGACGTGACAGGATGAAACAAACGGGAGCTGTGCATGGAGGCGTATAAAAGGAACGAGAATAGGCATTTCTACATATACATATATATATACGTATACATACAAAGTGAGGATACAGTAGAATCAGTTATAGAAGAACTCAAGATTAGAATTTTTTTTTTTTTTTTTTTGAATTATCATGTTATTCAATTATTGATATATTACGTAAATCAGCAAGAACTCAAATTACTATTAAATGTTTGTCAAGGCTTTATTCAACTCGTATATAAAAAAATATAAATAGAATTTACAATTGTGAAAAACTCATGCATTAAAAAAAAAACAGGAAAAGTAACATTTTTTTTTTTAATTTTAAAATCTTATCAAATTATTGAACTAAAAGTTTTCTAAATTTTTTTTTGCATATAAAAAAAAATGATTAAGTTATTTAAAAAAATGATCACTTTATAAATTAATATTTATATCAGACTATAAATTTATTATATAATAAGAAGTTTTAAGATTGATTAAAAATGAGGAAGTAATAGTATGTCTATTAGTTAAATGTTTAATCATAAAAAGTTAACATAAAATAAAATAATGAGAAAGAGATATCTATCTATCTGAGAGTTTATTGCAAAAATGTTTAGATTTTCTTAACTTTTAATGTATAACATGTATGTATACACATGTATATAATACGTATTATGTACATAATGTTAAGTATCGACTTAAATGATTTATTTATTAATAAAATAGCGATTAAAGTCTCATTTACCGAGTGAATAAGCTCAAGTATATTAAATCACATTAAATCCTGCCGCACCCACGTGATAAAAAGCTTGTACGTTATAGTCCTCGCAGATTTAGCATCGATCAACTTACGGGGGGCCTGAGCATGTCACGGTCGCATTTCACACCGGTACGGGGTTCATACGATTATTCGCAAGACTTGATATATCCTTTACAGTGTATATATATTTATATAAGTAAAGCTTAAAGGTTTCCTTACGCGAAAGTTCAGCTTGCTGGCTTTGATTCCCAACGTTCAACGACTACCCTATATATAAATATATATACGTGTATTATATTTACGAGTTGTAAAGATGATGTCGCACATAATCAAGTGGAAGGTCTCTTGCTAAATGTCAAACAGCCTACGCATTTTCTTTTACTTATATATGCATATATATTGCATATGTATATTTTTTTTTTTACATTTTTAACTACGTGACATTGGATTTTTTATTTATATATTTTTTATGCACCCTAATTATCTTTAAATTCATGTTGGTTAAATTTTTTATTCATAAATTTTTTTTTTTTTTTGCAATTCAATTGAATGAAGAATATGTATATGAGAAAAAAAAATTTTTGTTTAATAAAATATATGTATAAAACAAAGACATGTATATGCAGTAAATAAAAAAACAACATATATTGTTCAAAGAATAAGAAGCTCCGTATAAATTTGCGAGTGACAGCAAGACCGGAGATAACCAAGTATAACGAAATGCACAACAGCACTTTCAGATTCTCCCAAACTCTTCCGGGATAAATAAAAGAATTAAAAAAAAAAATAATAATAATAACAAGAGTCAGGAACCCACGAAAGCAGAGACAAACAGAAAATAAAAGGATTAACGATCGAACTTTCGTTCTCTTTGTTCATATTGTTTTTTTTTTTTAATTTTTTTCTTTATTCTTTTGGTTGACTTCCTTTCTTATACCGTTTCGTCTGGTTTAAAAATTTTTTTTTTATTTTTACTTTTTAATATCGGCCCAATGTATCTCGGTGACCCTAAAGGATTTACGTAAGCAGATTCTTCCGGGTTTGAACGAACTGTGTATGCCCGGGTCGATTCCCTATTTAAATCTTTTATCGATCATTTTTTCTTTCTCAATAATTATAATAATTATTATAAAAATCATTTCGCAATAAAATTTAAGAAATCTTTTAATCACATGCTTTTAAATTACATGTTAAGGTATTTTTTTAATTACTTTACTGTCAAGACTTAATAAAATAATGTGTTTACAAAAATTAGTTACAAATTATAGAAAAAGAAAACAACAATATTATTTACATAAAAAAAAGGTTAAAAATATAGCATCCATTCGAATAATAAAAAAAAAATATTTAGAAAAAATTTTCGGTCTGTCTTTATTCACTAATTTATTCACGATCTTTCATCGTATATTAATTTTGTAGGAAACAAAAAAAATCCAGCTCATTAAGTTATTAACGAAAGAAAAAAAAAGGCTTTTATGTAATTTAATTTGAAATGGAATTCAAATTAACAACAAAAAACACTCATTAATTTTGAGTACAGGTAGCATCTACTATACAATCTTATATATGACGATGTAAGTTATAATATATTTTTTTTTCCTATCTCAAAAAGATGACATAAATGCTTGAAGGTTCAGGCGTGTCATTATCCAAGTAAAGGCATCACCGTATATAAAATTCGGCTCGACGCAAGTATAAGCATATATGAACATTGAGACAGTACCGTTAATGGTTATTTGGAATTCTGTTTACGCGAGTGCTCCCAACTAAACTTAACTTGTGAGCCATATGGGTTTGAGTTACGTTACACATTAGCGTTTATCCGATGGTGTGGATATCACGTAATGCTTACCTTCATCACCATCACATATATATAGATGTATATATAGATATACAACACATGTGATGTTTGCCTCAAGCCACCTGTCTGACCATTCGTTTAATTTCTATCTACACTTAACTGATATTTTGATCGATCATTCGATCGATTGCAACTTAACACGCACGTAACGTATTAATAAGATCCATGTCAAATACCCGCCACGCCGGAAATTTAAATTTGGTCGAATGTGAGTCAAAAAGATCACGATTTGACCTCAAGGAAATTATACGTGAGCATTCAGTATTTAACAATCGTACATACATACAAATATATATGTAGTTATGTGAAATCATGCATATCAGTTATTTAGAAATTTTATAAATGGTCAGTGATCAGTTTGCCGTTAGTTATAGTATCTAAAACTATTGTTCACTTTGTCGATTATTTATAGACTGTCATTATTTTTTTTAATATCAATTGTTTCTTAATATTTTTATTTCACAATTTACCAATAACGGTATTGCTATAAAAATAATTCAAGTATAATAATCTGCTGACACATTTTGATATCTTTGGTCTTAAAGGCGTTCTAGATATGTCAAAAATTAGAAGATAAATATTTAAATTTTTAAAAATTAAAATTAGCTTTTTATTTATTACATGTATCAAATTAAAAGCAAATTTTTGCCACAATAAATATTAATATAAATTAAATTTAAAAAAGAATGTCTTTCTTTTTATTTTGTAAAGTTGTAATAAAAATTTTTTTAATTATTGAGATCTTGGGTATGAACTTTTTTTATCTTGGTAAGAAAATTATTTGTAGAATGAAAGATTTTTTTTGAATTATTTTAATCGAGTTAAGTGGACAGTAGATTTGAACAAAAGCTATTGATTGTTCAATAATTCATTCTTTATAATTCAAGATCACCTTTCGACGTGAGCGATATTGCAAAGTAGGTAATTCTCTATCTTAATAGAAGTGGTTTTTCGCGATTCGAGAAACGTTTTCTAGCGATCTCGTGTTTGAGATTGGATGCCACAACCTTATGACCTTTTAGCCTCAACGTTTACCCCTCGCAACTCAACTCGTTTCCACCCACTAAACAGAAAGTAAATTAAATCTTTTACATTTTAGTTTTATTAAACCATATCATTTTCATTACTTAAATTATACTTGTATCACATTGGAATATTATCTCATGTTATATTATTATTATTAGAAACAAAATAAAATGAAAACAATCACACAAGTTGCACTATAAAAAAAAAATTAATATTAAATAGTACATTTTATATGGCTGTCTAAACAATTTTGATAATTTTTCGTCTCAACATCTATGACATTAATTTATTTTTCATCACTCGTTTAGTATATTTATTTTTTATTTAAGTGCATAAATGCAGTCACATAAAGATCCCGTTTGAGGACATTAAGGAGAACGTAGTAAATAATTTTTTTTAATTTTTTTACTTTCACCGTTGATTTATCACTTGATATTGCAACTATAATATAAACTCGATTTCATAAATTAAAAAACTAAATAAAAAACACAAGTAACATAAAAAGATATAATTTAATAATTTAAATCATAAAAACAAATATTTAAAATAAATCTACCAGAGCGGAAACATTCATTTTTTATTTTATAATAATCATAATAATAATTTTAAATATATAATTACACTGTAAAAAATCGGGAGTAAATTCGGAGTGATCACGAATTTTATTTAAATCTGAATTCATTTCGTCCCCTTCGGAGTGAATTTCACTCCAAGGGGATTAAATAAATAAACTGTCATCTGTTCTAATGCATTCACTCCGGATTCTCCCCACGTTCACTCCGAAAATTTTTTACAGTGTACAAACACTTGTTAGTTTAGTTGGGTTCTTATAAAAAAAGATTCATGACTTTTATTTGATTATCGATCGAGATAATTCCGTGTCTCACTGATGTCTTTGCTTGCAACCGCAGAAACTCCATAACCACCATACCCAGTTTACAAAGTTTTCCTACTGTACTGTTTCAACAAGCATCCTCATGATACTCGTTGACAAGCAGTTGCGATAAAATTATGGCGCCTTATAGTGGCCCTTTAACATTCCAGCGACTACGCAAATAAAGCGATAAATACCGAAACTTTAAATGAAATCTTAAAAAAAAAAAGAATTAAATACATATGAAAGAGTAAATAGTTCAAGTGTATTTTAAGAATTTAAATAGTCAAATCATCTCATACATGACAATTGCTAATTGTCTCTTGACTCTGTTTAAGTGTAATAAGCCTTTAATCAAAACAAATCTCAATAAATTCCACTTGACGTGGTCTATCAACGTTGAAAAAAAAAATAATCTTATTGCTCTTTTTGCTTCCTTGTCTCAAGAGTTTAATGTTATTTATGATTATATACTCTAATTACATAAAATTGAATATACTGGCTATAAAAAAAATAATTAAATAAAATATGACAAACAATTTTTCAGTTATACATATGTTTTTTTTTTTTTATATTATTAATTTAAATTCATGACTGGCAAAAAACAGTTAATTAGTTGTAAGTGACAATTAAATATCTTCATCACGAGTAATTAATAGATAGCGAATAAATGAGGGTATTTAAATAAATTAATAAAATATAATTAAAAATAAAATAATACTATGAAACAGTTATAAAATAAATCGAGCATTATTTTTTTAAATGCTTAAACTCTCATAATTAATTTGACTTAATTGCTTCATGAATCGTTAATAAATAATAGTACAAGCGCAATAATTTAACAAGTGAAAGATTAACATTATCAATTAACAGACTCGATAATGCCTGAAATAAATAAAAAAATGATAATAATAATTAAACAAAAAGTACATATGTATATATACATACATGCATGTATATTATCAATCGAAAGAAGGATCTCTTGATGTAAAATCGAAGTAAATAAATCAATGTCTATAGACAAGCCTAATAAATTGTTGGATCGAGTAGGCTGTTAGATCGTGAAATTCCTCAACGATCTCACTTTCGCCCCGACTTCGATAAGCCCTATTAATTACGCGATTAGCTTCGGTATACGAGCATGTGCACATTATAGTACGATGTGTAACGGTATACAACCATATGGGGGTAGATATATACATATTTACATATATTTATGCATATATATATAGAAATATCTTATACATACTCTGTATAATAGGAAAGATATATGTAGGTATATATAGACAACTAAGTGACGTAACTTTGTAGCAATAAATGCGATAACGATAGTAATCATACGTACAAGAGTTTGTTGTTTGTAGTTGATGGTCTTATTATTATCATTATTATTATTGTTATTATTATTTTCGATCCCCGGAAAACCACTATTATTTTTCTCAGTTCCTTTCTATTATACTAACATTAAATTTACTTACAAAAGTTAATAAATTTATTAATAAAATGTTTTATGAATAAATATCTGGAGGAGGGCCAAGCAAAACGGGGTAATTGAGGAAATATTAAGTTTTCGAGGACTTACGCTAAATCGTTTTTTTTTTTAATGATAATCAAAGTAAATAAGTAGAAAAAAATTTCATTTTTACAGGCAAAATGGGGTACCCCCTAAAAAAGGTCAAAAAAAAAAATTCTGGATTCTAAATGAATTTGATTGAATCAAATTTTTTTGTAATTTACATGAAGAAAAATTATATTTTACATGATTATTTGATACAAAGAAAGAAAAAAAAATTTTAATAGTTTTTATCATAAAACGATTTTATTATATCGATTTTTGAAAAGCTTAACCAAAAAAATTCAAAATACTCAATTATATTTACAAAAGTGATTTTGGAATATTTAAAAGGCATTTATAAAAAAATTATTTTTTTATAAAATTTCGAGGATACCCCATTTTGCCCGCCCCTCCGCTATACACATACTGTATATTCCTGAAGTTCCAGGTGACTTCTAATATAATAAAAATAAAACATCAAAAATATAATAACAACAATATGAACATGCGCAATGCAAAACATAATACACAATTATTTATTATTATTATTATTTTCTTATGATATTTTAGGAATAGTCTCAGCATCTTTAGTCTGAAAAACATTTGAAAAAAAAATATATAAAAAAAAATAATTCCAGAGATATGTGGTTTTTGTTTGTGGGATTTTATTTCTATTGAAAATTTATACGTATACGTGTATGTTTGTATGTATGTATTTATTTATTAGGTATTACGGTTAACAATACCATACTGAAGGGAAAGGATTGGATAACGCGGAAAACCACAAAGACAACTGGTAAACCACCGTGCGTGGTCTGACCCAATTGTATTCGTCATCGTTAATATATTCAAGCGATAAGTCTCCATGTTATTATTACACGACTATATACATAACATAAATAATAATAATAATAATAATAATAACAGCGTTGTGTTGATGGATAAGTTATCAAAATAATAATTATGTTTTTTAATTATAACTTTGTTATAAAAATAAAAAATTATAGTACCAACACTTGAATATTGAAGATTGAAAAAATAATAATAATCATTATTACAATAAAGATAATAATTATTGTAATTACACTTGCAACTGCAGTGCATACAAGAGCAGTAGAGTATAAGAAAAATAATATATATATACCAAACGATCGTATAGAATTAATGGTCATGTAAATTTGAATCGAATGGATAAATTTATGTATGGCCATTAAATTCTAATGACAGGCTAATTAGATTGAACAATAAATTTACTATTAATCTGATTACGTGTAGATATCATTGATTATTATTATATTGTCTATTACGCTGTTGATTTCATATATATGTATGTATACTTTTTACCATTTAAACATTTGATACATTATATAAATTCATTAGATTAAAATCTTAATTTTATTTATTTCATAATTTTTATCGAGGTGATATTAAGCAACGATTGATTGCTTAATTTAAAAGATAAAAAAATTTTTTTTTTTTTGCAGTATTTTAAAACATATATATGAATCTATTTATAGAGATTTAAATAAATTATTATGAGATATTACTCTGGTTATAAAATATTAAATGAAATAATTATCTTCAAGACAGCTCATTATTTGCCTTACATGCAATTTTACTTAATATTTTAACGATCACTATGGCTTTGCCATTAGCAAGAAAAAGGAGGAGCCGTGAGGGTTTTATCCGTAAAAGCCTTTAGATTCTCTTTATTTCTCTTTCATTTATCGATACCAGGTACAAGACGGTGTACTTAACCTTGGATAATAATTTTGAGTTTTCTGAAAATAAATTCAGATTGGATTATACATTATATAATTTCTTCATACAGTATTTATAGAAACATCAGCGGTACTGAAAAAATAAACTCGCATAGAAAAATAGCAGACAGAAAAAAAAAGCTTGATGAATAATAAAATATAAATACTTGTACGACTTTGAGGATTTAATTCTTTATGCTGGACTCGCCAATGAAAACATTTCTTTCGCAGTAGTTGCTTGAGTTGTTTGTACAGGGATCATAAAGGATTGAGAGCGTCGTGAAGAGAAGAGGATCCTGAGGGCAGGTTGCCACAATGGATTAAGTTCTTCATCTCTTTTATCCTTCTACTGATACTTTTCTTCATCTTCATCTCTTTCATCTTAGTTTTCATCTTCGTCTTCTTCATCTTCATCTTTTTATTCTCCTTGAAGATAACATCGTCGCTAAATTTAGCTCCTCTGGTTGATCCAATCGTTACCTCTGTAGACAGACACTGTACAGAGATCTTTACGATTATTATCTAAATTCAAAGAGTGAAGGTAAAAAGACTAGTATATACTAATAACATATTGTGGTGGTTGTAATAATAGACATACTAAGTTTATTTAAAACTAAAATATCCATACCATTCTCTCTTCATCACTCATTATTATTTATTTATTTATTTATCACACATTTTTTCTCCGTGTTCACAAACTAACTTTTGTACCTTGTTTCTATACTTTTGCATCATCAATATTATAGAACGTAGGCGCCATACTAACAGGGCTGAATGATATGCCCGTCGAACAACGGGGCGGTACAAACTGTATGGCGGCGTTGCAATTTTCGCGATTAAAAAAATAATAATAACAAACAACGCTGAGAAAATAGTATGCGTGAGATGGTTGCATATATTATTACTCCGTGGAAAATTGATCGAAAATTCAAGTACTGGCGCCAGATAATTTTTATATTTTCAGATTTTTTTTTTTTATCATATTTATATTCTCTATACTCTTAGTGTCCTTGAAATTAAATTTTGTTTTTTTTACTGGATAGTAAATTTTATTTGAATTTATTACATATTAAATTTTGTTTTTCCATAAAGAATTTCTTTTTATTATAATTGTTTCTTTAAATTTTTAACTCGTGTAATATTTTCTATTTCTGTCCTTCAAATGACCCATTAACCTTACTGTGGAATGCTAGTATGAATGTGTCTTCTATATATCTAGAGTATTAAACTCGTAATAACAGCTCTTTGGATCATCAAAAGAAACGTAACATCGTCTTCTGTATCATTCTCTAATGTACTTACATTAAACCATTTATTTTTCTTACAATATTTTTAAATTACTGTGACTAAATACTTTCGATCAAAAATCAAAAATTTTTTAAGTATGCGGAGTAAATTTATGTAGTGATAATATAATATATGTATAAAAAACGATTGAGTTTGTGGGTACACTGTTAAAAAAATTGTTTGAATTTTCAAAACATTGTATATAACGCAATAAACACATACATTTGTGCTTGAAATTTCATTACTAATTTCATATAGAATTTAAAATACATGCTTTTGAATTTTCAAATCAACACTTTGGATTTTCAAATACTTCGTTTTGAATTTTCAAATACAATTTTTTTAATATTCAAATATCTTGCATTTAATTTTCAAATTCTCTCTTTTTAATTTCCATATAGATGTATATGAAAATCTGAAGCGTTTATTTGAAAATTCAAAAGCGAGTATTTTAAATTCTATACGATCGTTACAATGAAATTTCAAACACAATTGTATGTGTTTATTGCGTTATATACAATGTTTTGAAAATTCAAACAATTTTTTTAACAGTGTATGGTTACATGGAAATTAAAGACTATTAGGTATGTTAAGTAACAAAATGTTTATTGATAAAACTTCAAAATTTTGTAAGCTGTCATCAATTTCTTATGAAGAACGTTATAAATTTTTTTTTTTTTATTAACCATTGTTATAATATAATTTAATATAGCGGGTGATTATATTTTTTTTCTTAAACATTTAAAAAAGTAGAAGTTAAATAAATATTTTAGAGTTAAATCACATTTTAATATTTAAATCACTATAAAACTATATTATGTTTATTAGCATTATGCTATATCACAATTAATACTGTATACAGTACATATACTGTCAATGATGTTCAGTTCGGTCACAAGTTTTATTTACTTTATATTATCGAGGAAATAAAAACTTTACAACAATAAAGTCTGATGTACACCGCTCACATTACTCAAATTTATTATATATTTAACTAATTAGTATTAAAACACAATCTTTGATTACTGAACGCGCAGCACGTCACGCGCAGAAATTTCATATACAAGTATTTGAATTTTCAAATAAATATTATGAAATTTCAAATGGAATTATTAAAATTCAATGTGTCTTAGAATTTTCAATGCTTGCTTTGAAAATTTAAAGAATAAGTATAAATTTTAAGTACGTTTATTAAAATTCATATTTTTTTTCTTAATTTTAAATACCAGCTTGATTTTTAAATTACGTACATTAAATTTGAAGCTTTTTTTATTGAAAATACAATTCAAATATCTACTTATGAAAATTCAATATCTTTTGTATTGTAATTTTCAAATTATTTTTTACAGTGTAGCACTCTAAGTATAATTGATTTTGTTTTATCTAGTCTAATAAATAATAGTAAATAATATATCTGGTGCGATTGTAAATAAAACGAGAATTGTGATAATTGACACTAGAGCCGGAGTCGAGGTTGTCAACAAACAAGCATCTTATACGAAATTTTAATCGATATATACATTATTATTTTGGTCATAAATACTCGAAAAGTAATTTGAGTGCTCAAAGGCGGCAGATAATATATGGAGCGATGAATGTATAAATAATAATTTATTTTTTTCAATTTGATATCAAGAGACAGTGACAATAATACATTAACATTGAATGCAATAAGACTATGCTTTGAAGCAAATTCAAAAAATTTTTTTTCTTCGGCTTATAAGCATCTGTGCGCAATTCTACCTAGGAGAGCTCGATGCTACTATGCGTTGCCTGGCGGCTGACGTGGAACTAACGACACTGTCTTCGCGCTCGCTTCGTCACTCGTTTATCATTCAGAATTTTACGTGCTTGTCATAACAAATATTTAAAAGTATGAATGTATGTATGTGTGAAAGTGATTATATTAAGGAGTGTCTTCAGTAATTTTTGTTCAAGCTTTTCTCTCAAACAAAACCTCTAAACACAAAATCAGGAACAAGGCTCAATTCATTACCCTATAATCTAGTAATCTACGTTTTCATTTTTAAAAAGTGTTCATTTGTTTAAGAGAAAAATGTGGACAAAGTTTCAATTTACTGCGCAAGTGCAATAATAATAGTACCATTCGTCGAGCTCACTGAGAAAAAAATTTACTAATATTTGATAATATTCGACTATATTTATTAAATATTAGTCTATGTATTAAATATTGATGTTTTATATCGACTCAATATTACTAAATTCATATTAACATTCGATAAGTCGCTGATCAATACTAGTATAAGTTAACTAATATTTAATAAACCGCTTATTAATATTTGATAGTGGTTTACTTGGAAACAATCTAAGTAAACCGTTTACTAAATATTGATAAATTTTATTAATATTCGATAAATTGTTCTCTCAGTGTTGAGTGTATTAGAGAAAAAAGTTCAAACCCTTCGTAAGACAAAAAGACTTAGATTTTTCGAAAAAATCAAAATAAAAATTTTTATGACGATTAAGCTTATAATTACTTACAAATCAATTTTATTTAATTCTATTGATGACTATACCTTCGTAAAATTGCTTACGACCAGTATTTAATCATTAGATCATAAATCTCAACTTCCAACAATAAGAATTGAATCAATACTTTTAATTTATTCAAAATTTGACATTTTTATAGTAAAGATTAAAAATTATGTTTATAAAATTTTTAAAGTTTTTATTCAAGTGACAGTTATAAATGTTATTTTTTAAAGACGACATCTGGTTCATTTCAGGCATGTAATAAATAGTCTAGGCAATTAATTAAGACCGCGTTAACAGTGCAACCGCAGTCTCGAGATGCAGCAAAAGAAAGAGAAATAAATTAAACATTTTAATTAATGTCAAGAGAACTTCTTTTTTAATTTTTTATTTCAATAGAGTAATTCATATTGAGATAACTACGAGCTTAAAAAAATTCGACATTGAGTAATAATTTTTCTTTTTAACAATTCTGAACTATTTTTCAAAATCAAGGCTAACAGAATAATGTTAACCTTGCTCATACATTTGATTAATATTAACACTCGCAAATTAACAAGTCTATAAAACTAATTCAACTTGCAATAAATATAATTTATGATTAATCTTCATGAGCCAAAAAATTATTTTTTATTCGTCATTAATAATTAAATTTTATAACAAAAAAATGATTTATTCATTTGTTAGCTATTATCTTGTAATTATTTTAATGAAGCTGTTAATTTCTTGTTATTTCATCACTCGTGATGAAATCAGCAAAAGACTATTTTTCAACTTGATTTAATTTTTTAAGATATAAATCGATAAAGAAACAAGAACGTGATATAGCTGAATGAAAACATCGATTATGGAAATGACTATTTAAAGATTTAATAGATACAGAGACATAAAAATTGCTCTCCTTTCAATATAAGACTAGACACTATTTATGCCGTTGAAAAAAAAATTCAAGTTGAATGAAAAATAAAAAATATTTAAAAGGTAACAAAAAACAAGTTCTATCATTATTGCCATTTTTGAAAAATATGTCAAATGAAATTACCAATTGTTACATTTTTATTTTAACTTTAAATTTTTTCTCCAATTACTCCGTCATGCGTGTAAACTATAACCATAAGTAAAAAAACGTGTTTTTTTTTTTATTTATAACATAATTTAAAAATATATGTACTTGAAAATTTAGTAGAAGTTAAAGAGCAGCCATGATAATAAATTAAATCATTGAAACTAAACGTAGGCAATAAAATAAATATGTCGCACATCATGTGAATGAACGTAACATTTTGGCGAGTCATGTTTAATTTAATAATCTTAGATTTAGCTTATATTATTTCCGTCACTTTAATCTTCGGTATACATATATTAATATTATATACCTATTTAAACAGTAAATTTAAGATCGTCGAACTATATTACTATGTAGTACTTGGCATCGGTCTCGCTTACGTCTGGTCCGCGTCGCATAAATTGTGCAGCATCCCCACCGCGGATGCTTGCACCTGGCCAGCAGTCTCGAGGACTCGAGAGCAGAGTTGATAGTAGAAGGAGAATTGGCATCTCTGCGGCGTGACCCGGCGTGACCTCTCGACCATCGGCTCGTGCTCTCTCCTGATCGACCTTTCGCCTCGATTTCCGTTCCTACAACGGCCTCAGAATATCTTCCAATGTCTCTCCCTTTTTTATTTTTCTTGAATTTTCCTTGATTTATTTACTGCAATAAAAAAAAAGTTTCCCTCAATAAAAAGACCTAATAATTTGATTTGCTTTTCTCACCGTACAAAAGAATCTTGGACTACTTTTCAAGATACTTGGATTCTATTTCTTACCATTACTTTATTTTTATTTTATACTTTTTTTTCGTTCTCAAGATTTTATTCTCAAGTGGATTCCGCTATTTCTCCCTCTGGATTATTGCCATAGATCTTTCAGCCTCTATTTTAACTCTACTTCCTCCGTTAATTTCTCTTTCCTTCCCACTCGTTGAAAATTCTTGGCAAGATTTTCTTGCTGAATTTTTCAGCCCGGAATTAAAAGCCACTGCAGTAAGAGAGATGGTCTCATGAAACTCTTCAGCGTCGCATACTAAAAATATTCACTGCACATACGAAACTTTTATTATACTTATTTTTTTACTTCTTCCTTATATTCCCGCTTGTTTTCTTTCGACTATTTTTCAAAGCTTCCATCAATACATTGCAGTAGATGTACTAAATGGACCAATATCTGTTATTCTCAGCACGTTCTTTTACGACAATTCATGCTAATGGTTATTGTTTTGATACGCTGCGACTGATTTAGATCGTACAATTTGTCTTTGAACCAGATCTTGTCTCCATTATGTTATACACGGACATAATAATCATTTCTTTTTTTTTTAAATGTTCTCTTGTGTCTTTTATCTGACATTAAAATCTTATCTGATATTCTCTTAGATATTTAATGACATTTGTTGTGAATAATAATAGCTAATAACCCTTGTGTAATTCGATAACAACATATTTATTCATAATAACAATTAAATCAACGTCCAATCAACATAATCACTGTAATATACTATATCTATACATGTATAAAAGAGAAACTTTATTATTATTATTATTTTAACTATAATTAAAAAAATTACTATTCAAATTGAATATTAATTTTATTTATTTTCATTACCGTAATTATCGTCATAATAAAATTTATATTATAAAATTTTTCAAGCTGTTGAATATTTATCACAACTTTATTACTATAATAAAATATATTTTTTAATTTCCTGCATATTAATAATTTTTCATATTCTTAAAAAAAAAATAAATTTTAATGAATTTGCAAAGTGAAAAATAGAATTTTTATTAAATTTATAAATTAAAATCACACAGATTTCTCTTAAAATAATAATAATAAAAATAAAAGGAAAATATATTTAATAGGATAATTCGCGTCGCAATAAAAGTATTTAAGGAATTAAATATCCATTTGAAATAGTACTCTTTCCTAGTAGAATATAAAAGTTTAAATATCAATTGGCGATTCGTAGACTTAATATACTAGTGGCTGATTCTCTGATCGTAAAACTACGAGAACTTTGAGTCAGCGAAATAATTGCCTTATAATAAGATGCGTGAAATCGATACATTGAACGTTTTATCGTCACTAAATTCTCTCGTTCCGGTTTTTCATAGGCTCGTTACTAACAAGAGTTATACATCGCGCGTGTTTAAAGCACATATTCACCTCACATGTGCTGTACTCAAGAAAAGAGAGAAAAGGTAAAGTTAAAGATACCGCAAATCGTGTGTACACATCAAGTACATTACACGAGCTACGTTTGCCTTTTGGTTATTTATATATATAGTATACCTACCTATACATTCACAAGTTGCCCTTAAGCCTCTTTGCTTTTCTTTGTTTGTATTTATATTTACCGATCAAGTACTTATAGCAACCATACGTACGAGAGTTAGATATATCGCTAATGTATAGTGTATATACATGTATAATATTGTAGAGAGGCTAAGTCTAAGCGCCATAGGTGCGTTAATCCTGTGAGAATCGAGTTTTATTGGCGTGAGTAGTGCAGATAGAAGGCAATCGATAAATCGTAATGTAATATTTTACTGAATCGTTCACCTTTTTACACCATGATCTCTCTTTTGTACATTCTTTTATTTATATACAAATATAAATGTATTTATTATTTTTTTTTTTTTGTATTGTTCTTTATCTTTTGTTGTATTGATTAAAATTTTTTAATATTGTAAAATGTTACAAAGAATATTTTTATTTATCATTTTTATCGTTGAAATTGTAGAGGTAAAAAATCTACTGGATGACTAGATTTCGGAAATGTTTCACATATAGATGCTGGTATGTCAGCCCAAAATCTTAGGCCACCCATAATCATGAACTACCACTTAAGCAGTCAAATTATATAAATAATATAGTCTATTAATAATTTTAATTTTTAATTTTCGTTGCGCGAAAAACGGTCAGATTTTCGGGTTCATACAAAATAATGTTGTTTGTTGCACTGTAAAAAATCAGGAGTGATTACGGATTTTATTTCAATTTAAATTCACTTGATCGCTCGGAATTTTTACAAAAAAATCACTCCGCATACGGAGTAAATAAAGAGTTTGTTCTTTTATCGAAGTGGTTTCGATTTAATTTAAATTTGTATTCACTTCGATTTCGGAGTTTTCATATTAAAATTAACTCCCCTTCGGAGTAAATTTTACTCCGAGGGGATTAAATAAATAATCAGTCATCCGCTCTAAATTTACTCCAGATTTAATACGCGTTTACTCCCCAAATTTTCACAGTGTGAGAAGTTGTTTACAAATTTATTGATAATATTTTTTAAAAATTTTTCGTAATATGTAAGTGGAAATTATGTACGGTCTGACGAATGAGTTTTACATTATTTTTTTTTCATCATAAAAAAAACTTTTAACTTTAAGTAAATTTCCAAGTTGTTATTTCAAGTTAAAGTATGAAACGTATAAAATAAACTTTTGTGGTAAATTTTATTAAAATGTTTTACAACAAACTTATAAGTTTAAATTCAAAAATAAATATAAACTTTAACATGTATTTTAAAAGCGTCAACAAAAAGAAAAAAAAGTATTTTAACGTCATTGTCGTAAAGTGTTGATAAGTAAATATTCATTATCATTAGTAAAGTAGCTACTCTAAAAATCAAACACGTCAACAGTAAAAAAAATTGAATAAAACTTTGATATATAATATCTTCACATAATGAGAAAGATAAAGGTGATAAAGTTAAAAATATGATAGTGTAATTAAGCAAAAGTAAGACAATAATAATATAAAGATAATAATTAAATGTACATAAAAATGAGTGAAAAATTAATAACACGCAAATATTTACAAAAGATATGTGTATATTTATAAATATAAATTTATTAAATACTTTAATAATATAATTAAACCCGATAAAACTTATTAATTTATAAATCTATAAATGAAATAAAACCGCCCAGATTTACCGCTCACTCACTCACTTAAAATAATTTTTTTATTTTTATTCTCCACACATTTTTATTCACGTCACAGATCATTAATGTATATAATCGTCAATCTACACACTTCACCCGAGTTTCAAGTAGATCATTATCATGTCGATGCCGGATGTTATTTTAAATAGCTCAGACGTATATCGAAATCGATTGAAAGGGTCGATAAGTCTTGGAAGGTTATCTCTAAAAATAAATAACTTACGAAAAAATGCATAAAAATATACACATATATATAAATCAATATATAAAATTATTTACTTTCTCAATACAATTTTATAGTTATCTCTCGCGTTATCTTTTAATTAACACAGCCTTCTTGATTGTTGATTGCACTTGATTGTAATAAAAAAAATATTTTATTAAATAAATTTTCATATATATATATATATATATATATATTTATACGTTCAAAGTGAATTAAATAGATGGCAATTGTTGGCTGATAAATCTCATCTTTATTTAATATACATTTCGATCGTAAATGTAGTATATACTTGTGTGAGTTATACATGTTATATATTTTACCTATTAAAAATATCATATATGTATATGTGTATGTATATATATATATATATATAGAAATGGCGAGATAAACCTCCTGGCCACGACGATCGGTGTCAGTTAATCGTGACTGGCAAGCTCGTGCGTTAAACGGATCGTTACCGAGAGAATTGTTAGTACGATTGCTATCCGATTCATACAAACATGCTGGACCAAGTGATCGAAAACAGCCGGCTGGCCAACCGAATAGAATTACTAGTAAATGTATATATGTGTATACTTATAATAGGCCGTATGGTGAGTGTAACGGACGTATGAGTAGGAGTATAGTGGAGAATATGTAGTATAGAGATATATGTTAACTTGACTATAAAGATAAAGAGAGTAAAAGAGTTGTTCGTCACTACCAGTTAACTTTAGCCGTTGATATATACATAGTTGTATGTATATTATATGTAGATATGTATTTATATAGATTAATATATGCATATGTATATACCGGTAATATACTTTACTATGGGGCGGCGGGTGTCAGTCAGATCAAGAACAGGCAAATATAACGGGCGGGATCGATAGTATCGCTGCTGATGCTGGTGGCTATTATTAGTAACAAACCATCGTACACGTTGTGGCATGTATGCAAAAGAGAGAGAACTAACTTGTTATTCACCTTTACCCTCGTCGCTGCTGGACCGCGTGTGGAGAGTTGAGAGTATAAAGTTGATGTATGCATGTATGCATGCTGTACATATACAACTTCCTTGAACACACAGATATAACATTTCTCTCTCTGTCTATTATTTTTTTCAATTTTTTTTCATAAATATTTTTTTAACGTATTAAAATATGCGTAGAACTAAGCGACTTTAAATTTATATCACACAGGTGGCACGTATCTAGTTGCATCTTAAATTTTTTAGTAAGTACTTCCGAGACTATCATTTATTTATGAATTTATTGTTTTATTTATTTATGCATAAATGCATACATTTCTTGGGATGAAAATTAAAATTAATAAGCAAGAATTAGCTTTTAATGACACTAATAATAATTTTTTTTTGCAATTTATTTTAATTATCATAAATTATTTTTAGATTAAAGTTTATATGTGCAATAAGAAAGACAGGTTGTATAATATCGTGTTAATAATAGTAAAGATGATGTTTAACTACGAAAGATTTAAGCGTAAATAACAATCAAATGTCTCGTATAGTATCTATCTAGTCGTGCTGATCTGATGATAAAGATAAAAATATTGTCTTGGGTAACGTTATCGGTTACAATCAACAATTCCCTCGTTAAATATTAAATAAACACCTTTCATAGAGATTTTAACGTCACCTTTTTGTTGTCCTTGACATCATCTTCTGGATCATTTCTTCTATTATGTACAAATAATGCACACATGCTCCTTCGTGTGTTACAAGCTTTCATTTTGTTTTTTATGTCAAGCTTTGTCTTTTTTTTTTAATACTTAAGACAACTCGGGCATCTATAATCTATAATAGCTTATAAAAAGCTGTTAGCGTAAATATATCAAGGTTATTAGTGTACAACATTTTTTAACCTATGCAACTATTTACAAAAATACAACTTTATAAATAACTTTATCAATATTAACCTGCAATATTATCAATTCAAATTCATGAATGTCAAAAAAAGTTAATTAATTCTGTCATTTTCAAATTTGAACTTTCATTAATTTAATTTTCATAAAATTTTTATTTATTAAAAAAATAGTTACACTAAGAGAAAAAATAACTTTTAGAAAAATTTCATATTTTCCTTAGAAATTATGCTATTGAAAATTTTCAATCTAATATATTTTTATAAGTGTGAATGTAGCAAATATCAGACGAATTTAAAATTATAAAGAAATAGAGTAAATAATTAAAGAAATAATATTTATAAAAAATGCACTTATTAATTTCAAAATTTTTTAAATGCGCATTTTTTTAAAATCTAATTTTTTTCATTATTTATTCTACACGGAGAAAAATGCAGGTTAAAATTAAGTAATAATTACAATCACAATGAAAAATTTGTTATCTCAAATAAAAAATTACAATCCTTAAAAAAATTACGATGGTTCGTAGAAAATTAGCCCGAGTCGAAATTAAAATAATATTTTGAGCCTCAAAAGCCTCACTTCCATTGTTGTTGTACTGACCGCTGAATGTAAAACTATATTTTAACCCTCAATGTCCTAAAAATAGGGTATAGAGTCATAAATTAGTGTTTTAGAACAGTATTTTGAGCCTCCAGAGCCTACCGTTGCTCACGAAACAATTTTTTTTGGTTCTACAGCCTACTATGAGAATAATTAGGTCAATTTTACAGTTTTACTTAACAGAACATAGATATATCACAGTCGAAAAAATTTTCTAAGACCATTCTTAGACTTTGAAAAATTTTGACAGAGTTGAATATTTCTGAAGTCTAAAAATGGACTTAAAAAATTTTTCCAACCGTGACAAATTATAACTTTTTATGTTTAATCAAGTAAAATTATAAAATAGATCTACTTGATTTCTAGAAAATTTTTTAAAGCGGTATAAGTTGGGAAATTGTAAGTTTTTAAATAGAGTTTAAATTTAGACATCTAATGTTACAAAAATTGATTAATGAATCATAAAATATTACATGTAAGTAGCAATAAGCATGTGATTTTTTATTAACGTTAGCATATTAAATTGATTCAATATCAAAAGTTATAATTTCCAATAATTTGGCATAGAGCAAAAATACAGCTTGCACAATAACAAATTTTGCGTCTTTTTATCAAAAAATTTTGTGTTAAAAATTTTTGTGTCAAATATTTGACACTTTTATGTGTCAATTTAACATTTTTGTATATTAATTCTTTTAAAATTATACAAAAAAGTGTTCAATCATTGACACGAAAAAGAACTTAATGATTTTTTTTAAAACTCATTTTAGCAAATGATAAATAAACATTACGTAAAAATATGAGTCCATTATAAATGATTTTTAATAAAAAATACGTAATTGAATAAATATTTGAAGCATTAAATTTTATAGAATTTTTTATTTACTATTATCTCCAATAATTAGAATTCTCAGAAATTTGAATAAAAATTAATGAGAGTAATAAACAAAAAATTACTCTAGTGAATTAATGATTTGAGTAACTTTCTGTTCTAATTCCTGAAAATTTTAATAAATTATTAAAAAGAATGATTTTTTTATTTTTTATTTTTCCCGCTCCCGGCAGCCATTTTGATTTGAATTTCTTCCCCTTTCTCTTCTTTCCCCTTACCTATTTCGCATTAACCAATAAAAATCGTTCTGACGGTACAAATTTAGGCTCTAGAGGCTAATTTTATGGTTTTAGAACAATAATTTCAACCTAAACATGGTAAAAGCGGACAAAAGTACCAAGTTTAGGCCGAAATTATGGTTCTGATGTATAGGTCATCATAGTCTAAAACAATAATTTTAGCCTCCTTGCCTTCCAGTAGGACTTAGAGGCTCAAATTATTTTTTTAATTTCGACTCGGGAGGTTTTTATTTCAGTTATTACTGTCTAGATTGTAATTTTCACTTATCATAATAATTACAATACAGCTTCGTTAAATTTTCGCTTGGAAAAAATAAATATTTACTTAATCATATAAAAATAGTTCAATGTTACAAAAAGTAGAAATTTTTTTCAGAATTATTAAAAATTAGTACGTTAGTGGCAATTTTTGTTTCGTAGTTGATAAATATTACATCTTCAATGTAATTCTGCGTAGGTTACTGTACATTTTAGAATGTCGGTCAGACAAATTGCTACTCCGAGAGATAAAATTACTATTTGAGATTGTAAAAATTACTCGCCAGAATACTTCCTTCACAAAGCGCGTTAACTAATATTTACTAAGTACAATAGTACAAATTATCAGTACATTATAATATTTATTTGTCGCTGGTAAATTTTATTTTGAATGTAGTAATTTTTATAATCAATAGAAATTATTTTTCTAAATAATATGTTGTAATTTTTACTTTGAGTTTTGTACAAGTTTTGATTTTTGTTTAACGTTTCAAGATTACTTCTCGGATTGTAATTTTTTTTCCAAATTTAGAAAAAATAACTCAATTTTTTTCTCCGTGTATTTATTAATAACCTTAAATTTGTCTGCTCTTTGCTACATTCACACTCATTATATTTTTAATGCAAAAATTTACAAATTTCATTCAAAATAATTTTCTTAATCGAAGAAAAGTAGTGTTCAAATTCATCACGTACTTTTATGGTCAATATAAAATTTCTTTCCGGCTATGTATTATAGCTGCGATTGATATTTAAAATAATAACAGTATTTTATAAAGTACTTTTTTATTTATTATCTTATCAAATTGCAATAAAAAATGGATATTAATATTTTTTTAAAAATAATCTGGCTTATCAATTACTATTTTATCTGAAATAATAAAAAATAGAAAATGGCAATTGTCAACAATTATTTATTACATACATAAATCTATTTAAATTTACATATATATTATTATTGTTGTTATTATCATCGTATTGTTTTATTTCTTTATAATTTTTTCTCACGAAAAGTAAACGTATAAGTAAATAAATGAAAGTTACTGGATCATAAGCATGAATAAATATTTTAAATTCACAACATTGTAGTATATCCATATGAGAATACGCATAATAATGTTACAGGAAAGACTGGTGACTCGCCCTTATCCATTTGTGGAATTCAAAAACCGCTGTCATGACATTTTATTGTCGTTTATGTACCTTATAAAACACCAAATGTGTAGCAAATGTAAAATATTTAAACATATATACCACATGTATATATATATATAAGATGGTAAAAATGATCAAGGTATAGCAGCAGTTTACCTCGTGTCCCACACAAGTAAAGCGAATTTGAAAAATGGACAGGCCACTAAATAAATTTAAAAAAATAAAATTTTATAAGACTTTAAAGAGAATCTTAATAGTCTATATAATACATCTATATATGCATAAGCGACCTCACCGCGACCTTGTCCCTTCTTCACTCTGGTCTGTTACAACAACAAGCAGGGACGCCTTCTCTGTGTATCGATAACCCATAAATTTGACTTGCCGTCTTATTTACGATACTGCTGTTGCCCGTTGCGCTGCGATGCCCAAGGCGGTCGCAGTCTTGCCTACCATGACCTACGACAACGTCTATACTTCTTATATTACTACATACATGATACACTCATCTTATCTCCTTTAAATTTTCATTTATAACAGGACAAACTTAACTCGAGTAATTTATTCCGTTCAATTGAATCTTAATATGTCCACTACATTCTTCATTTACATTTTGATTTTACCAATTAATTTCATTTTTTATCTTATTTATTCTTGATTTCATTTTTTATCTTATTTATTCTTGATTTCATTTTTAAACAAGATCACCAAACTGTGAAAAATCGGAAGTGAATTCAGAGTGATTCGAAATCACTCGGATTTCGGAATTTTTACAAAAAATTCACTCCGAAAATTTTTTTACAATGCAAACCCATAAGTATTCAATATTTAGGGTAAAGGTACCATTTTTTGCCGCTTTAGGGCCAGTTTTGGACACTTGGAAAATTTTTATAAAATAATTTGTAAAAGACGCAATGACGTAATTCATTTTTAAAATGTATTCAAAAATACTTTTAACCCGCTATTAGAATAGTAATTTTATTTTACACTTTTATTATTGAAATAAAGTATCAACCGTCCAAAAATGGAGCAGTGGCCACAAATGGTACTTTACCCTATATTTTTTTCAAGATTTTTTTTTTATTTTTGGTTTACATTCAATTAGAGATTTTTCAATTGGAAATTTTTTTATTCATCTTTCCTACTAAGTGGTGTTATTAATGTGTAGAAAAAATAATAAATAATTGTCAGTTTGCCAAAAAAATATAAATGTTGATAGCGTCCAAGTCTGGGTCCATTCGTCCGTGCAAAATTACTCCGGATAGCTTTAGAATGTTATTTGGCAAAAAATCAAAATTTCATTACTTGCTTCTTGTCTGGATCTTCTTAACATTATTATTTATTTATTTATCACACTATATAAGTATCCCAATAAATTATTTTTACATCAATAAAATAACACGGTGATTAAAAAGTTTTTTATCTGTTTGTAATTACATGTATTAATTTAAATGAGTTAAATAATTTTTTTGTGTTGTACAACGTGGGAATACAAATGAAGATTTAAAAATATATTATAATTTTATTCATGATAAATTAAATTTTTTATAAGTATCAAAATGAATTCAATGAATTTTAACTCTTATCGAAGATTAAAAACAAGTTAATGAATAATCGGTTACAATAATAAATTATTTTAATTAATGTGCTGGTGATTTATTTATAAATATACGTTATTTATCAAGGTCTTGTGATTCACGAAAAGTTAAATTCACTTTGACGCAATTACAACAGTTTTGAGATTATATTACGCCACTTTTAAAAGCCGAGACAGAGAGAGGGTTAAAAGTTGCGCGTAAACGTCGACGAGTTACCTCAAAATAGATGAATGTATATGTAAGTTTTAAAGAGAGAAAGACGTTTTACAAACACACACCACGTTAACGAACCGACGCTTAATTCTCCCATCTCGTCTCATATATTTTGTCTCGTTCCTTTTTCTTGGAGGGCGAATGTTGAAATCAGGTAACAGAAACTTGTACGTAACTTATAAAGTCAAGGTATATTATTTTATTAACTTATGTTTTTCTTCTTGTCATGCCAAAAATAACACTTTAAATATACTAAACTAATTGATTACTACATGCTTTACTTTTTTTTTTTTACAATTTTGTTTCATTGATCATCAGATTTAGATTTACATTTTTATACATAACGTTCATTAACAGTCGCCTTGGTTGTTATTTTGGTTCTTGCGCAGAAATCTAATTCATTTTCGTCTCCAAAAAGTTGTCATATCATAAATTTTTTTTTAAATATTCTCCAAACAATCTCCAAAATTCCATATTATTTTTGTTAATCCATTACAGTTTCGCGAAGTTACAAATTGATTCAAACCCAAAACTAAAAATTATATTATTTTCATGGTGATGCAAGTATTGAAATTTTAAATACGCGACCGGAAAAATATGATAATGGTTACTTTCGAGACAGCATTTTATCAATTTTTATTGTGCTATATCTTGAGAAAAAGTTGCATAATCCCGATTCAAAAACATAATTCAATTTTTGCGTAATTTTTAAAATTGAAAATAAAGCAAGTCTAGCAAAACAAAAGCAAGTCAAGTTTGTTATTTTTTTAATAAATGTAAAACAAATTTTAAGATATGAAAACACATTCGATTTTTCGCAAGAGATTTAGCTTAGACTAACTTATTTTTTTAATATTATTTAACACTGAGGTCTAACCACCTCTCCTCTTTTTGTATAACAAAGATGTCTAAGTTCAAAATACATATATATTTGTATATATATGTGCAAATGACGAAAAACATATTGCCTTGCATTTACTTAGAACATGGGTCTCAATCTCTCGTCGGCCCAAGTACCTAAGGTCATAAAATTTGATCCATACTAGCTTTCTTTTCCTCAAGTAAACATATACATATTTTGTACTCAAATAATATATATACTATGACTTAAATGAAACGCTGTTCGAAATAATATTTGGAACAGAATATGTAGTAAAGAGAAATATTAAATAAAATATATATCGGAATAAAGATTGATTTTTGTACAGAGAATCCAACACCTTGTGACTAAGTTGGTTTACTTAGTATCGATTTACGCCAATTAAGTCAAATTAAAGTCACGTTGTCTTGGATTTTACTTAGTTGACTTAAATTTTTAAGTTATAACTTAATTCTCTTTCATGATCAGATGTGGACATAACTAATCATTCATAGTCATGCATGATCAGACATTACCATAAATGAAAGTTCATTTTGAGGAGGAAAACTCTTTAAAATGACCATGAATGATCCAATGTGGGCATACATGATCTTGTTTGATCAGATGTGAATCATGTATGATCAGTTATAACTCATATATGGCCAAATTTGTATCATATATGATCAGATATAAATCATACATGATCAAGAATAATCATGGATCAAGGATTATGTCTGATCATTATAAAGAATTTGGTCTTTGGATAAGAATACTCAAGCCTGCTCATACATGATCATGTCTGGACCATAGACGAATCAATGGATCATGCCTGACCATGCATAATTCACGTATAATCATGCATGATCAGTCATAGACTATACATGATCATGATCAGATATGAATTATGCTTGATCTTGCATGTCGATTTTTTCCCGGGTAAAGAAGTCATATTGAAGTTAAAAAAAGAAGTTGAAGCCAAAATCAAGTTAACTTAGTCAAATTCATATCAAAAAAACTATATTAGTCAAATTTAAGTTTATTAAGTCAAAAGCAAATCAAAAAGTCTATGTCAAGTTATTTTTTTGACCCGGGATCTAATAACAATAATTCAAGTATACATTTTTATTCAAGATAATAATTTTTGGTTTTCACAAAATTGTCCAGAAGAAAAAGATAAAAAAAAAAACAATGAAAAATATAACTTTTTCATAATTGATAATAAGTAAGACTGTACTTCAGCATAATTATCGTTATTGTAGATTAAGTAATTACAAATTTTTTTCATGTCAGTGAAGATTTATTACCACTAAATAAAAAAATTTTTCGATAGTCGGTGCTTATAATTTATGTATCAGTGATATTTTATTTAAAATTCATATAAACAAAACTAAATGAATTTATTTGAATAAAAAATCTATAAAACGATTATTTAATTAAATTCCTATAAATAAATAATTATAAATTAAAACTTAAGGAAGTAAAAGCCATTAGAGTGATAACACATTCTAAGTGACTATAAATTTATAATGAATAGATACACAAAATAAACCTGAATATCAAAGTGAATAAACGATGAACGCGGTAGTAATATAAATTGTGTTGAAAATAAAAATAAAAAAAAAAATTATTTAACGGTATAAATAATATTTAACACAAACTGTAAAATATTTAAAACAACAAATTATATAATTATAAAGAAGAATAATAATTAATAACAATTAATTCAAATCATTATTTGTATAATAACATGATATAAAGATAAACGAGTTTCCATTGGATGTACATCCAACACACAGCCATTTAATGACGTCAATCCTTTTTGATTAAAGTAACTGCGTGATTCGCATAAAGAATCATCATTTACTAATGCATGTTATTCTATGCACACATACATATCTTTCATTTGAGACATTACTTTAGTGAGTAACAGTAGTTATTTCTTATATTCACTGTCACTGTCACTGTCGGTGTCACTGTCATTGTTATTGTCATTATCATTGTCATTGTTATCGTTTCAAGTGCAAGATCCATTGTAATCGTTAAAGGATCGTCTGGCTTGATAGAATTCACTAAATAACGTCTGATGATAATAAAAAATCGATATAACGAACGATATTTTGCAACTCAATCATATAATGCCTGATGACATTTCAATTAACGTCAATTTACCTACTCAATATTTATTAAAATCATTATATGTTTTTTTATTAGCTCAAATATTTTTTTTCCATTTAAATTTATTGTCAACTCTTTAATTAAAATATTTATTTATATCACGGCATGAAATAAAAATAAAGTCAAGTTAGATACAAAATAATAATATTTATATTTATTATTATGATTATTATCAGTTACAACTAAAGTTGTCCATTTAAATTCATGGTAATAAAAAATAAACTTCTCTGATATGTTTAAAGGTTTATTTACATGAAAAATCATATCATGCACCTGTGAATTGCATGTAGAGCCTTAAAGCGTTTGTAAAATAAAGCATCCGGTTACTTTAATATTTCTTCCGGATGCAATCAGAGAAACAAGTCGTACGTGTGTAACGTCGTACAGTATCAGTAAAAGATATAATATGTGCATACAAAGAATAACGACGAAGAAAAAAAAAATTAAATTATTCAAGGTGCGAATGATGAAGAAGAAAAGATGAAGAAGACATACAAGAACATAAAAAATAAATGAAATAAAAATATTCAATCATTAATTCATCGTGAGCACCTTGAACTGTTCTTACACTCAAGTCCTTAAACATATTTCCCCTTTGTAGGATCGACTCCCTCTACTTATAGTCCATCTCTTTCTCACTTGACATCACATATAAATCCATTCCCCGTGGGTTACGAGTACACCGACACTGGCAAGGATACTCACCCGTTTCTAAATATAAATATAAACTATATATGAGTATATATATATGTGTATACGTGTGTACAAAGGTAGTATGTAACTGCGAAATGGAAGAGTAGAAGCCGGTTACGGTTGAGTGTATCGAAGAGAAACACTGTACTGGAAACTTTTAACCTACAGATATTGTAAATCCTGATGTTTCTACTCCTTGCTTCAGGATGTACATAACTATATTTTATTTCAACTTCTTCTTCATCATCATCATAATCATTTTTTTTTTTATTTTTTTCCCATCGTACTTTAGTCATTTAAATTATTACTTTTTACGAATATACATCACTGTCTCATCCACATATATATATTGTATATATATTTTAGTCAGCGAGATCCATCTCTTAGCTTCTGTTTTTGACATTGATAAGAAAGTTAATTGAAACAGTAGACTTTAATTTATTCACAAGTAAATTTGGCAAAAAAAAATGTTCTCAAATTATTCCCATAAATTATTTTACTATAATATTATCGCAACTTAAAATTATTAGCTTCATTTATTATTAATTAATATAAATCAATAGTTATTTTTAAATATTGATTATTTTAATATTCAATTATTATTATATATATTAATTATATGCTCAATACATAATTGATTATTAAATTAACTTATAAAATTTTTTTTTATTTATTGAATAACCCTTTTAAAAAATATAAGATAAAGTAATTAATTAATATTTTATCTCGAGTAACAAATGGAGGGTTAACCTCGGCAATGAAGCAGATAATTAAGGTCATTCTTGTGTAGTTCCGTAACACGTAGCTATCACGTGCACATATATACTTGTATGTATTATATATATGTAGGTATACTTATTACATAAATTATTTAACACTTGAGTCGTATACTTATATACATACACTACATGTATATTATGTATTAAATAAAATAAAGCAGGATGCTGCATATCAAACTGGTCACTACACTCTATAGGTGACATCCAAAACATCAATTTCTATATACGTTCCGTAGTTCCGCTCGACATATGGCCATTTAACGCTCCTGCAATTGGAAAGGAAATGAATAATTTATCGATAAAAAAAAAATTTTTTTTAAATTTGAAATATTGCCACTTGACTTATAAGAGTGAATTTATTTTTGTTACAGATCGGCCATACATCACCCCCACCACCTGCACCATCTTCTGGTCATCTACAGCAGCAACAACAGCAGCAGCAACAACAACAGCAAGATAATTCACCACCACGCGGACCACGTACACTCTTACTACGACGCAGCGAAAATGGATTTGGATTTACCCTTCGTCACTTTATCGTCTATCCGCCCGAGTCCTGCTGTGTAAGTTGTACATTATTTTGATACTATTAAATCACTAAAGTGCCTTTGAAAATTAAATTTATTGTAACGGATTATAATGTATAGTTATATTTTTAATGAAATCTAGTTAATACTCAAGTTAATTATATTACATAATAATTTACTAGCTATCTATTAAATCATCAGATTTTAAGTAATATATTGATAAAAAAAATAATAATAATTTTATTTATTTCAAACAAGGCTGTGTAAAAAAAATTAGTTCCAAAAACGTTCATGACAGTGAACTTCCTAAATTTGGACAATTCTAAACTTTAAGTTTAAAATTTTTGGAACTTTGAAAAAATTATAAAGTGAACAATTTCCAACTGGTGAAGGCTTTCCTGCGCGTTTTTTTTTCTTTTCATTCTTTGAACAAAAACAATTTGATTTGAAAATTTTTTGAATTTGAAGAACATTAAAAAACAAAAGGATTTAATTAAAAATTATGAACATTAAAGACTCTTACCAGAATCCAGGTATGAGGCCAAAAATAAAATAAAAATGATTTGAAAATGTTCATGAATATTTTTTTACTTTTATTATAATTTTTTTGAAAAAGTCAGTTTTTTCTTTTTTTTTTATTTGCTCAAAAATAGTTTAATAAATGAGAGTGATTGGAACTAATTATAAACTTTTTTTGAATTTATTATGAATTTATCATGAACTCACAAAACTGCCAATTCAAATCCTTTTTGCTTAAAAAATTTCAACCAACATCATAAAAATCTGCAATTATTTTACAGCTCCAAAAATGTTCAACTCAAAGTTCAGAATTGTCTCAATTTTGTAAGTTCACTGTGAGGAACATTTTTGGAATTAATTTTTTTTACACGGGAGATTTAAAATTAATTTAATAATCAAGTTATGGGATGAGATTTAGATGACTTAAAATTCATATGAATTAACGAAAACATTTAAAATTTCTATACAGATATTTTTTTTACGATCAATATTTAAAAATTAACTCGACTAATTGTGAATAAGGAAGTACGTGAAATTTTTTTTTTTTTTTTACATATGGTAAAGATTTTTTTTTATTTAAAAGATAAATTTGATCGAAAAAATATAAGCTTAATTTATTATTAACACAGTTCATACATTATTTGTATGTTTCATTGTTGGAAATTTATTCGCTTTATCATAATGACAAATGAACTTAAATAATTGATTAAAACTGATAAGAGATTTTGAATGAATGATTAATAATGGAGTAAATAATAGATAATTAACATAAGTAAAGAAAAGTTAAGAAATAGTCAAATAATATATAGAGCGTATATTAAAAATTTATGTGAATATCTTTTAGAAATTTAACCGTTTATAAAATTAAAGAAATATTTATGATTGATGTTAATTAATATTTTTAAAAAATAAAATAGATGCTGCCAGGACACGAGCGGACAAAAATCGAAGAGCCAATGGACACAATTTTCGTAAAACAAGTACGAGCAAATTCACCAGCAGCAGAAGCAGGCCTTCGAACTGGAGATCGTGTCGTATCAGTGGACGGTGTGCCAACTCGTGGCGAGCAGTACGCAAGTGTCGTTCAGCGAATCCAGCAAGCAGAACCTTGGCTCAGACTTTTAGTTGTTTCTAAAGAAGACGATATATTACAAAGGGTATCTATATAAATATACATATATTTAAGAGTATATAGTTTAATAATAAAATAAAATAAATTTAAAAATATTGAAATAAAAATTAAAAAATTTCAGTATTTCGGTGATACTGCGCACAATCCAGAGACAAATCAACGACCGGCACGACTACGTTCTCCTGACAAAATATTACAAAAACAACGTAGATCGATGAGTATGATTCCTGGGCCGTCATCAAGAACAAGACAATCTTGGATTTGCCAAACACTTCCTAGCTCGGAAAATCAAGGTACTGCAGGTTCTTCGTATCGATTACGCGAGGATACATTTAAAGATCAATCGGCAAATAAAATGACGACGTCAGTACCAAATATTCAAAGACGGCCATTGACAGAAGCACGTAATCATGAAAGTATTTATGGTCGTACTGACGATCGTAGTCAAAGAAGATCATTACCACAGCAGCAAGATATTATTGATCCTATGGGACAGGTTTATCGATCACCACCTGACGCAAGATTCGATTTATACGATCGTACACGTTCTGAGTCGATATACTCACGACCAAGTAGCGAGCAAATCTACGACAGGATCAAGGATCCAATTTACGAGCGAGTTAGACCAGATTTAAATACGTTTAGTAAGTCGCTGGATCATCAGTATCCCATGTCTCGGGCTGAACCACAAGTACCAATTTACCGGCCTGGAAGACGCGTTGTTACAAGACGCGCAAGTGAAGGTAGTGGTCCAATAAATGATTCTGAAGGAAGTGGGGGAGTAGGAGGAGGAGGAGGAGGAGGACAGATGGCTTATAGTAATAACGATGGATTTAAATCTGGTGATCCAGGATCAAGATTAAGTGTGGAATCAAGGCAAGATTCGTCACCGGTTAGTAAAGATAGCAGTATATCTTCTTCTTACGATTCAACTTCAACACTGACGGGTAATGAATGTTCAGATGATTCTATAATGACGAGACTGAGAAAGAGTTTTGAACAAAAGGAAGAATTTTTACGGCGTCCAAGTCATCCTATTGGTTGGTTATTGCCTGATGAAATGACGAGGATAAACCAGTGTCAGGGTGTAATTCAACGTGAATTTTATGCGCGACCTCAAAAACTCCAGAGACAGGTTTGGCCACCAAATGAACAACAAAATCAACAACAAGTTATTGATACCGCGCATCATCAAACACTTAATAGAAATAATACTTTGGAAAGAATTAAAAACAATAAACCGAGTAATCAGAATTTACAGAGAGTGCGTAATGATATGGTTGAAGTTAGTAGTGACGTTACCAATTCTAATGACGTAAAGAATGGTGAACGTGAAGGTGCACAAGCAATACGTGATAAATTTTATTCATCTTTGTATGATACTAACAATCAGTATGGTAAAGAAAATAATTTTAATAATTATCCAACTAGTAAGACTGTAGTTAATAATGAATCACCAAGTCGCAATACTCCGAACTCATCACCGAGAAATACAAGCAATAATAAAAATACATTTATTACGACCTTATCAAGGATACATGAAAATGTTACAAGTTTGGCTCAGCAACAACAGCAACAACAACAACAGCAACATCAACAACATCAACAACAGCAGCAACAACAACAGCAACAGCAGCAGCAACAACAACAGCAACAGCAACAACAAAGCTGTCATGAACTTCGAAATGGCACTTCATCGCTTCCTTCATCACCTGGACCTGACAAAAAAACGCCAGATAAATTTCCAGTACCGCCTCAAGGACTTCAAATTGTTTCACGTCGAGCTAAACAATTTGAATCCGGTAGACTACTGAGTGACGATGACGAGCCAACTAGTGATCGTACGAATTTGTACAAAAGTGAGTTGTCAAGATTATCAAATAAACGAAGTGTACCAAATGTTGCCGTACGAAAACGTGAATTTGAATCAAAAGCTGAATCACATGAAACTAGAAGAATTACTGCTAATCGTGAAAGTAAATCGTTGGATTCCGGTGAGTTTTTTTCTGTATTATAGATAACTTTAATGCTTTGAATCAATAATTCTATGGAGACATTAATTGTTTTTAATTATTGAGTTTTTTTTTTTCACTTGGATTTCCGTAAAATTATTGATGCACTAATTAATGAGTAAGCACCTGTAATACAACAAATGCTTGTTTTAATTAAATTATTATTTATATAGATATAGATATAGCTTAATAAGTAATTAGTATTGAATTTATTATTTTAATTAAAATTATCATAGGCAAAGGGTTATCGGGAAATCGAATAATTCCGATAGGCAGCAAATACATCCATTGCGAACCACCTTCGGGTTACAGAGATGATAAAGGTAGAATTTTATGGTGCGATGTATTAAAGCTGTTATGTTAAATGTGGCTGAATTTATTTTATTATTTAATATCTGTATTTGTCATTATCATTATTAATAATATTCATTATTTTTTTAAAATAACACACCGCAGTATTGTAGTTTTTGTTTTTATTATTTTTTCTTTTTTTTTACGCGACTGATAATGAAGTGAGTCATATATGTATTACGTCAACTTGTATTTGTGTGATATTTATCAATGTAACAACTAATTAAATACGATAAGTGAACTGAGAAAACGTTCATACTTATACTATATATTTATATATCTGTGATACTTGACTTGAATGTTGTATGATTATGTCGAGACAGCGCACTTTTGTGTATGCCCAAGAATCAATACAAGAATCAATGGATCAATGATATTAATAATAATAATAACAAAAAATATAAATCATATTAATAATAATAATAATAAAAAGAGAGAAAGAGAAATTAAATGAAATGAAAGCTTGACTTGATATGAAGCCTGAAGATATAAAATAATTTAAATGTTTAATTTTGTTTTGGGTTTTGTTTTTTTTTATTTTTTGTTAACAATGTTAATATAAATTTAGTCGTTTATATCGTAGAAACACCGGCGATGGATATGGAACCGGTTCGGTTGCGAGCACGAAGTAATAGCGCTGAATCTTGGGAAGCTGTGAACGGAGGAACGACCCGACGAGGCGTCAGACATACCTGGCAGACAGAACCCGAGGATCCGGAGGGTGAAACACGAAACAGCAAGGCTAAGAGACAAGACAGCTATCTTCAGGCTGTTAGAAACCACCTCGGTTAGTCTGCTAAGAATTTTCTTATCCGATCTCTTCTCGTGGACGAGTTTTGCATAGTAAAATAAATTTATGGCAACTACTCATGAGTTGCTATGAAAACGTTCGAAAACAAAATTTTATTATTGGGGAAAAAAAAACAAAGAAAGAAAACGAAAAGAAAAGAATTGTAGAATAGTATGCATCTTGGGAATTGTTATTACTATTTTTTTTTTTTTTTTTGCAGAAATTTTGTATTCTTGTCACACAAAGTAAAAATATCAGTATTAAATATAAATACTGATATATTTATTAAAAATTTATTATTTAGATTGTCATGCTTATTATTTTCATTTACAATAGTTGACATCATATTTTTATCTTCTATTACATAACCCTCGTCATTATTAAATTAAAAAAAAAAAAGTGACTAATCACTAGTCACTAGTAATTGAAATAAAAGTAGACTGACACTTTTGTATACTTAAATTCGGGTAAAATAGACCGAGAATCTCACGTGATCCAGCAGCGTGAAAGAACAGCCGAGGAATCAAAAATCATGGAACCGAATTCAGTATTCCCATCAGCATTATCAGAGGTCATTTCAAGAACTACAACTCCAAGCAGCATGCCGACCGTAACCATTAGTCCTCCCCAGCCAGTCCGGCCAAATCAACTTCCTATCCCAAACCCTCTGCGTCCTTTAGATAGTCGAGAGAGCTCATTCAATCACCAGCATTTATCATCTGATCAGCAGAATGTGGACGACCAAGAGTCCACTGGCACGACCCTAGGTCAGGACTTTAACACGCAACAAAAAATAATAATAAAACAAAAAACAATCGAGTTTCGTACTAACTAATTAACATAACTCACTAGGAAATAAATTAACGTATCAATTGCCCACAATAATATATCCAATGAGATTACTCGACATATTTAACAAGATTGCTATACATATGCATCAATAAAGAGAAGCTGGAGTATTATATTAAGTAGTTAATGATAATATTGCCAGAGGCTTTGGCTTGATCCATTGATTTTGCATCAGTAATTTACAATATTATGCGTTAAATTTTAGACATAGCTTATTTAATATAATAAAAAGGTGCTGGTAGATCTAGATAGTTGGCATGACTACTTATTCATATTTCCATTAATATTTTTATTTTTACTTATTTAATTATTTAAATAACACCTTACATACTGATGCTAATTTTGTTTCATTATTTCAGCTCCGGGCTCTAATGCAACGTCCAATGATGTGGTTCTAAGGCGACAGAAAAATAGTCAACTCAGTAAGTTGATAGTGTTATTATTATATTAATAAATATTTTTCTTCCTTATTGATATCTTTATATTGAACATTCATTTTATAATTAATTATTTCCGAGCTTCGGGCTGTGTATACCTCGGAGAACGATACATATAATGGTGTAATGATTGCAATAATAATTATTATAATGTTATTATTTTATAGGCGATGAAGAACGGGCAACAAGACGCGTTTCTTATCTCAAAGCTACGTGGGGTGAACGAATGCATGTGGACAGTGATCTAGAATTGAGTGATACTGAGTCGGTAGTTCAAGCAATACGCAGGTAAATATTTTAAATCAGTATAATAATAATTATAAATTTTTTTGTTTTAATTTGATTTTTAAATAAGTCGACCCTCCCAAGTAGCACACTTGCCTTTATGACATCTATAAGATATCAGTTTTTAGGCTGTTTTTTGACATAAAATAAATCAATAAAGCACCAATATGTTGACAAAATGATCAGAAATTTATGACACAAAAAATATCTGCGTAAAAGACTTGACGCAAGTGACGACAAAAAGTTAATTACAAATAGTGGTAATTTCATCTAAACGACTTTTTAATTTACGTAAAACAGGAAAAACAACACAAATTTTCTCTGTCTCCGGAACCAACATTTGCATGTCATATTTATACCTAAAAAGATGAGACAAAAAAAAATTTGTCTTATCCTTTTAAAAGATATCTTAAAGTTGTCTCTGTACTACTTGGGCTGGTAGATCAGAATTACAGTAAATTACAGTTATTACCGTAATTTACGGTATTTGGAAGAATTACGGTATTTTTCAGTAAAAGCGCGGCATTTTTACCGCAAATTTGGAGTAAGGCTACGGTAGTTTGCCGTAAAATATTGGCAATCCTGTGGTATTTTACCTAAAGTGAAATATTGCACTGTAAAAACTGTAAAAATGAAAAAACATCCGGTAAAAATGCCGCAAATTACGGTAAATTACCATGTAAATACCGTAATTTACTAATACATTTTTAGTCGTGATATAAGAAAGTAAATATTTATTGTTAATTTAAATTGTTCTAAAAATTTAGGGTATATAAATTTCACTACCCTACAATGTATATATTTTCCGTGTTTTCGTGATCTTAAGAGGAAAAATATTCAAATCTATTAATAAATCACCCTTTTCATGAACAAAATTATTTGAAATAAGGACAAAAAAATGAGTGTATATTTCTATAAGTCAACTACAAGTCGTGTTATACCTCAATATAAACAAGTAGATTTCATTTCCTCGATTCGATTGAAAGAGAAAAAAAAAAATTGGTCCCCTTGCGTGCATCACGCAACTTTCAGGTATTGGCAATGTGCATGATTCCAGCATACACAGGCGATGGAGACCGCCACTGTTTCCTAGCGACATTACGCCACTTCGGCGTATCTTCGAGGATGTTACTCAAGCTGCATCACTGCACCGCCACTATCATCGGTGAGACTCAGTGACTTGTCATTGATAGACAAGCAAAAAAGTATAAACAAAAAAAGAAAAAAATATCATCGTTGCATTTTCGTATTTGTCTGCATCTTACGTACATATACAATTGCTCATAAAACATAGTGACAAAAAAACTATACGAGCGATTGATTTTATTGTTTGTTGTTGTGTTTTTATGTTATTTTTTTTTTTCAAGTTATTAATTCAATTTAATGACTAATGAAACTAACTTCCCATTGAAATTAAAAAAACAAATTCAAGAGCGAAAGTGATTAGATTTTTTTTTTATTTTCATTTTCTTAAATTATGAAGTAATTTCTTGTCATTTACCAATTATATTTACACTGCATATGTTTCTATAGATATATTTATGTACTTTTGTTCCGTGTTGGGTTCGTTCCGTTTCGGTTGGTCCTAAGAGAATATAACTTTCCCTTGGTTGCTAACAAGCTCGCAGTCGGCTGATTTCATGTTTTTATCGATCACATAATAGAATAATAAAACAATTAAAAATAAAAAATAATTACTAAGCATTGATTGCATAATTAAAAATAACCAATTTATATTAACCGCACATGTCATAATATGACTAGTTCTATAAATCTTTATTTTTTAACAATTTAAATTTGATTTCACTGAAATAATTTTAGTTATAAAAGATCGTAACTCACCAGCTTTTTCAAATAAATATCTATCTATATATATAGAGAATCCTGGAGCAAAATTATACGTTATTATAAAGAAAACAAAAATTTTTTTTTTTGTTTAAAAATACTAAATTGTTGGCTGCAGAGATTTACAGGGCAAGTTGGTCAGCCTAGACAGCCCGGCTAATTTAATATTTTCAGTAAATTTTTTTTGAAATGTTTTTCTTTGAATTATTTTATCGAGAATTAGAGCTGATTGAGGAAAAATGGGTCACTAGTATAAGAAAAAGTTTTTGCTTAAAAAATTTCGTCTTATTTTACTCCAGGTTCTTCTACATTAAATAATAATTATTTTATTACGACTTTTATTTTATTGCAAATAACTTTCACAAAATTCACTAAAGTAAATAAACTTTCTGATTGGAGTGAATTTAAAAAATTTATTGTTGATACTAATAATTAATAAAATTTTATTATCAGTAATTTATTAACTTACAAAAGCATGAAATGAATGTTGGTTATATTCAAGCTGTGGTGTATTTATTGTGTAAAAGAAGTATTAAAAAATGAATATAATTTGTTAACTAATACCTATTTTTCATTGTCTCTTGTTTAACTTTTTAAAACCGTGAGTTACGACTTATTAGCGCTAACATATAGATAGCTATCAGTAATAATATATAAGGACATTAAACTTACTTGAAACATTAATTAATAATTATATAATTTAAAATAAATCAATGAGATTATTACTCCTATTAGATACACCTAACAAAGTACAAATAATAATTACAATAATAATAATAAAACAACAACAACAACAACACCATTAAATGCTTATGTGCTAACGTTTGTACATAATGCGCAGCTAGAAATTGTGAATTCCGTCACGTTAGTTACTTACCCGCACTACCATAAAAACTGTCACGTGTATTCACGGCTTGCTGCAGTTAAAAGATAAATAATAAATAAAAAATAAAAATATTGATGTGTCTTGTCAATGTTTATATGGAACTACCGAGACTCTAACGGTGTACGAATGCAACCTGTGTAAATTTATTACAACGAATAACTAAATAGGTTTAATTAAATTTTTAAAAAATTAATAAAAAGTAATAAAGCAATACTGCAAGATAAGATTTGCATCGTCTAATACTTATACTTATATTTATATGTATGTATTAATTGATAACAAACATAAATATGAGTTCAATAAAATAATTTGAAAAATGAAGAAAACATCAAACTCTTTTATGGACTATGAATGATAATGATAATAATAACAACAACAAAAATTAAATAAGTATTTATGTAAATTTTAATGACTGTTGTGTACATGTTTTTGCAGTAACAGCATCGCAAATACACATAGTAGTACCGCATGCAGCGCCGGGACGCCGAAGGACGTCGAACCGGTCGAGCGAGAAGGATCCCTTCACGTCAAGTTTACTGTACTTGATGGCAAGGTGAGTAAATATAAACTATTTTTATTTATTTCTCACCATCTATATATACATATATATAAATAGATATACTATTTAATTCAATTACTTGACATAATAATTTATTTAACTTTTATTTATTTTTATTTAAACTCATTTAAAATAAGTTTCTAATATAAATATATATATAGTCTTCGGGAAGTTTATCATTCAAAAGTTTGCGGTGAAAGTTGGACCGTACGAATTTTTTTTTTTTTCGACACTAGTAAAATATATAACATTAAAAATTATTAGATGTTTAATTAAAAAATTTGATATTTCAAGTATTAATTATTGAAAAAAAAACAATTTATAGTTGAATTATAATTTTATGTGATTTATTCAAAAATTATGAAATTAAATTAATTAACTATAATTTAAATAAATATTCTTATTTTAAACAGATAATAAATACAATTAAAATTATTGTTAATGAAAGTAGTGAAATCTATTTGATTTAATCTCCATTGAATATTTTTTTAAAATCACAGAACTTGTTCCTTATTAAAATGAAAAAAAAAATCAATTAAAAATTTCGAAGAAAAGTCAATCATCATTGAATGTAAATTTTTTTTAATTCAAAAATAATTTACTGACAACCTTCTATTAATAAAGTGCTAATGTTATAAAGTTATTATTAATTATATATACATATATATATATATTATTTTTTTTGTTATTTTTTAGAGATCTACAGACCGTTCGTGGAAGCAAGTATGGGGCGTTCTTCGTGGTCCTATCCTATACTTTTACAAGGACCGTCACACTCAGGTGAGTTCTTCACGTGTAATGTACTTGATCCTTTTAAACATTTTTAATTAGCCAACACACACGATAACACAATATATCATTAAACATATAGAACCATACGTTCTATTTCACGCTTTCTAATAACAAGATTGAAACACCGTGATTTATATATATTTTTTTTGTTCCTTTATTATTCTTCACCTTATTAATTTATACGACATGGCAATAAAATATGGGTAAGGTGTACTGTTTGAAATTTTTTCGACTTTCAAAAATAATTGTCATGGAAATTTTATTAATTTTACATAAATATCAGTTTCTTCAAATAAAGAAAATAATTACAGCATAATATTTAAATACAATGAGTCTATTGAAAATATATCACATGTTCTATGTGATTAACAAAGATATTGAGTTGGATTTAAATTTTTAAAATTTTTGAAATACAGTATTAACTTTTTTTTAAAAGCTTAAATGAGTTTTTGATAATTGTGAGTTTATTAAAATTTTACTATGAAATTTCTCGTAGTTAAAAATTAATTATACTGTAAAAAAATTGTGGAGTGAACGCGGATTAAATCCGGAGTGAATTTTACTTCGAAGCGGCGTTTATTTTAATATTAAACCCCTGAATCGGAGTGAATTCGTATTTAAATAAAATTCAGACCATTCCAAAATCACTCCGCTGAAAAGACAAACTTCCTATTCACTCCGTTTATGGAATGATTTTTTTTTAAACTCCGAAACTCCTACAGATGAAGTGAATTCGGATTTAAATAAAATTTGTAATCACTCCGAATTCACTATCGATTTTTTACAGTGTATACATGAAAACAAATTTTTCATTTAAAATTATGTAAAAATAGTATAAAATTATTTTTATAAATTGCTTCAAATTTAAAGTAAAGTTTTAAACAGTCTAGTAAAATTTAATTATTGAAAATAAAATAAATTTTCGCTCTCATTTAATATAATAATATTAAAAATTATTGACATACGCACTGTACAAAGAGTTTATCCATGTGATAAATTGACTAGTCCAGGGTCATGTATGTGCATCAAGTATTCAGACTACGTATAGAATATGGGGGAGGCACGAGTTTCGATACCTTATTGAACCATTCACTCGATAATTAATTCCGAGGGACGTGTGGCAAACACCCGTATCGAGTCGTCCTCGATCCTACTATTAATCCACTGGCGATTTCCGATCTCAAAGTCGTGGAGGCATCTTATCTAGTTTATTACCGCTCATGCTCTGGCTATATATTTATTTTGCTTAGCTTACCACATCTATCGTCTAGCTCGTCGTCATCCTTCGGCAAATGCGTTGGCGTAACCACTGCATTACTCGATCACAGAAATCTTTTTTCTTTCTTTTTTGTTTTGTTTTATTATTATATAGCAACTGCTGTAAAAGCTTTTACTTTTTTATGAATTAACCAACAACAATATATAACTATACTCTATTTTTTAATTATCACAATAATAATTAATATTTATTACTAAATTATAATTATATATTATCTAAAATATATTTTTTTTTTCTATTACGTATAAAATAAGATAATATTATATAAATTCATTCAAAATAATTTATATGACATGCAAGAAAGTAAATAGTATCTATATTATTAAGAGAATAAAGAAAATTTTGTTCCAGCCATATTTATATGACAGAGTAAGTTAATGTTATTAAATTTGGTAACATTAGAAAGGTCTTGACTTTAATTTGTGCCTTTTCATGGTTTAAACTCTTTTTTATTGCCAAGTGTCGAGATAAATCAATTAATCTAAATCATTCTAATTACATTTAAATTACGCGGGAAAAAAATACGATCGGATCGTATTTATTTTCTTTAAATAAATTAATATTTTAATTATTTTGTCACTGAGTATGACTGAATATATATAACTATTATATATATAATTAAGAGAAAATAAAAAAAATGTAGTCTATGCCATGTCTTCTATGATAATAAAAATTTAAAAAAGTTCATTTGGGATCAGTGAACAAAAATATATTAGATGATTAATAAAAAAATTTGACCGTGCACGGAAAGAAAATTATGGAAATGGTTCCTATAATTTTGTGAAATTTCATCTTATACCAGTATAGGAATGACGACCATAAATTATGGGAACACATCCTATAGATATAGGAATATTACCCATAATTATAGGCAAAGTTCCTATAATTATGGGAATGATACCTATACCATTATGGGAATAATAGGAACTATTCCTATAATTATAGGAACCCTATAATTATAGGAATGGTTCCTATAATTTATGGGAATGGTTCCTATAATATATAGGAACGACTCCTATAAATTATAGGAATGGTTCCTATAATAGTATAGGAATGGTTACTATACTATTATAGGAATAGTTCCTATAATAGTATAGAAATGGTTACTATACTATTATAGGAATAGCTCCTATAATAGTATAGGAATGGTTCCCATAATGGTATAGGGGTGGTTCCTATAATATATAGGAACCATTCCTATAATGGTATGGGTACAATACCTATACCATTATAGGAACCATTCCTATAATGCATAGGAATACTCCCTATAATTTTCTTTCCGTGTGTGAAGATTTTTTTCCAAAAATTCCAGGATATACAATCATCGAAATCAATAAGTTCGTGAGCAAATGATGAGATTTGTCTTATTAAATTTCAATGGCAATAAAAATAAACAAAAGATTTTAGAGTAGAAATTTTAATAAACGGTTAAATTCAAATCATATTTAATAAATTTGGCAGTAATACTCAGGCAGTCATATAGTGATGGTAAGTTGCTCTATATTGTTATGCTGGTTTATATATATTGTTTCCAATACATATTATAAATTCATTGATGTTGATTAAATTTTTACGAACTACATTAATAAAATATCAATATATATAATATGAATATGATTAATTAACATAAATTGTACTTTTATAGCTTGTTACTGTTTTTAAAAAAGAATATAAATTAATAAATAAATAATTATTATAATGATAAACTTTCATTGGTAATCCAATTAACGTTAATAATGATAATTATATTTATTTATTTAGTGTATAATAATTAAAAAGAAGCATATTAATTTAATAGTTTAAATCAGAAGCTATATGCTGTCAAATAAAACATCAAATCCTTACAGGGCATAAGTACTTTCGCCGATTTAACTCATGTACTATCTATGTTACTTACTCTACTACTACTACTACTAGTATCATACAGCAGTTTGTGTACTTAGTCTATGGTAAGCTTGAGGCTATCGTCTAACTGATCATTAGAGATGCGTAGAGTAGTAGCTTACATAGCGCACACACGCAAATGCGAAATTGAGACTGGCATAGTGTAGCTTAAGCACAAAATATCAGATGATATCGCAAGCATTCGCTGAGTCTCCCGTATCACCGGACACGGAAACGCCAGTGGTTATATTATCACTCGATTTAAATTATATATACCTATTTAGAGTCATTAAAGTATATATTGTTCATTTGCTTTTCAATAATATACTATTAGTTTTCATCTACTCTTTTATTATGTTTTTTTTTTTTTCTATAAAATATCCAATATTTTTTTTATTCAATTTTTATCAGAAAATTAATGTCTTGCTTGTAAAAAAAAAATCTTATAAATAATTGAAGATATGTAGATTTAAAAAAAAAAAATTCAAATATTTTTTATATTAAATTGCTTTTACTACCTTGAAAAATTGAAAGAATTTATAAAAGATGCGTAGGAATGGAAATATATATCTATATATTATGTTATATTGTAAAATAATTCAACGATTGCCGATTAATTTAATACAATATAATATGTATAAGTTTGTTAGGTCACTGAATGTTATTTATCAATATTACGAATTTTAAAAATAAAAAAATTTTATAAATTGCTATCGGTGAAAGGTTTAATATGTTTTTACTGGCTCGAGTGGGGACTGTTAAGTTGCTTACCCTCTACTCATACAACTCGACTCATCGGCAACGAGTTCTCATCGTAATCGCGAGCACCGCGGACTGATACAACTCGCATGCTTAGAAATTAAATCTAAATATAAATATGTATCTTATAAATATATATTTTAATTAAATAAGGTCTCACTTAAACCAAAGCTTAGAGAATAATACAAGTGTTAAAAAAAATAAATAATAAATTGTATATTTTTTTATTTTAATTAAAATCACTAATGACTAAAAAAAAAATGTTGGGTTCAAGTGACAGTAGTTCGTACTCGTGTATTCCCTTACACTTCAGTACTCACGGCCTTTTCGGTCGCCGATTACGAAGATGGGGTTCAACGGGATCTTGGGTAAAGATTGACGGATTAAAAATCCCGAGTTGGTGTATTAAATAATTAAACAATTAATTAATTAATTAATTAATATTGTTATTTTAGTTATTGAAAATAAAAATATATATAAATAATTGTGATGTGAATAATAAAATTTCAGAGTCCATCTGCAACGAGTGATAGTGACGTAGGACAACATGTCGACGTGAGATGTTCTTTAGTTGACGTAGCTGATGATTACACCAAGAGGAAACATGTATTTCGTGTGGCTAATACAAGTGCGGAAGTGCTTTTACAAACGGACGACGCAGCATCGATGGCACTTTGGCTGAGAGCACTTCATAAACATTCTGCTGCTGAAAAGCCTTCGGTAATTATTATATTATACATCGAACTTTAAATATTTATTTATTGTTTAAGAAAATTTAAATATATATATATTAAGGTGGTCGTTAAAAATTAAATTTTCTTAGGCCCTCATAAAAAGTTTCTTTATAGTGAAAAAATACGTGGAGAATTTGGTTTTTTCTTTTTAAGTAAAAATAACACGTGCTCCAGGACTATCAAAGTTTATTTTTTGATACAATCGCGATTTTTTTTTTAATATGAAATATGCAGATGAAAGGAAAAAATCATGAGAATAATTTTGTAGGAAATTAAATTTTTGATAAAAAAGGCCATAATCATTTTTTTTTTATAAAATGTGTATTTATGAAGATATTTTTAAAAAAACTTTTTTAAATCTTATCAATTGAGTATCTAAAGGATCGCAAATGTTAAAATTAACGTTTTTTCTTAAATATAGACAACTTCGTAACTCGTATCATATCAATCATTAATGCTTGTTATAGTTTCTACATACTTAAAAAAATGTTATTATTAACATTTGTAATCCTTAAAACGCTCAATTCATAAGATCTAAAAAACGTTTTTTTAAAATATCTTTATAAGTACACGATTTATAAAAAAAATGATCATAACCTTTTTTGTCAAGAATTCAATTTCCTACCAAATTGTTCTCGTGATTTTTTTCTTTAATCTGCATATTTCATGATATATTAAAAAAAACCGCGATTGTATCGAAAACTGAACTTTGATCGTCTTAAGGCACGTGATTTTTTTACTTAAAAAGAAAAAACCAAATTCCCCACTTATTTTTTCACTACAAAGAAGCTTTTTATGGGACGCCTGAGAAAATTCAATTTTCAACGACGACCCTAATATATATAGATACATTTTTTTGATCGGGTTTACTTCCGATTTCTTTCAATGGTTTTTATTTTGTGGTAATATTTTGTGAGTCCATTACTCACATTCTCAGACCATAACTCCAAATTAATTATAAAATTTCAAAATTAACAATTGTTTTTTTATAATTTTTTTTACAAATGTTTTCTACTTATGTTTATTGATTATAGAGAAAAAAATATATTAAGTTTCATATTTTGTCGTTTTTGTCATTATAATTAAAATATTTATTTATAGTTTTATTTTGATTGCGAATAGAAACTACAGCCATATAAATTTAAATAAAGCAATTAAAATATTCAATCAATAATTTAATTGAATAAACAAAAAAGAAATTTTGCTACATTATAAATTCAAAATAAACAGGAATAAATTTTATTCTAATGAGATAAATAATTAAATTGACTAAATGTCGCAATGAAATGTATCGCTATTAAACGGAGGCAGTAAAAAAAAAAAGTTAATAATTTTTTACTGTAATGTATAATAAATTATTTAAGGCGAAATAAATTTTTAACTGTTGATTGGAATCATAATAGACTAACGAATCTAAATCTATATTTTATTATTCGTAGAGTAAATTTACATTTAACGAGAGAAGAAGAATAAATAGTAATAGTATTGCCCGCGGATATATCTTAGCCTCGACCGTTATCACGACTTAATTGGCACGTTGTTGTCGCGCGCTGCTCAACTAGATGGCTATGCTAATAGACTGTTTAATGTTGCCGGTATATATATACATCGATGCCCATGAACATTCAAAACACGTTTTATCCATTCATCCGTAATTGCTTAAGTACATTTAATAATTTTTAACTAAATATTTTCATCTATTTGCTTTACTTATTGTCATACGTAAATTGCGGGACATTTTTTAAAAATTTAAATTGTCTCGGTAATTTAATTCTTAATAATTTTTAAATACTTTTTTTTATTAATTAAAATATAAAGACCTCAAATAAATTTTATACAATTGACAATGAATACTTTCTTTCATATTTGGAGAGAAATTTTTATTGTCGACATTAAATTATAATTGACTTTGAAATCCAGTCGAGATATTTAATTAATAATTTAATAAAATTTATTAACAAACTGTCAGTTGATTTATTTTTAATGGATGAAAATAGTAAATTTATGAATAAAATAATAATAAATAATATTATTGATACCTTGAATTATATATATTAACTCATCAATATCAGAATTTATGTCACAATAAAAACTATGTCATGTGAATGAATAATAATAAGCTAATAAATAATTAAAATAAATTTACCAGGATGGTAATTCAAGTACAACGAAGCAACAAGCTGTGCCACAAACACCTGGACCAACAACACCAAGTAGTGGTAGTCCAGCTGGAGGACAACGTCTGAGTCCATTGCCAGGTCACAAAGGCATTAGAAAATTGACCTCTTTCCGTAATCGTTCGCCAACTGGTCAATCACCTGTTAATAAAACCCGGAAGCCAAGTCAGACAGTAGAACCACTGCAGTCACCGAAATCTAAAACGTGGAAAGGTCGTGTTGCTAAACAACTCAGAAAGATGCACGGCCAGGCTGGTTCACCATCGTCTCCAACAGCCCAATTACAGCCTGAGGGTGCTACTTTCAAAGTTCCCTTGGAATTGTGCCCAGTGGTAAGTACTTAGCGATACTTTTACTACTTATACTTTGCCATTTGTACTAGTATGGCTAAAGTTTCAACACGAGTTTGCCAATTGGGTTTTATTTATTGTGTAATAACACTAAATCTTTTGTCGTATAGTCTTCATTCTCGGAGTTTGTACCGCTGATTGTTGAAATGTGCACCAGTATCGTTGAAGCGAGGGGTCTTGAAGTTATTGGAATTTATCGAGTGCCTGGAAATACTGCGGCTATTTCTCAACTTACTGAAAGTGTCAATAAAGGCTTTGAAAATATTAATTTACAAGTATTAATTTATTTATTTATATATTGGTTTTTTAATTTGTAATTTAAAATAAAAAAAAATTATATTTTTCTTAGGATCCACGGTGGAGTGATGTAAATGTTATATCATCTTTATTGAAGTCATTCTTCAGACAACTTCCTGACTCATTATTAACAGCCGAGCTTTATCCAATGTTTATTGACGCAGATAAAATAGAAGATCCCCAAAGAAGAATGGCAACAATAAGGAAATTATTAAGAGATTTGCCAGAGCATCATTTTGAAACACTTAAATATTTAATGTTCCATTTGAAAAAAGTTGTTGAACACAGTGAAGTTAATAAAATGGAAGCTAAAAATTTGGCTATTGTATTTGGACCAACTCTGGTACGAGCTAGTGGTTCAAGGGATAATATGGTTACTATGGTTACGGACATGTCGCATCAGTGTAGGATTGTCGAGAGCTTATTGAACAATGTATTTATTTATTTATTTATCTTAAATCAAGTCAGTGCCGCTCCACTTTTTAAAATTTTTTAATAACTTTCGATCGTCATAAGCGTATTAAAATTTTATCAATTGATTAAAAAAAAAACTTTATTTGAAAAAAGGACAATGTGATAGTAATTTCGTCGAGGTATAAATTAAAAATAAAGATAAGTATAATTGATATCAATTAAGAGCTAAACAAAATTTGTTAAATAAATTTCAGTAAAATCTTCATGTCAATTTTATAATTCAAATTTTCAAATTTTTTACGCTAAAATTTATTCATCAAATTTTGTTTAACTCTTAATTGATAACAGCTGTAAATAATTTTTTTGAATTAACTTTCTATCTCAGCGAAATTGACCTTTTTTTAATAAAGGTTTTAATTTTTTTTAATTAATAAAATTTGAATACGGTTATAACAGTTAAAAGTCATTGCATGTTTTTAAAAAGTGGGGCACACTGTCTGAAAATACCCTTTATTTAAAATTAAAAAAATACTAAATAATATATTTTTAATTTAATAGGTCGATTGGTTCTTCTGTGAAGAAGACTTAGACGACTTGAGTAGATTAAGCGTTAACCTGAGTCTTCCTGCCGACGGCAGTGAAGTTGAAACATCAAATACCAATCACAACCTTCTACTAAATAATATTCAAAAAGTTGAAGGTAATTTTAATCTACCATTAATAATAGATGTTTAATTTATTTATATACATAGATAAATTAGTTTAGATTTAGATAAAATCACAATCAATGTATAGTTATCACAACTTTTTTTGTTTTAATTTTAAATGTATCGTTTTGTAATATTCAAATTAGTCACCGTTTTTTATTATTTAGCACAATTGCTTACTTTATTTTTATTTCAATCATCTAGTCAATTAGTTTAGTTTTAGTTTTATTTTTATTTAATATATCATAAATCCTATCATATTATATATTTATTTTAAAACATTACTCCCGTCATTTATTTTTGCCTGCTTTTTTTTTGTTATCGTGTTACCCTAACAGGCATGCGTGAAATGGTCTCAGCTAAGGACATTGTATCTTCAATCATATCCGCAGCAAACAGAAAGATACAAAGGCGAAGGAAAGGTCAAGAGGAGCAAGAGAGTGAAGATCACGAAGATGAAAAGGTTTGTTTTATTATTATTATTTTTATTATATAAATATGAATTCATTCATTTTTATGTTGCACAAACTTTTAAATAAATGATAAAGATATTTTATTATTAAAAAAAATTTTTTTTTTTTGTACAGACTAAAGGAAAACAAGACGAATCATTGGGAGTTATTCGACAAAGTATGGCATTGAATGAACGACAATGCTCAGTAAGTGAAATGGTACTGATGCATGAGAATAAAAATCAACCAAACCATACAAATGAAAATATAGATCGTAACACAGTGATCAGTAGTGAAAACACAAGTCCATTAAATAGTTCATCAATATCAAGTAGATCAATGTATCCCGGTAGTCCAGCAAACCAACAACAAGAACAACAACATCAGCAACAGCAACAACAACAATCGCAACAACTTTCCACAACTTCACTTAGTTTAGATTCTTCACAATTGTCTAGTGACGTTGGTTCTGGTAGTTTGGATACTGTTTCGACAATTTCAAATCTATCAAACGAAACAAAACAGAGTAACGACGAAGTGGCAATACGTACATATGCCGGATTAAGTGCGACAACACAAGAGCGGATACGGAGATTTGAGCAAGAAACAAAAGCAATGTTGCAACGTGACCAGCATCGGCAGAGACGTGAAGCTGAGAAACGTGAAGAAGAACGACGGAGAATTGAAATGGAATGGCAACTTGCCAAGAGAGAGATGGAGAATGATGATATCCTTGATGGGATCATAGACACAGCAGTTGGGACCCCTTATCTTACTGATCGAATGTCGAATTTAAATGACAGGCTTGCTGAGAGATCCAGTGTTGATAGCAATGGTACTGATAGTCACAGGTCGAAATCTACCACGAGATTGACCCCATTATCTATAGCTGTACAGCAGCAACCTACTGCACGACAGAAAGCACAAGCTACCAATCAATTGACTAATATTATAGGCGATAAAATCAATAATGGTATTATTAAAAAATTCAAGACAGATAAAGAGGTAAGTTTTTATTTATTTGTCGCAACTAATAATTATATTTAATTTATTTTAGTTACTCGTATTATTTTTATTTATTATCTATTTTGATTGATATCGTAAAAAAAATTTTACTTAATTACAATTTAATTAATTCTAAAATACAATATTCGAGTTTTATAAAAAAAAAAAAAGGAAGTATCTCATACCCACAAAAATCTGTTTAATTACATCACATATTTATCAATGGCAAGCATAAATTTAAATACTTACATATTTAAATCCCACGTGCTAATGAATAAATTCACGTTCGTATTCTGGAATTTTATAAAATTATGTCTGGCTATCGGCTAAAAAGATTTTAATGTTTTTATGTACTTAATATACTCATTATGACACACATACTAATATTTATCTCAAAATAATAAAAAATTAAATCATTTTATCAATAATTTATAGTCATCAATGGAGTCATTGGCACCAACTCGTTACGGCAGTTTAGATTCTCTCCATGAAGTCCACACATCACCATCACCATCACATCAAACTCGCGGCATATCCGGCGACATTTCAGACGATGGTCAGTATTTAAATATTTAATATTTTATAAAAATAAAAAATAACTTAACTAAACTAAAATTTAATCGTGTTGCTTTAGTAAATATTACCTCAATAAATCTAAACTATTACACGCAAATTATGAAAGTACGATTTGAATTAATAGATTTACAAGTAAAGTGACTATGTATCTTAATATGAGTTCGAGCTTATAGCATCAACTCATTCGCGTGTGTCGAACATTTTAATCCCATGTCACTTTTTTTTTACTGTCTACCCTGTTGTCATGTTATTTTGTTTGTTTTTTTTTTTTTTCTTTTTTACTGATACTATTTATTTCCCTTCTATATATTTATTAATTAATAAACAAATCCAACGTCATAGTACATATTTTATTGTTTATAAAAAAAAATTTATTCTCTCTGTATATTTTCTCTTGTTAAAATTCGCTTCTGACGGTCAATGAGAGTAGCCGGATCTTGTTTTCTTCACTGGACCCAGAAGATACTTACTATAAACAGAAAGCTTGTTAGGTACTTTTATATTATTAATCTTTAAATATATTCGAGCAATTATTTGCTATCATTTTATCATATATTATATTCATACAAAACATAATCATTTATTATGATTTCTTCATATCAATAAACTCATCGAGTTAAATTAGTCATACTTACATTTAATTATTATCATTAATATTTATTTACAATAGAGCCGATGCTTTCGTACATTTCTTCACAATTATTACAATAATTATCAACAGTGCATGGTTAGAAATATAATTATTATTTTATATATATACAATACATTAATTATTGCTTCCATAAATGATAAAAAGATGCTCGTTAATTATTTGTCTTACTTTAGTTTAAAAAAATTTTAAACAATTAAATTATCGTTAGTTAGGTTTCTTGGAGCGTCTCTTCCCTGATTATTATCTTAATAAAAAAAAAAATAAAAAAAAAAAAACAATAATTATAAACTTGCCACTTTAATAGTAAATTAGAATTTTTTTTTCAAACGATAAAAAACAAGCTTATAAATTAAAGTTAAAAAAAAATATCGAGTCCGGCCCTAAATTACCAGAGAGAAAATTATCAGTTGATTGTACTTTTTTTATTTATATTATTTATTATTCAAACGCTACTTAGACATGTTTTTAATTAAAATCATAACACTTATTATTATTTACGTGTATGCACATTTTTCTGCGTTGCAAATTAAATTAATAAAACGCAAGGCACGCTTTAGTATAATATAAATCCTTAATCAAATTATTATAATCCGAGTCAAAATAAAAATCAGTAATAAAAGGAGTAAAGAATTAAAAAAAAGTTAATCTTTTTTACTCGCTTAAACGGCTGTTTGTCATCTGTCTGCCTAATCTAACTCTGCCTGGCTGGTCTGCCTGCGTAAATTTGTCTGTTACGCTCTAATGACGCAGATTCTCAATTACAACATAATCTTTTGCCTGCTTATCCGCTGGACGCTGGATGATACTACAGCTTTACTTGTGTACGGTCTAATCTTAAGGCAAATACTTAACTTTTTTCATGCCTTTTAAATGTTAAATAAACAGTTTTAAATGTTATAATTAATTAATTATAGATCGTACACTCGTAAAATTATACGGACAAAAATTTATATATTTATTGCATAGTTGTCATTTTTTTTTTTTTTTATATAATTAACTAGTTGTTTAAATTTTATAAAATCTATTTTCTACTAATTGGGTAATTTATTTATTCGAAATAATATATTTTTTTATTTAGATGTAACCCTTACGGTCATGCTTTCGTGACGAATTATAATGGTGTTTTATCAGCTGTAGAAATTAAATTGTTGATTATTTTTATCATAAATTTTATTGAGTTACACTGTAAAAAATTAGCGGAGTAAATCCGGAGTAATTGCGAAACGGATGACAGCTTATTTATTTAATTCCCTCGGAGTGAAATTCACTCCGGAGTTTATTTTAATATAAAAACTCCGAATCGGAGTAAATGCAGATTGAAATAAAATCCAAATCACTCCGAAATCACTCAGTTGAAAATACAATCTTCGTATGCAGATTGATTTTTTTTTAAACTCCAGAACTCCAAGTGACGGAGTGGATTCGGATTTTAATGAAATCCGTAATCACTTCCAATTTTTTACAGAGTAAAAAAAAAAGAAAAAAAGGATATAATAATTTTTCTTAATAATTTAAACTAAATTTTATGGAAAATTATTGAGGAATTGAAGAAATTTTATTAAAAAAATTAAACTTTCTAGTTATATTTACTTTAGCAAATCAAATGAAATAATTTTTATCAGAAATTTAACAGTTACCAAGGAAAAAGTGTGATTAGTTTTTTTTCAAATATCTCTATAACTATCAAGTTATTTGATAAATAGTAAGATACATTTTTTGTAACGTTTTAAATTCTCTACAAAAAAGGTATTTTGCACTTTTCAAAAAAACTGAATAATTATTGAGATATTTGAAATTAAAAATTCCAAGAATTAGATATCGAGATTTCGAGCTTAAAATTGCCGCAGTCGAGGTCTTCTGGACTCAGTGTGGCCGTTAAGGGTTAATAGTTGAATGTGATAATTATTGTAGCAATTAGATGCTTTTTTAGGATTGCATTTTAAAATTGATAAATTTTATAAATTTTTTTCCGTATACGAATCAAAAAAAAATAAACAATTTGATCGGCTAGTTACTCTTAACTATAATATAAAAATAAAAAAAAAGAAATCTATACGTATATAAATGAATAAAAATAAAAGATAAAAAGTTATGTGAAAAAGAGAAGATGCGATTATGTCGAATTGACGATGAGATAACGTTGACCGCGTAGGCACACAGCAACCCCGAGTTTTTGGTGCTTCATATCGTCCCATCTACACGGTTCTGCAGGCGCCAGTTGCGCCTCCACGAAGACACCGGCCCCACAACCACCCGAACCCCGTACCGCCACCGACCCCACAACCACCACCTGCTCTGCAGCATCATCCTCATCATCACCACCACCGTTACAACTCTCCGAGCCAAGGGTGTCAGAGTCAGGGCTCGGGTCCGGGCCGTCCTCCAAGACTTTGAACAAATTCTTCAGAGGTAAATCGGACTTCCGGAATCTTCCGTGTCCGATCTCAACTGACGGCTAGATCCAGAATGGCTTCCAATTTATTGATTTTTATTATCATTTTATTTAACTTATATTTTTATTTTTACTTTCGTTTTTTCAAGTTTGTTACATGCTTTTTTTTTAATATTTTCAATTTTTCCTATACTCCATTATTCATTCTTTTTTTTTTTTTTTGCTTATTTTTTTTTTAAACGCATTTCCATTGTTAACTTTTTTATGCTATAAATTTACAAAACAAAAATAATAGTCAAGAAAATTAGAGTAAAAAGGTAATAGTTGGCAATTAATCTCGAGTATTTTACTATTTTTAAATATTCATTAAAAAAAATATATTAAATACCAATATTTAATTAACTTAAATCAAACTAATAATAAATATTTAATGTAGTGAATTAAAAAAAAAAAAAAAAAGTTTTTTGACGTCTCTCGATCTAATTAAAAAATTAATGAGATTATTTTTCTCGAGCGCATTGACTACTAGTGCCTTCGATATAGTTTATATTCATTTTACATCAAAAAAAAAAACTTCCAACATAATTTCACCAATAGCACTAGTTAGCTTCACAAAATATTATTTCATTTTATTTTCGTTGCACATTTTTTTTTATCCTCTAAAAAAAAATCTTTTCCTTCTTCGCTTGTTATTAAAAAAAAAAATTAATAAACACACAGAGTTTCAATGCTCGTTGTCTTCTTTGTGTGATGCAGCAGTTCAATTCACCATCATGTTCATTCTCTGCACGTTGCAACAAATATATATCTTTATATATATATTAAATAGAAATCCAATAGCGTATTTGCGACGTTGTAACATACATACAAGTAATATAAATATTATTACAAAAAAAAAAAGAAATAAATACATAAATATATATATAAACACAATCATACATGTTTGAAACATCATCCGATTTACACTTAACTGCCGACACCGAGACTCATTGTCGTTTTATAACAATTGTTATCGCCTGCTTATAGACTTTTAAAAGTTTATATCATAGTTATAATATATACAATACAATAAGTATATATATACTACAAAGTATTAACATACTAAACTTGTGTCGTTTTATTAAAACTATTTATCACTAGCCGATATGCTGCCTATAAATGTTTATTGTGTCGCTCTGTCGTTTATTGTCGTTATCGATTTTATATTATTATTATTATTATTATTATTATTATTATTATTATTATCATTATTATTATTATTTCAGGATTGCTTTATTATAACTTTTTATAAATTCGAAAAAAAAAAAAAATATGACAATACTAGTTGCTACGAGGCTACTATCGCTATGGTTTGCTCGTTATATGTCATAGTTATTTTTTTAAAATAGAAAATAAATTATAAATATTAGCACTCACTGGAGAATAATATAAAATATATGTAAATGACATGATTAAATTTATTTTAATTTAATAATTAAAAGCTTTGAGTGTATTTTATTATTGTTTTTTTTTTTTATTAATAGTTAAATTATGTTTGTTTTAAACAATTATTATAAAATAAAAATTGTTTGTTTTCAGGGAGCGATCTCTTGACCAGTCTTACGTCGACATTCGATCGAAAATGGAAATCTCTTGTGAATCCATCGAATCTACTCGTAACATCTGCTGAAAGTAATAGTAGCGGTACTATTGGTTATAATAAACAAACAAATTATAATGATAATGATCGTAATCAGTCAACAAGATCACCTGAAGTTTATCGTGACCCAAGTCTTCATAAATCTCTTATTGATAAAAGCAATTTGGTTCGCACGAAGACCGTAAGTTTTATTTATATATTTTATTTTTTTTTTACTGGTAATATCTTCAACCGTTTTGCTGGGTTATAATTAAATTTCGGTGCAATATTAATTTTTTTATAATAAACTTTTCAATTTATAGTAAAGATTAATAAAACTTAGAAATAATTAGTAATTTTTCAATATATTTATTGATCTTCGCATTCTTATATTATCAGTTTTATTTAAATATTTGGTAATTTTCGTAGTGAGCATGAGAAAAAAAAATTATCCTCTGTAGAAAGTGGGGGAAACTGGAATCCAATGACGTACCTTAACAATTTTGAGTTTAAAAATTTTTAATCTAAAGTTCTTTTATTTATTTTATGATCACTATGAATTTTTTAGTAAAAAGTCCATGAATATATAAAATGTTTCTATTTGCCGAAAAAAAAAAGATATTTATTTTAAATAAATTATTTCAATATAAATAAAATTAAAATACGTTTAGTCATTACAGTTTGTAAAAAAAAACTTTTTGCTTAAAATTATCATAAAATAACCTGCGTAACTAATGTCATTTTAGCAATATGTTTAAAAAATATTTCAGAGCTTCAAGTTGGTAACTTTTAATTGTTTAAATTCCAAAATTGTAACAGTTCTTTATTTCAACGTCATCCTTTTTTTCAAATAAAGTAAATAATTATTTGTTTTTATGTTAACGATAAAAAATTAAGGAAAATGAATTTTAAGGGCATTCTCAGATAGTCCCCAACTTTTTAAAAGTTTTCAATGACTTTCAACTATCATATGTATATGAAAATTTTATCCATTAATTAAAGAAAAATTAAAACTATAATTAAAAAGACAAAATAATAGCAATTTTGCTGAGATGTAGATTTAAAAAAAATTACTTACAGTTAATATCAATTAGAAGTTCAACAAGATTTGGCAAGTATATTTTAGCTTCTTAGAATTTGACGTTTTGAATTATAATATAGATATGATGTAATGAAATTTACTTAACAAATTTCATTTAACTTCTAATTGATGTCAACTGTGAGTAATTTTTTTTTAAATCTACATCTCAGCGAAATTGTCCTTTTTAAATTAATGCTTTAATTTTGTTTTAATTAATTAAATTTTATGACTGTTATGACAGTCTAAGGTCGTTGAATATTTTTAAAAGTGGGAGTGGAGGGGGGAGGGGTGTTGTTTGAGAATTATCTTAAAATGCAAATAATTTAAAGAAAAAAATTAGTATAAATATCTAAATTGCAGAAGGTATTAAAAAAATTAAATATTGAAATATTTTCCATACATGTCTTGCCCCAGTTTCTCCCGTAGATAACATAATACAGTAATATTTTGAGATTATGAAAAAGCAAAACATACGATAGAATATTATAAACAGAAAACATATAAAAGAAAGCTTAATGTCATGATATGGATTTCATATTAAATAACTCGCGGTTATCGTGGACAAAAAAAAGTTTCTTCATGCATGAGTATGAATTTGTTTGCTTGTTTTTCATAAATGTATATATTAATAATGAAATAATTATAATTTAAGGATACACTGGAGAAAGAAAAAAACTTGACGGTCGCAGAGATCTCAGACAAATCTAAAGAGGAATTAATTAGGCCTGATAATGATCGTAATCTTAATAGAAAAATATCCGAAATAAATACAGCAGCAACAGATTCATCGGACGGTGGGTCACTATTGGATGCAACTGAAAAAGATGAAAAACCATCAAAAGTAACTGTAAAATCAAAGCGTTTGGAGTCGTTGAATAAAACACAAGACAATGAATTACCATCGATATCACAGCACAATGATGAAGCTAAATCTAATACTACAAATGATTGCAATAATTTTCAATCAGATGATAAAACAATAGTAGATTCATCTTATTCAAATAAATTAGAAAAATTTGAGAGTCTTAGCAGCCAGGCAAGTGAGTCACGATCACGATTAAAACGATCAGAATCGTTGAACAAACGTACGGAAATATCGTGTTCAAAATTAAAACGTTCTGAAAGTTTAAACAAACATTCAGATCGACTTGCATCTCCAACAAATGGTAAATTAAAACGTTCTGAGAGTTTAAATAAACATGCCGAGAGATCAGAATCACCTAATATGAAGTTAAAACGATCTGAATCGTTGACTAAAACGGAAAAAACTGAATGTAATATCAGTAAAAGACGTCAATCTGTTAGAAAAGAAAGTGCTACTAAGTTGAAAAGAAAAAATGGTATGCCTGAAAGATCAATAAAGAGGCGGCACACTGTCGGCGGGACTAAAGATTTTGATAAAGTTCATTGGCTTGACAATAAATTACAATCAGAGACAGAGCGTATTATTAAAAATGACAACAAACCGAAAAAAAGTCAATTGAGAACTAGTTCACCGGATTTAAGTAGTAATCGTGTTAATGTTGCTGATACAAGCTTTCTTATTGAAGTAAGCTTTCGTGGACCAAGTAATGTTGTTTTTAATGTCACCAACACACGGCCACAGTCGTTACCCGACGCAAATTTAGCTTCGAAAGTTTTTAAAGTACCTCTTGAAAGTCACGTTTAATCGATTTTATATTCAATTTATCTACATTTACATTGTATTGATATTCAAACTCAATTTAACTTTACTAATTATCATAATTATCTCTAGAACAAATTCAGAGCAAAATTATTATTATTTTTTTTTAATCAATTTTTTAAATAAATTTTTTTAATTGACGTTTTTATTTTTAAAAACGGAAATTTTTATTTTTAAATAAATTTTATTCTTTACAAAATAATCGTTAATAAGTTTTATTTTTATATTTTAAAAATTATGACAAGATTATTTTTATTTAAAAAAATTAAATTATAAAAAAGTATGAATAATTTTGTAAGTATTTAATTTTAAAAATGTTAATGAGCATCTAAAGTGTTTGAAAATTATGATCATTTTTTTTTTAAACCGTAAAAAAAAATGATTACGAATTAAATAATTAAATATATTAGTAATATTGAATCATGTAGTTAGCAAACGACAAAATTAATTCATATCGCGCATTTTAAAATTACATCTCACAAAAAAAATGTCTAAGTATTGATAAAATAAATAAATAAAGTATATGATCTATTTATACACAAGACAAGTGATGTGTCGAGTGACATTTATTAATGTGATTGTGATTAATGTCCCTAATAAAGATTGATAATATTAAATTAAAAGAGAAAATAATAATAATAAATTATTATATTAATTATTAATATTAATATTAATAATACACTAAACGTGGTATTATTGTCAATTAAAAACTCATCATACTTATAAATTGTGATTGTGCAATTTTTTTTTTTGTAAATAAATAAATTAACTGATAAATATTGAAACGCCCAATTAATTTCGTCGTCATACTTTTGAAAAAACATTTTAATTATAAAACGTATTAGCGATTTTGCTGCATAATTAATTGAATGCAGTAATTAATTAATTAATAAGTAATAAATAAATAATAATTGTGTTATCTTCTGGTAATTTTAATCGGTTAACTGTTAAACCACAATTACAATTAATAAAATCCAGAAGTTTTATTATTTTAAATATAATAATTAATTGTACATATTTATTACTAATTATTATTATTATTATTGTGTATTGTATATTACATTAATTAATAATAATAATAATAACGAATTATCGAGTAAGAAAATTAATTATTAAGACAAAAGACAATGTATTAAGATCAATTAAATTAAATAAATTGTTACCGTGTAGTAATGCGGTAACAATTATCTTTTTATACTTAAAAAACTATAATGAAAAAAAAAAAAAAAAAAAAGAAAAAAAAAATGAATTAATAAGTACGTGATGTGATAAATTTTGATGCTTATTGTATTACAGTAGTTAATTATCAATAAATAAATAAAATAATTACAATGAAATAAAGAGAAAAAATAATATAGAAGAGATATTGAATATAATTAATGTCTATACGAGGCTGCTGCGCTAATTTAAATTTAATTAATAATATTATTATTATTTTAATAATTACAATTATTATTAGTAGAATAAGTTGAAGCTTGTATTTAGAATGTTGAAGGTGCAATTATGTTATAATAAATTTATAAAATTAATAATAAATACAATTGGTATAACAATGACACAGATATTTTAAAATAATAGCGATTACATTTAAAAGAAATTATAAATGATAAATAAAACACAACAATTGTGATCGTAATTATAAAAGTGTCTACTTATTTATTAAATTTATTATTAATAATTGATTATTATTTAATAATATAAATGGTATATACTTTTAAGACGCAATCCCTAGTTATTATGATATAAATAATGTATTGATCATCGAAATTATTTACTTGCAAGACCAATGTAAAGCTTCATATCTCTGCGTATTTTATATAAATTGTTCATGAAGTAATTAAACTATTTACGAAATTGATTTATTGTATCGTGTTCGATTAAAACAATGGCAAAATTATTCAATAATAGTTTTTATCTTGCCAAAATTGTTAATAAAAAAAAATAATAAACATTGAAAGAGAAAAGAAATTCAAGCGATGAAAGTATAAAAAAATTATGTTTATTTTATTGAATTAAATTTGAGTTTAATGTTGATAAATCTTTTTTTTTTTCATTTATGATTTAAGTTACTGTAAATAATTAAACGGAATGAAGTGAGTAATTGATTTTTTTTCAAAAGTTATTAGGACTTATTTATTTTTTATTGCTAATGATAGTGATTGTGATTGTATTATTTATTAACTGCAGCTTGTAAACTGTTATTGGAAATGTTATCCTCTAACGTTGGACAGAAAAAAAATATTCAATTTGTAAATAAATATAAAACTTTTAAATAATTCCCCAATAAATGATAATCTTGTGATTTTATTACCTACCACTTTTATTTATAATTATTAAGATCAAATTAATAATTAAATACTCTGTTTTTTTTTTTAAAGAAAAATTTATTGTGAACAAAAACGAAACAATTACAATAGTTTGATTATCAAAATATTTTTAACAAAATTAAATCAATTTTTTATCAAAATTTTTATCATTATTAAATTAATTTTTTTTTATTTAATGATATAAATTTTAAATTTACGTTTTTAACGAAAATTAATAATAACAATTTAAGTTCGTAATTTAAGTGATTACAAAATTTTTTAATTTATAATAAATAACTTTTTTCGAAATTGAAATTATAAACAAAAAAAAATTATTGAGTTTTACTCATTGTTATTTAAATATACATGAAATGGACATGATTGTAAATATTAAACACCACTTTAACAATGATCAACATGTGAATGATTAATTACGATAAATTTTTATAATAAACAAGATTAATTTTTGGATACACCAAGTATCAAATTTTAATTGAAACAAATTTTCAACTGAAAGTATTTTTATAGTTTATATAATTTAAGTTAATGATAAATGACCGTTAATATAAATTAAATTTTTATCAGAAAAAAAAAATAATTATTATTTAATATCTCAAATATTAAATTTTAAATTGCAAAAGAAAATATTTTTTCCTTCATAATTATAAATAATATTAATTTATTGTCTTAACAAATTTTATCAAAGGATTAGATCTTGTTGTTTAAATCCTTATTAGTTAACTTTCATCACCGGTTTTAATAAAAATTTCTTATTTCTGAGCACAACTTGCCGATTAATTGTCGTACTTTTTTAAATGGAAGCCCCGGACCCGACAAAAATAATAATGGAGCGTAATGATGATATAAATCTGAAACATTTAATTATTAAATTTAATTATCATAAAACTCTAATTAATAATCATTTATTTTTTATTTTACCAATTATGTCCTGAACTTGGGTATCATTGACAAGAAGAGTCGGATGTAATTCACCAGGATATTTACGTGTCGGTTCTTTTAACGCAATTTTAGGCATTCGGTCTCGACCAAAATAATTTATTATTATTTTTTTCATAAGACCAATCTTAGTTATATTTTTAAAAAGACGGCTTGAAAAATTTTTAGGCATGTAAATATTATTAAGAATTAATTCCTGTAAACATAAAATAAATAATTTAAAAGTAACAAACTTTAAAAAAAATATATATATATATAAAATAATATTTACCCGGTCAGGGCTAGGTCCTGGCTTGTAATTATCAACGACTAGCTTACTTTCCACCGTCGATTCCTTGTGTGATTTAACGTGGGTAAAGCGCATACCTTTTTTACGCCTTTTTTTTGGTTCTGAAGTTTCAGCTGGTGGTACTTGTGGATACTCTTGTGAATGGACAGCCTCTGACTCTGAAGAAGCTCTTGATGATACAGAAATTCTAATTTGCCCTGTTTGGTTATTCTTGGACGATTTTGATCGAGTTTTAGCATAATGTCTGTTATCTTCACCGGACAATTCGGAAGTTGGAACATATAATGATCCTTGGTCTTCTTCTGAAGATTGTGATGGTGACCTTTCAACTGTTGGCTCTGCATCTTCAACATTAGTTTCAGAAGCTTCAGCTAACAAATCTTCTGGATCATTTTCAACATTTTGTGACAAAGATGTAACTTCTGCTTCTATTGATTTACGATTAGTTTCAGCTGAAGCTAACGTTTCTGTTGCCGGAATTTGATCATCGCTTTCCCGACGTTGTGATACAGGAATTAAAGGCGTTGCTTCCGACTGCTGACTATTATCCTCATGATAACTTCCAATAATATCTATTACTGAATTTATATTAAGTTTGTCTCCAGGTGGTGTTGTTATGTCTGGTGAAAATAGATGGCCACCTTCAGCAGAAGCTTCGTCAACTTCCATCAATGAATCTTTATCATTATTTCTAGAAACCTGTGAGAGCAATAATTTAAACGGCTCGTCTACAATTTCTTCATCAAAAGGAAGCGGACTTATATCTACTGATAACTGAGCGTTTTTTTTTGAAAAGGGTGAAGTTTTCTTTTGAAATTTATCAGAATTAACTGTAAAATAAATAAAGAATTAATTTAATATTAAGCTATTATTAAAAAAATTTAATTTATTATATTAATTACTTTTATTGGATTGATCAGTCAACAATCTATTAATGGAATTAGATTCTTGTAAACTTTGAGATCGTGTGCGATGCTGTTTAGCAGACGCAAATGATTGTGAAAATACATCAAAATTATATGGCTTACTAGAAGTAAATTGTGATTTTTTAGGACTAAAATCAGTCGCCATCTTGTCTCTCCTTTCATCTTCAATATCTGGACCCAAGCCACTGTCTTCTTGGGCAGAAAAATTTTCTTTTTCACAAGTTTCTGATGGCTATAAAATAATAAAATTATTTAAATTTAAATTAACTTTTATTTTATTTCATAAATATAATCTGCTAAAAAGTATTCATTAAATGGCGGCCGCGTAATAAAATAACCTTGAATTATTTTTAAGAAGAATTGATTAAATTAAAATAAATAATTCGATGCATTGATAAAATACTTACAGATGATTGTCTAGGTTTTTTGGCGATGGTGAGATTGATGTCTTTATTAGTTCGTTTCAACATTTTTATATCTTATTAATTTTTTTTAGACGCTTTAAACTCCAATGGCGTGGAGTAATTCTTGATGAGTAATTTGGTAATAAACGATGAGCTTTGTACTGAAGCTTACTATAATCATAACCGGAAATCGATGTACAATACAATGCAATGCAAGTATCGTTAGAGAGTTTTTTTGGGCATGAGAGTGGTCCAGACTTTTCCGCTTTAATTAATAGTTCCGGAAATGAATTTGCTCAAAGCTAATTGGCTAAGAAAATTATTTTTTAAATTTGATTGGAATGAAAATGCACCAATCAAAGACCAACTTATTCTATTCATTGTTTGATGAACTGATTGAACTTCATTCGATGTAACTGAGCTCAGCATATATTTCTAAATTTTGTAATTACATACCTAGGAGACTTAAATTTTTTATAGTAAAAAATATTATTTCAGAAAATGAATGTCATAAATTCTGAAAATGTATTGGGAGGTCGAGGACGAGGAAATCGCGGTCGTGGACGAGGAAAAATTGGTACACTGGGAACTATTCAACAAACAATTAACATATTACCTAAATACTGTAAGCATTTATAAAAAAATGATATTGAAAGTAGCAGAAATCAGAATGATCCTGAAATTAGCAGACAATTAAAAATTTTATTATTTTATTTTGAACAATTAAATTTGAAGAAAAAAAAGGAAACTGAAAAAATGCACATGTAGAAAATTAAAAAGACTATAAATGCAATTTTTTAAAATATTTCCTTTTATAATTTATCGTCTTTTAAAAAATGCAAAAATTATTAGACGTCTGCTAACTTCAGTATCATAAATCAGACAATCTTGCAAATTTTATAAATAATTTACCTGTATATAAAATAAAATTTTTATAATATGCACAAAAAGATTTCTTTTTAAATTTTTGGTGTGCAATTTAAAAAATTTTTTCTACAAGTTTTTTAGTTGTTTCTATAAGAAAGTCGATTTTTTTTATTGTCTACTACTTTCAGTATCATGAATGAAAACATTATTTTTTAATGTTTTTATTATTTGTTAATGAAGACAAACAATAAATTAATTATAGTGATTCCTGAGACTCGAAGGCCATTAGTAAATCTTGCACCATCAAGTTCAAGTACAACAGTCACACCAAAGACAGCTAGACGAGGATATGGAGCTAAATCATCTTCTGGACGAGGAAGAAGTTCTGGACGTGGTAGAACTACTGAGTAATAACTTATATTTTTTAAATTTATTTCTAACTTTTTATTTAATTGGTCATATAAAGTAATTATTTACGAGTTATATTTTTAGCTCTGGCACTGGTGGTAGAATCACAACATCCAGTACCTCAGATGCTCAAGAAAAATTTGTGATAATGGGTAAGTTATAAATATATTATTTTAAACAAACAAAAAACTAGTTTTAATGATAATGATAAGAAATTAGGGTAGATAGTCGTATCATTTGTGGCCACTGTTCCATTTTTGGACATCGAATACTTTATTTTAATTAATAAAAAAAAGTAAAATAAAATTTCCATTTTAATAGTGGAATAAAAGTATCTTTAAATATATTTAAAAAATGAATTATGTTGTTGCGTCTTTAACAAATTATTTTATAAAAATTTTTCAAGTGTCCAAAACTGGCCCTAATGTGGCCAAAAACGGTATCTTTAGCCTATTATTTAATTAATGTATTTTTAATAATACTAGCTATTACGTCTGGTCGCGGTGAAGCTAGAGGAGAAGTTGGAATGGCTGTTATGGATGTACAACATCCACACCTCATCATTTCTCAAATAAGTGATTGTAATTCATATATTAATACATTGACTAAAATTCACACATTTGATCCAGTCGAGGTAAATTCTTTTATTGACAGATTTTGCTTATGTTGATCTGACTTTTTTTAAAACAATCCTTTCGTTTTTTGTTTTTAAAGATTATAATGCCAGATACGATGTGTGAGGCCAGTAATAATCTTTACACTGCGATCAAAGAAAAATTTGAAAATATTGATGTAGCTGGTGTCAGTCGTGTACATTTTTCTGATGCTATTGGTTTAGAAAGAATAAAAACTCACTGTGCCATTGAATTTGCGTCTGTTGAGCTTGCAATTCATCAAAAGTATAAAATAAACCTACTTTTTTTATTAATTGTCCGTGTAAAAAAAATTCGTTACAAAAACGTTCCTGACAGTGAACTCCTAAAATTGAGACAATTCTAAAATTTAAGTAGAATATTTGTGGAACTTGAAATTTTTTTTTTTCAATTTTTTAAGTAAAAATAATTTAAATTGACAATTTTGTGAGTTCATAAGTAATTCCAATCACTCATTTTTGTAGACTATTTTTGAATAACTCCAAAAGTGAAAAAAAAAAAACTGACCTTCCCAAAAAGTTGTAATAAAAGTTAAAAACTATTCATAAATATTTCCAAATCATATTTATTTCTTTTTTGCCTCATTCCTGAATAATTCTGGGAAGAGTCATAAATGTTCATAATTCCTAATTAATTCCTTTTTTTTTTTTTTAAGGTTCTGCAAACCCAAAAAATTGTCAAATCAAATTATTCTTGCTCAAAAAATAATAATAATAATAAAAAAAAACGCGCAGGAAAGCCTTCACCAGTTGAAAGTTGTTCACCAGTGAACACACTTTATAATTTTTCAAAGTTCCAAAAATTTTAAACTTAAAGTTCAGAACTGTCAAAATTTTTGAAGTTCACTGTCATGAAGGTTTTTGGAACTAATTTTTTTTTACACGAGTTCTTTATATATATATTAGTTAATTGAATTATTGATTATCGAAAATTTTTTAGATATTATGCTCTCGCTGCAACAGCAGCTTTAATGAAGTACATTGAATTCATCCAACATGTTCAGTATATGCCTCAGTCAATGCGTATAGATTATCAAGTGTCTCAAAACAATACAATGATTGGTAACTTCGTTGATGTTAATAATTTATAAATACTACTCTTGAGTGTGTCGTTAATAAATAAATAAACTTATTAATTATAATATAGACATTGAAAGTGCTCAGAGCTTAGAATTAGTAACAGCTCATGGAGGTCAACCAAATTACTGTCTTCTTGGAGCTCTTGATCGTTGTTCAACTCCAATGGGTAGAAGATTACTGAGAGTTTCTATTCTTCAACCACCTTGTAACGTAGATACTATAACTGACAGACAACAATGCATTGAAGAGTTTGTCAACAATCGATCAGTATTTGCAATTACTCAAGTACATTTTTAATTTACTATTTATGATTTTAATATAAATAATTGTTATCTAATAAATTTTTTATACTTAGCCAATTGTACGACGTTTATACGGAGCAAGTCGTCTTCTAAGTTTAGGAATGACGACACTTCAAAATGACTCTGTTCAAAAAGCTGAAAGAAATCTCAATTATATTTTGTTATTAAAAAATACTATTGATATAATACCTGAATTAAAAGCAGCTCTAAGTACTGCTCAAGCACCTTTTTTTCAAAAAATTCGTAATGTGAGTTTCTTAAGTTATGATCATCATTATAAGTATTATTTTTGATTACATGATACGATAATTAATTACTTAAATTTTAGGATCTTGAAGACGATCGTTTTGAAATTATGAAAGAAAAAATTTTGGAAATAGTTCATGAAGATGCAATGTCTGTTATGGGATTTACTTCAGCAAATATGCAAAGATGTTTTGCAATTAAACCTCAAATTAATGAATTGTTAGATATTGCTCGACAAGCTTACTGTGAATTAATTGATGACATGCAATGTACGTGATTTTCTTAATTTGCTTTTTATACATTCTGCACCTTAATTTATTTTTTATATTAACTTGAGAATTAAATTAATTTTAATATTTAAAATTTTTAAAGCGATGGTGTTTAAATTGGGTGAAAAATATAATTTTCCATTGGCTCTTGGATGTAATATGACGTATGGTTATCACATTCAAATGAATATAACAAAATATAATTTTAATGAAGAAAATTTACCTAAAGAATTTATAATGGTAAATATTATTAAAATTTATTTTAATATTTCAATTCATTATTTAAATATGTTTTTTGTTAATTCAGCTTCAAAAGCAAAGAAATTTAGTACTTATGACGGTTGAACCACTTGTTGTTCTTGGTACTCATTGTAGAGATGCGTGTGAAGAAATTCATATTATGAGTGATATGTAAGTAATACTTAGGGTGTGCGAATAGTTCTAACTTACGATTTATTCGTAAATTTTCAAATAATCCGAAACTTTCCAAATTATTTTTCGAGTTTTTCGAATAATTCAAATTTGTGTCAGAGGTAAATTAGAACTTAGACACGAATCTACGAACAAATTATTTTTAGTTACTTTAATAATTAAGCTCTCGATTAAATTAAATGTTTGAAATCTGACCAAAATTTTCTCGATTCGAATCGAGTAATTTGAAAAGTTAAAAATAATTCAAAAACTTTTTGGTAATTCTAAAATTGATGAATAATTTGGAAAGTTGTGAATAATTTGAAAATTCAAATAGTACGAGAAGATTCGAATTATTCGAATTAATTATAAAAATTTCAATATTTTAATCGTAAAAATTTATTTTAAATATAGAATAATGTCTGAAGCATTAAATGAAATTAGAAATCACATCGGCTGTTTGTTTTATCTTAATGACAATATTGCAGAACTTGACCTGATCTTGTCTTTAGCACAAATAAGTTCAATATCTGATTATATAAAACCAACATTTGAATCAGAACTTGAAGTCCGTAATTCAAAACATCCTGTAATGGATATACTTGGAGTAGAACCTGCAATACCCAATGATATAATCGCTTCTGTCTATTACAATTTTCATAATATAACTGGTCCAAATATGGGAGGTAAAACAATTTATTTAAAACAAATTGTTCTTTTGCAAATCATGGGACAAATGGGATGCTATGTACCCGCAACAAAAGCTAAGTTCCGTGTTGCCGATCGTATTTTTTGTAGGCTTGGAGTTAGAGATGATATTGAGTACAATGCATCAACTTTTATGCTTGAAGTAAATAAACTTTTAACTTTTAAACTCGTTATTTTTATTATTATTATTATTAATTTATCATTACGTGATTATTTATTTATTTTTCAGATGAAAGAAGCGCAATACATTTTGCAATCAATTACTCCACAGTCATTAGTTATTTTAGATGAATTAGCTCGAAGTACTACAGTCGAAGAAGGAGCTTCGATTGCTTGGGCAATATGTCGACAACTTTTAAAGACATCTGCATTTATTTTTAATGCTACTCATTTTTTATATTTACTGAAAATCGTTGATCTTTATCCAAATGCTACAAAGTAAGATATTGAAATTTAAATTTACATTAATACAATATACGTAAGGATGCTTCACAAAAATCGATGATTTTTTTTTTCGCTGACACACCTGAATGTTGTAGTGCACATCGGAAAAAAAATGTCCTCAAAATTTGAGCCTTTATTATTAATTTTAAGTACTTCCTTTTTTATTTAAAATTTTACTGAGTACTATCTCGGACAGTAGTGGATACAGTCTAGATATCATACAGTACTGTCTAAAATTTTTTTTTTTACAGAAAGTACTCAGTACTATCCTAGAGAGTAGCCACTTCTCTTTTTTTTCCATGTATCAGGTCCGAAAGTAAATTTTTAAACTTTTTTCATATATTTTTGCTAATAGTGAAAAAATGGTTCAACTTACGAAAAATATGCATAGTATATTTAAGGGAAATTTTTTTTCGATGTGTACAACAATATTCAGGTGTGTCAGTGAAAAAAAAAAAAAAAAACGATTTTTTGAAGAACTCTAATATATATATATATATATATATATATATATATATATATATATATATATATATATATATATATATATATATATATATATATATATATATATATATATATATATATATATATATATATATTTGATTTAAATAAAATATATTATTTAATTTTAGTCATTACATGGAAGCGATTTTAAAAAATGAAAATGATATTGATCAATCAAGATTAGTTTATACTCATAAATTAAAGCAAGGTATCTCTACAATTGATCACTATGGAATAACATTAGCAAGATCATCAGGTTTACCAGAAAATATTATTACTGAAGCTCAAAAATTAGCATTACAAATATCTAAAAATTTAAAGGTATTAATTTAAATTAATATTTTTTTATTATTATTATTTAAATAGTCGTTAAATTTTAACTTAAAAAAAAATTAAAAATTAATTACCAAATTATTTACAGTCGACAGAAACAAATAGTGTAAGTGAGCGTCAATGTAACGTAATTACTCAACGTAAAATAAACTATGACTCTTTGGTAACAATAAACAAAGAATTTTTGAAAGAGACAGTTGATACTGATTATATTTATCAAATAATGAAAAATATTAAAATAATTGATTACACTGATTGTGAACTCGTTGATCCTAATGAAAAAATTTCATTAATGTCTATTATGAAAAAACAGCAGATAACCGATAATCGTGAAAATGAAACTACTAAACCAGAATCTATGGATCAAGATCAATTTAAAAAACCTAGAGCTGTTCCTCAGTCGTACACCATCAAAGAACCATCAATGCCCGACCAGGAGAACATTCAACCAGGGAAAAGATTGTCAGTTCCTGTGACATCAGTATCAGAAGCTTCGCAGCCTAAGGTTCCTAAACTTGGAACACCATTAAAAACTACTCCTCAATTATTTAAACAATCAGCTAATGTAAAGCCTCTGTCAGAACGAAATTATTACAATAAAAGTATTGATTCACCTTTAGGGTCATCTGATAAGAGCAAGAAAATACTTATGAATCCTTTCTCTGATTCTGATTCACCTCTTTTTATACCAAAATCGCAACCAACTGTATTTAATTCATCACAAAATAATTATCGAGCTGAATCAGGATCACATATATCAGTAAAAGATAAATCACGACTCACTGTCTCAAAGGTGGATCCACGATATCACGTTCCTAATCAGTACTACGGAGTACAGGAAGCATTTAGACAAATAAGTTTATCTCCTGATAGTAAACGTAAGAGACAAGAATCTTCTCATACATCATTTGGGGAAGAAATAACTTCATCAACTACCCGAGCTGATAATTTGTTAGATAGTTTAGCGATACCCAGTACTTCAAAAAATACTTCAAGAAAAACTGATATTACATTATTTAAAATTGATACACCGACTAGTAAAATTCCTGAAGAATATTGTTATATGCGTCATATATTAAAAAATCCACCATGGGAAAATAAGATTGACTTGTTAGAATCCGATGAATTAAAAACTTCATCAAGTAAAAATGATAACTTTTTTTTCACTTCAAAAATTGTTACGAGAAACGCAAATTTTGTGCCCAACGATCGTAAAAATATTACAAAAATTTTAAGTAGCTCGACTTATGAATCAGCTTTGGGGTCGCCATTAAAAGATATAAAAAGTCCTAGGAAGTATTCTGAACTGATGCCTTCTGGGCCTTTGATGCTTCAACAAACAGATAAACAATCAAATCTACATGCAAAAGATGATAATAATCAACAACTATCACCATGGGAAGATACGATTGACTTATTGGAATCTGATGAATTGAGAACTACATCAAGTAAAACTGATAACTCTTTTTCAACTTCACAAATTGTTACGAGAAACGCAAATCTTGTGACAAACGATCGTGAAAATATTGAAAAAATTTTAAGTCCTATGAATTATTCTGGACTGATGCCTTCTGGGCCTTCAACGCTTCAACAAACAGATAAACAATCAAATCTACATGTAAAAGATGATAATAATCAACAATTATCACCTGCTACGTCTCAAACGTCAATAGAAACAACTGCGGCTCGCACTCTCGCTCGTCGCAAAGAAGCTGAAATTTTTAAAATGATTGAAGGCGACGCTTTTGATGAAAAAAGTTTTATGAATTCTATTAAAACTCATGTCAGCATTGATTCTGATTAATTTAATTATTTAATTTATTTAAACATTATTAATTTTTTAATATTTACAATTATTTCAAATAATATATCGATTTTTCGCGTAAAAAACAAATTAGTTCACTGGATTTTTTAAATTCAAAACAATTCGAATTTAGTTTTAAATTGTAATTTTTCAAATATGTATTAGCGTATTTATTTGTTCAAATAAAACAAAAAACAAAATTTTGATATCTATTATTGGCAGTTATATTATTTATTTAATTAATAAAAAGATCCTGAATTCTTTCTAAAATGAATAATATAATTTTTACAAAGAGGAAATATCGTGATAATAAATGTGTAAAGAACAAAGGATGCCGAGAGCGTAACATCTTGAAACATATATATTATCTAACGTCCAATATCAGAGCCACGAGATATAGTATTAGTTATTTAAAGATTAGCAATCAATCAAAGTAATTATGATTGAAGATAGATGTGACAACACGTTATTTAACATGGAAATGAATGTGATTACTCAGTTACCAATAATTTTTTAACTGAGTCGAAATTGAATATATATATATAATATATAGTGTTATTATGGATAGGTTTATCATTGAATAGAGGAGTTTCGGAGTAGAGTTTGAGCTTGAAGATCCTGCTTAAAAAATCCGATCAATTCTTATAGTTGTATGTAGAGGCAATGTAGTCTTATACTTAATTATGGCACTTATCATAGAAATCATTCATTCCTGTACAATCTCTATGGGAAATTATGAGAATCTATTAGAATCTACGGATTTTATAATCAGGGGAGAGTAGTTCTGGATAGAGATTTTTTAGAGTAATCAACTCAAGGATAGTTTTGTTTTACGATTGACATTGGGTGAAATTTTTTCCTATAACATAGTAGGAACTACGACCATAAATTATGGGAGCAGTTCCTATAACTATAGGAATGTTTCCCATAATTATAGAAATAGTTCCTATAATTATGGGAATGTTACCCATAATATTACAGGAATAGTTCTTATAGTTTATAAGAATCATTCCCATAAATTATTGGTGACCATTCCTATAACATTATAGGAATGGTCTCCATAATGCAATTGGAATAGTTCCTATACCATTATGGGAATCATTCCTATAATATTATGGGAATGGTTCCCATACTATCATGAAAATATTAATTTAAAGAAAAGTCTGGAAATCACTTCTACAATACAACATAAATATTATTAAATATAAAAACAAAAATTCAAACATTGAGAAAATTACCCTGTATAGTAAGGGTAATTATAAGCTTAGTTTAGTGTTTCAATAGAAATTTAGAGTCGAAGAAGCTTCATTTAAATCTCTCCATGTCATGAGGAAAATTTCTACACTATTTTGCAAAATAATTTGTATGATATTGTAGGAACAGTTCCCATAACATTATGGGAATAGTTACCATAATATTATAAGAATAGTTCCTATACCATTATGGGAACCATCCCTATAATAGTATGGGTAGCATTCCTATATAATTATGGGAACCATTCCCATAATGCATAGTAAAAGTTCCCATATTTTTCTTTCCGTGTACTTTGATCACATTTTTGCAATGGAAATTTTATTTTACACTTTTTCATTAATTAAAATAAGGTTCTAAATGTCCAAAAATAGAGCAATAGCCACTAATAATACCTCTACTCTATTTAGCTAGGGAAATGCTACGCAGAATAAAAAGTTATCTTCAGTCAAGGAAATATTTTAAAAGACAAATGTTTTCGGAAATAAAGTCAAGATTTCCTTGAGCCAAGAGAGTTTGTTTTGTTCAGATGAGATTTCAACTTTATCCAAGAAAATTGAGGTTTTCAAAAAAAATTTCTTGAATCAAAAATATTTACTTTCAGTCGAGAATTTTCTTCTCTGTGTGGAGGAGTCTCAGCATAACGAGATTTGGAGGGACTTGTCATAGCATCTAATAATAATTATAGAAAAATTTTTTATTGTTATTCTTGCATTTATAATAACGACATTGAAAGTACCCAAAATCTTGATCGTTGTACCTTCGAAAAGTCCAATGGGTAAAAATTACTGAGATCTTTAGTTCTTCACTTTCCTTGAAAAATAGATACTATAACTGACAGACAGCAATGCATTGAAGAATTTGTCAACAATCGATCAATATCTGTAATTACTGGAGTACATTTTTAATTTAATATTTATTATTTTAATTTTATAACAATATATCATTATTATCTAATAAATTTTTTATTTTAAGTCGATTGTAAGTACGATGACAATTAAGTTAGCAGTCATTTAAACATTTTTAGATTTTTTTTTAATAAAAAAATAAACATTCAAAAAATATTTTGAAAAATTGCACTTATAGTTTATGAAATTTTTGACATGTGCATTTGTACAGAAATATTTTTTTTTCATTATTTATCTGTTAAAAAAAAATTTTTTTTAATTTCAAATGTTCGCTAACTTTACTATCATGTATAGTGATGTGAGGTTGAACGTCAGGTCATTTTTTGACCGTCATGTCATGGTCACAAGACCGTCAGCGGGCCGTTCATAAAATGACGGACCGTCACAATTGTGGCGACATCTTACAAACGCCTTTCTAAATTTTAGACAAATTCAAATTTTGTAACCGCCATTTTCTTAAAAATACCACGAGAAAAAAATACGAAGGGAAACTAAACTTCTCAATCATTTGCAAAAAAGATTGCGTTTAATTATTTAGCTTGTTGTTGCTGACCAAATTCATGACCAAACCCAAATTTGTGACCGGAAAATTTGTGACGGTCATTTCGCAATAGAACAGGCTAATTTAGGTCTGTCAGTCACAAGACCAAAACTCAAAATGACGGTCATTCCACATCACTAATCATGTAAGTACGACGTTTGAATAAAATTTGTATTTTAACTTCCCGCCAAATTTATGATCATAGAGTTCGCTAGTGTTAAATTCCAAAAGAAAAAATTTTACTAAATATTTTAAGGTTTTTTATTTATGATTATTAGTAATGTCATTTTTTTACTAAAATGTTATTAAAAAATATGAAAAAGTGTTGTAATAATAAAATAATTATAGTTAAATATTACTAAAAAAATATTACATTTTAAAACATAACACTTGACAATGTATACTATGTGATTATTGATTAGAATAACATAATTTAAATTGATTATAGACCAATAGGTTATCTTACGGTTAATAATAATAAGATAATGTCAATATTCAATAAATACAAGTGAAAAAAAAATTACTTATCAGATAAATAAGTAATTATTATTATTTTTCTTAATTTATTGTAAGAATTTACCCACAGTCTCTACAGTAATTATATCATAATATCAGCTTATATTACAACTCTAATTACTTCCTGACTAATCAATTGTTTTTTTGTAATTTTTTCTGTTTAGATTTTTAAAAAATAATTTTCAAAATGCTAACAGAACAATCATCGGATACAATATCTCTATCTATTGATTCATTACCACTTGGTACTCAGGGTTTTCTTATTTTTCATGATGGTCGTACGTTATTAGTGACAGGTAAGATTTTATCATTTAAATTTATATTTTTAATTATTAATTTAGTCTCCATTAAATAATTGGATCTTTCATTAATTTTAAAATAAATTTTTCATGTTTAAATAATTATCTCCCATTAAAAACTCTAAACTTTTTTTATCTGAATTAGAAATATGATACGTAGATATTAATATTTTGCTTTTGCTTGATAATTTATTTATATTTTGTATGAAAAATAAACTTTTTAATATTTATAGAACACAATGATGATTTATCGGAATTTTTATCGACGCCAGTGACATTAGTTCAATCAAATGATGTCCAGTCTAAGTTATCAAATGGCAATTCATCAATTAATTCAGTAATTATACATTTGATTAATACTTGGATTATTTTTACTTATTATAGTGGTCCTTATTTTGAGTATTTTAGAATTTTTTTTCACGATAGTCCTAATTCGGTTCCAAATTAAAAAGAAATTCTTGCCAAATGACAGTTGTTAATTTTAATATTAACCTGGCCCACGGCAGCCAAAGTTTTAAATGGAAAATATGTGCATGTTACATTGCTTGTGATTTAGCTATTTTTTTTTTGACTAAGTAAATGTTGATGTTAAAATCTGAATCTTGGCACACATTCCTTATACTATCAAGTATAACTTGGGAACTTATGATTTGTTTTCATACTCAATTTTTTTATTTATGGTTCATATAAAAGTTCACTTGGTATCAGATTTTCGGAATTTAAATTAAATGACTCAGAATTCATATAAATCCATAGAATTTTCTTATAGAGATCCCGTGTTTTCAAAATATTTCGTGATACTCTAAATTAAAAAAAAAAAAAATACTACAGAATTATATGAATTCTAAGTCATTTAATTAAAATTCCGAAAATTTAGTAAAAAGTGAAAGTTTGCATGAATCATACATCCAAAAATTGAGTATAAAAACAAATTGTTAGTTCTCAAGTTAAACTTGATAGTATAAGGAATGTATGTGTCAAGTTTCAAATTTTAACATCAACATTTACTTAGTCAAAAAAATAGCTAAACCATAAGCGATATAACACGTATTTTCCATTTAAAACTTTAGCTGTGTGGGCCAGGTTAATATTAAAATTAAGCACTATAATTTGGCAGGAATTGTTTTTTATTTATTTATACCCGATTTAGGACTATCTTGAAAAGAATTCTAAAATATCGAAAATGAGGACTACCTTAAAACATTTATACGTTCGTGATAATTGTAATATTAATACGATAACTTTTTTTTTCTTTTAGTCAGTTGTTCAAGTAAATTTGGGGAATTTAATAAACGCAAATAATTTACAACAAACGTTAATTCAAAATCAGACAAATGTACCAATTCATGTTGACTTCAATGAAGATGCTGATGCTGAAATCATTCCAAAACAGTTTGATAAAAATAATACATTTGAGACCAGTGTTAGTATGCTTAATAATAATGATAGTTTTATTGAGGAATCGAGAATATATATACCAATTTTAAACAAAACCGTGAAAAGACCGCGTCCTGGAAGACCGCGAAAAGGTGCTGTCGCTCCATCAGATGTAAGAAACAAATTTTAATTACGTTTTGTAAAATTAAAATTTTATTTTATGAATATTTTATTTATTAATATTAATTATTTTATTAAAGTCAGCTAAAATAAGTATTAAATGTGAAATATGTGGTGAAGAATTTGAAAAACCAATGCATTATCGCAAACATATGAAACATCATGGTGAAGAAAAGTCACATCGTTGTCCAAAATGTCCAGCGTCTTTTAATATACCCGTAAGTTGTGAATATATACATTTTATAATTTAATATGATAAAAAATGACATCAAGCAATTTTTAAAAGAAAACACAGTCTATTAATTCTGTATGTTATTATGTTTATAGACAAATTTCACGCTTCATATGGCGACGCATAATTTAGGGGAACCAAAATGTCCAGAGTGTGGCCGAAAATTTGCACGAATGGCCAGTCTTAAATCTCATTTAATGTTGCATGAAAAAGAAGAACACTTATTTTGTCAGGAGTGCGAGGATGTATTTCCAACAAAAGTAAGTACTTACTAATATTTTATTATTACATATTTATTAGGGATGTGCGAATAACAAACTTACAAATTTTTGTGAAGATTTTAGTGAAATTATTTTTACAATTCATCACATGTAAGTTCTAAATTAAACATCAGAAATTCAAATTTCATTCAAATAATTTTAAAGTTTAATCGACTAACTAAAAATTCTGAAATATTCAATTCGATAAGAAGTCATTCGCTCACCCCTAGTATTTATTTGAAATCTTACATTATAAAAGTAGAAAATAAATTAGTTGATGATTTATTTTATAAATATTAAAATAATACTACAATCATTTTATCAGTTTAATTTTATTTAAATTATTGCACTCCACTTATCTTTATATCAGTCGTAAATATTTATTATTATTACAAACAAAAATTCGTAATATAATAAATTAGAGCTGATTTTATAAAATTGACAGACTTGTATGTAATAAAATAATATCGTGAAACCCACAACTGAAAGAGAGACATCACTTAGATGTAGTTGGTCCACTGGGAGTTTAAACATTCCATTCTTAAAGCGATTGTGCTTTAAGTGGAAACTCTTCCGGTTCTCTCAGCACATTTTATTATCACAAGTGTCCCTCAAAAAGGTCTTAGTATTCTAAACTTTAACGATAAACCGAGATAAAATTTTTTTTTTCTGATAAATTTATAAATAGCATCTAAATATTTTATTTTACTATTTCAAATAGACCGTGGGCGATTCCTTGACCTCACGTGTCCTCTCTCTTATCTTTATTTTTAATGAAACAACGGTTATATTAAATCGATATACATTTTCTACTATCATTAAATAATAACTACAACTGCAGCATTCAGTAATAAATAAATTATTCACTACTATTTTTTTATATTTACAATGTATCAATGATCAATGAAATCGTCCTTCGATATATCAAGGATAAATATATTGTATGATAAATATTTGCGAGAGTAAAAATGATTATTAAAAGTGGGCTATAGGACAACTACTCTAAGTAGGCGTCAAACTGACAGCGTACTTGTACAAATGCATTGTATTGCGTAACTAAATCGTATGATCTCACAGATCTTTAGAGAGAATGCTATGACAAGTGTGTTATTATGCATACCCGACAAATTAACCAATTATTTAAATTAACACATTTCATTTTTATTACAAAACTTATTGTTTATTTTATTTCTCTTTAGCAACAAATTATTATTATTTTTCAAGTAAATAGAAAACTGATTTATTTTTTTAACTTAAAATTTGAAAAGACAAATGTTTAGATTTATTACAGTATAGACGAAAAATTAAATACGAGTGTTTAAAACACATGTGTTCTATCCTCGGTCTCCAGGAATCAAGTCGTTAAATTTTATACCAGAGAAGATCGCCCCGGCTGTTACAACGAACAGAAGCTTTCAATTTTCAAAGAATCTAGTATACTGTTATACTACACTAAAAAAATATATATAATAAAAACAAAAGGAAAAATTTAAATTTAAAAAAATATAAATAACTATGCGTTATATTTATATTTAATCCAGTAAAACTAAATAACTATAATTTTTAAAACAATCATTAACATTTCAGTCTTTATTTCTATATATCTCTATACTCGAGTGACATCATCCTCCCGGTAGGATGATCATAAAACACCGTGAGTGGCTGCTCAGCTGCTGCTCTAACACTTATGACATTAAATTATCACAATTTTATTTTATAAATTTTTTTTTTTTTTAAATCTCAAAACCAAGTGTCAATAAATTACAGTATCAATGTACTGTAATTTATATTAGAAGTACATTACAGTTACAGTTTATTAAATATTTTATAAATTGATAAATTAATTGATTGTTGGGTAATTAGTAATTAAAATAAATCCGTAACGATGACGCTAGTTAGTCAGTAGCGATGTGTGTCAACTAGTAAATTATGTTGGTGTTGTATTGGCGCGTGGGTAGTCGGCACGATTATTTTCTTAGGAGAATTACACACACCCTCGCCACTGTTATGTTGCCCGCATCAGCATCAGCATCACCAGCCGGACTCCAGTCAGTATGCCGCTAAATAATCTGTAACCGTCCCCTCATCTGTGCCGTCTTACATCTTAACATATTATATATATGTATAATGTATACATTTGTGTAGTCGGTGTAGTCTTTGGTGTAATACGAGTGCGGTGAGACCTACGAGAGACTACCAACATATATATGTCTTTATTTTATTATTGTATTGTATATCATACAAGAGTTTAAGAAATAAACCGACCATGAAGAAGTAGAAGAAGAAGTAGAAGAAGAAGAACAAGAAGAGGAAGGATAGAGGAAAAGAAACAAGTAGAAGAAGCAAAAGTTACTGAAGAAGTAGTTTACTGGAGCCCTTGTAGTGAAAAATAGGACCGCGTGACGTACACACGTGCTTTTTACCCCTGACAGATTTCTCATTCACGTGTTTATAATAATAATTATTGTTATTATTGTATTTTTATATAAAAGACATTAGTTTATTTATTTAATTTAGTAAGTTATAATGAAGTGGATAGTGTTTTATATATATTTAGTGTTTAGTGATATCAGGAATTAATTTATTAAATAAAAAGTGCTGTGTTAAAAATAATTTAATGGGAAGTTTAGTTGTGATTGTTGTTAATTTATAAAAATAAATAAAAGAAATCAAGAATCATCATCATCTCTGCAATCATTATCATTTTCATTAAGTTGTGTGTGGATTATGAGTTATCGCATATTTTGACCTCTTAATTATTATTTTGGTAATATTATTCAATCGGGTATGATTATTTTTAATTTTATTACACTTATTAAATATCAAACCGATGTTCATAATGATTTATTTTTAGTTACTATGGATTTTTAGTGCTATTGTTAATAAGAACAAAGTTTATGTACTTTGAGAATAATTGAATTTTACGCTCTGTATTCAACAGGAAATAAATTTCTATTTCTAGTGCATGACCTTATAGCAAAATGTATACAGCAAGGGAACGAGGATATTAATTTTTTTTTATTGTTGAAGTAATGTCTGGTTTAGAAGATTGGATACATTTAAAAATATTTTTTTTAAAACATATACTTAACTTAGTTATGTGTGGAGTTTAAAAGTTTGATAAAAGAGTCTCATCACTTATCAAAATAGCCAGTGCAAACGTCCGCTCTTTATGTCTTATCATTTTTTCCTCCATACTAATGAAAAATACTCTGAAGAGTATCACATTTCCATAGGATGTAATCTTCTTGACAAAAGCTTTGAGAGTTAACGAGTCCATCGAACTTGAATATCACTTCCTTTTCCATTGAATTCAATTATAAACTAAAGTCATTCATTACGATAGTATATCAATAGTAATAATAACAATATATAATTTTTTTATTTCTTTATTTAAACTTTCATTGTCATTGAAATTTTTATTTAAAATAATTCAATTTATTTTTTTTACTTCGAGTGTTAAGTGTTAGAGTAAATTTTGTAAAAAAAAATTTTTTTATTAATGACGTTTCTTAACAATTATCAGTGACTCGAGCAAAGAAGATTGCCGGTGTATTTAATAATGAATAATTATTTAAATTTATCAATTGTAATTACACTTAAAAAGATAATCATAAGATACATCTGTACCTCTGATCGTCATTCAAAACACCACGTGATTATATGGGGTCAAAAGCGAAAACTGGTTTCGGCCTATGGCGACGTCTCGGTGGCCAGATATTCGCTGACGTAACGTATGAGGTCGTTTTAATGGGGAAAAGGGTTTGGGTAGAAAGGACCCAGGACCAACGGAGGATCCGTCTTATATCCTTGCTTTTTAAACCTCGGTTATTTTTTATCCATAATTCTTTTTTTTTCTTCTTTTCTTCTTTTACTACTTTCTTATATTAAACCTGACGGCAAACTGGCACGTATGCCGATGGAGAAGAGCTTTGTGTCGCCGGATGACAATTTCAAACGTTTCACATTCTTCTTTTCTCTCTCGCATCGTACATCACTCCCTTCAGTTTCAATATATATAATATGTTTTATTTTTATTTTGTTTATCTCATTTTATTATTCTATGCTGCTCGATACGAGAATGATGCAGACTGACAAAAAATTTTTTTTATTCCTAGTCTGAATAATTTCTGGTTATTTCTTGATTGTATGTGCCAGCTTTCATTTAATATGTAGAAAATAGTTTAAAAATATGCTCGACTGTTTTAAGTTAAAATTTTAACGCGTACATACAACTGAATTACGTCTTGACGTAATATGTAACGTACCGTAACTCTTTAGTAAAGCGTTTTCTTATCGTTGGGTATGCGGTGTTAGATGTAAAGCAAGCCAACAAGACCTTTATAATAGCATTCACAGAGTACAAGTACTAACTATTATTTATATATGCACTCGATTGTACTTGAACTTCCTCTTTGGTCATAATAAAACATATAAAAATTTATTTTAAATTGATTACATTCTGAAATATGTCGCGTGATTTCGCGCCATTTATTACAAGCTCAGACTTTTTAATCCGCAAGTTTTATTGTAAATAAATATATGGAAAAAAAAAATTATATAAATTGAATTGAAACCATTTATTTAATTAAACAGTCACTACATAATATTTTATTTTGTTTGTAAAATAAATTTTAAAAAAACTTAATTAAAAGTAAAAAAAGATTTTAATAAATAAAATAATTTTATTTGATAACTTGTCTTGGAAAAAAAAAAAAATTAATTTGAGTAAATAAAAATTTTGTTATCTTTCAATTATCAATACCGCTGCACAACCGTGCATTTTTTTGTTTTTTTTGATTTGATGTTGTATTTTATGACTGCGGTTTTTTTGGGCCATTTTTTAACGCATGGTGAAAGTAATTGAAAATAAAAATAAAATACATTTAAAAATGAATAAATAATAGAGAGCTTGAGAGGTGTAAGCCTTTTAAAGACACTCGTGGACCTGATGATACGACCAATATTGCCGTGAAGTTGACGTAATGCTATATAATGGATGGAGGAGGATAAAAATGATGATGCAGGCCGCGAGAGAAAAATATAATCGTATGGCTGGTGCAATCGACGATGATCAGAGACGGCGGTTAATTCCGCCACGCTCAGATTCTTCCACTTGCGCCGCTTTATGAGGGTTAATGGCATCTTTAAACTTCGCAGAAATTCGCGAGTAAATTATTTCATTTAAAAATAAATGCATACAAATTTTTTACTACTTTTTTTTTCACTTGATACTTTTTTTTTTTCAACATCCTTAAATACGAGACCAACAAAAATAAAAAAAAAAAATGTTTAAACAATTATACACATTATATTCGTAAAGATTGTGATTAAAGACCTACTGAATAGTTATATCATATCTAAAATTATTGTGATAAAAAGGAGTAAGAAAAAAGAGGGGTTCGCTGCTCTCGTAAAATTTGTTGAGAACAACCGGTCAATTCTAAAGAACCCTATCATCCGATCTTTGTTAGTTTCGTTATTATCGTTAAAATATTTAAGAGTTGAACTTTCATATCGATAACCAAGCTATCATATTTTATTTTTAACTCGAAAAAAACCAAACAATTTAACAATAATAATAATAATTAAAAAAAAAAAAAAATTAAGACATTACTCACGTTTATTCCAATTTCATCTGATAAATCTCAACTTTATAATTTAAATATGTCGATAAATAAATTAATCATGCACTAGAGTATATTGATAAATAAACTGAATCGTTGAACTTTACCGAGTTGCACGTGTATATACTTATAAAGCTCAGTTTATAGTTATATTAATAGGCAACCGCTATTAACCCTGAAACAGAATAACACATTTAAAAAAAGACTCATCAGGAACTGACGTAAATTACATAGTTCAGTTTAACAATTGTTATTTATTCCATTAAATATTTTTTAACATACTGTCACCAATTGTTATCATTTATTATAAAAAAAAAAAAATTTAATAACTTATCATTAAACTAAATTATTTAAATCACAACAAAAGTATATATTATTTTGTTAGGGATTTCCAACAAAAATTATTTCATAAAATTTATTTATTATTATTATATAATCAAAAAAAAAATTTATTTAAACAAGTAGTATATATGAATAACGATTAACATTATTTTGCTGTTAAAAATGACTTTCTCAAACATTTAATTTTTTTTTTGTATTTTTTACGCTCTCTTTTTTGACATTATTTTTATTTATTTATTTTCATTTCTTTTTTATTATTATAATTATTTTTTATGTACCTTTTTTATTATGCACTTATATTTATGTATATATATATATATATATATATATGTTTGGTAGTGATAATTTAACAACCTTTTTAATGAGAGACGGCACAGTTTCAAATGCAGATTTACAATGAACGTTAATTTTTCCTTCAATAATATATTACATAGCGCAATGAGTCTGTTTGACATTTGACACGACAATTGGTCTGTGCTAATAATTCAACATACCAGTTCTTATTGTTATGCATACAATATTTTATTCTGTATATAGAATATTGTAATACATTAGATTTATAACTAGTTCAATTTACACTTAACATTATTTTTATAAAATAGACAATTTATGAAAAAAAAATTCAAAAAAATTTATTTACTTGAAATTACAAAAAAAAAAATTAACAATAGCATTTATAAGTCCATGGTAATTAAAAATAAAATGAAAATCAATGACTAATTTAAAAATAAAATTTATTAGAACGTGATTTAATTCTGAAGAGAAAAACATCATCGACTAAATCATCACTTAAAATAAGAGAGGAAAAGAAGAAAAAGAAGAAAAAAAGGAGATTAAAAAAGTGTATAAAGTATGAGATTAAAAAAAAATATGGAGCAAAAAATAACAGTAGAAAAATAAACAGAGATCTCCAACACAAGTTTGTAGCTTGTGTATGATTATGATGCCCTCGTGGATACTCACCGCAACTGCGTTGGATTTAAATGAACAAATAAACACAAGATTTACCCTAACGAAGGGCCATCTCTTTGCCTCCGGGTTGTCTGGATTAATTAAACCGTTAATTAAAAATAATATCAATCTATTCCAAAGACAATAATGCATTTAAAATTATTTAAATTAAAATATAATTAATAAATAAATGAATTTATAATTTTTATAATGTGTTCAAAGTCAATGGTGTTCAAACTTAATTAGTTCCATTAAAGAATAAGTCTGCTGATTAATTAGTACTGCCAAACAATGTATTAATTATTATTTATTTTTTTTCTTTATTACGATAAATAAAAAAGTGTTCTTTAATTTAAAACTAAATTAATATGAAAGTCAAAATGAAATAATTAATTATAAATATAATTTTAATTGTATAAAATATTACCAACAATCAGCTTAAATAGTTTCGTCCTGTACGATGACGTTCGCTGTTGATTGTATGAATTTCGCACTTCTAGTAATTTGCTCACGAGTATTTCATTTTGCGCTTGGTCTTAGTGCTCATTATTACAAGGTACAAATAAATTGTTTATATTTAAATAGAATTAATTAAAGTAATTGATAAATAAGTAAAATAAAATAATATGAAATTATTAAATAATGTTACAGAGTCAATTAGAAGCACATTTAAAACTTCACAATGAAAAATGGTCAACGGATTACGTAAAAAAGTGCAAACTCTGCAACAAGCAATTTACTCAACCCGCTCTTTATCGTATTCACATAAGAGAACATTATAAAGTAAGTATTAAAGTTTTGAATTTCGTCTGTCTACTTGGAAACATGATGTAGGAATTTAAATATTAATACATATTTAAATAAATATTTTATTGTGGTAAATTATTGTTTTATTTATTAGTTGCAGACTAAGATGATGAAGCATACAAAGAGAGGACCGACTAATAGAGTTATCTATAAATGTAAAATATGTTTGAAAATCTTTCAAAAACCCAGTCAATTAATGCGACATCTTAGAGTACATACAGGCGAAAAACCTTACACGGTAAAAAAAAAAATTACTGAAGAGTAGAGGTACCATTTGTGGCCACTGTCCCATTTTTGGGCATTTCATTCTTAATTTTAATTAATGAAAAAGTGTAAAAGAAAATTACTATTTTATTAGTGGTATAAAAGTACAGTAGGACCTCGTTATAAGACTTAGTTTCTCTCTCAAACCTGGTTTATAAAAAAAGACAGCAAATAATCTTATAACGAGGTCTGACTGTATTTTTGTTTACATTTAAATAGTATATTACACACCTAGGGAAGTAAAGTAAGAAATGTGAACAAACATGTGATCTGAGGCTTTCTTATTTACTTCCCGAGGAGTGTATACTATTTTTCTCGTCGACGGAGGCGGAAAGCGGCAACTTCGTTTTGCATAGCGGGACGAAACTTGACGCTTCCCGCCCCGAGGCGAGAAAAATGAATTATGTCATTGCGTCTTTTACAAATTATTTATTTAAATTTTTCAAGCGTCCAAAACTGGCCCTAAAGTGCTCAAAATCGGTACCTCTACCATATTTTAAATTTTTAATAAAAAGTTTTAAATTTATTAGTAAATAAATAAATGTATTCTTGTTTTATTTATTTACAGTGCAATATTTGTAATCGATCGTTTTCACAAAAAGGTTCACTTCAAATTCATAAATGGAAACATATTGGTATTAGACCGTATCATTGTGGTCAATGCGATTCGAAATTTAGTCAAAAAGGTAATTATGTAACTGATTAGGTAATTATATAAATAATTATGTAATTATGTATGTTATATTGAATCATTTACTCATCAATCCTTTATAATTTTTACTATCGTTTAAAGCTCATTTCGCGAAATTTTTTCATCCGTCTCAATACTTAAAAAGCCAACCTACGCTCAAATTTTTTTGTACTGTCGTCTAGCTCTTTTTCTCGTGTTTGGTTTCATTTTTTTCGAAATATATCAAAAATGATGACAGAATAAAAACAAAAGTAGATTAAATTTTAGAGTTATCACAAAGATTTTTCCCACAATAAATACAAACTAATTTCAAAATATTCAAAAGTTTTCGATGTTAGTAATTTAAAAATTCTTAAGTAGCACAGAGACAACTTTAAGATGTCATATGATGTCTTTTAAGGACCAAGACAATTTTTGTTTTTATATCGAAGCCAAGTTTTTTTTAATGTAAATAAGACATACAAATGTTGGTCCTAGGAGTCATAAGAAATTTGTATTCTTTATTCCGTCCTAAAAAAGTAATTTTAATTGAAAAAACAAATCAACATTTTTTGGCGCGAAATTTAAATCTGTGTATAATTATTCAGAAAAATTATGATATTAAACTAATTATCATATAAAAACATTTGAAACCGTAAAAAGGCGTAAATCCGCGTCAAAATTTTTCCAACGGTACCAAACTTAATCACATTAAATAATTTTATCATACAGGATAAAAACAGTGGGTTTAGAGAATGAACTTCAAATAGACACTTGACATTTTATTTTACCATATTAACTAAATATTAGGACTGTGATTTCTCTAATAAGTTTTTACAGTCTTAAATATTACACGAAGATTTAATATGTTTTGGACGTTGTAAAGGTGACTTTTTGAGTGTCAAAAACGGGTGTAAATAGATATTTTTATTAATTTCAATTTATACTTAAACAATTGAAATAAAAAAAAAAAAAAACAATTTTTTATGTAATTACCACACTTTTTATACATATAAGGTGTTATTGATTAATAATGTATTGCATGTTACGATGTTTCACTATATTTAAAAATTGATTAAAGTTATCAGTTTTCTTAATGTTTACAACTAGTGTTTCTACCCCAGTTATGGCTTGGAAAAAATTTTCTTTATTCTCTTATTAATATCTAATAAATTATTTTAAAATATTACTAATTAATAATTATTTGGACTTCAGGTAATTTAAATGCTCATATTAGAAGAGTACATCGTCAACCAGATGGTGAGACAGTTTATCCATGCTTGCGATGTACATGTGCTTTTAAAAAATTAGCAAGTTTAAGTATGCATATGAAAAAAGTCCATGCAGTTCCTATAGAAGTACGTATATCAATGTACATGTTGAGGTTTTTAGTTTCCAAATCAGATCTAAACATTTTCCACACTGGAAACTTTTTTTTTGTCCAGAATACACCAACATTTGATAATTCAACTCCGGATTTAAACATTAAAAAGTCTGGAGAGTCAGAGGACAAAAGTGATATACTACAAGAAGCTTTGAAGATAAGCGGCTTATCGGATAAAGGAAAAACTTCTAATGCTGGTAAATTTTAGTTATACATCAATCGTTCATGTCATTTTAATTACTTTTTAAAAAAAAAATTCTTAATTATTACAGATAATGTAAATTCTCCGAAAGTTAAAGAAGAAGTACAAACTTGTTATGTAACTCTCATGGATAAAACACCTGAAGGTGGTTTCAGGTATTTTATTTTCAATAAAAATTTTTTTTAATAGTTATTGGATTTATTTATTAATGAAAATATTTCATAGACGATATGTTACAATAAAACAACGTAGTATTGGTCATATAAAATGGTACTCTTGCTCGTATTGTCATAAAGAATTTAGAAAACCATCAGATCTAATTCGTCATTTACGAGTACACACTCAAGAAAAACCTTACAAGGTTTGTTGTACTTATAAATAATAATAATAATAAATAAATTATTAATTATACGATTAAAATAACTAATTTTAATTTCAGTGTTCATACTGTTGTCGTTCATTCGCTTTAAAGTCAACGATGATTGCCCATGAACGAACACACACAAGTACAAAAAATTATATTTGTGGGACGTGCAATAAAAAGTTCACTTGTCATAGCAGTTTAAAAGCTCACACCAGGTAAATAATAACAGTTAAAATTATTAAAAATATAAAATATAAATTTATATAATAATTTTTATATAAATATAGAACGCATACAAAACCACACAAGTGTAACTCGTGCGGTAAATCATTTAGTACAATTACCCTATTGAAAAGTCATATGCAAAACCACATGAAAACACTATCAGCCGATGCAGAAGCTTTGATACCACAAATTGTATTAGAAGAACCATTGGTAATAAGTGACGCTGGTGATAAAATAAGTGTTGCTCATGTTAAATCTAAACAACAGAAAAATGGTGATGATAGCAATGATAGTGCTGGTAGACCACACAAATGTTGGGCTTGTCCAGCAGCGTTTAGAAAAATAAGTCATTTAAAACAACATTATCGTCGTCATACTGGTGAACGTCCATTTAAATGCCCAAAATGTGACGGTAGATTTACGTCAAATAGTGTTCTCAAAGCTCACTTACAAACTCATGAAGCAGCTAGGCCTCATAATTGTACTGTTTGTAATGCTAAATTTTCAACACACAGTAGCATGAAACGTCATTTAGTTACTCACAGTAATGTAAGACCGTTTATGTGTCCTTACTGTCATAAAACATTTAAAACTACTGTCAATTGTAGAAAACATATGAAAATACATAAAACAGAGCTTGCTCAACAGGTAAATTTATTGTTTAAATATATATTTGTTTGATATTATATTACACAATAATTATTTTTTTATCATTTTAACAGCAGTTAGCAAAACAAAACGTACAAGAAAAAATTATTGAAACTCCAATACCAGATAAAGTGACAATACCCACATTAACAGAAAATTTAAATTTACCAGAAGATATTACAAATACTTTCCAACCAAATATAAGCTCTGATTTTACTCAAGCATTCAATGATCAGTTTACATCTATGGATGTGGATAAGAGTAAATCGTTTTTAACTGATGATAGCCGTACTGAAACAATAGGTAATTATTTTTTTAAAAAAATTATATTTATTTTTATGGGTTATTCTATAAAAAAAAAAAAAAAAATTGAAAAACGGTTGACTCTGTGAGCCAACTCCAAAACTTCCCGCTGTTTTCGAGTTCGCAGATATTATAATTGGTAAACTTTTGAGCTCTGTGAGCTCAAAAAACGGCTGAACCAAAATATATACATTTCGCTGAAAGAAAATAATTTTTGTCCGGTAATATTTCCAGAACAAATAAACGGATTTGCACGTGCTATAAGCAATCGAAAGAGCTTATTGAGACTTAGATTTTTTCAAACTTTGAAACTAATCGGTCGAGCGATTTATGAGTTATAAAACACAAACTTAAAAAAAATTTTTTTTTTATTTTTATTTTTCGTATAACTTATAAATTACGAAACCGACCAACTCCAAAATCTATTCAGTTCTAAGTCTTGATGAGCCCTTTCCATTGTTGTTAAGTACGTCCAAATCGGTTGATTCGTTCCAACGATATCGTCAGACAAAAAAAGTTTACATACACTCACACATGCAGACGAACGGATGGACGGACGTCCATTTAAAAATGATGAGAATGGCTTTCTAGAACCTCCAAACGTCGAGATCTGATGAAAAATTGATTTTCGAAAATCGGACCGAAGCCAATAACTTCATATTATGAAAATTTTCAATGTTCATAGCAGGAAGTTAAAAAATTTTAATGAAATATACATCCTCAGAATCTGTACTTTACATTACACTAATTTTAATCTTTAAGATATAAAAAATTTTATTTAATGAACCCTTATTAAAAAAGTCGATTTAAAACAATTAGAAAAAAAAAATTGTAAATACTTTTTAATGCTTTTGAATACTTTGAATACTTTAGAATCACCTTTTTTATGGGCATTTAACATTGCAAATTGTTTCTTTTGATCAGGGAAATTAGTTTATCAATTAGTTAATCGATTACATTCATTATTTTATTTAGTTTTTTTCGATTAAAAAATTTAGCTATCGTAAAAATTACCTAGTCTGTATAAAAAATTATCAGTTTCAGAAAAAAATATTAAAGTTGATTTAAAATTTGTCGCAAGGTCAGAAAAATAAATTTTTTTATTTTAATTACATTATTGAGGGTCTCTAATTATTTGTCACAATAAATTAATATCCAATTATCAAGTTAATAGTTTTTTACAAAAAAAATTTATATTATTAGTATTTTTTATAAAAACATCTTTTTTTTTTGGAAAACAGTTAATGAAATTAGAAAAAAAAATCGCTAAAATAAAAAAAAATTTACAATTTATTTACTTTTTCAGAAAATTTACCGCAAGTTAATACAAATCAGTTAGAGCCGGCTCAAACATTACATGCCGATGAAACTGGTACTATTACATTACCTAATTATTCTGGAGATCAAACTCTTACAGCAGTAAGTCATTTTACTATAATTATTTTTTATTAATCGTTAATATTCAGCGGAGACATAAAAGTGATAATAAAAATTATTTTACAGGAAAGTATCCGTGAAATAGAAGAAACTTTGAATCAACAGTTATTCAATATTGGTATGAATCTCGGTTTGAATACAAATTTATCACGACAGATAAGTGAAACAGATGTACCATTAGAAACTCGTGAGCAACCGGTATTAAATATAATTTACGACAACTCAAAGACTCTTGATTCATCGGATAATATTAATCAAAATATTTTTCCGCCGCACTTTGACACTTTTGACATGAGTCAAATAACTCTGCAGGCAGATACTGAAATGGATATTGGAATAAATTCAGCGAATTCAACTAGTATGGCAAGTATTTTACCAAAATCAGCTCAAGAAGCTCAACGATTGGTTCCGGTTTCTACTTGTAATACCACCATTACGACTACATCAGAGTCAGGTCAATTAAAAGAATCGCGACATCTTGTTGTTAATTCAACTCCATCTTATTCAGATTTATCTAAACCCGTACAATCTTGTCCAAAGTATCCTAAAATAATAGCCAAAGCCGATACGACTAATGAAGTAGATATTTTAAATTTAAACAGTGAATCTAATGATCATTCAGTTCCATTAGTTTGTAATTATTGTGATAAACTATTTGGACAACTGGATGAATTAAAAGCACACATGGATAATCATGTGTCTGGTTTAACAAACATTGATACAACTACTGATGATAATAGCAATACAAGTATTAAAAGAATTGTTGAAAATAGTAACGGGTCATTGCAATGTCATATGTGTTATAAAAAAGATTTTGATGTTAATTCATTGAAGAAACATTTAAAAACTCATCGTGGTGAAAAAGAATTTCAGTGTACAGAGTGTCCGTTAAAATTTTGTACCAACGGTGGACTGAGTCGTCATTTAAAAATGCATGCATGTAAAAAAATAGATAACTGGACATGCTCCGTATGTTTTGAATCATTTTCAACAGAAAATCAGTTAACGATTCACAGTAGAACACACGATATTGGTTGGAATTCACAAATAGAACCTGACAGTTCACAACAAGATTCGCTAAAAATTGAATCGGATTTATTGACAATAAATTCCGATTCTGTTGTATCAGTATCGGAAAAATTACTGTTTGATACAGTAGTTGAACAAAATTTTATTAAAAATAAAAATAATGATTTTCAAGAAAAGAAAGAATATGACAATAAATGTAAATATTGTCCGAAAACTTTTAGAAAACCAAGTGATTTAACTCGTCATGTAAGAACGCATACTGGGGAACGTCCGTATCAATGTGAACATTGTGATAAAAGTTTTGCTGTTAAATGCACTTTAGATTGTCACATTAAAGTTCATACAGGCAATGAAAAATTTTCTTGTCACGTTTGCAACAGATTATTTGCAACAAAAGGAAGTTTGAAAGTTCACATGCGTTTACATACTGGCTCAAAACCATTTAAGTGTTCTATTTGTAATTTACAATTTCGTACTTCGGGTCATCGTAAAGTACACTTACATACTCATATGCGCGATAATGATAAAAATATAAGTGGCAATAATACAATTAATAATAAACGTAAACAAAAGTCAACAAAAATTCAAGTAATACCCGAGTTTAAAAATGAAATTGAGGAAGATATGAGTGAAGAATCATTAGTGGATGTTAATCAACAAAATGAATATTCAAATATCGATACAATAACAATTGACGCTACTGGATTGTCAGATCAACTAACATTTAATGCTGATGGTACGATATTAAACAATAATTCAATGTTATCTATAAATGAAAGTAATCAGCTTGTAGCTAATTTACATTTTTTAATTGCCAATGGACTGGTTACAATACAAGCTGATGAAAATTTATTACCGCAATTGAGTGTTAATAATAATAATACACATAATTCTAATATTAATGTTAATCATAATGTTGAAAATCAAAATGAACATACATTAGTTGCACCAACTACACTAGAACAAGTATCAAATATTCAAACTAATAGTTTAGTTATTACACAAATAAATAATCTTTCATCTCATGTAGAGCGCACTCCGCAATTGCAATTGAATGATTGTATGGCACTTGTTGATTTACCATCAACTACTTCAAGTGTAGTTAATGAAATTCAATCATCACAACCATCACCGTCAATTCCAGTCTCAGTATCAGTACCAGTAATTCCACAGTCAACAAAATCAATTGATAAAGTTGGTAACAGTAATAATAAAACATCAAATAATAAAAAAGAATGTGATATTTGTGGTAAAACATTTATGAAACCATGTCAAGTACAAAGACATAAACGTATTCATACAGGTGAGAAACCATATAAATGTGAATTATGTTGGAAATCATTTGCACAGAGATCGACATTGCAAATGCATATGAAGCATCACACTGGTGATCGCCCCTATTCTTGCCCCCATTGTGATTATTCATTTACACAAAAAGGTAATTTACAAACTCACCTCAAACGTGTACATCAAATGGACGATACTAATGATAAAAAAAAATTAAAAACAACACAACATATAATTAATAATAAAATTATACAGCAGGATGATAATGGGATCCCTAACTTGGATGATATTTCAATAGTTGAATTACTTAAGTAATTGGTTTTTTTTTTTTAATTAATTAATTCATAAAGTAATTCAGTGTACTTGCATTTTTTAATGAGATGATTCATGTGTTGAAAATGTTCATTTATTTATTATCAGTCATCGCTTGATAATTTTTTTTATTCAACTCAAGAATCATCTTTGAAGTCAAAGATATCAATTTTTTTAAAATAACTAAAGTTTTCTTTATATTTATAATTCTAATCAATTCCATATATTTTTTTTTATTATATTAATAATTAATAAAATGCTATTTTCACTTCCATAAATAATTTTACTGTTAAGAAATAATTATATAAGGTAATAGACTGAGTTCTCGTTACGTTAAATCGAGAATTAAAAAAAAAAAAAAACTAACATGTAAATAAATTTTTTTTTGTAAATTACATATACATTATAAACATGTGTAAAACAAATATGTGTATGATTTACATTAAAATAATAATCGAGTGTGCCAATTATTAATCGATTAATCATTAATAAAACTAAAAACAAAAAATATGAAGTTACGAAATATTTGTAATTTATGTGTTCATTTAAAATTTTTAAAATAAATTATCAACATAAAACAATCAATATTAAAAAAAAAATGTTTTTATTTAGTTACAATTAAAATTAAAAAAATTAATGATAAATTTCAATGTTTAAATGTACATTTATTATCACTCAGTGGACACCCGTTGGGATGATTAAAGAAAAACCAGCATGGTTTTACTTTTAATCTAACATTTGATTTATTTTTACGTTTTTTACTAACTAAATAATTACTACCAGGAATTTTAAATTGAACTGTTCCATTAATAACTTGAAAAATATTACTATTATTTTTTAATAACGTTTGCAAACCTCCACATTCTGTTTTTAATTGTTTTAAAGTACCAGCCGGTATTAGTTTAGCAACTTCATTTAATTCTATTTTACCACCGGCATTCCATTTACATTCTTCGCTATTATTATCATCATCACTATTAACATTTATTATACGTACTTTTTGTAACAGATAATTAGCAACTAAATTAACAATTTCATTGATAATATTTTTGTCTATTTTCGTACAATTTTTAACTTTTTCAACTATATCTCGTGGTTTAAAATTATTTGACCATTTATCAGTAACATTATCATCATTTTTATTAAAATTTATTTTTTCTATGGCCCGCGCATTTATTATTTCTTCAATTCGTTTATTTATCACTTCCATTTCTGGTTCATGGTAATTCCTTAACCATCCAATTAAACACACTCGTTTGGTCGATGGTATGCGTAGTCGATCAACTCGTGTAATAAATCCACAAGTTTCACAAATACTTTTTACATATTCTAAATATTCTAAATACTGACTATTACCAGCACAGTTTCTTTGGTATTTTCTACCATCGAATTCATGTGCACAACAAGGAAGTAAAAAAAACCTACAGTTATATGAACTACGTGCTGCCATTACTGGTATCCATGGTGTTAATTCGTCCGAGTGATTCCCTATTAGCCAATCCGTATCAGGAAATAATGATTCTGATGATGGAATCAATGTTTTTTCCTAAAAAAAAATTAATTCTTTAATAATTATTCATGGTGGCCACATTTCTGGAAAACCTGGAAATGTCAGGGAATTGTAAATATACTGGAAAAATCAGGGGAAAGTTAGGTAATTTCGTCACAAAGCTGGAAAAATTTTTACTTTCTTTTTTTTTGACTGAAAAAATCTAGTAAATTTTTTTTCTGTCAAAACTTTTTAAAAAGTGGCACGGCGCGAATGCGATTTTAATACCATTTTAAAAACAAATTAGTAGAAATTGATTCCAATAGCGAAAAAATAAAGCAGTTAGAAAAGGCTGTTAGTAAAAAAGTAGTAGAAACCAATTGTCAGGATCTTCAAGCTATTAACATACATATTGACAAGTTAAAAAACCAAAAACATTAAAAGAATATATAAGTATTGAACTAATAAGTTTCACTATATTTATTATTCGCGTACTTGATTAATATTTCATTAATATTCTATAAAACGTTCTTACTTATAAAATTTATTATAGTGAAAATGAAAAATTTATTTATATTTTATTATAGAGCAAGTTATAAAAAAATATAGATTTAAAATCAAAAATGAAAAATTCCTAATTTAATAAATGAAAAAAACCTATGAACATTGACAAATAATAAAACAAAATTTCATTTAACGACAACGATTGATTATTTATTGAACTGACTTATAGCATTTTATTTTAAATTAAATAAATATTTCTAATTAATATTACGACATATGGTCAGGGAATTTTTTAATTATTTGACTAGAATACCTGGAAAAGTCAGGGAATGTTAGTTTCAAAAATCTGTGATCACCAAGTTAATATACGTAATAATTATACACAAGTGGGATTCCACCTATTTCTGATAAACTATTCAGTATCATACATATCGCTTTTAGATAATTTTCATTAGCAAATATGTAACGGGATTGATGATGCTTTTTGCATTACTATATAAGAAACTGCGTCATGTAAGACCTAAAAATTATTTTACATCTGAATTTATGGGTTTTATTAATATTTTCATCTAGATTTTCTTTAATTACTATTTAACTCCAAAGTTTTAAATTGGCAACATGCACAAGGTGACATAAAACATTGGTTCAAAATGAATTGATTCTTAAGTCAGCTATCAAGACTTAAGTCATATGTGTAAAGTGACATAATAAGTGATAGTTTTGTCCCGAGTACGCAAACAGACTCATCAGTAAAATTGATTTGATGTACTCTGCCTTAGATTATCATCCTATTAATACGAGCGGAGTCGTCACTATGTAGTGAACTTTGCTGCATTAACTCGATAACAATCCAAGGTGGATAGTAACTTATTCCTATGTACCTACTTACATGCTTTAAAATTTTATTGATATTCAATGAGTGATCGAATGACTAACGAATAACCAATATCAATTAAGATAGTACTTTAGTTAAACCTTCAAGACACTATCGTCCATCTTACGATAATAAATAAATTATAAAGTAAATAATTTATATGAAAAATTATTTACTCAATGATGAAAGTATATCTATATAGTATAAAAATTGAATTGTTTTGGATTGTTTTGAATTATTTCTAATTGTTTTGAATCACTTTTGTTATTTTTATTCTGTCACTCTGATTTTTCCTCAATCTATCGTAAAACTCAATGACTGAGTGAATTAATTTATGGTTATTATAATTATTAACATTTTTTAATTTGTAAAATTTGTAGAGTCATATTAACATGTATTTATTATATTTATAATTACCTCTAATTTAGTTGTTTCAATAAATAAATCCCAAATTTTACGTCGACGTAAATCAACACCACGTCCTGGATGCCCTTCGTTAGTAAGAATATAAGCAAGTAAACCATTACCACAACCAAGATCTATGAACGATTGTTTTTTATCAATTCCTTTTTCATTTCTTTCTTGTTCCCAAAGTATAATTAAATAACTCGCAATGGCAATATCTTCATATACAAATTTAAGCGGATCGGTACATTCAGGCCATTTTTTAACTAAATCAATTCCATATTTTTTTTTTAAACCAGTATACAAATAACAATATTTCTCAGTAGATATAAGATTCAATGAGCCTTGAACAAATGACTTTTTTTGTTTATCATCATACTCCATCCATTTAATTAAACTCCCAAAAAGTTTAGTCTTGAGCCAATCAATACTTGGATCACTTGATTTATTATCGTAATATTTTGTCGGAATTAATAAACTAACTTGTCGATTATTATTTATTATTTTATACGGCCAATCTAAACCAACAGATTTTTTATTATCATCCAACTGCTTTGTGAAACATACAATTGTTTTATTATTTTTATCAACGATACCAAACTCAATAGTTTGCGAAAATTTTTCATTTTCCCTTGGCAGTAATTTTTTAATTATCAAATATATTTTATGTGCATCAACATCAGGTTCATTGTCATCATAAAAAATATTAAAGTCTTCAGATAATGTAACAAAATCATAATTATTGATAATGTTAAAGTTTTTATTTAAATCATACTCAAAAAGTTGAGATATATCTGTAATATTTGTGATATGATCAACTACAGAATCAATATCAATATTTGTCAATTCAATTTTTAAAATAGTTGTTGATGATACTATTCGTTTGTTTATCAAATGACTATTGTTTAATAATATTTCTATGCCCTTCCAAAATTTATTTGACGTCAAATCACTCTCTTTACTTATTAACACTTGATAATTCATTTTATTTTAAACCTTTAAATTCTATAGACTTATATTTATCCTATCGATTTAATTACTCAGACTTTTTTTTTTATTAACGTCTCGATATCTATTTTGTACTGTAAATTAAATAATCATTAATTAAGTCCATAATAATAATAATAATAATAATTAACAATTCATTGTAAGAAAAAAATAAACATTTAGTACCTTTTTAAAAATCCATTCGGCGTCAGCTAATGATTTATCAATTATTTGTTTAACTCTCTCGGGATCAGGTTCAAATACATGTTGTTTAAAACTCTGTAAATAATAATGACAATAGAAATAATAAATATCCAAAAATATTTTAAAAAATTGCACCTATAACTGTCTTGAGTTTCTACGTGTGTATTTTAATAGTTTTTTTTGTAATTAATTTGTTGACAAAAAATTCAAAAAATGTTAATTGTCTTTTAACACCAGGATCATAAATTTTTCAAAAATATAACTAAAAAAATTGTGAAAAGTTCTGTTTAAAAGTAACAATTTTAAATTAATTAAAATAAATTAAGTGATCCAGTGTCTATAAACAAATTACTTTCCAAGTAGCACGGAGACAACTTTAAGATGTCATAAAGATGTCTTTTAAAAGAACAAGGCAAATTTTTTTTCTCTCAAAGCCACCTAAGTAGCTCACTTGTCTTTATGACATCTATGGAAGTTTTGACGCTGTTTTTTAGACTATCGATAAGGCACCAACATGCTGACAAAGCAATCAGAAATTTTCATCGAAAAAATATCTGCTTTAAAGATTTGACAGATGCAATGACAAAAAGTACATTACAAATCAGTCATCTAAACGATTTCTTAATTGAACTGACTGAAGACGCGAAAAAATACAAATTTCTTAAGACTCCTAAGACCAACATCTGCATGTCTTATTTGTATAGAAAAATTCGACTTTGAGACATAGTAAAACTTGTTTCGTCCTTTTAAAGAAGATCTGTATAACATCTTAAAGTTGTTTCTGTGCTATTTGGGAAAGTTATGTATATTAAAGGATATACAGATGTTGATCCTAGAAGTAATAGGAAATTTGTGATCTTTTTTCCATCGATAGTGTTGTTTTTTACGCAGATATTTTTTGTGTCATAAATTTCTGATCACTTTGTCAACATTTTGGTTCCTCGTCAATAGGCCAAAAAACAGCCTCAAAACTGTTATCTTATAGATGTCACAAACCCAAGGGCGTATTCAGAAATATACTCTGGAAGTGAAGAATTACCTATCCAGGAGTAATTAGTACCTTTGTAATGTTAAATCGCACCTCGGGTTCGACCAGAGGATATTTCTGAACGAAAGATTTGAATATTTTCTCTTCCAGAGTGTGTTTCTGAACATGCCCCAAGTGTGCTACTTGGGTTGTGAGTAGAAGAATCATTTTTAAAATAAGAACAAAAGGATTTTCAAAAGTACTTGATATTCATTTTTTATAATTTCTCCTGATAAGTATTTTATACTACAATTAAATTAGCATAGAATTTTAATATTTTTTAATGATTGATATACCAAAAAATTTATATCTAAATGTTCTTTCAGAATCCGCAGTCCAGTTATAAAATGAATATTCAATTAATTATCAAAAATAAAAAATTCAAAATTAATTTTTGAGAAAAATTATTAATAAATTTTATTTTTAATATTTATCTCTATCATTAAGTTACTCCCTGCTTTTTCTACCAGTATCAATAATTAATTTAATTGTTTAATTTGACTTATTACAAATAAATTGAAATTTTAATTACCATGCAAATGTTAATTAAACTATGGCATCGACTATTTATTTATTTAAAATAAAATATTTTTCTTATTGTCTGCTACTTTTAGAATCATTACAAAAGCTCCATAATTCATCTACAGAATCAGATGGCAATTAAAAAAAAATATGATCCTGAAGTTAACAAACAATTAAAAATTTTTGAATTTTTTTTTTTCAATAAATTAATTAAAAAAAAAACTAAAAATACGAACATGTAGAAAATTGAGATAAATATATGTGCTACTGTTTGAAATACTTTTTTTTAAATTTATCTTTTTTAAAAAAATCCAAAAATTAACAGACGTCGGCTAATTTCAGTATTATAAAAAAATTTCGAAAAATATAGACGGACTATTTATAATCTTTATTTTTATATTCTATACTCTTTATTTATAATAAAATTTAATTTGTTTATTAAAATAAAATAAAAATTTAATTTCTGCTATTTTTTAGTATCTCATTTTTGAGGTTATACGTGTAATTTAAAGTTACAGTAAAATTATAATTGAAAATAGTATTTTTAAATAATAATAATTATTTTACCTGTTTAATTGCGTGTTTATAAAATTCTTTAGGACCTTTAGGAAGATTATCACACGATCTTAATAAAAATTTATACAATTCCTTTGGAGTTTTCACTGTCTCCTGTAAAATTTTACTTGCCATTATTTCGTTCTCTAATTCAAATAATTTTTTTTTATATATATTTAAATATATAAATAAAAACTTATAAGTTAATCAATAGCAATTATAATTTATGATTATATTAGAAAATAATTAAGTAATTAATAATAATCGTCAAGTTTCAATACTTATAAGTTTAAAAGTTAACCTGTTCAAAACTGTCAAATTCGAACAATTTAAACAATAAATTATTTTATTAATAATTATATATTTATTTATTATGATAAATTAATAATTTAATTATCAAAATAGCAGTTATTTATTTTTATAAAAAAACAAATGTCAGTTTTTAATTATTTATTTATAATTAAGTTAATTTTATTATAAATAATAAAAATGTTTCAAGTTTTTCGTCATTTACATAATTTTATTCTGCACAGTATAAATAAATATTCTTTTATTACATACAAATCATTTAGTTCATGTCAAAAATATACTGCTGGATTAATTAGTAAGTATTAATTTAATGAATATTTGAAAATAATTATTAATTTATAAATTATTTACTTTGCAGTTATTGGAGATGAAATGTTAAAAGCCCAAGTTAGAGACACAAATTCATATTATATGTGCTCACTTTTGTATGAATATGGAGTTAAAGTTGAAAAAGTAAGTTCCACGAATAAAAATAGTATTTCAAAATTTAATTGCTTATTCTTGAACTGACCATTACCATGGAGTGCAGAATAAATGACAGTATTATAAAATACTGAGCGTTGATTCAATCTCTGGTACACATGTGACATTTTTATGATTAATCTTATACATAACTAAATAATTTGCGCATGTTTTTTTTATTATAATTCATTATTTTATGGTCTAGTTTTTTTAAATTTATGAGTTATTGTTATATTACTGGCTAGCTGTTGGATCTAATATAAATAAATAAATGATTAAGAGCTTGACAAAGTTTGAATTGTCAGACTTTATTTTAAATCTTAAAATAAAAAGTAATCAATGATTTATTTTTTTGCAACTTTCCCTGAAATAACTTTAAAATTTTTTTTAAGTATGCATTCGAATAATAATTATATCCAAGTATTATTTTACAGATCTCTATTATCAGTGATGATATAGATGAAATTGCTAATGAGATAAAACTATTTTCTGGAAGGTATAAATATGTCATTGCATCTGGTGGTGTTGGTCCTACCCATGATGATAAAACTTATGAAGGTTTATTTTTTTATTATTTAATTTACTAATTTGTTTGTTTGTTTTAATTCATTTATTACATAATAAATAAGTTATAATTATTGATGAGTTAAATTTTTTCTCATTTAGGTCTTGCTAAAGCATTTGGTGATTCTTTGCATTTTCATCCAACTTTAGTGGATATTATTAAGGAATTAAATAATAATGATGATGAAAATTCGCCGTTATTTAAAGTTGCTTACGTAAGTATCAGTGATCTATTAATCGCTGGAATTTTTATCGAAAAACAATTTTTATAAACATGAAACGAATTAAAAACAATGGTACGTTTATTTTACCTCAATATTTGTATCTACATAGAAAAAAATCGGTCTGTCGGTTGACCCTGTGGGCCAGCCTCAAAACTTCCCACCCATTTCAAGCTCCTTGAGCTCGAAAAATGGTTATGGATACGTTTTCGAGCTCGAAAATACTTTTGTATGCTTTTGTTTTTGAAAAATAACGTTTTTTACCATTTTTTCTACAACGATATCTCTCGAACGAATAAACCGATTGAGGCGTTTGAGATGGTAATCGACGCGTTTTATTGAGTTCTACAACTGATCAGACTTTGAAATTTATTTATCAAGTCGTTTTTGAGAAATTTCCAAAATACTGAAAAAAAAACTTTTTTTTAATTCTTTCGACAACGGTATCTCTTGAAAGAATTAACCGATTTTGATGGTTGAGGTAGCATTCGACGCGGCTTATAAATCTTCAGAGCCCAGTTGATTTTGGAATCAATCCATCGAGCCCGTAAAAAGTTATCCGAAAAAAACATTTTGAAAAAAGTTTATTTTTGAAATATCTCCGAACGAGCTCTACCGATTGAGCTCAATTTTTTCTCAGCTTCGGGATATTGTCAAACCGCGTCGAATGACACCTTGACGATCAAAATCGTTAATGTTCATCCGTTCAAAAGTTATTGGGAACCTTAGAATGGGCGTGGCTTAGATATTAGTCATCTGGTGGCCGAAAAATAAACTAATCAAAGTAGGCTACTCTGAATATTTACTATACAAAATCAACTGGCTTATTTATGTTTTGATAATTTATTTAAATCATTATAAGTGTTAAAGATTATTACAATAAATAATGCGGGTGTCAATTCAAGACACTTATCAATTTATTAGTGGAACATTTCAAAATAAAAATTTTACCGGTGATGAAATATAATAAATCACGGACACTTGTTGAACTTTGGTAAAGTTAGTGAAGACAATAATTGTATAAAAATTATTACTTTTTACGAGTGTGAATGTAGCAGACATCAGATAAATTAAAAATCATAAATAAATAGAGTAACTAATTTAAAAATTAATATTTATAAAAATGCACTTATTAATTTCAAAATGTTTTAAATGCGTATTTTAAAAAAATTTTATTTTATTATTTATTTATTCTATTTATTAATAATTTTAAATTTGTCTGATGTCTACTGCATTTACACTCATTACTTTTTGTCTTCAATGATCAAGTATTCGAGATGATCTGGATAAAATAAATGTTCAAGTTCTCAAAAGTAGAAGGATCGTGGGTATGAGTTTTTCTTGTTAAGTTGGTTTGATGGTTCATACAAGCACGTGGTAGCAAAACTGCTTCATTTATGTCAGCAATCATCAAAACGGTCGAATTTATCTTCTTGATCCATTTTATTTTTCAAAGTAACCACCTTTGCAATTTTTTGATGAACATTGAAAAATGTACACTGTCATATTTAGAATCACCACTTTTACAACCATACAAACAATATATATTACATTCACTTATTTTTGATGGAAATTCCATGACCCTGAAAGTAGCAGACATCCGACGAAAAATTAGTTTAGCTAGGGATATCTAGGGTAATAATAAAGCTACCATAAATTTGAAAGTTGCCACTTGTTTATTAACTCGAGATCTTTAAGTGGTAGATTTCAAAAAAATTTTTTTTTTAATAGAAAAGTTTTTATGATGAAAAATAATTTTGAGATGGCTCTCCAAGGATCACGAATTATTAAAAAGAAATTATTATTGATTAATCTTAGACTATTTACGATGATTAAAATGTGGTTTCTGTCAAATTTTCGAAATTCCTTTTAGAATTTTTGGCGGCGAATATCCGTCTCAAAAATCACTTTAAAAAAAAAAAAAAAAAGAAACTTGAAGATTTTTCAAAAATCTACATGTGGAGATTTTTATTTTTTTTATTTTTTAATTTATTTAATTTATATTTAAAAAACAAATTTTTTTTAATTTTTTGGATTGGGATATCAGCTAAGAAAAATTTTTTTTTTCGTCCAAATCAAAGTCCCACATTTTCTTTGTGTTCAAAAGTTCATGTGGATTCCTTTTTTTTTTAATTTTTTTTAATATAAGTATTTAATATTCCCATTTCAAAATTTTTATTTGATAAATATAAACAAAGTTGCTAATTTTTTAGAAATTTTATATAAATTATTATTTTTATTCATTTATCAACTTCAATATACTAACATATCTTTATAAAAATATATTTTTAAAAGTTAATTATATGATTATCAAATGATCCTGAAGTTAGCAGACAATTAGTAATTTTCGTTTTTTTTTTTTTTTAATAAATTAATTACAAAAAATCAAAAACTAAAAATATGCACATGTAGAAAATTTAGAAAACTAAAGGTGAAATTTTTGTCAAATATTTTTTTTTCATAATTTATTGTTTAAAAAAAATTCAAAAATTATTAAACGTCGGTTAACTTCAGTATCATGATTATCAATTAATATACAAAAGGATTATACAATTTTCGAATTTACAACAAGCAATTACAAAAGAAAGAAAAAACTAACAATATGAACATATAGATAATGAATAAAACAGGTGCAATTTTTTTTAATATTTTTTTTTTCAAATTTATTGTTTGTAAAAAAATTCAAAATTATTAGACGGCTGCTGATTTCAGTATCATGTATTTTAATATAAAATTTTACGATAATAACTTTAGCCAGTCAGCGGCGTATGCTTTGGTATGAGTTACATAAAGATTTTTAAAAGTTATCGATATGAAATATTCAAAATTTTTTTTTTTCAAGTCTGCTACTTTCAGTATCATACTTGAGCATACTATATTTGTGCGCGAGTTTTGTCGGAATGCAGTTTTTAATATTTGTTGATATTGGCGGCAAATTAAAATATTAGGTTGATTGAAATTTCGTTACATTATATAATTAACTTTTAAAAATATATTTTTATAAAGATATGTTAGTATATTGAAGTTGATAAATGAATAAAAATAATAATTTATATAAAATTTCTAAAAAATTAGCAACTTTGTTTATATTTATCAAATAAAAATTTTGAAATGGGAATATTAAATACTTATATTAAAAAAAAATTAAAAAAAAAAGGAATCCACATGAACTTTTGAACACAAAGAAAATGTGGGACTTTGATTTGGACGAAAAAAAAATTTTTCTTAGCTGATATCCCAATCCAAAAAATTAAAAAAAATTTGTTTTTTAAATATAAATTAAATAAATTAAAAAATAAAAAAAATAAAAATCTCCACATGTAGATTTTTGAAAAATCTTCAAGTTTCTTTTTTTTTTTTTTTTTTAAAGTGATTTTTGAGACGGATATTCGCCGCCAAAAATTCTAAAAGGAATTTCGAAAATTTGACAGAAACCACATTTTAATCATCGTAAATAGTCTAAGATTAATCAATAATAATTTCTTTTTAATAATTCGTGATCCTTGGAGAGCCATCTCAAAATTATTTTTCATCATAAAAACTTTTCTATTAAAAAAAAAATTTTTTTGAAATCTACCACTTAAAGATCTCGAGTTAATAAACAAGTGGCAACTTTCAAATTTATGGTAGCTTTATTATTACCCTAGATATCCCTAGCTAAACTAATTTTTCGTCGGATGTCTGCTACTTTCAGGGTCATGGAAATTCCATGTTTATAAATTCGAAATTTTTTTTTAATTGAACGAAAACAATTTTTTAATTCATAGGAACACAATAATTATAGAGACAATTAAGTATTTATTATTTGTATTAGCTGATAGACGTGTAGACACATGTAAACATTTATGATTTAGCCTACTTTGAGTAGTTATAGCTTTAGCCACCAGTTGGCGTATCAAAATTCTAAGTTTCCCAATAGATATTTACATACATACATACACTCGGAGATCATCGTGAATTTAGTCAGAATAGCTTCCTAGAACCTCAAAACGTCGACATCTGTTGGAATTTCGATTTTCACAAATCGGACTGAAACCAATAACTTCCCGAATTTTTGAAAATTTGCAATTTTCTTAGCGGGAAGTTAAAAAAGATATCTTTAGTCAAGAAAATATTTTGGAAGACAAACGTTTTCGTGAACCAAGTCAAGATTTTCTTGAGCTCAGAGAATTTGTCTTGGTTAGCGGATATTTATATTTTATTCAAGAAAATTGAGGTTTTTTTCTTTGTGTGATTTACTTTCAGTCGAGAATTTTTTTTTCTGTGTGCTTAAAGTTTATTTACAGCTTCAAATTGTTAACATTTGAAGTATTCACCATGTAGAAAGTAATTTAGCTAAAATTTAAACAATTATCTATCTAAATTAAAAAAAATCGTGGAGTTCATATTTTTTTATTTATTTATTGAATTTATATGCCAAGGCTTAAAGCCAGATGGCAAAAATATAAAATTTATATACATTGTCACATAGAGTACTGAATATAAACTGAACATATAATTTATATTAATGACATTTGACAAGCTAGTAGGTACTACATCAATTTCTAGATTTAAAAAGAATTCAAATGCTTTATTTTTAAAACTTTCATGAGAATGGGTGTTGATTACATGTTATGGTAACTCCTGCCATAACCGAATCGCAGACACAACAAACAAGTGCTCAAAGGCTGTGGTGCTAAAATTTTGTATTTAAAGGCAACATTGTTGTTTTTAGCTGCAAGTCTGCTAGACCGTCTGATGTCAGCATCCTCATCTTTAAACATATCTCGTAGAATTTTCGGTTTAGCAGTTTCTAGTATTTTAAACAAATAATATGCCAGAAGATAGCGCCTGTGCGATTTTAAATTAAGCCAATTTAATTTGCGATGATAAGGAGTGATGTGATCGTCCTGTTCTATGTTAAAGATAAATCTGATAACATGATTAACCATTCTCTGCAACTTACTCTCAAGCCTATTATAATTGATTATAATGTAATGATGATATGTTTTATCTTGACATTATAATATTTTTAAATTGAAGCGCTCCTGTTACTTGAAAAATAGAAATAAAATTCTACTTTTCTTCTAAGCTAGCATCTAAATTAAATTAATTTTATTTTTATTTCAAGTGAACTTTCCATTGTGGTGAAATAAAAAATAATATTTGCACCACCGGAGGATCGTAACATAAGACATCACAACTCGCGTTTTCATTATCCCTTCCTAACGTCCGGGTGACATTACTGCACAGATTGCTTACTTTCCTCCCTAGGTGCGTAATATAACATTATAACCGGGTGCCTAAGAATTACAATAGTTCGTACAATTTAATTATCTACAAAAATGACAATACTTGTTGCTTAATTACTTGGGAAAATAATCTCACTGCTTACTTATCCACTTATACGCTAAAATTATGATGGTATACATTTGAACAGTATGTATATATAATTAATTTTAGTAACCAGGATAACAGTAAGCAATCATTAGGTAACTGAATGGTAAGTAATCAAGGCTCATAGGTAAATTTAACAGAACGCAGTTTACTTTAGTAAGCAAACGAATTGTATTGGCAATAATGTTTATGTTGTAAAAATAATTTAGATAGTTGATGCAATCGATGTCATAATTTAAACGATTAATAATCCTAAAGTGTTTATTATTTTGTATTTAAATACAATGTATATTTAATAAATACTCACTTTAATAATTAGAAAATTTCAAAGCAATAATCGAATTGTATTTATTTAATAAGTATCTATATGAGGATTTTATTATAGATTTTATTATTAAATAAGTAATTTTATCAAATATATCTTTTTAATAGAATAAAAATTAATCAGTGAAGCCATGCTATTAGTTTATTGTGGATTTTATAATATGAAAACTTATAACATTAAAGAATAGGATGAGGATAAATTTTTTTTTTTTCAGGAAGAATCTTATTAATAATTTTATTTAACTATTAAAGGGACCGTTTATAAAATACTTCACGCAAAATTCTATCTTTTTGACCCCCCCCCCCCCCTCCCTTTCCTTCGACACGTTATGTCACATTTTCTGCGATCTTCCTATCAATATTGCATCACAAATGACAGCCCTCCCTGATTCAGAAATCTTATTTGGAATGATTCAAACACGATTCAAAACAATTCAAAGTTGGCAAAATTTACTATATATAGGTATACACTCTAACATGGATTGAATCATTCCAAATTAGATTTCTGAATCAGTGCTCTCCCTATTATGACGGAAATATATGCATAGAAATATTGATATATTTACAAATACGAAACAAATGACTTTTTATCGTAACAAAAAATTTAAAAAAAACTTATATCATAATTAAATATATATCTATATACATAAATTAAAATAATTCGTAAAAATGTTAATTGTTAAACTAAATTCATACTAGTTCTAAGACACATAAATTAATCACAGTTTTGAATAATTACCTTAAATATTAAACATTAATTGTCAAGAAAATAAAAAAAAATTTATAATTAATAATTTATTTTAGATTCCAAAAAAAGCAACACTAAAATTTGGTAAAAGTAATTCAGGAGAATTGTTAAAATTTCCATGTGTTAATGTTGATAATGTTTATATATTTCCTGGATCGCCAATATATTTTGAGCCATTATTTAAAAATTTGTGTCAGGTAATAAAGAATAAAAATTTTATTTTACTATTAACCAAAAATTATAAAAAAAGAATAATATATAGTCTCAATCTTTATTTCAACATCTATAGATTACATTAGAATAATAAATATAAATAATTAATTAATATATTTAATAATTACAGGAGATATTTAATGCACATAAAAAATTTTTCAAAAAAGAATTATACATTGATGCAAAAGAAGATGTATTTGCTAATGCATTAACAAGTGTTGCTAAAGAATTTCCTAATGTTGCTTTCGGTTCTTATCCAATTAGTAATCAAAAGTAATTACAAAATAAGTTTTAAAAATAATAATTTCAATTTTATAGTATAGAACAATTATTTATCGATATTAAAGTTAATTTAAATCTATTATTACAGTTACTATAAAGCACGTGTGACTATTGAGAGTGACGAGAAATCAATTACTGAGGAAGCAACGAATAAGTTTTGTAGTTTAATTTCCCCCGATATTCTGGTCAATTATGACAAAACACCGGAAATAAATTCAGTTGAAAAGTACCAGGATTTTCAGTCAAAAAGTGATCCATCAAAAGCTTTAATTTATTCGGAAACCATTAAAGAACTAAAGTAACAATTATTCAATACAATGAAATATAATTTGTATTTAAAGTTAGTGATTTTATCTCTATTTAAATTTGTTTTTATTATTGTTTTAGAAAAATTTTTGATAATCCTAAAGAAATAGTAATTGAATATAATTATTCTATGGAATCTACTGTATTGTTACATCTCATTCACATTGTTCGGTCATTATTAAATAGTAATTTTATAATAAATGTAGTATTTTTTAAACATCAAAATATACCAGCTGTTGTCGAACAATCGTGCATCGACATTTTAAATCGGTAAGATATTTTTATTTATTAATTTATATAATTTGTAAAAGTTCTAATAAAAACAATAGTATATTGTGTGACAAGGGATGAAACACAACGATTTCAGACCAGGGTGAAGTTGGCTGACATCACCCGCAATCTAAAATTGTGTTTCATCCTGAGTTACATAGTATATTTCTCATAATTATCTGCATTGGAACTTAAAGTTTTAATGTCAGCAGCCAGCCAGAAACAAGTTAATTAAAGATCATTGGGGCGATCCAACTTTTCCTTAGCGGATCCGAATTACGGCCTTTTACGGGGAATTACGGTAGTTTACGGCAAAAATACGTCATTTTTACCGCAAACTTGTAGTAAGAGAACGGCAATATACCGCAAAACTGCGTTATTTTACCGTTAAGTGAAGTATTGCACGGTAAAACCTGTAAAAATAAAAAAGCATACGGAACTTACGTTAAAAATGTCGCAAATTGCGGTAAATTACCTTAGTTCGGATCCACCAATGTTAGCGTAAGCGTAAAATGTGATTTGCAATTTATAATTAAGCAGGAACTATAAATACTAGTTATTATTCACACTAATTTTTATAACACTAATCACAAAGTCAGAACTGTCATTTAGGCAAACGAAATTTATGGTCTGAAATTACTACTAAACAAATGATAAGTAAAAAAGAAAAATTAGTGGAACGGAACGGAAGTCCACCTCTGGTTGACGGAAGGACGTTTTCTCACCCTTTTGACTATACACGCTCTGCGTAGCCCCTACCTCCTCCCCAGATGATACTCTTAATTGAAAAGTATAATCGAGTGACTAGGGGTGGACATTAACTGGAGGTATGATCAAAAATCCTCATTGCGCGTGGTATCTAATCACAGCCACCACGAGTCCATACCTCTGTGGGCCACACACTCCTACCATCTTAGGACATAAAGAGACTCTGGCCGAAGAGGGCTTGGAGAGGCCCTCGTGGCACCAGTTCCCTGTACTTCGGGATAAAATTATGAAACGCAACTTCGCCTCAACACCCTAAAAAGAGTCTCCTCCATTTATAATCACTTAGATTTCAGACATGCCATTACCATAAACTTGCCCTCATCCATCACTAAGTGATTTTCTAATCTTCGAGCTTTTAATAACCTTGATTTTATAAAACAAATCAAAGTTGCGTTCATACTCGCCATGACAAGTATCACAGTTGAAATTTTGAAAGCCCTAAGTCAGCGAGCAGAAACAATATTTGTTTGAGTTTGTTCCCGAGGGACAAAACAAGTTTGTTTCTGCCCGCTGACTGAAGGCATTCACAATTTACGCGTTTACTAATATTCATTCGCGGCATTAAACAAATTAGCTTGTTTCAATTGGCTGTAGAGGCACTGAAACTTCAAGTTTTGATGCTGGATTATGAAAAGAAGATTATTGTGGCAATTAAAATAATTTACCAAGACTTAGATTTCATAAAAAAATTAAAAATAAAAATTTTTAGGTTTTTATTTTAATATTCCAGAACCCATTTGACCGATTGTAAAATTTCAATCAGCACTAAATTTTCATAAAATATTTAAATTGCCGCAAAAATAATTTTTTTTCTATTAATATTGAGTTTATTTAAGTAAGAATGAAAAAAAAAATTTATTGTCTGCTATTTTTACTATTAAAAATAAATTTAATACGGACTTATGAGTTTCTGGAATGTGAATAGTATTTAATATTTATTTTTTTAGGTATAATGCAAAATTAACTGTATTGGATGAACCAAAAAAAGTAAATGTAGAAAATTTAAAAATACTTTATCCAGAATTAAAAACATTGTTACTCACTAAAACAAATAATGCAAATAACGATTCATCAGGATTTAAATTTATGGAACTATTGTCTCCGTCAATTGAGATTAAAACTCCTCTATCTGGATGGAATTCGGAAACCATATGTACTTTTACCAGATCTCTCTGCCTTCCATACACGTAAATATTAACATAACATTATAAATATTCAATATTTAATATATTAAAGTTCCACTTCATAAATTTATTTGTCTAGGTAATTTGTTAATAAACGCATCATATGACTGCTAATTAAATTTTTTTTAATGACCAATAAAAGATTCAATATTTTATATATGACAGTAATATTAAATCGTTTCTTATACATAAATAATGATTGAATTCAATTATATATATTTTTAAATTATTTTATAAATTAAATGAAAATGTATTTAAATATTAAATAAATTCCATTAATTAATTAATCAATAATTCAGTAAAATTGTTTAATTAAATTTTATTACCCTACACTAAAATCCGTATAAAATTACATTGGTTTTAATTAAATATTAAAAATACTCTTATTTAAAATGTATATTAATGCTGAGTTATTTAATTATATTTAAAATAGTTCGTAATTATACTAATTATTCAAATTTTTAAATGAAATTAATATTGTGAATTTAGAGCATACTATATCAAGATGAATATATCAGTATTGAGTTATAATATTCAACATTCGAGAAATATTATTATTTATTATTTATTGTTACCAGAAGTACAGTTTGATTTTTACAAGCATTCATACATATTTCACCTACGATTAATTTAACTTTATTTGAATAATTTAATACGAAAATAAATAAATAAATATCAAATATCCAACATACATATATTTAATAAGTATATAAATCTAAATAACGATTTGCACTTTTATTATGATTAGTTTCCTTGGTAATGTTGCTCTCGCTGATTGCACTTGCTCATCTTACAACTCTCCAACCTTTTTCTTTCCGATATTCTTGAATAATATACAGACTTCCTTTATTGGTGGACCTCGTAGTACGTGTCTATCACATGCGTCCAGGTCTGCATCATATTTACCGTCCGTGGGTTCCTGTAGCGTGACTTACTTTGTCTGAGCACAGCTTTCTGGCCTCGGCACAGACAAAAAAATGATTGATTGTCTCTGGTTCACCCGAGCATATTTCACATTCAGTGTTACGAAAACCTTTCTTGTGTACCTTTCCATAACTACCACACCTGAGTCGAGCCCAAATCTCCTTCATCCAGCTTTCAATAGATGGATCACTCCAAAAAGGTTCGGCTGCTGTGCATGTTTTCACAAACTTTTATAATTGACTGAAAGATGACCCCTGAATCTTTTTATCGATGTTACTATTCTGCTCACCATAATAGTGTTGCAGTCCTGCATCCAGGCGCTCAGCTATTTGTTCCGGTTCGGCTTTATTCCAGATTAATTCCGGAATGTCTTCGACGTTCATTTCCTTCAGAGCTTTCATTAGGTCCTTACTCCATCTTGACGGGTTTCCATTAAGAATGTTTCTGCATTCTTCTCTGAGGCACTTCCTTGGCCACCTGTGCTCTTCCATTTTCATGATATCCACCAGGTATTCGCCTGCTCTCTTTCTTGTTACATATAAGTATCTTGGTACATCTGCATCCGCTCTCCACAAGTACTCGGGCGTATTTTTGGCGACTCCCATTCGAGAAATATTACATTCAAGTATTTCAGGAACTCAATTTAATAGATGATATATTCAACAGTAAGATTATAAATAAATTTTTTTATATTCAAATATTAAATGTTCGGGTTAAATTGAAATAACTCAATAAATTTAGCAATTGAAATCTAAAAATAAGAAAAGATAATTTGACATAATAGACATTTGACAGAACAAAAGTAACCAGTCCAAAATTATTTATCATTGGAGCCTTATAAGGTATTATTTTTTTATTAAAACAATTTTTAAAAATAAAGTTATAAAATTGCGGTTGTTGGTTGCAAATAATAACGAACTAAAAATTATTTTAATTATTAGTTGTAAATAACTTTAATCGGAAAATTAAAATATATTATTGATTAAAAATTAGTTTAAATCCAAAAAAAAATAATTATTAGTTAAAGAAAACTATAATAATAAGTTATTTGTATAATTAATAATTGATTAGTAGATTTTATTATTTGATAAAGTCATGGATCACTGATTTACTAACAGTATCCCAACGTTGCGAAACGATAATCGGCCAGTCATATGTAGCCATTCATTGGCCAGCCGTCGGCAGCGTCGTTTAAAATATTAAACGGTTGCTGGTAATTAACCATGCTTGGGCCATTACTAATTGCCAATCCTTGGCTGAGTGACGGCAGTCAGATATCGGCCGATCTACGGCATTTTTTCCATTAACGGCGACTTTGTATGGGATAGTAGTAGAATAATTAAATGACAAACAATTTATATCTTTATATGAGTGGTCATATTTTTAATTAATTTAAATACAGAGAGAGGGAGAGTAGGGTAAAATGAGCCCTTTTCGAAAAAAATTTAAAAAATTGCGAAATAAATTTTTTTTTTTTTAGGTTTTTTTTTCTACACGGAAAGAAAATTATGGAAATGGTTCCTATAATTTTGTGAAATTTCATCCTATACCAGTATAGGAATGATGACCATAAATTATGGGAAAACGTCCTATAGATATAGAAATCTTACCCATAATTATAGGAATAGTTCCTATAATTATAGGAATGGTTCCTATAATAGTATAGGAATGGTTACTATACTATTATAGGAATAGTTCCTATAATAGTATAGGAATGGTTACTATACTATTATAGGAATGGTTCCTATACTATTATAGAAATGGTTCCTATACTATTATAGGAATGGTTCCTATACTATTATAGGAATAGTTCCTATAATAGTATAGGAATGGTTCCCATAATGGTATAGGGGTGGTTCCTATAATATATAGGAACCATTCCTATAATAGTATGGGTACAATTCCTATACCATTATAGAAACCATTCCTATAATGCATAGGAATACTCCCTATAATTTTCTTTCCGTGTAGAAGTTAAGTAAATGATTAAATGAAATAATTTATTAATAATTAATGCCTACACGGAAAAAAAGGAACTGTAATAAATAAAGTTTGATGTCTAATAATTATCATATTTTTAGTGATTAATATAAATTCAAATAGTAATATTGTGATTTCAACATTTAAAAAATAATAATTATAAATCGAATGTTAAAATATACAGTTCATTTAGATAAAATTATCATTTAAAACTATAAAAAAGACAAAGTAAACACTAAAAAAATTAAACTTTAAAGTTTAACAGCCAAAACTTAAATATCTATCGTTTGTAAAATAAGAAATTAAAGTCTCAAACAATAAAAATATAGAGGATACAAAATACTAAATTTAGTTAGAACGTTATTTTGTAAAGTCCTCTAATTAAGAAACTTTACCAGGAGTTGTTTTTAAATTTTAATATTAGTCAACAGTCAAATTTAATGATATAAACGGGAATAAATAAATTTTCACGGATATTTATTATTAAAGCAAATATTAAATATTCCCACTGAAATCAGTAAAGATTGACTATATGAAACTGTACATTATACTTCGTCAATTTGTAAAAAGTATGTGTCAGCCTCAGCAAATTTTATTGTTTGATGCCGAGCGCTCTAAGTGCCAGGGACTGGACTCTGTTCACGTAAGGTCGGCGGTTCGAGCCCGAGAGTCGGCTGAGATTTTTCTGATGATTTTTCATATAAAAATTCGAACAACTACATACTGTACCCGACTGAATCAGTTATTCAAAATACAAACAAGGATACAATCAATTAGATGCACAACGATGAGAAAACAGACAATGGAAGAAGGGAGAAGGAGGGGGTGAAATCAGAAACCCGAATAAACCTTGAACTACGACAGCAAACGGTAAAAGCCGGAAATAAATAATTCAAAATAAAAAAATAGAAAATAGAAAAAAAAATATATATATATATATTTTTATTATTTGAAACAATAAAAATGAGGGTTTAGAACAAAAATTATTACTACGGTAGCATAAGAAAAAGTAACGATCGACTATAAAATTAAATACATCGACTTAGAGATTTTTATTGTTTGAAACTTTAAAATTTACGGTTTAAGTTTTAATTTTTACTATCGTCAGTCTAAAAAATATCATCCTGCCATTGAAACTATACAATTCAAAATAATAATTTTTACTATTTGAAATGTTAAAAACTATATCTTTACCCTATACTTTTTTTCTTTGAGCATAAGTATATTTTAACAGATCACTCATATATTTTAACCTTATACTTTATAATAAATAACAAAATCGCACCCGGGCGCCGCATTACTATTTGAAACAATAAAAAGTATTGATAATTCGGGTGAATTTTAACATTTCTTTTTTTCCGTGTAGTATAATCGTTGGGTTTGTCAATTTAAATATCATATCTTACTTTTTATTTAAATGTAATACATTATATACTAAGATAGGAAATTAGGAGATTCCAGCCTGCGTGTGCGATTTTTTAGCCGAGCCGAAGATGAGGGTGGCAAACACTCGGATTAGGAGGTCCTACTTTTCTCCGTGGTCTGTGAACGATTTTTCATCAGATCTGCACCTGAAAGTTTAAATTTTTGCTTCTGTTTGTGGGCAGAATAGCGCCCGCGCTGATTTTTATCTTTTGTTTTCTCATGAGAGAAAAGAACGATTTTTTACCTTATGAACAGGGCAGGAATTTAAACTTTCGGTGCAGGTATAGTGAAAAAAGATTATACGTCTGCTTTCAGATTTAAAAATTTTTCTCAACAAATTTTATGTGGCTTACATTGCACCATAATGCCCTTGGGACTTTTTCTGTACGATTTAAAAAAAAAAAATTTTGAACTTTTTTTTGCTCGTTGTAAATTTATCGATTCTATTTTACCCCCTTGTACGATTTTAATTAGAAGTAAACAAATAAACTGAAAATGTAAATAGAATGTCGTAATTAAAGGATAAAGTTGTTTATTGAGTTAGTGTTACGATAAAGCGCTATAGATTTTGTACTTCGGATAGAGGAATTGTGATTCAAACTGATCCAACTAACTGCCCAGAGACTGAACTCGTCTATAAGCGGCTTAAAACTATAATCTCAACAATTTACTACCTACATTAACTATATAGTTTGTTAGTATATTTTATACTTGATATCAGAATAAGACAGGTGATAAATGAGACTAAAAGTCATTAAGATACATATAATATGTACGTTAACATGATAGATTTGAATATGAGAGATTTTATGATTTGACGCTGATGATCCGTATTAATATTAAATATCACGTAATTTTTCAAAGAGTGAGTTTTATCAGTATAAATTTGAACTGAGGAAGTGGTAAATAGATTGATACTACATCAATCTATAAACGGTTACTATGGTAACATGCTAAATGACGTATTGATTCTTTGCTATACCTCATATAATATTTGAATTCTTTCTTCGCCTATACTCAGACCATCACTTTATACATCTATACATGTATAAATTTTTTATGTACCTGTATATAAAATTTTATATTTACAATAATGCTCTTTAAAAGAGATGTAGGGGCGAATATTATTCATGCGTGTTGCATCAGGTCATTCGATAAAAAGCCGACTTGTCATGTACTTTACTTGCTATTTTAAAAAATCGATCAGATTGCTCACTTATTTCCAACAACTTGTATTTTATCCTCTTATTCTTGTTTATTATTTTATTATATGCTTTTATATCATCTAAAGAAGCTTTGGTACTTCAATTTTATTTATTTATTGCTTTATATTTTTTTTTAAATCTTAGAAATACATACTTGTAAATATACCATCAATTTTAGATCAGTACAAATTAATTCAAATGAAAAGTGATAATGATTACATAAATAATTTTAATATTTAATCACATATAATTTGAGTTTTTTAAATTTATTAACAACAGAATGTTTCGAAAATTTTTGCTAAAACTCCAGAATATTCTAGACCTTTCCAGAATATATCTTAACTTTTATTATTCGAGCTGAGTCTGGAAATTATATATTCAATAATTTTATACTCTCTTAAAGTCAATCAGTGAAAATACTGACAATCTGTAAATAGTCACTGATTTTGTCAGTACTCTAAACTGATTGATTTTAAGAGAGTATGGTTGATTAAAACTAGTTATATATAATTCGATCAAGTTTTATATTTTGAATTTATTTTCTTTGCACCCAGTGAAAAATTTGCGGAGTGAAAGCAGATTTAATCCGGAGTGAATGCAGAGCGGATGACTGTGAATTTATTTAATTCTCTTAGAGTAAAATTTACTCCGAAGAGAATGTTAGTTTAAGTTGGAAACTTCGGTTCAGGGTGCAATTAACTCCTAAAGGGAGATTATTTTAATATTAAAACTTCGAATCGGAATGAATACGAATTTAAATAAAGCCCAGATCACTCCGAAATCACTCCGCTGGAAAATCCAAACTCCTTATTTACTTCGCATGTGGAGTGATTTTTATAAAACTCCGGAATTCTGAGTGAATTCGTATTGAAATAAAATTCGCAATCACTTCAAATTTACTCCCGGTTTTTTACAGAGTAACGTCTAAATAACTTTAAGATTTTTCAATAATGTTAAAAAATATTTTAGACATTTGTAAAAGATTTAGAAAAATTCTATAACATTCAGAAATATCATGGAAAACTCAAAAACTGTCAGATTAAAAAAAAAGCTAAGATTGTCAGGAATACATCAGATAATTCTAGAAGTTTCTGAAAACTTATAAATTTAATTGTAAAAAAAAAAAAATAATACCCACACTACAGTCAATCAAATCACTAATCCAATCAATATTAAATTTACAATATTTTTTTGTTAAAAAATCGATATACTATTTAATAATTCACCAAAAAATCAACGTTTATTACACTTAACTAAAATGGTTTTATTTAAAATTTTATATTTTATGTATAAATTCTAATGGATCCGATAGAATTCTGTTCAAGTACTTAATATTTATGATAATTAAAGTTCGATCATAATTCCTGAGCTTGTACAAATTTAAAGTAAATTTCATCCGAACAATAAAATAAATAATTTATTTCTTAATTGATGTAATTTAAAAATTCAATATTACTTTATATTCTCAATTTAAAAACTTATACATTCATAGTAGTTAAGTAAAATTATATTAAATATTTTCTCATCTTAAAAGTTTTACGTAAATTTACAAAACTTCCCATTCCAGCGTTCGCATTTGGCTTGTGATTTTTTGAAATTTCATTTTAAGTTAAAGTATCTTTTAGTTTTCACTTTGAAAACTTTCAAATGAAACTGCAAGACTCAGAATATATATATGTATGTATACATATATACATCCGAAGATTGTTTTTTTTTATCTTAGATTTGTTATCTTACAAGTCATCCGCCTGTTTATATTTTTTATTTTTTAACTTACATTCTCTTTCTTTATACTTCTTGTGACTTTTATAATAGCGCGACTCAATCTATGGTGTGGTTTAGTGTATAGTCTGAGTGAAAGACGATTTTTCATGTTTTCATTACTCTTCTTTTCAAAGACGACAGTCTCATTTTACGGGTAATACGTCGTAAAGCACTATTGGAGAATTGTAAAACCAAGAAGATGATAAAGGTAGAGGTAAAGGTTGAATTGATATTGATATTGAGGTAGAGTATCAATGCTAGTAAAATTTTTACCTCAAGAGAATAATATCGAGTAAAAAAAAATATTCCCAACTTTAACTTTATTTTATTTTCACGTAAATTCATTATCCATAATTCAACCTATAAAATTAATTAAATTTTTTTAATATATTTTTATTTTATCTTCTAGCCGAGAATGAACGACAGTTTTTTTTTTTTTAATTCGAATTTTAATTAATCAATTATTAAAATATATTGAGAGTTGAGAAATGAGGATAAAAGTAGTGAATTATTATTCCATGCATTAAATCCACTTTCATCACTTGACGTTAATCGATTAAATCGAAGAATAGAATAGAAGTAGAGTAAAGAGGAAGGATGATAGAGATGAATGGAGATAGTTCACTCCTACTTCCGATCCAATATCAATAATCACAGAGTCACATCCGGGTACCGTTATTATTACTTGATGTTGTATTTGTTGGTGATTTTCGATCAAAGTATTTGATCGTCATGTACATACAACTGAAATGGTTCTTGATTATCAGTAACTTGGAATGTAATCGTAGAGTTAGTACTTTGACGCATAGGAACTATAATTGAATAGTATAGTGTATATAGTCAGTCTACTATTCGTATACACTTGAGGGAAGAGGAAACAACGTCAAGAATAATAAGCAAGAAATGTTTGTGTGTGTGTGTGTGTGTGTATGAGTACATGTATATATTACCAGTCTGATGGAATAATCATACGATTTATGTAAACAACCGTCTGCATACAACTGAGTACACGCGTACAAATCACGCAACATATTAATTATTAGGTTTTAATATTTTTTATTTTTTTAAAAGTAGAAAATCGTAATTAAAATTTTTATATCTTATAACTGACGTTTCATTTTTATTTTCATAAAAATGAGTAAATTTTTTAATTTAATATTTTATACACGGAAAGAAAATTATAGGGAGTATTCCTATGCATTATAGGAATGGTTCATATATAGTATAGGAATTGTACCCATACTATTATAGAAATGGTTCCTATATATTATAGGAACCACCCCTATATTATTATGGGAACCATTACTATTATAGGAACTTTTCCGATAATAGTATAGGAACCACTCTTATACCATTATAGAAACTATTCCTATAATAGTATAGGAACCATTCCCATGAATTATAGGAACCATCCTATAATTATAGGAGCTATTCCCATTTTCATAATGTTATAGAAATGGTTCCTATAATTATAGGAATAGTTCCTATAATATTATAGGAGTAGTTCCTATAATATTATAGGAACCATTCCTATAATATTATAGTAACTATTCCTATAATATTATAGGAACTACTCCTATAATATTATAGGAACTATTCCTATAATTATAGGAACCATTTCTATAACATTATGAAAATGGGAATAGCTCCTATAATTATAGGATGGTTCCTATAATTCATGGGAATGGTTCCTATAATTATAGGAATGGTTCCTATAATTCATGGGAATGGTTCCTATAAATTATAGGAACCATTTCTATAATTTTCTTTCCGTGTATGTTTGCTTTTTCATGGAAATTTATAACTTATAATTATAAATTCAATTTACTTTTTTAATGTAGACGAACTATTTTTGTTATTGTATTCTTTATTAATCGATAATATTTTATTGGGATTTATAAATAAATAGAAAAAAAGCCATTCGGCATCTGAAGTAGAAGTAGATTTCTTATTATTTACTTACTTTGAAGTTTTGAGATAAAACTGAATTAAAAGTAAACTTTTTTTGATATTTTTTATGAATTTCGAAGTCAAATAATACTAAAGATAAAATAATGAAATTTTGATCATAACTCAAAACTATTAAGTAAGCAAACTTTTATTAAAATTGGAAAAATTATCGTAGAAAAAAAAAGATAAAAACTAAAACTATAGCTTAGTTTACCAGCTTTGACATTTGTTCTGCATGAAAAGGATAGATGTTTCCATTAACAAGTTATTGAAGAAAAATAACACGAAAGTAGAATTTTTCGTTAATTTGAAAATTTCAAATTGCAACCATTTCCCAAATACTAGAACGATTTTTAAAATTTTTAAACGATGAAGCTAATCATTTAAAGAATAAGTATATAAAATTTCATAATCATCCCTTAAATACTTTCAAAGATATGATAATCACATTTTTACCATAACACGAAAATCAATCATGCACTTTGAACCTTTATTAAAATTGAAAAATTTATTGTAAAACAAAAAAAAATAAAAAAAGTAAAATATAACTTGTTTATCAGCTTTAACATTCTTTTCACACAATATAAGGCTATACGTTTCTGTTAAAAAGTTATCATGAAAAAAGCCACAGAAATAGCATTTTTGGTTTTTTTTTTGAATTTTAAATGTCTACCGTTTCTAAACTAGACCGATTTTGCTCATCTTCGGACTTGACCGAGATAATCGCTCATAGAATAAGCTTGCCAACTTTTATTGAGATCTGTTTAGAATTGTCGGTGTTATCGACGCAACAAGGCACGTTATGTTACATACATATATATATATATATATTAGAGTGATTAAAAAAAAATTAAATTTTTTTTTTGCTGTTATCCAATGAAAAGTTAGTGATTGCAAATAAAAAAACTTCCCACAAGACGGGCTCGCTAGCTCAACTCTAAGAGATCGCTATTTTAATTTTAATTTCCCATCTAATTAACATTTAAAAATTTTTTTTTCATTGAATGTTTAATTACTCGTAAGCTACTGAATATTTCTCAAATTTATGCATAGGTCGCCCCAAGTCGAAATCTAAGGTCTGTTTTCGTTGTAATTTTTTCTCGACTTAATTCCAGAAAAATTTACGGTCAAAACAGACCTTGTGCTATTGGGTACTGTATCAGCGTACGTCTGGTTTAGTTGTAACTCGAGGAGTTTTGTCCCAATATACCAAGTTTACAACGAAACCAGACGTTGAATAATCATAATATTAAATATAATAATAACAATAATAATCTTAATATTATTTCAGATCGGAGGGCGCGGGTTCGAATCCCACTCAGGCCCATTATTTTTTTTTTTTAATAATATTACTATAAATAATAATAGCAATAAGAATAATAATTATTTATTATAAAAAAAATAAAGGAACTAAAAACACGTCAGCACGTTAGAAGCGACAGCACTGTTTTAATTATGAAATCATAATTATTATAAAATTATAAATACATAATGAAATAATTAAATTTGACTCAAATACAAAAAAATTTCCACCGTAGAAATATTTTTATTCGAGGAACTTCTGAAGGTAGGATCTGAAAGAGGCAGGATATCTATTAGATTCTATGACTTAGTACACTCGTGCTATGAATCAAATTAAGATTACCGTAGAAAGGATATAATCGACGAAAAATCGCATCTCCTGGGATTCGAACCCATCACCTAACACTCACCAGTCTTCTGCGCTAACCGCAACGCTACGCAACCGGTATGCGAGCGAGAACTTTAGTAAACTTATATAACCGAGTCGTAAGCTACGCCTCTACAAATGACAGTCTATTGGGTCGAATATTTAAGGGAGTAGAGATCTAAGACAAAAACGCGGGATATTTAGAAAGAAAAAAAAATCGAGCGACAATAGAGCACCCTCAGCACTTTCGTGCTTGAAATATGCAAAAAAAATTAAAAATAAGAATTAAAAAAAAAAAAAAAATTAATAATATAAAAGGTGAATAGAAAAATTCATAATTAAAAAAAAAACTAATGTTATTACAGTGCTCCCTTTCTATAATTCCCCTCGCTATGATTCTAGTTCCCCTCATTTTGAGGGGAATGTGTTCCCCTACTCTCACTACATTGTATACAAGATATATTTGTGTACGTTCAGAATGACTACGCGCGCATTTTTCTGTTTAGTACTCTTAAGAAAAAGTGGGGTCCCTCTCTAAGAAGGTATTCTTAGAATTTTAGCCCTGAGTTGGGAATTATAGAGAGGGAGTACTGTAAATAAAAGTAATAATTAAAAACAAAATGAGCGATTGAGGTGTGCACTTTTGGATTTTTCAACTTTTTTAGTATTGAATATAGTATCCATGGGTATTATAATTATTGAATTGGGAAGAATCTTATACAATAATATTATTAATAATTATAATTGTTTCATTATTATTATATTATTTTATGATTATTTTAATATATTAAAAATAATGATTTATTCATTATTATTATTATTATTTAAAAAAAAAAAAAAAGTGACTCAGAGTGAGACTCGAACCCGCGCCGTAGATTTCACAGACTATTTGTATACTCATTATTTTTATTAATATTCTAATAATCTTCCTTACTATTATTATTATTAATATTCTACGTCTGGTTTCGTTGTAAAAAATGTTGGAAAAATAATAACAATAATAACAATTCGGATAACATTTACCGTCAAAACAGATCTCAGATGGCCTGTTTTAACCGTACTTTCTATCCAGACCGTCTTTTACCGTCAAAACAGGCGTATTCTAAGGCGGTAAATCGAACTTCAAAGGGTTTGGAAACTTCTACCGTTAAAACGGATCTTATATTTCGATTCGGGTCTTTGAAGCTGATTCCTCAAGCTTTCTAAAACCTTATGATGATTCATAATTATTATAATAAGGACGCTAATGGAAGCTATCTGAAAATTTCGATGTTTTTATTTCAAAAAGACATTCTTAATTTTAACCTTTTTTTTTTAATTACTTGATTAAATTAAAAACTTAATTAAATTAATTTACATGTCTCAGTATGCGTATATCAATAGGTATTGCATGCAGTTAATTTAATTAAGTTGCAAAAAAACAAAAATAAATAAATAAAACCAATAATGTCTTTTTGAAATAAAAAAATCGAAATTTTCAGATAGCTTCCATTGACGTTTTTATTATAATAATTATGACTCATCCTAAGATTTTTGAAAGTTTGAGGAATCAGCTTTAAAGACCTATGAATAAATTTCAGAAATATTCAGTAGTTTACGAATAATTAAAATTTTAATGAAAAAAAAATTTTTAAATGTTAATTAGATGGGATATTATAATTAAAACAGCGACTGCTTAGAGTTGAGCTAGAGAGTTCGTCTTTTGGGAAGATTTTGATTTCGGCAACCACTAACGTTTCAGGGGGCAAGAGGGAAAAAAAAAATTAAAAACTTTTTTTGAATCACCCTAATACATACACATAAACTTTTGAAGCAACGGTATTTTTGGAACCTACTCGACAAATTGTGACAGACTATGGCGGAATTCTTTGAAAATTCCATTATGAGAACAAATGCAATAAATAGATTTTTATGAAATCTAAAAAAAAGCTTATTAAGAGAAAGAAGCAATAAAAACATATAGATGATAAATTGGCGAGATAAATAATAAATTTAAAATTATTCATAATAAATTTAGTGATTATTTTTGCAAGGTACAGTGAATTATTTGTGGAATTGATTAAAAGCATCCCCTTTGGCCGTTGTTGAGGATGAGAGAGACGTGGGGTAAAGAGGGAGACACACGTTCTGAGGCGGCTAGACAGGACGGACGGGCAATCTCATATTTCACTCGAGTATTTCATTTGAGTTTGGAATTGATTGCTCGCCGGGTCGAAGGAAGATAGAGCGGGGTCACACGAGGAAGGGAAGGGGATGGGTATGAGGGTCGCGGAGGGTTGTAGAGGGTGAGTTTGTTGGCGTGGGAGGACCAAAGTGCGACGACGCGGGTGTAAGAGGAAGAGGCTGCTGAGGTGGAAGTGGCACTGGTGGTGCTGGGGGAGGTGGAGGAAGTGGAGATGGAGGAGGGTATGTGTACTGAGGTGAGGGTTATATTGCTTGGGTATGAGGGTTGCTTTTCGTATATATATGTATATAGAGTAGGGGTATATATGGCTCCATGAAGAATGCTAGAGAAGAGAATACATTTGGCGGAACAGTAGCGAATGGAATGGAACGAGATAAACGTATATTTCCAGAACAAATATTTACACGGGGTAAGGGGGAGTAACACATTTGGGGGAATTGAGGAATGAGAAATAGTCAAGTAGTAGTTGAAGTCAGTAGGCAGTAGTAGTAGTAGTAGTGGAAATATAATAGTTGTAGTAGTGGAACAAGAGGGTAGGTGAGGGTGAAGGTGAGGATGAGGGTGAGGAGAATTCAACTGCAAGTAAAAAACTGCGAAAATGTGTTTTCTGTTTGATTTGCGACTATATTTTTCTTTCTACTTGGCTGAGTTTTGGTAGAACTTCCGGGGGGTATAAAAGAATACAAAACTTTTTCTGTTGAATACTTGAAACAAATTTTAAATATGGTTTTCATTACGTTCTATTTTATCGTTCAATTTTTTATTTATTCTTTTTTTTGTATACTTAATTACACCATAAATATAAAATATTTAGAAAGTATATTAACTTTATTGTACTCGGATTTTCTTTTTTTACTTTGTTGTTATGATTTATTTATTATTTATTTTTAGTAGTTGCAATATTTTGTTATTATTATTCACAGTAAGTGGTTATATGTAATTGCAATAAATAATTAATATTAACAAAATATACAAACTTAAGTTAATATGATTTACTTTTTATAGAGATAAATTTTACCGTAAACGACAACGTACTTATACTTCGTATCTTATAGAAGAGGGTGAGGCACGACGGGTTACCTAAGCGAGTAATTAATTTTTGTTAATATTAATTACTGTACATAATTTCATTTCACTTATATATCAAACGAATCTATAATGAGTTTTCATTTTTTTTTTCACCATGCCTGCACCAAAAGTTTAATTTCCTGTCCTGTTTATAAGGAAGAAAGTCGTCCTTTTCTCTTATGAGAAAACAATAGATGAAAATTAGCGCATGCGTTATTCTTCCAACAAACAGAGGCAAAAATTTAAATTTTCAGGTAAAGATCTAATGAAAAATCATTTACAGACTATGGAAGAAAGTAGGACGTCCCGATCCGCGTGTTTGCCACCCCCACCTTTAGCTCGGGTTGGCAATTATACACGCGGGCTGGAATGTCCTACTTCTTACCCTGGTAGGTAATATACTGTTACTTATTTATTCTTAGCTGGTAAATTAATAAAATAGTTTGATACTTTATGAAATTATACATGAGCAATATAAATATATGCTGTAGTTTTACTTACATCATAATTATATGATCAAAAGTTTGTTAGAACATTAGTAAATGTTACTATAAATGTAATCGTGAATGTAATATTTGCTGAGCAGTTCTATCATTTTAATCTCAATAATTTTCTCTTTGTCATACTAAGAAGAACATAATCTAATAGTAATCTTGTTTTCCTCTCTCTTGCTCTTATTTCACTCCCTTACTCACTGAGCATGATATTTGAGTAATTTGAAAACTTGCCTAATTTATTTCTCAGGTAATTCAACATTGTACTTGGTTAATTCGTGAAAAAGATTATTGACTTACTTTCAAAACTTCAAAGAGACTTTTATGAACAAATGATTTATTTTTTTTTAAATGTTATTACTTTTCACTTATTTGAGTGGTTAATTTAATTAAATTTTCAAATGTTTGACATTAAAAAAAATTTTTACTGGTCTTTGTAAAAATGTTTGTTTTTTCTTTTCTTTTTTTTTTTTTTACAACAAACTTTGTCTTCTCATCATTAAAATGAAACATATTTTAATGTAAATAAATTTAGATATTAAATTTTTTTATATTCGCTTTTCATTTACTGGTAACTTTCAACTTACTTTTAATTATAGGTACATTCGTCCTCATTACGAAGTTTAATTAAAACCTACTACACTGCTGTTTTCGTTTGAATATAATGAAAAGAGAAATGATCATAAATAAAATACATAAAATAAAATAATAAAGTTTATTATAAAAATAAAAGTGACAAATTGTAAAATTTATTAAAATATTTAGGTAATTAATAAAATTTATTATAGTTTTTTTATTTTTTATTTTTTATTCATTAAAAATCTCACAATATAAATTATAATGTAATGAATATGCATATATGTATATATTTTAATATTTATTATAGCTATGAAATAAAATAAAATGATGTAAAAATTATATAAAAGTAATTTATTTTTTTTTTAAAAAAAGTTTATTTAATATAATATAAAGTCTATTTACAAAAAGCTGATAAAGCTTGTGTTACATAATCAAAGTAAAATTGAAGTCGTCTGGCGCCGAGGGTAAAAGACTCGACAAGGGTATGAGAGTGGCCAGAAGACGAAGAAGATGAAGAAAAATAAGCTAAAGAAGAAGCTGAAGTTGATGTAGGAGACGAAGAAAGTATAACGTAGAAGCCGTTTTGCTTATTCATGAGTAAATTTCCCTCTAAAACGAAAATACTGAAAGAGTAAATGGAAAAATATTGGGATATAGGTTAAAGTAAAAGAATTACAAAGAAAAAAATAAATCTAAAATAAATATTATTTTGTTTTTTTATTAATTTTAATTATATATAAATATTTAAACATTAAACTTTACGAATAAATAAGTATATAATGTAAATATTTTATACATTTTCTGCAAGTAAATATTATTTTTTCGTTAAGTTTTTGAATAAAAACCAACGATCTAAGTTTTCATTACTCCTTAATTTTCTATGCCATTGGTACAAGTGTATTTAAGTAGTTTTCCTCAGTTAAACTTTTTAATATAAACCAACTTTGAATAATAAAAATGCACGTTTTTATTTTTTTTGTGTGAAAAAATTAAAATATAGGAAAATTTTGTTAGAGTTTTTAGTTTTTATTTTATTTACCTTTCATTGAAGCTTTTAAATACTTACTGGCTTTTATTTATTCCATAAACTTTAAACAAAAGTTGTAGGAAATGAGAATTAAAATAAAGTAATGTAAACTCACATTTGGATTAAACACGAGAGTTATTATATATATATTTTAGCAAGTATTTTACGTATTTAAAAAGCTTGGATGTAGATTTTCAAGATTGTTAAAAAAATGTTTTACTTTTTTTTTTAGTAAATTTAATTTAATTTTTCTCTGTTTTAATACTTTTTTCAGTTTTTTTAATATAAAGCGTAAATTTTTTAGCCGTTAAATAAACTTTTCATTTAATCTTCAAGGATTAAAGTCGAGAAATATTTAACCGGATAAAATATTTTTAACTACTAAGTTTTATTTATTACTTATTCAACTTTATTTACACACAGTAATTTTATTATAAAAGAAAACAACAAGAATATTTATTTTTCAATTGGAAAGTTATGGATTTTTTAAGACAATGTCCTTAAAATTATATAGATAAGAATAAATTACTGTTTCATTATTGATCAATAATTTTAAAACAATAGAAAAGACGATTGTACTTATATTCAATAATATATCTTTTTTAATCGATACCAAATAATAAAAAACAAGTAAGTAGTATCTATGTAAGTATACTGTAAAAAATAAGGTACTGACATCAAACTCCCTAGGAGTTTGACGAATTTCCTCTTCAGTGAAACCAAATTCGTTTGAAGCAACAAAAACTAGTTTGTCTCAAGAAAATCATTTTTATTAAATTAAAATCTCTAGTCGATTATGAGAAATTGCTCAAACGTTTATGTTAAAGTTTTTAAATTTGACCGTAATTAAACTAATATTTGATTGAATAGTAAAATATATTTTAATTAAAGTTTGAATGTACTTGATTTAAACATAAAAACTTGTTGAAGCAAACTTTTTAATTTTTAGAAATTTAACTGAAACTCTTGAAACGTTTCGTTTGACAGCTCTACATATTTCAATGAAACAAAAGAAGTTTCCTATAATACCGAACGTGTCGTGTGTCAACCGATTAGTTTCTTGGAGCGAGAATCCGATGAGGTTAAAGGAATAATTTCACGCAATCACATTAGAACTGAAAAATACTCGACAAGAATATAAATATATTCGTTACAAAATATCGAACTATTTTTGAATGGAAGTCTTTATATTATCGATTTGATAAAAAAATTTATTTATAAAAAGAGTCACATATTTATCTCGTTTAGATCAATGTTTAAGCAATTGACTGTATATATCCATTCAATATGAAAACAAAGTACTAGAAGCACAACTAAACCAAAACTTTCCTACTGGTTCTGTAGCGTAGCGGTAAAGCGTCTGACTCTCGCGCGTAAGGTGCTGGGTTCGAATCCTGCGGATGGCAAAATTAAAATTATTTAATTTTTCACTAAAAACTGTGAGTATGTTAGGATGATTTGTAAAATATAATTGATGTAATATAATAATATAATGTAGTTGTCCCAATACTTAATAAAAAAAAAAAAAAAATAGTAATAATGAAAATAAAATAAAATCAAAAATAAATAAATATATAAGAAAAAAAAAAAATTTTTTTTAATGAATTATTAATGAGATAATTGAAGACAATATTCATTTGATTCAGATTAGTGTTTTTTTGGATCAATCCAATGCAGCTATTTGAAATAACTCGATTTTTTATTGAATCAATTGCCTGGGCAGTTTCTAAGGACCCAAAAAGATATTACTTTCAACACTAAAATTTATTTGCTTGAATAAAATTTTGACTTAACTGAAAATTCATACCTTCAATCACCTCACAATTTACTTTGAGTGAAATTTTTAATTATTTTATATAAAACAAAAATCTTTATTGTATCAATAGTATTAATGACTTGAACTAATTTCTATTTTTTTTTAAATGAAACAAGTGACTGAGTTGTATCAAATACTGTAGAGTTAGTTCGAACGACTTGGTACCTTCCCTCAAGAAACTCTCAGTTGGAGCAAAACATACTGTCAAACGTAGAGGGCGGTAGACTCAATTGCTTGACGCGCTTGGCTGTATCCAAACGCACGGAGTACTTGAGCCAAACGAATCTGGTTTGATGTCAGGAATCTTTTTTTACAGTGTATATATATAGATTAAGTACTACAATCCACAAGATACAATATGAGAAGGCTGATACGCACTTATTATTATAAATGCAGTAAGTGTTTTGAGACTCACAGAAATTTGAATCATAATAAAATTACCACCATTCAGGTATCTTCAAAGTTGAGTTTCTCAGCAATATAACTTTATTTAAAGACAACATAAACAGAGGACACATGATGGTAATTTTTTTTTATCAACTTTATTGCGTCATATACTTTTGATCCCACTACATAAAGTTAAATATTCTTTCTTCAATAAAATGTAAATCATGAGTGATTTTATTTGTTAACAAGCACACTTATTTGACATATCGTTATGCAAATATTCCAACAAGTTTCCATATATCTATTTTTTTTTTACACATTTTCTGACCTAGAAAGTTTATTCAGGCAAAATAGGAAAAGAATCGCGTACAATTATAGATAAAATTACGTGTGAATTGCTCGTACGTGAGGATTTAAAATAAAAAAGATCCTGTAGAATACGTGATAACTTGGTTTTTTTTTTACACCGACGACTTGCAAGTTTCATGGATTCGTGGATTGATTTTGTGATAGCGTTAACAATTTTCTAATCTATTTTTTTCAGCATAAAAAATATTTACGATGCATAATATCTCATTTAATTTTTTTTGAATTTTCTATATTTATATTCATAAAATAAATTATTCAAATTATTAACAATTTTTATGAGTTACAAAAATAGTTAAATACACGGTAAGAAATATTTTGCGGATATCACTATGCCATAAGAATAAAATAAATAGGATTGAAAAATAAATTGATGAATAATTTGGGACGTATATCAAGTGGGATTTATCAAGTAGGTTAATAGCATATATGAAATTGTCATTGTTATTCAATCATCTATCAGAATTTGATGTAACATATGCGCATATACATAGTACAGTAGAATATATAATACATATTCTAAATAGTTACACAAGCAACATAACATGAGAACGAGATGAAAGATTGAAATATCAATCTGATCGATAATTCTGGAAGGGGATCCGGGGAAATTTCCGGTTCGGTGACTAAATAAAATGTCTGTTGCAGTGCACCCCAACAGGCCAGAGCTAGCCGACAAATCGAATTCCCTAATAGCAAGAGCTTTGGTTCGTTACCAACATTGTGCTTAGCCGCCAAATCTATAACCTACCGAACCGTGAATATCCATGAATTTACATTTTACAGTTACTACTCTAAGTAGAAAGAGCGACAAAGAAAAGCGGAATGGATTACTGCCAAGACTAACATTACATTACCTATTTGGTAACCTTTTGGTGCTTTTATTTTCTACATTCCACAAATACAAATGTTTTATTACATTCACTGCATAGTAAATACAATATTTAGATTTATTTTAATTTACGTTAGTTTATGCTTTAATTAAAATTATAATTTATTCTGCTTCATTATTGTATTTAAATTTCATCATTTTTTTTTTTTTTTAATAAATTATTATTTGATTGTTATAATAAAAATTTTTCAGACAATATTGAAAAATTTAAATGCGTTAAATATAATTATAAATTTTTTTGTTAATTACTATGATGTAAAAAAAAGATAGTATTAATGAACGGATAAATTGTTTTTAATGATGCAGAAAAGAATGTAATGATGTGCAGGTGTAGGTCATGGACTACCAACAGGTGTCGAAGAGTATCTCTAATGGGCCGGCACCGGGGAATAAAGCCTAGGGCGTCTGTAGATGCGGGATTGAAAGAGAGAGAGGAAAAGTGAATGTGTATATATGTAGTAGGAGCTAAAGCAAGCGGTTGACTCCGTGGTCTCTGCTCGGTGGTAGTTCCGGGCCACTGACACAAACGACAAACCAGGCGTGCAATGCTGATGGTGAAACGCCAAGCGGCAAAGGATGTAGGATAGTATAAATGAGGGATGAAGTGGTTAGGGAAGACTGTAGAAAGAGAGCAGGCATTAGCGGAGAGATGAGTAGAAAAAGAGGTTTAGTCGGACATTAAAGTCGGGTGACACGAGACTCTTCTGTTAGTAAAAAAAAGGAAGAAAAGAGAGGAATTGCTGAGAGCTATTCTTCGAGTGGCTCTAGGGGTCGGCGCGTGCCGTACAACTATCGATTTCTTTCCTTTTCCTGCCTTTTCTACTTGCTTGCTTTACTTTACTACTTTACTGTACTCTGTCATACAAATTGCTCTTTTGTGTCTCAATACTTGACACTTTTTATTGGAACTTTTTTTTTTTTACATTTCTTTGAAGAATAAATAATAATAATTTTTTTTCTTGTTTCTATTGTCTGCTAATTTGTTGATTGAATACTAGTTATAATTTTACTAGAAATTTAAAAAGATTTTTGGAACATATTAACAAAATCAAATTAGTCAGGATTCTGAAATGTTAATTAAATTATTTATGTTCAAGGTTATGACATTATTTTTAATTTCAGTTATTTCAACTATTTTCTTTTAATTACTCACATGTCAATGGATTTTCAATAACATCAATTTTAAAGGCGGTAGTTATTTTAAAAACCATTAATTTTAATTGAAAATTTCTTTTTTGTTGTTTATTATTACTTTTTAAATATAGCTTCTGGTTATTGAAATGCGGATATTAATTTTTTTAAATTTAAAATAAAAATAATATTACAAAGTAAATGAGAAGTAAAAATATAAATCAGATATAATAGAAGCGGTGAAAAGTTTTTTGAGTGCTCTCATATATTTTAATATAATTAGCGTTTGTTATTTTGATGAAAAATTTGCTTTTAGTTTAAAAGCAATTATGAAAGTTATATATATGCCTTTTCAATTATAAAATTTGTGAAATAATACTAGATATTGAAAAATGATTTGTCATTGCGTCTTTTACAATTATTTTATTCCAATTTTGAAAGTGTCCAAAAAGGAAAGTAATAAAGAATATCAGATAAAAATATTGATAGAAAGGAAGTCATAATACTTATTAAGAAGGATAAAAAATTGATTGCCTGATAAAGTTGATATATTTATTACTTGAATAAGATGAAAATGATGAAAAAAAAAGAATGAATAATTAGTTGGTTAAAAAAAGTATGAAGGTGAAAATAAACGATTGTTTTTACTGTTGGTTATGTCGGATATGATGTTGAAGGTGATATTGTAAGTGATGAAGAAATCTTGGATAAAATAATTTCGGCTTATCTGTAATGCCGTAAATAAAAGACTGAGGGTGAATATTATCTTTATTAAAAAATAAAAGTAAGGATGGCGCAAGGTTCGCGTGCGAGTCGCGTGCCAGGGGCGGGACTATCGTATTCTCCTATTGCCACCCTGTTACCCCTTGTTTGACGTGTCTCCAACTCGTTCTCCCACTACACTACGCCCTTGTCGGTTATTGATTCCCTTGAGACAACTACTCTTTTCTCACCCCTTTTACTCTCCATCTTTCTTTATTTCTCCATCACGTACAGAGAAAGTTAAAGATGAAAATGCGAGAGTAAGATGAAAGAATCAATGAGAAATTCTGAGAAATTTCTCGAGAAAAGTAGATAAGCCGAGTGACAAGTTGTCTTGAGTCAACAATTTTAATATCATTTTATTTATTTATTTTTCTTTCATTCTTGTCAATGAAATTAAATTTTCAGTTTATTTATAATTTACAAAACTTTTTAATCAAATAATTTTTTAATTTAAAAATAAAGTTTGGTAATTAATTTTAGTTTGTTATTAAAAGAAAAAAAAAAGATCACGATTGTTAAATATTGGAATTCCACTGTGCAAGTGACTTGTGACTTTTGTGTTTGAGTATTTGAGAGTTTGCGGTAGATGTAACCGAGACTGAGGGGTCGAAAATGTGTACGATATGATATACAAGAGCAAAAGAGAAGATGATAGTAGTTGTGTAAAATAAAAAACGGGCATAAGTTGTGTAAAGTTATCTAAAAAGAATTGGTTGAGGGAAAGAGTATGATGGTCTGGTAGAAGTTAGCAAAAAAGGGGGGGGGGAGAAAAGAGGGTGCCAGGAATAAAGAGAGAATTGTACAAGAAAGATAAAGGCAGTTTGTATTATATAGTAGTTTTAGTGTATAATAGTACAGCTACAAGGCAAAATACTAAAAGAGAAAAGGAATACTCTTATCTTCTTTTGTCCCTCGAGATATATGCATATGTATTGTGGCTTTAATAAAATTCTCTTTTTCTCCATCAAGTACTGTCTCGTTATTACATTTTCCACCCATCAACTATTTTAAACAAAAGGTACATGGAGAAAAAAATATAGGGAACTTTACTTAATATTATGAGTTAAAATTATTAAATTTGTATTGTAAATAAAAAACTAATTCTGAACTATAAAATTAAAAATGAATGTTGTAAATGAATGAAATTTGTTACATAGTTTTTTTTGATAATTTCTGTGCGGATGTAGTTTCGGTAGAAAAGCTGATTGAACGATGATTTTTAAAACGTTATCAATTTTAAATACCTTTAACTTTTGAACCGTTCGTTTTAGAGACTTTGAGCTTCTGAGTAATTTTGTAGGACATAAAGCTTTCTTCAAAAATCTTCATGAGTTAAATTTTTCTCACTACATCAAATGAAATAACAGGATTTTCTATAAGAATAAAAATAAAATTCCCATGATATTAACATGGAAAAATTCTAATAGTGAGTGCCATCTATTAAAATTGCAATAAAAGTTGTTCTTCCACCAGGATTTTTTTTCGATACATAGGGACTTTTTTTTACAACAGCGAAGACAATAAAAAATTTTGATTTTTTTTCGAGTACCCTAATATACATAGGGGAAGGAGGAGGGGGCAAAATGGGCCCCTAAAATTGTGAGTGCCTCTAATGATATGGGGGCGAAATCGTTCCCTAAAGCTTTAGGGGCCCATTTTGCCTCCTCCCCTTCTCCTACTATAGTACTAATTACCATTTTGTAATTTTTATTATAGAGGCAGGGGGGAAAAAATGGGCCCCTGTTGGCAAAATGCGTCCCCTAAAATTTTGGATGCCTTGAAATATTTAGGGGCAATATGGGCCCCCCAAAATTTTTGTTCAATTTAAATGATTTAAGAAAAAGAAACCCTTGCAATGTGTTTGAGATTGTGATTTACTTATAACTCGTCTAATTGGAAAAATTTTCTGAATTTAAATTTGAAATTAATTTTTTTATTCCAAAGCTTGAAAATAATCTGAAAGTTGAACCGAGAACATGTCGACTACGCGCTAAGTGCTCTTTCAGTTGAGATACACGGAAAAAAAAATATTGTGCTCATCACTCAACGGTATCGTGATATTCACTCTCTTCGGTTGGTTATACGTTGTATACGGAAAGTCTTGGTCTATCGGATCGTGATTATCGCTATCCAGGCGGATCGCGAAATCATAAGATCGTTTTCCTATAGTAAAGATCCGTTCTGTTATAATAATGTCAAATGCCCATAAAAATTTGAGGTTAAAATAGATGAATTTTTAACATTAACTTCATTACAATATTTTTTTAGTTGGAATTAATAATTACATGTTAATAATTCTAATAAGCGCAATAAAAAATGATTATTTAATATGAAGAAATGTAATCAAGTAATAGAATATACGTAAGTAATTGATGTAAATTTTTTATTAAATAATTTAGTTATGAGTGGTGGCGCTTGAGAAGTAGATCGCGATAATCACGATCCGTTTTGGTAGGATATGGATACGTTAACTAACGACCACTATATATTTAAGTATATTCACAATCCGTAGGATCATTATAATAAGTATCTAGTGTTTCATTCATATTGATATATATATCGTGAAAATCAAGTAACAATTTAGTACTAATCACGATACAACTGTCGCTCTCCGTTGGTGAGCGATAAGCGCAATATTTTTTTTTCCGTGTATCTAAGCTTATGTGTTAATCCGTTTAATGTATTTGTTTATGAAGTATTAAAATAATTATGCGCGAAAAATCAATATTCTGAAGAATTTATTAATTAGCTATCTTACCATAATAACACCGAAAGTTTCAATTCTTGATCTATTTAACTCTAGATTGGTCAACAAACGCGACCTAACGACTTGAGACAAATGATGAGAGGAAGGGAATCGCTGCAATGCTTTTGAGAGTGCGACGTTGCTTGATCGCTCTGGCTGTTTACTATTGGTGTATTATTTCCGCTGGGAATATTGTAAAAATTCGAAACATGAAAATGTTTCATTTCTAATTTGTTTTATTTTAAATTTATACATGTCATTATACACGGAAAGAAAATTATGGAAAGTTTTGCTATGCATTATGGGAATAGTTCCTATAATGGTATAGGTATTGTACCCATACTATTATAGGGATGGTTCCGACATATTATGGATACCATCTTTATAATATTATGGGTACAATTCCAATACCACCATGGAAACTATTCCTATAATTTTACAGCAACTTTATGTTTTTAAACATGCTCAAAAAAATTGTCAAAATATTCTAAAATGTTTAAAGAACAAAGTCAAATTTTCTCAAACCTTCCCAGAAAGGAAAGTACGACGAGCCCAGGCTTGACCCAGTCTTGGTTCAAGTATGTAGAACCTTGGCCCAAGCTTGTAAGCCAATCTTGACCCAGCCTTAGTAGGACTCTGGAATGATAACACGGGGCTCGACTTGGTTGCTAGACTTGGCCCATGCTTCGTTGCCAGTCCTGGCCCAGACTTTGCTGCCAGACCTTGCCCATGCATCGAGGGAACGGATAAATTTATTTAAAAAAAAATTTTATTATTATTAACCTCGTAAAATTCATGAACATTAACGTTTAAACTATCTAAAGGAGGTAAATGATGTGAAAAAAACTCGGTGAAAATTCTGCTGGGTTCCGGGTGCGAACTGCCGTCCTTCTGATTGCTGGGCCCGAACGATAGCTACTGGACGAGCCTACTGATGTTGAACTGATACATTAATATGATCTACTTATTAAATCATAGATATAGCCAAGCTTGGGTAATCCTACCTTGGCCTAAGACTGGCTTGCCATAGGATGGCCGAGGCTAGGTAACCCAGTCTTGGCCCAAGTCTAGCTTGCCATTGTAACGACCAAGGCTAGGTTACCCAGTCTTGGCCCAAGTCCGGGTAATTATTGTAACCGCCAGGACTGAGTACCTAATCTTGAGCCAAGTATGGGCCAATATTGGTGTGCCAAAACTAGGTTCCCCAGTGATGGGCCAAGTAGGGCCCCGTCGTTCAACTCTGGCAGCTCCTGCATGGGTTTTTAGTAAAAAATATAATTGTAATAAAAATGATAGAATTAAGTGCGGCGTCCCGCTCATACGTTGACCAGTCTAGGGTTAAAGGAAAGAAAGTCATTCTTTTCTATTATGAGAGAAGAAACGATAAAAAAAGTGCATGCGCCATCCTTCCCACAAAACAGAGGCAAAAAATTAAACTTTCAGGTATAGATCTGATGAAAAATCTGAGTACTATCCCAGACAGTAGTGGATACAGTCTAGATAGCATACAATATTGTGTAAAATTTTTTTTTTATAAAAAGTATTCAGTACTATCCCAGAGAGTAGCCACTACTAGTTTTTGTTCCGTGTACTTTCCTGCTTTACAGCATAATTTAATGTAACAAAAAGTAATAAGACTATTATTTAACTACAATGTATTTGAAATATATTTAATATACTAAAACTATTTATTTAAGTTCATAAACATTAGTCGTATATTTTTGCTTTTATCATAGCCAAGCAATTAGGATAATGTTCACGATGAAAAGATTTTAAGAAAAAAAGAAAAAAAAACTTTTTTTTTAATCATCATAAAAATAAATTGATTTTATGTTAAAAAATTTTATGAATAATTATTTTTGTTTTGAGTGATAAGTGTTTTGAGTAGTTATCATTATCGAGAAAATGTAAGAAATGGATTAAAAGTAATTGAAAGAAAATAAAAGTTATACGTTTTTTTATTGGATAAGATCAATGTAGGAAATGTAAGCAAAACGTCAGAGGTTGGGTAATAGAGATAGAGAAAACGGAAATTGATGAAAACGTGTGTTGGAGGTGGAGCAAAGATGTATAGAAATAGTGAAAAAGGGGTAGCGTTATGAAAGGGATTATTAAGAGTATAGAGGATGAAGAAGGTGAGTAATACAATCGAAATCGGTGGTAGTAAGGTGGAAGAAGAAGAGGAAGTAGATGACGAAGAGGAAAAAGCAGAAATAGAAGAGTGTAAAGCTGAACAAAGAAAAAAAAAATAGAAGATATGAAAGAGGGTAAAAGAGTGACAAATGCGCGCATCGAAGGAAAAATTATCAAGAGTCGAAAAAACTAGAAAACTTATCTACGAAAGTATTTAATAAGGAGTAAGGGGTCAGTTTGAGTAAAGAATATTGGCTCCGGCTTTGCTGCGTTTCAAGAACACAAACTTTGAAAATTATTTATCACGTTATATTATAGATTTATATCAATCTTAAAAATTGATATAAACCTATAATATAATAAATATAATAAACTATATAATTTATCTTAAAAATAGATTATACATTTTATTTAACATAACTAGTAATAAAAAAATTATATAAATTTTTGGTAATCATTTGGAATGAAGGCTCACCACTAGGGTGGCGCAAAAAAACCGACTATTTTTTTTTTTTCGATCTCTCATGAAAATTTGTTAGTTTACGATGTTTTAAGAAGCCTCTCCAAAAATTAGCTCGATAAAAAATTTTCAAGAGGTCACTCACGAATTTTGAAAAAATTAAAAATGATTGAAATTCGAATTTTTAATATCTAAATTTTTTCTTTCTCGTGGCAGCAATAGTTTATATTTGTGAAATCATGACTACGCTGAAAATTTAAGCCCAAAATTTTGATATTTAAACGGCGCTCAAGAATTTTGAATATTAATTGATAATTCGTAACTAATAGTTTGAATTAGTTGTTGTATTTTTTTATGACTCAATTATTTTCATTTCAGGAAGATATAACTTTTGCATAACCAAAAATATACAGGACAGTTTTGAACAATAAAATTTGTTAAGTTTTGAATAAGTAAAAAAACCTACAAATTGAATTAAAAAATAAAAGAGTATGTAAATAACTTATTATTTCTATTTCTCGGGTTATATTTTTGTTCACTGTGATGCCAATTGATGGTGAAAAAATCGAGAAGCTTTATTATTAATATTTAAGGGTCGCTCAAAAACGCTCAAAAGACAGCACTCGAAAACATTCAAAATTCTTGAGCGAGGTTTAAAAATTTTAATTTTGGGCTTAAATTTTCAGCGTAGTCATGATTTCACAAATATAAACTATTGCTGTCATGAGAAAGAAAAAAATTTGAAATAAAAAAGTCGAATTTCGATCATTTTTGATATTTTCAAAATTCGTGAGCGACCTCTTGAAAATTTTTTATCGAGCTAATTTTTGGAGAGGTTACTTACAACATCGTAAACCAACAAATTTTCATGCGAGATCGAAAAAAAAAAAATAGTCGGTTTTTTTGCGCCACCCTACTCACCACATTTATCAAAGTTCTAAGTGCTTATACATGGAAAAAAGAGCAGATGAAAAATTGAACTCATATCTAAGTATCTATTGCAGTTTCGTACAGTAGTAAAGCGCTGTGACTCTGAAACTGTAAAAATTACATTTTTCTCCAGGCGTATCAAATATCCCGGGTAAAAAAAATTATATATAATTCAATATAATCATATATAATTCTATATGATTATATATGATTTATATAGAATTATATATGATTCATATAGAATTATATATAATTATACAGAATTATATATAATTATATATAACGATGAGAAAAAATCTCAACTGATTATATATAATTATATATAATTATATACAACTATATATAATTTTACAAGATTATATACAATTGTATAGAACGCTAAGAAAAATCTCAAATGATTATATATAATTATATATAGTTACATACAATTATATATAATTGCATACAATTATATATAATTGCATATAATTATATATGATCATCTGTCATTTTTTTAGCGTTATAAATAATTATATATAAAAACATATAATTCTATATGAATCATATATAATTCTATACAAAAATAGAAAATAGAGAAAAATAACTTGGGAGTGAAGATATATATGTAAATATGGTTGTTTTAAAAAAAAAAAAAAAAAAATATTTTTTTTTTTTTTTAATTTTCTAGCTCACAAACCAATCAACAGTTTTTATGCACCATAAATGATTTCGTAGGAAATTGAACGCTCTACAGAAAAAGTCTCTTAGCATTTTTTGATAAATACCACTGTTAAAAAGTTATTTAAGCTTCAAGTCAAATTTATAGCAAATTTTGAGATTTTTTACTTTTCCGGTGGATATAACGGTCTTATCAAAAAATATCGTAGGATTCGTTTTGTAGATAATTTTATTCCTTACAAATTATTACGAACAAAGTTTTTCGAAATTCACCGGAAAAGTAAAAAAATCTCTAAATTTGCTATAAATTTGACTTGAAGCTTAAATAACTTTTGAACAGTAGGATTTATCAAAAAATTATGTGTGACTTATTTTGTAGAGCGTTCAATTTCCTACGAAAACATTTATTGTGCATAAAAATCCGTTGATTGCTTTGTGAGCTAAAAAATTAAAAAAAAAAATTTTTTTTTTCCGTGTTATTTAAACGGAAAATAGAAAAATTGATTGAGACAAACCTTAATACCATTAGGAGCCTGGAGTGGTACCAAAATTTTCATTTTTATTTATACTTTTAATTTTTGGATACCACAAAAAAAAAAAATTTGTTTTTTTTTTAACCTCTTATGAGCTCAAAAGTTACTTTATATTACTAAAAAAATTCTCACTAAATTTCAGCCAAAGATCTTTTAAATTGAGTTATCACAAATGGGGGCTCCCTTTTCCATTTAAAGTACACGCGAAAACTTTTCATTTCAATTTTTCGTTATTAAGACTGTGAAAAAAATTTTTTTTTAAATTCAACCTGGTATCATTTTGTATAAAATCAATTCTCTACAAAAAAGTGATTATGCATTATGTACGTCAAACAAACTGGAAAAAGGCACGGGGCTTCAAAGATCGACAGAAATTTCGTCTCCTCAAATTATTTTTTGTTATTTTTAATTTTTATTCGATCAAAAAAAATTTTTTCAAATATGACAAGCACAGTCTTGTAGGAAATTTAATTTCCTACAAAAAGTATTTGATATCATACATACGTTAAATGAATGAAAAAAAAGTTACAGAGATTTAAATGTCAACGAAAAAACAAGTTTAAAAAATATCAATTTTCTGAACTTAAATATCAACGAACGATTTGACGTATATATAATACCGGATACTTTTTGTAGGAAATTAAATTCGCTACAAGACCGTGCTTGTCATTATTTGAAAAAAAAATTTCGATAGAATTAAAATAAAAAACAACAAAAAATAATTTAATACTGAGGAAACTACATTTTTTGTCGATGTTTGACGTCCCGTAACTTTTTCCCAGTTTGTTTGATGTACAAATTGCATCAGCACTTTTTGTAGAAATTTTATTTCCTACGAAATTATACCAGGCAGAATTAAAAAAAAAATTTTTTATAGTCTTAATAACTAAAAAAACTAAACTGAAAAATTTTCGTGTGTATTTTAAATGGGAAAGGGTCCCCTTTGTGATAGTTCAAGTCTAAAGATATCTGGCTAAAATTAGGTGAAGTTTTTTTATAATATAAAGTAACTTTTGAGCTCATAGAGTTTAAAAAAAAAAAGTATTTGTTTTTTTTTGGGACACCCCAATATATATGTATGTAGGAGTGGGAAGTCACCGGTGCTATAAGCAGCAGTGGAAGTAGTTCGGAGCTCGCCACGAGATCGCGCCCACCACTTGTAGTGTGTCTCTAGTAAGAAACTTATTTCAGAACTGTTAAATTCGAAACTTGAGACTATTCTGGCCCGGATACGCCTCCGTTATTTGGCAGAGTGTCAAGTACCTTTTTTGATGGTAATATAGTACATTCTATATTGCATAATGACAAAAATATTTATTATCAATGTTTCCATAAATAATTTTTCTTAGAAATTAAACTTGGACTTAAAAAAAAATGATTTAAATAAAAAGCGTAGAGCCTCTACTATACAAAAATTCACAATTTATTTAACAAATTGCATAGGAATTAAATTATATATAGTTCTACATAATTATATATAGTTATATATAATTATATATAGTTATATATAATTATATATAGTTATATATAGTTATATGTAATTATATATAATTATATAGGGCCATTTTTCATATATAATTATGCATAATTATATATAATTATATATAATTTTTTTTACCCGGGATTGCAGTTTCAAACTCGATATTGTTCAGCTCTCTATATAGTAAACAGATTTTATAATTTTTTAATTTATTTTAAAAATCACAATCTCACACTGTAATTTTTTCTACAAATTCTTCAAATTATATTTCCTGAGACAAAAAAATTTTTGATTACAGTTTCATATAGTAAAATAGTTATTTTCGATACGTATGCGGAACGATAGGGATTCTGACGGCTTGAAGTGACATCATGAGTTTAAGGCTATGGGCGCGTTCTTATCAAGACCGGATGTAGTATAGTTGAGTCTGCAAAAGAATGAGCTTTTCTCCCACTACTTAGCTACGATGAAGTCCATGAATTACACTAATGCGCATGCGCAGTAATGACTTAATTGTAGAAAAATGGTGGGAGAAAAGCCCATTTTTTGGCAGACTCGACTATACAAGGTCTTGATGAGAATGTATCCATAGCCTCAAACGCGGGCCTTCACTTCAAGTCTGCCAGGGTTCCTACCTTCGAGCATTAAGGAATTTCGAGACATATTGCATAATATTACCAAAAATTTGAAATTTCGTATATTATGAACGTGCGTTTCGATTTTTACGACTTGAAAATCGAGCGCAAAAATCTAGTTGATTCTACGGCCATCTGTTAGGAAAATTTGTATATTAATTAACACTTCCCAGTCCCTTGGGGCTATGTCAGAGGCCACCTCAATTGAATTAGAACTTAGCAGATAGTGGGGTAGTTCCACCCCTCCAAAATGTAACATATAAAAGGGCCAGAAAACACTTGCTCGGAGACTTAGGCCCTGGCCATCGCCTAGAGTAGACTGAGGACGCTTAGCGAGGTCCTACTCTAGCACCAGGACTCAACAATTTATTTGAGTCGGCCTAACGATATCTAGTCCATCAGTTTATTATATCTAGTCATTTATTCTAAAACTCAGTTCTATCTCGGTTGGTCTGTTACCTAAATAATTTTATTTGTCGAGACTTTTCTTTTATATTAAATTAAATTATTTATTTTATTATAAGTGACATTTGTTTTATTTGAATAAATTAAATAAGGAGATTTTGCGACTCCTTCGTCTGGTTGAAGAAAACCAAATTTAATTTGTAAGTGTGGTGGTTTGGTATACAACGTCAGCCCGTGAGGACTCACTGAAGAGGACCGACCTTGAATCCAAGGTGCCCGCGAGGATTTCACGAAGATCGACATCGAATCCAAGGAGCCCGCGAGGATTCACTGAAGAGGATCGACCTCGAGTCCAAGAGGCCCACAACCGACCGGAGACCGATATCACCAGTAAGCCCTCGTACAACCAGATAAGTTTCGACAAATTTGTCACAAACCTTCTCGCTCTCTTCAACGTTACAATTATTTAAAATAATTATTTAATTTATTGCCTGTGTCCATTAAATATTTACGCGTTAAATAAATTTATTTCATTGTCGCTGGACACTCAATTATTTTAATTAAAAATTAAATTTATAACAAAGGGGTATTTTGTATATATATGGGTTTTGGTTAAATAAAAACTTTATTTTATATAATTAATTTGAATCTCTTATCAGCTATTTCTTTTATCACCAACGTCGTCTAGAATAAGTTGTATTTCAGCCGCGTGTCCGGTCAGAACGAGTCGACCCACTCCTGAGATATTTTCCCGTACCAGAACCAGCTATATGATAATTAATACTTATATTGAGATTTGATAATTTATCATTAATTAAATTAATTATTCGGGAAAATTTAGTAACAGTGGTTCGTGGCTATTGGACACGAAATAGCCAGGGCCCACCGTTATAATATCAATCAATAAGGTTGTTGTATGTCTTGTGTTAAAGTTTCAAGTCGATTCTCTGTACGGTTAATGAGAAATTAATTATGAAAGTCACTTGTTTTTACACGGGGGTATATGGAGGAGCGATGAATGATGTCAGTTTTAATTCAATAAGTGCATCTTAAAATGTTAAGATTTGTCTAGAAAACTTTTATACGTATTCTTTAACACTTAAGCTTGATGATCAGACTAAAATTAAAAACTTTCTGTGTATGGTTTTTTTTTTTATTTAATTTAAAATCTGCAAGAAAACAATAAATGGAGACTAAAACTCGTAAACTTGACAACGTCGCCCACATACTGAATGGCGCGAACTTTCAATGAAATTCAAAATTTTGAGATTAATGTCTTACATATGAGACATATTTATTAATATTAAATAATAAAAAACTTGGAGACGTGAACAATTATTATCAACTATTTGCAAAACATGAATGAGAATTTACAGAGTGATATTTAGAAGTATTCAATAATTTTATTATTTTTAATTGTTCACAAAGATAAAAAAATATAAATCTGTAAATTCTCATTGCAATCTATGACACCTAATGAATAAATCAATACAAATGAATTACTCAGCAACTAATATTTATAAAGAAATTAACAGAAGTAAAAACAGCAGATGGTTATTTTTAAAATTTTGTACAGTAGTTCAAACATATATGAATATAAATATTTGCTCTTCTAAATAACAAGTTATTAAAACTGTAGTAAATCTAATTTAGTGTTTAATAATATAAATAATAATAATTTAAATATTTTTGCTGTAATCGTTTATTATACACTGCCTGGGAAAAAATGATCAGACCTGATCAGACATGAACAGGCATGAGTCTTCAGGCCTAATCAGACATGAAAAATGGCCATGCCTGACCAGGCCTGATTAGGCATGTTCAGGTCTGATCAGGTATGTTCATGTCTGTTCATGTCCATCCGGGAAAAAAAATTATATATAAAAAATGGCCCTATATAATTATATATAATTATGTATAACTATATTATATTATACATAATTATTGCTATAAGAATAAAAAAAAAATAAAAAATTCGGGCGTGTGCAAGATTCGAACCGTGGACCTTGCGCTAGAAAGTTTAACACGCTACCCACTGAGCTAAGAGATTTAGTTGAAAAAGAAGTTTCGTATGAACTTTAAGTAATAAAAATCTTATATGTGATAGATTCTTGGTCAACAAAATTTTATATCTATGAACAGGCATGGACAGCCATGAAAAGACATGAACAGCTATGATCAGGCCTGAGTGCACTTAACGCTTCAGACATGAACAGTCATGAACAGGCATGACCAGACATGACCAGGCATGAACAGGTATAATCAGGCCTGAACGTATTTAACGCTTCAGACATGAACAGACATGAACTGCCATGAACAGGTATGATCAGGCCTGAGCGTATTTAACGCTTCAGACATGAACAGACATGAACAGGCCTGAGTGTATTTAACGCTTCACACATGAACAGGCATGGACAGGTATGATCAGGTCTGATCATGTCTAATTTCAGGCCTGATTATACATGAACAGGCATGATCAGGTCTGATCATTTTTCCCCGGGTGCATAAGTTATCCACTTGCCTTTCCATTTTTTCATTTCTTTAGGCATTTTTTTTATTAATCAATAATATTTTTATAAGAACTATTAGCTATTTGTTATTTTTTTTTAACCGATACTCTTGAGTTTTAATTTTGTAAATAAACACAAAACTATTTTCACTCTATAATATACGTAGAGACTTGTCTATACTCAATCCTAGTGATAGTCAGTATTATCAACTCAGAAAATAAAAATTTTTTCTCCAAATAATGCACCGTTGTCATATTTTATTAGTTTATTCACATCATTAGTTTTCGAAAAAATTATAAAAAAAAATTTTTTTTTATTTAAATATTGTACTATGTAATTCACAATTAATTTATCTTCTCTTAGAGATAACATATTACTACTAAATATTTATTTTTTCACTTCATTGTTTAATTTTTAAAAGTTAAAAGCTTGCAAGATTTACATACAAATTTTATAAGATCCCCTAGATAGATAAATGGTCTCGAAACACCTTAAGTATCGAACAAAATTTTTTGTCATATCAATCGAAAATGTTTAATTACTGTTTATTTAATTTAAAAGCATAAGAATTGTCAAAATATACAGTACTAATGATATGATATATAAGTAATAGTTTTTAATTAGTTTGTTATCGGAATATTTTTTTAAATTTCATGTAATTTCATATTATTTTTTAAACAATATTATAAATATTTTGTTTATTTTATTTCAAATAATGCAATTATGTTAATGCTTTAGAGGGAACTATTTTTCAATAAAAGTAATGGTTATGTTTGAGTAATTATTAAAATTAAGTGAAATATTTTTTTAGGATGAGAAATTTTTTGTAATTTAATCAAAGTGTTATTTTCAATCTCTGATTTATCATCATGGAGTGCAGTTATAGTTGATGGTTTTTCATTTTCTACTTCGATTTTAGATCCTTGATTTGATAGGTTTTCTTCGAATATCGGTGACTTGCTTGGATTGTTTGTTGATTTGGTGTCAATGTGTATATTCTTAGTAATACTATCGCAGATTCTTCTTTTTTATTTTGGATTGAATCTTCAATGTAACCTTTTGCTACTTGATCACTTTTCCATCCACCGTCGCGCTTGATAGTAGTTGAATCAGCTCCGACATCAGACAATAATGTCGCTGACGTGCGGCGGAAGGCGTGTCCAGTGAATAGTTCAGGAGATGGAAGTTCTAAGAATTTTGCAATTTTTTGTGGCATACCACCAAATTTGGTTATGCCAATAGACTGCTGAGCACATTTACCTTTTTGATAATTTAAAAAGAATTTCATAATTTTGCAAGGATTTGAACGTACATTTTTATATTTTTTGATAATTGTATAAAATTTGCCTATTACTGTGAAAGATCGAGGGTGATAAGTTTTGGTATTGGTTAATTTAAAGAGGAACATAGATGAATCGTATTCTATTATTTCCTCAATAGTTATTTCGCATAACTCTCCGCGTCTACATGTTCCTGCTATACCAAGTATCAATGCAACCTAATACAAGCAATCAGAATGACAAAATAAATAAGTGATAACAACAATAATTAAAATAATCATAATTACTTTTGTATACAAATGCTCGAAATCTGGAACTTCATTGATGAATTTTTCAATATCTTCATCAGTAAATACCTGATACTTTTTTCCTTTATAATCGCGAGGATTTTGTTCTAATAAAGCGATCAATTTTGTGTATTTCTTTAAATCAACATTGTTGTTGACACTAGGAGTGTAGACTTTAACATCCCGGGAAAAAATCACCATGCATGATCATGTATGATCATGCATGATTCATGCATGATCATGTATGATCATGCATGATTCATGCATGGCTCATTCATGACCAGGCATGACTCATTCTAAATCAGACTTACTCGTTACTTACGTTTGAAATAATTGTATCCAGAGATATGATCCATCAGGAAAGGTCATGCTTGAGCATGCTCTGTTATGCATGACCATACATGGTTCATACTTGATCATGCATATCTCATTCATGGCCAGACATGACTCATTCGTGATCATGCATGGCTCATTCTAAATCAGACTTACTCGTTACTTACGTTAGGAATAATTCTATCCAGACATATGATCTATCAGGAAAGGTCATGATTGAGCATGCTCTGTTATGCATGACCATACATGGTTCATACTTGATCATATATAACTCATTCGTGAACAAGCATGATCATGCATGACTCATTCTAGATCAGGCTTGCTCATGACTTACGTTAGAAATAATTGTATCCAGAGATGTAATCCCTCGAGAAAGGTCATGGTTGAGCATGCTCTATCATCCATAATCATGCACAGCGCAGACTTAATCGTACAAGGCAATGCATGGTCAATCTTAATCTTTCAAGGTTATATGCAAATAGTAAAAAATATTTATGAATATTCAGGCTTGATTATACATGACTAAGCATACTCGTTCATATTCATAAATTAAAGTTAGTCGTTAATAAAAACTGTTAGATTAATTATAATTATTGTTTCCTTTTTATTTTATTATTTATTTAATTTAGATTAATTGTCTGGGAAAAAATCAGCATGCATGATCAAGCATGATCATGCATGATTCAGGCGAGAGTAAGCATGTTCAAGCATGGATCAAGCATTACAAATAATTTAATCAATACTATGATTAAAATCTTAGATTGAACCGATTGAATTAGATTAAAATCCGGTCGAGCTTCAATCGGATTTGATTGAGGTTTTTAATTAAGGATAATCATATATTTTTTATGAAAAACTTCGAATAATTAAAAATTTATTTTTATTTTGACGATAGTAGTTAAATTCGTCATTTTTAAATCGATAATCAAATTGTATTAAATTTATATTTTTTGGCTCAATTAATAACAAAAACCAATCTTTTTTTTCTGAAAAATTATTTAAATGAATTTAATTAAAAATTGTTTTTTCGAATTAATGAAAGAATTCAAATAATAAATTCTTGCCAAATTGATAATGAAACTCAATATAATTGCTTTTTTTAAAATTAATAATTAAGATGAATGTAATTGTTAAATTTGCTCGTAATTAATAACTACAATTCTTTTCATTCATTATTTAAAAAAGATTTAATAACTAAATCAAGATTGAGTGCAAATAATATTTTATTTTTTACAACCCTAAGGTTTCAAAAGATGTTAAAAATCATCGTATACTGAATAAGATAGTTCAGCCTAGTGGACAGCGTACGTGCTTCCTAACATGACGGACGTGGGTTCGAGACCCGTCGCGGGTAAAATTTCAAAAGTACATTTCAACCAGTAAACATCAACTACACAATAATACTTACAAAATAAGTTAATTTCAAATTGACTTATCATAATTTTTTTTTTTTTTAATAATAATTTGAGGGATTGTGCTTGCTCAGGCCTGATCATGCCTGAATATTGGCCAGCCATGAGCATGCGTGATCATGCATGAAAAAGCGCAGTCATTCCTGACCAGCCATGATCATGCATGCGATTAACGCATGATCATGCATGATCAGGCCTGATGATTTTTTCCCGGGATAGAGTATTGAGCCCATAATGTCGGAGGTGCTATTGTGTGAAAAAAGTTGACAAAATATGAAAGTAATACATTCTCAGAGAATGAGTCGGTGTTTTGACTGATTCTCCAGGCCATAAATTTATTATTTACTTGCAAATATTTTTTTCTTGACACTACTGGCAATATTTTTTTTTTGTAGTATTAACTGCCATAGCAGTTAAATTAGGTGGAGTTAGTGTTTTTGTTAATAGTTCACTCATTTTTCTTAAAAACTTTTTGAGTTAAACACAAAGCTGGTTACCCGAGATTCAATGGTGACGGATTACATGTACGTATATGTTAAAGTCGTTTACAAGATTCGACTGTCGCTATGATTTTTTTTCCGATTTTTACTCTACCTAGCGGACGTTTGTCGAATAAAAAGGTAATTTGACTTATCTATAGCGTATTTTAGTAGTAGTGTAGGACGTGTAGAAGGTGTAGAAATGTAGAGACAGATAGAGAGAGAGAATAAGTTACTTTTCGATACAAGTTCGAGGTAAGTTAACTAAACTATAGATTGCTAGAAATTATATAGTTTGCGTCCTCTGCATTTTACTTGAAAATTCAACTCCCGCGGTTGATATGACAAAAATAATAATTTGCGCAAGACCTCACCTAACTCTGCGATTCATCAACAAAAATTTGAATGCAATACGGTGATTGCATGTGAGTACGGGGTGTGAAGAATGATTATCATCACGTCCACTGACTCGTGCTAACAAAAATAATTTTTACAAGAGTGGATTTAACAGTAAATACCTGTCAACTATCGTCCTCTTGACCGCCAACCACCATCAGTGAATAACTGTGTTAGATGAGCGAATTAAAACAAATTATTTTTCACCACCTTAGGGACGCGCCTTAGTACTGTGCGCCACCTAGCGGCCACTACGGAACTATCAAGACTCTCGATCTCACTCGCTTCGCCAACCCCGTATTTTTTTGCGGGCTCGTCACAAATCTATACTCCTAAAATGCTAGCATATGAAATATAAGCTACAATCTTTACAGTTTCATTCGACAAAAGAGGTTCTTTTTTTTCGAAATTCGATGTATTTAAAATAATGATAACTATAGATTAAGATTTACATTTTTATTGTATAGATTTACAGAAAAAATTTACAGTTTCATAGAGTAATATTTATTTATTTCTCTTGAATTTGTAGAATAAAAATTCTTATATCTGTAGAATAATAATATTTTTAACTTCCCGCTAAGAAAATCGACGATTTTCGAAAAATTCGGAAGTTATTGTTTTTACCCCGATTTGCAAAAATCGAAATTTCATCAGATGTCAACGTTTTGAGGTCTTAGGAAGCTATTCTGACTATTTTCAGAATGATGTCCGAGTGTCTGTATGTATGTGTATGAGTGTGTATGTATGTAAACTCTTTATATCTTTTTAACTAATAAACTAATTTAGATGGTTAAGGCGGCAATCGAAAGAACTTTTTGGCCATCAACTTTCCTGAAAATTTCAGATCATTTGATCAAGTAGACTCGAAGATATTGGCCAATTACGAAAAAATAATGTTTTTTTTTTTTTAGTTTTTTATTGATTTCTCAGAAACGACTTATACGATCGATATCAAAATCTTATCAGCTCTAGAACTCAATAAAACGCGTCGATTGCCATCTCAAACATCAAAATCGGATAATTCGTTCGAGAGTTATCGCGGGAGAAAGAAATGGTAAAAAACGGTTTTTCTCGATTATCTTTAAAGTGACTTATCTGATCAATTTCAGAATCCAATAAGCTCTAGAACTTCATAAAATGCGTCGATTGCCACCTTAACCATCTCAATCGGTTGATGCGTTCGAGAAATATCGTGGGAGAAAGAAATGCTAAAAACGGTTTTTTTTCGAAACTAAAGGTATACAAAAGTATTTTCGAGCTCGAAGAGCTCGAAAATGTATTTACATCGATGTTTTCGAGCTCAAGGAGCTTTAGGCTCGGCCTTCAAAAGTTGGTCCGAGATCCGACCAACGTTCAAGTAACGAGCCTCGGTTTGCCAGTCTTGTGCCACGATTCAACAACTATTCAAGTGACAAACCTTGGTTTACTAGTCTTGGAACAAGGGTCAGTCAATGCTCAAGTAACAAGCCTTGGTTTACCAGTCTAAATAACAAATGGTACCTAAAAGCCTTTGGCGTCTACGTATAGCGTAACAGCTTAGTGGATAAGATACTTTTCTAGCAGCTATGAAGGACCAGGTTTGAGACCCAGCAAATGGAAAAAAATTTAGTTTCGTCGATCTATCTGATTTTTCTATTGTACAAATTTATTTCCATACCCGAGAAAAAATTTATATATATAATCATATAAAATTATATACAACTCGTTATATATAAAAAAATGGCCAAATATAATCATATATAATCATATATAATTATATATGATTATGTATAATTATATATAATTATATAAATGATTATATTTGGCCATTTTTATATATATAATGAGTTATATATAATTTTATATGATTATATATACAAATTTTATCTCGGAAAGGTTAATTGTAAGTTTAGGTTTCACTATATTTAAAAATTGATGAATTTTAAAATATAGTGAAACCTAAACTTACAATTAACTTTCTCAATAAGACAATTAACAGATAAATTGAGCAAAATATAGATAGCCCGAACTGGGAATCGAACCCAGACCATGTCGGTATCGCGCTGATCCGGGTCAAAAAAATAACTTGATTTTGACGTAATTTTCAAAATTTAAAATAAAGCAAGTCTAGGAAAACAAAAACAAATCAAGTTAAAGTTCCTTTTTTTTAATAAATGAAAAAAATATTTTAAGATATCAAAATACGTTTGGTTTTGACTTGCTTTTGACTAAGTTGTCTTACTTAGTACCCATTTACGCCAACTAAGTTCAATTCAAGTCACGTTGTCTCGAATTTGACTTAAAGTTAAGTCAAATTCAAGTTAAACTTAACTTGAATTTGACTAAGTTGACTTAAATTTTTAAGTTTAAAAAGTCATATTGAAATTAAAAAAAACATTTATGCAGAAACAGTTATTGATAGTATATAAAATATATATAGTACACATAGTAATTAATTTAATAATATATAATTCCTTAATTAAATAATAAAATTTAAAAAAAAGGACATTTTTAATCATCAATTTAAATTATTAACAATCGATTAAGCTTATCAATTATAACTTCTAAAGTAAAGAACATTAGCTGCATTATTTCATGACACAATTATATTATAGTAAATTTTAATTATTCTAATTACGTACTACAAATTTTTTTCTTTTATTTAAATAATTATTTTATTGAATCATTACAAACATTGAAAAGCAGAGTAAATTTCTGAGGTTGAGTAGAATGATTCGGAATCTATGTGCTAAAATATCTGAAATTGTAAATAGTATAAGATTACATGAAATTTATGAAAACTCTAATGAAAATCATACATCATCATACATCTCGAAAAAAAGAAATATTTGTCCCAAATAAATCAATTTCTCTGTGGGTTTTTTTGAATATCTTAATGAGAAATACATGTATTTAGTACAACTAAATATGACAGTTGATTCATATAATTTTATAATTTGACTGAAATACAGAATTTATTTGTGGTAAATAAATGAAATATTTGTGGTAAAGATATTAAATTTCTGACGAATAACGGAAAATTTGGTGATACTTGAGCACATGGCCCAACTAACCTTTATTTGCAGAAATTGGATCGAATCTTTACCCCAAATTTATTACTTATTTCACGCAATTCAATTGCTTAATTATATGATTGCTTTCTCACAATTAAATATTTATTTGGCCATATCAAAATATATCGCGATATATTCGGCTCAAATAATTCTTTTTTTCAGTGTTATATCTAGAATAGCTTTCTTCAATTTCCAATATATTCTAAAATAACCTTTAACTATGGTTATTCACTAATAGATTTTTATAAATTATTAAAAATAAAATCAAACAATACTCACGATCAATTTCTAAAATTCGATCGGATTGCTTGGATGATTGTTTAACTTTTTTATCCACCTAGGTTAGAGAGGTTAGAACTCCTTCCTTTAATGCTGTCGAAGGGATTTTAGATGTAGGTATCACATTAAACTTATTTTCAACAATCCAGTGTATTAACGCGTATCTCATGTTTGTTATTTTGATTAAAATAATATAAAATCATTTATTTTTATTAGTAAATAGTTTGTTTTCACGTTAACTAAGAAGTCACTGTAGCAATAATAAGGGCTTCGTTCACTTTAGTATCACACAATGTGGTGGCGGTACCAGTGTATAAAACTGAACACTATTGGTGAGTTTGATTATAGGCGCCATAATAATTTTTCTTTGTCCCCTATATTGGCAGGGTGCGGAGTATAAGGTGGGGACAATCGAATCGATTGCAGCGCTCGCAGTGGATGAAATACGCGTTAAATTGCACTTGTCTTGTGAATAGTCAAATGAAAGCAGTGTTAAAAAATGAGAACAAATAGTTGTTATGTTGTTAATTGCAAAAATACTGGCAACAATAGTAATTGCAAGTTTTGCATATTTTTATCCATGATATTCATTTTTGACTAAAAATTACTACGGGGAATTTTTTTAATTACAAATTTTTAACACAAAGTTTTTTAAATTATTGATTTTTGAAATTTTAAATTACGAATAATTGAAATCACTTTAATTTATTTACGTAATGCTAATTAATATTTGTTAATTCGAAAAAAATTGTAATCATGATTATTTTAACTTATTTGTTATTATGACCATTATTGTTGTTATTGTTGCTATTACTAGCTAACCTTATATCGTTCAAAATAATATTTATTTTGTATTTATTAAAATTGTTTATACCTAATTTTTTGAGCACAATCTGATTAATTTTTTTCTACGTTTCAAATGTAGTGTTGCACATATATTTCGCGATCTTTAAATATTTTAATTATTTGTTTATAAAAACAAGCCGTATTCTCTCTGTGCTTTTTGAGGATGATTTAATGCGGTCGACAGATGTCGTTTTCGACGCGCACCCAGCCAATATGGTAAATTTTTCCCTTTATAAGATATATATGTGCGCTTTTATCAAATATACTTTTTATATAAATAATTTGTCAATTATTCCGGTAGATATATTTAAAAAAATTTATTTTTTTTTGTTTAGTACAATAATATAATACTGTGGAATTTATATGTATTATATATTCATATAAATGTTGCAATATCATGTAGACAATAAAATAACCAACCAGAAAAATTTTACTCACTAATGACAAATAAAAAAAAAAAATTTCTAACTGAATTTCTTTAAATGCATTCAACATAAATATCAATAAGTTCTCGTATTTATTACTTTTACTGTTCGTTTTACTAAAAAATATATTAAATTGCAAGCGTTATTGCATCGAATTCATAATTCAACCATCATTACTGTCAGATTAATTGAAAATGTTTTTTAACTTCCCGCTTAGAAAATCGATGATTTTCGAAAATTTCGGGAAGTTATTGTTTTCACCCCGATTTTCGAAAATCGAGTTTTCATCAGACGTCGACGTTTTGAGGTCCTAGAAAGCTATTCTGACTATTTTTAGAATGATGTCCGAGTGTCTGTATGTGTGTGTGTGTGTGTGTGTGTGTGTGTGTGTGTGTGTGTGTGTGTGTGTGTGTGTATGTGTATGTATGTATGTAAACTCTTTATAACTTTCTAACTAAGAAACCGATTTGGATGGTTAAGGCGGCAATCGAAAGAGCTTTTTGGCCATCAACTTTTCTGAAAATTTCAGATCATTTGACCAAGTAGACTCGAAGATATTGGCCAATTACGAAAAAAAAAATTTTTTTTTTTAGTTTTTTATTGATTTCTCAGAAACGACTTATACGATCAACTTCAAAATCTAATCAGCTCTAGAACGTAATAAAACGCGTCGATTGCCACCTCAAACATCAAAATTGCATAATTCGTTCGAGAGTTATCGTTGGAGAAAGAAATAGGAAAAAACAGTTTTTTGCGAATATCTTTGAAACGACTCAACCAAAAAATCTGAAAATCTAATGAGCTTTACAATCTATTAAAACACGTCAATTGCCACCTCAAACTTAAAAATCGGATAATTTGTTTGAGAGTTATTGCAGGAGAAAAAATGCTAAAAATTGTTTTTTTCGAAATTAATGGCATGCAAAAGTATTTTTGAGCTCGAAGAGCTCGAAAATGTATTTACAACGATGTTTTCGAGCTCTTTGAGCTCGAAAACAGCGGGAAGTTTTGGGGCTGGCCCGCAGGGTCAACCGATGCCCAGATTTTTTTTGTTTCAAGATAATTTTAAGAAGTTTTAATGAATTAAATAACCGTTTGATAACTACAAAAAATTATATTTATGTGTTTATTAATAATTAAATTTTTTAACCTGTAAACTTTTAAATAATAATTTGTTAAAATTTTTAAATATAATTCAAATAATTTTAGGAACAGTAATTATTATACTTTAAAAAATAAAACTCAGTTTTAACTTACTTTTGGTGTGTTTTTTTAAGTCAATAAAGGAACAAGCAATACGTCATTTTAACTTTCTTCAGCAAGTCAAAATCAAGTCAAATAATTCAAAAAAGTCAAAATCAAGTTACTTTATTGACCCGGGGAGTCAACTTTTATTTTTGGTTATACTTTCAATTTTTGAATACCATAAAAAAAAAAATTTTTTTTTTAACACCCTAATAATTTTATACAATTATATATGGATATATGTATGAGATTATATATAATCATATATGATTATAAATAAGAAAATTTTCTCGAATCAGTATTGTATATAATCATATATAATTATATTTAAATATACATAAGATTATATTTAGTTATATATGATTATATATAATTAAAATTTCTCGGAATAGTATTATATATAATCATATACAATTATATATAAATATATATCTACACTGAGAAAAAATTTCTCTTCGGACAATTAAATTGGTTTTGTTAAATTCTGTTAAACTAATATTTAATTAGGACAATTCAATTTCATTACGTCAACAAAATTTATTTTGTCATTTTTAACAAATGATTTAATAGACTCTAAGGTAAAAGCCCCCATTATTGACACTATAAGAATGTCTGTGATTGTTTGAATTTTTTTATCGTATTTAAAATTAATATAATCAACTTTTTTTGCATTGGACGTTTTAATTGGTGTCTCTACTTGTATATTTAAATAAATTTACTTAAATAGCAATGAATCAAATAAAAAATATATTAATTAAAAATCAACGAGTCGAGTGCAGGTATTATTGACGGGGTAAAATAGTGTCAGAGCCAACTATTGACATACCATGGACCCCATTATTGACAGGTCTAATGCGCATGCGCGGCAGTTTATAAAAAATGATTAAAGACCACCGTCAATTAGGTTCAAATTAATAATAAATATTTTAATTAAAAACGACAAAATACGATAATTACAATTAAAAATTCATCTAGGACACACTTTTATTTTTTATAAATTCGACGACACTATTCTTGATTCGACAATTTTTTATTCAATGTTTTATTTATTATGAAATTACTAGACAGCGTGTTAACATAAATTTATCGATATGTATGTTAAGGAGGTTAAATTACTTGAGTTTGTGGCCTGTCGCTAGTTGACACACGTGAATTTTTATGTACCGACTATTGACGCCCGCTATTTTTAAATGATGATTAAGATTTATCAATCTAAATCAATGATTCTGGGGTTGTTTAGACTATAAATAACCTGAAACAATTTTTAATAATACACTTACATTAGAACTATATAGGGGAATTCGTTTCTAAAAATACGATCTCTCTAAACGAAATTGTTAAGAAATTTCAAACATTCTAGCGAAGGTGGCCTAGTCGAGAAAATAAATTTTTTTTACAGCGAATAGTTTGTACCCAGAAATAAAATTGAACTATTTTTCCATTTAAAAATATCAAAAAATTGATAAGAAGTTTTGAGCAATGTGATTATTCATACAGTTAATTAAAAAATTAATAAATTAAAATAATATGTCAATAGTAGGGGTCCTGTCAATAATGGGGGCTTTTACCTTATTTGGTTGACTTTATTGTTTCTCTTGTTACGATAATAAAATAATTTGGTAAAGTTAAGAAAATATTTATTTGACAGACAACTAAATTATTTTGTAGTGCCAACAAGCTCAAATATTAAAGCAAAATATCATTATGTTCACTCTAATAAATATATATTAAAACCTAATGATCATTGATTTAAAAAGTTATGGTGCTAGGCAGCAGTAGCGGAAGAAGTTCGGTGCTCGTCACTAGATCGCGCCCACTTTTAGTAGTGTTTCTAGTAAGACACTTATTTCAGAGTTATTATATTCAAAACGTGAAACATTTATGAGACAAGTTCTCCACTGTTAATTAGCAGAGTAATGACAACCCTTTTTGAAAGTAATATAGGGATATCCTGTATTTATTGCACTTATTTAATTGTTAAATAAATATTCTGTCATTTTAAAATAATATTTATTTATTATTAGTAACTCATTCACTAATTTATTTCATTATGCCTACTTTATAAGCTCTACAGGTAATCAATTTGATTTTATGCTTGCTACTTAACGCGTAATTGTCTTTACTAAATATTTTGTAGTCTCTAATAATTTGTTTTGTTGGTGGATTATAAAATATTTAGTTAAAACAACCAAATATATGATTGGCAATGGGCAATTAAATTATTTTGTTGTCATAACTAAAATTTAGTTGTCAGAAGAAAATTTTTTTCTCAGTGTAAGATTATATTTAGTTATATATGATTATAGATAATAAAAATTTCTCGGGATAGTATTATATATAATCATATATGATTATATATAATTCTATATGGATATATATACAAGATTATATATAATTATAGATGATTATATCTAATTATATATAATTTTATATGATTATATATAAAAATTTTTTATCGGGTATATGTTATCATCACGTACATATCTAATAATATTTTTTTTTCATTTATATTTAATTAATAAGTGTAGGTGCTTATTTGGCTACAGCCTTGGTACAGTATTGGTACAATCTTGACATAATACTGGCACTGGATATTGGGCCAATAGTCCGATGCAGTCTTACGGCAATACTAACACTCAAGCTTGGCTCGGTGTTATCATTTCGATACTTAGACAGATTTGGGCTAAGCTTGGATTTCGAGCTTTCCTCAGAGCTCATAAGTTTTGTGCTAGGCCTTGGTCAAACTTGAGCCTGTTGTTTTTTCCTATATGCACAGTAAAAAAGGTTTCGTCAAAATTGACACTTGCTGTGTGTAAAACGATCGATTGACACTTATTTATATGTTATTTCAGCGTACGTCGTTTGTTTTGAAACAGTTACACTCGTGTATGTTAAAAGTAACACGTTATGAGTGTCAAAATCTTCGAAAACGTAACCTTCAATCTTAACACACTTATGTGTTATTTGCAACACTTGAAGAGTGTTGAATTTGACATACGCTTTTGTGTTACTTGGACACTTCTTAAAAATGTTTTTCACATTATTTAATGTAAAGTTAAAATCAATGAATTAACTGTAGTAATTGATTCTTCAGCAATGAAATATTAAAAATAACGATAATATTAGTGATAGTAATATAAATAAAACTAAAAATGAAAAAAAAAATAGTAATAATAATATCACGTATTGTTCAATATATATAATATCATCTATTATTTATCTTCAATATTCAAATATGTATAAAAAAATTACTATAAATTCTCTCACAATAAAAAAAATAAAATAATTATTTTAATATCAAAAAAATAATTATATTTCATCAACATTAGTTTAAAAGTTTAGGTTATGTATTTTAAAAACGATTGCAAATTAAACAGGCGATATTTTTAATACGTCATTTTTACTTTAAATTTTCTGAAAATTCTTTTGTGATGGTCGAAATTATTTTTAACATATTTTGTGTGTTGATTTCACAGTAACACATAAAAAGTGTTACTCTCGTATAAAATAACATTTTTGTGTGTCAACAAATCAATCGATTGCGACAGTTGAATCAAGATAAATATTGTATGTTAAATTGACACACAAAAGTGTTGAAAATTCAACACTCAGAATTTTGACATACGCTTTTTTTACACTTTGACGATTCGTTTTTTACTGTGTGGGTTCGACAACTAATATAAACGAATCTGGTCATCTCATAAATTCACTATCAACTAACATGTCCCGGGAAAAAATGATCAGACCTGATCATGCCTGTTCATGTATGATCAGGCCTGAAATTAGACCTGATCATGCCTGTTCATGCATGACCAGGCCTGAAATCAGACATGATAAGGCCTGATCATACCTGTCCCTGCCTGTTCATGTCTGAAGGGTTAAATACACTCAGGACTAATCATGTCTGTTCATGGCTGTTTATGTCTGTTCATGTCTGAAGCGTTAAATACGCTCAGGCCTGATCATACCTGTTCATGTCTGGTCATGTCTGGTCATACTTGTTCATGTCTGAAGCGTTAAATACACTCAGGCCTGATCATACCTGTTCATGCCTGTTCATGTCTGTTCATGGCTGTTCATGTCTGATCATACCTGTTCATGTCTGAAGCGTTAAATACACTCAGGCCTGATCAAGCCCGTTCATGTCTGTTCATGCCTGTTCATGTCTGTTCATGGCTGTTCATGTATGTTCATGGCTGTTCATGTCTGCTCATAGATATAAAATTTTGTTGACCAAGAATCTGTCACATATAAGATTTTTATTACTTAAAGTTCATACGAAACTTACTTTTCAACTAAATCCCTTAGGTCAGTGAGTAGCGAGTTAAACTTTCGAGCGCAAGGTCCACGGTTCAAATCCTGCACACGCCCGAATTTTTTATTTTTTTTTTAATTTTTATAGCAATAATTATATATAATATAATATAGCTATACATAATTATATAGGGCCATTTTTTATATATAAATTTTTTTCCTGGATGGGCATGAACAGACATGAACATACCTGATCAGACCTGAACATACCTGATCAGGCCTGGTCAGGCATGGCCATTTTTCATGTCTGATCAGGCCTAAAGACTCATGCCTGTTCATGTCTGATCATTTTTTCTCGGGGTATATAACATTAGCAAAAACACTTGACTATAGGAGCTTTTTGTTCTTACAATTAAACAAATATACCTTCAATTTGCTGAAAAATAATTTCGGTTGAAACTGGTTCCAAAGCGATATGTCTAAAATTGAATTTTTGTTACATGAAATAGGTCTGTGTCCCTCTTCTAAGCAAAAACTAAATTTTTTATTACTTTGATATTTTGCACGACTCATGATGTGAAGCATCAGAGAGTGCTTTACGATCAAAAAATTTTTTTCGCCTCACTTCGGCAACTATTTCAATTATCATATCTTTGTTGATTCACGGAATTAAGATATGTTGCACACCATTTTGAAGATAATTTAATGGAGATTAATTCTATACTTTTCAAAAATTTATTTAGTTCAATAAAATCCGAAAAAACATCAAAATAGTTTAAAAAAATTTACTGTCCGTCAAGTATGAAACCCGTAGACACGATAACTTGCAAAAAAATCCAGTAATCGAAACAAATTTTTTTTTTTTTAATTCTTTGAAAGATTTGAAGATCCCCTATTGAAAATGGCTAGGCAACTCAGTGTCGTTTAATTACAATTAATAAAAGAATAAAAAGGCTGTATAACTATACATACATAAGTTTGAACTTCATAGCCAAATAAATAAATAAATATATATATATATATATATATATATATATATATATATATATATATATATATATATATATATATATTAGGGTGCTCCATTTAAAACGAATACTTTTTTTTTTAGCGGACACAAGAAACTTTTGTTATTTATGTTAAAAGAAATATTCCCTCAAAATTTCAGCTCTTAATTTTAATTTTAAGTACTTCCTATCGAGCATCAAAGTTTTCCCATTTAAAAAGCATGTAAATCGAATAATTTTTTTTTTAAACTACTATAATTAAGCCCGATTTTGAGCTATCGTTTTGAAACCAGTTTTTATTTGTAGAGTATTTGTTGCTTTTCAAAAGTGTATCCGATGGTTTTGGTCTAACTCGATCCACGTCGATTTTATCAGCTCCGAAAGACAAATTTTCACTTTTTTCATTTATTTTTGTTAATAGTGAAGAAATGGTTAATCTCACAACAAATATGCATAGAACCAATCTTTTAAGAAATTTTATACTCTACAAAATTGTTTATGACACTTATATTGCTAAAGTCCACTGTTCATGAGATACATGCATTTTAACATTTTACAATAAAAAAAATTATTAGCTTACTATGGTACTAATCTTTTTATTGTAAAATGTTAAAATTCATGTATCTCATAAACAGTGGACTTTAGCAATATAAGTGTCATAAACAATTTTGTAGAGTATAAAATTTCTTAAAAGATTGGTTCTATGCATATTTGTTGTGAGATTAACCATTTCTTCACTATTAACAAAAATAAATGAAAAAAGTGAAAATTTGTCTTTCGGAGCTGATAAAATCGACGTGGATCGAGTTAGACCAAAACCATCGGATACACTTTTGAAAAGCAACAAATACTCTACAAATAAAAACTGGTTTCAAAACGATAGCTCAAAATCGGGCTTAATTATAGTAGTTTAAAAAAAAAATTATTCGATTTACATGCTTTTTAAATGGGAAAACTTTGATGCTCGATAGGAAGTACTTAAAATTAAAATTAAGAGCTGAACCTTTCAGGGAATTTTTCTTTTAACATAAATAACAAAATTTTCTTGTGTCCGCTAAAAAAAAAAATATTCGTTTTAAATGGAGCACCCTAATATATATATATATCTACGTAAAATTAACATGGATGGTGATATATCTATATCGTTAGATTAGCGAAACTTTGCGTTTCGAATACTTTCAGTTTTTGACCCAACCATCTAAATTTAATACCGAAGACATTGCGTCCTTGATTGTGGGGGTAAAAAACCAAAGCGCAAAGTCTCGCTAATCCAACTATACATTATACGTACATTTATTCCACCAGGGGCGCTTGTACATTACCGTCCTAGAACAGCTGTTTTTTTTTTTTTTTTGTATTATTGTTAATTGGTAAGCCTGAATTTTTTCAATTCAATTCTTTTTTTTTAATTGTTTTTATTTACATATATTTTTTTTTTTTGTTATTAATCGAGATATTTTGAGAAAATTCTTTTATAATTATAAAAATTACTAATATAATTATTAAAAAAAAAAAAAAAACAACAAATTTTAAATATTTCAAATTTATTCGTGCTTCCCACCATTTTTTTATTATTATTTTATTATTTCATAATAAATGAGCATTATAAGTTGTGCACTTTTGGATTTTCCAAATTTTTTCAATGTATAATATATCCATTTACTGATATGTAATACATATTATTTTATAATTAAATTTATCGATTCTTTGAGTTGCATTTGATGAAAAGACTACAAAGGGTAACAAATTTCAATGGTATAACTTTTGTCAGTGATTGATTGATAATATTTTTCATGAATAACATATTCGTTATTATGATATAGATACTCACACATCATGCTTTGTTATTTTAGTTGAAATTTAATTTATTGCAACTTTATCTTCAATTATAATTTAATTAATTAAGTCATATTGTTAGCTCTAAGTAAGCAATCAATATAAAATTGACGTTAAATATTTATTTATAACAATAGCTATTGGATCTTGTAAATACTCATAATGCTTCAAGTTTCATTTTATATATAAGATAATTGAGTGATCTTAATCTCAGCGGCTAAAGACGACAATCAATGTATACTTTACATTAAAAAATAAGGTAAAGTGGCTTACAAGGGTGAATTATGTCCTATACACTTAGCTATCATTCGTAGTTGACAATAATTTTTTAATTAATATTACACTTGATATCTATCTAACTAAACTTTAATGCTTCACTTAATGATTTACGAGGGTTCAACATACTTGTTATATTATTCTCCATGGTTAAGTAACTTTTTTATTGACTTTTTGAACATAATTATTAAATCGTACGTACATGAATTTAATAATATTAATTTTTTTTAAAATATAAAATATACTATTTTTTCGCTATTTTTAAGAGTAGTTATTTGACCAGTTAAAAGAAAAAATTTTCTTATGATAATTGAAGATTTTTTAGGCTACTTGGAACATAAGTATTACAAAAAAAGAGTCAGCATATTTTAATTTGTGAAATCAATTTTTTCGTTAGCGTCTCCATTTTTCGTGCTCCACTCCTACGTCTCCTACATCTGTATATGCTAATTAATAATTGATAATCATATTTGTTTGCTTTTTTATTTTAAAATATTATATAAATTTATTTGTTGATTTTTTCAGGATTCAGTCCTCGATACAAATTTTACAATAGAGAGTAGTAAGGTAGTATTAATTTTTAAGTGTCTTGATTTCTTATTTTAAAACAAAGTTTGCAGAAGGCAAGTAGATTTTTAACTGAGTGCTATGTCCACAACTCTAGGAATTTTAAGGAAAGACGTTAATTTTTACTGATAAATGACAAATGGCTAATCAAACAATTTTAATAATAGACACGAAAAAAAAGGAACTGTAATAAATAAAGTTTGATGTCTAATAATTATAATATTTTTAGCGATTAATATAAATTCAAATAGTAATATCGTGATTTCAATATTCAATAAATAATAATTATAAATCGAATGCTAAAATATACAGTTCATTTAGATAAAATTATCATTTAAAACTATAAAAAAGACAAAGTAAACACTAAAAAAATTAAACTTTAAATTTTTACAGCCAAAACTTAAATATCTATCGTTTGTAAAATAAGAAATTAAAGTCTCAAACAATAAAAATATAAAGGATACAAAATAATAAATTTAGTTAGAACGTTATTTTGTAAAGTCCTCTAACTAAGAAACTTTACCAGGAGTTGTTTTTGAATTTTAATATTAGTCAACAGTCAAATTTAATGATATAAACGGGAATAAATAAATTTTCCCGGATATTTATTATTAAAGCAAATATTAAATATTCCCACTGAAATCAATGAAGATCGACTATATGAAACTGTACATTATACTTCGTCAATTTGTAAAAGGTATGTGTCAGCCTCAGCAAATTTTATTGTTTGATGCAGTAAAATTTCATGTGCTACTATCATCCATTTAAGTACGGGAATAACTTTCGATTCTCATACGCATGCTGTGGCCGAGCGCTCTAAGTGCCAGGGACTGGACTCTGTTCGCGAAAGGTCGGCGGTTCGAGCCCCAGAGTCGGCTGAACTTTTTCTGATGATTTTTCATATAAAAATTCGAGCAACACATACTGTACCCAACTGAATCAGTTATTCATTATACAAACAAGGATGCAATCAATTAGATGCACAACGATGAGAAAATTACCAATGGAAGAAGGGGGAAGGGAGGGGGTGAAATCAGAAACCCGAATAGAACCTTGTTGTACTACGAAAGTAAACAGTAAAAGCCGGAAATAAATAATTCAAAATAAAAAAAATATAAAATAGAACAAAAAAAAATATATATATTTTTATTATTTGAAACAATAAAAATGAGGGTTTAGAACAAAAATTATTACTACGGTAGCATAAGAAAAAGTAACGATCGACTATGAAATTATATACATCGACTTGGAGATTTTTATTGTTTGAAACTTTAAAATTTATGGTTTAAGTTTTAATTTTTTCTATCATCAGTCTAAAAAATATCATCTTGGCATCGAAACTATACAATTCAGAATAATAATTTTTACTATTTGAAATTTTAAAAACTATATCTTTACTCTATACTTTTCTTCTTTGAGCATAAGTATATTTTAACAGATCACTCATATATTTTAACCTTATACTTTATAATAAACAACAAAATCGCACCCGGGCGCCGCATTACTATTTGAAACAATAAAAAGTATTCATAATTCGGGCGAATCTTAACATTTTTTTTTTCCGTGGATAAATGTAACTTTTATTTATCTTCTAAATTTCAAATCAAGTTTCATAAAATAGAATAAATGTAATAAATAAGAATAAAAGTCTACTAGAGATTATTACTCTGTCAATTGGCAAACCATGTTTGATCATAAACCAAGTATTCACATTTTTCTCATTGACTGCATACGTTTAAATATACACAATCAGTTTATTCAGATACATTTTAAATTGATTAAATAATTTACATATTTCTGATGCAAATTATAAAAATATCCATAAAAATTTAATTTGAGTTTAAATTTAAAATAAAATAAATATTAATTCAAAAAAGTCTATTCGGGATTTACATATACGTATACCGATTTATTCATCACGTTTTATTAAAAGATAAACTTTATTACGTATTTCAATGAATTTGATTATTTCATCCACGGACATTGTACATATAAATATTTAATTTGCACTCCAATAATTGGATTTATCACAAATTTAATCATACTGTAATATACGTGCTATGAGTAATTTAAAAATTAATATAATAGAATAAAATATTATTAATAGTAATAACTAATTAATATTTACCAAAATAAGAAAAAAATAACTATGATTTAATAGTATGATTAAGTAATAATATTTCATTGCTTAATAATTTATATAAATCATAACATTAGCATAATTAATAGTAAGCGTGACAGTAGAATATACAGGAAGATCGACCAGTGACTTATCCTTACCGGAATTAATCAGTTATTATGACAGAATTATTCGTCATTAGATAAACGGTCACGCTATTGATAGAATCGCTTACGATATTCATACATATATATATATATATATATATATATATTAGACTGTTTCAAATTAGGGGACTATTTTTTTTTTTTTGATGAACATTGAAAAACCGAAAGGGTATCTTAAAATATGGTGACAGTTAAAATTTGAGCTCTTAACATTGATATTTAGAGGTGGCTATTTGTAATTTTCGATTTTTCATTTAGAAACATGGTAAACAATACATAACTTCCAAAAAAATCAAGATACGAAAAATCTCTACTTAACTATTTTGTAGGAAATTTACTGATCTACAAAAAAGATATTTTATGATTTTTTCATGAATTCAACCATTCACAAGATCTCCGACGTCAAAGTTTGATAAAATTCAAAGAACTTGTTTTCGCTCGTTCCGAATTTTATACCATGCCAACCAATGAGAATTCAGAAATTTTCAATACAATTTTTTGTAGGAAATTGAACGCTTTACAAAAAAAGTCTCTTATCGTTTTTTGATAAATCCATCTGTTCAAAAGTTATTAGAGCTTGAAGTAAAGTTATAGTAAATTTCGAAATCTTTTTACTTTTTCGGTGAAACTATCGGACAAATCATAAAATGTCATTGAATCTCTTTTGTAGACAATTTTATTTCCTGCAAATTATCTCTGATAAATTTTTTCCGAATTCTGCATTCTATTCTAGTTATTTCGATTTTAATGTCGAGCTTTTAAAATCGATCAGAACACTTTTTTTAGGAGCTTGGCATTAAAATGGAAATAACTAGAAAAGAATGCAGAATTTGAAAAAAATTTATCAGAGGTAATTTGTGAGAAATAAAATTGCCCGCAAAAAAGATTCTATGAGATTTTATGATTAATCCGATAGTTTCACCGGAAAAGTAAAAAGATCTCCAACTTTACTTCGAGCTCTAATAACTTTCGAACAGATGGATTTATCGAAAAATAATAAGAGACTTTTTTTGTAGAGCTTGTTGACATGGTATAATATTCAAAACGAGCAAAAACAAGTTCTTTGAATTTTATTAAACTTTGACGTCGGATATCTTGTGAATGGTTGAAGTTATGCAAAAATCATATAGGACCTTTTTTGTAGATCAGTAAATTTGCTACAAAATAGTTGAGAAGAGATTTTTTGTATCTTGATTTTTTCGGAAGTTATGTATTTTTTACCATGATTCTAAATGAAAAATCGAAAATTACAAATAGCCACCTCTAAATATCAATATCAAGAGCTCAAATTTTAACTGTCACCATATTTTAAGATACCCTTTCGATTTTTCAATGTTCATCAAAAAAAAAAAAAATAGTCCCCCAATTTGAAACAGTCTAATATATATATATATATATATATATATATATATATATATATATATATATATATATATATATATATATATATATATATATATATATACACTTATCAAAAAAATTAAAGGAACAAGAAAATTTTATAGAATTTTTAGCAATTTTTGGAAGTCTGTATTTTCGTGAAAAATGATCGTATCAAAAAAATAAAAAAAGCAAATTGAAGCTTAAGATCTCTAGCTTGAAGATCTTTCAGCCAAATAATTTTTTAAGCCACGGTTTTTGCGGAATCATAAGAAATAGGCTGAGACAAAATTTTTCTAAATTTTCCGGTTTTGTTTTTTAGGTCTACGGGGCCAGGAAAATTTTTTTCAAAAAAACCAATTCTTGACTCGTTTAGGAAATTTATTCAGCTACAATTTGCTTTTTTTTGTTTCTCTGTACGACAATATGCTGCTGAGATATCAGCCTTCAAATGAAAAAGGGTCCTTTTGTCTTTGATTACCGATATCTCAGCAACTAATGGTCGCACAGTAATTTAAAGGGCAGTTTGAGAAACTTGAATAAATGCCCTACAAGCTCTATTTTCGATTTTTTTGAAAAAAAATTTTTTTTCATCCTTAATATCAATTTGAAAAACCCACAAAAAATGGCCATTTTCTGGTTTTTTAGTCAACTCATCGCTACTTTGTAAATATTGATAAAAAAAATAATGTTGCAAGGTGATTTTACAGCTTAATGTACCCCGAAAAACCCTGGAAATTTTTAGATTGATCCATCAAACCGTTTGTCCGGACCGATTGCTTAAAGTTTTATAAAACAATTAAAGGAACAAGTTTTGTTCTTTAATTTGTGTAATCATTACCAAAATGAAAAAATTCATTTTTTTTCGGATTTTCTTTCGTTTTCACGTTAGTTATTCGGTAAATGTAAGGTAAAGAAAAAAAAAAATTTTTTTTTTCAAAAAACGAAAAAAAAAAAACCCCGAATAAAACGTAAAAAAAAGTGTCAAAAAAACTCTTGTTTTATCTCGTTTTTTGAAAAAAAAAATTTTTTTTTTTCTTCACCTTACATTTACCGAATAACTAACGTGAAAACGAAAGAAAATCCGAAAAAAATGAATTTTTTCATTTTGGTAATGATTACACAAATTAAAGAACAAAACTTGATCCTTTAATTGTTTTATAAAACTTTAAGCAATCGGTCCGGACAAACGGTTCGATGGATCAATCTGAAAATTTCCAGGGTTTTTGGGGGTACATTAAGCTGTAAAATCACCTTGCAACATTATTTTTTTTATCGATATTTACAAAGTAGCGATGAGTTGACTAAAAAACCAGAAAATGGCCATTTTTTGTGGGTTTTTCAAATTGATATTAAGGATGAAAAAAAATTTTTTTTCAAAAAAATCGAAAATAGAGCTTGTAGGGCATTTATTCAAGTTTCTTAAACTGCCCTTTAAATTACTTTGCGACCATTAGTTGCTGAGATATCGATAATCAAAGACAAAAGGACCCTTTTTCATTTGAAGGCTGATATCTCAGCAGCATATTGTCGTACAGAGAAACAAGAAAAAGCAAATTGTAGCTGAATAAATTTCCTAAACGAGCCATGAATTGGTTTTTTCGAAAAAAATTTTCCCGGCCCCGTAGACCTAAAAAACAAAACCGGAAAATTTAGAAAAATTTTGTCTTGGCATATTTCTTATGATTCCGCAAAAACTGTGGCTCAGAAAATTATTTAGCTGAAAGATCTTTAAACGAGAAATTTCAAGCTTCAATTTGCTTTTTTTATTTTTTCGATACGATCATTTTTCACGAAAATACAGACTTCCAAAAATTGCTAAAAATTCTATAAAACTTTCTTGTTCCTTTAATTTTTTGGATAAGTGTATATATATATATATATATATATATATATATATATATATATATATATATATATATATATATATATATATATATATATATATATATACATATAGATACTTGGCGACGGTACTTCAGGTCTAGATTACAATAATCACTGCCTAAGTCACCAACTACCAAAGAGTGAAACGTTGTGCGTGTTAGTGAGAAAAGGAGAGATGGAAAAATGTATTTGTGGGGTGGGAGGTGTTTTGTCTAAGTATACGATAGCTGAGACTCCTCAGTTAGGTGTGTCTATCGTATTGGCTGGGTGCGCGACGAAAACGACATCTGTCGACCGCATTAAATCATCCTCAAAAAGCACAGAGAGAATACGGCTTGTTTTTATAAACAAATAATTAAAATATTTAAAGATCGCGAAATATATGTGCAACACTACATTTGAAACGTAGAAAAAAATTAATCAGATTGTGCTCAAAAAATTAGGTATAAACAATTTTAATAAATACAAAATAAATATTATTTTGAACGATATAAGGTTAGCTAGTAATAGCAACAATAACAACAATAATGGTCATAATAACAAATAAGTTAAAATAATCATGATTACAATTTTTTTCGAATTAACAAATATTAATTAGCATTACGTAAATAAATTAAAGTGATTTCAATTATTCGTAATTTAAAATTTCAAAAATCAATAATTTAAAAAACTTTGTGTCAAAAATTTGTAATTAAAAAAATTCCCCGTAGTAATTTTTAGTCAAAAATGAATATCATGGATAAAAATATGCAAAACTTGCAGTTACTATTGTTGCCAGTATTTTTGCAATTAACAACATAACAACTATTTGTTCTCATTTTTTAACACTGCTTTCATTTGACTATTCACAAGACAAGTGCGATTTAACGCGTATTTCATCCACTGCCAGCGCTGCAATCGATTCGATTGTCCCCACCTTATACTCCGCACCCTGCCAATACCCCACCTAAGACGCCGTGTTGGAAGTCGCATGTTGGAATTGTTATATATTGAAATAGGCATAGGGACGAGGTATTGCGAGAGGCGTGAGTTGTGAATGCCATCTCGCGGAGTGAAGCCGAACCACCACATATATATGTATATATATATATATATATATATATATATATATATATATATATATATATATATATATATATATATATATATGTATATATTAGACTGGGCCTAAAAAATCGACTATTTTTTTTTCTTTTGATACTATTGACATCAAGAGGTGTATCGTTACAAATATTCGTTTTTTGACAGAAATTTCATTTTTTACCCAAGACTCGTAAATCATCTATCTGAAAAATTTGAGCAATGTCCCAGAGAGGAAAGTACCACGGGCCCAGGCTTAGCCCAGTCTTTCCCCAACTTTGTAGAACTTTGGGCCAGGCTTGTAAGCCAGTCTTGGCCCAGTTTTGGTAAAAGTCTGGGATGATAATTTCGAGCCAAGCCTAGTTGCCAGGCCTGGCCCAGGCTTCTTGCCAGGCTTGGTCCAGGCTTCGAGGAAACGAATAAATTTAATTTAAAAAAATTTTATTATTATTAACCTCGTAGAGTTCATGATCATTAACGTTTAAATTATCTAAGGGAGGTAAATGATGTGAAAAAAACTCGGTGAAAATTCTGCTGGGCTCTGGGCGTGAACTGCCGTCCTTCTGATTGCTAGGCTCGAACGGTAGCTACTGGACGAACCTACCAATGTTGAACTGATACATTTATATGATCTACTTATTAAACGCCCAAGGCTAGGTTGCCCAGTCTTGGCCCAAGCTCGGGTAATCATTGTAATGGCCAAGGCTAGGTCACCCAGTCTTAGCCCAAGCATGGGCCAATAGAGTCGAGCCAAAGCTAGGTTCCCCAGTGCTGGGCCAAGGAGGGCCCCGTTGTTAAACTCTGGCAGCTTCTGCATGGGGTATATTCTTAAAGGAAATTGAATTTCCTACAAAAAATCTCTCTTAGTAAATTGACGAAAAACGAGCCGTTTCTTAGTAATCGTGCCTTAAATATTGATTTGTTTTTTGAATTCTTTGTTTTTATTTTGGATTTATGTAACTACTGGAAATATTGAAATTTTTTCTAGTCAAGATAGATACTTTTAAAGGAAATTTAATGCTCTACAAAAAAGGTCTCTTAACATTTTTTGCTAAATTCACTCCTCCGAAAGTTATTCAGGTTATTTAAGTCGTTTTTACTCAACTTCAACCTTGAATAACTTTCGAAGGAGTTAATTTAGCGAAAAATGTTAAGAGACCTTTTTTGTAGAGCATCAAATTTCCTTCAAAAATATGGATCTTAACTAGGAAAAAATTTTAATATTTCTAGTAGTTACAAAACTTCAAAATAAAAACAAAGGATTCAAAAAACAAATCAATATTTAAGGCACGGTTACTAAGAAACGGCTCGTTTTTCGTCAATTTACTAAGAGAGATTTTTTGTAAGGAATTCAATTTCCTTCAAGATTATACATTGCTCAAATTTTTCAGATAGATGATTTACGAGTCTTGGGTAAAAAATGAAATTTCCGTCAAAAAACGAATATTTTATTATTTTTATCATTATTATTTATTATTTATTAACCAAGTTTAGGCCAACGGCCTGTTACAGGTTCCCCTCTCGGGGCTTACACGATAATACAAAATCATAAATAGTCGTGTCTATAGGACTTCTAAACTCCTACGCTTATAATTATAAAAATAAATATAAAATTTTATTTGTACTTTGAAGTGTGCACTGAAATAACTCAAAAATAATCTTTATGCAAATAATAAAATTTAAGAAAAGGAGAATAAAATCTGGAAGTTTTTAATATCAGAAATCTTTGATAGCTATAAAATTGTCAGTTCGGATTTCAAAACCTGCACTCAGTCTTCATTCTTGCACAGTTCGAGGTTGGATCGTATTAGCTTGACTTTACAAATTTGTCCCTCACTCACTCAGCACAAAGGCTCTGAGTTTCAGGCAGCCCGCGATGTAATCATATAGCTCATACAGCTCCCGTACATTAGACGGTTGTATAATGAAAATTATCGGCTTAGAATAGTACTGACTAGGACGCAGATGAGCGTACAAAGGGCAAGAGGAGATGATATGATTTATGCTTTCTAATTCTTGCTTGTTGCATATCAGACAGTTCTGGTTTGTGTCAATTTTATACGAAATCTTATTACACGTTAATGTAACTATTCCATTGCCAGATACACGAATTTGGGCGAACAGTCTCAAGCAATTGATTGGCGCCTTCCAGCAGAGGTAGTCCGCGCAGCTGTTTAAAGTTGACTGGAATAGGCCGCCATAAAAAATGGCACTAGTTTTGGCGATCCTACTACTGTCCTCGTTGAATCGTTTCTCCTTTAGCATAGCTAGGGTTTGGGTAGTTGCCGCTTTGATGGTCGCTCCAGAAGAGCTGGTTAAAAGGTCGCCAGCACCCATATCTAGCAACTTCGACTTAAGCCCTGAGTACCAATTATGCCGAGGTGAATTGTTGGTGCTGCTGTCTAGTAGGACCAGTAGGTTTAAGCTTTTCTTAGGGTATCTTGTGACCGGGAGGTCCGTAATTTTGGCCCAGTACAGCAAAGCTCTTTTCAATATTTGCTGCTCCAAAGATGCAGAGGCCGTCTCTCTTCTCACCAAATAGCCCGCTGTGTTCTTGGGAAGGTAGAGTAAATTTCTGTAGAATTGGCGTTGAATTCTGTCCATGCCCTCCGTGTGCCTCAAACCCCAAATACCCGACGCATACAGTGCAGTTGCTGTTACCATAGAATTAAACAAAATAATTCTTTGTTGCCAAACCTCTGTTTTGCTTGCACATAGCATACTCCACATTGTATTCGCGGCTATTCTCGCTCTCGATGTAAAATGTTGTACCGCATTTTTAAATAGGCCCGATGAACTGAAGGGGACCCCAAGGTATGTATAATGTTTCACGACCTCTATGGGCTGACCTTGATACTTCAGGACACGCAGTTTTGGGAGTCTTCCTGATTTTTTGAAGACCATTGTTTTAGTTTTAGCGACATTTACGGTCAGTTGGTTGATCGTACAGTACTTCTCAAACGTTCTTAGCATGCTTTGCATTTTAACCACGTCTTCGGCTATGAGGGTGGTGTCATCTGCAAAGAGCAGTATAAGCATCTTCTCTGTGACCTCGTAGTGTCCTTCTGCCTCAAAAAAGTCATTGATGTCCGCTAATAGCAAAATGAATAGAAGGGGACTTAAAGGATCCCCTTGAAGTACTCCTTCGGTAATGTCTATGAATTCGGTGAATGATGTCGGGTTTACTTTCACCCGAAACCCAGCTTTATCATAAAGGTTCTTTATAGCTCTAATAAGTTGGCTGCTCACCCCCAGTTCAAACAATTTCTTCCACAATACATCATGTGCGACGGAATCGAATGCTCTGCGGAAGTCGATGAAGGTGACAAATAAACGGCCATTCTTCGCCAGTGCGGCTGCAATTTTTGCCGACAAGATAAATACGTTGTCTTCGCACGATCTTCCCGCTCTGAATCCATTTTGACCTTCAGGGAGCACGCCAGCCTCCTCGGCCCATCGGTAAAGTCTGCGCGCTAATAATGTGGTGAAAATCTTCGCACTAGCGTTTGCAAGCGCAATTCCGCGGTAGTTTAATGGGTCCAGTTCGTCGCCCTTTTTATACAGCATCGTAATGTTGGCTTTACACCACTCCTCAGGCACTCTACCAGAAGTCAGTATCTCGTTGAATAAGTCAGTTAAATAATTAATCCAGCTATCCGGGAGCTCTTTGTAGAACTCAGTGGGTATGCCGTCCGGCCCTGGACTTTTATTGTTCTTAGCCTTAGATAAAATGTTCTTGACTTCTTCCACGGTAACGTTACAATCAAGCATCGGATGCCGGCAGTCCTGGAAACAGCGGTTTTCTTCGACTTTGGGTGGCATAGCGTTGTTGTAGAAATCCTCCCACTGGGTTGTTGTTATCGGGTTGGGTTTTGTCGATCTTGGCTTATACTTCCTTATGACTTTCCAAAAACTCTGCGTATCTCTTGCATTAGACAACTCCTCTTGCGCATCCTTAGCATGTTCCTTCTTCGCTTTTCTTACCACTTCCACATGAGTATTACGGGCTACAATGTACTGTTTTTTAAGCTGATCGCCACCATACTTGTACCATCTTCTTTGGGCTCTATGCTCTTCTCTTTTTGATTGCACACAGTCCCGGTTGAACCATCGGTTTTTGCACACATCGCTCCCAGCTTTTCAAGTATGCTGTTTGTGCCTGGCGGGTCACATGCTAACTGCAAAGTGCTTTGGGAACTTCTTGTACCACCTCTGCCCGCTACGTTTCCTCTAACTACGCCCCGTGGGCCCGTCATTTTGCTTTCTGGTTCAGCAACTCTTGTAGCACTTTGAACTTGGCGCTCTTTTTTTTTTTTGTTTATCTCCCGCTTCACGCCTGCGCCTCACACCGCTTGCGCGTCGGACTCGCTGATTCTAACCTCCCTAACGGTTACCGCCTTATCAGACAATCTTTTAATTACGTACTGAGACTTACTGTGAACCTTTAATGGTTTATGGGACACGAGATTTTCCTTGTAATATTCACTATTTACTTGGATCCCCTATTATTTTTAATTAACTTAAAAATCGTTAAAATCACAGCGACGTAAATTACACAACAGCACACTTCAGCGGCCCTACCAGAAGTCCCCAAAAAACGAATATTTGTAACGATACACCTCTTAATGTCAATAGTATCAAAAGAAAAAAAAAATAGTCAATTTTTTTGGCCCAGTCTAATATATATATCTTAGAATAAATAACAAATTTAAGGCGAGTGACATTCAGGATTTTGAATAACTTGAATATGAATGCAAAAATAATTATTTTATTAATTACAATAGTGCAAGTTACTGTATTTATAATAAAATTTATAATTGAGCATTGAAATATAATCGTTTTCATATCACAATGCAAAATCAAGTGTAATAGATGTGATAACAATTTTCCTTTAGTGTATTAATATGAAAAATTTGTAATGTAATTATATTATGTGACCTCTTTTGCTTTAAAAAAAAAAAAAATAAATAAATAAAAATGCTTTTTTATATACCCGGGTAAAAAAAATTATATATAATTATGCATAATTATATATGAAAAATGGCCCTATATAATTATATATAATTACATATAACTATATATAATTATATATAACTATATATAATTCTGTAGAACTATATATAATTGAATTCCTATGCAATTTGTTAAATAAATTGTGAATTTTTGTATAGTAGAGGCTCTACGCTTTTTATTTAAATCATTTTTTTTTTAAGTCCAAGTTTAATTTCTAAGAAAAATTATTTATGGAAACATTGATAATAAATATTTTTGTCATTATGTAATATAGAATGTACTATATTACCATCAAAAAAGGTACTTGTCACTCTGCCAAATAACGGAGGCGTACCCGGGCCAGAATAGTCTCAAGTTTCGAATTTAACAGTTCTGAAATAAGTATCTTACTAGAGACACACTACAAGTGGTGGGCGCGATCTCGTGGCGAGCTCCGAACTACTTCCACTGCTGCTGATAGCACCGGTGACTTCCCTCTCCTACATACATATATATTGGGGTATCCCAAAAAAAACAAATACTTTTTTTTTAAACTCTTATGAGCCCAAAAGTTACTTTATATTATAAAAAAAAACTTCACCTAATTTTAGCCAGATATCTTTAGACTTGAACTATCAAAAAGGGGGTCCCCTTTCCCATTTAAAATACACACAAAAATTTTTCAGTTTAGTTTTTAGTTATTAAGACTATAAAAAATTTTTTTTTTTAATTCTGCATGGTATAATTTCGTAGGAAATAAAATTCTCTACAAAAAGTGCTGATGCAATTTGTACATCAAACAAACTGGGAAAAAGTTACGGGGCGTCAAACATCGACAAAAATGTAGTTTCCTCAGTATTAAATTATTTTTTGTTGTTTTTTATTTTAATTCTATCGAAATTTTTTTTTCAAATAATGACAAGCACGGTCTTGTAGCGAATTTAATTTCCTACAAAAAGTATCCGGTATTATATATACGTCAAATGAATGCGAAAAAAGTTAAAGGGTTTTAAATATCAATGAAAAATCAAGTTCACTTTTCGTTGATATTTAAGTTCAGAAAATTGATATTTTTTAAACTTGTTTTTTCGTTGACATTTAAATCTCTGTAACTTTTTTTTCATTCATTTAACGTATGTATGATATCAAATACTTTTTGTAGGAAATTAAATTTCCTACAAGACTGTGCTTGTCATTATTTGAAAAAATTTTTTTTGATCGAATAAAAATTAAAAATAACAAAAAATAATTTGAGGAGACTAAATTTCTGTCGATCTTTGAAGCCCCGTGCCTTTTTCCAGTTTGTTTGACGTACATAATGCATAATCACTTTTTTGCAGAGAATCGATTTTCTACAAAATGATACCAGGTTGAATTTAAAAAAAAAATTTTTTCACAGTCTTAATAACGAAAAATTAAAATAAAAAGTTTTCGCGTGTACTTTAAATGGAAAAGGGGGCCCCTATTTGTGATAACTCAATTTAAAAGATCTTTGGCTGAAATTTAGTGAGAATTTTTTTAGTAATATAAAGTAACTTTTGAGCTCATAAGAGGTTAAAAAAAAAAACAAATTGTGGTATCCAAAAATTAAAAGTATAAATAAAAATGAAAATTTTGGTACCACTCCAGGCTCCTAATGGTATTAAGGTTTGTCTCAATCAATTTTTCTATTTTCCGTTTAAATAACACGGAAAAAAAAAAATTTTTTTTTTAAATTTTTTAGCTCACAAAGCAATCAACGGATTTTTATGCACAACAAATGTTTTCGTAGGAAATTGAACGCTCTACGAAAAAAGTCACACATAATTTCTTGATAAATCCCACTGTTCAAAAGTTTTTTAAGCTTCAAGTCAAATTTATAGCAAATTTAGAGATTTTTTTACTTTTTCGGTGAATTTCGAAAAACTTTGTTCGTAATAAATTGTAAGGAATGAAATTATCTACAAAACGAATCCTACGATATTTTTTGATAAGACCGTTATATCCACCGGAAAAGTAAAAAAATCTCAAAATTTGCTATAAATTTGACTTGAAGCTTAAATAACTTTTTAACAGTGGTATTTATCAAAAAATGATAAGAGACTTTTTTTGTAGAGCGTTCAATTTCCTACGAAATCATTTATGGTGCATAAAAATCCGTTGATTGGTTTGTGAGCTAGAAAATTAAAAAAAAAAAATATTTTTTTTTTTTTAAACAACCATATTTACATATATATCTTCACTCCCAAGTTATTTTTCTCTATTTTCTATTTTTGTATAGAATTATATATGATTCATATAGAATTATATGTTTTTATATATAATTATATCTAACGCTAAAAAAAATGACAGATGATCATATATAATTATATGCAATTATATATAATTGTATGCAATTATATATAATTGTATGCAATTATATATAATTGTATGTAACTACAGTCGGACCTGCTTATAAGACTATTAGTTTCTCTCTCAAACTATCGCGATACCTGATTTATAAAAAAGACAGCAATATAGTCTTATAAGCAGGTCCGACTGTATATATAATTATATATAATCATCTGAGATTTTTCTTAGCGTTCTATATAATTGTATATAATCTTGTAAAATTATATATAATTATATATAATCAGTTGAGATTTTTTCTCATCGTTATATATAATTATATATAATTCTATATAAATCATATATAAATATATAGAATTATATATGATTATATTGAATTATATATAATTTTTTTTACCCGGGTAATCCATAAATAAATGAGATCATATATTATATTCACGTGCACTACGAAGAAATACGTGACGAAAAAAATAAATGGTTGAAAATTATTTAAATTTTAGAAGAAAAATTACATTGATATTTATAATAAATGCTGGAGTTTGTCATAGGGATATTTTTTTATTATCACTTTTTAAGAAAATTTAATGGCAATCCCGAGTAAAAACGCGAAATAGCCGCAACACGCCTGTGATGATTGTAAAAAATTTATAATCGCCGCAGCACCGTTGCAACACTATGACGCTACACATATAGTATTTAAAAAACATTCTTGTCACCGCACCATAGATGTGACACCCAAAAACGTAATAATTGATTTTGGATATTATTTAAAAAAAACCTCAAAATCATATAAATACAATACTATCTTACAAGCCTCGGCCAAGCCTAGAGTTAACCTAACTTGGGCCAAGTTTGCGTAACCTAACTTCGGCCGTTGGATGGTACCCCTATCATGGGCCAAGAATGAATAACCTTGCCTCGGCCAAGCCTAAGGTCACCCTAACTTGGGCCAAGTTTGCGTAACCTAACCTCGGCCGTTGGATGGTAACCCTAACATAGGCCAGAACTGGGTTCCCCTATTTTGGCCATTCAGTGTTGACCCAGGCTTGAGCCAAGGTAAGATTAATCAAGTTCGGGTACACCTATGGTTACCCATCCTTTGGCCAGAGTTGGCTAATCCAAGCTTTTTATTAATTGTTCAATCAACTTATTATTATGGTTTTTAAATTAATAATTATATAGTTTCGAATTACAATAAGTTTTTATAAATAAATATTTAGACATTTCTATTAAAATTATTTACAACTAATAATTAATACATTTTTTAATTCGTTATTATTTGCAATCAACAACCGTAATTTTATAGCTTTACTTATAAAAATTAATTTAATTAATAAAAAACAACTCATGAATTTTATTAATGAATGTTATTTTTAATAATGGTTGTAGAGTAAGATAATTAAGCTGGGTTCTAGATAAATAATCAATTAAATTTAATAAATTTTATTTTAAAAAATTATGTAATTATACTATAAATAATACGAAATTATTTTTTTTTTCTAATGTGAACGTGCGTTGTGATTTTTACGACTTGAAAATCGAGCGCAAAAATCTAATTGATTCTACGGCCACCTGTTAGAAAATTTGTATATTAATTAACACTTCCCAGTCCCTTGGGGCCATGTCAGAGGCCACCTCGATTGAATTTGAACTTGGACGATAGTGGGGTAGTTCCACCCCTCCAAAATTAAAATATAAAAGGGCCAGCAAACACTTGTTCGGAGACTTAGGCCCTGGCCATCGCCTAGAGTAGACTGAGGACGCTTAGCGAGGTCCTACTCTAGCACCAGGACTCAACAATTTATTTGAGTCGGCCTAACGATATCTAGTCCATCAGTTTGTTATATCTAGTCATTTATTTCCAACACTCAGTTTTATCTGGATTGGTCTGTTACCTAAATAATTTTATTTATTGAGACGTTTCTTTTATATTAAACTATATTATTGATTTTATTATAAGTGATATTTGTTTGATTCAAATTAATTGAATAAGGAGATTTTACGACTCCTTCGTCTGGTTGAAGAAAACCAAATTAAATTTGTGAGTGTGGTGGTTTGGTGTGCAACGTCTGCCGAAGAGGATCGACCTCGAGTCCAAGGAGCCCGCGAGGATTTCATGAAGAGGATCGACATCGAATCCAAGGAGCCCGCGAGGATTTCACGAAGAGAATCGACATCGAGTCTAAGGAACCTGTGATGAACCGGAGACTGATTCCACCAGTAATAAGTCCACTTACAACCAGATAAGTTTTCGACAAATTAGTCACAAACCTTTTCTCTCTCTTCAACGTTATACTCATTTTAAATAATTATTTAATTTATTACCCTGTGTCCATTAAATATTTGCGCGCTAAATAAATTTATTGTCGCTGGACACTTATTATTTCTAAAAGAAATTAATTTATAAGTAAAGGGGAAATTTTGTATATACTTGGGCTTGGTTAAATAAACTTTAATTTATAGACTATAATTTGAATCTCTTATCAGCTATTTCTTTTATCACCAATATCGTTTAGAATAAGTATATTTCAGCCGCGTGTCCGGTCAGAACGAGTCGACCCATTCCTGAGATATTTTCCCGTTCAGAACCAGCTTTACAATAATTAACAATTATAATGAAATTTAATAATTTATTATTAATTAATTAATTAAACCGGGAAAATTTAGTAACAGTGGTTCGTGGCTATTGGACACGAAGTAGCCAGGGCCCACCGTTATACTAAATTGAAAATATTATTTAAATTGCTCTTTATATTTCATAAAACCGAGTGGTTGTAGTAAAATGAATAAGTAGAATACATTAAAATTTCAATTCAACATTAGCAGTTTCGTCCAGTAGCCAGTGTTCAAACCCAGCAATCAGAAGGACGGCAGTTCGCGCCCAGAGCCCAGCAGAGTTTTCACCGAATTTTTCACGTCATTTACTTCACTTAAATCGTTTAAACGTTAATAATCACAAACTCTAGTACTTTAATAATAATAATTTTTTTTTTTTTTAATTAAATTTAATTCTTTTTTCGATGCATGGGCCAGGTCTGGCACCCAAGCATGGTCCAGGCCTGGCAAGCAAGCATGGACCAGGCCTGGCAAACAAGCTTGGTTCAGAGCTGACAAGCAGGCTTGGCACCCTATTATCATCCCAGACTTCTACCAAGGCTAGAACAAGGCTGGCTTACAAGCTTGGCCCAGAGTTTAACATAGTTGAACCAAGCCTGAGCCAAGCCTGGGCCCGTCGTACTTTCCTGTCTGGGGTAGTTACAACTCTCCAAGATATAGATTTGAAAATAATAATTACTTACAATTGTTATCTATTAAGAGCTAAACGAAATTTAGTAAATAAATTTCAGTTTAATTGTCATGTTAATATTGAAATTCGAATTTCCTAATTTCGTAAGCTAAAATTTATTAATCGAATTTCGTTGGACTCTTAATTGATAACAACTGTCAGTAATTTTTCTTCAAATCTACATTTTGGTAAAATTGCAACTACGCTATCTTTTTGGTAATTATTTTTCAATCAATTAACAAAATTTGGAAACGGCTACGACAGTTAAAAGTCACTGAATATTTTTAAAAAGTGGAGAACACTGTGTGGGAATACCCGTAAAATTCAGTAAATATCAGTGATATCCGGAAGTTGCCGAAAATGGCCGAGCTGAAAATATATAACCACAGGATAGTCACAAAATCGAGGAGAGTCGGTTGAGCCGACAAGCTGAACGGACATCCATCTGCCGTGAGCCCCATCCATGAGGCCGGAAGCCCAGTGAAGACCAAGGAACCACATAGACGCCAAAGGTAACATCCGGTGAACAAGTGCAAAGTTAGTGTTAACATCGTAGTGCTGTGCGTAAATAAATTCTCGGCAGGTAAGCCAGAATTGTTAAATTAATTAACATCGAGAATAAAGTTATCAGAAGTATTGATAACTCAGCGTCTTCAATAGCATAAATTCTCGGCGGGTAGCCAGAATTTATTGTAAAGAAATTAAGTAAAATTTACCCCGTGTTTGGTCGAATAATTCTCGGCAGCGAGGCCAGAGTTTATTAATCATTAATTGTAAATGAAGTAGTCAAATTTCTCGGCAGGAGGCCAGAAATTATAATAGTTATTAAGTCATTGTTATATAAAATAAATTAATCAGTATTAATTAATAAGATAAAATTTACAAAAACTAAAAATCAAGTGTTATGAAAATCGGAGTAAAAGATTAAGATTTCAATAAATTAAAATTGAGTAATAAGTTGATGTTCGTAAATGGTTAAAAGAAATCTAAATTGAATGTAAAGAAGGAAGACCCGAAATAGAGAGAGACAGGAATAGACGCGTAAAATGGAGAGAGATAGCGTCGGTCGCTTGAGTCAGTAAAATCTATCACTTGATGACAAAATTATTAATTACTGAGAATTTTTGTGAATCAAAATAAATTGATTAAATAAATTATGTGTGTGTGTGTGTGTGTGTGTGTGTGTGTGTGATATTAAATAATTTCAGGGGAATTAAAATTTTAATTAAGATCCAGGGGATCTGGAAAGTTGCCATTTTTATTTAAAATAATTGTAATAGTCCAGGGGACTAAATTTAATTACGATCCAGGGGATCAGGCCACAGGCCAGTTAAATAATAAAGTCCAGGGGACTAAAATTAATTATGATCCAGGGGATCAGGCCAGGGGCCAATTTCTTTATTAAGTCCAGGGGACAATTTCATTGAAGGATCCAGGGGATCAGGCTGGTGGTCAGAGTTATTGTAAGTCCAGGAGACTAAATAGTTTTTCTTTTAAATAAGTTTTATAAATAATTCCAGGGGAATTCGTGGTTATATCAGTGTAATAAAGTCCGGTGGACTCAATTGGTATATAAAATAATTATAGTAAAGTAAAAGCCCGGTGGGTGAAATTGTGTTGTGATAAATAAAATTGTTAACTATTTTGAATAAATATTGTGTAATAAATTTAATTCCTCATCCTTCCTCACTCTTGTAGAATTCAACGACCCTGATTTCTCTAAATTTAACATCTCCGGTTCTGGAAGGCCGAGTCTTATCTTCCAGTGGCGCCCTAATTAAGACCAATTAATTAAGGGGCCAAATTTAGCAAGGTTGAAAAAATACCCTGTTACATCTTTAATTAATAATTATTTAATTTATTAATTTTTATAAAATGTGTAGCTATGTTACAGCAGTGGTGCGGCTGTACTATAAATCAAAATACGGATCGATGCAACTGTGTTGCGGTGGTGGTCCAGCTATACTAACCAATTAAAATTTTGTGTGCGGCGGTTTAGTCCTCCAAACGACTGCGGTGCGGCAGTGTCGCGGGAAAAGAGTGCGGGCGCCGTACAGCTACGCTGCAGCAGTGAATGAAAATTATTTTTTTAAAAATGGATTTTTATTTTTACTCGGAAATAGAGAAAAAAATTTTGAGTGTTTTATAAATAAACAGTTGATGGTGTAGGTAGAATTGAACAATGTGATCTCAGAAGAGGCAATAGATGGCCGTCGCACTTGTGTGAAACCGCCTTGTTTTAGTCTAAGGCACGCACTATATATTTTTCTCGCCTCCGGGCGGAAAGCGTCATCTTTCGTCCCACTGTGCAAAACGAAGTTGCCGCTTTCCACCTCCGTCGAGGAGAAAAATTATATACGTTCCTTGGACAGTAAATAAGAAAGCAGATCACATGTTTGTTGATTACATGTGATCTGAAACGTTTCTTACTTTACTGCCTTAGGTGTGTAATATATTATTTGATGATTGTTAGAATTAAAAACTGTGAATTTCAATATCTCATGTCTGCCGAAACAAGACAATTCATATTATTAGCGCATAGACAAATGCAACTTTTATAAATTTTAAATAATTTTATTGTAATAAAAAAAATTGTTCAAGCATTAAAATTTACGCATTTACATAAATAATAAATTAATAAATAAAAGACTTTATAAGATAGATTGATAAAAAAAAAACAATGCGTTACATTTGAAAATAAGTGCAGTGTCACCAACTCTTGAAAAAACTTTCCCCCAAAGCTATCATTAAAAATCCCTAAAATTAAAAGATAATTCCCTAAAGCTTTAACTTGAATTTTTTTAAATAAAAATTAAATAAAATTTACAACGTTTATTTGTATCAATAATAATATTCATTTTATTTTATAAAACTATATTTTTGATAGTCGGAATTTTTTTATTTATTACATAACAATCATTTTTAATGGGTCTTACATATATAATTATATATATTAAGTTTTATTCATATATTGAACTTCTCTTTTATAATTTTAATAATAAATTAACAAGTCTTTGATATTTTTTACTTATCACATGCAATTATTATCACATGAATTAAACGGACTATATTGCATTTGTTAGGGCAAGAAGTTCATCGAAATCCAGATCATTTTCTTCATCATCTTTTTATTTAAAGTCATACATGTTAACTGTAAATCTGTTTAACATCTCTTTGGTAGGCATAAACAAAGTACACTTATCGTAATCCCGTTGTAATGAAAGTTTTACCATCATTATACTTTGCATTGTTCTTAATGCTAACTTATTTCTTAATTTATTTTTTATCACAGCGTAAATAGAAAATGCTCTCTCAACAGTGGCGTTTGAAATAAGTATTGTTAACAGTGCCAAAACAAATTTAGCAACATTTTCAAATCTTTTATTGTTACCTGAATCACGATCTTCAAGTACTTCTGACCAAAATAAAACTGTTTCATGCATATCTGTCCACACTTTATTAGATAACATGTTCTATTCTTTAAGAATATTATCTTTAGATCCATACAAATGTTCTCTGCTGAATTGCCCCAGTAACTCAGATATATCAGGTTTTATTTGGGATGTCGCATTGAAAGGTGTTAAAATAGCCATTGATTTTAATATTGCAATATTTTCGGGAAGTCGTTCTTGAATTTCAGTACACAATTTAATTAAAAACTGTTTGCATCGGGCTCGAATATCTGGTAACTCTTCTGGAGAGATATTTTTGGCCATTTGATCAAAATTATATCCAAATGAAATAGATGATGTGTGCATCAGATAATTTTGAAATTTGAAACTAACTAAATCACCATCTTTTATTTTTTGTAATTGTGATGGAACAACAATTTGCTGTAAAATACTTTTATACAAAAAAAAAAATATCATCTAATAACTTGAAGATCTCAACATTATTGCTTTGGAACAGTTTATTTAAATTGGTTAGTAGTTTCAAATTAGAATGTAAAAATACCAAAAATAATTTGAACGCTGGGCATGACATTATTTCATATAAATGTTGTGCTGTCAAACATTTTTCTTTACTCTTAGATAATTCAAATAATAATTTCAACTCATCCCATTGCGATAAAATAGTGTCAATAGCAGAAAATCTAGCGAGCCATCGAGTGCCACTAAGACCTGCAATTTTTTTAGGATCACCAGTTCCACTATTAATCACTTTATAAATTTCTTTGTACTCATCTTTGCGTTTTGGGCTGTGCGAAAACCAATTGTGAGTTTCTCTAATAAGGTATTCCAATTGACGAGGTCCCATGCAAGAGCTGCCAGAGTTGAACAAAGGGGCCGTCCTTGGCTCAGCACTGGGGAACCTACCTTTGGCACGTCTATATTGACCCATGCTTGGGTCAAAAAAGATTACTCAATCCTGGCCATTCCAATCATTACCCGAGTCTGGGCCAGGACTGGGTTCCCCTATTTTGGCCATTCAGTGGTGACCCAGACTTGGACCAGGGCTGGATAACCTAGCCTTGGCCATTATAATAATTACCCGGACTTGGGCCTAGACCGGATTCTCCTATCTTGGCCATCCAACGGAAACCCACACTTGGGCCAGGACTGAGCAATCTAGCCTTGGCTATTCAATGGTAACTCAGGTTCGGGCCAGGTCTGGGTAATCTAGCCTTGGCCATTCAATGGACACCCAGGCTCGGACCAGGACTGGGTAACCTAGCCTTGGCCGTTATAATAATTACCTGGGCTTGGGCCAAGACTAGGTTCTCTTGTCTTGGCCACCCAATGGACTCCCACACTTAGGCCAGGACTGGGTAACCTAGCCTTGGCCGACCCAAAAATATCCGAGTTTAAGCCAAGACTAGGCTCCTCTGCCTTGATCATTCAATGGCAACCCAGACTTGGGCCAAGGTAGGATTATCCGAGTTCGGGATACCTATAATTACCCATCCTTGGGCCAAAAATGGCTAATCAAGTTTTTTAACTAATTATTCAATCATCTTATTATTATGGTTTTTTAAATAAATAATTATTTATTTTTGAATTAAAATAAGTTTTAATAAATAAATATTTTAACATTCTGATTAAAATTATTAACAATTAAGAATTAATACATTTTTCAGTTCGTTATTATTTGCAATTAACAACCGTAATTTCATACTTTTACTTATAAAAATTAATTTAATTAAGAAATAACTCATGAATTTCTATAATAAATGTTATTCTTAATAATGGTGGTAGAGTAAGATAATTAAGCTGGGTTTTTGATAAATAATCAATTAAATTTAATAAATTTTATTTTAAAAAATTATGTAATTATAATATAAATAATACGAAATTATTATTTATTTTTTTCTTAATCAAAAATATTAATTAAATTGCTCTTTATATTTCATAAGACCGAGGGGTTGTAGTAAAGTGAATAAGTAGAACATATAAAAGTTTCAATTCAACATTAGTAGGTTCGTCCACTAGCCAGCGTTCAGGCCCAGCAATCAGAAAGATGACAGTTCGCGCCCAGAGCCCAGCAGATTTTTCACCGAGTTTATTTCACGTCATTTACCTCACTTAAATAGTTTAAACGTTAATAATCACAAACTCTAGTATTTAAATAATAATAAAATTTTTTTTTAATTAAATTTATGGATTTTTTCGATGCATGGGCCAGGTCTGGCAAGCAAGCATGAGTCAGGGCTGGCAACCAGGCTTGGCACGATGTTATCATTCCAGACTTCTACCAAGGCTGGAACAAGGCTGGCTTACAAACTTGGCCCAGAGTTGAACATAGTTGAACCAAGCCTGAGCCAAACCTGGGCCCGTGGTACTTTCCTGTCTGGGGTAGGATTTCCGCTGCAATTTCAGCACATAAGTGTAGAGAGTGACAGATACATTTAATGACAATAATATCTGACAATTCTTTCCTCAAGAGCGTTGAGACAGAATGGTTGACTCCTACATTCACACTTGCACCATCGACCCCAATACCAACTAAATTCTTTAATGGAAGCCCATCAGTCTCTAGTTGCTTTGTCAAAGCTGAATAAATACCGTTAGCCGTAGCATCATTTATTTTCACAAGACGGTAAAATGTTGTAATTATCTTTTTGTTTTTTTTTGAAAAATACCGTATCATAATGCACAAAATTTTTTCCATCGATATATTGGTACTTTTGTCAATAATAAGTGAATATAGACATTCTTTAACGTCATTTACTAAGTCTTCAAGCATACACGGGACTAAAATGTTTTTGATAAGCTTTGCACATTTAGTGCGATGCAATTTCATATTATTAAAAACATCTGACTTTGGATCAATTTTCTTTAGCAGCTCAGTCAAATGATCTATAGTATTGATTGACATATGTTCAGCGATAAAGGCGGCAATTTGAAGCTCAGCGATCTTACATGTGGGACTAAGAGGTTTAATAACATCCAAAGGACGACAAAGTTTTGCTTGCTTATCTTTGTCCACTGCGCTCTTATGTTTATTCGAAGCAATATTTACAAAAAGCTTTTGTGACGTCACCAGTAGGATTAGAAGAAGTCCAATCTAAATAAAACATTATTCAAAAAAATTATATTCAATTAAAAATAGTTCAACTTTAAATGTTCAAAAGATGTAGCTAAATATATCGAACGTAATTAAATATATGCATATAATCTCGCATAAGCACATAATATTTTAATCAATAATACATTTATTATTCAGTTAAAAGGTATTTGACACTAAATTATTTAGAATAAAAAAATCGTGAAAATAAACAAAATACTAACCTTTTAATTTTTCGTCATGTTCCCATTGCTTTGAATACTTTTGAAAATATTTCTTGTCTTTCGGTTGTTTAAATTTAGAGCTTATGTTTCTTGATACTTAATATCTTATTATTTTCGTATATATTTAATATCACATAAATAATTTGAATCAAATATAACAAATGGCGTAGTTCAGGTTTAGCATTCGTTTATATAAGTAAAGAAAAAATCCACTACATAAGGGTATAACAGATCCGTATCTATACTATCTATAGATATTATGTACCACTCGCACTGACCTCTATTTATTCTTTGTTTAGCAAATGATTACTTATATGTATTCGTTTGAATCTGACAGTGATTAACTTGAAAAACGAATTCTACCTTCTATAAAAAGTTAATTTCTAGACAGCTTATTGAATAAAAAATAATAATTAAATCATAAATTAAAAACCCCTTAAAAATTTCCTGAAAAAATGTGTCTCCTAAAAAATTCCCAACGTTCATGAAATATACCTAAATTGGGGGGAAAATTCACTAAGTTGGAATCACTGAATAAGTGCTTTATTTTGTAATTGTGGTTAGCATAACTGAATTTTTCGTTGCTTTTGTTTGAGTTTACTATTTCTTTTTCATCTATACTTTTTTTTTTGTTTTCATTATTATTTTCGCGTCCTTTTACTCTTATTTTTTTTCGCCCTTATTATCCTTTCTAAAAACCTCACAAAACTCACATACTTTTACACACACACATATATATATATATATATATATATATATATATATATATATATATATATATATATATATGTATTTGTATATGGCTGAACGCGCAAAACCCTTCCAACATTTCCCTCGTGACGCCGTTATTCCATTTTCGTTCGTGGTCACGCGACCACGTTGGCAAACATTCATTGGTCCTCAGTGTGCACCGTCATCTGGGAAATCCTCTCGTCGTGAGAGTGTTAACTCAAGCGTTTATTGCTTTAATTACAAAACTTATTTAACCATGTTCTACATTTTATTACATATGTTGATGAACGAATTTCGCGATTTAAATTTCAATTAATTAATTTTTTTTGTTATTTTTTTTTTTAAATTATATTATCATGTTCATGCATTTGATTAAATTAATTATAGAATAAAACAAAAAGATGAATACTGAAATTTCAAATTGAATTAATAAATTGGAACAAAGAATAATATTTTAATTAATGTATAACTAATTACTTAAAAATTTTAATTGAAAACAAATATAAAAATAAATTAATTAAATATTTTTTGATGATAAGCGTGACGTGACATTTTTATTATTATTATTATTATTATTATTATTATTATTATTATTATTATTATTATTATTGTTATTATTATTATTATTATTATCATTATTATTATTGTTACTAAAATTCTGTTATTTCTACTGTATAATTATGAAACGGAAAAATAATATTCGTATAAACAAATAAAATAATGGCATGTGGTATTGAATTTTATACGAGATTGTTAAAATTAAATCTACTTGCACGGGTACATGTGTATTTGCAGACGTAGATTTCATTATTAAATGAATTTTTAGTTTAATTATACTTTAATGAAATCGTATATTTCTTTTTATAGTTGCATATAACCCTGTTTAAAAACATTAATTGAAAATAATTAAAAATGATGAAATCGAATTTTTAACTTCCCGCTTGGAAAATCGATGATTTTCAAAAATTTCGGGAAGTTATTGTTTTCACCCCGATTTTCAAAAATCGAGTTTTCATCAGATGTCGACGTTTTGAGGTCCTAGGAAGCTATTCTGGCTATTTTTAGAATGATGTCCGAGTGTCTGTATGTATGTGTGTGTGTGTGTGTGTGTGTGTGTGTGTGTATGTATGTATGTAAACTCTTTATAACTTTTTAACTAATAAACCGATTCGGATGGTTAAGGCGGCAATCGAAAGAGTTTTTTGGCCATCAACTTTTCTGAAAATTTCAGATCATTTGACCAAGTAGACTCGAAGATATTGGCCAATTACGAAAAAAAAAAATCTGGGCGTCGGTTGGCCCTGCGGGCCAGCCCCAAAACTTCCCGCTGTTTTCGACCTCAAAGACCTCGAAAACATTAGTGTAGATATATTTTCGAGCTCTTCGAGCTCGAAAATGCTTTCATATGCGATTGTTTTTTTACGATCTTCTCAAGCTCTAACAAGTTGTCTGTTATGCTGAAGTTTGAAAATTTAAGAATCAAGAATGGTTAATGAAGCGGTTTTTAAAATTTAATCCCCGATTGTGTTCAATAAAATAAGTGTATTCAGGCAGAAATTAATGCCAGGGATTCAAATGAAGACTTATATGAGTGTTGACTCATGTGAGATACAATCAAATATGCAATATCCGGGAAAAATATTGAAAACTACGTTTTATCGATTTTATTGTTTATATTATGATTTAAACTAAAAACCAAGTTCGATGACATTATGTATCGAAAGTAACCATATAAAGGATGAGTTAGTATGACTTCAGACACATTTTAGTAGGTTCTATTATGATTTATCCAGGAAAAATAACATAAAATGTTATTTTTTTAACTTTTCAATGCCGATATCTTTCGAACTAATTGATCGATTTTGACGTTTGAGGTGGCAATCAGCGCGTTTTATTGAATTCTAGAGCTGATAAAAACTTGAAATCGATCGCGTCAGTCGTTTCGAAAATATTTAGAAAAAACCGTTTTTCACCATTTCTTTCTCCCGCGATAACTCTCGAACGAATTATCCGATTTTGATGTTTGAGGTGGCAATCGACGCGTTTTTTTGAGTACTAGAGCTGATTAGATTTTGAAGTCGATCGTATGAGTCGTTTCTGAGAAATCAATAAAAAACTAAAAAAAAAAATTTTTTTTTTTTCGTAATTCGCAGATATTTTCGAATCTATTCAATCAAATGATCTGAAATTTTCAGGAAAGTTGATGGCCAACAAGTTCTTTCAATCGCCGCCTTAAACATACGAATCGGTTCATTGGTTCAAAAGTTACAAAGAGGTTACATACATACACACACACACACACATACATACACACACTCGGACATCATTCCAAAAATAGTCAGAATAGCTTCCTAGGACCTCAAAACGTCGACATCTGATGAAAACTCGATTTTCGAAAATCGGGGTGAAAACAATAACTTCCCGAAATTTTCGAAAATCGTCGATTTTCTTAGTGGGAAGTTAAAAATTTTTTTTTTTTAGTTTTTTATTGATTTCTCGAAAATGACTTATACGATTGACTTCAAAATCTAATCAGCTCTAGAACTCAATAAAACGCGTCGATTGCCACCTCAAACATCTAAATCGAATAATTCGTTCGAGAGTTATCGTTGGAGAAAGAAATGGTAAAAAACAGTTTTTTGCGAATATCTTTGAAACAACTCAACCAAACAATCCAAAAATCTAATCAGCTTTAGAATTTATTAAATCGCGTCGATTGCCACCTTAAACATCAAAATCGGATGATTTGTTCGAGAGTTATCGCGGGAGAAAGAAATGCTAAAAACTGTTTTTTTCGAAAATAATGGCATGCAAAAGTATTTTCGAGCTCGAAGAGCTTGAAAATGTATTTATAACGATGTTTTTGAGCTCCTTGAGCTCAAAAACAGCGGGAAGTTTTGGGGCTGGCCCGCAGGGTCAACCGATGCCCAGATTTTTTTCAATAATTTCAATTCTTTTGTTTGTATATATAGATATACTGATATATACACTGACCGCTTCTCAATTCTTTTCAATCAGTATTTTTAACCAGGGAAAACATTTTACCACGTTTTTATTTGTTTTTAATTTTTCGTTAATAATATTCTCTAAAATTCATTTTAACTTGAATAACTCCGAATATCCTCCTAATTTAAAAAATCGATTCAAAACGATTCAATTTTAATACTATATAAATATATCTTTATAGTATATATGTACATACATTATATGTTACATCCATTCATCATTGAGGAAATCGTTTTGTTTAATTAAGGCCACCACTTGATCTCCCAATAAATGCTGTTGAAAATATTCCCTTGAAGTATGTGAATACAAATACCAGGCATAATTAATTTATAAAAAGTTTTTCGGTGAAAAATTGGTAAAGGAAAATATTTTTAATCAGAAACAAAAAATATTAAAAACAATAACCGCGGAAGCTTTTAATGTGTAGAGAAAGTTGGCCGATAAAATCGACTCATATAGATATTTAGCAAATACTTTTGACATATATATTTAACAGTTAGCAGTTAATTTGAAATGTTTTGAGATATAAATCATAATTGCGATAGCATTTTTGACAATTAATTGTATTACATGTCACGCTGTAATTATATTAAATTTTTGTCAGTGCACGTGAAAAACTTTACATGATTGTGAACAAATATATATATTTATAATTTTTATTTTTTCTTAACGAATTAAAAACATTTTTTTTTATCGATAGTATGGTTATTTTTTCAGTCTGTCTACCAACTTTAGTATATATAACACGTTCTTAAATAAAATATATATACATATATACATATGTAATTTTATTTTTTTATTGTTTCTTATAGATTTCAGAAATTGGATTTCAAAGAAATCAGGTAGACCTTATTTTAGAAATATTTTTTTTCTCATTTTTTAATACTTTTTTCTTCTTGTTATTGTTTTGCAGAACCTAAAGACAAAAGAGCAGAGAGCCAGTTTGTGGGCAATTATTCGCGATTGCTATCTCAAGTTTCGTCGAAGGTCTAAAAATTTCAGTTCTTTTTTATTATAGTTTTTGTAAAAAGGGCAGGTGACCATCAAGGATCGAATAAATAGAGCACGAAAAAAGGTCTCTGAAGTATAAGTATTATTCATGAGTTTATTTCGGAGATAAAAAATAACTACTAATGATTTATTTAATATATTGATACTTAGAATTTTTATTTTACTTTAATAAAACTAGTTAATTTTTTATTTAAAAAATTTTCTCTTAATTTCTCCATGTAGTTTGTCTTGAATAAATATTGTTAAATTATCTAAAATAAGTACAAAAGTAAATATGAATATTTACGATAAACTTCATTGCTATTTATTTAAATGCTCGAACAAATAAAAATATATGCACTTTTTTTTTTTTTTTTTAACAAAGGTTGATGGCATTGTCAAGTCTCGTGCATACATTGTTCGAGACAATGTGCTCCAGCTTGCTTTAATCTTTCCACTCACTTGCCAGACGAAGAGACGTAAATATTTCAAGTACAAAAGAGTGCTTAAATTCTCAGCAACTCTACAAATTATTCTCAAGATTCTATACATAATAAGCATAAGTTATTTTTATATACTTTATTTTACGATAAAGATTTCTTGCGTTGTATAAAAAATCTTCGTTGTATACAAAATTTAATTAATTTGTAATATATTTTTATTCAATGTTCATAAATCAAATTTTTCTTATATAAATATAATTAAGAATAAGAATGTTTAGATATTTATACTTTAAAATTTTAATTTATAAAATAAGAAAAAAATAAAAAAAACAATTTATATACGGAGCGACATTTATGGTAAAAGTTAACATCAAGTTATGGTACAATTTTTAAGCTGAGTTCGATACTAGTAAATATTATTTAAATTACTAAATATACAATTTGATTTGTAGTATCTACCATACTACGTGTTCCTAAATGAACGATTCCTATTAAAAAAAAATATCAAATTGCGAAAAAAAAAAAAATAATAAAATAGGAGAGCCTGGGGCACGAAGGCCCCCCTGGGGCACAAAGGCCCCCCTCAAAAATTAGGTAAAAATTTTTTTTTTATTTTCTGTCGAGTTATGACCTTTATACTAATTTTATCATATTTTAGATCAAAACGTGATGTGCGGGGCAAAATGGAACACTCGAAAAACATTGTGACGAAATTATTATTTATTTTTTTATTTTTCGTCAAGTTAATTTTTTCGTTACAATTTTTTTGTTTTGAGTGGTCCATTTTACCCCACATATCACATATTGGCCTAAAATATGATAAAAACATTATAAAGGTCATGACTTGACGAAAAATGAAAAAAAAAAATAATTTTTTCGTTACAATTTTTTCTTTCGAGTCGTCCATTTTACCCCACATATCACATATTGGTCTAAAATATGATATAAACATTATAGAGGTCATAACTTGACGAGAAATAAAAAAAAATTTTGTTTTTATAATTTTTGGGGAAGGGGGCCTTCGTGCCCCAGAAAAAAAAATTTTTTTTTTGATTTTTTGCAAAATTTCGATTGATTTTTCCGACATAAACGGAAAATAAACGACGTCGGTGGTTAAAAGCCACAAAAAGAAAAAACTGGCTTAAGGGGGCCTTCGTGCTCCAGGCTCTTCTACTTTTAATTAGATCCGAAATGTAATCTCATGTCTTAAGAGCGTTACTTAGAGGTATTATACATGATTATGATTAATGAAAAAATCCTCGTTACGCCGTGACTGCTGGGCTTGAACCTACATCCTTGTGATTCAGAGCCTTTAATACCATCCTTTGTGCTGACCCACGTATGTGATCGCGTAAGTGTCAATAGTATATTCTATATTTATTATAATACCAAAGAGTAATTGGTGGAATAATAAAAAATCCGTGATGCAATGATTGACGTTCTCTTTGTATGAATATGTTATTGTTTTGTACTTTGTTAAATTTTTAGCCAGTATATAAAATATTAAGAGAAATTAGAAATTTTGACGGTCAAATGGATTATCAAATTACAACCTCATGGTATTTCAAGTAAAAAAAAAAAAATCATTCAATAGAAATTTGATTCAACCAAAATTATACTAGAAAGAATAGGAAAGACAGGAGGGAGGGACACACAAGAGAATATACTATTCAGAAAACGTGAAAAAAATTTTTAATTGACCATTAAATAAATGTGATAAAATTTAAATTTTTATAAACAATTTAGATAAAAAAAGTAATTTTAACATGAATATCATAAACAAACGTAAAAAAAAAATTTGTTGCATTATTAACTTCTTCGAATAAAAAAACTTTTAATCACAAATTTTGAGGGTTTCGGATTGTATATGAATCATAGAAGTTATCAAAATAATAATAATTTTTGCATTGGATTATCCCACCAAGGTCCTAATGAGGTCCTACTCAGGAAAAACTGATTTTGGGTAAGTAATTTTTGCATTGGGATATCCCAGTAAGTTCCCGATTGGGTCCCAATGTGGCAAAACCAATGAGTCATTTAATTTTGCATTAGGATATCCCATCAAGTTCCCACTCAGGAAAAACTGATGTCAGGTAACTAGTTTTTGCATTGGCTTTGATAGCCAAGTTGGTAATAGACTAGTATCAAACTAACAGCCGCAACCTGTCACCAAGTAAGCCGAAAAATTTGTATTTAGTCTAGTCGAGAAGATGAAAACCTGCGAAAAATAGTTACAAGTCTCCTAAAAATATGGTTGATGGCTTAAACGATCCGGAATGGCGTCCAGAAAAAGGCGTTTTTTGGATTTTTTTAGCAAAAGAAAATTACAATTGTTATTAACAAAAAACCGTTAAAAAAATTAGACGTCCAGCTTTTTGGCAAAATCTCAAAAAGTATAAGTGACAGCTCAAATATTAAAAAGGTTTCTGAAAGAGCAGAAAATTTTAGTAAAAAAGTTCTCGACTCCCCGAATTGTAGCTCCAATATTTATAATTTTTATTTAACGTTGAAAATTGGCTTTTGCGCAGCAGTTGAGGCATGCGCGCGCCGCCGCTCTAGTGAGCGTAGTTGTTAAATAATTTTTTTATGCAATTTAATATTAATTAAAAAATTTGAGAAAATTCTGGTGTCATCTAGACACTTCAAAGAATACGATTCCGTGGTATTAAAAGTTGTATCACCATTTTTCAAAAAGTTATTCAATTGTTAATTAACATTTTTTTTACGGGTATGTGTTGTGATAAAAGGCGGTGAAAAAGTTTAAATAATTTATCTATGAATTTTTTGGTTCTTGGAGCCCTCTTTATAAACATACTCAACAAGATGACGTGAAAAAAGTTTATAAAATATTTTTATTTCATTAGTTATTAATTTTTAAAGTAAGAAAAAAATTAAAAATTTAAATAATGTATGTTAAATAATTTTTTTCTTTGAATCTTAAGCTATTACTGATTTCATATCCTTGTTAAGCATTATATAATTATTGTTTAAATTTTTTCATGCCATTTGTTTATAAATTTTTTATAAACAAATGGATTAATTAAATATTTTTGAAAAATTTTTTTTCACCATATTGTTTGCGTATGAAAATAATGATTTTTAAAAAAAAAATTTTTTCTTAAAAACAATATCTTATTGTTTATAATCGTTTTTTTCATATTTTGATTATTTAAATAAATAATCAAGGAACCGTTTGTTTCTTAAAAATCATAATTTGCATTTCTAAATATAATGGCAAAAAAAAAATTTTGTTTTGTCAACAATTTATTTATTTATTGATTAAACAATTTGTTATAAACAGTTTTTTTTTTTCATTGTAATTTTTTTCTTGAACATAAAAAAGTGACAAAAACAGCAACCTGCAACAATATGGTCAAAAAAAATTTTTTCGATTTTTTAAAAGACTTTTGGATTTTGTAGCACGACAAAGTCCAAGCACTGACTCGATTTGTCAACAAACAAATTGCTGTAACTTTGCAATTATTGCAGATACAGTTTTCGACCTTCAAGTCGTTTTTATACAGTATTAGGTAAGCTTTCTTATCAATCTTTAACCTAACGTTTATCTGCTATAGTTCTCTAACTGCACGCATTTATTTATAAAAATTAGTATTTGTTATTTCTTACAATGCTTATATCTCATAAACAAATAATGTTATGACAAATATGCTTCAGAACTTTTTTGTTACCTGATTATTAAACTATTCGAATATATATTTTTTTTATATTTTTAACCTTATTTGTTTATGAGATTTTTAAATTTATTTAAATTATTTTCTATTTTTACTCTTATTTTTTTAATGTCCAAATTACATAGCGATTGAAACTATCAATTTTTACTGTTTATTATATTGTTTAAGTCAACCTCACAATTTAATTTATTATTATTCTTATTGAAGCATAGAATATGGTTGTTGGTTTGAAATTATTAACTATTTGATGTTTTCCAAATGAAAACTTCATATCTATGGATAATAAGAATCATTTTTCTGATGAATGTTGCTTATTATTCTCACGATTTATCCCCAATCTTCTGCTTTCGATTTGTTTCCAAAAAAAAATAAGAGTAAAACCAGCAAATAATTTAAATAAGTTTAAAAATTTCATAAACAAATAAGGTTAAAAATATAAAAAATATATATATTTGAATAGTTTAATAATAATCAGGTAACAAAAAAGTTCTGAAGCATATTTGTCATAACATTATTTGTTTATGAGATATAAGCATTGTAAGAAATAACAAATACTAATTTTTATAAATAAATGCGTGTAGTTAGAGAACTATAGCAGATAAACGTTAGGTTAAAAATTGATAAGAAAGCTTAACTAATACTGTATAAAAACGACTTGAAGGTCGAAAACTGTATCTAAAATAATTGCAAAGTTACAGCAATTTGTTTGTTGACAAATCCAGTCAGTGCTTGAACTTTGTCGTGCTACAAAATCCAAAAGTTTTTTAAAAAATCGAAAAAAATTTTTTTGACCATATTGTTGCAGGTTGCTGTTTTTGTCACTTTTTTATGTTCAAGAAAAAAATTACAATGAAAAAAAAACTGTTTATAACAAATTGTTTAATCAATAAATAAATAAATTGTTGACAAAACAAAATTTTTTTTTTGCCATTGTATTTAGAAATGCAAATTATGATTTTTAAGAAACAAACGGTTCCTTAATTATTCATTTAAATAATAAAAATATGAAAAAAACGATTATAAACAATAAGATATTGTTTTTGAGAAAAAATTTTTTTTTTAAAAATCATTATTTTCATACGCAAACAATATGGTGAAAAAAAATTTTTCAAAAATATTTAATTAATCCATTTTTTTATAAAAACTTTATAAACAAATGGCATGAAAAAATTTAAAAAATAATTATATAATGCTTAACAAGGACATGAAATCAGTAATAGCTTAAGATTCAAAGAAAAAAATTATTTAACATACATTATTTAAATTTTTAATTTTTTTCTTACTTTAAAAATTAATAACTAATGAAATAAAAATATTTTATAAATTTTTTTCACGTCATCTTGTTGAGTATGTTTATAAAGAGGGCTCCAAGAAACAAAAAATTTATAGATTAATTATTTAAACTTTTACACCGCCTTTTATCACAACACATACCCGTAAAAAAAATGTTAATTAACAATCGAATAACTTTTTGAAAAATGGTGATACAACTTTTAATACCACGGAATCGTATTCTTTGAAGTGTCTAGATGACACCAGAATTTTCTCAAATTTTTTAATTAATATTAAATTGCATAAAAAAATTATTTAACAACTACGCTCACTAGAGCGGCGGCGCGCGCATGCCTCAACTGCCGCGCAAAAGCCAATTTTCAACGTTAAATAAAAATTATAAATATTGGAGCTACAATTCGGGGAGTCAAGAACTTTTTTACTAAAATTTTCTGCTCTTTCAGAAACTTTTTTAATATTTGAGCTATCACTTATACTTTTTGAGATTTTGCCAAAAAGCTGGACGTCTAATTTTTTTAACGGTTTTTTGTTAATAACAATTGTAATTTTCTTTTGCTAAAAAAATCCAAAAAACGCCTTTTTCTGGACGCCATTCCGGATCGTTTAAGCCATCAACCATATTTTTAGGAGACTTGTAACTATTTTTCGCAGGTTTTCATCTTCTCGACTAGACTAATTTCCATAAGTTGACGGTGACTTTCTGAGAAAGTGAGTGGTAAAAGTTGGCAATTCTAAAATTGACGAAAAGTTGCCAGCGGAGACGGGATAGAGTCGGTAGGACCGGGTAACCAGCTAGCCGTAAGACTGTGACTACCGAACATCAGGTAATTATTTAAGTCGCACTTGGCTTCTCATTGTGGAACCAAGCGATGGCTCCAGCCATCTAAGAGTTGAGTACCAGGTCGGGAAGCCGGTATTCTTTATCAAATTATTACTGATTGTCAAATGTATATACTTGTATACATTATATAGAATTATATACGAATTCTATACAAATTATATACAAAGTATATACAATTATAAACGATTGTATATGATTGTACATAATTAGATATGATTATGTACAATTGTATACAATCGTATATTATTGTATATAATTTTATTATTCTTGTTTGCATTTTTTTATAGAATTATATACGATTGTATATAATTGTATATTATTATATAAAAATTTTATATAATTATGCATCACCTTTCTCCATTTGTATATTGGCAGGGAGCGCGACGAAAGCGACATCTGATGGTTACAAAAAATCATGCTCGATAATTGTAAGAGATATATAAAATCAGTGTAAAAAATAAAAATTCGTTATAAAATCGAAATATAAAAATTGATATAATAATATAAATAAAAAAATGTAATTGTATTTTTGTCACAGAAAATTAAATTAATTATATTTCGATAAAGAAAGTAAATATAAAAAATTTTAATAAATATCAAATACTATCATTTTAGAGTAGAATAAGGTTAACCGGTATAATCAAAACAAATGATACATGACAGCTACGATAATAAAAGTTGAAAAAATAATAGAATATTAATTTGAGTTTTTTAACAAAATTGAAGTACAGTCGACTCTCTCCATGTGGCCACTCTGAAAATATTGTTCACCTAATTTCAACGTTTAACGGTCTCCTACCAATAGACAGTTATTAATTTTTTTAATACCCTCTGTATATGTCCGCAACAAATATTTTGACTCGCTCTCTCTAAGTATCCGTACATAAATTTAATTAATTAATATATAATTATAACAAAATCAAAAAATTTAGAGCGCTTAATTGTATGACTATGCGGTAGAGTAATCAAATTTCAAACAAAAACGTCAATTTTTAGAAACAAATCAAAGTTTGAGCTTCAATATCTCTTAAATGATTAGATTTACGAAAAAAACATAAGAGACCTTTTGTGAGAATTTTTGAATTTCCTAAAAAATTAGTATTAGTTATAGCTGTACGCTTATTTTTCAGCAGGTTATAAAATTTTTTTCAATTCTTCAAATTTTGATCTCAAATATCTTTTAAATGGTGAAAGTAATCGCTTAAATACATTTATTTTTTTTTTGTAGAGCATTCAATTTCCTATAGAAACATGTATGATGATTTGGTTAAACCATCAATGAATAATGAGATATGGTCTTTTATATACGGGACTAAAGAAAAAATGGAAAACTATGATAAGGACAATCTTCCTACTAATATTAAGAGATCAAATTTAGTGAGCATTTTCTAGAGGTGCCTGCGAAACAACTTTTCAATGTCGGAAGTTAAAAAAACAATATTCGATTTTTTTTAATTACCCTACTGTATACAGTTATATAACATCTATTTTCATCGGGTTATTACAAACCATTGCTTGAAACCACCCATGTAGGAGCTGCTAGAGTTGAATGACGGGCCCCTACTTGGCCCAGAACGGGGGAACCTAGCTTTGGCACACCAGTATTGGCCCATGCTTGGCTCAAGATTAGGTACTTATTCCTTGCCGTTACAATAATTACCCGGGCTTGGACCAAAGCTGGGTAACCTAGAATTTGCTATCCAATGGCAAGCCAGGCGGGCCAACACTGGGTAACCTAGCCTTGGCCATTCAATGGCAAGTCAGACTGGGCAACCTAGCCTTGGGCGTTTGATAAGTAGATCATATAAATGTATCAGTTCAACATTAGTAGGTTTGTCTAGTAGCTACCGTTTGGATCCACCAATCAGAAGGACGACAGTTCGCGTCCAGAGCCCATCAGAATTTCCACCGAGTTTTTTCACATCATTTACCTCCTTTAGATAGTTTAAACGTTAATGATCCTGAACTCTACGAGATTAATAATAATAAAATTTTTTTTAAATTAAATTTATTCGTTTCCTCGATGCATGGCCCAGGTTTGGTAACCAAGCATGGGTCAGTTCTGTCAACCAGGCTTGGCCCGAAATTATCAGTCTCAACTTTTACCAGAACTGGGCCAGGACTGGCTTACAAGCCTGGCCCAAGGTTTTACAAAGCTGGGCCAAGCCTGGGCCCGTGGTACTTTCCTCTCTGGGCATTGCGGGGCGCAACAAACAAATTTTTAGCGTTATAAAAACATTGTTATCATAATCAATGTTTCGTAATCCGTACACGGAAAGAAAATTCCACTAAAGTTTACAATGTTTACATCGTAATTTGTCCTATTGATTGTTGTAGTGGCAGACCATACCTTCAAAATTATAATTTTTATGATGTAACATTGGAAATTTCATTTCAGGAATAATACTTCAGACAAAGAATACAAAGTCTTGTGCTCTTTAGTAGAGATTACGATGTGAACATAGTAAAATTTGAAGAGAAATAATCGAAAGATCGATGTTCGATGTAATATATAGAACTATCGACATCGAAATAAATTTCTACTAGAAATTTAAATAGCATGCTACACATAAGCCTTAATTTCAACCAATAAGGAATTGTGTCACATTTTGTTGCAAGTTTCGAATATTGATTAACTTTAAGTTTCGTTGCATTTTTATTTGAAAGATTTTAGAAGCTTTCAATGATTAAAAACCTATCAATTGATATTTATTAATCATTTCAAATATTTTTATGAACATAAATATTTCAAATGGCTAGAAATGATATCATCATTTAACGTGTACTTCGTAAGTACCCAGACAAAGCATATGAGAATATTGAATTTAATAATAAATTTTTTCTTAATAGTAAATTATACATTGATAAATAAATTATTCAACTTTCCTAATAATATACTTTTATGATTAGTAATAATTGATGATTAGATTACAATTAGTAATAATTTGAAATTATTGCATTTTTATGTCAAATTTAGTTGTAATTTTCAACATCAATGTCTACAATCGCTGTTTGTCAAAACATCGATGGTCCGATATCGATTTTTTTTTGCTAACATCACCAATCCTTACCTTGGACCGGTCGGCGACAGATGGGCTTACAGGTCCACGAGGTTTTTAAGTTTCATATGAATGATTTAAATAAACATTCATAAGTTACGAGAGTGCCTCTTACAGAGGACGCAGTTACTATTTCAAAATTACGATGGCCGCACTGTAACATTTATTTTATTCGAAAGTAAATAGAAAGCAAATAAATATAGGAATACATATAGTTTTTGAATTGTAATTATTATTTTATTCTTTTTACGATGTTAATATTGTAATTTATAAAATAATTTTTAATCCTAAAAGTCTTTGTTAAAATTAGGATATTAAAAAGTAAAAAAAGGAACCTACATAATGAATTTTAAAATAAGACATTTGAAAATTGACGCTAATGAGAGTTTAGTCCACGATTACAATGTTAACATCGTAAATTGTGGTAGAATCCCTTTTCCGTGTATATTAACCCGTGAAAAAATTTTCTGATATGGCCTGATATGGCTTGATTTCGGCGGTTCATATCAGGCCTGATATGGAAATTGGCCATATCAGAAAATATATGTACAGATAAGATTTGATATGTTCTGATATGGACATATCAGACTATATATAGTGAGATTAACATTGTTATCTCGGGAACTAAATTTATAGATAATTTTATAAAATTGTGTATAACTTTGTAAAGTTGTATATGCAATAATTGTCATGAAAAAAAAAAAAAAAAAAAGAAAAAAAAAATCCATCCAGGTCATGGGTTCGAACCCGAGTACTTCTGATTCTAAGTCTGATCTATTAACCACTCTGCCAAATCATGAACTTGAAATGTAAGGTTGATTATATCTATTTGGATAAAATTGAAACTAAGAAAATTAAAGACATCAGATAAATGATTGATTTGGTTACTTGTATTATATTCAATTGTTATTGTTTATAGAGTAACGAGACCATTAACGGTATACCCACCAGTAACGGGGCAAGAACTACTTCTTTTGGTAAAAGAAAAAAAAAGTTCAAGATTTTTTAACTTATAAGTTTTAAAAAAGTATACATAAAAATTTAATAATAATTAAACTTTTTTCAATTTAAAATCTCAATTTTTTATATTTAAATTCATTACGAAAATTTGAAATTCTCTCAGAGATTTAAAAATTGATCTCGGTAGCTTATTGGAAAAATTTTTCAACAAAGTTTGTGCACTTTATACAATTTATAAATGCGGTAAATTAAAATATTTAACAGACTTCATAAGATTTTATGAACCATTATAAAATCGGTTGTTCCGAACAATGTTACGTTATTTGGTCATTTCTAAATTATTTTACCAAACGTATGTATACGGAAAACTCGAAAAAACTAGTATACGTGCCCATATCAGGGCATATCAAGCCATATCAAACCTGATCAAGATTTTTTTGACAAGCATATTAAAATATATATACCCTTATCAAGTTATATCAGGTCATATCAAGACATATAAAAAAAATTATATACAAGCATATCAAGTCAGATCAAGACATATCAAATCTGATATCGAAATATCAAGTTGATATGGACATATCAAGTTGATATGGCTTGATATGGCCAATTTTTATATCAGACTATATCAGAATATATTAAAAATTATATATGGGCATATCAGATCATATCAGGTCAGATATGAATATATCAAATTTTTTGATATGGCCATATCAGGTCATATAAGGCTTGATCAGAAAATTTTTTCACGGGAAGGTAGAAATTTGTTACTGTATGACGATAGAACACAATTGCGATTCTAGTCTTTTTTACAGAACTGTGACCCACGGCTTCAAAATAAGTGAAAAGTAAAAATTTTGATAAGACGATACGAAAAAGCACAATTTTGATGTTACTCGTTTTACAGAACCACAGTTCTGTAAACCACGGGTTCAAAATAAGTAGAGACAAAATATAACGAATTCGTGATGATAGAGTCCAATTGATATTTTAGTCTTTTTCACAGAACTGTGACCCACGGATGGAAAATAATTGGAGAGTCAAAATATATACCGTTTTCTACCTCGAAGGATGGAAAACGATTATTTCGGGTCATGCCAAAGGCTTGACCTTTCGGAGATTACCTCCCACACCTTTTGCGTATACTGGTCCAAATTTTAGAGGGGCTTCTAGAGGGCTCTGACCCCCTCCTGTGCCCCTTTTAGAGGTTGTGACGGCTGGTCAGATCAACTCTCAAACCCGCTCCTCAGTATTGCTCCGAAGTAGCCGGCAAGACCTTCCTCAGGTCAAGCCTTTAGCATGACCCGAAATAATCGTTTTCCTCGCTTCAGCGAAGAAAACGGTATATATTTCAGGTCTATGCCTTTGGCTTGACCTTTCAGAGAGATGATTGGAATCTGCCGCTTACAACCTATGGCGTTCTGTGATCTGAAAACTATACTATTAAGGAAAAGGATACTACACTACAGGAATTAGAGTTTAAATATAGAACACTGAAACCTCAAATTTATCTAATAAGCCTTAAATTAGACAGCTTATAAACTTACTCTACGATGAAGAAATAATTATTATTAGATAATAATACAAACAGTATCAACTTTGGTGCTTACTTATCTTTTGAACTGGTTTAAACGATGAAAATTATATATTTTTAGAACTAGTTTCTGGTTTTTTTCACGAACTTATAATAAAACTTGAAAAAATTTTTAGGGCCACTCTAGTTTCCCCGTTTCAATATCTCGTCCAAATCCACGTTTTTCTCGTAGTTATAGGAAGCTACCGCTGATCGCAATGACCCAGGGATCCCCTTAATTTTTGCTGCAGCGGAAATGGTTGTTAATCAACCAGCAATGATAGCCCTCAATGCCGCCTTTACTTTACCTCGGGTAGTAATAAAACGGTTCATTAGGTTAGGAACTGCTCTTCTTCTGCTCGCTGGTATTTTTATCAGCTGCTTAGTCCAGTACACGATATTAAATTCAGCCTGGTCTGATTCCGTCAGCTTTCACCCTGATTGTCGGTGATTTGGAGTGTCCGTTTTAGATCCGAAGCTCGGCCAGAAGGTTACCGAATCATCTTCCAAGACAATTCTACTTCGATCAATTGACAGCAGTGTAAGGTCATGAACTCTTCTGCCTGACGCTACCAGTAATAATAAAATGGAACAAGATGGATCTGAAACTGTCGAGCTGTTAATAACAGCCTCTTGGACAAGTATGTAAGCAACTACCGTCTTGTTGTCCGTCTGCAGTAACACTAACTTGTTTCTCAATTGATCCTTGAACTTCTCGATTGCAATTAAAACCGTGAAAAGTTCTTTCCAGCTCACGTGCCAACTCTGTTGCTCCGGTTTCCGAACACCTGCCTCCATTTCGTTGTTCAGGTGGAAACCCCAGCCCGTATTGGATGCATCTGTCGTCAGGAAAATGTCTGGGACGTCCCCGAAAATTGGGTTGGAGTTGTTGATGTTCTGTTGCCACCATGCGCAGTCCTCCAGAGTTCCTGGTGCTATAATCTCGTTCTTCCCTGGCTTCTCCTCCGGTAACTTCCTGTAAGCCTTCTGTAACTCGCGTGAGAAAAGGCGACTCAATGGAGTGACTAGTGTTGCAAAATTCCGCAGTCATGCTCGGGGTGACTTAAAATCTCTCTTATCGTCGTCACGTTTCTTATGCTCTCTCCTTGACTCTTTTGCACTCTGCTTACGAGAGAAAACGCTAGCCTCTGGCTGTGGTTTGGGCTTTTTGAAAGAGAAACTCCCAGATCCACCTGATTTTCGAAAGGATCTATTCTTCGATCTATAGAAAGGAGGTTTCTCTGTAAGTAGCTTTTTATTTTGAGGGAAAACCTTGCTCAATCCACCTCGCTGGTCTAAAAATTTTGAAAACAGTTCCTCGTCGAATAAGTGGTTTTCTGATGGCGGAATCTCCGCCAATTTCACCGCGTGATGTTGCTCGCTGGGCTTAAAGACTTTTTGGCGCTTCTCGATTATTTCTGCTTTTTTAGCGCACATAAACTGAAGCAGGTCATCCGAAGTTTCTTTGAACCGAGAATCTCCTAAGAATGCCCCTCTTATGTTATTGTAAGCTTCCGGGTGTTTAGTTGCTATGGATTTCATCCCTTCCATTAAATATTGCCGCTGTTTTAGCAAACCATGAGTCGGGGTTCCTGTTAGTTGTCCATACGCTCCAAAAGCGTGAGATAGTAGGACTGAGAAACGAGGCCCTCCAACTGAGTGTTGATCTTCAGTGAATCAAATACTGGAGATGCTTGAAGCTTCTTTTGGGCTTCCTTGTACCTGATCCGATTCCAACTAGCCGACCCAAGCTTTTGGCAGGCAATTCCCTGAACTTTAATTTCAGGTGTTGGTGGAGGAATCAATGGTTCCTTTTCCTTGACCTGCGGATCAAACGACAAGGCCTCGAGATCGTTCATCGGCTGTACTGACGGGTTACTTGGCTGACTTGTCGGCTGGCTTATTAAAGGATCTTCCATTGCCGGAGGAGTCCAAGCCGATGAAATAATCGAGAGAGAATAGTCATCACTAGATGGCTCTGAGCTGCTCTCAAGCTCTTCCCCCTCTTCACTTGATTCTTCCTCCCCCTTTCTTTTCCTCTCTGCTCTATCTTCTGGATCTTCTTTAAGACGATCTCAAACATATGGTTCATCTGGTCTTGTAGTGCTGCCACCTTCGATCTTTTTACCACCGAATGGTTACTGGTATCTTAACTTGACCTTATTACGCCTTGATGATTTTCGAACTGCGAGTCTTCTACATGTTGTCTCAATTTTTCTGCGGCCTACATGCGTGAAATGTAAAGAGGCTTTACTGGCTCAATTGCGTGCAAGAAAATCTCTGCTTGCCCTAGCGAGCCTTTAAGCTTGTTTACCAGGTCCGGAGGACCCATGATCAGAGCTCTACAAAACGACCAATTCAGCATAGAGACTTTGAGATCTCCGTACGGTTTCTTCGGTAAGTCTACTGCCCCCGGCTTGAAAGCTTGAGCTAGTCCAACCGCTGGTAAGGCAAACCGCAACTTATTTAAAATTTGAGGATCAATCTCTTGCTCGTTGCCGAACAAACTTTCCTTGGAAAAATCCAGGGTTTTTCGATTTTACCAACCTACTGGCAAGGATTCCTGGGCCAGCAACTTTATCCTATCCAGAACTCTGTCTCCCTCAACCGTTTCTGCTGCTATTTTCACCAACTCCTCCATCGTTGTCCATTGAGGTTCTCCAGCCATCTAAAAAATATTAGAGTATCATTAGAAGATACTCTCAATTCAAATTTAGATATTACGCTCGAGATAGTTTGCCTGCGAGCTGATTTCATGCATTATTTTGCCTTGTATTTATACTTGCGCCTGTGAGGGTGAAGATAGTTAAATAGTCTGCCAAAACATTTATGCTGCGCATAAAGTCGCCTTGAGCCGTTGTGATCCGCAGCTAAGAGTATCGTCTCAGCTGAGTCTCGGCTGCAGCTACGGCTGCGGGTGCGGCTGCACCTTGGTTGAGGAATGAGCCCGGCGGGCTGCTTTCCTTCGGCTGCGAACTCGGCGAGCTTTCACGGCTGTGCCTCATGAGCCGTTAAGACTGCTGCTGCGGCTGGTGACCCGAAACAAATACTGCTCGACGAAAAAGTTTTTCTAGTATTTTCTGAAACACAAAATATTAGTGTCGAAGATTTCCTTATCTTTTTCTTATGTATATCCGCTTTTTCATACAAATCACATTAAAATTACGGACGTTACACAACGTTAAAAGGACTCATATACACTACTCGGTAAACGAAAGCGTACTGAGGAGCGAATCTGCGAGCCGATCCGACCAGCCGTCACAACCTCTAAAAGGGAAGCAGGAGGGGGTCAGAGTTCTCTGGAAGCCTCTCTAGTGGGAAAATTTAACTAAAATTTGGACCAGTATACGGGAAAGGTGCAGGAGGTAATCTCCGAAAGGTCAAGCCAAAGACATACACCTGAAATATACTGAATTCGTGAAGATAAAGCACAATTGCGATTCTAGTCTTTTTCACAGAACTTTGACCCATGGGTTAAAAATAACTGAAGAGTACGAATTTTGAGAAGACAATACGGAAAAGCACAATTACGATTCTAGTCCTTTTTACAGAACTATGACCGACCGGTTCAAAATCAGTAGAGAGTCAAAATATAACGAATTCGTGACTATAGAGCACAATTTCAATTCTATTTTTTTTACCGAACTTTGATTTACAGGTTGAAAATAAGTGAAGAGTAAAAATTTTGATAAGACGATACGAAAAAGCACAACTTTGATTTTACTTTTTTTTTAGAACTTTGACCCACGGGTGGAAAATAAGTGGAGGGTAAAAATTTTGAGAAGACGATACTTTAAAGCACAATTTTGATTTTAGTCTTTTTTACGGAACTGTGACCCACGAGTGGAAAAAAAGTGGAGAGTCAAAATATATTGAATTCGTGCCCCCATTGAAATAAAATATATAAAAAATATATTTCATGATGTATGTAAAATATATGTGGAATATAAATAAAATATAATTAGAATATATCTGAAATATACGCACATATATTTCACATATATTTTAGATATAAAATAAATATATTTCAAATTCATAACTTTTCGCCATTTTCTGTATATAAAAAATATATTTCTTATATAGTCAAAATGTATATCACATATATTTTTTTGTACGGCAAATATATATGATGAAATGTAATCAACATATATGTGGAATTTATTTTAAATATATTTTCGTTATTTAGGCAGATATTTGGTGTGGGTGTGTGGAGTGGAGCCGAGGGAAGAGTTGAAGCAGATAAACAATGACTCAAAAATCCAACTGGTTCAGGCTGTAGTACCTAGGGCACTATTTGTCAGGTTGTAAGATGATGAAAGGGCTCAGATTCTTTTTCTAATGTGCGTGTAGGGGGGGGGGAGGAGCAGAAAAATAATGATTAAAAAATCATTTTAATCATTATTTTATTAATTCATCGCTTATAAGCCGATGAAAAGGAATATTTTTTAATTCGCTCATCCGAAGCAGTCATTTACTGACGATGGGTGGCGGTCAAGAAAACGATAGTTGACAGGTATTTACTGTTAAATCTACTCTTGTAAAATTATTTTTGTCGGCACGAGTCAGTGGACGCGATTATTTATCGCACCCCGTACTCATACGCAATCATCGTATTGCCTTAGTGATTTTTGACGCGAAGAGTCGTGGAGTTAGGTGAGGTGTCGTGCAAATTATTATTAGCGGACGGGACGCTCACGGCGGGTAACTATATACAGACACTAGGTCGGGTATTTCGTGGAGATGAGTATTCGCGACTCTGGATACCCAGGCGAGTAGTGTAGTGGCGTTTTATTTAAGCGCCGCACTCCTTAGGGTTTGTCTCGCAGAGCTTCTCTCTGCGATAGAGGGCGTGGGTACTAGTTCCGTTTAGCAAGATCGTAAAATCTGTTAAATTATCGTGGCTCATCAACCCGTATTATATTATTTTTTTATACTCAGTAATTTGCACAACAGTATCTATGCCGAGAGAATTGTATTATTATTACGAAATAAAAATTTGTGCACGTTTCCTTTAAAAACAAATTTTCAAACTACTTGAGTTACGCGATCCCTACCCTAAATCCTGGACAAAAAAGCAGTGTGGAAGCAAACGGCTAGGTCTTTCAACCTTCCGTAACGTTACAGGTTATTTTCTGGCGCTTGAACAGGGACTTGAAAAAAAAAAAACTAGAAATCGTACTTAAAACATCGAGTTTAAAAATTTAAAAATCAAACTAGTAAATTCAAGCTAACTTCGGGTATTGTATATTGTACAACTAACGCGGTAAGTTGTCGATTGCCCACGAGAGCAAAGTTGAGCGCACGAACGGAGTGAGTGCGCTCATTTGCTCGTGTGGATAATCGGCAATACCGCAAAAATTGAACATAATTTTTTTGATTATTAATGCGATATGTGTACTATTTTAGTGCTCGCTGTTTTATTTTCCAAGTAGCTTTTTGCTGATTCAAGTCACTTGTCGCACGCAAATTTAGTTGTCACATGCAGATTATCGTATAACGCACACTAATGTCGTGGAAACAGTTGAATGGTCAAACAGCTATTTGGCGAACAAAAGAGCGTGCGCTAAGATAGCACTTATATCGCATGAATAATAAAAAATATTTATTGACAAATTAAAATATTAAAAATGCCGTTGCAACATACACCCCCACGTAAAACTTCATATTTGTGGGCATTGAGAAAGTCGGATATAATTTCAGAGTTACAAAAATATAAAATAGAATTCAATTCGTCGTTAACCTTGGCAAGTCCAAGGATTCTACTGCGTGATAATCTCCTGAAATTAAAAAATACTGCATCGAGCAGTAGGGTAAATAGTTGTGCTAATTTGATGGAAGGGATCGAGGCAGCGGAGCAGGTTGAAGTAATGGATTCGGTTGGAGATAATAACACGCATAATTTCGAAGACGATAATGAGGAAAATCTACGGCCAAACCCCGATGAAAACATTAAAGTACTCGCTAAGACGTTCAGCACGGCTTAAAAATAATAAATCTAAATCGACCGAGTACCTTCGCATTCAAACTCCAGTAGAAAGTTCCGATTATGAGGAAGAAATATTATGTGAGCTAGAGCAGGAACTCGAATAACAGCACTAGCGTGCGCAGGCCGATAAACTAAGAAGAGAATGAGAAATTCGCGAGGCAAAATTACATCGGGAAACGGAAGAACAAATAAGAGCAGAATTTGAAAGAAACCAAAGAGAACAAGAGAAATGATTAGTTAGGGAGAAGAAGAAAAGTATGTTGAAAGAAAAATTAATGTCATGGTAGAATAATCGTTTCGGAGTAGATAACACTGAAATTAGTTGTCCAGATCCTCCGCGAGAGAGCGCCTGGATATGAGAGCACGGTAAGAAAAAGAGATACGTGCAGAAATAGAGAATGAATACAGGACGAGTCGTCGAGACACGGGTGGTTTGACGAACTCAAACTTTATACCAATAACCACACGATGTACGCGAGAAAAAATGGACATTTGCGATCAAGTAAGAAAGTGGGAGATAAATTTTGACGGTGAAAAAGGTTTACAAGAATTCATAGAAAGAGTAGATGAATTATGCGAGAGTTATGGTATTAGCGGGGTCCAGATAGTACAGTGCATACCGATTTTATTCAAAGATAAAGCCTTATTATGGTATAGAAACAATAAACGGAATTGGACTTCTTGGGAAGATTTTGTAAAAGATTTAAAATTATTTTAGATGCTAGCCGGGGTAGACATACAGTTAGAGGAAGAGAATAGAAACCGTACGCAGGGCCTAAAAGAATCGGCCAAAGAGTATATAACAAAGTTACAGACATTAATGAGAAGCCACAAAAAATATATAAAACGAACCGAATTCCAAAACGTAAACAGGTTAATCCAGTTAGCCGACACGTACGAACAGATACTAGTCCAGGAGGCTACATATAAACCACCCGAAAACCAATCAGTAATGCCGGAAACCATCTACCTGCCCAACCAGACCAAAAAACGTAAAGACACCGAGACGATTATGTTAGACGAATACAAGCATCAGCTCAGTTGTTGGAGGTGTGGGGAAAAGGAACACATACAGACCTCGTTCGGGAAACGAACAGAGGGCCGGCGCGAAAAAAACGGGTCAGCCCGGTATAACACGACAAGGTTCGTTTCACCAAAACAAAACAAAGGAATCGATCCAGTCGATTCCTTGGAGCCAGTCATTCGCAAAGAAACCGTGGAGGGACAACGGTTTCTTTGCGAACGGACAACGGCCCGAGCCAACCATTGCGACAAAACCTGAGTTTTCGACAAACCCAACCGCCCTACCCGGGAAAAAAAATTTAGATCTATTCAGATCAAATTAGATCTGATGTTTCAAATCTGAACAGATCTGCATTTTGGCCAGATCTGTTTAGATCAAATTAGATCTACTCTGATCAGAATAGATCTGTTTGGATCTGAATAGATCAAGGTAAATAAATAACACTCTTAGATCTGCTCAGATCAAATTTGATTTAATTCGCTGGATTTAGATAGATCTGTTTTTTTATCTCTATCCTAATAGAAATTGATATGTCTGATTAAAAATGTATTAAATATATCATAATAATATAAAATATATAGGATTGAAGCCGTTAAAATTAAAAGTAAACGTTTCATATTCCATGTGAGATCAGCTTTATCTTCTCCTTTAAATGATACAATTGAAATTTAACTTGATAAAGATTCATAATGAAGATCACTCTTCTCCAAACAATACAAATTAACATATAATTAAGAAGATACTAATTTAAATCAAACAAAATATCCAATATTTATTGATCTCGACGGTAATATTAAATGAGTATAAGTAATGAAATATTGTCATAATTAGATTGATTTTTTGTTAAATAAAAACGATTATAATCAATCCGAAACATTTTGCATAAATATAAAGGATTACTTTTTCATGAACAGTAATGAAAGTAATCTCATTTTAAGATACATAAAGAATTTTTCCTTAAAGTCTTTTATACTTATTTACCCAAGAAAGTCTTGTAACGATGTATATGAAGTACCTATATGAATATCAGATAAAATCGATAGTAGATTATTATCATGTTTATATTTTCTATGATAAAAGAATTATTAGCTGAATAAACAAGAAAATGTATTTGTTTTAATTACGATAGACTTTTTACAATTATCAACATTTAGGTAAATGTGTCAAAATTCAGCTGGTTAATCTTATAAGTATAATATAATGTGAAGAAATATTTCTTTATAATCTGTACAAATCTAATCTGATCAGAGCAGATCTGAACTTTTTTTCCGAAAAAAAGTTATATCAACTCAGATCTGGTTTGATCCGTACAGATCCAATCATATCTACCCGATAAAAAACGTTTGGATCCAACCATATATGTCTGGATCTCGTTATATCTGTTTATATCCAAATACATCCAAATATTTGATCTTGCTAGATATAAGCATATATAATTATATCTGCGCAGATCTAATCATATATAAGCAGATATAGAGATGTACTAAGATTGATATCCAGATAGATGTACGCATATCCAAGCATATATAAATATATCTGCTCAGATCCAACTATATATAAGCATATATAAAAATTGATATCCATGCAGATATGCTTATATCCAAGCATATACAAGTATATATAGTTATATCCGCTCAAATTCAACCATATATAAGCAGATGCAAAGATTTATATCCAAGCAGGTATACTTATATCCAAGCATATACAAGTACATATAGTTATACCTGCTCAGGCCCAACTGTATGTGTGTGGGTATATAGATGCAAAAATAATTCATCTCCAAGCAGATATACGGATATCCAAGAATTTATAACTATATTCAAAAATGTTTGTCTATATGTAGTCATATTTGATCAGATCCAATAATATTTAAATACAGGTAAGGCTCCTGAATCGTCGAACTGTCAGGGTTCTACTGCGAATAAGACATTAAATACAGAGTTTTTTATCGAATTATACACGAATATCTGAGTAATATACGAAAATTAAAAATTTTTATTCAATCAGATATAAATATTTCCGAAAATAAATTATTACATATTGGTAGTATTATATTTGTTTACATTTAACTATGTATAGATTAAGGTGAATAAAATATATTTAGTCCCATGTAATAGATAGCAGATTACGAAAATATTTATAATTTTTTTGATTATATTTAATTAAATGTAAACATAAATAATTGAATATAAAAGTATCAATGTTTCTAAAGTATTCATCTATTTTTAACTTCCCGCTAAGAAAATTGCAAATTTTCAAAAATTCGGGAAGTTATTGGTTTTAGTCCGATTTGTGAACATCGACATTCCAACAGATGTCGACGTTTTGAGGTTCTAGGAAGCTACTCTGACTAAATTCAAGATGATGTCCGAGTGTATGTATGTATGTATGTATGTATGTACGTACGTATGTATGTACGTATGTATGTAAATATCTATAACTTTTGAACAGATGAACCGATTTTGATCGTCAAGGTGTCAATCGACGCGGTTTAACAATATCTCGAAGCTAAGAAAAATTGAGCTTAATCGGTAGAGCTCGTTCGGAGATATTCCAAAAATAAGTATTTTTCAAAAACGTTTTTTTCGGATAACTTTTTACGGGCTCGATGGATTGATTCTAAAATCAACTGGGCTCTGAAGATTTATAAGCCGCGTCGAATGCCACCTCAATCATCAAAATCGGTTAATTCTTTCAAGAGATACCGTTGTCGAAAGAATTAGAAAATTTTTTTTTTCAGTATTTTGGAAATTTCTCAAAAACGACTTGATACGTCAAATTGAGCAAAGTGGCGGACGCGTTATCACCGAGCACCGAAGTTCAGACAGAAGAAGAGAGTGAAAACATGCAAGAAACGATAGTAGTGGCTAACACACAAATAACCGACGGGTGGTATACGCCCGTTAAAGGAGGGTTCACAAAACATCCCCAGCAATATCCCGAATTCCGTGTCAAAAATGGCAACATATATTGGCACATGCATCACAGTCTTAACTACGCGGTGAGGTCTGACGCGTGGAAGCTATGCGTGCCAGAAAGTTTACGGGAAAAAGTCTTATACGAAAATCACGACGCACCAGCCGCGGGTCATTTGGGCATTTCAAAAACCATCAGTCGAAAAGCCAGGTCGTGCTATTGGCCTCGAACGCACCAAGACATCGGGAATTATGTCCGCGGGTGTCAAAAATGCCAAGAAGTTAGACCCTAACAGACATTAACCCCGGGTAAAATGAGGACGGTTAATGCAACCCGCCCATGGGAAATAGTATCGGTTGACATCATCGGACCAAAACCGCGATCCACTAATGGAATGTGTTATATTTTAGTCCTTTAGGACAAATTTACTAAATAGGTAGAGATCCAACCACTGCGAAAAGCTAAAAGTGACGTGATTATCACAGCTCTAAAGGAAAAGGTACTCCTACGGTTTGGTCGGGTACGAGTAGTAATGACGGATAACGGTAGTCAGTTTACGAGCAGAGAGTTTACGGCACTTCTAAAAGAATATGGGATTACTCACTTCAGGATCCCCCCCCCCCTTATTCCCCCCAGTGTAACCCGGTGTAAAGGATGAATGAGGTAATCGGAACAATGATTTCCCAATTTATTAAGAAGAACCAAAAATCTTGGGACAAGACGTTACCGGAATTAACATTCACACGAAATACATCGAAACACGAGTCCACCCAATTTACCCTGGCATATTTAAATTATGGACGCGAGATTCTTCTTTCGCGTACTTTGCGAGACAGACTCGAGAATAATAAAATGGTTGGGGAGTATGATCATGCGGAAAATTTAAAGAAATTGTCGGAAGCGATGGATTTAGTTCGGTTAAATTTGGCAAAAGCTTTCAGTGAGCAGAGTTAACATTATACTAAAAGGCACGATAATCGGAAACCAGGGTTGGGAGATCTAGTAGCAGCGTGCGAGCATCATTCATCATCCGCGATTGATAATTTCGCGGGCAAGTTAACTAGTAAATATTCAGGGAATTATACCGTTACTAAGCTAATTAGTCCGAATGTCGTAGAAATCAGTCGGGGTGGGGATGTTCGAGTAGCTCATGTAAAAAATCTTAAACCATACGTGGATAAAGAAGTACTGCAAATAGGTATTGACTCTTTCTTGTAAAGATACAGTTCCCCGGCACAGATACCTCTAATAATTTTTTTTTTTGCGAAAAGAAAATATATGTACATATACAGTTGTATTGTTTTTGGTTATGTATTCTCTTTTTTTGTTGTTACTCAATATTATCTAGGATCAGAAAGATGGATATGGGGGAGACGAGAATTAAAGGTCGTGCTGGGAGAGGAAGAGTGACAGATTCTGGAAGGTCATTTTGGAGTATTCGAAAAACGGCTAGCGGTTATTGACAATGAGTCACAAAAAAAGGAAGGAGCAGAAAGCCGAGCGTAAAAGTAAAAAGGCGTATATGTTAGAAAAAATCATTGATCAAGTGGCAGCTGATGAGGTCGAAAAAGCATTAGAAACCGACCAGCCGAAAGCAGATGGTGTAACCGAGGAAACACGTATCCTAACAGAAACAAATACAAATAAGATGGTCGTCGTTCCTACCGAGGTGAAAGAAAATACTTTTAAAAAGCCCACCACTCCCCGTCTACAGGATAAGGGTCGTGGACATTGGGCCAAGGAAGACGTCTCAGTTAAAAAACGTCCAGCCGTACTGGTCCTTTTGGTAGCAGCAGTCTCCGGTCACAAGGCGATAATTTTGAACGAACCCAAACCGGTCAACATGCGGCTGAAACGGGTCCGTTCCCAAGACCTAGCTAAACCGCAAGGGAAATGGGCTCTGCCAATAAAGGAACCCATCAGGCCACCCAGCGAACTCTCCTAAAAAGATGTCCACAAACCATGAGCATTAGGGACCGAGAAAGAACCACCGACTTCGGAGACGAGCCAACTACCCAGGCCTAAATCATGTATCCGTAAAATTGAAAGGGTCAGCCAGGCCCCAGTGATTGTCGACGACATCTCAGCTGCACTACAAGAAGTACGCAAAGTATATACCTGACCATGTAAAGAAGCCGGTATACGCACCCCGTTGTTCGAAGCAGTCAGTCGAGCCATATTTCCTGACTCCGCTGACTGAACTACAGAATCTTAAGAAGCCTAAAGAGACAACACCGATGGCCACAAAATCAACAAACCACAATGAAACCAACCCGTTGCCTCCCACACTCTGCCTCCAAATAATCAAGCGCAAATATCGCCGTGGCTGGCAACAAAAGCTCCTTCGAGTAAATGATGACGAGATGTTGGATCAGGTAACCATCGTGAACGGAACGGTCAAGGAGAAGATAAAGGGCAAGGCCCTCAAGACACAGCCACCGACAGGGTCGACAATGTAGATTTAAGTTCACTTTCGTATTCTTTCTTTTATATTGTTTTTTTTATTACTTTATTTTAATTATTTATTTATTTATTTTTGTAATGTTGATCTCAACCACCAAAAAATATGTCTGTTTAGGAATAAGTTTTTTTGCATGTTGACATCTCCTGTGAGAAGTGTCGTTTCAAATGTTTATATGGTCGTTTGTTTGTATATGTAAAGTTTATTAGCAAGATAAAATATAAATGAGCTATAAATAAATAATGGATTATTTAATCGTGAACAGTAAAAAAAAGAAAAACCCACAAAGAATAACTTCGCGGCTTTTCTTTTGCGAAGAAAAGGTGGTGTAACGAGCCCGCAAAAAGATACGGGGTTGGCGAAGCGAGCGAGAGAGAGAGAGTATCGGTAGTTCCGCAGTAACCGCTAGGTGGCGCACAGCATTCAGGCTCTGTCTCTAAGTGCGGTGGCTTACTGAGGGCTTATAAGCCGATGAAAAGGAATATTTTTTAATTCGCTCATCCGAAACAGTCATTTACTGACGATGGGTGGCGGTCAAGAAAACGATAGTTGACAGGTATTTACTGTTAAATCTACTCTTGTAAAATTATTTTTGTCGGCACGAGTCAGCGGACGCGGTTATTTATCGCACTTCGTACTCATACGCAATCGTCGTATTGCCTTCGTGATTTTTGACGCGAAGAGTCGTGGAGTTAGGTGAGGTGTCGCGCACATTATTATTAGCGGACGGGACGCTCACGGCGGGTAACTATATACAGACACTAGGTCGGGTATTTCGTGGAGATGAGTATTCGCGACTCTGGATACCCAGGCGAGTAGTGTAGTGGCGTTTTATTTAAGCGCCGCACTCCTCAGGGTTTGTCTCGCAGAGCTTCTCTCTGCGATAGAGGGCGTGGGTACTAGTTCCGTTTCGCAAGATCGTAAAATCTGTTAAATTATCGCGGCTCATCAACCCGTATTATATTATTTTTTTATACTCAGTCATTTGCACATGTTCAGTCACGAGCTTGACTAATTTGAATCAAGCTTCGTGCATTTCCGCTAAGTCTGGGAGTAGCCGAACTCGCTACTGACTGAAGGCCAGAATAGTGCCGGGTAACTCGTTATTTGGTCCCGGTACATACAATTTCTAACTCAGGGCCGTGTCGAGACGCCTTGAGAACCCGCGACAAGTCGGCCAATCACATAATTCGTTTTATATTGGCTAGCCAATGAGAGACTTCGCTATCAACTGCTTCCTGTTGACGCGCTTTTAAGCTAATGGGAAAATTCGTTATATGCAGCAAGGCTGCCACGTCGACACCAAACGCTTTCTCGACGACTCAACGACGCTACCATCTTTTAATATTCTACAACGTGCTTTGCTACTTGCAACCTCGTGCTTTGAAACCGCATTCAGTAATTAATTCTTTTGTGAGATAAATCAAACCGCTACGCTAATTTCTCTCTTTATTTAGTCAGTATATCAAGGCTGCTATTTACTGAGAGTAAATTAATTCATTGTGATTCATAATTATATTATAAATAATTACGGTATTTATAATCGCTCTGACCACGTGTCAATTTTATATACGTGAATCTTATTATTGAGTTTGCATTCGCTATCACGTTAAATTCTCGCATTCACTATTAAATATTGTTTCTTACAATTTTTCAGTGTAAATAGTGTAAATAAATCTCTAATTTATTTCTCGATAAGACAGTGTAATTTTTAATTGTTTAATTCCTCACGCCTAAACCAGATCCATCTTTGTTTATTCGCTCATTTTACAGTACAGAAGTATCTATGCCGAGAGAATTGTATTATTATTACGATATAAAAATTTGTGCAAGTTTCCTAAAAAACAAATTTTTAAATTACTTGGGTTACGCGATCCCGACCCCGAACCCTGGACAAAAAAGCAGTGGGGAAGCAAACGGCTAGGTTTTTTAATCTTCCATAACGTTACAATATTCATAAAATTTTTATGTCCGTTAAATACTCTACATGAAATATTTAAAAAAATCCAATAATTTCAACGGCATTTTTTATTTATTTTTACTTTTCTCTTTTAAAGGGTTTTAGAATTGTTTAATTTTAATTTAATTTTCATCTTAAATCAAACTTCCGTACTAATTCCTTTTTTTTGTAGATGTTATATTAATCGAGCTCAATAAAATATTAAGTAGTCCTTTGATTTTACGTATTTATCGAAACGCTGATAGTTTCCGACGGCACAAAATCTCAGTCTTTACAACTAAAATTTGATTACTCTCATTTCATCTTTTTTTGAAATTAATTTTTCAGTTAAACATATAAAATGATGTACTTCCTTTTCAAGTGATTAAAACTGATATTGAATTATAAATAAGTAATAAGTATAATTATAAAAATTTTCATTTAAAAAAACAATAAAAGTATTATAATTTTCAATAAATTGGCAAAAAATTACATACTTTAAAAAGTTGACATTAGTTCATTTGATTAAATTATCCAACAACTTTGAAACAAAAACTTTTTGCCTCGTTCCCTCCCCTTTTCCTCTTACTAGTACTTTGATGTAATGGGGTAATGCAATTTATTTGAAACTTTAATAAAATTGCACGTTCGTGTCGTAAAGGAAAACGGGTCGAGGAATTTTTCAACTGTAAAGATACGTACGTACCCAGTAGTAATAGTTTTAATACTACACATAAAAGTATAAAAATACTGTAAAAATGCACAAGCTTTCCAAGACTACTAAACTTTTTACCAATAATATACATTTTTTCAATCAACAATCAATAAAAATTTGCTACCTTAGTTTTAGTATAGATAGATAGATAGATATTTATTTATGCCAAGGCGATAATAGCCGAATGGCAAATACAAAGTTACATTTCTTTTTAATAACATAAAGTACAAAATAATGATATACATTATTAATTTAAGCTATTAGTTTTAATATTAATTGATTCGGTTCCAATTTATTATTGTAATAATTTAGGTTTTGATTTAACTGAGAAAATAACGCTTTACCTTGTTTATAAAATTTTACATAACAAATACCCTACGTTGTAATTAACAGAGTAAATGCCTTCTGGCAACTTCATACAATTTCTAATGTATTTTAATGAAGAATTTATATCAATACCCTAAAATGACTCATACTTAACATTAATGTACAATAATTTAGATATCTAGTTTAATTAAGTAGTCAAACAATCTATTCTTGAATACTTCAAGACTAGTCGCATTTATTATTTCAGCTGGTATTTCTTTCCAGAGACGAATTGTAGTAACAACAAAAGACGTTTCATAATAAGTTGTACAAAAATTTGGCATTTTGAAGTTAACGTTGTTTTTCTTTACTGCTAATCTTTCTGATCGTCTTACATCCGTATCTTCAATGAATAATTCTCGTTAATAACTGGGTTTACTGACAAGTAATAATTTATAAAAATAACAACCTAAAAAATAAATACGACGGCTCTTGATGCTAAGCCAACCTAGTTCACGTCTGTAGGGTGTTATATGTTCGTCTCGTCTTATGTTATAAATAAATCGAATAGAAGAATTTAAACAACGTTGTAGTTTTTTATCATTTTCAAAGGTTGAATTTGTTAACACTATAGAACAGTAATCAATCAGAGGTAAGATAGTAGCTGACACTAATAATTTCTTAATATCAGTCGTGTAAACGTTCTTCCTTACTTTAAGACTATCTAATGCTGAGTTTATTTTACTGATCGTTTTTGAAATATGAAGATTCCAAGATAGTGTATTTGTAATATGGAGTCCCAGACACTTGTCTGAATCTGTAAAGGGAATCACTACACCATTGACAACAATAGGCGACAAACTTTAATGCGGAATCTTTTTTAATTTTGCACTTGAACCCAAAAGCATGGCCTTTGTTTTCATTACGTTGATTTCTAGTCCATTATCACTAGCCCAATCCGCAACAGCTTGAGCATCGATAGTTATTAATCTAATTGCATCGTACAACTGATAATAATAGAGGTGCAAATAAATATACATATCATCAGCGAATAGTCCATATTTCGAATAAATAAGTCGCTTCGCAACTGAGTTCATGACTAGCAGGAACAGAATAGGTCCTAATACTGAGCCTTGAGGTACACCAGACGTAGTTTCCAAGAATTCAGTTGGTAAACCATCGTTATTCAAGACTGCTTGACTTTTATTTGTTAAGTAAGAGAAAAACCAGCCTATTGTATTTACAGAGAATCCAAGTTCAATCAGAGCGCTCAATATGACTTTTGGGTTTACATAATCAAAAGCTTTTGTTAAATCAAAGAGGATTAATAGTGTTAATTTCCCGGGAAAAAAAATTATATATAATTTTATGTAATTATATATAAATATATAAAATTACATATATAATTAAATAAAATTATATATAATTTTGTATAATTATATATAATTATATATGGCATATCTAATTATTTCTATTTTTAGAATGATGTCCGAGTGTTTGTATGTGTGCGTGTGTGTGTGTGTGCGTGTGTGTGTGTGTGTGTGTGTGTGTGTGTGTGTGTGTGTGTGTGTGTGTGTGTGTGAATGGTCTATAACTTTTTAACTAATGAATCGATTTGCATGTTTAAGGCGGCGATTGAAAGAGCTTGTTGGCCGTCAACTTTTCTGAAAGTTTCAGATCGTTTGATCAAGTAGACTCGAAAATATTGGCGAATTACGAAAAAAAAAAATTTTTTTTTTTAGTTTTTTATTGATTTCTCAGAAACGAATTGAACGATCGACTTCAAAATCTAATCAGCTCTAGAACTCAATAAAACGCGTCGAATGCTGCCTTAACCATCTCAATCGCTTAATTTGTTCAAGAGATATCGTTGGAGAAAGAAATGGTAAAAAACAGTTTTTTTTTTAAATATCTTCAAGACGCCTGAATCGATCGCTATCAAATTCTAGTCAGCTCTAGAATTCAATAAAACACGCCTATTGCCACCTCAAACGTCGAAATTGGTTAATTAGTTCAAAAGACATCAGCGTTGAAAAGTTAAAAAAATAACATTCTATGTTATTTTTTCCAGATAAATCAAAATGTACTGTACTAAAATGTGTCTAAAATCTTACAAACTTTTTCTCTTTATGGTTTCTTTTGATCATCATATAATGCCATCAAACTTGTTCTTTAGTTTAAACCATAATATCAACGAAAAAATTGAAAAAACACAGTTTTTATATATTGTTGCTTTGACCTAAGCCAAAACTCATTCAAATCTTGGTTTTGATCACTGACATTGATTTCTGCATCAACATATTTATTTTATTTAACATAATCGGAAATTGAAATTTAAAAACCGCTTGTTCATTAATGATTTTCTTTTCTTAAACTTTTAAGCTTTAGCATAATGCATAACTTGTTAGAGTTTGAAAAACTTATAAAAAAACAATCGCATGCAATTAGATTTTCGAGCTCGAAGAGCTCGAAAATACAGTCACATTAATATTTTCGGTTTCGTTGAGCTCGAAAACAGCGGGAAGTTTTGGGGCTGGCCCGCAGGGTCAACCGACAGACCGATTTTTTTTTCCCGGGTTGTCGATATCCATACTACTACTGATGTCATTTACAAGTTTCAGGAGAGCAGATTGTGTGCCATGATGCTTACGGAAGCCTGATTGGTATTTATCTAAATACTCATTGTTTTCAAGGTAATTTACTAACTGATTTGCAATAATTCTTTCAAAGACTTTACTTAAATGAGCCGTATTTGCTATTGGGCGAGTATCTGACAATGAGCGTGGTGGCGTAGTGTTATTTAGAGGGATGATAAATATTCTCTTCCAAGCCGATGGGAAGACACTTGTTTCGAGAGATTGATTGAAAAGAGCAGTGAGAAATATGGATATTTGAGGGAAAAAATTTTTTAACCATCTAAGGTCCAGACCATCGGGACTCTGTCCTTTTGATTTATTTACAGTAATGTGCAATGCTTTAGTAACATTAACGATGTCAATCTTTGACCAATTGAAGGTGGTTGGTACATCACAAGAGTACAAGACAGGTAACGCATTTAGGAATTCAAGATCAGAAGGTGGATGCTTCCGAACAATATTTGCAAAATATTCATTTAGCTCTTCCGGATTAAAGTGGTTTAAGGGAGTAGATGTTGAGTTTTTTACAAGACCAAGGTGCTTTAACTTGCTCCACACACTAATGCCACTTGGTAAATTACTAAGAGCGCTTTTTAGATAGCTTTCTCGAGCATGATTGAGTTCGCATTTTAACTCTTTTCTCTTAGTTTTAAATAGTAATAAAATATTTGCGTCATTCAATCTCTTTGCACGTTTATATAACGCATTTCGTTCCTTACATTCATTTTTTAACTCTTTTGTTAACCACGGATTTGAAGATTTAGTCACTTTGCGCATTCTCAAGGGTGCAAATTCATCTAATGATGCTAAGACATTATTAATAAAAATATGCAATAACTGATTTGTGTCATAATTTTCTAACGAGTCCGTACCAATACTCAGAGAGCACATGAGTGAGTCAGCTAGAACATTTCGGTTTTTATCAGTGAAGGAACGAAACTTAACTTGATTTACACCACGTTTCGGCATATCAAGCAAATACTCACAGACTAAATAGTCGTGACCATTTATAAACGGCTGTATTGATTTAAAATATGATCCCTGTTTACATTTATTGTCCAAAAGAATTACATCTAACCAAGTCTCATTTTTATTGGCATGATGTGTTACTCCATACGGAACACAATGAAGTCATTATTCTAATATAAAAGTTTTAAGGTGATTAGAAACATAAGAAGAACGAAGTAAATCACAGTTTAAATCCCCTGTAATAATAATGTTCTTATATTTGATTGCACATTTATTAAAAATATCAAAGAATTCATGCAAAAGATTTCCTGTCGGTCTTCGATAAATGACGGATAGTAGTAGATGGACACCAGACGGCGAGATAACATCAAGAATGAGATACTCAGGTTGATTTCGATGGTTAGATGTAGAGACATAGAGAACTTTTGCTTTCAAGGAGTTGTGAATCAGGCAAGCAACCCCACCACCCTTCATAAGGCGTCCAGTGTCTGGGTGAATTAGATTTCGATCTCTTCTAAAAATAATAAAGTTTTTGAGATTAAATACAGAGTTATCATAAATATCTTTAAGCCAAGTTTCAGTTAACGTTATGATGTGATGTTAAATCTCGGCAACTAAACTTAAAAATTCAGCAATATGGCTATTCAAACTATTTATATTTAGAATTAATAACTTTAAAGACGAGGATTTGTGAATTTGAGGCTCAGTTAAATCAATATGGCGTTATTAGAGTTTATTTAAATCTGCGTCAGAGCCAATTTTGATTTTTTCGGAAGAATCATCTTTTTTTTACAAAAATATGATCATCTCGCATCCATACATACTTATATTTTAATTCATTCGTTTTGTTTTTCGTGCTCAGTAATAACTTATAAGTTTCAGGATGTAGAAATTCATTGAGAAAAATGTTACCTCTATAAGAATCACCAACTATAGTCGAAAAAACTTTTTTGATAGGCAAGATTTTTAATTTACGTCTGGCCTCTATGATAAAATCACGGACTTGAGGTGACTTAAGGAGGTTTGGGACGTACAGTCAGTTCACTGCGTTTCATCTCATAATACATATATACAGATATACTATAGTACGTGACTTGAGAAGGATTTATTTAGCTCGAGACTGTACCTTCAAAAAATGTAACAAGCTTTTACTAGTGATTTAATGACGTTAGCTTACCAAAATAATCTTTTATGCATTAAAAAACTAAATTATTATTAAATAACGGATAATTTATTTTAAATTTAAACAAAATAATAAGTTATTTAATTTTAAATATTTTTCAAAAAGTTTGGCAACGCCACAAATTTTACCGCGGTTGTGCATGCGTCGACTGCTCTATTCGCGTTTGTGATGTGTACGTGTGTGTTATGTTTACAAGTAATGCTATTCAGACAAATTGTTAGTTCATTGCAAAATTTTTGAATAATAAAAAGAAACCAAAGCATTATAAACAATTTTAGTAAATATTTATGTTATGTTTTATAATAAATAATAAAAATTTTATAATACTTTTCTTTACCTATTTGACTTTTTTGCTAACCGATTTCATTGAAACTTTAAATTTCCCGCGTGACCCACCATTTACAACGTTGCCGTCATCATAATCTACGATTGCTATGGCTGACTATTTTTTCAAAATTTACATTTTTTAAACTGAATTAATTTTATAACTAAGTACCCTCAACTTAATTTTATTTTTTCAATAATTTTTGCAATTTTTTTTTTTTTACACGATGAGTTTTTGAAAGCTTTCTCATTATTTTTTCATCATGAAATTTATTAAAACAAGAGTAAGTGTGAGGTCTGGTATATCATTACAATATTAAATGACCTATATTTAATCTCATTTTATAAATAAACTATGAACCCTAGGTCTCTGAAATTTTAACACAACACGTATTAGATACATTTTTATCGATCCTTAAAATTTTGAATTGATCTCATTATTTCGACTTTACTCCCATACCTCCTTAAGTTTGAGTAAGTAGGAATGCGAGATAGTTTTATTCCTATCATTATTTATAATAGGATTTCTATTAATACTAGTAGAGTTCGATTTTTTATCTAATTTACGTATGCTTAATATTTCTTGTTTCAATTCCGCAACATTTAGCATTTCAAAAACTTTATCAGCAATGTCTGGAGGTGATAATTTCGTTGTAACTAGTTCTGGAACGCCGGAGATAATAAGTTCGGATGTTTGTTGAACAATGGTCGAGGATTTCATCGGGGTTTGCGATGTAATAGCCACGATTTTTTCAGATAAAGCTTACGACTTTGCTGTGGTTTCATCTTCAAGCTTCTCAACTTGCAATTTTAATTCTGTTATGGTTATTGAATTCTTAGTTATATCTGAGGTTAATTTTACTACTTTATCTTTAGTCTCAGATTGTCTACTATGCAAATCATCAAGACGCTTATTGATATTATCAAACTTTGAAGACAATTCATTGAATTTCTTGGTGATATTCGGTATTTCTGAAAGTGATTGAGAATGGGTAGACAGAGTCTTCATTAGAAGTGTTAATTTTTCATCCGTTGATTTGTTGAACCAACCATCCGGTAACTCCTCTCGAGATTCATTTTTATCCATCTCACAATTAGATAATACTTGTTTTGAAGATTCGGACATTGTAAGCGTAGATGAAGTTGAAGGTTCAAACACTGAGTCACTAGCAGATGATAACAAAAATGCTGGCGAAAGAGGAGAGGATGCACTTGGCTTTAAATTTATTTCTGAGACTAAAGTTGGAGAACTAACTGATGATTTTGCTGATTTGAAACTTGAAGTTGAAGAGTTATTTGAAGTCACAGATTTTAGTGAGACAAGGCGATTATTTTTTATCTGAGAATTTGAATCAGCTTGTTGTAATAAATATCCAAATTTGTCTCTACAACAACAATCTGATGGTAGTTTGTTCTTGATGAAATCACGTAAATAACTTGGGTGAAATGATCTCCCACAAGTATCACAGGTATACGGCGTTCTTACACTGTTTTTACATCTGAAGCATTGATAAGTAAGTACTGACATAACAATTTGACAGAATAAAAACAAAGACCACTCACTTCAGTAGGAACAGTTTTGATTATTCATAAGCCTGATCTTATGTTAACGTCTTAAATAGTTTATTTACAATTCTCTATAATGCTGATTTGACAGCTATACTGGTTAGAGAATAATATATGTCACGTATACTATTAAGGCATTTACACAATAATATACAGAATGTGATTATAGTTCACACAGAAACATCAACTGTTAACAACAATGCGCGTAGGCGCTGCGCAGAAAAAATGGTAATTCTTAACCTCATACAACTCACAACAATTTTTCACAAACTTAGAATGCTGATACATTAATTGCTCACTGGCAGAAAGTCTTGATTTATATCTCTAATTGTAGAGCAATTTTTTGTGTACAAAAAGATACTTAATGCAATTCAGTGACTTTGAGTATTATGCAGTTTTAGATATAAATTTGGAGAGCACAATAATTTACGTGTTATCACCCGAGTCAGAATAATGAACCTACATGAGCCTACATGAACCTACATAAGCCTACAGGATAATTTTTAATTGTTTTGATCGATATTTTTATCTTCAATTGTTTTGATCGATCAATGTAACCTTACAAAATACACTCATATCAATATTAAATAGTACAATACAAATAAATTTAAATAGTAACTAAAAAATTATTGAGTATATTATATTGTTATTAAATAGATAAATTACATTTAAGAACATGAAAAAACTCCAATAAAAAATATTATTGATGTTTGTGTAATAATGAATATAGATAACCAAATTGTCATTGGCATACCACTAAATAAATATGAATTGGAGTAGAATAATAATCATAAAATTAAAATAATAGTTTATTTATATACAAAAATAATTATAAATTAAATTGATTTAATGAAATGCTTTTAATTAAATTAAATTGAATAAATTTATAATAAAAACATAATTATTCAAATTACTACAATTTTTATTTACAGTTTTTTATGTACTGAAATTTAATGTATCTATTTAATAATAATATAATATACTCAATAATTTAAAATGATTCAATTTACAAATTAAATTTTAAAATTTTTTTAACAATAATTTTTTAGTTACTATTTCAATTTATTTTTATTGTACTATTTAATATTGGTATGAGTGTATTTTGTAAGGTTACATTGATCAATCAAAACAATTGACAATAATATCGATCAAAATAATTAAAAATTGTCCTGTAGGCTCATGTAGGCTCATGTAGATTCATTATTCTGACTCGGGCATTAGTATGTTCTGTATGTACAGTATAGTACATATAAAAGAAAATAATTTATGTAGAATTCCATTACCTTAATGTTATTCTTCTTTTTCTTTTTATAATAATAATAATAATAACAACAACAGATATGTCTGGATCTCATTATATCTGTTTATATCCAAATACATCCAAATATTTGATCTTGCTAGATATAAGCATATATAATTATATCTGCTCAGATCTAATCATACATAAGCAGATATAGAGATGTATTCAGATTGATATCCAAGTAAATATACGCATATCCAAGCATATATAAGTAAAGTTTGGAAAATCCAAATGAGCATGCCTTAAGCACAATGAAACCATAAAAATGCGTAAATGATAGGGTTTTGCGCTTAAGGCATGTAATTATTTTGTTATATTTAATGATAATAAAAAACATGCAGTTATTTATTTATCCTATTAATTTAATATCAATAGCAAACGAAGTTTTATCTTTTATCTTATATGATGAAATTAAATCGATAGCGAAATTTGACTGTTATTTCGTTTAAGGCTTTACGGTTGCGATTTCATTCTGTATTATTCCTTTTTTTGTTTGAGTTTTCCTGCAAGTTGTATTATTTCCTCTGTAAGTCGAACTAAAAAAAAATCTTAACAGATGATAAAACAGTTAGTAATTATACCATCATGTATGTATAGTTTCTGTTTGTTATAGTTTCAATCCTATTTATGAAAAATAATGTATGGCTGCCGAAATCGCAGAAAAAAGTCACTGAACTGACAGTCGGAAGAAATTAACTGTATTGAAACGGAATTATTTTGACACGCAATTTTCACAAGGGTTCTAGCAGATTCCCTAAGGAATAAAACAAAAAAAAATTGAATCGTGAAAATGATTTTTGACAAAGTTGTGGTGTTATCAAGCCTAATGCTCCTATGAATACCACGCGTTTATTCATTTAATTCGTTAGAAAAACGAGTTTTTTCTGAGAAACCCGATAAAAAACATTTGGATCCAACCAGATATGTCTGGATCTCGTTATTTCTGTTTAGATCTAAATACATCAAAATATTTGATCTTGCTAGATATAAACATATATAATTATATCTGCTCAGATCTAATCATATATTAGCAGATATAGAGAGATGTAGTAAGATTGATATCCAAGTAGATATACGTATATCCAAGCAAATATAAGTATATCTGCTGAGATCCAACTATATATAAGCAGATATAAAAATTTAAATCCAAGCAGATATACTTATATCCAAGCATATATAAGTACATAGAGTTTTATCTGCTCAGACCCAACTGTTTGTATGTGGGTATATAGATGCAAAAATAATTCATATTTGAGCAGATGTGCATATATACAAGAATTTATGACTATATCCAAAAATGGGTGTCTAAATGTAGTCATATTCGGTCAGATTCAATAATCTTTAAATACAGGTAAGGCTCCTGAATCGTCGAACTGTCGGAGTTTTACTGCGAATAAGACATTAAATATAGAGTTTTTTTTGTCTAATTATACACGAATATCTGAGTTATATACGACAATTAAAAAAATTTTTTTTTCTTACTGATTTTGATATATATGTTATTTAAACCATATACTTGATATTGTAATGAATGAATAAAATAAATCAGTTTGATCAATGTTTCTGAAGCATTCATCTAATTTTTTTTTCGACTTAAATATCAATTGACTCTTGATATATGTTATACATAGGTTTATCAAAAGCATAAAGAGGTAATAGCAATAAGATCCAAGATGTGAGTAGATATTGTTTTTAGAATGGTCTAAAGTATAATATATTTATACATGCATTCATAAGAATGTAGTGAAACTTCTTTAAATATATGTGCGTACATCTATGTAGAATTCTTTAAGGATCGACATTTACGCAGATCTGCTTGGATACACATATATATTCGTGGATATAGTGAGATCTGTTTGGATCTCTTTTGACATTTTAAGATCTGTTTGGATATACTTAGATATAGTAAGATCTTTTTGGATACTGTCAGATCTGTTTGGATCCGCTTGGATCGCGCCAAAATTTGGGTCCAAGCATATCTGACTGTTTGGATCCAATCATAACCCAGTGAACACATGACCTTATTTTGACATCATACGTAGGTCATAGAAATGTTACGGCATCTTATGTAAATTTGATGTCAATCTGACGTTCTACATGACTTAAAAATGATGTAAAAACTTGACACCATATTGATGTAAGCATGATTCTTGTATTAGGTCAAAGTTATGACTTATGTGTTACGTACACCTGGCATAAAATCTACATCACATTGTTACGTAGTAATAAAGTCATTATTGTATATCATAATGACGTAATTTTAAAATCATACATTTATGTCAGTAGCAAAGTCACAGTTTTACGTATTATGGATGTCATTTTTAAATCATATCTTTACATCAGTGACTAGTCAGTATTTTACACAATGCTGATGTAATTTCTGAGTCATAGTGTTTTTATTATCTATTTATTGAAATAAAACAATCATAGAATGAATTTTCAAAAATGTGTAAATGTGTAAAAATAACAACTAAATGTCAAATATTCTTGGGGCCAAAGTAATCGATAAACTCGATAATATTTTTCAGACGTTTTAGATTAAAGCATTAGCGTGAGCATAAAAAAATCAACTTTATTTTTTTAAATAATATACCGAAAATACTATTGAGGATGACAAAGAAAATGTAACGACAGTTTAAACTCTTTTGATATGAAGATTGTAAAGTTTAGTACTGCAATTTTTCAATCGATTAAATTTCATACATTTTTGTGTAATTATTTAATGCTTCCCAAAATTTAATATAAGATTTTTTAAATTTCACACCACAACAGAAAATTAAAAAATTTAAAGAAATTTAATTAAATTTTATATAATTTTTTATGATTATCATTTATGTTCATAGAGTTTTTTTAAATTTTGTAAAAATCCATCACGAAAACTTATGAACTCTATTTGTACCGGCATTCCACTCTAAATACATCAATTAAGCACATGAATTGAACTCTCGTGATGTGACAAGTGAGCAACGTTTAGGATTGCCAGGCAAGAGGAGCCGTGTTCGAACCCAGCAGACGCTCAGAATTTTTTCAAAATTCACTACTATGGGTGCGTTCCACTAAGCGTTCACAACGCTCAAAACATTCCTTCAGCCGTTCCACATGACGATCGCGGTCATTGTGGTCGCGACGAAAACGTCACTAATGACGTCATTGTTTTCGCTCACGCCAAGCTCACAACAACCCACCTTAAGAGGTGGGTCGAAGTGGACGTTGAGAGATTTAGCGCGCAATATTTGAAACTAACATGGCGACAGAAAAAATTATCTTGTTTGATTCGGAAAGAGATACGTTAGTAGAAGCTTATGTTTCTCCAGCAGATGCTCAACGTGCGGCCAAAGGTAAATATAAGCTAAATAACCTTAGTAAAATTAATTAATTATTAATCAATAAAAAAATACCCAACTGTCGCCATAAAAGACATTTTGATTATATTTATACGTAAATTATATAAATACCCTACTAAAATGAAACATTAAAAATTAAATTGGATATTTTTTTTAATTACATCAAGTTAACTAATAGTTATTAAAATTTATTATAAGACTTACAAATCGTGACCTAACCTTTTCAAGCTTCTACTTTATATTTTTTCAAACTCGCCATTTGTAATGTTTACATCAACATCAACGCTCCAAAATCCGTTCCACTTGAGTTTATGATTGTGACGCTCGCAAACAAGTGGAACGGGGAAAACCGCGGTCGTGAGCGTGAGCGTTGTGAACGCTTAGTGGAACGCACCCTATCAAATCTTGTTTCTGAATTCATAATGCGATCGCGCGGTAATAATCAAATCAAAAATTCGGTATTTAATTTTTTTTTTAATATTTTTTCCGGATTGATGATTTCGACATCACCCATATGTCATACTGACGTCATGGAATGTCACACAGACATCACATTTACGTCATGTATACGTCATTAGTTTCGCGTCATAATCTTACGTAAAAAAATGGGAAATAATGAGTCACACCTGACTCATTCATGATTTATATCTTACGTAAATCATGACATAGCGTAACGTCACTCTGACGTCACATTTACGTAAATGTGTTTACTGGGAAATGCTTAGATCTAAACATTTTTTATGAGGGTAATAATAATAAGCAAAAAAACAGATTTCATCTGTGAAAAAGTGCGCCAAGTATGTATCTATTGCAGTGAAAATTAATGCAATCAAAATAATCACTAATTTGATTCAATGGACGGTGTGGCTCAATAAGCTATAGATCAAATTGAACGGAATATAGTATAGTGCCGGATAGCCCAACTGATAGAGCACTCGGTGCGATACCGACATGGTCTGGGTTCGATTCCCAGTTCGGGCTATCTATATTTTTCTCAATTTATCTAGAAATTGTTTTATTGAAAAGGTTTGCATGTTTTAGGTTTCCACTATATTAAATTGGTATAGAGTAATACATGGTAATACTGTAGGCCTATATGAAATCAGATAAGCTATATCTAAATTATTATTATTATGATTATTATTATTATTATTATTATTATTATTATTATTATTATTATTATTATTATTATTATTATTATTATTATTATTGTTATTATTATTATTATTATTATTATTATTATTATTATCATCATCATCATTTTCGTTTCAACATAATCGTAAATTAAAGTCACCCCTTGTGAGTTGATCTTAAGTGATTGCCATTCTTGGTTACTGCACCTCACTCAGCACTAACAACAGTAGAAAATAAATAAAATGTTCTGTATCACGACTACATTTGAATCATTTTTCACTCTACTGGAAATGTCACTAAGATTTTTATATCTTGTGGTTTCATGAATAATAGTTTATTTCTAAAAGAAAAATTAATAAGAATTCGATGTTTATATTTTTCGGCTAATAATTATCGATAATTGATATTTATTTAGGTATGAAATCAAAATAAATTGAAATTAACTATCAAATACCCGGGGAAAATGATTAAGTTTTAACCAAATATAATTATATCTGATCAGATCAAATTATATCTTGGCAGATCTATTTATATCTGATCAAATCTAATATTTAGACATGATCAGATCTCATTGTATCTGGCCAACTACCGTTTATATCCGGTCAGATCTAATCAGATATAATTAGATCTAGGCTAGATACAATGTCGGACATGATTACATCTAGTCAGATCTCTGTATATCTTGTAAGATCTGATCAGATATAACTACATCTGAACTAAATACAACATTTGCCACAATCAGATCTTATTATATTTACTCCGATATAATTATGTAAACGTCTTATTTCTATAGAAAATTGTTTATATTTGGTCAGATCTACGTATATCTCGCAAGATCTGATCAGATATAACTACATCTGGATTAAATACATTTGAAATAATCAAATCTCATCATATCTGCTCCGATATGATCATGTATACGTCTTATTTTTATAGAAAATTGATTATATCTGGTCAGATCTGCGTGTATCTCGTGAGATCAGATCAGATATAATCATATGTGGTCAGATCTAAACCTTTTCCCCCGGTCAATTATAATTTATGATAATTAAACTGAAAAGAAAAAAGCTGGATAAAATGGACGCAATGAAGTTATTGATAGCTATAATAAAAATATATTTATCTCGAAATTAATAAAAGCTATAAAATATTTATTTTCATGATAAAAATTCTAAATTCAATGACACAGGGATATAAAAATGAAAACTTGAGCATATTTACTCTGTTTTCAACTTTTTAAATGTTTATGATAAACTCAATAATCAAAATTTTTTAATTTTTCTTTTTATTCAACATGATACAAATTAAAACAATGTGAAATCTAAACGCGCACAACTCACTTGCTTATTCAAAAAATAAAAAATAAATATTAGTAATAGTATTAATAATAATAATAATAATAATAATCATAATAATCATAATAATAATAATAATAATAATAATAATAATAATAATAATAATAATAATAATAATAATAATAATAATAATAATAATAATAATAATAATAATAATAATAATAATAATAACTAGCAACTAGCAGTCACTACGTGACTGCCTAGGAGTTTGACAATGTTATTAATTTTTATTACTTATATACTCTTTTATACTGAGTAGATATATTCAATAGAAATAATATTTTTCTTCTTTATTTATCTGAATATAATTATTATTTTTTTTCTTTAATAAATTGAAACAACTTTATCAAATTTTCTTTACTTTCTCGGCTATTTTTATCTTATTATTGTTATTTTTACAATGCTATTCAAAAGTTTAAATCTTTTCATTTTCAAAATAACAAAAAATTAAATTTTAATTGTCCATACAAAAACACTATCGATGTATTTACAAATTATAAAAAATAATAGTATTTTTAAAATCACTATCTAATTATTATCAAAATTTTTAAATATCATATTGTAAAGCACTCTTTATTTAACAGTCACTAACATCTTTATTCGTCGTTGATTCACTCTTCTTTGACATTTTAAAAATAAAAATAAAATTTTTTTTAAACAACACTTCAACAATTATTTTTTTTAAATTCAAATAACTTAGAGTTCAGTCTTGAATTAAATACCTCTCAAACAAATACTTCTTTCCAAACAACGTTTTTAGTGTAAATATCGCCATCTGATGTAGTAATTTGCTCTTTTCCATGTTTTACAAATATTTTGACACTATCAAATCCCCGGGCACGACTCAATGCAACATACAGTTGACCATGTGAAAAAACAGGTTTTTCTAAATAAATTGCTACCTTATTGAGAGATTGTCCCTGTGCTTTATTAATGGTAAATGCAAAAGCTAATGCTATTGGATACTGTAAACGTTCGAATTCGAATGGTAAAACTGACTGGGATACTGAAAGTTTAATGCGTGGAATCAAAACATTCAGTCCACGACTCGTACCTGTGAGAACTAAACATTCAATCATGTTATTAAACAAAGAAATTATTCTAAGGCGAGTTCCATTAATAAGTCCTTTCGCAGTATTTATATTTCTCATTAACATGACGATAGCACCAACTTTTAATATTAACTTATGCCTTGGAAGTCCTGAAACTTCTATACTATTTAAAAATTCAGTTGAGAATTTCAATTCATCGGACGAATTATTCGAATTAATTTTATCTATGCTATAGTAAACACGTTCGACTGATTTAATCGTTGAAAGTACTTCTAAATTTATCCTGTAGCAATACTCGTTTGTAGGACATAAAATTGCGAAGTCGATAATACTATTACTCAAAAGATCTTGTCCATCATATATAAATTCGATTGGCGTTCCTATACCACGCAAACGTCTGCTAATGATATATTTATCTGGTCCCATATCTGGTGCTTGCATAAGTGTACCATTACCAACTTCAAGAATATAATTTGCAAATTCTTCTTCACCTTCATTAACTCTCATATTTTGTTTTAGCTCGAACTTTTTAACTGATTTCCATATCGGATTGAATTTTACACAATGTTCCACTGTTGTGGCACGAAATCCATGAGGAATGACGGGAAGACATTGTCTAAAATCTCCACACATAAGAACGACATGGCCACCAAAAATTTTATCCCTATTATCGACATCAGAAATATCTCGATAAAAACGATCAAGAATTGTTAATATCTCTGAAAGTGCTGAACTTATTTCATCAATAATAAGAAGCTTAGCATTTTTTATATACTGTCCTAAAGCGGAATTCGGAGTAACGCCTGAAACCGTTTCATGCATTAAGTTAATCGGGAGCTTAAATTGACTGTGTATTGTCCGACCACCCTCTAATAAACTTGCTGCTATACCTGTTGTTGCGACAGGTATACAATGACTTCCAAGATGTTTTATATAAGCTATAAGACATCTTTGGACATACGTTTTACCACAACCAGCAGGCGCATCTAAGAAGAAGATATTAGACATTTGAGGATTTTGTATAGCGGATATCACGGCACTAATGACTTGACGTTGATCATTATTAGCACTCTTGAACAAATTTTCGAAAAGCTGTTTCTGATCATCAATAACCTGAGTTGATTCAGAAATAACTACTCTAGTAGGTATTGGTAATCCAAGATCTCTGCAAGAAGTATTATGAGTCAATAATACTTCTTCAATTTCAAGAAGAGCAAGATTATAAGCTTGGTCTTCTTCATAATTTCTCAGAAAATCTTCACTCATTGCATTACCAAATAGTGTCCAAAGTTCAAGACAATTAGAAGGTACATTCATTCCACAGATAACTGCAAAAAGATGGCGGATTTGATATGGCATACATGAGTCGATTGCTTCTTCAATAGTTTTTTGCCAATGTCCATCATTTGCTGCTATTCCACGATGTATCGCTGCTTGTTGAAAGCTCTCGCATAATACTTTTTCACCAGAATTCGTATCGATCACAGTACGTAGATCTTCAAATGATTTCGCACCTTTTACGTGAAGAAGTAAAAGACGCAAAAAATAACATTCTATTTGCTTTGGACTAACTGTGTACAGGCGACTAACAACTTTGGCACTCCTTGCTCGCGGTTTCCACTTATTATCCTCCCATTTATAATGCTCTGGAATTTCTCTGTACAGCCATTGATGAGCTGTATCATCTTCTTTATTTAAATTAAACCATGCTAATAATTTTGTTGTTTTTGGAAAATCTATTACTTGCTGCTCACTACCTTCCTGGAAATACATTTTTTGTTCGTTTGGTAAATAACAATCTAATCTAATTACAGTGTGATTCTGATAATGCATTTCATATTCTAGAATTCTCCAGCAAGCCTCGCAAGATCCTACCCAACGTGCATCTAAATAAGCTTTTATTTCGTCATAATCAAATTGATTAGATGAACTGATACTTGCTGTTATACAGTCGAATCCTTTATAAATATATTTGTAAATATATTTAACAGATTTAACTGTTGTACAAACTTCAACATTTATGTGAGCTTTATACTTAAGAAGTAGGTAACGGTTGTATGGTACTACCCATCTGTTATCAATTGTGCGACCTCGAACTTCAGCAGTTCTTTTATCATTACGCCGACGGTAAACAGGGAAACCGTTAAGATTTTCACGTGTTGTTTCACAAAAATCTTTTGGAAAATTTTTGCTACATAATTGATTTTTCATACATGGAGCATTAGAATTTAATGAACCACATGGTCCATGAATCATATGAGTTGTTACGTAATTAAATAGATCTTTATCGATATTCATATCAGGTAATTCTGCACTGACAACTTTATCGACTTTATCTAGGTCTTTGATTTTGCTATCATCCTCTAGTGAAATCAAAATATGGGCATGAGGAAGCCCACGTTTTTGAAACTCGATAGTATAGATGATAACAACAACTGTACCAAATATTTTTTTGTTAGTTATATCATTTATAAGCTCTTTTAATTTCTGATGGAACACACGAACAATTAATTCAGGACGCATCCACGCTGACTCTCCAGGTCGTAAATTATCAGTAATTTCTTTCCAATTTGGATTTGCAGTAAACGTTATAAAAAGATCAGGTTTTCCGTATTTACCAATTATTGACATAGCGTCTTGGTATTTGCTTTCCATATTTCTTGGGCTGTTAATGAATGTAGATGGAAGTACATAAAATTTTCCTACTCTGGCATTATGATTTTCGGCTTTATTTTTTACATAGTCAGAAAGATCTTTATAAGTTTCGACGCGGAGAGTTCTTTGGTTGAGACGGATCCTTTTAAGCCGAGTTCCTTCAATACGAATGTACATATCTACTATCCACTGTAAATATAATTTTTGACTGAGATGGATAAGATCATCATTTGATCTAAGTGATATACGATATTGAGCATATTGGAGCATAGTGAAAGGTAAACCCGGATGCCAACCTAGTTCACCTTCTGGAAATAACAGAGGATACGACAAAGGATCAAGAAATGGACTCAAAACTGAAATTCTTTTTATAGAATTGTCGTCATCAAAAGGGTAAAGAACCAAATCACGCTCGCCTGGAGGACTTCCATCCGATGATGTAAATATTGCAGCCACATCAGTTGAAATTGGAGCATTATAACGACGTGGATCGTTTTTAGGATCAGTAAAAATTATCATATGAAGATCTTTTGGCTCACCAAATTCACCAGAGCGGATTACATCAAAAACTGACCGATAACTCTGCACATAAGGATTAACTTCGTCTAAAAAATTTGAAAGGCGATTTAAAAGAACTCTTGAAAAATTTCTATTAGCATCATGATTAAGTCTAATACGATTTGCTTCATCAGTATCATAAAAATATAACTGAGCGTGAGAGGAAACTTGATTATTATCTGGTATTAAAGGACCATGCCCATGATAGAAATTACCATGGACTTTAAAAAGATAACTTCCTAACTGCTCATCAATTTTAGCTTTTGCACTTACCATAGTTAACGCGGCGTTATAAGAACGAATATTTGTAATAAAACCTCTCGATTCGACATTATTTGTTGTTAGTAATGAGTGAATCAAACCTGAATTTTTTGGTGAAGATAAATTAATTTTACCATTTCTGCAGCATTTAATATATCTCCCACTAATTGGTCGTTCAGAAGGAAAGAATCGAGCATGACAATGTTCACAAATTTGATCCAGTTTACCAAGTGAATGAAGTTCAGGATAGAAATCATTTTGAAAGGCAACAGGATCTAAAGAAGGATTTCCACGAACCTCTCTTCGTATTTTTCTTTTTTTTTCACGATATTGACGATCCCGACTCGGCATTTATTTAATTAAAGAAATCTGAATAATCAAAATTTGTATCTTTATTGATATGATCTTAGAGAAAATTACGGAATTTAATTTTAATATTTATATGTATAAATATCTATATAGTGAAAACTTATCTCCGTTTTATTTTTTTGAAATAATATCAAAAATTAAATTTTATTATAATGCTATATTCAATAATTTTATTATTATATATACCTTTGATTGAGAAAGTTATTTATAATATTTTCTTTTATATTTAAATTAAACAATATTGTTTAATTTATGAACAGTAGATAATAGTTTGAAATTTATTCTCTTCTATTTAAATGCGTTGTCTATTAATCCAATCAATCGATTAGACTATAGATAAATAGTGAGTTAATAAAAAGCATGTAATGACATTCTTTACTAACTTCAAGCTTGTCAACGACAAAACAAAAACAAAAGTTATATATATATATATATATATATATATATAATATTAATTATAATTATATATTATTATATAATTATATAATTATATATTATATATTATTATATATATATAATATCAATTATATTATATAATATTAATATTAATTCCATATATATATATATATATATATGGAATTCCATTATGTCTACGTTAAATATTTAAAATAATTTTTTTTTTATTTAATTAATACTTTACTGGAGAACTAACTATTTAATTAATATATCAAATTAAAAATACCAATATTATATGTAGGTAGTTGAAGATACTTAACATATTATTTTATAAAAAAATATTGTTTCGACTACTTAATTAACTTTTTTTAAACGTAGAGACTTAAATATTTAGAAATAAGTAGTTTTAATTAATAACGTTATTTAGTATTTTATTTATCAATTTTTGAATAACTATTTACAATTAAATTAATTATTTTAATTATGCTTAAATTTTTTGTTCAATTGGATTTTCGAATCCAAGCCTGAATAAAAGAAGAAAAATATATAATAATTTCTAATCTATATAATTTATTAAATGAATAAACTTTAAAAGAAGTAGTATACCACGTTCTTCTCGCCACTGGATTTGCAATTTTTCTTTTTTTTTTAATCTGTCGACCTTATCCATTTCTAATTTAAATAATAAATCGCGTATTTCTTTAAAAAAAAATAAAGAATTCTGAAATAACTTCAAAAAAGATTTCTGGAAATTAAATTAGAAATAATTATATCAATAAAGCAATACAAATTTATGTTTTATTACTTCTCTAGCATTTTCTAAAGCTTCTGCTTTTAAATTAAATGATGCTTGAAAAAAACCTAAAGCCTCGTGGCTTTTTCCTAAATTTTGAATTTTTGTAACGGTCGTACAACCTACAACGACATTATAATTTTCATCGTACTCAATATAATCTACAAAAATAAATAGATAGAGAAATTAAAAAAAATCAGCAGTAAAATTAACTGAAAATGATAAATAAAAATATTTTGATCATATCATTTTAAAATACAAATTTTATATTGAAACAAAATTAAAAAGTAATTGAAAATATTTTATCAAAAAAAAAATATACTTATATGTAAAATTATTTTTTATTGAGATATGATCAAACAGAATGATTTATTTAATTTAATAATTACCAATACTTTGGTACATTAACTCATGAGACCAATTATTCGCTCCAAAAGCGCCATCTGCGTATTGGATTAGAGTTTCTAAATTTAAATTTTTCTGATCCATGAATATTTCGTGCGCCACAAATAATTATTTAAAAATATTTAATATTTGTTTTAAAAACAAAGACAGTCGTATTAATTTTTTTTTTTTTTTATATATAAAGAAAAGAAATACGATCGTCTTTTTTTTATCGTTTAATTTAAATTATTTTCGAATGGCTCAATTAATTTGATTTATCGCGATAATTATCAATAAGAAAGACTTGAAATCATAAAAAGGCACAAATTCAAGTCAAGACCTTTCTAATGATACCAAATTTAATAACATTAACCAATTCTATCATGTAGATATGGCGGGAACAAAACTTTCCTTATTCTCTTAATAATATAGATAATAATAATAATAATAATAATAATATATAAGTATAATAAAAAAGAAAAATTTCTCTACATTCCTTAAGACTAAGAAAAAAGAAAAAAAAATTAAGGCGTAAAAGTGATTAATAGATGGTGCTCTTATATGCAAGAAATAATAAAAAATAGTTGGAGGAAAAAATGGAAAATATAATAACAATCGTAAAAATAAAAATTTAGATTTATCAATTTTTTTTTTTTTTTTAATATTAAATTCGCCGTGTCAAATAGGCTACGAGACAAAAAATTACAAAGTCAAAATAATTTATTTTTTATGTATATATGATTTTAAAAAATTACAGGATTATAGAAATGAATAAATTATTGATTGAATTGATATACATCAATATAAAATATCTTATTAGACACATTGTATGTTGTATAGAGAGATCAATGTACATTTGGAATATGCTTCCCAAATAATTTCGAATTGATAAAACAATCAAACATAAAGTAAAATATAAATAAAAATTTCTAATTTCCCTTGAGTAAAATATTTAGTTTTTAAAACCCGTATCTATTAAAAGTATAAATACAATTTTCAGTAATTCTCGAGAGTCGTTGACAGTATACATTAGGGTGGGCCAAAAAAAAAAATAATTTTTTTTCTTTAGTTACTGTGAAAATATGGTTAAAGATGATAAAAAAAATCGGTCTGTCGGTTGACCCTGCGGGCCAGCCCCAAAACTTCCCGCGTATTTCAAGCTCCTTGAGCTCGAAAAGCTGTAGAAGATACATTTTCGAGCTCTTCGAGCTCGAAAATACTTTTGTATGCTTTTGTTTTTAAAAAATAACGTTTTTTACAATTTTTTCTACAACGATATCTCTCGAACGAATAAACCGATTGAGACGTTTAAGGTGGCAGTCGACGCGTTTTATTGAGTTCTATAACTGATTAAATTTTGAAATTGATTCATCGAGTCATTTTTGAGAAATTTTCAAAATACTAAAAAAATTTTTTTTTTTTAATTCTTTCGACAACGGTTTCTCTTGAAAGAATTAACCGATTTTGATGTTTGAGGTGGCATTCGACGCGGCTTATAAATCTCCAGAGCCCAGTTCATTTTAGAATTAATCCATCGAGCCCGTAAAAAGTTATCCAAAAAAAACATTTTTGAAAAAAGTTTATTTTTGGAATATCTCCGAACGAGCCCTGCTGATCAAGCTCAATTTTTTCTCAGCTTCAAGATATTAAAAAACTGCGTCGAATGACACCTTGACGATCAAAATCGGTTGATCCGTTCGAAAGTTATAGATATTTACATACGTACGTACGTACGTACGTACATACATACATACATACACTCGGACATCATCGTGAAATTAGTCAGAATAGCTTTCTAGGACCTCAAAACGTCGACATCTGTTGGAATTTCGATTTTCACAAATCGGACGGAAACCAATAACTTCCCGAATTTTTGAAAATTTTCAATATTCTTAGCGGGAAGTTAAAAAAAAAAATTCGGTAAAGTCTGAGCTCTTAATATTAATATTGAGTGGTGTCACTTCGTGATTTTTGATTTCCCGTTTAAATAACATGGGAAAAAAAAATTTCAATTTTGGAGTTTTATACCTCGGCAGTGGCTCATTATACAGATAAGTTCAGGACGTATTTTTGTAGGAAATTAAACGTTCTACAAAATAAGTCTCTTATAATTTTTTGATATATCCATCTTGTTCAACAGTTATTGGAGCTTGAAGTTGGTTATAGTAAATTCTAAGATCTTTTTACTTATCACAAAATTTCAGAGGAACTTTTGTGTAGACAATTTTATTCCCTACAAATTATTTCTAGTAAAAATGGCTTTAATTCCGCATTGTTTTCTAGTTATTTTCATTTTAATGTCAAGCTCTTAAAATCAATCGGAACACTACACGGGAAAAAAAATATTATTCCTCGAACGATCTAAAGTATAGCAACTCGTAGATCGTTGCCACAACGATACGTATACTTATGGTAAAAATATCGTATCGTTCCTGTAACTATCTATTAGATAGCTGTGAGCCCTATACGACTCTGTAATTGTTATCTCACACGCCACCGTCTAACCTAATTAAACATCCATTTTGGTGCCTGTTTTCAAATATAACAATTCGAGTTCATTTTTTTAAAAATTTGTTAACTATCTATAACCTTACTGATTATTTATCTAATGATCAATCTAATAAAACTGCTACATATTTCAATTGTCAAAATTACACGGAGAGAAGTGAATGGTATACTCTCCAACGTAACATAGTAATTATTACTATGTAGCATGGTAACCAGTCCTATTTTTCAAAGCATAGGAGTCATTACTATGTAGCATGGGGATGATTACCATTCTTCTGGTAATATTTACCATTCTACATAGTAACCATGCTACTGGTAAATATTACTTTGTAGCATAGTAATCAAAGCCATACTAGAATGGTACTGAGTCCCATGCTGAATAGCGTGAAAGCAGTTTTAATATTAAGCGCTGCTATATAGTATATATGTCTAATATAACCTGTACCTATATTAAACTTAATTACTACTTATATCAATGAATATTATTTTAATGAAAATTATCAATCTTAACCTTTTACTACCTTCAATTGGAGGCAGCTTCATCGAAATTGTAATAATTCCAAAGTAGCATGGGAGTGATTCCAATGTAGCATGGTAATTATTCCCATGCTAGCATGGCTAGCGTTACCATGCTACATAGTAATAATTAATATGTTAATTAAATTTATACTATATTTAAATATTTATATATATATCCTCAAGAATTAAAAGATATATTTATATTTTAAATTTATTTAGACTGCAAATGATAAATCACTTTTATAAATTATTTTGTTCAATCAAAATTATTTATTAATCATTTATTTATTAATGATAAAGATTTCCAAACGTGTGTCAGATAGGGCTCACAACGATACGGTATAGGTCTCAAAGCTATCTACCGTATTGTTGTCAGAACGATACAGTAGATCGTTGCAGTAACAATCTAGTAGATAACTATTGCGTATTGTTACTATAACTATACAGTATACTTCTCAGAACAATATTTTTTTCTCCGGGTATCTTTTTAAGAGCTCAATATCAAAATGAAAATAACTAGAAAGTTGTGCAGAAGATGAAAAATCTTTATTAGAAATAATTTAAATATAAATTATCTTTAATAAAGATTTTTCATCTTCTGCACAATTTTCTATAGACATCAAAATAATTATAGTTATTTCCATTTCGATATCGAGCTCTTAAAAAGATAGTGTTTTGCCTATGCAAGAGCTGCCAGAGTTAAACGACAGGGCCCTACTTGGCCCAGCACTGTGGAACCTACCTTTGGCACACCTATATTTGCCCACGCTTGGTCCAAGATTGAGTACTCAGTCCTGGCCATCCCAATCATTACCCGAAGTTAGGCCAAGACTGGTTAATCTAGCCTTGGCTAGTATAATTATTACGCGAGCTTGGACCAAGACTGGGTGGCCCTGCCTTGGCCATTCAATGGCTACCCAGACTTGGGCCAACACGTAAAAAATGTGTAGTTCAATTTACTACAAATGGAATTTCATCTACTACACAAACTAGTAACATATAGGATAACTACAAGTTTAGTAACAGTTACTAGTATACTATGGTACACAACTTGTAGTACAATTTACTACAGTGAGTAGTAATAAGAACTTGCATTAAATAACCACTGTGGTTCTTTTTACTCCACAACATAGTTGAATATATTTTATTCCTAATGTATTACCCTGGTTGGAAGGAACCATTGGCCAAAGCTTGGACTAAGCCTTGACCCGTCGTTAGCCAATTCTCCTCGGCTTAGCGCAAAGCTTGGGTCGAGCCTTGGCTGATCATTGGGCGAGCCATGGTTCAAGGCTTGAATGGTAGCCATATTCCATGCCTTGGGAAACAAAATATCAAGCCTCGGCCGAAACTCGGAGAGCAAAAAGTCTAAGGCTCACTCAAAGCTCAATCTATAATATTGTCATTTAAATTAATTAATATAATTAAAAAAAAGTTTGATCACACTTTTATCGACATTACATTGGAGTGTAATTAACTAATTACTGAATTAATGGGAAATAACGAATAAAATTATTTGGGCGCTGCCGGGATTCGAACTGAGTTTCTTCTGATTGCTAGGCCACGACGCTATCCACTGTGCTAAATCTGATGTCCAGATAATCGTGATTTTTTTGCTTGTCAATTATTTAAATACCTTTTAATTCAGAAATATTACACCGTAAAGATCTTGTGAAATGTAGTTTTATTTAATGAACTTAAAATTGTCTGATGAGTAATGACATATATTTATTAATTTGTAATTTTATGATTTTATATAAATAAATAAATTAAGAGTAAGATCAAGTAGCACTATTATATTATTTATTGAACTTTAACAATTATGTTAACTAAAATTTTGTACATAGCAATAATTAATTAAATGAAAATTATTGTATGTCAAATAATTTTACTTTTTAGAAAATTTCAACTCTTGACATTAATCGTATACTCGGTAGACCATTATGCCCAGGTCTTCGCTATATACATATGTATAGATACATGTAAAGTTGATAATTTTAATATTAAATAAAAATTTAACCCAGGCTGAGGCATTGGCCAATGGTCAGTTGCCAAAACTCGGCTTGACAAAAATTAAACTGCCGAAGCTTGGCAAGTGACAGCAGAGCCAAGGCTTGGCCTATAGTCAGCCTTGGCGATTCTTACCTGGGTATAACAATATTTTTATTTGTCACAGCACATATCACTGGGTTACAAAATTAAATCGTTGATTTAATTTATTAATACTGTTAATTGTTTGATCTCATGAATGCGTAATTGATTGAATACAAATTATAGAATTAAACTCGAGTAAATAATTGAAATAATTAATTAAGTCTATTTGAACACTGAGTTGATTAAAAAAATGTCATGAGAATAAGTAACATGAATTCAGAGGTTACCGACGAATTTAATGATTGAAGACTTAATGATTATTTTTTAACTAGCACTAAATGCATAAATGTTTTGAGTTCATTGAATTCTGATATTGGTGATCACTTAATTTAATTTAATTTAATGAAATCGTAATAAATTATACTGAATTGACTTCATTTTTTGAACACGTGGTAGCACAATTGCAGAGACTACCAAGCGAGAATTAACTTTTTGGTTAATTAAAATATTGAGCATAATGATAATTTAATAATTATAGTATTGAGTCTTTTAATTTTATGAGCACTTGAATTAATTAATGAATGACTAATAAAGCACCTGTAGTGGTTTCCGTCGAAGTAACTTCTTCAGAAACGTGGTCGTTGATCACTTGAATTCCGTGAGTTCTAAATACTTATTTTGTTGAGTTCTATTGGCTGAATTATATAAATAATTATATAATTATGGAGCTCCATGCTTAGTTAAATTAATTAACTTTTGGTTTTAATTATTTACTCGAGATGAGGGCAACATGATACAATTAAATTTAACAGGTATTATCTCTTGAATGTATGTAGCGAAAGATAATGGCGGCTGTCTTCTCGACCTGAGGCAGGAAAGAATAGATGCGCATGCGCCGCACTGCGCATGTTCAAGTTTAAATTAATAGGTTAGGCCCCAGTAGGTGCTGCCTCTATCTGCCGGAAACACAATTATATTTGAATTTAAATATAGTGCGATTACGCAACAAATAGAAAATATAAAAAACATCGTTTTAAAAGTTATAATTCCCATAAATAGCAAATACTCAATAAGCAATGGTCTTAAAAATTGCGTTTATCTATAACAAATGTATCACTCATTCTTAATTATATATATTATTATTTTTAATTATATATATTATTATTTATAATGTTTTATATTATTTTATAATATTATTTATAATATCAAATGCACTGACACGAGTCAAGGTTTACCCACAGAATGGAATAAAAAAATTGTAGGTGGAGCTGTTACTTATTTCTTCGATCATTTTACTACACATTGGAGTAGATTGTACAAGTAATCTGTTATTGTATACTTGTTGGAATAATCCAACATAAAAATGCATTATTTTGTCGTTTAAAACTTTGAATAAAAATGCTAAAATATTTTACTTCAAATATTTTTAATATTTGTAAAAATTCTACCTAAACTTTCTAATTTTAACAACTCGTCCTTCGAGACAACTCGAGAGCCTTTTTTTTACGACTTTGCAGCGTTCGCTGGGGCCATAAACCAAGGGTACAACGCAGTGCTTGATCGGGATGTCCACATCTGGAACGTCTCAACTCTCTCCTTAGCTTAAGTTTTTTTTATATAAACTTTTCTTTCAGTCACAAGGAATATTCAACAATCATTTCGTTGTTCTAGAACTAGAATATTCTGGATTTTTCCAACGGAAAAATACTCGGGTACAGTCGAGGCCCTTTTTTTTATATACTTCTTCAACCACCGAGTCCTGAGGCCCAGGTCAACGAAGTCAGTTCCTTCCGATCCATCGCAACGAACAGTTCTTGTTTTCTATTTCATTGCATTCATATCTCTCATAAGTTTTATCCGTTGCGTTTATCATCAACTCAGTGTTAAGTGTCTCACTTGCAAGCAGTGATCATTGCATTCGGTGCGTTCCTGGTTGCAGCTTACTCCTGCAGATCCAGAAATTTCTTTTCGTCGACCAGCAGCAGTCATCAGCCGTCATCAGCTATCCTCACCCCGATACGAGGCAATACGCAGCTACGAACTCGATAGTGAGAGCGCACACAGTGCAATTCACAATCGAAGGGTTTGCTATTTTCATTACGATTAGCAAGTTGGTACGTAAATCACATTAATTATACCTTCTCCGGTTAGACTCAAAGCCTATCTTCTGCTCAGCCAGCAGTTCCCATACTGTTGGTTTGTTTTCATGTTACGCGCTCTTGCTATACTCATGAGAGATCAGGAAGATCATGCACGTATCTTTCCTCTTTCAGAATATTCTCTCTCAGGCCCATGACTCCCATCGCAGTCATGGATGCCTGGGAGCTATCACTCTAGCTCAGGATCACGACTCCCATCGCAGTCGTGGATCCCTGAGTACTATCAATCCATCTCAGGATCACGACTCCCATCGCAATCGTGGATCCCTGAGTACTATCACTCACTCTCAGGATCACGACTCCCATCGCAGTCGTGAATCCCTGAGATCTGCTCATTTACTTTCAGATCAATGACTCCAATCGCAGTCTCTCCTTACGCCCAATGTTTGACAATCTCACTGGGACCTAACGTGATTTGTAGATTTTCGAGAGTACGAGAATTCGAGAGAACGAAAATTCGAGAGAATGAGAATCCGAGAGTACGAGCATACGAGTACAAGCCTACGAGTACGAGCACACGAGTACCAGCACACGAGTACCGACACACTAGTACGAGCGTACGAGCGTACGAGAGTACGAGTGAACGAGGCAAGCGGACTTCGAAGCAGATTTGTCGACGTGCACGCCCGTCAGCAAAAAACGTCGCTTGAACTGTCTCCAGTCGAGAATCTGCGTCAACTCCGAGTTCTATCCCCTGCGAATTTATCTCCACCAGCACCAGATAAATTAAACACAGCTGTACTGATTTTTATAAAATAAATCGATCACAGATAAACTAAACAATACTCCAAAAATAGTTACAGGTACCAATTCATATGAAATTGTGTGGTTCCAAAAACCATAAAATAAGTATTTTATACAACCTTGAGTAGTTGTGGAGCCTACAAAGTTTTACCACATTACAGTAGTAAGCAGAACTCCTATAGTAGAGAAATATCATGCACACTGTGACTTATGTTACTACAATTATCAATGCGGCGACCACAAAGTGTAGTTCAATTTTTACTAGTTTGGTGTGGTAAATTCAACTCCAGCATTTTTATACGTGCAGGTAGAATTACCGAAGTTAGGCAATACCTATGGTTCAATAATTAGATCATATAAATGTATGTTTAACACTAGAAGGTTCGTCCAGTAGCTACCGTTCAGACCCAGCAATCAGGAGTTCGCGCCCAGAGCCTAGCAGAATTCTTACCGAGTTATTTCCACATCATTTACCTCCCTTAGATAGTTTAAACGTCAATGATCATGAACTCTACTAGGTTTATAATAATAGAATTTTTTCAACTTTCCGCCAAGAGAATTGAAAATTTTTAAAAATTCGGGAATTTATTGGTTTCAGTCCAATTTTCGAAAATCAAATTTCTATCAGATATTTTGAGGTTCTAGGAGGTTATCCTGACTAGTTTCGAGATGATGTCCGAGTGTATGTATGTATATAAATATCTGTATCTTTCGAACGGATAAACCGATTTTGATCTTTAAGGTGCCATTCGACGTGGTTTGTCAATATCTAAAAGCTGTAAAAAATTGAAATTAATCGGAAAGGTGCGTTCGAAGATATTCCGAGCATAAAGTTTTTTAAAAAACGTTTTTTTTGAATAACTTGTAATGTGCTCGATGGATTGATTCCAAAATCAGCTGGGCTCTGAAACTTTATGAGCCGCGTCGAATGCCACCTCAATCATCAAAATCGGTTTATTCGTTCAAGAGAAACCGTTGTCGAAAGAATGACGAAAAAAATTTTTTTTAGTTTTCTCGAAATTTTTCAAAAATAACTCGATAAATCAATTTCAAAATCTCATCAGCGTTAGAACTCAATAAACCACGTCGATTGCCACCTTAACCGTCTCAATCGATTAATTCGTTCGGAAGATATCGTTGGAGAAAAAATGGTCTAAAACGTTTTTTTTTTTTTCGAAAGTAAAGGCATACAAAAGTATTTTCGAGCTCGAAAATGTATTCACTACAATGTTTTCGAATTTCAGGAGCTCGAAATCAGCGAGAAGTTTTGAAGCTGTCCCGCAAGGTCAACTGAAAGACCGATTTTTTTAACTGAATATATTCGTTTCGCCAATGTATGGGCCAGGTCTGGCAACGAAGCATGGGCTAGTGTTATCATTCTACCAAGGCGGGGGGCCAAGGCCGGGTTGCAAGCTTGGCCCAAGATTCTACATACTTGGGCCAAGCCTGGGGCCGTCGTAGTTTCCTCGCTGGGGGATTGATTTAAGAGCTTGACATTAAAATGAAAATAACGAAAAAAGAAAGCGGAATTAAAAATAGTTTTACTAGAAATAATTCTATAGGGGAAGAAAATTGTCTACAAAAAAGTGTCTCTGAAATTTTGTGATAATTCTGATAGTTTCGCCGGAAAAGTAAAAAGATCTCGAAATTTACTATAACTTGACTTTAAACTCCAATAAATTTTGAACTGATGGATTTATCAAAAAATAATAAGAGACTTTTTTTGTAAAACGTTTAATTTTCTACACAAATTACGAAACGGCACCACTTAATATTAATATTAAAAGCTCAAACTTTACTAGAATTTTTTTTTCATCATCTTTAACTATATTTTCACAATAACTAGAGAAAAAAAAAATCGGTCTGTCGGTTGACCCTGCGGGCCAGCCCCAAAACTTCCTGCTATTTTCGAGCTTCTTAACTTCAAAAATATTGCTGTAAATACATTTTCGAGCTCTTCGAGCTCGAAAATACTTTTGTATGCCTTCGTTTTAAAAACAAGTTAGATGACATTATACGATGATCGAAAAAGACTATAAAGAGGAAGAGTTGGTATGATTTCAGACACATTTTAGTACATTATATTTTTATTTATCTTGAAAAATAAATTTTATGTTATTTTTTTAACTTTTCAGTGCCGATATCTTTTGAACTAATTAACCGATTTTGACGTTTGAGGTGGCAATCTGCCCGTTTTTTTAAATTCTAGAGCTGAATTAAATTTGAAATCGATCGGTCCAGCGGTTTCAAAGATATTTGAAAAAAAAACCGTTTTTTACTATTTCTTTCTCCAACCATATCTCTCGAACGCATTAACCGATTAAGATGGTTGTGGCGGTGATCGACGTGTTTTATCAAGTTCTAGAGCTGATTAGATATTGAAGTTGATTGTTCGGGCCGTTTCGGAGAAATAAAAAAAAAACTAACAAAAAAAATAATTTTTTTTCCGTAATTCGCAAATATTTTCGAGTCTACTTGATCAAATGATCTGAAATTTTTAGGAAAGTTGACGGCCATCAAGCTCTTCTGGTTGCCACCTTAACCATTTAAATCGGTTCATTAGTTAAAAAGTTATAGAGCGTTCACATCCACACACACACACACACACACACACACACACACACACACACACACACACACACACACACACACACATGGATACTCTAACATCATTCTGAAAATAGTCAGAATAACTTCCTAGGACCTTAAAACGTCGACATCTAATGAAATTTCGATTTTTGCAACTCGGGGTGAAAACAATAACTTCCCAAATTTTTTGAAAATCGTCGATTTTTTTAGCGGGAAGTTAAAAATCATTTTTGTTTTTGGCCCACGCTATCATATCTGTATATCCATATTCATATAAATGAAATATTCAAGAAACGTGGCTGATAAAAATGATAAACGATAGTATGACGTGAAATCGTTATGACTTTTAGAATTTGTTGACACTAATTTCATTAAACATAATAGATATAAAGTCTGTGATAAAAAAAAAATAGGGTAAAATAAGAAGAGGAGAAGGCGGATGAGGAAAAAGTATAATCAAAAGTTAAATAAAATTATGAAAAATAAAGGAAATAAAAGATAATTAGTAGTGAGTAAGCTTACTGACTGTTGATTTATAAAATTTTCTTGATTTATCTACGACATTATCCGTTTCTCAAAGTTTTGTATTTACACAAACTGAACGTATTGGTATTAGGTACTCTTGAAAGTTTAGGTAACTCATTCAGTATTTCTCTCTTCTCATTGCTTCTCATTTCGTTAAACTTTATATCTTTCTCTAATTTTCTGCATCCTCATGTACGTCACCTCTATTGCTTTTCTCCTCTTTCTCTCCTGCCCCTAACCCATTTACTCTTCGGAACTTAACTGCTGGATCAATACCGGGAAAATAACAAAGATAAACAAGACGGAGATGAATGACAAATATAAATTATACATTCGTCTTTCTTGGCTGAACCCTCCCCCACCCCACCCCGTAGTTTTATAGTCATGTCATATCGGATGATGAAGGGGTGAAGGGAAAAATTGAGATATGAGAAATATTCATTTTCCTACCCTTGTAGGAAAAAAAATATTGGCAACAAGGCCGGTCTTGGGCACAATACTGGGCTACCGAGGCTCGGCCTTCCAAGTTTGGTCCGAGATCCGACCAACGTTTAAGTGATGAGCATCAGTTCGCCAGCCTTGCGCCAAGATTCAGCCAATACTCAAGTGACAAACCTTGGTTTGCCAGTCTTGGGACAAGGTTCAGCCATTACTCAAGGGAGAAACCTTGGTTTGCCAGTCTTGGGAGAAGGTTCAGCCATTACTCAAGTGACAAGCCTTGGTTTAGCAATCGAAATAACAAATGGTACCTAAAAACCTTTGGCTTCTGTGAACAGCGTAGCAGCCTAGTGAATAAGACGCTTGCTTATCAGCCTTGGAGGACCAGATTCGAGACCCAGCAAATGCAAAAATAATTAGCTTCATCGATCTACCTGATTTCTCTGTGTACAAATTTATTCCCATATGTAACCATCACGCACATGTCTACTAATATTTTTTGTTTTTTTTTTAAATTTATTTTTAATAATTATAGGTGCTTATTTATCAGCAGTCTTGGCACAATACTGGCTCTCGATATTGGGCCAATACTTAAATGCAGTCTTGGTACAGCGCTGTCACTCTAGCTTGGCTCGTTGTTATCATTTCGATGCATAGACAGACTTGAGCCAAGCTTGGATTTCAAGCTTTCCCCAGAATTAATAAATCTTGCGCCAAGCATCGGCCAAGCTTGGGTCTATTGTTTCTTCTTATAAGGGTATGATACAAAAATTTTTTTTATATTTTCATTAAATATCTTAAATAAATTCTTTTATTCGTTGACATTAAATGCTTCAATCAAAGAATGTAAACAAATTACTAGTATAAATTTTTGTTATCTTTTAATGAATAATTAATTCGATTTATAATCTCAACAATTTATTAGATGTTAATGACTAATAAACCAATTATCGTTAATGATCGACTGGCAAACTGCTCTCAATCATACCTCTGAATGAAGAGTCAAATGACTGTACATCTTCTACACTATATTATGTTTAGTATACATATAAAAATATATGTTTATGTATATATAAATAAATAAATAAATAAATATATATATATATATATATATATATATATATATATATATATGTTTATAGGATATAAATGTGTGTACTTAATGAATTATTCATAAACAGGTAGGATAAAATATACGACGGTTTCAAGCAACATAATAATTAATCACATAAATAAAATTTTATAACTTTTCAATTTTATCATTACTTTAGTTATATTTTATAACTAGCTGCTAATATCCGCTTCGATGGGTTATTTTTTGGTGGTGCATTTATTCATGTGTTAAATTTTTAAGACTGCTCTGAAAATTTCGAAAATAATCTGATAAGTTCTAAAATATTCGAATGTCGAACACCACTTCAAATTATTTCTGATCGTTCTAAAATAATTTTTGATAGAGTTTTTCCGATTACTTTTGTGTAGTTTATGACTAAAATATATTTTTCAATTTTTAGAATATTTAAAAATATTCAAAACAATACAGAACATCCTACACCAATGAAATAATTTTTAAGTAATCGAATGTAATAACATATATATTTGTAAAGTGAGCGAATGCGCAAAAAGGATCTGGTTTAGGTGTGATGTAATCTTAACAACTAAAAAATTACACAAATTATTATACCAAATAAATTATATATTTATTAACACTATTTACACTTAAAACTGTGAAAAGATAATATGAAAAAGCGAATGCAATAAAAAGTATACGCGTCAGAATGTTATTTAATTTACAGAACATTGCAAAACATTGTAGACTGATTAGAATTATTTTTATGAGATTTGAATCAACCAAGTATAATTTGGAGCTTTTCGAATGAATCTCCAAATATTCGGAACAATCTAGAACATTATAGAGTAATTATAGAATTAAGTTGAAGTGATTCAAATTAACTTAGTCCCATTTGGAGTATTCCAGATCCATCTCGAAATTTTTAGAACAATCTAGAACATTCTAGACTCATTAGAATTAATGTCAAGTGACTTACATCAACTTAGTTCGATTTGGAGCATTCCAGATCCGGCTCGAAATTTTTAGAACAATCCTTGAATTCAAGGATCCAACAATCCAATCATTGAATACTTGAAATAAGTAAAATTAAATTTTTAATAGCTTTTAACTTATTATAATTATTGCCATCATTTTGATTATTATTGCTATTTATTACGTCATCTGTATTGGTGTTGATGTCGATTTTTATTTTTAAAAAATCACTTGTTTCAACAGAGATCCGAACCCTGATCCCCCGCGCGCGAGTCCTTTCTTATGTCTGACGGCCCGATGTCTCCTCTGAACAAAGGTTTCTTAACTTGCAATACATATTCGTATATGCTATCCCCACCAACTTTTAATTTTCTATACATAGTAGAATTCACTATACAGATAGTAAAAAAAAATCGTGTTAGGAAAAAATACATTACGCATAATAATTTTTAATATCTTTGTATAGCAACGAATACTATAACGTATTAGAAAATATACTTTCTTAAATTTGTACTTATTAAAAACACTTATAGTAAGATTTACTATACAGATAGTAAAAAATATAATCGTGTTAGCAAAAAATACATTACACATAATAATTCTTAATATCTTCTTATGTAATAATTGCCAACTAGTAAATTTTACTACAATAATATTGTAATTTTTACTATATTTTTTTCTCCGTCCATTTAAATGATTGTTTATTATTGATGGATATATTTAGAATTTTATATGTAGATTTGAGTGACGTTTTAAAGTTTAAAATAAAAATAGTAAGACAGATTACGTATGCTCATCGACAATTTAGTAAAATTAAATCGACCGCGATTTTAGTTTAATGAAACGCATGATTCCATAGTCAATTTGCGAGTAATTCGTCTTGATTTGCATGTAATAACGGTCATTACGACACCATCTATCGCGTGAGTTTAATTTTATTTTTTTTTAAGTAATAATCTATCTCGCGTATTACGTTACTGTTAAATCTTATTTATTGATATCATATTTTTTTTCTTTACTTAGATTGTTTTCGATAATAAATTTTAGATGTTTTTTTTTATGGAATTATTATCATATTCATGAAACAAAAATAAAATGTAGAAGTTAGCATTTTTTTTGTGCCGCCTCTGACATTTAAAAAGTGTTGAATTTACTTCTCGTATTCCTTCAATTTTGTGTAACAAAAAATTTAATGCATCGATGCATTCGGTATTCTACTAATACTTTCCAATCATCATTAGACTCGAATCTAGTTCTTCAGAGTGACAAACAGTACATTTTATAACATTAGTTCTAAAACTTGTGGACGTATACCACTAGTTGTTAAAAATTTTTTTCTTGAAAAAATTAAGTCTCGATAATTTTTTCACCTATTATAAATCAAATTTAAATCAGGAACATGTTTTTTGAAACAGTTTTGATACCTGTTAATTTTTTAAAATCGATGCGATTTTTTAAAACAGTAAAGTAGAGACGTCCCAGACAGGAAAGTACGACGGACCCAGGCTTGGTTCAACTATGTTGAACTCTGGGCCAAGTTTGTAAGCCAGCCTTGTTCCAACCTTGGTAGAAGTCTGGAATGATAACAGCGTGCCAAACCTGCTTGCCAGACCTGACCCAGGCTTGATCGCCAGACCTGGCCCATGCATCGAAAAAATAAATAAATTTAATAAAAAAAAAATTTTTATTATCATTAAAGTACTAGAGTTTGTGATCATTAATGTTTAAACTATTTAAGTGAAGTAAATGACGTGAAAAAAATTCGGTGAAAATTCTTCTGGGCTCTGGGAGCGAACTGCCGTCCCTCTGATTGCTGGTTTTAAACGCTGGCTACTGGACGAACCTACTAATGTTGAATTGAAACTTTTATATGTTCTACTTATTCATTTTACTACAACCACTCAGTTTTATGAAGTATAAAGAGCAATTTAATTAATATTTTCGATTAAGAAAAAAAAATAATTTTGTATTATTTATATTATAATTACATAATTTTTAAAAATAAAATTTATTAAATTTAATTGATTATTTATCAAGAACCCAGCTTAATTATTTTACTCTACCACCATTATTAAAAATAACATTTATTATGAAAATTCATGAGTTATTTCTTAATTAAATTAATTTTTGTGACAGACACTTGAAATCTACGACATTTAGCGCCTATAACCGGCAGCTAAAAATATTAGATAAGACACAGCTGGTAAAAAAGATACCTAATCGTTCCAATAGTGACGTCATCATCGGATCAAAATATATTTTTTGGTTACATGTGCGATAGCAAACGACCAAAAAATATCGAAGTAACTTAACGAGCCATCTTGTGACAAAATTTATCATCATTTTAATTCGTCCACTTACCGACTTTTCTCTAATTTTCAAGAAATACTCAAAACAATCTTACCAAATAAATAAACGCGGATTTATAACCTGCCATTTATAGGCACTAAATGTAGTAAATTTCAAATATCTGTCACAAAAACTAATGTATTTATCTAGTACAATCGAGTCTAAGACGCTCGTGTGTTGGTATAGTTGGATTAGCGAGAGTTTGCGCTTCGGGTTTTTACCCCCACCATCTAGACACAATACCTTAGGTATTAAATTTAGATGGTGGGGGTAAAAACCGAAAATATCCGAAACGCAAACTCTCGCTAATCCGACTATACCCTCGCCTTCGGCTCGGGCACCAATCTTCACACTCGCGTCTTAAACACGATCGCACTCGATAGATAAACTACTATTTTACAAGTAAAATTAGAAAATTACGGTTGTTGATTGCAAATAATAACGAACTAAAAAATGTATTAATTATTAATTGTAAATCATTTTTATCAGAATGTTAAAATATTTTTTCATTTAAACTTATTTTAATTCAAAAATAAATAATTATTAATTTAAGAAACCGTAATAATAATATGATGGAATAATGAATAAAAAACCTAGATTAGCCAATTCTGGCTCAAGGATGGGAAACTATAGGTATACCCGAATATGGATATTTCTACCTTGGCCCAAGTCTGGGATGCCATTGAATGATCAAGGAAGAGAAACCTAATCTTGACCCAAGCTCGGATAATCATTGTAACGGCCAAGGCTAGGTTACCCAGTCCTGACCCGAGCCTGGATCTCCATTGAACGGCCGAGGCTAGATTACCCGGTCCTGATCCAAGTGTGGATTCCCATTGGATGGCCAAAATAGGAGAACCCAGTCCTGGCCCAGACTCGGGTAATGATTGGAATGGCCGAGATTGAGTAATCTTTTTTTACCCAAGCATGGGTCAATATAGACGTGCCAAAGCTAGGTTCCCCAGTGCTGAGCCAAGGATGACCCCTTTGTTCAACTCTGGCAGCTCTTGCATAGGTTACAGTACTTTCGAAGTATTACAATAAGTACCCGATGAAAAAAGTTTTTGTCTAATCATATATAATTATGCATAATCATCTATATATGATTGGATCCAAAAATTGGCCAGGTCTAATTATATATAATCAGATCTGTTTATACATGATCATGCATGAATGAATATAGTCATTTTTAGAATCTCATTTCGAATACCTTTAAATTATTAATTAAGTAATTTAATTAGGATTTATTGTTTTCATCAATATAAATATTGATTAAATTTAAATAAAAAAAAAAAAAAAAAATTACTATTCGTTGACCACCACTTTACTACGAGGTCACCCATCCAATCAATGACCTACGCCGATGCTGCTTAACTTTGGTGATCGCTGGATTGTAGTCTGATCCTCTAGTCTGTTATGAACTTACAATAAAGGAAAGTTTATGGCATTACTTGACTCAAATAATCAAGTCAATACATCATACGTAAATAATGCATCTAATAATGAATTTGATTTTGTACATAAATAGCAATAGAATTCATTAGATACATATAATCAAATCTATTTATCTATAAACTTATAAATATTCGTATATAAATCGATATCGATTAATACTTTTAAATTGCTGCCGAAACCTTTGAACATTTTTTAAGTATTGGGGATTTAAGTTTATTTGATAGTTAACAAAATAAAAATTTAATAACATTTATATTAAAAAATTGTCATATTATGGAATATATATATATATATATATATATAACTACATATAACTTTATATCAGTCATGTCTGATCAGATCCAATCATATATAAACTTATGCACGACCATACATGAATTTATATTAGCCATGTCTGATCAGATCTAATTATATATGGATTTGTATCAGTCATGTCTAATCAGATCTAATTATATATAGACTTATATATAATTAGATCTGATCATATATAGACTTATATATGGTCGTAAATGGAGTTGACAGCCAAGTATTATCATGTCTAATTATATATAGAGTCATATATAATTAGATCTGATCATATATAGACTTATATAGGGTTATATATGGAGTTATACCAGCCAAGTATGAACATATCTAATTATATATAGACTCATATATAATCAGATCTGATCAGATCTAATTATATATAGACTCATATATAATCAGATCTGATCAGATTTTATTATATATAGACTTATATATAATTAGATCTGATCATATATAGACTTATATATGGGCTAATAACAGCCAGGTATGATCAGATCTAATTATGCATGGGGTCATATATAATTATATATAATTATATATGACCCCATATATAATCATGCATGATTATATATAACTTCATATATGATTATATATAATCATATATGATTATATATATGAACATATATAATCATATATAATTAGACAAAAACTTTTTTCATCGGGTATTTCATAAATATTCTGTTAGCATGCATACATACTTAAATACTTACTTGTTTTTTATTTATCCTTAAATAGGCCATAATTTAAAAGATAAAAAAAAATAAGTGACATGATATCCAAAAATACAAACAACGATAACTTATAATTGAAGTCTCAAATTACAAGAGGCACGAGTGCCGTCAGGTGGTAAGCAGATCCACTAAACTTTTCTTACCACCCGGCATATTCTCATACAATTATATGTGTGTATATGTTAACTTGAAGTTTAACCCTCGAGCTCACCGAAGTAGTATATATATATAGTATATATGAGAGTCTTTTGTGCCGCCTTTTCGGCGTCTCTTCTCTTTAAAGATTATTCTCTTGACCAACTAGTATAACGGATGCTCTTAGGTAGGAGTAAAAAAACTAAAAAAAAAAGCATGTATTCAGTATTTGCCACCTGTTTCTTATAGGCTCGTGCACACTATTTGAAACCATAAGGTAACAGAAATAGTATCTTGATTTATTCTTGGGCTACAGAATTCGAAGAAATGCCGTCAAAAATCTCTTATTCCACTCTACACACGATAACAGATCCTTCAAATATATTTATATATTCATCAATTTCATCTTCTTTTACTTTACCTCTCGTTCTTCATCTTTCTCGTCTTTACCTTTTCAACAAGGAATTGGATCCAAGTAGGTGCCACCTGCTTACTGAATTTCTTGTTTGATCAAGTGGAAAAAGGATGTAAGGAAGCAACAGGCACCCAGTTATTGTATACCAAAGGACCAAAGAAATATTATTCAGTGTCATCAAAAATTAGGATTGTCTTACTAAACTCTCCACGAGCTATGACTTTTTTCTTTCTTTTTTTTAAGTTATTGTGATAGTTTAAAAATGTCAGGATCAGTTTATTTAATGTGTTTATAAATTTAACGTCTACGCCATTTTTAATAATATATATGTATAAAAGTTTTATAAAAAGATCGAGTTGAGCATTTTAATAAAAGATAGAAAATAAATTAGGGACTGGTTATGTATACTAGTGAATTATTATTATTTTAATACTTTTTTTTTCCTTTGCGATGGTTATTTAAAATTTATCAACAGAGACAAGTGACTCAAACGATCGTAAATTCTCAACAGAGACTGTCCTGATATCTGATCGCTTTATCGGCATTTACAAGTGTAATTTCGTTATATAAATCATGCAAAAAGTGAGGCTCGTAAATTTTAAAAGGGAATACTGACGTCGGGTATAGACAAACCTCGTAAGGAAATAAAAATTGTGGTTGCAAACCATGGACGATGTTGACAGAATATTTGACAAGATACTGATGATGATTTTTTTTATCGTCTAGTGTACGATAAAATTAATAGAATTTTTTTTACATATATTTTATTTTAAAAGTTAAATATTTTCATAAAAAGTTATTTTAATTTAATCCATAAATAAATTGCTTTTTTTATTTTATTATTATTGGAATAAAATTTTGAATATTTACATTTTATATAAAATAATATACGTAGAATTGGTATTATTTTTTATTATATTTTACTTTACATTTAATAATCTGCTTTATGAAAGGTTACGAGTGATAAAAATTTTAATTATTTTCAGGGATTTGAATATCAACTATTTTTTTGCGATCAAAGTTTTATTTTAAAGTTAAATTTATATTTTCGCAGAGTTCATTATTTTTGTTTGTTTTGAATGAAAAGAAAGACGAATTAAAATAATACAGGCTTATATTTAAAAACTATTGTTGACAGCATTGAAAAGATCAATAAACGAGTAGGGCGAGAGTGAACGATGAAGTCGTGTAAAGAGGACCATTTTGTAACTTAATCCAAAAGCTTTTAATTAGACAGCATGATTTTTTTGATGAGGGTCACTCTTTGGTTTAGAGGGTTTGCAAAGACAGATAGACTGACAATGGCAATGTTGCCAAAACTTTGTTACTGAATGAAAAAAAAACAATAATAAATAAATAAAAAAAAACATGTGACATTTAGAGAAACCTCTTCATGTTTGGGAGGACCATGACTGTATATATATATATATATATATATATATATATATATATATATATATATATATATATATATATATGTATGAATATATATTTATGAAACAAGAGGGTGGAAACGAGTGGAAATATAATAAGGGGTGAGTTTACGGCTTGTAAAAATAATTCAATATAAAAACATAATATTTTTTTCTTTTACATCCCTAAAAAAATATTTTTCATTCAATTTGAATGAAAATATAGAGAGGGATGGATGGAAATGAAAGAGAAAAGTGTACTTGTAAAAATAAATAAAAATGTTTTGTACAATATTAAAATATTTATGAATGTAATAAAACTAATAAAAATTGTTTTTTAAATATGGATGAAAAAAATTTTATATCGAAAGATAAATTTTTTTTTAAATTTATGTATCGAGTTTTTATTATTATATTACATGGCCCTTGTAAAATTGTATAGATTTTTTGTTGTTGATTTTTCTGAAATCGAGTTTGTATTGGAACTGAATAATTTACGTTCGAATCACACTGTTAAAAAAAATGTTTGAATTTTCAAAACATTGTATATAACGCAATAAACACATACATTTGTGCTTGAAATTTCATTACTAATTTCATATAGAATTTAAAATACACGTTTTTGAATTTTCAAATCGACACTTTGGATTTACAAATACTTCATTTTGAATTTTTAAATATAATTTTTTTAGTATTCAAATACTTTGTTTTCAATTTTCAAACACTTTCTTTTTAATTTTTAAATAAATATATTTGAAAATCTGAAGCGTTTATTTGAAAATTCAAAAGCGTGTATTTTAAATTCTATACGATCGTTACACTGAAAAAAATAATCGCTAGCAGCTAGCGATTATTTTCTTTACCAGCTAGCGATTTTTAATCGTTAGCTGCAAGCGATTATTTCGCTAGCAGTTGGCGGTTTTTTCGCTATCAGGTAGTGATTAAAAATCGCTTGCTGGAAGCGATTATTTCGCTAGCTGCTACAGATTTTTTCCTTGAAGGGAAAAGGGCGCAAAATGAGCCCCTTAAAATTCTGGATGACTTGAAATATTTGGGGGCAAAATGGGCCCCCAACTTTTTTAACATGAAAAGTGTTTGGGGTGGGGGAGGATCAAAATGGCACACTGAGGCAAAATGGGCCACTGAGGCAAATGGTCCCCCAAAAATTTTGTCATCAATTCCTTATAAACAACATTACAAATTTTTTTTTTTTTAATTAACCATTGTTATAATATAATATAATAGAGCGGGTGATTACACGGAAAATAATATGTAGTATCATTTACTACAAGGTTGCAGTAAATGTGTTTGTAGTTAAAAATACCACATAAATGATAAAAGTTACTAAATATGCGACAAATTTTACTAAGTTAATAAGTTGAATTTACTCCTATCTTGCGGTTAATTCTACTGCACACTGCAGTAACAAATACTCCAGGCGGGAGTTGAGAGTACTACAGAAGGAGCACTTCCCGCTATTTCGCCATTTTGAGGTTAATCTGTTGTGTGTATATTCAATTATAAAAGCGTCTCATAAATAATCATCTGACTTTTTTAAAACCCAAAAATTAACAATTTTTAATTTTTTTTTTATTCTGCTTGTTCTTACGGCGCATTTATGATAAAAAATGTCGTTAAAAAAAAAATAAAGATTTCGATAGCTCTTTTGTCTTTAAAAGTTGGAAAAAAAATTGGCTTTCATGTTTTTGGATAAAATTTCTATTTTATCTTTTTTGATAATATTGATGTATTTTTTTTTAAAGTACATAAAACAATGAGCAATTAAAAAAAAATTGATCAATTTGATAAAAAAATATTTAACATGACCCAGCATGGGTGGACTCTATTTGTAAATAATAACCATGTTTAGTATATACAAATAACTCAATAAGTGATTTTTAAAAATAATTTATACAAATTTTAGGTTATATACCGTTTATTTTTACGTAACCGCATATCGAGTAAATTGAACTACAATTAGAGTTACAAATACCGCATGCTGTGGCATATCTTACTTTTTTCGATAGTTGACGCTTAACTACAATATTGTAGTAAATCTAACCACGATTTGGAGTTGTCTCGAGTCATACTACAGCCTGTGGTAAATGTAACTCCAGTTGTAGTTGCCACTACTACAATATATTTTCCGTGATATATTTGTTTTTCCTAAACGTTTTAAAAAGTAGAAATAAACATTTTAAAGTTAAATTACATTTTAATATTTAAATCACTATAAAACTATATTCTCCCATGCAGGAGTTGCCAGAGTTGAACAACGGGGCCCTCCTTGGCCCAGCACTGGGGAACCTAGCTTTGGCTCACCTCTATTGGCCCGGGCTTGGGCCAGGACTGGGTAACCCAGCCTTGGCCATCCAATGGCAAGCCAGACTTGGGCCAAGACTGAGTATCCGAACCTTGGCCATTCAATGGCAACCCATGCTTGGGCCAGGACTGGGTAACCTAGCCTTGGCCGACCCAATGATTACCCGGGCTTGGGCCAAGACTGGGCAACCCAGCCTTGGGCGTTTAATAAGTAGATCATATAAATGTATCTGTTCAACATTGGTAGGTTCGTCCAGTAGCTACCGTTCGGGCCTAGCAATCAGAAGGACGGCAGTTCGCGCCCAGAGCCCAGCAGAATTTTCACCGAGTTTTTTTCCCATCATTTACCTCCCTTAGATAATTTAAACGTTAATAATCATAAACTCTACGAGGTTAATAATAATAAAATTTTTTTATATTAAATTTATTCGTTTCCTCGAAGCCTGGGCCAAGCCTGGCAAGAAGCCTGAGCCAGGCCTGGCAACCAAGCATGGGCCAGACCTGGCAACCAGGCTTGGCCCGAGATTATCATCCCAGACTTTAACCAAAACTGGGCCAAGACTGGCTTACAAGCCTGGCCCAAGGTTCTACAAAGTTGGGGCAAGACTGGGCCAAGCCTGGGCCCGTGGTACTTTCCTCTCTGGGCTGTTCATTAGCATTGTGCTATATCACATTCCATACTGTATACTGTCAATGATGTTTAGTTCAATCACAAGTTTTATTACTTTATATTATTGAGGAAATAAAAACTTAACAACAGTAAAGTCTAAAGTACACCGCTCACATTACTCAAATTTACTATGGTATATTTAACTAATTAGTATTAATACACAATCCTTGATTACTGAACGCGCAGCAGGTCACGCGCAGAAATTTCATGCACAAGCATTTGAATTTTCAAAGAAGTATTATGAAATTTCAAATGGAATTATTAAAATTCAATGTGTCTTAGAATTTTCAATGCTTGCTTTGAAAATTTAAAGAATAAGTATAAATTTTAAGTACGTTTATTAAAATTCATATTTTTTTTCTTAATTTTAAATACCAGCTTGATTATTGAATTACGTACATTAAATTTGAAGCTTTTTTTATTGAAAATACGATTCAAATATCTAGTTATGAAAATTCAATTCCTTTTGTATTGTAATTTTCAAATTATTTTTTACAGTGCAACATTAATGCGATTACAAAAAGATTGATGATTTTACAATAACGAGGAATAAAAAAAAATTTTAATTTAATATGCAATGAAATAAAAAAAATAAATAAACGAAAATCCTATAATTTATTATTGTTTCATAAAAATAATTATCTTAAATTGTTTTATCTACTGATCTTAATATGTTTAATTTATTATCAGTAAAAAATAGAAAAAATAGATATGCTTGTAAATTATTCAGGACTTAAGAAAAGCTTAAAACTTGTTACTTTATGTAAGAAGAGAAAATCAGTTAGTGTAATTCCATCGAGTTAAATGTAAGCGTAAGGATTCATTTAGTTCAATAGAAAAAACTTATTTTAAAGAACCTTAGACATTTTAAATTGATAAGGCCTTATTACACAGTAAAAAACGAATCGTCAAAGTGTAAAAAAAGCGTATGTTAAAATTCTGAGTGTTGAATTTTCAACACTTTTGTGTGTCAATTTAACATACAATATTTATCTTGTTTCAACTGTCGCAATCGATTGATTTTTTAACACACAAAAATGTTATTTTATACGAGAGTAACACTTTTTATGTGTTACTGTGAAATCAACACACAAAATATGTTAAAAATAATTTCGACCATCACAAAAGAATTCTCAGAAAATTTAAAGTAAAAATGACGTATTAAAAATATCGCCTGTTTAATTTGCAATCGTTTTTAAAATACATAACCAAAACTTTTAAATTAATGTTGATGAAATATAATTATTTTTTTGATATTAAAATAATTATTTTATTTTTGTTATTGTGAGAGAATTTATAGTAATTTTTTTATACATATTTGAATATTGAAGATAAATAATAGATAATATTATATATATTGAACAATACGTGATATTATTATTACTATTTTTTTTTTTCATTTTTAGTTTTATTTATATTACTATTACTAATATTATCGTTATTTTTAATATTTGATTGCTGAAGAATCAATTACTACAGTTAATTCATTGATTTTAACTTTACATTAAATAATGTGAAAAAAATTTTTAAAAAGTGTCCAAGTAACACAAAAGCGTATATCAAATTTAACACTCTTCAAGTGTTGCAAATAACATATAAGTGCGTTAAAATTGAAGGTTACGTTTTCGAAGATTTTGACATTCATAACGTGTCACTTTTAACATACACGAGTGTATTTGTTTCAAAACAAACGACGTACGCTGAAATAACATATAAATAAGTGTCAATCGATCGTTTTACACACAGCAAGTGTCAATTTTGACGAATCCTTTTTTACTGTGTAATTATTTATGTTTATATATTAGAAGAAAAAAATTAAATCAGACAAAAAATAAATTTTGACTCAACTTTTAATAAATTATGAGACAACAAATTAAATATAAAATATTAGGATGGATTTAAAAGGGAGAAATAGGTAAAATGAATTTATTTGTGATGGGTCTTAATATTTTTTACGAGGCTTTCAGAGAGAGAATAGCGGTATAAAGATAAAAAAAAATATTTCGTCCCTCTTTCAACAAGGTGTGTAGCTATGCACCCCACAAACTCTTGTGTGTATATGTAAATCGATTGGGCGTTTGCGGTGTTGCCGAGTTTAAAATAAAATTCCAATGGAAAGAGGACTTATGTTACGGCGTCACTACCTCAATCACCAAATATATAAAAAAAAAAAAAAATAAAAAAGAATAATAAACAAGGATGAATAAATGAAAAAAGTATCTAGACAAAAAAAAATATTTCATAACCAAGTTATTTTTTTATGATTTACGATTCCAAATATTTTTTACTTAAAAATACTTTTAGATTGATATTAAATTAAATTTGAGTTATTAGGAAAATATTTACCATTTGATGTTTAATTATTAGTGCTCTGGATTAATCGAATTTTTTTTGTGAAAAAAATTTAATAAACTCCAATTTACCCGTGATCCACTGTCTGAAGTATGTTTGTGAAAAGAGCCATTAGAATCATCAGCATTTATTGCATACCATCGTTTTGGTTTAGTTTTACTAATTAATTGACAAAAAAAAATTAATTGTTTTAATTAAAAATATTTTCGTTTCATATTTTTTAAACCAGGACACAGTAAAAAATATCGAGTTATAATCAACACAATTTTTCGTTGTTTTTTGTTAACATACGCTAATTATGTTGAATTGACCTCAAAAAAATGTTTATTCTAGTTTCTGTTCAATGAAATTTTTTGATTGTGTGGCAATCAAAAGTGTTTAATATAAATTTTGTATTCAATAAGAGATCGGTTAAAAATTTTCAAATAATAAAGCGAAATCTGTTAAACAAAGATCGTTTGAAATACAATTAAATATTTTTTACTGGGAATAAAGAAAAAAAACTTTTTCAATTATTAGAATCACAACTGGTCATATTTCTTAAATTGAAGTGAATTTTGTATCCGCTACGAAAGACGGCAGAGTGATTAAAACAGTTACAAAGTCTTAATATCTGTGGTAAAAGTAGAGAAAGTCTAATTAATTATTGAGGAGTTCGAAATTCAGAGAAAAAAATAACTAATTTGATTTGATTTTGGCTTAGCTGACTCAAATTCAAGTCAAAAAAGACATATCTAAGATACTTTTTTTTTTTACCCGGAATCCAACTGGGGCTGATACAAATGCCTAATATGTAATTAGTGTAAACGATAAATTTATTTAGCCAAGTACTGGTAAAATTAATCAACAAACACATAAATCTGCAATGATACAATCTATTACAAAATTTACACAAACATAATTGGCATGTAAAAACATGACCAGCTGTAATACTAAACGTTGAAAAAAAAATAATTACAATTTAAAATAAACAGAATCTAATACAGTATCAGGTAATTCACGGTGATATAAATCCTTGATATTGAGACTAAAAAATCCAGCAATAATACATGTTAAAATCAATGTTATCGCAGTAGTTGGAAATTGAATATAATTATGATTTCCAATCCAAACGAATACTGCCCAAGTTGCTCTCCAAATTCCGGATAAACTTCCACGCAATAACGTCGGGACAGTTCTAACATTATAATTAAGTAATACGCCATAACTCAGACTAACTACTGAAACATTTATCAAGAGAAATGTTATGGTTGGCCCGGTATTGGTTGGTTTCATTTCATAAAGATTGATTGTAAGCATAAAACAACTCATAAATACTAAATATATTGATATTTGTAATATTTTACGGTGTCCCATTAATAGTAAACAAAATTGTCCACATAACATACCAGCCAATGTTGAAAATGCAATCAAACTGTTTGCTATGTATGATTTGGTAACGGCTGCTAGTATCGAGTAATATGACGAACCAAATATAAGGGCATACAATGCTGTTAAATATGTTATACCAATTACTTCGTAAGCTATTTCTGTTTGGGATAATATGTTCCACAGATACAGTTGTCGTTTTGATATTTTATATCTCTCTAGATCATTTTCAACATAAATTAATTTAAAATCATCTGCCATTGACTTTTTTCCATTTAGTTTAGATCCTTTTTTAATAACTTTTTCAAGTTCATCTAATTTATTAACGCAAAAAAGCCATGCCGGTGATTCTGGTATTGTGCGATAAAATATAAACATTATTAAAAAAGAGGCATTAATAATAATTATCATTATATCGTATGAGTGGAAAAAATAATTTATCGTCGGTGTTAATCCTGTAATATTAATGAAAGAATTATTTAAATTTATTTTTCAAACACAGTAACTACGTAAAAATTATATGATGATAAATATTTAGGGGCTTATTTGAATTCAAAATAAACAAAAAAATATTAATGATATTTTGTAAATTTTTTTTACCTATTCCTAGAGCGAAACTGCAGCATGCAATTATTAAAAATTCAGACCTACGGTTATTGATAGTTATTTCAAGAATAAGAACCAAGCAAACAGAAAATCCACCGTCAAAGAATCCATTAATTGCATTAGAAACAACAAATACCATGTAATAATTTGAAGTGGCAACAATGAGAGCCGTTATAGGTGAAAGCGCACATGAAATAAAAATAACAACTTTTCTACCTATCCAATCGCCTAAAATTCCCATTATCATATAGCCAGCCACTCTACCAAAAACACTTGAAGATTGCCATACAATTGGTACTGTAGTGCTATTGTCGCAACCCATACTGAACTGATAAAAAATTAAATTACCATAAATACCTTTTTTTTTTATATGTATATCAAGTGGAACGTTTCATTTTGCGGCAACAATTTTTTTTATGTACTGTTCGAAATTGATTAGTATACATTTAAAAAAAAACTTTCTTCTATAGTCCTTGTTTAAAATTTGAAAAAGTTAGAATTTCACTTGCCAATAAAAAATGTGTTTTTTCATCTACCAAATTTTGCTGCTCAACCCTATTTAAAATGGAAATTTAAAAAAAAAGTTTACGATCCTATTTAAAGATTAAACTTCAAAGAGGAAATTTTTAGTGTATACTAAAAAATTTACAACAGTATTGCATATAAAAAAAAATCTGTCACATGACATAGTCTAATAAATGTAGGCTCTATAATGAAAAATAATAAAATATTTGAAAAATGTAAAAAAAATATTTTTAGTACCTTTTCTGCTAAACTTTGACCCCCGACAGTACTATAATGAATTCCGTATGGACATGGAATGGTATCAGTGACTTTTATCGCTGGTCTTTCAGCATAGCTAATATTAACTAATTGACTATAATTAATATTATATACTGTACATCCTTGAAAATAACCATCATCCACTAACTGTTGATTCCACATTTTACGAGTACAAATACCAATACACTAATTGTCGGATTAAGAATATATATATTAGACTGTTTCAAATTATGGGTCTATTTTGATTTTTCTGATGAACATTAAAAAATCGAAAGGGTATCTTAAAATATGGTGACAGTTAAAATTTAAGCTCTTAATATTGATATTTAGAGGTGGCTATTGATAACTTTCGATTTTTCATTTAGTAACATGGTAAAAAATACATAGCTTCCGAAAAAATCAAGATACAAAAAACCTCTTCTCAAATATTTTGTAGCAAATTTACTGTTCTACAAAAAATGTCTTTTATGATTTTTGCATAAATTCAACCATTCACAAGATATCCGACGTCAAAGTTCGATAAAGTTCGAAGAACTTGTTTTTGCTCGATCTGAATTTTATACCATGTCAACTAATGAGAATTCAGAAATTTTCAATATATAATTGTTTTATAGGAAATTGAATGCTCTACAAAAAAAGTCTCTTATCATTTTTCGATAAATCCATCTGTTCGAAAGTTATTAGAGTTCGAAGTAAAGTTGGGTATCTTTTTACTTTTCCGGTGAAACTATTAGACTAATCATAAAATGTCATAGAATTTTTTTTGTAGGCAATTTTATTTCTTACAAATTATCTCTGATAAATTTTTTTTAAATTCTGCATTCTCTTCTAGTTACTTCCATTTTAATGCCAAGCTCCTAAAAAAAGTGTTCTGATCGATTTTAAGAGCTCGACGTTAAAATGGAAATAACTAGAAGAGAATGCCGAATTCAAAAAAATTTTATCAGAGATAATTTGTAAGAAATAAAATTGCCTATAAAAAAGATTCTATAATATTTTATGATTAATCCGATAGTTTCCCCGAAAAAGTAAAAAGATCTCGAAATTTACTCTAACTTGACTTTAAGCTCCAATAACTTTTGAACAGATGGATTTATAAAAAAATGATAAGAGACTTTTTTTGTAGAGCATTCAATTTCCAAAAAAAAAAATTATTGAGAATTTTTGAATTCTCATTAGTTGACATGGTATAAAATTGAGAACGAGCAAAAACAAGTTCTTTGAATTCTATCAAAATTTGACGTCGGATATCTTGTGAATCATTGAATTTATGCAAAAATCATAATAGACCTTTTTTGTAGATCAGTAAATTTGCTACAAAATGTTTAAGAGGAGGTTTTTTGTACCTTGATTTTTTAGGAAGTTATGTACTTTTTATCATGTTACTAAATGAAAAATCGAAAATTATCAATAGCCACCTATAAAAATCAATATTAAGAGCTCAAATTTTAACTGCCACTATATTTTAAGATACCGTTCCGATTTTTCAATGTTCATCAAAAAAATAAAAATAAACCCCTAATTTGAAACAGTCTAATATATATATATATATATATATATATATATATATATATATATATATATATATATATATATATATATATATATATATATATATATATATATATATATAAATTTTTTTTTTTATTGTAACCATTATATTATATTTTTAATAACTATTATTGTTATATTAATATTATAAATAGCCTTACATAATCTGCACTATGACTATAGATTATCCATTCAGTATTTGTCCAATTATAAAGAAAATCTGGTTTTTTACACCACCAACCTTCTGGCCGCATTATCGTTTCAGTTCCAGTATTTAACATATGTGTGAATACACAAAAACTTATTAATATTGTTATCAATAATTGCCAACGCCCTGAGCCAATTAGCTCATCTACAATATCATTTGCTGGTTGCAAGTTATCTCTAAAATATAATTTGCCAATAACAAAATTGATTAACTAATTAATTATTAATTAAGTTACCAAATTATTTACCCAGATTGATCTATGGGATACATTCTTTTATTTTATTAATTAAAACTTGAATTATTAATCTTTTAAGATTATTTTGAAATAAAACTTTATAAATTTTAAGCTCAAGTATTTCAATTAAACTTTTTTATTTGATAATAAAAGAAAGAAAAAAAAAATGAATCGCGTCTCTTAGTCGGATAATAAAATTTAAATGAAATTGAAAAACAACGTTTGAAAATAATAAAAAAGTCATTTAAATGAATTTTAACAACTTATATATATTTATTTCAATACTTAACCCATTTTATATTTTTGATCATTTATTTTTTATTACGAAAGTTTTGTTGAGGAATTTACGTTGTTAGAGGCAACGGAATAATAAAGTATAAAAAATTTGTTTAATAAATTTTTTAATATAACTCTCTTTTAAAGCTACTTATTTTAATCTATTTTTTTCTCGGCATTCTCTCATTCTCGTCACACACAATATATGTAATAATACACACTCTACAATGTTCCTCTCTTGCTGTTTACTCGTCTGAAAATTGCCCTTTACTTAACGCAGGCTGACTTTGTCGTGCGATGGTGCGAGCAAAACATCTCTGTACCGCAGAATAATTCCTGTTTGTAGTTAAAGACGGTTAATTGAACCATATGCTTCATTTCACTGTACACTATATTAACTATTCTCTACTTCTATATTATATAATTCACGTGAATTACGGCAGACGATCTATGTCTTGTATTCTCCATGTTCACGACCGGTTTCCACCTACGACTCATACGGACTTGCTCGTGCATGTGAATAGTAGTATACATATATTTCTAGCCATTGGCTTTCGTTAGACCCCACACATCCCCTCGAATAACATAGATAATACAGACACTATATATACCCCCGGTTCAATGTGAACATCCACTGCAGATTTCTGCACTCAGACCTTCCGCGCTCTGCTTTTGGTATATATAGATGAACTATATATACCGATGGCTCTATGAGAAGGGCTGCCTGGATCAGCCAGCCCTTAAACTTGCAAATGTGCAAACACTCCTGGTAAAGAGTGAAGAATTTTGAATGAGATCATAACCTGAAAAGTATGAAACATCCGAAAAAAATTTAGAAAACAAAAATTTCTTTAATATTTTATTGACTGTAGAGGGGCCGTTCATAAAATATACGCTACACAAAATTTGACCTTTTTAGTGACTGTCATCGGTGGTCTTTCAGCATAGCTAATATTAACTAATTGACTATAATTAATATTATATACTGTACATCCTTGAAAATAACCATCATCCACTAACTGTTGATTCCACATTTTACGAGTACAAATACCAATACACTAATTGTCGGATTAAGAATATATATATATATATATATATACCCGGGTAAAAAAAATTATATATAATTCAATATAATCATATATAATTCTATATGATTTATATAGAATTATATATGATTCATATAGAATTATATATAATTATACAGAATTATATATAATTATATATAACGATGAGAAAAATCTCAACTGATTATATATAATTATATACAACTATTTATAATTTTACAAGATTATATACAATTATATAGAACGCTAAGAAAAATCTCAGATGATTATATATAATTATATATAGTTACATACAATTATATATAATTGCATACAATTATATATAATTGCATATAATTATATATGATCATCTGTCATTTTTTTTAGCGTTATATATAATTATATATAAAAAAATATAATTCTATATGAATCATATATAATTCTATACGAAAATAGAAAATAGAGAAAAATAACTTGGGAGCGAAGATATATATGTAAATATGGTTGTTTAAAAAAAAAAAAAATATTTTTTTTTTTAATTTTCTAGCTCACAAACCAATCAACGGATTTTTATGCACCATAAATGATTTCGTAGGAAATTGTTTGCTCTACAAAAAAAGTCTCTTATCATTTTTTGATAAATACCACTGTTAAAAAGTTATTTAAGCTTCAAGTCAAATTTATAGCAAATTTTGAGATTTTTTTACTTTTCCGGTGGATATAACGGTCTTATCAAAAAATATCGTAGGATTCGTTTTGTAGATTATTTTATTTTTTTACAAATTATTACGAACAAAGTTTTTCGAAATTCACCGGAAAAGTAAAAAAATCTCTAAATTTGCTATAAATTTGACTTGAAGCTTAAATAACTTTTGAACAGTGGGATTTATCAAAAAATTATGTGTGACTTTTTTTGTAGAGCGTTCAATTTCCTACGAAAACATTTATTGTGCATAAAAATCCGTTGATTGCTTTGTGAGCTAAAAAATTAAAAAAAAAAATTTTTTTTTCCGTGTTATTTAAACGGAAAATAGAAAAATTGATTGAGACAAACCTTAATACCATTAGGAGCCTGGAGTGGTACCAAAATTTTCATTTTTATTTATACTTTTATTTTTCGATACCACAAAAAAAAAATTTGTTTTTTTTAACCTCTTACGAGCTCAAAAGTTACTTTATATTACTAAAAAATTCTCACTAAATTTCAGCCAAAGATCTTTGAAATTGAGTTATCACAAATGGGGGCCCCCTTTTCCATTTAAAGTACACGCGAAAACTTTTCATTTTAATTTTTCGTTATTAAGACTATGAAAAAAATTTTTTTAAATTCAACCTGGTATCATTTTGTAGAAAATCAATTCTCTACAAAAAAGTGATTATGCATTATGTACGTCAAACAAACTGGAAAAAGGCACGGGGTTTCAAAGATCGACAGAAATTTAGTCTCCTCAAATTATTTTTTGTTATTTTTAATTTTTATTCGATCAAAAAAAATTTTTTCAAATAATGACAAGCACAGTCTTGTAGGAAATTTAATTTCCTACAAAAAGTATTTGATATCATACATACATTAAATGAATGAAAAAAAAGTTACAGAGATTAAAATGTCAACGAAAAAACAAGTTTAAAAAATATCAATTTTCTGAACTTAAATATCAACGAAAAGTGAACTTGATTTTTCATTGATATTTAAAACCCTTTAACTTTTTTCGCATTCATTTGACGTATATATAATACCGGATACTTTCTGTAGGAAATTAAATTCGCTACAAGACCGTGCTTGTCATTATTCGAAAAAAAAATTTCGATAGAATTAAAATAAAAAACAACAAAAAATAATTTAATGCTGAGGAAACTAAATTTTTGTCGATGTTTGACGCCCCATAACTTTTCCCAGTTTGTTTGATGTACAAATTGCATCAGCACTTTTTGTAGAGAATTTTATTTCCTACGAAATTATACCAGGCAGAATTAAAAAAAAAATTTTTTATAGTCTTAATAACTAAAAACTAAACTGAAAAATTTTCGTGTGTATTTTAAATGGGAAAGGGGACCCCCTTTGTGATAGTTCAAGTCTAAAGATATCTGGCTAAAATTAGGTGAAGTTTTTTTTTATAATATAAAGTAACTTTTGGGCTCATAAGAGTTTAAAAAAAAAGTATTTGTTTTTTTTTGGGACACCCCAATATATATGTATGTAGGAGAGGGAAGTCACCGGTGCTATAATTAGCAGTGGAAGTAGTTCGGAGCTCGCCACGAGATCGCGCCCACCACTTGTAGTGTGTCTCTAGTAAGAAACTTATTTCAGAACTGTTAAATTCGAAACTTGAGACTATTTTGGCCCGGGTACGCCTCAATTAATTGGCAGAGTGACAAGTACCTTTTTTGATGGTAATATAGTACATTCTATATTACATAATGACAAAAATATTTATTATCAATGTTTCCATAAATAATTTTTCTTAAAAATTGAACTTGGACTTAAAAAAAAAAATGATTTAAATAAAAAGCGTAGAGCCTCTACTATACAAAAATTCACAATTTATTTAACAAATTGCATAGGAATTCAATTATATATAGTTCTACATAATTATATATAGTTATATATAATTATATATAGTTATATGTAATTATATATAATTATATAGGGCCATTTTTCATATATAATTATGCATAATTATATATAATTATATATAATTTTTTTTACCCGGGTATATATATATATATATTTTATTGTAACCATTATATTGTATTTTATATAACTATTATTGTTATATTAATGTTATAAATAGCCTTACATAATCTGCACTATGACTATAGATTATCCATTCAGTATTTGTCCAATTATAAAGAAAATCTGGTTTTTTACACCACCAACCTTCTGGCCGCATTATCGTTTCAGTTCCAGTATTTAACATAGGTGTGAATACACAAAAACTTATTAATATTGTTATCAATAATTGCCAACGCCCTGAGCCAATTAGCTTATCTACAACCCCCCCCCCTCCCACCTTCGTCGCGCTATGGCTCATTTTCTGCCATCCTCCTGTCAATATCACGTCACAAATGACAGAACCCCCCCCCCCTCTTATTATGACGGAAATATATACATAGAAATATTTATAAATTTACAATTATATGAAACGAATGACTTTCTATCGTAATAATAAAATAAAATTGAAAAAAAACCAAGAGAAAAATTCGCAAAATTGTTTAATGAGCTGTGAACGTCACGTTTTCTTAGACCCTCGACCCCCCTTGTCACAGCTTGTCACAGTAAGCGTCACCCCCTCCTTCTCCATAAGTGTGAACGTATTTTATGATCGACCTCATACTATAAACTAACGAACCGATTGGTATAAATTATGCAGTGATTGAAAGAAACCGTGAAGGTGAGAATCTGGTATAATTTTTGAAACATTTAATACATTTTATTATGACGAATCTAGGGAAAAGTGCTATTTCTTTAAAATTTGACGGCATTCATATCTTGCGAACAGATAAGTCGACTTTAATGTTTGATGTAACTAACGACGCGTTTTATCGAATTGTAGATCAGATATGTTGTGAAATTGATCGGTTTAGTCATCTTGAAGATATTCGGAAAAATCGTTTCTTAACATTTCTATCTCCACGAACTTGATGCAGTTTTGACGCATTGTTCTTTTGGTTATCGTCCCAGTAATTCTTAACTAAAGCACTTATTCATTTGTGTGAATCCTTTGGAGAAGGTATTGGTCCTATATCAAGCATCGTCATTGCCGCACATTTAACTTCCTGATCTGTTGTTTTGTTCCTAGTTATTCTCTGGTGTCCAGGGATCCAAACCATTACGACTTCATTGTTTTTATTGGCGAGTTGATTCGTTCTGGATTTCCTTAGTCAGCGGGTTACGGTTGAAAGTATGGTCTATAGAGTTTACAATCTGAAACCAAGAGACTAACTATTTGTGATTGCTTAGCTTCCGGTGCGTCCCCTATTTTTTAACTATCTGCGTAATATTCTTGAAAAGTTTTGTAGTTGTCTCTGAAAATAAGCATAGATGTGTTCTTGCGGGGAGTTTTACCTAATTCCAAATTGATTGCTGCACTGAGAGAAGAATTTATTTGAGCCAAATAAATAGATTAATTTGACTGAACAAAATTATTTATTTCATTCAAATATATATTTGTTTATAGTTAAGAAATCTTGGTTGAAAAAATTCCAAATAAAGATTTATGAACTATAAACAAATCATTATTTCATTCAAATAAATCAGTTCGTTGCCTCAAATAAATACTGATTCGCCCTATTCAAAAATGGGATTTATTTGCCTGAAACAAATTTTATTTGGCAAATATATTCTTATTGTCACACCAGAAAGCGATGTGAAAATAACGCCGCCGCCGGTGTGAATATGTTACCGGCGTTAAATAAAATTTCCTGGTGTTAAAATATTTTACTTTGGGGGTATTTTTACTTACTCGATCACTATAGTTAAGTAGTGTAGGGGAGAGGTGCTGCAGTTGTAACAAAAAATTTTATTTTTTCGATTCCATTTGTTTTTTTTAAGATATTAAACTTAAAAACTGTTAGAAAGTTAGCTGATAGTATCTTGTATGTGACCGACTTGGTTAATTAGTAAAAAGTAAATGTTAACTTATTAAAAAATCAATTTATTTAACTAAAGTCAGGGGCCAAGATGGCAGCGTGCGTGGGCTGCAGTTGTAACACAGTGCAGGGGCAGTTGTAACACGGAACGAAACAGATATTTTTCACCAAATTGCTTTTATTATTCAGTCTTAATACATACTATTATACTTAATTAACTCTTAGAGTCAAGTATTTAAACTTAAAGTAGCACAGATATTTGTATCTTTAATATAAATTAATAAACATTCATAAATATTAAAACTACACTATTCCAGAGTAGATTTGTGGCGCATCCAGTTTGCGCAGATTCCATACACGACTTTGAGTGTTACAATCGCTACTCATTCAAGTGTTACAACTGACCCTCACGCAGAATTGTTAATAAGAATCTAATTACAATAACAAAAATCAGTAAATTGATATAAAATTCGATGATACAATACTCTTGATATGTCCCTTGAAGTATGAATGCAAGTCTCACATCATAACATTAGAAAACAAATTTGTTATTAAAAAAATTGTAAAGCGTAAAAAAAAAAGTTTTCACGCGTATTTTCAAACATTCTCGATATTTTAATACCGGAACAAGATTAATAACTGAAACTTTGATCTAATCAATAATTTACCATTTTGAACAAGTTAAAAAAAAAATCATAATAATTTTTAGTTTTTTTAATAGTTTTTCACTGAGTGTTACAACTGCCCCTTGTTACAACTGCAGCACCTCTCCCCTACGTATGTGCGTGTGCTCGTGTGTTTAAGTGTGTGTGTGAGAGAGTGCGAGTGTGTGCGTGTGTGCATGTGTATGAATGTGTGTGCGTGTGTACGTGGCCATGTGTGTATACGCGTGTGTATTTGCTGGTGTGTTTGATTGTGTGTGCGTGTGTTTGAGTGCGTGTGTGTGTGTGGAGATATGTTTTGCATTTTATAATCTTTCAAAAGTTAATACTCCAAGCGGACGCAGTTTCCCTAGTAAAAATAAACGAGGGCCGCCTCGTTTGTCATCTACCGTTAGCATTGATTCTAGCGACGCTAGCGAGGCGCTAGCCACTGCCTCGTTTCATTTTTACTAGGGTTACTTCACTTTTACACTGGTTACTCCGCATTTACACCGGTATATTTACACCACCGAATTACGCCTCCTACACCAGTGTAATTTCATTTTAAGGTTGTTCGGACATTACTGCGACTTTTAGATAAAAATATGAATTTTTAGTATGTTATTAAATAATATCAAATACGTATAAATTAATTTTTTTAGGTACATCTGACGAATAGTTTTTAAGTTATTAATTATTGAAATATCATAATTTAACACACAAAGTATAGGAAACGTAGAGGAAATGCCCTTGTATCGAGTTATGTAGTTGCTCCTTGTAAAGATAAAAAAACAAAAAACTTTTCTCTTTATTAATTAACTATCGTAGAATACGTTAAAAATAGTTAAAAAGTGTTCTGACGAATGAATCTAAAAATATTTTAATACGAAGCACAGAAAATTCATAAAAATATTCACCCGCCATGATAAAAAATAATCTATTCACGGGACTTAGATGAGTGTGGCAACGTCGCAAGAAATAAAACGCGCTAACTTTTAAAATTAAAAACATAACTGATTATTTCTGCAGATGCACATCATATTTTATGATAATTTTTAATTTTATTTTCAAATTTGTAATGGTGGTAATCTGAAAAAATTAAACAAATAATTTTTAACATATTAATACAAAATATTTTACATAATAAGCAGGAGTAAAATAATTTTGAGTTAGTAAAAGTAATTTCTATCACTCATTTTTAAATTTATTATAAATTTTTTAAATTAAATAATAATTGAATAAAATATTTTTTACTCTTCGGAATAAATAAAATTCAACTGAACACTTTCCAGCTAGATCAACGTGAACAGCAGTTCAAAGCGACGTTGTCAGACCTACATTATGAAAAAAAAATACTTAAGTCAAAAGTTTTTTTTTGTTTATTTATATTAATTAAATTAATGAATTAATCCGTTCTAATATAATGATAAGTATAGTCTAAATTTAAATAAGGAATATAAATAATTACATTTTCAATTTTTGGGGAAAAAAAATTTAGATTTTATTTTGATTTACGGGGTACTGTCCGAACAACCTTAACACCGTGCGGAGTTAGAATTTTTAACTTTGAGTTAAACTTAACAATTCTTTAACCGTGAATCCATTTTTAACACCGCTCTTTTTACAGTGTATATACTCCAATCGAGTAATATTTTCTTAATTTCAGAAGTTCTATACTTATTTTAAGAAAATACAGATTGAAAAATGTACGAATAAACAATTGTGGATCTGGTTTAGGCGAGGTTGTTGAACAATTAAAAATTACACAAATTTTATTAATAAATAAATTATCGATTTATTTACACTTATTTACACTGACAATTGTAAGAAACAATAATTGATAGTGAATGCAACTAATAAAGATACGCGATAGCGAATGCAACTCATCGAAAAATATCACGTATAAATTGACACGTGGTCAGAGTGATTCTAAACGCGGTAATTATTTATAATATAATTATAAATAATTATCAGTCAATTTACTCTCAGTAAATAGCAGCCTTAATTTACTGACTAAATAAAGAGAAATTAGCGTCGCGGTTGAGAAGTATTTCACAAAGCAATAAAATAATAGTAGCGATTTCAATCACGAGGTTGCTAATAGCAAAGGCACGTTGTAGAATGAGTATTATATGAAAAGTCAAAGAAGTCGTCGGAAATCTTGGTGTCGACGTGGCAGCCTTGCTGCATCTAACGAATTTTCCCATTGGCTTAAAAGCGCGCCAACGGGAAGTAATTGGTAGCGAAGCCTCTCATTGGCTGGTCAACGAATTATATGATTGGCAGGCTTTTAGCGGGTTCTCAAGGACTTTTGACACGGTCCTGAGTTAGAAATTGTATATGCCGGGCCCAAATAGCGAGTGACCCGGCACTATTCTGACCTTCAGTCAGTAGCGAATTCGGCCACTACCGAACCAAGCGGAAATGCACGAAGCTTGATTTAAATTAGTCAAGCTCGTGACTGAACACAGATACTTGAAAAAAGTTTTTTTATTTCAGGGTAGGATAGGGTGATGTGAGTAGTTTATGTCCAAGGAAGAATTTTTAAAAGCTCGATTTTTAATTGGATTATCCGGAGATGAGCTCAATTTAGCATCATATTTAAATACCAGTTTTGTACGTCTTATTGATAGTAGGGATTCTTCTGCTTCAGCTAAGGACTAGGAATTGGGGTGATTTTATAGGCTTACAGCCTATGTGCTCCTAGTGTTAGTTTAGTTGTTAGTTCTCTAGGATATCCTCTGGTGAACAACATATACTCAGTTATTGTTTAGGAGAACTTACATCCCGACGTTTCAGCTGGCCTGAGAAGCTTATCCAAGGTGTTTTGGGATCAGTTGTTCCAATACGCAAAGTCTTTGCCTTTTCTGATGAAGATTAGGTCATCCGAAATAATAATGAGGAGATTTATTAAGACGAGCTAAACGGATGAATAATACAACGGCTGGAAATTGTGGGCAAGAATTATTAGAACGAGTATGGTTAGTTGTGATCTATAAATCTATGGATAAACTATTAGCACTGATTCTTGGCAGTTGCCAGAATTAATTTATTTAATTATTCCTTCAGGATTATGCGTCCTTAGAAGCATAGAAAAATATAGTAGTGTCTGAAATTTTGTGCTAGTCGCCATTTTCCTGGCAGTTATCTATTGGGCCGAAAATTCTCTCATATATTGTAACAGTGCGTTCGACTTGAAAATCGAGCGCCAAAGTTTAGTTGACCTACGGCCATCTATCTGAATAATTTTACGTTAATTAACACTCATCAGTCACTCGGGGCCATGTCAGAGGCCCCCTAGATCGCATTCTACTAAGACAATAGTGGGGTAGTTTCCCACCCTCAGACTTTTCCTTTAAAAGGGATAGCAAACAGTCTCAGGACGCTCTTAGTCTTTGAGTCTCTTGGGCTCTTGGCTCTTACGCTCTGAGTCTCTTAGGCTCTTGGCTCTTAGACTTAGGCCCTGGCTACCACCCAGAGTGGACCAGTAGGGTAGTGGACTGATGACACCTAGCGAGGTTCCTACCCTACATCCACAGCTCATATTAATTTACTTGAGCTGGCCTCACGATAAGTCTAGTCATATCTAGTCATTTGAATTTGGTTGTCCGTTATTAATAGCCGCTGTAATTGTTTTATAAATTATTTATTTGAATAACGTTTCAATTGACCACATTTTTGAGTCAAATTTATACACGCGGTCATTAAATAAAGCTAAAGTTAAATTTGAATTGTGCCGATAAAATTCGTGAGTGTTACCACACCATTGCTGTTCATTTCCTGCGATTTCCATCATCGAAGATTTGGGCCTACACCGTTGCTGCCACATTTGCTGCCTACGCTTATGGAGGGTCATCTACACCTACAGGAATGGATCATACAGTAAGGTACAGCGTAAGTGGGATTCCGTCTTCCCCAAATTAAATTTATACTTGGTCTCCTCCCGCGTAAATTTAATTATCAGAACTTATATACCAAATTTTATTCTAATTATTTCTATTGGGAAAATTTTCATGTTGTAAATGGGTATTTGGTTAAATAAAAATAATATTTTTTCTTTGATAATATAAAACCAAATCTTTCACTAAATAAACCACCAGGCATTCCTTTTCCATTCATAATTAATAAGCGCTAATTTCAGGGAACGAGGCGAACCCCCCAGCTCATCAGATTAAATTAATTAAGTTAATTATAAGTAACCGTGGCCTGGACAAGAGCTAGCCCAACCAAGCTAGACCGGTTATAATATTCTGATATTCCTGACAGTGAGGTCAGAATAAATTCTTATAAATTCTTGATTAAGTTTCTAATTTACTCCTGGCAGCGACCGGAAAATTTTAGTTAATTTAAAATCATAAATTCTTGTTAGAATTAGTATAGTTGCCTTGGCGAAAAGTGGCCGGATAAATTTTAAATAGTTGAATAAATTTTTTCAAACAACTACTGGCAGAGGCCAGCATTGTTCAGAAAAAATTTATTAATTACATGAATACTTGTAGTAGTGGTTAGAATTGTAAAATTCCTGGCAGGGAGAGCCAGAATTGATAAAAATTAAATTAGCGTCTGGACAATTTAATAGTAAGTAAAATTCTTAGCGAGGAGCGCCAGAATTAATTTATCAAGAATTAAGTAATTATTGTACTGGAATTGACGATAAAATTGTATTTTCTGGCGGGGAAGCCGGAGATTTAATTTAATACAAAATTTCCACCACGTGTTAAGCTTTTATTCCTGGCGGAGTAGGCCGGAATTCGTTATTGTTAGCTAAATACTAATGAATTAGTTTTTTTGAAAATTGCTCTATTAAATGAATAACTAAATAATTGATATTAAAAACTTAATACATGTGCATTTTAAGAAAATAAAATAAAATATTATAAAATATAATTCTTCCTCTCAAACTAAATATTTTAGCTCTGCGCTACTCACAGCATCGCTCGAGTACCTACTTTTATGACCGTCCCGGATTCGGGGCCATAAAAATTTGATCCTTTTTGTTCACAGCGCGAGTCTTTCGCCGAATACGCAGCTCTTCTACGCGAACATTTGGTCGCCAGATTTCATTCCTTTTTTTTATACATGTAATTTTTGTTATAAATAATTTTACAGGATTTTCTCACGCTTTTGGAAAAGTGGGAAAATCGAGAAACTTCCAAACCAGTTTTTCGAACCTTTTTTTTAGCATACTGGAGCTCTGCATTAACTCGCTGCCGTTGTTACCAGTCAGTCATTCTCTGACCTCTTGCGCCGAGCACATCAAGTGTTTCCAAATCTGTCAATTTTCCTGACCAGTTTTACAGCAGTTTACAAATATCAGTTCACTCAATTCTTTTCTTAAACACAGTGAAAGCTATAATCGTTCAGTTACGATTAATCCAAGTTTAGCGAGCATTTATTACCATCAAAAGCCATCAAAAAATAAGTACGCAGCATCCAGAGTACTTAGCAACTCGTGATCATCTTTCATCTGCATCGGCTCACCCCGCACTGGCGTGATCGTGATATCCAGCCGTAGACTATCAGCAATCAACCACCAAACTCAGGTCTAAGTAAATTACAGCCTGGGTTACTTTTGGTATGTACACAGATTCAATTGCTATTCTATCTCGCATGTTGTTAATACTCTGACGCTACTGGGTCGCGCTATAATCCCTGACTTTTAACTGTTCATCACAAGGTCTTTCTGAGTCCGGTCCCGGTTCACCTGCGACCGGGGCACCACCTTGTGAATCGTCAGTGGTTAAGGCGGACCATATCTACTCTGGAGAATCCTTTCGGGTATTTTCTCCTTACCGAGAGCACCACGATGGCTGACCTGCCCCCAGTCTTCACCAAGGTCTTACCCAGAATGGTCCGGGTTCACCTGCGACCAGGACACCGCCTTGGTAACCCATCAGTTGTTGTGGTGGATCGGCTAGATAAGAGTTTCGAGAGGTACCTACTGGATTCTCGTCTGGCTAGTCCGTGTCTGACCTCTCTCAGTATGTCACAAGGTCTACCTGAGTCTGGTCCCGATTCACCTGCGATCGGGACCACACCTAGTGATCCGTCAGATGCTCTAGCAGACATCATCAACTCCTGATCTTGTTTGATCGTATCATGATCTGTCTCATCGAGACATGCGTCTCGAGATACTCTTACAATCACGTGTTGGTCTACTCTGTCTTCAACCTGATAATATTCGACTTGAGCGTCTCGCAACGCCAATTCATGGCTTGCGAGAGCTCTACTGTCAAGTTCTACTTCTAAGTTGATCTGCTGCTATTTTTATAACATCCAAATAAGATACTGATATCGCAATATTCCCAACAGCTGCTGATTAATCGCTACGAACGAGCTGGTACGAGTTGAACGAGTAATTATAAGATGAACGAGCACTGTGAGTCTTCACCCTGAGACTCAAGACCTTGAGCCATCTCCAAGACCGCCTGATCACACCAGCAGTTACTTGGCCCTGTCAAGCTAGAATTAACAACGTGCATCGCCTCCGTGTTGCTTGACATAGCGAGTCCCTCAACTATAAAATCCTTCGCCTGATACGGTGAAACCATCACCAACCAGAGCTACTAGTCAGCTCTGTTGCCACCAGCTCAGCTACGAGGAATCCAATCTGCTGAGAATTCACCAGTACCAGAATCAGCAACTACCGCCCACTATTTAATATCCACCTGAGTCTAATCAATTACAATAATTCATCTACATTATATTTGGTCTAAAGTTAAATAAATTTATTAAATAATTAATTTTAGTTCTCGCTGAAACAAGTTTATAAGTGGTTGATTAAGAACTTATAGAAGTAAAATCTAAAGTGAAGTATCTCAGAATAAAATTAGTGAATTAAGCGCGTAATACATTCATTGAGAATAACATATACGCGAAATCAAGAGAGATCTTTTGTATCGATACTACTAATGGAATACAAGTTTGTTATTGGTTAAAATTACAATTCATTAAGTAAATAAAACTTCAATCCAAATAAATTAAATGATTATGGAAAAGGATATTTAGTTGTAAAACTACCCGGGAAAAAAAATTTAGATCTGTTCTGATCAAATTAGATCAGCTCAGATCAAATTTGATCATAATTTATACTGAACCCAAATCAGAGTAGATCTGATTTGATCTGTTCGGATCAAACTAGATCTGATCAGATATGATATTTTTCTTTGGGGAAAACTAGCCCAGATCTACCCTGATCAAATCTAATCAAGTCAGATCAACCTAGATCAAGTTAGATTAACCTAGATCTAGTCAGATTATAATAGATCAACATTGATTAAACGATCGATTTATGAAGTAAATATAAATAGATCTAATTGGATCTATACGGATCAAACCAGATCTAAGCTGATATAACTTCTCGAGAAAAAAAGTTCAGATCTGCCCTGATCAGATTAGATCTGTGCAGATTGTAAAGAAATATTTTTTCACATTATATTATAATTATAAAATTAACTATCTGAATTTTGACACATTTACCAAAATGTTGATAATTGTAAAAAGTCTATCGTAATTAAAATAAATACATTTTCTTGTTTATTCAGCTAATTATTCTTTTATTATAGAAATATAAACATGATAATAATCTAATATCGATATTCCCATACGAAAAAAATATATACCCGGGCAAATCGGGAATATGTTACATATATGTTGTATATATGTAACATATTCCTGATTTGTCTGGATATATCCGGAGATATATTTTTTCCGTATGGGATTATATGATATTGATATAGGTACTTCATATACATTGTTACATGACTTTCTTGGGTAAATAAGTATAAAATGCTTTTAGCGAATTGAATCAAATTTAATCTGAGCAGATCTAAGAGTGTTTTTTATTTATCTTGATCTGTTCAGATCCAAGCACATCTATTCTGATCAGAGTAGATCTAATTTGATCTAAACAGATCTGGCCAAAATGCAGATCTGTTCAGATCTGAAACATCATATCTAATTTGATCTGAATAGATCTAAATTTTTTTTCCCGGGTAAAGGATGAATTTTTAAATATGAAACAGAATTGGTTATTAAAGTAGAGTGTGTGTGAGTTAGAAAAATTTAACTTTATATACAGTTATATGTGCACATGTGTACGATAATAGTCCAGAGGACTCGTGAGTGTGAAAAATAATCCAGGGAACGTAAATTAGGAAGGCTCTAGGGTACTGAATAGGTATAACAACACTCAACAACACAAGAGCTCGACGGCTCATGAACCTTTTTAACGCGATACCCGAATTTGATAACGTTACTAGATTGAGGAGGACTTCCTCGGCAACGATCTCTAGGTGGGGACGTTGGTGGACTAATCGACCGAGATTCTTGTGGATCGTTCGGATAATCCGGCGTAATTGGGCCTTTTCACTCCTCGTTTCTTTTTTGACATAAGCTCGGGTTGAGGCTTAGTGATTACCTGTACAGCCGGTAACAGCACTCAGGTAGAGTACCAGGTCGCCGGTGTCAGCATTCCTGGGAGCAAGACAGGATGTGAGGACCGTCGTTGTCAGCGTTCCTCAATGTAAAGGTGTTTTTTAATGATAACTACTACGTATGTAGTAGTGACGACTTTTATTGCTCAAAAACGAACGAGGAGACAGGACTGAGTCAACGTAATTTTGATCAGAGTTCTTAGCTCTCTCAGATCTCAAGATCGACTGACATGGTGCTGTTCTTCATTAGTATTATACATTCATCAGAATGTCAACGTTGCATCTCAGGTTTCCTATGAGAGAATCGTCGTGGCCCGGGTCATCCTCATTGCGTTTCAGTCAGGAATTCCAAAGATACACTGAACTTACACCCAACCGAAAACTCCTAATATCAATCAAGTTTGGAAAAGTGTCGGTATATCAACTTTTGATTTTTCTCATAAGCACCAGACAAGGTTCAAATTAGGCTTGCCGTATTTTAGAAAGCCTCATTCGTCCCGAATCAGTATTTTGGCATGCCGCACTGGGCTTCTAATTGGAATATATATACAGTATAGTCACCATTCCTACCTACCAATCAGAATGCTACCTACCAATAAGTAGATCATATAAAAGTATCAGTTCAATATTAGTAGCTTCGTCTGGTGACTAACGTTCAGCCTCAACAATCAGAAGGACGGCAGTTCACGCCCAGAGCCCAGCAGAATTTTCACCGAGTTTTTTTTTACATCATTTACCTCCGTTGGATAGTTTAAGCGCTAATGACCATGATTTCTACGAGGTTAATAATAATAAAATTTTTTTTTAATTAAATTTATTTTTTTCGCTGATGTATGGGCCAGGTTTGGTAACGAAGCATAAGCCAGGTTCGGCAACCAGGACTGACTCTGTATTATTATTCCAAGCTTCTTCCAAGGCTGGTTTACAAGCTTGGCCCAAGGTTCTACATACTTGGGCCAAGCTTGGGCCCGTCGTACTTTCCTCTCTGGGGTTGTCAACTTCTCGAATTTACCACTGATAAAAAAATGTGTTTATCGTAACCATCTGAAGTATTGCTACTGGTAGATAGTTGTCATTAGAAAATGTATCGTTAACTTGGCAATACTAGATTGATGCATTAACTATCTTCAATTTTAAATAAAAGTGTTGTCAATTTTACCATATTCTGTGGTTATATTCTCCATACTTGGTATTGCTCTTTTAGCTATTCCTATTATAACAATCCAAATTGTTAGTATAGCAATCCGGATTGTAAATATCTCAATACGAATTTTTAATATAGCAATACGTATTACCTTAGCAACCATCTATATAGACAGTTCATTTAACAAAACATTGAATGGGTAAAATAGCAATCTAGCCTTTACGCAAATAAAGTATTGTTATGTTAACAACCTCCGATTTTCCAAACTTTAAATGGTTATTATAACCTAACAGTATTGCTATTACAGCAATATTTTTTTTTCAGTGTCAGAGATTAATACGAAATGTGACTTTTTTCCAGCTCGAAGGATTCAAAAATACCAATGTATTCAAAGGTCTTGTCAAGCTCAAAAAGCTCGGGTAATCAATAATTTGACATTAAAATCTAAGCTATATATAGCTTCTGTGTACAGTTGAAAAAAATATTTGTGAAAAACTTTTAATTAATTTTTAAATCAATACTTTAGATAATGACAATTAAGGTCAAACGTAATTGACATAACATTGTCTTTTAAAAAGATTTTTCAAATCTATATTGATTGAGAGGTTTCAATACGGAAATTTGGGGCAGGTATATAGTTAAAACAGTAGATGTTAACTTAACGCATATCGCTTGACCGTTGCATCGAGTAGACCTTGAACCAGACCTACTTAGAAATAGAGAGAATGGGGGTAGAGAGGTCGGTTAACCCCGAGAAAACGTTTGTAGACAGTTCTGAGCTTACACCCTAGTAAGTGTCTGTGTGTCTGTGTTATTCGAGTTGAGTAGTAAAAGCGGTCGAGTACAGTAGAGCAAAGCAGAGTAAAAAGATGAGCTATAGAAAGTAAATGCATAGTAAGGAAGAGAGAAAGTGTGCGAAACTTTACAGCTTAGGTAGCCTTTGCTTCCTACTACTCTTCTACTGCTAAATACATATAAAGCTTTCCTTTATATACACTATTGCTACATGTATAGATTACTCAGTGTACTAGACTACTACGCGGACTGCACTACTTGATGGCATAACTGCTGCTTCTACTGCTGCTATTGCTGTTGGCTGTTACTACTGCCGGCGTTACGACCGGAACAAGCAATTGATCTCGCCGGAAACTCTCTTTCACTCTTTAGGTCGAACTGGTTTCTGGTTTGTCTCTTATTCGAGACGCCGTTTTGTTTTTCATCAGGATGATTTATGAACATTTTCAAAAAAAAAAAAAAAACAGGAAAGTTATTGGTTTTGGCCCAATTTTCGAAAACCGAGTTTTCAACAGATTTTGACATTTTGAGGTCCTAGGAAGCTATTCTGACTATTTTTAGAATGATGTCCGAGGGTCTGTATGTGTGTGTGTGTGTGTGTGTGTGTGTGTGTGTGTGTGTGTGTGTGTGTGTGTGTGTGTGTGTGTATGTAAACTCTTCATAACTTTTTAACTAATAGACCGATTTGGATGGTTAAGGCGACTATCGAAAGAGCTTATTGGCCATGAACTTTTCGAAAAATTTCAGATCATTTGACCAAGTAGACTCGAAGATATTGGCCAATTACGAAAAAAAAAATTTTTTTTTTTAGTTTTTTATTGATTTCTCAGAAACGACTTATACGATCGACTTCAAAATCTAATCAGCTTTAGAACTTAATAAAACGCGTCGATTGCCACCTCAAACATCAAAATCGCATAATTCGTTCGAGAGTTATCGTTGGAGAAAGAAATAGGAAAAAACAGTTTTTTGCGAATATCTTTGAAACGACTCAACCAAAAAATCTAAAAATCTAATGAGTAGTGTCGCAACTTTTGCCCGTTTAAAAAGTCCTAGGGAAAAAATTGAAAATCGTAAAATTTAAAAATTCGAAAGTCGTGATTTCAAATAACGAGGCAGCTAATTTCACAAATCAGAATATTTATTTAGAATCCTGCATAGAAAAACAAAGACATAGTTATGATTGAAGTTAGCAAAAAAACCCGTCTGAAAAAATCAGAGTTATTCAAATAATGAATTCAAATGATTAAATAAAACAGAACGATTCGATAAAAAAAATTAATTCACAACGAAAATTAACTGTCAATCTGACATACTGAACGAAAAGAAAATGAAATATGTGTCAATTAAATATTAATGATCCCACAGACTTTCCACACATTCGGCCACACATTATCCCACACACTTTCGCACAAATTATCCCACACATTTAGCCACACAATCAGACACACATTATCCCACACATTTTCCCACGGATTTTCCCTCACATTTTCCCACACATTTAGCCACACATTACCCCACACATTCAGCCACACATTATCCCACACATTTAGCCACACATTATTCCACACATTTTCCCACACATTATCCCACACACTATCCCACACATTTTTTCACACATTATCCCACGCATTCAGCCACACATTATCCCACACATTTTCCCACTCATTTAGCCACACATTTTCTCATACATTTAGCCACACATTATCCCGCACATTTTCCCACATATTATCCCACACATTTAACCACACATTCAGCCACACATTATCCCACACATTTAGCCACACATTATTCCACACATTTTCCCACACATTTTCTAACACATTATCCCACGCATTTAGCCACACATTATCCCATACATTAAGCCACACATTTTCCCACACATTATCCCACACATTTAGCCACACATTACCCAACACATTTAGCCACACATTATCCCATACATTTTCTCACATATTATCCCACACATTTAGCCACAAATTATCCCACACATTATCCCACACATTATCCCACACATTATCCCACACATTTTCCCACACATTTTCCCACACATTATCCCACACATTTTCCCACACATTTTCCCATACATTTAGCCACACATTTTCCCACACATTTAGCCACACATTATCCCATACATTTTCTCACACATTATCCCACACATTTACTCACAAATTATCACACACATTTTCTCACACATGATCCCACACACTTTCGCACAAATTATCCCACACATTTAGCCACACAATCAGACACACATTATCCCACACATTTTCCCACGGATTTTCCCTCACATTTTCCCACACATTTAGCCACACATTACCCCACACATTCAGCCACATTATCCCACACATTTAGCCACACATTATTCCACACATTTTCCCACACATTATCCCACACACTATCCCACACATTTTTTCACACATTATCCCACGCATTCAGCCACACATTATCCCACACATTTTCCCACTCATTTAGCCACACATTTTCTCATACATTTAGCCACACATTATCCCGCACATTTTCCCACATATTATCCCACACATTTAACCACACATTCAGCCACACATTATCCCACACATTTAGCCACACATTATTCCACACATTTTCCCACACATTTTCTAACACATTATCCCACGCATTTAGCCACACATTATCCCACACATTTTCCCATACATTAAGCCACACATTTTCCCACACATTATCCCACACATTTAGCCACACATTACCCAACACATTTAGCCACACATTATCCCATACATTTTCTCACATATTATCCCACACATTTAGCCACAAATTATCCCACACATTATCCCACACATTATCCCACACATTACCCCACACATTCAGCCACACATTATCCCACACATTTAGCCACACATTATTCCACACATTTTCCCACACATTATCCCACACACTATCCCACACATTTTTTCACACATTATCCCACGCATTCAGCCACACATTATCCCACACATTTTCCCACTCATTTAGCCACACATTTTCCCATACATTTAGCCACACATTATCCCACACATTTCCCACATATTATCCCACACATTTAGCCACACATTACCCCACACATTCAGCCACACATTATCCCACACATTTTCCCACACATTATCCCACGGATTTTCCCACTCATTTAGCCACACATTATCCCACACATTTTCTCATTCATTATCTTGCAGATTGGCTCACACAATGTTTCACACATCATTTGAAATTCAGACACATTTCTACACGTGTTCATCCGTAACTTTCTCAGCCATAGGTGTTGTTACACTCTGCGTTACAAATCAGCTTTATCTTCCAATAACCTAGGAATTTACGTTGAAAACTAATTTATAATGGTTTTGTTTATGTTAATTCTTATGAAAGACGTTTTGTTAAAGTTTATACAGTAGAGGTTTACAATTTTGTTTCAAGGTTATACGAGTCAGTAATTATTTATTCATTTTCATTACATCAATAGGATAATCTTTTTTTTTTAATTATTTGAATTATTAATGACAAATTATATATATACATATTCAATAGAGCACACACATATAGAAGAAATAGGCATTCGTATACTCATGCAGATTCATATGTAGTTCTTTTTACAATTTCGATTATCATCAATTGTCATCAGAGTCGTTTACATTTATAAAGGCGTATTTCCCCAAATTTTCAATCGATAAATTATACCGCTTGTCGGTTAAAATATTTTTTAATCGTGAAAATGATCTTTCCGTATCGCATGAAGTAAGTGGTGCAAATGCCATACACCTTACGTCATCCATGACCCATCCTTCTGGAAGTTCAATCTCTTGTTCGCCCTGAAGAGATGCAAAAATATTCATAATTCCAACACTAAAACCCGTATTATTTAAGAGTACATTTAACATTTTGTCTCTTATAACTTGAGGTATATTCAAATTTTCTGTGATATCGGATGATATGCCCGTAATAATGTCGATAACAGTCTCTAAGTCAAGTTGCTGCGTCTCTAATGATTTTATTGCATCTGCAATGCAACAGTAATTCTGGTGAATCGTGTTAAAATCATTTTCTATTCTGGGAAGGGCCCATAATTCTTGAGCACGTACTACAACCGCAGCATCAGGGATCAGCGCGTTTATAACTGGTCCAATTGTCACATAATGCTGTTGATAATACGAAGCAGCTCGGAACCACTCACCCCATCTAGTGATAATGGGTTCAGGTGGAAGCGGAACACCTGGGGCCATGTCATGGAACATTGCTACCCTTGTCGGAGCTTTCCGAAAGACGGCTTTTGTATTTGCTATTATACCATTAGCATTTGGATACGTTTCTCTGACTGTTTCTGCCACTCGATGCAAGCCATGAGCCAGGCAAGAAACGTGGATTAACTTCGGGAACGTATTTTTGAGCCTTACTCCCGCGGCCATCATGTACGGTGCAGCATCCGAAACAAATAACAAAAGTCTGTCATGATGAATATTTTCTGGCCACAGCATACTTAACGCGATGTTCACGAAGTTTTCTATTTCTTCAGCGTTAGGAGTGGGAATACAGCCACAGTAGAGTAAATGAGACACACTAGCTTGGTCAGGAAGAAGAGCACCAACGATCGCATGAGTAATACATCGACCAAATTTATCGGACGTTTCATCAACGGATAAATAAATTAAATGATTACCGATTTCTTCCCGAAGTTTTTGAAGTTTTGAATCATAGATTAAATCAACATATGATTTCCTTAAGGTTGTAGCTGTCGGGATTTGCTGACTTGTATATTTTTCTAAAAATCCTCTGAACTTCAAATTGTTTAATTTCTCAAATGGAATGTTGGAAGCCAAAAGTGTCTCGGCAAGTTCATAATGAAATGTGCTCGTACGGGATGAACATTGAGACATAGCATCCACAGTAGGTTGTGCAGGTTGAGCTTGACGATCAGCAATAGATTGATGAGTGTTGTTCAAGATGTGTCGTTCAATATCACGCCGTGTAACTGAATTCAATTTGATCTTACAAAGCATGCAGTAAACAAAATCATTACCAACGTTGAAAGTGCCAGGTTCAATATTCATCTGCTGAACGATGCGTTGCCAACGACCGAGAAACGGAAGTCGTGGTCTTGGCATAATTAGTTAAATATATAATTGACAAAAAAATTGATTGCTGTAGCAAAAAAAAAAAACACGTATCAAAAAACCATCGGAGAAACAGAATTTCAAAAGTCAGTGAACAAAAACTAAGGACGCACAGTCGTGATACCACGAGAGAAATTAATTTACTACTCGCAAGTTATTGACTATATTGAATATTTAAGAGAAAACAGAATAATCAAAAGCTTAATTGATTTATTTCATGACAACTGTCAGTTTGATTTTTAAGACTCGAACTTAGGCACTGAACAAAACAAAAACAGTGAAAAATTCAAACAGAAGTATCAATTTTTTTTTGTTAATATCTCGAGTCGGAATTCGAATCGTTGATAGAACGTCCTAGACGATAAAAACGTAAATTGAACCTTAAAAGACGTAAATGGCCGTGAAAACGTATTAAATAGGTAGATGACGTATGGGAACAAAAAGGAAACTTGCTTAATCGTAAGTCATAGATACAACCTTTCAAAACTTAAAATAAAAAAAGCAAACCGTATCGAAAACATTTCATGTCAGAAGAAAAGATGTCTAGTAGCCAGGAAACAGCAAATCAGAATTCTCAGCATCTTTAAAAAAATGTTTTGCAGCCTTGCAGGAAAAAAATCTACTATTAACTACTTACTCGGGCTCCATTGTGTCTTACAGACTCCCTAGCAGCTGTCAGACAAAAATTAAAATTATCAGCATCTTTAAAAAAAATTTCTGGGCCCTTGCAGGAAAAACTCTACTATTAACTAATTACTCGAGCTCCATTGGATCTTACAGAATCCCTAGCAGCTGTCAGACAAAAATTAAAATTCTCAGCATCTTTAAAAAAATGTTCTAGGCCCTTGCAACAGAATACTTCACTGACAGCAACTTTCTCGGGCTTTATTGTGTCTTACAGACTCCCTAGCAGCTGTCAGACAAAAATTAAAATTCTCAGCATCTTTAAAAAAAAGTTCTGGGGCCTTGAAACAAAAAACTCTTCTAACAGGTACTTTCTCGGGCTCCATTGGGACTTACAGATTACCTAGCAACTGTGAGACAAAATTAAAAATTCTCAGGATCTTTAAAAAAATATTTTGGGCCTTGAAACAGAAAATTTCTCTGACCGATACTTTCTCGGGCTCCATTTGGTCGTTCAGACTACCTGGAAGCTCTGAGACAAAAATAAGAATTCTCACCATCTTTAAACAAATATTTTAGGGCCTCACACAACATTTAAAGAAAAGTGGTGCTAATATTTTATTTTTTTACAACACAATTAACCATATTTTTTACATCACATAAAAACTTCATTCATCCTTCTTATCTCTCTTAGGATGACGGAGAGTATTACACATTTGTGTCACACAAACTTGAAATGCTTCATGACCTATCCATTCTTTGGGTGAGGTTTGAAGCTTCACAAATTCTGTAAAAAATAGTAATAAATAATCCTGTTCTTAGTTCATTAGTGTTATTATCAACAAGATAATAGCATGATTATATATAATTAATCGATTGAATATCAACAATTATTCAGTTGAATAGTTAGTTAATTGAACTTTGATTTCTATTTGTTCAAATCAGCAAAGAAATTCCTGTCTACCATAAAAGCAGATCAGTATAAGTGTTGCAATGTTAACACTTTGCGGCCGAGGCCTGTAAATAGAACAGTAAAGTAGAATCCGGTATTTACATGATTACGAGATGCTACACGGAAAAAAAGATAGGTGCTGCAACAGGACAAAATCCTGTTGTGGGAACAGGATTTTCCTGTGGTAGCAACAGCATGAAATCCTGTGGTAGCAACAGGACAAAATCCTGTGGTAGCAACAGGACAAAATCCTGTTGTAGCAACGAACAAAATCCTATTGTGGCAACAGGATTTTCCTGTTACAGCAACAGGACACATCCTGTGGTAGCAACAGGACGAAATCCTGTGGTAGCAGCAGTACAAAATCCTGTTGTAGCAACAGGACAAAATCCTATTGTGGCAACAGAATTTTCCTGTTACAGCAACAGGACATATCCTGTGGTAGCAACAGGACAAAATCCTGTTGTGGCAACAGGATTTTGTCCTGTTATAGCAACAGGACACATCCTGTTACAGCAACAGGACATATCCTGTGGTAGCAACAGGACAAAATCCTATTGTGGCAACAGAATTTTCCTGTTACAGCAACAGGACATATCCTGTTGCAGCGACAGGATTTTCATGTTGTGGCAACAGGACAAAATCCTGTTGTGGCAACAGGATTTTCCTGTTATAGCAACAGGACACATCCTGTTACAGCAACAGGACAAAATTCTGTTGCAGCGACAGAATTTTCCTGTTACAGCAACAGGACATATCCTGTGGTAGCAACAGGACAAAATCCTATTGTGGCAACAGAATTTTCCTGTTACAGCAACAGGACATATCCTGTGGTAGCAACAGGACAAAATCCTATTGTGGCAACAGGATTTTCCTGTTACGGCAACAGGACAAAATCCTGTTGCAGCGACAGGATTTTCATGTTGTGGCAACAGGACAAAATCCTGTTGTGGCAACAGGATTTTCCTGTTATAGCAACAGGACACATCCTGTTACAGCAACAGGACACATCCTGTTACAGCAACAGGACACATCCTGTTACAGCAACAGGACAAAATTCTGTTGCAGCGACAGAATTTTCATGTTGTAGCAACAGAACACATCCAGGATTTTGTCGTTGCTACCACAGGATGTTTCCTGTTGCTACAACATGAAAATCCTGTCGCTGGAACAGGATTTTGTCCTGTTGCTACCACAGGATGTGTCCTGTTGCTACCACAGGATGTGTCCTGATGCTACCACAGGATGTGTCCTGTTGCTGTAACAGGAAAATCCTGTTGCCACAACAGAATTTTGTCCTGTTGCTGCAACAGGACGGCGTCCTGTTGTAGCACCTATTTTTTTTCCGTGTATTTATCAACGAAAATTATGTTAATGAAACAAGTATATCAAAAAGTTATTTACTTTGACATGCTTTTAAAATTTTCGGTGGAATAGCTTTCGTAACACCTTTGCCCCGACCAGTTATGCTCATTACTTGCAACTCATTCCCAAATACATTTTTTAAAACAAGTCTTGTGAGTTTTCTAGGGTTACTCGTGATTTTAACCATTTTTTCATAGGATTCAGTCGAAACAAACACTCCGCTTTGTGATAAAATTTCAACTTGAGTATTACTTGAATTTAATGCAGATGCAAGACTATCATCACTGGTTTGGTTCTTATTAGCATCGTTATCAATAGTAGTATTAATTGTTGCGTTTAAATTAAAATTGGTAGTATTATTTGTAGGTTCGATGTAGTCAGTTAAGTTATTATTAGTATTGTTAATATAAATATTGTTATTATCAGTGTTATCGTAGTTCGTCTTATCAGTATTAGTGTGATTATCACCTATAGTATTAATATCAGGATCAGTAGTGTTGTCAGTCATAGTAGTATTACCATCATTAATATTAGTATTATCAGTGCATGATTTGTCACAGTCTTTAGTATAAGTATCAGTATTTTTGATGTCAGTATTATTACCATTATCATAAGTTTTGTCACAGTCTACAATGTCAGTATCAGGATTGTTATTAAAAGTTTTCTCAATGTCTGTAATATCAGTATCAGTACTTTTAATGTCAGCATTATTATTAGTAATGTCACAGTTTATATCGTCAGTATCAGTATTGTTAATGTCAGTATTATTATTGAGAGTGTTGTCACAGTTTGTGTTATCAGTATCTCCATTTTGTAAATCAGTATTATCGTTTTCAGTGTTGTCAGAATCGGCATTGTTGGTGTCAAAATTTTGAATTGTAAAACCATTATTGACAGAGGTTTGAACTTGCCCAATAACAACTCCATCAGTGTTGACTTCTAGCGATTCCAACCATTGTTTATTCTCTAAAATTAAATAATTATTTAAATTTTCTAAAATTTTGGAAACAGCAGGGAGTTCGAATAATGGATTGAAAAGTAGATCAAAAAAATCAACCGCTCATCACGAATCATGGAATAACAGAATATCGAAAAAAATACAAAAAGTTACTATTTAAAATTCCAAAACTTACTATTTTGAGCAACCAGTTTACCACGATGAATTTGGTTTTTGTATTCAACGAGACAATAATTAAATTTTGTATGCTCAATAATTTGTTTTGACAAAATAATACTAAACGTACTATTTTTTGGCCAAAAAATCAAAGCATACATTGATTTAGATATAAATTGATTAATTTATCAAGTAATTAATTTATTAGTCAATTAGATTTATTTATTAGTTGAACAATAAATTGATTTCTTTGTTAATAGGTACAGATGTTATTGCAATTTTATGTTGGGTTTGACATATTTCAAGTGTCAGAATTTTATATATATGATTTATTTATATATATGTATTTTATTTATATATATGTATACAAACAAAACAACTGAAAATATTAAAATTTAGAATAAAAAATTTAAAAAATAAAGACAAATGAAATAATAAAATGTTAATCTTAAAGAGTAATTGATACTCATACACAGTAAAAATGAAAAAAGTGTCTCACCCAATGATGTCTGATCAACTCGAAGCGAAAAAAAATGTTTGTCTTCATCTTCAAAGAATAATGATAAATTTAATCTTAAATTAGCAGTTTTTCTTGAACAAGAGTGACTAGGTGTAGGAGACGATATATAGGATAATCCATGGCTGGGTGTGTGCGATAATGTGTGGGATAATATGTGGCTGAGTGAGTAGGATAATATGTGGCTGAATGAGTGAGATTATGTGTGGGATAATATGTGGCTGAATGAGTGAGATTATGTGTGGGAAAATGTGTGGGATAAAGTGTGACTGAATGTGTGGCTAAATGTGTGGGAAAATGTGTAGAAAAATCCGTGGAATAATGTGTGGGATAAGAATAATGTGTGGGATAATGTGTGGCTGAATGTGTGGGATAATTTGTGGGAAAATGTGTGGGATAATGTGTAGCTTAATGTGTAGGATAATGTGTGTCTGATTGTGTGGCTAAATGTGTGGGATAATTTGTGCGAAAGTGTGTGGGATAATATGTGGCTGAATGTGTGGCACAATGTGTGGGAAAGTGTGTGGGATAATGTGTGGCTGAATGTATGGGAAAATGTGTGGCTGAATGAGTAGGAAAATGTGTGGGATAATGTGTGGGAAAATCCGTGGGATAATTTGTGGGAAAATCCGTGGGATAATGTGTGGGCAAGTGTGTGGGATAATGTGTAGGAAAATGTGTGGGATAATGTGTGGCTAAATGTGTGGGAAAGTGTGTCAGATAATTTGTGGCTAAATGTGTGGGATAATGTGTGAGAAAACGTGTGGGAAAATGTGTGGGATAATGTGTGGGAAAATGTGTGGCTAAATGTGTGGGATAATGTGTGGGAAAATGTGTGGCTAAAGGTGTGGGATAATGTGTGGGAAAATGTGTGGCTAAATGTGTGGGAAAATCCGTGGGATAATGTGTGTCTGATTGTGTGGCTAAATGTGTGGGAAAATTTGTGGAAAAATGTGTTGGAAAATCCGTGGGATAATGTGTGGGAAAATCCGTGGGATAATGTGTGTCTGATTGTGTGGGAAAATGTGTGGGATAATTTGTGGGAAAATGTGTGGGATAATGTGTGGGAAAATGTGTGGGATAATGTGTGGCTAAATGTGTGGGAAAGTGTGTCAGATAATTTGTGGCTAAATGTGTGGGATAATGTGTGAGAAAATGTGTGGGAAAATGTGTGGGATAATGTGTGACAAAATGTGTGGGAAAATGTGTGGCTAAATGTGTGGCTAAATGTGTGGGAAAATCCGTGGGATAATGTGTGGGAAAATCCGTGGGATAATGTGTGGGCAAGTGTGTGGGATAATGTGTAGGAAAATGTGTGGGATAATGTGTGGCTAAATGTGTGGGAAAGTGTGTCAGATAATTTGTGGCTAAATGTGTGGGATAATGTGTGAGAAAACGTGTGGGAAAATGTGTGGGATAATGTGTGGAAAAATGTGTGGCTAAATGTGTGGGATAATGTGTGGGAAAATGTGTGGCTAAAGGTGTGGGATAATGTGTGGGAAAATGTGTGGCTAAATGTGTGGGAAAATCCGTGGGATAATGTGTGTCTGATTGTGTGGCTAAATGTGTGGGAAAATTTGTGGAAAAATGTGTTGGAAAATCCGTGGGATAATGTGTGGGAAAATCCGTGGGATAATGTGTGTCTGATTGTGTGGGAAAATGTGTGGGATAATTTGTGGGAAAATGTGTGGGATAATGTGTGGGAAAATGTGTGGGATAATGTGTGGCTAAATGTGTGGGAAAGTGTGTCAGATAATTTGTGGCTAAATGTGTGGGATAATGTGTGAGAAAATGTGTGGGAAAATGTGTGGGATAATGTGTGACAAAATGTGTGGGAAAATGTGTGGCTAAATGTGTGGGAAAATGTGTGGCTAAATGTGTGGGAAAATCCGTGGGATAATGTGTGTCTGATTGTGTGGCTAAATGTGTGGGAAAATTTGTGGAAGAATGTGTTGGAAAATCCGTGGGATAATGTGTGGGAAAATCCGTGGGATAATGTGTGTCTGATTGTGTGGCTGAATGAGTAGGAAAATGTGTGGGATAATGTGTGGGAAAATTTGTGGGAAAATCCGTGGGATAATGTGTGGGCAAGTGTGTGGGATAATGTGTGGGAAAATGTGTGGGATAATGTGTGGCTAAATGTGTGGGAAAGTGTGTCAGATAATTTGTGGCTAAATGTGTGGGATAATGTGTGAGAAAATATGTGGGAAAATGTGTGGGATAATGTGTGACAAAATGTGTGGGAAAATGTGTGGCTAAATGTGTGGGAAAATGTGTGGCTAAATGTATGGGAAAATTTGTGGGAAAATGTGTGGGATAATGTGTGGGAAAATGTGTGGGATAATGTGTGGCTAAATGAGTGGGAAAATCCATGGGATGTGTGGGAAAATGTGTGGGATAATGTGTGTCTGATTGTGTAGCTAAATGTGTGGGATAATGTGTGGCTGAATGTATGGGAAAATGTGTGGGATAATGTGTGGCTGAATGTGTGGGCAAGTGTGTGGGATAATGTGTGGGATAATGTGCGGCTGAATGTGTGGGATAGTGTGTGGGATAATGTGTGGCTAAATGTGTGGGAAAGTGTGTCAGATAATTTGTGGCTAAATGTGTGGGATAATGTGTGAGAAAATGTGTGGGAAAATGTGTGGGATAATGTGTGACAAAATGTGTGGGAAAATGTGTGGCTAAATGTGTGGGATAATGTGTGGGAAAATCCGTGGGATAATGTGTGGGATAATGTGTGGGAAAATGTGTGGAATAATGTGTGGCTAAATGTGTGGGATAATGTGTGGCTGAATGTGTGGGGTAATGTGTGGCTAAATGTGTGGGAAAATGTGAGGGAAAATCCGTGGGAAAATGTGTGGGATAATGTGTGTCTGATTGTGTGGCTAAATGTGTGGGATAATTTGTGCGAAAGTGTGTGGGATAATGTGTGGCCGAATGTGTGGGAAAGTCTGTGGGATCATTAATATTTAATTGACACATATTTCATTTTCTCTTTCGTTCAGTATGTCAGATTGACAGTTAATTTTCGTTGTGAATTAATTTTTTTTATCGAATCGTTCTGTTTTATTTAATCATTTGAATTCATTATTTGAATAACTCTGATTTTTTCAGACGGGTTTTTTTGCTAACTTCAATCATAACTATGTCTTTGTTTTTCTATGCAGGATTCTAAATAAATATTCTGATTTGTGAAATTAGCTGCCTCGTTATTTGAAATCACGACTTTCGAATTTTTAAATTTTACGATTTTCAATTTTTTCCCTAGGACTTTTTAAACGGGCAAAAGTTGCGACACTACTAATGAGCTTTAGAATTTATTAAAACGCGTCAATTGCCACCTCAAACTTAAAAATCGGATAATTCGTTTGAGAGTTATTGCGGGAGAAAGAAATGCTAAAAACTGTTTTTTTTTCGAAAGTAATGGCATGCAAAAGTATTTTCGAGCTCAAAGAGTTCGAAAATGTATTTACAACGATGTTTTCGAGCTCCTTGAGCTCGAAAACAGCGGGAAGTTTTGGGGCTGGCCCGCAGGGTCAACTGATGCCCAGATTTTTTTTTTTTTTAAATTACTTCTAACTTACTCCATGGATTGATTTCAAAATCTAATCAACCTTAAAACTTTGTAAGCTGCGTTAAATGTCATTTCAACTATAAAAAAAAAAATGCCACTCTGCAGCCAGAATGAAAAGTAGATTTTTTGAAAATTTTCAGCATCTCTCTGACTTTTCACTAGCTCACGCTTAGTTTAAAACAAAGGTGGCCCTTACTCATTTTTACTAAGGTTGAAGCCAATTTTAGAAGGCCAGTTTTTCAATTCGAAATTCTTAATCCGTGATTTACGTATTGTTAATTTACTTATATATTTGTATAGGGATGGGAGGGGCCAAAGGGGGTACCTATGGAAATACTAAGATTTCGATGACTAAAATACGCTAAATCTTTTTGTTTTTAATGATATCCTAAGTAAATAGACAAAATTTTTAGCTGCCGTTAATAAATAAAATTTTCTTTTCTGGCGGGCAAAATGGGTTACTCTTTAAAAAAATTGAAAAATAAAAATTTCTGAAAGCTGATCGAATTTCTTAAAATTAAATTTTTTTTTTATGTAAAATACATACAGAAAAATTATATTTCATATCATTAGTGGATACGAAGGGAGAAAAAATTTTTTTTTGTGGGACAGAGGGACCGCTCCAAAAAATGATTTTTCTTTTTTTTTTTTTTAATTGAATTGTTATCAATTAAAAAATAAAACATTATTTTTGAATATTTTTAGTATCCAAATTTGTCCCAACTACAGGAAATCAGCCGAAAAATGAATTAGCATTTTAATTTTTTTTTAATTTGACAATTAAAATATGAAAGAACCATTTTTTAGAACTTTCAGCTGGTTCATTTTGCCCCAGGTGTTATGAGTAATGGATGGTTAAGGCGGCAATCGACACATTTTATCAAATTCTAGAGCTGATTAGATTTTGAAGTCGATCATTCAAGTCGTTTCTGAGAAATCATTAAGAAACTAAAAAAAAAAATGTTTTTTTCCGTAATTCGCCAATATTTGCGAGTCTGCATGATCAAATGATCTGAAATTTTCAGGAAAATTGATTACCAACAAGTTCTTTCGATTACCGCCTTAACCATGCACATCGATTCATTAGTTAAAAAGTTACTAAGAGTTAACACACACATACATACAAACACTTAAACATCATTCTGAAAATAGTCAGAATAACTTCCTAGGGCCTCAAAACGTCAACACCTGATGAAAACTCGATTTTTGACAATCGGGGTGAAAACAATAACTTCCCGAAATTTTTGAAAGTTTACAATTTTCTCGGCGGGCAGTTAAAAACTATATTAACATGAATTGATCATAAATAAAATAACTTAAAATGAACGTCATAAATTTTATAGCACAAGTAGATATTTCATAAAAATACTTAATAATATTGACAATTATATAAAAATTAAACTTTGAGCTCGAATAACTTTCGAACCAATTAACTTAGTGAGAAATCATTAAAGATCTTTTTTGTAGAGCGGTAAATTCTCTGTAAAAATATGTATGTTTAATTATTTTAGAATTAGGTGTCTCCAAGTTATAAAATTTTGAAGAACGAAAGAAATTTTTCCCATGTTATTTTCATAAGAAACTTTGGTTGGAATGCGGACTATCTTAGAGTTAATATTAAGAGCTCCGTCACTTGCCTCGTTGTATAAAATTTAATGTGAGTATATACATATAAAAGCGAGCGGGAGAGTCGACGTAAATATAATTGCGCATGCGCACTTCTGATTCCCTAGGGAACGAAATGCCACTTTCTTCCCGCTTCAGCGGGAGACAAGTTGAACTTTCAGCGTCGGTATGAGAAAAAATAGTATATTACACACCTAAGGAAGCAAAGTAAGAAATGTTTCAGATCACATATAGTTGGCCGAGGCGAAGCCGAGGTCAACAAAGGGTCCGGATACTCAGGTAAGAAGTGAGGTGACGCTTTATTTAAGCTCCCACACTCCTCAGGGCTTTTCTCGCAGAGCTTCTCTGCGATAGAGGGCGTGGGTGCTAGCTCCGTTTAGTTGAAACCGTATAATTCGTTTAAGTATCACGGCTCGTCAACCCGTACGGTATTATCTCTATGCTAAATAATTTTTAAAGACGTATCTATGACGAGAGAATTGTATTTTTGATTCACGACAATAAAAATTATTCAAGTTATCTTTAAAACAAATTTAAATTTACTTGAATTACGTGATCCCTACCCCGAATCCTGGACATGACGAACTAAAAGAGCATTAGGGAAGCAAACTGATAGGTCTTTCAACCTTTCGTAGCGTTACATTTTTGAACCGTACTTAATCCTAGACTGGTCAACAAACGCGACCTAACGACTTTGGTCAAGTGATGAGGGAATCACCGCAACGCTTTTGAGAGTGCGACGTTGCCTGATCGCTCTGGCTGTTAACTAGTAGTGTATTATTTCCGGCGGGAATATTGTGAAAAATTCGAACATGAAAAAAAATTTTCAACTTTGTTTTTATTAATTTTAAACTCTGTTTAAAACAATTAGTTATTTAAACAAAGTTAACAAGCTTATTTTTAAATTAAATTTAGCTAGTATTTAATTTTATTTAAGTTAAAAAAACTCAACTACTTTTTTTATAAATAACAATATCATGTAAACATAGGTTAATGTCTTCGGCAAGAGATATAAATATTTTAATAGTGGTCAGAAAAGAATGATTTAATAAATTTATTATAAATTAAATCAAGAAACAAATTAAAAAATTATTTTCTTAGTCGCCGAGTCTTTCAAAATGTTTATTAATAAAAGTAAATATTTGCCTCCACATAACCTTTCAAACACAATAACAGCCGGTAACAGTTTGCGCATGAACATTAGAGGTAGGAAAGAGGGGACATACACCACAGACGGCAACGCCGCAAGTGAAAATCTACTAACGAATCTGGTCAAGTGATGAAAACCGTCCCGCAAATCCGTCACTTTTTTCTTTAGAATTGTTTTTACAGCAACTTTATGTTTTTAAACATGCTGAAAAAAATTGTTAAAATATTTTAAAATGTTTGAAGAACAAAGTCAAATTTTTTCAAACCTTTTTAGTGGAAAATGTAATTGTAATAAAAATAATAGAATCAAGTGCGGCGTCACGCTCATACGTTGACCAGTCTAGGGTTAACTAATTATGACAGGTTATGACAAATTTCCTTGAAAAATCGACCATGAGGACAAATACAATAGTTAGATTTTAGAAAAATCTACCTAATAAAAATTGAATCATTTGTTCGAGAGATATCGTTAACCCCTAACGGCCACATCTCACCCATGCCACATAACGGCCACACGGGGTAAATCCCTTTTTTTCAAAATTTTTTGACCAATTTATTTGAAAGGTATACACTGAGAGAAAAATTTACTAATATTTGATAAATTGATTTATCAATATTTGATAAATTATATATATCAAATACTCGACTGTATTTATTAAATATTATCCCACACATATCAAATATCGATCTTTCCATCGACTACATATTAATAAATTGATATTAATATTTGATAAGTCGCTGATCAATATTTAGTAGAAGTTTATTAATATTTAATAAACTTTTATCAACTATTGGTATGTGACATTTGTATACAGTACACGGAAAGAAAATTCTACCAAAATTTACGATGTTAACATCGTAATCGTGGACTAGACTTTCATTGGCGTCAATTTTTAAATGTCTTATTTCAAAATTTACTATAGTCTTTGTTAAAATTACGATGTTAAATAGTAAAGAATACAACTTACATTGTAGTTTTAACAAAGACTATAGTAAATTTTGAAATAAGACGTTTAAAATTTGACGCCAATGAAAGTCTAGTCCACGATTACGATGTTGACATCGTAAATTTTGGTAGAATTTTCTTTCCGTGTATTATTGAGTGCGGTGGCGTTGTACCCTCTAACCTAATATATCGTCTTATATACGCGTTATAACTAACTAACTGTTTTCATGGTTGTTGAAATAATTGAAAAAAAAAATAAAGTGTTGTGAAAAAATTATTTCAAAAATGAGACTTGCTAAACTTCACCTAACCTATATTAACTGAACAAACTGTTTACATTTCACGATAGTATATAATATATGTAGAATAATAAACTATAGATCAGCCTGTTTTTTATTAATATTTGATAAACCGCCGATCAATAATTGATAAACTGTTTATTAACATTTAATAAACACGTTTACTAATATTTAATAAGCCGTTTATTAATATTTAATAAACTGTGTATTAATATTTGATAATGACCAACTTGGGAGCGATCTAAGTAAACCGTTTATCAAATATTGATAAATTTTATTAATATTTGATGAATTCTTTTCTCAGTGTAAGACCTCTAATTCAACTTTTTTTAAGCCTGGGGTGACTAGTCATTACATTAATAACGTTTAATTGATTATTTCCAAAAATTTCTCAGCATCAGACACTTAAAAACTGCATTGAATACCACCTTAAATATCAATATCGGTCTATTAGTTCAAAAGATACCGGCGATTAAATATTTAAATAATAACAATTGTCCTCATTTGTCCTCGATAACTCGCTATAATTTATCAAATACATCTAAAATTGAACCGAGTCTACCATCTTATCGTCTCTTTCAATCACTACAGATTGTATTGCAATCGTTTCGTTAATTTAAGTAATATACTTTCGAAAAAATATAAGAAAAATCACTGTTTTTTAAATTTTTCTCGGATATTTTATATAACGCTCTGATCTGATTCAAAAGCCATTAAACTGTTACGTTCCCGTAATATTTTATTGATTAAACTTAATTAATTATTTTTAATAAAATAATTTTATACAATGTAACGGAAATCGGTTATGATAAGAGAGTCGCCGTGGCTCGCGGGTAGTCAAAACAGATGACGATGCATGAGACCCGGGCTACGACGATTCTCTCACAAGTAACCTGAGATGCAGCGTCAACATTTTGTCAACTCTGTTGGCTTTATTATATTTTTATAGCAACTAAATAGTCAGTCTTACGAGAGAGCTCATGGAGCTCGAACCTCTACTTTCCAGCTATAATTAATAAATTATAATTAATCCTAAATTAATTCAACCTTATTTTGGGGTGCCAATTGGCACCCCCAATATTCTCACCTACACCATGGCCTGTCCATAACATTATTACCACCCAGGGGCGAGCGCTTATCAGCTGTTCCAACCTGTCCTATAACCCTGAGCGCTCAACAGCAGTTCGGGTTTCCCTCAAATTTCCTGCCGATTTTCCATCTATTAACCTGCTACTATAAATTTAAAAATATGGAGTTGGTACCGGCATCGAAAATATTAAAAATCGCGAAAAACAAGTAAAATTAATAATTAATAAAATAATCGACGACCACGGTCCACCAGGAATCTATAGACACTCTACACGGAAAAAAAAATATTGCGCTTATCGCTCACCAACGGAGAGCGACAGTTGTATCGTGATTAGTACTAAATTGCTACTTGATTTTCACGATATATATATATATATATCAATATGAATGAAACACTAGATACTTATTATAATAATCCTACGGATTGTAAATGTACTTATATGTATAGTAATCGTCAGTTAACGTATCCATATCATACCAAAACGGATCGTGATTATCGCGATCTACTTCTCAAGCGCCACTACTCATAACCAAATTATTTAATAAAAAATTTACATCAATTACTTACATATATTCTATTACTTGATTACATTTCTTCATATTAAATAATAATTTTTTATTGCACTTGTTAGAATGATTAACATGTAATTATTAATACCAACTAAAAGTAAAATTGTAATGAAGTTAAAGTTAAAAATTCATCTATTTTAACCTCAAATGTTTTTATGATTTCCTCAAATGATCTTATGATTTCGAGATCCGCCTGGATCGCGATAATCACGATCCAATAGACCAAGACTTTTCGTATACAACGTATAACCAACCGAGAAGAGTGAATATCACGATACCGTTGAGTGGTGAGCACAATATTTTTTTTTTCCGTGTAACGAGGCTAAACCTGAATAAAATTAAATAATTAAAAATTATTTTTATTTTTAATAAATATTGGAGATTTTCCAGTATGTAACAAAACATTCTATTTTAATCGCATTTATTGATTGTTGTCCGAATCTTGTCCTGATAACTTTTTTTTTCATTTTTTGTGGTCATTTTAAATAAAAACTCATTTTTTTATGAAAATTTGCGTCTTTTTTAGGGTGGGAAACCCCCTTTATGTAAAAAAAGTTCTAAAACTCAACGTTGCCCCGAGTCGAAATTTTTTTCTGATAAAATTCCGTTTCAACCTAGACATACTGAAGTCAGGGCGTGTTAGGCTGAAATGGAATTTAAGAGATAGAGAACTACGTTAAACTTAAATTCCATTTCAACCTAGTAGCGCCTACTTAAGGAGGTTCATCGGTAGCAGTAGTTCGCAACTTTTAGAAAGATTTCTCCCGTGTAAAACATTCTAACTACAATAAGAAGTGGTTGAGATACAGTACACTTTTGCGCATCCTCTTATATGCGCAGAAGTATAAAAATGATCCCATTGTGTCTTTTCTCAGACTTGGCTACGTTGCATTCTAATTTAGAATATTTTTCCCCTTGAGCATGTGTTGTAGAAAGTGTTTTGAATAATTTCAAGATTATACGTAGTTGGAGACAACAAATAATAAATAACAATGACTTCACGACTAAATTTAAAAAATTCTAAATTTAAAAAATAATTTGTAATTATTTAAATCTCTTGGGCTTCTACTGTGTTTTGAATTTCCCGCGCACTGCAACGTTGCCAAGTCACTATCTCTCACTCGTCAGGTTATGGGAGAAAGCTTGAAAATCATTAAAAGTAACAAACTTTAAAAATTGATTACAAAAAAATGAATACCGCTCGTTTATGTTTTTATTGAAAAAAATTACTTGTTATAAATTGAATTAATAATTTTCAGTTTTTAAAAAAATGTTGTAAGAAAAGTATGTTTGTTATTTAATAAAATGCTCACTCTAACTACGGTCAACATAGGGAATGCATGTTAAATGTACGATTTTTAATTGTTAATATTTCGAAATTTAGTACCGCAAGGACTATTTTAAAAAATTCCTACGTATACAGGACACTTAAAAGTATTTGTGTTTAAAAATTGAAAGATATTGTTAGAAAAGTGATTATCCGATGAACCTCCTTAACTGCATTTTCAGGCTAGTTGAGGGTGAAAAAGAATTTAAAAATTTTTAGAATAAAATTCTGCTACACTCTAGTTTACCCGAGTGAAAATATTTCAAATTAATAATAGACGTTAGACACGAGGATTTTGACTATTATTATTATTATTCTATTTGATTGAATAAAATGTCGCTAGAGGGCTACGTTGTAGACACGTGTATTTTTTCTGCTCATATTTATATTAATTCTTTTGTTTATTTTAAAATTAATTACAACAATTTAAGTTTTAAAATTGTGCAGTGAATTATTAAAAATGCCACCCAAAAAGCAAGTCACGCAGTGTGTTTGCAATAGCTGCTCTAAAATCATACGGGAAAACGGTGCCAGTATACAGTGCTTAACCTGTCGCAATTGGACACACGCAAATTGCACAGGCTTCTCTTCCGATGAGTTCAAGAAGGTTGCTAGTGATATCAAGAAAAATAAATCAACCTGGAAATGTGATCGCTGTAGAAGTGAGGTCAGTGTTGTACTCGAAAATGACCTATCGGGTACTGACTCAGATTACGAGGACAACAATAGTGGTGCTTCGAATAAAATTGAACGATTGATGGAAAAATATTTCAAAGATTTTAAGAGATCCCAAGCCAATCTCGAAGCCAAATTTGATAAATTCAAGGCGTCAGTCGTAGACAACCTCGTTGAAATAAGAGATGAGGTAAGCAAACTATCCAAAGAAAATGTTTGCCTGACAAAAAAGTGTGTACAACTTGACGGTAGGATCAACACAATCGAGGAAAAGCTGAACTCGTTCGCCGTATCCTCTTACTCCTCTGAAGAGGTTATCGCTGAGTTAAACGAGCGCAAAAAACGTGAATCAAATGTAATTGCACTGAATGTCATCGAATCGAAAAAAATTGATGGTAAAGATCGTCTAGAAGATGATAGAAACCAGATTTCAGCAGCATTACCCCCGGAGCTGGTCGATGAAATTCCCAAATTCAAGCTGCGCCGTCTGGGTCGTCCGTCTTCTGACCGCATCAGGCCTCTGCTGATTGACACCAGCTCAGCAGACACTGCTAAGCGTATTCTGAAATCAAAACCTCCATCCAGTGGTAATGTGAACATTCATTTTAAATCGGACCTCACTCCATCGCAACAGTCGCATCTCAGCAAACTTCGTTCCGAACTCGATGATCTTGTTAAAAAGGGCAACACAACCAAGACAATTAAATACGTCAATGGTACTCCAATGATAGTGAACAAGAGCTTTCGCACGTTCTCAGAAAAGAGCAAACATAAAGCACCTACAACTTTATTACCAGAACGTGAGGGGGTTAAGAACAAAGCTCAGCAGTTTTCAGACTTCCTCAGCAAGTAGTCAATACGACATTATCTGTGTCACTGAGTCCTGGCTGCATAGCTCCATACTTGATGGGGAACTAATTGATAACACTTACTCTGTATATAGAAGAGACAGAGATCCCATCTTAAGCCAGCATGAACGCGGTGGTGGTGTTTTCATTGCTACCAAACGTTCCCTCACAGCCGAGCCGATCCCCACAGTGGACAGCAGTCTAGAACAAATCTTCGTCAGGATCTTGGGTCGTCACAATGACACTCTTATCGGATGCGTTTACTTTCCACCGCGTTCAACTATCGAGAACTACCAGGCACATCTTGATACACTCCTCTCTTTCAAGGACAAGTACAAGGACATTAAAATTATGGTTTTAGGCGATTACAATTTGCCGTCCAGTGTTCCACGTGCTGAATGTGAAAAACTGGTATTCGAAGGTTTTGCTCTTCTCGATTGTTGGCAGTTTAACAATGTTCTAAATGGCAGTATTAATTTACTCGACCTCTGTTTCAGCGACCTTAACTTATCTCTGGATAAAACACTTGCCTTAACCACTGAAGACAAATATCATCCAGCTCTTGCTGTCAACATTGAATTTGCACCCTGTCTCAAACAGGGAGGTTCTCTATACCTAGCTTTCAAAGAAGCTGACTACGTCAATCTTAACACTTTTTTTCTGCGTACAAATTGGACGAACCTGTATGAAATTGCTCTAATAGATGATAAGGTCAGGTGGCTCTATAACAAAATACAAAAAGGTATCATTCAATATGTCCCTGTTCATAATTGCAAGAAAGATAATTTTCCATGCTGGTTCACCAATGAACTTAAAGTAAAAATCAGACTCAAAAAGGCAGCTCATGCTAAATATAAGATGAGGAAAAACAAAATCAACTATAGGAAGTTCAGCCTCCTGAGATCAGATTGCAAGATGTTGAGCTCAGTGTGCTACAGGAACTATATTAACCGAGTGGAGACTTTGGTTCAGTCTGATCCGAAGGAATTCTGAAAGTTCATTAAGAATAAAAGACGTAGTAACTCTGACATTCCGTCGACTATGACCTGGGATAATCTTTCAGCAGACACTGGTGCCGAAATAAGCAATTTATTTGCATCTTACTTTGAAAGTGTATATATCCCTGTAACAAGTAATAATGAACATCCTGATGTCAATCAGAATAATGTTAGTGCCAACCTGGATGACTTCGAAGCCACTTTTGATGTCGTCTACAAACAACTGATGAAATTGAATCCTAATAAAGGAGCAGGACCGGATGGGATTCCTAACATCTTTTTCAGGAATTGTGCTGCCAGGCTTTGCGAGCCCATAACACATATATTCAACAAATCACTGCAACAGGGGGTATTTCCAACAGACTGGAAAGTTTCGTTCGTTTGTCCGATACATAAGGATGGTTCTAGATCATCTGTCTCCAATTATAGGCCTGTATGTATCCAATTATCATTGGCTAAGCTGTTTGAGAAGGTGATATTACCTCAACTGGCAACTTCCTTCAAAAATATCATCTCTACTAAACAACACGGCTTTGTGGGTGGTAGGTCCACCTCAACTAACCTGTACACCTACGTTAATTACATACTCAGCGCTATGAATAACGGTCATAAGACTCACGCTATCTACACCGACTTTAGCAAAGCCTTTGACAGGGTAGACCACGAAACCTTGCTAAGGAAATTGGAAAATTATGGTGTGCATAGTAATGCACTCAGCTGGCTGAGTTCTTACCTTACTGGCAGAGGCTTGCAAGTCAGGGTTGATGGACACCTATCAGACGAATACGAGGTCAAATCGGGAGTCCCACAAGGATCGCATTTGGGCCCCCTCCTTTTTAACATCTTTGTCAACGACATTGGAGATGAATTCAAATCGGAGTTTATACTTTACGCAGATGACCTAAAAATCTACAGAATAATTGAGAGCGATCTTGACTGTGAGACCTTACAGCATGACATTGATATACTAGCTGCGTAGTGCAGTAAGAACAAGCTAGACCTAAATGTCAAGAAATATGCAGTTCTGTCCTTCTCACGCACTCATATTTAGGTGCCTACCAGATACTTCCCGAATGACGCCAAAATTGAGCAAGTTGGTTACATCAAGGACCTTGGTGTCTTAATTGACAGTAAGCTAACGTTTACTAAACATGTGGATAAGATCACGCTCCAGGCCCTCAAAATCCTAGGATTAATCACAAAAACTGGTAAAGATTTCTGCAGTCCGCAATCTACGGTGAATCTCTATTCTGCGCTGGTCTTGCCTATTTTGGAATATTGCACGGTGATCTGGTCACCTTTCACTGGCATTCAAACTAAACAACTCGAGAGGATTCAAGACAGGCTGTGTAAAAGTCTTTCGTATACATACTGGTCACGAGTAAATGCATTCACCCCAGATGAGCTGCGCAAATATTTCAAAATTAATAGTCTTGCTGCTCGCCGTCAGGTCGCCGACATGGCTTTCTTTTACAAAGTAGTTAATGGCATCATTGATGCCCCGGACATCTGCAGCAGCTTCGAACTCGCGCCTGTTAACCCTATGCTGAGGCGTAAAAGATTACTAAAAACAACGAAGTCAACCAAAAGCTATGTAGTGAATGGTCCACATGACAGAATAGCGAATCTTGTTAATACCTTGAACGGTGATGTTGAATTTTACGGTGGCACGTATAACGCATTCATATCAAATATTAAAAGACATTTGCTTGTGTATACCTAACTTCACAAAGTTTTCTCGTTATAATTTTATAATTTTAATTGTATTTTTGCTCATCTATTAAATCTTTAATTAATGTTATTTAATTATATATTTCCTACTTGATGTATATTGCCGATTGGCGTTTGTGATAAATAAATAAAATAAATAAATAAAATAGAAATAATTGTATTTATCAAATAGTTATTTAATTGTTCGGTAAAAATGAATGATATATGGTCATATATTAAAATTTCCAATGTATACAAAGCTATTTATAGAAATTTCAACTAAATTAAAAAAAAAACTTACTGGATTTCTGTATTTTTTTTTTTTTTTTTTTTTTTTTTTTTTTTTTTTGATGATGCGAGAATCAATCAGATTCATGATCAATTTAATTTCTAAGCTAGTAGAAATTTTGAATTTAGGAAAAAAACGCAATAAATATTAATCGACCGCTCACGATTTAGTGGGATTCGAACCCGGGACCTTACGCACGAAAGACTGACGCTTAAACGACTAGGCTTTTTTTTTTTTGGTTTGGAAAAAAGTTTTTTTTTTTTTTTATATCAGTTTCAGTAACAATACATAAGAAACACAGTACCTTAGGACTAACTTAATCCATAATAACAAAATATTAATTAAATTGCCATCACAAGATGGATCTTAATAATTATAAGTAATCTTAAATGTAATATAAATAATTAATTTATCAGTCATTATTAAATTTAAACCAATTGGACATTCTAATTCTTCGTGAATAAAATATTGCTATGGTAAAAAAAAATTTTTGAAAAAAACCAATGTTTCAGTTGACTGCCACGCTTGGCATGAGTATGCAGGTGGGGAGGGAATGGGGTTGAGGATTAGGAATTAAGAACTAAAGTTATTTACAATATGTACAATATATACAATGAGTTTGGGTAACAAAAGAACTTTTCCGAATAATATTGTTAGTGACTATGGGTGCGTCATCTTGTGCTTGTTTATCTTAGCTGCTGTTGTTTTCTCCTAGCTCTTCTTCTAATTTCACCGAGATATTTGGCTTCACCCTGCAGCCACCAATATTTCTCTGATAGTCTATCCAGACTTTCTGAGTCTCGTTTTGGGAGATCCCTTGAGTAAACCCATTTTTCTGGGGGAACATTCTCAGTGTCGATGCAAATGGCCTTTTTTGCACAATGTCTTTTTATGTGGTAAATAATTGGTAGATTGTGACTGTCCCGGATGCATCCCAGTTTATCCAGATTCGTAAATAGTTCCGGAGGCGAGTAGTTACTCCGCGCCATCCTTAGGACCTGAGCTTGATTCTCAACTTTAAGTTTATTGATGAGATTATTATTTATTTGGTAACAGGTACTATAGTAGTTCCTGGTTAACATAATGCATGCTGTGTCAAATCGAGGTATGTTGGCTTCGTCGTAAATTAATTAATTTTTGATTCGCATTTTATAGTCGCTGTCTGCAGTTCTGTATCGACCTAGGCACGCTTTTATACATGATCTCTCAAATTGTCTGAAATGCTCCATGGTAGAAGGACCCATGTTCCACCAAATCGGAGCGGCATAGGTCATAATGGGTCTGATGAGTAACTGATAGCATATTAATTTCGCCTTAGGTTCTATATTTCTATTATAGAAGATCCTATAATTAGCTTTTAGGGCTTTTTTTGCTTTAGCTAGTTGTACTGCATGGTGCTTATACATCCTGAAAAGATAGTTGAAGTGAACTCCAAGATATTTGACCATCTCTTTGTTTGGGATTGGGGTGGTTTCCCCAGTCTCTTCATCCTCTATTGATAATTGGAAAGTTTTGATACGGATGACCGTCGGTGGTGTTATTTCATTCACTGTTTTCCTGAACAAAATAGTTTCGCTTTTGAGCGGGTTGATCTTGAGGTTCCATAGTTTGTAATATTTATATACTTGATTGAGTATTGAATTAAGTTTTTGTTGTATGACCTGTATTTTGCTGTCTGCCACGTAAAGTATGGTATCGTCTGCATATGCGGCTGAATATGTATTATTATTATTGTTTAAGTTAAAAAGGTTGAGAATCTTATGTGTATAAATGATGAAGAGGACTGAGGCTGTCACTGTGCCCTGCTGCATACCTTCAAGTATGGTAAAGACGATCGTCGATAGGTTGAAGCCGTCCCATGTGACAAACGTCTTACCATGTCCCATATCGGATATGAGTAGAATCAACGTCAAAGGAAATTCCAGTAGGATTAGAATGTAAAGTAATCCATTTAACCAGACCGAGTCGAAAGCCTTTTCAAGGTCTAAAAGTACAGCACCAACTAGTTTACCGTTCAGTAGGTAATTGTTTACATCAGATGAGAATTTGTGGATCGCATGTACTGTTGAGTGTTTTACTCTAAACCCGAACTGGTTATCTGGAATTATATTGTTTGGTTCAGCATGATCTAAAATTTGCTTTTTAATTAATTTTTCGAATATTTTATTGATGTTCATCGTTAGACTTATGGGCCTATATCCAGATGGGTCTGACGATTCCTTGCCTTTTTTCTTGATTGGGATCACTTTAGCTTTTTTCCATCTTACCGGATAATAGGACCGGTTGAAGCAGTTGTTGAACAAAATAGTATAGTCTTTAACAACTATAATAGGCAGATATTTTAGGACAATCATCGGTATATTATCGAATCCATTAGACGTTTTGTTCTTAGAATATTTTAATAAGAGCGATACTTCTATATATGTATGGAAGAGACGTGGTTGCTCTTGTTCCTGTACTGGGTAGTGAGCAGGGTTATTATCATTAAAATTAGGGTGTGTTGTGTTGTTGTCTCTTTCGAAACGAAGTTTTGCATTAATGTCTTCTGCCGCCGCATCAGCTAGGGTCTTAGTTACTGTACCGATATTGGAGTACCTTGGAGAATTAATATTTTCAAAGTATTTACCTACTATGTTCAGCTTAGTTACAGGGTCAGTGACAATATATGTATTATCTTTTTCTTCCGGGTGAGTGTTGTTAAAAAATATATCTGTGTGTATGGTATTATTTTTTTTATCAATTATCAGCGTGTCTACAGTTGGTGGCTCTTTATGTCTATAGTATCTGTTTAGTCTTGGGAAGAATTTTGTCGAATCTCTGTAATTAATGTTTTTAGCCATATTCTCCCAGTATTCTGTCTCGGATTTTTTGAATTGTTTGTGTAGTTGCTTATTTATTGATTTGATTAAAGTTTTGATATATGTAATTGCGTTGGCGTCATTATTGTTTTTATAGAGTTCAGCAACCAGCTTCGATTTTTGGGCATGGAGTTTCTTGATTTTATTATTTACATATTTTTGGCATCCTTTATGTGTGGTCGGTTTGTGTATTGGAACTATATGATTGATGGCTTCTATTATTTTTTCTTCTATTTTTATGATGTTTTCATCTATTTCTTGTATAGATAAATTTCTTTCAGCATCTAGTTGTTCTGTATATATGTGATTAAGGTGGTTGGTGAACTCTTTCCAATTAGTTCTTTTGAAATTGAATCTAGTAGTGGGTGGTGGTGGCTGTGTATATCCTTGAAAGATCTCCTTACTTTCGACCGAGAAGGTAATGGCATCGTGGTCACTGTCATACGGTAGCGTCTCCATCTTGTTGTTATATAGTCCGTTAATTTCAATCCGTATGTCTGCTAGACAATGGTCTAGATATGACTTGGCTGATGGGAACGTAGGTTTTTCCGGTGAATATAAAGTTGACTTACAGAGTATACCGTTTTCGTCTTCCCAGTTGCTAAGGAGCACTCCCCTTTCATTTGAGACGATGTCCCCCCATCTTGTATTCCTGGCGTTCCAGTCTCCGGCTAAGATGAAACAAACGTTGCTAGCAGCTAACTTGAAATCTTGGAAGATTTCGTTCAGTTCTGCAATAAAAGTTCTTTTATCATTACAGGCAGCATAAATGCTAAAAATAAATAACGTTATGTTAGCTTTAACATTTATCTTAATGACCGTATATTCGATTATCTTATTGCTGTGTGAGTTTGGATATGCAATAGTGGAGTAGCTAATCTTATTATTTATTAAAATTGCCGTTCCACCACCGTTCTTAGAATGAGGCCTATCAGTACGTATGAGTGTATAGTTTTAAAAAGCCAGCTTGTGCTTGCTGTTAAGCTTTATTTCAGAAATAAGTGCAACGTCGATCTTGTATGCATTGACGAAGTCTTCAAGATCCAGTCTTTTTTTATTAGTTCCCAGTGAGTTAACATTTATTGCACAAAACTTAATACTACTATCTGAGGTACCAGCTTGGTCCTGTTCTTCATCTAGGATTTCTACGTGTGAAGCCATTTTTAATCCTCACACGCTGAAAGTAAGAATTCAATGTTCCTTGAATTTTCAGTTATTTTTCTATTAATTTCTGCGAATTGATCTTTTAATGTATTCATCAAACTGTTTTTAAATTGGACAAGCATGTCTTCAATGAAGTTGAGGTTGGGCTTGTCATTTGAGTTATTATTATCATTGGGGAACATATTATTTGTATGGTTTGTTGGTCTATATTTATAAGGTCCATCCCTTTCTGGACTATTATACCTATCTCTCCGTAGCGGTGGGAACGCCATCCTTGTATTGTTGGTGATGTCAGCGAATGATACTTCAGGGTTTACCTTGTTAGATAATCTGTTTATTTTATTTCTCTTCATTGTTCTTCTCATTTCCAGAGATTTAACTTTTAAATCTTGGGCTATCGAAAGATACGGGCATCCATAGTAAGATGCAGTGTGTCCCTGATTACCACAGTTTATGCATTTGAGGACATCCTTGGGACTGTCTTTTTCAACTTCACATTTACCTCCTTCTGCGATTGGTCCATGGTCTTTTCCACATTTAACACATCTAAAATTAAGATGGCAGTTATTACTGGAGTGTCCTACCCGTTGGCATCTTCTGCATTGGAATACTGCCTTCTTTTTGATTTTTTCCCATCTAACCGATTGATTAAGAATGATTCTCATTCTGGTTAGTTCAGCCGGTTTTGATCCAGGCGATTGTTGTACGATAAAAAAGAATTTACTTTTATTCTCTTTATCAAAATGAAGTTTAGTTACTCGTTCTATTTTTGCATTTTGTAAATCTTTATTGTCAAGGAAAGTTTTAATGTCTCCTTCATCATATTCTGATCTGATCCCTTTTAGGACTAACGATATTTTCTTATCCTTTTTTGGTGTGAAAGTGTAAAATTGGGTTCGTGATTCTAGTAGGGTAATTTTGATCACGTTGTATACTTCTGTATTATTGGACATTATTGCAATGTAATCTTTACCTGTATGTCTAACCCAAAATTGGTCTTCTGGGACTTGGGCATCTTTTATTAGTTTTATTAGGTTTTATATTTACCGAATATTTGCTTCAATATTTTTGTCATTTGCATTTTTAATATTTTTGGAGCCAGTCTTACTTGACAACTCTGTTGTCAAGTTATCATGTTCATCAGTTACGCTCATGGTATCAGAGAGCACGTCAAAGTTATTTGAAGTCGAGATTCCTACCTTATCATTTGCTGGATTGTTGTTGCCTGACCTTCTTGCCGTTTTCCTAGGTTTTTTAAAATCTAATGGCGATCCCGCGTCATTCTGTTTGCCAGAGTCGCTATCTGTGAGGAGTTCATTTGACGACGATCGTGTCCTAGCTGTTGATAAATTCGGCATATACTTTTTTCCGTTAGCCTCAAAAAATTTCTCGAAGTTTGTCGTTGTCGTTAATCTGTCCAATTCTCCGGCTTGTTTCTTCATAAGCGCTTGTTGGATATCTTCACTAGATTTGCTTTCAAATCTTCTTTTGTTATTCATGATTGCAATTTATGTGCAAGTTTGAGACTCGGATATATAGAAAATTTGAGGTTAGCTGTAGGCGGGGGCTTGGCCCCTAACCCACGCAATCTGACAAATTACTTTAAATTCACTATATATAAATTTAAAATATTTATTTATCACAAAACTGAAAATTCGTACTCTACTTGATGTTTTGTCACTTTGACACATATAAATATCTATATACGCTTTGTTTAATTCAATTTTATGGCTGAGAGGAGAATGTACGAGGTGCACTCACTCAAGTCACAAAAGAAACTGCGTTAAACGACTAGGCTACGCTACTGACGATGACTACTGAGTTTACTTGTGCTATATAAGATTGAAAGAATACATCACTTTTAAAACAGCAAAATATAATTGAAAATCTATTATTAGTAATAACAAAAATTTCTTATTTTTTTTTCGTGCACTATAAAATCCTGTATCTAGGTAATTGTGATATGTGTAACTTTGGTTATATAGTTATGTATAAAATCGTTTGAAAAGTATATATGCTCTGTATATGGCCATGTATGGTCATTAGGATGTTTAAAAAAAAAAAAACATTTTTTTTTATATTATCCAAAAATTGAAAGCATAACTAAAAATAAAAATTTTAGTACCAATTCAAGCTTATAATAATAATATATTTGCCTCAATCCATTTGTCTATTTTTCATTTAAAAAACAAGAAAAAAAATTTTGTTTTTTTAGAATTTTTCAGCTCATAAACTAATCAACGGATTTTTTATGCACAGTAAATATTTTTGTAGGAAATTGAACGCTCTACGATAAAGGCTCTTATCATTTTTTGATAGTTCCCACTGTTCAAAAGTTAGTTAAGCTTCAAGTCAAACTTATAGTAAATTTTGAGATTTTTTTATTTTTCCAGCGAAACTATGAGACTTATCAAAAAATGCCAGACAATTTTATCTTCTACAAATTATTTCTAATAAAGTTTTTCCAAATTCTGCACTGTTTTCAATTTATTTCCATTTTAATTTCAAGCCCTTAAAAAAATAGATTTCTGATTGATTTTAAGAGCTTGACATTGAAATGAAAATAAATTGAAAACATTGCAGAATTTCAAAAAACTTTATTTGTAATTATTTGCGAGGAGTAAAATTCTCTACAAAAAAAATTCCATGATATTTTGTGATGAGACTGATAGTTTTGCTGGAAAAGTGAAAAGATCTCAAAATTTACTATAAATTTGCCTTAAGTTCAAATAACTTTTGAACAGTTGGATTTATCGAAAAATGATAAGAGACTTTTCTGTAGAGCGTTTAATTTCCTACAAAAAAAATTATTGCGCAAATAAATCCGTTGAGTGGTCTGTGAGTTAGAAAATTCTTAAAAAAAAAAAATTTCCCCGTGTTATTTAAATAGAAAACAGAGAAATGGATTGAAGGAAAGCTTAATATTATTATTAAGAGCTCGGATTAGCACAAAAAATTTTAATTTTCAGATACACTTTTAATTTTTGTTAATAATACCAAAAAAAAATTTGTTTTTCTTGAAACACTCTAATGGTCATATGTAACTCGTTATTCATAGATGATTAATTACTATGCTCACATTGTAAAAAATTTGCGGAGTATCCCATGCAAGAGCTGCCAGAGTTGAACAAAGGGGCCGTCCTTGGCTCAGCACTGGGGGATCTAGATTTAGCACGTCTATATTGGCCCATGCTTGGGTCAAGAAAGGCTACTCAATCCTGGCCATTCCAATCATTACCCAAGTCTGGGCCAGGACTGGGTTCCCCTATTTTGGCCATTCAGTGGTGACCCAGGCTTGGACCAGGACTGGATAACCTAGTCTTGGCCATTACAATAATTACCCGGACTTGGGCCAAGACCGGCTTATCCTATCTTGGCCATCCAACGGGAACCCACACTTGGGCCAGGACTGGGTAACCTAGCCTTGGCCGTTACAATAATTACCCGGGCTTGGGTCAAGACTAGGTTCTCTTGTCTTGGCCACCCAATGGACTCCCACACTTAGGCCAGGACTGGGTAACCTAGCCTTGGCCGATCCAATGATTATCCGAGTTTAAGCCAAGACTAGGTTCCTCTGCCTTGATCATTCAATGGCAACCCAGACTTGGGCCAAAGTAGGATTATCCAAGTTCGGGATACCTATAGTTTCCCATCCTTGGGCCAAGATTGGCTAATCTAGTTTTTTAATTAATTATTCAATCATCTTATTATTATGGTTTTTTAAATAAATAATTATTTATTTTTGAATTAAAATAAGTTTTAATAAATAAATATTTTAACATTCTTATTAAAATTATTAACAATTAAGAAATACGCTGAAAAAAATCACTGGGGTAAGTCCAAGCGGTGTAGGTGTTAAAGTCAGCGGTGTTAAATTTCAACACCGAAAGCGGTGTAAAAATAACGCCGCCGCCGGTGTAAATATTCTAAACCGCCCGTGAAAAATGGATCATACATGGCCATGCATGGCCATATATGGTTCATGCATGGAGCATACATGGCCATGCATGGAGCATACATGGTCATACATGGTCATACATGAATCATACAAGGTCATGTATGGCCATGCATGGACATGTATGACTATATATGTCAGTGATTAATTGAACATATATGGCCATGCATGGCCGTATATGGTTCATACATGGCCATACATGGAGCATGTATGGGCATACGAACTTTTTGAATACAGTCATGCATGGCCATATATGAATCATACAAGGCCATGTATGGCCATGCATGGTCATACATAGTCATGGATGACTATATATTAGACTGCTTTTTTTAGCGACTATTTTTTTTTTCGCTCCCATCCCGAAATTTTGTTGGAAATACCCTCCAAAAAATTCCCTGAGAGTTTAAGCCCTTGAGTAAAGTACTTTCCCAGAGCAGGCGAAGATTTCCCATTCAAAATACACGTAAACTTGGGTTTTTATGTTTCAAACTTCTGTAACTCCGTGGCATTTTATGACATCATCTCGCCCAAAGTCGGGATTTTCTCAGAATTGAATGCTCTTCAAAAGTACCCATTATCGCGAAGTTGTAACTCATACGAGTGGGGTAGTACGGACCGCTAAACTAAATTTTTTCATAGAATTCTTGTTTCTTCTCTCATTATCTCATAAACAACAAGACCTACAGGAAAAATATGAATAACAATTCTATAGAAAATTCAATTTTCTACAAAAAAGGTCCTTAGCACTAAATCACTACGATCGATATTTTCTGAAATATTAATTATTGAAGTTTACGTAGCATTGAATTCCCATAAAATGTCGAATCAAATCTTAGAAAATACTGATTTTTTATTTGACTAATATCTCAGAAAATATCGATCTGAGCGATTCGGTGCTGGGGACCTTTTTTGTAGGAAATTAAATTTCCTATAAAATTGTCATTTACATTTTTTTTGTAGGTCTTGTTGTTTATGAGATAATGAAAGAAAAAAAATTAAAAAAGTTCGTATGCCTATGTATGGCCATATATGCTCCATGTATGACCATGTATGAACCATATACGGCCATGCATGGCCATATATGTCCAACTAATCACTGACATATATAGCCATACATGACCATGCATGACCATACATGGCCTTGTATGATTCATATATGGCCATGCATGGCCATGTATGATTCATTTTTCACGGATATAAAAAATTTGAGCTGACTATTACAATTACTTATAAACAGGATGTTGTAGTGAAAAAAATAGAAAATTTTTTTGATATCACTAACAGCATATTGATGATTATATTTTGCTTTTTCGAAAGTGATTATATCCTTTCAATCTTACGTAGCACAAGTAAACTTCGTTGTAACTGTCGGTCGCATAGCTTAGTCGACAAAGCGTCGGTCTCTCGTACGGAAGGTCCCGGGTTCGAATCCTACTAAAGCGGGTGGTGTTATTAATAAGTCTAGCGTTTTTTCTCTGAATTAAAAATTTCCAATTCGATTAGGAATTCAATTATTCGCATATATGATAATCTCTGCGTCGCCAAAATAATTAAAAAAAAAAAAAAAATTAAAAAATTTTTTTTTTTATTTAGTTAAAATTTCTATACCTAGTCATATCAAGTCATGTATGGCCGTATCAAGCTATGTATAGTCATATATGGCCATGCATGGTCATACATGGTCATATATGGCCATACATGGCCATGTCTGGCCAATTTACATACATGGCCATGCATGGAGCATTCATGCATGGCCATGTATGATTCATTTTTCACGGGCGGTGTTAAAATGACGCCGCCGCCGGTGTAAATATTCTAGACCGGTGTTAAAATATTTTAATTTGTGAATATTTTTACTTACTCGATCACTATACTTGTTAATAGATCATATTTTTTATTAATTTTCATAAAAAAACTGGAATTTTTTGTTTTAAAAACTTTAAAGTGCATTCTCCAAGCAGACGCAGCTAACCCCGCTTCTACACCGGTTACCCTGCTTTTACACCGATATTGCTCCGCTTTTACACCAGTTACCTCGCTTCTACACCGGTTCTACTCCGTTTTTGCACCGCTTACCCCATTTTAACACCGATATTTTTAACACGGTGAATTACTCCTCCTACACCGGTGTAATTTCATTTTTACACCGGGCGGAGTTAAAATGAGTCCATTTTTAACACCGCTCTTTTTACAGTGTAATACATTCTTCAGCTCGTTATTACTTGCAATTAACAACCGTAATTTCATAATTTTACTTATAAAAATTAATTTAATTAAGAAATAACTCATGAATTTGTATAATAAATGTTATTTTTAATGATGGTGGTAGAGTAAGATAATTAAGCTGGGTTTTTGATAAATAATCAATTAAATTTAATGAATTTTATTTTAAAAAATTATGTAATTATAATATAAATAATACGAAATTATTATTTATTTTTTTCTTAATCGAAAATATTAATTAAATTGCTCTTCATATTTCATAAGACCGAGGGATTGTAGTAAAATGAATAGGTAGAACATATAAAAGTTTCAATTCAACATTAATAGGTTCGTCCAGTAGCCAGCGTTTAGACCCAGCAATCAGAATGACGACAGTTCGCGCCCAGAGCCCAGCAGATTTTTCACCGAGTTTATTTCACGTCATTTACCTCACTTAAATAGTTTGAACGTTAATAATCACAAACTCTAGTATTTAAATAATAATAAAATTTTTTTTTAATTAAATTTATTGATTTTTTCGATGCATGGTTCAGGTCTGGCAACCAAGCTTGGGTCAGGTCTGACAACCAAGCATGGGCCAGGTCTGGCAAGCAAGCATAGGTCAGGGCTGGCAACCAGTCTTGGCACGATGTTATCATTCCAGACTTCTACCAAGGCTGGAACAAGGCTGGCTTACAAACTTGGCCCAGAGTTCAACATAGTTGAACCAAGCCTGAGCCAATCCTGGGCCCGTGGTACTTTCCTGTCTGGGTAGACGCGGAATGAATACGGAGTGAAGTGGAATGAATGATTTTCAGTGAAAATTATCAAAGTTTTAATCTCGTTTTCGACCTAAGAAGATCTTGTGGCATCGTATAGTATTTAAATTTTTTGTGAGCTGACTAGGTTGAAACAGAATTTAACATTTTAGTTAAATTCCGATTGACTCCTTTTCGACTTACTATAAGGGCTTCCTAGGCCGAAAAGGAAACTTAAAATTCAAAGTGAATTCCAGTTCACTCTTCTTCACCCTGACTTTAGGCGAGTTAGGTTGAAAAAGGTTTTTAAATCGAAGCGGCAAATGCCTAGATCAAAGGAATCAGGGTCTACAAGGTTCAATTTGAGTTTAAAAATTTCGACTCGGGTGGGGAGAGGTTTTTTATACGTAGAAAGTGTGTACCAAGTTTGAAATGAATCGGTAATGTAGTTTTTAAATAGCAATGCTCACGAACTTTGAAAAAGTAGTTTCAAGAAAAATGCGTTAAAAATTTTAGATGCTAAAAAAGTAAAAAAAAAATTAAATTTTTTTTTTTTTAACTTACACTGAATCATCGATTCCAGCTCCATAAAGTAGAGTTCCTGCAGTAGCTTCGATGTCTTCAGCCTCTAGTTTCTGAGAAGATAGATTAGTTAATAACTTCGAGAGTTTTGCTCTGATCGACTTCAAACTTGGAGACAATATTCTTAAAATGTGTAGCTATTAGAAAATTGAAAAAAATTCGATTTTTAGCCCATACTCCTCCCCCCCCTTCACTAAGCAAAATCGTCAATATAAATTTAAAAAACCGCATGTTGGAGCTTGAAGAGCTCAAAAATTCGAATGGTTCAAAAGATATCGTTGAGCTCTTCGAGCTCAATATGTATTTTAAAAAAATTGTTTTCGAGCTCCAAGACGGAGAAGTTTCGGGGCTAGTCTGCAGGATCATTCTTGGATCTTTTGAGAGCATCCACGTCCCGACTCACAGGTAAAAACTAATTTTTATTGATAAATTCAAATTGCACACTTCGAATGCGATGTAGAGAAGTAGTGCTCTATTTTTTAACTTTTTTTTTTACTTAAAATTCTTAATTTTATTTATAAGTACAACAAAAAAATTTTTAACTTCAATTTTAGTCATTTGTCACTAACATTATTAGAATTCGCCAAGAAATATATAACGCAGTAAGTCAACAAAGTTGGAAAACTGATCGTGAACATGGAGAATACAGGAGATGTATATCTTCTGCCGTACTTAGCGTGTGAATTATATTTAAAACAGATATTATGATTGATTTATAAATTTGTTCATTTTTAATTTATTCGTTATTATTTCACTTAATGGTATTTCTGATGGAAGAATGAAAAATATTTTGTTGTATATTTATTGATTCAATATGTTTCAAGTGAGTTCTTCTATTTATTTTTTTTTTATTTATTTTATTTTTATTCCATTGGAGGGCATGATTGAAATTGTGTGCATGTATATGTATAAGGGGCACTTGAATTGTGAATGGATATAGACAGCGCAGTGTAGGTACGACGCTACAATTGGACTCGATTGTCGACGAAAACAAATAAGTCGTCGATAGAAAAAGAAAAATAAGTTATGAGACAGATGACTGAAAAATAAGGTTTATCTTGACACAACAGTAGACAGAAACAATTTTCTGTTAAAAAAAAAAAAAAAAAAAAATTTTAAATAATACAGATGAACTTGGCGAGTTAGCAGTATATCCATTTATGACTTATTGATGCGGTGATATTGACTCGCCAAGTTCATCTGTATTATTTTAGAATTTTTATATTTTTTTTATATTATATAATAATTGTACCTCATAAGAGGCACAGAATAAATTTTTAACTTCTCATTAAATTTTACTGAACAAGAAATCAACAAATATTAATTGTCGACTTAAGTTGAATAAAAATAAATCAAGATTTTATGTGCCGCTCGGATACTTGATCATTATTTTTAATTCAAAAATTTTTACTACGGTAGATGCATACTTGGTGCCCTTACAGATGAAATCGGTTTTTCGACTGATTTCACTCTTTTTTGTATAAAAAAAAAGTAAAGATAAAATCTAAATCCATGAAATATAATAACTATGTAAACATGTATTGTTCTATGTCTATATTTTACCGTTAAAAATCGTTAATGAATTGGTCAGAAATTTTTAATCTTGATTTACTTACTCAGAGCTGTGAAGTTTAAAAAGAATCACTACATAGAATGGATGGAATGATTCAAAGGAAATTATTTACTTAACATTCAAATGAAAATGAATTCAACAGCTTGTAAAGATAAATAAATTAGTCATAAATAAAATTTAAGTTTTATTACAATTACAATAGAATCTAGATTAAAGAAAGTAAAAGAACCCTGATTAAAAATACTCATTTGGAGGGATTGAAAAAGATGAGAATTGAATACTTTTGAATACTTTCTATACCCCAACATTCCCGAGTCGAAATCTAAGTTCTGTTTTCGTTGTAATTTTTTCTCGACTTAATTCCAGAAAAATGTACGATCAAAACAGACCTTGTGCTATTGAGTACTGTATCAGCGTACGTCTGGTTTAGTTGTAACTCGAGGAGTTTTGTCCCAATATACCAAGTTTACAACGAAACCAGACGTTGAATAATCATAATATTAAATATAATAATAACAATAATAATGTTAATATTATTTCAGATCTGAAGGCGCGGGTTCGAATCCCACTCAGGCCCATTATTATTTTTTTTTTGTTTTTAAATAATATTACTATTATTAATAATAATAACAATAAAAATAATAATTATTTATTATAAAAAAAATAAAGAAACTAAAAACACGTCAACACGTTAGAAGCGACACCACTGTTTTAATTATGAAATCATAATTATTATAAAATTATAAATATGCATAATGAAATAATTAAATTTGGCTCAAATACAAAAAAAATTTTAACGTAGAAATATTTTTATTCTGAAGTTCGAGAAACTTCTGATGGTAGGAACTGAAAGAGGCAGAATATCTTATTAGATTCTATGACTCAGTACACTCATGCTATTAATTAAATTAAGATTATCGTAGAAAGAAATAATCGACGAAAAATCGCAACTCCCGGGATTCGAACCTATCACCTAACGCTCGCCAGTCTTATGCGCTAACCGCAACGCTACGCAACCGATATGTGAGCGAAAACTTTAGTAAGCTCATATAACCGAGTCGTAAGCCACGCCTCTACAAATGACAGTCCATTGGGTCGAATATTTAAGGGAGAGGAGATCTAAGACAAAAACGCGGGATATTTAGAATAAATAAAAAAACCAAGCGACAATAGAGCACCCTCAGCGCTTTCATGTTTGAAATATGCAAAAAAAAAAAAAAATTAAACTGAAAATAAGAAGTAAAAAAAAAATAAAATTAACAATATAAAAGGTGAATAGAAAAATTCATATTAAAAAAAAACTAATTTTATTAAATAAAAGTAATAATTAAAAATAAAATGAGCGATTGAGGTGTGCACTTTTGGAATTTATAACTTTTTTAGTTTTTAGTATTAAGTATAGTATCCACGGGTATTATCATAAATATTGAATTGGGAAGAATCTTATACAAGAATATTATTAGTATTAGTAATAATTATAATTATAATTATTTTATTATTATTTAAATATTTTGTGATTATTTTAATATACTATAAAATAATGATTTATTTATTTATTATTATTATTAATATTATTAATATTATTATTATTATTTAAAAAAAAAAAGTGACTCAAAGTGAGACTCGAACCCGCGTCCGCAGATTTCAAAGACTATTTACATACTCATTATTATTATCCTTACTATTATTATTATTATTATTATTTTACGCCTGGTTTCGTTGTAGAAAATGTTAGAAAAATAATAACAATAATAAAAATGTGGGTAATGTTTACGATTAAAGAGCATTTTGTAGGTCTGGTTTGGTTGTACTTTTAGTCTGCGTCATCTTATACAATCAAAACAGGCGTTTGGGGAAGCGGCAAATTGAACTACAAAGGATTTGAATACTTTTACAATTAAAACAGAACTTGAATTTCGACTCGGGTTTTCATCTGGACATAAAATTAATACTTTTCAATCCCAAAATAATATGAGAATTTCTAAGCTGCCGAGGAATTGAAAAAGATTCAAAAGAATAGATATTTTTAATCTTTGTGAATACTTTTCAATACCAAAATAATATCACATTTCGGGTCATGTGTGGGATTGAAAGGAATTCAAATGAATTGAAATTTTTGAATCTTTTCCAATCCTTCTCAATACCTAAATAGTCCGATATTTCGGATCGAGTGTAGGATTGAAAAGAATTCAAATGAATTGAAATTTTTGAATCTTTTTCAATCCTTCTCAATACCTAAATAGTCCGATATTTCGGATCGAGTGTAGGATTGAAAAGAATTCAAATGAATTGAAATTTTTGAATCTTTTTCAATCCTTCTCAATACCTAAATAGTCCGATATTTCGGATCGAGTGTAAGATTGAAAAGAATTCAAATGAATTGAAATTTTTGAATCTTTCTGAATCCTTTTCAATACCAAAATAATATCACATTTCGGGTCACGCGTGGGATTGAAAAGAATTCGAATGAATTGAAATTTTTTAATCTTTTTCAATCCTTCTCAATACCTAAATAATTCCATATTGAAAGGAATTGAAATGATAAAAGATTGAATTCCTTTCAATACTTTTGAATTCCATTTTAAGAATTATAAAGTATTCAAATGATCCAAATTTCAATTCCATTCAATACTTTTCAATACCTCTGTAGGAATTGAAAAGGATTGAAAAAATTTTCAATCCCTCCCAATGAGTATTTTTAATCAGAGAACATCAAATTAAACTCAACTGACAATTAAAATATATAATATCTTATCAAATTTTTATTGAAAGGCTGTATTGATATTTTTGTGAAAATTATGCATTCAGAATTCATTTACGTTTATCAATATATTTATTAAAATAACCATACATGGAGAGAAAAACATGGGAATTTTTCCGATTTTGCTTAGGAGAAATCCCTAGGTTGACATAGAAAATTTTGCTTTATCAACATGGGAAATTTTACTAGGGAAAAAAGAGAATGTATACTCTCTTAAAATGGATCAGTGAAATTCCACTGATTCAACCAGTGAACTTTTAGTCACTGGTTGAATCAGTGAATTCGCGCTCACTGGTTTCAACCAGTGAACTAAAAATATGTAAGCGCGCGGGTACAGCAGCATTCTGTACATGAGTAAAATATACTGTATATGAGTGAAATATTTGTGTTTTATTGTGTCAATAAGTAAGTAATATTTATTCATTATATTTATGTAATATTTTAACTTACTTTTATATAAAAATAATAATTATATGACAAAATTTTTACAGAGCACGGAAAGAAAAAAATGGGAATTTTCCTAATTTTACATGGGGAAAATTCCTTTGTTGGCATTGCAAATTTTACTATGCTAACATGTGAATTGTTGCTGTGTTACATGGTAAATTTTGCTTTGTAACATAGGAATTATTCCAATATTGACAATGGAAATTTTCCTTTATCAACATTGAAAAAATAACTATGTTACATAGGAATAATTCCAATGTTAACATGGGAAAAATTTCCATCTCAACATGGGAAAAACTCCCATGTTAACATTGGAATCGTTCCTATGTTAACATTGGATTTGTTCCTATGTCAACATGAAAACATTTCCCATGTTAACAAAGTAGAAATTACCATGTATATAAAAGTAAAATATTTGTAAACTGATGGTTTCAAATTTTCACAACATTAAATATGGGTCATTCGTTGATGTACAAGCCGTATTTAATGGCAAGTTAAATGCAAGTCAAATGTATAAATTAAAAAAAAAATGTACTTGCAGAACATTAATAATTATGGCACCTTTTCAATTAAAGTGAAGTATAATGATAGTAAAAATATTTTATAGCTCTTGAATGTAATCTGTTCGAAGTTCATCTGCTTTTAATTTGTAATTTGTTAAGTACAATAAAAATTGATTAATTCGTCGATGCTACAAAAAAATTTTTATTAAATTACACAAAATTTTTTCGGAAACTTTGAAATTCTATTTTCGTAAACGGTAATACCTTCACATATCCCTATTTTATCGCTTTAAAGCTTAAATGATCAAAATGACCAAAATATTTGGTACTTTAGTGATTTTATCTTCTTGTGGACTTTTCCCATGCATCATAGTAATTTTTCCTATGTTGACATGGGTATTTTTACCATGTCAGTATAGGAATTTTTCCCATGTTACTGGAGTAATTTCTTCTAAGTTGACATGGGTATTTTTTCCATGTCGACAAGGAACAAATTACTCCAATAACATGAACTAAATTCCTATACTGACATGGTAAAAATATCCATGTTGGCATGGGGAAAATTCCCATGTCCACATAGGAAAAATTGCTATGTTGCATGGAAATTTTTGCTATGGCAACATGGAAAATATTCCTATAATATATGGGTAAAATTCCTATAAAATATGGTTATATTTCCATTTTTCCTTGGTAGAATCTACCATGTCGATAAAGCAAAATTTGCCATGTCAACAAGGGAATTACTCCTAAGTAAAATGGGAAAAATTCCCATGTTTTTCTTTCCGTGAGTATAAAAATAAATAAATTTGAAGTAACTTTAATCGCTTGGAGCTAACCTCAAATATGAATAACATTATAAAATTAAATATTCAGGAATTATTGAATTATTTAAGGCCAATTATTAAAGATGATGATACTCTGACAAAACTTGAAGGTAAATTTATAAATTAGATTTAAAATTTTGGCTTTTTGATCGTAATAAATTTTGCTGACTAGTAATGTACGATTGTTAGTAATACCATTAATAATTATTAAGTTTTATGTTTTACAACTTACTAAATTATAAAATCATAAATTAACCAATTACTAGTTGGATCAGATTTGATAAATGTAGGTTAAGTAATAAGCTATGTTTTAAATACATTCAAAAAATATCAATTGTTATATTCCAACAAATAAAACTCTTAGTTTCATAAAAAAAATTAATTTAAATATTGCAATACTCATTTTTTTTTAAATGGAAACAAACTAAATTTTTATAATTTCTAATAAATATTATTCATTTTGTTCCTAAATTATTTATAATTAAATATAATTGTTATTAAGACTCACTTAATTCACTTTGATTTTAAATAAACGTTTTTGATAAAATAAAATTAATCTAACCTATTTTCTTTATATTTATATAGTACACCGGCGTGTCACTGGTTCAACCAGTGAAACTCACTGGTTCAACCAGTGGGCCAAGCGATCATCTTAGTCCACTGTTTGAATCAGTGAATTTCACTGGTTAACCAGTAAACTCTCGATTCACTGGTTAAACCAGTGGATTTCACTGGAGAATCAGTGAAATTTCACTGATTCATTTTAAGAGAGTAACGATATTTTATAGAAATATTACCCACAAATTATAGGGATATCTTTTATATTACCATTGGAAAAATTTCCATGTAGGTATGTAGAAATTCCCTTTTTAACATTGCTGAATTTCTATATTGGCATGGGTATTTTTACTATGTCAGCATAGAAATTTTTCCCATGCTACCAGAGTAATTTCTTTTATATTGACATAGGAATTTTTCCTAGTTTGACAAGGAAAACGTTCCTCTGTCAACATAGTAAATATTCCTGCGTTAACGTTGTAGAAATACCCATGTTGACATAGGAAAAGTTTTCATGTCAACATAGAAAAAAACGCTATCTTGCATGGGGAAAGTCCACAAGAAGCTAAAACTAACTAAATTGTAAATATTTTGGTCATTATTATCATTAAGGCCTTAAAGCGATGAAATATATATGTGAAGGTTTTAAAATTTACGAAATTAGAGTTTCAAAGTTTTCAAAAAAAATTTTGTGGAATTTAAGTAAAATTTTTTTGTAGCACATACCAATGAACAAATGTTTTTATAAATTCAATTAATACAAACGTGTACGTAAAAGTCAATTACATCGTGATTTCGACTGTATATAATCATCAATTTAATTAATTAATTTAGATTTATTTAATAAATGACGTAAAAAAAACATCAGTTTAAAAATATTTTATTTTTGCATATATGGGAATTTTTACTCTTTTAACATGGGAATAATTTCCATGTTAGCATGAGAAATTTTCCCATGCTGACATTGAATAATTTCCTACGTTATTAAAGGAATTCCAGCAAGGTCTGCATAGGAATTTTTCCTATGTTAACATGGGGGAAATTCCCATGTTAACATTGGAATTGTTTCTATATTACATAGTTATTTTTTTAATATTGGTATAGGAAAATTTACATTGTCAATATAGAAATTATTCCAATATAACAAAGCGAAATTTTCTATGTGACATAGTTACAATTCACATGTTGACATAGTAAAAATTACAACACCAACAAAGGAATTTTCCCCAAGCAAAATTGGAAAAATTCACACTTTTTTCTCTCCGAGTATGAAAATCTTATAACAAATTATTCTTTTTGTATGGTTATTTTATTAAAAAAAGATGATTTTTACTATACCACATAGTAATATTTCTGACTTATCAAAAAATCTATTACTTTATGTTAATAGAGTCATGAATTCTTTGATTAGTCTCTATCATTACTAGCAATCTTAGCAATCGTAAATATTCTATTTCATTGTTTTAAAATATTAATTTATTTAATGCTGTAAGATGGACGGTATAGTTGAAGTTGGATATTTGCTATTTTCTATTTGCTATTTCATCCCCTTTCTACGTAAATCTCATAACTGTAAAATTATAATTTTTTCAGACATCGGTCAAAATATCTTTTCTGTTACACGAGCGTTAATGGAAAGATTAAAATTCGAGTCTCTCGAACATTCTGTTATAATTATTAAAATTTGATGCTTTTTTTACACAATAGCATTACTAAAAAATGTCATTCACTCATAATTTTAATTATGAAAAAAATTTAGTTACAAGGTTTTTCCACAAAGAGGACGATTTGCTATTTGACTGGGAACTGATAATTTTAATAACCTCAAAACCTAAAACTTTAAAGTTACAGTTTTTTCAAAGCAGCCATGTTCCCGACTAGAATTTTTTCCTGATTTGCCTGAAGTACCAAAAGGACCTTGTCAGGTTAATATAAAATTTGCCTTATTAGGGCAAACTTGACGAGTTCCTTATCAGGACCTTATCAAGATATCCTTATTCAAAATAAAGCTATTTGCTATCAGGTCAACCCAACGAGTTTCTTATCAGGATCTCGTCAGGAACTCATTATTCAAAAAAAAGTTATTTGCCATCGGGTCGATCTGACGACCCATGCAGGAGCTGCCAGAGTTGAACGACGGGGTCCTACTTGGCCCAGCACTGGGGAACCTAGTTTTGGCACACCTATATTGGCCCATGCTTGGCTCAAAATTGGATACTCAGTCCTGGCCGTTACAATTATTACCCGGGCTTGGGCCAAGACTGGGTTCCCCTGTCACATCATTTACCTCCTTTAGATAGTTTAAATATTAATGATCATAAATTCTACGAGGTTAATAAGAATAAAATTTGTTTTAATTAAACTTATCCATTTCCTCGATGCATGGGCAAGGTCTGGCAGCAAAGTCTGGGCTAGGTCTGGCAACTAAGCATGGGCCAAGTCTAGCAACCAAGTCGGGCCTCGTGTTATCATTCCAGAGTCCTACCAAGACTGGGCCAAGACTGGCTTACAAGCTTGACCCAAGGTTCTACATACTTGGGCCAAGCCTGGGCCTATCGTACTTTCCTCTCTGGGAAGTTCCTAATCGAAACCTCGGCAGGAAATCTTTATTCAAAAAAAGTTATTTGCCATCGGGTCGACTTGATAAGTTCCTCTTCAAGACCTTATCAGGATATCCTTATTCGTAAAAAACTTATCCTATCTCTTTAAATATGTTATTTACATACTAAAAATTAAACAAAGTACAAATAAATATGATATAAAAATCACGTCAATCATTGCAGCACGGATTTTATACTTCTTTATCCGTTATTCGTTGACATCATAATGAACATAATATTTCCACTTACAAGATCACATATGTGTGTCAGCGCAGTGAATAGCATCACGGACTTTGAATCGGAAGGACGTAGGATCGAGCCTAGCAGTCACTGGGATTTTTTCATGAATAAAAAACATGTTTACTTTCTCTAATTAATGCTCTTAATACAATAGATAATATTCCCGATCGGATTAAAATTCTCTTCTTTTTTTTTCGCAATTTAATATCAGTTCCTGGTCAGGATATCCTGATCGGGACCTTATTTGAAATAAGGTTAACCTGACAAGGACCTCGTCAGGTCCTCATAAAAAATTCTAGTCGGGTTTCTCTTGGATTTCTAGTAAAACTGGCCAGTTACTAGACAAAAACTCGTTTTCATTTCTACTAGGGGAGTAAAGTCATTTTAACTCAAAATTTAGTAGATTTTTTATAAATTAATTTAGAAGTTTAATTATCAACATATTGATAATTGGTTCCAGTATATGCGATCGTGAATCTTGATTAAAAAAAAAGAATATTTTAACAGTTCATAAAAAAATTGATTTTCTTTTTTTAGAATCTTAAATCTGGTTTTTATATCTTGAATAACACAAACTTACTTTTATATAAAAATTCTCAGTAAAAAGTTTTTCTTGAAAAATAAATATATAGATATAAATTTATAAAAAATGAAGTTTTAAATGAAGGCGGGAGAAATTTTTTTTTTTATAATACTAAATTCCGAAGTCAAAAGCAACTAAGTATGGAGTGAGCATGGAGAGTACTTGAAGGAAGTTGAGTGTCATTATTGAAAAATGCATTATTTATATTTCACTTTCCATTCTCTCTATTCTAGATGAAAAATATTCTTTTTGTTTCTTTTGAATAAATATCATATTTTATCTATTTACTGTAAAAATTAATTTGTCAGATTTGTACAACAATTTACCTAAAACTTCATAACTGGCCGATTCAAAGAATATTGAATGAAATCCAATTCGTATTGTTCTGTCGTTTGAAAAACAAAATAAACTTTCAAAATTAAAAGTTATTTTTTAATAAAAAATATTTTAATAAATGAGAATTTGGCAAAGAAATCGATCGGATAATAAGTAAAAAACAGGGCTTAACAATTTCAAAAATTTATTTATTACTGGGCTTTGCAATTAGGTTGTGAAAATAGTTAAAATCATAAATTATATTTCTTTAGTAAAAATAAAATAAATAAGAGAAAAAAAATGAGTTTTCAAACTCTATTTACAACTTTGTTTTTTTATTTTGAAAAGTCGTACAATAGTTAAGTAAAGTTTTTTTTTTTTAAATATATGTATGTTCTCATACTCTTAGTCTATAGTATTTAAAATGAAAAAGAAATTATAGAACAAAATAATAAAACTCTTTTAAATAGTAATCAAATAAAAAACAATAAAAGCAAAAATACTTTAAGATTGTTCTAAATGCAATACAAGTTTATTTTTACTATCTTTTTTATTTTAAAAGATTCGATGAATTTTCAATTTTAACTTACGAAAAACAATTCAAAAGTATAAAGGATATTTGTTATTACATTAGTTCTATGATAATTGGAGTTATAAAAACAGGAATGTTGTTGAAAATAAGGGTTCTATGGAGATGATACAAGTGCATATATTCTACAAGAATGGCAATTAATATGAGATATGGGAAATAGGAAATAGGGGTAAAAGTTACGGAGGATGGTTATGGCACGTGTGAGGGAGTTTAACGATGCGCTATGAAGAGATATAACCAGAGTAGGGGAATACACATATATATCCAACGTAAAAGTTATGCAAATACTTCTTTTACGAGGTCCGGGGAATATTGCCGGTCATATTTTTATCTCAGAGTACTCGAGTTACGGAGAATTTTATATTGACTGTAAAACCCATCAAATTTCCATTTAGTAATTTTACTGGTATTGTTTTCATTTTTTTTTTTTTTATTATGATTATTATTGAATCTAAATTTTTATTAATATTATGTCATTAAAGTCTGTTATTAAAATAAATGTTTAAATCAATATTGATGTTTGAAGTCTGAAAGTTTTATGGTATCTCGTTAAACTTCAAGAGACTTTATACATGAACATTACAAAGTAATTAATATAATTTAATTTTTTTTAAATTTCAAAATTCATGTTGTTTATGCATGAGTCAAATTCGGGTAATTTGATTAAAAACACTAGAAGCCTTTTACGAACTTCAATATTAATTAATTTAATTTAAATTATTTATTTTTAATAAAGCTTTTAACTTTCTATTTTTACTGATTCAATTTTTTTATACGAGCAGAAAAAAAAATTTATGGACAATATAAAATTTTTATTATTAAAAAATAACAAAAGTTTTTATTATCTTTTAATATCAAGTATAAACTTTTATTATTTTTGTTTTCATTATCTCATACGTATTTTTTAAAAGTACTGTATGTAGTATGTTGCATTGTATTTAGAGTGTTAAATTTCCGAGCGTATGGCAGTACTATACTGCGCAACATTGTATTATTATTCTGAAAAAAAGTGGGAAAATGAATAATGTCCAGTATAAAAAATATAAATTTACGAGATAGAACATTAAAAAAAGAATGTTTCATTAATATGACGAACTAAATAGTATGTATGTATATATACATATACATATTATGTATTGGTGAATAACACAGGTGAATTTAAATAAAATTATGTTTTTAAATAGTAGAGTGGCATAAAAACTCAATTTCTTTTTTCTTCTATCTCGTATACAAATTTTTTAGTTTAATGCATTTTAAAGACTCTCACTAAAAAGCATCATGATTAAGCCAATTATGAGAGGTCATTCAAAAATTTTAAAAATATTACAGAAATACCTCAATATCTACGAAAACTCACTCAAGAATATTCAAAGTATCATAGTTGAAAAATTTCAAAACTCTTGAGCCACCTTTAAAATTTATACTTTGAGATTAAATTACTAGGACATTATAGATTTTCCATGTTAGTAACATTTTTCCTAACGATAAAGAAAATTGAGAAACATAAAAATTTGTCGGCTTTTTTTTTTTGCACTAAAGTAATAATACTGTAGAGTTTCCAACAATATTTAGGTATAAAGTCATCAGTTTGTCATCGGTGCTTAACTATACAAGTGCTCATATCATAGATATATTGTTGAGTAAAATAGCAATGATAACGGTTTATGACGGACATTTTGTACTTGACTAGTGTATAAAACGTTTTTCAGTTTGTTTTGTATAGTACAGAGTGAAAGAGAGAGAGAGAGAAAGAGGGTTAAATGTAATACCTAAACTGACATATAGTGACAGAGAAAATAATTTACATTCAGTCGTAAATAAAATATAGATGTACGATAAAAATTTTGATAGTCAATTTTAGATAAGAATAACTATTTTTATTTGTTGTATAAAATTTTATAAAAATATAAAATGAGGAGAAAGAGAACTTTATTTGTAATGCCACTGATGCCTAGAATATTCAATGGTGGAAGTAATCCAGCTAAAACGAGCTTCGAAATAAATTGTTTTTTCATCGGTTCTGTCTCGTAATTGTAAATAGATAGGAGCAAATATAAGTGCAATGTGCGTGATAAAATAAAAAACTAACGCAATATTTATAATAAAGAATGAAACAAATAAAAGATTGAATGAAAAAAAAATAAATAAATAAACTACTGGGGAGTGGATTTTCAATTATTTTTTTTAATAAAAAAAATTTAGTATATTTTAGTTTGGCAACTAATCAAAATATTTGATTTATCAAAATTTACCTTTTCGTTTTATTGTTAATGTTTTTTTAAAATTATTTATGAGAAAAGTATAAAATAAAATTTATTAGCTTGAAAAATATAGTAATTGAATATAAAAACTCAATGACTTATTTGAAGGTAATTGATTTATTCGTAATACTTAAAATTGAGAAGGCAGAAGCTTATCGTAGAAAAAAATATTATCCATTTATATTTCAGTCAGTTGGGGATATAAAATGTCACAGCTTCGATTTAATATTCAACTTTTTTAATGTATGTAGTGGAAAAAACTCTTTTCTCATAACTTTGGTCTATAAAATGTGTAGAATTGGACAGGACTCATTCTTTTAAAATATAGTTTTCAAATTTATTTTCATAACTTTTTCTCTTATATTTTTGTTTCACATTATTCTATTGCATATTTATTTATTTTGGACACCTCAAGCGCGAAAACACCGAGGGTGCATTATGATCGTTCTAAATTTTTTTTTATTTTTTATCATTCTTTTGTTATAAAATATAAAAGTTTACAATCGTTTTAGGACACTGATGTACTAGAGAATGTCTGGGACCTGTTGTCGTATAGTTAATAGACTTCTTTCGTGACTTTAACATACAATACATTACTAAATATAAATATGTTGACAATCAGAGTGCAATTCGTCACATGTCGTATTTTAAAATTCATCGTGAAAGTGTCGAGTAAAAAATAATATGTCAACTGTAAATTTTTTTCTCATTTTAGTTTAATTGATTGTCACTTTTAAAATTTTTCTGACATCTTATTATTATTATTAACAATGATAATAACAAAAATAAAATTAATTATTTATCATCCACTGTCACCACAGGCATTGTTATATATATATTTGTTGATTATTAATTAAAAATAAAAAAAAAAAAAAACAATATACAATATTAAGTAATAGGTATACAATGATGATAATGTTGTCATAATGTGATAATTTTTCAAATAGGGTTGAAATTGTCACGAAAAACAGCTGCTGGTGAGTACTGAGATAAAATCATGATAGTATTATGTGTGTATTTTAATATCATAATATTTTAACGTTTAATGTTTGAGAAATTCATATATACATTATTAAAACTTTTTCTTGACAGTAATATTATTTTTAATGTAATTGAAATATCAATTATGGGTAATATGCTAAAATTTATAGTTATTAAAATAATATTTTAATCGTTTTAAAAAGTTTTTCAATATTCAATTTTTATGTGATATATATATATATATATATATATATATATATATATATATATATATATTATTGTAAATGAATAATATGAAATGACAGTTTGACACTTTTAAATTTAGTAAAAGATGTGAATTAAATGAAAACATCAAGGAAAGATTATACTCTTGAGTACTTTAGAATATTTAGAATACATTTCCGTACATAGAGGGTGACTGTGAGATACTGTAAATATATATATGTACATAATATATATTCTTCTTTCTTATTTTCCCCTATAGTGGGTTGCTGTTCATAATATTCGTACACTACCGAAAGTTAGTTGATGTAAGCCTTTTACTCAAGATCAAAGCAGTTGGTAATGGAAGCTAGTATAACTATTGAAGAAGTTGAAGATATGAATGTGGTATGTATGTATATTTGAGTGGATACGAATAATTGTAACAAGAGTGTGTGCTATGACTATTGGGAAGAGAGAGAGTGTAGCTTTTATTTAAAGAACTAACCATCGTAATACACATTCACGAAAGTTAATTGTAAAACAACCTGTCTTATACCTTTCTGTACTATTTTCTCTTTGATCCACACTTTCAAAAGCGTTACTTTTTTATTTTTAAATTTCCAAGCGATTGATCAACCAAATGGGTCATACTCACGTATTATCTTTACACTTCTCTATTATTTATCACATGTTAAGCACTTTTAATACATTCATATTTATTCTGAAACTTTTGAAATATTCATTGATGCATTTTAAAATTATTAAGAATTTCTTTTTTGTTTATTTTATAATCATTTATTTATATTTAAAAGGAATTTTAAATAACTTGTTAATAATAATGGAAAAATAGTTAATAGGATATTAAAAATAAAATTCTATATAGAAAGAGTAAAAAAAAAATTATCTCAAACTCAATCAATCAATTACAATATGCAAAACAACGTTATTTATATGGTAATTTTATTAAAAAATTATAGACGTAAAATTTTTTATTATATATATAATATACTATACTTGAATTTAATTTAAAAAGTTTTTATAATATGGTTAAAAATAATAATAAAAAAAAAATGTAAGATTTCTGAGAGATTGGATACAATAAGAAATTGAAAGAAGTTTCTAGTTATCTTGAATAAATGAGTTGAAAAGAATTACTAGAGAAGAAATAGTTACTTTTTTATTTTACAAGAAAAAGAAAAAGAAGAAGAAATGGAAGTAAAAGAAAAAGAAAAAGCAAATAAGCTTTTCCCAGAGGAACTTAAAAGATAAAAAGAAAAAAATTTAGAATTGTATATAGAGATAAGAAAGAAAACGCATATTCAGATACAAATCTCATTGAGAATGTCTTGATGCTTTTCACCCCCGAACCTTTGCGTCCCTTCGTAGGGCACCATCCTACTCAGATGCATTTTGAGGATCAAAGCACAAAAATAAAGAGACGAAAAAAAGAAGAAATTGTGTTGAGGGTAAAATGAAATTGAAAACGCGATTGAAATGGTTTGTAATTTTTTTTCAGTCTCTTCTCATACTTTTTATTTTATTTATTACTTTATTTATTTATCTATTTTTATTATTATTATTATTTTTCCCTTGCATTTATTTTTTATATCTTTCAATATTTTTTTTTATTATTATTTCGCTATTTTATTTATGATGAATACCCGGCTTTTTTTACTTTGTAGTATTTTTATACTATTGTACTTTTACATTTTCATCAATATTTTTTATCATACATATATTTTTGTATGGATTTATTTATATTTTTGTCAAAAGTTTTTACAATATTTTGTAATATAATAATGAATAAAAAAAAATATTTTTACTGCAAGCTCTAATTAATTAATCTGAATATTGAAAATTTAATTGCGAAAAATGTTTTGAATAATTGTTTGTATTTTTTTAAATACAGTAAATTAAATTATGTTTTTATTCGAATAAAAGTATAAATAAAATGTATGACTTCTATATTTCAATTTTAATAAAAGAGAAATGTTTAAAAAAAAAAATACACTGAAATAATTTTCAAATAAAAAAAAATCATTTGCATGATATAAAAAAATTACAGTGTACTGCAATTAAAGAAAAAACCAAATTAATAATAATAATAATAATAATAGTAATAATGTATGCATATTTTAATAACATATATTATGTAGAAACAAGGCTGTTGAGGTGACTGTACGTCGGCTGTAAAATCCATTTCATTTTAACTTGACGTTGAAATTGAATGTTTTGTAGTTGTGTAGAAGAGTTTGTCGACGAGGGACGTAGGCGTGAGGGGAGTAAGAGGGAATATATGAGAGAAGAAGTGGAAGTAAATGTGATGTAGTATAGAGAAAAGAGGGGTGTAAATAGAGAAGGAGAAAAAGAGTCTGAGGGTTGAGTTAAATTTCTCTCTACTCTCTCTCTCTACCTCTAAATCACGTTTATCAGCCGTCAGAGTGAGACCGAGTGGGGGAGAGTAATGTACTCACACCCTTTTCTCCCAACGCCCCATTCCCGTTCTCTCTCTCTCTATTTCTCTTGTAACCCACAGTAGAGAATGAAACAGTTGGTGGTAGAGCAACGGAGACAGGGGGAAAACTCGCGATATTGATTCCCGTGGGGATGCGCGCGACGAGACTCGTCGTACTCGTCGTCGTCGTAGTCATCAGAACTTGGTACATTTATATGCTCCTATACTATGTGCGAATGTGGTTCTCGTACCAATAATATATATTTACACATAGCATATAGATCGTTGGCAACACACAACGACACATTTGGATGCTTTGTAAACATGCCAATGTCAATTTTCAAGATTTTATCTTTCTATTTAATTTCATTGTTATTATTATTATTTTTTTTTTTTTAATACGCAGACATTTTATTTTTTTCATCTGTGTACAAACACATGATATAGATATTTAACTCATAAAATGATGAAATTAAATATCAAAGACATGACTAAATATAAAAATCTAGTCTCACAGGGGGGGTCTATAAAGTTTATAAGATCAAACATTAAAGTTATTAAGTAAAGTTCAACGTAACTAGATAAAATTATGTTGCATTAATCGGAGTTTCGAAGGAAGAGAGAAAAAGAGAGAGATAGAAATATACATAACGGTATTGTGAGACAAGAAATAAATTCAATAAAAGATTTAAGCGCTATATTAGTAGTAGGGATAATAAATCCCTTTTTCTACTCCTCTTATGTTTAAGAGGTTTAAAATAAAACCGTTAACGACTTGGACTTTTATTTTTATTACTCTATTTTATTTTATATATTTTTTTTTTATAATAAAGTAAAGAGGGTAGAACGACGCTACATTATTAAAGGCTTACGATAATCATATTAGCGTTTTGTACATTTTTTTCTTTTTATTTATTTTTTTTCCTTGATATATACGTTTTCTGCTTGATAGATATTTATGTTTTTATAAAATCAATATTTATAAATTTTAAATCATTTATTTGTGAAAGCAAAAATAAATATTCACGTGTCAAAGTATAATATATTAAATAATATTTAAATTATTATGAGTTATAATGGAAAATTTATTATTTGAAATTTAATTTACGAATTAATTTGACACTTTTATGACGTTAATTGACATAAAGCATTTTTCCTGTCACATTCTATAGAACGAATTGTTAATTAAGACGTATATAGAAAAAAGTATATTATATTATTTTAAAAATAAAATAAAGTCTAATAAAAAATAGATTAAATGGTTGATTGAATTAAAACTCTCGTTGGCAGACAACCAAGATTATGAAAATAACATTATAACATTGATAAGTGTTAAGTATATAATCAGTGGTCTAGGTCAGGGTACGGCCGCAAGTAAGAAAATTCTCCTCCAAGACATTGAATGGATCGATGATGGTTAAGCGTGTGGTCTGGGTATATATAAGTATTATATCGTGTGACTTCTTGCTGTCAAGCGGCAGTGTAGGTCAAAGTACGGAATTAAAGGGCAAAGATCCTGCCCTGGTGACTGAGGAAGACTGAATTGTCGGAGTAGTGTCAGTAGCAGTGGCATGCAGTAGCTGTACCAGAAGCAGAGGAGCTATCGACGTTGAAGGGGTCGTGAATCCAGGAACGGAAAGTGAGAGTGAATGGAGCACTCAAGCACGAGCCTCAAAGCCTACACTACTGATGGGTGGTATAGGTCGTGTACATAAGAGCGACTGAGAAAAAGAGATAGATATAGAATGAGAAAAGCATTCCTCTCCTATCTATAGTAAGCTCAACAGTTCTACAGCTGGCAATGGAACTGTAGTATAAAGTAAGAGACAGATATATAAAAGCGAGAGGGAATTCAGATCTATCACGCCTGACCCACCCGTTTGCCTTTATTTTATCTCACTCTAATCTCTATGTATACATATACAACTTTCTTCTTTTCAGTTATATACGCTCACTTTACTACTCACTTTCTGGCTCTCTTTACTTCACTACTTGTCGTCAGCGATGTTCTACTGTACTACTGAGTGGTATCAAGCTAAAGCCCACCGCACAAACCCACTGGTTACTTTATATACATATATATATATATATATATATATATATATCTTTACAGAAAGAGCTTCACTGAAGCGAGTAGAGCAAGCAGTAGCTCCGAGTAGTACGGGTTGGCTTTACTTCCTGTCTGCAATGTCTACCTTCACGACCACTACTACTACAAGCACATTCTACAACTACTGTAAGTACCGATACAAAGTGCCACCTAACCACCGTCGACGCGTTGGTCTCTCTCGTTTACTGTCGTGTGCTGCAACTCAGACTTTACCTCTTTCTCTTTCATTCACTAAAACTCTATTTTTTGTCTTTATCTAACACACTTGCGATGCTTCGTCAACCGCCACCGTCGTTTGTACGGTGTATTACACAACCTTTGGTGATACCGGCGCTTCTTGGTGCTGCTACTACTGATGCTGAATGTGTGTATATATATATATATATATATATATATATATATATATATGCATAGCTATACCCGTATAGTATGTATGGACTTCATGAATGAAACCCACGTGTTTCCGAGTAGCACGTGCCAACTGACTACTGCCGACTCATGTCTATTACTATACGCTCGTACAAGCAAAGCCTGATTATCGCGCCAGTTATAACCTCCCTCAGGCACTTGTGTGTACCAGCAAGTATATAAAGCGAATACGTGAATATGTGCGTTCATTTTTTCTCTTTCTCACTCTTGTACACGGAAAAAAAGGAACTGTAATAAATAAAGTTTGATGTCTAATAATTATCATATTTTTAGTGATTAATATAAATTCAAATAGTAATATTGTGATTTCAACATTTAAAAAATAATAATTATAAATCGAATGTTAAAATATACAGTTCATTTAGATAAAATTATCATTTAAAACTATAAAAAAGACAAAGTAAACACTAAAAAAATTAAACTTTAAAGTTTAACAGCCAAAACTTAAATATCTATCGTTTGTAAAATAAGAAATTAAAGTCTCAAACAATAAAAATATAGAGGATACAAAATACTAAATTTAGTTAGAACGTTATTTTGTAAAGTCCTCTAATTAAGAAACTTTACCAGGAGTTGTTTTTAAATTTTAATATTAGTCAACAGTCAAATTTAATGATATAAACGGGAATAAATAAATTTTCACGGATATTTATTATTAAAGCAAATATTAAATATTTCCACTGAAATCAGTAAAGATTGACTATATGAAACTGTACATTATACTTCGTCAATTTGTAAAAAGTATGTGTCAGCCTCAGCAAATTTTATTGTTTGATGCAGTAAAATTTCATGCGCTACCGTCATCCATTTAAATACGGAAATAACTTTCGATTCTCATACGCATGCTGTGGCCGAGCGCTCTAAGTGCCAGGGACTGGACTCTGTTCACGTAAGGTCGGCGGTTCGAGCCCGAGAGTCGGCTGAGATTTTTCTGATGATTTTTCATATAAAAATTCGAACAACTACATACTGTACCCGACTGAATCAGTTATTCAAAATACAAACAAGGATACAATCAATTAGATGCACAACGATGAGAAAACAGACAATGGAAGAAGGGAGAAGGAGGGGTGAAATCAGAAACCCGAATAATCCTTGAACTACGACAGCAAACGGTAAAAGCCGGAAATAAATAATTCAAAATAAAAAAATAGAAAATAGAAAAAAAATATATATATATATATATATTTTTATTATTTGAAACAATAAAAATGAGGGTTTAGAACAAAAATTATTACTACGGTAGCATAAGAAAAAGTAACGATCGACTATAAAATTAAATACATCGACTTAGAGATTTTTATTGTTTGAAACTTTAAAATTTACGGTTTAAGTTTTAATTTTTACTATCGTCAGTCTAAAAAATATCATCCTGCCATTGAAACTATACAATTCAAAATAATAATTTTTACTATTTGAAATGTTAAAAACTATATCTTTACCCTATACTTTTTTTCTTTGAGCATAAGTATATTTTAACAGATCACTCATATATTTTAACCTTATACTTTATAATAAATAACAAAATCGCACCCGGGCGCCGCATTACTATTTGAAACAATAAAAAGTATTGATAATTCGGGTGAATTTTAACATTTCTTTTTTTCCGTGTACGTTAGTTTACTCATTTACTTTACTACTGCATTGCATTGCATTGCATTGCACTGTACTCTACTCTATTCTATTATACTCTACAGTACTGTCGCTTTCGTTTGTTTATTCTACTGATGGCTTCATACTAGTCCAGTCGTCATGTCAGTATTGCCATGCCCTTGGCTTTTTGTACTACTTTTCAGTGTTAGCGAACTCTGGATATATATCACTATACAAACGGATAAGATACTTTTTTTTTTCATTGAATTAACCACGTTTTCGCGTTTTCAATTTAAAAAAAAAAATGCGTACTTTGCAAAAAATTGGGAGTGAATATAAATTTCATTTCATTCAGCATTCGATTAGATCCGTAGGTTTGAGATTAAAATAAACTCCTCTTTGAAGTGAATTTGACTTTAAGGGAATTTAATAAGAAAAAAAAATCATCCACTCCGCAAATTCATTACAGTAGTAAATAGTAAGTATGCAATATTATTTTGTTTTTATCATTAAACTTAAAAAAAAAAAAAATGCGATAAAAGTTTTTAAATAGAAAATTGGTGGGAAGTCAAAGTTAGTAATGTCTTTTTTTTTTCAATATATGACACACTTATATAATTATAATTATAGTGATTATTTTTTCGAAAATAATTACTGTCATAATAAAGAAAATTTAATGACATAATTACGAATAATAATTATTGTCCATGCAAAATAAGTAACATGATAACGATGCTTATATTTCTAGTTATTAAATAATTATCGTCTATTTAAAAAAATAAAACGGCTACATAATTTTCATTTAATTCAGTTAATGTAAATGAAAAAAAAATTTTTTTATTGTTTACTGTCGGAATTAATTATAAATTTCATTTAATACCATTGTAAATTAAATTTATAGCATATTTTTATGAATATGACCTTGTAGAAAAGTTACTAATGTTACTTAAAAAAAAAAAAATTTATATTGGCTTAAAAAATTTTTTATTGATACATGGTGAAAGAAAGACAAAAAAAAAATTTGGAAAATCCAAACGTGCACGACTCATAATGCTCATTTATTATGAAATAATAAAATAATAATAAAAAAATGGCGGGAAGCACGAATAAATTTAAAATATATACAATTTTCTGTCATTAAAATTTGCTGTTGTTTTTTTTTTTTAATTATATTAGTAATTTTTTATAATTATAAAAGAATTTTCTCAAAATATCTCGATTAATAACAAAAAAAAAAAAATATATATATGTAAATAAAAACAAATAAAAAAAAAAGAATTGAATTGAAAAAATTCAGGCTTACCAATTAACAATAACCCCAAAAAAAACAGTTGTACTAGGACGGTAATGTGCAAGCGCCTCTGGTGGAATAAATGTACGTATAATGTATAGATATATCACCATCCATGATAATTTTACATAGATATATATATATGTATAGTTATACAGCCTTTTTATTCTTTTATTAATTGTAATTAAACGACACTGAGTTACCTAGCCATTTTGAATAGGGGATATACAAATTTTTCAAAGAATTTTTAAAAAAAAAGTTCGATTCAATTACTGAATTTTTTCGCAAGTGATCGTATATACGGGTTTCAGACTTGACGGACAGGAAATTTTTTCAAACTATTTTGATGTTTATTTCGATTTTTATTGAACTAAATAAATTTTTGAAAAGTATGGAATTAATCTCCATTTAATTATCTTCGAAATAGTGTGCAACATATCTTAATTCCGTGAATCAACGAAGGTATAATAATTGAAATAGTTGCCAAAGTGAGGCGAAAAAAATTTTTCGATCGTAAAGCACTCTCTTATGCTTCGCATCATGAGTCGTGCAATAAATGGGATTGTATTGTTACTTGTTGTTTGATAGTTGTCTAAAAGTAATATGTTATTAGTTTTTGTTTCTATATATATATATATATATACATTTATATATTGTTATTTATTCTATATTTCAATTGTCAAATGAAATTAGTTTTTGTTGAGGATAGAATTTAATATCCGTATACGTAACGATAACAAAGTTTATAATTAAACTTGACGTTGTTCACATTAAGGGCTTTCAGAATCAGGGCAGTAATGAATTATCGATCAAAGGCGATGTGGAAGAGAAGCGGCGGCTGTAATTGCATTGACCGAGGAGAAACGCTTGGTCGTTTCGTAGAGCTCCCAAGTCTGACGTTTATGAGTATATACTCGTGGGTAAAATTAACGATGGCGTAAAAGTTAATGTTATATTGAGAAATTTATTGTTTTGCAATAAAGAAATAAATTAATCTATATACAGATAAAAATATATATATATAAAGATTATAGATATGATTGACAATACAATATAATGTATATTATAACATTTTATTACATACATTATTTATTATAAAATTTATAACTTATGAGAACAATTATCAATATAAATTAAAAAATTAAATTACTTAGTAATTTTAATTAATTAATCACGATGTTAAGTTTATTTTTAATGATTTAATGCTGCAGTAATTGGAAAGAATTTATGTATAGATATATAATTTCTAAATGAACGTGATGACTATTTTCAAGGATTTAATTAAAGAGCAATTAAAAGTTTTAAGCAATACAAATTTATTAAATGAAAGTAATATACTAAAAAATGATTAATTCAGAATAATAAATCATAAAATATTATTTAATGTTTATTATTGTACATATTTTTTTTTATCGATATTAATTTTGAAATTAACTTGGTAGAAAATAACTCTTGTTAATCATTTTAAAACATGTATATGTATAATTTTAATATATTTTCACAACTATCTTGAGAATGCTGAAAGTTACGCTACACAACGAATTTTCCGTGGGAAAAACTGGTTTTTGAGATTAATAAACATTGACATAGTTGATAAGTTATTTTTATTTTAAACCCTCTAAAACTAGTAATTGACATTGACAATGATTTTACAATGTCATAAAATAATTTAAATAAATTTAAATTGAATTCTAAAAAACTAATTTAATATCGAAAAAAAAAAAATTAAATGTAAAAATAATAAAATGATTTCGACGCGGGATATCCTAACTTGTTAGTGTTACTGCGCATGAAAAAGTCATTGAATCCTCTGGTCTGTTGAGTGGCGTTTCTCGAGTAGAGGTTTGCTCGCGGATGATAGGAGAGGAGCGCGGAAAAGTCAGCCTCAGCATCACTAGAGACGTAAGTGGTGGTGGAGACGATCGTAGTGGTGGATTTGAGTCGGTGGTAGTGGTTGGTAAGAGTGGGGTGAAGTGTTTCGCGCACTGCACCTACGGCAACTATCGAAGCAACACGCACTACACCGCGCGCAGGACGGCTAACTAAATACACATTGAACTAACCTATCTACATTGTTACCTAGCCTGATCCGAGACGCCAACTGTGTTGAAATACAACTACTGGACCCTCTCCCACTCTCTATATATCTGTTAACATCCATCTCTCTTACGCTTGTTTTTTTATTCTCGGACTCACTCTCACTTACTCACTTACTTATTTACTTATATATCTATATACATATATTTATTATATATATACATATAAACATAATATAATATCATCATAGGATAATATATTTAAAAATAAAAAAAAAGTTAAAAGCTTACTTTCTTACTCATTTGCTGATTAGTTCTTTTACTGGCTGACTTACTCACTCTTTCATTCACTTACTCACTTGGTTAGTGACTTACCATACCATTTCTCTGGCGTGTTGCGCGTCACTGATGTCACACACGGTGTTGTATGTGTATAAGTATATGTATGTGTATGTGTACGTCACTTGACACTTGACTGCACCTGTAATCTTCCCGGGTAACCAAAAGTGTCATTGTCTATCAGTGAATCCACGTGTATAACTTAAACTTATTTTTAACGTAGTTATTATTTTTAAATCTCGTACTTTTTATTTAACACTTGGAAAGTTGATTAAAAACAATAAAAAAATCAAGTGGATTTAAAAAGTGTTGTATTTAGACTTAATGATTTTTCATAGGTTGATAAAAATTAATTTTTAAATTTAGAAAAAAATATTTTTAAAAGCTTTACTGGGTAACGTGATATTTTTTCGAGTGACTAAAAGATTAAATATTAAAAAACAAAAAATAGTGTTGATCTGTGGATTTAATATTCAAAATATTTTATCTGGATACTTGGAAAAAGTGGCTGACAGTTGCGATTAAAAATAATTATAATTTAATAACTTTTTTATTATTTCTTTATGATAAACTATTTATCGTTTTTAATATAATTTCCTAAAAAAATTTTTTCGTTGTATTAAAATATAATTTATCGACGTTAATATTTTAAACAGAATTTTTATCTATTTTTTAATATTCATTTCCGGTAACAAACGATTACGTAAAATTGAATAATAAATGTATAAAGAGAGACAACTTGGAATCGGGAATAATCGGATCTATTCGTTTAAAATCGAAGAGACGCCATATTTTTTTTTGTTTTTTTAACGTGTGCCATTTTTACGTTATTTTTATTTTTATCCGCAATCGGATCTCGCGAGTCACGTTTACGCGGCTATAAAAAATTCAAACGATTTATTAAAAATTTGAAGAAATTTAAAAAATTTATATAGTTCTTTTTAAATCGACGGTGATTGTTTCAAATAGTTTGAAGTAAAATGAAAAATTACTTAGCGGGAAAAATGATAAAGTCAAATTAAAAAAAAAACGATTTTAAAATCAATCAAGTGTCAAGTGTTATCGACTGCTTTATCAATCGTTATAGATTTATATCGGTATTAATAACTGAATTTAAATTAATACAACGTGACTTTTTTATATTTCTTAATAAACCAAGTGGGATTTGAATCTATTATTTTGATTCTGTACAAAATTAAAAAAAAAAAAAGTTATTATAGTGAATAAAAAAGATTATAATTGAGATCAGGAAAGGTTAATGATTATTAAAATAAAAAACAATAAAATAAACGGTTTGATGATAATAACAATTGGTGGAGGTGTACAATGAGCGACGGAATAGTTGGTGCCATTGCAATAAGTTTGTTCGGTACGAGTTCACGTTCTTTAAGTGTTGGTGCGTGGTAGAAAACAACAAAATATTTAAATTAATATAAAAAAATAAATATATAAAAAGGAAGTCAAAGTTTCTTTATTGACGAGGACTAAATTCTAGGCGGTGAGAAGAAGAAGCGAGGACAGGACATCAACATGGATTCGGAATATTCAATGCTAGGTGGTGACCTTGATGTATGCAGGATGTTTGATCAGTATCAATACAAGGTACAATAGATATTTGTTTATTTTAAATAATCAAGTTAAAGTAAATGTCTCAGTAATTATTTACAAATTTTTTGACCGTTCAATGGTCATCTAGACTGAATATCGGACATTCTAGATCTAGATGTTTTAGTTTTAAAATTACTGCATTAAAATTTTTTCAAATACTTGTCTTAGTACCTTCTAAAATTAACCAGCGAATTTCACTTAATTTTATTTATTATAAACGTTTATTTAAAAACAAAGTGAGCTAAAAGAGTACTAATAACAATTACTTATAATTATAAATTATTTAGTTAACATTTAATTTTAAAATGTTATTCTTGATTGAGGTTAGCTCTTAGCTATTGAAGTAACTTTAGTTATTTATTTTCATACTCTGTAAAAATTTTGACATATAATTATAATTGTTATATAAAACTTAGTTGATATATTACATAAATATAATAAATAAATATTAATAACTTATTGACACAATAAAACACTTGAATACACTCGTGTACAGGATGCTACTGTACCCGCGCGCTTACATATTTTTAGTTCACTGGTTGAAAGCAATGAATTTCACTGGTTCATTTTAAGAGAGTTCGGTGATCATAGAAATAAAACTGATCAATTACTGTTAGCAAATATATTTTTATCGGCATAATTATTACCTGATTATTAAGAATTAAAACATTTAAAATATAAGAGTTATTTATAGTGTTTGATCTTTAAAATATTTAATACTATTTTGCATATTTTTATGCATAAGAATTAAGCTAGTTGTTGCGTGGATTAATTAAATGTAGGATTTCCATGAAATGTCACCTGATTGTTCTTTGCTTCACTATAAATTATATGAAACTGATATGAGTAACATTGACCAACCCAATTTTATGAAAAACAATTGCACATCTCAAGCGCGAAAGCGCTGAGAGTGCTGTATTTTAAAGTATTGAGATTTTAACAATCTCTTATGGAGAACCCGGGAAAAAATGATCAGACCTGACCATGCCTGTTCATGTCTGTCCATGCCTGATCATACCTGAAACGTTGAATACGCACAGGCCTGCTCATGTCTGTCTATGCCTGTTCATGTCTGAAGCGTTAAATACGGTCAGGCCTGATCATACCTGTCCATGTCTGATCAAGCCTGATATATGGGATTAAATTTAAAATCTTAGTTATATTTAAATATAACTATCTTAGTTATAATTACATACAGCTAACGTAGTTATAATTATATATAACTGATATAGAATTTCATATAACTATTAATCAATAATTAATAAATCAGATATAAAGTTTTGTTGACTAAAAATCTATCATGTATAAGATATAACATTTTGTTGACCAAGAATCTATCTAAATATATATAAGTTATCGAAGCTTGAAATTTTTTAAAAATTTTAAAGATATACCAAAACAGTAGTGTGATGTGACAACAGTGCTCATATTACAGCCAGATATTGCTAATAATTTTGTCCGTTTTTCTCCCGAATAAAAGCTTTTATAACTAGATATATACCAATGATCCATACACTTCTATCAACATTTTTATATTTTTAATTTTTCCATTAAAATAAAAAGACTAGCAGATAGAAAATTTATTAGAAGTTATTGATGTTCGTTAATTTGTCTCGTAGTTTCTGATAAAATCAAGAGAAAATGTAAACATATTTACTACTCGCTCCATAGTATATTTTTTCATTTATATACAACTTATTTATTTTTATTAATTTACGAGAAAACTAATGTTACAAAATTTTTTCCATTTACTTTTAACTTTTTTTTTTTTTTTTTTTATTAATAATAAAATTTATCACATGCAAATAAAAGTGATTGTATAATTAGTTAGTATAATATTTTTTTTATTAAAAATTCGACTTTAACATCTAATCTATTGATCGTATAAATTAAAAAAAAAAAAAAAATATTTTGTCTAAAACTATCATAGAAAATGTAAATATTTGACCAAAATATGAAGTGTCTGAAATATTCTAACATTTAAAATATTTGTTTCCATAGATAAAGTATTAGCATAAATTTAATTACTTGGACATTTACTTTAATTACATATTTAAAATATTTTTGTCTATGAATTTACAAGGTGAATTATCATCATCAAAAGACTTACAGCGTTAGGGTATAATTTCATGATTAATAATCTTAATTATTAAAATTATTTAATAATAACATCTAAGATTATGTTAAACTAATTTATCAAATAAATAATAAATATATAGAAATTTATTCATTGAATATTTAAAACGCTCTCAAGCTGCTTTACAAAGGTATTTTATTTTTTAATTTAATTTTATTATTATAAAAGTTAATGTTTTAACAAATTTGATATCTATAACCGGTACTAAGATATCCATAACCGGTTTTACTTAGTCAATTAAGTCTTTTAGACCCAACTATACTTGATTATACATATATTTTTTTCTGACCCTACATGCTTTCCGATACTTTTTATCTTGCTAAAAAATTCATTATTATTATAAATTAATTTAATTATTTATTCAATTTTTTTAATCAATACGATTACTCATTTTAAAAAGTTATATATTAATATTTATAGCGCTAATTAACAAGTAGTTTATAAAAATAATTTTGATAGTTCTACTTTGATAGCATAAACTATAAAAATATATATGAATATGTATATTTTGTTTTATATTTTATTTTTTATTAAATACGCAGTGCGAATTTAAAAAAGCAATTTGATTTATTGAATTAAACCAGTTATGGTCAATAACTTTCCTTGTTATATTTTTCGCCTTACATTGCTGTATACATATATTAGTTATCGAGAGAAAGGGTAAAAGTGTTCTCAATGTGTGTTTAACCATGTCTGTAATATGTTTAAACTGTATTAATTGAAACTTGTATTGTAGGTGTAGTGTAGAAATTGATGTAATCGCTCGATACGACTGACGTTTTAAATTTTAAGGCTTGAATATATTATACATCAATATCGATATGTTATTTTATAACCAGATTTATTATTTCTCACATTGTCGTTGTAGATCATTGATCAATTTATGTATCGTTCAAATTAAATAAATACTATATTGAGATTAATTATTTTAAGAATATATTTTTACAAATTGTCAGTTGAAAAAAAAAAAAAAAACAAAGAAATTGATTTAATATCACATAATATTTGTCCCAACCGATTTTTCAATTACAAACAAATAAAATTACAGTCGAATAATTTATTGACATAAAAATTTGGAATAATATTCTCCATATTTTTTTTAATTATATTTGTCAATAGAATTGACGGTTAATTCATTCTTATTTTCTAATTTGAATTTATATATGTTTGATTAAAAAAAAAAAAATTTTAATATATTAAATTTGATTAGATGTATAATTCGAGTATACGATGCAAAACAAAATTTGATTTCAAAATTTAATTTAAAGTTTAATCCTCAATAATCGTGATGTAGATTGCAATTCATATCAAAATTCCTTATCAAATAAATTCTGATCGCGAATGGAATTTAATTGAATATTTGCTACAAACTAAATACTAAATGAATCAACTATTTGAACAAGGCCGAATATAAGTTTTAAAGTAATTTATCGGTAGTTAACGATTTATCGCCTTCGTTAATTATATGAAAGTATAATTTTTTTTTTAATACATATCTCATTAGATTGTGTGAAAAAAATCTACAATTTTTATTTTTTTTTAAATTATACGAAAAATGTTGTTTGACATGATGAAGTACAAAATACTGTTAGTTTGAGCTCTGAATATTAATATTAACAACTGCCTTATCACGATTTTCAATTTCCCTTCTAAATAACATTGGAAAAATTTTTTGGAATTTTATCACTCATTTAGCGAATCAGTATAACGAAAAAATCAACACGTTTTAGTTAGAAATTAAACGCTCTATAGAAAGTCTGTTATTTTTCGATAAATTTAATTTTGCTAAAGTATTTCAAGGTCAAAGTTGAATTCATAGTAAATTTTAGAATTATTTGACTTTTTCGACTAAACTATCAGACATCTTTAATATATTATAGGACCTGTTTTGTAGATCATTTTATTTTCCACAATTAAATTATTAGAATGTTGCCGAAATTTCTGCACTAATTTGGATTTAAAAGTAATTAATTAAAATCGGCCAGAATACGATTTTTTTGAAAAAATGGTACTTAAATGCAAATAACTAATGAGCTTTCAAGAATTTCTAGAACTTTGTAAAAGATGAGTTGTTCAAAACGAAATGATCTACAAAATAAGTCCTATCACTTTTAAATGTGTCTGATAGTTTCGCCGAAAAAGACAAATTATATTAAAATTTATTATGAATTTAACTTTGACTATGGATGATTTTGGGAAAAATCTGTAAATGGGTTGACCTTACGGGCCAGCCCCAAAACTTCCCACTGTTTTCGAGCTCAACAAGCTCGAAAACGTAATTTTCAATATTTTTAACTTGACGATACCTTTCATTACATTGGTGTACTCAAATTTGAAAACAGTACGTTTTATATTGATCTTGAAAAATTCAAGACATCAAAAATACTTAATAAACAAGCATTCTTAAAATTTTTATTCACGATTATGTTTAAATAATTAATGTAATCAGGTAGAAATCAATACCAGTTATAAAGAAGGATTTCAATGACTATCGACTAAGATTAGAGTATTAATATACGAAGTATCCGAGTAAAATGATAAAAAAGATATTCTTCTCTTTTTTTTTTGCTGGTAATAATTATTTAATCTAAAGAACGTATTGCATTACATTATGTGGTGATCAAAAAACACCTTGAAGACGAAAAGTTGGTATAACTTTGAACATATTTCAGTATATTATGTTATTGTTTATCCCGGACAAAGACAAATTGTTATTTTTTCAACTTTTCGTCGTCTATATCGTTTGAACTGATCGACCGATTTTTGTGTTCAATGTGGTGCTAGATTGTGTTCTAGAGCTGATAAAATTAAAAAATTGATTGATTCGGTCGTTTCAAAGATATTCGCGAAAAACCGTTTTTTACCATTCCCTTATAGGAAAAGCAATAGGCCCAAGCTTGGCCAAGGCCTGGCGCAAAACTTGTGAACTCTGGGGAAAGCTTGAAATCCAAGTTTGGCCGAAGTCTGTCTAAGCATTAAAATGTTAACACCGAGCCAAGCTTGAGTGTCAGTATTGCCCCAAGACTGCATCTGACTATTGGCCCAATATCCAGTGCCAGTATTATGCCAAGACTACATTTAAGTATTAGCCTGATATCGAGAGCCAATACTGTGCCAAGACTGTAACTAAATAAGCACCTATACTTATTAGAAATAAATTAAAAAAAATATGTACATATTAGTAAACATGTGTGTGATGGTAACATATGGAAATACATTTAGACATAGACAAATTAGGTAGATCGATGAAATTAATTTCTTTTGCATTTGCTTGGTCTCGAACCTGGTCCTTCATCGTTGCTGGTATGGAAACTATTCCCATAATATTATGGGAACTATTCCCATAATATTATAGGAACTATTCCCATATATTATGGGAAGTATCCCTATGATATTATAGGAACTATTCCCATATATTATGAGAAGTATCCCTATGATAGTATGGGTACAATTCCTATACCATTGTGGGAACTATTCCCATAATGCATAGCAAAAGTTCCTATAATTTTCTTTCCGTGTGGGCAAGTGTCTTATCCACTACCCTGGTAGGAAGGGACCATTGGACAAGGCTCGGACCAGGCATTGGCCAGTCGTCATGCCAGAGTTCCGAGCCTTGGCACCAGCCTTGGCTAAGCATTGGGCCAAGGCTTGGCCCAGGCCTAGGATGATAACAATGTCCCCAAGCCTTGGCAAACAAAAAAACTAGGCTTGGGCCAAGCCTTAGGAAACGAAAAATTGAGCCTCGGCCAAGGCTTGGGAAACAAAAAATCAAGCCTCGGTCAAACCTCGGGGAGCAAAAAATCTACGGCTCACCCAATGCTCGATCTAAAATATTATTATTTAAATTAATAAATATAATTAAAAAAAAGTTTGATCACACTTTTATCGACATTACATTAGAGGGTAATTAACTAATTACTGAATTAATGGGAAATAACGAATAAAATTATTTGGGGGCTACCGGGGTTTGAACTGAGATCCTTCTGATTACTAGGCTGGGACGCTATCCACTGTGCTAAATCTGATGTCCAGATAATTATGATTTTTTTGCTTGTTAAATTATTTAAATACAATTTAATTCAAAAATATTAGATCGTAAAGATGAGGTGAAATGTAGTTTTATTTAATGAACTTAAAATTGTCTGATGCATTTTTAGGCCTACGCATGACACCTGGGGCAAAATGGACCATCCGAAAATTCTGAAAAAATGATTCATATTTTTATCGTCAAATTAAAAAAATTTAATATATTAATCCATTTTTCGGCTGATTCTCTATAGCCGGGGCAAATTCGGCCACTAAAAATATTCGAAAATAATATTTTATTTTTTAATTGATAAAATTTTTGAAATAATGCAAAATAATCTGTAATCTAAAAAATCAAAAATCACGTTTCTTGGGTTCATAATAATGACAAATAAAAAGTATAGAATTGTTTTTTTTTATTAAATAAAAAAATTAGTAAGTAAGATAATCGAAGAGAAACAATTTATTAAACCAATGATGTGAAATGTAATTTTTCTTTATGTATATTACATACAAAAATTTTGAATTTAATGAAATTTGATCAACTTTCAAAAATTTTTTTTTTCAACTTTTTTAAAGGGTACCCCATTTTGCCCGCCAAAAATAAAAATTTCATGTTAACTAAAGTTTTCTACATAGCAATAACTAATTAAATGAAAATTATTGATATTAATCGTATACTCGGTAGACGGTTATGCCCTGGTCTTCTCTATATACATATATATAGATACATGTAAAGTTGATAATTTTACTATTAAATTATAATTTAACCCAGGCTGAGGCATTGGCCAATGGTCAGCTGCCAAGGCTCGGCTTGACAAAAATTAAACTATCGGACCCAGCCTCGGCCGATCCTTGGGCCAATGGTCAGCAGCCAAGGCTCAATTTGACAAAAATTAAACTATCGGACCCAGCCTCGGCCGATCCTTGGGCCAATGGTCAGCAGCCAAGGCTCAATTTGACAAAAATTAAACTATCGGGCCTAGCTCTGGCCGAGGCTCAGGCCAATGGTCACTACCCAAGGCTCGGCTTAATTTAATGAAACCAATGGACCGAGCCTCGGCCTAGACTTGGGCCAATGGTTAGCTGCCAAGACTTGGCTTAACGTAATCAAACCATTGGATCAAGCCCTGACCGAGGCTTGGGCCAATGGTCAGCTGCCGAAGCTTGGCAAGTGACAACAGGGCCAAGACTCGGCCTATTGTCAGCCTTGGCGATTCCTACCTGGGTAGGCTATACGTAGAAATCAGAGGTGTAAGGTACCATTTGTTATTTTGACTGGCAAACCAAGGCTTGTCAATTGAGTATTGACTGAACCTTGCCCAAAGACTGGCTAACCAAAACTTGTCAATAAAATGTCCGTTGAATCTTAGGCTAAGACTTGTCACTTGAATGTTGGCTAGATTGTGGGCTAATCTTTGGACATTGTAACCGGTGGCCAAGTCGCTGGTCTAGCTCTTGTCCTGGCCTAAGGTTACTTTAATTAACTTAAATTAATTTATTTTGTGAGCTGGAGGGGCCCGCCTCGTTCCCTTGAAATCTGCGCTTATTAATTATGAAAGGAAGGGAGCTGGTGATTTATTAAGTAAAAGATATTGTTTTACATCATTAAAGGGAAAATATTATATTTATTTAAACAAATACCCATTTTATAATATGAAGGTTTCCCCAATAAAATTAATTAGAATTAAATTTATAGCAATTAAGTATTAAATAGATTTTAGGCGGAAGGAGACCAAGTATAATTTTCATTGGGAAAAACGGAATCCCACTTACGCTATACCTTACTGCGTGCTCCATCCTTGTAGTTGTAGGTGCGAAATGACCCTCAATAAGCGTAGGCAGCAAACGTGGCAGTAATGATGTGGGCCCAATCTTCGGTGGTAGAAAACCCCAGGAAATGAACAGCAACGATGCGGTAATACTCTCAAATTTTATCAGCATAATCCAATTTAATTTTAACTTTACTAAATGACCGCGTGGAGAAATTTGACTCGAAATATATTTATGTGGCTAATTCAAACGTTCCTCAAATAATATTCTAAAATAATGACTGCGGCTATTAATACCGGATGACCAAACTCAAGGATATACAATAAATTAAGTAAAACTCGTCACTGGGAATTGATGACTAGACTTATCGTTAGGCCGGCTCAATTGTAATGAGCTCTGTTTGTAGGGTAGGGACCTCTCCAAGCGTCATCAGTCCACTACCCTACTGGTCCACTCTGGGTCGTAGCCATGGTCTAAGTCCTCGAGTAACTGCTTGCTGGCCCTTTTATAGGAAAATTCTGAGGGTGTGGAAATACCTCACTGTTGTCTCAATTCAAGTGGGTGACTAAAGAGTGTCAATTAACATACCATTCTTCTAATAGATGGCCGTAGGGTCAATTAGACTTTCGCACTCGATTTTCAAGTCGAAAATCAGAAGCACACTGTTATAACTGAACCTATAGGTAGCTCAGTATTGTGCCAAGATCGGCCCCGTTGTCAATATTTTTTTTTCTACAAGGGTTTCATTCTCCGATGATATCTTTCGAAAGAATTAGCCGATTAAAATGATTGAGGTGATGATTGATGCATTTTATTAAGCTCTAGAGCTGATAAGATTTTGAAGTTGACTGTTTGAGTCGTTTCTGACTAATTGAAAAAAAAAAAGCCCATTCGGCAGCCGAAATGGAAGTAGATTTCTCATTTGATTATTTCAACCTCTCAAATGAACGTTAATAACAAAATAAATTTTTTTTTCGACATTCTCAGATTCTTAAGGTTATAAATTAAAAAAAAAATTGTCAAACAGTTTAAAATTAAAAGCAAAAAATTTAAGAATTAAAATTAGAAAATTAAGTAAATTATCGGAATAACAAAAATTGAAGTTAAAGAGAATCTATTTATCTACGAATAAGTATTCTGTGATTATTACTATAAGATTAATATTTAATTCAAAATTAAATAAAATGATTTGACTTGAAATTTCAATTATGATGGATCTAAGTGTCATATTTGAAATCAGTTATAAACACTCAATAAAAAAAAATTGAATTTGCACACTTGAATTGAGATATTTAGATTTTATGAGTTTTACACAGCAATAATATGAATTTAATCAATTTTATAAATTTACTGATAAATACAGTAGTTAGGATTCTATGGAATAGCAAAATTTCATTTAATGAGTCGTAAGATGCGAAATTTCATTGGTCTAGACACATATATAGGCATGAAAATGAAAGCTTATTTGAAGAGCTTTCAGATAAAATTTATAGGAAGTCGATAAGTTATAACATTCAAAAAATATTGAAGAAAGAATAAGTAAAAATCTGAATTTTTGACATTTTTTAAATTTTGAAATGCTACAACTTTTAAGCTCTTGTGTTTACGTTTGTAACGTTTAAGCTTTTGTGTTACTTGGACACTTCTTAAAAATGTTTTTCACATTATTTAATGTAAAGTTAAAATCAATGAATTAACTGTAGTAATTTAATATAAATAAAACTAAAAATAAAAAAAAAATAGTAATAATAATATCACATATTGTTCAATATATATAATATCATCTATTATTTATCTTCAATATTCAAATATGTATAAAAAAATTACTATAAATTCTCTCACAATAACAAAAATAACATAATTATTTTAATATCAAAGAAATAATTATATTTCATCAATATTAATTTAAAAGTTTAGGTTATGTATTTTAAAAACGATTGCAAATTAAACAGGCGATATTTTTAATGCGTCATTTTTACTTGAAATTTTCGGAGAATTCTTTTGTGATGGTCGAGATTATTTTTAACATATTTTGTGTGTTGATTTCACAGTAACACATAAAAAGTGTTACTCTCGTATAAAATAACATTTTTGTGTGTTAAAAAATCAATCTATTGCGACAGTTAAAACAAGATAGTTATTGTATGTTAAATTGACACACAAAAGTGTTGAAAATTTAACACTCAGAATTTTAACATACGTTTTTTTTACACTTTGACGATTCGTTTTTTACTGTGTAAGTGGGAAAACCCAACTTAAAAAAAAAATTATATAGTCAGTTTTTCCCCATTGGGTTTCATGTGGGATTATAAAGGGAAAACCCAATTTGAAAAAAAATTATTGAGTTCACCCTGTTTACGATTATACATAGAACTTGATTGCAAAAAATATCTGGATAGAATGATTCATAGTTCCAGTGAAATTATAAGTTGTATAATAAATTTCGTATGTAAGTATACGTTTACTTGATTTCAAGTGTAACTGCTTTAATTTTACCACGTTTTTATTAACTCGCTTTTATGTATGTCTGTTCGGGTGGAATTTTGTAATTGATTTTAAAGTAACTTCTAGATAAGCTAGAGACTTGAAATTTGGAACAAAGCTCAAAATCAGATGACAATGCAAGAAAATGAAAAAAAATTTTTTAAAAAATGAGAAGGTGAAGCACTAGAAGAGGAAGAAAAAAATTAAAAAAACAAAAACAAATGAAAAAAAATCGAATAAATAATTCATATTCGTTTGTTTGTCTGTTCAGTACGAATTTTTTATAATTAATTTAAAACTAATTTCTGGACGAGTTATATTCTTGAATATAGCTCACAACTGGATGGCAGATAAACAAACACCGTGAAATGAAAATACAATAAAGAAGATGAAAAGAATGTGACGACTAGGACCTCCAGCATGAATAGAGTCATATATTCAAAATTTTTAACCAAAAAGAATCTGGCTTTGATTTGTTTTAATATTTTGAAGTATAAATCTTATAAAAAATGAGTTTGATATATTGGTAGGTAGAAATAGCGATTTTCTATTTCAGATTTGATTAAGTGAAAAGAAACTGAAATAAACCTGAAATTTGTCGCATGTCTACGTCATTATCTTATCCAGGCCTTTAAAATCGATTTCAAAATTTCGCTCCCACAATACTAAAAAGCAGAAAATAATTATCGAAATAAAAAAAAATTTTTAATATACCACTTTTTTAAAACGAACTAAAAAGTATAAAATAATATTTCTCATTCTCATGAAGATTTAAAACCACATACAAATTATTACATAATTACATAATTATGAATTTTTAATAGTTATGAAAATACTTGTAAGATTTAAAACGAAAAACGTGAAGCGCATGCAACAGATAATTGATGCATTAATAGTTCAACTAAAAATTTTGATGCATTGCAAATATGTGGACTGATTTGTAAGTTTTTTCATTGACAGCTGTTCTCTACACTTTTTATAGTTACATATTGCATGCCCCCCACGTTTTTCGTTTTGAATCTTACAAGTATTTTCATAACTATTAAAAATTCACAATTATAAATTTTCAGAACTATCTGTTAGAAGTTCGGAATTTGTATGTGGTTTTAAATCTCCATGAAAATGAGAAATATTATTTTATACTTTTTAGTTCGTTTTAAAAAAGTGGTATATTAAAAATTTTTTTTATTTCGATAATTATTTTTCTATGCCTTTCGAATATCATAAAAAAAAAATCAACGTATTTGAGTCCCCAAAAACTTAGTATTCCCTTACCCCCCCCCCCCTCCCATCACTATATTTATATGAAGAGTATGTCGATCATTGCATCACGGATTTTTTATATCTTCATCAGTTAATTTATATCTTCATCAGTTATTCTTTGGTGTCATAATAAATATACCATTTACACTTACGCGATCATATACGTGGTTCAGCGCAGTGGATAGCATCAAAGATTTTGAATCGGAAGGATGAACGTTCAAGCCTAGTAGCCACCGAGATTTTCTCATTAATTAAATTCATGTATACTTCCTCTAAGTAATGTTCCTAATGCATTAAATCACATTTCGGATCAAATTGAAGTTTTCTTTCCCAATTTAATATTTTTGTTTTAATAGGGACGCCCCAGTGGGATCTCTTAGGGATTTCCCTATTGAGACATAGCTGGGACTGCCCAATAAAGGCCCGAAAGGTATTTGTGTTACATCCCTGTGTGTGGTCCCTATAGGGTAATATAAGGACCTAATAGATCTCACATAGAAATTTCTAGTTGGGTTGTTTAATTTTTAGCCTGTAAATAAAATATCTAAAGGGATTGGATAACTTTTTTATTAAGAAGGATATCCTCATATGGTCTTGATGAGGAACACGCCAGGTTGCCCTTAGAGCACATAACTTCATTTTGAATAAGGAAATCCGATTGTGGTCCTGATGAGGGACACGTCAGGTTAACCTTATAGCAAATAATTTTTTTTTTTAATAAGGATATCCCGATGTGGTCGTGATAAGGAACACGTTAGGTTGACTCAATGGCAAATAACTTTTTTTTTAAACAGAGCTATTCTGATGAGGTCCTGATACGGAACTCGACAGCCAACCTTATGGCAAATAACTTTTTTAACTTTCTGCTAAGAAAATTGAAAATTTTCAAAAATTGGGGAAGTTATTGGTTTCCGTTTGATTTTCGAAAACCGAATTTCTATCAGATCTTGACGTTTTGAGGTTCTAGAAAGCTATTCTGACTGATTTCATGATGATGTCCGAGCGTATGAATGTGTGTAAATATCTGTAACTTTTGAACGGATGAACCGATTTTGATCGTTAAGGTGTCATTCATCGCGGCTTGTTAATATCTAGAAGCTGTAGAAAATTGAGCTTGATCAGTCAAGTGCATTCGAAGGTATTTTAATAATAAATTTTTTTAAAAACGTTTTTTTTAGATAACTTTTAATGTGCTCGATCGATCGATTCCAAAATCTAATTAACTCTAAAACTTTGTAAGCCGCGTCGCATGCCACCTCAACCATCAAAATCGGTTCATTCATTCAAGAGAAACCGTTAACAAAAAAAAAAAAAAAAAAAATTTTTTTTTTAATTTTTAAAAAACGACTCGATAAATCAGTTTCAAAATTTGATGCGCTATAGAACTCAATAAACCGCGTCGATTGCCACCTCAACTGTCTCAATCGGTCAATTCGTTTGAGAGATATCGGTGGAGAAAAGATGGTAAAAAACGTTATTTTTCGAAAACAAAGACATACAAAAGTATTTTCGAGCTCTAAAATGTATTCTCAACAATAATTTCGATCCCAAGGAGCTTGAAAGCAGCGGGAAGTTTTGGGACTGGTTTGCAGGTTCAACTGACAGACCGATTTTTTTTAATAAGGACATCCGGGTGGGGTCCTGATAAGGAACTCGTCAGGTTGACCCGATGACAAATAACTGTTTTTTAAACTAGGATATTTTGATGAGGTCCTGATAAAGAACTCGTTGGGTTTGTCCTAATAAGGCAAACCTTATAATAACCTGACAAGGTCCTTATTGTACTTCAGGCAAATCAAGAAAAAATTCTAGTTGGAAAGTACACTGAGAAAATAAAATAATATTGTCCAAACAAGAATTTCTTGGACCAAGAAAACGGGAAGTTTCGGGGTTGGCTCCCAGATGGTCAACCGTTTTTCAGATTTTTTTCTTCGTGTTTGTATTTTTTTATATTAAGTATTTGTACGAGAGTAAAAAATACTTGACATAATTTATAATTAATTTTATAGCTTATTATTCAAGTGTGATATATGATTAATTAAAATTTTCATTACAGATTTTATAATTTCCGATTGATGGAAATGCATATTTATTGAAAATAAATTGACGTACGTAAAAACGTTTTTAACTTCAATTTTTTTTTTTTTTAATACTAATTTGTTTCCTGATAACTTTATGATGTGTGCATTCATGCGAAATTAATTTGACACATTTATTAAATCAGATATAAAACAATATGTATTGGGAAAGTTCGTAAAAAGAGGAAGATAGAGAGAAAGCGAGGGAGGGAGAGAGGGAGATAGAGAAACTAAATGTGTTTCATTTGAATGACAGTCATTTAATATCTAGATATAATTAATTGCAAACTGTCTAAACGATTTTTCTTTCATTTCATTTTCCATTATACTTTTCATTATTTTTATTTCATTTATAATAGATGAGAGTCAGTTCTAATTAAAATACACCGTAGACTATTTATCACTAAAAAGTAAATTAAAATCTTTTTTATATTATATATCTTTTTTGTTTTATTATTATTTTCATCAGACAATTTTTCTTCTTGGAATATTATTATAAAAAGTAATTTGAATTTCCCGAGAATATTCAAATTAGTAATATACATAATTGTTTTAAAATTCTCACTCAGATTTATTTATACTTCATCAGAAGATTTTTTTACTTCATTATGTTGTGAAAAGAAAACTAATTTTTTTTTTTTTGTTGTGTTAACGAAAGTTTATTACTTTTTATGGATGATAAAATTTTAAATTATTATTGATTTGGCCGTTGAATTCAGATGATGTTGTTTTGATTTTTTCATTTTGTTATTATTTGACAAAGCACATCGACGTATATATATATATATATATATATATATATATATATATATATATATATATATATAGATATATATATATACGGAATGTATTCAATCAACGCACGTTGACTGAAACAATAAAATACGAGCAATTTTACATGCTGGTTAATGAAATAAAGTGGGTGCAGAGGATTGTGGGAAACATGCAAGCTTACACACTGTAGATACTTGTGTAAGAGGACAAAATGTAAATTTGTTTTTATTTTCAATTTTATTATTTTTTTTTCATTTACTATACGTGAATTTTTTAATACTTGTTATCAATTTTATATTATTTTTTATCAATTTTTTTTACTTTTTTTTATATTGAGTTTTATGTAGAAAATTTAAATCCTTTCGAATGTAATCAAAATTGTTTTTAATTTAAGCTGTAAATTGAAAAAATATAAAAACAACATACTACATAATTTTTTTGAATGGATTTTATTTATTATTATTATTTTCATTTATTAATCTTAGTATATATAATAACAAAAAAAAAGTATGAACTTTCTAATTTGAATAATTGTTCAGTATAAATGAATACATTACATAAGAAAAATTTTAAATTAACATTTAAATGAAATTAAAATTTTTTTTTATTTATTCATAAATATATAATTTAATTAATAACAAACTATATTTATTTATATATTAATATCAGTATACTTTATAAAATAAATTATGTCACCGAATTGCAAAATTCTCATATAATGTTATGAGAGAAAGTATAAATGCATAAGAAAATATTTGCAATTTCTTTTATAACCATATTCTTCATTGTAAAGTTTTTTACCCTTTTCATAGGAATATAGTGCATTAAAAATTTTCATCTTCATTCAAATGATTCACTTCTATATGTTAATATAAAGTTTGCATAAAAGGAATAAAAATGAAATAAAAAATAACTTAAAAAAAGTTTTATTTGATATCGCAGATATTTATTAAATTTCATATAATATTGTAATACACGTATTCACAATACGAAAAAACTTTTTTCTAGAATAGTACATGCAGTTATAATTCATTACTCTCAAAAAATGATGCATGCCTAATTGCGTTCCACTTCAAGCTTTACTATACTACTACATAATTATAATAATATATATAAATATATATTAATATTTAATAACTTAATTAATAATTATATTTTATGTATAGTAAATAATATTTAATATCTGTGATCAATTAAATTTTTTTTTTTTAAATATGTGTAAACATAAATTCGAAAAAAAGTAAAATGAATTTTTGATTATTCCGGTAATTTATGTAGATTTATTTCTAAATCGCGTTCAAGTAAATTCAGTTAATTATATAGGTACATCTACATTCATTGTTATTGATTGAATAAAAGAAAAAAAAAGTAAATAATGTATGTAGGGTCAAGTTAAATATCAAATTATGAGAAGAACTAATAGCACAATAGCGACCGGTATTGAAGCTCGTTTATCACCCAAGAGAAAACCGTTTCACCATCACACATCACGAATCATGAACGGTGTGACTGCGCACAAAAACGCCGTTATTACTCATGATTGATAGTGGCGTTGAACTCCATTAATAGCTCAATAGCACAAGCTTTGATTCATTTCAATAAATTCAATAGTAAAGTCTATAATATATATTACACCTAGATAATTTAATTAAATGAATTTAATATTCTATTATATATATCAAACCTTTTTTATTATTTTCTTAAGTATTTTTAACTTCATTTTATCTAAACTGGTTATATTAAATCATTAAAAAAATGAGATAGAATGAATAAAGCCTTCTTCTCTTTTTTAACTCATTTTTACTCTTTCTTGCAATTTAAAATTGTAAATACAATTCACAGAGTGAAAGAAATATAAATGTATATATTTTTCTTCTTTATCATGATTACTTTTTGCAGAACTTCCGTTTTTTTTATATACTTTTTTTATTTATTTATTATTATTATTTTTATTTATTATTCTACAGCTTTTTCACTCTTTACATTTATTTTAACTTTACATCTCTCTCTCTCTTTTTTTTTTTTATAATTTGTTTTTCTTTTTATTTCTTTTCTCTACTTCGCTCGTTTCTTTTTTATCCTCTTTCTCGGTGATACAAAATGGAAGAGCTAGACTACGGTTGCTGTCATTAAAGAATGAATAAACGTAGATTCAAAGACCATGAAGGGGGTACATTAAAATAAAAAATAAATTCTGTTTTTAAAAATATATTTAAATTCATTCATTCAAAAAACAAAAAAAAATATATATATATATTTTAAATGAATTAATAATCATCATAAATATACAAATAGATACACCTAGAAAAATGATTTTGCTGGAAGAATTTATTTTTATATAATTAAATCTGTTATTTTTTTTATTTTAGCTTTTTTGAGAGTATTCAATAACTTATATTATATGTTCTAAGAGATTATTTCGATTGGGCTAGTTAACTATATTTATTATAAAACAATTCTGAAATGAATTGTGGTTAAGAAATCGATTGGATTAAAGTACTGATGGATAAATCGGAGTGAGTTTGTGTAAAGATAACGGATGCGGTAATAAATAATGTTATCTCACAGCTGTCCAAGTTTACTATTGTTTCTATATGTTATATATAGTATTATATATTGTATATAATATACTAGGTAGACGTCCGATATAGTGAAGCTATCTACTCTAACTGTCCGATCCTTCACAGTCGCTAGCAATCAATTTTTGCCTGATAGCGCCAAGACTTGCTGCTATTCAGTGTCTTAGATGTTGCACCATTGATTATATTTCAAAGGGTGTTTTAGTTTATGCTTTTCACTATTATCAAATCATTTTGTATAAAGGTTTTACAACAAATTTATCTTATGACCTATTTGTTCTATTTAACACTTTAGCCAACAACACCAACTAAAATACATTATTTAAGTTTTGACCTTAAACATAAATCCTTAATTGTCTACGCTACAAACTTTTATTCAAATCAAGGTTTTTCGTATGCTAATATTTAACAAGAATTATTTCTTAATATAAATTAATGATGAATAATTATAGCAATGTAAATTTTATTTAGTTAATATTGCTTAAAAAAAAAACAAAATAGCTAAATAAATGATGATGATGATGATGATGATGATGATAATGAAAAAAATATTGTAACCCAGATTATTTGTGACTGGTAAAGTCATGTACATGGCTACTGTTTTAACAAGAAACTCCAATTAGTTTCTGTGCTCCCGTTATTTATGAGAGCATTCGTCAATGTTACTGCCGGATGAGAAATTCTTACTTTACTGGTGCTGCAGATTTTCTCATTACATTGTGTTTCATAACAAAATGAGAATGACACTGATTATGATGAGCTCAGTTGGTAAATACTGTAAATTATATTTATTTCAACAACTTTTTAACAATATTGTTTTGTAGACAGAAAAAAAATTAACGATCCAAGAAAAATTAACTTGAATTAAAACCTATTAAAATTATGGTGAAGATCAAATTTTTTTAATTAAAAAAAATGTTGGGTTTGAAATTGACGTTCTTCGTTCAGAAATTTTTTTTTTTTTCAATAAATTTTTATATTTTACTCGAGAGGGTATCATTCTTAATTTATAGAATCGCTTTTTTGATCCAAGCCTTGAGTCGACATTAATATTTTCTTAATTTCGAAATTCTTGAATTTTTGTTTCAAGGACTAATTTCGATAATCAAACTCGTATATTATGATAGTTTTTTGCTATTTGCGATAATATCTCAAATCAAGAATATGATATTTTCAAGGCAAATATTTTCACGTCTTGTTTCAAAATACTACCATAATTGATTCCAAACGTTCGAAGTATTTGGTCGAAGCCCGGGTCAAAAAAAAAATAACTTGATTTTGGCGTAATTTTAAAAATTGAAAATAAAGCAAGTCTAGCAAGACAAAAGAAAGTCAAGTTTAAGTTATTTTTTTACTTGCTTTTGACTCAGTTGTCTTACTTAGTATCGATTTATGCCAACCAAGTCAAATTCAAATCAAGTCAGACTTAGATTTGACTTAAAAATTTAAGTTAAAAAAGTCATATTAAAGTTTACAAATATATACGGTTTAATGTGAGGAAATCCCGTGACCTTGACAAGTCCGTTATGAAGCATAACCTTTCCGCTTCGCGTTCGAGACGTGCAAAAGTAAGTCCGGCTAAAATCAAGCTAACTAAGTCAAATGCCAGTCAAAAAACTTATAGCAGTCGAAATCAAGTTAATTCAGTTAAAACAAGTCCATTAAGTCAAAAAGTCAACATCAAGTTATTTTTTTGACCTGGGAGAATAAATATTTTTTAACTAAGTCTAAAGTATTTATTTAAATAATTTTTTGTTTTTTACAACAGTACTCTGAATGATTGATTCGAGATTAATTTCTTACATTAAAAAAAAAATTCAATTGATCAACATTTTGTGTGGTATCGAAATTAAATTATATTTCGATTGAAAAGATGAAACGTATATATTTCGTTGGAATATCGAAATAAATTATAGAACTGTGTGATTTTTTTTTTTGTTTATTTACAAATAATTTATTTTTACTTGATAATCATTGATGGTTATCGAAATTAATTATACTTGTATATAAGTAATAATTTTTGTAGCCTACAAATAAATTTTATAGTATAAAATTATATTAAATCATATGTTTACATATTGAGATTGAAAATTCTCCGGCAATAAAATTATTTTCAATATAAATTCTTACGTAATTATATTGAATTATAAGAAAACATCTTGTAAATTACGTCATGCTACTTTCATATTTTTTAAGAAAAATAAAAAAAAAAAAAGATAAAATAAATTAGTTAAAAGTTTTGATTTGTTTCTCGATGCATTCGTTTGTTGATGCAAATATCCTAGGGGTTCATGCATATCTAATGTGCTATATCCCTTTCTCGCTTAAAGTTCCGGCGAGTCAGCTGTCGTGACAATCTTCTAAGTCACGCGATTTCTCATTCTTCTTTTTATTTTTTCTTTATTTACTCTATCTTATTTCTTAAACTTATTTTACATCATCAAAAGCAATATATCGGTTCAAGTTAGAAAGTGGAACGATTCGATTAATAATCATGTTTATATATATATATATATATATATATATATATATATATATATATATATATATAAATATATATGTAGTGCATATCTAAGAAACTTTCACCGTTGTAGTACTGGCGTAATTCAAATACTACTGAAATTCATTTAAGGGGTTTCGAGACCATTTATCTATCTAGGGGATCTTATCAAATTTGTATGTAAATCTTGCAAGCTTTTAACTTCTAAAAATTAAACAATGAAGTGAGAAAATAAATATTTAGTAGTAATATGTTATCTCTAAGAGAAGATAAATTAATTGTGAATTACATAGTACAATATTTAAATAAAAGAAAAATTTTTTTTTATAATTTTTTCGAAAACTAATGATGTGAATAAACTAATAAAATATGACAACGGTGCATTATTTGGAGAAAAAATTTTTATTTTCTCAGTTGATAATACTGACTATCACTAGGATTGAGTATAGACAAGTCTCTACGTATATTATAGAGTGAAGATAGTTTTGTGTTTATTTTCAAAATTAAAACTCAAGAGTATCGGTTAAAAAAAAATAACAAATAGCTAATAGTTATTATAAAAATATTATTGATTAATAAAAAAAATGCCTAAAGAAATGAAAAAATGGAAAGGCAAGTGGATAACTTATGCAGTGTATAATAAACGATTACAGCTAAAATATTTAAATTATTATTATTTATATTATTTAAACACTAAATTAGATTTACTACAGTTTTAATAACTTGTTATTTAGAAGAGCAAATATTTATTTTTATATATGTTTGAACTACTGTACAAAATTTTAAAAATAACCATCTGCTGTTTTTACTTCTGTTAATTTCTTTATAAATATTAGTTGCTGAGTAATTCATTTGTATTTATTTATTCATTAGGTGTCATAAATTGCAATGAGAATTTACAGATTTATATTTTTTTATCTTTGTGAACAATTAAAAATAATAAAATTATTGAATACTTCTAAATATCACTCTGTAAATTCTCATCCATGTTTTGCAAATAGTTGATAATAATTGTTCACGTCTCCAAGTTTTTTATTATTTAATATTAATAAATATGTCTCATATGTAAGGCATTAACCTCAAAATTTTGAATTTTATTGAAAGTTCGCGCCATTCAGTATGTGGGCGACGTTGTCAAGTTTACGAGTTTTAGTCTCCATTTATTGTTTTCTTGCAGATTTTAAATTTAATTAAAAAAAAAACCATACACAGAAAGTTTTTAATTTTAGTCTGATCATCAAGCTTAAGTGTTAAAGAATATGTATAAAAGTTTTCGAGACAAATCTTAACATTTTAAGATGCACTTATTGAATTAAAACCGACATCATTCATCGCTCCTCCATATACCCCCGTGTAAAAACAAGTGACTTTCATAATTAATTTCTCATTAACCGTACAGAGAATCGACTTGAAATTTTAACACAAGACCTACAACAACCTTATTGATTGATATATGAAATTTCAAATTTTTGGTAATATTATGCGATATGTCTGGAAACTCCTTAACAAATTCTTAATAAATCTTTTATCCGTTATTAACTTAATAATCGTATTTTAATTGAATTACAATTCAAGCATTTCAAGGTCAAAATTTCTTGAAATGTCAATTAGTTAATATCTCAATACATGCACAGAAAAAGAAGCTAACTTGGTTCAAGTAAATTATTTTCTTCAAATGTAAATTTGTTTCAAAATATTTAAATTTTCGAATTCAAAAAAATTTCAATTTCAACACGGAAAAAAGAAAACAGGAATAATTGCTGTTCGAACGAGCATTTATTACATTTTCAAATAGTAACGCAGCGCTTCATAAACGAAACTGTAAAAGTTACAGTTTGGCGCCGCGCAGTAAGTTTTACATTTTGAGTATGAAATATTACAGTTTGAAAATGTATTAAGTTTACTTTCTCACAGATGACAATTCCTAAAATTTAATTTTCTGAGTGTACTGACAATGTAATCGTTTTTATATTGACATGCGTATAAATTATTCGTGTTATCGATTTTTATCAACACAAGGGGATAGGCAAAATAGGTTCCTTAATTTTTTTTATTTTTTTAACAATACACACAAGAGCAACATGGACATTAGGCGGTGATTCCGGCCCTCTAAAGTTTTTTGTAAAAAATTTTAAGCTTTTCAATCAAACTGAAAATGGCAATTACAGTGGACTTACACAACTATCATACTTAAATTTATTAAGGACTCCATTTTTCCCTATTTTTATGAAGAAAATTGAGATTAAAAAAATTGCTTACATTTTTTTTTTTGTAAGCGGTCCATTTTCCCCTAAGAGTATAAGTTTAGATAAAAAATCAAAATATTTAATAAAATTATATTTCATATTTTTCACCGAAGTTAAAATTAAAAAATTTTTCGAAGTTCATATAACTGAAATTATTTTCTAAATATAACATGAAGACAAACGATAAATATAGTTCAAAATAAATATTAAAGGTTAAATTAAATGTTTGAAGACGATAGCTGCTTAAATAAGATACAATTCTTCCGAAATAATAAGTTTTGAGGACAAAAACCGAAGTAATTTTTTGACCTCGGATTTTGATTTTTTTGTTTTTCGAGTCGTATTAAATTAATGTTCTAATATTTAATCTCTTTTTATTTTTAATGTAGACATAATCATTTTTCAAAATATAATAATAAGTATTTTAAATTATGAAAAATTTGTTTAATTTATATGGCACAACTCAATTGCAAAGCAATGAGATGTGTTCTGCTAACGCTAAGCAGTAGCGGGAGTAGTTCGGTGCTCGTCACTAGATCATGCCAACTTTTTGTAGTGTCCCTGGTAAGACACTTATATCAGAGTTATTATATTCAAAACTTGAAGCATTTATGAAACGGGTTCTCCTCTGTTAATTAGCAGAGTAATGACAACCCTTTTTGATAGTAATATAAGGGTATCCTGTATTACACTGGGACATTAATGTTTGATATTAATGTTTTCTTGAACAATTTTTGTCACAATACATAAAAAAAGTACTTGTCAAGGAAATAATTGATTTTCCTACATATGCATTTATTTAATTGTTAGATAAATATTCTATCATTCTAAAATAATATTGAATTATTATTACTAACTCATTCTCTAAGGCTCACTAATGTATTTCATCATGCCTACTTTATAAGCTCTACAGGTAATCAATTTGATTTTATGCTTGCTACATAACGCGTAGTTATCTTTACTAAATATTTTATAGTTTCTAATAACTTGTTTTGTTGGTAGATTATAAAATATTTAGTTAAAACAACCAAATATATCATTGGCAATGGGCAATCAAATTATTTCGTTGTCATAACTAAAATTTAGTTGTCAGAAGAAAATTTTTTTCTCAGTGTAGCCTTGGCCATTACAATAACTACCCGGACTTGGGCCAAGACCGGCTTCTCCTATCTTGGCCATCCAACGGAAACCCACACTTGGGCCAGGACTGAGTAATCTAGCCTTGGCCATTCAATGGTAACTCAGGTTCGGGCCAGGTCTGGGTAATCTAGCCTTGGCCATTCAATGGACACCCAGGCTCGGACCAGGACTGGGTAACCTAGCCTTGGCCGTTACAATAATTACCCGGGCTTGGGCTCAACAAGGTTCTCTTGTCTTGGCCACCCAATGGACTCCCACACTTAGGCCAGGACTGGGTAACCTAGCCTTGGCCGACCCAATGAATATCCGAGTTTAAGCCAAGACTAGGCTCCTCTGCCTTGATCATTCAATGGCAACCCAGACTTGGGCCAAGGTAGGATTATCCGAGTTCGGGATACCTATAGTTACCCATCCTTGGGCCAAGATTGGCTAATCTAGTTTTTTAATTGATTATTCAATCATCTTATTATTATGGTTTTTTAAATAAATAATTAGGGGAGGGAGGGGCAAAATGGGGTACCTAAGGAAATACTAAGTTTTCGATGAATAAAACACGTCAAATCTTATTGTTTTTAATAATATCCAAGGTAAATAGACAAAATTTTTTGCTGCCGTTAATAAATAAAATTTTCTTTTCTGGCGGGCGAAATGGGGTACCCTTTAAAAAAGTTGAAAAAAAAAATTTCTGCAAGGTCATCAAATTTTATTAAATAAAATTTCTTTTATGTAAAATACATACAGAAAAATTACATTTCACATCATTGGTGGATATGAAGGCAGAAAAAATTTTTTTTAATGGGGCAGAGGGGCCCCCCTTCAAAAAATGGTAATTTTAAAAAAATCTTTTTTTAATTGAATTTTTATCAATTAAAAAATGAAATATAATTTTCGAATGTTTTTAGTGGCCAAATTTACCCTAACTACAGGAAATCAGCCGAAAAATTAATTACCATTTTAATTTCTTTTTAATTTGACGATAAAAATATGAAAAAATCAATTTTCAAAACTTTCGGCTGGTCCATTTTGCCCCAGGTGTTATGGGTAGGGCTAAAAATGCGGAAATATATTTAATTTTTTTTAATTTGATGAAAAAATTGGATAGAATCATTTTTTCGATTTTTGGGCTGGTCCATTTTGCCCCAGGTGTCATGCGTAGGGTTGAAAATGTTTAAAACTATCGGATATACAATAATTAGATGAAAAAAAAAAAATTTGTTTTTTCACCAAATTTTTGGGGTACCCCATTTTGCCACCCCTACCCCATTTTGCCCCTCCCTCCCCTATTTATTTTTGAATTAAAATAAGTTTTAATAAATAAATATTTTAACATTTTGATTAAAATTATTAACAAATAAGAATTAATACATTTTTCAGTTCGTTATTATTTGCAATTAACAACCGTAATTTCATAATTTTACTTACAAAAATTAATTTAATTAAGAAATAACTCATGAATTTCTATAATAAATGTTATTTTTAATAATGGTGGTAGAATAAGATAATTAAGCTGGGTTTTTGATAAATAATCAATTAAATTTAATAAATTTTATTTTAAAAAATTATGTAATTATAATATAAATAATACGAAATTATTATTTACTTTTTTCTTAATCAAAAATATTAATTAAATTGCTCTTTATATTTCATAAGACCGAGGAGTTGTAGTAAAATGAATAAGTAGAACATATAAAAGTTTCAATTCAACATTAGTTGGTTCGTCCAGTAGCCAGCGTTCAGACCCAGCAATCAGAAGGACGACAGTTCGCGCCCAGAGCCCAGCAGATATTTTACCGAGTTTAGTTCACGTCATTTACCTCACTTAAATAGTTTAAACGTTAATAATCACAAACTCTAGTATTTAAATAATAATAAAATTTTTTTTTAATTAAATTTAATGATTTTTTCGATGCAGGGTTCAGGTCTGGCAACAAAGCATGGGCCAGGTCTGGCAAGCAAGCATGGGTCAGGGCTGGCAGCCAGGCTTGGCACGATGTTATCATTCCAGACTTCTACCAAGGCTGGAACGAGGCTGACTTACAAACTTGGCCCAGAGTTCAACATAGTTGAACCAAGCCTGAGCCAAACCTGGGCCCGTGGTACTTGTCTGTCTGGGAACAGAGATAATTAAAGTCTGCAAAATTGCTTGACTTTGACATATTGAGAGTAATGCACCACCTCAAACGCTTCGCGTTATGAGGCGTGTAAAATTCTTGAAAGAAATAAGTATGCACCTTATTTGAAAACAAAAAATGCTTTTTTCAAGAGTTAAATTTTTGAGCGAAAAATTTGTATTTTCCATTGAAGAGTAATAATTTATTTACTTCACGGAAAAAAGAAAACTGGAATAGTTACAGAATAAAATGTAAAAACCAGCCCGTCATATTAAAAATGACAAAAGTTAAAATGTATACTGGAATTTTTTAATTTTATCCTGTAAAAAATTAGTTGCAAATTAAGCAGTAATATTTACAGTTTGAAAATGTAAATCGTTCACAACAAAATGTAAAATAATTAATACCTTTTGCTCACAGAAAGTTTGTTTCTGTAAAACTCATTTATTCCTCTTTAAAACTGTAAAAATTACAGTTTAGCCGTTGTGTAAAAATTAATGTATCAAGTAAGAAAATTTATTGAGTAGTTCGAGAAGATTTACAGTATGGGCATTCAATTATGAACCTTAACGTAGAAAATGGAAGTATTACATCTCACACTGTAATTTTTAAAATTTCTTTGTCAAGTATCATCAATGCCTTAGCAATCACGAACTTTTACTATTTAAAATGTCAAAATAAAAGAAAAGTTCAGTAAATATTTTGAAATAGTATATGTGAGTGCACGTTGCATTTAGCCAAGGCCCATTCCTCAATATTAGAGGTTATAGTAATGAGAGTCTTTTGTTTCACGAGTGTCTCATGTGAAGTTATTATTCCACGTGGTGTCGTCTATTACACTCGTTGTCATTAATGCCTGGTCCCCCAGACTATAAATTCTTTACCAAGCAGGGGGCCAGGCATTAATGGTAATGAGTGTAAAAAATGGGAATTTTTCCAATTTTACTTGGAGGAAATTCCTTTATTGGCATTGTAAATTTTACTATGTCTGCATGTGGATTGTAATTATGTCACATGGTAAATTTTGCTTTGTTACATAAGAATTATTTCTATATTGAAAATGTAAATTTTCCCATATCAACTTTGGAAAAATAACTATGTAGTATAGGAACAATTCCCATGTCGACATTGAAAAAATTCCTATATTAACATTTAAGCCAAGACTGGCTTACAAGCCTGGCCCAAGGTTCTACAAAGTTGGGCCAAGTCTGGGTCCCTGGTACTTTCCTCTCTGGGAAGTCCAATCATTTCTGATTTTTTTTATACTTTCTCTATGTAAGTCTCTTTCCTTTCCAATGAAATATTTTTTTTTTTTTATTATTTAATAATTTTGAATCAGACATTTCAGTAAACAAACATGTAAAGCCAATAACTTGTATAATGAATGTTTGCGCAATAGATTATGCGGATGATCTCATATTTTGAGTGAAACAGAATTACTTTAGGCATACTTCTATCTCATTTGCTTCTACATTGCGTGCCAAATATAAATACTAGGAAAGTTAAATTAGACAAAACATATATTTGACACTTGTGGTATCGATAGTACTACCTTAAAGTAAATTATAGAAATAAAAACTATAAAATATGTGTTACATGTAAGGAAATGTTTAATGACTTTTCTTAACTCACAACGGTTTTATTACCAGCTATTTTATTTGTATTTATTAAGTACTTACTTTCATTATTTTAATCGAATTACTTTCAAAAAATTTGATTAAAATAGCCATAGTCTACATTGCACGCTTTTCTTATTATATTAAATGTTCTACAGAAAACTATTGTGTATATACACGCATATATATATATATATATATATATATATATATATATATATATATATATATATATATATATATATATATATATGTATCATTATCACATATGCTGTATATTAGTTTTAATAATAATAGTAGACATAAGTGTCATTTAACAATCTAAATTTATAAAATAATTTTTGCAAAATTGTATTCATAAAATTTCATGATACTTGAATTCTGCCCTGTCATGGCAAAACGACGTATCTCGAGATACGCTGTTTTGTCGTAACAAAGCTAAAACGGTTTATTAAGTGTCACTTAATAATAGGGTATCATCAAAATTTTATTAATTTTATTAATTATGCCAATAATATTAATCAAATGTGCGAATAAAAGAAATGAAAAAAAACGTATCTCTTTTGCATTGGAAATTAAAAAAAAAAAGAAAATAGAGATGAAATTTTTTTAAGCCCTCAGAGATACGACATTTTTCAGGCCTAACACAAAAATTAAAAATTGTTACGACAAAACGCCGTAACTCGAAAAGTTTTTACAATCGATTCTTCGAGTTACAGCGTTTTGTCATAACAATTTCATCTATTTATCAAAATAAGCATTAGTTTGCTATGATACAAAAAACGTATCTCGAGTTACAACGTTTTGTCATAACAGAAATTAATTTTTCTGTCAAATTGGACTCAAATTCTGTTAAAACTTTAAACGCAATTTTCTCGAAACTATAATTTTTCAGATACGTCGTTTTGCCATGACAGGGCAGAATTATTCTTGTAATATATATTTATATAGACAAAATTAAACATTCATTTTGATTTAAAGATTACAACTGTGTTGTGAGTAGGTTATCATTCAATCGATAAATAAAGTTTAACGTGTTTTTACTGATAACATCAAGGAAGTACAAATCGATGCCTTTCTACAACCAGCAAATTCGCTTTAGGTCAAAAGGCAGTTTGAAACAATGGAAAGGGTTAATCTTAGGTTAATCTCGTAAAATAAAAATATTCAAAACGATAACAATAACAATAACAATGACAATATTAAAAATACTAATAACAACAATAATGATTAATAATAATAATAAATAATTATTATTCTTCATTATTTTATTCATATCATTATTATAAATGTTTTCATGTTAGTAAATATATACGCAGATTATAAATAAATAACTTTGTTAACTGCTATCATGAATTAAATTAACTGTCAAGATATATATTAGATAAATATTTAATATGAGATTGTTTTAGAAATAATATATATTTTTTTATTTATTTATTTTTTTTTTTTCAAAATGAATATTTGTGTATAAGTATTAACAAGTATGTATTTATAATATGTCTTGGTACAGAGTGTGTGCGATATACCAACAACTGCTATCGAGAGAAATCAACTTGATTTACTGCAGTAAAACTTTTTTAAATTTTAATTTCAACTTTACTGTTCAACTTTAAAACGACAATCTCTCTTTTTTATTACTGAACTGAATTGAACAAAAAATATTTAAAAAAATAAAGTTTTTAACTTTTGTTTTTATGGTTTAACTATTTTATTTATGAAAATTAAAAATAATATCCGGTTATAATTTATAACTATCAAAAAATACACTTAAAATCATAAAGTTATTTATAGTATTAATAAAAATAAAAAGTAATTATAAATTATAAAACGTCAGAGGTAAAAGTTTTGCTATAATTTAAACTGATGATGATAAAGTTAATATTTGAACAGTGTTATATATTTTCTTGTACATTCAAATTAATAATTATTTACATAACCATGCTATACATACTTGTTACCATGAAGTTTATTGAATATTTTAATTTAATTCAAAGTTTTATTTGTCAACTAATTTATTTTCACAGACGAATAAATATTACATTAATTTAAAGGTAACTCCGTTTTTTTAATATCCTTTTTTCTTCAACGTTCAAATAAATCGCGTTATTAGTAATTTTATTAGACATACATGACTACAAAGTAGATAAAAAGATTATTCAGGTTGAGATGTGCCTGGAAGCTGTAATCATGGTATATATATATTCAATAGGAGTAAAGCCTTGAACTACGTGCAAGCTAGTATATCCTCCCACCGTAACAATATCACTTGATGTGCATGTATATATATGTGTGTGTATATGTATAGACCGAAACCCCAAGTGTACTGTGTTATGTTATAATGCCGGAACATATGTAGCGTACACGCACGACAACTATCGTAATTTACTTCCGACGTGTGCGTTCGATTTACATCGCATGATTATCCAATCTCAATAATCACCAGCGGCGAATCCAAATGTATTCGCTGAGTAAGAAATTCTCATATACATTTTAATAAACCATTTTAAATAAATACTACATAAAATATGTATATAATACTTTTTAATCGAAGTAATGTCTCTAAATATTACAGTAATTTAATATTTAAATTATTTTTGGATTTTTTAAATAATTTGTTTCTAGATATTTTGATATATTTATGCCGGGTTTTGATAAACTGCTGTGAGAAAGATAGAAAAAAATTTCGGGGGGAGGGGGGGGCGGAAGCTTTACTGATGAGTATAAGCCCAATAAACAACTTTTATATTTTATCTCACCTCTAACCTCTTTTGCATTCCGTTTCATTTCTGTCGGTGTTTTGTGTACCCGGGAAAAAATCATCAGGCCTGATCATGCGTTAATCTCATGCATGATCATGCCTAAATATTGGCCAGCCATGAGCATGCATGATCATGGCTGGTCAGGAATGACTGTGCTTTTTCATGCATAATCACGCATGCTCATGGCTGGCCAATATTCAGGCATGATCTTATTAAAAAAAAAAAAAAAAATTATGATAAGTCAATTTGAAATTAACTTATTTTGTAAGAATTATTGTGTAGCTGATGTTTACTGGTTGGAAAGTACTTTTGAAATTTTACCCGCGACGGGTCTCGAACCCACGACCGTCATCTTAGGAAGCACGTACGCTGTCCACTAGGCTGAACTATCTTATTCAGTTTACGACGATTTTTAACATCTTTTGAAACCTTAGGGTTGTAAAAAATAAAATATTATTTGCACTCGATCTTGATTTAGTTATTAAATCTTTTTTAAATAATGAATGAAAAGAATTGTAGTTATTAATTACGAGCAAATTTAACAATTACATTAATCTTAATTATTAATTAAAAAAAAAGCAATTATATTAAGTTTCATTATCAATTTGGCAAGAATTTATTATTTGAATTCTTTCATTAATTCGAAAAAACTATTTTTAATTAAATTCATTTAAATTATTTTTTAGAAAAAAAAGATTGATTTTTGTTATTAATTGAATCAAAAAATATAAATTTAATACAATTTGATTATCGATTTAAAAATGACGATTTTAACTGCTATCGTCAAAATAAAAATAAATTTTTAATTATTCGAAGTTTTTCATAAAAAATATATGATTATCCTTAATTAAAAACCTCAATCAAATCCGATTGAAGCTCGACCGGACTTTAATCTGATTCAATCGGTTCAATCGAAGATTTTAATCATAGTATTGATTAACTTATTTGTAATGCTTGATCCATGCTTGAACATGCTTACTCTTGCCTGAATTATGCATGACCATGCTTGATCATGCATGCTGATTTTTTCCCAGACAATTAATCTAAATTAAATAAATAATAAAATAAAAAGGAAACAATAATTATAATTATTCTAACAGTTTCTATTAACGACTAACTTTAATTTATGAATATGAACGAGTATGCTTATAGTCATGTATAATCAAGCCTGAATATTCATATATATTTTTCACTATTTGCATATAACCGTGAAAGATTAAGATTGACCATGCATTGCCTTGTACAATTAAGTCTGCGCTGTGCATGATTATGGATGATAGAGCATGCTCAACCATGACCTTTCTCGAGGGATTACATCTCTGGATACAATTATTTCTAACGTAAGTCATGAGCAAGCCTGATCTAGAATGAGTCATGCATGATCATGCTTGTTCACGAATGAGTTATATATGATCAAGTATGAACCATGTATGGTCATGCATAACAGAGCATGCTCAAGCATGACCTTTCCTGATGGATCATATCTCTGGATACAAGTATTTCAAACGTAAGTAACGAGTAAGCCTGATTTAGAATGAGCCATGCATGATCATGCTTGATCACGAATGAGTCATACCGGATCTTAGATCGTCAGGGTCGGTGTAACATTATTTTGTAAGAGAAGGATGAGGAAGGATAATTTATCATTAATTTATATATTTCACTTTTAACAATTTACCTTTATTTAATTAACCTTATAACCTTTTATCAATTAAACCTTATGACCTTATAAAACCTTAAAACCTTACGACTTTCATAAACCTTTATAACCTAATGCCAACTATCTTTGTCTATGTCACACACACACTCACACTGAGTCCCCTGGAATATTTTACACACACACACACACACACACACACACACACACACACACACACACACACACACACACACACACACGCACACACACACACACACACACACACACACACACACACACACACTTTTATTTTAAACAAATTCACGCGGTCAACTAGACTTTCTACGTGGCTAAAACCTTAATTTTAATATTCTTGCGCGGTCCCCTGGACCCCCTGCACGACTTTTCAATTACTTCACGCGTAGAGGGTCACCTTGACCCTCTACGTGATAACCCTTATAATTATTAATACACGCGGTCCCCTGGACCCTTTACGTGATTTTAACCCCTATTAATTAACTCACTACATTATGACAATTATTTACAACAATTTATTTCTCACAATTTCTATAATTACGATTTTCACTGACTCACAATTTTACCAATATAAAATTCCATTACATCATTTTCTTTATTAAAATTACTTTCCAAATAATTATTTATCATTTTAAAATCACTGATAAATTTCCAATAACTAATTTCTTATAAACGTTATTCTTTCCTTATCAACGATTTTTTTGTTAAGCCGGTTTTATGAGTTAAATTATGTGACCGCTCAACAATTTATCACGACTTCTATATCACAATGCTCAAAACTCAACCTTTATTTTCCACGTTTTACTTTACGACACTTTTACGTTTATAAATTTATTAATTGATTTTTTAAATGTAATTTACTTATAATTAATTTTACCTTAATTTAAGTGACTAAATAACTTTGACTAGAACACAATTGATTTTCCGGCGAATGCTTAACACGACCTGCCTGGAAATTTCTAGAAGAATTTTCCGGTGAGTGACTTAAACAACCTGCCTGGAAATATCAAAGCTAAAACTTGCTGAGTCGAGTTTTCTAATTATTTTACTACACGTTAAATTAACACGACAATACTTTGCAAACACAACGTTAACTTATATGTCTTAATTAACAAATATTTCGGCTCCCTGCCTGGAATATTCTACAGAATACCTATTACGATTTACGTTCATTCTTTTCCGTCGCTTGTTCTGTATTCGGCGTCTTTGTCTGTGTCTTGTTCTCTCTTGCCCGTGTATTCAGTTCTCAACCGTGTATGCCAGGGTAACCGAATTGTCTCAAATTTTCCACCTTGTGTCAACTTTCTCGGATTCAATCCTCGTGTTTGCCCAAAACGCTCGAACTCTCCTTCAACCTGCTATTCAGACGCAATTAGTTCTTAATAACAAAAGGTACCGGCTACCTGCCTGGTATCTTGTAACAATTAGATTTTGTTTATCGCTTGGTTCCACAATAATTAACCAAGTCACAATTAACTAATTTACCTGGTATAATTAGCAGCGTCTAAATGTCGGCGTCTATAATGGCTTCTTCTGGTGTTGGCTTCTACTTTAGGTTGGATCGCTTCGGTCACACGTCTCGTCTGATAGTTGTCCAGTCCTATAGGCTCTCGGTCTTCGTGTGCGTCTGGGTGGTTACCCGGTCCTGCCGACTCTGCTCCGTCTTCGCTTCCGTCTTGCACTTTTATGAATTACACTCGATAATTTTCGGCCGTAATCGGAAAATTCTCCCCTCTGCCTAATTATGATCGGGCCTCGTGTATTAGCATTTTCATTTAGCGCGTCCGGCGACAAGTGAGAAACTTAATTAATGCTCTTTTAGGGTTGCAGGTAGGGTAATTGACCAACCATGAAAAACCACGATTATGGTTGATAATAAAACTCAATTTACTCCGTTACAATGCCCAGTAGGTCTATCCCAGTCGGAACCCGATTGGGAAGTTGTTGCAATATCCCAATGCAAAAATTACCTACCCAGCATTAGTTTTTCCTGAGTGGGATCTAATTGGGAATTCGTTGGGGTAGCCCAATACAAAAGTAAGTAACTTTCATTGGTTTGCCACATCGTGATCCAATCGGGATTTTGTTGGGGTAGTCCAATGCAAAAATTATAGTTATTTTAATAATTTTTATGATTCATATACAATCTGAAGAGCTCAAAATTTGTTATTGAAACATTTTTTTTTCGAAAATTTAATAAAACAAATTTATTTTTTACGCTCGCACACAATATTTATGTTAAAAATACTTTTTTATTTATCCAAATTGTTTATAAACAATTTCATTTTATCAAATTTATTTAATTTAAAAAAAAAAAATTATTTTTCACTTTTTCTGAATAGGATATTCTGTTTTTTTTCCCTCTCTCCCTTCTCTCTTTTCTATATTTTTTAGTATAATTTTGATTTAATTTTAATTTTGGTAAAATTTTTTAATTCTTCTTAATTAATATTTTGTTTACTTAGTAAGATCCCCATTGGGCAACCCAATTAGTTCCCAAGTGGGTGCATCTAAAAATTTCTAGTCGGAGATAACTTTTTTTTTTTTTTAAATTATACTTTATTATATAGACTATCATTTCTCATAAGCATATTACAAAGTAATATGTAGTTAACAAATGATAGAAATTTCTAATAAATACGAAATTGCACAACTGGATCAAATGGTTCAATCATTCCCTTCGCAGTGGCCGTTGTGCCAATTGTCAGGTACAGTTGAACCAAAAGTATTAGAACTACAAACGAATGACTTTAATGAATAATTTACTATTCATTACAGCTTGAAACTATAATTACGGCACTTCTAATAATATTGATTATTATATATAAATTATATGTTATAACAATTACTTTTAAAACTTTTGTCAATATAATTATTTTTTTTTCTTGGTTAATCTATAGCTATTGCTTTTTTCACATTCAGTTAAGCTGCGCACGCATGTTTGATGCTCACAGTGCGATTCAACCGTCCCTGAGAGATTGAATTAATATAAAAAAAATTATTCAAGACTTATTTTAATAGAAGTAAAGTTAGAAATTTATCACTAATATATGCGTTACATTCTGGTTTATCTATTCATTAGACAGAATATTTTTAAATGGACCAGGTTGACGTCGTTAGGGTGCCGATAGACCCCAGGTGCGTCAACTGTTGACCTTCTTTTATTTTATGCAAAAGTTTAATGACTCATTATGGTGGAGATTATGGGCCCCATAAATCGGCCCAAATAATCCCTTTCTTGCGTAGCTTCTTTACCTTCACTGGTGCGTACGCGTCTCTGCCGGTGGCCTTGAAGTAGGCCTCGGAATAATACCCGTAACGAGGGTCGTGGAACAGGATGCTTCCACTACGTGGATGGACGGATCGAACGTCCACTGGAACCAACTGTCAACCCTCGCTGATGCCGGTCCAGAAGGCCGGGATCTCCCCTGATGCTTACTCTGAACGAGTCGAGCCTTGAAGGCACGGTTCTTTCGTAAGGGAGAGTGACTCCAGTTGTTGGATAATACCACCAGAGCCCGACAACTCAACAACACAAGAGCTCGACCGCTCACGAACTTCACTTATTACGACACCCGAACTTGGTAACTCGTTAACCGGATTTGGAATGACCAACGTCACCGGATCGAGGAGGACTTTTTCGGCAACGATCTCTAGGCGGGGACGTTGGTGAACTGAACGACCGAGATCCTCGTGGATCGTTCGGATAATCCGGCGTAATTGGACTTTTTTGCCCCCTCGTTTCTTTTTTGGCATAAGCTCGGGTTGAGGCTTAGGGATTACCTGTACAGCCAGTAACAGCGCTCAGGTAGAGTACCAGGTCACCGGTGTCAGCGTTCCCAATAGCAAGACAGGAGGCGAGGACCGTCGGTGTCAGCGTTTCTCAAGGTAAAAGTGGTTTTAATGATATCTACTACGTATGTAGTAGTGACAGCTTTATTGCTTAAAAAATGAACGAAGAGGAAGAACCAAGTCAACGTAATTTTGATCAGAGTTCTTAGCTCTCTTACATCTCATGATCGACTGACTTGGTGCTGTTCTTCGTTGGTATTATACATTCATCAAAATGTCAGCATTGCATCTCAGGTTTCCTATGAGAGGAACGTCATGACCCAGGTCTCATGCATCGTCATCTATTTAGACTATTTGCGAGCCACGGCGATTCTCTTATCGCAAGAGATTTCCGTTACATTGTTGGTGATGAATAAAAATAATATCGCCAACAAGGTAACGATTTATTAATTTATTATTTATTCATGATTCTAGGAAATGTCGAACCGTTTATTCGCCCACCGTGGCGATTAAATTATTCGAGACTTAAAAAAAAAATTTTCTAAAATTTTTATTTAAATTTAATTAGAGCCAGAATGTAACAATGTGTAAGAAGATATTACAAAAAAAATTTTGGAAAATATTATTATTGTTATTATAAAATTTTTGCAATGCATAATCAATAAATTAATTAACTACTTTGTATATTCTGTAACAACTACAAAGAGAATAGATATAATGGAATTAATGAGAGACGCTACTACGGAAGGTAGAGATATACCTTTAACCCTTTATAGACACTACGCACTTCCAAACTCGACGACTCCTAACACGGTTGTGCGATTCAAAATCGATTATATCTAAGAACGATTCTTATATCACAATGTAATCTCAAGCTTCCAGCAACTTGCTCTATGCTGCTCATAAGCATTGCAATGCTTCCACCTATAATTTAATATTTTAAACACCACGTTGATTTTCTTTCTTTATTTATTTTTTATTATTCATTATGCTTTATTTCTATTTGACTTTCAATTTCACGCATAATCATTACACTAACTCTTGTATTACGATTTTAAATTTATTTATTTATTTATTTTTTTTTTTTTAAGGATTATTAAGAATAATTATTATTATTTTTGATACATTATGAATATGTAGAATGATAGTAAATTTTATTATAATAAATTGTTAGATATAGAGGTCAAATATAATTAATAACAGTGAAATAATTTTTCCTTTCGCACATATAAGTGGTCCAATCGATATTTTCAATTGGCCTCGCATGACTACTTAATTTTGCGTGACTTAAAAACGTTAACTACACACCCATGCATTTATATGTATACAGACACCTTTATACAAGTGTGACAGGATGTAAAAAAATAATTAGTCTTTAAATGTACATAGATTTATTTTTTAATTTCCTGTTAATCAATAGACCTGACTTGAAAAAAAAAGAAGAAAACTGTAGAGGTATTAAGATTAAAAATAAAACGTAACATTTTAAGGAATAAATTATTAATAATTGTGGATTCTAAATTAATTAAAAGATGGAATTATTAGGTTCTCTCATAACATCAAAAGTTAATATATCACTGTGATATTCCTTTGTGGAATTACTTATGCTATTTATGATTAAATGCTCTTTCAAGCTTATTATTTATTTATTAAAATGGATGTTAAAATTTTTATTAATAAAATTTTCTGTAATATATTATTACAAAATTATGAATCTTTTGATTTACTAAATTAAATTAATATAATTTTTATGAGTATAAAAAAAAATAAGATATTGTTAGATAATCCTTACATATCTAGATAGACCTTCCGGTCTGGTGAAATTGTATTCTACAGTGAATTTTCAATTAACGGGCCTGAGCAGGATCTATGAATTACGAAGAAATTCCATTCGATCTCCGTGGACCATTTCTATAATTATAAATTCCACCGTATAATAGTGAAGATTGTTGTACTGACTGATTCAATTTTTTTAATTGGCAGTTTTTGAATTAAAAATAATTAAGCTTACAAATTGCATAATCGTTACTTTTTTAATTTAATTTTCTTTGTTAAATACTCATAGGGAAAAATATGTATTTTCATAATATTTTAATTAGAATTTGATATTGTAAATAAAATTTCGTCTTGTTAGTAAGGTAATTAAAATTATAATGAAATAATATAGAGTTTTTTATTATAGTTGAAAAAAAAAGAGAAAGTATTAAAAGTATAAAATGAGAAATGGATTATTTTTTTCAGTCTATACTATTTTTGTATAACAAGTATTTAAAAAAAAAAAAAAAAGCGGTAATGAATACGTTAATTAACTGTCGATAGTGAGTAATTGGGAGCAACTGAAAGAGAAACACAGACGGGTAGAGATCGATAGTCAAGCTCTGTGCTTGTCCAAGCGCGACGATGAAAAGTAAACCGTTAATCTCTAAGACTTTTTGCAACAACTAGAGTAGTACTTTGAAGTGTCCATTAAAAACCAATATCTGTACTTTTAATGAGACTCTTACGATTCAAAATTATATAATAATTATTTATTGAAAATTTAATATACTTAGTGCAACTATTTATTCATTACTTATCTATCTTTTAAGGCAGCATTTATTTTTTTAATTATTTATGATATGATTAATCATTTTAAAAATGCTTACTAACGTAATAAAGTGCATTTTCTTTTTCTTCCCACATTATTGAATTATTTATAAATTTTAAATCATACATTGATGAGTTTTTAAGTTAAAATGTCTTGTCCGTAAAATCAAAAGCCGGGAACGAATTTAATTTGCTTTTGTTCAAAGTTTTTTTTTCTCTTTTGTGCCTCGGAGCATTCCATTTACATAAAATGTAATATCCGTGCCTTTCATGACGTAAAAAACATCCCGACTATTTCATGTAATAAACGTATTTTACTGCTAAATGTATATTGTCTCTTTTACTTATAAGTCACGAAATTAAAAATCTCAATGTAGTAATAAAAAAAAATTTATAAATATCAAATTTTTATTACTTTATTAAATATCAAGATGAAAAAAGTTTTATATAAATATTATTCTTTTCCTAGTTTACTTTTTTTACAATTTTTTTTTTTTTTCATTATTAAAATATCTTTGTAACCGAGGTACATATTTTATATTAAATAAAAAGTATATTGTCTCATTGGTATAAAAGTACGGATATATATGTCAAAATATTGAAGGTCATAACTCAATTTCAGTTGTGCAGTTGTCATACAAGCTAAGTTACAATATCTCACGAAAACTCATCTTTTGTTCAATACTTGACTTTATTTTACTTGCTTGTACTGGTTCTTACTCAAAGTAACAGCATAAAGTACAATACTTTATGAGTTATGTCGAGATATAAAAATAAATAACAGTAGACTGCCGAATAAAATGTTTACACGTCACTGTTATGTTGCAGGAAATAATTCAATAGATTGGATCGAGCTTTCGATAACTGATAGAATTTTTTGAAAGATTAAAATTTAATAAATAAATTAAATTTTTTCTATTTATGTCAAAGTATGAATTTCTTATATAAAAAAAGAAGTATTTTTTTTTTCAAGTTACTATCGATCGTCCTATATTAAAGTATGTCACGTCAATAGATATTTATTAATCTCTTTACTTATTAAAATTATTTAAATAGTTTGTGAGGACAAAAAGTGGAATTTTTATTTAAAAATATATTTTATTTATATTCATAGTTATATTAGTGATGATAGATTTTACAGTGTGTAAAATATGTAAAGTAAAAAGGACATAGTTTGAGTTGGAATAATGGTTTACATTAATATGTAGACATAGATTTTATATACCCGCCCAGAGGAGATTTCTCCTTGCAGACTCAATGTAACGATTTCCCTGTACGATATACCCAACGGTCATAATAATTTTCCCATACCCACTCATCATGTAAAGAGAGTTTGTGTGTAACTATTATTAACTTGAAATATATATTTGGATTTAGTATATATATACATATAGATATTCACACACATTTACCTGTATTTCTTAAGGCGTTTATGCATTTATTATTGTATATATTATATGATAACGAGTGTCTGAATATGTTGAGAAGCTTCTAAGGCAATTTTCACCTTTGACAGAACAAGTTATCATCAGGTATGAAACATAAATATCTTTTTGGAAGCAAATGTATTTATTATACTATTTACTATTTTCCAATAGTTGATTTATGAACAACTGTAATTATTTAAATTATTTTTATGGTTGTTTATTATCAGTTATCGATCAAATTTAATTTAAGAAATAATTTTCATACTTTTTCTTCTAGCTTCACTGAATGATTCTATTTTTTCACTATTAATTTTGCTTTTTTTTCCATTTCCATACATAAATATTTAGTTGAAAAAAAAATGGTCAAAATATATAAAACATTATTTTTATTCATATAATTATTAATGGCTTTAGAGTTAACGTGAAATAACACAATAGTTTTTATTTATTATATGAATATTAGGGTGGTCCGTTTGGAATGACTATTTTTTTATTCATTCCCACTTCAAAATATTGTTATAGACATTGAAAAATAAATTCCGTCAAGTTTCAGCCTTTAATTTTGATTTCAAGTACTTTACATTTGATATTGAAGTTTTCCCTTTTAAAATACCTAAGAAAGTTTGGAATTTTTTTTTCAATTCTCTATAGCTCTGCCGTATTTCAAGTTATCGGGTGGTCATTTGCGGCAGTTTGCAGGTAATTTAATTTCTCGTCAAAAGTCGCCTTAGTAGTTTTACTCAGACTCTAATTTTTAACTTCCCGCTAAGAAAATTGCAAATTTTCAGAAATTCGGGAAGTTATTGGTTTCAGTCCGATTTTCGAAAATCAAATTTCTAAGAGGTCTAGACGTTTTGAGGCTCTAGGAAGCTATCCTGACTAATTTCACGATGATGTCCGAGTATATGTATGTGTGTATGTACGTACGTATGTAAATATCTATAACTTTTGAACGGATGAAACGATTTTGATCGTCAAGGTGTCATTCGACGCGGCTTGCAAATATCTTGAAGCTGAAAAAAAAATTAAACTTGATCAGTAGGGTTCGTTCAGAGATATTCAAAAAATAAACTTTTTTCAAAAATGTTTTTTTTGGATAACTTTTTATCTTCTTGATGGATCGATTCCAAAATTAACTGGGCTCTGAAACTTTATAAGCCACGTCGAATGCCACCTCAATCATCAAAATCGGTTAATTCTTTCCAGAGAAACCGTTGTCGAAAAAATTAAAACAAAAAATTTTTTTTAATATTTTGGAAATTTCTCAAAAAATAATCGATAAATCAATTTCAAAGTCTGATTAGCTGTAGAACTCAATAAAACGCGTCGATTGCCATCTTAAACGTTTCAATCGGTTTATTCGTTCGAATAATGATGAAAAACAGACATACCGATTTTTTTATCTGTATTGGTTTTGAAAATCATTTTTAACTTCCCGTTGAGAAAATTGAAAATTTTCAGAAAAAAGGGAAGTTATTAATTTTAGTCTGATTTTCGAAAATCGAATTTCTAACAGATCTTGACGTTTTGGCGTTCCAAGGAGTTATCCTGACTAATTTCAAGATAAAAATAATGTATAGTTCTAAAGTATACTACAAAGTATAGCCTTGTGTATACTTTCTATGAATTCGGCAAAATATCTCATAAATGAATTATAACATGTGATACTTAGTTATTATACACTTAAGAAATAATTAATTATATATTATTAAATATATTTAACACTATACCTTATATTATTTAATATATTTGAAATTTATAAATTAAACTATAGTTGATTGAAGATATTTATAATAGAAGTAGAAAGTATAATAATTGATGTTCATGGCTATTTTTGATGTACAGGATTTTTTCCTGTTGCTGCAACAAGATGCAGGCATGTACAGGAAATTTTTTTCCGTGTAGTAACCTCTTTTCATTTTCTGCAGTATACACTACGACCCTGAATAAATTATCGCTTATTGTTTAAACCGATTATTATTGTTTAATTATATAAATCATATTGTTAATACTTCACAACCCTGTCTACCATTTATAAAAATTGTTCAATAAAGGAAGGCACTTTATATTTATAAATTTTTTGTTTCAATTTATTATTTTATGTATTTATTTTTTTTCAAATTTCTATAATTTCTATAATTTACTAGAAATATTCATCACCTCAAATTTTTTTGTACATTAACAATGGAAACACAAGTGTCCAATAAAATCCATAACAGTCAATGTCACATTATTTGTGGTTGCATACAAAGTTTTATTTACAAGTCTTTCTCCCAATATGGAATACACTCGTCTGCATTTTATTCCCGATTATTGCATTTACTGATTTATAACTGACATCTGTGATATCTTTATGTTCAAGACTTATAACATTTAAAGTGTATTCACCCGCACTAAAACGATCGATAAACACGTACCGCCAATTTTTGTAACCTTCAAATCATCAAAGATAATTCTTTCTACTCATTTCTTTTTTGCTATTCCCCTTCCTCTCTTAAACCTCACTTTTGTTATTATTTTATTTTCTTCACCTTTTTCATCTTCCTTTTTATTCGTTTTATGACTGCCTAATGGAACCTGAATTGGTTCGCTGTGTGTAACCAGAGTCACAATACTTTTTGCGGTTTATGAGACACACGTTTCGTATATGTCATTCGTCCTCTTTGTAATTGTCATTTTTCATCATGAATATGACATTGTTGAACCGATAAAAAAGACATCATTGCATCGCCAATTTTTATTATTACATCCTTAATGTTCAAATTGATGGCAACATAATGATTAAACCATTAATTTTTTTGGTGTTGAGAAAAATTCCAAACATTTTGTTATAAAATAACTTTTTTAAAAATTCAATTCCGACTAAATGATTTCGTAACAACATTTTTTGTACTTGTAATTCAAAATCATTTACTAAATTAAAAAAAAATAATTAACCTTGAAATAAAGACATTAATTAGAATTTGAAAAAAAAAAATTTTCAGCGTTGTTTGAAAAAAAAATAATTTATTTGATTTTTTGTGATTTCTACTACACTATTAAGAAATAATAGCTCAGATGTTACAAAATTAATATACATGTAACGTTACGGAAGGTTTTGAAGTCCTCACGAAATTTTTAATTACCGTTTCCCCTACTCAGGATGGGGATCTCGTAACACAGATAATTAATAAAATTTGTTTTGTCATACTTAAAATACCTATATTTAATAATATGCAAAAATGGTAATAATATAATGAAATACGAGGTTATAAGAAAAATATAATATAAACCAAGATACAGCATTACAACAATTTATTTAAGTGTGACAAGTCACGAATTCTTAATTCTATTTCTAGCCGGGATTCGTGTTGCATCCGCGGAGACTAGACCCTCCTTACCCCACGTTCTAGCTAGTTGGTACCCCAGAACCCTCTATTAGTAGGGAAAAACCCTACTGCAAATGTAAAGACGTCAGCCTAGAAGCATCAGAAACCCGTCGCGCCTTCCCCTGAGTATACGAAATAGGTAACACCTATTCCACGTAAAATTTACCGAGTGGCTGCGTAAATTATAAACTTCTACTTTGACTATATTAATTCAAAGAACCTCTAAATTATTACCCGACTGAGCAAAATTCCGATTACATTTATTGACGAGTTACATTCATCAAATAAATGTAATTTTACCGTTTCGACACAAAAGGTATACAGAAGAGTTACCTTGATAACTTCGTCTGCTGAGAATAGTCCAGCCTATATGCACCGCTCGTGCTGAACTCGTCTGATCCAATCCGTCATTTGGCCGGTTTATACCAACTCTAAGTTTAGTGTCCCACTAGGAGATTATCTGACCGTCATACGCACCCTAGTGGATGCAACCGCAATAGTATATTGTGTGATATGGGATGAAACAAGACGATTTTAGACTAGAGTGAGGTTGGCTGCCCGAGCCGGAGGTGCTGACATCACCCGCAGTCTGAAATCGTGTTTTATCCTGAGTCACACACTATATTTTTCATGATTGCCTGTATCGGAACTTCAAGATTCAGTGTCAGCAGCCAGTGAGAAACAAGTTAATTTTAAGCCGATGATGCGGAGAACTGTTAGAGAATGAAAAATATGTGATTTATAGTCACTTATTAAATAGTAAATAATACAAAAATATTATTTGCACTTATTTTTTAGTAATTTTATTTGGTTAATTAAAACTGTCACTTAAAAAATGGAATGAGTCAACTGAAGTGACAAGTAAACAAATGAGAGTAATAAGGCTGCAAATGAACATTAAATATATCTAGCACAGGGCAGAAACAATTGTGTTCCTTCTCAAGGGAAGAAATACAATTGTTTCTGCCCACTGTGAAGGGATTTGTGAATTACGAATTCGCTAGCAGTTGTTCGCAGCATCGGTTTGAAATTAGCTTGTTTCGACGGGCTGTAGAGTTACAAAAACTTCAAGTTTCGATGCTGGTATCATGAAAACATACTTCCCACTCCGTCCTATCCCCTCCGCTTGGTGCTTGCTCTTCCCGCCGGATACCCGATTGCGTTTGTCACTTGCTTGTCTGTTTTATTTGAATTAATTTCATTTATTTATCCCTTTATCTCATAAATATATATATATATATATATATATATATATATATATATATATATATATATATATATATATATATATATATATATATATATGTAAAGTGAGCGAATGCGCAAAAGGATCTGGTTTAGGTGTGATGTAATTTTAACAACTAAAAAATTACACAAATTATTATGATAAATAAATTAAATATTTATTGACACTATTTACACTTAAAACTATGAGAAGATAATATGAAACAGCGAATGCAACAAAATGTATACGCGATAGCGAATGCAACCAAGAATAATTATAGTAAAGCGGAGAGGTTTTAGAGTACGAGGTTGTACTCTTGAATTCAGGAGCGAAAAGACCCCGAGAAAATGTAGTTGGAAGCGACGTGGCCGCTTGGAGGTGACGTGGCAACCTCAATGTGTAAAACGAATTTTCTGATTGGTCGGCTGGGAGCGGGGCTCTCATGCCTATTTGACCCGGCCATGAGCTAGAAATTGTATGTACCGGGCCCAAATAGCGAGTGACCCGGCACTATTCTGACCTTGAGGTTAGTAGCGAGTCGGCGACTCACGACTATAGAGGAAATGCACGAAGCTTTTCAAATTACCTAAGCTCGTGACTGAACAATATATTTGTTTTATATTTTTACTGTGCTCGTCACATACAACCCTATATCAGACTCAAACATGTAAGATATTAGTTGATAATATTTTTTTGCACGTTAGTATTATAACATTGTGTCATATATTTGATGATACGTTATATCCATCAGCTTTCACTCCAGACATCAAAAACATATCTATAAAATGCGTATTTCCAATCGTGATCGCATTGTGCATAATTGTAAAATATGATAGTTCTTGATGTTTTAGTAGTGGAACTTTCCGATTTGAGATGCATACCTATACTTGATTTTTACTGCATTTCCAGAAACGGCTGCATCGAGTAAATCACAACCATTTAACTATGCGTGAATAAATTGTAAACTAACCTTATGAATATAAACCGTTTTCAACCCCGAAGGGAGGAAAACGATTATTTCAGGTCTTGCCTTCGGCTTGACCTGTCGGAGATTACCCTACCTTATCTTTCGCACATACCCATCCAAAGTTGCTTTTTTTTGGCCCCCTTAAAGCCTGATAGGTGGGGGTCATTACCCTTTCCACCCTCGATCTGTTGGTGCCGGGTAACACACATCACTAAGACTCGTGAATCTCCAGTACCTACTCCGAATGAGCCGCAAGGACTTGCTCAGGTCAAGCCTTTGGCACAGCCTGAAATAATCGTTTTCCTTCCTTCGGAGTAGAAAACGGTTTATATTTCAGCTCTGTGCCTTCGGCTTGATCTGTTGGAGAAATGTTTAGCTTCTGCCGGCACCACTAGAGTTTTGTGACCTGAAAAATCACTTAAACTACCCTAACTACTTGTAAATAAGAAATTATATGACAGAGTTTTATTTATTTATTCTCTCTTAAAAAATACTCAGACAAATGATTATAACTTATTCAAACATATTAAACATATTCAAACATATATTAAACAAATAATTTTAGAAATATGCTCCGATAAGAATATTGCTTCAACCAGTACTAACATGCAAATTAACAATCTGTCGGTATTCTAATTTGAATTATTATTTATATTTTAGTAATACTTTTAATTTCAACAATACTTTAAACAATCATACCCAATTAAAAGCACTGAACTCTGATACTTCACTCCGCCCCGACCTAGGGCTCTGAACTTCTCACAATAAAATTAAAAAAAATTCACTTCTCCCTACCAGTTTCCTCGTTTTAGGATCTGATCTAGCTCCATTCTCTGTTCAAATTATGCGTGAGGCTACCACCGACCTTATCGATCCAGGACTCACATCGATTTTTAACTCTTTAAAGACCGTCTTTATCCACCTAGCTATAATAGCTCTCAACGCTTCCTTGACTCTTGCTCTAGTTGTAATAAATAATTGATTCAAGCCTGGTCATGCTTTATGACTATCACCTGAAATTTTTATCAAGCAGTTCACCTAGAATATTACGTCGAACACCTATTGTTTTGCTCTCGACAAATACTATCCCGATTTCCTGTGTTGAACGCTGTCCGTTTTTGAATCGAATTTAGGCCAGAAGGTAATTGAGTTACGATTCAATTCATATCCGTTCATATCAATGGACAAAAGGGTCAAATCGTGGATCCAGTATGCCTGGAGATCTGGAAAATACTATCCTTAATACCCTAAGATCTTGTACTTTCATTTTATTTTATTTTATAATCAATGCTTAAAGAATATGTCTCATAAATAATTTTTTATAATTAATTATAACAGCGCTTTAATACAAAAAATACACATCAGTTAGATAATCCAACAAAACATAAATATGAATTCATTCGAATGTTCCACACACTTGATTTTGGTGTAGTTTTCGATGCTTCTCTTATTCCGATCACTTTGAGCATCAATTTAACCAGTTGGTGTGCGCTCAGTTGCGATTTTCCGTCCAGGTCAGCTGAAAAACTAATTACTCATTTTTTCGCCAGAATTGTTCGATAGTTCAGCTTCTCATTAGCTAAAAATCCTAGATAAGACGTTAGATCCTGTTCTGCTGGTTGGTTTGGTATATTCTGCTTCTCTGCACACCACTGTGTCCACTGCATCCACGCTGAGTTATATGTTTTTCAGAACAAGCCCCTCCATGCAGACGATATAAGGTCCACGTCAGCGTTACCTGTTGTTAGATCTACTAGCGAGTCCTCCAGGTTCCGCAACTCGAATGGCGTTGCCGTGCTTCGACTGTTCAGTTCGCTCCTCCAGAAGGTTTTCTTCCAACGAGGTGCTATGACGAGGAATACTCCGCGTGTTCTGCTCAAGTGGCTCAAAACTTCCGAGACTAACGGAGGTGCAGGAAAAACCCACGCCAAATCCACCTTCCAGTCCCTGCTGAAAGCATTGATGAAGTCCGCTCCATGATCGTTAGCTTCTAGCGTCACATATCTTGGGACAATCTTCGACTAGTTCGTGGCAAACAGATCTATTTGCGGGGTTCCCCATTTCTAGAACACTAGCTATGTCAGCTTCTTTTTCAGATGCCGATCGGTTAATGGCAAACCTCGTGACAGTCTGTCCGCTCAACAATTGTAAATTCCCGGTAGGTAGAGTGGGATTTACTGGATCTGTGACTGTTGACACAGAGTCAGTAGTTTTTTCACCATCTGTTGCAATCCTTTGGATCGAGTTCCACCTTATTTCTCGATGTACGCCACAACGGTCTTGTAGTCCGATTGCAGCATAGCTGCCCTGCCTCAAAGGGTTATCTCGAATTCTTTGATGGCAATCAGATCTATGTAGAGTTCTTTCCAATTCACGTGCCAATGGATTTGCTCCTGCGTCCATTGACCCACTCTTACCTGATTGTCCAGATGGAATCTCCATCCTTCTTGTGACGCGTCCGTTGTCAGAGAGATTAAAGGCTATTCCCTGAATATAGGACTCTGATTTATGTTGTTTCTTCACCATACACAGTCTTCCAGCGGTGATTACGGAACCCTGATTTTCTTTTATGGTCTGATTTCCGGGAGTTCCAAGCTTGCCTTCTGCAACTCCCTCGAGAATAATTGACCCAGTGAAACTTCCAATGCTGCGAAATTGAGCTGGTCCAGCAATAAAGTTCCACACTTCCAGTCCTATTCTCATTTCCTTTGTACCTGACTGACAGCCGTTAGAATTCGGTTCTTCTTGTCTTCTGGTAAAATCATCTGATTTTTCTCGGTGTCCCAAATAATCCCCGGGAATTCCAAGTTCTTTGCTGATGTGATCACGGACTTTTTGAGGTTCACCTGCCAGCCCAGATACCGAAGATAGTTCATTGCCAGTCCTACTTGGCTTCGCAGAGCCAGAGGGTCGTGGTTTACTATAAGAAAATTGTCCAAGTAAACTACGATTCTTATTCCAAAACTCCGAAATAAGTTTGTCAACCAATAACTGACCTTGGAAACGCCTGCGAAGCACTTGCAAGATCAAATGGAAGACACGTCATGTTGTATACTTGGCCTTTGTATGTTAAACATAAATAACTCTGATGACGCAGAATGATTGGAATGTGGAAGTAAGCTTGGGAGATGTCCAACTTCACCATGTAATTTCGGCACCTTAGGAAACCGGCAACATGTCGCTGGTGTGTTAAGCGGAATTTGAACGGGCTCAAGTACTTGTTCAATTTTTTCAAATTGAAGATAGACCTAGACATTAGAGGCATATACCTTGCTGATCCGTCCTGCTTTGGAACCAAGAACATTGTGGGAATAAATCCTTTTGTCCACTTGGCTTTTTTCAACACTCCTTCTTTCAACAGTCTCTCGATTTTCTGAGTCATTTGCCAAGATTCGTTTGTCCCAAATCGCCCTAAAATCCTTCTTGATAACGGTACCGGTATTTTTACGAACGGTATGCTGTAGCCTTCCAACATGTCTAAAATGTACTTTAGAGCTCCTAACTGACGCCACCAACCTTCGAACTTCTTTAACTGACCCCCCTGGAACGGACAGTCATAATCTTCTAGAACGATCTTTCTTGCTGGAACTAATTCTTTTCGTGAATCTTCTTGCATCTTTGGGATTAGATTTACTTCTCTGGTTACGAGAGTATCCCGGATTTACTGATGGGTGACTAGATTTAGGGGTCACTGGCTGATAGTCCCCCTCCCTGAGGTTTTTCTGACCCAGGAAGGTAACTTTTTGAACACCACCTCGCTGATCAAAGAATTTTGAAAGAGCCTCCTCATCAAATAAATGAGACTCAGAGGGTAGAATTTTTGCTAACCTAGCAGATAAGTGTTAGTCTTTTGGTTTAAACACCTTTCTTCTGTACTCGATCAACTCTGCACGCCTGGTGCGAGTGAAATGGAGCAAGTCATCTGATATCTTCTTAAACGCGGATTCTCCTAAGAAATTATCCCTGATTTCGTTGTAAACGCCTGGATATTTTTGCGCTATCTTTTGCATACCCTCCGTTAACTTCTGTCTTTGCTTCAGCAGGCTGTGGGTAATCGTTCCAGCCATCTCCTCTGCTTTTTCCAGCATTGAATTACCAAACGATTTTGGAGCTAAGCCTTCCAGCTGGCTATTCATCTTCAGAGCATCAAATACAAGCGAAGCTTGGAGTTTCTTCTGAACTTCCTTGTAGCGGATCTTGTTCTAATTTTCCGAACCTACTTTTTGGCACGCTATTACTTGCACTCTGATCTACGGCCATAACAGTGGTATTGATGGAGTACTTTCCTTGACTACTGGGACCAACGCCAACACCTCTACATTCAGCCGTTGTTTCTCAACAACGCGCAATAGAACCGGTACTTCCCGTATTGAAGATTCATTAACCGTGTTCTCAGCTAGCTCCTCCTGGTTAACCGATTCCTCTAATTCCGACTCACTAGAATCCTCCTAAATATTTTTGCTTCTAATCTTATCCAACAGAACTTGGAGTATATTCTCCATTCTTTTCTCCAAAATTGAAACCTTTGATCGCTTTGGTGCATATTCCTCTCGTGTTGACGCTTTTCTCTTGCCTCCCGGAACTTCGTTTTCATCTTTCTCTGATACTTCTTCATCTCCTCCTAGCAGTTCCACTGCCTGCTTACGAGAGATGAAGCACTCTTTCAAAGGTTTTAGAGCATGGATAAATAATTCTGCCTGGGCTGCTGAGCTCTTAATTTTGTTAACCACTGCTGGTGGGCTCATAATCAAGGCCCGACAAAATACCCAGTTTAACATTTCAACCTTAAAATTCTCGATAGAGTTTTTCCGGTAATTCTCGTATAACTGGATTAAATGATATCACAATTTCCACTGTGGGCAAAGCAAACTGGACTTTATTAAGGAACTGTGGGTCTATGTCGTATTCAAAGACTTCATCTTTTGATAGACTCACGACTTTCCAGTTTCTCCATCCTTATGGTAGCCATTCCTCCACCATAAGCTGCAGTCTGTCCAGTATTTTTTCGAGTTCCTCCGTCGCTTCTGACTCCTCCAACAGCTTCTCCATCGTAAAAAAAGCCCCTTGGGGAATATTCATCTGGAAAATCCAAATGCATATATTTTAGAAGGTGCATTTTTTGCTTCTATTCACTTGAGATAGTGTATCTGCCAGCAAGCGACCTATTTTAGATCTAATGACTTTGCAACTAGGTGCAAAATCATCCTCTATTGTTTTACCCGGTAACAATCCGGTAACAGCTTGTCTTAGAGCCCAGATGCTGCAGAGGCATTTTCGAGCCGATGAGGCTACAGGGACACTCTTCGAGTCGTTGTGGCTGCTATATCAGTATTGTCTCCTCTGGCCGTTACGGCTCCCTGAGCTGCTTCATCGGGTATAAAAATAGTATTATTTAAATAAAAATAAAAAAACAGTCCAGCTACTAAATTTATTCAAAACTTCACAAGCTATCAAATACATGTCTATAATTATAATATATAAGAAAATTCACAAGATGTTTCATGTAGAGGTAATATCAGTAGCATTAGAATGAACGAGAAGAGCCGGATATTTCCAAACAAAAAGGAATTTAAGGTACTAAACCGCCTTAGCTCCTACATTGAACCGCAGGGTCCTATCATTTACTATGAGGTACTATTTTGAACGGTTAAGGCTGACATTAAAAATTAAGACCAACTGTTGTCTTCTTGAACCCCGTAATAAATTTAGATGCAGACAAATTGAATTCTTTAGTAATTAATCTCAACATTAATAAATTATTCAAATATTATATGGAATTCTCATACACTGTAAAAAAAGATTCTTGACGTCAAACCAGATTCGATTGGCTCAAGTATTCCGTGCGTTTGGATACAGCCAAGCGCGTCAAGCGATTGAGTCTACCACTCTTTACGTTTGACAGTATATTTTCTCCAGCTGAGAGTTTCTGGAGGGATGATACCGAGTCGTTTGTTCTAATTCTATAGTATTTGGTATAATTCAATAACTTTTTTCATTTGAAAATAAAATAGAAATTAGTTCAAATCATTAATGCTGTTGATACAATAATAATTTTTGTTCTATATAAAATAATTACATATTTCATTCAAAGTAAATTCTAAGGTGATTAAAGGTATGAAATTTCAGTTAAGACAAAATTTTATCAAAGCAAATGAATTTTTGTGTTAAAAGAATTATTTTTTTAGATCCATAGAAATTGTCCTTGCAATTGATTCAATAAAAAATCGAATTATTTCAAATTGCTGTATTGCACTGATCCAAAAGAAACATTAACCTAAATCAATTAGATATTGCTCTTAATTATTCCATTAATAATAAAAAAAAAAAATGAATTTTTTTTTTTTTATGTATTTATTTATTTTTAATTTTATTTAATTATTATTATTATTATTTTATGTTCTGTATTAAGGTTTTGCGACATGGGAGTTGGCAATAGCCTATCGAACAAGGTACTTGCTTACCACAGCGTTGGACCAGGTTCGATTCCGGCATGCATCAATGAATTTTATTTTCACAATACTATTTATGTGCATTACTTTGGCAGCCCCCTGGTGGCGGAATACCGACGATTTTTCGAGCGAGTGGAAGTGGCACCGACTTCATTACAAAATGATGGCGGAACACAAAAACTCGATCGAATCTGCAGGACTCTGCTGCCTCTATGACTAGGCTAGCGGGTAGGGCTTCTTATCAAAGAAGAACACCTGTATCGGCCGAGCATTGATGGCGGCGGAGGCCCATAAACATTCGTAGAACCTCTAACTTTGGTGTAAGCCAACGTGTCAAAGCAATAATAGAGGGAGTCCTCCACCACCAACGTTGCCCTTGGATAACAGACATCCTCCATTGTATAAGTGCCTTATCTTACACAGTGGGCTCTGTAGGATGGACCATAATACACCCACATTAACTTCCCAGGAGACATAATTTCGGTCGACAAGACCCCCCGACGACAAAGACACGACGTAAGATGGCCACGGTAGCTGAAAGCTAGGACCCATAGCGATGGGAGTACGACGGTGGGCTTAGCTAATGCCAGGTCCCGGTTCTTCTTGAACTAGTGGGGACTACTGACAGCGGCTGTGTCCCGCGACGTCTTTCCTTAGACTCGGGACGGGGAATCGCCGAAATAAAAAAACTATGTCTCTTCCACCTATCAACTCATAAACAATAGTATCTAAAATAGTTAAAAGTATATATATAGTTGTCGGAAGGATAGTGGGCTTGCTAAGTTCATTGTTAGGTGGACTAGCAAAAATGCAAGGCCTAATAACAATGATCACCAGGACCGCGATCTTCTCCGACAACTATAAAAATTGTCCTCAATGGGCCTGGGTACAATGGCTAACACAAGCTGAGTGCCTGGTTAAATTCAACTCAACTCAACTAACTCAAGGTTTCGCGACAATTATATTATGTATATTAAATCTATTATACTTTACAAATAATAAATAAAATAATAAAATAAAAAATAATTATAACATACTCAGTTTTAGTGAAAAATTAAACAATCGTAATATTGTTTAATTTATCCGGAGGATACGAACCCAGCACCTATGCGTGAGAGCCTTACGCTTTACCACTACGTCACGAAGCCAGTAGGAAATTTTTAGTTTAATTGTACTTCTGGTACTTTGTTCTCATATTGAATGGATGTATACCATCAATTGCTTATACAATGATCTAAACGAGTTAGATATGTGACTCTTTTTATAAATAAACTTTTCCATCGAATCGATAATATAAGACTTTTATTTAAATATACTTCGATATTTTGTAACAATTATATTTATATTCTTGTCAAATATTTTCCAGTTTTAATGTGAGTGCGTAAAATTATTCCTACAATATATCATCGGGTTCTCTCCCCACGAAACTCGTCGGTTGACACGACACGTTCGGTATGATAGGAAACTACTCTTGTTTCATTGAAACATGTAAAGTTGTCAAACCAAACGTTTCAAGAGTTTCAGTTAAATTTCTAAAAAATGGAAAGTTTGCTTCAACAAGTTTTTATTTTTAAAAAAAGCCCATTCGGCAGCCGAAATGGAAGTAGTTTTCTCATTCGATTATTTCAATCTCTCAAATGAACGTTAATACCAAAATAAATTTTTTTTCGACATTCTCAGATTCTTAAGGTTACAAATTGCAAAAAAATTGTCAAACAGTTTAAAATTAAATGCAAAAAATTTAAGAATTAAAATTAGAAAATGAAGTAAATTATCGGAATAACAAAAATTGAAGTTAAAGAGAATCTGATTATCTACGAATAAGTATTCTGTGATTTTTACCATAGGATTAATAGTTAATTCAAAATTAAATAAAATGATTTGACTTGAAATTTTAATTATGATAGATCTAACTGTCATACTTGAAATCAGTTATAAACACTGTCAATAAAACAAAATTGAATTTACACACTTAAATTAAGATATTTAAATTTTATGAGTTTTACACAGCAATAATATGAATTCAATCGATTTCATAAATTTACTGATAAATACAGTAGTTAGGATTCTATGAAATCTACTAAAAGTAGGAGAACCAATGCAATAACAAAATTTCATTTAATGAGTCGTAAGATGCGAAATTTCATTGGTCTAGACACATACATAGGCATGAAAATGAAAGCTTATTTGAAGAGCTTTCAGATAAAATTTATAGGAAGCCAATAAGTTGTAACATTCGAAAAATATTGAAGAATGAATAAGTAAATTTTTGACATTTTGAAAATTTTGGAATGCTATAACTTTTAAAGTATTCGACCGATCGAGTTCATTTTCCACCTTGATCAAGGTAGTCACCCACAGAATATGTATGCCAAGTTTCAAAGCGATCGGTTTAGAACTGTGGTAATAAACAGAGTCACAACCTGCATAAAATAAGTTTTTATAATATTTTGTAAATTTTTAAAACCATTTTTCTATTCGAAAAAGTAATCAAATCGAAGAGCTACATAGTGATAATTGAAGGCAATCGAGCAAGCTTTCAGATAAGACAAACGAAAATGAGCTATCTCTTTCCGTTTGAAGGCTACATCTAGTTAAAGCGGCAAATAAATATTTTTTTGAAAATTTTACAAAATTTCAATAAACCATAACTTCTAAAGTTATTGGCCGAATTGGCTCATCTTCGAACTTATCCAAGGTAATCGTCCATAGAATAAGTATACTAAGTTTCATTAAGATCGGTGTAGAATTGTGGACGCTATCGTTGGAGAACGGCGCGTTATATATATATATATATATATATATATATATATATATATATATATATATATATATATATATATATATATAAACTTTTGAACCTAATGTATTTTCTGACTCAGCGCGTCGAGCTGAGTTCAGAAATAGCAAAATTTTTCGAAAATTCCATTATGAGGACAAATGCAATAGTTAGATTTCTATAAAATCTACTAATAAAGTACATCCAAGCTTTAATTAAAATAATATTCAATTAAATCTTAGTTTAATTTCGATCCAACTTAAAAACTTTAACATAAACGCTTAAGCAATTTCTCATAATCGAGTAGAGATTTTATTTTATTTATTTATTTATTTATTAATAATTTTTCGACCCTGGAATCGAGATTCCCGAAGGGCCGCAATATACAAAAGTATTACAAAGTATAGTATAATAATAATATTTATCTATAAACATATAATAAGTAAATAATTTAGTAAATTAATGAATTTAATTAATTAAGCTAATAATATAAATAGTTCGGTAGGTAAGACGGTAGACTCCAATTATATAATAATTGTATATAAATACATATTTAATCAATAACACCATGATGACCAATAATCATACATTCATAAAGTAGACCTAATTTATATCTTTCTGTAGAAAATAATTATAACACTCTGATCTGAATGCTTTATAAGTTGTAATTTATACAATAGACAAGGGCAGATCATTCCATACTTGAATAGCAGACAAAAAAATGAATTTTCATAAGTATATATACGACAGGTTGATTGATAAAGGACATCAATTTGACGATGTGCACGTGCACGCACGGTACTCAAGGTATAGAAGTTCTTCCGCAGTATTTTATCACAATTTAATCGTAAGATTTTCTATATAATGCATGCTAAAAGGAACTCACGCATTTTAATTCAATAAAAATGATTTTCTTGAGACAAGCTAGTTTTCGTTGGTTCAAACGAATTTGGTTTCACTGAAGAGAAAATTCGTCAAGCTCTGAGGAAGTTTGTTGTCAGTACCTTATTTTTTATAGCGTACAATACAGACCCTAATTCTAAAAGTGACGTCGAAAGACGTCATCTAACGCTTTTATGAATTATCGACCAAGGGCATCTATCAAACGAGACGACAATATCATTTTATATGCTCATTATTCGATTAAGAAAATCAACGTCATGACTCTTATTATATTTTTTTTAATTTAAATTTTCTTAATAAATAGTAAGTAACAGTATTTAAATTGTAATTATTTTTGGAACTTTTAAATTTCAATCAGCGATTACTTTTTCCATGCAGTATATATAATAAGAAATAATTACAATATACGTATATTTCTTATCACCTTGAACTTAATTCGCGTTTACAATGACTGAAACACTTTCAATTCGAGTTTTCAAAATATATAGCTGCGGTTTGATTATTTGTGATAAAAAATTTAACAATAACAACAATAGTAACAATAGCAATGGTAGTTATAATTAGAATAATGATACCCGAGTCAGAATAATGAACCTACATGAGCCTACATGAACCTACATGAGCCTACAGGATAATTTTTAATTGTTTTGATCGATATTTTTATCTTCGATTGTTTTGATCGATCAATGTAACCTTACAAAACACACTCATATCAATATTAAATAGTACAATACAAATAAATTTAAATAGTAACTAAAAAATTATTGAGTATATTATATTATTATTAAATAGATAAATTACATTTAAGAACATGAAAAAACTCCAATAAAAAATATTATTGATGTTTGTGTAATAATTAATATAGATAACCAAATTGTCATTGGCATACCACTAAATAAATATGAATTGGAGTAGAATAATAATCATAAAATTAAAATAATAGTTTATTTATATACAAAAATAATTATAAATTAAATTGATTGAATGAAATGCTTTTAATTAAATTAAATTAAATAAATTTATAATAAAAACATAATTATTCAAATTACGACAATTTTTTTTAACAGTTTTTTTATGTACTGAAATTTAATGTATCTATTTAATAATAATATAATATACTCAATAATTCAAAATGATTCAATTTACAAATTAAATTTAAAAATTTTTTTAACAATAATTTTTTAGTTTCTATTTCCATTTATTTTTATTGTACTATTTAATTTTGGTATGAGTGTATTTTGTAAGGTTACATTGATCAATCAAAACGATTGACAATAATAATATCGATCAAAATAATTAAAAATTGTCCTGTAGGCTCATGTAGGTTCATGTAAATTCATGTAGGCTCATGTAGGTTCATGTAGGCTCATGTAGGTTCATTATTCTGACTCAGGTAATTCTATAATTATAATAACTATTTTAAAAATACTTACATTATTAATTATTAATTATTACTGCATTTATAAATAATAATATTACTACATTGAAAATAATTATAATAATAGAATTATTAGTACTGTTTATAAATAAGTTGTAGGGGTCCAAAAGCGACACTAACTTTCATTCCATTTAGGCCCGGCTTTGGACACTAAAGTGGTAAAAATGGAAATTTGTACCACTTTGAGGTCCAAAGTCGGACCTAATTTGACATCGGAATAGAGTCTACTTTAATCCCAAGTCCGAAATAAGAACTACCTTAGGAAGTTCAATGTTGGCTTTAAATTTCAACTCGGGCAGAAGTATGACTGTGATATAGTAAAAATAGTTATCCTTCAGAGTATATTTGAATAAAATTTTATTAAAAATTATTGAAACAAATAGTATAATTCTCAAGATTATCTAGTTGCCCCACTGTTATCTACAATTTTTGGGTAATTTTTACTAAAAAATTCTGTGCGTGTAATTTTTTTTTCTGCATTCTTCTACATTCTTACATGACACATTGTAATCGAAATTTTTTTTTTTTAAGTGGTTCAGCAAGTTCAAGAATGTTTAATTTAACTCTATATGATACTAATGGTTCGATCATAGCGTAAAGCCGAGTAAGAAAAGATTTTAAATGTTGCGATTGCAAAAGACAGATTTATCATGATTTATATGTTGATTATACGGGTCGCTGATTCGTCGATTTAATACGCCTTAGCAAGAAAAGCCAGATGGATCGTGATTCGTTTAAGTTATCGTAGTGACATTCAGACTATATGGTAAGACTGGTTTTGCGTTTTGTAAATTGCAGTATAACTGTACGCTTCATTGAGTTTATGTTGCATTTTATATTGTGTTCATTATTTTTATATTATTTATTGCGCTAGGATGTGTCGATACCAAAGACCATTTGAATCAGTAGTTTATTTATATATTATAGAATATTATATATAATTTATTTGGATTTTTTTCCCCTTTTGGCATATATTTTGTTCGATAAAGAATTTGCGATTGACATTTACTATTTATGAGGTTACTATATCAATTTTAATGTGCGTGGGAATTTATTTGTACTAAAAAAGTAAATTTAATATGTATTGAGAATTATTATATTAATATATGGGAGAATATTGTAATAAAAAGGTTCTAGCTAAATCATTCAAACATAGATCATCAATGACAGTTTCGATATATTAATTGCATGGGATCTTTGTGATTTATGTTTGCAATTACCGGATTGTACGTTACTGTAACTGAGTTTCGACTATATCAAACTAGTTATTAATTCATCACCAAACACCAATTATATTTCTCTATAAATCTACATATATATTAATAGTTCATGAGGAAACTGTGGTTTCCATGTAGCTATATATTCGATATATCTATGAATTGACTATTATATTTCTCCTGTTCTCTACCACAACTCTTAATTGTTAATATTCTCGCTACCTCCTGCTATTTTCAATAATTTTATGGTCATCACGAAATCATATCACTTGTTGCGCAATCGTTTCATAATCATTTTCATTAGATAGTTATTCAATTTTTTTTTTTTACTTCTCTTATCTCAGTCTCGAAAAATAATAAAATAATTTTGATATTAGAGATTTACCAGTTTTTAAATTGATTTTTAAAAATGTGAACATGGTTTAAAACAATTAAATTAGGAATATTTTTATATATTTCAAAAGTTATACGGCTTTGTAGTATGAAAAAATACAAAATTTTTTTACCATCACGTAGGCAGAAGTCACTCAACAGACTTAGTTATACACTTCAATATAATTCTTATATTTTTCAATAGTAACAGAATAAACAAATTCGATGTTTTATTCACTTTCTTAAAATTAAGTACTCCAACAAAAATTTTTTTTTTCCAATTATTTTGAATATTTTTTTTTATAAATATTTCTGAAAAATATTTGAATCATTTTTTTTCACGAATATTGACATACTATAAAAATATTCCCGTTCGGAAATATTTCTAAAATATTTAAAAACTAATTTTTAAAAACGAACTGTAATTTTTCAACTGGATCTGTAGGGTAGCGTTATTATCGTTGGTTTCCCGCGCGTTTAATGTGTTAGGTGTTATTAGGTTCGAATGTATACATGACTTTCTCTGCAATCATATTCATATAATCGTAATAAGCTTCAATAAATTCATAACTTACACTGAACTTAGAAATAATAATACCATTCAATTACATCGATTAGACAAACGTTTATTTTTATTGATTTAAAATATAAAGTCTAGGATTAAGAAGATCATGTTTCTACTAGTTGCGCTATTACAATATAAGATTTGACAGCTCCGCAACTCTATTTAGGAGTTGATTTTATTGAAACCGTTTTATAGTAGATGTCTACATGACATAATAAACGATCGAGTCAAATTTCAACTCTGTAACACATATATTTAAAAAACGGGAGCATATTAACGTTTGATATTTCCGTAAACCTCGTGGGAGTCGATTTTCTCAAAACCGTATATGGCGAATATCTACATAATATAATGAACGTTTATGCCTGATGTAGATCAAGTCTGTAGGTCTTGAAATGAAAAAATGGGAGTATATTTATCTTTGACCTTACCGCAAACCCCCTCAGAGTAAGCTTCCGAAATAAATACCGGTGATGGCGGATTTGTAAGAATGTGGAGAACATATGTGCCAAAGTTCAAGTTGCTAAGTCTCAAAATAAAAAATCGGTCTATAGGTTGATCCTGCGGGTCAGCTCCAAAACTTCCCGTTGTTTTCAAGCTCCTTGAGCTTCTTGAGCTCGAAAACATTGTTGTGAAAACATTTTCAAGCTCGAAAATACTTATAAATGCCATTGTTTTTGAAAAAAAAAACATTTTTTAGCATTTCTGTCTCCCACGATTTCTCCTGAACGAATTAATCGATTTTGATAGTTGGGGCGGCAATTGATGCATTTTATTGAGTTTTAGAGCTGGTTAGATTTTAGAACTGTTTGGTTGCGTTGTTTCAGAGATATTCTTACATAACTGTTTTTTACAATTTCTATCTCCCGCGATATCTCTCGAACAAATTAACCGATTAAGATGGTTAAAGCGGCGATCGACGCGTTTTATTAAGTTCTACAGCTGATGAGATTTTGAAGTCGCTCCTTCAACTTGTTTCTGAGAAATCAATACTAAACTAAAAAAAATCGATCTATCAGTTGACCCTGCGGGCCAGCCCCAAAACTTCCCGCTGTTTTCGAGCTCAAGGAGCTCGAAAACGTTATAAAAACATTTTCGAGTTCGAAAATACTTTAGTATGCCATTCTTTTCGAAAAAAATCGTTTTTTACCATTTCTTTCTCCTGTGATAACTCTCGAACGAATTATCCGATTGAGATGGCTAAGGCGGCAATCGACGCGTTTTATTTAGTTCTAGAGCTGATTAGATTTGAAAGTCGATCGTATAAGTAGTTTCTGAGAAATCAATAATAAACTGAAAACAAAAAATTTTTTTTTCCGTAATTCGACAATATTTTTGAGTCTACTTGATTAAATGATCTGGAATCTTCAGGAAAGTTGATGACTAACAAGCTTTGTCGATTGCCGCAAGAAACATTCAAATCGGTTCATTAGTTAAAAAGTTATAGACTGGTCACACACACACACGCGCTCGGACATCATTCTGAAAATCGTCAGGATAGCTTCCTAGGGCCTCAAAAAGTCGAGATCCGATGAAAACTCGATTTTCGAAAATCGAGCTGAAAACAATAACTTCCCGAAATTTTCGAAAATTATCGATTTTCTTAGCGGGAAGTTAAAAAACGGGAGAATGTTTATCTTTGGACCTATCGCAAATAGTTATCATAAAATGAAGTAATAAACGATGAATTTTTTAAGATAAAAATAAAAGTTACCAATCCCTTGTAGGAAAAAAAATTTTTTCGACGGGACCTGTTTTAACACGATATTGAGCTACCGAGTCTCAGTTTGTTAGTCTTGGCCCAAGAGTTGGCCAATCTTCGACTACCGAGCCTTGTTCCGTTAGTCTCGACCTACGAGTCAATTTTCTATCAAATTTGTGCGCGTTCGCTAATTATTTAATTTTTATTTGAGTTCAAATAACTTTACGCAGTAAATGTCATGATTTTACATCATTTTAAATTTTCATATAACTTATAATTATAAGACAACTAAATAAAAAATGGGACATTAAAACCTCCGGCTTTATTGATTCTACTAGGCCTCATAGCCTAATGGATAAAAAAACTTGCCTAGCAGCTATGAAAGACCAGATTTGACACCCAGCAAATGCAAAAAAAATTATTTCCATCGGCTTACTCGATTTCTCTACACAAATTTACCTCCATTATGTCACCATCACGCACATAGTTATCGATATAATTTCGTTTTCTTCAATTTATTTTTAATAACTGTAGGTGCGTTATTATTAAGCAACAACCTTGGCACAATACTGGCACTTGATATTGGGCCAATACTTAGATGTAGTCTCGGCACATTACTGACATTCGATATTGGGCCAGGATAGAGCGTCAGACCTGGCATGAAGTTATCATCCCAATACTCAAACAAGCTATTTCAAAAGTTAGCATTTTAAGAATTCCATTTGTCATCATTTTATTAACGAGCCTGGCTATTTGGGCAGTCAACACGGTAAAGCACTTGATAACTAAAAAAAAAAGAAATGGCCATTCGGCCTTACCCGAAATGGAAAGGTAGATTTCTCATGCAAATACAATAAAGCTAAAATAGTGTAATTAATACTTATTTTGTAAGCTTAAGCATGAATTTCAAGAAAATGAGTTGTGCCTTATCATTCTGGTTATTAAAGAACTAAGCTGCAAAAGTAAGATTTTATAGTTTTTTGTAAAATTTTTGAGATCATCAAATTGTTAGGCAACATCTTTACTCTCTAAATTTGAAATAGTGAAATTTTCACTGTTTTTCCCTGTGATCAACTAATTCACTGGAAAAAAGTGAACTTCATGTATAAATAGTGAAAATTTTACTTTTTACACAGTAGATTCAAAACTTTACTTTTTAATAAATAATTATCATTAGAACTATTTACTACTAATAACTACAGTGAATTTCCGAATTTTCATAAGTGCATCATTTCATTGGGTAAATAAGTGTATATACACTAATTCCAAGTGGTCGACTTTTAGCTGTGGCAAATAGTGAATATGCACTGTGAATTAGTGATAATTCACTATTTCAAGTTTAGAGAGTAAAAAAACAAGTAATAAAGTGAAAATTAAAGCTAGTACGCGTTTTGAGACACTTTTTACAGAATTAAGTTATCATTTTCGGTTCGCAAGTTATTTAAGAATAAAGCCAGAAACTTAATTTTTATTAAAATTAAAAAAAAATTCGAAACACCCACAACTTCCAAACTAATCGACCGATTGGGCTCATCTCTGAGTTTGACCAAGGTAATCGTCCAATTAATAAGTGTATAAAATTTCATTAAAATCCGCTAAGAATTGCGGGCGCTATCGTGATGACAAGGCACGTTATATCGTATATATATATATATATATATATATATATATATATATATATATATATATATATATATATATATATATATATATATATATATATGCATACATACATATATAAACTTTTGAGTGGATGGTATTTTTTGACTCTACTAGGTAAAATAAGATTTATGGTGGCAAAATTCTTTGATAATTCGATCATGAGACCCATTGCAGTTATCGGATTTCTAAAAAAAATCTACCTAAAAAAAGGGTTGCCTCAGTTTTAAGTAACAATTGAGGTATATAAAATTTTATTCTAATACTCGAAACTTCAAAAAATAACTATAAAAAAAATATGGTTTTTCATTTTTTTTATTAATTTATATTGAGCGATTTAACCTCACTCCAATAAAAAGTGAGCAGGTATAGGGGCTTTTACCTTACTTAAAATTAAAATTAAGAGCTCACCTTTGGTGAGAATTTTTTTTTCAATGTGTAAAATGATATTTTGATATGGGACTTGGAATAAAAAAAAGTTGTCATCTCAAACAACACATCCGAATATATATATATATATATATATATATATATATATATATATATAAGCGTAAAACATTTGAATGAACATCGTGTATGCGTATTGAAAATTTTCAAAAGTAAATTTCACGAGTCGTTTGATAGCATTGACGATTAAAACGCGTTTCGTGAACAGCAACGAAGCCACGAGATTGGAAGCATTTTAGCGGTGGACCGCGTTCCCACTGGCCACCGTTGTGTGTCCGCTGACAGAATCATGAGCCACTTGTTGATTCCTGATGACCACTCTCGCCAAACCACTGTTATCCGGAAAAGCAACGGTTGTACAGTATTCCCGTAGTAGCTAGTATAATAAACAACTTTAAAGACGTTAATTTAAACTGTCGCCTTTGGGACTCAAATATTACCAACATCTATATTTGATCATTATTACGTTGCATGTGCTTGACCAATATTTTGTACACTATTTATTATTAAAAGGCATTATATTTATTATCATAAGTTGTAAATTGAACCAGAAAAATAAAAAAGCATTTTAAATTTTGATTAATTTATTTATTAAGTATAGGTATGAATAATATTTGTTTTTAAACTCAATTAATGCTTTATCTTTCTGTTCTAAAAAAAAAATTTCTCGGGATCACACGACAGAAATTCGATTTAGAAATAATGCTGTCGATTGGTGATATTGACATTTTGTCGATTTTTTCAATCCAATCCAGACTTTGAAAAAATCCATTTTTTTATAACTTTAGTTAACAAAAAAATAATGGTCTTCGGATGATACGATAGAAATTCGTTTCGGAAAAAATGCTGACGAGTGGTGGTATCAACATTATGTAAATTTTTTTTTTCTTTGATTTTTAATGTGAAAGATTTAAGAGAAAAATTTATTAGAAGAAGATATATATGAAGGAGGAGAATATCACCGGTGCTAGGCCGCAGTAGAAGTAGTTCAGTGCTCGCCACTAGATCGCACCCAACCTCTTGTGCTGTTCCTGGTTAGATACATATTTCAAAATTGTTAGAGGAGACCGGGGCGCTACGGCCCCCTGGAACACAGCGGCCCCCCTCAAAAATTTGGTAAAAAATTTTTTTTCATTTTTGGTCGAATCATGATACCTCTGATGTTTTAAAGATATTTTAGGCCGATCTAATAGGCAAGCCTAATTCGTATCTTATCAGATTTTTACGAGGCAAAACGAACATTTGCATGCCGAAAAAATTCCAGATTCCATGGTGATCAAGAAACTCTGTGGCATTGTCGAAGTACGGTATACTATTGGAATTCCTGACTGGTAGTTAGCAATGGTAACCTAAGGTTTGCCGATGTTTGGTATGCCAAAGTCAGATGAAACTAGGAACGTCTGTAGCAAGACGCACTTAGGCCTAGTATTGGAATTCCTGACTTGTAGGTAGCGATGATAAACTAAGGTTTGCCGATGTTTGGCATGCCAAAGTCAGGTGAAACTAGGAACTCCTATACCCAACTGGAATTCCAGTGTGGCCTGCCGAAATACTGATTCGGGACGAATGAGGCTTTCCGAAATACGGCAAGCCTAATTTGAACCTTGTCCGGTGCTTATGTGGAAAATCGAAACTTGATTTACCAACATTTCTCCAAACTTTGTTGTTATGAAGAGTTTTCGGTTGACCGTAAGTTCAGTGTATCTTTGGAATTCCTGACTAAAGCGCAATAAGGGTGACCAAAGGCTTGCTAAAGTTAGGTGTGTCAAATTTGACTATTATTAGGAAAGTCATCGTCATTGCCTACGTTAGGTATATCTTTTGAATTCCTGGCTGGTATCAAATAATATTTAAATAACTTAAATAAACTTAGAAACCATAATTGGTAGTGTGGCGTAGTAGTTAAAGCGTCGGTTTTTCGTGCGTAGGGTAAAAAAAAATTTTTTTTAATTCTTTCGACAACAGTTTCTCTTGAACGAATGAACCGATTTTGATATTTGAAGTGGTATTCGACGCGGCTTATAGAGTTTCAGAGCCTAGTTGATTTTGGGATCAATCCATGGGGCACATTACAAGTTATGCGAAAAAAACATTTTGGTTTATCCGTTTAAAAGTTACAGATATTTACATACATGCATACGTACATACGTACGTACGTACATATATACTTACATACACTCGGGCATCATCTTGAAATTGGTCAGAATAGCTTCCTAGAACCTCAAAACGTCAAGATCTGATAGAAATTCGGTTTTCGAAAATCGGACCGAAACCAATAGCTTCCCAAATTTTTGAAAATTTGTAATTTTCTTAGCGGGAAGTTAAGAAATAAAAAACTTAAACTATGCACATGTAGAAATTTGAAAAAAAATACAGGTGCAATTTTTTAAAATATTTTTTTTATAATTTATCGTTTTGAAAAAAATTCAAAAATTATTAGACGTCGAATAACATTGGTATTATCTTAATTTGTAACGGGATAAATTGAGTTTTATTATTAACCAAAATCGTGATTTTTCACGGTTGGTTTATTACCCTACCTGCAAACCCAAAGGAGCATTTAATTAAGTTTTTCAACTTGTCGCCGGGCGCGCTAAGTGAAAATGCTAATACGTGAGGCCCAATCATAATTAGGCAGAGGGGGAATTTTCCGATCACGGCCGAAAATTATCGAGTGAAATTAATAAAAGTGCAAAACAGAAGCAAAGAAGAAGCAGAGTCGGTAGCACTGGGTAACCATCAAGGCGAGACGTGAGACCGGAGCGATCCAACCTAGAAAAGAAGCCAACACCATAGACGCCATTATCCGACGCAACTAATATATCAGGTAAATTGATTAATTGGGACTTGGTTTTCATATTGTGGACCTGGACTCATCAATAAGTAGCTTTGATATTTTCAGGCAGGTTGTTTAAGTCACTCGCCGGAAAATTCTTCTGAAATTTTCCAGGCAGGTCGTGTTAAGCATTCACCGGAAAATCAATTGCGTTCTAATCAAACTTATCTAGTCATTAATATTGAGATAAAATTAATTATAAGTAAATTAACTTAATAAATCATATAAAATCAATTAATAATTCATAAACGTTATGAGCGTCGTAAAGTAAAAACGTGGAAAATAAATGTTCAAGTTTTGAGTATTGTGATATTGAAGTCGTGATATATTGTTGAGCGGTCACATAAAATATCTCATAAAACCAGCTTAACAAAATTTATTGATTCGGAAAAATTAACGTTTATAAGAAATGAGTTGTTGTTAAATGTATGAGTGTTTTTAAAATGATACGCTTACATGGTACAGAAGTTGCAACTAAGTTTAAGCACTTTAAATAATATTTAAATAATATTGGGTACACATTTTCTCTCTCATACCACCAATGAAGAGGATTTTCTAGTTTATTCACAATGGGTTCATGAATGTATTTTTCCAGTTCAACTATTCCAGCTGCTGCGTTATTTTCAGATGTTAAATTGGCTATTTCTTCATCGAATCCATCTCAAATAGATTTATATTTGGTTGTTCCAGAAGCCAATGAAGGTGTTATTGCTAAAGTTTCATTTATTCTTATAATTAAGGAGTTGGTTATAAAAAATTCAATTGATGGTTCATTTCTAATAGTTCCAACTTTCAATTTCAAAGAATCTAATGTTTTTATATAATTTGATGCATCTCGAAAACCTTTTATTTTAAACCTGGGGTAGACGAGCATTGTCGATTCAGCATGGAGAACATTTTTTTCTATGTTATAAAGGCGCGCATGAATTTCCCACCGAAGTGTCTCCAAGAAGTTACGAACATCTTCAAAAAAATATTGCTTTTGTATTAATGTTTGCGTTTCAACTTTTGATAAACATTGACTTATATAATTTTTTAGAACCCAGCGATAAACAATGATTTTAGATAAACTAACATTCTTTTCCGTACAAATTTTAATTGTTACATTATTAAATACTTTCAATATTGGCACCACTTTTTCTATTATCAACCAATCTTCGTTCAGTAAGGATAAACCATTTTTCATCAACGCTAGTGTTGCTATGATTGGGTTTTTGGTTTTTGAAACCCTGTCGAACATTTCGTATGTTGAGTTCTACCTTGTGGGAGCATCTTGTTTTAGCGTCAGTTCAGGTACATCCATTTTTTTTTGGATTTCATGTAATTTATATAAGCTTTTAGAATTTCTTTTAAAATATTCTTCAATACTTTTTCACTTTCGTAACAACGTTTTAAATTTGTGCAATTCTTTTTGTATGACGAGATTTAATGAGTGTGCAAAGCAGCCTATCGAATGCCAATCTCCAAACTGTACTGCTGATGCAATATTCGCAGCATTGTCACTAACAATTGCTCCCACTTTATTTGCTATGTTCCATTTTGATAGTTCATCTTTTAAAAATTTACACAAGTTTTCAGCAGCATGGCTTTTGTCTCACTCTATACAGCCAAGTAAATTCGAGCATGAGCTCATAGAATCAATGTCAATATAATGCGCTGTAATCGCTATTCAAACTGTGGTAAATTGATTAGCAAAGAAAGACGAAGAACATAAATTATCGAGAATCAAGTATCGATTATTGAATGTGGTATCTGGTGTATAGTATACTATATCTATAATGCTAAAGATCTGTAGAAGATCTTATACTTACTTATGACTGGTGTTGAAGCTCAGTCTTGAAAGAAATCACCAGTCACAAAAATCATCGTATAAATATCTACATATTTATCGATACAGCTTTGCCATTGTTCGAATTTCATTGGTTAAAAAAAAGAATTATGTGAGTATACTGTAGTGAGTTTTAGGGAATAAGAGAAACATACCCAGCAAAAGTTTACAGTCCATGGAACTGTACAGGTCCAGAACAACACAAGCCTAGCTTAATTACATTATGACATTGATAATAATTCCTTGAATAATTTTTCTCGATGTTAAAAAATAAAAAGTATCCTGGATCGAAATATCAAACCTCAATATAGCCTCATCGAACTCAAGTAGAAAAAAGTCTCAAATGATGCTCAATAAGCCTCGATGAGACTCAAATGAACCTAGTTTCGACTATGTAATTTAAATTCGATTAGTATTATTTGAGGCTCTTAAATCACCATTTGAGGCTCATTGAGGCTTACTTGGGTTCACTGAGGCTAGATTGAGGCTAGATTTTTTGACCGGGATGTTATAATATCAAAAAAGTAATTGATACTATTAACATGTAGTGAAGCAAATAATAAAAATATTATTGTCAGTACTGCTCTAGCTTGTTATGAGAACTGTTTTTTTTTCCATAATTATATCAACTACTCGAAATTAACTGAGTATAAATAATTACTGGTACTATTTTAATTTATTGCAACAAACTATACAAATATAGTAACTATATAACTATCAATACTGTTAAAGCTTAAGTTACGGGAACAAATTATCCATAGATATGTCAACTGCTCAACATAAACTAAGCCACAACACTCACTGTAACTATTTTAATTTATTCAAACAAAATAAGAATAAAATATTGTATATGCTGCGAAGGATTACGTTACAAAAACTAATTTTTTATAGTTACATCAACCACTGACCATCAACTAGATTAAAATGGTTACTGATACTATTTTAATTTGTTACAACAAACTACTCAAACACTATTTTTCTCTACTGCTAAAATTTAGGTTTTGATAACTTAGTTATTGCCAAAATAGTTACTAACACTACTTTAATCAATTGAAGATAACTACAAAATTATTATTGTCAGTAGTACTCAAGCTTCAATTGTAATAACTTTTTTTTCCAAGTTATATCAACTACTCAACATTAACTAAGCCGAAGTAGTTACTAATACTATTTTAATTTGTTGACGCAAACTATAAAACGTAGTCATTATTATTATTACATCTTAAGTAGCGAAGACTACTTTTTTAAAATAGTTATAATCAGGTAAAAATTGTTTATAAAGAATAGTTGGTATTGTTATTTTGTATTAGTTTTGAGTACTACCATGTAGTACCAGTGGCTACGAAAACTAGTTCACAGAATTAATATTTAATACTTATAACGTTATAATTCAGGCTACTATGCATTTTTCTCTCAGTTATAATATTCATGATGACTTTCAATCTACACGGAAAGAAATTTATGGTAACATTTACAATCTATTATGGAAATGGTTCCCATAATGCATGGGAACTTGGTTTTTTTGAATTTCAATTATAGGAACGGCAGCCATACACGTTATAGTAATCATTCCTATAAATATAAGTATAATTCCTATATGATATCGGAATAAAATGCCTGTGGAATTATGGTAATCGTTACTTTGTCATTATAGTAATTGTTCCAGTAATAGTATGGTAATTATTTCCATAATGTATCGTAACCACTACCATAAAATATGGTTATTATTACCATTGCCTTATGGTAATAATTTCTATACATTATTGGAATGATTACGATAATACATGGGAATGGTTACCATAATATACAGGGAAGGGTACATTCTCATATGCACTTAGGAACCGTTACAATGTGGTTACAGAATTTGTTCCTATTTTCTTACGGGAACTATTCCTATGGGTATGGTAATCATTACAATTCTATTACCATGCGATATGGGAACTGTTACTATAATGATGGAAATTGTTCCCATAGGTATGGAAACTTTTCCTAGAAAGTATGAGCCTGTATCCCATAATTCCAAGAAGTTGTAACCATAATAGTATGGGGTAATATATCATAAACGTAGTAGCAACCGTTACTATAAATTTCTCTCTGTGTATATCTAAATATCATTTTTTTTTTTTTTATTCGACTTGAGTGAAATCATATACCAATTATAAAATACAAGCTAGAAATATAGTTTTTAAACTATTCTGAAATATCAAATTCTATTATGTCTAAAATCTGATTCCTTATTTTCACAAAATAACTTAAATGAAACTAAGCAAGTAAACGGCTTATAAAATAACTAAACATAAAAATAATAATTTCGTTTTCATTAAAACATTAATGTTTTTTTAAAAAATATTAACTCATGTGTTGCGTGATGTAATACAGTTTTAATACCCAATTACGCGTGTAATACCCCGCAGATAAGTGGACTGTTGGGTGATTTAAGGTGTGGGTGATGTAAGGTGCACTGCACGCGACTACTGACTCTTATTAACTACATACAACACTACATATATTTATAGTATTTATTTAATGCTATATAAATGGGGCATTCCACGCCAAATCGGACGGTTTCAAAATTTATTTTTCCGATTTTCTTAATTTTTGGGTATTTTTTAGTACCCCTCAAAAGAGGCTTCCTGGTAAATTTTGAGATTTTTTTGATCAATGGTTTAAAAACTATCGAATTTTAGAAAAAACCGCTCTTTTTATGGTTTTTTGATCATAACTTTCGTAATAATGGTCGAAATTCAATGTTTTTTTTTTCAAAATTTTTGTTTTTAGATGGCCTTTAAAGAAAAAAATACAAAACAAATATACGAAATGATTTTAATCGCGATTTTTGAATTTTAAGTTTTCAACTGTGTTTTTAAAAAAAGATGCATCCTTCGATTTCCTTGAAAATTTTCTATTTTAAACTTCTATCCATTCTGCAACTTTTAAGCCCGGTCCGGTAGTGGGCCTTCCATAATTACTATTTTTTTTCGATTTTTAAAAATTTGAAATAATTTTTTTTCGCTATAAATGATTATCAGTTCCGATTTTTGACACTGTATACTTGTTTTTTTTGCATATTATAAATTGATTTCAATATTTTTTGGTTTTGAGTAGGGATTTAAAAGCAGTAAGTAAAAGTTAATGCTATTTATGAGCAGTTATAATGAATGTTTTTATTTATTAAGAAGCAACTATTTCGAAGCAAAAGAAACATTAGATTTGCTATAAATTACAGCTAAGACCATTACAGGAGCTCAAAAATTCAATATAATTATTCGAAAACGCGTAAAGCATGAAACGTTTTTAATTATTTCCGGGTTTTTTCGAAAATTTAATATTAACGATTATTTCATGCTTTGCGCGTTTTCGAATAATTATATTGAATTTTTGAGCTCCTGTAATGGTCTTAGCTGTAATTTATAGCAAATCTAATGTTTCTTTTGCTTCGAAATAGTTGCTTCTTAATAAATAAAAACATTTATTATAACTGCTCATAAATAGCATTAACTTTTACTTACTGCTTTTAAATCCCTACTCAAAACCAAAAAATATTGAAATCAATTTATAATATGCAAAAAAACAAGTATACAGTGTCAAAAATCGGAACTGATAATCATTTATAGCGAAAAAAAATTATTTCAAATTTTTAAAAATCGAAAAAAATAGTAATTATGGAAGGCCCACTACCGGACCGGGCTTAAAAGTTGCAGAATGGATAGAAGTTTAAAATAGAAAATTTTCAAGGAAATCGAAGGATGCATCTTTTTTTAAAAACACAGTTGAAAACTTAAAATTCAAAAATCGCGATTAAAATCATTTCGTATATTTGTTTTGTATTTTTTTCTTTAAAGGCCATCTAAAAACAAAAATTTTGAAAAAAAAAACATTGAATTTCGACCATTATTACGAAAGTTATGATCAAAAAACCATAAAAAGAGCGGTTTTTTCTAAAATTCGATAGTTTTTAAACCATTGATCAAAAAAATCTCAAAATTTACCAGGAAGCCTCTTTTGAGGGGTACTAAAAAATACCCAAAAATTAAGAAAATCGGAAAAATAAATTTTGAAACCGTCCGATTTGGCGTGGAATGCCCCAAATGTATAATATACATAAACGTTTCGGGTTTCGTTCTTTTCTTAAGTTTGCGTTCAATATACCTTCTACACGGTCTTTTATATACTTCAGAGAATTGTATATATATACAATATATATTTTTCTCAACAGCCAAGATACTACAGCGTTCCAGCTGACATCCAGCTGTTGACCTCTACTATTACCTCTATTAAGGTGTAAACTTAAACGACGTAAAGAAATCTATATAATATATCTTTGTCGATAATTATATTTTAAACGTTTATTTTTATTTATATTTGTATTTTTTTAACGTATAGAAGAGACCGGGGCACGACGGCCCCCTTAAGCCGGCAATTATTTTTTATGGCTTTTAATCTACAGCTCAACTTTATTTTGTCCTTTCTTAAGTAAATCCATTAAGGTTTTACCAAATCTCAAAAAAAAAAATTTTTTTTCGGGGGCAAGACGGCCCTCTTCAGAAAAAAGCTTAAAAATTTTTTTTATTTTTTTTATTGAAAATAAGATTTTAAGCATAAATACAGGGTGATTCAGAACTACTTTCACAGCAAGAAAATTTAGATAGAGGAGGTAATTCTAGGCATGAAGTTCCTTTGCCACTTTTAAAAATTTCGCGTAGTTTTTGAGTTATTCAACATTTTAATTGACCGATCATATGTGAGAACTGGAATTTAAAAGAAAGTAAAAAAGAGTAAATATTAAGTTTGGCAACGGCGCAATTGGATACTATTTACATACCTTTATCATCCCATGAACTTCAAATTAAAAAAAAAAATTTTATTTGGCTGATATAACCAATTTTATTGAAATTTTAACCAGATTATAATCTATTGACCTAAAAGAGCTTTGATATATAAATTTTTCAAATTCATTTTAGTTTAGAAAAAAAAATCATTTTTCTGTAGCAAATTTTTTTTCAAGTAGTTCATTATGCCCCAGATATTGCAGATCAGCCTAAAATATCTTTAAAACAAACTTTTAAGGGAGGCCGCCGTGCCCCAGGAGGCCGTAGTACCCCGATTTCCCCTAAATTTATGCAGGTGATATGTTGCTGAACGGAAAAATAGTTATTGATTTATCGGCTACTTATCTTAAATTACGTACGTGAACCATTTTTTTTTAAGTTTTATTTGTGAGGTTGCATTTATATCGCAGCTGTGCCAAGGTAGGAATCGCTAAGACTGACTATAGGCCGAACCTTGGCCCTATTGTCACTTGCCAAGCTTCGGCAGTTGTCAATTAGCCCAAGCTTCGGCAGCTGTCAATTAGTCCAAGCCTCGGCCAGGGCTTAGCCCAATGGTTTGATTACGTTAAGCCAATATTTATTATTGAGTGTTAAAAAATATTAATAAACTTGTTTTCAGTAATAGAATCTTTTAACAAATCACTGTGTGAATATTTTGAAAAAAAAATTCTCAGCCAAAAAAGAAATTGGTCCGTTAGTTGATCCTGCAGGCCAGCCTCAAAACTACCCGCTCGTTTCGAGCTCCTTGAGCTCGAAAATACTTTTGTATGCCGTTGTTTTAAAAAATAAAAACGTTTTTTACCATTTCTTTCTCCCACGATATTTAATTGACAAATGATTTGATTTTCATGTTTTAAGTAGCAATCGACCCGTTTTGATAAAGTATAAAGCTGATCAGATTTTGAAATCGTTCAGTTTAGTTATTTTAAAGATATTTGAAAAAAACCATTTTTTACCTGTTATGTCCAAAAAGTAGCTTGTACTGTAATATTTGGACAAATTGTATTATTATTATTTTCGGCCCTAGTCTTTCGACCAATGGACCGGGTATGACAGAGTGTTTAGCTTGCCAAGTCTGGTCGCACCTAGTATTATAGACGAATATTTGCTTTATTTAATTAACCAATAATAATTTTCTTATGACAAACTAATACTTATGACAAACTAATAATCTTATGACAAACTAATTTTCTTCGTCCCCTGGACGGTATTACTTATGACAAACTAATTATCTCGTCCCCTGGACGGTATTACTTATGACAAACTAATTCGTTCCCTGAACGTTTTTACACACACACACTCACAATTATTAACCTCGTCCCCTGGACGGAAAACCTTAAAATAGTCCCCTGGACATTAACCTTAACCTATAACCTCGTCCCCTGGACGGTAAACCTTAATCTAATTTAAAAACATCCCCTGGATGTGTATTTACTTATAACTAAATTGTCCCCTGGACTTATCGCAAACACAGTTAAATTTTACTTAAAACTACTTGACTCGACTTTGTACTCAATTTTATTCTATACTCAATGACATCATTAATTTTTACTTAATACTCGACTTTAATTTCTCAGCATAAAATTTCCACTAATAATTTTAATTCTTATTACTTTCCACTGATTTATTTATTTAATTCACTTTATATTAATTAATTTTGGTTTTAATTGTAATTATTAATTAATTAATTTACCAATAATTTTTATTATCATTTACTTCCAAAATTATATATTTTTAATTCTCTTAATCAATTCTGATAATTATTCGTAACACACTTCAATATTCAATTCAATTTACTGACCAAATAATCCGTTCTTATTAGTTTTACTCGACAACAAATTTTCCGTAATTTTCCTAGCGTCTTTTGATTTTTAGATTTTACAATTTATTAATTTATTTTAAAATTGATTTAAAATTATTTTAAGACTAAATTCACGACTAGAATTACGTTTAGAATTGACTAGAACATTCGGCCCGGGAAATGGCGTCACGAGGCCTGAATTGCGATTTTAAAGACACGGATAATTTACTCAAAGCGGCCGACAGGCCTGGAATACTTTTATAATTAATATTGAATTTAATTTGATTTTAATTATGAACAATTTACGTGAAAATTTATTTTATTCCAGCCGAGAGGCCTTGAATATAATAAATTGAGAGTAACAACAAAATGACGATTGCGCGGCAAAAGATTTGATGGAAAGTTCGAGACGCGTGGTTGAACCAGCCGACAGGCCTTGAACTATTAATATAATTTAACGGAGTCAACGGAAAGATGTTAAGTAATTTATTTATAATTAATTCAGCCCTCTAATAATTAGGAGAGGCCTTAATTAATTATAAATTTACCTTTAGGAAAATTCCAGCCTTCAACCAAGGAGTAGTGTGACTCTCCGATCTCTCTCTCTCTCTTGCTCTCTCTGCTCTCTTCTGCTTTCCTCGCTCTCTCCGCTCTCCACAATCTCTCTTACAACAATCTTTTTTTATAATGACTGATAACCTGTCAATGAACAGTACGCATTAGACAATGTAATTAATTATCAATTAAAGTAATTATCGGCCCTGAGGCCTTATAATCAATTTACAAGTTAAATTAAATAATTAATCATCGCCTCGTTCCACGTGAAGTGGACGTAGACTTAGATATTTACCTTTATTTAACTGCGTCTGGTCAGTTTCGCCGTCTGGTCAACTCTGTTGAATTCACGTTCCGCAGTCCATTATATGGTTTCACTCCCGTTCACTAGTCCGGAAACCTATTCCCACTTTCTTAGACTAAGGAAATGACGAACGGGCCGTAGTGATCCATGCGACACCCGGTGACTAGTCGCAACACTAACTCGCAACTTACGAGGTCGTTGGCCGGTTATCGGCGGGAAACGAAATTCAAATTCAAATTTATTAATTCTCTATTAGCTATAATTTACCCTGTTACACGGGATCACACTGAATAATTATCTGGAAGGTTTGTTTGAAATGAAAGATGTTGAATATACGAATTAAACTACTATATATTATACAATTTACAATTTTGATAATGTGAATACAATAAATTTGATATTTAAAACATTAGGTGGCTAGTCAGCCGACTCTAATTTACAATAAAATGGTTACGATAAAATTCGTTTTGAATACTAAAGAGAGCTATAGAATTCTGAATACAATAAATTCTTTTATAATATTTCCGTGTGTTGGAAATGTTTCTATATGTTTTGGCATACATAAACTTAAAGATTACAGTACCTGAAGTTGTGAAGACTGGAGTATACTTCTGATTTACACTGAGTTTACTGTATTATTCGCGATTACATTTGATTTCGGCGTTAACTTAATACTTCTAACCTGATTGACACAATATTTACTAAGCACTAGTAATATAATTAATAAAGTAAAGTGTGAGGACACTTGTACAATTAAATAAAATAAATGAAGTGTGAGAACACTTGTACATAAAAACAAAACTAGTACGGAACTAGCGTAAAGTGTGAGAACACTTGTAAATGAAAACTAGTACGGAACTAGTGTAAGTGTGAGAACACTTGTACTTGAATTTTCTCATCCTTACTGATCCAGGACTGAGAACTGTGACTTAACTGAGAGTGAAAAACTTAGTACTGCGAACTGAGAACTGAGAAATTGAGCAATTGAGAGTGATTGATGTGTGTTAACACTTTATAATTTTCGTCAGGTCCTAATTGGTGTATTGATTGGGGGAAAACTGTGTCCAATCGGAACACACTTCTTTGGGTCCTTTCCCTTTCCCTAGGATTTTCCGCTAGGGAAGTGGTAAAGGGCACACCCCGATGCAGGTCTATGTGTGTACGTATCCACACATACACCCACATGCACAATATTTTATGCATAATAATATTTTAATTTATTTATTCTATTAGAATTTTATATTTATTCTCATAATTTTTGTTTCTTTAGATTTTATTAATTTATTTAATTATTTATAAAAACTTTTATATTGATTTCTATAATTTTTATTTACTTGAATTTCTTTTAAGTGTAGTTATGTTGCAAACTATTTATGCGAATATTCCTGTTGAAAGTTTTATTTGCTTTAAAATTTATTTCATTTACGATGATTCATTTGAATATTCTGGACAACGTGTCATGGAAATCATTTATCTGTTTTACGTTTACGTGGGAATCGAAAAATTATCTACAAAAGTACACTTACAAAATGTAGGGCTTACAAGATTATGTACTTCGTTTATTTTACTTATTAAAAAATGAGTCACTGTTAAAATTCCTTCTAAAATTTACTTTTTCGTCAAAATAGTTACGTATGTTTCTGTAGATAATTCCTAATTGTTTTCTAAAAAATTATTGGCAGCTGGCCTTTGGGCCTTTCTTTCTATTGTGACCCGAGGGGTCATTAAAAATGCATTTAGTTGTTTGCTCTAGCATTTCAATGTGCGTCAGAGCAAACAAGTTCACTAATCTTAAAACATTTTTATAACTAAAATGTCTTATCGCTCTTGAGTTATTAAAGAAAAATAAAATTTGGTCACCACGTAATTTTAATAATAAAAAAAATAAAATTTAATATAAAAAGCTCAGCGTCTGAGCTGGACGTAACATACCATTTCTTTTTTCCACGATACTTCCTAGAAAAATAACCCGAATTTGATGGTTGAGGTGGCAATCGACGCATTTTACTTAATTCTAAAGCTGATCATATTTTGGAATTGTTTAGTTCAGTTGTTTCAAATATATTCACAAAAAACCGTTTTTTACCATTTCTATTTCTTACGATAACTCTAGAACGAATTATCCGATTGAGATGGCTAAGGGCGAAATCGACGCGTCTTATTAAGCCCGAGAGCTGATTTGATTTTAAAGTCGATCGTTACACTCGTTTTTGAGAAATCAATAAAGAACTAAAAAAAAAATATTTTTTTTCGTAATTCGCGAATATTTTTAAGTCTACATGATCAAATGATCTGAAATTTTCAGAAAAGTTGATGGCCAACAAGCTCTTTTGCCGCCTCAACCATCCAAATCAGTTCATTAGTTAAAAAGTTATAAACCGGTCACACACACACACACACACACACACACACACACACACATAGACATCATTCTAAAAGCAGTCAGAATAGCTTCGTAAGACCTCAAAACGTCGACATCTGATGACTTTCGAATTTCGCAAATCGGGGTGAAAACAATAACTTACCGAAATTTTTGAAAATCACCGATTTTCTTAGCGGGAAGTTCAAAATTTATATATAATTATATAAAATTTTATATAAATGCTTAGATAAAATTAGATATGAGTTTCGGTTTGATCTAATTGTATACAGTTATATATAATTTTATATAATTATATATAACTTTATAAAGTAATATATACAACAATTGTCATAAAAAAAAAAAAAAAAAACCCGTCGGCTCATGGACTCGTACCCGGGTCCTTCTGGTTCGAGGTCCCAGTTGTTATCCATAGTACTGTATTTCACACTTGGCATCTTGAGTTAATTGTATTTATTTGAATTCAAATGAACTTAAGAAAATTGAAGACATCAATAAATGATTGATTTTGTTATTAGCTTTGGAGTAAATTATATTATTGTTCATAGAGTTAAGAAACAATTAGCGGTATACCCACTAATAGCGGGACAATAATGAGTTCTTTTGGTAAATTAAAAAAAAATCAGAAGTTAAAATTTTTTAAACTTAACTAAAATTTTTTAAATTTTATATTTCAGTTTTTTATAACTTAATTCATTGTTAAAACTTCAAAATTTTTTTGGTGTCATACTGTTTTTGGCTTTCTTATGTATTTTTAAGAAATTTGAAGAAAGCTTGTATACTTTATAACATTTATGGATGCGATAAGTTAAAATAATTTTATAGACTTTATAAAATGTTATAGATCATTGTTAAATCCGTTCTTCCGAATAATCTTACATTACTTGATCGTATCTAAATTATTTCAAAAAATGTTATGATTCTACCTGCACGTCTTAATATTATTCACTCAGAAATTCCCAATAGATAGAATTTCTTAGACCTCAGTTATATAAAATTTTATATAGTTATATGAAATTATATAAAAAATTTCCGACCGAAGGTATAAATATGTATGATTATATATAAAATAATATAATTATATATATTTACATAAAATTATGTATAAAAATATGTGATTATACATATTTTTATATAATTAAATTAGAAAGATATATATAATTATATATAAATATTAGGGTGGCGCAAAAAAACCGACTATTTCTTTTTTTCGAGTCTCTTATGAAAATTTGTTGGTTTACGATGTTTTAAGAAGCTACTCCAAAAATCAGCTCAAGAAAAATTTTTAAGAGGTCGCTCACGAATTTTGAAAATATCAAAAATGATCGAAATTCGACTTTTTGATTTCAAATTTTTTTCTTTCTCATGACATCAATAGTTTATAGTTGTGAAATCATGACTACGTTGAAAATTTAAGCCCAAAATTTAAATATTTAAACCTCGCTCAAAAATTTTTGCTTCCGAGTGCTGTCTTTTAAACGTTTTTGAGCGACCCTTAAATATGAATAATAAAGCTCCTCGATTTATTCACCATCAATTGGCATCACAGTGAACAAAAATATAACCCGAGAAATAGAAATAATAAGTTATTTACATACACGGAAAGAAAATTATGGGAATGGTTCCTATAATTTTATGAAATTTCATCCTATACCAGTATAGAAATTACGACCACCAATTATAGGAACAAGTCCTATAATTATAGGAATATTACCCATAATTATAGGAATAATTCATATAATTATAGAAATGATACCTATACCATTATGGGAATGGTTCCTATAATTATAGGAATGGTTCCTATAATTTATGGGAATGGTTCCTATAATATTATAGGAATGGTTACTATAATATATAGTAACCATTCCTATAATAGTATAGTAACCATTCCTATAATATTATAGTAATCATTCCTATAATATTATAGTAACCATTCCTATAATATTATAGTAACCATTCCTATACTATTATAGTAACCATTCCTATAATAGTTTAGTAACCATTCCTATAATGGTATAGTAACCATTCCTATAATATTATAGTAACCATTCCTATAATAGTATAGTAACCATTCCTATAAATTATAGGAACCATTCCTATAATATTATAGGAACCATTCCTATAATATTATAGGAACCATTCCTATAATAGTATAGTAACCATTCCTATAAATTATAGGAACCATTCCTATAATATTATAGGAACCATTCCTATAATATTATAGGAATGGTTACTATACCATTATAGGAATGGTTACTATAATATTATAGGAATGGTTCCCATAATGGTATAGGGGTGGTTCCTATAATATATAGGAACCATTCCTATAATAGTATAGGTACAATTCCTATACCATTATAGGAACCATTCCTATAATGCATAGGAATACTCCCTATAATTTTCTTTCCGTGTACTTTTTTATTTTTTAATTCAATTTGTAGGTTTTTTCGCTTATTCAAAACTTACCAAATTTTATTGTTTAGGACTGTCCTGTATATTTCTGGTTATGAAATAGTATATTACACTACAAGGGCAGAAAGTTGGAGATTCCTGCACTGCGCGTCATGACGCCCGAGGCGAAGCCGAGGGCATCAGACACGCATTGCAGGGCTCTCCAACTTTCTGTCCGTGTAGTGTATACTATTTTTCTTTATGCCTGGACGAAAGTACGTCGACAAATCAAAGATGTATAAATTATATAGCTACGTTTTAGCATGTATTGATGCCTGCCCCGACATTTGCGGCACGAGCGAAGCGAGTGCTGCTGGTCAGGGGGCAGGCATCAAATACATCTACAAAAAAAATTTATCATTACACATTGTTATAAGAAATAATTATGATCCTGAAGTAAATCGACAATTAACAATTTCCGGATTTTTTTTTTTTTCAAAAATCAATTACAAAAAAACAAAAACTAAAAATATGCACTTGTAGAAATTATAAAAATTGTAGATTCAACGTTTTAAATAATTTTTTTATTCATAAATTATCGTTTAAAAACAAATCAAAAAATTACTAGACGTCAGCTAACTTTAGTATCATAAATAATTCCTAATTTTCCTTCAAATTCTTAAATTTATTAAGAATAATTTTTTAATTTATATTAATCTTTAGTAAATTTTAAATTTACAACAATAAATTTATAAAATTTAAAAGTAATTGTAAACAAGTTTTGAGGTTATCAATACGAGTGAGTGTCACCAAATCTTGTCAAAGTGACGATAGTATACGTATAACCAGTAACAGTTGCGCCGGTGCACGCAAAAAAACTCTTTCGTCCCGCTATGCTTTCTTTCGGCCTGCTGTTATAGATGGCGCGCGAGTTATCCTAGCACGGCACAAATATTAGACTTTCTGCCGTGAACTCGAGGCAAAAAATGCGTACTTTCGGCCGAGGTATAAAGAAAAAGTTATATTTTACTGAAATGTCAATAATTGAGTCATAAAAAAATACAACAACTAATTCAAAGTATTAGTCACTTATCATCAATTAATATTCAAAATTCTTGAGCGCCGTTTAAATATTTAAATTTTGGGCTTAAGTTTTTGGCGTAGTCATGATTTCACAAATATAAACTATTGCTGCCACGAGAAAGAAAAAATTTAAAAATCAAAAATCCAAATTTCAATCTTTTTTAATGTTTTCAAAATTCGTGAGCGACCTCTTAAAAAGTTTTTATCGAGCTAATTTTTGGAGTAGCTTCTTAAAACATCGTAAACCAACAAATTTTCATGCGAGATCGAAAAAAAAAGTAGTCGGTTTTGTGCGCCACCCTAATAAATATATATAGTTATATAAGACTATATATGAATTTGTATAATTATATATATTTATATATTTTTATATACAACTAAACATAAAAATTTTTTAAAAAATTAGATATAATCATATAAAACTATACAAAATTGTATAAAACTATATAGAATTTTATATAATTATATACGATTATATCTAATTTTTTTTTCCGGGTTCTAATACCATTCCGGGAATAGTTCCAATACCATAATGGGAATGGTTCCCATAATATATAGAAACCATTACTATAATGGTATGGCTACAGTTTCTATACCATTATGGGAACTATTCCGATAATGCATAGGAATACTTCCCATAATTTTCTTTCCGTGTAGTGTAATATACTATATTAGATATTCAATTTTTACTATTGGTCTCTAGTGGACTTTGAAAAAAAGAAATTGTATTAAAATATCAGTAAAACCAAATCACGCAGTCATTTGTTATTTTCAACACCTCTGTCTAATGTTATAATAAATTCGATAATAAAAATAATGTAATCAATTAAACTTGCAAGTTTTATTTTTGTTGCAATTAAATATTACCATTAATGTTTAATAATTATCAAACTGATCAACTTGCAATCTGTCTGATAAGTAATATTTATAATGAATAAAACGAAATGTGATTTTTTTCTACAAGAGATTTATAGTCTGCCATACTAAAATAAATGACGAAGATTTATCTAATTACGGCTGTCATGTTGTCTTTGATTATACGTTCGATCGCGACTCCTGCAACTGTAAAAGGGTAGCAGGCGATTGATGCTTGGATCAAAGTTTGATACACGAACAGTCCAAGATGAGACGTTCAATTAAAGTAAATTAACATTATTTTCACGTCACTTTTATGGATGTATTCAATATATATATATATCTATATCTATAAAATGACAGGCCTTTTTTTTGAACGCGCATCACGTAAAAACTACTGAATATTTTGACATGAAATTTACACCACAAAATTCTGCGTGTTTTAAAGAAGGTTTTAAACTATATATTATTATGATTTTGATGATAAAAACTATATTTTTATAGATTTTGTTTTAATAAATTTTATCGATTATCGATTGTTCTTTTTCTTTCAAATAAAACAAAAGAACATTAATATACATGAATCTGTCCTTTTTTTGATATGATATAATTTTATTTGATTTTCTAATGAAAGTAAAAGTCCCTATATACGCTTACACGCTAAGAATTTTATGGTAATGATTCTCATCGAGGATTTTTAATAGTTACCATACTGTATAGTAATTTTAGAATTTTATACAATAATGCTATTAAAAACCATCATATGATGCTAACTATTAATATCCCCGAATAATAATCACTCTCACCAATAATAGTAATCACTCACATCACAGATAGCAACATTTATAATTTTCGGTAACAATGTTTACTATACCGCGATGGTAATAGTTACTATCGCGTATATAAAAGTCACTTAGCAGCTTTTTAGTTATACACTTAATTATATATGTTATTATAAGCGATTATATATATATATATATAAATATCTATATATGTATACATGTATATATATGTATACATGTATATATATATATATATATATATATATATGTATATCGTACAGGGTTAATGCGGACCTGATTTTGAGGTTATATTTTTTATTGTGTACACTGCATCTAAATTAATTAATTTCATGATGTATGCATAATATTTTTTTATGTATACTTTTGAAATGACCCTCTCAACTTAATAGTAGCGTGGGGTGTACTGAACACCCCGTGCCAATTATTATGAGAAGATGCGGTGGGGTGTTTGATACACCCCATCATTAATTTGACTCAGGTCGATGAATGAAAACTTGAATCATAAGAACTTTCATAGTGCGTCATATTGGAATTCAATTTGTAAGGAAAATTTAATGTATGTGGTTTTTCTGAATGTAATGCTTCAGACTTGATGATATGATGACGTGCTGTGACGAAAAACAGAGACCAAAAGAATTGTTGGTTACACAATGATTGATACACTTTAATTGATCTTTTTTCTTTCAAAACCAAAAATTATTCGATTTCGGCTTACTTTACTATCATTATCATTGTGTATTTGAATGTAGCAGATATAAGATAACTTATAAATTTTAAATAAATTAGTTAATTAATCAAAATATTGAACTAGTCAAAAAATGCACGTATTCAAATTTCAAGTCTCTAAATACACATTAATTAATTTTTACTCTAATCACATCTTATTTATTTATTAAAAAAATTGCCAATTGTCAGCTACATTCACACTCATTGGTTATTAAAAGTTTTTTATTATTATTCATAAGTATGTATCAAGCAGAAGTAAATCTTCTCTCTACGAGATTATTTATAATTGGAATTTTATCACATCCAATGCGTCGTTAAAAAGAAAAAGTTAATTAGTCTGTGAAGTTAATAAATGTAACAAATTTTTTTTCTCATACTTATTTTATGTGGGGTGTAATTTTCTGCCCAAAGACTTTATGCAACATAATATTTTATTCAACGGGAATAACATGATTGAATGAAGTATTACACTTGTCAAGGGTAATTTTAGAAGTAAAGAATTAATATAAATCTTCTACCTTGATAGTCAAATTGGCCACAACCTGTCACTAAGTTTGCTGCAAAAGTTAACATTTCTGTAAATTGATGGCAGCTTTCTGAGGAAGTTGTTGACAACTCTCTGCTTTTGTAACTGTTGACTGCAAGTTTTCCAGAAAATTTGTGATGAGTTGCTGCAGTTGATTGTCGCCAAATTGCAACCAACTCAGCTATAACGGAGGTTTATTAGAAATATTTTTGAATCATTTCAATTTAATGTAGATGTTTTACCGACTGAATTGATCAAACAATAAAACTTTTGACATCTCGACGACGTACAGTATAGATAATAAATTTTCGTCAAACTTTTCAACTCTCTTATTCGTAATACAACATAAGAATTTGACGTAAAATTGAAGCTGCTATTTTACGACAAGTTTACATGTGATTTTACGTGCAGGAGAGAACAAAAAATTAAATGAAATCTTTCATGTGCACTATACCCAGTGAGCACATGACCTTATTTTGACGTCATACGTAGGTCATAGAAATGTCACGGTATCTTATGTAAATTTGATGTGAATCTGACGTTTTACATGACTTTAATATGATGTTAAAACTTGACATCATATTGATGTAAGCATGACTCTCGTATGACGTCACAGTTATGACTTATGTGTTACTTACGCTTGATATCATATTGATGTAAGCATGACTCTTGTATGACGTCACAGTTATGACTTATGTGTTACGTACGCTTGACATAAAATCTACATCACATTGTTACGTAGTAATGAAGTCATTATTGTATATCATAATGACGTAATTTTAAAATCATACATTTATGTCAGTAGCAAAGTCACGGTTATACGTAATGTGGATGTCACTTTTAAATCATATCTTTGCATCAGTGACAAGTCAGTATTTTACGTAGTGCTGATGTAATTTCTGAGTCATAGTGTTTTTATCATCTATTTATTAAAAAAAAACAATCATAGAATGAATTTTTAAAAATGTCTAAATGTGTAGAAATAACATCTAAATGCCGAATATTCGTGGGGCCAAAGTTATCGATAAACTCGATAATATATTTCAGACGTTTTAGATTAAATCATTAGCGTGAGCATAAAAAAATTAACTTTATTTTTTAAATAGTATACCGAAAATACTATTGAGGATGACAAAGAAAATGTAACGAAAGTTTGAACTCTGTTGATATTAAGATTGTTAAGTTTAGTACTGCAATTTTTCAATCGATTAAATTTCATACAATTTTGTGGAATTATTTAATGTTTCGCAAAATTTTATATAAGATTTTTTAAATTTCACATCACAACAGAAAATTAAAAAATTTGAAGAAACTTAATAAAATTTTATATAATTTTTTATAATTATCATTTATGTTCATGGAGTTTTTTTAAATTTGGTAAAAATCCATCACGAAAACTTATAAGTCTGTCTTTACCAGCATTTCACTCTAAATACATCAATTATGCACAAGACTTGAACTCTCGTGATGTGACCAGTGAGCAACGTTCAGGACTGCCAGCCAAGAGGAGCCGTGTTCGAACCCAGCAGACACCCAGGATTTTTTCATAATTTACTGTTATCAACTCTTGTTTCTGAATTCGTAAAGCGTTCGCGCGGTAATAATCAAATCAAAAATTCGGTATTTAATTTTTTTCTTTTTTTTTTTTTTCAAAAATATTTCTTCCGGATTGATGATTTTGACATCACCCATATGTCATACTGACGTCATGGAATGTCACACAGACATCACATTTACGTCATGTATACGTCATTAGTTTTACGTCATAATCTTCCGTAACGAAGTAGGAAATAATGAGTCACACCTGACTCATTTATGACTTATATCTTACGTAAATCAGGACATAGCGTAACGTCCCTCTGACGTCACATTTACGTAAATGTGTTTACTGGGTAGACGTCATCGAGATGTCAAATGCTTTATTCCAATTTCTGAGTTAAAATCCTTAATAGCCACTTTAGCTTGAAATTGACTGTAGTTTTACTTTCAAATTGCCTGTAATTTGCACCCCAAATTCGCTGACAATTAGACAGCAAAAGTAGAAAAAAAAAAAAATTAGCGGTTAATTTTTCTTTAATTTAGAGGAAACTTTTTACAATAAAAAAAGTCGGTAATGTTTATTCCTATCATTTCAATAATTAAGCAAATTTATACATTAATGTGTGTACAATTCGACGGTAAAAAAATACATTACAATTTTTCACGTCGAAGTAACAATAAATTAACATAAAATTTACCTAAAAATTGACAACTTTTTTCTAGTTAACTTTTGAAGTAAATTTGCATTCTAATTTGGTTGGCATATTTACATCAAATTGAATAGCAATTTCTACACAAATTGTCGTAAAAAATTAAAAAGTCCGAAGTTGACGCACATTTGACGAAAATTTCCAGGAAACTTTTGTCAGTAAACTGTTGCTAACGCAAACTGTGCTATTAGGGTTGTTGATCATCTACAGAGTTGTCATCGGACAATTTCTTCTACCTCAATTTTTCATCTTCCATACACATAAAATTAAATGGCTTTAATTCGACTATTGGTTGAACTCAACTGGCTATTTCGACAGTTACAAAATTAAAAATAAATCATGACTATCATATTTAAGGTAGTTAGGTATTCGCATTCCCAAGTTAAAAAAATATTTTTTTTTTTTTTTTTACAAGTAATGAAACAACTGTTTTCATTAATTATCATTAAAATTAATATTAAATCAATATGTATTAAAGTTAGATAATTATAATTATAAAATTTATATAAATTACATTAATTAGACCTAGAATAGTTCGAGGTTATAACAACTGACATAAATCCTTACAGTAGTTACTAGAATCTTTCAACATGTCATGTTTATTTACTCTTTAAATAAGTAAATATGACTCCAGCATAAAGTATGCCAACTGTATTTATGTAAATAATTTTAAATGATATATGTATTATTTCCATAATTATTATCATCTTAAAACTATAAATATTTGAAAAAATAAAGAATGTTTAACTGTGGAATTAGAATTCAATAATATTATTGATATAATGAAGCAAATTCGAAGATTCACTTCGTAAAAATTTCAAATTTAGCGCGTACAATGAAGCCGCCATTTTTCTCTAGTAGACATGGTAGAGAGAAAGTGTCCGTCTCAAAACAAAGACAGATTATTAATCACAATACTCAAAAATTTATTTCAAAAAAACCGTGTTATAAACCATTCCAAAACTTTTTTATTATATGCTTTAGGTATCAAATTATCGAATAAAAAGTTGTTTTTTTTTTAGGTCAAGTTTTTACAAATTACTGATTTCCGGTAAAATTGAATAAAAACAACCATAAGAGCCCGCGTATACCCTAATAGCCACTTTGCGTTGAAATTGACGGTAATTTAATGTTGAAATTACCTGAATTTACTGCCCGAATTTTCGGACAATTTCACAGCAAAAGTTGAAAATAAGAATTTACGGTTAATTTTCCTTTAATTTGAAGGTAAACTTGTACGAAAAAAAACGGTCGATAATGTTCATTTTTACCATTTCAGAAGGTAAGCAAATTTATCCATAAAATTGTCTACAATTTGAGCGTAAAAATATACTTAACAGTTTTTTAAGTCAAATTAACGATAAATTGACATTAAATTTGCGCGAAAATTAAAGACAATTTTTTTCTTATCAACTTTTGAAGTTAATTTGCATTGTAATTCGGGCATTAAATTTATTTCAAATTCAATAGCAAATTGCATGCAACTTGTCGTTGAGAATTGGAAAGCCCTAAGTTGACGGAAATTCGAAGAAAAATTGAACAAAACATTTGCTCAAGCAAGCTGTGCTGTTAGGGTCTATGCAGTCCTCAAAAGCCCCGTACAAAATGAAACCTTATTGTGGACGTCCGCAAAAACCCCATAAGAAAAGTAATTATAATTGAATAGGGTCCGCAAAAGCCCTGTACAAAGTATTAGTGTTTTCCATAGTCCGCGTATACCCTGTACAAAAAATGAATCTTATGCCGATCATCCGTAAAAATCTTCATTCATGTACAAGCGACAAATGTAAAAATATTATTATGTGATTGCGTTTGGCATTGAGTGCGATAAATATAAAACAAATTAAAATTTTCAAGTTGAGAACATGATCTGAATTTTTTTAGTTTGTCAATTTTATTGATTTTACAATATAATTTTATATTTATTGTATTGAGGTTATTATTATAATTATTTTAATGACACAAATTGTTATGATAAAAAAATTTTAAACTTTCGTGCATAAGATACAATTCAATGAGAAATATTTTTGATTAAAAAAGTAATAACTCCTCAGTGTCGATTTTTATACATAAAATTTAATGTACGTTCAATATAATGATCGTAGGCCTATGTTGATGAGGATGACCGTTATTAGGCCATTTTTTAATTCTGATTGTTATGTGCTTTAGAACTCATTCGAATTGCAAAAAAAAACGTCTTGTGCCAATTTTTAGTTTTTCATGTCAATTTTGATGTGACCTTCAAGGCGACCGGAGTTTTGATCGAGGATCACATAAAAAAATGGATTCTAAAAATCAAACTGAATTTTTGACACCGTGGTAGTAGTTGATAAAAAAATTTAAAATTATACACTAAGGTCGTTGTTCATATGATTAGAAATTTTTGATCCAACTATTTCTATACGTTTAAAAATAAAAATTTGATTTCTTTGTTTTTTTTTTTTTGTTTTATTGTATTTTTTTCTAATTTTTAATTTTTAGATGCATATTATATAGAGAAAAATTGTCCCTCAAAATTGTATAATATCACGTACAATTCGTAAATAACAGTTTGTGATAACATACGAGTATTATATATAATTTATAAATAATAGTAAGTATAATAGATCTATGGAAAAATATAAAATATAGATAATATTAGCAATTTATTATTACAGATAAATATAGATACATAAATGATCAACAAACGGAGTAGAAACTTGAATACTTTGTTAAGTCTGCAAAGTGAAATTTTAGTCCTGGTGTCATGATCAAACGGCTTATTAAATCTTCACGGCAATTGATATTGATTCTAAATCGTCATTTTCTGCCTTACAAAATCTAAACTTTTTTGTTCATGTTTTGATTAGGCCGCACTATTTATGATGAATTGATTAAGTCTAGTAATTCATTAATTTATCTATATGAATAGTGCGCTCGATATTTGGGTCATAAGTGAACATGAGATTTGTGAACTTTCCTTATTCCTGATAGAAAGTGATCGATATCTATGCAGTCCTCAAAAGCCCCGTACAAAATAAAAACTTATTGCGGACGTCCGCGAAAACCCCATATGAAAAGTAATTATAATTGAAAAAGGTCCGCAAAAGCCCTGTACAAAGTATTAGTGTTTTCCATAGTCCGCGTATACCCTGTACAAAAAATGAATCTTATGCCGATCATCCGTAAAAATCTTCATTCATGTACAAGCGACAAATGTAAAAATATTATTATGTGATTGCGTTTGGCATTGAGTGCAATAAATATAAAACAAATTAAAATTTTCAAGTTGAGAACATGATCTGAATTTTTTTAGTTTGTCAATTTTATTGATTTTACAATATAATTTTATATTTATTGTATTGAGGTTATTATTATAATTATTTTAATGACACAAATTGTTATGATAAAAAAATTTTAAACTTTCGTGCATAAGATACAATTCAATGAGAAATATTTTTGATTAAAAAAGTAATAACTCCTCAGTGTCGATTTTTATACATAAAATTTAATGTACGCTCGATATAATGATCGTAGGTCTATGTTGATGAGAATGAGCCTTATTAGGCCATTTTTTAATTCTGATTGTTATGTGCTTTGGAACTCTTTTGAATTGCAAAAAAAAAACATCTTGTGCCAATTTTTAGTTTTTCATGTCAATTTTGATGTGACCTTCAAGGCGACCGGAGTTTTGATCGAGGATCACATAAAAAAATGAATTCTAAAAATCAAACTGAATTTTTGACACCGTGGTAGTAGTTGATAAAAAAATTTAAAATTATACACTAAGGTCGTTGTTCATATGATTAGAAATTTTTGATCCAACTATTTCTATACGTTTAAAAATAAAAATTTGATTTCTTTGTTTTTTTTTTTTGTTTTATTGTATTTTTTTCTAATTTTTAATTTTTAGATGCATATTATATAGAGAAAAATTGTCCCTCAAAATTGTATAATATCACGTACAATTCGTAAATAACAGTTTGTGATAACATACGAGTATTATATATAATTTATAAATAATAGTAAGTATAATAGATCTATGGAAAAATATAAAATATAGATAATATTAGCAATTTATTATTACAGATAAATATAGATACATAAATGATCAACAAACGGAGTAGAAACTTGAATACTTTGTTAAGTCTGCAAAGTGAAATTTTAGTCCTGGTGTCATGATCAAACGGCTTATTAAATCTTCACGGCAATTGATATTGATTCTAAATCGTCATTTTCTGCCTTACAAAATCTAAACTTTTTTGTTCATGTTTTGATTAGGCCGCACTATTTATGATGAATTGATTAAGTCTAGTAATTCATTAATTTATCTATATGAATAGTGCGCTCGATATTTGGGTCATAAGTGAACATGAGATTTGTGAACTTTCCTTATTCCTGATAGAAAGTGATCGATATCTATGCAGTCCTCAAAAGCCCCGTACAAAATAAAAACTTATTGCGGACGTCCGCGAAAACCCCATATGAAAAGTAATTATAATTGAAAAAGGTCCGCAAAAGCCCTGTACAAAGTATTAGTGTTTTCCATAGTCCGCGTATACCCTGTACAAAAAATGAATCTTATGCCGATCATCCGTAAAAATCTTCATTCATGTACAAGCGACAAATGTAAAAATATTATTATGTGATTGCGTTTGGCATTGAGTGCAATAAATATAAAACAAATTAAAATTTTCAAGTTGAGAACATGATCTGAATTTTTTTAGTTTGTCAATTTTATTGATTTTACAATATAATTTTATATTTATTGTATTGAGGTTATTATTATAATTATTTTAATGACACAAATTGTTATGATAAAAAAATTTTAAACTTTCGTGCATAAGATACAATTCAATGAGAAATATTTTTGATTAAAAAAGTAATAACTCCTCAGTGTCGATTTTTATACATAAAATTTAATGTACGCTCGATATAATGATCGTAGGTCTATGTTGATGAGAATGAGCCTTATTAGGCCATTTTTTAATTCTGATTGTTATGTGCTTTGGAACTCTTTTGAATTGCAAAAAAAAAACATCTTGTGCCAATTTTTAGTTCTTCATGTCAATTTTTATGTGACCTTCAAGACGACCGGAGTTTTGAACGAGGAACACATAAAAAAATGAATTCTAAAAATCAAACTGAATTTTTGACACCGTGGTAGTAGTTGATAAAACAATTACAAATTTTAAACTAACGTAATTGTTTATATGATTAGAAATTTTTGATACAGCTATTTCTATAAGTTTAAAAATAAAAAAATTGGTTTTTTTTCCAATGTTTAATTTTTGGATGCTTATTATTTTATAGAAAAAACGGTCCGTTAGAAGTCTATAATATTGCGTACAATTTATAAATAACAGTAAATGTGATAAATATACGAGTATCACATATAATTTATAAGTAATATTAAATGAAGTAGATCTACAAAAATATACAGAATATGAAGAATATTAATAATTAATGATTACAGATTAATATAGGTATATAAATACTAGCCTGGGTGTGGAAAAAATCATATTTCAACACAAAAAAAAAAATATTTCACCGCAAGAAAAAAAGTTCTATGTTGATTATAGACCTAGTTCATTAAAAAATTTATTTTCCTTTTAAATAACACGGAAAACTTTTTTTTTTCAAGTTTTCAGTGTTTTTAACTTGTCAACATATCAATAGATCGAATAGACCAATTCATTTGACCGTAGGAAATTGTACGTTCTACAAAACGAATCTCTTATCATTTTTCGATAAATCCATCTGTTCAAAAGTTATCAGAGCTTGAGGTAAAGTTAGAGATCGTCTCACTTTCTTGGCGAAACTATCAAACCTATAACAAAATTTTATAGAGTTTTTTTTTGGTACACTTTTATTTTCTACAAATTATCATCAGTCAAATTTTTTTTTGTATTCCGTATTGTTCTCTGGTGATTTTAATTTCAAGCTCTCAAAAAAGTATCGTTCTGAACGATTTTATGAACTCGACATTGAAATGAAAATAACTAGAAAACCATCAGGAATTTGAAAAGACTTGACACGTAATAATTTGTAGAGAATAAAATTGTAAACAAAAAAGAGTTTATAACATTTTGTGATAAGTCTGATAGATTCGCCGGAAAAGTAAGAAGATCTCGAACTTGTGACTTTTTTTGTTGAACGTCCTATTTTTTAAATCAATATTCATGAGTCTATATAATCTATTGATGTGCTAGGGAACTAAAAATACTCAAAGCATTATAAAAATTTACCCGTGTTAATTAAATGGGAAATCGAATTTTTCAGTAAGCTAGATCTGTAATCGACACATAATTTTTTTTATTCCGGAAACTTTTTTTTTTGTAATGAACTATGATTTTTTCCACATGTACTTAAAGAAAATAGTTGCTCCGAAATTATGCACCCTAATAAATACTCAACAAAAGCGATAGAACTTTCAATCCTTAATTAAGTCAGAAAAGTAGAATTTTTATCCTGGTGTCATGATCAAACGATTTATTAAATCTTTACAGAAATTGATATAGATTCTACAACGTAAGTGTAGAAGTCTAAACTTTTTGCTCATTTTTAGATGAGCCCGCACTATTTATGATGAATTGATTAAGGCACTGTTTAGTAATTCATTTAACTATCTATATAAATAGTGTACGCGATATTTAGATCATGACTGAACGTAGCATATGTGAACTATTGTTACGCCTGATAAGAAGTGACAGATATCTATGTAGTCCTCAAAAGCCCCGTACAAAATGAAAACTTATTGCGGACGTCCGCAAAAACCCCATAAGAAAAGTAATTATTATCGAAAAAGGTCTGCAAAAGCCCTGTACAAAGTATCACAGTGTTTTAGATAGTCCGCATATACCCTGTACAAAGATTGAACCTAATGCCGAATGTCCGCAAAAATCTACATATATATACACACGTATTGCGGACAGTCTGCAAATACCCTATACAAAGAATGAACCTAACGCGGACGGTCCGCAATAGTTCTCTCGGTATGTGGATTTATTGCGGACGTCCGCGAAAGCCCTAAAAGTCCTCAATAACCCCAGACCGTAAAAGAAAATGTCTTCATAAGCCCTATACAATAAATATATATATATATATATATATATATAGATATATATATATATATATATATATATATATATATATATATATATATGTATGTGATTTCTACGTTTCGATGACTTTTTTGCACATCGTTTCTACATTTCGGTGATTTTTTTGCATTTCGGTGACGTCACTGAAATGTATTTTATATGTTTTATACATTTCGGTGACGTCATAAAAATGTCATATATCATTAATATACAGTTAGTACTTTTTAGCGGATCACGAAAATGCATTTTTACCCGTTTTAACGTATTACCGAATCACCGAAATGTTGTTATCCATCGTTTATACAGTTTAGTGAATCATTAAAATGTAGTCATCATGTATTTTTCCAAAATATGTTATTTTCGTTATATAAGCAATGAAATAATAAAATACGAACGAAAAAACATTTTTTATGGCATGCTTATATTTGCAAAGTTTTATCAGTATGCATTATAAATATCTGTACAGAATAATACTAAATTCAGATCATAAGCCAATGGAAGTATAAGCGTATATTGATCTGAAGTTATGGATGAATCAAAAAACACGTATAAAAAATTATATTATTACTGATTAGTGATTAATCAATTGAATCTTATCTTTTGTTCATGAATATTTTAGATTTCAATGAACCGTGTTATTCATGTTACATATTGGCAATTATTTGTTTTTAATAATCAATTTTTTTAAGGGTTTTTTCAAATATAGATATAATAACGTTTGTTTGTTTATACATTTCGATGACTTTAAATTGGATTATACCTAAATTTCTGTGACTTTTAAGGATAACACATCATTTATATTTTACTTCCCTCGAAAAAAATAAAGATTTTTAATAATTATGGAAGTTATTAATATCAGAACGACATTCAAGCATCGAATTTTAATCAGTTTTCAACGTTTTGAAATCCTAGACAGCCATTCTGAACTTTTCAAAAGTAATGCTCTCGTGTGTGTGAGTGTGTGTGTGCTGCGTTCGAAAGTTACTAACGACAACAGAACTCAAGAATCGCTATTTCCTCAATTTTTTCAAAATAATTCAGAATGTAGATTTTCTTTTGGTCTGAAAATCATAGCGAGTTATTGTTTCCAAAGTCTTTTTCGATTTCTGTCAGAATCAACCTAAGTGATAAATTCTTTTCCGATCGATCGTTAAAGAAAAATGAACGATGTGCATGTTTTTTCCGCATATTTCATAATCTATTAGTCACAATCAAATAATCAAATTGAATAATCTTTCTAAATTTATTTAGTAATTGTTTGAGACAGATCGGTAACATAAATTTCTTCGTTGAAATCTATTAAAAATTTGTAAGATCCACGATTGTAAAAATCCGGTTCGAAAGGGTATTTTAGAGATAGAGGACTTCAAAAATATTCGAATAATTATGGGTACAAACTTGATGAGCTTGGAATTAGCGAGAAGTTTTAGACTGGCCTGAGGAGTCAACCATTTTCCAGATCGTTTATACGTATTTTATACTTTTTATTGTTCTTAAAAACTTGTTTTTTTTTTACCCATTTAGACATAATAGTAAGCCACCAAAATATTTTTTATCCAGCCTTTATACATTTCACTGAATCACTAAAATGTTAAAACAATATACTTTTATGGTCTAGGCTATGTTATTTCTTTGAGAAATAAACTAATTAAATATGAACCAACAACAATTTTATTGGTCACGTTAATATTTTGGAAATTATCTCCGCATGCATTATAAAATCTATTCTGAATAGTGTAAAATAAGAATCTATAGCTGTAAAGTTATTCCATTATGAATTATACATTAAATTGAGTCACTAAAATGTTGTAATACTATATTTCTTTAATCTATGCTGTTTTCTTTCTAGTAGCCATAAACTAATTCAATTCAAACCGAAAACAACTTTATACGGCATGTTGATGTTTGCAAAATTTTTTCCGCTTCTATTACGAATATCTGGTAGAAATAATAAGAAATTTAGATCTATAAGCTTTTAGCGGAATAAATAAAAAGTTTATCCAACCAAGCTTATCAATGGAAAACTAAACAAATAGCTAAAAAATTAATTAATTACTTATCAATCTATGAACTAGTATCTTCTGTTTACAAATATTCATATTTTAATTAATAACATATTGTTCAATCAAGACCCAATTCGCTTCCACCTGCGAACGCCGAGCCTCACCAATAGGTCGGCAGCACTATCGCTATTTGAACTGACGCGCGAGATCTTGACCAATGAGAAAATTCCATCATTTAAATCAATTAGTTCCAACTTTGAATAAAAGAGTTGCGACGTGAAACACTCTCATTGGCTCAAGATCTCAACTCGCTACGTGGATTTTCGCTATTGGCTGAAAATTAGTTAGCGTCTGTTATTAATTTTCTGATTGGTCTATCGCTCTGACGTCACAAGGAAACCGTTGAGGACTGCTTTTTCCGCCATTAATCGATCATTCTACGACGTGCTTTTACTTCGGTAACCTCGTGCTTGAAATCGCTTAATTACTCTTCTTGTGTTAATTCTAAATCGCTCTGCTAATTTCTCTCGCTATTTAGTCAGTAAATTAAGGCTGCTATTTACTGAGAGTAAATTAATTAATAATTAATTATAATTATATTATAATTAATTACCGCTATTAAAATCGCTTTGACCACGTGTCAATTTTGTACGTGATATTTTACTTGAGTTGCATTCGCTATCGCGTGTTATATTGAGTTGAATTCGCTACGTATAATTATTTCTCATAATTTTGTACAAAGTGTAAATAAATTGTTAATTTATTTAATTCATAAAAAGTGTGTAATTTTTAATTGTTTAACAACCTCGCCACCACCAGATCCACATTTGTATATTCGCTCATTTTTCATTGGTCCTTCGAGCCGGATCTGGCGAGTTTAAACAATTAAAAATTATTTAAAATTAAAAACCTAAAAAATTGTGAGAAAAAGTGCAGTGTGAGTGTTGTGCAGTGAAAATCGCTAAGTGCCGTGGGCATTGCTGAGCACTTCTAGAGTGCTGCCCGGGGTGATCATTTACACACCGGTGTAAAAAGACATTTTATTCCAAAAATTAGATCGAAAACTTAGCGTCGGGTTCACTTATCGCGTCCATTTTGTGCCACGTATTTATCCAAGATGGCCGCCGAAGCTCAAGTCGCTCTTCAAATGCAACGCATCGACACGATGCGCAACATGTCCAACCGCTTGAAAGATGATGTCCTCGCTACTCAAGGTGCCGCTGCTATTGACGCTGAACTCGCTATCCTGACGGAATTGTGGAACCGCTTTAACACCACTCATGAGAGGCTGTATGAGGACGTACCTGAGATCATCGCTAATGAATATCATACAGGTAAAGCTTATGAAACCGCTAACCTTGCTTACACCTCTCTTAGAGTGAGACTCAGCGCTGCGAGGCCTGCACCTGAACCGGTTCATGAAGCTCCTGCCGTCAATCCTGACCAAACGGCGTACTTTGGTGGCGCACATAAATCTAACTTGCCTCAAATTAAGTTGCCGACGTTTCAAGGCACATATGAAGAGTGGGATTCCTTTAAGGACCTGTTCACCTCGTTGGTGATTAATGAAGATTCGCTAAGTGGGTCTCAAAAAATGCACTATTTGAAGACTCAGGTCAAAGGTGAAGCCGCTGCTCTACTCGCTAACCTCCAGATCACAGATGACGCTTTCCAACCAGCTTGGAATTTGTTGAACACTCGCTACACAAATCCACGCAGATTACTCGATATGCATATCGATGATTTGCTGGATCGTCAACCGCTCACGTCACACTCCGCTGCTGATCTGGACGCGCTGCTACTCGCTAACAAAAAATCCTTGGACGCTATCGCTGCACTGGGAATTCCAATTGGTGAGTTGGACCCATTTTTGATTAGGTTAACTGTTCGCTGCTTGCCATCAGATCTCCGTGTGGACTGGATGGCGTCGCTTGGACTTTCTAATGAATTTCCCACGTACAAACAATTACACGATATGCTTAAAGCAAAAGTTCGTGCGTGGGAAAATTCTGAAATTGGCGCGAAAATGACCTCTACGCAAACCAAGAGTGTCCGGGAAAGACCACCGTCTCCGAAGTCCTACGCAAAGTCAGCCGCTACAAATAAACAGGTGAAGTTTGGCAACAGTCGACCCGCTACTACATCTACTCCAGCTACTTCTACTAGTTCCGCTAGTTACACCGCTTTCACTCCCAAGGATCGTACGAGTGAACCGGGCATGTGCCCAATCTGCAAAGAGAAACACTTTGTTCTCTTTTGTCCTAGCTACCAGAGGGCGACGCCACAGAACCGGAAAATGATGGTACAGCACTACCGGCTCTGCTTTAACTGCCTGGGACGCCACCGCTTTGCTGACTGCAGAACTAAACAGAAGTGCCGCCATTGTGACCAGCCACATCACACGTCAACTCACATTGACGATGGTGCTGCCACTACACCAGTACAGGACGCTCCTGTTACTGAACCAGGTAACAAATAGTTCCAATTTTGGTAACTTTTGTTGTTGAATTCGCTAACTTAGTCTGCTTTCAGCTCATTCGCTCAATGTATTACTCGCTACCGCACTTGTTAAGTTGCATTCGCTAACAGGAAGTACATGTACTGCCCGTGTACTTATTGATCAAGGATCGGAGTTATCCTTCGTGACGCATTCGCTAATTAAGAAGCTGGATATACCGCTAAATAAGGCAGCTGTACCATTACGTGGGATTGGTAATGTGTCAGCTGGGCATTCGCTTGGTTCATGCAAGATGACGCTGCATTCGCTACATAGTTCCGCTTCTATTACCATCCAAGCTCATGTGCTTGCTCTATTGACGGTAAACTTGCCGTCATTTACGCTAACTGAAAGGAAATGGCCGCATATAACTGGGCTACAACTCGCTGATCCAGACTTCTTAACATCACGGCCTATTGACATCATTCTGGGTGCAGCACCAGTTGCACATATAATCAACGCTAAAATACGGAAAGGGAGTGACAATGACCCAATCGCTCAGTCAACATCGCTTGGTTGGATCATTTATGGATCTGTGGACACCGCTACATCAAAATTGACAGCCTATGGTCATCATGTCACTGTTGATGATCAACTACAAGACTTGTTAAGCAAGTTTTGGTATCAAGAAGAGCCACAGACAGAATTCGCTACACGCTATACTGAAGAAGAGGAAGAGTGTGAACAACACTTTGTCAATACACACTACAGACAGTCTGATGGTCGATATGTCGTTCGCTTGCCGCTTAAATCTTCTCCAAGTCAACTGGGTGATTCGCTTCGAGCTGCACAATACGCTTTACTACGTCTTCGCAAACGATTGGAGGCTGATCCAGTCTACAAGAAGTTGTACTTCGACTTCTTGAAGGAGTATGAAGACTTGGGACACATGAGACGTGTAAAACTAAAGGACTTACCACCTAACAGCTACCTGTTGCCTCATCATGGGGTCTTAAAAGAGCAGAGCACTACCACCAAGCTCAGGGTGGTATTCAATGGGTCCTGGAAAACAACATCTGGCGTATCGGTCAACGAGATACTTCATGTGGGCCCAAAGATTCAAGTTGACATCAGTGACGTACTTATTCGCATCCGCTGCCATCGCTATCTATTCGCTACTGACGTAACTAAAATGTTTCGTCAGATCGCAGTTGACAAGGAAGATCATCATCTACAGTGCATACTCTGGTTTGACGAAGATGACATCCCAATAGTATTTGCACTCGCTACTGTTACATATGGAACAACTTCAGCTCCATATCTCGCTGGGAGAGCACTTTTACAACTCGCTGACGATGAAGGAAATAAATTTCCAAAAGCTGTCGAACCGCTGACAAATACACGCTACGTTGATGACATCTATGGAGGTGCAGATGAACTCGCTGAGGCAATCCAAGTTGCTCTCGACACAAAAAATATGTGTGCCACAGGATGTTTTCCGCTTGCCAAGTGGGCAAGTAATTCAACTGAATTACTATCGCAAGTCGCTCCAATTGAAACCCAAGTAGATACACCAAGAGAGCTTGGGGATACTACCGTAAAAGTGCTCGGATTAACCTGGAATTCTACACAGGATAAATTCCAGTTCGGCTATTCGCTTCCAGAAGCATCACCAACGACTAAACGCTCAATTTTATCTGAAATTGCTCGCTTGTTTGACCCACTGGGGTTTTTGGCTCCAATCATCGTAAGAGCCAAGATGTTTATGCAGAAGCTCTGCTGCTCCACGTTAAGGATACAGCGGAATCCGTCCACATGAAAACTGGAACGTTTTCAAGTTTCAAGACTTTCTTTACGTAGAGTACCAATTGAGCGAGTAAAACAGCGGCATTGAGCTCTGTTCAATCAAGACCCAATTCGCTTCCACCTGCGAACGCCGAGCCTCACCAATAGGTCGGCAGCACTATCGCTATTTGAACTGACGCGCGAGATCTTGACCAATGAGAAAATTCCATCATTTAAATCAATTAGTTCCAACTTTGAATAAAAGAGTTGCGACGTGAAACACTCTCATTGGCTCAAGATCTCAACTCGCTACGTGGATTTTCGCTATTGGCTGAAAATTAGTTAGCGTCTGTTATTAATTTTCTGATTGGTCTATCGCTCTGACGTCACAAGGAAACCGTTGAGGACTGCTTTTTCCGCCATTAATCGATATTCTACAACGTGCTTTTACCTCGGTAACCTCGTGCTTGAAATCGCTTAATAATTTCTCTTGTATTAATTAGTTCTAAATCGCTCTGCTAATTTCTCTCTTTACTTAGTCAGTAAATTAAGGCTGCTATTTACTGAGAGCAAATTGATTAATAATTAATTATAATTATAATATAATTAATTACCGCTATTAAAATCGATTTGACCACGTGTCAATTTTGTACGTGATATTTTACTTGAGTTGCATTCGCTATCGCGTATATTAATTGAGTTGAATTCGCTACTTATAATTATTTCTCACAATAATTTTGTACAAAGTGTAAATAAATTGTTAATTTATTTAATCCATAAAAAGTGTGTAATTTTTAATTGTTTAATAACCTCGCCAACACCAGATCCACATTTGTATATTCGCTCATTTTTCATTGGTCCTTCGAGCCGGATCTGGCGAGTTTAAACAATTAAAAATTATTTAAAATTAAAAACCTAAAAAATTGTGAGAAAAAGTGCAGTGTGAGTGTTGTGCAGTGAAAATCGCTAAGTGCCGTGGGCATTGCTGAGCACTTCTAGAGTGCTGCCCGGGGTGATCATTTACACACCGGTGTAAAAAGACATTTTATTCCAAAAATTAGATCGAAAACTTAGCGTCGGGTTCACTTATCGCGTCCATTTTGTGCCACGTATTTATCCAAGATGGCCGCCGAAGCTCAAGTCGCTCTTCAAATGCAACGCATCGACACGATGCGCAACATGTCCAACCGCTTGAAAGATGATGTCCTCGCTACTCAAGGTGCCGCTGCTATTGACGCTGAACTCGCTATCCTGACGGAATTGTGGAACCGCTTTAACACCACTCATGAGAGGCTGTATGAGGACGTACCTGAGATCATCGCTAATGAATATCATACAGGTAAAGCTTATGAAACCGCTAACCTTGCTTACACCTCTCTTAGAGTGAGACTCAGCGCTGCGAGGCCTGCACCTGAACCGGTTCATGAAGCTCCTGCCGTCAATCCTGACCAAACGGCGTACTTTGGTGGCGCACATAAATCTAACTTGCCTCAAATTAAGTTGCCGACGTTTCAAGGCACATATGAAGAGTGGGATTCCTTTAAGGACCTGTTCACCTCGTTGGTGATTAATGAAGATTCGCTAAGTGGGTCTCAAAAAATGCACTATTTGAAGACTCAGGTCAAAGGTGAAGCCGCTGCTCTACTCGCTAACCTCCAGATCACAGATGACGCTTTCCAACCAGCTTGGAATTTGTTGAACACTCGCTACACAAATCCACGCAGATTACTCGATATGCATATCGATGATTTGCTGGATCGTCAACCGCTCACGTCACACTCCGCTGCTGATCTGGACGCGCTGCTACTCGCTAACAAAAAATCCTTGGACGCTATCGCTGCACTGGGAATTCCAATTGGTGAGTTGGACCCATTTTTGATTAGGTTAACTGTTCGCTGCTTGCCATCAGATCTCCGTGTGGACTGGATGGCGTCGCTTGGACTTTCTAATGAATTTCCCACGTACAAACAATTACACGATATGCTTAAAGCAAAAGTTCGTGCGTGGGAAAATTCTGAAATTGGCGCGAAAATGACCTCTACGCAAACCAAGAGTGTCCGGGAAAGACCACCGTCTCCGAAGTCCTACGCAAAGTCAGCCGCTACAAATAAACAGGTGAAGTTTGGCAACAGTCGACCCGCTACTACATCTACTCCAGCTACTTCTACTAGTTCCGCTAGTTACACCGCTTTCACTCCCAAGGATCGTACGAGTGAACCGGGCATGTGCCCAATCTGCAAAGAGAAACACTTTGTTCTCTTTTGTCCTAGCTACCAGAGGGCGACGCCACAGAACCGGAAAATGATGGTACAGCACTACCGGCTCTGCTTTAACTGCCTGGGACGCCACCGCTTTGCTGACTGCAGAACTAAACAGAAGTGCCGCCATTGTGACCAGCCACATCACACGTCAACTCACATTGACGATGGTGCTGCCACTACACCAGTACAGGACGCTCCTGTTACTGAACCAGGTAACAAATAGTTCCAATTTTGGTAACTTTTGTTGTTGAATTCGCTAACTTAGTCTGCTTTCAGCTCATTCGCTCAATGTATTACTCGCTACCGCACTTGTTAAGTTGCATTCGCTAACAGGAAGTACATGTACTGCCCGTGTACTTATTGATCAAGGATCGGAGTTATCCTTCGTGACGCATTCGCTAATTAAGAAGCTGGATATACCGCTAAATAAGGCAGCTGTACCATTACGTGGGATTGGTAATGTGTCAGCTGGGCATTCGCTTGGTTCATGCAAGATGACGCTGCATTCGCTACATAGTTCCGCTTCTATTACCATCCAAGCTCATGTGCTTGCTCTATTGACGGTAAACTTGCCGTCATTTACGCTAACTGAAAGGAAATGGCCGCATATAACTGGGCTACAACTCGCTGATCCAGACTTCTTAACATCACGGCCTATTGACATCATTCTGGGTGCAGCACCAGTTGCACATATAATCAACGCTAAAATACGGAAAGGGAGTGACAATGACCCAATCGCTCAGTCAACATCGCTTGGTTGGATCATTTATGGATCTGTGGACACCGCTACATCAAAATTGACAGCCTATGGTCATCATGTCACTGTTGATGATCAACTACAAGACTTGTTAAGCAAGTTTTGGTATCAAGAAGAGCCACAGACAGAATTCGCTACACGCTATACTGAAGAAGAGGAAGAGTGTGAACAACACTTTGTCAATACACACTACAGACAGTCTGATGGTCGATATGTCGTTCGCTTGCCGCTTAAATCTTCTCCAAGTCAACTGGGTGATTCGCTTCGAGCTGCACAATACGCTTTACTACGTCTTCGCAAACGATTGGAGGCTGATCCAGTCTACAAGAAGTTGTACTTCGACTTCTTGAAGGAGTATGAAGACTTGGGACACATGAGACGTGTAAAACTAAAGGACTTACCACCTAACAGCTACCTGTTGCCTCATCATGGGGTCTTAAAAGAGCAGAGCACTACCACCAAGCTCAGGGTGGTATTCAATGGGTCCTGGAAAACAACATCTGGCGTATCGGTCAACGAGATACTTCATGTGGGCCCAAAGATTCAAGTTGACATCAGTGACGTACTTATTCGCATCCGCTGCCATCGCTATCTATTCGCTACTGACGTAACTAAAATGTTTCGTCAGATCGCAGTTGACAAGGAAGATCATCATCTACAGTGCATACTCTGGTTTGACGAAGATGACATCCCAATAGTATTTGCACTCGCTACTGTTACATATGGAACAACTTCAGCTCCATATCTCGCTGGGAGAGCACTTTTACAACTCGCTGACGATGAAGGAAATAAATTTCCAAAAGCTGTCGAACCGCTGACAAATACACGCTACGTTGATGACATCTATGGAGGTGCAGATGAACTCGCTGAGGCAATCCAAGTTGCTCTCGACACAAAAAATATGTGTGCCACAGGATGTTTTCCGCTTGCCAAGTGGGCAAGTAATTCAACTGAATTACTATCGCAAGTCGCTCCAATTGAAACCCAAGTAGATACACCAAGAGAGCTTGGGGATACTACCGTAAAAGTGCTCGGATTAACCTGGAATTCTACACAGGATAAATTCCAGTTCGGCTATTCGCTTCCAGAAGCATCACCAACGACTAAACGCTCAATTTTATCTGAAATTGCTCGCTTGTTTGACCCACTGGGGTTTTTGGCTCCAATCATCGTAAGAGCCAAGATGTTTATGCAGAAGCTCTGGCTTCAGAACTTCGATTGGGATGCTACGCTATCTCCGTTGTTGCTTCAAGAATGGAATTTGTTTCGAGATGAACTACATCAGATCTCGAAGATTCAGATACCTCGCTGGAATCATGTAAAAACTGGTGTATCAATTGAATTACATGGATTCTCGGACGCTTCGCAACTCGCTATGGCTGCTGTTGTCTATCTAAAAGTTACTGACGCTACTGGAAGCTCCAACATTTCGCTAGTGTGTGCCAAAACACAAGTTGCACCACTGAAACCTATTACTATACCAAGAATGGAGCTCAATGCCGCTGTTTTACTCGCTCAATTGGTACTCTACGTAAAGAAAGTCTTGAAACTTGAAAACGTTCCAGTTTTCATGTGGACGGATTCCGCTGTATCCTTAACGTGGATACGAAACAACCCTGCAAGATGGAAGGTCTACATTCGCAACAGAGTGACCAAGATTCAAGAATCGCTACCAAGTGTCAACTGGGATTTTGTTCCTGGGAAACTTAACCCAGCTGACTGCGCTTCAAGAGGTTTATCAGCAGCCAAACTAGAACAGCATTCGCTATGGTGGACGGGACCCAAGTGGCTCAGTCAATCAAAAGAAAACTGGCCATCTTTTGACATCCCTACGCAGACGGTATCACATCTTGAAGAACGTCCAGGTCTGGTTTTTACCATCTTCAAGGCAGATTCACACCCGCTATACACGCTACTGGAAAAATTCTCTAAGTTGTCACCGTTACTTCGCACTCTTGGAATCTGTCTTCGTGCCATCGCTAAATTTAAAAAAGTGCCACAGTCCACACTGGCCACACCACTCTCTACAGTTGACCTGGAACTCGCTAAGACTTTGCTGATCAAGTATACTCAAAGTCAGTACTATTCGCAAGAACTGAAGCTATTGAAAGATGGTGATACTCTACATCGAAATCATCATCTCGCTAAATTGATTCCCTACGTTGACTACAATGGAGTACTCAGAGTCGGCGGTCGATTGAAAAATTCGCTGCTTGACGATGACCAGAAAAATCCAGCTATTTTACCAAGGTCATCACGCTTAAGTACGCTACTAATAGATCATTCGCATCAGAGAACGCTTCACGGGGGAACTCAATTGACACTCGCTGATCTACGGAGATCTGTCTGGATAGAAGGTGGTCGAGTTCCAGTCAGATCACACATTCTTCGCTGCGTCGTGTGCACGAGACATAGAGGTGTTCGTGCACAACAATTAATGGGACAATTGCCATCCGCTCGTGTAAGACCATCTAAAGCATTCTTACACACGGGAATAGACTACGCTGGGCCAGTAACACTGAAGACGTTCCAAGGTCGAGGTGCGAAAACCTATAAAGGATGGATCGCTGTATTCGTATGTCTCGCTACTTCCGCTATACACATTGAAATTGTCACCGATTATTCTACTGACGCTTTCGTCGCAGCATTTAGAAGATTCACTAGTCGAAGAGGCGCCTGCAGTACCCTATATTCGGATTGTGGTACAAATTTTGTAGGAGCAGACGCCACGCTAAGAAAAGAATTCGCAGCAGGATCGAGACAACTAAAAGAACTTCAGTATTTACTCGCTACAGATGGCACAGACTGGAAGTTCAATCCGCCAAGCGCTCCTCACTTTGGTGGCAAGTGGGAAGCAGCCGTAAAGTCAATCAAGTTCCATCTTATACGAACTATTGGTGAATCGCTATTGACTTACGACCAACTCGCTACAGTTTTAACACAGATTGAGGCTGTGTTAAATTCAAGACCGATCGCTCCGCTAACTGAAGATCCTGCAGACCTAACCGCTTTGACTCCAGGACATTTTCTCATCGGTGAACCGCTAATCGCTGTACCTGGACCTTCGCTACTGGAGAACAATACTGCTACGTTGTCACGCTGGCAACAACTACAACAAATGTTCCAGAGATTTTGGAGTAGATGGTCGTCTGAGTACTTACAACGACATCAATCTATTTCTAAGTGGCATAATCCGCAAAACAACATCAAGGTGGGTTCATTAGTCTTGTTGACTGATGAGAGGTTCCCACCATCAAAATGGCCGCTTGCTCGAGTACTCGCATTACATCCAGGCAGAGATGGCCTGACTCGAGTAGTTACTTTGAAGACCGCTACCACGGAACTTGTTCGACCAATCGCTAAGCTATGTGTGCTGCCAGCTCACTCGCCAAATGACAATCCTGTCGACTCCGTCGTCAGCGCTGGGGAGAATGTTCAATCAAGACCCAATTCGCTTCCACCTGCGAACGCCGAGCCTCACCAATAGGTCGGCAGCACTATCGCTATTTGAACTGACGCGCGAGATCTTGACCAATGAGAAAATTCCATCATTTAAATCAATTAGTTCCAACTTTGAATAAAAGAGTTGCGACGTGAAACACTCTCATTGGCTCAAGATCTCAACTCGCTACGTGGATTTTCGCTATTGGCTGAAAATTAGTTAGCGTCTGTTATTAATTTTCTGATTGGTCTATCGCTCTGACGTCACAAGGAAACCGTTGAGGACTGCTTTTTCCGCCATTAATCGATCATTCTACGACGTGCTTTTACTTCGGTAACCTCGTGCTTGAAATCGCTTAATTACTCTTCTTGTGTTAATTCTAAATCGCTCTGCTAATTTCTCTCGCTATTTAGTCAGTAAATTAAGGCTGCTATTTACTGAGAGTAAATTAATTAATAATTAATTATAATTATATTATAATTAATTACCGCTATTAAAATCGCTTTGACCACGTGTCAATTTTGTACGTGATATTTTACTTGAGTTGCATTCGCTATCGCGTGTTATATTGAGTTGAATTCGCTACGTATAATTATTTCTCATAATTTTGTACAAAGTGTAAATAAATTGTTAATTTATTTAATTCATAAAAAGTGTGTAATTTTTAATTGTTTAACAACCTCGCCACCACCAGATCCACATTTGTATATTCGCTCATTTTTCACATATTTCTTGATTTCAGTCAGTGATCTTTATTTTCTGTAACAATCTTCTTGCATATGGTTTTTTTTGAATATGGATCTAATGAAAGAATTTCAATATTTTTCAATATAATTTACGTAATTGATTCTACTACGAGATATCTACTTAATCGAAGCTATCTTTCTCATCAACCTATTAAGTGCACATCTTTATCATATTTATGAGATAGATTTTAGGATTAATTAATTGATGTAAAATTTAATTAATTATTATTATATGCATAAACATGAATGCTCTTTCCGGATTGAGTTTTGAGTTTGATCTATAAATTACCAGTTGTGTAAACAAGTACAGAATATTACGGGGACCAATACGATTATTTTTAAGTCTTATATCATGAATTTCTGAATGAACTATAATAATTAACGTATTATTTATTTTGTGAAACAGAAATTAATCGGCAACATAATAAAAGATAACCTTATTTATTCTTACATTTCTCTGACTTATTATCGCATTGTTACTACATTTCTGTGACTTTCATTGACATGTTATATTTTTTTTATATATATATTTACTACTTTTAAGTGGTCACCGAATTTTTATTCTACCCGTTTCAACATAAGAGTGACCTACCACAATGTGATTTATCCATGGTTTATGAATTTTAGTGAATCGCTACAATGTTACAATAATATATTTTCCTGACCTATGGTATTCTCTTCTCCTTCTATCTTGAAGATGTATCATGGACTCGATTATATAATTCTGTTGAAAATAAATTCCAAATTATCGTTTACATATAAATTATTTCATTCAAAGAATTGAGTTGAACCTAGAACTTATACATGATCGTATTTTATATAATTAATGTGCTATCACAACGGTTGCAAAAATTTAAAAGATAAACTATTAAACCTTTACAAACTCATAGTTTGCGGAATTTTTAATCATAGAGTTTGGTTATTCATTAATAAGTTTGGTTGCATACATTTTATTTATGCTGCAAATTATGTATAGTTCTTAATTTCATATCATTCGATACCGATATTAGTATATCATGGAAAAAAAAATTTGTCAATAATAACATATCAGATAACATATTATTTGGCTCATATTCAATAGGCTTATTGGTGATAGAAATATATTATTGTAGCATTTTAGTGATTCACTAAAATGTATTAACGATGGATAACTTGCATTTTGGTAGCTCACTCCTATGTTGAAACGAGTAAAATAAAAAGTCGTCGACCACTTAAATGAAATAAATATATATGAAAAATATACAACATGATAACGAAAGTCACAGAAATGTAGTAACAATGCGATAAAGAGTCACGGAAACGTAAGAATAAATAAGGTTATCTTTTATCATCTTGCCGATTAATTTCTGTTTCACGATATAAAGAATACTTTAATTATTATAGTTTATTCAGAAATGCATGATGTAAGACTTGAAAATGAAATTTATCCATCGTTAATACATTTTAATGAATCACTAAAATGCAACAATAATATATTTCTATCACCAATAAACCTATTGAATATGAACCAAATAATATGTTATCTGATATGTTATTATTGACAAATTTTTTTTTCCATGATATACTAATATCGGTTTCGAATGATATGAAATTAAGTACTATACATAATTTGCAGCATAAATAAAATGTATGCAACCAAACTTATTAATGAATAGCCAAACTCTATGATTAAAAATTCCGCAAACAATGAGTTTGCAAAGGTTTAATAGTTTATCTTTTAAATTTTTACAACCGTTGTGATAGCACATTAATTATATAAAACACGATCATGTATAAGTTTTAGGTTCAACTCAATTCTTTGAATGAAATAATTTATATGTAAACGATCATTTGGAATTTATTTTCAACAGAATTATATAATTGAGTACATAATACATCTTCAAGATAAAAGGAGACGAGAATACCATAGGTCAGAAAAATATATTATTGTAACATTGTAGCGATTCACTAAAATGTATAAATCATGGATAAATCACATTTTGGTAGCTCACTCTTATGTTGAAACGGGTAGAATAAAAAGTCGGTGACCACTTAAAAGTAATAAATATATATATATAAAAAAAAATGCAACATGTCAATGAAAGTCACAGAAATGTAGTAACAATGCGATAATAAGTCATAGAAACGTAGGAATAAATAAGGTTATCTCTTTCTATGTTGCCGATTAATTTCTATTTCACAAAATAAATAATACGTTAATTATTGTAGTTCATTCAGAAATGCATGATATAAGACTTAAAAATAATCGTATTGGTCCCCGTAATATTCTGTATTTGTTTACACAACTGGTAATTTATAGATAAAACTCAAAACTCAATCTGGAAAGAGCATTCATTTTCATGCATATAATAATAATTAATTAAATTTTACATCAATTAATTAATCCTAAATCTATCTCATAAATATGATAAAGATGTGCACTTAATAGGTTGATGAGAAAGATAGCTTCGATTAAATAGATATCTCGTAGTAGAATCAATTACGTAAATTATATTGAAAAATATTGAAATTCTTTCAGTAGATCAATATTCGAAAAAAACCATAGGCAAGAAGATTGTTACAGAAAAAAAGATCACTGACTGAAATCAAGAAATATGTTATTAATTAAAAAATGAATAGTTGTAAACGGAAGATTATGGCTACTAGAAAGAAAACAGCATAAATTAAAAAAATATAGTATTACAATATTTTAGTGACTAAATTGAATGTATAATTCATAATAGAATAACTTTACAGCTATAGATTCACATTTTACATTATTCAGAATAGATTTTTATACTGCATACAGAGCAAATTTTTAATATATCAACGTGACCAATAAAATTGTTGATGGTTCATATTTAATGAGATTATTGCGCAAAGAAATAAAATCGCCTAGATCATAAGAGTATATTATTCTAACATTTCGGTGACTCAGTGAAATGTCTAAAGGCTGGATAAAACAGATTTTGGTGGTTCACTATTATGACTAAATGAGTATAAAAAAAAAATTTTTTTGAATACTAAAAAGTATAAAATTCGTATAAGCAATCTGGAAAATGGTTAAGTCTGCAGGCCATCCTTAAAACTTCTGACTTATACCAAGGTTTTGAAGTTTGTACCCATAATTATTCGAATATTTTTGAGCTCCTCGAGCTCTGAAAAACTCACTAAGCGAATTTTTGAAATTGTCGATCTTACAAATTTTTTTTAGATTTGAACGAAGGAATTTAATTATAGATCAGTTAAAACCCCTAACAATTACTAAATAAATTAATAAAGATTATTCATTCAGTTTATTTCATTTCAATTTTATTTGTAGAAAGTTAAAAATTTTGCACTAATAGTTTTAGAAGTAGGGATTGAATAAAATAGTATAATGTAACTTTAAGAATATTTATATGTAAAACAATTATCCATCATTATATTTATTCATAGTTATAACAATGTATTTCAACTTATATCACAATTAAACTGATGTAAATGATGACCTCTAAATATTATCATATAATAAATAGATTACAAAAAAAAATCGATTTTCAATGGTTACCAAATCAATTTAGGAAATATGCGCGCGCATACATGAAATTTGACATGATTTATACATTTTGGTGGAAGCTTATAGATTATTGTATATTTTTCATATACAATTGTATACAACTTGTATATATAAAAATATATAAGTCACCGAAATGTAAATTTGGGCGGATCTTCCAAAAAATCAATTGTATATCAAAAAATTTTTTTCTATGATAAAAAGGCACTGTTCCGCTCTATAATTAGCTATAAAAAAAACGAGTCACCGAAACGTAGAAATCACATACATATATATATATATATATATATATATATATATATATATATATATATATATATAGATATATATATATATATATATATATATATATATATATATATATATATATATATATATAAATATATATATATATACATGTATACATATATAGATATTTATATATACATATAATTTCTAACCATCAAAATGGAGAAAATTTTTTTTATCTTAGTTTTTTTTTTTTCTTTCGTCTAATTTTGAATTTTATAACAATCATTCTCATCAGGGATGATAATACTTGCCATGCAAAGTTGTAATGATTACGATCACGAGATAGCAGCTACTACCATCACTCTATTGTGAACAATATCATCGAGTGATTGTAATATTTGTCATGGGATATGTTAATAGCTACTATTTTTGTGATAATGATTATTATACTAATTTAACACCCATGATGGTAACTATTGCCATCGTGTATTTTAATTAATAACATATTATATTGTGAATCTTACAATAATTATGAGATTAACCGATATCACAAGAAAAAAATTAATTTTACCACCATGAGATAGTAATCATTACCATAAAATTCTTAGCGTGTAGTATCATTAGTTACTCACTTTCACTGTTTAATGCGTTTTTTATAATTTTTATAAAAAAAAAAAATCCAACTGGAAAAATTAGTATTAATAAATAATTATTTGTGAATTTAAATACGTTAAAATATCATGTATCAAATTATTTTATAATAGATTATGAATTCCAATGGAGTGACTGTTTTCAAAATCATGCTCTGCCGGGCATTTTCCGCTTTAACGTTCATTCGTTAGATTATTTAAGAATGGTTAGAACTATATCTTATTATATATATTTTTGAAATCCATGTGTTTAATTTGTCTGTGATCGATTTATTTTTATAAAAGATCAGTACAGTTGTGTTCAATTTATCTGGTGCTGGTGGGGATAGAATCGCAGAGGAGAAAACTAGAAGTTGACGCCGGTTCTCGACTGGAGACAGTTCACGCGACGTTTCTTGCTGACGGGCGTGCAGTTCGACAAATCTGCTTTGAAGTCCGCTTGTCTCGTTCACTCGTACTCTCGTACGCTCGTACTAGTGTGTCAGTACTCGTGTGCTGGTACTCGTGCGCTCGTACTCTCGAATTCTCGTTCTCTCGAATTCCCGTGCTCTCGAATTCTCGTTCTCTCGAATTCTCGTACCCTCGAAAATCTGCAAATCACGTTAGGTCCCAGTGAGATTGTCAAACATTGGGCGTAAGGAGAGACTGCGGTAGGAGTCATTGATCTGAGAGTAAATGAGCAGATCTCAGGGATTCACGACTGCGATGGGAGTCGTGATCCTGAGAGTGAGTGATAGCACTGAGGGATCCACGACTGCGATGGGAGTCGTGATCCTGAGGTTGATAGTGCTCAGGGATCCACGACTGCGATGGGAGTCGTGATCCTAAGATGGATTGATAGTACTCAGGGATCCACGACTGCGATGGGAGTCGTGATCCTGAGGTTGATAGTACTCAGGGATCCACGACTGCGATGGGAGTCGTGATCCTGAGAAGGATTGATAGTACTCTGGGATCCACGACTGCGATGGGAGTCGTGATCCTGAGCTAGAGTGGTAGCTCCCAGGCATCCATGACTGCGATGGGAGTCATGGGCCTGAGAGAGAATATTCTGAGAGAGGAAAGATACGTGCATGATCTTCCTGATCTCTCATGAGTATAGCAAGAGCGCATGACATGAAAACAAACCAACAGTATGGGAACTGCTGGCTGAGCAGAAGATATAGTTTTGAGTCTAACCGGAGAAGGTATAATTAATGTGATTTACGTACCAACTTGCTAATCGTAATGAAAATAGCAAACCCTTCGATTGTGAATTGCACTGTGTGCGCTCCCACTGTCGAGTTCGTAGCTGCGTATTGCCTCGTATCGGGGTGAGGATAGCTGATGACGGCTGATAACTGCTGCTGGTCGACGAAAAGAAATATCTGGATCTGCAGGAGTAAACTGCAACCAGGAACGCACCGATTGCAATGATCACTGCTTGCAAGTGAGACACTTAACAAGTGAGTTGACGATAAACGCAACGGATAAAACTTATGAGAGATATGAATGTGTTGCGTAATCGAAACTATATTTAAATTTAAATATAGTTTCGATTACGCAACATTCCGCCCGCCATCAGCAACAGAGTTGATGATTGATGAGTTCTTGAGTACGTGATCTTTCGTTGAGCATGTCAATGAACCAGATGAGCTAGTTGTCGTCATCTTCTTGAGGTTCTGGTTCAATTGGTAAGAGTGCAAGCTTCGTGATTGGACGAGTGAGTGTAGAGTTCACGGTTTTGAGTGTAGCAACCCTGGTCAATCCATCCTTGCCAGGGTGGAGTGCAATTACACGAGCGAGAGGCTACCTGGCTGGTGGAAACCTTTCGTCGGTGAGTAATACAAGTGACCCAACTTGAATTTGATGAGTTGGACGTTGCCACTTGGTGATTGCCAGTTGTCTTTGTAGATAACTTGTTGACCAATGATTCCAGAACTGTTGAACCCGTTGTTGTATAAATTGCCATCTTGACAATCGAGTACTGGTTGTATCGATGAGTGCTGGTTCAGGAATCATATTGAGTGCTCGTCCTATTAGAAAATGACCAGGAGTGAGTGCGTCAATATCATCTGGATCTTCTGTGATAGGCTCCAATGGTCTTGAGTTCAAGATAGCTTCAATTTGCGTAAGAAGAGTCGTAAATTCTTCAAACGTGAATGAAGATTCTCCCACTGTGCGAGTAAGATGATGTTTGAGTGATTTGACGGCAGCTTCCCACTTTCCACCCATGTGTGGAGCTGCTGGTGGATTAAAGTGCCAAGTAATACTGTTCACAGTGATGTGATCCAGTATTTCCCTTGATTCTTGAGTTCCTTGAGTGAACAGACGGTTGAGATCGTTTTCAGCGCCTTTGAACGTTGTTCCACAGTCGCTGTAGAGTGCTGTGCAGATGCCTCGTCGGCTGATAAATCTGCGGAGTGCTGCGATGAACCCACTAGAGCTGTAGTCGCTGACTACCTCTAGATGTACTGCTGATGTAGAGAGACAGACAAACACACAAATCCAGCCTTTGTATGTTTTTGCTCCTCTGCGTCTCCAATTTTTGAGTGTGATTGGACCAGCGTAGTCAACTCCGGTATGTGTGAATGCAGATGATGGAGTGACTCTTGAAACTGGTAGCTGACCCATGAGTTGTTGAGCTCTATCAGCACGATGTCGTGCACATTTTACACACTTGAGTATAACTGAGCGTACTGGTTGTCTACCACCAATGATCCAGTACTTTTGTCTGATGAATGCAAGAGTAAGTTGAGTACCACCATGCATGGTACGCTGATGAGCATCAGAGATTATGAGTGTAGTGAGTGCCGCATTCCGTGGTAGAATAGCAGGATGCTTACTTTGGTCTTGATTTGGAGCATTCTCCAATCGTCCACCTACTCGAATGATGCCGTCGGTGTCAATGAATGCAACCAATCGAGCAAATGGATGACCATTAGGCCATGGTGCGTGTTTGGAGTACATGTTGATTTCAGTTGAGAAATGAATGCGTTGAGTTTCTTTGATACAGAAGTTGAGTGCGGAAATTACTTCGTCAGAAGTAATGGGAGTATTGAGTGATGAGTTTGGTGATTTCTTGATCATGTCACGGAGTCTAAAGCAGATTGCAGTAGCTCGTAACATGCGAAGTAGAGGTATTGGCCGTTCCATGATAGGCCACCTTGATCTCTGTGATGAATTCGATGAGAATAGGGCCAATCCAGGCCGTTCTTCTGCTTGAGCTCCTGTATCATCGATTGATGGACATTTAGGCCAGGACGATGAACTCTTGAGCAACCATGGTGGGCCAGTCCACCACAGTTGATGATCACGAAGTTGATTAGGCGTCAACCCTCGTGTTGCGCAGTCTGCTGGATTTTGTGTGCCTGGAATAAAATTCCAGTGGCCATCTGGAAGTAGATCTTGAATTTGTGACACCCTATTCCGAACAAACTCCTTCCAGCGAGACGGATGAGATTTGATCCACGTGAGTGTGATTGTTGAGTCCGTCCACAAATATGTTGGCGATTGAGTGAGTTTTAGAGTGCTCTGGCAGTGGTTTATGAGTTTAGCCAACATGTGAGCTGCAGTGAGTTCCAACCTTGGTATCGTTAATTGCTTTAACGGAGCTACCTTGGTTTTTGAGCAGAGCAGCGTAACTCTGACTCCATGAGCAGGTGTGTGGACTTTAATGAACACGGCAGCTGCCATTGCCAATTGCGAGGCATCCGAGAATCCATGAATCTCGGTGGTTGAGCACGTGGATGAGTGGATCCATCTTGGAATCTTGATTTCAGATATTTGTTTGAGTTCATTCTTGAAGTTTCTCCATTTATGCCGATGATTAGCCGCCAATGGAGTGTCCCAGCTGAGCTTTTCGAGCCAAAGCTCCTGCATGAATACCTTGGCTCGAATGATGAGTGGTGCTAGAAATCCAAGAGGATCAAAGATTTGAGCTATCTCTGATAAAATGATCCTTTTTGTGAATTTTTGAGTAGAGCATGGTGGTGAGTATGTGAAGTAAAACTGGTCTGAGTATGAGGACCAGTACATGCCCAAAATCTTGGTGCTGGAGTCTGGATCCTCGAATTTGTGATTCTTGATCGCTTCCACATGATTGAGTTGTCTTAATTCTGGATGATTGCTTGCCCATTTAGCAAGAGGGAACCCGCCCGCCTTGCAGAGTGCTTCAAGTTGGTCAGCAACTTGTTGTAATGAGTTCAAGTCATCAGCTCCACCAAAGATATCATCAACATATCTTCCATGGACGAGTGGAATGATCGCTAGCGGAAATTGATGTCCTTCGTCTTCAACCAGTTGAAGTAGAGCACGAACAGCCAAATATGGAGCTGGTCTAGTCCCGTAGGTGACCGTGGTGAGTTTGTATGGAGTAATTTGGCCTTGTTCGTTAAACCAGAGTATTTGTTGAAGGTTTTGATCACGTTCGTCAACCAAAATCTGTCTAAACATCTTCGTGATATCTGTTATGAAGATGAGCTTATGAGTGCGAACTCCTATGAGTACGTCGAAGATGTCTAGTTGAAGCTTTGGACCGGTGTGAAGCACATCGTTGAGTGAAAGACCTGAGCTGGTGGTTTTGGAACCATTGAAGACTACTCGCAGCTTAGTTGTAGTGCTGCTCTCCCGTAGTACTCCATGATGAGGAAGATAGTAGGCTGGTTCACCTGATGTTGATTGAGTTGATTCCACCATGTGGTTGAGTTCTTTATATTCCCTCAGAAAATCAAGATAGAGTGCTTTCAAACGATCGTCATGGTCTAGACGACGTTTGAGATGAATAAGACAGCGGTATGCTGCTGAGTACGAATTTCCCAGTTGTTGAGGTGACGATTTGACTGGCAGTCGGACTATGTACCGTCCTGAACTGTCTCGTCGATGAGTTTTTTGAAAATGCGCTTCACACGCTTCTTCATCTGGGTTGAGTTCCTTGATTTTGCTGACTGGAATTTCTTCTTGAGTCCAGAAGCGTGATAGCAGGTCTTGAAGTTGTTGAGTAGACTGCTCTACAGCAGCATGATAAGTCAACAACTTCAAGACCTGCTATCACGCTTCTGGACTCAAGAAGAAATTAAAATGTTGTAATAATAATTAAATAAATACATGCCAGGACTGGTTGGTGGTTGGGATGTTTGAAAAATACGCATATTAAAAAATATAACAATATTTTTATTTGTCACAGCACATAATATCACTGGGTTACAAAATTAAATCGTTGATTTAATTTATTAATACTGTTTAATTTTTTGAGCTCATGATTACGTAATTAAATGAATGCAAAGAGTAAAATTAATCTCGAGTAAATAATTGACATAATTGATTTGAGTGTAATTGAACACTGAGTTGATCGCAAAATTGTCATGAGAATAAGTAACATAAATTCAGAGGTTACCGAGCGAAGTTAAATTATTGAACACTTGGATTATTATTTGTAATAGCACAAATTATATAAATAATTGAGTTCATTGTTTAATAATTTTGTTGAACACTGAATTTAATTTAATTAATGAGTTTATAATAAATTGCACTGCATTGCATTTATTTTATGAACACGTGGTAGCATGATTGCAAAGGCTACCGAGCGAGAATTTACTTTTATATTATTAAAAATATTGAGCATGTTGATAATTAATTAATAATAAATTGAGTCTTTTATATTTATGAACACTTGATATAATTATTGATGGAATAAATAAGCACCTGTAATGTTTTCCGTTGGAATAACCTCTTGAAAAACGTGGTCGTTGATCACTTGAATGCTTGAGTTTTTTATCAATTTATTGATGAGCTCTGGTGCCCACGATTACAAAAATAATTATATTTTTGATGAGCTTAATGATCACTTAATTGATTTTAATTAATAGTTTTGATTAATTACTCGAGATGAGCGCAAAATAAAACGATGAATTCTAACACGTGTTACTTGTTGAACGTACGTATGCGAAAGATAATGGCGGCCGTCTTCTCGACACGAAGCAGGAAAGCGGAGATGCGCATGCGCTGAGTTGCGCATGATCAAGTTTAAATTTATGAACGAGGCCCCAGTAGGTGCTGCCTCTATCTGCGGAAGTGAAACTATATTTAAATTTAAATATAGTTTCTAATTACGCAACATTCCGCCCGCCATCAGCAACAGAGTTGATGATTGATGAGTTCTTGAGTACGTGATCTTTCGTTGAGCATGCCAATGAACCAGGTGAGTTAGTTGTCGTCATCTTCTTGAGGTTCTGGTTCAATTGGTAAGAGTGCAAGCTTCGTGATTGGACGAGTGAGTGTAGAGTTCACTGTTTCGAGTGTAGCAACCCTGGTCAATCCATCCTTGCCAGGGTGGAGTGCAACTACACGAGCGAGAGGCCACTTGGCTGGTGGAAACCTTTCGTCGGTGAGTAATACAAGTGACCCAACTTGAATTTGATGAGTTGGACGTTGCCACTTGGTGATTGCCAGTTGTCTTTGTAGATAACTTGTTGACCAATGATTCCAGAACTGTTGAACCCGTTGTTGTATAAATTGCCATCTTGACAATCGAGTACTGGTTGTATCGATGAGTGCTGGTTCAGGAATCATATTGAGTGCTCGTCCAATTAGAAAATGACTAGGAGTGAGTGCGTCAATATCATCTGGATCTTCTGTGATAGGCTCCAATGGTCTTGAGTTCAAGATAGCTTCAATTTGCGTAAGAAGAGTCGTAAATTCTTCAAACGTGAATGAAAACTCTCCCACTGTGCGAGTAAGATGATGTTTGAGTGATTTAACAGCAGCTTCCCACTTTCCACCCATGTGTGGAGCTGCTGGTGGATTAAAGTGCCAAGTAATACTGTTTACAGTGATGTGATCCAGTATTTCCCTTGATTCTTGAGTTCCCTGAGTGAACAGACCGTTGAGATCGTTTTCCGCGCCTTTGAACGTTGTTCCACAGTCGCTGTAGAGTGCTGTGCAGATGCCTCGTCGGCTGATAAATCTGCGGAGTGCTGCGATGAACCCACTAGAGCTGTAGTCGCTGACTACCTCTAGATGTACTGCTGATGTAGAGAGACAGACAAAAACACAAATCCAGCCTTTGTATTTTTTTGCTCCTCTGCGTCTCCAATTTTTGAGTGTGATTGGACCAGCGTAGTCAACTCCGGTATGTGTGAATGCAGATGATGGAGTGACTCTTGAAACTGGTAGCTGACCCGTGAGTTGTTGAGCTCTATCAGCACGATGTCGTGCACATTTTACCCACTCGAGTATAACTGAGCGTACTGGTTGTCTACCACCAATGATCCAGTACTTTTGTCTGATGAATGCAAGAGTAAGTTGAGTACCACCATGCATGGTACGCTGATGAGCATCAGAGATTATGAGTGTAGTGAGTGCCGCATTCCGTGGTAGAATAGCAGGATGCTTGCTTTGGTCTCGATTTGGAGCATTCTCCAATCGTCCACCTACTCGAATGATGCCATCGGTGTCTATGAATGCAACCAATCGAGCAAATGGATGACCATTAGGCCATGGTGCGTTTTTGGAGTACATGTTGATCTCAGTTGAGAAACGAATGCGTTGCGTTTCTTTGATACAGAAGTTGAGTGCGGAAATTACTTCGTCAGAAGTGATTGGAGTCTTGAGTGATGCGTTCGGTGATTTCTTGATCATGTCACGAAGTCTAAAGCAGATTGCAGTAGCTCGTAACATGCGGAGTAGCGGTATTGGCCGTTCCATAATAGGCCACCTTGATTTCAGTGATGAATTCGATGAGAATAAGGCCAATCCAGGCCGTTCTTCTGCTTGAGCTCCTGTATCATCGATTGAGGGACATTTAGGCCAGGACGATGAACTCTTGAGCAACCATGGTGGGCCAGTCCACCACAGTTGATGATCACGAAGTTGAGTAGGCGTCAACCCTCGTGTTGCGCAGTCTGCTGGATTTTGTGTGCCAGGAATAAAATTCCAGTGGCCATCTGGAAGTAGATCTTGAATCTGTGACACCCTATTCCGAACAAACTCCTTCCAGCGAGACGGGTGAGATTTGATCCACGTGAGAGTGATTGTTGAGTCCGTCCACATGTATGTTGGCGATTGATTGAGTTTTAGAGTGCTCTGGCAATGTTTTATGAGTTTAGCCAACATGTGAGCTGCAGTGAGTTCCAACCTTGGTATCGTTAATTGCTTTAACGGAGCTACCTTGGTTTTTGAGCAGAGCAGCGTAACTCTGACTCCATGAGCAGGTGTGTGGACTTTAATGAACACGGCAGCTGCCATTGCCAATTGCGAGGCATCCGAGAATCCATGAATCTCGGTGGTTGAGCACGTGGATGAGTGGATCCATCTTGGAATCTTGATTTCAGATATTTGTTTGAGTTCATTCTTGAAGTTTCTCCATTTATGCCGATGATTGGCTGCCAATGGAGTGTCCCAGCTGAGCTTTTCGAGCCAAAGCTCCTGCATGAATACCTTGGCTCGAATGATGAGTGGTGCTAGAAATCCAAGAGGATCAAAGATTTGAGCTATCTCTGATAAAATGATCCCTTTTGTGAATTTTTGAGTAGAGCATGGTGGTGAGTATGTGAAGTAAAACTGGTCCGAGTATGAGGACCAGTACATGCCCAAAATCTTGGTGCTGGAGTCTGGATCCTCGAATTTGTGGTTCTTGATCGCTTCCACATGATTGAGTTGTCTTAATTTTGGATGATTACTTGCGCAGTCAGCAAGAGGGAATCCGCCCGCCTTGCAGAGTGCTTGAAGTTAATCGTCAACTTGTTGTAATGAGTTCACCTTACACGAGTGCGATGTCTAATTCGTTTGAATGCCTAGATGAGAGTTTGTGTTCGAATTGACATTGAGCTCTACCAGCATTGGATACACTGATACCAATGATCTTAATAGTGTGTGCGTGCGTTAGAGTTTAGTGAGTGCACCGAGAAATCTGAAACAAAAATGAGTCAGAATTTGGATCCAGCAAGATACATACTGGATGAGTACTTAACTGATGATAAGGGCAAGTAGTCAAGTTGCGAGTAAGATTGCTTGGCGATTACTAGTATGATGAATACCGGAAGTGTTTACAGATAAATGTAGTAGATGAGTGCGTGGCTGGAGTTTGAGTATCAGATGAGTGCGAGTTTGAAACAGCAGCAGCAGCATACGAAGCTGTTTTTCCCGATGAGCGTTGTGGCTTCGGCAATGATGCCTGTTCCACACGTTCTTGAGCACGAGCACGACTTACCAAAAACTCATTGAGTGTTGAGAGTTTAGGGTATTCGGTTGAAGCGCCCATTTTGTTCTCCCAGAGCTCCCTGTTGTGTGAGTCCAGCTTGGATATGATCAATTGCGTCAGCAATGGATTCATATCCGAGTTCAGTTGAACACCAAGTGCCTTGAGTGCGTTGATTACCTCTGAAACTGTGTTCAGGAGATAATTGAGCTGCTCAGATGAGCGTGACGTGAGTGCGCGCATGTTCAGGATCTTATCCAATTGAGCACCGATGAGTAGGCGAGGATTGTTGTATCTCTCGGTGAGCTGATTCCATGCAGGTACAAACTGGTCGTCGCACATTTGTACACTGGCGAGGCTGAGTGCTGCTGGTCCCTGAAGACAACTCTTCAGATACTGAAGACGCTGTACTGGAGCGAGTTCCTCGGCATTAATCACCATCGAGGTGAATGAGTCCCTGAATTCAGGCCAGTTCTCATAACGCCCATCGAACTTGGGAATTGCGAGTGCTGGCAGATGAGTTGGAGCCCTAGTTGAGTGCACTACAGCTGGAGCAGCAGCTGGAGCTGGAATTAAGTTGATGAGTGCGATGAGCTTGCCCTTTGCGCCAATGTATGAGCGGTACACCAAATCGTATACCCCGTCCTTGACTAATGAGCTCTCCAAGAACTCCTTAGTGCAGTTGTCACATAGTGAGTCATGAGTGAGGTTGAACTGGTGCCATTCACCCTCGAGTAGCTCAAGCCGAGACTTGAGTTGAGCTAAGCCGTCGGAAACGGTGAGTGTGGCAGCCAGAGCTTCCCAGTCTGAGAAGGCTCTGAGCCATGAGTGCTGACTGATCACCTTCATCTCGAGTGCTGGAGAAATCGTCGATTTCTTTGGAGTGCGTTTGGTTTTGAGCTTAGGAGGGTCAGTATTGCCATTGTTTCCAGTGTCGGTGATACTGGAGTCACTGAGTGCTGTTTTGTCGTCGACTTTGATCTCAGGAAAGAGGTGTGGATTCTGAGTGGTGCCCTCCAGACCCGTTGAGTGCTGAGTATCCTTGGGAGGATCCTCCTTCTCCTCATTATCTCCCATGTTGAGTTCCGTGACCTGTAATGTCCATATGAATGCAGCTGCCCACTGATGATGCTTCAGACACAACCAACCAACCATCCGGCTCGAAGGACCATAAAATGTTGTAATAATAATTAAATAAATACATGCCAGGACTGGTTGGTGGTTGGGATGTTTGAAAAATACGCATATTAAAAAATATAACAATATTTTTATTTGTCACAGCACATAATATCACTGGGTTACAAAATTAAATCGTTGATTTAATTTATTAATACTGTTTAATTTTATGAGCTCATGATTACGTAATTAAATGAATGCAAAGAGTAAAATTAATCTCGAGTAAATAATTGACATAATTGATTTGAGTGTAATTGAACACTGAGTTGATCGCAAAATTGTCATGAGAATAAGTAACATAAATTCAGAGGTTACCGAGCGAAGTTAAATTATTGAACACTTGGATTATTATTTGTAATAGCACAAATTATATAAATAATTGAGTTCATTGTTTAATAATTTTGTTGAACACTGAATTTAATTTAATTAATGAGTTTATAATAAATTGCACTGCATTGCATTTATTTTATGAACACGTGGTAGCATGATTGCAAAGGCTACCGAGCGAGAATTTACTTTTATATTATTAAAAATATTGAGCATGTTGATAATTAATTAATAATAAATTGAGTCTTTTATATTTATGAACACTTGATATAATTATTGATGGAATAAATAAGCACCTGTAATGTTTTCCGTTGGAATAACCTCTTGAAAAACGTGGTCGTTGATCACTTGAATGCTTGAGTTTTTTATCAATTTATTGATGAGCTCTGGTGCCCACGATTACAAAAATAATTATATTTTTGATGAGCTTAATGATCACTTAATTGATTTTAATTAATAGTTTTGATTAATTACTCGAGATGAGCGCAAAATAAAACGATGAATTCTAACACGTGTTACTTGTTGAACGTACGTATGCGAAAGATAATGGCGGCCGTCTTCTCGACACGAAGCAGGAAAGCGGAGATGCGCATGCGCTGAGTTGCGCATGATCAAGTTTAAATTTATGAACGAGGCCCCAGTAGGTGCTGCCTCTATCTGCGGAAGTGAAACTATATTTAAATTTAAATATAGTTTCTAATTACGCAACAAAATTACGCAAGTTTCTAATTGCTCAACGAAAGATCACGTACTCAAGAACTCATCAATCATCAACTCTGTTGCTGATGGCGGGCGGAATGTTGCGTAATCGAAACTATATTTAAATTTAAATATAGTTTCACTTCCGACAAAAAGGAGGCAGCACCTACTGGGGCCTCGTCCATAAATTTGAATTTGATCATGCGCAGCTCGGCGCATGCGCTGTTAATTCTTTCTGCCTCGTGTCGAGAAGACGGCCGCCATTATCTTTCGCATACGTACGTTCAACAAGTAACACGTGTTAGAATTCATCGTTTTATTTTGCGCTCATCTCGAGTAATTAATCAAAACTATTAATTAAAATCAATTAAGTGATCATTAAGCTCATCAAAAATATAATTATTTTTGTAATCGTGGGCACCAGAGCTCATCAATAAATTGATAAAAAACTCAAGCATTCAAGTGATCAACGACCACGTTTTTCAAGAGGTTATTCCAACGGAAAACATTACAGGTGCTTATTTATTCCATCAATAATTATATCAAGTGTTCATAAATATAAAAGACTCAATTTATTATTAATTAATTATCAACATGCTCAATATTTTTAATAATATAAAAGTAAATTCTCGCTCGGTAGCCTTTGCAATCATGCTACCACGTGTTCATAAAATAAATGCAATGCAGTGCAATTTATTATAAACTCATTAATTAAATTAAATTCAGTGTTCAACAAAATTATTAAACAATGAACTCAATTATTTATATAATTTGTGCTATTACAAATAATAATCCAAGTGTTCAATAATTTAACTTCGCTCGGTAACCTCTGAATTTATGTTACTTATTCTCATGACAATTTTGCGATCAACTCAGTGTTCAATTACACTCAAATCAATTATGTCAATTATTTACTCGAGATTAATTTTACTCTTTGCATTCATTTAATTACGTAATCATGAGCTCATAAAATTAAACAGTATTAATAAATTAAATCAACGATTTAATTTTGTAACCCAGTGATATTATGTGCTGTGACAAATAAAAATATTGTTATATTTTTTAATATGCGTATTTTTCAAACATCCCAACCACCAACCAGTCCTGGCATGTATTTATTTAATTATTATTACAACAGAATGCAATGAAAGAGAAAACAAGAAGTGTTCGTTGCGATGGATCGGAAGGAACTGACTTCGTTGACCTGGGCCTCAGGACTCGGTGGTTGAAGAAGTATAAAAAAAAGGGGCCTCGACTGTACCCGAGTATTTTCCCGTTGGAAAAATCCAGAATATTCTAGTTCGAGAACAACGAAATGATTGTTGAATATTCCTTGTGACTGAAAGAAAAGTTTATATAAAAAAAAACTTAAGCTAAGGAGAGAGTTGAGACGTTCCAGATGTGGACCTCCCGATCAAGCGCTGCGTTGGACCCCTGGTTTATGGCCCCAGCGAGCGCTGCAAAGTCGTAAAAAAAAGCTCTCGAGTTGCCTCGAAGGACGAGTTGTTAAAATTAGAAAGTTTAGGTAGAATTTTTACAAATATTAAAAATATTTGAAGTAAAATATTTTAGCATTTTTATTTAAAGTCTTAAACGACAAGGTAATGCATTTTTATGTTGGATTATTCCAACACCATGAAATTTTATATTATGTAAAAATAAAATTTCATAACTTATTAATTATTTTCCAAATCAATAAACTTATCATAATTTAATCGATATTGACTTTAAGCGAGTATAGAGCCATGTGTTGATCGAGTAATGGTACATGACAACTTTAAGTGAGCGACTACGAATACACTCAAGAACCTTGCTTAAAAAATTAATAATAATTCATTATCAACATTATTTTTCGAAGTAAAATTTTATTTTGATACTTGAAACTAGAAAAAACTAACAATATGATTTTTCATTTTATTTATCAATTTATATTGAGTGATTTAATCTCACTCCAATGAAAAGAGAGCGGATATAGATGAGGTTTTTATCTTAATATTTTAAAAAGTACTGAAAATACTTATAATAATTATAATGATCATCATCAAATTCAATTTTTGTTTTAAAATACAAAAATTTTATTTTAAATGTCTGATAGTAACTTTAATGTTGAGAAATTTTATTGTTATCCCAGAGAGGAAAGTACCACAGGCCCAGTCTTGCCCCAACTTTGTAGAACCTTGGGCCAGGCTTGTAACTCAGTCTTGGTCCAGTTTTGGTTAAAGTTTGGGATGATAATCTCGGGCCAAGCCTGGTTGCCAGGTCTGGCCCATGCTTGGTTGCCAGACCTGGCCCAGGCTTCTTGCCAGACTTGGCCCAGGCTTCGAGGAAACGAATAAATTTAATATAAAAAAATTTTATTATTATTAACCTCGTAGAGTTTATGATCATTAACGTTTAAATTATCTAAGGGAGGTAAATGATGTGAAAAAAACTCGGTGAAAATTCTGCTGGGCTCTGGGCGCGAAATGTCGTCCTTCTGATTGCTAGGCCCGAACGGTAGCTACTGGACGAACCTACCAATGTTGAACAGATTCATTTATATGATCTACTTATTAAACGCCCAAGGCTGGGTTGCCCAGTCTTGGCCCAAGCCCAGGTAATCATTGGGTCGGCCAAAGCTAGGTTACCCAGTCCTGGCCCAAGCATGGGTTGCCATTGGATGGCCAAGGCTGGGTTGCCCAGTCTTGGCCCAAGCCCGGGTAATCATTGTAATGGCCAAAGCTAGGTCACCCAGTCTTGGCCCAAGTCTGGCTTGCCATTGGGTGGCCAAGGCTGGGTTACCCAGTCCTGGCCCAAGCCCGGGCCTATAGAGGTGAGCCAAAGCTAGGTTCCCCAGTGCTGGGCCAAGGAGGGCCCCGTTGTTCAACTCTGGCAGCTCCTGCATGGGATGCAGATAATAGTTTTAATAAAAATTTTTTATTACATATATATATACTAGCTGTGAACGCCCGCTTCGCTGGGTTTTTTTTGGTGGTGATTTTATTTACGTGTTAAATTTTTTGCTCTGAAATTTCGACAATGATTTGATAAGTTCTAAAATATTTGAACGTCGAACATCCCCTCGAATTAATTCCGATAGTTCTAAACTATTTTTCGATCGGGCTACTCCGATTATTTTCGTATAACTTACGACTTCAAGATATATATTTCAACTTTTATCACGTTTTCTAAACTTCTAAAACAATCGGAAGCATCCAACATCAATGAAATCATTTTTGAGTAATTTAGTTTATTGAACTTTAATGTAATTTAATTTAATGCATTTACATTTACATTAATGTAAATACAAACCTATATATATATATATCTATATATATATATATATATATATTTGAAGTTTCTAGAATGTTATTTTCGGAACCTTGCAAAACATTCTAGACCGATTAGAATCATTTTTATAAGATTTGAATCAACTAATCGTAATTTAGAGCTTTCTGAATGATTATCCAAATATTCGCAACAATCTAGAACATTCTAGACTATTTAGAATGAATGTTGAGTGATTTAAATCAACTAAGTGCGGTTTAGAGCATTCTAGATGTGTCTCGAAATTTTTAGAACAATCCAGACCATTCTTGACTAATTAAAATTAATCTTAAGTAATTTAAATCAACCAAATTCATTTTGAAGCATTCCAGATTAATTAGAATTAATTTTCGAATAATTTGGAAAACTAATTTATATGTTAGAACTGAGATTTTAAGATTCTTCCCGAAATGTCTAGATTATTCTTGAAATTCCTAAAACAATGTAGAATATTCACCATCAATCATAGATCCATTTTCAAAGTTCATATTATTTTAACTCCCATCTTTCACACCCTCATAGTTATCAAGTTAATTTCTACTTCAAATCGTATTATAGGCACAAACACCTCCTCTTTTATAATATATATATATATATATATGTATATAATATATACATGTGATAATTTATCTTAGTAATACAATATTTATTGCGAAGCGGGCAGGATCTGCTAGTATATATATATATATATATATATATATATATATATATATATATATATATATGTATATATATATTAGGGTGCTTCGTTTGAGACGACTATTTTTTTTTTCTGGTCCATCGACGGAATTATGTTCTAAACATATAAAAAAAAATTCCCACCAAAGATGAGCTCTTAATTCAAATTTTAAGTACTCGCTAAATGAATTTGAATTTTTCCCATTTAATCAACACGTAAACTTTTATTTATTTTTTTTATTTATCTATAGCTTCGTGACATTTCATGATAATCAATCGGCAATAGGTGGAAATTATAGAGAAATGTTTCCACTTTAAAAGTGCCTGTAGCCGATTTAATGTTTTGTAACTGGCCTCACCGATAAAAAATGTTAAAGCCAATTTGTTCTCAAATTTCTTAGTTTTTTCAATTTTTCTCGTAAACCACTAACTTTACAAAAAAATTGTATTGAACATTTTTATAGAAAATTTAATTTCCTACAAAAAAAGTGATGTGAGCCATAACCGTATTTCTAGTAGTTTTCGAGTTAAATCCAGTTAAACCTCTCAAAATTGGAGAAATCGCTGTTTTATCTGAGATTTTTGTACTTTTTAATTAAATTATTCCTTAAAAAAAATGATTATAGTACTACCGATACAAAATTGATAATAATAATGATGACAATACTAATAATAATTATAATGATAATGATAATAATAATAATAATAATAATAATAATATTAATAATAATAACGACGACCTGCCCAAATATCACTAATAAATTTATGAAATACACAGAAAAAAACACGATTTCTTGCCGCAAAAAATATTTACTTGTAACAATAATAATTTCTTTTTTATTCAATGATTTGCGTACATGTATATATAAATTAAGTTATGGTGGTATATAATTAGACTTAACGCACGATGGATGAGTTTTGCGATGTTGTTGAACTACTTGCAATAAGTATTGTCGTTGATCTTCGTCGTTTGTTAAACACTCATTAAAATCGTCAATAAGAGCAACGCCTCTCTCGGCTGTATCATTGACAACTCTTAAATTGCTAAAAATGTAAACACATTTTTGATAAGATGGATCATCATCCCAGGAATCAAGATCGTTATCCAAGAAATCGTGGGACAAATTAAACTGATACCTTTTGAGGCTATCAAATTTATCTGATTCAATTTTACATCCAAACGTTTTATATTGTTGTTAATCATGGTTGAGTCTTTATTTTTTATACTATGTATTATCTTAATTTTTTCTTCACGAGTAACTTCTGAATCAAAAAGAGCTAAACAAGCAAGTGATCGTGAAGATACCAAAAATGTCCGCATAGTTTTTTCATCGCAGCTTGAGCAGGTTTAGGATGAACTTGTTTATATTTTATCAAATTTCGCAGCAATTGTAAATCGTTGTTAGGTGCTTTTATCGCATTGGGTGCATTAAACCATATTTTAATGTAAACGGTAACAATGAAAACACAAATTTCACGCAGAGAATGAAGGTCTGAAGCACTAATCGCAAATTGCTCTCTAAACATATATATTTTTAAACAATATATAGCTTTAGCAAGCCACCTTGCGTGGTGCATAGCACCAGGAGTCTTAAACTTAACTCCGTTATTTGGTTTTCTTCCCAAAAAAATGTAGCCTAACTCGAGCAACTCTCTATAGTCGTCTCTCGGCTGATGGTTCTAGTGACAAAAGAAATTTCATTTAGACAGAAATTTACGCAGAACTCAGAACTTTTGATTAAATATAAATATTCTTGAATTTAAAACATATATATGAAAACCAAAGTTATTTTGAACAAAACAAAAACTTTCTTAAGCAGAGAAAATGTTAAACCAAAAAACATTTTCTCAGTACAAAAATACTAAAAAGTAAGCTACTTTGCAGAATATAGATTTTGAATTTGTTGTTGTTAGAAACAATTTTTACCTCGAATTGATGCTCTATGAAGTTTAAGATCTCATTTTTACTATCATTCAGTACTTCTTTAATTATCTCATCGTCTATGCCAATCTTATAAATAGACGTGTCAATTTTATTCCAATTATCTTTTAGTCTCTTGAATATTGGTACATTTGGACTATTTGACACTGGCCAAGCAATTTCCGTCACATTTCTCAATATTATTTCCATAATATGATGACGGCACGCAAAATAAAGTACATCATGATTTAGTTTTTTTTTTCAATAACGTGCATACACCTGATTGAATCCCTGAAAAACAATTTACATCGATTATAGGTTTATCAATGACACTTCACATCTTCAATTTTTCGAGCTCAAGGAGATCAACGACAATACTTATTGCAAGTAGTTCAACAACATCGCAAAACTCATCCATCGTGCGTTAAGTCTAATTATATATCACCATAACTTAATTTATATATACATGTACGCAAATCATTGAATAAAAAAGAAATTATTATTGTTACAAGTAAATATTTTTTGCGGCAAGAAATCGTGTTTTTTTCTGTGTATTTCATAAATTTATTAGTGATATTTGGGCAGGTCGTCGTTATTATTATTAATATTATTATTATTATTATTATTATTATCATTATCATTATAATTATTATTAGTATTGTCATCATTATTATTATCAATTTTGTATCGGTAGTACTATAATCATTTTTTTTAAGGAATAATTTAATTAAAAAGTACAAAAATCTCAGATAAAACAGCGATTTCTCCAATTTTGAGAGGTTTAACTGGATTTAACTCGAAAACTACTAGAAATACGGTTATGGCTCACATCACTTTTTTTGTAGGAAATTAAATTTTCTATAAAAATGTTTAATACAATTTTTTTGTAAAGTTAGTGGTTTACGAGAAAAATTGAAAAAACTAAGAAATTTGAGAACAAATTGGCTTTAACATTTTTTACCGGTGAGGCCAGTTACAAAACATTAAATCGGCTACAGACACTTTTAAAGTGGAAACATTTCTCTATAATTTCCACCTATTGCCGATTGATTATCATGAAATGTCACGAAGCTATAGATAAATAAAAAAAATAAATAAAAGTTTACGTGTTGATTAAATGGGAAAAATTCAAATTCATTTAGCGAGTACTTAAAATTTGAATTAAGAGCTCATCTTTGGTGGGAATTTTTTTTTATATGTTTAGAACATAATTCCGTCGATGGACCAGAAAAAAAAAATAGTCGTCTCAAACGAAGCACCCTAATATATATATACATATAATATTATATATATTAGACTGATTCAAAAAAATCGACTATTTTTTTTTTCAAAAATCGTATCGAAAATAATGTTCGAGATGACGAAAAAAAAATACCGTCAAAGTTTGAGCTCTTAATATTAATATTAACAACTGCCTCCTCGCAATTTTCTATTTTCCATTTAAACAACATGGGCAAAATTTTTTTTAAACTATGAAATTTTATAACTCATCAGCAGATCAATTTATCGAAATGACCTAAATATAATTTTATAGGAAATTCAATGCTCTACAAAAAAGATCTCCTATCATTTTTTGATAAATCTGTTTTTTCAAAAATTATTCGAGATCAAAGTTCAATTTATAGTAAATGTCAATATTTTTCGACTTTTTCAGCGAAACTATTAGACTTATCATAAAATGTTACAGGAACATTTCCGTAGATCTTTTTATTCTCTATATATCATCTCTTTTCAAGTTTTCGAAATTTCTGAAGACTTTTGAATTATTTATGTTTTAATGCCAAATATTTTTAAAAAATCATTTTTTGGTCATTTTAATTGTTCATTAATTCGAAAAGGTTGCTCTCCTGGACTTGCCTTCGGTTGAGATCGCAGACCGAATTCCAAAATTTAAGTGACCGGCGGTTACCCTTAGCAGCACACTGGTCAAAACTGTCCACTGAGGCTTACCAACTGAACCCAAAACTCCAAAAATGACCAGAAATAGCGGCTTCCACAGCGATAATGGTCACAAAACTATCGCTGAGTCCTGCCAATGATAAGAACAAAAAACTGATCTCATGTACCGATTCCATAGTCCGTATTTTGGAGCGCTAGCATTTCAGCTAGACCTATGCAATCCACTTGGAAGTCTCATAGGGTCAGGCAAGCATCCTGACATCAGATACAACCGGGTGGCAATTACTTGAGCCCTACTCCACGGTTGTTCTGACTTGTCCACATACTCAATGCATCTAAAACTGTAAATTCAAAACTCTCACCCCATCTTTTACCAAACTCTAATCTCAAGCCATATCCCATAATAATTTTCCATAACTCTGATTCTAATTCTTTAATCTAATTTTTCTTATCAACAGCTGTAACAGTAGCCAGACGTTACTCTGTATTTCATTCTTAAACTATAACTTTAATCAAAAATCTGTATCAAAATCGTTAATACCTGTACCCTAAACTATGAGTCTTGAGTTACCATGCTCGAAAATACAATACAATCAGTTGGTGCTTGTGACGTTAACCTTAATCCAAGCCTCGTACAAAAAATAACGTCACAATATATATATATATATATATATATATATTTATATATATATATAGTGACTACGTCACTACTTATATTATTTGATATTCATAATTTCGGATAAGTCCGTCAATCATCGATGGTTATCGATCGCCGAATATTTTCCCCCTCGTGGATGTGATATTCGGTAGCAACAATATACACAAGTACACGGTATAGTACTTGCGTACAATTAAAGAGTTACACGGCAACTAGCTAACACGGATCTAATGCGACCAGCATTGTTTTGTATCATATAATTAATTGAATAAAACGAATTATTTATTATTTTGTTAACATTAATACTTGGAGTCAGATAATTTATTTATCGTAGTGATTAAGTTCCACGAACCTCATCCCAGTCATTACATATATATATATATATATATATATATATATATATATATATATATATATATATATATATATATATATATATATATATATATATATATATATATATATATTAGGGTGCTTTATTTCGGAGCAACATTTTTTTTTTTTAAGTGCATGTGGAAAAAATCATAGTTCAACACAAAAAAAAAATTTTCGTGCAAGAAAAAAAATTCTATGTCGATAACAGACCTAGCTCATTGAAAAATTCGATTTTCCCATTTAAATAACACGGAAAAAATTTTTTTTTTAGATTTAAGTATTGTTAACTCTTTAACAAATCAATAGATCGAATAGACTAATAAATGTTTTTGCAGGAAATTGAACGCTCTACAAAAAGGCCTCTTATGATTTTTCGATAAATCCACTTGTTCAAAAGTTATTAGAGCTCGAAGTAAAGTTGGAGATCTTTTTACTTTTACGGCGAAACTATCAGACTTATCACAAAATGTTGTAGTATCTTGTTTGTTGACAATTTTATTCTCTTCAAATTATTATCAGTAATGTTTTTTCGAATTCCGCATTGTTTTCTGTTTATTTTTTTTTAATTACAAACTCTTAAAAAAGTGGTCTTGATCGATTTCAAGAGCTCGACATTAAAATGGTAATAACTAGAAAACAATCCGGAATTCGAAAAAACTTTACTTAAAATAATTAGTAGAGAATAAAATTGTCAACAAAAAAGTTGCTACAACATTTTGTGATAAGTTTGATAGTTTCCCAAAATGTTGATAATTGTAAAAGTCTATCGTAATTAAAATAAATACATTTTCTTGTTTATTCAGCTAATAATTCTGTTATTATAGAAAATATAAACATGATAATAATCTACTATCGATATTATCTGATAGTCATATAGGTACTTCATGTACATCGTTACATGACTTTCTTGGATAAATAAGTATACAATACTTTTAGCGAATTAAATCAAATTTGATCTGAGCAGATCTGAGAGTGCCTTTTATTTACCTTGATCTGTTCAGATCTAAGCAGATCTATTCTGATCAGAGTAGATCTAATTTGATCTAAACAGATCTGGCTAAAATGCAGATCTGTTCAGATCTGAAAGATCAGATCTAATTTGATCTGAATAGATCTAAATTTTTTTTTCCGGGTTAAACCAGATCCTTTTTACGCATTGGCTCACTTTACAAAATGGTCCTTCGAGCCGGACCTGGTGTGGGTTTAACAATCAAAAATTTTAGAATCGTAAGAAACATTGTGAGAAAAAGTGCGTGGTGTAAGTGATAGAAAGAATCGCTAAGTACCATGGGCATTGCTGAATACTACTAGAGTGCTGCCTGTGGTGATCAATTTACACACCGGTGTAAAAAAGACATTTAGCTAAATTAGATCAAAAAGCGTCAGTTCCACGTGTAAAACGTCCATTTTGTATGCCACGTATATCCAAGATGGCCGCTAGAATAGTCGCTTTGCAAATGACTCGCATCTACACGATGCGCAACATGGCTACCTGCTAACAAATACACGCTATATTGATAACATCAATGAAGGCACAAATGAACTCGCTGAGGCAATTCAAGTTGCTCTCGACACAAAAAATATGTGTGCCGCAGGATGTTTTTCGCTTGCGAAGTGGGCAAGTAATTCAACGGAATAACCCGCTCAAGTCGCTCCAGTTGCAACCCAAGAAGATACACCATGAGAACTTGGGGATACTACTCTATTACCGTTGCTTCTTCAAGAATGGAATTTATTTCGAGATGAACTACATCAGATCTCGAAGATTCAGATACCTCGCTTAAATCATGCAAAAAATAGTGTATCAATCAAATTACATAAATTCTCGGACGCTCACAACTCGCTACGACTGCGGTCATCTGTTTAAAAATTACTGACGCTACTGGATGCTCCAATATTTCGTTAGTGTGTGCCAAATCACAAGTTGCACCACTGAAACCCATAATTATTCTAAGAATGAAGCTCAATGCCGCTGTCTTACTCGCTCAACTGGTACTCTACGTCAAGAAAATCTTGAAGCTTGAAAATGTACCAATTTTCATGTGGACAGACTCCGCTGTATCCTTAACGGGGATACGATACAATCCAGGTAGATGGAAAGTCTACATTCGCAACAGAGTTACCAAGATTCAAGAATCGCTACCAAGTGTCGACTGGAATTGTGTTCCCGGGAAACTCAACCCAGCTGACTGCGCTTTGAGAGGTTTAACAGCAGCCTAATTAGAACAGCATTCGCTATGGTGGACGGGACCAAAGTGGCTCAGTAAATCAAAAGAAAACTGGCTATCTTTTGAGATCCCTTCGCAGGCGGTATCACATCTTGAAGAACGTCCAGGTCTGGTTTTTACCATCTTCAAGACAGATTCATACCCACTATATCCGCTATACACGCTACTTGATAAGTTCTCTAAGTTGTCACCGTTACTTCGCTTGCTTGGAATCTGTCTACGTGCCATCGCTAAATTTAAAAAAAGTGCCACAGTCCACACTGGCTACACCGCTTGCTACAGTTGACCTGGAACTCGCAAAGACTTTGCTGATATAGTATGTACAAAGTCAATACTATTCGCAAGAGCTGAAACTACTTGAAGATGTTGATTCTCTACAATGAAATCATCATCTAGCTAAATTGATTCCCTACGTCTACTACAACAGAGAACTCAGAGTCGGCAGTCGCTTGAAGAATTCGCTACAGGATGATGAACAAAAAAATCCAGTAATACTGCCGATAACATCTAATGGGGAACTCGATTGACTCTCGCTGTTTTATGGAGATCTATCTAGATAAAAGGTGGGCGAGTTCCAGGCAGGTCTCACATTCTTCGCTGCGCTCGCTATATGTATTGAAATTGCCAATTATTCTACTGACGCTTTCGTCGCAGCATTTAGAAGATGTACTAGTCGGAAAGGCGCCTGCAGTACCCTATACTCGGACTGTGGTACAAATGTTATAGGAGCAGACGCCACGCTAAGAAAAGAATTCGCAGCAGGATCGAGACAGCTAAGGGAACTTCAGTATTTACTCGCTACGGATGGCACAGACTTGAAGTTCAACCCGCCAAGTGCTCCCCATTTTGGTGACAAACGGGAAGCAGCCGTGAAGTCAATCAAGATCCATCTTACACGAACTATTGGTTAATCGCTATTGACTTACGTCCAACTCGTTACAGTTAATACAGATTTGCTACCCGGGTAAAAAAAATTATATATAATTATATATAATTATGCATAATTATATATGAAAAATGGCCCTATATAATTATATATAATTATATATAACTATATATAATTATATATAACTATATGTAATTATATATAATTATATATAATTATATATAACTATACATAATTATGTAGAACTATATATAATAGAATTCCTATGCAATTTGTTAAATAAATTGTGAATTTTTGTATAGTAGAGGCTCTACGCTTATTATTTAAATCATTTTTTTTTAAGTCCAAGTTTAATTTCTAAGAAAAATTATTTATGGAAACATTGATAATAAATATTTTTGTCATTATGTAATATAAAATGTACTATATTACCATCAAAAAAGGTACTTGTCACTCTGCCAAATAACGGAGGCGTACCCGGGCCAGAATAGTCTCAAGTTTCGAATTTAACAGTTCTGAAATAAGTTTCTTACTAGAGACACACTACAAGTGGTGGGCGCGATCTCGTGGCGAGCTCCGAACTACTTCCACTGCTGCTTATAGCACCGGTGACTTCCCTCTCCTACATGCATATATATTGGGGTGTCCCAAAAAAAAACAAATACTTTTTTTTTTAAACTCTTATGAGCCCAAAAGTTACTTTATATTATAAAAAAAAACTTCACCTAATTTTAGCCAGATATCTTTAGACTTGAACTATCACAAAGGGGTCCCCTTTCCCATTTAAAATACACACGAAAATTTTTCAGTTTAGTTTTTAGTTATTAAGACTATAAAAAAATTTTTTTTTAATTCTGCCTGGTATAATTTCGTAGGAAATAAAATTCTCTACAAAAAGTGCTGATGCAATTTGTACATCAAACAAACTGGAAAAAGTTACGGGGCGTCAAACATCGACAAAAATTTAGTTTCCTCAGTATTAAATTATTTTTTGTTGTTTTTTATTTTAATTCTATCGAAATTTTTTTTTCAAATAATGACAAGCACGGTCTTGTAGCGAATTTAATTTCCTACAAAAAGTATCCGGTATTATATATACGTCAAATGAATGCGAAAAAAGTTAAAGGGTTTTAAATATCAATGAAAAATCAAGTTCACTTTTCGTTGATATTTAAGTTCAGAAAATTGATAATTTTTAAACTTGTTTTTTCGTTGACATTTAAATCTCTGTAACTTTTTTTTCATTCATTTAACGTATGTATGATATCAAATACTTTTTGTAGGAAATTAAATTTCCTACAAGCTGTGCTTGTTATTATTTGAAAAAATTTTTTTTGATCGAATAAAAATTAAAAATAACAAAAAATAATTTGAGGAGACTAAATTTCTGTCGATCTTTGAAGCCCCGTGCCTTTTTCCAGTTTGTTTGACGTACATAATGCATAATCACTTTTTTGTAGAGAATTGATTTTCTACAAAATGATACCAGGTTGAATTAAAAAAAAAAATTTTTTCAGTCTTAATAACGAAAAATTGAAATGAAAAGTTTTCGCGTGTACTTTAAATGGAAAAGGGAGCCCCCATTTGTGATAACTCAATTTGAAAGATCTTTGGCTGAAATTTAGTGAGAATTTTTTTAGTAATATAAAGTAACTTTTGAGCTCATAAGAGGTTAAAAAAAAAAAACAAATTTTTTTTTTTGTGGTATCCAAAAATTAAAAGTATAAATAAAAATGAAAATTTTGGTACCACTCCAGGCTCCTAATGGTATTAAGGTTTGTCTCAATCAATTTTTCTATTTTCCGTTTAAATAACACGGAAAAAAAAAAATTTTTTTTTTTAATTTTTTAGCTCACTAAGCAATCAACGGATTTTTATGCACAATAAATGATTTCGTAGGAAATTGAACGCTCTACAAAAAAAGTCACACATAATTTTTTGATAAATCCCACTGTTCAAAAGTTATTTAAGCTTCAAGTCAAATTTATAGCAAATTTAGAGATTTTTTTACTTTTCCGGTGAATTTCGAAAAACTTTGTTCGTAATAATTTTTAAGGAATAAAATTATCTACAAAACGAATCCTAAGATATTTTTTGATAAGACCGTTATATCCACCGGAAAAGTAAAAAAATCTCAAAATTTGCTATAAATTTGACTTGAAGCTTAAATAACTTTTTAACAGTGGTATTTATCAAAAAATGATAAGAGAATTTTTTTGTAGAGCGTTCAATTTCCTACGAAATCATTTATGGTGCATAAAAATCCGTTGATTGGTTTGTGAGCTAGAAAATTAAAAAAAAAAATATTTTTTTTTTTTAAACAACCATATTTACATATATATCTTCACTCCCAAGTTATTTTTCTCTATTTTCTATTTTTGTATAGAATTATATATGATTCATATAGAATTATATGTTTTTATATATAATTATATATAACGCTTAAAAAAATGACAGATGATCATATATAATTATATGCAATTATATATAATTATATGCAATTATATATAATTGTATGCAATTATATATAATTGTATGTAACTATATATAATTGTATATAATCATCTGAGATTTTTCGTAGCGTTCTATATAATTGTATATAATCTTGTAAAATTATATATAGTTGTATATAATTATATATAATTATATATAATCAGTCGAGATTTTTTCTCATCGTTATATATAATTATATATAATTCTGTATAATTATATATAATTTTATATGAATCATATATAATTCTATATGAATCATATATAATTATATAGAATTATATATGATTATATTGAATTATATATAATTTTTTTTACCCGGGTATCCAAAGACCCTGCAGATTTAGCCGCTTACTTCAGAACTGTGTGTGCTATCAGTTCACTCTCTAGACGACAATCCTGTCGACGTCGTCGCCAGCACTAGGAAGAATGTTCAGTTACGAGGTTAGACAATTCGAAAAGCTTCGTGCATTTCCGCTACATCCGGGAGTTGCCGAACTCGCTACTGAAGTCAGTATAGTGCCGGGTCACTCGGTATTTGGGCCTGGTACATACAATTTCTAGCTTATGGCCGTGTCAAGACGCCTTGAGAACCCGCTGCAAGCCGGCCAATGATATAATTCGTTTTATATTGGCCAGCCAATCAGAGACTTCGCTATCAACTACTTCCCTTTGACGCGCGCTTAAGCCAATGGGAAAATTCGTCTTATATAGCAAGGCTGCCACGTCGACACCAAGCTTTCCGAACGAAAAGTCGCAAAGTTCACCAGCCATTGTGATTTCTCTTCTTCAAGGTCTTTTCGCTCCTGAATTCAAAAGTACAACCTCGTACTCTAAAACCGCTCCGCTTTACTATAATGATTCTTAGTTGCATTCGCTATCGCGTATACATTTTACTGCATTCGTTTTTTCATATTACCTTCACACAGTTTTAAGTGTAAATAATGTCAATAAATATCTAATTTATTTATTATAATAATTTGTGTAATTTTTTACTTGTTATGATTACATCACACCTAAACCAAATCTTTTTTGCACATTCGCTCACTTTACAACTTCAATACCTTGAATAATTTTTAAAGGAATGACTTTAACAAAAATTGCTAAGAGACATTCTTTGTAGAGCATTTAATATCCTTTGAGAACATCCATCGGTTTTTTTTTTTTGGAAATTGATTTTTGCATTAATTATAAAATTTCAAAGTTGAATAATCAAACTGTAAAATTCTACCAATGTTCAAGGAATGAATATAAGAAAACAGTTCTTACAATAAATAAATTCGAGTCAATTTCGTTTATCTTGATTGTTTGGGAGTTATAAGACAAAAACCCGTTCATGAAAAGAAAATAAAAATCTGGGCGTCGGTTGGCCCTGCGGGCCAGCCCCAAAACTTCCCGCTGTTTTCGACCTCAAAGAGCTCGAAAACATTAGTGTAGATATATTTTCGAGCTCTTCGAGCTTGAAAATGCTATCACATGCGATTGTTTTTTTACGATCTTCTCAAGCTCTAACAAGCTGCCTGTTATGCTGAAGTTTGAAAATTTATATAAGAATCAAGAATTGTTAATGAAGCGGTTTTTAAAATTTAATCCCTGATTATGTTCAATAAAATAAGTGTATTCAGGCAGAAATCAATGCCAGGGCTTCAAATCAAGATTTAAATGAGTTTTGACTCATGTGTGAAACAATCAAATATGAAATATCCAAGAAAAATATTGAAAACTACGTTTTATCGATTTCATTGTTGGTACTATAATTTAAACTAAAAAACAAATTCGATGACATAATGTATCGAAAGTAAACATACAAAAGATGAGTTGGTATGACTTCAAACACATTTTAGTAGGTTATATTATGATTCATCCGGAAAAAATAACATAAAATGCTACTTTTTTTAATTTCTCAACGCCGATATCTTTCGAACCAATCGATCGATTTTGACGTTTGAGGTGACAATCGGCGCGTTTTATTGAACTCTAGAGCTGATTAAAATTTGAAATCGATCGCGTCAGTCGTTTCAAAAATATTTAGAAAAAACCGTTTTTCACCATTTCTTTCTCCCGCGATTACTCTCGAACGAATTATCCGATTTTGATGTTTAAGGTGGCAATCGACGCGTTTTTTAAGTACTAAAGCTGAGTAGATTTTGAAGTCGATCGTATGAGTCGTTTCTGAGAAATCAATAAAAAACTAAAAAAAAAAAATTTTTTTTTTCCGTAATTCGCAGATATTTTCGAGTCTATTTGATCAAATAATCTGAAATTTTCAGGAAAGTTGATGGCCAACATGCTCTTTCAATCGCCGCGTTAAACATCCAAATCGGTTCATTAATTCAAAAGTTACAAAGAGTTAATTTACACACACACACACACACACACACACACACACACACACACACACACACACACACACACACACACACACACACACACACACACGCACACACACACTCACACATACATACAGACACACATACACTCGGACATCATTCCGAAAATAGTCAAAATAGCTTCCTAGGACCTCAAAACGTCGACATCTGATGAAAACTCGATTTTCGAAAATCGGGGTGAAAACAATAACTTCCCGAAATTTTCGAAAATCGTCGATTTTCTTAGCGGGAAGTTAAAAAATTGTGATGATACACTTCTTAATATTAATATTAAGGGTACAAACTTGGACGATTATTTTTTTTGGTAATAATGATTAATACTTTCACAGTATCGTTAAAAAAAAAAAAATTGTCGTTTCAAACGAAGCACCCTAATATATATATTAGGTCGGCGCCAAAAAACCGACTATTTTTTTTCGAGTCTCTTAAGAAAATTTGTTGGTTTACGATGTTTTAAGAAGCCTCTCCAAAAATCAGCTCGATAAAAACTTTTTAAGAAGTCGCTCACGAATTTTAAAAATATCAAAAATGATCGAAATTTGAATTTTTATTTCAAAATTTTTTCTTTCTCGAGTCCAGCAATAGTTTATATTTGTAAAATCATGACTATGCTAAAAATTTGAGCTTAAAATTCAAATATTGAAACGGCGCTTGAGAATTTTGAATATCAACTGATAATATGTAACTAATACTTTGAATTGGTTTTTGTACTTTTTTATAACTCAATTATTGTCATTTTATTAAGACATAACATTTTCATAACCAAAAATATACAGAACAGCTTTAAACAATAAAATTTGGTAAGTTTTGAATAAGCCAAAAAACCTACAAATTGAATTAAAAAATAAAAATATATGTAAATAACTTATTATGTCTATTTCTCGGGTTATATTGTTATTCATTGTCATGCAAATTGATGGTGAAAAAATCGAAAAGCTATATTTTTTTTATTCAAAGGTCGCTCGAAAACGTCCAAAAGACAGCCCGTGAAAAATGAATCATACATGGTCATGCATGGCCGTATATGGCTCTTACATGGAGCATATATGGCCATGCATGAAGCATATATGGTCATACGTGGGCATACAAACTTTTTCAATACAGTCATGCATGGCCATATAAAGTCATACATGGCCTTGTATGGTTCATATATGTCTATATATGGCCATGTATGGGCATACATGCTCCATGTGTGGTCATGCATGGCCATGTATGATTAATTTTTCGACTATTACAATTACGTATAAACAGGATGTTGCAGAGTTAAAAAAATAAGAAATTTTTTTGACATCACTAACAGCATATTGATGATTATATTGTGCTTTTTCGAAAGTGATTTTATTCTTTGAACCTTACGTAGCACAACTAAACTTTCTCGTAACTGTCGGTCCGTAGCCTAGTCGTCAAAGCGTCAGTCTCTCGTACGGAAGGTTCCGGGTTCAAATCCTACTAAAGCGGGTGCGGTTATTAATAAGTCTAGCGTGTTTTCTTTGAATCGAAAATTTCTATTTCGATTAGGAATTCAATTAATCGCATATCTGATTATCTCTGCGTCTCCAGAATAATAAAAAAAAGAAATCAACATTTTTTTTAATTTAATTAAAATTTCTATACATAGTCATATATAGCCGTTTCAAGCCATGCATAGCCATACATGGCCATGTCTGGCCAATTTTCATGCATGGCCATGCATGGAGCATTCACACATGGCCATATATGATTCATTTTTCACGGAAGTACTCGGAAACATTCAAAATTCTTGAGCGATGTTTAAATATTTAAATTTTGAGCTTAAATTTTCAACGTGGTCATGATTTCACAAATATAAACTATTTCTGCCACGAGAAAGAAAAAATTTTGAGATAAAAAATTCAAATTTTGATCATTTTTATTATTTTCAAAATTCGTGAGCGACCTCTTAAAAATTTTTTATCGAGCTGATTTTTGGAGAGGCTTCTTAAAACATCGTAAACCAACAAATTTTCATAAGAGACTCGAAAAAAAATAGTCGGTTTTTTTGCGCCACCCTAATACATATATATATACGTTTATTTTTTCAATTTTATTATTTTTAACATATATATTCAGTATTCTGTTGAATCATTTGGCTTCTCCCGCCATGCTTCAATATTTAAAGAGTTAAGATGCCATATGGCTTCAGGTATTTAGTCGAGTTGGGTTTTTACTAAGATCTTTGATTTTTACGACCTCCAAGCTTTTTACATTTTATTGTAAAAAATACTTGCACTATTTCATAAACTGTTATTTTACATGTACTTAATTATCTCTGCCAATATTTTTAATAAATGTTATTTTCTTTGTTTTAATTAGCATATTTATGGAAATGAAGATATAATTAATTTTAATTATCATTTAATTAAATGTTAATTATTTCCGTTACATGAGGTATCATTATATGTGATGAGTTACTGCATGCATACACATGTACACATATATTTTGTGATACAGGTAGAATCATTTTCTTTAGTAAATTAAATCTTGAGAAATCTGCTGTATATATATATATATTAGGGTGCTCCGTTGGGAACGAACATTTTTTTTTCTTCACTCCCCATCAAAAATCTCGTTTTATATGTTAAAATAAAAATTTTGTCCAATTTTGAGCTCTTAATATTAATATTAACCACTGGAACAACGTCGTCGAAGATTTTCCATGCTAAAAGCACGTAAATTAAGTTTCTTTTTTCAATGAATAAAACTTAGCCCTACACTTATGTATCGTATCGGTCCAAAGTTTTTCTTAAAGAGAATTGTACGCTCTTTAAAAAAGCCAATATTTGCTTAGCTCTGAGTTCAACTCTAGCTCTACTGTGAGCCTTTAATGTCAAATTTTGTATCAAATTGATGGATTCTTGCTGTTAACTCACGAACGGTCGAGTTTAGAGAAAAAAAGTGTATGACCTTTTTTGTAGGGTATTTAGTTTTCTATAAAAAAGTTTTCGAGACTTATATCTGTAAAACTATTATTTAAAAAAATACATGAACTTGAAGTTATTTCAATTTTAAATTTTAGCAAAATTTCGAGATTAATTGTTTTATAATTAAATAATATTTATATTTTTAGTAGTTTTTCGTCTAATTTTATTAATAATAATTTTCGATCATTTTCGATAATTTTAATAATTTTCGATAATTTTCGATTTTTCATTTAGTAACATGGTAAAAAATACATAACTTTCGAAAAAATCAAGATACAAAAAACCTTTTTTCAAACATATTGTAGAAAATTTACCGATCTACAAAAAAGGTCTTTTATGATTTTTGCATAAATTCAACCATTCGCAAGACATCCGTCGTCAAAGTTCGATAAAATTCAAAGAACTTGTTTTTGCTCGATCTGAATTTTATACCATGCCAACTAATGAGAATTCAGAAATTTTCAATATATAATTTTTTTATAGGAAATTGAATGCTCTACAAAAAAAGTCTCTTATCATTTTTTGATAAATCCATCTGTTCGAAAGTTATTAGAGCTCGAAGTAAAGTTGGGGATCTTTTTACTTTTCCGGTGAAATTATCGGACTAATCATAAAATGTTATAGAATTTTTTTTGTAGGCAATTTTATTTATTACAAATTACCTCTGATATATTTTTTTTTAATTCTGCTTTCTCTTCTAGTTTTTTCTATTTTAATGCCAACCTCCTAAAAAATGTGTTCTGATCGATTTTAAGAGCTCGACATTAAAATGGAAATAACGAGAAGAAAATGCCGAATTCAAAAAAAATTTATCAGAGATAATTTGTAGGAAATAAAATTGCCTACACAAAAGATTCAATGATATTTTATGATTTGTCCGATAGTTTCACCGGAAGAGTGAAAAGATCTCGAAATTTACTCTAACTTGACTTCAAGCTCCAATAACTTTTGAACAGATGGATTTATAAAAAAATGATGTTACGTTCTGGCTCTAATTAAATTTAAATAAAAATTTTGGAAATTTTTTTTTTGAAGTCTCGAATTATTTATTCGCCACGGTGGGCGAATAAACGGTTCGACACTTCTTAGAATTATAAATAAATAATAAATTAATAAATCGTTACTTTGTTGGCGATATTATTTTATTCATCACCAACAATGTAACGGAAATCTCTTGCGATAAGAGAGTCGCCGTGGCTCGCGGATAGTCTAAACAGATGACGACGCATGAGACCCGGGCCACGACGATTCTCTCATAGGAAACCTGAGATGCAACGTTAACACTTTGACGAATGTATTTATTCGAAGAGCAGCAGGATCAGTCAGTTGATCGCGAGATCTCAAAGAGCACGAAACTCTGTACGATTGACTGACTGATTCTCCTGTCTCCAAGTTCAGAGGAATAAAACCTAAAATTTAACCTGAATACAAATCTTTTGTCTAAATAACCTAAAAGGGGCGAGCGCTTACTAGCTGTTTCCCCCTTCCTTTGCTCAGAGCGCTAACCAGCAGTTCGGGCTCCTTCACCACCTATCATATTACCCTTTATGCTTTGTGGCCGATGAAGCAGGAGGTCAGGGTGTACAGTAAAGCTCGGTCGCGGGATTCAAGGTGTCATCGCAGACCTCACCAAAGGTCGTCCGAGAGTTAAAATTCGAGGAAGTTGTTGTTGAGCCTTCGAGCTCATGTGTCGTTGAGCTTTCGAGCTCATGTGTTGTTGAGCTATCGAGCTCGTGTATTGTTGAGCTATTGAGCTCATGTGTTGCCGAGCCGTCGAGCTCTTATGTTGTTGAGCCTTCGAGTTCTGGTTGTTTGATCAGCCAATTGGAGTCGCTTTCCCTTATAGAGGAACCAGGCCTTCAGGGCTCGTCTTGTCCGCACTCAGAGGAGGCATCAAGGGGTTATTGGGGCCGAGTTATGGGGATAATCGTCACCATAGTAAGTCATTAAAACATTTTCGCATAAAATAAAAGAAGTTCAACAGCTGACGCACCTGGGGTCTATTGACACCCTAATGACGTCAACCTGGTCAATTAAAAAATATTCTGTCTGAATAATAAATAAGCCAGAATGTAACAATGATAAAAGACTTTTTTTGTAGAGCATTCAATTTTCTATAAAAACAATATTGAGAATTTCTAAATTCTCATTAAATGACATGATATAAAATTCAGAAGGAGTAAAAACAAGTTCTTTGAATTCTATTAAACTTTGACGTCGGATATTTTGTGAATGGTTGAATTCATGAAAAAATCATAAAAGACCTTTTTTGTAGATCAGTAAATGTACTACAGAATGTTTGATCAGAGGTTTTTTGTATCTTGATTTTTTCGGAAGTTATGTATTTTTTACCATGTTACTAAATGAAAAATCGAAAATTTTCAATAGCCACCTCTAAATTTCAATATTAAGAGCTCAAACTTTAACTGTCACCATATTTTAAGATACCTTTACGATTTTCAATGTTCATCAAAAAAATAAAAATAGACCCCTAATTTGAAACAGTCTAATATATATATATATATATATATATATATATATATATATATATATATATATATATATATCTATATATATATATTAGGGTGCTCCATTTAAAACGAAGATTTTTTTTTTTTTAGCGGACACAAGAAAATTTTGTTATTTATGTTAAAAAAAAAATTCCCTGAAAATTTCAGCTCTTAATTTTAATTTTAAGTACTTCCTATCGAGCATCAAAGTTTTCCCATTTGAAAAGCATGTAAATCGAATAACTTTTCTTTAAAATTACTATAACTTAGCCCGATTTTGAGCTATCGTTTTGAAACCAGTTTTTATTTGTAGAGTATTTGTTGCTTTTTAAAAGTGTATACGATGGCTTTTGTCTAACTTGATCCACGTCGATTGTATCAGCTCCGAAAGACAAATTTTCACTTTTTTCATTTATTTTTGTTAATAGTGAAGAAATGGTTTATCTCACAACAAATGTGCATAGGACCAATCTTTTAGGAAATTTTATGCTCTACGAAATTGATCATGACACTTATATTGCTAAAGTCTACTGTTCATGAGATACATGAGTTTTAACATTTTACAATAAAAAAGATTAGTACCATAGTAAGCTTACAATTTATTTATTGTAAAATGTTAAAATGCATGTATCTCATGAACAGTGGACTTTAGCAATATAAGTGTAATGAGCCATTTTGTAGAGCATAAAAGTTCCTAAAAGATTGGTCCTATGCATATTTGTTGTGAGAGGAACCATTTCTTTACTATTAACAAAAATAAATGACAAAAGTGAAAATTTGTCTTTCGGAGCTGAGAAAATCGACGTGAATCAAGTTAGACCAAAATCATCGCATACACTTTTAAAAAGGAACAAATACTCTACAAATAAAAACTGGTTTCAAAATGATAGCTCAAAATCGGGCTAAGTTATAGTAATTTTAAAGAAAAGTTATTCAATTTACATGCTATTTAAATGGGAAAACTTTGATGCTCGATAGGAAGTACTTAAAATTAAAATTAAGAGCTGAAATTTTCAGGGAATTTTTCTTTTAACATAAATAACAAAATTTTCTTGTGTCCGCTAAAAAAAAAAAATGTTCGTTTTAAATGGCACACCCTAATACATATATTATTTTTATACATGCATATTTTTTTGATGAATTTGTTCCATAAAAATCAGTAAGAAGTTATGTTCAGTAAGCTAGACGAAATATGTTTGGAGATTATATCTCTAATGGAGGTGGTTTAAATGAGGTGATTTAATTGATGTGTGGTAGTAGTGGTTATATATATATATATACATCGATGAGTTTTAGACTCAAACGAAAATCCGTAATATAATCATTTTGATAATGCAGCTAATATCGGGTAATACGTAATTTATGATGAAGGGATTGTCGATGAGATCAAAATGGCAGTATACGACTACATTTCCGTAATTATAGCTCATTATATATATGTATACACTAACGGAAAAAATTAAAGGATCAAAAAAAAATTCCAAATTTTTGGGTGATTTTCAACAGGCCGTAACTTTGAGAGAAATGGTCGTACAAGCAAAAAAAAAAGGAAATTGTAGCTCCAAGTGTCTACTTTTTGGATTAGAACTTCAAAATTTTTTTGCATCAGCGGTTTTTGAGTAATCTTAGAAAAACCAGCGACAAAAAAATTTTCAAATTTTTTTTACTTTTTTTTTTGGTCTACGGGCGTGGGAAAATTTTTTTGCTTAACCACTATAAGGATCGGATACCTTCATTATTCAGCTTTAATTTCATTTTTTATAGACCTTGATACGACCATTTGTTGCCGAGATATCGGTCTTCAAATGGAAAAGGATCCTTTTGTCTTTGATTATCGATATTTCAGCAACCAATGATCGCAAAGAAAGTTAATGGTAGGTTTCAAAAACTTTAATAAATTCCCTTAAACGATTGGCCATTTTTTTTCGAAAAAAAAATTTTTTCCTGTGGTCACAAGAATTTGAAAATGCATCAAAAAAAGGGCTTTTGGTGGTTTTTTGGAAAATCAAGCGCGGGATCGAAAATATTGTGGAAATCAATAATGTTGAGTGTGCGTTCTACAGTTTAATATGCTCACAAAAACCCCACAAAGAGCCAGATTAATCCAACCAGCCGTTTTTTTGTTTCACTCGATCGAATTTTTGAAAAAATTAAAGGATCACGTTTTTTGCTCTGAAAAGCTCATAATCTTTAACAAAATGAAAAAACAAATTTTTCCAAGCTTCTTCCACATTTTAATTTCAACCAGTGCTCAAATTTTCAAAAAATAAAAAAATTTAAAAAAGAAACAAAAAATTAAAAAAAAAAAAAATTTTTTGAATAATTTTTTTTTTTTAACAACTATAGGAAATTTAAGAGACCACGGAATGCAGCGAAGGAAACGTGTTAAAAATGATTGGGCGTTGGTCTCATAAATTTCCTATAGTTGTTAAAAAAAATTTTTTTTTTGAAATTTTTTGTTTCTTTTTTAAATTTTTTTAGTTTTTGAAAATTTGAGCACTGTTTGAAATTAAAATGTGGAAGAAGCTTGGAGAAATTTGTTTTTCCATTTTGTTAAAGATTATGAGCTTTTCAGAGCAAAAAACGTGATCCTTTAATTTTTTCAAAAATTTGATCGAGTGAAACAAAAAAACGGCTGGTTGGATCAATCTGGCTCTTCGTGGTGTTTTTGTGGGCATATTGAACTGTGAAATGGACACTCAACATTATTGATTTCCTTAATATTTTCGATCCAGCGCTTGATTTTCCAAAAAACCACCAAAAGCCCTTTTTTTCTTGCATTTTCAAATTTATGTGACGACAGGAAAAAAATTTTTTTTTCGAAAAAAAAAATGGCTAATCATTCAAGGGAATTGATTTAAGTTTTTGAAACCCACCATTAACTTTCTGTGCGATCATTGGTTGCTGAGATATCGATAATCAAAGACAAAAGGATCCTTTTCCATTTGAAGACCGATATCTCGGCAACAAATGGTCGTATCAAGGTCTATAAAAAATGAAATTAAAGCTGAATAATGAAGGTATCCGATCCTTATAGTGGTTAAGCAAAAAAAATTTCCCACGCCCGTAGACCAAAAAAAAAAGTAAAAAAAATTTGAAAATTTTTTTGTCGCTGGTTTTTCTAAGATTACTCAAAAACCGCTGATTCAAAAAAATTTTGAAGTTCTAATCCAAAAAGTAGACACTTGGAGCTACAATTTCCTTTTTTTTTTTCTTTGTACGACCATTTCTCTCAAAGTTACGGCCTGTTGAAAATCACCCACCAATTTGGAATTTTTTTTTGATCCTTTAATTTTTTCCATTAGTGTATATATATATGTATACATTCACTGCGGGTCATCTTACAAAACAATGTACGTTTATTCAAATCGTTTATGTCATGCTTCTGATGATTTTATTTTTACCTTCGTTGGCATTGACATCGCAGCTCATATTATTGCTCCATATCTAACTAATCAAAAAATACAGGTTCATTATTGTAGTTGATGTCAAAATAAACAATCGAAAAGAAGAAAAATATCATTTGTTCGTTTTTTATAGTATAGAAAGAATCTTTAGCTTACGATTTAATCATATTATTTGAAAATATTATTAATCTTTAAAAATTGAAGAACTAACAAATCTTTAGATTCATTTTTTTTCACTTGCTCATATTTATACTAAACAGACCTTAAATTTTATAGAATTTGAAATTATCGGAGACAAAATGTGCCGTGTAGACGCTAATGCCATTTTCTTTCTTAGGGTGCCTGTTTAGTCTATCCTTTTTCTATTCATCATATATTTGAAACAAAAAAAAACAAATTTTAAGTTTGTAAAAGTTGACAAAATAAGCTTCATATTGACTTTACCATTAAACACTCAGTAAGTTATTTTTAATCATACATTTTTTTAATTTTTATTTTTTTAATACTTTTCATATAATTTATTTTTAACTTATATTTATTGCATAGAATATAAATAGTTTAAATGTTGAAATTGAATAAAGTAATAAATTTGACCTCTGAAACGTATAAATTTCAATCTTGAGAAAAATTAAATCATATTAAAATTGTGTACTAAAAATATATGACCTACTTTTATTATTTGTTTTTTTTTTTTTTTAATTTTAAAACGATGAAAATAACTTTCATGAATAAATTTTCTATTTCTATGACGTTGTTGCAATTGTCACGTTCTCGTCGTGAAACATTTAAACAATGTTTTTATACATTATTTTAATTTATTAGTTAATATTGTGGATTAATCTTTATCTTTTGTAACAAACTATGTAACCGAGTTGCAACACGTCATGATTCAAATAAACTCATATACTTAATAAATCATAAATTATAGTTTAATAAAGTGAATATTATTACATGTCAGTAAATTAAGTTTGATTATTAACATATGTTATTATATACTTAATTGTGCAGCAGTAATTAAATGGCATTGGAAATATAAGTAGAATACCATAATTCATTGTGTGTCAGGTGTTACTAACTAGCTCAACTAAATTGCCTATTATATATATATCATATTTAATACTTTTGGTGAAACCTACACGGATAAGATATTGCGGTTCTAGCCCAACTATTATAATGCAAATCGCTAAGAGAAACCGCAGGTGTATTCCAAAATTCTTGTTAATTTTTTCCACATGCCAGTCTCGATTTATCTTTTAATATATCCTATAGAATGTAGTTTACAAATATATTTTGATTATTATCATTCTTCTTTTTCTTCTTCTTCTCCTTTCTCTCCTGTTACCATTATTATTATTTTATTTTTTCTTTTAATGAATAATTGTTTGAAATTTTTCAGTACATGAAAAATATTCAAAATAATTTTCTCTGTAAATGAATGAAAATTACTTTCTAAACTGACAATTTTATTTTTTTTTTAATGGAAACTTTTTTCATTTATACTTTGTAAAAATATTGCGGATTGAATGCGAAGTGGCTGGGGAGTTGATGAGTTTTTATTTATTTAATTCCCTCGGAGTCAAATTCTCTCTGAAGGGGAGTTTATTGTAACATTAAAACTCCAGATCGGAGTCAATCCTGATTTAAATGAAATCCAAATTAGTCCGCAATCACGCCGAGGGATTTTTTTTATCTCCGGAACTCCGAGTGACGAAGTGCATTCAGGTTTGAATTATATAACGTCTCGTTCTTGGGATTACATTACACGTAGTACCGCTGTTTGTACTGCAATATCACCACAACTTCAGAGTATTCGAAACGAAGGGAGCACCACTAGTGGCTCTCCATGAGATACGCCCTCCTATCTATATCCATAACGTTTTTTGTGCTCGATAGCATCATAATGTAAGAGTGTAAGAGAAAAAATTTTTTATTCGTAAGAAAAATTTTAAAAAACCTAATTAACAAAGGAAAATAATGTCTAAGAACAAGAGGCAGAAAGAGCGAGAAGAAAGAGAAGAAAGAATGTGGAAAAAGATGAAGGAATTAGAAAAAACCCTTCTTGAATCTATTTCTAATGCCCAGTTGCCAGCGCAAGACGCACAGTTACATGGTAAGCTTAAGTAATGTTTTACAATATCCTGATCAAATGTTCAAAAAATGACGATGCACCCACACGAGTGGTGGGACATATTATTCAGTTAAAAAATCGGTTTAGTGCGTACACAAGTGGTAGCGTCATAACCGTAAAAATGCTTTCTGTTTACAGGAGCATCAAAAATGGCCGGTGGGTCAGACAACGGAGATACTTGTTTATCGGCGGGAGGTGAGCAGACAGATAACTTATCACCAGTAGCTATAACACCTGGGATGCCACCTATTATCAAGTCAACTCAAGACTCCGGAAAATCAGACGACGCTGAGTCATCTAAAGACGCAAATACACCCGATAAGATGGATGAGTCCGATGCTAAAGAAAATTATCCCGAAAATGATTTTAAAAAATTAGATGTAGAGATCGCCGAGATTTTGGGTATGGACCCTTCCGCGGAAGACCCTTAAGTAGGAGTCTTGCATCCAGAAATAGCAACTCGTTGAACTAATTTCATAAGTGATGGGTTATAGAAGGAGCTGAAGAGTGAACTATTGGCAAAATATCCACGTGCTAGCAATTGTCAACTGGAAGCTCAGACTCTGAATCCGGAAATATCAGCCTCGATGCAGGATGCTGCTTTCATGTGAGACGAGTTCGCTTGCGAAATTCAGAATGTTATTGGATCCGCAATGTTGGCCCTTGGTAAGGGGATTTCCCTCCTGCATAATGGAAAAGAAGATGGATTCGATAGAATGCAGCTTTTGCAATATCTTTCTGAGTCCGGAAGACTCTTAGCAGAAGTTCATCATAGGGAAGCTATGCCAAGACGGTCCTTTATATTAGCTGGCATGGAAAAAAATATAAAGGTGGTTCTAGAAAAATCAAAACCTGATAAATTCTTGTTTGGAGAGGATTTATCTGAAAAAATTAAGTCAACAAAATCCATTGTAAAGGTAGCAGCGGAAATAAAATCGAAACTGCAGTCAAAGAAGACCCCTTTGAAAACTGCGAACCAGGGAAACTGGAAGGCCCCAACCTCCAAGACGCAATGGGCAAGGATGGGGAATTCAAAATCAGCGTACAAGGCAAAACCGACCGGGCCCAAGGCTTCGAATAAGTCGTATCAACAGCCATCTCAGTCCCAGCCGAAGATTTCTCACTTGCAGGCGGATTGTCGCCATTAATACCAAAGTTATCAACAAAGGCTGGAAGATTGATTTTCTTCGCCAATGAATGGCAAACGATCACAGACAACAATTTTGTTTTAAATTGTACACTGGGTGACCAGATTGAATTTGATAAATCAGTTTTACAATTTGATGAGCCAAAAAATTTTCTAAGCTCGCTACAGGGTTTTAAAGACTGCAAGGACGCTACTGATAAATTATTAAATCTTGGCGCCAGATGGCTCCAAAAGGCTTATATGAAATTTAAAAAACTTAAATTTTTTTATTACGACAGCCTATTTCAAATTGAAAGACCTAAAATAAGTTTCAAAAATAATTTGTCGAGGAGACTTATGGCAAATTTAAGCTTAGAAGATGCCTATTTTCTGATCTCTATTTGTATTTCTAGGAAAAAAGTTCTAAGATTTCGGTATCAATCACAATTATATGAGTTTCTTTGTTTACCATTTGGCCTGGCTACAGCTCCATTTGTTTTTACGAAAGTTCTACAACGTGTTTTGAATCTTCTACGCAAGCGTGGGTATGTGTCAGTGGTCTATCTGGACGACATTCTGTGTATCGGTCCAGATCTCTTATCATGCAATGAAAATGTAGTAGAAACAATTGAATTGCTCGAGTCCTTGGGGTTCATTAAAAATAGAAAAGAAAGCGCATTAATTACGAGTAAAAATGTCAATTCTTAGATTTCTGGATTAACTTAGAACGCTTAATTCTCGAGTCACCTGAATTAAAGAGATCGAAAATCCTTGAACTAGTTCAAATGGTGCGTAAGAAAAAAGAGTGTAAGATTAGAACCCAGCAAAATTTATTGGAAATTTAATAGCAGCCTGTCCAGCAATTAAATATGGATGGCCGTACACTAAGGCTGTTGAAAGAGTTAAATATTTGGCTTCAGTGGAAAATAAAAGTGACTATAAAGGAAAAGTGCACCTTAAGGAAAATGTAACTGAAGATTTTGCTTGGTGGGAGAAAACATCCTTTCATCAGTGAATGATTTTGGAGCTCACTAGTATGAAAGAACAATTTTTTCAGACGCATCACGGACAGGATGGGGAGCGTCATGTAATAATAAACAATCGCATGATTTTTGGTCCGCTGCAGAACGGAAAATTGTATCCAAATTTTTTGGAATCTTGCCGTTATTTTAGCCTTAAAAGTTTTTACTGCTGATCTTTATCATTATAGAATTCTCCTTAGAGTAGACAATACTACAGCGTTCTCTTATGTTAATCGCATAGGTAGTATCCAATACCTACATTTAAGTAGTTTAGCCAAAGAGATTTGGCAATGGTGCGAAACAAGAGATTATATATATACTTATAAATACCATCTAAGGAGAATGATGAAGCGGATAGAGAATCAAGATTGAGCAATATTGATACCGAACAGGAGCAATATTGATACCGAATAGGAGCTTGCAGATTTAGCTTTTAAAAATATAGTTCACACTTTTGGGAAACCAACAATTGACCAGATGGATCCTATGTCGATGGTCTTACTATAAGATGGAGTGAGAGAAATTTTTTTGCTTTCCCCCCCTTTGCGTTAATACCTTGAGTATTACAGAAGATCATTGCGGAAAAAATAGAAGGCATTATAGTCATACCATTCTGGACGACTTAACCTTGGTTTCCTATCTTTGAATCTCTATTGATAGAGAAACCGATTGTCTTTAATCCGAATAAACATTTGCTTCTATCTCCTTGCAGGACTTAACACCACCAACTGTTCCAGAAGATGTCTTTGATTGTCGGTAAGTTATTAGGACAGCGTTCACGCGCAGAGGTCTCTCAGTTCAGACAGCTGCGATAATGCTGTCATCTTTAACAGAAAACACTATAAAACAGTATTCCAACTCTATAAAATTGTGGTGGCAATTTTGTAACAAAAAAGGACTAAATCCTTTTAAAATCTCGGAATCTGAATTGTTAGATTTTCTATCTACAAGATTTAAAGGTGATGTCTCTTATGTTACACTAAACTCTACGAGAGCTGCCGTATCCCTGATTGCCAAGACGAATCTATCTAAAAGTGTGTTATTGAACACGCTTTTCAATGGCGTTTTTAAACAACGACCGTTGAAGGCCAGATATGATAGAACTTGGGACCCAAAAATTGTGTTAGATTTTCTAGAAAGATGGAGTTCGGTTGTCATTGAAACTATCAGAATTGACAAAGAAAGTAACGACTCTAATAGCCTTAAGAACCGGTTATAGACTACAGACGCTAGCAGTCATTAGTTTGAAAAATATAAAGAAAACTAAAATAGGATTAGAAATAAAAATAAAAGATCTGATTAAGACCTCAAAGAAGGGTGTTGAACAATCATTGTTACAATTACCAATATTAAAAAAAAAAAAACAGAGCTCTGTATCATCACCCATGTGCTGTGGTACATAGAATGAACGAAGGAGCTTCGAGAAAATTGTGAAAAATGGTTAATAACTTTGAAGAAACCACACAAGGAGGCTTTATCACAAAAAATGAGTCAGTGGATTGTCTGCTCTATCAGCGAGTGGTGTGAGTGAAGATTTCACTGGATATAGTACGAGAATCGTCTCGACCTCGTCAGCGTACAGAAAAGAACTAGATATTAATGTGATCAAGTCTACAGCAAGATGGTCGAAATCTTCAGAAGTTTTCGCAAGATTTTATAATCGATATTTGCAGGAAACTGATAATAATTTTGCTAAGACGGTTTTTCTGGAAAAATAAAACATGCAGTTGTGGAAAATTATAAGATATGCCGTTTCTTCAAAACCTTTAATAAAATCCATCTTCACTTCCGATTCTCTAAAGTGTTTAACTGGTATTTAATTGGACTTTTTTAATTTGCTATCACAAAAATCAAAGATTTCCAAAAATTTCAGGGAATGGTATTTGGGCGCGCGCGCGTGTGTGTGTGTGTGCGTGTGTGTGTGTAAACTCTTTATAACTTTTTAACTAACCATCCGATTTGAATAGTTTTGGTGGCAGTCGCAAGGGTTCACCAGCTATTAAATTTCCTGTGAAGTTATATCAATTGATCAAATAGACTCAAAAATAATATTTAAAATAAACGCAAAAAAAAAATTAGTTTTCTGCAAATATCGTTAAAACAGCGAAACCAATTGAATCCAAAATCTATTCAACTCTAGGATTCAGTAAAACGCGTCGATTGCTGTACTAAACATTAAAATCGGCAACCGACCTCCAGATTTTTTTTTAAAAAACTTTTTTTATCAGCACTTCCGGATTTAGATTTTTTAATAAATCCTTGTAGATAAAAAAATTTTGGAAAATCCAAAAGTGCACACCTCGAACGCTCATATTCTATTTTTTTTAATTAATTTATTTTACGTTAACACGAAACATTCGTTGACTGTTCAATATCAACAGATCTTCATGATGCAAAAAATTTATGACCCTGAAGTTAGCTCTCAGCGCTTAAACAAAAAATTTAGCTAAAGATATCTCCGCATCAAAGCATTTTTCAGAAATTCGCTCAGAGGGGATTTATTCTCCGGGAAATTATTTACAAATGGTAATGGTAAAAATATTTTTTTTACGCGCCAAAATATTTTGAATTTAAAAGGAAAATTTTGGAAAGCTCTTACAAAGTAACCAATTATCAAATATTTATCAAATTTGATAATTGAACATATTTTTTTATTAAAAAATGATGGTTTCAGTTATTTTTTAATTATAATATCAGTTTTTTCTGGCACTCATAACTTCGCGAAAATTCATTAAAAAAAAAAAAAAAAAAATCACCATTTTTTCATTTTTCAAAAATCTGACGATGGTATTTTTTCAATTTTGAAAATTTTCATTAGTTTTTCTAATATCTTCATCTTTTGATTTTTTTAAAAATTTTGATATTAAATATAAAGTCCAAAAATGGTAATAAATTAAAAAAATAATAAAAATACTAATAATAATAAAATAATAAAATTAAATATCCCGCAAAAAAAAATTGAAAAAAATATAATAAAAAAAAAATGATTTAAAAAAAAAAAAAATTCAATTGGCCAAAAATTTTTACTACGATTTTACTATTATTATCATTATTATTATTATTATTGTTATGATTATTATTATTATTACTATTATAATTAATACTATTACTTTTACTTTTACTACTATACTAAACTATACTATACTACTATATATACTACCGGTGTTAGACGGCAAAATTTAGGAAAAGCTTGCTCAGAAATCCTGGCTATCTATCTGGGTAATTTACTAGGGACTTAGTTGGCCGGAATGTTCCCATTCCATTTCATTCCGCTTCGCGTTTGAGGCGTATAATTGAGACAAGCAAACCAAGTTTGCGAAATCGTCATCAGAAGGAGCAACGAGCAGAAAAAAAATACATACGGGATTGTGTATATAAATACGGCATCGGTCATCAGTTTAAATTAATTATAAAAAAAACTATAAAAACTACGATAGTGAATAACGAAAGGGTTCATCTGAATAAAATTCCAGAAAAAATAAAAAAATAAACAAGTTGATTCAATGGATGGTTCTCGAGATATCGTGTTTACATCCGGACATTCCAATAAACAGACCAATTGACGTCCAATAAAAATTTTTTTCGACCAACATTTTTTAATAATATACTCAACAAATATGACTTTAAATCATATTGGAATTATTTATTGGAATGTCTTTTTGATATTGGTGCATTTCTATTTCTTGTTTAAGTGCTACATAAAATAGTGGAGGTGATTTAAGTTGACGACAACCCTGCTTTGTCATTTGACGACAGTAGAGCACTACCTCTCCGCTTCGCGCTCGAGGTGTGCAATATCAATGTTACTCAAGCAGGAAGGACCCGGGTTCGAATCCTACTAAGCGGGTGTGGTTATTAATAAATCTAGCGTTTTTTCTCCGAATTAAACATTTCCATTTCGATTAGGAAATCAATTAATCGCATATCTGATAATCTCTGCGTCGCCAAAATAATAAAATAAAAAAATTTTTTTTCAATTTAGTTAAAATTTCTATACATAGTCATGTATGACCGTATCAAGCCATGTATGGCCATACATGGCCATGTATGGTCATATATGGTCATTCATGGCCATATATGGCCATGCATGGAGCATTCATACATGGCCATGTATGATTCATTTTTTACGGGTTGGGAAAAAAAGTTCAGATCTGCTCTGATCAGATTAGATCTGTACAGATTATATGAAATGTTTTTTACATTATATTATAATTATAAAATTAACTAGCTGAATTTTGACACATTTCCCAAAATGTTGATAATTGTAAAAAGTCTATCGTAATTAAAATAAATACATTTACTTGCTTATTCAGCTAATAATTCTGTTATTATAGAAAATATAAACATGATAATAATCTACTATTGATATTATCTGATAGTCATATAGGTACTTCATGTACATCGTTACATGACTTCCTTGGATAAATAAGTATACAATACTTTTAGCGAATTAAATCAAATTCGATCTGAGCAGATCTGAGAGTGTCTTTTATTTACCTTGATCTGTTCAGATCTAAGCAGATCTATTCTGATCAGAGTAGATCTAATTTGATCTAAACAGATCTGGCTAAAATGCAGATCTGTTCAGATCTGAAAGATCAGATCTAATTCGATCTGAATAGATCTAATTTTTTTTCTCGGGTAGCTATCCAATAGTGAGCTAGGCTTGGGCCAAGAGGATGACCCCTGTTTGGCTATGCCTATTGGCTTCCTGCAACCACAGATTGCCACGTGTTGCATAGTGCAAAATATGTGGGTACTGCTAACGGTTGGAGTAATGGTCCCAGAACCCACGAAGAGGGTGGCACGTACTTAGTCTGGTGCCCCTGAGTGTTTGAGTCCAAGTGAGGTTGGACTCGTGGTGGCCTTCGGTAAGGCACCCACATGCTATGCATGGTGAAAGGGTAAGCTAATATGAGCTTATGCTCATATTTCGCTTTTATAATATATGGTGGAGTTAGAATATACAAATACGGTTTACGTAGCGCGAGTATGCCCAAGAGGGTGAGGTATTGGCCTCCCGTCAAACGGAGGTGGACTCAACGGTCCCGTTACATTAATGTTTTTTTTTGGCTATACCTATGGACTAGGAGCAATGGTCACCTAAGGTTCGCCGATGTTTGGTATGCCAAAGTCAAACGAAACTAGGAAAGTCTGTGGCAAGTCACACTCAGTCATAATATTAGAATTTTCAACTAGTAGGTAGCGATGGTACCTATACTATATATATATTTATACCCGACTGAAATTCCAGTGCGGCCTGCCGAAATACTGATTCGGGACGAATGCGGCTTTTCAAAATACGGCAAGCCTAATTTGAACCTTCTCCGGTGCTTATGAGAAAAATCGAAACTTGATATACCAACACTTCTCCAAACTTTGTTATTATTAAGAGTTTTCGGTTCGTCGTAAGTTCAGAGTATCTTTGGAATTCCTGACTAAAGCGCAATAAGGGTGACCAAAGGCTTGCTAAAGTTAGGTGTGTCAAATTTGACTATTATTAGGAAAGTCATCGTCATTGCCTACGTTAGGTATATCTTTTGAATTCCTGGCTGGTATCAAATAATATATAAATAGCTTAAATAAACTTAGCAGCCATAATCGGTAGTGTAGCGTAGCAGTTAACGCGTCAGTCTTTCATGCGTAAGGTTCTGGGTCCGAATTCCACAATATCGGTCCTTGATAAGTTTCGCGTTCCTCCTTGAGTTAAAAATTTCTTATTCGATTGAAAACTAAAATAACATTTAACTTTTTTTTTTAATTTAGTTAAACAAAATTATATGATCATTACAATTATACATGACCATATTTTGCCAATTTCTTTGTATAAGCATAAGGCTCGTATGCGATGGGAGCCTCATGCGGTTGCCTCATTTGGCGCGAACTAGGTTTAAGCTACCAGCAGCAAGTATGGTTTCCAAACCACTGCCTAAGAAGGAAGCCAAGTTAGGTAGGGCATCGCAACTGCATTACTTTCGGGATCTCAACCTAGTTTGATTGTCTCATTTGACGCAAGTCTGGAATTTGGCATGCCTTTTTCGGGCCTAACCATTGCCTAACTAAAATTTCTAGTCGGGAAGGTACGTAGAACACCGTAAGTTTTACACATGTGTGTATATCTGGCCAGACTCACCTACCTATATGTATTTCGAGGCGCGGAGTCCAAATCTAAGGTCTGTTAGGTCCGTACACCCCCAAAATTTTGAGTAGATTGCAAAAATTCGCTACAAATGGCTAAAAAGTGCATTTATTAGGACGAAAAAGGTTTTTGGGACCTGAATCAAGTATGATTTTCATGTAGCTAAATTTCCTGAACCGAAATCTAAAGTTCATTTGGCCCGTTAATTTTGAGTAAATTGCGAAAAACCGAAAAAAATTTCATGTCGTTTGGTCCTCACGGAAATTACGAGGCTGCATCGAAGTCTACCAGTCACCGTCTATACTGATCATTCCGCATTAAAATGACTTCACTCGTTAAAAGATCCTGCAGGTAGATTGGCCCGGTGGGCAATTGACATTTCTGCTTATGACATTGAAGTTGTCCATTATCGGGGTACGCAAAATGAAGCTCCGGACGCACTCTCGCGTCGATATGAAGAACCAGAGACTGCTGACGTACTTGTTTCAGGGTCCAATTCTTCATCACTGTGTATAATTGTGCAAAACTCTGCTTGGTACAATGAAAAAGTCCGAGTTGTCCAGAAATATCCGGAAAATTATCGTGAGTGGAAAAATGAAAACGACACGTTATATTTTTATCGTCCATTAGCTGTCAAGGAAATACTTGGTGAATTAAATCCTCGGAAAGTCGTCCTAACTGAACCAGAAATTCGTCCAGCCATCGAGAAAGCACACTGTGAAGTTCAATCAGGTCATCTTGGGATTGACAAAACGTATCAACGAATGCGAGATAATTTTTATTGGCCAGGAATGTTTAAAGACGTCTCATCGTACGTTTCAGCTTGCGAGACTTGTATAATAACCAAAAATGACCAGACTAAACCGCAAGGATACATTGGAACGAGACCACCAACTCAGCCTTGGTCTATCATCTCAATTGATACAATTGGCCCATACACTCGTTCAACTATGGGAAATCAATACGCTCTTGTCATCGAAGACATCTACACCCGCTACCTTGAAATTTTTCCTCTAAAACAACAATCTGGTAAAATTATAAAACACCACCTGACGTCTGTATTTAATCACTGGAGTCCTCCTTGCCAAATTATTTCAGATAATGGCAAAGTATTCATAAATAAAGACATAATCAATCTCATCAGTCAATATAACATAAAATTCACACCAACTCCTATCAGTCACCCTTGCGCAAATCCCGTCGAACGTTGTAATCGTACAATTAAACCCATGATTGTCGCGTTTACAAGTAAAAACCAAAAAGACTGGGATGAACATCTCGATGATTTAAAATTCGCGTACAATACCTCAGTACACACTGCTTTGGGTGTATCCCCATTCTATTTAAATCACGGACGTGACGCACGACTTATAAACGATACTGATCCTCTTGAAAATCCTGACGTATCTGACGTTACCGTTTGGCAAACCCGAGTGGACCATGCAGTTGAATTGAGACATTTTGTTGAGCAAAATATGTTGAAAGCTCGGGAACGCACGCGAAAACAACACGAACAGAAATTTTCTGATATTCCTATAGATTTACAAATCGGTGATCAAGTTTATTATCTAAATAAAAAATTAAGCAAAAAAGTTGATGGTTACAGTGCTAAATTAGCACCAAAATATTCGGGACCCGCAATTGTCTCAAAAATTTTAAGTCCCCTAGTAGTTGAACTACAAGATAATGCCGGTAACGATATTGGCACATATTATTACAATGATTTAAAAATTCCGAGACGGTCTTGAAGACGTAATTAATTATTATCGATATATTTCAGATCAGTCATCATGAAAGTAAAAATCCATGGGAAGTCAGGATCAGATACTGAAGCTTCATCTCATGAGTCCGAGGCCGAAGTATCTGATGCTGAAATGTCATCCAGTCATGCAGTCATACAATCATCTGACTCATTATCACCTTCATTACATACCACATCAACATCTGCACTTGAATTACCATCCATCACTAAAATAACGACATCAACTTCGTCACCAGCTGCACCTGCAATTTCGACAACCATCGTAGCATCACCAACATGGTCTACTGGGTCAGCTACATTAACTGGACCTCGATTTTCGTTGCCGCCATGGCAAACGATAACTGGCCTTGATTTTGGCCGTTCATCATTTGCTTTATACGTCTCGAGTCCAACTGCAACACCAACATCAGCAATGTTTGAAACTAACTAAATTCATGAAAGATGAATTTAGTAAACTTCATGCCCGTATTGACCGTGCGATAAGTCATCGTCCTGCGGTCACGTCACTACCATCTGGGGTATCGAGATTTGATATCCAGTGGATGGAACGTATCGACGAGAAGTTAGAGGACCTACAAATAGTGGTGCAAACCAACACTGATCAGGTCGCGGAGCTGAAAACACAACTGGATTCTTTAAACGTACCTCCAACTGCTACGGAATCCAATGATATCATCAACCTCCCAGCACGACTTGATCATTTAACTGAGCAGGTCCAACGGAGCCAGAAATGGATATCGGAAATTAAACTGCCAAGCCCAGAAGAACTTGTGCAGAAACTTCAGGCAGTGCACTTAGAGTCTAAACTGACTGTCACTGAAATTAGTTGTCAGACAACAACGACATCAGCCACAACTTCTACTGCAGCCAAAGTAGAGTATGACATTGGTACTAAGCCAAACAATAAAGCAGTGCTACCATTACTGGCTCAACAAGTTTCTGCTTGTGGTCCGAATCCAGGACTAAAGATTCGCGAGGGTGCCTATCAACGTCCACCGCCGGAAAACGCCAGATTTCCAGCATCATCACTGCTTGCTAGGCGAATGTCTCGTCAGGAGTTAACTGCCAATGAAGTATCCACACTACGAGCTTCGGGAGCTATTCCCAAGGATGCTAAGGCCAAGATCCAGATGGTAACTTTTGCTAACTCGTTACCGTATTCTCAGACAGCTCCAGCTCCAAAATATGAAGTGCCATTGCAACCCAAAGAGGCATACAAACAAGTTTTGTCTGGCTTACAATCAGCTCCAACACCAAATTCTACTGTAGCTGCCACCAACACAGAACAACAGGTTGTAATCTACAACGGTCTTCATTTCATGAACTTCGACAGCTTTTGTAAAGCCATTGAAAAGATTTGTTTCACTGTCAAGCCTCGTATATGTCACACTGAACTGAGGGAATCATGTACGCAGACGGTAACGACCCAAGCTCAGTCGTTGTTTATCTCCAATGCGTGTCAAAATTGCCGGCAACGAGATCATAAAATTGCCGAATGCCAATTACCATGGCGACCTGACATGTGCCATGTCTGCTATCAAGACCAAGTGACAACGGCAACGTGCTTCCATCCGCACAACAAAAATTACAAAGACTATATTCGGGGACGTTGCCAAGGCTGCGGGATCTCAGCTCAATTATTTGATCCACACTGCAACGCATGTAATCGTCGGTACCCAGGCTACAAAGATTGGATTTCAACCAAATACACTTCAGAGGACATCGAGCGATTCCAGTGTAATCACCTACGATCAACGAAGAAATCCGAATAAAATTATTTAATCATTTACGCTACCGATTTAGATGTAGATCTAAATAAACACATACATTCAATCATATTTATCTCATTGACTCATTTTATTATTGTTGCCAATTGTAATAATTTTCATTTACAGCTCAGAATCCTGAGGCAGTTGGCAGACAACAGTATAAATTATATTTTTTTTATTTTTTTGCAACACAAAAGCTGTCATATTCAAAAATTTATTATTTTTTTTTGTACATAGTATTAAGTGTAAATATTTGTAATTTATTTTCATTTCTACAATATATTCTATTTTCTAGTTCGTAAGTCGTAAAGATTTCCTGATCCAGGTTGAGGTCCCAGGATCGGGGTGGGCCTGAGATTGGGGCTGGGTTGGAAAATATTTTTCAGATCCCTAACGGCTTGTGATCGTATTATTTGGCAAGTATCCGCAATTTAACTGGCAATCCACTTGCATCACTGGCAAGTAACTCGCAATTGCTAAAGTCTAAATTAAAATTTTACTGGCAATCCACTTGCAATTTCTAAGCGATCCAATCGCAATAATTTAAATAATTTTTCTGGAAATTATTTCTTTCATTATTATTAAGTTTATTATATTATTACAGTCGGACAACCCAGACGGAAATTCAAAAGGGTAACCTTAGCTTGGTGGGGGGAATTGAGACAATGTGAATTGCCTTCATCGTCCTCAGCCTTGCGGTTCCCAATTTTCTCCGTCTCGTTGCCGCCTAAATTCTGTACGTCATAGTGCCATGGTCACATGACTTAATTTTCACGTCGACGCATGTCCGTAAGGGTGAAGTGGGGATAGTTCAGAGGCGAGTCCCAGACCCTCAACTATCGGTCAATCACTTCGATCCTGGATCACTTAGCGTCTAGATGTGTTATCTAGTATTTATTTGCGATAAATTATATTGCTATTCTGTCAATTATTACTCTGGCAATTTTACTTGCGATATTATTTTATCATTTCGTATAAACTGTTATTATTATCCTAAATAAAGATTTAATAAAGTAAATCATATTGTGCGTTACCGACGAATTATTCGCGGTATTAATTATTATAATTTCTTAAATATTAAATATTGAGTATTACTGCGTCATTCCACTGGGAGGAATATTGTATCCGATATTTACGAGGACACTACACCTATTGCTAATTGCTGAACATTTATTGTAAGTAACTGAACATTATTATAATTGGCAATAAAACTTGCATTTTCTAGTTAACTCGTATCACTCTATCCCTCATTTACATTATCTATTTTCCTATTCTACTGGTAAGAAATATTGAATCGTCTATTAAGAATATTATTAATTAAGTAAGAATCGATAAGTTTATTTTATTACAAGAAATCTATTGATAATTCATAAGCCTTGAGGTAAGTTGATGACCTTTTCATACGTTGCCGAGTTTGAATAAGTGCGGGTCCTTGCTTTGCAAGAATCCTTGCCCATTGCTCTGTCCAAGTAAATAAAAATTAGTTAGAAGCCAGCCTAAGCCAGGGTTCAACCCACGAATTCTGGTGGCTGCTGGTAAGAATCGCGAAGTCAAAAAGCGATTTGTCTCAACTGGCGCTCGAACAGGGACTTTGCAGTAGTTCAAACGGGCAACCGAAAACTTTATTAATTTTTCTCACGGCTTTATAGTAAAAATTTTTATATAATTTTCAGTAATAATTTTAGAAAAATTTCTTACCAGTATCAAACATTTTACTTTTACATTCATCACTCCATTACATTTCATCATTCATTACCGATATAATTATAATTTATTAGTCATCAAGAATTTTAATAATTAAAATAAATTATTAACTTATTATATTTAATAAATAAATAAATCTTTACAGCTTTGAAATAAAATTTCATTGTGACAATTCTTGATAAAATAAATCTATTTATAATCCGATAAAAATTTTAATCAGCTTGAACTAATTAAAAGTATTTATAATAAAATTCTGATAAATTATTATTCTGCAAAGAATACATTTTTTTGATAAGAATCAAGTAAGACAATTTTCCCGCAAAAATGATGCAGAGAACGCCGACTTCTCGATCACTTCCTTCGGTCACCCTGGGTAATAATCTCGAGAATCTTCTACAGTTTCCAACTACATCAGGCGCATCGATACTGAGCACTAGCGCAATAGATGAACTCGCTGCTTTCATACAGACTCATGACGTGCATAACAGTACATTACGCACCCAAAGTCAACAAATTAATAATAGTAACATTTCTACTACTAGTGTGAACGGTACCATTAATACTCACTCTCACAACATTAGTGATGTCGTTCCAATAACTGAGCCGTCACAAAATACGACCTCTGTCACCATCCTACAGAACGTTGTTTCTCACCTGCAAGCAGAAATCGAAGCATTGCGAGCTGAGCGTCAACATCTACTTCGGATAACTAGTACTGTTTTGCGACCACCAGGCACAAATTTGGTGCTTGAAAATTTTCCAACAAGTATTTCAAACACGTGGATGCCCAGGGAATTGTTTCCTGCTGCTACAGTAACGTCACAAGCAGCGAATTCTCTTACGGCTTGTTATGCTGCCCCATATCTTCCTGCATACGTTTCGTCAACTCAAACAAGCGGGTTGCAGTCAGCCATGCCTAGCTCACTTGCGCGGGAACCGTACGCGCACTTGACGGTCCCACTACCGACTAATACGTCGCCGTCACACACGAGTACTCAACCTGTGCTTGCATGTACATGCACACAGGCTCATAGCAGCAATAGTCTACCAGTGTACTCAAACGTACACACACAAGTTCCACTTACGTCTACATACTCTCACATACCGCCTTTATCTTTGTATAACACTTATACAATCCCCGGTGGAAATCCAAACAAGAGCTACTCAAATTCTATGAGCTTATATGATCTCAGTCGTATCCCCAAATCCTGGAATATCTCTTTTCCTCCTCGTGATCGATCTTCTTCAATTGATGCAAGAAACCCAGGTAGGAATCGCCAAGGCTGACAATAGGCCGAGTCTTGGCCCTGTTGTCACTTGCCAAGCTTCGGCAGCTGACCATTGGCCCAAGCCTCGGCCAGGGCTTGACCCAATGGTTTGATTACGTTAAGCCAAGTCTTGGCAGCTAACCATTGGCCCAAGTCTAGGCCGAGGCTTGGTCCATTGGTTTCATTAAATTAAGCCGAGCCTTGAGTAGTGACCATTGGCCTGAGCCTTGGCCAGGGCTAGGTCCGATAGTTTAATTTTTGTCAAATTGAGCCTTGGCTGCTGACCATTGGCCCAAGGATCGGCCGAGGCTGGGTCCGATAGTTTAATTTTTGTCAAGCTGAGCCTTGGCAGCTGACCATTGGCCAATGCCTCAGCCTGGGTTAAATTATAATTTAATAGTAAAATTATCAACTTTACATGTATCTATATATATGTATATAGAGAAGACCAGGGCATAACCGTCTACCGAGCACACGATTAATATCAATATAATTTTCATTCAATTAGTTATTGCTAGGTAGAAAACTTTAGTTAACAGAAAATTTTTATTTTTGGCGGGCAAAATGGGGTACCCTTTAAAAAAGTTGAAAAAAAAAATTTTTTGAAAGTTGATCAAACTTCATTAAATTCAAAATTTTTGTATGTAATATACATAAAGAAAAATTACATTTCACATCATTGGTTTAATAAATTGTTTCTCCTCGATTATCTTACTTACTAATTTTTTTATTTAATAAAAAAAAACCATTCTACACTTTTTATTTGTCATTATTATGAACCCAAGAAACGTGATTTTTGATTTTTTAGATTACAGATTATTTTGCATTATTTCAAAAATTTAATCAATTAAAAAATAAAATATTATTTTCGAATATTTTTAGTGGCCGAATTTGCTCCGGCTATGGAGAATCAGCCGAAAAATGGATTAATATATTAAATTTTTTTTAATTTGACGATAAAAATATGAATCATTTTTTCAGAATTTTCGGATGGTCCATTTTGCCCCAGGTGTCATGCGTAGGCCTAAAAATGCATCAGGCAATTTTAAGTTCATTAAATAAAACTACATTTCACCTCATCTTTACGATCTAATATTTTTGAATTAAATTGTATTTAAATAATTTAACAAGCAAAAAAATCATAATTATCTGAACATCAGATTTAGCACAGTGGATAGCGTCCCAGCCTAGTAATCAGAAGGATCTCAGTTCGAACCCCGGTAGCCTCCAAATAATTTTATTCGTTATTTCCCATTAATGCAGTAATTAGTTAATTACCCTCTAATGTAATGTCGATAAAAGTGTGATCAAACTTTTTTTTAATTATATTTATTAATTTAAATAAAAATATTTTAGATCGAGCATTGGGTGAGCCGTGGATTTTTTGCTCCCCGAGGTTTGATCGAGGCTTGATTTTTTGTTTCCCAAGCCTTGGCCGAGACTCAATTTTTCATTTCCTAAGGCTTGGCCCAAGCCTAGTTTTTTTGTTAGCCAAGGCTTGGGGACATTGTTATCATCCTAGGCCTGGGCCAATCCTTGGCCCAATGCTTAGCCAAGGCTGGTGCCAAGGCTCGGAACTCTGGCATAAAGACTGGCCAATGCCTGGTCCGAGCCTTGTCCAATGGTTCCTTCCTACCAGGGAAATATATAAAAATCATGGAGCAGCGAATGATCAGTAATGATATCCCTGCAGAGAGTTTTCATGCGGTTGTAACAAATACCCATAACGGTGATGTTCTTGAGTGGTATTACCAGAATGAAGAATTGTTTTTCAGTTTGGCGACTTTTAAGGAGTATTTCAAAATTTGGCAGGTTCAGAAAACAGATGAAGCTGTCCTGCAGGAAATTTATTCGGCTAAGCAAGGCAACGACGATAAAGGAGTTTCGTTTATTAATCGTATGCAGGGAGCATTCTCACGATTAGAAGATCCGTTACCGCAAGCCAAACAGATCCGAATAATAGTGTCACGATTTAATTCGTACTTTTTACAAAAATTTTCGGATACGATTATCATGACTTATGCAGAATTATACACAAGAGTCAGCGGTTAGCAGCCGACAGCCGATGCATTAAATCCTCATTTCAAACTTAAAAAAGAAATTAATAGCAGACAAAAAATTCGCAGCCAAATTGAATTAAATTGAAGATACTTCAGAGGTAGATCAACCACATAGAGTTAAAACTTTACAGTCATGTACTTCATCACGATAAAAATAAACTCCAACGATATGCAAAGTACTCTATTGCCATACTCAGTAACGACTCACAGTACAACACCTGTAATCAAAGATACTCAGGGCTTAAGAATTGGACATCGATTGGACATACTCAAGAATAAGAGAAGAAATTTCATCAAGCTCACTTACGTGCGATCAAGAAACCGGAAGAAAACGAAAATCTTTACGTTACCGATTCGGGGCTATAGTTAAAATAAGCTAATACATTCACACATATTCATCTCATTATTTCATTTTATTTATTGTTGCCAATTGTAATAATTTTAATTACAGCGTCGAGTCTGGGAGCAGTTGACAGACTAAATGATCAAAATCTTCAAATAGTATTATTTCTCTACAGTCCACAGACTTTCAAAAAATTTTTTTTTTCGTTCTTAATTATTAACTGTAAATATTTTTAGATTCTTTTAACATTATTTCGTACTTTTAGTTTGTAAGCTGTACATATACATTTTTTGGCTGATCCAGATCGAAGTCCCAGGATAGAAGTGGACCTGAAATGGGTAACTAACCCCTACACTTTTTCAAAATCCCTTACGGCTTGCAATTTATTACTGACAATATACTTGTATATCGGGCGATACACTCGCAATCGAAATATTAACCACTGGCAATCTACTTGCAATACTTTTAAATATTTTGATCAAACTGATTTTCTTTTACTACGGCAATCTACTTGCATTTTTAAAGCGATCTACTCGCATTGTAAATATTGTAAATAAACTAAATCACTCTTTTCAGTCGGACCACCTAGACGAGAGGTCAAAGGGGTAACCTTGGCTTGGTGGAGGTGATTGAGACAATGTGAATTGTCTTCGTCGTCCTCAGCCTTGCGGTTCCCATTTCCCCCCGTCTTGTTGCCGTCTGAAGCTACACAAGTCATAGTGCCGGGGTCACATGACTGATTTTCGCGCTGACGCATGACCGTAAGGGTGAAGTGGGTACAGAGGCCCGAGGCTAGTCCTACACCCAAATTTATCGGTTAATCACTTCGATCCTGGATCAATTAACGTACAAACGTTCTTATATTAATTATTCAGTATTAATTCTGGCAATTTACTTGCAATAATCTAATTGTAATTCGGGCAATTAACTTGCGATATTCTGTACGTTATTGGCAATTATCTTGCAATTATATTTTATTGTTTAGTTATTAATTATTATATAAATCATACTGTGCTACACATCTTTCTATATTACATCCAGCGCTTGCATTTTCTTGTAAGTAATTTTTATTATTATAATTAGCAATAAACTTGCACATCTTGTTATTCATTCATTTTATCTACTATTTGTTCACCTTGTTTATTATCCCATATTACTGGTAAGAAATATTGAATCGTCTATTAAGAATATTATTATTTAAGTAAGAATTGATAAATTCAACTAACAATAAAAAAGCTATTGATAATTAATAAGCCGTGAGGTAAGTTGGTGAATTTTCGATACGTTGCCGTTTGAATAAGTGCGGGTCTTTGCTTTGCAAGAACTCCAGCCCACTGCTCTGTCCAGGTAAAATAAAATTTGTTAAAGGCCAGCCTAAGCCAGGGTTCAACCCGCGAATTCTGGTGGCTGCTGGTAAAAATCGCGAAGTTAAAAAGTGATTTGTCTCAAGTTATGGTATATGTGGTTATTGATTATTAATCCTTATGTCATTATCTTTCGATTGGTTATAGTCATTTCTTCCTATCGTCAGTGGTTTAAATGTTACACCTATTTTTGATTACAATATCCAATAAATTTCAATTATTATTAGGTTCATGGATAGATGTGTATTAGAGGATTATTGTGATAATTTCAGTTCTTCATTATTTTAATTATTTGTCGAGTTATTTAGTGTAGAATTTAGCGATATAGTCGTATGTATTAGAGAGAGAAGGTGATCGTGGTAAGTCATGCACCACGCCTCAGAATGAAGCTTCTAGATCCAGCTCAATGTTAATAGATGAGCCTTATTTTTAATGGTTAATTACCGGCTACTAATTAGGATTACGGTATAGATGGGTATTGATTATTAATTCTTTCGTTATTAGCTTTCAATTGATTATAGTCATTCCCTTCTACTATTATTGGTTGAAATGTTATAATTATTTGTAATTATTGCGGGGTAACTATTAAATAATCTGGAATTATTATCGATTCAATTGGACAAGTTATTTTACTGGATTATTATGAGATGTTTAGTTAGTCGATATTTTAATTAATTGTCGAGTTATTTAAGCTAAAATTTATTGATATAATCGTATGGATTAGAGAGAGAAGTGACGAAATACGTCAGGTGATACGTCACAAGAAGTAGCAGTAGCAAGAGGATGAGTCATGAGCTACGCCTTGAGAGAAGGTTCTAGATCTGAGTTAATGGTATTAAATGAGCCTTATTTTGGATGGTTAATTACGGATTATCACTTAGGTTTAAGGTGTAGATGTTTATTGATTATCAATCCTCTCGTTATTGTCTTTCGATTGATTATTGTCGTTTCCTTCTACTGTTATTGGTTAAATGTTATACCTATTTTTAATTATTACGGGATAATTATTAGATAATCTGGAATTATTATTGATTCCGTTAGATAAGGTATTTTACCGGATTATAATGATATTTTTAGTTTGTCATTATTGTTATAATTTATCGAGTTAATTAAAGTAGAAATTAGCAATATAATCGCATGGGTTAGAGAGAGAAATGACGAGATACGTCACGCGGTACGTCATAAGAGAATCTTGGGAGCGTGAGAAGGCAAGCCATATTAAATCTATTAATGGAAGAAAGAGATGTAATCCCATGCTATTAGATGGGCTTAATTTAAATAGTTAATTATGAATTATCCGTTAAGGTTAAGATTTGAGAGTTTAATCATTAATAATCTACTTTTCCTTATCTATCGATGGGTTATGAATATTTGCCTCTATCGTTAGTAGTTTAGAAGTTATGCCTGTTTTTGATTTTGAGTAAATAATAATTTGCAATTAGTATTAATCTCATCAGTGAAGGGACACTAGTTGATTGTCGTGGGAATCTTGGTTAAACATTATTTACATTATTAGTTGAGTTATTGAGGATAGAAGTTACGCGCTTACGTATGTGTTAGTGAGACAAGGGTGAAGCGAAAGAGTTAGGTTCCTTGCTCGACCTCTGATGGTTAGTTAGTTAATGTATAGGATTTTATCTAAACTCGAATTCTATTTTCCCTTATTTACCGATTAATTATTATCATGGTTATCTGCTCCGTCATGGTATGTTATGGTTGTCCGATGTTATGTAGTTACTTAATTGTTATCTTATTTATTTCTTTATCAATGCGTTGAGATATTGCATCTCAAGTTATTAATATTTATTTTACTAATAAGTTTCTTGGGTTATGGGCAATAACTATTGTGGCGTACGAAGCGTTATTTATGATTTTATTTACTGTTAACGGTGTCAATCATAGATTTTATTACCTTGTTTTCGTTAATAATTATCAGTTTGTTCTATAGTTTATTTAAAGTTTTAAATGAATATCGATATTATTTGGGCTAGTAGATACTAGAAAGAATGCGGAGGGACCAAGTGAATTAAATGTAACGTCAACAATGCATAGATGTAAAGGTTATCGGGATGGTGACACTTGACTTTATAAAGAAAAACAGAGGAGCATCGCGCAGCATTATTTGAAAGTGGTAATGTTTGGGTTGCCAGCATTAGGGAGCTTATCACGGTTTAATTGATTGCCCAATTTATTAGTTAGTTTATTATTTCGTCGTAAGTAATAAAAAAGACATTTATGGTATTCTTTGTTTACATCAACAAGTTCTGATCACTTATCTGTTCTTTGATATGTTTAATTTTTAATCAAAAAAAAATTTCGTTTTATTTATTTAATTATACGTAATTTTCGTATTTTTGCATGTTCTGCCGTAACAGTCTCATAAGCTACTGTATCACCTTTCTCCGGACTGTTTCAAGCCGTAAAGCGCTTTTCTCAGTCTGCAAACTTGATTATCGTTTTTCAGCGCTTCCTGCATCCTCATAGCTGCTTTGTGAAGATTTGAATCATGTCTCTCCGTGCGTATAATCTCGTTGATGGCCTCAGCGAGCCCTTCAGACAGTTCCATACATATCTCTTCGCTCAGATCACTGTTCAGGTAGGCAGTTTTGACATTCCATTGTTGTACTTTTGTTTCAAACTCCGCAGCTATTGCTATCATCAACCTGATTAACTCGAATCTTGCTACCAGCGCGTATGTCTCGTTGTAGTCGAAGCCGGGACGTTGACTGAACCCTCTTGCGACAATACGAGCCTTTCTTTTATTTATTTCTTCATTTTGTTCTGTTTTAACCTTTAATACTGTTTTAGTCCTGATGACGTTTTTATCTTCGGGTCTTGGTACAATTTCCCAAGTTCCGTGCTTGAGGTGTGACTTAATCTCGTCGACTACTGCACGTTTCCACAATTCTGCATCTTCTCCGGCTAAAGCATTTTTTAGTTGAATGACAGCATTTAGTATTATGTGCTCCACAATATTTGTAAATTCGCTGTCGCTCTCTTCTAAATCGGTTGGTTCGTCTGCTGCTCTTGGACGTTTTTCGGTCTGCATTAACGAGGTGTCGAGTGGTCTTTTCGTGCCTCGAGTTTCTTCTTCTTCAAATACGTCCTCTTCGATGTCTTCGTCGTTTCTGTTTGTCAAGTCGTCGCATACTTTATTCTGTCCTTCTCGTGACAAATTTATTCCTGTAGCTAATTCGTCATCTCATAACTTTATGACCCCATTCATATGTAGATGCCCAAGCCTTTTGTGCCATAGGCTTGCCAAATTCTTGGCCACGGATTTTACTTGAGACATCGCTCTGGTAACTGCTTGTACTTGTTCTGCGTGACCGTTCTCTCGTAGAAGATATAGATCGCCAATGCGGTCAGCTATCATGACGGGTTTACCGTCCGCGTTTGTTACCACTGCACTTTTGTTATCAAATATGATTTTTATTTTCCTAACAGTAATCTTGGATACTGACACGAGGTTTGTTCTCAGACTTGGGACGTGCAATGTATCCTGCAGGTTCACCACCTGTGTTTGTCCTCCACTTATGGCTACTTGGGCCACACCCTTTACCTTAGCTGCCGTTGACGCGTCTGTAGTTGATTTTAACACTGAGTCACGTGTTACCTTATTTTTCAGGATACTGTCGTCGCTATACATGTGAGTGGTGCACCCAATATCCAGACACCATCTTTGTCTCACCTCGCCTTGAACCTTGTTTGCTTCTTCTCGGTTTTTAGCTTTGACGTAGAAATTCTCAGCTGCATTCACTTGCAAGCGCTGTTGCTGGTTACCTTTTCCTGTACGGCAATTTCTGGCGAAGTGTCCCGGTTTGCCACACTTGTAACAAACTCCATACATGTTTTTGTTATTACCTTTGTTTGTGTGTACTTGTGACCTTGACTTAACAGCGTATGCTTTGTCTTCTTTTTCTGTTTCACCTGTATCCGCTTGTCTAGCTAAGACTTCGTTTAAGATCTTGATTTTCAGTTCTTCTGGCTTAGGTATAGCATTTTGGCTTTCGATCACCCACCTGAAATTTTCGAAACTCGATGGTAAACCGTGTAGTAGCATGGTTGTGAGCAGATCCTCATTAATGTCTATCTCCATGGCTGCGAGCTTATCAACAACATCAAGAAAAATTATCTATATACTTGTGTATATCTTCACCGTCTTTGAGCTTGTGTACAAATAATGCTTTTATTAGCGTTGCCTTACGTGTCAATCCCTTTAATACGTAGATAACTCCAACTTCTCCGGGAGTCCACGCGCTGTTTTACAATTTTTAATGCTTTTTAGCTCTGACGGTGCAATAGCCAGGATGATACTTGCACATGCTGACTGGTCACCTTCCATCAATTTTGTAATGGCTTCTTCATTTCCACTGGCATCAATTGGCTTTGTTGAATTTCCCCCTGCATATTACCATAGCCTTTTCTGCACTAGCACCGCTTCCATTTATATGTTCCACGTGACATAGTTAGCTTTTGACAACGAATGTATGTTGTTGCTGTTCGTGCCCGCAATATTTGCATATCTGTTCACTTTGACTCACTACGGTTTTATGACCACCGCACACAGCACTTTAATTTTTTATTTCGCACTATAAAAACTCTTTTACTCTCCAGACGTGGTCTGGGCCCATAACCTGTCGCGAAATAATAAGATTAATATTCGTGGTGATTAATTGTTTATTGTAACAATGATATAAGAAGTACAAAAGAAAAAAAGAAGAAATAAATTTGTGCGTCTATCGTTATCGCCGGGTGACTTTTGAATGAACTATATAAGGTGCTGATGGTGGGGAGACAAGCTGCTCCAAAAGTTCGGCATGTAACTAGCGGCGGTATTGTGTAGCATTTACAACAGATTTAAATAGGTCCGATCGGTAACATGAGATTGGTTACTATCCTATAAATTGGACTGAGTACAATGTAAGATCATAGCCACTACCATGTGAGATTCGACTCAGTCCCATGTTACGCAGCCCCATCTTGGATGGAACTGAGTACAATCTCAGATGAGACTGAGTTAAATATGCACTGTAGTCACTGGGATGTAGATTGTACCAGCTCCAATGTGAAAATTTTTTTCACAACAGATGGGGCTCAGTATAATCCAACATTGGACCCAGTCCAATCTCGTTCTTTCCGTGAAGGAAGTCGTAAAAAATAGAAAAAAGTAAATGGAAAAGAAGAACAGCTACTTGGAAAACCCATAGGTTGGAGGGGAAAAAACTCCGGGTTATAATATTTACAAAATGTTTACTACTTAATCTTACTTAAATGGATTTAATAACAAAAAGTTAAAAATAATTTACAACAATATTTCCTAAGTCTACTGTTACTGTAAAATAAATGCTAAAAATATTACACGTACTTTATCGATTAACTATTTCTACTACTTTGAAATATGAATAATTTTAAACATAAAATAATAAGAAAAAACTACAAATAATAATTATTAACTAATTAATTATTTCCATGACCGCCACAAAAGTATCGCTACCCGACTAGAAATTTGAGTTAGACACTGGAATAATAGAGTTGGAAATCAACCCCGATAAGAATATTTATTTATTATATCTATATATATACGAATCTCTGCGTGTGCGCGTGTGCACATATATGCGTGTGCGTGGGTGTGTGTAAACTCATGTGTGTGCGAGTGTGTGCGTACATGTGTGCACGTGTGTGCACAAGGGTGTGTGTGTTTGCATGGATATGTGTGCTCATATGTATGTGTTGCTTTCGGTCACATGTCTGACTACTGTTTATCGAGAACTAAAGTTGTAAACAGCACTCAGACATGTGGCTGAAAGCAACAGTTCCTGCCCAGCTTAGGAATGGTTACTATGCTGAACGACAATGGAACGCATTTGTCCGGGGAGTCTTTCGCATCTCCACACAGGATCTATACCTATTTTATATAGTAACACATCAACTGCTGAAAGGAACCTGTATTATCTGAATATCCAATGGTGACTGTGAACACGATAACCAGTCATGTTTTCGACATAATGTGTAACCTAGTCATGATTGCTATATTGGATCGTACTCAGTCGTATATAAGAACGACCCATCCCTATTATAACGAGAACTAGTAATGTGCTAAGATTAATTTTGACATACTTTATGATCATTCTTGTGTAGCACAGTAACCATTATTATAAATTTTTTTCCGTGTAGAATGGAATCAATGCTTAAATATGATAGTCGATCAAAAGTTGAAGAATAAATATGAAAACGTTATAATAGAATTCATTAACCATGATTATTTTCTAATGCACAAACAAATTTTCCAATACACATTAAAACTTATAATAATAGATAGATGGCCCGACATTCTAAAATTATATTTACGATTTTACGACGTAAGAAAAATCGTCTCGTCAGAATATGCATGCTACAAAATCGTATGAAAAATCTAGTCAAATTGATGTAAAGAAAAATTTGTCTATCCGTCACTGGCAAACGCACAAGTGAACAGAGAAAAATATACAAAAAATAAAAATAAAATCTAGAACATCCGTGGAGAATATAGATATAGAAACATACAGTAAATCGTTATTTTTCTCTACTGCTAGACAAACGAGTAGAGAACATTCATTTGTAGCCAACAGTAACAAACTTACAACACATACATAGATTGTGTAAACACTAAAATATGAACTTACAACATAAGTGTGTTGTATAAATGTATTTATTGTGACTAACTAAACTAGATTCTAGTCTATTTTTCACTAAAACTTCGTCTCTCGTTTTACTTCTAGTTTCACGTATGCTTTTGAATGTAATCAATAAAATTGTTACAACATATTGAAAAAATAGTTTTATAAATCAATTACATGAAACTTTAATAAAAAAACTGCCATCTGGCAGCCAGATGGGAAGGTAGATTTTTCGAAAATTTTCAGCACTGTCCCTCTACCTCGCGCCTAGTTTAAAAGGAAGGCGGCCCTTGTTTATTTTTATTAGGGTAGTAGCTGATTTTGGAAGGTCAGTTTTTCAATCCGAGATTCCTAATGTAATGAAGTTTTTCGAAATTCCGCATTATTTTCTAGTTATTTTCAGTTTAATGTCACGTTCTTAAAATTTATCAGAAAATTATTTTTTTATGAACTTAACATTAAAATTGAAGTAGTTAGAAAAAAAGGCGGAAATTAAAAAAACTATATTGGAAATAATTTGTAGGGAATAAAATTTTCTGCAAAAAAAACCCATACCATTTTGTAATAAGTCTGATAGTTTGTGTGTGTGTGTGTGTGTGTGTGTGTGTGTGTGTGTGTGTGTGTGTGTGTGTGTGTGTGTGTGTGTGTGTGTGTGTGTGTGTGTGTGTGTGTGTGTGTGTGTGAACTCTTTATAACTTTTTAACTAATAATTGGATTTAAATGGTTTTAGTAGCAATCGACTGACTTTGCTATCCATCAACCTTCCTGTAAATTTGACATTAATTGGTTGAATAGACTTGAAGATATATACAATATACAAAAAAAATATTTCTTGTTAGTATTTTAAAAATTTCTAATAAACGACTTGATCGATCTACTCCAAAATCTAATCAACTCTAGAACTTGATGAGACGCGTCGAATGCTGCAAGAGCCGTCTAAATCGGATAATTCGTTCGAGTAATATCGCGGGAGATAGAAATGGCAAAAACAGTTTTTTGTGAATATTTTTGAAGCAACTCAATCAAACAATTCTAAACTCTGAACAGCTTTAGAACTTAAAAAAATGCATCGATTGCTGCCTTAACCATCAAAATCACTTAATTCAATCGTGAGATATCGTGGGAAAAAGAAATGCTTAAAAACGGTTTTTTTCGAAAACAATGGCATACAAAAGTATTTTCGAGCTCGAAAATGTATTTAGAACAATATTTGCTCAAGGAGCTCGAAAACAACTGGAAGTTTTTGGGCTGACTTGCAGGGTCAACCGATAGACCGATTTTTATTGATATTTTTACTGTGCTCCAGAAAATTCTAGATAAAAAAATCCGAGCAACGGCTGACCCTGCAGAACAGCCCCAAAATTTCCCGCTGTTTTCGAGCTCAAGGAGCTCGAAAACATTAGTGTGAATACATTTTGGAGCTCCGAGGACAAATACAATGGCTAACTTTAGAAAAATCTACCTAAAAAGGATAAAATAAAATAAATAATACAATAGTTATCAATCCAGTTCTTTACTTTCAGGCTTTTTTGTTGTCCTGAAATTTAACATTTTTTCGAATTCGGACTCGTTCGTTGATTACTAGAAAAAAAAAATTTGGAAAACGGTTGACCTTCCGGGTCGGCCCTATAACTCTCTGCTGTTTTTGAACTCGCTAAACATAAATATCGCCTTTAATGCATCGGATTTTTCGAACTCCGAACTCGAAAAAAGTTGTCTTGACTTGCACTACGACAATTCGAAAAATCGAAAATAATTTTTAAAAAACAAATAACTCTTAAATTTTCGTTTACGACTGTTGTTAATAAATCGCATAGATTCGAACAGAAACAAATATATTAAATAATTCAAATGAAAAGTAAAGAGTTTCTAATTGGATCATAAAGTTGAAATATGAAGCATCAGAGAAAAATTCAGCAAACAATCTGGAAATTGCTTATTGATGGGCAGCAACAACTTTTAGTAAAATTAATTAATTAATCGATCAATTAGTTTGTAGCAAGTACACTTTATGTTTGCAATAGGTTCTCCTGACAAATCATAAGCTCTTAAAAACTTGTAATAAAATTGAAAGAAAATTTTCGGCACAATTCTAGAGAGAAAAGTACGATGAGCCCAGGCTTGGCCATTTCCATTTTTCATTATTAAGAATGGGTCTTTTTAACTTCCCGCTAAGAAAATTGCAAATTTTCAAAAACAAGAGAAGCTATTGGTTTCGGTCTGATTTTCGCGAATCCAGTTTTCATCAGGTGTCGACATTCTGAGGTCCTACACGGAAAAAAATAGGTGCTGCAACAAGATGCAGTCTTGTTGCTGCAACAGGATTTTGTCCTGTTGCTCCCACAGGATTTTTCCTGTTGTTGTAACATGAAAATCCTATTGCTCCTACAGGATGTCTTGTTGCTGCAACAGTATTTTATCCTGTTGCTCCCACAGGACTGTGTCCTGTTACAGCACCTATTTTTTTCCGTGTGGAGCTATTCTGACCATTCCTGGGTGGATGTCCGTGCGTGCGAGCGCGTGTGTGTGTCCGAGAAAAAATGTTCAGATATGATCATATTTGATCATGTATGAATACTCAGATCTGATCCTGTATGATCATACATAATCATATATAACCATGTAAGATCTTATATAATCATGTATGATCGATAGGATCTTTTTCGAATCTTATCAGATCTGAGTATTCATACTATGTTTTTTGAAAACATCAAATTCATGTACCCGGGAATATAATGTTTGCAGATATTTGCAAGAATATTTGTATACATTATCATTAAAATGTATGTTATATAACATGAGTGCGTGTACTTATGTTGGAATTGAAATTGAATAGTACCATTAGTAGTCATAAATCCATAAAAACAGAATCTTAGGTTGGTAAATAAAATTTATTGTAGGGAAATTAATATTAAAAATTAATAATAAATATTAAAAATTAAGAATTTAATTGAAGATTTAATTTTTATTATTATTTAATATTTTTTTATTGAATTTATTCATTAATATCATTCTAATAATGTTTAATATTTTCTAAATTTAATATTTAATCATTTATAAAAAATATTAAATTTAGAGAATAATAAATGTATATTATATACCTTATACAAAATATTATTAGATTATTAATTTTAAGTATTTATTATTGTAATTTAATATTCGATTGTAATTTTTGTCACAAATTTTGTATCGAATTATTTATTAAATATTAAATAATCAGTAATAAATATTAAGAATTAATAATATAATAATACTTAGTATAAATTATATTAATAATATAATAATTTACATCAATAAATAATTCATACGGAAAGTTAACTTCAATTATATCAAAGCACTTAAAAAAGAATATAAGTACAATTTTTTAAATAATATTTACAAGTAGTAAATAATATTCATCAAAATGTTTAATTTAAATCACTACAGTGATTCAGTATATTGAATATAATTATTAATCACATCTTTGTGAATTGTATATGCATATACAATTCGCACTTGTATTAAAGTAAAACACGTGTTGTGTATGTAGAAACTTCAACATTTATTTAGTTTTCATGTCATCACTGTGCACGCGCATCGTAGAAATTCACTCTCATCATTTTTCCATAACGCGCTTAAAGAAGTATAATTATATATACTTAAGTCATATATGATCATACATGAAGTAATATATGGCCTCGTATACAACCATGCATGAATAGATACGATCATACCTGATTATTTTTCCTCGTAAAACGCTGCACACATGTTCATGCATGATCTTACATCAAGTCATATATGAGCTCATATATAATCATACATGAACAGGTTTGATCATACATGAACAGACATGATCATATCTGAGCTCATACACGGAGAGAAAAATATCGTCAGAATAACTATCCAATGTATCCTCAAATGCCGTATTGTCAGAATAACGATTCGTATACTTAATTTAGGAATACTCTCATATTAATTCAATAATCTATAGTATCGCTAAAATAAAGATACGTATTTAGGTTAGGATAAGTATTCGTTTATTTAGTTTGACAATACGACAAATAGCCGTTGTAACGATATGTAGTTTCGTTAATATAGGTATCTGTATAGCCAGCGTGAGGATCCGTATAGCTGAATTGGCTATACGTATCGTCGTTCTCGGTTTCCATATGCCTAAATACAGAGTATGCGTAATAGTTATATCAACGATTCATGAAATGCCTAAAATAAGGATACGGATCGTCATTTTGACGATCCACTCTGAGGATACTCCGTATAGCTGAATTAGCTATACAGCGTATCGTTAAGTAAGTTAACTATACAGCGTATAGCCAGAATAACGATACGTATGGTTAATCTAGCGATATTTTTCTCTCCGTGTGTATAATCATACATGTGCAGATATGATCATATCTAAGCATTTTTTTCCCGGGTGTGTGTAAACTTTTTTTGTCGGATGATATCTTTGGAACGAATTAACCTATTTGAACGTTCTTAGTGGCAATCGAAAGAGTTTACCAAAACTTAGAATTGATTAAATTTTGGAGTAGATCGGTCATGTAGTTTGCAAGTTATACGAGGAAAAACAATAACTTCCCGAAATTTTCGAAAATCGTCGATTTTCTTAGCGGGAAGTTAAAAATAAATTTTTTTTTTTTGGTTTTTTGCGTATAACTTATAAACCACTTGTCCGATTCGCATTAATATGTAATTAATTTCAAGTTTTGTTGAGCCCTTTGGATTACCACCAAGAACGTTCAAATCGATCCATTCCATCCAAAGATATTGTCGGACAAAAATTATAATTTTTCAGTGAAGGTACACGGAGAGAAAAGAACAGTAACCATTACTGCGCAGGACAGTAATCCAGTCAATTGAATAAATATAACTATAGTAAAATATGCTTTTACTGTACTTAATCTTTCACTCAAACACGCTCATTGATTGGATTACTGTTTTGTGCAGCAATGGTTACTGTTTTTTTTCTCCGTGTATGTTTTACCGGCCTGACAAATTTTTCTTTGAGCTCAAAAATTTACAAGTAATAATGTTTCCGAGCTCCCTGAGCTCAAAAACAGCAGAAAGTTTTGGGGCTGGCCCGCAGGATCAGGTGGTTTTCAGATTTTTTTTTTTTCTAATTAAGATAGTTTCCAGATAGTTTTTTTATAATTAATATTTCATTTAATATAGTGTAATTTACCGAAACCCCTTCGGAGTGAATTTCACTCCAAGGGAATTAAATAAATAAAAAATTATCCGCTTCGCGATAACTCCGCTTTGAATGAATATCCCTCCGAAGGGGAGTGAATAAATAAAAAGTAATCAACTCCGGATTCCCTTCGCATTCACTCCGCAAATTTTCAACAGTTTAGCGCGAAGTTAAAATATTATTTGACATGTTTGCATATAATTATTTAGGACGGGCAATAATACCGCAGTCGACCAAAATTACTGAGGTTGACCATCAAAATACAGTTTTTTTAGCCATGTATTATTTTAATTACAAATTTGCATTTTTTAATCATTTCATTTTATTTAACTTCCATACAAATTGGAAGTTTTTAAAGTTGAGATGAAGTTTATTTACGGTGTCTATAATGATGAAACACAGATTTCATTCTAATTATTTATTATATTTTCTAACAACAATTAAAAAGTGAATAATAAAAAAAACTTTCTTTATTACAAGTAGTAAAAAGTTATTCCTTGGTAATTAATAATAATTGATTTTTTTTTATATTGAGAGGATAAAAAAACTTAAAAAGACCATTAATGGAGTTTGCATTAGTCATTTTTATAAAGTAAGAGTTATACTCTTGTTACTTTGACTTTCATATATTAATAATCTTCCGATAATGAGCTATGAATAAGTAATTGTCATTAAAATCAATAATGTACTTAGCAATAGTGTTTTTCTTTTATGTTAAGTAATAATTGAAATTTTTATAATGGTTTAAAATGTAAATTTCGCAGGTTTAATAACAAACCGCGGGTTCAACTGTTAGCGGTAAATTTATTTTCGAGATCTTGTGTGGCAGATGCTGCATCAATGCATAACACTTGTGAACCATGATTATTTATGAGTAGATCCGTTATTTTTGGGGATAAAATTATACTTACATATTCGTTCGTAATAAACTTTCATTTCTTCGGAATTCTTTTTATTAAAAAAAAATGTAATGCTATTCTAATATAAAAATAATTCAAACTATAAAGTCGTCAGCAAATTCAATCACGAATGGATATTAATCAACTATTTCAATTACTGCAAGTTCCATTGAATAAATTAATTATTCAGGAAGATACTGACAAAATTTAACAAAAAGTAATTTTCGGTTTTTGATATTAATCAATATAATTTATTAATTCTGATATAAATTTTGTGGATCTGTACACGGAGAGAAAAACATGGAAATTTTCCCCATTTTACTTAGTAGAAATTCCTATGTTGACATAGCAAGTTTTGATTTATCGACATGGGATATTTTACTAGTTAAAAAGTGAGAATATAATGATATTTTATGGAAATTTTACCCACATATTATAAGGATATCTTCCATATTACCATTAGAAACATTTTCATATAGAAATGTAAAAATTCCTCTGTTAACATTGCTGAAATTCCTATATTGACATGGGTATTTTTACTATGTCAGCATAGGAATTTTTTCCACGTTACCAGAGTAATTTCTTCTATATTGACATAGGAATTTTTCCTAGGTTGACAAAGAAAAAATTATTCTGTTAATATAGTAAATATTCCTACGTTGACGCAGTAAAAATGCCCATGTTGACATAGGAAAAATTTTCATGTCAACATAGAATAAAATGCTATGTTGCATGGGAAAAGTCCACAAGAAGCTAAACCAACTAAATACCAAATATTTTGGTCACTATTGTTATCATTTCGGCTTCAAAGCGATAAAATAGAGATGTGAGAAGGTTTTAAGATTTACGAAAATAGAGTTTCAAAGTTTTCAAAAAAATTTTGTGCAATTTAATTAAAATTTTTTTTGTAGCACCTACCAATGAAAAAATGTTTTTATAAATTCAATTAATATAAACGTGTACGTAAAAGTCAATTACATCGCGTTTCCGACAGAATATCATCATCAATTCAATTGATTAATTTTGATTTACGTAATAAATTACGTAAAAAAAACATCAGTTTAAAAATATTTCATTTTTACATTCATGGGAATTTCTACTTTGTTACCATGGGAATTGTTCCCATGTTACATTGGAATTGTTCCTATATCCCATACAGGAAGCTTTAGAGTTAAACGATGGGGTCATGCCTGGGACATAATTAAGAAGCCCATATGAGCAAACCTATACTATCCCATACCCGGGCCATAACTGGGTAATTAGTCTTGGCCATTCTAATAATTACCTATGCTTGGGCCAAGACTGAATAACCTAGCTTTGGCCAACCCTAGAGTCGACCTAACTCGGGCCAAGTGTGCGTAACCTAACTATGGCTGTTGAGAGGTAAATCTATAGGTAAACCCGGGCTTAGACTGAATAACCCATACAGGAACTGCCAGAGTTGAACAAAGGGGCCCTCCTTGGCTCAGCACTAGGGAACCTAGCTTTGGCACGTCTACATTGACCCATGTTTGGGTCAAGAAAGGTTACTCAATCCTGGCCATTCTAATCATTACCGGAGTCTGGGCTAGGACTGGATTTTCCTATTTTGGCCATTCAGTGGTGATCCAGGCTTGGGCCAGGACTGGGTAACCTAGCCTTGGCCGACCCAATGACTACCCGAGCTTAAGCCAAGACTAGGTTCCTCTGCCTTGATCATTCAATGGCAACTCAGACTTGGGCCAAGGTAGGATTATCCAAGTTCGGGTACACCTATAGTTACCCATCCTTTGGCCAGAATTGGCTAATCCAAGTTTTTTTATTAATCATTCAATCAACTTATTATTATGGTGTTTTACATTAATAATTATTTAGTTTTGAATTGAAATAAGTTTTAATAAATAAATATTTAAACATTCCGATTAAAATTATTTACAACTAATAATTAATACATTTTTTAGTTCGTTATTATTTGCAATCAACAACTGTAATTTTATAATTTTACTCATAAAAATTAATTTAATTAAAAAATAACTCATGAATTTTTATTATAAATGTTATTTTTAATAATGGTGGTAGAGTAAAATAATTAAGCTGGGTTTTTGATAAATAATCAATTAAATTTAATAAATTTTATTTTTAAAAATTATGTAATCATAATATAAATAATACAAAATTATTTTTTTTTCTTAATCGAAAATATTAATTAAATTGCTCTTTATACTTCATAAAACTGAGTGGTTGTAGTAAAATGAATAAGTAGAACATATAAAAGTTTCAATTCAACATTAGTAGGTTCGTCCAGTAGCCAGCGTTTAAAACCAGCAATCAGAGGGACGGCAGTTCGCTCCCAGAGCCCAGAAGAATTTTCACCGAATTTTTTTCACGTCATTTACTTCACTTAAATAGTTTAAACGTTAATGATCACAAACTCTAGTACTTTAATAATAATAAAATTTTGTTTTTAATTAAATTAATTTGTTTTTTCGATGCATGGGCCAGGTCTGACAACCAAGTATGAGCCAGGCCTGGCAACCAGGCTTGGTACGCTGTTATATAAATCATTCCAGACTTCTACCAAGGCTAAAACAAGGCTGGCATACAAACTTGGCCCAGAATTCAACATAGTTGAACCAAGCCTGAGCCAAACCTGGGCCCGTCGTACTTTCCTGTCTGGGATTTTATAGTTATTTTTCCAATGTTGGTATAGGGAAATTTACATTGTCAATATAGAAATAATTCCTATGTTATAAAGCAAAATTTGCTATGTGACTTGTTACAAGCTATGAGTATAGTTACAATTCACATGTTGACATAGTTAAATTTTCAACGCCGACAATGGAATTTTCCCCAAGCAAAATTGGACAAATTCCCATTTTTTTCTCTTCGTGTAGCTATTGGAAGTCTTTACAAACTTTAAATTCATTTAATTTGGAAATCAACTTTTAATCTTATCTTCAATCTCTATTATATTAATCCTTTGAATCCCGATAAATCCTTTTTTGTTACTGCAAGAAACGATTTTAATCCTAATTCGTTCTAAAGGAATTTTTTGATTTACACATACTCAGAAGTTGTTTTAAAGAAAGAATTTTCGAATAATTTGAAAATTCGTGAATTATTCGAATTTTTTTAAATACTCTGAAATTCAAATTATTCAATTCAATTCGAATACGATTTGTAAGCATCTATATAGTATATTTCCGAAGCCAATAGCAACTTATAAAATTATGTAATAATAATAAAACGTATATTCAATCATACCAGATCTATGTGGTCGTTATGATATACGAAAAAAAAAAATTTAATTTCGCCATAATCAAATAAAAATTACCTCAAAAGAAAGTGTGGCTACATTGTCGTGGTCAGTATGATGCCTTGATAATGCATACATAGTATAGTAAGCTAACAATTTTTTTTATAAAATGTTAAAATGCATGTATCTTATGAACAGTGGACTTTAGCAATATAAGTGTAATGAGCCATTTTGTAGAGCATAAAAGTTCCTAAAAAATTGGTCCTATGCATATTTGTTGTGAGATAAACCATTTCTTTACTATTAACAAAAATAAATGAAAAAAGTGAAAATTTGTCTTTCGGAGCTGATAAAATCGACGTGAATCAAGTTAGACCAAAATCGTCGTATACACTTTTAAAAAGCAACAAATACTCTACAAATAAAAACTGGTTTCAAAATGATAGCTCAAAATCGGGCTAAGTTGTAGTAATTTTAAAGAAAAGTTATTCGATTTACATGCTATTTAAATGGGAAAACTTTGATGCTCGATAGGAAGTACTTAAAATTAAAATTAAGAGCTGAAATTTTCAGGGAATTTTTCTTTTAACATAAATAACAAAATTTTCTTGTGTCCGCTAAAAAAAAAATGTTCGTTTTAAATGGAGCACCCTAATATATATATATATATAAACAGCACACTATTTGTCGCATGTGGATGTAGCTTTATGTGGACGAGCAACAACCTACCTCACTACGAATCGAGCAAACTGGAGAGGCCACGACCGAGACCGAGACCAAGACCTAGAGCAAGACTAAGAGCAAGACTAAGACTGAGACCACGACCAAGACTATCTGAGGAAGAGAAAATAAATCAAATAAAGATAGAAAGAAGGAGAAAGCTTTATGCGGTTTGTGTAGCTCAGAATACAGTCACATTCGGGACGGCACGCGACCTCGTTGCCTCTCTTCTTTACTCTTTATCGTTCCGTCTCTATCACTCTTACTAAATCCTTCGCTTTTTCTCTTTGCTATGTTACACTATGTCGGCACTGGTATTACTTGCTCACTAGGTTTCCTTATACTCTTTCCCTTTTTACTTTAAGTGCCCGTGGGGCCACTCTTAAGGCACATCGAGTAGAATCAGTCAGCACAGCTAACCCGCACGCAACAACGAGTCTGATAAGCTGACAAGGGACTCGCGCTTCTCTTCACACTTACGTTTTATAGGGTATTTGTGTCTACATGAGTTGAACGAGTGATTCAGATACCTAACCGCATATTTCAGCCTTACTATGTATTCTACTCAAAGTCAATACACATAAGCTTTATAATCTTGGAACCCCTTTATATATAGAAATATATATATATATATATATATATATATATATATATATATATATATAGAAATATTTTATCTCAAAAACTAACTCATATCACGGTATATATTTACTTCCGATATTCACTTTCAAATTGCTATCTTAGTGATTAAAAATTTTTAACAAAACGTGTATAAGACTTTAAAAATTTTTAAGAGAATATATAATTAATAATTTTAATTGAAATTTACTTTATAAGACACCCACAATATGAAAAAAATGTATTTAATTAACGAGCTGTTCATAAACGGAAGGAAAAAAAAAATAACATAATTTTTCATAATTATTAAAAAGTAACTTTTTTATCAGCTTGGTATTGAGTATTGATTATTCTTTCATAACCGTAGCGTAGGTCATTTACCTTGCGTCATATATACGTACATTTTTTTTCATACCTTCAGATATATAAATATTAAACATTCATAACTTTTCAGTGTTTAAAATGTATATTTTAAATATGCATAATTCTTTCCATCCTTACAGTGATACTATTTAATTATTGAACAAAAAATGATTAAAAAAACAAAAAAAAGAAAATAAATTCATCCAATTTCCCGACATGGAATATTTTAATTAAAATTAAAATAAATTATGATTTTACATTGAATTATTATCAGCATCAGAGAATATTTTATATTATTCATATTTATTTAAAGTCTATTGTTGGTATACACAATGAGTCCAATCCAGAAATATTGATTACAATTTTAATGGTCAACGTTCATTAGCCAATGGAACATTATTTATTTTACAACTTCATACAGTCCATATATATATATATATATATATATATATATTTAATGGTGAATTTTATAATTCATCGCAATTACCGGTCCACGATTATTTAAACGAGGTGATAATTCACGATTTTTATATTCAATTTCGTTCACATTGATTATTAATTATATTAATATTAATGCAACACACATTGAGTTTTATATAAATATTCGATCAGATTTAGATATATATTTTTTTTTAATTGTTTTAGTGTATAGCCGCATTCACGGCCTTTTACACTTTTTGCCTTTATATCACAACTGCTTACTTTTTCGGCCTTCATTGTGCAGCTGTGGCCCGACTTGTGCTTATACTGTACTGTATTATTATGGTGATACCTTTGCTGTGGGAGTATAGTGGCAAGGGAAACCACAGAGAAAATCATTGCCAGTACATTTCGGTTTGGGTGAGGCTCTAGTGATCAATAAAATTTCCATTTTACCGATCACTAGATCTTCATCCCGCGCCTAACGGTCAGTGATCTTCGCTCAAGCTCAACGTGAGGCTATACGGTCGCCCAACCAAGTAGCGATCATGCTCGATGCTGCTTAACTCGGGTGATCGCCCGAGCCACAGGAGAACTACGCGGCTGCCTTTGCCGCTGATCAAATTTATATATTTTGTCAATAATACCGAAATATATATTTTAATTATTTATAAATCTCAAATAATATATCTACTAATAATTTATATTTTTTGCTTTCTCAGGTAAGCGAATGATTTTACAAAATTATTATCAATTGTAAGTTTTTTTAACTTCCCGCTAAGAAAATCGACGATTTTCGAAAATTTCGAGAAGTTATTGTTTTCACCCCGATTTTCGAAAATCGAGTTTTCATCAGATGTCGACGTTTTGAGGTCCTAGGAAGCTATTCTGACTATTTTTGGAATGATGTCCGAGTGTGTGTATGTATGTGTGTGTGTGTGTGTGTGTGTGTGTGTGTGTGTGTGTGTGTGTGTGTGTGTGTGTGTGTGCGTGTGTGTATGTATGTAAACTCTTTGTAACTTTTGAACCAATGAACCGATTCGGATGTTTAAGGCGGAGATTGAAAGAGCTTGATGGCCATCAACTTTCCTGAAAATTTCAAATCATTTGATCGAATAGATTCGAAAATATCTGCGAATTACGAAAAAAAAAAAAAATTTTTTTTTGTTTTTTATTGATTTCTCAGAAACGACTCATACGATCAACTTCAAAATCTGATCAGCTCTAGTACTTAAAAAAATGCGTCGATTGCCACCTTAAACATCAAAATCGGATTATTCGTTCGAGAGTTATCGTGGGAGAAAGAAATGGTGAAAAACGGGTTTTTCTAAATATTTTCGAAACGACTGACGCGATCGATTTCAAATTTTAATCAGCTTTAGAATTTAATAAAACGCGCTGATTGCCACCTCAAACGTCAAAATCGATCAATTAGTTCGAAAGATATCGGCGTTGAAAAATTAAAAAAATAACATTTTATGTTATTTTTCCCGGATAAATCATAATATAACCTACTAAAATGTGTCTGAAGTCATACCAACTCATCTTTTATATGGTTACTTTCGATACATTATGTCATCGAACTTGGTTTTTAGTTTAAATCATAGTACCAACAATGAAATCGATAAAACGTAATTTTTAATATTTTTCTCGGATATTTCATATTTGATTGTTCCTCACTTCAACTTCAGCATAACAGGCAAGTTGTTAGAGTTTGAGAAGATTGTGAAAAAACAATCGCATCCGATAGCATTTTCGAGCTCGAAGAGCTCGAAAATATATCTACACTAATGTTTTCGAGCTCTTTGAGGTCGAAAACAGCGGGAAGTTTTGGGGCTGGCCCGCAGGGCCAACCGACGCCCAGATTTTTTTTTATATTATATTTTTTAAATTATTAAAATGATTATGACTCGGAAACTATGAACTTTAGCGACTCGACTCATAGGGCTTTTTTTGAAGGAAATAGAATTTCCTATGAAATTTTCATTAGCATTTTTAGTGTACTTTCATTGGTTTACGTTCTGCAAGCCAATAAAGGTCAATATCATAGGAAAAATGAGTTCCGCAACGGACACAAGTGAAACCACTGGAATAACAGCTAAGTAACCATGAGCACTTTTAAAGAACACCAAATGCCCTACAATTTGCGACCAAAACCACGTTGATGTCATGAAACGCAGTTGAGTATTATAAATTAAAAACAAAAGTAATTCAATTTACGTGTATTTTAAATGGGAAACAATCAAATTGAAATAGTAAGTACTTAGCATTGAAATTAAGAGCTCATATTTGGTGAGAACTTTTTTTTTTCTATGTAGATTGAGATTTTGCTTGAGCACTTAAAAAAAATTTTTTTTGCGGAAATGAATCAACCTAATATATATATATATTAGGGTGTTTCAAAAAAACCAACAATTTTTTTTTTTTATGGTGTACAAAAATTGAAAGTATAACTAAAAATAAAAATTTTGGCACCAATCCGGGCTTTTAATAATGATATTAAGGTTTGCCTCAATCCATTTTTCTATTTTCCATTTAAATAACACGGGAAAAAAAATATTTTCTTTTTAGAATTTTCTAGCTCCCAAACTAATGAACGGATTTTTATGCACAATACAATTTTTTGTAGGAAATTGAACACTCTACAAAAAAAGTCTTCTATCATTTTTTGATAAATCCCACTGTTCAAAAGTTATTTAAGCCTTAAGTCAAATTCATAGTAAATTTTGAGATTTTTTTACTTTTCCGGTGAAACTATCAGTCTTATCAAAAAATGTCATAAAAACTTTTTGTAGATCATTTAATTCCTTACAAATTATTATGAAAAAGGTTTTTCGAAATTCCTTATTGTTCACAAGTTATTCTCATTTCAATATTAAGCTCTTAAAAAAAAATCTGGGCGTCGGTTGGCCCTGCGGGCCAGCCCCAAAACTTCCCGCTGTTTTCGATCTCAAAGAGCTCGAAAACATTAGTGTAGATATATTTTCGAGCTCTTCGAGCTCGAAAATGCTATCACATGCGATTGTTTTTTATGCTAAAGTTCACGGAAAAAAATAATCGGTAGCGGCTACCGATTGGCGATCGGTAGCCGCTACCGATTTTTTTTCGGTAGACGCTACCGATTGTTTCGGTAGCTGTTACCGGAATAATCGGTAGCGTCTACCGAAAAATAATCGGTAGCTGGTACCGATTTTAATCGGTAGCTGCTACCGATTTTAATCGGTACCAGCTACAGATTATTTCGGTAGCGGGTACCGATTGTTTCGGTAACTGTTACCGAAATAATCGGTAGCGTCTACCGAAAAAAAATCGGTAACCGCTACCGAAATAATCGGTAGCTGCAACCGATTATTTCGGTTCTACTGAACAGTTTCAGAAAAATTCTTTTTTACATTTAATTACTATAAATCTGATATATATGTGCATTTTTGACCCTTCGTATGACACCTGGGGCAACATGAACCAGCTGAATATTACGAAAAAATTATTTTTTTATATTTTTATCGTCAACTTAAAAATAAATCAGTATATTTCCGCATTTTTGACCCTACGTATGACTCCTGGGGCAAAATGGACCAGCTGAAAATTACGACATCTATCGAGTGATAGTCGGAGCAGGCAGTACTAACGGAAGCAACTGCGTGCAAAATATTTAAATAGTAAAAAAAAATTTTTTTACCTGTAATTCGACACCTGTAATTGAAAAAATTTAATTCATTTGTAACGCCGCTCTTTTTACAATTTCTCCATGCGGTGTTGAAATGAAATAATACCGGTGTAAGAGGCTTAATTCGGCGGTGTTAAATCAATGTAAATGCAGAGCAATACCGGTGTAAAAATGGAGTAAACTGCGTCCGCACATAGTATTAACTTTGAAAATTTTATCAAATATAAAAAAAATTTACACACACACGTTCACACACACACATACACACTTTCGGACCCACACACACATTCGCACACACTCGGACGCCCAAACACACGTACGTGCCCACACACGGACGCACTTACACTGATACTGGCAAGATCGGTAACTACTACCGAAATAATCGGTAACTGCTACCGATTTTTTCGGTAGCGGTTACCGAAAATTAATCGGTAGACGCTACCGATTATTTTTTTCCGTGTTTGAAAATTTAAGAATCAAGAATTGTTAACGAAGCGGTTTTTAAAATTTAATCCCTGATTATGTTCAATAAAATAAGTGTATTCAGGCAGAAATCAATGCCAGGGATTCAAATCAAGATTTAAATGAGTTTTGACTCATGTGAGAAACAATCAAATATAAATATCCGAGAAAAATACTAAAAATTACGTTTTATCGATTTTATTGTTGGTACTATGATTCAAAGTAAAAACCAAGTTCGATGACATTATGTATCGAAAGTAACCATATAAAAGATGAGTTGGTATGACTTCAGACACATTTTAGTACCCGTGAAAAAATTTTCTGATCAAGCCTTATATGACCTGATATGGCCATATCAAAAAATTTGATATATTCATATCTGACCTGATATGATCTGATATGCCCATATATAATTTTTAATATATTCTGATATAGTCTGATATAAAAATTGGCCATATCAAGCCATATCAACTTGATATGTCGATTTCAGTCTTGATTTGACTTGATATGCTTGTATATAATTTTTTTTATATGTCTTGATATGACCTGATATAACTTGATAAGGGTATATATATTTTAATATGCTTGTCAAAAAAAATCTTGATCAGGTTTGATATGGCTTGATATGCCCTGATATGGGCACGTATACTAGTTTTTTCGAGTTTTCCGTATACATACGTTTGTTAAAATAATTTAGAAATGACCAAATAACGTAACATTGTTCGGAAAAACCGATTTTATAATGATTCATAAAATCTTATGAAGTCTGTTAAATATTTTAATTTACCGCATTTATAAATTGTATAAAGTGCACAAACTTTGTTGAAAAATTTTTCCAATAAGCTAACGGGATCAATTTTTAAATCTCTGAGAGAATTTCAAATTTTCGTAATGAATTTAAATATAAAAAATTGATATTTTAAATTGAAAAAAGTTTAATTATTATTAAATTTTCATGTATACTTTTTTAAAACTTCTAAGTTTAAAAATCTTGAACTTTTTTTTTTTCTTTTACCAAAAGAAGTAGTTCTTGCCCCGTTACTGGTAGGTATACCGTTAATGGTCTCGTTACTCTATAAACAATAACAATTGAATATAATACAAGTAACCAAATCAATCATTTATCTGATGTCTTTAATTGTCTTAGTTTCAATTTTATCCAAATAGATATAATCAACCTTACGTTTCAAGTTCATGATTTGGCAGAGTGGTTAATAGATCAGACTTTGAATCAGAAGTACTCGGGTTCAAACCCATGACCTGGATGGATTTTTTTTCTTTTTTTTTTTTTTTTTTCATGACAATTATTGCATATACAACTTTACAAAGTTATACACAATTTCATAAAATTATCTATAAATTTAGTTCCCGAGATAACAATGTTAATCTCACTATATATAGTCTGATATGTCCATATCAGAACATATCGAATCTTATCTGTACATATATTTTCTGATATGGCCAATTTCCATATCAGGCCTGATATGAACCGCTGAAATCAAGCCATATCAGGCCATATCAGAAAATTTTTTCACGGGTAGGTTATATTATGATTTATCCGGGAAAAATAACATAAAATGTTATTTTTTTAATTTTTCAACGCCGATATCTTTCGAACTAATTGATCGATTTTGACGTTTGAGGTGGCAATCAGCGCGTTTTATTAAATTCTAAAGCTGATTAAAATTTGAAATCGATCGCGTCAGTCGTTTCGAAAATATTTAGAAAAACCCGTTTTTCACCATTTCTTTCTCCCACGATAACTCTCGAACGAATAATCCGATTTTGATGTTTAAGGTGGCAATCGACGCATTTTTTTAAGTACTAGAGCTGATCAGATTTTGAAGTTGATCGTATGAGTCGTTTCTGAGAAATCAATAAAAAACTAAAAAAAATTTTTTTTTTTCGTAATTCGCAGATATTTTCGAGTCTGTTTGATCAAATGATCTGAAATTTTCAGAAAAGTTGATGGCCGACAAGCTCTTTCAATCGCCGCCTTAAACATCCAAATCGGTTCATTAGTTCAAAAGTTACAAAGAGTTTACATACATACACACACACACACACACACACACACACACACACACACATACATACATACATACACACACTCGGACATCATTCCAAAAATAGTCAGAATAGCTTCCTAGGACCTCAAAACGTCGACATCTGATGAAAACTCGATTTACGAAAATCGGGGTGAAAACAATAACTTCCCGAAATTTTCGAAAATCGTCGATTTTCTTAGCGGGAAGTTAAAAAGATTTCTGATTGATTTTAAGAGCTTGACATTGAAATAAAAATAACTTGTCAACAATGCAAAATTCCAAAAAACTTCATTCATAATAATTTGTAAGGAATAAAATTATCTACAAAAAGTTGTAATGACATTTTTCGATAAGACTGATAGTTTCGCTGGAAAAGTAAAAAAATTTCGAAATTTACTATAAATTTGACTTAAGGCTTAAATAACTTTTGAATAGTGGGATATATCAAAAAATGATAAGAGACTTTTTTTGTAGAGTGTTCAATTTCCTACAAAAAATTGTATTGTGCATAAAAATTCGTTCATTAGTTTGAGAGCTAGAAAATTCTAAAAAAAAAAATATTTTTTTTCCCGTGTTATTTAAATGGAAAATAGAAAAATGGATTGAGGCAAACCTTAATATCATTATTAAGAGCCCGGATTGGTGCCAAAATTTATATTTTTAGTTATACTTTCAATTTTTGTACGCCATAAAAAAAAAAAAAATTTGTTGGTTTTTTTGAAACACCCTAATATATGTATATACATATATATATATATATATATATATATATATATATATATATATATATATATATATATATATATATATACATATATATGGGAAGGGTGGGCAAAACGAGATACCCCCAAAATTTTATGAAAAAAAACAATTTTCTTTTAAATGCTTTTTAAATGTTTTAAAATCACTTTTTTAATCATAATTGAGCATTATTTTCAATTTTTAGGTAGATGTTTTAAAAATCTAGCTACTTCATTTGTCCTCACGGTCACTTTTTCATGGTCGATTCAAGCATTTAAATTATTTCAAATAATTCTGAATTGTCCGAGGAACCAGAAATTACATGATAGAACGAGCTCTCATTCGGCGATAAAATAATAACTAATTTAGTAATTAATTGTTGCAAATTCAGACTACTCAAGGGATACATTTCCTCTAATTTATCTAAAACTGAATCTAAGCTATAAATGCGGTCATACCTAGGCTTGGAAGGTCTTAACTTATAAATCCCCCAAGCAAACGACAAATCATCGGACTTTTACCGATATATTTCCCACATAGAAAAGACAAAGCTGATCGACAAGTATTTAATGAGCTATACGAGACACCCTGCTCAAATTTGGACGAAGTGGATTTTTAACAGTCAAAATATTCTCTTCCCACTATTCAAACTCCGTCCTCAAAGATTGATCTAGTCGCATATTCGAGTCATAATCTTCGTGAGAATAAAGTAACGCTAAATACCTTTGACATTCAAATAGCTTGGAATGAAACCAGCATTAATTAACAGCTGGGCAAGCTGCTATAATATTACCTACAAAAAAGGCGAAATCTCTGACACAGGTATCAATTATTTTAAATTTCTTAACTAATTCTATAATGTGTTCTCTTTTTTTTCGAGTCAATTCTAAAGTCATCGCACTAGAATCTAAAACAAATCCTAAGAACTGACAAATATTTGATAGACATAGATCGCTTTTAACAACATTGATAACAAATCTTAACGGTTCTAGCAATTTTCTAGTGACAGAAACATTTTTTTTACAAGCTTCAATTGTCTTAGCAGTTAGCCACCAATCGTCTAGATATACAATTGATACCCATCCCAAACTTCTCAAATAATTGAAAATAAGTTTTGTAATCATAGTAAATAACCAAGGCCCTGTACACAAACCAAAAGGTAAATACACATACTCATACAATTGCCCTTTCCACCGAAATCTGAAATATTTACAATAATTTTTATGAATTGGAATAGTTAAATAAGCGTATCTAAACCAGAGTCCAGAATCTCATTCTAGTAGGCTATTAATTCTCGATGAAAATTAAAATACTGGTCCTTTAATTGACGCTTGGCAACAAAGAAGCCTTCTCACTAAGTTGTGTAGGCGGTTATTCTCCATCAACCTTCGTCTCTTGTAGCTCGTGAGATGTCGATTGTGAATTTAATTCACCATCGGAGCTCAAAGTCTCCAGATCATCATTTTCTGAGTCTACAGAGCAAAAGATCTAGGTTATAAACAACTTTTAGAATAAATATCCTAATGGATCACTATACAACCCAGTCATCTGGTACAATAATAAGGAAATTATGTCATTTAGTGCAAGGCAGCACGGAACTGAAAACTCGGCTTCGCCCCGGCCATCGTGACGCGCACTGTAGGAATCTCCAAATTTCTGCCAATTAGTGTTATATACTAATTTTCAACGGCAACTGAAAAATTTTTCTATTTACTTTGAGTATCGTTTAAAAGAAAAAGATTTAGCTTGTTTAAGTCCTCAGAAACTTAGTATTTCCTTAAGTACCCCGTTTTTTCCCTCCCTCCTCTATATATTGTAACGGGTTTTTCAATACCGGGGATATACTGGAGAGATGTCCGAATATACTTACTATTTGGTAACCTTGTTCAATAATTATTAGTTGGGCGCCAGGTGAATTAATAATCACCAATAAATAATTCTCGAAAATATCGGCTCAGAGCGGTGGATCGAATAAAGGTCAGACACTTACGATTACGATAAATGATTGATCAGAAATTACAAAAAAAAAAACTATCGGTCGTACACGTTGTTCAGTTTCGCGACAATGCTTCGACTTGTTCATATAAAAGGCGGATTATTTTTCAATCGAAATTAATTTACTACCGGTTAATTGCTCGTTGATCAAAACTCGGATTGGTCGAAAGTCATAATTGAATTTGTTCGAAGTCGTAAATCGGAATTGTTTAAAAACAGAAACGCAGCCGTTCTGTACGACGTCTAAACTGGATTTCCTTCATCGATCCATCCGTTGGATCGATTGCTTGGTCAAAGTCGAAATGGTAATCATAAATATCACCAAAATTTGATCACCGGGTAACTTTTAATTATTTCAAATAATTCTTTTAAACCACGGGTTGGCGTCGAATTTTTCTCATATCACAAAATATATTAGGGTGCTTCAAAAAAATCGATTATTTTTTTTTCAGTAACACACCTAAATTTTTGTTGTACACATCGAAAAAAACCCGCTTAAAATTTGAGTCCTTAATACTAATTTTTAATACTTTCTTTTTCATTTAAAAAGCATGTAATTCAAATAACTTTTTTTTTTAATTGCTATAACTTAGCCAAATATTATCTTTATTAACTACTGAGGATGTGAGTTGTAAGCGAGTTGAAAGGCCTCTAGATAATGATCCCATGTGGTTTAGTTTTTCTTGATGAACGCACTTATCATGGGCTTAATTGTTCGGTTGATACGCTCCACGGGATTGGCCTGGGGATGAGCGATCAAAAGAGTTGTAAATTTAACTCCTCTAGATACTTCGTACTTTTTCACTATGTAATTTATGAATTATCGGCCATCATCTGCTACGAGGATCATTGCGTAGGAAAACAGACTAAAGACATCTTTAAAAGATCGGGCGACTTCCCGACCTGTTTACTTACGAAGTGGGAACATCTTGATAAATCTTGTGTAAAGTTCTTGCACGACTAGTATATATGAATGACCTTATAAAGACCGAGTAAGAGGGTCCATTACATCAGCAGCACATACTGCCCATGGATAAACTGGTTGACGTGTTTTCATAGGAGCTTGCGCCTAAGATTGCTTGTGTTTCACCTGTTTGCACTCGTTGCACTGTTCGATGAATGAGTTGACGTATTGATATAGACCTGGCCAATAATACCTGATCTTTATTCTCTCATTTATTTTGTCCCATCCCAAGTAACCAGCGTCCGGTGTCTCGTGGTTTGCTCTCATTACTTCCAATGTCTCCAAGTCCTTCAAGATAATTTTCCAAGCATCTTCGTCTCCTATTAACTTTTTGATTGGGTCAGGATGATGGTACAGTAGCTTGTCATCAACTATCTTCCATTCAGTGTATCTTTCGGGGTACTTGAATACTGCGGCTTTCTTATTGTCGTACCAAGTCCTTAACCGGGCTTAGAGCAAAGTAGAACCCTCCAATTCTTTCTTGATCACTAATCAATCAGTCGGAGTCTCGTCATCAAATATGGAAGACCGTGCGTCTGCACCTTCGTTTTCAGGTCCCCTGCGGTGTTCTGTAGTGATATTATGCGACAGTAGTTCCATTGTCCACCTCGCCAAGTGACTAGTGGGGTCTCGTAAGGAACAGAGCCATAATAAGGACGCGTAATCAGTCAAGACTGTAAAGGTCGTCCCCTCTTAGTAACATCGGAATTTCCTTAGGCTCCAGACGACTGTAAGGCACTCCTCTTCTGTTGTAGTGTATCTGGTTTCCGCACATTTCAATGACCTGCTGTTACACGCAATCAAATTTCTTTATCTTCAGCCTTATTCTTCTGGACTAAAAATGCACTGAGCCCAGTATCTGTAGCGTCTGTATAAAGATAATAGGGGAGGTCTGGACGCGGGATAGCCAGTGGTTTGACGTTTACCAGCGCCTTCTTTGTGCACTTCATATGTTTCACTTATTATGCCCATGCACTCACTAAAACCATAATAGAATCATGTGAATTTGCTATCCCGCGAAAAAAGCCGCATAATTAGTCATACCCGTGGTGGACCAGAGAGCTCACTAAAGAAAAGAGAACAGTCTACAGAGCTAAAAGGGGATATCAGAGGGAGACGGAAGAAAGTAAAAGGGCAGAATTTAAAAAGACATAGTTAGAACTTTGCAAAGTATACTCAAAACACATTAAGAGACAGAGAGAAAACAGCTGGCGAGAGTTTGTCACGTCGAACGGTAACAAGGAGTACTGGGGCATCGTTCACAAGCTCCAGGCAGATAAAAACCGAGTTGACAGAGTGCTTAGCACACTCCGGCGTAACAGACGATCCACAGGAAGCTTTAAGGACACAGCTCGCTACTTTCTCAACACTCACATTGTAGATGACAAACCGGAAAAAAAAACGCAGGAGCAGAAAGAAACTAGGTAAACTTCAGAGATTCCACCAGATACCGCGGACGCCGATCTATCCACCCCACGCGAATTATATAAAATTTTGGAGACCCTTAAAAATAAAAAAGCACCTAGACCGCACTTGGTAGAGAATGAGGTAATTAAAAGAGCAGCAGTAATTTTGTCAGGGAAATTTTTAGAAGTTTATAATAGATGCCTAGAATTAGGAGTTTTCTCAACCGCATAATCCAACCCAAGAGGTTAGGGTCATTATGCTCCTCAAGAGCAGTGATAAAGATGCTGGTGATCCAAAATCTTATAGACCAATATGTTTACTTTCGGTAATGGGGAAGGTATTAGAAAGACTAATTAAGTCGAGACTCACCACTACAGTCTTGTCTGGGGATAAGATCTTCAGCCAACAATTTGGATTCATGGCTAAAAGGTTGGACTTCTCTTCAATATTTCTGGCAACTTTGACAACGTGTGGTGGCTGCAAGTCGCGAGGGATTAAAGAAACGGGAATACCCCAAAAATGTATACAGGGTGGGTTGAAAATATTTTGAGGATAGGACGGTCTCACTGTCATGGGGAAGGAAAATAAAAAACCAACTAGGGGATGTCCACAGAGATCAGTGCTGGGGCGATTTTTTTCGAACATTATATTCGATGATTTGCTAAAAGAATTAGAAGTAACAGAACACGGGAGTAAATTTATAGCCTATGCTGAGGACCTACCCCTACGAAGCGAAGAGACGTAAAAGCCCAAGTATGATTCGAAGTCACCAAAAATCGTAATATGAAGATCAAAATAGCATTCAAAAAAAGCGTTAGATACCTAGGAGTACACTTCAGCCAGGACCTCAAACCAACAACACACATAAAGACAAGGTGTGCGAGATTATACAACACTTTTGGTTATCTACGCCTATGTCCACTATCTACAGGGGCTAATTCCTGTCACTTATGCAGCAGCAGGCTGATCTATGTAGAGTAGAGAATTGGAAAGCTCTTAGGGCCCTGCAACGGTGAGCTCTGATTACGATGACGTATTCATACACGACGGCATCATATGAGGGACTTTGTATAGTTGCAGGAGCAGTGTCCATTTGGCTTGTGATTGACGAACGGTGCGTCTGCTATAATCTTCGCACTGGCAAACAAGCAACCCTTGGATCCGTGACCGTGCAGCCAGATAACGAAGGCATTGTCTCCCTCAGAAAAGAAACCATTCGTAGATGGTAAGAAAAGTGGTCCATAACGAACAAACGACGAATGACACATCAGCCCAAAGCTGAAGCTGGTAAACATTAATCAGTCTCAGTGGCAGTCTCAGTTATTCGTTCCGGGTCCGTAAGGACCGGGAAAACCTCAAGAACAAATGTTCTCTCACTTAAGATTCCACACTAGTTCCGCACTAGATTATTATACAAGTGTCCACACACTTCAGTTCAGAGTCATTTACAAGTGTCCACACACTTATTCTATTAAATTTCTATACAAGTGTTCTCACACTTCTGTCAACTACCGGGGTCAATCGGACTAGGGGTTCTTGATTCATGGCCTCTAGAACGTTTAAATGTTATATTATTCATTCCAGTACTTTTCATCAGCCTCTTATTTATTTACAAAATATTTCGTATGAGAAAAAGAAACAACAATAATAAAGGATGAGGTATCTGCCCAATCGTAATCCTCTAAGTATTTAGAAATATTAAGTGAATATTAATACTAATCTTAAGCTTATTATTGTCGACTTAGGCAGAGAGAGATAAAATTTTTGTTTATAATAGTTTGCTTACACGTCCGATTTTACCACTACTCCAAAGTCGTTGGGCGCCGTTTGGCACGATAAACCTTGATCGATCCTCGATGTATCGGCGAGGTTTACCGGACTCGACCTTGAGTAAAAGGTATACCCCGAAGGTGTTGAGTGTAAATTTAAAGTTTCTATAACTCGGACGCCAGTAAAAAAATTCGCCAGGCCTCTCCTCTCTGCCTGGAGCAGTTAGCTGCCTCAAGAGCTACTCTTGATTAAACTCAGGTTGTAACGTTCGAGGAGGTGTCAGGTGTATACCCCAACACCTGATGTAGAAAGACTAGTATGGGAAGTTGTAAGCTAGAAGACTAAATTTATTAGTTAATTATATTAGAATTAGATTTTATTCATTTATACGAGCGTTGACCTTCATAACATCAGTAAAATTCTTATTCATGACTCGGTATAAACTTAGGGCTTCTTTTAGCAATCAACGCTCTATCAATCTCTCATTTTAATAAAAACTGTACAATTCTTATCTCTCTCAATCTCTTTTTAATGTATCTTTGTTCAACACAACGTAACGTCTAATAGCACTTATCTGTGTATTACTGAAGCTAGGTTCGCTGGTGTCCAGGTGCTTACGGCTCTCTAGGTGACGGCCATGGTGTCGTAGGTGTAGAGCTCTGACCAGGGCAGGCTTTTTGATCCCCATTGCAAGTTTTCGTCGTTATTCTCCAACAAGAAGATTGGACACTGGTGGCAACACGTGGTGGATCAAACGTTCTCACGGATTTCAATTTCTATATATCTTTATTAATTACTGGAGATGTGAGTTGTTGCGCTTTCGAGTTTATTGGCAAGAAAAAAGCTTATCCTCAATCCCCAGGCTTTTTCTTAATTCTGCTTTTCACAGTGCCATCCCGTTACTTGTAATCACTGTAACAAACCGCCAACTACAGAAAGTTGTCAACGTACGTGTTATGTTGCTCCGAGGCTGGGACCAGTGAGAGAATGTTTCGAGAGAGAGAGTCGACAAATTTATACTATATTTTACCCTGTTATAAATGCTTACCATCTTGTAACGTTACGGAAGGTTAAAAGACCTAGCAGCTTTGCTTTTCTGATGCTCTTTTAGCTCGCCGTGTCCAGGATTCAGAGTAGGGATCGCGTAACTCAAGTAAAATCAAATTTATTTCAAAGCAGACGAACAATTTTTTACTATCGTAAATTAAAGATACACTTTTCTCCGCATAGACACGTCTTTACAAATGTTTTAGCATAAGAGTATTACCATACGGGTTGACGAGTCAGGATACTTAACAAGTTTTACGGTTTAACAGAACTGAACTAGCACCCACGCCCTCTATTGCAGAGAGAGGCTCTACGAGAAAAACCCTGAGGAGTGCAGAGGCTTAAATAAAGCTTCACCTCACTTCTCACCTGGGTATCCGGAGACGCAAATATTCGTCTCCACTAAATACCCAACCTAGTGTAAACGTATAATTACCCACCGCGAGTATCCCGTCAGCAAGTAATCGATTGCGCGAGACGTCACCTAACTCCGTGATTCCGCAACAACAGTGTAAATTCATTACAGTAATTGCATGTGAGTACGGGGTGTGATGAATACTCATGTCCACCGACTCGTGCTAACAGAAATAATTTTTACACGTGTAGATCTAACAGAAAATACCTGCTAACTATCGTCCTGATGACCACCGAACACCATCAGTGAATAACTGCGTCGGATGAGCGAATTGAAAAAAAATTATTTTTCAACGGCTTATAAGCCCTCAGTAATTCACCGTGCTTAGGGACGCGACTTAGTACCGTGAGCCACCTAGCGGCCACTGCGGAACTACCGAGACTTTCTCTCTCTCGCTCGCTTCGCCAACCCCGTATATTTTAGCGGGCTCGTCACAATCTCCAATAGGAAAAGTTCACGTAAAAGATTGAGAGTCATTAAAATGTGAAGATGGGAATAGTTACTTCGTTAAGATGGGAAGTATTACCACTTTTTAACTTTCCGCTAAGAAAATTGAAAATTTTCAAAAAAAAAAGGAGTTATTAATTTCGGTCCGATTTTCGAAAATCGAATTTCTAACAGATCTTGACGTTTTGAGGTTCTAGGAAACTTTTCAGTCTATTTTCGGAATGATGTTCGAGTGTATGCATGTGTGAATGTGTGTACGTACGTTCGCATGTATATATTTTGTAACTTTTGAACGAATGTATCGATTATTATCACCAAAGTGAAATCGACGCTGCTTATCGATTCCTATAATCGATAAAAAATTGAACTTGTTTGGTTTGGTGCTTTCGAAGATATTCGAAAAATAAAATTTTTTCAAAAATGATTTTTTTTTGATAATTTGTAATGTGCTTGATGGATTGCTTCAAAAATCTATTCAGCGGTAAAACTTTATAAGCCGCGTCGAATTCCACCTCAACTATCAAAATCGGTTCATTCGATCAAGAGAACCGGTGTCGAAAGAATTAGAAAATTTTTTTTCTCTAATTTTTTTTTTATTTCCAAAAAACGACTAGATTAATCAATTCCGAAATCTGATCAGCTCTAGAACTCAATGAAACTGTTGAACGCCACCTCAACTGTCTCAATCGGTCAATTCGTTCGAGACATGTCGTTGGAAAAAAAAAAAGTGAAAACTTTTTTTTTTCGAATATATCTTTGAAACAATTTAATCGATCGATTTTAAATTCTATTCAGAGAAAGGTATGGTAAAAAAAGGTTTTCCGCGAATATCTTTAAAATGACTGCACTAATTATTTCCAAAATTTAATTAGATTGAAAACTCAATAAAACGCGCTGATTGCTACATTGCACATCAAAAGCCGTCAATTACTTCAAAAGATATCGATGACGAAGAGTTGAAAAAATAGAATTTTCTGTCATTTTCCCCGTATAAATCATGATGTAATGTACCATAATGTGTTTGAGTGTGAAAAGCTCATAAGAAAAATATAGTATACAAAAGTATGATCAAAGATCTCGAAAATGTATTCACGAGTGTTTTCGAGCTCAAGGAGCTCGAAAACTGAGGGAAGATTTGGAGCTAGCTTTCAGGGCCAACCGTTGCCCAGATTTTTTTCAATGTATAGACTTTCAAAAAGCAACAAATACTCTACAAATAAAAGCTGGTTTCAGCTGCAATTTTATTTCCTACAAATTATCTCTGATGAATTTTTTTTATATTCTGCATTGTTTTCTAGTTATTTCTATTTTAATGCCAAGCTTTTAAAATCAATCAGAACACTATTTTTTGAGGAGCTTGGCATTAAAATGGAAATAATTAAAAAACAAAACGAAATTTCGAAAAAATCTATTATAGATAATTTGAAGAAAATAAAATTGTCTACAAAAAAGATTCCATGACATTTTCTGATAAATCCGATAGTTCCGCCGCAAAAGTAAAAAGATATCGAAATTTACTCTAACTCGACTTCGATTTTCAATAACTTTTGAACAGATGGATTTATCAAAAAATGATAAGAGATTTTTTTTCTAAAGCGTTATATTCCCTACAAAAATATATGCTGGGCTTATTCGTACAATGAGCCATTGTCGAGGTAACAAATTCCAAACTAAAAAAAATTTTTTTTTCCATGTTATTTAAATGGGAAATCGAATTTTTAGATGCATTAAGCCCCTAATTGACTTAAAATTTTTTTTCAAGCGGAAATATTTTTTTTGTTCTATGAATTGTTAGTTTTTCAGGTAGGACAAAAAAAAATATCGCCTTAATATGAAACACCCTAATACACATACACACAGGCAAACACACATTCAAAGTCTGTACAAGGTTGTGTAATGCCACGCAAGCAAGTAAAATGCTTTTACTATGAGTGATCGTGATTTCATAGCGTTTCAAGACATTTTCAAAATCATTGTTATTGATTGATTAATATTACTATAAAGAGGTCCGAGCGCAGCTAGTGAGTCAAAGTAGTGTTTGAATTTTTTTGTTTGCTAAATTCTCTTGATAGTTATGAAAATTCATTATTTTAATTTATAATAACTCACCGAATCCATAAATTAATAATTATTACTTATTTAATGAAAGAAAGTAATGAAATGAATTGGTTATGCTTGACTCATACGGTTTTATAAAAAGATGTGGCAACAGCGCGTTCTACTTTCTTAAACATCGATATTCAAATTAAAGCGGGAAAAATTTATTTCTAATCTTGTCTTTCTTTTTAATGTATATTTATCTTTGCTTTTTCTCTCAGCTACTTCCGTGATGCTGTTGAACCTTCAATAATATGTATCTCTGTCGATGAACGAGATTAAAAAATTAAGTTTAACTTGAATTATTTAAATAACTACAACGGTGACACTATATTTTGTAAATCTTATCATATTCTAAAAATATTTAAGTTTATGACATGTGGTTTTTTATTTCTTAAACTTGAGAGGTTAGTAGTGAAAAAAATCGAATAAGTCATAAAGGAAGCTTGTTAGCCATAAGAGCCTGTGTATCAGAACTTAAAAAACGTCATTTTGAAATCTTTTTTTCTAAAAAACAAGATGGTGGATCATATTAAAATTTTGAGAATACATAGATAAAGTACTTGTTTATCTCTATACTAAGTTTAAAATCTTAAAGTTGGAAAATCGTTTTTACATTAGATTCGCTTGAACATCCGTAATTCAATTTATGTTAAGGTAGTTGTCTTACTACAATATTGTCAAAAATTTATGAGCCGTATGCGTGGTAAAAGTAGGTTAGGTTGTAATTAAAATGAGACATTAATTTTATTTGATACTGTACCCGTGAGAAGGTTACCTACACACTACTTATATATACGTAGGGGAGAGTAGGGTCAATTGAACCAAAAATTCTTTGACATTTTTTTCTTACATGAATAAAAGCAAAATGATAACTTTTTTTTTACGAAATTATAACTTATTATATAGACTATCATTTCTCATAAGCATATTACTTAACAAATGATGAAAATTTTCAATAAATACAAAATTGTACAACTGCATCAAATGGTTCAATCGTACCCTTTACGGGGACAATTGAACCAAGAGTATACTCTAAACTTGAAATAGTGAATTATCACTAATTCACAGTGCATATTCACTATTTGCCACAGCTAAAAGTCGACCACTTGGAATTAGTGCATATACACTCATTTGCCCAGTGAACTGATGCTTTTATGAAAACAACGAAATTCGCTGTAATTATTAGTAGTAAATAGTTTTAATGATAATTACTTATTAAAAAGTAATGTTTTAAATCTACTGTGTAAAAAGTAAAATTTTCACTATTTATACATGAAATTCACTTTTTTCCAGTGAATTAGTTGATCACTAGGAAAAACAGTGAAAATTTCACTATTTCAAATTTAGAGAGTATTAGAACTACAAACGAATGACTTTAATGAATAATTTACTATTCATTACAGCTTAAAACTAAAATTACAACACTTCTAACAATATTCATTATTTTTTATATTATATGTTATAACAATCACTTTTAAAACTTCTGCCAATATAATTATTTTTTTTCTTGGTTAGTTTAGCTTTTTTTGACATTTAGTCAAGATGCGCGCGTATGTCTGCACTGAGAGAAAAAATTAGTGAAATTAACTATAAAATTTTAGTAAAATAACGCTTCAACTATTTAATCATAATATCTACAATAATAATTTATAGTTATTATATCAATCGGAAAATAGTCAAGATAACTATTTTTTAGTACAATCAGTCATATTAAATGTTAAGATAACTAATTTAAAAATTTTTATGAAATCAAAATTTTATTATTTTCATAACATAATTCTAGTAGTTTTATTTACTATAAGTATTTAATTGAAAACCGTAAAAATTTAAGTATCGTTAAATATAAAGTAATAATTATTGGTAATATTAAATATTTATTAATGTTATTACTTTTATATAATTGATACAAATCTAGTGTATAAGTCGAGTAAACTATTCATTTGTGATCAAGTGAACAATAATATTAGTTACAACGAGAAGATAATATTTATAGTATCTATAACTTTACTTCTGTTCTAATTTTATATTTAAATTAACTAGTGATATTAAATTTAATGAATAAAAAAAATTAGTCTTTTGTTACCAAGTAATATATTTATTACTTTCAATACAATATCATTAATAAAGATATTATATCAAGTCATTCAGGAACAATAAAAAATGACTAAAATGTTGACCCCCAAAAGAGGTATTTGATACTCGATCGTATAAACAGGGGAGTATTAGTGCCAGAATTGCCCTCAAGTTGAGAATATAATACTTCTGAAATAAGTTTCTTAACAGGGACATCTCAGAAAGTAGGCACTATCTAGTGGTGAGCACCGAACTACTTCCATTGCCGTTGTCTAGTACCGACGACTCCTCCTTTCCCTGGGTATACTTTTTCTCCCAAGAAATTTTTCTCTTGGTTTAATCAATTTTTTTTTCTTAGTTGGAGCGTACGAAAATTCTTGCATTAAAAGAATAGTACTTATTCTGAGACATTTAAGTTCTTTTTGTCAATTCACAAATATTTTTTGGATCCAAAAAATTTTCGATTAAGTAAATAATTCAGTTAAATTCGCGAATAATGTTTGCTGTAAGAATTGTTGATTGCTGTATTAATCAGCTCTAGAACTCAATAAAACGCATCGATTGCCGCCTCAATTATCTCAATCGGTTAATTCGTTCGTAAGATATCGTGCATGGAAAAAAAAATATTGTGCTCACCACTCAACGGTATAGTGATATTCACTCTCCTCGGTTAGTTATACATTGTATACGGAAAGTCTTGGTCTATCGGATCGTGATTATCGTGATCCAGGCGGATCCCGAAATCATAAGATCGTTTTCCTATAGTAACGATCCGTTCTGTTATAATAATGGCAAATGCCCATAAAAATTTGAGGTTAAAATAGATGAATTTTTAACTTTAATTTCATTACAATTTTATTTTTAGTTGGAATTAATAATTACATGTTAATAATTTTAATAAGTGCAATAAAAAATTATTATTTAATTTTAAGAAATGTAATCAAGTAATAGAATATACGTAAGTAATTAATGTAAATTTTTTATTTAATAACTTGGTTATGAGTGGTGGCGATTGAGAATTAGATCGCGATAATCACGATCCGTTTTGGTACGATATGGGTACGTTAACTGACGATCACTATACATTTGGGTATATTCACAATCCGTAAGATCATTATTTTAGGTATCTAGTGTTTCATTCATATCGATATATAGATCGTGAAAATCAAGTAACAATTTAGTACTAATCACGATACAACTGTTTCTCTCAGTTGGTGAGCGATAATCGCAATAATTTTTTTTTTCTTCGTGTGGGAGAAAGAAATGCAAAAAAACGATTTTTTTTTAAAACAATAGCATACAACAGTATTTTCGAGCTCGAAGGGCTCGAAAATATAATCACAACAATGTTTTCGAGCTCAAGGAGCTCGAAAACTGCGGGAAGTTTTGTGGCTGGCCCGCAGGGTCAACCGATAGACCGATTTTTTTTTTAAATTCAAGATAAATTCAATAAATTTCTATTATTTTTTCAAAAATTTCTGACTGTTAGTTTTTTTATTAGAATCCAGAACATGACTTAAAACGTAGACTTCTCATTGCTCGCAATGTTAATTATCCAAACTTTGATTATAAATATCTCGAATTAGAGATGGTCAATCGACTTCAAATTTTAATGGTAATTGTATCTTAATACCCTTAATAAGTACAAAAAATTTTAGAACTTTCTGACACTATGTCCATCACCCGAAAACTACCTTAAGAATTATATATTGTTTTGACAATGAACATTTTTTATATTCATTATGTTGAATTTAAAATAAAAAAACTTGAAAAAAGATGAAAACTCATTTTTTAATTCGTTACATTTATTATTTAAATTTCGGAATTTATTTTATAATATGATCAAAGTAAATTTACTCAATTGATTGATAGTAATAATTGATAGTAATAAATGTTTGTCATTATTAACGTCTCGTGAAGAATGTTGATCTACTTAAATTTATTGCATTACTTGTTGTAACACATGTGTTGATACATTTGATAGTTTAGACAAGAGTAATTTGTCACTAAGACTTACAGACAACAATATCGAATTTTAGTACATATATACACCACCATATACTTACGTCGTTGTCATTCTTTCCTAGAGTAATCTATTCCGTCCTCACAGACTGATACCATTCGTTCTTCCTAACGTTAGTTTAATGCTTCTTCCTGCTGCATACTTCCATATTATTATAAATTTTTCTAAATTGTTACAAATAATGATGTATTTACCCAATACTTTCTGATGAATACAATTACATATTACTTACATTTTAGTAAATTCAACCTTTTTTTTTTTTTTTTTTTTTTTTTTGTGAAGTATCAGTAATTCGTTAAAACAAAGCTCGTTCCCAAACAAATGTATTAAAAATAAATGTTATTTATTATATATGCGAGTATTGAAAACTTTATCTGTCATACGACATTTCAGTACGAACAAAAATAACGGTTGGAAGATTTATTATATATACATACGTATATATTTGAACCAGAGTACCAGAAGTAAAGAATGCGCAGTTGCACTTTATTTCCTGGTTTCTTGGACTTCTTGCCTCTCCCATGAAGCAAAAGCACTCTCCTGGGCTTATGTATTCCGTTATTTATGATTGTACATTGAACGAGCGTTTAAAAATCCATTTAGAAGTTTCCGCGCTCACTCCTAATCCTTCTTCAACAAACATTGCATCAATTCAATGTCTGACAACAATGAAAATGGAATTTAATACTCATATTTCATATTTTTTAATTTTAAAGTAACAATTTATTATTTTAGATATACATACATGTATCCTAACCAACTGAATATACATACATATAATATACATATATGCTAAATATATTAACACAAAAATATTGATTCATTCAAGTATTTATCGTTTTCGAAGTGCTAATTTTTTCATAACCCACTTTTAAAGAATTTTTACAACCTGAACATTAATTATCAAATATTTTTTTTACAACCAAATATTTATTTTTTTCATTTAAATATTTTTAAATAAGTTTTTTTAACAGTTCATAATAGAGAAACATGTTCATTGTTATTAATAACCGTATAATAATAAAAAAAAATAAAAATGTGTGTTGCAAATTTTTATTAACATCAATTTGTAAAGAACTTCAACGCAAATGTCGATCATATAACATTATTATATATTTAATGTTATTAGTATTTATTTATATTTATCATTTTCATAAGTTTGGGGTAACATCTGATATCTTAAGTGCATGCGTTTTATATCCATAAAGTGAAAACGATATTCAAGTCTGTTTTATGAATACATAAATAATGATATGTATGCACATTTGACATTCTGAGCCTTCAGGTACGATATTCATTGAATTCTCCATGAAAGAAACTCTCGGTATACATTACGATTATTCCTTTTATATTTTATTCTTTTTGTCACTGAATCCCATCTACTATTCATGCATTAGTTGTCTTTTTTTTTTTTTTGCATTTTTTTAAATTTTATTTTTTAATGTCCTTCATGAACTCGTTTTCAAGGCAAAATAAATTCTCTTCTTTATCCAATTGCTTGTCTCAATACAATATATCAATGTTCGCAGTTTGATCGTATATTAAATTTTCCGAAAAAAAAAAATTTCTCATACATTGCATATTATAAAGAAAAAAAATTACAAATGATTTGAATCAAAAAAAATAATTATTTTTTTCTATTGTTTTTTGCTCCTCGTAATTCATTGTGTCTAATTACACGGAGATTACTGGTGACGTTATCTCTAACCGGAGATATGACTATAGGCCTCTCTCATATCCGTTAGATCGTGAGGGTTTAACTTGGACCTACATTCTCCTTGATTAAGAGTTATAAATACCCAGAGGGTTTATCCGCGATATAAAACTTGAACTACACTTGCATCGATATATATATTAGGGCGTTTCAAAAAATAATAAATTTTTTTTTTCTTCTCGGCACCAGGTTCAAAAGTTTCATTTAGATATAAAAAGACGCCTGTGAAAATTAGAGCTCTTAATATTAACATTCAGAGGTTCCGCATTGCACTTTTCTATTTCCCATAAGAATAACATGGAAAAAATTTTTTTTGCGTCTTCTGATTTTTATGACTAGCTAACGATGCACCGTAGGAAAAATCTGCAGATGTAATTTTGTAGAGAATTGAATGCTCTACAAAAAAAGTCTCTTATCATTTTTTGATAAATCCATCTGTTCAAAAGTTATTGGAGCTTGAAGTCAAATTAATAGTAAATTTTGAGATCTTTTTACTTTTCCGGCGAAACTATCAGACTTAGTACAAAATGTCACAAAATCTTTTTTGTAGACAATTTTATTTCTCACAAATTATCTCTGATAACGTTTTTTAAAATTCCGCATTGGTTTCTAGTTATGACCATTTTAATGCCAAGCTCTTAAAAAAAGGAGTGTTCTGATCGATTTCAGAAGCTTGGCATTAAAATGGGAATAACTAGAAACCAATGCGGAATTTTAAAAAACGTTATCAGAGATAATTTGTGAGAAATAAAATTGTCTACAAAAAAGATTTTGTGACATTTTGTACTAAGTCTGATAGTTTCGCCGGAAAAGTAAAAAGATCTCAAAATTTACTATTAATTTGACTTCAAGCTCCAATAACTTTTGAACAGATGGATTTATCGAAAAATGATCAGAGACATTTTTTGTAGAGCATTCAATTCTCTACAAAATTACATCTGCAGATTTTTCCTACGGTGCATCGTTAGCTAGTTATAAAAATCAGAAGACGCAAAAAAAATTTTTTCCATGTTATTCTTATGGGAAATAGAAAAGTGCAATGCGGAACCTCTGAATGTTAATATTAAGAGCTCTAATTTTCACAGGCGTCTTTTTATATCTAAATGAAACTTTTGAACCTGTTTCCGAGAAGAAAAAAAAAATTTATTATTTTTTGAAACGCCCTAATATATATATATATATATATATATATATATATATATATATATATATATATATATATATATATATATATATATATTAGACTGTTTCAAATTAGGGGACTATTTTTTTTTTTTGATGAGCATTGAAAAATCGAAAGGGTATCTTAAAATATGGTGACAGTTAAAATTTGAGCTCTTAATATTGATATTTAGAGGTGGCTATTTGTAATTTTCGATTTTTCATTTAGAAACATGGTAAAAAATACATAACTTCCGAAAAAATCAAGATACAAAAAATCTCTTCTTAACTATTTTGTAGCAAATTTACTGATCTACAAAAAAGGTCTTTTATGATTTTTGCATAACTTCAACCATTCACAAGATATCCGACGTCAAAGTTGAATAAAATTCAAAGAACTTGTTTTTGCTCGTTTTGAATTTTATACCATGTCAACCAATGAGAATTCAGAAATTTTCGATATAGTTTTTTTATAGGAAATTGAATGCTCTACAAAAAAAGTCTCTTATTATTTTTTGATAAATCCATCTGTTCGAAAGTTATTAGAGCTCGAAGTAAAGTTGGAGATCTTTTTAATTTTCCGGTGAAACTATCGGACTAAACATAAAATGTTATAGAATCTTTTTTGTCGGCAATTTTATTTCTCACAAATTACCTCTGATAAATTTTTTAAATTCTGCATTCTCTTCTAGTTATTTCCATTTTAATGCCAAGCTCCTAAAAAAAGTGTTCTGATCGATTTTAAGAGCTCGACATTAAAATGGAAATAACTAGAATAGAATGCAGAATTCGGAAAAAATTTATCAGAGATAATTTGTAGGAAATAAAATTGTCTACAAAAAAGATTTAATGACATTTTATGATTTGTCCGATAGTTTCACCGAAAAAGTAAAAAGATCTCGAAATTTACTAGAACTTGACTTTAAGCTCTAATAACTTTTGAACAGATGGGTTTATCAAAAAACGATAAGAGACTTTTTTTGTAGAGCGTTCAATTTCCTACTAAAAAACTATATCAAAAATTTCTGAATTCTCATTGGTTGGCATGGTATAAAATTCGGAACGAGCAAAAACAAGTTCTTTGAATTTTATCAAACTTTGACGTCGGATATCTTGTGAATGGTTGAAGTTATGCAAAAATCATAAAAGACCTTTTTTGTAGATCAGTAAATTTGCTACAAAATAGTTGAGAAGAGATTTTTTGTATCTTGATTTTTTCGGAAGTTATGTATTTTTTACCATGTTTCTAAATGAAAAATCGAAAATTACAAATAGCCACCTCTAAATATCAATATTAAGAGCTCAAATTTTAACTGTCACCATATTTTAAGATACCCTTTCGATTTTTCAATGTTCATCAAAAAAAAAAAAATAGTCCCCTAATTTGAAACAGTCTAATATATATATATATATATATATATATATATATATATATATATATATATATATATATATATATATATATATATATATATATATATATATATATTCGGGTGGTTCGTTTTGGAAGAACATTTTTTTTCACTCCCACAGCAAAATATTGATGTATATATAAAGATAAAAATCCCTAAAACTATTAGCCTTTAATCTTGATTCTAAATACTTTTATTTTGATTTTGAAGTTTTTTCGTTAGATACGCATAGGGAATCCAACTACTACTTATCAATTCTCTAATGCTCAGCCGCGTTTCAAGAAGGTTTGCATGTTGCACGACTCATGATGCGAAGCATCAGAGTGTGCTTTACGATCGAAAAATTTTTTTCGCCTCACTTCGGCAACTATTTCAATTATTTTAGGTTTCCACTATATTTAAATGGTTTATTTAATTTAGTATTTAAATGGTGTATTTAAAGCACCATTTATAAAACACCATTTAAATATAGTGGAAACCTAAAAAACATGCAAACCTTCTCAATAAGACAATTTATAGATAAATTGAGAAAAATATAGATAGCCCGAACTGGGAATCGAACCCAGACCATGTCGGTATCGCGCCAAGTGCTCTACCAGTTGAGCTATCCGGCACTATACGATATATCGATTTATACTTTTGAATTGCTATTGAAACCTTTGAACATTTTTTAAGCATTGGGAATTTAAGTTTGATTGATAGTTGACAAAATAAAAATTTAATAACATTGATATTAAAAAATAATATGATGTCATATATATAGGATCTATATACATAATTAAATATTTATAGGTTTCATATCAATGAAGTCTGATCAGATCTAATCACACATAGACATATATAACTACATATAAGTTTATATCAATCATGTCTGATCCAATCATATACAAACTTATGCACGACTAGACATGAATTTATATTAGCCATGCCTGATCAGATCTAATTATATATAAGCCTATATCTCACTATATATGAGTTTATATCAGTCAGATCTGATCAGATCTAGTCATGTAGTAACTCATGTATAATTATATATAAGCCTATGTATGATCATACAGAGGCAGATATAATTCAGTTCTGATCAGATCTAATTATATATAACGTCATGCATAATTATATATGGTGGTAGATATGATTATATATAATCAATATAATCATACATAAATTCATGTATAATTATATATAATCATCCATATTCATGGATAATTATATATAGGTGACGAGGCCGCAAAAAGATGCGGGGTTGGCGAAGGGAGCGATAGAGAGAGTATCGGTAGTTTCGTAGTGGCCGCTATGTAGCGCACAGCATTGAGACGCTGTCCCTAAGTGCGTTAACTTTCCGTATGAATAATTTATTAATATAAATTATTATATTATTAATTAATATAATTTATAATAAATATTATTATATTATCGATTTTAAATATTTGTTACTGATTATTTAATATTTAATAAATAATTCAATAAATTTAATACAAAATTTGTGATAAAAATTACAATCGAATATTAAATTGAAATAATAAATATTCAAAGTTAATAATCTAATAATATTTTGTATAAAGTATACAATATATATTTATTATTCTCTGAATTTAATATTTTTTTATAAATGATTAAATATTAAATTTAGAAAATATTAAACATTTTTAGAATGATTAATTAATAAATTCAATAAAAAAATATTAAATAATAATAAAAATTAAATATTTAATTAAATTATTATTTTTTAATATTAATTTCTTCACAATAAATTTTATTGATCATGCAACCTAAGATTCTGTTATGGTAGATTTATGACTATTAATGGTACTATTCAATTTCAATTTCAACATAAGTACACGCACCCATGTTATACAACATACATTTTAATAACAATGTATACAAATATTCTTGCAAATATGTGCAAACATTATATTTCCGGATGCATGAGTTTGATGTTTTTAAAAAACACAGTATGAATACTCAGATCTGACAAGATTCGAAAAAGATCCTGTTGATTATACATGATTATGTATGGTCATACATGATCGTATACGATCATACATGGTTATATATGATTACGTATGATCATACAGGATCAGATCCTAAAAATGGCCCTGCATGATCATACAAGAGCAGGTATGATCATGCAGGGCCATTTTTAGGATCATGCATGAGCAGGTATGATCATGCAGGGCCATTTTTCGGATCTGATCAGATCTGAGTATTCATATATGATCATATCTTAACATTTTTTCCCGGGAATCTAACCTGAAGCATTGATATATATAGATCAATAAATAAATATTGACCCGCATTGACAGACATCAAAAATTAATTAATAATGATTGACAAACAAAATTATTATAAAATTTATCTATTGAGCCTTTCAATGACTTAAATAATCCAAGTTTAATTTATGAATGCTAAACTATAAAGCCGGCAACATCATTATATTTTAGAAGTAAATGTAATCATTAAATCGTACTTCCAAAAATTAACTATAATTAAAATTTTATTATTAATAATGTATAAAATTTTTTCTTTTTAATTATTCCTTTTTTCAATTTTCCTTTTTTTAATTTTTTTTTTTTTAATTATTTTGGCGACGCAGAGATTATCAGATATGCGAATCATTGAATTTCTAATCGAATAGGAAATTTTTAATTCAGAGAAAAAACGCTAGACTTATTAATAACACCACCCGCTTCAGTAGGATTCGAACCCGGGACCTTCCGTACGCGAGACCGACGCTTTGTTGACTAAGCTATGCGACCGACAGATACAACGAAGTTTACTTGTGCTACGTAAGATCGAAAGGATATAATCACTTTCGAAAAAGCAAAATATAATCATCAATATGCTGTTAGTGATATCAAAAAAATTTTCTATTTTTTTTCACTACAATATCCTGTTTATAAGTAATTGTAATAGTCAGCTCAAATTTTTTATATCCGTGAAAAATGAATCATACATGGCCATGCATGGCCATATATGAATCATACAAGGCCATGTATGGTCATGCATGATCATGTATAGTTATATATGTCAGTGATTAGTTGGACATATATGGCCATGCATGGCCGTATATGGTTCATACATGGTCATACATGGAGCATATATGGCCATACATGGGCATACGAACTTTTTTAATTTTTTTCTTTCATTATCTCATAAACAACAAGACCTACAAAAAAAATGTAAATGACAATTTTATAGGAAATTTAATTTCCTACAAAAAAGGTTCCTAGCACCGAACCACTCAGATAGATATTTTCTGAGATATTAGTCAAATAAAAAATCAGTATTTTCTAAGATTTGATTCGACATTTTATGGGAATTCAATGCTACGTAAACTTCAATAATTAATATCTCAGAAAATATCGATCGTAGTGATTTAGTGCTAAGGACCTTTTTTGTAGGAAATTGAATTTCCTATAGAATTGTTATTTATATTTTTTCTGTAGGTCTTGTTGTTTATGAGATAATGAGAGAAAAAACAAGAATTCTATGAAAAAATTTAGTTTAGCGGTCCGTACTACCCCACTCGTATGAGTTACGACTTCGCGACAATGGGTACTTTTGAAGAGCATTCAATTCTGAGAAAATCCCGGCTTTGGGCAAGATGATGTCATAAAATGCCACGGAGTTACAGAAGTTTAAAACATAAAAACCCAAGTTTACGTGTATTTTGATTAGGAAATCTTCGCCTGCTCTGGGAAAGTACTTTATATTAATATCAAGGGCTTAAACTCTCAGGGAATTTTTTGGGGGGTATTTCCAACAAAATTTCGGGATGGGAGCAAAAAAAAAAATAGTCGCTAAAAAAAGCAGTCTAATATATAGTCATCCATGACTATGTATGACCATGCATGGCCATACATGGCCTTGTATAATTCATATATGGCCATGCATGACTATTCAAAAAGTTTGTATGCCCATGTATGGCCATGTATGAACCATATACGGCCATGCATGGCCATATATGTTCAATTAATCACTGACATATATAGTCATACATGTCCATGCATGGCCATATATGGCCTTGTATGATTCATGTATGGCCATACATGCTCCATGTATGCTCCATGCATGGCCATATCTGCTCCATGCATGAACCATATATGGCCATGCATGGCCATGTATGATTTATTTTTCACGGGTATTAGGAAATCTTTCCACGCTCTGGGAAAGTACGTAATGTTATGTTAATATTAAGGGTTCAAATTTTCAGGGATTTTTTTTTAGAACACTTAACAAAATTTTCAGTTGGATCAAAAAAAAAATAGTCGTAAAAAATAATACCTTAATACATATATAAATAAACCCACCTATTTTACTGCGAAATACATTTTAAAATAATAATTTTAAAATAAATTTTTGTAAGCCCCCAAATTTATTTACTTTATTTTTTGAACACAAAAATTTATTAACTGTACCAGAGTGAACTATCCATTAAATTACCTTTTTTAATTTTTTAACAGTCTTAAATTACAAATTAACCATAATAATATACAATTTTTTTTTAAAGATTAAAAAACGTGATGTGAACCACGTGTTCTATTAGTCACGTTTTCTTTTCTTATTTGTATTTTTTTTAACTCGTATTTAATCATCTCTCTTCATCACGATTTAACTTTTTTTTTTGTCATCTTGCGCTGTTAAAGTACTAACGAAGACGTTTCTTCTTCTTCGTATCCAACAGGGTTAAACAAGCAAAAAAAAAGAAAACATACATATACAATATATACACACGTGATAGAATAATTTTTTGATTTATTTCCTCCTTTCAGAATTATAAATTAAAATTATATCGAAAGTTTAAAATATAAAATTATGATATTTTTTATCAATTATTAATCATCACTTTTTTTCAAAACCAAGATTATAATTACGTAATAACTTAAAATGGTAATTTAATGATCTATCGTTTTTTTTATCGTTAAGAAATATTTTATATTTATTTTAATTATATATATATATATATATATATATATATATATATATATATATATATATATATATATATATATATATATATATATATATATATATATTTTTTTTTGTTATGTTTATAACAAAATCGACCATAACGTGAAGAAAGAAGTAATGAGCTCGCCAAAGTCGAAAGGGTTTTAAGACATATATATACATATAAAGGCCTCAACTCTTACGCCAGTGGATTGTGTCGATCCATGTTTTCGAACCGGATTCCTGACTGCCAAGGTCGTACTACATAAATTTATACACACACAAAAATCACATGTATATATATATATATATATTTATATCCATGTATCTTGCCAACTTAACAATATAAAAGTCATAAAAGAATTTATATCGAATTTTCCTATCGGATTCTATACATGGAAATCATACTTATAATCGGTATTTTTATGAAAAAGATACAGAAAAATATTTACAAAAAATATTTTGAATACAATCCAACTTTATTTATTGTTAAACTTATTTTATTTGTTTAGATGACGTATAGAATAGGACCCTTACCAATCTTTGTTAAAAATATAGATCTCATTATTTTGAAATATTTAAACTTATTATTTCAAAAAGCGGAGCACGTATTCGAAATAACAGAAAAACAAGTTTAGATTCCTAGAAATTTTGATTCGAAAATGTACCTAAGCATGCAAAGATTTAATTTTATTTATTATTTAGACTTATGTAGATTGTAGAGATCAAAGCTAAAGAAGTCAAATTATCTATCTCTTAGAATTCAAAATTTTAATTTTAAAATTAATTCCGGGGTCTTAATTAAAAAAAAAAAAAAAAAAAATTAGATCAAAGGAGATCTACATAGATCTATTAATACCAATAGGATTCGGAATTATAAGAAAATTTGATTTACGGTTAATTTGATCAGATATCACTAGATCAAATGTTATTTAATCATAAGCTTTAATTTGGTATAAAGTTAATATTTACTTACATATGTTGCGCACCTTAATCGTGGATGCGTTGCTCAGAGAGGGAAGTACAACGCGCCCCGCCTTGGTTGAAGCCTGGAACGATAACACAGGGCCAGTCCTGGTTGATAGACCTGGCCCATGCTTGGTTTCCAGACCTAGCCAATGCTTCGTTGCTATAGTTCAGGCCAAGGCTTCGTCGCCAGATCTGGTCTACCCGAGTCGAAATATAGCGCCTACATTGATCCTCCTAGTCCTAGATAGTTCCTACTCTGAGCCTCTAAGTCCGACTAGCTCCGATATTGAACCCCCAAGTCTGACTACTTCGCGAGAGGTCCGACTTTGAACCCCCAAGTCCGACTGCTTCGCGAGAAGTCCGACTTTGAACCCCCAAATCCGATAAAATTAAATTTATCATGTAATGATAAATAATTTTTGATCAAGAATAATAAAAAATCAATTAATCATAACAAAAATTGTTGTCCATATGTACCTATGATGTACATCTGTTCTATTGATGATTTATACATGCTTCAAATTTTTACTATTGCAATAGCATGATGCAATTTAATTTGTTTTAACTTCATTTAGATATCATTATAATATTCTATTCTATAAGAGTGTTCAGCAATAATTAAGTGTTAATTTTCAAAGCAATAGTGAATAAAAACATAACAAATTTTTTTCTTATATTTTTTTTTTTATTTTAATTGATTTCTAGTGTAAAGTCGCAATTACGACCTTGTACACTTTTTGCCTTTATATCGCAAACTGCTTTACTTCTCCTCTGCCTTCCGTTGTGCGGCTGTGGCCCGACTTGTGCTTATACTGTACTGCATCATTACGGTGATGCCCTGCAACATCCCTTGTGCAATGGAGGTGCAGTGGCTAGGGAAACCACAGAGAAAACCTAGCCAGTACAGTTCGGTTTGGGTGAAGCTCCAGTGATCGATAAAATTCCCATTTTACCAATCACTGGATCTTCATCCCGCGCCTAGCGATCAGAGACCTTCGTTCGAACCCGACGCGTGGCTAAACGGTCACCCAGCCAAGTAGCGACCATGCTCGATGCTACTGCACTTCGGTGATCGCCCGAGCCACACGCGTGCCGAACGGCTGCCTCAGCCGCCTTATTTTTTTTTCTTATAATTAACTGCTAAAATTAGAAGTCAAATAATTAATTTTCAATTCAGAGTTATATCAGTGTAAAAATAATAATAATACAAATTTTTTTTTGGACTATATCGTCCTAACGAGTGGTAATTTTTAAATGTAAATAAATTTTTAATGGCTCTTCAGTTTATAGCAACAATCATTTTTATGGAAAATAGTGAAAATAATAACAATTATTGTCACAATAGTAATAATAATAATAATAATAATAATAATAATAATAATAATAATAATAATAATAATAATAATAATAATAATAATAATAATAATAATAATAATAATAATAATAATAATAATAATAATAATAATAATAATAATAATAATTGGTTGAATTTTAAAATTTCTTTAAAATAATTCAAAAATATATTATCATAGTAAAATCAATCAATTGCGAGTAATTTTACATCAAACATTAGCAAAGATAATTAAAAGTAATTTTTTATTATTTATAAGGAATTCTACATCACTGTGTTCGATTTAAATCAATAAAAAAATTAACGTTTCACATATACTTTATTTAATATATAAAAAATTTTAACAATAATTATTATATAATAATAGTTATGTACTCATAATAATTTTAGTATTAAACAATAACAATATAATATTTTAAAAGTATAAATTTCTATTGTTTCTATTATTAATAATATTAATTGTGCAGTTATAATAATAATAATATTTATTATTATTATTATTATTATTATTATTATTATTATTATTATTATAAAGTCGGATACAGAGGTTCAAAATCGGAACTAATTTTTATTCCTGCAATTCCGACTTTAGACCCCTTAATGGTGAAAACGGAAATTTGTAACACTTGGAGGTTCAAAATCGGACTTCATTTAACATGGGACCAGCTCCGACTTTGAATCCTCAAGTCCGAAATAAGTCCGACCATAGAAGAGTTAAGGAAGGCGCTAAATTTCGACTCGGGTATGCCTCTTCGCTAGACCTGGCCCATACATCGGCGAAACAAATAAATTTAATTAAAAAAAATTTTATTATCATTAACCTGCTAGAGTTTATGATTATTAACGTTTAAACTATTTAAGAGAGGTAAATGACGTGAAAAGAACTGGGTGAAAATTCTGCTAGGCTCTGGGCGCGAACTGTCGTCCTTCTGATTGCTGGGTCTGAACGCTGGCTACTGGACGAACCCACTAATGTTGAATTGAGACTTTTATATGTTCTACTTATTCATTTTACTACAGCCCTTCGGTCTTATGAAATATAAAGATCAATTTAATTAATATTTTCGTATTATTTATATTATAATTACATAATTATTAAAAATAAAATTTATTAAATTTAATTGATTATTTATCAAAAACCCAGCTTAATTATCTTACTCTACCACTATTATTAAAAATAACATTTATTATAGAAATTCATGAGTTATTTCTTAATTAAATTAATTTTTATAAGTAAAATTATGAAATTACGGTTGTTGATTGCAAATAATAATGAACTGAAAAATGTATTAATTCTTAATTGTTAATAATTTTAATCAGAATGTTAAAATATTTATTTATTAAAACTTATTTTAATTCAAAAATAAATAATTATTTATTTAAAAAACCATAATAATAAGATGATTGAATAATTAATTAAAAAACTAGATTAGCCAATCTTGGCCCAAGGATGGGAAACTATAGGTATCCCGAACTTGGATAATCCTACCTTGGCCCAAGTCTGGGTTGCCATTGAATGATCAAGGCAGAGGAACCTAGTCTTGGCTTAAACTCGGGTAATCATTGGGTTGGCCAAGGCTAGGTTACCCAGTCCTGGCCTAAGTGTGGGAGTCCATTGGGTGGCCAAGACAAGAAAACCCAGTCTTGGGCCAAGTCCGGGTAATTATTGTAACGGCCAAGGCTAGGTTATCCAGTCCTGGTCCAAGCCTGGGTCACCACTGAATGGCCAAAATAGGGGAACCCAGTCCTGGCCCAGACTTGGGTAATGATTGGAATGGCCAGGATTGAGTAGCCTTTCTCGACCCAAGCATGCGCCAATATAGACGTGCCAAAGCTAGGTTTCCCAGTGCTGAGCCAAGGACGGCCCCTTTGTTCAACTCTGGCAGCTCTTGCATGGGTACTTAAAAAAAATTTAATTTAATCATATTCATTTAAAATCCAGAAATTTTTTTTTATTACATTTTTTAGAAGGTATCCCATTTTTCCCGCAAAAATAAAAAATACTTTTTTTTTTAACGGCTACTGAAAATTTTTTCTATTTTTAAAATATATTTTTTATATATTTATATATTTTTAATACATTTATTTTGTATGAAAAGTATATTTTGATTATAAATTTTTTTCATGGGGGATATAACCTATTTTTTGAATCAAATAAACTTTGGTAATACTACGATATTAGCATAAGTAATTTGACAATATTGAATAGCGTTATCTACCAGAAGCATTGTGGATAGCGCTAAGCAGTATGAGCTTGACGCCCATACTGACATAGGCTCATCCGCAATGACTATCGTGAATGTTACCATTCCCGTGATGCTCAAATCATCTATACTTATAATTTTTAAGCAAATGAAAAAATCTTTGCTACCGTACAGTATGGTCCAAACGACCATACAGCATAGTAGTATTCGCGTAAAATTTCTCTCCGTGTAGTTGTCAATCACGCTTTTTATGGATTGAAAAGAAAAAAACATAACAAATATAATAATGTATGTCATAACAATACTACCCAGGTAGGAATCGCCAAGGTTGACAATAGGCCGAGTCTTGGCCCTGTTGTCACTTGCCAAGCTTTGGCAGCTGACCATTGGCCCAAGCCTCGGCCAGGGCTTGACCCAATGGTTTGATTACGTTAAGCCAAGTCATGGCAGCTAACCATTGGCCCAAGTCTAGGCCGAGGCTTGGTCCATTGGTTTCATTAAATTAAGCCGAGCCTTGAGTAGTGACCATTGGCCTGAGCCTCGGCCAGGGCTAGGCCCGATAGTTTAATTTTTGTCAAATTGAGCCTTGGCTGCTGACCATTGGCCAATGCCTCGGCCTGGGTTAAATTATAATTTAATAGTAAAGTTATCAACTTTACATGTATCTATATATATGTATATAGAGAAGACCAGGGCATAACCGTCTACCGAGTATACGATTCCCTGGTAGGAAGGAACCATTGGACAAGGCTCGGACCAGCCATTGGCCAGTCTTTATGCCAGAGTTCCGAGCCTTGGCACCAGCCTTGGCTAAGCATTGGACCAAGGATTGGCCCAGGCCTAGGATGATAACAATGTCCCCAAGCCTTGGCAAACAAAAAAACTAGGCTTGGGCCAAGCCTTAGGAAATGAAAAATTGAGCCTCGGCCAAGGCTTGAAAAACAAAAAATCAAGCCTCGATCAAACCTCGGGGAGCAAAAAATCCACGGCTCACCCAATGCTCGATCTAAAATATTGTTATTTAAATTAATAAATATAATTAAAAAAAAGTTTGATCACACTTTTATCGACATTACATTAGAGGGTAATTAACTAATTACTGAATTAATGGGAAATAACGAATAAAATTATTTGGGGGCTACCGGGGTTCGAACTGAGATCCTTCTGATTACTAGGCTGGGACGCTATCCACTGTGCTAAATCTGATGTCCAGATAATTATGATTTTTTTGCTTGTTAAATTATTTGAATACAATTTAATTCAAAAATATTAGATCGTAAAGACGAGGTGTTCCAAAATAAATCGATAATTTTTTTTTTGACTCACACGAAAAATTTGTTGGTCAGCCCTAAAAAAAATTCAGTCAAAATTTCAGCCTTTAACTTTAGTTTTAAGAAGTCCATCATCGATTTCAAAGTTTTTCTATTTAAATAACATGAGAAAACTATTTTTTTACATTATTTATGGCTGCAAACTGTGAAGACTTTTTTTTGACATTATTGATCAGTGAACCTTCTTAAGCAATGAATTGTCTATAAATAAGTTTAAAGAATCAAAAGTTTTATACATAGAAATGACTAATTAAATGAAAATTATTGTATATCGAATAATTTTACTTTTTAGAAAATTTCAACTCTTGATATTAATCGTATACTCGGTGGACCGTTATACCCTGGTCTTCTTTATATACATATATATAGATACATGTAAAGTTGCTAATTTTAAAATTAAATAAAAATTTAACCTAGGCTGAGGCATTGGTCAATGGTCAGCTGCCAAGGCTCGGCTTGACTAAAATTAAACTATCGGGCCCAGGCTCGACCGATCCTTGGGCCAATAGTCAGTGGTCGAGGCTCGATTCAACAAAAATCGAACCATAGGGTCTAAGCTTGCACCAGGTCTGCCCCATGATCACTTCCAAGTTGGCGATTCCTTTCTGGGTAATTAAACAATAAGTTTCACATCATTATCAGTAACCTCAAATTAAATTCTTATATATTTATATCACTTAAATCTATTAATCCATTTTTAAGCTAATACTTAAATATCATCAAATCTCATATAAGGCAATTATTTATAATTTTTAATTTAATATTTAGTCATAAATGGGAATAAGTACTCTTAGTAACTGTAAATGGGAAAGAACAAACTTTCACCTTATATTTTATATATTTCAATTTATTGACGTGAACAAGATGTATGTTCACTAAAATATGACATGTAATTGCTTGTTATACATATTAAAAAAATAAAAGTAAGCAAATATGTAAATAAAAATAAAAATAATCAAGTAAAAGCAACTTAAATTACTCTCGATGCTCGTCGTATTATGTACAGAGAGAAAGGTGTGATTATCTTTTGACATGATAAACACATTTGCATGATCAGTAATTGCTTTTTAATGGAAATAGATCAAATAACAACACTTCATTGATTAAATATTGAAATTCATTATATACGTCAAGTTGTTGAAGCTATTAAAAATAAAATTTCAATTAAACATACACTGGAATAGTAAATAACTTTTAATAAATGTCATATCCGTGTATATTTTTTCGAATGTTACATATCTATATATATATATGTCTGTGTGTTATCATAAACTATTAGCCATAACAGCTTTGTGATCTTGGTTTAATAATATTAACGACTCAGTTTATGCGAATTAAAGCTATACATATATAAAAATGTATCGTTGTAACATAACGATGAGAGGGTTACCTAGTTTCTGTTACATTACAGCCCGGATAGTATTTACGAGCAAGTAGAAGCGACGTCAGTTAAATGGTTTTATGAGCAATCGAACTTGCTTGCTTCACTTAACTTATATTATATTGAATGCACGTATATGTATATTTATATCTATAGACTGTGGAGAAAGTTGATTTTATTTTGTGTTTGTAAATATGTATGTATATGTATGTATATATACATATTTTGACTCTCTGTTTTAATATGATTTAAAATATTTAAAAATAAATTCAATAAATCAAATCAATTGGATTAAAAGTACACATCGAGTAGATATTTCATTTGAATTCTCTTTTGACAGAAAAATAGTAAAGTTATTTTAAAGCGATACCAATTTAGATTGAAAATATTTCTGACATGGAACGTGTACTATATTTAGAGAATGTCAAGATTTTATATACAGATTTAGAATTTATTGAATTTCCTATGACGATTGGAAGTTTCGCAATTTTATAATTAATTGATTTTCCGTATTCCTTTATTTGATTATGTGGAACGTCAAATTTGTAGTTTATTGATTAATAGCTGTCGTTTTATGCATTTAACTTTTAGTCTTAGATTTCTAGTTTTTTTATCGTGTTACCATTAAGTCTTTTTTAAATCAATTTCTCCGTTCAACTTATTTTATTTTGAATTAATAATTTAAATATTGTCGAAAGTCGACTGTCAGTTTTATTTAAATTTAATGAAGCGCCAAAATTTGTATTATATACAGATATGTCATCATTGATTTTTTATATATCTATAGAAATACATTAAAAATTCAAATTAAAAAATTCAAAAAACGATTTATACATGTTATTATTATTATTATTATTATTATTATTATTTTTTCTTTTTAAATTCATTTTTGTACAGTGATAGAAGGATTTCTTAGCATTTAAAAAGATTTTTTAGTATTTAACAAATATTTCTTAAGGCATGATGTCTTAACGATTAAAAAATCATTTCTTAAATAGCAAGAAATATTTGTTAAATACAAAAAAATGATGTTTAAGAAATAATTTCGTAAGTACTAAGAAATCTTTTTAAATGCTAAGAAATCCTTCCATCAGTATGTAGAGGAGCTCGAAACAAAGCAAGTCACAATTTTTAGGACAAAAAAAATAATTTTTTCGTTAAAAAATTCTTAGGCATGGCTTGTAAAAATGTTTTGTTTTTTTTTTTTTTTTTAGTACAATTTTAATTTATTTGACCTCAGTATCTTTTTTTCAGTTCTCAATAAAATAATTCTGACAATTTGGCAATAAAAAATTGTCATGAAAATGGTATCTCATTGTGTCATAGATTCTCTTCTATATCTCTATATAGATACATACATAAACAAAAAGAACATGATGAGTATCAGGTATAAGTCGTATTTACATTGATTGATAGTTTCTTATGGACGTTTCTATGCAATTAAGTGTCCATGTCAAAAAAAAAAAAAAAAAAAAAAAAAAAAAGAAAAATGTTGGATATTAAATGTTTGTACAACACAATAGTTCTTGATCATTCTTAATGACAACGTACTGAAATCAAAGCGTCCTAAGGATAATTAATTACCGTTAAACGAATGGGTTTGTGTCGATCGACGATGTAAATCATTTGTCATTATTGTCTTTTAAAAAGTAAAAAACTGCATAAGTCGTATATTAACAGTTGACAGTTCTTTCAGACAATCGTAATAAATGAAGATAAAATATGTGTGTGTATAAATAAATTATTTAATATATTATAATACCCACAGAGAGTTAATATAAATATACATGCATAAATGCAAATTACGCAAGAATTTCATAATTGTTCAAAAAAATCTATTACTTTTAAATTTAAATTTATTGTGATGAAAAAATTTATATTGAAATTCTTTGAAAATTTTTTAATTAACAAAGAAATTCTAATAAAAATTCAGCATCGTATTTATCAACGAGACTCAACAATTAATTTGTATTGGATAGAATTCCAATCGATTTTGAAATATTCGACATTGAGATTTTATTCATTTTAATTTTTTTGTCTTATTCTTATTGTCTTGTTCAAATTTTTTTTTCAAACATTTCAATTGACTGTTGGTGAAAACTCCTCGTTAGAATGAATTCAGTTATTTTATTTGTAGCATCAGCTTCAGGTTTAATATTTCCAATTCTCTCTTTCGCTATTGATTGATGCATAATAATCGTTACCCTCTTGATAATAACTCATAGCCGTGCCGTGGGATGTTTAATATGAATGGAAATAGCAATGCAATATAATTAAGAGTAAGAGACAGGAGAATGATAATGGAAAATAAAAAAGACTAATAAATATGAGTTTTATATGAATAGTTATAAGTATACAATGGCAATCGACTAATGGCCATTATGTGCATTTGTAATTAAATCAAAGTGGACTTTTTTATTATTTTAATTGTGCAAGAGCACCTAATAGCTACATAATAATGTTTCAAATTACGCATAATTGCTTTTTTAAATTATTATTCATCTTTTATTTTTAAACTAATGCACTAAAATTGTAACGAGAAATTATACATTATACAGCCAAGAGTTTTTACTTTAATACAATTTGATTACAAATTAATTAAAAATAAAATTTTTATTTTTTTATATATCTTAATTCATCAATTATACAATTTTATACAATTTTACAATTATACAATTTTATATATATATTCCAGGTTTACTTGTTAGTTGATGTAATAAGTCTATGAATTAAGATAGACGAACATGAAATTATAGAGACTTTGTATATAATATATTTCTCGAGCCGAAAATAAAAAATATTTATTTTGTTTAAAAAAAAAAACGTTCATTGTTTTTATTAAAATTTGTATTGTGTTGTTTTCTAATTTATAAGCAAAAAGACATCGAAATATCAGCTATAATAAGTATGGAATAGCGTGCAGTCATGTGTAAAACGATAACATTTTTTTCCATTATAAATTATATCAACCAACAGTACATCAGTTACCCGGTTATTATTTACTATAATTTTTTTGTTTTTTTTTTTTTAATTAAAATAATTAATTTGTATTATAATATTATTAATACACAATAAAATCGTCATAGTATAGAGCAGAGTGGGTCTCTTGAAATTTTCAAAACTTAAAAAAATATGGGGGCACAGTGAGCCCCTCAAAATTTTCTATACGTCATTAAATTCAGACAGATAATATCCCGACTAGAAAAAAAGTTGTAAGACCTATTGGAATTCAATTGGGTTGCCAATTGGGAACCCAACGTTGGGTTGTAACGCATAGCCCAAGATAATCCCAATCGGGTCATCCCTATTGGGTCCCAATTGGGTATACCCAACTGTTTCCCAATTAGGCACACTCTATAGGGTTTCAATTGGGCACACCCTACAGAAACTTTAGGTCAACCCAATAAAATCCCACTAAAATCCCAACATAAAAGAAATTTGCTTAAAATAAATTTTTTACTTAAATCCTCTCATTCAAGTACAACTTTTTTTTTATTTATTCAATTTTCGTTATTACTGTTAATTCATAATAGTGTTAGCTAACAAAAAAACATTAATTATTCCACAAATTCTCACTTTGCACGAGACACAATTTTTATAACCTATATTCACTATTCTAGCACTTTATTATTATTTTGATTGATTATATTGCACTGCACTAGCACTTTTTTATTATTCCCGATGAAAAAAGTTTTTGTCTAATTATATATGATTATATATGTTCATATATATAATCATATATGATTATATATAATCATATATGAAGTTATATATAATCATGCATGATTATATATGGGGTCATATATAATTATATATAATTATATATGACCCCATGCATAATTAGATCTGATCATACCTGGCTGTTATTAGCCCATATATAAGTCTATATATGATCCGATCTAATTATATATAAGTCTATATATAATTAGATCTGATCAGATCTGATTATATATGAGTCTATATATAATTAGATATGTTCATACTTGGCTGGTATAACTCCATATATAACCATATATAAGTCTATATATGATCAGATCTAATTATATATGACTCTATATATAATTAGACATGATAATACTTGGCTGTCAACTCCATTTACTACCATATATAAGTCTATATATGATCAGATCTAATTATATATAAGTCTATACATAATTAGATCTGATTAGACATGACTGATACAAATCCATATATAATTAGATCTGATCAGACATGGCTAATATAAATTCATGTATGGTCGTGCATAAGTTTATATATGATTGGATCTGATCAGACATGACTGATATAAAGTTATATTTAGTTATATATATATTACATAATATGACAATTTTTTAATATAAATGTTATTAAATTTTTATTTTGTCAACTATCAAATAAACTTAAATCCCCAATACTTAAAAAATGTTCAAAGGTTTCGGCAGCAATTTAAAAGTATTAATCGATATCGATTTATATACGAATATTTATAAGTTTATAGATAAATAGATTTGATTATATGTATCTAATGAATTCTATTGTCATTTATGTACAAAATCAAATTCATTATTAGGTGCATTATTTACGTATGATGTATTGACTTGATTATTTGAGTCAAGTAATGCCATAAACTTTCCTTTATTGTAAGTTCATAACAGACTAGAGGATCAGACTACAATCCAGCGATCACCAAAGTTAAGCAGCATCGGCGTAGGTTATTGATTGGATGGGTGACCTCGTAGTAAAGTGGTGGTCAACGAATAGTCATTTTTTTTTTTTTTTTTTATTTAAATTTAATCAATATTTATATTGATGAAAACAATAAATCCTAATTAAATTACTTAATTAATAATTTAAAGGTATTCGAAATGAGATTCTAAAAATGACTATATTCATTCATGCATGATCATGTATAAACAGATCTGATTATATATAATTAGACCTGGCCAATTTTTGGATCCAATCATATATAGATGATTATGCATAATTATATATGATTAGACAAAAACTTTTTTCATCGGGTTATTTCTATCAATTATATTGTACGGTATTGTAACTGTAAAGATGTCAAAAAAATTACGCCTCGATGAGTTACTTAGAACGTTTCCAATGCAAGAGTCACGTTTATATGGGTTTTTGTCCACTAGTTATTTGTTTTATGCGCGGACCTGTCTGAACTTGTCTACGCTTTTATTATAATCACAAGATTTTGTCGCCACGTGCATCACTGGTGTTAATATACACAACTATTCGATTTTTATCTTTACATATAATAATATATAAGCATATGAAAGTTAGTAGATATTCCATATGAATTATTTTTCCCTTAAGGAGGTTCATCGGATAATCACTTTTTTTACAATATCTTTCAATTTTTAAATACAAATACTTTCAAGTGTCCTGTATACGTAGGAATTTTTTAAAATAGTCCTTGCGGTACTAAATTTCGAAATATTAACAATTAAAAATCGTACATTTAACATGCATTCCCTATGTTGACCGTAGTTAGAGTGAGCATTTTATTAAATAACAATCATACTTTTCTTACAACATTTTTTTAAAAGGTGAAAATTATTAATTCAATTTATAACAAATAATTCTTTCCAATAAAAACAAAACGATCGGTATTCATTTTTTTGTAATTAATTTTTAAAGTTTGTTACTTTTAATGATTTTCAAGCTTTCTCCCATAACCTGACAAGTGAGAGATTAGTGTGACTTGGCATACTCTCACAGAGAGAGTAGACAAGTGACTTGGCAACGTTGCAGTGCGCGGGAAGTTTAAAACACAGTAGAAGCCCAACAGATTTAAATAATTAAAAATTATTTTTTAAATTTAGAATGTTTTTAATTCAGTCGCGAAGTCATTATTATTTATTATTTGTTGTCTCTAACTATGTATAACCTCGAAATTATTCAAAATACTTTCTACAACACATGCTCAAGAGGAATAATATTTTAAGTTAGAATGCAACGTAGCCAAGTCTGAGAAAAGACGCAATGGGATCATTTTTATACTTCTGCGCCTATAAGAGGATACGCAAAAGTGTACTGTATCTCAAACACTTCTTATTGTAGTTAGAATGTTTTACACGGGAGGAATCTTTCTAAAAGTTGCGAACTACTGCTACCGATGAACCTTCTTAAAGCTTTAGTTTTTTTTAAGTTTTTATAATGAAATTTATAATCTGCAAGAGATTAAAAATACGTTTTGCTATTGTTAAGTTTTTTTTCTTTATTATTAAAGTTTAATCAGTTTTTTTTTTTCGTTTTTATGCCAAAATACAGAATAAAACGTAAATATTTTCCATTTAAAAATTGTTTTTAATTTTTTGGAGTTCGAAGAGCTTGAAAATATATTCATAACAATGATTACGAGCTCAAAGAGCTCGAAAACTGCGGGAAGTTTTGGGGCTGGCCTGCAGGGTCAACCGACAGACCGATTTTTTAATTATTATCATATTAGAAGTTCATGATCATTAACGTTTAGGCTATTTAAGTGAGGTAAATGATGTTGAAAAACCTGGATGGAAAATTTTGCTGGTCTCTAGGCCCGAGCTACCATTCTTCTGATTGCTGGGTCTGAACAATAGCTACTGGACGAAACTACTAATGTTGAACTGATACTTTTGAATGATCTAGTTATTCATTCTACTACAACCACTCGATTTTATTAAATATAAATAGCAATTTAATTAATATTTTCGATTATTTAAAAAATAATAATTTCGTACTATTTTATTATGATTACATTATTTTTTAAAATAAAACTTATTAAATTAAATTGATTATTTATCAAGAACCCAGTTGAATTATCCTGCTCTACCACCATTATTAAAAATTACATTCATTATAAAAATGTATGTATTATTTTTTTATTCAATTAATTTTTATAAGTAAATTTATGAAATTGCGGTGTTGATTGCAAAAATTAAATGTGAGTGAGTGAGTCAAAAAATTTAGAGCGATCATAAAGCACCCTCAGCGCTTTCGCGGTTGAGGTGTGCAATAATAACTAACTAATAAATATTTTAATTGTTAGTTGTAAATAACCCGACTAGAAGTTTGAGTTAGGCAGTGGTTTGGCCCGAATAAGGCATGCCAAATTCCAGACTTGCGCCAAATGAGGCAACCAAACTAGGTCGAGATCCCGAAAGTAACGCAGTTGCGAGACCCCGCCTAATTTGGCTTCCTTGTTGGGCAGCGGTTTGGAAACCATACTTCGCATACCATGCATCGCATACAAGCCTAATGCTTATACATAGAAGTTTGCAGTATATGGTCATGTATTACTGTAATGTTCTTATAATTTTGTGTTACTAAATTAAATTTTTTTTCTATTTCAACTTCCCACTAAGAATACCGACGATTTTTAAAAATTTCGGGAAGTTATTGTATTCACCCCGATTTTCGAAAATCGAGTTTTCATGAGATGTCGACGTTTTGAGGTCCTAGGAAGCTATTCTGACTATTTTCAGAATGATGTCCGAGTGTCTGTATGTATGTGTGTGCGTGTGTGTGTATATGTGTATGTCTGTGTATGAATGGTCTATAACTTTTTAACTACCCAGAGAGGAAAGTACCACGGGCCCAGGCTTGGCCCAGTCTTGCCCCAACTTTGTAGAACCTTGGGCCAGGCTTGTAAGCCAGTCTTGGCCCAGTTTTGGTTAAAGTCTGGGATGATAATCTCGGGCCAAGCCTGGTTGTCAGGTCTGGCCCATGCTTGGTTGCCAGGCCTGGCCCAGGCTTCTTGCCAGGCCTGGCCCAGGCTTCTTGCCAGGCTTGGCCCAGGCTTCGAGGAAACGAATAAATTTAATATAAAAAAATTTTATTATTATTAACCTCGTATAGTTTATGATCATTAACGTTTAAATTATCTAAGGGAGGTAAATGATGTGAAAAAAACTCGGTGAAAATTCTGCTGGGCTCTGGGCGCGAACTGCCGTCCTTCTGATTGCTAGGCCCGAACGGTAGCTACTGGACGAACCTACCAATGTTGAACAGATACATTTATATGATCTACTTATTAAACGCCCAAGGCTGGGTTGCCCAGTCATGGCCCAAGCCCGGGTAATCATTGGGTCGGCCAAAGCTGGGTTACCCAGTCCTGGCCCAAGCATGGGTTGCCATTGGATGGCCAAGGCTGGGTTACCCAGTCTTGGCCCAAGCCCGGGAAATCATTGTAATGGCCAAAGCTAGGTCACCCAGTCTTTGCCCAAGTCTGGCTTGCCATTGGATGGCCAAGGCTGGGTTACCCAGTTCTGGCCCAAGGCCGGGCCAATAGAGGTGAGCCAAAGCTAGGTTCCCCAGTGCTGGGCCAAGGAGGGCCCCGTTGTTCAACTCTGGCAGCTCCTGCATGGGTAATGAATAGATTTGAATGTTTAAGGCAGTGATCGAAAGAACTTGTTGGCCATCAACTTTCCTGAAAATTTCAAATCATTTGATCAAGTAGACTCGAAAATATTGGCGAATTACGAAAAAAAAAATTTTTTTTTTAGTTTTTTATTGATTTCTCAGAAACGAATTGAATAATCGTCGCCAAAATTTAATCAGCTCTAGAACTTAATGAAACGCGTCGAATGCCGCCTTAACCATCTCAATCGCTTAATTTGTTCAAGAGATATATATATATCGTTGGAGAAAGAAATGGTAAAAAACGGTTTTTTTCAAATATCTTCGAGACGGCTGAATCGATGGCTTTCAAATTCTAATCAGCTCTAGAATTCAATAAAACGCGCCTATTGTCGCCTCAAATGGCAAAATCAGTTAATTAGTTCAAAAGGTATCAGCGTTGAAAAGTTAAAAAAATAACATTCTATATTATTTTTTCCTGATAAATCAAAATGTACTGTACTAAAATGTGTCTAAAATCTTACAAATTTTTCCTCTTTATGGTCTCTTCTGATCATCATATGATGCCATCAAACTTGTTCTTTAGTTTAAACCATATTATCAACGAAAAAATCGAAAAAAACACAGTTTTTTATCATTTTCTCCGATATTTTATATAATATTGCTCTGACCTAAGCCAAAACTCATTTAAATCTTAATTTCGATCACTGACATTGATTTCTGCCTCAATACATTTAGTTTATTGAACATAATCGAAAATTAAAATTTAAAAACCTCTTGTTCATTAATGATTTTCGATTCTTAAGCTTTTAAACTTTAGCATAAGACGTAACTTGTTAGAGTTTGAAAAGCTTATAAAAAAAAAAAAATCGTATGCAATAAGATTTTTGAGCTCAAGGAGCTCGAAAATATATTCACAACAATGTTTTCGAGTTCAGGGAGCTCGTAAACAGCGGGAAGTTTTGGGACTGGCCCGCAGGGTCGACCGATAGACAGATTTTTTTTTTATTGTTTAAAATTCTTTTTGGAGTGCAGTTATCATCAGATGTGCTAATTTAATGTTATTTTAATTTCCAATCAAATAGAAATTTTTAATTCAAAGAAAAACGCAAAACCTATCAAGGACCGATATTGTGAGATTCGAACCCGAGACCCTAAGCACGAAAGACCGATGCTTTAACTACTACGCTACACTACCGATTGTGGCTCCTAAGTTTATTTATGCCATTTAAATATTATTTGGTACCAGTCAGGAACCCAAAGATATACCTAACTTAGGCAATGACGAAGACTTTCTTAATAATAGCCAAATTTGACATACCTACCTTTAGCAAGCCTTCGGTTATCCCAATCCGATCTTAGTCAGGAATTCCAATGTTAGGCCTGAGTGCGGCCTTGCCACAGACTTTCCTAGTTTCATATGACTTTGGCATACCAAACTTCGGCAAACCTTCGGTTACTATTGCTACCTACTAGTCAGGAATTCCAATAGTATGCCGTACTTCGGCATGCCAATGTTTGTTTTGCCTCATAAAGATCTGATAAAATACAAATTAGGCTTGACTTAGGTAGGCAAGCCTAGTTCGGGCCAAACTTATTCTTTGGCAAGCCTCACCAAAATTTCTATTCGGGTTATATAATTTAAACCGGAAAATTAAAATATTTATTACTTGAAACTTAGTTTAGTTCAAAAATCAATAATTATTAATTGAAGAAAACCATAATAATAAGTTATTTGAGTATTTAGTAATTGATCAGTAAATTTTTTCATTTAATAAAAATCAATCATGGACCACTGCACGGAGAAATTCACCAACAGTGGCCCAAAGTTGCAAATCGATAATCGGCCAGTCATAAGTAACCGTTTATCAACAGCATCCTATGACTGGCGTTTCCTGTACGGGAAGTCCTATTTTGATATGAAACCATGATGCTTTAACATATACATTAAAAAATTTTAATAGAAACTCATTTCGATTGAACTACGCTATTGTGATAAAAAATAAAACGGCTTCTGGTAATTAACCAGGTTGGGGACATTACTAATTACCAATGCTTGGCCGATCAACGGCAGTCAGACATCGGCCAACCTACGTTATTTTTTCCATTAATGGCGACTTTGTATGAGCTCCGCTAGTGCGTACTCGTCCCTGCCGGTGGCTTTGAAGTAGGCCTCTGAGTAGTGAGGGTCGTGGAGCGGGATGCTTCCGCTAGGTAAACGGACGGATGGAACGTCCACAGGAACCTACTGCCAGCCCTTGCTGATGCCGGTCCAGAAGTGTTCTGCCTTGAATCCCCCTCTGAATAGGGCGAGCTTTGAAGGCCCGGTTCCTCCGTAAGGGCAAGTGATTTCAACTGTTGAATCACACCACCAGAACCTGGCGGCTCAACAACACACGAGCTCGACAGCTCACGAACTTCACTTAATGCGGTACTCAAATACGGTAACTCGTTAACCTGATTTCGAGTGACCAACGTCACCAAATCGAAGAGGACTTCCTCTGCAACGATATCGAGGCGGGGAAGTTGAACTGAGTGGCCGAGATCCTCGTGGATCGTTCGGACAATCCAGCGTAATTGGGCCCTTTGCCCCCTCATTTCTTTTTTGTCAAAAGCTCGGGATGAGGCGTAGGGATTACCTGTATAGCCAGTAACAGCGCTCAGGTAGAGTACCAGGACGCCGGTGTCAGCGTTCCTCTATGTAAAGGTGGTTTTTTAATGATAACTACACTGTAAAAAGAGCGGTGTTAAAAATGGACTCATTTTAACTCCGCCCGGTGTAAAAATGAAATTACACCGGTGTAGGAGGAGTAATTCACCGGTGTTAAAAATACCGGTGTTAAAGTAGGGTAACCGGTGTAAAAACGGAGTAGAACCGGTGTAAAAGCGGAGTAATATCGGTGTAAAAGCAGGGTAACCGGTGTAGAAGCGGGGTAAACTGCGTCTGCTTGAAGAATCAACTTTAAAGATTATAAAACACAAAAAATACTAGTTTTTTAATGAAAATTAATAAAAAATATGATCTATTAACAAGTATAGTGATCGAGTAAGTAAAAATATTCACAAAGTAAAATATTTTAACATCGGTAAAGAATATCTACACCGGCGGCGGTGTTATTTTAACACCGGTCTAGAATATTTACACCGGTGGCGGCGTCATTTTAACACCGGAGAATTTGTTTTAACACCGGTTTAGAATATTTACACCGGCGGCGGCGTTATTTTTACACCGCTTTCGGTGTTGAAATTTAACACCGCTGATTTTAACACCTACACCGCTTGGACTTACCCCGGTGATTTTTTACAGTGTATTACGTATGTAGTAGTGACGGCTTTTATTGCTCCAAAACACGAACGAAGGAGCAGGACCAAGTCAATGTATATTTTGATCAGAGTTCTTGACTCTTTTAGATCTCGCGATCGACTGTCTTGGTGCTGTTCTTCGTTGGTATTATACATTCATCAAAAATGTCAACGTTGCATCTCAGGTTTCCTATGAGAGAATCGTGGAGGCCCGGGTTCCATTCACTGTCATCTGTTTAGACTATCAGCGAGCCACGGCGATTTTCTTATCGCGAGAGATTTCGGTTACATTGTTGACGGTGAAAAGAAATAATTTTGCCAACAAAGTAATGATTTATTGATTTGTTAATTATTCTAAGAAGTGTCAAACCGTTTATTCGCCCACTGTGGCGTATAAATAATTAAGAGACTTCAAAAAAAAACATTTCTAAAAATTTTATTTAAATATAATTAAATCCAGAACGTAACATGACCATTTTCAGAATGATGTCTGAGTGTTTGTATGTATGTATATGTATGTGTGTGTGGGGGGGGGGGCTATTTTTAACTAATTAACCGATCGGAACGTTTCTTGCGGCAATTGCAACAGTTTGTTGGCCGTCAACTTTCCTGAAAATTTCAGATCGATAGATCAATTAGACTCTAAGGTATAGAAAGAATACAAAAAAAATAAAATTTTTTTTTGTTGTTTTCCCAAAATTTCTCAGAAATAACTTGATCGATTGATTTCAAAATCGAATCAGCTCTAGAACTCAATAAAATGCGTTGATTGTCACATTGAATGTCAAAATCGGTCTATCAATTCAAAATATATCGGCGTTGAAATTTAAAAAATAACATCTTGCATTATTTTTTCCGGATAAATCATAATATAATGTACTAAAGTGTTCAAAATCATACTGACTCTTCGCCTTTATCATCTTTTTTAATCCCCAAATTAGCTCCTTGAGCTCGAAAACAGGCAGAAGTTTTGGGGCTGGCCCGCGGGGCCAACCGTTGCCCAGATTTTTTTTAGGTTTTTGTTGCATAATTCTGGAATCGCATGAACGATTAGTTTCTAAGTTTGATCAAATCTAAGCCTCAACTATCTCTTTCAATTGCTGCAAAGCGAGGGCAAATCGGTATATTTGTTCTAAAAATATCTTTCTGGAAATTTGAGTTTCCTACAATTTTCAATTTTAACTTTGAAACTTCCATAAAGTAATAATTTATTTTTCTATACTCTGTAAAATATCATCAATAAATAATGTTGATATTTTTTGTTACTCCGATTCTTTAGTAATTAATTTCTTGTAAAATATGTTAGCATCGAAAAATGTTATTTCTTTGTGAACGAAAATTCCGTAACAATTTTAATATAATTCCGTTTGTTAAAATTCCAATCGATTCTCAGTAAAAAAATTTTTAATGAATCCAATAATTTTTATATTTAATAACTAAAAAATAATAATAATAATGAAAATTTATAAACGTAATGAAATATTGTGGAGAGTCGATGTAAGGAATGCCGAGTAAATTCCACGTCAACCTATACCAAGCGCAGAATCAGTCTCTATAGAGAAGCAAAATGGCGACTGTAACGTTTCAAAGAACTCAATTCTGGAAGCACGTTAGTCATTCCATCCAGTTTAGCTTTCCTTTTCATCTCCTCTTCCTCACAGTACTTGCTCATTTATTTAATTCATCTTTCTCTTTACCTCATCATCTATATTATCTACATACAGTATTTATATTACAAAACTAATATATAATATATTAACACACGATATTTATTTATTTTTTTATCTCGTTCATTGCTCATTGTTCCTCTCCGTCTTCACTTCTCCTCTTTCTTCTCCACCTTCTCATATTATGAACCCTCCCACCAACCCCCGCTTTTATTTTTCTCTCTCATGAAATCAATAAGCCATTCCCTGCTCTCTCATATCTCTATATATGATTATACTCAACAGCTAATACACATATATACATACATACCACCATGACAACAATATTATATCTCCCCATTTTGCTATTTGTAAGCCGGAAGCCTTACTTTTATAATCCATCTAATTAGATTTTAGGAAGTACATTAACGTTAATCCTCATATGAGCATTGTCTGCACAAGCTATTGTGCCAAACTACTAGAGTGTACGTGCCACTAATCAGATTTAAATTAATTAATTTACTACATTTTGATGCAGTAATTGATTTATTATTATTACACAATCTTTTTTATATTTTTTTTTGTTTCCGTTATTGAATACTTTAATTGTGCAATACTAAATGAAAAAAAAAAAAAAAGAAAAAAAAACACAAGTAGTTTTTCGTTTAAACTCGAGAGAGTAGTTAACACAACTTGAATTCGTGATGACGGGACCACAGACGTAACCACAGACCAGTAGGATAGCGCACGTGCGGAGCGGCACACCGCTTGTTTCCCGCAGTGCTTCTGAAATAAAAATAATAAAAAAAAACATACATCTTGGAACAATAAAAATTTTTAATTTAATTACTTAACAATATTAACTATTTTTTTTTTGTTTTATTATCAAAACATCGATACATTTTTTTTTTACAAATATTCTAGACAAAAAAACATTAAGATCCGAGATCTAATTAGATCAACGTAAATCCAATTAAAAAACATTTAAGATCCAGATTGATATTAATTGATCGACTTAAATCCATGTAGATCTTACACGGAAAGAAAATTATGGGAATGGTTCCTATAATTTTATGAAATTTCATCCTATACCAGTATAGGAATGACGACCAACAATTATAGGAATACGTCCTATAATTATAGGAATATTACCCATAATTATAGGAATAGTTCATATAATTATAGGAATGATACCTATACCATTATAGGAATGGTTCCTATAATTATAGGAATGGTTCCTATAATTTATAGGAATGATTCCTATAATATTATAGGAATGGTTACTATAATATATAGTAACCATTCCTATAAATTATAGGAATATTTCCTATAAATTATAGGAACCATTACTATAATATTATAGGAACCATTCCTATACAATTATAGGAATGGTTACTATACTATTATAGTAACCATTACTATAATAGTATAGTAACCATTCCTATAATATTATAGGAATGGTTCCTATAATATTATAGTAACCATTCCTATAATAGTATAGTAACCATTCCTATAATAGTATAGTAACCATTCCTATAATATTATAGTAACCATTCCTATAATATTATAGTAACCATTCCTATAATAGTATAGTAACCATTCCTATAATATTATAGTAACCATTCCTATAATATTATAGGAACCATTCCTATAATATTATAGGAATGGTTACTATACTATTATAGGAATGGTTACTATAATAGTATAGGAATGGTTTCCGTAATGGTATAGGGTTGGTTCCTATAATATATAGGAACCATTCCTATAATAGTATAGGTACAATTCCTATACCATTATAGGAACCATTCCTATAATGCATAGGAATACTCCCTATAATTTTCTTTCCGTGTAGACTAAAAATTTTTTTTAAAAAGCTCAGAAATTTTTTTTCAATCGCAATTTTGAATTTTTACAATTTGATAATTTGACTTTTTTTAAAGTTTTGATCTTAATAGATTTCTGTAGATCTAAATAACTTTTCTGGGATAAAAGTTTTCAAATAAAAAATATGATATTAAAAATTGGCGGAATAATTTTAAGTGTAATTAATAAAATTAAATAATTCGCGTCAATTTTTTGTTAAAAACTAATTATAGTACAAAGTTTATGTAGGCTATTTTATTAAAAACAATATATATATCTCACAATAGTAATTATCATTGCAAGTAAGTTATAGTTAACACTTGTAATACAAAAAAGAGCATTATGAGTGATAGAAAGTAGTTAGATCTGTTGGTTGGTGTACAACTACAAAACAAGCGAATAAAACGTAATGGGGAAGTGAGCTCGTTCATTCGTATTCCTAACTTTCTGGTAACTCGGGCTGCAGTAGAATACAATACCCCTGAAGAGAACTTTCCACCAGAACTAAACAAGTTTATTTAACTTCCCTTGGTGGTGCCCTCCTCTGTCCCTCTCACACCCTCGTCTTTCCCACCACCCCCTAAAGATCTACCTCTACTTCTCCCTTTACCTCTTTTACATCCCTGCATCTTTTATTCCTCGCGATCTCTTTTACACCCCTTACTCTTTTTGTGATACTACTTCCTACTGTACAACGTACATGCCTTCCCCCTATTCTCGCTGATTACCTTACACTCTAATATCTTTCTTCTGTCGTCTATCACATAAATATATATATGTAAAACTAAAAGCTCCATACACTAGACGCCCATCCACCTGCAATAACCCTCAAGTTTTCCAAAAGTTTCCGACAGATTAACGACTATTGGAATTGTTCAAGTTATGGGTAAAGCTTTTGCGATGTTAGCGGGGCATAAGGGTGGATGCATGAGTGGGTGGAAAGGCCACTAGCTAGAATGGGTGAAGAGAATGAATATTGGAATTTTCCACAGTAGTAGTAGAAGATTGAGTATGAAAGGTAAATGTATGAGTGAACGAAAATAGAGCCAAAGTATTCTTTCTCCCTCTATCTATATATATTTTAGGTCTCTCTTGACGTATATAAGGAAATAAAAAAAAAAAATTTTATGAAATAAAATAAAAAACATGTATAGCCGCATTGTAAATATCTTTTTGAATATATATTGAATCTAATCTCTAGTTAAATTGACCGGTATTTTACTACTTGACATTTTTTCGATTGTACTTTATATATGTAGCAATTTGCATTGTATAAATATATTTACGTTTTGAATTCTACATTTGCCATCAAAATTATTTGAATAAATCATTATTTGTTTTTATTTAAAAAATGATTTATATTTAAATTTAATTTACAGATGATACCGATTATATTTTCAGATGATGTATTCAATTTTTATTATTATATTTAAAATTATATAGAATCGAACTGATGATCAGATATTTTCTCACGATAAAATAATAATTGAATGATGATAATAATATAGTTTGTGCATTCGTCAGACAATTTTTACAAAGAAAAAAATTCAATTAAAATTTAATCTGTATGATTGTATGTATGTGAGTATATGTATCACGTATTTGTACTCTTGCACGTGTCACGAATCGTGCGTGATCGAGTGTTTGTGGTGTGCCAATTCCCTTAACGTGCGGCAGACCGTTTTATATACAACACACCAACGACAAAGGCAACCAATGCGTGTAAGTTGTTCTTTTATTTTGTCATTATAGCAATTTGCCAATTATAATTTGTATGCATTAAGATTTATTATGCTAAAAAATATTCTTAAACTTATTATATGAAAAATAAAATTTAATAATGATTTATTATACCATCTATATCATTATTTATTTTTATCTTCTTTTTTCTAGATAAAAAACTTTTATTTCAAAAAAATTTTAAACCCTAAAAAAAATTTTTTATTGAATCATAAAATTAATTTTTTTCATTTTTTTTTTTTTTTTTTTTTTTTTTCACGTATTAACTTTAAATCAAATTCACAATTTATTTAAATTGTAGAACATAAATGTATGTTTCAATTTAAAAAAAAAATTACATTTAAATATTAATGTCTAACTTTTGTTTTTTTTTTTTTAAAGGCTGACAGCAAACGAATTTTGATACAATTCAAAAAATTTAGAACTTAAAAAGAAGAATTTTTAGCGTTTTGCGAATTTCTAATAAGATTCAAAACTCATTTTTTTTTCCGAAAAATCGATTAGTCTGAAAAAGTTTTGTAAAAATTATTATTTATTGTGCGTGCGTTAAAAAACGTTCTGTTTATCTATTTAATGTGATAAAAAGGACAGATTCGGCTTACCCATAAGTTCTTATAAGAACATTTTAGTAATCTCAACATTTATACACGCAAAAAAATGAATTATTAAAATTAGTAATTGATAACTAAAAATTTAGAATGTGGTCACAATTTAATATCATTTCAAACAGTAATTTCATGGTTTTATTGAATATATTTTAATAATCTTAATTTAAATATTGAAATTTAAAGTTTATATGTAAATAAATCATGTGACAAGTAATAAAAATTACTGTCTGGTAGATAAAAAAATGAAATTATAATAATTTAACATTCGATATTTGGAACATTCAAGTTTATAGTAAAAAAGTAAAAAAACATCCATTATGATAAATAAAATTTTCAATGTCGAACAACTGATTTTATGTGCAACGGTATATAATTATTACTTTCTTCAAATTGTCAAAAAGTATATCGCGTCCCTAATACCAAAAAGGCATATAAATATTATATGCCTTTTTGGCATTCGAATGCCAAAAAGGCATATCATTTTTTTTAATTCATCTATCGCTTCAGAGTGACGAAATTAATCAAAAAACAGAATTTTAAATATTAATGCCAAAATGGCCTATAACAGCAAGCATATGCCTTTTTGGCATTAATTAAATTTTTAATTTTTTAGATAATGCCAAAAAGGCGTATAAATAAAAAATCAGTAAAATCAATGAATTGGTTTAATTAAATATTTATTAACAAAAAATGAATGAGTTTAATATTTTAATGATTTTTTATTTATGCGCCTTTTTAACATTAACTAAAAAATGAAAAATAAAATTAATGCCAAAAAGGCATGTGCTTGCTGTTATAAGCCATTTCGGCATTAATACTTAAAATTTTGTTTTTTGATCAATTTCGTGATTCTAAAGCGATAAGTAGCTCCTAAAAAGTTTTCACCGAAAAATCTGAAAATTAGAATCGTTGAGCTTCAAAATGTTTTTTTTCTTTTTTAAATTCACGATACGACCATTATCCACATAAATACAGCTACTCAAAACTCACTGAAAAATTTCGAAATTTTTTTTGACTTTAATTTTTTCCCTTAATATATTTAAATTTGAATTCACGGGTTTAACTTCATGGTAATATACTTTTTTTTTTATATGCCTTTTTGGCATTAATGATCATTGTGCCTAAAAGCAAAAAGGCTTATGTATATTTATAGGCCTTTTTGGTTTTAATTTTTTTTATTATCAAAATATTCATTTCAAATCATTTCTAAGCGATTGAGCAAAAAAAAAAAATTTATATGCCTTTTTGGCTTTATGGTAGATCTATATACAGCGTATGCCTTTTTGGCATTAGGGACGCGATATTTTAAGCGCATCAGTTTTTATAGTTTGAAACAATAAAATTTTACTTGTGTTTGTAAGCTTTTAATGTATGTGAAAGAATTAACCTAAAGTATTATTGATGCGCGACGATATCTATATTGCAAGATGACGTATTTTATCACTTCAAACAATAAAATTTAGAGACCAAGAGTGACTATTTTTTTTTCCACATCAATATATTTTAGAGAATTATTCTTATACTTTTTCGCTTTCAATATTATATTATTTATAGATAAACTTTTTTGATGCGGGTTTATTGTTCAAACAATAAAAATGAATTGAAAATCCGAATAATATTTATTATTTTTTTTTTTTTGCGTGTAGTCAATTTCGATAACTTTAATCTGTCGGAGTAACATTGTCTTTAAAAAAACAATACAATAGAGTTATATTAAGGTAAAAGACCCAGTTATTAACCCTGGCCCAGTTTTTGGCCTCTTCAACTTTTTTCTAACTTACTCAAAAAAACTATAACTTTAAAAAGAACATCAATTTTTTTTTTATTTACGGTCATTTATTCTCAGCCTAGTTAATGGCAATTTAAAAAATATAGAAAATATTAACTGAATAAATAAAAATATTTTAGCCATAAGTGGCTGAGGAAGCCATTTTTTAAGCAGAGTCTAAACAGTTTACGTTAGGAGATACGACGGTTAAATCTGTGCAATAATTATCAATCAGACAGATCAATATTCAATTAAAATTTATTTTAATACATTAATAAAACATATTAAAATGAGTTTTGTTGTTGAAATTTGAGGGTCAATAACTAGGCTCAATTTTAAAGGTATGATGAAGTTGTTGACCCTAAAATTCTAACTCACTGCGAGCGAGGTTATCTGTTTCAATACATGTCTATAAAATGTAAAAATAGCAATAGGTTTATGTAATTTGAGGGTCAGAAACTGCGACCTGAAGAATTTTGAGGGTCAGAAATTGGGTCTCTAAATATCAATTTTTGAAAAGTTAATTTAAATTATTTATTCAATTCAAAAAATTATTTATTTGGCCAAATTACCCTGGTTTGGCCAAAATTACTCCCGTTGAGTTTAATCAATGAAAGTTTAATTTAATAATTTTTCATTAAATATTTTCTCTCTTGATTAAAAAAAAATTTAAGAAAAAAACAACTATTTCATAATACAAAAGATTTATTTATAAGCTACGCTCTAGTAATCACATAAATGAAATTCCACCTGCAGTATTGTCTGTGTAAATAATTTACCGTATCTGTATTACTCGACAATAAAAAATAAAAAAATAAAAGCCAAAAAAAAATACAGAGAATAAAAGCATGCATGTGACTAAGTACCAAAAAGAAAAAAATAATAGGCGGAATGTAAGGAGTTAATAATGTGATGTTTGTATATTTATTTACTTTTGTTTTTTGTTTTGCATAAATACTTTTCTCTCTAAAATAATGCTAGAGCATATATATAGATATTTGAATTCAGCATCAGCCATGGATTAGTAAAAGTAACGAGGTAAATAAATAATGTCAGGGAAAGTAGGTGTGTAATTAGATACCACTGTGTTAGCCGCTTTAACCTGTCTAACTTGTATACCTGCCCACGTGTGTTTTCAAGTGATTTACGGGCGTCCTGATGATTTTTAATTTTGTATTCAGTCACGACATCACCATAACACCAGATGTTGAGATCTGACGTTGATTTGACTGCCATCAACTCACTAATACATTTATATTTATATAAATATAAGTATATTTATGATATAAATTAAAAAATAATAAAGAATAATAGAAGTATAAAACACGTTGAATAAATTTCTCTTTCATAATATCTACAATAATCTTTGTCATTTTTTTTTTTTTATTATCTTTAATCATCATCATTTTATTTCCTTATATCTACTACTGAATTATTTATTTTTCCACCAATGTAATTTTATATGTCTTACTCAGCATGTGATTTATCATTTCACATTTTACCTCTTTAATAACCATGACTCGTTAAGATGACATAAATTTTTATTTTACATCAATATTCACGTAACATTTTTTTTTATTTTGAATAAAAAGCTTTATAACTCATATTTAATCTTTTTGTTAGATTTTATATAATTCTTATCCTTAAATCTCATTATTTGAAACTAGTGAGTGCAGAATTATTATCTTTATAATAAGAAAAAATTTTTTAAAAATAAAATCAGTACAATTTATTATGCAGTTAGTGTACTTGAGTACTTAAGATGATAAATGTTAATACAAAAATTTTTATCAACATGAAAATAATTTAAGTACTTTTTACCTTTAGAAATGTTACACGTGTAAATATATTTATATACATGTATACAATATATACATATATATTATAAAGATATGAATAAACGATTAATGGCGTGGATTCAATGTAAAAAATAAATTTTAAAACATAGTTATGAAGTTTTAATATTTTTAAGTATACATCAATTTTAAATATAAAATATATCTCACTTTTTTTTGTTACTTTATTTTTTAACTTTCTTGAATTTTTTAAAAAATTTTTTTTCCTTTATTCGACTTGCACATTTTCTATTCCTCCTATTCCTGTAACTACTTCTATTCTTTTTCTTCGCCATTCACTAGACATAATTTATTGCTAAAGTTTCGTCGCGTCGGTCTTTAATGGTCGTAGGTTCTCAACTCAAGCATTTGTCCAACCAGTGAATATATATTTATCAAAATTTTAATATATTTTTTATTCTTATCATACTTTATTTTACTCATTAATTAAAATGACTAGAAAATATTTTTACAGTTTTAATCAAGTAATTTATTTCCAATAAAACACGAGCTATTAATATGCTTAATAAATCGACTTACGTGTCAAGAAGCGTAAAAAATAAATTTTAAGTCTATTAGAAAATATTTTATTACGTCAATGTATTACACACATCGGATGCCATGTTATTTTAAGTTATTAATCGGTAATTGAAGGACTCAGAACATAAACAATTATATTATATGCAAAGCAAGGGGATAGGTTCCATATATATATAAGCTTAGGATAAAGTTCATGAACGACATCTGTTCAAAACTCAATTTAACCAAACAGTGAAACCCATAGACGGTGTAACCCTTAGTACTCTACTCAACTCAACTGTACTGCACTCTCTTAAATCCCCTAAACAAGTCACCTTTACCCTTATTTTCAATCCATACTCCTCGTCAATGTGCATACACTCTCTTACACAACCCCTTCTACTTATTTGAGTGTCTTTAAATAAAATAAGGGAGGCAGCCTTCAGTGACCCCAGAAGACCCGTACAAAATTTGCTAATCTTTCAATCAATCGTAAGGGCTGATTAATTTGTTCCACTTGATTATTATTATTATTTGTTTCTTGATCCCACATAAATAAACTTAATGCATACGAATTAATTTAATTACAAAAATAATCTTTCATCATAATCAAGAAAAATGATTTCTATAATTTATTTAATAGACTTCAAAAGTAAAAAATTTAGTACCTATGTCATTTGAGACAAATTACCAAATAACGAAAAAATATATTTCTTTCAATTATATTTTTCCTTACATTTATGCTTTATTTAATTGTACTCAAATTTTGATTTATTAACACAAATGTAAAATAATATTTGGCTGTAGACTAACTGGTGGAAAATTATTATTATGAATAAGTGAATTTTTCAACGATCGGACCAATTTGTTCTACACAGAAAAAAAAAAATTGTTGGTTGAAGGTAAATATTCTTAATTCAAGAAAATTTTTTTGGAGACCTAAACTTTCTCAGATAAAGTAGTAATTTTATCTGACCAAGATAAATTCACTTAGCTCAAGAAAATCTTGACTTGGTTCCCGAAAACGGTGGTCTTCAAAAATATTTTCTTGACTCAAGATAACTTTTTTTTCTGTGTAGTAGACCATTTTGTGATAAATAATTAATTCGTTCAACATAAACAAAAATATACATTCTGTAATTTTTTAATTCTTGAAATAGGACCAACTTGTGATACGGTACATAGGGGAAGGGGGGGGGGGGCAAAGGGGGGTACGGTAGACAAAACGGGGTACCCCCAAAATTTGGTGAAAAAAAAAATTTTTTTTTTTCGTCTAATTACTGTATATCCGATATTTTTGAGCATTTTCAGCTCTATGCATGACACCTGGGTCAAAATGGACCAGCCCAAAAATCGAAAAACTGATTCTATTAAATTTTTATCGTCAAATTAAAAAAAAATTCAAATGTTAATTCATTTTTCGGCTGATTTCCTGTAGTTGGGGCAAATTTGGCCACTAAAAATATTCGAAAATAATATTTTATTTTTTAACTGATAACAATTCAATTAAAAAAAAAAAAAAAAATTATCATCTTTTAGAGAAGGGCTTCTCTGCCCCACAGAGAATTTTTTCTCCCTTCGTATCCACCAATGATGTGAAATGTAATTTTTCTGTATGTATTTTACATAAAAAAAAATTTAATTTAATGAAATTTGATCAACTTTCAGAAATTCGTTTTATTCAACTTTTTTAAAAGGTACCCCATTTTGCCCGTCAGAAAAGAAAATTTTATTTATTAACAGCAGCAAAAAATTTTGTCTATTTACCTTAGATATCATTAAAAACAAAAAGATTTGGCGTATATTAGTTATCGATAACAATATTTCCAAAGGTACCCCCTTTTGCCCCTCCCTCCTCTATACAGTAAAATGGAACTGATTAAACATTTTGATTCTAATAAACTAAGAATTATATTTTTTTAAAGATGCTCATCTTCATGCCACTTTTTTTATATATAAAAGTATGTGTATATGTTTATAAGAAGAAAAATATTTTTTAAGGATAATAAAACACTTGAAATTGTTTTGAATCTCCAAAATAAATACACATGACGAAAGTTTATACAGAAGAAACGAAAGACAGAAAAAAAGAAGGATGATGAGAAAAAAAGGAAGTAAAAGAAACGTGGATAGAAAATAAAGGAAAAAAAATAATAAAAAAAAAAGAGAGCAGAATGGAGAACAAGGGAAGAAGGTACGTGGAGCGTGTAGAACGTGTGGTTTATGCGGCCACCGGGTATATGGCACGGAATGAGGTATATACGCTGTATATCTCCTTTATGGCGACCATTAACATATTTTTTGCCGTTCGTATTACCATACAATAGTAGCGAAAATATTATAAATTATGCTCGTAAATCAAGAAGGCCCAGGCCACTCGCGCGGTAAGAAGTGTAAGAGGGTGATGTGAAAAGAAGAACCAGAAGAGAAGAACAAGAAGATTAAGAAGAATAAGAAAGAAGTTTAAGTAAAAGAAGTAAAAAACCGTGAAAAAGAAACAAACGAAGGATTGGAATAAAAATAATAAAAAGAAGAAGAAGAAGAAGAAGAAGAAAAAACAGATCTGGTGAAAGAGAATAGAAGAGATGAGAGATGTCAGGATGTCGGGGCTACCTTGTGCTTCCTTCTTTGTTATAATAGCCGGCATGAACACCTTACCCATCTATCCTCAAACTAGAATTCATCTACTTCTTTACGCCTTTACTCCTTTACTCCATTACAACATCTTATTACTATACTTCATACTACTCTACTTATTCAAACGAAAAGTACTCTTTCCCTCTTTACTTCACTTCCATTCTATTCAGTTCATTACTTATAGTCTCAGATCATCCAGCTCGACATGTTGACTCTCGACGACATACGACCGATGCACACCAACCTCACGGCATTTATTTATTCCATTCTATTCCATATTATTCTGTCCTTTCGACTTGTATCATTCTTCATCTCTTCTTATTTATACATCTTTTACGATGACAACTTAAGACTTTATTGTAATTGTCACTTTGTATTATTTACATTAACACTTATTTCTTTCTTTTTTTTTTTTTCATCATTCTATACGACTATTGCATCAAAACTTTCTGGGAAATAAGTCTTTTCATTTAATGATGATACATGTATGTTGGTAATTAATATCTTTTTATAGTATGTGTTACGCATGTCTGAAATTATGAGATAATTTTGTTGTGTCACTTTTCATTTCCTTTTATTTAAAACTTGTTTCTTTTTGTTATTTTATGAGCTTATATTATTGTTTGTTCATAATTGTAGTTGTAATATGTTTGTAGTACATTATTATGATTGTATGTATATATTTGGTTGTTTTCTTTTTTTTTTTTTTTTTTTTTTTATGAGCGAATATTTATAAATTTACATGATGAAAAAATAATTAAGACCCGTTGGCTGGCGTATTGCTGAACAATTGTTTTCTCAAGTAGCCCACGGACCACTAGACTAACTTTTAACGGGAATTGAAATAATAAGAAAGATGTGAGAAATCTCAAGGAGACAATTAGTCATTGTTTTCAGTTTAAAAATAACTTATTCTTGCGATTGTATGTTTCAATGAGTCTTATGTTTTTTTTTCCTTATTATTTCTAAATGCTTTATTAATATTTTTATTATTATTAATTTAATAAAAAACAACTCAGTTAATAACTTTGTTGCTGTATATATTTTTCAATTGAAGTTATATTTGAATATTGCATTACATATTTGGTATTAAATACTGAATATTGTTTTTAATTAAATCCCAATTATTTTTAATGATTACACAGACTCACTAATTAATTCAGCAAATACGTACTTTTTAATTAAATTTATATTGAAATTTAATTTATAGGAAATTTAATTTAATTTAAATTTAATTAATATTTCGTTTCATCTGTTTAATTAATTTCAACTCATTCTTTGTCTTTTATGTTATTTAACAATGTCAACTTTAATGTTACTACACAGAAAAAAAAGTTATCTTGAGTCAAGAAAATATTTTTGAAGACCACCGTTTTCGGGAACCAAGTCAAGATTTTCTTGAGCTAAGTGAATTTATCTTGGTCAGATAAAATTACTACTTTATCTGAGAAAGTTTAGGTCTCCAAAAAAATTTTCTTGAATTAAGAATATTTACCTTCAACCAAGAATTTTTTTTTTCTGTGTAGACTTAACATGCTCGCTTCGCTCGCCTTCATTCTTTCAAAAATCCCGCCACTATCTCAATCGACCAATTGACAACCGAATAAAATAGTCACAGAAGTGACGTAAAACGATACGACATCCGGTCATCAACTTTTTAGAAGAGGATATAATAATGTGAACAGTAGTTCATATGTATATACACTAATGGAAAAAATTAAAGGATCAAAAAAAAATTCCAAATTTTTGGGTGATTTTCAACAGGCCGTAACTTCGAGAGAAATGGTCGTACAAGGAAAAAAAAAAAAGGAAATTGTAGCTCCAAATGTCTACTTTTTGGATTAGAACTTCAAAATTTTTTTGCGTCAGCGGTTTTTGAGTAATCTTAGAAAAACCAGCGACAAAAAAATTTTCAAATTTTTTTTACTTTTTTTTTTTGGTCTACGGGCGTGGGAAAATTTTTTTTTGCTTAACCACTATAAGTATCGGATACCTTCATTATTCAGCTTTAATTTCATTTTTTATAGACCTTGATACGTCCATTTGTCGCCGAGATATCGGTCTTCAAATGAAAAAGGATCCTTTTGTCTTTGATTATCGATATCTCAGCAACCAATGATCGCACAGAAAGTTAATGGTGGGTTTCAAAAACTTAAATAAATTCCCTTGAACGATTAGTCATTTTTTTTTCGAAAAAAAATTTTTTCCTGTCGTCACATTAATTTGAAAATGCAACAAAAAAAGGGCTTTTGGTGGTTTTTTGGAAAATCAAGCGCTGGATCGAAAATATTGTGGAAATCAATAATGTTGAGTGTGCAATTTACAGTTCAATATGCCCACAAAAACACCACAAAGGGCCAGATTGATCCAACCAGCCGTTTTTTTGTTTCAATCGATCAAATTTTTAAAAAAATTAAAGGATCACTTTTTTTGCTCTGAAAAGCTCATAATCTTTAACAAAATGAAAAAACAAATTTCTCCGAGCTTATTTCACATTTTCATTCCAAACAGTGCTTAAATTTCCAAAAAATAAAAAAATTTTAAAAAAAACAAAAATTTTTTCAAAAAAAAATTTTTTTTGAAAATTTTTTTTTTTTAACAACTTTAAGAAATTTAAGAGACCACGGAATGCAGCGAAGAAAACGTGTTTAAAATGATTGGGCGTGTCATAAAATGCCACGGAGTTACAGAAGTTTAAAACATAAAAACCCAAGTTTACGTGTATTTTGAATGGGAAATCTTCGCCTGCTCTGGGAAAGTACTTTATATTAATATCAAGGGCTTAAATTCTCAGGGAATTTTTCGGGGGGGGGGGTATTTCCAACAAAATTTCGGGATGGGAGCGAAAAAAAAAATAGTCGCTAAAAAAAGCAGTCTAATATATAGTCATCCATGACTATGTATGACCATGCATGGCCATACATGGCCTTGTATGAGTCATATATGGCCATGCATGACTATTCAAAAAGTTCGTATGCCCATGTATGGCCATGTATGAACCATATACGGCAATGCATGGCCATATATGTTCAAATAATCACTGACATATATAGTCATACATGTCCATGCATGGCCATATATGGCCTTGTATGCTCCATGCATGGCCATGTATGCTCCATGCATGAACCATATATGGCCATGTATGATTCATTTTTCACGGGGAAATCTGCGATGTTTTTGAATTTTCAAATTTGTGGATTTTTTTCTTGACTGTTGAAAATTTAACAGTTCAATTGTAAATTTATCGATTAATTCACGATTCAATTATGATGTGAAGAGGAAAAATAAATAAATAAACATTTGTCACCTATACTCTTGATAAAAAAAAAAAAAAATTATACAGAATTTTTTTTATTGTATTTTTACTCATGCGGTATGGATATATAAATAAATACCTTTAAAATACAATTTTATTGTCATTTCACTTTGAACCTTTTCCTCGCGAGGCTGCCAATCCCGAAGGTAAAATTCATCAATTTAATATTTACAAAATAAAAATAAATCAGTTATCTCTGTAATGAATTGCAAAATATTTCATTTTCAACTTATTTTAATTATATAATAAATATCCGTAAAATTTATATAAGAAGTTTTGAAACATTAATTGTAATTAATTACAAGATAAAAATATATAAATTAGACTATTTTTTTTTTAATTTATGACTCTAACTTACATTACGAAATTTTATTATATAGATATTATTTAGTGAATAATTTATGATATTAAAATGTAAACACCGGAAACGCTCGTATTTTGATGAACATTAATTAAAATTTACAAAGTAATGTATTCAAAAATTTTAGTAAAACTTGAAAGAGTAATAATTTTTTTCATTTAAAGCTTATGCTTTATTCCAGATGCTATTTAGTTTTAAAAATCATAATAAATTTAATGAAATTCTTTTAGAAATCTAAGTTCTATTACATGATCACCAATTTATAAACTGAACACTGTGAAAAATCGGGAGTGAATTCGGAGTGATTACGGATTTTATGTTAATACGAATTCACTCCATCACTCGGAGTTTCAGAGTTCGAGAAAAAGTCACTTCGCATTCGGAGAAAATAGAGAGTTTGTTTTCTTAGTGGAGTGATTTCAGAGTAGGCTGGATTTTATTTCAATCAGTATTCACTCCGATTCGAAGTTTTAATATTTAAATAAACTCCATTTCGGAGTGGATTTCACTCCAAGGGGATTAAGTGATATACACAGTCACTCGCTCCGCTCTCACTCCGAATTTAATCCGTGTTCACTCCGAAAATTTTTTACAGTGAATTAAAAAAAAAAAATAGTTAGAAAAAAAGGTTTTACAGCATTTAAATACAGATGTATTGACTTTTAAAAAATTCAAAGTATTGAAGATAGATAATCTTTCATCTAATATTAACAAAAGTACGTGCCAAAGAGAGTTTTATTGGTAGAAAGTAAGGACAAAATAAAACAATATGATGGATTTGAAAAGAAAGAAAATTTTTCTACTATAAAAGCAAACTAAACCCCTGCATATTTATCATGTACAAATTGAATTCTTGCAGAGCGTTCTGTATACAAAACAAAATTGCATTTCTTCCTAGAGATTTTATATCGAAACAAATTCAAAGTTTACGTGAGGTAGACTATAATTTTTACAATTGATTTTGTATAATGTCTTTTTTATTTATTTATTTTTTAAAATTGTTTTTCAGCTCATATTTCTTTGTAAAGTATTTACATACTGTCATATTTGTATAAATACAATTCCTTCCATCAATTGCCAATTAATTCAAATCTATTTAAATAAAGTGCCAGTGGTATTATGAAATATGAGTCTATCGATAAAAGATTTAATATTAAATTGACCTGATATTTTTTTTTTTTTTATAATAAATCACATTGAATATTTTTTTCTCATATATTGTGAGTTTTAATCTAAAGTGAAAAAAAAAAAAAATACTTTAAAAAGTAAAGAAACGGGGATAAATCGTTTGTACGTGGGAGAATCGTCTCGTTAGCGAAATGAGTTCGTCCACGAGCCAATTAACTATCGAATCGATCGCAGTTGGACAAGAAGAGCTCCTAACGAACCACTGGACATTGTACTCATTGTTTGCTTCAACAGATACTCTCCCTCTACTTCATTTCACTCTCTTTATTTTATTTATTTTTTATTATTCTTTCATTTTTCTTTGACTAAACTTGTTTCACCATGTACTCAATTGTCCTAACAAAAGCTTCGTTATATTTCAATAATACTACTCGCCCAAACAATACTAAACAAAACAAGGTATACCAATAAAATAATTATAAATTGTTATTAATGATTTATTTGAAATCAAAATAAAAAAAAAAAAATTCAATAAAACTTTTTTTTCTATAGAAATTGAAAAATTTAGCTATTACATTATTCTTCACTTGACCTAATTCTCAGCTAATTTTTAAATACTTTATTTTCATTCTACGAGTAAAAAAATTGCTCAAGGTCAACACGAGTTGACGCGCAATGCATAACAATGGGAAAAAGGTGATTTTTTTGTCACATATAAAAATAAATACCATCACCGCCACATTTTTCTTAAATCGAGTTTTCTTAAATGGACATGTGATTGTATTATTTGTCGTATTAGTATAAATTAAGCAATACAATTTCATTTTGAAAATAAATACTTGGATCTAAATTTTTTTAATTAACTTTGAATAATTTAATAAACAAAAGGGATAGAATAGATCCCTCTGAATGAATTTCAATCGTTTGAGCTTTTTTTTTTGACGAGTTCTACATTCTTTTAGTCATCTATCTCGACTAGAAATTATCCCCAAGCATACATTGGGACCCCATTGAGTATTGATGGGGCAAGTTCGATAGGGTTATCCCTATTGAGATATGATTGGGAACATGCGTTACATCCCAACGTTGGATTCCCTATTGCCCATGCAGGAGCTGCCAGAGTTGAACGACGGGGTCTTACTTAGCCCAGCACTGGGGAACCTAGTTTTGGCACACCTATATTATTGGCCCATGCTTGGCTCAAAATTGGGTACTCAGTCCTGGCCGTTACAATGATTACCCAGGCTTGGGCCAAAACTGGGTAACCTACACTGTAAAAAAAGCGATGTTAAAATGGACTCATTTTAACACCGCGGTGCAACACCGGTCAATTAACACCGGTGTTAAAATGGTTCTTGACGGTGTTAAATTGGTGTTACAGCGGTGTACAGTAACTCCGTGTCGGTGTATTATTATACACTGAGAGAAAAGTGCTTAGTAGCCTTAACTAATCAGCGTCAGATATGAAAATATAGTGTCTCTAACCAATTTTTATTGTTACTGGAACCATGCACTAGCGTGAATCAGCGCGAAAAAAAAGTTACATTAACTAAGATAAGTAGATAGTTGGTAGAAATAATTTTAATAGTTGACACAACTAAGAATTTAGTTGTCGTCTCATACAATATCATTTATTTAGTTCCTTTTACTACTGACAAAAGTATCAACCGTACTATTTCATCTTAGTTCTCTAAACAATCGATTTCAAGTTCATTTAATAATTATAGAATATTTCTGCTGATTAATAATCAAATGTAAAAAAAAAATTCAAAAGAGAATATAGTTATAATTACCATTAATATTTAGTTTCCCTGGCTATAAATTGCATTCCTAATGCCAAAAGTGCGTATTGCAAAATATAAGCCAAAGAAGCATATCAAACATTTTTTTTTTTGCTTATCAATTCCGAATCGTTAAAAATGTGAAGATCGATTAAAAAAGTGAAAAAAAAAATTTTTTTATACTAAAAAGGCGCGTAAAAATTTTTTGTTGCCAATCAATTCGGGATTATTTATTAAAGTGAAAACCAATCAAGATAATATATATCTTTTCTCCCAATAAATTTTCTTTTTAGCTTAAACAACTTTTTTTTTTTTTATTTTTTTGTTGAAGCGTACAAAAATTCTCACGTTAAAAAAATAGTAGTTATTTCAAGAAAGTTTATTTTCTTCAAACTAAAAAATTTTATTGTTACTAATAACTAACATATATATCTTGCTACAAAAAATATCTCCTATATTAACAAAATAAAACTCTTTAAACAAGTAAAAATTGTTTGATTTAAGCGTAAGAATATGTTGACGAAAAAAATATTTTGATTCAAGATAATAAAAATTCAAGATAATTTTTTACTGTAAAAAAATTTTGATTTTCCGCATTGATCAAAAAAATGATCTAAAATCTAGAATATTTTTTTGACTCAAGTTAACTGTTTTTCCTGTGTAAAGCAACTCAAATCTGAAAGCCGTGTTTATAAGTCTTCATAACGTGCAAATAAATAACCTTATGAGTTAAAGAGAAACCCTTTATAGCAAAATAATCAGACAAGATGTTTGAATCGAAGCAGTTTTACAATTTTCATATTATAAAATAATTCCAGCTATTAATATTAACTCTACATATATTTTTGAATTATCTGCTGTTTTCGAAAATTATAAATACACAGAAAAAACAGATAATTTGAATCCAGAAATTGTTTTTGACCGATTCGGGAAATCAAAATTTTCTTGTCCTAAATAAGTAATTATCTTAAAATTTTTATTTTTAATTCAAATATTTTTTCTCAAGTTAAAATATTCTTATGCTTAAAGCGAAGAATTTTTACTTGCTACAAAAGTTTTTATTTCCCAATATTAGATATTTTTTGAAGCAAAATATATGAGTTTTTGTAGCAATCTGCACTTTTTTGTTTGAAGAATATAAAATTTATCGGAAGGAGTATTATTATTTAACGCAAGAATTTTTTATGCTCCAACCAAAACAAAAAAGTTGCTTTAACTAAGAGATAAAAGTCACCAGAACAAAGCAACAGCAGCGGGAGTAGTTTGGTGATCGCCACTAGATCGCGCCCACCTTTTGTATAGTGTCCCTGGTAAGAATCTTATTTCAGAAGTATTATATTCAAAGCTTGAGAACAATTCTGGCATAAATGTTTCTCTGTTATTCGACAGAGTGACAAGTATCATTTTTGATTGTAATATAGTATATACTAAATTACATTAAGACATTAATGGTTAACATTAATGTTTTCTAAAATAATTTTTATTATAATAAAAAAATATGAAGTACATTCAATGTGATAGAAAAAAAAATTTCTGAATTTATCAAGTAAATGTTGGCTAGTAAAGAAAAAAGAATTCAGTATCAATGAATCAAAATCTGCAATACTGATCAGTAAATAATTTTGTTTCTTGCAATACTAAATCATGGAAATGGTAACTATAAATGTTTAGTTACAATAAGTCAAATCAGTACATTCTCAGAAAGTTCGATTTTATAGTGTGTACATCTAGACACAAATACTTATTCCTACCATTATAAATAATCTGAAGAACTAAGTGTACATTATTAACAACACATTAATCTTATTGTTTATTAGACTAAGAATAAATTATTTATTACAATATAAATTATAGTTATGTTAACTTTATCTTAGTATATGTAACTAAAAATAGTAAGAATGACTACGTAGTCGTAGATCACTTTACTATGGTGATTTAGTTACTGAAACTGATTTAGTTTAGCTGAGTCGTCTGTGAACTACGATTTCTTAGTTCAGAAAACCGATTTTTTCTCTCAGTGAGAAACAGTAATTTTTCAATAATCAGAAAATAAAATTTTATACCATTGAATGATTTATTTTCTTGTAGAATACCATGAAGATAAATAAATCTATTTATTTTTAAAATATTTGATTCATGTACAATAATTGTAGACAATGAAACGTGTAAGTTATAGATTACAAATTGAAACAAACATGAAACATATTGAGTATATAATAGAAAAAGTAGTGAACAAAATATCGCAATATGGCATTAGGTCAATCGTGAAGTTTATTACTGTGAGAGGCGCAATATTAAATCTAGTGGATTTGTATAATATTTAACGAGCGAAGCTGTAGTATAAATTCTGTTTCATATTATCAGTTATCATCGAAAGTGGTCATGAACCAATACTAATATAAACAAGTGTGTAAAATGCCGAGTATTTCAATAAAATTGAAAGTTGAGTAATACAACCGCGATTTTGGTTTTATGTTTTTACAACTCATGAAATCCTGATCAAATAAATTGTAAACTCCAATTAATAATGAACTAAAGTTATTTAATTCACCCTCTAAATGATTTATTTAAATTTATAATTTAAATAAAAATATAGAATTAAATTAATTTTGAAAATTAAATAAAAGCTTAAAGTTTATACTATTTAGTTAGCTTCGTACGTAATTGCATTTTAGTGAAATAATTTTATTCTTGAGCATTCAGGGATTCAATTAAATATATTTAATTATAAACGATAATTAAATTTTTACTGTTTAAACTAAATAAAGTTGATTAAAAACTGAAACTAACAAACTAACAGACAATATATTATCAAACTTAATTTTATTTTTATTATTTATTATTTATCATTATTATTATTCTACAGAATATTACCCAATTCGAAACCATAAACTCAACACGATTTTTTGTTTTGACACTTTTGTAAAGATCACTAATTAAACGTACCATTATTATGTATATTATATATTACATACTCTATAACTATTACCGTAGCAGAGTGTACTCTTGTATATAATTAATACTAGAACTTGTACGCTATCAAGGTTTCCAATGCAATATTGATAAACTCAAACTTCATCTTGTTATTTCTCTCTCTGATTCTCGCATTCGCCGAATTTGTTATTAATTATTTAGCTAATAAAATTTACTTTAATGAACATAATATTGTCCTAATTATAAATTCACATATTCAATTTCATTTAATTTATTTCAAATTTCATTTATATTTTATTACATTATTTATTTACATTTTATAAATGTATGATAAAACTACTTTACTGAATAAATAATCCAAATAATTGTTCACGAACAATTAAATTTTTTAATTAAAAATAACAGAACATTGTTGAATATCAATATTTTATTACATTAATTTAAAATTTATAAGTAAAAACTCTCACTGTTAAGCACCCCCGCCCCATATTTGCATTTAATTGAAAATCAAAAATGAGACATTTTAATAGTCTACACGGAAAGAAATTTCCTTTAAAAATTACCGTTAAATTCACTGTAATCGTGGGACGAATGGCACGACCTAATCATTTGTCGGTAAGTCAGAAAATTTTTAACCTTTTTTCAACAAATTTTACCGTAGTCTACTGTAAATTTTACTCGGTTTTCGGTAAATTTTATGAAGTTTACCACAAAATAAATGAATTTTTTCCTAATTTTTATTTCAAAAATGGTAATAAATAAAAGAACTGCATTATGTCCCACGATTATAGTGAATTTAACGGTAATTTTTAAAGAAAATTTCTTTCCGTGTATTAAACAAATCTTAAACATTTACCTCCTGGTAAATTCTATTTGAGGCACATAACCACTTTCTATTCTATAACCGTGCTCTCGATCTCCTTGAGACGAAGAAACCATTATACTATCCAATATTTTTTCTTATCTTTTCTTTTAAATGAACGAGCTCTTCGTTTCACCTCTTTTAACTTTATACTTTTTTATTACGTGCATATTTATTCCTAACATCATTACTTACCATCATATTCATTTATTTATTTATATATAATAATAATAATAATAATAATAATAATAATAATAATAATAACCTCATTCATTTTTAAAATTTTTATTCTAATAAAAATAAATTACGTAATTCAGTAAATTAAAAATCATAGTTATTTTCAACATTTTATGAACTTAAATTTAATATTCTATTAATAATCTTCTTGAAAGCAGGAGGTTCACTAATTTGCCGAGAATTGCGAATAATTTTAATCAATCTCAAGAAGTTTAATGAAATCTCGTTGAAGAGGCTTAAGAAACTTGGTTCGTGGAACGAGGCTCGCGAGATAGTTTGATGTTAAATATATATACTAACGTCGTAAGTACGTCATGTGATAAGAATATTAAATAATTTATAAATTTATTAATGATGAATTATTTCATTAATCCTTGTAACAACTAAACTATTTAAATTTGTTAACTAATTTTAATTCTCTTATACTTTATATATGTAATTAAATTTTAACTAACCATTAGGTTTGATTAAATAATTAAATCCGTGGAGCTAAAAAATTTTCAATTAATATTTTTAGTTGAAATCACCATTTTCTTATCAATTCAATTAATAATTAAAAAAAAAAACATTTTTATTAAATGTAAGGTTTTCTTCCGGCAATAAATATTTACATGATAGGATACAAGCAAGGTTTTTCTATTAAGACATTAAACTTAATGTCGCCGTCAAGACATTTATCGATAGCACATAAGGTTTACTATTCAAATAAAAACTCAAATCTCCATTAATTAAGATAAACTATGTCTCTTCAAACTAATAAACAAATTTTTTTTTATTAACTTAGTAATAAATTCTTCGGTAAAAAGGAAAGTAGAGGAAGAGTGAGGAGGTAGAATTTGAGAACCGTTTTAAATCGTCATTTACTGACTTTATAAATTTTTTAAAATATTAAAAGAAAAATAAAAAATTATATATATATATATATATATATTTGTATCACCTAAATCTTTGGTTAATATTTTTGCAAATAGAAATAAAAAAAATTTTATTGAACGTATTTAAGTTCAAAATTAAATTTTATCCTTAGCGGCGCTATTATGCCTGCCCCCTTCGTTTCTTAAAATTAAAATAATTAATATACAAATAGAAATTTTTCATCAATTGTCAAAAAATAATAATAATAGCAATAATAATTAATGCATGCTTCAATTCAAATTGCCATGTAAATTAGATTTGCATTTTAAGTTTCTTCATCGATTACATAAATATATATATATGTATAAAGTTAAATGTATACGTAATAAACTGCAGACATTTTTGAAGGACATTAATTATTACTCTATTTGAATTTTATAGTTACAATGTACAGCATAACTATACGCTACTAACTCAATTCCACGTTTATAATTATGGTTTATTTTATATTCCATTATTCGATCCATACATAATTTTCTTGTCTACATTTACATTGACATTTTTTTATAATTTTTTAATATTCTCAACTTTATAAAATATTAATATTAATTGTACGTTTCAAATTATATTTAGAAATAAACTGTTTTTATAACAATATTACTATTATTACTGTATAATTTACATACACATAAACTAACTATATGCAATAAATAAATTAATAAACACTACACGTAAGCATAAATAGTTTTTCATAAACTAATAGCTATAACTAAACTGTGAAAAATTTCCAACAAATTTTACTATGGGTGCATTGTAACCCCGGACCATAAGAAAACTGGTACAAAATTTACAAGTGTCCCATAGTAAACGGTATGCGCAGACGACACGATTGGGACCTATGCGCATACGTTTACTATGGGTCACTCGTAAATTTTGTACCAGTTTTCTTATGGTCCGGGGTTACAATGCACCCATAGTAAAATTTAATGGGAATTTTTCACAGTGTATTGTTGATAATATAAAATTGAAGCTTTTAATACATTATAAAATTTATAGGGTCGATTATAATAATTTTAACCATGCAAATAATTCCCTCTGATGTTCAGTGTACATCTAGCTTATATTATTATTATTATCATGCATATATACTTTTATTATATTATGGTACGACGGTTAAATAATTAAATTCATTATTCTTATTTATTATTGCACTTAGCCAATATTTTATACAAATTAAAGAAATTTTAATATATTAATGTGACCAATATCATGTATTTCACTCGATTACAGACGCATTAATAATAAAAAATAAATACATAAGTTATATATAAATAACAAGCTAATTGAAATATATGAAATGTAATAATTTGTAATTAGTATTTGGTATTAATGATTAGTTAAAACTGTTATCTGAATAATTAAAATAATGATTATAAAGTGACATTAAAATAATACACTTATCCAAAAAATTAAAGGAACAAGAAAATTTTATAAAATTTTTAGTGATTTTTGGAAGTCTGTATTTTCGTAACAAATGATCGTATCGAAAAAAAAAAAAAAAAGTAAATTGAAGTTTGAAATCTCCAGTTTGAAGATCTTTCAGCAAAATAATTTTTTGAGCTACGGTTTTTGCGAAATCATAAAAAATAGGTCGAGAAAAAATTTTTCTAAATTTTTTGGTTCTGTTTTAAACCCGAATAAAACGTAAAAAATTCTTGCTTTATTTCGTTTTTTGAAAAAAAATTTTTTTTTTCTCTTTACCTTACATTTACCGAATAACTAACGTGAAAATGAAAGAAAATCCGAAAAAAATTAACTTTTTCATTTTGGTAATAATTGCACAAATTAAGGAACAAAACTTGGTCCTTTAATTGTTTTATGAAACTTTGAGCAATCAGCCCGGACAAACGGTTCAATGGATCAATCTGAAAATTTCCAGGGTTTTTGGGGGTGTATTATGATATATTTTTGAATAGGCGTAATATAGATACTCTCTAAACATGAATTAGTGAAAATAAGCGAATATTCACTAATTCCAAGAGCAAATCGAACCACTAATTCCAAAAACTGGTTCGATTGGCACTCTGAATTAGTGAATATTCACTTATTTCACTTATTCATGTTTAGAGAGTAAGTGGCTAGTATGGATATTTAAGGTATTTTCACGAAATAAAAAATAAAAAACTTCCCATACGTTATGATGATGTTGATTTATTCTATATTCTAAGCATTTGCCCCTACTCGCAAACGAGCACCCATTGGGGTTTATTCTCTCGCGAACGAATGTAAGAGGAAAGGAATAGAAACATTAGTCGCCTCGTTGCCGTGGAAGAAAAGGGAGAGGGAGAAAATCGTTATTTATGTAAATGCTACAAAAGGATACCGTAACGATCCTTTACGTTTGGGGAGGGGGGGATTTAATTGGACGGCGAAGAAAGCTGCAGCCGGTGATCTATCGATCCAACTTGAGGTTAACGATCTCACTTTATATATATTGATATACATATATATAAATATATATATATATATATATATATATATATATATATATATATATATATATATATATATATATATATACTTAGCGTTTTAACCGCTATTAGGACTATCGAGAGTGTCTAAGACTATTTCCGCTTTTACTTTTTATCAGGTCTAATTATTTGGGTTAATTTATATCATAATTGAACAATTTACTAAAAGATTTAATGATGGAATTATTTAATGAGTTTAGCAATAGTATGATGATAGATGATTGATAATCGGATTGGCTTATTTCGTAGTGCACTATACATATAAATATATATATATATATATACCTGATGTTGTATTGCAGAAAATACAGAATGGTGAACTATAGTACAACTCGGCTTACTCGGTACACACGAAAATACTATTGAGGATGAGTAACATGATGATAGCAAGAGCAAGAGATAGTCAATGTAGTATAAGCAATCCAAGTCGAGGTAACAACAATAATTCGATTCATTCGACGAGTTGCATCATCGTCGTTGAGCCGCCCCCGTTCTATTTCCTTTGTTCCGTTTACATAATTTACGTTAGTTTGTTTGACTGTTTTGTCATTTACATTTGTAATTTGTATTTTAATTAAACCACTCAAAACTTTCATTTTATATGTGTGTGAGTAAATATCTATTGAAAGTTTTTAATTAGTATGAACTTGCATTTTTATTTTATCTTTATATATATACAAACTATGACGGAGAAAAGTTTTACCATAAAGTTAAAAGCGTCGCTATCTATCATAATATATTAAACTTTTTTTAACCTCATGTTTAAATTTACTCAATTATTCCCACGCGATTGATAAAAGAAATTAAAATATCGAAAAATGAAAAAAAAAAGAGAAAAAATAAGTTTGAATAAAAAAGTGGATAAAAAAATTTAAATGAATCCTCTCATAAAATTCCTTAAAACTTTCAAATCTAATTGCCTCGATAAATTTTAAAACCTTATCGTTTTGTTTCTCATAAATTGTAATTAATTTTTTAATCTTATGTTTTATTCGTTTATTTATTTTTTTTTTCTTTATATATATATTTATATATTAATAACCGGTTCTAATGAATTTTAAGTCCAAGGAATTTATGCAATAAACTATTTCGATTTAAATGGAATTTTTATTATTAAAATTGTATAGTACTATTGTTAGTATTTATGTATATATATGAAATATATGAGAGTTGTGTTAGAGTACAATATAAAGATATATAAATGTATGTATTGATATATATGAGATAGTAATGCGTCATTGTATTTACGAACTGTAGAGAATAGATATTAACTATAGATGTTGCTTGGGAGATCAGAGAAGGGTAATTGCGCGAATGAGAGTAATTACGCGTTCTCGATAAATCATTCTGGGTGAATGCCGTTGGATCGATGACACTAATTAGAACAGCGAAGGTTCGTGAAGGGAAAAAATATATATATATATATAGATATATATGCATACTCATAAACTATACAAAATAAAACTATAATTAGTTTAATGAACAATTACTGTATTGAGATAAAAACAAAGATAATTATAATAATTATAATAATAATAATAATAATAATAATAATAATAATAATAATAATAATAATAATAATAATAATAATAATAATAATAATAATAATAATAATAATAATAATAATAATAATTGTTGTTGTTATTAATACAATTAAAAAAAAATAATATTTATAATTATAATTATTAAAATATGTACCGCCATGTGTATGTTGATGTAAAAAAAAAGTTTATGACTGAAATAAAATTGCTGGTAAAAAACAAACTTTAGGATTTAAAAAGTTTAAATAAAAAAAAATTTCTGCAGACAAAATTTGAGATAGGCGGATTTTAAAATATGAATAAGGGGATGAAAAATTTAAAGTTTTTTTTTCTTTTTTTTTTTCATTTTATTTTAAGCTGCTTCGGGAAGAAACAAAACCATTGAATTTATAAAAACAAAGTTCACAAAACTTTTTAGTATAATTTTTTTTTTATCTTTCTCCTTTATTTCTTTATTTTTCATTTTTTTGTTTCTATTTTATTCGTCGTTTCGTTATTGAGTATAAGCAATAGAATTTTATGTATGCTATAAAAAGCACATTTATTTTTTCTTTTGTTGTCTCTCCTCTCATTTTATTAACTTTTTTTTATTATTATTATTACTTTTATTTATTTATTCATAACATATTTCTTTGGCAATATCGATTTACTATTTGATAAACGTAATACGATACTTGATACAACGAGTTGCGAAACTATTAAATTAATTGAATTTTTTATTTACTAAAAGAAAAATAATAAATAAAGAAAACTATTTTTTTCTCTCTATTTGAAATTGAAATTTTTTAAATTACTGTACATTTATACTTTTTTCTATTGCATCATAATACCATCGTTAATATAGATTATACGTACAAAAAATAATAAAATTACCAATTAATAGTTGATAATTAAATTAAATGAAAATTAATTACAAGTCTTATTACATTAAATAAATGTTACGCTTTCTCAAAGTAATTTGTTATAATATATAAAGATATATGTACATATCTATGTATTTTTAAAAGTATATCAACTTCTTTCACGGCACATGCAGCGACTAAAAACCAGATTAAAATCACTTGAACTAATTTCTGTTAGTGTGACTTCTGCCACGGTAACAATCACGTTTAACTAAAAAACTGTATTGCTGGGTGTTTCTCTAAACAGCAAGAAATTATACCGAGACAAAGTTAGTCTGTGGTATATAATAAGTATAAGTATAAAAGGTATTATCAATAACAACAGCATGTATTTATAAAGCAACAGGGTAGGTAGATGTATATTAGTACAGAGTAGAGAAACGAATAAGAGAATAAAAGGACGTATGGAAAGACACAAGAAGCTAGGACTCTTAACTTTTGTACCGATCGTAAATTAACTGAGAGACTAAATTGGACATGAATTTCGCATGAGACTTGTTCCATTATTCAGAAGCTTCCGAGGCCGACTGGGTTTGCAAAGGGATACTATAAGCATTCCTTTGCCCAATGCCCTTCTTCCAAGGATGTAACCATTTTTAATTTTTTTATTTCATTTTTTATTTACAAACTTAAGCATTACTAACTTCTTGTCTCAACTATACATATTATTCTAGACAACTCTAAACTACTTGTTATGATATTTACAATTTTATTTATTTATTTATTCTCTTTTAAATTTGTAATAACTTTAAATACCAGTATTTTACTTCTATTTATCAGACACATCACTCCCATTACTTCCAACGAACTTAATGATTCTGTTACTTTATCAAAGATTAGAAGGTTGATCGACTATTTTTTTGTATTACGTCTAATAAAAGCTTAAAACAATATTTAGTAGAAAAATATTAAATTTAATTCCTTTTTGTGCCGGTGATTTTTTTTTTTTTTGTGAATTAAGATAATAAATTAAAGCTTTATTACTTACACGAATTAAAACGGCGATTAATCTTTGGGTAGTGCTAATTGTTGGTTAGTTTAAAAGAAAACAAACTAAAAAAAGTTTAAATTGTTTGGGAAAGACTTTGAATTCACAATCGCCACAGAGATTCAATTTAAGGAGTACTATCGATCGTAGCAATCAACCGACATGGTCCCGACTTTACCAAGTGCGCTTTTTGCCCCCCGCCCTTTTACTTCTCATTCAACTGAGCGAGATTGCAGATTAGGTGTTAATGAGAGAATCTAATTACCTGAGAAATCCACGGCTTGGACTAACAAGCACAAACCTTTTTTTATTATTTTAATTTTTTCTTAGGTAATCCTTTAATTCTTATTTAATAATACGATAGTAAGATCTTTAAATATATTAATTTGTTATTTTACGAAATATAGATGCTTTAAAAAAAGTTACAGTATAAACAAGGAGTCGTGAGCTTTAGAAAGTTGAGATCAGAATTTAAAAAATTCAAAACTTCTTAGTTCTATTTTTTTTCTCACAATCCCGGGTCAAAAAAATAACTTGTATTTTGGCGTGATTTTAAAAATTGAAAATTGAAAATAAAGCAGGTCTAGCCAGACAAAAGCAATTCAAGTTTAAGTTTTTTTTTTAATAAATGAAAAACATGTTTTAAGATATGAAATCACATTTGGTTTTGACTTCCTTTTGACTAAGTTGTTTTATAGTTGGATTAGCGAGAGTTTGCGTTTCGGATATTTTCGGTTTTTACCCCCACCATCTAAATTTAATACCTAAGACATTGTGTTCAGATGGTGGGGGTAAAAACCCGAAGCGCAAACTCTCGCTAATCTAACTATACTTAGTACCGATTTACGCCAACTGTCAAATTAAAGTCACGTTGTCTTGAATTTGACTTTCACTTAAATTTTGAGGTTAAAAAAGTCAGACGTAAAAAAAGGTGTAATTGGATTTACCACGATGGGGAGTACATATACTATACTGACTAGTAATATATAGGATGACTACACATTTAGTAATGACTACTAACCTATTGTGGTATACGAACTGTGGTAACATCTACTACTGTCGTTGGTTAAAACAACTCCTTGATAAAAGACAGCTGTGGTTCTTACTACTCCACATCATAGTTTATAATTTTTTATTCAACGCATGCCTGATTATCGCGACTTATCATATCTGCAAAGCAAACCCTAAATGACCATTTACCGATCGGTGGTTGATAATTCGTCAAAAAGCAAATGGCGTCCCATGTTCCTCAACAGCGTGTGTTTATAGGGTCATAAACATCCGGATTTGAATCCATAAACACGTTCCTCAAAAGTCATTATCGACCGTTCTCAAAAACAAACTCTACTATTATCACTAAAGCAAATAATCTCGACACTAAATATATTCAGAATGAGTAATACAATCAATCTAACAACTTTGCTGTCAGTGTATACGTATAAATACGTTGGTTATTTTTTATTAATTAAAATAAATAAAAGATATGAGTGGTGAGAGAAATCAAGAACTAGTATCATATAGAACCCCTCCTGATTTAGGGTTAACTTTGCTGATATGATAATTCGCAAGAATCAGACAATTGTTGAATAAAGTATAGTGCATAGCATGTGGGTTAAGTCTTTATCCGTCAAACACAATGTTCTTAGCACTCGTCTCCGGTGCACACTAAGCACTCGCTGGCGCTCGTGCGTGTGCACCTACGACTCGTGTTAAAAACATTGTGCTTCCCGTATAAAGACTCATCTAACCCACTCGCTATGCAATGTACTATTATCCTTAATTTATTTTTCATCTATGTATTAATCGATATTTATTACTTCCATGGTATTTAAAAAATTTTAAATATTTTAAAATTTATATGATATTGTTCGCACAAAGAGTTTTTAAAATATTGCAATGGATTTATAAGTAATAAATTCGAAATGTCACACGCACAAAACTTTTAAAGTAGATTTTTTTCTTCTATACATCATGATATTTATTTTTCATTTGGAATTCTCTTTATGACAAATTAATTCTTATATTACTAACATAGTTTCATTGAGTATTTAATTTTTGTTGATATAAAATACAAGCACGTAATTTTAAATGATCCTGAAGTTAGCCGTTAGTTTAAAATTTTTGGATTTTTTTTTTCGACAACTTAATTTGAAAAAAAAAAAAAAAAAACTAAAAATATGCACATGTAGAAAATTGAAAAAACTACAAGTGCAATTTTTCAAAACATTTTTTTTTTCAATAATTCATCGTTTTCCAAAAATCCAAAACTTATTAGATATGGGCTAACTTCAGTATCATAATTTTAAAGGTTATAATCCCCACATTTAAAGATATAGTAATTTTAACTGCAATTGTGGAACTAGTACAACCACACAGTGGGATAAAAAAGTTTAAGGTGGCGCTGTCGTTTTCGTTTATCATTCATTTTACTCCACATTGGAGTAGATTGTACAAATTATGTGATATTGCGTACTCCAAAAATAGTAAGACCAACTAAATCTTATAAATTGTGTGATTAAAGAAACCCCAAGATGAGTTTTCCATACTCCATTGAGTAGTTACTGGACCCTAGAAGTGAGCAAAAAATAAAAAAATGTTAAAAAATCCAAAAGTGTGCACACCTCAATCGCTTGTTTTATTTTTAATCATTACTTTGATTTTATGATATTACTTCATTTTTATTTTTATTATGCTTATAAATTATCAATTTGACTTTATTATTTCTTATTTTCAGTTTGATAATTCTCATTAACATTTTTTTTAAATATCCCGCCTTTTTATCTTAGATGTCGCTTTTTTTTTTTTTCAAACCTATACCTTTACGCTAGTACTGCTGCCAGTAGTTGATGGAGAGAAAAAAATAGTACGCGTAACAAAAGTAAAAATAAAAACGGCAGCTAAACTTTCGTGAATAATCAATTTTACGGTTTTATCTAATTATAATTAAACTAAAAGGCCTTAGATAGTGATTTTAATAAGGTTTCTTGAAATAAACAAAAAAATTTAGGCCGATGAATTGTGTCTATCGAGAGTTATCATGTTTACAAAGTTTCATACGTAACAATTCACAGCACTGGTTTCATGAGTTAAAATAATTTATTTTAAATTAATTAAATAACGATCATATTTAAGATTAGATTCAAATTGTTCCTTCAATCAATTCGCTGTGTGCTAGTATACAATTTGACCTATTTTTGTGTAATTGGAAGAGAGTAGAAATATTTTTATGTGAGTAAAATGGTCAGAAAAAAAACCGTACAAAATGAACTTTTTACACTGTTAGAAATTTTGTTTATTTATGTTAAAAAATTATTTGATTTAATTTTTTGTTTTGATTTTCAACACAAAAATCTGTTAATTCAACACATACGGCTTATGTTATTTTACTTCAACAAATTTTTTATGTTAAATGATTAGAAAATCTGAAATGTAACACATTTCTTGTGTTATTTGAAATTTAACATAAAATTTGTATTGTTTGGCTAAACACTCTCACGCATTTCTTTATTGTTATAACCAAGCAAAGTATTGTAGCAGCTGCTAGCATTGTCTGCAAGCAGGAAACTTGGATAATAGTTGATTTACAATTAAATATAATCATAGATAACTTGAATATTATTATGATCAGGTTTAATGATTATTTATTCTCATTTTGCGGGAAGATAATTTATTGCTCCGATTTTTAGAAAAATCATAGAAAATCAAACTAATTGTTTGTTAAATTGACATAAGTTGAACTAAGGTTAGATCAGTATGTATACTTAAGTTGTTTAAGTTATGTATTTATATTTATAAGTTAATTTTAACACGAAACGTCGTTAAATTTACACAAATTTTCTATTAAAATAACAGAAAAACTTGTGTAGACCGTTTGTAACACACGATTTGTGTTGAATTTAACACAAAATTTCTAATTGTGTACAAATGAATTCAAACATATTTTAGAACTTAAATGCGTGTACAAGGTGTACAAAAAATCAGGTATTGGTTTTGTTTTTGAATTTTAAGAAGTTGAAACTGAAAATTTACTTAAATTTAATACAGTTTTACTATTGCGATAAGTAATTCATTTATTTTATTATTTTTCAGGTAAGAGTCTTTGGAAATATGATCAAGTAACTACTAAAGGACCCTATGAAAACATAATTAAACAAAGTGAATGTTGAGGTAAGTGTTTCCTCCAACAAATTAAAGCCCTCTGTGAGATTACAGCGTTTGATCAAAACCTGCTCTTATGTATTAAATGTCTTTCTTTTCACTTCTCGTCTCTTCTCTACCTTCTATTTAAATAATATACAAAAGTATATAATATTTTATGTATGTACATAGTAAGCTTGATCAGTGTCCTACCGAGAGTAAACCCATGAAAGAAAATTAAAACTGGCAGTATAATGCTCGAGTACAAAGACCACAAAGAATATATTAATAATACTTTTAACATTAATACTCACAAATTATTTTTTAAGAAATAATTTGTGAATGAATAGTTTATTTTTTTTTCTGTTTAAATATAAACGGTCAAACGAAAAATTAATCTACATTCTACTCATACACAGAATTTTCGAAAATGTATACAAATAGTTTAGGCTTCTCTCAGCCAACTGACAATTAAATTAAAATTTATTGATTATAAAGCATGATAATAAAAAAAGTTATTATTTTTTCTGCAATAAGGAAATTATAAAAAAATATTACACGGCTAAAACTTTTTAAAAATAAATTAAATTAACTTACTTTTAAATGAAAAAAGGAATGATGGTACTTTCGCACACTTTTATTGTCGTAAGCAGTTAAACGGCGTGTGCAACGAGGCCTTGGAAAAAAAAATTTAGCACTGTCTGTCTGACAGAGCAGCGGCCCATTCTCCATTGAAGGTCCTGTAAGTGTTTTATTTACTTTTACTTTGCTCCAGAAGTTAATGTTGAGTAATATTAATAGGGAACAGTAATACGATTAACATGATGTTTTCTCATAAACTTTTTTTTTTTTGCTAGTGAAACTATTAAATTTGATATTTCACAATAACAATACTGTTATTTCCTAACAATGTGCAATTGAATGTTACAAATACCAAAATTAAAAAAAAAATCTTTAACTCGTCCTCAATTTTTTGTTTTTTAATATTTTACAATAACAATACTGTTATTTTCCAAGAACGTGCAATTAAATGCTACAAATACCAAAATTAAAAAAAAATCTTTAAGTAGTCCTCATTTTTTTTTCGTTAGTAGTCAATTTGATATAATAAAAATTAAAAAATATCTACAAAGGTAAGAGACCCAGTACCCAATCAAGGAACTAGTATCCGATCACTCATATATTTGTATATATATCAAATATTTAATAAATTTTATCTTACACTGAAAGAAAAAAAAATTAAATTCAAGTAATTATATTTCTTGTTTTTATAAGCACTCAAAATAAATATCATTCTTACTAAAATAAAATTGATAGATCTTATTTTAGGAAAATAACTGCTGCGATTTAGTAATAAATTTGCAGAAGCATGAATAACTCAAAGTATGCATATATTTCTTAAATTTAGTTGGTACGTTCTCAAATTAACTAGAATTGAAAAATTCAACAAAGAAATTATATGGTTAAATAAAAAAAAAAAAATTGAAGAAATATATTACTCAAAATTGGAAAAAAGTTATTGCTCTGAGGAAAAAATTGGTTTTTATAACGAAACGCAATTTTTTATTGGCATTGATAAACATATATAATATGGAATTTTTTCGAGAGCTACTTCTATAAAAAGTAAGGGACAGCAATATGCTGAACTACGTCGAATAAAAAAATGGCATTTCTAAAAATATTTTTTTGACAAAATAAAAGTTTTTTCTTGGTATTAAACAAGTAAATAAAATAATTAATTAATAATAATTAATAAGTAATTATTTTACATCATTGAAAGAAGTGATTGCTTGGCACTATTTAAGTAACCAAAATACTTAAATGAAATATTTTCTCTTGAAAATATAAATTTTTTCATCCTAACGTAGTTTAGCCAGTTTTTAATTTCTTAAAAATAATAATTTTTTTTTATTATTGTGAAAATTTTTTTTGAGATGGTTAGAATATTTTTTTAACTTTCCGCTGAGAAAATTGAAAATTTTCAAAAATTCGGGAAGTTCTTGGTTTCGGTCCGATTTTCGGAAATCGAATTTCTAACAGGTCTTGTCGTTTTGAGGTTCTAGGAAACTATTCTGAGTAATTTCAAGATGATGTCCGAGTGTATGTATGTATGTATGTATGTATGTATGTATGTATGCACGTACGTACGTACGTATGTATGTAAATATTCTGCAAATTTTGAACGAATGAACCAATTTTGATCTCCAAGATGACATTCGGCGCGGCTTGTTAATTCCTACAAGCGGTGAAAAATTGAAATTGGTCGGTAGAGTATGTTTGGAGATATTCCAAAAATAAAATTTTTTCAAAAATGTTTTTTTTTTGGATAACTTGTAATGTGCTCGGTAGATTAATTCCAAAATCTGATCAGCTCTAAAGGTTCATAAGCCGTGTTAAATTCCACCTTAACCATTAAAATCGGTTATTTCGTTTAAGAGACACCGTTGTCGAAAGAATTAAAAAAAAATGTTTTTTTTTTAGTTTTTTCAACTGTCTCAGTCGGTCAATTCATTCGAGAGATATCGTTGAAAAAAAAAAATGATAAAAAACCGTTTTTTTCGAAAATAATGGTAAACAAAAGTATTTTCGAGCTCGAAAATGTATTCGCAACAATGTTTGAGCCTAGAGCTCGAAAACAGCGGGAAGTTTTAGGGCTAGCCCGCAGGTTAAGCGATAGACAGATTTTTTATAGTAATTTATTAGAATGTCATGATTTTTGAGACTGTGAAAAATGTACGGTCTATTATAGTAACGAAAAATTTCTATAAATTTTCAGACATTAAGGAATAATTTTCATACTATATACATAGTAGGGTGATTCATTTCCGCAAAAGTTTTTTTTTTTAAGTGCTCAAGCAAAATCTCAATCTACATCGAAAAACAAAAACTCTCACCAAATATGAGCTATTAATTCCAATGCTAAGTACTTACTATTTGATTTCAAAGATTTCCCATTTAAAATACACGTAAATTAAATTACTTTTTTTTTAACTTTCTAATACTCAGCTGTATTTCATGATATCAACAAGGTTTTGGTGGCAAATTGTAGGGCATTTGGTGTTCTTCAAAAGTGCTCACAGTTACTTAGCTGTTATTCCAGCTGTTTCACTTGTGTCCATTGCGGAAGTCATTTTTCCTATGATATTGACCTTTATTGGCTTGCAGAACGTAAACCAATGAAAGTACACTAAAAATGCTAATGAACATTTCATAGGAATGACTATAACTTGAAAACTATGGACTTTAGCGGCTTGATTCATAGGATTTTTTTTTGAAGGGAATAAAATTTCCAATAAAATTCCTATTCGCATTTTTAGTGTACTTTCATTGGTTTACGTTCTGCAAGCTAATAAAGGTCAATTTCATAGGAAAAATGAGTTCCGCAGCGGACATAAGTGAAACAGCTGGAATAACAGCTAAGTAACTATGAGAACTTTTGAAGAACGCCAAATGCCCTACAATTTGCGACCAAAACCTTGTTGATATCATGAAATACAGCTGAGTATTAGAAAGTTAAAAAAAAAAGTAATTTAATTTACGTGTATTTTAAATGGGAAATCTTTGAAATCAATTAGTAAGTACTTAGCATTGAAATTAAGAGCTCATATTTGGTGAAAATTTTTGTTTTTCGATGTAGATTGAGATTTTGCTTGAGCACTTAAAAAAAAAAACTTTTGCGAACATGAATCACCTTAATACATAGTCTACGTTCAAAATTTTGATTTCTAAACTAATACAGTACACTGTGAAAAATTTGCGGAGAGAACTTGGATTAAATCCCGAGTGAATGTGAAGCGGATGACTATTTATTTATTTTACCTCCTCAGAATGAAATTCACCCCGCAGGAAAGTTCATTATACTATTGAAATTCCAAATCGTAGTAAAATTCACTCCCAAAAGGAGATTATTTTAATATTGAAACTCTGAATCGGAGTAAATGCGGATTTAAATAAAATCCGGACCACTCCGGAATCACTCCGCTGAAAAACCAAACTCCATATTATGTACTCCTTCTGCAGAGTGATTGTTTTTAAAATTCCGGAGCTCTGAGTGACGGAGTTAATTCAAATTTAAATAAACTTCGTAATCCCTCCGAATTCACTCCCAATTTTTTACAGTGTAATGATTACTAAAAAACTTGGGAAAGCAAAAAAAATGCTTATAATACTACAATGCTCTAAAAGTATCATAGGTTTTTCTCCGCCTGAAAAATTTAATGGTCATAAATAAATTTTCCATCAATGAGCTATTTCGATAAAAGTCAAAATAAATAAATTTTTTTTCAAAATTATATAAGCAATTGAAATTAACGAAAATATTCAATTTTGAAGAACTTGATATTTTTTTAAAAATCTATTCATCGTGAAGGAAAATATATTCCAAAAATACATATTATACATAATTTGTTAATTCGTTTATTTTTTACATTCGAAAATAGGCAAGATTGTATGTTTATCTTAAGATCTTTTCTTTTAGTTGAACGATAAAATAATAACAAAAATCCTATTTTTGAAAAATATTTAAAGAATACCACAAAATTTTCTGGAACGAACGAACATTATTTGAATATCTAAGATATTTAAAGCCACAGGTGCTTTAAGCTAAGCATCTATCACTCAAGAGATTGCCTAGAGCATATATACATACAATATAATTCAAGATCGAAGAGCGTAAATGCACGCAAGTATTACACAATACATATATGTACATATATATTTGCAATGTCTGAGACAAGAAAGAAAACAAGACACGACAAGACAACACAGGAGACAAGACAAGATACTATTACTATAGAACGGGACATTGGTCCCAGGTGTCGTTGGTCTCACTCGTAAATCAATGTTACTTCCACTATTTATCTTAATTTTATCAGTGACGTGGTGTAAATCGCATTTTACTTATCTCAATTCTATCAGATTGGTCAGCAGTTGTAACCGTTTACAAGTTTGTTGATGTCTCAAACAAACCTCACTACAGTAAACAATGTTGCATCGTCTATATAATGCAAATATTCAATGTACACTATACCTTACTGTAGTATAATTTAAATTTACCTATTGGATATGTATACGTATATATAAATATATACATGACCAATACAATTGCCGTGCTAGCTATTTTCCATGCATGAGATAAATATTTCTCAAAGTTTCCCAGATTGTTAAGATGTCAATGAATCGTTGATATCTATATTAGATATCTCGCTAGAGATGTTTGTTTTAAAACAGGAAGAATATATACTCAAGTAAATTCTTGACATTTACAACAAAATTACTTTTTCTTACATAAAAATGATACTCTTATATAATCATATTCTTTTCTATTGTATAAATTACAATAAAATATGATTAAAGAATGAAAAGTATTGTATATCATTCATAATACATACATCCAGAAAATTTATAGTGAAAATTATTGAAAAATTTTATTTTATAAAGAGACACTTGCATATTTTAAAAATTCAATAAACGCAGATGAAATCTGGAGTGTACACGTTTAGTAATTTTTATTAAAATAAAATTAAACTTAAAATTTTAACTTTTGCAAACAATTTCTTAGAAACATTGATTCTATATTAGTTTTCACAAATATTTTGCTAAATTTTTACGTACGTACGTATGTAAATATCTGTAACTTTTGAACGGATGAACCTATTTTGATCATCAAGGTGTCATTCAACACGGCTTGTTCATATCTAATAGCTGTGATAAATTGAGCTTGATCGGTAGGTTGCGTTCGAAGATATTCCAAAAATACATTTTTTCAAAAATGTTTTTTTTGGATAACTTTCAATGTGCCCGCTGTATTGATTCTAAAATCTAATTAGCTTTAAAACTTCATAAGCTGCGTCAAATGCCACCTCAGCCATCAAAATCGGTTCATTCGTTCAAGAGAGACCGTTGTAAAGTGAGCGAATACGCAAAAAGGATCTGGTTTAGGTGTGATGTAATCTTAACAACTAAAAAATTACACAAATTACTATAATAAATAAATTAAATATTTATTGACACTATTTACACTTAAAACTGTGAGAAGATAATATGAAAAAGCGAATGCAACAAAATATATATGAGATAGCGAATGCAACTAAGAATTATTATAGTATAGCGGAGCGGTTTTAGAGTACGAGGTTGTACTCTTGAATTCGGGAGCGAAAAAGACCCAGAGAAAATGTAGTTGAAGACGACGTGGCCGCTTGGTGGTGACGTGGCAGCCTCGATGTGTAAAACGAATTTCCTGATTGGTCGGCTGGGAGCGGGGCTCTCATGCCAACTTGACTCGGCCATGAGCTAGAAATTGTATGTACCGAGCCCAAATAGCGAGTGACCCGGCACTATACTGACTATCAGTCAGTAGCGAGTTTGGCAAATCACGGCTGTAGCGGAAATGCACGAAGCTTTTCAAATTGTCTAAGCTCGTGACTAAACAACCATTAACGATAGAATTAAAAAAAAAATTTTTCTTTTAGTTTTTTTGAAATTTCTCAAAAATGGCTAAATAAATCAATTTCAAAATCTGATCAGCTCTAGAACTCAATAAAACGCGTTGATTGCCACCTTAACCGTCTCAATCGATTAATTCGTTTGAGAGATATCGTTGGAGAAAAAATGGTACAAAACGTTTTTTTTCGAAAACAACGGCATACAAAAGTAGTTTCGAGCTCTAAAATCTATTCACGACAATTTTTTCGAGCTCAACGAGCTTGAAAACAGCGAGAAGTTTTGGGGTTGGCCTGCAAGGTCAACTGATAGACCGATTTTTTCTATTAACTTCAAGCGTATGACACAAGAGACCTTTTTTGTAGAGAATTTAATTTCCTACAAGATTTTTGAATTCAAAAATCGAAAAAAAATTTTTTCGCATAGTTATTTACAACATAGAAAAAAAAATGTTTTTCAATGTATTTTAAATAGGCAAAGGAACCCCCTCCCTCGTGCACCAGCTCAATATTTGAGATATAGAGCTGAAATTTTAGGAGAGTTTTTTTTTTTTTTGTTAAAGTATTTTTTAAGATGTATTTAAGTAAAATAAAAAATGAATTTTTTTTTCTGACACAGTCTAGTGCATACCTTAGTCACTCATTTTATTTTTAATCACTGATTTTTTTTTTTTTTTATTATTATTTCGTAATATTAAGTAATATTTTTTTCAATATGAGTATTGATTCAATTTTTTAATTATTTTTTTATTTCTTATTATCAGTTTAATATTTGTTAATTAAAATATTTTTTAAATATCTCGCGTTTTTGTCTCAGATGTCTCTCTTCTTTTTCAATTCTACTGCCACGCTAGTGCTGCTAACAGTAGTTAATGGAGAGAAAAAATAAAAAAATAATAACAACAGAATCAATAAAAATGGCAGCTCAATTTTTCTTCAATAAGTTTTCATCTTTTTTATAAATTGCAATTAGATTCAGATTTTTTATAGTCCGATCATGACTATCGACGCACTGGGGGCTTCGGGCTAAATCAATTTTTTTCGTACCTAATCTCACTATGAATCAACTAAACATTGTGTTGGAAAATGTTCTCGAATAAATTTTAAAAATCGTATATACTTTTAACAACTTTGGTGTACTATAAAGAAGGTAAAGAGAATTTAAAGTCTGTGAAAGCGCCAAGAGCGAAAGAATGACAGTAAAGCACACTCATCGCTTTCGCGATTGAGGTGTACAAGAAAAATTAAATATTTTTAACTTCCCGCTAAGAAAATTGCAAATTTTCAAAAATTCGGGAAGTTATTGGTTTCAGTCTGATTTATGAAAATCGAAATTCCAACAGATGTCGACGTTTTGAGGTCCTAGAAAGCTATTCTGACTAATTTCACGATGATGTCCGAGTGTATGTATGTATGTATGTAAATATCTATAACTTTTGAACGGATCCACCGATTTTGATCGTCAAGGTGTCATTCGACGCAGTTTTTTAATATCTTGAAGCTGAAAAAAATTGAGCTTGATCGGTAGGGCTCGTTCGGAGATATTCCAAAAATAAACTTTTTTCAAAAATGTTTTTTTTAGATAACTTTTTACGGGCTCGATGGATTAATTCCAAAATGGACTGGGCTCTGGAGATTCATAAGCCGCGTCGAATGCCACCTCAAACATCAAAATTAGTCAATTCTTTCGAGAGAAACCGTTGTCGAAAGAATTAAAAAAAAAAATTTTTTTAGTATTTTGAAAATTTCTCAAAAATGACTCGATGAATCAATTTCAAAATTGAATCAGTTATAGAACTCAATGAAACGTGTCGACTGCCACCTTAAACGTCTCAATCGGTTTATTCGTTCGAGAAATATCGTTGTAGAAAAAATTGTAAAAAACGTTATTTTTTTAAAACAAAAGCATACAAAAGTATTTTCGAGCTCGAAGAGCTCGAAAATGTATCTACTACAATTTTTCGAGCTCAAGGAGCTCGAAATACGCGGGAAGTTTTGGGGCTGGCCCGCAGGGTCAACCGACAGACCGATTTTTTAACTTCCCGCTTAGAAAATCGATGATTTTCAAAAATTTCGGGAAGTTATTGTTTTCACCCCGATTTTCAAAAATCGAGTTTTCATCAGATGTCGACGTTTTGAGGTCCTAGGAAGCTATTCTGACTATTTTTAGAATGATGTCCGAGTGTCTGTATGTGTGTGTGTGTGTGTGTGTGTGTGTGTGTGTGTGTGTGTGTGTGTGTGTGTGTGTGTGTGTGTGTGTGTGTATGTATGTAAACTCTTTATAACTTTTTTACTAATAAACCGATTTGGATGGTTAAGGCGGCAATCGAAAGAGTTTTTTGGCCATCAACTTTTCTGAAAATTTCAGATCATTTGACCAAGTAGACTCGAAGATATTGGCCAATTACGAAAAAAAAAAAATTTTTTTTTTTAGTTTTTTATTGATTTCTTGAAAACGACTTATACGATCGACTTCAAAATCTAATCAGCTCTAGAACTCAATGAAACGCGTCGATTGCCACCTCAAACATCTAAATCGAATAATTCGTTCGAGAGTTATCGTTGGAGAAAGAAATGATAAAAAACAGTTTTTTGCGAATATCTTTGAAACAACTCAACCACACAATCCAAAAATCTAATCAGCTTTAGAATTTATTAAAACGCGTCGATTGCCACCTTAAACATCTAAATCGGATAATTCGTTTGAGAGTTATCGCGGGAGAAAGAAATGCTAAAAACTGTTTTTTTCGAAAATAATGGCATGCAAAAGTATTTTCGAGCTCGAAGAGCTCGAAAATGTATTTACAACGATGTTTTTGAGCTCCTTGAGCTCGAAAACAGCGGGAAGTTTTGGGGCTGGCCCGCAGGGTCAACCGATGCCCAGATTTTTTTGGCTAAAATGACTAGGCACATCATTAATTCTGTTGAAAGTAAATTAAAATTTTCTACATTATCAGTAAGTTAAACCATAATTTAATATTGTCTTTATAATGTTATCGGCATATTAATTGATTTATAAATTTTTCATGTGAAAAATACCAAAAAATTATCTAAGTTTTGCTTATTTGCTTGATATATGTTTCATACATAAATTAGCAATTACTCATAAATTATAAATTTATATGAAAAATATATTTAGGTCATTTTTAAAATAATTGATAGTAGCAATCGTATATTCGAAAATTATTAGACTACTTTACATTGAATACATAATAGTGCTAATTATTCACAATGAATTCCACTTCGTATAATTTTATACTTATTTTAAAAATTTTATTCTTTTTTTTTATACATAAATTACAAATCAATGTAATTCAAATAATTAAATTTATTAATGTATTTACTATCATCCATGCATAAATACATACCTAAAAAGTTAATAAACAAATCATTAATATTAAAATGTATAACAAGTGACAATCATGTTACACAATTGATTAACTGTAAAATTGATTGCAATATCATGTTTCTGATTATCACTTAGATCTCATAAATTTAGTTTAATAAATAATAAGTCACGTCATTTATGTACTCTGTTATTATCATTTCATTTAGAGCAGTTACATAACATTTTTTTTTTTTTTTTTTTAATTAAGATTTATATTATTCGATAGCAATGAAAATAATTATGAAATAACTAGCATCACTAAACAATAATTACGAAATATGTTTTCCTAAATGCTCTGATCTTGCTGATATTAAAACTACTCCTGCAACATAAATATATAAATACTATACTATATATAATAATTACCGGTAATAGTAATGTAGAGTCTATATTAGTTTACAAATAAAGACTATATACATACATGCATACATATATAAGAAAATATAAACTGACATGATATTAAGTAGGCCAATGGCGTTTAGAATTATCCATAATTACCCTCACTATTAAACTTTACATTACACCATTAATTTTATGCAGTTAAAAAACAATTTAGTCTAATTGCATTGATTGAAGTATACCTAAAAAATAATTTATTTTATGATTGTTATTATTATTATTATTATTATTATTATTATTGTCTATTACATACTTAGAAACTAATTTTATAAATGTATATTGTTAATTTTTTTATAATATTGATTATATATAATTGTTGATATGATTAAATACATAGTAAGATGTTACTAATATTAAATGGACGGATTATTTATAATAAATTTAAAGATAAAGACAACGATAACATTTATTTTATGTAAGTACGTGTTAGGTTATGAGGCAAGTTCGATGCAGTTACCTGCGGTAATGTACTTATAGTTAGGTCCATATGAATTACTTGCTTAGTTATATTACTCAGGTGCATAGTTCGCTGTTACTGAGTGCTCTGTACTAGTTTGGCTCGACACAACTTATAATGTTACTTTCTATCGTGTCTTTAATTAATGACACTTGTTTGTTATTTTTATTATCTTATTTATTTTTTCTTTGCCTCATCTTTTCTTCTCTCTTAGTTCGCTAAATTGAGAAATCTAAATAACGGTCTAGACACTTTGTTATCTACATGATACAATGCTGAAACATGCAGAAAATATTGTACATTAAGATAAATTAATTATTATCGTTTTATTTATGATTTTTATTCAAGTACAAGTTATAATTAATTTTAAGGAAATTTATTACGATAATTATTTCGAATATTATTTAAAGTAATTTGGTAGTCAAACCTCCAACAGTTAACCCTTACTTTAATTATGATAATTTCAAAGATTATATTTTTAAGCCCTTAAAAAAAAAAAAACCAGAATTTTTTACCACACCATTTAAAAAATATAATTAATTAAACTTTCGTGAAAATACATCGGCTCTTATGGCTGTCTTTATTCAACTTAACAGGAAGTTGATCATTTGTAAAAAAATGGGACAGTTAACCTAGGCAAAAAAACTATTCAGTCTATGATATAATATCTGAAATATCTACCTATCAAATTTCGAAACAATTTACCACATGGTTCTTTTTTAATTAATTTTTTTGTGTGGCAGAAAGATTTCTGTCTTTGTTTTGTAATCTATTCTGCGCCCCTCTTATTTATACTAGGGAAAAATGGCAGTTCTGCTGTACGCGCGAAATTTAAATTATTGTTTACATTCAAAGAATAAACTTTTATTTATAAGATGTTCGTTAAATACTAGACTGGTAACAAATACAAACTTAAGAGTCGAATAAATAATAATAATAAATACTTATCATTATTAAGATAAGACATCGAAAAATTACGTGAAAGTTTATATTTCAATTATTAAAATTACACAAAAAATAATTAACGTTTTTTATAAATTAAGAAGTTATCAGGTGCGAAGATTAGTCCATTATTTACATTTATAAATAATTTTTTTTTCTAAATTGTGTGTGTCTGTTACATTTATCGTATTATTATGAACTGTCAAAAATTTACCGGAAATTTAAGGTTATATTTACTACACATACACGTGATACACATTAAACTGTCAAAGAAACTAGTGTAAACAGAAGTACCAACCTTCATAAAATAACAACTGTTGGTACTGTCTAGTTGAAGTCAAAATACTTTATGTAATTTGAAAAACAATTATTAAGATTTTTTTCTACATATTAATTATAAGTTATAAAATATAGTTACTAATTATCTTAAATTATTATGAACTTTATTGAATAATTAAAGTCAGAGAAAAAAAACAATTTTGACCTTGTTTTGACTTCGGAATGCGGCTACCAAATTACCTTAAGTAAATTATTTTAAGAAGAAGAGAGCCAAATTCACTTTTTTAAGTCTGTTGAACTAACACTTCAGTTGATTTTTTTGAAATTCTAAAAGTAGAGAATTTTTGAGTAAAAATTACCCATCAAGTTTGGTACTGTAAGAACATCTAGACAGTTACTAAATTTTTACTATGTTGTTAGTAGAAATTGCATATGCTATTGAGCAGTATATTTTACAATGTGCATGGGAAAAATTTAGATATATACCACATGTCCTCACAGTATCAAACTTTTTGAGTAATTTTTACTAAAAATTTCTCTGCGTGTAATTTTTTAAACACGGACTTTGATAAATTTGAGTCGACACGAAATTGAATTAAAAAATTTTTTATTTCAGAAATTTGAGATAAAAAATTTGAGCATTTATCAATGAGCACATCAATTTTCTGAGCAAAGGAAAAATTTTAGTATCGTTTTCTATTTTATTAATACCAGTAAAGTTGAATTTTTATATAAAATTTCTATTTATTTTATTACTGCAAACGAAGAAATCGCCGGTATTCATGCATAATCAGGGCTGCTAACCTTTTTGATCACCAAAATCCAATTTTAGACCAATCGCTTTAAATGAGGTGTCATTATTCAGCGTTTGTCGGCGGATTTCAGATACATTTGGTTTATTTGTTGTTATACAAGACTTACTAAGCCAAAAGCTTCTACCAAGGGTACGAATTTTGCTTATTTTTCAGGTTAACATTAATATTTTCAAGTTCCGTGCCACACTGCACTATTTGACATATTTTTCATTTTATTCTATGTATTGACTCTTAAGTCAAACCAATAAAACTTAAGGTGTATACCTATTTGCCGTCATGTTTGTAGTTTCGTCCTAATAGTGGAGTTTTGTCCACTTTTGACTGCTTTACGATCAAACCAAGCTTGAGTAAAAATAATAACAATAATAATAATAATCATCTTTAAAAGTACCTAGCAAGCGTGGGTTCAAAACCCACGTAGATTTTTCAATTTTTTTTTTTCTTTTATTTTATAACAACCCGAGGAAAAATTATTTTATAATTGAAGATTTAATAAATTCCAAATAAATTTTATAGAATTCCCTAAAATTTTAGGGATAGTAATTATTTTTGAATTTAATTTTAAATCGCAAAAAAAAAAGTTTTATCTAGACATATTCTTAGATCTATTGGGTGAGGATATTTACTGAGATTGACCGAGTGTGTGGGATGTTAATGAAAAAATTCCTGATGTTTGGTGGTCTCGAACCCGGATCCATCTGATTCTAGGTCCTTGCTGCTATCCACTGCGCTAACCTACGTGCGTGATCGCGTTTAAGTAAATGGTATATTTATTAATATATGAAAAAATAACTTATGATAAAACGTTAAAATCATGATCATGGTTGACTCCGTAATTCATATTCGGAGTAAAATATATTATTTAACAAACTACTTTTAGGGAGATTTATAAATAGAATAAATTAAAAATATTTTTAGTTCAAATATTGTTATCATAATTGATATAATTTTTTAATAGTTTACCGAACTTTATAAAATTTCATAGTAATGTATAAAAACTTGGATTTTTATAACGATTTTATTTGCTGGCCGTTCAAAATTTTAAAAAATTTCGTACCATTCAAAGGACTATTATGAAAATCAATTAAATTTTACGCTTAAATGAAATTGAAATCTGAAATCACTACGAAAAAAATAGTATGAAGTTTAATAATAATAATAATAATAATAATAATAATAATAATAATAATAATAATAATAATAAAAAAAAAAAAAAAAAAGAGAGAGTCGAATTGGAATAAAAAATAGCATGAATTTTAATAAAAAAACAAAAAAATTGTAAAATTCATATAAGAAATATCATTAAATTTTTTAATTTTTTATGAGATTTTTAAATGTTTCATGAGATTTTAAAATATTTTATGAGATGTGTAAAAATTTGTAAAAAAAACCTAAACTTCTATTAAATTTTATGTAATTTTAGTTCATTTTCTTATAGATTATTAAAGAAATAGTTTTAAACGAATAAAAAATTAAGAAAAAAAAAAAAGAATCAATCTAAGTGGGATTCGTACCCGGGTACGCTCGCTAGATATTTCTGAAGATAGTTGATATTATTATATAACCGGGTACCCCTCGACTTCCGTGGTCTTGACGACGAGGCTTACGAGGTCACAATTTGGACACCTTTTGAACTCAAAAGTTCTAAGGGCGCCACTGAGAGTAAATTGCACGATCTCTCAGTATCGTGTGCAAGGCAAAACAAAGCAGAGAAATGAAAATCTCAAGGACGAGTTCGAAAATTTCCTTATCGTGGCTGGACCACACAGCTGCAGAGTTAGGTTTCCAATACAAATAAATTCAATCACTTAATGAGCGGTCGGTGAGACTCAGCGTCATTAGTCAATTGAGAATAATTATTTCAGTAAGTATAATTTAATAAAATATCCAAAATTTATTTATAATATTTATGTGGCAACAGATATGCTTTCAAATTTAATATTAAATGTTTTAACAATAATAAAATTTCAATTTCCCGACAATATTTACGTATTTTTAAATTTGACTTAGTTTTTACTTTAATATAAAATGCCTTTAATTTTAACAACAATTATTATTTCCTTAATATTAAATAAATCTTTGCTGGCGAGGAAAATCTCACACACTCACACTTATAAGTTATTTATTTATTGCACCGAATAGTTCTTGGTCCATTTATTGCAAACCTGAATTTATTTTAATAATATTAGTATAAAAATTTTCCTAAACAAAGTTTCCAGTAGTGCGGTCTGTGAAACTCAGCACCAAGGTCACGATACTTTAGTAAGACGCTACCAAGCTAAATTCCAGCACTTTCTAGAGAACGGTCTGTGAGACTCAGTATCTCTAGAAAAATACCCGCTATTGTTTCTAAACCAATTTAATAATATAAAAATTTTTAATTAATTAGCATGTGGTCGCTAGACTCAACTGTACCAATTAATTAATATTACTTTACCAGCAAAAATACACCAAGAACTTGCACAAGATGGCGACCGAATGTTCTCGAACCCACGCCGTAAAATTCACTATTTCTTTTAAAATTTATATTTTACCCTCAATAACTTAATTATCAAATTTTCCCGATACTCAAAACTTTCCAATAAAATTTTTTATATAAATATAAATCTCCCTTTTAACAATAGAATCGAACCGTTATTTATTACCAAAATTTTAAATTAATACGTGGGTGACTCGCCTTCGCCATTACATGTCCACCAAACGTTCTGCTGTTGTGCTTGACTCGTCGTCGTACTGCTTAGCTTGTGACGCAGATCTTGCCTTCCTGAGTTTAATGATATCTCAGCAATCAGAAAATGTTGAATTCATATATACGCGGTCATTAGACTCAGCGTTATAATTATTTCAAAAACTGACTTCAACTGCAGCCACAGCTTCAAAGACGATATTATAAAATTGATTTATTCGGGGTCAAATAAAGACGCACCGAGACGAGGATGTCCAATAAGTTGATATAAAGATGGGGTCTTTCGACTCACCATAAGCAGCAACGTGTTGTAAAGACTCACTCTTATAAATACTTGTGTAATGTATGGCTGATCTTAAGGTGACTGATCGCCAGCAGCTCCAGGCAGTGAGTGTCGCAAGTTGCGACTCTGAGTAGCTACGAAGCAAGGAAGTCCCCACTCTCTGACGATGTCAGTACCGTATATTTCTTTATAAAATTATATTTTCAACCTATAACAGGCGGGACTCGGGGCCCCTCATGGTACCCGTTTGTCACACGGCCAAAATTTTAACCAATAAATAACAGTCCCAGTATCGATTTATTTAACGGCGTGGGGGCAACGGCAATGCGTGGGCCGAGAGCGCAGTCGAATAATAAATTCAAATAAAATAATAAATTTTATTTCAAAAATCCCTGTTACAATTATTATTATTTCAGGCCTGGTTTGATCGTACTTATTCTCATGTCTCATCTTGCACGGTCAAAACAGGCGTCTTTTTAGGCGGTAAATGAAACATCAAAATGATTGGAAACTGTTACGATTAAATCGGTTGTTGAATTTCGACTTGGGTATGTTAAGGAGGTTCATCGGTAGCAGTAGTTCGCAACTTTTAGAAAGATTTCTCCCGTGTAAAACATTCTAACTACAATAAGAAGTGGTTGAGATACAGTACACTTTTGCGCATCCTCTTATATGCGCAGAAGTATAAAAATGATCCCATTGCGTCTTTTCTCATACTTGGCTACGTTGCATTCTAATTTAGAATATTTTTCCCCTTGAGCATGTGTTGTAGAAAGTGTTTTGAATAATTTCAAGATTATACGTAGTTGGAGACAACAAATAATAAATAATAAGTAACAATGACTTCACGACTAAATTTAAAAAATTCTAAATTTAAAAAATAATTTGTAGTTATTTAAATCTGTTGGGCTTTTACTGAGTTTTGAATTTCCCGCGCACTGCAACGTTGCCAAGTCACTATCTCTCACTCGTCAGGTTATGGGAGAAAGCTTGAAAATCATTAAAAGTAACAAACTTTAAAAATTGATTACAAAAAAAAGAATACCGCTCGTTTATGTTTTTATTGAAAAAAATTACTTGTTATAAATTGAATTAATAATTTTCAGCTTTTAAAAGAATGTTGTAAAAAAAGTATGATTGTTATTTAATAAAATGCTCACTCTAACTACGGTCAACATAGGGAATGCATGTTAAATGTACGATTTTTAATTGTTAATATTTCGAAATTTAGTACCGCAAGGACTATTTTAAAAAATTCCTACGTATACAGGACACTTAAAAGTATTTGTGTTTAAAAATTGAAAGATATTGTAAGAAAAGTGATTATCCGATGAACCTCCTTAATGCACTCTTGCCTTAGACTACATCTTTTACCAGTACGCGCCGGCGTAAAACAGTGTTGTGGGCTTCAGTCCGGCACTATACTAGCAAAGGGAGGCAGATACCATCCAAACTACTTGCAACAAAATGTTATGTGAGCTGTTGAATACATTAAAAATACTAAAATAACAAAAATATGCTGATTTTCACTATTACAAGAGTTGAAAAATTATTTGTAGCTCTTAGATAACCCTTTTTATCGCCACCGTCCATCTTACGGTGTTATATAAAATTACTTATATTTATTAGAAAAATTTATTTTTGAAAATTTGCATGATTTTATGTTATTGTTATCAATTTTGTACATTTCAATTGCAAGGTTCAGATAGATATCTAGTGTTAGAGACAAAAATTCACACAGAAAATTTAATCCGCTGTGTAGCTGAACACGTGGAACAAGTTTAATTATAGATCTTTAAGGTGTAAGTACTTGGAACTTTGGAAAATGTGTGCAGCCCCACTTGTATATAAATACCAAATCACCTGAAAAGGAGTGCAAAATTTTTTTTAATCTTACATTTTTACACAGAAAAAACAGTTATCTTGGTTCATAATAAATATTGTATTTCGATTTTTTTTTCTCGATTCAATAAAAATAAAACACTTAATTCAAAAACTTTTTTTTGATTCAAGATAGTGAATTCTCTTAATCTAAAAAAATTTATTTTTGAAGCCAAATTGAAAATTTGTTCAAGAAAAAAAATTCCTTGCTCTAGAAGTTTGTTTCTTTAATAAAAACGAAAAATTTTCTCAATCAGAAATGTATTCTCTTTCAGAAAGGTTGACGTGTCGATTCTTTTTTTTTTTTCTTTTTAAATTCCCGCTATGAAAATTTCAAATTTTCAAAAAGAAAGGAAGTTATTGTTTTCACCCCAACTTTCGAAAATCGAGTTTTCATCAGATGTCGACGTTTTGAAATCTTAGGAAGCTATTCTGACTATTTCCGGATGGACGTCCATCCGTGTGGATGTGTGTGAGCAAACTTTTTTTGTACGACGTTATCTTTGGAACGAACCAACCGATTTGAACGTTCTTGCTGGCAATCGAAAAGGCTCAGCAAGACTTAAAAATTGATTAGATTTGGGGTCAATCGGTCATGTAGTTTACAAGTTATATTAAAAGCTAGTTGAGAAACAGTGCAATTTTGAAAACAATCTCTGTCTAACGAACAAGCTTTTAATTATAGATGGCACTCTTCACTGTCGTGAAGCTAAATTCGCTGATTAGTCAGTAAATTGATTCAGAGCTACTGATCTTTCAGTAAATTTTTTAACTACTGGAAAAATTAATAACATTTTTATTGATTCAGTTTAAGAAAATTGGATTGGACTTAGGTGACTTAAATTTAAGTCAAATCTAAGTCAACGTGACTTTAATTTTGACTTAGTTGGTCTTTTTATTGGCATTTTTAAGTTAAAAAAGTCATATTGAATTTAAACAAAGTAAGTGTAGCCAAAATCACGTTAATTAAATCAATAGCAAGTCAAATAAATCAAAATCAAGTTTTTTTTTTTGACCCAGGTTTATAAATTTATTTTCACAAGCTCATGTTCAATTCAAGGAAAATTTTAATTTTTAAGTTTAATTACCTGAAGTTAAAATTTCAAAAGTTAAATTTTACCAGTTTAAATTGTCGAATATTAAAATGAAAGGATCACGATAAAAGTGACCATTAAACTTTATATATTAATATTTGTAATATAACAGAATTGTTTTGACAATATAATTAAAATAATTAATTTTTAATCTAGATCAATAACAAATGATATACTCATTTGTTTTGTACGTTGACAAAAAGATTAAATATATATTTGATAAAATATATAGAATCGTCGATTTCTCGGTGCATTTAATTTCAAAAGAAAGCTCACTGAAGCCATTGATTCGTGATAAATGACCTGTCGTGAACGGCTTGGAACTCCAGAAAAACGAAAAAATATATAATAAATAAAAAAAAACACGAATAGGTAAAGGAAGAGGAAGAGGAAGAAGAATAAAAATAAGACGCTGAAGTATAAGATGAAGAACGAAGAAGAAGAAGAATTTGATATAAAGGGGTATATATGCAGAGCACTGAATCTGACAGCCGGTAAAAAGAGAATGATATTCTTCCATGATTTCATCGGTGTATACATCTTTGCTTACTCTCGGTGCACTCGGTTCAACCAGTTCTCAACACATTTTACGATTAATCCTGGCTGCATATTTGTACGCACGTTATATGCCAAAGTAATTGCGTAATTATATAGTAGAGTACATTGGTGCATACCTTGAAGCACAAAATACTTATGAATGCCCTCAAGATCTTACAACAGCAGCTTCATCTCTCTCACACTACACTTATTACCGGAAATAAATTCAACCGTTTTTTTATTTTATATATGTATATAGATGTCGGCACTTTTCATTTATTATTATTATCATTTTCTATTTAAGTTATAGCTAAAATTTAAATATTATTTTATTTTTAAAATTTTAATTTGTTAGAAAAAAAAATGAAATAACTTGAACAGAATCGACTTAAATTTTCTAATAGATTACTTTGGAAATTAAATTTAGTATTTATGAGAAAAGTTTTGTGAACTTCTAATAAAGGATAGAATGTCGTAATTAGTGTTAGAAATGTTTTATTAATTCACCCCCGGGTAAAGTTCTTTAAATATTTCAAACGTTTAAATATTTCGCTGAATAATTTCGAAAATTGATTATTCTAATAATTTCAAAGTTTTATTGCTATCATCATTTTTATTCTATAATACAAGCCGATAAAATTTCTTGAAATTGTTAAGTAATTCACGAAAAAATTTATTGAACAATTTTAAAATAAATTATGATACAATTTATCCAAGAAAAGCTTTAATATTAAAAAATTTTCTCTTAAGATATAACTCAAATAGTTTAACTTTTCTTTTACAAACGTCATACTAACACTAATTATGACATAATTTCTAAAGTTTAACATGAAATTATATTCTAATATTGATTTTGTGAAAAAATTTTAGAGTTAAACGGAAGTTAAGACTGAAATAAATTAATAATAATATAAAATATAATTCAGCTGTAATCAATATTTTAAAAATATTGATTTTCATAACCACTAGGATTTTTTTTTTTAACATTCATTTGATTTATTTGCACTGAGGTAGCAATTTAATTATTTTTTTAACTAGTTACGGAAGTAATAATAATACAATTATTTGACTTAATGCAAAATCTATTGTAAATATATGGTTACTATGTACCCAGAGTTATTTTAATCGAACTACAGACTTTTTAGTTACTAAAATAAAAAAAAAAAAAAAACTTTAAATTAACTTCTGATTTTTTACACTACTTGAATCATTCAAACATGAATGTAAATAATAACGACTCATTATTAATGAGTAAATATTAAGCAAAAAAATACCGTTTTCAATTAACTGGAAAATTAAAATATTTATGAATGCAAAAAAAAAAATCGGTCTGTCGGTTGACCCTGCGGGCCAGCCCCAAAACTTCCCGCGTATTCCGAGCTCCTTGAGCTCGAAAAATTGTAGTAGATACATTTTCGAGCTCTTCGAGCTCGAAAATACTTTTGTATGCTTTTGTTTTCAAAAAATAACGTTTTTTACAATTTTTTCTACAACGATATCTCTCGAACGAATAAACCGATTGAGACGTTTAAGGTGGCAGTCGACGCGTTTTATTGAGTTCTATAACTGATTAAATTTTGGAATTGATTCATCGAGTCATTTTTGAGAAATTTTCAAAATACTAAAAAAAAATTTTTTTTTTTAATTCTTTCGACAACGGTTTCTCTTGAAAGAATGAACCGATTTTGATGTTTGAGGTGGCATTCGACGCGGCTTATGAATCTCCTGAGCCCAGTCCATTTTGGAATTAATCCATCGAGCCCGTAAAAAGTTATCCAAAAAAAACATTTTTGAAAAAAGTTTATTTTTGGAATATCTCCGAACGAGCCCTACCGATCAAGCTCAATTTTTGTTCAGCTTCAAGATATTAAAAAACTGCGTCGAATGACACCTTGACGATCAAAATCGGTTCATCCGTTCAAAAGTTATAGATATTTACATACGTACGTACGTACGTACGTACATACATACATACATACACTCGGACATCATCGTGAAATTAGTCAGAATAGCTTTCTAGGACCTCAAAACGTCGACATCTGTTGGAATTTCGATTTTCACAAATCGGACTGAAACCAATAACTTCCCGAATTTTTGAAAATTTGCAATTTTCTTAGCGGGAAGTTAAAAAAAACATTTTCTTCAGTTATCAGTTGAAGTTACACAATAGATTACAATCATAGAAATTTTATTCGTTATCTTGTTTACGTCCAATATACAAATGGATGATACAGGATAACAGGATTTCTTCGACCAGAAATTTTATTATATCATTGAAAAATTAATAATAATGATATTAACATTAATATTAATTTTTAGTTTAATTATAACTTTAAATAAGTAATTGAAAAAGTTTAATTAAATGTTAAACTTGAAATCAGTCTTTGATATTTTAATTTTATATACAATATTCAGTAGAAATACTTAAGTCCATCGTCGTAAGACGAGAGGAATTTCAGATAATGCTCAATAGTAAATTAAGATATAATAACTTTCGTGAAAGTTATGCAGACGATGGTTGGCGAAAGCGAGGGAAGAGAAGAACACTAAAGAAAAGAGGAGAGGTAGTAGGATGAGGTTGAGAACTCCATTAACTTTTATTTCTTCAGGAAACTAACTTTTATTTTATTTTTTATTTTTTTCTTTTCTCTCTTCTCCTGGTGTTCCTATCACTTTCTTTTTCGTCTTCTTCTTCTTCTTCTTCTTCTTCTTCTTCTTCTTCTTCTTCTTCTTCTTCTTCTTCTTCTTCTTCTTCTTCTTCTTCTTCTTCTGCTTCTTCTTCTTCGTTCGTCATTTTCTTTTTTTTCTTATTTTACTTTTCATCCCTTCACCCCTTTCTTCTTCTTTCACGCGGAAAGTTTGTTAAGCGACTTTACCAAAGTTTAATAAATTCCACCGTTGAAGTTTGTTACGGCATGTCCTTGTCCCTCACGATCGTGCACAGCTCAAGATAAGCAGTTTTCAAAATCGTTGAATTTTTTTTTTTTCTAAGTATACATAAATATTAAGTAATATTTAAAAAGATATTATCAGTTATGTACTAAATTAAATTGTGTTTACTTACTCATAAATTATCGTTCAATACAATTTTTTTTTTTAAATTAAAATTTTTTTCCAAGTCTTCAGTCATGTTGTACTTGTTTTAATATACTTTCAATTAAAAACTGTCAATATAAAAAATGATGAACAATCACAATAAAATATTTTTGTTGAATAATTTCTATACGGAGAATCAATACATGACGAAAAATGTGATATTATTTTGTGGCAAAACTGTATATACATGGAGAAATTTTACTTGTTCAAAATTTTATGATGTCAATGGTCATAGTAATAATGTCGGACCATGTTGGCCACCTAACGGAAATTGAAATAAAAACATGCAAAAATTACTATGACCCTAGCAAAATTTCCAATGGTTACAGTAATTTGTGATATAATCGTTGCCATTTTTACTATGGCCATGGTAATTTTTGCATGTGTTTATTTCAATTTCCGTCAGGTGGCCGATATGGTCTGGCATTACTATGACACCATATCATTTCAAACAATAATGATTTCTCCGGGTACGGTGCTTCATATTAAAATATAAATTAAATTAACCGCTAAATATTAAGTGTGCACTTTTGCTTTCGAATTGTTTTTAGACTTGAAAATTATATGGTATATATTAAAAGTAAAATAAAAAAAAAACTTTTCCTCAACACAGGAAATTAGTGTGTTAACCAGAACAAATAAGTACATAAAATACGAGTCAGGGAATTCCCATGGCAATAATCTCAATCTCCATCAGATATGAAGGGGTTAACACACATTAGAGTGAGATAGTTAATGTAAATAAGAGCGTGATAAAGATAGTTGTGTGCGCGAAGGTAGTATAGTTATAGTATAAGAAAGCTGAGAGTGTGGATAATGCATTCGATAGCAGTGGTAATATATAGTGCTCCAGATACAATATTTATGTCCGAGCGTATTTCACTGTAGCAGCCCATTATTCACTCCCGGGCATTGAATAAGCATTGGTGTATCATAGATCCAAGCGCTTTCTTAAGACTCGTATGCATAAGACTTGGTACATCTCACAGCGGTATGGACAAGTAAAGGTAAACTCACAACAAACAAAACAAACAACTTTAAGTAAATAAACTAAAACTATTGACTATATATACACTTTATATAAAGCCTTCTTTTTCTTATTCTTCTTAACTCCCTATACCACCCCCTTTTCTTCTACTTCTACTTTTTTTCTTTTGCCTCTTTTACTTCTCTTCCTTTATCTTTAAGCTCTTGATATTTCTTTGGTCCTCCTCAAAAGTTTTCATTCTTATGCATTCGCGTCTACACATTTCTTTTTTTTTAACATATTTTCTTACCCTGTCGGACATTAAACGGTAAAAAAAAACTTAAAGAGTTCACTTGGAGAAAAAAAAATAGTTGCTATTCATTTAATTTTTTTTACCAATAAAAAAATAAATCGTTGATACATCGATTGATTCGATTCACTCCGGTGGTCTTGATTCTTGATTCAATCCGATCACTTGTCTCATCGTCGTATAGTAACGTTCTTTTCTCTTGTGTGCCATGTATCATTATACAATCTCAATTATTTTCTTAATTGAAAACCCTGTACACTCAAGCGAATAATCTTATTTTTTTTTCTTACATTTTTTATTTTAGTATTATTGTTATTATTATTTTTTATTTTACTTCCAACCCTCCCCAGTGGCTTGAAAAGAAGGAAGAAGAAACTCGTCTGTGAAAAGAATTATGAAAAAAGTTTTTTCATCGCGTCCTCAGTGAATTTATTCAATACCGAGTTTTTTTTTCTTTTATTCATTTATTTTTTATATTTTTTTAATTTAATTTTATTTTTTCTTTATACTTTTGTGCCCATCGTTAGGGTAAAGAAAAGACGTGGTGGTTGTATTGAGGAAATTGTGGTTCAATGGTGTGTCGACTTTATGAGCTTGTTTATAGCCGATAATACTGTTCTTGTGTTTGACGCTTTTACTGATAATCTAAATTACATTTCAACACTTTACAAAGAGCTTGATGACCATTTGTGCTTGCTTTATACGTATTATACATGTATATAGTAGTAATCTTGTGTTTTCATGTTTAGGGTTCAACCCTCATCTACTTTTGAGCTTACAGTCGTTACATAATATCTTTAATTTAATCTAATTTTATTTTTTTGCCATTTAATTTGGCTTTTTATTTTGTTATTAAAGCCCTTTCAATAGAGCTAAGAGGATAAGAAATTATCGTGTTTCTAAAATGAGTGATCAATGAACTCTTTTTTAATTTCCCGCTAAAAAATTATAAATTTTCAAAAAAAAGGGAGGTTAATGGTTTCGGTCTGATTTTCGAAAACCGAGTTTTTAACAAATCGTGTCATTTTGAAGTTTTAGGAAACTATTCTAACTATGATGATGCTGTCCAAGTGTATGTATGTGTGTACATATGTATGTAAATATTCTATAATTTTTAGAAGAATGAACCGATTTGGTTTTTTGAAGTAGCGTTTGAAGCGGCTCATTAATTCAAACAGTTTGTAAAAATTGAGCATAATTGGTACAGTAGGGGAGACCGGGGTTTGTTGTCTCACGGGTTGGTTGTCACATCGGTCATTTGTGGCAATCAGTTTATCAATCGGCGACGAAGAATCGCAAAAGTATCACCTCCCTTTTTATATAACATTCGTATTTCGTTCGTTAAGTTGTCTGTTATGACCTCCGCGACAACCAACCCTTGAGACAACCAACCCCGGTCTCCCCTACATTCGGAGATATTCCGAAAAAGTTTTTTTTTCTAATAAAATTCACATTCTCGAGTGTGCCGTTTTCCACCGTGATCTGTCTTAAAAGATCATGGCACCTGAAAAAACTCGTAGATAAGATATCACTAAGTGGTGGATGAGGGCAAGTGTGTATAATAGCGTGTCTGAAATCTTAGTGATTATAAGTGGAAGAAACCCTTTTTAAGGTATTGAGGAGAAATTGCGTCTCACCACTTATCTGCAACCTGTAGATCAATACAGGGAATTGGTACCATGGGGGCCCATTACAAGCCCCACTTCGACCACTTCTCTTTATTTCCTGGAATGGAAGTAGTGTTGGACCCAAGTGAGGTAGGATTTGTGGTAGCTGGTGGTCCCATATAAAGTTTGGAAATCGACCCTTGAATGGCCCATCACCGGGCGAATTATGATGATTAACGGCGTCATTGACAATCGTTTCGGCATTTTTTCCATTAACGGCGACCTTGTATGGGGTGAGGCACCTACATGCATTGCATGAGGATCTCTGATCTGCTCATTGATCCAAAGGTAAGCTAATGTGGACTTATGCTCATTTTTTCGCTTTTATAATATTATGGTAGAGGATAGGGCCGTTACGCAGCGCAAGTATGCCCAAAAGGGTGAGAAATCGGCCTCCCGTCAAACGGAGGTGGACTTCGGCCCTGTATATTAATTAATTAATTAATAAAATTCAAATTGTTTAACTAATTGATGACAGTTTTTTTTAACGTTAGTATAGTAAAAAAAAACTGCGTCAAATGTCATCCTGAACGTCAAAATCGGTTCCTTATTTCAAAAGATATTGGTGACTAAAAATGAAAAAAGCAACGATTTATTTCATTATTTTTTTTGTTATTGTTTATTACTTGAATGTTCGTAATGGAAGGTGCGACATTACTATTTCCGAGCTTGAAGAGCTCAAAAATGTATCAACAATAGTATTTTCGAAATCAAGAGCTCGAAAATATCGGGGTTTTAAGGCTGGCCCGCAGGGTCAGGCTGTTTTCAGATTTTTTTTTCTTTTTTCAATTTTAATATCGTTAACATAACTATTAGTTATGTCATAAAATTATTGTACATCAATGTAACTAATTCATTTTAAATTTCATTAGTTTTATAAAAAATGAATAATGAAATATATTAATTTAACTTTGCAGTAATATATAAATTTAACTTCACAGTAATATATTATTGCAAGCTAAGATAAACTTAATAGTCAGTAAGAAATATAATCTATAGATAAATGTCTACACGGATAAAATATATTTGGGTGTAATTAATTAGATTTATTACGAGTTAAGAAATATTTTATCAACAAAAATCGACGATCTATGACTACACATAATTATGTAGTTATTTAAATTAACAGCTCATTACCGATTTCGCAAAGACGGTGACATTAGATTTTAATATTTTAACTGTAAAATAATTTTCATTTTTTCATTTAATGCACGGAGAGAAAATTATGGTAACAGTTACAATATATTATGGGAATGGTTCCCATAATGCATGGTAACCGGTTTTTTTGAAATGTTGATTATGGGAACGGCACCCATATATATATTATGGTAATGATTCTTATAATTATGGGTATAATTCACATATGGTATCGGAATAGTTCATATGGAATTATGGTAATCGTTACCATGTAACTATGATAATGGTTGTTATAATGTTATGGTTATGTTTACCATAATATTATAGGAATAGTTACCATAATAGGGCTTATTCCCATATACACTTAGGAACCATTAAAATGTGGTTATCATTACAGTATGGTAATCATTACCATGATTCTTTCAGATGCGATATGGGAACTGTTACCATAATGATAGGAATTGTTCTCATACATATGGGAACTTTTCCCAGAAAGAATGGGTCTACATCCCATAATCCCAAGTAATCATAACCATAACGTTATGGGATGATATTTCATAAACGTACTAGGAACAGTTACCATAGTTTTCTCTCCGTGGATTTTGATCACGGATTTTATTTAAATCCAAAATCACTTCATCACTCGGAGATCCGGAGTTTAAAAACAATTACTTCGAATACGGAGTGATAATACGGAGTTTGTTTATTCGAAGGAGTGATTTCGGAGTGATCTGGATTTTATTTCAATTCGCATTCACTCGGATTCAGAATTTTGATATTGAAAAAAACTCGCCTTCGAGATGAATTTCACTCCGAAAGGATTAAATGAATAAAGAGTCATCTATAAATTTTTTACAGTGTACATAAAATAGAATATTAAAAACTATTTATAAAAGTACACTGTAAAAAATAATTTGAAAATTACAATACAAAAGGTATTGAATTTTCATAACTAGATATTTGAATTGTATTTTCAATAAAAAAAGCTTTAAATTTAATGTACGTAATTTAATAATCAAGCTGGTATTTAAAATTAAGAAAAAAAATATGAATTTTAATAAACGTACTTAAAATTAATACTTATTCTTTAAATTTTCAAAGCAAGCATTGAAAATTCTAAGACACATTGAATTTTAATAATTCCATTTGAAATTTCATAATATTTATTTGAAAATTCAAATACTTGTATATGAAATTCCTGCGCGTGACGTGCTGCGCGTTCAGTAATCAAGGATTGTGTTTTAATACTAATTAGTTAAATATATAATAAATTTGAGTAATGTGAGCGGTGTACATCAGACTTTATTGTTGTAAAGTTTTTATTTCCTCGATAATATAAAGTAAATAAAACTTGTGATTGAACTGAACATCATTGACAGTATATGTACTGTATACAGTATTAAATGTGAAATAGCATAATGCTAATAAACATAATATAGTTTTATAGTGATTTAAATATTAAAATATGATTTAACTCTAAAATATTTATTTAACTTCTACTTTTTTAAATGTTTAAGAAAAAAAATATAATTACCCGCTATATTAAATTATATTAATTATAACAATGGTTAATGAAAAAAAAAAAATTTATAATGTTAACATACACACAATTGTTCATAAGAAATTGATGACAGCTTACAAAATTTTGAAGTTTTATCAATAAACATTTTGTTACTTAACATACCTAATAGTCTTTAATTTCCATGTAACCATACACGGAGAAAAATGTTGGCTCGAAACCTACCAATTTTTATTATGCTGCCGACCAAACTTGAAACAGGAAGGAAGCATCCAAAAATTATTATGCTCATACGAAAAATTATTATGCTGTATCACAATACTTACTACGAGCGAGAAACTTATCGATAAGATTTAATAACAATTACTTTTATACATTATAATAATTGTGATGCGGCATAATAATTTTCGTATGAGCATAATAATTTTTTGGGTGCTTCCCTTCCTGTTTCAAGTTTGGTCGGCAGCATAATAAAAATTGGTAGATTTTGAGCCAACATTTTTCTCCGTGTACACTGTTAAAAAATTGTTTGAATTTTCAAAACATTGTATATAACGCAATAAACACATACAATTGTGTTTGAAATTTCATTGTAACGATCGTATAGAATTTAAAATACTCGCTTTTGAATTTTCAAATAAACGCTTCAGATTTTCATATACATCTATATGAAAATTAAAAAGAGAGTATTTGAAAATTAAATGAAAGATATTTGAATATTAAAAAAATTGTATTTGAAAATTCAAAACGAAGTATTTGAAAATCCAAAGTGTTGATTTGAAAATTCAAAAGCATGTATTTTAAATTCTATATGAAATTAGTAATGAAATTTCAAGCACAAATGTATGTGTTTATTGCGTTATATACAATGTTTTGAAAATTCAAACAATTTTTTTAACAGTGTAAAATAATTTCTTGTCATAACATAGAATTTAATTAAATAAATTTATAATAGTAGTATTATTATTTTTATTATTAGTGAAATAGTTCTATTTGCTGTTTCTTAATTAGATTATTTCGAGGCCGTAAATTAAATTAAATTCTCGATGGGGTACCAAGGAGGAAGTAAGAGTGAGCTATAAAGGGAAGGAAGCAAGATCTCAGGAGAAGATTACCGCTTTTGAGATTCGATTATTGCCACTTCAACCGTGCTACTCCTAGTTCAAAGACTTAATAAAAAAATTTCTTCTATAATTTATTATTGTCATATTAATAAAAATTTCTTTTGCAATATTTGTTAAGATATTTTCATTCAATTTATTTAATTACTTTTATTATAAATTAAAAATGCCTTTTCATAAAAAGTACAATAATAGAGAATAGAGAACAATAGTGACTAAATTTCATTAAAATAAAAAAATTTAAAAAATGTGACGGTGTGATTCAAAAGCTTGGAATTTTATTGAATTGACTGCTATCAAAAAAAGTGTAATATGAAATAAAGTTTTCATATTTTTTACGATGAATCAAAAGCTCAATAATTACAAAGAGCTTTAAAAAAAATAAAAATGAAAATTTTCCGTGCAAAATACAATTTATGAATTCTTTGATTTGTCATCCCTATGTTTTTGTTAAAACTTTTATTTTATTTTTCGTATTCATTCGACTCCCTTTTTCGTCTGTGTAAATAAAAAATAAAAAACATCAAGAATAAATTGTGAAAAATTGCAGAGCTTTCGTTCAACCTTTATCTCTCTATAGGTACTGCAATGAATATAGAGGATTTCTCTAGATAGATCAGCTATATTGTATAGATATAAAACGTTGAGCTTGGGTATTCTCGTTTAATTTATTTCCTAGACTTTCAACAGTTCGGTTTTAGGTTTTAACGTTACCAGTTACCACTAAATATATTATTTTTTTTTTTCAACTATTAGTTATTATTAAAATGAAATTTATTATCAATTTAAAATTTTTTAATACAAATAATACGTTAATTCATCTTTAATTTTTATACTTATATATTATAAATTAATACATCATTCTCTTTAATATATAAAAAAAAACACAATCATAAAAATTTATATCTATAAAATGGAAAAAAGCAAGCGGTTCTAGACCATGTTGGCGAAAGGAAGGCTGTAACGCAAAACGAGCCTTAAAATTTTTCAAAATTATACAAAAATGCAAAAGGTATCAAAAAATTGTATATAGAGACAATCAGAACGTCATGGGATACTATGAGCCACCTGAAATTGCTAACAAAAAGTTAAAATCCACCCTAAAAATTTTTGTTCATGGGATTTCTCATAATTCACAATTTATAATAAAAACTAAATTTGACATTAATTTAATCTTAAGAAATTAAAAATTAACAATTTTTCTAAAGAGACCCAATCTGTCCCATTTTTTGAGTTTTTTTTATTTTTTACACACTAAAGTGATATTCTTTTCTTACGGACCCATTTTGCCCCCGCCCCCTACACTAATATTCTAAAGTGTTAAATTATCATCAATACTTACGTTCAAATATTCCACTTTACATATTTTTTAATTTTTCCACAATTAATTAGATTGATAATAATTTACATTCTATTTAAAAAAAATTTAATAAAATATATTAAATTTCATTACCTTCTCTAATATACATTATTATCTTTATGTAATTTATTAAATAAATGTATTTATACAACAAAGATTACTTTCCATCTTGTATGTCTGGCAGTAAAAATAATAATAAAAACAAGTACATGGCAGTATACACCAAGTGCTTAATAACATTCTTGTCTGTACAACAAAGGTCAGGAACTCACGTAACCCATTTAAACATAAATATATATAAACATATATGTATACAAAATAATGTTCTACACTCTATGTATGTATTATTAAATAGTACCACGTAATAATGATGCAGATATGTATCTAACTATGAAACTTTGCAATCCGTGCAAACAATGCAATTTAATGCAACTCATTAAATTGAGCGATATCTTTGTGAAACGGTGCTAATATAACGCCCAGATAATTCATACTAATTTTTATAATCTATCTTTTATATTAAATTTATCTAATTAAATATATTTTTTATAATTTACTTTAATTAATTAAATTAGGTCGCAAAAAAGTAATTAAAATTTGATTAGTTGAAAGCCTTTTAAAATTACTCTGCTTTCAATTATTTCATTTTATTTTATTTTTTTATTTTTTTTAGTTTTAATTAAATGGCCTGGGTGACGATTGAATTTAAATGAAAGTTAACATTGAAATTAAATAAAATCAAAGCGCTAAAAAATTTAAAAGAAGGCATTAATAAAAAGACAAAAAAATAGTGTAACAAAGAGGAGAATCTGTCGAATTTTATTACTATAAACATTTAAGTTATTTTGCACGTCTATTTTTGTTACACGCACGGCTCTCCATCAAATACAACGTATATGTTTGTCTGTAAATTACTTCTATAGTGTTTTTATTCGATTTTTGAGAAATTGGCTGGCTTCTTTTTCTCATTGATCATCCATGTATTCTCTTTTATGTTCATTGTTCAGTTTGACTTGGTTACTACTATACTCTTTAGAACTTGGCTAATCTTGTATTTTTATTTATTATTTATTTGCAACGTGATACACGGCAACCTTTACTCAACTTTACCAATCGAATTCGATGTTTTCAATCGTTAGGAAACCGGTTTTGATACAAATCAATACATAAATTAAATCTAGTGTATATATATATATTTCACTCACATCTCAAAATTTTATTGTAAAGAATAAAAAAAAAAAATTCGTTGAGAGTTTCAGCTCTTAATATTAATATTAACAACTCGCTTTTTGCGTTAAAGATGTCCAACTTAAATAACTTGAAATTTTTTACAATGCACACACACACGGCCGGATGTCCATCAGAAAATGGTCAGAATAACTTCCTCATACTTTAAGACGTCGCGACATCTGATGAAAATTTAATTTTCGAATTTTGGATCAAAATCAATAACTTCCCTTTTTTTTTTTTTTGAAAATTTTCACAGCGGGAAGTAAAAAAATGGGGGTTAATTTAGTGTGAACTCCGATTTTATTTCACTTCGCATCGACTCTTATGTTAAAATAAGCCTGGCATTGTACTTAGACCTTCGTAATCTAATTTTTGAATCATTTCGTATCTTTAATCTGAAAAAAAATAACTAACAATTCAAAATACTGACGTTAAAAAATATTTTGAGATTTATTTATCTATATAAATCTGAATAGATCTACGGAGAACTATGTCGATATCCATAGAGATCCAAAATTCAAACAAATTAGATCTACATTTATCTTATCGTATTTTTGTTTGTTTGAATTATTTTTACCCGGGTTTAGTCTTTTTAATTAAAGTAATTTATATTCATGCTTATGAGCATTGGTTAAATTCAAATCTTTTTACATTTGTTAATTAGTATAGAATTTACTAACTCCATATTTTTCATATATTTACGCTTTTTTTTTTTTTAATGAATTTATAATATTTTTTTAATTAAATTTTTTGAGCTCTCGTTTCCCTGCTGTATACAATGCACATTTTTTTTCTTTAAAAATTTAATTATTTAATATTTTTATTTGTTATTATGCACTCATTCGGTTTTTATGTTTACAATTTTTTTTTTAAATAAACTTCAACTTTTTTTTCTATCTTTGTCAACATTTTATCGAGTGTGCATAAATAGGAAGTCAGGAAGTGGACGTTAGAGTAACATTTGCATTGCCCGAGGATTCATATAATACAGGGATAAAACAAATACATACATATATATATGAGAAAAAAAAAGTTAAATGTAGAGAAAATGAAACCCGGTAATGCACATACGTTTTCATTATGAACCACAAGCCAACTTTTTTAACTTTTTATCACGATTATATTTTTCTCTCTTTCTGTATACATTAATATACAGGATATACATATATAAATGTATGTATATCACCTTCAAATAAACTTATTGTTTCGTAAATGAGCGTTGCAAATGTGCCCAAGTTATTTAACGAGAAATGTAACGACTAACAATTCTGCTAAAATTGGTACTTATCTTCTTATCAGACAGAAAAAAAAAGTAAAATGAATAAGAAAAAAAAATGTAAACTTTAAGGCAATTAAGTTATTTAAACTGTCGAGATTGAAGTTTGTGCTTTTGAAAACTCATTTTGTTAGTTTAGTAAATATACGAGATAACTTTTAAATTGCAAAAGTTTTTTTTTATAAATAAATTACTAATTAAAATAAACTTTCAACGTAACTTATTTTATCATAGTTAATATTAACTGAAAATATAAATATATATAACACAAACAAACATTAAAAAACTTTTTTTAAAAATAACTAGAAGAATATTTACGTATTAATAACATTTTTTAATTTATAGTGAGATTAAAATTTAGTTAATAATTTCTTAGGCATTGTGCTCATCACTGAATATCTGGTTGTGTGTGTGTGTGTGTGTGTGTGTGTGTGTTTCGGAGAATAATAAACAGAAAACTAATTATGAAATAATAAAACAGCAAATTAACTTTTTTATGATGCCATGAAAAGTTGGGTTTTCGTAGCCAAGTATCGATTGTGGTAGGTTCTCATGCATTAAAGTTTATAATGCAATTTTACTCTACAGTCCGGAAAACTCTATTATCCTTCCTTTCTGTGTGTCAAACTTTTATTCGTCTAATTTAAGTCATTGCTGCTATATACTTTACTTTTCATTTTATTGTTTTCTTTCTTCTCCATTTTCTATTTCTCGTAATTTCATTTCTTTATTTCTCCTTTTTCTTTCATTTATTTTGTCCATTAAATAAATATAGTATATATATTATTTTCAACTTTTAATTTGATAATTGTCTAGACACTAGAGAAAATTTCATTTAAAATAAATTATGAATTATTACTTTATTACATTCCCTGGTAGGAAGGAACCATTGGACAAGGCTCGGACCAGGCATTGGCCAGTCGTCATGCCAGAGTTCCGAGCCTTGGCACCAGCCTTGACTAAGCATTGGACCAAGGATTGGCCCAGGCCTAGGATGATAACAATGTCCCCAAGCCTTGGCAAACAAAAAAACTAGGCTTGAGCCAAGCCTTAGGAAACGAAAAATTGAGCCTCGGCCAAGGCTTGGGAAACAAAAAATCAAGCCTCGATCAAACCTCGGGGAGCAAAAAATCCACGGCTCACCCAATGCTCGATCTAAAATATTGTTATTTAAATTAATAAATATAATTGAAAAAAAGTTTGATCACACTTTTATCGACATTACATTAGAGGGTAATTAAGTAATTACTGAATTAATGGGAAATAACGAATAAAATTATTTGGGGGCTACCGGGGTTCGAACTGAGATCCTTCTGATTACTAGGCTGGGACGCTATCCACTGTGCTAAATCTGATGTCCAGATAATTATGATTTTTTTGCTTGTTAAATTATTTAAATACAATTTAATTCAAAAATATTAGATCGTAAAGATGAGGTGAAATGTAGTTTTATTTAATGAACTTAAAATTGTCTGATACATTTTTAGGCCTACGCATGACACCTGGGGCAATATGGACCATCCGAAAATTCTGAAAAAATGATTCATATTTTTATCGTCAAATTAAAAAAAATTTAATATATTAATCCATTTTTCGGCTGATTCTCCATAGCCGGGGCAAATTCGGCCACAAAAAATATTCGAAAATAATATTTTATTTTTTAATTGATAAAATTTTTGAAATAATGCAAAATAATCTGTAATCTAAAAAATCAAAAATCACGTTTCTTGGGTTCATAATAATGACAAATAAAAAGTATAGAATGGTTTTTTTTTATTAAATAAAAAAATTAGTAAGTAAGATAATCGAAGAGAAACAATTTATTAAACCAATGATGTGAAATGTAATTTTTCTTTATGTATATTACATACAAAAATTTTGAATTTAATGAAATTTGATCAACTTTCAAAAATTTTTTTTTTCAACTTTTTTAAAGGGTACCCCATTTTGCCCGCCAAAAATAAAAATTTCATGTTAACTAAAGTTTTCTACATAGCAATAACTAATTAAATGAAAATTATTGATATTAATCGTATACTCGGTAGACGGTTATGCCCTGGTCTTCTCTATATACATATATATAGATACATGTAAAGTATCAACTTTACTATTATCAAATTTTATTATTAAATCATAATTTAACCCAAGCTGAGGCATTGGCCAATGGTCAGCTGCCAAGGCTCAGCTTGACAAAAATTAAACTATCGGGCCTAGCTCTGGCCGGGGCTCAGGCCAATGGTCACTACCCAAGGCTCGGCTTAATTTAATGAAACCAATAGACCAAGCCTCGGCCTAGACTTGGGCCAATGGTTAGCTGCCAAGACTTGGCTTAACGTAATCAAACCATTGGATCAAGCCCTGGCCGAGGCTTGGGCCAATGGTCAGCTGCCGAAGCTTGGCAAGTGACAACAGGGCCAAGACTCGGCCTATTGTCAGCCTTGGCGATTCCTACCTGGGTTAATTAAAACAGTAAATGTATTCAACAGGATTTATATATAACTAAAAGTATTTTTGTATTTTAAGCATGATTGCAAAAATACGAGTATATTCTTGAAAATCACTTGTTAAAAATTATTGATGCATAAAGAATGTTTATATAAAATAACACTTACGGCTGCACATCATCTTACTTACTCTGGCTGCTACGGACAAAACTAAAAAATATCAGGAGTTTGCATTTCTTTACTCAAATTTGTAGTAACCTCAACTACAGCTGTCGCTATAGAATCCACTCCGTTACCCGGAATTCGAGTTTCAAAACAAAAATCACTCATCTGCATATGCGGAGTGGAATAAGAATTTTTTTTTTTTTTGAACAAAATGATTTTGCATTTTTACTGATTCGCATTGAATTTTACTAATTCATTTTTTGAGAGTGTAATTATTTCCGTACTCAATATAAATGTCTAAATATAAAAGATCTAACCTCACTACATATGTATTACTCATTTACACTCGGTCACACTGAAATAAAAAAGAATTTTTTCTCCCGATGTCCAAAGTATTATCGATCCAGTATTCCTATAGTAAGCAAACGTATTTTTACTGCAAGAAGCCTGGTATAACTCCCACAGCAATACCGAGTTTGCTTGTGGGACTGAAACTTTATATTATTTTACTATAGCAAATGTAGTGATGTCTCCAGCGCTTACATTCTTATCCTATAGCAATTTTTGTTTCTCGCATTTTTACCTCATGTTATCATGAGATAGAAATAAGAGTGCAAGTCGAAACAAATGTTGAAATAATGCGTGCAATATTCCTCTTTATAATTATTAAATTATTAATTAGCATTTATTCGTTTTTCGTCTCAATTGTTGACAGTACGTCTGTTATAATAAAAAATTCTCCTATTAACGTACATTCATGCATATCAATAAAGTAGGGTTAGGTTTATTTTATTTTAATTGTGGTATTGTGCCTACAGCAATACCAAGTTTTGCTACAGTCAGAATACGTATTGCTCGGTGAAATAAACCTTGGTATTCTTACCACAAGAATACCAGTATTGCTACCAGAACAAAACATTTACCGGAAGGGAAAAAACTTTTTTTTCAGTGCACGTTTTACTATAGTCGTGTATGATTTCATTCTACGGAAATTTTTTTTGATTAATGTTTCAAGAACTCGTTTATTGCGCAAATTCGTTACAATCCATGCAGGAATTGCCAGAGTTGAACGACGGGATCCTGCTTGGCCCAGCACTGGTGAATCTAGTCTTGGCACATCTATATTGCCCTATGCTTGGCTCAAGATTGGGTACTCAGTCCTGGCCGTTGTAATGATTACCCGGGCTTGGGCCAAGACTGGTTTCCCCTGTCTTGGCCATCCAATGGCAGCCCAGACTTGGGTCAAGGTAGGATTACCCAAGCTTGGCTATACCTATGGTTGAATAAGTAGATCATATAAATGTATCATTTCAACATTAGTAGGTTCGTCCAGCAGTTACTGTTTGGACCCAGCAATCAGAATGACGGCAGTTTGCGCCCAGAGCCCAGCAGAACTTTTATCGAGTTTTTTTCACATCATTTACCTCCCTTCGATAGTTTAAACGTAAATGATCATGAACTCTGCGAGGTTTATAATAATAAAATTTTTTTTTAATTAAATTTATTCGTTTCCTCGATGTATGGGCCATAGGGTGTCCGTTATTTACCAAACTGATTTTTTTTTCAGCGACGCCCCCTAAATTTTTTCTTTATCGCCTAAAAAAAATTATCAGACCCATATAAGCTCTTAATATTCATATTAAACCGTGCCCCAAAGACAATACATTTCCCATTTAAATAACATGGGGTTTTGGCGCGTCTTACATTTAATTTTTTTTCTCCTGAGCTAGTTAATCTACAGATATCAGAGATACACATTTCTGTAGGAAATTGAACACCCTACAAAAAAAGGTCTCTTATGGTTTTTCGATATATTTATTGCTTTAAAAGTTATTCAAAGTCAAAGATAAACTTATAGTTAAGTTTTGAATTTTTTACTTTGACCGCATAATTATCATTATTTCTGTAAAAGTAAATAGTTTATTGCAAAAAATCTTCAATTTTGACTGTGTTATTGAAAAAATTACTGTCTAAAATTCAGATAACTGAAGAATAATGTGAGTGACGTGTTGAGTTAATTACAATATTTTTCAATTTAACGGAAAAAATATGACAGATTTAATAAATTTTTTTACATTTTGATCAACACTCTATTTGATTAAATATTCTTTGGTGGAATTTGGAAATTTTTATATGAAAATTGTTAAACACCTACAAATAGTCACTGATACCGCAGAAAGAGCTGTTAAATTGAATGGAAACTATATTAACACTTTAGCTAAGAACGAAGATCGAAAACCACATACTACCCGGATCAACAATAAAACTTGATTTAGACTTGGTTTACTAAATCGAAATTTGGAGCCATTTTCACAAGATAAACTCGACTTTTTTTTACAAATATTATAAATACATTGAGTTTTCGCCTTGTTTTAGACTTGGCTAGCTTCTTTAGACACGATTTAAGACGAAAAGTTGAAATCAAGTCGGAACTCACTTGATGAAGACCAATTCGACTTAATTGGAAGGCGAAAAAATCAAAACTAAGGTGGAATAGTTGTTATATACTAAGGTGAAAGGAAAGCAAATAAATAACCTTTTTTTGACTTCGTTTAGCAACTCAAAAGTAAGGCGAATGATTATCGTGTTTGAAGTTAAGACGAATAATTTCAAACTAAGACCAGAAAATACTACTAAGTTGAATCTAATATCAAAAAAGTTCACAAAGTTGAAAAAAATTCAATTTAAGTCGAAAAAATCGAGATCGTATCGAAAAATCGTCGGCAAACCGATAACTTCGAAAGAAAATAAGGCGAAGTGAGCCTAAATCAAGTTTTATTTTTAACCCAGATGTTCAAATCGTACAGTAACGTTTTCTATAAGAGTTATATTTGAAGATTTTTCGCAATAAACCTGTCACTTTTACAGAAATAATGATAATTATGCGGTCAAAATAAAAAAATTCAAAAATTAACTATAAGTTTACCTTTAACTTTGAATAACTTTTAAAGCAGTAAACATATCGAAAAATCATAAGAGACCTTTTTTGTAGAGTGTTCAATTTCCTACAAAAATGTGTATCTCTGATATCTGTAGATTAACTAGCTCAGGAGAAAAAAAATTAAATGTAAAACGCGCCGAAACCCCATGTTATTTAAATGGGAAATGTATTGTCTTTGGGGCACGGTTTAATATGAATATTAAGAGCTTATATGGGTCTGATAATTTTTTTTAGGCGATAAAGAAAAAATTTAAGGGGCGTCGCTGAAAAAAAAATCAATTTGGTAAATAACGGACACCCTAATGGGCCAGGACTGGCAACCAAGCATGGTCCAGGTCTGGCAACCACGCTTGGCCCGAGATTATTATACCAGACTGCTACTAAGGCTGGCTTACAATCCTGGCCCAAGGTTCTACAAAGTTGGGCCAAGTCTGGGCCCGTCGTACTTTCCTCTCTGGGAATGTGTCAATGCAGAATTCTGACGAAATATAACGATTTTATTACGATAACGTATATTAGATATTTCGGATTTAAATTATTTTCCAATGTCTTATTAAATTCCTAACACAAAATTAATGAGTTTTGTGTGCATGCGGAGTAAAAAGTTAACTTGATATTATAAAATGTAAGTTTTTATTATAAAAGTGAGTTACAATTCTTTTTATAAGATCGTTATACATTTATAGCGTCATTACTTTCATTTAATATACACGACTAGATAGATCAACTCCCCATGGCTATAGATCAATACTGTACTCATATAAATTGAAAAGCTTTATAACCCAATAACTTACACAGTTATTCATCCATTTATTACATCATAAATTTACGTTAAATAATAAAAAAAAGCTCTTCCAATGTATATTCTTTATTTTTTTCAGCTTTTCTCATAAAAAAACTTGAATTTTTTTTTTTTTTAAATTAATGTATCCAGGAAGAAAAGTTTTCTGTCCGATAAGTAATGTTTTTTTTTTCCACTAGAATATGATGTATGTTATTACTATTCGGAAAATGAAAAATTTTTAAAGAGAAATTTTTGTAATTAGTCTAAAAACAATAATAATCTTCATTTCTAAATTAGAATAAATTTGAGCGATTTTGTTTTAGAATCTATATAGACAGATGTGGCTATAGTCAAAAAAATAATTTTCATGATACCAGCATCGAAACTCAAAAAGTCTCAGTGTCTCTATAGCCAGTTGAAACAAGCTAATTTCACGCCGATGCTGCAAACAACTGCTAGCGAATTCGTAATTCAACAATACCTTTATACAGCGGGCATTTTTTCTGCCCGGTATCAGTTATATTTAATGCTCACTTGCAGCCTTATTGCTCTTATTTGTTTACTTGTCATTTCAGTTTACTTATTTCATTTTTTAAGTGACAGTTTTAATTCATCAAATAAAATTTTTAAAAAATGAGTGAAAATAATATTTTTGTCTTATTTACCATTTGATGTGACTGTAAATCACAGATTTCGCATTCTCTAACAGTTTGTTCCAATTTACATTGCGCGTGGTCATATTGTTGTTTATATTTGTGGCATGACCTTTCTTTTTCATAAATTTTTGGCTTCTTACTTTTATTATATTAGAAAATCACCCAGGACCTTCACGGATGTAATAATTGATTAGCTCAGTTGTATAGTTACACAGAAAAAAAGGATATCTTGGCGCAAGAAATTTTTGTTTGCCGCAAGAATATTTTTTGCGATTTTGAATGAAAACGAAAATTTTCTTGTTTCAAAAACAAAATTTTCTTAAATTTAGTCATCTTGGCATAAGATTCATTTATTATTCAACCGATATAATATATGTTTCTTGAAGTAAGAAATATTTTCTTAAAGTGAGAAAAATAAATATTTTGCCCCGATACATAATCAATTGTCCGAAAAGTAAAATATTCTTTCTTAAAGAATAATTTATTTTAAATCGAGATGATACGGACTCGAGTCAAGAATTAAAAGTACTCGACTCAATGGTAAGAAATATCTTGGCTTAAGCATTTGTTGTGTTGCGGCAAGTAAGCGTAGACGTTTGAACCAACAGCAACTGCGCTCACGGCTCAACGCAAAAATTCTCTTGGGAAAGCTAACTGCACTATACTAAAGTGACGGTAGTGTAGACATACTCTACATTGTACAGTGTGCTTACTGGATATGGGTAAAGTAAACGAGCTTTCAGGAAATGGTCGGGTAGCATAACTGGTAAAGTTCTCGCGTAATGCCGAATCGGTCTGGGTTCGATTCCTACCATGAGAATATCATTTATTTTTCTCAATTTGTTCATAAGCCATTTAATCGAGAGAGTTTATTTCTTATCCCTCTCTACTGCTGTATTGTTATGTTCTGAATATACGCATACACTTTCCTGCTTGACAAGATTTAATATTTATATTAGGTTAAATTCACTGAAAATATAGGTCGATATATTTTTTTAAGTAGAGTCATTTATTTTCTTGAATCGAGACTAGAATTTTTTTAAGTTGAGAAAAAAAATCATTAATGGGAGAATTTTATGTCTTTCGTTAAGTAAATATTTGCATGATTCAAGAAAAGTTATTTTATTAAGTTAAGATTATAATTTATTTAAATCAAAATTAAAATTTTCTCACTCCAATAGACCGTTGTCTTGAGTCGATAATGTAGTTTTCTCAAACCGAGAGTAAATGTTCTTCTGCCACGCAAAAAAAGTTCTTGGTTTGAGATGTTGATATATACCCTGATAGCCAAGTTGACGAGAAACTGACGAGAAATTTGCAGCCGCAACTGGACACTAAGTTGACCGCCAACAGTTGGTACGTCCAATAGTTGATAGACATTTTCTGAGAAACTTGGTGGCAAAAGTTGGAAATTCAATAAGTTGACGATCACTTTCTGAGAAAGTTGACGGTAAGTTTGCATTCAACTCTCTCAGAAACTTGCATTCCAGTTGCGGCTTCATACTGGCGCCAACTTTCTGAGAAAGTTGGCAGTAACTTGTAGCCTAAAGTTGTAAAAGCTGAAGTTGTCGATAACTTGTCGTCAAGTTGGTCGGAAACTAATAAATGTCCAACTTTTTCACGACCAACTCGTGTTATCAGTATACTCACCAACCAAGACAGAAAAGTATCTTGTTTTGATAGTTTTTTTTACTTGATTGAAAACAAAATAAATTTGACTTGAAATAAATATTCTTAAACCAAGATTATTTAACTTGAATTAAAATTTAATTATTCTTGATACAATATTTTTATAATATTAGTCGAAGAAAATGTTCTTGCACTGAAAAAAATAATCGCTAGCAGCTAGCGATTATTTTCTTTAGCAGCTAGCGATTTTTAATCGCTAGCTGCAAGCAATTATTTCGCTAGCAGTAAGCGATTTTTTCTTTAGCAGCTAGCGATTAAAAATCGTTAGCTGCAAGCGATTATTTCGCTAGCAGTTAGCGGTTTTTTCGCTATCAGGTAGCGATTAAAAATCGCTTGCTGGAAGCGATTTTTTCGCTAGCCGTTAGCGATTTTATCGTTAGCAGGTAGCGATTAAAAATCGCTTGCTGGAAGCGATTATTTTGCTAGCTGCTACAGATTTTTTCCTTGTAGGGAAAGGGGGGCTAAATGGGTCGCTGAAGCAAAATGGTCCCCCAAAAATTTTTGACATATAAAGTGTTTGGTATGGAAGAAGGGGTGGGGCAAAATGGACCCCTTAAGAAAAAAAAGATTCAAATCTTCAGTTTTTTTTACTTGTCTTATTTAAAAATTTTTGGGGGACCATTTGCCTCAGTGGCCCATTTTGCTCCTCCCCCACCCCAAACACTTTTCATGTTAAAAAAGTTGGGGGCCCATTTTAACCCCAAATATTTCGTCATCCAGAATTTTAAGGGGCTCATTTTGCTCCTTTTTCCCTACAAGGAAAAAATCTGTACCAGCTAGCGAAATAATCGCTTCCAGCAAGCGATTTTTAATCGCTACCTGCTAACGATAAAATCGCTAACGGCTAGCGAAATAATCGCTTGCAGCTAACGATTTTTAATCGCTAGCTGCTAAAGAAAAAATCGCTTACTGCTAGCGAAATAATCGCTTGCAGCTAGCGATTTTTAATCGCTAGCTGCTAAAGAAAATAATCGCTAGCTGCTAGCGATTATTTTTTTCAGTGTGGATTAAAAAAACCCAATTACTCAGCCCAAGAATAAAAAAATGGAGGCAAAAATTATCTTGGGCCAAGTCAACCTTTTTTTCTGTGTAAGAAGGTTTGCCATCTATTCTCTTTCTCACACGCATGTGAACAAACGAAACGGTCCTTGTTGCACTTACATTAGCAAATGGAAATTTCAAATGAGCCGTTCTCAGGTACACGGAAAGAAAATTCTACCAAAATTTACGATGTTAATATCGTAATCGTGGACTAGACTTTCATTGGCGTCAATTTTTAAATGTCTTATTTCAAAATTTACTATAGTCTTTGTTAAAATTACGATGTTAAATAATAAAGAATACAACTTACATTGTAGTTTTAACAAAGACTATAGTAAATTTTGAAATAAGACATTTAAAATTTGACGCCAATGAAAGTCTAGTCCACGATTACGATGTTAACATCGTAAATTTTGGTAGAATTTTCTTTCCGTGTATAAACTGAAATTTTCGAACCGGAAGCATTTCATTCGATAAATAATAACTTTACGCATCGAATGACATATTTTATTTAATTATTTGGGCCCTTATCTATGAAAACGGTCCATTTGAAAATCACCTGTTTCATTCTCTTAATGTTGGCTTAACTTAGAGTAGTTGATGCGATATCAGAAGTCCTGAGTTCGATTCCCAGACTAAACCACTATTATTTTTCTCAGTTCCTTTCAATTATAACATTGAATTTACTCACATAAAACAATAATAATAATCATAATAATAATAATAATAATAATACTAGTAGTAAAAGTAAAAAAAATAGTAATAGTAATCGTAATAGTAATAAATAAATTTAAAAAAAACTTTAAATTTAAGCTAAAAATTTGTTCTATTTCTATCTCAAATATTTTGAAAATATACACCTGTTGCACTGAAAGCGACCCGGCAAAAATTTCTGCACATTTCAATGATACAGAGTCAAAGTAAAGTAAAGTTTACATGCTATAACTCTTAGAGAATATCAGAGTGAAAAAGGTCAAGCATGCGAATAGAGTCAGTCAATAGGGAGAAGTGAAAATAATAAAAAAAAACAACACACATGCTATCGATAGCGAGTAATACAGTGAGAAATAAACTGATATGATCTTGAGCAAATAAGTAAGGTGAATAGAAAAGTATAAGAAGATAGATCGAATTCTGAGTGAAGCTTTATATGGGCTCCTTATATTTTACTCAAACCAACTCTCAAAAACATCCCCTATCGTTCCAAACCGTTAGCTTTGTTGCTTCTCATTTCTTCATCCTCAGCTTTACAGTTATTCTTACTACCCTAAAACCCATAGCTTCTTTTTTGCGTGATGCACCCATCCTTTCTAAACTCCCACCAATGGTATACATATATCTACATCTTTTGCTTGCCAACAAGTTACCCTCTTTTTCAATGACGCTTTTATTCTCGCTTTTCACCCTGTAAAATAGACCATCGACTACTTATTCTTTCATTTTATCTCTTTCTCCATTTCCCCATCCCCTGTTATTTCCATAATATCGTGTCTTAAAGAAATTCATATCAACACGACATTTTAATTTAATCTGACAAATAAATTCAAAACAATTCAAACAGTCATGTCAAAAGTTATAAAGAGTTAATTAAAATTGAAGTTAAGTAATTTCGTTAATTTTAATTAAAATCCCCCAAATAATTAAAAAACTTTTATTAAATTTTTTTGAATTTACTTATTTAAAAGTTATTAATTTATCATGAGTTTATACAAGAAAACAATTAACACTAGTAATTCACTTTTCCGACAATGTACATTTAGCTTTCTTTGATTACACTTTTGTTAAATAATTTTCTCTCAATTATAACCTTACTTTTTATTAAGAATGTTATTCAATACACGGAAAGAAAATTATAGGGAGTATTCCTATGCATTATAGGAATGGTTCCTATAATGGTATAGGAATTGTACCTACACTATTATAGGAATGGTTCCTACACGGAAAAAAAAGAAATGTTGCTGCAACAGGAACGTTCCTGTAGCATGATCCTGTGGCTGCAACAGGAATATTCCTGTTGCAGCCACATGATTATTCCTGTTGCAGCCACAGGAATATTCCTGTTGTAGCTACAGGATTATTCCTGTTGTAGCCACAGGAATGTTCCTGTTGCAGCCACAGGATTATTCCTGCTGTAGCCACAGGATTATTCCTGTTGTAGCCACAGGATTATTTCTGTTGTAGCCACATGAATAGTCTTGGATTAGCAATAAGTACAATATATAAATTTAATTATATATATATCAATGAATATATTTATATATATAAAGAAATACACTGTAAAAAATGACCGGGTAAGTCCAACCGGTGTAAATATTTTTTACCGGTGTTAAAATATTTTACTTAGTGTACGTGCGTGTGTGTTCATGTATTTTTGAGTATGCGCGCGCGTGTGTGTGCACGTGTATGACTGTGTGTGTGGGAGTATTTGAGTGTTGCCTGTGTTCGAGTGTGTGTGCGCGTATGTGCGCTCGTGTTTTTGAGTGTGTGCATGTGGGCACTCGCGTGTTTGAATACGTGTGTGTGCGTGTGTGCACGTGTGCGCTCGTGCGTGTGTGCGTTTGCGTGTTCGAGTGCGTCAAAATATTTTTTGCGTTTTATAAGCTTCTCGAAATTAATACTGTGAGCGGACACAGTTTATCCCGCTTTTACACCGGTTTAACATCGGTATTTTGACACCGCCGAATTACGCTTCCTACACCGGTAAACTTATTACCGATGTACAATTACTTTTAATTCTATTATGCATGTACAGAACATAGAGATATATTACTTCACGAACTCAAATTGGAGACAACATACTGAACCGGACGTAAAGTCAGCTGATTAGTGTTGATAGAAACAATTAACATATGTTGTCATCAGAGTTGTGATCAGTTGGTATTGTTGGTCTCTAATAAGAAATTCATCCTCTAGCTGCGACAAGCCTATTACTGTGGCTACAACAGGAGCATTCCTGTGGCTGCAACAGGAATAATCCTGTAGCTGCAACAAGAATAATCCTGTTGCTACAACAGGAACATTCCTGTGGCTGCAACAGGAACATTCCTGTGGCTGCAATAGGAACATTCCTGTGGCTGCAACAGGAATAATCCTGTGGCTGCAACAGGAATAAGTCCTGTAGCTGCCACAGTATCAGTTCCTGTTGCAGCAACATTTCATTTTTTTCCGTGTATATATTATAGGAACCACCCCTATACCATTATGGGAACCATTCCTATACTATTATAGTAACCATTCCTATAATAGTATAGTAACCATTCCTATAATATTATAGGAATGGTTCCTATAATTTATAGGAATGATTACTATACTGTTATAGGAATGGTTACTATAATATTATAGGAATGGTTACTATACTATTATAGGAATGGTTACTATAATATTATAGGAATGGTTACTATACTATTATAGGAATGGTTACTATAATATTATAGGAATGGTTACTATACTATTATAGGAATGGTTGCTATAATATTATAGGAATGGTTCCTATAATTTATAGGAACCATTCCTATAATTATAGGAACCATTCCCATAATGGTATAGGTATCATTCCTATAATTATATGAACTATTCCTATAATTATGGGTAATATTCCTACAATTATAGAACGTGTTCCTATAATTGTTGGTCGTCATTCCTATACTGGTATAGGATGAAATTTCATAAAATTATAGGAACCATTCCCATAATTTTCTTTCCGTGTACACTCGTATCATTATTATTGCTAATTATGGCAGATCTATATGTTCGGTATTCTCCATGTTCACGACAGTTTTCGTAGGACTCGTACGGATTCCCTCGTGCATGTGAATAGTAGTTAACATAGATTTCTAGCTATTGGCTTTCGTTAGACCCCACATTTCTCTTCGAGTAACATAGATAACATAGATGCTAACATATGCCCTGGGTTCGATTGGTGAAGATCGACTATAAATATCTGTATACTCAGACCTTCCGCACTCTGGCTTTGATAGTAATTTCAAGTAAATAATGTTTTGTTTTTTTTTTTTTTTTAATAAAAAAAATTATCTACTCATGATTTTTTTATTTATCACTTTTGTTGCGAATAATTTTTCTCAATTGAAGTATATGTAGATAAAAGTACTACACAAATTTCGTTGAAATATTAAATAAAACATACACTAATAATTTCAACAATTTATTTTACTTAACATTATTATTAATATCATTATAATAATTGTGATTAAATTTCTAATAACTTCATTTTTTATTATATATAAAGTTACAGTGGTCATTTAAATTCAAATTATATCCATGTATACTCATATAAGTGTCTCTTTGATCTTTCTTTTAGTTAGATTAAAGAAGACTGAATTTCTTTGACGTAAATCGATTATACTTTCAGTAGGTTTCACTCCAGGATATCATTTGTCTATACTATATATTTCTCTTATTATCTTCTTTGTTCTTGTTCTTTTGAAGCATTTCTTACTATTTTATTTTTTTTATTGATTATTCATATTTAGTGCCATAGTCTGACAAATATATAATAAAGATAATTTGGAAAAATTATAGCTTTTGAAATGTTACCATAACAACCCCTATATTTCAAGAGAACTCAGTAAATTTTTACTTACGTGCATGTATATAAATATATATGTAATTTTATTCGATTTCAATAGCACCGGAGAAATTGCGAAAAAAGGTCGTTCATTTTCCTAAAGGACACTGATAGAAGGATTTATTACAGAGTACTAAATGGATTTAGTAACCAAATTTTTAGTCACTTATTTAGGAGAAAAAAATATTTTGTACCCATTACCATAATTTATTATAATTTAATAAATTATTTTTTTATCTCAATTAAATCTTATTATGGTAAAATAAATATTTGTTTCCATCAAAAAAATATTTGGTAATCGGTACTAAATATTTTTTTGGTAAGTTTTGTCGGTAGATGGCTTGTTTAGGAATAAAAACTACGTATGTATTTGTGGGGAAATATCAGTGTAGCGTGTGTGTGTGAATATATTGCCGCTTTCACAGTATAGTGCGTTTCGTCTCAATCGGAGTTACTATTGTGATTTCCAAATCAATTTATTGATTTTAAAAACAATTATTTTCAATTGATTAAAATGAATTATTTCAAATTATGGAGAAGCTCTTAAAATCTTATTTAACTAAAAATTTGTTATTTATCTTAAATAAAAAATTATAATAAAATGAGGTTATTTTCTTTACAATGCTCTATATTTTCATTTAAAATTATTTAATGTTATCATTCCAATTTATTTTAATTTCAAAAATTTATTTGACGAAAAATTTTTTATTTATCTAAAATATAAAATTACAATAAAATGAGGCTATTTTCTTTATAATACTATATATTTTTTTCTAAAATTATTTGTTATTATCATTTTAATTTATTTTAATTTCAAAAATTTATTTGACGAAACATTTGTTATTTATCTAAAATAAAAAATTATAATAAAATGAGGTTATTTTCTTTATAATACTATATATTTTTACTTAAAATTATTTATTATTATTATTTTAATTTATTTTAAGTAGAACAATTAGGTTATGCGCTAAAATAAGTTAAAAAAATTAGTTCTTTAATCCCAATAAATGATTTATTGTGCCCCAATAAATCATTTCTTAAATACTACAAAATATTTATTTGGTGGAAATAAATGAGCTTTACTAAATGATTTGGTTCCTGTAACCAAATATTTAGTATTACAAATTCGTTACTAAATCATTTGGTACATACAACCAAATCTTGTTAAATACAACTAAATCCTTCTATCAGTGTAGTCTGCATAATATATTATTTATGACAACAATAATAACTATGATAATAATAATAATAATAATAACATTAATAATGTCTAATTGTATAACTAGATTTATATGGTAAATTACATGAATAAATTATCAAAGAGAAACTCGGATTCAATGGATAAAAAAGTAAAGTAAAATAAGATCGTTGCATTTACACAAATATATATATATATATATTATCGCATGTTATCCTGGTATCCATTGAGTAGCCGTGTCGTTTATTTCCTTTTTGTTTGGTATATCATCATACATTTTTACTTTCCCGATACATTAATACATTTTACATTTATATATATATATTTTTTTTATATTCAACAAAAATATATTTATTTAAATGTTGTATGAAAAACTAAAATTTACTTTGAAAAGAAAATTGAATTGAAAACAAGAAAAAAAAATGGTTAGAATATTGAAGGTCATATTTTATAGTATGAGTCATATTACGATTGATATGTGTAAAGAATAATATATATAGAAATCCATGTGTAGATTTATCCCAGGAGAATATAACATTGAGAGAGTTATTTTTTTTTCTTTTCAATTGGCAACGATCATTTGGAATATTTTTTAAAATTGATGAAAGGCCAAATAAAGGAAAACTGAGCGCTCTTTTTTAATGAAAAATGGATGTAATAATTCAATCCATTGGAGTAAAATGGAAATAGACATGAATTTGACAAACTATATTTAAAAATAATGTTTCAATAATAAAAATGAATAGCAATGAAATATGATTTAATTAAAAATAAAATATTGAATTGTGAATGTGTATACAAATTAAATTATTTGTAATTTAGTTTGTACACGTCCCTTAGTGCAATTTGCAATGCGGCATTAAATCTCGCTGGCGCGAGACCGTGTGCCACCGTCGTCATATTTTGTCAGTAAAAACAGGGGGAAAATTTTATATAACGTTGTTTTTAAATCTAACTTTGTATATATATATATAAGAGAGTAAGAGCTATGAAAATTTATGATCACGACTTTGTTGATCGAGCCCTCGTTTTGTTATCCCCTTATTAGTTTGCTTTCATACACTTTTAATATCATCGATAAAATTTACAAACAAAATATATACGTCACATGTTATTTATAATTTCAATTGATTTTATTAATGCATTTAAATATTTTTGACATTTCATTATTCTAATTTTCAATTCAATCATATGCAGTAAAAATATTTTTATTACTATGCTTATTATTATTCAAATTATTTTTATAAATCAAACTGATTTTAATTTAAATTGACAATAAAATTGATTTTATCTTAATAATTTATTCAGTATAGCAACATATTTTTATATTTAAATTATTTATTGAGAGTATAAAAAAAAAAAAAAAAAAAAAAAAAAGTTAATAGATTATAGATGACTCAATAGATGTTATATATCCATTGAGAGAGGAGAGTGACGTAAAATACATATAAACCAATTTCTCAAGTAAACTTTTAAAAGTATATGAGTTCGTAAATAATTGTCAGGACACACATTGACTAACAACATCAGACGATAATCTTAGCACGTTAGAGAATGGAAAGTCGCGTAAATCACAAGCCCGTTCAATGTACATGTACTAGATTTATAAATGTATGTATATATAATAGTGGTGTATTAGAACGAAGGGAGAGTTTTATTTAGTTTACTTCTGAGAGTCGATAATAATGTGTTCGATTATTCTTCCTGCAGCTTGTTCTACTCTCCCTTTACTTCTTTCTTCCTTTCTATCGTTACATATTACACAATTGTAGACTATATATGAGAACCCTTTATAGACTATTTATTTGCAATATATACACACATATTTTCAATGTATGCTCCAAGTATCTGTTGGTTAAATATCACAACAGCACAGCTAGTCCCAATGGGATATATTCTAGCAGGTAGTTGCGTTTGCATCAGGCCCGTTAATGGAACCCATGTTCACTTTAATAGTCTCTCTCTAATACCAGTCAAACCTTCTTCATATTATATCATATATATATATATATATTCGCGATGAAACCTTCCCTTCGGCTGTTTTATTAAGTGTCTGAATATCTATTTAAGTTCGATTATCATTATTATTGAGTCATAAGTACATTTTTTATTAATGATTTTTTTTTAACCAATATATATTTTTAATTTTCATATCTATTGTTAAATTTTTTTACTGTCGTAAGTGAAGAGTGAGATGACGAACTACCTAAATTAAGAATAACAATATGTTAAAAATTTATTTTTATGGTTTTAATAGAATTGACGTTACAGTAAAACGAAATTTTATTTTTTTTTTTAATTTTTTTCAAGATTTCATGATATTCTGAAACTGAAAATTTTTTATTAAAGAGCTTACATTTGTCAGAAAAGTATATTAACTTTCTCTAAATTTGTTCAGTCAGTCGTAAAAAAAAGTTTTTTTTAGATCGCTTGGAAATTAGATGGGATTTTTGTTTCTCTTAGTTTTTCAATAGTTCAATGTACTATATGTTAAAAATACAAAAAAATTCAATTTTACAATACAAAAGTCATCGAATTACCTACTATCTATGGTGGTCATTACATGTCAAATCGAACAATAGTTGGAATCAACCCCTTTAAATTTGGACAAATTTTGGTCAGAAGTTTTCTATTATACAAGATTTATTAATACAAGATTTTGCGATTTTTCCAGTTTTTCAACTTTATTGTTAAAATATCTTGAAAACTGTGATAGTTACAATAACGATCCAAAGCTTGTTTTGAAAGGGATACTTAAGGCTATGAAAAAAAAAATATTCAAAAAAAAAAAAATTTTGAAAAATGACGAATTTGTCAAATTTTGAATTCTTGAAATTCGTCAAAAATGACGATCGACATTTTTTTTGTATAACACCTTGTACTTATTTTAAAAGATCCTGAAATTTTTAGAGCGGGGTTTTTGTTTTTGCAAAAATATGAATTTTTGAATTTCATTAAAAAAAAAAATTTTTTTTTTCTTTATTTTTTTGTTAAGTAAAGTTAAACAAACGCGTAACCCGACTAGAAATTACCCCCAAGCATACATTGGGACCCCATTGGGTACTGATGGGGCAAGCCCGATAAGGTTATCCCTATTGGGATTTGATTGGGAACATATAGGGTAAGCCCAACATTAAAATAATAAATTGCAATTGGGTTTACCCAATTGGGATAGGATTGGAAACATGTTGGGTTAACCCAATGCTAAAATTAATGACTCGGCAATGGGCTTGCTCGATTGGGATATTTTTGGGAACTTGTTGGGGCGACCCAACGTCAAAATTAATAATTTGCTGTTGGGCTTACCCGATTGGGAAATAATTGGGAACCTGTTGGGAAAACCCAATGCTAAAATTAATGATTCGACAATGGGTTTGCCCGATTGGGAAATAATTGGGAACTTGTTAGGATGACCCAACGTCAAAATTAATAACTAGCTGTTGGTCTTACCCAATTGGGGAATAATTGGGATCACGTTAGGAAAACTAAACATGAAATTTATAAAAAAAAATTTTTACTTCTAAAAATTAAAAATAATTTTTAAATGCAAAATATTTACGTTTTATTCTGTATTTTAACATGAAAACGAAAAAAAAAAAAACTGATTAAACTTTAATAATATAGAAAAAAAACTTAACGATAGTAAAACGTATTTTTAATCACTTGCAGATTATAAATTTAATTATAAACTTGAAAAAAAAAACTAAAACTTTAAGGGAAAAACAATCCATATGAAATATCTACTAACTTTCATATGCTCATATATTATTATATGTAAAGATAAAAATCGAATAGTTGTGTATGTTAACACCAATGATGCACGTGGCGACAAAATCTTGTGACTATAATACGAGCGTAGACAAGTTCAGACAGGTCCGCGCATAAAACAAATAACTAGTGGACAAAAACCCATATACACGTGACTCTTGCATTGGAAAACGTTCTAAGTAACTCATCAAGGCGTAATTTTTTGATATCTTTATAGTTACAATACCGTGCAATATAATTGATAGAATTAATAATAAAGAAAGTGCTAGTGCAGTGCAATATAATTAATCAAAATAATATTAAAGTGCTAGTATAGTGAATATAGGTTATAAAAATTGTGTCTCGTGCAAAGTGAGAATTTGTGAAATAATTAATTTTTTTTGTTAGCTAACACTATCATAAATTAACAGTAATAACGAAAATTGAATAAATAAAAAAAAAGTTTTACTAAAATGAGAGGATTTAATTCAAAAATTTATTTAAACAATTTTTTTTTATGTTGGGATTTTAGTGGGATTTTATTGGGTTGGCATAAAGTTTCTGTAGGGTGTACCCAATTGAAGCCCTATAGAGTGTGCCTAATTGGGAAACAGTTGGGTATACTTAATTGGGACCCAATAGGGATGACCCGATTGGGATCATCTTGGGCTATGCGTTACAACCCAACGTTGGGTTCCCAATTGGGAACCCAATTGGATTCCAATAGGTCTTACAGTTTTTTTTCTAGTCGAGTAATTTTGTAAGTTTCAGCAGTAAAAATTTCACTCATTGTCATAATAATGTGAAAAAGACCATTACTAACGGTTATATTCTAATTTATTTGATATCTATCAAATATAATTATTATATTTCATATAAGAATGTAAAAAAAGACCATTAGTGACAGTTATATTCTTATTTATTGGATATCTATCAAATAAATAAGAATAAACCCGTCAATAATGGTCGTTTTAACATTATTGTCATTAAGACGCGTTTTCATTAGTTTCTCTATTCGCACTCAACTGGATGAACGGTACTATCTCTGTTGCACTTGTACATTAAATGGGAACTTTGTCCAAGCTTTTCTCGTAAACAAATGGAAGTTATCAAAAAATTGAAGTGCACTTCGCTAGTTAATAGAGTAAAGCATCGGGTCTGTGTCTTTATTTTGCGTTTAGAGCTTTTATTTCAGAGAAAAGCTGGGACAAAATTATCTGAAAACCGTTCTTAAGTGAAATTTTTACTGCTGAAATTTACAAAATTACGTGATTGCTTAACTTTACTCTACAAAAAAATGAAGAAGAAAAAAAATTTTTTTTTTAATAAAATTTAAAAATTCATATTTTTGCAAAAACAAAAAACAAAGTTCTAAAAATTTCTGGATCTTTTAAAATAAGTAGGTAGTAGTAGTATCTGCAAGGTGTTATACAAAAAAAATTAATTAATGTATATTTATATATATTCAAGTATATCTGATGTTCAAATAAAACTCTCTATAGGTCAACGTTAAAACGAACAAAAAAAAAAATTTTCTTAAAAAATAGGGCTGGCATATTGAAAATGCTATTTTGTTCTTTACGATATCAATACTGAATACAATATTGAATCCACAGCAGACCTCACTGGCCATTATGAAAAGAAATGAAAATATATCTTATGCTCTGCTTTGAATACAAACCGTTTATGTATACATAGCTTTTTATGAAATATAAAATAAATAACTATAGGGGGTGGGAGCTAAACGGGATGCTTAAGAAATTAGTAATCTTTCGGGATCTCAAATTCCTTAAAATTTTTTTTTTTTTTCTAATGATATTTAAAGTGAACTGCGTACATGTTTCGCGCGCAAGCGCGCGCGTATCGTTTTCAATATATTTATTTTAATGTTTATTTTCGTGTCGTTTGTGTATATTTTTTTGCTTTCGACCAATCACGTTACTAATAGTTTGACTTCACATTTATTTCATCTAAATTTTATTATAAGATAGAAAAAATTTTAGCTGCCGTTAAAAAAAATTGTCATTTTTTCTGAGTAAAATGGGTACCCCAAAAAAAGGTAAAAAAAAAAAATTCTGGAAATTAAGTAAATTTGAATAAACTAAATTTCTAAACTAAAAATTATAAGTAATTTACATAATTGAATTGAATTGGTTTTAACCGGGCACTCAGCTTATGTTAGCCATTGTACCCGGGCCCATTGAGGACAGTTTTATAGTTATCGGAAAGGATCGCGACCTAATGATCATTGTTATTAGGCTTTCCGTTTTTGCCAGTCCACCTAACAACGAACTTAGCAAGCCCACTGTCCTTTCGACAACTATTTATAATTTGACGATTGTAGATATTATTGTTTGTGAGTTGATATGTGGAGGAGACATAGCTTTATTTCGGTGATTCCCCGACCCGAATCCAAAGAAACATGTCGCAGGACACAGCTGCTGTCAGCAGTCTCCACTAGTGCAGGAAGAACCGGGACCTGGCGTTAGCTGAGCCCACCGTCGTTCTCCCGTCACTATGCGTCTTAGCCTTCAGCTACCGTGGCCATCTTACGTCGTGTCCTTGTCATCCGAAATTATGTCTCCTAAGAAGTTAATGTGGGTGTAATTATGGTCAATCCTTCAGAGTGTGTAGGATAAGGCACTTATACAATGGAAGATGCCTGTTATCCAAGGGCAACGTTGGTGGTGGAGGACTCCCTCTATCATTGCTTTGACACATTAGCTTACACCAAAGCTACACGGAAAGAAAATTATGGGAATGGTTCCTATAATTTTATGAAATTTCATCCTATACCAGTATAGGAATGACGACCAACAATTATAGGAACACGTCCTATAGTTATAGGAATATTACCCATAATTATAGGAATAGTTCATATAATTATAGGAATGATACCTATACCATTATGGGAATAGTTCCTATAATTATAGGAATGGTTCCTACAAATTATAGGAACCATTCCTATAATATTATAGTAACCATTCCTATAATATTATGAAAATATCAATTTTCGAAAAAAAGTGTGGAAATCACTTTTACAATACACAAAAGTATTATTAAACATAAAAACAAATATTCAAACATTGAAAAAAAATTGTCCCTGAAGTTCCGAACGTTCGTGCAACGAAAAATATATTTTTTTTTGAAAAATACTTTTATGATTAGAACAATTTGTACTTATGTGTAGAGTGTTTTTTTGAAACCCCACACGTCAAAAAAGTTTCAATCCAATCTGGCCGCCGGAACACCCTCTGCGTCCTACCCCTATCACTTATATAATTTTAAATATCGCAAATAAATTAGAGGGTCTTTTCGGCGGCCATATTGGATTGAAGCTTTTTTGACTTGTGTGGGGTTTCAAAAAAACACTCCACACAAAAATTCACATTGTTCTAATCATAAAAGTATGTTTAAAAAAAAATATATTTTTAGTTGCACGACGTTCGGAACTTCAGGGACATAAAAAAAATTCGTATTTGGCAAAAAACATGAAAATTTTTCAACTAAAATTTTTTCAGAACATTCAAGAAAATTCAAATTTTAAAAATAAAAATTTATATTTCGATAAAATCTCAAATTTGGGTAAAATCTCGAAAAGTTCATATTAGTTTTAATTTAACATGATACTGAAGTATGCCGATGTCTTATAATTTTTGGATTTTTTTTAAGATTAGATTTCTACACTATTTTGCAAAAAAAAAATTTTATTATATTATAGGAACCATTCCTATACTATTATAGTAACCATTCCTATACTATTATAGTAACCATTCCTATACTATTATAGTAACCATTCCTATAATAGTATAGGTACAATTCCTATACCATTATAGGAATCATTCCTATGATGCATAGGAATACTCCCTATAATTTTCTTTCCGTGTACACGGAAAGAATATTCTAACAAAATTCACGATGTTAACATCGTAATCGTGGACTAAACTTATTAATTTTAAGTAATTTCAACAAAAAATATAGAAAATTTTGAAATAAGACATTTAAAAATTGTCGCCAATAAAAGTCTAGGCATATGTTAGTATCTATGTTATTGACAGACATACGAAGTTTTAAACAATGAATTTTATTTAATCTCTGAAATAGTGTATATACACTATTTTTCAGTGGTTTTCACTATTTCAGATTTAGAGAGTACAGTACTGTCTAATAATAGGTAAAGATAAAGTTAAAAATAATTAACCAATGTATTGATATCAATTGTAATTAATGACTAAATATAAGAAATTAAGAGCTAATATTTTATTTCTCAGTTTTGAAATTATGGGCTTTGAATCTATATATATGTCCACTGATAGAAGGATTTAGTTGTATTTAACAAGATTTGGTTGTATGTACCAAATGATTTAGTAACGAATTTGTAATACTAAATATTTGGTTACAGGAACCAAATCATTTAGTAAAGCTCATTTATTTCCACCAAATAAATATTTTGTAGTATTTAAGAAATGATTTATTGGGGCACAATAAATCATTTATTGGGATTAAAGAACTAATTTTTTTAACTTATTTTAGCGCATAACCTAATTGTTCTACTTAAAATAAATTAAAATAATAATAATAAATAATTTTAAGTAAAAATATATAGTATTATAAAGAAAATAACCTCATTTTATTATAATTTTTTATTTTAGATAAATAACAAATGTTTCGTCAAATAAATTTTTGAAATTAAAATAAATTAAAATGATAATAACAAATAATTTTAAGAAAAAATATATAGTATTATAAAGAAAATAGCCTCATTTTATTGTAATTTTATATTTTAGATAAATAAAAAATTTTTCGTCAAATAAATTTTTGAAATTAAAATAAATTGGAATGATAACATTAAATAATTTTAAATGAAAATATAGAGCATTGTAAAGAAAATAACCTCATTTTATTATAATTTTTTATTTAAGATAAATAACAAATTTTTAGTTAAATAAGATTTTAAGAGCTTCTCCATAATTTGAAATAATTCATTTTAATCAATTGAAAATAATTGTTTTTAAAATCAATAAATTGATTTGGAAATCACAATAGTAACTCCGATTGAGACGAAACGCACTATACTGTGAAAGCGGCAATATATTCACACACACACGCTACACTGATATTTCCCCACAAATACATACGTAGTTTTTATTCCTAAACAAGCCATCTACCGACAAAACTTACCAAAAAAATATTTAGTACCGATTACCAAATATTTTTTTGATGGAAACAAATATTTATTTTACCATAATAAGATTTAATTGAGATAAAAAAATAATTTATTAAATTATAATAAATTATGGTAATGGGTACAAAATATTTTTTTCTCCTAAATAAGTGACTAAAAATTTGGTTACTAAATCCATTTAGTACTCTGTAATAAATCCTTCTATCAGTGTATAATTTATAGTTTATTATTGGTAAGGTATTGATTATTGAATATATATGGAACTTTAGGTATATAATTTATTAGTATTATATATTGTACATTCTATATTTAGTAGTTCTTGTTCTTGAATCTATTAAATGTTGGAGGTATTTTGATTTTGTTATGAAGACAATCAATTTTCTTAGAATATCGTGGAAAGTTTAGCTCCACATTAAACGAGTATGGCGTTGGTATTTTATGTATAAACTTATTGAGCTGGAGCTCATCCAACTAGGTTGAACTCTTCGTGATGCTAGGAAAAATCCTATTATGTGAATCGACTCGTTCATCAATTGATAAAGTAACTATAAAAGTTTGAAACTTGTTAGTTTTTAAGGAAAAAATCTTCATCCATTTCACAATACTGAATTATTATATTTTTTTTACTGTTTTTTTTTATCTAAAGAAAAAATTTAATATACGAAGATAAATATCATTAAAAATTTAATGGAAAGTCAAAACTATTTTCTTTAATTAAAAAATATAAAAAGTTATTTATTTTAAAATATTTTTTATAATAACATTTTTTATTTAACTTATCGCCGCTCAACATGCAGATATTTTTTAAGTATTTTTCCTTACCAATGTTGTGTTTTAATGTTTAAATATTTTTGTTTCTTCTATACAAACAATATAAAAACTCAGTTTATTTAAATTCGAAGCGGCATAACAGAAAATTATAATTTTTGAATTTTATTTTATTTGTTTGTTGTTTATTATTTTCTTTAGTTTTTATTTTGGTATAAACTTTGGCAAATGGAATTAAGACATATGGCCGTTGTGAAAAGTTTTAGTTGGAAATTGAGTTGGGACGAATGTACCACGAAGAAGAGAATAGAGGATGAGAGGATGAGAGATAAGAGATGAGAAAAGACAGAATACGAGATAATCAATAAATTCTGGCTTGTAGACATCCAAGTTAAATACTTGGATAATTTTATACTTGACACAAACATTACCAATAATTCATCTTTATATCTTTTTTTAAATATCTTTAAAAAATAGTTAAATTATTTCTGCAATAAATTACATTTAATTAAAATATAAAATAGCTCCTATAAATAATACACTTTTTTTTAATTTTTAAAATAATTGAATATACAGTTAGTTTATTTTTCAACCACATTGATAAAATTTATTGTTCTAAACTAAAAAAATTTCATTAATATCCGAAAAATTTGTTATTAAATTTCTTCATAAAAACAGAAGGGAAGGCTGAATGTACTATGGGGCAAAATAGACATTGGTAAATTGTTCATAAATTGAAACCATAAAACAAAATAGGCCGTGTAGGCATTTTTGACATCTTTTTTTGGAAGGCCTCCTCTCCCCTTTTGTGATATATATATGGTAGAATGGAATAAATTCTGACATTATCAATATGTAGAAATTTTTAAACATTTAATTATAGAAAACAAATGATGAAATCTATAGTCCATTCATAAACAGTTTAAATAAAAAAAGTTTATCAAACATATTTTTTTTTTAAATATTTTAATTTTAACAAAATAGTTGTGACTAATTACAATAATATTATTACTGTAGAAATACATCACGAAAAAAAAAAAAAATGAAATATACAACTTGAATCCTTGAGAAATGAATGACTGAATGATGGACGGATTTTCATTTGTTCACTTTTTTCAAAATGACAAGGGAAAGAAAAAGCATTTCTCATATATGTATATATACAAACTAATATTCAGGAAAGTAATAATAACGTGATGAGATGGTCCTACAACAATATAACTCTACTTAAATATTTTTATTTGACAGTTCAAGGCAAGATAAATATCTAAAATGATGATAAATAACTATACACAAAATAAATAGCCTCCAATTTATGTTATATGTATTTATTTATTTTTATCGTTCTTTATTACGCTATAAATTTTATTATTTGCCATCATTAAATCGGAAAATTGTATTTTTAAAACTATACATTTATGTTGTTATTTTTTTATTTTTATTGACGTTATAATTAATTTATTTTAAACTTATCTCTAATTATAAAATAAAACTTTTATCTTAATTAACTGAATTGTAAATGGAAATTCGAACAATACTTCAATTAGGAAGAATAATTACACCAGCGTTAGCTTCTTAATTGAATAACCACGTGTGTGTTTTATTTGTTTTCGTATGTGTATTAATACTCATGTGTGTATATGTGTATACATATAAGTGTGCTTTTGTATTTAATTTAATGTTTATACACGTGCTTAATGATCTTAAACTTGATTTTAAAAAATCTCATAACGAACGTAATAAAAAAACATAATAATTATCATTACAAACAAATTTACTTCATAAAAATAATTATAAATAATAATTTCAATGACGGTTTTCTTTATTTCTTTGCACACTAATGACTAATTACGTAGCAAATTTTGTTAGAAAACTTCTTACTTGTTCGACTTTTTTTATATTACTACGAAGTAAGTAGATGAAATTATTTATTTTTAATCTACTTTGTGGTTCACTTAAGACATAATATTTCATTTTTTATTTTTTTTTTTCGTTATACACTGATAAAAAAGAATATTATTATTTTATAGTATTTTTATTTTTTATCTTCGTAAAAACTCAGCTAATTAATTTAAAACTTTAATTAATAATGTTTTATATAAAGTTTTTTATTCAAATTTTTTTATATTTTATTATGAAATTATAAGCATTTCGTTAATATTATATTTTCTGTTAATATTAACGCAACAATGCAGTTTATGTAATTAGTCTTTTCCGTATTACATTTT